>JAWHQI010000028.1:12065000-17291299 GCA_033032865.1 Dactylorhiza incarnata
GATAGGAGTAAGAAGGCGAGTGAGCCATGGGGCCGGGCGAGCCGGGCTCTCACAGGCCGCTCACGGGAAGGCGAGCAGGCTAGAGTCTGGACGCTCGCTCGCGAGAAGGCGGGCGAGCCGAGCATCTCGGTTCGCGAGTAAGGCCCTCGGGGGCGGCTCGCCCAGGAAGGATTCATGATCATTTTTACCTAAAAGCCCCTAGTGGTTTGCAGTTAGCCCCTCCAAACAGCGAAGTTTGGCTGTTGGCAGACCATTTCGGGCTGCGTATAGCAAACGAGTAAGACGGAATCCCGCTATTAGCAGACCAGACTTGAAAAACTATATATAGACCTTGAGGGCACCTTTGGAGAGGACTCCGATCTCAAATTTTTGAGCTTCTTCCTCCTTAGGTTATCTTGGCTTAGTTCTCCGACTCTCCAAGGTGCCCAGTCCCAGCTTTGGCTTGGGAGGGGAAGCGCTCAAAGTGTTGAAACCTTAGTTTTGATTTGAGTCAGGATCCATCTTTATGGTTTAAGTTTCTATCATAACACATCGTATAACTTAGATCAAATTCACTTAAGTCAGAAGACTAAGAAAACAATATAAGAAAGTAATATAAATATAATGCGATCGAATCAGAGAAAAATATAATGCGATCGAATCAGAGAAGCTGCGATCGACGAAAAACTAGCAGCGCTCGACGAAATGGTTCTGAAGCTGCGTTCGACAAAATCCAAGCAACGCTCGACGAAGAACAACTATCTCAGCGCTCGACGATCCCGTCTCAGCGGTCGACGAAATCCAACCGTCTCAGCGGTCAACGAAAAGCTGTGTTCGATGATCTCAAGTCCGCGTTCGACTAATCTTCAACAGAAGCTCAGAACGACGAAATAAATGATCAGATCGACGAACTTGAAGCTGAGCTCGACGAATTTCTACCAGCTTTATAATTTAGATATTCTCAGTTCGACTAATATTCTTATATCTGATTAAAGCAATATTTTATCATTTCTATTTATATATTGCTGCCTTAACATTATAGCCGTTGCAGCACTAAATGTTATAGCCGTTGCAGAAAAGCTTAAAGACAACAGTTTATCTTCTCGAGGAGTCAAGATAATTAAAGAGACTTTATCTCTTTCCTTTTCCCAAAGAGGAATTCAAAATAAGAGAGAAGCTCTTCAGATTATATAAATACAGAGAAAATAAAAGAAAAGTAGAGAGATAACACACATATACAATATACAGAACAGAGAACAACATATATTATCAATCTTGTTTTGCTAACTCTTCTCTGCAGATCATCCTCATCCTGAGACACTTAAACAAGATCATTTGCTCAGGATCTCTACTGCAGAAGAAGAAGAAAAAGAGTTATCACATTCTACAGAAGAAGCTTACTCAAACTGTCATCTAATCTCAATCAGACAGGGGGAGCTCTTCAACATCATCAAGATCCACTCTCAACAACACCATCAGGATCTCTAGAGTCTTCTCTTTGAAAGAGAAGAACACTATAACTTTTGTTTTCTTTATTCCCTCCTCTACAAAGGGTTATAACTCCCTTCAAAAGTTAACCTCTCGGTGAGAGGGCACCTTAGCAAAAACCTGTGATTTGGTTTTTGAGTTACCCGATCAAAAGCTCATATGGTGGCAGGGCACCTGATCAAAAACCTGTAGTGGATTCCTACCAGTGTGGTAGAAGAGTAGATGTACCCAGATTGATTGGGGAACTACTATAACTCCTTGTGTCTTCTGGTTGCTTGCTTGTTTATGCTTTTAATTCTGTATGTTCTATGATGAAAATCTGTGATAATAAATTAGTTGTATAACTCACTCTGTTTTACACATATTTATATATGTCATTATTTTTAAATAAATTTAAAAAGAGTTTTTAACTTAAGAACTAAAACTCTCCTTCAATTGGTATCAAAGGAAAGTTGATTATATTAATCACCTTCAACTGATATTCAATTGCACTTTCAATTGGTATCAGAGGGTAGTTGATTATTTATACATGCTAACACCTGAATCATAAAGATCATTTAGTTCTTAAATTTTTTTAAAAAGTTTTTTTAAATCTAATGGCACAAGAAGATTTTTTAATCACTAGTCCACTAATATGTAATTTGGATAGATTTTCCTTATGGCAAGTTAGAATCAAATTATATATGAATGCCATAGATGAAGATATTTACAAATCTATTTTGCCAGGACCTCCATCTTCAATTTCTTCAACAGATGATCAAGAGAAGCTGAAAAGTGCTGATGCATAGGCCATGGATGTAAGACCCCATTTTTTTTTGCAAAAACCACCGGGTCTTAGGCCCAGAACCTCCGTTTTGCGGTGACACCCTCACTCGGGATGGTCGCCACTACAAAATGCCGATCCTGCCGGCCAATTCGATCACAAAGAAAAGTAGAGTTTAAGAGACTAAACATGCCAAGTCCACATCACATTTAAATAAACCATCAAAGAGATGTCCACATACATAACTGTAATAAAATGAGATAAGATAACAAGGGCTCCTGCCCGATACATAATAGCCTCACTACAAAGATCTCTCGCGGAAGCAAATCAACTAAAACTAACACTCACGGATCCTGTCGTCTGTGCTCCTGTGCTAGACTGCCCCGCCTCCATCTGCACCGACCTCTGGTGCTGCTCCGTCGCCGTGGTCACCTAAAATGATAAGGTCCACCGACCGTCAGTCAAACATGACTCAGCCAATTCCCCCCCTCCCCCAAAGGCTCCTAGGCACCGAATGGGGAGTAGGAAGCGGAGGACATTCAAGGGGTAAATCAAAGAGCAGGTGACAGAGGTACAGGAAATGTATCTACGCTACACATGTATATAAACATAATCGAAGCAGTTAATAGAGTATATAAAGAGCAGGTAAAGAATAAGTAAAGTGCAGTAAGTAAATACAATATCAAATAGAAAAGTAACCATTGATTTATAGGAATGCCCATACAAACCTATAGACCAAGGGGTCGTTTAGCAAGGCCTATCGCATAAGAAGTCCCATAACCGACTTATACGTTAGGGGTAGGTTGAAATGCAATATTTTATGCTATGACATGCAAGGTATGCTGTTATGTTATGTTCATACAAGTGCAACTCACTCACTACGACTCTATGCGCATAGACCTTTAGTTCCCCCTTTTTGGAGCGTGCAAGACTCCCAGGATACTCCCGTAGTGGCAAACGGAAGCGGTGGGTTGGGCCTCGCCCACCTCTAGGTTGGTATATGCACTACCTAACCTAGACCTATCGTACGCCTCAATGCAAACCCGCGGAGCGCCTGCGTACTCTTACTGACTGGACCGCCAGAATTTTATGGCTAAATGTAAATACCACACTTGCCGAGCCCAAGTATCAACGTCGGTGCAACGATCGCCGACACAAAGGACCCACCACCTTATGCACATGCAACATATTTTCCAACAATCTCCGAGCCACAAGCTCCCCGGGCTAACCCGCCCGTCACCAACAAACAACTCAGAATCACAAGCTCACTGGACTAAACTGACAAGACTCCCATACCACGGGGTGTGGGTGAGTGTGCTATTAGCTAACCTTGTACAATGACTTACTCCTCTACGTTAGTCTTGGACTTCCCGAGGGTTACCCTGTAAGGGGCTCACTACGGTGATAAGAGTTATAATGGGAAGACTCCCCAAGACTCCTTTCCCAAGACATCTGATGTTACTAGTTACTACCCACAAGAGACCACATAGAACTTCACCTGGATTAGTCCTAAGGGCTTTAAGACACTAAAGGGAAAAGACGATCTTTCGTCAATCCCCTTGACGACCTTACCCTCGACCCACCAAGCACACTTTCCTCACATACACTTCCTTGGGAGGACTCACTACTAACTAAACAGCCCATGAACACCACCTGCACCCCATCTCCACCTAGTATGCCACTAAATTCCTAAGTTTCACAGTTTTACTATACGCAGTCCAAACCGACTACATGAAGCTTACAACTAGAGGTACTCCAAATATTCATCCAACTGACCCAAGCTATTTATTGGAGGTCTAGCATGATATTTTAAGGCAAATTCCAGAGAATCATAGTTTTCTCAATATTATTAATATTTAAAACAATTTTTTTCCAAAATGCAACTTCCTAAGGTTTGAACTACAAGTGTACATTTCTGACTTCCAATGCCTACCACAATTTTTACATAAATCAAGGGTACCAAGTAATCAGTAAATATGAAATTTTGGGAAATTCCTGCAAGATTGACTATTTTTTAAAATTCCAAAACCCATTTATTTCCAATTATTTCCAAAGGAGGTACCCTCATATGAACTCCAAACCTTATGTAAATTATACAGAGTTGACTCATACTAAACTATTCAGCCCTACAAAATTTGACTATATTCCATAGAGGTTACATTTGTAATTTCCACAAAGGATATATTTGCAATTAATTCCAAATTGAACTAGAGGTACCAAAAATATTAATTTATAAATTATGAGAAAAATACTGTGGGTTCATAATGGTATGAAATGTCATCCAGCAAAGTTTCATGCAATTACAGAAAACTAACACTCTACAATTGTTCATCCCAAAAATTGTCAACAATATGAATAATTACAATTTGGACCTCCAAAAGTTTTCCAATGGTTCTAATAGAATCTCCAGGGATTCATAACATGAAAACTAAGTTGGTGACAGAAGATGGTTAATCACTAAGTACTAATTATTCCTAAATCCCCAAAACCTAAATATTTACAAATATACCCAAGGATTTATTCCCTAGGGTTGGCAACTCCAAACCCCACCAATTTCTCACAGTAGTACTCTCTGGTCACCATGATTACTACCCCGAAATTTCAAGTCAAACCATTAAGGTTTGACCCCTCTTCCTTCATTGGCCTCTAAATGCACCCCTTAGGGTTTACCCTAGGATTATGGTCCATACTTCCCCAAATCCACCCAAACTTCTTGTGAGGGTATTATAACACTCAAAGAACTCAGAGGAGCCCATCACACACCTCTACAAGGACAAACCCTCCTATGTCCTTCACAAAGCCCTAAAGGGCACCCAGGGTTAGCCACTAGGGTTTAAGGGCATACCAAGCCCAACTCTTTCAAGATTGTCTCCTTGGGGTGTCCCATACACCCCAAGTCAGTGACCAAAGCCACATCTTCAATCAGTGGGAGGAAACCCCTCCACACTCCAAAATTTGCCTAAGTCCACTTTTACCCCAAATCAACCCTTAAGCAAACAAATGTCCAAGGAAAATTCCCTACCTTGTCCAAGCACAATCTACTCACTACTTTGGCCAGAGGTTAGTGAATGGTCACCCAAGGTCCTACCAACATTTGGTGAGGGGTGGGGTTCTTTAGGATGCCTAAATGGGGTGCAAATAGCAATTAGCCCCTTTGCAAATTACTAGGGTAAAACACCTCCAATGGTCACCAAATTTGAACCAAGGGTTGGCATGGCTGAGGGTGATGTGCACCCCAAATTTGAAGCCAATTGGCTTTGTGGAAGAGTGGGGGCACTCACCCAAAGTTTTTCCTTAACCTAGGGAGCCTAGGATTGACTTTGATAATTACCCTACCAAATCAACTCCAAAAATTATGAGATATTAACCAGAGGCCTAGTATGCTCCCTAGGACCACACATCCAAGTTTGGAGTGGTTTTGAGGTGTTTAAGATACCTAATTGAATCAAACATGGATTATTAAATTTTTCCAAAAACTATAGAAAAATGTTCTCCAAAAATTCTGATTTTTGGATATGTCCTTCATATGTATAAGACTAGCCAACATCCCAAATTTCAAGTCATTTGGAGTTCTAGATTGGTGGAAGCATCCAAAACAAGCTCTGGTTAGCCCTATGGACAGACCTCACCAAAATGAGTGTTGTGCCCTAACCAGGGCTCCAAATCGAGTGAACTCAATTTTGGATTAAACTAGACATCAGGGGCTCCAACTTACAAATTTTCCCTAGGAGCCTATAAGTATTTTTAAAAGAATTAATTAAGTGCTGCAGGTTTAATCACAGAATCAGGAAAATAACACTAAGGGAGGCGCACAAATCTTAAAGCAAATCTAACAGCGCCTGGTTATCGTCCCCAAGGAATCAGCGGCTAGGATCTGCCGCGCCTGGGCCATATTAAACCTGAATTTCCCGGCCACCTGAGCGCCGCCCCGGCCGACCAACGCCACCACCACCTCCGTTGAGGTGGTGGCCGGCGATGAGAGGTGTTTGATCGGTCGGAGGTGGCCGAAATCGCGTTATGGAGGGAGAAGCCCAACCCGATCAACGGGAGGCTTGGCTGGATCGATTCACGACCGATTGGCCACGAATCGAGCCGCCGATGATTGGGATCTATTCCTCAGAGGTCAGGGAAGGGAAATGGACCTGTTGTGGAGCTTACATCGCGTTGTCCTCGTGTACACCATGGGAGCTCGGGGTGGTTGTGGTGCCATGCCGATTCAAGCCTCCAGAACACGACTTCCTCTGAAAACTTGGGGGTTTCTCTCCTCTCCGGCTTCTGAAGGTGTTAGGGGGGTCGATTGGAGGTGGTGGTGGCTTTAACCCCCAATGCCATTAATGGCCTCTTCGAATTCCTCTCATAACCGATCCTAATACATCCCCCTGCCTTAATTACTCCTAGAAACTGCTGGAAACTCCTCACAATCGGCAGAGAAGATGAATGGGTGTGTTGATGGGGGAGGCCAAGGGGTGTAACTCCTTAATGGCCATGAATGGCTTCTTTCTCTCACCTCAAAATTGGGGAAAACCCCCATTTCTCTCTCCTACTCACCATGGCCGAATTTCCACTCCCCTCAGTGTTTAATGCGAGTCTACTAGGCTGGTTGACCACCCAATTGAGTTAGCCCAAAGGGATTGGGCTAGGTTTAAGAGATTTGACCTGAATTGGGCAAGTTTGACTTTTGGTCAAATTGACCAATTGGGGGACCCTAGGATGGGGCTTTTGGGTCCATTGGGTTCCAAATTACGTTTATAAACTACTGGTGGGGTCAATTTGGTCATATGAGCCTTAGTTGACCCAATTTAAGCTGATTTGACAAAAATAGGCTAAATTAACTTTGGTCAAATTGAGCCCTAGGGTTGACCCAATCATGGGGATTTTTGTTCCACTGGGTCCCCTATGACATGATAACACTATGGGTAGGGTTAATTTAGTATGGTGATGGTCAATTAGGGCACTTTGTGAAGAATTGCCATTTTGACCTAAAAAGGGCGTTGACCCCAATGGGCCCTTGGTGCCCTAAGGGGACCCCTAAAGGGTTAGGGATACTATGGTGGGGTCAAATGGTCAAGTTGAGGCCCTAAAGTCCAACCCTAAGCTTGGTAATTGGAAATTGCTATTTGCAGTCCAAGGTGGTTTTCTCTTTCTTACCTAGGCTCACAAGGTCTTGGGTTCTTCCTATGGTTTTGTCATGACCTATTCATGACAAAACTAACTTAGGGGTCTAGAAGTTTGGGGGATGTTACAATGGACATATTGGCTCAATCAATGTCAAAAGACATTCTTCATAGAGTTGCTGATTGCACTTCAACAAGGGGCATCTGGAACTCCCACTCAAGGATGGTAAATGAATCTTCTTCCACTTCTTCCATTAACTGTATTTGATGCAGAACCATTTTCAAGATCAAGTGAAGAAGAAGAAGAACAAAAAGCTAGAGCTTTCTGCATGTTGGCCATATATTGTTGGATCGGTAGGCGCCCTTAGAGGGGGGTGAATAAGGGTTTTTAAAATTTATATTATATTTTGAAACGCTTTGAAATAATGCGTGATTAAGACAATGAGAAATCAAGTAAAACAATTGAAATAAAGTAGAGACATGTTTTATTAATATGAAATAAGGTTTTACAAAAGTTGATTTCTATAACGCTAAAAATCCATGCCGAATAATAGTAAACTCCTTTTGTTTTCTATCCCGACTGGCATCCCCACGAACCGGTGACCCTAGCCTATCCTTCCCGGATTCGGCCTCAAGCAGCTCTAGCCAACCCTTCCCCGGATATGGCCTCGAGCACCCCCTAGACCTAACCTAGATCTAGTCGCCAAGATGAGGCGAATTTCCGCCCTAAGTCCTACCCAGACCTAGTCGCCAATACGAGGCGATTTCTCTAACCGTTTACAAGAAATATGAAATGAAAATAATAAAAACTCCCTCTTAAAGAACTTCTGAAGTTGGAGACGAAGATCCGCTGTAGAATAAGCGTTGTAGAAGTGGACTTCATTTGGATCTGGTGTGAAGAGATTCTCCTTCAGGAGTTTGTAGAACTTTAGTAGGACATCAACTTTCGGCCAAAGCAGCCTCTGGAATTCTAGCACTCAATCTCTCTCTCTCTCTCTCATGTCTCTGAAACGAGAGAAGAGGGGTCCTATTTATAGCCTCAGCGCTAGCGCCTGCGCTAGAGCTATCGCCTGCGCTATCCCATTTTAGGACATATTCTGCGCGGCAGGATCTTCAATCCGAGGAAACATTTCTCTCTTGCCTTCTGTGCTCCGCGCTACCGTCTGCGCTATCGGCTATTGCCAGGCGCTATCTCCTTCTATATGTGCTCCCGGAATTGTGCAGATCAATGCTACCACCAGGCACTAGGTGATACCGCCGACGCTAATATGAGTGTTGGATTTGATGGCTCAAATTTTGGGGTAACCTTCTTATGTAATCCTTGAGTCATATGGACTTTGTTTTCATGCACACTTAAACACACAAAATCAAATACACATATGATTTGTTATTCTCAAACCTAGGAGATGCGGAAGACCATGTTCCAACAAACTCCCCCTTTTGATAATAACAAATCCATTAATGATAAATCAGAGCATTAATATATAAGCATGATGAAACTTACTTGTGTGTGTGTGAGAGTGATGACTTAGGATAATTATTGATTCTAGCATTTAGAATTGCTCCCCCTAAATACATGCTCCCCTAAGTGAATGCTCCCCTAATATGTAAGCTATCATCTTAATTAAGCATGTTAGTTTTCTATTTTGATAGCAGATTAAATTTATCATGTTAGTTCTCCCCCTTTTGTTATTAGCAAAAGTGGGTAAGGAGGCACCACACAGAAAAGTTTTGATTAGAAGATAAAGGCATGATCAAGCTTTTTAGTGAGAAGGAAATGATAAGGAGTTTTAGAATACTTTTCATTGAAATAGATCAGAGTTTTAGGCATTACAATATTTTCATAGAAATAAATCAGAGTTTTTAGCATTACAATATTTTCATAGAAATAAATCAGAGTTTTTAGCATAAGGAGAATACAAGGTAAATGTAAAGTTGTGGAAGACTTAGAAAAATACAATCAAACATCTTTTGTAAGACATGATGATTCATAAAAAGATATTTGAGTTAAATTTCATAAAGAAGATGTTTTTGTAAATCATTGTTCAGTTAAAATCGTTAAGTTCAACAATAAAGTAACCAAGCATGAAATAATGTTAAAAAAAGATTACTACAATGTTATTTTAATTCACAATTTCAAAACATACCAAACATTGTAGAAAGCATGCTAGGTTATCTAGTGCATTTCATAAATAAAGAGTAGTATAGAATTTGCATTAGGATCCAATACTCATGAGAAGAAGTGTTATGGAAGATAATGATGTGCACATAAGTGTATTTTTGAGAAGAGTAAACAAATATTTTAATCAAAAATACAAGAAATATGTAAACTAAAAGCACAATAAAACACAAATAATTTTACTTCCACAAACTTTAATGCACAAAAAAATGTACAACTACCAAGGTGCTTTGCACACACAATGCTCATTAAGACTTATCAGGGTGCAAAGTAGTGCTTGGGGGATCACATATTTTATTTTTCAATATTGATTTTTTTGTTGTGATCCGGTGTAGTTAACACTACAACAAACTGCATCTGTTGTAAGGACTGAAATATAACTAAAACACAGTTTGTTACTAATAGTTATATTTAGTAACAAATTTTTGTTTTTGTTACAAAAAAGTGTTGGATCGGTCGGCACCCTTAGAGGGGGGGTGAATAAGGGTTTTTTAAAAAAAAACTTTAGCTTTTATTTAGAAAAACTTTTGAATAGTGCAATATTAAAACAAGAAGTCAAGTAAAATAAAGCGAGACAAGCTTTATTAATATTAAATAAGTTTTACAAAACTTGATCTCTACGACGCTAGAGATCGGAGGCGAATAATAAAAGCTCTTTTCGTTTTCTATCCCGACTCGCTTCCCCACGAACCGGTGGCCCTAGCCTTCTCCTCCCTGGATTCGGCCTCAAGCCGCTCTAGCCAATCCTTCCCCGATGTGGCCTCGAGCACCCCCTAGACCTAGCCTAGATCTAGTCGCCAACACGAGGTGAATTTCAGCCCTAAGTCCTACCCCAGACCTAGTCGCCAACACGAGGCGATTTCACTACCGTTTACAAAGAAAGATAAATAAAATAATAAAAACTCCCTTAAGATAAACTTCTGAAAGTGGAGGCGAAGATCCGCTGGAGAATCAGCGTTTGTCGAAGCAGACTTCGTTTGGATTCAGCGTGATGGAATCCTCCTTCAGAAGTTGGCAGAGCTTCGCTGGGACCTCAAATTTCAGCCAAGACAAGCCTCTGGAATTCTAGCACTCTCTCTCTGAGGTGTATGTAATAGGTGTATCGAAAACAAGAGGAGAGAGGGTCCCTTTATAGCCAAAGCGCTACCGTCGGCACTATCCCTGATTAAGTAACATTTTGCGCGGCAGGATCTTCAATCCGCGGCAACATTTTGCTCTATGCCTCTTGTGCGCCATGCTACCGCCAGCGCTAGTAGCTACCGCCGGGCGCTAGCTCCTTCTAAAAACACTGCCGGAATCGCGCTAATCATCGCTAGCGCCGGGCATAATCGCTACCGCCAGCGCTAGTGGCCATGTTGGAATTCTGGCCTCAAATTTGGGGACAACCATCCTTGAGTCATGTGGACTTTGATTTCCTGCACACTTAAACACAGAAGATCAAATACACATAGGATTTGTTATTCTCAAATCTAGGAGATGCGGAAGACCATGTTCCAACAAACTCCCCCTTTTGATAATAACAAATCCATTAATGATAAATCAAAGCATTAATAAATAAGCATGATGAAACTATACTTGTGTGTGTGTGAGAGTGATGACATAGGATAATTATTGATTTTAGCATTTAGAATTGCTCCCCCTAAATACATGCTCCCCCTAAGTGAATGCTCCCCTAATATGTAAGCTATCATCTGAATTTGTCATGTTGGGTTTATGATAGCGAGTTATATTTATCATTTAGTTCTCCCCCTTTGTTATTAGCAAAAGTGGGTAGGGAAACAAAGCACCAAAGAATTTGTAAATAGAAGAGAAGGCATGATCGAGCTTTTTAAGTAAATGATAAGGAGTTTTAGAATAGATCAGAGTTATAAGCATTACAAAATTTTTAGAGTTTGTAGCATAAAAGATTTTTATGTTTGAAGTAACCAATAAAAAGTGTTCCAAGTAAATCTATCACTTAATGAAAGATAGGAATTTTTAAGAATAAGTGATGATGCAACGAATACAAGATATTAAGTAACCATGAAAGCGCAAGGTAAAACACTTATATGGTTAAGATGCGGAAGACTTATAGGAATACAAAAAAAACATCAAATAGTAATGATAATCCAAAAAAAATATGAGTTAAAGTTCACAAAAGATGATGTTTCTGTAAATCATTTTGCAGTTAGATCTTTAAATTTGATAATAACCAAGCATGAAATAATGTTTATCAAAAATAAATTACTACAATGTTACTTTAATTCATAATTCCAAAAACATACAAAACATTGTAGAACACATGCTAGGTTATCTAGTGCATTTCATAAAGAAAGAGTAATATAGAATTAGCATTAGGATCCAATACTCATGAGAAGAAGTGTTATGGAAGATAATGATGTGCACAAAAGTGTATTTTTGAGTAATGTAAGCAAATGTTTTAATCAAAAAATACAAGAAATATGTAGAGTACGAGCACAATAAACCACAAATAAGATTACTTCCACTCACTTTAATGCACAATAAAAAGTATAACTACCAAGGTGCTCTGCACACACAATGCTCATCAAGACTTATCAGGGTGCAAAGTAGTGCTTGGGGGATCACATATTTAAATTTAATATTGAAACTAGTGATCCAGTGTACTTAAGAGTAAGTGGTTTTTATTTTGAAAGAAGGCTATGGTTTGCACAAGACACTTTACTATTCTTTCCATGGTGCTCAACCTCACAATGCTTATTAAGACTTATCAGGAGGTTCAAGTAGTGCTTGGTGGAGTTATCTTTGTTAATTTATGATATTTTTTTTGTACAAAGTTCTCCGAATACACTTATTTTTGCAAACCATTATAATTTTGGAAAGAAATAACCCACTTTTCTTAACTTTTAAGAGTGCAAAATAAAGGAGTGTAGGTAAGATACTTGTGCAATTTTAATTTATTTGTACTAATACAAAACATACACAAGCATTCTTAGATTAAATACATATGTAGACAATGCAAAAAAAGGTGAGTGAATAAATATCATTATCAAACATAAAACATTTCTCATACTTAAAGGCATGCTAAGCTTGATCCTACACAACTTTTAAATTATAATTGATGCACATTTGAATAGATATATCAAAGCATGAAGAAAGACAATGTCCAAGTAGTTTGAAAAGATAAATTGCAACATTGTAGAATTTCTAAATAATAGATTAAATCATGCTTGATTTTTCACAAAAATCAAACAATTTTTTTTGATAGTTTTAAAGTTTTATATTTTTGTATTTGATTTTAGCAAATAAAAGCATATTTTTGTAATTTTTGCTTTTGTAATTTTTATATTTGATTTTTGCATAAAGACGAACTTTAAACAAAGGAAACAACACACGTGAAAAAGAAAAACATATTTTTTGTAATTTGGTTTTTGTATTTTTGTATTTGATTTTTCAAAAAATAAAGAAACACAGAAGTGCAAAACTAAGTAGAAAATATAGATTAATATATTTTTAGAAATTTTTCAAAATTTTAAAATCACAGAAAAATGAACATGGACACTAGCGCCTGCGGTAGCGCTAGCGCGGGAGACAGTGAACGATTTTTTAGGATTTTGGAAATTTTAATTTTGGATCTTGATTAAGTGTCCCAATAGTAGTTCCATGCTGAAGTTGTAGATTTTTAGGAAATGTTTTGGATGGTTAAAAATGAAAAAATTTATATTTGTGAGCATGTTTTAACTTGAAAGATCTACGACACCTAATTCAAGCCGTAATAATCGAAATCTGGCATCGGGAAGGGGTTTAGTAAATATGTCAGCAAGTTGAGAGTCCGTACCAATGAATCTTACTTTTACATTTTCTTTCTTAATGTGATCCCTAATGAAATGATGACGAACGTCGATGTGTTTGGATCTAGAATGGTGCACAGGATTATATGTGACGTCTATAACACTTTTGTTGTCACATTTAAGATCTATGTTTTTGTGATGAAATCCAAAGTCCTCTAGTGTTTGGCTCATCCATAACGCTTGTGCACAACAACTACCATGTGCTATATATTCGGCCTCCGTGGTGGAGAGTGCAACCGAAGATTGTTTTCTACTAGACCAAGCAACTAAAGAGGGTCCTAAAAAGTGACATGTACCGCTAGTGCTTTTTCTATCTAGTGAACACCCGGTGTAGTCCGAATCGGAATAGCCGTGGAGCGTGAAAGAGTCATTATGTGGGTACCATAATCCTAATTTAGATGACCCTATTAGATAACGAAAAATCCATTTACCACTTTTAAATGAGATTCTTTTGGATCGGCTTGAAAGCGAGCAAATAAACACACGACAAATATTATATCTGGTCTAGATGCACTTAAATAAAGAAGAAGATCCTATCATTCCTCTATATAGCGTTTGATCAATGGAAATTCTAGATTCATCTTTTCCTAGTTTTAAAGAAGCACTCCTAGGAGTAGAAGCTTGTTTAAGATTTTCAAATCCAAATCGTTTAAGCATATCGTGAACATATTTTGATTGACAAATAAAAATACCATCAGTTCTTTGTGAGATTTGAAAACCAAGAAAATATGATAGTTCTCCTACAAGACTCATTTCAAATTCATTTTTCATTATTAAGACTACTTCATTACACAACTCTTCATTAGTGGCTCCAAAAATGATATCATCAACATATATTTGTAGAATAATTAATTCGTTATTTTTATGCTTAATGAAGAGTGTGTTGTCTGCACATCCCATAACATAACCGTGCTCTAACAAAAACGATGTGAGTCGATCATACCATGCACGGGGCACTTGTTTTAAACCATAAAGCGCTTTTTCTAATTTGTACACATGATTTGGAAATTTTTCATTTATGAAACCGGGGGGTTGTTCTACATAAACTTCTTCTTTAATATACCCGTTTAAAAAAGCACTTTTAACATCCATTTGAAATAATTTTATTTGTTTAAAACTCGCAAATGCCAAAAATATTCGTATAGATTCTAAGCGAGCAACGGGTGCAAAAGTTTCTTCAAAATCTACCCCCTCAATTTGAGAATAACCTTGAGCAACAAGGCGTGCTTTATTTCTTACAATCCTAGATTCACCATCTAATTTATTTTTAAAAATCCATTTTACTTCAATAATTGGATGATTAGATGGTCTTTCTACTAAATTCCAAACTTTATTTCTTTCGAATTGTCCTAACTCTTCATTCATAGCCAAGAACCAAAATTCATCATTTAAAGCGGTGAAAACGTTTTTAGGTTCGATTTCAGACACAAAGCAAATATTTGAAAATAATTCATGAAGAGAGGATCGAGTTCTCACCCCAGAGGAAGGTTCCCCAATGATGAGCTCTTTTGGATGATTTTTGGAGAAGTTTAACACGCTTGGAGGTACGAATTCATCTTCCTTGGACTTCTCCTCCTCTTCTTTGGAGGGTTCTTCTTCGTCGTGCTCCAAGGATGGCAAAGGTTCATCATCTGTACCTGTAGGGAGCTTCTCTGCACATGGAATAAACTCATCAAATCTAACATTAATTGATTCTTCAACTTTACTTGATCTTTTATTAAATATTCTATATGCTTTACTAGTTGAAGAATAACCAAGAAATATTCCTTCATCGCATTTTTCGTCAAATTTTCCTAGAGAATCTTTTGTATTAAGAATGAAGCATTTACATCCAAATACTTTAAAATACGACACATTAGGTTTCTTTTGATAGTAAAGTTCATATGCTGTGAGATTTAATGATGGGCGAAGCATGACTCTATTCATTACATAGCATGCAGTGCTTACGACTTCGGCCCAAAAAGACTTAGGTAATTTATATTCAGATAGCATGGTGCGTGCAAGTTCTTGTATTGTCCTATTTTTCTGTTCTACAACACCATTTTGTTGAGGTGTGCGTGGAGCGGAGAACTCATGCTTAATACCTAACATGTCACAAAAAGATTTAAAATTTTCATTTTCAAATTCACCTCCATGATCTGAGTGAATGCATTTTATTTTTAAATATAATTCATTTTGAATGCGAGTACATAATTTTGAAAATTCGCAAAACGCATTAGATTTGGAGGAGAGAAATAAAGTCCAACAATATCTTGAATAGTCATCAATTAGAACATAAGTGTATAATCTACCACCAAAACTCGCAGTGTTAACGGGACCAAAGTGATCCATATGAATTAATTGCAGAGGTTTTGATGTAGAAATTTTGTTTTTGCTTTTAAAAGATGACTTAGAAAATTTGCCTTTTTGGCATGGAGAGCATAATGAAGATAAATTTCCATTTAATTTAGGCAATCCTCTAATCAATTCTCTTTTTGCTAGTTTTAAGATGAGCTCTGTACTAGCGTGGCCTAAGCGTCTATGCCATAATTCTAATTCATCATTTTTCGTTATAAAACATTTTATAGAAGATTTAGAAAGATCATGAAATGAAACTATGTAAACATTATGAATTCTAGGTGCAGTTAATAACACATCTTTTGTTTTAGGATTAACAATCTTGCAAAGGTTAGTGGAAGATTCAAAAAGTACGTCTAAACCTTTATCACACAGTTGACTTATAGATATTAGGTTATGTTTTAATCCTTTCACATAAAGTACATTTGATATAAGAAAAGATGCGTTACCCACTGTACCAACTCCCACGATCCTTCCTTTACTGTTATCGCCAAACATCAATATTCCTCCTTTCTTCTTTTCTAGGCTAAGGAATTTTGCTTTATTGCCCGTCATGTGTTTGGAGCAGCCTGAGTCCAAATACCACACGTCTTCTGTTTCCTTAGCCTTCCTGCAAATCTAGAAAGAAGATGAGAGTAAAGATCTGGATACCCAAGAGGTACCACCCATAGAGTAAGTGGTTTTCTTAGGTACCCAGATTTGTTTTAAAGATCGTTGTTTTATATTCCTGCAAGAGCCAAACGTGTGTCCAAATTTAAGACAATTAGCACACGAAATAAAGGGGGTTGAGACCCTTTTCTGAGTTTCTACGTTGCCCTTGCTGCATGATATTTGTACATTAGAAAAACCAGAAGAATTTTTAACATTAGAGCTACCTCCGGCGTTAGTAGCTAGCGCCGGGCGGTAGTGTTCACTTTTATATCCGAGTCCGAATTTTCCAGACCCAAAGCATTGATTACCCAGAAGCATATCCAGGGATTTTTGACCAATCCCGAATTTGTTTATGGCTAAATTGAGATTTTGATTTAAAAAAAAATTGAGATTTTGATTTTGTTTTTTAAGAGATGTATTTTCTTGAACAATCATAACACATTTATTTTCAAATCCTTTTTTGTTCTTTTCAATTTGTAATATAGAAGTTTTCAATTTTCTCTCTAAGTCCACTTTTTCTTTTGCAATGATTTTGTTTTGTGAAAGGGCATTAGAGAGAGAAACTTCAAGTTCTTTTATCTTAAATAAAGAGTGCTCACATTCTTGACATGAAACTTTTCTTTTTTTCAAGAGAGACTAATTTTTTTGTGAGCTTACGATTTTCTTTTATAATAGATTCATTTTCATGATTTAATAAAACAAATTTATCATAAAGTTCTTCAAAGGTAGGAGGAGATACCTCAGTGTCGCTAAGAACACTGGTGTCGTCATCGTCGCTTTTGGCCATTAAGCACAAGTTTACTTCCTCCTCGCTACTTGACTCAGAACCGTTTGACTCTTCAGAGGAAGTGTCATCCCAAGTAGCGGCCTTCAGCACTTTCTTCCTCTCTTTTGCTTTCTTTTGTTCTTTCCGCTCCTTTTGGTATTTTGGCCATTGGCTCCGAATGTGCCCGGTTTTTCTGCAGTGATAGCATTCTGGAGGCGGCATTTCTTCTTTGTCATCGCTTCCTTTTTCTTTCTTCGATGAAGAGGAGGATCGCTTTCGTCGATTATCCGTTTGGAAGAATTTTCGGAATGTGTTCCTTCTCTCTGGATTTCTGATGAACTTCTTGAAATTCTTCACCAGGAGTCCTTCTTCTTCATCATCGTCCTCTTCGATGCACTCCTTCTTTGATGTCAGCGCCAACGCCTTTTTCTTCGGCTCCTTGTTGTATTCGTCATGTTGAATTTGTAGTTCTACCTTATGGGTTTTGAGATTCCCAATGAGATTCTTGATCTGGAGCGTTCTTAAGTTGTGCGACTCGGAGATGGCCGTCACCTTCGGATTGAACCTTGGAGGTAAGGAACGAAGAATTTTCCTCACCAAGTCCCCGTCGGAGTAGGTCTTTCCAAGCGCCTTGGATGCGTTGACGATCTTTGTGAAGCGAGTGTACATTGAGTTGATGTCCTCTTCTGTGTCCATCCTAAATTTCTCGTATTCAGATTCTAGTTGAAACAGCTTGGCATCTTTCACCTGCGGTTTACCTTCGTGAGTTACTTCTAATTGATTCCAAATATCATAAGCAGTAGTGCAAGCAGAAATTCTATTAAATTCAGTCCTATTTAGGGCACAATATAAGGCGTTCATTGTTTTTGCATTATTTTTAAACCTTAGTTTGTCGCTATCATCCCATTTATCTTTAGGTTTTAATAATGTTGCCTCTCCCACTACAGTTGTAGGAGGAGAGTATCTGACTTCTACCATATTCCAGACTTCTACATCCATCGTCATAAGAAAGCACATCATTCTATTTTTCCAATAGTTAAAATCTGACC
The DNA here is from genome assembly GCA_033032865.1 of Dactylorhiza incarnata. Classification (NCBI taxonomy): domain Eukaryota; kingdom Viridiplantae; phylum Streptophyta; class Magnoliopsida; order Asparagales; family Orchidaceae; genus Dactylorhiza; species Dactylorhiza incarnata. The sequence continues at coordinate 12,083,136 of JAWHQI010000028.1, forward strand.
CAGTAAAGAGAGGTGGTCGACTAATCCCTTAACCCTCCGAGAAAGCGAGATCATGAGACGCCATTGTTCCCGGTTGTTAAGCCGATTGGAACAAAATCCCTCTGATACCACTTGCTGGATCGGTCGGCACCCTTAGAGGGGGGGGGGTGAATAAGGGTTTTTAAAAAAAAACTTTAGCTTTTATTTAGAAAAACTTTGGAATAGTGCAATATTAAAACAAGAAGTCAAGTAAAACAAAGAGAGACAAGCTTTATTAATATTAAATAAGTTTTACAAAACTTGATCTCTACGACGCTAGAGATCGGAGGCGAATAATAAAAGCTCTTTTCGTTTTCTATCCCGACTCGCTTCCCCACGAACCGGTGGCCCTAGCCTTCTCCTCCCTGGATTCGGCCTCAAGCCGCTCTAGCCAATCCTTCCCCGGATGTGGCCTCGAGCACTCCCTAGACCTAGCCTAGATCTAGTCGCCAACACGAGGTGAATTTCAGCCCTAAGTCCTACCCCAGACCTAGTCGCCAACACGAGGCGATTTCACTACCGTTTACAAAAAAAGATAAATAAAATAATAAAAACTCCCTTAAGATAAACTTCTGAAAGTGGAGGCGAAGATCCGCTGGAGAATCAGCGTTTGTCGAAGCAGACTTCGTTTGGATTCGGCGTGGTGGAATCCTCCTTCAGAAGTTGGCAGAGCTTCGCTGGGACCTCAAATTTCGGCCAAGACAAGCCTCTGGAACTCTAGCACTCTCTCTCTCTGAGGTGTATGCAATAGGTGTATCGAAAACAAGAGGAGAGAGGGTCCTTTTATAGCCAAAGCGCTACCGCCGGCGCTACCGCCGGCGCTACCGTCGGCGCTATCCCTGATTAAGTAACATTTTGCGCGGCAGGATCTTCAATCCGCGGCAACATTTTGCTCTATGCCTCTTGTGCGCCATGCTACCGCCAGCGCTAGTAGCTACCGCCGGGCGCTAGTAGCTACCGCCGGGCGCTAGCTCCTTCTAAAAACACTGCCGGAATCGCGCTAATCATCACTAGCGCCGGGCGCAATCGCTACCGCCAGCGCTAGTGGCCATGTTGGAATTCTGGCCTCAAATTTGGGGACAACCATCCTTGAGTCATGTGGACTTTGATTTCCTGCACACTTAAACACGCAAGATCAAATACACATAGGATTTGTTATTCTCAAACCTAGGAGATGCGGAAGACCATGTTCCAACAAAAAGTACTTTTTTGTAACGAATATTCTAAATTTTGTTACAATAATAATTAATTCGTTACTATAACTGTAAGTATTTGTAACAACACTAATGTTACGTTACAAATAGAAAACTTTTCTCACAATAAGTATCAATTGTAACCACATCATGAAAATTTTTTGTGACAAAGACATTGTCCTTACTAATAGTAATATTTTATGATTAAAGTTTTGTTACAAAAAATATATCATATTTTATTTTCAATTTTTGTACTATTTTATTATCAAAGTTTTGAATTATTATTTTTTTTTTGAAAAAAAAAATTGTATGCGCGCGACAGTACCCCTCCTCGATAGTGCTCTAACGCGACGACAATACTCCTACAGCTCGAAAACATCCGTGCGCGGCTGTCGTAAATATGTGGTACTATTGCGACATGTACTTTTGCGCGTACGAGGTTTTGTATAAATCTTTAACTTTTTATAAAAGTTTTTCTGTCTCTCTCCCATGCAGCTCTATCTCTCTCTCACATGAATGAATGAAATATACGGATGAAAATTTCCCTCCATAAAATTTTGAACAAAACAAAACTAAAAATTAAAAATATATTAAATGTAAAAATGAATGCAAATTAATATGACATTAATTTTTTAATATAATTTTGGAATTAAAATAAAATCACGCACGAACCCGCGTGCACGCAAATGCACTCTCGCGTGCATGCAAATGCACTCTCGCGCGCACGCAAATGCACTCTCGTGCGCACGCAAATGCACTCTCGTGCCTGTTGTTTTCCTTTTTTTTGCTTGAGAGCTAGCGCGTATTGCATGTGTCGGGGCTCAAACACAGACACATGCACACACACAGACATGGACAACCAAACACACAAACATCCATTTGCGAGCTGTAGCAATATCTTTTACGTACGACCGCCGCCGTTGTCTCCCCTCTCTTCGACGGTCGCCGCCGCCGTCGCCTCTCTCTTCCACGGCCGCCGCCATCGTCGTTCTCTTTCTCGGTCGTCGCCGCGCGCCGTTCTCTTCCTCTAGTTTATTAAGTTTTGTCTATTTCTTTCCCTCTCACATTAATGAAATATATAAAGGGAAATTTTCCTCTATATAATTTTGCACAAAACAAATCAAAAAATTTAAAACATATTAATATAATTTTTGAATAAAAATAACGATCGTGCACTGTCCCCGCATGCACGCATATTTTTTCTTTGTGCGCATGGGTGAAATAATTGTACCCTTCGAGCGCCCATTTTTCGCTCGAGCACGTACTTTTCACTCGGATGCGCGTTTTATTTTCCGAGCACATTTTTTTTTCAGTCACGCTAGCTCTATCTTTTTTGCTCGGGAGCATAAATAAATTTGTGAGCGCACATTTTTTAATCGGGAGCTAGCGTTTTAATGAAAATATATGTCATATATATATATATTGATTGATGGATGACACGTGGTTTAATGAAAGTAAATGTGTAATGAAATTCATAATATAACGCGTTGTTCAATAAAATTTACTTTTTAAATAAGATTTATATTTTTTTAAAAATAAGAATTACCCCCGCTCAATTTTGTCCGCTCTCAGGAGCTCGATCAACTGACAGTGCAGAGGTTTGCGAGCTGTGGTACAATTACGACATGGGTATTTTGACGAGCAGAGGTTTGCGAGCTGCAGGAGCGTCATCACGCTGGGACAATAATACTATCGAGGCGGGGGTAATGTCGCGGGGCATGTGCACTTCCTATATGCATTATCAGTTGAACGAGCGTCCGAGAGCGGGAGAGTTGGGGCATGCGCACTTTATAATTTTAGTTATATATAAACGTATATAAGATTTACTATTAGTGTTATCTCATTACATTGCTATTTTTTCATCGAGGAATTAAAATTGTGTTTTGATCATCTAGTCATTTCCTCCTGATCTTCTTGTATCTCATTATTTTACACACAGACATAAACACGCATTGACACAGACACAAACACATATAGGAACAAACACACATATATAGCTAGAGATTACACAAACACACACACAGACACGGACGACACATACATACAAAGACAGACACAGACACACAGACACACACACAAACAGACATAGACATAGACACATGACACAGACAGACACATGCACACAAACACAGACACACATGCACATGCACATATAGATAGATATAGATTATACAGATACTGACACACACACACAGACACAGACACAGACGCAGACACAGAGACACCAACACACACATGCACACACACACACACACACAAACACAGATAGATATAGACACAAACATACATAAACACACTAACACAGACACGCACATGCGCAAACACACATAGACATATAGACATAGACACACACAAGCACATGCGCACATAGCTAGAGATCACACAGACATACATACACACACAGCCACAGATAGACACAGACACATACACAGACAAACACAGACACTGACACACACATGCATACACAAATAGACACAAACACACACTTGCACAGACAACATAGACACATATACATAGACATATACAGGCACAGACACACATAGATGCACATAAACGCAGACACAAACACACGCATGCACAGACAAACATAGACACACAGACACAGACCAAAACAAACACAGACACACATACAACACACAGACACATATACACAGGCACACACAGACAAACACACATAGACACAAACACACATATACACACAGATACACACAGATACAAACAGATGCACACAGACAACTCCAATTATCTCTAACAACCCACAAACCAATAGATTTGCATAAAAGGCACCATCGTAAATAAATATTTGAAGCTATCACATATATAATTCAACAAGGAGATCTCTAACATTCGGTCTTAGACCAAAATAATTGTCGAACCGCCGAAGTGAGTCTATATATATTGTTGAGTCACAGAAGTGAGCCTATATAGACTGTTGAGTCAACGTAATAAATTGCATAAATGTCCCCATTTAAAATTATGAGTTAAATATTTCACATGAATGAAATATTTGAAGGGAAATTTCCCTCCATAAAATTTTGCTAAAAACAATATTTCTCATGAATGAAATATTTGAAGGGAAATTTCCCTCCAAATGAAATATTTCACATAATATCTGACGCCTCGATGTCTTCTTCTTCGTTCTCTCCTCTAGGTCACGTCTCCTCCTCAGAAATCCGACGCCGATTCTCTGGTAAGCAAACTCTATTGTCGCACCCTTCTCAAACCTCCCCATTTTCGGCTTCCGCAGGTTTCTGAAGGCGCCATTAAGGCCTGCGAGGGGGCTTCGTCATGCTCTGAAATTAGGAGGCTAAACCAGAAGGCAAAATTAGTTGGTCGGATCGCAAGCTTGGCATGAATCATGAATCTGGGCTCGATCTTCCTCCGGGATGGGATTCTTGGGAGAAGCTTCGTCCATATATCGATAGCCACGTCTTCATTAGGAGAACCTCAGTGGACGCTTGGTATTGTCCGGCCATGGCTATAAAAGGAGCATCAAGCTCTTCTTTTGGAGAGGGATTGGATCTCTTTCTTCCGGGTCAGGTAAGATCTAGACCAGCTCAACTCTTTCTTCCCTACTCCTTTTTGATTTTTTTCTGAGGTTTGATTATTGGAGTAAAGATGGATGGAAAATGTGAATTTCTTCTCTAGCAAATACCCATTCTTTTTCACTAGTGCGAAAATGTTCTGAAACCTGAGCTCTCTACTTTGTCTCTCTCTATCTATCTATTTCTCTCCTTTTCTTCTTCTTCGATGAATGAGGTTTTGAGCTGGGAAATTGAAGCTTTTTTCACTTATATAAAATCAAATAATTGAGTTTGTATAACTTTTGTTCAAGAATTTTAATATACATTGTTTGTTCAAAACAAGATATAAAATCAAATAATGAAATCCGAATAATTTCATTGTTCATGATTTGTTTAGTATATACATTATTAGTACAGAACCTGATAGTTCTTATGAAGCTTTTTTATACATATTATTTAGATAAAAATACGAAAAGTGTTTCTAAATGGACCTAAATAGTAGATTGAATGGAGTGCATAGGTAAGAATGTTGTGTTGATGGTTAGAGCTTGCAGATTGATGGAGCTGCTAATTTTTCCTATCTTTTAATCAACTCTAGAATCCTAGAATTTTCTCTGGATAATTTTAACTAATTTTTTATCAAAATTGTTCATGTATGTAGATTATTATAGATGACTGATTTGTAATGAAATATCGAATCCAATGTGTTTTTCCATGATGAGAAAGTTGTTAGTTATATAATGCAATATCTCTACTTAAATTCAATGCAATATCTCTACATAAATTCAATGTTAGAATCTGGCAGCAGTGTAATATAGGAATTGAACTAATTGTCAACGTTAATACTTCAAAAGCTTTGGTGGTTGTATATGTCTACTGAACTTGATGTTTCTTAAGTATATATATGAGTGATAGAGCAATAATTAATACCATTAAATTGAATAAATTTATTGTAATTCCTTGTTATCCCTAAGAAACCTCTCAATTTCACCTCCTTCGTGCTTTGAGGGAATAACATCACGAGGACTTAACATCAACATCTTGAGATTTTCTATTTTGCTATCTTCTTCCTCATAATTTCTTTATCTTTTTATTTATTTCTATAACAATGTCCAATAACCAACATTAATTTGGAATCAGAGGTTTTGTTGTAATGCCCTTTCTATTTTGTACCATTTCCAACTTCACACTTGGTTGTGCCTCAAGGATTTGGCAATCCGATGTCTCAAGAAATCTGCAGAAACACAACTTGACAAAATTATGTGCATCTTTTCCTTCATTTCATTCAACACCTCATGCTTACTCAATTCACAAATTTTTCCGGGTATAGTTCCAAAAAATGAATTGTTGTGTAGAACACTGATTAACAGTCACCTTTATAGTTCCTTGTGAATGGCCAGTACGCCAATGACTTATCATGTCATTGTCCTGGTTGGCGATGGAGTCTTAGACTGCTTTATATTGTTGCAATTTTCCATGCTTAATGATAGATAGTCTCTGCTTTCTTTTATGAGGGCTTTTCACATGCTCCTACATGCTTATAGATAGTCATATATTGATTATGATTTTTCTTTGGATTCAGGCAGATGTTAGCATTCTTTGTTGATTATCTCATTTTTAGGGTGCCTTTGGATTTGTATTCTATCGTGTTGTTCTTGCTCCCATCGTACCTCACTATTATTCTTGTATTGAAGTTGTGTCAATTTTCTAATTAATTGGAAGTATTTTTGGAACTGTTTATAGCATTTTTGTGTGTGCTTGTTGTTTCAATCTTGAGGGTGCTGTTTTGGGAACTTATTTGGTATTATTGATGTCATTGATGTAAATGATCATGAATTACTTTGTATGTCTGATGTTGTGGACTATTGGAGGTGAATTTGCTTTTTGAGACTTATTTAATTATAGTTGTTGTCTATTCTCCTTTTGTTAAAAACTTTTCTCCAGGTGAAGAATGGAAGTGATTTCATAAACCGTAAGGTGATTGTGTTCTCAATATTCCGGTCATTTCTTTAGCTCTAGTGAATATGATGGAAGATGGAAGCTCTACTAATATTTTTTTAAAATGCCGCAAGTTTTGGGGGCATTTTTTTAAAAAATGCCACAACTTTTGGCGGCATTTTTTTAAAAACGCCGCTACTTTTAGCGGCGTTTTAAAAAAAAAATGCCGCGAATGTCTCTAGGTTTTCGCGGCGGTCTCTATCATGGCGCATTTGCGACGTTTTTTCAAGTGCCACAAAAGCATTCACGGCGCTTGAAAAATGCCGCCAAAGGCCTAAAAAATGTCGCGGTAGACCTATTTTTTTTTTAATGATGCTGGATAAAAATGAGTTGTTGGTTTTAACGCTCCTTGCAGATCTACTAACAGATCTCCTTACCAGAAATTTCAACAGAAATTTCAATCGCCTCTCCAGCCGATCTGCAATCTGATAATTTTTGGATTCTATGAAATGCTTGACTTTTGTTTTGAGGCTTGTAAAATGATGAGATCTATGTGTTTTTTTGGGTTCTCTTTGTTGAACATGTAAGATTCTTCTGATTCGAAAGCATTTGTGCTTTAGTTTCTTTTTAGTTCATAGTTTATATGTGTTCATATCTATTCTTCATGAATTTATAATTTCTTCTTAGTTCATTTGAAAACATTATGCCATATAGAAAATTTGAGTTTTTACATTAGTTCATTTCTTCTTAGTTTTTACTATTTCTTCATGAGTTTATATGTGTTCACATCTATTCTAGTTTTTATATTATTTTCTAGGGTTTTTACTATTCTAGCTCAATGCTGAGATCATTATTGTAAACATTCAAATTTTGTTTGCCCTACATTATTCTACATTTAGCCTTCCAAATTCTACTTGCATTTGATATTTGTTCAAATTTATTGAACTGTACAGGGCCGGGTAATTTTGATATCCTTCAAGGCCATTCAAAAGCTACTCTATTTCTTATACTTAACAATGCAGCACAAGGGATACTGTCTTCATTTTTTTTTCAAATATGCAGGTAAATGAAGATTCTTAGGGTTGATTTGGTTTGAATGACTCCTCTTATTTTTTGAGTTCCCAATGAGAATTTATAATCATGTTCATTATTGACACAGACACAATTTTGAAGAAATAATCATCAACTGTGGCCACGATTTTTACTGGAATAGCTTCTGCTGCACTATTTGGTCATTCCCTGACTATTAATTTTATGCTTGGAATTTCTGTGGTGGTCATATCAATGCATCAGGTGATAGTTGCATTCTGTATTTCTTACCCAATGAAGATACTTTTTTCTTAAAAATGACAAATATTTTATTAGGTATTCTGATACCTTGTTTATTACTAGTTCTTTTGTCCACTAGGTAAAGTGAAGGATGAGACTTCAAATGGAACATTAGAAATGATTGATTCTCCTAAGCTCAGGTAGGCATTTAATTTCATATATGTCAAGCTAATGTTTCCTGCTTGTAATGCTTAAATTTATGGTCTAGAACTAATTATTATTAATTTCATTAAGGGCACTTCACCTAGTCTTACTGACGGAGATCAAGAGTAGTTCTGGGCACATTTGGGGTTTATTTGTCACCCTCCATATTTGGTATCGCCAAACAGACCATCAGAGTTAGTTGTCACGTCTGGAGCGATGCTTCTATATTTCTTATGTATTTTCTTAGTGTTTTATTTAGTTATCGAGACAACCATTGTGAGTTTGCATGGATTTTGTATGTATGGATGTGAGTTTGTATGGATGTTTCTGCTCTCATTCATTTGTAGGGTGATCTTAATTGCTCTCTTTTATTTGTAGGGTGCTCAAGCATTGACTGGCAAGTGACGAAAGATTCATTAGTCAGAAAGTGATGGACGATTCATTTTTCAAAAAATGATGGAAGATTTATTAGAAACATGTTGATCTTGTAATGTAATATTGTATTATTTTAGAAGAGATGATAATAACTTGTACTCTATGTAATACTTTTTGGTGTGAATAAATACATATTGATCTTATTACGAAATATTAAATATATGTGTGTTTTCAAGATTATTATTTGTAATAAAATCTCAGGTACACAAAAAAATAGAAATGGAATATTTTTGATATATAAATGAATTGGCTGTAGTAAGAAGAATGGAAAACAAATGTAATGATTTTTTGGTTACTATTTTTTAATCCATTGTAACGAAATAATGTTTATTATAATTAATTGTAACGAAGTTAGTTTATTTTTAGAGAGGAAAAAATAAAACATTTGTAACGAAATAGTTTTAATCGTAATTGTTTTTTATTAGGAAAAAGAACATTCGTAACGAAATAATATTTATTGTGAGGAAGAATCTCTTTTTGGTGAGAAAGTATCGTTTGTAACAATTAATTTATTTGTAACGACATGCATAAATTCATTACAGGAACCTTTAGCGTCGAGCTTTAAAGGATGACCGTTACTTAATGTTTTTTTCGTTACCAAAGAGTTTTTGTAACAATTTTTGGCACTTATTGTAACAATTTAGGTCCTTACTACAAGTGCAGTTTGTTGTAGTGTAAGAATAAGTGGTTTTTATTTTGAAAGAAAGATATGGTTTGCACAAGATACTTTACTATTCTTTCCAAGGTGCTCAACCTCGCAACGCTTATTAAGACTTATCAGGAGGTTCAAGTAGTGCTTGGTGGAGTTATCTTTGTCACTTTATTTTATGATTTTTGTTTTGTACAAAGGTCTCCGAATACACTTGTTTTGCACACCAATAGAATTTATTAAAACATAACCACTTTTCTTAACTTTTAAAAGTGCAAATAAAGATAGTGTAGGTAAGATACTTGTGCAATTTTAATTCATTGTACTAATACAAAACATACACACGCATTCTTAGATTAAACACATATGTAGACAATGCCAAAATAAGTGAGTGAATAAAGATCATTATCAAACATAAAACATTTACTCATACTTACAGGCATGCTAAGTGTAGTTCTACACAACTTTTACAATATAATTGATGCACATATTAATAGATATATCAAAGCATGATGAAAACAATGTTCAAAGTAGTTTGAAAAGATAAATTGAAACATCATAGAAGTTCTAAATAATAGATTAAATCATGCTTGATTTTCACAGGAAAGTCCATACAGTTTTTTTGATAGTTTTAATGTTTTGTATTTTTGTATTGGAGTTTTGCATAAGAAATAAACTTTAAACAAATGACAAAAAATAAGAAAGGCAAAACATATAATTTTTTTTGTAATTTGGCTTTTGTATTTTTGTATTTGATTTTTCAAAAATGAAATAAAATCAGAAGTGCAAAAATAAATAGTACAAATAGATTAATATATTTTAAAGATTTTTTCAAAATTTTAAAATTACAGAAAAGCAAATAGGTTTGTAATTTTGGTTTTTATAATAATCATTTTTTGTTTTAATTTTTCGAATATCAATTCAGAACATAAATGCAAAAATTATGTAGTACCTATAATAGAGAATAAATTTAGGCATCTTACAAAATTAGAGAAATACAAAAAGACAGAACCAAGCGATAACGCTCGCGCTAACGATAGCGCTGGCATTAGTTCTGCTTTATATAATCCCCTTTTCTTTTTGCCATTTCGGCCATTGCCTCTCAAGCTCTCCCGAAAAACCTTAGGAGACGACCCAGCCCACACATAGATCTGAGGTAAAACTTCATCTTTTTTTATGATTTTTGTTTTAAACCTTGATTTTGATGTTAGAGATGAAGATATTTGAGGTTTATAGGTGGTTTTTAGAAACTAGATCTACAATGCTTGAATCTTTTATTTTTGAAGAGAGGAACTAGAACAAATCTTCTTTATTTTTATGATTCTTGTTCTAAATAGTTGATTTGATGAAGATTTATGACCTTTTTAAAGAAAAAACTATTGTTTTTTTTAATTCAAGATTTTTGTTTTACATTTTTTATGATGATTTTAGTTTTGATTTTGGTTTAGATTATGTGGGTTTCTTGGATCTAGCAAATTAGGATTTGAAAATCTTTTATTTTAAGGAGATTTTTACCATTTCAGATCAGAGGATTAGTGTCGGCGCTACAGTGGGCGCTAGTGATAGCGCTGGCGCTAGTGATTGTTGCTTATTTTTAATTCCTCTTATGATGTGGCAGATGGCTCCTGGATCAAAAGGAAAGAAAAGTGCAGAGCTGGACGTGGAGGCAGCAGTAGTAGGTGCTCCATATATCGTGGAGTTTGACATGCCTCGACACCACCATATCATGCAGCTATTTGCAACATTTGAGGTGTTGAATTTATTTATTTCTGATGGATTTTCTTCAGAGTTAGTATGAGATTTCTATACGCACTTGGAAGACCCATCGCAGACAGAGCTGGATGGAGGAGTGCAGTCTCTGGTGTGAGGACAAATGGTAACAATTACCTATGACCAACTGTGGTTCGTGTTTGGATTGACCCAGCATCCAAATCGTTTGGAAATTGTTGAGAAGTTTAGGGTAGATAGAGATTGGACTCAAGTGAACATGGTGCTGCATAATAGGGAATGCAGGAGTCTGATCTCCTCTGTGTCGACACTCACCGTAGATTCCTTGGTCGTTCAGGATGTATTACGCCACTCAATTATGCTGAAGTTGGGTGATACAGCAAAAGTCACAGGACAACTTAGTTATGTCACCTATTTTATTTTAGAGGAGGAGAAATTTGATGTGGCAGACTTGTTACTTTCCTTGATTCGCTATTCATACAAGTTGCGGCAACCTTCCCGCCAGAGATATAACAACTTGCCCCTGGGTGGCATCATACAATGGGTTATTCAGGTGATGTACCCTTCTATTGAAATAGGTTTTTACTTGATAGACTGCTTTCCTCCTATCTATAGTACCTCACACTTGCGAGCTACATCCCTCCTGGATGAGCCATCGATGTCTGCTCGACCACCATTCCAGCGAGGAGCGTCATCTCTAGGGGATCGAGATGATTCATTTGAATCTTTTCGAGAAGAAATGGGAGAGTGGATGACAAGGGTGGAGAAAGATGTTTCTGGTATAAAGAAGATGGTGAAGTTCATGATCAAGGCATCAAAGCTAAAACCATCTACACCAGAGCGAAGGGAGTGGGACAACCCAATTATAGGATCCACCGCATCATTCGATTCAGAGGACTCGCAGAAGACAATCCCCAAGCCCTAGTGTGGAGGAGATAGATGAGGAAGAGTAGTGGAATAGGAAGGACCTGAGGGGAACAAGTTTTCAGTTTTGTAATAATACAGGAATTTGAACACATGTTTTTGGATGCTGTTTGTTAGCGCAGGCGTTACCAGCTAGCGCTAGCGCTATCTACAATGTTTAATTTTGTTGTTTTTGGATGTTTGACTGTTTTTATCTGATCCTTCTTTGGTAGTTCTTAAAGGTTTTGTTTTACATTTTATTTATAAATTTTGAAGTCATGAAGTGGAGATGTTTAGGCAATTTTAAGATCATATGTAGTATATTTTTGAAATCCTATGGTTAGAGATTTTAATACCACATAGAAAATTTTGAATTCAATTGTTGATAAATGATATATATATAATGAATATAAGAATAATAGATAGGTCACCTAAAATAAAATATGATTTTGAATTTTGATTAATTTGATTTATAAACTCATTAAGTTTTAAGAGATAAGATCATATTTCCTATAATATATAAGATGACCATAACATGATAGCTTAAAAAAATAAGAAAACAAGAAATTAAAGCATATCATGAAGTAGAATAATTGATATTTTAATTTTTGTTGATTTCTACTTCATGCATTTGGTGATACCTAATGAATAAGAGATTTAGGTATCCAAAGGGGACCAAGTGTGGTGGTTCCTTTGGGTACCCAAATATAACGTGTAGGTTTGTGGGTAGATATTGATGAATGGGTCCTTTCATGTGAAGTTAATGTTTCAGTTTTAGTTTTGGGCCTTCATTCAAACTTTGGTTTGGTGTTATTCTTATATGTGAAATTTCCATTGTGATAATCTTTATATTGATGATTATTGAAAGTATTTTTCATAGGAAAGTTGTGAACATTCAATTTTATGTTGGGAGAAGATTGATGTTGTAAGTGATAATGATGATAGTATTTTGGAATTTCATTTTCCATCTTTTGAAGTTTTTTATTTCCATTGTTTGGTTTATTCATATTTTGAGAAATCATATTCAACTTGCTTTTGGAGTTTGCTTGATATTGAGATTTTTTTTATGATTTCCTTAAGCAAGTTAATTTTAGTTTCTAATTCATTGTTCTTAAGTTTCAAATAATGTCTAGCTTTATTATACACAATTGTGCTATTTTTAAGAGTAGAAACAATTGAATCAATATGGTTTTGATATTCATTTCTGTATTCCTCAAATGTTTCATCCATCTCTTCAATTTCAATTTTATAACTTTTGCATGTAGCACAATCACCTTTTAAAGATGAATTTTCTAAAGATAATTTTTCATTATGTTCTTTTATATAAATAATTTCTTTTTCAAGTTCCTTGAATTTTTCTTTAATATTATTACAATCAAAACAAGGTTTTGTGTTTTCAATTAAAGGACAAGATAGAGAAACTACATCACAATTAGATTCTAAATTAACATTAGCCTTTAAACTTTTATTTTCTAAACGTAAAATTTTATTAGTAATTTTCAATTTCTTGATCTTACGTTTAGCCATTTTTAGTATATTGAAACTAGAGATAGAAGTTATCACACAAGAAGAAGATTTAAACTTTCTTACACTGCTATTGGAAGAGGCAAAATGTGAACATGAAGTTCCTTCGTCATCTTTTACGCCTTCCTCCATCATAGATGAATTTTCATCTTCTTTTTCTCTTGATGTATTGCTCTCTTTTTCTAAGTTAATTTCCATAATCTCCATGGTTTTACTACGAGAGAGATCTTCTTGAATAATAGTGGATGCTTGTATGTCCTTCTCCTCCTGTGTTTGCTCCATACCTGCGAGAGGAAGATCATACAATTCTTCAAGAAATTACCATACTTTGTATGCACTAGAAAAACAATATATTAATTTGAAGACTTCATTTGATAGAGCACAAAATAAATAATGTTTGGCTTTTGCATTTAGACGACGTTCCTTTTTATTTGATTCATCCGCAGGTCTTACAATGGCTAAATTCCATACTTCGATATCTAAAGTCTTAATAAAATTTTCAATTAAAATTTTCCATCCTTTATAATTTGTTCCTTCAAATAAAGGTGGTTTAAGAGATATTGCTTCTTCGTAGAAACTTGCCCCACTAGTAGAAGCGAGATCATGAGACGCCATTATTCCTGGTTGTTAAGCCGATTGGAATAAAACCGCTCTAATACCACTTGTTGGATCGGTAGGCGCCCTTAGAGGGGAGGGGGGGGGTGAATAAGGGTTTTTAAAATTTATATTATATTTTGAAAAGCTTTGAAATAATGCGTGATTAAGACAATAGGAAATCAAGTAAAACAATTGAAATAAAGTAGAGACGTGTTTTATTAATATGAAATAAGGTTTTACAAAAGTTGATTTCTATAACGCTAGAAATCCATGGCGAATAATAGTAAACTCTTTTTGTTTTCTATCCCAACTCGCATTCCCACGAACCGGTGGCCCTAGCCTATCCTTCCCGGATTCGGCCTCAAGCCGCTCTAGCCAACCCTTCCCCGGATATGGCCTCGAGCACCCCCTAAACCTAACCTAGATCTAGTCGCCAACACGAGGCGAATTTCTGACCTAAGTCCTACCCAGACCTAGTCACCAACACGAGGCGATTTCTCTAACCGTTTACAAGAAATATGAAATGAAAATAATTAAAACTCCCTCTTAAAGAACTTCTGAAGTTGGAGATGAAGATCCGCTATAGAATAAGCGTTGTAGAAGCGGACTTCATTTGGATTCGACGTGAAGAGATTCTCCATCAGAAGTTTGCAGAACTTTAGTAGGACATCAACTTTCGGCCAAGGCAGCCTCTAGAATTCTAGCACTCAATCTCTCTCTCGTGTCTCTGAAACGAGAGAAGAGGGGTCTTATTTATATCCTCAGCGCTAGCTCCTGCTCTAGAGCTACCGCCGGCGCTATCCCATTTTAGGACATATTCTGCGCGGCAGGATCTTCAATTCGAGGAAACATTTCTCTCTTGCTTTCTATGCTCCGCGCTACCGCCTGCGCTATTGTCTACCGCCAGGCGCTATCTCCTTCTATATGTGCTCCCAGAATTGTGCAGATCATCGCTACCGCCAGGCGCTAGGTGATACCGCCGGCGCTAGTTGGAGTGTTGGATTTGATGGCTCAAATTTGGGGGCAACCTTCTTATATAATCCTTGAGTCATATGGACTTTGTTTTCCTGCACACTTAAACACACAAGATCAAATACACATAGGATTTGTTATTCTGAAACCTAGGAGATGCGGAAGACCATGTTCCAACATATATGGCTCAAACCACATCTCGGATGCAGAAAAGGTAAATGAGGTAACTTCAAATCCCAACTCTACCTCTGAAAATTACAAATCAGATTCTAAGATTCTATATACAGATATAATAAAATCCGAGAAGAAAATTATAAAAGAGTTAATAGAAATAAATATTTTAATTCCTGAAAATAATAAACATAAAGAAAATTTGAAAAACTCAGAAGAACAAATTATTTCTTTGAAAAATATGTCAATTAAGGCTAAAGAAAAAGAAATTATTTATGTTCAACAAAATCAGAAAATGTTTTCAAATTTATATTTTAATGAGATAAAAAGGCCAATATATCCAATTATAAGGCTTGACAAGTTTTTCACCATTAAACTCCATTCCTGATCAAACAAAAAATTTCCTAAGATTTACTTAATTTTTCTATCTTAAAAACAAAGTCAGATAACTTCATGTTCTTACAGACTTTTCTCCAAAAATCATGTTTGAGCATTCTACTCAAGTTGCATTGATTGTGATCATAACACTGAGTGTGAGTCTCTTCTGATAAGGAGATTCTGCAAGAAGGAAGGATCAGGCAATGTTCCTAAAAATTTCCTTAGAATCCATTAACAGCTGTAGCAATTCAAGATTTTAATGGAATCAAAATCTAAAAATCAGAATCCATCAACAACTGTAGAAATTAAAAGAAGTCAAATTAAAAGAAGAAGAATCAAAATAAGAGGAATTAAAAGAAGATGAAATTTAGCATCCTAAAACCTAATAGGGGAAGATTACCAGACCACTAGTTTTGATCCCTGTTTATTTTGGGGGGAGACTATAAATCTGTATCCTAACCCAAATAGGGGGAGATTGTTAGAACACCTAGTCTTGATTTGGATTAGGATCCCAACTCAAATAGGGGAGATTGTTGGAACCTTAGTTTTGATTTGAGTCAGGATCCATCTTTATGGTTTATGTTTCTGTCATAACACATCTTATAACTTATATCAAATTCCCTTAAGTCAGAAGACTAAGAAAAAATATAAGAAAGTAATATAAATATAATGCGATCGAATCAGAGAAAGACATAATGCGATCGAATCAGAGAAGCTGCGATCGACGAAAAGCTAGCAGTGCTCGAAGAAAAGCTAGCAGTGCTCGACGAAATGGTTCTGAAGCTGCGTTCGACGAAATCCAAGCATCGCTCGACGAAGAACAGCTATCTCAGCGCTCGACGATCCCGTCTCAACGGTCAACGAAATCCAGCCGTCTTAGCGGTCGACGAAAAGCTATGTTCGACGATCTCAAGTCTGCATTCGACGAATCTTCAACAGAACCTCAGAACAACGAATTAAATGATCAGATCGACGAACTTGAAGCTGAGCTCGACGAATTTCTACCAACTTTATAATTTAGATATTCTCAGTTCGACTAATATTCTTATATCTGATTAAAGCAATATTTTATTATTTCTATTTATATATTGCTATATATTGCTGCTTTAACATTATAGCCGTTGCAGCACTAAATGTTATAGCCGTTGCAGAAAAGCTTAAAGACAGCAGTTTATCTTTTCGAGGAGTCAAGATAATTAAAGAGACTTTATCTCTTTCCTTTTCCTAAAGAGGAATTCAAAATAAGAGAGAAGCTCTTCAAATTATATAAATACAGAGAAAACAAAAGAAAAGTAGAGAGATAACACACAGATACAATATACAGAACAAATAACAACATATATTATCAATCTTGTTTTGCTAACTCTTCTCTGCAGATCATCCTCATCCTGAGACAGTTAAACAAGATCATTTGCTCAGGATCTCTACTGCAGAAGAAGAAGAAAAAGAGTTATCACATTCTAAAGAAGAAGCTTACTCAAACTGTCATCTAATCTAAATCAGACATGGGGAGCTCTTCAACATCATCAAGATCCACTCTCAACAACACCATCAGGATCTCTAGAGTCTTCTCTTTGAAAGAGAAGAACACTATAACTTTTGTTTTCTTTATTCCCTCCTGTACAAAGGGTTATAACTCCCTTCAAAAGTTAACCTCTCGGTGACAGGGCACCTTAGCAAAAACCTGTGATTTGGTTTTTGAGTTACCTGATCAAAAGCTCATATGGTGGCAGGGCACCTGATCAAAAACCTGTAGTGGATTCCTACCAGTGTGGTAGAAGAGTAGATGTACCCAGGTTGATTGAGGAACTACTATAGCTCCTTGTGTGTTCTGGTTGCTTGCTTGTTTATGCTTTTAATTCTTTATGTGCTGTGATGAAAATCTGTGATAATAAATTAGTTTTATAACTCACTCTGTTTTACACATATTTATATATGTCATTATTTTTAAATAAAGTTAAAAAGAGTTTTTAACTTAAGAACTAAAACTCTCCTTCAATTGGTATCAAAGCAAGGTTGATTATATTAATCACCTTCAACTAATATTCAATTGCACTTTCACAAAGATCTTCAGGTGTGTGGCGGGACCTCCTCGCTACGACCAAGGGTCTGTCCTTAGTTCTGAGTCTCCGGTCGGTTCCTTCTGAGTAATTAGTAAGTGCTAGCTGCCCCTCTTCATTGAGGGCTCGAGCTCCACAAAGAAGCCAAGTCCTAGTTTCAACATTTTTGGTGCAGTGAGCGTGTAGTGCAGCTAGTTCAAGAAAGCTCTGAGGAAGAGATGACAGGAAATAATGAGCGAGAGGAAGATTTCGGTGGCTTGCCGCCACCCGGCGCACCAGCAACTATGGAGATGCTGGCCAATCTAAAGAGAGATTTGTTAGGGCCCTTTCAATGCGCCCTCGCCTCGGCACTTTGGGGGCTCACGACTCATGCGCCCCAGGTGGTCCCTCCTGCTGGCATAGGCGAGTGCGCTCTAGATCAGAGGCCTGGAAAGGAGGCAATGTACCAGGCAGCGAACTGAGATCTCGTGGGGTGGGAGCTTTTCCCAAGTCCGGCGCAAGCGAGCGGGGTCCTGGTCAGTGGGATCCCAGCAAACTGCCCTCCGGCGAGTGCGAGGCCATTCAGAGCCAGTTCGCCAGGGGAACTCGCAGGGTGAGTGGAGTAGGGCAGGGGTGTGAAGGGGATCCCTTTCTGTGAGTTGGTGCTTTCGGCACCGCTCCCCGAGGGGTTCAGAGAGCCAGCTATGATGCTCTATACCGGCAAGGATGACCCCACCCAACACCTGCAGTGGTTCAAAGATATGGTCTCGATCTGGCCTATGTAGGACGCTTTCAAGTGTAGACTCTTCGCCACCAGCCTGAAGGAGAAAGCAAGGGGCTGGATCCACCAGTTACCTTCCAGATCAATCTATGCCTTCGAGGACCTGTATCGCGGCTTCCTACTACTCTTCTCGACCTCGAAGAAGAAGAAGAAGGACCCTGAAGCACTCTTCAACATCAAGCAGAGGCAAGGGGAGTCGCTGGCTCAGTACGTAGATCGGTTCCAGGAGGAGGTCCTCCTCATCCAAGAGGTACTAGGCTACACCCTCCAGCTCGCTTTCATCGTTGGGCTGCGGGGGGGGGGGGGGGGGGGGGGGGGGGGGGGGGGGGTCTTCAAGATGGACCTCAAGAGGAGGGCTTCTTTGTTTTTTGAGGAGTTGATGGAGAGAGTAGCGAAAGAGATAGAGGGGGAGGAAGCAAACCCTGAGTTCACGAAAAGGTTGGCATGGCTAAGCGAGCCAGAGGTCAGACATCCGGAAGCGAGGAGAAGGGAAGAAGTGAGGGCCCCAGAGGAGGGGGGTGGAGGCAGCAGGAGGGGGGAGGCAAGGCCCAAGAAGGGGTTTCCATCAGGGAGGGGGCAACTTCCACGGAGGACAGGGAAGACCCCATCAACTGGGATGGAGGCAGGGCCCGAGACCACCTCATCCTCATCCGCCCCAGCAGGAAATAGCGGTTGGTCGAGTGAGACCAGGCAGGGGAAGAGGAGTAGGGGCTGGAGGAGCCGGCCTTAGGAGGAGGAATAGGGGGGCAGAGGCCGAGAGGAGGGAGGCGGCGTTGCCTTAGTGTGACTTCCATGATGAGGAAGGTCACGCAACGACCACCTGCCCAAAATTTTTGGAGATGAAGGGAGAAAGGATACCGGCACCGCGGGAGCAGCGGGCGGTGAGGATCGAGGAGGTCCTGCCTCAGGACGAGGAGGATGAGAGGTGCGAAGATCGGGCTGATGTGGGGGACCGAGGGGGGATCAGGGTGATCCATGGGGCGGTGGGGATTGAGGCGACTCGGAAGGCAAGCCTCCATGCAATGTACCATCGCAGCGTAGCTTCGATGTACCTAGCCCCGCCCCTGACAGAGAAGATTTCATACCCAGAAGGACATGCCGGGTCACGAAGACCCGTTCTGCGATGCGCTGGTCATTCAGACCGCGATCGAGAACTTCACTGTTTCCCAGATCTTGGTGGATAACGGGAGTTCGGTCAACGTCATCTTTAAGAAGGCATTTGACGGGATGGAAGTGGAGGCACAAAGGGTGCTGGCCTCGGACGGCCCATTATTTGGGTTCTCCACGGAGAGGAAGGAGGCAGAAGGAGGTAGAAGGAGGAGTGGGACTCCATGTAGTCTAGGGGGCAGTCCAGGAATTGCCGCTTTGTCATAGTGGACGCCCCCAACAGCTACAATGCCATCTTCAGACGGCCACTAATCAACGTGTTCCGTTGTGTCCCCTCCACCTTCCACCAATGTCTTAAGTTTAATGATGGAGGAGTCCAAGTTCAGATCCGGGGAGACCCTAAGGTGGCCCGACAGTGCTATGTGACTGCCGTGAACACCACCTCCGGGATGGCCGAGGCAAAAGAATGGGGCCAAGAGATGGGAGAGCGGGCGAGGCTCATAGAGGAAGGAGAGGAGGAGAGGAAGGCCCAGGAGGAAGGGGCAGAGGAGTCAATGGAGGAGGAAAAAGAGAGAGGAGAAGAGGGAAGGGGGGCCCCAGGAGGAGGGGGTGGAAGAAGTGATGGAAGTTCGTGAAGGAAGGGAAGAGGACGCCAGAGCATTGGTTCGCAACGAGGAAAAGAAGGGAGATTGGGGGGAGCAATCCCGGCTGGAGGCTGTGGATGAGGTCGTGGAGCTCGAGGTCACCACCCGAGCAGGGGTGGTGGAAAAAGTCAAGATCAGTGGTGAGCTCAGCCCGGAGGAACATGTTGGAACCTTAGGTCTGATTTGAGTTAGGATCCACCTTAAGTAATCTAAGTTTATGTCATAACTCATATTACAACTTAGATTAAAAATCCTATTAAATTAAAAGGCTGAAAATAATATATATATATAAATAATATATAAGAAATATATATAATAATAGGCTAAATAATATAAGAGAAAATATTATAAGAGAAAAATATTATAAATGAAATTAATATAAGATAATATAAGAAAAATTAAATGTACATTTAGTTGGCTGTGTTCGACAAACGTCGAACGACAATCGACAAACGTCGGACGGCGATCGGCATTTGTCGACCTAAGCAGCGCTCGACAGATTTATAGCAAGGAAGCCGCGCTCGACGAATGGCGAACACCGCTCGACGAAATCCAACAGCTTTTTAGAAACAGTAATATTAATATTGAGGTCGACGAATGAAATGTTTGAGGTCGACGAAAGTTGAGCTCAGCTCGACTAAATTTAGGCAGAATTACATTTCCTATTCTATTTTGCTGTCAGACTTTATTTAAGCAATATTTCTTTTTTCTATTTTATATATTGCTATATATATTGTTGTTCTGACATTACAGCTTGCAAGCATTAAATGTTATAGCCGTTTGGCAAAAGAATTAATTGCTATAGCCGTTGCAGCAAGCAAAAGAAGGAAAGAGGACAACAACTTTTATACAACAGCAGATTTTATACAGCAGAAGATATACAACAGATTAATATATATGTCAGAATATATTCTGCTCTCTCTCACAACAGATTATATATATAATATACTGCTGTACAGATAAGAGGAAGATATAGACAGAATATATTTTACACCTTCTGTACAGGAAAGAGAGAAGAAGAAGAAGAAGAGAAAAAGAAGAACGGGGGCAAAAAACAGAGAAAAACTTTATTACCTTATCTTGTTCTATTTTTGCTAAACTCTTCTCTTGCAGATCATATACAACCTGAGACATCAAACACTATCATTTGCCCAGGGATCTAAAACTGCAAGAAGAAGAAGAACAGAGGATTTGGAATCAAGAGAAGGAGTCTCCACAAGCTGTCATCAAACTATATCAGACGGGGGGATCTCTCTTCAACTATATCTACATCAGAAGTTTGAACTGTCTCTTCAGTATCCTCTTCAGCAAAAACTGTATCTGTATCAAAAACTGTATCCTCTGAAATTTGAGCTTCTGGAACTTCTTCATGAGGCATCTCCCCCTGCCTAGCTTCAGGGAGACCTGAATCTAGGCCCCTAGAAGAAGGGACAGAGATGGAGGAGGGAATTGAAGATATAGTAGAAGATAGTCCAGAGATTGCTTGAAGAATTGGAGCAATTTTTGCATCCAATGTGGAGTCAAGAGTAGAAAGAATGTTATAGACTGGAGCAAGTTTTGCATCCAGGATTTGATCAATTTTGGGAAGAAGATAACCAAGAATTTGATCTGCAACAGTGTGGAAATGTAGAAATAGCATTTCAGGTGGATGAGATGGTTCCTGTCAGACTTTCATCTTCCTGCTTAGCTGTAAAACTCCATTCATTGATTTCTGTTGTGTGCAGCTTTATCCTCATGCTCATTAACTTCTTTAACTGCTTCTCTTCAAACAGTTGAAGAATATCCTTGAAGATTTGGTCAGATTGAGTGAATGATTCCATGTCGATGTCAAACCCGGCATCGAACTTCATCGAATATAGCGCGGCTTGAGAAATCGCCATTTATACCTGCAAGAGAGAAAGATCAAGTGCAGAGAGGAACTGGAGGGAAACGATTTCCTTAGGCGCAATCTATTACGAAATAGAAAAAGATATTATATAGACCGGAGAAGGAGGCGCATTTGAGGAGCGGGGTTCGGCAAAAAAAACCTAATAAAATCAGAAGTCGAAAAGACTTTAGGTTTCCGTCAGACAGCGTTCGACAAAAATATCCTTTTCGTCGACCACCGTTCGACAAATGAAATTGTGTTTATCAATTCTGAAGTCAACAGGTTTGTCGAGCGTCGTTCGACAAATGGTTTAAATTTGTCGTCCTCCGTTCGTCGAATTTAGGGGATAAATAGAAATATTGTTTTTTAACATATTGAATCTCCATATATCATTCCTAGTTGATTTATAAAGAAGATGTGCTTATTTTCATACAAGGGCTTGGTGAAAATGTCAGCTCTTTGTAAATTAGTAGAAATGAACTGTAGACAAATTTTATTTTTATCCACATTATCCCTAAGGAAGTGGTGCCTAATCTCTATGTGTTTAGTCCTACTATGGAGAACTGGATTTTGTGCTATAGATATTGCACTTGTATTGTCACAAAATATAGTTGATTTATTTAAGTTGATACCATAGTCCAGGAGCTAATTTTGTATCCACAACATCTGTGAGCAGCAACTGCCATCAGCCATGTATTCAGCTTCAGCTGTTGATGTAGACACAGATGTTTGTTTTTTACAAAACCAAGACACATGCCTATCACCAAGAAACTGACAAGTTCCTGATGTGCTTTTCCTGTCTACTCTGCATCCAACATAATCTGAATCTGAGAATCCAGTTAATTCAAATTCAGATGCTGTTGGATACCAAAGTCCTAGATTAGGGCAACCCTTTATATATCTTAAAATCCTTTTTAATAAAATTAAGTGAGATTCTTTGGGGTTAGCTTGAAATCTAGCACAAATACAGGTAGCAAACATTATGTCAGGTCTACTAGCTGTTAGATAAAGTAGTGAGCCAACAATTGCTCTGTATACTTTTGAATCAACAGGTTTCCCTGATTCATCATTAACAACAACATTATTTTGAGGGCATGGGTGTTTTCATGGTGGAAGAATCAGACATACCAAATCTTTTCACTAATTCCTTAGCATACTTAGATTGGGATCTGAAGATTCCATTTGGAGTTTGCTTCACTTGAAGACCAAGGAAGTATGACAACTCACCCATACTAATCATTTCAAATCTTGATTGCATTAGATTGGAAAATCTTTTGCACAAATTTGAATCAGTAGAACCAAAGATAATGTCATCTACATATATTTGAACTAGCAAATTTTGATTTTTATGTACTTTGTAAAATAAGGTTTTGTCTACTATGCCTCTACAGAAATTTTTTTCCAAAAGAAAACTAGCTAAGTTCATACCATGCTCTAGGAGCTTGTTTGAGACCATAGAGAGATTTCTTAAGCTTAAATATAAAGGAGGGTTGAGTTGGAGAGATGAAACCTGGTCTGTTCTATTTTTGCTAAACTCTTCTCTTGCAGATCATATACAATCTGAGACATCAAATACTATCATTTGCTTAGGGATCTAAAACTGCAAGAAGAAGAAGAACGGAGGATTTGGAATCAAGAGAAGGAGTCTCCACAAGCTGTCATCAAACTATATCAGACAGGGGGAGCTCTCTTCAACATATTCATCAAGATCCATTCAACTTCAAATCAGGATCTTCAAGAGTCTTCTCATATAGAGAAGAACATCAAACCTTTCTATTTTTCCTTTTATTTCTTTCCACCTCTTGTACAGGGTTATAACTCCCTTCAAAAGTTAACTCCCGGTGACAGGGCACCTTAGCAAAAACCTGCATCTTGGTTAGAGCACCTTATCAACAGCTCACCTGGTGTGTGGACACCTTATCAAAATCACCTTGGTGTGAGGGCACCTTATCAACAACCTCCTAGTGGATTCCTACCAGTGGGTAGAAGAGTAGACGTACCCAGATTTTGGGGAACTACTATATTTCTTGTGTCATCTGGATTGCTTCTTATTTACTTTGTTTTATTTTCTTATTTGCGCTGTGTTATTTATATGCACACTAACTGTTTGATTTTATTACTCATACAGAAATCAGCAAACTCACTTATATATATATATCACTTACTTTGAAAGTAAAAATTTAAACAAGAGTTTTAACATAAAATAAGAACTAAACCCCCACTCTCAATTGGTATCAGAGGTAGGTTGATTTTTCACACAGGCTAACACCTGAAATCACAAAGATCACCTTAGTTCTTATTTTGTTTTATTGTAAAAAGGCTTTTCCAAATGACACATTCAGATCCACCTTTATGCAATTTGGATAATTTTGATTTGTGGCAAGTTAGAATTAAGTTATATATGAATGCAATATATGAAGATATCTATAAATCTGTTTTGACAGGAACTCAATCTTCAATCTCTTCATCTGATGATCAAGAAAGGTTGATCAGTGCTGATGCAAAGGCCATGAAGATATTAACTCAATCAATGTCAAATGACATTTATCAAAGAGTTAATGATTGCACTTCAGCAAGGAGCATTTGGAACTCCCTCTCAAGGATAATAAATGAACCATCTTCTCCCTCTTCCACTAACATCATTTTTGATGCAGAATCATCTTCAACTCTAAGTGAAGAAGAAGACAAGGAAGAACAACAAGCCAGAAACTTCTGTTTAATGGCCATATATGGATCAAATTACATATCTGAATTTGAATATGATTCAGAACAGGTAGTTGAGGTATCTTCAATTCCTAATTTTTCCTCTGATTTTAAACCTGTTTTCACATCTTCAGGTACAAATTTAATAAAATCTGATTTCAGATCTATTTTCAATTCCTCATGTACAAATTTAATAACATATGGAAATTACAAATCTGAAGATGAAATCAGAAAAGAGTTAACAAAAATAATTAATTTAACTCCTTTCAAAACTTCTGTAGAACAAATTACCTGTTTAAAAAAGTAAGATATTTAAAGCTGATAACTTTAAACAAACTTTTAAAGCAAAAGAAATTTCTTATGATCAGCAAAATAAAAATAAACTTTCAAAGTTATACTTTAATGAAATAAAAGGCCAAAATATTTATCTATCAGGCAAATCTTTAAACTTTTAATGTTTTTACTTAAATTATGATTAAATTAAAATAACAGTTTTATTAGTTTTTTAATTTTTCTATCTTAAAAGCAATATCAGATAGACTTCATTTTCTTACAGATTTGTCTCCTAAAATCATGTTGAGCATTCTACTATAGTTGCATTGATCAGAAATGATCTTGGCACTGAGTGTGAGTCTCTTCTGATTAAAGGGGATTCTATAGAAAGAAGCTATCAGACTTTGTCTTTTTGATTTTAAAATTCCTAGAATCTGTTAAACAGCTAGCAACTCACTTATTAAAATTCCTATTTAAATCAAAATTTAGGAAATTAGAAATTGCTTAGTTATAAAAGAAATTTTAAAATAATCTCTAACCCTTAAGCAGATAAAGAATTTTTTATGCTTAGAAATCCTAAACCAAATAGGGGGAGATTGTTAGAACCTAGTTAATTTGGATTAGGATCCCAACTCAAATAGGGGGATATTGTTGGAACCTTAGGTCTGATTTGAGTTAGGATCCACCTTAAGTAATATAAGTTTATGTCATAACTCATATTACAACTTAGATTAAAAATCCTAATAAATTAAAAGGCTGAAAATAATATATAAGAAAAATCTATATAATAATAGGCTAAATAATATAAGAGAAAAATATTATAAAAGAAATTAATATAAGATAATATAAGAAAAATTAAATGTACATTTAGTTGGGTGTGTTCGACAAACGTCGAACGACACTTGACAAACGTCGGACGGCGATCGGCGTTTGTCGAACACAGCCAACTAAATGTATATTTAATTTTTCTTATATTATCTTATATTAATTTCTTTTATAATATTTTTCTCTTACAATATTTTCTCTTATATTATTTAGCCTATTATTATATATATTTTTCTTATATATTATTTATATATATATATTATTTTCAGCCTTTTAATTTAATAGGATTTTTAATCTAAGTTGTAATATGAGTTATGACATAAACTTAGATTACTTAAGGTGGATCCTAACTCAAATCAGACCTAAGGTTCCAACAATCTCCCCTATTTGAGTTGGGATCCTAATCCAAATTAACTAGGTTCTAACAGAACAGAAGCGCCAGCAAGGTTAAGAAGGGGGAGAACCTATTGGAGGAAGAAAGACCTGTTCTAGATTTGAGTGAACAGGGTGTAGGTGATGCTCATGCTCCTGATAAAGTGACCACCTTCCAAGGTGCACAGATCCAGGGGGAGCCTGCAGATCAGGGGGAGTCTGCTCCAGAAAAATAGAATGATGAAGAAAGAGTACAAGCAGATAATGATGAGATTGACAAAGAGATGGTAGATGTAAATCAGTATCTGTCAAATGTGAATGAGGAGAAATTAAATGCTGCAGATCAAGGGGAGCCTTCAGTAGTTCAGGGGGAGCTTGCTCTAGTTGTTCAAAGAAATTTGGATACAGAAATGGTAGCTGTAAGCACAATAGTATTTCAGGATGAGCCTCTACTTGAAATAGATGAGGTTACCAAGATTGCTCTGGAAGCTGCCCAGCAGGCTGAAGTGAATGCACACTCTCAGGGGGAGCTTCCCAAAGACATCACTACTGAAGATAATGATGAACTCTTGTAGATTGCTCCAAGGAAAGTTGCTTCAAAAGTATTTTCAAGGAAGAGAAGTCCTGAGAAGGAGCAGTAAGGTACTATGTAAAGATTTATAGTTACTGAAAAATAGCTGTGGATATCTACGTAATTCTTAATAATATAATGAAATGGCATGTGAAAACAGTATGTCATTTTCTTATGTATATGTTGTCTTATATGTACTTTATTTTCTTATGTCCAAGATGTCTTGTATGCATCTATGTTTTTTTATGCAAAGAAATAAGTAAAATCACTTTATTCAAGTTGTAAAATTTGTTAAGGTAAATAGGGGGAGATTGTTGGGAAAAACCCCTTTGATTTAACTTAACAAATTACCTACAAAATGATTTTATCTCTTAGGATGAATTACCCACTATACAGTAAGGGTAATCTGGTCATTAGATGTCTTAGGATGTCACACTCAACCTAGGGTGTCAAGGTCAGATTAAGAGAAGCATAATTTGGTCAAAGTTAATATTTGCGTCGAATAGAATTCGACGCAACTTCGAATTATTGTCGACGCTACTCTGACTAGAAGTCCAAGTGGTTCACCCTTTTGTCGAAGTAACTCAAGTAGACATTACGTCGAATAGATATCGATGTAGAGTCCATGGACTTGTCGAAGTATCTTGAGAAGTTGACGTAGCTTCTACTTCAAATCAGAGCAGAAGGAAGTATCTGTCGACGCCATTCAAAGTCGACGCAACATCGACTTCATCTCGACGCATATAATGAAGTTCAGAGCTAAGCCATCAACTCAATGGTTACGTCGATTGGGTATCCATGCAACATCGACTAGCTGAGTTCAATCGGAGCAAGGTTCAATTTGAAGCTGCTCCTACAAGAACTCAAAGGTGCGTCGATAAAAGAGGAAGAGAACTCGACGTTACGTCGAATACAATCTAAAAAGGGAAACCTTTTCACCTGTCATTTTGAACCCTCTCTCATGACCCACCTCACTCATGATCGTTCTCTAATGGCTCATTAATTTCATCAAATTGAAAGAAGAACTAAAAGAGGACAAAAAAGCTTTCTTGGAAACATGCTTAATGTTGGTGAACGGGTCGGGAATTAAAGAAGGAAAGAACTAGATGGTCGACAATAGAGTACCTTTTTAGGTCTCACTAGAAAGGGAAACAAATTCAAATCTGCTGGTGGACAATAAAAGGCAAGAGAAGAAAGAGAAGGGCAGAGCATTCTTCACAAACAGCATACTACTCCATTGGGTCTCCTTCTTCTTCCTTTATCTCACAGGAACCCTAATAGAAGAAAATACAGAGAAGAAATAACTGCTGCTCTCCTTCTCTCTAAGAACAGAACAAGCCTGCTCATCAACACAATCATATAGCATCCAGAGTTCAATCGGAAAGAAGATAGAAGGATCTGACAAACATAGCTTCTGCAAAATTATCACCATCATAAGCAGAAGTTCATTAAGAGCAGATCTAGTGAAAAGATATAAGAAGATGTTCTTCATACAATCATCATAAGAATTCTTAAAATAGAATTCCTACACCCTTCCTCTTCTTCTTTCTATTTCTAATTCCCTTATGTAAAAGAGTTTTATTAATCTCTCTTCAAAGGATTCAGTGGTTCAAGATCTCCTTATCAAAAGATCTGGTGGTTCAAGATCTCCTTATCAAAAGATCGGGTGGTTCATGATATCCTTGTCAAAAGATCAATGGTTCTAAGAGTCTCCTTACCAAAAGACTCGGGCACAGTGGTGCATCCCTAGCAGGTTGTAGAAGAGGGGAGTACCCACATTTTGGGTAACCTCTATAAAAATCTTGGTGTCTTCTGGATTGCTTTTCTGTGCTGTCCCAAGTTCTTTTTATTCTTCACTTTATTTCCTGCATCATTATTATTCTGTCTGTGATCTTGTTGTGCATAAATCCTTAGTTTATTTTTATTATTTTTCACAGTTAGAATAGAAATAAGTTTTAAATCTCTATTCACCCCCCCCCCCCCCCCCCTCTAGAGGATTCTCAGAGGCACACTGTGCACTTTCATTATTGGCACTGGTTATTTATCTAATAATGATAACTTATATTTACTTAATACAATAGCTTCATATAATGAAACATTGCATGCTAATTCAAGTGGTACTAAACGTAAATTAATTGATCATAATTCTGTCTTTTTATGGCACAAGCGCTTATGACACATCTCCAAATAGAGAATTGAGGGACTTGTGTCAGACGGAATTCTTGATTCCCTTGATTTTACAGACTTTAAGAGTTACATAGACTGTATAAAATGGAAACAAACGAACATAAGGAAGATAAGTGCCAGTAGAGCTACAGAAGTCTTAGAACTGATATACACTAATATTTGTGAACCTTTTCCTATGGCCTCGTGGAATGGTCAACAATATTATATCATGTTCATAAATGATTACTCTCGGTATGGAAACATCTATCTTATTCTTGAGAAGCCACAGTCACTGGATGTATTTAAAGCCTATAAAGCTGAGGTGGAAAACCAACTCGGCAAATGGATTAAAGTGGTAAGATCTGATCGTGGTGGTGAATACTACGATAGATATGACGGATTAGGAGAACAACGTTCAGGCCCTTTTGCTAAATTCCTAGAGGAGGTATTGTCCCTCAGTACACCATGCCTGGAACTCCTACCATGTATGGAGTTGCTGAGAGGCAAAATAGAACGCTTAAAGATATGGTGAGAAGTATGATTTCTCATTCTTCTTTACCTCAATTCCTCTAGGGTGAAGCACTCAAGACTGTAGCTTATGTCCTCAATAGAGTCCCAACTAAAGCAGTACCAAATACTCCTTATGAGCTTTGGACTGGTCGAGAGCCCAGCCTAAAGCATCTTCAGGTTTGGGTTGTCCATCTGAGGTTAGGCCTTATAGGCCAAATGAAAAGAAATTAGACTCTAGAATGGTGAGCTGCTATTTTGTTGGGTATTCTGAAAAAACCAAGGGATATAAATTTTAGGATCCTACTGCTAAGATTTTCTTCGAGACTGGTAATGCTCGATTATTTGAAGATGTTGAGTTTGGAGGGGAAGATATGGTTAGAGACTTTGTCTTTGAAGAGGAATTTATTTCTCTTCCTACAGTTGTTACTAACAATACTCAGGATTTCATTCCCGATATCACTCCAGTAACAAATCTGGATCAAGACATTATTGAAGAGCATCCTCATACAGTTCCAAATGAACAAACTCACCAACCTCAAGAACCATTGTCATTAAGGAGATCCACTAGAAATAGGAGAAGGGCGGTGCCAGATGATTATATCATTTTCTCTAAGAACATGAGGATGGCCAAGGGATGTTAGGTGATGATCCGATCAATCTCAACCAGGTTATTCAGAGTTCTAATTCTCAACAGTAGATTGATGCCATGAAGGAAGAGATGAAGTCCATGAAGGACAATGGCGTTTGGGATCTTGTCACATTACCCGAAGGTGTGAAACCGATTGGTTGTAAATGGATATTTAAAACCAAAAGGGATTCAAAGGGTAATATTGAAAGATAAAAGCACGTCTTATAGCTAAAGGATTTACTCAAAAGGAAGGCATTGACTATAAAGAGACTTTCTCTCTGGTTTCATCGAAAGACTCTTTTAGAACTATTATGGCATTAATAGCATATTTTGATCTTGAGTTACATTAGATGGATGTTAAGACCGCATTTCTCAATGGCGACATTGAAGAGACGATTTACATGGTGCAACCAAATTACTTTGAGTCTGGAGACCTAAAGCAAAAGGTTTGCCAACTAAAGAAATCCATTTATGGACTCAAATAAGCGTCTCGACAGTGGTATTTCAAATTTCATCAAGTAGTCATCTCCTTCGGTTTTGAGATGAATGTTGCAGATGATTGTATATACCATAGATTTAGTGAGAGTAAATATATATTCCTGATCTTATGCGTGGATGACATCTTGCTTGCCAACAATGATATAGATATACTGCATGAGACCAAGAAACTTCTTTCAAAGTAATTTTAAATGAAAAATCTTGGCGACGGTTCTTTTGTACTAGGCATATAGATACACCGAGACCTCACTCGGGGTATATATGGGTTATCGCGGGAAAGTTATATCGATAAGGTTCTCAAAAGATTTGGCATGCAGGAATGTAAGCCAAGAGATACCCCTGTGGCTAAGGGAGACAAATTTTGTCTCAATCAATACCCCAAAACTAAAGCCGAGGAATTAGAGACGCAAAATCATCCTTATGCATTGGCTGTGTAACATCCATAATCCTACTAGACCCCATGGAGGTGTTAGGTCATAACATGAGTAGAGAAGAGTGAGTGGAGGCAAGGAGATGACTTTAGAGTTCACAAAGTTGGGGTGAACTCGCATAGTGCTCACAAGTGAGGACAAGACAACTTAGGTCAAATTAGCCAAATTGAACTCAAAAATACTAATTGACCTCACCACTATGTTACCAACCCTAATAGAGACTCACATGAACAAGAACCCCAACAATTGGTCAACCAAATAGGTCAAATTGACCAAAGTCAACCTTAGGTCAATATAGGCATATTCAACACAATTAGACTCAATTGACCTTCAATACCTCAAATTGACCTTACCTATGTTCCCCTAACCATTAAGGAAGGTCATTCAGTCAATTATCACTAAATGGTTTCACCCAATTTCAAGGTATTGACAAAAGTCAACTTTTGGTCAACATAGAGCAAATCAACCCAATCAAGGACCAATTGGCCTTCAATTGGTCAAATTGACTTCACCCCTAACCTTCTAACCTCATTAGGGATCTAATGGACCTAAAATCCCCATCAAGTGATCAACCAATCCATCCAATTTGACCAAAGTCAAACTTAGGCTAATTTGGGTCAAACTCACACCATATGGATCAATTAACCAAATTGGAGCCACACAATGGTCTAATGGACTTTGGGTAAGTTCATATGACTCATGATCATCAAGTGGGGCTAACCCACCCACCATTTTGACCAAGTCAACCTAAAAGTCAATCATGTTCAACATAAAGCCTTAAGAAAGAAATTGAAAGACCAAATGGAATCCAAGTGCACCAAGGCCCCACCCCATTCCTAACCAGCATGCCACAAGTCTATTGAAACCCCACATTTGAAATTGGAGAGAGAGAATGGGCTAGGGGGCAAAATTGCCATTTTTCCCTTAAGGTGAAAAGCAACTTTGAGTAAGGGAGCTTTCATGGCCCTTACCACCTTGCCTAAGGCTATAACCCCCCCCCCCCCCCCACCCCCCCACCCCCCACCCCCTCAAGCTGTGAACAGTCCATTCAAAGCATGGCAGACGCACAGCAGCTAAGGGAGGGTTAGACAAACCATGGTCGAAATACCCCATTCTCCATCCTCTGTATACAACCATCACCACCTCCATTTGACCATTCCATCATCTTCAAAGGGTCCTTAGGAGTCGAGCCAGCCTCTTAGATCAGAGCTTTTGGTGGAGAATTAACAGATCAAGCAAGGTCATAGGAGATGGAGAAATCCATGGCCATCCATCGGAGCACCCGCCGTCGAGCCACAATTGAGGTCAGTTTCTCCTCTCCCTCTATGCTTGCTTTCTAGCTCACTAGGCTGAGAAATCGGGCTCAATTGAGCCACGATCCATGTGAGATGAGTGAGATTTTGCCTAGCTTTTCACCCCGCTCAAGTTCGCCAGAGACACCTCCTTCGGTGGTTGTATCGCTGCCAATCGATATCCACCACCTCAACGGAGGTGATGGTGGTGGTGGTCGGCATGGTGGCCCTCAGTTGGCCAGCAATTGCAAGAGGAAAAGCCTCAGGAATTTTAAATCCTGTCTGTCAGCCTATCGAGTACGATGACCCCTAGCCGTCTGATTTGGGCTTATGGTTACCCGCGGACCATGTTAATGTAATGAAATCATTTTGTCACATTATATACTGAAATTTAGATTAATTATGTAGGCTACTTAGTGGCCTTATTAGACAAAAGTACCTGAGACAAGTTTTGTAGCCCTTGAGGTCTACTTGACATAGGGCTTTGAATCATCATATTTGGTGTCCTACACTTTCTTGTAGGGTCATTCTACTGAGCAGTGTCCTAAAGGGTGACCATCACTTATTTTGTTGATCTAGCTCACATAGATGCTTAGATTGGTCTAATATTTTGGACATAAGTTTATATGGCATAGATATATCCCCTGCCAAAAAATTATAATTTTTGGGCAGCATTTTTCTAAAGTTTTGTGTTAAATATGATTTTTCATATTAATGAAATAAATGTGGTTAGATAAATGCAAAATGACCCAAAACCTGGGTGACCTAATTGTTAGGTCATAATTAGTCACATGTAAAAACGTTGAGGTTATTTGGACCTCTGTAGAACATTGTATTCCACATACATGATAATGAGATGTATGGAAGGGTGGTATGCATATAAAACCTTTGGGTACTTTGTGAATTTATCATAAATGGCTTGTTGTGTGCTCATGATATTTGGGAAATACACATATTATGATGGAGGGTACTATATCTAAAAAAGTTAGGATTTTTGGAATGAAAAATCCTAAGTATTTAAGTAATAACATTAATGTCACATACGTGTATTAATCAAATAAAAGTGATCGAATTATTTAGGATAAATCTGATTTCCTCCCACATGATGGTTTCTACATACACCTTTGGAAATTTTATTGGAATTTTTGAACTTGATTTCCCTAGTTATTTGAGCATAATTGACTTTGTCACATGAGTGTATAAATGAAATAAACATCATCTAATATCTGGATAAAACTCCTATTTTTTGTCATATGGTATTTTATATTGAAATATACCTCTGGAAATTTTGATAGGTTTTTTGGAAGTAGTTCACATTGTAAATTACAAAAAATGCCATTTGTCACACTTATGTATTAATAAAATTTATATAGTTGATATCACCTAGAAAATTATGAAAATTTGGATAGACTGTTTTTCAATCATTATAGATCTATGGTAATTTTTCCAGAATTTTTTATTGAGTTATTGTTGTACTTACTGTGTAATGTAATAAATTCACCCAAATATTCAAATATTCAAATAGTGGTCATAAATGCTTTGGAAAATTATGAAATTTCGCAAGTCATGATAGTTACCATTATATCTTATTGACAAAATATTTGCAGTACTTGCACTTCTGTAATTAGTACTTCATATGTAAAGAGAGGTGTGCATTATTTTTAAAGAATTTTTATTCATAACCAAAATAATTAGGAAAATTATGAATTGCTCACCATTCCTTAATTTAGTCATGATGAACCTATAGTAAAAAATTTAGGGCATTTGGTCAAGTAATAGTGAAGTTCACATCTTAGAGATCAATCTAGTTCAATTCTGGGGCTGGTCTGCGAATAGCAAAAACTTAAGGTTATTTTTAGACTAGCCAGAACACATGGAAATGAAATGAAATTTAGAACACAAAAGTAGGGCATACATAACATCAGCTCTATAAGTTGTAATCTTACTGGAGGACTCCTGCTTTATAGAGAATAGTAAACTAGAAGTACGTCACAATGAATAGTTGAAAGCATTTTGAGAGTTTTCTACCATATGCACTTATAGTAATATTTAGAATGATAGTATACCATGGTGCATTTAACGCCACAGAAATTCGGGTAATTATTTTAAATCCTTAACGACGTAATATCGTCATCCGGGCGTTACGTTTGTGCTGAGTTTCCCGGTGCGTTATAATTTGTCGCGTTTTGAATCTTGCCGGAATCAAAAATTTTGACTTTAGAAAATTAAAGTTATTAAATTTAAGCATAACCGTGGAGTTTCGTCGTGATCCAAGTTAACGTGAGAGCCCGGTAAATTATTGAAAATCTCTATATTAGATAATTCTTAAATAATCCTCTCTCTCCTATAAAAAGGGTAGAAATTAGGTTTTCCCATATTCTCCTACGATCAGTTATGTTTTCGCGAAAGAGGCGAGTTCGCTCGTCGTGCGGGAGCTTTCGTCGGCTATTGTGGGAGCGTTTGAGCATAAAATTTTCGTCGGAGCATAGATTTGGAAAGCTCTCACCGAGATCTTCGTATGTGCGGTGAATATTTTTCAGTTCCATGGATGTTTGATATTGGGGTGTGGTTCCTAACCCTTTTCCTTGACCGAAAAGTTTCAGAAAATAGTCGATTCGTGGCATAGAGTACTTTGGAGTTGAAATCGAAGGATTTGAGGCAAGTGGTGGACTCCTCCCTTTACTTGAGTTTTTGTTCACATTTCTTCCTAAAACTTGAGTTGAAATTTATCATGTTGCAAATCTGTAAAGGAGTTATCTTTAAGTTTTAAGATTTTAGCCAAGCCTCTGCCATAATTCGTCGAGTAATTAAGTCTGATTCGTCGACTGAATGCGATGAATTCGTCGAATGGCTTTCCTTAGAGAGTTCTTAGTGTTCTGCTAGAATTCATCGAGTGAATTCGACGAATTCGTCGAATGACCCTTCCTTGTAAAATTCTTAGTAATCTGCCGAATTTTGTCGAGACCCTATAGAATTCGTCGAGTGTTTTCGACGAATCCGTCAATACCTTAGAGTAATATGTGCAGACCTTATAGAATTCATTGAGACCTTTCGTCGAGAAGTTCCTTCATGTCATCGAGACCTTAGAGTAATTCGTCGAGACTTTAGAGTAATTCGTCGAGACCTTTGCCAAAATTCGTCGAGTGATTCTGGATTCGTCGAGTGATTTCGACGAATCTGCCGAGACTTAGAAAATTTGTTGAGTTGTCTGTATAATTCGTCGAGTGATCTATCAGGATTCGTCGAGTGTTAGTGCAATTCGTCGAGTGACCTCTGGATTTGTCGAGTGGTTGTTTGTTCATGAAAATCGTGGTATTTTCCTCCTTTCATCACAATGTAATGAAGTTACGATGCGTGTGGTGTTAAGTGATGGGGTGATGAGTTGGTTTTGGATTGTTGGTGAGAGAGATTATTGAGGCCTCCTCCACAGTGCATGTTTTGGTGTAATCATGGTACCTGACGGTGTTTTGGACTGTTGGTGAGTGGAAGATTGTGGCCTCCACCTCAGTGTCTGTTTTTGTCTGGTGTTACTGATTCACTATTTTGCTCATGGAGTCATTTGACCCACACAATGCCTATTTCTATGACCATTTCTTATAAATCATTGTCGCACTTGGTGCAAAACTCTTACTGATTATTTAGCCAAACTTGCTACCCTTTTTGGCCATTATGGTTAATATAGTCTTTTATGTTGTTGATATACAGTTTCATTTTTGGAGTTGGTAAACTCCTTATCTTTTAATCTTGGCGATCTGATTATTTTGAGTTGCCTTGTTGCTGAGGAATTCTTTTTTGTTGAATGTCTCAGGTTCGAACTGGTAGTTGTGCAGGTTGATTGTGTTGTCCTTCCAGATCTTGGATAGTGTTTTTCCTTTCTCCTCCTTGGTGAGGATTAGTCAGGTGTGACTTTCTTTGACTATTTGGTCAATTTTTGATGTACTTTGACATCTTTATGAGTTCATGCCAGATTGTTGGCGCCCATTATTGTTTCTTTGTGTAGA
The DNA here is from genome assembly GCA_033032865.1 of Dactylorhiza incarnata. Taxonomy (NCBI): domain Eukaryota; kingdom Viridiplantae; phylum Streptophyta; class Magnoliopsida; order Asparagales; family Orchidaceae; genus Dactylorhiza; species Dactylorhiza incarnata. The sequence continues at coordinate 12,119,347 of JAWHQI010000028.1, forward strand.
TTGTTTACTTGCTTTGTCTGCTGCTACAGCCTTTTTTCTATTAATGCATTGCTCTCTAGGAAGGTGTTATGCTAGGATGCATGTTAGTTATTTTAAGTATATACAACTTGCATATTCTTGTTCATTGCATGATTTAAATTAAATGTCACCATACTTTGAAGGTCGTAAAATGCTCTTTTCTAACATATACTAAATTTAGAGATCTACATATCATTAGCTAGATGATTGGGTCTTCATGCACACATAGGGTAAATCAAATTTAACTTTATACTTTTTTTCCCGCAGTGTTATCTATACTTTCTACTCATGGACTAGATGATCCATTGGACCGAGGGACACGGTCTAAATCTAAAAATTGTAATTTATGTCTTTTAACATAACTTTTATACAAATGAAAGTCTTTTATGAAAGCAAACATAGAATTGGAGTTGCCTGAGCATCTGTAGTTGTCTCCTACACGACATGACATCACAACGCGTATTTTTGCCCACTCTGATAGTATATTTATATATTGGAAAAATGTGGGTTGTGACAGTTAGTATCAGAGATAGGTTCAGATCGGTTGTTGGACAGTTAGTCAAACAACCATCTGAATTAAGAATCTATTTCATTGCATACACACACCGAAGGGTCGTCCGTATGTCTTGACTGAAGTATGAACAGTACACTCATAGCATGATACGAAGTATACATGGCATATTTGTAGTATGGGATGCATATATATGTGTTTGTAAATGGATCCTCATAGGTGTGATAACTATGTTGGAACAACCCGATTACTGATTTTGGCTAGGATCACTATCTGTTGACTAGCATCAAGTTGACCCCAATGTATAGTCTATGGGTCAAGGGTTTTGGCTGTTAGGACTAAAGAAAAGATTCAGTTTCTGCGTTCGACGAATTCAATACTGCGTTCGACGAAATGTTTTCTGCGTTCGACGAATGTCTTGCATTCTGTGTTCGACGAACGGCTTGCTTCAGTCTCAGCGGACGATGAATTTATCCAGTCTCAGCGGTCGGCGATTTTGCCAAATCTCTGCGTTCGACGAAATATCATTCAAATTGACTATTTCAATTCTTCCAGCCAGATTCAGTTGAGGTCGATGAACTCAACATTCTGTTCGACAAATTTCAATCTCAGATCGACGAAATTTTTTCTACAGCAGATTTATTTCATCAAGATCAGTTATTTTCTCAGATCTCAGATCGTCTGTTAGCAAGAAATATTCAGATCGATTATCAGCAAGTTCAGTAAAAGATTTGTTCCTTTATTTATGCTTTTTCGTTTATCTTCTCTCGAGAAAGTACTCGTTGGCTTATATTGTAAAAGGATATCATTTATTAAAAAGGAAAAGGATTAAATATTTGCTGAATCAGTTGCAGTTCCAAGGAAATATTATATGCAGATTATTCTATTCCTTATTCAGATGATTTGAATTTCAAATCAGATACATATTCAAAAAGGAAAAAGGAAGAAGAATATAACAGCAGAAGAGTCGACAGAGAAGAATATCATTCTTGTGAGAAAGTTACAGAGAAGAAATACATTCTTGAGAGAAGTTACAGGAAGAAAAGAAAGAACAAAAGTTTTACAGTTCATCTTCTTCCTCAAGCAGCACCTTTCATTCTCTGAGAACATCAACACCTTCTCTCAGTTTCTGCTGCTAGATCAGATCTTCAAGAGCAACAACAAATCTGAGAAACTTCTGTCTCTCAGATTCATCAGCTATCAAGGAAGATATCCGTTTCAAGTGAAAGCTCCATCTTCAACTGTCAACTACTTTCTATCAGACAGGGGGAGCTTTACAACATCAACACATTCCACTAGTCTTCTCTCAGATTATTGACAGAGAAGAACATCTAAACCCTCTTTATCCCATTCTGTACAGGGTTATAACTCCCTTCAAAAGTTGAACCCCTTGGTGGCAGGGCACCTGAACAAAAACCTGTAGTTTTGTTTGAGCACCTGATCAAAAGCTTAGTTGGTATTTTGGGTACCTGATCAAAACCCCATTGGTGATAGGGCACCTGAACAAAAACCTAGTGGAATCCTACCAAGGGTGGTAGAAGAGTAGACTTACCCAGGTTTATTGGGGAACTACTATAAAATCCTTGTGTTCTCTGTGTCTTGTTTATTTTTCTGTATTGTGATGTGCGCTCTCTTTGTGTTTGTTTTTATTACTCACTCAGTACACATATATATATCATTATTTTAATTCCGCTATAAAAATAAGTGCATCAGTTTTTAATAATCTATCCCCCCCCCTTCTAGAGTGACTTTAAGATCTAACCTCACTTTCAATTGGTATCAGAGGTTGGTTGATTCTTTACAGGCTAACACCCTAATCCACCTCCTACAACTCAGACCACAGCTGGTCCTACCTCAAGGAATCCTCCTCCCACAGCTCAGGCAATAATGCCCTACAACCCAGGCAAAAGCATCCTTACAAACTCAGTCCTTCAGCCCTACAAACTCAGGCAAAAGCCCTACAGTAAAAGTTTAGTTGAAGCTTACTACAGCAGACAACAAAAGAAGTCCTCTATAGTTCCTGCACACCTGGTGCTACCTTGTAGCTGGAGATGTTGATGGCAGCTACTAACTGATCTTCCTCTTCAGATGAAGGATGGAAAATCACCTTGCTCCTGGTAGAGGAGCTTTCTTTTTCTCTCTTCTTCTTCTTGCTTGTTCAGTGAGCAGCAGGAGAAAGACGAGAGCTCTTGCTGTCAATGGAATAGTGTATTTCTTTAAGCACTCGACCAATTCTTCTCCAAAGTGCCCTAACATCTTCTTTTATACATCCCCGGCCTTCAACGGCTCTCAGCCATCCTTCTGAGAAGTATGGGAGAGACTGGTGGACCCCACATTGCCTTTCTGCAGCTTGCGCCACGGGCAGAACTCGCAATCTGCGTTCGACGAACTCGCCATTCTGGGTTCGACGAACTTGCCCAACTCTGTGTTCGACGAACACGCCAAGCTCTGTGTTCAACGAACTCACCATACTCTGCGCTCAACGAACTCGTCATGCTCTGTGTTCGACGAACTCCATTCTCCGTTCGACGAACACGCCAAGTCTCAGCGCTTGCTTCTGTTTTGTCTCTGTGTTCGACGAACATGCCAAATCTCTGCGCTTGCTTCTATTCTGCCTCTGTGTTCGATGAACTGTGTTCTGAGTTTGACGAACATGCCAAATCTCTATGCTTGCTTCTGTTCTGTCTCTGTGTTCTGAGTTCGACGAATATGCCAAATCTCTGCGCTTGCTTCTGCTCTGTTTTTGTTCGACGAACTGTGTTCTGAGTTCGACAAACATGCCAAGTCTCAGCGCTTTCTTATGTTCTATCTCTGTGTTCGACGAACTATGTTCTGAGTTCGACGAATATGCCAAATCTCTGCGCTTGCTTCTGTTCTATCTCTGTGTTCGACGAACTGTGTTCTGAGTTCGACAAACATGCCAAATCTCTACGCTTGCTTCTATTCTGTCTCTGTGTTCGACGAACTGTGTTCTGAGTTTGACGAACATGCCAAATCTGTATTTCTTGCACAAATATAGCTTTATCAAATACACCTTTGTACTTAGCATTGAGAGTGATGCCTCTTCAAATCAAAGGAATATTGAGGGCAATATTCCCAAGAATCTCAAACTTTGATTTCAATTCAAATGAATTCAAAGATGAATTCAAAGCTCTTTGTTTAGATTTAATCAAATCTGAGAAGGAAATAATCTCTCTCAGAAATAAGTTGGCTGAAATGAAACAACTAAGTGAAGAAAATGTCAATCTTAAGAAAGATTTGGCTGCCTCCAGAGAACACACTGTTCTCATTGAGAACAAGTTGTCTGAAGCTAAGAAGTTTGAAGAATACCTCAATGGGAGAAGTATCAAACTGATGGACATCACAAGCACAGTGAAATCCAGACTAAGTGGCGAACTGGGCTTGGGTACATCATCAAGTGAGCCATACCTGATTAAGAAAAACATCTTATCTACACCAGCAAAATTCATTTCTGCCAATGGCAAAGAGGCTGTAGAAATAGATGAAAACATTTCAAGCAAGGCTGTTAAGAATAAAGAAATTCAGCAGAATTCGTCGAACGGAGCTCGACGAAATCAATTCATTTCGTCGAACGGAGATCGACGAACTCTGAAGCCAGATATTCAGTATAGTTATTATTCGAACGACGCTCGACGAAAGCACTTCACTTCATCGAATGGCGATTGACGAACTCACCTGAATTCGTCGAACGGAAAATTTATTGAATATCAAGAGAATTCTTATTCTTCACATACTTTCAATCCTTTCACTGAGTGGATAATTCCTCCAATGAGATATCATCCACAAGGTTATAAGGATTAGCCTGAGATTGTTGAAAATGTTGAAGTAGAAGTTGGCGGTCTGGGAGGTCGCGCGGTCTGGCTAACCGCGCAGTCTTGCAGTCTCCTTCTGCGGTCTGACCTATTCCGTCTAGCCGCAGCTTACTCGGCGTGACCGCCATTCTCTCTGTCCAAGGTGCCGAGGTGAGGCCGCGCGGTCTGGTTGTGTGACCACATGGCGAGCTGGTTTTCAGGAAGGTGAGGCCGCACGGTCTGGTTCGTGTGACCGCGTGGCGAGTTATTTCTGAACTGTGCGGGTTAAGTTGTTGACCACACAAGGTTGTTATTCAGACAGTCTTCTGGTCTGGTGGCTGTCCGGATTCTTGTTGGTGCGTGCCGACTATTGTCATCTTAGTCGCGCGGTCTCCTCTTTTGAGTCCGCATAAGCTGGTCTCTTGGCGATCTGCTGGTGTATGTGGTCTCTGGTGTTGGTTGACTTGGCGGGCTGTTGCCTTAGTCGACCTGGCTGTGTTCGCAGTCTCTGGAGGAGGTCTCTTATAGGCGAACACAGGTGGTGGGCATCATGACCGGGCAAGTTGTCATGGTCGCGCGGCTTCTTGGAGGAGTGGCGATCTCCTGGTCCAGGTTGAAGTCGGCGAGCTCACAAAGCGAAGAGCGATCTTACTGATCGCGCGGGTTGACCGGTCTCAGTCACGCAGCCAGGGTGGTGACTCTATCTCATAGGGTGGTGACTGGATCAGGTCGCACGCCTATAAATAGGAGTCACTGTAGCAGCAAAATAATGGCACCAAGTGTAAGCTGAGCTCGTGCCTATCTCTTGCGGTCTCGTTTTTGTGACCGACTGGTTAGCTGATTGAACTTTCCTTGTGCATCTTCTGCAGATTGTGCGGATAGCAACGATCACCTCTTCTTCTAAAGTGTTCGGGCGGTCTCGCGGCTTGCAGTGTGGATTGCTGGAGTTCGGGAGAATCAGTGGAGTTTGGGAGGTTGCGGAGTTCTCGGTTGGTGTTGTTCAAGTCGCAGGCAGGCTGTTCGGGCGGTCTCATTTTCTAGTCGCGCGAACTCCCAGGTCCTGCGGTCAGGCGTTCTAGAGTTTCAGACCGCTGGTTATCTTTTCTTCAGCACTGTATTTTCTTCTTGGTTTTGTGTATTAGCGAAATCATGTCTCGCCATGTATACCTCGCACTGTAATGAAGATTTATGCTATTATCAGTAAAGATTGTGTTGCTTCATGTCCTTCTGGTTGTTGGCTATTGCTTTGAGTTGTACAATTCCTGCTCACTCCTTGATCTACGAAAAAATTTCACATGGTATCAGAGCGAGGTTAGAGTGGATAGAGCAGTGAATAATGCAAAGTTGTCATCGCCTTTGTGAATAAGGAACCAGTGGTAGAGCCATGGAAGCAAGAGGTCTTGGAATTGAGATGCTTACCTCGATTAACTTCAAGAAGTGGAAGTCGTGCATGCAAAGTTATCTTCTGGGCGAGGACCTCTGGGAGGTTGTTGGAGGAGATAGTACGAAGGAAGTTGTCCCAGTTGGGGATAATGGTCATGAGGTGAGGAATTGGAGAAGGATTAATGCGAAAGCAGAGTTCACTCTAAAGAGGGCAATATTACCTGACCTAATCGATCACATCTTAGGGTATGGATCAGCTGCGGAGATCTGGAGAGCCCTGGATGGGCTGTTTAACAAGAAGAATGTAGCGAGGCTACAGTTTCTGGAAAATGAGCTGGCTAGGTTGGCTCAGGGTGATCTTTCTATCCCAACGTTCTTCCTAAAGATGAAGAACCTGTGCGCTGAGATTTCAGCACTGGATCCTGATGAGCCAATTTCTGAGGCGAAGCTGAAGAGGCACATCATCCGTGGATTGCGGAAGGAGTATGTGGCCTTTGTGACATCGGTGCAGGGTTGGGAAAATCAGTCGTCTCTGCTGGAGCTGGAGAATCTGCTTGCGTCGCAGGAGAGCCTGCCAAGGCAAATGACGGGGGTGTTAGTGTCTAGTGGAGAAGGCGAGGTTCTCTTCACAGGGAAGAAGAAGAAATGGGATAAGAAGAAGAAGACCGCTGGAGGCAATGGGCCTTCAACTTCTGGACAGCATGAGAGGGGCTATGCTCCCATGGCTGAAGGGAAGAAGAAGGGAGAAGGACCCAAGTGCTTCAGGTGCGGGATGCTTGGTCACATCAGGAAGGACTGCCGGGTGAATCTTCAGCCAGGGCATGCTGCTGCAGGGAAGGAGGATACTGAGGCCAGGTCAAATGATGGAGGATGGGGAGGAGCTGCGGCTCCTATCAACTATCAGGAGGACTGGATCGTGGACTCGGGGTGTGGTCATCACCTCACCGGGGACGAGTTGAAACTTTCTTCAACGTAGCCTTACTCAGGTAATGATGCCATCATAACTGCTGATAATACTATGCATACTGTCGAGAAGGTGGGGGTTGTTTCCTTGGGCAGTGATAGAGGGCCACTAACTTTGAAGAGTGTCTATCATGTGCCCGGAATGAGAAAAAACCTCTTCTCTGTGACCAACGTTGTTGACACTGGGTATCACGCTCTGTTCGGCCCAACAGAAGTGAGGTTTCTTCGAAATGTTGAGGCGGTAAAGGCCGATATCATTCATGTCGGGAGAAGGGCAAAAGACTTGTTCGTTTTTTCGACAAGTTCTTATGTCGACAAGATGAGGACAAATGATAGTGTTGTTATATGGCACGAGAGGTTGGGGCATGTAGGGATGGACAAGCTAAAGGCTATGGCAGTAAAAGGTTTAGTCAAAAGCCTGCCTAGTCTATCTTCCTATGGTGATGGTTATGTTTGCGCAGGATGTCAGTTCGGCAAGTCTCATCGACTGTCGTTTGATAAGTCGCAGACAAGGAGTAGTATACTGTTGGAGTGTATCCACGGTGACTTGATGGGACCGACTGCTACCCCAAGCCTCGGAGACAGCAGATATATGCTGGTGTTGATCGACGATCACACCAGATATGTCAGGGTTTATTTTCTAAAGGAGAAGGCGGAGGCGTTTGACAAGTTTATGGAGTTCAAGGAGCTTGTGGAGGGTCGGCTAGGCCCTCGGGTTAAAAAGCTGAGAACTGACAACGGGGGGGAGTTCACCTCTGGTGAGTTCTTTAGTTTTTGCAGGAAGGCGGGCATCCAAAGAGAGCTTACTTGTGCGCATACTCCACAAAAAAACGGAGTTGCAGAGCGGAAGATCCGTCATCTAACGGAGACCTGCAAGTGTTGGCTGCATACCAAGAGTATCCCAAGGTCCTTCTAGGTGGAGGGAATGTCTTGTGCTGCCTACGTCATCAACAGGATGTCTCTCAGTCCCATCAACATGTTGACCCCACATGAGATGATGTTCAAGAAAAAGCCAAGTGTGGCGCACCTTCGGGTGTTTGGTTCCACCTGTTATGTGCACGTTCCAGATGCACTTCAGACGAAGCTAGATACAGAAGCTAGGAAGCTAGTCTTCGTGGGATATGATGATCAGAAGAAGGGCTGGAAGTGCATGGACCCGGAGACGCAGATATTTGTTATATCTCGCGACATCGTGTTTGATGAGGTGATGTCTTACAAGGGAAGTTTTGGTGTTGAGTTACCAGAAAGCAGGGTTGAGGAGCAGGAGAGAGCTGCGGAAAATCTTCAGGTGGAGCTGCCTTTGTCACCAGGTGGTCCATCCATTTCTAGTCTTGTGACGGAGGCTTCTGGATCAGGAAGCAGGGGGAGCGATGCTCCTAGTACGTCTGAAAGGGGAGCTAGGGAAGAAGCAGTTGAAGATAATGCGAGTCAGGGGAAGGTGTTGAGGAGATCGAAGCGAACGATCATTGCCCCTGATCGCTATACAGGAGGAAACATGGTGAGCTTTGTCTCGTATTTCTTTGGTGGTCCCCTAGATGAGCGGGAACCAGTGAGCTTAGAGAAGGCCAAAGGCGTGAAGAAGTGGGATTCGGCTATGGAAGAAGATATGGCAGCTCTTGAGAAGAATGGGACTTGGTCTCTGGTGCCCAAGCCCAAGGGTATCACCCCTGTGACATGCAAGTGGGTCTATAAGCTCAAGAAGAAGGCAGACGACAGTATCGAGCGATACAAGGCTCACCATGTGGCTCAGGGATTCTCGCAGCAATGAGGTGAAGATTATGAAGAGACATTCAGTCCGGTGGCAAAGATGACTTCAGTACGGTTCGTTATTTCCTTGGCGGCAATTTATGGGTGGGAGATTTGGCAGCTCGACGTAAAGAATGCTTTCTTGTACGGCGAGATTGACAAGGACATCTTCATGGTCCAGCCGCCAGGCTTCGTATCTGAAGATTTTCCAGACTATGCCTGTAAGCTAAAGAAGGCCTTGTATGGGTTGAAGCAAGCGTCGAGGGCGTGGTACGGAAAGATTGCAGAATATCTCCTATTCTATGGATTCGGTGCTTCAGACTCTGACTCAAGCTTGTTTGTCAAGAAGAGCTGGGAGCTTCAAGTCATCATGCTGCTTTACGTCGACGATATGATCGTGACGGGGAATTTGAAGGAGGAGGTAGCAAAGCTTCGGGCTGAGCTATCTCTCAGATTTGAGATGAAGGACTTGGGTGAGCTTCACCATTTCCTTGGACTCAAAGTGCAGAGTAAGGAAAGTGGAGTGCTGGTGTCCCAGGCTGGATATGCGGAGCGAATTGTGGAGCGATTCAGCATGAAGGAAGGGAAGTGCATTTCTACACCTTTGGAGAAGTTCATAAAACTTTGGAAGGATGAGTGGAGGATTCTGGAAGATCCGCTTGTGTTCCAGGCTCTAGTTGGGAGCTTGATTTATCTGACGATCACTAGGCCGGATATTGCATATGCAGTTGGCAGGGTGAGTCGTTATATGGCGGAACCACGGATGCCTCATCTACTAGTGGCCAAGAATATTTTGAAGTATGTCAAGGCGACTTCAGATATGGGTCTCTTATACAGGAGAGACGCGGGCTTCGAGGTGCATGGGTACATGGATGCTGATTACGGGGGAGATTCGGATGATCGGAAGTAGACGTCTGGATTCGTCTTCCTGGCGGGCCCTATGGCTATATCATGGTGCAACAAGAAGCAGGATTCCGTGTCTGTCCCTACCACGGAAGCGTAATACAAGGCTTCGGCCTTGGCAGCTCAAGAAGCCATCTGGCTTAGGAGGTTGGTGGGAGACGTCCATAAGGATGTTCGGGGTGGTGGGCGTCATGACCGGGCAAGTTGTCATGGTCGCGCAGCTTCTTGGAGGAGTGGCGATCTCCTGGTCCAGGTTGAAGTCGGCGAGCTCACAAAGCACAGAGCAATCTTACTAACCACGCGGGTTGACCGGTCTTGGTCGTGCAGTCAGGGCGGTGACTCTATCTTATAGGGTGGTGACTGGATCAGGTCGCATGCCTATAAATAGGAGTCACTGTAGCAGCAAAATAATCGCACCAAGTGTAAGCTGAGCTCGCGCCTATTTCTTGCGGTCTCGTTTTTGTGACCGACCGGTTAGCTGATTGAACTTTCCTTGTGCAGCTTCTGCGGATTGCGCGGACAGCAGTGGTCACCTCTTCTTCTAAGGTGCTCGAGCGGTCTCGCGGCTTGCAGTGCAGGTTGCTAGAGTTCGGGAGAATCAGTGGAGTTCGGGAGATTGCAGAGATCTCGGTTGGTGTTGTTCAAGTCGCAGGCAGGCTGTTCCTGCAGTCTCATTTTCTAGTCGCGCGAACTCCCAGGTCGTGCGGTAAGGCGGTCTAGAGTTTCAGACCGCTGGTTATCTTTTCTTCAGCACTGTATTTTCTTCTTGGTTTTGTGTACTGGCGAAATCATGTCTCGCCATGTATACCTCGCACAATAATGAAGATTTCTGCTATTATCAATAAAGATTGTGTTGCTTCATGTGCTTCTGGTTGTTGGCTATAGCTTTGAGTTGTACAATTCCTGCTCACTCCTAGATCTACGAAAAAATTTCACAGAGATGTCTTTCATTTCAGAATTTTGTGGAAAAACAAAAGGACCCAAGGTAGTCTGGGTCAAGAACAACTAGACTGTTTTCTGTTTTTGCAGGTACACAGCTATCCAAACATAAAAGAATATTGGTATCTGGATAATGGCTGTTCAAAGCACATGATAGGAAACAAGGCTAATCTAACAAACTATAAGGCAAAGCTTGGACCCAAAGTGATTTTTGGAGACTCCAACTGTGGACAAACAAAAGGATATGGAAAGATCAAAGTTGGAGCAGTCACCTTCAAAGAGGTAGCTTATGTCAAGGGTCTGAAGCACAACCTCATCAGCATAAGCCAGTTATGTGATGAAGGTTCTCGGGTAACCTTTAACCATTTCTTATGTCTTATTACCAATAATAAAAACATAAATGTGTTATCTAGTATTAGATGTGGAAACATTTATTTAGTCAACTTTGACTCTGCCAACTTTAATATTTATTTATTCAATTCTATAAGTAAAACAAATGAATTATGGCATAAAAGGCTATGACATATTAACCTTAGAACTTTATCTAAGCTTTCTAAGGACAATCTTGTTAGAGGACTGCCTTCTGGTTCATACATGAAGGACGGACTCTGCAGGGCTTGTCAATTAGGTAAGCAAATTAGAAGTAGTTTTAAATCTTTATCCAAGAGTGATTCACCTAGGATTTTGTACTTACTGCATTTGGATCTCTTTGGACCCACTGCAATACTAAGTCTAGGAGGGAAACATTATTCTTTAGTTATTGTAGATAACTTCTCAAGATTCACTTGGGTGTTCTTTCTTAGGAACAAGTCTAACACCTTTAGTGTTCTAACAGACTTTCTCAGGTCCATCAAGATTGAGTATTCTACTCTAGTTGTATTGATCAGAAGGGATCATGGCACTGAGTTTGAATCTCTTCTGATGAGAGAATTCTGTGGAAAAGAAGGGATCATGCAATGTTTCTCTACTCCTAGAACTCCTAAACAAAATGGGGTAGCTGAAAGGAAAAATAGAAACCTAATTGAATCAGCAACTACATTGCTTGCTGATGCTCACTTGCCACTCTCTTTTGGGCAGAGCCAGTGAACACATCAAATTATGTGTTGAACAGAAGCCTGATACATAAGCTTAAGGGCAAAACTCCCTATGAATTACTCAAGAATAAAAAGCCTAAGGTTAACTATTTTAAGATATTTGACTGTAAATGCTATGTGCACAACAATGATAAGAAGTATTTGAGAAAATTTGAAGCAAAATCTACTGAAGATATATTCTGTAGATATTCTCTTTCTAGTAAAGCATATAGAGTTTATAACAAATCTACTCTTAAGATAGAAGAGTGCATGCATGTATCTTTTGACGATACTAACATGTTAAATGAGGAGAGGAACACCACCTCTACCAAATATACTTTGCAGGTACCAGCTCTATGTGAAGAGCTCAATGGACTAAATCTACAGAATGAAGATTCTCTACTTCCATCATCTGAAATTATTGAAGACAGTGAAGAAGGGGATAATCCAGATCTTGTTGATCATTCAAATCAAGTGACCGTTGAACAAGTCCCTCAAGAAGAAATTATTGCTGAACCAACTCCAACTGTTGATCACATCACAGTTAGAGATCATCCAATATCTCAAATCATTGGAGATATTTCAGCAAGAGTTAAAACAAGGCATCAACAACACCAAAATCAGATGCACACTTGTTTCCTATCACAAGTTGAACCTCAAACCATAAAAGATGCAGAACAAGATCCAAACTGGATTCTTGCAATGCAAGAGGTGCTCAATCAATTTGAAAGGAACAAGGTATGGAATTTGGTTCCAAGACCAAAAGGCCATCCAGTCATTGGCCCCAAGTGGGTCTTCAAGAACAAGCTATATGATCAAGGCAACATAGTTAGAAACAAAGCAAGATTGGTAGCCCAATGATATTCACAGGAAGAAGGAATTGACTATGATCAGACCTTTGCTCCTGTTGCAAGACTTGAAGCTATAAGGATATTCTTTTCCTTTGCTGCATTCAAGAAATTCAAAGTATACCAGATGGGTGTGAAGAGTGCATTCTTGAATGGAGACATCAAAGCACATGACAGGAAACAAGGCTAATCTAACAAACTATAAGGCAAAGCTTGGACCCAAAGTGATTTTTGGAGACTCCAACCGTGGACAAACAAAAGGATATGGAAAGATCAAAGTTGGAGCAGTCACCTTCAAAGAGGTAGCTTATGTCAAGGGTCTGAAGCACAACCTCATCAGCATAAGCCAGTTATGTGATGAAGGTTCTCGGGTAACCTTTAACCATTTCTTATGTCTTATTACCAATAATAAAAACATAAATGTGTTATCTGGTATTAGATGTGGAAACATTTATTTAGTCAACTTTGACTCTGCCAACTTTAATATTTATTTATTCAATTCTATAAGTAAAACAAATGAATTATGACATAAAAGGCTATGACATATTAACCTTAGAACTTTATCTAAGCTTTCTAAGGACAATCTTGTTAGAGGACTGCCTTCTGGTTCATACATGAAGGACGGACTCTGCAGGGCTTGTCAATTAGGTAAGCAAATTAGAAGTAGTTTTAAATCTTTATCCAAGAGTGATTCACCTAGGATTTTGTACTTACTGCATTTGGATCTCTTTGGACCCACTGCAATACTAAGTCTAGGAGGAAACATTATTCTTTAGTTATTGTAGATAACTTCTCAAGATTCACTTGGGTGTTCTTTCTTAGGAACAAGTCTAACACCTTTAGTGTTCTAACAGACTTTCTCAGGTCCATCAAGATTGAGTATTCTACTCTAGTTGTATTGATCAGAAGGGATCATGGCATTGAGTTTGAATCTCTTCTGATGAGAGAATTCTGTGGAAAAGAAGGGATCATGCAATGTTTCTCTACTCCTAGAACTCCTCAACAAAATGGGGTAGCCGAAAGGAAAAATAGAAACCTAATTGAATCAGCAACTACATTGCTTGCTGATGCTCCTTGCCACTCTCTTTTGGGCAGAGGCAATGAACACATCAAATTATGTGTTGAACAGAAGCCTGATACATAAGCTTAAGGGCAAAACTCCCTATGAATTACTCAAGAATAAAAAGCCTAAGGTTAACTATTTTAAGATATTTGACTGTAAATGCTATGTGCACAACAATGATAAGAAGTATCTGAGAAAATTTGAAGCAAAATCTACTGAAGATATATTCTGTAGATATTCTCTTTCTAGTAAAGCATATAGAGTTTATAACAAATCTACTCTTAAGATAGAAGAGTGCATGCATGTATCTTTTGACGATACTAACATGTTAAATGAGGAGAGGAACACCACCTCTACCAAATATACTTTGCAGGTACCAGCTCTATGTGAAGAGCTCAATGGACTAAATCTACAGAATGAAGATTCTCTACTTCCATCATCTGAAATTATTGAAGACAGTGAAGAAGGGGATAATCCAGATCTTGTTGATCATTCAAATCAAGTGACCGTTGAACAAGTCCCTCAAGAAGAAATTATTGTTGAACCAACTCCAACTGTTGATCACATCACAGTTAGAGATCATCCAATATCTCAAATCATTGGAGATATTTCAGCAAGAGTTCAAACAAGGCATCAACAACACCAAAATCAGATGCACACTTGTTTCCTATCACAAGTTGAACCTCAAACCATAAAAGATGCAGAACAAGATCCAAACTGGATTCTTGCAATGCAAGAGGAGCTCAATCAATTTGAAAGGAACAAGGTATGGAATTTGGTTCCAAGACCAAAAGGCCATCCAGTCATTGGCCCCAAGTGGGTCTTCAAGAACAAGCTATATGATCAAGGCAACATAGTTAGAAACAAAGCAAGATTGGTAGCCCAATGATATTCACAGGAAGAAGGAATTGACTATGATCAGACCTTTGCTCCTGTTGCAAGACTTGAAGTTATAAGGATATTCTTTTCCTTTGCTGCATTCAAGAAATTCAAAGTATACCAGATGGGTGTGAAGAGTGATACCAGATGGGTGTGAAGAGTGCATTCTTGAATGGAGACATCAAAGAAGAAGTATATGTGAAACAACCACCATGTTTTATCTCTCCAACCCACTCTTCTAATATATTTAAACTTAATTAAGATCTTTATGGTCTCAAGCAAGCTCCTAGAGCATGGTATGAAACTTTAGCTAAGTTTCTTTTAGAAAACAAATTTAATAGAGGCATAGTAGATAAAACCCTATTTTTCAGGATACATAAAAATTAAACTTTACTAGTTCAAATATATTTAGATGATATCATATTTGGCTCTACTGATTCAAATCTATGCAAAAGGTTTTCTAACCTAATGCAATCTAAATTTGAAATGAGTAGTATGGGTGAGTTATCTTACTTCCTTGGTCTTCAAGTGAAGCAAACTCCAAATGGCATATTCATATCACAATCTAAGTATGCTAAGGAATTAGTGAAAAGATTTGGTATGTCTGATGCTTCCACCATGAAAACACCCATGCCCTCCAATGTTGTTGTTGACACTGATGAATCAGGGAAACCCGCTGATCAGAAAGTATATAGAACAATTGTTGGCTCATTACTTTATTTAACAGCAAGTAGGCCTGATATAATGTTTGCTACCTGTATTTGTGTTAGGTTCCAAGTTAACCCCAAAGAATCTCACCTAATTTTACTAAAAAGAATTTTGAGATATATAAAGGGTTGTCCAAATCTAGGACTCTGGTATCCAACAACATCAGAATTTGAATTAACTAGATTCTCAGATTGTGATTATGCTGGATGCAGAGTAGACAGGAAAAGGACATCAAGAACTTGTCATTTTCTTGGCGATAGGCTTGTGTCTTGGTTTTTTAAGAAACATACATCTGTGTCTACATCAACAGCTGAAGCAGAATTTATTGCTGCAGGTAGTTGCTGCTCATAAATATTGTGGATACAAAATCAACTTCTAGACTATGGTATCAATCTAAATAAATCAATTATATTTTGTGACAACACTAGTGCAATATCTATAACACAAAATCTAGTACTCCATAGTAGGACTAAACACATAGAAATTAGGCACCACTTTATCAGAGATAATGTAGATAAAAATAAAATTTGCCTACAATTTATTCCTACTGATTTGCAATGGGCTGATATTTTCACCAAACCATTGGATGAAAAGAAACATATCTTCTTTATAAATTAGCTAGGAATGATAGATGGAGATTCAATCAATTGAAAAAATTAAATTTTCTACCTATCCCATTTTTTCATCGAACTGAGATCGACGAAATCTAGTCGTTCGTCGAACGGAGATCGACGAAGTCATCTAGATCGTCGAACTGAGATCGACGAAATTTTTTTTTTTGTCGAACCCAGTTTTTGATGAAGCCCATGTTTCTGATCTATCTTTTTAATCAAATCTTTTAATTCATTTTAACTGTATGCCTACAAAAATTGCCTCATTCCAGTTCCCTTTGCACTTGATTATTTTTATTTTGCAGGAACAATGGCAACCTTAATTGCATCCTTCCCTACCTCTATCAAATGTCCCTTCTTCTAGGGGCCTAGCTTCAGGTCTTTCGGAAACTAGACATGGGGAGAAGTTCTATGAAGAATCTCCATATGATGCAGTTTTTGTGAAAGGTAAGCAGTGGGAGAAAGCTGAAGAAGCTCCAGTCTCAGGGGGATATGCTCTCAGGGGGAGATGTTTTATGAAAGAGGGAGATGATGCATGAAGAAGCTACATATGTTGCAATTTCAGATGCAGTGTTTGCTCTAGCTTAATGCAGATTCAGATACAACTTTTGATATGGAAGAAGCAACAGATTCAGATAATCAGTTATTGCTACAACTCAGTTAATCAAACCCAGAACTCAGAGAAAGACAATATCAGAATTCAGAAAGTCAGAAAGCAAGAATTCAGAAAGACAAAAAGTTCTAATTGTTTGTTATTATTATTTCTGTTTTCAAATGTAATATTTCAAAACTCAGAGTATCATATTTCTTATATATCTGCTGAAATCTTTATAATCTGTCAGATATATATACTCTGTGTTTTGTTTGTTTTAATTTTTGTCAAATAGTATCCTAACCCAAATAGAGGGAGATTGTTGGAACAACCCTATTACTGATTTGGGCTAGGATCACTATCTATTGACTAGGATCAAGTTGACCCCAATGTATAGTATATGGGTCAAGGGTTTAGGCTGTTAAAACTAAAGAAAAGATTCAGTTTCTGCCTTCGAAGAATTCAATAATGCATTCGACGAAATGCTTTCTGCGTTCAACGAACGTCTTGCATTCTGTGTTCGACGAACGGCTTGCTTCAGTCTCAGCGGATGACAAATTTATCCAGTCGCAGCTGTCGGCGAATTTGCCAAATCTCTGCGTTCGACGAAATATCATTCAGATCGACTATTTTAATTCTTCCAGCCAGATTCAGTTGAGGTCGACGAACTCAACATTCTGTTCGACGAATTTCAATCTCAGATCGACAAAATTTTTTCTAAAGCAGATTTATTTCATCAAGATCAGTTATTTTCTCAGATCTCAGATCGTCTATTAGCAAGAAATATTCAGATCGATTATCAGCAAGTTAAGTAAAAGATTTGTTCCTTTATTTATGCTTTTCCGTTTATCTTCTCTCGAGAAAGTAGTCGTTGGCTTATATTAGAAAAGGATATCATTTATTAAAAAGGAAAAGGATTAAAGATTTGCTGAATCAGTTGCAGTTCCAAGGAAATATTAAATGCAGATTATTCTATTCCTTATTCAGATGATTTGAATTTCAAATCAGAGACATATTCAAAAAGGAAAAAGGAAGAAGAGTATAACAGCAGAAGAGTCGACAGAGAAGAATATCATTCTTGTGAGAAAGTTACAGAGAAGAAATACATTCTTGAGAGAAGTTAAGGGAAGAAAAGAAAGAACAAAAGTTTTACAGTTCATCTTCTTCCTCAAGCAGCACCTTTCATTCTCTGAGAACATCAACACCTTCTCTCAGTTTCTGCTGCTAGATCAGATCTTCAAGAGCAACAACAAATCTGAGAAACTTCTGTCTCTCAGATTCATCGGCTATCAAGGAAGATATCTGTTTCAAGTGAAAGCTCCGTCCTTAACTGTCAACTACTTTCTAGCAGACAGGGGGAGCTTTACAACATCAATACATTCCACTAGTCTTCTCTCAGATTATTGACAGAGAAGAACATCTAAACCCTCTTTATCCCATTCTGTACAGGGTTATAACTCCCTTCAAAAGTTAACCCCTTGGTGGCAGGGCACCTGAACAAAAACTTATAGTTTGGTTTGAGCACCTGATCAAAAGCTTAGTTTGTGTTTTGGGCACCTGATCAAAACCCCATTGGTGATAGGGCACCTGAACAAAAACCTAGTGAAATCCTATTGTAACACCCCAAATTTACTTCTCGAGAAATCTGTTATACTTCTCAAGAAATCAAAAGGAATTATAGCCTCTCGAGAAATTAAAAGGGCAGGGATTATACTTCTCGGAAGATAAATCTAAAGACAGGATTTATACTTCTCGAGAAATCCATAGGCAGAAGTTAAGCTTCTCGAGAGATTAAATAAGCAGAGAAATATACTTCTCGAGAAATTGAAAGGGCAGGCAGTCGTTCGTCGAACGCAACTCATTAGCCGTTCGTCGAACGCAGCATTTCAGCCGTTCGTCGAACGCAGGTTTATTAGCTGTTCGTCGAACACAGCTTTACTGCCATTGGTCGAACGCAGTTTATTAGCCATTCGTCAAACACAGGTTTATAGCTGTTCGTCGAACGCAGCTTTACTTTCATTCGTCGAACGCAGCTTTACTGCCATTCATCGAACGCAGTCTTAAAGCTGTTCGTCGAACGCAGTTACAGTTCCGCGATTTGTGAAATAACAGACCCGTGACTTCTTGATCATAGCCGTCAGATCCAGGGCTTTAAATCCAAGGGCTGGGATTTATTTCTGGGTTATCTTAGGGTTTGTCCAGAGGGGTATATATATCCTCTTTAACTTATAATCTTTATCTTCTTCAAGCATGAAAAAGATGAAAGCCGAGGGTGAACAACGACAGCGAGGAAGAAGATCAAGGCTTCTTCTGCCATTACCGGAGCTTCGGAGCTCCGGATCGCGAGTTGTTTTCAGATCTGGAAAGAGCAGCCCGTTGTGGTTCTTTCTATCCGAGTGAAATCTCAGATCTATGGCGGGGAAGAAAGCTCCAAGAGTAACGATCCTTCCTCCCGGTCTTAGGACGTGTTTTGTCCTCTCATTCCTTTTTCTATGCTTGCATGAGGAATCCTTTCACCAAATGGGTGAAGTGTAGGATTTCCTCTAGTTCTTCAGAACTCCGGGTCGATTGTGTCCATCCCCGGCATATTGCATTTAGAAATCCGGTAGTCGTGCGGATTTAGGTATTCTGTGTGAAGCCTATTCGTGGCCGTGAGCCCGGATCGGTGATTCTTGGATTGCGACATTGCATTTAGGTTAAGCCTAGAATGCGTGTCGGAGAATGTCTCCATGAGATTTTCTATCGTGTTGCGGGACTTGAGTTTAGGTGCCTTTTGAGAGCCTAACGGAAGCCCCTTGCTTGGGTGGTTGAATGCAAACCTTCACCACTAGATTTGAAGAGGAGTGGTCTTGTACCTCCTGCTTGGTTGTTATTTGCGAAGTCTAAGTCCGCGTGAAAGGATTAGATGTGTAGCTTAATTATGTGGGCACTTGTTGTGTTAAACCCTTACGGGCCGAGGTGAAGCCGTACCCGCATCGTGTGATAGATCGCGACAGTTAGAGCACGGGCAAAGCTGAACCGAACCCGTTTCCATGAAGATCGGTAAGAGGTCCCTACCTCATGTAAGTCATGTGATCATGGGAGAGGTCGTGGAAGGTGTTTTACCTAGACCGACCAAAAGCTCTTTTTCCCCACCTAAGGCTATGTCCTTAGGGTGGAGTGTTTGTGTTGAATTGATGTTATGATAGCCTCATGAACCTTCAGGTGAACCCAACCAACATCATGTGCATACCTAGGTTCCCTTTTACTTGATGCTCAACCTAGAAGATTGATTGTGCTTGAAACCTCACCTTGTATAGTGTAGTTTGCACTTTCTTTATATTATTACATGTTGCATGTACGACTTGCTTGCAGGTTAGCGGTGACACGCCCCTGAGCCGGCTAGATGGTCGAGGGGTGGGATCGTTACGCTGATTGTGGTCAGCTCATAGCTGGCCCTCGTTTACCTCTTATTGGATGTTGGTTGCAAGTGCAGGTGAGCCTAGCGGGAAATAGCGGGCGTTGGCCCTTTTGCTGTGTTGGCCCTCGAAGGCCAGCCTCTTTTCTGCTTTTCATGTATTGTCGTTCTATGTGTCGATGTATGCTTTGAGTTTCTATACATTTGTTAAATGTAAGGCCTTAAGGTCGTAACTCTATTTGTTTCATTCCTGGGATAGTGGACAATTCTAAAAGATGTTTAATCCAAATGCTTCCGCTTACGCTTTTTATACTCTCGTGTAGTTGTTGATCTTTTCTGATTATCACCTTATGATGCCTAGCTAGTGTGTATAGTATGGCGTGGGGTCCCGACCGGACCTACTGTTATATTATTTGTACTGGCAGGGTGTTACAATTTGGTATCGGACTTAGGGCATCGATCCGTCGTTTTGCAAATTCGGGACGAATTCCTTTTAAGGGGTGGTGTGCACGGGTTGTGCATTCACCTAAAACGACAAAAAAAACTAATAAGAATGTCCACTTAAGAATGGAAAAACATACTTATTTGCGGAACCTGAGCGTTCCATGATTATTGTTTGCTATGTTTTCGGTCACTAAATTGTGTATTACACGATTATAGGTGACTAGGAGTGGTGCGGGGCAGTGGCAACCCCGTAATACTGGTGAAAGTATTGTGTCTGCTGGAGGGCCAGCGACCACTCCTTCTACTGAGATGATTAGATTAGTCGCTGAAGTGGTCTCCGCGATGATCAACACTTAGCCTGATCTTGTTACACAACGTACTACACCTACTCCTGATGTGGCCCCGGTGCTTGGTGCTGTAGTGGAGCCTAGAATGGAACCCGCAGTAGAGCCTAGGGTAGAACATCGAGTTGAAAATGTAGCTGTAGGGAGAGCGCGTAAACAACTCCCTCTTTTGTGTCGGGAGCTACGACTGCACAGGGTCCTATGACATGTTTCACTTGCGGAAAGGTGGGACACAAGGCACGTGTGTGCCGAAGTGGTCTCCCGAGGCCAGAGAACCGAGCGATGGACTATGCTCGTGTTGCGGGCCTTGCAGAAAAGGGCAAAGCTGCGGAGTCTTCTGCTTCCCAACACATTCCGACCCAGCCGAGAGTTTACTCGCTTGGCCAGCAAGAAGCCATACGACTATCTGATGTCGTCACAGGTATGAATTAGAAGTTAGCTTTTATAGCTATATATAATTCATACTGTTGTGCGACTATATACTTTACTTGTGTACAATTAGGCTTTGTCCTAATTTTCAACTATCCGGCGAGAGCTCTATTTGATATGGGAGCATCACACTCTTTTCTGTCTGAGGACTTCATGGTGCGAATCGGAGTGCCGTCTACCTTAGTAGAAGATAGATTGGAGGTAGTGCTGCCTAATGGATCTCGCATGAGCGAGGATAGGACGAGGCGTGTGAAAGTGCGGATTGGAAATCAGGAATTCAACTTGGAAGCATCGTTATTACCACTAGCTGAATTTGAAGTGATCTTCGGCATGGACTGGCTCTCGGAGCAGCGAGCATGCATTGATTGCAATTCAAAGGAGATCACTCTGGGAAAGAACACCGGAGACGAAACCACATTCGCGGGTATGCGAGGAGCGAGCAAGATGCTAATGTCTGCTCTCCAGATGGTTAAGGCGGTGAGAAAGGGCACGGAGTTGTTCTTCACTTTGTTGGAGGCTTCGGAGCCAAAGCCCAATTTAAGTGATGTCCCAGTTGTAGCGGAGTATGCCGATGTGTTTCCTAACGAACTCCCTGGGGCTCCGCCTTAGCGAGAGATTGATTTCTGTATTGAGCTGGCGCCAGGTGCCAAGCCTTTAGTACGCTCACTGTACCGAGTAGCGCCAAAGGAATTGGCAGAACTGAAGTTTCAGTTGCAAGAGCTACTAGAGCAAGGCTATGTACGTCCAAGTTCTTCACTTTGGAGTGCACCGGTCCTCTTTGTGAAAAAGAAGGACGGGAGCTTGCGTCTATGTGTAACATCCCCAATCCTTCTAGACCCCTTTGGAAATGTTAGGGCATAGGGGTGAGGTGAGTGGCCACAAGGGCCTTAGGATAGGGTTGAAATTGCTAAGTGCACACCAAAGCTCAAAAACTAACCTAACCCTAAGCCCCTCAACTAGGTCAATTGACCCTCAATTGTCCAAGTTGACCTCACTTATGCTGCCCTAACCACCAAGGGAGACCTATAGGATGTGAAGTGCACTTGGGTGGGACCCAATTACATGAAATTGACCAAAGTCAACTCTAGCTCAATTTAGGTCAAAATCACACCTTAAGGCTAAATTGGACCAATTGGAGCCCCACCATGGACCAACCAATGTCGGGTGAGTTATGGCCTCGAGCACCCTCTAGACCTAACCTAGATCTAGTCGCCAACACGGGGCGAGTTTCTGCCCTAAGTCCTACCCAGACCTAATCGCCAACACGAGGCGAGTTCACTAAACGATTATAGAAAAGATGTGAAATAAAATGACAACAATATAAAAACTCCCTATATGGATCTCTTGGAGAAGTAGACGAAGACCCTCAGAGTATGATCGTAGTCGATGCGGTCTTTCGTCACGATGATGACGCGTGTTGAAATCTTCTCCACGGATATCCTTAAGCCTTCATGGATTTGTGGGAGTATCTCTCTAAACCTTCCTCTATATGATGTGGCACGAAGCTCTATAATTTGGGAGTGGGAGAGGATGAAAAAGATGAATTTAAGGGGTCCTTTTTATAGCCTCAGTGCTAGTGCCTGCGCTAGCGCTATCCCATATTAGGACATATTCTGCGCGAGGGAATCTTCAATCCGAGGAAACATTTTCGTCTTGCCTCTTGTACTCCGCGCTACTGCCTGCGTTATCTGCTACCATCAGGCGCTAGCTCCTTCTATATGTACTCCCGGGATTGTGCTGATCATCGCCAGCGCCGAGCGCTAGGTGCTACCGCCGGCGCTAGTGGGCATGTTGGAATTAGTGGCCCAATTTTGGGTGCAACCTTCTTATGTCATCCTTGAGTCATATGGACCTTGTTTCCTACACACTTAAACACACAAGATCAAATACACATAGGATTTGTTATTCTCAAACCTAGGAGATGCAGAAGACCATGTTCCAACAATAACATGTGACTATTAAGTTGTATGGGTGGCTTAATATTATCCCTTGGATGTTACTAGACGCTAATTTGATTACATGTGATATTATGTAGTATGGCATGCATAATATTTCATGTGTACGCTGCTCATAATATGCACTAAGGCTTTCATTAGAATGCATAGCACAACATGCACATCATAACATAGCATTAGCACACGTGCCAAGTTAAAGATATACATGATGATGCTCGTACACACATGATTTAAAATAAAGATTTTTAAGTGTTTATACATTTGCACTATATGCACAAGAGTTAAGTTATGCATGATATCATTCATAAAGAATCTCAGAGCAAGGTAGTAGAAAGAGCAAGTATCTACACTTTTTCCTGTTGATTTGTGGATAGGTGAATGTTAGTGTTTAGCTAAGTTGTGATAGACCACTTATTTGTTTTTGTAAACGATGGCCCCAAGATGTCAATCATTGAGATCAGCCCCCTAGTATGAGGGTGAGTCTTTTGGTGCTCATAGTGAGGCTATGATAGAAGAGCTGCGATAGAGTAATGAGACCCTGTCAAGACAAATGATCGCGATGCAAGTGCAAGTTCAAGTGTTGTTAAATGCCGCTTTAGGGCAGCAGCCTGTTGTGGTCCCGGTTGCCCCCGTTCATCCTGCTCCTCGGGCACCTCCAGTTCTGTTGCCGCCAGAGATGAACTTTATTTCGCACTTCCAGCATTTAGGACCCCCGACCTATGATTGGAGGGCAGTCTTCATGGCTTTGGATGATTGGATAGTTTCCATTGAGGAAATGTTTTCTTATACCTAAATTTCTACTGACCAGAAGGTCATGGTTGCCGCTTTCCAGTTGAAGGGCCTTGCTAAAGGCTCGTAGATTAGGGAGAAGGAAAGTCTCACCGAGGGATGCTCGTGGGACAGATTTAAAGGAATACTGCAAAAGAAGTTCTTGCCATTTGTGGAGCAAGATAAGTAAATGAATAACTTCCTTCATTTGAAGAAAAGACAACTCATAGTTAGTGAGTATGAGATTGAATTAAGCAAGCGGAGCCGTTTTGCTCTGAATTTGTTAGATTCTGAAGAGCGGAGAATTAAAAGATTTCTGGGTGGTCTCCATAGTGACATCCAGTAGTTGGCTAGAGCGTATCGATTAGAGAGCTATACTGAAGCAGTGGAAGCAGCTCTAAAGGTTGAAGCCATTGATAATGCCAACAATCATGGCATGAAGATGAAAGAAAAGAGGAAAGCGGATGGTAGTGGAGCTCCTTGGGCATCTGGCCCTACTATGAAGAAAGGAAGCAAGGAAGTGTGCAGTTTTTGCAGTCGCGCGGGCCACCCCTTTGAGAAGTGTTTCAAGAGATTGGCTGCTCAGAAGAAAACCCAGGTGCTAGCAATTCAGAGTGCACCAAAGAATTATCTTCCATGTGCTTTGTGTGATCGAAAGGGGCATGATGCTGCCCGCTGTTGGATAAATGGCAAGACCTACTTTCAGTGTGGGCAGAAGGGACATATGAAGTTTAAGTGCCCACAATCCCAGCCGGCGTTGCAACCAGTTCCGCTTCAGGCCTTGTCACCACTGAAGCCGCAATAGTTAGAGCGAGGAAACATCAAGTTAAATGTAGTGACTCAAGAAGAAACCCAGTGCTCTACCCATGTTATTTCAGGTTAGATTCTGACCCTATAAGTTAGCTTGAAATTTAAGACTTAAATTCCGAGTATATTAGTTATGTGTATGATTCTATAGGCGAGTTTAAAGTAAAGAACCGTTGGGCGCATGTTCTCTTCGATTCAGGTGTGACTCATTCCTACCTAGATAGGAAGTTTGTAGACCATCATCATTTAACTATCGATCGAGTCGGCGATCCGCTCTGTGGTAAGTTTCCATCTGGTGATTCGGTGATGTTGAATGAGGGTATCCGAGATTGTCATATTCTTGTAGGAGGGTTCCTAGCTTATGCTGATTTGAAGGTGCTGTACTTGCAAGACTTCGATGTGATCTTGGGCATGGATTGGTTGTCCAGATATGATGCGGTCATCTAGTGCAAGGTCAAGTGCTTGGATTTCTTGGGAGACAATGGTCAACCTAGGAGCGGGTATGGATCTCCGCGTCAGGACTCTTCGATCATATCTGCGATATGTACCCGAAATCTTTTAGAGACTGGTGGTTCCGTCTATCTTGTTCTATCTTAGAAGCTGCTAGTACTTTGCCACCTGTAGAGGATATCTCCGTGGTGCAGGAGTTTCTCGATGTTTTTCCAGTTAGCCTTCCTGGTCTCCGTCCTGAGATAGATATAGAGTTTGTTATCGACCTTGAGCCTGGTACTCGCCCGATTGTGAAGGCACCATATCATATGGCTCCGCGAGAGTTGGAAGAACTACGTACCCAATTAGATGAATTGTTGCAATGTGGATTTATTAGGCCTAGTTCTTTGTTGTTGGGTGCTCCAGCTCTATTTGTTAAGAAAAAGGATGGTTCGATGAGGTTGTGCATTGATTATAGAGAGTTGAATAAGGTAACCATCAAGAATAGATACTCGTTGCCTCGTATTGATGATTTATTTGACCAATTGCGAGGTAGTTCTGTGTTCTCGAAGATTGATCTTCATTCAGGCTACCATCAGTTAAGGATCCGTGAGTCGGATGTACCGCGAACTGCCTTTCTTTCTCGCTATGGGCATTTTGAGTTCTTGGTGTTGTCCTTTGGATTAACAAATGCACCCTCTACCTTTATGGATATGATGAACTGAGTATTCAAAGACTTACTTTACCATTTCGTAGTCATGTTTATCGATGATGTTCTAGTATATTCTAGAAATGCTGAGGAGCACGCTGCGCATCTGAGTTTAGTGTTGCCAGCTTTAAGAGAGCATAAGTTGTATGCAAAGTTGAGCAAGTGTGAGTTTTGGCTTCCTCGTGTGTCTTTTCTAGGCCACATGGTGGGCAAGGATGGAATAGTTATGGACCTAGCGAAGATTTCTGCTGTCTTGGATTGGAAGAGACCTACAATGCCTAAGGAAATAAGGAGTTTCTTAGGGTTCGCAGGGAATTATAGAAGGTTTGTGCAAGGATTTTCAGTTTGTCTGCGCCTTTAACCAAGCTTACGCAGAAGAGCGTAACTTTCATTTGGAGCGATGAATGTGAAGAAACCTTTCAAGAATTGAAGAGAAGGTTGTGCTCTGCTCTAGTTTTGACCTTACCTACCGAAGCGTTTAAGTATGTAGTGTTTGTGGATGAATCTTTGGTTGGACTCGGTTGTGTCCTGATGAAATAAGGGAAGGTAATTGTGTATGGATCAAGACAATTGAAGATTCATGAAAAGAATTATCCTACGCATAACTTGGAGTTTGCAATGGTGATTTACGCTTTAAAGATGTGGAGACATCTGTTGTATGGAGTATCCTGCAAAATTTATTCGAATCATAAGAGCTTGAAGTACGTCTTCACCCAGAAGGAGCTGAATTTGCGTCAGCGTAGATGGATGGAGTATGTGGCAGATTATGATGTTGAGATTCTGTATCATCTGGGCAAGGCTAATGTGGTGGTCGATGCCTTGAGTAGGAAGACCGCACATATCTTCAACCTTTCTGTGTAGTCTCTGGTGGAGGAATTTTTGCTGATGAATATATTCGTTAGTGATAATGTCTTACAGTCTAGAATAGAGATTGAAGAGCCTTCATGGATTACCCTCACGAGGTTCCATCAGAAAGAAGATTCGGATTTGCAGCACCTCCGATGTAGAACCGAAAAAGGGGAATTGCCCAATTTCTCAATTGATGATGCAGGTACTTTGAAGTTTCAAGGTAGATATTGCATTTCTGATATTGGGGATATTCATACATGGATTTGTAAGGAAGCACATGGATCTACTGTTGCCTACCACCCTGGTTCTACAAAAATGTATCGAGATTTGAAGCAGATTGTTTGGTGGTCAGAAATGAAGAATGACATTGTCAAGTTTGTATCGGAATGTTATACATGTCAGCGTGTCAAAGTAAATCACAAAAGACCTGAAGGTAAGTTAAACCCCTTGGATATTCCAAATTGGAAGTGGGAGAGTATTTCTATGGACTTCATTACCGGTTTGCTGAGGTCTCCCCGAGGGCATGATTCTGTTTAGGTTATTGTGGATAGATTAACGAAGTGCGCTCATTTTGTACCTTTCAAGATTGTCTATTCGATGGAGAAAATAGCCGAGATTTATTTGGATGAGGTCGTCAAGTTGCACGGTGTGCCCTTGAGTATTATGTCAGATCGGGATTCCAGATATATATCTCATCTCTGGTAGAGCTTGCAGGGAGATTAGGGCACTGACCTCAGATATTCTACCGCTTATCATCCGCAGATGAATGGTCAGACACAGAGTGTCAATCAGATTTTGGAGTACATGATCAGATGTTATATTTTGGACTATGGTGGAGCTTGGGATAAGCGCCTTGGACTCATGGAATTTGCTTACAACAACAGTTATCAAGAGAGTTTGCAGATGGCCCCTTTGAGGCTTTGTATGGGAGGCATTGTCGAACTCCTCTATTTTGGGCTGAAGTTGGTGAGAGTCCGATATTAGGTCCAAAAGCCTTGGAAGAGATGAGTGTTGCAGTTACGCACATTCGTGAGAAGCTTCACGTAGCTCAGGAGCGTTATGAGAAATATGTTAATCGGTGAAGGGCTGATCTAGAGTTCGCAGTTGGGGACATGGTTTTCTTGAAAGTTTCTCTGATGCCAAGTGTTAAGAGATTTGGGAGGAACCATAAGTTGGATCCCAAGTATGTGGGACTTTTACAAATTATTGAGCGCATCGGAGTGTCAGCTTATAGGTTGGAGTTGCCTGCTTCTTTCCCTGTTGTTCATGATGTGTTTCAGGTGAGCCAGTTGCAAAAGTGTGTGCTTAGCGATCGTCATGTCCTTGACTTCGTGCCCAGTTGCAGCCCAATCTTTCTTATGTTGAGGAACCCGTCAGTATTCTGGAGATGCAGAGTCGAGTGTTGCGGAGGAAGATGATTCCTATGGTTAAGGTTCTTTGGCCAAACCAGGACGTCAGTGGTGCGACTTGGGAGTTGGAATCTGTTATGAAGGAATCTCACTCTCATCTGTTCTCCTAGTCTTCGGTGCGTATCTATCTAGCAATTCTGGTTATTCCTTTATGTCCATTGGATTCAAGTTTTTTTTTCAAAGTTTTGGGTCAAAACTTTCTTTTAGGGGGGGTGGATGTAACGCCCCAGATTTTCGGGTAATTATTTTAAATCCTTAATGACGTAATATCGTCATGCGGGCATTACTTTTGTGCTGAGTTTCCCGGTGCGTTATAATTTGTCGCATTTTGAATCTTGCCGGAATCTAAATTTTTGACTTTAGAAAATTAATGTTATTAAATTTAAGCATAACCGTGGAGTTTCGTCGCGATTCGAGTTAACGTGGGAGCCCGATAAATTATTCAAAATCTCTATATTAGATAATTCTTAAATAGTCCTCTCTCTCTCTCCTATAAAAGGGTAGAAATTAGGTTTTCTCATCTTCTCCTACGATCAGTTCTGTTTTCGCGAAAGAGGCGAGTTTGGTCGTCATTCGGGAGCTTTCGTCAGCTATTGTGGGAGCGTTTGAGCACGAAATCTTCGTCGAAGCGAAGATTTGGGAAGCTCTCGCCGAAATATTCGTGTTTGCGGTGAGTATTTTCGGTTTCATGGATGTTTGATATTGGAGTGTGTGTTCCTAACCCTTTTCCTTGACCGAAAAGTTTCAAAAAATAGTCGATTCGTGGTCTGGAGTGCTTTGGAGTCGAAATCGAAGGATTTGAGCCAAGTGGTGGACTTCTCCCTTTACTTGAGTTTTTGTTCACATTTCTTCCTAAAACTTTTGTTGAAATTTATTATGGTACAAATCTGTAAAGGAGATATCTTTAAGTTTTCAGATTTTAGCCAAGCCTCTGCCAGAATTCGTCGAGTAATTAAGTCTGATTCATCGAGTGAATTCGTCGACTGGCTTTCCTTAGATAATTATTAGTGTTCTGCCAGAATTCGTCGAGTAATTGCGTAGAACTCATCGAGTGAATTCGACGAATTCGTCGAATGGCCCTTCCTTGGAAAATTCTTAGTAATCTGCAGAATTTCGTCGAGACCCTATATAATTCGTCGAGTGTTTTTGACGAATCCATCGACACCTTGGAGTAATCTGTGGAGACCTTAAGGAATTCAACGAGTGACCCAATGAGTTCGTAGAGTGCTTTCGACGCATCCGCTGTGACCTTTTCGTCGAGAAGTTCATTCATGTCGTCGAAACCTTATAGTAATTCATTGAGACCTTTGTCGAAATTCGTCAAGTGATTCTGGATTCGTTGAGTGATTTCGATGAATCTGCCGAGACTTAGAAAATTCGTCGAGTTGTCTGTATAATTCGTCAAGTGATCTGCCAAGATTCGTCGAGTGTTAGTGCAATTCGTCAAGTGACCTCTGGATTCGTCAAGTGGCTATTGGTTCATGAAAATTGTGGTATTTTCCTCCTTTTATCATGGTGTAATGAAGTTATGCTGCGTGTGGTTTTAAGTGATGGGGTGATGAGCTGGTTTTGGACTGTTGGTGAGAGAGATTATTGAGGCCTCCTCCACAGTGCCTATTTTGGTGTAATCATGGTACCCGACGGTGTTTTGAACTATTGGTGAGTGGAAGATTGTAGCCTCCACCTCAGTGCCTGTTTTTATCTGGTGTTACTGATTCACTGTTTTGCTCATGGATTCATTTGGCCCACACAATGCCTATTTCTATAACCATTTCTTATAAATCATTGTCGCACTTGATGCAAGACTTTTACTGATTATTTAGCCAAGCTTGCTACCCTTTTTGGCAATTATGGTTAATATGGTCTTTTATGCTATTGATATACAGTTTCATTTCTGGAGTTGGTAAACTCCTTGTCTTTTGATCTTGGTGATCTTATTATTTTTAGCCGCCTTTTTGCGCCTTTTTGCTGAGGCATTCTTTTTTGTTGAATGCCTCAGGTTCGGACCGATAGTTGTGCAGGTTGATTATGTTGTCCTTCCAGATCTTGGATAGTGTTTTTCCTTTCTCCTCCTTGGTGAGGATTAGTCAGCTGTGACTTTCTTTGAGTATTTGATCTATTTTTGATGTACTTTGACATCTCTATGGGTTCGTGTCAGATTGTTAACGTCCATTGTTATTTCTTTGTGTAAATTGTTTACTTGTTGTGTCTGTTACTATTGCCTTTTTTCTATTGATGCATTGCTCTCTGGGAAGGTTTTATGCTAGGATGCATGTTAGTTATTTTAAGTACATACAACTTGCATATTCTATTTCATTATGTGATTTAAATTAAATGTCACCATACTTTGTGTAACACCTCCCCTGTAATGACCATATAACATGGGTCCGGCCGGGACCCCACAGCATATAACCGCCACAGTTTCAGCATTAAAAGATGATATAAACTACCCAGCTCAAAACTCAGACAACACTGCGGAAACAAAACTAAAAACCACAGAGATTGTCCACAATTAACATAGGAGCGAAACTGGCCTTAAGGCCTTACAAAACCAAAATCCAAGTCATCAAACATTCATCACAAATATAAAATCCCAAAAGAGGGGGAAACTAGCTTCCCTAGGCTACCTCGGCATGCAAGCCGGAACATCAAAAGATGAGTACGGGAAAACAGGAAAAACAAGGTAAACACTTTATGAGGCTTTAGACCTTTTTGGTCTGCGAGCTCGTTCCAGCCTGCGATCCCTGGCCTACATCCAAATTACATAGAGCGGTAAACGAGGGTCAGCTATGGCTGACCACAAACGGTGTAACAACACCCCTCCTCTCGGCCGTCCTAGCGGACCCCGGGGAACTACATCACCCTGCAAGTCAGCACTTCGTATGCACATGAAAATACGGAAAGAAGCAACATAAAACAACAGGCATGAGTGTCACAAACAACATCCACGTTTCTATGTTGAGTAAGTAATAAAGGGGCCTACAAATGCGATATGAATGCAAACCCGGGTTTCACCCAAGGCGCCCTAAAGCGTATGAGTCTAACACAACATCATACATCATCAGCACAATCACGGGGTACTCAACACTTCCCCCAAAGGGCATCGTAGCCCAAGGCCAAGAACTCACGTCGAGACCCACCTCTCCTGGCTCTCCATGCCATCGGGCTTGTCAAATAGCTCACACGTTCTTGCCTCAAACCACACAACCGATGCTAAGAACCATGGCTTAGACTCTGAGCAAATGTCCCAAGGCCCTGGTCTTACCGTCGGGACAATGACCACCGACTGCCTCGCCTGGCGACCGTTCCGGGCTCGTCCGTTAGCACAACCGTTCTCGTCAGTTAACCCCGAAGGGACTAATCTTGCCTGGACACTCTCCACACGTGAATATCAGTCTTCACGGGATAGCCAGCCGACCACAAAGACCAATCGAACCTTCGCACAACACTAGGCATCACAAGCCCCATAATCCGCACATTATTTCCCCGCCCAAAATCCAACATTCGTTACCACACGAAGCTACAAGGGCATCACGACGACGAATTCGCCGTATTCAGATTTCTAACAAAACCCCTAAAATGCGCGTCAATCAACATCACCAAATCGGACCGACCGTCGCGAAACCAGCTTCACCCACAATGCCTAATCCACTAACGGAGCGGATTTCTAGTGCAAATCATGTCGGGGACGGACACAATCAACCTGATGGTTCCTCTTGAACCAAGGCGACCCGGATCCCTCTCACTCGACGGATCTGGTGCCAAAATGCAGAAATTAAAGGGATGCCAAGCACGCATCCTAAAGACCGGGAGGAGAAATGTCGTTACCATTTGAGATATCCTCCTAGCCATGGAAACTTGAAAAGAAACGGAGAAGAAGAAGCGTCTCGACGTTCCCTACGCGCTGCCGGTCTCGGATTGGCGAACGGAGCTCCGAAGCTCCAACAATGGCGGATCTAGTTCTCTTCCTCCTCCAACCCTTCCTCTCTCTCAAACCCTCAAGACCCAACTTAAGAGAAAATGAGGAGGGAGAGCTTCTCAGCCCTACTTAGGGTTCTCCCACGAGCCCCTCACAGCCATCCGATCGAAATCAAACCAAACGGGCGCCCAGAAATTCGCTGATTACGGATCTATTTCCGTCAGTTTGCAAACCCACGGTCGAACGCACGATCGTGCGTAAAAACGCACGAGTAAATTTAGAACTCCAAATCTTCCAGCCGAAGAGCACGCACGGGCGGATCGATCGTGCGTCAAGGAAACGCACGATCGTGCGTTTAAGAAAAATCTGCCATTACGGCAGTTTTCAGCGACGAAGACCTAATACGCGGCGTTAATTCTCAGATCAGCAAAACTATGGTGTTACAACTCCACCCCCCCCCCCCCCCCCCTTAAAAGAATTCCGTCCTCGAAATTTCAAAACTGAAACAGAAAATTGCGATGCATACCTGATGCAAAAAGTTCCGGGAAGTCCTCCCGCATCCCTTGCTCACGCTCCCAAGAAAATTCGTCTCGCCCGCAATTGTCCCATCGCACCTTTACAAGCCCGACTTCCTTGTTACGCAACTGCCGGACTTCCGAGTCCTCCACACAAACCGGACGAACTCTCATCCTCAAATCCTCTATCACCGGCACCGCCACCACTTCAACCACGACGCTTGGCTCTACCAAAGCTTTCCTCAGCACAGAGACATGGAAAACATCATGTAATCCACTCAGCTCAGCGGACAATGCCAAATGATAGGCTGCTTTGTCTATACGCTCCATAGCCTCGAACGGGCCCAAATATCTCGGACTCAACTTCTTGAGTCACCGCATACGCGAAACACCCTTGAACGGCTTGATCTTCAAGTAAACCATGCCGCCCACTGCAAACTCCACATTTCTGTGGAGTGGGTTAAAATACTTTGCTTGCCGATCTTGAGCAACCTTCATGCGCTCCTGAATCGTCCGCACGATCTCGCAAGCATCTGCCACCACTTACTTTCCCAAAAGCTTAGTGTCTCCCGCCTCTGCCCATGACATCGGCGTTCGACACCCTTTCCATACAATGGTTCGTATGGCGCCATCTTGATACTTGCCTGGAAGCTATTATTATAAGCGAACTCCACCATGAAAAGGTGGTCTTCCCAACTCCTACCAAAGTCAAGAGCACAAATCCTCAACATATCCTCCAATGTACGGTTCGTTCGCTCCGTCTGACCATCGGTCTGCGGATGGAACGCGGTACTAAACTTGAGTTTGGTGCCTAAACTTTTCTGCACTAACCTCCAGTCCTTCGACGTGAACCGCCCATCGCGATCACTAACAATGCTCTTAGGAATCCCGTGCAACCGCACAACATTTCGAACATAAAGCTCCACGAGCTTCTCTACGCCATCACCCTTCTGATTCGGAATGAAGTGAGCCACCTTGGTCAGGCGATCTACTATCACCCAAATCGCATCGTTACCCTGCTGCGATCGAGGCAAGCCATGTACAAAGTCCATGGAGATATCGTCGAATTTCCACTCGGGGATAGGAAGAGGCTTCAAGAACCCACCGGGCCTTTGGCACTCAGCCTTCACTAAAGCACAAGTCTGACATTGGCTTACATACTCAGCTACGTCCCGCTTCATCCCAGGCCACCAAAAGGATTTCTTCATATCCGAGTACATCTTTGTACTACCTGGATGAATGGAGTACTTCATAAAGTGAGCCTCAAACATCAACTCCTCACAGAGTTTGCCAAAACGCGGAACACACACCCTTCCGTCTCTCTTCAAAATCCCACCGACCATCTCCCAAGCACTGTCTTCGCTTTGCTGATCTTCCAACACCAACCGTTGGCACTCTTCGTCTGCACTAGTCGCCTCTCGGATTCGATCCATTAGATCACACTGCACTTCAATCCAGTTCAACCGAGCCACGCTAGACTCACCTCTAGCCACACAAGCAATGTCAAGAGACTCCAAGTCTCGCAACAAATGCTCGTCATGCGCCTCAATACAATTACCTTGCCCGGAGTACTTCCTACTCAAGGCATCCGCCACCACATTGGCTTTACCTGGCGTATACTGAATCTCCACGTCATAGTCCCCAAGGAACTCGACCCACCTACGCTGCCACATATTCAGATCCTTTTGGTCTAGGAGATACCTCAGGCTTTTGTGATCCGTGAAGATCTCCACTTTTGCACCATAAACATAGTGCCGCCATAATTTTAACGCAAAGATTACCGCCGCCAACTCCAGATCATGGACGGGGTAATTTCTCTCATGAGTCTTTAACTGCCTTGACCCATACGCTATTACCTTATCGTGCTGCACCAGCACGCAACCCAAACCACAACCTGACGCGTCACTGAAAATCTGAAATCCTTCCGTTCCACTAGGAAGACTAAGGATCGGAGCAGACATCAACCTTTCCTTCAAATTCTCAAACGCATGGGCGCACTCCGGCGTCCACATGAACTTCTGGTCCTTGCGAGTAAGAGTAGTGAGGGGCAAAGCCATCCGCGAAAAGTTCTCCACGAACCTTCTGTAGTAACCGGCTAGTCCAAGGGAGCTCCGGACTTCCGCCATGGTTCTCAATACATGCCAATCTATAATGGCTTCAATCTTCGCTGGATCTACCGCCACCCCATCTCCACTGATTACGTGACCCAAAAAGGCCACCTTCTAGATCCAAAACTCGCACTTCGAGAACTTAGCATAAAGATGGTTCTCCCTTAGAGTCTGCAATACTACCCTCAAGTGAGACTCATGCTCCGCTTCCGATTTCGAATAAACCAGAATATCATCTATGAACACCACCACGAACGAATCTAAAAATGGTCGAAAAACCCTGTTCATCAAATCCATGAACACAGATGGCGCATTCGTCAATCTGAACGGCATCACCGAAAACTCATAGTGGTCATACAGAGTCCCAAACGCTGTCTTGGAAATGTCCTCTTCTCGAATCTTCAACTGGCAGTACCCCGATTTCAAGTCCAACTTGGAGTACACCACCGACCCCACTAACTGGTCGAACAAATCATCGATTCGGGGAATCGGATATTTATTCTTGACGGTCAACTTATTTAGCTCGCGGTTGTCAATGCACAACCGCATACTTCCATCCTTCTTCTTTACGAACAATACTGGCGCGCTCCACGGCGAAGAGCTGGGCCTAATGTACCCTTGCTCTAACAACTCTTGCAATTGAACCTTAAGCTCGACCAGTTCCTTCAGTGCCATCCTAAATGGAGGACGCGACACCGGCCTCGCACCCGGTACCAACTCTATCGAGAAATTGATTTCATGCTGAGGAGGTGCTCCTGGAAGCTCCTCGGGGAATACATCCTCAAACCCTTCCACCACCGGAACATCTCCAATAGCCAACCTTGTGGAGTGAGTCTCCAACAAAGCTATAAACGCCTCGCCTCCTTGGTTTACCGCACGCCTCATTTGCATAGCGAAAATCAGGGAGCAAGCCACTCCGCTTAGGCCTTCGAACTTGACCTCAGCTCTACCTTTTCCTCTCAGGGTTACCACATTCAACTAACAGTCGATACTAGCTCGCTGCTCTGCAAGCCAGTCCATCCCCAAGATAATGTCAAATTCGGCTAGTGGCTGAATCGCTGCTACCAACTCGAAATCACAATCGCAGATTTGCAACACAATGCGTCCTTTCCTCGCGGTGGTCATGAAAGACCCATTCGGCATGCGCACGCTCAGCTCCACCTCTGCCTCGACAGACTCAGCGCCAATCCTCCGGATAAAGCTTTCCGCGAGAAAAGAGTGTGATGCTCCCGTGTCGAACAACACTCGAGAGGGATATCCCGAAACTAGCACGAAACCTAACCACGTGCACAACAAACATACAAGGCCGCAAACTACATTACAGTAACGAACAAAAACTTAAACTTTTCGTACCTGTCACCACGTCGGTTTGACGAATCGCTTCTTGCTGCCCAAGATTATACGCTCTAGGCTGCACCGGAGGGAACCGCGAAGCACTAGACTCCGCCGCATTTCCTTTCTCCACGGCACTAGGGACGGAACGCACCGATTGTTCCTGCTTCGGCTCTGGCTCAGCTCCGCCCTTGGTACAAAACCGACTTATGTGGCCCACCTTGCCACATTTGAAACACGTAAGCGCACCTCTGGAGCGGAAGTCTCCCGAAGGTGCGCCACTTCTCTCCCCAGGCCTGCTAGGACGGGGCTTCTTCTTCCATCGGTTGCCCTCGGACCTCCGCTGAGACTGAAATTGAGAAGGCTTTCCTTCTCCCTGCTTTGCCGCCAAACCCTTTCGCCGCTAGGTTCGCTCCATGTCGCTTTCCAAAGTGCGAGCGGCTTCGACCAACTCGTTAAATCCTGCGCTCTTCAAGGCTATCAATGGCTGCCTCAAATTCTCCTTCAGGCCTTGATAGAAGAGATTGTCCCTCTCTTCATCGTCTGCCATAGTCGTTCCCGCATAACGACCCAACCGAGTGAACTCTTGTAGGTATTCGTCCACTGTCTTCTCACGCTGCACCAAATGCAAGAACTGTCGCTGCAATGCTAACCTTGTCGAAGACGGAGTATAACGCTTGAGGAAGGCGTTCCCAAACTCCTCCATGGATGGAACACGCCCAAGAAAATAACGACCGCTATGGTTCACCCACCACAGCTTCGCATCGCCCTCTAACATAAAACTCGCGAATTGGGACTGCCTCTCCGCTAGGGTCTCTGCTGCCTTCAAAAGTTCCTGGATCCTCGAAAGCCAATCTTCGGCATCCGTTGGAGTGCCAACTCCCTTGAATGTCGGAGGATGTAAACTCAAGAAGTACTTCATAAATCGATCGCCCATCATAAAAGCTCTCTCCGCTAATGGCTCTGCCCATACTCATGAGGCCCGGAGCAGTAGCACTGCTTCCCGAAGGCTCCTCTTGCCTTCTCGATGTCCCTGCATCATCGCCAACATCCTAGCATAAGCAAGAATATAAACTCATCAAGTTCTACTCGCAAGACTCGAACACAGGGATACTCATGATCCCACACAATATTCCTATGTGGACAACCTCTTCACGCGATCCGTCTACACTAGACCTCGCAAGAATACTAAACCTAGCTCTGATACCAAATTGTAACACCTCCCCTATAATGACCATATAACATAGGTCCGACCGGGACCCCACAGCATATAACCGTCACAGTTTCAGCATTAAAAGATGATATAAACTACCCAGCTCAAAACTCAGACAACACAGCGGAAACAAAACTAAAACCACAGAGATTGTCCACAATTAACATAGGAGCGAAATTGGCCTTAAGGCCTTACAAAACCAAAGTCCAAGTCATCAAACATTCATCAAAAATATAAAATCCCAAAAGAGGGGGAAACTAGCTTCCCTAGGCTACCTCGGCATGCAAGCCGGAACATCAAAAGATGAGTACCGGAAAATAGGAAAAACAAGGTAAACACTTCATGAGGCTTTAGACCTTTTTGGCCTGCGAGCTCGTTCCAGCCTGCGATCCCTGGCCTGCATCCAAATCACAAAGAGCGGTAAATGAGGGTCAGCTATGGCTGACCACAAACGGTGCAACAACACCCCTCCTCCTGGCCGTCCTAGCGGACCACGTGGAACTACATCACCCTGCAAGTCAGCACTTTGTATGCACATGAAAATACGGAAAGAAGCAACATAAAACAACAGGTATGAGTGTCACAAACAACATCCACGTTTCTATGTTGAGCAAGTAATAAAGGGGCCTACAAATGCGATATGAATGCAAACCCGGGTTTCACCCAAGGCGCCCTAAAGCGTATGAGTCTAACACAACATCATACATCATCAGCACAATCACGGGGTACTCAACACTTACCCCAAAGGGCATCGTAGCCCAAGGCCAAGAACTCAGGCCGAGACCCACCTTGCCTGGCTCTCCATGCCATCGGGCTTGTCAAACAGCTCACACGTTCTTGCCTCAAACCACACAACCGATACTAAGAACCCTGGCTTAGACTCTGAGCAAACGTCCCAAGGCCCTGGTCTTACCGTCGGGACAACGTCCACCGACTGCCTCGCCTAGCGACCGTTCCGGGCTTGTCCATTAGCACACTCATTCTCGTCAGTTAACCCCGAAGGGACTAATCTTGTCGGGACACTCTCCACACGTGAATATCAGTCTTCACGGGATAGCCAGTCAACCACAAAGACCAATCACACCTTCGCACAACACTAGGCATGACAAGCCCCATAATCCGCACATTATTTCCCCGACCAAAACCCAACATCCGTTACCACACAAAGCTACAAGGGCATCACGACGACGAACTGGCCGTATTCGGATTTCTAATAAAACCCCTAAAATGCGCGTCAATCAACATCACCGAATCGGACCGATGGTCGCGAAATCGGCCTCACCCATAATGCTTAATCCACTAACGGAGCGGATTTCTAGTGTAAATCATGTCGAGGACGGACACAATCAACCTGATGGTTCCTCTTGAACCAAGGTGACCCGGATCCCTCTCACTCGACGGATCTGGTGCCAAAATGCAGAAAATAAAGGGATGCCAAGCACGCACCCTAAAGACCGGGAGGAGAAATGTCGTTACCTTTTGAGATCTCCTCCTAGCCATGGAAACTTGAAAAGAAACGGAGAAGAAGAAGCATCTCGGCGTTCCCTACGCGCTGCCGGTCTCGGATCGGTGAACGGAGCTCCGAAGCTCCAACAATGGCGGGATCTAGTTCTCTTCCTCCTCCAACCCTTCCTCTCTCTCAAACCCTCAAGACCCAACTTAAGAGAAAATGAGGAGGGAGAGCTTCTCAGCCCTACTTAGGGTTCTCCCACGAGCCCCTCACAGCCGTCCGATCGAAATCAAACCAAACGGGCGCCCAGAAATTCGCTGATTACGGATCTATTTCCATCAGTTTGCGAACGCACGGTCGAACGCACGACCGTGCGTAAAAACGCATGAGTAAATTCAGAACTCCAAATCTTCTAGCCAAAGAGCACGCACGGGCGGATCGATCGTGCGTCAAGGAAACGAACGATCATGCGTTTAAGAAAAATCTGCCATTACGGCAGTTTTCAGCGACGAAGACCTAATGCGTGGCGTTAATTCTCAGATCAGCAAACTGGGGTGTTACACTTTGAAGGTCGTAAAAAGCTCTTTTCTTACTTATACTAAATTTAGAGATCTGCATATCATTAGCTAGATGATTGGGTCTTCATGCACACATAGGGTAAATCAAATTTAACTTTATACTTTCTTTTTCACAGCGTTATCTATACTTTCTACTCATGAACTAGATGATCCATTGGACCGAGGGACACGATCTAAATCTTAAAATTATAAATTATGTCCTTTAACATAACTTTTATACAAATGAATGTCTTTTATGAAAGCAAACATAAATATCTAAGACTTTGCACCACGCACCGCAAATAGGTCGTCAAGTTGCCTAAAGGAGTTCTAAGTCGCACTTAAGTAATTTAGAGCAATCATGGAGATAAACTTAACAATGGGTAGCTACCAATAAAAGTAAATATTCTGAGAAAGGAAGGTCTAGGATGTCACCCCAGAACACATTCTAGTACCGCTGCGAGCCCTTCACCGGGTAGACCTCGGGAAGTCCAGAATTCACCTTAAATCACTATGATCACTTAAATAGCAAGCAAGAGTAACCTTAAATAATGAAAGTTGAGAATATTAAACCTTGTCCCAATTTACGAGACGGAACGGTTTAAGAGTAGTTGGTCATGCGGGATGGAAGCTCGGGTGATGTGTTAAACTTTGCATGTGCATAAACTAGTGGCAGGTCTTTGGTACGAGTCCATTTGTCACACCAATTGCAGTACGTTGACTTTTGAGGGGTGTGGTGGGTTAGAGGTCTAGTAGGTTACTTTACTATATACGGTCTGACAGACAATCCCTAGTAATCCACTCCTGGCCATACAAGACTGGCGGGATGCCAACAAGAGTACGCAAGACCTCACGGAAGTGCACCTAGGACGTGTACAACAGCCTGCGTAAGGTATAGATCTGGTATTTTGTATACCCATCTAGAAGTGGAGTGCCCGATCTACTATTTCCGTAGCCACGACGTAAGTACCTGAGAGTCTTGTTACCTCCAAAAAGTGAAAACTAAGGGTCTGTGCATGCAGAGTCGTGTGTGTGAGTTGCACTGTATGATCATAGCATAACATTCATACATACTTTAGACATATACATTTGCAGACCCTTATCATATAAATTACTGTGAGCTCTTTTATATGATAAGTTGCAATTTCGGAAATCTTAACTTATAAGTTTGTATGAGCATTCATATAAGTTAAGGTACTATAGTTGATAGCGTAGTAGTTAACATTACTTGCATTGCATTTACTTAGTTACTTACTACTCAATTAATACTTATTGATGTTATACATACTGCTCGTTTATTCATATATACTGATAGTATAATCCATGTCACATGCTCTTTCTTTTACCCCTTGTTGCCCTTCCCTTCGTCCTCCCGCTCAGTACCTAAGAGTCATGGGGAGGCGAAGACAAAATTGGTTTAGTCTTTTTGACTAATGGTCGAATGTGGCTGTACCACAAGGAGATCGAGGAGCAAGAGTTGTAGTACTGTTGGAGCATGCGTTTCGCACTCTTCCGGTTTGATAATAACAAAATCCCGTTTGTTTTTAATTATATTTTTATTGATGGTGTGCAGGTAACAGGTATGAGATGTTCACAATTCTGATTGGAGCTCACTTTAACTGTATGGAGAATTTCGATGTCGGAATTTCCAACATCTACTGTCGCCCAGGCGACAGGACAGAAGTTACATCAGCAGCCCGCACGACAGCACGACGAGCAGCAGTTTGGCGCTGTCGGAATTCCGACAGTGATGTCGCCCAGGCGACAACATAGAAGTTACAGCAACAGCTCGCATGACAGCACGACAAGCGGTAGTTTGGCATTGTCCGAATCCGACAGCGATGTCGCCCAGGCGACAGTGAAAAACTATAATATGGTTCGTTTTGTTCGTGCATTCCAAGCATTGAAAATTCTAAGTCTTTTCCTGAGTGCATACGAACCAGAGAGCTCCAGAACCTCATCAACTCCCATTTGTGCTTAGAAGGTTTGAGATTGAAGACGAGATCAGACGCGCTTCTACATCAACGATCATCTCGAGGCTTCAACCTTCCTTTCAGAGATCTGAATTTCTAGGGAGTACTTCATTTGATTTTGTATTTTCATTTATATACATTTCACTTTCTATTGGTAGGGAAATCGTCTCCTTGTGCGTGACGTCTAAGTCCTTGCGTGGCTTAGGAGAAAATCGCTTCCTTGTGCGGAGCGTCCAAGTCCTTGCGTGGCTTGGTAGGAAATCGTGGCCTTGTGTGCTACGTCTAGATCTTGAGAAGATCTAGAGGATAGGCTTGGGCTTGGTCTAGGGAGAGACAAGTGATAACCTTCCGATCCTTGGGAGAAGGATTGGTAAACTCAAAATTGTTAAAAGTTTATTGTGCTTT
The DNA here is from genome assembly GCA_033032865.1 of Dactylorhiza incarnata. Lineage (NCBI taxonomy): Eukaryota > Viridiplantae > Streptophyta > Magnoliopsida > Asparagales > Orchidaceae > Dactylorhiza > Dactylorhiza incarnata. Next base: position 12,160,408 of record JAWHQI010000028.1, read on the forward strand.
GATCTTAAGCATTGTTAAGATCATTTTTATTTTATGTGAATTTCATGATTAAAAAATTATGACTTTTTTTAATAGCAAATTTGGTTGCTTAATCTCTAACTTAGAAATTTGTGTTTGAATTAATTTAAAAATTACATTGGTTTGAAATTTTTTATAAGTAATTTTTAGAAAAGTAAAATTTGTTTAAAAATTCTTAAGTTAAAAATTATAATTTAAACACACCCTTATTCACCCCCCCCCCCCCCCCCCCACCCCCTCTAAGGGCACCACAAGATCCAACACGTGGTATCAGAGGAAGGTTACTCCAAAACGGTTTTACCACCGGGAGTAATGGCGCACAACGATCACGCGTTCGTTGAGGGGAAAGGAATTAGTAGGCCACCACTTTTTACGGGCACAGACTATAACTAATGGAAAACCCGAATGCGGTGTTTTCTAATAGCTCTCGACATAGAAGTTTGGAATATGGTCGAGACGAGTTATACTTCCCCAACATTTGTTGTAGGAGATGTAACTATGTACAAACTCAAAGACAAGTGGGATGACAATGATAAATTAAAATGTAAGAACAATGCAAAAGCCATGAATGCTTTATTTTGCGCACTAGATCGCACTGAATTTAATAGAGTTTGTGCTTGTAATACTGCATTTGAAATTTGGAATCTTTTAGAAATTACTCATGAAGGTACTTCGCAGGTAAAGGATTCAAAGCTATTTCAACTGGAGTCAGAGTTCGAAAGATTCAAAATGGAGGTGGATGAAGAAATTGATACAATGTACACACGATTCACTAAAATCGTGAACGATTCAAAGGTGCTGGGTAAGGTTTTCTCCAATGGAGATTTAGTAAGGAAAATCTTAAGATCACTTCCCCCGAAGTTCAATCCTAAAGTGACTGCAATTTCTGAGTCACATGATCTTAAGACCTTACAATTGGAGAGCCTCATTGGGAATCAAAAAACCCATGAAGTGGAGTTGAAGATTCAAAGCCAAGAGTACAATTTGGAGCCCAAAAAGAAGAGCTTGGCGTTGAAATCAAGAAGGGAAGTTGAGACTGAATCTAAAGAAAGTGAGGAAGATGAGGAAGGACTGTTTGTGAGGAACTTTAAGAAGTTTATGAGAAATCCGGAGAGGAGAAATTCATTTAAAAGATTTTTCAAAAAGAACGATTTTGTCTACCAAAAAGGCAAAGGAAAAAATGGAGAATGAATAGGAGCGTCTGCTACCGGAGTGCTACCATTGCAAGAAGATTGGTCATATCAGAAGCAAGTGCACAAAGCATCTGAAAGAGCAAAAAGCAAAGAGGCACGATAAAAGTTACAAGAAGAAAGTATTAAAGGCAGACACTTGGGATGATTCTTCGTCTGGTGAAGAAAGTGATTTCTCAACACAGGAGGAAGAGGAGGCTACTGTATGCTTGATGGCAAAAGACAACATTACATCTGATGACGACGGCAGTGTCCAAAGCGACACTGAGGTAATGCCTCCATCTTATGATCATTTATATTCTGAATTTATGAAAACATGCAAATTTTTGGATAAAAGCCTAAAGGAAATTGATTTTTTAAAGTCTAAAAATAAAGGTCTTTTAAAAGTGAATAAAAATTATCAAATGAGTTGAAAACTATTGGAAAAGTGAAGGTAATTTGTCAATGTTGGATCGGTCGGCGCCCTTAGAGGGGGGTGAATAAGGGTTTTCAAAAACTTTAGATTTTATTTAGAAAAACTTTGCAATATTGCAATATTAAAACAAAAAGTCAAGTAAAATAAAAAGAGAGACAAACTTTATTGATATTAAATAAGTTTTACAAAACTTGATCTCAATGGCGCTAGAGATCGGAGGCGAATAATAAAAGCTCTTTTCGTTTTCTATCCCGACTCGCTTCCCCACGAACCGGTGGCCCTAGCCTTCTCCTTCCCGGATTCGGCCTCAAGCCGCTCTAGCCAATCCTTCCCCGGATGTGGCCTCGAGCACCCCCTAGACCTAGCCTAGATCTAGTCGCCAACACGAGGCGAATTTCAGCCCTAAGTCCTACCCCAGACCTAGTCGCCAACACGAGGCGATTTCACTACCGTTTACAAATAAAGATAAATAAAATAATAAAAACTTCCCTTAAGATGAACTTCTGAAGATGGAGGCGAAGATCCGCTGTAGAATCAGCGTTTGTCGAAGCGGACTTCGTCTGGATTCGGCGTGATGGAATTCTCCTTCAGAAATTGGCAGAGCTTCGCTGGGACCTCAAATTTCGGCCAAGACAAGCCTCTGGAATTCTAGCACTCTCTCTCTGAGGTGTATGCAATAGGTGTGTCAAAAATAAGAGGAGAGGGGGTCCTTTTATAGCCAAAGCGCTACCGCCGGCGCTAGCCCGGATTAAGTAATGTTTTGCGCGGCAGGATCTTTAATCCGCGACAACATTTTGCTCTATGCCTCTTGTGCGCCACGCTACCGCCAGCGCTAGTAGCTACCGCTGGCGCTATCCCTGATTAAGTAATGTTTTGCGCGGCAGGATCTTCAATCTGCGGCAACATTTTGCTCTATGCCTCTTGTGCGCCATGCTACCGCCAGTGCTAGTAGCTACCGTCGGGCGCTAGCTCCTTCTAAGAACACTGCCAGAATCGCGCTAATCATCGCTAGCACCGGGCGCTGTCGCTACCGCTGGTGCTAGTGGCCATGTTGGAATTCTGGCCTCAATTTTGGGGACAACTATCCTTGAGTCATGTGGACTTTGATTTCCTGCACACTTAAACACACAAGATCAAATACACATAGGATTTGTTATTCTCAAACCTAGGAGATGCGGAAGACCATGTTCCAACAAACTCCCCCTTTTGATAATAACAAATACATTAATGATAAATCAAAGCATTAATAAGCATGGTGAAACTATACTTGTGTGTGTGTGAGAGTGATCACTTAGGATAATTGTTGATTTTAGTATTTAGAATTGCTCCCTCTAAATACATGCTCCCCCTAAGTGAATGCCCCCCTAATATGTAAGCTATCATCTTAATTTGTCATGTTGGGTTTTTGATAGCGGGTTATATTTATCATGTTAGTTCTCCCCCTTTGTTATTAGCAAAAGTGGGTAGGGAAACAAAGCACTAAAAAATGTGTAAATAAAAGAGAAGGCATGATCGAGCTTTTTAAGTAAATGATAAGGAGTTTTAGAATTGTTTTTCATCGAAATAGATCAGAGTTATGAGCATTACAAAATCTTCAGAGTTTCTAGCATAAAAGATTTTTATGTTTGAAGTAACCAATAACAAGTGTTCCAAGTAAATCTATCACTTAATGAAAGATAGGAATTTTTAAGAATAAGTGATGATGCAAAGAATAAAATATATTAAGTAAGCATGAAAGCGCAAGGTAAAACACTTATATGGTTAAGATGCGGAAGACTTATAGCAATACAAAAAACATCAAATAGTAATGATAATCCAAAAAAAATATGAGTTAAAGTTCACAAAAGATGATGTTTTTGTAAATTATTTTGCAGTTAAATCTTTAAATTTGATAATAACCAAGCATGAAATAATGTTTATCAAAAATAGATTACCACAATGTTACTTTAATTCATAATTTCAAAAACATACAAAATATTATAGAACACATGCTAGGTTATCTAGTGCATTTCATAAATAAAAAGTAATATAGAATTAGCATTAGGATCCAATACTCATGAGAAGAAGTGTTATGGAAGATAATGATGTGCACAAAAGTATATTTTTGAGTAATGTAAACAAATGTTTTAATCATAAAAATACAAAAAATATGTAGAGTACAAGCACAATAAAACACAGATAAGATTACTTCCACACACTTTAATGCACAATAAAAAGTACAACTACCAAGGTGCTCTGCACACACAATGCTCATCAAGACTTATCAGGGTGCAAAGTAGTGCTTGGGGATCACATATTTAAATTTAAGATTGAAACTAGTGATCCGGTGTACTTAAGAGTAAGTGGTTTTTCTTATTTTTGAAAAACCACTAGTTTTATCAGGGTGCAAAGTAGTGCTTTGCACCATAAGTATAAGTGTCAAAGTAATTTTTATATATGTTAGATCTCAGCTCCGGTACCTACCAATCTACTATGCCACCTGCGGTTTCAATGTAAATTGCATAAATTGATTTAGTAGGCAGTGTGCGGTTCGGTAAATTAAACCGTACATAGGAACCATAAACCGCATTTATTTCAATATTTCATTCATCGCCTATTTGCCATTTGCTTTGAGAGTTGCGGATCGCTAGAGCCCTAGATTTTATCTTTCGTCTGACGTCCCGTCCAGGCGAATGTGATAGGCTGGATCCCTAGCTTCTTCCAAACCTACGAAACTGGCGAAGACTGGATCTTCCAGACTTGCAGTTCGCTTCTTAATCTTCGACGTCGACTGGATCTTCGACGAAACCGACAACTACTTCGCTTCTTCTAGGTTCGTATGCATTTAAGGATGTCTCAATGCATATACAACAGTCCATATACGTTTCATTTTTGATTTCTAGGTTTCATTCAAGATTTCATTCCAGATTTCATTCCAGATTTCATGAAGTTTCCGGTCCCTCAAGATTTTATTCAAATATCCAGGTTTAATTCATGATTTTATTTCAGTTTTAATTCCATATTTTGTTCAACTTTTCATTCCAGATTTTCTTCACGTTTTCATCGGATGCATCATTTGTGCTCTTTAGGGAATGTCCTTCTTAGATTATCTTCCTTTCTGTGGGGTATTTTTTTTTTGTCTTATAAGATAGGATTACAATAATCTAGGTTCGTATGCATTTAGGGATTTGTCTCAATTAAAGAAGGGAGAAAAACTGCCAAAAATCGAAACCGCACCGCAAAAACCGATCGCAAACCGCACCGAATTGAAACCGCACCGCACGGTTTCGGTGCGGTGCTTTTTTGGTCAGGCAAAAACCGCAGCCATGTGATGCGGTTTCGGTTTGGGCCCAAAGCGCACCAAACCGCACCGCTCGCAGACCTAGTATTCATAGCCTATAGACAGGAAATAATTTGTCACTTGCAATTGCCCAACTCCTCTCTTTCTACTCACACTGTATTCTCATATCTTCCAAATGAGCTATGCTAGGGGGTTTGCCATTGATAAAACTTCGATCTCCTTGTTGTTTCGTTGCCAGGGCGAAAATGCTTGTTTCTCCATGAATTAAAGTTGTTAACGCTCTTTTTTTTTCTCAATACCTAATACCAATAGTTATCGAAATTTCTTTCTCAATTTTTCTCTTGTCAACAAAATGAAAGCTTCTTAATTCTCAGTTCACACTGTAGAAGCAAGTGGTGAAACTTAGTACGAGATCAAAAAAACAATTTCTTAAAAAGCCGTATTTATAATTCATTATATTATTTATATGTATAATTGGGGTAAGAACGGCTTCGAGGACTGATAAGATTTTTAATAATTGGAGAATGCCGATGTAATTCTTTCCTCAAGCCATCAAGTAGTCGACATGCAAAAAAAAACTGTACTAGACCACACCGAAGCCGCTCAGCAAATTATCGGTTCAAAAGGGTTTGCACGAACCAACACCGCACCTTTAATTAGATCAAAACTGCACCGCGCACGACTCCTAATCCAATGCTAATGCCTGTTATTTTTCCAAACCCAAGGGGCAAAATGCCTAAATAAATATTCAGAAAGAGTTCCAACGTGCGCCTGTCCTGAATAAAAAAAGGTAATTGTTATTAGCACACCAGTTTTGGCTATTTGCACACTAATTTCTATGAATTATTACGCGCTTTTTGAAAATACGCCTTGTACATGCATTTTTAGGAAAAATGTTCAACACGAAAATTGTAGATCTCGTCGAGATCTACAACTTTCGTGTTGAACACTTTTCCTAAAAATACACGCACAAGGCGTATTGCCGCCCTGATCGTAACTATAATAAATTTTTGACGATTTTTTGAAAATACATCTTGTACATTCATTTTTAGGAAAAACGTTGAACACGAAAGTTTAGATCTCGATGAGATCTACAATTTTCGTGTTGAACACTTTTCCTAAAAATGCATGTACAAAACATATTTTCAAAAGACGCGTAATAACTCATAGAAATTGGTGTGCGAATAGCCAAAACGATGTGCTAATAAGAATTGCCATAAAAAATCTTGAGGGGAAACCTTCCGTACTCCCCCAACAGTATTGTCAAGCATACCTAGGATCCGTTTGGTGCAGTTTTTTGGCTACCGTGAGTTTGAACCCCAAACGCCACCATCATAGAAAGCATGTTTGGCATGACAGCGATTATGACCACCACCATGAAAATACAACTAGTTTTGAACACAAAAGTGGAGGAAGTTTTCTTAGGTGGGGTCGGACGTTCATGAACGCCAGTTCATAACCACAGTGTTCACGACCTCCACCGCCGTGCGAAAAGGAGCCCTAGGCTTCGTTTGGCGCAATGGTGGCGATCGTGAATACGGTGGTCATGAACCGTCGTTCTTGAACACCCGACCTCATCTAAAAAAATCCATGCATTTTATGCTCAAAACTAGCTTATTTTCTTGGCAACGGTCATAACCTTTGTCTTCCCAAATATACATTCTATGATGATGACATTTTTGACCAAACTCATCGGAGCGAATAAGAAGCGCGAAACAGCGAATAAGCAGCGCGAAACCAAACCAAGGCACTCATATTTGCTTGGATTACCTTTATTAGGTTATTTTTCCCCATAAAATATGGCGCCTATTAATAAATAAATAATTAAAAACCGAATTTCTAAACTTGCCTAGCGCGTAGCGGCGCAGCTAAAATCTCGGGGTACTAATATCAGGAATCCAGCTAGAATCTTTTGGTCGGTATCCCGTTTACCCACTATAAACTCACAGAGGACCAGGCAAATTCTCCAGGAAGCCAAATCAGCATCTTCTTCTTCTTCTTCCTAGGTGCTCTATAAACCAAACCGAAGGGAAGGAGAAGAAGAAGAGGAAGAAGCGTAGAGCAGTAGAGGAGAGGTTATAGAGAGGAAATTTACATAAGGAGCCAGCGATCGAGCAGCCATGTCAGTGCCGTCGGCTTACCAGGGGAACACGTCGGCGGCGGTGGCCGACTGGCTCAACAAAGGGGACAACGCATGGCAGATGACGGCGGCGACGCTGGTGGGCATGCAGAGCGTGCCCGGGCTGGTCATCCTCTACGGCGGCATCGTGAAGAAGAAATGGGCGGTGAATTCGGCATTCATGGCCCTCTATGCCTTCGCCGCCGTTTGGCTCTGCTGGGTCACGTGGGCGTACAACATGTCCTTCGGCGACAAACTCCTGCCTTTTTGGGGGAAGGCTAAGCCGGCCCTCGGCCAGCAGTTTCTTCTCAAGCAGGCGGCGCTGCCAGCGTCCACCCACTACTTCCACAACGGCGACGTTGAAACGGCGATGATCACCCCCTACTACCCCATGGCCACCATGGTGTATTTCCAGTGCGTCTTCGCCGCCATAACACTCATACTCATCGCCGGCTCCCTCCTCGGCCGGATGAACATTCGCGCATGGATGGCCTTCGTCCCCCTCTGGCTCACCCTCTCCTACACCGTCTCCGCCTTCAGCATCTGGGGCGGCGGTTTTCTCTTCCAGTGGGGCGTCATGGATTACTCCGGCGGCTACGTCATCCACCTCTCCTCCGGCGTCGCCGGCTTCACCGCCGCCTATTGGGTACCCATCATCGATCCCCATGCACTACTCTGTTTCGTCGACGCGGAATTAAATTTTCAATTTTTTTTTTTTGAATATAGGTTGGGCCGCGGTCGACCAAGGACAGGGAGAGGTTTCCCCCGAACAATCTGCTTCTGATGCTGGCCGGAGCAGGTCTGCTGTGGTTGGGCTGGGCGGGCTTCAACGGCGGCGATCCGTACGCCGCCAACATTGACTCGTCCATAGCCGTGCTGAACACCAACATTTGCGCCGCAACCAGCCTCCTTGTCTGGACTTGTCTCGACGTCATCTTCTTCAAGAAGCCGTCGGTCATCGGAGCCGTGCAGGGGATGATCACCGGACTCGTGTGCATCACTCCCGGCGCTGGTAATTGCCCCTCTTTTCTTCCTTTTTTTTTAACAAATTAATAATAAAATTTCAAGTTTTATTATATACGTGATTTTAAAATTTCAAAAAAATTGGCCTTTACACAAGCGAAAGCTAGTCATTGGCCGAGAATCGTTGAATCTTTATTTTGACTTTGATTCACCAAGTTTTAGTCAGTATTTTTTTAATAATATATATAATTCAACATTTTGACCTTTAATTGCGTTAACTGTGTGGCTATGAGGCAAAATCATAGCCAACCATACAAATAAATCATTATAAAAACTGAAGTCAACTCAGGAATTCTTAAGACCCAAATCCAAGGCTCTTGTCTATTTAAACCGTCTTTAATACAACGCGGTTTTCCCTGCACATTTATTCCTATTTTAATGTCCATTTTTTGTTTGAAATACACACAAAGGTAAACACTAAGGCTCGTTTACGATCACATGAATCGGGCCTTAATTAAGATTCGATTCATGCGGTCGTAACTGTTTAACCGGTAAAAATAAGTCTCCTCAAATGAAGCCAAAATAAACTCAGGTTAGCGTGAGTGAAAAGAATTTGTGCTCGAAGAGCTTTACCTCTTAGCAGGCCGTCCTGAATCACGCGCGCATATGACTCACTGCATATTCCGCAGTCGCACACTATTATTTGGGATGTCCACGTCCGAATGAATTGTTAAATTAAAAATTATGTATATATTTAAATGCATTAAAAAGAACTGAATATGAAATATAATAGAAAGGACAAAAACTAAAAGTATGCAGAATTTTTCATAAACTATAAAGAATCGTAGTTGCTTCAAAATGATTTATGTGTATTGCTTTGATGCACATGATTTATGTCAAAAATTATTATTAAATCAATAAATTATCATAATATTTTGCCTCAAGTAGGCCCTTATTAGCTATCCAGCCAATTTTAAGAATTAAATATTACCATTGTGTGAAAAGCTTTTTTTTGAAAATGACTATATAAATATATAACCTAATCATTGCTCTTGAATTTAATTTCCTATCAATATTAAAAAAATTGTTTAATTACATAATATTTTAATAAAAATACTAATTTATGTCTTCTATGCTTTTAATGAAAAGAAATATCAAAACCTAGAGAATTTTCAAATTCAGAGCTTATTAATTATATTCAACTCCAAGTTTATTTTTGGCGGATCAATTTTAGTTATGAGCAGATCATTATTAATGATAGATCAAAATAAAAAATCAAAAAGACATATGAACCCATAAAAATGATCTGCAGATAACTATTTTTTCAATAGCGTGTAATCACATGTGATCTGCAATTAAATTTTTTCTTAATTAATAACTTTGATTATTATTAATAATTAAGAATGGGAATGCCGCAAGTAGTGATCATCCCTACACACTTTCCATCTTTGACCAAAAACTGATCACCTATTATGTCTCCACTTGTTCTGTGCATATCAACGCGATTAAAGGTTAAATACATACGATCAGGCCAAAGGCTCAATTTTTAAACATGTATTTTGTCTTTTTTATGTAAAATTATAGTTTTGGTTCACATTAATAATTTCATATCAATTTTTTTCTCGTGTTTTGGTTCACATAAATATTTCACTATACTTTTTGTCTGAATTTCTTATTAAAATATATCATTTTGTTTTTTATGATTTAACTTGTCGGAAGCCGGCAGAGTCATTTTTTTAACGTTATAATAGTAGTTTAAAAATTAGAGAAATAAAAAATTTATGTGGGATCTTCTCCTTCACTTGTTCTAAATGAACTAGTAATATTTTTTAAAACTGCGAATATCAACGAACTATTAATAGAAAATCAAACTCCTCGTAACATTGGTCTTTTTTTTTTAGAGTTGATATTAGCAGTCCAATTCTCGCTATTCACACCCCAAAATTTGTAACAAATTTCATTATATTCGCAGCCCAATTCTCGCTAATCGCACCCCATCGAATAACATCATCATCTTCATCTCTCTCCTCTCGTTGCCTAAACTCTAGCCGTAGTTCTATCGGCCGCGTCGTCTTTCCCCCTCCTAGATTCAATTTCTTCAAAAAAGAAGAAAATTATCCAGCGAAAATCCAAAAAAAAATCACTTTCTGGTTAGAGGAAGGTTTGCATGTCATTTAACTTGTTTTAGAGTTAATTCCTCTATGCATGTCATTTAACTTGTTTTTCTGCTAGGTATTTAAATTATTTTAGAGTTTTTATGATGTTTCTCTAGGCTTCTAGTGCTTAATAAATCAGCAAAGTGTTTCGCTTATTTGAGATGTGAGTGGGGTGCAAATATAATTTTGGATTACAAATAGAATTTATTGACCAAGAATAGCCATGGATTGAGAATAGCCAATTCCGGACTGCTAATATCAACTCTCTCTTTTTTTTTAATGTTCTTTGTTGGACCAGTTTGATTTGAAACCTATTGACGATGAATAGCTTCGTATTTCACAGGATTGGTCCAAGGATGGGCGGCAATCGCCATGGGCGTGCTCTCCGGCAGCATCCCATGGTACACAATGATGGTGCTGCACAAGCGGTCTTCACTGCTGCAGAAGGTGGACGACACCCTGGGTGTCTTCCACACCCACGCTGTCGCCGGATTCCTGGGCGGCGCTACAACAGGCCTCTTCGCTGAGCCCACGCTCTGCTCCCTCTTTCTCCCCGTCACAAACTCGCGGGGCGCCTTCTACGGCGGCCCAGGAGGCGTCCAGTTCCTAAAGCAGGTTGTCGGCGCGCTTTTCGTCATCGGGTGGAACGTCGTCGCCACGTCCATCATCTGCCTCGTAATCCGCACCGTCATCCCCCTCCGAATGCCCGACGAGCAGCTCGTCGTCGGCGACGATGCCGTGCACGGGGAGGAGGCGTACGCGCTCTGGGGTGAAGGGGAGACCTTCGACGTGACGCGGCATGGGCTGTCGGACGACACCCAGAACGGCGCCGACCATCGTCCGGCCGCCGTCCCTCAGAGCGATTGATCTACTTGGCAAATCGACGCGGAAAGATATATCTCTGTCATTGTTTTCAAACGCTCGTTTGAATTGTTTTTCCCTCCACTCTCCGTTTAATTCTATGTTTGCTCGCTTTTAATTGTGAACATTGTAAAAAAATGTTTAGTTGTTTAATTGAATGATGTAATAGATAAATAGATATCATATATAAAGAAACAAGTGGGTCATCAAGGCTCCGTTTGGGGGGACTTATTTTCACCGGTCAAGCGGTTACGACCGCATGAACCGGACTTTAATTTAAGGTCCGGTTCATGCGGTCGTAACCGCTTGACCGGTGAAAATAAGTCCCCCCAAACGGAGCCCAAATATAATAGAATGATCATTCTGCTCCTTCGTCTGTGTACTAGCACAGTTTTTCAATAGGAGTGTGATATCTAACATTGGTATCAGAGGAAGGGTTGAAGTTGGTTAATATCATTAGCCATCAGAGAAATTTAGCATCTAATCTTTCAACATTTTAGTATAATTAATAAAGCTCTCCTCATCATATGGCTTCCACCTCTTCAAATTTTATTTATTCACAAACGGGAGTTCCTATCTTTAATGGAGATGAATATGATCTATGACAAGTTCAAATGAAGACCTTATTCAAATCCCAAGAACTGTGGACCTTGGACTCTTGTCACAGATGGATTCACTCGACCAACATAAAAGCACCCACTAAATACATGGGATGTTGCTTCAACAAAAGAATATGCTGATAATCTAAAGAAGGATGTCAAAGCTTTACTTAATATCCAACAAGGAGTAAGCAAATCTATATTCCCTCGAATTATTGCTGTAGAAACTGCACAGGAAGCATGGAAAACATTGTTGACTAAATACAAAGACACCAATAAAATAGTGATTATAAAGTTACAAGCCGCTTCGACTGAGTTTGAAAATATGCTCATGAATCCAGGTGAATCAATTTCCTCTTTCCTCTCTCGAATTAGTCTAATGGTAAATAACATACGAACTTGTTGCGATCCACTCAAGGCTCCAGTAGACCGGACTAAATTGAATCGTCTTAGCCCGGGAGCGTTCGAGCGCGCAAACAGTAACAGAAAAAGGGAAAGCCGACAAGGCAATTTTTTTAACGTGGAAAACCCGTCAACTTGGTGAAAAACCACGCGGTCGGGCCTGGGCCGACCAAAACTTCCACTATTTGTTGGTTTTTGTACAGAGCTGTTTTAAAGAACTCGAGGGCGACAGGTTGCCTCTCGTTACAATTGTTGAGAGAGAGATGCTCGGAGGGTGACAAGCCACCGCTCACGGAGCTAAGACTTTTGTCTACTGCAGAGGGGAATGCTGCGCTCTGAGCGCTCTGGAGACTTTGACTGCTGCTCGAAGGTTGGATTGATGTGCTTTGTGCGTCTTAGTCTCTGCGACTTGCCTCCTGCCGTGTGAGAGGAGTTTAGAGCGTTGGTCTTAACGGTGGCTTGCACATTTGTCCTTGAGCGCACGGAGGCGTGCTTGTTCTTGAGCGCACGGAGGCGTACTTGTTCTTGAGCGCACAAATGTGCACTTGGAGCGGAGTGCACGGAGGCACGCTTGGAGCGGTCTTGAGAGCGGAGCGCACGAGGGCGCACTTGGAGCGGGGTGTACGAGGGCGTGCTTGGAGCGGAGACCACGAATGCTCACTTGGAGCGGCGTTGAGAGCGGAGCGCACGAGGGCGCACTTGGAGCGGGGGTACGAGGGCACGCTTGGAGCGGAGAGTACGGAGGTGCACTTGTAGTGGCCTTGAGAGTGGAGCGCGCGGGGGCGCGCTTGGGAGCGGAGCTCGTGGGGGCGCGCTTGGAGCGGAGCGCGCGGGGGCGCGCTTGGGAGTGGAGTGCACGGGGGCGCACTTGGAGCAGAGCGAACAGAATCACACTTGGAGCGGAGGGCGCGGAGGTGCACTTGGAGCGGAGGGTGCGGAGGCGCACTTAGAGCGGCCTTAAGTGCGGAGCGCACGGGGGCGCGCTTGGGAGCGGAGCGCACCGGGGCGCCCTTGGAGCGGAGCGCGCGGAGGCGCACTTGGAGCGGACCGCGCGAAGGCGCACTTGGAGAGGAGCACGAAGGCGCGCTTAGAGCGGTTTTGAGAGCGGGAGAAGGTCTTCGAAGGATATTCAAGGCACTCGAGGATCTTCGAAGGAGTCTTCGAAGGCGAAGAAGAACTTCAAAGGAGGAAGGAGGAGGAGAAATCTTCAAGAGAGTTCTTTCTCTCTCTTGAACTTAGGAGGAAGGAGGAGGAGAAAATGATAGAAATAGCCTCGCCAAAAGAAGAGGAGCTCGGGGTCTATTTATAGGTCCCAGGAGTGGTTACAGTGGTTACTGTGGATAACTATTGACCGTAACCACCAAAAATACTAAATGCAGTCCGGTTTCATAGGAAATATGACGCGTATTAATTTAATATTCCTCTATACGCAAACCAAAGTGACTTTGGCTATCCGCACCCGTCCACTACGGGTAGTTACGTTAGTGGTTACGCGGGTGGTTACTTGCAAATCGTATGGTAGAGAGATCGCATGGAGGATCGGACGGCGGCGGTTGAAGGCCTGACCAGCGACGAGGGAACCGCCCGCTAGGGGGGAACTGTCCGGCGAGGAAAGGTGGGAGGCTGCCCCCAGCGAGGCGGCGGCCTAAAACGGGCGACCCAATGCCCACCCAACCTGGGCGAGACGGAGGCCGCCCCGGGAGGGGGGGGGGGGGGGGGGTGGCCGAGATCGGGCGGCCATGGGGCTGCCCGACCAGGGCGAGGCGGAGGCCGCCCCCGGGAGGGGGAGGCGGCCGAGATCGAGCGGACAAGGGGCCGCCCGACCTGGGCGAGGCGGAGGCTGCCCCTGGGAGGGGGAGGCGGCCGAAATCGGGCGGCCATGGGGCCGCCTGACCTAGGCGAGGCGGAGGCCGCCCTCGGGAGGGGGAAGCGGCCGAGATCGGGTGTCCAGGGGCCGCCCGACCTACGCGAGAGAGGCGCCGCCCCCTACGGGGGTGGTGGCTGGGATCGGGTGGCCGAGTGGCCGCCCGACCTGGGCCAGGCGGAGCCCCGCGCGGGTGCTCGTGGCCAAGAGGGACCGCGCGCGGGTGCACGCGACCAGGAGGGACCGCGCGCAGGTGCGCGCGACCAGGAGGGGGCGCTCGGCCAGGCGGGGCCGCCCAGGGCGCGTATGTGGGCGCGCAGCCAGGCGGGGCCGCCCAGGTGCGCGCGCAGGCCCAGGCGGGGCCGTGTGCGAGAGTGCATACGGTTAGGCCGGGCCAAGTGTGTAACATCCCCCAAACAACTAGACCCCTAGAGTGGTTTTGTCATGGCTAGATCATGACAAAGCCCTAGGAAGCTTGAAGAGATCACTTGACCTTAGGCTTGAAGGAGAAGAGCACCTTGGTCTGCAAATAGCAATTTCTAGTTACCAAGCTTAGGCTTGGTCTTTAGGGCCTCACCTTGACCCTTTGACCCCACCATGTCACACCTAACCCTTTGGAGGGTCCCTTAGAGCACCTAGGACCCATTGGGGTTGATCAAAGAGGCCAAATTGACCAAAGTCAACCATAACCCCAATTTGGTCAAAGTAGACCAATTAGGGTCAATTGGCCTTCGCCATGCCAATTTGACCTTGCTGATACCCTTATAAGGATACTAGGGACCCAATGAACTGAAAAGCCCCATCATGGGGCCTCCAATTTGGCCAATTTGACCAAAGTCAACCCTAGCCCTGTTTTGGTCAAAAGTGGCCTATTAAGGGTCAATTGACCCTTACCTTACCAAATTGACCCTACCTAGACCTTCCTAACCCTTAAGGGAGTCTAATGGATCACTAGCCACCCATTGGGGTCAACCCAAATGGTCAAATTGACCAAAGTCAACCCTACCTCAAATTTAGGTCAAAATGACATATTTTGACCTAATCAAGCCCAATCCTCTTGGGCTAGACCCAATTGAGGTGGTCCACCACCTAATGGGGGTAGGGTGCTACTGAATTGGACATTCAATTTCAAGAAAATCGGCCAAGAGAGAGAAAGCCCAATTTGAATGAGAGAGAGAAGTGGGAGTTAATGGGGAGGAAGAAGAAACCTCCAATCTTCCCCTTTGATGACACCATTCATCTCCTCTTGGGGAGAGAAGGAGTTTCCAGCCCTCTCCCGGCCACATTGATATCCTATTCATTCCCCCAAGTGAAACCGAAATTTCACTTCATGGCCATTAATGGCTTTCGGGAATAAAGCCTCATAAGGATCAAATCGAAACCCCCACCACCATCAGTGATCAAAGAGGAAGAAAACCCTCAACTTTCCAAGAGGAACCGTGCACTGAAAACCAGAGGAGGCATGGCACCAAAAGCTCTAATTCCGGCCATGGCAACCCGCCAGAAGTCGCGACATCAGGCCACCACTCAGGTCCGATCCCCTTCTCCTCCCCTAGTGCATATATCTCCTTCTGTTTGGGTCTTGATTCGAGCCAAAATAGACTTGGATCGAGCTTCCCAAAGGGGGCTCGTTTTTGAGTTTTTCCCCTCTCTGAAATCGCGATTCTGGTCATCCCCGACCGGCAAACCACCACCAACCGACGACCACCACCTCAACGGAGGTGGTGGTGGCCGGCCATGGAGCTAAGGGGATGGCTGTTATTTGAACTTGGAAGAAGTTACAGGTCAGCAAATCATGGCCCACGGCTGGAGGAGGGAAGACAACCTGATGCCCTCCATTTCTGCTTTAAGATTCGTGCAGCAGTTTTTATAATAATGAATTATTATTCCTATATTTCTGTTCCTTTATTGACAGCAGTTAGAATTAATTATTAAAAATACTTAGGGCCTTCTGATGAAAAAGTGGTCAACACCAAAGTTGTAACCCTTGGAGTCTACTTCAATTTAAAATTTGTTCTGCCCAAAAGGAGCGATGTAGCTCCCTGTAGGGCCATTTTGATGGGACTGGTCCCTAGTGTAGGACTGCCATTATTTCTTGAATAACTTTTGAATGGTTAATGATATTGACTTGAAATTTGAAACATAGGATGTTTATACCTACCCCCTGATCGTATCTAAAAATGGGAATTTTTGGAGAACATTTTTCTGAGGTTTCTGTAAAAATTTAATAATTCACATATTAATTAATTATATGGTCTAATGACATTAAATCCCCTCCAAATTTTGGTGGATGCTCCTTAGGGGCATGATATGACACTGGTAAAACTTTCATCCCAATTGGGATTGATTTGGTTGGGTAATTAATTAACCAAAGTTTGGTCAAACTAGGCCAATTTAGGTCAAAAGTGCTCTTGGTGGATTTAAGGGGTCAACCCTCATCCAAAAGTAATGAAACTTTGGCCACTGGTTTAGGATCACATAAAACACCCCCATGAGTGGTATAGGGTGGTTTGGGGTGGATACGCCCTAGGACCCTAGTTCTAACCCCAGGGTTACACTTTAAGCCTTGTGAAGGACATAGAGTCATATGTCCTTGAATGATCATGGAACTTGGTAGATAGGTTCATAAAGTGTAAATATGCCCTAAGAAATTTTATGAGAATTTTAGGAGCATTTATCCCCTCTGATTTAGGTTACAGCCTTTGTAGGGAGCTCCGTTATAAAAGGAATTTACATGCTCAATATATCTTGGATGTTGGTGAAAGTTTGGTAGGGTACATAAAATCATGATATAGACCTCTGGTAATTTTTGTGTAATTGTTGAATTGATTTAATTAACAGTTCATTCACAAGTCATCTATTTTGTCTTAGGAATATGTTAAATAAATGAGGGCCAAATAATCTTTGGAAAATTGTGAGACTTGGTGGTAGGACATTTTAGGGCATTAGAAAGCTATGTCAATTTTTGTATAATTTTTGAAATTATTTATCAGTAGGTTACTTCACAATTTTCCCTAGTATGAGTTTACTTGGAATATTTATTTATGTGAATAAATAGTTCTGATAAATTTTGAAATTTAGTCAGTAAACTTTTCTGATCATTATAAATGTTTGGTAATTTTCCCATAATGTTTGGACAAGTATTCTTGGTGGTTCCTTCTCTAATTTCTAATTTGGGGTATTTATTCAATATTATAATTAGAGACCAACCCCTTATTGCAAAAGTGTGATATTATGTATTTATTGTTATTTTAAAATCCTAGATTTTCCATAATTTTATGGGAGTAATATCATAAGAATATCTTACACTTCATGTTCAATTTCATGCTTGGCCAATGTTGTAGAAATTATAATAAATGCCAAATTATTAAGAAAACATATGATCCTCTGGATTTAGTCTTATAATATCATGTTAGACTCTCAGTAATAATCTTGAGTCAGTTGGATGAATATTTGGAGTACCTCCTCTTATGCAACTCATATATCTCATTTGGTCTGCGTATAGTAAAACTATAAAATTGATTAAATTGAAGACCAGTAGGTGGGAATGGAAGGTAGTTGGTGTACCTAGCCTAGTTGAAGAGATTGAAGGTCACCAAAAAGGAGTTTAGGTGATGAGAGTGTGCATGATGACTTAAGGGTAAAGTTGTGCTCGGGATTGACGAAAGATCGTCTTTCCCGTCGGGAGTCAGAAAATACTTAGGGGGATAATCCAAGCGTAATGATAAAAAGAGTATTCTTATGGGTAGTTACCAATAACATTAAGTGTCTTGAGAAAGGAAGGTTTGTGCTATCATCCCATCATACCTCCTAGTACCGCTGCGAGCTCATCACAAGGTAGACCTCGGGAAGTCCAAGATTAACCATAAATTGCAAGAGAAGATGTTGTACAAGATTAACTTAATAACGCACACACCCATACCCCATGGTTATGGTAGATTAGTTAGTTTGGTTTTACGAGCGGTAGGCTCGGTGGTTGAAGCAGCAGACTAGTTAGTTCGGTGAGCTTGTGACTCAGTAATGCTAGTTGGTACGGACGGGTTGGTCCAGCGAGCCGGTGGCTCGGAAGGTTATGGTGATGGGCAGGTTAGCCTGGGGAGCTTATAGCTCAGAGATAGACGGTAAACATGTTTGCATGTGCATAAAGGTGGTGGGTCTTCGGTATTGGACAGTCGTTCACACCGACGTCAATACGTTGACTCAGAAAAGTGTGGAATTTGCACTTGGTCATGAAAGTCTGGTGGTCCAGCCAGTAAGAGTACGCAGATGCTCCGCGGTTTTGCGTTGAGGCGTACAATAGATCTAGGTTAGGTAGTGTGAATACCAACCTAGAGGTGGGTGAGGCCCAACCCACCGCTTCTATTTGCCACTACGGGAGTATCCTGGGAGTCTTGCTAGCTCCAAAAAGGGGGAACTAAAGGTCTGTGCGCATAAAGTCGAAGTGTGTGGGTTACACTTGTGTAAACATAGCATAAACTGCATAACTCTGCATGTCATGGCAGCATTGCATTTCAACTCCTACCCCTATCGTATAAATTGGTTATGAGACTTTTTATACGATAGGCCCTGCTAAACGACCCCTTGGTCTATAGGTTTGTATGGGCATTCCTATAAATCAATGGTTGCAATTATATTGTGTACATATCTTTACTTACTGTTCTTTACTTGCTCTTTACCACGCTCTATTACTGCTTCAATTATTTATATGCACATGTGTAGTTGTAGACATTTCCTGTAGACAAGATCCGCTGTCATTTGCTTTGTTTTATACCCCCTACTGTACCCCGCTTCATCCTCCCGCACGGTGCATAGGAGCCATTGGGGGAGGGGTGGGGGATTGGCTTAGTCTTTTGACTAATGGTCGGTGTACCTTATCATTTTAGGAAACCGAGGAGACGCTACAACACTAGAGGACAATGCAGATGGAGGCGGGCCAATCTAGTAAAGGAGCATCAGTCTCATGATCAGCAAGTGATTAATAGTTTGCTTCCACGAGTGACCTTGTAGTGAGGACATCATGTACAAGGCATGAGTCCTTTATTATTGTAACCTTTGTTATTTCAATTATATCATGTGGACATTTATTATATATAGCATGTGATTGTGGACTTAAACTTCTATTTGTTTGTTTATACTTTTCTTCTTCTGTGATCGATATAGAAGGTAAGATTAGCGCTTTGTAGAGGCGACCTTTCCGTGTGTTGGTGTCACCGTAAAGCGGCGGTTCTGGGCATAAGACCCGGTTTTGTAGCAAAAAATGGGTCTTACAGCACGCGCATGGCCAGGACTACTTGCAAGGCGTGCGACTAGGGGTTTGTGTTTGCTCATGCATGTGTTCCACGATTTGCGCTTAAAGGATCTCCGGCTCGATCATACATATTTGGGGGAACCCTATCAGAACTCTTGGAGATGTTATAGAAGAACATAAGATAGTTTTAAAGTTCAGCGTAGACTACCTCAACATTTTAAATATATAGTAACTATCATAGAAGAATCAAAGAATCTGAACGAATACTTACTAATTGATCTAAGATGTTCTCTTCAAGCCCATGAAGAGAGATTCAATCAGTATGTTGATCCTTCAGAACATGTACTTGCTACAATCAAAATGGCAAGCTAAAAGGGAAAGTGATCTCTCAGGCCAAAGTGAAAAAGAATAGCTTGCTAGTATGGTATAAAGAATTATAGAGGAAATTTTAAAGGAAGAAATCGAGGTAGAGAAAGAGAAGGGAGAGATATTAGAGAACATAGAGGTGAAATGAAAGAATTTCCAGCCAAAAAGCAATATCATGTACTATGTAAACGTGCCAACCATGATATGAAGTCATGCTTCTATCGTTGTAAAACATGCAAACGGGCAAATCATTTAGACAAATACTGTTGGCATAAAAATAAAAAGGGACAAACTTCTGAGGCCAAGTTCATAGATTTTTCTCCAACAGAACAGATGTTCTGCACTCACCAAATGGAAAAAGAATCCAATCATGAGCTATGGATATTAGATAGTGGCTTCTCTAATCATATGAGAAACAATCGTTCCATCTTCCAAATATCAGAAATGCTACAACTAATGTTATAATGGGAAATGACAAAGCTCTCTTAGCGGAAGGTAGATGTGATATAGCCATAATAAACTCTCAAGGTAACCATTCAACCCTTAAGAATGTTCTTTATGTTCCTCAATTAGCAAATTATGGATACTTCCTCGCAGCTAGAAGTGATGAAAATAAACATGAATCAGAACAAAAAAATTTCTATCATGATGCAACATCATGAGGATCTAATGTGTGCAAACAAGAGCAAAACCTTACTGATCTATGGCAAAAGAGGTATGACCATCTTAATATATATGATTTACATAAACTCCATAAACATTCTTTGGTAAGAGGTATGCCTGCAATATCAACAAACGAAGAAGAATGTGAAAGCTGTATTATTGGAAAGAAAACTCAACAATGATTTCCAAAGGAATCAACTTGGAGAGCATCCCATCCATTACAACTTTAACTCATTTTGTCAAAATAAAGGAATCCGTAGACTGCTTAACAGACCCATGACACCACAACGGAATGGTGTTCTAGAACAAAGGAAACGAACGGTAATTGAAATTGCAAGGGGCTTGTTGCATGCCAAACAACTTCCTAAAGAGTTTTGGGCAGAAGTTGTTAATTATGCAGTCTACTTGCTGAATAGAGCTCCAACAAAAGCTCTCAATTTTAGCACACCATATGCAAAATGGTATAATAGAAAACCATTTGTAGCACACTTCAAAGTGTTCGGCTGCTTAGCACATGCACATGTAACAAGCAACAAAGGGGAAAATTAGATGCTAAGAGCGAAATATGCATTATGGTGGGTTATAGCCAAGAATCCAAAGCTTATAAGCTATTCAACCCTATTACAGAAAAGTAGTTGTTTCCAGAAATGTTCTATTTCAAGAAGATAATGTTTGGGACTGGACTACTAATATGGATCAGAATTAGTTAAATAAAAAGATGTCGACGGTTATAGATGAAGAATCAACTTCGAAAGAAGAAGAATCATTCTTACCATCCAGTCCAAGACATCTTTCTACTCCTCAAAGAGTGTCAATATATATGATTCATCAACTCCACCAATGAAATACAAAAAAGTAGAAGAGCGGTACCCAAAAATACATATAGCATGCATGGTTACTAAACCAAATACATATTCAGAAGCTAAAGAAAATCCAAAATGGATGGATGTTATGAAGCAAGAATTGCAAATGATAGAACATCATAAGACTTGGGAATTTGTTGATAAACCCAAAGACAGAGAAATCACAAAATATAATGAGAAATAGCAAAATATAAAGCCGACATCGTAGCAAAAGGATATGCGCAAGTTCCCGGCCATGATTACACATAAATGTATGCACTTGTCACAAGAATGGAGACAATACGCATCTTTCTTGCTTTTACGATTCAACAACAATTACATGTATATCAATTATATATTAAATCAACTTTTATCAATGGGTATTTAACTGAAGAAGTGTATGTCCACCAACCTGAAGGGTTTGAGAAATAAGGAAAAGAAACAAAAGTATACAAGCTTAAGAAAGTTTTGTATGGGCTAAAACAAGCCCCCCATGCATGGAATGCTCATATAAACCATCACTTACAACAAGAAGGATTTGCAAAATGTCCATCTTGTTGAAACCAGAAACTGGTCTCTTGTGGAGCTCGGGGCCCTCAATAGGTTGAGGGGCGACTAGCACTTACTTGTCTCTTGGGGAGAGCAAGTCGGGGTTCCTGAACTCAACACAGAACCTTAAACTCAGCAGGGAGGTCCCACCGCACACCCGGAAGATCTTTAGATTGCTTCCCCTCCTAAGCCAAAGCTGAGGCCCGGGCACCTTGGAGAGCTCAGGGGAGTCTCGGCAAGGATAACCAGAGGAGAGAGAAGCTTCCAACCGGAATCCTCTCCAAAGGTGCCCTTTGGGTCTTATTTATAGTTTCTCTGAACTGGTCTGTGAATAGCGGAACTCCGCCTTTTGAACTTACTATACGCACCCCAATTTGGCCTGCCCATAGCCAAACTCCGCTGTTTGAAGGGGCTATATGCAGACCTCCAGGGGCAAGAGGGTAATTCTAGCTTCTAACCCTCCCTAAAAAGGGGGGGGGGGGGTCCGCGGAACTACTCGAGTCTTTGGGTCTCGCTCGCTTTAAGCGAGAACTCCTGCCCTCTCTGCGACCTCGCGGGCGAGAACTCCTGTGGAACGCGCCACGCTTCCCGTCAAGGATTCGGGCGAGACCGATGTTGGTACTCTGGTCTCGCCTCCTTATAGCTGCTGAGAACATATAAGTGGCGATCTCGCCTATGCTTCTCGGAAGACTGGCTTTGCGAGTTCTAATGGGAAGAGCCGGGCGAACCCCGGGTTGTACACAATCCCCGCTCTTTGCGAGTTTAACCTGAGCGACAGCTGTCTTGTCAGGAATCTTTCTGTGGGTCCCATCGTCTGGCTATAAATACCCCCCGAGTTGAAGTGTCTTCATTGTTCTTCTCCTCCCCATCCTTCTCTTTACTGTAGCTGTCCTCCGATGCCTCTCTCCAAGGAAATGGAAGCTCGCCTGAAGGCCTCCAAGGCACAGGAGATGGCGATGATGACGAAGCCACCGGCGTGGATGAATCGCTCGTCTCCCTCTCCTATGCCGAAACTGAAAAAAGCAAAAGCCGCTCGCCGATTTGGGGAAGATACTGTCGACCTCGAATCCTCGGCCAGCGAGAAATCCATCGAGAAGGTAGGGATTATTACTCTTCATGCGAGATCCTTCGACTGCTACTTCTAAACTTCGCCTCTGCAGGTCAGCGAGACTGTCAAGGACATTGGCGGGCCCTCGGACGAACCGCCCACTACCCCTCGGGTAAATGCGAATACTACCGGCGAGAATCCTCCTGGTACATTATTTGGTCTCGCCTCTTTTATTGGAATTATATTATTCGATGGCGCCTCCTCTCATCTCATCTTTTACTTTTTGATCGCAGCCTCGCCCCCAGCGAGCCCGGTGGGAACAGGGTCAGCGAACTCCTTCCCCCAGGCACCGGGATGTGACAATCCCGGCACCAACCTTTGACCTTCTCGCCAATCGAGACTCAGGCGGCTCGCACCCGCCGAATGTGACTCTTGCTGATGCAGCGAGATATCCCCTTGGAAAGGGAAAAACTCATCGGCCTTACTACGGCACTTCTTTCGATCCCCCACCCGGTTCTTCTCGCCGTCCCAGAGGTAGACCTTCTCGCCTTTCCGCTTTTTACTCTAGCTTATCTTTCATAACCTCGCGTACGACCTTTCTTTGTTAGACGGCGAGATTCAGCTTACCGACTCCGAATTCGGGGACGACGAGGTGTCCCCTTTTCCCGAGCGGGTAGAAGATTTCCTGGGCGATGCGCGAGAACCCGAGGTGATGAGACGGCGGACCGCGGAACTATTCCAAAAGCAAAACCAGATGTTGCAGGACCTCAACATCCAGGCGAGAGTGGATAGGCTGGCTGCGGAGGAAAGACACGCGTCCCTGATGGACGAATGCGACAAACTCCGTGCGGCGATACCCCCCGACCCTGATGAATGTGGTGCCTCTCAGGAGACGCTCATAGCGAGGATCAGGGATCACGCCCAATTGATCGACCGCGACGCCCGCGCTGCTGCTGAATTCCACAATTCCCGAAGGCCGCCGAGGAGGGGGCCGCGAGGTGGTGGTAGATGGCAGTGGCTGCCCTACTGACCCCGCTATTTTAGGTTCCCTTTTTCATGAACAATTCGCTTCTGCTTTTATTGCAACCATCTCGCTAGGCTATGGTTTTTATTTGATTCTCGCTCGCCACGAGCATCGGACAACTTATTAACTATGTTATCGCTCGCGGCTTTTATAATGCCGCTTTTCCTTTACCTTGTTCCCGCATGCCTGTGATATTTCCGCTCGCAAATCATTTTATTCTAGCTAATCCTGCAGATCGATCTCGCTCGCCAACGATTGGCGAAGTAATTTTGTTTGGTGTGTCCCAGTGATGTGACGTTTTGTCTGACAGCGTCCCGGCGCTTGGGCTTCTTCCCGCCATTTTCATTTTTCTATAAATAGCCTCCCCATTAATATCATTTACCTACCGCCTTCCTCTTCTCCTAGTTGCAGAGCTCTCGTCAGCTTTGTTCTCGCCTCTTCCTATACTTGTTCTCGCAGGTACGCGTGATGGTGAAGACCTCGAAAGAGCTTCCTGAGGCGGAAGGCCGGCTGAAGTGTGCTTGGGCTTACTGCGAGCACGACTTCTTCCACTGCAATATGAGCGAGGAAGAGTATCTCTCCTCCATCGCCGACTACATTCCCACTGGGTTCACCGCCCGCCGGCCCGAGAAGGGCGAGGTGATTAACACCCTTCGGCCCAATGAGATCGCCATCCTGATCTCGCACTTCGCCGTGGGCCTGCGACTCCCCCTCTGGCCCGAGGTTCGCCAGGTACACCTCCTTCTCTCCTTCATCACTCTTGCGAGATTGATCTTGCTTGCTTCAATTTTCTTTACGTGGCTTTTTAGGTGCTTCGGCACTATGGAGTTGTTCTCGGCCAGCTCACCCCTAATGCGATGGCGGTGATCACGGGGTTCGCCTGCTTCATGCGCGAGGAGCGAATCGAGTTCAGCCTTCCGGTTTTCCGGAAGCTGTTCTCGTTTCGCGCCTACTCCGAGGGCACGGTCTACTTTGTGGGGTCGGGTTGCAAGGTCATCGAGACCGTCAACAAGGCCCACTTCTGGGCCCAGAAGTTCCTCCTGGTAAAGGGGAATTTCGGCAACATCCCGATCTCGCCCATCCAGTATAACGACACCGTCTACCGGCCTCCGCCTCTGGGCGGCCACGATGCCGACCTCTTCCAATTCTTCCAGAAGAAGAACTTCGAGGTGGTCCATCTCCGCCGCAACGTCGACAAACTTCCACCGGTTCTTCCCGGGGAAGGTAATGATCTCGCCCCCTTTTTGCTTTAATTCTGATTCCCGCCATTCTTTCTAACACAACTCTTAACAGGTGAGCGAGACACCCCCCTCCACCCACCTTATGCGAGCAACATTAAACCCTCCGCCGATCTTGCTCTCGCAACTATGGGAGCGGCGGCCTGCCGAGAAGGTACCCCCCCAACTGCCATCACCTTTAAGAAGAGGTCGGGGGCTTCAGGCAGCCAGCCTTCCCGCCAGCCTACTTCAAAGAGGTCCAAGACGAACGAGAGCCTGCGCGCCTCCGTAAAGGGAAAGCGTCCGGCAGAGCCCTCTGGTCCTGGGACCGGCGATTCCTCACTCCCCGAGGATCTGGAGGTCGAGCAAGCCGAGGCCACCGTTAGGACCTCGGCACCGCCAATTCCGTCGAATCATCTGCATTTCGGCCTTGGCATGCGAGCCCGAGACGAAACCGGCGAGCGCCTGGTGCGCTGGAATGAAGAGGTCAACCGGATCGATGTCACCTCCCTCCTTCCCACTTGGGTAGAGGAGGGTGCAGCGACTTCCCATGCCTTCAATTTCTCCTTCGTCATGTATGGCCGCGAGGACGCCGCGGCCTACAAGGATGCAACCGCACGGGGTCTCGCCTACGAGAGCTCGAGATCTCAATTGCGGGCAATGGAACTTGCCCATATGACGAGCAGGAAATGTCTGGAGCTGGAGCGCGAATACGCGGGACTGGCCGAGTCCCTCAAGGTTTCCGAGCAGAAGGTCGACGAGCTAAAGGAAAAGTTGGCCACCGCCGAGACCGGAGTGGTGAGTCGTTCGTTCTACAACGTTATCTCTGACTTCCTAACTTCTTCTCATACTAAGTTCGTCTACAGGATGCCGAGATGGCTAGGCTCTCGGACGCTCGGGTCCTGAGCTTGGAGGGCGAGGTCGCCGCGTTGAAGGCACTCAACTGTGAGCTTGCTCGGGCTGCCGTTCCCCCTTCTCCTCGCCGGTTAAAGGAAGAGAAGCGAGATCGCGACGAAGCGCTCCAGATAGAGTCCACGAATGCGGCACGCTTCGTCTTCCAGGCCATGAAAGGTGCTGGGTTGCTGGTTGCCGAGGCCGAGAGCGTGACGGTCGAGGATATCATCCCGGAGCTCTTCAGGCCGCTCCCGCCGGTGAAGGATGGCGACGACGACGGGGGGTTCTTTGGCAAGGCCTAGAAGGCGATCTTTATTTTATTTTTTGATATATAAACTTTTTTGGGGTTGGCGAGTTCGCCGCCCATTGTAACTAAAACTTCTTCCTTGGAAAGGAATTTTTGCGCAATGCTTTCTTACTTCGCTACGTATTCTCTCTGTTCTTATTTTTACATCAGTTGATGCATGTCGGGGAATCCGTTTATTTTATAAGCGCCGAGGACTTTCCTTCTCGTCCAGCGAGAAGCCCCTTAAGTTTCAGTCTATACGTCTTGGGGATAAAAGTCCCCGTTCTCGCTCTAGTCTCGTGCCGAGGACTTTCCTTCTCGCTAGGACGAGAAGTCGCCTTCACTTTTGAAATATTTTAGTCCAAACACATTTTCCTCGTTATTTATGCCGAGGATCCCCCCTCTCATCTAGCGAGAAGTCGTCCCCTTATTTTTGGAATATTTTAGAGACCCAACTTTCTTTTGTTTATCTCGCGCGAGGACCGTCCTTCTCGCCCAGCGAGAGGTCGCCCTCTCCTTTTCAGAAATATTTTAGAGACCCAACACTTTCTTTTGTTTATCTCGTGCCGAGGACCTTCTTTCTTAAGATCCAACATCTTCCATCCCATCAGCCTCTCCGCGAGATCAATCGGCCCTACCAGCTAATGAGAGCCTGGCAGCGGGATCGTCCGGGGCAATCCAACACAAAGAGTCTATCATCTCGCCAGCCTCTCCGCGAGATCAACCGGCCCTACCAGCTAATGAGAGCCTGGCAGCGGGATCGTCCGGGGCAATCCAGCACAAAGAGTCTATCATCTCGCCAGCCTCTCCGCGAGATCAACCGGCCCTACCAGCTAATGAGAGCCTGGCAGCGGGATCGTCCGGGGCAATCCAGCACAAAGAGTCCATCATCTCGCCAGCCTCTCCGCGAGATCAACCGGCCCTACCAGCTAATGAGAGCCTGGCAGCGGGATCGTCCGGGGCAATCCAGCACAAAGAGTCTATCATCTCGCCAGCCTCTCCGCGAGATCAACCGGCCCTACCAGCTAATGAGAGCCTGGCAGCGGGATCGTCCGGGGCAATCCAGCACAAAGAGTCTATCATCTCGCCAGCCTCTCCGCGAGATCAACCGGCCCTACCAGCTAATGAGAGTCTGGCAGCGGGATCGTCCGGGGCAATCCAACACAAAGAGTCTATCATCTCGCCAGCCTCTCCGCGAGATCAACCGGCCCTACCAGCTAATGAGAGCCTGGCAGCGGGATCGTCCGGGGCAATCCAGCACAAAGAGTCTATCATCTCGCCAGCCTCTCCGCGAGATCAACCGGCCCTACCAGCTAATGAGAGCCTGGCAGCGGGATCGTCCGGGGCAGTCCAGCACAAAGAGTCTATCATCTCGCCAGTCTCTCCGCGAGATCAACCGGCCCTACCAGCTAATGAGAGCCTGGCAGCGGGATCGTCCGGGGCAATCCAGCACAAAGAGTCTATCATCTCGCCAGCCTCTCCGCGAGATCAACCGGCCCTACCAGCTAACGCGAGCCTGGCAGCGGGATCGTCCGGGGCAATCCAGCGTCATTACTTGTTGCTTGGAACTCATGATTAGTATAAAAACAACGCCAATACATAGGAATCAATATATTCAAGAACTTCATGGATAAAAACATTTCAAGTCATCCCCACTCCTGGCTCGGCCGAGAGGCTCCCCTTCCACATCTCGGAGGTGGTAACCTCCCGACTTCAGCACTTCACTCACAATATATGGGCCCTCCCAGTTAGGATTGAGCTTACCCACCGCGACTCCCCTTCCGGCCGCATCAACCTTTTTTAGTACCAAGTCCCCTTTCTGGAAATGCTTTACTCGTATATGCTTGTCAAAGTATTTGGACATCCGCCTTTTTACTTCCTCCTGCCTGATGGTGGCCAAGTCTCGGAGTTCATCCACTAGGTCCAAGGACAACCGTTGGCCTTCCTCGTTGTTTGCCATCCATTCTTCATCCCCTCCTCCTGCGGTGGCCACCCTAAGCGACTTGACTTCAAACTCCACCCTAATGACAGCCTCGGATCCGTGGGATAGTTTGAATGGGGTCTCTCCGGTGGCCGTGTTCGGGGTGGTTCTCAGAGCCCAGAGGACCGAGGGTAGTTGCTCCACCCAACTCCCTCTGAGGTTTTCGATCTTTTTCTTGAGGAGGTTCACTACAATTTTGTTCGCCGCCTCCACTTGCCCGTTACTCCTTGGGTGGTGGACCAACGCGAACCTGAGATCTATGCCAAGCTGAGTACAGAAACTGACGAACTCCTCGCTGGCGAATTGTGGCCCGTTATCTGTGACAATGGCTAGAGGAAGCCCGTGCCTGCATATTATTTCACCCCAAACAAAGTTCCTTATCACTTGAGAGGTTACCTTGGCTAGCGCCTTTGCTTCGATCCACTTGGAAAAGTAGTCGATCATCACTAGCAAAAATCTCCTTTGACCGCTCGCCTGGGGGAAAGGTCCCACCAGGTCTAATCCCCAGACTGCAAATGGCCAAGGGGCCGTGATCGTTCTTAGCCTTTGAGCTGGGAGGAGTTGGAGAGGAGCGTAGAGTTGGCACTTAGAGCACCTCTTGGAGAATTCGGCCGCATCCTTGCTGAGGGTGGGCCAGAAATAACCTTGCCTCAGAACCCTTCCTTCCAGGGTTCTGCTTCCCGAGTGGCTGCCACATTCTCCCGAATGGATCTCCTCCAAGACCCTTGGGGCCTCCTCCTCCGAGACACAACGGGCCAGGAGCCCCGAGAGGGTCTTTCTATACAACACCCCTGCATGTAAGGAGTAGTAAGCCGATTTATACCTGAATCGCCGCTTGTCGATTTCTCCCTCGGGGAATCTCCCTGAGGCTAGGAAAGTAATGAAAGGGTCCATCCATGACGCCCGCTGATCCACCTCCATTACTTCTCCCTCCTCAATGGAGGGTCGGAAGAGTTCCGACATGGCCCCCCCAACCTGGGGACCAAACTTGGCCAGAAGATCGGCCTGGGTGCTTTCTTCCCTTGGGACATGCTTGATAGAGAAAGTTCGGAACTGTCCCACCACCTCCTTGACCTTCTCCAGGTACCGCTGAAGAGTTGGTTCCTTGACTTCGAACTCTCCCTTGACTTGGCAAGCAACCACCATGGAGTCCGTCGAGACCTCCACGTCTTGCACTCCCAGCTCCCGAGCCAAGCGGAGGCCCGCTATCACCGCCTCGTATTCTGCCTGGTTATTGGTGAGGGGGAAGTGGAAATGGATTGCTTGCTCTATCCTGGTCCCTTGGGGACTGACCAGGACTACCCCTCCCCCAAAAGAGTGTCTTCCGGACGCTCCATCTACCAACATTTTCCAAGACATCGGATAGGGTAGTTCCGATTCTTCTACCTCGGTAACGTAGTCAGCCAGGAAATCCGCCACCGCCTGCGCTTTTATGGACACCCTCGGTACATAAGAGATGTTGAATTCGCTTAACTCCACCGACCACTTGGCCAACCTTCCCGAGTGTTCTACACCCTCCATGATATTGCGGAGGGGGTGGTCTATCACTACCCTTATGGAATGTGCCTGAAAATAGGGTCGAAGTTTTCGGGCCGACACCACTAGAGCGAAGGCCAGCTTCTCCAAGATAGGATATCTAAGCTCGGCCTTCCTCAGCACTCTACTTACGTAATAGATCGGTAGTTGTTTCTTCCCTTCCTCTCGGACAAGCACGGAACTCACAGCTTCCAACCCTACCCCCAGGTATAAAGACAAGTCTTCCCCTGACCTCGGCCCTTGCAGTAGCGGAGCCTTGGTCAGTTGTTCTTTCAACGCTTGAAAAGCCTTTTCGCACTCGGAGGTCCATTCGAACTTTTGATTACCCCGTAACACCTTGAAGAAAGAGGAGCATCTCTCCCCTGCCTTGGAGAGAAATCTACTTAACCCAGCCAACTTTCCCGTCAAACATTGGATCTCCTTAGCATTTCTTGGGGGTGCCAACTCGAGGATTGCCTTGAACTTATCCGGGTTGGGCTCCACTCCAGCCGGGGTGAGCATGTGACCCAAGAATTTTCCTCGACTGGCTCCGAAGACGCACTTCAACGGGTCGAGTCTCATCTTGAACTTTCGTAGGGTCTCGAAAGTTTCCTCGAGGTTGTGGAGGTGGGACTCGAGACCTCGGCTCTTGACCATGAGGTCATCGACGTAGACCTCCAGGTTTCTCCCCTTTTGCTCACGGAAAACCCGGTCCATCATCCTTTGGTATGTAGCCCCCGCATTCTTGAGCCCGAAGGGCATCATCCTGTAACAGTAGCATCCATCCCTCGTGATGAAGGAGACGTCTTTGATGTCAGGGGGATGCATGCAAATCTGGTGGTAACCTGAAAAAGCATCTAAGAAAGACATCATATGAAAACCGACGGCTGAGTCAACCAGCGCGTCGATTCTAGGCAGAGGGTAGCAATCCTTCAGGCATGATTTATTAAGCAAAGAGAAATCGATACACATTCGCCATTTACCTCCTCCTTTCTTTACCATGACGACATTGGAGACCCAGCCTGGGTACTGGATCTCCTTTACAAAACCTGCTTTCAGAAGTTTTTCCACTTCCTCGCGGATAGGGCCTTCTAGCTTGTCTGCAGTGGGCCTCCTCCTTTGGCGGATGGGGCGGGTGCCGGGCTCGAGGTTGAGACGGTGGCAAGCCACATCCGCATCTATCCCTGGCATCTCCGCGGCACTCCAGGCAAAGACGTCCACGTTCTTCTGGATGCAGGCGAGGATCTCCGCCCTCTCCTCAGGGTTGAGCTCCCTGCTGACCCGGACCTTCTCCATCATTCCTAGTTGAGTGACGACCTCCAGTTCGATGACCTCGTCTACGGCCTCCAGCCGCGACTGCTCCCCCCAAGGCCTCTCCTCCTCTCCTTCATTGGCGAGCTCTCGGGCTCCCCCTTCCTTTCCTTCCATCTCCGTCACCTCCTCCACCCTTCTCTCCTTAGGCTTCCCTCCCTTTTCTCCCTCTTCTTCTTCATCTACCACCATGTGCTCCCCTACCCCCCTTTCCGGGGTGATCTCTTCGTCCCCTTCTTTTCCTTCCTCCTCCTCGTCTCCCTTCTCTCCTCCGGCCTCGGCCACCTCCTCCATCCTCTTATCCCACTCCTCTGCTTCTCCCATCCAGAAGATGGTGTTGACAGCTGTCACGTAGCACTGTCTCGCCACCTTGGGATCTCCCCGGACCCGGACCTGGATTCCACCTGTGTTGAACTTTAGGCACTGGTGTAGAGTGGAAGGGACGCATCTAAATGCACTAATAAGAGGCCGACCAAAAATGGCGCTATAGCTGCTTGGGGCGTCCACAATCACGAAACGGCAGTTCCGCGATTGCCCCCCGAGAGTTACATGGAGTCCTACTCCTCCTTCCACCTCCTTTCTCTCTCCCGAAAAACCAAACAGGGGGCCATCCGAGGCCAACACCCTTCGGGCTTCTACCTTCATCTTGTCAAACGCTTTCTTGAAGATAACGTTGACCGAACTGCCATTGTCTACCAGGATTTGTGAGACGGTAAAATTCTCGATGGCGGTTTGGATAACCAGCGCATCGCAGAACGGGTCTTCATGACCGGGCATATCCTTCTGGGAGAAGGTGATCTTCTCCACCGGGGGCGGGGCTTGAGATGTCGAAGCTACGCTCCGACGGTACATTGCATGGAGGCTCGCCTTGCGGGTTGCCTCGATCCCCACCCCTCCGTGGATCACCCCGATTCCCCCCCAGGCTCCCACGTCAACCCGATCTTCGCATCTTTCTTCTTCATCCTCCTGGGTGAGGACCTCCTCGATCCTCACCGGGCGCTGCTGCGGTTGTGGCGTTGGTCCTCTTACTCCCCTCATTTCTAGGAACTCCGGGCAAGTGGCGGTCGCGTGACCTTCCTCCTGGTGGAAGTCACAATACGGCAGCGCGGCCGCCCTCCCTTCTCCTCCCACTCCTCTGTTCCTTCTCCTGGGACCGACTCCCCCGGCTCCCGCTCCTCTTCCTCTTCCGATCTCCATCGCTTGATGAGGTGGGGGAGGGGGTGGCCTCGGGCCTTGCCTCCACCCCAGCTGGTGAGGTCTCCCCTGTCCTCCCTGGAAGTTACCTCCCCCATGGTGGAACCCCCTTCCCGGGCCCTGCATCCCACCTCCTTGCTGCCTCCACCCCAACTCCGGGGCCCTGACTTCCTCCCTTCTCCTTCCTTCGGGATGCCTATTCTCCGGCTCGCTCAGCCGTGCCAATCTCTTTGTGAACTCGGGGTTAGCTGCCTCCCCGTCTACTTCTTCCGCCGCTCGCTCCATTAGTTCTTCATAGGAAAGAGGGACCCTTCTCTTGAGATCCATCTTGAAGAAACCCTATCGCAGTCCCACCGTAAAGGCCAGCTGGAGTGTGTGCCCTGGTATCTCTTGAATGAGGAGGACCTCTTCCCTGAACCGCTCCAGATACTGGGCTAGGGACTCTCCTTGTTTCTGCTTGATATTGAAGAGAGACTCCGGGTCTTTCTTCCTCTTCTTCAAGGTGGAGAAACGCAGCAGAAACCCCCTACGCAAATCCTCAAAAGCATAAATCGAACCCGAGGGCAACTGGTAGAACCAGTCCCTCGCCTTCTCTTTCAGGGTGGTGGCGAAGAGTCGGCACTTGAAGGCGTCCGACATGGGTCTGATCGAGACCATATCTTCGAACCATTGCAGGTGGGGAACGGGGTCGCTGTTCCCAACATACAAGGTCATGGCTGGCTCCCTGAACCCCTCGGGGAGTGGTGCCGAGAGTACCAACTCACAAAAGGGACTTCCCCCACTCACCCTCTGAACTGGCTCTACTCTTCCTGCAGAGCCTCCTGCCGAGGCTCCTCCTGCCGAGACCACTCTGGCAGGGGTCTCGCTCGCTCCCACTGGACTGGGGAAGAGCTCGCGACCCGCGAGATCTCGGCCTGCCTCCTGGACCGCTGCTTCCTTGCCTACTCGCTGGCCTGGGGCGTTCTCGCAGCCCCCGGATGGGGAGCCATCTGAGGGGCCGGGGTAGCGAAACCACCCAGCGCCGAGGCGATGGCGCTCTGAAAGGCCCCAATCATATCCCTCTTGAGCTCGGCCAGCATATCCATCGTCACTGGTGGCCCTGTGGGTGGCGAGCCTCCGAATCCTGCACCTCGCTCGTCCTCGCCCGCCATGCTTTCTCTTAAAGACTTTCCTGCACTAGTCGCACTCCACGCTCACCGCACCAAGAATGTTGAAACCAGAAACTGGTCTCTTGTGGAGCTCGGGGCCCTCAACAGGTTGAGGGGCGACTAGCACTTACTTATCTCTTGGGGAGAGCAAGTCGGGGTTCCTGAACTCAACACAGAACCTTAAACTCAGCAGGGAGGTCCCACCGCACACCCGGAAGATCTTTAGATTGCTTCCCCTCCTAAGCCAAAGCTGAGGCCCGGGCACCTTGGAGAGCTCAGGGGAGTCTCGGCAAGGATAACCAGAGGAGAGAGAAGCTTCCAACCGGAATCCTCTCCAAAGGTGCCCTTTGGGTCTTATTTATAGTTTCTCTGAACTGGTCTGTGAATAGCGGAACTCCGCCTTTTGAACTTACTATACGCACCCCAATTTGGCCTGCCCATAGCCAAACTCCGCTGTTTGAAGGGGCTATATGCAGACCTCCAGGGGCAAGAGGGTAATTCTAGCTTCTAACCCTCCCTAAAAAGGGGGGGGGGGTCCGCGGAACTACTCGAGTCTCTGGGTCTCGCTCGCTTTAAGCGAGAACTCCTGCCCTCTCTGCGACCTCGCGGGCGAGAACTCCTGCCCTCTCTGCGACCTCGCGGGTCTCGCAGAACCTGTGGAACGCGCCACGCTTCCCGTCAAGGATTCGGGCGAGACCGATGTTGGTACTCTGGTCTCGCCTCCTTATAGCTGCTGAGAACATATAAGTGGCGATCTCGCCTATGCTTCTCGGAAGACTGGCTTTGCGAGTTCTAATGGGAAGAGCCGGGCGAACCCTGGGTTGTACACATCTGAACCCGCCCTTTACTAGAAAAATAATAATATGATAATGGACATTTTCTCCTCTTTGCTATCTATGTAGATGATATAATTTATGCAGCTTCAGATGCATGTGAAGTACAACAATTCAAACAAAGAATGATGCTGAAATATGATATGTCAGACTTGGGATTGTTGAATTACTTCTTAGGCCTTCAAATTCAACAACATCTAGATTTCATCTTTCAACCAGCAGAAATATGTGTTGGATTTATTAAGAAAATTTGCTATGCATGATGCAAATCTAGTGGCTACCCCAATGGACACTTATGAAAAATTAAAGAAGCAAGACTCAACTCAATCAGTAAACGAGACAAATTACCGCAAAATGGTGCGATCATTAATCTATTTGACAACAAATCGTCTCAACATAGACAATGCCGTGAGTATAGTCTCACTTTTTGTAAGTAATCCATCTCAAATGCATTTAATTGCAGTTACACAAATTTTGAGATACCTAAAAGGCACAACATCATATGGATTGTTATATAAAAGAGACAAAGAAAACTCTTTAACAGGCTACTATGAAAGTGACACGGTCACTTGATGATCTAACCAGCACCAGCGGATATATATTTTTCTGTGGAACAAAACCAATTTCCTGGAACTCCAAACAACAAAAAGTTGTTGCCCTTTCCTCTGTCGAAGCGGAATATATAGTTATTGCACATGCAGCTGCTGAAGTCATATGGCTCCAAAGAATGGCAATGAAATTGATAAAAGATAAGATGAAAAAGGGAAGGAGATCGAAGAGATGAACATGAAGAAAGATGAAGAGAAGAAAAAGACTTTGATCTTGCATTGCGATAGCCAATCTGCTATAGCAATAGTGCATAATCCGGAGCATCATCAAAGAACCAAACATATCGATTTAAGTCATCATTTTGTGCAACAACTTATTGAATAATAGGTGTTGACTCTCTAATTTTTTGTAGATTTGAAGATCAAATAGTGGATCTACTTACAAAACCGCTATCACAAGCTCGATTTGAGATGCTTCGCAGAAGGAAAAATGCCAAAATCCTAGAGGTTATGGAGGGGAATGTTGGAAAACTAACCTTTGTGTCAAATTAGATGATGTAATAGATAAATAGATAACATATATAAAGAATGAAGTGGGCCATCCGATTAAAACCTCAATAACTATGTTATGAGTAGAGTGAAGTGGTGGTAGTATTAAAACCAAAACTAATCGCATATCATACCTATAAAAGGCAGTACTATTTGTAAGACAAAAATGTAGATAGTAACCAATTATAATAGAATGATCATTCTGATCCTTCACACTGTGTACTAGCATAGTGCTTTCAATAGGAGTGGGATATCTAACAGTTTATTCCGCATTAGTCTTATGACGCTCTTTCCGGAGCTAGGCTTCGACACTCTAATCCTCGTGATGTTATTATTTTGGCATTCTCATTCTATTTTCTTGGCTCTCGGCAAACTAAAGAAGGAGAGATGGGTTTTTCTTCCATTTCGTCTCTCTCCTCGTGCCTCGTGGCGCTGACCTTAGACCTTTCCTGCTCGTGATGACTAGATTTCCCAAAATTAAAGAAGGTGAGAAGGCTCTCTACTTCGCTTTAGGTTGAGTGATTAATAAGTCAAGGCCATAATCCCTTACTAATTATTACTTATGTAGGCGTGTAGTGTGGCATTGTAGACAATAAATCACCTATTTTCACTTCAAACTGCTTCCAACGGATGTCACAATCATATTACACGTCTTGGTCGATTATGTCCAACTACCACAATGAGTCACCTTCTGAACACACATGACTCAACTGAGACTTCTGCTCACTTTGTTGGTCCCAATCAAGCTAGATCATTTTCATGCAGAAGGGGTCGAGGACATGATATTATTACTAGAGGACCAGGGGCACCACTTTCTCCAAGGGTGAGAAAGGAGAATTTTGTCCTAGTGAGCCATGTATCCATTTTTTGGCTCTATGAGCTTCAATACTTAGTTTGATGCTAATAAATAATTTATTAAGTTGTTCATTCAAGCCTATCAAATATGTAATATATACTTGTATTGATTTGATCAAGAACATCAAGTTGAAATTGATGACTTAGACTTGGAATAAGATAAAATTTCCATGTGTAAGAAAGCTATGTCATTTGATTTCAAACAAGTGCATCGAGTTTGATCATAGAATCACATTCATGTGCATCGTCCATTGAATTCAATTTTACCGTATTTATAATCGAATTAGGATTTCATAATCATGTGGTTTGACTGCTATATTAATAATCACGACCACCATAGTTTGTTCATCGATGCCCCTATAATGTTAATATAATATTTGATCTAACGTTTGAAGCCATTTAAAGCTCTAGATCACTAGATCAATTTTTGGCCATTGATTTTCACGATTTTGTGATCTTTCATAATCTATGTTGAAATACTTTGTTAAGACTTTGTTGATTTGATCATCAAATTATAAGTGAGTCAATAAAGGTTTTTGATCCTTGATCTAACAAATTTGGGTTCTTGATCCAGATCCAGATCCGATTATTTGATGTAATACCACAAAATTATTTGCACTCCAATTAATCTGGAACTTGAATATATTTTTATAGTATTTATTTATAGCCTAAATTTTTTTTTGTAAACTTTTTGGAGCTTATTTGATCCTACATCAAGCAATGTTTTAAGTAAAACAAATGATTAGTAAATAGATTGATATATATTAATTCATTCATATATCAAAATGTCGCCTCTTGAAGTACCCATTTCATGACCGAGTCAATCAACTGTCACACCAACACTTCTTTCCACTTGGCTTCACCTAAGAGATCACTCAAGGTGGATAGGGAGAGGAACATAGTTGCTATCTACTGCACTCGATCACAGATTTGAAATATTCTATCGATTCAATACAACTTGTCGAGGATTCAACTCACTTTGACTTGAGTACTTGTGAGGATTAGAGAATGCACATGAAACTTGCAGGGTCGTTGACGGTTGGCTCTTGCAAAATATACAACCTGAAATAACTCCACCTCTTTGCTCCATTGTAACTCCGCCTGTCGACACTGGACAACGCCAACCATGGCCTTTTGCAACCCCAAGCCGAAGGAAGATGAAGTTACTTGCTCTCAGGGTTCTGTTTTCTTGGAGTTTCGAGGGGGAACTCTTTTAAGAGATCCTATTTCATTTCTTTTCAGAGCGTTTTAAGCTTATTTGAGAAGGTTCTTAGATAGATTATAGAGATGAAGACTATTGGAGATTGAAGTAACAATGCCTACAAAGTAATTTTGAAGTTTGGATTGTAGATTTTCTACAAGATTGACAACCATTGTAGAGTTTGATTTTTTATCCACTCCTGACATTATAATTATCATCTAAAATTATACATATCTATTCATCACTCTTCACCCCTTTGATGGCTTTCCCAATAATGAGAGACTACCTCTCTTATTGGGGTAATTATGCTGTAATATGAATCGGTACTTGTATTATTTTGGGTGAAGCTGTTTTATTTCATTTATGTTTTGTATGATTTGAGTTCTATTCATGTGTCTATTATGTATTCTAGTTTAGTTGAGGACTACACGAGTTTTCTGTGTAATCGTTGATGTCAGACCATGAATCAATTGAATTATGGATCCCATGGATAGAGTCATAAAATTAAATACATATGAATCATGTGGTACTGGTCTTTATGGTAGCTTTATTCAAAATTGAATGAAGTTAGTAATTTGCACACTTCATTAAAGCTTTTACTTTCATTCTAGACATATTTGTTCTATGATGGGACGTTTGCTAGTGAATTGCAATCGATTC
Source organism: Dactylorhiza incarnata (assembly GCA_033032865.1). NCBI lineage: Eukaryota > Viridiplantae > Streptophyta > Magnoliopsida > Asparagales > Orchidaceae > Dactylorhiza > Dactylorhiza incarnata. The sequence goes on from JAWHQI010000028.1 coordinate 12,198,207, forward strand.
ATTCATAACAAGGGGGTTCAACGTGCTTAGGAAGGGTCGTCATTATTCGTGCATGGATATTTACAAAATCATAATTATTCACCCACAATTAATCTTAGTTAGTATTCATAGTATGAAGCAATCACCTTAGCTCTAATTCCCATAGGTTTATGTCTTAACTTTAGTTATCTATTTTAGTAATTTCTTTAATTATTACTTAATTTATTTCTTTTTTTTCATGTAGATTTAAGTCCCGTCAATCAATCATTCATCTAGGTATGTTGTGCATAAAGTAACTATAGCGTTGTTCAATCATAATTCTTATGGCGATGATACATTCTCGCTACTTTTGTATTACATATGCGAGCGGTGCACTTATCAATATATAATATTTGTGTTAAACAAGCAAATCAAGTTCTTGACACCGTTGCTGGGGATTCTTATACAATTACTTTGCAGTTATTATTTCAATATCTTATTATAAGATACTTTATTTTCTTTTAGTATTGTATCAAATTCTTATTTAGGTATTATTTGTAGGAACATCAACTACACATCTCTTGGTTTGAGAATAGTAAATTTTAATATGTATTTGATCTAATTTTGCTTGTGTCTATAATGTGCAGGTCCTACAAGTAAAATAGAGAGAAGTACATTGGAATACGATCAGAACACTCAATTGGAGATATGAACTGAATTACCTCCTACCACGCGGCGATAGGCATACCTCGGGCGACAACATTCGTTCCAGAATGACTAGCTGGCAAGGAGTAATTCAAAGGGACTTGGCTCTATGAGCTTCAATGCTTATTTTGATGCTAACAAATAATTGATTAAGTTGTTTATTAATCAAGCCCAAACAAATGTGCAAGATATACATATATTGATTTGATCAAGACGATCAAGCTAAAAAATTGATGATTTAGGCTTAGAATAGGATAAAAATTCCATTTGTAAGAAAGCTATTTCATTTAATTTTAAACCAGTATGTCAAGCTTGATCATAGAATCACATTCATGTGCATCGTCCATTACATTTAATTTTATCATATTTATGATAAAGTTAGGATTTCATGATCATATGTGGTATGGCAGTTATATTGATAATCAAGACCACCATAGTTTGTTCATCAATGTCCCTAGAATGTTAATATAGTCTTTGATCTAAAGTTTGAAGCCATTTCGAGCTCTAGGTCACCAGATCAATTTTTGGCCATTGATTTTCATGATCTTGTAATCTTTTATAATCTATGTTGAAACACTTTATTACTACTTTGTTAATTTGATCATCAAATTATAGATGAGTCAATAAAGGCTTTTGATCCTTGATGTAACAAATTTAGGCTCTTGATCTTTCAGATCTGATTATTTGATGTAATACTACAAAATTATTTGCACTCCAATTAATTTGGAACTTGAATATATTTCTATAGTATTCATCTATAGCATCAAAATTATTTTTGTGAACTTTTTTGAATTTATTTAGGCCTCCACGAGGATTTAATGAATTATTAATCTTTAGTAAACTATTTAATTTTTTTTTAATTACTCAAAATACCTTAAATTTTTAATAGAATTTTCTACTATTTATTTGTGATTTTATTGTATTTTTGGAGCTTATTTGATTCTCCATCAATATATGTTTTAAATATAGCATTTGATTAGTAAATAAATTAATATATATATATATATATATATATAAATTCATTCATATATAAATTTCACCTCTTGAACCCATTTCATGACTGACCCAATCAATTGTCACACCATCACTTCTTTCCACATGGATTCACCTAAGGATGACTTGAGGATGATAGGGAGAGGACCAAAGTTGTCATCTACTGCACTCGATGAAAGATTTGACATATGCAATCGATTCACCACAACTTGGCTCTGATACCACTTATTGAGGATCCAACTCACTTTGACTTGAGTGCTAGTGAGAATCATAGAATGCACAATAATGCAGCAGTCGCTAGAGGTCTTGCAGTTAGATCTTGCAAAATATGCAACCTAAAATAACTCCACCACTTTGCTCCATCGTAACTCCCCTTGTCGGCACTAGACGGCGCCAACAACGACCTTTTGCAGCCCCAAGCCGAAGGAAGATGCAGTTACTTGTTCTCGGGGTTTCGTTTTCTTGGAGTTTCGAGAGGGAACTCTTTTAAGAGCTCCAATTTCAATCATTTTAGAGCATTTTAAGCTTATTTGAGAGGGTCTTTAGAGAGATTTTAGAGATGAAGACTATTGGAGATTGAAGGAACATTACCTGTTGAAACCAGAGAACTGGTCTCGACGTTCGAAATGGAGATACAACTAACCCTTACTTGACCCGAGCTAGAACCATTGTCCAGTCACTAAGAACCGAATGACCTTGCCCTTGAAGAACACCTGAGTCCACACATGGACCCCTTAAGCTGCAGCATGGAGGTCCCACCACACACCCGGAAGCTCACAAGGAACTTTCCCTCCCAAGCCAATGCTGAGCCTGGTCACGTTGGAGGGCACTAAGGACCACCTCACCGTCAACCTTCACTAATAGGGGGAGGGGGTAGTGCTTGCTCACAAGACACACACGAGAAGAGGGGTGGAGACCAACCCTTCTCAAGGTGCCCATGGGGGTCTATTTATAGACTTCCCAAAATTGGGCTGCGGATAGCCCAAAATCAACTATCCGCAGCTCAACCACCAACCTGAACGACAACACAGGAGGGGCGGGTGGAGGTTGAGATGTCCACCCTCCCCCTTGCCGGGGGTCGGCTGAGTGGACCAAGGTCCACCACCCGAACTGGGCGAGTGGACCTCATGGACCATGGTCCACTCGCCCACATGCTTGGAGCGAGTGGACCATAGGTCCACTTACCCCCTACTTTGGGCGAGTGGACCTATGGTCCACTCGCCCCTCCACTCGGGCGAGTGGACCTTAGGTCCACTCGCCAGGAGCCTTGGGCGAGTGGACTTAGGGTCCACTCGCCCAAGTGGGAAGTGTTCCCCCGCGGGTCTTCTCTTTCTTGGTCTTGGCGACCTTCGGGTAGTCAATCTTCTGAGTCACGGCCAATCTCTCTACCATGACCTTATCCGCATCGGGTCACACCGACTCGACAAATATGAGGGTTATTCACAATCCTCGCTCTTTTCGAGCTTCTCTCAAGCTCGGAAAGAAAGTCCAACCCACCTATTTGACGAGTAGGTGGGGCTTCAGAATAATCCACGGAGGGCCCTGCCAACGGGTTACTCTTGTCGAGCTTTTCAGCGGAACTCAACTTGAGGCGGAAGGCGAACCTTTCTCCACTTAACAACCCTCCTGTGAACTGAGTTTAACTGGAGGTGGAGAAAACTCAACACCTATGGTCGAGCTAAACTCGACCTGAGGTGGAGGAAACTCAACATCTCTAGTTGAGCCGAACTCGACCTGAGATGGAGGGACCTCAACATCTCTAGTCGAGCCAAACTCAACCTGAGATGGAGGAAACTAAACATCTCTAGTCGAGTCGAACTCGACCTGAGATGGAGGGAACTCAACATCTCTAGCCGAGTCGAACTCGACCTGAGATGGAGGGAACTTAACATCTCTAGTCGAGTCGAACTCGACCTGAGATGGAGGTAACTCAACATCTCTAGTCTCGAACTCGACCTGAGATGGAGGGAACTCAACATCTCTAGCCGAGTCGAACTCGACCTAAGATGGAGGGAACTCAACATCGCTAGTCGAGTCGAACTCGACCTGGGATGGAGGGAACTCAACATCTCTAGCCGAGTCAAACTCGACCTGAGATGGAGGGAACTCAACATCTCTAGTCGAGTTGAACTCAACCTGAGATGGAGGGATCTCAACATCTCTAGTCGAGTCAAACTCAACCCGGGATGGAGGGAACTCAACATCTCTAGTCGAGTCGAACTCAACCTGAGATGGAGGGAACTCAACATCTCTAGTCGAGTCAAACTTGACCTGAGATGGAGGCAACTCAACATCTCTAGCTGAGTCAAACTCGACCTGAGATGGAGGGAACTCAACATCTCTAGTCGAGTCGAACTCAACCTGAGATGGAGGGACCTCAACATCTCTAGTCGAGTCGAACTCAACCCGAGATGGAGGAAACTCAACATCTCTAGTCGAGTCGAACTCAACCTGAGATGGAGGGAACTCAACATCTCTAGCCGAGTATAACTTAACCTGAGATGGAGGGAACTCAACATCTCTAGTCGAGTCGAACTCAACCTGAGATGGAGGAAACTCAACATCTCTAGTCGATCCAAACTCGACCTGAGATGGAGGGACCTCAACATCTCTAGTCGAGTCGAACTCAACCCAAGATGGAGGGAACTCAACATCTCTAGTCGAGTCGAACTCAACCTGAGATGGAGGGAACTTAACATCTCTAATCGAGTCGAACTCAACCTGAGATGGAGGAAACTCAACATCTCTAGTTGAGTCAAACTCAACCTGAGATGGAGGGAACTCAACATATTTAGTCTAATCGAGCTCGACCCGAGATGGAGGGAACTCAACATCTCTAGTCGAGTTGAACTTAACCTGAGATGGAGGGACCTCAACATCTCTAGTCGAGTCGAACTCAACCCGAGATGGAGGGAGCTCAACATCTCTAGTCGAGTCAAACTCAACCTGAGATGGAGGGACCTCAACATCTCCCTCGACTAACTGAGGGCGGAGAACCAGTCCATGTTCTAGGTGCTTACCTCACCTGGAGGCATAGGGACTCAATACCTTCCCAAACCGATTACCCATCCTGGGGTCTTACCTGCAGCGAGTTGACCCGATGAGCCTCCCATCTGCCGACATTACAGAGCACAGTGAATGGTCTCTAGTCGGGGATTTTTCCAATTGGGGGCGGAATACCCGTCCGCGTCCAAGGTGCTTACCTTCACTTGGAGGCAGAGGAACTCAACCCCTTCCCAAACCACTTAGCACGCAGCGAGTCGACCCGATGAGTCTCCCATCTTCCGGCATGACTGAGCCCGATGAATGATCTCTGGTTGGGGATCTTACCAATTGGGAGCAGAGTACCCGTCCATGTCCAAGGTGCTTACCTTCACCTGGAGGCAGAGGAACTCAACACCTTCCCAAAAGTTTTACCTAAGGTTCTATCTCTACCTACTTTTCATTCAACATGGGGCGGTTACATATCTATTACAATGTACCTTATTGCGCCTACCTGACCACATGCATCTCGGCCATCTCTTTTATCACCTCCTCCACTTTCTCTGCCTTCTCATTCCTTCTCTTTCTCCTTGTCCCTCATGCTTCTTTGGGGTGGAGAACCTCAGCAAGAAGCTCTGGCGCAGGTCCTTGAAGTTGATGATAGTACCTGATGGGAGCTGATGGAACCAGTCTCTTGCATTTCCCTTGAAAGTGACGACGAAGAGCATGCACTTGGAGGCGTCTATTATCTGCCTGATCGAGACCATGTCTTCGAACCACCGGAGGTGCTGAAGAGGGTCATCCTTCTCTACATAGTAAGACATTGCAGGCTCGCTAAACCCATCTGAAATGGGAGCTAAGGCAATCAGCTCACAGAAGGGACTTCACCATCCTCCCTGGCGAGTGGAAGGCGTTCTCTCTACCTCCCTACTGGGGTAGCCGGTCCCTGGAGAGCTGTTGAAGATCACTCTCGCCTGGGGACCCGAGCCCTCCCCTGTCGATAGCTCCTTCCCTTGCCGATGTGCTTGCTCTGCCTCCATCGGAGATGTCATGGCGAGCACGGGTGCGGGTGGTGTCAAGCACTCATCGTGAGGGGGGAGTGAGACCCGCAAGAGCTCCAGAATCGACTTCCTGAACTCGTCAAAATCACCCTTCTTCACGTGCTTGCTGGTATGGGGTGAGTCCCCCAGCTCATCGCTTCCAGCCATGGGACTTGCTCAGAGCTTTCCGAACTAGCTGCTTCCATGCTCACCGCACCCGAATATTGAAACCAGAGAACTGGTCTCGACGTTCGAAAGGGAGATGTAGCTAACCCTTACTTGACCCGAGCTAGAACCCTTGTCCAGTCACTAAGAACCGAAAGACCTTGCCCTTGAAGAACACCTGAGTCCATAAACAGACCCCTTAAGCTGCAGCGTGTAGGTCCCACCACACACCCGGAAGCTCACAAGGAACTTCCCCTCCCAAGCCAATGCTGAGCATGAGCACCTTAGAGGGCACTAAGGACCACCTCACCGTCAACCTTCACTGACAGTGGGAGGGGGTAGTGCTTGCTCACAAGACACACACGAGGAGAGGGGTGGAGACCAACCCTTCCCAAGGTGCCCATGGTGGTCTATTTATAAACTTCCCAAAATTTGGTTGCGGATAGCCTAAAATCTACTATCTACAGCTCAACCACGAACCTGAACGACCAACACAGGAGGGGGTGTAAGTGGAGGTTGAGACGTCCACCATCCCCCTTGTCGGGGGTCGGGTGAGTGGACCAAGTTCCACCACCCGAACTGGGCGAGTGGACCTCATGGTCCACTCAGCTAGCCGGGCGCGTGGACCATAGGTCCACTTGCCCCCTACTTCGGGCAAGTTGACCATATATGGTCCACTCGCCCGGAGCCTTGGGCGAGTGGACTTAGGTTCCACTCGCCCAAGTGGGAAGTGTTCCCCACCCCCGGGTCTTCTCTTTCTCAGTCTTGGCGACCTTCGGCTAGTCAATCTTCTGCGTCACGGCCAATCTCTCTACCACGACCTTATCCGCATCGGATCACACCGACTCGGCAAATATGAGGGTTGTAAATTGCCTATAAAGTAATTTTGAAGTTTGGATTGTAGATTTTCTACAAGATTGACAACCTTTGTATAGTTTAATTTTCTATTCTCTTCTCATGTTATAATTATCTAAAATTATGCATATCTCTTCATGACTCTTCACTTCTTTGATGTCTTTCCCAACAACAAGAGATTAACTATCTTATTGGGGTGATTGTGTAGTAATATGAATTGATACTTGTATTATTTTGGGTGAAGGTGTTTATTTATTTATGCTTTGAGTTTTATTTATTATGTGTCTATTATGTATTCTAGTTTAGTTTTCTGTTACTTTAATTTTGTGTAATTATTGATGTCGGACCATGAATCAATTGATTTACAGATCCCATGGTTAAAACATAAATTTAAATACATACGGACCACGTGGTACTGGTTTATATGATAGCATTATTCAATTATTGAATGATTTTAGTAATTTTCACACTGCATTAAATCTTTTACTTTAATTCTAGTCATATTAGTTCCTGGATGGAAAGTTTGCTAATGAATTATATTCAATTTTCCTGGACCAAGGGTTTCAACGTGCTTAGGAAGAGTCCTCATTATTCATGCATGGATTTTTTTACAAAAGCACAATTGTTCACTGATAATTAATCATTGTTAATATTCATAGTGTGAAGCAATCACCTTAACTCTAATTCTCATAGTTTTAGGTCTTAACTTTAGTTTTCTGTTTTAGTAGCTTTCCTTAATCATTACTTAATTTAATTTACTTTTTTCATATAGATTTAAGTCCACTAAATCAATCAGTCATCTAGGTAGGTTTTTCATAAAGTAACTATAGCGCTCTTCAATCAGAATCCTTATGGAGATGATGCTTTCTCACTACTTTTTATTATGTATGTGAGCGGTGCACTTATAAGTATATAACATTTGTGTTAAATGAGAACATCTAATTTTTAGCACCGTTGCAGGGGATTCTTATACAACTGCTTTGAAGTTATTATTTCAATATCTTATTCTATATCTTATTTTTATTATATGTTACTAACCCTACTAATTTCTTTTCTTTTAGTATTGTATCAAGTTCTATTTAGGTATTATTGAAAAGGAGCAGGTGAAGTTTGCAAATCTAGCTTGAAAAAAGCCATGAGCTATCCTTATCAAGTCAGTCTGGTGGAAGAAATCACAAAAATGTCGAAGATTATAATTTCTTTATATCTTTCATATTCTTATGAAAATTTTAATTGTACATGAGATTACCAAGTGAACAATTTAATCCTTACTTTAATTGCACATGAGATGAAGTTTATAATAAATTGATCACATGCCAACAATAGCCCCAACTACAGGAAGATGAGTCCAGCATAGAAGAACTATTTGTTGAGTTAACAATTATGCATGAAAGACTTTTCCAAGATAAGGTGACATCAACAAAAATTTTGACAAAGCAAATATGGATCTTGGTAAATTTGATTGGCGGTCACTTTAAAGATTTTTTACTAACCATTACATGAGATACTTATGAGAAGCACCTAGGTGGTGTACATGGAAGATGAAGACATGCTCAGTGCATCACTAGATCCACAAAATGTCTTAGCTCATACTAACGATGTAGTTCAACCTGAACATGAAATTAAACTAATCCAAAACAATTAGCAAAACTTTACTGGTTTCAATGCTTCTACCTACTCTTTTTATTGATCATTTTCCTATTAATAAAAATTTCTTGTTGATGAGTTTTCATTGGAACACACCTTTGTTAATACACTCATCACTCTATTGGTGGAAACAAGGATCACAGAGAAATACAAAGCAGCAAGGGATATTATTACCCACTTGTTCATGAATGCTTTATTACATCAACGATGAAAACACATAAAAGGTCATTTACACAGAAGAGTGAGACCCTGATAAAAAAGGAAGCATTTGAAATATAAAACCACTAAAGGGGCAATGTTAAACTAGCCAACATCGATGTTTGGGGACCAAACTATATGATAGCTTTATTTGATTTGTTATTTGCTTTATATGGTATGCATACAATATATTTTAATTTATGTAGTCTGTTATGTTGGAACATGCGTTCCACATCTCCTAGTTTGAGAAAAACAAATCCTAACTTATACAAATCCTAACAAGAATTTGAATGGTTACTACCACGCAGTGGTAACAACTACTATTGGCAGTAAGAGTGATTCCATATGGAGAGATAGCATGGGACATTTCAAAGGATCATGACGGGAGAAGAAAGCCTATTATGGAATGACCTACCACGCTGTGATAGGTGTTATTGCACGACGATAACTGTTAGGCAACCCTGTCTCAATCAAATGTAGATTAAGCTCAAAATGAAGCAGGGGATTATATTTTGGTGGGACAAAATAATGCAACTGCACTGCGATAATCAGTACCACACCGCGATAAGATGATATCCTAAAATATGATTCTAGGTTGCCATTACAGGCTGACTGAAGAGGGAAAAATGTTTTCAAATGTTTTCAAATATGATTCTAGGTTCTAAATGGATGTAACCACGAAAATTCTTTTGAGGAGTCTCATCCTAGGCATCTAGAGGTGTCCCTACATCAATCTTGACCATTCAAATGAGAACTTGAATGCGATCCAAATTAGAGATCATTCAACACGAAGAACGAACTCCATGACTATGAAGATCTCTCTCATTTCTTTGTCTTCGCCTTCAAAGTTCCATTAGGGAATATCTTAATTACAGAAAATTTATTTCATCTCTCTTGTAATCTCTTTCATTTTTGGTCACTTTATTTTTGAGCTTCGAGGAATTTTTCCTTGTGTTGGAGACTAGGAACGTGTATGGCTTATGGGGGCAATTTGCCTCGTGTGTCGGAGACTAGACTTAGGTATAGGTCTAGGGGGAGGCTTGAGGCCTATATAAGGAGAGATAGACTAAGGCCATCCGGTTCTAGGAGAGAGTCAATATAGAAAACAAAATGTGATTTTCTACATGTCGCCTTGATTTCTAGCCTTAGTGAAAACAAATTTTATAATACTTTTTGATATAAATAAAATCATGTATTTCTCTTTTTATTATATGAAGATTTCATATCTGAATGTTAACATGAATTAATTCAAAGATTTTTGAAAAAAGAGAGTAGAAAAGAAGTTTTGTAAACCCTTATTCACCCCCTCCCTCTAAGGGCGTCTCACGATCCAACAAGTGGTATCAGAGCCAGGTTATTCCAAAAATATTTTGCCACTTTGAATAAATGACACACTATAATCTCGCATTTAATGAGGGGAAAGAGATTAGTTGACCTCCACTGTTCACTATATATGACTAAAATTATTGGAGAACTAGAATGAGATGTTTTTTGATGACCATTGACTTGGATGTTTGGGCCATGGTAGAACAACGGTATTCCCCTTCTACAATTGAAGTTGGAGAATAAACTATATAAAAACCTAGGGATAAATGAGATGATAGTGATAAACAAAGATGTAACACAAAAGCCATGAATTCTTTATTTTGAGCACTTGATAAAACAGAATTTATTCGCACCTATGCTTGTGAAGTTGCATGTGATATTTGTAATTTATTGGAACTAACTCATAAAGGTATCTCGTAGGCAAGAGACTCAAATCTCTTTAGATTGGAGACTAAATATGAGCAATTCTGGATGGATATTGATGAATAAGTAGACGGTACACAAGGTTCACCAAGATTATGAATGCCTCAAGAGCTCTTGGAAAGACCTTCTCTAATGCAACTTGGTGCAGAATATACTAAGATATATGCCACCTAGATTCAATCCAAATTTGATGTCCATTGCGGAGTCTCATGATCTTAAGCGGCTCGAGATTGAGAGTCTCATTGGGAATCTAAAAACCCATGAGATTCAACTCAAAACTCAAAATGAAGTATATAACTAAGAGCCAAAGAATAAGGCATTGGGGCTGAGATTGAAGAAAGAGACAAACAAGGATGATGAGGATGATGAGGAGAGCTTCTCTGTTTAAGGTTTCAAAATATTTATGAGAAACCTGAAAAGGAAAAATACCTTTAAAAAAAAATTAGAAAAGCGCTGACAAGAAGGGTTCATGGTCTAAGAAGGCCATGACGAGCAACAATGATAAGGAGTGGCCACTACCATAGTGTTATCACTGTCAGAAGCCCGGGCATATTAGGAGCAAGTGCCCTAAATATCTGAAGGAGGAGAAAGAAAAATTGAACAAATGAAAGGATAAGAAAAATGTGCTAAAGACGACCACTTGGGACGACTCTTCCTCTGAGGAGTCAAGAATCCCAAGTTCAAGCAATGACACAGAGGCAAACATGTGCCTCATGGGAAATCACCATCCTCCTTTTGACGATGAAAGTAGTGTCCAAAGCGACACTGAGGTATCTCCTTCATCTTATGATGATCTCTATTCTAAATACATGAAAACTTGTAAATATTTTGATAAAACCTTAAATGATCTTTATATTCTTAAATCTGAAAAATAAGATTTTGTTAAAAGAAATAAAAATATATCAAAAAAATTAATGGATCTTGGGAAAGAAAAAATGACTTTCCAAGAGTGTGAACACTCCTTAGCAAGAATCGAAGAATTGAAAGAGTTGCTTTCAAAGACCTTCTCAAACATCGAAACTCTCACAAATGAGAGGAGGGACTTAGAAAGCAAATTATAATTTTCTCTTGCCCAAACTGAGAATAATAAAATGATGTTTGAAAATTGATGTGGAGTAAGAGTCACGCCGAACTCAGAATATGGTTTCCCCCTCTTTTCAATTGTGTGTCAAATGCAACATATTTGTGTTGGAACATGCGTTCTGCATCTCTTGGTTTGAGTATAACAAATATCGTGATGTATTTGATCTATTCTTGTGTGTTTATAGTTTGTAGGTCAAACAGGTACAATACCCATATGAGTGCGATCTGGAAATGCAATATTGAATGGATACGAAGTTTTGAAAAGAGAGCAAACACCCGCCGGTAACGTTAACACGAGCGGCAGCTTATCATCGTGAAGGGAATAACTTATCGTCGAGAAGGAATGTCAGCGAGAAGGAATGTCGACGTGAAGGGAAAACTAGCTCCCGACGGTAAAGTTAATGCAAGCGGTAGACGAAATGTCGACGAGAAGGAATGTTGGCGAGAAGGGAATGTCAACGAGATGACATGGCACACATCGAGCTAACACACCACGTTAGTACTTACCGCAACGCGGTAGGCCACATTCTGCCACGTTCTACCACAACTACCACGATTGCGCAAATTCAGCCACATTTCTACACGATATGATAGCACCGACAATACCGATACTGCTGGTGGTAGATCCCAGTGTTATTTAAAGAACGTCTTGTCTCTTTCTATTAAGACAAATTCTTATCCACCAAAGCCACAACTCCAAATTTTTTTTTTTGAGAGAGGCTCATCTCCAGAAATCAAGAGAACTCCCTTGGGCAAACACGAAGATCGAAAGAAGTTTTTGAAGGGGAAGTACTACCATGCATATTCAACACGAAGGGCGACTGCAACAAGAACGCCAATTCGTACATCGCCTTCGTCTTCACCTTCAAAAATTCATGGGGAATTTTCTCTTATATATTTTATATTTTGTAATTTCTTTTGTTTTATCTTTTTGTAACCGGAGTGGAGAACGTTGGATTTCGAGAAGAATTCCATGGGAAATTTGTCACGGTTGTTGGTGACTAAGTCTTGCGATACTTAGGGGAAATTCTCCTCGTTTGTTGGAGACTAGGTCTAGGTTAGATCTAGGGGAGTCTAGAGGCCTTATTTGTGGTAACATAGGCTATAGCCAACTGACGTGCAATCCAAGAGGTAGGGCAAGTGCACCCACTGTCGTTGTCAAGTAATAATAAAACAGGGAGTAACTCTCGAGTATCGAATCTCTCATAGAGTACGGAAAGGTGGATTCAATGACTAGGAGGGACTTGAGATCGAAGTCACTTATGCTTGGATTTATGGGGGGGGTTGAGTTTCACATAGTCTAATGCATGAAAATAAAATTAACATTAATGCGGGTCGCAAGCACCGCTTTGCACCTCTGCGGGTCGCCGACCTCCGCTTCACTTTTCCGCGGGTCGCCGACCTCCGCTTCACTTTTCTGCAGGTCGCCGACCTCCGCTTCACTTTTCTGCGGGTAGCTGACCTCCGCTTTGCAACAACGCTTGTGCCTAAAATTGGCAACGAAGCCACCACTTTCTTCTTCTTCACAACAACAATCACAAAACAAGGGGAAATAACAAAAACAAGCAACTAGGCCGCCTAGGCTTTTTCAATGAAATGGAAAACAACATATATTACTTTCATATAAAATAATAGTAGTTCAAGCACAAAACCATTCCACTATCATCGAATATTAGAAGATAATCACAACCACTCGACCCAGATTGCGGGAGAGGAATAAAGAGATACAAATAGTGCACGAGACTATTCGTAGAGGCAAGGTGGACTCCAGATAGCGACTCTATGAATGTCTCGCTCATTGGCTACCTTCCGGGGTAGAAGAACTCCTTTCATGAGATCCCAATGGACCCGTCTTCTCAATGGTCCGCACCATCCACGTCTTCCGGGGTAGACAAATCGACGAGTGCTAGCGCCGGCGGTAGCTCTCACGACGAATTAGTGTCCCGACGAATCATGTTGAGTGCGCGTGAATTTGACTCGTCGAGAGATAGTGCGGGCGATAGCGGTAGCGTTCTCGACGAATTCCTTAAGAGGCTATGGATAGGTTCGTCCATACCGCTTTTGGGCTAGCGCCTGCGTTAGGAGGTAGCGTCGGCGGTAGCATTTATGTATGTAAAGCCTTCAAGCCGTGGATTTTCCTTAGTATTTCTCACTTGGACTCTCTCCAAAAGCAAGGGCAGAGGTCAGGAAGAGGAAGGAGGTCCGCTTGGCTAGTGAAGTCTGAGGAAGAAGATCTCTTGCGTGCGTGTGCCTTCTTCGAGTCCATGGAGAGGAATCCTAGTCCGATGGCACCGAAGCGAGCATTAAGGGTAACGATTCTCCTCCTTAATCTTCGGATATACTAGTCCTTTGATTTGCATAGTAGCGTGAAGATTTCCACTAATTAGTGGATAGGTTTCTTCCGATGGGTCGATATGGATTATCCTCGTAGAAATTGCGTATAGAGTCTGGATCGATGTACGGACATAGGCATACTGTGTGAATCCCATCTGGACAGGTTGGCCTGTATTGGTGATGTTGCTAATTCTTTATTGCGCTATGAAGAAGACTCTGAGTATGTATGCCTGTTTTCGGGTTCTGAGTGTTGTGATGTGCTACAAGGGGTCCTTGAGGCTACCTCCAGGAAATACTCGAAAGAGCTGGCAGAACGGCATTCTGTTAGCTAGTGCTAGCACTAGTGCTAGCGCCGATGCTAGTGCCAGTGAGCCATTTGTGATGGGTGTGAAGCCTAGGTCCTGGGGACTTGTTGTGTAGCACCAGAAAGCTATAGACTCGCAATTGTTGAGCCTAGCAGTGGGCAGAAATGAATTCTGTCATTAACGCCATGAGGTATTCTTATCCCTGGCAGTAGCTCCAGTGAGCAAATGTGTGGAATGTGAAGCCTAAGTCAAAAAGAACTGGGTGCGTAACAACATGGAAAGTAAGGGTCGTCGTGCTAACCTTCGTTGGCCTTGTGAGCCAATAGCGGGCACAAGGGGAAGCTGAACCTGTGTCGGGTAGTTAACTTGCTCGGCAATATGAGCACGGGCACAAAGCTGAACCGAACCCGTCCCTTAGTCAGTCAGTGATGAGGTCGCCCCTCCGTTTCACTGAGGGCATTTTGGGATTAGAACCATAAGGTGGGAGAACCATGACGGTAGCTCATAGTATGCTAAGTTGAAAAAGTACTTAGTATTGTCTAAGTTGAAAAAGGACTTAGACTGGTAGTGTAACTAAGGGAGTACGCCAAAGTGTGCCTTGAGAGCACAATACGTGCGGCCTAGAGTCGACGTATGTGGTGATTGTTTCTATGCGATGCTTAGACGCACATGTGAAATATACGATGTTATTGCTTGCTTGCAGGGAAGGAATACCACCGCCTCGGGCATGGGTGGGGTCGTTATACTCTTGGTCAGCTAAAGCTGACCGGTTACCTATTTTCCCACTGCTTGGTGGATTGTGTTTGACAAGCCCTGGCGAGACGAGCGGGAAATAGCAGGTTAAATCCCAAGCTGCTGCGCTTTGCTGGACCTCGAAGGCCAAAGTTTTTTGTTTCCTGCTTTTCATGTGTGGACGGCCTGCGTGCCGATGTTTGGAAGCCACTTTTGATGTAATAAGAGAAACACTTGTTGATGTATGGTCGTAGTGCCAAACTCTTGTAGATATATATATATATATATCAGTCATTCCTATTTCATATTGTGCACATGTGTATTCTGGTTCAAGATTTAATTAATTTATGCTTCTGCTTCTGCGTAATCTTTGAGACGTTGTTGGTTGGGTAACTGAATAAGTAACCCTCTTTCTCATTCACCTTATATGGCGTGCGGTCTCAGTCGGACCTACTGTTATATACTGTGCAACGGGTGGGGTGTTACAATTTGGTATCAGCTATGGGTCTCGTTCCCTTTTCGTGCAAATTTGTGGTCGAATTCCTTTAAGGGGTGGTGGGCACTTGTGTGCATCACCGTTTAACTCATTTAAATAACCAGAATGTCCACTTAGGAATGCATTAAATATATGTTTTAGCATGGTTGTGGAACCTGCACGTTCCTTGCTTGCTATTTTGTTGCGTGAATAGTCATTAAATTGTGCCGACATGATTATAGGTGACTAGGAGTGGAGTGGGGCAGTCTTGACCCCTGCACACTACTGCGAGTAGTGCACCAGCCGATGTGCCTACACCTCCTTCTTTTGAGACAGTGCGGTTAATAGCCGAGGCAGTATTCACTATGTTCAATGCACAACCTGGAAGGCCTGTACCTGTACAGCCTCCGACCATCGGGGTGGCCCGGGTGCCGGTTGTTGCAGTTGAACTGGTGATCGAAAGACCAGTGCCAGTAAGGGCAAGACGAGCTTCAGACCAACAACTCAGTAGTTTTTGAGTTTCCACCCTCCGACGTATGCGGGAGCAGGAACCCCAATTCAAGCTGAGGACTGGCTCTCGAGAATTAAAAAAAACCTGACAGCTACGGAAATGGAGGAAGGACAGAAAGTCACCTTAGCAACCTTCCTTCTGGATGTGGAGGCGCAGCTTTGGTGGGAGGAGCTGGAGTTGCACCAGTTGGAGGGAAGGAAACTGGCTGATGTCTCGTGTTTTCGAGACTATTTTTGGGAAGGTATCTCCCTTCTGCTCATCAAATTGAGATGGAAAACTAGTTCAACCGATTGACTCAAGGAGATAGTATGGTGGACGACTACCTGCACGAGTTTATGAGGTTGGGACGTTATGCATGAACCACATTTGCAGATGAAGAGCGTAAGACCAATCGGTTTTATGAGGGTCTGCGGGATAACCTGCGGTAACTTCTGTATGGGCCAATGACGCAAGGTTTTATGACCTTGGTCAACGCTGCTCGTTCCTTGGAGAAGGATATTAAGAGGGTCCAAGCTAACAAGGACCAAGTGGTGGCAAAGATGGAGTTTAAAGTTCCAAGATCTGCTAAGTCTGAGTCCCGATGATTCAGAAAGAAGTCCAAGTTCTCAGAACCAGCTTCCTCTTCTGCTTCAGGAGCAACTACTGGATGAGTTCCAGTCACATGCTATAATTGTGGCAAGGTGGGCCACTTTGCCCGGGACTGTCGCGACGGCAAAAAGGTAGATGCGGCTTATGCGGCGGAGAAAGTGAAGGCAACGAAGTTGTACACTCCAGCTCAAGCGTGGGTATATAATCTTGTTCAGCAAGAGGCCATTAAACAAAGCTATGTCGTGGCAGGTATGATTTAGTATATAGCATTTATTGCTTTATGTATTTTATACCTTTTATGCGATTGCATGTATATCCTGTATGTGATTATTCAGAAAGGCGCGAAGATGTGCTTCACGCTAGGGGAGGCTGCAAGGTCTACGCCCCGTTTGAGTTTCCTGTCATATCGGAGTATCAGGATGTGTTTCTAAAAGATCTCCCTGAAACGCCACGTCAGAGAGAGATAGACTTTGTGATAGAGTTAGTGTTAGGTGTCAAGCCTGTGTCACGCTCTCCGTACCGATTTGCGTCATTGCTATTTATGAATCTGATGAACATAATGTTTCGAGAGTTCCTAGACCGATTTGTTATTGTCTTCATAGACGATATTCTGGTATACTCTCAGTCAGAAGAAGAACATGTGATTCACTTGCGCATTGTATTGGACACCCTGAGGCGAAGTCAATTGTATGCCAAGTTCTCAAAGTGTGAGTTTTGGCTGTCCTCTGTGGTATTCCTATGTCATGTGGTAAGTGGAGAGGGTATAGCAGTGGATCCTATGAAGATAATTGCGATACAGGAGTGGCATGTGTTATCTATCGTGGCAGAAGTTCGAAGTTTCTTAGGACTTGCCGTATATTATAGGCACTTCGTAGAGAACTTCTCGAGGATAGCTCTGCCTCTCACGACACTGACTAGAAAAGATCAAAACTTCGTTTGGTCGCCAGAGTGCACGCGAGCATTTGACGAGTTGAAGAGTCGTCTGACCACGTCACCAATTTTATGTTCGCCATATGGTACAGAAGGCTTGAAATCTACAGTGATGCGTCAGGGAGCAGCTTAGGCTGCGTTCTTCTTCAGCTTGGTCAGGTTATTGCTTATGGCTCTCGCCAACTGAAAGTGCACGGGAGGAATTATATGGTTCATGACTTAGAGCTAGCGGCCGTGATATTCGATCTTAAGCTTTGGCGACATTATTTATATGGAATAAAGATCGACATCTTTACGGACCATAAGAGCCTGGAATACCTAATAAATCAAAAAGAGCTGAATATGCGACAACGGAGGTGTATGTAGTTCTAGGGGGACTACACTCTCATGATGCACTACACTCCCAGGAAGGGGAATGTTGTCGTTGGTGCTTTGAGTCAGAGGGCTTCTACACAAGCGAACTGGATTCAGATGCACGATGAGCATCTGATCAAGGACATGGAGGCTTAGGCATTGTTTGCATTGATTAGAGAACCAATGTGAAGGTGCACAGTGTGCCTCTAAGATTCCTCTAGAGGGGGGTGAATAGAGTTTTAAAATATTTCTACCCTAACTTTGTTTAACAATAAATTATTCTAAGGAGTTATGCCTAACAATCCAGGCAGAATAAAGAATGCAGAAAATAAGTGCAGAATAAAAGACTGGGATAATACAGAAAATCACAGCACAGACACAATGAATTTTATAGAGGTTCCTCAAAATGTGGGTAGTCCTCTCTTCTACCATCTGGTAGGAATGCACCACCTGTGCCTGAGTCTTTTGATTAGGAGACTCTTAGAACCAATGATCTTTTGATAAGGAGATCATGAACCACCAGATCTTTTGATAAGGAGGTCTTGAACCACTGAATCATTTGAAGAGGGATTAATAAAACTCTTTTACAGAAAATAGAAAGAGAAGGAGAAGAAGGAAGGTTAAAGGAATTATGTTCTCGGAATTCTTGTGAAGGTTGTATGAAATTCAGCCTCTTAGTTATTCCAAAGAATCTGCTCTTGATTAGCCCCTGCTTTTGATGATAATAGATTACAGGTGCTTTGTATTGTCAGATTCTTTCTTCCTCTGCTAATTGAGATCTGGCTGCCACAAGATGGTGATGAAGAGCAGATGTCCAGATTCTTTGTTCTATCAGATGAAGAACACCAGAGCCTTCTATTCTCTTTCACAGCTCTGTATTAGGGTTCCTGAGAGTGAGGGAGAGGAAGACAGGAAACCCTAATTTGAGAAGAGACAGATGATTGTGATTAATGCTTTGTTCTTCTCTTCCTTCTCTATCCTTATATACCCTGTCTCTATTTTGAATTTGTTTACTTGTTAGGTAAGACCTAAAAATGTATATTTGATAGACATTCTCTTTCCTTCCTTAATTACTTCTCGACCCGTCCAACCAGAAGGTGTATACTTCCAAGAAAGCCATTTTCTCCTTCTTTAATGTTTCCTTCTTCTTCAAGCAATTATTAGACCGTTGGAGAACGGTCTGAGAGATGTGGGCCATGATAGAAGCCTCAGAATGACAGTTGTAAAGATTGAACTTTCACAGACTGTATTTGACGTAGCATCGAATTAACTTCCTCTCTTATCGACGCTGCTTCGAGTTCATCTAAGAGCTGCTTCGATTTCTTCTGTGCTCTGACTGAACTCGGCTAGTTGTCGTTGCGTCGATTCCTTATAGACGCACCCGTCGAGTTAAATAGCATCCACTCTGACTTCCATTAACTGCGTCGAGATGAAGTCGACATTGCGTCGACATTAGATGGCTTTGATATGTATTCCCTTCTGCGTCGAGTTTGAAGTAGAAGCTGCGTCGACTTCTCAAGTTCCTTCGACGAGTCTCTGGTCTCTGCATTGATATCTATTCGACATAACGTCGACTAGTGTTACTTCGACAGTAGAGTTGAGTCACTTGGACTTCTAGTCGGAGTAGCGTCGACATGAACTCGATGTTGCGTCGAATTCCATTCGACGCCATTATTAACTTTGCCCAAATTTGCAGCCCTTTAACTGGTCTTGACACTCTAGGTTGAGTGTGACATCCTAAGACACCTAGAGACCAAATTACCCTCACTATACAATGGGTAAATTAAATCCTAGTGAATAAAATCACTTTTAATTAATTAGTTAAGTTAAATCAAGGGTTTTCCCAACAATCTCCCCGTATTTAACTTAACAAATTTTACATTTTGTTCTGAGTGATTTTATACAATTTTTATAAACAACAATACATTTCATATAAAATAATGCAGACTAAAAATTATGAATTGTATCACACTATTCTTATATATTTCCATTCAGTTGTCAGGCAATAAGAATTGCATCACACTGTTCTTCCCAGTATATATACTTGTCTTCATAAGAATTAATCACATAATACCTCTTAATTAAGAGTCCTTCTCAGGAGTCCTTCCCTTCCTTGAGAACACCTTTGGAATATTTCTTTGAACAATTTTTAAAGGCTCATCATCATCAGCTGCTCCAGCATCCTCTTTCTCTTTTGTCAGCTCCCCTTGATCATCAGCATTCTTGTCAGCTTCTTGGGGAGCTTCTTGAATAGATGTTGTACTTACAGCTTCCATTTCCTAATCCAGATTCCTCTGAATGTCTGGGTATGGCTCCCCCGGGTTCTGTGCACTTTGATCAAGATCCTTTACAGCTTCCTGTGCAATCTTTGTTATTTCAATTATCATCTCCTCATCTTGAGGCTGCCTTTGAATACCTAGGAGCTCCCCTTGATCTGCTAGCTCCCCCTGGACCTGTGCTTCCTGAAAGGTAGTTACCTTGTCAGGGGCAGGCTCTTTATCAGCATCACCCTGAACTTCTCCCCCTAAGTTAGGACCATCTTCCTCAAAGATATTCTCCCCCTTCTTGACCTTGCTGGCCAAGGAGGTTAAGAATTCTCTAGAAACCATAGAGGAAGAGACAAATTCCTTTAATCCCTAGAGGGATCTCTTGGTATCCAGCATCACAGCCTCTACCTGTGAATATTTCCTGTCAAACTTCCTAGCATGGTTGGCAACCAGATCAGCAAAGGTGGAGGAAGCAAGAGCTACAGCCTTTGAGATGATTTGCTCAATGTCAATGGGAGGATGAGCTGGAGGTGGAGGTGATGAAGGGAAGTCTTCTTGAATGGGAGAGAGAGAGGATAGTAGACATCATGGGAAAAGTGTGTTGATGAGGATGTTGGTGGAGGTGGAATAAATTCAAGGTCTGGTATGAGGGTGGATGGCTGAAGAGATGGTTCAGGGATTGAAGTGGATTGGGATTGTTATTGTTATTGTTGTTGTTGTTGATGTTGTGTGTCTTCATGATGAGGCTCTAGAACTGTGTCCATTGGGAAAGAGTCATCCCTTAGGGGATCTGGAATCTCCCTGTTTGGCACTAGAGGAGGAGGAGATGGTGCAGCTTTACCAGGCTTCAAGATCTGTCTGGTCCATTTTGAGAATATTCATATGTTTATTCTTTTACCATGAGGAATGGGCACTCCCTTTGACTTGCAGATATTTGGATAATGTTTGAAGAGCACTTGGCTCATTATCCTCATATAGGCATTTTCTTTATGAGCATACTTATGCCCAATCATCTTTAGGAGGCATCTCCCCCAATTAATCTTCTTTTTCAGAACTAAAGCTCCCATTATGTGAAGCTGTTGCTTTGGAACTGCATCATGTGCTGATATTTTACACAGCGGCACTTTTCCTACAATATCAGCTAGGAATCTGTATTCCTCTGCTAGGTCAACCTTTTTGAGGTTAATTGGCTTCTCCTTCCCGAACAGCATTATTTCTAGTACATTCTTTACTTCTTCTATTGTTAGTTCATCTGATTTATTCCCCGTCTGAAGATCATATGTCTGGTTTAGCGAGTCCTCTGTTATAAGAATATTTGTCTCATACACTTTCCCACTAAGGGAGCCATCATCCCCTATTTGAACACTGTCCTTGAATTCAATTAGCTCAGTATCCAGGATTTTGCACCTGGTGGAGATCAGCTTGGTCAAGTTGGCATCTTGGAACAGACCAAGGATGGCCTTGAAGCATTCTGCGACAGCACTGAACGAGTCAATGTCCACATCAAATCCTGAATTAACCTTTGGAGGAGCCATCTCTTTGAATGTACCTGCATAGATGAAGAGAAAAAGAGAGAGAGGTGTACGAGAAAGCTGAAGAGCAAGAAAATTCGAAAGCGTAAATGTTTTGACGCAGTAATTACTTAAAAGTAGATGAATCATCGCTACTTAGGGTTTATGTCGACGTACCGTCGATAATACTTTATTATTTGGCGCGCAAAGCTGTGTTGGGATTGCTTCTAGAAGAAGTTCTGTGCGCGCTGATGAATCGACATTGCGTCGACTAATACTCGACGTAGCTTCGAGACTATTCAAAGACCCTAAGCCGACGTAGTCCTGTCAACGTTACGTCAATTTCCAATCGACGCGACTTCAAATTTAATCAGCAATTATAATGTTGACGTATGTGTCGATAAGAAATTGATGTTGCGTCGAATTCTATTCGAATTGTCTGCTCTGTGTTCTTCTTGACGCTGGCGTCGAGTAGAAGTCAATGGTACGTCGACTTTTATTCGACGCACCTCTTAATAAACATATCTATTTCTTTTAGAAAATCTGTGCTGTTTTCCCCAGCAATTTTACTTATTGAAAATAGATGATAATACGATGTAATCAATGTTGAGGAGGATTCCAGATAGAGATTACTCCCTTGAGTAGTTTTTCTTCCTTATTCATGTCCTACATAATTCTTCCCACTCAAATTCCTCCTAAGTGACCCCCTTCCTTACCCTGCACAAGTAAATCAAACATTAGAGGGAACCCAGGTTACCTTGGGCCCTTTTCTTTTACCATTGTAAGGTTCAATGAAGGAATAGAAGGGTCTTTCATGATACCCTTTGGGATGATAAGGAATGGATCTCCCAAACCTATTATTTTGATGTTTGAAATGACTATAGAATGTATCAAAATATAACAAGTCAGCAGAGTGTCTTATTATCCTAGGTTTTACTTTACTCTATTATTCTTTGTTATTTTGTTTTCCTATGTTGTTCTTACCTAAGGGTTTCACCTTATTAGTTTTACCTATCCTATCTGACTGATTGGGACTCTCACCCTTATATGTGGCACTCTCCTCCCTAGGCTGATAACTACTAGGTCTAACAAAAGACACTGGATTTTTCCAGGCAGGATTCCTAGGAGGTTCTGTGCTGGTGGAGGGTTCTGCTCCTAATCCTATATGATTAAATCTCATAGAGAGATTTCAATGATGTCTTTGAGCTTTTGACTCCTCCCATTGAGAGAGTCCTCAAAGGCCTTTGCCTCTGCTAGCTCTTCTTTTAGTCTTATATTTTCTTTCCTGATTTCTATTAGTTCTGATTCTTTATTATTAATTTCTTTTATTAGACCTTAATTTCTTACATATACATCATCTTTCTTTAAGTTTTCTAGTTCTAACCTAATAATGTCTAATTCCTTTTCTACCCTAAGATGATCAATGCAGAATTCTCTAAAGCAAGTCTTAAAATCTTCTGATTCAAAATCAAATTCATCAAAAATTGATACCTACTCTTCTTCATCATCTGATGATATTCCCTGTGCCATCATGCAGCCTGCTTCAACTTCTGCTTCATCTTCACTTTCAGATGAGGATGTGCTCTCCTCTGCTTTTGAATCACTCCAGGTTTCAGCAATGAAACCTTTGCCTTTCTTCTTGTCCTTTCTCTGAAGGACTTCTTTTTCTTCTTCTCTTCTTTGGTGCTGCTTCTTTCTCTTTTCTCTTGTGGGCACTCAGGAGCAATGTGCCCTAGCTTATTGCATGTGAAGCAGATGATCTCCTTCCTTGGAGTTTTATCATACCTGGGCCTTGAATCTCTTTCTCTTCTCCTTGAATCTTCAGTCTTGACCCACTTCTTGAATCTCCTTGCTAGGAGATTGAACATCTCATCTTCAGGAGTAGAGGGTTCTCCTTCAGTAGCTTTGAGAGCAAGGGACCTTTGAACAGGAGATGGAGAGGTCTCCCTTTCTTCAGCATCAGCCCTATTTTTCAAAAGCATCTCATAGGATTTAAACTTTCCTGGCAAAGCTTCAGTTGAAATTTTTCTATGGCATCTGGATTCTCTGATTGCCCAGATCCTTGAATCCCATGAGCTAGGGAAGCACATGAGAATCTTATCATTAATTTCAGTCAAGGATATTTCCTTGTCTAAGCCTCTAAGCTCATTAATGATAAGACTGAATCTGTCATACATATTGGCAACAGATTCTTCAGCCTTCTTTTGAAAGTTCTCATACTGGGATATGAGAAGGGACTTTTTGTCCTTTCTTTCATCAGCACTTCCCTCCACCATTATGGTGAGTGAATCCCAGATCTCCTTTGCCGATTGGCATTCAGCAACCTTTTGAAAAATATCATCTTACATTGTTGACACTAAAATATTCATGGCCTTGGCATCACATGCCTTGACCTTCTTTTCAGCTTCTGTCCATTCCTTTCTTGGGACAGCCTCAGTTGTTGAGGATTCTCCTTCCTTCTATCTGACTAGAGCAGGAGGACCTGTGAGAAGAACATCATAGATATCTTCATCAATGGAATTCATGTAAAGCTTTATTCTAGCCTTCCAGAGTGTGAACTTATTTTAGTTACACACTGGAGGTCTTGTTGAAGCATAATCCTTAGTACTCATGTTCCTAGAGAATAGTTTTAATTTAAAGATTTAAGAGTAGGAGGTCTTTTTTATTAATGTGTTAGCCTTTTATTGATCAACCTCCCTATAATACTAATTGAAAGTGCACAGTGTGCCTCCGAGATTCCTCTAGAGGGGGGTGAATATCATTTTAAAATATTTCTACCCTAAATGTGTTTAACAATAATTTATTCTAAGGAGTTATGCCTAACAATCCAAGCAGAATAAAGAATGCAGAAAATAAGTGCAAAATAAAAGACTGGGACAGCACAGACACAATGAATTTTATAGAGGTTCCCCATAATGTGGGTAGTCCTCTCTTCTACCACCTGGTAGGAATGCACCACCTGTGCCTGAGTCTTTTGATCAGGAGACTTTTAGAACTAATGATCTTTTGATAAGGAGATCATGAACCACTAGATCTTTTGATAAGGAGATCTTGAACCACTAAATCCTTTGAAGAGGGATTAATAAAACTCTTTTACAGAAAATAAAAAGAGAAGGAGAAGAAGAAGGTTAAAGGAATTCTGTTCTCATAATTCTTGTGAAGCCTGTATGAAATTCAGCCTCTTAGTTATTCCAAAAAATCTGCTCTTGATTAGCCCCTACTTTTGATGATAATAGATTGCAGGAGCTTTGTATTGTCAGATTCTTTCTTCCTCTGCTAATTGAGATATGGCTGCCACAAGATGGTGATGAAGAGTAGATGTCCAGATTCTTTGTTCTATCAGATGAAGAACACCAGAGCCTTTTATTCTCTTTCACAACTCTGTATTAGGGTTCCTGAGAGAGAGGGAGAAGAAGACAGGAAACCCTAATTTGAGAAGAAACTGCTGATTATGATTAATGCTCTTTTCTTCTATTGCTTCTTTATCCTTATATACCCTGTCTCTATTTTGAATTTGTTTCATTGTTAGGTAAGACCTGAAAAGGTATATTTGATAGACATTCTCTTTCCTTCCTTAATTACTTCTCGACCCGTCCAACCAGAAGGTGTATACTTCCAAGAAAGCCTTTTTCTCCTTCTTTAATGTTTCCTTCTTTTTCAGGCAATTATTAGACCATTGGAGAACGGTCTGAGAGATGTGGGCCATGATAGAAGCCTCAGAATGACAGCTGTAAAGATTGAACTTTTACAGATTGTATTCGACGTAGCGGCGAATTAACTTCCTCTCGTATCGACGCTGCTTCTAGTTCATCTAAGAGCTGCTTCGATTTCTTCTGTGCTCTGACTTAACTCGGCTAGTTGTCGTTGCGTCGATTCCTTATAGACGCACCTGTTGAGTTGAATAGCATCCACTTTGACTTCCATTAACTGCGTCGAGATGAAGTCGATGTTGCGTCGACTTTAGATGGCTTTGACATGTATTCCCTTCTGCGTCGAGTTTGAAGTAGAAGCTGCGTCGACTTCTCAAGTTCCTTCGACAAGTCTCTGGTCTCTGCGTAGATATCTATTCGACATAACGTCGACTAATGTTACTTCGACAGTAGAGTTGAGTCACTTGGACTTCTAGTCGGAGTATCGTCGACATGAACTCGATGTTGCATCGAATTCCATTCGACGCCATTATTAACTTTGCCAAAATTTGCAGCCTTTTAACTAGTCTTGACACTCTAGGTTGAGTGTGACATCCTAAGACACCTAGAGACCAAGTTACCCTCACTATAAAATGGGTAAATTAAATCCTAGTGAATAAAATCACTTTTAATTAATTTGTTAAGTTAAATCAAGGGTTTTTCCCAACACAATGCCACAACATGTTTGAACTGGATGGAGGTGTTGTGTGACCTTGTGGACAAGGTCCGATTGGCATTAGACCTTGATAAAAGTATGAAACGGTATGTGGCATAGACCATGGATGGGTCTAATACCGAGTTCTCTGTTGAAGACGGTCTTTTGTGGAAAGACAGTCGTCTGTGCGTCCCCAATATTGGTAAATTGCGGGACGAGTTGATGTACGAGGCACATTTTATGAAGTACTCAATCCACCCGGGGAGCACAAAGATGTACCAGGACATGAAGAAGTTATTCTGGTGGTTGGGTTTATAGAAAGACATCGCCTTATACGTAGCCAAGTGTCACACTTGTGCGCTTGTGATGGCCGAATGCCAAAAACCTAGAGGTTTCCTGAAGTCGTTACCGATTCTGGAATGGAAGTTTGATGATATATCCATGGATTTCGTGCATGGTTTGCCGAGATCGCAGTCCGGGAACGATGCCATTTGGGTGATTGTGGACCGATTGACGAAAGTCGCACACTTCATTCCAAAATGGCAGGACAATTCAGTGGAAAAGTTAGCAAAGTTGTATATTGATAGCATAGTACGATTGCACTGTGTGCCCCGTAGCATTGTAAGTGACCGAGATGGGCATTTCACGTCAAATGATTGGAGGCTAATCCCCCAACTATTGGGTACCAAGCTGAAGTTTAGCAATGCCTTCCACCCTCAAATGGACGGGCAGACTGAACGGACCAACATAATGTTGGAGGAAATGCTCTGAATGTGCCTTGGATTTCGGCAAAAGGTGGAAAGATCATCTCTTTATGATCGAGTTCACTTATAACAACAACTATCAAACAAGCTTGCAAACAACGCCCATTGAAGCCCTCTATGGTAAAAAAATGTCGTACACCTTTGGCATGGGCGGAGACGGGCGAGACTAAGCTGTTTAAGCGAAAAGAAGTCGAAGATGCTACTTAGACAATTCGGACAATCCGGGAGAGGTTGTTGATTGCTCAAGATAGGCAATCGAAGTATTATAATGCCAGACACAGGAACCTCGAGTTCACTGTGGGTGATTGGGTGTATCTCAAAATTAAACCTTTCAAGGGTGTGTCAAGGATACCTTGGGTGATTCGACGCTTGAAAAACTGAGTCTGAGATACCTTGGACCATTTGAGATACTGGAGCGTGTTGGTGAGGCTGCCTATTGGCTCGCTCTTTCGACAAAGCTGAGTAGTTTGCATGATGTGTTCCACATCTCTGTGCTGAGGAAGGCTGTGCAAGAGCCAACTCAAATGCTTGCGGATAATGTTCAAGTGCTGATCAAAAGTGGGCTAATGACAAGGGTCAGGCCCATTCAGATTGAAGACACTGAAATCAAGCAATTACAAAACAAATCGATCAGAATGGTCAAAGTCTGCTAGGACAATTACGGGCGTGAGGAGATTTTATGGGAATGAGAGCAGACCGTGCTTGAGGAGTTCCCTGAGTTGTTCCATTAAGGTACAGTGTTAACTTTTGTGTCTTTGTAGTAATTTGCACCGTTAGAATTTCGGGACGAAATTCTTTTTAAGGGGGAGGCCTGTAATACCCTAGTGTTCAGGTGCAAAGAGTTCAAGAAGTTCTAAGCTAAAGAGCTAGCGCCGGCGGCAGCTCGTATCATCGAAATGTTGTGTATCGTCGAAGGGACTTGTGCGAATCATCGAAGGCATCAAGATGAATCATCGAGTGTTAGCGCCAGTGATAACTAGCGCCGACGGTAGCTCTCTCAATGAATTTGTGTCCCGACAAATGTATTCTGACGAATTTTGTTGAGTGCGCGTGAATTCGACTCGTCAAGAGATAGTGCGGGTGCTAGTGGCAGCAACAGCGTTCTCGACAAATTCCTTAAGAGGCTATGGATAGGTTCGACCGTACCACCTCTAGGATATCGCCTGCGTTAGGAGGTAGCGTCGGCGGTAGCGTCTATGTATATAAAGCCTTCAAGCCGTGGATTTTCCTTAGTATTTCTCACTTTGACTCTCTCCAAAGGCAAGGGCAGAGGTCAGGAATAGGAAGGAGGTCCGCTTGGCAAGTCAAGTCCGAGGAAGAAGATCTCTTGCGTGCTTGTGCCATCTTTGAGTCCATGTAGAGGAATCCTTGTCCAATGGCACTGAAGCGAGAATCAAGGGTAACGATTCTCCTCCTTAATCTCTGGACATACTAGTCCTTTGATTTGCATAGTAGTGGGAAGATTTTCACTAACTAGTGGATAGGTTTCTTCCGACGGGTTGATATGGATTATCCCCGTAGAAATTGCATATAGAGTCCGGATCGCTGTACGGACATAGGCATACAGTGTGAAGCCCATCTGGACAGGTTGGTCTAGATTGGTGATGTTGTTATTGCTTTATTGCGCTCCAGAGAAGACTCTGAGTATGTAATCTTATTTTTGAGTTCTGAGTGTTGTGATGTGGTGCAGGGGGTCCTGGAGGCTATCTCCAAGAAATACCCGAAAGATCTGGCGGAACAGCGTTCTGTTGTCTAGCTCCAGCGCTAGTGATAGCGCCATCTCTAGTGCCAGTGAGCCATTTATGATGGGTGTGAAGCCTAGGTCCTGGGGACTTGTTGTATAGCACCAGAAAGCTATAGACTCGCAATTGCTGAGCCTAGCAGAGGGCAGAAATGAATTCTGTCATTAACGCCAGCGGTAGTCTTATCGCTGGCAGTAGCTCCAGTGAGCAAATGTGTGGAGACTATGAAGCCTAAGTAAAAAAGAACTAGGTGTGTAACATCATGGAAAGGAAGGGATGTCGTGCTAACCTTCGTTGGCCTTGTGAGCCAATAACGGGCACAAGCGGAAGTTGTACCCGTGTTGAGTAGTTAACTTGCTCGGCAATATAATCACGAGCACAAAGCTGAACCGAACCCGTCCCTTAGTGAGTCAGTGATGAGGTCGCCCCTCCATTTCACTGAGGGCATTTTGGGATTAGAACCATAAGGCGGGAGAACCTTGACGGTAGCTCATATTATGCTAATTTGAAAAAGTAATTAGTGTTGTCTAAGTTGAAAAGGGACTTAGACTGGTGGTGTAACTCGGGGAGTACGCCAAAGTGTGCCTTGAGAGCACAATACGTGCGGCCTAGAGTCGACGTATGTGGTGTTGTTTCTATGCGGTGCTTAGACGCACCTATGAAATATATGTTGTTATTGCTTGCTTGCAGGGAAGGAGTACCACCACCCCGGGCATGGGGCGGGGTCGTTATATTCCTGGTCAGCTAAAGCTAACCGGTTAGCTGTTTTCCCACTGCTTGGTGGATTGTGTTTGACAGGCCCTGGCGAGATGAGAGGGAAATAGTGGGTTGGAACCCAAGCTGCGGCACTTTGCTAGCCCTCAAAGGCCAAAGTGTTTTATTTCCTGCTTTTCATGTGTGGCTGGCCTGCGTACCGATGTTTGGAAGCCACTTTTGATGTAATATGAGAAACACATTTTGATGTATGGTCATAGTGCCAAACTCTTATATATATATATCAGTAATTCCTATTTTGTATTGTGGACATGTGTATTCTGGTTCAAGATTTAATTAATTTATGCTTCTGCTTATGTGTAATCTCTGAGACTTTGTTGGTTGGGTAACTGAATACGTAACCCTCTTGCTTGTTCACCTTATATGGCGTGGGGTCCCCGCCAAACCTCTTGTTATATACTGTGCAACGGGTGGGGTGTTACAAACAATGCTACTCTCTACCGACTTTTTTTTGTTGGAGAAGTTACTATAGAAAAACCGAGAGACAAATGGGATGATAACGACAAATTAAGATGGAAGAATAATGCTAAATCTATTAATGCTTTATTTTGTGCTTTGGATAGAACGGAATTTAATAGAACTTGTGCTTGCCAAAATGCTTATGATATATGGAATTTATTAGAAATCACTCATGAAGGTACTTCTCAGGTCAATGATTCAAAGCTTTTCCAACTTGAATCTGAATACGAGAATGTCTGGATGGAGGCATATGAAGACATAGATTCAATGTACACAAGGTTCACCAAGATCGTCAATGACTCAAAAGTAATTGGAAAGGTGTTCTCCAACGGCGACTTGGTGAGAAAATTCAAAGGTCTCTCCCTCTAAAATTCAATCCAAAGGTGGGCTATCTCGAAGTCACATGATTTGAAGAAGCTCCAAGTTGAGAGCCTTATTGGGAACCTCAAGACCCATGAGGTTGAACTCAAAATCAACAACAAGAGTACAACATGGAGCCAAAAAAAAAGGTTTTGGCCTTAGAATCAAAGGAGGAGGCTGGCGGAGATGACGATGAAGAGGACGAGGAGAGCCTTTTTGTGAAAAAGTTTAAAAGGTTCATGAAGAATCTGGAAAAGAGAAACACCTTACAAAAATATTTCATCAAGAAGGGATCCTCATCGAAGAAGGGAAGAGGTAGCGACGAGGACGATGATGAACGACCACCACTGGAGTGCTACCATTGCAGAAAGATCGGACACATCCGGAGCCAGTGCCCGAAACATCTGAAAGAGCGTAAAGAAAAACGGCATATGGGAAAAGAGAAGAAGAAGGTCCTAAATGTGGTTACTTGGGATGACTCCTCCTTCGACGAATCAAGCAGCTCGTCCTCCAACAGTGAAGAAGAAGCCAATGTGTGCCTCATGACAAAAAGCAACACAATATCTGATGATGAAAGCAGTGTCCAAGGCGACACTGAGGTATGTTGGCAGGCTAAGGACAAAATGGACGTGCGGTATTTGGACTCGGGTTGCTCCAAACACATGACGGGAAACAAAGAAAAGTTCCTTAGCCATGAGATGAATAAAAGAGGGTTGGTGACATTTGGAGATAACGGAAAAGGAAGGATCATGGGCATTGGCACAGCGGGTAATTATTCTTTCTCAATCTCTAATGTTTTATTTGTAGATGACTTGAAACATGATTTAATATCAACTATTCAATTATGTAATAAGGGGTTAAATGTATTATTTGAATCATCTACAAATCTTTGCAAAAGCATAAATTCTAAAACAAATGATGTCGTACTCACCGCACCTAGAATCTGTAATGTTTATATGATTGCCTTTAATGATCTTTCACAATCATCTTTAAAATGCTTTATTTCTAAAAACGACGATTCGGAACTCTGGCATAGGCGTCTTGGTCTCTCTAGCACCAAGTTTATTTTGAAATGATCAAAAGATAAATTAATTAAAGGTTTACCTATGCTTAATGGTAATTTATCTTCTCGTTGTACGCATTCGTATTCAAAATGAACTTGATTTAAAAAATAAATGCATATGCTCGAATCATGGAGGAGAATTTGAAAATAATAAGTTTTCTTCTTTTTGTAATGATTTAGGAATTAAACATGAATTTTCTGCTCCTCGCACCCCACAACAAAATGGTGCAGCGGAGAGGAAAATAGAACCCTTCAAGAGCTAACACACACTATGCTTTGTGAATATGTGTTGCCTAAATCATTTTGGGCCGAAGCAGTTAATACTTTATGTTATATTATTAATCGTGTCATGTTTCATCCAATTTTAAAATTAACACCTTATGAGCTTTATTTTAAAACAAAACCTAATGTATCTTATTTTCATGTTTTTTGTTGCAAATGTTTTATTTTAAGTACTAGAGATACATTGGAAAATTTTGATGAAAAATGTGATGAGGGAATTTTCATTGGTTACTCTTCAACTAGTAAGGCTTATATAATTTATAATAAAAGAACTAAAATAGTTGAAGAGTCTATTCATGTAAGATTTGATAAGTTTGTTCCCTGTGTAGATACTAATCATACAGGAAACGAAGATGAACCCATTTACCCTTTGGAACATGAGGATGGTGAAAAAGAAGAAAAAGAGGAGAAAGAAGAAGAGATAGTAGAATATGTTCCTCCAAGTGTGCTACAGTTTTCAAGAGATCATCTAAGGGAGCTTGTTATTGGATAACCATCAAAATGATTAAGTACTCATTCTTCTTTACACGAGTCTTTTTCAAACCTTTCTTTAGAACCGAAAAATGTTTCAACCACTTTAAATAATGAATTTTGATTTTTAGCTATGAATGATGAATTAAATCAATTTGAATGTAATGAGGTTTGGAATTTAGTAGAGAGGCCATTTAATCATCCGGTTATATGTGTCAAATGGTTAAAAATAAACTAGATGGTGACTCTAGAATTACAAGGAATAAAGCTAGACTAGTTGTACAAGGATATTCACAAATCAAAGGGGTAGATTTTGATGAAACTTTTGCACTCGTTGCTCGCCTAGAATCAATTAGAATATTTCATGCATTTGTGAGTTTTAAAAGATTTAAATTATTTCAAATGGATGTTAAAAGTGTATTTTTAAACAAGATTATAAAAGAAGAGGTTTATGTAGAACAACCCTCCGGTTTTGTGAGTGAAAATTTTCCAAATCATATGTATAAGTTAGAGAAAGCACTTTATGGATTGAAGCAAGCGCCACGTGCTTGGTATGATAGATTGACATTATTTTTGACAAAGCAAGGTTATAAAATGGGAAGTGCAGATAATACACTCTTCATTAAGTATGTAGATAACGATTTGATTATATTGCAAATTTATGTTGATGATATTATATTTGGAGACACTAATGGAGGGTTATGTAATGAAGTAGTTTTAGTGATGAAAAATGAATTTGAAATGAGCTTGGTAGGAGAACTCACTTATTTTCTAGGATTTCAAATCTCACAAAGACAATATGGTATTTTTATTTGTCAAACTAAATATGTTCATGATATTCTTAAAAGATTTGGATTTGAAAACCTAAAACAAGTTAATACACCAATGCGTGCATCACTAAAGTTAGGAAAAGATGAAGCGGGTATTTTTATTGATCAAACATTATATAGAAGAATGATAGGCTCATTGTTATATTTAAGCGCATCTAGACCCGATATTATGTTTTCCGTTTATTTATGTGCTAGATTTCAAGCTAACCCAAACGAATCAAATTTAAAAGCGGTTAAACATATTTTTAGATATCTAATCGGACATCAATATTAGGCTTATGGTATCCTCATAATGATTGTTTTATTTTACACAGTTTTTTTGATTCGGGCTATAAGGGATGTTCATTAGATCGTCAGAGCACTAATGGCACGTGTCATTTTATAGGCCCTTCGCTCATATCAGGGTCAAGTAAGAAACATAATTATGTTGCCCTCTCCACCATCGAGGCCAAATATATTGCATTAGGTAGTTATTGTGCACAAGTCTTATGGATGACCCAAACTTTAGAAGACTTTGTTGTTTATCTAAATAACATAAAATTAAAATGCAACAACAAGAGCGTTATCGATCTTACAAGCAATCTCATACATCATTCTAGATCTAAACATATAGATGCCCGACTTCATTTTATTAGGGATCATATCAAGAAGGAACATGTTAGAATTAACTTTATAGGGACTGAAAGTGTCTAGTTGCCTACCTAAATCACCTAGAGGGGGTGAATATGTGGATTCTATGGCTTTTTGCGGAATTAAAAACTTTAGATAAAAGCGCACAAAAACCAAAAGAGCACAGCACAACACAAGGATTTATAGTGGTTCACCGATGTGGGTAGTCCACTTTCCACCTCACCTATCTAGCACGACCGGCTAGACTAGGATACTTCACTATTCTCAGATTATGAATAATCCTTCAACTCGGAGTCACTACTCCTACAACTCAGAGACAAGGCTCCTACAAACTCGGAAGAAAAACTTCCTACAAACTCGGAGACAACGCTCCTACAACTCGGAGTAAAACTCCTACAAACTCAGAAGAAAAACTTCCTACAACTCGGAGACAATGCTCCTACAACTCAGAGTAAAACTCCTATAAACTCGGAAGAAAAACTTCCTACAAATGTGTAAAAGGAATTTTTACAACACTTTAGATTGAGAATCAATCTTCTTAAAATCTTTCCGAGACTTGACTTGATCAGATCTGGAAAAGAGAGATCTTCTTCTTCCTTGAATGAAATAGAAATCTGGATCTTGAAAGAAGGAAGAAGAAATCTTGCCTTGAAAGTTAGATCTAAAACTTTGGAGAAAACTAGATCTGAAAAGACTTTGAAGAAATCAGGAATCAGAGATATAGTTTTATCTTTTCTTCAAGAAGAATCATCAACAACGTTTTCGGCAGTAGTAATGGATTTTCGAGAACAAACAGGGCGCCGACAGAACTTTTGCGATCTTCTTCTGTTTGATTTACGAATGACGATTAGGGTTTTTTGATTTCTTTTTAATTCACGGTCAGGGCTTTTAGAAATAACCCTTAGATATTTATATCGATCCTTCACCAACGGCTATATGCAAGATTGAAGGAAAATATCTTCTCCAACGGCTATATGCAAGAATTAAGGAAAACATTCCATGTAAACTGTACGCGGCGGAAGCAGTAATTTGAAAAACGAAACAGCGCATTGCAAATTCATCGTCTGTTAAAAATTCATCGAACGGAACAACGATCGACGAAATTGTTTCAACTTGTCGAACAGCGCCCGATGAACGACGACCGATGAAACACTTCAGTCTCAGCAGAACAATGATCGACGAACCTTCTTCACTTCATCGAACGGAGATCGACGAACAACGATCGACGAAATATTTTAACTTTAGAATAACTGCGTTCGACGAAACAACTTCAGTTCGTCGAACGGAGCTCGATGAATGGCGATCGATGAAATCAATTCAAACTTTAGTAAAATAGCGTTCGACGAAATCCATATTGCGTTCGATGAACTCTATATTGTGTTCGACGAACTCATCAATTCTCTGCGTTCGACGAACTCTATACTGCATTCGACAAACCTGCCAATTCTCTGCGTTCGACGAACTCTATCCTAAGTTCGACGAACTCTATACTGCGTTCGACGAACTCCTGAATACTTAGAAAAAAAAATGTTTCTTCCAGCAGCAACTATCCCTTGGCTATTTCTTTGTGTTTGAATATGAAGTGCATCCCAATAGAGAGATTCCACATGAGTCAATACCTTGGTCTACATAATGAGGAATTACATTGCGTAGGCCTGTGTCTTATGACTCATTGAAACCTGACATTAGTTTGTACCTAGAAATTTACAACCTGCAAACACACAACTAGACAACAACATTAAATACAAACTCAATTCAACTTAGTTCAAGGGGACTTCTTCAAATCAAGGTAATTGTGGATACAATTCCCAACAATCTCCCCCCTATTTGAAGAAGTCAGAACCTATGTACTATGTTGAATTGCACAGAGAGTAAATATTAAAAAAATACATAAAGAAATAAGGAGAGTTAAAAACTTAGCTTTTTCAACCTTCTCTCCCTTTCAACTTTCTCTCAACTTCAACTTCTCTCCCAAATTCAACTTCTCTCCCCCTTTCTGACTACTTCAGATAGGGAACAAAAAGCATGAGAGATCAACAGAGTGCTCCCCCTCAGCAACTGCATTGGAGTCCTTATTTGGGAGTATACTTTGAAGATATTGAAACATCTCCCCCTCAATCTTTTCTCCCCCCTTAGAATTTCAGTGCCTGGATTGATTTCCTAAGTTTTTTAGCAATCTTGTTATATACTTCGTGTTCTGGTCATGTACCACGAACATCCACTATCCAAATGCCTGATTAGAGTTTTGGTTGGCCTTTGGACATACCTACAATCACAGATTAATTTCCCTTAGGAACCTAAATAGAGTTGGGTCCAAGGTTCCTGGTTAGACGGCTTCCACTTGGATTGTTAACCTTGCGAGTGGTCGGCCTTGCATTGTTAACTAGTGGAGCCTTATAATTTCTAGGATTAAACCAGCAATCTATGACAAAGTGACCAACTTTGCCACAACACCAACAATCAAATCGATTGTATCGTCTCTTATTCTCCTGCTTCACCTTTTGAATAGGAGGTCTAGTAGGAGCAACATTCTTAGAAGTAGACGCCTCGTGATTGCAACATACACATGGCTCCTTCTTCTCAAGAGGCTTAGCAACAATAGATTTAATCTTTGGAGTTTTCTTGACAACTGATCCATGTACAAATGGACGATGATCCTTGAGGATTACTTCTTCATGAGGAGCTTTGAATGGAGTCATGTCAAAGTTTTGGGGTCTACTCCATCCTTGATATTTGTTGCTAGATTCAACATGTGTTGGTCTAGCAAAGTGACCATAGGATGCCTCAAATTCAAAGGGTTTGTCGGAAAAACTACCTTCCTGAATGAAGGTTGACTTTGATCAGCATTTCCCTTTCCTTTCACGGCTCTTTTCTCAGCAGCCTTACTACTTTCAGCCTCATGACCAAGGCCACTACCCTTCGCAGGAGCAGAAAATTTATCAATGAGTGGAATAATAGTCTTTAGCTTCGAGAAGCTTTCTACAAGCTTCCTTTCCACCATTAATTTATCTTCTAGTTCATTTATAAACTTCTCCTTAAGATTTAACAACTCAGTGGCGCTTTTAAGTTCGTCTTTCAAGATTTGGATTTCATCTTTGAGAGGAGTTAATTTTTCAATTTCCTCCCTCAAATCTGATTCCACCGTCTTGAGAGATTCAATCTCTTTTGCTTGAGATTTAACTACCTTGTGGCATTTGTCAAATCCCACCAATACAGCTTTATACTGAACCATTAGATCTAAGTCTTCTTTTGAAGAATAATCTTCATTCGCATTGGATCCAGTTTCAAAATCAGAAAGAGGAGTGTGCGAGTTTACCTTCCCTTCATAAGGCGTGTCGTAGTTATCCGAATCTGAATTTGCCATAAGCCTAAAGTAGGCTTCATCAGTCGAGCTTGACTCACCTGAGTGGCTGTCGCTAAGAATCTTGGTCTTCTTTGCTAAGAAGCTCTTTTCTTCTTTCTTCTTTCCATTGAAGGATTTCTTCTCTTTCATCTTTTTGTATGGACATTCCGTACTTAAATGTCCTGGCTTATTACAGCAATAACAAATAATATCAGTCGAAATATGTTTATTCAGTTTAGTTTTATACCTGTCGTTGTTGTGTTCCTTCTTGTGATGGTCATCATCACGTCTTGATTTTCTATGATCTGATGAGGAGGATTGACCATTCCTTTGCTTCCTTTTATTTAGCAATCTCTTGAATTTCTTGGAGAGTGAAGAGAACTCTCCATCAGACATATCAGAGCTTTAGGGGCAAGCATCTGATCATCATCTTCATCTGAGGATTTTCTCCTGACAGATGATGTGGCTTTATTTCTTCTTGACCCTTCGGCTCTCAACGCTACAGACTTCTCACGTCCAGAAGTCGAGCATCCTTCTTCTTCTGATTTTTTGATGCTGAGCTTTAGTTCATGGGAAAGAAGTTTCCCAAACAGTATCTGTGGCTCCATGGTAGCCAACTTTCTGAATTCCCGGATGGCAATTACCTTGGTATCCCATTCTTTCGTCAGGGATCTCAAGAACTTGTCATTCCATTCTCCGACGGTGAATTCCCGATCATAGTTCCTAAGACCATTGACGATCTTGAAGAACTTCTCATAAGTATCAGAAATGGAGTCTCTTGGATCTTGCTTGAATGCTTCATATTCTTGGTTTAGCAATGATCGTCGATCATCCCTCACTTCTTATGTACCTTCCATCAGAACAACTAGAGAATCCCACATCTCCTTGGCAGACTTGCAGTGTATAAAGTTTTGCAACATAGAATCATCCACTGCACCGGCAATGATGTTCTTTGCCTTCTTGTCCAAGGCGACGAGAGCAATCTCATATTTAGTTAACTGCAGCATCTTCTTTGGAATATGAATGGTTGAGTTTGTTGAAGACGGTTTCATCAGAACATGGGGACCTTCCACAACTATCTGAAAAATTCTCGGATCAGAGGCTTCCATGTAGAATTTCAATCTTTCCTTCCACATGGGGAAGTTCTCCTTAGAGCAGATGGGCAACTTGACGGGATCCTTGGATTTTTCCATTCCAGACATACTTGCTCTTGTAACTAGACTTTTAGAGATCTTATTCAAGGCGTTAACCTTTATCGAATAACCTACCTCTGATACCAACTGAAAGTGTCTAGTTGCCTACCAAAATCACCTAGAGGGGGTGAATAGGTGGATTCAATGGCTTTTTGCGGAATTAAAAACTTTAGATAAAAGCGCACAGAAACCAAAAGAGCACAGCACAACACAAGGATTTATAGTGGTTCCCCGATGTGGGTAGTCCACTTTCCACCTCACCTATCTAGCACGACCGGCTAGACTAGGCTACTTCACAATTCTCGGATTATGAATAATCCTACAACTCGGAGTCACCACTCCTACAACTCGGGGACAAGGCTCCTACAAACTCGGAAGAAAAACTTCCTACAAACTCGGAGACAATGCTCCTACAACTCGGAGTAAAACTCCTACAAACTCGGAAGAAAAACTTCCTACAACTCGGAGACAATGCTCCTACAACTCGGAGTAAAACTCCTACAAACTCGGAAGAAAAACTTCCTACAAAATGTGTAAAAGGAATTTTTACAACACTTTAGATTGAGAATCAATCTTCTTAAAATCTTCCTAAGACTTGACTTGATCAGATATGGAAAAGAGAGATCTTCTTCTTCCTTTAATGAAATAGAAATCTGGATCTTGAAAGAAGGAAGAAGAAATCTTGCCTTGAAAGCTAGATCTGAAACTTTGGAGAAAACTAGATCTGAAAAGACTTTGAAGAAATCAGGAATCAAAGATATAGTTTTCTCTTTTCTTCAAGAAGAATCGTCAACAACTTTTTTGGCAGCAGCAATGGATTTTCGAGAACAAACAGGGCGCTGACAGAACTTTTGCGATCTTCTTCTATTTGATTTGCGAATGACGATTAGGGTTTTTTTATTTCTTTTTTATTCACGATTAGGGCTTTTAGAAATAGCTCTTAGATATTTATATCGATCCTTCACCAACGGCTATATGCAAGATTGAAGGAAAATATATTCTCCAATGTCTATATGCAAGAATTAAGTAAAACATTCCATGTAAACTGTACGCGGCCGAAGCAGCAATTTGAAAAACGAAACAGCACAAAGCAAATTCAGCGTCAGTTAAAAATTCATCGAACGGAACAGCCATCGATGAAATCGTTTCAACTCGTCGAACGGCGCCCGACAAATAGAGACCGACGAAACACTTCAGTCTCAGCATAACAGCGATCGACGAACCTTCTTCACTTCATCGAACGAAGATCGACGAACAGCGATCGACGAAACATTTTAACTTCAGAATAATTGTGTTCGACGAAACAACTTCAGTTCGTCGAACGGGGCTCGATGAATGGCGATCGACGAAATCAATTCAAACTTAAGTGAAACAGCATTCGACGAAATCCATACTGCGTTCAACGAACTCTATATTGTGTTCGACGAACTCGTCAATTCTCTGCGTTCGACGAACTCTATACTGCGTACAACGAACCTGCCAATTCTCTGCGTTCGATGAACTCTATCCTAAGTTCAATGAATTCTATACTGCGTTCGATGAACTCCTGAATACTTAGAAAAAAATGTTTCTTCCAGCAGCAACTATCCCTTGGCTATTTCCTTGTGTTTGAATATGAAGTACATCCCAATAGAGAGATTCCACACGAGTCAACACCTTGGTCTACATAATGAGGAATTACATTGCGTAGGCCTGTGTTTGATGACTCATTGAAACCTGACATTGGTTTGTACTTAGACATTTACAACCTACAAACACACAACTAGACAACAACATCAAATACAAACTCAATTCAACTTAGTTCAAGGGGACTTCTTCAAATCAAGGTAATTGTGGATACAATTCCCAACAGGGACTAACTCACAACTTGCCGATATTTTCACCAAACCTCTACCTGATGCGCATTTTAACATGCTTAGGTTAGAATTGGACGTCTTAGAAATATCTCATTAATCCCTATAAAATGCTATCAATTTTTTTTGTCTCTAATTATATTTGTTTGCATTTAAAAAAAACAAAACAAAAACCAATAAAATATAAAAACACTTATAAAAAAAATACTAAAAATATGCTAAAAGAGCCTTCAAATTAACTCTAAATCTCTGAAATTCCAACATTAAGAAGTCCTCTTTATAATACAAAGGAATTATGAAAAACATTTTTCAAAAAATCAAGATTTGCAGTTTTATTTTGGCGTTAAGAAGCTAACGCCTGGCGTTAGCCCCTTTGCTCAAAAAATGTCTTTTTGAAAAAATTTTGGTATTATTTTAATGCAGTGTTTTATTTTTATTTCTCTATATTAAAAGTTTTCTATTTTTTATTTTTTTTAAATGATGAAAAAAAATTTATGCTTAAATGCTTTAATCAAGGATGATTATATTTATTACTTAATGATTATTTACAATGTTTGATTTTATCTTTCAAGTTTCTTAAAAAATATTGTTTTATTTTTGTCATGTCTTGAATATTATCTTAAAATGTGCAATCAATTTGGTTATAGATTACATGTGTAGAAATGTTTTCATGCCTCTAAGTATGACTAAAGATTTATCTTTGATAATGATCTTCTCACTTACACCTTTTTGTTAATCTACATGTGTTTTAAATCATATTTTCGCATGACTGTGTAGTATAAGAACATATCATTTTTGAATTACATAAATAGTTTACCTATACAACATTGAATTCATTCTTACAATTCTTTGTTTTTCATGCACTTGTGATTAGAGAAATGTGATATATCAAATAAAAATTTATATGTTTGCAACAAGTGAATTTGGAGTCCTTTGTCAAAAAAAAGTAACGAAAACTCAACCAAAAATTGTAAAGTGTCTTGTGCAAACAAATTTTTGGCCACATCTCTTTAAAAATAAAAATATTTATGTGCATTGAAATTTGTGGAAGTAAAGTTGTTTATGTTTATTTCAAGTTATGTTCTTAAAATACAAACTTTCATATAATATGATTTATACACTTGTATAATTTATCAAAACACCATTATTGAACACATCATTATCATTTATAACACTTCCACTCATGAGAATTGGACCTAAAGCTAATCTACACTAATTCTCTATAATCTTGAGTAAATGCACTTGATAGCAAAGCAAGATCTTTATAATGTTTATGCATACTTGAAATGCAAATTTATTTACATTGTAAAGCACATCTTTTCTTAATATTTGTAATCTTGCTTGCTAATTTTCTATTACCAATATCAAATATACTTGCAACTTGTGTATCTAAATTAAAAATATCTACATAATTGCTTTAAACATTTATTATATTTTGTACTTACAAATTCTTAAAGATGTTCAATATTGCTTTCGATGTGTTCACTATTTTTCAAAAAGTTGTTATTGTATTTACATGGTGCATATCATTTCATATTGCGACTACTCTAACCTACCTCCTTTTGATTATAACAAAAGAGGGAGAATAAATTTAAGAAATAAATTGTAAATATAAATTGAAGATATCTATTATTTAGGGGGAGTAAAATAGAAAATACATTCATGTAGGGGGAGTATCCATATAAGGGGAGTATGCATGTTTATCACGCTTGTCATATACTATAAACCCTAAAATTAAAGTTTATTCTTATTAGTGGATGTGTTATTATCAAAAGGGGAAGATTGTTGGAGCTTGTGTTCCACACCTCTTAGTTTGAGAATAACAAATCACACTATGTATTTGATCTTGCTTGTGTTTATAGTGTGCATGTACTATAGTTAAATAACCCTATGAACTGGATGTTAATTGATGATGATTCTATGAAAAGAGAGCTAACGCCCCGCATTAGAAGTTAACGCCCAGCATTATCTTATCGTAGAGAAGGGATGACGTCTCAACGATCTTGACATGAAGAAGAAATATGGTCGAGAACAAAGAGACAACGCCAGCGTTGGAGCTAACGCTCGCGTTGAGTCCATGATCTGCCACGATCTCGATGGTTGCACGATCTCAGTCACGACCATACACGATCACTAACGCTGGCATTAACTTCTTAACGCCCGACATTAGCTCATGTGCCTATTTAAAGAGCTGATTTCGTTGCTCAAATGTTGAACTTTCAAGCCTTCATTCCAATCTTCTGTGAGAGCATTTCATCCCCGAATTTAGAGAACATTCCTAACACCGCCATTGAGGAACAAGAATGAGAAGGAGATTTCCAGCAGTCAAATTTGAAGAAGGACGCTTTCTTCAACTCCGATGATGGTCATTGCGTGTCTTCAACATCTCCTTCAGCGCTCATCAATATAGGGAGTCTTTTTTTTCTAAATTTACTTTTATATTTTCATTATTTTCTTGTAACGGTAGTGAATTCGCCGCCATGCGTGTGGTGACTAAGACGGGTTTGGTTTAGGCGGAAATTCACCGCCTTATGCATGGCGACTAGGTCAAGGGTAGATCTAAGGGGTGGCTAGAGGCCTTATCTGGGGAAAGATAGACTATTGCCAACCAGTTCTTGGGAGAAGGGTCGGTGAAGGAACAAAAAGTGATTATTACCTTGTCGCCTTTAATTTCAAGAGTTATTGAAATTTTATCTTTGTAATTCTCTTTGAAATATACTATTTATTTTCATTATCTCTAATTTTCTGAAATTGTATTTCATTTAAGTTCCATAAGTAAAATCACTTTGACATAATTCTGTGAAGCCTAATTTTCTGGAGAGCTAAGCCCAACGTTAACTCTTAACGCCACCATTAACAACAAAATCAAAAAGTTTCGATTTTCTATAAATCTCTCAGTTTTACTCAAAAATTCGTAAGCCCCTTATTCACCCCCCCCCCCCCTTTAAGGGCGCCTTAAGACCCAACAAGTGTGTGTATCTATTTTTCAGGAAAGGAATCGAGACCTTTTATAGCTGATTCTTTAAGTTACCGTAAGCGGTAGAGTTATCGCGCAGTGGTAGCTTCTTAATGTGCTTTCGCCAGCTGTCCAGTGCCAAATTAGGATGGTGCCGAAGAACATTCTCTTGTTGTCTTCGGATAGCGCACTGCGGTAGGCTAGCGCATCACAGTAGTAGGCACGTCGAATCCTTCGCGACGACAGCAGAGCATCAAGACGACACAGTCTTCTTATTGACAAACCCAGTGCGCGATGGTAGGCTAGCGCCTGTGGTTGTAGTCACATCAATATCGTCTCGACGCCTTCATCTCGATGACATGGTCTCAATTTGAAGCAACCTTCAAGTCGACGATGGCAGTCTCATCGGCATAGCTAGCTCCCGCGATAAGTTAGTGCGCAACGATAGTCTTCTCGATGATATCATTTCAACGACGTAAGTCTTTACGTCAATATTTGCCTTTGCGTCAATAGCAAGTCACGTTAATATGGCTAGCACTGACGGTGGGACTAGAGCCCGAAGGTAGGTCAGTAAGAGTAGAGTTCTCGACGTATTCACACGTGTAAACCTGCATACTATACTCAAGACATGTATGATCAAATACAGTATGGGATTTGATATTTTCAAACTAAAGAGATGCAGAATGCATGTTCCAACAAAACTTATCCCAATGACGTTTGGAATTGAGGAGAATGCATAAAACCTTTTTGGTTTTCTATACCGACCCTTCTCCCAAGGACCGGTTGGCTTTAGCCTATCTCTCCTTGGATGAGGCATTGATCCGCCCCCTAGATCTAACCCTGGACCTAGTCGCCACACCTACCCGGTGAATTCTCCCTAGTCCTCGCAAGGCCCTAGTCGCCAACCATGCGGCGAAATTTTCCCTAAGCCACTTACGACCTAGTCGCCAACCACCAGGCAAATTTCTCCCTAAGCCCCCACAAGACCTAGTCGCCAGCACGGGCAAATTTCACTACCGATAAAAGATAAGAGTTACAAGATAGAATAAAACTAAAAGACAAACTCCCTTATATGTTGAACTCAAAGATCTTGTCGAAGGCACGCCGAAGTAATCTTTGGAGTTGATGCTTACAGCCTTCGTGTAGAGTAGGCGTGATCAATCTTTCTCGGAGTTCTTTGCATTCACAAACTTTGATGGAGTTGTCTTGGCTGCAAGAAGGCTTCTCACAAAGTTCAGGAGTTATGGTTTGATTCGTCATCAAATCATCACTTTAGAACGAAGGAGGATGGCTCTGTAAATAGACTAGATTCTAGCGTTATCGCCGAGCGGTAGCCACTTTCAACATATTTTCTAGCATGCAGATTGAGTCATCTTTGGCAACATTCTGCTCCAAATATGGTTGCCCCTCCTGCCGCGCCGTGGTAATACTAACACACCATGTTAGCGATATATCATTCCTTGCCGTCAGATTTCCTTCCTCTTTTGCTTCTCAATTAGCAATGAGATGACGGGACTACCATAAGCTACTACCGGGTGTTAGCCTTAACGCGCCATGGTAGGACTTGCAATATCTGCGTCCCATCGATATTCCTTTCTCGATGATGCTTCCTTCTAGACGTTGTTTCCAATTATGTAGATGCTACCACCAACGATAGTGATATCGCATCGTAGTAACTAACAGAGCGCCGTATAGATAGAGGATCATCGTCTTTCTATTTTGTACTCATAGGGGCTTGAGAGCTGAAGTTCCTGCGCACTATAAACAAATGAGAAGTATGATCAAATACAATAGGATTATTATTCTCAAATCAAGAGATGTGAAAAGCTTGTTTCAACACACATGACATATGATTAGATTATCAACGATTTTATGATAAAAAAAACAAATAGATGAGCGAAAGGAAAGGAAAACTAAGCTAGAAAAGGGCCTACAACACTGTATGAAATTCACTCATCAAAATCCTCAAACTTGAATTATTGCTCATCCCGAGCAATCCATCTATCAACGAGGAGTAAGATAGGCTAATTACAAATCAAAATCAAAATAAGAAAGTGGACCGAGAAGTCTCATATCCATGGGTAATAAAATAGGTTAAAGAAAATTTCTAAACATATAGAATAAATACATTGTATTTAAATCAACTATCGAATAACTATATCCACTCCTAAACGAGAGAAATAATGATCAGTCCTAAGCATAGTGTAGGTGAAAGTAGTAACGCTGAGTGCAATTTATAAGCTCAAAACTACTAGGGTGGTCTCCAAAGAAATCCATCAATGACGATTGCCAAAGGCTCGCCCGGTCACACCTTCTCCACTACACTCATCACTAACTAACTCTACATATCATTAGGACTTGAATGTGATGAAATCTTAGGCTTAGGATTAAGGTGGGGTTTGCAATGATAAAAGTGAGGGTTATTTCACACTTAAGCGAAAATCAAGAGCTCACATTGAAATAGCTACCAATGGTAATAAGTGGGTCAGTGATGCCCCAGACTTAGATTTGAGCACATGTGGTCACTCACCACTTGCCAGAACAATGCA
Organism: Dactylorhiza incarnata; assembly: GCA_033032865.1. Classification (NCBI taxonomy): domain Eukaryota; kingdom Viridiplantae; phylum Streptophyta; class Magnoliopsida; order Asparagales; family Orchidaceae; genus Dactylorhiza; species Dactylorhiza incarnata. The sequence goes on from JAWHQI010000028.1 coordinate 12,243,202, forward strand.
AAAAATATAAATTTATTCTTTTCTTTTCTCCCTCCTTTTTTTCTTTTCTTCTTCTTTTTCATTTTCGCACCGATTTTTAACATTTAAATTAATTGCACACCAAATAGTCAATGAATACACCGTACTTAACAAAATCTCAATCTGCCTTCGCAATTAGCTCAAAAAAAATATTTTAAATGCAGCTTGCAACTAGGTGTGATAAAGATTTTGTCTTTTAGGATTTGGTAATAATATGCTGGAGGTGCAACAAGAGGAGGGTGTAGGCACAAAATGGGTTGCAATGGTAGTGAATATAGGATCAGATATAAAGGCTCAAGCTATCCAAGTGAAGGCCTAAATCCTATAGGTAGAGTTAACTAAAATTAAGTGCATATGCTTCGAAGATTGCTAGGGGCGAGTTCTAGACACCATGAAAGGATACCCCCCTCATCGTGAGCCTAAAATATAGCACAAACAAAACTACACACAACTATACACCAGCATCAGACTCGATCATGTTTTAACATAGAGTGGATATAAAACCAATAATAGCTAAAGACAATATAATGTATTTATCTTATGCACAGAATATAACCCCATTACCTCTTTATTTAACTTATTGATTTGTTTTCAATAAGATTTTATTTTCAGTTTTTAGAAGATTAAGATTTTTAAACTTTTATTGAGGTTTTTGCAAGTTCTCAAATACACATCATATAAATCTTCATTGGTAGAAGGAAATACCCCAGTGTCGCTCTGGACACTGCATTCGTCGTCCGATGCTTTGTGGATTTTTCCCATGAGGCACAAGTTTACCTCTTCATCATCGCTTGAGGTGGATCCGTTTGAGCCTTTGGATGAAGAGTCATCCCATGTTGCCTCCTTAAATTCCTTCTTCTTTTATTTTCCTTTGTGCCGCTTTTCCTTTTGCACTTTTAGATATTTTGGGAACTGGCTTCGAATATGTCAGGTCTTCCTATAGTGGAAGCACTTCAGTGGAGTCCGCTCATCGTCATCGTCTCTTCCATTTTCCTTCTCGGATGACAAGCCTTTCCTCCTTGAGTCCTTTTGGATCTATTTCCGGAAGGTGTTCCTCATTTCTGGGTTCTTCATGAACTTTTTGAAATTCTTCACGAAAAGGCTTTCTTCATCCTCCTCCTCATCATCGTCGTCTACTCTTTTTGACTTCAGCGCCAAGGCCTTCTTCTTGGGCTCCTTGTTGTATTCTTCGTGCTGAATTTTGAGTTCCACCACATGGGTTTTGAGATTCCCAATAAGGCTCTCAATTTGGAGTTGTCTCAGATCATGCAACTCGGAGATGGACGTCACTGTTGGATTGAACTTCGGAGGGAGAGATCGAAGGATTTTCCTCACCATGTCGCCATTGGCAAAAGTTCCCCCGAGTACTTTTTAGGCGTTGACAATCTTGGTGAACCGAGTGTACATCGAGTCTACATCCTCATCTGCATCCATTCTTAATTTTTCATACTCCGATTCTAGTTGGAATAGCTTTGAGTCTTTAACCTGCGATGTACCTTCATGAGTTATTCCCAATAAATTCCATATATCATAAGCAGTTTCGCAAGCACAAACTCGATTGAATTCATTTATATCTAAAGCACAAAATAAGGCATTCATTGCTTTAGCGTTATTTTTATACCTTGTTTTATCTCCCTCATCCCATTTGTCTTTGGGCTTTTCCATGGTTATTTCTCCAACTACATATATAGCAGGACTATACCATTATTCTACCAAAGCCCAGACTTCTATATCTAAAGTCATAAGAAAATGTCGCATTCTAGTTCTCCAGTAGCTATAATCCATTCTAGTGAATAACGAAGGTCTACTAATCCATTGCCCTTTATGAAACGTGAGATCATGGAGCGCCATTATTCCCGGTTGTTAGACCATTATGAATAACCAACCTCAGATACCACTTATTGGATCTGTAGGCGCCCTTATAGAGGGCGGGTGAATAAGGGTTTTAGCTCATTATAAATCTAAATTTACATATAGTTATAAGTTGAAATTATTCTATGAGATATTTATATTAAAAACTTGGCCTTTATCCTTTACAAAAATATCTTTTATAGAGAAGTTCTTATGTAGAAGTTGAGTCTCGGTTGCTACTGCCAGCGATAGAAGTTACCGCTCGGCGTTAGTGATAGAGATCCCCATTTGCTTGAAATAATGTAGAAAAGAAATACGTAGAGTAAAAAATGGAGATTGAAATATTTTTATATCAGCAAAAAGATTACAAAACTTGATCCCAAAGACGCTCGGAATCGAGGCAGTAGTAAAACCCTTTTTGGTTTTCTATACTGACCCTTCTCCCAAGAATCGGTTGGCTCTAGCCTATCACTCCCCAGATAAGGCCTTGAGCCGCCACCTAGATCTAACCATAGACCTAGTTGCCATAACCCGCGATGAATTCCCCCTAAGTCTCCCAAGACTTAGTCGTCAACTCCTGATGCGAATTCACTACCAACACAGATTAAGAGAAACAGGAATACAATCTAAAAATAAAAACTCCCTTAATAGTAAAACTCGAGGATGAGGTTGAAGGCACGCTAAGCAGATCATTGGAGTCAATGCGTGCGACCTTCGAGTTGAATAGTCATGGTGAATCTGCCTTCAAAAATCCTCTTTGTAGTTTGTGTGTGAGATGCTTGGGTGTTTGATATGAATCCCTCTTGAGGTAGCACCAAGTAATAGAGTTAGTGTTCAGGATCAACATCATACAAAACCATGGTTGCCTTTTTATAGACTTGAGGAGATAACACTTGCGTTACCGATAACGCTCAGCGGTTGTATATATGACAACAATTTTGGCGCTAGAATCTTCAATCCGGGAAGGTGATTCTGCTCTTTTGGAAACTTCTTATTTTAGCAAGGCTAACGTCCATCATTAGAGATACTGCCCAGCGGTAGTGATCTTCTATAAGTGCATCCTTCTTCCCGCCAGAAGTCTTTGCTTGAATTTCACTTTGGCGCGCTTCAGTACTCCAGGGCTAACGCTAAGCGTTAGAAGCTTTTTCCCGGCGGTAGTGGATTATTATCGAGATGCATGTCGTCGGGTCGACTCCATGCTGACTAGTCTAGCTTCTAATCAATATCATCGAGATGCTTGCGCGAGCGGTAGAACTAATGTCATGCGTTAGTGGTTGCATTATATCTTAGCCCTAGTATAATGAGCCTTTCATCTTGTAGCATCCCGATGTCATACCTGTGAGTTCCTGCATGCAAACAGAAAACCAAACATGATCAAAAACAACATGAGATTTGTTATTCTCAAACCAACGGTATTCAGAAAACCATGTTCCAACAATCTCCACCTTTTGATATTAACAAATCCACTTATGAGAAATCAATATAACTTAGTTTGTGCTTATAGAAAAATTGATGTCATAGTTTGCTTTCTAGAGTTTTGTTTTTGAAAGTAAAAGACCCCCCCCCCCCATATATATGTGCCCCTAGATTTATAAATTTGTTCTCCCCTTTTATCCCTTAATTTTATTCTCCCCTTTTATCTTTAGATTCCATAATAGAATTCATTAATCTTTAGATATCTAATTTATTCTCCCCTTTTGTTATTAGCAAAAGTGGGTGGAAGTGAATGAAAACGTGAAACGGTTTGGAAAGGGTACAATGGAACACTTATTGGAGACTGAAAGTGCACAGTGTGCCTCTGAGAATCCTCAAGAGGGGGGGGGGGGGGGGGGTAAATAGATATTTAATTAATTTTCTATCTTAATTGTGTAGACAATAAAACTTACTAAGGTGTTATGCACTCAAACCAAAACCAAAGGCAGAATAAATAAGATAAAGATTGTTGTAAATGAATGCTGAAAAAGAAAGTGGGACATCACAGAAAGTCACAACACAGACACATAGATTTTTTATAGAGGTTCCCCAAAATGTGGGTACTCCCCTCTTCTACCACTTGGTAGGAAAGCACCACTCGTGCCTGAGTCTTTTGATAAGGAGACTCTGAACCAAAGATCTTTTGATAAGGAGATCTTGAACCACAGATTTTTTGATAAGGAGATCTTGAACCACTGATCTTTTGATAAGGAGATCTTGAACCACTAAATCCTTTAGAAGAGGGATTCTTAAAAATCTTTTACAGTTGAGGAAAAGGAGAAAGGAGAAGGAAGAGGTGAGAAAAAGAATTATGTTCTCAGAATTATATTGAAGCATTCTGCTTCAATTTTTCCTTTTGCTGGATCTGCTAATGATGAACCCTTGCTTAATATTGCAAGGGTTATGAGCTTTAGATCCTTTCTTCTTTCGTCTGTTTGAAATTTGGCTGCTATAAGGTATTGATGAAGAGCAGCCTTCATTTGTTTTGTTCTGAGAGAGAGAGAGAGCAGTTCTAATTTTTCTATCTTTTAGGTATCCAAGAGGGAGAGAAAGAAGGAGGAAGCCCTAATCGACAAGATGCAGAAGATTATGATCAATAATCTGTAATTCTATCCGCTCTCTTCTTATTTATTGTCTATGATTTATTTTTTGAATTTCTTTCCTCTTTTAGGTTATGCTGAAAAGGTATTGGCCTGGACAATTTCTCTTCCTTTCCTAATTTGTTCACGACTCATTCTCCAGCTGTATTGATCCTATTCAAGAAAGCCTTTGTTATCTTGCTTATTGCTCCTCTCTATTCTAGGCAATAAATGAGCCATTGTAGAACGGTCTTCAGTACTATGGGCCTTGAGAGAGTTCCAAAATGACAGCTAAAAAGGTTTCCTTTTCAGACTGTATTCGACGTTGCGTCGATCTCTCTTTCTCTCTTATCGACGCGCCTTCGAGTTCTTGTAAAAGCAGCTTCAAATTCCTTCAAGCTCTGGTTGAACTCAGATATCGACATTGCGCCAATTACTTATCAACGTAACCATCGAGTTGAAGACTTCACTCTAAACTTCATTATCTGCGTCGAATTGTAGTTGACGTTGCGTCGACTTCAGATGGCTTCGACAGATTCTTCCTTCTGCGTTGAGTTGAAGTCGAAGCTGCATCGACTTATAATGATACTTTGACTTGCTCATTTCATCTATGTCGATATCCTTTCGACATTGCGTCGACTTGATTTACTTCAACAGAGAGGTTGAGTTGCTTGGACTTCTAGTCTAAGTGACGTCGACATGAAGTTGAAGTTGCGTCGAATATAATTCGACGCATTTGTTCACTCAACCCAATTTGTGTTTGTCTTGCTCTGGTCTTTACACTCCAAGTTGTGTGTGATATCCTAAGATATCTAATGACCAAATTACCTTCATTATATAATGGGTAATTAAAACCTAAGAGTTAAAATTACTTTTAGGTAATTTGTTAAGTTAAATCGAAGGAGTTTTCCCAACAATCTCCCCCTATTTATCTTAACAAATTTTACAGTCTTGGTTAAAGTGATTTTACACAATCTTTTACATAAGCAGAATTACGTACAAGATAACATGGACAGTAAAAGTATGATAGTATGAAATCACAGAATATTTAATGCATTGTCAAATAAGTTATATTGTTCACAATACCCCATTTTGTTTGACTCTCCATAGAGGATATAAACATAGATACATGATTGTCATTGATCCTTCTTAGGAGTTTTTCTTTTCCTTAAAAATACTTTTGGAGGTATCTTCCTTGGGGAAATCTTCAGATGCTCATCATCTTTAGAAAACATTACTGTTTCTTCAGCAATATTGTCTTTGGGAAGCTCCCCCAGAATCTGTGCATTCAGCTCAGCATTATGCACAACTTCCTTGGCAATCTTTGCCACATCATCCAGCATTTCATTTGCATGGTGCTCCCCCAGAGTAGAGGGAAACACCTCCCCCTGGTTCACTGATGTATCTTCAGCAATCACATCCCCAGCAGGTTCTTGACCTGGGAGCTCGCCCTAGTTGTCAGCAGTTGTTTCCTCTTGGTTCTCTGGAGATTCTACTTGAGACTCCCCCTGGACATTTGTTAGATATTGATTTACCTCTTCCATATCTTTTTCAACCAGCTCCCCCTGGTCAGCAGGCTCCCCATGAACATTTTGGAATGTAGTAATTTTATCAGGGGCTTCAACATCTTTCCCCTTGTCATGGACACTCATCTCTAGAGTAAGTCCTTCCTCCTCCTGAATTTCTCCCCCTTCGTAACCTTGTTGGCAAGAGAGGTTAAGAACTCCTTTATTACTAGGGAGGAGGATATGAAGTCTTTGAGCCCCTGTAGACACCTCTTTGAGTCTAGTAGTTCAGACTCCATCTGTGAGTACTTCTTGTCAAATATTCTGGCTTGGCTGGCCAGTAGGTCTGCAAAGGTTATTGAAGCCATCCCTATAGCCTTAGATATTGCTTGGTCCATGTCAAATGAAGGTGTAGGATGGGAGGTAAAGGCAGGTGGAGATGGAGGTGGAGGTGGAGAAATGGCTTGGTAGGTTTATGGAGGGATATGATATGATGGTGGTGGTGGAGGAGCAGATTGACTGTCTGTGAGTAGGATGTATGGTTGTTGTTGTTGTGGTTATTGGTGGATAGGAGATTGAGGTATTAGGTCTGAGACTGTAGTAGATTAGATGGATTGGAGATTTTGATGTTGTTGTTGTTGTTGGGGAGTAACTTCCTGTTGTTGTTGAGGAGAAGGTTGTGCTAGAATATCATCCCTTGGGAGATCTGGTACAGTATCCTGTGGAGTTGGAGAGGGAGGAGGAGAAGGTGCAGACTAACCAGGCTTCAGAATTTTCCTGGTCCATTTAGAGAATATACCTATATTCATCATTTTTCCTGGAGGAATTGGCACTCCCTTGGACTTACACACATCTGGATAATGATGCAGCAGCACTTGGCTCATTATCCTCATGTAAGCATTTTCTTTATTTGAATATTTGTGACATATTAGCTTCAAGAGACACTTTCCCCTGTTGATCTTCTTGCTTAAAACCAGAACACCCATTATCTGCAGTTGCTGTCTTGGGATTGCATCATGTGTAGATATCTTGCATAGCAGCACCTTGCCTACTATGTCAGCCAAAAATTTGTATTCTTCTCCAACATCATTCTTCTTTAGATTTATGGCCTTCTCCTTCTTGAACATCATAATCTGTAATGCCCTGTTGGTCTCTTATGATGTAAGTTCATTAGAATCACTACCAGATGGTAGATCATATGTTTGAGTCAACATCTCCTCTATAATGCTGATGGCAGCCTCATATATGTTTCCATTTATGGAGCCATCATCTCCTTTGTGAAAGTCGTCCTTTAACTCTGTCAGTTCAATGTCCATTATCTTACACCTTGTAGATATTAGTTTGGTTAAACCAGTCTCTTAAAATAAGCCAAGAATGGCTTTGAAGCTTTCTGCCGCAGCACTGAAGGAATTAACATCTACATCAAAGCCAGAGTTCACTTTTGGTGGAGACATCGATCTTAGGTACCTGCAATCAAAAGAAAAAGTGAGAGAGAGAGAGAGAAATGGGTGCAAGAGAGCTGGAGAAGAAAGAAGCAAGAGAGCAGGGAGAGGAAATTTCAAAAGTGTAAATGATTCGACGCTGTAATTGCTTAAAAGAAGGTGAATCTTCGCAACTTAGGGTTTAAGTCGAAGTACAATCGATATATAATTAATATTTGGCGCGCAAAAGTATGTCGAGGCTGCTTCTAGAAGAAGTTTTGTGCGCACTGCTATATCAACGTTGTGTCGATTATTACTCGACGTGACTTTGAGATTGCTCAATAATTCTTAAGTTGACGTAGGGATGTCAACATTGCATCAATTTGTAATCGACGCGACCACGAAATTGGTCAGCGGCTATTAAGTTGACGCATCCGTCGATATGAATTATATGTTGCGTCGATTAGTATTCGTTTCATCCACTCCGATTGACTCTTGTACTTGCGTCGAGTGGAACCCAACGATACGTCGAATTCAATTCGACGCAACTCTGAATAAATAGTTCTATCTTCTTAGAAAATTTTTGTTGTTTTTCCCAGCAATTATGTTTGTTGAAAATAGTGGTTATGTTATTAATTTTATGAACTATATGGAGAGCAAGGGAATTAAGAGAAGTAATCTCTCCTTTGATTGAGTTTAGTTCTTCCTTCCTTTTCTCACTATCTTCTAGATAGTCCCTTACCTTACCCTGCACAAGTAATTCAAACATTAGAAGAAACCCAGGTTACCTTGGGCCCTTTGCTTCTACCATTGTAGCGTTCAATGAAAAAATAAAAGGGTCTTTCATGACACCCTTTTGGATGATAAGGAATTGGTTTCACATACCTATGAATATTACCTAGGTATAGAAAATGTGCATAGAAGATCAACAGAGTGTCTTATTATTCTATTCTTAAGCTTAGTCTTTTGGCTGTTTAATTTTCCTACATTACTCTTGCCTTGAGATTTCTTTTCTTTGTTAAGATTTGTTTTATTATTTCTAATTATTTTCTTTGGTTTATTAGCATCCTGATCCTTAGTTTTTGCACTATCCTCACAGGATTTATAGTCACTAGGTCTAATGAAGCTAACTGGATTTTTCCAGGCAGGTTTCCTAGGGATTTATGTGCTAGTGGATGGCTCTGCTCCTAGACCTAGGTGATTAAATCTCATGAAGAGATTTTCTGTGATGTCTCTCAGCTTTTGGCTCCTCCCATTGAGTGAGTCCTCAAAGGCTTTTACCTTTCCTAACTTTTCCTTTAACTTTAGATTTTCTTTTCTAATTTCAATTAATTATGATTCTTTTTTATCCATTTCTTCTATTAGGTCTTGATTTCTTACATATAGATCATCCTTCTTAAAGTTTTCTAATTCTTCCATATCTGCTTCTAATTCTTTTTGAATTTTAATAAAGTAATTACATAAATCTTTGAAGCGGGTTTTAAAATCATCAGAACTAAAATCAAAATCATCAAACAGGGATACCTGTTCTTCTTCATCATCTGATGACATCCCCAGTACCATCATGCAAGATGCTTCTGCTTCTGCTTCATCATCACTTTCAGATGACGAGGAGCTTAACTCTGCTTCAGAGTCACTCCAGGTTTCAGCAATGAAACTCTTGGCTTTCTTCTTGTCCTTCCCTTTGAAAGACTTCTTCTTCTTATTCTTCTTTTCATCCTTGTTACTGCTCCTATTCCTTTGTTCTTGTGGGCACTCAGGATCTATGTGCCCTGGTTTGTTGTAGGTGAAGCAGATAATCTCCTTCCTTGGATTCTTATCATATCTGGGCTTTGAGTTCCTCTTTCTTCTCCTTGAGTCTTATGTCCTGACCCATTTCATGAATCTCCTTGCTAGGAGACTGAACATTTCATCTTCAGGAGTGGAGGGCTCTCCTTCAGTAGCTTTCAGAGCAAGGCTCCTTTGGATAGGAGCTGGAGTTGTCTCCCTTTCCTCTAATTCAGCCTGGTTCTTCAAAAGCATCTCATATGACTTAAGCTTTCCTAGCAAAGCCTTAGTTGAGATTTATCTGTGGCATCTGGACTCTCTGATTGCCCAGCTCCTTGTATCCCTAAGCTAGGGAAGCGCATGAGGATTTTATCATTAATTACAGTCAAGGATATCTCCTTGTCCAAGCCTTTGAGCTCATTAATGATAATGCTGAATCTGTCATACATATCAGCAATTGTTTCTTCAGCTTTCTTCTGAAAGTTCTCATACTGGGATATGAGAAGGGACTTCTAGACATTTCTTTCATCAGCACTTCCTTCTACAAGTCTGGAAAGTGACTCCCAGATTTCTTTAGTTGATTGACAATCAACAACCTTTTGGAAAATGTCATCTGACATTGTGGAGACCAGAATATTCATAGCTTTGGCATCACATGCCTTCTGCTTTTTCTCTATTTCAGTCCACTCTGCCCTGGCACAGGTTCCTGAGTTGAAGTCCCACTGGCATCCTTCTTGTATGGAGTTGGTGGACCTGAAATAATGATATCAGAGATGTCTGTTGGATCGATAGGCGCCCTTAGAGGGGGGTGAATAAGAGAATAAAAATTCTTTTTATAATTTTAAGAAAATTACTAAATTGTTTTTTTAGTAAGAGAGCAAAATAACAATTTAGCAAAAAGTAATTTGCAATAATAAAATTTACGCCAAATGAGAGAAATCAAGTAAACCCAACTAGAAACAAGATTGTATTATATTTAAAAGGTGTTTACATAAATTTGATTTCAATATCGCTAAAAATCGGAGGCGTACAAATGTTATAGATTTTTCCTTTTCTATACCGACTCGTATCCCCACGAACCAGTTGGCTTTAGCCTATCCTTCCCTGGATATGGCCTCAAGCCGCTCTAGCCAATCCTTCCCCAGATATGGCCTCGGGCACCCCTAGATCTAATCTCCTAGACCTAGTCCCCAACTCACACGGTGAATTACCCCCTAAACCGCGCAAGGACCTGTTGGACATGTGTGTCACATCCCTTTGTTTGAGAATAACAAATCCCATATTGTATTTGATATTGCTTGTAGTGTGTTTATAGTGTGCAGGAACTATAGGTGCAATACTCCACAGGTAGAAGGCAGCATGGAATCAAATTTTTGAAAGGAGCAGCACTAACGGCAGCGCTAGCGCTACCGCCAGGCGCTAGCTCGTTCGACAAACTTGAAGCTCCGTTCGACGAATATGGAACGCCGTTCGATGAAAATTTCCGTTCGACGAATGTGGAACTCCGTTCGACGAAAATTTCCGTTCGATGAATGTGGAACTCCGTTCGACAAATACTCCATTCGACAAAAGTTCGTTCTGCCACGCCACCGACGGTTTTGCAACCGCTACCGCCAGCGCTAGCGCTACCGCCAGGCGCTATCTCAAGTTCGTGCACAGCGCCACGCCGCCGACGGTTTCGCAACCGCTCCACATGAACGCTACCGCAGGAGCTAGGAGCTAACGCAGGCGCTATCTCCAAGTTCTATAAAATGATGGGCTCTCTCTCGTTTTGAGTTAGTGCTTCCAGAGAGATTACTTGTGCCATATTTCCAGAGCTGCAACTCAGCCGAAAGTTCATCTCCCACTCAAATTCAAAGAAGATTTCTGGAGAAGGAAGCCACCACGCTGCATCCGAAGGACGATCGCTTCGACCTCGCTTATACTACAGCGATCCTTCATCTCCGACTTCAGATATCTCATACAGGGAGTTTCATTATTGTTATATTAATTTTCATTCCATAATTTTTGTAATCGTTAAGTTAATTCGCCTTGTGTTGGCGACTAGGTCTGGGTAGGACTTAGGGGGAAATTCGCCTTGTGTTGGCGACTAGTTCTAGGTGATTAGATCTAGGGGGCTCGAGGCCATATCCGGGGAGGGATTGGCTAGAGCGGCTTGAGGCCTTATCCGGGGAAGGATAGGCTAAAGCCAACCGGTTTGTGGGGATACAAGTCGGTATAGAAAAGGAAAAATTGTATTACTTTATACGCCTCCGATTTCAAGCGATATTGAAATCAATTTATGTAAACACTTTTTTCATATAATATAATCATGTCTCTTTTTGTGTTTACTTGATTTCTATCATTTGGAATAATTAATAGAATTGCAAATTACAATTGTTTCCTACTTTAAGTTAATTTGATTATTTCATTCTAATTCACTCTAAACAATTTAGCAAAAAATTATAAAAATTTTATTCCCTTATTCACCCCCCCCCCCTCTAAGGGCGCCATAAGATCCAACAAGTGGTATCAGAGGGCAGGTTATTCCAAACGGTTTAAAAACCAGGAATAATGGCGTCTTATGATCTCGCTTTTTCCGAGGGTCAGGGAATTAGTATACCTCCACTATTTACTGGGTCAGATTATAATTATTGGAAAAATAGGATGCGTTGTTTTCTAATGACCCTAGATATTGAGGTTTGGAACATGGTAGAAGAAGAATACACTCCTCCTACATTTGTAGTTGGAGAGGTTATGTTAGAAAAACCCAAAGATAAATGGGATGATCGGGATAAACTCAAATGTAAAAATAACGCAAAAGCCATGAATGCTCTATTTTGTGCGTTAGATAGAAATGAATTTAATAGAATTTATGCATGTAATACTGCATATGAAATTTGGAATCATTTGGAAGTTACTCATGAAGGTACCTCGTAGGTTAAAGATTCCAAGCTTTTCCAACTTGAGCCGGAATATGAAAAATTCTGAATGGATGAAAGCGAAGATGTTGATGGTATGTACACGCGCTTCACCAAGATCGTCAATGCCTCAAAAGCTCTTGGAAAGACCTTCTCAAATGGCGACTTGGTCCGTAAGATTCTTCGTTCTCTTCCTCCAAAATTCAACCCGAATGTGACAGCTATTTTGGAGTCGCACAACTTAAGAACGCTCCAAGTTGAGAGCCTCATTGGGAATCTCAAAACCCATGAGGTAGAACTCAAAATCCAATTTGATGAATACAACAAGGAGCCAAAGAAGAAGGCGCTGGCACTAAAATTAAAGAAAGAGTGCCAAGAGGATGAGGATGAAGACGAAGAAAGCCTTTTGGTGAAGAACTTCCGAAAATTCATGCGCAATCCGGAGGGGAGAAACACCTTTCGAAAATATTTCGAAAAGGGTGAAAGATGGAAAGGGTCATCTTCAAAGAAGGAAAAAGAGAGCGACAATGAAGAAGAGAGACCTCCACCGGAATGCTATCATTGTAGGAAGACGGGGCACATAAGGAGCCAATGCCCAAAATTCTTGAAGGAGAAAAAGGAGAAACGGCACAAAGGGAAAGAAAAGAGGAAGGTGCTAAAGGTAAAGATATGGGATGACTCCTCTTCATCCTCCTCCGAAGAATCAAGCGGGTCTTCATCAAGCGAAGATGAGGAAGCAAACATGTGCATCATGGGACATGGAAACGACGACGACACCAGTGTTCCTAGTGACACTGAGGTAACTCCTCCAACTTATGATGAATTGTTTAATGAATTCCTTGAAACTTGCAAAGCTTTTGATAAAAATATGAAAGATAGTATTTTATTAAATCATGAAAATGAATCTCTTATTAAAGAAAATCAAAAGCTTTCCAAAAAGGTAATTATTTTAGAAAAGAGAAAGGTTTCTTTCCAAGAATGTGATCACTCCACTAAATTGGCAAAAGATATTGAAGAGTCACTTTCTAAAGCCCTCTCTCATGCCAAAACTCTTACAAAAGAGAAGGGGGAATTAGAAAGGAAATTAGAAGCCTCTCTTTTGCAATTCAAAAAAAGGTTTTGAAAATAGGTGTGTCATGCTTGTGAAAGAAAACTTTTCACTTAAAGCACAAGTTCATGATCTCACCATGGCCATTAAAAATTTTGGAATATGCCAAAAATCTCTGGAAATGATTTTAGGGAACCAGTGCCATGGTTCTGGAAAATTTGGGCTAGGATATCGAGGTGAGGGCTACCGCCCGGCGCTAGCCACTAACGTCGGCGCTAGCACATCATACCATAAACCTAAATTTTCTTTTTCAAAATGTTTTTCTTCTGTAAATCCAGTAAGAAAATATTCCAGAAAAGGGTCTCAACCCCCTTTATTTCGTGTGCAAACTGTTATAGGTTAGGTCACACATCTAGTTCTTGCAGGAGAATAAAACAAAATGCTTTAAAACAAATCTGGGTACCTAAGGCTTCCACTTATTCTATGGGTGGTACCACTTGGGTATCCGGATCTTTACTCTCATCTTCTTTCTAGATGTGCAGGCAGGCTAAGGACAATGAAGATGTGTGGTACTTGGATTCAGGATGCTCCAAGCACATGATGGGCAATAAAGCAAAGTTCCTTAGCCTAGAAAAGAAGAAGGGAGGGATCGTGACGTTTGGTGATAACGGAAAAGGAAGGATCATGGGAATTGGTACAGTTGGTAACAAATCCTTTACTATATCTAATGTTCTTTATGTGAAAGGATTAAAACACAATTTAATTTCTATTAGCCAATTATGTGATAAAGGATTAAATGTGTTATTTGAATCTTCCACTAATCTATGCAAAATATCTAATCCTATTACAAACAATATTTTACTAACTGCACCAAGAATACACAATATTTATATAGTTTCATTTCATGATCTTTCAAAATCATCTTTAAAATGTTTTATTACCAAAAATGATGAACTTGAACTTTGGAATAGAAGGCTGGGACATGCTAGCACAAAGCTTATTGTAAAACTTGCCAAAAGAGATTTAATTAGAGGATTGCCTAGATTAAATGGAAATTTACCTTCACTTTGTTCACCATGTCAAAAAGGTAAAATTACTAGATCCTCTTTCAAAAGTAAAAATGTTATTTCTACTACAAGACCTTTGCAATTAATTCATATGGATCTTTTTGGTCCCGTTAGCACCGCAAGTCTTGGTGGTAGATTATATACATATGTTTTAATAGATGATTTTTCTAGATATTGTTGGACAATATTTATCTCATCCAAATCCGAAGCGTTTTGTGAATTTTCAAAATTATGTACTCGTATTCAAAATGAAAGTGATTTAAAAATTAAATGCATTCGCTCGGATCATTGGGGAGAATATGAAAATGAAAAATTTACATCTTATTGTGATATGTTAGGCATAAAATATGAGTTTTCCGCACCACGCACACCACAACAAAATGGTGTTGTAGAAAGAAAGAATAGGACACTTCAAGAGCTAGCACGCACTATGTTATGTGAATATAAATTACCTAAATCCTTTTGGGCCGAAGCCGTAAACACATCATGTTATGTTATAAATAGAATCCTGCTTCGCCCATCTTTAAATCTCACACCATATGAACTTTATTTTCAAAAGAAGCCTAATGTATCTTACTTCAAAGTTTTTGGTTGTAAATGCTTTATTTTAAATACAAAAATAGCATGGGAAAGTTTGATGAAAAATGTGATGAAGGAACATTTCTTGGATACTCTTCAACTAGTAAAGCTTATAGAGTTTTTAATAAAAGAACTAGAAAAGTTGAAAGTCAATTAATGTGAAATTTGATGAGCTTGTTCCTTCTATAGAAATACTTTCCGCAGGCAAAGAGGATGATCTATTACCTCCTTTGGAGCATGGTGATGAAGAACCTTCCAAAGAAGAAGAAGAGGAGGCCAAGAAAGATGAATATGTACCTTCAAGCGTCTTAAAATTCACAGAGGATCATCCACGGGAACTTATAATTGGTGAACCATCCATCGGGGTAAGAACTCGCTCTTCTCTTCATGAATCTTTTTCAAATATTTGTTTTGTTTCCGAAATAGAACCAAAAAACGTTTCTACTGCTTTAAATGATGAATTTTGGTTTTTGGCTATGAATGAAGAGTTAGAACAAATTGAGTGACATAATGTTTGGAAATTAGTTGAAAGACCATCTAATCACCCGGTTGTAGGTGTAAAATGGATTTTTAAAAATAAATTAGATGGTGAGTCAAGAATCTCTAGAAATAAAGCATGATTAGTAGCACAAGGATATTCTCAAATTGAGGGGATAGATTTTGATGAATCTTTTGCACCCGTTGCTAGATTAGAGTCTATAAGAATTTTTCTAGCATTTGCAAGTTTTAAAAGAATAAAATTATTTCAAATGGATGTGAAAAGTACTTTTCTAAATGGTTTTGTAAAAGAAGAAGTTTATGTTGAACAACCCCCCGGTTTTATTAATGAAAAAATATCCAAATCATGTTTATAAACTAGAGAAAGCGCTTTATGGTTTAAAACAAGCGCCCCGTTCATGGTATAAAAGACTTACATCATTTTTATTAAAGCACGGTTATATTATGGGAAGTACGGATAATACTCTCTTCATTAAGCACAACAATGATGATATAATTATTTTACAAATATATGTTGATGATATTATTTTTGGATCTACTAATGAAGAGATGTGTAAAGAAGTTATTTTGGTGATGAAAAATGAATTTGAAATGAGTCTTGTAGGAGAACTTTCTTATTTCCTTGGTTTTCAAATATCACAAATAGTTGAGGGTATCTTTGTATGTCAATCTAAATATGTCCATGATATACTTAAACGTTTTGGAATTGAAAACCTTAAACATGCTTCTACACCAATGAGTGCATCACTAAAATTAGGAAAAGATGAATCAGGAATTTCTGTAGATCAAACTTTATATAGAGGTATGATAGGATCTCTACTTTATCTAAGTGCAACTAGACCCGATATTATGTTTGTCGTATGCTTATGTGCTCGGTTTCAAGCCAATCCAAAAGAATCTCATTTAAAGGCGGTAAAACAAATTTTTAGATATCTCATTGGGTCATCTAGACTAGGATTATGGTACCCGCACAATAATTCATTTACACTTCACGGCTACTCCGACTCGGACTATGCCGGTTGTTCACTTGATAGAAAAAGCACTAGTGGTACTTGTCATTTTCTAGGACCTTCATTAGTTGCATGGTCTAGTAGGAAACAAAATTTGGTTGCACTCTCCACCACGGAGGCCGAATACATTGCATTAGGGAGTTGTTGTGCACAAGAACTATAGATGAGCCAAACTTTAGAGGACTTTTGTTTTCATCTAAAACTTATTGAATTAAAATGTGATAATAAAAGTGTCATTGATCTCACAAATAATCTGGTACACCACTCTAGATCCAAACATATAGATGTGCGTCATCATTTCATAAGGGGTCACATTAAAAAGGAAAATGTAAGGATTAGTTTCATTGGCACGGACTCTCAACTTGCTGATATATTTACTAAACCTCTTCCCGATGCAAGGTTTCAAATGTTAAGATTGGAATTAGGAGTCTTAGACATCTTAGGATGAATAACATGTAAAATGCTAATGTTTTATGCAATTTGAGCAATCAAAACATCTCTGAATATTACACAATTTCTGCATAAGACAACTCTTAAGACCCCTAATCAATATCAAAAATCAGATTTTTAAAATTCTTCAAAAATCGTGTACTGTTTCCAGCGTCGGCGCTAGCGTGGGTTTGTAATTTTTCTATTTTATAAAATTTCTAAAAATTAACAAAAATATGTTAGTTTATATGTACTACTTATTTGTTGTGTTTCTGACTTTTGTTATTTTTGTTTTATTCATATTACGAAAAAACAACTATAAAAGTTCAAAATACAAAAATACAAAAATATGTTTTTGAGATTTTCTGTTTTTATTTATATTATGGAAAATCAATTATAAAATTTCAAAATTCAAAAATACAAAAATATGTTTTTATGGTTTTCTATTTTATTTATATTATGGAAAATCAACTACAAAAATTCAAATTTTAAAAATACAAAAATATGTTTGTGTGATTTTTCTGTATTTATTTCATTAAAAATTTTCAAAACAACAAAAAACTGTATGATGTTTATTGTCAATATCAAGCATGTTGAATTCTATTATTTAGAATTATTTACAATGTTAAAACATATTCTTTCAAATTACTATGAACATTGTTTTGCTTATCATGCTTTGATATATCTATTTAAAGTGCATCAATTGTAGTGAAAAATATGTGTAGAACCAAGCTTAGCATGCCTCTAAGTATGAGTAAATGTATTATGATTGATAATGATACCTTTCACTCACTTATTTTGGTAATCAACATGTGTGTTTAAATCTAAAAATGCTTGCTTGTGTATTGTATTTGTACAATGAATTAAAACTTGCATAAGTTTATTGCCTACACTACATTTGAATTGCACTTATGAAAGTTAGAAAAGTGGTTAAGTTTAAAAAATTGGGATTGCAAAACAAGTGTATTCGGAGAATGTTGTCTCACAAATATGAACAAAAAATTATATATGTAGACAAATATAACTCCACCAAGCACTACTTGAACCTCCTGATAAGTCTTCATAAGCATTGTGAGGTTGAGCACCTTGGAAAGAATAGTAAAGTGTCTTGTGCAAACCTTTGTTACTACACCACTTTGTTAAAAACTATGTGCATTAAAAGTGTGTGAAAGTTGATATACTTGTGTTTTATTGTGCACTTTACATTACATATGTCTTGTATTTTGTTGATTTAAATCAATTGTTAACATTTCCCAAAATACACTTATGTGCACATCGTTATCTTTCATAACACTTCTTCTCATGAGTATTGGATTCTAATGCTTTATCTATACTACTCTTTATATAAGAAATGCACTAGATAACCTAGCATGATCTCTACAATGTTTTGGTATTTCTTGAACTTAAATTTAAGTAACATTGTAGTATAATCTCTTTTTGATATGTTCATTTCATGCTTGGTATCTTTATGAAAACTTTGAGATTTCAAAAAGGTTAAAACATCTTTCAATTTTGAACTAAAACTCATATTTTTACTTATGTTTTTCATGCTTACAAAAAGATGTTTCTCATAATCTTCTGCTTGCTTACAACTCTTATCTTTTTTATTTGAAATCTCTTATTTACTATGCTTAAAATCTTTATCATTATCTATATTAAAAAGCTCGATCATGCTTTATCATTAATAAGAAATGCCTCCTTACTACCCTCACCCCCGCCTTCTTTTGATAATACCAAAAGGGGGAGATAATTCAAGAAATCTATATAGGAGAAATATAGAAGATTAAGGGGAGAATAATTCATGAAATATATCATTTAGGGGGAGAAAAACATAAGTTGCATTTATGTAGGGGGAGCATTAAGATAGGGGGAGTATGCACATTATCATGTTTATCATATACTATAGTTGCACTATCATCTTGCTTATCCTATACTATAAATACTATTGTTGATTTCTTGCTTAGAGGATTTGTTATTATCAAAAGGGGGAGATTGTTGGACATGTGTGTCACATCCCTTTGTTTGAGAATAACAAATCCCATATTGTATTTGATATTGCTTGTAGTGTGTTTATAGTGTGCGGGAACTATAGGTGCAATACTCCACAGGTAGAAGGCAGCGTGGAATCAAATTTTTGAAAGGAGCGGCACTAACGCCAGCGCTAGCACTACCGCCAGGCGCTAGCTCGTTCGACGAACTTAAAGCTCCGTTCGACGAATGTGGAACGTCGTTCGACGAAAATTTCCGTTCGACGAATGTGGAACTCCGTTCGACAAAAATTTCTGTTCGACGAATGTGGAACTCCGTTCGACTAAATTCCGTTCGACAAATACTCTGTTCGACGAAAGTTCGTTCTGCCACGCCACCGACGGTTTCGCAACCGCTACCGCCAGCGCTAGTGCTACCGCCAGGCGCTATCTCAAGTTCGTGCACAGCACCACGCCGTCGATGATTTCGCAACCGCTCCACACAAATGCTACCGCAGGCGCTAGGAGCTAACGCAGGCGCTATCTCCAAGTTCTATAAAATGATGGACTCTCTCTCGTTTTGAGTTAGTGCTTCCAGAGAGATTACTTTTGCCATATTTCTAGAGCTTCTGCTCTGCCGAAAGTTCATCTCCCACTCAAATTCAAAGAAGATTTCTGGAGAAAGAAGCCACCACGCTGCATCCGAAGGACGATCTCTTCAACCTCGCTTATACTACAACGATCCTTCATCTCCGACTTCAGAGATTTCATATAGGGAGTTTCATTATTGTTATATTAATTTTCATTCCATAATTTTTGTAATCGTTAAGTTAATTCGCCTTGTCTTGGCGACTAGGTCTGGGTAGGACTTAGGGGAAATTCGCCTTGTGTTGGCGACTAGTTCTAGGTGATTAGATCTAGGGGACTCGAGGCCATATCCGGAGAAGGATTGGCTAGAGCAGCTTGAGGCCTTATCCGGGGAAGGATAGGCTAAAGCCAACCGGTTTGTGGGGATACAAGTCGGTATAGAAAAGGAAAAATTGTATTACTTTATACGCCTTCGATTTCAAGAGATATTGAAATCAATTTATGTAAACACTTTTTTCATATAATATAATCATGTCTCTTTTTGTGTTTACTTGATTTCTATCATTTGGCATAATTTATAAAATTGCAAATTACAATTGTTTCCTACCTTAAGTTAATTTGATTATTTCATTCTAATTCACTCTAAACAATTTAGCAAAAAATTATAAAAAATCTATTCCCTTATTCACCCTCCCCCCCCCCCCCCCTCTAAGGGCGCCATAAGATCCAACTGGACCTAGTCGCCAACACAAGGCGATTTTACTACAAAAATTGACAATAATGAAATAATGCAAATAACAAAAACTCCCTCTATGAGATTTTTGAAGATGAGGATGAAGGATCGTTGTAGCATAAGCGAGGTTGATGTGATCGTTCTTCGGATGCAGAGTGACGGCTTCCTTCTCCAGAAATCTTCTTTGGCTTCGAGTGGGAGATGAACTTTTGGCAGAGTAAAAGCTCTTGAATGTTGGCACAAGTAATCTCTCTGGGATGTCTCATCAAAATGAGAGAGGAGGCATCATTTTATAGAACTTGGAGATATCGCATGCGGTAACTCCTAGCGCCTGCAGTAGCTTTCATGTAGAAGCGGTTATGAAACCGTCGCGGTGTGGCGTTGTGTGCACGAACTCGAGCTAGCGCCAGGCGGTAGCGCTAGCGCTGGCGGTAGCTCTCCTTCAGAGAATTTGATTTGAAGCTTCTTTCTGCTTGTGGAGTATTGCACCTATAGTTCTTGCACATTATAAACACACGATAAGCAAGATCAAATACAATATGGGATTTGTTATTCTCAAACAAAAGGATGTGACACACATGTTCAATAATCTCCCCCCCCCCCCCTTTTGATAATAACAAATCCTCTTAGCAAGAAATCAACAAAGGTGTTTATAGTTTATGATAAGCGAGATAAATGTGCAACTATAGTATTTAATAAGCATGAGAATGTGTATACTCCCCCTATCTTAATGCTCCCCCTACATAAATGCAATTTATGTTTTATATTCCCCATAAATGTTAGATTAAATGAATATTTATTATCCCCTAAATCGTCTAGATTTCTTCTCTAGATTTCTTCAATTAATCTACCATTTTTGGTATTATCAAAAGAATGTGGGGTGAAGGTGGTAAGGAGGCATTCTTTATAAATGATAAATCATGATCGAGCTTTTGTAATATATAAAATGATAGAGTTTAAGCATAGTGTTGAAAAGATTTCAAATAAAAAGATAAGAGTTGTAAGCAAGCGGAAGATTATAAGAAACATCTTTTTGTAAGCATGAAAAGCATAAGTATAATTATGAGTTTAAGTTCAAAATGTAAAGATGTTTTAACTTTTTTGAAATCTCAAAGTTTTACACAAAGTTACCAAGCATGAAATGAACATATCAAACAGAGATTATACTACAATGTTACTTAATTTTAAGTTTAAGAGATACCAAATATTGTAGAGATCATGCTAGGTTATCTAGTGCATTTCTTATATAAAGAGTAGTATAGATAAAGCATTAGAATCCAATACTCGTGAGAAGAAGTGTTATAAAAGATAATAAAGTGCACATAAGTGTATTTTGAGCAATGTTAACAATTGATTTAAATCATAAAATACAAGATATATGTAGAGAAAAGTGCACAATAAAAACATAAGTATATTAACTTCACACACTTTAATGCACAAAATTTTTTTTTTTTGAAAAAGTGGTGTAAAAACTAAGGTTTGCACAAGACACTTTACTATTCTTTCCAAGTAGTACTTGGTGGAGTTATATTTGTCTATATTTTTTGTTCACTTTTGTGAGACAACATTCTCCGAACACACTTATTTTGCAAACCCAACATAAAAAATTTTAAACTCAACCACTTTTCTTAATTTCTTAAGTGCAATTCAAATGTAGTGTAGGTAATAAACTCATGCAAGTTTTAATTCATTGTACAATTACAATACACAAGCAAGCATTTTAGATTTAAACACACATGTAGATTACCAAAATAAGTGAATGAAAAAGTATCATTATCAATCACAAAACATTTACTCATACTTAGAGGCATGCTAAGCTTTGTTCTACACATGTGTTTCAATACAATTGATGCACTTAATTAGATATATCAAAACATGATAAACAAAACAATGTTCATAGTAATTTGAAGGAATTAATTTTAACATTGTAAATGATTCTAAATAGTAGAATTCATACATGCTTGATATTAGCAATAAAGGTCATACATTTTATTTTTTGTTGTTTTGAAATTTTTTAATGAAAGAAAAACAGAAAACCATAAAAACATATTTTTGTATTTTTGAATTTTGAAATTTTGTAGTTGATTTTCCATAATATTAATAAAACAAAAATAACAAAAGTCAGACATACAAAAACTAAGTTGTACATATAAACTAACATATTTGTATAGATTTTTAGAAATTTTAAAAAACAGACAATTGAAGACTCATGCTAGCGTCGATGCTAGTGCTAGTGCGGCAAACAGTGAGAGAAATTTTGAGAATTTTTAAAACTTTAGTGTTTTTCATATAACGCATCCTAAGATGTCTAAGACTCCTAATTCTAACCTTAACATTTGAAACCTTGCATCGGGAAGAGGTTTAGTGAATATATCAGCAAGTTGAGAGTCCGTACCAATGAAACTTATTCTAACATTTTCCTTTTAAATGTGATCCCTTATGACATGATGACGTACATCTATATGTTTAGATCTAAAATGGTGTACCAGATTATTTGTAAGATCAATGACACTTTTATTATCACATTTCAATTCAATATGTTTTAGATGAAAACCAAAGTCCTCTAGAGTTTGGCTCATCCATAGTGCTTGTGCACAACAACTCCCTAGTGCAATGTATTCGGCCTTAGTGGTGGAGAGTGCAACCGAATTTTGTTTCCTACTAGACCATGCAACTAATGAAGGTCCTAGAAAATGGCAAGTACCGCTAGTGCTTTTTCTATCAAGTGAGCATCCGAAGTAGTCCGAATCGAAATAGCCGTGAAGTGTAAATGAATTGTTATGCTGGTACCATAATCTTAATCTAGATGACCCAATTAGATATCTAAAAATTCATTTTACCGCTTTTAAATGAGATTCTTTTGGATTGGCTTGAAATCGAGCACATAAGCATACAGCAAACATAATATCGGGTCTAGTTGCACTTAGATAGAGTAGAGATCCTATCATACCTCTATATAAAGTTGATCAATTGAAATTCCTGATTCATCTTTTCCTAATTTTAGTGATGCACTCATTGGTGTAGAAGCATGTTTAAGGTTTTCAAATTCAAAGTGTTTAAGCATATCAAAGATATATTTAGTTTGACATATAAAAATATCATCAACTCTTTGTGATATTTGAAAACCAAGAAAATAAGAAAGTTCTCCTACTAGACTCATTTCAAATTCATTTTTCATCACTAAAATAACTTCATTGCACAACTCTTCATTAGTAGATCCAAAGATTATTCCATCAACATATATTTGCAAAATAATCATATCATCATTATTGTGCTTAATGAAGAGAGTATTATCGACACCTCCCATAATATAACCATACTTTAATAAAAAAAATGATGTAAGTCTTTCATACCATGCACGGGCGCTTGTTTTAAACCATAAAGTGCTTTTTCTAGTTTATAAACATGATTGGGAAATTTTTCACTAATAAAACCGGTGGTTGTTCAACATAAACTTCTTCTTTTACAAATCCATTTAGAAAAGCACTTTTTACATCCATTTGAAATAGTTTTATTCTTTTAAAGCTTGCAAATGCTAGAAAAATTCGTATAGATTCCAATCTAGCAACAGGTGCAAAAATTTCATCAAAATCTATCCCCTCGATTTGTGAATATCATGTGCTACTAAGCGTGCTTTATTTCTAGTGATTCTAGACTCACCATCTAATTTATTTTTAAAAAACCATTTTACACCAACTACCGGGTGATTAGATGGTCTTTCTACTAATTTCCAACCATTATGTCGCTCAAATTGTTCTAACTCTTCATTCATAGCCAAAAACCAAAATTCATCATTTAAAGCAGTTGAAACGGTTTTTGGTTCAATTTCGAAAACAAAATAAATATTTGAATAAGATTCATGAAGAGAAGAGCGAGTTCTTACCTCAATAGATGGTTCACCAATTATTAGTTCTCGTGGATGATCGTTTGTAAATTTCAAGGTGCTTGGAGGTACATAATCATCTTCCTTGGCCTCCTCTTCGTTGGGAGGTTCCTCATCACCATGCTCCAAAGGTGGTAAGAGATCATCCTTTTTGCCTGCGGAAAGTCTTTCTACACAAGGAACAAGCTCGTCAAATTTCACGTTAATCTACTCTTCAACTTTACTAGTTCTTTTATTAAAAATTCTATAAGCTTTACTAGTTGAAGAGTATCCAAGAAAAGTTCCTTCATCGCATTTTTCATCAAACTTTCCCAAGCTATCTTTAGTATTAAAAATAAAATATTTACAACCAACAACTTCGAAGTTGGATACGTTAGGCTTCTTTTGAAAATAAAGTTCATAAGGTGTGTGATTAAGAGATGGGCGAAGCATGATTCTATTCATAACATAACATAATGTATTTATGGCTTCGGCCCAAAAGGACTTAGGCAATTTATATTCACATAGCATAGTGTGTGCTAGTTCTTGAAGTGTCCTATTCTTTCTTTCTACAACACCATTTTGTCGTGGTGTGCGTGGTGCGGAGAACTCATGTTTAATGTCTAACATATCACAAAAAGATGTAAACCTTTCATTTTCAAATTCCTGCAGGAACTAGACGTGTAACCAAACCTATAACAGTTTGCACACGTAAAAAAGGGGGTTGAAACCCTTTTCTGAAATTTTTTCTTGCTGGAAGGAATCAGATTTACAGAAGAAAAAGGTTTTGCAAAAGAAGTCATTGAATTTTTTTATGAGGTGTTAGCGTCGACGTTAGTGGATAGCGCCGTGCGGTAACCCTCATCTCGATATCCGAGCCCAAATTTTCCATAACCATAGCACTGGTTCCCTAAAATCATATCGAGTGATTTTTGGCCTATTCCAAATTGTTTAATGATCATTGTGAGATCATGAACTTGTGCTTTAAGTGAGGAATTTTCTTTCACAAGCATGACACACCTATTTTCAAAACCTTCTTAATTATTTTTAATTTGCAAAAGAGAGGCTTCTAATTTCCTTTCTAATTCCTCCTTCTCTTTTGTAAGAGTTTTGGCATGGGAGAGGGCTTTAGAAAGAGAATATTCAATATCTTTTGCCATCTTAATGGAGTGATCACACTCTTGGCAAGAAACCTTTCTTTTTTCTAAAACAATTAATTTTTTGGAAAGCTTTTGATTTTCTTTAATTAGAGATTCATTTTCACAATTCAATAAAATACTATCTTTCATATTTTTATCAAAAGCTTTGCAAGTTTCAAGAAATTCATTAAACAATTCATCATAAGTGGGAGGAGTTACCTCAGTGTCGCTAAGAACACTGGTATCATCGTCGTCGATTCCATGTCCCATGAGGCACATGTTTGCTTCCTCGTCTTCGCTTGATGAAGATCGGCTTGATTCTTCGGAGGAGGAGGAGGAGTCATCCCTTGTTTTAGCTTTTAGCACTTTCCTCTTTTCCTTCCCTTTGTGCCTCTTTTCCTTTTTCTCCTTCAAAAACTTTGGGCACTGGATCCAAATATGCTCGGTCTTCCAGCAATGATAACATTCTGCTGGAGGTCTTTCTTCTTCACCGTCACTCTCCTTTTCCTTCTTTGAAGATGACCCTTTCCATCTTCCATCCTTTTGGAGATATTTTCGGAAGGTGTTTCTCCTTTCCGGATTTCTCATGAACTTTCAGAAGTTCTTTACCAAGAGACTTTCTTCATCTTCATCCTCATCCTCTTGGCACTCCCTTTTTGATTTTAGTGCCAACCCCTTCTTCTTTGGATCCTTGTTGTATTCATTATACTGGATCTTAAGTTCTACGTCATGGGTTTTGAGATTCCCAATTAGGCTCTCAACCGGGAGCGTTCTTAGATTGTGCGACTTTGAGATAGTCGTCACCTTCGGATTGAATTTTGGAGGAAGGGATCGAAGAATCTTTCGGATCAAGTCGCCATTAGAGAAGGTTTTTCCAAGAGCTTTGGAGGCATTGACGATCTTGGTGAAGTGAGTGTACATTGCATCAATATCTTCACTTTCATCCATCCTGAACTTTTCATATTCTGACTCCAGTTGGAAAAGTTTTGAATCTTTAACCTGCGAAGTACCTTCATGAGTAATTTCCAAATGATTCCAAATATCATATGCAGTAGTACATGCGGAAATTCTATTAAATTCATTTCTATCTAACGCACAAAATAAAGCATTCATGGCCTTGGCATTATGTTTGCATTTAATTTTATCCCTATCATCCTATTTATCCTTAGGTTTTTCTAATGTTACCTCTCCAACTACAAATGTAGGAGGAGAGTATTCCTCTTTTACCATATTCCACACCTCAATATCTAGGGTCATAAAAAACATCCCATCCTATTTTTCCAATAATTATAATCTGACCCAGTAAATAGTGGAGGTCTACTAATTCTCAGACCCTCAAAAAAAGCGAGATCATAAGACGTCATTATTCTTGTTTTTTACACCAATTTGGAATAACCTAGCTCTGATACCACTTGTTGGATCGATAGGCGCCCTTAGAGGGGGGTGATTAAGGGAATAAAAATTCTTTTTATAATTTTAAGAAAATTACTAAATTGTTTTTTAGTAAGAGTGAGCAAAATAACAATTTAACCAAAAGTAATTTGCAATAATAAAATTTAGCCAAATGAGAAAAATCAAGTAAACCCAACTAGAAACATGATTGTATTATATTTAAAAGGTGTATACATAAATTTGATTTCAATATCGCTAGAAATTGGAGGCGTACAAATGTTATAGATTTTTCCTTTTCTATACCGACTCGTATCCCCACGAACCGGTTGGCTTTAGCCTATCCTTCCCCGGATATGGCCTCAAGCCGCTCTAGACAATTCATCCCCGAATATGGCCTCAAGCACCCCCTAGATCTAATCTCCTAAACCTAGTTGCCAACTCACGCTGTGAGTTACCCCCCTAAGCTGTGCAAGGACCTAGTCGCAGACACAAGGCGATCTTACTACAAAAATTCACAATCATGAAATAAAGCAAATAACAAAAACTCCCTCTATGAGATTTCTGAAGATGAGGATGAAGGATCGATGTAGCATAAGCGAGGTTGAAGCGATCGTTCTTCGGATGCAGCATGATGGCTTCCTTCTCCAGAAATCTTCTTTGGCTTTGAGTGGGAGATGAACTTTCGACAGAGTAACAACTCTTGAATTTTGGCACAAGTAATCTCTCTGGGATGTCTCATCAAAACGAGAGAGAAGGCATCATTTTATAGAACTTGGAGATAGCACTTGCGGTAGCTCCTAGCGCCTGCGGTAGCGTTCGTGTAGAAGCAGTTACAAAAACGTTGAGGGGTGGCGTTGTGTGCACGAACTCGAGCTAGCGCCAGGTGGTAGCGCTAGCGCCTGCAGTAGCGCTAGTGCCAGGCGGTATCCCTAGCGCTGGCGGTAGCTCTCCTTCAGAGAATTTGATTTGAAGCTGCTTTCTACCTGTGGAGTATTGCAATTATAGTTCCTGCTCACTATAAACACATGACAAGCAAGATCAAATACAATATAGGATTTGTTATTCTCAAACAAAGGGATGTGACACACATGTCCAACAATGTCTTCATCAATAGAAATCATGTAAAGTTTTATTCTGGCCTTCCAGAGTATAAACTTATTCAGATTACACACGGGTGGTCTAGTTGAGGCATAATCCTTAGAACTCATTTTCTTTATAAAATATTTTTGTAGTGAAGAAATAAGAGTAGGAGGTCTTTTTGATCAAGGTGTTAACCTTGTAATGATCAACCTAACTCTAATACCAATTGAAAGTGCATAGTCTGCCTCGGAGAATCGTCTAAAGGGGGGTGAATAGAGATTTAAATAATTTTCTATCTTAACTGTGCAGACAATAAAACTTACTAAGGTGTTATGCACTCAAACCAAAACCACATGCAGAATAAATAAGATAATGATTGTTGTAAATATATGCTGAAAAAGAAAGTGGGACACATAGAAAGTTACAGCATAGACACACAAATTTTTTATAGAGGTTCCCCAAAATGTGGGCACTCCCCTCTTCTACCACCTGGTAGGAAAGCACCACCTGTGCCTGAGTCTTTTGATAAGGAGACTAAGAACCAAAGATCTTTTGATAAGGAGATCTTGAACCACGGATCTTTTGATAAGGAGATCTTGAACCACAGATCTTTTGATAAGGAGATCTTGAACCACTGAATCCTTTGGAAGATGGATTCTTAAAACTCTTTTATAGTTGAGGAAAAGGAGAAAGGAGAAGGAAGATGTGAGAAAAAGAATTTTGTTCTCAGAATTCTATTGAAGCCTTCTGCTTCAATTTTTCCTTTTGCTAGATCTGCTAATGATGAACCCTTGCTTAAGATTACAAGGGTTATGAGCTTCAGATCCTTTCTTCTTTCTTCTGTTTGAAATCTGGCTGCTATAATGTATTGATGAAGAGCAGCCTTCAGTTGTTCTATTCTGAGAGAGAGAGCAGTTCTTGTTATTCTCTCTTTTAGGGTTCCAAGAGGGAGAGAAAGAAGGAGGAAGCCCTAATCGACAAGATCCAGAAGATTGTGATCAATAATCTATAATTCTCTTTGCTCTCTTCTTATTTATAGTCCATAATTTAATTTTTGAATTCCTTTCCTCTTTTAGGTTATGCTGAAAAGGTATTGGCATGGACAATTTCTCTTCCTTTCCTCATTTGTTCACGACCCGTTCTCCAGCTGTATTGATCCTTTACAAGAAAGCCTTTGTTATCTTCTTTATTGCTCCTCTCTATTCTAGGCAATAAATGAGTCATTGTAGAACGGTCTTCAGTATTGTTGGCCTTGAGAGAAAGTTCCAAAATGACAGCTGAAAAGGTTTTCTTTTCAGACTTATTCGACGTTGCGTCGATCTCTCTTTCTCTCTTATCGACGCACCTTCGAGTTCTTGTAAAAGCAGCTTCGAATTCCTTCAAGCTCTGGTTGAACTTAGATATCGACGTTACGTCGATTACTTATCGACGTAGCCGTCGAGTTGAAGACTTCACTCTGAACTTCATTATCTGCGTCGAATTGTAGTTGACGTTGCGTTGACTTCAGATGGCTTCGACAGATTCTTCCTTCTGCGTTGAGTTGAAGTCAAAGCTGCATCAACTTCTAATGATACTTTGACATGCTCATTTCATCTACGTCAATCTCCTTTCGACGTAATGTTGACTTGATTTACTTCGACAGAGAGGTTGAGTTGTTTGGACTTCTAGTCTAAGTGACGTCGACATGAAGTCAAAGTTGCATCGAATATAATTCGACGCATTTGTTAACTCAACCCAATTTCTACTTGTATTGCTCTGGTCTTTACACTCCAAGTTGTGTGTGATATCATAAGACATCTAATGACTAAATTACCCTCACTATACAATAGGTAATTAAAACCTAAGAGTTAAAATCACTTTTAGATAATTTGTTAAGTTTAATCTAAGGAGTTTTTCCCAACAGAGACCACAAATATAAAGAGAGTAAGCATGATCGAGCAAGAGTGATAGCTACATCAGAAGAAAATTAAGTGTGTAGAATATAACCGCTTGTTTAAGAAAAAAACTAGGGCTACCACTTGTTAAAGAAAAGATTATCATTTTGTAAAGAGAGTGTTATCACTTGTTAGACAATAAATATCATGATCAAATTTTAAGTGATAAACATATCATAAAGTTCAATAAGCACTCTTTTGAAAATAAACATCTTTTAGAAGATAATATCATAAAAGGATGAGTGGTAGGTTTTTAAAAAGATGTTTTCAATTGGATTTCAAGAGATGTTATTTCATTCACAATTTGCAAGCATGATGTGGACATATCAAAAAGAGATAGTATTTACAATGTAATAAATTTGCATTTCAAGTAAGGAAAAACATTATAGAGATCATGCTTTGTAATATAGTACATTTGCTAATGTGTGCAGAGAATAGTGTAGATGTTCATTAGGATCTAATTCTCATGAGTAGAAGTTTTATATATGATAATGATGTGTGCAAGTTGTATTTTGGTAAAGTATACAAATATATTAATCAAAGCACATGACATAAGTAGTGAAATAGACACAACATTATCAAATTTTGCATACTTAGAGTTACCTCCACAACACTATTAGATTCAATGCACATGAGAACACGTACAACTACCAAGGTGCTTCACACACACAATCCTTATTAAGACTTATCAAGGAGTGAAGTAGTACTTGAGGGATCACTTGACATTGTTATTATATTTTTAGTTTGTGATCCGATGTACGATAAATAAGTGGTTTAGGATTTTTGCACAAGACACTTTACAATTCTTTCCAAGGTGCTCAACCTCACAATGCTCATTAAGACTTATCAAGAGGTTCGAGTAGTGCTTGGTGGAGGTTCCTTGTCATTTATTATTAGTATTCATTTTAGTGACAAAGGGCTCTGAATTCACATGTTTTGCAAACATAGACTTTTTACTTTTAAACCATTATTTTCATATAAGTGCATGAGTAATATGAAATATTCAAAGTTGTGTAGGTAATCTAATCACACATTTCAACTTTGTTAGGTCATTACACTACACATTCATGCAAGACTAAGATTAAGAACATATGTAGATACCGAAAAGGTGAGTGAAAATATCATTATCAAATATAACACATTACTCATACATAGAGGCATGCTAAGCAATCATATAATATTTTCTACATTCAAATTCATTGAACATTTCAAGATATTGTTCAAGGCATGACAAAGCTCAACAGTGTTTTTGAAAACTTGAGAATTAAATTTAACATTGGATTGAATCTTTAGTTGTATTATCTAGTCATCCTTCTGTATAGCAATGAAATTGTGCATTTTTGTTTTTATATTGTTTTTGTCAAACTAAGAACAGGAAATATAAACATAGCAAGCAAAAACATATTTTTGTATTTTTAAGGTTGTTTTGTAATTTTGTAGTTGATTTTTGATATATATATATATATATATATATAAGACTAAAAATATGAAATCAATTGTAGGAAAAACGTGTTTTTGTATTTTGAAATTATTTTATATTTTTTGTTGATTTTTCATAAAGACATAAGGAATACATAATTTTTTGTGTTGGATTTTCAAAAAACAAATGAAGAACAAAAACAATTTGTACACAAAGTAGAAAATAATTAGTGAGATAAATATTTAAATCACTGGAGATTTAATCAAAAAAGCTAAAACATAGATTTGAGAATTTTTAGCTACCACCGACGTTAGCTTTTGTCGCTCATAACAGTAAGCCAATTTTAAGGTTTTTTACTAAGATTTTTCTCAATAATAATTCTACATGTTGAGGGCTATTTTTTGCGGTAAAGAGATTTAAAAAGAGCATTTGCGGATATTAATATGCATGGAACGCATTAAGCATATTAATGGGAAGTGCAGATAACATCATTTCAAAGTCATATGCATGGAGCATCCACTGTCCAAGTACCATTATTGGTTTGTGGTAAAACAGTCTCTTTTTTGCACATAAATTTAAACATTAGTATGGACCCTCACTTGATGGGGTTCCTTTCTTCTACCATCATAAGGAGTTATGAAAGAATAAGTTGGTTTTTCAGGATACCCCTTAAGCTGAAGCTGGTTAATTATACCAGCAATGTTTGGCATTGTGTCCAATTTTGGAGCAATAATAGCATTTAGAGTTAAAGTGAGAAATGAGAGAGGGAAATATAGATGTAGTAAAACCATTTTCTGGGAACATACGTCGAGAAAAAGTCGACGCATCTCTAGAATTACATCGAAAGTAATTCGATGTGTCTGCATAGTGGCGTTGATAATAAGTCGATGTAGAATGTTGATTGCGTCAAGTGTAATTTGACGCACCTTTATACCTGCTTCGAGTTGATGTCGAAGCACTTGCAGAACTCCGTTGAGTTGCATTCGACGTATATTTAAAGTTGCATCGAGTTCTATTCGACACATAATTCTTTTTATTAAAATTTTGGTTGTTATTGATTGATTTTTTTATAGGATGCTTGCCTAGGATTCCTTTTTGGTCATTAATGCTTACCCTATTAAATACAGTGATCTAATCAGGATAATTATTCAGTTCTTCACAAGATTCTATATTGTCATTTGATTGATTCTCATTGGGTTTAATAAATACTATAGGATTTTTCCAAGCTGGTTTACTAGAGATTACAGTGCTAGTTGATGGATCTGCTCCTAATCCAAGATATTCTAAATCTCATAGAGAGGTTCTTTGTGATATCTTTTAGCTTTTGACTCCTCCCATTGAGTGAGTCTTCAAAGACCTTTGCCTTTGTGAGCTCTTCTTTCAAAGTTAAATTTTCAGTTGTTAATTTATTTATCTCTGTTTCCTTTTTATATACCTTACTCCTTAATTCATAATTAACAGAATTCATATTATCTTCCATAAGATCTTCTAATTATTTTCTAAGTGTTTTAATTTCTTTTTGAACTTTTAGATAATCATGACAAAAATCTTTAGAGCAATTTTTAAATTCTTCTGAAGTAAAATCAAAGTCATCAATGAGAGTTACCCGATCTTCCTCAGAGGAGTCTTCCAAAGCCACTAGGTGGACTTCTTCAGTAGCAGTTTCTTCATCACTTTCAGAGGGAGAGCTTGACTCAGATTCTGAGTCACTCCAGGTTTCAGCTATGAAACCTCTTCCTTTCTTTTTGTCCTTCTTTCTGAAGGACTTCTTCTTGTGCTCCTTCTTATTGATTTTGTACTTCTACTCTTCTGGACATTCAGGGGCAATGCAGCCTGGCTTGCTGCAGGCAAAGCAGATTACTTCTTGTTTGGGAGTCTTATCAAACCTTGGCTTGCTTAAGCTCATATCCTTTCTTCTTGAGTCTTCAATCTCAACCCACCATCTAAACTTTCTGTACAAGAGATTAAACATCACTTCCTCAGAATTAGAAGGCTCTCCTTTAGCTGCCTTTAATGTTATGGTCCTTTCTTTAGGAGTTGAGACTTTCTCCTTTGCTTCTGTCTCAGCTCTACTTTTCAGCAGCAGCTCATAGGACTTAAGTTTGCCAGTAGGGCATCTGTGGAGATCTCCCTGTGGCCTCTGGACTCTCTGATGTCCCATATCCTTGAGTCCCAAGTTCTTGGGAAGCATATGATCAACTTGTCATTTATCTCAGTCAATGAGATCTCCTTGTCCAGTCCCTTGAGCTCATTAACTATGATGCTGAATCTTTCATACATTTCAGAAATATTCTCTTCAGATTTCTTCTAAAAGTTATCATATTGGGATATGAGTAGGGACTTCCTATCCTTTCTTTCATCAGAGCTCCCTTCAACTAATCTGGACAGAGACTCCCAGATTTCTTTTGTAGATTGACATTCAGCCACTTTTTGGAATATGTCATCTGACATGGTTGATACCAAGATATTCATAGCCTTAACATCACATGCTTTTACTTTCTACTAATCATCAGTCCACTCAGATCTAGAAACTAGTTCTTATGTTACGGTTCCACTAACATCTTTTCTGTAGGGCATTGGAGGACCTGATAATACAATATTAAAGATGCCCTCATCAATAGAATTCATATATAATTTTATTCTGGCCTTCTAGAGTATAAACTTATTCATATTACACACTGGTGGTCTAGTGGATGCATAGTCCTTAGAACTCATTTTCTTAAAATACTTTTAAAATACAGAAATATGAGTGAGAGGATCTTTTGATCAAGGTGTTAACCTTTTTCTGATCAACCTCCCTCTAATACCAATTGAAAGTGCACATTGACTCCCCAGAGTATTCTCTAGAGGGGGGTGAATAGAGATTTATAACTTTTCAATAATAAGTCCACAGAAAAAAATCCTAATTACTGGGCATCCGGAATTCCAACTAGAATAAAATATTCACAGAGTAATAAAACTAAATAAGAGACAAGCACAGAAAATTCCACAACACTGAAGACACAAGAGCTATAGTGGTTCCCCAAAATCTGGGTAGTCCACTCTTCAACCACATTGGTAAGAATACACTATCACAGTACCTGTGTCTTTTGATAAGGAAACTCTTAGAACCAGGAACTGAGTCTTTTTTAAAGGATACTCTCACAGCCGAACCAGATCTGTTGATAAGGAGATCTTGAACCAAACCAGATCTTTTGATAAGGAGGTCTTAAACCAGGTTGAATCCTTTGAAGAGAGATTCTTAAGACTCTTTTCTCGATTTGTAGAAAATAGGAAATAGAGTAAGAAGAAGTAGAAGATAAAGATTCTTCATCGGAATTAGATCCTCTTTCTGCAGTCACTGATGATTGTAGGCACTAAGTGTTTCTGGATCCTTCTTCAGAGAATGAATTCTTGCTTAGAAGAAGATGCAAGGATTATGATAACCCCAATCCAGTCTTGATCTCTGTATTCTTTGTATGATTTTTTCAGAGATAGAGGAATAAGAAGCCTTCTGTAGCTTGTAGAAGTATACTGTACAGAGATCTGTCATGTGTGATGTAAGAGAGAGAGAGCTAGGAGAGAAATTCATGTAGCCTTCTTTTTGAATTCTGTATGTATAATCATCTGTCGATTGAAGATGAATGACTTTCCTTTTCTGATTATTTTCCAGTTGGAATGTCCAAGAAGGATTATAGCTCTCTTTCTAATTATGTTGACACCCATCAACATCCTTCCAATTTCATCACTTTTGAATCTCTGGAATTATCCTATCTCTTCTTGTACATGTGCAACCATTATAATTCAAATATCTTCCATATATATCTTCTGAATAAGCATCAGAATCTATTCAAAGAAGTTTTCCAAATTTGTGAATGTATTCGACGCTGCGTCGAATAACTTCTATCTTCTTATCGACGCACCTTTGAATTCTACTAAGAGAAGCTTTAAAGTCTTCCTCAACTTTGAATTGAACTCTGCTATCGATGATGCATCGATTCCCTTTCGACGTATCCATCGAGATGAAGAACTTGTTGGAACATGGTCTTCCGCATCTCCTAGGTTTGAGAATAACAAATCCTATGTGTATTTGATCTTGTGTGCTTAAGTGTGCAGGTAAAAAGTCCATTTTACTCAAGGATAACATAAGAAGGTTGCCACCAAAATTGAGCCAATAATTCCAACATGCCCACTAGCACCGACGGTAGCACCTAGCGCCCGATGCTAGCGATGATTAGCACAATTTCTACAGCATCTTTAAAAAACACTAGCGTCAGGCGGTAGTGGATAGCGCATGCGGTAGCGCGGAGCAAAAGAGGCAAGGCGGTGGAGTTTCCCTAAAATGAAGATACACGCGTGAAGAATATTCCCTAATATTGGATAGCGCAGGCGCTAGTGCTCACTACTATAAAAGGAGGCCTCTTCTCTCGTTTTCAACACACAAGTTTAAGAGAGGTGAAGTGCTAGAATTCCAGACCCTTACTCTGCCGAAAAGTGATCTCCCACCAAAGTTCCATGAATTTCTGAAGTAGGATTTCTTCACGCCGGATCTGACCGAAGATCGCTTCATCAATGTTTATACTACAGCGATTCTTCGTCACCAACTTCAGAAGTTCTTCAAGAGGGAGATTTCCATATTATTGTCTTTTTATTTCACATCTTTTCTGTAATCGTTTAGTGAACTCGCCTCGTGTTGGCGACTAGGTCTGCGTAGGACTTAGGGCAGAAACTCGCCTCGTGTTGGCGACTAGATCTAGGTTAGGTCTAGGGGTGCTCGAGGCCATATCCGGGGAAGGATTGGCTAGAGCGGCTTGAGGTCGTATCCGGGGAAGGATAGGCTAGGGTCACCGGTTCGTGGGGATGCGAGTCGGGATAGAAAACAAAAAGAGTTTAGTATTATTCGCCACCGATTTCTAGCGTTATAGAAATCAATTTTTGTAAACCCATATTTCATATTAATAAAACATGTCTCTATTTTATTTTACTTATTTTGTTTGATTTCTCACCATCTTAATCTCTTATTATTTCAAGATATTCAAAACATAAGAAAAAGTTTTAAAACCCTTATTCATCCCCCCCCCCCCCCCTAAGGGCGTCTACCGAACCAACAAGTGGTATCAGAGCGGTTTTATTCCAATTGGCTTAACAACCGGGAATAATGGCATCTCATGATCTCGCTTTTCCGGAGGGTCAGGGTGTTAGTCGACCACCTCTTTTTTCTTGGTCAGATTTCAACTACTGAAAAAATCTGATGATGTGTTTTCTTATGACCGTGGATGTGGAAGTATGGAATATGGTAGAAGTTCGGTACTCTTCTCCTACAATTGTAGTGGGAGAGGCTACGTTACTAAAACCTAAGGATAAATGGGATGATAATGATAAACTAAGGTGCAAAAATAATGCTAAGGAGATGAACGTTATATATTGCGCTTTAAATAGAACTGAGTTTAATTGAATTTCTGCATGTGTAACTGCTTATGATATTTGGAATCAATTGGAAGTTACTCATCAAGGTACATCGCAGGTAAAAGATGCAAAGCTATTCCAACTGGAGTCTGAATATGAAAAATTCAGGATGGATACCGAAGAGGACATCAACTCGATGTACACACGCTTTACCAAGCTCGTCAACGCTTCAAAAGCACTTGGAAAAATCTACTCAGACGGGGACTTGGTCAGAAAAATTCTTCGCTCTCTACCTCCAAGGTTCAATCCAAAGGTGATGGCCATCTCGGAGTCGCACAACCTAAGAACGCTCCAGATCGAGAACCTTATTGGGAATCTCAAAACTCGTGAGGTAGAACTCCAGATTCAACATGATGAATACAACAAAGAGCCAAAGAAAAAGGCGATGGCACTAAAATCAAAGAAGGAGAGCATCAAAGATGATGATGAAGATGAAGAAGGTCTCCTGGTGAAGAACTTCAGGAATTTCATTAGAAATTCAGAGAGGAGGAACACCTTCTGGATATACTTCCAAAAGGATGCTCGACAAAAAGGATCTTCCTCTTCATCAAAGAAAGAAAAAGGAAGTGAAGACGAAGAAGAAAGACCACCACCGGAGTGCTACCACTACAGAAAGACCGTGCACCTTCGGAGCCAGTGCCTGAAGTATCAAAAGGAGCAAATAGAATGATACAAAGCGAAGGAGAAAAAGAAAGTATTGAAAGCCGCAACTTGTGATGATTCTTCCTCTGAAGAATCAAGCAGATCTGAGTCAAGCGGCGAGGAGGAAGCAAACTTATGTTTAATGGCAAAAAGCAACGATGACGACACCAGTGTTCTTAGCGACACTGAGGTAACTCTTCCCACCTTCGAAGAAATCTATGATGAATTTGTTCAAATTTGCAAAGCCTATGATAAAAGTGTAGAAGATAATATTATTTTAAATCGTGAAAATGAATCTATCATCAAAGAAAATCATAAGCTTACTAAAAAATTAATTTCCCTTAAAAAGAGAAAGGTTTCATGTCAAGAGTGTGAGCACTCCTTATGTAAGGCAAAAGAACTTGAAGTTTCTCTTTCTAAGGCCCTCTAACAAATCAAAACTATTGTAAAAGAAAAGGGGACTTAGAAAACTAAAAACATCTCTCTTACAAATTGAAAATAACAAAAAAGGCTTTGAAAATAAATGTGTTGTGATTGTACAAGGAAATACATCTCTTAAAAAACAAAATCATGACCTCAATATGGCCATAAAAAATTTTGGAATATGTCAAAAATCCCTGGATATGATTTTGGGAAACCAAAGTTATGGTTCTGGAAAGTTTGGGCTCGGATATCAAAGTGAGCCCTACCGCCCGGCGCTAGCCACTAACGTCGGCGGTAGATCAACAGTTAAAAAATCTCTTTTTTTAAGTTCAAACATCATCCAGCAAGAGTAATATAGAAATTCAGAAAAGGGTCTCAACCCCCTTTATTTCGTGGGCAAATTGTCTTAAGTTTGGACACACGTCTAGCTCTTGCAGGAATATAAAACAATGATCTTTAAAACAAATATAGGTACCTAAGAAATCCACTTACTCTATGGGTGGTACCTCTTGGGTATCCGGATCTTTACTCTCATCTTCTTTCTAGATTTGCAGGAAGGCTAAGTAAACATAGGACGTGTGGTACTTGGACTCAGGCTGCTCCAAGCACATGACGGGCAACAGAGCAAAGTTCCTTAGCATAGAAAAGAAGAAAGGTGGGATCGTAACGTTTGGAGATAACGGTAAAGGAAGGATTATGGGAGTAGGTACAGTGGGTAATGAATCCTTTCTCATCTCTAATGTTCTTTATGTAAAAGGATTAAAACATAACTTAATATTTATTAGTCAATTATGTGATAAAGGATTAGATGTATTATTTGAATCATCCACTAATCTTTGCAAAATATTTAATCCTAACACAAAAGATGTTTTACTAACTGCACCGAGAATTCACAACGTTTATATAGTTTCGTTTCATGATCTTTCCAAATCATCTATAAAATGTTTTATAACTAAAAATGATGAGTTAGAACTATGGCATAGACGTTTAGGTCGCGCTAGTACAAAGCTCATTTTAAAACTAGCCAAAAAGGAATTGATTAGAGGAGTGCCTAAATTGAATGGAAATTTATCTTCACTATGTT
Organism: Dactylorhiza incarnata; assembly: GCA_033032865.1. Lineage (NCBI taxonomy): Eukaryota > Viridiplantae > Streptophyta > Magnoliopsida > Asparagales > Orchidaceae > Dactylorhiza > Dactylorhiza incarnata. Next base: position 12,281,556 of record JAWHQI010000028.1, read on the forward strand.
CTCCATGCCAAAAAGGAAAATTTACAAAATCGTCTTTTAAAAGCAAAAACGAAATTTCTACTTCAAAACCATTGCAATTAATTCATATGGATCTCTTTGGTCCCGTTAACACCGCAAGTCTTGGTGGTAGAATATATACTTTCGTTCTAATAGATGATTTCTCTAGATATTGTTGGACTTTATTTCTCTCTTCCAAATCTGATGTGTTTTGCGAATTCTCAAAATTATGTACTCGTATTCAAAATGAACTAGATTTAAAAATAAAATGCATTTGCTCAGATCATGGAGGAGAATTTGAAAATGAAAATTTTAAATCTTTTTGTGAAATATTAGGTATTAAGCATGAGTTCTTCGCTCCACGCACACCTCAACAAAACGGTGTTGTAGAAAGAAAGAATAGGACAATCCAAGAACTAGCGCGTACTGTGCTATCTGAATATAAATTACCTAAGTCCTTTTGGGCCGAAGCCATAAGCACATCATGTTATGTAATAAATAGATTCATGCTTCGTCCATCTTTAAATCTTACACCATATGAATTATATTATCAAAAGAGACCTAACGTATCATATTTTAAAGTATTGTTGTAAATGTTTTATTCTAAATACAAAAGATTCTTTAGAAAAATTTGATGAAAAATGTGATGAAGGAACATTTCTTGGATACTCCTCAACTAGTAAAGCCTATAGAATATTTAACAAAAGAACGAGTAAGGTTGAAGAGTCTATTAATGTAAAATTTGATGAATTTATTCCTTGTGTAGAAAGACTTCCTACAGGTATAAATGATGAACATTTGCCATCTTTGGAGCACGTCGAAGAGGAACCTTCCAAAGAAGAGGAGGAGAAGGCCAAGGAAGATGAATATGTGCCCCCAAGCGTCTTGAACTTCTCAAAAAATCATCCAAAGGAGATAGTCATTGGAGAACCATCTTGGGGTAAGAACTCGATCTTCTCTTCATAAACGTTTTCAAATATTTGCTTTGTTTCCGAAATTGAACCTAAAAATGTTTCAACCGCTTTAAATGATGAATTTTGGTTTTTGGCTATGAATGAAGAGTTTGATCAATTTGAAAGAAATAAAGTTTGGAACCTAGTAGAACTTCCATCTAATCATCATGTTGTTGGTGTAAAATGGATCTTTAAAAATAAATTAGATGGTGAATCTAGGATTACAAGAAATAAAGCTCGCTTAGTCGCTCAAGGCTTTTCTCAAATCGAGGGGCTAGATTTTGAAGAAACTTTTGCACTCGTTGCTCGCTTAGAATCTATACGAATATTTTTGGCATTTGCGAGTTTTAAAAGGATAAAATAATTTCAAATGGATGTTAAAAGTGCTTTCTTAAACAGGTTTATAAAAGAAGAAGTTTACGTAGAACAACCCCCCCCCCCCCCCCCCCGATTTTATAAACGAAAAATTTCCAAATCATGTTTATAATTTAGAAAAAGCGCTTTATGGTTTAAAGCAAGCGCCCTGTGCATGTTATGATAGACTTACATCATTTTTATTATAGCACGGTTATGTCATGGGAAGTGCCAACAACACACTCTTCATTAAGCATAATAATAACGATTTAATTATCTTACAAATATATGTTGATGATATCATTTTTGGAGCCACTAATGAAGAGTTGTGTAATCAAGTAGTCTTAGTAATGAAAAATGAATTTGAAATGAGTCTTGTAGGGGAACTCTATTATTTTCTTGGTTTTCAAATTTCACAATGAAATGATGGTATCTTTATTTCCCAAACAAAATATGTTAACGATATACTTAAACGATTTGGATTTGAAAACCTTAAACAAGCTTCTACTCCTATTAGTGCTTCTTTAAAACTAGGAAAAGATTAATCTGGAATTTCCATTGATCAAACTTTATATAGAGGAATGATAGGATCTCTTCTTTACTTAAGAGCATCTAGATCAGATATAATGTTTGTCGTATGTTTATGTGCTCGCTTTCAAGCCAATCCAAAAGAATCTCATTTAAAAGCGGTAAAACGTATTTTTCATTATCTATTTGGGTCATCTAAATTAGGATTGTGGTACCCACACAATGATTCATTTACACTTCATGGCTATTCTGATTCAGATTACACCGGATGTTCACTAGATCGAAAAGCACTAGCGGTGCTTGTCACTTTTTAGGACCCTCATTAGTTGCATGGTCTAGTTAGAAATAAGCTTCGGTTGCACTCTCCACCACGGAGGCCGAATACAACGCACTTGGTAGTTGTTGTGCACAAGCGTTATGGATGAGCCAAACTCTAGAGGATTTTGGTTTTCATCTCAAAAACATTGACCTTAAATGTGACAACAAAAGTGTCATATATCTTACAAATAATCCCGTACACCACTCTCGATCCAAACACATTGATGTTCGTCATCATTTCATTAGGGATCATATTAAGAAAGAGCATGTAAAAGTAAGTTTCATTGGTACGGACTCCCAACTTGTTGACATATTTACTAAACCTCTCCCCGATGCAAGATTTCGATTATTACGACTTGAATTAGGTGTCCTAGATCTTTCGGGTTAAAATGCATTCTTAAAACGCACTAGTTTATGCAATTTTTCCATATCTAAACATCTTTAAATCCTCTGAAATTTCTGTATAAAACTAAACTTTGGACACTTAACCAATATCAAAAATTTAATTTTTCAAAATCCTAAAAAATCGTGTGCTGTTTCCCGCGCTAGCGCTAGCACACCTCTATATTTTTCTGTATTTTTTAAATTTTCAAAAATCCCTAAAAATATGCTTTATTATATGTACTATTTATTTTTTGTATTTCTGCTTTGAATTGATTTTTGAAAAAATAAAATTACAAAAGCCAAATTACAAAAAAATATTTTATCTTGCTTTTTTCTTTATTTATTTGTTTAATTTCTATTCCTAAATACAAAAATCAACTAGAAAAATATAAAACATAAAAATTATCAAAACAATGTATGGACTTCATTGTGCAAATCAAGCATAATTTAATCTATCATTTAGACCTTCTTCAATGTTGAAATTCATCGTTTCAAACTACTTTGAACATTGTTTTTATCATGCTTTGATATATCAAAACACATGTGCATATATTGTATTGAAAAAGTGGTGTGTAACTAAGCTTAGCATGCCTCTAAGTATGAGTAAATGTTTCATGTTTGATAATGATCTTTATTCACTCACTTATTTTGGCAAAGTCTACATATGCTCTTACTCTAAGAATGCTTGCTTGTGTATTGTAATTGTACAATAAATTAAATTTGTACAAGTATCTTACCTACACTACTTTTATTTGCACTCTTAAAATTAAGAAAAGTGGTTGTGCTTTCAAAATTTCATTGGTTTGCAAAACAAGTGTATTCGGAGAATTTTGTACAAAACAAAACAAAATGAATGAAATAAAATAACAATGATAACTCCACCAAGCACTACTTGAACCTCCTGATAAATCTTAATGAGCATTGTGAGGTTGAGCACCTTGGAAAGAATAGTAAAGTATCTTGTGCAAACCAAAAACTTTTTTTTACACCACTTATTCTTTTCGATGTGCTTTAATGGGTGTGGAAGTAAAATTATTTGTGTTTTATTGTGCACTTTACTCTACATATGTCTTGTATTTTTATTAAAACATTTGTTTACTCTCTTCAAAATACACTTATGTGCACATCATTATCTTCCATAACACTTCTTCTCTTGAGTATTGGATCCTAATGCTAAAATTCTATACTTTCTTTATAAATAAAATGCACTAGATAACCTAGCATGCTCTCTACAATGTTTGGTATGTTTTGAAGTTATGAATTGGAATAACATTGTAGTAGTCTCTTCTTGATACATCTCTTTCATGCTTGGTTACTTTATTATCAAACTTAAAAGAAAATGGTTTACAAACAACATCTTTTTCATTTTTGACTTTCACTCATATTTCTTCGTATGCATCGTCATGCCATCAAAAAGATGTTTGTTGTAATTTTATAAGTCTTCCGCAACATTACGTTTACCTTGTGTTCTTTTTATGCTTATCTCAAGTCTTCAAACTCCAAATTCTTGTTAACCAAATGATAGACTTGCGTGGTAAATGTAATATTATTCCTTTTAAGCTAAAAACTTTGATTTACTTTTATGAAAATACTTATGCTAAAAACTCTGACTTATTTCTATGAAAATACTTATACTAAAAACTCTGACTTATTTCTGTGAAAATACTTATACTAAAAACTCTGATTTATTTCTATACTTATAATAAAAACTCTGACTTATTTCCATGAAAATACTTATACTAAAAACTCTGATTTATTTCTATGAAAATTATTATAAAACTCCTTATCATTTCCTTTCCTCTAAAAAACTCGATCATGCCTTATCTTATTATCCAAAATCCTTTTTGTGCCTCTTGCTTCCTTACCCACTTTTGCTAATAACAAAACGGGGAGAACAATCATGATAAATATTCACTGTTATCAAAATTGAAAACTAACATGATTAATTAAATTGATAGCTTACATATTAGGGGAGCATTCACTTAGGGGGAGCATGTATTTAGAGGGAGCAATTCTAAATACTAAAATCAATAATTATCCTAAGTCATCTCTCTCACACACACACAAGTAGGTTTCATCATGCTTATATATTAATGCTATGATTTATCATTAATGGATTTGTTATTATCAAAAGGGGGAGTTTGTTGGAACATGGTCTTCCGCATCTCGAGGTTTGAGAATAACAAATCCTATGTGTATTTAATATTGTGTGCTTAAGTGTGCAGGAAACAAGTCCATTTGACTCAAGGATAATATAAGAATGTTGCCCCCAAAATTGAGCCAATAATTCCAACATGCCCACTAGCGTCGGCAGTAGCACCTAGCACCCGGCGCTAGCGATGATTAGCGCAATTTCGGCAGCATCTTTAGAAAGCGCTAGCGCCAAGCGGTAGCAGATAGCGCAGGCGGTAGCGCGGAGCACAAGAGGCAAGGCGGTGGAGTTTCCCTGGAATGAAGATATGCGCGTGGAGAATATTCCTTAATATGGGATAGCGCCGGCGGTAGCGCTAGCGCAGGCGCTAGCGCTCACTCCAATAAAAGGAGGCCTCTTCTCTCATTTTCAACACACAGTTTGAGAGAGGTGAAGTGATTGAATTCCAGACCCTAACTCTGCCGAAAAGTGATCTCCCACCAAAGTTCCACGAATTTCTGAAGGAGGATTTCTTCACGCCGAATCCGACCGAAGATCACTTCATCAACGTTTATACTACAGCGGTTCTTCGTCACCAACTTCAGAAGTTCTTCAAGAGGGATATTTTTATATTATTGTCTTTTTATTTCACATCTTTTCTATAATCGTTTAGTGAACTCGCCTCGTGTTGGCGACTAGGTCTGGGTAGGACTTAGGGCAGAAACTCGCCTCGTGTTGGCGACTAGATCTAGGTTAGGTCTAGGGGTGCTCGAGGCCATATCCGGGGAAGGATTGGATAGAGTGGCTTGAGGCCGTATCTAGGGAAGGATAGGCTAGGGCCACCGGTTTGTGGGGATGCGAGTCAGGATAGAAAACAAAAAGATTTTAGTATTATTCGCCACCGATTTCTAGGATTATAGAAATCAATTTTTGTAAGCCCATATTTCATATTAATAAAATATGTCTCTATTTAATTTTACTTAGTTTGTTTGATTTCTCACCATCTTAATCTCTTATTATTTCAAGATATTCAAAATATAAGAAAAAGTTTTAAACCCTTATTCACCCCCCCCCCCCCCACCTCTAAGGGCACCTACCGATCCAACAGAACGTAGAATTCAACCTCTGGCTTTTGTGTCGAATACCATTCGATGTTGTGTCGACTTCCAATGATGCGTTGAATGCCAGTCTAGAGTTAACTTTACTTCTATTCAAAGTTACATTGACTTTCAATTAAAACTGCATCGACTTCTTTTAGATGCAGAATTAACTCAACTGGATTATGCTCACCTTTTGACTAGACTCTGACACTCTAATGTGAGTATGTCATTCTAGGACGTCTAAAGACCATATTACTCTCGCTATACAATATGAGTAATAAATCCTAGAGGATAAAATCACTTTTACATAATTTGTAAGATAAATCAAGAGGATGTTTTTCCCAGCATTCTTATTCCTTAAGCTTTTCAATAGAATAATACTTTTAGTGGCGGGAAAGCTTTTCTTTTAGATTTTTGATTATGTGATTATGGTTCACATCAACGTCGCATCTCCTTTTATAAGACAAGAATGTCTAACCGTCGATTCTAGTATTGGCATTAAGTCAGAGATCTCTTTCTTTAGCAGAGGTGATTCATTTGCTCAATCTGTGATGGTATTAAAGGATAAAATGCCAAATCAATGCTTCAATTTGAATTCTGCCTTTTCTATAATTCGACTAGATGTCTAGTCGAATTTCATCTCATTCAGTTGAATGTATTCTTCACGAACTACTTCTACTTGAATTCAACATGTATTGTCGAAACCTTCTTATTCAGCCAAATTTACTCTTTATAGTTGTCTTCTAGTCGAATCCCACTGCTCTGGTTGAATCCCACTGTTCTGGTTGGATTCTGTCTTCATAGCTTGCTTTTGGTCGAATCTGACCCATCTAGTCGAATTCCCCACATTCAGTCGAATTCTGTCTTCAAGGCTTGCTTTTGGTCAAATCAGACTCATCTGGTCGAATCGGCTTCTTATTCAGTCGAATTCTTACTTAGCGTAATTTTGTTGAAGTCTTGTTTTCTCTATGCTTCTTTAGGTCAAATCACCTTGACCTGTCTGCACGATCATGTAGATGTTCTATACGAACATTTATACTTTATACTTGTTGATAAGTAGTTTTTATATGAATTTTTAGTATAGATTTTTGTATTTATTTAATAATAATTTTTCTTATTTATGTCAATTATAGTTTATAAATAGTTCTTTTATGCAATTTGAATCTAATTTAGCATACTTCTAATTTTTGCAGATTTTGGGACAAATTTGGTCGAAATTGCATGCCACGCCCTCGGTCACGCCCGTGACCCAGGGCGTGTAATCTTAATGCCACTCCAGTGTTGCTGCCGCGTGATTTGAGCTCATCCACAGCAATTCACGCCCGTATTTCATTACACACCCTAAGTCACACCCATGACAAAGGGCGTGTCAACTTAAAGATCACTCACAGCCGCTACCGTGTGCAGGTGGAGATTTTGTACAGAGTTGACCTCAGTCACCCACGTGTTCCTGAAAGTCACCATCGTGGCCCATCCCGCATGATCTCTGACTCCCTCCGCACCGCCATTCATGCCCATGCTGCATTTAATGAAGCCGCCCAAATACAAAATACCGTGGCCTCCAAGCCACCGGCGTTTAATTTCTGAATTTTGCAGCGCCATCACGTAAGCCCCACGTCGTTGTCCCAGCTGAGCAGAACAGTATTTACACACCCTTGGTCATGCGCCTGACCAAGGGCGTGTAACTTACAAATTTTTTCTATAAATTCCAGAGGTCTCCTTGAGCCCAGGGTTCAGAATTTTGGAGAGGGGGAGGTGCTTCTAGAGCTGCTAGTTGCTATTTTTAAGTTTTAGTTCATGTCTTTACTTTTCATGTTCTCTCTCTCTCTCTCTCTCTCTCTCTCTCTCTCTCTCCCTCTCTCTCTCTCTCTCTCTCTCTTCTTTTCAAGTAATGTTCTAGTTTTCTTTCATGCAATAGTATAGTGTAAGCTTGTAATCTCATTTTTTCCTAGCATTGTAATCTTCACTCAAGTTGTAAGCACTTTGGTTTTCAATAAAATTTAGCCTTTGCTTTTCATCACATCTCTTTCTACTTTAGTTATTTTTTTCATGCAATCTTATTTCTCTTTCTCTCTCCCCTTAACCATGATTAACTAAACTCTCATTAGTGCTCGATCGAGATGATCCGAGGATGAGATAATCAAGTAATGAATTTCTAGCTCTCCATTTCCATTTACATAAACACTTTTAATTTACCCTTTATTTTTAATTAGTGAGACCATATTTTAAATATATGATTTTCACTTAGGTTTTCATACTTAGCTAGACGAGAGGCTTAAAGTATGAATTGATCACTCAAGGGTAAAGAGAGTTGCACGCACCCCTCGAGAGAGGATGACGTAAATCTCCGGGATTCGATTCAAATCCAATAGTGGGGTTCACAGCGTAAAGCAAGTTTTAGGCAATCGATTATAAAACGAGAGTTTGGTCGATCTTTCCTAAACTTAGTTGGGCATTTCCCTCGAGAGAGGCATGTTCAAGCTTCGGGAACCTCCATGGTCAAGTAGTTTACTTTAAAGGAATTAAAATTATTTTCTATCTACTCTTGATTATTCTCATGCCGAGGTGATTTTAGATTGAGCACTAATCTTTTTAATCATCGTCTAAGCCCTTCTTTTATTTGAAAATTGTCTCTTTTTAGTTAAGTAAAACAAACCCTAAAAACCAATTGATAAGATAATAGTTTCCTCCTCGAAGTAGAAGTAATCAACACGCCTCGAGGAATACGACCTTGGTATTTATAAAATATCCTATACTATAGACGACAATGTACACTTGCCTTCATAGGATATAGATTTGGAGAATATCATGACAAAACCCTCTCTTTGCTTTTTCCAAAACGAACGAATTTCATATCAAGTTTTTTGCGTCATTGTCGGGGATTTTGCGTAGATATTTTGAAAAGAGGATAGCTATTAATTTTATCATTTTTTTTAGTTTCAAAAAATTCTTAAAGGTGTAATTTAAATCTTGGAAAGGGATGTTTAAGTTATCAGCCCATCACACCTCCTAGTGCCGGTGAGAAACTTTCACGGGGTATACCTCGGGAAATCCAAGACTAACTCAATCTGCCTAAAAAATAGCAATAATTAAGTTTTTCTCTTTCTCTTATTTTATTTTATTTATTTTTTTCTCTCTCTCTTTTCTCTTTTCTCTTTCTTTTTTTCCTTCGCTCCCCTTTTCTTTTTCTAGTGTATGACCTGAGGTAGCTCTTCGAATATTCCATTTGATCCAGAGATCGAGCGCACCATTTTGCGGTGCCTCCATTCCTATGATCAGGATATGCATTTAGTATTCGAAGAGTCGATCGGGGACACTATCGCGGAAAATATGGAGCCCAATCCTAATGAGGCCCAGCAAATGACCATGTCCTATTATGCACGACCAAATCTGGAAGGCACACAGTCAAGTATTGCTCGCCCCACAGTGCCGAGCAATAACTTTGAGATCAATTCTAGCATCATACAAATGGGGAAATAATCGGTGACCTTCGATGGTCTGCCGGACGAAGATCCAAACTCTCATATCTCTAACTTTCTTGAAATTTGCGACACATTTAAAATCAATGGCGTCACTAATGACGCCATTCGATTACATCTTTTTCCTTTTTCTTTGCGGTCTAAGGCCAAGCAGTGGCTGACTCCCTTCCTAAGGAGTCCATCACTACATGGGCCGATATAGCGAAAAAATTTATTACTAAGTACTTTTTTCCTGCAAAGACCGCCAAAATGCGTACAGATATTGCGTCATTTATGCAAATTGACTTGGAGACTCTCTATGATACATGGGAGCGTTTCAAGGAGATTTTGCGTAGATTCCCTCACCACGCACTTCCTACTTGGCAACAAGTACAAATATTTTATAATGGCTTGAATTTCCAAAACTTTCATTAAATGATCTACGGTCACACAAACAACATCGTTTCCATGTTGTGTTCTCGGCAATCTGTACACGAAATCCATTGAAATATCATCATACTTCCATTCTTGGATCGGTAAAGACTTCAGAAACCCACCAGGCCCTTGACATTCAGCTTTCACTAACGTGCAAGTATGACACTTTGCCACGTAGAGAGCAATGTCTTTCTTCATTCCTAGCAACGGAATAGTTTCTCCATATCCATATACATCTTGTGCTCCTAGGGTGAATCGAGTACTTGGTAAAGTGTGCCTCATAAATCAATTCTTCCCGTAGATTGGCCACTTTTGGGACGCACAATCTAGCATCTTTCCATAAAAGACCATCGTCGAAAGAGAATTCAGTGTTAGACTCATCCACAGTCTTCGCTTTGTAACATTTCATGCTTTCATCCAACTCCAAAGCTTGTCGAACTCGGTCGGCAAGGTTGTATTAAACCTCCGTCCAGTTCAAGCATGCTAAAGTAGACGCTCTCTTATCGACATAAGTGATCCCCATGGATTCTAAATCACAAATTAGACGCTCATCATGCATCAAAATCCAATTTGCTTGCGCAGGAGCCCGATGACACAACGCGTCTGCAACAACGTTTCCCTTCCTGGGAGTGTAACGTATGTCAAAAGTGTAGTCCCCAAGGAACTCCATCCACCTCCTTTGTCGCATATTCAACTCATTTTGATCTAACAGGTACTTGAGGCTTGTGTGGTCCATAAATATGTCAATCTTCACGCCGTATAAGTAATGCATCCATAACTTAAGAGCGAATACCACAGCCACTAACTCCAAGTCATGAACCGGGTAATTCCTCTCATGTACCTTCAACTATCAGGAGGCATATGCAATTACCTTTCTGAATTGCACTAGGACGCAACCCAAGCAACTCCATGAGGCGTTGCTATATATTTCATAACCTTCTGTTCCACTGCAAGGTTTTAAATGTCGGCCGACATGTCCGACATGTCGGCCGACATGTCCTGTTTAATTAGAAAACGACTTGCATAATAAAAAAAATATAGGTTATGGCATTTTCAAAAATGTCGGCCGACATTTTGTATAAAACCCGACATTACGGCCGACACGCAATTTTCATTATAGCGCGACATTTTGAAATGTCGCTTAAATTGAACTTGGCAGCTTTTGTTTACGCGGTTTAGGGTTTTTATACATGGGATCCTTTCTTTACGCCTTTACGGGCTCGACAGGTAGCAGCTTCTACTTCACGGGTTCTTCACGGGCTCTCACGCTTCTGCTAGCGATCCTCCCTCACACCCTGTCGACTCGCGCTGGCGATCCTCCCTGACGCCCCGCCGACTCGCACCGATTGTGGGCTTCTCTAACCGCAGTTTTATCCCAGTGGCTCACACTCACGATAGGCTTTTCTCCCGACTTCTTAAGTTCTTATGCACAGATTTCTCCCGATTCTTATGCGCTTTTCTCCCGATTCTTAAGTTCTTATGCGCTTTTCTCCCGATTCTCCGGATTTCTTCTGCTTCACGGGTTCTTCACGAGCTTTCATTTTACTCACGCTCACGGGCTCTTACTGCAAAGTATTGATTGAGTTTTTGGTTTCATTTCCCTGTCATGATGAGTTGATGACTATCCAGAAATTTCTTGGAGAGGGTTTTTGGTTTCATTTCTCTAGCCGCAGCTTTCTCCAATCAGGTTTCATTTCCCTATCATTCAATTTAAATATTTACAATCCAGAAATTTCTTTTTAGTGTATACTAACTTAAAAATAACAGCATTTCCCTGTAATCATCTACACACTTAATGCATATGGTTACTTTATGGTTCACATTCATCTCTAGTGTATTATTTTGTTCGGTAAATGTCTACAAGAATACTGTGATCTGAAGTGCTAGTGTATTAAGTACTATTTTGTTCATCTCTTGCTTGCAGAAGACAATGTCTTCTCATAGCTCAAGTACAGTAGAATATTCCAAAGGCGGTAGAGATCCATTTGGTCGCATGGGGAGAAAGTAGAAGAGAAAGATACAAATCGGATTCGATGTCGCTATTGTGCACAAATTGTAAGTGGAGGCATTAGCAGATTGAAAAACCATGTAGCCGGCCACAGAGGCAATGTAAAATCGTGCTCCAAAGTGTCGGAGGACGTGAAATCTCAAGCTCTATCTTCTTTAAGATCATCATTAGCTCGTAAATAAGAAAATATGGTGAGATTGGAAGCTAGTCGGGAGGACATAACTATTGGATTTGAGATGGATGCAGGCGAAGGCAGGTCACACCAAAATTTGTTCTCTCAAATGAGTACAAAAGGTCCGATGGATAAAATTTTTGAGCAATCATCGGAAGACTTGTCACGAAAGGTCAAAGGAGGGAAAACCACAATCAGAGATAAATGGAAGAAATAAGCTAGAGAGGATGCATGTGAATACATTGCAAGATGGGTTTATGAGGTTGGTATTCCATTTAATGTATGCTCCTTACCATCTTTTGATCACATGTTGCAAGCCATTGGAAAAGTTGGGCCAGGTTTGAAAGGTCCGAACATGTATGAATTAAGAGAGAAATATCAACTCATACTTTTCTTTCTTTTTATTTACAGGAAAAAGAGAATGAGAAGAACGAACAAGTGACCGAATGTGTTATAAACTTATAATTGCTTATTATGAGATTTTTAGTTTTTTAATTTTTACCATGACATTACTCACAAGTCACAATTTAAGAAAATGAAACCATTGCCAATGAAAATGACATTTATGTGCTTTTTTAGCTAGCTTTTGTTTTCTCGCCAAGAGTAGTTTGTGTATAGAGAATTTTTTTATATGCCTAGCCATATCGAGGCACATACTGAAGTCACCAGAGATGTTGAAATCTAAAAATGAAGAGGGTGAAGCATATCTTTCTGAGATTGAGGTTACTTTTCTATTTTTTGACCACAATCAGAATTCTGTTTCAAATTCTAATTATTGTGTACATTATTTATTATCTAGCTTCCATTGCTTGCAGAGTATTGGGCAAGCATATGAGGATATGCAAACTCAGAATCAACAGCTTTTGCAGGAAATCTTAGAGCGGGATGACTATAATATTAAGGTGAATACATGGTACTTTATGCACTTTACATGATGGTTTTATCTTATATGAACTTTCTTACTTTCTACATTACCACTCCTAGCATCTATAATTTTATAAGTGCGTTCAAAGTGTTACAAGGTTTAATATTTCTTAGGGCATTTATGAGTGCGTTATTACAAAGTCTAATATTTCAATGTTGAATAGGTCCTTGTTGAGTGGCAACACTTATGAATGGTTTTATTTTCTTCCATTCCTTGCTCTTCCACCAAGGCAACCTCATTAGTTTCACCCATTCTTTGATTGACCATTGTCAAGTGTCAACATAATATCTGAAAATAAACATAAAATCCCTGCAAAAAAAACAAAACAAAATTAATATATTAAGATATACAGATGAAAATAGATGAATGATTAGAAAGATAATAATATTTGAAGATAGATTTGAGTATTTAGGAAATATATACAAGTATACAACTACTAATAAAGCTAAGATATTATGTTACAAGTTACAATATAAATATTTTTTAGGAATCCGATATTTTAAAATGTCTCTGACATCCGACATCCGACATCTAAAAACTCAATCCGACATGTCCCCGACATCCGACATTTAAAACCTTGGTTCCACGTGGCGAGCATAGAATGGGCGTCGTGGTCAAACGGCTCGTTATCTCCTCAGAAGCTCATGCGCACTCGGGCGACCAAACAAACTTCTGATCTTTCCAAGTCAATTTAGTGAGAGGAAGTGCAATCCTCGAGAAGTTCTCCACGAAGCGCCTATAGTAGCCGGCAAGTCCTAAGAAACTTCGGACTTCCACCACATTTTTCAACATAGACCACTCTAGGATAGCCACTATCTTCGACGAATCGACCGCGATTCCTTCACCACTAACGACATGAACAAGGAATGATATTGATGATAGCCAAAACTCGCATTTGGAGAACTTGGCATATAGCTGACTCCTCCTTAATGTGCTCAAAATTGCGTGCAGATGCTCTGCATGCTCCTCTTCGGACTGAGAGTATACCAAAATGTCATCGATGAAGACAATCACAATCGGTCAAAGTACTCTCGGAACGTTCTATTCATCAAGTTCATAAATACCGACGGTGCGTTGGAAAGACCGAACGGCATGACCGTAAACTCGTAGTACCCGAAGCGTGTATTGAACGCTGTCTTTGAAATATCACATTCCCTTATTCTCAACTGATAATAGATGGTAGCTTAGAATACACCGTCGACCCAACCAGTTGGTCGAACAAGTCATCGATTCTCGAAATCGGATAACGGTTTTTCTCTGTCAGCTTATTCAGCTCTCTATAGTCGATGCATAGATGCAAGATCCCGTCCATCTTTTTCACAAAGAGAACTGGTGCACTCCAAGGGGAAGAACTTGGACGTACATAGCCTTGCTCTAGTAGTTCTTGCAACTGAACTTTTAACTCTGCCAATTCCTTTGGCGCTATTCGGTACGGTGAACATAACAAAGGCTTGGCACCTGGCACCAACTCAATACAGAAATCAATCTCTCGCTGAGGGGGAGCCCTAGAGAGTTCATTAGAAAACACATCAGCGTACTCCGTCACTACCGAGACATCACTTATACTGGGCTTAGGCTTCAAAGCCTCCAACAACGTGAAAAACAACTTTGCGCCTTTTCTCACTGCCTTAACCATCTGGAGAGCAGACATCAGCATTCTGCTCGCTCCTCGCAGTCCAGCAAACATGGTTTCATCTTCGGTGTTCTTTCCCAGAGTAATCTCCTTCCGATTGCAATCTATGCATGCTCGCTGTTTCGAGAGCCAGTCCATGCCAAAGATCACGTCAAATTCTGCTAGTGGTAATGGTGACGCTTCTAAGTCGAAAACTTGATTTCCTCTCCGCACCTTTACATGACTCAACCTATCTGCGCTAATACGAGATCCATTGGGCAGCACTACCTCTAATCTATCCTTCACCAGGTTAGACGGTACTCTGATTCACACCACAAAGTCCTTAGACAAAAAGGAGTGTGATGCAGCAGTATCGAAAAGAGCTCTCACCGAATAGTTGAAAATTAGGACGAAGCCTAATTGCATAAGAACAAACGTATAGTCACACACGAAGTATAAATCGCGTCAAGCTGTAAAAGCGGAATTATAATTCATACCTATAACGACATCATTCTGCTGTGTGGCCTCTTGCTGGCCAAGCGAGTAGACTCTCGGCTGGGTCGGAGGTTGTTGGGAAGCAGAAGACTCCGCAGCTTTTCCTTTCTCCGCGTAAGATGGACCCATCGCACGAGCATAGTCCACTTCTCAGTTTTCTATCTTCGAGGGACCACTTCGACACACCTCTTAATCTGGTGGAAACTTGAACCTAAATATTCGAGCTCGCTCATGTGGGGAGGGAGTATTTTTTTCTTGCTCGCCCATGTCACGGGCTACGTACATCGCGAGACCCTTGCGACTCAGGTGGCGATTGAAGTGTGTTGATTGTCGGGGCGAGACTAATCATGCTCTCACCATATACATGTTCTAACTTAGTCTTTCATGATGCCCTTTATTTTGCCATTTTCTCTCGTTCGTGCATCCATGGTTGCGACATCGCTCCTCTTTGAGGGTCTCTTCATCACCTATCCTTTTTCGCACCGAATCCACCATCTTTAGGGGCTTCCTTCAAAAGTGTTTCCTTTCCACCTTCCACTAGAGTGATCTACCTATCATGCCGTCCTGTAAGAGCCCGATCAGTGGAACTTTCTCAGGTGCTTTCCAAAACAATTTCTCTACCTGCCTCCTGAGTGATCAACCTGCCCTACCAGCTTGTAAGAGCCAGATCAGCGGAACCTTCTCAGGGGATTTTGAAAATAACTTCTTTACCTGACTCTTGAATGATCAACCTGCCCTGTGGGCATGTGAGAGCCCGGTCAGTGGAACTTTCTTAGGGGATTTCCAAAATAACATCTTTACCTATCTCCTGAGTGATCAACCTGCCCTGCCGGCTTGTGAAAGCCCGGTCAGCGGAACCTTCTTAAGAGATTTCCAAAATAACCTCTTTACCCGCCTCCTGAGTAATCAACCTGCCCTACCAGCTTGTGATAGCCCGATCAGTGGAACTTTCTTAAGGGATTTCCAAAATAACATCTTTCTCTGCCTCCTGAGTGATCAACCTGCCCTGCCGGCTTGTGAGAACCGGGTTAGCAGAAGCTTCTCAGGGGCTTTCCAAAATAATCTCTTTACCCACCTCATTAGTGATCAACCTGCCCTGTCGGCTTGTGAGAGCTCGGTCAGCAGAACCTTCTCAGGGGCATTCCAAAATAACTTTTTACCTACCTCCTGAGTGATCAACCTGCCCTGACGGCTTATGAGAGCCTGGTCAGCAGAACCTTCTCAGGGGCTTTCCAAAATAACCTCTTTACCCGCCTCCTGAATGATTAACCTGCTCTGCCGGCTTGTGAGAGGCTGGTCAGCGGAACCTTATCAGGGGATTTCCAAAATAACTTTTTAATCTGCCTCCTGAGTGATCAACATGCCCTATCGGCTTGTGAGAGCTCGGTCAGCAGAACCTTCTCAGAGGATTTCCAAAAATAACTTCTGAAAGTTCACAGCGAGTCCTCTGAATATTCTCTAGAGGTGGGTGAATAGAGTTTTAAAAACTTTTCTATAAAATGTGCACAAAACAATAACTGTTCTAACTACTACGCATTCAGAATTCCATCTAGAATAAAATAAACACCGAGTAAAATAAATATGGGACAGCACAGAAAATTAGCACAACATAGATAAGACAAGATCTATAGTGGTTCCCAAAAATATGGGTACTCCACTCTTCTACCACCTTGGTAGGAATACACAATCCAATGCCTGAGTCTTTAGATAAGGAGACTCTTAGAACCACTGATTCTTTTGATAAGGAGACTCTTAGAACCAAGGTCTGAGTCTTTTGTTAAGGAGACTCTTAGAACCAAGCTAGAACTTTTGATAAGGAGATCTTGAACCACTGAATCCTTTGAAGAATGATTCTAAGGACTCTTTACTCAGTTTACAAAAAGTGAAAGAAATAGTAAAGAAGAAGAAGAGAAGATGATTCTTCTGATTGAATCCTCCTGTAGCAGTCACTGAGGATTCAGGCACTTATTGTTGATATGTATCTTTGTTCAGTAGATGAATCCTTGCTTGAGAGAGAGAGAGACGCAGGGATTGTAGAAGCTCTGATCCTGATGATGTTCTCTGTATTTTAATTTGCTTCTTGCAGTAAGTAGAGGAAGAAGATGAAGTCTTGTATTCATGTACAGAAATCTGTTCAATATTTTTCTATCTTTTAGAGAGATGGAGAAGAAGAAGAATGAATTATTGTCTGTCTCTTTTTGTTCTCTATCTTCTTGTGTATACTTAATCTTCTGTCGAATAATGATGAATTACTCTTCTCTTCTATTATTTTCGTAATAGGAATATCTATGAGGTAGTATTATTCTCTTTCCATTCCTAGTGATAGCCAGTCCAAATCTTTTTGAATAACTTCCAACTATATCTTTATTATATCTCTGAAATTCTTCTTTCCCTTATTGATTATGTATGACCCATTAAAATTCAAATAACTTCCATTTATAACTTTTGAATAAGCTCCAGAATGGAATCCAGGAAGTATTCTAATTTTGTGTCTGTATTCGACGTTGCGTCGAATATATTTGTCATCTTATCGATGCACCTTCGCGTTCTAATAGAAGCTGCTTCGACGTCTTCCTCAGCATTGAAATGAACTCAGATATCGACGTTGCGTCGAGTCCTTATCGACGTATCCGTCGAGATGAAGACCTAGACTTTGAGCTCTTCGTTCCACGTCGAATGTAATTCGACGTTGCGTCGACTGTTGCTTTGACTGACTCTGCCTTTTGCGTTGAATACATTTCGACATTGTGTCAACTTCAACTGGTACATCGACTACCAGTCTGAGTTATCCTTGCTTCTAGTCGAAGTTACTTCAGCTTGAAGTCGAAGATGCGTTGAATTCTAGTAGACGCAGAATTAACTTAACTGAAGTTCTACACTCTTTTGGACTGGTCTTTGACACCCTAATGTGAGTGTGACATCCTAGAACATCTAATAACCATATTACCCTCACTATACAACATGAGAAATGAATCCTAGATGATGAAATCACTTTTACATAATTTGTAAGAAAAATCTTATTGGAAAAAACCCCTTTGATTTAACTTAACAAATCATCTAAAAGTGATTTTATCTCATAGGTTGAATTATCCATTGTATAATAAGGATAATCTGGTCATTAGATGTCTTAGGATGTCACACTCAACCAGGGTGTCAAGACCAGATCAAGAGAGGCAAAATTTGGGCAAACTTAACATTTGCGTTGAATAGAAATTGACGCAATATCGAGTTATTGTAGACGCTACTCTGACTAAAAGTCCAAGCAACTCACCCCTTCTGTCGAAGTAGATCAAGTCGACGTTACGTCGAGTAGATATCGACGTAGATGCCATGGACTTGTCGAAGTATCTTGAGAAGTCGACGCAGCGTCTACTTCAACTCAACGCGGAAGGAAGTATCAGTCGAAGCCATCTGAAGTCTACATTACACCGACTTCATCTCGACGCAGATAATGAAGTTCAGAGCCATGCCCTCAACACGACGGTTACGTCGATAAGATATTGACGCGACGTCAACTATCAGAGTTCAATCAGAGCAAGGATGAATTCGAAGCTGCTCCTACCAGAACTCGAAGGTGCGTTGATAAGAGAGGAAGAGAACTCGACGCTACGTCGAATACAGTCTGAAAAGGAAACATTTTCAGTTGTCATTTTTGGACCCTCTCTCATGGCCCACCTCACTCAATACCATTCCCTAACGGCTCCTTAATTGCCTCAAATAGAATGAAGAATTAACAGAGGAAAGAAAAAAACTTTCTTGGAAACAAGCTTATTGTTGGTGGACGGGCCGGGAATTAAAGAAGGAAGGAAAGGAGTAATTGTCCAGACAAAAATACCTTTTCAGTACTTACCAGAAAAGGAAACAAATTCAAATTGAACAGGGACAATAAAAGGGAAGAAAGGAAAGAGAAAACCAGAGTATTGATCACAATCGGCTATATTGTTCTATTAGGGCTTCCCCTTCCTCTTCCTCCTCAGGAACCCTAATAGAGAACAGACACAGAGAAGATAGAACTGCTGCTCTCCCTTCTCTCTCAGAATAGAACAAGGTTTCTCATCATCACAATCATAAAGCAGCAAGAGTTCAATCAGAAAGAAGATAAAGGATCTGACAAACATAGATCCTGCAAATTATCACCATCATAAGCAGGACTTCATCATTAGCAGGTCCAGTGAAAGATTAAAGAAGTTGTTCTTTATACAAGCTTCATAAGAATTCTGAAAACAGAATTCTTCTTCCTCTCCCTTTCTTTCTCCTTCTCATTCTCAACTGTACAGAGTTTTGAGAATCCCTCTTCCAAAGGATTCAGTGGTTCAAGATCTCCTTATCAAAAGAACAGGTGATTCAAGATCTCCTTATCAAAAGATCTGGTGGTTCATGATCTCCTTATCAAAAGATCAGTGGTTCTAAGAGTCTCCTTACCAAAAGACTCAGGCAAATTTGGTGCATTCCTACCAGGTGGTAGAAGAGGGGAGTACCCATATTTTGGGGAACCTCTATAAAAAATCTTTGTGTCTTCTGGATTGCTTATTTTCTGTGTTGTCCCTTATACCTTAGATAACTAGATAACTTTTACTGTTTTTCTTGCTTTACATTCAGCACGGTTTTATTCGGTGTGAGTATTTGTTGGAGCATAGTACTTAGGTTTTATTGTATTTGCACAAATAGGATAGAAATAATTTTAAATCCCTATTCACCCCCCCCCCCCCCCTCTAGAGGATTCTCAGAGGTACACTATGCATTTTCAATTGGTATCAGAGGGAGGTTGATCATTAGAAGGTTAACACCTTGATCAAAAAGACCTCCTTCACTTATTTCTCATTATTGCAAATAATATTATATAAAGAAAATGAGTATTAAGGATTATGCTTCCACAAGACCCTCAGTGTGTAACTTGAATAAGTTCACACTCTGAAAGGCCAGAATAAGGCTTTATATGAATTCCATTGATGAAGACATCTATAATATTCTTCTCATTGGTCCTCCAGCTCCAGTCAGACAAAAGGCAGGAGAATCCTCAACAACTGAGGTTGTCCCAAGAAAGGAATGGACAGAGGCTGAGAAGAAGGTTAAGGTATGTGATGTCAAGGCCATGAACATTCTGGTATCAACAATGTCAGATGACATTTTCTAGAAGGTTGTTGAATGTCAATTAGCAAAAGAGATCTGGGATTCACTCACCACAATGGTGGAAGGAAGTGCTGATGAAAGAAAGGACAGAAAGTCCCTTCTCATATCCAGTATGAGAACTTTCAGAAGAAAGCTGAAGAATATGTTGTTGATATGTATGACAGATTCAGTATTATCATTAATGAGCTCAGAGGCTTGGACAAGGAGATTTCCTTGACTGAAATTAATGATAAAATCCTCATGTGCTTCCCCAGCTCATGGGATTCAAGAATCTGGGCAATCAGAGAGTCCAGGTGCCACAGAGAGATCTCAACTGAAGCTTTGCTAGGAAAGCTTAAGTCATATGAGATGCTACTAAAGAACAGGGCTGAGTCAGAAGAGAGGGAAACTACTCTAGCTCCAATCCAAAGGAGCCTTGCTCTGAAAGCTACTGAAGGAGAGCCCTCCACTCCTGAAGATGAAATGTTCAATCTCCTAGCAAGGAGATTCAAGAAATGGGTCAAGACAAAAGTCTCAAGGAGGAGAGAAAGGGACTCAAGGCCTAGGTATGATAAAACTCCAAAGAAGGAGATTATTTGCTATACATGCAGCAAACTAGGGCACATTGCTCCAGAGTGCCCACAAGAACAAAGGGACAGAAGTAGTAACAAAGAGGAGAAGAGAAAGAAGAAGTCTTTCAAAGGGAAAGACAAGAAGAAAGCCAAGGATTTCATTGTTGAAACCTGGAGTGATTCTGAAGCAGAATTAAGCTCCTCATCATCTGAAAGTGGTGATGAAACAGCAGCAGAAGCAGCTTGCTTGATGGAACTTGGGATGTCATCAGATGATGAAGAGGATCAGGTATTAGTTTTTGATGAATTTGATTTTAGTTTAGAAGAATTTAAATCCTGTTTTAAAGATTTCTGCATTGATTATCTTAGGGTAAAAAAAGAATTAGGCATAGCTAGAGTTGAATTAGAGAACCTTAAGAAAGATGAAATGCACCTAATAAATCAAAACCTAACAAATGAAATTAATAATAAAGAGTTAGAATTGATTAAACTTAGAGAAGAAAACATAAATTTAAGAGAAGAGCTAGCAAAGGCAAAGGCCTTTGAGGAATCACTCAATGGGAAGAGTCAGAAGCTCAAAGACATCACAGAACATCTCTCTATGAGATTTAATCACCTAGGGTTAGGAGCAGAGCCCTCTACTAGCACAGAATCATCTAGGAAACCTGCCTGGAAAAATCTAGTGTCATTTGTTAGACCTAGTGAGAACCAACCAAGTGAGAAGAGTGCATCATCCAAGGGTAAGGTTAATAGTCGTCCAGATAAGATAGATAAACCTAATCAAGTAAATCTGAATATGAAAGAAAGACCCTTAGGCAAGAACAATGTAGAGAAGTCAAATTACAACAACCAAAAGGCTAAAGCAAAACCTAGGATAATAAAACATTTTGTTGATTTGTTATACCTAGATACATTCTACACACATTTCAAATATCAGAATAACAAACATAGGTTTGGGAAACTCATTCCTTATCCTCGCAAAGGGTATCATGAAAGACCTTTCTATTCTTCCATTGAACCCTACAATGGTAAAAATAAAGGGCCCAAGGTAACCTGGGTCCCCTCTAATGTTTGAATTACTTGTGCAGGTTTAGGTAGGGTCCCACTCAGTAGAAAATGGAGTGGGGGGAGAAAGATGTACGTCATGAATAAGGAACAATCCTCATCCAAGGGAGTGATTTCTTCCTTGATTTTTCCTTACAGCTTATAAAATTAATATTATAATCTATTTTCAATAAATATAATTGCTGGGAAAAACAGCAAGAATTTTCTAAGAAAATAGATCGGTTCATTCAGAGGTGCATCGAATAGAAGTTGACGTACCATCGACTTCTACTCGACGCCAGTGTCCAGAAGCATTCAGAGTGGATAATTCGAATAAATCTCGACGCAACGTCGAGTTATTATCGACGCATACGTCATCTTATTGACCGCTGATCAAAGTCGAGGTTGCGTCGATTGAATATCGACGTAACGTCGACAGGACACCGTCGACTTAAGGGATGTTGAACAATTTCCAGAATGTTATTACACTGACTGGATTACGTCAAATGTTATTCGGCGCAACATCGATATTACTACCCGCTCAGAATTGCTTCTAGGAGCATTCTTGACATATTTTTGCGCACCAAATACTAATCCTTATCGACATTGCGTTGACATACACCCTAAGTTGCGACGAATCGTCTTCTTGTAAGCAACTTCAGCGTCGAGATCATTGCGCTTTCGAATTCTTCTCTTCTTGCTCTCCTGCTCTCTTGTTCTCCAGCTCTCCCGCACCCCTCTCTCTCATTTTCTCTGTGTTATTGCAGGTACCATTAATCTGATGGCTCCACCAAAAGTGAACTCCGGATTCGATGTGGACATAGATTCGTTCAGTGCAGCGGCCGAAAGCTTCAAGGTCATTCTTGGTCTGTTTCAAGATGTTGGATTAACCAAGATTGATATCCACCAGATGTAAGATCTTGGATATAGAACTAACTGAGTTTAAAGACAGTGTTCAGATAGGAGATGATGGTTCCCTCAAGGGAAGAGTTTGTGACACAGATGTACTGATAACAGAGGAAATATTGAACCAAACGTAAGATCTTCATCCTGTAAATGAGTCAGATGAATTATCAGGGGATGAGACCAAGAGGGCCCTAAAGATTATGCAGTTTAAGAAAGATAAGCCCATCAATCTAAAGATGATTGATCTTGGGGAAGAATATAGGTTCCTTGCAGACATTGTAGAGAAGGTGTTGCTATGTAAAATATCAGCACATGATGTTATTCCAAAGCAACAACTTCAAATAATGGGAGCTCTAGTTCTGAAGAAAAGGATAAATTGGGGGAAATGCCTCCTAAGGATGACTGGGCACAAATATGCCCACAAAGAGAATGCATATATGAGAGTCATGAGCCAAGTACTTCTCCACCACTACCAGCAGTGTGCAAGTCAAAGGGAGTGCCAATTCCACCAGGGAAAATGATAAATATTGGAATCTTCTCCAAGTGGACCAGCCAGACTCTAAAGCCTGGTCAGTCTGCACCTTCAACTCCTCCCTCTCCTCCTCCTCAAAATTCTGAGAGGCAAACACCAGATCTCCCAAGGGATGATATTCCTCCTCCTCTCTCTCCAACTCCTCTGGACACTATTCCAGATCTCTCTCATGAAGATATTCCAGTTCCACAACAGCAACAACAACAACAACAACATTCCTCTCCAGCCCCAGAGCCATCTCCTCAAATTCCTCATCAGCTTCAATCTACTCTTGCTCCTCCACCACCTCCATCAATTCATATCTCTCCTGAGACTTACCAGGCTCTATCTCCCATCCAAGAAGACTTACCTCCATCACTTCCTCCATCTACCTCTCATATCCCCACAATTGATCTTGAGCAAATCATATCCAAAGCAGTTGGCCTTGCCTCCTCTACCTTTGCAGACATGGTGGCCTCCCAAGCAAGGAAATTTGATAGGAAGTACTCCCAAATGGAGGCTATGTTATTAGATTCTACATGATACTTCCAAGCCTCGAGGACTTTGTGTCTTCCTCCATAGTCACAAAAGAATTCTTAATCTCTCTTCACAGCAAGGTTAAAAAGGGGGATAACATATTGGAGGAAGAAAGACCTGTTCTGGAGTTGAGTGAATAGGGTAAGGGTGATGCTAATAATGCTCCTGCTCTTGACAAAGTGACCACCTTTCAAGCTGCACGGATCCAGGGGGAGCTCCCAAAAAAGCTAAATGAAGAGCAAACAGATGCAGCAAATCAGGGGAGCTCTCAGATATTCAGGGGGAGCCTGCTCCAAGTATTCAAAGAAATTTGGAAGCTGAGATGGCAGTTGTAGGAACAGAAGTTGATCAGGAGAAGCCTCAGAATGACACTCTGCTAGCTGAAGTAGCTCAGATTGCTCAGGAAGCTGCCCAGGAGGCTGAACATAATGCACACACTCAGGGGGAGCTTCTCAAGGATAAAGATGATGCTGAAGAAGCAGATGATGATAATTAGCCTCTGAAAGTGGCACAAAGAAAAATTCCAAAGGTCTTCACCAGGAAAAGAAAAACTCCTGAGAAGGATTCCTAAACCTCAGGTACTCTGTGGTTTTTGTCTTTTGGAAAATAACATTATGGTGGGAAGAGCAAATGATATTTCTTTACAAATGAATGGGATTTCAAATTAGTCTTATTCTGTAATCATATTGTCTTGTATGTATGTTTGTTTATGCAAAGGAATGTGTAAAATCACTTCGAACAAACTGTAAAATTTGTTAAGATAAATAGTGGGAGATTGTTGGGAAAAACCCCTTTGATTTAACTTAACAAATCATCTAAAAAGTGATTTTATCTCTTAGGTTGAATTACCCATTGTATAGTAAGGGTAATCTGGTCATTAGATGTCTTAGGATGTCACACTCAGCCTAGGGTGTCAAGACCAGATCAAGAGAAGCAAAATTTGGGCAAAGTTAACATTTGCGTCGAATAGAAATTGACGCAACATCGAGTTATTGTCGACGCTACTCTGACTAGAAGTCCAAGCAACTCACCCATTCTATCGAAGTAGATCAAGTTGACGTTAAGTCAAGTAGATATCGACGTAGAGGCCATGGACTTGTCGAAGTATCTTGAGAAGTCGACGCAACGTCTACTTCAACTCAACGCAGAAAGAAGTATCAGTCGAAGCCATCTAAAGTCGACGTAACGTCGACTTCATCTCGACGCAGATAATGAAGTTCAGAGCCATGCCCTCAACACGACGGTTGCGTCGATAAGATATCGACGCCACGTCAACTATCAGAGTTCAATCAGAGCAAGGAGGAATTCGAAGCTGCTCCTACCAGAACTCGAAGGTGCATCGATAAGAGAGGAAGAGAACTCGACGCTACGTCGAATACAGTCTGAAAAGGAAACCTTTTCAACTGTCATTTTTGGACCCTCTCTCATGGCCCACCTCACTCAAGACCGTTCCCCAACGGCTCCTTAATTGCCTCAAATAGAATGAAGAATTAACAGAGGAAAGAAAAAAGCTTTCTTGGAAACAAGCTTATTGTTGGTGGACGGGTCGGGAATTAAAGAAGGAAGGAAAGGAGTAATTGTCCGGAAAAAATACCTTTTCAGGACTTACCAGAAAAGGAACCAAATTCAAATTGAACAGGGACAATAAAAGGGAAGAAAGGAAAGAGAAAACCAAAGTATTGATCACAATCGGCTATACTGTTCTATTAGGGATTCCCCTTCCTCTTCCTCCTCAAGAACCCTAATAGATCGAGAACAGACACAGAGAAGATAGAACTACTGCTCTCCCTCTCTCTCTCAGAACAGAACAAGGCTGCTCATCATCACAATCATATAGCATCCAGAGTTCAATCAGAAATAAGATAAAGGATCTGGCAAACATAGCTACTACAAATTATCACCTTCATAAGCAGGACTTCGTCATTAGCAGATCCAGTGAAAGATTAAAGAAGTTGTTCTTTATACAGGCTTCATAAGAATTCTGAAAACAGAATTCTTCTTCCTCTCCCTTTCTTTCTCCTTCTCATTCCCAACTGTACAGAGTTTTGAGAATCCCTCTTCCAAAGGATTCAGTGGTTCAATATCTCCTTATCAAAAGATCTGGTGGTTCAAGATCTCCTTATCAAAAGATCTGGTGGTTCATGATCTCCTTATCAAAAGATCAGTGGTTCTAAGAGTCTCCTTACCAAAAGACTCGGGCACAGTTGGTGCATTCCTACCAGGTGGTAGAAGAGGGGAGTATCCACACTTTGGGGAACCTCTACAAAAAATATTTGTGTCTTCTAGATTGCTTATTTTATGTGTTGTCCCTTATACCTTAGATAACTAGATAGTTTTTACTATTTTTCTTGCTTTACATTCAGCACTGTTTTATTCTGTGTGAGTATTTGTTGGAGCATAGTACTTAGGTTTTATTGTATTTGCACAAATAGGATAGAAAAAATTTTAAATCCCTATTCACCCCCCCCCCTAGAGGATTCATAGAGGCACACTGTGCACTTTCAAATCTAGAGGATGTTTTTCCCAACAATTTCTTTACCTGCCTCCTAAGTGATCAACCTGCCGTGTAGGCTTGTGAGAGCCCGATCAGCGGAACCTTCTCAGGGGCTTTCCAAAATAACTTCTTTACCCACCTCCTGAGTAATCAACCTGCCCTGCAAGCTTATGAGAGCTCGGTCAGGAAAACCTTCTTAGGGGCTTTCCAAAATAACTTATTTACCCGCCTCCTGAGTGATCAACCTACCCTACCGTCTTGTGAGAGCCCGGTCAGCGGAACCTTCTCAGGGGCTTTCCAAAATAACTCTTTACCTGCATCCTGAGTGATCAACCTGCCCTACCAGCTTGTGAGGGCCCGATCAGCGGAACCTTCTCAGGGGCTTTCCAAATAACTTTTTTACCTGCCTCCTGAGTGATTAACCTGCCATGCCGGCTTGTGAGAGACCGGTCAGCAGAACCTTCTCAGGGACTTTCTAAAACAACCACTTTACCCACCTCCTGAGTGATCAACCTTCTCTACCAGCTTGTGAGAACCCAGCCAGCGGAACCTTCTCATGGGATTTCAAAAATAACTTATTTGTCTACCTCCTGAGTGATCAACCTGCTCTACCGGCTTGCGAGAGCCTTGTCAAAGAAAACTTATTAGGGGCTTTCCAAAATAACCACTTTATCCGCCTCCTGAGTGATCAACCTGCCCTGCCGGCTTGTGAGAGCCCGGTCAATGGAACCTTCTCAGGGGCTTTCCAAAATAACTTTTTAACTGCCTCTTGAGTGATCAACATGCTCTGATGGCTTGTGAGAGTCCGGTCAGCGGAACCTTCTCAAGGGCTTTCCCAAATAACTTATTTACCTGCCTCCTGAGTGATCAACCTGACCTACCAGCTTGTAAGAGCCCGGTCAGCGGAACCTTCTCAGGGGCTTTTCAAAATAACTTCTTTACCCGCCTCCTGAGTGATCAACCTGTCATGTCGGCTTGTGAGAGCTCGGTCAGCGGAACCTTCTCAGGGGCTTTTCAAAATAACTTATTTACCCGCCTCCTGAGTGATCAACCTGCCCTGCCGGATTGTGAGAGCCCGGTTAGTAAAACCTTCTCAAGAGCTTTCCAAAATAACTTATTTGCCTGTCTCCTGAGTGATCAACCTGCCCTGTCAGCTTGTGAGAGCACGGCCAGCAGAACCTTCTAAGGGAATTTCCAAAATAACTTCTTTAGCTGCCTCCTGAGTGATCAACTTGCTCTGCCGGCTTGTGAGAGCCAGGTCAGTGAAACCTTCTCAGGGGATTTCCAAAATAACTTCTAACTTTCAACTAGCATGAAACTTTCAGTTTATAGTACACCGCCCGGGTTGGGCAGAAGTCCCTGTATCACAAAAAACAAGTCTACCAAGATACTTTTTTTATTATAGGTTAAGGATAAAAATGCTTCGGGTCATCGCGGCTCCAAGTGTTGCTAAGGGGGACACCTTCCGCATTCTGGAGGCGATACCCCCTGATTTCAACGCCTCTAAAATTACATAGGGACCCTCCCAATTGGGGTGGAGTTTTCCAACTATCGATGACCTTCCCGCAGTGTCGACCTTTTTGAGAGCTAAGTCTCCCTTTACAAATTACTTAATTTGAATGTGCTTGTCGAAGTACTTAGTCATACTGCGCTTGATTTCCTCCTAGCGGACCAAGGCCAGGTCGCGGAGCTCTTCCACAAGGTCAAGCGAGAGTCACTGCTCTTCCTCGTACTCCACTCTCCACTCATCATCTCCTTCCCCACGATGATGATTCACGAGAACCTTATGTCAAACTCCACGGGCAATACGGCCTCTGAGCCATGATATTGTTTAAAAGGGGTTTCCCTAGCGGTCGTGCTGGTTGTAGTCTGCAAAGCTTAAAGGGCTGGGGGGAGTTGCTCCGCTCAGTTCCCCTTTAAGTTCTCTACCTTCTTCTTTAATAAGTTAACAATAACCTTATCTGCGGCATCCACCTACCCATTTCTCCTTGGGTTGTGGACGGACGCAAAGCGGAGGTCAATGATCAACTGGCTGCGGAAGTTAGTGAGCTCGTTACTAGCAATCTGTGGCTCGTTGTCCGTGACGATGGCTAGAGGTAGCCTGAACCGGCATATTATCTCCACCCAAATGAAGTTCCTTATTACCCGCGAGGTTATCTTCGCCAGCGCCTTGATCTCCAGCCATTTGGAGAAGTAATCAATCATGACCAGAAGGAACCTCGTCTGCCCGCTTGCCTGGGGGAAAGGGCCTACCAGGTCTATACCCCAGATTATGAAAGGTCATGGCGCCATGATTGTCCTGAGCCTCTATGATGGTAGGAGCTGAAGTGGTGTAAAGATCTGGTAGTTCTGGCACTTCCTCACGTACTCTGCCACATCTTTGCAGATCATGGGCTAGAAGTAGCCTTGTCGCAACACCCTCTTCTCAACGGTTCGGCTCCTAGAGTGATTGCCACGCTCCCCAGAGTGAATCTCTTCTAGAACCATGGGGATCTCTTCCTGGGAGACACGTCTTGTCAGGAGCAGATAGTAGGTGGACTTGTACCTGAATCGCCTCTTATTTGGAACCAACTCTGGAAATTTGCCTGAGGTCAAGAAAACAATGAAAGGGTCCATCCACGAGGGTCGCAGATCAATCATCATTAGCTCTCCCTCTTCAATGAATGGCCAAAGTAATTCCGTCGTCGTTCCTCCCTCGCGAGGGCCATACTTTGCCATATAGTCCGCCTGAGTGTTCTCTTCCCTTGGCACATGCTGGACGGAGAAGGTGCGGAACATACCAATGAGACCCTTGACCTTTGTCAGGTACCGTTGGAGAGTTGGCTCTCTCGTCTCGAACTCCCCCTTAACCTGGGATGACACCACCATCAAGTTCATTGAAACCTTCACGTCTTGGACCCCTAGCTCCCTTGCCAAGCAGAGCCCTATAATTATCGCCTCGTACTCGACTTGGTTGTTGGTGAGAGGGGAGTAAATATCGATCGCTTGCTCGAACTTCATCCCCTGCGTACTTACCAAGACCACTCCCCTCCTAGGGAGTATCTTCCTGATACCCCATCAACGAGCATCTCCCATGACACATGCTCGGGATATTTGTGTTGAAATTCCTCAGATACTATTAAAATTTCTGAGAAGTGGAAAACTGGAACTAGGTCGCGGGAACACTTCAACCATACCAAGCACGAGAAACCAGAACAATGAAGGAACAAGAAAAATTCTTGTATTAACTATCTTCTGAATATTGCGAGGTATACATGGCGAGACATGATTTACCAGTACACCAAATAAGGAGAAAGAAACAAACTACAAGAAGCTGGCGGTTACAAACTGAACCCGCCAAACCACCCGGCTGACAGAGTTGTCCGTGCAAACCACCAAGTCGCCAACCCGCAACTCAACACGCGGACTACCCCTTATTCCAATGTGTACTATGTTCGCCCAAGAAATGCCTCCTGACCGCAGTCACTTGGCTGCTTCTAACCGCGAACAAGCTGCTGAAGAACTGAAGATAAAACAGTCTGGCAAAAGGCAAGCCGCCTAACCGCCATGGACTGATCCTTATTGAAAGCTGAAACGGGACAGAGATAATTACCTTGTCGCTAACCACGATCTCCTGCTGCTACCCACCGCTGACTATTACCGACTCATCCGCTGCGGTCTCCTCTGATCAAATCAGAACCACAAGCAAGCCACACAACCTGCGAACACAGCAAAGGCAAAACTCAAACCGCGCGAATAAAAAAGTTATATCCGCACAACAACTCACGAGCTCTCACTTACAGTTCTTGTCTATTTTCTTCGAGTCGGGGGGTCCTATTTACAGTAGAGGTGAGGAGTGTTGTCACCTCCTACGGTGATAGGATAACCGCCCATACCAACAACAGCGGGTAGCACACAACCCACACACCTTGCTGAGATAACCCTGCCGAACAGTTCGCCAACTAAATGACAAGCCGCGCGGACAACTCACAGAACCCAGCAAAACCAACAGCAACCTGTCAGACCGCGAGCATAGATCTGGTTATAGCTCCAACATCCAGTGATAATCGTGGATACTATCCATCCGATTACTACCAGAGAGCTGACCTCAGATAGCCGAAAGATCAAGGCCACCTGTAACTAGCTAACCGCCAGTCCATTGCGGGAAGACAACCCGGGCGGTCTTCATACCAGACCGCCCGACCTCCGCGGTTTACCAGACTGCCCGGTCTGATGCCCAGACCGCCCGACCTCCACTTACACTTCAAAATTCAACACTCCCTCTTGAAGTGGGAAGTGGAAGTTAGTCCAAGCAATCCTCGCAACCGAGTAAATGGTCCCTTCGCTAACGGCTTTGTGAAGATGTCAGCAACATTGTCCTCACTCTGCACATGCCCAACCATCAGAGATCCCTCCAGCACCTTCTCTCGAATGAAATGATGCTCGATCTCGATGTGCTTGGTCCGTGCGTGACAGACTGGATTATTAACCAGTTTGAAGACACTCTCATTGTCACCACGTAGCAGAGTAGGACCCCGCACCTCCTTATGGACGTCCTCCACCAATCTCCTAAGCCAAATGGCTTCCTGAGCTGCCAAGGTTGAAGCCTTGTACTCTTCTTCAGTGGTAGAGACGGACACTGAATCCTGCTTCTTGTTACACCATGAAATGTCGATCCGCATAAGAAAACATAACCAGACGTCGACTTCCGATCATCTAAGTCTCCCCCATACTCGGCATCCATGTATCCATGCAAACAAAAGACCGTGTCTCTCCCATAAAGGAGACCCATGTTCGAGGTCGACTTCACGTACTTCAGAATACTCTTTGTCGCTACCAGATGAGGTTTCCGTGGTTCCGCCATATACCGACTTACCCTGCCAACTACATATGCAATATACGGTATGGTAATCGTCAGATATATCCGACTCCCAACAAGAGCCCGGAACACCAACAGATCAGGAAGATTTTTCCTCTCATCCCGCCGAAGTTTTAGACCAACCTCCAGTGAAGTAGAGCTGCTCTTCCCCCCTTCCATGCTGAATCGCTTCACAATTCATTCCACATAGCCTTTCTGGGAAACAAGCACACCGCTCTCTTTCCTCTTCACCTCGAGTCCAAGGAAATGGTGAAGCTACCCCAGATCCTTCATCTCGAATCTGATAGTTAATTCAGTTCGAAGCTTAGCTACCTCAGCCTCTGAGTTCCTCGTGACGATCATGTCATCAACATACAACATCACCAAGACTTGCAGCTCCCCGATCTTCTTTATGAACAGACTCGAGTCTGAATCTGAAGCAAAATATCTGCAGAACTGGAGATATTCTGCGATCTTCTCATACCACGCCTGAGGCGCTTGCTTCAGCCCGTAAAGAGCCTGTTGGGTTTTCTACATACCATTCCAGAAATGATAATACAGCATATCATATATGCGTTGTGGAATAAATTAACTAGAACAACCCAAAAGAGTTATATGGAACTTGCAATTTCATTGATTCAAGAAATAAAATAAGAGCCACAACACATTGCAAAATTTATACCTGAAGGGGGTTGAGTCTATACTCAACTGAGGTGCTCCAATGATAGATCCAGAGAACAAACTTGAGTTCCAAGCGCTGAAATAGATTTGCGCCTCTACGGGAAATCCACACGAGTGCTGAAGAACCCTAGCCTCTTATCGCACAAGATCTAGGTCGGAGAAGAACTGCTCTCTACGTCTCCCATGGACTGCTAGGTCCGACGACAGGGAGAGGCGGCGGAGGCGGCGGGATCGACCGGTCGGAACACTTCTGTCAGAAGCCATGCGGAACTCTTCCGTCGCTCTCTCTCGCAAAATAGATCGCCAAAAATAGATCGGGTACTTAGGTTAAAAGAATCGTATTCTTTTATACCTCTAGCAATCAAAGAGAAGCGTCGGGCGAAGATAAATAGGTCGAACACTGTGTTCGACGAACTGGCAAGCATTCGTCGAACGCGCTGGCCGTTCGACGAACGTGCTACGCTAGTCGTTCGACGAACGTGCTACCCTAGCCGTTCGACGAGCTGTTCGATGAATGTGATGCGCTAGCCGTTCGATGAATCGTTCGACGAACGTCGTTCGACGAACCGTTCGACAAACGTCGTTCGACGAATACGCTATATTAGCCGTTCGATGAACGCCATTCGACGAACGACGTTCGATGAACGCGCTACATTAGCCATTCGATGAACGTCGTTCGACGAACGCGCTACATTAGCCGTTCGACGAACGCCTGCTTTAATCTGATCCCTTGTCAACAGGATTCTTCCTCCAATTTCTCCAAGCACTCTTGTGTGCGACCTCATAGGCTCATATTGCGTACACAGTGAGACTAGATATTTGACCACTTCCAGATCACCATGGAAACACCAACAGTCTCCCACTTGATCTTGAACATATCAAATAAAAGTCTCACAAACAATGAGCGGCATCTAGAAATGCATCATTGCTACCCAAGCAATAAGAGTTCATAACTCAACAAGCCTGTCTTGACTAATGTATCAGTGCTGTCATGTCCCTTTGTCCCTTACATCCGGATAGAACTAGAGGCATGGACCGTGTCACCCTCGTAATTGTTCAATCATAATTCCTTGATCTAGAATAGACTGTCTGAAAATGGTGAGCTCAATATCACATATTGACTCAACCAAGCATGACCATGCATTTCTTAGTCTCATTCCATCAAGGGGCCCATGGATGTAACTCATGTCATATAGGAGGACAAATCTCATATTTTCTCACACACAAACACCCAAATGAATCTTAACATACCCAATAACCACCCTTATCATCAACCTTTCTCAAGGAAGACTTTAGATGGCATCAAAGTACGCTCTTCCTCACTTGATGAATGTTGTGACTTCAGGTCGAAGAACCACAAACATCATTGTCAGTTGAGACCTACTTGTGACACGTTCATATAACAATCCACAAAGTAGTCTCAAGGTGGGTCTGTCCAATACAACTTGTTCACTAACAAGTACCCATGTGATAACTTGATATCACAATATCATGACATGTGAGAACTGGTCATCAGTCAACGCACATGCCAGTCTTAACGTATCATCATCGCCCTGAACTTCTAAGATGATACTACGACCAGGGACCATTTAAGAATGAAGCTTCTTATAAACATAGTCCCTCACATTCAAGTCGCATACTTGAATTCCAATGGAAGCAAACATTCTAAGGGCATTTATTATGCTAATTAATTTATCACTAGAAACATTTGACATAATAAAAGAACTTGCCATAAATGTAAAATGAAATATAAAGTACTCTATTCATCACATGAATAATCAACAACCGACAAATACAAACCACAAGACTCCCACTAGAGATGATCATTCAGGTATCTAATATCCATTGATCTAGTATGACCATCATGCTTTCTCTGTGCAAGAGGCATCGTCAGTGGATCTGCAATATTTTCTTCAGTCGGTACTCTGCATATGTTCACATCTCCTCGATCGACAATCTCTCGAATAAGATGGAACCGCCGAAGTATATGCTTGGAGCGCTGATAAAATCTAGATTCCTTAGCTTGTGCAATAGCACCGTTGTTGTCACAGTAGAGAACTACGGGATCAACAATGCTAGGAACTACACCATGCTCGCTGATGAATTTCCTAATCCACATAGCCTCCTTCACCGCATTTGCAACAGCGATATACTCGGCCTCAGTTGTAGAATCAGCAATTGTCTCCTGCTTGGAACTCTTCCAACTTACAGCTCCTCCATTAAGGCAAAATACAAAGCCTGATTGGGACTTTGATTCGTCCCTATCAGTTTGGAAGCTAGCATCTATGTAACCCTTTACGACGAGCTCTTCTTCTCCACCATACACCAAGAATACATCTTTAGTCCTTATCAAGTACTTTAAGATATTCTTGACTGCTATCCAGTGACTCTCACCAGGATCAGACTGATATCTGCTAGTCATGCTCAAAGCATAAGAGATATCGGGTCGAATACATGACATTGCGTACATGATTGATCCAATTGCCGAAGCATATGGAATCAACTTCCATGCGGTCCTTATCTTCCGAAGATTTTGGACACTGGTCCTTAGAGAGACTCACGCCATGTGACATGGGGAAGAATCCTTTCTTGTACTCAAGCATGTTGAATCGTTTCAACACATTTTCAATATATGTACTCTGGGTCAAACCCAGCAACTTCTTCGATCTATCTCTATAGATCTTAATACCAAGTATATAAGTCGCTTCACCCAAGTCCTTCATAGAAAAGCAGTCACTAGCCTGTTCTTAATAGCTTGCAGGGTCGGAATGTCATTTCCAATCAATAGTATGTCATCCACATACAATATCAGGAAAATGACAATGCTCCCACTAATCCTCTTGTAAACACAAGGTTCATCCCCATTCTTGATGAAACCAAACTCTTTGATTTTCTCATCAAAACGAAGATTCCAACTTCGAGAAGCTTGTTTCAATCCATAAATGGATCGATTCAACTTGCATATTTTAGTGGCTTCATTTGGAGATTCAAAACCCTCGGGTTGTGTCATATACACTTCCTCAAGGAGGTTTCCATTAAGGAAAGTCGTTTTGACATCCATTTGTCAGATCTCGTAGTCATAATACGCAGCAATAGCAAGTAGAATTCTGATGGACTTGACCATGGCTACAGGTGAAAAGGTCTCATCATAGTCAACACAATGAATTTGCCTGAAACTTTTAGCCACCAGCTGGCCTTTGAATGTCTGTACATTCCCATCCATGTCGATCTTCTTCTTGAAGACCCACGTGCACCCTATGGGTCGTACCCCTTCAGGTGGTTCCACCAAGGTCCAAACTTGGTTTGTATACATGGAGTCCATTTCAGATTTCATGGCCTCAAACCACTTCTCGGAGTCAGGTCCACACATAGCCTCTTGATAGGTTGCAGGCTCATCATCATGATCCATAAGCAACACATTGCCTATTTGAGACACGAGAAATCCATATCTCTCAGGCTCAAATCTTGGTCTATCAGATCTACGCAGGACTTGCGTTTCTTGAGCAGGTTCTCTAGCTACAACAACTTGTACTCCTTGCTCGGGTTCTAAAATCGGTTCTACTATTATTTGTGGTTCTTGAACTTCCTCAAGTTCCACCTTTGCAGTCTTTCTGGATAAGAACTCTTTCTCCAAAAAGAAGCCAGTCCTTACGACAAACACTTTGCCCTCGGACGACAGGTAGAAATAATACCCTTTGGTTTCCTTAGGATATCCCACATGATAACACTTATCTGACTTGGGTTCCAGCTTGTCCGGTATTTGACGTTGCACGTATGCCTCACAGCCCCAAATCTTAATAAAAGACATACTATGACGCTTCCCAGTCCATATCTCATATGGTATCTTTAGAACCATTTTCGTTGGAGCACGATTTAAAGTAAAAGCAGCAGTCTCTAAAGCAAATCCCCAAAAGGAAATGGGCAAATCTGCATGACTCATCATCGACCGTACCATGTCTAACAAAGTACGATTCCTCCTCTCAGACACACCATTATGTTGTGGTGTTTCGGGCAGAGTGAGCTGTGATACAATACCACACTCTCTCAGATGATCATGAAACTCATGACTCAGATATTCGCCACCTCGATCAGATCAGAGTGCTTTTATCCTTTTTCCCAGTTGGTTCTCTACTTCATTTTTAAACTCTTTGAACTTTTCAAAGGTTTCGGATTTGTTCTTCATAAGAAACACGTATCTGTATCTACTGAAATCATCAGTAAATGTAACGAAGTAGTAGTACCCACCTCTAGCCATAAAACACATGGGTCCACATACATCACTATGTATTATACCCAAGAGATCATCAACCCTCTCAGTATGACCAGTGAAAGGGGCTTTAGTCATTTTGCCTAATAAGAAAGACTCGCATCTCTCAAATGATTCATAATCAAATGAGTCCAATAATCCATCTTTATGGGGCTTAGATATGCGTTTCTCATTTATATGGCATAAACGACAATGCCAGAGATATGTATGATTAGAGTCATTAGTTTTTAGTCGTTTGGTATTTTCTATGTTATAAATAGGCTGATCTAAGTTCAAAACATATAAGCCATTAAATAATTGGGCTACACTATAACAAACATCATTCATAAATATAGAACAACTATTGTTCTTAATAATGAAAGAAAATCCTCTTATGTCTAAACATGACACAGATATAATGTTTCAAGATATGGCTGGTACATAATAACAATTATCTAATTCTATTACAAGCTTAGTGGGCAAAGAAAGACGATAAACACTAACGACAACGGCATCAACTCTTGCTCCATTTCCAACGCGCAGGTCTACCTCTCCTTTACCCAGCATTCTTCTCCTTGTCAGTTCCTGCACATTCGTACAAATGTGAGAACCACATCCGGTATCCAATACCCAAGATGAAGGAGCATAAAGGTTTATTTCTATAACAAAAATACCTGAAGTGGAAGTCACATTTCCCCTCTTCTTTTGCAGATCTTCAAGATAGAGGGGACAATTCCTCCTCCAATGCCCTGCCTTACCACAATGGTGGCACTTCCCTTCCTTAGCCAAGCCCTTGTTCTTCAGTGTTGAAGACTTGGGATCAAGATATGACTTAGGTCCCACCTTAGTCTTCTTGAGTCCCTTAGTCTTGCCCTTGCTTTTATGCACCATCAATATGGGGCTAGCACACTTGACCTTCTTCATATTGATCTCGGCAGTTCTTAACATGCCTAGGAGCTCGAGCAGTGTCTTGTCAATTTCATTCATATTGTAATTTAAGATAAACTGCTCATAACTATCTGGCAACGATTGCAGGATCAGGTCAGTGGCCAACTCTTGGCCCAATGGAAACCCCAGTCTTTCAAGGTTCTCTATATACCCAATCATCTTGAGTACGTGAGTTCCTACTAGGTCCCGAGCTCCCATCTTACATTGAAATAATGCCCTGGATATGTCAAACCTCTATTGGCGAGCTTGCCCTTGAAACATTTTCTTCAGGTGCTCTACCATCTCGTAACAACTCATGTTCTCATGTTGCTTCTGAAGCTCAGAGTTCATGGTCGCGAGCATGAGACATTCAACATCCAAGGAGTCATCTCCATACTTCTTATAAGCATCTATATCTGCACGAGGTGCAGTAGAGGCTGGCTCCTCGGGGGGATCTTCTTCAAGGACATAGAGCTTACTTTCTTGCCTGAGAACAATTCTCAGGTTCCTGAACCAGTCTAGGAAATTTGTCCCATTGATCTTATCCTTCTCAAGGATGGCTCTCAAGGACAACGTGAAGTGTGAAGTATTTTCCATGAAAATTCTACAAAATAATGAAAAATATATTTTAGTACTTTATTTCAAAATATATTTTATTTAATAAGGTATTTTATTAAATACTCCCACTATTTTATTCAAATTGATAACACTTAATATCAATTCGGAGAGTTTATGCGAGCAACTCTCTTAGTGGACAAGATCTGTATTTCACTAACACAACGAGTCCGTTTTGGCATTTCTCTCATAATGCGGTTTTTTAGGTAGGCAACACTTGCCAATTGCATCACTATGCAACTCCTGTATGGTTGGTGAATAACTCTTTATTTGCATCTATCATATGGTGCATGCCAACCCAATGCCTCTAGGCACTCAACTTTTGAGGTCACCTAGTTAAGTTGGACTCGATGTCGACAGTGGGATATCACAATTATCCACTCGCACCCTTACCAAGATAGATTAATGCACCTTGCTTTGGCAAGCCCACACTTTATCGATCGAGGCAGGAAGAGTGTCATCCATCGGAAGGCATCCGTATACTTAATATTCGATAAGGGATTTTATTTATAAAATTGATTAACAATTAATCAACGTGCACTTTTACAAAATTACAACATTCACAATTAATCAACGTGCACAAAATAAAATTATCAACGCTTGATAGAAAAGGGCTAAATCTGAGCATTTAGAACACTTCTAAATCTCCAGATTTACATGCATTTGACACAGGCAAAAACAACTCCACTTATGCAGTAGACAAGCTCGTCTCTCAATGTTAGATTCAAAATCTAAGACATTTGGTTTCACAAACCAATTAGAGGGACGGTTACTACTAAGGAGACACAATTTCTGAAACAATGAAATCGTAACGCAATCACATGCATTCCTGGGAGTGTTCCAATCTAGAACATTTCTTTGTAATCCAAACACCCAGGAAGAAATCCAGACATTTAGAACACTTCTAAATTTCTGATTTACACGCATTTGATTGTTAACCTACCTCTGATGCCATAGTTGGGTTTTCTACATACCATTGCAGAAATGATAATACAACATATCATATATGCGCAGCGGAATAAATTAACTAGAACAACCCAAAATAGTTATATGGAACTTGCGATTTCATTGATTCAAGGAATAAAATAAGAGCCACAACACATTGCGGAATTTATACCTGAAGGGGGTTGAGTTTATACTCAACAGAGCCATATTGAGCTTGCAGACGTGTCCTGGATGAACTTTTGATACAAATCCAGGTGGCTGAACCATGAAGATATCCTTGTCAATCTCATCGTACAAGAAAGCATTCTTTACGTCGAGTTGCCAAATCTTCCACTGTTGGCTAGCTGCCAATACAATCACCACTCGTACCGAAGTCATCTTGGCTACCGGACTGAACGTCTCTTCATAGTCTTCTCTGTATTGTTGAGAGAACCCTCAAGCTACAAGACGAGCCTTGTACCGCTCGATACTCCCACCAGCTTTCTTCTTCAGGTTGTAAATCCACTTGCATGTCATAGGAGTAATGCCATCAACCTTGGGTACAAGATCTCAAGTCTCATTCTTCTTGAGGGCAACCATCTCATCATTCATGGCATCTTCCCACTTCTTGACTCCAATGGTGATTTCAAAACATGACGGCTCTTGCTCATCCAGGGGGTAGCAAAGAAACATGAGACGGATCTCACCAGATTTCCCCCTGTGTACCGAGCTGGTGGAATAATAGCCCCCTTGGACCTCCTCGGAGCTTTACTCTGAACCACCTCTTTAGCTACCTATTCTGAACTAGCTCTCCTTTCAGACATACTTGGAGCATCTCTCCCCCTGCTTCCAGAACCTGAAGCACCTGATCCAGAGCTAGAAGCAACTGGAGCACCTAGAGAAACAGGTAACTCCACCAGAACCTCCTTATTATCTTCTTCAAGTCCACCATCCAACCTGCTATCTTGTAACTCAACAGAAGAGCTACCCTGGTATGATGTCAATTCATCGAATACCACATCCCTTGAGACCATAACTCTCCGTGTATCTGGATCCATACATCTCCAACCCTTCTTTCGGTCATCATAACCAACGAAGACTAGCTTCCTTGCTTTCACATCTAGCTTCGTTATGAGGGCATCAGGAACATGCACATAACAGGTAGATCTGAACACTCGATGGTGTTCCACCGTAGGCTTTATCTTGAACATTAACTCATGTGGGGTCTTCATGTTGATTGGACTAAGAGGCATCTGATTGATGACATAAGTTGCATAAGACATTCCCTCTGCCCAGAAGGACTTTGGAATACTCTTGGCATGAAGTCAACATTTGCAGGTCTCCGTCAGATGACGCATCTTCCACGCTGCAACTTCATTCTGTTGTGGAGTGTGAGCACAAGATAGCTCTCTCCGGATGTCATGCTTCCTGCATAAGTTAAAGAACGCATTTGAGGTGAACTCCCCTCCATTGTCGGTTCTGAACTTCTTGATCCGTAGGTTAAGCCGACCTTCCACTAGCTCCTTGAACTTCACAAACTTCCTGAATGCTTCAGACTTCTCCTTCATAAAGTATACCCAAGTATACCTAGTGAAGTCATCAATCAATACCAGCATATACATGCTACCTCCAAGACTGGCAGTTGCGGTATGTCTAAACAGATCACCATGAATACACTCCAATGGTGTTTTGCATCTGCTTTGTGATTTGTCGAATGGAAGGCCTTACCATATTGACAACCTGCACAAACATGACCTTCACCGAAAGATGACAAACTAGGCAAACCTCTCACAAGGCCTCTCCCCGCCATAGCTTTCAACTTGTCCAACCCAACATGTCCAAGTCTTTCATGCCAGATAGCAGCGCTATCATTAGTCCTCATCTTATCAACATAGGAACTTGTAGATAACACAAACAAGTCCTTCACCCGTCTTCCAACATGAGTGACTTCAGCATCCACCGCTGACACATTCCGAAGAAACTTCACTTATGTTGGACCAAACAGAACGTGATAGCCAACATCAACAACGTTGGTCACCGAGAAGAGGTTTTTCTTCATCCCCGGAACATGATAGACACTCTTTAACGTGAGTGAACATCAATCTCCGTTTAAAAAAAATACACCCTCCTTCTCAACTGCATGTATAGTATCATCAGCAGTAATGATAACATCATTACCTGAATATGCCTGCAAAGAAGAGAACTTGGACTCATCCCCGGTGAGGTGATGACCACACCCAGAATTCACTATCCAATCATCTTGATAGTTGATAGAAGTCATAGCCCGAACACAAGTGCCCGTCATAAAAGCTCTATCACCCCAACTACCACTAGCATTGGAACCAGCCTCCTCCTTTCCTGCAGCATGCCCCGACTGAAGATTGACTCTGCAGTCCTTCTTGAAGTGACCAAGCTTATTGCACCTGAAGCATCTTGGTCCTTCCTTCTTCTTCCCATCACGCTTAAGAGCATAGCTCCTCTCCTGCTGATATGAAGTAGATGGACCATCATCTCCATATGTCTTCTTCTTCTTGCCCCAATGCTTCTTCTTTCCAGAATAGAGAACCTCACTTTCTCCCCCCAGAGACAGACATCTCTGTCATATGCATAGCCAAACTCTCTTGCGATGCAAGCAAGTTTTCCAGCTCCAGCAATGATGGCTGATTGGCCCAGCCTTGAACAGAAGTAACAAAGGCCACATACTCCCTCCGCAAACCCGCAGATTATGTGTCTCTTTAGCTTAGCTTCTGAGATAGGCTCATCTGGGTCCAAAACTGAAATCTCTGCACAAAGGTTCTTCATCTTCAGGAAGAACGTTGATATGGACAAGTCACCTTGAGTGGCCTTAGCCAACTCATTCTCCAAGAACTGTAGCCGAGCTACATTCTTCTTATTTAACAAGCCATCCAAGGCTGTCCAAATCTCAGCAGTTGATCGACATCCAACGATGTGATCAAACAACTCTGATGAGATAGCCCGCTTGAGAGTAAACTCCGCCTTAGCATTAGTTCTCCTCCAATCTCTCACCAGATGAGCATTCTCACCAACAGCAACCACTTCTTGAGTTTCTTCTCCACCAACAACCTCTCAGAGGTCCTCACCCAAAAGATAGCTCGTTATACAAGACTTTCACTTCTTAAAGTTAGTCTGCGTCAGGAGCTCAATACAAAGACCTCTTGTTATTCCTCCTTCCATTGTTATCCAACTAATAACTTGTGCTTCCAGAAATCCAAGCAAGATAACTGCGGCTGAATCACTGCTCAAATCTCTATCCCTCTGATACAATGTTGAAATTCCTCAGATACTATTAAAATTTCTGAGAAGCGGAAAACGGGAACTAGGTCGCGGGAACACTTCAACCATACCAAGCACGAGAAACCAGAACAATGAAGGAACAAGAAAAATTCTTGTATTAACTATCTTCTGAATATTGCGAGGTATACATGGCGAGACATGATTTACTAGTACACCAAATAAGGAGAAAGAAACAAACTACAAGAAGTTGGCGGTTACAAACTATACCCGCCAAACCGCCCGGCTAATAGAGCTGTCCGTGCAAACCGCCAAGTCACCAACCAGCAACTCAACACGCGGACTACCCGTTATTCCAATGCTCACTCTGTTCGCTCAAGCAAGACCGACTGACCGCATTCACTTGGACGCTTCTAACCGCAAACAAGCTGTTGAAGAACTGAAGAGAAAACAATCTGGCAAAAGACAAACCACCCACCCACCGCGGACTGATCCTTATTAAAAGTTGAAACGAGCCAGAGATAATCGCCTTGTCGCTAACCACGACCTCCTGCTGCTACCCGCCGCTGACTGATACTGACTCATCCACTACGATCTCCTTTGATCAAATCAGAACCACAAGCAAGCCACACAACCTGCGAACACAGCAAAGGCAAAACTCAAACCGCGCAAACAATATATCCGCACAACAACTCGCGAGTTCTCACTTATAGTTATTGTCTATTTTCTTCGAGTCGGGGGGTCCTATTTATAGTAGAGGTGAGGAGTTCGATCACCGCCTACATTGATATGATAACCGCCCATACCAACAACAACGGGTAACACACAACTCGCGCACCTTGCTGAGATAACCCTGCCGAATAGTTCGCCGACTCAATGACAAACCGTGTGGACAACTCGCAGAACCCAGCAACACCAACAGCAACCTGTCAGACAGCGAGCATAGATCTGGTCATAGCTCCAACATCTAGTGATAACCGCAGATACTATCCATCTGGTTACTACCAGAGAGCTGACCTCAGATAGCCGAAAGATCAAGGCCACCTGTAACTGGCTAACCGCCAACCCAATGCAGGAAGACAACCCGCGCGGTCTTCATACCAGACCGCCCGACCTCCGCGGTTTACTAGACCGCCCGGTTTGATGCCCAGACCGCCCGACCTCCACTTACACTTCAAAATTCAACAATTTGGACTCATGCAGCTCGACCACATACTTCGCCAGGAAGTCTATCACCGCCTACACCTTCATTGACAGTCGAGGTATGAAGGAGATCTTGAACTCGCTCAGCTCCACTGACTACTTCGCTAGCCTTCCTGAATGCTCCACCCCTTCTATGATGTTGCGAAGGGGATGGCCGGTCACTACCTTAATCGAGTGCACCTGAAAATATTGCCGAAGCTTTCCTGCCGTGATGATCAGGGCAAACACCAACTTCTCAAGAATGGGATACCTGAGCTCTGCCTTTTTAAAGACCCTGCTGATGTAGTAGATATGTAGCTACTTCTTTCCTTCCTCCCGAACAAGGACTGAGCTTATTGCATCAGCTCCAACTCTGATGTATAAAGCCAAATCCTCTACTTCTCTCGGCCCTTTGAGTAGTGGGGCCTGCGTGAGCCATTTCTTCAATGATTGGAAAGCCTCCTCGCACTCTAAAGACTACTCGAACTTTTGATTCCCCCGCAACACTTTGAAGAAGAGTGAACACTTCTCCCATACCCGGGAGAGGAACCTGCTCAACCCTGCCAGCTTCCCCGTTAGGCAATGGACCTCCTTGACATTCCTAGGTGACTCCAAATCCAAGATCACCTTCACCATATCAGGGTTGGGCTCTACCCCCACCGGGGGTGAGGAGATGACCCAGAAACTTTCCCCTGCCTGCCCCGAAGACACATTTCAAGGGGTTGAGCCTCATTTTAAACTTTCTCAAGG
This sequence comes from Dactylorhiza incarnata, assembly GCA_033032865.1. Classification (NCBI taxonomy): domain Eukaryota; kingdom Viridiplantae; phylum Streptophyta; class Magnoliopsida; order Asparagales; family Orchidaceae; genus Dactylorhiza; species Dactylorhiza incarnata. Next base: position 12,325,013 of record JAWHQI010000028.1, read on the forward strand.
TGGCGAAAGTCTCCTCCAGGTCCTGGAGATGAGACCCGACGTCCTTGCTCTTCACCATCAGATCATCCACATAGAACTCCAAATTCCTCCCCTTCTGCTCCCTGAAGACCTAGTCCATCATCCTTTGGTAGGTCGCTAAGGCATTTCTTAGCGCAAAAGACATCATTTTATAACAATAGCATCCATCGTCTGTGATGAAGGAAACATCCTTGACATCTGGCGTGTGCATTCGGATCTGATGATAACCTGAAAAACGTCCAAGAAACTAATTATAGGAAAACGGTCCGCTGAATCTACTAGCGCATCGATTCGAGGCAGGGGATAATAATCCTTGAGGCATGTTTTATTCAAATGAAAAAAATCCACACACAACCTCCACCTATTATCACTCTTTATAACCATTACAACGTTGAAGACTCAGCCTGAATACTGAATTTCCGACACAAAACCTGCCACTAGCAGTTTGCTCACTTCCTCTCTGATGGGCCCGACCAGGGTAGTGGCCACAACCCTCTTCTTATAGCGGATGGGGCAGACACTTGAGTCGAGGTTGAGGCGGTGACATGCCACATCCACGTTGATGCCTGACATTTCCGCAGCGCTCCAAACAAAGACATCCACATTCTCTTGGATGCACCCCCAGACCCTCTCCTGGTCCTCCTCGCTCAGCCTCCCGCTGACATGTACCTTCTCCGACCTCTCGCCTTGGGTAATGACTTCCTTCATCTCTATCTCTGATGGCGCAAATCTCACACACCGCTATAGGCGGTAGCTTGACTGCGACACGAAACGGCAGTGTACCGATCGTTCAAGTAATAAATGTTGGGAATAAATCCCCCAGTGTCGGTCTCTTGAGGAACACAATAAGGTGGAGTTTACTATTGAGGCAGGACTTGAGATCGAAGTCCTTAAATCGGATGGATTGCGGGGGAGTTGGGTTGGCTTTTGGAAAACAAAATAGAAGCTAACAACTACTCCTATGCAATGCCGCTATGCAAAGCTTCGCTTGGCGGGATGGAAACTAGGCAGGCCTTGAGCGCGCTGCGTCGCAAGGGCGGATGGACGAGTAGGCTAACGGAATCGAACTATGCAGGCCTTGAGCGCGCTGCTTCGTTAGGCGGGATGGAGTACACGGGCCGCGATGCCACGCTTCGGTAGGCGGATGGACGAGTAGGCTAACGGAATGAGGGTCGCAAGCACCTCTTCGACAAGCACGCCACTAGCAATTGCTAGTGCGGCACCGGACACGATAGTGGGATGGAAAATGGATGGTGGCGCACCTCATAAACACATAAACCATAAAAGCATTTCACAAACATGAAATATATAGATATAAAAACGAGTTCAAGTGTTCTTCATCAAAATACATAAGATCTAGCTATTACAACAAACAATAAAAGGAGAACAAGGCAAGAAATCGACCGAATCCGAAGGCTCGTTGAAGATTCACGGTTGGAATCGCCGGGTTGTCAATCCGCGTCCAAGCTCGGTCCACAACTACGTCCGGGGTAGAGAGAGCTGTCACTACTCTCCAATGGACCCGTCTTCTTCGTGTCACGATCCGGTAGAGGTTGCAAACTTCCTCTTGCTTGACGGTAATGGCGGCTAGGTCTTCCTTTGGAGCTCTTGGATGAAGGAGGAGGCCGAGAGGAAACTCCGGCGAAGATTTGGCGTTGAAAGCTTGCCCGGAGATCCTCCCTAAGGTGGGCGACGATGGAGGGGCGAAGTCGGACCAAACCAGGCGGAAAACGGCGGAAGAAAGCGGGGATCATGACCTAAAATCGCGAGCAGGGAATTTATAGGCGCTGGAATTAAACAGTGCGCACGGTCAGTGGCGCACGACCATTGGTCGTGCGCACTGGAATCCTGTGATCGTGCGCTCTGCCTGGACAGAACCTGCAAAGACAGAAATTACAAAATAACATGTTCGCACGACCAGTGGCGCACGACCGATGGTCGTGCGCACTAGCGTCAGTGGTCGTGCGCAATAGATGAAACAGAACTTAAAGATTAATGGTCAGTGCGCACGAGCAGTGGCGCACGACCGGTGGTCGTGCGCGCTGGAGTTGATGATCGTGCGCATTACACCAAACAGAACTTATGAAAAAAGCGTTAAGTGCACACGATCAGTGGCGCACGACCAGTGGTCGTGCGCAATAGAACCAGTGATCGTGCGCAGTGTTCCTGTGCAGAATTGCACCGGAAACACCTGCACGACTCCTGTTCTAGCGTACAACCACCAATCCGGCCACTAAAAGTGGCACCGAACAATGCATGAAAACTACTAATGAAAATCAACATGAAATCACACCAAAATGGGCCAAAAGATGCACCTAGCATGGGATATCAAATATGAACTAAAACAGGGCTAAAGTGCAGTGAAATGACTAACTAAACGGCCCAGATGAGTCCATAAAAGTGTATATGATGAGGACTCATCAATCTCCTCTGCCGCCTCCAGCCTAGCCCGATCCTCCAACGCCTTATCGACCTCCTCTACTTCCTCCTTCTAAGAGATGGTGTTGGCAGCCATGACGTAGCACTGCATAGCCACCTTGGGGTATCCCCTGATCAGACATGGACTCCTCTGATGCTGTACCTCAAGCACTGGTGGTAGGAGGAAGGCACGAAACGGAAAGGCGCTGATGAGGGGTCGTCCAAAGATGGAGTTGTAGCTGCTCATGGCATCCACGATGACTAACCGACAATTCTTTGGCGTTCCTCCCAAAGTTACGAGGAGCTCGACTCCTCCCTCCACTTCTTTCCTCTCTCCATAGAACCCAAAGAGCGGACCATCCAAGGCAAGTACTCTCTTCACCTCAACCTTCATCTCATCGAAGGCCATCCTGAAGATCACGTTAATAGAACTCCTGTTGTCCACTAGGATTCTGGAAATCGTGAAGTTCTCGATCGCTGTCGGGATTACCAACGCATCGCAAAATGGGTCTTCATGCTCTGTCATGTCCTTCGTTGAGAAGGTGATCTTCTCCTCTAGGGGTAGAGTTCTGGTGGTCGAAGCGACACTCCAACGGTAGATGACATGAAAGCTCCCCTTTCGGGTAGCCTCGATCCCTACCCCTCCATGGATCACTCTGATCCCTCCCCGGGTACCCACGTCAACCTGATCTTCACACTGGTCTTCTGCCTTTACTCCTCCTTCTCCTCCTACTCCCTCGATCTGTAGCTGTGGCTGCTGCCCCTTCGGGGTTCTCACTCCTCCTCTTAACTCCAATAATTCTAGGCAGGTGGCAGTTGCGTGACTTTCCTCCTGGTGGAAGTCACAGTAGAGCAACACCACCCTCTCCCTTTCTGCCCCTCCTGGGTGATTCCTTCTTTCCCTTCTTCCTCCTTGGACTATCGCCATGGCTTGCTGGGGAGGGGGCTATACTGACCTCGGACCCAGTCTCCACCCTAGAGGGTTGAACCGTTCCTGCCCTGCCTGGAAGTTCCCCCTCCTTGGAAAGGCCATCCGCCCTAAACAAATCCTCTTCCTTGACCCTGAGGGGGTCCTCCTACCGGCCTCCAGATTGGCTGGTTGGCTAGCGGCTGAAACCTCCCCTGGCTCCTGCCCTCCTGGGAGTCCTTGGAACCGCAACCTCCTCGACTCTTCTCTTCTTCTCCCCTCCTACTGCTGGAATCCTCATAGTACCTTCGCCTCTCTCTCTCTTTCAACTTGGTCAACTTCATCACAAATGCGCGGTTGGTGGCCTCGCACTCGATGTCCTGCCCTACTCGGTCGATCAACTCCTCGAAGGACGGGGGGGGGGGGGGGGGGGGGGTCCTGGGTAAGCTCCATCCTGAATATCCTCTACTACATCCCGATTGTGAAGGCTAGCTGCAAGGTGTGCCCGGGCACCTCATGGACTAGAAGTATCTCTTCCTGGAAGCGATCCACGTAGCTCCTCGGTGACTCCTCAACTCCTTGCTTGATCAGTAAAAGGGCCTCCACCCCTTCTTCCTCTTCTTGGATGTGGAGAAACGCAGCAGGAAACTCCGTCGCAAGTCTTCGAAGCTGTAAATGGTCCCTGAGGGAAGCTAGAGGTCGAGTCGAACGGCTAGAGGCGAGTTGAACGGCTAGAGGCGATTCACCTCCCTTATCGGTTGGACATCTAGCCGATCAGCTAGAGGCGACTCGACTCGCCTCGGCTAACCGCTTCGTGGCAACAATAATGTCAAAGGTAGGTGAGTCTGGCCCCTTCTACCTACTGGTCTTGCTGGGTCCACTCGGCAAACCCGGAGTTGTACAAACACTAATACTAAATATATGACAATCAATTATCATAGGGCACTCCAATATGATTTGAAGGTTCAACAGGAGATATCGTATGTATTTTATTGGTTCCTTCTACTTGGTTTCATTTGGAAGTGTATATGCTAGTAGTATATATACAACATACGTGTTGCACATTGAAAAAAAAATGTAAATATTAAATAAAATATATTCGATGGAGTAGGCAGACGTGAAAGCGCTTCCGCCACATACACCTACTAGAGCCTCCTTCCTCGCCTCCAAACCCCCACCGTTTTTTCACGCAAACCCTTGTCAAGGGATTGGGGTTTCGTCAGAGCAGCGGCCGAGACCTTCTCTATCCCCGACCCGTGCCCTCGCTCTCCGAATTCCCGATTTAATGCCTAGGCGTCTCTCAGCCTACACTTCTGTCACCTCTCCGCCGCTGAATCTGGCGAAGGGTCTTCTAATATTCTCCCCTCGGAAGCAACGCGAGAAGATCTCTTACTAGGAGCTGTCGTCTGGGCATCCAGATCCAGCGATCGATTCCCTTAGCCTGGGGCTTCAAGGTTTCTTCTCCTTCCGGCAATGGCCCCAAGCCGTCGGAAGGGATCTGCGAGAGCCTCTGCGGCGACGACCGCTGCCAGGCAGCAATGGAAAATTGGCGATCTTGTTCTTGCCAAAATGAAGGGATTCCCTGCGTGGCCGGCCATGGTACTTGTATTTTTCACCTCTAAGAAAATCCACTGCTTTGGGAACGCTACTTGTTTCTGTGGTTAGGCTGGTGTTCATATACTAGGGTTTTTTTCTAGCCTTTTTTGTTGCGTCTAGGCTTCTTTTTCATTTTTCAAGTGGTTGGATGGTCTAAATTAAGTTGCTTGCTATTTGAGGAAGTACCCGGCAGTGATCTCCTTTTGTGCTCTACACCTTTTTGTATATAATTGCTAGGATTGTAAGCTCGTGTTCATGCTTGTCTTAAGGTTGTTTTCTTATTTACTGCTCTCCTTTGAACTTTGTCAGATAAGTGAACCTGAGAAGTGGGGGTTCTCATCAGATCGTAAGAAGCTCCTTGTTTACTTCTATGGAACCAAACAAATGTAAGTGATCTCTTGTGTAAATTATGTGTTTGTTTTTGTTTGAAGGATAAACCATTTATAAAGATTGAGGCCTCCTTTTCTGTTCCAACAGTTTAATTTTTTCTCCTTTTGTTATGAAAACTGTTATTTTGCAGTTGTTTCAATCAGGTTTCTTAATCTATACCCTCGTAAGCAAAAAGGCATGAAGGCACATCCATTAGGGTCCGTTCGCTTGGTTGGTTTTGAAGGGAAAGAATTGTAATTGATCTACCAATTCCAATTCTTGTGTTCATTTGTACCCTTATGTGGCCGGAATTGCCATTCGGGAAAAACCATTGGTTTTCGTTGTTTCGAAATTTAGATATGAATGAAAACCGACATGTTTAGGTCAGTGTTGTTATTTTTCTGGCATAACTCGCCAACGGATGACCTTTTTCTTCGATTGACGGCTTTAGCTTCCGTCTCTCCTTCTTCGGCTTCGTTCTACTGCTTCTTCGTTTGAAAACCTCCTTTGTCTGAAAACCTTCTTCTTCGATGGAAATCAAACAATAGAATTGGATTTGAGACCAATTCCATATCACATGAGTTTTGGTTTTGAACCAAAACCAATTTTGCCCCAAACCTTCCAAACGAACGAATCCTTACTTTTTTTTGTTTCACAAAAGCTTTTTTCTGTAAAGCTTCCCGTTCCCTTAACATAAATGTTTGACACAACTCCATACTTTTCATGGTTGCATTTGGGGTCATTTCTCCAACTTGTTTGTTCTCCTTTGTATTACTCTATGGAAGCATCAAATTTCTTTGGGTAACGTACCTACTTCTGCTCAGTTAGCCCTCAATTCACTTTGGAAGTCTAATTACATAGTTGAAACTTGATATATGTCTCAATTCACTTTGGAAGTCTAGTTACATTGTTGAAATTTGATATATGCTAACAAATAGTTGTTTGCAATCTACTCATGGAAGACTATGTTGTTGGTGTTTTGAGCATCATTTCATGCTGTTCCCTTTCTTGGACTTTAGTAGCTTAGCCGAGAGAGAGAGAACCATAAACTTTGATCAGGTTAGAGACTTCAAGGTGTTAGTTAAAGATGGAAATACTACTCGATAAACTATTAGTTAATTATTTTAAGAAAGAAGCTATTTTGGAAGACTGAAATGAAGGAGATACTGTAGTTCTTGTAATTTGATTAAAATAAATTAATAAAGTTAAGTTAGCTTTGAAGAAAATACATGAAAGTATAGTTTTAGGTCATGATTGGAAACCTATTGAGATTTGGATTGTTACAGGTGATGATGTAATGGTTTGGTTAGATCTTTTCAACGAAAATTTGGAGGCTAAGGGTATGTTTGCAGAAGTTGGAGCTGTTTTCAAACTTAGTTGGAAAATTGTCCTAGGAATATTTGAAAGCTGTTATCATTAAAAATATTGTGTTTAGAAAATTTAGTTGCCTAGATGTTGTATGTGTGATTATTAGTACTTGTCCAAAGAGCCATAAAATTTTTATTTGAATTTAACATTAATAAAAGAATATATAATTGTCTTTGCATATTTGTGTTTGAGACAATTAGTTTGTTTGTAAATTTATTTTAAATTTAAGCGCGACAATAATATGTAAGGTAGAATTATAAAAAAACATCGTCCAAAACACACCTAAGAGAAGGCCAAATATTTGGAAAGAAATGTTTTAGTATCGAGAACAAATGAGGTGTTAGTTATGTTAAATTTAGAAGAACTCATACAAGGATGCTATGGAAGAAAACTATGGTTTATAGACTTAGAAACATTACATTAACTTCGAATAACCAGTTTGGTTTCTTTATATGAAGATCTATTATGGAAGCGATTTTATGTTAAGACAATTAACAAAAAAACATAGAGAGAAAATGTGGATCTTCATATGGTTGTTATTGATATTGAAAAAGTGTATGGTCTTGTATCATAAGAACAGATTGGTGCATTTAAAAGCATACTAATGCGGATCAAATTAATGTTGAAGTTCTCAATGATATATATGATGGAGTATTTATTAGTATCAAAAACGTCGAGTGATCAAATAGCTTGTAATCACGATAAAATTACTTCAAGGATTAACATTGATTCCTTATATTTTGGATTGGTTATGAAGATGCGAGGATGGACAAATGAGGTACCTTGGCGAATACTTTTGTATTGGTCTATCGCAAATATTAATAAAGTTCTTTTATGCATAAATTTATTTTAATTTTATCTTGTCTTATTATGCCTACTTCTATATAAATGGGAGATCTATGTATTTGAGGGGCACCTCATATCTTAGTATTCTGTGACGCAGCTTAAAAGCGGGCGATGGGAGGCCCTTGATTGTATCTTTTGGTGGGAGAAAGTCTCTCAAAGGTTAATGTCTGTGTGTTCTTATCGTGCATCAACAACACAAACTCCTCCCATTTTCAATAACCATGACAGCTCTTTTCCCGAGCAATACTAGCTACGACCCATGCAATCCCACACTCCACCCTTGTATTTATAAATCTTTTCCTCTGGTTTGACTTCTGCAACTCTTTAGATCTCCAAGAACCAGCCTCCCTTTTGTCGCTAACATTATTCTGTGCTACAACCCACTCCACAGAAGCCCCCTTAATTCTTCCCACAACTACCTTCAACTAGACCTTCAACTCATTCACAACTAATCCCCTTTTCCACCATGCGCCAAGAGACAGTCTTGTGTTCCTCACCTATTTAGCTTCCTCGCTGCTACAAACCACTACATCCTTCTGCGCCATACTTGACGATGCAGATACTCTTCCAAGATTTTAGCCCCGCACCCGGCGGCTCTCGCAATATGATGCATCCCTCCTGCCAACATGCGTCTGAAGATTCCATTTAGTCAACTGTCTCCGCCTCTCGCGATCATCACCTCTTCAGTCGACCCATCACCATCTCTTCTACCCTTCTCACTGTTTCCAACACCAACACATTTATGTCATCACCGCACCCTTGTACATTCTAGCTTTACCAAGCTATGCACCCATCCTTGCATCACTTGCCTCTAGTTGATATGTTTTCTCCCCAAATTCAATCATTTGTTTGTTGCCTAGGCAGGACACCCTACACTCCCTCATATTATCTCGCTTACACCAACTACACCCCAAGTAACACTCCTAAGCTCACCCTCTTGACTTGCACACAAAATGTTTACTCACCTTCTCCCAATTAACTTCTACAAACCAATCCATTCACACCAACTTGTCAGTTTCCACATTCTTCCCATGTTTGGTTCGATATTTCATTGCATTTCCACTCTATCCATGACAAAATCCACTCCTGACATCCTAAATCAACTACCAACACTAACTTTTAGCTTCTACAACGACCACGACTCATCGTGTTGATTATCAAAGTCACTGCAATTATCAAAGATCCTGACAAAGCCATTTCGCCGCAGTTGCGATCTAGTTGACTCCTACTGAATCTGTTTCTCGCATTCGAGTACTGCTTCCAATGTAGTTTTTCTTTTTTATCTTGGAGACAAGGTTGATTTTCACTAAGAGTGTATTGATACGCATATGTTCTTGATAGATTCCTCCACAACAAGATAGAGATTAGGAGCTGGCACTTTAGGATAGTGAGGTCTACAACAAATTTTAATTAGGTTTTTATGTATGAATTTATTAGTTTACTAAGTTCTATATAAAGAGGAGACATGCATTAGTAGGACACCTCATATCTTAGTATTTTGTGCTACACCTTAAGGGAGAGAGTTAACCCTCCATTATATATTTTGACGAGAGTATGCCTCTTGTAGGTTAATATCCATGTTTTCTTAGTGTGCATCTACTTCGAGTTTGTATTAGTTCTAAGGTTGCAGAGGTCGGATGTTGGATTCATGTCGGTTTAAGTTTGAAATGTCGGATGTCGAATTACGGGGGATATATTGGGGATATTTTACAATGTCGGATTTTAATATTTAAATAAATTTATTCATATATACACAATTTTTATAAATATGTATAATTGTATATATAATTTATGTTTATAAACTACAACATAAACATATATACACATAATGTATGTTTATAAATTACATAACAAAGAGATGTCGATTGCAATAAACGACATAAAGATCACCAAATGAGAGCGAGATAAGAAAGTCGTCGATGCTAGTCTTAAAGAGATGCATGAAATAAAATATTACCGTTTGGTCTCTTCAAAGAAATGGAAAATATATTTTAATACTCTCGACGATATATCATTCGCGAAATAAAAAAAAGGGCAGCCCGGTGCACAAAGCATCCCCGCGCAGCGAGGGTTCGAGGAAGGGTCCCACCACAAGGGTGAAATGTAGGCAAACCTTACCTTGCATTTTTGCAAGAGACTGCTTTCAGGACTCGAACCCGTGACCTCAAGGTCACACAGCGACACCTTAATCGGTCGTGAAATATCGCCAGATATATCGGGTTAAACCGATATATCGGGCTATATTTTTCAAAAATGACATTTTTGCGTAAAATATCGATGCCGTTGCGTTTTATCCCCAAAACCTTTATGTCAGCCGACATGTCGGACATGTTGGCAAACATCTACAACACTATTTAGTTCTTTGTTGCATACGTCCTCTGAACCACCATGAAGGTGTTGATCGACTTGTGGCCATCCTCCATGAAAAATGAGAAGGGAAGAATATCACCTGATCATTTTGATCTTGTTTGTGGATGGAACTTTGAAGTCACTCGAATTTTGATTAGCCCTAAGGAGACAAAAAGGGAACCATGCTGAAAGCCTGAAATAGAGATTTGACAAACAATCAAGTTATTCTTCCCTGTAAAAACGTCCACGCCGAATACAAAGCTCTACTCACAAGGTTTCGTGGGAAGGATGTTCAAGTACGCATTGATTCGCAGGTTGTGGCATTGCAGGTTCTTAGTGGATACATAGAATACTTATTTCAAGTTAAGAAGGAAGCTATGATGTTAAAGGTGCATAAGGCTCAAGGATCAAGATTCACCCTACTAAGAGGTTTGCATTTTCACACACTTTTTTGCGCCTTTAGCAAATAAAAGGCGGGCCTGGGCAAGATTTATACTGCAAACTTTTTTCAAAAGAAGAAAGAAATAATGTAATAGCTTAAATTTTGAATTATTTAGAGTTTGTGATATATAATCGAACATTAAGGCTTCTATATGATGTCGGTTACTATATTGATTTGATTTCTTAAGAGATATACAAGATAGTTATAAATGGTTGACGAGTAAAATCAATGAAGTATCTGATCAAGAAGATGAATTGATGTTTGATGATGATCATTTAAAATGGAATATCGTTGTCTTAGTCTCGTCTAGCACGCGCTTACACCTAGGCTCCACAACCCCTCTGCGCCTTGATGCATATTTTGGGCCTTTAACGCTTTTAAAGAAAGTGAGCATGTTAAAGAGCTCGATCGACACCATTCTATGGGGCGAGAATGTCAAAATTGATGCACTGGAAAAACAGTGTTTGATAGTTGGCACAACAACCGCTGAACTTTTCCACCCCAACATCTAGGAGTTGAACTTTTCCACCCCAACATCTAGGGGTTGAACTTTTCCACCCCAACATCTAGGAGTTGAAAGCCGTGAAGGTAGATTCAAGGGAAAGTTGGATGGTTCCTTTTTGTACTTTCTTGAGTAAGAGGGACTACCACCCATTGCTAAGAGAAGAAGCAAAGTTTCTGGCTCAAAGGCAACTCATTTCTTAATAATCAACATGAAGTTGTATCGCCGAGATCACAAACAATACCTTTAACCCAATATGTGTAGGAGAAGGATGCTAATAGACAAAACCCATTCTAGAGAATGCAGAAGCCACATGGGGGAAAACCCGCCCAATGATTCCCACATCAGGTATTATTGGCCCACCTTAAGGAATGATTCATATTATTACACAAAAATGTCACCCCTGCCAACGACATGCACCAATGCATCTCTAGATAATACAAAAGCTAATGTCGATCACAAGCCTCTGACCATTCGTGATTTGGGGGATGTCTCCTCTCGCTCCTTTTCATTGATCATTGGTTAGTTTTCAAAGTGGATATAGACAAAGGCCCTGACAAGGACCACAACACCCATCATGTGGACTGACATTGCATGTTGCCACGAGTGCCACGCTCAGTTATCACCTATAATGGAAGACAATTTGTGGATAAGAGACTTAGGCAATTTTTTGAAAGTTTAAGCATAAATTTAAGATTTTCCTTGGTCCACTGCTTAAGAAGCAATGTACAGGTAGAAACCGTGAACAAGCAAATGCTCAATCTATTGAAGAGAAATGTCAAGGCTCTCAAAGACAATCAAGCGGACCAACTTCCATATTATTGCGGGCCTTGCGCACCACGCCATCGATAATCACATTGTGAAACCCTTTTTAGCTAACCCACAAATTTGAAGCATTGATTACTGTTAAGTTCAACATCTTAGACTTGATTTGGCTTGACTATAATGCTGACTAGATTAATAATTTGGAATTGTGGTGATAAAATGATTTGTGCGATACTGTGACGAGAGCATTGATACTACTGTTTGGTAAGGACTCAATTTGCAGTGCATTTCAGAAAGAGATAATATTATATGTTTCGGAGAGTAGCCATGTTTTGGCTGTTTAACAAGGCTAAAAATATCGGATGTTGACGACAATGTCAGTTTGAGTTTTTAGATGTTGGATGTCAGACTTCAGAGACATGCTAGTGATATTTTAAAATATCGAATTTCCTGATCTTATAAATAAAAAAACATTTATTTTAATGCATACGAAGTATAATTATATATTCTAAAAGTAAAAAAAAAAAACAGCATAACAAGCAAACTGTTATGGTCCCAATCCCGTTATTGTATCTTTAGTGTCTTTTATTATTATTAGTTGTGCTTAGTTGTTATATTTTATTATTATTAATTGTTCTAGTTTAGGTTTTCATTGTCCTATTTGAAGGCAATTTGGGTTTGGATGAAGGTATCCGAGAAATATTCTAGTCTCTTCATTTGTCTTGTGTGAGATTTTGGTAGTTCTTTCCTCTCAAGCAAGCCCCGCCTAGGAAGTCGCGGTTCCGACTCCACAGTATCCCCTTCGGCCCCGACCACTACTCCGGCGAGCACTCAACTTTGTTTCAGAGCTTTTTCGGTCCTCCCCACATCATCAGCCGATCCTTCGTTTTTCTGGAAACACAGTAGTTGAAGTCCAACGACCACTACTCCTGATTCCAACAACATAAACCGTCTCCTCCTGCGCTACTAGCCGAAGTCGACATGTCTTCTTGCGCCACACCGTCCTCTGCGTCGACAAGCCCTAGCCGCCAGAGACTCGAACTCCATCTTCCTGATCCGCCGGGCTCGTCCGTAAGTCTCGTCGTCTCCAGCAGAAGTCGCACGGGCCACGTCGTCTTCGTTGAGCCCAACGACGTCTCCTCCATCCGCACACGCATTTTCCTTTCGAGCGATGCTCTCTTCCAGGACTGGCCTCACACACGCGTTTTCATTCTCATCCGCATGCACGTTTTCATTCCCATCCGCACACGCGCTTTCATTCCCATCTGTACACGCATTTTCCTTCCCATCCGCACATACGTTTTCCTTTCCAGTCACACGCGTTTTCCTTTCCAGTCACACACGCGTTTCCTTTTCAGCCGCACGCGCGTTTTCCAGCGACGTTTTCTTCCAGCACCCCCTCGAGCAATACACAGAAACTACAGTTGTAAGTGCCTCGACGCTCCATCTCCTAACTCATGCTCCAGATGTGCTTTCTATTGCCGATTTCTGCATCTCCGAGCGTTACCTTCTTCTGGCTACCATCCTATCTGACGCCATGCATCCGCCGGCTCCTGCGCGCGTTTCTCCTACGTTAAAGGCTCTCTTCATTGAATGCTTTTCAGTCGGGGGGAATTGATGGGGATCGGCCGCATGTTCGTGATCGGAGATCGGGCCACCACTCGGCGGGACCCATTTTTGCTGATTTGGCTGAGATGCATTGATCGGATCGTCGATCCGAGACCGCGAGGGCGTCCGGAGCGTCACTTTTCATTTTATATGCATTTTTAATATTTTTTTAGAGTTGTATTTATTGTTTTAGGGCACCGGGCGTAACAGACAATCATAGCCGTTCACGCCGGGTGCCTAACCGCCCCTCTCGTTATAAATAGGGGCGGATGTTCTCATTTTCAGAATTATTGTGTATTTTGTGAGCGAATCCAGAATTCACGGTCATTCGTGGTGCGATGCCGCGAGCCTGGGGTGCGACGCCTCAGTGAATTCAGTTATCTTTTTTATTATTCCGTTCAATACACGTTTATCCCACTGTTTCCATTCCTCTCCCCACGATCCCATTCATATGAAGGAGAAAACCGCATGTTCGTCGCCCTCTGTTACTGTACTCCTTCATCTTTCTCGACAGAAGCCGCACACCCTCCCATCGGTTACAGAGAACCGCCGCCAACCCTCCTATTCATCATCCCTACCACGACTTCACCAGGTGGCTCGATCCCAGTTCCTGTTCCTCTTCGTAATCCTCGACGGAAGAAATCGACAACCCCTGCTCGCCAGTTTCTCGCCCCAAACCGCTCGGCTATTGCACTATTCATCTCCTTCCTCACCATTTCCACTGTTCAGACGACGTAAGAACGACACCACAGTCACCGTTCTCCTCCTTCATTCTCGATCCCGTTACTGTTCAACTTCCTCACAGCAGCAAACCACCGCAGCCCCTTAACCTCCTTCGCCTCCAGCAATAGCAAACAGCAACCATTTTCTTCTCCTTTCCCTGTCGAGGAGACACCTGCCAAGCCGACATTAGCCCTACATCTCCTCCACCAGTCCACCTATAGTTCGTCGTTGCCGCGTTCCGCCTCCGCCGCCGCTGCATTCCGTCGCCGCCACAGAATTCCTATTGTTTGTGAGTATTTTATATTGTGTTCTTCTTTTATTATTGGATATTGGTTGTTTATTTCATGCATTGTGGAGATATTGACTCGTTTGCTTATTTAATTCCACTTTCATATTTCCTTATAAAATTTATTCGTGCAAGCTGTGGTTGAAAATTCTTCGTGCGGAGAAAGCCTGTGATATTATTTGTGCGCTTGAAAATTATAGTTTCACATTGTGTAGATCTGCTTAAATTATATAATTATAATTGCTGTATTATATTTCCGGATTACTTGATCACATGTACGCATCATTTAGATTGTGCTTGATCGCATTCATTCCACGCATTCACGTAGGTTTGCATTAGAGAGCGTCGACACCGTCGATTATTTCACAGTGTGTCTTTTTTGTCCTGCGTCACCCCCGTCTATTTTCGCTGCCGCACGGCGTCAACGGTCCAAATCTGCTCCAAATTGCAAGATTTTTCCATCAATAGCAAGGCAATTCCTCCTCCCTCTCAACTCCTCTTTGTTCTTATGAAGATTTTGCTTGGATTGATTAGGGCCGAAAACCTTAGGTTTGGGTTTTCTTGGATTTTTCATCTTCCCTTTCATTCTTGGGCTGGTTGGATTTAAAGGGACCAGCTATAGATAAGCAAATGAGCCGGTCCATGAGACTCATGCACGGAAATTTGCATGCGTTCCACGACCTTAGTAACGCGGCTGTGTCATGATAAGGAGAGGAGATTTTGAAAGAACCGCAGAACCGAGCCTCCTTCCGTTTTCATGCGCAGAGACCCCAGTCTATTCTCACGGCGTCGACGGTCCAAATCTTCTCCAAATTGCAAGATTTTTCCATCAATAGCAAGACAATTCCTCCTCCCTCTCAACTCCTCTTTGTTCTTATTTGAAGATTTTGCTTGGATTGATTAGGGCTGAAAATCTTCGGTTTGGGTTTTCTTGGATTTTTCATCTTCCCTTTCATTCTAGTGGCTAAATAAAATTTCTGAAATAAATTTTGACGTCAATCCTCCTTCCCGTTCACAATTTCACTCCAAAACAGAAATTGTATTTATTGTTTTAGGACACCGGGCGTAACAGACAATCATAGCCGTTCACGCCGGGTGCCTAACCGCCCCTCTCGTTATAAATAGGGGCGGATGTTCTCATTTTCAGAATTATTGTGTATTTTGTGAGCGAATCCAGAATTCACGGTCATTCGTGGTGCGACGCCGCGAGCCTGGGGTGCGACGCCTCGGTGAATTCAGTTATCTTTTTTATTATTCCGTTCAATACACGTTTATCCCACTGTTTCCATTCCTCTCCCCACGATCCCATTCATATGAAGGAGAAAACCGCCTGTTCGTCGCCCTCTGTTACTGTACTCCTTCATCTTTCTTGACAGAAGCAGCACACCCTCCCATCGGTTACAGAGAACCGCCGCCAACCCTCTTATTCATCATCCCTACCACGACGACATTTTCCCCAGGTGGCTCGATCCCAGTTCCTGCTCCTCTTCGTAATCCTCGACGGAAGAAATCGACGCCCCCCGCTCGCCAGTTTCTCGCCTCAAACCGCTCGGCTATTGCACTATTCATCTCCTTCCTCATCATTTCCACTGTTCAGACGACGTAAGAACGACACCACAGTCACCGTTCTCCTCCTTCATTCTCGATCCCGTTACTGTTCAACTTCCTCACAGCAGCAAACCACCGCAGCCCCTTAACCTCCTTCGCCTCCAGCAATAGCAAACAGCAACCATTTTCTTCTCCTTTCCCTGTCGAGGAGACACCTGCCAAGCCGACATTAGCCCTACATCTCCTCCACCAGTCCACCTATAGTTCGTCGTTGCCGCGTTCCGCCTCCTCCGCCGCTGCATTCCGTCGCCGCCACAGAATTCCTATTGTTTGTGAGTATTTTATATTGTGTTCTTCTTTTATTATTGGATATTGGTTGTTTATTTCATGCATTGTGGAGATATTGACTCGTTTGCTTATTTAATTCCACTTTCATATTTCCTTATAAAATTTATTCGTGCAAGCTGTGGTTGAAAATTCTTCGTGCGGAGAAAGCCTGTGATATTATTTGTGCGCTTGAAATTATAGTTTCACATTGTGTAGATCTGCTTAAATTATATAATTATAATTGCTGTATTATATTTCCGGATTACTTGATCACATGCACGCATCATTTAGATTGTGCTTGATCGCATTCATTCCACGCATTCACGTAGGTTTGCATTAGAGAGCGTCGACACCGTCGATTATTTCACACTGTGTCTTTTTTGTCCTGCGTCACCCCCGTCTATTTTCGCTGCCGCACGGCGTCAACGGTCCAAATCTGCTCCAAATTGCAAGATTTTTCCATCAATAGCAAGGCAATTCCTCCTCCCTCTCAACTCCTCTTTGTTCTTATGAAGATTTTGCTTGGATTGATTAGGGCCGAAAACCTTAGGTTTGGGTTTTCTTGGATTTTTCATCTTCCCTTTCATTCTTGGGCTGGTTGGATTTAAAGGGACCAGCTATAGATAAGCAAATGAGCCGGTCCACGAGCGTGACTCATGCACGGAAATTTGCATGCGTTCCACGACCTTAGTAACGCGGCTGTGTCATGATAAGGAGAGGAGATTTTGAAAGAACCGCAGAACCGAGCCTCCTTCCGTTTTCATGCGCAGAGACCCCCGTCTATTCTCACGGCGTCGACGGTCCAAATCTTCTCCAAATTGCAAGATTTTTCCATCAATAGCAAGACAATTCCTCCTCCCTCTCAACTCCTCTTTGTTCTTATTTGAAGATTTTGCTTGGATTGATTAGGGCTGAAAACCTTCGGTTTGGGTTTTCTTGGATTTTTCATCTTCCCTTTCATTCTAGTGGCTAAATAAAGTTTCTGAAATAAATTTTGACGTCAATCCTCCTTCCCGTTCACAATTTCACCCCAAAACAGAAAAATCTAATGGTAGGATTGCAAATTCTTCTCATATTATGTAGCACATGATGGAGAAAGGCAGTTATGCGTCTAAGTACTGATTTCATGCAAAGCATAGCATTATTGTTGAAGGGTAGCCAACTTATAGGTAGGATATGGCTGATTTTGAGGAATTAGGTCGATGTAAACCTACATATGGACTTAAGGAGGTAGGCATTCGGTTGGGTCTTAATTTGAAGGCTTCAATTTGTTTTATGGTCTTAAATCGACTTAGGTCGGACATTAGAACAAAAGTGGGGATGACCGGTGCAATTAATTGGAAGCTTGGGCATATTTCTTAGCATCTCATTAATTAAAGAGGGCTTAAAAAGAGGAAAGGGAATTGTAGTGCATGGTCCTAATTGTCTTCCTTTAGGCCAATTCCTATTAGTGCGATCGTAGTAGGATTTGGAAGAGGGCTGATTTTAGGGCATTGATGTAGCATAGCAGGAAAAAGTGGGGGCAACATTTGCAACACGAGAAATAATGTCGTAAGTGTCTAGACGAGCGCACATTAGTAGGGCATTGATGTAGCATAGCAGGAAAAAGTGGGGGCAACATTTGTAACACGAGAAATAATGTCGTAAGTGTCTAGACGAGTGCGCATTAGTATGCAGGCGTTGTACATCCACCCTCCTAAGAACATTGTCTTCCTTTAGGCCAATTCCTGTTAGTGTGACCGTAGGAGGATTTGGAAGATGGTTGATTTTAGAGCATTAATGTATCAGAGTGAAAACGTGGGGGAAACATCTGTAACACAAGAAATAATGTCGTAAGTGTCTTGACGTGCGTGCATTTAGTATGTAGGTGTTGCACATCCACGCTCCTAAGAACATTAGGGATTCAAAACACACGCAAATGTAACCCGCACGTAAGCGAAAAGAAATTTGAAAAAAAAAAACTAAACGTATGATGTCTGAGCCTTTAAATTCTAATACATAATAATTTGTGTAGGACATGACATCCCGTGGAGGAATGGATATCAATCCCCGAAAGGCCAAAGAAAACGGAAAGGTTGGGGGAGTTTTTACTTTCTACCTTCCCTACAAAGGTGTTAGCAGAAGTTTATAAATAAGGAAAGTACATTATTTGTTTATATCTTTAAAAGATAGTTTTCTTGTATCCTTATTCATTACATGCATTTCTTCATTCATTGTATCATTATTCATTGCGTGCATTTCATCATTCATTGTATCATTATTCTTTGCGTGCATTTCATCATTCATTGAGTGCATTTCATCATTCATTGAGTGCATTTCATCATTCATTGAGTGCATTTCATCATTCATTGTCTTTTGACTTTCTTCATTTGGGCAATGTTAAGAATAAATTGCATTCATTCATTTATCGCGGTCCGTTTGTTTAACACACTCACATTTCCCAGATTCAGGACTATCATCGAGCCTGGTGTCCAATTAGGACGCCTGAATCTAGTAACATTCATAATTGGAGGACATTCACACCCCACCTTCACGAGTTGGGTTAACTCTTAACAAAGCCTATCATTAATGCTTCATTTATATCATTTTTATTTGTCATTTATTTATTTTCAGGTTTAGCACGGGGACGGAAACGGGATACGGGATACGATACGAAACGGATACGGGAAACGTGATTTTTAAAAACATATGGATACGGGAAACGTTTTTGAATTTATTATTATTATTTTAATATAAGTAATAATCAATATAAAAAAAATCCAATCATAAACTAAGGTACCATCTCCATGTTAAGTCATACAGTTAATGAACAGTGAAGCATAGAAACAAATAATCTGACATGTAAGCATATAGAAACAAATAATCTGACATAGTTAAAGAACAGTGTTGTTAATACAAATAATCTGGCATAGTTAAAGAACAGCGATGTTAAAACAAATAATCTGGCATGGTTAAAGAACAAATAATTGAATCTAGCATAGCTGAACATAATATGGCATAATCTAGCATAGTTGAACATAATCTGGCAAGCAGTAGCGGATGGGAATAAAAGGCGGACTAAACCTAGGGAAATAAAAGGCGGAGCGGACAGGAATCGCGTATCCCGCAAGGCAGGATACGCGATTCCCCTTTTATTTTTTAATTAAATTAAAATATGCGTTTCTTGGAGTTTCGGAAACGCGTTTCCGAGCGTTTCCCGTATCCGAAACGCGTTCGAGTCGATACATGAGGCCTTTTTAAGTATCCGTGCTTCGTAGATAATAATTGAAAAAAAATGTTTTCAGTTGCAATTGTTAGTTAACACCAGGGGCTACAATGTTTGTATTGAGAACAAGTTCAAATTATAAATTTATCATGACTCAAATAATATCTAAGACATGTTATAAGTGCTGTCAGAAATTTCCTGAGCTCATCAAGAAATAAGTTAAATATATTTCATAAAGATTAGAAGTTATTTTCTTAATTAAGAAAGATTATGATGGCGAAATTGAATGGTCCATTAAATTCGAGCTAGCAAACATTGTGAATTTGTGATAATGATGATAAAATGAGATGAGATGCTCCACTATAATGAACATTTTTGCTAATTGGGCGGAATGGAAAATGAAGATAAAATTGTCTTTAGCATGATCAAAAGAATAACTAAAAATGTGTGAACATCATACATTATGTATATTATACATCAATTATCAGTTCATACCAATGATAACAATGTTTATCATGAAATTATACTGTAGATGCTATCCTTTTCATTGTTTTAAATGTCCTCCGACATGTCATTTTTAGGGCAAAACGATATGTTTTTCTAAAAAAAAATAGATTATGTCCTTTTGTAAAATATAGGCCGACATGTCCGATTATTTCCGATATATCGGCCGACACGACTTTTAAATATATCGTCAGCTATTTTATATTAGCAGACTAACAACATATGTCTAAATCGCATATGAATATTATATATGTATGTTTAAATTGATTACACTTATTGTTTCAATTTTTTTAACATTTTATTCTAATAACCAATTTTGTATAATTGCTTTACAATTTTTTAATTTCATATTACAAAAAATATGAAAATATTTAATACATTTATTACAAAAAATATGAAAATATTTAAATCTTCTTTATTTGCAATAAACTTATTTTTATCAAAATAAAATTATTATATACTATTAAATATATTTTACAATGTATCATTTTGTATTTGTTAATAATATTTTATCTTAGATATTATTCGATTTTATTTCGTAATATAAATGACCCATTTTTTTTATTTATTTGTTATATTATTTTTCTATTTTTATAAGATATAATCATAGTTAGTATACATAAAAATAAAAAAAATTATTTATAAGACATGGCAATCCGATATTTTAAAATATCCCCGACATGTCTCCGACATCCGACATTTAAAAACTCAATCTGATATGTCGCCGACATCCAATATTTAAAACATATTCCTTTTATGGTTTTCACTTCACTTAAGATTTAAATGAACCCATTCGGTACCTTAGTATAAAAATGTATGCAAAAACGAAGAACCTGCCGGGATATTTGAGGAGTATGGTTCTTAACAATCAACAATTTATAATAGCATTTTTAGCCATTTTGAAGATATTCACACTCAAATTTTGAAAACCATCAAGATGAATCCTATGTAGTTATTTTTAATCTTACATGGTTGTAATAGTACTTTTTTTTGGTCTTTTAAATAGATTTTGATGATGTTGAACAATCTTTTCATTTGAAGTTTGGCTCTTGATTATTCATATTGGTTATTTGCTCGCAATGCGTCGATCGATGATTGGTTAATTGATTATCGTAACGTGGATGCTAAGGTAAATTTTTTACGAGCCGTATTTAAGAGAAAAGAATGTCACAACCATTCTTTAGTGGTATTATAGTGTGATTTCGGAGCTCAGGGCCACATGATACATAAGAGCCATAGGAGGATAGAAAACTTAATTATTCTATTTAGTAGAAGTGTTGATTTAATTATTAACCTTTTCTTAAATCAGGGACTTATAAGAGCCATAGGAAGATAGTAAACTTAATTATTCTAGTTAGTTGAAGTGTTGATTTAATAATTGACCTTCTCTTAAATCCGGGACCCTAAAAAAGCGAGGAAGCTAGGGTTGATGATGTGTATAGGCCCCAGACTGAGATTGAATTGATTGATAGTAGTCAGAATGTGTCAATTGCTGCGTTAACAATTGCGGATTTGACAATAGCATCGAAGGATGATATGATGATCTAAAACCTTCAAACCCCAGCCCCTACTGTTGCAGATAACTGAGCTCAAACACATGCCGAAGTTCCATGAAACAAAGATACGAGGCCACTAATATATAAGGGTGGTGTATATGGAAATTGAAGGCTAGAGTTTAAGAATTCAAGAGATCCTATGAGCAATGAGGTGCTCCGAGGAGAGGAAAGTTGACCGAGCTACCTTCATTCTTGGAGGAGCAAAAAGTTAATCGAGTTACTTAATGGGAAGTTTGTGGGGAGAGATGTAAATCAGATCACCGGAGGATTTTATAAAAGAATTCACAGGATGGTTCGTGCCGCCTTCAATGAGGAGGTTTGAGTTTGGTTCAAGGGAGCCAAACTGTAGTTCAATATGAGATATAATTCACTCATCTAGTTTATTATGCTGAATCATTTATCGTGGATGAAGAAACTTATGCCTGTAAGCATACAAAACAATGCCAAAGTGGAAGAACTTAAGACCAGCAAAGGAAGATTAAGCCTAGTAAAACCACATAAATGGCCACTAACGATATCCTATTCAACCAATTTAGAATATCATAAAATGTCAAACAAAATACAAACAAATTACTCATTATTTTAAGAAAAATAACCACAACATGATGTTTCCACATGAAACATGTTTTTTCATGTTGGTTGCCATGGGTGGGTGGCCAAGGGAGAAATTAGGTAGTTCAAAGTGGACCTCAACATTGTGCTTGTCATCAAAGAGGAGAAGATGGTGGCCATCAACATCACCCAATGGGGAGTTGTAGCTGAAGAATAGGTGAGTCAGGGGGTGGAAGGAGGTGCAGTGATCACGGAAAAGACCATGGGAGAGAGGGGTAAGCCTTTATATGGGGCAACTAACGAGGGGCAAGCCTTTATACTTAGTTGTAGCGAGAAAGGATCCGAGACCCAGGTACCTGATCCTTTACTCCTTGAACCATAGTTTTAATCTTGCTTCTTGGAGGGGATTATTTGTTTGTTCCCATGTCATGGAAGTCTTGGTGAACTATTATAAGGGTTGATGAAGCTAGTGACATACATTCCAATGTTGATCTTCTGTTAAAAGAAGTGGCCCTGGCTGGATAGCTGATTGTAATGCACCACCCATTCAGCTGGTGAGAGCTGCATGCTCTTTGTGCGCTAATCCATTTCTTGTCTGTTTCAGGTATATTGACCTGTTTGGAAAGCGAATTCCCGGAGCTGCAGAGTCGAACCATACTGCTGCTCAATCATGTGTATCAGATTACTTTTAAAACAACATTGGCGAGTTTCTGTGGATTCCCTAAGTCCTCCATCCGATTTAACTTCCATTCATGTTTTTTTGAGAGATAATTTTATTGGAAATGATATACTCTTCTCCATTGATATCCTTTTTTTAATCACTTCTAAATTTGGGTTCAGTTTCTAGCACTCTAGATCATTGTCTTTTCATATTTTCACATAGCCAGGTAGAAAGAAAGCTGTAATTAAATTTTATCGATTATTCTCAGATTTAAGTGATGTTATAGTTTGTTCCAAATTTGATTATATCCAGAACATGGTTTTTGTCTAGGCTGCACGTACAAATGTTCTTAAGATGTTAATCCTTAACATTTTCTTGGGCATTGCAGTGTTTTCAAATGCATTAACCATTAATGTCAATTTATCAACTTTTTTTTAATAAAAAAGGTTGATAGGCTATGCAACCAAACTTCATCAATCACATTCAACGGTCATTCCAAGGAATTGTATTAATACACTTGAGTTTGTAAGAAGTTTGGTTATTATGTTATAGTAATTGCGATATAAATAAGAATAAAAACCTCTAATGTTCTAGTTCTAGTTCCTAAGCTAACGTGTAGTCTGAAAATCTGATTTGTAACTGCTCAACTGCTTCTCCTGCTGTACATTACCTATATATCACTGACTAAGAATTTGAACTGCCATGCACTCATATTGGAAACCATGTGTCATTTACAAGTGTTTTGAGTTGACTTATGGAATGGTAATATATAGAGACGATATGCTAATTTAGGATTTTCTTTTGTTTTATTTTTTGCAGTGCTTTCTGCAACTATGCCGATATTGAAGCTTTCACTGAAGAGAAGAAGAAATCCTTACTAATTAAGCGTCAGGGTAAAGGGTCCGACTTTGTTCGTGCCGTTGAGGAGATAATTGATGTCTATGAATCTCTAAAGAAGCAAACCCTTGCTAGAGCTGATTCTGATGATGGAGACAATGATAGTAATGCATTAGACAAAGAGCATTTGGAAGATGCTGGAATCAATTCTGTTGGAAAGATTGTCGAGACTAGCTTGAGTTCTTCTCTTAACCATCATTCAGAAAGTGTTTCTGTAACAGATTGTGGTGATATGGGAAGGGTAGATGATGCTCCTGGATCCTTGCTAGATTTTGATAATCACAATAAAAATGTAGTTGATGATTCTGCCAAAAATATATCTATCCTTGATCAGCTCAGAAAAACTCACCTTTCTAGTATTCCCGCAACTAGAAAAAGGGCAAGGGATGCACTCATGCCAAGGTCTATTACCAAGAATGATTCATCGCTTAGAAGGTCTAGAAGTTCATTAGTTAACCGGCCATGCAAATCCCTAAAGTCATCTATGCAGGTTGATGCTAACTTGTTTGTTAGATGTTCAACTGTCGACATACTGCTGGAAGGATCTAGACCAAAAGAACAAGTTCTTGTTAGAGGAGAACATCTTGTGTCTTCCAGTGTGGAGGCTTCATCCATTGCCACAGAATTTCCCCTTGAGGATATTTTGGCAGTTAAATCTGAGGCAACAGATTTAGATGATAGAAATGTGCTAGAATTTAGTGGAAAAGTTGTAAGTTCTGATACTGATACCGGCTCGAAGATATATCCAGATGGAAATGGTAGGCCAATTAGTAAAGATGGGACCCCTTCTAATTCTCTGGTGATTAAGTCAATGAGAAAACCTTACAGAAAGCAAGTTAACAGTGCTAGAGCACTGCGTGAAATAGATGCTCAGAGTGATGATGGTAGCCATTCGGACTCTTCGAATTCTGGAAATGGTAAAACTAAAAAATTTAGTAATGAAGATGGAGACGGACACCTACCTCTGGTGAAAAGAGCAAGAGTTCGATTGGGCAAAACACCTGCAGAAGAGAGAAATTTGAATGGATCCATGGTGTCCAAAGTGAAATTAGACAATCTTATTACCTCAAATGGACATTATGAGTGCACCACATTCTCCAGTCCTGTGAATAATTTCCCAGTAAAAACTGGCCCTCCTAAAAGGCCTTCGCCTGTTACAAAGGAAGTTGCAAGGTCTCCAACAAATGGGTCTGCTGATGATAATACTGGAGATCTGTTGTCATGCAAGAGGAACATACATCATCTGATGTTGGATGTTGAGTCAGCTCTTCCTCCATCAAAGCGCTTGCATCGTGCTTTGGAAGCCATGTCTGCTAATGCAGCTGAAGCTGCAATTGATTGCCTACTACCTAGTGAAGCAGAAACAAGATCTAGTGACTGGTTCGGTTCAACCGAAAATGTGCATCATATCGTTAAGAGTGTTAGGTGCCCCGCGAAGCCCCTTGATATCCAGTTTTCTGGTAGAGCTGCACTTGACAAGAATGCCTGTGCTTTATCTTCAAGCTTAACATCACAAAATCTGTCAGGTTGTTGTTTAATATCAACTGAAGTAAAACCCGATGATACTAATTCCGAAACAGTAATGAACTCCCTTCAAGAAAATTCTGAGGAAATCATAACTGGAAGGAGTTGTTGTCAGGGTTCATTTACATCAAATGTTACAGGTACTTCAAAATCTTCCTCTATGGAGTTGATTGAGAAGTGTAGTAGTGGATGCGAACCCAATCACTCATTGTCTCCGAAGGAAACTGACACATGCAATTTTCAACAACTTGCTGGTTTATCACCATCAGGTGGAGCTGCTACAGTTCTGTCAACCACAAGTACTGTCTGTTCGGCAAATGAAATTGATGTTGCTGCTGCATGTTCAGACATTGTAAACATCGACTCTTCAGCAACTGATATGAATGTTATCCTTTCAGTTTCATCAGCCACCGATGTTTGTTACTTGTCCAACTGTATTAATGGTGCTGCTGCAGCTTCCGTAGCCACAAATTTTAGTTCTGCAACAAATGATAATTCCATGTCGACAATTTCTTCGAGGTCGCACTTTGAACAAAGTTATGGAGTTAGAGACATGTAAGTGTTTCTCCTCTCCACTTGCTTATCCCTCTCTTTATCTACTTCATAGGTTGATAATCTTAAAGCTTTACAAGTTATCTATGGCATATTGAATTGCATGGAAAATTGCATACGTGGTTGCTTTGGTATATTGAGTTAATATGATTGTTTTATTCATGTAAATCTGAGTCAGATATGAACATAGTCAAAATATTGAGCAAGTCACGAATTATTAACTTTATTATGCTATGGCATTTCTATAATTTTTGGTTCTCCTAACCCATGTAAATGTATGGCTACGAGCTATGTGCATGATTATCGGATTATTGGATTTTACTTCTTAACTTGGTATTAGAGCTAGGGCCCCGCTTCATCCCCCTCTTGTCCATTTGAGCTCCCATCGCACTACCCATCGCCTCACATTTTTCTTGTCGACATCGCCGATCTCGGCATCGCCCGACAACAATCTCGGTCTCTTGTCCATTTGAGCTCCCATCGCACTACCCATCGCCTCACATTTTTCTTGTCGACATCGCCGATCTCGGCATCGCCCGACAACAATCTCGGTCTCGCCCGACGTTGCCAATCTCGATCTCGCCTGCTCCAAGCTCCGTCGTTCTTCGCAACACGATTCATGCCAGCTCCGTCGTTTTCACGATCAACGCCATGCTCATGATTAGTGCTTCGTCGTTCACGATCAGTGCCAGACTCGCGTCTCCGATCTTGCTGATCTCCGCCAGTCGATCTTGCCGATTTTGTTGAGTGCCCTATCAACCGATTTTACTGATTTTCAAAATTCTCGTCCCGCTCTCTTCCAGCTTCTCTATTCGATAAATCTAGATTTAGAGCAGTAAGAGATGTTGAGGTGATTACTCGACCTTATCGTTCTTTTGTTCCCATTTGGGCCTTGTATCTATGGAGGGCTCTTTAGTTTCCTCGTCTTATGGTCGACGACCTGTCATCGAAATAAAAGAGGAGAGAAAACGACTAAGAATGAAGATCAAAGTGAGTTAAAATGGGAATTTGAAAATGAAAAATAGAAAAAATTGTTTACCACCAAATGATGATCGACGAACTCGTCAAAAACTCGGAGATACGAATCCAATGGTGAAATAGCTGAGTGTGATCGGTAAAGGGGACAACCAACTCCTTAAATAGGCAAAAAAAGTTTACACGCCTTGGGTACACGGCGTATACCTATAGCATGTAACTCTAAATGATGTGGATTTTAGCGACGGTCAAAGATTCCGTCAAAAAGGCGCCTACTGTGCAAATTGACTAGATCGTCATGGACATAGGGCGTGTTCATGTGGTTCATGTGTGGTTGTCGACAAAAATGTCCAAGGCTAATAATTGGTCAAAATCGGGCGCAGAGTAGATCCACGTCCTACTTACCTGTGTAGCATGCACGTGTAAGATACGGAAATTAGATTTCATGGGCTAGCGGTCATGAGTGCGGTCATGAGTGTGGTTTTATTATAATAGCTTTACACGCCCTTGTTACACGGCGTGTACACGCCACTTTGCGTAAGATGGGATTGCACGCCCATAATGTTCATGCCCGCGTGTTTGCTGAAAAATATTTACACCCCTAGGTACACGGTGTGTACCTGCGGCGTGTAATCTACAATTTCAGATTTTTGAAGGATTTTTTATAATTTTCCGCAAATGTCTCTAATTAAATAATCTACCAAGCAAGATTGATAAATAAAAGTTGCATAAATAATGAATTTCAAAGCAAAGTCTAGACAAATTTTAGAAAAACAAATAAGTACTGACTTTAGGCGATTATGACGTAGTATCTAGAAGAGTCCCCCTCATGCAGTATATGAGATGTGATACATAATAAGAAAAGGAAAAATAACAGACAAACAAAACAAGGAATGCCTCCCAAGTGTTCTTTGTTTACCATTGTTGAGCTCGGCAAAAGTAGGGCAAAGGTTTTTAAAGATTAGGGAGGTTAAAATTCACTTTATTATCGTTCATATTATCTCCAGATAATATAGTTTTAAACAATGCACATTAACTTTGAATGTTCCTCTCTTGGGATGTGTTAAGAGTACGATCCCGTAAGGCCAAACCTCTTTGACGACAAAGGGTCCGGACCATCGAATTTTAATTTGCTCGGAAAGAGTCTTAATCTATTGTTGTACAATAGAACTTGGTCTCCCGGCTTAAAAAAATTTGGATGTTTAATTTTTTGATCATGAAAAACTTTAGCGCGTTCTTTATAAGGTTTATTATTTTCATAAGCATTAGAACGCCACTCGTCAGGCTCATTTAATTGGTACTTACAGTGCTTCGCGACTAAAGTTAGATCAAAATATAAAAAATTTAAAGCCGAAAAGGCTCTATGTTCTAGTTCGATGGGTAAAGGACATGACTTTCCGCAAACTAAGTGATACATACAATCTATAGGGGTTTTGTAAGTCGTACGATATGCCCATAAAGCATCATCGAGTTTGGTCAACCAATCCTTTCTATTTGTGATAACCGTTTTTTCTAATATTCGTTTAAGTTCCTTATTAACGACTTCAACTTGCCCGCTCGTTTGAGGGTGATAGGAGGTGGATAATTTATGGGTAACACCAAATTTTTGTAAAATTTTGGATAATTGAATGTTCCAAAATGTGTCCCCCTATCACTAACTATAGCCCTAGTCGTGTCGACTCTTGAAAATATTTTTTAAGAAAGGAGATTACAACCCTAACATCATTAGTGGGGAGAGCTTGAGCTTCCACCCACCTAGATACATAGTCAGCCGCTAACAAGTTATATTTTTTGACCAAAAGAGGAAGATAACATGCCAACCAAATCAATTCCCCATAAATCAAAGTTTTTTGCATTCAAGAAAAGAATTTTGGGGCATTTCATCCCGACGAAAAACATCACCTGCGCGTTGGCATTTGTCACACACACGTGCAGATTCTTTGCATCCTTGAATAGGGTTGGCCAATATAAGCCATCTCCAAGGACTTTTTGTGCGGTTCGATTAACTTGGTAATGCCCACCGATAGGCCCTCATGACAATGTTGCAGAATTTGCGCTCCTTCAATAGAAACACATCTCTGCACCACTTGGTCCACACAAACTCGAAAAAGATAGGGGTCTTCCCAAAAGCAGTGTTTCAAATCTGAGAAGAATTTTTTCTGTTGATGAGAAACCCTTTGGGCAGGACCCTAGCGGCAAGATAATTGGCAAAATCGGGGAATCAAGGGATGAAAGTGTCATGCACCTCTTGAAGCGCTAGAAGTCGTTTTTCGGGGAATTTATCGTTGATGCCCTTCGATTAATGCCTCGGAGTAAGGGTTCTCCAACTGAGATAGGTGATCCACTGCAAGATTCTCCGCGTTCTTCTTGTCTCGATTCTCCAGGTCAAATTCTTGTAGGAGCAAAATCCATCGGATTAATCGTGTCTTAGCATCTGTTTTATTAGTAAACAGTGCAAAGACGAATGATCAGTATAAACAATAACTTTAGAGAGAGTGATATAAGAACAAAAATTATCAAAAGCAAAAATTACAGCTAATAATTCCTTTTTGGTGGTTGTATAGTTTTCTTGTGCAGACGTAAGGGTCTTGTTTGCATACAAGCTTATCAAAGGCGCAAGGCGCACCAAGGCGCACCAAGGCGCAAAGGGGTCCTGGAGCCTAGGCGCAAGACGCAAGCGCGCGTCTGAGGCACGTGAGGCACAAAAAAGAAATAATTGACCAAATATTATTTTTTAAATACCAAATACATATAAAAACATCTACTACCATACTAACACATAAAGGAAATGTAACACGAATCTATAATAGATGTTCAATAAAACAGAAACATAGATATTCATATAATAGACGGTCAATACAACAAAACATGAATATTCATATATGAAGTCATATAGAGGAAATGTAACATCGATCAGGCGATCAACATACCTGTATTTGCAGCTTATCATATTGCTTTATTTATTTTCCATACGCATAATATGCACTAAAGTAATCAGAAAAACACTTATTAATATATAATTTAAATAGAAGATAAAGTATTTTGAAATTTAAATTATTTATTACTCACATAGCTACTCATCCTCTGAAAAAACCATGTTTTCATCATCTTCTTCGTTGTCACTATAATCTTCTTCTTCTTCGTTGTATTCAGCTTCTTCTTCATTGACTTTAGCATCATCTCTAAAGACTACAGGAGTAGGAACCTTCGTCTTAGATATGTTCTCTTTCTCAAATATCTTTGTACGAAGCACATTCTTTCCTTTTGATAAGCGTGTGTGATTTCTTTCCTCTTCTACTCCAGTGGCTCTAGCAACTGTACCCCAAGTCAAGAACTCATCATCAAAGACCAATTCCTCCTCCTGCTCAACCTCAGTATCTGCCTCCATTCTGCCCATCAACCATTCATTGCTATCATCAATATCTGTCAACGAAATCGGATCTATACGATCACATGCATCATATCGACGCCTCAACGCTCTATTGTACTGCACAAATACTAAATCATTCAAGCGTTGTTGAGCTAGTCTGTTTCTTTTTTTGCTATGAATCTATAATAAAAATAACCATTTAAATAAATCAATAAGCTTTCATCAATATATAAATCACCGTTAATAAATTTTAAATGCTTACATGTTAAAAAAAACTCCAATTTTGCTCACAACCAGATGCACTGCATGTAAGGCTAAGCACTTTTATGGCACATCTTCTTAGGCCAGGAGTTGAAGCCCCGTAAGCTTTCCACCATTCAGCTGTTATGATAATAAATATTTAGAAATTGAAAAATTAAATCAAACTTTTTGAATATTGACTAACTTACCCGGGGATTTTGTTTTTCTATGTCTAATTGCAAATTCCATTCCAAATAGCCCTTTAACATTCCTATATAGAGTTAATTGGTCAATGATTTTATCTTGATCTCCATGGCTTGGAATTAGCCTTTGCATTGTTTTGTATAAACCCTCCATAACTTCTCTATCTTCTGCAATAGTGGGGTTTGAATAAAAAAATTCTGGATTTAAATAATGTGCCGCAGCATGAAGAGATCGATGAAGTTGGCTTTTCCATCTTCTATCCACAATTTTTAGGACATCCGTGTATTTGTCCTCTTTCTCATTGAAAGACTTAATGATCGCCTCTTTAGCTCTGTCCATCGCTTCATAAATATAACCCATGGAAGGCCTTTTCTCACCATCCACCAATCTTAATACGCGAACTAAAATGCCAAATATCTTCAAAATATCCACAATACTTCTCCAAAAAGAGATCACGAGTATAATCCCTTGCACTTGTTTACCTCCACTTTCCTTTCCCCACTTGCTCGAAGACCACTCAGTTGCGGTGAACATCTTTCTTAGATTGTTCTTTTGCTTGTGAATGCGCTGAATCGTTAAGAAAGAAGTTGCAAACCTCGTTACAGCGGGCCTAACAAGCTCCACTTGCCCTGTAAAACTCCTCAGCATGTTCACAAGTCCAGGGCGAACATAAATATAACCATTTATGGTCATTGCTCGCTTAAGTGTGCGACTAATATTGGGCATTTTTCCAATATCCTCTAGCATTAAATCGACACAATGCGCAACACATGGCGTCCAATATAAATGTGGGTGCTTTGCTTCCAATAATTTACCTGTTAAAATTGAATAACTAAAATTGAATAAGATGATATTAATAATGAATAATTAATGATTTCTTTATAAATTACTTGCGAGTACATTATTGCTGGCACTGTCCGTAACAATCTGCACCACATTCGCCTCTCCAACTCTTTCTACCACCCTATCTAGTAACTCAAACATTTTCTCCCCCGTCTTCGAGTAGTCGGATGCATCGACAGATTCTAGGAAAAAAGTCCCTTTGGGTGAATTCACCAAAAAATTTATTGATGTTCTTTGTTTCCGATCTGTCCATCCGTCAGATATAATAAAACAACCAAAGATCTTCCACTCATCCTCATACGCCTTCATCATGTCTCTCACTTCAGTGACTTCATTATTCAGCAAAGGCACGCGAATCTCATGATAACTTGGTGGCTTCAATCCAACTCCAAACTGTCCAATGGACTCCACCATCACCGCAAAACTAGAATGGGTTACAACATTGAATGGGATAGCTGCATCATACATCCATTGAGCTATATGTTTACAAGCTCGCCCTCTCAGCTCCTTCTTACAAGCTTCATTAATAGAAGTTTTTTTCATTTTTTGTTCAGCTCCTTTTTTTGGCACCATCTTTCCAATATTTGGTGCAAAGAAAACATCTATCGGTCCTTTCGGCCAGGGCTTCTTGGAGAAACATTATATTCTATGAATCTTATCCATATTGTCATCCATTTCTTCATCACCTTCGAACGTATCTACATCTGCAAAATCAGGAAATGAGCGCTTGTCTGTGTTGCTTGCACTAGCTTTTTTGGTCCATGAACTCCTGCAATTCCAAGCGTACATGTTCGGGGCATTTGAGACATGCTTTGGTATTCCTAAAGCCCCCAACGATGTGTTGCTTGGCACGATAAATTCCTCCCTTCGTAACTTCTTCACAGAAATTACAAATCAAATCATTTTTGTTGTTTGGATTTTGTAGTCGCACATATTTCCAGCACAGATCTTTGTTTGATTGAGCAGTCGATGAACCAGAGCCGCTCGCTTCCATTTAATCCTATTAAACAGAATCAATCGCATAATTTTCAAAATAAACAATAGGCACCATTACAAAAAGCACACACACACGATCCATTGGTAGAGATGTAAGTTCTAAAAGCACACACACAAGATCATTCTAAAAGCACACACACAAGATCATTCTACCTAACACTCTCTCCCCATATCTTAATTCTTAGAGGATCAACCCTTGAAAAAAGGGGAGAAAATAATTCACCTTCAAGCACTAACGGCGGTGTGGATGCGAGGTAACGA
Source organism: Dactylorhiza incarnata (assembly GCA_033032865.1). Classification (NCBI taxonomy): domain Eukaryota; kingdom Viridiplantae; phylum Streptophyta; class Magnoliopsida; order Asparagales; family Orchidaceae; genus Dactylorhiza; species Dactylorhiza incarnata. The sequence goes on from JAWHQI010000028.1 coordinate 12,357,425, forward strand.
CTATGCCAACGAGGAGCAATGGAGCCGTCGAGCACGCAGCAGCGGGGAGTTATCCGACTGGTGTAGATCGTCGTCGAGCACGCAGCAGCGAAGAGCAAGGGAGCCGTCGAGCACTCTGAGGCTGGGAGGTGGAGCCTGGAGCTGTCGGGCGAGAGGAGCAGCAGCGGAGCCGTCGGCTGGTGTAGATCGCCGTCGAGCACGCATCAGCGAGGAGCAAGGGAGCCGTCTAGCACTCTGAGAGGTGGATCCTGGAGCCGTCGGGCGAGAGGAGCAGCAGCGGAGTTGTCGGCTGGGGTAGATCGTCGTCGAGCAGCAGCAGCGGCGAGAGGAGCAGCAACGGAAATTCCGAGAGGAAGAGCAACGGAAATGCGGAAATGGGGGAATGCGGGTCGGTAATAATGCGGGTCGGTAATAATGCGGGTCGGTAATAATGCGGGTCGGTAATTAGGGCACGCTAGGTGCTCGCCTAATTTGCGCCTTAAGGCATGCTCGCCTAGGCGCGCCTAGCGCACGTCGCCCGCCTTACCCTCCCATAGGCGTATCCGCTTGAGCCCTGTGCGCCCGGCGCCTCAGGCGCGCCTAGGCGCGCGCCTTGATAACGTAGCTTGCATAGTGGTGAAAATATTTATCTTTTCGTTGTCTCAACACCTGCCACAAAACTATTTGCGTCGCACATGATTTCAAATGGTAGTTCCCAATTCGGGGCAATCATTATAGGCACATTAATCATTTTTCTTTAATAAATGAAAATGAATTAAGACATGGATCATCAAAAAGAAAATGCGCATCTTTTTCAAGTAGTTTAATTAATGGTTTTGTAATCTTGGAGAAATCTTTAATAAATTGATGATAAAAACCGGCATGTCCAAAAAAACATCTATTGGCCTTAACGGTAGAAGGGGGAGTTAGTTTTTCAATAGTTTCGACTTTAGCTTTATCGACCTTTATTCCCTTATTAGAAACTAATCCATCTCGTACTATGAAATGACACTTTACCAACTTAAAACTAAATTTGTGTCCTCACAACATTGGAAGACTCGTTCAAGATTTTCTCAACAGAAATCAAAAGAATCACCAAAAATGAAAATATCGTCCATAAATACTTTCATTATGTTATCTACTAATTCGTCAAAAATTGCGAGCATACATCGTTGAAATGTAGCCGGTGTGTTACAAAGACCAAATGACATCCTTCGGTAGGTGAAGGTGCCGAAAAGACAAGGAAATGTAGTTTTCTCTTGGTCTTCCAGTGCTATTGAGATTTGGAAATATCCCGAAAGATCATCGAGGAAAAAAAAAAGAGTGCCCAGACAACCGTTCCAGGATTTGATCCATGAATTGCAGTGGAAAATGATCCCTTCGGGTTGCATTGTTTAACTTTTGATAATCAATACAAACCCGCTATCCTGTAACGGCTCTCGTAGGAATTAATTCAATTTTATTATTAGGAACGACTGTAGTTCTGCCCTTTTTGGGCACTTATACCGGACTAACCCAAGTACTATCGGAAATTGGATAAATAATTATCGCGTCCAATAATTTTACAACTTCTGCTTTAACATCTTTCATATTCGGATTTAAACGGCGTTGTGGTTAATAATAGTGCGTGAATTTTCCTCCAGTAAAATTTTGTGCGTGCAAAAATATGGGTTGATACCTTTAATATCAGTAGTTTTCCAAGTAAATTACTCGGCGATGTTTTTTTAAAACATATAATAATTTTAATTTTTCATCTTCGTTTAAATATTCAGAAATAATTACTGGAAGTTTTGATCTTTTTCTAGAAAAGTATACTCTAGATGTTCGGGTAATTATTTTAATTCTGGAGTAGGAGGTTCTTCGTATGATGTTTTGAGACGATCATTACCTAATTCAATAATTTCAAAGGTTTGAGAGCTAGTGACTGTTTCTTCCTTAGTTAAATCAGAGAGTTGATTAATTGTTTCAAATTCATCATCATCATCTGAAGCAATAGAAGTAAAAAAAAATTGAAAATAAAAATGAATCTTCATCATTGAAGCCTCCAAAAATTAACAAAAGTCATCATTTTCAATAGAGAAAATTAACATAAGTCATCATTTTCAATAGAGTTTTTCATGGATGTATTAATAGTAAAATAACTTCATCTTCTCCGACTCTAAGAAGAAGTTTATCGTTACTAACATCAATAATAGTGCGAGAGATAGCTAGGAAGGGGAGGCCAAGGATAAGTGGTACCTCAACATCCTCTTTTATGTCAAGGATAACAAAATTTATCGGAAAGATAAATTTATCAACCTTGAAGAGCACATCCTCAATAATACCCATAGTGTATTTGATTGATCGGTCGGCAAATTGGATGTTCATCCTAAATAATTTGTACGACATTAAATTTATACTTGCGTCGAGATCGGCTAAAGCATGTTTAACTAATAAATTACGAAACAATCATGGTTACAGTTGAAACATCCTCAAGTTTCTTTTTATTAGAAAATAGATCTTTTAAATTTTTTGCATACTTAGGCATTTGAGCAAATAGCTTCACAAAAAGGTAAATTTATATGTATTTGCTTAAATAGTTCAAGAAATTTATCGTAATGTTCATCCATACGCTCTTTTTTAAATTTTGTGGGATAAGGAATTGTAGGTTGATATTCTTTAAAGAAGGAGATGGTTTATAAATTTGTACCTCTGTATCAACCGGTTCTTAATCAAATTCTAAAATGAAATAAAATAACTTAATCTGTATCATAAACCTCTTAATAAAATACCTTAACCATGGAGGTTCCTAATCATGATAATATTTCTCTCGAGAATTACTATCAGCTAACCTTAGGTTGACCGATCGAAACCCTTAAGGTTTTTTTATGTTTTGTGAACCCCTCTATTAAATTTTACTCAAATCCGAAAGATTATGTCATCCTATCTCTAAAGGTGCATGCAACTCTTTTTATCAATGAAGAATGTTACAAATGAATTGCTCTTTTCATTATTGTCTAAAACATGCACAAAGTACTCCTTATATAGATGAAAGATGAAGAGTAGAGGAAGCATACAAGATATGAGATTAAAGGATCCTAAGAGATGAATGAGCTCAATGGGCCATAATACATACATGGGAAAAATCCAAGAAAGTATCTTAAAGGACCCCCCCCCCCCCCCCCCCCCCCCCCACACCGCAGGCTGGTGCATACATGTAGTAGGCACCAAGCTTAGAGAGAAACTGCCCATATAGTGGGCGAGACAACGCCTTGGTGAGTATATTAGAAACTTGATCGGCCGTCGGCACATGCCGCAGGATCAATTTGCGAAGTTGAACCTTTTCCCGAACAAGGTAGCAATCAACTTCAATGTGTTTCGTGAGTTAATGGAACACATGATTCTCAGCGTTGTGGATAGCATCTTGGTTATCACAAAGAAGAACAACTGGTGATGGAAGTTTGATGCCTAAGTCAGTCAGAAGGCTTTCTAGCCATGTGAGTTCTGAAACAACCATAAATCAATACTCCACTTATGTTAAGGAGCGAGCAACCACAATCTGCTTCTTACTCTGTCAGACAACCAAGTTTCCACCAAAATATATACAGTAACTACTAGTGGACCGACGATCATAGAGGGACCCAGCATAATCAGCATTGCAGTATGCTATGAGAGACAACAAAGTAGAGGGCTTGTAAACTAATCTTTGTCCTTGAGCATTCTTCGAATGTCTAAAAATATGCTCAACTGCCTATAGGTGGGATATTCAGGGAGTATGCATGAAGTGACTGGCCACACCGACCACGACGGATATGTCAGGCCGTGTGACGGTAAGATAATTGAGTGCTAACGAGGAGTCGATAATACTCTGGATTAGGAAGTAGTTTATAAGCATCTGAGCCATGAGCAAAGAACTGATGATTTGCATCCATAGGCGTATCCACATGCTTACACCCAGAGTAGCCTACATCGTGACGTAGATCGAGATAATATTTCCGCTGAGACAGAATAAGACCATCAGGTCGTCGAGCTACCTCAATCCCCAAGAAGTAGCGGAGCCGACCCAAATCAAGATCATCAGACTGGTAAGAAAGGCATTTTTTATGTAGAGCTGATGCAGCGGCCACTGACGATGGACAACGAGAGAGATTAAGACACGGACAGTATTGAGCTTTGCAACAGGAGAAAATGTCTCCTCATAATCAAGACCATGTTGTTGAGTAAAGTCGCATACACCAAGACGGATTTTAAGGCCGTCAATCGTCCCATCAGGTTGATGCTTCACAGTGAAGACCCACTTACCATTTCTTCATATATTGTCGTCCGCCGCCTCTGATGTTGAGGAGCTTCCCGTACAGAGGAGGGACTGAAAATAGAGGACAAGAAGGTTGCAAACCTGCACACGTCAGAGGAGAGACTGTGCACGGAAACATAATTCGAGAGAGGATGCACTGTGGAGGGCGTGATCGAATCAGCAGTCTGCAAAGCATCATTAGTAGACGGAGGCTGTCGCAGTGCTTCAGATCGAAGAGAGCGGCGAGAGTAGACACAAAGACGAGGAGCCGAAGCAGGCGGTGGTGTGGGTAGCAAAGGTGGTATAGGAGAGTTGGTGAAAACATGAGGACGTGGGAGATCAGGAAGAGGCATAGACGTGGGTAAGGATGGATGGAAAGACTGGTGTTCCAAAAAGGTCACATCGGCAGACGTGATCAACTTCCGAATGGCGGGAGAGTAACAAACATACCCATTGTTTTAAATGTCCTCCGACATGTCTCCCGACATGTCATTTTTTAGGGCAAAACGATATGTTTTTCTAAAATATAGATTGTCCTTTTGTAAAATATAGGCCGACATGTCTGATTTTTTTCGATATATCGGCCGACACGACTTTTAAATATATCGCCCACTATTTTATTTTATGTTATATTAGCAGACTAGCAACATGTTTAAATCGCTTATGAATATTATATTATGTATATTTAAATCGATTAGACTTATTATTTCAATTTTTTTAACGTTTTATTCTTACAACCAATTTTGTATAATTGTTTCACAATTTTGTATAATTGTTTCACAATTTTGTATAATTGTTTCACAATTTTGTATAATTGTTTCACAATTTTGTATAATTGTTTCACAATTTTGTATAATTGTTTCACAATTTTGTATAATTGTTTCACAATTTTGTATAATTGTTTCACAATTTTTAATTTCATATTACAAAAATATGAAAATATTTAATACATTTATTAAAAAAAATGAAAATATTTAAATTTTCTTTATTTGCAATAACCTTATTGTTATTAAAATGAAATTATTGTATACTATTAAATATATTTTACAATGTATCATTTTGTATTTGTTAATAATATTTTATCATAGATACTATTCGATTTTATTTTGTAATATAAATGACTCATTTTTATCTATTTGTTATATTATTTTTCTATTTTTATAACATATAATTATAGTTAGTATACATAAAAATAAAAATTATTTTATAAAACATGGAAATCCTATATTTTAAAATATCCCTGACATGTCTCCGACTTCCGGCACCCGACATTTAAAAACTTAATCTGATATGTTGCCGACATCCGATATTTAAAATATTGAACATACCCCTTCTGGGTGCTCGAATACCCAACAAACATGTAGCGAGTGACACGAGGTGCCAGCTCATTAACCAAAGGACTCAGGTGATGGACGAAGCAAACGCAACAGAAGACCCATGAGGTCAGAGGGAAGGAGGGTCGGTCAGGAAGTAAGAGAGAGAAGGGCGTCACAAAGTGGTGAATGGATGAGGGCCTGCTGTTGATGAGATAACAAGCAATAGAGAGAGCGAAATTCCAATAGTTAGCGGGGATCTGCATCTGGATGAGAAGAAACCGAGCCACTTCGTGAAGATGATGGTTCTTTCGCTCAGCAACACCATTCTGTTGTGGCGTATATGCACATGAGGTTTGTTGGATAATGCCTAATGAGGTGCAGGTTTCCTGAAATGCATGCCTAGTGTATTCACGTGCATTATCAGTGCGAAAAAATTTTATAGAGCGGGAAAATTGTGTTTGAGTTTTGGCAACAAAGGAGTGAAAAATGGACAGTAGCTCAGAGCGATTGTGCATCATATATAACCAAATCATGCGTGAATAATCATCAATGAATGTGAGAAAATAGCGATAACTAGAGATACTAAGTATTGCGTCGAGTACAATGAGGAGGAAAAACAGATCGATGTTATTTTTCCATAGATACAAGATTCTCAATCAAGAGAAGAAAATGGAAATCGGGAAGAGCCTTCTGGAGGATCGGGAGAGGAGCATGACCAAGACGTCAGTGTCAATCAATAGAACTGACGTAGGAGAGGGCGGTGGGTGAGAGATCCAGGATGCAGATCTCGTTTGATAGACGCCCTTTACCAATGATATTTCGCGTTTGTCGATCCTGCAAAGCTAAGGAAGAGAAGGAGAAAGTGATTAAACAATCATGATCGTGTGTGAGACGGCTAACATAAAGCAAATTGAAGTGTGAGTCAGGAACATGAAGAACATAACGAAGCGATCGAGATGGGGTTAGCAACACATCACTAGAACCGGTAACAAGTGTAGTGTCGCCATTAGCCGCTGTATTAAACTTCGGACATGTATAGTCCAAGTACTGAGAGACCTTCTATGGAGTGATGTGGTTGGTGGCACCGAAGTCCATAATCCAAGATGGACTATGGGATAGGCAGAAGATACCTTCATTGGAGACGGAAGTAACATAGCTAGAAGGGAGGGAGATCAGCCCGCGAAGAAGCTGGAGTTCCCCTCGTAAGGTGTCAATGTTGGGGAGGGAAGTGGAGGAGCCATCAACAGCAGTGGATGAATGCGGCAGACGAAAACCATGTTTCTTAAAGCACGTCGTCTCATTATGGACGTCACGACCACAATAAGTACAGAGGCGGGAGGTCTGTTCCTTAGAGTGATTTTGACCATCACGCACACCACCCTGGGAACCAAGTGTCCGCCACAGGTAGGAGAGTGCGGAGGTCTATGGGAGAGGCAGAAGATACCTTCATTGGAGACGGAAACAACATAGCTAGAAGGGAGGGAGATCAGCCCGCGAAGAAGCTGGAGTTCCTCTCGTAAGGTGTCAATGTTGGAGCAGGAAGTGGAGGAGCCATCAACAACTGGGGATGCATGCGGCAGAGGAAAATCATGTTTCTTAAAGCACGTCGTCTCAGTATGGTCGTCCCAACCACAATAAGTACATATGCAGGAGGTTTGTCCCTTAGAGTGATTTTGACCATCACGCCCACCACCCCGGGAACCAAAGCGGCCTCCACGTGCAGGAAAGTGCGGAGGTCTGTGGTCAGAACCACGATGTAGGGGAACTGGAGGAGAAGACGGCGGAAGAGCAGGTGGACGCGTCACCTTGAGTTGTTGAGCAGCTTAGAGCAAACATCGGACACTGTGTGAATAGTAAGGGATGAGAGGATGTGTGTCCGGACACTGTGGAAATGAGGAGGAACCCGAGCCATCATTATGGCAATACCAACAGCTTCCTTCTAAGCCCATTGAGCGGCTAAATACAGTGTTGGGGACTGATGTTGAATCCAAGCCTCAACAATAGTCTTAGATTGGGCAACATAGGACGTGAAGCCCCCATCGATATCGGGGTCGAGATGTTGAAAGGCCATGAAGATATCAAACAATTGCGGGAGGCCGTCCTTGCCAGAGTAGAGCTCATCCCACGTAGCTTTGGCAGTCTCATGATTCATAGCCATCTGATACGTTCATTGTCTGAGTTCAAGATCCAAGATTGGATACGACCATCATCTCGAAGCCATTGCTCGGTAGGTTCGGCAGGAGTGGCACATGTGAGATGATGAAGAAGACATTTGGTTTGAAGAACACGACACTCATAGTGCACCCATTCCACAAAGTTCTTTTCGACGAGCGAGATAGTAGTAATTCGGAGTTCTTCCCAAGCATCAGTGACATGATTCGAAGCAAGAGCAGGAAGAGTCGAGGAAGCAGGAACAACATTCGTTCCCATCGTCCCCAAGAGAAGGTAGGCAGACAGCAGGAGGTGTAGTCACTGGAAGCGTAGTCGCCAAAGTTAGAGTCAGAGGTCCAGACGAACAACAACCAAGAGGGGGCACGCACAGAGACTGGAGGGCACCCAAGGCGAACAGTAAGGGGCTGAACTCGGGCGGTCGCACAACAGAAATCGGCGGGGACACAGGTCGCGCGAGCAGAATTAAGCACAGACAAAGGCAGGACGAACAGAGTCGTGCACGGACAGAGGCAACACGAACAAAAACATAGCCAGGAAGATCACCAGGACGACAGAGGCGCGCAGTCAGCAAGAGGAGGCCATACAGACAGGTGGGCGGTCAGCAAGAGGAGGCCGCACGGTCACAGGCTGCGGACAGAGGCAGGCGGTCAGTAAGAGAGCTCGTGCAGGAGCTTGGGCATGCGCGCACGCGGGTCCCAGCGAGCGACAAAATAAGCCTATAAAGTCGAAAAGAGGAGGCACCGCAGGCGGTCACAAATGAGAGAGACCGCACAAGCGGGAAAGGCGCCTGCGATTACAGGTCGCGGACACGGTCCTCTGATACCATGTTACAAATTGAATTGCTCATCTCATTGTTGTCTAAAGCATGTACACCATACTCCTTACATTGAGGAAAGATAAGGAGTAGAGGGAGAATACAAAATATGAAACTAAATGATCCTAAGAGATGAATGGGCCGAATGGGCCGTAATACATACATTGGAAAAATACAAGAAAGTATCTTAAGGATTTTTCAACAAAGGATATCCTCGTATTCACGGATCTCTCGATCAAATAGAATATAAATCTTAGATGTAAAACATACGTCGACAAATATGTAATTAACACAAATTTTAATCAAAAGTAAATCAAGATTTATATTCAAAAGATCTTTATGATAACAAAGAGAATTACATGATTATTTCATTCTAGAGTTCATCATGATCAAGTACTATTAGAAATTTAGCTACTTATCATGATGAATGAATGACTAAGATAGATAAAAGAAGACATGAAATTAAGCATAAAGAAAAGACGTTACAAGTATGATTCTTCAACAAAAATATAAACTACTCTTACACTCTCAAAAGTTAACCAAAGTAGTAAGAACAGTAAGCAAAAGACAGATTCTAGAGCTAAAAATTGGATGGACTCCAGGGATGATCCTTAGCTGAAAATTTGAGTTTACACGCCCTGGTTACACGACATGTAACTGGGGAGTGGATTTGGAAACACCGTCAATTTAACCCGGAAAGCGTTCTGGAATTGAAGGAGACTCGTTAGTCATAAATTTGGCTTACACACCCTCTTTACACGACGTGTAAATTTAGTGTGTACTTCAAAAAAAGTTGCAGTCGACACCACGACGCGCCAGAGGAGATCCTTAATGAAATTGGTTGTTACACCCCTTGCAGGGCATGTACCTAAGGCGTGAACTTGGTTTTTTCACTGGAATGGTTCCAAATCAACTCCTAAGCTATACCATGTGCTCCTTAATTGTCTTGATGCCTTCATTTGACTTGAGATTAAAGAAATGTGTCAATAAAGCCCTTAAATGCACGAAGACAAGCTAAATTTAATAGTTACATAGCTAAGTATATGGTTATATATAATATATAATATATGCATTATCATATACATATGAATAGCATAAGATATATTCAAAAGTCTTGGCGGCCAATATATCGGAAAAAAATTGACATGTCGGCCTATATTTTATTAAACGACATAATATATTTTTTGAGACAACAATGTCACTTTTTCCTTAAAAAATGACATGTTGGTAGACGTGTCGGATATGTTGGAAGACATCTAAAACAGTGGTTAGAAGTTATATGGATGATTATCTGATTATTGGATTGCACTTCTCAACTAACATGAGGCTAAGTGTGCATAAAAATGAATTAGTTTGCTAATGGCTTACCTTTGTTTAAATTACCTCCCACTGAAATAAAGTTAGAGGGATGGGTAGGATTCTATAATAGACTAGGTTTATTATTCATTTATATAATTAAGTCCTCATCTCGCAAAATAACTGTCTTAACTGTTAGACATTTTGCATAATTGACTGAATGACAGCGGATACTACAATTTTTTTTTTCTTAACTTCCAATCTTCCTTATTTACAAAAGGAGCACCTTGATCTTTTGACATTATTGCCTAGCCCCGTGTAATCATTAAATTAGCAAAATTAACACGCTTAGATTAATAGCTGTCTTTTTATTGAGTTGGTTTGTAGTATTCATGGTCACATTTATTATTTTAGGTATAGTGATTTGTTTTTATATTTCTGATTTGATATATTTCAAAATTTAGTTTGTTATACTAAAATGTTTGTCATTTGTCATAATCATCCCTCCTTAGCCCGAATGAAGGAGGTTAATGGTTGATATTAGGTTGTAGATGTATATCGGGGACACGTCGGTTTAGGTTTTTCATGTCGGTTTTAATATGTTGGGGGATATATCAGAGATATTTCATATATCGGGTTTTAATATTTAATTATTTATATGTGTAATTATATATAAATTTAATCATTTTTTAATTTTTATATATATATTAATATATTAATAATTTGATATTTATTGAACTTCTAAATTTATTAAACTAATATAAACATTTTGTGTTACATGAGTAATATCAGTATAACGCGTGGAATAAAGTAAGAGGTGGCAGAAAGTCAAGAAGTTGTCAATGACAATGGAAGATAATGAACTTTTAGTCCATAATTCAAAGACCATGCATAATTGAAGTCGATGCCGGACTTGAGCAAGGAAGATAGCCCGAGGAAGGGAAAAACAACCTAAACAATAAAACAATTTCAGTTTATTGTCTATTAGACCATAGGCAATAATTAAAATAAATTGAAAAAAACCAGTCGATAAAATGTTGGCATATATCGTCCGATATATCAGCGAATATTTCGGTCAATAGTAGATATATCGGAGGATATATTCCAAAATGATATTTTGCAAAAAAATATCGAAAACGTGTCGTTTTGTCCATTAAACCTTTATGTCGGCCGACATGTCGGCCATGTCGGAGGATATCCACAACAGACTGTCTTAATAATAAAACTCTTGTCAAAACTGCTCATGATATGGATAATTTCCTCAAATAATTTAATGTGAAAATAATAGCAGATAATGAATTAGATGGAGTTAGTTGATGCATTTTGTTTTAATTTAGGCTATTTAACAAAGCAGGGGAGCCTTGGCGCACCGGTTAAGGTGTTGTCGTGTGACCTTGAGGTCACGGGTTCGAGTCCTGGAAGCAGTCTCTTGCAAAAATGTAGGGTAAAATTTGCCTACATTTCACCCCTGTGGTGGGACCCTTCCCCGGTCCCTCGCTGCGCGGGGATGCTTTGTGCACCGGTCTGCCCTTTTAGGCTATTTAGCAAAGCAACCAACTTCCTAGCGTGTTAGTGTAAGCTTAAAATTTCTTTAGCAGCACTAAGTTAGCCGAGGGTAATTAGGGGACTTTCATATTAGGTAGTTGATTTATTTTAGGCTTTCATTTTATTCTACTCTCAGCCAACAGTGGAGTGCAGCTGGCAAAGTTATTTTGCGATATACTTCACAATGCTGAACTCCTTAGTAAATCTTTGATTTTAAGTTGATTTTTAGATAATGAGGTCTTTACTTTATTTAAACTGTAGGCAGAATGGTGTACTAGAAGTTAAACAAACACTCAAAGATAAGGGCATTATGTCTAAGTTGGCTCCTATAAAGGACTTGATTGCTGCTGCACAAGCTAAGCGGGTTTTATCTCGGTCTGCTTTCTTTTTTGATAGTGTTATGGATGGTAAGGTTGCTCCTGATGCTGTTGTAAGCCCAAAGTTATTAAACAAAGAAGATTCTGCAGGGCGTGGTTCACCTTCATTTCCCATGTTCTACCACAGACCTGGTTCAGATGATGGGTCTTGCTATCTGGAGAATGGAATTAAAACTCCTCTTGCTGGGTCTTCTAGGAAAATGTTACGCAAGTACCAAAATCATTCTGAAGCAATTGCAGCTCGCAGATGCTTTGAATCTCTGCTGTGTACATTATCAAGAACAAAAGAGAGCATTGGTCGAGCAACTCGACTTGCAATTGACTGTGCAAAATATGGGATTGCTGGCGAGGTTTGATGCAAAGTTTACATTTTCCATTTTTAGCTTCCAAAGCTATATAATATATATCCTTGACTAAATTTGTTTCACATAAATTTTAATACTGCTCGGAAACATGTTCTACTGATTTTTTTTCGAATGGCATCTTTATTACGCCCGGTCGACTAGAGTTAGAAAATTAGATGCTTTTCAAATGAAAATGAAGCTATTGAACCTTAGGTATTAATCACTGAAACTACTGGACAAAAGTAAGGTAACCATCATGGGACTGCGAAAGAGTTATTTGATATATATTATGGCATTTTTCACATCATTATTTTGGCATTTTAGACTGACTGAGATTCCTTCTAGGTTAGAATTCTACAGTTGTAAATATCATAGCCTTCAATGTGCCATTGAATGAGGTATAACACTGACATATTTGTATTTGTCCTGCATAAAATCAAACTGTAATTTATTGTATTCCAGGCGTTTATGATTTATTATGTCCTGATTTTATTTTTTGGTTCTTCAATTAAATGCTAAATTGTATTTATCATCACGGGCATTCCCTGTGAGGTGGTCTAAGCCATAAGGTGGAACATTTGAACCAATTGCTAAGAAGGCTGTTTTGTTATGATTGTGTTTATCTAAAGATTTTTCTTTTGATATAGTTTAGTATAACTTGTTTTTTGGATAAGTGATTATTATTAACTTCTGCTGCTATTAAGAGCAACGATATTTTTTTAGTTGCAAGATTCATTTTCTATAATCAACACTGCAATTTTAATTGCATTTTTGTATCTTCTTAACTGTGATCTGTGTTTAACCTTTTCCTACTTGTTTATGATAATTTTTAGGTGATTGATATCCTCCTCCAGTACTTGGAGAAGGAATCAAGCTTGCACAAAAGAGTAGATCTTTTCTTTCTTGTTGATTCGATTGCTCAGTGTTCTCGGTGTCAAAGGGGTAAGTCCATTGCACTTGTTAGTAATCATCTCTTTAATGCAGTTTGGTTCTTGATTGAAGTCGATGCATATTCACACAGTGCTTGAATTTTCTTAGGAGGACCTGGAGATGTTTATCCTTCCCTTGTGCAGGCTGTACTGCCACGTTTGTTATCTGCTGCAGCACCTCCAGGAAATGCTGCATCAGAGAATCGCAGGCAGTGCCTCAAGGCAAGCATATCTAGCACTCTTATTCTATTGTTATAGTTGATTAAAAGTGCTTAGTCATAGGTTTTAATTTTCAATTATCACCTAGTAGTTTTTTTGTTGAAAGGCCAGGTGTTGAGACTATGGCTCGAAAGGAGAACTCTTCCTGAGTTCACAGTCCGGCACCACATTAGAGAACTTGAATATGGAAGTGAGGCTTCATTAAGTATTTCATATTCCAGACGGCCTCCTAGAACAGAAAGACCCCTTAATGACCCAGTCAGGGAAATGGAGGGAATGCTTGTTGATGAGTATGGAAGGTTTGCTCCTGTCCTTTCCTTACTTTTTTTGTTGTACTTACAACAATTTGGTGTTTGTATTGAATAGTTTTTGTAGTATACTGAGCATATGGACTTAGTTAAACATTGATGCAGTCAACTTTTCATCATGCTCTTTGCTCTATGCATGATGTTCTGCGTGTTATCTCGTGAGTTGATATTTGATACCATGAATATCATATTTGTTTTTCCCCCCTTCAATATCTGTTTCTTGTGAAATTTCCATTAATGGTTAGCAATCCAAGAACTTTATTCGACCCGTTAATATTTATTGATATAAAAAAAGTTTGTCTAATTCAACATTCCAAATTTTTATTGCTCATAGATGCTAGAACGATGTATTTCTATCTTGTTTTGTTGAGAGAAGAGATGTGGGAGAGATTCCAACATCTACTAGGGATGGTGGGAGGAGAAGATGAGACAGAATTTCTTTTGGCCCGTCACAAGCCAATAAACAAGTTTGGGTGGGAATTTCTCTGAGAGAAGAGGGTGGCTTTACTTGTTTTGTTGAGGGAGAGATGTAGGACCATTAGTCTCGGTGCAATCACAAATTCATGATAACTAATTGAGATGATATTAGGTTGCTTTGATTCACCATGTATTGTTGTTATTTTATTACTCAAGTGGCATTTTTGTAATTTCATTATTGTTTAGATTATGGACTTTGTTAATAGTTTAAATAACCTTCCTTGTATTTTGATAATTTTCTTTGATTAACTGAAAACCGTAGCCATCTTTTGACTTCTCTTTAGAGTTCTTCGTGGTAAGGATCTCTTCATATTTTGGTGCATTAGTTGGTATTATAGCTAGTTTCAGCTTCATCTGCAATAGTTGATAGTACCGACAATGATCCCAACATCATTTTTGTCCAAATATTCCAATTGATACAACAACATATGTAGTAACAATGAGGATCAACATGAACATTTGAGGGTAATGGAGATCATACCACAAGAGCTAATCATTCTTTGATGCTCGTATAGGTCTACACATCTCAAAATATGGAGCTAGGATCATTGTTCGGATGATCGGAGCCCTCCTCTCATTTGGTTGGCCACCCTCCTTCGCCACCTAAATGACTACCCACTCTCTCTCGCTTGGCCAACCGCCCTCCTCCATAATGACCTCACTCCCCACCAACTCTCAATAACCACCAATACCATCACTACCCACTGCCTCCCTATAACTACCCCACTCCCTTCACACAGCCGCCATACCTAACTACCACATAACCGGTCACAACTCCTGAACTACCCAATTAACCACCTCAACCCACTATCAACTCTATATAACCACTACAACTACATACCCACTTCAATAACCCACAGTTTTCCCCTACAACTAATCCAGCACCCCACTTTCTCAGTTTCATGTCTGTCCCTCCATGGAATCAATTCCTTGCTTCGACACAGACCCAAGAACCCCATGCCACCACCTCCTAGGTCAACAAAGTCCCTCGTCGACAACCCCATATCCCACAATACCCTCGCACAACGGTCTACCGCTACAACAACCTCATCAGTTACCTCCAGGTCCTCATGGCCTCAACCATTCTCCTTGCATCCACTCTCACCAACCCCTCCGCAGGCCCCAACAACTCAACCACAGCTCTCCCACCCAACAAGATTCCCAATCTCTTGACTCGATAATGCAAGGATAGTTCCTTCTCCCTCCACAAGTTAAATCCTCAAGCCCCCACTACCTCCTTCCATAGTCGTCCATCCACTTATTTCTCCCACGCCCATCTCCACCTGTTTGCATGCATTCTCATCACATATATTATGCTTCCAATCTAAAGGTTCCCTATGTGCATGCCAGTTCATATTTTGAGTCTTGTATGGTTTGGATTTATATTTTAGTGATACTTGTTCGGAGTTCTTCACTTCCTTGAAATCTTGCAACTTGTAGGGCTTAGTTGTCTTCTTAATTATAGCACTCTCATAGTGCATAAACTAGTTTTTTACAAGTTTTCTCTAAGCTACTAATCTTAGTTGTGAATACACTACAAGTGATTATTAATTTGTTTTGTTATGTGCAGTCCTTGTGTTGGAATGTGAGTGTACATCTTTCTTAGGTTTAGTTGAGTCTCACCCTATACCCTATCGCAGGTTGTCCTTCAGAAGTTAAGATACCACAACTTGGATGTAACCTTACTATCGGCGATAATGGCGATAGCCGGCGTCGGGTAGAGGGAGAGATAAGGAGAGATAGAGAGAGAAAGAGAAGAATAGGGTTAGGGAAAAGGATGAAAGAGGGAGCAGCCCCCAATTAATTCAATTGATCCAAAGATACTCAACCAAGATCACAATCCGCCCTCTTATAGTGAGGGTCCCATACATCACTTAAACAAAGCATAATAATAATATAAAGCTGAAATAAAAGTCATCCCGAGCCGTTCGGCTCGGGTTCTCCTGAACTGTGAGTAGCGTTTGGTTCGCCTTCGCCGCCAGTCCCCTCCATTGCGCGCGGCCTTCGCGTGTACACTTGCCACGACGGGTCTTCTGCCTGTAGATCGGTAACAATACCGCCATCTGGAAAATTGACCTTGTCCTCAGGCAGTAGTCCGGGAATTGACGGCGAAAATCATCTCGGAGGAGCTAGGTAGCGTGGTTGGCCGGATGGTGGCGCCATGCGACACGGATCTCTTCCGGTTGGGCGTCCCCAGGTAAGTGGTGTCGCCGACCGAGGATAGCCTCGGGGTACAATGGTTCGGACCCGATGTCGTCGAGTTCGGTCGGAATGTGGTCCGTGGTGGGGTGGTCGCCTACCACCCGCTTGAGCTGGGGTACGTGAAACACTGGGTGAATGCGGCTGCTGCTGGGCAAACAAAGTCGGTACGCCACGACTTCGATGTGGCTGATGATTTCGAACGGCCCGTAGAAACGCGGTGCTAACTTTGGGCATGGTCGTCGTGCGACGGTGAGCTGGCGGTATGGGTGAAGCTTTCTAAACACCTTCTCCCCCACTTGGAATGAAAGATCCCGGCGTTTTCGGTTGGCAAAAGATAACATCTTCGCTTGGGCCCGTCGAAGATGGTGCTTCAAACTGTCGAGGATGATGTCACGATCCTGGAGATGGTCCGCCAGATTGACCACGGGGCACTCTCCCGGCAGGTGTCAGATCACCGATGGTGGTGGGCGGCCATACACGGTTTCGAACGGTGAAGTATTTTTCGCGTGATGATATGCTGTGTTATAAGAATACTCCGCCCAACACAACCATTTGGCCCACGTGCCTGGCCGCTCGCCGATGAAACAACGAAGATACGTTTCTAGACATCGGTTGAGGACTTCGGACGGGCCGTCGGACTGCGGGTGACAGGCCGTACTCATCCGGAGGCGCGTGCCCTGCAGTCGAAATAGTGAAGTCCAAAAGCTGTTGAGAAAAAGAGGGTCGCGATCGTTCACAATGGAGCAAGGGAATCCATGTAGTCACACGACCTCGGCGATGAAGCTGTCGGCCATGGTAACGGTCGTGTACGGGTGTCGGAGAGGGATGGAATGAGCATACTTTGTGAGGCGATCCACGACCACCAAGATGCAGTCGAGTCCGTTCGAACGGGGAAGCCGAGTGATAAAATCCATGGCGATATCCTCCCATATGCGCTTCAGAATCGGAAGGGGCTGAAGGAGTCCGTCGGGGAACATTGTCTCGTACTTCGCCTTCTGGCACGGAAGATACGCCGCCACGTATGCCATCACTTGACGAAGCATGTGGGGCCAATAGAGGGATGTTGCCAATCGACGATAGGTGCGGAAGGCATCCGCATGGTCGCCGGCCGGAGTGGAGTGGAACTCCTCTAATAGCCGCGGTATGCTGGATGAGGCGGCGGAAAGCACGAAGCGACTCCGGTGGAATAGGCGGCCTCCGATGAGCGAGTATGGTGGGTGAGTGTCCAGTTTGGCCAAGAGAGCTGTCCTGATTGCCGCGAGGTGGGGGTCTTGTTCGACGTTCCGGTGGATGGAGGCCGCGTCGTCCCAAACCGGCAGCGAGATGGCTGCTAGCTTCGGAGCTTGTGGGTGCCGAGACAGAGCGTCCGCCGCCCGATTCGCCCGACTGGGGCAGAATTCTATGGTGAAATCGTATTCCAACAATTTGGCCACCCAAAGTTGTTGCGCCGGGGTTGCTACTTTTTGTTGAAGCAGGTAACGAAGGCTGTGGTGGTCGGTCCGAACCACGAAGGGGCGGCCCAAAAGATAGGGGAGTCAATGCTGCACCGCGAGGACAAGAGCCATGAGTTCATTTTCGTACGCCGAGCGGCTCCGAATTGCCGACGAGAACGCACGACTGTAGTAGGCAATCAGATGCCCGAATTGCATCAAAATCGCACCGACGCCCGTGCCGGAGGCATCACATTCACCAAGAACGGTTGCTGAAAGTTCGGCATGGCCAACACCGATCCTTTAACCAAGGCGGCTTGGAGCGCGGTGAATGCGGCCATGGCGGCCGACGGCCACGAGAACGGACCGTCCTCCGAAAGCTTCAATAACTGGGTGAGGGGCGGGCCAACCCGCTATAGTCTTTGATGAACCGGCGATAGTATCCGGTGAGACCGAGGAAGCCGCGAACGTCCCGAAGGGATGTGGGTGTCGGCTATCAGAGAACCGCCTGAATCTTGTCCTCATCCATGGCAACGTCGTTGGCCGAAATAGTGTGGCCCAAGTACCTCACCGTCGCCGCGCCAAAAGTACACTTCTTAAGGTTGACGGCGAGATGGTGTTGCCGAAGTGTTACGAACGCATGACGGACATGTTGTATGTGTTCCTGCCAAGAGCGACTAAACACTAAAATGTCCTAAAAAAACGAGGACGTGCTTACGAAGAACTGGTCGGAAGATATCATTCATTGTTGCTTGAAAGGTAGTCGAGGAGTTGGTGAGCCCAAACGGCATAATCAAAAACTCGAAGTAACCATCATGTGTGCGAAAAGCAGTCTTTGGCATGTCATTCGGTCGAACCCGGATTTGATGGTAGACCGCCTGGAGGTCCAGCTTCGTGATGTAGGCGTCGCCGTGAAGCTCATCCAGTAGCTCCTATAATTACCGGAATGGGATACTTATCCGGAACCGTGACTTTGTTGAGCTCCCTGTAGTCAACACAAAATCGCCAATTTCCTTCTTTCTTACGAACCAGTAGGACCGGGTTAGGGAATGTGCTAGCACTGGGTCGAATAAGGCCACCCAACAACATCTCTCGCACAAGTCGTTCGATCTCGTCCTTCTGGGCGTGCCCGTAACGATAAGGGCGGACAGACACATCCGTCGTAACCGGCTGCAGCACAATCGCATGACCGGTCGGTCGCACTGATGGAAGACCTGGTGGGGCGGCAAAAATATCTGGAAACTCGTCGGGAGGTGCTGGAAATCTGCGGCAACGGGTGAGGGCACATGTGGCTCCGTCTGTAAGGGCCAAAGCCAAGCGGAGTAGGCCACATCCGTTACCTGAGTAAGAGCCCGGAAGGAAATCGGGGAACAGAGAAGGGCCGAGTCGCCCACCAAACGACAATGGTGGCCCTGGTGTTGAAAAAGTGTTGTCATGGATGCCCAGTTCACGCGAACATCCCCTAAGGTTTGGATCCACGCCACCCCCAAAATCGCATTGATCCCGCCTAATTCGAACACATAGAAGTCCACCGTGAGGTTGCACGGCCCCACAGAAAGAGTCGGAGCCAAACACTGCCCCAAGGTCGGCCGTCGATGCCCGTCCCCCAAGCAAACGGAGAAGTCAGGGGACGGTAAGATCGGAAAGGTGAGGTCACGTGCCAACTGCTCCGAAATGAAGTTGTGGCTGGCGCCGCTATCGATCATCACAATCACGGGCCGATCGAGAATCACTCCGGTCAACTTCATTGTCTGGGGTCCGGTAAGGCCGCCGACCGAATAGAAAGGAAGATCCAACGCATTGAGGGCCGCACCGTCGGTCTCCGGTGGAGTGGTCTCCGCGTGTATATCGAGGTCATCGAAATCGGCCATAGTGATTTCGGGATCATAATCGCCGAAAAGGACGTGAAACTCTTTGGCGGTACAAACATGGTGCGGCGAATAAGGTTGACGACAACGGAAGCACAAGCCCTTGCGGCGAAGTTCGTTGTAGTCGTTGGAAAAACGGTGCGGTGGGTCAGCGTGCTCCGGCCGGCCCCCTCCAACCGGCGGTGGTCGCGGAGCTATGTCACGGTGGGCTTGATTGCGGTGGGCGACGTGTCCGGTGGGTTGAAAGTGACGGGTACCAAGGTCCGCTTCAACAGCACGAGCGAGCTCCAAGGCCTCGAAAACCGTTCGAGGATGATGCGTTCGGAGGCGGGAGCGAATATTGGGCAGTAGCCCTTGAAGGAAGAACCCCAAGTAGTGATCGGGCGGAAGGCCCGGAATTTGTGTCACGAGCGCGACAAACTCATCAATGTAACTATCCACGGAGGTCGTTTGACGGGCAGTGCAGAGGCGCTCGATGGCGGAACCGGTGTAGCGGGAATCATAGCGACTGATCATCTCCTGCTTGAACTCGTTCCACTAGATCGTGGGCTGCACTTGGCGGAGCCAACGCGCCTAGTGGAGCGCCGAGCCGTCGAGACTGACAATGGTCGTGCCGACTCTGTCCGCCGGCGGGGTGAGGTGAAGATCGAAAAACTGCTCGGCCCGTGCGATCCAGCCCATGGGATCCACACCGAAGAAAGATGGAATGTCTAATGTGAGGGTGGAACGGACTGGAGTTGTTGCTTGTGGTGGCGGAGCGGTTGCTAATGGTTTCGGGGCGGTGGGTTGGAGTTGCGGCGGCATGCCCAATATCGACCCCGTGTCGGTCAAAGAGGTCGCGCCCGTGGATGGAGCAGTTGCTTGCGGGGTTGTGAGTGCGTCGAGGCGGCCGAGAATGAGGGTCTGACCGGCGAGGATGGCATCGACGGTGGACTGCAAGGTATCGAGCTGGACATCGTGTCGGTCGAGCCTTGCGCGGGTGTCATCCGCTCCTTCGGTGTTGTCGCCGGCGTGAAGACGAGTGTTCGGGGCCATGGAAGGATGGGCGGATCTGGCGGCGCTAGGGCGGGCGGAGTGGCAGGTCGGACCACTTATTACCGCCTAGGGAGATCGGCGATAATGGCGATAGCCAGCCGCCGGGTAGAGGGAGAGATAGAGAGAGAAAGAGAAGAATAGGGTTAGGGAAAATGACGAAAGAGGGAGCAGCCCCCAATTAATTCAATTGATCCAAAGATACACTTCCCACAGCGGGTCTTCTGCCTGTATATCGGTAACACTTACCCTATATCAGAGGCATTGTTTAAACCTACTAGTTGGGGCACCCTAGGCAAAGTGCAGTTCCTCAACCTGGAGGAGCTATTTGTAGAGGAGCCAACCTTCATACTTCGTCAACTATGCATGTGATGGATTCAGCTTCGGATGAAGATGCCGTTTATCAAAAGGATAAACATTACCATTATGATCTAAAGCATTTCTGGCATTTTAGTGGAATTCTTTATTTGCAGGATATCGTTTGCTGAAGTTAGAATTTTTGTCGATTTGATGGGGACCATTAAAATCTCTAGTTGACAAGAGCAATTCTAGAACAATCGAAGACATCAATGACAACAATTGGTGTGCACTTGGAGGTGCTAAGACTTTGGTTTCTCCCATTAGACTATGATCATGCTATGTATCAGAGGTTCCATGATTGTAAGGGGAACGAACAATCCAATAGTACACACAAGAGTATCATAGACTTTCGGCCGAAACAATCTCAATGAGACAGAGGGCCAGCAGATCTCAAGATACACAAGTGGCCTTCGCACGACAATCAAGGATCAAATGCAGTCACTCAAACTGGATCTATTTCAATTTCTCTTTTTATGGCGAGGATATTTCTTCTACTAGAATTTACCTTTTGATGATATTTATAGAAAGAGAAATGGCTTTTCAGTGTCTGAATTTCTTGCTCGCTCCATGATGTGATTTGAATTGCATGGAAATCCTTGAGCTATTCTTGCTTGATGACAGATGGACATCAAGAGTGAATATGAATTTTCTGAGTTAACTATGTTGTATAACTTAAATGAGGCTATGAATTGTGTCGAGAAGGTGGCTGTGCGGCTAATAGAATTCATTTCAATTACAAAAGGTTTGGAGAATCATCGCGGGGTCAAACCTATTTGAATAAATAGTTCGACGACTAGGAAGAGAAGTTTCAGGCCCAGTTTAAAAATCTACAAATGATAAGCATAAGCTTAGGAATTTGAGTATTCAATTTCACCATAAGTACAACACCAACCGGACGATAATTCCTATACATTAAATTTTTAGAGGCAAGTATCATCGTTGTGAACATTTATCAAATAATTGTCCCATCCTATGCACTAAATTTTTAGAGGGAAGTGTCTTTGTTATGAATATTGGTGAATTAATATGGATGAATGTAAAGAATGCAAAGGGGATTAATGTGAACGTGAAGAAGAAATTCCACTATTGACCCAAATGATGTTTATGAAAAAGAAGAGCAAGTGGTGTGCATGGTGCACAAATTGTTCATGACAGTAGGAAGTTTGGTAGAAAGCTCTCAACAACATAATCTTTCTCGCGCTCGATGTAAGATCAATTAACATTTGATTGAGGTTAGTTTTGATGGTGGTAGCTAGGGAAATTTGATTTTCTAAGACACCATAAACAAACTGAAGTTGAAAATGCAGAAACGCTCATCACATTACAAATTTGGTTGGATTAATTTATGGGGATATCAAGGTAACTAAACAATGTACTGTTAATTTCTCTACCGGAAGATACAATGATATTGTGATGTGAGATGTGTGATCTTGTCATGCGAATGCTTGTCATTTAATGTTGTGGAGACTGGTAATTCGATGATGATGATGTGTGTGGCTATGGAAGATTTATAATTCAAACATTGTGTCAAAACCTATGGGCTAAGAGAGTTTCTATAAGGTGTAAGACTCCTAAATTGTAACAAAGACGTGCAAAGATTTCCTTGAGTTGGATAGATATTGATTTTTGAGTTCAAGGGCATAAGGGGAGCTGGACTACAAGACCCACCCATCTAGCATGGATGAAAGTCGGCCTTAGTAATCTAATGGTGCTGAGTGGAAGGTCGTCGCTCAATGGATAAAGTTACTCTAGGAATAACAGCTTGGAAATACACCTTGTTCTAGCAACAGCTTGGAAATACATCTTGGTGGCTGTCATATTGGGACATTCATGCACCAGGCGAACTAATGAGCTTTTCCTTGTTGTAGACAGATTCTTGAAAATGACGCATTTTTCCCGGTGTAATAAGGCATGTGACTTTGCCCACATTGTACTATCTTATTTCGGGATGCAGCACATTTACATGTATCTCTAAATTCATTACTTCTGATCATAATGTTTACTATTTACACCTTCCTATAGAGGTTAGTCACTTGAAATGAAAACCCAAATTACAAGAATTATCTATAACCAAAATTTAAACTAAATAATTTAAAAACCAATAAAAACTTCAAACAAGTGAAGATGGTATGAAAACCCAAATTACAAGAATTATCTATAACCAAAATTTAAACTAAATAATTTAAAAACCAATAAAAACTTCAAACAAGTGAAGATGGTAATCCTACGTACTACGCATAAATAATGCACATTATGCATATTCTCCCCTGTGCGACGTTAATGTTCCCATTGCCATACCAACACATAAATGTGCACATTGTGCATGCTCTTTATCTAATCTGTCGTTCGTATGTCAATAGCCCAACAGTGTGATGTTCCATTGTTGCACTTATTCTTTAGAGTTCTATTTGACTGAATCTTTAGTAATACTGTCGTTTTAGAACTGTACATTTACCTGCAGCTCTGTCTTTAACTATTTCTACTATTCCTCAGTAACGCAAGTTTTCAGCTTCCACAATTTCTTAACACTCGAATTCTGGAAGATGATGAAGGGAGTGACTCCGATGGAAAAAGTTTTGAGGCCGTTACACCAGATATGAATGCTGAAATTGATTACGAAAAGGGAATGACTCCGATATCGGCAAATAAGCACAGACTTGTGTTAGAAGATGTTGACGGGGAGCTTGAAATGGAGGATGTTGCCCCATCCTGTGGACTGGAGCCAAGCCAATCTTCATGTCATGTTAAAGGAGTTGAAATATTGAGTTATTCGAATAATAAATGCCCGCAAAATAATTTCTGTTCTTTCGATCCCCCCCTGCCGGAGGAGCAGCCGCCATCACCCCCTCCTTTGCCGTCCTCTCCACCTCCGGCGCCTCTGCCTTGTTCTTCCGCAATAGGGCAAGCCCCTCACTATTTAGCAGGTTTAATCCCAGCTGCTGATAATGCTGATTTCGACCTATCCGGTGCTGGATATGTAAGTTTTCTTAGTCCGTGAATATTTCCGTCTGAAATCTTCTTCCTGTGTTTGAATTCCTGTAATAAATCAATTTGTGCAGCCAATCAGTCAACAAACAAAAAGCCTCCATTGTAGCTCATCTTTATCGGACCAGACCTCCTATTCACAAGGATATGTTGGCCAGCAGCAACAGCTGCCGCAACTTGTTTCTTCCTGCACTTCTTCAGGCTCGTATGGTGTACTTAGCGGCTCTCAGCCTACCTTGCCCGTCGGAAATAATTCCATGCCCATTGTCAGCATGCCCTCGACAAATAAGGTTTATCATTTGCAGCCCCCTCCGCCAGTGGTCTCAAATCAGTTTTCGTATATACAGGCTCAACCACAGCACAGACCACAAGCTCTGGGAAGTCAATCTTCCTACTCAGATAGATTTCATCTCGCTCTTGATATTCAGAGAGGTAACTTCTTCGGGGATGGAGGTTCGATTGGGCCAGTCCAGGCCGATGCTTGTGATGGAAGTGCAATTTATCCATCCATTCATGCAGGTACATCACATTTTTTTCTCAGTTTGTTTCTTTTCTTTCTGCCTATACTTTCCAAATTGTTCACTCTAACTGTCCAGAAGTGAGTCAAATGTTTGTTTGGTTAAAAAAGGTGAAAAAAATTGAGTCTTCGTGCTTAAACTCATTTTCAAAATTGGGTGCTAATAAGTCACCTTGAGTTTTTTTTTTCCTTTTTAATTGTAATAACAGTATTAAAGTATTGAAGTCACGGGAAGTGGAGCCTTGGCGCACTGGTTAAGGTGTTGCCATGTGACCTTGAGGTCATGGGCTCGAGTCATGGAAGCAGCCTCTTGCAAAAATGCAGGGCAAGGTTTTTGCCTACATTTCACCCTTGTGGTGGGACTCTTCCCCAGACCCTTGCTGCGCGGAGATGCTTTGTGCACCGGGCTTCCCCGTTTTTTAAGGGCATTAAAGTATTGAGAGGGTTGTCAAAAATATTATTTTAAATTATAATAATAAAATAATGAAATTAAACCCTCACGCAATTGAACTTGAGAATTGAAGTCACAAATGAATATCTATGGAATTCATTTTAGGAACAATGTTTTGAAGACTTGAAAACATTTATGTTAAAAAATGTGTTCGGCGATTCACGTGGGATCCAATGGAGATCAATCTTTCTATTCACTAGTGGGATCCGGGTGGTCGGGGGATTTGGGTTCATGTTGTCGTATTTCTTCTTGCCTATGCTGATAGCACCTGCAGGTACCGCGGGATTGGCGCCGGACACAGTGGAAGCACCACATGCGCTGGCCTTCTATGGCCCTCACCTGGAACAATCATCAGCTCCATCTCAAGATTGGTCTTACCCTCCTAGCTATCCTCTATCTACCTCAAGACCCACATTAGAAAAACCAGTTTCAGGAGCTGCCGGAGGTGCATTTGATGGAAATTTATCATCTCAATTTGTCTTGATCACTTTCAAAGTGTAGCCATGCTTGCTCTTTCTTTATTTGATCGAAGTTTCTCCCATGCAGAACCAACCTATTGGAGAGCAAGATGACTACGCCTTGCAATATCAAGGTGTGATGCTCATTGCCTGTGCTGTTTTTTTTCGATAAGCACCTATTTTCTAACATTTTCATACTTGTCTGTCAGATATTGATATTCGAACTAGACGGTGTGCTCTGCTGATATGCCCCGGGCATTTCTGGGAGGGGAGCCTTCACCTTCTGCACCAGAGGCAGGCTCTGCAGTCTGCAGTAAGTAAGATAAAGAGGATGCAACCAGCATCACTGTACATATGTATTCTACCACGCCTCTTGTTCTGCAAAATGCATAGTTATGTAAAATTTTTTCTTGGAGCTGTATCTTCTCTTCAGACTCCACTGGGAGAATCTTATAATGTAGATTCATATTTACTAGTCTCCTTTCATACACTTAATTGTTAGGTTATTATTATATATATATAATGTAGAATAATTATTATCCCCTTTTACCCAAAGACCAGCAAGTCCAACTCCAGATTCTCTTTCTTGTAATGACCCTATTTTCTGAACTCCAGGTACTCTAAATACAGTTCTTTTTATGCTGGATCTCCTGTTTTTTAACCATGCAGTTTTAAACACAATTCTTATATCCTTCAACTGATTCCAAGTGGTATTTCTCCTAACAGCTGTCCACAAAGTAATCAAAAGTAATAATAGTGTTTGTTTCATAGTTTAACAAACTATCCAGGGAAGACTCTCATGGTTTTAATAAGAGCTGCAATTGTGCTCGCACTTCTCCCCGCTATCAGCAATTCAGTATATTTAAGATTAATTCATGTTTGCGATTTGCCAGCAGGCTACTATGCTACTGAAATTCTTTCTGAAAAGATTTATTTATAGTATACATCTAAGGTCTAATACCAAAATAATTGGTAAAAAGAATTGTTGAAATCAGCATTCAATGAAAGCCTTGTGTATAATTTTGAGAGATTATTCATGCCTCTTGAAATTCAACATATTATATGGGATCAAATGACCAAAATAAATGACTTGTTTTAAAGCAAATTTCAAAATTTAATACTTCTTATTTAATAAGAAAAATGCCAACATAGTCATGGTGCATTCATGAGCTTATGATATGTGCAAATATTAGCAATTTACAGGATATAGAAGAATAAGAAAAAAATATCCTAATATCAGGTCTGTCATTCTTGATGTAACTTGCTTAAGATTCAAAAAGCCCTCTTCAATCACATTGTGACGTTAAAAAAGTTCCCGTGCGTAACTTTATGGTTTCAATAGTCTCCATTTGGCAAGGCGGTGACGGTCATGAATGTTTATGAAATGTTATTTGTGAACGCCGTCTGTCACCTAGGAAACTTCATTCATGTTCAAAGCTAGTTTTATTTTCTTGGTGGTGATCATATAACTGTTTGTCATGACATACATTCTACGACGGTGACATTTTTGTCCGAGCTCACCTGAGTAAAAAAGTCATGTCAAACAGAGCCATAGTTTCCAATTTTTTATGGCAGACAAACGTTGAACTAAAGAAGGTTAAATTTTCTTGGGACGAAATAGTGTAATAATATATTGAGTAATAAAATTGTAAAGCTATCTGATACCACACAATTTGTATATGCTCAGAATATCAAGTGGTTAATTCCATTAAGTAAAACATATACAAATTCATGATTATAATTAGCCTTATTACATGATATCTTAAAAATAGGAAACTAAATTATAAAAGCAAGTGATCATTCAATCTCACTCCAGCAGTCACCTTTTGCATAATGCGCTGCAAATACATAAAATAAGAGAGGTAATAAATAAAAGCAAGTGAAAGCTAACTATAAAGCAAAGTGACGAGCACACAACATGGGTAAGGGGGAGTAAAGTGCGGGGTAGTGTGGGCATCCAACGATCCGCGTGAATGCTCGCACACATTTCAAAGCCGACGCATATCAAAGCGCTTTGAGATGTGTGCGGGCATCCACCCGGACCGTTGGATGCCCGCACTTTACGGTAAAGTGCATCGCCCGCACTTTACCGTGCCCTTACCCCCACAAGCATACGGTAAAATGAGCATGTCTGTATTGGAAAAACATCATTCATAACCGTAATACCCAAACAGTACCTACATTTTCACTACTGCATTTACAACAGTCACCATCCTTATTAAACCGCTCTCCCAACAAACAACATAAATCTCTAGCATAGCATTGTCATGCACATGTCTGTGGTAATAAACAAGCATACATTACATATGCATTACAGGTCGATTTCACTCGTACATTACCTATGTATACTATAAGTAGGCCCATCCCATGCCAACAAGAAGTACTCCCTACTCCATCCCTAACAAAAGAATAAAAACTCATGGTAAACTATAGACTAGTACTCCTCCATTTCCCACATGTAGAATTTTTTCACCTAAACCTCGAATTACAACCCACTGGCCTCCAATTATGCGGTTCAAGATTCACATCCTCAAATATGGGATCAGCCTCTACATAACAAGCTCAATATCCATTCACACACATACATTATACATTGCATCATCCATTATTACTTTGTTTGTCATGCACACCATAATGTCCATCCGATATCATAATCATACGTTTAAATACATCAACTAATCTCTTCCTTCGACAAAGTACCAATCATTTTATCAACATGAAATCTCCTCTGACAATTTCAAAACCAGAAACCATCTCAAAAAATTAAGTTAAAAACTAGAAAAAACCCAAAGGCAACACACTTGTATTTACATGATTCATAAAATACATTAGGCCAAAAAATACTTCAAATCATCCACATGATTCATAAAATCAATTACAAGGCCTATGAAAAAGTTTCTAGTATGAAATCATTTACTCGTCAGATCTACATATCACCTAGACGATCCGTATCATCAAGTTGATCTAATACAAATTCTCCGTAGTTTGTGTATGTTAAGCACGTTTCATAAAATTTCATAGCATTAACCATTAGATTTAGTATATAGTACTTTTCACATGATATCGACAATAAGAAAGTAGCATGATAATAATACGGATTATAATGGCAAGAACATAACTATTGGAAACTCCGGTGATCAACATGAATAAGGTACATGGTAACACTTTGCATAAACATATATTAGCACCTTTCAAATAAATATACTATCGCAACAATGTAATATATAACGATCATAAGGCTTCTCTTGTAGGTATATCAACAGAAGAGAACATACTTCCATCATTTTTAAGTGTCAACTTACATGAAATATTCTTGAAATAAATTCTTCTTTGCTAGCTTAAAAATCCTTACCACCAATAACCATAAAAATACCAAGTAACAACTTCAGCGATAAAAAAAAACAAATCAAAGGCAGATACACAGCAAAATCAAACCATTCAGACAAAAATGTAAAAAATCATTAAAAGCTTCAGTGTTAAGATATATCTATTTTGAACATAAAGAAAGAAGATGAGATCATTGTATAAATGTGAAGTAAATCATTGTAAATCAGAAGCCTTCACATATTCCAATAATCTTCGGAAGGTAAAAAAACAAGAGGGAGCGAAATTGGTATAGACAACATATTTATAAAATAATCTACCTCAAGTACAAATAATAAACTATATTGTATTATGGAAGACAGCATCTGCATCGGCCACCACAAGAGGGAGGCCGATGCAGACATATGGCACGTGTATTCGAGACGCCGGATGTCGTCGTTTAGAACGAGCAATTGAGAGCGGAACCCTAGCACGACACCATCCGTTAATAATGTTTTTTTAATTCTCGCATTTTATTTTTTGCAATAATTACTTGTTCACCCACTAGGCCTACTAGAGGGAACTATTATTGATACATTCGTCCGATCTGCCCACTTTCGGCTGCACAAATTTCAGCTATCAGGAACCAGCATGGACCTCCTCACAGACAATTACTCGCGTTGATCTCTATCAATGCACACGCGCGACTTCCGTGCTACAGAAAATCCCGGACGACTATCCTGATGTGCTACATTGGCCATTGAATGACATTTTTCAAGCTCACTTACATAAAAAGTGCTCGCTTTTTGGCATAATGGTGTAGTGCTTCATGGAAAGATCATTTGGGATACCTATGCACAATTTTCAGCCTTCAACGCCAAATATAGGCGAATGGCGCGAATCACGGGAAATATTCATTTGGCCGGTGTAGCTTGCATATTTGGGGTATGTCATTTTGCAAAGTGGTGGCTATGGACCCTACAAAGATCTCTGTGGTGCTAGACTGGCCTACACCAATGTCTGCACACACAATTCGGGCTATTCCGAGCTTCATAGGCTGCTATAAGCGATTCATTCGCCACTATGGTGACCTCACCAAGCCACTCACAGTGCTACATCAGAAGAATTCCGTCGACACCTTCCAATGGTCCACAAAGGCTCATCAAGCTTTTCAGACACTCCAACAGGCCTTGATCACCAGTTTGGTCCTCACCATGCGGAACTTTACAAAAAATTTCATTGTGGAGTGTGACGCCCTCGATGGCAAGAATCAACGCCGTGTTATTGCAGGAGGGTCGTCCATTGGCTTACTTCAACCAAGCTTGGTCAACAAAGAACCAACGAAGTCCACTTATGAGACCGAATTACACGCACTAGCCCTCACCATTCATCAACGGCATCCATATTTGTTGGGATATCATTTTGTCGTTTGAACTAACCATCAAAGCCTTCGACAACTTCTTGAGCAGAAGATCACCATGCGTACCAAGCCGCTAAGGTATAATTTTTCCATCAAGTATAAGGCAATCAGCCAAGCACCTTGACCATTGTGGCGGACTCCTTATCACAATAGTGGGAAGATGCCTCCCTTTGTGCTATATCACACCTGCATTGGCTCGATGTGGACGCCATTCCAATTGAGCTCCGTCGGGATTGCCACTACGCCACAATCATTTGAAATCTCCGTCACCATCTGTCCTCTAGGCCACCTTTCTACCTATGTAGGCACCCACCTAGATACTTGGATTGCTTAGTGATGGCCACTCTTTACACTGGATTCTCCGTTTACTTTAGGAGTTATACTATACAACCTCAAGGGGCCATGTCAGTACATTTTGGAACTGTCGCCACCTATCCGACTCCCTAGACTAACGCAAGATGTTGGATACCAGGCCTTAGCCCCAATCAGGATTCTCCAGTCGTTGCCTATGCCAGAGCAAATTTGGAAGGATATTGTGGATTTCATCACCCGCTTGCCCAAGTCCCAAGGATTTGACTGCATCCACATGATTGTTTGTCCAAATACGACATTTCATTCCACTGTGCACCCTACAGTTCAAAAACTATGGCCACAACCTTCATTAGGTTTTCCTCTTTCATGGGTTCCCTGCTCAATCATCAGCGACTGATCTGATCTTTATGAGCCTTTTTCTGACGGGAGCTATTCAAACTCCGCAGCACCAAGCTTCGTCCAATCCCCACATATCATCCGCAAATGAACAGTCAGACCGAGGCCCTGAAGTACATGTTGGAGACATACTTACGTTGTGTTGCAGTGGAGCATCCTCGCCAATGGGCTATGTGGATATCCCTAGGCAGAATTCTCCTACAACACCTCATTTTAAACTTCCGTGAAGACTTCTCCATTTTAGATTGTGTACGATCGCACTTCGCCCCTCATTTTCCCACTTCTTGTCAGAAGAGTGTCATATAGCCGCCCCGACAATGAATGTAGTTGATCGTGATGAGATCTTACGCTAGCTCAAACACAGTATGCTCTGCACCCAACAACACATGACCCCAAGGCCAACAAGCATCATCGTGAAGTCGCCCTGGCACAAGGCGACTCAGTCTTTGTCAAACTTTATCCTCATCGTCAGACCTCTATGGCGACCTGTATCCACTCGAAGATCGGCTCTCAAATCTATGCCCTTTCTAGATTCTAAAACGCATCGACGAGGTAACATGCCGTCTGGAGCATCCTCATAGACGCATACACCCAGTTTTCCATATTTCCCAGCTACGATGTATGGTTGGGGATCACCCTGTCAAGGACACACTCCCGACTCACTTAGATACAGAGGAGATGGAAGCATAAGAGCCAACACTATTTTGGAGACTAATGGTCAGTTTATCACTCAACTGTTTATCTAATGGAAGGGTCGCTCTGCAGCTGACACTACTTGGATGTGCCGTGATGATATGATAGTCCAATTTTCGCTCAACCAAGGCCAATTTTTGACAACAGGTTGTTGATACGACTACGACTCTCAACAGCCACGAGGGTAGCAAGGCTCGCGCGGAAGTACCTCCCATCACACGAGTCTCCTCTCACAAGACCGTGAAGGAACGAGAATGGGATGGGTAATTTATTCTTGGGCATCATGGACACTCCTACACAAGGAAGAGGAGAAATGAGGGGATGGTAATTTAGAGTTGAGCATCACATTCACTCCTATATAAAGAGGAGGTGAGGGAATGGTTAATTCATCTTTGGATCTAGAGTATTTTGTACGCACTAAGTGTTGGCCAACGTGTGGAGCTCTGCCGTTGTAAGCTTTGTATCTTCCATCTTCCAATGAAATCTACCTGACAGTACCATCTTCCTACAACGTCTATCGGACTCTTGAAAAGTCTATCATGACCCCAATAGACCCATAACTCTACCATCAAGTTTTGGGGTGTTACACAAGTCAACTACTTTATCATCTACTACCTTGCTAAAGTCGGCATATAAGCATTTAATCCTTGAACTATATCCATCATTACTTGGCCCATTAATGACTAGCATCCTTCTCTAATGCAACTCGTTATTCTCCCCGAGAGCATCTCTACTTTGGTAAGAAAATCCCCAATCACCCAAGGGTTAATAAATTCTGTAAATAGCGCGGGTCACATTTTCTAGAAGGCCTTTATCTTTATTAATGTGCATCTGTCTATGGTTCACATTAGTTACAATTAGTCATCTGTCGTTCGTCCTCCACGGATTATCTCAAAAAGTCTAGCCAGTAACTAAGCCATCTAGCCCTCAAGAATTGCCGTCACAGATGCTACTAGAACAATCTATCTCATGGTATATCAAGCTGCCCACACCTATAACCTCCACCACTCCTACTGTTCATATTTTAAAACAAGAAAATGCATTATACGATAAGGAAAAAAAATCAAGTAAATAACCTGCTATGATTGTTTACTCTGGCACTAGACATCATACAACTAAACAATAGTGATTGAATAACAATAACAACAGAACCCATATAGTCCCCAATCATTGGGGTTATGGGCGGGGGAAGATTGGAAACAGACCTAACCTTTGGCACTATGCACAAAGTGGCTTCTCTCAGAGGAGAAAGACCTAACCTTTGACAATAAATGCACAAAGTGGCTGCTCACAGAGTACCACTGAAATAGTGGCCCCATATACCGTCGCGTTTGCTGCGGAATCATGCCCTCAAATCAAAGCCAAAGACATCAGAGAGGGCAGACCCAAGAATCCATTTTGATCTATGTGCACAATAGTGATTGAATGCATTTTTAAAAATAAAACTGGGCTATGATACAGCTAGTCATTCGTATGAGTCAAGAAAAGAATCAAGGACAGTGAAAATATTTTTACACCATTAAAATACAAATCAAATTTTCATTTATTATCATCAAAATATCATTTCTCTTTTAGAAAAAATCTAAAACAAAAATTTAATACATGTGTAGTTTTGAGTAAATATCATATTAAGTCGGGTAAGAGATTTGAAATACCTTTTCTCAAGAAAAAGATTTATATTAACAACTTATATTCTTAAAAATCTAAAAACTTAACTTAAGCTCTAAACCCTAAATCTTAAACATTAAATCCTAAAACTCTAAAACCTAAACCCTAAGGCTCCGTTCGTTTGGTCGAAATTGGGGCGTTGGAATTGGAATTCAATTGGCAATTCCAATTCCGGCATTCGTTTGGCATAAAATAAGCTCGGCATTGACATTCATTTGAAATCCCATGGGCTTTCACATTATAAGAGATTAGCCTCCCCCATTTCCGACCTAATAAGGTCGGAAATCCCATTTCTCGCTTCGAGCCCGCGACCCCTCCCGCTACCCGCGACACATTCGACCTCTCGGCGCTCCTGATCACAACGACGATCGACCTCCAGACATCCTCCTCCAGAGTACTCCGACGATCCACCTCCTCCGTCCAGATCTCCGGCGTTGCTTCTCCTCGCATTTCAGGTATTCTCTCCAACCACAGCGTGCTCCTCCAGTTCGATCGTGCGCAGCTTTAGATCTCCTTCTTTCCCGATAACCTCAACACCTCCAATCTACCTCTCATCAATGTCCAAACCATGCCTGCTATTCTAATTCCAGAACCCCTCTTCTCCAATCTACCTCTTGCCGATATGCTGCAACAGGAATTTTTCGATCGATGTTCTTCCTTGCCAATATGTTCTTCGCTGTGAATTTTTTTATCAAGCAAATCTGCAATGTTATTGTTGTATAACAAGATATCTGCAATGCTATGTTGTTAATGTATACACAGATATAAGCTAGACTCGTTGAAATGTTGAGGTTCCGCATTTCCTGGGGTATACAGCAAACTGCGAGCTGTCTACTTACTATGTATATTTGTGATTATGTGTATACATATTTTAGGCATATATAAGTTTAATGCATACACAGATATAAGCACACTTGCATGATCCACATTTTAGAAGCCCTCCATAACATCTAACATCAGATGGCATGCATACACCATTAAAACTAATGTTCAATTGCTTGCAATGACGAGTTAATTTGTGATTGTGTGTGTTTGTATGTGTGTGTGTGTTTTATTTGTATGTGTTTGTGTGTATGTATATTGTGTTGTATGCGTGTGTATGTTTGCATATGTGTGTGTATATGGGTATGTGTGTGTCTATATGTGTTGTTCCATGTGGTTGATTATTATTGCATATTTGTTTATATGTAGATGGATGAAATAAAGAAGCGTCGTAGACGTAGGAGAGCAGCAGTGGCAGCGGCTCTTGCTGCGGCTACTGTAGTTTTGATGAAACCCAAGATTGCAAGAGATCTTATAGAGACCGATGCTAAGACTATTTTAAGGAGGACGTTGTTTGCTCGATTATATAGTGGAACAGATTCAACTGTTTTAATCAACTTCGTATGAATAGAAGCTCTTTTGAAACTTTATGTAACATTCTAATTGGCCGTAGATTATTAAGAGACACACAGAATGTTGCAGTTAGAGAGTCAGTTAGTATATTTTTATATGTCTTAGCTCACAATAAGAAATTCCGGGTTGTCGGTGGAACATATCTTCGTTCAATTGATACAATCAGCCACCACTTCAACACGGTGTTGTGTGCAATTCTAAAGTTAGGCCCTGATTTTATAAAGCTCCCTGATGCGTCAACAACACAAAGATGGCGATATTTTCCCGTAAGCAATTTTATTATTTTAAAAGTTTATGTTTAGTTACTATGATTAAATTAATTTAAAATATATATTGTATTATCTTTTAGGATTGCATTGGCGCCATTGATGACACTCATATTGAAGTAACAGTGTCAGTTAAAGATCAGGGTAGGTATCGGAACAGGAAACAAGCTATTACAACAAATGTCATGGGCGTATGTGATTCAAATATGAAGTTTTTGTACGTATTGCCTGGATGGGGCATCATCGGATTCTAGAGTGTTACGTAATGCACTTGAAAGGACAGATCATTTCGAGGTGCCAGTAGGAAAATACTATCTTGTGGATGCTGGATACACTAACGGTCCAGGATATCTTGCTCCATATAGGTCAACTAGATATCATCTAAAAGAGTGGTCCGCACAGGGCAATAATCCCACCAATTACAAAGAATTGTTTAATCTCCGACACTCAAAGGAGAGAAATGTTATTGAGAGGACACTCGGGCTCCTTAAAAAACGGTGGGCAATTTTGCGGGGACCATCTTTCTTTGATATCAAAGTGCAGGTAAATGACTATTACATTGTATGCATCATTATGATTTATTTTTTATTGTGATGTAAATTGCTTATAGTTTTGAACAGGTTCAAATTATAAACGTATGTTGCATCCTACATGATTTTCTCGTAGAGAGGAGACTAGAAAATCATGTTAGATTACTTGCCGAAGTAGATGCTGAGATATTAGTGCAAGACGCAAGTTCGGAAAGTTTTGAGTACGTGGACACAGTTGGTGCAGTTCAAGCAACACCCGAGTGGAGCACATTTAGAGATACTATGGCTATAAACATGTTCAATGAGTATCGTGCTCGTCGTGGGATATGAGAAGTTTTCTGGTTTCTAAAATCATATCGTGCAATGCATGACTAAACATGTTCACTTTATAAATATGTTCAATGAGTAATTCTATTGATTATTGTAAATTATTCACTTTATTTTATTCTATGCTTGACTAAAGTGCAGACAGTAGATGGATAAAAGCAAGGGAAAATGTGTCAAAGCTAGTGAGCGGTCATATGTTCCCTAGACATCACAGATGGACTGTGTTTTATCCACAGCTCTCCTCGAACAACAGAGTTTGGGGAACAAGGCGGCTAGTGGATGGAAAAGTGTCGCCTACACAGCGGCAATTCAAGCATTAAAGGAGGATTGCAACGTCGAAATTAGTAAGAAGAAGATAATGGGTCGAATAAAAACATGGAATAAATACTACCAAGAGATATCAGCAATGCTAGATACTAATGGATTTGGCTGGGATTGGGAGCGCAATGTAGTGAAGGTAGACAGTGAAGATGTTTGGGCCAACTATGTTCAGGTAATATTTTAATTTGACAATTACTTAAATGTTTAGAAATTTTTATTTACGATTCTAATTTAAACTGAACTTGTAGGCACACCCGACAGTAAAACATTATCGGAGCAAAGTGATCGTGAATTGGGGCGACTTAGCTATGATATGTGGGGTTGATAGAGCTATTGGAGCTCATGCTGCTACTGCATCTGAGTCAATGAACGAGATCCACATTGATGATTCGGTGGACGACAATGTGGTTGAGGAGGTCGAGCCACATACCCAGAAGAAGAAGAAAACATCTGCGGTAGATATTATTGCGGATGCTGTTTCTGCAATAGCGAGGAACATGGAGCATGAGAACAGTCTGTCTTCTCAGCCGCCGCCGACGATCTCAAAGGCAGACAGGATATATGCGGCCATTGCAGCTATTACAGATCTGACTGAGGCTGAGGTCATACAGGATATCGATATGCTGAGTGTTGATGACACGAAGAGCGACGTGTTCATCGCTTTACCGGTGCCAATTAGGAGGACCTGGCTCTGCTTATATTTACTCAATTGATTATATATGAACTTATGTTTTGTATGCTGCGGACTTTTTTTATATTGTGGACTTATGTTTTGTATGTTGCTACTGCATCTGAGTCAATGAACGAGATTCACATTGATGATTCGGTGGACGACAATGTGGTTGAGGAGGTCGAGCCACATACCCAGAAGAAGAAGAAAACATCTGCGGTAGATATTATTGTGGATGATGTTTCTGCAATAGCGAGGAACATGGAGCATGAGAACAGTTTGCCTTCTCAGCCGCCGCCGCCGATCTCAAAGGCAGACAGGATATATGCGGCCATTGCAGCTATTACAGATCTGACTGAGGCTGAGGTCATACAGGCTATCGATATGCTGAGTGTTGACGACACAAAGAGCGACGTGTTCATCGCTTTACCGGTGCCAATTAGGAGGACCTGGCTTCGCTTATATTTACTCGATTGATTATATATGAACTTATGTTTTGTATGATGCGGACTTTTTTTATGTTGTGGACTTATGTTTTGTATGTTGTTAATGCGGACTTCTATTTTAATTCTGATATTTAAATTCTGTTTAAAATTTAATGTTATAAATTTAAAATTTCAATTCCGTCCATTTAATTCTGACATACAGGCGAACAACGGAATTACAAATTCCAATTCTGATGACAGAATTCCTGCAGTTAGTCGAACAGCATAATTGTAATTGACTTCAATTCCAATTCCTGCATCTCATTTCCTGCGAAACAAACGGAGCCTAATACTCTAAACCCTAAACAAAAAACAAAACCATTCACTCCACCACTTTCTGTCTCTTGCTGCCCTGGATTCCCAGAGCTTCTCTCTCTACCCGTCTGTGTTCTCCCCTGCTTCCACCGGCCTGCTCCCTCAACCCCTCCCTAATCACTCCACGCCGCCTAGGCTCCGGCCTGGATATTTCCAGCGCAGGGACTCATGATGTCGCCTGCATTTCCCCGCAACCCCCCCCCCCTCACTCCACTGATTTTTGGCGTCACTCCTCTTCCACCTCGTGCAGTGAAGATTCCATGGACTCTCCTTCGGCCCTCCAGGCTAGGGCTCGAAAGACAATTTTGTGCTGATCTTGATTAGCGCTCGTCACTCAACAAGCTACTGGATAGTTCTTATGCAGACACCTTCTCTTCGGATATCATGGTTGATCTTAATCCGCACAATATCATGGATGCATCTCTATCGGGCTCATCATTTCTTCTAGCTTCTCATATCGCCACTAGAGATCCCTCGGATGAAGCTTCTCTAGCGACCACCCATACTGTTGTTGCTTCCCTGCCGGCTTCTTTGTCGTCACTGTTTTAAATGTCGTCACTGTTTTAAATGTCGTCACTGTTTTAAATGTCCTCCGACATGTCCAACATGTCGTTTTTTACGGCAAAACGACATTTATAAGCTTGGAAAGACTTATAATCAATCAAATATATTTAACTTTTAAATCTTATTTATTTGTTAGAAATTGTGTTATCAAAATAAAATTATTGTATAATATTAAATATATTTTACAATGTATCATTTTGTATTTGTTAATAACCTTTTATCTTGGATACTCTTCGAATTTATTTTGGGATATGCATGACTCATTCTTCATTTTTTTGTTATATGATTTTTTTACTTTTAGAACATATAATTATAATTAGTATACATGAAAATAAATTTTTTAATTATAAGATATGAAAATCTGATATTTAAAATATCTCTGACATGCCTCCGACTTCCGACATTAAAAAACTTAATCCGACATGTCGACAATATCTGATATTTACAACCTTGTCTGTCGCTAGCGACATGTAACATCCCATTTTCGGACCGGTCACTTGAGTCATTGTGCACCCAACAGGACACCTAGACCTGCATTGATCCGGGGTCAGCCTGATTGGTCTGCGGTGGAGTGAGCCCAATAAATTAGGGTTTGTACCTCTACACCTATAATGACATATCGTGTACAGTTGTCTAATCCGTTTATGTTTTCATGCACGAATGTGACCTGAGTCAACCATAATAGGTAATTTTGACTTGTAAACTACTACCCCGATCAATTTTTGGATTACACTGACGATTCAATCATGTTATTTTTGACTCCTTAAACCTCCACATGATCTAGTGAACCATGAACACTGATTATTAGAAATAGGATGAAGTTCGATGCTCCGAGTTGCCTAACGATTCACCCTAGATCCGTTAATGATTTGGTCGAATTTGGGTCAAATCACTTCTGATTTAGAAATTGATGACGCGACTAGTTTTAGTGGACTTATGAGAGCCTATGAACGAATTTTGGCGGGTTGGATCAAATTACTGTGGTGGGTAAATTCAAGAGAAGGATAAACGTGTTGTCAAAAATTCGGTGGTGGAACTTGAAGACGAAAAAATAGGTTGATTTCAAGGCAGCCGTTATGAAATAATTAGTTGATTCTTATGTTGAATCCTATTGTCACATGAAAAGTTATGTCTTCACATTTAAGGATAAGTAAAAAGAACATATTTGGAGAGTCAAAAGGTCGTGCGCCCCAACATAATGAATCTTGGTGGTGGTAAGAGAAAGTGCAAGACAAAGTAAGGGCAAAGAGGGCTAGCTATAAAGCACTTTACGCTTGTAGGAATCATGAAAACTTGGCAAGGTATTGTGAGAACTTGAAAATACCTTAACTGTAATTAACAATAACACACAAGATATTAAAAATAACAGAATTATTTATTTCCAAAAAAATCTAAATATTACAAAGCTATGACCTCCTTTATATAGAATAGAGGAGGTGAGAGAGATTACAAATTGAAGATGTGAGACAAATATTATACAAAACTACACATGCAGTAAGGGCGGTCACAGATGTCCTGGCCGCAAAAGCTGTGCGGTTAGACAAGCTGATTGATCAGACCGCAAGGTGCGGTCAAAGGATTAGACCGCGCGATCACATTCTGCCGGTCTTCATCACACGATAGGCGATCAGTCATGGCTAATCGATCAGACCACAAGGTGCGGTCACAGGTGAAGACCGCGCAATCACATTCATTTTCTAACACTCTCCCTCAAGCTGCAGCATATATGTCGATCATGCCCAACTTGGAACGGATGTCAGAAAATGAGGACGATACCGGTTTGGTAAAGACATCTGCTAGCTCATTAGCGGGGGTGACGAATGGAGTGCAAATTTGTTTCTTCAATATTTCTTCTCTGATGAAGTGACAGTTAACTTCAATGTGTTTTGTCATTCCATGAAATACTGGATTTCTTGAATATATATGACAGTTTTGTTGCCACAGAACATTGGTAACGGATAGTCATAGACTTCTCCTAAGTCATGCATAAGTGCTCGTAACCACTTTAATTCACGGGTGGTTGAAGTCATACTTCTGTATTTAGCCTCGACACTTGATCTGGATACAACTTCTTGTTTCTTGCTTTTCCAGCTAACTAGATTCCCTCCTACAAACGTGCAAAAACCAGATGTGGACTTCTGATCTTCTGTCATCAGCATGGCTGACATCAGAGTAGGCTTCAATCCTCAAATGATTATTCTTCTGAAACAGTAATCCCTTCCTCGGAGATCTTTCACGTATTCCAGGATTTTTAGAGCTGATTGGAGATGACACTCCCTAAGGTTTTGCATGAACTGACTTGCACTGCCTACAACATAACAGATGCCCAATCTTGTTACGGTCAGATAGATAAGCTTGTCCACTAGTCGTCTATACCTAGTGATGTCTAAAAGAAGTGGCGAGTCCTCGTTCCAATATTTGTCTTCACCAACAGCCATCGGACATCGAGACGGTTTAGCTCCAAGCAGATCTGTTTCTTTTAAAAGATCAGTGACATATTTTCGTTGTGAGAGCACCACTGAGTTGTGCCTTCGTGAGATTTCTATTCCCAGAAAGTACTTAGGAAGTCTCATATCCTTTGTGACAAAGTTTTGTTGAAGGTGTTTCTTTGTTAGAGCAATTTCATCCTTATCATCGTCAGTAAGGAGAATATCTACATAGATAGCAAGAACAACCAGCCTGTGAGAAGTCTTTCGTATAAAGAGAGAGTGACCTGCAGAACTTCGAGCAAAACCAGTGATGGAGACAACTTGGCTGAACTTGTTGAACCAGGCCCGAGGGCTTTGCTTGAGGCCATAAATTGCCTTCTGCAACTTGCATACCTAAGACTCCCCCTGAGCAACATACCCAGGAGGATGCTCCATCTATACCTCTTCTTGGAGGTCTATATAGAGGAAGACATTCTTTACATCTACCTGGGATATTTGTCAATCTTTGTTGATAGCTACAGAAAAGGGAACCCGAATGGTGATGATGCATGCAACTGGGGAGAAAGTGTCAAAGAAGTCCACACCATATGTCTGAGTGAAGCCTTTGGCAACCGGCCGAGCCTTATATCGATCCACAATGCCTTCAGGATGAAACTTCACCACAAACACTCATCGACATCTGACCACATCTGTTGTACGAGTAGGGACAAGAATCCAAGTACCCCTTTCAGTCAAGGTAATCATTTCTTCATCCATGGAAGCTTTCCAATGTGGTATGGTAAGAGCTTCTGGGTAAGTGGTCGTAATGATAATGGCCGAGAGGGCTAGAGCAAAATCCCTGCAAGGAGTCAGTCGAGCATACGAGACAACATCATGAATGGAATGTTGAGTACACGTTCGAACTCCCTTGCGAAGAGCAATGGGAAGATCAAGGTCCAACCTGTCATCTGTATCAGATCCGTCTGATGAAGAGAGTGCTGGCCCGGGAACTGGCAAAGACGGCCCCGGAGGTGGAGATGACGGGAGATTGAGAGGAAAAGGTTGGTATGGAAAGAGAAGGTTGAGCGAGTTCGGATGGAGGGGCAGAAACAATAGGTAGAGTGGGGTTATTATCAGTTGGTGAGGGTGTAGGGTCTTGCGAGAAGTAAGGAGTATTTTCAAAGAATGTGACGTCAACGGAGACATACTGTTTTTGAAGAAGAGGGTCATAACATCGATATCCTTTTTGAGTGGAAGAGTAGCCAAGAAAGATGCATTTAATGGAGCGAGGAGAGTTTATCTCGACCAGGTGAATGAGAGTAGACAAATGTCGTGCAGCCGAAGGCTCGGGGGGGGGGGGGGTTAAAGGCAATGGTGTGGCACCTGGGTATAGGATGGAGATGTTGTCTGGACTTGGAGGACCGAAGAGGGAATACGGTTGATGAGATAGCAAGAGAGCAGGATGACATGACCCCAATATGAGCGAGGGACATTCATCTGAGTGAGAAGAGTACGGGCAACGTCAAGAAGATGTCGATTCTTGCGTTCCGCCACCCTACTTTGTTGGGAATTATACGGACAGCTTGTCTGATGGATAATGCCATGATGCATATAAAAATTTGAAAATTGATTACTAAGATACTCTTTAGCATTATCAGTACGAAGAACTTTAATAGACACACCAAACTGTGCGTTAATTTTATTATAAAAAAAGGTGAATATAGAGAATAGATCAGAACGTTCTTTTAAAAGATACGTCCAGGTACATCGAGATAAGTCATCAATAAAAGTAACAAAATACAGACTACTCATACCAACAGATTTGGTAGGAGAGCGACCTCAGATGTCTGGGTGAATAAGTTCAAAGGGACGAGAAGAGCCATGTCCATGTTTTGCTGGATAAGAGGAGCGATGGTGTTTTCCGAGTTGGTAGGCTTCACGGTTGAGAGAGGAGTCTTCCTTTGACAGATCTGGGAGGAGCTGGTAGAGAAAGCGAGGAGGATGACCAAGGCGAAGATGCCATTGTAGAAGAGAGGTGGATGCAGAGAGAGCAAATACATCATCCAGGAAGAAGAGGCTGCCGCTTTCAGTCCTAATAGCAATTGTCTCCTTGGAGTGTGGATTCTGAAAAGAGCAACTAGTAGAAGTACATGCCAGTGAACAATGTAGTTGTTTACATAAAGAGGTAACCGAGAGCAAGTTGCATGGAAAAGTTGGCACTTAGAGAGTGTCTTCTAGTTGAAGAGACGGAGTGACTTGGACTATATAAGTCCCACACACAGGAGATGGAGAACCATCCGCAATTAAAATCGGAGGTGAGCGGCTATGTTTGTCCAAATGAGAGAAAGAAGATGATTTTCTGTCATATGATTTGTAGCACCAGAGTCAATGAGACACTTACCCCTAGTGACCATGTAGGCGCTACCTGAAGAGGTGGCAAGAGAGGCTGACTTCTTGCTAGCCAAAAAAGTTGCTTCACTTGCTGGAGGGCGAAGATGAGGATGCTTGGCCCAGCAACGATCCACGGAATGTCCTGTCTTGCCTCAAT
Source organism: Dactylorhiza incarnata (assembly GCA_033032865.1). Classification (NCBI taxonomy): domain Eukaryota; kingdom Viridiplantae; phylum Streptophyta; class Magnoliopsida; order Asparagales; family Orchidaceae; genus Dactylorhiza; species Dactylorhiza incarnata. Next base: position 12,400,398 of record JAWHQI010000028.1, read on the forward strand.
GAGAGCAGAGGTGTCGGGATAAACCTCGCCCAGGGTGACCTTCACAGCCACTAGTGTTGCCTCGAATAGCCGGATGAGCCATGGTGTCAGAGGGAGGTGGGGAGGCAAGAAGAGGTCACTGAAGAAGAGTGGTGACAGCGCAGATGCGAGCAGCGGTAACAGGGGTGGGAGAATCAGCTTCGCCTAGAATTTGTTGTCGAATCATATCATAAGACTCTGGGAGGCGAAGAAGGTAACACGCCACCAGGAGTTCCCGGAAGTGTTTGTGTTGCTCAGCAAGATCAACGGAGAAGGGGCGATGCTGAAGAAGTTCGGCACCAAGAGCTTGCACCTCCTGATAAGCAGTTGCAGGAGTCATGAAGGGGCGAGCAAAGAGACCGACATATAACGTGTATATGCGAGAAGTCTGAGCTCCCTTGGAATAGAGAGCAGCAAGATGAGTCCATGCAACATTAATAGTCTCATCATGATGAATAATGGGCATGCATTCATCAGATCGACTGTTCGCAATCCATGTTCTAACTAGAGCATCACAGACATCACAGTCATCAAAGGCAGCAGAACCTCTTGCAGGAGGGACATCAGTGAGGTGATGACGTTTACGCTGGGATCTTAACAGAAATGTGAAGGAGACACTCTAGTCTGGATAGTTTGGTCCAGTCAACTTGGAGGTGGTACCTAGATTTCCTAAAGCAGTGGAGGCTTGGGGGGGGGGGGGGGGGGGTCAGAACAGGTGGAGCGGTCAGGGTAGTAGAAGAGGAGTTATTCGGAGTGCCCATAGAGAGAAAATAGGTCGCGCGATCAAGAAGAGGAGATTGCACAAGCCGCAGAGATCGCAAGAGAGCAGGCTGACGGTTAAGAAGGCTGAGACCGCTCAGGCTGCCAAGAAAACAAGGAGAGGAGAGCGTCCGGTCAGGAAACCAAAATCCGCTTAAGAGAAAAATCAGGCGGTCAGGCGATCAGACGAGCTGGCAACGAAACAAAGAGTTCACAACAGAAGGATCGGTGTTAGCTCTGATACCATGTGAGAACTTGGAAATACCTTAACTGTAATTAACAATAACACAGAGGATATTGAAAATAACAGAATTATTTATTTCCAAAAAAATCTAAATATTACAAAGATATGACCTCCTTTATATAGAATGGAGAGGTGAGAGAGATTACAAATTGGAGATGTGGGCTAATATTATATAAAACTACACATGTGATCAGGGCGGTCACAGATGTCCTGACCGCAGAAGTTGTGTGGTAGACAAGCTAACTGATCAGACCGCAAGGTGCAATCACAAAATTAGACCGCGCGATCACATTCCGCCGGTCTTCATCACACAACAGGCGGTCAGTCATGGTTAATCGATCAGACCGCAAGGTGCGGTCACAGGTGAAGACCACGCGACCACATTAATTTTCTAACAGGTATAAAGTCGTTAAGAAAGAAGCTAAAAAGGAGTATGTAAAGCAAGAAATCAAGCTTATAAAGAATTTTACAAGAGACTAAATACCAAAAATGGTGAGCGTGATATATATAAAATTGCTCGAGCTAGAGAGAGGAAGACAAGAGATCTAAGCCAAGTTAAATGCATGAAGGATGAAACAGATACAGTTTTGACGGATGATATGGCTATTAAGGGGCGATGGAAAAAATATTTTTATCAACTCTACAATGGAGAAAAGGACAATGAACTGAACTTGGAAGAGTTGAGTAAATTGGAGTATAAGAACGTAACTTTTTATTGTAAAATTCAAGCATATGAGGTCAATGATACTCTAAAAATAATGGAAAATGGAAAGACGGTTGGGTCAGACGATATACCCAATGAAGTATGAAGATGCCCAGGAAAGGAAGGGATTTTGGGGCTTACATGTTTCTTCAATAAGATACTGAAGACAAAAGCTGTCCGACCAATGGAGAGAAGGTATTTTGGCAGTTTTGTATAAGAACAAATGAGATGTACAAAATTGTGTCAATTACAAAGGATTAAATTAATGAGTCATACCATGAAACTATGAGAACGAGTAATAAAGAGAAGAGTAAGATGAAAGACTAGCATCTCGGAGAATCAATTGAGATTCAAGTCAGGGCAGCCAACCTGGAAGCTATACACCTCTTGAGGAGACTCATTGACAACTATCGTGGAAAAAAAAGATTTGTTTATATTGTTTATCGATCTTGAGAAGGCTTATGATATGGTTCCAAGAGGTCTTATGGAGAGTCTTAGAAAAGAAAAGTGTAAATGTATCATAATTTGACATAATCAAAGATATATATACAAATTCGGGTGACAAGGGTGATGACATCTAGAGGATTAACACAAAATTTCCTCATCATTTTAGCTTACATCAAGGGTAAGCTTTAAGCCATTATCTCTTTACTCTTGTCTTAGATGAGCTCACCAGACATATCCAACAAGCAATACTTTGGTGTTTATTGTTTGTAGATGATATTGCTTTGGTCGATAAGACGCGTGAAGGTGTAAACGCGAAACTTGAATCTTGACGAGACACATTAGAAAAGAAGGGTTTTAGGTTGAGCAGGACAAAAACGGAGTACATGGAGCTTAAATTTAATAGTGCAAGTATGACGGATGACTCTGTCATTAAGTTGGGTGACCAAGATATTTCTCGCAGTAAGTGCTTTAAATATCTGGGATCGATAGTTTAAAAAATGGAGGTGTAGATAAAGATGTGATATATAGAATCCAAGCAGGTTGGTTGAAGTGGACAGACGTGTTTGAGATCTTTTGTGATCGTAAAGTATAATTAAAACTTAAAGGCAAGTTTTACCGTACTGCAATTAGACCAGTGATGCTCTACGGTTTTGAGTGTTGGGCAGTGAATTGTGAACATGAGCAAAAAATGGGAGTGGCAAAGATAAGAATGCTTAGGTGGATGTGTGAACGCACGAGACTGGATAAAAAAAGGAATGAATGTATCAGAGATAAGACAGAATGGCACCCACTGTAGAGAAGATGCGAGAAGCTCGATTAAGATGGTTCGAACACGTACAAAGAAGACCATTAGAGGCACCTGTTAGGCGTTGTGAGAGTTTAGCCACTAGGCATATTAAATGGGGGAGGGGTAGACAAAAAAAAAACTTTGAATGAAACTATAAGGAAAGACATGATGTACTTAGGCATTAGTGAGATTATGACTAAAGATAGGGCGCAATGGCGATAAAGGATCCATATAGCCAACCCCATTATGGTGGGATAAAGACTTAAGTGTTGTTGTGGTGGTGGTGGATCAAATTATTGTGGCCAATTATGTGTTTTCGCTCTCTTAGATTAATTAACAATTTAAAGATTTAATTAATAAAAAATGTAGGCCGACATTTAATATCACCATTATTAATTAATTATGATTACTTAGAATTATATTAATGGTGGGACCTTCCCTGGACCCTCTCTACACGGGGATGCTTTGTGCACTCGGCTGCCCACTACCTCTATCATCACAATTAATCTCATTTAATGTTTTAATCATTCATAACCTCTACTCTCTCTCTCTATAACTTCCAAATAAAGATTATGAGATTCTAATAGGCTCGCCCTATCTAATTCTCTATTATTTCACTCTAACTTCTTGGAGAGTTACTTCATCATTTATGATTGCCAAAAAATAAATTTTCACCTTCATAGGAAGCAAAGACGATGACGGCGGGGACAAGGAATAGTAAAGACGTGAAGTACCACCACCACCTCCATGGATCACCTCCGGCGTTCTCGATGACTACAATTACCCGGGTGACTCCTAAGTCTCCCCCTGAGTAGTAGATCTTAAGTTCCTTCCTCTTTAAATTTTGCCGAGACAAGAACAACAACTTTATTCTTTTAAAATTTTGGTTTTGAATGGATGAATAGTAAGAAATTCGTAGTAACTCCATTGTAATTTTCGAAGCATCGAGATGAATTTTCCAACAAAATTCATAAACATAGAAGATGTAGCTAACATTTCCTCGTTTCCAAATTGTATTTTGTGGTAATTTTTGGAGTTCAATAGATACCCCAAATTGAATTTAGCGTGAATAAGGGGCAGTACTAGACATATTACATGATTTCGAAAAATTGAATACCTTGGGGGCTTCCTTTTAAAAAATGCCCTCTTACAAAGATTGTAGCCAACATGGATATCTAGTTCACCATTCTTTCATTTTTAGATTCGAAATCATTTGACCCCTAAATTGGACGAAATGTTGAACAATTAGAATTTCAAGAATAACTTGTGGAATTGGGGGGGGGGGGGGGGGGACTTTGTAATGCTCAAAGTCAGTTGGGTCCTTGATGAAAAATGTGGATATTATCTTATTATAGTTACCTAATCTGTTTGAGAATTTTTGGAGATCATTTATGCTCTCAATTTGGTGTTAGAAATGTCATGCACGATTATCCATTTTTTTGTACTTCAATTAATTATTAGACTATCATGACATGCTTATTTTGGTGAACTCCTGTTTGATAAATGTTATCTTAAAGAGATGAATTTTTAGAATTTATCATATTTATCATTTATGCCACTTATTTAATTGTACGAATTGACTGTTTATATATATATATATATTTGTATGGCCAGCATTAGTGGAAATTGACTTTACTATAATGATCCATTCTATCACATTTACATATTGGTACATTTATTGAGGATGAGTTTAGTGCTCAGTGCTTCAATTTGAAATTAGGAGTTTTTTGTAACTCTAACGAGGTTAACCAGAACTCAATTGGATTAAGGTTCACCCTTTGAGAAGGTCATGTCTTCTCTGACCTCAATTGTAGTAATGTTGACTATCGGTCGCCTCAAATTGGGGTCGAATCTTGACTTGTAGATTTGAGTCATAGGAGTTATCTCTTCAGTAATTGTAATGATAGTTGAACAATGAACGCTTCTCGAGATGAAGCTAGGCTTATGGAAATTGCATTGGATATACTTGATTAGGTGGTTTGAATGAATGTGTATGCTGTTTTGTGGCGGGTCATACTGGCTCTACCGAAGAGAGCACACTAACGGAGAGTTTAGAAGACATACTCTTTCTTTGGGATGTTGTCATGTTCGTGACTACTGGTATACGCCCTAGTTTAGGATCGTGTTTCTTAGGTGTTAACCGCTCACAAGGTCTGAAATAAATCATGCCCCTATTTCTTATACTTACATAGAGTTACTGTCATGGAGATCCGATGATTGAGTTTCGAGAGTATTGACCTCCTGATGTATGTTAAGGCCTAAGATTGTAGTGCGACACTTTCCTAGAAGTGGATGTTACCAATCTACTGTCACCGTTTGGCCATGACAGTGATGCACGTGTGGTTAGCTACCCACGAAAATGTTGGTTATGTCTATGTCGACATAGTATGTCTGGTTTGATATGAATAATAGATTGTATGAAAAGATCGTGAATGAAATGCAGTGTACCACAAAGGGTAATGTTCTATTTCTTTAATGCATGATATAGTTTAGACATACATGCGTTGTATGAGAGTTTGTGAGAAGTGAACATCATTAGGGTCAACCTTTTAGAATAAATTTTTATAATATTGCATATTAATTATTCAATATATTTTAATGCATTGCATAACTTGTTATTATTGTCCATGTTATATACATTGTGCTATATTGACACTTATTGCAGCTTAGTAATTGATTCCACACTTCTTTGAGCATGTAAGGGTTCAGGGGGAGGGGAGTCACTTAGTCTTTTAGACTAATCCTTTCCGGCGTCGCACCAGAAGAACGAGAGACCGACGGTTGTAATAATTGCACTCTAACCTTCGATGCCCAATCCACCAGTTCCTGCATTTATTTATACTTAAACAAACTTAGGGCACCCGAAACGGACGGCCGATCCGATCGGGCGTCAAATACAACTCAAAACATATAAACTAATATATCAAATCGACTCGGAACGACCATCCGGACGCAACCATGGACTCGGTTTGCCCGAACTGGTAGTGGTTCACCGCCTCCTGCATGAATAGACTTGCGTCGGGCGTTGTGCGACATCAATATGCTTCTATATTTTCAACAAGGATTTGTACCAGAATCTTTGTCTTACAACAAAAACTACCTATTTTTTAAAAGCAGTATTCTGTTATGATGATTTATCATGTCAGAAAGGACCATAATCTGCCTGGAGGTAGAAATTGAAGAATGAACTGATGATGATAAGCGCCCTTAGTATTACAGTCCTACAAGAATTGCTCAGCAATGAATCTTAAGGAATCAACAAATTACCAAATTCACATGGTTGTACTGCAACTTTCAGCAACTCACTTGAGAGGTCTCATGCCCTGGACGAAAAACTGGGGGAAATCAGTTCAAAATTTGGGAAATGAGTTTAAATTTCTGATAATGTTCAACTTAAAATTGGAATCATATGAAGGCCAGAATGAAAATAAGTTTTATAACAAGTACAACAGTATGAGTATTAATCAATATAAAAATATAGTAGAAATTAAAAAGAAAAGAGCTTGAGAGGTATATACATGCAGGTCCCTGGGGTACAAAGTTTTCATAAGAGAACGTTTCCACACCAAAAAAATCCTTCATTTGAATCCCGAGATATAAAAAAAGAATGAAAATAAGTTTTATAACAAGTACAACAGTGAAGTAGTAATCAATAAAAAATATATAGTAGAAATTCAAAAGAAAGGAGCTTGAGAGGTATATAACATGCAGGTCCCTGAGGTACAAAGTTTTCATAAAAGATACCGTTTCCACACAAGAAAATCCTTCATTTGAATCCCGAGGTATAAAACAATGTTTAAGAGTGTTCTTCCTGTAAGAATTTTCACTATCGAGTGGACCAGACCAATCGAGTCAATCCGATTGAGATCTCACATTGATATGAGTATGAGGATCTCCAACAAATGTGAGTTAATTTAGTTTGCGTGAATTCGGATCTTAATTGCGCAAGTCTGGTTTCACCTTTGGCACATTTTGGATTAATCGAATGCGGTTCACACTACTAATTAATGAGAATAGAAGCGTGAATACGTGATTAAGAAAATGAAGGGCTTAAGTATAAAAAAACTCTTTTCATTACACCCTACTTTTTCTTCCCATTAAAGGATTACTAAGGGCAGATCAAATAAAGGATACCATTCCAATCCCGTGAACAAGGGTGACAGAGGCTTTCGGTTTTCGTTTAAGAAGAGGCAGTTTCAGTTTTGTTTTCCCTGAGAAGAGAAGGAACTCTCGATCTCTGCCCCGTCGCAGGTTTTTGTGTGATCTGCTCTTCAGTAACAATCCTCTCTCACTATTCAATAAGGGTCGTGCTTGTTGCCTCTACCCTAGTCGTTGATTCTCTGGTGGTGAGTCTTCAAGCCGCTCGTGTGTTTTCCCGATACTAGGCATCTCTCATTGAAAGAGGCGATTGGCGCCTCCAAGTGCAGGCCCTTCTCTCTCATTTTCTACCCCAGGCGCAGAAGGAGAAGACTCCATTGCGCCTGTGCATATTCATCGCCTCAAGACCCGACACCATGGCTATCTTCAGAGTTGAATCCTCCCAAGACGGTGAACTCCTCTTTTCTCCAGAATCAGGAATTGTAAGTTTACCCGATCTTCAACCAAATCCAGAAAGAGGGATTCCACGCTTGGTTGTCTTCGTGAATGTGAGAAGTAGGTGTTTCAAGCTTAGAGGCTGCATTTGGTCGGTTTGCTTAGTGATGGGGATCGTCATCAGACTACGGGTCGCCAGCCGGCGGGGCCTACTTTTGTATATTCGCGCAGGAGGCGATGATCGGATCGGCGATCCGAGACTGCGAGCGCGTTCGGCTCGTCGCGCTATTATTTTTATGTATTTTATTTTATTTATTTTTTGGATTTGTTTTTGGTATTTTAGGGTCTCGGGCGTAACGACCAATCATAGTCGTACACAACCGGTGTCAACCGCCCCTTCTTGTTATAAATAGGGGCGGGTGCTGCAGTTTATTGTCACTGTTGAGTTTTGTGAGAATCCAGAAATCGTCAATCTTCCGTGGTGCGACGCCGCGAGCCCGGGATGCGAAGCGTTGGTTCTATTTTCAGTTATTTCATTTCCTCATTCATTGTTCCGCACTTCATCCCCCGTAAACCAGCCCCAGTCCACGATTCCCCTGCTCCTTCGCAGGAAACCGCTGCTAACTCCTCGTCAATCCCACGATCCCTGCTATCGGAAGGAGAAAACTACCCAACCGCTACTGTTCATCATCTCTCCCAACCCGATCCCGCCCTTGCCAGCCTCCGGCGACCTTGTTTTCGTTAACCACCACCGATCCCGCTCTCACACCCGTCATCGTCCCCGGCTCCGACTACAGGATCTGGTCGTAGATCAAACTCCTTACCTGTTTTCCATAGCCCGCACCTCCACCATTCCTCAATCCCGTCTGCCAACCTTCCATTCTCCTTATCCTTGTCGTGGAACCATCAATCATCACCGCAATTCATCGTAAACCCCCAGCCCCCTGTGTTTTTTCATCCCGCCTTCCTCCATCTCTTCTCTGTCGTGGATCCACCGCACAACCCCCCAACCCATGTTCATCTTCCTTACCATCGCTCTTCATCCAGTCCTCCATCCTGCTGAAATTTTCATGTTGGCACCCCACATTCAGCCGCAAGTCACACCCCCCTACAACAGTCCACATCTTCTTCCATCCCCTCTACTAGTGAGTCCAACATCTTCTACAGCAGTCCAGCATCTCCTGCCATCCCCTCTACCACATTCAGCCGCAAGTCACACCACCCCCTACAGAAGTTCCCTATTGGATCTCCGTGTTTATGAGTATTATCGTGTTGTGTTTTTTTTACTTCACTATTGACTACCGGAGAACATTTCATACTTGTTTGGGCCTTTTGACTCCTTAGTGTATTTGTTCTCTATTGTCTTTATTCTATATAGCATAATCGTGAAAATTGTAGTAAATAGCACGCGGTGCGAGCGTTAGAGCAATTTGCTTGTGAGCCTGAAGATTTATTAATCATCTTGTGTTAATTTGCCTCGGTTATAAAATCATTACCGCAACATTTCAATTCCGGAATAATCGATTTAAAACCATTGCATTTTCATTTAAGTTGTAGTTACTTGAGTCTACTTGGCATCACATCCACTTAGGTTTGCAATAGAGTCAGCACACCCAAGTCACACGGCCTGCCCTGCGTCACATAGTCTTATCGACGAACAATGCATTCAATTCAATAAATTAGTTGCAGCGAAATCACCTATTGTCGGACATTCATCTTCATCATAAATCAATTTCACTTTTTCATTTAGTGCATGTTTGATTCTTCGTTAAGCGCAATGAATTTTATCCGAAGGAATACAAGTGCGCTATTGAGGATGGCAGCGACTATGCGACATGAGGCTGAATCCAAAAATGGTACGCACTCCAATTTTCCGCACTTTTAGTTTAATTTGTTGCGAACTTCATTTCAATTACCTACATTTCATTTTATATGTTTGCATGAAGTTACAAATGATTAACTTTTTATTTGATTACACTGCAACATAGGAATTGATTAATTTTGTTCATGATGATCTTGATAGCGTAGGTCAGAAATATCTTGTTTGCACTTTGTTGGTCAAACAACATCGATATTAGTGATCCATTAACGCTACTTTAGTTACATCATTTGGTATTAAGAGCGAACATGAACAAATTAATTAATTCCATTAATTGTGTGTAATTAAAGTTGATTAATCACTAGCGAGCACACAATTAAAACATATTAATTAATCTGAGAATATCTGATGGGGACTTGTGAAGTGCATTAATTTTTAAGCCCCTAAGCGCTCGTGATCTTTAGATACTTCAATGCCATTTTGTCATTACACGTAAGATCAACAACGACAACAATAACACTCAAGCCTTTATCCCACCATAGTGGGGTCGGCTATATGGATCCTTTTGTCATTACACGTAAGATCACGACACTTAATTTGAGGGCAATTAAGATAATCTCAGTGTAGGAGAATCTCATGGGTTAATTGAATTGTAGCAACCAAAGTGACTTGTTTAATTGATTTGTGAGATTTCATTTCCACAAGGATTTGGGATTACTCTAATTCTAACATGCAATCATTCACCCAAAGATGATGTTTGCATGATAGGATCAGAGGGTTGCACACACGCATTTGGAAGGGAGTGTGAGTGCTCTAGTAATCTATTCACCAAAAGATAGTAGATTTACGAAAGGCTTAAACACTACCGCTTCTTGTCCTGTGTAGAGAATTTCTAATTGCATGACACGTATTCTGCTCAAAGGTGTTGCGTGTTAACGCGTCCAATGTTTTAAATGTCGGCCGACATGTCCGACATGTCCGACATGTCGGCCGACATGTCTGATTTGAAAGAAAAACGATCTATTTTTTCAAATTAAAAAAAAACATTTTTAATTAAATCGGGCAATAAATAGGAAAATATCCGACTTATCGGTCCGACCCGAGAATATAACATATCGAGCGAGATGTTGATTGACGCGGCTTACTTAAATCACAGATGACCTAAATTCTCTATTTCGTTTATTCCCGCGAGTTGTGAGTCGTCTGCGATCCCTCTGTGAGTGCGAGCCCTCTGGCGCTTCCTCCTCCCTCGTTGAGCGCCGACAATACTTCATCCTCAAGGCGATCCTTCCTCGTCGAGCGTCGTGAAGTCCTCTATGAGACCTTTGCAAGTCCTTTGCCGCTTTCTCCTCCCTCGTCGAGCGCTTGGAAGACTCCATCTTCCAGCCGATCCTCCCTCGTCGAGCGTCGGGAAGCCCTCTGCAAGCCATCATCTCCTCTGTGAACCTTCAGAAACATGGGCGAGCCATCATCTCCTCGGTGAACCTTCAGAAACATGGGCGAGCCATCATCTCCTCGGTGAACCTTCAGAAACATGGGCGAGCCATCATCTCCCAGGACAGAACCCTCAACTACATCCACAACTCCCGTAAGCATTCTTCCCCTTCTTCCTCCTATGCTCAGATTTCTTCCCCTTATTCCTATGCTGTTGTAGGAGGACGACGACGAGCACACAAGCCATCTTCCGTCGGACCTCCTCTGGTTAGTAGTTAACTTTTTCTCACTATTTTCCTCTGTCTCCTGCATGCAAGCCATCTTCCTCTGTTAGATGATCTTAGCTTTTCCTCTGTCTTAGCTTTCTAAAAGGTTTTTTGTTAGATGGTCTTCAGAATTATGCCAAAATTTGTCTGGTTTGTATAAGGTTTCAACCAAATTTAATCGAACCTTTTGTTTTATATTATATGAAATCAATACAAATTTACAATGATCTTTTTCGTATAATTTGATAGTTAAATAAGTAGTTTATTATAGTTTCCTTATCGCTATAGTTATGTGATTAGCTCTAAATTATAATAAGATTATTTAGCTGATACAAAACTTAGTTAGATTACATATTTTTGTGTTTGAGTGAATAAAAGATTAGTTTTATGGTTAATTAACAAAGTAAGGATTTGAGTTGATCCTTACTAGTTCATAATTTGATTAGTTCAATCTTGGCAATGACTGACCATGATTAGTGTTGTTGGATGTATGGTAAATATTTGTCATTCGTCATTGTTTTGTCAATATAAATAATAACAAAGAGCTTATAAAACTGTAAAATTATTGCATGCATCATCTTGTGTGTAGTTTAGGGTTACATTAAAACATGATAGATGTATATTTATATTTTACATACATATTATTAATATTTATATATTGTAGTTTTAAAAACCTGACATTTTCAAATGTCTCTGACATGTCTCCGACATCCGACATTTAAAAACTCAATCTGATATGTACCCGACATCCAACATTTAAACATTGAACGCATCTGAATTCTCATTAGTGTGCTTATTAAGGTTTTAAACACACTTTATCCTCATTGATAAATATATTGCATTGTTTTCTTTTTCAGTCACCTTTAGAGTTCACAATAATTTACAACCATTGATAAACTTATTGGGTCAAATTTTAAGAAGTGAAAATCTGACATTATATTTATTGTTCAAATGGCGAACATCGAGCTAGCCCTGAGAACTGATAGGCCTAAGGAGTTGACTTTGAACAGTACCCAAGCACAAAAGACCACTATGTTGCGCGGTATAAGTCCAATAAGATATGGTTGTTGACTATGAAGAGATCCATTCCTGAGCATCTACTCAGTTGACTACCAGAGACCGCTAAAAAGATGAACTTCCTTACTGTTGTGGGACAAAGGTATAAGATGTCCTCCAATGTTGAGATTGGGACACTTATGCAAGATCTTTTTACAATAGGCACAACAACGGAGGAGGAATCCGAGATTACATACTCAAGATGGTTTATTACCAAACAAAGATGCAAGAATTGGACATCATTCTTCATGAGACCTGCATAGTGCTCTGGCACTTAATACTGTCACACGAGTTCAGCATCCGAAAGACTGCACACAACTCTCAAGACGAGTCTTGGAAGCTTAATGGCCATCACTCTATTTGTTGTTAAAGAAGAAAAGCTGAAGAATGAAAAGGCTCACACTGTATTTTTTTTTTTGAAGCCTTCATTCAAGAAGAAGATGAAGTCAAGACTCCGATAAGATTCAGGATAGTCAGACTAGTTGAGCAAAAGATTATACTAATTCCACTAAGAAGCCTCTGACATGTTTCTTCTGCAAGAAGAAATGACACATGAAGTCTGAATGACTAAAATTTAAATCTTAGATGAAGAAGCATGGGTTCAAGCCTAAATATAATCCTTTTGCACTTGTCCTATGTGAATCTAATTTAATTGAAGTCTCGTCTAGTTCCTGGTGACTTGATGATGGAGCAACTAATCATATTGCTTACACATTACAGGGATTCACCAACAAGAGGAGGCCAAGCAAGGATGAGTATAAACTCGCAGTTGACAACAAAGTTGAAGCTGAAGTCAAATTCTTTGGGGATGTTTGCTTGATTATAGATTCTAATTTTAAGCTTTTATTAAAAGAAGCTTTTTATATTCTTGCATATCAAAGAAACTTAATTTCTGCTTCTGCATTAGACAAACTTAATTATGATTTCAGCATTTCTGATGGATTAATTCAGTTGTTTTATGAATCACGGGTTGTAGGTCATTGATCTTTGTTTAATAAATTATATAGGATGTGTCTTGCTCTCAATGATATCTATGTGACTTCATTTAATATAGAAAATGTTGCCTCCAAGAGACCCCTAATTAAAGAAAAGTCTTTCATGTTGTGATATAAAAGACTTGGTCACATCTCTAGGGATAGAGTAGAGAAACTGGTTAAGGTCATCATTTCTCACTCGGTCCCACCTTTCTCCCTTAGGTCACAGCTATTTAAATCGATTTAAGAGGTCTAGGATAACTCTAACCCACTCCCTCCCTCTCTCTCTTACCCCCCCCCCCCCCCTCCCCGCCCTCCTCTCATACCCCGCTCTCTCATATAAAGATCGAACGGCCCTGATGCTTTTGATAATCTTATATGAGGACCATAAACTCTTTGCAGAACTCCCTTTAATGTAGTTTATATATATATAGGGTTAATTATCGGGACCTCCGTTGTAAGTTTCTATAATTATAGGTTGCACCCCTCTTAGTTTCAAAATTACATTTACCTCCCCTCATAATTTGTACAGTTAACAAAGAGCCCCAATCAGCAGAATTTTGGATGGAAAATGTTAAAACTAACCGAACTTATTTTTTGTATTCCTATTTTCCATTGTTAGTAATCCATTAGTTTAAGGGGTGTTTGTAATGTTTTACTTTGTGAAAGTGTGATTTTGTAATGTTCTTTTTAAAGATGACAAATAACAAAATTAGTGTAATATGATTTTTTTATTAATCAATATTCATATAGCTAAAAATTTTCATATCATAATGAATTCTCATCGTCCATCCTTCATTTTATTCGCCCATCCTTCATTTTATTTGACCGTTTTATGAGTGAGCGATGTGTTAAGGTTCATAAAATGTTTTCTTCATTGCAAATTCAGATTTTTACCGCTCTTTGACGTTCCTTAATTTGAGCTTGGAACTCTCACTAAATATGAACCGTTAGTGGAAACCACGAGATTAATTTGATTCGGTGCCCTAAACCGGGCAAACACCTACAAATATATAGGAGACATACACGTGACATATCACGTGTATTAAATAAATGCGGAAAAAAGTAAAGCGAATATTCAACTCTCCCCCTCAAGTTGGGAATATATATTGATCATTCCCAACTTGTCAGTATTGTCCTTGAAGTTGTCGCTGCATAGACCCTTGGTGAAGACATCAGCAAGCTGATCAAATGAGTTCACAAACGGAGTGCAAATATTCCCCTTGTCAAGGTGATCCTTGAAGAAGTGTATGTCGACTTCCACATGTTTGGTTCTGTCATGCTGTACAGGATTGTGTGCAATACTGATAGCCGCCTTGTTGTCACAGTAGATCATAATAGGATTGTTCCCTTGAAGGCCTATATCACGAAGGATAGTCTTCAACTACAGTCCCTCACAAACGCCTTGGGCCATAGCCCTATATTCAGCTTCCGCACTTGAGCGAGCTACCACATTCTGCTTCTTGCTCTTCCATGAGACCAGGTTACCTCCTACGAATGTGCAGTACCCAGTGGTAGACTTTCTGTCGTCTTGACTACCAGCCCAATCAGCATCTGTGAACACTTCAACTTCCAATGACTGACTGTTTTTTAATAGAATCTCACGCCCTGGTGCCTTATTGAGATAACGCAACACCCTAAAGGCAGCCTGTTGATGACGTATGGAGGGTGAGTGCATATACCTGCTTAGGACTCCCACAACATATGTGATGTCAGGACGAATATGGGACAAGTATATAAGCCGCCCAACCAGACGTTGGTATTTTGAGGCATCTACTTTCTCCACACTAATATCTGCATCAATTTTATGATTAGCCTCAATAGGGGTATCCACGGGGGCACACCCAAGCATCCCAGTCTCCTCAAGAAGATCAAGAGTGTACTTCCTTTGGGAAATGAAGATCCCTCGTTGAGACCTCGCAACTTCAATTCCAAAGAAATATTTCAGTTTTCCCAAGTCCTTGACTTCAAATTCTTTGCCTAGCTGTTTTTTCAAGTGATTGATCTCCTCCAAATAGTCTCCGGTGATGATGATGTCATCCACATACACAATAAGAATAGAAACCTGAGCACCTTTCCTCTTGATAAAGAGAGTATGATCAGCTTGACTTTGAGTGTATCCAAGTTGAAGCATGGTCTTGTAAAAACGTCTGAACCACGCTCTCGGAGACTGCTTCAGGCCGTACAAGGATTTAAGAAGGTGGCAGACCTTCCCCTTGGACCCTTTGATCATAGAGCCAGGGGGAGAGCCATGTAGACTTCCTCTTCCAGATCACCATTCAAGAACGCATTCTTGATATCAAGTTGCAGTAGCTCCCATTTACGACTCGCAGCACAGGAGAGAAGCACACGAATTGAGTTCATTTTTGCAACAGGAGCAAATGTCTCCTGATAGTCAATGCCCCGAGCTTGGGCATATCCCTGAGCCACCAGACGAGCCTTGTACCGCTCCACCACTCCATCTTGATTTTGTTTAACTGTGAAGACCCAGCGGGATCCAACCGTTCGCTTCCCAGGAGGAAGACTAGCAAGCCGCCATGTCTTATTTTTATCCAAGGCACACAGTTCCTCCTCCATTGCCTTTTTCCACTCAGGTATTTGAACAGCCTCCTGCCAAGTCTTAGGGATCACAATAGATGAGAGAGAAGAGATAAAGGCTTTATGGGCCTGAGAGAGGTGATCATAGCAAATGTAGTTGGCAATTGGGTGTTTGGTGCCACCCATTTTACCTATAAGACGGACAAGAGGGACATGGAGGTCTTCATCAGAATCTGGTGCGGAGACATTCACTGGCACTGGCGGAACATCCTCAGTCTGCACTTGCTCAACAGTCGTAGGACGACGGGAGTATGTGTATAGTATAGGTGGAGCGGAGGTGGAAGGAACAAGAGCAGTGGAAGGAATAGGAGAAGTGGAAGGAGTAGGAGAAGTAGCAATGGCAGGAAGAGGATGATGGACAATAGGAAGAGGATAATCGATGGTCTCGTCACCATTACCGGTCGTCTCCCCCTGACGAGGACCAAAGTACGACTCCCCCTCACGAAATGTAACATCCACAGTGCAATAGTAGCGACGAGTCGGAGGGTGATAACATCGATACCCTTTGGTGGTAGGAGAGTAACCAACAAAAACACACCGCAGGGAACGCGCATCGAGTTTATCACGCTGCGGGGTATGGACGTGGACAAAGCACACGGAGCCGAAGATTCGAGGGGCAAGATGAGAAGTGTGGACAATGTGGTTTTTGGCAAGACATGAGAGGGGCGTATCAAAAGAGAGAGCACGAGACGGAAGACGGTTGATGAGATGAGCAACAGTGAGGACTGCATCACCCCAGTAGGATTTAGGAAGATGCATAGCAAGGAGTAAACACCGGGCCACCTCCAGCAGGTGCCTATTCTTCCGTTCAGCCACCCCATTTTGAGTGGAAGTGTGGACGCACGTGGTTTGATGTATGATGCCATGGTCGGCAAGATAGGCCCCAAAAACACCCCTGTCATCATATTCCCCACTATTATCACTACGAAACACACGTATTTTACATCCAAATTGTTGGGTCACCAGCTTATGAAAAGTTTGAAAACAAGAAAGCACATCACTTTTCCTTTTAAGCAAATAAAGCCATGTAGTGCGGGAATGACAATCAATAAACGTAACAAACCATTTATAGCCAGATAAAGATAACACCGGGGACGGGCCCCAAACATCAGAGTGAATAACATCGAAAGGACATAAACTAGGAACAGATAAATGACTCGTACTCCGACGGACATGTTTAGACTGTTCACACACATCACAAGAGAAGGACTGAATTAACGAATGAAAAACAGGAAATAACTTAGTAAGATATAAAGGAGAAGGATGGCCAAGGCGTTGATGCCAGCGTCGGATGTCATGAAGAGTCGGAGATCTGGTGGAAGAGAGAGCACTGGGGGAAGACTGGTCCAGCAGGTACAGTCCGCCAACATTCCTACCACTGCCAAGCGTCCGCCTCGTACCCAGATCCTGAAACACACAAACATCAGGAAATAATGTCACGGAACAGTTTAAAGAGTTAGTCAAATGACTAATAGAAAGTAAATTACGGGGAAAGGATGGAACATGCAAAACAGAGGACAGTGATAGGTCAGGAGAACAAGGGACAGTCCCTTTACCAGCGATGGCGGAGAGAGAGCCATTAGCAGCAATAACCTTATCACGACCAGAAAGAGGGGTATAAGAGGCAAAACCTGAGGCAGAACCAGTCATGTGGTCGGTCGCACCCGAGTCGATAATCCACTCGGAAGGAGTGGGAGATACAGCATTAGCACTGGATAGACCTGAAGTGGCAACAGCAGCATGAGAAGCAGCGGGAGCAGGGTCTGTGTGGGAGCGCACATGCGCCGGAAGGCCTCCAATTCGGAGGCAGACAGGCCTCCAGAGGTGTCCTCCAGAACCTCAGTAGAGTGAGAAGAAGACTGAGAGCGATCACCAGAGTGACGACTACCATTACCACGGTACCCACCTCTACCACGGGTACTAGAGCCCCGACCACCAGGAGCAAGGTGCGGATGCAGGCGGAAACAAGAGTTCTTCGTATGGTCAGTCTTCCCACAATGACTACAAACAGGAGGGGGTCCACGCGACATCCCAGCCAGCGCAGAGTGATCAGTAGCGGGCCCAAGAGTGCGACGACGATTCTCATCACTGAGGAGCATGCTGAAGGCCTCCTGAAGAGAGGGAAGCGGCTCACGATGGAGGACATGTAGGCGAACAGCGTCAAACTCCATGTTTAGCCCCATAAGAAACACGTGAACCCGGAATCGATCGTTAGCTTTCTGAAGGGCCACCGCATCAACCGTACAAGCAGCAGTGAAAGTATTGAAGAAATCCAGCTCTTGATAAAGGCGCTCAAACTCAGAATAGTAGGCGGCAATGGTCATAGTCCCCTGCTTCAGTTCCAGAACAAGGCAAGTGAGCTCGTACACTTGCATCGAACTGCCTGCCTGAGAGTAAGTATCACGGGCCCGTGTCCAAATATCGTAGGCGGAGTCCAATAGCATATAACTACGATACACCTGAGGAGACATCGAATGAAGTAACCACGAGACGACCAACGAATTGTCCGCATCCCATTTGCTCCATGAGGGATCGGTGCATGGTGGCTCAGCAGTGGTACCATCAATAAGTCCATATAACTGGTGGCTGCGAATAGCATGCTGGGCCGCCCTTGACCATTCCAGATAATTTGTGACATCCAAGGCAACAGTAGTAATCTTCAACGAGCCAGACTGGCCATGACTCTGAGGGGGATCACCCGAGGAACCGGGCAAAGCACCGGATCGGGGAACGGAGGAACCGGTAAGAGTACCGGATTGAGAAGGAGGGGAGATAACAGATGGATCATCCATCGAAGAGAATGAAGATATCAAATGAAGCAAACATACATCCTACATGTGTCCCTTAGATCTTGAAGCCGAAGAGAACACCAGAGGATGTGAGGGTGGTGCCTCCAGAAGCCCCCATGGAGGACAAAACGGCAGGCCGGAAGAGAAGAGCTGGCGTCGGCGACGAGTTAGGCCAAGGAAGGTTGGCGAAGAGAAGGCGAGGTCTGGATTACGCCAGCGTCCCGATCGGGCGCGACTTTGCGGGAGCGCGACGCGGGAGCGGCGAGATCCGGGTGCGACTGTGTGGGAGCGGGGTCGTCGGGGCAAGAGCGACGAAGCGAGCGCTGCGGGAGAGGGAGAGGCGAAGCGGGAGCGGCGAGATCGACGAAGCCGTCCGGCTCTGATACCAAGTGGAAACCACGAGATTAATTTGATTCGGTGCCCTAAACCGGGCAAACACCTACAAATATATAGGAGACATACACGTGACATATCACGTGTATTAAATAAATGCGGAAAAAAGTAAAGTGAATATTCAACTCCGTTCACCCAAAATATTTCATTCACAAAATATAAACAGTTAAAAAAATAAAATGCATTGTAAATTGAGTATTTGAAATAATAGTCTCCCAAACTATGAACTGTTCATCAAAAATTATCCGTTCACAAAATATTAATGTTTAACAAAATAAGTTGTGCATTGTAAATACTAGTATTTCAAATACTAGTCCCGGTTCACAAAATATTATTTATTCACAAACTAAAGCTTGACACTTTCATGCATCATTGATCTCCATTTTAACTTGGTGTTATCATGCTTCATGATTTTCCTCTTGAGCTTGTCATGGCCTTTTCCTACGGTCAACAAATGTAGCCAGTGGTGTTTCATCATCCAACTGCAAAAGAGTACAAAATTAGAGCCAATATATAACTGGAAAAGAAAGTAGGTGCTACTGGGAATCTGGGATTGTTTCACTTTCCTCACTATACTGGAACTTAACGACACTCATGGGATTGGTTCTGAAAATCATTTCAGCAAATGTTGGAAGCTTACTAAAAGATTCAGTATGACTACCATTAACCTTCTCTAAGGCCTTCCTTTTGGCCCTATATAACTACTGCATGTACTCTAGTGCAACCCCATGCTTCGATAGCTCGTGTCACATACCCTTAGGTTTTATTTCTGGGTTCTCCTTTATCAAGTCTATTAATTTATCTGTCATCCACCTTGAACTCGCCTCCTTTGTCCCGTCTATCCTAACACAGTTATGAGAAGTGAAGCATGATTTGATTTGATAAGTCATTCCATCAGCCATAGGAGATGCATGCATTCTCCACTTGCAATCTGAAATTGAACAACGAAGTGTAATTCTCGCCTTCTCATTTTTCACTCTATCTAACTTGCAGCCCTCTCTAATCGAATATTCAACTAATGCATTCCTAAAGGCATGCACATCAGCAAAAACCAAGTCATCTTGAACGGTTATAGACTCACTTGGATTTGATGGCATTTCGAATTCAAGCATATTAGGATTACATAACTTTCTCGCAGCTCCTTCAATCTAAGATTTGTTCACCTCTCCATCTGATAATTCAAGATCACACTGATCATTTGAATCAAAGTTTGATAACACATCACTATCACTCACTTGAAACTCATAACTAACAAATGCTTCCAACTCATCATCCACATTGGCGTTCCTCATGACTACTAAAGAAAAAATAACAACATTAATGTTAGCGCGCATTCACTGGATGAGCAAACAAAAAAATTGGAACTCGCTGGAATAAAGTGGCTCACCCGAATAGGCGAACCAGTGATGGGAGCTCGTTGGAAGCCGGCCTCACTGGAACAAGGCCCGCCGAGAGTGAAAGCCACAACAGTGATAGGAGCTCGCTGGAAGCCGGCCTCACCGGAACAAGGCTCGCTGACGCACGGGAAATGTCAAAGTCGCAAGCCACGTAAGTGATGGGAGATCGCTGGAAGCAAACAAGCGGCCTCACCTCACCGGAAATGTCGATGCCCAAAGAGGCCTCACCAGGAACAAGGCGGCCTCACCGAAAATGTTGACGCACGGAAGGAAGAGGACGAGACCGAGTGCGGCGGATTTTTCTGAAGGTACGCGGCAATGAAAAAGTCAGAGCTGTTTTTATTAAACCTAAGGTTATTTTGGTCTTTTAAACGCATAAGTTATAGGTTTTGGATGGATTGGGGCTCTTTGTTAACTGTACAAATTATGAGGGGGAGGTAAATGTAATTTTGAAACTAGGAGGGATGCAACCTGGTAATTATAGAAACTTACAGGGGAGGTCCCGGCAAGCGGGCCGCGAGGGAGAAGCGCGCAAGGGCTCCCCGCCTCGCGGCAAGCGTGCCGCAAGGGGAGTGGGGGCCCGCCCCTACTCACAAGTGGCGCATGGCGAGGTGAGTGGGGGCCCGCCCCTACTCGCAAGAGGAGATCTCGCGAGCCCAGCTCGCAGGGAGAGAGGCAAGTGGTGCCTTCACGGGCCACTCGCCCAACAAGGGTCTTCAGGTGTATATACCTTGATACCCTTGATGGTCTGCCCATAGCCTCTTAGAACATCGGAGTTTGGTTGTTAGCAGACCATTTTGGGGTGTGTTTAGTAAAACCAAAAAGCGGATTCCCGCTATTAGCAGACCAGAAGAGAAAATCTATATATAGACCTTGAAGGGCACCTTTGGAGAGGATTCCAATTCCAATTCTCGGCTTCTTCCTCCTTAGGTTCTTTGGTTAGCCCCTCAGGCTCTCCAAGGGTGCCCAGCTTCAGCTTTGGCTTGGGAGGGGAAGCGCTCTAAAGATCTTCCGAGTGTGTGGTGGGACCTCCACGCTGTAGTCAAGGGTCTGTGTCTAGCTCCAAGTCTCCAGTCAGGTTCCCCCTTGGGATCAGTAGGTGTTAGCTGCCCCCCTTCACGGGGGTCCGAACTCCTCGTTGGGCCAGATACTGGTTCCAACATTTTTGGTGCGGTGAGCGTGGAGAGCAGCTAGTACAGGAAATTCCCAAGGAAGTAACATGGCGGGAGAGGACGAGCGAGATGTCGGCCATAGCGGCCCGCCACCATCCGGCTCTCCAGTGACGGTGGAGATGCTTGCAGGTCTCCGAAGGGAGGTGCTCGAGACCATCCAGCTCGCATTCACGTCGGTGCGAGGCGACTTCGCAGCCCCAGCGGCCCAGGAGGTTCCGTCGTCGGGAGTTGGCGAGAACGTCCCGGGGCAGAGGGCAGGCAAGGAGACAGCGTCCGAGGCACCAGGGCGAGACCTTGCCGGACGAGAGCTCTTCCCCAGCCTGGCGAGTGGGATCCAGGCGATTGGGATCCCGGCGAGAGGAGTTCAGGCAAGTGCCATCTCGGCGAGTGGTTCCCCATCAAGTGCGAGTCCAGCGGGAGCAAGTCAGGTCAGAGAGCTCGTGGGGCGGGTCGAGCAAGCAAGAGCAGTGAGCGGGGGGAGCCCGTTCTGCGAGCTGGTGCTCTCGGCACCACTCCCGGAGGGGTTCAGGGAGCCGGATATGATATACTACACCGGCAAGAATGACCCCGTCCAGCACCTGCAGTGGTTCGAGGACATGGTCTCCCTCAGGCCCATGTCGGACGCTTTCAATTGCCGACTCTTCGCAACTACCCTGAAGGAGAAGGCAAGGGACTGGTTTCACCAGCTCCTAAGAGGGTCGATCTACGCGTTCGAAGACTTGCGTCGTAGCTTTTTGCTTCGCTTCTTGACCTCGAAGAAGAGGAAGAAGGATGTCGAGGCACTCTTCAAGATCAAGCAAGGGCCAAGGGAGTCGCTGGCCCATTATGTGGATAGGTTCCAGGAAGAGGTCCTACTCGTCCAGGAGGTGCCCGGGTTCACCCTCCAGTTGGCCTTCATAGTGGGGCTGCGGGAGGGGTTCTTCAAGATGAACCTAAAGCGAAAGACCCCTCTGTCCTTTGAGGAGTTGATGGAAAAGGCAGCGGAGGAAATCGAAGGGGAGGCCGCCAACCCGGAGTTCGCGAAAAGGTTGGCGAAGCTGAGTGAGCCGGAGACGAGGCAACAGGAAGTCAGGAGGAGGGACGAGCTGAAGGCTCCAGAGCCAGGGTGGAGGCAGGGCCCGAGGCCACTCCTCTCCCCGCCACAGCACGCCATGGCGATTGGTCGGGGAAGAGGCATGAGAGCCAAAAAAGCAGAAAGAAGAGGAAAAGGGGGCAGGGTGGCGTTACCCTACTGTGACTTCCACCATGAGGAAGGTCATGCGACGGCCACCTGCCCAGAGTTTTTGGAAATGAGGGGGACAAGGGATCCGATGCAGCAACAACAACAACCGGTGAGGATTGAGGAGGTCCATGCCTGGGAGGAGGAGACGAATGAGTGGCTGAAGGGATATCCCGAGCTAAGCGATGAGGACTTGGAATATCTTTATCCTTGAGTTTCAACAGTAAAAATATGTGTTTTCGAACTTTGTTTTTCTTTTACGAATGGGTGATATCAATTTATAAGATGACGACGCTTGATATGTACTTAGCCCCGATGCTGACCCGCTGACCAGACTCCCACCAAGCTGGCAAGGCCGTAGGATCGCTCGGTGGCAGAAAGGTTTCAAAAGGTACTTAGCCCCGATGCAGACCCGCTGACCAGGCTCTCACCAAGCTGGCAGGGTCGTAGGATCGCTCGGCGGCAGGAAGGTCTCAAAAAGTACTTCGATGCAGACCCACTGACCAGGCTCCCACCAAGCTGGCAGGACCGTAGGATCGCTCGGCGGCAGGAAGGTTTCAAAAAGCACTTAGCCCCGATGCAGACCCGCTGACCAGGCTCTCACCAAGCTGGCAGGGCCGTAGGATCGCTCGGCAGCAGGAAGGTTTCAAAAGGTACTTAGCCCCGATGCAGACCCGCTGACCAGGCTCCCACCAAGCTGGCAGGGCCATAGGATCGCTCGGCAGCAGGAAGGTTTCAAAAGGTACTTAGCCTCGATGCAGACCCGCTGACCAGGCTCCCACCAAGCTGGCAGGGCCGTAGGATCGCTCGGCGGCAGGAAGGTTTCAAAAGGTACTTCGCCCAGATGCAGACCCGCTGACCAGGTTCCCACCAAGCTGACAGGGTCGTAGGATCGCTCGGCGGCAGGAAGGTTTCAAAAGGTACTTAGCCCCGATGCAGACCCGCTGAGGTTCCCACCAAGCTGGCAGGGCCGTAGGATCCCTCGGCGGCAGGAAGGTTTCAAAAAGTACTTAGCCCCGATGCAGACCCGCTGACCAGGCTCCCACCAAGCTGACAGGGTCGTAGGATCGCTCGGCGGCAGGAAGGTTTCAAAAGGTACTTAGCCCCGATGCAGACCCGCTGACCAGGCTCCCACCAAGCTGGCAGGGCCGTAGGATCGCTCGGCGGCAGGAATGTTTCAAAAGGTACTTAGCCCCGATGTAGACCCGCTGACCAGGCTCCCACCAAGCTGGCAGGGTCGTAGGATCGCTCGGTGGCAGGAAGGTTTCAAAAGGTACTTAGCCCCGATGCAGACCCGCTGACCAGGCTCCCACCAAGCTGGCAGGGTCGTAGGATCGCTCAGTGGCAGGAAGGTTTCAAAAGGTACTTAGCCCCGATGCTGACCCACAGACCAGGCTCCCACCAAGCTGGAAGGGTCGTAGGACCGTTCGGTGACAGGAAAGTTTCAAAATGTAGATGGCTTGGTGCAGACCTGATGGCCAGGCTCTCACATAGTTGGCAAAGGACGGGCAACACTCAGGGATAGGTGAACTTCACTTAGTACAGGAAGGGAGCAAATGGGGGCCAGTGAAGTACCGCGAGCTACTCGCCGGGCGAGATCTTGCCCACTCGTCAATATAGTACCGCTCGGCGAGTGGGAAGCGAGTCTTGCGCGAGTAATGGTAATGTATAGAAGGGCCATTCGGTTTAAGGCAAGCTGAGCAGGGCGAGTGTTCAAGATCTCGGCTCGCGCATGGCTATACGAAGATCGGCAGACAGACGAATGAGGCCTTTGAGTAAGCGCTAGGTAGCGGAATGAGAAGAGAAGTGGCATATCCCAAAGGCTAAAAGGGAAGCAGGGGAGTGCCGGCTCCATCAGGCACTCGCCCGGAGGTGTGCGAATAACAGACGAGTGCTGGCTTTATCAAGGTACTGGCGCGGAGCTGTCCGCGTGGCAGGCTTGTGTCGGCTCCATCAGGCACTCGCCCGGAGGTGTGCGGATAGCAGGCGAGTGCTGGCTCCATCATGGTACTCGCGCGGAGCTGTCCGGGTGGCAGGCTTGTGCCGGCTCCATCAGGCACTCGCCCGGAGGTGTGTGGATAGCAGGCGAGTGTTGGCTCCATCAAGGTACTCGCGCGAAGCTGTCTACGTGGCAGGCGAGTGCCGACTCCATCAGGCACTCGCCCAGAGGTGTGCGGATTGCAGGCGAGTGTCGTCTCCATCACGCACTCGCCCAGAGGTGTAAGGGAAGCAGGGGAGTGCCGGCTCCATCAGGACCTCGCCCGGAATGGTATGTGGTCTGACTTCAATCTCTCTGAACCACAGGTTCTCCATTGTTTTTTCCGACCTCATGCCGAATCCGAAAAAAATGGGGATTGTGTATAACCCGTAATTCGTCGAGGTCAAGGAAGATCGAGGGGGGGGGGGGGGGGGGGGGGGGGGGGGGGCTTAAAAGATCTCGCCCACCTGGGGCGAGTAGAGAGGATCTCGCAGGGTGTTGGCTCGGCAAAATCTCAGGTTGCGTCTCCGCAGGGCCCCAGAAGCAGGCAAGGGCTCGCCGCCTCGCGGCAAGCGGGCCACGAGGGCGAAGCGCGCAAGGGCTCCCCTCCTCGCGGCGAGTGTGCCGCAAGGGGATCTCGCGAGCCTCGCGAGCGGAAGGACTCGCAAGTGGTGCATGGCGAGGCGAGTGGGGGCCCGCCCCCACTCGCAAGAGGAGATCTCGCGAGCCCAGCTCACAGGGAGAGAGGCGAGTGGCGCCTTCACGGGCCACTCGCCCAGCAAGGGTCTTCAGGTGCATATACCTTGATACCCTTGGTGGTCTGCCCATAGCCTCTTAGAATAACGGAGTTAAGCTGTTAGCAGACCATTTTGGGGTGTGTTTAGTAAAACCAAAAAGCGGATTCCCGCTATTAGCAGACCAGAAGAGAAAATCTATATATAGATCTTGAAGGGCACCTTTGGAGAGGATTCCAATTCCAATTCTCGGCTTCTTCCTCCCTAGGTTCTTTGGTTAGCCCCTCAGGCTCTCCAAGGGTGCCCAACTTTAGCTTTGGCTTGGGAGGGGAAGCGCTCTAAAGATCTTCCGGGTGTGTGGTGGGACCTCCACGCTGTAGTCAAGGGTCTATGTCTATCTCCAAGTCTCCAGTCAGGTTCCCCCTTGGGATCAGTAGGTGCTAGCTGCCCCCCTTCACGGGGGTCCAAACTCCTCGTTGGGCCAGATACTGGTTCCAACACACGAGAAGTCTAGCACGGGGAACCTTGTGCCTTGTGCGACAGTACTCCTGTCGCTCGACTTCTTCTATCTGCAACGTGGGGTGACGATCGGGCCCCCGCCTCGCTCGACGTCCTCGATCCATGTCGTTTTTCGCACAAGAGGATGTCGAGCAAGGATGGAGGTTTGAACATCACAGCACATTGCAGATGGCAGAAGCTGAGCGATGGGCGTACTGTCGTGCAGGGAATGAGATTCCTCATGCTAGACTGCTCGTACAATAGTATAGATATATTAAAAGTTTGAAAATCGTAAATGGTGAATTAGAGCATAATTAATATTGTTCAGCACTTCAGCTTATAATTTATCAACAGCTCGTGAATCATCAATGCTTGGTAAGTATATTTCTTTAGTATTATTTTGCAGGTTCTGCATGGGATGAAGCTATAGAAATATTACCTATAGGAAATCGTTAAAAAACACCCAGGAAAAGGCCACGGCAGAATATTACCTATAGGAAATCATTAAAAAAAACACCCAGGAAAAAGCCATGGCAGATAAGAGCGCTCACGCATGATAAATGGATAGTTAACTGTTCATGTGGTAGGTATTTTATTAAATAGTATAGATATATAGATATAATATATTTATAAATATATATAACCCATTAGCATTTATTGTTTTCCTTGTAACATGTGGCTTGTAAGACTTCTATTTTCAGTTTTCTTCCTTAGATCAAGTGCATCAACCTTTTGTACATTTGTAAATTTCCTGGAGCATAAATATACTTCCTACTTTTGTTTAATATAATTTGCATCAACTTAGTAAAGAACATTCGTAGGAGTTAAATGTTTGTGTTATGAGACCTATTGTTATTAGACATATTAGTCCCACGCCTTACAGGCATTCGACGTACTCACCACCTTACTCGTCTCCCAAACACTTCTGGGGGGATGCCGTCCTTACTGCTGCACACCTTATTAATCATCTTCCCACTCACATCCTTCAGGGGGAGACACCCTACCACACTCTCTATCCTGACCATCACGGTCCCCTCCTCCCTTTGAAGGTCTTTGGGTGTGTCTGCTATGTTCGGGATGTTCGTCCCTCTGTCTCCAAACTTGATCCTCGTGCCTTGAAATGTATCTTCCTCGGCTACTCTCGGACCACTAAAGGATATCGGTTTTACTCTCCTGATCTCCACCGATACATCCTTTCTTCGGATGTCGTCTTCCGGGAGTCCGACCCTTATCCCTCTCCTGGATCCTCTCATCCTGATCCCTCTCTTGATGCTCTATTGGTCCCTAGGCATGAACCTGCTATCATTTCACCGACTGATCTGTTGTCCCTCATGTGGGGGCAAGTTTACTCCCGTCGCTCTTCTGATAGTACAGTGGTGCCACCACCTCAGCCTACCTCTGTTACCGATGATGCGACGACTGTTCCTCCGGAAGAACCTGTTATTGTACCTACTCCTATCCCGCCATCTAGCCTAGAGGTTCCTATTGCAGTCCGGAAAGGAGTTCGGACTTGTCGGGAGCAACCGCTCTATGTTCACTCTTACCAGGGCTTGTCTGCTTCTCATAGAGCGCTGAACTCGACTCTTGATCGATATCATCTACCATCGACCGTGGCAGAGTCCAAAGCTCATCCTGGATGGGCAGCAGCCATGCATGACGAATTGACTGCTCTCCAACAAAACAATACATGGGACCTGGTTCCCTTACCTCCCGGCAAGAAGGCAATTGGATGCAAATGGATATATTCTGTCAAAGTGAATGATGATGGTTCTCTGGACCGCCTAAAAGCCCGCCTGGTTGCCAAAGGTTATGCTCAGACTTATGGCGTGGATTATGATGAAACATTCGCTCCAGTTGCGAAGATGTCCTCACTTCGAATACTCCTTTCACTTGCTGCCTTCCGCCAGTGGGCCTTACACCAGTTGGACATTAAGAATGCTTTTCTCCACGGGCTCCTGGATGAGGAAGTTTATATGGTACAACCTCCTGGGTTCGTTGCTAAGGGGGGAGAGTAACAAGGTGTGACGCCTCCTAGCGTCCTTATATGGATTGAAACAATCCCCTCGGGCTTGGTTTGCTCGGTTCCGAGCTGTTGTTACCCAGTTCGGGCTTACCAAGAGTACTAAAGACTCGTCTCTTTTTTAAAAGAACTCCTCGGCTGGTACTATTCTGCTACTGGTATATGCTGATGATATTGTTATCAGAGGCAGCAACCAACAGGAATATCAAAACTCAAAGCATTCTTACGCTCTAATTTCCAAACAAAAGATTTGGGCTCATTGCGGTATTTCCTTGGGATTGAGGTGATTCATGATGATAACTCTCTCTTTATTTGCCAACGAAAATATGCTCTGGATCTTCTATCTGACTTTGGGATGGCTAACTGTGGCCATATGGATTCTCCGTTGGAACCAGGGGAAAAGAGTCTTCATGCCGAAAGCAAACCTTTTGATTCACCAGAAAAGTACCGTAGAATTGTTGGAAAATTAAACTACCTCAACATGACTCGCCCAGACATTGCTTGTGCGGTTGGTAAGGTCAGTCAGTTCATGGCGGCTCCAACTATGTCTCACTGGGAGTCCGTTCTCCGATTATCAGATACGTGAAGAAGGATCTTGGTTTGGGAATATCATACAAGAGTCGAGGCCATTCCGATCTAGAGGCATACAGTGACTCTGACTGGGCAGGATGCTTAGCCACCCGAAAATCAACCACGGGATTCACTGTCTTTATGGGCGGCAATCTTATCTCCTGGAAGAGCAAGAAACAAACCACAGTTGTCAGATCTAGTGCTGAGGCAGAATATCGGGCTATGTCCCACACTGTTGCTGAGATCATGTGGGTGAGGCAGATTCTCAGTGAAATTGGGTATCCCGTTCAAGATCCCACTCCTCTATGGTGTGACAATCAAGCTGCAATCCAGATAGCCACGAATCCCGTGTTTCATGAACGCACA
Organism: Dactylorhiza incarnata; assembly: GCA_033032865.1. Lineage (NCBI taxonomy): Eukaryota > Viridiplantae > Streptophyta > Magnoliopsida > Asparagales > Orchidaceae > Dactylorhiza > Dactylorhiza incarnata. Next base: position 12,429,172 of record JAWHQI010000028.1, read on the forward strand.
AAGCACATAGAGATCGACTGCCACTTTGTTAGAGAAAAGTATGAAGAAGGTCTTGTTTCGCTAAAGCATGTGAAGACCGGGGATCAAGTTGCAGACATTCTTACGAAAGGGGTTACGGGGACTCGAATGAACTATATATGTAACAAGTTGGGTCTGGGAAGTTCCCATGATCCAACTTGAGGGGGAGTGTTATGAGACATATTGTTATTAGACATATTAGTCCCACACCTTGTACCAACACATCATATTCCTTCATCTTAGTATAAATAAAGGGTGAGACCTCTATGTGAGGTACTCAGTTTTTCTCTCAAATCCCGTAACAGTCTGTAATAGAAATGATCTTATTCTCCTTGATTCATGTTTTAATTTAAGTTCCAGTTCATTGAACTCTCTACTTTAATAATTTCATGTTGATAACAGAACCTGCTAACAGACTTGGCTTGATCAAAAATATTTTATTTTATCATTTTCAAAGAATTTTATTAGGAACCTTTCAAATCTGTCCAAAATTGAATCCAATGTGCAGTGGAGGTTTCAAAATAGCATGAAATCTTATTAATTGATGTTCTGTAATTATTTTTCCGTTATATGCTTTGAATTTGTTAATTGAATTTATATTAAAGTTTAATTATATGATTACCCAATATACACAAGTAGTCATGGATCACTAATGTGCAAAGCTCATTGATGCTCAAATATGCAAAGTTCATGGATGCACAAATGTGAAAGCAGATAACAGGTCAAATTGCTGAGCCAGGTACTGAAGAACAACACCTTAATTATAAGAGTCAATTGGTTTCATCGAGGATCTGTTTTCACAAGATCATTCATTCTATTAAATACATTAGCATAAGATTCTCCAATGCAACCAATTACACACCCTATTAATCAGCACATATTCTTAAGAAAATCAGTTAAGCAGGAATTGCCATCAAAATTTAGACACTGGTTATTAATGAAATGGTTTTCAAGGATTGGAGCTTCTTTTGTGCTTACAAAAATCAAACACAAGAGAATGTTAGTTCTATATCATAGAGACTCCGAAAACAATGGCAACCTAAAATGAACTTTTAAATCCATACAGAACATAAAGCGCTTGCAAAGAAGCAGTAAAAGAAAAGTGCAACATCACCTTGGATGTTCTGAGGTCATTTACTGCAGCTCTCAGAGAATCATCTGATAGTATCAATCTTGACAGGGCACCAGTACTTAGCCTGTACTGTCACAAGGAAGTAAAAAAGAACGCAATACAAGAAACAATAATCAACAATTAAGTAGAGGAAGCCTATAAAAAGGGGAGGAAAGAAGAAAAACTGGTAAGCTAAGGCTTTCTTGGGATTGTCAAGCAAATCTTTTCAATTTTGCATGCATGGCCCTTTTTTGAAGACTGAATTCCTAAATTAGGTTACTATGGCAAATTTAGCTGGCAGGCAACTAAACGGTGTATCATCGACGGACACGGAACTGGGGAGCACCCAAATACTTTCGTCGTTTAGTGTGGAACGATGAAATCGAGCAGGGTCTCCAACAGCGTCCCTCTCATTCCGCCGTTCAGCCATTGGTGCTTGCCCGCCAAACAGGCCTTGAGAGAATTGAAATCGAGTTTCAACTACTTTTTCGTGAACCCTTGTAGATTTGCTTTGCACGGTATTGTATTCAATAACAGCACTTAGCAATAGCAGGTCAACAGGATCCTAGTGTGCAACATGGAAAAGAAAGAACATAGGGAGCATACCCCAGAATTTTTGCTGCAGTTGAAACAGAACCTTCAACGGTGGATAATAAATCCAATAAAGCCTGCATTCCCTGGGTTAATATTATGCATTGGTCATTCTGCACGGGCTCATTTAAGAAATACGCATTTAGAGAATTATGCAAGTATAATTACCATAACAAATTTTGGATTGTTGGGACCAATTTGGGAACCAGCTTCAGATCCCCTGATTGTTGACTTTGCAGGAAGGATTTGAAGAAGTTCTAAAGGAGGTTTATATCCGTCAAGAACTATAGGATTCCTGACTAGTTCAAGAAAATTATAATACTAGTTACTGATGAGGATAAACAGAGGTATTAAGGCAAAATAAACAGAATACATAGAAATGGAGTCACCCGAAACTTGTTCAAATAATATAAAAAGTTGGTAAACGTATGAGTATGAGAAATAATGGTGGAAAATGATTAACATCATAGAAATAATTTCTGGAAATAAGGATTTCACAGCAGGGCGACTTGTCATGCTAGTAAACTAATTTTAAAGAAATTCATGTCAACAATACTTCAGATAGTAAATCATGAAGAGTGCAGATGTTCTACAAGGAACAATGTCTTTGTAACTTTCTTAGTTGAAATGGATTTTTTTTTTGGCACGCATGATAAAATAGGAATAATTAATTGAAATTCTCATTTGCATTATCTTTTTATTGGAAGTATACAAACCTAATTAAATAAGTCTAATCAATCTTATACATTATGAGGTGAAGAAGATGGAGGCCAAGATCGATGGATTCCAGGGTCAATCAAGAGACCAAGAAACAGAATAAACAGAGATTACGTAATTAGGTCACTGAAAAATGATCGCTCTTATACCACCAAATGTGGGACACTGCACGAAGATAACTAGCATGCCGCTAAGAGTTAGGCAAAACAGACCAAAGCCCCAAATCCACGAAAGAGGATAAGCTCTCTGACAAATCCTAAGGCAAAATTCTCATTTCATTTCAAAGGTTTTTAAAAATGACATAGAAGGAGGCCAACGGGCCCTATTTATAGAAAAAGAAAATGAGACACAACAAGCCAGAAAGGAGCATAGGGCAGCCTGTGCACAAAGCATCATCCCCGCGCAGCGAGAGTCCGGGAAAGGGTCCCACCACAAGGGTGAAATTTAGTCAAACCTTACCCTGCATTTTTGCAGGAGACTGCTTCCAGAACAAGCCAGAAAAGAAAAATGTATAAATAAAAATAAACATAAAATTATATACAGAATTGAGATCATTACAATATGTACATGGCCAAACTCTAATTGAAAGAAATAGTCTTTGATTTGACAATATGTGTGTTTGTCTTAGACTTGACACACGCGAACAAGATGAAAGCATTTTGATGAGCTACACCAATGCAGAATTGCTATTGACTTGCGGTTAAAGCTACGATGCCGAATTTAGAATACAAGAGAAGATGAAAGTTGAGGAACTTTTTCTAAGTCATTGTTGAAGACAAAATTGAAGAAGAAGGAACTCATTGAGAGAGAGAAGAGTCAATCGTACACAAAGAACGAAGCAGCGGCGAGAAAAGCTTTGTTGTTAAAGAGTAGGAATAAGTTGTGATCATCGAATGAAGGGCTCTGTGGTTGATGTAGAATATAAGGAAGCAGAAGGATTGGATAAGAAGATTACAGTCGTCGAACGTCGAAGAAGACGACCTGTTGTGGAAGGGGAACGAAGGCAAAGCTCAGCAAAACGTTGTTGTTAAGTGGTTACGTCATCGAGATAAGAATTTACTCGGATACCGCTTGGTGCAATATGTAATGGGATTGAAGAGGACAATAAAATGATTCGTTGTTACGACAATGACACAGAACAAATGTTTTGTAATGTATGGCCATGGGTCCATGGAAGAAAAACAAAGCTCAAAAGCCATGTCATTCAGTATCCCAAATTAGAGTTACAAGAGACAGAGAAACCTATTTATAAAAAAAGTTCAACTTCAGGAACAAACCGGGAAAAAACCAATTATGATTTATCACAATATGGTCAGTTTTGGATTGCTAAAAAACTGAAGCTTAATTTGGTTTGTCGTTTCATCAAAGAAGTGGTAGTTCCTGACTCCTACAATCTTCAGAGAGTGATGGGGCCTAGATATGACAAAGCTAGTGTCAACTATCACTAATGTTTTAAAAGTCCTCTGACATTTCTGACATGTCTGCTGATGTCATTTTTGATGAAAAAATGATATTTTTTTTCTAAAATAGATTATCATTTAGTAAAGTATAGACCAACATATCAGGTTTTTTTCAATATACTAGCCGACGCATTTTTATACATATCATCTGCTATTCTTTTAAGTTAACGTCAGCAATATATATTTAAATCACTTATATGTATTATATTATATATGTTTAAATCGATAAGCCTTATTATTTCATTCTTTTTAATATGTATTATTTTTGCAACCAATTTTGTACAATTATTTCACTCCGTTTTTTTTCATATTATAAAAATGTTAAGAGCTTAACATAGTTATTAGTTGAATATTTTTATAATTTCAATATAAATTAAATTTAGAAATATTTATAATCAATCAAGAATATTTAGCTTTAAAATTTTATTTATTTGTCATAAACAATTAGTGTTATCAAAAGAAAATTATTGTAGAAATGAATATATTTTACAATGTATTTATTTATACTTATTAATAATAATTTATTTTAGAAATTCTTCAAATTTATTGAGATATACATGACTCATTATTCTTCCACTTGCTATGTTATTTTTTTTAGAACATATAATTATACTTAGTATACATTAAAATATTTTTTTATTTATAAAAATAAAAATCCGATATTTTAAAATATAATCAACATCCCACATTCAAAAATTAAATCCGACATGTTCACAACATCCGATATTTATAACCCTTGACTACCACAATCGCTATTACTCATAAGAGGTTTAATTGCATCACGGCCCTTGCACAAGGGATCGAGCTTTCTTCGCACATACTACCTTGGATGTATTTTATTTTATTTTATTTTATTGTGCGCAGGACACAAACCATGAGTCAACTTGGAAAGGGAGTATGACCCCAGCAGTTCACAACCTAGAAATTTTTTTGCCCGCAATACCAAACGCAACATAGCAAATCAAAACTCAAAATAATGATGTAGCAGATGATCGAATTATAGGGCAACGTTGTCTCACTCATTTCTCCCATGTACAAGCTTCTGAAATACATTACTACCATTAAGCCATGAAATCCACTTTTCTAGAAGCGTCTCACCTTTAAGAGCCAGCAGAGTGCGGAGACGAGACAATGCAGCAGAACGATTTCTGTGTTGCGATCTGTCCTCGACTGCCTACGAGCAAACAAAAATATGACGAATCTCAGCTATAAAACTCAAATTACATATTTAATTTAATTTCTACAATCGTGGGGATGGGAGTGGAGGAACAATTAGACCTGTGCGATGATGCCGGTGGGGAGGTGCTTGAGGCGGACGGCCGACTCGCGCTTGTTGCGGTGCTGCCCGCCGGGTCCGGAGGATTTGAAGGTGTCCATGTCGCACTGATTCATGAGCTCCTCGTCACTTTGCCGAAGATAATCACCAGAGGTGGTGGTGGCGGTGCTGCCATTTGAGGAGGAGGAGGAAGAAGATAATCTGATTGAAGTTAGGTATTGATGAGTTCCTCGTAAACCTAGGACTGGCGGTGAACGATGACTGTAAACACCGTCAAAGATCCGCATAACCCACGTCGAAGGCATCCGAATCATCGCCATGAGACGGAAATTTCTTTTGCGATGGCTTATAAGTTCACTCTTATTATTATTTTTCTTGTGTATTTCGGTATTTTTCTTTTGTTTGTTTTTATATGAAGCTTAGCGCAAATTTTGGGCCCGGGCCCTGCTTATAAGCAAACCAGGGATTAGTACTCAACCAAAGACGTTTGTTTTTGAGCGGTTTTATAAGCAAATTTAATATAGCTTTTAGCAAACCAATTAATATGATATTTTCGGATTTTTCAAAAGCTTTAATTAGGCTACTAGCAAATCGCCCCTTAAAATCTTTATTTCGGTTCATTTCCGCCCACAATCCCGATCGGCTTCTCGCCCTTCTCTCCGGCGACCTAGGACGTCTCGTGATTCCATCCTTCTCCCCTCCCGTTCGGTGCCAGAGCGATCATTTTTTCTGCACATCGAGTTTCGAGATCACCTCCCAGCAAGAATAGACGACCCTTTGGCGGTTCTCATTCTCCTGAAGCTTCGTTTTTGCTCCCTTCCGATGCCGATTCTTCATCTCCGGTAAGATTTACCCATCTTCTCTCTTTCGTACGTGAACACCTCTGCATTTTTCCATTTTTTTCTTGGGTTTCCTTGTAGTCTACGTTACTCGGATTTTCTCTAATTTCCAGGCCGGATTCAGAGTTATTTCATCAAAACTTTGGTGAGTATTTCGGATTTGCTAGAGTATTTCTTCAAAATTATTTGCATTTCTTGTTCATCCAACCTATTATGTTCATGGCTATTGATTTTTTTTTCCAGATTTTGTGCGTTATCGACGGTTTCTACCATTGGACTCGGCGCTTCCTCACATACCAAAAATAATTTTCATCGGCTTCGTAAATGGTAATCATTTTGTGAGATTAAGCATGAAAGAAGGATACTCATTTTCGCAACTATACTCCCCATGGAGAAGGTATCATACACACATAGCAAGTTCATGGGAATGCATCCTCAACTAAAAATCATGAAAAATATAAATTTTGATTTCAAACTTCATAGTCTATTCACTTACATAAAAATATACTAACAATGTTTAATTTTAATACAGAGATTTTGGGGAGCTATTAAAGACGATCAATTATACTTTTGTAGCAACTTTATGGGAATGCATCATCGACTACAAGTTATGAAAGGTAAAAATTTTGATTTCAATTTTCTAATCCTTATTAATTTACATAAAAATGTTGTAACAATGTTTTATTTTATTGCAGAGATTTTTAGGAGCTATTGAAGACGATCAATTTTTAGATTATCCTTTATGTAGCAAAGAAAACCTAATAACTAGTACAGTTTTGTAATGCTAAATGATATAGTATAGTACGAACAATTATTTTTAGATTACTTTTTTTTAAACATTTGAGTGGTTTGCTAATAACCATTTGCACATATATATCTTGATTGTTAAAAGACTTTTTTTATACTTGTTGCGGGTCATTTGGGTTCTTTTGGTAGACCAGTCGACTTGAACCACCTTAGCTTTGAAGCGAACCAAGCGCGCTAACAGTCAATCAGAGAGTCGTTAAGTACACTAGGACTTTTTAATGTGGAAAACCCGGAAGGGGTAAAAAACCACGCGGTCGGAGCTGTGTTGACCAACTTTCACTATCTTCTGGGGGGTTACAATTAGAGACTTAGAACTCGAGCGTGACAGGTTGCTGCTCGTTACAATGGTGGAGAGAGAGAGAGGGCTCCGAAGGTGTCATGCCACCTCTCGGGAAGCTAAGTCCTTTTTCTTCTGAGAAATAGTGAGAACAAATGTGAGAATGCTGGTGGGAACAAAAGTGAGAATGCCGAGTTGCCTTTCGGGAGAAAGAAAATCTCCAAGCCCACGAAGGAGATCTTCAAGCCCCGAAGGAGATCATCAAGCGCCGAAGGAGAATTCTAGAGAAATCTTCAAAGGAGCTCTCTCGGGTCCGGAAGGTCGGGTCCCTTGAAATGAAGGCACTGGCTCCTTTTATAGTTTTGGTCGGGGGTAGCCCGATAATTTTTCGTCGTAACCACCGTAACCACCTGACGGGCGAATCACGCTGGTCGATTTGGAGCACACGGATCGCCATTTTTCGTAAATGAACGTCTCGCCCTTCGGGCAGTTCGGGCAGTTTGGGCAGTTCGGGCAGCTTTGTTGAAGGTAAAAAATGCGACAAGCGAGTCCTGCAATCTGAGAAATTAGGAAAGACAAAATGTGAGCATGCTCGGAATGTGGAAGTGTTCTGAGCGCGCTCAGAAGCGTTCTGAGCGCGCAACAAACGGGGAAGCATTCTGAGCGCGCAAGGAGGTTGGAAACGGAAGGTCGTACCCCCAAAGAAGGGATGGGATTTCGGTCGGACGCTCCACAGGACCCCCTGCAGGAGAGGGGTGTGGTTTGGCCGCCCCCGCACAGGGTGCGGCTTGGCCGCACCCCAAGGGAGGTGCGGCTAGGCCGCACCCCAAGGGGGGCGCGGCTTGGTCGCACCCCAAGAGGGGTGCGGTTAGGCCGCCCCCTTGAGGAGGGTTTGGCGCTACCGCGCGTGCTATTGCAAGGTAGCGTCGCGCGGTACCACCACACACATCGTGGCGGTAGAGCGCCCTCTACCGCGTGCGGTTGTGTGCGGCACAGCAGTGTGCGGTGCTATCGCGCGCGGTTGTGTGTGGCCCAGTGGTGCGCTTTGCGCGCGTCTTTGTACTGGCGGTTGGCTGTGGAGATGGTGGATTTGGCCCACTTTCCCACTCATCCTTCATCACCTTAGTGGTAGAGTGGGGTTTGTGAGTAACCGCCGCCCGACTTTGTATACATAGATGAGATCCCATGAATGAATGTTGTTGGGAAAAACCTATTGATTTAACTTAACAAATTACATAAAAGTGATTTTATTCCTTAGGTTGAATTACCCATTGTATAGTGAGGGTAATCTGGTCATTAGATGTCTTAGGATGTCACACTCAACTTAGGGTGTCAAGACCAGATCAAGAGAAGCAAAATTTGGGCAAAGTTAACATTTGCGTCGAATAGAATTCGACGCAACATCGAGTTAAAGTCGATGCTATTCTGACTAGAAGTCCAAGTGGTTCAACCCTTCTGTCGAAGTAATTCAAGTCAACATTACGTCGAATAGATATCGACGTAAAGGTCATGGACCTGTCGAAGTACCTTGAGAAGTCGACGCAGCTTCTACTTCAACTCAACGCAGAAGGAAGTATCTGTCGAAGCCATCTAAAGTCGACGCAACGTCGACATCATCTCGACGCAGATAATGAAGTTCAGATCCATGTCCTCAACTCGACGGTTACATCAATAAGATATCGACGCAACGTCGACTAGCTGAGTTCAATCAGAGCATGGATGAATTCGAAGATGCTCTTACAAGGACTCGAAGGTGCGTCGATAAGAGAGGAAGAGAACTCGACGCTACGTCGAATACAGTCTGAAAAGGAAATCTTTTCAGCTGTCATGTTTGGACCTTCTCTCATGGCCCACAAAACTAAAGACCGTTCTCTCACGACTCCTTAATTGCCTCAAATAGAATGAAGAATTAACGGAGGACAGAGAAAAGCTTTCTTGGAAATGCTAATAGTTGGTGGATGGGTCAGAAATTAAAGAAGGAAGGAAAGAGAGATTGTCCAGAATAGAATACCTTTTCAGGTCTTACCAAAAAGGGAAATAAATTCAAATCTGAAGAGGGACAATAAAAGGGCAGAGAAGAAAGAGAAAGGTAGAGCATTCATCACAATCGGAAACTCTTTTCTTTTAGGGTTTTCTCTTCTCTTCTTCTTCCTCCCTCAGGAACCCTAATAGAGAGAATACATAAAAGAAAGAATAACTGCTCTCTCTCTCTCTCTCTCTCTCTCTCTCTCTTACTGCAGAACAGAATAAGGCTGCTCATCATCAATATCTCATAGCAGCCAGAGCTCAATCAGAAAGAAGATAAAGGATCTGACAAACATAGCTCCTGCAAATTATCACCATCATAAGCAGGAGTTCATCATTAGCAGATCCAGTGAAAGATTATAGAAGTTGTTCTTCATACAGGCTTCATAAGAATTCTGAGAACAGAATTCTTCTTCCTCTCCCTTTCTTTCTCCTTCTCATTCCCAACTGTAAAAGAGTTTTGAGAATCCCTCTTCCAAAGGATTCAGTGGTTCAAGATCTCCTTATCAAAAGATCTGGTTGGTTCAATATCTCCTTATCAAAATATCTGGTTGGTTCATGATCTCCTTATCAAAAGATTAGTGGTTCTGAGAGTCTCCTTATCAAAAGACTTGGGCACAGGTGGTGCATTCCTACCAAGTGGTAGAAGAGAGGACTACCCACATTTTGTGGAACCTCTATAAAATCTTGGTGTCTTCTGGTTGCTCATTTTCCGTGTTGTCCATTTCATTTACTGCTTTTATGTTTTCCTATTTTACTTGACTGCACTGTCTTATTCTGCGTGGGATTTGTTGGAGCATAATACTTAGGTTTTATTGTGTTTGCACAAATAGGATAGAAATAATTTTAAACTCTATTCACCCCCCCCCCCCCCTCTAGAGAATATCTCAGGGGCACACTGTGCACTTTCAATTGATATCAGAGGGAGATTGATCATTAAAAGATTAACACCTTGATCAAAAAGACCTCCTACACTTTTTCTTTATTACAAATAATATTTTATAAAGAAAATGAGTTCTAAGGATTATGCTTCTACAAGACCTCCAGTGTGTAATCTGAACAAGTTTACACTCTGGAATGCCAGAATAAAACTTTATATGAATTCTATTGATGAAGACATCTATAATGTTCTTCTCACGGGTCCTCCAGCTCTAGTCAGACAAAAGGCAGGAGAATCTTCAACAATAGAGGTTGTACCAAGAAAGGAATGGACAGAGGCTGAGAAGAAGGTCAAGACATATGATGCCAAGGCCATGAACATTCTGGTTTCAACAATATCAGATGACATTTTCCAGAAGGTTGTTGAATGCTAATCAGCAAAAGAAATCTGGGATTCACTCACCACAATGGTGGAAGGAAGTGCTGAAGAAAGAAAAGACAGAAAGTCCCTTCTCATATCCAGTATGAGAACTTTCAGAAAAAAACTGAAGAATCTGTTGCTGATATATATGACAGATTCAGCATTATCATTAATGAGCTCAGAGGCTTGGACAAGGAGATATCCTCGACTGATATTAATGATAAAATTCTCATGTGCTTCCCTAGCTCATGGGATTCCAGAATCTAGGCAATTAGAGAGTCCAGGTGCCACATAGAAATCTCTACTGAAGCTTTGCTAGGAAAGCTTAAGTCATATGAGATGCTACTAAAGAACATGGCTGAGTCAGAAGTGAGGGAAATTACTCCAGCTCTTATCCAAAGGAGCCTAGCTCTGAAAGCTACTGAAGGAGAGTCCTCTACTCCTGAAGATGAAATGTTTAGTCTGCTAGCAAAGAGATTCAAGAAATGGGTCAAGACTGAAGACTCAAGGAGAAGATAAAGAGATTCGAGGCCTAGGTATGATAAAACTCCGAAGAAGGAGATTATCTGCTTCACTTATAACAAACCAGGGCACATTGCTCCTGACTGCCCACAAGAGCAAAGGGAAAGAAGCAACAACAAAGAGGAGGAGAAGAAGAAGAAGTCCTTCAGAGGAAAGGACAAGAAGAAAGCCAAGGGTTTTATTGCTGAAACCTGGAGTGATTTTGAAGCAGATTTATGCTTCGCATCATCTGAAAGTGATGATGAAGCAACAACAGAAGCAGCATGCATGATGGCACTAGGGATGTCATCAGATGATGAAGAGGAACATGTATCAGTTTTTGATGAGTTTTATTTTAGCTCAGATGATTTTAAAATCTATTTTAAAGATTTCTGCATTGACCATCTTAGGGTAGAAAAAGAATTAGACATAGCTAGGACAGAATTAGAATACCTTAAGAAAGATGAAATATACCTAAGAAATCAAAATCTAACAAATGAAATTAATAATAAAGAATCAGAATTGATTAAACTTAGAGAAGAAAACATAAAATTAAAAGAAGAGCTAGCAAAGGCCTTTGAGGACTCACTCAATGGGAGGAGTCAGAAGCTCAAAGACATCACAGAAAATCTCTCTATGAGATTTAATCATCTAGGGTTAGGAGCGGAGCCCTCCACTAGCACAGAAGCACCTAGGAACCTGCCTGGAAAAATCCAGTGTCATTTGTTAGACCTAGTGAGTACCAATCAAATGAAAAAAATAAATCATCTAAAGGTAAGACTGGTAGTTATTCAGATAGGATAGATGAATCCAACAAAATACATCTGAATAAGAAAGAAAAACCCTTAGGAATGAACAATGTAGAGAAGTTAAGTAACAACAATCAAAAGGTTAAACCAAAATCTAGGATAATAAAACACTCTGCTGATCTTCTTTATTTAGATACATTTTATACTCATTTCAAGTATCAAAATAATAGGTTTGGGAAACCCATTCCTTATCATCCAAAAGGGTATCATGAAAGACCCTTCTATTCCTTCATTGAATCCTACAATGGTAAAAGCAAAGGGCCCAAGATAACCTGGGTTCCTTCTAATATTTAAATTACATGTGCAGGGTAAGGGAGGGGGCTATCTAGAAGATAATGAGAAAAGGAATAAAGAACTAAACTAAATCCAAGGAGTGATGACTTCTCTTAATTACCTTGTTATCTCTATAGTTCATAAAATTACTATCATAAACTCTATTTTCAATAAAATAATTACTGGGAAAAACAACAAAATATTTCTAAGAAAATAGATCTGTTCATTCAGAGGTACGTCGAATAGAAGTCGATGGTACATCGACTTCTACTCGACGTTAGCGTCAAGTAGCACGCGGAGTAGACAATTCGAATACAATTCAACACAACATCAAGTTCATATCGACGTATGCGTCGACTCATCAAACGATTATTAAAATCAAAATTACGTCGATTGGAAATCGACGTAACATCGACAGGACCACATCGACTTAAGGTCTGATGAACAATCTCAAAGGTACGTCTAGTACCAGTCGACGCAACGTCGATATAGCAGGGCGCGCAGAATTGCTTCTAGAAGCAATCTCGACACAGCTTTGCGCGCCAAATAATAAGTTTTATCGATGGTGCGTCGACCTAAACCCTAAGTTGCGGCGATTCATCTACTTTTAAGCAATTACTGCATCGAAACATTTACGCTTTTGAATTTTCCTCTCTTTGCTCTCTTGCTCTCCTCCTCTCCAGCTCTCTCGCATTCTCTTCCCTCTTTCTTTCTCATTTTTTCTATGTTTTTATAGGTATATATAATCAAATAGCTCCACAACAACAACAACAACAACAACACCATTCCTCTCCAGCCCCAGAGTCTTCTCCTCAAATTCCTCATCAGCTTCCATCTACTCTTGCTCCTCCACCACCTCCATCAATTCATATCTCTCCTGAGACTTACCAGGCTCTATCACCCATCCAAGAAGACTTACCTCCATCACCTCCTCCATCTACCTCTCATATTCCCACTATTGATCTTGAGCAAATCATCTCCAAAGCAGTTGGCCTTGCCTCCTCTACCTTTGTAGACATGGTGACCTCACATGCAAGAAAATTTGATAGGAAGTATTCCCAAATGGAGGCTGTGTTATTAGATTCTACAAGATCCTTCCAAAGCCTCAAGGACTTTGTATCTTCCTCCATGATCACAAAAGAATTCTTAACCTCTCTTCACAGCAAGGTTAAGAAGGGGGAGAACATATTGGAGGAAGAAAGATCTGTTCTGGAGTTGAGTGAACAAAGTATGGGTGATGCTGATAATGCTCCTGCTCCTGACAAAGTGACCACCTTTCAAGCTGCACAGATCCATGGGGGAGCTCCCAAAAAAGTTGAATGAAGAGCAAACAGATGCAGTAAATCAGGGGGATCTCTCAGATATTTAGGGGGAGCCTGCTCCAAGTATTCAAAGAAATCTAGAAGCTGAGATGGCAGTTGTAGGAATAGAAGCTGATCAGGAGAAGCCTCAGAACGACAATCTGCTAGATGAAGTAGCTCAGATTACTCAGGAAGCTGCCTAGGAGGTTTAACACTATGCACACACTCAGGGGGAGCTTCTCAAGGACAAAGATGATGTTGAAGGAGCAGATGATGATAATGAGCCTCTGAAAGTGGCAAAAAGAAAAATTCCAAAGGTCTTCACCAGGAAAAGAAAAACTCCTGAGAAGGATTCCTACACCTCAGGTACTCTGTGATTTTTGTCTTCTGGAAAATAACACTATGGTGGGAAGAACAAATGCTATATCTTGACAAATGAATGGGATTATTTATGATTTCAAATCTGTCTTATTCTGTAATATATTGTCTTGTATGTATGTTTGTTTATGCAAAGGAATGTGTAAAATCACTTTGACAATTTATAAAATTTGTTAAGATAAATAGGGGGAGATTGTTGGGAAAAACTCTTTGATTTAACTTAACAAATTACATAAAAGTGATTTTATTCCTTAGGTTGAATTACTCATTGTATAGTGAGAGTAATCTGGTCATTAAATGTCTTAGGATGTCACACTCAACTTAGGGTGTCAAGACCAGATCAAGAGAAGCAAAATTTGGGCAAAGTTAACATTTGCGTCGAATAGAATTCGACGCAACATTAAGTTAAAGTCGATGCTACTCTGGCTAGAAGTCCAAGTGGTTCAACCCTTCTATTGAAGTAATTCAAGTCGATATTACGTCGAATAGATATCGACGTAGAGTCCATGGACCTGTCGAAATACCTTGAGAAATCGACGCAACTTTTACTTCAACTCAACGCAGAAGGAAGTATCTGTCGAAGCCATCAAAAGTCGACGCAACGTAGACTTCATCTCGACGCAGATAATTAAGTTCAAAGTCATGTCCTCAACTCGACTGTTACGTCGATAAGATATCGATGCAATGTCGACTAGTTGAGTTCAATCAGAGCAAGGATGAATTCGAAGCTGCTCTTACAAGGACTCGAAGGTGCGTCGATAAGAGAGGAAGAGAACTCGGCGCTGCGTCGAATACAGTCTGAAAAGGAAATCTTTTCAGCTGTCATTTTTGGACCTTCTCTCATGACCCACAACACTGAAGACCGTTCTTCAACGACTCCTTAATTGCCTCAAATAGAATGAAGAATTAACAGAGGACAGAGAAAAGCTTTCTTGGAAATATGCTAATAGTTGGTGGACGGGTTGGGAATTAAAGAAGGAAGGAAGGAGAGAATACAGAAAAGAAAGAACAACTGTTCTCTCTCTTACTGCAGAACAGAACAAGGCTGCTCATCATCAATATCTCATAGCAACCAGAGCTCAATCAGGAAGAAGATAAAGGATCTGACAAACATAGCTCCTACAAATTATCACCATCATAAGCAGGAGTTCATTATTAGCAGATCCAGTGAAAGATTATAGAAGTTGTTCTTCATACATCCTTCATAAGAATTATGAGAACAGAATTCTTCTTCCTCTCCCCTTTCTTTCTCCTTCTCATTCCCAACTGTAAAAGAGTTTTGAGAATCCCTCTTCCAAAGGATTCAGTGGTTCACGATCTCCTTATCAAAAGATCTGGTTGGTTCAAGATCTCCTTATCAAAAGATCTGGTTGGTTCATGGTCTCCTTATCAAGAGATCAGTGGTTCTGAGAGTCTCATTATCAAAAGACTCAGGCACAGGTGGTGCATACCTACCAGGTGGTAGAAGAGATGACTACCTATATTTTGGGGAACCTCTATAAAATCTTGGTGTCTTCTGGTTGCTCATTTTCTGTGCTGTTCATTTCATTTAATGCTTTTTTGTTTTCCTGTTTTACTTGACTGCACTGTTTTATTCTGGGTGGGATTTGTTGGAGCATAATACTTAGGTTTTATTGTGTTTGCACAAATTGGATAAAAATAATTTTAAAACTCTATTCACCCCCTCTAGAGAATATCTCAGGGGTACACTGTGCACTTTCAAATGCATATCATAAGCCCCCAAACCTTCGGAGTTCGAATTTTCATACAGAGGAGTTCGGAGGTTTTGATTCTTCTTTGCGCCATCCCGAGTTGTTGTCATCCTTGCACGGTGCGCTACACAATGACGGAGGTAAGTGATTATTTCACGCAAGTAATGAAAGGAGGGAGGGAGAGGGAGGAGCGCGTGCGGTTCATGCCCAGCCGAGGACCGGCCGGCTGGGCATGCAGCTTTTGCTCGGACAGCATGCGCGCCACTGGTGCTGGTGCGGTCGGCGGTGACCGTGCGCACGGATGGACGAGTTCGACGGCGGTCAGGCGGGCGTGCGGCCAGGCGCTGTCGGTGCTGTTCGGTCAGGCGCGTGGCCTGCGCGCGAGGCCGGTGTGCAGCCAGTGGAGGCCATGCGAGCACGCGGCCTATGCGCGCGACTGGCGCGCGGCCCTGGTGCGGGCGATCGCTGCTCGGTCGGCGTCAGCCGAGGGGCGCTATTCCTACGCGCACGTGACCTGGACGCACGCGGCCGAGGGCTTGGTCGGTGCCAGTTGTGTGGGTGCGTGGCCTGCGCGCATGCGACTTGTGCGCACTCGACCCGTGCGCGGCCGGTGCCGGTCGTGTAGGCTCGCGGCCTGCGCATGTGCGGCCTGTGCGCACGCGACCGGGGCGCGACCACTGCCGGTCGTGGGGATGCTCGGTTGCGTTCATATGGGCACCCCTTGTTCGGCGTTCGGCCAACGCATCGTTTGAGGATGCGCGCTGGTGGGCAGAGTTGGACTAATGCGTTCATTTTGCCCATAATTTTGACATTTGCGCATTTGTGTAGCGACTTGCGGCTCCTGATTGAGTGCGCTCATATATATATATTTTTTGTTTATTTTAGGTTTCAAAATGGAACGACCAATCGAGGTCGATGTGTTTGCGTTCCACTCTCGATGGCGTGCGAGTTGACATGTCGCGCAAGCGCTTGGGATTGCCCTTGGACGTTGAGGTGAAGGTTCCTCGGGCAGAAGAGCGTGCCCAGAATCCTTCTACTAGTTTTATGACTCTCTCGGAGAGTTGCTTGAAGTCGGGGTTTTGCTTTCCTCCTTCTGAGGAGTATATCAAGGTGTTTCAGTTTTGCGGCATCCCGATCACCCAGTGTACATCGGCCGGGATGGCTTGGATAATGGGGATGATAGTGTTCTTCCGAGAGCATAGCTCGCAATTTTCTCTAGAGGTGTTCAAAGACTGGCGCGAGGTTTGTACTGACTCGGGCGACCGTATTGAAGTCCGAAGCAACAAGAGTTGGTTTCATTTTGGAGAGAAGAATGATTATCGGCATGGGAACACCATTTACAGGTATGCTCGAAACCGTTGGGATTTGCCAGAGTTATTGAGAGCGCTTCCCGGACGCTGCCGTCGGCAGACGGGGAGGGAGGACGAGTTCATTCCTATCCCCAATTTTCCTGGCTGAGAGGGACTGTCGAAGGCCCTGTATTGTATTTCCAGTTGCGTGGAGGAGAGTCGACTGCTCTCGGTGGGGCTTTCCTGAGATGCTGAGCGTGCGACCGTCGTTCACCTAGTTAGTAGGAAGATGAGGAAGGCTGTCTTCAAGAACGGATGTTCCAGTTCAGGGCCTATCCCACCGGTGCCCGGGAGTCATGACCACGAGGCTGGTCCGAGCAGCCGCAGGGTGGAGCCGATTCCATCTGATTCGGATATTGAGATTTTGGCGTCTCCTACCACCGGCCAGGTCCCGCAGGGGGACTTGCCGCCGCCTCCTCCTTTTCCACTAGCGAGACGAGTTTCCTCCTCTCTTCAGGCGATGACTTCTGCGGTGAGTGGGATTCTGGCTCCTTAGTTCTGGCACTCTTTCTTTTCAGTCTTATGTTTGCTGACTGCCCTCCTCTTTTTTTAATTATAGGCCGATGTTCTGACCAGCGTTGCCCTTATGTGGAACGACTGTTATGTGGGTCTCAAGGACAACTACTTCACTCTTCAGGAGGAGCAACGGGTGGCGAAGGGTGATTTGACTGTCCCGAAGAAGATGAGGGATCGCGATCTAGCCCATATCAGTCGGTTTGAGGCTAACATTTCTTCGTCTCAATTAGATGTTGAGAAGCTGCAAGCGGAGTGTGGTGTTGACAATGCGCTCGCGCAGGACGCCCTCCGTGAGATGTCAGAGGCTCAGGGGGAGATGTTTCGCCTGGAGGGGGAGCTGGGTTTTCTGAAGAGCGAAGTGGAACGATTGTCATCCGCTGAGCAGAGCATTGAAGAGGTGAAGGCGACGGGTGTGGCTGAGTACAAAGAGTCTCTGGATTTCATAGAGGAGAGGTTCCAGATGTCGGAGGAGATTCGCGCCGAGGTTATGACGAAGGAGTTCGAGCCACTGTTAGCGGACGAGTGCGAAGTTGCCTTTCAGAGAGGTATTCAGAAGACTCTCCGTATGATGGAGAGGAAGTTTGGATGTGGCATTGCCGGTCTTGGAGCTGGGGACCTTTCTGAGGATGATCACTCAGATGTAGCCGAGGATTGACGCTTGTACCTATTACCTTTCATCTTCCTATTTTCAGTATTGTTGTTTGTTATTGTTTTTACTTGTGTGCAGCGTTGAGCTGGTGTGGCTGTATTCCTTCGTCGTATATATTGCATTCGTTTTCTTATGTCATTTTGCGACTTTAGTGTCTTTCTTCTTATTAAAGTAGCGATTAGGGGGACATGCCCCAGAGTGGCCGGTGAAGTGTATTCAAACCGTGGACGAATGTAAGAGGGGCAAGCCCTTACGACGTCGGGACCTGACCGCGGATGAGAAGGGCGAACCTTCAATCGACGGCAGTGCGAAGTCCCCGGGGCAGGGCCCCAAAGTGGCCGGTGAATAGAAGGCATATTCAAACCGTGGACGAACATAAGAGGGGAAGGCCCTTACGACGTCGGGACCTGACCACGGAGGACAAGGGCGAACCTTCAATCGACGACAGTGCAAAGTCCCCGGGGCAGGGCCCCAAAGTGGCCTGTGAATAGCAGGTGTATTCAAACCGTGGACGAACGTAAGAGGGGTAGGCCCTTACAATGTCAGGACCTGACCGCGGAGGAGAAGGGCGAACCTTCAATTGACGGTAGTGCGAAGTCCCCGGGGCAGGGCCCCGAAGTGGCTGGTGAATAGCGGGTGTATTCAAACCGAGGACGATTGTAAGAGGGGCAGGCCCTTACGGCGTCGGGACCTGACTGTGGAGAAGAAGGGTGAACCTTCAATAGACGGCATCACGAAGTCCCCGGGGCTGGGCCCCGAAGTGTTCCTGTAGTAGAATAGTTTAGAACAGGTAAAACATATTAAAAAATAAATGTTGATACATGCGCAAGTGCAATCTTGCGGCTTCTGATACAAATTTGACGAGCGAGAAGGTAATGTCGAGCTCCCTTTTCACTGTGCCTACACAAGCTCTTCTGGTTGTTCAACGTGGTAGGCAGTAGCGATCCAGGTGTTAATCATTCCAGCGACCGACCCTCGGTGGTCTCCTTCTGTGCTTCTTTGCGAAAAACCTCAAGGTGTCCTGACTGGACAAGACGTTCAATTTCTTCTTTCAACCTGGCACATTGCTCCATACGGTGCCCTAGGCCTTTATGGAAATTGCAAAACTGGGATTGGTCTCCCCTACGCTGGGAGAGCGGTCTGGGCTAGTTGATGATTTTGGTGTTGTATATTACAGACAGGATATGCTCACGGGGGGCATTTAACGGGGTGTAGACCCAGGAGATTTGATTCGCTGACCCCCGAGAGCAAACTGTGCGACTTTGGATGGGTCGTCTGGCCTTCACGAACTGTTGTTATTGTCCCTTTCTCTTTCGACATGTATCTTTAAGTTGTTGCGGGTTTGATGATGCCGGAAGATTTTCTTTTTTCACCGATGTAGGGGTTGCGCGGCCCTCCTGTGCGCCGCATTTCTCAGAGTTCAGATTTGGCGACGGATCTTAGTTGATCCAAGGAAGCCCAGCTGTGGCCGCGTCGAGAGCACGAATCGAATCCCTGAGGATTTTCCCTTTGTTGTCCATGCGTCCGGACATGGAAACGTCATGATGCAGGGCGTCGAGCAAGAGGCTCCCAAATATTGCGTCGTATGGCGAGTCTGCTTCTACGATGGTGAACTGAACGTCATACTGGACCGGTTCCGAGAGCACTCCTATTTGAACGGGGAGGATGACAACTCCTATGGTGGGTACCATTGTTCCGTCCGGAAGTTTTACGTCGCCGGCTCTGAGCTTGAGGTTCCCACTTAGGAGTTTGAGTCGCACCACGACTGCCATGAACATGATGTTGAATGAGATGCGATGGGTTATCAACGCCCTCCTTAGTTCACAGGCTGGGTTGCCTATGCTTGTGTCTAAGGCAAAGTCCAACCATCCACGGGGACGCTCATGGCGGAAGATTACAAAGATCTTTTCTTGATGTTTGCCATGCTCCGCTTCCCCTAGGTGGAGGGACCTGCCCGTCTCAGTCTCTTCTCATTCCTCTTCTTGGATCCTCTGCGTGCATGCTTCGTGCCATTCAACAAACAACTGGGATAGCTCGGCGAAGTTGTGGATTTCTCCCTTGGGCAGAGATCGATACCGGCGGAGAGCGTCTCCGCGCAGTGTCTCGGTGAAGATTTTGCTGATGATTTGGTCGGGAAGTCCGAATGACTGCATCGCTATCAGGAAGTGATTAACGTGCCCGTACGGGTCCTTTGCTCTGTGAAACTCCTTGTAGTGTGGGAGCTTTAGCCATGATGGGATTGGATATGTCAAGATTGACTTTGACATGGGAGATCGCCTTTGCTGGTATGTGACATCATTTGAATCCTGTTCCACTACGAGAGGGGCTGGCTTACTGGCTGAGCCAAGCCACTAGGGCAGGATGGGTACCGTGATGAGTGCCTTTTCTCCTGAGCCTGCAGGATGTGAGGAACTACACGCATCCAAAATTTTCTGGGCGATATCCATTCCTGCTGGTCCTGAGCACTTTGGCGAAGCGGGTGTTGTCTTTAAGAAGCTTTTGCAGAGGATTTGGAAACACATTCCCACAGACGATGCCAAACTATTGCGGGCCGCTTGAGTTCTTTCTGTAGACCGGTCGACTTGAACGACCTTAGCTCTGAAGCGAACCAAATGCGCTAACAGTCAATCAGAGAGCCGCTAAGTACACTAAGACTTTTTAACGTGGAAAACCCGGAAGGGGTAACAAACCACGCGGTCGGAGCTGTGCCGACCAACTTTCACTATCTTCTGGGGGGGGGGGGTTACAATTAGAGACTTAGAACTTAAGCGCGACAGGGCGCTGCTCATTATAATGGTGAAGAGAGAGAGGGCTCCGAAGGTGACAGACCACCTCTCGGGAAGCTAAGTCCATTTTCTTCTGAGAAATAATGAGAACAAAAGTGAGAATGCTGGTGTGAACAAAAGTGAGAATGCCGAGTCGCCTTTCGGGAGAAAGAAAATCTCCAAGCCCACGAAGGAGATCTTCAAGCACCGAAGGAAAATTCCAGAGAAATCTTCAAAGGAGCTCTCTCGGGTCCAGAAGGCTAGGTCCCTTGAAATGAAGGCTCTGGGCTCCTTTAATAGTTTTGGCCGGGGGTAGCCCGGTAATTTTGCCATCGTAACCACCATAAACACCTGACGGACGAATTACGCTGGTCAATTTGGAGCACACAGATCGCCATTTTTTGTAAATGACCGTCTCGCCCTTCGGGCAGTTTGGGCAGCTTCGTTGAAGGTAAAAAAGGCGACAAGTGAGTCCTGCAATCTGAGAAATTAGGAAAGAAAAAATGTGAGCGTGCTCGGAATGTGGAAGTGTTCTGGGGGTGCTCAGAAGCGTTCTGAGCGCGCAACGAACGAGGAAGCATTCTGAGCGCGCAAGGAGGTTGGAAACGGAAGACCGTACCCCCAAAGAAGGGATGGGGTTTCGGTCGGACGCTCCGCAGGCCCCATGTAGGAGAGGGGTGTGGTTTGGTAGCCCTCGCACGAGGTGCAGCCGCACCCCAAGGGGGGTGCGGCTAGGCCGCATCCCCATGGGGTGCGGCTTGGTCGAACCCCAAGAGGGGTGCGGTTAGGCCGCCCACCTTGAGGAGGGTTTGGCGCTACAGTGCGTGCTATCACTCGGTAGCGCCATACAGTACCGCCATGCACATAGTGGCGGTAGCGCGCCCGCAACCGCGCACGGCAGCATGCGCGGTAGCGCATGCGGTTGTGTGCAGCACAGCTGCGTGCAGTGCTGTCATGCGCGGTTGTGTATGGCCCTGCGGCGCGCTCTGCGCGCATCTTTGTACTGGCGGTTGGCTGTGGAGATGGTGGGTTTGGCCCACTTTTCCACTCATCCCTCATCACCTTAGTGGTGGAGTGGGGTTTCTGAGTAACCGCCACTCGACTTTGTATACATAGATGAGAGCCCATAAATGAATGCATATCAATACTTATCTAATGTCAATGTACATAATGAGAGTCGGTCAAACTCATATTAAATTACATTTTCAGATGAGGTTAGTGGTGCAAATAAAGCCCGGGTCGAAAGCCAGACCCGAGTCTGCTCATTTTTTGCCTGATTAGGTTCATGCCCAGGTCAGGCATAAGGGCCTTACAAAGCCTCATTTCAGCTCCTGGCCCGGCCTGTAGTACGGCCCATGCACAAGGTCAGGTACCAGGCGGCCTAGGACTGGGCCGGCCATCTGGCTGGCCAACTTACCGTTGACCAACCAACTTTTTGTTGGTGCTAGTCCTGCATCGGCAGGCATATACTAGCAGCAAGCCTATATCTTGCCTAGACCTTATTTTATGATTTTATATCATATTCTCATACTCATTAGAGGCCAAACGACTAGAGAGTTGTTTGGCCTCTATATTAATTATATTATATTATATTTATTTTTTATTACTTCAATTTATATCGTTAGAAATTAGGTTTTAGAAAGTTTATATAGATGGGGAGAGGGTTGGAGGTGGATCTTCGTTACTCTCACTCTTAGTCCCCCAGAGGCCCAGATTATGTGCATTTACACTCGAATCTTCACTCTCCACTCTTCAGTATCCATTGTCCAATTTTTTTCTTTGCTCTCGTCGATGGCATTTCATAATGATGTGATCGCTCCTCGAGATACAAGTTTAGATATCGAAATTGTGGATCACAAGCATCGTGCACAAGTGTGAGAACATTTCGACATAGTTTATGTGAATACAGAGCTAAAAGCAGAATGTTGACATTGTGCAAAATTACTCACAACAAAAGGCAACACAACATGATGTGGTATTTGAAATCTTATTTGAATAAACAAGTGTCAGAGTCAAAACAACACCCTAAATGAAACCAAGTCATTCTTATCTCCTTGTTCACTCTCTAGATTTTCTGGAGTTCGGGAGCCTCCTCCACCCCCTTTGATTTTCGCTCTCCCCTTCACCTGGTTTGCTTACCCTCTGCTCCTTGGCCACACCTTTGGTTCTTTGGTCGGGTTGCCACCTAGGACAACATTAATGGCAACAACGCCCTCCTCTCTTGGCTGTCGGGATATCCCCCGTAAAATCTATTTTAGATCAGACAATATGGTTGTCCAATGGCCCATTAGCTTTGCCTCCCTGCATCGATCTGCATCTTCTGGTGCGCATGCTTATGGCTCTAAAGACACCCCTGACTTCTCTTGGGTGTTGATTGTTAGAAATAATAATTATGTGAGTCATATATGTTAATTGTGCGCGTTAATGGGTTTTCATTAACATCGACCTAATTTAGGTGATCTAATTAATTTGGTCAATTACGTTTCATTTTGTATGAACAGTTTAAGTAATGTGTGGATACAGACATCGTTTACATTTATATGATGAGCTTTAATGTAAATGACCGCATTATGGTTTAGTTATAAATATGTTATGGTCCCTGGGTCACAAGGTATCACATTCACTCTCATTCAGTCCTACCATCACATCGCTGGAGAGAGCCTAAGGAGGAAGAGGAGGAGTCGTCTTCTTCGTTAGGACCTTAAAGACTTAGAAGATCCGTGACCGCAATAATCCTTACTCATGGATTCAGGTATGCTTCCGCTCACGATCTTGTCTCGAAGTTTCGACTAGAGCGAATCCGTCTCCGTCATGGTTTCACAGATTCACCCCAACAAGTGGTATCAAAGGGACTCTATATCGATTCACATGGATTTTTCGGCGGTTCTCAGATTTTTTTCTCTCTTTTGGCGGACTTTGGTACTTTTCCTCAATTTTTGTTTGTTTTCACTCAGCTTCAACTTCGAATCTAGCGCCACCACTGATTGTCTAATCAGTAGTGAATCACATTGACCAACAATCTCATGATCGCTGAAATCTGCTGCGATTGGTGGTCGGTGGTGCCACCGCTGCCCTCTTGGCGGCTAAATCATGGCTAGGCTAGCCGGATCCGTCATATGCATGCCGACGGATTCCTACCCCATTTCGGCGGCAAAGACAATTTTTGTAGCATTTTTTCATTTTTTGGCAAGCCCGAATTGGGGCAATTTTTTGGAAAGCCCAATTTATGCTCTTTTGAAATATTTCAAATTTGATTTTGATTTTGGCAAATTTGAATTCGTTACTAAAATTAAAATCATTTTGGGAATCTTTTCAGTTTAATTATGATTTTTTTTGCATATTTTATTAACTTTATAAAGATACAATGATAATTAAATTTATGCCCAAATTCACTCAAATTTTGTTGCCTAATCCGGCAAAATATTTATAATATTTTGGAAGAAAATTTTGAGTATTTTCTGTAGCATGTGTTATGTTGAAATATTTTATGTCTTAATTACCACTTATTCTGAGGTTTTTTGGCAATTCAAATTTGTGTCAATTTAAATCAAATTTGGACTATGTTTTGGAGCCGATTTCTTTAGGTGTTTTATTTTATTCCTCTTGTTTCCTATGGGCAATTTTTTTGGCATATGCTTTAATTTAAGAAATTATATAAATATAAACATTTTTTTATTATAAAATAATAATGATATTAATATTTTGGTAATAAATACCAAATTATTCCATGAACCTCAATTTAATTCATGGATTTAACATTAATTACAATAATAAAATTTTAAGGATTTAAATTTTGCAACCTAATTAATTCTTTAATCCGATTTGAATTTCGTCATTTTCGGGCATAATTTGACGATTAGATCGACGTAAAATTGGTAATTTCTAATTATAAAATAATGATAATGTAATTATTATTTAGTAATTAATATATTACACTCGATTTAATTTTGCAAGCAAATTAATTTAATATTCGGATAAAATAATATTTTATTAGGATATTTAAAATATTATTTTCATTAAAATTAATGAGCCTCTAATTTTTGGGGAAATTACAATGGTCGGGTCAATTTTGTGATTAATTAAATTTGAACTTTAAAATTAAATTCATTAAAGGGTGATTAAGTAATTTTTAAATATCTAATATTGCTGAATAAATTAATTGAAACGACATCTCGTCAAAGTGGGCTCTCTCGCGTAGATTAATTTAATTTAGCATAATTAAGATTGCAGTGAGTGCGTAATTCATACGAATATTGATCGGCCCAAACAAAGATAAATATATTTGCCGAATTGTGCGCACATATGTGGTAATAAATTTGTGATGATTATTTTATTCTTCATGTGAGCAGTATATCAGTCCAAAGAAAGATGGGCCTACTGCTTGACAAGAGTTATCGTTAGTATTTGATTACTATACCGAGAGGATCACTAGGAATCAGCATTTATGTCCAAAGACTAAATGTTCGTGTTCTGTTAGGTCTCTTGTGGTGACCCAACCATTATTTAATGAATTTATTTGTGCATTGCAATGTGTAATTTTTTTTCTATGTGCAAGCAAATTAATTTATGCAATTTTTTCCTTTTCAGCTCATAACTCCGTTACAACGATTTCTGTCAACATTAATTACTTAATAGAACTAATTTTAAAGACTGGAAAGAAAGCATCATGATCGTGCTCGGTTGTAAGGACTTAGATCTTGTGCTTAAGACCAAATCTCCCACATTTCCTTTAGATGATAGTTCCGCTGAGGTGAAATGGAATTATGAAAGGTGGGAGCATTCAGATCGCATGTGTCTAATGATCGTGAAGCGGGGCATTCTAGAAGCCTTCAGGGGCACTGATTACCCCTGCCTTAGAATTCCTTGACACTCTTGAAAAATATTTTGTTGGAACATGGTCTTCCACATCTCCTAGGTTTGAGAATAACAAATCCTATGTGTATTTGATCTTGTGTGTTTAAGTGTGCAGGAAATCAAAGTCCACATGACTCAAGGATGGTTGCCCCCAATTTTGAGCCAGAAATTCCAAGTCTCCCACTAGCACCGGTGGTAGCACTTAGCGCCTGGCACTAGCGATGATATCGTAATTCCGGGAGCACAGATGGAAGGAGATAACGCCTGGCGGTAGCTGATAGCGCAGGCGGTAGCGATGCACACAGTTGGCAAGGAGGAATTGTTTCCTCGGATTGAAGATTCTGCCGCGCAGAATGTGTCCTTATATGGGATAGCGCTGACGGTAGCTCAAAACACAAGAGGAATCTCAGCAGAGTTGCCACGGATTGAAGATTCTGCCACGCAGAACATGTCCTAAAATGGGATAGCGCCGGCGGTAGCACTAGCGCAGGAGCTAACGCTGAGACTATAAAAAGGACCCATTGGCTCCGTCTTCCTTACTCTTCCACAACCCTAAACTCCAGAGCTTCGTGTCACAACATATAGAGGAAGGTTCAGAGAGATACTCCCACCAAAAGCTTAGAGAGAATTTCTGAAGGAGGACTTCTTCACGCTTCATCCGACCGGCGACCGCTTCAACAACGCTTACACTACATCGGTCCAACGTCTCCAACTTCAGAAGTTCTTAGAGGGAGTTTTTATTATTGATGTTTTTATATTCACATCTTTATTCTTGTAATCGTTAGTGAATTCGCCTCGTGTTGGCGACTAGGTCTGGGTAGGACTTAGGGCAGAAATTCGCCTCGTGTTGGCAACTAGGTCTCGGGTGTAGGTCTAGGGGGTGCTCGAGGCCATATCCGGGGAAGGGTTGGCTAGAGCGGCTTGAGGCCGTATCCGGGGAAGGATCGGCTAAAGCCAACCGGTTCGTGGGGATACGAGTCGGTATAGAAAACAAAAAGAGTCTTTCTATTAGCTTTGATTTCTAGCTTCAATAAGAGATCAAGTTTTGTAATCATGCTTCTCAAGTTAATAAAATCATGTCTTTACTTTTACTTCACTTGATTTGTCTTGATCTTCTCTAGTTTAATAATCAAAGCTTTTTCAAAGTTATTCAAAAATATTATAAGTTTTTAAAACCCTTATTCACCCCCCCTCTAAGGGCGCCTATCGATCCAACATGTTTTGCACAAAATGATAAGGCGGAGACAAGCACGCTTCTTGCGAAGCTTGTTTCCATGAAGTACAATGGTAAATGGAATGTACGTGAGTGCATTATGGAATTATCCCCACTTGCTTCAAAACTAAAAGCACTAAAGTTAGAGCAGTCGGAAGACCAGCTCATGCATTTAGTTTTGATTTCTTTTATTGCACCTTCTTGTCAATTCAAGGTCAATTATAACTGCTAAAAGGAGAAATGATCTCTTAATGAGCTCATTTTATATTGTGTGCAAGAGGAGGATAGATTGAAGTAAGAAAGAACTGATAATGATCATATGACAGTGGGTCCCTCCGTCAAAGGCCAGAAAAGAAAGAAGGGAAAACAAGCTGTAAGTGGACCTACACAAAGGAAGCCACAAAAGGAACATTGTAAAGGTTCCACCTATTTCTTTTGTCGGGGTGGTGGACATGTGAAGAAATACTATGTCAAATACCACGTCTGGCGTGCTAAGCAGGGTACACTTCTCACTTTAGTTTATTCTGAAATTAATTTAACTTATGTACCTAAACACACTTGGTGAATTGATTCAGGTGCTACTACTCACATAAGTGTTTCTATGCAGGGTTGCCTGAGCTGCCGAAAGCCAAGTGATGGTGAAAGATACATCTTTATGGGTGATGACAAATCAGTTGAAGTTGAAACTATATGCACTTTTCGTTTATTATTACAGTCTAATCATTATCTAGATTTGTTTGAGACTTTTATTGTACCGCCTTTTGGAAGGAATTTGATTTCTATTTCTATATTGGACAAATTTGGTTACCATTATTCTTTTGGAAATAATAGATTTAGTCTCCTTCTGAATTCAAAATTTATTGGTACTGGTTATTTATCTAATAATGATAATTTATATTTGCTTAATACAATAACTTCATATAATGAAACATTGCATCTTAATTCAAGAGGTACTAAACGCAAATTATTGATCATAATTCCGTCACTTTATGACACAAGCGCTTATGACACATCTCCAAACAGAGAATTGAGAGACTTGTGTCAGATGGAATTTTTGATTCCTTGATTTTACAGACTTTCAAGTTTGCATAGACTGTATAAAAAGGGAAACAAACGAACATAAGAAAGATATGTGCCAGTAGAGCTACAGAAGTCTTAGAACTGATACATACTGATATTTGTGTACCTTTCCATACGGCCTCTTGGAATGGTCAACAGTATTATATCACGTTCATAGACAATTACTCTCGTTATGGATACATCTATTTTATTCATAAGAAGTCACGGTCACTGGACGTATTTAAAGCCTATAAAGCTGAGGTGGAAAACCAACTCGACAAACAGATTAAAGCGGACAGATCTGACCGATATGGTGAATACTACTGTAGATATGACTGATCAGGAGTACAATGTCCATGCCCTTTTGCTAAATTCATAGAGGAGTGTGGTGTTGTCCCTCAGTACACCATGCATGGTACCCCTACCATGAATGGTGTTGTTGAGAGGCGAAATAGAATGCTTAAGGATATGGTGAGAAGTATGATTGCTCATTTTTCTTTACCTCAATCTCTCTAGGGTGAGGCACTCGAGGTTGCAACTTATATCCTTAATAGAGTCACAACTAAAGCAGTACCAAAAACCCTTTATGAACTTAGGACTGGTCGAAAGCCCACCCTAAATCATCTTCAGGTTTGGGGTTGTCCAACTGATGCTAGGCCTTATAGGCCAAATGAAAAGAAATTGGACTCTAGAACGATGAACTGCTATTTATTGGGTATTCTGAAAAGTTCAGGGGATATAAAATTTTTGATCCAACTGCTAAGGTTTTCTTCGAGACTAGTAATGCTCGGTTCTTTGAACATGTTGAGTTTGGAGGGGAAGATATGGTTAGAGACTTTGTCTTTGAAGAGGAGTGTTTTCCTATAGTTGTTATTATCAATACTCATGATTTCATTCCTGATATCGCTCCAGTAACAATCCGGATAAAGACATTATTGAAGAGCTTCCTCATATAGTTCCAAATAAACAAACTCACCAACCTCAAGAACCATTACCATTAAGGAGATCCACTAGAGAAAGGAGAAGGGCGGTGCCAGATGATTATATCATCTTTCTCCAAGAACATGAGGATGGTCAAGGGATGTTAGATGATGATCCGATCAATCTCAATCATGCTATTCAGAGTTCTAATTCTCAATAGTGGATTGATGTCATGAAGGAAGAGATGAAGTCCATGAAGGACACTGATGTTTGGGATCTTGTCAAATTACCCGAAGGTGTGAAACTCATTGGTTGTAAATGGATATTTAAAACCAAAAGGGATTCAAAGGGTAATATTGAAAGATATAAGGCACGTCTTGTCGCTAATGGATTTACTTAAAAGGAAGGCATTAAATATAAAGAGATTTTCTCTCTGGTTTCATCGAAAGACTCTTTTAGGACTATTATGGCATTAATAGCACATTTTGATCTTGAGTTACATCAGATGGATGTTAAGACTGCGTTTCTCAATGACGACATTGATGAAATGATCTACATGGTGCAACCAAATTACTTTGAGCCTGGAGACGCAAAGAAAAAGGTTTGCAAATTAAAGAAATCAATCTAAGGACTCAAACAAGCGTCTCGATGGTGGTATTTCAAATTTAATCAAGTAGTCTTCTCCTTCGGTTTTGAGATGAATGTTGCAAATAATTGCATATACTATAGATTCAATGGGAGTAAATATGTCTTCTTGATCTTATACGTGGATGACATCTTGCTTGCCAGCAATGATATAGATATATTGCATGAGACCAAGAAACTTCTTTCAAAGAAATTTGAAATGAAAGATCTTGGTGATGCCTCTTTTGTACTAGAC
Source organism: Dactylorhiza incarnata (assembly GCA_033032865.1). NCBI lineage: Eukaryota > Viridiplantae > Streptophyta > Magnoliopsida > Asparagales > Orchidaceae > Dactylorhiza > Dactylorhiza incarnata. The sequence goes on from JAWHQI010000028.1 coordinate 12,458,773, forward strand.
ATACAAATACACCGAGATCGCACTCGGGTATACTTGGGTTATTTGGAAAGATATATCGATAAGGTTCTCAAAAGATTTGGCATGCATGATTGTAATCCAGGAGATACCCCGGTGGCTAAGGGAGATACAATGCTCCAAAACTAAAGCTGAGGAATTGAAGATGAAAAATCTTCCTTATGCATCGGCTGTAGGAAATCTCATGTATGCTCAAGTATGTACATGTTCGGATATTGCGTTCATAGTTGAAATGTTGGGCAAATATCTGAGTAATCCAGGACTGGATCATTGGAAAGCAGCCAAACAGGTCATGTGATACCTGAAAAGGACAAAGGCTTTCATGCTCACCTATAGAAGGTCTGATTAGTTGGAGATCATTGGGTATTCTGATTTAGAGTTTGTTGGATGTCAAAATAGCAGGAGATCCACTTCAAGTTATGTATATATTTTGGCTGGAGAAGTTATATCATAAAAAAGTGTCAAGCGGACACTCATAGCTTCCTCGACCATGGTGGCAGAATTCATAGCATATTATGAGACATCCAATCATTGAATATGACTACAAAATTTTGTCGCAGGGCTGTGCATTTTGGATGGTGTTGAATGGTCACTCAAGTTATTTTGTGACAATAAGTATGCAGTGTTGTATTCCAGTAATAACATGAGTAGCTCTAAATCTAAGTACATAGAGATTAAGTTCTTGGTTATTAAAGAAAAAGTTCAAAGTGTACAAATGTCTATAGAGCATATTGGGACAAACTTCATGTTAGCAGATCCACTTACTAAGGGTGTCACATCAAAGGTCTTTTACGAGCACACTGCTCATATGAGTGTCATTCTATTAGAGGATATGTTGTGTTATTGGGAGTGTATTTTGGTGCTTATTTGTTGTATGCCATTTTATGATTATTATTTTGTAGAATAAAACATTTATTATTGCACTCTCAATCTAATTATTTTGATCTCACTAAAGTTAAAGTAGGACTAGTTGAAAATAGACATGTGAAGATCACATTACATGTAATTTTCATGCCACACATCCATACTTGATATATGTCATTGATTGTGTACACATATTTGACCATTAATGGGTCTAGCTATGATTATAGTAGCAAATATCTCTTCGATCCTATGTTAGTACAATCATGGACCAGACTGGATGGAAACGTTTTCAGAAAGGACAACAATTTTTGAGCTCATAAGGTTATCATATAATGCGTAGTTAAAAAATTTAACATATGTTGACCCAAGTGGGAGATTATTAGAAATAATAATTATGTGGGCCATATATGTTAATTATACGTGTTATTGGGTGGTTATTAACATCGACCCAATTTAGGTGATCTAATTAATTTGGTCGATTACATTTCATATTGTATGGACGGATTAAGTAATGTGTGGATACCAGGCGTCATTTACATTTATATGATGTTCTTAAATGTAAATGACCGCATTAGGTTTAGTTATAAATAGGTTATGGTCCCAATATCATAAGGTATAACATTCACTCTCATTCAGTCCTAGAATCCCATCGCTGGAGAGAGCCTAAGGTGGAAGAGGAGGAGTCATCTTCTTCATTAGGACCTTGAAGACTTGGAAGATCCGTGACTGTAATAGTCCATCCTCATGGATTCAGGTATGTTTCCACTCATGATCTCGTCTCGATGTTTTAACTAGAGTGAATCCGTCTCCGTCATGGTTTCACGGATTCACCCCAACATTGATCCCCTAGACCTATTTGATCTCCTAGACATATTTGATCTCCATGCTGTTGTAGTCTTTGCTCTCTCCACATTTCGAGGGCGGTTGTTGCTCGTGATCTAGTTTCCACTCCCCCTGTTATGGCACCTGATTCGCTGCGGCTCTGTAGTGGCCCCTCTGTAATTTCCCTGGTGATAAGTCCACCTCTCCCCCAAAGTCCTTATAATACTCCCTTTAATGGAGCTACCACTTCAATCAAATGGGATTGGGAGTTGCACTTAACATGATCCCTACAACACCCACTGTTTTCACAAGCAATTAAGCCAACCAGAATCCATGAGAAACCTCTTATGTGGCATCAGTTGTGTCCCCTGCCCACAACTAAATGCATTGATGCCAGTTGTGCCTCTCTCTTTTGCAAAAGCCCTCGGATATACATGACACCTTCCACATGTTAGAGAGAGTACCGCGATTGATAATAAATCCACACTAAAAGTGAGGAATGATAATTGGGAAATACTCTAGAGGGGGTGAATGGAGATTTAAAATTTTATAACACAATCAATTACAGAACATGTCACAGATTACATATACATAATAAAGATTATGTAGTAATGAAATTTAAGGTATAAAGCAATCATCCAGATAACACAAAAGTTTTATAGAGGTTTCCCAAAATTGGGTCCATCTATCTTCTACCCCTTGGTAGGAAAATCACTAAACATTGTTAAGTCTTTTGATAAGGAGACTCTTAGAACCACAACTGAATCTTTTGATAAGGAGATTCATAGAACTACCGAGTCTTTTGATAAGGAGACTCTTAGAACCACTGAATCCTTTGGAGAGGAATTCTTAAAACTCTGCACTGAATCCATTTGAGAGGGATTCTTATAACTCTGCACTAAATCCTTTGGAGAGGGGTTCAACTCTTTTGGGATGGATGAATATTGATGCGGTCACCGAAAGAGTAGTAATCGTTCAAGTAATATAAAATGGGAAGTTAATTCCCGAGTATCAAATCTCGCGTAACACGACGGGGTGCAGTAGACTTTCGAGAAAGAGTTGCGATTGAAGTCTTGGTCGGTGTTTTTATCAGAAATCAGGGGGGTTTGCTAACTAATGCAAAGAAATAAAACTAAATTAACGTGTGAGTCATAAGCACCTCTTCGCACCACCGCAGGTCGTTTTCCTTCACTTCGCTCACACCCTCACAATGATGGTCGCCTTCACCTCTTCTCACTCGCTTGTTCATTTCTAGCTGAACGAAAATGCAACAAGCTCACAACCACAACATCATCAAAATTCACAAGACCAAGATCACAAGAACACAATACAATCAAAACAATAATAACAATCACAAATTCATACCATCCACAACTAAGAGTGAACCTATGAACGACTATGCCCAATGGTCATGGTACATAGACACTTTAGAGAATGCATCAATATAGAATACAAGAATTATAAAAGAGAATGGAGAGATACATATTACCACCCCATTGACATGGAGAAAATGGGAGACTCTTCCTCGGATTCAAAGTGGAGCACATTTTGGTCCACTAGCTCTTCCTCTTACTCGTTGGTTGCTTCCACAATACTGGAGAAGATGTCACCTCCTTTAGTTGCGTCTCACCTAGGTTTGTTCGCCTCAACACCATGTACTCCAGCTTGGAGATCCAATGGATCCTTGCAAATCTCCCCGTGCACTGCTAGGAAGCTTGGTGGGGTAGGAGATGGTTTAGGGACGAACCATAGGAGTTCTAGGAAAAAATGACCTAAAATGGCACTCCCCGGACGGTCGATCCAGCTGAAACGTGAGCAAAAATTATATAGGAAAATAGGGTGTACGCATGTGCGACGCAATGCTCATGCATGTGTGTAACATAAACAACATAAGAGAACATGTGTGCCTATGTCGCTCAAATGCATGTGCGCGCACGCACAAATTCAGAATGACCTAAACTCACAAGAATTCGGAAAAATGACTGCGCAAATGCATGTGCACGCACACACATGTGAAAGACCGCACACACAAATTCGGATGGCAAAAAACTAGATGTGTCATAGGGAAAAGAGGTGCTCGTGCATGCAAAAATTACGCACGGGCATGCATAAGTCAAAATGAACATAATATCCCCCGAACACGCACAAAAGTCTACACCTGCAGCAAGAATACATCCAAACAGTCTAGATGCATAATAAATCTAAATATGAACATTAACCACACACATCTAACACAAAAAATGGATGAAAACGATAAGAAATGCAAGGTAAAAACACTATAAGAAATACACGCGTCAAATACCCCCAGGCTTAAATGATTACTTGCCCTGAGAAAACCATTCTACTCACGGGTATTAGATGAAGCTAAATGCTCAATAGGAAATGAAAATAAGGAGTAAACAGAGAAGTTTCATGCCCAAGAATACTAGAAAGAATTCATATATATACTAAATAGTTACAACTCTTTTTAAACAAAATATCAAAAATCAATATCCACTCCCACGACAGAACTACACGGATCGTCCTAAATATAATGTAAGGAGAAAGTAGTGTGGCCACTGAGCTTGGCAATATCCTCCTAAGACTACATGATGGCCTCTAAAGAAATCAATCAATGATGATGACCATATGCTTTCCCGGTCACACTCTCTCCACAACATTAGCTAAGTCTAACTCTACGGATCGTTAGTGTTGGATCTTATGGCGCCCATAGAGGGGGGGGGGGAATAAGGGCTTTATGAATTTTGAATAAAACTTGAGAATTTTTCTAAGAATAATGCTGAGAGAGAAAAATATTTATTTCTGTTGCTACCGCCGATGTTAATAGTTACCGCCCTACGCTAGCTCTTCAGAATTTTAAAACCTTTCGAAAAAAGTTCCAAAGTTGTTGGGAAAAACACCTATGTGATTTATCTTACAAATTATCTTAAAGTGATTTCATTATCTAGGATGTATTACCCATGTTGTAAAGAATGGGTAAATTGGTCATTAGATGTCCTAGGATATCATACTTACACTAGAGTGTCAAAACTAGTCCAAATCAAGCACAAAATTCAGTTGAGTTAAATTGCGTCGAATAGAAGTCGACGCAACTTCAACTACAAGTCGAAACAACTTCAAATACAAGTAGAAGTAACACAAACTAAAGTCAAAGAATAGTTGAAGTCGACGCGACATAGAGATATATTCGACGCAAAAAAACAGAGCTTGTCAAAGCAATATCAGAAGTCGATGCAACTTCAACAAGAATTCGACTTAGAAGATGAAGTTCAAAGTCCAAGTATTCAACTCGACGGATACGTCGATAAGCATTCGATGTAGTGTCGACATCTGAGTTCAGTCAAAGCTAAGAAGGATTTCAAAGTTGCTTCTATAAGAACTCAGAGGTGCGTCGATTAGAAGTGAGATGAATTCGACGCAATGTCGAATACAAACAGAAATGGAATATTTTCTGCTGTCTTTTCTGATGCTTTTTCTGAAGGAATCCAAGGATATAAATCAAATTCTAACGACTCGTTTATTACCAAGAATGGAATGAAGTACTCTAGAGAGAAAATAAAGACATTCTTAGAAGTTATTCAAATCAGATTGACGGGTCGTGAACAGAAATAGAAAAATGTATTTATTATCCAGTGGACATTCCTTCTAAGTACAGAACAGAAGAGAAAACAATTAACATCATTATTCAACAGAGAATAACTATATAGAGGAAGGAAGAAAAAACACCATCAAGGAATTCTATTCAGTCTTCGTTTTCTTCCTCAAGTTTGAACATAGACAAAAGAAGAGCACATCTCTGTACAGGACATACAAACACTGCTACTGCTTTTTCTTCTCTCTTACAGTAGAAAGTCATCAAGAGTACAGAGATTATCAGGATCATAAACAAAATAATTCTTGCATTCTTCTCTATCTTAAGTAAGAGTTAATCTTATACAGATCCTGAAGAACATCAAGTGACAGTATCCTGAGTGATAGCAGAAGAAGGATTCAAACAGAATAATCTTATTCTTTCTTCCTCCTCTTCTTTATTCTCATTTATGTTATTGTAACTGAGTAAAGAGTCTGAAGAATCACTCTCCAAAGGATTCAACTGATTCTAAGAGTCTCCTTATCAAAAGACTCAATAGTTCTAAGAGTCTCCTTATCAAAAGACTCAGTTAGTGGTTCTAAGAGTCTCCTTATCAAAAGATTCAGTGAGTGGTTATAAGAGTCTCCTTATCAAAAAACTCAGTGAGTGGTTCTAAGAGTATCTTTATCAAAAGACTCTGGCACTTATAGTGCATTCCTACCAAGGAGGTAGAAGAGTGGAGTACCCATATTTTGGGGAACCACTATAAAACTTGTCTCTTTTGTGTCTTGCTTTTCTGTGATGTCCCATTTATTATTTCTGTTATCTGCATTTATTTTATTCTGGATTGGATTTGCAAATTGCATAGTTGTTAGACGTTTTATTGTGTGTGCATATTTATGGTAAAAGTTTAAATCTCTATTCACCCCCCTCTAGAGAATACTCAGAGGTTACACTGTGCACTTTCATTTGGTATCAGTGGGAGGTTGATCATAAAAAGGCTAACACCTTGATCAAAATATCTCCTCATTCATATTTTAATATTGTAAAATTATTTTCAGAAAATGAGTTCTAAGAACTATGCATCATCAAGACCACTAGTGTGTAAACATAATAAGTTTACACTCTGGAAGGCCAGAATAAAGTTATACATGAACTTTATTGATGAAGAAATTTTTAAGGTTATTGCCTCAGGTCCCCCACTCCCATTCAGAAAAGATGCAAGTGGGATGGTGACTCAAGAACTAGTCCCTAGAGTAGAGTGGACTGATGCTGAGAAAAAACTGAAGGCATATGCTGCCAAGGCAATGAACATCTTGGTATCCACTATGTCAGATGATATATTCCAAAAAGTGGCTGACTGCAACTCAGCCAAAAATATCTGGGAATCCCTTTCAAGATTGGTTGAGGGAAGCTCTGATGAAAGAAAGGACAGAAAGTCCCTTCTTATATCCCAATATGAGAACTTTCAGAAGAAGGCTGAGGAAAGTGTTGTTGAAATGTATGAGAGATTCAGCATTATTATTAATGAGCTAAAAAGTCTAGATAAGGAGATCTCTCTTATTGAATCCAATGATAAGCTTCTTATGTGTTTCCCAAGCACATGGGACTTAAGGATCTGTGCCATCCGAGAGTCCAGATGTCATAAAGAGATTTCCACTGATGCTTTTCTTAGAAAGCTCAAGTCCTATGAGCTTCTACTAAAGAGCAGGGCAGAGACAGAAGCCAAGAAGAAACTATCAACTCCTAAGGAAAGGACTGTTGCACTAAAAGCTGCTGAAGGAGAACCCTCCACTTCTGAGGAAGAGATGTTGAATCTCTTAGCCAGAAGATTCAAAAGATGGGTAAGACAGAAGATTCCAGAAGAAAAGAGAGGAGTTCAAACAAACAAGGTATGACAAAACTCCAAAGCAGGAAATAATCTACCTCTCATGCAGAAAGCTAGGGCATATTGCCCCTGAATGTCCTGAGGAACAGAGGGACAGAAGCAGCAACAAGAAATAACACAAGAAGAAATCCTTCAGGAAGAAGGATAAGAAGAAGGGGAAAGGTTTCATTGCTGAGACCTGTAGTGACTCAGAGTCTGAGTCAAGTTCTTCTTCATCTGACAGTGATGAAGAGAGAACATCTGAAGAAGTCTGCTTAATGGCTTTAGAAGATTCTACTGAAGAAAATCAGGTAACCATATTTGATGAATTTGATTTTTCTTCAAAATATTTTAAAGATTGTTTTAAAGATTTTTGTCAAGATTATATTAACAGTTAAATGAAACTTAACATACTCAAAGAAGAACTAGAAGTCATTAGGAAAGACAATATGTATTCAGCTAACTATGAATTAAGAAATCAGATGTATAGGAAAGAAACTAAAATAAATACATTAACTATTGAAAACACTAACCTAAAAGAAGAGCTTGTAAAAGCAAAGGCCTTTGAAGACTCACTCAATGGGAGAAGTCAAAAGCTTAAAGACATTGCACAAAATCTCTCGATGAGATTTCAACACCTAGGTCTAGGAGCAGACCCATCCACCAACACAATAATCCCTAGCAAACCTGCCCGGGAAAACTCTATAGTATTCATTAGACCTAGTGTAACACAAACTAATAACAATCTAGAATTTTGTGAAGAATTAAATAACAACCCTAATAGAAACACGATTTTCAATAGGGAAGATATAATTGATCAAACAGGAATTCTAGGTAAACACCCTTTAGAAAATCCAGTTAAAAATTACAAAATTATTAATAAAAGGAATTATGCGTTGAATAGAACTAGACGCAATTTTAAAGATGCATCAAATGTAACTCAACGTAGTTCTGCATATGCATCGACATCAATTCGAAGCAAGTATGAGGGTGCATCGAATTCTACTCGACGCAACCAATATTCTGCATCGACTTACTATCGACGTAACTATGCAGACACGTCGAATTCCACTCAACGCAACTTTAAAGTTGTATCAATTTCTTCTTGACGTAAGTTCCCAGCAAATAAATTTCAAACATCTAGACCTCTCTCTCTTATTTCTACTTATATTCCTAGATGTTTTTGCTGTTCTAAAATTAAGCACATAGCCAAACATTGTTGGCATAATAAACCATCACTTCTTCACCTTAAGGGGTATACTGAAAGACCAACTTATTCTTTCATAACTCCATATGATGATAGAAGAAATAAACCCCAGTAAGTGAGGGTCTATACAAATGTTTGATTTCATGTGCAGAAAGGAGACTGTTCTACCACAAACCAGCAGTGGTATCTGGACAGTGGGTGCTCCATGCATATGACTGGAGCAAAAGAGGTGCTAGAAAACTACAAGGCCAAGGAAGGCCCTAAGGTAATCTTTGGGAACTCCTATTCTGGCCAGACCAAAGGATATGGTGTGCTCAGGATTGGGGGAATCTTCATTTCTAAGGTAGCCTATGTTGAAGGTCTTCACCATAATCTAATTAGTATTAGTCAATTGTGTGATGGTGAATGCAAAGTTGTATTCACCAAATCCTTATGTCATATAGTTAGCTCTGTAACTAGCCAAATAGTATTGACTGGACTTAGGAAAGGTAAGGACATGTAGTAGATTTTTAGGATGCTAAGTCAGAAGTTTGTTTGTTTAACTCCCACCTAGAAAATAATGAATTGTAACATAGGAGACTTAGTCACCTGAACTTTAATACAATAGCTAAGTTATCCAAACACAACCTAGTAAGAGGCTTACCAATTGGTAAGTTTAAGAAAGACCGTCCTTGTAGAGCCTGCCAACTAGGAAAGCAAACTAAGTCATCATTCAAACCAATTGGTAAGAATGATTCCCCTAGAACACTCTATCTGTTGCACATGGACCTTTTTGGTGCTATCTCCACTCAAAGCTTAGCAGGCAAGTCCTATACATTAGTCATTGTAGATGAATTTTCTAGATTCAGCTGGGTCTTCTTTCTAAAAGCTAAATCAGACACCTTCAAGATTCTCTGAAGATTCATTAGACAGATTCAATCTGAATTCAATTCTCAAGTTGATGTGATCAGAAGTGATCATGGTACCGAGTTTGAATATCAGTTAATTTGTAGATTCTGTGAGGATGAAGGGATAAGACAAAGCTTTTAAGCTCCTAGACACCCCCCCCCCAACAAAATGGAGTGGCTGAAAGGAAAAATAGAACCTTAAGTGAATCAGGAAGGACATTATTGGCTGAATCCAATTTGCCAAAGTTCTTTTGGGTAGATGCAGTGAATACTGCCAACTATGTTCTGAATAGAAGTCTCATCCATAAAACTAAGTTGAAAACTCCTTATGAGTTGTTGAAGGGAAAGATACCTATAGTCACATACTTTAGGATTTTTGGGTATACTTTCTTCATTCTGAATAATGGAAAGAGTCATCTTGACAGATTTGACAAGAAGGTTGATGATGGAATATTCTTGGCATACTCCTCATCAAGCAAGGCCTATATGTGTTATAATAAGAGCACTCTCAAAATTGAGGAGTCAATGCATGTTGCATTTGATGAAACTAACCTGTTCTCCAAGGGGAAGGAAACTTCCACCAATGATATATTGCAGGAAGAGGACCAACTTGCAGATCAAGTGAAAAGACTCAACATCATGGATCACCCATCAGATTGCCAAGACAAGGGCAAGCATAAAGTTGACAATGATTCAGATGCAGACTCTGCTGAAAAATAAGGATGACAATAGAGCACCAGCTCTACCAAACACAGAGGTCATTCTAATAAATGAAAATGGTGCTCCCATAGTCAATGATCAAGAAGAAACACATGAGGAGGTGAATCCACTGATCAACTCCACAAGAGCAAGGATGACCCTAAAGGATCACCCTCCAACTCAGGTTATAAGAGATTTGACAGTTGGAGTAAAGCAAAGGAACCAGATAACAACAGAAACTATGCTGCAATGCTTCCTCTCTCAATATGAGCCAAAGAAATTTGAAGAAGCAGACAGAGACCCTCACTGGATTGCAGCCATGCAAGAGGAGCTAGATTAGTTTGAAAGGAACAAGGTTTGGACCTTAGTTGAGAGACCAAGAAATTACCCAATAATTGGAACCAAATGGGTATACAAAAACAAGATGGACTCAACTGGAGTCATTATCAGAAACAAGGCAAGGCTTGTTGCTCAAGGATATAGTCAAGAGGAGGGAATTGACTTCAACCAGACATTTGCTCCAGTGGAAAGGCTGGAAGCCATCAGAATGTTTCTTGCTTATGTTGCACATATAAAAATAAAAGTCTATCAGATGGATGTGAAGAGTGCATTCCTAAATGGAACTCTTCAGGAAGAAGTATATGTGGAGCAGCCCCCAGGTTTTGTCAATCCATCTTACCCCTCTTTTGTTTATAGATTAGATAAAGCACTATATGGTCTCAAGCAAGCTCCAAGAGCTTGGTATGAGACCTTATCCACCTTTATCTTAGAAAACTCTTTTGTAAAAGGCAAGGTGGATAAAACACTTTTCGCTAGAGCACATAAAAATCAGCTACTCTTAGTACAAAAATATGTAGATGATATCATATATGGCTCAACAAATCAAAAACATTACAAAAGGTTTGCTGACCTAATGCCGTCTAGATTTGAGATGAGTAGCATGGGGGAACTATCCTACTTTCTTGGTCTCCAAGTAAAGCAAACTGCAGATTGCATTTTCATATCTCAATCCTAATATACCAGAGAACTTATCAAAAGGTTTGGGATGGAGAATGCCTCTGTAATGAAAACCCCCATGGCTACCAATACTATTCTTGATAGAGATGAGAAGGGTAAGTCCTTTGATCAGAAGACTTACAGAGCATCCATTGGCTCATACCTCTATCTGATAGCTAGCAGGCCAGATATCATATTTGCTACATGTATATGTGCTAGATTTCAGGTTGACCCTAAGAAATCTCACATGAGTTCTGTGAAAAGAATACTCAGATATCTAAAGAGTACACCGGAACTTGGCTTATGGTATCATGCAGAATCTGGATTTGACTTAGTAGGCTATTCAAATGTAGATTATACTGGATGTTGGCTTGATAGAAAAAGCACCTCAGGAACTTGTCAATTCCAGGGTGCTAGACAGATCTCCTGGATTGTCAATTCCAGGGTGCTATCTCAGTTCAGCTCTCTATTTCTTGAATTCTTAGAGGATTGCTACCGATAATTGTGTGCCCAACATAGAAGGTTGCAGACTCTCACTGCTCAAATAAAGGCCCTTGAAAAGGAAGTAAGGTTGTCAGTGCTACCTGCTGATGTATTTATATCCTTTTTAACGATATAAAGCAGGGGGAGAATTGTGTCAGCATGCCCCTCTAAACTCAGTATATACAACAAATCTTCCCTCTCCCTATGTGTCAGAAGGAGAGCAAGCTATCTCCTCTAGGCTTCTTCTGCTACCTGAATCATCCTCTTCTCCTAGAACCCTGCCTTCAATCTAGGGGGAGCCATCACAACAGGGGGGTGGATGTCTTCTCAGATGATAATGACTACTGGAAAAGTCTGAAGGAGTTCTCAGAATGGGATGATTCACCCATTCCTGAGACACCGAATTTCAGGCCTTATTCTGATGAATCAACAACAACACCATCTTCATTAAAGCCTGACCCTACTCCTACACCAGCTTCCCCCTCTCCAACACCAGCTCAGCTCCCTCCTGCTCCTACTCCAGCACTAATTCCAATAGTCACAACACCAGCCTCCAGAGGAAGACCTCCATTCAGAGGAAGGGGACATGGAAGAAACTATAGAGGAAGGGGAAGAGACTTAATAGGAAGGGGATATGGAAGAGACATACTATATAGGAAAGGTATACAAAAGAACAAAGAAATCAGTTCAAGATGGACACATCTTTTTTCAAAACTTATAAGAAGATTGAAATTCCTGAAAATACAATTAAGGTATATGATGACCCAAAGCTTGACAAAGCCCTAGATGAGGTTAGAAAGGATCAAGATGAATTTGAAGCATCTCAAAGAGAATTGGAAGAAAAGAGAAGGTTATTCATTGAAAGGCTGAATAAGGGGAAAGAGGCTGTGGAAAAAGAACAATTAGAAGAGGCAATCCAGATTCTTAGCAGTCTGTTTGATCTCTCTAAATATACTACAAAGAACCCTCAGGCTAAACTCATGGATGGGAAAGGTCACAAGGACACAAGGGGTCTTGGAGTTAGTCAAGACTTAGAAGACCTACCATATCAGAAGAAGAGAAAGATCACATTTAAAATAACTCCAATTCCAAGCATCCCTCAGTTAATCTTCATAGTACCAGATCCTGATGCAGAAGAGCTAGACCTAGAAGAAATCAACTTGCTGTTTGCTAAAGTCATCAGTCTGGGATCCATGCTTAGTTATGTCTATCCTAAAGCAGAAGCTAACCTGGAGAAGCTTTTTAAAGGATATGACAATCCAGAAGAGTCTAGAAAAAGCTATTCCAGCAAACTTCAAGTATGTGTAAAGAAAGTTCAGAAAGGTCTGTGAGGCCTTAACTACTTTTCTCAAAAAGAGAAATTAGATCATTTCATGTGTAACTAACTCTGATAAACAATTATCTAGATTAATCAAATGTTTTCTGTTTACCAGCCCATTTTGTGTCTTTATATATTTGTTTGTACTCTGTTTATTTAACAACATGTTTGAAATCAGTTAAATTATTTGTAAAATTTGTTAAGATTAATAAGGGGAGTTTGTTGGGAAAAACACCCATGTGATTTATCTAACAAATTATCTTAAAGTGATTTTATTATCTAGGATGTATTACCCATGTTGTATAGAAAGGGTAAATTGGTCATTAGATGTCCTAGGACATCACACTCACACTAGAGTGTCAAAACCAGTCCAAATCAAGCACACAATTCAGTTGAGTTAAACTGTGTCGAATAGAAGTCGACACAACTACGACTACAAGTCAAAGTAACTTTGAATACAAGTAGAAGTAACTCAGACTGAAGTCAAAGTATAGTTGAAGTTGATGCGACATCGAGATGTACTCGACGCAAAAGATAAAGCTTGTCAAAGCAATATCAGAAGTCGACGCAACTTCGACAAGAATTTGACGCAGAAGATGAAGTTCAAAGTCCAAGTCTTCAACTCGATGGATACGTCGATAAGTATTTGACGCAACATCAACATCTAAGTTCAGTCAATGCTAAGGAGGATTTTGAAGTTGCTTCTATAAGAACTTAGAGGTGCGTCGATTAGAAGTGAGATGAATTCGACGCTACGTCGAATACAGACAGAAATTGAATATTTTCTGCTGTCTTTTCTGATGCTTTTTCAGAAGGAATCCAAGGATATAAATCAAATTCTAATGGCTCGTTTATTACCAAGAATAGAATGAAGTACTCCAGAGAGACAACAAAGACATTCTTGGAAATTATTCAAATCAGATTGACGGGTCGTGAACATAAATAGAAAAAGGTATTTATTATCCAGCGGACATTCCTTCTAAGTACATAACAGAAGAGGAAACAAATTAACAACATTATTCGATAGAGAATAACTATACAGAGGAAGGAAGAAAAAAACCCATCAAGGAATTCTATTCAGTCTTCTTTTTCTTCCTCAAGTTCGAAAATAGACAAAAGAAGAGCACATCTCACAAACACTACTACTGCTTCTTCTTCCTCTTACAACAGGAAGTCATCAAGAGTACAGAGATTATCAATATCACAAGCAAAACAACTCTTGCATTCTTCTCTATCTTAAGCAAGAGTTAATCTTATACAGATCCTGAAGAACATCAAGTGACAACATCCTGAGTGATAGCTGAAGAAGGATTCAAATAGAATAACCATATTCTTTCTTCCTCTTCTTCTTTATTCTCATTTATGTTATTGTAACTGAATAAAGAGTCCTAAGAATCCCTCTCCAAAGGATTTAGTTGGTTCTAAGAGTCTCCTTAACAAAAGACTTAGTGGTTATAAGAGTCTCCTTATCAAAAGACTCATTTAGTGGTTCTAAGAGTCTCATAATAAAAAGGCTCAGTGAGTGGTTTTAAGAGTATCCTTATCAAAAGTGTTGGGAACTGTGCCAACAATGTTCCTGATTTGAAGAAGTGCTCAAATCAATGATAAATGCACTATGTATTTGATGGTATATTTTATTCATGACTACAGAAGATAAACCAAATGTTCAGTAATTTTCTAACTCCAAAATCATCAGGAAGGACTAGACATATTGTTGAGATAATGTACATATCGTTGAAATGCTTTAAAGCTTCATTACTAGTATCTAGACGATAATAGTAATGAAAAATAACTAAGTAAAATATCGTCTTAAGACTCAGCAAAAGAATCGTTGAAAAAGGAAACATATCGTCGAGACAGTTCCGACGATATCGTCTTGAAGAAAGTTTATCGTTGATAAAGCTAAGTTCAGATATCTCGACGATATCATCTTGAAGGAAATGTATAGTCTTGAAAAAAGCTTATAGTTGAGAAAGACTAAGCTTAGATGTCTCGACGACATCATCTTAAAGAAGTAGTATAGCCTTGAAGAATCAAAGACATAACTCATTAAGTCGTGAAGAAAGGTTCATGAAGACAACATCAGTTTGAAGACCTTATATCGTCTAGAATATCAAGACGATGTCGTCTTGAAAAAAGACTATCAACTTGAAGAAAAGTCTAAGTCATATGAAAAGGAGTATCTCGACGATATCATCATGAAGAAGTAATATCATTGAGATATCATATAAAGTCTTGAAGAAAGATGTATGTCGATGATACCATCTTGAAGAAGTCATATTGCCTTGAAGATTGAAGACATATTGTAACTAAGGAAACATCTCGACGATATCGTCTAGAAGAAGCAATCTCATTGAGATATCAAGTAGAGTCATGAAGAAGGAAGTATGTCGACGATATCGTCGTGAAGAATATCTGTCGTTTATTTTGATCAAGACGATATCATCTTAAAGGAATATTATCGTCTTGATAGTTGCAGAGCAGCATTTAATGCGCCGGTTCTCTTGGAAATTGATATTTAGGGAATATGCATGCCGCCTATCTTGCGCACCAATCAAGGCATTTATGACAATTTATTCTGCCATTTCTTTCAAATATTCTATCGAGCAATTTATGGAAGAATTATGTAAGGGCTTTTATGAAAAGTTACAGAAGAATATAAAAGAAAAGAAATTGTCGATTTCAATACTTACTTGACTTTCTTACAACATACTGAATCTGATCAAGAAAAGAAAGCAAGAGAACAAGCAAAAAATCTTCATCACTTGGCTGAGAAGACAAGAAAGAATCTTCCTCCTATACTAGAAGTGCATCCATCAACTAAGGAGGAGATTCAAAAGAAAGGTTCAGTAATCCACAAGATCACTGAGCTTACATCTGCAAGAAGAAGAAGTCTGATATTCAAAGCATACATCTCGAAGACTTTTCTTCTACAATATCAAACATCTTTGTTCTATTATGTAGGGTTGTTTGTGCACCTAAACTGGTGGGATCTTATACCAGATCTGAGTTGGTAGGGTTCTATGTGAGCCTGAGATTGGTAGGGTTCCGTGTGGCCTGAGTATTGGTAGGGGGTACAGATCTGAGTGCTTGGTAGGACCTGTAAAGTCTGAGAAAATTGTTGTAAGGTTTGTATTACCTGAGTGTAAGCTTTTTGGTGTGAAGGGCTGAGGTAGGATCCTTATGATCTGAGTTGTAAGATCTGAAAGTGGAGGTTAGATCTTAAATTAACTCTAGAGGGGGGGGGGGGGGGGTGTGAATAGAGTTTAAAACTTTTTCCCTTAGTTTTATAGCGGAATTAAAAATAG
Source organism: Dactylorhiza incarnata (assembly GCA_033032865.1). Classification (NCBI taxonomy): domain Eukaryota; kingdom Viridiplantae; phylum Streptophyta; class Magnoliopsida; order Asparagales; family Orchidaceae; genus Dactylorhiza; species Dactylorhiza incarnata. The sequence goes on from JAWHQI010000028.1 coordinate 12,474,810, forward strand.
TGATATATATTTGTGTATATGAGAGTGAGTAATAAAAACTAAGTAAAAACAAGTAATGAAAATCAGCACAACAACAAAACACAGAAATTCACAGTACAGAAGACACGAGGAATTTTTATAGTAGTTCCCCAATAACCTGGGTACGTCTAATCTTCTACCACACTTGGTAGGATCCACTAGGAATTTTTGATAAGGTGCCCTCACACCAAGGGATTTTTGATAAGGTGTCCACACACCAATGGGAGTTTGATCAGGTGCCCAAATCACCGATAAGCTTTTGATAAGGTGCTTAAAAACCAAACAAGGATTTTTTGATAAGGTGTCTTGCCACCAGTGAGTTACACTTTTGAAGGGAGTATTAACCCTGTACAGAATGAGATGGAGAGGGGTTATGAAGTTCTTCTCTGTCAATATGTATAGAGAAGACTCTAGTGGATTTGATGTTGAAATGCTCCTCTGTCTGATATGATTTGTTTGACAGTTGATGTTGCTGGAGCTTTTCTTGAAGAACTGATCTTCCTGTAGCTGATTAAATTGAGAGAATAAGTTCTCCAATTTGTTGTTGCTCTTTTGAAGATCTGAATGCTTGTTCTTCTTCTTCTTCTTTCTTTCTTGATTCTTGCAGCAGGAAAAATACTGAGAGGTGGTGTAGCTGTTCTCAGAAAGTGTGTGCTGCTAAAGGAGAAGAAGATGAAGTTCTGTGCTCTGAATAATGCTCGACAGGAAGAAGATAATGATCTATTCTTTTTATTCTTCCTGTATATCTCTCTATCCCTGTTCTGTCGATTTCCTGTACAGCAAATATGTAAAGTATTCTATTTTATTTGATCTGTCGTATAAACTTGAGTATAATCTGCTGTATATCTTCTCCCTTTTCAAATATCTGACAACTATTAAATGCAGATCCCTTATATTAAGGGATATAATATATCTGAAAAGATAATCTGGGAACAGTACAGCTGCACGCCGTAATCTCTTTCCATTTTCCACGATTTGTCCTTTTCTGCTGGAAGTGTCAACCGCTATAACTTAAATAATAAAGATTATGTTTCCTTACTTGATCTGATTGGAAAGAGCCATTGCCTTCATCGATCTGTGTTCAGAGAATTGATATATAATTGATCTTTAAGTATTAAATATTCTGGAAACTGTATTTGTTGATCTGAGCTTCAGTAAACAATTTGTCGAGCTCTGGCTGGAAACTGTCGAACGCTGCCTGGAATCTGTCGAGCGCTGGCAGCCATTTGTCGAACGCAGAGATGGCTGGATTTCGTCGAACGCTTCCTTGATATTTTGTCGATCGCCGTCCGACGAATGCTGAGTGCCGTTCGACGATTGCTGAGCGCCGTTTGACGATTGCTGAGACTTAATGAAATTTCTAGTTCTAACAGCCAAATATCTTCCTAAACTCTTGACCCATAAACTATACATTGGGGTCAAATTATCCTTAGTCAACATATAGTGATCCTAGCCCAAATCACAAATAGGGTTGTTCCAACAATCTCCTCCTATTTGGGTTAGGACACTATTTGACAAAAGTTGAAAATAAACTAATGCTAAAACATCAAAAACAACAGAGTATGAATATATCTAGAGAAGTCATCTACAATAACTAGAGTGTAAGACCCCCCCCCCCTAAACTCTTTGTTGTTATAGGTCCAAAAAAGGTCCATATGTAGCAAATATAAGATTCTAGGTGAATCACTTTTAGATAATGATTTAAAACTATTTTTAGTTTGCTTGCCTAGTTGACATGCCCTACAAAGACCTTCTTTCTTATATGATCCTAAGGGTAAACCTCTAACAAGATTGTCCTTAGATAATTTAGCAATGGTCCTAATGTTTACATGTCCTAATCTCTTATGCCAAAGTTCACTCAATTTGCTTAAATCACTAAATAAACAAACTTCTGAAGTAGATGAATTGAAATTCACTAAATATATATTACCTTGCTTAATACCTGATAAGAAAAGAATATCATCAGTAGATTTAATAAAGCAATTCAATTTATTAAATGTCACCTGATACCCTTCATCACATAATTAACTTATGCTGATAAGGTTATGCTTCAGTCCCTTTACATAAGCTACCTTTTTGAAGGTGACTTCTCCAACCTTGACTTTTCCATAGCCTTTGGTCTGTCCATAGTTGGAGTCTGCAAATATAACTTTTGGTCCAAGCTTTGCTTTGAAGTTGTTCAGGTTGGCCTTGTTCCCTGTCGTATGTTTTGAACAGACACTGTCCAAATACCATTTCTCATTTGTTCTTGGACAGCTGTGTACCTGATCTGCATCAGTTTCTGCTTCTGATTCTGATTCCTCTTCATCAAAATTGTTGGCTGAGGCATTGATTGCCATCATGCAGAAATTCTTCTCTTCTTCATAGTCTTCATCATCACTGGATGAAGAAGCATTTCCTGACTCACTGTCTGAGTCATAAATTGCCATCAGGCACTGATCATTCTCTTTTGTTTCTTCTTCATCATCTGATGAGCTGGATGATGGTTCTGATTCTGTTTCACTCCAGGATTCTGCTACAAATCCTCTTCCCTTCTTTTTGTGTTTGTGAGAGGAAGATTTGCTGGAGGTTCTTTTCTCTTCTTTGTCCTTTCTCTTTTCTTTCTTCTGATTCTCTGGACAGTCTGGTGCAATATGTCCAGGTTTCCTGCAAACATAACAAATAATTTCTTTAGAATTATTTTTGTCATACCTTGGCTTTTCATGGCTTCTGGATGACTTTTTCCTGAAGTCTTTTCTTGCCATCTTATAGAATCTTTTGGCAAACAGATTCATGAACTCCTCATTGTCAGGAGTTTTTCCTTCTTCTTCTGTTGCTTTGAAGGCAATATTCCTGTCCTTCTTTGTGGAAGAGGAGGTGCTGACTTGTTCAGCTTCCCTTGTCTTAATGAGTTGCTCATAGGATTTGAGCTTTCCTAGTAGTGTCTTAGTAGTTATCTCATTAAGACTTCTGGCTTCCTTGATAGGCCAGATCCTTGAGTCCCAAGTGCTGGGGAAGCACATTAGGATTTTGTCATTGATCTCAGTTAATGAGATTTCCTTATCCAATGTTCTGAGTTCACTTATGATTACACTTAATCTACTGTACATATCTGCAACTGATTCTTCTTCACCCTTCTTGAAGTTCTCATACAAAGAGATCAAGTGAGATCTCCTGTCCTTTCTTTCATCAGCAGAACCTGCAACCATATTGTTGAGAGAGGTCCATATCTCTCTAGCTGAGGTGCAATCCACCACTTTCTGAAAGATGTCATAAGACATAGTTTGAGCCAGAATATTCATGGCTTTTGCATCAGCACTTCTTTGCTTTTTCTGAGCTTCAGTCCATTCAGGAGGTGGGACAACAGTGTTGTATGCTGTGGTTCCAGTACTTGCTGCTGATGTAGGTGTTGGAGGTCCTGTCAGAATAACATTGAAAATCTCTTCATCAATAGAGTTCATATAAAGCCTAATCCTTGCTTTCCACAGTGCAAACTTACTGAGATTGCACATAGGAGGTCTTGTGCTTGAATACTCCTTGTTTTGTGCCATGAGTTTTTAACAGAAAATAAAAAAAACAGTAAAAACTCTAAAATAATTTAAGATCTAATTGATCTTTGTGATCTAGGTGTTAGCCTGTAAATAAGATCAACCTCTGATACCAATTGAAAGTGGAGGTTAGATCTTAAATTAACTCTAGGGGGTGAATAGAGTTTAAAATTTTTTCCCTTAGTTTTATAGCGGAATTAAAAATAGTGATATATATCTGTGTATATGAGAGTGAGTAATAAAAACTAAGTAAAAATAAGTAATGAAAATCAGCACAACAACAAAACACAGAAATTCACAGCACAGAAGACACAAGGAATTTTTATAGTAGTTCCCCAATAACATGGGTACGTCTACTCTTCTACCACACTTGGTAGGATCCACTAGGAATTTTTGATAAGGTGCCCTCACACCAAGGGATTTTTGATAAGGTGTCCACACACCAATGGGAGTTTGATCAGGTGCCCAAATCACCGATAAGCTTTTGATAAGGTGCTTAAAAACCAACAAGGATTTTTTGATAAGGTGTCTTGTCACCAGTGAGTTACACTTTTGAAGGGAGTATTAAACCTGTACAGAATGAGATGGAGAGGGGTTATGAAGTTCTTCTCTGTCAATATGTATAGAGAAGACTCTAGTGGATTTGATGTTGAAATGCTCCTCTGTCTGATATGGATTTGTTTGACAGTTGATATTTCTGGAGCTTTTCTTGAAGAACTGGTCTTCCTGTAGTTGATTAAATTGAGAGAACAAGTTCTCCAATTTGTTGTTGCTCTTTTGAAGATCTGAATGCTTGTTCTTCTTCTTCTTTCTTTCTTGATTTTTGCAGCAGGAAAAATACTGAGAGGTGGTGTAACTGTTCTCAGAAAGTATGTGCTGCTAAAGGAGAAGAAGATGAAGTTCTGTGCTCTGAATAATGCTCGGCAGGAAGAAGATAATGATCTATTCTTTTTATTCTTCCTGTATATCTCTCTATCCCTGTTCTGTCGATTTCCTGTACAGCAAATATGTAAAGTATTCTATTTTATTTGATCTGTCGTATAAACTTGAGTATAATCTGTTGTATATCTTCTCCCTTTTCAAATATCTGACAACTATTAAATGCAGATCCCTTATATTAAGGGATATAATATATCTGAAAAGATAATCTGGGAACAGTACAGTTGCACGCTGTAATCTCTTTCCTTTTTCCACGATTTGTCCTTTTATGCTGGAAGTGTCAACGGCTATAACTTAAATAATAAAGAAATATGTTTACTTTCTTGATCTGATTGGAAAGAGCCGTTGCCTTCGTCGATCTGTGTTCAGAGAACTGATATATAACTGATCTTTAAGTATAAAATATTCTGGAAACTGTATTTGTCGATCTGAGCTTCAGTAAACAATTTGTCGAGCTCTGGCTGGAAACTGTCAAACGCTGCCTGGAATTGTCGAGCGCTGACAGCCATTTGTCGAACGCAGAGATGGCTGGATTTCGTCGGCCGCTTCCTTGATATTTCGTCGATCGCCGTCCGTCGAATGCTGAGCATCGTTCGACGAATGCTGAGACTTAATGAAATTTCTAGTTCTAACAGCCAAATATCTTCCTAAACTCTTGACCCATAAACTATACATTGGGGTCAACTTGTCCTTAGTCAACATATTGTGATCCTAGCCCAAATCACAAATAGGGTTGTTCCAACAAGATCTACTGTATAGTGAAAAGATATGAGTTTTGGAGAAGTTGCCTAGTCTAACACACTGCTAGATAGGTGGGAGGGACAGTGGACTACCTCTAGACACATTATCTTGTAGGGAACCATAATAAATCTTGTGTGCTTTCTGTATTGCTTTTGTGCTGCGATAGATAAACTTTAAAGTAGCTATTGACAACACCTAATCATCCCCCCTCTAGGTGTAGATTATTGACAACACATATCTTTAATTGGTATCAGAGATAGGTTTAGTTCAAAGGCTTAACAACTTAGAACAAGATCTATAAGTTTTTGTTTGGGATGTGATCTTTCAATGGCCTATGAGCATCATCAAGAGATAAGATCAATGAAGCTGCCCATCTGCACCAAAGAGAACTTTGGCATCTGGAAGCAAAGAGTCAAGTTGTTCATGGAAGCATCAGATCCCAGAATATTCATGGTTGTTGAAGAGGGACCCTATGTCCCCATGACTGGTTCAATGACTCCAACAACTCCTTCAGTCCCTAAAACTGTGTCACAGTTTACCAATGAAGATGTAGATCTGATAACTATGTACTTGAAAATGCAATTGATGATTCTACATCTCAAAACTTAAGTCATTGCAAAACAACAAAAGAAATGTGTGATTCCTTGGAGATCTACATGGAGGGAACTGAAGAAGAAAACTCAAAGGGGAACACCAGAGAAAGGGCCATGATTCTTGAGGGTGAAAGCTTGAGGAGCACCAAGGATAAGATCCCTATAATTCAGAATATCTCTGAAAACACTGAAGCTTCTGATGCAAGCACATAAGAATCGGATGACATTGTTAAAGAACCAGTACTCCTCACCAAGCAACATAAAAGAAAGATGCCTAGAAGAAGAAGAGACAACCATATGATATCCTCCTCAAACTCCAGAAGATTTAGTCATCATGACAAGTCCAAATCTTCAAAGAAGGAAAGGTATAAATCTAGACTCAATGAATTTGATTTGGCTAACTTAGTTTGTTGTCACTGCAAGAAGATAGGTCACATGATTGTTGATTGCCCCTCTAAGAAGAAAGAATCCAAGAAGAGTGATGATAGAAGAAGTCCAAGGAACAAGAAGGAATCTGAGAAAGGATTCATTGCTAAGAAAATTAGAACAATTAGTGATTCTGATTCAGATTCATCAGAAGCTAAGGAGGAAGCTTTCATTGGCCTCATGACCATAACTGAAGAAATCCAGGATGACAACACTTCTCCTGGGAAGGTACTTATTAGAGCCCCCTTATCTGTCTCTGATTCTGAATCAATGATAGATTTTGTGCATGAGAGTAAGTGTGGATCTGCTTGCAATAGCATACCTTGAAGATCCCCACATGAGGTTGAATATGAGCTAGTACAACATAATGAAGCCTTGTGGATTGCTTTGAAAAGAAGCAAGAAGCTTCTTAGAGCTCAATCTAAGAAGTTAGCATCCCTGAAATCTGCCCAATCTAAGCTCCAAGTGACAGCTGAAAAGCTGACTGCTATGAGCAAAGAAAACGAACAACTCAAGGATGTCACAAAGCTCAAAAATGCTGAATTGGGTCAGAAGAACAAGGTCATCAAAGACCTTGAAGAAATGTTATTGGCTGAGAAGAAAATTATTGCCAGTTTCTCAATGCCCTAGACTGTCCTTCCCATTATTGACCAATTCTCTGCACCATTCAGAGGTGGTGTAGGATTTAGTAAGGAGACAGTCAAGGGCAAGGCATCTGAAGCCCAACCTTCTTTCAAAGAGAAGCTACTAGCATAAAATTTATCTCATCAGGAATCTTTGCATGGTCATCTGACCAAGGCTTGCTCTACAAGAAGCAGTAAACCCTCCAACACACATAGGAAAGCAAGCTTTGGGCCAAGTGTTTCTAAAACACCCCCAGAAGAGACCCAAGTGAAGAATCCAGGTTCTCATGTCCATGGATCTGGAGCATCAACACTTAAAAGTAAGGGAAAGGAAGCCCCCACCAAGCCTGTTCCCAAGGTGGTGAATCAAAAGATGGTGAGACCAGCTCAACTGCACACTCACCATTGTGAGGTTCACCCAAGGCCTGTTAGGTCAGCTATCTTCACTTCTGCCCACCAACAATTCTAGATGGTGAGGCATAAGAGAAGATACAACATATATGAGTGCTGGTGCTGTGGAAAGATAGGTCACTTTGCCCTGAACTGCTGGTTCAATCCAACAGTGTCTAATGCAAGAAGAGTGCGGACCACTCAGAGGTGTAATATTTCAGGTTATCCCCTAACAGAAACCTTGGACCCAAATCCAATTGGGTTCCTAAGGATAAGTAATTTTTTCTGTAGGTATGTCCAAATGCCAGCCCTTTTGTATTAGGACAATGACTGCTCCAGGCACAACGCTGGAGTAAATAAGTGTTCAAGAAAACTCAATCCAGAGAGAATTGACCAATAATGACACTTAAGGTTTCAAACAAACGGATGTCACTCAAATCCCATCACAACTCCCACAAGAAGTTCTACCCTCTCTTGCATCTATTGAGGGGGAGCTTCTATAAAGAAGATACAACTGTGATGGAAAATGATCCAGGTCTTCAAAATATGATGAAGAAGAATTTGAGCAACCCTCTCAAATCCCTGCAATAATGGAGGGGGAGTTCACTGCTCCACTCATAGTGCAGACCTCATTTCCAATGATAAAAGATGAGCACCATGTTCCAACCATCATATTCCCTACTCTCTCATCACCATGCTTGAGAAGTAGGCAAGACAGAAAAAGCAAAAGACATCATGTTGTCACTAAAGAACAAGAAGCCAAAAATGAAGAGAATGAAGTTAAGAAGAATCCAAACCTTGAAAAAATGGAGTCCTTGCTCTAGAAAATATCAAACTGATATTTCTATATAAGAAATGTGAAGGAGAAGATCTAAGTAGCAATATCTCCAAGAATCCTTTAAGAAGTGCTGGTAAACTTCTCAAGTTGGCATGTATCAGATGAGTATTTCAATGACATAGATGAATTATCAGCGATACAAAATGAACAGTCTCGACGACAAGATCTGCGTCTCGACAATATTAGTGGATTTCGATGACAAAGCTAAAGTAATTTTGACGATAAAGCTGAAGTAATTCCGACGACATGGTTGAAGTAATTTCGACAACACTATCGACGACAAAATACACATCGTCAAAATACAACGCAGATACTTAATGCAATATTGGATCTTTAATCAGAGGCGTCTAATGGATTTTTAATCTATTAATAAGGACAAAAAGGTACGCGCCTCTTCATCTACTTATAATATAAATAGAGTGAATGCTTAGGTCAAAAATTACACTTTCGTTTGCCCTATGTCATTTTCGCGACAAACCTCCATTCCGTCTCCGACAATCATTCATTCTCGACGCTCTGCCTCAATGGATCCAAAGAAGGAAGAATCTTCAGTCATCTCCAGCTGTGAGCTTCTGAGAGGAGGATTCAACTCCTATTCTGACGAAATCAGGTCAGTAATTGCATTGGTAGAATCGGCAGGGTTGGAGTATCTGCTCCGCGAACCCTGTGCTATCATGAACAAGGAGCTCCAGGAATTCTTTGATGGAGCAATAATCAATAGTTTAGGGGTCATCCTAAAGTCTGCAGTGGCCAGAAAGGAAATCAAAATGTCTGCCAAGAGCTTAGTAAAAGTTTTGAGGATTCCAAGCCTGGAGAAAGAAGTTGAAGAGGAATATCTATTTATTGAAGATCTATCTGCTGGATATGCCTGGTGTGGGCACATCGGCAAGACCTATGGGTCCATTAAAAAGGCAGAATTCAACCAGAAGGGAAAGCTACTTACGGACATTGTAGGGAAAGTACTATTATGCAAGTCTGGTTCCCATGACTGGATTTCAAAGGAAACGTTTGAGGCAATGTGTAGGATCATTACTTCAAAGAAGACAGACTGGAGAAAATTCCTATTCCAAAGGATTAAGAAAACCCTGAAGACCCCATCATTTGGAAGAATCCTATCAATCTTCCTCCTAAATACCCTTGGGGATGTAGTGAAGATAAATATGGGAGCACCTTTGCACTATTCAATGAGGTTAGATTCAAAGATGTTGGACAGATGGGAGAGAGTCATCTCCAAAACTCCCAAGGATGCCCAAACTTCTACAAAATAAAAGAAAAAGAAAGCTGTGATAGTTGATCACTCAGAGGAGGAAGGGTCCTCTAGCAGTTCTGAAGGAGGAGGTAAACCATCTGTTGGGGAAATGATTTATCTTAACCCTTAAAAATGAGTAGAATAGAAATTCTAAGAATGAAAAATTAGTCTAAGTAAATATGCGTCGAATAGTATTCGACGCAACGTCGAAGTGTAGTCGACGTTCCTTTCAGAATGAGTCGAAGTAACTCCAAACAGAATTAAACGTAACCTATGTCGACGTAACTCTGATTTATAATCGACGTATCTAGTGAAGTCGACGCACCTTAGTCGATGCACCTTCCATATTCTCCTCTCGACGTCCAGTCAGTCTGAAATCGACGCTTCCGTCGAATAGTAATCGACGTACGTCGATTTCTATGTCAAATTCAAAAACACGCCAGATCTCTTTCCTTCTATCTGTAGATCTGAAATTTATGGAATGATATTATTCTTTTCTAGCCGTTTTGAATCAGTCTTTCCTTTTAAATGATTCTTGGCTAAATTGATTAGGTTTATTATGGATATTATTTGAAATCAGAATGATCTCTTTCCTTATACAGAAATATTGATTATGGAATCTTTTCTCTCTTGCTATTTCTCTGTCTACTAATTGATTATTCTCCTATAGTATTCTTTGAATAAACAGAGCTATAAATAAGAGGGAAGTCGGCAGAGAAGAAAATGAGAAGTGATCCACTCCATCCATTTGAAAAAGAGGAAAAGCTCCCAAGTGAAAAGTGAGAAAATCTGAGAGAAGTAAAAACTGTGCTGCAGCAAACAACAAGCCCTCTTCTTCTCCTTCTTCTGAAGCCATACTGCTGCAATTTCTGAAAGCTCTCATTGATAAAGAAAAAGGCCTACAATCTCCTTCTCACTATAGAAGAGAGATTTCATTCACTATTTCTTGTGCTTCTAATCTTCTTGCTAGGAAGAAGATTCTTTCTTATTTCAATTACTTCTTCTACTTCTTCTTCTTACTCTTATTTCATTTTCAAATTGTGTAAAAGAGTTTTTAGAATCTCTCTTCAAAAAATTTAGTTGTGCTGGTTCTAATAGTCTCCTTATCAAAAGACTCAAGCTGGTACTAAGAGTCTCCTTATCAAAAGACTCAGTGCAAGATAGTGAATTCCTACCAAGGGGGTAGAAGAGTGGACTACACAAAGTTTGGGGAACCACTATATTTCTTTGTGTTGTGCTGTGATTTTCTTTTTGCTATTTTGCTTAATTCTTGTTGGTGTGTGAGAAGCTTAACTCTGTGATTATTACATATATATATATATATTTGTTAACTTTGCACAAAGTACTTTTAAATCTCTATTCACCCCCCTCTAGAGAATTCTAGTGTGGTTAACTGTGCACTTTCAATTGGTATCAGAGATAGGTTGATCTAAAAAGGGTAACTCCTTGATCAAAAAGATCCTACCTCATATATATATATATATTTCTAAAAACTATTTTTCACATGGCACAAATCAAAGATTATGCTTCCACCAGACCACCAATTTGCAACCTTGAAAAGTTTGCACTTTGGAAAACAAGAATTAAAATTTATCTAAACTCTATTGATGGAGAATTAATTGATGTTATTATGACAGGTCCTCCCAAGCCATTCAAGAAGGACTCAAGTGGAAAGGTCACACAAACACTTGCTCCAAAGGCTGAATGGACAGATGAAGAAAAGAAAGCTCATGCATGTGATGCCAAGGCTATGAATATCTTAGTCTCAACCCTCTCAGATGAAACCTTCCAAAAGATTGCTGAATGTGAGTCAGCTAAGGAAATATGGGAAGCTCTCACTAAAATGGTAGAAGGGAGTGCTGATGAGAGAAAAGATAGAAAGGCATTACTCATCTCTCAATAAGAAAACTTCCAGAAGAAAGATAGTGAAAATGTTGCTGACATGTATGCCAGATTCAGCCTCATAATAAATGAGTTAAGAACACTTGAGAAGGACATATCTCTCACTGAGGTAAATGACAAATTGCTAACTTGCTTCCCTAGCTCTTGGGACTCAAGAATTTGGCCAATTAGAGACTCCATAAGTCAAAATGAAATCTCAACAGATGTTCTGTTGGGTAAATTAAGATTCTATGAACAGTTGCTGAAAACAAGAGCTGAGAAAGAAGTGAAAGAAAAGACTCCTTCACTCTCAAAGGAAAAGAGTATTGCTCTAAAAGCTACTGCAGGTGAACCCTCTACAAGTGATGAGGAGCTGATCAGTCTACTGGCCAGAAGGTTCAAGAAGTGGATCAAAACAGAAGGTTCCAGAAGGAGAGATTCAAAAACCAGGTATGATAAAACTCCTACTAAAGAGATTATCTGCTACTTTTGCAGGAAACCTGGACACATTGCACCTGAATGTCCTAAAGAGATCAGAAACAAGAAAGATCTGAAAAGAACAGATCTAAAGAAGAGGAAGAAAGAAAAAGGATTCATTGCTCAATCATGGAGTGATTCAGAATATGAAGAAAGTACCTCATCTGAAAATGATCAAGAAGAGGCTAAGCAAGAGGAAACCTGTTTGATGGCTACTGAGAAGCCTGAAGATAAATCTCTGGTAAATATATTTGATGATATAGACTTCTCTTCTACTGATTTCAAAAATAATTTCAAACAATGTTGTTTAGATCAAGTCAAATCTGAAAAGGAAATAAAAGAACTAAGAAATGAATTGAACAATCTCAAACAAATGGATACACAATATAAAAACTATGAGCTTAGTCAAGAACTCTCTAGATCAGAGTAGCAACTAGATAAAATAAATACTGAAAATCAAACACTGAAAAATGAGCTAGCAAAGGCAAAAGCCTTTGATGATTCCCTAAATGGCAAAAGTCAAAAACTCAAGAAAATCTCTGAAAATCTCACTGATAGATTTAGACAACTAGAGTTTAATACTGATTTAGAACCCAGACCTCAGTCACCCAGCAAACTTGTCTGGAGACATCTTATCCACTTCACTAGGAAGAATAATCTCATAGGGGAAGAATCACAAGAAAATCCAGAAACAACTACTGTTTTTAATAAAAATAATTTCACTAGGTATGAAGGAATCCTAGGTAAATATCCTCTGAAAAGAAACAAACTTGCGTCGAATCAGTATCGACGTGCGTCGACTCCCAATCAACGCAATCTCTCCTATGCTTCGACTAAACGAGAACACAAAATGAAGGAAGCATCGACTTCGACTCGACGCAACCTTAAACATACGTCAAATTCATATCGACGCAACCAATCTAACAGAAATATCTTCTTTTCCAAAAAGTCTTCTCAATCCATTTTTTTTATTATGAATACTATTTCTGCAATATTACTAGAGACTGTTGGTATGATAAGCCAACACTCCTAAAGAAGAAAGGGTACTCTGAAAAACCAACTTACTCTTTCATTGAACCTTTTTCTGTTGGGAGGAAGGGACCCTAGCTTAGTAGGGTCCATACTAATGTTTAACATCTTATGTGCAGATGTATCACACATTCAGACTGGTGTGGTACTTGGATAGTGGACGCTCTATGCACATGACAGGGTACAACAATCTGTTAACCAACTTTGAAGATAGACATGGACCATCAGTGACTTTTGGAGACTCTAGCTGTGGGCAAACCAGGGGCTTTGGAGATTTCAAAGAAGGGAAAGTTACCTTCAAGAATGTGGCAGTAGTCAAAGTACTGAAGCACAATCTGATAAGTATAAGTCATATATGTGACAGTGGTAAGTATGAGGTAAAATTCACCACACTATTTTGCCACATTATTGATGTCAAGACTGGTGCCATAGTACTCAATGGAATTAGAAAAGGGAAAGTATATATAGTAGACTTTAGCTCCACACACACAGAAGTTTGTTTGTTCAACAATATTATTGATAAAAGTGAATTATGGCATAGAAGACTGGGTCATCTAAACTACAAAACCATTAGTAAACTAGCAAAGAATAACCTAGTCAGAGGCCTACCAAAGGGTAGTGAAAGTGCACAGTTAACCACACTAGAATTCTCTAGAGGGGGGGGGGGGTGAATAGAGATTTAAAATTACTTTGTGCAAAGTTAACAAATATATATATATATATGTGTGTGTAATAATCACAGAGTTAAGTTTCCCACACACACCAACAAGAATTAAGTAAATAAAGAAAGAAATAGCAAAATGAAAATCACAGCACAACACAAAGAAATATAGTGGTTCCCCAAACTTTGGGTAGTCCACTCTTCTACCCCCTTGGTAGGAATTCACTATCTTGTACTGAGTCTTTTGATAAGGAGACTCTTAGAACCAGCCTGAGTCTTTTGATAAGGAGACTCTTAGAACCAGTACAACTGAATTTTTTGAAGAGAGATTCTAAAAACTCTTTTACACAGTTTGAAAATGAAATGAGAATAAGAAGAAGAAGTAGAAGAAGTAATTGAAATAAGAAAGAATCTTCTTCCTAGCAAGAAGATTAGAAGCACAAGAAATAGTGAATGAAATCTCTCTTCTATAGTGAGAAGGAGATTGTAGGCCTTTTTCTCTTTCAATGAGAACTTTCAGAAATTGCAGCAGTATGGCTTCAGAAAGAGAGGAAGAAGAAGGCTTGTCGTTTGCTTCAGCACACTATCACTTCTCTCAGCTTTTCTCACTTTTCTCTTGGGAGCTTTTCCTCTATTTCAAATGTATGGAGTGGATCACTTCTCATTTTCTTCTTTGCCGACTTCCCTCTTATTTATAGCTCTGTTTATTCAAAGAATATTATAGGAGAATAATCAATTAGCAGACAGAGAAATAGTAAGAGAGAAAAGATTCCATAATCAATATTTCTGTAGAAGGAAAGAAATCATTCTTATTTCAAATAATATTCATAATAAACTTAATCAATTTAGTCAAGAATCATTTAGAAGGAAAGACTGATTTAGAACGGCTATAAAAGAATAATATAATTCCATAAGAATCAGATCTACAGAAAGAAGGAAAGAGATCTGGCGTGTTTTGAATTTGACATAGAAATCGACGTACGTCGATTACTATTCGACGAAAGCGTCAATTTCAGACTGGCTGGACGTCGAGTGGAGAATATGGAAGGTGCGTCAACAAAGATACGTCGACTTCACTATATACGTCGACTAGAAGTCAGAGTTACGTCGACATAGGTTACGTCGAGTTCTGTTTAGAGCTACTTCGACTCATTCTGAGAGGAATGTCGACTACACTTCGACGTTGCGTCGAATACTATTCAACGCATATTTACTTAGACTGATTTTTCATTCTTAGAATTTATATTCTACTCATTTTTAGGGGTTAAGATAAATCATTTCCCCAACAATCTCCCCCTATTTGTCTTAACCCTATTCAGGGAGAAATTGTATCAGCTTTACAGCAAGGCATTTATATAGAAAAGAAATATGTTAAGTACTCAGAAGAAAGTAGAGAAAGAAATCATGTAACATGTAAGTATCTTTCACAAGATTTAAACTAAGAACTTCTTGTTATACATGAAGTTGACAAAGCCAGAGTAAAGTTTCTTAGATAAATTTTCAATAGCTTCAAAAATGTAGGGCCTGGCTTTATCAGGATGCTCCTGAACATTTCTGATAATTGTATGCAGCTTTGCCAGGATCTTTTCAGCATCAGGAAGGGTGTCATTTATGGAATAGCCCTTGTTAATGATAATTGCTGCATTTTCACCAATCATTTCAATTGTAATGCTATGAGGTTTCTTTTTGTAGATTTGGGCTCAGATGGTCCCTTGTTGTCAACCTTGGGCCTATATTTTCTCTTCTTCTCTGATTCTTGTTTCTCAGGGATCTCAGACACTTTTACTTTCCCTTTCCAGGGTGAACTATGCCATTTGTCTAATCCTTCTGGCTTTTTAGGCTTTTTATAGGGAATGTAGATATCTTCTGAACACCCTACACCCCTTTTGTGCTTTTGTCCTTTGTCTAGGATAAGCCCTGCCTGAGGATTTTTCTTCTGATATGCTTCAACATCAAACAATTTCTTTGGAAGTTTGATGGAAGATTCAGCAAGAATTTGTTCTTTGGTCATCCCCTTCTTGATCTTTTCCATCCAGATATTCCTCTTATCCTCTGTCTCTTTCATTGCTGCTTCAAATTCATACAACTCTCTTTCTCTCATTTCTTCATGCCTCTTTTCCATGTCACGATCATGGTACTCCTTTACAGGACTGTTAGGAGTGATATTAGGCATTCTTTCAAACCTTTTTATCTCCTCAACAGCCTTTCTGTATTTCTTTTCCTTTGCATAGTCTTTCCTTTCTTCTTTGGAGAATTTTTGCCAATGAGGGTTGGCTTCTCTTCTTCTTTTTATTTGTCCTCTTAGTCTTTCCCTAGGTAGCATTTGTGGAGGTAAAGGTAGTAGAGGAGGTAGAGAAGGAGGTTGAAGTGGTGGAAGAGGCAGAGGTGGAGATGTAGTTTTCTCTTTAGAAGGAGAAGGTGGAGAAGGAACTTTTGTAGGAGAGGGAATTTGTTCTGTAACAGGAGGCAGAATGTCCTCTGGTAGAGTAGACTGTGCTGAGGACTGTTTCTCTCCTTCAATCTCTTCTGGAGGAATATCCTCAAGTAGGGGTGTCTAGAAGCCAGGAGAGCGATGCTGATATTCTTCCACACATGGGGGTACATCAATCCAGACTTGCCCTTTCAGGTCATCAGAAGTGGCTGCTTCTTCCTCCCGCTGGACTTCTGTATGTTGTATTACAACAGTCTCCCGCTGAACATATGGGGCATCTACTCTGAATGCTGAATCCATAGCATGGTCTCCTTCTGTATGGTAGGATGAGGATTCACCAAAGTGTTTGTTGAAGGTGTAATCAGAGTGCTTTGAGAAGATTTGAGCCTATGGTTAAAAAAATGAAGTTGGTTTAATACTTAGAGATAATATTTAGAGATTGGAGAAGAGTGATCCCTGAGCTTTAAGAGAATATAGAACCTGGATAGAGGGGTTTCTGGAGCAACTCTCCCCCTGGTTTATATCCTGCAGAAAGGATGTAAACCTTTTTGGCGACAGATGTTGTTCGTGAAGAAGAACATGAAGCTCAGGATGAGAAGCGGAGAGGTCGGCCAGTTTGGCTTCACAGGTAGTTAGCATGGCGGAACACTCGTTTGAGAAGTTGTTCAGTCGTGTCTGAAATTCATTCACGAGTTGTTCCAGAGCATCGTTTATTGCTTGGATGATGGCAGGTTGAATAGGAGTTGGCGCCATTGTTACAGGTAGAAAGGTAGGAGATGAAGTTTTTGGCGGTTTGGGAGAGTAGGAGTTTATGAAATATGAGGTATTATTTAAAGAAGGTGAGACGTCGAAAAGGAAACAGAAATCGAGGTATATTAGGTAATCCAATCGTCAAAAGAGGAAGTAAAGATTTGTTTCCAATTTTATCATGAGGTCAAGTCGACGCTCCGTCGAATTTTGTCAGCCTAGTGACCTGTCGACGTGTTCGCAGATTTGCGTCGATATCAAGTCGATGGTACGTCAAGAAGGGATCGACGTATCTTTGTCTGTTAAGAAATCAATGCTAGCGTTGAGTTCTTTTCGACGGTACGTCGATAGGTAATCGACGTATCTTCAAGTGCTCTCTTAGTTTTTCTGACTTCTCTTAGATTTGCCCAACAATGATGTTTACAAGCTTCCATCAAGCATTCCTAAGGTGTTGATGAAGTAAGTATGCTTAGTTTCATCCAAGGGTTTGATGAAAATGTCTGCTCTTTGGCTATCAGTAGGGATATATTCTAAGGTTATCTTGCCTTTTTCCACATTGTCTCTAAGAAAGTGATGTCTGATTTCTATATGTTTGGTTCTACTATGAAGGACTGTGTTGGATGCTATGGATATAGCACTAGAACTATCACAATAGATTTTAGAGTTATTGACTTCCAGTTTATAGTCAAGAAGCTGATTTTGCATCCATAGGATTTGTAAACAACAACTCCCAGCAGCTATATATTCAGCTTCAGCTATTGAGGTTGAGACTGAGGTTTGTTTCTTACTGAACCATGATATTAATCTGTCACCTAGGAATTGGAAAGTACCAGATGTGCTTTTTTCTATCAACCCTACAACCAGCATAGTCTGCATCTGAGAAACCTGTTAATTCAAAGTTGGTTTCTGCCGAGTACCATAAACCTAGTTCAGGTGTTCCCTTTAGTATCTAAGAATTCTTTTACAGAGGAGAGATGGGATTCTTTTGGATCAACCTGAAATCTAGCACATATGCAGGTGGAAAACATAATGTCAGGTCTGCTAGCTGTTAGATAGAGAAGGGAACCTATGATTGCCCTATAGGTCTTTTGATCTACTGATTTTCCCTAATCATCCTTTTCTATGATGGCATTAGTTGCCATAAGTGTTTTCATGGTAGATGTTGATTCCATACCAAACTTTTTGATTAACTCTTTAGTGTATTTAGATTGTGAGATAAAGATCCCCTCACTGCTTTGTTTTACTTGTAGCCCTAAGAAATAAGAGAGTTCTCCTATATTACTCATTTCAAATTTAGATTGCATTAGATTAGCAAATCTTTTACAGAGTTTGGGATGGGTTGAGCCAAAGATGATGTCATCAATATAGATTTGAGCAAGCAGGAGTTTATTCTTGTGGGTTCTAGTAAAAAGTGTTTTATCTACTTTACCTCTTTCAAAAGAATTTTCTATCAGGAAGTTGGAGAGAGTTTCATACCAAGCTCTAGGTGCTTGCTTAAGACCATAAAGAGCTTTGTTAAGCTTATAAACAAAGTTAGGAGAGGAGGGATTGATAAAACCTGGTGGTTGCTCTACATATACCTCTTCTTGAAGGTCACCATTCAGAAAAGCACTCTTGACATCCATCTGGTAGACTTTCATCTTCATGAAAGCTGCATAGGCAAGAAAGAGTCTGATTGCTTCCAATCTGGCTACTGGAGCAAAGGTTTGATTGTAGTCTATTCCTTCTTCTTGTCTGTATCCTTGTGCTACAAGTCTTGCCTTGTTCCTAATAATTACTCCAGTGGAATCTAGTTTGTTTCTGTATACCCACTTTGTACCAATAACTTGGTAGTTTCTTGGTCTCTCAACTAAGTTCCACACTTTGTTTCTCTCAAATTGGCTTAGTTCTTCTTGCATGGCTATAATCCAGTGAGGATCACAATTTGCTTCCTCAAACTTCTTTGGTTCAACTTGTGATAAGAAGCATTGGAGCATCATTCCACTGGAGACTTGGTGTCTTGTTCTTACTTCAGTATTGGGGTCTCCAATTACTTGGGATTGAGGATGATTTTTCATATTGATCCCTGTCCTGCTTGGATTTGTCAGATGCTCTTCTTCCTCATTAACAATGGGATCATTGTCCAACTGTCCTCCTGAACCATGTTCTCTTGTGGGAGTTGGTTTTGATTGCTCTTTTCTGAACCTTCTTCATCTTCTTGTTCAGACTCCTCACTTGGTTCCTGTAGCTGGTTTTCTTTCCCAGTGTCTGTGTTCTTTAGAGTCAGATGTTCAAGCTGAGTCTCTATGTTGTTGTTTTCCTGTGGAAAAGGACTGGTGGAAGTTTCCTCCCCTTAAACAGCATGTTAGTTTCATCAAATATAATGTGCATGGATTCTTCAATTCTGAGAGTTCTCCTGTTATAGCATCTATAAGCTTTACTAGATGATGAGTACCCCAGAAATATTCCATCATCAGACTTCTTGTCAAACTTGGCAAGATGATCTTTCCCATTATTTAGGATAAAGCAAGCACATTCACAAATTTTAAAGTATTTAACAATGGGTGTTTTTCCCTTCAGGAGCTCATATGGAGTTTTTGACTTAGTTTTATGTATGAGGCTTCTATTTAGAACATAGTTTGCAGTGTTGACTGCTTCAGCCCAGAAGGTTTTTGGTAATCCTGATTCTGCAACCAAGGTCCTTCCTGATTCAATTAAGGTTCTATTCTTTCTTTCAGCAACTCCATTTTGTTGAGGAGTTCTAGGTGCTGAGAAGCTTTGTTTGATACCTACATCCTCACAAAAACTACAAATTAACTGATTTTCAAATTCAGTCTCATGATCACTTCTGATTATGGAAACATGAGTATTGAATTCAGATTGAATCTGTCTTATGAATCTTGAGAGAATCTTGTGGGTTTCAGACTAAGCCCTTAGAAAGAATACCCAGCTAAATCTAGAATAGTCATCCACAATGACTAGGGTATAAGACTTTCCACCTAAGCTCTGAGTGGATATGGGACCAAAAAGATCCATGTGCATGTTGGTGCCAAAAAATGTACCAACTCCACACTCGCTCGAACTGAAGGATGGGGGGTGAGACTGTTGGGTGGCCGGTTACTTTGAGCTGGAGGAAAAGGGAATTTTATTGATATAAAGCTTGTGTTACAGCTGAGATTACAATAGAAAAGTATGAAAAAGAAGAACATAAGATTTGGAGAAAAAGGGCCTGAAGGGAGACTGAGAGGTCTCCGGAAAGGGTGACGGGCGGTCTCGGCGATCACTCAAAACTGAGACCGCTCGGGACAAGCTAGAAAGGAGGTCTCCTGAAGGGAGATGGGCTGCCTCGGCAGTCTCAGAAAAATGAGATCGCCCAAGTCACCGGCAAGAGCTGTGAACTCCTCCAAAGATCCTCAAACTGGTACCCCTACCCCTCAATTTATGGACACGGGGCCTGCCCGAACGGGCAGATCTGAAAGGTAACGAGCTGCCCGGAATTGCTGAGATCGCCTGAGACCACTACTGAGATTGTCTGGGACAAGCTGAGACCGCTGAGATCGTCTGGGCCTGCTGAGATCGTCTGGGCCTGAATCACCTGAACAGAGCACACAAAACTGAATTAGTTCAGGACCGAGAACCTCCGAAATGAGGTCGCCGAGGAGAAGCGATCTCCCCTTTTGAGATCGCCCAGGAGGGGCGATCTCCTCCCTGCGAGGTCGCCCGGGAGGGGCGGCCTGCTCTGCTTGAGGTCGCCCGAAAGGGGCGGCCTGCTCCTTGGGAGATCGCCCAGGAGGGGCGATCTCCTCCCTACGAGGTCGCTTGGGAGGGGCGGCCTGCTCCGCTTGAGGTCGCCCGGAAGGGTCGGCCTGCTCCTTGGGAGATCGCCCAGGAGGGGCAATCTCCTCCCTACGAGGTCGCCCGGGAGGGGCGGCCTGCTCCGCTAGAGGTCGCCCAGAAGGGGCGGCCTGCTCCTTGGGAGATCACCCAGGAGGGGCGATCTCCTCCCTGTGAGGTCGCCCGGGAGAGGCGGCCTGCTCCGCTTGAGGTCGCCCGGAAGGGGCGGCCTGCTCCTTGGGAGATTGCCCAGGAGGGGCGATCTCCTCCCTGCGAGGTCGCCCGGAAGGGGCGGCCTGCTCCTTGGGAGATCGCCCAGGAGGGGCGATCTCCTCCCTGCGAGGTTGCCCGGGAGGGGCGGCCTGCTCCTTGGGAGATCGCCCAGGAGGGGCGATCTCCTCCCTGCGAGGTTGCCCGGGAGGGGCGGCCTGCTCCTCTCGAGGTCGCCCGGAAGGGGCGGCCTACTCTGCGAGGTCGCCCAGGATGGGCGACCTGCCTCCGTGAGGTCGCCCAGGAGGGGAGACCTTCCTCCTACGCAAGACCTCCTGGGCTCGTTGAGACCCCCCGAAGGAGTGAGATCGGCCCGGATCTCCGTACAAACCGTAATACCTGAAAATGTTAGCTCGTAGAGATCGTCGATTTCTGGATAAAATAGTGCAGTAGGTAGAGAATCCTGGGGGAGTCATCCTTACCAATTGGTTTGAAGGATGATTTGGTCTGTTTTCCTAGTTGGCAAGGTCTACATGGAGAATCCTTAGAGTACCTCCCCTTTGGTAGGCCTCTGACTAGGTTATTCTTTGCTAGTTTACTAATGGTTTTGTAGTTTAGATGACCCAGTCTCCTATGCCATAATTCACTTTTATTAATAATATTGTTGAACAAACAAACTTCTGTGGGTGTGGAGCTAAAGTCTACTATATATACTTTCCCTTTTCTAATTCCATTGAGTACAATGACACCAGTCTTGACATCAATAATATGGCAAAATAGTGTGGTGAATTTTACCTCATACTTACCACTATCACATATCTGACTTATACTTATCAGATTGTGCTTCAGTCCTTTGATTACTGCCACATTCTTGAAGGTAACTTTCCCTTCTTTGAAATCTCCAAAGCCCCTGGTTTGCCCACAGCTAGAGTCTCCAAAGGTCACTGCTGGTCCATGTCTATCTTCAAAGTTGGTTAATAGATTATTGTACCCTGTCATGTGCATGGAGCATCCACTATCCAAGTACCACACCAGCCTGAATGTGTGATACATCTGCACATAAGATGTTAAACATTAGTTTGGACCCTGCTAAGCTGGGGTCCCTTCCTCCCAACAGAAAAAGGTTCAATGAAAGAGTAAGTTGGTTTTTCAGAGTACCCTTTCTTCTTTAGGACTGTTGGCTTATCATACCAATAGTCTTTAGTAATGTTGCAGAAATAGTATTCATAATAAAAGGAAATGGATTGAGAAGACTTTTTGGAAAAGGAGATATTTCTGTTAAATTGGTTGCGTCGATATGAATTTGACGTATGTTTAAGGTTGCGTCGAGTCGAAGTCGACGCTTCCTTCATTCTGTGTTCTATTTTAGTCGAAGAATGGGAGAGATTGCGTTGATTGGGAGTCGACGCACCTCGATACTGATTCGACGCAAGTTTGTTTCTTTTCAGAGGATATTTACCTAGGATTCCTTCATACCTAGTGAAATTATTTTTATTAAAAACAGTAGTTGTTTCTGGATTTTCTTGTGATTCTTCCCCTATGAGATTATTCTTCCTAGTGAAGTGGATAGGATGTCTCCAGACAAGTTTGCTGGGTGACTGAGATCTGGGTTCTAAATCAGTATTAAATTCTAGTTGTCTTAATCTATCAGTGAGATTTTCAGAGATTTTCTTGAGTTTTTGACTTCTGCCATTTAGGGAATCTTCAAAGGCTTTTGCCTTTGCTAGCTCACTTTTCAGTGTTTGATTCTCAGTATTTATTTTATCTAGTTGCTCCTCTGATCTAGAGAGTTCTTAACTAACCTCATAGTTTTTATATTGTGTATCCATTTGTTAAAGATTGTTCAATTCATTTCTTAGTTCTTTTATTTCCTTTTCAGATTTGACTTGATCTAAACAACATTGTTTAAAATTATTTTTGAAATCAGTAGAAGAGAAGTCTATATCATCAAATATATTTACCAGAGATTTATCTTCAGGCTTCTCAGTAGCCATCAAACAGGTTTCCTCTTGCTTAGCCTCTTCTTGATCATTTTCAGATGAGGTACTTTCTTCAGATTCTGAATCACTCCATGATTGAGCAATGAATCCTTTTTCTTTCTTCCTCTTCTTTAGATCTGTTCTTTTCAGATCTTTCTTATTACTGATCTCTTTAGGACATTCAGGTGCAATGTGTCCAGGTTTCCTGCAAGAGTAGCAGATAATCTCTTTAGTAGGAGTTTTATCATACCTGGTTTTTGAATTTCTCCTTCTGGAACCTTCTGTTTTGATCCACTTCTTGAACCTTCTGGCCAGTAGACTGATCAGCTCCTCATCACTTGTAGAGGGTTCACCTGCAGTAGCTTTTAGAGCAATACTCTTTTCCTTTGAGAGTGAAGGAGTCTTTTCTTTCACTTCTTTCTCAGCTCTTGTTTTCAGCAACTGTTCATAGGATCTTAATTTACCCAACAAAACATCTGTTGAGATTTCATTTTGACTTATGGAGTCTGTAATTGGCCAAATTTTTGAGTCCCAAGAGCTAGGGAAGCAAGTTAGCAATTTGTCATTTATCTTAGTGAGAGATATGTCCTTCTCAAGCGTTCTTAACTCATTTATTATGAGGCTGAATCTGGCATACATGTCAGCAACATTTTCACTATCTTTCTTCTGGAAGTTTTCATATTGAGAGATGAGTAATGCCTTTCTATCTTTTCTCTCATCAGCACTCCCTTCTACCATTTTAGTGAGAGCTTCCCATATTTCCTTAGCTGACTCACATTCAGCAATCTTTTGGAAGGTTTCATCTGAGAGGGTTGAGACTAAGATATTCATAGCCTTGGTATCACATGCATGAGCTTTCTTTTCTTCATCTGTCCATTCAACCTTTGGAGCAAGTGTTTGTGTGACCTTTCCACTTGAGTTCTTCTTGAATGGCTTGGGAGGACCTGTTATAATAACATCAAATAATTCTCCATCAATAGAGTTTAGATAAATTTTAATTCTTATTTTCCAAAGTGCAAACTTTTCAAGGTTGCAAATTGGTGGTCTGGTGGAAGCATAATCTTTGATTTGTGCCATGTGAAAAATAGTTTTTAGAAATCTATATATATATATATGAGGTAGGATCTTTTTGATCAAGGAGTTACCCTTTTTAGATTAACCTAGCTCTGATACCAATTGAAATTGCACAGTTAACCACACTAGAATTCTCTAGAGGGGGGGTGAATAGAGATTTAAAATTACTTTGTGCAAAGTTAACAAATATATATATATGTAATAATCACAGAGTTAAGCTTCCCACACACACCAACAAGAATTAAGTAAATAAAGAAAGAAATAGCAAGATGAAAATCACAGCACAACACAAAGAAATATAGTGGTTCCCCAAACATTGGGTAGTCCACTCTTCTACTCCCTTGGTAGGAATTCACTATCTTGTACTGAGTCTTTTGATAAGGAGACTCTTAGAAACAGCCTGAGTCTTTTGATAAGGAGACTCTTAGAACCAGTACAACTGAATTTTTTGAAGAGAGATTCTAAAAACTCTTTTACACAGTTTGAAAATGAAATGAGAATAAGAAGAAGAAGTAGAAGAAGTAATTGAAACAAGAAAGAATCTTCATCCTAGCAAGAAGATTAGAAGCACAAGAAATAGTGAATGAAATCTCTCTTCTATAGTGAGAAGGAGATTGTAGGCCTTTTTCTCTTTCAATGAGAACATTCAGAAATTGCAGCAGTATGGCTTCAGAAAGAGAGGAAGAAGAAGGCTTGTTGTTTGCTTCAGCACACTATCACTTCTCTCAGCTTTTCTCACTTTTCTCTTGGGAGCTTTTCCTCTATTTCAAATGTATGGAGTGGATCACTTCTCATTTTATTCTCTGTCGACTACCCTCTTATTTATAGCTCTGTTTATTCAAAGAATACTATAGGAGAATAATCAATTAGCAGACAGAGAAATAGTAAGAGAGAAAAGATTCCATAATCAATATTTCTGTAGAAGGAAAGAGATCATTCTGATTTCAAATAATATCCATAATAAACTTAATTAATTTAGTCAAGAATCATTTAGAAGGAAAGACTGATTCAGAACGGCTATAAAAGAATAATATAATTCCATAAGAATCAGATCTACAGAAAGAAGGAAAGAGATCTGGCGTGTTTTGAATTTGACATAGAAATTGACGTACGTCGATTACTATTCGACGGAAGCGTCGATTTCAGACTGGCTGGACGTCGAGAGGAGAATATGGAAGGTGCGTCGACTAAGATACGTCGACTTCACTAGATACGTCGACTAGAAGTCAGAGTTACGTCGACATAGGTTACGTCGTGTTCTGTTTAGAGCTACTTCGACTCATTCTGAGAGGAACATCGACTACACTTCGACGTTGTGTCGAATACTATTCGACGCATATTTACTTAGACTAATTTTTCATTCTTAGAATTTATATTCTACTCATTTTTAGGGGTTAAGATAAATCATTTCCCCAACAGGTAGGTACTCTAAGGATTCTCCATGTAGACCTTGCCAACTAGGAAAACAGACCAAATCATCCTTCAAACCAATTTGTAAGGATGACTCCCCCAGGACTCTCTACTTACTGCACATGGATCTCTTTGGTCCCATATCTACTCAGAGCTTAGGTGGAAAGTCTTATACCCTAGTCATTGTGGATGACTATTCTAGATTTAGCTGGGTATTCTTTCTAAGGGCTAAGTCTGAAACCCACAAGGTTCTCTCAAGATTCATAAGACAGATTCAATCTGAATTCAATACTCATGTTTCCATAATCAGAAGTGATCATGGGACTGAATTTGAAAATCAGTTAATCTGTAGTTTCTGTGAGGATGTAGGTATCAAACAAAGCTTCTCAGCACCTAGAACTCCTCAACAAAATGGAGTTGCTGAAAGAAAGAATAGAACCTTAATAGAATCAGGAAGGACCTTGCTTGCAGAATCAGGATTACCAAAAACCTTCTGGGCTGAAGCAGTCAACACTGCAAACTATGTTCTAAATAGAAGCCTCATACATAAAACTAAGTCAAAAACTCCATATGAGCTCCTGAAGGGAAAAACACCCATTGTTAAATACTTTAAAATTTTTGGATGTGCTTGCTTTAATCTAATTAATGGGAAAGATCATCTTGCCAAGTTTGACAAGAAGTCTGATGATAGAATATTTCTGGGGTACTCATCATCTAGTAAAGCTTATAGATGCTATAACAGGAGAACTCTCAGAATTGAAGAATCCATGCACATTATATTTGATGAAACTAACATGCTGTTTAAGGCGGAGGAAACTTCCACCAGTCCTCTTCCACAGGAAAACAGCAGCATAGAGACTCAGCTTGAACATCTGACTCTAAAGAACACAGACACTGGGAAAGAAAACCAGCTACATGAACCAAGTGAGGAGTCTGAACAAGAAGATGAAGAAGGTTCAGAAAAGAGCAATCAAAACCAACTCCCACAAGAGAACATGGTTCAAGATGACAGTTGGACAATGATCCCATTGTTAATGAGGAAGAAGAGCATCTGACAAATCCAAGCAGGACAGGGATCAATATGAAAAATCATCCTCAATCCCAAGTAATTGGAGACCCCAATACTGGAGTAAGAACAAGACACCAAGTCTCCAGTGGAATGATGCTCCAATGCTTCTTATCACAAGTTGAACCAAAGAAGTTTGAGGAAGCAAATTGTGATCCTCACTGGATTATAGCCATGCAAGAAGAACTAAGCCAATTTGAGAGAAACAAAGTGTGGAACTTAGTTGAGAGACCAAGAAACTACCAAGTTATTGGTACAAAGTGGGTATACAGAAACAAACTAGATTCCACTGGAGTAATTATCAGGAACAAGACAAGACTTGTAGCACAAGGATACAGACAAGAAGAAGGAATAGACTACAATCAAACCTTTGCTCCAGTAGCCAGATTGGAAGCAATCAGACTCTTTCTTGCCTATGCAGCTTTCATGAAGATGAAAGTCCACCAGATGGATGTCAAGAGTGCTTTTCTGAATGGTGACCTTCAAGAAGAGGTATATGTAGAGCAACCACCAGGTTTTATCAATCCCTCCTCTCCTAACTTTGTTTATAAACTTAACAAAGCTCTTTATGGTCTTAAGCAAACACCTAGAGCTTGGTATGAAACTCTCTCCAACTTCCTGATAGAAAATTCTTTTGAAAGAGGTAAAGTAGATAAAACACTTTTTACTAGAACCCACAAGAATAAACTCCTGCTTGTTCAAATCTATGTAGATGACATCATCTTTGGCTCAACCCATCCCAAACTCTGTAAAAGATTTGCTAATCTAATGCAATCTAAATTTGAAATGAGTAATATAGGAGAACTCTCTTATTTCTTAGGGCTACAAGTAAAACAAAGCAGTGAGGGGATCTTTATCTCACAATCTAAATACACTAAAGAGTTAATCAAAAAGTTTGGTATGGAATCAGCATCTACCATGAAAACACCTATGCCAACTAATGTCATCATAGAAAAGGATGATAAGGGAAAATCAGTAGATCAAAAGACTTATAGGGCAATCATAGGTTCCCTTCTCTATCTAACAGCTAGCAGACCTGACATTATGTTTGCTACCTGCATATGTGCTAGATTTCAGGTTGATCCAAAAGAATCCCATCTCTCCTCTATAAAAAGAATTCTTAGATACTAAAGGGAACACCTGAACTAGGTTTATGGTACTCAACAGAAACCAACTTTGAATTAACAGGTTTCTCAGATGCAGACTATGTTGGTTGTAGGGTTGATAGAAAAAGCACATCTGGTACTTGCCAATTCCTAGGTGACAGATTAATATCATGGTTCAGTAAGAAACAAACCTCAGTCTCAACCTCAACAGCTGAAGCTGAATATATAGCTGCTGGGAGCTGTTGTTCACAAATCCTATGGATGCAAAATCAGCTTCTTGACTATAAACTGGAAGTCAATAACTCTAAAATCTATTGTGATAGTTCTAGTGCTATATCCATAGCATCCAACCCAGTCCTTCATAGTAGAATCAAACATATAGAAATCAGACATCACTTTCTTAGAGACAATGTGGAAAAAGGCAAGATAACCTTAGAATATATCCCTACTGATAGCCAAAGAGCTGACATTTTCACCAAACCCTTGGATGAAACTAAGCATACTTACTTCATCAACACCTTAGGAATGCTTGATGGAAGCTTGTAAACATCATTGTTGGGCAAATCTAGAAGAAGTCAGAAAAACTAAGAGAGCACTTGAAGATATGTCGATTACCTATCGACGCACCGTCGAAAAGAACTCAACGCTAGCATTGATTTCTTAACAGACAAAGATACGTCGATCCCTTCTCGACGTACCGTCGACTTGATATCGATGCAAATCTGCGAACACGTCGACAGGTCACTAGGCTGACAAAAATTCGACGGAGCGTCGACTCCATATCGACGCATGCGTTGACCTCATGATAAAACTGGAAACAAATCTTTACTTCCTCTTTTGATGATTGGATTACCAAATATACCTCGATTTCTGTTTCCTTTTCGACGTCTCACCTTCTTAATATAATACCTCATATTTCATAAACTCCTACTCTCCCAAACCGCCAAAAACTTCGTCTTCTACCTTTCGACCTGCAACAATGGCGCCAACTCCTGTTCAATCTGCCATCATCCAAGCAATAAATGATGCTCTGGAACAACTCGTGAATGAATTTTAGACACGAATGAACAACTTCTCAAACAAGTGTGCCGCCATGCTAACTACCTGTGAAGCCAAACTGGCCGTCCTCTGCGCTTCTCTTCCTGAGCTTCATGTTCTTCTTCACGAACAACATCTGTCGCCAAAAAGGTTTACATCCTTTTTGCAGGATATAAACCAGGGGAAGAGTTGCTCCAGAAACCCCTCTATCGAGGTTCTATATTCTCTTAAAGCTCAGGGCTGACTCTTCTCCAATCTCTAAATATTATCTCTAAGTATTAAACCAACTTCATTTTTGTAACCATAGGCTCAAATCTTCTCAAAGCACTCTGATTACACCTTCAACAAACACTTTGGTGAATCCTCATCCTACCATACAGAAGGAGACCATGATGTGGATTCAACATTCAGAGTAGATGCCCCATATGTTCAGGGGGAGACTGTTGTAATACAAAATACAGAAGACCAGGGGGAGGAAGAAGCAGCCACTTCTGATGACCTGAAAGGGCAAGTCTGGATTGATGTACCCCTATGTGTGGAAGAATATCAGCATCACTCTCCTGGCTTCTCTGCTAGCTATATCAAGCTCAAGACACCCCTACTTGAGGATATTTCTCCAGAAGAGATTGAAGGAGAGAAACAGTCCTCAGCACATTCTACTCTACCGGAGGACATTCTGCCTCCTGTTACAGAACAAATTCCCTCTCCTACAAAAGTTCCTTCTCCAGCTTCTCCTTCTAAAAAGAAAACTACATCTCCACCTCTGCCTCTTCCACCATTTCAACCTCCTTCTCTACCTCCTCTACTACCTTTACCTCCACAAATGCTACTTAGGGAAAGACCAAGAGGACAAATAAAAAGAAGAAGAGAAGCCATCCCTCATTGGCAAAAATTCTCCAAAGAAGAAAGGAAAGACTATGCAAAGGAAAAGAAATATAGAAAGGCCGTTGAGGAGATAAAAAGGTTTGAAACAATGCCTAATATCACTCCTAACAGTCCTGTAAAGGAGTACCATGATCCTGACATGGAAAAGAGGCATGAAGAAATGAGAGAAAGAGAGTTGTATGAATTTGAAGCAGCAATGAAAGAGACAGAGGATAAGAGGAATATCTGGATGGAAAAGATCAAGAAGGGGATGACCAAAGAACAAATTCTTGCTGAATATTCCATCAAACTTCCAAAGAAATTGTTTGATGTTGAAGCATATCAGGAGAAAAATCCTCAGGCAGGGCTTATCCTAGACAAAGGACAAAAGATCAAAAGGGATGTAGGGTGTTCAGAAGACGTCTACATTCCCTATAAAAAGCCTAAAAAGCCAGAAGGATTAGACAAATGGCATAGTTCACCCTGGAAAGGGAAAGGAAAAGTGTCTGAGATCCCTGAGAAAGAAGAATCAGAGAAGAAGAGAAAATATAAGCCCAAGGTTGACAACAAGGGACCATCTGAGCCCAAATCTACACAAAAGAAACCTCATAGCATTACAATTGAAATGATTGATGAAAATGCAGCAATTATCATTATCAAGGGCTATTCCATAAATGACACCATTCCTGATGCTGAAAATATCCTGGCAAAGCTGCATACAATTATCAGAAATGTTCAGGAGCATCCTGATAAAGCCAGACCCTACATTTTTGAAGCTATTGAAAATTTATCTAAGAAACTTTACTCTGCCTTTGTCAACTTCATGTATAACAAGAAGTTCTTAGTTTAAATCTTGTGAAAGATACTTACATGTTACATGATTTCTTTCTCAACTTTCTTCTGAGTACTTAACATATTTCTTTTCTATATAAATGCCTTGATGTGTTAATTAAAAGCTGATACAATTTCTCCCTGAATAGGGTTAAGCCAAATAGGGGGAGATTGTTGGGGAAATGATTTATCTTAACCCCTAAAAATGAGTAGAATAGAAATTCTAACAATGAAAAATTAGTCTAAGTAAATATGCGTCGAATAGTATTCGACGCAACGTCAAAGTGTAGTCGACGTTCCTTTCAGAATGAGTCGAAGTAACTCCAAACAGAATTCAATGTAACCTAGGTCGACGTAACTCTGATTTCTAATCGACGTATCTAGTGAAGTCGACGCACCTTAGTCGACGCACCTTCTATATTCTCCTTTCGACGTCCAGTCAGTCTGAAATCGACGCTTCCGTCGAATAGTAATCGACGTACGTCGATTTCTATGTCAAATTCAAAAACACGACAGATCTCTTTCCTTCTATCTGTAGATCTGAAATTTATGGAATGATATTATTCTTTTCTAGCCGTTTTGAATCAGTCTTTCCTTCTAAATTATTCTTGGCTAAATTGATTAAGTTTATTATGGATATTATTTGAAATCAGAATGATCTCTTTCCTTCTACAGAAATATTGATTATGGAATCTTTTCTCTATTACTATTTCTCTGTCTGCTAATTGATTATTCTCCTATAGTATTCTTTGAATAAACAGAGCTATAAATAAGAGGGAAGTCGGCAGAGAAGAAAATGAGAAGTGATCCACTCCATCCATTTGAAAAAGAGGAAAAGCTCCCAAGTGAAAAGTGAGAAAATCTGAGAGAAGTAAGAACTGTGCTGTAGCAAACAACAAGCCCTCTTCTTCTCCTTCTTCTGAAGCCATGCTGCTGCAATTTCTGAAAGCTCTCATTGATAAAGAAAAAGGCCTACAATCTCATTCTCACTATAGAAGAGAGATTTCATTCACTATTTCTTGTGCTTCTAATCTTCTTGCTAGGAAGAAGATTCTTTCTTATTTCAATTACTTCTTCTACTTCTTCTTCTTACTCTTATTTCATTTTCAAATTGTATAAAAGAGTTTTTAGAATCTCTCTTCAAAAAATTCAGTTGTACTGGTTCTAAGAGTCTCCTTATCAAAAGACTCGGGTTGGTTCTAAGAGTCTCCTTATCAAAAGACTCAGTGCAAGATAGTGAATTCCTACCAAGGGGGTAGAAGAGTGGACTACCCAAAGTTTGGGGAACCACTATATTTCTTTGTGTTGTGCTGTGATTTTCTTTTTGCTATTTTGCTTAATTCTTGTTGGTGTGTGGGAAGTTTAACTCTGTGATTATTACACACATATATATTTGTTAACTTTGCACAAAGTACTTTTAAATCTCTATTCACCCCCCCTCTAGAGAATTCAAGTGTGGTTAACTGTGCACTTTCACCATCTCTACCTAACCCTGCATTGACAGAGGGGGAGGTAGCTTTAACTCAAATAATTCTAGAGGACATGAGTGAACCTGCTAACACAGAGGTCCTTGAAGAAAGAAGTAGTCCCATTCTAGGCAGTGATCCAGTTGAGGGGGAGTTCCTGGTTGGAAGCTCAACCCAAGACACTGAGAGAGTTGAGGGGGAGACCCATCTAAGGTACTCTACCCATAGAGGATCAAGCTAAAGAATCTGCAACTAAGAAAGCAGTTCAGGAGAAGAATGCTCTAGAGAAGGAAAATGAAGACAATGTGCTAGAGAAGGAGTAAAGTTCTGATCCCCTGACTGGGCTTGATCTAGCTCTGATCAAAGGCAAGCAAGTGCTGGTGGAAGAAGATGAGCAGATGCAGGTAAACTCTCCTGATCTTCTGGCTCAAGATAGTGCCCCTGAAGGTTCTCCGAAAGAAAATATAGCTCCTGAGGTGAATACAGCTAGACCATCTACTGCTCACTCAGGCTCCCTATTCCATATGATCTCAGCCTTGCTGAATGTTCAAAGGGAGAAGATAGAAAGGTTCATTCTATAGACTGTAGATAACCTAATGCAAGAAATGAAGGCTGAGCTGCAAACTGTAAAGAATGATATGCATCATCTCAACACTCAACACAGTCATTTTTTTCACTTAGCATCTCCAGCCATGGAACATGTTGGTGAGGAGATCAACAAGTTGGACATCAGTCCCATCAGCTCATCCAAAATCAAGGCACTATGACAAGGAATACTGAGCAAGCTCTTCGACAAATAACAAGGTTTATGAATGAAGACAGAGATCAAATTCTAAACAGAATGAATGAAAATACTCAGAACTTTGATGAACATTTGCTAGAAGTAAGAAATAACTTGGATGAGGTTGAACAACACCTTCATGAGAGGATAAACTTAGTACAAGTAGCTCTTGATGATCACATACCTGAAGAAGTCCTAAAGGGGGAGAAGGCAATGATAAATTATGGCTCAAATCAAGCCATGTGGATTGTCAATCAAGTTAAACAAGCTTTACAGAAGCCTCCCTCAGCCTTTGAGTTAGTAGATCCATTTGAGAGCACTGCATCAGAGATATATGGTATAGAAGTTGGAGAATCTGCCAGCTCCAGAAAAAGGAAAAGGGTTCAAAGCAAAATGTACATGTAGAAAAGGCTTAGGGAAATTGAGCAGGATCCACAGTCATGCAAGTGGACATAACTCTCGGACCCTGATCTCAGAAGCCTGGATGGAATTTGGATACCCTTAGGATGGGTCAGAAAGAGTTTACTATTCTGCTGATTGGAATATGCACTTAACTATGGAGAAAAAGAGAAATCATGAATTAGCATTCCCTCATGGTCCTTCTCCTTATCCAAAGAAGATTCCAAAACCAATCAGCTTCTATAAAAGGCAGAGGAGAAAAAGAAAAGGACGCAGCACCAGGATCTGAAGATCATAGGATGTTTTGTCTAAACATGACATGTGCAAATGACTGAAATATTTTTGTTCTATAAACTTTCTCTATTTATATCATGTTGATAGATGAATCATATAATACTTTCTGAATGTCTTCAAATTATGATTTTATTCATCCTTTGAAATGTAACATTAAAGTGAGTTATGACTTCTTCAAATAGGGGGAGATTGTTGGGAACTATGCTAGCAATGTTCCTGATTTGAAGAAATGCTCAGATCAATGATAAATGCACTATGTATTTGATGGTATATTTTATTCATGACTTCAGAAGATAAACCATATGTCCAGTAATTTTCTAAGTCCAAAATCATCAGGAAGGACTGGACATATTATTGAGATAATATACAAATCGTCGAAATGCATAAAGATACATTACTAGTATCTAGACAATAGAAATATTGTCTCAAGACTCAGCAGAAGAATCGTTGAAAAGGAAACATATCGTCGAGACAGTTTTGACGATATCATCTTGAAGAAAGCTTATTGTTGATAAAGCTAAGTTCAGATATCTCGACAATATCGTCTTGAAGGAAATGTATAGTCTTGAAGAAAGCTTACAGTTGAGAAAGACTAAGCTTAGATGACTCGACGACATCATCTTAAAGAAGAGGTATTGCCTTGAAGAATCAAAGACATAACTCAATAAGTCGTGAAGAAAGGTTCATGAAGACAACATCAGTTTGAAGACCTTATATCCTCTAGAAGATCAAGACGATATCATCTTGAAGAAAGACTATCAACTTGAAGAAAAGTCTAAGTCATATGAAAAGGAATATCTCGATGATATCGTCAAGAAGAAGTAATATCGTTGAGATATCATGTAAAATATTGAAGAAAGATGTATGTCGACGATACCGTCTTGAAGAAGACATATTCCCTTGAAGATTGAAGACATATTATAACTAAGGAAACATATCGATGATATCGTCTTGAAGAAGCAATCTCGTTGAGATATCAAGTAGAGTCATGCAGAAGGAAGTATGTCGACGATATAGTCGTGAAGAATATCTATCGCTTACATTGATCAAGATGATATCATCTTGAAGGAATATTATCGTCTTGACAGTTGCAGAGAAGCATTTAATGCGTCGGTTCTCTTGGAAATTGATATTTAGGGAATATGCACGCCGCCTATCTTACACACCAATCAAGGAATAATAAATGATATTCTGAATAGAATATTGCAGTTGCACAGTGTTTAAGGAAGAATATTATTACTTCTATATTCTGCAAGTTCCAAAAATGGCAAGACATTTATGAAAATTTATTCTATCGTTTCTTTCAAATATTCTATCAAGCAATTTATGGAAGAATTCTGTAAGGACTTTTATGAAAAGTTACAGAAGAATATACAAGAAAAGAAATTGTCGATTTCAGTACTTGACTTTCTTACAACATACTGAATCTGATCAATAAAAGAAAGCAAGAGAACAAGCAAAAAATCTTCATCACTTGGCTGAGAAGACAAGAAATAATCTTCCTCCTGTACTAGAAGTGCATCCATCAACTAAGGAGGGGATTCAAGAGAAAGATTCAGTAATCCACAAGATCACTGAGCTTACATATACAAGAAGAAGAAGAAGTCTGATATTCAAAGCATACATCTTAAAGACTTTTCTTCTACAACAACAAACATCTTTGTTTTATTCTGTAAGGTTCTTTGTGAACCTGAGCTGGTAGGATCTTGTACTAGATCTGAGTTGGTAGGGTTCTGTGTGAGCCTGAGATTGGTAGGGTTCTATGTGAGCCTGAGTATTGGTAGGATTTTGGTACAGATCTGAGTGCTTGGTAGGACCTATAAAGTATGAGAAAATTGTTGTAATGTATAACCTGAGTGTAAGCTTTTTTGTGTGAAGGGCTGAGGTAGGATCCTCGTGATCTGAGTTATAAGATCAACTATATAGTGAAAAGATCTGAGTTTTGGAGAAGTTCCCTAGTCTAGCACACTTCTAGATAGGTGGGAGGGACAGTGGACTACCTCTAGACACATTGTCTTGTAGGGAACCACTATAAATCTTGTGTGCTTTCTGTATTGCTTTTGTGCTGTGATAGATAAACTTTAAAGTAGCAAAGAATATTGACAACACCTAATCACCCCTCTCTAGGTGTAGATTATTGACAACCCATATCTTTCAAAAA
Organism: Dactylorhiza incarnata; assembly: GCA_033032865.1. Lineage (NCBI taxonomy): Eukaryota > Viridiplantae > Streptophyta > Magnoliopsida > Asparagales > Orchidaceae > Dactylorhiza > Dactylorhiza incarnata. The sequence continues at coordinate 12,509,872 of JAWHQI010000028.1, forward strand.
GACTCAGGCACTTATAGTGCATTCCTACCAAGGAGGTAGAAGAGTGGAGTACCCACATTTTGGGGAACCACTATAAAACTTGTCTTTTCTGTGCTATCCCATTTATTATTTCTGTTATTTGCATTTATTTTATTCTGGATTGGATTTGTTGATTGTATAATTGTTAGAAGTTTTATTATGTGTGTATATTTAGCGTAAAAGTTTTAAATCTCTATTCACCACCTCTAGAGAATACTCAGAGGTTACACTATGCACTTTCAAAAGTGATTTTTCTTACAAAATTTTGAATAAAATAAAATCCTAGAAATTCAGAGAGGATGACAAATGATTTTATTTCAAAAGATAATTGCAAGGATAATAATTTCAATAATGCTTGAGATTGAGGTGAAATAAAAAATCATTTTTTGTTTCTTCACCGGTCCTTCTAGATCTACACCTAGACCTAGTTTACACATACACCGCGGCAAATTCCCTCTAAACCTCGCAAGGCCTAGTTGCCAACAACCACGACGAATTCACTACGGTTACAAAAGAAAATAGAAGAATAAAAAGTAAATTCATAAATAAAAACTCCTTATATTGAAGATCTCTGAAGGAGATGATGAAGAATCGCCATGAACATCATCGGAGATGAAGTGTGCATCCTTCTTGTAATTTGACCATTTGGAAATCTCTTTCTACCTCTTGATCTTCAAAGATGGAGTTGGACGTGTTCTAGAACTCAGGAATGAGTCTCATGAAAGATTCAAAATTTTTTTAGCACACCCACAAAATGAGAGGCTCTGTTTCTGTAAAAAGAAAATGGGAGCTACCGCCAGCGTTAACGACACCGCCGACATTAGCATATCGTGTAGAAATGTGGCTGAATTCACGCAACCATCATAGTTGTGGCAGAATGTGGCAGAATGTGTCCATGCTGCGCCGCGGTAAGTACTAACATGTTGCGTTAGCTCAATGTGCATGTAGCATCTTGCCGACATTCCCTTTGCGACAACATTCCAGCTTCTTGTCGACAGTACTTCTCGATGATAAGTTACCGCTCGCGGTAACGTTAACGTCGGGCAATAGCCTTCCCTTCACATCGACATTTCTTCTTGTCGACATTGCTTCTCGATGATAAGTTATTCCCTCCACGTCGACATTTCTTATTGTCGATAAGCTATTCCCTTAACGTTGATAGGCTACCACCCACTTTAATGCTAACGTCGGGCGTTAGCTCTCTTTTTAGAGTTTTGACTCCATTCAGCAGTCTACACATAAGGGTATTGTTCTAGAAATTGCTACACACTATGAACACACGACAAGCATGATCAAATACATAATGGGATTTGATATTCTCAAACCAAGAGATGCGGAACGCATGCTCCAACAATCTCGCGCTTTTGATAATAACAAATTCTCTAGAAGAAAATCCAATTATTATAAGAGTGATGTTTATAGTAAATGAAAAGTGTGATAAATATGCATACTCTCCCTATAGATGCTCCTCTTATATAGGTGCATTTTATGATTTACTCTCCCTAAATAATAGATTTCTTCAATTTATTCTCCTCCTTTTGGTATTATCAAAAGAAGGTGGGGTGGAGTGTTAGCAATATGTTTTATTATGCACTAAGTAGAGATGAAAGTGTTGGATCTTGTGGCGCCCTTAGAGGGGGGGGGGTGAATAAGGGCCTTTTAAAAATTACGATTTTTACTTAAGAATTTTAAAAACAAATTTTACTTTTCTAAAAATTACTTATAAAAATTTCAAACCAATGTAATTTTTTTTGAATTAATTCAAACACAAATTTCTAAGTCAAAGATTAAACAACCATATTTGCAATTAAAGAAAAAGTCATAATTTTATAATCATGAAATTCACATACAAATAATATGATCTTAACAATGCTTAATATCAAGGCACAAATATGATAATAACCCTTTTACAATTTGTGTTTACCAATCCTTCTCCCAAGGATCGGAAGACTATCACTTGTCTCTCCCTAGACCAAGCCCAAGCCTATCCTCTAGATCTTCCCAAGATCTAAACGTAGCACACAAGGCCACGATTTCCCACCAAGCCACGCAAGGACTTGGACGCTCCACACAAGGAAGCGATTTTCCCCTAAGCCTTGCAAGGACTTAGACGTCACGCACAAGGAGACGATTTCGCTACCAATACAAAATGAAATGTATATAAATGAAAATACAAAATGAAAAGAACAACTCCCTAGAAATTCAGATCTCTGAAAGGAAGGTTGAAGCCTCGAGATGATCGTTGATGTAGAAGCGCACCCGATCTCGTCTTCAATCTCAAACCTTCTAAGCACAAATGGGAGTTGATGAGGTTCTGGAGCTCTCTGGTTCGTATGCACTCAGGAAGGGACTTGGAATTCTCAATGCTTGGAATGCACGAACAAAACGAGCCAATATATAGATTTTCACTGTCGCCTGGGCGACATCGGCTGTCGGAATTTCCGACAGCGCTAAACTGTCGCTCGTAGTGCTGTCGTGCGGGCAGTTGCTGTAACCTCCGAGCTGTCGCCTGGGCGACATCGGTGTCGGATTTCCGACAGCGCAAAACTGTCGCTCGTAGTGCTGTCGTGCGGGCAGTTGCTGTAACCTCCGAGCTGTCGCCTGGGCGACATCGCTGTCAGATTTCCGACAGCTCAAAACTGCCGTTTGTCGTGTTGCCGTGGGGGAAGTTGTTGTAACTTCTCTGCTGTCGCCTGGGCGACATCAGCTATCGGAAAATTCCGACATCCAAATTTTCATACACTTAAATTGAGCTCCAGCAGAATTGTGAACATCTCATACCTGTTACCTGCACATCATTAATAAAAATAGAATCAAATACAAATGGGACTTTGTTATTATCAAACCGAAAGAGTGTGAAACGCATGCTCCAACAATCTCCCCCTTTTGATAATAACAAATCCGTATAAAAAGAAATCATGTTTATTTAGGTTGTTGATTTTAACATATGGTGTGTGCACAAAAATAACATGATATATTCCTCTTAAAAGTAATCTCCCCCTAGATGAATGCTCCCCCTAAATGAATGCTCCCCCTCAATGTTATAGTAAATTGAAATGATGTATTGTTTAGGTGGACTATTTAGGTGTAATAGTTCTTTGATTTCTTGAATATAATTATAATTCTCCCCCTTTTGATATTAGCAAAAGGTAATATGAAATGAATGAGTAGTTCTTAAGGGAAGAGATAGGATGTAGAAAATAAGAGTAAGCGGAAGCACTTGTTGGAAAATGATTGAAGGTCTTGAAGTAATAGTAATATGTCATAGTATTGAATAAACTCATGAAGAGATGGTATAGCCATATGAAGTAATAAAACAAAATAACTTAAACATGATTAATGTCATCTTAAAGTATCATAGAAAGACACAATTGTGTATAGAAATTTGGAATATTTTCAGTCCAATTCTCATGAGATGAATGTTTATATAACATAATGATGTGTACAAGTGATACTTTGATCAAACATATGAAATTATTTAATGTACATGATCATTGGAATAGAAAACATAATATAAGCATATAAAGACAACTTTGACCTTGAAGATATAGCATAATAAGAATAGAATACCATTTTTCTTTTGCACAAGACACTTTACAATTCTTTCCAAGGTGCTTAACCTCACAATGCTTATTAAGACTTATCAGGAGGGTAAGTAGTGCTTGGTGGAGTATCCTTGTCCTCAATTTAAACTTCTTGTTGATCACATATTTTGTGATATCTTAACTTTGAGATATTTATAATTTTTATTTTTAATTGACCAAGGATCTCCGAATTCACTTGAGTCGCAAAAGATGGTGTATATTTGGTTGTGCTAACAAATCAAGGTTGAAAGTAGTATTTATGAAGTGCTATTGGATTATGTTAAAGCAAATATGACTCATGTATATATTAAATAGAAAGACATATGTATGGATCAAAAGAAGTGAACGTGATAGTTCATTATTATATATAAACAATTTCTCATACTTAGAGGCATGCGAAAACAATTTCCAATAGTCTAAACAACTTAGTAGGAGTGTCAATACGATGATAGAGTAGAAATGAAATCATATAATCATGTAATAGCCATTTTTAAAAAAAATAAAAAGCACATGGTTTGGCATCAAGTCATGAGTTGTAGCATTAATAATGACATATAACTATTGGAAAGTATCAAAGGGACCAAAACTGAAGATTAAGCAAATCGGGAGCTGTCGGAAATTTCCGACAGTCACTGTCGCCTGGGCGACAACTAATAATATAAATACGGCTTAAAACCGAGTCAAACCCTATTGTGCATCATTTTCTGGATTGAAAGGCGAGAGGAAGCTGTAGGAGTTCGGCGACAACCCTAGATTTAAGGTATGGGTTTTTTTGATTTTGAAGTTTTTGACTCAAAATTTTTTAGAGATTCGTGATTTTGGAAAGGTGAGAAGATGAAAAATGTGTTTTTCATTTTACTTTTGATGAATGGTGTAGATCTTTGAATTTGTGTATAAAAGGTGTAGATCTAGTGTAAATCAAGTGGATCTTGTTGGATCTTGGTGAAATATGTTTGGATTTTGTGATTTTTGGGGTTTAAGTTTTGTATTTTTACATGGTGTAATTTGAAAAACTGAAGTTTTTTCCTTTTGAAGAAGGTTGAAGAAGATGAATAGTAAAGGATATGTGAGAAGATGTAGTTTTGTTCAAAAAAAAATTTTAACAGAAACATAGCTTGATTTTGAGTAGATCTGGAAGTCTAGTTGAAAAATTGTATAGGAAAGGGAAAAAAAGTTCACTGGAGTACTGTCGGAATTTTTCGACAGTCAATGTCGCCTGGGCGACAGCTTCCCAGTGCACAGAACTTGTTTAACTTACTTTTGTTTTGTTATGTTTGCAGAATGGCTTCCAGTTCCAAGGCACGTAAGAGTATGTCTGAAGATGCGCATAGTTCTTATCAAGTATACCCTGGGATTGAGAAAGCAATAATTGGAGTGTCAAAATATGTAGAATTTGACTCTCCTAAGCACGATCATATCTATGCTCGTCTTGCTAATGCAGGTATAATATCAGTAATCTCAGTAGATATGTTCTCATCTTTCTTGATCCGAGAATTTTATAATCATTTGGAAGACCCGAGTTACACTGAATTGGATGGGGGAGTGAGATCGAGAATCCAAGGTCAACAAGTGGAAATAACACATGTTGATCTTAGAGATGAATTTGGTCTTCCCATGAGTGAGCATATGCCAGATATAGTAGAGAGTTATAGAAAGGATAGAGATTGGACTCTTATAAACATGAGTTTACATGGAAGTCAAAAGAAGACCCTAATCACTGAAGTTTCTTCACTCACTCCTGATGCGTATTTAGTCCAAGACATATTGAGAAACTCAGTTATGTTAAAAAGTGGAGACAAGGAGTATTACCACACAGTTGACGCTGATTAAATATTTTATTATGGAAGAGGAACCCTTTGATGTAGCGGATCTCATCCTTGCCCATATTCGTTATGCTTTTAGATTAAAACATCCAAAATGGGTGAAGATTCATACTTTGCCAATGGGGGCTATAATTCAACGTATACTATATAAGAAGTATGAATGGATAGTTCAAGATTCGTACTTTGATGATTGTGTTCCTGAGATATACTATACGGGTACCATGAAAGTGAAGAAGACTCATAAAAAGCCTCATCCTGGAATAGAGATTAGAGAGCCTACAATTCCTAGGGGAGGATCACTACGAGAATCTATAGATGATCTTCGTGATTCATTTGAGGATCACAAGAAAGAAGTGAAGAAAGATCGCAGTAGAATGCAGAAGTTTATGAAATTTCTGGTTAAGGGTCTGAAGTTAAAGACTACTCCTGAAGAAGCGGCCGAATGGGAAATCCCAGATGAAGAACCGCCACGCCAATCGGTGAGGCGGACTCGACGTGGTAAGGCCGTAATACGTGGACCTCCAGAAGACTATCCAGAGAGCAGCGGGGCTGGATATGAGGATTCTGAGTAGTTTTCAGCAGGGTGCTGCTTCTGACTGATGTCGGAATTTTCCGACATCCACTGTCGCCTGGGCGACAGTGAACTTGCCCAGATTTCATTTTCTATTATCTGAACTTGATCCTATGTTGATTTCTACTGTTTTTGTGGAACAATTTTTATGTAATATTAATGATGTGAGATTTTTTCTTAAGTCTTTTAAATTCTATGGTTTGATTTAAAATTTAGTTTTTCTTTTTTAAAATGTATAGGTTTCGTGTTTTTTTTTAATTTTATAGGTCATAAGTAGTGATATAATCATTGTGAAATGTCTAGGCTTCCCAATTCTAGCCTAAGCATAGAGAAATGGGAATCTGGTAACGGTTTAGTGAATATATCCGCTAGTTGATTATCCGTGCCTATAAATGAAATTTTAATCTGATTATTTTTAATGTGGTCTCTTATAAAATGATGCCTAACATCAATATGTTTAGACCTAGAGTGATGAACCGGGTTGTAAGTTAAATCAATTGCACTTTTGTTATCGCACCATAGTTCTATTGTTTGTTGTTTAATGTTAAAGTCTTCTAAAGTTTGTTTCATCCAAAGAGCTTGTGCACAACAACTACCAAGTGCGATGTATTCGGCCTCGGTGGTTGAGAGGGCAACAGAATTCTGTTTCCTACTCGACCACGAAATGAGTGAAGGGCCTAAAAAGTGACAAGTGACACTAGTGCTTTTCCTATCTAGTGAACAACCGGCATAATCAGAATCAGAATAGCCAAAAAGAGTAAAATTATCGCTATGAGGATACCACAAACCAAGTTTAGATGTGCCAATTAAATATCTAAACATTCTTTTTACCGCTTTTAAATGTGATTCTTTGGGATCGGCTTGAAATCTTGCACATAAACAAACTGAAAACATAATATCCGGTCTAGAAGCGGTCAAATATAAAAGTGAACCTATCATGCCTCTATATAAAGTTTGATCTATTGATATTCCATTTTCATCTTTTCCAAATTTTAAAGATACACTTATAGGAGTATTTGCTTGTTTTAGATTTTCAAATCCAAATCGTTTTAAAACATCATGAATATATTTTGATTGGTTAATAAAAACTCCATCATATTTTTGAACAATTTGAAATCCTAAGAAATATTTTAATTCTCCTACCATACTCATCTCAAATTCACTTTCCATCATTTTTACAACATAATTACACAACTCTTCATTAGTGGCTCCAAAAATAATATCATCAACATAAATTTGTAAAACAATTAAATCATCATCTACTTGCTTAATGAAGAGTGTACAATCAACACCACCCATTTTAAAACCATTTTGTAATAAATATATAGTCAATCTATCATACCATGCTCGTGGTGCTTGTTTTAAACCATACAAAGCTTTTAACAATCTATATACGCAATTAGGAAATTTTTCATTTATAAATCCTGGGGGTTGTTCAACATAAACTTCTTCTTTAATCAACCCGTTTAAAAATGCAGTTTTAATATCCATTTGCAATAATTTAAATCTTGTATGACTAGCAAATGCAACAAAAATTCTAACTGCTTCCAATCGTGCTACGGGTGCAAATGTTTCATCAAAATCTACCCCTTCAATTTGATTATATCCTTTCGCTACAAGCCTAGCTTTTTTTCTAGTGACCCTAGAGTCACTATCTAATTTGTTTTTGAAAATCCATTTGACTCCTACCACAGGATGATCACTAGGTCTATCTACAAGAATCCAAACTTTATTTCTTTCAAATTGGTTAAGTTCTTCATTCATAGCTAGAAACCAAGATTCATCATTTAAAGCGGTGGCAACATCTTTTGGTTCTATATTTAAGACAAAACATAAATTTGAAAAAATTTCATGTAAACTAGAACGTGTACGTACCCCACTTAATGGTTCTCCAATAACAAATTCTTGCGGATGATCTTTTGAGAACCTTAGCTCGGTTGGAGGTACATATCCTTGTTCTTCTTCTTCACCATCTTTTTCGTCTTCTTTCTCTACTTTTTCTTCATCATCAGTATCATCATTTTTCTTCTGATTTTGTTCCACATCTTCTTCATTGTTCTCATTACCTGCAGCTTTAGAATTCTCTACACAAGAAGTGTCTTCATCAAATTTTACATGAATAGATTCTTCAACCACTTTAGTACGTTTATTATAAACTCTATAGGCCTTGCTAGTTGAAGAATAACCAATGAAAATTCCTTCATCACATTTTTCATCAAATTTGCCTAAGTTATCTTTTGTATTCAAAATAAAGCATTTACAACCAAAAACTTTAAAGTAAGATACATTTGGTTTTCTTTGAAAATAAATTTCATAAGGAGTTAAATGTAATGTAGGACGAATCATGACACGATTAATAATATAGCATGCAGTACTAACCGCTTCGGCCCAAAAATATTTTGGCAATTTAAATTCACAAAGCATAGTACGTCCTAATTCTTGAAGTGTTCTATTTTTCCTCTCCACTACACCATTTTGTTGTGGTGTGCGAGGAGCGGAAAATTCGTGTTTTATCCCAAATTCATTACAATATGAAATAAATTTTCATTATCAAACTCTCCTCCATGATCTGATCTAATGCATTTTACTTTTAAATCAAGTTCATTTTGAATACGTGAAATTAGTTTTACAAATTCATCAAAAGCATCAGATTTTGAATTTAAAAATAATGTCCAACAAAATCTAGAATAATCATCAATAATAACAAACGTATATTTTCTACCTCCTAGACTTTGTGTAGTAATTGGACCAAACAAGTCCATATGTAATAAATGTAAAGGTCTAGTAGTAGAAATAACATTTTTGCTTTTAAAAGATGATTTTGTAAACTTTCCTTTTTGGCATGGTGAACATAATGAAGAAAGCTTTCCATTCAAATTTGGCAAACCTTTTATTATTTTGTTTTTAGAAAGCTTTACTATACGTTTGACACTAGAATGTCCTAGTCTCCTATGCCATAATTCAAGTTCATCATTCTTTGAAATAAAACATTTAAGTGTAGAATGAGATAAATCATGAAAAGTGATTGTATAGACATTGTTTATTCTTGGTGCAGTAAGTACGATTTCGTTTGTTTTAGAATCAATAATTTTGCAAAGGTTTGAGTTAGAGTCAAATAAAACATTTAGATTTTTATCACATAGTTGACTAATAGAAATTAAATTATGTTTCAAACCTTTAACATATAAAACATTTGAAATTTTAAATTCTTTGTTACCTACTACTCCAATGCCTTTGATTTTACCCTTGCCATTATCTCCAAATGTCACTGTTCCACCTTTCTTCATCTCCAGGCTAAGGAACTTTGATTTATTGCCCGTCATGTGTTTTGAACATCCAGAGTCCAAATACCACATGTCTTCCTTGTTCCTAGCATGCACGCACACCTAAAAAGATGATGAGAGTAAAGATCTAGTTACCCAAGTGGTCCCTCCCATGGTATAGGTGGACGTCTTAGGTACCCAGATTTGTTTAACATTAACTTTTCCATTCTTCCAGCATGAGTCGGAGATGTGACCAAAACGATGACATTTGGCACATGCAATGAATAGTGAGGAACCATTCTTTAATGGTTTCTCTGGACTCTTGCTGGAGGAAACATCTTTATGTGTGGATTTAGAAAAAATTTCATTTTGAAAAATAGGTTTTCTGAACCTGGAGCTGTCGCTGGTTCCGACAGCAGCTGTCGGAAATTTCCGACAGCTTCCAGAAACGTATCCTAGCCCAAATTTTGCTGTCCCATGGCATTGGTTGGCTAAAAGCATATCCAGAGATTTTTTTTCCAACACCAAATTTTCCAATTGCCATGTTCAACTCATTTACTTTGGACTTTAAAATTGAATTTTCTTTAACTATCATGCCACATCTATTTGCAACATTTTTCTTATAATTCTCTAATTGAGAATGAGATGTTTTAACAACTTTTTCTAAGTCCTTTTTCTCTTTTAGAAGTTGATCAATTTTTTGATCGGACTTAGAAATAGTGTTTTCAAGTTCTTTTATCCTTGTCGAAGAGTGATCACACTCTTGACAAATTTCCTTCTCGTTCCCAATAGATTTCAAATCATTTGATAACTTTTTGTTTACTTTCAAAAGAGCTTTGTTTTCACATTTTAAGAAATCGATTTCCTTTAGGCTTTTATCTAAAAATTTGCAAGTTTTCATAAATTCAGAATATAAATCATCATAAGATGGAGGAGTTACCTCAGTGTCGCTTTGGACACTACAATCATCGTCAGATGACACGTTTTCCTTCCCCATCAAGCAGACATTTGCCTCCTCTTCCTCCTGTGTTGAGGAATCACTTTCTTCACCAGACGAAGAATCATCCCAAGTTTCTGCCTTTAACACTTTCTTATTGTAACTTTTATCGTGCCTCTTTGTTTTTTGCTCTTTCAGATACTTTGGGCACTTGCTTCTGATATGACCAATCTTCTTGCAATGGTAGCACTCCGGTAGCGGACGCTCCTCTTCATTCTCCATTTTTCCTTTGCCTTTTTGGTAGGCAAAATCGTTCTTTTTGAAAAAAAAAATTAAATGAATTTCTCCTCTCCGGATTTCTCATAAACTTCTTAAAGTTCCTCACAAACAGTCCTTCTTCATCTTCCTCACTTTCTTCAGTCTCACTTTCAATTTCCTTTTTAGATTTCAACGCCAAGCTCTTCTTTTTGGGCTCCAAATTGTACTCTTGGCTTTGAATCTTCAACTCCACTTCATGGGTTTTTAGATTCCCAATGAGACTCTCCAATTGTAAGGTCTTAAGATCATGTGACTCAGAAATTGCAGTCACTTTAGGATTGAACTTCGGGGGAAGTGATCTTAAGATTTTCCTCACTAAATCTCGATTGGAGAAAACCTTACCCAACACCTTTGAATCGTTCACGATTTTAGTGAATCGTGTGTACATTGTATCAATTTCTTCATCCACCTCCATTTTGAATCTTTCGAATTCTGACTTCAGTTGAAATAGCTTTGAATCCTTTACCTGCGAAGTACCTTCATGAGGGATTTCTAAAAGATTCCAAATTTCATATGCAGTATCACAAGCACAAACTCTATTAAATGCAGTGCGATCTAGTGCGCAAAATAAAGCATTCATGGCTTTTGCATTGTTTTTACATTTTAATTTATCATTGTCATCCCACTTGTCTTTGGGTTTGACCATAGTTACATCTCCTACAACAAATGTTGGGGAAGTATAACTCGTCTCGACCATATTCCAAACTTCCATGTCGAGAGCTATTAGAAAACACCGCATTCAGGTTTTCCAATAGTTATAGTCCGTGCCCGTAAAAGGTGGTGGCCAACTAATTCCTTGCCCCTCAATGAACGCGTGATCGTTGTGCGCCATTACTCCCGGTGGTAAAACCGTTTTGGAGTAACCTCCCTCTGATACCACGTGTTGGATCTTGTGGCGCCCTTAGAGGGGGGTGAATAAGGGCCTTTTAAAAATTACGATTTTTACTTAAGAAATTTAAAAACAAATTTTACTTTTCTAAAAATTACTTATAAAAATTTCAAACCAATGTAAATTTTTTTTTGAATTAATTCAAACACAAATTTCTAAGTCAAAGATTAAACAACCATATTTGCAATTAAAGAAAAAGTCATAATTTTATAATCATGAAATTCACATACAAATAATATGATCTTAACAATGCTTAAGATCAAGGCACAAATATGATAATAACCCTTTTACAATTTGTGTTTACCAATCCTTCTCCCAAGGAACGGAAGGCTATCACTTGTCTTTCCCTAGACCAAGCCCAAGCCTATCCTCTAGATCTTCCCAAGATCTAGACGTGGCACACAAGGCCACGATTTCCCACCAAGCCACGCAAGGACTTGGACGCTCCACACAAGGAAGTGATTTTCCCCTAAGCCTCGCAAGGACTTAGACGTCACGCACAAGGAGACGATTTCCCTACCAATACAAAATGAAATGTATATAAATGAAAATACAAAATGAAAAGAACAACTCCCTAGAAATTCAGATCTCTGAAAGGAAGGTTGAAGCCTCGAGATGATCGTTGATGTAGAAGCGCGCCCGATCTCGTCTTCAATCTCAAACCTTCTAAGCACAAATGGGAGTTGATGAGGTTCTGGAGCTCTCTGGTTCGTATGCACTCAGGAAGGGACTTGGAATTCTCAATGCTTGGAATGCACGAACAAAATGAGCCAATATATAGATTTTCACTGTTGCCTGGGCGACATCGGCTGTCGGAATTTCCGACAGCGCTAAACTGCCGCTCGTAGTGCTGTCGTGCGGGCAGTTGCTGTAACCTCCGAGCTGTCGCCTGGGCGACATCGGTGTCGGATTTCCGACAGCGCAAAACTGCCGCTCGTAGTGCTGTCGTGCGGGCAGTTGCTGTAACCTCCGAGCTGTCGCCTGGGCGACATCGCTGTCGGATTTCCGACAGCTCAAAACTGCCGTTCGTCGTGTTGTCGTGGGGGAAGTTGTTGTAACTTCTCTGCTGTCGCCTGGGCGACATCAGCTATCGGAAAATTCCGACATCGAAATTTTCATACACTTAAATTGAGCTCTAGCAGAATTGTGAACATCTCATACCTGTTACCTGCACACCATTAATAAAAATAGAATCAAATACAAACGGGACTTTGTTATTATCAAATCGGAAGAGTGTGAAACGCATGCTCCAACAGAAAGTAATATCAACTTTAAAAATATTGTTTAAAATAGTAAACACAGCGGAAAATAGTGTAAGTATTTGTTAAAATGAACATCCATAAGAATTTTAAAGTATAAAATATAATGAGTTTTAAGTCATATAAGATGTTTGAATTTAAGTATAAGAGATGCATTTTCATTGAAATTGTTAACATAAAATTTGCAAGCATGATTGAAATTATCAAGAAAAAATATGCTTCACAATGTAAAGTACTTTGCATTTCAAATAAAAATAAACATTGTAAAGATCATGCTTTGCTATCTAGTGCATTTACTCAAGTTTGTAGAGAATAATGTTGATGTGTTTTAGGGTCCAATTCTCATGAGTGGAAATTTTATATAAGATAACGATGTGTACAAAAAAGTGTTTTGATAAATTATACAGGTGTATAAATCAAACCACATGAAAGCATGTAATGTAAGAACATAACAATACATAAACATAAATAATTTTACTTCCACAAATTCCAATGCACATTATTTTTTCTTAAAGAAAAGTAGTGTAATTATTGTTTGCACAAGACACTTTACAATTCTTTCCAAAGTGCTCAACCACGCAATGCTCATTAAGACTTATCGGGAGGGTGACTAGTGTTTGGTGGAGTTATCCTTGTCATATATTTTTATTTAATTTTAATTTTGATTTTTTTTGTACTTTTTGTGACTGAGGACTCCAAATTCACTTGTTTTGCAAACATAGAAATTTTATTTTTAAACCACATTTCTCTAATAACAAGTGCATGAATACAAAGAATTGCATGAAAAAATTTAATGTTGTATAGGTAATCTATTTATGTAATTCAATATGTTAAGTTATTATACTACACAATCATGCAAGAATGGGATTAAAAACACATGTAGTGTATCAAAAAGTGTAAGTGAGATAACCATTATCAAATATAAAACATTACTCATCTTATAGGCATGCGAAAACAATTTTATACATACTTCATAATCAAATTCATTGCATAAGATAAGATAATACTTATGAGAACTTGGAAATACCTTAACCGCAATTAACAATAACACACATGATATTAAAAATAACAGAATTATTTATTTCCAAAAAATCTGAATAGGTATGGCCACCTTTATATATAATGGAGGAGGTGAGAGAGATTACAAATTGGAGATGTGGGACTAATACTGTACAATACTACAAATGCGATCATGGCAGTTACAGATGTCCGGACCATAGAAGATGTGCAGTTAGACAAGCTAACCGATCAGACCACAAGGTACGGTCACATAATTGGATCGTGTGATTACATTTCGCCAATCTTCATCACACAATAGGTAGTCAGTCATGTCTAACTGATCAGACCGCAAGGTGCGGTCATAGGTTTAGACTGCATGATCACATTCATATTCTAACACTCCCCCTCAAGTTTGAGCATATATGTTGATCATGCCCAGCTTTGAACAAATGTCAAAAAATGAGGACGATACTAGTTTGGTAAAGACATCTGCTAGCTCATTAGCGGAGGTGGCGAACTGAGTGCAAATTTGTTCCTTCAATATTTCTTCTCTGATGAAGTGATAGTCAACTTCAATGTGTTTTGTCCTCTCATGAAATACTGGATTTCTTGATATGTATATGACAGCTTTGTTGTCATAGAACATTGGTAATGGATAGTCATAGTCTTCTCCCAAGTCATGTATAAGTGCTCATATCCACTTTAATTCACAAGTGGTTAAAGCCTTCTGTATTCAGCCTCGACACTTGATCTGGATATAATAATTTGTCTCTTGCTTTTCCAGCTAACTAGATTTTATCCTACAAACGTGCAAAAACCTGATGTGGACTTTCGATCTTCTTTATCATCAGCATAGTTGGCATTAGAGTAGGCTTCAATCCTCAATTGGTTATTCTTCTGAAATAGTAATCCCTTCCCCGGAGATCCTTTCACGTATTCCAGGATTTTTAGAGCTGATTGGAGATGACACTCTTTGGGGTTTTGCATGAACTGACTTACCATGACTACAACATAATAGATGTCCGGTCTTGTTACGGTCAAATAGATAAGATTTCCCACTAGTCATCTGTACCTAGTAATGTCTAAAAGAAGTGGTGAGTCCTCGTTCCAAAATTTGTCCTCACTAACAGCCATCAAACATCAAGTCGACTTAGCTACAAGTAGACCTGTTTCTTTTACAAGATCAGTGGCATATTTTCGTTGTGAGAGCACCATTGAGTTGTGTGTTCGTGAGATTTCTATTTCCAGAAAGTACTTATGAGGTATCAAATCTTTTGTGATGAAGTTTTGTTGAAGATGTTTCTTTATTAGAGCAATTCCATCCTTATCATCGCCAGTAAGGAGGATATTATCTACATAGATAGTAAGAACAACCAGCCCATGAGAAGTCTTTCATATAAAGAGAGAGTGATTTATAGAACTTTGAGCAAAACCAAGGATGGAGACAACTTGGCAGAACTTGTCGAACCAGGCCCGAGGGCTTTGCTTGACGTCATTGATTGCCTTCCACAACTTGCATACCTGAGACTCCCCCTGAGCAACATACCTAGAAGGTTGCTCCATATGTACCTATTCTTGGAGGTCTCCATAGAGGAAGGCATTTTTTTTACATCTAACTGGGATATTTGCCAATCTTTGCTGATTGCTACAGAAAAGAGAACCCAAATTGTGTTGATGCGTGCAACTGGGGAGAAAGTGTCAAAGAAATTCACACCATATGTTTGACTGAAGCCATTGGAAACCAGCCAAGCCTTATATCGATCCACGGTTCCATCAGGATGAAACTTTACCATAAAAACCCATCGACATCCGACAACATATGTTGTAGGAGGAGTAGGGAGAAGAATCCATGTACCCCTTTCAGTCAAGGTAGTCATTTATTCATCCATGGCAGCTTTTCAGTGTGCTATGGTAAGAGCTTCTTGGTAAGTAGTCAAATGATAGTGGCTGAGAGGGCTAGAGCAAATCCCTGTAATAAGGAGTCATCCGAACATACGAGACTACATCATGAATGGAATGCTGAGTACGCGTTCGAACTCCCTTGCGAAGAGCAATGAGAAGATCAAGGTCTGACTTGTGATCTGTATCAGATCTGTTAGATGAAGAGAGTGCTGGCCCGGGAACTGGCAAAGATGGCCCCGGAGGTGGAGAAGAGGTGGCGGGAGATGGATAGGAAGAGGTTGGTGTGGTAAGTGAAGGTTGAGTGAATTTGGGTGGAGGGGCAGAAACAATAGGTAGAGTGTGGTTATTATTAGTTGGAGAGGGTGTAGGGTCTTGCGAGAAGTAAGGAGTATTTTCAAAGAATGTGACGTTAACAGAGACATACTATTTCTGGAGAAGAGGGTCACACCATTGATATCCTTTTTGAGTGGGAGAGTGGCCAAGAAAGATGCATATAATGGAGCGAGTGGAGAGTTTATCTCGACCAGCTGAAGGAGAATGGACAAATGTCGTGCAGTCGAAGACTCGAGGGGTTAAAGGAAATGGTGTGGCACCTGGGTATAGGATGGAGAAGGGGTTTGGCCTTGGAGGACCGAATAGGGAATATGGTTGATGAGATAGCAAAAGAGAAGGATGGCATGACCCTAGTATGAGCGAGGGACATTCACCTGAGTGAGAAGAGTACGAGCAACATCAAGGAGATGTTGATTCTTGCATTCTGCCACACCATTTTGTTGGGAAGTATACGGACAACTTGTCTGATGGACAATGCCATGAAGCATACAAAAAGTTGAAAATTGATTACTAAGTTACTCTTTAGCACTATCACTACGAAGAACTTTAATAGACACACCAAACTGTGTGCTAATTTCGTTATAAAAAAGGTGAATAAAAGAATAAATCAGAATGTTCTTTTAAGAGATATGTCTAGGTACATCGAGAGAAGCCATCAATAAAAATAACAAAATACAGACTACCCATACCAACAGATTTGGCAAGGAGAGGGACCCTAGATGTCTTAGTGAATAAGTTCAAAGGGACGAGAAGAGCCATGTCCTTGTTTTGCTGGATAAGAGGAGCGATGGTGTTTTTTGAGTTGGCAGGCTTCACAGTTGAGAGAGGAGTCTTCCTTTGACAGATCTGGTAGGAGTTAGTAAAGAAGGCGAGGAGGATGACCAAGGAAAAGATGTCATTATAGAAGAGAGGTGGATGCATAGATGGAAGATACATTATCTAGGAAGAAGAGGCTACCACTTTCAGTCCCAATAACAATCGTCTCCTCGGAGTGTGGATCCTGAAAGAGCAAGTAATAATAGTAAATGTCACTAAGCAATATAGTTGTTTGCATAGAGAGGTAACCGAAAGCAAGGTGCATGGAAAAGTTGGCACATAGAGAGTGTCTTCTAGTTGAAGAGATGGAGTGACTTGGACTATACCAATCCCGCACACAGGAGATGGAGAACCATCCGCAATCAAAATCGGAGGTGACCGACCATGTTTTTCCAAATGAGAGAAAAGAAGATGATTTCCTGTCATAAGATTTGTTGCACCAGAGTAAATGAGCCACTTACCCCTAGTGACCATGTGGGCACTACCTGAATTGGTGGCAAGGGAGGCTGACTTCTTGTTGACCAAAAATGTGCTTCACTTGATGGAGGGCGAAGATGAGGATGCTTGACCCAGCAATGTTCCACAGAATGTCCTATCTTGCCGCAATGAGAGCAGAGGTATCTGGACAGGCCTCGCCCAAGGTGACCTCTATGGCCACTAGTGTTTCTTCGATGAGCCGGATGAGCAATGGTGTCGGAGGGAGGCGGGGAGACAAGCAGAGGTCGCTGGAGAAGAGTGGTAACAATGGAGATGCGAACATCGATAGCAGCAAGGGTGGGAGAGTCAGCTTCTCCTAGAATTTATTGTCAGATCATATCTGAAGTGTTGTGTTGCTTAACAAGATCAGCGGAGAAGGGGCGATGCTGAAGAAGTTCGGCACTAAGAGCTTGCTCCTCCTGATAAGAAACTGCAGGAGTCATGGAGGGGCGAGCAAAGAGATCGACATATAACATGTATATGCAAGAAGGCTGATCCCCCTTGGAATAGAGAGAAGCAAGATAAGTCCATGCAGCTGATGTGCTATTCCGTCGCACCGCTATAGGCGGGAGCAAGACTGCGGTCTGAACCACAGTGAACCGGTCATTGTTGATGACTAGTTTTTAGTCATCGTTTTTAGGTTAGTTTAGTTTAAATTTCCCTAGTTTTAATTATTTTCCCTTTGCATTTTATGGTTGTTAAGCTTTAATATTGTTATTTTATAATTTTATGTTGTTTTATGTTGTTATGTTTTTATATTGTTTTTTTTATGTTTGTTTTTTTTATATTGTTTTGTTTATTATCTTATGTTTATTATTTTATGTTGTTATTGTTAATTTATGTTGTTATGTTATGTGGTTATTTTATGTTTATGTTGTTATTTATGTTTTGTTAAGTATTTTTATATAAAAATATGTTGTTATGTTTTGTTATATTATATTGTATTAACTAATTTAATGTCTTTGTTTTGTTGTAGGATGGTACAACCCAAGCTCAAGCCAAGCAGCCCCCTCCATTTGGTGCAGCCCAAGCTTCACAAATCCAAGACCGAGCATCCATTTGGAGCAGCCCCCTTGTGCTGGCCGAACCTCTTCATGCAGCCCCCCTCAATTGGAGCAGCTCCCAAGCACAAAACCGAGCCCCTATGGTGCAGCCCAAGCTCTTGATGCAGCCCCTCTACAAGTCCTAACCGAGCAGCTCTCCAATCCCCCCCCCCAAACCGCCACCTTTGCATGGATATTTCCATGCATAGTTCCCATCAATGCTCTGGGCCTAACTCCCCTCTCTCCTCTCTCTTCTTTATTTTATTTGAATCTCATTCTCTCTCACCCATTTCACATGGCCGGCCACCTTCGCTCCACTCTCTCTTTCCTTTTTATTATTTTATTTTTCTCTCTCTCATCTCTTAACTCACATCCATTCCCTCTTACCTCTCTCTCTCCCCTCTTTCATTTCTCATACATTCCCCTTTTTTCTTTCTCTCTTAATAAAAAAGAATGCATTGTAGGTGGCCCCCTCTCTCTTTCTTCTTCTCTCTCCCCATTAAATACATTCAGCCCCCTTCTCCCATGCATGTGGCCGAAACCCCCTTGCTCTCCCCTCTTCTCTTCTCATTTCTAGAACCTTCCCTCTCATCTATAAAAAGACCCCTTGGCCAAAGCATTGAGGAGGTTGGAAGTAGAGAGGAATTATAGTGCTAGTATTGATATTGTGTAAGCTTTTGAAAGTTCTTTTTGTTGTTCTTGTTCTTAGATTATTGTAATCCTTTTTAGTATAATATTATTATTCTTGTAATTCTCTTATTGTACTTCTCTTCTATCTATCAATGAAAATGTTTTCTTTCTCCAATATCGTCGTTTCTATTTCCATTATGCGTAGCTAATTTTCCGTTAGCGTTTGATCAAGAGGATCCATGAAATGAGATGAGATTTCTTTTTATATCTTACTTTTGCTTTTGTTTAAATTATTCTCGATCCTTCTTTGATTTATTTTTGCGTCGACTCCTTATTTCTGGTATACGGTAGTAGACCCTTGATCTCATTTCATAATAGTCGAGAGACTCATTGATTTGAAAGATCACTCAAAGAAGGAAGGAGTTGCACGCACCCCTAGAGATAGGATGACGTAAATCCTCCGGATTGGAGTCAAATCCAATAGTGTGGTTCACTTCGATAATGCGGCTTTAAACCTGTTTGTTTTACGAAGAGATTCGGAACAAACCGTCTATAAGTTAGGAGATTTAGTACTCTAGCGAGACTATCTCTCATTTTTGGAACCGCCACGGTCAAGAATTATTTTGCAATCGTAGAACTAAATTTTACTACTCTCTTGTCTCTTTTCATGGTGAATCTTTGATCAAATGCTATTTTCTTAATCTGATTTTATCATTTTATTATCGTCTTTATTATTGTCTTAAAAATTCTCAAAATCACCCAACACTCGTACGGTGGGATAATAGTAGAAAGCGTGAGTATTAATACTTGACAGCCCCGTGTTTTAAATACGACCTTGGTACTACAATTTGATAGGTACACTTGCCTCATCGGGTTGATAATAAATTAATCACCAAGTTTTTGGCGCCGTTGCCGGGGATTTTTGTCAATATTAAGAAAACGCCGTCGCTATTACTTCTACAAAAATAAAAAAAAAATTATTATTATTATTATTATATATTATAATCAATCCATATCATCGTTTTTTTTTCTATCCTACCTAAAATCCTGGAAAGAACGCTTTGGGCTTGAATTCCCATCACAGCCTCTAGTACCGTTGCAAACCCTTCACAGGGCAGATCTCGGGAAGTCCAGGACTATTATAATCCGCCTAATATTATCCTTCTAAAAAAAAAAAAAAATCATCGTCATCATTTTTAATTTTGGTATTCCTTCACTTTCGTTTATTTTCCCCTCTTCCCCTTTTCTTTCTGCTAGTGTATGACCCGCACGAATTCGTCATTACTTGTTGATTTGGACCCGGAAATCGAACGCTCCTTGCGGAGAAATTTACGATTCAGGGGTTCCACCTCTCAAGATACGGTTGAGGATTCTAACGGTGATTGTGTTTTTAATTCTGAAATTATGGGTGATCCCAATCCAGAAGTTGACCAGCAACGGACCATGTCCTATTATGCTCGGCCAAGCTTGGAGGGTACAGAATCTAGTATTGTTCGACCTGCAATTGCGAACAATAATTTTGAGCTTAAGCCCAGCACTATACAAATGGTGCAGCAATATGCGCAGTTCGACGGATTACCAGATGAAGATCCGAACTTACATATTGCTAGTTTCCTTGAAATCTGTGATACCTTCAAAATCAATGGTGTCTCAGACGATGCGATTAGGCTAAGACTCTTCCCCTTCTCTTTAAGAAACAAAGCCAAATAGTGGTTGAGTTCTCTCCCAAGGGGATCAATCACTACATGGGACATTTTAACAGAAAAATTTCTTGCTAGGTATTTTCCCCCCGCCAAAACTGCTAAATTTCGAACTGATATTTGTTCTTATAGTCAAATCAATTCTGAGACCCTCTATGACACTTGGGAGAGGTTCAAAGAACTTTTAAGACGCTGCCCCGATCATGCTCTGCCTGTATGGTTATAGGTCCAGACATTCTATAACGGGCTAAATCAAGCAACCCAGCAAATGATAGATGCCGCTTCCGGTGGTTCTTTGAACCGAAAAACTCTGGAGGGTGCTCTTGAGCTTATCGAGGATATGGCGATGAACACCTATCAGTGGAATTCGCCTAGGTCTCGCCCAATTAAACCTGCAGGTATCTATGAAGTGGACTCCGTGTCCCAACTGGCGCTTCAAGTGGAAATGCTGAACAAGAAAGTAACGGAGATGACTGCTGCCTCCGCTAGTCAGGTACATGAAAATGCAATTGCTGCTACTTGCCGAGCAGGTGGATTATCTGGGGAACATACCCAGGCCTGCTCAAAACAATTTTTCTAATTTTTCTGCTTTTTCTGCTCCCCCTGGTTTTAATGTTGCGTCTAA
The DNA here is from genome assembly GCA_033032865.1 of Dactylorhiza incarnata. Taxonomy (NCBI): domain Eukaryota; kingdom Viridiplantae; phylum Streptophyta; class Magnoliopsida; order Asparagales; family Orchidaceae; genus Dactylorhiza; species Dactylorhiza incarnata. The sequence goes on from JAWHQI010000028.1 coordinate 12,531,059, forward strand.
TTCGTATCACCCCGGATGGCGTAGTCATCCAAATTTTTCATGGAGTAATCCCGCAAACGCCGCACGTCCACCACACGATTTTACTCCACCGCCACCACAAAATCAAAATCAAAATTTTCCAAAACCTCCATCTTTGGAGGAAGTATTTTCCAAATATATGAATTCTAACGACGCAACCATTAGAAATCTAACTGGGTCGATGAAAAATCTTGAAACAACAGTCGGCCAACTAGCTAAGGCTTTCTACGAGAGACCACCTGGGACTCTTCCCTCAAATACTGAGCCAAACCCAAGGGAACACGCGAAAGCGATCACCCTTCGGAGCGGCAAAGTAGTCCACACGCCCACCACAAGGGAAGAGTGAGAGGTATTGCCTCTCATGCTGATAAGGAACAAGTAATCATTAAGGAAACTGATTTAGGAAGCGAAAAAGAAAAAAATATTTTTAAAAAAGAAAAAGATAATCTTCAAGGTAATGAGGTTTTAAAAGAATTTCCTCCGCCACCCTACCCCGCTAAGCTTAGGCAAGATAAGTTAGATGATCAGTATCATCGCTTTCTTGAAATGTTTAAACAAATCCATATAAATTTACCATTTCATGAAGCGATTAGTCAAATGCCTAAGTACGCCAAATATTTGAAAGATTTGCTAACAAACAAAAAGAAACTGGAAAATTTATCTCATGTAACGCTAAATGAATAGTGCTCAGCGGTTATAAAAAACACTAATCTCCCTAAAAAGATAAAAGATCCGGGTAGCTTTTCTATTCCATGTGTTTTTGGTAATCTTTTCATGAAAAACGCGTTAGCAGATTTGGGTGCGAGCATCAATTTGATGCCTTTTTCTTTGTTTAAGAAGTTAGGATTGGGCACTCTAAGCCCTACACGTATGAGTATCCAATTAGCTGATCGGTCGATCAAGTACCCATTAGGTATCGTTGAGGACGTGTTAGTGAAGGTCGACAAATTCATCTTCCCGGTGGATTTTGTCATTCTTGATATTGAGGGAGACGTCGATGTCCCTCTTATCCTTGGTCGTCCCTTTTTAGCCACCTCTCGAGCGGTTATTGATGTGAGTAACGGGAAGCTTCTTCTTCGTGTAGGGGATGATGAGGTCGCATTTTCTATTAATGATTCAATGAAAAACCCTTTAAAAAACGACGACTCATGTTTCTTTCTTGATGAGTTCAATGATAATTCTTCACTTCTTCTTTCTAATGTTTCTTCAAATGATTTTTCGTCCTCCTTTTCTGAAAGTTATCCAAATATTTTTGAAGACACGGTTATGTCCGTGCAAACAAATTTTGAAAACCCACCAACTGTTAGACAAAAAATTTTGAAAATCTTATTTTTGAAAAAGAAAAATTTTAAAAAATTCTTATGAAGAACCACCTTCTCTTGAACTCAAACCACTCCCCGATCATCTTAAGTACGCCTTTTTAGAAAAAAATTCTAAATTGCCCGTTATAATCTCGGCATTTCTTTCTCAATCCGAGAATGATCAACTGATCGAAGTGCTACAAAAGCATCGTCGAGCTATAGCGTGGCAAATTTCCGACATTTCGGGCATAAGCCCTTCGTTTTGCACCCACAAAATCTTTGTTGAAAATGATTCAAAACCTGTAATCCAACCTCAACGTCGTCTTAATCCAAACATGAAAGAGGTCGTAAAGGGAGAGGTGCTTAAGTTGTTAGATGCGAGAATAATTTATCCAATCTCAGATAGTAAGTGGGTGAGTCCAGTCCAGGTAGTGCCTAAGAAGGGTGGGATCACGGTAGTGGCGAACGAGAATAACGAGTTAATCCCGACTAGGATGGTAACGGGATGGAGAATGTGTATCGATTATCGTAAGCTTAATGACGCCACTCATAAGGACCACTTTCCCCTCCCTTTTATCGACCAAATTTTAGAACGATTATCTGGGCATAGTTTTTATTGCTTTCTCGATGGTCTCTCGGGGTATTTCCAAATCCCTATCGCACCTGAGGACCAAGAGAAGACAACATTTACTTGCCCTTTCGGAACTTTCGCTTACCGTAGGATGCCTTTCGGCCTTTGCAACGCACCTGCTACCTTTCAGAGGTGTATGTTAGCCATCTTCGATAAATATGTTGAAAATATAATGGAAATATTTATGGATGACTTCTCTGTTTTTGGTGATTCATTTTCATTATGTTTAGAAAATTTGGCTAAGGTTTTAGAACGCTGTGAAGAAACTAACTTAGTTTTAAACTGGGAGAAATGTCATTTCATGGTGAGAGAAGGGTTAGTCTTAGGTCACAAAATTTCTGCTAAGGGAATCGAGATCGATCAAGCTAAGGTCGAGGTAATCGAAAAACTGCCGCCGCCTACGAACATTAAAGTAATTAGAAGTTTTCTAGGCCACGCGGGGTTTTATCGGCGCTTTATCAAGGACTTTTCAAAAATCACAAAGCCTCTAACCCAACTCTTAGAAAAAGATACCCCTTTTAATTTTGACGAATCATGTTTAGCTGCTTTTGAATTGATAAAATCTAAATTAATTAATGCTCCGATTATGATTGCTCCGGTCTGGGAGTTGCCGTTTGAAATAATGTGCGATGCGATTAACCATGCGGTAGGTGCGGTGCTAGGACAACGGATTGATAAAAATTTCCACCCAATCTATTACGCTAGCAAGACTCTTAACTCGGCGCAAGAAAATTACACAACAACTGAAAAAGAACTTTTAGCAATCATTTTCGCTTTTGATAAATTCCGGCCGTATATTACGCTTTCCAAAGTTATAGTTTTTACGGATCATTCTGCATTGAAGTACCTCCTATCTAAACCGGACGCCAAGCCGCGTCTTATTCGCTGGATCCTCTTACTTCAAGAATTCGACTTGGAGATCCGGGATAAGAAAGGAGCGGAAAATCTAGCGGCTGATCATCTTTCTCGATTAGAAAACCCCGAGATAGGTATGTTAAACGAAAATTCTCTTAATGATTCTTTCCCGGATGAACAACTTTTAAATGTTTCTTCTTCTACTCCCTGGTTTGCCGATCTGGCCAATTATCTTGTGGCCCGCGTCCTCCCAAAAGAGTACTCATCTCAGCAAAAGAAGAAATTCTTTTCTGAGTTGAAGTATTATTTTTGGGAGGACCCCTTTCTATTTCGCATTTGTGCGGATCAGGTGGTAAGAAGATGCGTTTCCCGGGAAGAAGGTTTTAAAATTTTAAGGCATGTTCATGAAGGTCCAACTGGCGAGCATTATCAAGCAAACCGCACCGCCCACAAAGTACTTAGTGCTGGCTTTTATTGGCCAAGCATATTCAAAGATGCTCAAATCTTTGTGAGCGGATGTGATCGATGCCAACGGACCGGAAACATATCAAATAAAAATGAAATGGAACAAAATTATTACCTTGAATGTGAGATTTTTGATTTATGGGGCATCGACTTTGTCGGCCCGTTTCCTTCAAGTTTAGGTAATAAATATATTTTAGTCGCGGTAGATTATGTTTATCGGTGGGCAGAGGCCCAAGCTCTTCCAAGTAATGATGCCCGCATTGTGATTTCTTTTTAAAAAAAATTATTTTCTCATTTTGGTTTCCCTCGAGCGATCGTTAGTGATAGGGGAAGTCATTTCTGCAATGCCCAACTCACTAAAGTTTTAATCAAATATGGCGTTACGCATAAACTTTCCACCGCTTACCACCCCCAAACTAACGGTCAGGTCGAGGTTGTCAATCGGGAACTCAAAAGAATTTTAGAAAAAACTGTTTCTACTTCTCGTAAAGATTGGTCTTTAAAATTAGACGATGCTCTTTGGGCTTATCGGATGGCGTACAAGACCGCTATCGGTTGTACTCCCTTCCGATTGGTCTATGGAAAATCATGTCATCTCCCGGTTGAAGTAGAACACCGCGCGTATTGGGCACTCAAATTTTTTAATTTTGATCCGCACTCAGTCGGCGAGCATAGAAAAAATCAATTGAATGAACTCGACGAGTGGCGAGCGTTTGCTTATGAAAATAACAAACTTTATAAGGAACGTACGAAATTTTATCACGATAAGAACCTGCGCCACCCTAAAACGTTTAAACCAGGCGATCAAGTTCTTCTCTTTAATTCACGTTTACGTCTTTTTCCTAGCAAACTTAAATCTCGATGGTCTGGACCGTTTACGGTCAAAGAGGTCTCTCCGTACGGAACTGTTTTAATTTCGCACCCGGATAAGGGTGAATTTAAAGTGAATGGTCATCGACTGAAACTATATTTCTCTAATGATTTGGTGTCTCCTGAAAAGGAGCAGGTTTTATTCATTTCGTAATTTTTATCTTGTTGTGGAACTTTGTTTTTAAAGTGGAACTTTTTTTATGGACTTATTATTATCGAACTTTTTATTCAAACATTATGTATTATTTAAATAAGAACAATCTTGGGATCTCGCCCAAGTTCTTTTTCTGCATTTATTTTTGTATTATGTTCTTCCTCCTGGTGGCCCAAGCACTTCAAAGTTCGTGATTGCCGCTCCAACGTTGCGGATTTCAAGAAAGATCAAATCATACCTGCTGATGATCAAGTCACTAAAATGCAAGCATGGGGGAGCGAATCCACATTCGGCCTCACAAACCCGGGGAAGTCCTGTTCTTTTTTTTTCTCTTTTCCTAGTTTTTATTTACTGCATTTCTTGTCTTTCCCTTTCTCCTCCTCTTTCTCGTTTTCTTTTTCATTGAGGGCAATGAAAAGCTTAAGCTTGGGGGAGGGTTTCATTGTTTAGGGTTTAGGGTTTCATTGTTTTTCTCTTTTTCTCTTTTCTAAAAAAAAATTTATAAAAATAAAAAATATCTTAGTTTTTCTACTTTTCTTTAAGGTTTATAAAAAATCCAAAAAAACTAGAAATACAAAATCCAAAAATATATATAAAATCTATTTGAAAATCAAAGTCTAAAATTATTTTCTATCTTTATTTTTTTGCGTCTTCTATTGATGTGTATGCCCGAGCGGTTCTTTTGTCCTAGGTAGAATTTGCTTGAATAGGTTTTCTAAACTTATTAGTTTAACATATTTTAGTTTTACATTTTTCCAATCTCTAAATATAGACATCAGTCTTTTAAGGACTACAAGTTAGCAAATTGTAGTTTTTCATTTTATTCGGCGTTATTACCTAGGAACGGTTGCTAAATAGCGTTATCACTTTTTCATTTAGGGATAATTCTTTCTTGGTGTCTAGAACTTGTCCCTAGCTACTCTCGAAGCATGTGCGTAGTTTTGATTTTCAAGAACTTTAGAAATGATCTAGGCCATCCTTTTGACCCGTTTGAGCCTTTTTGCCCACCGAAAATTTTACCCTTGCTAAAATAATTTTGGGCTTTTTTTTCCTTTTTCTTTGTTTAGCTCCACCTTCCAATTTTCACCAAAGCCAAAAGGCCCTTCCTATTTCACACTAGACTTTGAGCTTTATTTAAATATCATTATTGTGATGGGAAGTATTTTTGAAAAATGGAAAGGAAATCTTTAGTTCGCATTTGGAGCTCTGTTTTGTGTAATGGAAAAAAATGATTATCAAAGAAAAAAAATGAAAATGAAATCCAAAAAAAAAAAAGTTATTTTTGGCCAAGTATGAAAAGAAAAATTTTATGGCCTTGTGTTTGTTTTCCTTTAGTTTGAATTGGAGAAAATGACATACTTGTCATTTCTCATCCTTGTAATTTTATGCTTATTTAAAGCTCACCCTTGGTTTAGTGTGTTAGCCATCATTTTTATCCTTGAATTCCAATTCCCAATCATTTACCTAAACCAAAGTACTACGCCTATTAAGTCCTAGTGATCTTTAGAACGTGTTTCAAATTTGCGTAGTGGAGAGAGTGTAAACGGACAAGCCTATGGCCACCATCATTGATGGATTTCTTTGGAGGTTATTTTGAGGTGATTTAGGGGTAGTCGCCATTTTAGCAACCTAGTAATTCGTCTATTACGCCGTTTATTTTGAAACTCTATATTTTTGGTGTTCTTATGTTCCAAAACTTTTTGGATGTCTTGTTTTAGGGATTTAGAATTGTGTAATCCTTCTTTATGTTTCAATAATATTTTTAGGTCTCCTCTTTCAAGTTTTCTATTTTGGATATCTCACCTCACTAGTTGCTAGCATAGAAATTAGGATAGTTTAATTTTCCATTTTGGTTTTCTTAATTATGCAACTTAAAATTATTTTTCTTTTTGTTTCCCCTCTATTTCGATTTCCATTTGCTTGGGGGCAAGCAAACTCTTAAGCATGGGGGAGTTTGATGACTAGTTTTTAGTCATCGTTTTTAGGTTAGTTTAGTTTAAATTTCCCTAGTTTTAATTATTTTCCCTTTGCATTTTATGGTTGTTAAGCTTTAATATTGTTATTTTATGATTTTATGTTGTTTTATGTTGTTATGTTTTTATATTGTTTTTTTATGTTTGTTTTTTTTATATTGTTTTGTTTATTATCTTATGTTTATTATTTTATGTTGTTATTGTTAATTTATGTTGTTATGTTATGTGGTTATTTTATGTTTATGCTGTTATTTATGTTTTGTTAAGTGTTTTTATATAAAAATATGTTGTTATGTTTTGTTATATTATATTGTATTAACTAATTTAATGTCTTTGTTTTGTTGTAGGATGGTACAACCCAAGCTCAAGCCAAGCAGCCCCCTCCATTTGGTGCAGCCCAAGCTTCACAAATCCAAGACCGAGCATCCATTTGGAGCAGCCCCCTTGTGCTGGCCGAACCTCTTCATGCAGCCCCCCTCAATTGGAGCAGCTCCCAAGCACAAAACCGAGCCCCTATGGTGCAGCCCAAGCTCTTGATGCAGCCCCTCTACAAGTCCTAACCGAGCAGCTCTCCAATCCCCCCCAAACCGCCACCTTTGCATGGATATTTCCATGCATAGTTCCCATCAATGCTCTTGGCCGAACTCCCCTCTCTCCTCTCTCTTCTTTATTTTATTTGAATCTCATTCTCTCTCACCCATTTCACATGGCCGGCCACCTTCACTCCACTCTCTCTCTCCTTTTTATTATTTTATTTTTCTCTCTCTCATCTCTTAACTCACATCCATTCCCTCTTACCTCTCTCTCTCCCCTCTTTCATTTCTCATACATTCCCCTTTTTTCTTTCTCTCTTAATAAAAAAGAATGCATTGTAGGTGGCCCCCTCTCTCTTTCTTCTTCTCTCTCCCCATTAAATACATTCAGCCCCCCTTCTCCCATTCATGTGGCCGAAACCCCCTTGCTCTCCCCTCTTCTCTTCTCATTTCTAGAACCTTCCCTCTCATCTATAAAAAGACCCCTTGGCCAAAGCATTGAGGAGGTTGGAAGTAGAGAGGAATTATAGTGCTAGTATTGATATTGTGTAAGCTTTTGAAAGTTCTTTTTGTTGTTCTTGTTCTTAGATTATTGTAATCCTTTTTAGTATAATATTATTGTTCTTGTAATTCTCTTATTGTACTTCTCTTCTATCTATCAATGAAAATGTTTTCTTTCTCCAATATCGGCGTTTCTATTTCCATTATGCGTAGCTAATTTTCCGTTAGCGTTTGATCAAGAGGATCCATGAAATGAGATGAGATTTCTTTTTATATCTTAGTTTTGCTTTTGTTTAAATTATTCTCGATCCTTCTTTGATTTATTTTTGCGTCGACTCCGTATTTCCGGTATACGGTAGTAGACCCTTGATCTCATTTCATAATAGTCGAGAGACTCATTGATTTGAAAGATCACTCAAAGAAGGAAGGAGTTGCACGCACCCCTAGAGATAGGATGACATAAATCCTCCGGATTGGAGTCAAATCCAATAGTGCGGTTCACTTCGATAATGCGGCTTTAAACCTGTTTGTTTTACGAAGAGATTAGGAACAAACCGTCTATAAGTTAGGAGATTTAGTACTCTAGCGAGACTATCTCTCATTTTCGGAACCGCCACGGTCAAGAATTATTTTGCAATCGTAGAACTAAATTTTACTACTCTCTTGTCTCTTTTCATGGTGAATCTTTGATCAAACGCTATTTTCTTAATCTGATTTTATCATTTTATTATCGTCTTTATTATTGTCTTAAAAATTCTCAAAATCACCCAACACTCGTACGGTGGGATAATAGTAGAAAGCGTGAGTAGTAATACTTGACAGCCCCGTGTTTTAAATACGACCTTGGTACTACAATTTGATAGGTACACTTGCCTCATCGGGTTGATAGTAAATTAATCACCAATTGTCAAGTAATAAATAAAACGGGAATAGATCCCCGGGTATTGAATCTCACGTGGAACATGGCAGGGTGGATTAATCGTTTGAGGAGAGACTTGAGATTGAAGTCTTAAGTCTGGGTTTAACGTGGGGTTTTGGTTTTGGATTACAGCTAATGCGGAAAAAGGAAACTTGAACTATGAGGGTCGCCTACACCGCTTCGCGCCTCTGTGTGTCGCAAACTTCCGCTTCGCTCATTGCACCTAGCAAATGCTCAGGTCAACCTTTCTCCCAACGTAAACACAAGAACTCAAATGGAAAGTAACACATACAAGAGGTTTGGCCTCCTAAGCAACTCAAAGGAACATGCCAAACAATAAATCACAGAGATTTGCATATAAGAAAAACCATGTCCACAACCATCATCATAAATAGAAGAACATAACCATTCAACTACCAAATGTGCAGAAAAAGAAGAGAAGATGCAAACAATGCTCGAGACTATTCCGTGGATGCGGAGGAAACTCCAAAGGAACACTCCTATGAAGCTTCGATCATCGGCTGTCATCTGGGGTCCTTGAAGTTTCACCCTTCTAGCCCGTCTTCTCGAGGGAATGCACAGTCCACGTCTCCACCTTAGGATCCTATCTTGCAGAGAGAAAATGGAGGCTTGATCTTCACTTGGATGCTCTTGGATGATGGAGAGAGCTTAGGGGATGACCTCTAACCCTTGGAGGAAGAAAAATCGTGTATAGGGCGTTGACTGCGAAAGAGTTTCAGAGGGAAAATTGCGGATTCCGTAATTCCCGTTAAATCCCATATTTATAGGCAGCAAAAATGAAGAACACGCACGAGTAGATACACGACCACTGGTCATGCGCTAAGGAAAGTCCAGTACTCATACGCCAAGGAACCTATACCAAAAATATCAGAAAGATAAGCGTGCACGAGTAGGCGCATGACCACTGGTCATGCGCTAAGGAATCTTCTCTACTCGTGCGTGAAGAAACATTCGTCGAGAAGAACTGGTGGGAGGCAAAAACGTCGAGAAGAATCGAGGAGATTTTTAAGACACGACCACTAGTCGTGCGCGAAGAAATCCACTGATCGTGCGCGAAGAGGGGCCAGTACTCATGCGAGTCACTAGAAATTTCAGCCTAATAGTGCGCACGAGCACTGGACGTGCGCGAAAAGTCCACTGATCGTGCATGAAGTAAAGCGCACGATCAATGTCCATCAATGCGAAATGGACTGAAACTCTCCAGAAATCCACACAAGTCTGTACCTGCATGAAGTACGACCATACCCACCAGAACAATGCATCCACATAGACAAACATAAAGCAAAATAGAAAGAGAAGGATATGAAATCTCCTTCATGCAAGGAATGACCTAAACTAAGCTCCAACTAGCTAAAACTTGCTCATTAGACTATAAACTACAAACAGAGATTTTATGTTAAAATCAAATGAAAGATGAGCGAAAAGAGATGAAACTGAGCTATTAAAGGAGCCTAAAATACTATATAAAATGCGCTCATCAAATTCCCTCAGACTTGAATTATTGCTCATCTCGAGCAATTCGACTACCTAAGGGGAGTACATGCTAATTACAAATTGAAAATCAAAACAGGAAAGTGGACCAAGAAGTCTCGGAACATCTAGATTAGGCTTATGGTATCCTCATAATAATTGTTTTATTCTACACGGTTTTTCTGATTCGGACTATGCGGAATGTTCATTAGATCGTAAGAGCACTAGTGGCATGTGTCATTTTATAGGCCCTTCACTTATATCATGGTCGAGTAGGAAACAAAATTCTGTTGCCCTCTCCACCACCGAGGCCAAATATATCGCACTAGGTAGTTGTTGTGCACAAGCCTTGTGGATGACCCAAACATTAGAAGACTTTGGTGTTCATCTAAATAACATAGAATTAAAGTGTGACAACAAGAGCGCTATAGATATCACAAACAATCTCGTACATCATTCTAGATCTAAACATATAGATGTCCGACATCATTTTATTAGGGATCATATTAAGAAAGAACATGTTAAAATTAGCTTTATATGGATGGAATCACAACTTGCCGACATTTTTACCAAACCTCTACCCGATGCACGTTTTCACATGCTTAGGTTAAAATTAGGTGTCTTAGAAATGTCACTTTAACCCTTATAAAAAACTATCAAATTATTTTATGTACTTTGTTATATTTATTTGCATTTTTGTTCTTCAAAAATTTAAAATTCAATAAAAATGTAAAAACTATTGGAAAACCACCAAAAACACGCTAACAATGCCTTCATATCAACTTCATAATGTCTGAAATTTCAACTGTAAGAAGGCCTATTTATATTTATCATGAAAAATATATATTTTTTTAAAGTAAAAAATTTAGTGCCCTGTCCCAGCGTTAAGAAGTTAACGCCTGGCGTTAGCTTCTATGCTCATTTTGTGTGTGTTTTCAACTGTTGGTATTTCCTTCAAAATTATAATTTTATATACTTAAATATTGATTTCAAGAATGATTATATGTATTGCTTCAAGATTCTTTACAATGTTTAATTTAAACCTTCAAGTTTCTTAAAAACATTGTTTTGATTTTATCATGTCTTGAATATTATCTTCAAATGTACAAAAACAAAATTGGTTATAGATTACATATGTAGAAATGTTTTTACATGCCTCTAAGTATGAGTAAAGTTATTATTTTTTATAATGATTTTCTCACTTACACCTTTTTGGTTAATCTACATGTGTTGTAAATCTTATTTATGCATGATTGTGTAACATAAGAACTAATTTTGAAATTCATAAATAATTTACCTACACAACATTGAATTTTTTCTTGAATTCTTTGTTTTTCATGCACTTGTATTTCGAGAAATGTGGTAAATAAAATTAAAAATGCTATGTTTGCAACACAAGTGAATTCAGAGTCCTTGATCACTAAAACTAAAAAGCAAACAATTAATGACAAGGATAACTCCACCAAGCACTACTTGAACCTCCTGATAAGTCTTAATGAGCATTGTGAGGTTGAGCACCTTGGAAAGAATTGTAAAGTGTCTTGTGCAAACAAAAATTTTACCATTTCTTTAAAAAAAATATATGTGCATTGAAATTTATGGAAGTAAAGTTGTTTATGTTCAATTCAAGTTATGTTCTTACATTACATAGTTTCATGTGGTTTGATTTATACTCTCGTATACTTTATCAAAACACACTTATTGAGCACATCATTATCTTTTAAAATACTTCCACTCATGAGAATTGGACCTAAATCTTTTCTACATTGTTCTCTACAATTATGAGTAAATGCACTAGATAGCAAAGCATGATCTTTACAATGTTTATGTTAACTTGAAATGCAAATTATTTTACATTGTAAACCTATCTTTCAATGATATTTTATAATCTTGCTTGCTAACTTGAAAATTACAAATTTCAAATGAATTTGCGACTTGTGTATCTAAATTCAAAACATCTACTTAATTGAGTGAAATGCTTATTATATTTTGTACTTACAATTTCTACAAGATGTTATAAATTGCTTTCGCTGTGTTCACTATTTATATTAAAGTTGCTCTTATCTCTACTAAATGCATATTATTTATATTGCTATAACGCTATCCCACCTTCTTTTGATTATAACAAAAGGGGGAGAATATTTGAAGAAATAAAGAAATCTTTTATTTAGGGGGAGTTCATTAGGAAATGCATTCATGTAGGGGGAGTACCACATAGGGGGAGTATACATGTTTATATTGCTTAACATTTACTATAAACACTACTTTAATTATATTTTATTTCTTATTGGTGGATTTATTATTATCAAAAGGGGGAGATTGTTGGAGCTTGTGTTCCACTTCTCTTAGTTTGAGAAATAACAAATCACACTATGTATTTTATCTTGCTTGTGTTTATAGTGTGCAGGTACTATAGTTATATAACCCTATGAACAAGATGCTGATTAATGACGATTCTCTAAAAAGAGAGCTAACGCTCGCGTTAGTTGTTAACGCCCCACGTTAACAACCGCTGAGAAGGAAACCGCTGAGAAGGAAACCGCTGAGAAGGAATGCCGTCGAGAACGAATCGGTCGACGAAACTGCGTTCGACGAAATCTGAAGGCGTTCGACAAAAGGAGATTCCGTTCGACGAAATGAACTTGCGCTCGACGAAATTACGCTTGACAAAATTGCGTTCGACGAATTTAAAGGCGTTCGACGAAAGGAGATTCCGTTCGATGAAATGAACCTGCGCTCGACGAAAATTGTGCTTGACAAACTTGCATTCGACGAACTTTGATGGCGTTCGATGAACTTTGATTCCGTTCGACGAAAGCGTGTTCGACGAAATGAGTTTCGTTCGACGAAATTGGTTTCTGCCACGATCCCGATGGTTTACATGATTTCAGCCACAACAGTGCACGTTCAATAATGCTGGCGTTAACCCTTAACGCCACGCGTTAGCTCCTGTTTTTATTTAAAGATCTGATTTCGTTTGCTCAGATATGAGATGCATTGAAGCCTTCATTCCAGAGATCTGAGAGAGCATTTCATTCAGAATTCAGAGAGAACTCCCAACACCAACATTGAGGAACAAGAGTGAGAAGGAGATTTCCAATGGCAAATTTGAAGGATGCTCGCTTCAACTCCGACGTGGTCATGGCGTATCTTCAACATCTCCTTCAGCACTCTTCATTCTAGGGAGTCATTTGTTCTAATTTTATCTTTATCCTTTTTATATTTTCTTATAACGATAGTGAATTCTCCGCCTTGCATGTGGCGACTAGGTCCTTGTGAGGCTTAGGGGGTAATTCGCCTCCTTATGCGTGGCGACTAGGTCAAGGGTAGATCTATGGGGTGGCTAGAGATCTTATCTGGGGATAGATAGGCTATAGCCAATCGGTCATTGGAAGAAGTATCGGTGAAGGAACAAAAAGTGTTTTTCAAGTTGTCGCCTCCAATTTCAAGCGCTATTGAAATATTATCCTTGTAATCATTTTTGTGAAATAAAAAATTCTTTTTCAGTATATCTAATTTTTTCTAGAATTGTATTTCATAAAGAAAATCATTTTGAATATTTCTGCAAAAATACTTTTTCTGGAGAGTTAACGCCAGCGTTGACTCTTAACGTCAGGCGTTAGCGACAGAGCAAAAAAGTTTTTCTGTTTTGGTAAAATCTGTAAGTTTATTCCAAAAAATAGTAAACCCCTTATTCATCGCCCCCCCCCCCCTCTAAGGGCGCCATCAGATCCAACAACCCCAATAGATGGTTCTCCAATGACAAGTTCCCTTGGATGATCTTTTGTGAATCTGAGCACACTTGGTGGCACGAACTCTTCTTGTACCGTCACCATTTCTTTGTCACCTCCAAGTAGTTCAACATTATCATCCTCCAAGGGTAAAGATGATTCCTCTTCCTTTCCTGTACTGTTAGAATCTGTACAAGGAACAAATTCATCAAACTTAACATGAATGGACTCTTCAACCTTTTTAGACCATTTATTATATATCCTATATGCTTTACTAGTTGAAGAGTATCCAAGAAATATTCCTTCATCACATTTTTCATCAAATTTTGCTAAAACATCTTTGGTGTTTAGGATAAAACATTGACATCCAAAGACATGAAAGTAAGATACATTAGGTTTCTTTTTGTAATATAATTCATATGGAGTTAATTTTAGGATTGGGCGAAGCATGACTCAATTTATGACATAACAAGATGTATTTACGGCTTCGGCCCAAAAGGATCTAGGCAACCCATACTCAGATAGCATAGTGCGTGCGAGTTCCTGAAGGGTTCTATTTTTCCTCTCCACCACACCATTTTGTTGGGGGGTGCGTGAAGCGAAAAATTCATGTTTAATACCTAGATTATTACAAAAGGTGGTGAAACTATCATTTTCAAAGTCCCCTCCATGATCAGATCTATTGCACTTAATTTTTAGTTCTAATTCATTTTGAATGTGATTGCATAGTTTAGTAAATTCAGAAAAAGCATCGGATTTGGAGGTAAGAAATAATGTCCAAGTAAATATAAAAAAATCATCAATTAAAACAAATGTGTACTTTTTACCACCTAGACTACAAGTGCTAATTGGCCCAAATAAGTCCATGTGAATTAGTTTTATAGGTCTAGTGGTTGACATTTCATTTTTTTTAAAAGATGTTTTAGAAAATTTTCCCTTTTGGCATGGCAGACATAAAGTGGATAGATTTCCATTAAGCATTGGTAAACCCCTTGTTATTATTTTTTTTGATAATTTTAAAATCAACTTGGTGCTAGTGTGACCAAGACGCTTATGCCATAATTCTAGTTTTTCATTTTTTGTAATTAGACATTTTAGTGACACACGTGATAGATCATGAAAAGAGATTAAATAAACATTATGAATTCTTGGTGTAGTGAGTATAATATTATTCGTCTTAGGATCTATAATTTTGCACAAATTAGTAGAAGCCTCAAATAACACATTAAGGCCTTTATCACATAGTTGACTGATAGAAATTAGGTTGTGTTTTAAGCTTTCAACATATAAGACGCTTGTAAGAGAGAAAGAGTCATTACCCATTGTACTGGTGCCTAAGATTCTTCCTTTTCCATTGTCACCAAATGTCACCGTTCCTCCTTTCTTCTTTGTGAGGCTAAGGAATTTTTCTTTATTGGTCGTCATGTGCTTGGAACAACCTGAGTCCAAGTACCACATGTCTTCCTTGTCCTTATCCTGCCATTATACCTAAAAAGAAGATGTTAGTGAAGATCTAGATACCCAAGAGGTTCCTCCCATAATATAGGTGGTGACCTTAGGTACCCAGATTTGTTTTAAAGTGCGCTTTTCCTTCTTCCTGCAAGAGTCCGTGGTGTGACCAAAAAACAAACAATTTGCACATGCAACATAAGGAGATGAGACCTTTTTCAAAGAATTTTGTTGACCCTTACCGGTAGACACAGAAGTGGAAGGGGTGACAGAAATATTATTATAAAAAGAATTTTTGTTTCTGAAACTAGAGCTAACGCCAGCGTTAAAAGCTAACGTCAGGCGGTAGCTTTCCGAACCATAACCCAGCCCAAACTTTGCAGAACCATAGCACTGGTTGCCCAAGATCATGTCCAGTGATTTTTGGCCAACCCCGAATTTGTTTATTGCCATATTAAGATCTTCGATTCTGGCTTTTAAGGCAAAATTTTCACTTACTAAATTTCCACACCTCTTTGCAAAATTTTTCTTTTCATTTTCTGTTTGAGAAAGAGAATTTTTTAAACTTCTTTCTAAGTCTCCCTTTTGTTTTGTGAGAGATTTAATATTGGAGAGAGCCTTAGAAAGATCGTTTTCTAGTATTTTTATTCTTGCTAAGTTATGATCATTTTTCTGGTTAGACCATATCTCTTTTCCCAAAGTTTTATTTCCTTATTTAATTTTTGATTTTGTTTTAAAAGAATTTTATTTTCGGTTTTTAGGAGATTAAGATCTTTTAGACTTTTACTAAAAAATTTGCATGTTTTCATGTACTCAATATAGAGGTCATCATAAGTATTAGGAATTACCTCAATGTCGCCTTGGACATTACACTTGTCGTCCGTTGATTCATGGCTCATCCCTATAAGACACAGATTTGCCTCATCACTATCACTTGAAGTTGACTCCTTTGAACTTTCAGATGAAGAGTCATCCCATGTTGCAGCCTTCAAGACCTTCTTCTTTTCTCTTCCTTTATGATGCTTTTCTTTTTGTTCTTTCAAGTACTTTGGGCATTGGCTTCTTATATGTCCCGTCTTCCTGCAATGGACGCACTCGGGAGAAGGTCGCTCTTCATCGTCGTCGCTTGATTTTTCCTTTTTCTCTCTTTTGGAGGATGAGCCTTTTCGGAAGAACTTACAGTAAGTATTCCTCCTTTCTGGATTCTTCATGAACTTTGTGAAGTTTTTCACAAAAAGACTCTCCTCGCCCACTTCCTCATTGTCATCCTCTTTCCTTGACTTTAGTGCCAAGACTTTTTTCTTTGGCTCTTGGTTGTATTCTTCATCTTGAATTTTGAGTTCTACCTCATGAGTTTTGAGATTCCCAATAAGGCTCTCAATCTGGAGCCATCTAGATCACGCGATTCTGAAATAGCTGTCACCTTTGGATTGAACTTTGGAGGGAGAGATCGAAAGATCTTCCTCATCAGTTCACCATTTGAGAAGGTTTTTCCAAGGACCTTTGAGGCGTTTATGATCTTGGTAAAGCATGTGTACATCGAGTCCACGTCCTTATCTGGATCCATTCTGAATCTTTCAAACTCCGATTCCAGTTGGAAGAGCTTGGAGTCTTTAACCTAAGAGGTACCTTCATGAGTTATTTCTAGTAAATTCCAAATGTCATAAGCAGTTTCATAAGCACAAACTCTATTAAATTCAGTCATATCCAATGCGCAAAATAAAGCATTCATAGCTCTAGTATTATTCTTACATTTATTTTTATCCCCATCATCTCATCTATCTCTAGGCTTTTCCATAGTTACCTCTCCAACAACATAAGTAGGAGTGGTGTACGGTGTTTCGACACTAGCCCAGACATCTAGATTTAAATTTATTAGAAAGTAACGCATTCACATTCTCCAATAGTTATAGTCGGTTCCGGTGAAAAGTGGAGATCTAATTATTCCTTGCCCCTCATGGAAAGCGAGATCACGGAGCACCATTATTCCCGGTTGTTAAGCCGATTTGGAATAACCTACCTCCGATACCACTTATTGGATTTTGAGGCGCCCTTAGAGGGGGTGAATAAGTGTTTTAAAACTTTTGTTATATTTTAAACTACTTGAAATGATAAGAGATTAAATTAACGATAAAACCACACAAAAAGAGGAGATCAAGTAATATAAATGAAAGACATGATTTTATTAATTTGAAATATAAGATTACAAAATTTAATTTTTTTATGACGCTAGAAATCGTTAGCGATAAAGTTCACCCATCTCATTTTCTTGTGAAGGACAAGTTCACCAATGCCACTCTCCTGTCAGGACCTAACAATAATGACATGTATCAACTCAGTTCCACCTCTCCCCCACCTTCTGTAATTATTGCCGAGCGGACTACCATGAACAGTTGGCATAGCCGCCTAGGACATCTAGATGAAAAGGTTCTCCGTCTTATGATGAACACCAATAAATTACCTTGCAAATCAACAACTCTAAAGTCTCTGTTCTGCTTGTTAATTGGGCAAATCTCATCGCTTATCTCTTCCTCTTTCTCATTCTCGAAGCCTTTTTCCATTAGATCTTATTTACAATGATGTATGGGGTCCATCCCCTACCCCCTCAATAGATGGGCATCGTTATTATGTAATTTTTCTTGATGACAATACCAAATATCTTTGGTTTTATCTCATGGTTAGTAAATTTGAAGTATTTGATATTTTCATTCGTT
Source organism: Dactylorhiza incarnata (assembly GCA_033032865.1). Lineage (NCBI taxonomy): Eukaryota > Viridiplantae > Streptophyta > Magnoliopsida > Asparagales > Orchidaceae > Dactylorhiza > Dactylorhiza incarnata. Next base: position 12,548,664 of record JAWHQI010000028.1, read on the forward strand.
TTAAAGCTTTAGTTGAGAGACTTTTCTCCAGTCACCTTAAAACCTTACAAACTGATTGGGGAGGAGAATATTGCACCCTTCCTCTTTATTTCCAAATGCTTGGAATTTCTCATCACATTGCCGCTCCCTACAATCATAAGCAACAAGTTGCCATCGACACATTACAGAAACAGGCCTCTCGCTTCTCACTGAGGGATCTGTTCCTCAAAAATACTGGGATTTTGCCTTTGAAACTACAGTTTTTCTTATAAATCGCATGCCCTTATCATCTTCAGTCAACTTCTCTCCCTTTCAACTAGTCCACCATAAAACCCCTAAGTATAATTTCCTTCGAATCTTTAGATGCTTGTGTTTTCCTCTTTTACGACCTTACAATCATCATAAGATAGTTTTTCGATCCACATCATGTGTTTATCTGGGATACAGTCCTTCTCATTTCTGCATCTCGTTTCTTAAACCTTCAAAATAATCGACTTTATATAGCACGACATGTACGGTTTGATGAAACTTCATTCCCTTTTACTACATTTTATCAACCCTCAACTCAAACTTCTGATTCGTTAACCAAAACACATCCTTCCCCCTAGGCCGCAATTCCTATCTATCCACCACAATCAATAACCTTCTCATCCCCTCTAGGTAATCCTCCATCTTCTCCTGAGTATAAACCTAACCACCATCCCTTGGTACCTCTCTCACCAAACCTTAAGATAACTTCTACATCATCGAGTACTACACCACCACGTTGTACACGAGCTCTTCAAGACATATATAACTCTACCAATTCACATCATATAAATGTCTTAAATACCCCAATACCCTCCGCTTCTCTCAGTGATGTTACTATTGATCCAACTTGTTTCACCCAAGCCAATAAACACTATGAGTGGAGGATTGCCATGCGCAATGAGTTCAATGCCTTAGTTCAAAATGGGACATGGTCTTTAGTCCTCCTCCCCTTCAATAAGAAAATAGTTGGCTGTAAATGGGTATACTGTATTATGCGCAGAGAAGATGACTCCATCGAGCGTTATAAGACACGACTTATTGCCAAAGGGTTCCACCAACAACCTGGTCTTGATCACACATAAACATTCAGTACTGTAGTTAAACCAACTACACTTCGAAACATGATTTCTAATGCAGTCTCGCAAGGGTGGCCTATCCGACAGCTTGATGTCCAAACTGCCTTTATTCATGGTTCATTAACAGAAGAAGTATATATATCTCAACCTCCCAGGTTTCAGGACTCTATGTAAGACCCCAAGTTTAGTGTGCAAATAAAGTGGGAGTGCTCGGAAGCTAATGAGCTAGCGCCGGCGGTAGTGCATTTCCTGAGAAACCCGTGCATTTCCCGAGAAGCTAGTGCATTTCCCGAGAAAAGTGTTCTTTCTAGACGAATTGAGCAAATGAGCTAGCGCCAGGCGCTATCGATAGCGCCGACGGTAGTATATTTCCCGAGGAATGTATCCTTTCTCGACAAATGTGGCATTTCTCGACAAATATGGCATTTCCCGAGAAATTCGTCAAAGAAAGATAGCGCAGGCGCTAGCGCTAGCGACTCTCTTAAGCGGTTGTGGATAAGGTCGGCCATACTGCCTCTGGGCTAGCGCCAGGCACTAGTGGCTAGCACTGGCAGTAGCGGGAAAGTGATAAAAGGCTGGATTTCGGTTGTTCTTCTCACTTGTCTATTCATTCTCTGTCTTTCCACGAGAAGGGAACTGAAGGCTTGAGTAAGGAGATCCATTGGGGGATAGCCGTTCGTCGTTCCGAAGGGAAAATTTGCGAAGGAGATTACTTGCGTGCTTGTGCCATTATCAATTCCAGACGATTCTCTCTCTGGTTATGGCACCGAAACGAGCATCGAGAGTAACGATTCTCCTCCTTCATCTCCGGACATATTCGTCCTTTGATTTGCATAATAGTAGGCAGATTTCCACTAATCAGTGGATAGGTTTCTGCCGACGGGTCGATGTTATCCCCGTAGAAATTGCATAGAGAGTCCGGAATAGCAGTATGGACATAGGCATGCTGTGTGAAGCCCTTCTGGACATGTTGGTCTGGAATGGTGATGTTGATATGCAATATTGCACTCCGGAGAGACTCCGCGTTTGTATGTTTTCGGGTTCTTGGTACTGTATTGTACTGCAGGGAGTCCTGGAGGTTACCCTCAGGAAATACCCGAAAGAGCTAACAGATATGCATTCTGTTGGCTAGTGCCCGGTGCTAGCGCTAGTGCCAGTGATCCTTGAGATTGCTTTGGGCACTCAAAAATAGCCCATGAGGCTGAGGTGATGACCCTGTGAGGTTATAGTTTGTCGGGCACAAGGGGAAGCCAAACCCATGTCAGGCTAAGTTGAATCTTGACATTTATGAGCGCGGGCACAAGCTGAACCGAACCCGGGCCAGGCATAGGTGAATCCTGACATCTAGCTCATAATGATCGTGTCAGAACTTCATGTGTACGACTGAGCTCAATGAGTGCTGGAACTTCGTGTGTACGTCCGAGCTCAAAGAGTGTCGGAACTTCGTGTGTACGACCTAGCTCAATTTGATCATGCGAGTTGAAAAAGGACTTGAGGATGATGTGTCGTGAGTGCACATGACGTGTGACTTGATGTCACCGTGTGATGAATGTTTCTATGCGGTGCTTAGATGCACTAATGAAATATATATGCTGCTATGGGTTACTTGCAGGGAAGGAGCACCGCCGCCCCGAGCATGGGGTGGGGTCGTTATATTCTGGGTCAGCTAAAGCTGACCGGTTACTTATTTTCCCACTCTTTTGGTGGATTTGTTTGTACAGGTCCTGGCAGGACTAGCAGGAAATAGCGGGTTGAAGCCCCTGGTGCTGAGCTTTGCTGGCCCTTGAAGGCCTAGAGCTTTGTTTACTGTTTTCATGTGTGGCCGGCCTGCGTGCCGATGTTTGCAAGCCACCTAGTTGATGTAAAACAGACTATATAAAGCTCGTTGTTGTAGTTTCATTCCCTGTAAATAAGTGGACAAGTTGAGAACTGGTTTTATCTTAATATATTAAATGCTTCCGTTGTACGACTCTGTGTGCTGAGATGGTTATGTTCTTAACTGTTTAAAAATTAATTCAGTTACGTGCTCTTCTGTTCATTTAATATGGTGTGGGTCCCGACCGGACCTATTGTTATATTCTATGTAACAGGGAGGGTGTTACAATTGGTATCAGCTATGGGTCTTGATCCCTTTCCGTCTGAATTCGTGGTCGAATTCTTTTAAGGGGTGGTGAGCACGTGTGTGCGTCGCCGTTAAGATATGTAAATAACCAGTAACTGTCCACTTTAGGAATGAATTACAAGTATGTTTGTAGCATTGTGATGGAACTTGTGTGTTCCTTTGCTGATCCATATTATCTCTTAGTCGCTAATTGTGTTTTATAAACATCTATAGGCGATTGGAAGTGGAGCGGGGCCATCTCGACCCCGGCGTTCGACTGCGAGCAGTGCACCAACTGAGGTGCCTACTCCTCCTTCTGCTGAGACAGTGTGGATGATAGCTGAAGCGGTGTTCGCTATGTTCACTGCACAACCTGGAGGGCATGTCCCTGGACATCCTCCTACCCTCCTAGTGGCTCCGGTGCCGGTTGTGGCAGTCGAACCTGTGGTCAAAAGACCAGTGTCGGTGAGGGAACAAAGAGCTCCGGACCAACAGTTGCAGTACTTTTTGACTTTCCACCCTCCGACGTTGACGGGGGCAGGGACCCCGACCCAGCTGAGGATTGGCTATCAAGAGTGAGAAAGACCTTGAAGGCCACAGATACGGAGGACGAGCAAAAGGTTATATTGGCAACCTTCCTCCTTGGTGGGGAGGCGCAGCTGTAGTGGGACGAGTTGGAGATGCATCAGCTTGCAGGAAGGCAGCTGGCGGACATCTCGTTTGACGAGTTTTTGAGATTGTTCTTGGCGCGGTATCTTCGTACTGCATAACAGATTGAGATGGGGAATTAGTTTAACCGTCTAACTCAAGGTGATAGTCTGATTGATGACTATCTGCACGAGTTTACTCGGTTGGGGAGGTACGTAGGCGCACGCGAACAGACAAGCCAGACAGAAGCTCCTGAGACCGCGCGAACAGAATACAAGCCGCACCTGTCAGACCGTAACCATAGACCGCTGACCTGCTGCTTTAGTCCTCTACTGAAAACAAATAGTTCGCACTTCTTGATCACCCAGACCGCACGGTCTTGATCACAAAAGAACCCGCGAACTCTGAACAAGGAACTGCTACCTGCAACAGACCGCAACTCAAGACCGCCTGGCCACATAAGACCGCTTGATCAACTGAGACCGCTGCACAAACCAAGAAAACCTAAACACAGTCCGCCCGGATTGGTTTATTCAAAGCTGGAAGAAGGGAGACAAGCTGACCGCGAGCTGCTAGCCGCAAACCTGCGAACACACAAACCGGTCAGACTAAATCTCAAACCGCGCGGCCTCAAATTAAGACCGGCACAATCAAGCCAACTTGAGTTCTTACAGTTCTCGTTATTAATGACGGGCCCTGCACCCCTAGATCGACATCTAGATATGTCTTTATGACAGGCTCTACAGCTATATCATGGTGCAGCAAGAAGCAGGATTATGTGTCTATCTCTACCATAGAAGCGGAGTACAAAGCGTCGGCTTTGGCGGCTCATGAAGTCATCTGGCTTAGGATCCTTGTGGAGGACATTCATAGGGAGGTGCGAGGTCCTACTCTGCTACGTGGCGACAATGATAGTGCCCTCAAACTGGTGAACAATCCAGTTTGTCACGCGCGTACGAAGCACATAGAGATTCATAACCATTTCATTCGTGAGAAGGTGTTGGAGGGATCTCTGATTGTGGAGCATGTGCAGAGCAAGTAGAACGTTGCTGACATATTTACTAAGCCGCTGGCGAAGGGACCATTTGTTGGGTTTTCTATACCCCTCGAAAGGGATGACATATCAAATATGCGCAGTGGAAATAACAAGAACAACCCAAAAGAAGCTAACGGATCTTGCCATTTTTCATGATTCAAGAGAATAAGCAAATCGAAATACAAAGTACCTTTGCGGGATTGAGTCAACACTCAACCAAGGTGCTCCAAAGAGAAATCCAAAGATCTGCCCTTGTGTTCTTCAAGAATCGAAATGGATCGATCCCTCTATAGAAGTCCACACAAGCAAAGGAGAACCCTAAATTCTTGTCGTACAAGAGAACTAGGTCGGAGAAGGATGCTCCCAACGTCCCCATGGACTGCTAGATCCGATCCAGGGGAGGCGGCGACCGACGACGGCGACTAGCGGCGGCGGAAGGCGATCGGCAGACGGGAAGAACGAGATGCCCTCACGCGGAACAGTTCCGGTCGGCTTCTCGTCCAAAATCGCGAAAGGATTAAGTCTCCGTAAACCTAGAATCACAAGCCCTTTTATACATAAATGCATAAATCAGGCTATCCGCAGACCAGAACATTTCTGTCCAGATTTACATTCGCCGAATTCGACTAATCACTATAACCGAATTCAACTCAAATTCGGCGAAACCATTTCGACGAATTCGTCTATATGCTATAGCCGATTCGACTATATAAATTCGGTTATATCATTTCGTCGAAACCATTTCGTCGAACTGACATATTTCGGCTAAACCCTTTAGTCGAATCTGTTACAATTCGGTTAATCCCATTAGCCGAATCGATATAGCCGAATTCCATTAGTCGAATCAACATAATTCGGTTAAACCCTTTAGCCGAATTTGACACAGTTCGGTTAAACCCTTTACCCGAATTTGTCTAGCATAAATCCATTCGTTTAAACCCTTTAAACGATTTCCCTTTGAGACATTCTCAAGTTAATGCCAAGTAGTCACAAGATTGGTCCTCCACTCATATCCAATATGAGTAAGGCCAACACAATCCTTTCTCCAACTTCTCCAAACGCTTTTATGTGTGACCCTATAGGCTCATATTATGTTGGCAGTAAGACTAACTGTTGATTGCTTTGAGATCACCTCAGAAACTCCAACACCATTTGGTCGGTTGCGGAGTTTGCTTGGCCTGACTTCCACTTCCCACTTCAAGGGAGAGTGTTAAATTTTTGAAGTGGAAGTGGAGTTGTGCTGGGCGGTTTGCAGATTGGAGACTGCAGAGATCGTGCGGTCTGCGCTAGTTCTCTGGTCGGTTTTGTCTCAGCGGTTTGTTTGAGGCGGTCTGATCTGGGAGACCGTTTTCTGTCCGAGCGGCTTGCGCGGGTTGGTCTGGTGACTTGTCCTAAGTCGGCCAGATGTTCTTGGTCTGCTTTCTTTGGAAGAAGACCAGGCGGTCTGTCTTGTTGAGACCGCGGTGACCGGGCGGTTTGGTTATAACCGCAAGGTTTAATAAGGAAGCTATGAGCTATGCTGAGCTCGGACGGTCTGCTTTGCGAGCCCGCTCACGATCTGATGGGCGGTTATTGTATCCCGGTTTGTGCGGTGACGACTTGCAGATGAAGCTCGTAAGACCAATCAGTTTTACGAACGTCTGAGAGAAGAATTGTGGTTCCTTCTATTGGGGCCAATGATGCAAGGGTTTATGACCCTGGTCAATACGGCTCATTCCTTGGAGAAGGACATGAAGCGGTCCCAAAGCAGGAAGGATTTAGCTGTGGTGAAGCCAGAGTTCAAAGTACGGAGCTCTGCGAAGTCTGGGCAAAGCAGATGGAGGAAAAGAGCGAGACCTTCTGGGTCAGATCAATCTGCTGGCTCGAGAGCAACGATTGGGAGAGGCCCAATCATTTGCTTTAATTGTGGTAAGCCGGGATATATAGCCCGAGACTGTCGTGGCGGTAAAAAGGAAGCTGCGGCTTATGCGGCGGAGAAAGGGAAAGCAGCGGAGTCGTCTGCATCCCACTACACTCCAGCCCAACCGCGAGTGTACAACCTTGGCCAGTAGGAGGTCATAATGCAAAGTGATGTGGTGACATGTATGCATTAGTATATAGCTTTTGTAGCTTTTGATACTTCATACCTTGTGCATTGCTTGTTAACCTTATGTGTGTTAGGCTCTGTCCTAATATTTAACTCCCCGACGAGAGAACTGTTTGATACGGGAACTTCACATTCCTTTCTATCGGAGGCCTTCATACGACAACTTGGAGTGCCTTCGACAGTGATAAAGGAAAGGTTAGATGTGATGCTATCCAATGGGTGTTCTATGTGTGCAGATCAAGGTTGTGTGGTAAAGGTACGAATCAGAAGTCAAGACTTTCATTTGGAAGCACAGATACTACCAATTTCGGAGTTCGATGTGATCTTTGGTATGGATTGGTTGTCAGTGCAGCAGGCCTACATTGATTGCACTTCAAAGGAGGTCACACTGGGGAGGAATACCGAGCGTGCGACTACGTTTGCTGGTTTGCGTGGATCGAGCAAGACGTTGATGTCTGCTGTCCAAGTAGTCAAGGCAGTTCGACAGGGCGTAGAATTGTGTGTTGTGCTAGTTGGGGATGCAAAGTCTTAGCCCAGTCTGAGTGACGTTCCTATTATCTCGGAATATCTAGATGTGTTTCCGAAAGATCTCCCTAGGGCGCCACCTCAGCAAGAGATTGACTTCGCAATAGAGTTGGTGTCAGGTGCCAAGCCTGTGTCACGCTCTCCGTACCGAATTGCGCCAAAGGAGATGGAGGAATTGAAGATTCAATTATAGGAGTTGTTATAGCAAGGCTATATTCACCCAAGTGCATCCCCTTGGGGTGCTCCGGTCCTCTTTGTGAAGAAGAAGGACGGAATTCTGCATCTATGCATAGACTATCGTGAGTTGAACAAGCTGACCGAGAAGAACAAGTATCTGATTCCTCGAATCGATGACTTGTTTGATCAGCTAGTTGGATCAACGGTGTATTCGAAGCTAGATCTTAAGTCTGGCTACTACCAGTTGTGGATTCGGGAGTGCGACATTCCCAAAATGGCATTTAGTACTCGCTACGGGCATTATGAGTTCATTGTGATGCCGTTTGGACTGATGAATGTGCCATCAGTGCTCATGGATCTGATTAATAGGACCTTTCGAGAGTGCCTTAACCGGTTTGTGATCGTCTTTATTGACGATATTCTGGTATACTCTCAATCTGAAGAAGAACACGCGATTCATTTACGCATAGTTTTGGAGACCCTGCGACGGAGTCAGTTGTATGCCAAGTTCTCCAAGTGTGAGTTCTGGTTATCCTCAGTGGCGTTCCTTGGTTATGTGGTTAGTGGTGAGGGTATCGCAGTAGATCCGGCAAAGATAGTTGATATCCAGGAGTGGCCCGTTTTGACGACAGTAGCGGAAGTCAGGCGTTTCCTTGGTTTTGCCGGCTACTATCAGCGCTTCGTGGAGAACTTTTCGCTGATTGCTCTTTCTCTCACGACCTTGACAAGGAAAATCAAAAGTTCGTTTGGTCACCAGCGTGTGCACGAGCTTTTGAGGAGTTAAAGAGCCGTCTGACCACGTCACCAATCTTGTGTTTGCCATGTGGTACAGAAGGTAATGAAATTTATAGTGATGCGTCAAGGAGCGGCTTAGGCTGCGTACTTCTTCAAAATGGTCAGGTGATAGCTTATGGCTCTCGCCAGTTAAAAGTGCATGAGCGGAATTATCCGGTCCACGACTTGGAGTTGGCAGCCGTGATCTTCGCTCTGAAATTGTGGCGGCACTACTTGTATGTTGTGAAGGTTGATATCTTTACAGACCATTAGAGCCTAAAGTACCTGTTAAATCAGAAAGAGCTCAATATGTGATAGCAAAGGTGGATGGAGTTCCTGGGGGACTACACTTTCGAGATACGCTATACTCCCGGGAAGGGAAATGTCTTCGCAGATGCTTTGAGCCGGAGGGTTTCTGCGCAAGCCAGCTGGATTCAAATGCATGATTCGCGTCTGATCAGGGACTTGGAAGCCTTAGAGATCTCCTGTGTGGAAAGGAGTTCTAGTGTGAGTGCGTGCTTGAACTAGACAGAGGTCCAATACGACCTCGCAGACAGAATTCGACAGGCTTTGGAGCTTGATTCGAGCATGCAACGCTACTTGGCAGAGACTGGAGTTGGGTCTGCTGCAGAGTTTGTGTTAGACGGCGGTCTTATGTGGAAAGACGGTCGGTTGTGTGTCCCAAATGTGGGCAAATTGCAGGTGGAATTGATGTACGAAGCACATTTTACGAAATACTCAATTCACCCAGGGAGCAAAAAATGTACCAAGACATGAAAAAGTTGTTTTGGTGGCCAGGTTTGAAGAAGGGCATCGCCCTTTATGTGGCAAAGTGTAAAACTTGCGCACTGGTGAAGGCCGAATGTCAGAAATCTGGTGAGTTCCTAAAGTCGTTACCTGTACCGAAATGAAAATTTGATGACATTTCGATGGATTTCGTGCACGGTTTGCCGAGATCGCAGAGTGGGAATGATGCTGTTTGGGTGATCGTGGATCGCTTGACAAAGGTAGCTCACTTTATTCCGAACCGGCGGGACGATTCAGTGGAACGGTTAGCAAAACTATATGTTGCTAGTATTGTACGATTGCACAGTGTGCCCCGTAGCATCGTAAGTGACCGAGATGAGCGCTTTACTTCGAAAGATTGAAGGCTAATCCACCAATTGTTGGGTACAAAGTTGAAGTTTAGTACCGCCTTCTACCCTCAAACGGATGGACAGACTGAACGTACTAACAGAACATTGGAGGATATGCTCCGCATGTGCGTCCTAGACTTCGGTAAGAAGTGGGAAGATCATTTGGTTATGATCGAATTCGCTTATAATAACAGCCATCAAGCAAGTATAAAGATGGTGCCCTTCGAGACCCTCTATGGTCGAGCCTGTCGTACTCCCTTGTCATGGGCAGAAACGGGCGAGACAAAGCTGTTTAAGCGAAAGGAAGTCGAAGATGCAAATTCGACTATCCGAACAATCCGGGAGCGATTGTTGGTGGTGCAAGATAGGCAGGCAAACTACTACAATGTCAAGCACAGAAACGTTGAGTTCGGCGTGAGCGACTGGGTGTATCCCAAGATCAAGCCTTTCAAAGGTGTGTCAATGATTCGACGCTTGAAGAAGCTGAGTCCGAGGTACCTTGGGCCATTTGAGATACTAGAGCGTGTTGGTGAAGCTGCCTATCGGCTCGCTCTTTCGACGGAGCTGAGCGGTTTGCACGATGTATTTCACATCTCAGTGCTTAGGAAAGCTGTGCCAGAGCCTAGCAAGGTGTTGGTGGCGAATCAGGTGCCGGTCGATGATGGGCTGAAGACGTTGGTCACGCCTATTTGCATCGAAGACACTGATGTCAAACAGCTGCGGAATAAATTGATCAAGATGGTCAAAGTCCTCTGGAACAACTGCGATCATGAGGAGCTTACATGGGAGCGCGAGCAAACCATGCGTGTGGAGTTCCCCGAATTTTTCCATTGAGGTACAAGTTATTTGTTTTGTATCTTATTGTTATTTGCACTGTTAGAATTTCAGGATGAAATTCTTTTAAGGGGGAAGAATTGTAAGACCACAAATTTCGTGTGCAAATAAAGTGGGAGTGATCGGAAGCTAATGAGCTAGCGCCAGGCGCTAGGGATAGCGTCGGCGGTAGTGCATTTCCCGAGAAACCCATGCATTTTCCGAGAAGCTAGTGCATTTCCCGAGAAAAGTGTTCTTTCTCGACGAATGGAGCAAATGAGCTAGCGCTCGGCGCTATCGATAGCGCCGGCGGTAGTATATTTCCCGATGAATTTATCCTTTCTCGGCAAATGTGGCATTTCTCGACAAATATGGCATTTCCCGAGAAATTCGTCAAAGAAAGATAGCGCGGGCACTAGCGCTAGTGCTAGTGCTAGCGACTCTCTTAAGCAGTTGTGGCTAAGGTCGGCCATACCGCCTCTGGGCTAGCGCCAGGCGCTAGTGTCTAGCGCTGGCGGTAGTGGGGAAGTGATTAAAGGCTGGATTTCGGTTGTTCTTCTCACTTGTCTGTTCATTCTCTGTCTTTCCACGAGAAGGGAACTGAGGGCTTGAGGAAGGAGATCCATTGGGGGCTAGCCGTTCGTCGTTCCGAAGGGAAAATTTGCGAAGGAGATTACTTGTGTACTTGTGCCATCGTCGATTCCAGCCGATTCACTCTCTGGTTATGGCACCGAAATGAGCACCGAAGGTAACGATTCTCCTCCTTCATCTCTAGACATGTTCGTCCTTTGATTTGCATAATAGTAGGCAGATTTCCACTAATCAGTGGATAGGTTTCTGCCGACGGGTCAATGTTATCCCCGTAGAAATTGCATAGAGAGTCCGGAATAGCAGTATGGACATAGACATGCTGTGTGAAGCCCTTCTGAACAGGTTGATCTGGAATGGTGATGTTGATATGCTATATTGCACTCCGGAGAAGACTCCGCGTTTGTAGGTTTTCGGGTTCTTGGTACTGTATTGCACTGCATGGAGTCCTGGAGGTTACCCTCAGGAAATACCCGAAAGAGATAACAAATATGCATTCTGTTGGCTAGCGCCCGGCGCTAGCGCTAGCGTCGGCGCTAGTGCCAGTGATCCTTGAGATTGCTTGGGGCACTCAAAAATAGCCCCTGAGGCCGAGGTGATGACCCTGTGAGGTTATAGTTTGTCGGGCACAAGGGGAAGCCAAACCCGTGTCAGGCTAAGTTGAATCCTGACATTTATGAGCGCGGGCACAAGCTGAACCGAACCCGATCCAGGCATAGGTGAATCCTGACATCTAGCTCATAACGATTGTGCCGGAACTTCGTATGTACGACCGAGCTCAATAAGTGCCAAAACTTCGTGTGTACGTCCGAGCTCAAAGAGTGCCGGAACTTCGTGTGTTTGACCTAGCTCAATTTGATCATCCAAGTTGAAAAAGGACTTGAGGATGACGTGTCGTGAGTGCACATGACGTGTGACTTGAAGTCACCGTGTGACGAATGTTTCTATGCGGCGATTAGACGCACCTGTGAAATATATATGCTGTTATGGGTTACTTGCAGGGAAGGAGCACCGCCGCCCCGAGCATGGGGTGGGGTCTGTTGGAACACAGTTCAACCCTATTACTGATTTGGGCTAGGATGTCTATTTCCAGGTATAGGATCTGTTTTGACCCAACATGTATAGTATAAGGGTCATAGGCTAAGTCTAGAAGAAATTTGAAGATTAGCTAAGTCAAGGTGTTCGACGAACTTCTAGTTCGTTCGACGAATTCAAGTATCCGTTCGACGAACTTGGTTCAACGAACTTCAAAGTTCTGTTCGACGAAAGTTTCTGTTTGTTCGACGAACTTCCCAGGTTAAGTTCGACGAACTTCCCTTCAGATCGACGAACTTCTTCAGAGTCTCTATATTCAGTGACCTCTTCTATTCAGAGTATTATTTTGGAGTTATCCTCAGGATTTCTTATGAAGGCTGACAACTGTTCTTATTAAAATATCAGTCAGTTATTGCAGTATTCTCTATCAAAGATTTTATGACCGTTGCTGCATTAATTAAGGGCTGCGTGCAGATTATTTTATAAGGCAGATTGCAAGTTTCAAGGAATTTAATATATTGGTATTCCAGAGAAATCTTTCCTTTTTGTCTCCTTCCTTTCCAGCCTTGTTTGAAATTTTAAAGAGGATCAACTCTCTCCCGTGAAGAGATTATCATTGCTATTTATACTAGAGAGAGACACAGATATAAACATAAGCTTTGTGCTACTCAGTTTTTATTCCAAAAAAAAGAAAGAAGAACTCTCTCTGTTTTCTCTCTGAAGTCTTCATCTTCTCCAGACACCTACTTTTAATCTCTAGAAATCATCTGCATCATTTTTCCTCTAGAGAACTTGTGCTGGAGATATTCTGAAGATCAAGAAGACCTACACCCTGAGCAGATTTTCTCTCCTGTTTATTTACTCTTACTCACAGGGGGAGATCTGACAATTTCAACATTCCACTAGTCTTCTCTGTTGTTAGAGAAAAGAGAAGACATCATCATCTTTATTTTACTGTTATTCTATAATTGTGTACAGGGTTCTAACTCCCTTTAAAAGTTAAATTGTGGTTTAGAGTACCTGATCAAAAGCTCTGTGGTGAAGGCTCACCTGATCAAAAAGCCTTAGTGGATTTCCTACCAGGGTGGTAGAAGAGTAGATGTACCCAAGTTGTGGGGAACTACTATAGATCCTTGTGTCTTTTGTGCCTATCTTTATTATTTGTTTGTGCTGTGTGTGTTGTGTTTTAGTTTGTGCTTATATCTGTGCTGCACTTACTTACACATATACTAGTTAACTCAAATTGTTTTATACAGATTTCTTTAAGCTAAGTAAGATTATTTTAAAATACTCTATTCACCCCCCCCCCCTCTAGAGTAATCTTGATCTATCCCCACTTTCAGGGTCATTATATTCTGGGTCAGCTAAAGCTGACCGGTTACTTGTTTTCCCACTCTTTTGGTGGATTTGTTTGTACAGGTCCTGGCGAGACTAGCGGGAAATAGCGGGCTGAAGCCCCTGCTACTGAGCTTTGCTGGCCCTTGAAGGCCTAGTGCTTTGTTTACTATTTTCATGTGTGGCCGGCCTGCGTGCCGATGTTTGCAAGCCACCTAGTTGATGTAAAACATACTATATAAAGTTCGTTGTTGTAGTTTCATTCCCTGTAAATAAGTGGACAAGTTGAGAACTGGTTTTATCTTAATATATTAAATGCTTATGTTGTACGTATTGATGCCAGGAAAATCCTGACCTCAAGATTCGGATAAATGCAGCCGGAGACTACTTGCCAAGCGGCTCGAAGAGATGGCTTGGCGGGCAACTATGAGGAAGCTAGAAGATCAACGAACAGGACCCCAGGTGCTGCGGCAGGGAGGTCCCACCACGTACCCAGAAGCTTCGAAGAGACTTCCCCTCCAAGACCAAAAATGGTCGAGCAGGGTACAAGGAAGGCACCGACTTGGCTAGTGCCGGGAGTAGCGGCCAAGTGCGACAGGTTCCAGAATGCAGTAGCAGGGTTTCAAGAGCTCAAGTCCAGGTGCCAATCCAAGTACCTTTGGGGTCCTATTTATAGGAAAACCAAGGGGTAGGGGGTTTTTATAGCCCAGCCCCTACCCGGCGACTAGCGACATTGAGGTGATCTCCCCGGGCAAATGGGCGAGTATCACCTATGGTCGCCCACCTTTTGGGGAGTATCCAGGCTACTCGCACGAATGCACCCCTACTCGCCTAGGCTTTCTTCTGCTCCTACGCTCGACGAACTCTGGAGGGCTGCGTTTTGACGAACTCTTCTACTACTCCTACTGGCCGACTTTGTCTTGGTATCTCGAATTGCTGACTTTTGTGTTGACTCTTTGACTTTGACTTCTGTCTACGTGGCCTTGGGTGGGTCCACCTTCGGAGAATGAGGGTTGTACACAATCCCCGCTCTTTGCGAGTAACGTAGTTGCTCGGAAAGAATCATCCAACCGTCATTCGACGATCAGGCCTTCTTGGAGTATTTGCTGAATGTTGCGTTGATTTGGCGAGCATCCTAGTGATCTGATGCAGGTACTCGCTCGTTCGGCGCTGGTGATTTGACGTGTACTCTTGGTTTTGGCGATTTTACCTCGATACTCGCCACCTCCGACTCGTGCTCGCGGCGACGTACGCGGCAAGCCAAGTTTCGTCGAGTACTATAAATAGGGGGGTGGGTACGTATTTATTACGCTTTTGGCGATCTTTCTTTTCTTTCCAGCGAGTATCTGCCGATTGTTCCTCCCTTGCCTCTTTGATACTCGCTTCTTCCTTTTCTCTCTTCCTGAATGGCTGACGAGGCAGCTATTCATCGTGCAAGCCATGCAAAGAACTTCGAGGCGACTTCCTTTAAGAAGTCGATTACTCGGTCGAGCGATCTGAAGGAGTTCTTTGCTAAGTATTTGTCGCCGGGGTATGTCGCCAGGCTTCCTCGCGAGGAAGAACGCCTGAACTCCTTCTTGGCGACCGAGCTGATATTCCCCATCCGCCACTTCGAAATCGGCCTGCGACTACCCTTGTGGTCGGAGGTCTGCCAGATACTCTGTTATCACCGGATAGTGTGAAATTTTTCGAATCTTTATGGAGCGAGCAGGAGTTAGTCAACTTAGAGTACACAAGCCAAACAACTAGAAGCAAATGGAGGCAAACAAGTAATCTTTATTGATAGCAGTACTTCAATTACAAGGCAAGGCATGCTTGGCGAGACATGATTTCGCCAGCACAAACACCAAAGAGAAAATTACAAAGTTGAAGATAACTTGAGACCGCTCAGACCGCGCGACCTCCCTGTGACTTAAGCAAGCTGCCAAACCGCAGCGACCTGCCGATCACAGAACACCACCAAACCGCACTCCTTCTTCCGAACTCCTAATTCTCCTGAACTCCAGCACCACAACTCCAAGCCGCAGACCGCCTGAACACTTTCAGAGGAAGAGGTGATCGCTGCTGCCCACACTATCCGCAGAAGCTGCACAAGAAGAGTTCAATCAGCAGGCCGCACGGTCAGACAAATAGAGACCACTCGGCTTACACTTGGTGTGTCTTGATTATTGTTGTCGATGGGTCCTATTTATAGGCGTGAGACCTGATCCAGTCACCACCCTATGAGATAGGATCACCACCCTCCAGACCGCGCGACCTGACCGGTCACACCGCGCGATCAGCAATAATACTCCTGCTTCATTTTTGTGAACTCGCCAGCTTCAACATCAACCATGAGAGATCGCCACTCTCACAACAGATCGCGACTCCAAAGGAGATCGCCAGACCGCCCGAAGCTGTTCACCCCCTGCGTTCGCCCGAGACCGCGAACACAGCCAGTTCGCCATCAACCCGCGAACTCCTGTCCGCATGTCGGTCTCCACCTGAGACCGCGAACAGCGTCCAGCTTGCATACCAGTCTCCTCCTGAGACCGCAACCTGAGACCGCGCGACTAAGACCCTTAGTCCGTGAATACCACCAGAAAGCCCGGTCAGCTACCAGACCGCATTCTGGAAAACCTGGATCAAACTGTGCGGTCACACCAGACCGCCACAGCCTTGAAGAAGACAGCTCGCCACGCGGTCACGCACAGACCGCGCGGTCACAGACAGACCGCGCGGCCTACACCTTCAGCCGTCTTGGACCCATACCAGCGATCAAGCCAGGAGACCGCAGCTAGGCTAAGACAAGCCAGACCGCAAAGGCAGACCGCCAAGTCGTGCGATCACACCAGACCGCCCGACCTCCTCCTAGACCGCCCAGGTCCAAAAGGCTTCTAACTTCCACTTCAACAATTCCAACACTCCCCCTTGAAGTGGGAAGTTGAAACTAGCCCCAGTAGGCTCCTTAGCCGTGTGAACGGCCCCTTTGCCAGCACCTTTGTGAAGATGTCCGCCACGTTGTCCGCACTCCGCACATGCCCGACCGAAAGAGATCCCTCCAACACCTTCTCCCGTATGAAGTGATGCTCGATCTCGATATGCTTGGTCCTCGCGTGACAAACTGGATTGGTAACCAATTTAAGAGCACTCTCGTTGTCACCGCGTAGCAGAGTCGGCTCCCGAACCTCCTTGTGGACGTCTCCCACCAACCTCCTAAGCCAGATGGCTTCCTGAGCTGCCAAGGCCGAAGCCTTGTATTCCGCTTCCGTGGTGGAGACCGATATGGAATCCTGCTTCTTGCTGCACCATGATATAGCTGTAGGGCCCGCCATGAAGACGAATCCAGACGTCGACTTCCGATCATCCGAATCTCCCCCGTAATCAGCATCCATGTACCCGTGCACCTCAAAGCCCGCATCCCTCCTATATAGGAGACCCATGTCCAAGGTCGCCTTGACATACTTCAGAATGTTCTTGGCTGCTAGCAGATGAGATACCCGTGGCTCCGCCATATATCGACTCACTCTGCCAACTGCATATGCAATATCCGGCCTCGTGATCGTCAGATAGATCAGGCTCCCAACCAGAGCTCAGAACACCAACGGATCTTGCATAATCCTCCCCTCATCCTTCCGAAGCTTCATGGCCTTCTCCAGAGGTGTGGAAGTGCACTTCCCTTCCTTCATGTCGAATCGCTCCACGATCCGCTCCGCATAACCGGCCTGGGTCACCAGTACTCCACCTTCCTTCCTCTGCACCTCGAGTCCAAGGAAATGGTGAAGTTCACCTAAGTCCTTCATCTCGAACCTGATGGACAGCTCGGCCCGAAGCTGCGCTACCTCCTCCTTCGAGTTCCCCGTCATGATCATATCGTCGACGTATAACAGCACGATGACTTGAAGCTCCCCGCTCTTCTTGACGAACAAGCTTGAGTCTGAGTCTGAAGCACCAAATCCACAGAATAGGAGGTATTCTGCAATCTTCCCGTACCACGCCCTCGGCGCTTGCTTCAACCCATACAGGGCCTTCTTCAACTTGCAGACATGCTCCGGAAAATCTTCAGACACAAAGCCTGGTGGCTGGATCATGAAGATATCCTTGTCAATCTCGCCGTACAAGAAAGCGTTCTTGACGTCAAGCTGCCAAATCTCCCATCCACTGAACGCCGCCAAGGCAATGATGAACCGAACTGAAGTCATTTTTGCCACCGGGCTGAATGTCTCCTCGTAGTCTTCACCGTATTGCTGCGAGAACCCCCAAGCTACAAGACGAGCCTTGTACCGCTCGATGCTGCCGTCAGCCTTCTTCTTAAGCTTGTAGACCCACTTGCATGTAACAGGAGTGGTGCCCTTGGGCTTGGGCACAAGAGACCAGGTCTCATTCTTCTCAAGAGTTGCCATCTCTTCTTGCATTGCAATGTCCCACTCCTTCACACCTCTGGTCTTCTCAAAGCTCGATGGCTCCCTCTCATCCAAGGGACCAGCGAAGAAACATGAGACGAAGCTTACTGCGTTTCCTCCTGTATAGCGATCAGGGGCGACGATCGCTCGCTTCGACCTCCTCAGATCCTTCCCCTTAACCGCATTATCTCCAGCTGCTTCTTCCCTAGCTCCTCTTCCAGACGTGCTAGGAGCATCGCTCCCCCTGCTCCCTGAACCAGAAGCCCCCGTCTCGGAACTAGAAGGAGATGGACCACCTGGTGACACAGGTAGCTCCACCTGAAGATCCTCCGCAGCTTTCTCTGGCACCTCCACCCTGCTCTCTGGTAGCTCCACATCAGAAGACCCCTTGTAAGATGTCACCTCATCGAACACGACGTCGCGAGATACCACAAATCTTCGCGTCTCCGGGTCCATGCACTTCCATCCTTTCTTCCGCTCATCATATCCCACGAAGACTAGCTTCTTTGCTTTCGCATCTAGCTTCGTCTGAAGAGCATATGGAACATGCACGTAGCAGGTGGATCCAAACACCCTAAGGTGTGCCACGCTTGGCTTCTCCTTGAACATCATCTCATGTGGAGTCAACATGTTGATGGGACTTAAAGGCATCCCGTTGATAACGTAGGCAGCACAAGACATTCCCTCCGCCCAGAAGGACTTTGGGATACTCTTGGCATGCAGCCAACACTTGCAGGTCTCCGTCAGATGACGGATCTTCCGCTCTGCAACTCCGTTCTGCTGTGCAGTATGTGCACAAGTGAGCTCCCTCCGGATGCATGCCTTCCTGCAAAAAGTAGAGAACTCACTGGAGGTGAACTCCCCTCCGTTGTCAGTCCTCAGCTTCTTCACCCGCAGTCTTAGCCGACCCTCCACGAGCTCCTTGAACTCCACAAACTTGGCAAACGCCTCCGCCTTCTCCTTCAGGAAATATACCCAGACATATCTAGTGTAATCATCGATCAACACCAGCATATATATGCTGCCTCCGAGGCTTGGGGTAGCAGTTGGTCCCATCAAGTCACAGTGGATGCACTCCAACGGCACACTACTCCTTGTCTGTGACTTGTCAAACGGTAGTCGATGAGACTTGCCGAACTGACATCCCGCACAAACATGACCTTCACCGTAGGAAGATAGATTTGGCAGGCCCTTGACCAGACCTCTCACCGCCATAGCTTTCAGCTTGTCCATCCCTACGTGCCCCAACCTCTCATGCCATATAACGACACCATCATTCGTCTTCATCTTGTCGACATAGGAACTTGTCGATAAAACGAACAAGTCCTTTGCCCGTCTCCCGACATGGACGACCTCTGCCTTTACGGCCTCAAAATTGCGTAGAAACTTCACTTCTGTTCGGCTGAACAGAACGTGATACCCAGCGTCTACAGCGTTGGTCACGGAGAAGAGGTTTTTCCTCATACCAGGCACATGATAGACACTCTTCAAAGTAAGTGGCCCTCTATCACTGCCCAAGGAAACAACCCCCTCCTTCTCTACTGGATGCACAGTATTATCATCAGTAATGATTGCATTGTTACCTGTATAGGGCTGTGTAGAAGAAAGCTTGGTCTCGTCTCCGGTGAGGTGATGACCACACCCTGAGTCCACGATCCAGTCCTCCAGATAGTTGATAGGAGCGGAAGCTCCAACAGAAGCCGAGAAGGCTCCTCCCCAACCTCCTTCAAAGTGCCTGGCCTCAGCTTCCTCCTTCTCCGCAGCATGCCCAGCTTGGGTGACCACCTTGCAATCCTTCCTGATGTGGCCATACTTGCCACACTTGAAGCACTTCGGACCTTTACCCTTCTTCTTCCCGTCAGCCTTGGGAGCATACCCCCTTTCCTGCTGCCCAGAAGTTGAAGGCCCGTAGCCTCATCCAGCGGTCTTCTTCTTCTTATCCCACTTCTTCTTCTTGCCTGAGAAGAGCACTTCGCCATCTCCCCCAGCCACCGACACCCCCGCCATCTGCCTTGCCAAACTTTCTTGCGATGCAAGCAAGTTCTCCAGCTCCAACAGAGACGGATGATTTGCCCATCCCTGCACCGACGTCACAAAGGCAACATATTCCTTCCGCAAGCCGCGGATGATGTGCCTCTTCAGCTTCGCCTCAGAGATAGGCTCATCAGGATCCAATGCTGAGATTTCAGCGCACAAGTTCTCCATCTTCAGAAAGAAAGTGGATATAGAAAGATCACCCTGAGCCGACCTTGCCAGCTCATTCTCCAAGAACTGTAGCCTCGCTACATTCTTTTTGTTAAACAGCCCATCCAGGGCTCTCCAGATCTCCGCAGCCGATCCACATCCCAGAATGTGATCAAACAGATCAGGTGAAATTGCTCTCTTCAGAGTGAACTCTGCCTTCGCATTCGTCCTCCTCCAAGTTCTCACCTCAGCCCCATTATCCCCTTCCGGGACAACTTCCTGCGTCTGATCTCCTCCAACTACCTCCCAGAGGTCCTCGCCTAAAAGATAGCTTTGCATACACGACTTCCACTTCTTGAAGTTAGTCGATGTAAGCATCTCAATTCCAAGACCTCTCGCTTCCATTGCTCTACCACTGGTTCCTTCTTCACAAAGGCGATGGCTACTCTAAGTCACTCACTACTCAATCACTCCAACCTCCCTCTGATACCATGTGAAATTTTTTGAATCTTTATGGAGCGAGCATGAGTTAGTCAACTTAGAGTACACAAGCCAAACAACCAGAAGCAAATGGAGGCAAACAAGTAATCTTTATTGATAGCAGTACTTCAATTACAAGGCAAGACATGCTTGGCGAGACATGATTTCGCCAGCACAAACACCAAAGAGGAAATTACAAAGTTGAAGATAACTTGAGACCGCTCAGACCGCGCGACCTCCCTGTGACTTGAGCAAGCTGCCAAACCGCAATGACCTGCCGATCACAGAACACCACCAAACCGCACTCCTTCTTCCGAACTCCTAATTCTCCCGAACTCCAGCACCACAACTCCAAGCCGCAGACCGCCCGAACACTTTCAGAGGAAGAGGTGATCGTTGCTGCCCACACTATCCGCAGAAGCTGCACAAGAAGAGTTCAATCAGCAGACCGCACGGTCAGACAAATAGAGACCGCAGGAAAGAAGAGAACTCGGCTTACACTTGGTGTGTCTTGATTATTGCTGCCGATGGGTCATATTTATAGGCGTGAGACCTGATCCAGTCACCATCCTATGAGATAGGATCACCACCCTCCAGACCGCGCGACCTGACCGGTCACACCGCGCGATCAGCAATAGTACTCCTGCTTCATTTTGGTGAACTCGCCAGCTTCAACATCAACCATGAGAGATCGCCACTCTCACAGCAGATCGCGACTCCAAAGGAGATCGCCAGACCGCCCGAAGCTGTTCACCCCATGCGTTCGCCCGAGACCGCGAACACAGCCAGTTCGCCATCAACCCGCGAACTCCTGTTCGCATGCCGGTCTCCACCTGAGACCGCGAACAGCGTCCAGCTTGCATACCAGTCTCCTCCTGAGACCGCAACCTGAGACCGCGCGACTAAGACCCTTAGTCCGCGAATACCACCAGAAAGCCCGGTCAGCTACCAGACCGCATTCTGGAAAATCTGGATCAAAATGTGCGGTCACACCAGACCGCCACAGCCTTGAAGAAGACAGCTCGCCACGCGGTCACAGACAGACCGGGCGGCCTACACCTTCATCCGCCTTGGACCCATACCAGCGATCAAGCCAGGAGACCGCAGCTAGGCTAAGACAAGCCAGACCGCAGAGTCAGACCGCCAAGTCATGCGATCACACCAGACCGCCCGACCTCCTCCCAGACCGCCCAGGTCCAAAAGGCTTCTAATTTCCACTTCAGCAATTTCAACAGATAGTCCCTGCTCAAATCAACCCAAATGGAGTGGCGATGATCATGGGCTTTCTCTGCTTCTTGCGAGAACAGAAGATCGCCTTTGATCTCTCCGTCTTCCGGCGAGTATTCCATTTCGGCGCCACTGGCGAGGGCGTCGTCTTTTTGTTCAGCCACGTCT
Organism: Dactylorhiza incarnata; assembly: GCA_033032865.1. Taxonomy (NCBI): domain Eukaryota; kingdom Viridiplantae; phylum Streptophyta; class Magnoliopsida; order Asparagales; family Orchidaceae; genus Dactylorhiza; species Dactylorhiza incarnata. The sequence goes on from JAWHQI010000028.1 coordinate 12,570,444, forward strand.
GCACGCTGGTCGGCACGTCGAACAAGAACCATCGCTGGACCGAGCGATTAGTCGTCATCAAGGGCGACTTTGGCATCGTGCCGACTTCCTCCTTCCAGCCGGCGGAGAGCGCCTTCGCTGCCCCTTATCTGGAGGAGGGCCGGGAGAAGCTACTCGACAGCTTCCGGGGTCGCCGCCTGGATGTCGTCCTCAAGAGGAGGCGAGTAGATGAGCTCGCCGAAGTCTTCCCGGGCGAAGGTAGTCTTCTGAGCGAGTATTTTGTTAATACTCGCCGCTTCGTCTTCAGTCGGTGTCTTGATGTTCCTCTTCTTTGTGTCTTGATGAAGCTACTCGCTCCTTACCCAGCGAGTTTCTTCCCTTGGCGCCAAAGGCGGGGGCTTCTGCTCCGGTCGATTTGTCGCCAGGCGGCGATGATCAGGAGGTCGGCGGCGATGATGCTGGACCCTCTAAGAAGCGGAAGGCCAAGGCGAAGTCCGCCGAGCCCTTGAGGAAGAAAGAGGTCGCCAAGAGGGACCTGAAGGCGAAGGCGAACCCTTCGGAGGCTGGCGAGCCCAGCGGCCATCCGAACTTTGGCGAAGGTGTGGGCAGCGAGGACGCCTATGGTCGCCCTCTGGTGTCCTAGGTTGAGCGGGCCCATGAAGTAACTTTGAGCACCAACCTCCCCGCCTGGTCGGAGGATTGGGAGGATGTCGGCGAGGCTTTTGACGTGATGTTCGCCCTCTATGGTCGCGCGGACGCTGAATCCCTGCAAGACGTTTCGGCCGAGTATCTCGCCCATCAGAGCTCGCGAGCTTACCTGTGAGCTGCCGAGCTCGGTCATGCGACGGCGAGGAAACTGCTTGAATACGAGCAGGTGATCAAGGTGCAGAGCAAGAAGCTCATTACCATGGGGCTGGAGGCCGCCAAGTGGAAAGATCAGGAGGTACTCGCTCATCGCTCTTTTGATCTCTGAGATAGTCGCCTTTTGTGCCGATGGATTTTTGCTTAACCGCTGCTTTTTTACCTGTACAGGCCGCCGAGGTGGAGATGGCGAAGAAGGTGTCCCAGCTGGAGAAGGAGCTGGAGGATGCTCGGTAAACCTTGGAGGCCGCCCAAGTTCGCATCGCCGAGCTGGAAACTCGGCCTGCCGAGCAACAGCCTTCGTCGGCGGGCCCCTCCAGGGTTGGCAAGCAGATTCGGATACTTGGCGATGATATGGCGCATATTCGCCGGGAGATCGCGCGAGCAACTGGGAAGGTGGTTCTAAGCAGTCTGAAGGTCGATGGCCTCTTGAAGCTGGAGGCAATGAACCTGACTGTCATGGACATCATCCCGACACTACTCGCCGAAGAGTCCAACTCCCCTATGCGAGATCTTCCATCCTCATCCACCGATTCCGAAGATGACGATTCTGAGGATGAGGGTGATGATGGCGAAGATGTCGATGCTGACGGCGAGGATGGTGGCGATGATGGTGCATAGTCGCCTGGCTCCCTTTTGCAAATCTGTACAACAATTTTTGTATATGTACTTATGAAAGTAAATGAATACAATTGTTTGCTCGCCTTTTGTAGTCGCTTTTGCTTTTCTTCTTTTTGTGATCATGCCGAGTAGGCTTTTAGGCTCGAGGCAAGGTTGAGTGCTCGCTAGGCGACTAAGCATAGGCGAGGTAGGATACTGCGGATGACGATCATACCTTGCTAGCTTGTTGGATACTCGCATGTTGTATGCTCGGCCATATATACTCGCACCTTTATACTCGCATCTTCGTACTCGCACCTGCATATAAAGAAGGATCTTTGAGTTATGCACTTCTAATACTTCATTTTGTACCTCCATGTTGACGCTGTTGAAGAGGTCGACACAGTAGGGAATGACTATCGGGGAGGTTCCAATGGAGCACCTTCCAAGGGATCACAACATCCCAAGGTCTCCATCTTACTGCTCTTGCTGATGCTGTTGAAGAGGTCAACAGTAGGGAATGACTGTCGGGGAGGTTCCGATGGAGCACCTTCCAAGGGATCACAACATCCCGAGGTCTCCATCCTACTTGGGGAGGTTCCAAAGGAGCACCTTCCAAGGGATCACAACATCCCAAGGTCTACATCTTACTGCTCTTGTTGATGCTGTTGAAGAGGTCGACACAGTAGGGAATGACTATCGGGGAGGTTCCGATGGAGCACCTTCCAAAGGGATCACAACATCCCAAGGTCTCTATCCTACTTGGGTGCTGAATGTCGACCCAACCTGTTTCCTGTTGCTCAACAATTTGAACGGGGAGTTAAGCAGACTTAAGCACATTAACTCACACAATTGGAGGAAATAATTGGAAACGCATTGCTTTGTTATGGACTTTTAGCCCTCGAGGGTGCACGACATCTTTATTTAAGGGTCCCCTGATCGGTTAAGTCGATCATCACTTCGTCGAATTGGGAGGTTGGCGTCCAGACTTCTTCCTGATAATCTCCCTAGTCTGGTGAGAAATGCAGTCAGTGGGAACCGTGGCCAACATGCAAGGGGGGAGCTGATCTCGGCCGTTATTGCAGAGGCTTGGACTTAAGGGGTCGTATAACCGAGGCATTGTCCCATCATCCGTTCTGAGTTTTTACGAGAATTAAGTCGGAGGCTTGTTTCCCAACATAACGCGGAGATCGGCTTCGTCAGCTTCCCTTCTTTTACTTGAAAACACATCTTTGACGAAGCAGATAAGGGCGAGCACCACCTTTGCCGAAGTCGATTATTCCTTGGTCGGATTGGGAGGTCGGCGTCCAGACTTCTTCCTGATAATCTCACCAGTCGGATGAGAAATGCAGTCGGTGGGAACCGTGGCCAACATGCAAGGGGGGAGCTGATCTCGGCCGTCATTGCAGAGGCTTGGACTTAAGGGGTCGTATAACCGAGGCATTGTCCCATCACCCGTTCTGGGTTTTTACGAGAATCAAGTCGGAGGCCCGTTTCCCAACCTGACGCGGAGATCGGCTTCGCCTGCTTTCTTCTTTCACTTGAAAACACATAGCCGAAAGAGACAAAAGACTCACCATTTCCCGGGTTTCAGGGAGGTGATGGTTTTATTTATGGATAATAAATTTACAGGGGTGAGATGTGTACATACTCTCGTTTAGGAGCCAAACCCTTTCAGGTTGTCGCCGTTCCAGGTGTTTTCCAACAGCTCCCCTTCACGATGAAGGGTTCTTCCCGCCTTGGATTAAGCTTCCCGACGACGGCTGATCTTCCTGCCGCGTCCACCTTTTGCTTACCTGAGAAATCAAAAAAGGGAACCGTCCAAGATCATCATCCTGCTCGTCTTGACCTCCAGGTTGTCAAACGTGTTCGTGAGAACGACGTAAAGATGACACGGACAGATCCCCCGTTGCACACCAGGATTCGGTTGACGGTGAAGTCTTCGACGATCGCATGAATCACACGGGCCTCGCGGAAGGGATTCTCATCCCTTAACATGCCCTCCTCCGAGAAAGTGATCTCCTCCAGCGGGGGTGGTGCTTGAGAGGTCGGAGCGACATTCTGGCGGTAGGCCTGGTGGAAATTCGTTTTGCCGAAAGATCCGAGCTCCGCTTCTCCATAACTCACTCCTACCTCTCCGGCCTTGATCCTTCCTTGACATTCTTGGCTGACCCGATCCCTATTCCTCCTCCTGTTATTCCTCCAGTTACGTCTGTTCCCCTGACGGATAGGGTCGTCTCTCCTCGAGGAATAATTCACAGCGGGATCCCTGAATCCTTCTGGCACTGGCGCGGCAACGGTCTCCTCCCAGAATGGGCTCCTCCCACCAAACTGGCGACGACCCTCTTCTTGGCGAGTATTGCCTCCATACTCGCTAACCTGGCGAGTACTGAAGTACCTCGCCTGCTCCTCCTCCTCACGAAATCGAATTCTGCCAGCTCCCTGCGAGACTTGCGGGTAGAACTGCGACCTCCTTGGTCGCTCCAGCTCCTCTCTATGCTCCTTCCCTGCTCGCCGTGGGTGAGCACCTTCTTCGGTCAGAATCGGGCGACGAGGCGAGGTCGTCGTTCCTTCCGTGCGAGGTTGAAGAGCTACTCGCAAGGACTCTTCCATCCGCCGCGCGAATTCCTTGAAGACTGCTACCATCACAAACTCACCACCACTGGCCGAGTTGCCGACAACTTCCTCATGGTCGCCTACTACAGCCATCTTTTCTTCCCACTAAGCTTTCTTTCTCTGGCTACTGTCCACGCTCACCGCACCAAAGTGTTGACGCCAGAAAAATCCTGACCTCAAGATTCGGACAAATGCAGCCGGAGACTACTTGCCAAGCGTCTCGAAGAGATGGCTTGGCGGGCAACTATGAGGAAGCTAGAAGAGCAACGAACAGGACCACAGGTGCTGCGGCAGGGAGGTCCCACCACGTCCCAGAAGCTCCGAAGAGACTTCCCCTCCAAGACCAAAAATGGTCGAGCAGCGTACAAGGAAGGCACCGACTTGGCTAGTACCGGGAGTAGCGGCCAAGTGCGACAGGTTCCAGAATGCAAGAGCAGGGTTTCAAGAGCTCAAGTCCAGGTGCCAATCCAAGTACCCCTGGGGTCCTATTTATAGGAAAACCAAGGGGTAGAGGGGTTTTTATAGCCCAGCCCCTGCCCGGCGACTAGCGACATTGAGGCGATCTCCCCGGGCAAATGGGCGAGTATCACCTATGGTCGCCCACCTTTTGGCGAGTATCCGGGCTACTCGCACGAGTGCACCCCTACTCGCCTAGGCTTTCTTCTGCTCCTACGCTCGACGAACTCTGGAGGGCTGCGTTTTGACGAACTCTTCTACTACTCCTGCTGGCCGACTTTGTCTTGGTATCTCGAATTGGTGACTTTTGTGTTGACTCTTTGACTTTGACTTCTGTCTACGTGGCCTTGGGTGGGTCCACCTTCGGAGAATGAGGGTTGTACAGTACGACTTTGTGTGCTGAGATGATTATGTTCTTAACTGTTTAAGAACTAATTCAGTAACACGTTCTTCTGTTCGTTTAATATGGTGTCGGGTCCGGTCGGACATATTGCTATATTCTATGTAACAGGGAGGGTGTTACACTCTACATTTCCGACTCATGTATGTCAACTACATCACTCCTTATACGGATTAAAACAGGCCCTTCGAGCTTGGTTTCATCGCTTGTCGATTTTTCTTCTACAAATGAGATTCACTGCCTTCAAGAATGATCCTCTCTATTTATCCTCCGTCGGCCTCTTAACTACTTATATTTTGATTTATGTAGATGACATCCTACTTACAGGGAATGACCATACACACATAAATCAAATTTTAAGGGATTTATCTCGCGAATTCTCCATCAAAGATTTGGGATATCTGCACTTCTTTCTCAGAATTGAGGCCATCAAACATCCCAAAGGATTACTCTTATCACATTCTCGTTATATTCGAGATTTACTACATCGTCTGGCATGTCTGACTGTCATCATGTTCAAACACCAATGGTTACAAGCACCAATAAGCCCCTCAATTCAGGGGGTGCGCTCCTATCTAATCCAACCTGATATCGTTCTATTGTGGACGCCTTACAATATATTACCTTAACTCGTCAAGATGTTTCCTTGCTGTGAATCGTGCATGTCAATATATGCATTCACCCACCGAGGATCATTGGATTATGGTCAAACACATTTTGCGATATCTCAAAGCCACCACTACACATGGGCTCCTCTATGAACGTTCTACCTCTCGCTCTCTTCAAGCATTTTCTGATGCAGAATGGACCGGAAATACTGATGATCGCCGCTCTACCGGTGGTTTTGCTATTTTCTTGGCCCCAACCTCATCTCGTGGACTTCTCTAGGAAACAACGAATATTGGCCCGGTCATCCACATAATATAAGTATAAAGCTCATGTTGATGCCTCTGCCGAGCTTATATGGATTAAATCATTATTTCATGAATTGGGGTACAATTACACGGACCACCTCTTATTTGATGTGACAATATTGGAGCATCATATCTCTCAGCAAATCCAGTATTTCATGCCTGCACCAAATATGTTGAAATTGTTTTTCACTTTGTTCGAGAACGTGTTGCTGCAAAGAAATTTGTTGTTCAATATATCTTCACTAAAGATCAAATTGCTGACACCTTCACGAAGCCACTACCGACGACACGTTTCCAATTTCTTCACGACAATTGAAGATTCAATGTTTAGATTCTCCAACTTGAGGGGGTGTATTAACCAAGTCAAAGGATTATCATCTCAGTCGTAGAATACGAGCACATGGATCGTTATCTTAACCATTTACTTGAAACACACAAATTACAATCACAACCGTCCAACATGAATGCATCTCAGTCGTCAAATAAGAAGCACACAAATGCATTCATTTATTACATTTATTGTAGAAATAATATTCTCTCCCTCAGTGTATCTTATATAAACATCAATTGTTATACAATATTTTTTATTCAAGAAAAATATATTTTCTCTACCTTCTTCTCTGCTTCTTTTCTCAAAGGTGATGCAGTGATGAAATAGAAAGAGAAAACAACTAGTTTGCTAGTATACAAATTATAAAAATGAAAAAGGGCATTTAAATAAAAATGTATTTTTTTTTGGTTTGCTAACACCCAATAAGATTTACTATTAATAACCTAAAATTAATGCTTCATAGTCCTATTACCATTCCATATTTTCTAATAATTATAATTTCGTAATTTTAAATTATTTCCCTGTATATAATCTTAATTGTCCAATAGGGTTTGTCTGCCTAGTTAAAAAGGGTCAAAAGCCGGAACTAGTTGTCTTCTTCGTTAGGGTTTTCGCTCTGCTCCGCCTTCTTCCTCTTCTTTCTCTCTAGCCAATCTTCTCCTCTGTCGATCTCCAATCGCCCGCCATGTCGCTGAGGCCTAGTGCTCGTGCAGAGGTCCGCAGAAATAAGTACAAAGTGGCGGTGGACGCAGAGGAAGGGCGGCGCCGGAGGGAGGACAACATGGTTGAGATCCGGAAAAGCAAACGGGAGGAGAACTTGCAGAAGAAGCGCCGGGAAGGCATGCAGGTTCAGCCCCACCCATCCTCTACCCATGCCTCAGGCGTGGAGAAAAAGGTTTGCTCTATTCCTCTCATTGCTCGCGCTACCCCATTTCGTCTCCGTTTTGTTCCGATCTAGTTGCTATCTAATATTTACCTTTTATCCGTATATTTTTCCTTGTATGACCGTCGACAACGTCTATTTTGTCATGATCATAGTTCGAGTTAAGGATTTGTATGACCACTAATGGAAATTGTTTGCTTACTGTGATGGGTTCACAGCTAGAGAGTCTTCCAGCTATGGTTTCCGGGGTTTACTCAGATGACAGTGCCTTGCAGCTCGAAGCAACCACTCAGTTTCGCAAATTACTATCAATAGGTATCTCAGAGTTGGTTAACTCGTTTCTTCTTTTTCGTCTTCTTCAAACTTCCATTTTATTTCAACAATTACTTGTTTGCATGGATTTACTAATATCACGAATCAACTAACTCATCAAACAGAACGCAGTCCACCGATTGAGGAGGTTATACAGTCCGGTGTTGTTCCACGATTTGTTGAGTTTCTTACAAGGGAGGATTTTCCTCAGCTTCAGGTTGTAAATGAGATTCACTTCATACTTCGTCTAAATTTAATTCACTATGCTAAGTTTTTGGACCTAGTTGTTTGGTTTTCATTTTATATTTACATATGAATGCATAAAACTGTGGTTGCAGTTTGAAGCAGCCTGGGCACTCACTAATATTGCTTCTGGGACCTCAGAGAATACCAAAGTGGTGATAGATCATGGGGCTGTTCCTATATTTGTGAAGCTTCTTGGTTCCCTTAGTGATGATGTTAGAGAGCAGGTATATATACTTACTTTTCTCTATGGAGCTATATAGTTTTAGGATAAAACATGAGAATTCATTGTCTTGAAAGTTGAATCTCCTTGCTGAGGAGAAATTATAACTTCCCCTTTTCTTCATCTCCACCATGGAGGGCTTCTCAAGTCTTTATCAAGTGATACTCTACCACTTTTGTAGTGTATTTTTGTTGTGCACATTTGTGTTTTAACAACTACTTGCATCCAATAACATGTCTTTACTTTTTTTTAATAAAATCTTGTCCATTCTAATGTGCAAATCTAAATGAAAATAATATTTTCTTTGATTGATTAGGTTTTTCCAAACCACATTTTCAAAAATTTTATTATGAATTGTTTCCTTCTCCAATTGCTTATTCACACTTTACAAAGTTTTATTGACCATTATTTTCAACTCGGTTATATAAGTTGAAGGTATCTGTTACTGTAGGTTTAAATTAAGGATCAATGTTGAGTCTGTCCCTTTTTATATATTAATTATAATTATGATGATTGGAGATATTTACAAAATATATAAAATGAGTTGTCATAGTGTATGCTTTTGTAGAGGAATGGTAAGACATCCACTGATGTAGGTTTATGGGGATCCAATAATTATCAATCTTTACCTAAAAGATAAAGTGATATTAAGGTGTGATAGGTCTAGTACTATTGATATATTATTCAAAAGAACGAGGATATAGATGTGACGTGACTTGTAGAGGTAATACTAGATGGTTAAAATGAAGCAAGTGCCTGCAAAGTACTATGTTGAAAATTAAAAATATGTTTTGTAGAACCATAATTAGGCCAACAATGATGTATGACTGCCAAGTGTTAGACTTGAAGGTTATTTAACATTTATATTTAGCATCGCAAAAATGAGAATTATAAGTTGGATTTGTGTCAAAATTAGGAAGAATAAACTAAGAAATTATGTTAGAAAAGCATGCAAGTGATATCCCCCAAAGATTAGATAATGGAAATTTGACTTATGTGAATTGAACATCTATACTAATTTCATCCAAGTAACGTTAGGATATTGATGATGATTAAACTTGCATCGAAGATCAGTGCTTGTTAAAGAAAATTCTCTGGGTTTACTTGATTGCAGATAGTGACAACCTAAAATGAATGATAACTATATTGTTTTGTTGATAAATCAAAACAATTGCCACCATGGATTTTTTCATCTCTGACGGGCGAGAGTATAGAATTAAAACCAAGGTTTCTTTGAAGTAACTTTGTATGGGGTTTCTTGTAGAAGTTGATGTCTTGCTTCTTATTAACTGCTAACTAAACACTTCATATCATGAGTTTATTTGAGCACATCCAAAAAAGCCCTGGAGAAACATTTATTTTGCACCAGCACCCACTGCATATTTTTACCCTATCATTTACATCATATATTATATATTTTTTGAAGTTTTTCTGACAAACAATTGGGGAAAACAAACCACCTGTTCAATTTCAAATCCATTTAACGCGTATTCATTTCCAGGAGTGGGAAGCCCCATACACTGTATTTGTTACATTGATGAGCACCCTAACCCAACAAAAGCTTGTGAAGCACTTATATCCCATTGTGATCTTTAGTCACCCACCACCCTCAACTCCAACTCGTAACCCCCGTTCACTCATAGCACTTTAAAGTAAATATGAGTATATTATTTTATGGTGGTATAATTATGAGGTCTTCCTTAAATAATTGCAATTATCCTATATTTCCTTGGCAAATTTTTTGGTCCAAGTCCCGGTCATGTCTCGGTGATCATGTGCAAACATTATTTGATCGCACATGAATAATAACAATTTCATGTGATTCATGTGATCATAAGGTGATTGCTGGCAGGCATTCCGGACACATAAAATTTGCCTTTCCTTCCTGCTTAATATATGATAGGTTAGAATGGCTGGAAGATGCTTTCCTTATTAATTTATCTTGCTATATAATTTGGTTATTTGAAAATATTGCATATCTAGGCTGTATGGCCATTTTGTAGTGCTGTTTGTGGTTCTTTGGCTATATAATTTGAAAACTAATTTTTCTTATTTTGGAAATTTGTATATCTAGGCTGTATGGGCATTGGGCAATGTTGCTGGTGATTCTCCAAGATGTCGAGACCTCGTTCTTGGCAGTGGTGCATTGATGCCACTGCTTGCACAGCTGAATGACCATGCCAAGCTCTCTATGCTTAGGAATGCGACATGGACTTTATCAAATTTCTGCAGGGGAAAGCCACAGCCAAACTTTGAGCAGGTTTAGCTTCATGAAGTGGTGCTTATTTATTGTATATTAGCATATCTGTTATTTTCTCATACTTTCTAACTTCTACATTCCTTTTGGATTTAGACAAAGCCTGCTCTGCCTGCACTTAAGCATCTCATTCATTCAACCGACGAGGAAGTCCTCACCGATGCTTGCTGGGCTCTCTCTTATCTTTCTGATGGTACAAATGACAAAATTCAATCTGTAATTGAAGCTGAAGTTGTGCCTCGGCTGGTCGAGCTTCTTTTGTATATTCTTTTTCCTTGAACAAATTTTCAATTTGATGTGCTAATCTGATCGTTTCTTCGCTCTCTTTCTAATTCTTCAATTTGTTTGGTCATTTGATGTTATGTGTATTCAGCCATCCATCACCGTCAGTTTTAATTCCCGCTCTTCGTACTGTTGGAAACATTGTCACTGGAGATGATATACAGACTCAGGTAATAAAAAAAACACCTGCCTACTTTCTTATTTCAGCTCTTTTTTGTTTGTTTTCTTGATGTTGCGCTATGATCTGATTTATCCAAAACTCTTGACAAGTCCTTGTTAAAATTTGGAAGTTGATATGCATGCATTTTTGTTTGCCCCACATTGACAGGATTTGAATGGTACTATACATATACCTTCAATTCTACAATTGTAGTTTGTTTATTGCGGAAAAATGATTCTTCTACTTGATTTTCTATATGTTCTAGTATTCAAAACTGCATTTTTCTCAACTTTAAAAATGTTTTGTAGTTCACTCCCATGGATGCACGTGCAGTCCATGTTGCGCACGCAGCCCATGCGATATGCATCAATAAATATGTCTATGCATATATGTTTTTATATTTTCCTGTCGGTTGCAGGTGTGTGCATGTATTTGGGTGGTCTTTGTGTGCCTTCCATTCATCAGTCTATTTCTTACGTTTCCTATATTTTTGTTTTACGAAGAACTTTGTTTGCTGAGTAAAGTAAATTTCAATTCGAATAGTTTTTTTTGTTTATTTAGTTAGTTCATGGGCATGCATGCTTATGTTCTCAGCAATTATGGAAAGAATGAAGGGGCTTGGCTCGAAAGGTTGAATAAAGAATTATGCATGCAAATGTCAATGTAGCAAGACAATTTTTGGAGTTTAACACGATTTTGATCAAGATTTTAGTGCTGGCAATGAATGTTGTGTTAATCAGTTTTCATTTATTGCATGCCACCTTTTACTTGCTATACATTTTTTTGGCCCAATTATCAGTTAGAAGATTTAGCCTTTATCTGGTATCAAGGACAAACATAAATGTAGGAATTTTGAAAAATAGTTTGAGAAATGAAAGAAAAATATTGAGAATTATCTAGAGTGGTATATATTGAAATATTCTTGATCAATGGGCAGGCTTCCAGGCATAACGATGGGCTAGCAAGGCTCAAACCTTAATTGAATGGTTTGAATAAAATAACATGTCACATGAAAAAATCCTGTCTAAAAAGCCCTGGCACATGTATCAGATTGGGCAATGGTCATCAAATTTAAGCTAGGCCTGTGATCGTCCCTACTCGACCTTATATTAACTTAAGTATAACAATGAATAAATTCTTATGTACTAGTATGCATTCATTGTTGAAAAATCTGGAAGGGTAGATGTATCATTATATTATATATTTTGATTTTTTAAAAGTATATTTTATATGACTGCTTTTATTTTATTTACTATAGACTTGTGGAACCTAGTAAATGTAGTGCACCACTTTAAATTTCCTGTTGTGTTTAGACCTTCAAGAGTTCTCATCCCCATTTTTTGTTCGAAAGTGTTAAATAGGTCATTTGGTTTGGACAGGTGTCCATGTTTGAAGGGAAATTTCCATTATTTTGTGACACTTTTACAATTTTTTTCTATTGAATAAAAAATTAAGATAATTGGTTCTCACTCAATGAGTTCCATATATATATAGGTATATAGGTATATATTTAGAATTCTTAAGTTTGCTACAAGTACTACTAGGCTTAGGTTCTGTTTGTTTCGGCGTTTTTGCTCCATCTCTATTGGGTGGAAAATGCCATCGCTAGAAAAAACTGTTTTGTAACACTCCAATTCCCACCGCCACCGCTCCGCTCAAAAATATTATTTTGACCTTTTATAGAACGCAGCCACCCCCTCCATTCCCCACCGCTCCAGTGCTCCAGTGCCACCGCTCCCATTTCCACCACTCCAACTCTCACTACCAAAACAAACAGACCCTTAATAGAACTTACAAGTGCATAGCAACTAAATCTTAATTTCTACTAAAACTACAGAAGGCGTTTGACAGACCTTAGCAGCCCCCACCCACCCAAGCTGAAGGAGGATCCATTGCCTGTAGTTTGAATCTGAAATTCATAAATTTGTTTCTGGTATTGCTTTTGCAAAAATACCATCTGTTTGATTCGTACTGGGCATTTTATTCACTACAAGATCACACATTTCTTTTGCAAAATGAAAATCAACCTCAACATACTTAACATTGGATGAAAACTTTGGTTAGCTGTTATATAAGTGCACCTATTTATCACTTTGAAGCCTAAAAATACTGATCAATTCAAACGTGAGTGTTGATTCCAGGTTAATTCTTTCTTCTTGGATGCTCTCATGAGTAAATGATACATAAGATATAACAACCTGACCTGTGTATCTTATATTCTTATATCATAAGGGCATTACCCTATTCTGCATCTGCACATGCACATAGCTTGTTTATAGACCCATTCCTAATTATATCTGTATAGTACCCTTCAGTTATCTCAATGATATGCATCTACACATGCACATGACTTGTAATATATCCATTCCTAATTGTTTATCTACAGTACATGAATTGTACTTTATTCAATCTTAATTGTATATCTATAGTGTCCTTTAGGTATATCTCAATATTCTTTTTTTACAGCAGTCCAGTATTCTCATGATCTCTATTAGGATTGCACCATTTGACAAAGTTTGTTTATTGCAAAAGAAATACCTTGTCAAGTCATTGGTAAATGTTGTAAGCTACCAAAAATTACTTATCACTCTATTAGTTGAAGCAAGTAATAACTTCTCATTTTATTGGATAGACGAGGATCACTATTCTCGATGCAGGACGAATCTATAGGTGCATGACGCTTGATTCCCTAACCCTAGATGAATGTGAGCAATCACAAATAAATGCTATACACCTAAGCCCAACTCTAGGATGACATGACATCATACATCCAATCTAGTGAATACAATATTAATTTAATGTAGGTGCAAATGAATTAATCCGAGTGTAAAAGTAACATGTAATCAATTAAAATAAAGCGTAGTCAGGGGCACATTTGTTCACAAATAATGGATTTGGAAAAGAAAACAATAATTCACAAGCAATTGAGGCGCACATATTTTAAGCGTGCGCCGAATAAATCCTGCAAATCATTTGATTTCACGGAAACAAAACATATAGTAATTGTATCCCCAATAAATATAGTCGAAATACCAATAACAAAAGGCTAAAACACCAAAATACGGCTTACACGTGTAGACGTCAGTGAAATTCAACAAATGTAGAGATCTGAGGGCTGATGGTTCCAAATGGATGGTAACCGTCGATGGTTGAAGTAGGGGGTGGTTGTATGCGACTATGGAGGGAAGGGGAGGAGTTGAAATACAACGGTTTGTGGGTGGGTATGGACTGGACTAATGCGACTAGGAAATAGGAGGTAATAGGTAGGTGGACGTCAATTTGTGGGTGATCAGGCAAGGGGATGTTGGGATGCGGCTGAGAGGGAGTGGCTGGCGTCGAAATGGGAAGGGGAAGAGGGAATGATGGTCGATTGAAATGGGGGAGGCAGAGAAGAACCTGGCGTTGGGATTGAGATCAGGAACGACAGTGGGAGGAGAAATCGGAACTGGTGCTGGGAGTGAGATTGGGAACCACAGTGGGAGATGGAATCAGAGTCGATGTTGGAAGGGGAAGTTGAGAACAAAACTGCAGATGAGATCGGGAACGATGGTGGGTGGTAAGTTTGTGGTTGTTACGATGGAGGGGGATCAGGAATGACAATTTGTGGTGGGGAGGCGGAATCGTGATCGTGACAATGGAGGGAGTCGGGAAAACCCAATGAGTCGCACCAAGGGAGCCTCTCGGAGTCGCAATGGGAAGAGAGGAACTAACTATTTTTGGATTGAAACAAACTATTTTGATCACCCCTATGAATCGCTGCCTGCATATATAAAAAGAGTATAATTGCTAGGGCACTCAGATCGGACGACTCAGAATGCCCGAACCCATCGAGTGTGAAATACAATTTGAAAAATAAAAATAAGTACTTGAAATCAACTCAGAACGACCATCCGGACGCATCCGTGGACTCTGATCGTCCTAACGAGTAGCGAATCACCGCTTTCTGCAGGAATATATATGTATGGCCTGCGATCTCCATCAATCCCCCATCGGCTTGAAAGTACTCAACTCCAGTGAGTGAAGATGGTGATATCCTTGGCGTAGCCTAGGGGCGAGTTGCTCAAGCTCCTCTGGGAAATCTAAGTGCCATCTGAGATTGGGTGGTCGCTCTAACAAACAGATGTTTCGCTCTGAGTAAGATGTATCTCCGTCTAAAAATTGAACCGATGGAACCATCGGTGGGGCGAGGTGGCCCTCATGGTGAGACTTATTAGGCTGAGGCTGGAGCGAAGTGGGAGGAAGTAAAGGATGATGTGGCTCATATGTGGGAGTGAAGAAGAGATCCACATACACCCTCTTCTCGTAGCAAGGAGTCAGGTCCTCTATATTGAATACTCGGTTTATCCCCATATTTTGAAGGATGTCAATCTCATATGCATCTTACCGATCCATTGTATGACTGTATAGAAAGTTATTGACCCATTCTCCGAGCGCATAATTTCTTTGTTGTTCCCCGAGTGAATCTTTCAGATCGAATGCGAATCTTCACTTGCTCTCCAGCAATTCCAAAAATCTTATTCCTTCTGTTTTGGTTTGCTTGGGTTTTATAATAATCATTACGTATTGTAATTTTACATCGGAAAAATTCATGAAGTTTGTTAGATGATATATATATGTATTGAGCCCGGTTTAATAATTAAAATTTCACTTTTCTCCCCGTAACATGGTATCAGAGGACGATACGCTCCGCTAGGGTTCTCTCGTCGCCCTCGCATCCACCGCCGCTCCGCTCGCTCGTCTCGCATCAGCCGCCGCTCTCCGCTTCGCATCTCTCGCCGCATCCCCGTCTCGCATCAGCCGCCCTGGTCCCTCCCGTGCCCTAGACGGAGGCGCGTGAGATGACGCCTGCCGTCGCTACTGTTGCCCGCTGCCGATGACTACCACGGGTCGCCGATCCCTGCTGCTGCCGATCTCCTCTGCCTGAAGCCGATCGCTGCCGATCTCCTCTGCCTGATGCCGATCGCTGCCGACCTCCTCTGCCTGAAGCCGATCGCTGCCGATCTCTTCTCTGCTCGGCTGCCCTAAGGTCGCCCGTTGTTGTGTGGCTGTCTTCCATTTCGGTTTGTTGCCCCCTGCTGTTTATTGAAGGTTCCTGTCCAAGATCATGGGGGACTCGGTCACAAGCACCACTCAGACGCCTGTTCCCTCAGGGGATTCTACCAACACGTTTCCTTCCAATGCAAGGTTGGCTACCACTATCCTTACCTCCTCCAACTTTCAGTTGTGGAAAAAGGGGGTTACTATGTCTCTAGCAGGCATCCGACGTACTCACCACCTTACTAGGCTTCCTACTCATGCCGTGGGAAGTGCCGAACACGACGATTGGTACAGTGATGATTGTCGTATCTTTGCGCTCCTTCTGAGTTCCATGGATCCATCAGTTCAGCAAATGTGCAAGAATTGCGATAGCACTAAGGAGCTGTGGGACACCCTGCATATGATGTTTTCTCAAGCTAACAACCTCTCTCGTCTTGGTGAACTCTTTCCCAAGATGGCTGAGCTACGCCAAGGAGCCCGTCCTGTCACTGAGTACTTTGCTGAATGGAAGGTTCTTGCCGATGAAATCCTGGATCTTTAGGAGATCCCCTCTACTCGTGAAGGACATCAGGCTCAACGTGAGCATCTGGTCCTCATCTGGCTTCTGAACGGACTTGATCCAAATTTTTCAACAACCAGAACGGAAATGCTTGCGAGTCCTTCTACTTTGCAGACTGCTAGTGTGTTCCATCGTCTGACTAAAGCGGGCTCTGCCGCTTCTCCTGCTGCTCTACATGTTTCCTCCAGCGAGTCCATTGCGCTGGCCTCTCGAGGGGGAAGGGGCAATAGCAGCAGAGGTGGTCGGTCTGGTTCTGGACGTGGTCGGGAGACTGATACGCGCCATTGTACTCATTGTGGACGTCGTGGTCACACAAGGGATACGTGCTGGCTCGTGCATGGGAAACCAGACTGGGCGGCCAAAACCTCGTCAGCTTCACCTCGATCTGCTCATGTTGCCGACTCGACTCCGGCTCCCCCGGGTCACCTCACGGTCCAACTCTCTGAGGAGGATTATCGTCGCCTGCAGGCTCTTCCTGTTTCCTCTCCACCTCATAGTGCTGCTGTAGCCCAGACTATTCAGCCTGCCTGCACTTCCCAGACCACCCAGCGCCCAGTTCAGTGGCTGGCAGATTCTGGAGCTTCTGACCACCTGACTAGCTCTTCAGGTATCTTGCATTCGTATCATACCCATTGTGGATCTTCCATTACTGTTGCAGATGGATCCACTGTTCCTATTGTTGGCTTTGGCAGCTGCAATGTGACACCGGATATGCCTCTATCCTCGGTTGCTCATGTTCCTCAATCTGCTTACAACCTATTGTCCATTAGTAAGCTTACTCGTGATTTAAACTGCACTGCTATCTTCACATCTTCTGGTTGCATTTTTCAGGAACAGTCGACGAGCCGTATTATTGGTAGAGGAAAGCTGCGTGGTGGTGTTTATGTTTTGGATGAAGTTTCCCACATTGCCTGTTCTGCTGCTTCGGCCAAACTCTTGGACCTCCACTACCGTCATGGTCATCCCTCTATGCAGGTCATGCGTCGTTTGTATCCTGAGTTTGGGAAAGTTTCCCATCTCAGCTGTGAGTCGTGTTTGTTTGCTAAACTCCATCGAGTTAGCTATGTTCCTCGTGTAGATGTTCGTGCTTCTGCACCTTTTGATTTACTTCATTCTGATGTCTGGGGACCGTGTCCTGTCCCTACGTTGTTAGGACACAGATATTATGTTACCTTTATTGATGATTTTTCTCGCATGACATGGGTTTACTTAATGAAAAATCGCTCTGAATTACTATCTATTTTTCAACATTTGTGGAATGAAATTTTTACTCAATTTTCTGTTCGTCTGAAATGTCTTCGTACCGATAATGGGAGGGAATACATGTCACAGGCCATGTCTAGCTTTCTTTCCGCCAAGGGTATCATCCACCAAACCAGTTGCCCTGATACCCCCCAACAAAACGGAGTTGCCGAAAGAAAAAATCGCCACCTTCTTGAGGTAACCCGGGCTATCCTTCATCATACGCATGTTCCCAAACACTTTTGGGGAGATGCTGTTCTTACCGCTGCCCATCTCATTAATCATCTTCCTACTCATATACTTCAGGGGGAGACATCCTCTCACATCCTTTATCCAGACCACTCGGGGCCTCCTCTACCCTTCAAGGTCTTTGGGTGTGTTTGCTATGTCCGGGATGCTCGTCCCTCCGTTTCCAAACTTGATCCTCGCTCTTTGAAGTGTATCTTCCTTGGATACTCTCGGACTACCAAGGGATATCGATGTTATTCTCCTGAACTCCACAAATACATCATTTCTTCAGATGTTGTCTTCCTCGAATCTGTCTCTTATCGTACCACTGGCTCTCCCCTTCCCACTTCATCTTCTGATCTCTCTCTTGATGAGATGCTAGTTCCTCGTCCTGATTCTGCCCTCGTCTCTCCGACTGACATATTGTGCCCCCTTTGGGGACATGTCTACTCTCGTCGCACTTCTGATAGAACTGAAATACCACCATCTCAGCCTACCTCAACCATTGATGGCTCAACTACTGTTCCTCAGATTGCTCCTGCTAGTGAGGACCAGAACCAAACTGAAGTGCCTGCCGCTCCACCTCTGGCTAGTACCGAGCTTCCTATTGCTCTCCGCAAGGGCAGTCGGACTTGTCAGAATAGACCTCTCTTTGTAAGCTCTTATCAGGGGTTGTCTGCTTCTCATACCGCACTTCACTTGATGTTGGATCAGTACACCATTCCCTCCACGGTTGGGGAGGCCAAAACTCATCCTGGCTGGATGTCTGCTATGCAAGAGGAATTGACGGCACTTCAACTGAATAATACTTGGGAACTTGTGTCTTTGCCGCCTGGGAAGCGTGCTATTGGTTGCAAATGGATCTACTCTGTTAAAGCCAATGCTGATGGCTCTCTTGCTCGCTTGAAAGCCCGCCTTGTTGCCAAAGGCTATGCCCAAACTTATGGCGTGGATTATGAGGAAACGTTTGCACCTGTTGCCAAGATGTCCTCTATTCGGATCGTGATCTCTCTTGCAGCCACTCACCGGTGGCCTCTCCATCAGTTAGATATCAAGAATGCGTTCCTTCATGGGTCCTTGGAGGAAGAGGTGTATATGGAACAACCACCTGGGTTCGTTGCTGAGGGGGAGCGTAACAAGGTGTGCCGTCTCCTGGCCTCCTTATATGGGTTGAAACAATCCCCGCGCCAGTGGTTTGCTCGCTTTCGGTCTGTGGTCACCAAATTCGGACTTACCAAAAGTGTCAAAGACTCATCTCTCTTTTATCGGAACTCCTCTGCTGGTACTGTGCTCCTAATTGTGTATGTTGATGATATCGTCATCACTGGTAGTGATCCTAAAGGGATAGCCGATCTCAAAGCGTTCTTACACTCCAACTTCCAAACCAAAGATCTAGGGCTGTTGCGATACTTGGGATTGAAGTTACTGATCATGACGACTCTATCTTTGTTTCTCAACGTAAATATGCCCTTGATCTGTTATCTGATCTTGGAATGTCTGACTGCCGCCCTATGGATTCTCCTCTTGAACCAGGAGAAAAGGGACTTCATTCCGAGAGCAAATCTTTTGAATCGCCAGAGAAGTATCGAAGAGTTGTTGGAAAACTTAACTACCTTACTATGACTCGCCCAGACATTGCCTGCGCTGTGAGTAAGGTCAGTCAGTTCATGGCAAACCCAACTACCTCTCAATGGGACTCTGTTCTCCGCATCGTTAGGTACATAAAGAAGGATCCTGGTCTAGGAATATCATACAAGAATCGTGGTCACTCCAATATAGAGGCTTACTGTGACTCCGACTGGGCAGGTTGTTTAGCCACTCGGAAGTCTACCACAGGATTTACTATATTTATGGGAGGAAACCTTGTCTCCTGGAAGAGCAAGAAACAGACCACTGTCGCCAAATCTAGTGCCGAGGCAGAGTATCGGGCTATGTCGCACACCGTTGCTGAGATCATGTGGATCAGACAGACTCTTTGCGAAATCGGATACCCTGTTCATGACCCAACTCCGTTATGGTGTGATAATCAAGCTGCAATACAGATAGCAACCAATCCTGTGTTTCATGAACGCACGAAGCACATCGAGGTTGACTGTCATTTCGTACGAGAGAAGTACGAAGAAGGTCTTATTTCCTTGAGCCATGTGAAGACTGGAGACCAAGTTGCTGATATTCTCACGAAAGGAGTTACCGGGGTCAGAATGAATTTCATATGTAACAAGTTAGGTCTGGAAAGTTCCCACGACCCAGCTTGAGGGGGAGTGTTAGATGATATATATATGTATTGAGCCCGGTTTAATAATTAAAATTTCACTTTTCTCCCCGTAACAAAGTTCAAGCAAATGATGCAAAACACACAATAGATATGAATCATGCAACACAGACGAGTCATATATTATATGTAAATGATTATATACAACAAATATAAAAGTTGAACAATAGACATAACAAACTCCTTACACTGAGGTTCGTTGGTGCTACAAGGAGCTCCAAAGATGGGTACATGATTAAGAGGCTCGGTAGGTGGACTAGAAAAATTTATCACTTTTGCGATGAACATTCAAATAATCACCAAAGACGTCAATAAAAAGATGTAACAATATAATATGTTGAATGTCTCCAAAAGTGCTAGTGATAATGAATAAGATCACTGAGTCATCGAGTGCACTTTTAAACTCCACTGACCCGCTAATAATGGATATATCCCTGATGAGTAGTGACTTAATTGACGAGTCTCTAGGTGGAGTGCAGAAATACTCGTTGAATGTGCGATAAACGCCCATAAGAATGTGAGACATGAAAGTTGGGATGCCAGTCTATGATGCGCTGAATGCCTCCATAAAGTGAAAATTCATCAGGTGAATCTCCATGAGGTATGCATGAAAATTTGTCGTGAGTGCAACGATCACCCGAGTGAATACCCGAAACATTGACAATAGAATGTGACGCTGGAGTGTGGCGAGTGTCTCCAAGAAAAAAGAACTCAGGTGGGTCCGTAATAGTAGGATGATTCTCCAGATGAGAATCGTCGTTAATGATAAAGTCGTCCGGAACAGAAGGAACAACTATCACAAAGTCAATAATATGCTCAATAATCTCATTTATAACGTGACTCGACACTAACTCGTCGTGGAGCTCTGATGAACAAGTGCTCATGGGTGAGCGGATGATCAGAGCGGTATCTAACTCAACACATGAGATAGGGACTCACAGGTGAGCGGATGATCAGAGCGGTATCTAACTTAACACATGAGATAGGGGAAGGATGTGCAACTATAGGATCAATAACTACTCATAATGAAGGGCGAGCTGGCAAGTGACGCAAGTCTGCTCGAGATACCTTCTGACTAAAGGCATCATTCCTTTACATTCATAACTATCACATGTATTTTTTTTAAGGATGCAATTAAAACCACTGAATTAATTTTTTATATTTCATGATGAGATGAGGACCATGCTACTTATGATTGTTCTAACAGCGCCATTCAATACTACAATATTCCATTTAGATTAGGAAAATATAGAGAAAAGATTACAGAAGAAACATGCATTTTATTTTCTTATTACTGAAGAGCATAACGAGGATTGATGGGCTGTGGAAGAAGCATTGTCACACCATGAGTAGCAGAAAAAAATATGATCTAACAGATACTTATTTTCCCATTACTAATGTAGAATTCTTCTCTTCAATATTACTTGGATTCCTTTTCAAGAACTGTCATCATACAAATATAAACATTAACAATGATATTTTTTTCTTCTATATTTTTGTTATCATTGTGCTAGTCATCAACTTTATCCAATTACTCGGGTTGGTTTAATGAACATTGCACATTTGTTGTCGTTGCATGCGGTGTTTGAACCTGTCCTTTGCAAAACCATTTTGAACTACTTTTATTCACACTACCTTCTACCCTTTCACTTTTTTAATCCTTTGACTTCAATTTTATCTACTTGGCAAGTAGTTATACCTTTTTACTTTTCTATGTTCATATTTATACGTGTAAGTATCTTCTCTATTATTTTATATTTGGTAGATGTTAATTAAATTCTCTCTTTAATATTCCAATAATTATCCAATTTCACATCCTAATTTCGCCACCCATACACCTTGACGTTCTTGATATTGTCATACTCAACTTGGATTTCATCAACTGTTTTATTAAATTTACCCAACACTTGGATATACATCATCACCTACCTATCCTTTTTTATTTAATTTACCTAATAAATCTCTGTTATCGTTTTACCACAAGATCTTGAGGAATTTCTCCATTTAACACCCAACCTTGACTTTGGAAGTTATATCCCTATATTACTTGGAATACTTTTTTACCTCCTCAATGTTTGCGTGAAGAAAGATCTTATTTGTGGGCTTGATAATCATGGCCTTACCTCCCTCCGATCGTGAGCATGTACTACCTCCATCCGCGGAGGTTTTGTGGGAACAAAAATCAGTTGCCAGATCTTAAAACCGAATTATTTGCGATTTTCGAAATGGATGACTGAATTTTTTATGGTCTTAATTAAGGATCATTGATGGATGGTTGAAATTGTTTTGATGGTCCCCTTGTTTTTCTTTTTAATATACTATATATATCTAACATATTCAAGTTGCTTAAATCTTTCACAAATGCTATTATTTATTTCCTATAATATTGTTAATAATATTAATTTCATATTCAAACTATTTGTTCTATTAATCACATGCCCTCTAACTTGTAGATGTTTTCTCTGTTTTTGCACTTATTTTAAAATTATTTCAAAATATGTTATCTGCAAAAAAAACATGCATGTCAGCTTATTAAGATTATTCTCCCCGTAACAAATAATCTTAATAAGCTGACATGCATGTTTTTTTATCATCTATTGGTGGCTGATCGGTTTTGGAAGCTTTAAAATTCTAATGTTGCCTTCTCATTTAATTCAGGGCACTCTAAATTTTTGTGTTTTCTCAGTATGTCATCAGCCATGGAGCTCTGCCATATCTTCTCAATCTACTGACGCAGAGTTATAAGAAAAGCATCAAGAAGGAGGCTTGTTGGACTATTTCAAACATCACTGCTGGAAATAAGGAGCAAATACAGGTATTAATGTATATAATTTTCCCTTGCAAAAAATCTAAATTAAGCGTTTTCAATATGGTTGGAAAAATTTGTTTATTCTTAACCGGCATTGAAGAAACTCAGCCTATCTTGTCAAATGAGAATATAAACAAGCAACAAAAGACCGCACCTTGTTTTCCCTCAGCGAATGGGAATATACTCAGCTCATTAATTGTAATTACAGGCCGTGATCGAAGCTAATATTATCGGTCCTCTGGTAGAATTGCTTCAAAGTGCAGAGTTTGATATCAAGAAAGAGGCAGCATGGGCCATCTCAAATGCCACTTCTGGGGGTACCCATGATCAGATCAAGTAACAGCCTTTCTTTCTTTCTTTCTTTGGTTACTCTAATTAGTATTGTATGTCTCATGCATGATGCTTCAATTTTATCCGCCCGAGGGCAGGTTTTTAGTCTCTCAGGGATGCATCAAGCCCCTGTGCGATCTTCTCGTCTGCCCGGATCCAAGAATCGTTACAGTCTGCTTGGAGGGTCTCGAGAACATCCTGAAGGTCGGGGAGGCCGACAAGAGCCTCGGCGTCACCGGAGGGATGAACGCCTATGCCCAGATGATCGACGACGCCGAAGGCTTGGACAAGATCGAGAATCTCCAGAGCCACGACAACACTGAGATCTATGAGAAGGCTGTGAAGATACTTGAGACTTACTGGTTGGAAGAGGATGACGAGGCGATGCCTGCCGGAGAAGCCGCACAAACTGGATTCAATTTCGGAGCGAGCGAACAGTTCTCCGTCCCTTCCGGTGGATTTAAATTCGGCTGAGAGGTTTTCTGCGCAATCTAATGCTATGTTTCGTCCTACTATTTCATTAATTTTATTAACTGAAATACTTTGTTCTAACACATCTTTTAGGGGCTTCTAGCGCTTAGTTTGGAGAGAGGATTGATGATGTGGCCCAGATGTCCTGATGGAAGAGTGTTGTG
The DNA here is from genome assembly GCA_033032865.1 of Dactylorhiza incarnata. Lineage (NCBI taxonomy): Eukaryota > Viridiplantae > Streptophyta > Magnoliopsida > Asparagales > Orchidaceae > Dactylorhiza > Dactylorhiza incarnata. Next base: position 12,594,073 of record JAWHQI010000028.1, read on the forward strand.
TGTGTGGGGGTGCGCGTCCGGTCATGTCGGTCGGGGTCCAGTCGGTATTATCTATCCTGGCGTCGAGTCGAGTTTGTCGTGGTCCGTTGGTGCGGGATGGGCTGCAAAAATAATCTGGTTTTTGGCGGAAAGGTATTGGTTCATCCCAGTGCTTTTCTGTTTCATATTGGAGGAGTTTCAGATTGGTCCGATCTGATGTAATCTTTTAGTCAGCACATCTCCTCTTTCACCTATGTAACTGGGCAAATATTATTTTTAAGATTATTTTTAGATTCTATAGTTGGTCTATGTTCTGATTGATTGATTCCAGTGCAGTGTTTGTATTACTGTTTTCTATGCTTTAAGGTCGGGCGTTTTAGTTTTATAAATTGTAACTAGATCATTAATTCTGTGCATTTGATCTGTAATTGTATGTGTATTTGATTTGTCAATTGGAATTAGGTCGTTAATTGTGTGTTTTAGATCTTTATCTTTTTTATTTAATAGTTTTTCTTTGGTATTTTATAAATTTTTAGCAATTTGCAGATGAATTTTGGATTTATTTTGTCAATCCATTGATCTTGCCTTCAATCATACTTGCCAATTTCTTTTTACCGACCTACTATTCATCTTTCTCTAGTCAAATCCCTTTAAACCATTGTTGCTTGATCTTTTTTTTTGGGCTTCTCTTCTCTTGAACCTTGGAAACTCTCGCATGGTCTGTTTGGATGGGTGGTGACCGTTGGAGATGAAATGCCTGTAACTTGGGTATAAAATAGTGTTTTGGGATCATTGATTCCAAATAAACGTTATTCAAATAGACAAAATAGCGCGTGCTTTTGTAGAAACTTAAAAAAGTGCTCCCCCTTACTCGAGTTCTAATATGAACGTGCTTCCTTGGTTTCAATCCAAACCTTCCTTCCTAGATGGGGGGATGATGACCTAGAGTGTTGATGAGCGATTTGTCGATGTGACCTCTACCCCTTGTAGAATAGTTTTAACTCATGTTTCTTTAGGGATGTCCCCATCAAAGCGACTCCTACTCGTACTGCTTGGAAAATTGAAGAGGGCTTCCTCCCCCTACTCGGTTATTTGCCACATTGAACCCGATTATCTGAGCGCCGTCGGGTTTCAAAAGACTGCGTGGTTGTGGCCAAAGTTGAATGACGGGAGCCGCTGGAGCGAGAGACTAGAGTGCATGCGGGTAATCAAAGCGATGAGGTTGATTGAGGGGCTGGAGATTGACCTCTTCGTATTGTTGTGTAGCCGCCATTGCTGTTTGGGTATGTTGTCGAAACCCTAGCTCAAGGTTTCCTCCTGCTCCCGATTTTCTCCATGGGAGTTTTGGGAGGTTTTGCAGGGACGGGCGTTGCTGGAACGTTCTATTCCATCTTTGGCTGTCGTCATTTCCCTTTGGGGCAGATCACTGCTTGGGGTTAAAGTGTTCAGTAGTTTCAGTGCCCACCGTTTTTGAGAGCGGAGGTGGTGGCGTTCAGAGGGGATCATTGGGTGGCCACATGTGTTTCTGCTACTAGTTTCTTTCTCATTTTACAAGGCAAATGCTAGGGTCTTTTGATGATCACAACTCGGGGACTCAACATGAAGGGGATATTGGTGGAGGGGATCATGACAGATGTGACGAATCCCACTCTTATTCATGATTGACCTTATTTGTTCGATGAAGCCCCGAGCCGGGGGGGGGGGGGGGGGGGTGATCCATATTAATCTCGATTAGCAATATCACAGGAACGCTCATGCACATGGATTCAACTACTGAAGGGATAGAGAGGACGAATTTTGCCCGAGGATGTGTGCATGTAGACTATAGTCAATCCCTTGTTCTGGGGTCACCATTGTCAAAGGAGGATCATATAAGATAAATCTGGGCAAAACTTTGTTTATGAGAACATTCATGTTTTGTGTTACTGTAGAAGCATTGACCATCCTAAAGATATTTGTCAGCACACTGCGACCGAGGAAGCCTTTGATGAAAATAATTTATTTGAGGAAGGGGACAAGCCCAATTGGGTGGGGTGGTCGAAGGCATGCCGGTAAGACCACGTTCTGGCCTTGGATAACCATGCAATAAGCGGATGAGTCATCGGGTTTGAAATTTAATCAGCAAGCAGGAGGATCTTTGGATGAGGCACGTGTAGAGGAGTGGACTATGTTTAATCGCCGTGGTAGCAAAGGAAAATAAAGGGTACAATGATTTGGGCTAACACAAAGTAGAGCACAATGAAAAGCATCTTAAGGGCGCTCAATCAAACTCATGATTGTATGAAGTAGGTTCCTCTTTAGACATCAACAAGTCTGGCCAGGCAGACACAAAGGATAATGCTATTGTAAAGGTCATGGTTGAGATGAGTTGTGGGAAAGGAAGTGCTAATCACATGGGTGTGGTAGGGATTCCATGCGACCCCTTTATGAGGTGCGAACTTGGTGGAGCTATATGAGTAGCAATGGATGCTGAGATTGAGACTCTTCACAAGAATTTCTCTAATTCTATGCAAGGTGTCAAGCTATACCAATTGGAACCATCACTGGATGCTAGTGGTTCGTGTTTGAAGACCGAGGCTGTCGTCATGCCCCTTTCGTTATCTTCGATCCAACATCAGGCCTCAGAAGGACATCTTTTGATAATTTCCATGCGAGGGGATTGTTTTCTTTACACCATCTTTTACCCCCCTGTGGCATATCTACAACTCTTGTTCAATTGTGCATGGACAAGTGTTAGTTCAAGATAGTCTAATCACCCAGAAGGGGGGGGGGGGGGGGGGGGGGGGGGGATATGTGTTTCAAATATTTTGGTTTTCTTTAGATTATTGTCTGTTTTATCTTAGAGATATAAAGACTAGAAGCACACAACAGTTTATAGTGGTCCCCCAGTTAAGGGTACATCCATTTTCCCTCTGCGCCTATCTAGTAGTGTTCTAGAATTAGCAATCTCCACCAAAACTCAAATCTTCAGCAATGATTTTACAACTCAGGCACACAGGACCTACAGCTCAGGCACTCAAGCCCTACAACTCAGATCCTTCAAGGATCCTACCTCAGATTCCAAGAACCCTACAACTCAGGCGCAAAGGCCCTATAGCTCAGATCTACAAGAGATCCTACAACTCAGGCACAGGGGCCCTACAGCTCAGACTCAAAGAGTCCTATAGAAAAAGTATTGTGTTACAAAGTAAAAAAATACTCCACACAAATCTGGAGAGTTCTTCTGAAGCCTGATAAGGATGGCTTCTGGACTTGAAAAGAAGGCTTTAATGATATTGCTGACGCTCACAGGCTTCTCTTCTGTCTTCTTCCTTCTTTCTGGAACACTGCTTATCAGTCGATGGTGCTTGATTGAAACTTGGAGAACAGAAGGCAAGAGTGTATATTTCTTAGAGAAACTCTTCCTTCTTTCTTACAACCGTTCTTTGTTCTGATTCTTAGTTCTGTGTTTTCTATCCTTTTTTTAATTACGACATACATCTTGTCTTTATATATGACAAGGCCCTCTAACGGTCTATTCCGTGCTTTCTTTATTGTCAGAATCCCATTCCTTAACGACATCCGCTGATTGGTCCCCTTGACGACGACATTAAATGCAGACATCGCGTTTCGAAAAATCTCAGTCTGTCTCAACGATATGACCACCATCTCGACGATAGAACTTGCTGTCTCAGCGATCCATTTGGAACTTAGACATTTCTTCAAGTCTTCTTAACTCTTCTCCTGAGAAGGATATCACGACGATATGAACTATCTCAGCTATATATATATGCTGTCACGATGATATGAGGTCTTCTCGTCAATATCATCGAGATTGTCTTGTCAGCCCGAGGTCTTCTCGCCGATATTGTCGAGATCATTCTGGCTAATGCTTCAGCTGCAAACTGTCTCCATGATCTCTGACTTGGTCTTCAAGACGACAATGCTTCTTTATGATGAATGTCTTCTTAGCCAAACATTTTACTTAAGATTTTTGAAGAGCTTCAACATGCCAGACTTCTCAACGATATCATCGTGTGATATTTGTTGACACGACGATACCGAGACTTGATTGATTCATCATGTTCACACAACGATATCGCCCTGTGTACTTTGTTGACACAATGATATCATCATGTTATCCTTATTGTCACGACGATTAAGGAATTAATCCTTCAGCTGTCTTCTGCAAGTAATCTCAACGATATCGTCGTGTGTATCTTATTGACACGATGATATTTGCCTTAGATAATTTTGCTTGATCCTTATATATTATGCTTAGTATGTATGATGTTCTAACCTGCTCATGTCACATCAAATGCACATCAAATACAAATTGTACTACTTATCATTGACTTAAGAACTTCTCAAAATCTAGACATTGTGGGCAGTGTTCCTAACAACAAGGTTTATGCCTGACCCTTCATCTAGCGGAAGGCGGATTGCCCCTTTAAGCATGACTCAACTTGTGGTTCGGGGATCCTCTCAAGGAATCTATGCAAGGAACATTATGATTGGTTCCATGTAACACTCCACCCGAAATGTCGTATAATATGGGTCTGGATGGCCCGTACAACATACAACCTTCACAAATAAAATATTACAACAAGGTATACAAGAATATTATCCACATCTCAGAGTTTAGGGCAACTAGCAGAAGCACATAAGTTCACTACTCAAAATGAATGTCTGCGCCTAGTAAAGGAACTACAAGGTTTCGTCTTATGGTCTTACATCAATAAGTTCATATTCCAATATAAACATATGATCAACCACTTTGGTGCGTGTTGGAAAAAATCTCTTAATTTGGAATACCAAATTAATATAAGTGATTTAGGAATTGCCTCATTATATGTATAAAAATGCATTATATTATAAAAGCATAAGTTGGAATCGAATAAAAAATGTCAAAGAGTTAATGAGTATTCAAAGAAGAAGAGTTAACTAAGTTAAACCTCTGTGCATCGAGAAGAATTCAACGCAAGTTGAAAGGTTGACTTCATGCATCCAGAAATAATCCAACACTCACTAAAAGCAAAGTTTCCAATGAATGTCAGGATCTAATTAGAAGGAAAGACAACTCAAATCAAAGAGATTCAGCTTAAGTCAAATATTCTCTATTAAATAATTCGACATACGCTGAGAAGTATTTGACGCATAAGTCACAAAAGTCGACTTCTCTCCAATATTCATTCATCTATTTCCAAGTAGATAAAAGCTGTAATTTGAGTTCAAATCTAGTCGTTGGTGCCTCATATATGTAATGAGATTGCAATGAAACTTGAATGAAATAAGATGATGTCAAATCAGAGGTTGTCTATAAATAGTAAAGTTTCAAACAATAACATATGAAATTTTTTGCCCGTAGATTCATTTTGAATCTTTCTGAAATCATCTTCGTCTTCTCTCTTAATGAAAAGTCTCATCTTCTCTCAGAGTCAAAAAATCATCTTCATCGTTCTCTTCTCCTAAAATCTGAAGAGTGATTCTGCCTCGGTCTAAAATGACAGAAAAGGATTGCTGAACTTAGACAATTCTTCTTCCCTTCTCATATATCAAGAAGAAGTTATCCATTAACACTAGCCGACAAGATATTCACTCAGATCTAAGGCACTTTCTCTGAAGGGTTTATATCAAAATTTCTTAAACAACAGGAGTTGAACTGGAAACCACAGTTCAACCTCTGAACCCAGAAACCACAGGTTGAGAGGAGTTCAAACTGGTGTAGCTTGCTTTTACTTCTCCTGAGCTAGATCACCAGGTCAGTCACTCAGAGCAAAGAACCTCACTCACGAAAGTGGACAACTAGAAACAGACCCCACGAGCTGTAGCGAGGAGGTCTCGCCACAAACCTGAAAGATCAAAGAGAGCTTCCCCTCCCAAACCAAAGTTGATCCCGAGCACCCTGGAGAGCACCTGACTGTCAACCTAGAAACCACGACAAACAGAGGCCAGGAACTCTCGCCAACCAAAAACAACTAAAGGAGAGAGGAAGCCCCAAAAAAGTCATTCCTAAGGTGCCCTTGGGGGTCTATTTATAGTTTTTCGAAAACGGTCTGCGGATAGCTGAATCCCGCCTTTTGATTTCACTAAACGGAGCCCAAATTGGTCTGCTAATAGCGGAATCCCGCTGTTTGGAAAGACTAACTGCATGCCAACACAAAATACCCTGAAAAGGTGTTGACCCTGGGGGGGGGGGGGGGGGGGGGGGAGCACGCGCCACTTGAGGCATGCTCTTCTAGGGATAGTGAGACCCAGGGATGTTGGCTACTCGCGACTTTCTAGAAGTGATGCCAATATCGGCTAGACGCGAGACCAATATCGGTTAGAAGAGAGGCCAATATCGGCTAGAAGGTGAGGCCAATATCGGCTATACGCAAAGCCAATATCGGCTAGAAGCGATACCAATATCGACTAAAAGTGAGACCAATATCGGCTAGAAGGCTAACTGGGGGGGGGGGGGGGGTGGAAAGCACCCGACATGCATGGGGTTCTCGCGACTCGACCAAGATGGGGGTCGAGTGCAAGCCGTTAGGGTGGGGTACTCGCGGCTCGCCCCTCTTTCTGAAAGTTCTCTTTTGCTGGTCCACTCGACAAATATGGGGTTGTACAACATGATTCATCCTTCTCTCTTGTATATAGTCATCACTGCTCAGAGGAGCAAGTTGTCTGATATTGCTGCTATCATCAAGAATCCACACAATGCATTAAGATCAAGATTCTTCATAAATTTGTTGAAGAAGAATTACATTGTGGAAAAGCCGCTTCTACGTCAACCATTCTTGAACAGATTTCTTAGAATCTCGCTCACAAAGGTTCAGTCGGTTATAAGAGTCTCCTTATCAAAATATTCAGCTGGTTTTAAGAGACTCCTTATAAAAAAACTCAGCTGGTTCTAAGAGTATCCTTATCAAAAGACTCAGTTGGTCCTAAGAATTCCCTTATCAAAGGATTCTGATTGGTTTTGTGAATCTCCTTATCAAAAGATTAAGTTTATTGATTTTGAAGAACACCTTATAAAAAGATATATTTTATTGGTTCTAAGAGTCTCCTTATCAAAAGACTCAACACTCATTAGTGGATATCCTACCAAGAGGTAGAAGAGGGAACACAACCACAATTTGAGGAACTTTAAATAACTCTATGTCTTCTGGTTGCATATATCTCTATAGCTTTATGTGTCTATTTCTTTGCTATAATATTTCTGATGCTAATATACAAATAAACTATGACACTATGAATGAATTGTGGGAATCTTGTGATCTAGAAGTATTTAAGGGATTTGTCTTACTGCCAACGTAATGCGAGCATATAGGGTCGCACATAAGAACATGCAGAAATTGGAGTGTTTGATTGTGTTGGTTTATGAAACCTAGTTCTAAATGTGCATATATGATATACTGTACGGTATTTGAGGCACATGATCTGAGGCACACACCCATGTGCCAAGGGCATGTGAGCTCAAAATGGCGGGATAATGGTTGGCATCAGTTATAGACGAAAATGCGTGAATTTCGAAGGCACACGCCCATGTGTCACGGGCGTGTGTGTAGTTTTTCATTCTAGAGTCATGTTGAGTCATGTCTTCATGAACTGACGCGACTTTTGGGACATATACCCGAGGAACTCTCCCGTGTGCCAAGGGTGTGTGCACCCCAAATTTCTCGTACGAGTTCGTGCCTATAAATATGCCAACTTATCCTAAAGAACTGAGTCCGTTCTCAAAGTTCTTCATACCGTAAAGCCACCAAGAGCACATCTCAACCAATCAGAACTAGCATTTCGAAGGAGAGAAAATGACCATCTTCTAGCCCCGAGTTCATTGGTTTGACTACACAGTGTTTCTAGCGTTCATGTGGATACCACTAGAGACGCGGATACTATTCTGCGTTTGGACTCAAACGTAAGTTATTCTTCTCAAAATCTGATTTCAACGTAGGTATAAACTTCTTTCTTGATTTAGTGTGTTTTACATGGATTATGTCGAGTTTTTTTGTATTTGTACTACGCATTTGATGCCCTTGAAACCCAACATGATTGCAGAATAGAAAAATCTTTAAAACTCTATTCACCCCCTCTAGAGTGATTCTAAGCACCTCACCCTCACGTTTCAATTAGTATCAGAGCTAGGTTAATCATTAAAAGGCTAACACCTTAATAAATCAAGATCCAAGGGTATTAAGAATTACTTGTGAGATTTCTAAACAAAATCATGAGCTTTACACAATTAAGCGAATATGAAACTACAAGACCTCATATGTGTAGGCTTGATGAGTTTTCCTTATGGAAATCAAGAATTAAGTTATTTATGAATTCTATTAATGAAGATATTTTTATTCTACGATTGTAGATCCTCTAATTCCTACCCATACATATGAAAAGGAGCTCATTATACCTAAGGACAAAGCTGACCGGTCAGAGGCTGGAAAGAAAGCAAAATCCAGTGATGCAAATGCTATGAATATCTTAGTCTCTACTTTGACTGATGAAATATTTCAAAAGGTTGATGACTGCCAATTTGCTAAAGAGATCTGGGCCTCCTTAACCAGACTTGTCAAAGACAGTTCAATTGAAAGAAAAGGCAGGAGATCACTCTTAATCTCTCAATATGCAAGCTTCAAGAAAAGCCATAAAGAATAAGTGGCATACATGTACAAGAGATTCACTCTAATAGTAACTGAACTCAGAGGGATAGAAAAGGAGATTTCAGCAACTAAAATAAATGATAAAGTCCTAACGTGTTTCCCAAGATTGTAGGATTTAAGGATCTGGGCAATCAGAGAAGCCAAATGCACTGAGGAGATTTCTATAGATGCACTCTTTGGGAAGCTTAAGTATTATGAAATGCTACTAAAGACAAGAGCTGAAAATGAAGCCAAGGAGAAGACTCCAACTTCCCCAAAAGAAAAATCAACTGCCTTCAAGGCTTCTAAAGAAGAAAATTAAGCAATATATGATTAACTAATTAGTATTCTAGACAGAAGATTCAAAAAGTGGATTAAGTTTGAAGATTTCAGAAGAAGAGACAAAAGTCACACTAAACTAAGGTATGACAAAACTCATGCTAAAGAGGTTACTTGCTTCTCTCGCAGGAAACCTGTATATATTGCTCCAAAATGTATAGCAGAAAGCAAGGATAAAGTCCAGTAGAAAAACAAAACCATATGAAGCATAATGATTAAAGGAAGAAAAAGAAGAAGAAAGTCAAAGGATGTATTGCTGAAACCTAGAGTGCAACTGATGATGATGGTAGCCCTAATTTAGACAACAATGAAGTTGAAGCAGAAGAAAAATGCCTGATGACATTGGATCTTCCTGATTAGGAAGATGAGGTATCATGCTTCAAAACATTTGATTTTTCTTCCGAAGAATTCAAAACAACTTTTAAAGAATAATGTCAAGATCAACTTGCTGTAGAGAATGCAATCAAAATTCTCAAGGAAGAAATTTCATCCCTCAAAGAAAAACTGAATGAAGAAAACTCAGTAGCTGTTAATTATGAACTAAGAATTGAGAATGAGAAACTCACAAAGGAATTAGACTCTTTACAGCTATAAAATGCTAACTTGAAAGAGCAAGTAGAAAAGGCAAAAGGATTTGAGGACATCCTAAATGACAGGAGTCAAAATCTCAGGTCCATTTCTAAAAATTTCACTGTGAGATTTAAGAACCTGGGACTAGGGCCCGAAGTCTCAAAAGAGAAGGATTCTACAAGTATTCTTGCTTGGAGAATCCCATAAATTTTATCAATGCTAAAGGCAAAGATCTATGCTTTTAGAAACTGATATTCCATATACTTTAAAAATATCAGAAGAAAAGTTCCTCAGAAGAGGGTGTATAAGTATAAGAAGAAGGTGCTGAATATCCCTATTCCTTCTGATCCAAGAGGAATCTTAGGGAAGCTAGAGCCTTGGATAGAGATGGACCAAGGATGTGTCTGGAAGTTAGAGCCGCGTTGACTGGGGCACACGCTCGAGGCACATGAACTCGTGCCCCTGACCATGTGTGACCTATTTCACAGAATCTATAAATAGATAGAAAGAGGGAGATTTAGGAGAGGCTTGGACAAAGGAAGAGAGAGAGCCCTTGTAAGGGTAATCCTGTATTTGAGAGGTGTTGGGAAAAACACCATTTGATTTATCTTACAAATTATATACAAGTGATTTCATTATCTAGGATGTATTACCGATGTTGTATAGAAAGAGTAATTTGGTCATTAGATGTCCTAGGAATTCACACTCACACTAGAGTGTCAAGACCAGTCCAAAATAAGCACAAAATTCAGTTGAGTTAAACTTGCGTCGAATAGAAGTCGACGCAACTTTGACTGAAAGTCGAAGCAACTTTGAATACAAGTAGAAGTAACTCAGACTATTAGTCATAGCATCAAGTGAAGTCAACGTAATGTCGAAATGTACTCGACGCAGAAGAAGATCCAGTTAAAGCAATATCAAAAGTCGACGCAACTTCGATTTGAATTCGACGCAGAAGAAGAAGTTCAAAGTCCAAGTCTTTAACTCGATGGATATGTCGATAAGGATTCAATGCAATGTCAATATCTGAGTTTATTCAATGCTGAGAAGGAATTCGAAGCAAATTCCATTAGAACTCAGAGGTGCGTCAATTAGAGGGAAAATGAATTCGACGCTACGTCGAATACAGACAGAAATAGAACATTTTCTGCTGTTTTTTCTGATGCTTTTTCAGAAGGTATCCAAGGATGTAATTTGAAATCTAACGGCTTGTTTATTGCCAAGAATGGAATGAAGTACTCCAGAGAGACAACAAGGACATTCTTGGAAGTTATTCAAATTCAGAGTGATGGTTCATGAACAGAAATGGAAAGAGACATTTATTATCCAGTGAACATTCCTTCTAAGTACAGAACAAAAGAGGAAATAAATTCAAATACTATTTGACAGAGAATCAGTTTACAGAGAGAGGAAGAAAAAGAAATATATCAAGCTATTCTATTCCGTGCTCTTCTTCCTCAAGCTCTAACACAGACAGAATAAGAGAATATCTCTGTACAGGAAAAACAAAAAGGCCACTGCTTTTTCTTCTTCTTCTCTTACAGCAGGAAACCATCAAGAGTACAGAGATCATCATTATCAAAAGCTCATAACCCTTGCATTCTTTTCTACCTCAAGCAAGGGTTCATTCTAAACAGATCCTGAAGAACATCAAGTGATAGAATCCTCAGTGATAGCTGCAGAAGGATTCAAACAGAAGAAACATCTTCACTTCTTCTTCTTCTTCTTCTTCTTCTTCTTCTTCTTTTCTCTCTGTCTTATTCTGTAACTGAGAAAATAGTCCTAAGAATCCCTCTCCAAAGGATTCAGTGGTTCTAAGAGTCTCCTTATCAAAAGACTCAGTAGTTGGTTCTAAGAGTCTCATTGTCAAAAGACTCAGTTAGTGGTTCTAAGAGTCTCCTTATCAAAAGACTTAGTGGCTGGTTCTGAGAGTCTCCTTATCAAAAGACTCAGGCACTAGATAGTGCATTCCTACCAAGGTGGTAGAAGAGTGGACTACCCACAATTTGGGGAACCACTATAAAATTTGTCTCTTCTGTGTTGTGATTTTCTGTGCTGTCCCCTTTAATATTTCTATATTCTGTCTTTAATTTATTCTGTGCTAGTTTTCTGATTGCATAGTTATTATAAGTTTCTATTATGTGTGCATATTTAGTATAAAAGATTTAAAACTCTATTCACCCATCTCTAGAGAATAATCATAGGTCACACTATGCACTTTCAATTGATATCAGAGGCAGGTTGATCATAAAAAGGTTAACACTTTGATCCAAAGATCCTCTCACTCTAAATTTTATATATTATATATTTTTTAATGAGTTCTAAGGACTATGCATCCACTAGAACACCAATGTGTAACCTGAATAAGAGTTTACACTTTGAAAAGCCAGAATAAAATTATATATGAACTCTATTGATGAAGACATCTTTGATGTCATTATTTTAGGTCCCCCAGCACCAGTCAGAAAAGATGCCAGTGGATCTGTGACATAATAAACTGTGCCTAGAGATGAATGGACAGATGCTGAGAAGAACCTAAAGGCATGTGATGCCAATACAATGAACATTCTGGTATCAACTATGTCAGATTACATATTATAGAAGGTTGCTGACTGTAACTCAGCAAAAGAGATCTGGGAATTCTTGACCAGATTGGCTGAGAGTAGCTCTTATGAAAGGAAGGACAGAAAGTCCCTTCTCATATCCCAATATGAGAACTTTCAAAAGAAAGCTGAAGAAAATATTGCTAAAATGTATGATAGATTTAACATCATTGTAAATGATCTCAGGGGATTGAACAATGAGATCTCACTAACTGAAATATATGACAAGCTCCTCATGTGCTTCCCAAGCACATGAGACTCAAGGATCTGGGTCATCAGAGAGTCCAAATGTCATAGGGAAATTTCCACAGATGCTCTATTAGGGAAGCTCAAGTCCTATGAGCTGCTACTAAAGAGCAGAGCTAAAACAGAGGCCAAGGAGAAAGTCTCAACTCCCATTCAAAGGACCATTGCTCTGAAGGCTACTGAAGGAGAGTCTTCTTGTAACATCCTGTAATCACGAATAATATTAAATAATATTGATTATGGATTAATAATCACGGTTGAGCATTCAATTATCAAACAGAGCCGAATCTCACAAAACAGAGTCCACGGTTAGACTCCGAAGGTTGAAAAATATAAGAATCGACATATTATTTGTTAAAATCGGAGTTCGTGAGAAAAAGAGCTTTGTTCGATGCAATCAGTGCGAATATTGAGCAACCAGCACGTATCGAGAAACGAAGTCCGCCATTAGACTCAGAACATCAAATTACATAAGAATCGACATATTAATTATCAAAATCGGAGTTCGTGCAAAAAAACACGATTTTCGGAGCGACCGACATGGATTTCGAGCAACCGGCAGGAATCTTGAGAAACGGAGTCCGCCATTGGACTCAGAAAGTCAAATTACATAGGAAACGACATATTATTTGTCGAAATCTGAGTTCGTAAAAAAAGCACGTATTTCGGTGCAACCTGCGTGAATTTCAAGAAACGGAGTCTGCCAATTAACCCGGAATATTGAAATCTATTAAAATCGATATTTTATTTATTAAAATCGGAGCATATATGAAACATGCGCAAATCAGGCAATAACTGCTCAAAATTTGGTAAAACGGAGAGCGGAATCGGGCCCGAAACGTCGAAAAACCTTAGGATAGGTATTTTCAGAATTTTCGGGACCCAAAAAGGGACCCAGAAGGACCAAAAAGAGGAGAGCGCGCCACGCGGTAGCCACCCGACGCCACGTGGCAGCCACATGGCGGCCCAGAAACGCGCCACACGCGCATGGCACACGCCAGGCCACGTAGCGGCCCGTGATTGGCCCAAGGCGTGTGGCCAGCCCGCGCCAGCCCGGAGGGGCGCCACGTGGCGCCCGTACGGGCCACGTGTCGCCCATCCAGGATGCTGAAAGTGACACTTTTGGCTTGAAATGGTATTTTCGCGTTTCTGGGAGCTACAGAACTCGTATTAAGACGATTTTGGTGGCGTTGCGAAGACCTTATAAATACCCATCCATTGGGCTACTCTTCTCATTCCAATTCCCTTTCAAGCTCCGGGAATTTAATAGAGAAGCTGTTAGGGAGGAGAGAGAAAGCTTCAGATCATTGCCGAACTTTTGGGGAAACTTCGAGAGGAGCTTGAGAGCTAGTTTTTGGCCTCGTCTTGTGACGAAGCCTTTCTAGGTGCTGCGAAAGCGGCGCCAAAATAATATATTTTTTTCTGCGGGCGCTCAATTAATTGTCGGAGTGCTGTAGGAATTTTGCCGAAGTGCCGACCTTGCTAAGAGGAGATTCAGAGCTCAGATTTGGGAGCGTGAAGATTGAGGTAGGTGAAAAATACTGCATTATTTATGTCTCGCTAGTTATTATTTTTCGTAGTTTTTACCGGTAATTTTTATACCTAAATACTGCCGAAATAATTACGATAACTCGCTAGGCATGACGAAGGGTCGAGTCGCTTGTATTCAAGTGATAATGAGATCCCAAGTTGTAGACTGCATGCATATTGAAAATATGGAAAATGCTATACTAATTATCGTGCAAAAATATAAATAATTTATTTACGCATGCTAAATTACCACGAGGTCGAACCAATTTTATTTCAGTCAAGCGGGATCTTTTACGACTAGACTGATCTTGGCTGGTTGCGACCAATATGGATAATTTGATATGCGTCGTTGCGCGATATTATAAAAAGGATTATAATATTAATGAAAATAATTATGTGCGTAGAATTATCGTAAGGTCAGCCCGACATTATTATAAGATCAGTCCACTGTGATCGTTGCGACTAGACTGATCCCCGGGTAATAATTGATCGTTTTGCGACAAATAAAGGTAATTCAAGATGTGTTGTGGTAATATGATGACTACTTTGAATACTATTATAATGTTGTGTGATAATGTGCACTATTATGTTAGCCCAGTAATTGGCTCGAGGGATATAAAAGGGTAATGCTCTCTAAAGACTATTTTGTAGTCTTGTCCGCTGACACATAAATTGGAAGGAATAACGCTCCTTAAAGACTATTTTGTGGTCTAGTCCCAAACGTATATTGTGTTAGCTGAACCCCTGTCGGCGGATTCGCTATCCGCATGACATGACGGGTCCCAACTGAGCCTGAAAAGGCAGCGAGCCTCCGGTTAAGCCAACCAGTGTACTATAAGCGCTAACTAATAAATGAGCTATTTTCCGTAAAGAAAATATATTTGGAAAAAGGACAAAAAAAAATATACGCTTATATGCTCATTTTGCTTAACTGCTTCCGTTATATTACTCTGCTTATATAATGTGCATTGCATACATAAATCTTGTGCTATTATTCCAGAGGTGAGCAAGCAAATATGCTAACTAGCCTACTAATATTTTTAGGTACCTACGAAGATGCGGGCGACAGAGCTCAGTGAGGAAGACTACTCTATATTATGTAGCATGAAAAAAATGTAAATGCAAGAAGCATGTACTATGTGTGGCAAGTTGTATTTGTAAATTATAAAATATCAATAAAATATGTTTATTTCTGGCTCTTGCTATTTGTACTGCAAAAGATCCAAATCACATTATTGTTCCGGCCTCGTTAACTCGAGCTTACCGGGCCAGGGTGTGATAGGTTGGTATCAGAGGTAGGTTACACAGTAAGGGCAGAAATAAATAAAACTTTAGGGTTACACCCCCCGAAACATAGGTTAGTAAACTTGAGTGGGGTAGACACAATTAAGAACGAGATAAAAACGAGCATAATAAGTCATTGCGCTTACAAACTCGAAATTTAAGTTGTCTAATTGGTGTCTAGGAAAGTGATTAGGGGTGAGCCAGTATCTCCCGAAAGGAAGGTGGTGTCTAACGGTACCTAGTGCGACCACCGACCTTACGCTTACCTGGCCAATGGGCTACTTAAACTAGAAATTGCGAGCTAATCATGAAGCGTAAAATTAATTAAGAGGGTGGGTTTCAAGCGTGCATAACTCGCTGATTCGTTCAGAAATTAAGACTCCTTGTTTTTGTTTCAGAAATGACGGAAGGACATTCTGACTCGTTTAATCCCGAGCAAACTAATGGCGGTAGTCACCTCCAAGGATTGTCTGCCCTACCCCTTAGTGCAAATGTGGATGCTATCACTCAACTAGTAGCAACACTGACAGAGGTGTTGCAACGAGGCGCAACCCCGCCTACTGTTCATGGACCTGATGCTGAATTAGGACGACCTATAAGATGGATGGAGATCTTTTTACGAGCAAGTCCACCCAAGTTCGCGGGATCAACCAACCCACTAGTTGCGGAAAGTTGGCTCCGCCAAGTAGAACGAGTCTTTGAGGGCATTGAATGCCCAGAGGAGAAGAGAGCCTCCCTGATCGAATTTATTCTGGAGAAAGACGTTGAAGCTTGGTGGGATAATTACAAGCGCATTGAGTTGCATGGGAGAAAAGCGGCAAATATCACATGGCAGGAATTTGTTGGTGGATTCCAGAATTGGTACTTATCGATGTCGGCTCGCCAAAAGATGAAGGAGCAATTTGCTCAGCTAACCCAAGGAAACCTTTCGGTGACAGAATACGAGGCAAAATTTGCTTCTATTCTCCGTCACGTACCGGATGTTGTGGGATCGATAGAGCAACAAATCTTTCTCCTACGACGTGGATTGCGTGAGTCAATACAGACTATACTATCACCCTCAGATTTCAATGATTATCACTCACTCGTCGAAGCAGCGCGACGAGTTGAGGAGAGTCAGAAATCTCTACATCATCATCAAATGGGGAATAAGAGGAAGAATCAGGAGTTTGGTCATAAAGATCGTGGGAAGCGCCAAAATAATGACAATAACAGAAATAATGACTTTCCAGTTTGCCCAAAATGCAACAAAAAACATTGAGGTGTCTGCTGGGAGGACAAGAAGGACAACACATGCTACCTATGCCACCAGCCAGGACATCACATGGCGAATTGCCCAATGAAGAAGGGGAATGAAGGTCAAGCAAATGAAATACCACAACAGCAGGCCCCTGCTCAACCCCGGATCTATGGGATGAATAGAGAAGTAACAAGAGAGGCGAATGATGTCATCGCATGTACTATAATGTTTGAGAATATTTTTGTCACTGCATTATTTGACTCTGGCGCGACGCATTCATTTATATCAGACATAATAGTTAGTCAAATTAAGGTAAAGAAACAAAAGCTAGAAGAATCTACGCGCATAAGCCTTCCCAATGGTGAGATGGTTGAAGTAGGAGAATACGTACATGGAGACATAAAGATCAGAGAGCGAAGCTTTGAAGCTAACCTGTTAATCTTTCCGCTCAACAACTTTGATGTCATTTTAGGGATGGATTGATTGACAAGGCATCAAGCTACGATCGACTGTGCTAAAAAGGAAATAGCTTTCCGACAACCAAGAAAATTCACTTTTAGATTTCATGGCGAAGGAGGGATTGTTCCTATAATATCCGCTTTGAATGCACACAAGTTATTACGACATGAATGCATGTCATACCTGGCTGTTATATCAGAATTCGAGGAAGAAAAGTTAATGATTCAGGATGTGCCTGTCGTTTGTAATTACCCCGACATATTCCCAGAAGACCTATCTGACCTCCCGCCACAAAGGGAGATAGATTTTCCAATCACCCTAACCCCTGGGGAGGAGTCACTCTCTAAGGCCCCATGTCATCTGGCATTACCTGAGCTTTTGGCTTAAGAAGGTAGCCTTCCTTGGACATATTATCAACGCTGAAGGAATCTCTGTAGATTATGCCAAAATTACGGCAATAGTCGAGTGACCTCGCCCAACTAATGTAACGCAGATTCAAAGTTTCTTGGGCTTAGCAGCATACTATCGAAAGTTTGTTAAGGACTTTTCAAAGATTGCTACTCCACTAACTCACTTAACCAAGAAGGCAGTGAAGTTCGACTTGAGCAGTAAGTGTGAAGAGAGTTTTCAGAAGCTTAAAAAATTATTAGTGTCAACACCAATATTAACCCTACCAGATGGCTTTGAACATTTCCAGATTTATAGTGACGCATCTTTTCAAGGGTTGGGATGTGTCTTGATGCAAAGAGGGAAGGTTATCGCCTATGCTTCTAGGTAATTAAGGGGAGCGAAAGTGCGTTATCCTATCCATGACCTGGAGTTAGCCGCAGTAGTGTTTGACCTAAAGATTTGGAGACACTATCTATTACGGACCAAATGTCAAGTGTTTACAGATCATAAAAATTTAAAGTACTTCTTAGAGCAAAGAGACTTAAACATGCGGCAACGAAGATGGCTTGAGCTCATCAAAGATTATGACTTAGAGATCATGTACCACCCCGGCAAGGCAAATGTAATAGCAGATGCTTTAAGTCATAGATTGAAGGTCGAGCCGATGGCATATGCCTTAATTTCAGATATGGAGAAATTAAAACTGAGCGCAGGGACCTCAACAAGTACGACAAGCCTAGCGCAATTGGTCATCTCTCCCGATTGGTTACAAACTATCTAAAAGGGCCAATGTAATGAAGAATGGGAGAAAATGTCGAAGGCTCTGGTGGAAAAACCACAATCTAACTTTCATATTGATGATGGTGGCATTCTGCGATGCGGTACTAGATATGGAGTTCCTAAGGTTGATAACCTTCGAAATCAATTATTACGAGAAGCACATCAGTCGAAACTCTCAATCCATCCGGGAGGCACAAAGATGTATCATGACTTGAAAATAAACTTCTGCTGACCGGGCATGAAATCAGACGTTGCAAAATTTGTTCAACACTGTTTGACATGTCAGTAAGTTAAGGCTGGACATCGTTATCCAGGTGGAGAACTGCAACCACTACCAATCCCTAAGTGGAAATGGGAAAACATCTCGATGAATCTAGTAGTAGGTCTTCCAAGAACCCCATCAGGAAACGATGCGATTTGGGTAATCATTGACCGACTAACCAAGTCAACCCACTTTTTGGCAATAAAAGTTGGTGAGTCAATGTCAAGGTTAGCTCAGAAATACATTGACCGTATTGTAATCTTGCATGGAGTCCTGGTCTCAATTGTGTCCGATCGCGATCCAAGATTTACTTCGAGATTTTGGATGGCTTTTCAAGAAGGTCTTGGTGCACAACTTAACTTTAGTACCGTTTATCATCCCCAAACTGATGGCCAGACTGAAAGGATGAATCAAACGCTCGAGGATGTATTGAGAATGTGCATCCTTGAGTTCAAAGAAAGTTAGGAGCAGCACCTTCCGATGGTGCAATTTACCTACAATAATAGCTACCACTCAAGTATTCAGATGGCTCCATATGAAGCTTTATATGGAAGAAGGTGTCGTACTCCTCTATGCTGGTTTGACGTCAGAGAGAAAGCTGTTCTTGGACCACAATTAATTGAAGAGTCTAATAAGGTAATTCAGATAATCTGAGACCGTCTCTTGGTCGCTCAAGACAGACAGAAGAAATATTTTGACTTAAAGCACCATGACATGGAGTTTCAAGTCGGAGACCATGTATTCTTGAAGGTGAAACCTAGACCCGACATCAAAAGGTTTGGAGGAAGCGGGAAGCTTAAACCACGAGATATCAGTCCATTTGAAGTTCTCGCTAAAATTAGTCCGGTCACATACCGACTTGCATTACCACCAGTCATGAGCAGGATGCATAATGTGTTTCACATATCAATGTTAAGACAATACATTTATGATCTCTCTCATATCATCCAGTTTGATACAAAAATGTTAAAGGTACACCAAGACTTAAGTTACGAAGCTATCCCTGACCAAATCATAGACCATAAAGATAAACAATTGAGGAACAAGACTATTCCTATGGTAAAGGTCATTTGGAAAGGACGATCTGCAGAAGAAGAAACCTGGAAACTAGAAGAAGACATGAAGAAGAAATATCCTAATTTACTTTGATGTAACAAATTTCGGGGATGAAATTTGTATAAGGAGGGGAGACTGTAATATCATGTAATCACGATTAACATTAAATAATGTTGATTATTGATTAATAATTATGGTTGAGCATTCAATTATCAAACGAAACCGAATCTCACAAAACAGAGTCCACAATTAGACTCTGAAGGTCGAAAAATATGAGAATCGACATATTATTTGTTAAAATCGAAGTTTGTGAGAAAAAGTGCTTTGTTCGATGTAATCAGTGCAAATTTCAAGCAACCAACATGAATATTGAGAAACGGAGTCCGCCATTAGACTTGGAACGTCGAATTACATAAGAATTGACATATTAATTATCAAAATCGGAGTTCGTGCAAAAAAACACGATTTTCGGTGCGACTGGCACAGATTTCATGCAACCGGCAGGAATCTCGAGAAACGGAGTCAGCCATTGGACTCAGAAAGTCGAATTACATAGGAAACAACATATTATTTGTCGAAATCCGAGTTCATAAAAAAAAGCACGTATTTTGGCGCAACCGGCGCGAATTTCAAGAAACGGAGTCCGCCAATTATCTCGAAATATCGAAATCTATTAAAATCGATATTTTATTTGTTAAAATCGGAGCATATATGAAACATATGCAAATCAGGCAATAATCGCTCAAAATTTGGTAAAACAGAGAGCGGAATCGGGTCCGGAACGTCGAAAAACCTTAGGATAGGTATTTTCAGAATTTTCGGGACCCAAAAAGGGACCCAGAAGGACCAAAAAGAGGAGAGAGCGCCACGTGGCGGCCCAGGAACGCGCCACACGCGCGTGGCACACGCAAGGCCACGTGGCGGCCCGTGATTGGCCCAAGGCGTGTGCTGAGCACACGCCTGTGCATGGCCAGCCCGCGCCAGCCCAGACAGGCGCCACGTGGCGCCCGTACGGGCCACGTGTCACCAATCCAGGATGCTGAAAGTGACACTTTTGGCTTGGAATGGTATTTTCGCGTTTCTGGGAGCTACACAACACGGATTGAGGCGATTTTGGTGGCGTTGTGAAGCCCTTATAAATACCCATCCATTGGGCTGCACTTCTCATTCCAATTCCCTTCCCAGATCCGGAAATTTAAGAGAGAAGATGTCAGGGAGGAGAGAGAAAGCTTCGGATCGCTGCTGAACTTTCGGGGAAACTTTGGGAGGAGCTTGAGAGCTAGTTTTTGGCCTCATCTTGTGACGAAGCCTTTCTAGGTGTTGTGAATGCGGCGCCAAAATAATATTTTTTACTACGGGCGCTCAATTAATTGTCGGAGTGCTGTCGGATTTCTGCCGAAGTGCCGACCTTGCTAAGAGGAGATTCAGAGCTCAGATTTGGGAGCGTGAAGATTGAGATATGTGGAAAATACTACATTATTTATGTCTCGCTAGTTATCATTTTTTGTAGTTTTTACGGGTAATTTTTATACCTAAATGCTGCCGAAATAATTACGACAACTCGCTAGGCATGACGAAGGGCCGAGTCGCTTGTATTCAAGTGATAATGAGATCCCAAGTTGTAGACTGCATACATATTGAAAATATGGAAAATGCTATACTAATTATCGTGCAAAAATATAAATAATTTATTTACGCATGTTAAATTACCACGAGGTCGAACCAATATTATTTCAGTCAAGCGGGATCTTTTACGACTAGACTAATCTTGGGTGGTTGCGACCAATATGGATAATTTGAGATGCGTCGTTGCGCGATATTATAAAAAGGATTATAATATTAATGGAAATAATTATGCGCGTAGAATTATCGTAAGGTCGTCCGACATTATTATAAGATCAGTCCACTGTGGTCGTTGCGACTAGACTGATCCCCGGGTAATAATTGATCGGTTTGCGACAAATAAAGGTAATTCAAGATGTGTTGTGGTAATATGATGACTACTTTGAATATTATTATAATGTTGTGTGATGATGTGCACTAATATGTTAGCCCAATAATTGCCTCGAGGGATATAAGGGGGTAATGCTCTCTAAAGACTATTTTGTAGTCTTGTCCGCGGACATATAAATTGGAAGGAGTAGCTCTCCTTAAAGACTATTTTGTGGTCTAGTCCCGAATGTATATTGTGTGAGTTGAACCCCTGCCGGCGGATTCGCTATCTGCATGACATGACGGGTCCCAACTGAGCCTGAAAAGGCAGCGAGCCTCCGGTTAGGCCAACCGGTTTACTATAAGCGCTAACTAATAAATGAGCTATTTTTCGTAAAGAAAAATATATTTGGAAAAAGGACAAAAATATACGCTTATATGCTCATTTTGCTTAACTACTTTCTTTATATTCCTCTGCTTATATAATGTGCATTGCATACATAAATCTTGTGCTATTATTCCAGAGGTGAGCAAGCAAAGATGCTCACCAGCCTCCTAATATTTTTAGGTACCTACGAAGATGCGGGCGACAGACCTCAGTGAGGAAGACTACTCTATATTATGTAGCATGAAAAAAAACAATGTAAATGCCAGAAACATATGTATGTGTGACAAGTTGTATCTGTAAATTATAAAATATCAATAAAATATATTTATTTCTGGCTCTTGCTATGTGTGTAGGATCAAGCGCAACCAACTATCCCAAAAGCCCGGACTGATGGGAATGACACTACTTTTTCTTTAAGAAAGTAGGAAAGGCGCTACGGGTCAAGTGAAGGAACGCTGGACCCAACAATCCCCCCCAGCGTCCAGCACAACCCGCAAGCTCAGAGGTGCCCCACATAGCTCAGAGGTGGCGCACCACATGGCTCAGAGGTGGCTTTTCACATGTCCGTGGTCGCCTGACCCGTCGGGACCCACACAGGTAGAGAAATTTCAGGATTTAATCAACGCCCCCCGGCCTCGAACCCGCAACCTCCTCTGATACCACTTGTAGGATCAAGCGCAACCAACTATCCCAAAAGTCCGGACTGATAAGAAGGGCACTACTTTTTCTTTAAGGAAGTAGGAAAGGAGCTACGGGTCAAGTGAAGGAACGCTGGACCCAACAATGTGTACTACAAAAGATCCAAATCACATTACTGTTTCGGCCTCGTTAACTCGAGCTTACCGGGCCAGGGTGTGACACTTCTACTTCTGAAGAAGAGATGTTCAATCTCTTGGCCAGAGTATTCAGAATGTGGGTCAAGACCGAAGAATCCAGAAGGAAGGAATGGAGTTCTAGCAAGCCAAGGTTTGATAAGACACCAAAGCTGTGAACTTTTCCGTAGATCTTGGAGTGAGCAGGAATCGTACAACTCAAAGTTACAGCCAACAACCAGAAGCACATGAAACAAAGCAATCTTTATTGATAACAGCAGAAATCTTCATTACAGAGCGAGGTATACATGACGAGACATGATTTCGCCAGTACACAAAACCAAAAAGAAAAAAACAATGCTGAAGAAAGATAACTGGCGGTCTGAACACTGAGACCGCAGGACCGCGTGACCTGGGCGTTCGCGCCACTAGAAAAGAAGACCGCGCGAACAGACTGTCGGCGACTTGAACAACACCAACTGAACCTCCGCGATCTCCCGAACTCCACTGATTCTCCCAAACTCCAGCAACCCACACTGCCAGCCGCAAGACCGCCCGAACACCTTAGAAAGAAGAGGTGACAGTTGCTGTCCTCACAATCCGCTGAAGTTGCACAAAGGAAATTCAATTAGCAAACCACCCTGTCACAAAAAAGAGACCGCAAGCTCTAAACGCGAGTTCAGCTTACACTTGGTGCGATAAATTTGCTGCTACAGTGACTCCTATTTATAGGCGTGGGACCAGATCCAGTCACCACCCTATGAGATAGAGTCACCGCCCTGACCGCGCGACCAAGACCAGTCAACCCACGTGGTCAGCAGATCGCTCTGCGCTTAGTGAGCTCGCCGACTTCAACCCGGACCAGGAGATCGCCACTCCTCCAAGAAACCGCGCGATCATGACATCCCACATGGTCACGAAGCCACCACTAGTGTTCGCATATGCAAGACCTCCTCCAGAGACCGCGAACACAAAAGGGAGACCGCTCGACTAAGAGAACCTTAGTCAGCGCGCACCACCAAGAACCCGGACAGTCATTAGACCAGATTGCCGGATACCAAAACACAACCCTGTGCGGTCAACATCATAACCCGCACAGTACAAAAAACATCTCGCCACGCGGTCACATGAACCAGACCGCGCGACCTCACCTTACTAAAATCAGCTCGCCACGCGGTCACACAGACCAGACCGCGCGGCCTCACCTCGACAACCTTGGACAGAAAGAACGACGGTCAGGCCGAGTAGACTGCGGCTAGACCGAATAGACTAGACCGCAGAGGAGACTGCGAGATTGCGCGGTTAGACCAGACCACGCGAACACATCCCAGACCGCCAACTTCACACTTCAACATTTTCAACACTCCCCCTTGAAGTGGGAAGTTGAAAACAGCCCAAGTAAACTCCTCAGCCGAGTGAACGGCCCCTTCTCCAGCGCCTTTGTGAATATGTCAGCAACGTTGTCCAGACTCCGAACATGCTCGACCGAAAGAGACCCCTCCAACACCTTCTCACGAATGAAATGATGCTCGATCTCGATATGTTTGGTCCTCGCGTGACACACTGATTAGTAACCAGTTTGAGTGCACTCTCATTATCGCCGCGGAGCAGAGTCGAACCCCGAACCTCCTTATGGACGTCTCCTACCAACCTCCTAAGCCAGATGGCTTCTTGAGCTGCCAAGGCCGAAGCCTTGTATTCTGCTTCCGTGGTAGAGGCAGACACGAAATCCTGCTTCTTGTTGCACCATGATATTGTCGTAGGGCCCGCCATAAAGACGAATCCAGACGTCGACTTCCAATCATCCGAATCTCCCCCGTAATCAGCATCCATGTACCCATGAACCTCGAAGCCCGCATCCCTCCTGTATAGGAGACCCATATCTGAAGTCTCCTTGACATACTTCAAAATATTCTTGGCATCCAGCTTTGTTGGAACCTTAGTTTTTGATTTGAGTCGTGATCCATATTTATATTTATTCTGTGATTGACGAAATCCCATTAAGACAGGAGATAGGAGAAAACTATACAAGTTTTGGGGTTCGCCAAACGCTTTCCTGGGTTCGACGAACGCCTTCCTGGGTTCGACGAACGCCTTCCTGGGTTCGACGAACGCCTTACTGCGATCGACGAAATATATTCAATCTGTTTTCGACAAACAACTCTATATCTCAGTGGTCGACGATCCAGCCCGTCTCAACGGTCGACGAAAAGCTGCGTTCGACGAATCTTCAACATAAGCTCAGGTTGACGAATTAAATGATCAGATCGACGAACTTCATGCTCAGATCGACGAATTATTATCTGCTATTATAATATCTCATTTCTTAGCTCGGCTAATATTATTATTTCTGATAAAGCAATATTTTTATTAAATTCTATTTATATATTGCTTCCCTTTCTTCATTTGTATAAATTAATAATATAGCCGTTGCAGCGCAATAAATATTATAGCTGTTGTAGAAGCATTAAATGTTATAGCCGTTACAGAAAAGCTAAAGACGGCAATTTATCTTCTCGAGGAAATCTAAGAAATTAATGAGATGTTATCTCTTTCCTTTGTCGGGCAAGAATTCAAAATAGCCTGAAAGCCTTCTCCAGATTATATATATAGAGAGAAGAGCAGAGAAGAAAAGAAGAGAAGGATTATACAGATACAAGAAGAGAGAAACAGAAATAACAGAGAAGCAAAAAGAAGCAGCACATATACAGAGTTCTTAATAAGAACAACATATATTATTTATCTTCTTTTTTCTAACTCTTCTCTGCAGAACATCTTCATCCTAAGACACCAATCAAGATCACTTGCTCAGGATCAAAACTGCAGAAGAAGATGAAGAGTTATTACATCCAAAAGAAGAAGCTTCCTCACCTGAACATCAACACTAATCAAATCAGGCGGAGCTCTTCAACATCATCAAGATCCACTCTCAACAGCATCATCTGGATCTCTAGAGTCTTCTTAGAAAGAGAAGAACAATATATTTTCTGTTTTCTTTTACCTGTATAAAGGGTTATAACTCCTTCAAAAGTTACAGTCATTGGTGGCAGAGCACCTGATCAAAAACCTGTAGTTGGGTTAGAGCACCTGATCAAAAGCTCACTTGGTGTGTGGACACCTGATCAAAACTCCCTTGGTGGTAGGGCACCTGATCAAAAACCTGTAGTGGATTCCTACCAAGTGTGGTAGAAGAGTAGATGTACCCAGGTTGATTGGGGAACTACTATATTTCTTTGTGTCATCTGTGATGATTGGCTTATATTTTATTTCTTGTTGCTGTGCTGTGATATCTGTGATAAATATTGTAGTTAAATAACTCACTCTGTGTTATACATATTTTTATATATCACTATTTTGAAATAACCCAAAAAGTTTTAATTTAAGAACTAACCTCACTTTCAATTGGTATCAAAGTGTGGTTGATTATATCAATCACTTTCAACTGATATTCAATTGACTTTCAATTGGTATCAGAGGGTAGTTGATTCTTTATAGGCTAACACCTGAATCATAAAGATCAATTAGTTCTTAAGTTTTTTTAAAGGTTTTTCTAAAATCTAATGGCACAAGTAGAATTTTCAATCGCAAATCCACCAATCTGTAATCTAAATAGATTTTCTTTATGGCAAGCTAGAATTAGATTATTCATGAATGCCATAGATGAAGAAATTTATAACTCTATTTTGACAGGACCTCCATCTTCACAAACATCAACAGATGCTCAAGAGAAGCTGAAAAGTGCTGATGCAAAGGCTATGGACATATTAGCTCAATCAATGTCAAATGACATTCATCAAAAAGTTGCTGACTACACTTCAGCAAGAGCAATCTGGAACTCCCTCAAAAGGATGGTAACTGAACCTTCTTTCACTAACTGTATTTATGATGTAAAACCATCATCTAGTCTAAGTGAAGAAGAAGAAGAAGAAAAGGCCAGAGAATTCTGCATGTTGGCCATATATGGCTCACACCACAACTCAAATGCAGAATCTGAATCTAATGAAAATGAGGTAACTGAGGTAACTAAAAATTTTAATTTTACCTCTGATCAATTCAAATCTGTTTTCAAATTACCATATACAGATTTAATAGAACCTGAGAAAGAAATAAAATCTCTCAGAACAGAGTTAACAAAAATAAATAATTTGACTTCTGAATATAACAAACTTAAAGAAGATTTAAAAATATCAGAAGAACAAAATATTTCCTTGAAAAATAATTTTAAACAATCTTTTAAGGAAAAAGAAGTAAAAGACTCTGTAGAAATTATTGAATTTCTTTATGTTAAAACAAAATCTAGAAATCGGTTTATTTTTTCAAATTTATATTTTAATGACATAAAAAGGCCAATATATCTAATTATAAGGCATTTTTTAACCTATTTTAAACTTTTATAATTAAATAAGCAGTTATATGATTCATTGGAATTTCCTATCTTAAAAACAAAGTCAGATATCTTCAATGTTCTTACAGACTTTCTCTAAATCATGTTGAGCATTCTACTCAGATTTCATAGATCAAAAATGGTCAGGACACTGAGTGTGAGTCTCTTCTGATTAAGGGGATTCTATAGAAGGAAGGTATCAGACAATGTTTTTCTGATCTTAAAATTCCTTAGAATCCATTAACAGCTGTAGCAATTCATCATATTATTAAAATCCTATTAAAACAAAATCTAGGAAGCATAAATTGCTTAAATGTTTTTAAAAAAAAAGAAGAAGAAGAAATTTAGAATTTTAAAAGAAGAAGAAATAATATAATTTATGATTAAACATTTTCAAAAGAACAATAAAATTTTCTATCTGTTTTTATTCTGCACATCTCCTCTAAGCTTTATATTTCTAACTGTTATGCTTGTAGTTATTCTATTTTTTTATGCTTAGTATCCTAAACCAAATAGGGGGAGATTGTTAGAACCTAGTCTTGATTTGGATTAGGATCCCAACTCAAATAGGGGGAGATTGTTGGAACCTTAGTTTTTGATTTGAGTCGTGATCCATCTTTATATTTATTCTGTGATCGACGAAATCCCATTAAGATAGGAGATAGGAGAAAACTATACAAGTTCTCTAGGTTCGACGAATGCCTTCCTGGGTTCGACGAACGCCTTCCTGGGTTCGACGAACGCCTTCCTACGATCGACAAAATATATTCAATCTGCGTTCGACGAATAGCTCAATATCTCAGCGGTTGACGATCCAGCCCATCTCAGCGGTCGACGAAAAGCTGCGTTCGACGAATCTTCAACAGAAGCTCAGGTTGACGAATTAAATGATCAGATCGACGAACTTCAAGCTCAGATCGATGAATTATTATCTGCTATTATAATATCTCATTTCTTAGCTCGACTAATATTATTATATCTGATAAAGCAATATTTTGATTAAATTCTATTTATATATTGCCGCCCTTTCATCATTTGTATAAATTAATAATATAGCCATTGCAGTGCAATAAATATTATAGCTGTTGCAGAAGCATTAAATGTTATAGCCGTTGTAGGAAACTAAAGACGACAATTTATCTTCTCGAGGAAATCTAGGAAATTAAAGAGATGTTTTCTCTTTCCTTTGTCGGGCAAGAATTCAAAATAGCCTGAAAGCCTCTCCAGATTATATATACAGAGAGAAGAGCAGAGAAGAAAAGAAGAGAAGGATTTTACAGATACAAGAAGAGAGAAACAGAAATAATAGAGAAGCAAAAAGAAGCAGCACATATACAGAGTTCTTAATAAGAATAACATATATTATTTATATTCTTTTTGCTAACTCTTCTCTGCAGAACATCTTCATCCTGAGACACCAATCAAGATCACTTGCTCAAGATCAAAACTTAAGAAGAAGAAGAAGAGTTATTACATTCAAAAGAAGAAGCTTCCTCACCTGAACATCAACACTAATCAAATCAGGGGGAGCTCTTCAACATCATCAAGATCCACTCTCAACAACACCATCTGGATCTCTAGAGTCTTCTTAGAAAGAGAAGAACAATATATTTTCTGTTTTCTTTTACCTGTATAAAGGGTTATAACTCCCTTCAAAAGTTACAGCCATCGGTGGCAGGGCACCTGATCAAAAACCTGTAGTTGGGTTAGAGCACCTGATCAAAAGCTTACTTGGTGTGCGGACACCTGATCAAAACTCCCTTGGTGGCAGGGCACCTGATCAAAAACCTATAGTGGATTCCTACCAAGTGTGGTAGAAGAGTAGATGTACCCAGGTTGATTGGGGAACTAATATATTTCTTTGTGTCCTCTGTGATGCTTGGCTTATATTTTATTTCTTGTTTCTGTGCTGTGATATCTGTGATAAATATTGTAGTTAAATAACTCACTCCGTGTTATACATATTTTTATATATCACTATTTTGAAATAACCTAAAAAGTTTTAATTTAAGAACTAACCTCACTTTCAATTGGTATCAAAGCGTGGTTGATTATATCAATCACTTTCAACTAATATTCAATTGACTTTCAAGCTTCGTCTGAAGCGCATCTGGAACGTGCACATAGCAGGTGGAACCAAACACCCGAAGGTGTGCCACTCTTGGCTTTTCCTTGAACATCATCTCATGCGGGGTCAACATGCTGATGGGACGGAGAGGCATCCTGTTGGTGACGTAGGCGGCACAAGACATTCCCTTCGCCCAGAAGGACCTTGGGATACTCTTGGCATGCATGCAACCAACACTTGTAGGTCTCCGTCAGATGACGAATCTTCTGCTCTACAACTCTGTTTTGTTGTGGAGTATGCGCACAAGTAAGCTCCCTCCGGATGCCTGCCTTCCTGCAAAAACTAGAGAACTCACCAGAGGTGAACTCCCCCCGTTATCAGTTCTCAGCTTCTTTATCCGCAGGCCTAGCCGACCCTCCACTAGCTCCTTGAACTCCAAAAACTTGGCAAACACCTCTGCCTTATCCTTCAGGAAATAGACCCAGACATATCTGGTGTAATCGTCGATCAGCACCAGCATATATCTGCTGCCACCGAGGCTTGGGGTAGCAGTCGGTCCCATCAAGTCACCGTGGATACACTCCAATGACACACTACTCCTTGTCTGTGACTTATCAAACGACAGTCGATGAGACTTGCCGAACTGACACCCCGCGCAAACATGATCGTCACCGTAGGAAGATAGACTAGGCAGACCCTTGACTAGACCTTTTATCGCCATAGCCTTCAGCTTATCCATCCCTACATGCCCCAACCTCTCGTGCCATATAACAACACTATAATTTGTCCTCATCTTGTCAACATAAGAAGTTGTCGATAAAACGAACAAGTCTTTTGCCCTTCTCCCAACATGAACGATATCGGCCTTTACCGCCTCAACGTTTCGTAGAAATCTCACTTATGTTGGACCGAACAGAATGTGATTCCCAGCGTCCACATCGTTGGTCACGGAGAAGAGGTTTTTCCTCATTCCGGGCACATGATAGACACTCTTCAATGTTAGTGGCCCTCTATCACTGCCCAAGGAAACAACCCCCACCTTCTCGACAGTATGCACAGTATCATCAGCAGTTATGATGGCATCATTACCTGAGTAAGGCTGCGCTGAAGAAAGCTTCGACTCGTCCCCGGTGAGGTGATGACCACACCCCGAGTCCACGATCCAGTCCTCCTGATAGTTGATAGGAGCCGCAGCTCCGACAGAAGCCGATAAGGCTCCTCCCCATCCTCCATCATTTGACCTGGTCTCAGTTTCTTCCTTCCCTGCAGCAACATGCCCTAGCTGAAGATTCACCCGACAATCCTTCCTGATGTGACCAAGCTTTCTGCATCTAAAGCATTTGGGTCCTTCTCCCTTTTTCTTCCCTTCAGCCTTGGGAGCATAGCCCCTCTCCTGCTGTCCAGAAGTCGAAGGCCCATTGCCTCCAGCGGTTTTCTTCTTCTTATCCCATCTCTTCTTCTTCCCTGTGAAGAGTACCTTGCCTTATCCCCCAGACACTGACACCCCCACCATTTGCCTTGCTAGGCTCTCCTGCGACGCAAGCAGATTCTCCAGCTCCAGCAGAGATGACTGATTTGCCCAACCCTGCACCGACGCCACAAAGGCAACATACTCCTTCCGCAAGCCGCAGATGATGTGTCTCTTCAGCTTCGCCTCAGAAATTGGCTCATCAGGATCCAGTGCTGAAATCTCAGCGCACATGTTCTTCATCTTCAGGAAGAATATAGAGATAGAGAGATCTCCCTGAGCCGACCTAGCCAGCTCATTTTCCAGGAACAGTAGCCTTGCTACATTCTTCTTGTTAAACAGCTCGTCCAGGGCTCTCCAGATCTCAGCAGCTGATCCCCATCGCCCATTTCGAGAATGGGCTGCGACTCCCACTTTGGCCGGAAGTGCGCCAGGTATGTTTGTTTCTTGACCCTTATATTCCTAACTCGCTTGGCAAGTGATGCTATAACTCTTGTTGACTTCTCCAGGTGCTCAAGTACTTCGGCGTTCTGCCGAGCCAGCTAACGCCGAACGTGATCGTCGTGGAGGTCGCATTCGCCAGTTATCTCAGGGAGGAAAAGATCGAGTTCAGCCTGCTCGTCTTTCGCAAGGTCTTCTCGTTCCGCGCGTATAAGGATGGGACGACTCACTTTTCGAGCCAGCATGTCACCGTCCGTGAGACAGTGAATAAGTCTCATTATTGGACGCAGAAGTTCGTCCTGGTGAAGGGCCCTTTCGGCAATATCTCTTACTCCCCCACCCAGCGAGACGATGCCGCTTATCGCCCTCCGGCCTCGCTAGGGGGTTGTGACGCGGGCCTATACCAGTACCTTAAGGGAAAAAGCTTTGAGGTCGCCTTCCTCCGAGAGCGGGTGGACCTGTTGCCGCCTGTCCCCCTAGGAGAAGGTTTGACTCGCCCTCGCCAATCTCCTCACTCCCTTTTCCTTCGTCCGACTAATGCTCTTAGTTATTTTTGCAGGAGAGCGTGAACTTCCACTCAATCCACCGCACGCGCCTCCTTCCTCCCTCACTTCTGGCTGGCTCGCGAGCGCATCCGTCGAGGCCTTCCGCGGCGTCCCGAGCTCCTCGTCGGGGAAGAAGCGAGCCATTCCTCCGTGCCGGCCCGCCTCGCAGGGAGCGACAAAGAAGGCCAAGAAGGCCCCCTCTGCTTCCAAGGCGAGGGAGGTAGTGGACCTCTCCGAACCCGACCTCTCCGCTTCTCCTGTGGTGAATCGGGAGCCTGCCAAAGAGGATGATGAGCCGGGGGAGGCGACCGCCAAGCCCAGGCCGACGAGCCATGCAAACTTTTGGCTCGACATGAAGATTGCGGACGCGGTCGGCGAGCCGGTGCTCGCGTGGAACCCTGATCAGAATAAGATTGCATGCTCCTCCCTCCTCCCTTCCTGGGTGGAAGGTGACAGAATTGGGGGTGAGGCATTCGCCCTCCCCTTCGAGCTCTATTGTCGTGAGGACGCCTCCATCTTCCGATCCTATACCCCAAAAGTGCTCGTGTACGAGGCCATGTGGGCCCAATTCCAGGCGAAGGAGCTTACCCACATGGTGGGCCGCCGGTACTTTACCGCGGACAGGGAGATCAGGGAGCTCAACGTTGAGCTCCAGAAATCTGCGGATGAGGTTGCAGAGCTCAAAAGGAAGGAGGCCCCGTCTGAGGGCCTCCTCGCCAGTCTTCAAGGCGGACTGGTAAGCAATGCTCTGCAAAAGTCCTTTCCTGTCTCGCTTTGCTTTTTCTTTGCTAACCCGCTTTTCGCAGGATGCCGAGTCCGCCAGCCAGATTCACGCGAGGATCGCGGGCCTGGAGACGGAGAACACTTGCCTCATGGCCCGGTTCCACGACCTGACCTTGCCAGTGCTTCCTCCCCGTCCTCTGCGAGTTGGGGCTCGCGGTCAGTCGCGAGAGGAGAAAGAAGCCGACCGCAAAAGATCGATGGAGATCGCGGAGCTCATCCTCGACACTCTCAAAGAGGCGGATATGATCGTTCCCGGCGCCATGAAGTTCACTGCGGAAGAAGTCGTCCCTGACTTGTTCACTCCCATCTCCGAGGCAGAGGATCGAGAGAGCGACTAAAGGGCTACCTGATGAGCCGCCTTAATTTTTGTTGTTCATAATGTAAAACCCTTCTTTTTGCCGGCGAGCCCGCCATTGGATTGTAATTTTGTTGAAGAATGAAAAGAGTCATTTTGTCTATCTTTCCAATATTATTGCCTTACTTATTATTCGCACGCGCTCTTTCATTCGTGCTCGCGTGATCTTGATTTCCTTATGTTCGTACTTTTAAAACGTTCGTTTGACGCTCGCGTCCGCGTCTCTTTAATTGACGATTCTCCCTTTGCCGTATTGTACTTAGGTCGCTCTCGCTCCCTTCTCTCCTGCGGCGATGGCAAGACTCAGGTTGTAGGATCTTGTCCTTGTTTGGGATGTACCTCGTTGGGTAAACTTGCGAGAGGGGGCCAGTATTAGATCGCCTTGCTCGCACTTGTCTTCTACGAGCTCTTACGGTTATCCATGGACCACCATGGAGACGGGCCCTCTCTGGCTCGCCATCTTTACTCGCACCGCTGAAATTCGTGAGTGACTTTCCGAACAGCCGACTCAGTCGCTCTGCCGCAATCTATTCCTGTATGCGAACGGCCTCTGGTCTCGCCTCGCTCGGGCCTGGCAGTGGCTCGCGAGCCAAGTCACTTGTCTTAAGTAACCTATTTATTTGCTTCTCCAGAGATTAACTAGTACCCCCCATCTAGTGAGAGCCCGGGAGCGGAATCGATCTGGGGCATTCCAACACGGATACTCAAAACATTGCTAGCCTCTCTAGAGATCAACCTGTACCCCTCGTCTAGTGAGAGCCCGGGAGCGGAATCGATCTGGGGCATTCCAGCACCAACCACTTGAAACATTGCCAGCCTCTCCAGATATCAACCTGTACCCCGTCTAGCGAGAGCCCGGGAGCGGAATCGATTTGGGGCATTCCAGCACCAATACTTATCACTTTGCTAGCCTCTCTAGAGATCAACCTATAACCCCCGTCCAGTGAGAGCCCGGGAGCGGAATCGATCCGGGGCATTCCAGAATCAATACTTATCACTATGCCAGCCTCTCTAGAGATCAACCTGTACCCCCCGTCTAGTGAGAGCCCGGGAGCGAAATCGATCCGGGGCATTCCGGCAACAACCACTTGAAGCATTGCCAGCCTCTCCAGAGATCAACCTGTACCCCCCGTCTAGTGAGAGCCCGGGAGCAGAATCGATCTGGGGCATTCCATCATCAATACTTATCACTTTGCTAGCCTCTCCAGAGATCAACCTGTACCCCCCGTCTAGTGAGAGCCCGTGAGCGGAATCGATCTGGGGCATTCCAGCACCAACCACTTGAAACATTGTCAGCCTCTCTAGAGATCAACCTGTACCCCCCATCTAGTGAGAGCCCGGGAGCGGAATCGATCTGGGGCATTCCAGCATCAATACTTATCACTTTTATTATCCTCGCATAGCGGTTATATCCAACATACAAAAAAGGTAAGATATTCAACAAACAATATAGTAGATAGAAACTCTCAAGGGTAGAATCGCTTCAGATCATCTCCACTTCTGTCTCGGCCGAGAGGTACCCCTTACACATCCTGGAGGTGATACCCCCCCCCCCCGACTTGAGCACTTCACTTACAATGTATGGACCCTCCCAGTTGGGGTTAAGCTTACCCACCGCGGCCCCTCTTTCGGTCGCGTCGACCTTCTTCAGGACAAGATCTCCTTTCTGAAAGTGCTTTACTCGGATGTGCTTGTCAAAATATCGGGCCATTCGTCGCTTGATTTCCTCTTGCCTGATGGTGGCCAGGTCCCAGAGTTCTTCTACCAGATCCAAGGATAGCCTCTGCTCCGCATCATTAGCTAACATCCATTCTTCATTTCCATCACCCGCAGTGATCACCCTGGGTGTTTTTACTTCGAACTCTATGGGAAGGACGACTTCAGATCCGTGAGAAAGTTTGAACGAGGTCTCCCCGGTGGCGGTATTCGGAGTGGTCCTCAAGGCCCAAAGGACGGATGATAACTGCTCCACCCAGTTCCCATGGAGGTTCTCCACCTTCTTCTTTAGTAGATTGACGATGACTTTGTTTGCCGCCTCCACCTGTCCGTTGCTTCTCGGGTGGTGGACCGATGCGAACCTGAGGTCGATGCCGAGTTGGGTGCAGAAGCTGACAAATTTTTCACTAGCAAATTGTGGCCCATTGTCTGTCACTATAGCCAGAGGGAGCCCGTGCCTGCAAATTATCTCTCCCCACGCAAAATTCTTTACCACTTGAGATGTTACCTTGGCTAGGGCCTTCACTTCCACCCATTTGGAGAAGTAATCGATCATGACCAACAGGAACTTCCTCTGGCCACTGGCTTATGGGAAAGGGCCAACCAGGTCCATTCCCCATATAGCAAAAGGCCAGGGGGCCGTGATGGTCCAGAGCCTCTGGGCTGGGAGGAGTTGGAGCGGTGCATAAAGCTGACACTTAGAACATTTCCTTGTGAACTCCGTCGCATCTTTGCTGAGAGTAGGGCAGAAGTAGCCTTGTCTCAACACCCTTCCCTCCAGAGTTTGGCTCCTGGAGTGACTCCCACACTCCCCAGAGTGAATTTCTTCTAGGACTCTCGGAACCTCCTCTTCGGAAACACAACGGGACAGAAGCCCCGAGAGTGTCTTCCTATACAACCCTCCTGCATGCAAAGAATAATAAGCTGACTTATACCTGAAGCGTCGTCTGTCTATGTCTTTTTCAGGGAACTTCCCTGATGATAGGAAGGTGATGAAGGGATCCATCCACGAGACCCACTGATCCACCTTCATCAGCTCTCCTTCCTCGATGGTTGGTCGGAAGAGTTCTAAAATCGTCCCCCCTGCTCGGGGACCGAACCTGTCTAGGAGGTCCGCGGGGTTGCTCTCTTCCCTTGGCACGTGTTTGATGGAAAAAGTGCGGAATTGTCCGATGACTCCCTTGACCTTCTCTAAGTATCGCTGGAGGGTCGGGTCCTTTGCCTCAAATTCTCCTTTGATTTGGCATGCTACTACCATGGAGTCCATCGAGACCTCCACATCCTTCAATCCTAGTTCCCGAGCCAACCACAGGCCCGCTATCACCGCCTCGTACTCAGCTTGGTTGTTGGTGACCGGGAAGTGGATGCTTAAAGCCTGTTCGATCTTTGTCCCTTGGGGGTTCACCAGGATTATTTCCCCTCCATAGGAGTGCTTCCCCGAGGCGCCGTCCACCAACATCTTCCATGCCACCGGGGGGGGGGGGGGGGGGATTCATGCTCCCCCACCTCAGTTGCGTAGTCAGCCATGAAGTTTGCCACTGCTTGGGCCTTGATCGATGTCCTGGGTACGAACGTAACATCGAAATCACTCAGCTCCACGGACCACTTCGCCAACCTTCCCGAGTGTTTCACCCCTTCCATGACTTTACGAAGCCGGTGATCGGTCACTACCTTGATTGAATGTGCCTGAAAGTAAGGTCGGAGCCTCCGGGCCGCCACTACCAATGCGAAGGACAGCTTTTCCAGAATTGGGTACCGAAGCTCCGTCTTCCTCAGCACTCGGCTGACGTAGTAGATGGGGAATTGCTTTCTCCCCTCCTCCTGGACCAATACTGAACTTACTGCCTCGGATCCTACTCCCAGGTATAGGGATAGGTCCTCTCCCGGTCTCGGCCCTTGGAGTAGGGGGGTTTGGGTGAGTTGCTCTTTCAAAGCCTGAAAGGCTCCCTCACACTCCGGGGTCCATTCGAATTTTTTGTTTCCCGGTAACACCTTGAAAAAGGGTGCACACTTGTCTCCTGCCTTGGAGAGGAATCTGCTGAGTCCGGCCAGCTTTCCAGTGAGGCTCTGAACCTCCTTCGAGTTTCTTGGTGATCCCAGTTCCATTATTGCTTTGACCTTATCTGGGTTAGGCTCCACCCCTGCCGGGGTATGCAGGTAACCCAAGAATTTCCCTCGGCTTGCCCCAAAGACACACTTCAGGGGGTTGAGCTTCATCCTATACTTTCGCAAGGTCCTAAAGGTCTCCTCAAGGTCTCAGAGGTGGGATTTGAGGTTGCGACTTTTTTCCATGAGATCATCGACGTAGGCCTCCAAGTTTCTCCCCTTCTATTCTCGGAAGACCCTGTCCATCATTCTTTGGTACGTGGCGCCTGCATTCTTGAGCCCGAAGGGCATCATCTTGTAACAATAACACCCATCCCTTGTGATGAAGGAGACATCTTTGATGTCCGGGGGGTGCATGCGGATCTGATGATAACCTGAGAAAGCATCTAAAAAAGACATTATAGGGAAACCAACGGCCGAGTCAACCAGCGCGTCGATTCTAGGTAAGGGGTAGCAATCTTTGGTGCACGATTTATTAAGCAAGGAAAAGTCGATACACATTCTCCACTTACCTCCTCCCTTCTTCACCATGACCACGTTAGAGACCCAGCCTGGATACTGGATCTCTGATACAAACCCTGCTTGTATGAGCTTTCCCACCTCCTCTCGGATGGGTCCCTCCAGCTTGTCTGCTATGGCCCTCCTCTTTTGACGGATGGGGCGGGTGCCGGGGTTGAGATTGAGGCGGTGGCAAGCCACATCTGTGTCGATCCCTGGCATCTCTGCGGCGCTCTAAGCGAAGATGTCCACGTTCTCCTGAACGCAGACGAGAATCTGCTTCTGCTCCTCCAGGCTGAGCTCCCCGCGGATCCTGACTTTCTCCACCACTCCGGCTCCGGTGGTGACTTTGAGCTCCACGACCTCCTCCACGGCCTCCAGCCGAGATTGTTCTCCCCAGTCTTCCCCTTGCTCCTGTCCTTCTTCCCGGACCTCCATCACCTCTTCCGCCCCTTCTGCCTGGGCCTCCATCACTCCTTTTGCCCCTTCTTCCTGGACCCAACCCTCTACCTCTTCCTTCTGGTCTTCTCCTCCGAGTCCTGCCGACTCACCCATCTCCTGGTCCCATTTCTCTGCCTCGGCCATCCAAGAGATGGTGTTGACCGCTGTCACGTAGCATTGCCTTGCGACCTTCAGATCTCCTCTGATTCGGACTTGGACTCCTCCGTCATTGAACTTAAGGCACTGGTGGAATGTGGAGGAGACACAGCGGAACGCGCTGATGAGCGTCCGCCCGAAGATGGCGCTATAGCTGCTGGGGGAATCCACTATCACAAAGAGACAGTTCTTGGACTGCCCTCCAGAGACCACATGGAGTCCTACTCCTCCCTCTACTTCCTTCCTCTCCCCGGAGAATCCAAACAACGGACCGTCCGAGGCCAACACCCTTCGCGCCTCCACCTCCATCCCATCGAACGCCTTTTTGAAAATAACATTGACCGAACTTCCGTTATCCACCAAGATTCGGGAAACGGTGAAGTTCTCGATCGCTGTCCGAATGACCAACGCGTCGCAAAATGGGTCCTCATAACCCGGCATGTCTTTCTGGGTAAAGGAAATCTTCTCTGTCGGGGGCGGAGCTAGGGATGTCGAAGCCACGCTACGACGATAGATAGTATGGAGGCTCGCCTTCCGGGTTGCTTCAATCCCCCCCCCCCCCCCCCCCCCCCCATGGATCACCCCGACCCCCCCTCGGGTCACCAAATCGGCCTGGTCCTCGCACCTTTCCTCCTCCTCCTGAGGCTCAACCTCCTCAATCCTCACCGACTGCTACTGTCGTGGCGCGGGCACTCGGGCCCTTTTTGCTTCCAAGAACTCTGGGCAGGTGGTCGTCGCGTGACCTTCCTCATCATGGAAGTCACAGTACGGCAGCGCCACCTCCCCCGCTTCGGCCTCCACCATCCTATTCCTTCTTCTCCTTCCCGCTCCTGCTTCTTCTCTCATCTCTTCTCTCCTTCCTCTTCCTCCCCTTCCCCGCCTGATTTCCATGGCCTGCTGGGGTGGGGGAGGCATCGGCCTCGGACCCTGCCTCCATCCCAGCTGATGGGGTTCTCCTTGACCCCCATAGAAGTTACCCCTCCCCGGGGCGTAACCCCTTCCCTGGCCTTGCATTCCTCCGCCATGCTGCCTCCACTCCCCCTCCGGGGCCCTGGGCTCTTCCCTTCTCCTCACCTCTTACTATCTGACCTCCGGCTCACTGAGCTTTGCCAGCCTCTTGGTGAGTTCCGGGTTGGCCTCTTCACTCTCGACTTCCTCCGCCACCCTCTCCATCAGCTCCTCGTAGGAGACGGGGGCCTTCCTCTTCAGAGCCATTTTGAAGAAACTTTCCCTCAGCCCGACCGTGAAGGCGAGCTGGAGTGCAAACCTAGACATCTCCTGAGTGAGCAGCACCTCCTCCTGGAACCGGTCCGCGTAGCGAGCCAACGACTCCTTTGGCTCCTGCTTCACTTTGAAGAGGGACTCGGCGTCCTTCCTCCTCTTCTTTGAAGTTGAGAAACACAACAAGAATTTTCGGCGCAAATCCTCGAAGGTGTAGATCGATCCTATAGGGAGTTGATGGAACCCGTCCCTGGCCTTCTCTTTAAGGGTGACGGCAAATAGCCGACACTTGAAAGCATCCAACATCAGCCTGATAGAGACTGAGTCCTCAAAAGACTGTAGGTACTGGACATGGTCATCTCTGCCGTTGTAGTACACCCTATCCCACTCCCCGAACCCTACCGGGACGGGCGCGGACAACACCAGCTCGCAGAAGGGGCTTCCTCCTCCAGCCACCCTTTCTCACTCTACACGCCCCCGAGCTCTCTCGCTTGACTTGGGCTCGGAGGGATCGCGCTCGCGAGAGTGGCGCTCGCCTGAACCACCCCCATAATCGCTGCATCCTCCGGGCGCGCGCTCGACTGCGCCGCGCTCACTAGTACAGAGCTCGCCGGCACAGAGCTCGCCGGCACAGAGCTCGCCGGCACAGAGCTCTCCGGGCTGGCGAACAGCACTCTCCCCTCTAGGTCCTGCACTGATCCTCCGATGACTTCCTTTCCGACCCTTACCCCCGGAGAATTCTCGCCACCGCTGCTGGGGGAGGGGTCGCCTGAGGTGCTGGGGTCGCGAACTCACTTCGCAGCTCCACGACCGTGAGTCCGAAAGTGTCGAGCACCTCCCTCCTGAAATCCGTGAACATCCTCGGCGTCAACACCTGGGGTGACCCACTGAACTCCTCGCCTTGCTCTTCGTCTCCTTCCATATCATCTCCTTGTAACTTTCTTGGACCAGCCACGCTCCACGCTCACCTCACCAAAATGATGAAACCGATTTCTCGGTCTCTTGTGATGATCGGGGCCCTCACCGAAATGAGGGGCAGCTAGCCCTTACTGATCCCTCGGAGAAGGTAGACTGAAGACTAGGAAAATGACTAAGACCTTAGTCACAGCGAGGAGGTCCCTCCGCTAACCCGGAAGATCGTTGAGCGCTTCCCCTCCCAAGCCAAAGCTGAGACTCGGGCACCTTGGAGAGTTAGAGAGCTAAACCAAAGTAACCAAGGGGAGAAGAAGCTCAGAGATCTGAGATTGGAATCCCTCCCAATGTGCCATTTAAGGTCTATTTATAGTTTTTTACTCATGGTCTGTCAATAGCGGAATTCCGCCTTTTGGTTTTACTAAACGCACCCCAATTTGGCCTGCTAACAGCCAAACTCCGCTATTTGGAGCGGCTACCTGCAGACCACCAGGGGCAGAGGAGTAACTCCACCTCTTTAATTAGCCTATGGATGAGTGGTTTATGAGAGCGTCACTCGCGAGAGAGGTGAGTTCGTCGAACAGATTTCGTCGAATGAGTTTCGTCGAACGGGGAACGGGATTCGTCGAACGGCGAACTGAGTTCGACGATTTCAACAAATGCTCGGCATTCGTCGAATGCATGATGGATCTCGTCGCTTCCCAAGATTTGGAAGGGATCTGACTCGCTTGCCTTCTTGCGAAAAACCGGCGAGTACCCGGCTCGCCAGCCTTCTTGCGAGCAGCCGGTGAGTATCCGGCTCGCTCGCCCTCTTGCGAGCAGCCGGCGAGTACCCGGCTCGCTCGCCTTCTTGCGAGTTGACCTTGAAACAGGGCGAGCGGCCTGTGAAGACCTCGCTCGCATTCTTACCGGCGACGCCCCTCGATGCCGGGTCTCGCGCTTCCTCCTGCGAATTCTTCCGCTGAGACAGGGTAGAGGTAGCCGCTGGGACGGCCGTCGGACTGATAAGCAAATTCGTCGAATGAACAACGGAGTTTGTCGAACTCAGGACTTCGTCGACTGCTGAGACGGGCTCCGTTCGTCGACCGCTGAGCTGAGGCGGGATCGTCGAGCGCTGCTATAATATAATTCGTCGATCGTCGTTCGACATTCGCAGAGCGCCGTTCGACAAACGCATAGTATTCGCCAAATTTTATTCTCTCTCTTATTTTCTGCTTGTTAACGCGTATGTCCCTCCCACATCACTTTTTCTTGTTGGTTATTCCTCAGTCTTTGTTCACCTCTAGGCGAATATCTGGGTTGTACAATAAGGCAATTTTGTTTTAACTGTTTAATATTTTTACTTAAATTATAATTAAATTAAACATCAGTTAAATGATTCTTTTGAATTTTCTATCTTAAAAACAAGTCAGATAGACTTCACATTCTTCCAGTTTTTCTCCAAAAATAGTTTGAGCATTCTACTCAAATAGCATAGATCAGAAATGATCAGAGCTCTAAGTGTGAGTCTCTTCTGATTAAGGGGATTCTATAGAAAGAAGCTATCAGACATTGTATTTTTGATTTTAAAATTCCTAGAATCTAATAACAGCTAGCAATTCACATATTAAAATTTCTATTTAAATCAAAATTTAGGAAATCAGAATTGCTTAAATAAATTTTATAAGAAGAAAATAATCTCTTACCCTAAAGCTTCAAAGACTTTTTATGCTTAGGAATCCTAAACCAAATAGGGGGAGATTGTTAGAACCTAGTCTTAATTTGGATTAGGATCCCAACTCAAATAGGGGGAGATTGTTGGAACCTTAGTTTTGATTTGAGTTAGGATCCACCTTTAGTGTCTAAGTTTATATCATAACATATATTATAACTTAGATTAAATCCCATTAAGATAATAGGCTGAAAATAGATATATAATTAATAGGCTAAAAATAAGAGAAGAATAAAAATAACATAAGTTCTCTGCGTTCGACGAACGGCGATCTGCGTTCGACGAACGGCGCTCTGCGGTCGATGAAAAGGTTCAAAGCTGCGTTCGACGAAATCCAAGCAGCGCTCGACGATCCCACCTCAGCTCAGCGGTCGACGAACAGATTGGTTCAGCTGTCGACGAACAGACCCCGTCTCAGCGGTCGAAGAATTTGTCTAAGAGCAGCGCTCGACGATCAAAGCTTAGCGCTCGACGCTTTTGCTCAAGATCAGCGCTCGACACTTTTATCCAGGCTCAGCGGTCGACGAATCCTTCCGTTCGACGAACTCAAGTCTGCGTTCGACGAACATCTCAATATTCAGCGGTCGACGATCCAGCCAGTCTCTGCGTTCGACGAACAGTTCCGTTCGACGAACTCCAGTCTGCATTCGACGAATATTCAGCAGATGTTCAGAACAATGAATCAAATGTTCAGGTCGACGAATCAAATGATGAGGTCGACGAACTTGAAGCTCAGCTCGACGAATTTCTTCAGCATTATTTTATATCTTTCTCAGTTCGACTTATATGCTGTCAGAGTTATTAAAGCAATATTTATCATTTCTATTTATATATTTCTATATATATATTGCTGATTTAACATTACAGTCGTTGAAGCATTAAATGCTACAGCCGTTTGGCAGAAATAATAAATGTTGTAGCCGTTGCAGCAAGCTAAAGACGGCAAGTTATGTTCTCGAGGATCTGGAAAAAGAAAGAAATATTATTTCTTTCCTTGTCGGGAAAGAAATCAAATCAGCCCAGGAAAGAAGACAACAACTTTACACGACAGCAGGAGACATCTCTTCATTACAGCAGATTATTACAGCAGAATATATACAAATGTTTTCTCTAGACAGAATATATATACATATCATATTGCTGTATAGTATATACAGACAGAATATATATCATATTGCTGTACAGATTATATATACAGAACATATTATATTTGTTGTACAGGAAAATAAGAAGAAGAGAAACAGAGGAGCAAAAAGAAGAAGTCGGTCAAGATATATTATATCTTCTTTTTTGCCTAACTCTTCCTTGCAGATCATCTATATCCTGAGACACCAATCAATACTACTTGCTCAGGATCAAAACTGCAAGAAGAAGAAAAGAGGA
The DNA here is from genome assembly GCA_033032865.1 of Dactylorhiza incarnata. Taxonomy (NCBI): domain Eukaryota; kingdom Viridiplantae; phylum Streptophyta; class Magnoliopsida; order Asparagales; family Orchidaceae; genus Dactylorhiza; species Dactylorhiza incarnata. Next base: position 12,636,734 of record JAWHQI010000028.1, read on the forward strand.
TTTGCAATCTAAAGAAGGAGCTCCATTCACAAGCTGTCATCAAACTAAATCAGACAGGGGGAGCTCTCTTCAACATCTTCATCAAGTGTCTTCTTAGCAAAGAGAAGAACAACATAACATTTTCTGTTTTCTTTATTTCTCCCATCTTGTACAGGGTTATAACTCCCTTCAAAAGTTTACTCCCGGTGACATGGCACCTTAGCAAAAACCTGCATCTTGGTTTTGAGCACCTGATCAAAAGCTCTATGGTGTGTGGACACCTGAACAAAATCAGCTTGGTGTGAGGGCACCTGATCAACAACCTCCAGTGGATTCCTACCAGTGGGTAGAAGAGTAGATGTACCCAGGTTTTGGGGAACTACTATATATCTTGTGTCATCTGGATGCTTGTTTATTTGCTTTGTTTTATTTCTTATTTCTTGCTGTGATTACTTATGCACTCTTACTGTTTGTGTTTATTACTCATACAGCACTCACTCAGCAACATATATATATTTATATATATCATTTACTTTGAAGTAAAACTTAAACAAGAACTTTTAATATATTAAGAACTAACTCTCCTTTCAACACTGGAGGCCGGCCAAGAGTTGATTGAAAATATGGCTATCAATAATTATCAATGGACCACTGTCAGGACTAAGCTAGGAAAATAAGCAGCTATTTAGAACATTAACACATTGACATCCCTAACACTTCAAGTTGAAAATTTGACGAAGAAGATAGATAGTCTTTCACGACCATCACAACAAGTCCATGCACTTCAAGAATATTCTGAGGGATGCTCTCCCAAGAAAGTCCCTCAAACACTTTCCATGTTTAATCCTCATGAAGTAGAGTACCTTGTGTATGTGAGTAATAATAATAACAACCTTATACCAACATATCACCCGCAGAACAACACATATTCTTCAACTTATAATCCTAGGTGGCGTAATCATCCTAATTTCTTTTGGAGCAATCTAGATAATGCTCAAAGACCATCGAATAATAATACATTAGGTAATACTCAGGAACATAGGAGGCCAAGCCTGGAATAATTAGTAGGGAAGTTTACGACAAATTCCGATAAGAGAATCCAAATGCTAGAGGGATCTTTGCGCAATCAACAAGGTTCCATCCAGAATCTTGAACAACAAATCAGACAATTGGTTAAGGTGATTTCTGAGAGACCACATGGAGCTTAACTTGGAAACATATAGGTAAATCCAAAGGAATATATTGATGCTATATTTTTGATAAGTGGAAAAACTCTCCCAGGAAATACCAATGGTGTAAAAGAAAAGAAAGATATCCATTCTATTTCAAAGGATAATCTCAATGCAACATAGGACATGAGTGCTCCATGTATCCCTTACCTTACCCTTAGGGCACAAAATGAGAAAATAATAAGATAATTTTTAAAGCATTTTTAGAGATGATTAGAAAGGTCAATATTAATGTTCCATTACTTGATGCTTTAACTCAAATGTCGAGTTACACTAAATTTTTGAAAGAAACAGTATCTCGTAAGAGAAATTTGGAAGAATTAGGCAATATAACAGTCACAGAAGAATGCACATCGATATTTCAAAATAACATTCCACCAAAGATTAAGGGTCCGAAGAGTTTTATACTTCCTTGTGCTATTTCACATCTCACACTAAACACACTTTGTGATTCTGGTGCATTTATCAATATGATGCCCACTTAATTTTTTTAAGCCTAGGGATTGAAGAACTAAAATCCACAAATATTTCACTTCAACTTGCCGATAAATCATTTCAGATACTTTAGGCATAATTGAGAATATATTAGTAAAAATAGGGCCTTCAATTTTCTCACTTGATTTTGTGGTGCTAACAATTGAAGATAATCTGGAGTCATCACTTATTTTCTGTAGGCCATTCTTAGACACCACAAGGGCTATTATAAACATGGATGAAGGTGCTCTTGCATTGTGGGTCAGGGAGGAGTCAATTATACTTTATAAAGACAAGAAAAATACCATTTCTGAGCCAAGCTTATCATTAGTAATTCAAGAGCCTTCAAGTGTGGGAGTTTTTTAGGATCTTAGTTGGGTTGAAGAATATTTAAGGATTGATGGCGCAGGAGGAGAAGACATTTTAGATGAGGTAAATGAAGAAGAGAAGGATGTTGAAGTAGGAGGAAACTGATATAAGAGTACGGGTGAACTTTTGTTCGTTGGCAAGACTGATCAAGTGGGAGTGCCGCTTGAAAAATGATTTTCTTCATTTATCATTTTATGTTGTTCATTTGAGGTGTGAATATCAAATGAACTATTTCATTTTTGTGTTGTTTGTTTTTGTTCGTGATTTGAGTATTTTTTTTCTTTTGCATTTTTGTTTTCTAACAATTGCAAGATCACATGATGAAGAACAAACCTCTTTGTACATTGATATTTCAAACAATGATCTCAACCAAGGTTACATGGTGCGAAGAGCAAAGCAAGCGTGAATTAGGTAAATTTGTTCTTTTTCACAACTTTATTAATTACTCCTATCATATAAATCTTTTTCAAAAAAATAAAATTTCATGGGGGAAAGAGACATATTATTTGATTTCTATAAAATTGCACCTTCTTCATGAATTAATTTTCTTTAGAAAATAAAACTTGTTCTCGAATAGTTCAACTTTCAATAGTGCTACTTTATATCAACTTGAGCTTTGATAATTCCAGAGCAAGTAATTAAAAAAAGTGTATGTAAATAATTTTGAAAAGAAGCTCTTATTGTTAATGCCATCATCTTACGAGGAATGCAATAGAATTCTTACTTTGGAAATTTATAAGAAATTGAAAATGGCTTTGTTAGTAAAAAGAGATTTTATGAATGTTTTCAATTTCTTGTACTTACTCTTTAAAAGATTGATCATCCATTAGTATAATTGATCCAAAAGTCAAGTAAAATATTATGCTTTTGAACTTAATGTTTGCAATTTCATTACTTAAAACTAGGACTATTCATTTTCAAAGCTTGATTTATTCTGGACTCACTTATTTTGGAAATGATTAGGCCACCTATGAATTTAGTTTGAGCTTTTGGGCCTAACCTACATATTTACACCAGAAGTAACTTCTTTTGTGCCTACTAGCTTTTTCCTTTTTATAACTCCACAAAACTACCAAGGCCTATTTTCTTCCATCCCAATATCATTACTAAAAGAGCATTGTTCTAAAAAAAAATATAGAAGGATGGAGAAAAGAAAAATTCTATGATTCACTTCTATGTGTGTGTGATGACAGTACTATTGGAGGTCCTATGATTCACTTCTATGCGGGGGTGATGAGGATAATACTAAAAGAGAAAGAAATGAAAATCAAAATTGCAAATATTTCTAATATATATATATATTGTTGAAATCAGAGAACTGGTCTCGACGTTCGAAAGGGGGATGCAGCTAACCCTTACTTGACCTGAGCTAGAACCCTTGACCAGTTGCTAAGAACCGAAAGACCTTTCCCTTGAGGAACACTTGAGTCTATAAACATACCCCTTAAGCTGCAGCGCGGAGGTCCCACCACACACCCGGAAGTTCAGAGAGAGCTTCCCCTCCCAAGCCAATGCTGAGCCTGGGCACCTTGGAGGGCACTAAGGACTACCTCACATCAACCTTCAATGACAGGGGGGAAGTGCTTGCTCATAAGACACACATGAGGGGGGGGGGGGGGGGGGGGGTAGAGACCAACCCTTCCCAAGGTGCCCATGGGGGTCTATTTATAGACTTCCCAAAATTGGGTTGTGGATAGCCAAGATTCTACTATCCGCAACACAACCTCGAACCCGAATGATCAACGCAAGAGGGGGGGGAGGGGGGACGCGAAGTGTCCACTCCCCCTCCCCCTTGCCGGGGGTCGGGAGAGTGGACCGAAGGTCCACCACCCGGACTGGGCGAGTGGACCTTACGGTCCACTCAACCCTTCAGGCGAGTGGACCCTTGGTCCACTCGCCCAGCGGACCACGGGTCCACTTGCCATACCCTTAGGCGAGTGGACCCAAGGTCCACTCGCCCCCCACTCGGGCGAGTGGAACAATGGTCCACTCGCCTGGGGCCTTGGGCGAGTGGACCCAATTTCCACTCATCCAAGGAAGTTTGCCCCCCAGTGTTCTCTTTTCGGTCTTGATGATCTCCGACGGGTCGATCTTCTGCGTCACGGTCACCCTCTCTATCACGATCTTATCTGCATCGGGTCACACCGACTCAAAAAATATGAGGGCTGTACACAATCCCCGCTCTTTTCGAGCTTGTCTCAAGCTCGGAAAGAAAGTCCAACCCACCTATTTGACGAGAAGGTGGGGCTTTAGGGGAATCTTTGGAGGGCCCCGCTTGACGGCTATAAAAACACCCCAAGGGGGAGGTGAGGAGAGCACCATCTTTGAGGGCTCTCCCTACTCTCCTCCCTTCGAACAGGTTGGACCCTCCTCGAGACTTCAAGACTCGCTTCAAAGCTCTTTTTGGGAGAAGCCAGAATGACCTGGCGGAGCTCAGGTCCATGGTTCGCGGTCCCTCGCTCTCTCCTACCCGACCAGCAGTGCGATCACCGCGGAAGAAACTCCGACCTGACCCAGTGAAGGAAGTAGCGTCGTCATCCTCTCATGGGATGACCGACTTTGTCCAGGGCCTAGAGCTGAATACGGTGTCGATTCATTTCTTACCTCAGCTTTTCTTTCGTGATTATAACATGACAATTGAGATATGTTTCTTAAATGCTAACAACTCATTTCGGATGACGTTGAGGGGACTCGGAGCATGATGGAAACGATGGGCGTGGGCGTTCAAGCAAGCCCTGCCACTCTCATTCAGAACCCCGCAGCCTTCTCAACTTCCCACGATGACCCTTCCCCGAAAAGTTAGGGAATTGAGAGCTCACAGGGTAATGCTGCTGCAAGAGCCTCTACTGAGTCGAACGCTTTGGTATATAAAGCTGTAATTTTGCAGGAGGGGACAAGGCCTCGATAGGTCAGTCGAGCTGGAGGGAGGTCTTCTTGCCACTCCTCTCCCCTGCCGCGGTTGAGGATCCTGTCGAGGACTGACCCAATATCCTTGAGCACCTGGATCACTTGGCTGACACGGTACGGAGGCAGGATATTCTTCTCCACGAGCTACAGGAGGGGAGATGGTCCGCCGGACCTGACCCCCTCGCTCGTGTCTGCGCGCTGGAGTGGCAGATGGAGAGGCTGGAAACCGAAATCAATCTTCTTAGGGAAGAGGTCTGTCTTGCGTCCGGAGGCATGGCTGGGCCGATCGAAGACGACCTACGTTGGGTGGAGGCTACCGTACGTATCGTGAGTGAGGAGGTTTCCTCAGCGAGAGCGTGCATTGGATCTACGCATGGGGTGACGTCTTGCACCCGGGATTAAGGTTACTGGAAATGGACAGTGCGTTGAACAGCTTCTATTAGCGACCTTTCATTCGCCATGTAATAATAAGGACTAGCCTCGTATGGTGGTTCAATCCACTTTGCGGCCGAACGCTTTATCTTGCTTTGTTTCTGCTAAATTGTTTTATTGCTCTTGCTTATTCACATCCCGCTTAGATTGTTGCGCTTTCGCTAACTAAATGTCAGGGTAAGCGACATGATGCCGGGACGATCGACCAGCGGACGAGAGGCAGAGGACTTGAATGAATGATTTCAGGATGAAGTAGGGGAAAGGGATCAGGGGAAGGCATGGGTGGATGGACCTCGAGGTCCACACCCTTGCACCAGGCGAGCGGACCGCGAGATCCACCTACCCCCCAGGCGAGTGGACCATGAGGCCCACTCCTATGCACCGGGCGAGTGGACCTCATGGTCTGCTTGCCCTTGCACTGGGCAAGTGGACCCCGTGGTCAACTCTCCCCTGCCCTGGGCGAATGGGCCTCATGGTCCACGCGCCCCTGCTTTTAATCCTCCCTCTATAAATACCCACCCCTTCCCTTCTTCTTTGTCATCTCATTCGCCCCTCCTCCCTTACCTTGCTTTCTTCTTGAGGCCAACTTTCTTCTTTCATCCTTGCCCTACGAGATGGCCCCTAACCACCCCCCTGTTGCGAGGAATGGCTGAGAGCAGAGCGCGGCCAACTTTTCCAAACACTCCTTTCCTGAGGGAAAGGTGTCTAAGGAGGAGTTCTGGGCCTTCAAGAGCTCCTACCTTCCAGAGGGGTGGTCGTCTCGACGCCCATTGCCGGGCGAGGCCATCAACTCTTTCCACGGGGACTGGCTTGCCTTCCCCCTTGCCCACTAGGTCAAAGCTGGGCTACGACTTCCCTTATGGCCTGAGGCTAAGGAGTTCCTGAGCTACTTTGGCATAGTCCCTGCTCAGGTCAACTCAAATGCGATTTCGATGTTAACGGCCTATGCTTGCTACCTGCGAGAGGAAAGGGTCGAGTTTGACTTGACCGTATTTCGCAAGGTGTTTGTCTTTCGGGCGACTACAGATGGGGTATGCTTCATGACCGACACGCATGTGAAGGTGTGCAAGACTTCCAACAAGGTCTACCATTGGAACGACACATTCGTGTTCATTCAAGGTGACCTTGGTGACATCCCCTTCTCATCCATACAGAAGTCTGAGAAGACCTGCAAAGCCCCTCGCTTAGGTGAGGAGGCCGCTGAGTTGCATAGCTACATTGAGGGCACGAGCTTCGAGGTCGAGCACCTTCGGAGAAACATAGACCGGCTCACTTATGTTGAGCTGGGGACAGGTACCTTCACCGTCCTGGTATCTCCTTTCACTTTTACCTATGGATGTTTAATTTTATGTTGATTCTCATAGGTGATCGGGCTCTTCTGCGACATCCTCCCTTCACTAGGGGGAGCTCTTCATCCGCCCGTTGGTTTGTTAAAGAAGCGGCAACTGCCTGCGCCTCCGCCCCGAAGGTCTCTGGCAACGGAGAGAAAAAGGGCAAGTGGTGGATGAGGGTATGCCTTCCTCCCCGATAAGGGAACCGAAGATGCGACGAGAAAAAGCTATTCGCAGGAGGGGCTCAGGGGCGCCGACGATGGAGAGGGGGGAGCCGAGCGACCCCCATGCATTAGCCAACCATCCCAACTTTGAGATGTGGGGGAGGGGTGGGGGGGGGGGGGGGGGGGGGGTGGGGGGGGGGGGGGGGACACCACTGACTCCTTTGGCGACCCCTTCCTTCACTAGGATGAGGCGTTGAACCGGGTCTCGGTCTCCTCTCAACATCCTTCCTGGGTAGAGAGCGAACCCATCGGGAATGTCGCGTACAATCTTACCTTTGGCATCTACGGCCGTCAGGATGCATCTTCCTATAAGGAGATGTCCACCCGTGACCTTGCTTACATGAGCTCGCATGCCTTACTTCGTGCAACCGAACTCTCACATATGACTGCCCGTCAAGGTCTTAGTCTCTCGAAGAAACTGAGGCAAGCCGATACGTCGAGTCAAGTTGCCAAGGAGAAGGCCACTGCCCTTGCCGCACATCTGGTTACAGCCGAGAGGCTCCTGGAGAAGTCATCCGGAGGCCTGGTTCGTACTTACCTTGATAACCTTTCCCTTTTACTTTACCTTTTTCTTCTTTTGCTTCATTGATTTTAACCCCTCCGTCTTACCTGTCTGCAGGGACCGGATGCTACTGACTCGCTCAGAAAGCGATGCGAGGAGTCAGAACGAGAGGTACAGGACCTGAGGGCTCAGCTCGCTGAAGCCCAAAGGAAGCTGCGGGAAGGAGAGAGAGGTCGACCTTCGCGTGCGACGACGTTCATCTCATCCTCCCCTGTTGAGGCCGAGAGCTCTCAGAGGAGGCTCGTGATGAAAATGGTCGAGGCCTTGGTGAACTATCTTCATGAGGCGAATGCTCTTCGGGACGATTGGAGGGGGGTCTCTGCGAACGACATCCTCTTCGAGTTATTCCCCTCCACTGCGCAATCTGGCTCGCCTCCCTCCAGCGGTGGTTATTCCGCCTGACGTCGAGAGTCACTAGGAACCTCTTCTGCTTGTTGCTTTTTGTGTGAACCATGCCTTTCTTGTATTTTTTATTTTTGCATGGGCTACTAAGGGTGAAGCAATCACCCACGCAACATATGTTTCTACTTAGCCAGCAATTATTTTATAAACCATCTAGCTTGTTTAACTTTTCACTACTTGAGCGAAACGATTGCTCGGTTTAAGGTCCCTTCATACGGTGGAGAGAGCGCACTACCTTGTCAGGTCTTAAACTTGTTTGTCAGATCAACCGGGGGCGGAGGACCATCCCATGCTCTAGGTGCTTACCTCACCTGGATACAGAGGGACTCAGCACCCTCCCGAACTAATTACCCCTCCCGAGGTTTTACCTGCAGCGAGTCGACCTGATGAGCCTCCCATCTACAGGCATTACTAAGCTCGGTGAATGATCTCTGGTCGGGGATCTTATCGATTGGAGGCGGAAGTACCCGTCCGCATCCTAGGTGCATTGCTTACCTGGAGGCAGAGGAACTCAACACCTTCCCAATCCAATTGGAGGCGGAAGTACCCATCCACGTCCTAGGGGCTTAGCTTACCTAGAGGCAAAGGAACTCAACACCCTCCCAATCCAGTTACCAAGTAGCGAGTCGACCCGATGAGCCTCCCATCTACCAACATGACTGAGCCCGGTGAATGGTCTCTAGTCGGGGATCTTATCGATTGGAGGCGGAAGTACCCGTCCGCGTCCTAGGTGCCTTGCTCACCTGGAGGCAGAGGAACTCAATACCTTCCCAATTCAATTGGAGGCGGAAGTACCCATCCACGTCCTAGGGGCTTAGCTTACCTGGAGGCAGAGGAACTCAACACCCTCCCAATCCAGTTACCAAGTAGCTAGTCGACCCGATGAGCCTCCCATCTGCCGGCATCATGGAGCCCGGTGAATGGTCTCTAGTTGGGGATCTTACCGATTAGAGGCGGAAGTACCCGTCCGCATCCTAGGTGCCTTGCTTACATGGGGCAGAGGAACTCAACACCTTCCCAATTCAATTGGAGGCGGAAGTACCCATCCACATCCTAGGGGCTTAACTTACCTGGAGGCAGAGGAACTCAATACCCTCCCAATCCAGTTACCAAGTAGCGAGTCAACCCGATGAGCCTTCCATCTGCTGGAATCACGGAGCCCGGTGAATGGTATCTAGTCGGGGATCTTACCGATTGGAGGCGGAAGTTCCCGTCCGCATCCTAGGTGCCTTGCTTACCTGGAGGCAGAGGAACTCAATACCTTCCCAATCCAATTGGAGGCAGAAGTACTCATCCACGTCCTAGGGGCTTAGCTTACTTGGAGGCAGAGGAACTCAACACCCTCCCAATCTAGTTACCAAGTAGCGAGTCGACCCGATGAGCCTCCCATCTGGCGGCATCACGGAGCCCGGTGAATGGTCTCTAGTCGGGGATCTTACCATAGGTGTTACCTGAAAAAGAAAACCTTTTGCATTCATAGTTGAGGCGATATAAGTTCATTACAATGTGCTCCCCTGCGCTTACTCGTCCACATGCTCCCCGACAACCTTCTTCATCGTCTCCTCCACTTCTTCCTCCTCCTTCATCCACTCGATCGTATTGACCGCCGTGATGTAGCACTGATGCGCCTCCCGAGGATCTCCTCTGAACCAGACCTGAACCCCTCTAGTGTTGTATTTCAGGCACTAGTGATAGGAGGACGACACACATTTGTACGCGTTGATGAGGGGTTGCTCGAAGATAGCGTTGTAACTACTCGGCGCGTCTATGATGATGAACCGATAGCTTTTTGAATTTCCCCCCAAAGTGACGAGGAGTTTGACTCCTCCCTCCACTTCCTTCCTTTCCCCAGAGAATCCGAAGAGCGGCCCATCTGACGCCAGCACCCGCTTTCCTTCGACCTTCATCTCCCCGAATGCTTTCTTGAGCACTATGTTCACCGAGCTCCCGTTGTCGATGAGGAATCGGGAGACCATGAAGTTCTCAATCACTGCCTTGATGATGAGTGCATCACAAAAAGGGTCCTAGTGGGCCGACATGTCTTGGGCCGAGAAGGTAATCTTCTCGCCAGGGGGTGGGGATCGGGAGGTCGACGTGATGCTCTGACGATATATGGCATGGAGGCTCCCCATCCGGGTGGCCTCTACGCCTACTCCTCCGTGGATCACCCCGATCCCTCCCAGGGCCCCCAGGTCGACTCTTTCTTCGCACTGATCATCCTCCTCCTTATTCTTCCCTTCTTCTCTTCCCCTTGGACCTTCTAGACAGAGTTTCTTCCCCTCTGCTGGGACTCTCCCTCCTTCCCTCAATTCGAGGAACTCCGGGTAGGCCGCGATTGCGTGACCTTCCTGTTGGTGGATGTCACAATATGGTAGCACCAATCCCTTTGCCTCCTTCTCCCAGTGGCCCCTCTTCTTTCTCCCTTTTTTCCAGCCGATCGCCATGGGCTGCACGGGTTGGGCTTGCAACGGCCATTGGTTTGGTTGCCAGCCCGCCGGGTTGAACTGTCCCTGCCTCCCCTAGTAGTTTCCTCCATGGAAATGACCACTTCATTGGCTCTGAGAGGGTCCTCCCGGCGGCCTCCAAGCTGGTCGGGCGGCTGGCGGTTGAGACCTCCAGCCTTGCTCCTGCCCAACGGGGGGTCCCTGGTGTCCCTAACTCCTCATTTCCTCCTTCCTTCTTCCTTCATACTCCTTGCTCTCCTCCTTCTCACCCCTGGCCAACCTTGCCATGAACTCCTGGTTTATAGCCTCACACTCAATTTCTTGCGCAGCGCGCTCCATCAGCTCTTCGAAAGACTGGGGGGTCCCGAGTCAAGCTCATCCTGAACAGGCCTTGCTGTAACCCGAGGGTGAAAGCCAGCTGCAGGGTGTGCCCGGGCACCTCAATGACAAGGAGGACTTCTGTTGGAACAACCCTATTACTGATTTGGGCTAGGATCACTATCTGTTATTAAGACTCAAGTTGACCCCATTGTATAGTCTAAGGGTCAAGGTCTAAGGTTGTCTGAGTTAGATAGAACTTAAGAAAATTCCAAGTTTCTATTTTTGACGAACACCATTCTGCGTTCGACGAACTCCTTTCTACATTCGACGAACATCGTGTTTCAGTTCGACGAACTTGCTCCTTAGCTCGACGAATTCAGTCCTCAAGCCAGTTCAGAAGATTATTTCTCAGTTCGTTGAACTCCAGATTGAGATCGACGAACTCAGATTGTGTTCGACGAAATAATTCAGTTCGACGTACTCAACTTTCAGTTCGACGAACTCAGCTTTCAGCTTGACAAATTTTCTCTCCAGCTTGACAAACTTCTGAAGGATCAGTTATCTATTTTCTCTGAACTCAGATCGACTAATCAACAACGTATCTATTCAATTCTTTTGGACTTATTCATTATCAGATGAGTCAAGATTTGATCTTTCCTTTTATTTATTTCTTTCTATTATCTTCTTTTGATAAAGTAGCCGTTGACATATTGGAAAAGGATACTTTTATGGAAAAGGAAAAGGAATTAAGTATTATTGCTGAATCAGATTGCAGTTCTAAGAAATATCTTTTCAGAATATTTTATTCCTTAACCAGAGGATTTGAATTTCAAATTAGTGATATATTGTCTAAGGAAAAGAAAGAGACCAGCAGTGTAGTACCAGTAAAAGAATCAGTCGAGAGAGAAATATAGAAAGTCAAAAAAAAGATCATCCTCAACATCAGCACTTTCATTCCCTGAAAACATCAACAATCTTCTCTCAGTTTCAGCTGCTAGTTCTTAATCTTCAAAGAGCAACAATAATCTGAGAAACATTGTCTCTCAGATTCATCTGCTATCAAGGAAGATTTTCTACATTCAAGAGAAAGCTCCATTCATCCAACTGTCAAGAATTTCTATCAGACAGAGGGAGCTTTACAACAAAATAATCCACTAGTCTTCTCTCAGCTTGTTGACAGAGAAGAATCTCATAAACACTTTTTGTTTACCCCTTTTTATCTCATCTTATACAGGGTTCTAACTCTCTTTAAAAGTTAAACCTTTGGTGGCAGGGCACCTGATCAAAAACCTATGTTTTGGTTTGAGCACCTGATCAAAAGCTCAGTGGTGTTTGGGCACCTGATCAAAAATCCCACTAGTGATAGGTCACCTGATCAAAAACCTAGTGGATTCCTACCAAGGGTGGTAGAAGAGTAGATGTACCCAGTTTGATTGGGGAACTACTATAGATCCTTGTGTCTTCTGTGATTGTGTTTTTCCTTTCTGTACCGTGCTGTGATTTTTTGTTTTGCATTTACACTCACTATGTTACACATATTTATATCAGTATTTTAATTCCACTATAAAATATGTTTACAAACTTTTAATACTCTATTCACCCCTCTCTAGAGTAAATCTAAGATCTAATACCTCACTTTCAATTGGTATCAGAGGTTGGTTGATTGGTTACACAGGCTAACAACTGAATCAAAAGATCAATTAGATCTTATGTTTTTCTAGAGTTTTATTTTTCTAAAAACTCATGGCACAGAACAAAGATTACTCAAGCACAATACCTCTTATGTGCAATCTCAATAAGTTTGCATTATGGAAGGCAAGGATCAAGTTATATATGAATTCTATTGATGAGAATATTTTCGATTCTATTTTGACAGGACCCCCTACTCCTTCAGCATCAACAATTACTGAGACATCAACTAACTCTAATGATGTTCCACCTCCTGAGTGGACAGAAGCTCAAAAGAAGCAAAGAAATGCAGAGGCCAAAGCAATGAACATATTGGCACAAACAATGTCTGATGATATTTTCTAGAAGGTTGTGGACTGCACCTCAGCCAGGGATATCTGGAACTCCCTCAACAACATGGTTGAAGGTTCTGCAGATGAGAGAAAAGACAGAAGATCTCATCTTATCTCTCAATATGAAAACTTCAAAAAAGGAGAAACTGAAACAGTTGCAGACATGTACAATAGACTCAGTCTCATAATCAATGAACTGAAATCTTTGGACAAAGTGATTTCAATCACTGAAGTTAATGATAAGATCTTAATGTGCTTCCCCAGTACATGGGACTCTAGGATCTGGCCAATCAAGGAAGCCAGAAGCCTGAATGAGATCTCTACTGAGACCTTGTTAGGCAAATTAAAATCCTATGAGCAGCTTATCAAGACAAGAGAGGCTGAACAATCTACCTCCTCTCCAGCCACCAAAAAGGAGAGAAGCATTGCTTTCCAAACAACAGAAGAGGAAGATAAAGCTCCAAGAGAAATGGAGTTTATGAGCCTACTAGCCAAGAGATTTTACAAAATGGCTAGAAATGATTTCAGAAAGAAGGACTTCAGATCAAAAGAAAAACCAAGGTATGACAAAACAAGCTCTAAAGAAATTATTTGTTTTGGCTGTAGAAAACCTGGACACATTCTACCTGAGTGTCCAGAGAATTAAAAGAAGGACAAGAAAAAAGATAAAGAAGAAAAGAAGCACTCCAGCAATCCATCCTCCCACAAACACAAACATAAGGGAAGAGGCTTTGTAGCTGAAACATGGAGTGATACAGAGTCATAGTCATCATCCAGGTCATCTGAAGATGAAAATGATGCAAATGAAAAGGATCAATGCTTGATGGCGGTCTATGACTCATGCAATGATTCAGAACTTGCATCATCATCCAGCTCCAGTGATGATGAAGATGATGAAGATGAAAGAAACTTCTGCATGATGGCTATCAATGCCCCAGGAAGTAATTCAGATGAATCAAAATCTGATAATGACAGTGATCAGGTAATCTCTACCTTTGACTTTAATTCAAATGATTTCAAAAATGAATTTAAAACTCTTTGTTTGGATTTAATTAAATCTGAGAAGGAAATAATTTCCCTTAGAAATAAGTTGGTTGAAATGAATCAACTGACTGAAGATAATGTCAATCTTAAGAAAGAATTGGCTGCCTCCAAAGAACACATTGTTCTCATTGAGAACAAATTATCTGAGACTAAAAAGTTTGAAGAATCCCTCAATGGGAGAAGCATCAAACTGATGGACATCACAAGCACTGTGAATGCCAGACTAAATGGCAAACTGGGCTTGGGTGCTTCATCAAGTCAGCCACATCTCCTTAAGAAAAATATTTTATCTACACCAATAAAGTTCATTTCTATCAAAAGCAAAGAGGCAATAAATGTAGGTAAGAATATCTCAAGTAAGGATGTTAAGAATAAAGGAATTCAAAAGAATTCATCGAACGGTGCTCGATGAAATCACAAGAATTCATCGAACATAGATCGACGAACGCTGAACACAGACTTTCAGTACAATTATTATTCGAATGGCGCTCGACGAAATCACTTCAATTCGTTGAACGACGATCGACGAACTCAGCCAAGTTCGTCGAACAGAAAATGTACTGAATTTCAAAAGAATTCTAATTCCCAACATACTAAAAATCCCTTTACTGAGTGGATTATTCCTCCAAGGAAATATCATCAACAAGGCTATAAGGATCAACCTGAGATGTCTTACATTTCTGAATTTTGTGGAAAAACAAAAGGACCCAAGGTAGTATGGGTCAAGAACAACTAGTTTATTTTCTGGTGTGCAGGTACACGGCTATCCAAGCATAAAAGAATAGTGGTATTTGGATAGTGGGTGCTCCAAGCACATGACAGGAAGCAAGGCCAACCTAAGCAACTACAAGGCCAAGCTTGGACCCAAAGTGATATTTGGAGACTCCAACTGTGGTCAAACCAAAGGATATGGAAAAATCAAAGTTGGAGCAGTTACCTTCAAAGAGGTAGCTTATGTCAAGGGTCTTAAGCATAATCTCATCAGCATAAGCCAGTTATGTGATGAAGGTTATCGGGTAACTTTTAATCATTTCTTTTGTCTTATTACCAATAATAAAAACATCAATGAATTATCTGGTATTAGACATGAAAATATTTATTTAGTCAATTTTGACTCTGCCAATTCAGACATTTGTTTATTTAATTCAATAAGTAAACAAATGAATTATGTCATAAAGGCTAGGACATATTAACCTTAGAACTATCTCTAAGCTCTCCAAGGACAATTTGGTAAGAGGACTGCCTTCTGGTTCATACAAGAAGGAAGGACTCTGTAGGGCTTGTCAACTAGGTAAGCAGACCAAGAGTAGTTTTAAATCTTTATCCAAGAGTGATTCACCTGGGATTCTGTACTTACTACATTTGGATCTCTTTGGACCCACTGCAATACAGAGCTTAGGAGGGAAGCATTGCACTTTAGTTATTGTAGATGACTTCTCAAGATTCACTTGGGTGTTCTTTCTTAGGAACAAGTCTGACACCTTCAGTGTTCTGACAGACTTTCTCAGGTCCATCAAGATTGAGTACTCTACTCTAGTTGCATTGATCAGAAGTGATCATGGCACTGAGTTTGAATATCTTCTGATGAGAGAATTCTGTGGAAAAGAAGGGATCATGCAATGTTTCTCTGCTCCTAGAACTCCTCAACAAAATGGGGTAGCTGAAAGGAAAAATAGAACACTAATTGAATCAGCAACTACATTGCTTACTGATGCTCACTTGCCACTCTCCTTTTGGGCAGAGGCAGTGAACACAACAAATTATGTGTTGAACAGAAGTTTGATACATTAACTTAAGGGTAAAACACCCTATGGATTACTTAAGAATAAAAAGCCTAAGGTTAACAATTTTAAGATTTTTGGCTGTAAATGCTATGTGCATAACAATGATAAGAAATATCTAAGGAAATTTGAAGCAAAAGCTGCTGAAGGTATATTCCTTAGCTATTCTCTTTCTAGTAAAGCATATAGAGTTTATAACAAATCAACTCTTAAGATAGAAGAGTCCATGCATGTATCTTTTGATGAAACTAATATGTTAAATGAGGAGAGGAATACCACCTCTACCAGAGATATTTTGCAGGTACCAGCTCTATGTGAAGAGCTAAATGGATTGAATCTACAGAATGAAGAGTCTCTACTTCCATCATCTCAAACTATTGAAGACAGTGAAGAAGAAGATATTTCAGAAGATCTTGCTAACAATTCAAATCAAGTGACAGCTGAACAAATCCCTCAAGAGGAAACTATTGCTGAACTCACTCCAACTGTTGATCACATCACAGTTAGAGATCATCCAATATCCCAAGTTATTGGAGATATCTCAGCAAGTGTTCAAACAAGGCATCAATTCAACCAAAATCAGATGCATACTTGTTTCCTATCACAAATTGAACCTCAATCCATAAAAGATGCAGAACAAGATCCAAATTGGATTCTTGCAATGCAAGAGGAACTCAATCAATTTGAAAGGAACAGGGTTTGGGATTTGGTTCCAAGACCAAAGGGCCATCCAGTTATTGGCACTAAATGGGTCTTCAGGAACAAGCTAGATGATCAAGGCTTCATAATCAGAAAGAAAGCAAGATTGGTAGCCCAAGGATATTCTCAGGAAGAAGGAATTGATTATGATCAAACCTTTGCTCCTGTTGCTAGACTTGAAGCTATACGGATATTTCTTGCATTTGTTGCCTTCAAGAAATTTAAAGTCTATCAGATGGATATGAAGAGTGCTTTTCTAAATGG
The DNA here is from genome assembly GCA_033032865.1 of Dactylorhiza incarnata. Lineage (NCBI taxonomy): Eukaryota > Viridiplantae > Streptophyta > Magnoliopsida > Asparagales > Orchidaceae > Dactylorhiza > Dactylorhiza incarnata. Next base: position 12,653,217 of record JAWHQI010000028.1, read on the forward strand.
AGATATCAAAGAAGAAGTTAATGTGGAACAACCACCAGGTTTTATCTTTCCAACTCACTCTTCTTATGTCTTTAAGCTTAATAAAGCTCTCTATGGTCTCAAGCAAGCTCCCAGAGCATGGTATGAGACCTTAGCTAATTTTCTTTTAGAGAACAAGTTCTGTAGAGGCATTGTTGATAAAACTTTTTTTTTCAGGATACATAAAAATCAAACCTTACTAGTTCAAATTTATGTAGATGATATTATATTTGGCTATACTGATTCAAATTTATGCAAAAGGTTTTCTGACCTAATGCAATCTAAATTTGAAATGAGTAGTATGAGTAAGTTATCTTACTTCCTTGGCCTTCAAGTGAAGCAAACTCCAAATGACATATTCATATTGTTGGGGTGTCAGAATTGCCCCCGACGCTGCGGTGCTATTCGAAGCGGAAGGGTGTGTCCCCCGTGGGTCTAACTGACTGCCCCGTGGATCTGCCCGAGGATAACCGACTCTATAAAGGAGCGGTAGGTGCCTTGACCAACAGGCCGGTCTTTTGGTGCAGTTGGTTGCGTCGTATCCCTACAAGTAGTATCAGAGGCGGTCGCAGGTTCAAAACCCCTGGGTCGTTTCTGCGGGGGGGGGGGGGGGGGGGGGGGGGGGGATTGTTGGGGTGCCAGAATTGCCCCCGACGCTGCCGTGTTATTCGAAGTGGAAGGGTGTGTCCCCCGTGGGTCTAACTGACTGCCCCGTGGATCCGCCCGAGGATAGGCGACTCTATAAAGGAGCGGTAGGCACCTTGACCAACATGTCAGTCTTTTGGTGTAGTTGGTTGCGCCGTATCCCTACACATATCACAATCCAAGTATGCTAAGGAATTAGTGAAAAGATTTGGTATGTCTGATGCTTCCACTATGAAAACACCCATGCCCTCAAATGATGTTGTAGACAATGATGAATCAGGGAAACCTGTTGATCAAAAAGTATATAGAGCAATCATTTGGTCTCTACTTTACTGAACATCTAGTAGACCAGACATAATGTTTGATACATGCATTTGTGCTAGGTTCCAAGTTAACTCCAAAGAATCTCATCTTATTTTATTAAAAAGAATTTTGAGATATATAAAGGGTTGTCCAAATCTAGGACTCTGGTATCCAACTGCATCAGAATTAGAATTAACTGGATTCTCAGATTCTGATTATGCTGGATGCAGAGTAGACATGAAAAGCAAATTAAGAACTTGCCAGTTTCTTGGTGATAAGCTAGTGTCTTGGTTTTGTAAGAAACAAACATATGGGTCTACATCAACAGCTGAAGCATAATTTATTGCTGCTGGCAGTTGTTGCTCATAGATATTGTGGATACAAAATCAACTTCTAGTCTATGGTATCAACTTAAATAAGTCAATTATATTTTGTGACAATACTAGTGCAATATCTATAACACAAAATCCAATACTCTATAGTAGGACTAAACACATAGAGATTAGGCACCACTTTATCAGAGATAATGTGGATAAAAATAAAATTTGCCTACAATTTATTCCTACTGACTTATAAAGAGCTGATATTTTCACCAAACCATTGGATGAAAAGAAGCATATTTTCTTTATAAATCAGCTAGGAATGATAGATGGAGATTCAATCAATTAAAAATCATATTATCTACTTATCCCATCATTTCGTCGAACAGAGATCGACGAAATTCAATCGTTCGTCGAACGGAGATCGACGAAACCTATTAGATCTAGAGATCGACGAAGTCTGGTTGTTCGTCGAACTGAGATCGACGAAAATTTATTTTTCGTCGACCGCAGTTTGATGAAGCCTAAGACTCTTCGACTTCTGATTTTATTAGGTTTAGCCGAACTAAGTTCCATGAAATCTTGCGCCTTCTCCGATCTCTCTCTTAAAATCAAAACTTTGTTTTCTTTTCGTCTTTGCGCCTACAGAAATTGCTCTTGCTTTTGCCTCCAGTTCCCTTGCACTTGATCTCTCTTTCCCTTGCAGGTACAATGGCAATCTCTCAAGCAGTGATCTCGTCCATGAAGTTTGATGCAGGCTTTGACATTGACATGGAATCTTTTGCTCATTCCGACCAAGTATTCCAGGACAATCTTCGGCTTTTCAAAGAGCAGCAGTTAAGGAAATTCATGACAACCAAAATAAAACTTCCAGTGGCAGAGATAAAAGAATGGGTGCACACCATACAATCAGAGAATGCAACAACAATCTCAGGATCAATTTCAGGAAACTAGGTTCCCCTTACCCCAGAGATTTTAACAGCAGTTTTTGATTTGATGAATGGTGATGATGAATTAGATATTACTTCTGATGAATTTAATAATGCTTTGGAGAAAATGGGTCACTCCAGTGGAAACCCTAATCATCTTGTAAAGAAGAATTTGTCTATTGAATACAAATTCTTGGCTGATATAGTTGGAAAATTTTTGCTGGGCAAAACTTCTGCTCATGATTATATTACCAGGCACCAATTTCTGTTGATGGTGGCCTTGGTGGAAAAGAAACAGGTCAATTGGGGATTGATTCTCTTTGAATCAATCAAGAAGAAAATAAGCAAAATGAATGTTTGTTATGACAGGGTGTTAGGGATTATTCTTCAAGAAAATGCCCAAACCTGTTGGTGTCTCCAAAGGTCTTTATAAATGCAAGTAAGAGGCTGACCTCAGCTCTCTTTGGCAAGTGGGAAAGAGTGATTCCCAAGAAGACATCAAGGGCAGGATCTTCCAGAAACACTTCTGAAAGCACCAGGGCTGATACAACCACTCCCTCACCCCTACCAGAAGTTCCTCCTTCTGAATCTTCTCCTCTCCCCTCTCAACCTCTTCAGAACACTACTGAAGAAGTTCTTCCCTTTATCTCTCCCATAGATATTTCTTCTCCATTGCCTTCTTCTTCTCCTATCCAAATAAATCTATCTACAGATATTCCATCATCATCTCATCCAGATGTTGATTCTCTTCCCCCTCATGATTCTCTTCCATCATTTGACCTCCAATCCCCTCAACACTATCCACCTCATTCTCCTATCCCAGATGCAAATATTCATCCACCCTATATGATGCAACCAACATTTTCCTTCCATCAGTGTGCACCAACCAGGATCACACTTCCATTCCCTCATCTTCTATTCCAACACCCTCTTCTTCTCAACATACTTCAGATTTTGTATATGTTGTTTTTTCTTCTACTGCTGACCAAATATTCTCTCATATCTCTCCAAAGCTAAATGCTCTTCTTGATGAAAAACTAGCTCCTATTCTTCAAGCTATTTCTGACCTTTCTTCTAAGATTGCATCCTTCCCAGCCTCCTCTTCCTATGTCCCTTCTTCTAGGGGCCTAGCTTCAGGTCTCCCTGAAGCTAGGCAAGGGGAGATGCTTGATGAAGAAGCTCTAGTTTTTGCAGGTTCAGATATGATCATTGAGTTTGAAGCAGCTCCAGGTTCAGATTTAGTTATTGCTGAAGAAGTTACAGTTACAGATTCAGTTCCAGTTATAGCTCCAGTAAATAATATTTCTATTCATCCCTCAATAGATATTATTTATTTGTTCTCAAATGTCAATTCAGTTTTTAGCAGTTTGCCTAAGACTCAAGTTCATTCAAAAGCTATAGTTCCACATACATCTCCAGTAGATACAGTTGTACTAAAGAAAATTACCAAAAGTTTAAAAGTTCCATCTCCAGTTCAGATTCCAGTTCAAGTTGCAGTAATAAAAGAAGTTGATTTGGTGAAGTCACCTCCAACTTTTATTTTTGATGAATCCCCCCTTTCTCCTCCAACATTTGTGTTTGATGATTCCCCTCTTCCAGAGGATATTGATCTTGATGATGATATTGCTCTTCAAAAACAACAAGATGTTGTTAAGGCTATTCAAGAGATTGATGATTTGTACAATGCTCCTGCTCAGTTTTCTGAAAATGATAGTGATGATTCTGATGATTCAGATGCAAAATCTTCAAAGAAAAGAAAGTCTAGAAGCAAAGCAAAGGTTGTTGCTGTTCCTAAGCCTCTCTCTTGTACAAATGACACCCCATATTACATTTTGCATAACATAACCCTCACAAAGGATTCCCCAGCTTGGATGAGATTCTCCAGGAATGAGAACAACGGGAGAAAGAAGATGAAAAAGACAGGCTTCTATTCAGATAAGCTAGTAAAATTTAATGACCCTCCTCCTCCTCCAGCAGCAGGATCAGCAGGGATGTCCTCATATTCCTCTCAGAAATCTGTCCCCCAGCATTCAAGAAGATCTGAAGGAAGTCATAGAAGCTCAAGAGGCTCTCATAGTTCAAGATCAGCCAGAGCTCCTCCCTCAAGATCTGCCAGATCTTCTTCCTCAGTATATAAGTATCATGTTTCTGATGGCTCTTTGCACAGAAAAAGAAATTTTGATGAACAATCTTCTTATCAGGCCAGTGAAATTGATGAAAGGCCTCCATCTCCAGTAAATCCAGAATCAGATAAGATAGCTCATGTAAGACCCCTTTTTTTGCAATCTTTCCCGGGTCTTACCGCCCAGAACCGTCGTCTTGCGGCGACACCATTACACCCAATGGTCGCCGCCACAAGACGCCGATCCTGCCGGCTATTCATCATCATCCAGGCCAACCATAATCATAGTAATTGAAGTATTAAATGAAACAAGTTCACAAAATCACATTATATATTTAACATAATACATGATTACAATGTCCACGATGAGGAAGAACTAAAAGAAAAAGGGCTTACGCCCAGTACATGTTCAAATATAGTGCAACAACACTCTCACTCTACAACTATGTGGAAGCTATCAAACACTATCTTTGTGCATCTGTAGCTGCTGCTGTGGCGACGTGTAGTGACTGCTCTGCTTTATCCCGTCCTCCTGTCCTGTCTCCTGAACGAGGTCCTGCTGTTCCGACACATCATCCCTAAAATGATGAGGTCCACCGACCGTCAATCTATAAGACTCAGCATATTCCTCACCGCCTCCACTCGCGACTCCTAGGCACCGTGCGGGAGGAGGAAGCGGAGGACATCAAAGGGTAAATCAAAAGCAGGTGATAAGCGGGTACTACTGACCTAGCAGTAATATCAATAGCTAACAACATGTATATATATACATCGAGCACCTTTCTAGCAAATCTATCATAATAAATCAAGGGGCTACAAAGAAAGCGACTAGTATATAAACGAGCGACAAAGTGAGTACACACACGCAGTTATAAAATTGTCTGAGCAGCTAGAAAGGTAAACCAGAGTAGTTATAAAGATAACTAGAGCAAGTAAATAAACAACTAAAGCAGCTATAAAAGTAACCTTAACTTATGTGTATACACACACAAACACATAAGCTAAGGGATCTGGCAAGAAGTAAACTCATCGTATAAAGAGCCCATACTAATTTATACGATGAGGTCTCTATTTTATGCAAATATGCTATGTCATGATGTGCAATGCAATGATGTAACTCACGCACACGATCTGTACGTACAGACCTTTTGTAGTTCCCTCTGTTCGAGTGTGTCAACTCAGGTACCCAGTTGAGGCAAACAGGGCAGTGGACCAGGCTGTCCACTTCTAGGTTTGTGTAACACCACCCAACCTAGACCTTACGTACGCCCCTAAGAACACACAGTGTATCCGCGTACTATCTGGTATGCACCACCTCTAGCCCTCTATTCGAGTCTCCACTCAGGTACCCTGTTGAGGCAAACAGGGCAGTAGATCGGGCTGTCCACTTCTAGGCTTGTGTGACACCACCAAACCTAGACCTTACGTACGCCCCTAAGAACACACAGGGTATCCGCGTACTACTTGATACAACGATGCCTCTAATTAAAAATGCCTAGCCTACTTCTCGCAGGACCTAACCCAAAGCAATATATAGTGAGCCTAACGCTCACAGGACTACACCAGTCTTATATTTAAACTATGAGCCTACCGCTCGCTAGACTACACCAGTCTTATATTTAAACTACGAGCCTACCGCTCGCTAGACTACACCAGTCTTATATTTAAACTATGAGCCTACCGCTCGCTAGACTACACCAGTCTTATATTTAAACTACGAGCCTACCGCTCGCAGGACTATCCCAGTCCTTCCTTATAACCCGTGCCTACCGCTCGCAGGACTATCCTAGTCCTTCCTTATAACCCGAGCCTACCGCTTGTAGGACTATCCCAGTCCTTCCTTATAACCCGAGCCTACCGCTCGCAGGACTATCCCAGTCCTTCCTTATAACCTGAGCCTACCGCTCGCAGGACTATCGCAGTCCTTCCTTATAATTCGAGCCTACCGCTCGCAGGACTAACCTAGTCCTTCCTTCATTCCTTCCCAACTTTGGGAGGGAGATTATGTTTCAAGTTCTCCTACTTAATACTCTTGTCTATTGTTATTTGATCTTAGCAGCTTGGGTTGAATCCTGGACTTTCCATGGATTACCCGATGAAGGACTCGCAGCTTGAGTTCCACCTCCTGGTTTCATTTCTACATCCTATATCTTTTCCCTTAAGAACTACTCTTTTATCTAATATTAACTTTTGCTAATACCAAAAGGGGGAGAATTAAAAGTATAAAAAGAGAAATCACAAATCTATTACACCTAAATATTCCACCTAAACAATACATCATTTCAACTTACTTTAACATTTAGGGGGAGCATATATTTAGGGGGAGCATACATTTAAGGGGAGCCTTCATTTAGGGGGAGCTTTCATCTAACGGGAAATTATTTATTTTTAAGAGAAATATATCATGTTATTTTTGTGCACACACCAAATGTTAAAATCAACAATCTAAATAGACATGATTTCTTTTTATACGGATTTGTTATTATCAAAAGGGGGAGATTGTTGGAGCATGCGCCTCGCACTCCTCCGGTTTGATAATAACAAAGTCCCGTTTGTATTTGATTCTACTTTTTATTAATGGTGTGCAGGTAACAGGTATGAGATGTTCACATTTCTGCTGGAGCAAAATTTGAATGTGGAAAAATTTCACTGTCGGAAAATTCTGACAGCCGCTGTCGCCCCGGCGACAGCAGAGAAGTTACAACTACTTCCCTCCACGGCAGCACGACGAAAGGCAGTTTTGAGCTGTCGGAAATCCGACAGCGATGTCGCCCAGGCGACAGCTCGGAGGTTACAACAACTGCCCACGACACCACCCACGACCGGCAGTTTTGCGCTGTCAGAAATCCGACATCGATGTCGCCCAGGCGACAGCTCGGCGGTTACAGCAACTGCCCGCACGACGGCACTCCAGCGACAGTTTAGCGCTGTCGGAATATTCCGACAGTCGATGTCGCCCAGGCGACAACGATTTTCTATAAAATGACTCCTTGTGTTCGTGCATTCCAAGTATTGAGAATTCCAAGTTCCTTCCTGAGTGCATACGAACTAGAGAGCTCCAGAACCTCTTCAACTCCCATTTGTGCAAAGAAGGATTGAAGATTGAAGACGAGATCGGGCGCGCTTCTACATCAACGATCATCTCGAGGCTTCAACCATCCTTTCAAAGATCTGAAATTCTAGGGAGTTGTTCTTTTCATATTGTATTTCCATTTACACACATTTCATTTTGAATTGGTAGAGAAATCGTCATCTTGCGTGCGACGTCTAAGTCCTTGCGCGGCTTAGGGGAAAATCGCTCCCTTGTGCGGAGTGTCCAAGTCCTTGTGTGGCTTGGTGGGAAATCGTGGCCTTGTGTGCTACGTCTAGATCTTGGGAAGATCTAGAGGATAGGCTTGGGCTTGGTCTTGTGAGAGACAAGTGATAGCCTTCCGATCCTTGGGAGAAGGATTGGTAAACCAAAAATTATTATATTTTTTATTATCATAATTGTGCCTTGATCTTAAGCATTGTTAAGATCAATTTTTATTGTATGCAAATTTCATGATAAATATAATTATGCTCTTTTCACTAATTGCAAATTTGTTTGCTTAAATCTTTATCTTAGAATTTTGTGTTTGATTTAATACAAAAATTGCATTGATTTAAATTTATTTATAAGTAACTTTTTAGTAAAGTAAAATTTGTCTAAAAATTATTAAGTAAAAATTATATTTTTAAACACACCCTTATTCACCCCCCCCCCTCTAAGGGCGTCACACGATCCAACACACCCAACCTAGACCTTACGTACGCCCCTAAGAACACACAGGGTATCCGTGTACTATCTGGTAGGCACCACCTCTAGCCCTCTATTCGAGTCTCCGCTCATGTACCCTGTTGAGGCAAACAGGGCAGTAGATCGGGCTGTCCACTTCTAGGCTTGTGTGACACCACCCAACCTAGACATTACGTATGCCCCTAAGAACACACAGGGTATCCGCGTACTACATGATACAACGATGCCTCTAATTAAAAATGCCTAGCCTACTTCTCGCAGGACCTAACCCAAAGCAATATATAGTGAGCCTAATGCTCGCAGGACTACACCAGTCTTATATTTAAATTATGAGCCTACCGCTCGCTAGACTACACCAGTCTTATATTTAAACTACGAGCCTACCGCTCGCTAGACTACACCAGTCTTATATTTAAACTACGAGCCTACCGCTCACAAGACTCTACCAGTCTTATATTTAAACTACGAGCCTACCGCTCGCAGGACTATCCCAGTCCTTCCTTATAACCCGAGCCTACCGCTCGCAGGACTATCCCAGTCCTTCCTTATAACCCAAGCATACCGCTCGCAGGACTATCCCAGTCCTTTCTTATAATCCGAGCCTACCGCTCGCGGGACTATCCCAGTCCTTCCTTCATACCTTCCCAACTTTGGGAGGGAGATTATGTTTCAAGTTCTCCTACTTACTACTCTTGTCTATTGTTATTTGATCTTAGCAGCTTGGGGTGAATCATGGACTTCCCGTGGATTACCCGATGAAGGGCTCGCAACGGTACTAGAGAATGTGTGGTGACTGAAGCTCAAATCCCCCTTTCCAGGATATTTATTTTATTTAGCTGCTACCCATTCTGTACGCCCATTTGCTCTCCAATTGCTCTAAAATCCTAGGTTGGATTACCATTTGACTCAGGCAGACATGTGTCGGTGTTCTAGTGAACACCGAGCCATGTCATTCCTAGTGATCGACTATTTCCTCGTGTTATCTCTCAATCACAATTTTCACTTCTTGCTAAGTCATCCTTCGCCTCCCCCAATAGGTCCTTGTCAAATTCCTGAATTGATAGTTTTACTAAATGCACCCTGTCTTTATTTCCGATGACTGCCCTTGGTGACTAATCATTCAACCTAATTGGTCATCTGCAATTCTCTTAGAGTTAGTAACTCTAGGGGTGGTGACCATAAGAAAGGGGTCCAAACTTATGTTTTCAGTTTCTACTGTTCGCAGACCAAGGTGGAATTGAACTAGGTTTGACTCTTAAGATGCAACCTTGGTCCTATCAAGTCCTAATGAGTTCCAAGTTCTTACCATAGATTCACAATTTGTAATGATCTAACAACCTCAAATCCTTCATTTCATACTCATCCAGGAAATCCTTAATCATAGTTTCTATTCAAATAGATGGGATGAAAGTAAAGTTTTACGCAACAAGTATCATCTACGGATCTCTATAAATTCTGATGAATTCACACTAGCATAGCATTGGTCTAAAAACCTCAAACCCCAAGTTTCACATTTTTCCAGGGATTATTTAACCATGATTTCTATTTAACATAAATGGGGTGCAAATAAGGATTTACACTACAAGTATCATCTATAGATCTATAAAAATTCTACAAGTATCATCAATGGATCTCTATAAATTCTGATGAATTCACACTAGCATAGTATTGGTCTAAAAACCTCAAACCCCAAGTTTCACATTTTTCCAGGGATTATTTAACCATGATTTCTATTTAACATAAATGGGGTGCAAATAAGGATTTACACTACAAGTATCATCTATAGATCTATAAAAATTATGAGAAAATTAACCTAGCACAATAATCATCTAAAAACCCCAAATCCAAGGTTTCATAATTTACCAGGGAGTATTTATCCATAATTACTATTTAATACAAATGGTGTGCCAATAAGGGATTACACTACAACTACCATCTACAGGTCTCTATAAATCCTGAGAAAATTAACTTAGCACAATAATCATCTAAAAACACCAAATCCAAGGTTTCATAATTTACCAGGGAGTATTTATCCATAATTACTATTTAATACAAATGGCGTGCCAATAGGGATTACACTACAACTACCATCTACAGGTCTCTATAAATTCTGAGAAAATTAACATAGCACAATAATCATCTAAAAATACCAAATCCAAGGTTTCATAATTTACCAGGGAGTATTTATCCATAATTACTATTTAATACAAATGGTGTGCCAATAAGGGCTTACACTACAAGTGCTATGTTAAGGCTTCAATAAATCCTAGGAAAATTACTATAGCTCAATATTGGTCTAAAAACGCAAGGTCCTAAGTCTCATATTAATCCAAGATGTATTTATCCTTAATTGTCATTTATTACATTCTTGTTAAATGCACCCCAATTTTTCCTACACCCTTAAGTCCAAAACTTCAACTTGAAGTTCAAAGAAATCCACTCATGCACATGAGTTGAATTCTTAACTAGAGGTGGTTGATATCATGTCTAAGGCATGGAAAAATTTGCAAAGCATTTGCATGAGCCAAAATCACTAAACACACCAGATACACTTTTATACAAGTCTCACTAAAAGTGGCCTAAAAGGAACTACACTTGACCAAATGATATGAAATCAATGGCATTTTAAAGGTAACCTCAAGATCTACAATATTCATGTTGATCATTATCTCCAGAAATGAGCCTAACCTAGGTGAAGTCAATATGCAAGTTTGTACAAATTATTTATCTTAACAAAATACAAATATATACATGTCACACCAAAAATGGCATAGAAGGAGCTACACTTGACCAAATGACCTGAAAGCAGTGGCATTTTAAAGGTAACCGCAAGGTCTACAATATTCATGTTGATCACTATCTCCAGAAATGAGCCTAACCTAGGTGAAGTCAACATGCAAGTTATGTACAAATTGTTTATCTTAACAAAATACAAATATATACATGTCACACCAAAAATGGCATAGAAGGAGCTACACTTGACCAAAGGACATGAAATCAGTGGCATTTTAAAGGTAACCTCAAGGTCTACAGTATTCATGTTGATCACTACCTCCAAAAATTCCATTAATACATAAGTGTGACAATTTAAATTAAATATAAAAACATAATAATTCTAGCTCTAATGACCTCCAAACTCTAGGATTTGGATGGTTAGGTCACCATACATGCATGGTCAATGTTTTAGTGACATGCAAGGTGATTCTCATCTTCAAACACATCTAACACCTCAACAAGCCGCAAATGGCTATTAGCAACCCAATTTCCTCTTAAGACACAAACTTCATTTTTGAAGTTGAGAGAAATATACTCATGCATATGTGATGAAATTTTAGCCAGTGTCCATACATGACATAAAGAAGCCCTCACCAAAATTTGGGATCATTAGGAGTTATATAACTCCAAATATTCCATTTATTTGATTTTCCATGTTCTGAATAAAACCTTAGAAAAATAATTTCCTAAAAATCTGGTTTTTGAACCTAAGCTAGGTATGAGGCACATGCATGCATGGCCAAAATCCCAAGTCCATCAGACTTATATTTTAGAGTGAGCACACTAATTAATTTCTGGTTCATGTTTTGACCAGTCTCACTATAATGAGTACTGTGGATTCTACATTTAACTAAATGACATGAGTTTACTTTCAGATGAAAGTAGACGTCCATATCTACAATTCCTATCTCTGGGAATTTTTCGAAATATGGCCTCTAAAGGCCTCAAATTAAGCTTACAAAATCTGTTACATAAGTGTGACACATTAAATAAAACTTATATTAAAAAACACACGGGTCTGCGACTAGCGATCAGGACCTAATCCAACGGCGCTGGAGTCATCTTCCCCGATGAGCCTATGGCTCTGATTCACCGCGCCTGGGCCGATTTGCGGGCAAGATTCCGGCGAATACCGGCGGTTTCCGGCGAAACGCCTAAGCCACCACCACCAGTCGACATAGGGCTGTCGACTGGTGGTGTCTGATTTGGCTGGGGTGGCCAGAGTAGGGCTCCGGCACCTTTCATTTTTGCGGCTAGGAACATGGAAAAACCCAAAGCGAAATCGCCATTGCATGGCTCAAATAGACAGGGGGAGAGATAAGATACTAGCACAGGAGGAGGGGGAAGGAACTTGCCTGACTTCGGGCTTGAGGTTGAAGGGATCCCGAGCTTGCCATGGCCGTCGAGCTTGCTTGAGTTCCACCTCCCGATCTCGTTTCTCCAGCAAAAAGGATGAAGTAAAGTTTGGTTTCGACTGCCAGGACTGCTTTGGAGCTGATGGAGGGGTCCATTTCCGCTAAGGATGCTCCTTTTGTTAACATCCATTGAAGAGGGCGATTTCTCCAAGGTCGGCACCTCCCTCAGCAGCCACTGCTATAGCTCCAGCTCAGCAGGGTTCCACTCCTCTCATCAATTTCCGGCCAGGTGAGGGGGAATTTCAAGCCCATTTGAAATACTTGGAGCTTAGCCATTAATGTGGACAGCCACTTGGTGGAGCTCCCTCCTCCCTCCCCTCTCAACAGCTGCCATGTCACTCCATTTTGTTGGCAAATTCCTGGGGAAGCTGAGAGCTATCCAGGAATTAGGGGGTGGTGGCCAAGTGGCCATTCTCCCCATAAGTTCTTCTTGAATCCCTCCTTGGTGGTGGCCGGCCACCTCTTGGTGAACCTCCCCCTTGGACCCAATTGGGCTCTAGGCAAGCCAGCCCTCTTGTGGGCTTGATTAGGTGGGGTTGAGCCAAGTCCAATTGGCTTGGGGGTTAGGTCCAAGCCTACTTAATCAAAATTAGGCCAATTTGAGGAATTGGGTTTGAGCTTGACTCAAGCTCACACCCCTCAATGTGACTGATCCACATTGTTGCTTTAGGTACTATGAACTCATCCCAAGAGAAATTGAGTCAAGGTTGGGTCAAATGGGGCTTGATTGCACTTGTTTGCCTATAGGGGCAATTTGTGTATTTTGTTGATTTTGCCCTAATTTTCCAAGGCTGAATGCACACCATGGCCCATTTAGATCTCATATACTCCCCTTAGGTTTAAGGAGGGTTGTGCTAGGTCAATTTGGTCATCTAAAGCTTACATGACCTTATTTTGGGAGGTTTGACCTAGGATAGCTCAAAGTTGACTTTTGGTCAATTTGACCAATTTGGTTGACCCCAAGGGTCCCTAGTGGACTGCTTACCTCCTTGGATGGTCATAGGGATCATAGTGAGGTTATGTTGGCTTTTTGGATTCTTTTGGTCACCCCTAGGCTAGGACATCAAGATTTGCTAAATGCACACCAATGTGTATTCCTTCTTAACTTGTGGAGTTCATGGGGCCTTCTTGGCCCATTTTGTGTACTTGATTCATCCCAGGGAAATATCCATGGCTATGTGAGATGCATAAGATGTTTTAGTCTCTTTTTAGTTAACTTTTCATTAGGGTGGTCCATGATGGCTGAGTGCACACCATGTGTTTTTCACTTCTTTCACTATCATTCTAGGGCTCTATGTCACTTATCCTAGTTTGTCATGACTTGTCATGACAAAAATTCTCTAGGGTCCTAGCAGTTTTGGGGATGTTACAAATCCCAATAAACGAAGAAACAATTTCGTCCCCGAAATTTAGGTTAGGTCTACGGGAGTTACAGTTTAGGATATGGCAGTGTCTTTTTTTTAGTTTTTGTGCAATATGACTCCCAATTAATATAGGAAACGGTTAGGTCTAGTTCACATCGCCTCATCCTCAGTTTTCTCCCAAGTGCACTTTTCGTTAAATCTTACTTCATCCATAATCAAGATCTTCTTCCTGATGGTCCTCAAATATTCATCAGTTTGATGAAGATATACAGAGTGGAGGGAGGACATAAGTTGATGTAAGGTTGCATTTTCACAAGGTGAGTGTAGGAATCTATCGAGTCTTACAATTTATAGTATGATGTCTTCGTAAGTATACAATTCTCGGTCCGGAGAGTATATTGTCATGTTCACCATCAATATCTTCAATACCATATCCTTACTAACACTTTGGATCTAACTCTCCTATGGTTCACAATCAGTGTACACGTGATGTCAGTATTCATATTTGTTAGGTGTTTGCAATTAGAATTTTTTTTTACTTGTCTTCCAAGATCATTCTATGCTTATAGCTTGGGCAACATTGGTTCTCCTAATTTTTTGTAACATCATCATTCTTTTAATACTTTATGTCAACGCTTAATCATGCTTCTAAGATCCGAAACGACATTTAGTAAATGTAATTATGTCATGGTCATTTACTAAACTGAAAGGATATTCTAGTAATAATCAAGCTCAGTTCTGGTACTTAAATTCATGTGTGTCATCAATTCCGAGCCTCATAAAATTCATATATTGCAAATCCTCCAAGATTAATTCTTGAAGTGCACCCAATCACATTAACGTCCTGAAACCTCATTCCTGATTTTTATCCCAAATCATGTGTTAATAGCGGTCAAATCTATAGTCCTCATTTGTTAAACGCAAACCAAGCTCAAATTGCACGAGACATATCGCCTATCAATCAACTATCGTGAATATGTCGTAAATTGGTCTCTAAATCACTCCCAGAGTTTTGTAAGTGATAATTTACAAATTTCAACTCTTCATAATGTCATATTTGTTTTTGGCCTTATTCTTATTCCTTTTATATTTATGGCATCCACCCATTTGTGCACAAATTATCGTTTATCGTGTCCCAATAGGTTTAATAAAGATTCCAGAGACCAGTTAAGATCTGAAATAGTGATCAATAGAAGTTCATAGTCTTTCCTCCTTATAATAATTCCAGAAGATTAATTATTTGTGGCTAAGACTGCAAACCCATTTAGGGAAGGAAGTGTGATAACTAATCAATAATTAACTATAATAAATTTTCAGATGTTTAATGGAGACAACGAGTCTATCTACTCATTTCTGCAATATTCCAGATTTTCATAATGATCTTAGGGGAACTTGACCCTAGAGTTCTTAATAATGCTTATCGTAACAAGAGTTCACAAACCCAATTCCTACGGAACTCAATCCTCAAAGTCTTTGGTTCCTTCAGAGATGAAGATCTCTTGATAATAAGTGCACGTTTCAAATTTCAAAGAATTGACCAAGGAAATAATTATTATCCACAAAACTCTAAGTGTGTAACAACAAGGGTATTATCCTAAGCTACATTGGTCTTCATTAAGCCTTAGGTCTACCACAATCGTATGTAATGAAATTATTTCCAAATCCGTAGAACTTTATTTCCAAAATTCAGATTATTGTACAGCATGTGTATCGTACTAAATTTACATGTACAGTGTAAAATTCTAATCATTTGGATAAGTTAGATGATGGGGGCACACATATTTGGGTCTAGGGTTCACTTTATATACCATGCACCAAAACAGGTGCCCGGGGAGTTGTATTGCAGAGGCTTTTGTGATTCTAGAATAACCCAAGTTAATCTTATAGTGATCCAATAAACGAAGAAACAAGATTAGCCTCCCATAAATCTTGTGTTGAGTTTCTTATATCCGAAAATTTGGACATTTCACATATGTACATAATCCTTATGGGTACACAGTCCTTGAGATTTGTGTATATGGTAAGGTTCTCTACCCTCAAAATGCCATTTACCGTAACTTTTCCAAGGATCGTGTGCCTATTAAGTGGTCTTCTCTAAGTTGGAATTCTCATTCCACATTTGACATCCTTTCTTTGTGATGGTTTTCCGAGGGTGGAAGTGTGAAGTATTAGCTTCTAAGCACATAAGTTAAACCTTATGAGTCTCATACTAATCCGATAGTACAATCACAAGCACCAAATCCACTTAAGATTGTCATATTTGTTTGTGTGAGGGGTGTTAATATCACTTAGGAAGTGACGTGGGTATATCAGGGAGTAAGCCCCGAACACTTACACACACTTTTCAACTCCTTCTTTTAGTCACATTGGGGGTATCCTACTACTTGGTCAAAATATTTTTGAGGCTGATGTCGGACTAGGATACCTTATGAGATGTCTTGTTAAGTCAAACCAATACGGTGTACTAGTCAGGTTGGCCTAATCTCATCATTAAGTGGACAAAGTTATGTGATTTCCCATATGGGCACACCACTGCTTCCGCTGCTAGTTTGTCCTCAAACTAACTCGAGCGAGGGTTGCCCTAGGGTTTGTGGACTTCTTTTACTTGGATCGAAAGTCGGCTAAGCTGATACCAGTTTGTAAGACCCTCTTTTTTTTGCTTTTCTTTCCCAGGTCTTACCGCCCAGAACCGTCGTCTTGCGGCGACACCATTACACCCAATGGTCACAGCCACAAGACGCCGATCCTGCCGACTATTCATCATCATCCAGGCCAACCATAATCACAGTAATTGAAGTATTAAATGAAACAAATTCACAAAATCACATTATATATTTAACATAATACATGATTACAATGTCCACGATGAGGAAGAACTAAAAGAAAAAGGGCTTACGCCCAGTACATGTTCAAATATAGTGCAACAACACTCTCACTCTACAACTATGTGGAAGCTATCAAACACTATCTTTGTGCATCTGTAGCTGCTGCTGCTGCGGCGACGTGTAGTGACTACTCTGCTTCATCCCGTCCTCCTATCCTGTCTCCTGAACGAGGTCCTGCTGTTCCGACACATCATCCCTAAAATGATAAGGTCCACCGACCGTCAGTCTATAAGACTCAGCATATTCCTCACCGCCTCCACCCGCGACTCCTAGGCACCGTGCGGGAGGAGGAAGCGGAGGACATCAAAGGGTAAATCAAAAGCAGGTGACAAGCGGGTACTACTAACTTAGCAGTAATATCAATAGCTAACAACATGTATATATATATCGAGCACCTTTCTAGCAAATCTATCATAATAAATCAAGGGGCTACAAAGAAAGCGAGTAGTATATAAATGAGCGTCAAAGTGAGTACAAACACGCAGTTATAAAATAGTCTAAGCAGCTAGAAAGGTAAACCAGAGTAGTTATAAAGATAACTAGAGCAAGTAAAGAAACAACTAAAGCAGCTATGAAAGTAACCTTAACTTATGTGTATACACACACAAACACATAAGCTAAGGGATCTGTCAAGAAGTAAACTCATCGTATAAAAAAGCCCATACTAATTTATTCGATGAGGTCTCTGTTTTATGCAAATATGCCATGTCATGATGTGCAATGCAATGATGCAACTCACGCACACGACTCTGTATGTACAGACCTTTTGTAGTTCCCTCTGTTCGAGTGTGTCAACTCAGGTACCCAGTTGAGGCAAACAGGGCAGTGGACCGGGCTGTCCAATTTTAGGTTTGTGTAACACCACCCTGTTGGAGCATGCGTCTCGCACTCCTCCGGTTTGATAATAACAAAGTCCCGTTTGTATTTGATTCTATTTTTTATTAATGGTGTGCAGGTAACAGGTATGAGATGTTCACATTTCTGCTGGAGCAAAATTTGAATGTGGGAAAATTTCACTGTCGGAAAATTCCGACAGCCGCTGTCGCCCCGGCGACAGCAGAGAAGTTACAACTACTTCCCTCCACGGCAGCATGACGAAAGGCAATTTTGAGCTGTCGGAAATCCGACAGCGATGTCGCCCAGGCGACAGCTCGGAGGTTATAACAACTGCCCACGACACCACCCACGACCGGCAGTTTTGCGCTGTCGGAAATCCGACATCGATGTCGCCCAGGCGACAGCTCGGCGGTTACAGCAACTGCCCACACGACGACACTCCAGCGGCAGTTTAGCGCTGTCGGAATATTCCGACAGTCGATGTCGCCCAGGCGACAGCGATTTTCTATAAAATGACTCCTTGTGTTCGTGCATTCCAAGTATTGAGAATTCCAAGTTCCTTCCTGAGTGCATACGAACTAGAGAGCTCCAGAACCTCTTCAACTCCCATTTGTGCAAAGAAGGATTGAAGATTGAAGACGAGATCGGGCGCGCTTCTACATCAACGATCATCTCGAGGCTTCAACCATCCTTTCAGAGATCTGAAATTCTAGGGAGTTGTTCTTTTCATATTGTATTTCCATTTATACACATTTCATTTTGAATTGGTAGAGAAATCGTCGTCTTGCATGCGGCGTCTAAGTCCTTGCGCGGTTTAGGGGAAAATCGCTCCCTTGTGCGGAGTGTCCAAGTCCTTGTGTGGCTTAGTGGGAAATCGTGGCCTTGTGTGCTACGTCTAGATCTTGGGAAGATCTAGAGGATAGGCTTGGGCTTGGTCTTGTGAGAGACAAGTGATAGCCTTCCGATCCTTGGGAGAAGGATTGGTAAACCAAAAATTATTATATTTTTTATTATCATAATTGTGCCTTGATCTTAAGCATTGTTAAGATCAATTTTTTATTGTATGCAAATTTCATGATAAATATAATTATGCTCTTTTCACTAATTGCAAATTTGTTTGCTTAAATCTTTATCTTAGAAATTTGTGTTTGATTTAATACAAAAATTGCATTGATTTAAAATTATTTATAAGTAACTTTTTAGTAAAGTAAAATTTGTCTAAAAATTATTAAGTAAAAATTATATTTTTAAACACACCCTTATTCACCCCCCCCCCCCCCTCTAAGGGCGTCACACGATCCAACAAGTGGTATCAGAGGGAGGTTACTCCAAAACGGTTTTACCACCGGGAGTAATGGCGCACAACGATCATGTGTTCGTTGAGGGGCAAGGCATAAGTAGACCACCTTTATTCACGGGCACAGACCATAATTATTGGAAAACACGTATGCGTTGTTTTCTAATTGCGCTAGATATAGAAGTCTGGAATATGGTAGAATCTAGTTACACTTCTCCAACAGTTGTTGTAGGAGATGTAACTATGGATAAGCCCAAAGATAAGTGGGATGATAATGATAAATTAAGATGTAAGAACAATGCAAAAGCCATGAATGCTTTATTTTGCGCACTAGATCGCACTGAATTTAATAGAGTTTGTGCTTGTAATTCTGCATTTGAAATTTGGAATCTGTTAGAAATCACTCATGAAGGTACTTCACAGGTAAAAGATTCAAAGCTATTTCAACTGGAGTCTGAATTTGAAAGGTTCAAAATGGAGGTAGATGAAGAGATTGATACGATGTACACACGATTCACAAAAATCGTGAACGACTCAAAGGTGCTAGGAAATGTGTTCTCAAATGGATATTTAGTAAGGAAAATATTAAGATCACTTCCCCCGAAGTTCAATCCTAAAGTGACTGCAATTTCCGAGTCACATGATCTTAAGACCTTACAATTGGAGAGCCTCATTGGGAACTTGAAAACAAATGAAGTTGAATTGAAAATTCAACAACAAGAGTATATGGAGCCAAGGAAGAAGGGATTGGCTCTAAGATCTAAGAAGGAAGAAACTAGTGATTCTGAGGAGGATGAAGAAGATGAGGAAAGCTTATTTGTTAAAAAATTTAGAAAATTTATGAAAAATCTGGAGAGAAGGAATTCGTTTAAGAAGTATTTTAAGAAGGAGACCTTTAGGAAGAAAAAAGGAAAGGAAGGCGATGAGGAGGAAGAGAGACCGCCACCGGAGTGCTATCACTGCAAGAAGTTAGGACACATCCGAAGCAAGTGTCCAAAGTACTTGAAAGAACTTAAAGAAAAGAAGCACAAAGGGTCGAAGAAGGTGTTAAAGGCGGAAACATGGGATGATACTACTTCTGAGGATGCAAGCAGTTCAAACTCAAGTAAAGAAAAGGAGGCCAACATGTGCTTAATAGGAAAGAGCGTCATATCTGATGACGAATGCAGTGTCCAAAGCGACACTGAGGTAACTCCTCCAACCTATGATGAATTATTTTCTGAATTTTTAAAGACTTGCAAATTTTTTGAAAAAAGTTTAAGAGATAATGATCTTCTTAAATCTGAAAATGAAATTTTACTTAAAGAAAATAAAAAATTGTTAAATGAAATCAAAACTATTGGAAAAAGAGATAGTTCTTGCCAAGAGTGTGATCACTTTTTGGGAAGAATTAAAGAACTTGAAGAATCTCTTTCCAAATCTCATTCTACAATAAAAGTTCTTACTAAAAAGAATGAGATTTTAGAGAGAAATCTGAAATCTTCAATTTCCAAAGTCCATGAGGGAAAGAAATCTTTTGAACGTAGATGCGTAAATCTAGTATCCGAGAATACAGAAATGAGAAACCAGATTCATGACTAAACACTAGCCATGAAAAAATTTGGAATGGGCCGAAGATCACTGGATATGATCTTAGGATACCAACGCCATGGATCTGGAAGGTCTGGACTCGGATACACGGCTGGAAGATGTCGCCCGGCGACAACCACTGTCGCCGGCGATAGTGAAAAGTCCAGAAAATTTACTTTAAAAAATTCTAAAATTAATGAATTGTCAAATACTGCATCCTCATCCAGTAAAAGTCCAAAAAAATTATACTCTTCTAAATACATTACATGTGCCAAATGCAATAGATTTGGTCACACTACGGACTCTTGCTGGAAGGAAGGAAAAAGTAAAATTAAACAAATCTGGGTGCCTAAGGCTTCTACCTATACTATGGGTGGAACCACTTGGGTAACCAGATCTTTACTCACCTCTTCTTTCTAGGTGTGTTGGCAGGCTAAGGACAAAGAAGACGTGTGGTACTTGGACTCGGGTTGTTCAAAAGACATGACGGGCAATAAAAAGAAGTTCCTTAGCCTAGAGATGAAGAAAGGAGGAGTTGTTACTTTCGGAGACAATGGAAAAGGAAAAATCATCGGCATCGGAGTTGTGGGTAACGAAAATTTTTCAATTTCAAATGTTTTATTTGTAGAAGGATTAAAGCATAATTTGATTTCTATTAGTCAATTATGTGATAAGGGTTTAAATGTTTTATTTGAATCTTCTACAAATTTGTGCAAAATTATTAATTCCAAAACAAATGAAATTGTTTTTACCGCACCTAGATGTCATAATGTATATATGATTAAATTTCTAGATTTTTCAAATTCTACTTTGAAATGTTTGTTATCAAAAAATGATGAATTAGATTTATGGCATAGGCGACTTGGACATACTAGTGCCAAGTTAATTACAAAACTTTCAAAAGATAAATTAATTAAAGGTTTACCTTTGTTAAATGGAAATTTATCTTCTTCACTATGTGTGCCTTGCCAAAAAGGAAATTTTTCAAAATCATCTTTCAAAAGTAAAAACATTATTTCTACCACAAGGCCACTTCAATTAATACATATGGATTTATTTGGGCCAATTGGAATTTCTAGCTTAGGAGGTAGAAAATACACATTTGTATTGATTGATGATTATTCTCGTTTTTGTTGGACTTTATTTCTAACCTCCAAATCCGATGCATTTTCAGAATTTTAAAAATTATGTTTGCGTATTCAAAATGAATTTGAGTTAAAAATTAAACGCATACGATCGGATCATGGAGGAGAATTTGAAAATGAAAAGTTTATTTCTTTTTGTACGGAGTTAGGAATTAAACATGAATTTTCCGCTCCACGCACACCACAGCAAAATGGTGTAGTGGAGAGGAAAAATAGAACTCTTCAAGAGTTAGCCCGTACAATGTTATCTGAATTCAAACTACCAAAATCTTCTTGGGCTGAAGCGGTTAGCACGGCATGTTATGTAATTAATAGAGTAATGCTTCGCCCTATTTTAAAATTAACTCTTTATGAATTAATTTTTAATAAACAACCAAATGTTTCTTATTTCAAAGTTTTTGGTTGTAAATGTTTTATTTTGAATTCTAAAGATTCCTTAGGAAAATTTGATGAAAAATGTGATGAAGGTATTTTTATTGGCTATTCTTCAACTAGTAAAGCTTATAGAATTTTTAATAAAAGAACAAAAATAGTTGAAGAATCTATTCATGTTAGGTTTGATGAGTTTGCTTCATGTGTAGAAAAGAAAATTACAGGAAAAGAAGATGAACTCCTTCCCACGGTGGAGAATGATGATGAAGAACTTGGAGAAAATGAAGAAGAAAAAGAAGAAGAAAGAGAAGGAGAAAGAGGAGAAGAAGGTAGAGAAGAAGAAGAAAGAGAAGGATATGTGCCTCCAAGTGAATTGAGATTCTCAAAGGATCATCCAAAGGAGCTTATCATTAGAGATCCGCAAAAAGGGGTTAGTACTCGTTCATCGCTACATGTTTTATTTTCAAACCTTTGTTTTGTTTCTGAAATAGAACCAAAAGATGTTTCCACCGCTTTAAATGATGAATTTTGGTTTTTAGCTATGAATGAAGAACTTAATCAATTTGAACGTAATAAGGTTTGGAATCTTGTAGAACGACCCAAAAATCATCCTGTAGTTGGTGTTAAGTGGATTTTTAAAAATAAAATGGATAATGAATCTAGAATTGTTAGAAATAAAGCCAGATTAGTTGCAAAAGGTTATGCACAAATTAAAGGGGTAGATTTTGATGAAACTTTTGCACCCGTAGCAAGATTAGAAGCGGTTAGAATATTTCTTGCATTTGCTTGTTTTAAAAGATTTAAATTATATCAAATGGATGTCAAAACCGCATTTTTAAACGGGTATATAAAAGAAGAGGTTTATGTAGAACAACCCCCTGGTTTTATAAATGAGAAATATCCAAATTATGTTTATAAATTAGATAAAGCGCTTTATGGATTAAAACAAGCGCCTCGTGCTTGGTATGATCGATTAACTCAATATTTGTTAAAGCATGATTATAAAATAGGAAGTGCTGATTCTACACTCTTCATTAAGCAAATTGATCATGATTTTGTTATTTTACAAATTTATGTTGATGATATTATTTTTGGAGCCACTAATGAAGAGTTGTGTAATGAAGTAGTTCAAATTATGAAAAATGAATTTGAAATGAGTATGGTTGGAGAACTTTCATATTTTCTAGGTTTTCAAATTACGCAAAAACATGATGGAATTTTTATATGTCAAACCAAATATATTCATAATATGTTAAAAAGATTTGGATTTGAAAATCTTAAGCATGCAAACACTCCTATGAGTACTTCACTAAAATTAGGAAAAGATGAAAGTGGTGTTTCAATTGAACAAACCCTTTATAGAAGTATGATAGGATCTTTATTGTATTTAACCGCATCTAGACCTGATATTATGTTTGTCGTTTGTTTATGTGCTAGATTTCAAGCTAATCCTAAAGAGTCACATTTAAAAGCGGTGAAACGTATTTTTAGATATCTCATAGGAACATCAAAATTAGGTTTATGGTATCCTCATAATGATTCCTTTATTTTGCATGGTTTTTCGGATTCGGATTATGCGGGATGTTTTTTAGATAGGAAAAGCACTAGTGGCACTTGTCACTTTATCGGCCCTTCACTTATTTCATGGTCGAGTAGGAAACAGAATTTTGTTGCCCTCTCTACTACCGAGGCCGAATATATTGCACTAGGTAGTTGTTGTGCCCAAGCTCTTTGGATGTCACAAACATTAGAAGATTTTGGCATGCAACAAAGTAGTGTAGAATTAAAGTGTGACAATAAAAGTGCTATAGACTTAACTAACAATCCCGTATTACATTCTAGATCTAAGCATATAGATGTCCGACATCATTTTATAAGGGATCATATTAAGAAGGGTAATATAAAAGTCAACTTTATAGGCACGGAAAATCAACTAGCGGATATATTCACTAAGCCGTTACCGGATTCCCGTTTTTCTATGCTTAGGCTAGAATTGGGAATTCTAGACATTTCACAATGAATATATCACTATTTAAAGCCTATAAAATAAAAAAAAAAGTTATCACAAAACCTAAACAATTTAAAAAGAAAAAGCCTAAATTTTAAAATCAAACCATAGAATTTCAAAAGACTTAACAAAAATTCAAACATCATTAATATTACATCAATATTGTTCCAATAAAAACAGTAGAAAACAACATAAGGATCAAGTTCATTAAACAGAAATAGAAATCTGAAGTTCACTGTCGCCCAGGCGACAGTGGATGTCGGAAATTTCCGACATCAACCAGCAGCAGCAGCCTAATGAAACTACTCAGAATCTTCAAAACCAGCCCCACTGCTCTCTGGACAGTCTTCTGGAGGTCCTCGTCTCACAGCTTTACCACGTCGAGTCCACCTCACCGATTGGCGTGGCGGTTCTTCGTCCGGAACTTGCCATTCGGCCTCTTCCTCCGGAGTTGGCTTTAACTTCAGACCTTTGACGAGAAACTTCATAAACTTCTGCATTCGACTACGGTCCTTCTTCACTTCCTTCTTGTGATCCTCTAGTGAATCAGGTAAATCATCAATGGACTCTCGTAGTGATCCTGCCCTAGGCATTGGCGGCTCTCGAATCTCAATTCCCGGATGGGCCTTTTTCTGCGTCTTCTTCACTTTCATCGAACCCGTATAATATATCTCCGGATAACAATCATCCAAATAAGAACCTTGCGCTATCCATCCGTACTTCTTATAGTTATACGCTGAATTATCGCCCCCATTGGCAGCGTATGAACCTTCACCCATTTTGGATGCTTTAATCTATACGCATACTGAATCTGGGAGAGTATGAAGTCCGCCACATCAAAAAGCTCATCCTCCATAATGTAGTAAGTAATGAGGGTCAACTGAGCCATAATACTTCTTGTATCTCCACTCTTCAACATGACTGAATTCCTTAATATATCTTGAACTAAGAAAGCATCCGGAGTGAGTGACGTAACTTCAGTGGTTAGAGTCTTCTTTTGATTCCCATGTAAACTCATGTTTACAAGGGTCCAATCTCTATCTTTTCTATAACTCTCCACTATATCCGGCATATTTTCACTCATCACTAGTCCGAATTCCTCTCTTAGATCAACATGTGTTATTTCCACATGTTGACCTTGGATTCTTGATCTAACTCCCCCATCCAATTCAGTGTAATTTGGATCTTCCAAATGATTATAGAACTCTCGAATCAAAAAGGAAGAGAACGAATCTGGGGTGATTATTGAGAGTATACCTGCATTCGCAAGCCGATCATAGATATGATCGTGCTTCGGCGAATCAAATTCCACATATTTCGCTACTCCTACTATGGCTTTCTCCACCCCAGGATACACTTGATACGAACTATGCGCATCTTCAGAAGTACTTCTTCGCGCTTTAGAACTGGAAGCCATTCTGCAAATAACATATAAAAAACATGGATTAAAAATGTGTTGTGCACTGGAACACTGTCGCCCAGGCGACAGTGACTGTCGGAAATTTCCGACAGTACTTCAGTAAACTTCTCTTGAAATTTTTTACATAAACTTCCAGATCTACTCAAAATGATGTTCTACTCAAAATGAAATTTTTTAAACATCAAGTCTTTAAAAAATATTTTTTTTTCTTCTTTCTCTCAAATCTACATCTTCTCCAATCCTTACTATTCATCATCTTCAACCTTCTTCCTCAAACAAATCTTGCATTTAAAAAAAAATTTATACTATGTACAAATGCAACACTTCAACCACAAAAATCACAAAAAACAAAAATTTTTCACCAAGATCCAACAAGATCCCCTTGATTTACACTAGATCTACATTTTTAAAAACACAAAACTTCCAAGATCTACACCATTCATCAAAGGAAAACTAAAAAACATACATCATTTATCATCTCCCCTTTCTAAAATCAAAAATCCCTAAAAAATTTTAAGTCAAAACACTTAAAAATCAAAAACCATACCTTAGATCTAGGATGTCGCCGAACTCCGACAGCTTCCTCTCATTTTTAACTCCAGGAAATGATGCAAAATAGGGTTTGACTCGGTCCAAAGCCCTATTTATAATTTTGGCTGTCGCCCAGGCGACAGTGACTGTCGGAAATTTCCGACAGCTCCGGTTTTGATAAAACTTCAATTTTGGGTCCCTTTGATGATTTACAATAGTTATATGTCATTATTAATGCTTCACCTCATGACTTGATGACAAACCATGTGCTTTTTATTTTTAAAAAATGACTCTTACATGATTATATGATTTCATTTCCAAGCTATCATCGTATTGACACTCCTACTTAGTTGTTTAGACCATTGGAAATTGTTTTCGCATGCCTCTAAGTATGAGAAATTATTTATCTATCATAATGAACTATCACGTTCACTTCTTTTAATCAATACGTATGTCTTTTTATTTAATATATACATGAATCATATTTGCTTTAACATAATAAAATAGCACTTCATAAATACAACTTTCAACATTGATTTGTTAGCACAACAAACTATACACCATCTTTTGCGATTCAAGTGAATTCGGAGATCCTTGGTCAATTACAAAAAAATATCAATATCTCAAAATTAAGATATCACAACATCTGTGATCAAAAAAGTTTAAAATAAAGACAAGGAGACTCCACCAAGCACTACTTACCCTCCTGATAAGTCTTAATGAGCATTGTGAGGTTAAGCACCTTGGAAAGAATTGTAAAGTGTCTTGTGCAAAAGAAATATGGTTTACTATTCTTCTTGTGCTATATCTTCAAAGTCAAAGTTGACTTTATATGCTTATATTATGTTCTCCATTTCAATGATCATGTAGATTAAATAACTTCATATGTTTGATCTAAGTATCACATGTACACATCATTATGTTATATAAACATTCATCTCATGAGAATTGGACCGAAAATATTCCATATATCTATACACTATTGTGTCTTTCTATGATACTTTCAAATGACCTTACTCATGTTTAAGTTATTTTCTTTCATTACTTCATATGGCTATATCGTCACTTCATGAGTATATTCATACTATGGCATATAACTATTATTTCATTAACTTCAATCCTTTCCAACAAAGTGCTTCCGCTTACTCTTCATTTCTACATCCTATATCTTTTCCCTTAAGAACTACTCTTTTATCTAATATTAACTTTTGCTAATACCAAAAGGGGGAGAATTAAAAGTATAAAAAGAGAAATCACAAATCTATTACACCTAAATATTCCACCTAAACAATACATCATTTCAACTTACTTTAACATTTAGGGGGAGCATATATTTAGGGGGAGCATACATTTAAGGGGAGCCTTCATTTAGGGGGAGCTTTCATCTAACGGGAAATTATTTATTTTTAAGAGAAATATATCATGTTATTTTTGTGCACACACCAAATGTTAAAATCAACAATCTAAATAGACATGATTTCTTTTTATACGGATTTGTTATTATCAAAAGGGGGAGATTGTTGGAGCATGCGTCTCGCACTCCTCCGGTTTGATAATAACAAAGTCCCGTTTGTATTTGATTCTACTTTTTATTAATGGTGTGCAGGTAACAGGTATGAGATGTTCACATTTCTGCTGGAGCAAAATTTGAATGTGGAAAAATTTCACTGTCGGAAAATTCCGACAGCCGCTGTCGCCCCGGCGACAGCAGAGAAGTTACAACTACTTCCCTCCACGGCAGCACGACGAAAGGCAGTTTTGAGCTGTCGGAAATCTGACAGCGATGTCGCCCAGGCGACAGCTCGGAGGTTACAACAACTGCCCACGACACCACCCACGACCGGCAGTTTTGCGCTGTCAGAAATCCGACATCGATGTCGCCCAGGTGACAGCTCGGCGGTTACAGCAACTGCCCGCACGACGGCACTCCAGCGGCAGTTTAGCGCTGTCAGAATATTCCGACAGTCGATGTCGCCCAGGCGACAACGATTTTCTATAAAATGACTCCTTGTGTTCGTGCATTCCAAGTATTGAGAATTCCAAGTTCCTTCCTGAGTGCATACGAACTAGAGAGCTCCAGAACCTCTTCAACTCCCATTTGTGCAAAGAAGGATTGAAGATTGAAGACGAGATCGGGCGCGCTTCTACATCAACGATCATCTCGAGGCTTCAACCATCCTTTCAGAGATCTGAAATTCTAGGGAGTTGTTCTTTTCATATTGTATTTCCATTTACACACATTTCATTTTGAATTGGTAGAGAAATCGTCATCTTGCGTGCGACGTCTAAGTCCTTGCGCGGCTTAGGGGAAAATCGCTCCCTTGTGCGGAGTGTCCAAGTCCTTGTGTGGCTTGGTGGGAAATCGTGGCCTTGTGTGCTACGTCTAGATCTTGGGAAGATCTAGAGGATAGGCTTGGGCTTGGTCTTGTGAGAGACAAGTGATAGCCTTCCGATCCTTGGGAGAAGGATTGGTAAACCAAAAATTATTATATTTTTTATTATCATAATTGTGCCTTGATCTTAAGCATTGTTAAGATCAATTTTTATTGTATGCAAATTTCATGATAAATATAATTATGCTCTTTTCACTAATTGCAAATTTGTTTGTTTAAATCTTTATCTTAGAATTTTGTGTTTGATTTAATACAAAAATTGCATTGATTTAAATTTATTTATAAGTAACTTTTTAGTAAAGTAAAATTTGTCTAAAAATTATTAAGTAAAAATTATATTTTTAAACACACCCTTATTCACCCCCCCCCCCCCCCTCTAAGGGCGTCACACGATCCAACACACCCAACCTAGACCTTACGTACGCCCCTAAGAACACACAGGGTATCCGTGTACTATCTGGTAGGCACCACCTCTAGCCCTCTATTCGAGTCTCCGCTCATGTACCCTGTTGAGGCAAACAGGGCAGTAGATCGGGCTGTCCACTTCTAGGCTTATGTGACACCACCCAACCTAGACATTACGTATGCCCCTAAGAACACACAGGGTATCCGCGTACTACTTGATACAACGATGCCTCTAATTAAAAATGCCTAGCCTACTTCTCGCAGGACCTAACCCAAAGCAATATATAGTGAGCCTAATGCTCGCAGGACTACACCAGTCTTATATTTAAACTACGAGCCTACCGCTCGCTAGACTACACCAGTCTTATATTTAAACTACGAGCCTACCGCTCGCTAGACTACACCAGTCTTATATTTAAACTACGAGCCTACCGCTCACAAGACTCTACCAGTCTTATATTTAAACTACGAGCCTACCGCTCGCAGGACTATCCCAGTCCTTCCTTATAACCCGAGCCTACCGCTCGCAGGACTATCCCAGTCCTTCCTTATAACCCAAGCATACCGCTCGCAGGACTATCCCAGCCCTTTCTTATAATCCGAGCCTACCGCTCGCGGGACTATCCCAGTCCTTCCTTCATACCTTCCCAACTTTGGGAGGGAGATTATGTTTCAAGTTCTCCTACTTACTACTCTTGTCTATTGTTATTTGATCTTAGCAGCTTGGGGTGAATCATGGACTTCCCGTGGATTACCCGATGAAGGGCTCGCAGCGGCACTAGAGAATATGTGGTGACTGAAGCCCAAATCCCCCTTTCCAGGATATTTATTTTATTTAGCTGCTACCCATTCTGTACGCCCATTTGCTCTCCAATTGCTCTAAAATCCTAGGTTGGATTACCATTTGACTCAGGCAGACATGTGTCGGTGTTCTAGTGAACACCGAGCCATGTCATTCCTAGTGATCGACTATTTCCTCGTGTTATCTCTCAATCACAATTTTCACTTCTTGCTAAGTCATCCTTCGCCTCCCCCAATAGGTCCTTGTCAAATTCCTGAATTGATAGTTTTACTAAATGCACCCTGTCTTTATTTCCGATGACTGCCCTTGGTGACTAATCATTCAACCTAATTGGTCATCTGCAATTCTCTTAGAGTTAGTAACTCTAGGGGTGGTGACCATAAGAAAGGGGTCCAAACTTATGTTTTCAGTTTCTACTGTTCGCAGACCAAGGTGGAATTGAACTAGGTTTGACTCTTAAGATGCAACCTTGGTCCTATCAAGTCCTAATGAGTTCCAAGTTCTTACCATAGATTCACAATTTGTAATGATCTAACAACCTCAAATCCTTCATTTCATACTCATCCAGGAAATCCTTAATCATAGTTTCTATTCAAATAGATGGGATGAAAGTAAAGTTTTACGCAACAAGTATCATCTACGGATCTCTATAAATTCTGATGAATTCACACTAGCATAGCATTGGTCTAAAAACCTCAAACCCCAAGTTTCACATTTTTCCAGGGATTATTTAACCATGATTTCTATTTAACATAAATGGGGTGCAAATAAGGATTTACACTACAAGTATCATCTATAGATCTATAAAAATTCTACAAGTATCATCAATGGATCTCTATAAATTCTGATGAATTCACACTAGCATAGTATTGGTCTAAAAACCTCAAACCCCAAGTTTCACATTTTTCCAGGGATTATTTAACCATGATTTCTATTTAACATAAATGGGGTGCAAATAAGGATTTACACTACAAGTATCATCTATAGATCTATAAAAATTCTGAGAAAATTAACCTAGCACAATAATCATCTAAAAACCCCAAATCCAAGGTTTCATAATTTACCAGGGAGTATTTATCCATAATTACTATTTAATACAAATGGTGTGCCAATAAGGGATTACACTACAACTACCATCTACAGGTCTCTATAAATCCTAAGAAAATTAACTTAGCACAATAATCATCTAAAAACACCAAATCCAAGGTTTCATAATTTACCAGGGAGTATTTATCCATAATTACTATTTAATACAAATGGCGTGCCAATAGGGATTACACTACAACTACCATCTACAGGTCTCTATAAATTCTGAGAAAATTAACATAGCACAATAATCATCTAAAAATACCAAATCCAAGGTTTCATAATTTACCAGGGAGTATTTATCCATAATTACTATTTAATACAAATGGTGTGCCAATAAGGGCTTACACTACAAGTGCTATGTTAAGGCTTCAATAAATCCTGGGAAAATTACTATAGCTCAATATTGGTCTAAAAACGCAAGGTCCTAAGTCTCATATTAATCCAAGATGTATTTATCCTTAATTGTCATTTATTACATTCTTGTTAAAAGCACCCCAATTTTTCCTACACCCTTAAGTCCAAAACTTCAACTTGAAGTTCAAAGAAATCCACTCATGCACATGAGTTGAATTCTTAACTAGAGGTGGTTGATATCATGTCTAAGGCATGGAAAAATTTGCAAAGCATTTGCATGAGCCAAAATCACTAAACACACCAGATACACTTTTATACAAGTCTCACTAAAAGTGGCCTAAAAGGAACTACACTTGACCAAATGATATGAAATCAATGGCATTTTAAAGGTAACCTCAAGGTCTACAATATTCATGTTGATCATTATCTCCAGAAATGAGCCTAACCTAGGTGAAGTCAATATGCAAGTTCTGTACAAATTATTTATCTTAACAAAATACAAATATATACATGTCACACCAAAAATGGCATAGAAGGAGCTACACTTGACCAAATGACCTGAAAGCAGTGGCATTTTAAAGGTAACCGCAAGGTCTACAATATTCATGTTGATCACTATCTCCAGAAATGAGCCTAACCTATGTGAAGTCAACATGCAAGTTATGTACAAATTGTTTATCTTAACAAAATACAAATATATACATGTCACACCAAAAATGGCATAGAAGGAGCTACACTTGACCAAAGGACATGAAATTAGTGGCATTTTAAAGGTAACCTCAAGGTCTACAGTATTCATGTTGATCACTACCTCCAAAAATTCCATTAATACATAAGTGTGACAATTTAAATTAAATATAAAAACATAATAATTCTAGCTCTAATGACCTCCAAACTCTAGGATTTGGATGGTTAGGTCACCATACATGCATGGTCAATGTTTTAGTGACATGCAAGGTGATTCTCATCTTCAAACACATCTAACACCTCAACAAGCCGCAAATGGCTATTAGCAACCCAATTTCCTCTTAAGACACAAACTTCATTTTTGAAGTTGAGAGAAATATACTCATGCATATGTGATGAAATTTTAGCCAGTGTCCATACATGACATAAAGAAGCCCTCACCAAAATTTGGGATCATTAGGAGTTATATAACTCCAAATATTCCATTTATTTGATTTTCCATGTTCTGAATAAAACCTTAGAAAAATAATTTCCTAAAAATCTGGTTTTTGAACCTAAGCTAGGTATGAGGCACATGCATGCATGGCCAAAATCCCAAGTCCATCAGACTTATATTTTAGAGTGAGCACACTAATTAATTTCTGGTTCATGTTTTGACCAGTCTCACTATAATGAGTACTGTGGATTCTACATTTAACTAAATGACATGATTTTACTTTCAGATGAAAGTAGACGTCCAGATCTACAATTCCTATCTCTGGAAATTTTTCGAAATATGGCCTCTAAAGGCCTCAAAATAAGCTTACAAAATCTGTTACATAAGTGTGACACATTAAATAAAACTTATATTAAAAAACACACGGGTCTGCGACTAGCGATCAGGACCTAATCCAACGGCGCTGGAGTCATCTTCCCCGATGAGCCTACGGCTCTGATTCACCGCGCCTGGGCCGATTTGCGGGCAAGATTCCGGCGAATACCGGCGGTTTCCGGCGAAACGCCTAAGCCACCACCACCAGTCGACATAGGGCTGTCGACTGGTGGTGTCTGATTTGGCTGGGGTGGCCAGAGTAGGGCTCCGACACCTTTCATTTTTGCGGCTAGGAACATGGAAAAACCCAAAGCGAAATCGCCATTGCATGGCTCAAATAGACAGGGGGAGAGATAAGATACTAGCACAGGAGGAGGGGGGAAGGAACTTGCCTGACTTTGGGCTTGAGGTTGAAGGGATCCCGAGCTTGCCATGGCCGTCGAGCTTGCTTGAGTTCCACCTCCCGATCTCGTTTCTCCAGCAAAAAGGATGAAGTAAAGTTTGGTTTCGACTGCCAGGACTGCTTTGGAGCTGATGGAGGGGTCCATTTCCGCTAAGGATGCTCCTTTTGTTAACATCCATTGAAGAGGGCGATTTCTCCAAGGTCGGCACCTCCCTCAGCAGCCACTGCTATAGCTCCAGCTCAGCAGGGTTCCACTTCTCTCATCAAATGCCGGCCAGGGGAGGGGGAATTTCAAGCCCATTTGGATTACTTGGAGCTTAGCCATTAATGTGGACAGCCACTTGGTGGAGCTCCCTCCTCCCTCCCCTCTCAACAGCTGCCATGTCACTCCATTTTGCTGGCAAATTCCTGGGGAAGCTGAGAGCTATCCAGGAATTAGGGGTGGTGGCCAAGTGGCCATTCTCCACATAAGTTCTTCTTGAATCCCTCCTTGGTGGTGGCCGACCACCTCTTGATGAACCTCCCCCTTGGACCCAATTGGGCTCTAGGCAAACCAGCCCTCTTGTGGGCTTGATTAGGTGGGGTTGAGCCAAGTCCAATTGGCTTGGGGGTTAGGTCCAAGCCTACTTAATCAAAATTAGGCCAATTTGAGGAATTGGGTTTGAGCTTGACTCAAGCTCACACCCCTCAATGTGACTGATCCATATTGTTGCTTTAGGTACTATGAACTCATCCCAAGAGAAATTTAGTCTAGGTGGGGTCAAATGGGGCTTGATTGCACTTGTTTGCCTATAGGGGCAATTTGGGTATTTTGTTGATTTTGCCCTAATTTTCCAAGGCTGAAAGCACACCATGGCCCATTTAGATCTCATATTCTCCCCTTCGGTTTAAGGAGGGTTGTGCTAGGTCAATTTGGTCATCTAAAGCTTACTTGACCTTATTTTGGGAGGTTTGACCTAGGATAAATCAAAGTTGACTTTTGGTCAATTTGACCAATTTGGTTGACCCCAAGGGTCCCTAGTGGCCTGCTTACCTCCTTGGATGGTCATAGGGATCATAATGAGGTTATGTTGGCTTTTTGGAGTCTTTTGGTCACCCCTAGGCTAGGACATCAAGATTTGCTAAATGCACACCAATGTGTATTCCTTCTTAACTTGTGGAGTTCATGGGGCCTTCTTGGCCCATTTTGTGTACTTGATTCATCCTAGGGAAATATCCATGGCTATGTGAGATGCATAAGATGTTTTAGTCCCTTTTTAGTTCACTTTTCATTAGGGTGGTTCATGGTGGCTGAGTGCACACCATGTGTTTTTCACTTCTTTCACTGTCATTCTAGGGCTCTATGTCACTTATCCTATTTTTGTCATGACTTGTCATGACAAAAAATCTCTAGGGGCCTAGCAGTTTTGAGGATGTTACAGCTCATATGGCTAGATTTAAAGAATCTATTGCTACAGCTCAGATTAATAAAGCCAAAGCAGAAGGCAAGGGCTATTCTCAATATACAATAATGTCTGATTTCAGAAGACAAGAATTTGAAAGGTATAGCTCAAGACACCTTTTTAATGCTGAAGATTACTTAAGGTTGCACCCAACAGCAGTGGTTCCTCATGCATCATCTCAAACCCTGTTGGGAGCTAATGACCTCTATATGAGTAAAAGAGAGTCAGAAAATCCTAATAGAGAAATCATTTTCAAGCCCTCTTCAAAGTGACAGAGTAAATCTCCTATTTATTTGGTCTTGCTTATTATTTTTGTTTTTAGTGTAAATATTTCTAAACTCAGGGTGATATATTTTCTATCTGCTGAAATGATTTAAAATTCTGTCAGATATATATATGCTCTATGTTTGCTATTTGTTTGTTTTAATTTTGTCAAATAGTATCCTAACCCAAATAGGGGGAGATTGTTGGAACAACCCTAGTACTGATTTGGGCTAGGATCACTGTTGAAACCGATTTTTCGGTCTCTGTGGAGTTCGGGGCCCTCACCGAGATGAGGTGCGGCTAGCCCTTACTGATCCCTTAGAGAAGGTAGGCCGGAAACTAGGAAGATTGACTAAGACCTTAGTCACAGCGAGGAGGTCCCTCCACTAACCCGAAAGATCGTTGAGCGCTTCCCCTCCCAAGCCAAAGCTGAGACTCGGGCACCTTGGAGAGCTCTGGAGGTGCTAACCAAAGTAAGCCTAAGGAGAGAGAAGCGGAAGTGAAATCCTCTCCAAAGGTGCCCTTGAGGTCTTATTTATAGGTCTTCTGGTCTGGCCTGCAAATAGCAGGATTCCGCCTTTTGATTTTACTATACACACCCCAAATGGGTCTGCTAACAACCAAACTCCGTTGTTTGGAGAGGCTAAAGGCAGACCACTAAGGGTGAAAGGGTAATTTGACCCTGTCGGCTTATGGGCAAGGAACTGCGAGAACCTTCCTGTGAGGTGCTCTCGCGGGCCCTCTCACGAGTCCTGCTCGCGGTGCCTCTCCCAGGCGATCGCCCTACGAGGACCTCGCTGGCCCCCTCCTGGCGGTATCTGCCGAGGTCCGGTCTCGCGAGCTTTCCGGCGAGACCATCTCTTATGGCTTTAAATGAGCATGGAACACTGCCGACTTCTATTGATTCCGTCGAGCAGGGGTATGGTCGACGAGGCCGGGGGGGGGGGGGGGGGGGGGGGGGGGGGGGGGGGGGGGGGGGGGGGGGGGGGGGGGGGGGTTTGACAAACACACCCGCGAGCACTTGTCTTGCCGACCCCTCACGCTCTCCCTTCAGCAAGCTCCGTTCTCGGCCTCTTGTGGCCGTCTCCTTGCCTGGCGAATATCGGGGTTGTACACAATCCCCGCTCTTCGCGAGGACATTTGTGCTCGCGAAGAATCATCCAACCCCTGGTATTCGCCCGCTACTTGATGATCTGTCGGGAATCTTTGGTGGGTCCCACCCTGTGGGCTATAAATATCGTCCCGAGTCTCCAGTGGCGTGCGCCGCCACTTCTTTTCCTTTCCCTTTGCCTGATACTGTAGATGCCTCTTTCTGAAGAAGTCAAGGCTCGCATGAGGGAGGTGAGAGCCGGCGGGCTCCCCTCCACGACCAAGGTCCCCGCCTGGATGAACCAGCCTCCTCCCGCTCAGTCGCCGAAAGTTAGGAAGGCGAAGGCGGCTCGCCGAGCCAGGGATGACTCTGCAATGTTGGATTCCTCCCCCGACGATCGCTACCACGAGAAGGTACGAGCTATTCCTCTAGTTTTGTGTCAATAAACTTGTTTGTGATTCATACTTGTTCGCAGGATGCTTTGACGAACGAAAATACTGGGCAACCCGCTGATGGCTCTCGCAAGAGTCCGCAGGCGGATACGGACCTCGCTGGAAAAAACGTCACCGGTATGATTTTGGTCTCGCACGCAAGAATGTTTCTTGTCAATTGTCTAACCTTTTCTCCTTACTTCTTACAGTCTCACCCCTGAAGTCACCGGCTCACCAGACATCGCGGCCTCCGTCTACGCCTCCGCCTCTGCCTGACAAAATCATAGATAAGCCCGGATTCCAACTCTTGACGAGCGAGTAGACCGGTGGCTCTGTGCCGCCAAAGATCCCTCCGACCAACAACGCCGCCTACCCTGCCGGTCTGGGAAAATCTCTCTACCCTCACTACGACAACGTGTTTCAGGGCCGTCCCTCGACTTCTCTCCCCCCGCGGGGTAAGCATTCTCACGACCCCTTGCCCTACGCGAACTCAAGCGCTCCATCTACTCTCTCCGCCATATCTCGCAGAGAATCTCGAAAATCCGCCTACCGATTCTGATTTGGGCGACGACGAGATGTCCCCCCTTCCGGACCAGGTGGAGGACTTCTTAGGGGATCCGCGAGACCCCGAGATGTTGAAGCAGCGAGTCGCGAAGTTGCTGAGGAAACACGGGAGGATGTTGATGGATCTCAACATGTAGGCGAGGCAGCATGATCAGGATGAGAGCTCTACGGCGTCGGAGGTTCATATAGCTAGGATGAGAGACTACGCCTACCTCATGGACAGGGAGGGCCGATTGGCCGAGGATTACTACAACTCTAGGGTACCGCCGAGATCCGGGTCGCGGGGTGGGGGCAAGTGGAAATGGCTACCCCATGATTCTCGCTAACTGTTATGCCGTGAAATTATTTGTAATGGGTGTCGTTGTTTTTAGACAATCTCGCTACGGCTCGTGACTCGCGTATCGGCCACTCGTTGGCTTTATTTCTTTTGACCATAAGCATCACTAGCTTTTTATTATTTTATGCTCGTTGCTAGTACATCTGTTTTATTTTCATGTTACATTGTGTTCGCGAGGATCTTCTGTTCTCGCTAAATATTTCTCGCGAGATGTTGTTTGTGCTAACCCCGCAGGTCTCTCTCGCCCGCGTCCGTGATGTGATGTTTTATCTGCTACCCGCGCCCGACGGCGTTTGGACTTCTTCCCGCCCTTTTGCTTTGGCTATAAATAGGCGGCCATAACTGAGTCAACCACCGCATTTACTCTCGACCTTCTTCCCCCTCTGCTTCAGAGCTCTCGCTCCTTCCCGTTCTCGCTTTTCTTCTTTTCTCGCAGGTTACTAAAATGGGTGGAGACGCTAATGAGTCAGAGGGTCGACGAAAGATCGCTAAAGCTTTCGCCGAGCATAGCTTCTTCCACTGCAATCTGACCGATGAGGAGTACTTCAGCGCAGTCGCCGACTATGTTACCCCCCCCCCCCCCCCCCCCCCGTTCGAGGCATGCCGTCCAAGCGAGGACGACGTGATCAATGCCCCGCGGGTCAACGAGTTGGCCATTCCACCGCCCATTTCGCGGTCGGCCCGCGCCTTTCCCTGTGGCCGGAAGTTCGCCAGGTAATAATCGCTCTCGCTCGCTTCTTATTCTCTGCAGTTCAAGTCTCGCTCATCATGTGAACTAATACCGTTTTCGTTGCTCGCCAGGTGCTCAAGCACTACGGCGTTGTTCCGGGCCAGCTTACCCCCAATGCTATGGCTGTGGTCACCGTCTTCGCCTGCTACCTTCGCGAGGAGCGCATCGAGTTCAGCCTCCCGGCCTTCCGGAAGCTGTTCTCGTTCCGCGCCTACAAGGTTGGGATGGCCTACTTCGTGGGCTCGGGCCCTAAGGTCGACGAGACCGTCAACAAGGCCCACTTCTGGGCCCAGAAGTTCCTCGTCGTCAAGGGGAACTTCGGCAATACCCCCCCTCTCGCCAGTTCAACACAGCGAGACCACGTACCGGCCCACTGCCCTCCGAGGCCACGACGCCCTTCTATACCAGTTCTTCTGCAAGAAGAACTTTGAGGTCGTCCATCTCCGCCGCAACCTCGACAAGCTGCTTCCCGTACTCACCGGGGAAGGTAAAAGATCTCGCTCCATCATCGACCCCCCTTTCCTTTTTCCAGTAATTTTGTACTTATTGAAGCTTCAACTATTTTCTAGGCGAGCGGGATCTTCCCCTCCATCCCCCTTACGCGAGCAATCGGAAAACCGACGCTACCCTGGCTCTCGCGACCATGGGGGCGGAGGCTTGCCGAGGCGCCGTCACTCCAGGTGAGCCCTCTTCTCGCAAGAGACCGGGAGCTCATGGCGGTCATGCCGTTCCCCCGAAATCTCCGCCAAAGAAGAAGAGTAAGAAGAGCGGGGTCTCGCTCGCCTCCTCGAAAGGAAAGGAGCCCCGCGAGGCGGCTTTCGACAAGTTCGA
Organism: Dactylorhiza incarnata; assembly: GCA_033032865.1. NCBI lineage: Eukaryota > Viridiplantae > Streptophyta > Magnoliopsida > Asparagales > Orchidaceae > Dactylorhiza > Dactylorhiza incarnata. Next base: position 12,691,583 of record JAWHQI010000028.1, read on the forward strand.
CCTCACCGCCCTCTCCGCAGGGGGTGAGGACGACGAGCCCTGTCAGGAGGTTTCCAGAACCTTTGTCCCGCCCATCCCCGTCAACCACTACAACTTCGGCCTCGGCCAGAGGCGTCGCGATGAGACCGGCGAGCTCCTGGCCAATTGGAAACCGGAGACCAACCGGGTGGACATCTCCACCATCCTTCCCTCTTGGGTGGAGAAGGAGACCGTCAGCGGTCACGCCTTCGACCTCTCGTTCGCTCTCTATGGGCGCGAGGACGCGGGGTCTTATAAAGATGAGACTGCGAGAACCCTCGCTTTCGAGAGTGCGAGGTAGCAGTTGCGCTATGCCGAGCTCGCCCATATGACGGGGAGGCGTTGCTTACAGCTGGAGCTTCAGAACGTGGAGCTCGCGAGGGCCTATCAGGGGCTCCTCACCGAGAACACGCAGCTGAAGGAGAAGCTGCTCGCCGCAGAGGGCAGTGTGGTGAGTTAGACTTCCTCATCCTCCTTTCCTTTGGCTGTTTTGCTTTTTTAATTGAACTTAATTGCAGGATGTCGAGGCCGCCGGGAGAGCCGACGCTCGCATCAAGGATTTGGAGGGCGAGGTGGCTGGGCTGAAGGCCCTAAACTGCAACCTCACCCGTGTCGTCGTTCCCCCCTCACCTCGCCGTCTGAATGAAGAGCGGCGAGCGCGAGATGAAGAAGTTCGCTTGGAGTCTACGGATTCGGCTCGCTGTATCTTCCAGATGATGAAGGCGACTGGCCTCCTAACCACCGACGCGGCCGACCTGGACCTGGAAGATATCGTCCCTGAGCTTTTCCACCCGCTTTCGCCAGTGAAGGGCAGCGACGACGAGGAGGTGTCCGCGAGCGACCAGTGAGGCTTACAGCTTGATTTTGTTCAATTTTGTTTTTTGGCTGTCGAGATCGCCGCTTTATGTAAATCGGACTTTTAAAATGAATGAATACATATTTTTGGCTGTGATGTGTTTGCTCCTTTCTCTGTATTGTTTTTGTGTTGATATCTCGCTCTTGCTTATCTCGATGTTTACCTGTATGTAGGCCACTCCCGCAATGACCGTTCTCGCATTTTGCGTGGTTGAATAGGCGAGGGTAGGACCTTTTCGGCTGCTCTGGTTTTTCGCTATTCGCCTTAGGGCTACTACTCTGTGTATGAGTTTTTCTCTAGGTCTCGCGAGTTGTTTTCTTTTCGGCCAGAGCTCGCCTGTTACCCTGCGCCGGCGACCTTTCGGCCGAGCACCGGATTTCCCTGTGCATAGGATTAGCCTTCATCGCTCGCCTGCTATCGCGCGAGATCTCTCCTTGCCGAACGAGCGGGCTCGACGAGCGAGAAGGATAGGGTCAGCGCCGAAACCTTGCTATCCTGATGCATTTCATCCTGACCTCATAAAGAACTCCCCTCCTTGTCTGGGAGCGGAATGGACCCGATGTCCTCCAGCATTGAAACTCATCATTTTTGCCAGCCTCTCCTGAAATAAACATCTGTCACCATGCCAACCTCTCCAGAGGTCAACCTGAACCCCCCATCTAGTGATAGCCCGGGAGCAGAATCGATCTGGGGCATTCCAGCATAAGAACTTGTCACCGTGCCAGCCTCTCCATAGATCAACCTGAACCCCCCGTCTAGTGAGAGCCCGGGAGCAGAATCGATCTGGGGCATTCCAGCATAAGAACTTGTCACCCTGCCAGCCTCTCCAGAGATCAACCTGAACCCCCCCCCCCCCCCCCCCCCCCCCCCCCCCCCCCCCCCCCGTCTAGTGAGAGCCCGGGAGCGGAATCGATCTGGGGCATTCCAGCATAAGAACTTGTCACCCTGCCAGCCTCTCCAGAGATCAACCTGAACCCCCTATCTAGTGAGAGCCCGGGAGCGGAATCGATCTGGGGCATTCCAGCATAAGAACTTGTCACCCTGCCAGCCTCTCCAGAGACCAACCTGAACCCCCCGTCTAGTGAGAGCCCAGGAGCGGAATCGATCTGGGGCATTCCAGCATAAGAACTTGTCACCCTGCCAGCCTCTCCAGAGATCAACCTGAACCCCCCGTCTAGTGAGAGCCCGGGAGCGGATCGATCTGGGGCATTCCAGCATAAGAACTTGTCACCCTGCCAGCCTCTCCAGAGATCAACCTGAACCCCCCATCTAGTGAGAGCCTGGGAGCGGAATTGATCTGGGGCATTCCTGCATAAGAACTTGTCACTGTGCCAGCCTTCGCATAGTAGCTATAACTATCAAATGAGATAAAATATTCAATTAACATCATAATAAAATTTTTAAGGATAGAATCACTTCAAATCGTCTCCACTTCTTGCTCGGTCGAGGGGTACCCCCTCCACATCTCGGAGGTGATACCCCCCCTGTCTTGAGCACTTCACTTACAATGTATGGACCCTCCCAATTGGGGTTGAGCTTACCTACCGCGACCCCTCTCCCGGCCGCGTCGACCTTCTTCAAGACCAGGTCCCCTTTTTGAAAGTGCTTTACTCGGATGTGCTTGTCAAAATACCAGGCCATTCGCCGCTTGATTTCCTCCTGCCTGATGGTTGCCTGGTCCCGAAGTTCCTCCACCAGGTCTAAGGATAGCCTTTGTTCTTCATCGTTGGCCACCGCCACTCTTCATCCCCTTCACCTGCGGCGGTCACCCTGGGGGTATCGTCTTTACTTCGAACTCGATGGGAAGGATTGCTTCGGAGCCATGGGAAAGTTTGAACGGGGTCTCCCCGGTGGCAGTGTTAGGGGTAGTCCTCAGGGCCCAGAGAACAGATGGTAGTTGCTCTACCCAGTTTCCTCGGAGGTTCTCCACCTTCTTCTTCAGTAGGTTGACGATTATTTTATTTGCCGCTTCTACCTGGCCGTTGCTTCGTGGGTGGTGAACCGATGCGAACCTGAGGTCAATGCCAAGCTAGGTGCAGAAGCTAACGAATTCTTCGCTGGCAAATTGCGGCCCATTGTCCTTCACGATAGCTAGGGGAAGACCGTGCCTGCAAATTATTTCTCACCATACAAAGTTTCTCACAACTTGAGATGTTACCTTGGCGAGCGCCTTCACTTCTACCCATTTGGAGAAATAATCGATCATGACTAGCAAGAACCTTCTTTGGCCGCTAGCTTGAGGGAAAGGGCCGACCAGGTCCAACCCCCATATGGCGAAGGGCCAGGGAGCCGTGATGGTTCGAAGTCTCTGAGCTGGGTGGAGTTGGAGTGGGGCGTAGAGTTGGCACTTGGAACACCTCCTTGCGAACTCTGTTGCATCCTTGCTGAGGGTGGGCCAGAAGTAGCCTTATCTCAACACCCTTCCTTCCAGAGTTCGGCTCCCGGAGTGTCTCCCACACTCCCCGGAGTGAATTTCTTCTAGGACTCTCGGAACCTCCTTCTCTGAAACACAACGGACCAGGAGTCCCGAGAGAGTCTTCCTGTACAGCCCTCCTGCATGCAAAGAGTAATAAGCCGACTTATACATGAAGCGTCGCCTGTCTATGTCTCCTTCGGGGAACTTCCCTGATGTTAAGAAAGAGATGAAGGGATCCATCCAGAGACCCGCTGATCTACTTCCATCAGCTCTCCTTCCTCAATGGAGGGCCGGAAGAGTTCTGAAACCGTCCCTCCAGCTCGAGGACCGAACTTGGATAGGAGGTCCGCGGGAGTGCTCTCTTCCGTTGGCACGTGTTTGATGGAGAAAGTGTGGAATTGCCCAATGACTCCCTTAACCTTCTCCAAGTATCGCAGAAGAGTCGGGTCCTTTCCCTCGAACTCTCCCTTGACTTGGCATGCTACCACCATGGAGTCCGTCGAGACCTCCACATCTTGCACTCCCAGCTCTCGAGCTAACCGCAGGCCTGCTATCACTGCCTCGTACTCCGCTTGGTTGTTGGTAATTGGGAAACGGATGTTCAGGGCTTGCTCGATTTTTGTCCCTTGAGGACTCACTAGGATGATCCCCCCCCCCCCCCATAGGAGTGCTTTACTGAGGCACCATCCACCAACATCCTCCATGCTACTGGGGGAGGTAGTTCAGGTTCTCCCACCTCGGTCATGTAGTCGGCCATGAAGTCCGCCACCGCTTGGGCCTTGATTGATGTCCTGGGTATGAACGTAATATCGAACTCGCTCAGCTCCACAGACCATTTTGCCAATCTTCCCGAGTGTTCCACTCCTTCCATGATTTTGCGAAGTGGGTGGTCTGTCACTACTCTTATGGAGTGTGCCTGTAAGTAGGGCCGGAGCCTCGGCGTCGCCACCACTAATGCGAAAGCCAACTTCTCCAAGATTGGATACCGGAGCTACGCCTTCTTCAGCACTCGGCTGACATAGTAGATAGGGAATTGTTTTCTCCCCTCCTCCCGGACCAACACTGCACTCACTACCTCCGACCCTACTCCCAGGTACAGGGATAGGTCTTCTCCCGATCTCGGCCCTTGGAGTAGGGGGTTTGGGTGAGTTGTTCTTTCAAGGCTTGGAAGGCTCCCTCGCATTCCGAAGTCCATTCAAACTTTTTGTTGCCCCTTAGTGCCTTAAAGAAGGGCGCACACTTCTCCCCCGCCTTGGATAGGAACCTGCTGAGTCCGGCCAGCTTCCCTGTGAGGCTCTGAACCTCCTTCGGGTTCCTTGGCGATCCCAACTCCATTATTGCCTTGACCTTGTCTGGATTAGGTTCCACTCCCGCCGGGGTTAGTAAGTGGCCTAGGAACTTCCCCCGGCTTGCCCCGAAGACACACTTCAAGGGGTTGAGTTTCATCTTGTACTTTCGTAGAGTCCCGAACGTCTCTTCAAGGTCTCGGAGGTGAGACCCAAGGTCCCGACTTTTCACCATGAGGTCATCAACATAGACTTCTAAATTTCTTCCTTTCTGCTCGCGGAAGACCCTATCCATCATCCTTTGGTACGTAGCACACGTGTTCTTGAGCCCGAAGGGCATCATCTTATAGCAGTAACATCCATCCCCCGTGATGAAGGAAACATCCTTGATGTCCGGGGGATGCATGCGGATTTGATGATAACCTAAAAAAGCATCTAAGAAAGACATTACAGAGAAACCAACGCCTGAGTCAACCAGTGCGTCGATTCTAGGCAGGGGGTAGCAATCTTTCGGGCATGATTTATTAAGAAGTGAAAAGTCGATACACATGCGCCACTTACCTCCTCCCTTTTTTACCATGACTACGTTGGAGACCCAGCCTGGATACTGGATCTCCGATACAAAACCTGCCTGCAGGAGTTTACCCACCTCCTCTCAGATAGGTCCTTCAAGCTTGTCCGCTACGGCCCTCCTCTTCTGTCGGTTGGGGCGGGTGCTGGGGTTGAGGTTGAGGCGGTGGCAAGCCACATCCGCATCGATCCCGGGCATCTCCGCGGCGCTCCAAGCAAAGACATCCACATTCTTCTGCACGCAGGCCAGGATCTCGGCCTGCTCCTTCGGATTGAGCTCTCCGCTGACTCAGACCTTTTCCACCACCCCGAGTCGAGTGGGGACTTCAAGTTCCACGACCTCATCCACGACCTCCAGCCTGGATTGCTCTCCCCAAGCATTTTTCTCCTCTCCACCGCCAGCGAGCGCTTGGGCTCCTTCCTCCGTCTCTTCCCCTCCTACCATCATCAACTCTTCCGCCCCTCCTTCCTGGGCACCCTCTCCTTTCCCCTCTTCTCCTCCTCCTCCCGCCCTGGGCCTCTCAGCGACCCCTTCCTGGGCATGAACCTCTTCTCCCTCCATCCTTTCCTCAGCTCTTTTCTCTCCTCCGGCTTCTGCCGCCTCCTCCATCATTTTATCGAACTCCTCCGCTTCCCCCATCCAGGTGATGGTGTTGACAGCCGTCACGTAGCACTGTCTCGCCATCTTGGGGTCTCCTCGGATCTGGACCTGGACTCCACCCGCGTTGAACTTTAGACACTGGTGGAAGGTGGAAGGGACGCATCTAAACGCGCTGATGAGAGGCCGTCCGAAGATGGCACTGTAGCTGCTTGGGGCGTCCACTATCACAAAGCGGCAGTTCCGGGACTGCCCTCCGAGGGTCACATGGAGCCCCACTCTACCTTCTACCTCCTTCCTTTCTCCTGAAAAGCCGAATAAGGGGCCATCCGAGGCCAACACCCTCTTGGATTCTACCTTCATCTCATCAAACACCTTCTTGAAGACGACATTGACCGAGCTACCGTTATCGACTAGAATCCGCGAGACGGTGAAGTTCTCGATGGCGGTCTGGATGACCAGCGCATCGCAGAACGGGTCTTCATAGCTTGGCATGTCCTTCTGAGAGAAAGTAATTCTCTCCGCCGGGGGTGGAGCAGTGGATGTCGAGGCCACGCTTCGCCGATAGATGGTATGAAGGCTAGCCTTGTGGGTTGCCTCCACCCCTACCCCCCCATGGATCACCCCGATCCCTCCTCTGCTCCCCACATCAACTCTGTCTTCACATCTTTCTTCCTCCTCCCCTCGAGGCTCGACCTCCTCAATTCTCACTTGTTTCCTTGGTGAGGGGGCTCGGCCCCTTTTGGTCTCCAGGAACTCTGGGCAGGTGGCCGTCGCGTGACCTTCCTCATCATGGATGTCACAATATGGAACGCCACCTCCCCTTCTTCGCCTTCCGCCACCCTATTCCTCCTCCTTCTTGCTCCCGCTTCTTCTCTTGCCTCTTCTCTCCTTCCTCTTCCTCTTCCCCTCCTGATCGCCATGGCTTGCTGAGGCGGGGGAGGCAATTTCCTCGGACCCTGCCTCCATCCCAGCTGATGGGGTCTTCCTTGACCCCCATAGAAGTTACCCCTTCCCGGGCCGTAACCTCTCCCCTGACCTTGCATTCCTTCGGCACGCTGCCTCCACTCCCCCTCCGGGGCCCTGGGCTCTTCCCTTCTCCTTACCTCTTGCTGCCTGACCTCCGGCTCACTGAGATTTGCTAGCCTCTTTACAAGCTCCAGATTGGCTTCCTCACTCTCAATCTCCTCCGCCACCCTCTCCATCAACTCCTCGTAGGAGATGGGGGCTTTCCTCTTTAGCGCCATCTTAAAGAAACTTTCCCTCAGCCCGACCGTGAAAGCGAGCTGGAGTGCAAATCCTGGCATCTCCTGAGTGAGCAGCACTTCCTCTTGGAACCGATCCGCGTAGCGAGCCAATGACTCCTTTGGTTCCTGCTTCACTTTGAAGAGGGACTCGGCGTCCTTCTTCCTCTTCTTTGTAGTTGAGAATCGCAACAAGAAGCTCCTGCGCAAATCCTCGAAGGCGTAGATCGACCCTGTGGGGAGTTGATGGAACCAGTCCCTGGCCCTTTCCTTAAGGGTGACGGCGAAGAGCCGACACTTGAAAGCATCTGACATCGGCCTGATGGAGACCGAGTCCTCGAAAGACAGGAGATGTTGGACAGGGTCATCCCTGCTGTTGTAGTACACCCTGTCCCACTCTCCGAACCCTGCCGGGACAGGTGCAGAAAGTACTAACTCGCAGAAGGGGCTCCCCCCTTCTACCACCCTTTCTCGCTCCGCTCGCCCCTCTAGCTCTCTCGCCAGAATCAAGCTCACGGGGACCGCGCTTGCGAGAACAGCATTCGCCTGGACCACTCCCACAGTCGCCACGCCCTCCGGGCGCTCGCTCGCCTGCGTCGTGCTCGCCGGCACTGAGCTCGCTGGCACAGAGCTCGCCGGCACGGGACTCACCGGACTGGCAAACAGTACTCGCCCTTCCATGTCTTGAATTGAACTTCCTACGACTTCTTTCCCGGCCCTCCCCCCGGGGCATTTTCGCCAACCGCCGCTGGAGGAAGGGTCGCCTGAGGTGTCGGGGTCGCGAATTCGCTCCGCAGCGCCGCAACCGTGAGCCCGAAGGTGTCAAGCACCTCCCTCCTGAAGTCCGCGAACATCCTCGGCGTCACCACCTGCGGTGGCTAGCTAAACCCCTCAACTTGATCCTCGCCTCCTGCCATGCCTGCTCCATGGAACATTCTTAGACCAGCCACACTCCACGCTCACCGCACCAAAATGTTGAAACCGATTTCTCGGTCTCTGTGGAGTTCAGGGCCCTCACCGAGATGAGGGGCGGCTAGCCCTTACTGATCCCTTAGAGAAGGTAGGCCGGAAACTAGGAAGATTGACTAAGACCTTAGTCACAGTGAGGAGGTCCCTCCACTAACCCAGAAGATCATTGAGCGTTTCCCCTCCCAAGCCAAAGCTGAGACTCGGGCACCTTGGAGAGCTCTGGAGGTGCTAACCAAAGAAAGCCTATGGAGAGAGAAGCGGAAGTGGAATCCTCTCCAAAGGTGCCCTTGAGGTCTTATTTATAGGTCTTCTGGTCTGGCCTGCAAATAGCAGGATTTCACCTTTTGATTTTACTATACGCACCCCAAATGGGTCTGCTAACAGCCAAACTCCGCTGTTTGGAGAGGCTAAAGGCAGACCACTAAGGGTGAAAGGGTAATTTGACCTTGTCGGCTAATGGGCAAGGAACTACGAGAACCTTCCTGTGAGGTGCTCTCGCGGGCCCTCTCGTGAGTCCTGCTCACGGTGCCTCTCCTAGGCGATCGCCCTGCGAGGACCTCGCTGGCCCCCTCCTGGCGGTATCTGCCGAGGTCCGGTCTCGCAAGCTTTCCGGCGAGACTGTCTCTTATGGCTTTAAATGAGCATGGAACACTGCCGACTTCTATTGATTCTGTCGAGCAGGGGTATGGTCGACGAGGCCGGGAGGGGGGGGGGGGGGGGGTTCGACGAACACACCCGCGAGCACTTGTCTCGCCGACCCCTCGCGCTCGCCCTTCAACGAGCTCCGTTCTCGGCCTCTTGTGGCCGTCTCTTTGCTTGGCGAATATCGGGGTTGTACAATCACTATCTGTTATTAGGACTCAAGTTGACCTCATTGTATAGTCTAAGGGTCAAGGTCTAAAGTTGTCTGAGTTAGATAGAACTTAGGAAAATTCCAAGTTTCTGTGTTCGACGAACATCATTCTGCGTTCGACGAACTCCTTTCTGCGTTCGACGAACATCGTGTTTAAGTTCGACAAACTTGCTCCTCAGCTCAACAAATTCAGTCCTCAAGCCAGTTCAGAAGATTATCTCTCAGTTCTATGAACTCCATATTGAGATCGATGAACTCAGATTGTGTTCGACGAATTAATTCAGTTCGATGAACTCAACTTTTAGTTCGACGAACTCAGCTTTCAGCTTGACAAATTTTCTCTCCAGCTTGACAAACTTCTGAAGGATCAGTTATCTATTTTCTCTGAACTCAGATCGACTAATCAGCAACGGATCTATTCAGTTCTTGTGGACTTATTCATTATCAGATAAGTCAAGATTTGATCTTTCCTTTTATTTATTTCTTTCTATTCTCTTCTTTCGAGAAAGTCGTTGACATATTGGAAAAGGATACTTTTATGGAAAAGGAAAAGGAATTAAGTATTATTGCTGAATCAGATTACAGTTCAGAGAAATATCTTTTTAGAATATTTTATTCCTTAACCAGAGGATTTGAATTTCAAATCAGTGATATATTGTCTAAGGAAAAGAAAGAGACAAGCAGTGTAGTACCAGTAAAAGAATCAGTCGAGATAGAAATACAGAAAGTCAAAAAGAAAAAGAAAAATAGATCTTCATCCTCAACAGCAGTACTTTCATTCCCTGAGAACATCAACAATCTTCTCTCAGTTTTAGCTGCTAGTTCTTAATCTTCAAAGAGCAACAATAATCTGAGAAACATTGTCTCTCAGATTCATCTGCTATCAAGGAAGATTTTCTACATTCAAGAGAAAGCTCCATCCATCCAACTGTCAAGAATTTCTATCAGACATGGGGAGCTTTACAACACAACAATCCACTAGTCTTCTCTCAGCTTGTTGACAGAGAAGAATCTCATAAACACTTTTTGTTTACCCCTTTTTATCCCATCTTGTACAGGGTTCTAACTCCCTTCAAAAGTTAAACCTTTGGTGGCAGGGTACCTGATCAAAAACCTGTGTTTTGGTTTGAGCACTTGATCAAAAGCTCAGTGGTGTTTGGGCACCTGATCAAAAATCCCAGTGGTCATAGGGCACCTGATCAAAAACCTAGTGGATTCCTACCAAGGGTGGTAGAAGAGTAGATGTACCCAGTTTGATTAGGGAACTACTATAGATCCTTGTGTCTTCTGTGATTGTGTTTTTCCTTTCTGTACTGTGCTGTGATTTTTTGTTTTGCTTTTACGCTCACTCTGTTACACATATTTATATCAGTATTTTAATTCCGCTATAAAATAAGTTTAAAAACTTTTAGTACTCTATTCACCCCCTCTAGAGTAAATCTAAGATCTAATACCTCACTTTCAACTTCCTCCTGGAATCTATCCACGTAACTCCCCAACATCTCCCCTGGCCTTTGCAGAACCAAGAACAGGGCTTTCGCCCCCTTCCTCCTCTTCTTCGAAGTGGACAACCTCAACAAGAAACTCTGGCGCAGGTCCTCGAAGCCGTAGATGGTTCCTACTGGGAGTTGGTGGAACCAGTCTCTCGCCTTCCCCCTGAACGTGATGGCGAAGAGTCTGCACTTGAAGGCATCTGACATTTGCCTGATCGAGACAATGTCTTCAAACCACTGGAGGTGCTGAATAGGGTCGTCCTTCCCTGTGTAGTAAGACATGTCAGGCTCGCTGAACCCATCCGGAATGGGAGCTGATATGATCAGCTCGCAGAAGGGACTTCCCCATCCTTCCTGGCGAGTCGAAGGCGTTCTCTCTACCTCCCCACTGGGGTAGCCGGTCCCAGGAGAGCTGTTGAAGAGCACTCTTGCCTGGAGACCCGAGACCTCCCCTGCGTCTGGCTCCTTCCTTTGTCGATGTGCTTGCTCCGCCTCCATCGGAGATGGCGAGGCGAGCACGAGTGCGGGTGGTGTAGAGCACTCATCGTGAGGGGGGAGTGCGACCCACAAAAGTTCCAAGATTGACTTCCTAAACTCATCGAAGTCACCTTTCTTCACGTACTCGCTGGTAGGGGGTGAGTCCCCCAGCTCATCGCCTCCAGCCATGAGACTTGCTCAGAGATTTCCGAACTAGCTGCTTCCATGCTCACCGAACTAGAATGTTGAAACCAGAGAACTGGTCTCGACGTTCGAAAGGGGGATGTAGCTAACCCTTACTTGACTCGCGCTAGAACCCTTGACCAATTGCTAAGAACCGAAAGACCTTTCCCTTGAAGAACACTTGAGTCTAGAAATAGACCCCTTAAGCTGCAGCGCGGAGGTCCTACCACACACCCGGAAGTTCAGAGAGAGCTTCCCCTCCCAAGCCAATGCTGAGTCTGGGCACCTTGGAGGGCACTAAGGACCACCTCACCATCAACCTTCACTGACAGGGGGGAGTGCTTGCTCACAAGACACACACGGGGAGGGGGGGGGGGTAGAGACCAACCCTTCCCAAGGTGCCCATAGGGGTCTATTTATAGATTCCCAAAATTGGGTTGCGGATAGGCAAGATTCTACTATCCGCAGCTCAACCTCAAACCGGAAGGATCAACGCAAGAGAGGGGGCTAGTGGGACACGAAGTGTCCACTCTCCCCCTTTTCGGGGGTCGGGAGAGTGGACCGAAGGTCCACCACCCAGACTGGGCGATTGGACCTTACGCTCCACTCAACCCTTCGGGCGAGTGGACCCTTGGTCCACTCGCCCAGCTGTATGGGGCGAGTGGACCACGGGTCCACTTGCCCATACCCTTGGGAGAGTGGACCCAAGGTCCACTCGCCACACCACTCGGGCGAGTGGACCAATGGTCCGCTCACCTGGGGCCTTGGGCGAGTGGACCCAAGGTCCACTCGTCCAAGGAAGTTTGCCCCCAAGCTTTCTCTTTTCGATCTTGACGATCACCGACGGGTCGATCTTCTGCATCACGGTCACCCTCTTTATCACGATCTCATCCGCATCGGGTCACACCGACTCAAAAAATATGAGGGTTGTACATATATATATGTGTGCAAAAGAGTTGAAAATAAAGAAAAAAATACACTCCACAAAAAAATAAGTGTGAGAGTGTAAATTTATATTGAGTGGTGAATATGATCATTTCTTGAGAACAAAACTCAAACAAAGGTTTAGGAATGAGGAAGTTTGGTACCATGCTTTATTCCTACCTTTCATCACCTAAACCCCATTACAACCTAAGGTAAGTCCTATGTGATCCAATATAAGGAGTCAAGATTAAATCAGTAGAGACATGTAATAAGCTGAGTTTTGGTTTTGTAAAAGCTTTCAACAACAACAACACTCAAGCCTTTATCCCACCATAGTGGGGTTGGCTATATGGAGCTTCTATCGCCATTGCGCCCTATCTTTAATCATAGTCTCACTAATGCCTAAGTACATCATGTCTTTCTTTATAGTTTCACTCAAAGTCTTTTTTGGTCTACCCCTCCCCCGTTTAACATGTCTAGTGACGAAACTCTCACAAAACCTAACAGGTGCCTCTAATGGTCTCCTATGTACATGTTTGAACCATCTTAAACGAGCTTCTCACATCTTCTCTACAATTGGCGCCACTCCTGTAAAAGCTTTCATTAAGAAAAAAATGTATAATCTAAACTTTGATTAATGGATCTAGCTTATCACAATTTGTTTGATCTTCATTAAAATGGAAAAGTTTAAAAAATTGAATCATTTTTCATCTCATATCTTTTGAACACAAGAACTTTTCTCGGGATTCTACTTTTACTTAGTATATTTTTTATTTCACTTTATATGACAATACAATTACATAAGAATGAATGAAGAATATTTACATCCTAGTCTTCCTTTTTGCTATGGAATAGCAAAACTCATGTGTGGGGGTGTATGATGAACATATAATTATAGTAAATTTATATTCTTTTTCATCACCATTTTTCATTATTAAAATACACTCTTCATGTGCTATTGACTTATTTTCTCCTTTTCAGGACTATGGAGTGAGAATCAGATGTCAGGCCAGTATTAGAAAGTAATCAACACAAAAAGTCATTGAAGATGACATAATTTCACTTTTTGGCACACGACCCGTGACACACGCCCGTGTGTTTGCCTGTGTGGCAGTTGAAAGACAATTCCAGGACAGTTTTCCAATGAAATGACATGACTTTTGAGGCACATAATTAGAGACACATGCTTGTGCGCGCTGCCTCTATAAGCAATTAACTATTGTATAAGGATCGGGACACATGTCTGGAGTCTTGAGACATTATGGATGAGGCGCATGCCCGGAGGCACATGATAGTGTACGTAGACCGTGTGCCATTTTAACTTCAGGAGATGGACCATGGACGTGTCTGGAGGTCAACGCCGCGACGATTAGGGCACATGCCCATGTGTGATCTATTTTGTCAAATTTATAAATAAATAGAAAAAGAGAGATTTAGGAGAGGCTTTGGACAGAGGCAAAGAGAGTCTTTATAAGGGTAATCTTGTATTTGAGAGGGTTTAATGCCGAACTCCTCGGGAAAGGAAGGAAGTCCAAGGGAGAAGGAGGTTTAAGAGGAAAGTATTCATGTTTATTTCTTTTTCCTCTTAAGGTCTCCCTAGTCTAAGAACTCTCCTCTCCAATCCACTTGAATCGGTATTTTATCATGTAATCGTTACAATCTCTATGGTTTCTTATATTGATTTGAGAAGTACTTTATTACTATCATTAATGTTTTGGTCAATCTTCTTTTATACTATGTCATTCAACGCTCAATGAATTATCACTAGAACAATTTTATTGTGATTTATGATATCTGTGATCTTTATATGATTTTGGTAGTAAATAGATAAGTTCAAGCATACTATAAATAGAGTCCATTGCTCCTTGAAAGAATAAGGAACTATGACTCTTCCGTCTAGGTGGGTGCAAACCCTTGTGTCGGGATTCAAAGAATGATAAAGCGATCTTTGGGGTCCCCTACCTATAGTTCAAATCTCAGGTAGGCCTCTCGAAAATCAGAGCTTCGATGTCATCTTACCCATGGAGACTGGAGTGGTGTGGAATCCTGTGAATTAGATCTACATCAAACATTACTTCTCTTTATTTAAAAAGAACCATCATTTTGTAATGATACTACACAACCACTAAACTTCCAAATATTAAGATTATTGGTTATTTTAAAGTAGTTAGTACTTTATTATAAAATATTCTACTTTATTAAAATAATTTTCCAAAGATAAACATAGTAAGATAACAAGAGTGTAGAAGTAGGCTACGTAAGGAGCGAACCCCTGACGAATTATAAATGTGAATTTTGATATAATAAAAACTCATATACTCAACAATAGGTGTGCTTGCCTAAAAGCACACAAAATCCATCTCTAATTTGTATGCGAAAGGAGAGTGAAAATTACACCTATTAAAGAAAGGGTGCTCTTATGAGAATTCAGAGTACAAAAAGAAAAATAAAGAAACAGTTGTACATGAGCAGATTCTAATGAAGGTCTCATAAAATAGTTGTGCATATGAAAATTCAGAATACAACAGCTTTTAAGAGAAATGGCTTTGCATAAGCAGACTCTGATAAAAGTCTCTATACTCTGAATTTTGTTTCTATATAAATTTCTTTTTTCTTGTTCAATGCAAATCACCTATTCCTCTATAAAACATGCTATACCAAATATAGGGAGATTGTTGAGAAAAATTCTCTTAATTTGGTATATCAAGTTAATATAAGTGATTTAGGAATTGTCTCATTATATATATAGAAATGCATTACATTATAAATGCATAAGATGAAATCAGATAGCAGCTGCCAAGGAGTTAATAGGTATTCAAAGAAGAAGAGCCAACTAAGTTAAACCTCTGTGCATCGAGAAGAATTCAACGGAAGCTGAAAGGTTGACTTCATGCACTTAGAAACAATTCAACGCATGCTAAAAGCAAAGTTACCTATGAACGTAAAGATCTTCTTAGAAGGAAAGACAACTCAAATAAAAGAGATTCAACTTAAGTCAAATTTTCTTTATTCAATAATTTGACATACGTCGAGAAGTATTTGATGCATAAGTCACAAATGTCGACTTCTCTCCAGTATTCAGTAATATATTTCCAAGAAGATAAAGGCCATAATTTGAGTTCAAATCTAGTCGTTGGTGCCTCATATATGGAATGATATTACAATGAAATAGGAATGAAGTAAGGTGATGCCTAATCTGAGGTTGTCTATTAATAGAAAAGTTTCAAACAACAACTTTAGACATTTTCAACCCATAGATTCATTTTGAATCTTTCTAAAATCATCATCATCTTCTCCCTTGAAGAAAATACTCATCTTCTCTCAGAGTCAATAAATCATCTTCATCGTTCTCTTCTCCTATAATTTGAAAAGGAGCGATTCTGCCTCAGGTCTAAAGTGACAGAAAAAGATTGCTGAACTTAAAGAATTCTTCCTTCATTCTCATCTTTCAAGAAGAAGTTCTCCAACAACCCTAGCCGACAAGATCTTCTTCTCTCATATCTAAGGCACTTTCTTTGAAAGGTTTATATCAGAATTCCTCAAACGACAGGATTCATTCTTCTCTCTTGAATCTAGTCATCTCTTCCTATAGGAACAAGACGACTGATATTGCTGTTATCATCAAGAATCCACACAACACATTAAGATCAAGATTGTTCAGAAATCTGCTGAACAAGAGTTATATTGTGGAAAAGTCGCTTCTACATCAACCATTCGCAAACAAAGTTCTTTGAATATCTCTCACAAAGATTCAGTCATTTTTAAGTGTCTCCTTATCAAAAGACTCAGTTGGTTCTATGAGTCCCTTATTAAAAGCCTCATTTGGTTCTAAGAGTCTCCTTATCAAAAGACTCAACTGGTTCTAAGAGTCTTCTTATAAAAAAAATCAGCTGGTTCTAAGAATCCCCTTGTCAAAAGATTCTGATTGGTTTTATGGATCTCCTTATCAAAAGATTCAGTTTATTGGTTTTGAAGATCATCTTATCAAAATATCTATCGTATTGGTTCTAAGAGTCTCTTTATCAAAAGACTCAACACTGATTAGTGGATATCCTACCAAGGGTTAGAAGAGGGGACGTACTCACAATTTTGGGAACCTATATAAAAGTCAGCAAAGAGAATGCCAACTCTGAAGATGCATACACACTATGGTTAAGCTTCAAACAACAAAGGATGCATGAGGCAAATGGATCGGTCAAAACAATGAGAACATGTCTGAAAGTAGTTTAGGATTTAGGGTTTATTTTATCAGTTGAAAGAAATATTTTCTATAATATGTTCCTTTTGTATGGTCAAGAAATATTCATCAAATGTTATAAAGAATCTATGTTCTGTTGAATAAATCATCCTCAAACTTTATGTTTTCTAAAAATGAATCCTAAATGATGACATCAATAAGTAATTCTAATAACGGAATATTATAAGGCATAACAACATTCATAACATATTGTTATTAAATTATTGTGCTCATAATTACAAATTCACATATTATTAGTAAATGTGTTTTGACTCTTAGATAGTTCCATGACTCTTAAACTACATGAATTTTAAAGTCCAGGTGTGGTTAAGATGATAGTGTTAGTATATTAGCAAAACAATCTTGAGTTATATCTCGATGCAAGTTGACATCCTGGTATGATTATACATAATCAGAGTATAACCAACCACTAAACGTAAGTTGACATGGATCATGAAGAAAATCTTCATTGAAATAGCCTTGAAATATTATATGTAATGCGAAATTTCAAATATGTATATTAAGTGAAAAAGCATTTTCGTCTGAGAATAAAACTCTCTTTCTTGACTGACAGACTTTTCATCTTCTTCTCACACTCTACTATGACAATACTTTGTCGTTTCCTTTCTTTCCTCCTTCTTATTATTGGTAGATTCAAACAATGGCTTCTCAACATCTTTTGGCTACAAAGATCAATATAGGCTTCTGGTCAGATCCTAAATCATTTTCTCATTGTTCGGAAAGGTATATAGAAATATTAGGGCTTATAAAGTGCAGCCATTTAGAGGAACTAGGTTTTGAACTATGAAGACTTTATAGAGAGGATGCGATTAAATTTTACAAGAGTGCGCATATTGAAGGGCTTTCAATCAAAGCTACACTTGAAAAGAAAGAGGTAACCATAGATTCTTCATTAATTTCTCAGACTTTTAATCTGCCAGAGGGGAACTATGACATTGAAATCACAAATGAAGATATGGAGTTAGCTTTAAGCTTCGTGAACTGTAAAGAGAAGAAACCTAAAGAAATTCTGAAATCAGATTTGATTGAAGTTTTTTAGGTTCTTAGCAGAAATTGTTGGGAAAATGATAATGTGCAAAATAGCTACTCACACAGTCATCACCAAGACCCAGTTGAAATTGATGGCAGCTATTGTATTAGAGATAAAGATTGACCAGGGGATGGTTGTACTGAAGTGCATGATTAAT
Source organism: Dactylorhiza incarnata (assembly GCA_033032865.1). Taxonomy (NCBI): domain Eukaryota; kingdom Viridiplantae; phylum Streptophyta; class Magnoliopsida; order Asparagales; family Orchidaceae; genus Dactylorhiza; species Dactylorhiza incarnata. The sequence goes on from JAWHQI010000028.1 coordinate 12,708,915, forward strand.
AAGATGGAATCATCTATAGTTCAATTTGGACAAATATTAAGTATTACATTCTCTCATTCTTTCTCTCATCTTTTTAGCTCTTATGGAGAAGAACTTCCAGAGAAGAAGTGTCTAGTATGTCCACATCCTTCACGACATCAAAAGAGAAAGCTTCCTATTATTCTCTCATCTCCATCTCTCTTGGCAGATATGGATGTATTTTTTGCCCAGGTCTCCTGATTCTACTCCACATATTCCTACTTTATCTCCTCAAATTGATGTATGACCTCATCCTAGTGAGAGTTGTACAGCAAGCTCTCTGAGCAAAATACAATCTTACTTGGAGAACCTAATGAATTTTGTTAAAGAAAGGTTTGGTGATCTTGAGTGCAGAATTTTAGAGTTGTCAAAGCTGATTCAATCTTTTGAAGAAATCAAGAAAGGCAAAGGAAAAATGAATGAAGGAGATGAACAAGAAGTAGGATGTCATACTATGAAGAAGGTGGCGATTGAAGCCACAAAAACAAGTGCACTGCTAGAAAGAAGGATAAGCCAAAGAAATAAAGATAAGATGAAGTTCTGATCATCAAAATAGAAGGAAGTCAAAAGATCTCAGAAGATCTTAATTTTTGAAAAGGACATTAATAGTTTGAAAAACATTAACACAAATTTATTTTCTGCTACTTTCATGAAATTTTAGTTACCTTTCATGAAAAACATTAAATTTTGTTACTTTATCCTTCTACTTTATGAAAGTTCTTATAAGCTTAACACTTGGAACTTATCTTACAATAAGGAAAAATCTTAGATGTGTTAAGATTATAAGATCTAATTGTTGAACTCTAACTTCATTAATGCTAATATTTTTGTAAGACACTTCTCGTATCATAGAAGTTATGACAAAAGTTGTCCATAGGATATCATATAGCTAGGGGGAGTCTTACCATTAGAAATTGTATCCCCATCTTTGTTAGTATTCTGTTTTTCTTCAGAATATAAATGTTCTTGAGTATCTTCTTAAGTTATAAGGTTCATCTGAAGAGAGATTAAAATCAAGGAATGAATACATTTCTTCTCCAATGTGGTTCACCAAAACTAGTCAATGCTTCACTCTTGACTGAAGCATTGAGGGGGAGAAAGTTATTGTTCTGGGAATCCAAGTATTCAGTCCAGGGGGAGTCATGAGAAAACTTTTCATAGATAATACACTTTAGGGTATGTAAAAATTTAGATGATATTATGATATCTAATTTGTTAATTATACTATTATGATACTTATTTGGTTGGTTGTGTTATGCAAATATGATGAATTTTAATATTGGTGCCATTATTTTTATATTATGATGAATTTTAATATTGGTGCCATTATTTTTACATTATGCTAATAAAGCTGATATCTTCCAGCAAACTGATTCATTAATCTAAAGTAAATATGAATGCAAATGCATACATGGTCGAAATCAATTTTTTAAGTAATGATCACTACAACAAACTGCACCTGTTGTAAGGACTGAAATATAACTAAAACACAGTTTGTTACTAATAGTTATATTTAGTAACAAATTTTTTTTGTTGTTACAAAAAAGTACTTTTTGTTAACGAATATTTTAAATTTTGTTACAATAATAATTAATTCGTTACTATAACTGCAAGTATTTGTAACAACACTAATGTTACGTTACAAATAGAAAACTTTTCTCACAATAAGTATCAATTGTAACCACATCATGAAAGTTTTTTGTGACAAAGACATTGTCCTTACGAATAGTAGTGTTTTATTATTAAAGTTTTGTTACCAAAAATATATCATATTTTATTTTCAATTTTTGTACTATTTTATTATCAAAGTTTTAAATTATTTTTTTTTGAAAAAAATAAAAAAACAATTTTTATGTGCGCGACAGTACCCCGCCTCGATAGTGCTCTAACGCGACGACAATACTCCTACAGCTCGCAAACATCCGTGCGCGGCTCTCGCAGATATGTGGTACTATTGCGACTTTAATTTTTGCGCGTGCTGGGTTTTTTATAAATCTTTAACTTTTTATAAAAGTTTTTCTGCCCCTCTCCCATGCAGCTCTATCTCTCTCTCACATGAATGAATGAAATATACGGATGAAAATTTCCCTCCATAAAATTTTGAACAAAACAAAACTAAAAATTAAAAATATATTAAATGTAAAAATAAATGCAAATTAATATGACATTAATTTTTTAATATATTTTTGGAATTAAAATAAAATCACGCACGAACCCGCGTGCACGCAAATGCACTCTCGCGCGCACGCAAATGCACTCTCGCGTGCACACAAATGCACTCTCGCGCGCACGCAAATGCACTCTCGCGCGCACGCAAATGCACTCTCGCGCGCACGCAAATGCACTCTTCGACGGTCGTCGTCGTCGTCGCCTCTCTCTTCCACGGCCGCCGCCATCGTCGTTCTCTTTCTCGGCTGTCGCCGAGCGCCGTTCTCTTACTCTAGTTTATTAAGTTTTGTCTATTTCCTTCCCTCTCACATTAATGAAATATATGGAGGGAAATTTCCCTCCATAAAATTTTGCACAAAACAAATCAAAAAAATTTAAAACATATTAATATAATTTTTGAATAAAAATAACGATCGCGCACTGGCCCCGCATGCACGCATATTTTTTCATTATGCGCAGGGGTGAAATAATTGTACCCTACGAGCGCCCATTTTTTGCTCGAGCTCGTGCTTTTCACTCGGATGCGCGTTTTATTTCCCGAGCACACTTTTTTTTTCAGTCGCGCGCATTGCACTAGCTCTATCTTTTTTGCTCGGGAGCTAGCGTTTTAATGAAAATATATGTCATATATATATATTGATTGATGGATGACACGTGCTTTAATGAAAATAATTGTGTAATGAAATTCATAAATACATGTCAAATGGATTCATAAATACAACACGTTGTTCAATAAAATTTACTTTTTAAAAAAGATTTATGTTTTTTTTTAAATAAGAATTACCCCCGATCAATTTTGTCCGCTCTCAGGAGCTCGATCAACTGACAGTGCACATGAGGCCCATGTTCCCCGCTCGACAATACCCCCACCTCGACATTGCCTGACAGTGCACATGAGCTTTAAATACGATTTATGTATTTTTAAATAAGGTTTATCCGTTTATGTATTTTTTAAAAGTAAGAATTACCCCGCTCAATTTCGTCCGCTCTCAGGCGCTCGATCAACTGAATAAAAAATAATTGAATATTAATTTAATTTTCTCACCAGACACAAACACACACATACACACAGACACATACAAACACAGACACGCAAACACAAACACAGTCACAGACATAGATACAGACTGACATAGACACGGATATAGTCAAACACAAACGCAAACACGCAAGCAAAGACACAAACACGCACAAACACACATAGACACAGACACAGACACACAATTAACACACATAGATATGCAAACACAGACACACACAAGCACAGGCAAACATGCATATACAGACAAACACTCACACACAACCCAAATACACAGGCACAGACAAGCACGTGTACATACAGACATAGACACATACACAAACACATGGACACGGACACAGACTTGTATAGATACATGGACACATACACAGACACATGGACCGACACACATATGTACTTACACAGACACAGACACATACGGACACAAACACAGACACATGGACCGACACATATACATACACAAACACTCACAGACACAGACTGCATACTTTTTGGCTCGGGAGCACAATTTTCTTTGCGCACAAGTTATTCGCTCAAGAATGTTTTCTTCAAAAACACATTTTTTCGGTCGCGCTTTTTTCGTCCTGATTCTTTTTCTCACCCGGGCACGTTTTAGCTTAGCTAGCTAGTTACGCATTTTCTCGCGGGCGCGCATTTTTCAACTGGGTGCAAGTACTGTTAGCCCAAGCATACATTTTTCTTACGGGCGCGCGAGAGATCGATGACTACTAATTAAATATCGTAACATGAAAAATATCTAATGTATCTTTTAAATTTTTGTATAAATAGAAATATATTATTACTAAAAAATAATTTTATTTATTTATTATTACCACATAAGGAGACGTCTACGATGACGTTTTTTGTAGCGTTTAAAAACACTGTTATATAAAGTTTTTATAAGACTTTAGAAATATTTTTATAAAAGTTTTTCTTCCTCTCCCCCTCTCTCTTACATGAATGAAATATATGGAGGAAAATTTTTATCCATAAATTTTGCAAAAAAAATAATCCAAAAATTATAAATATTAAATTTAAAAATGAATGTCAATTTGACTTTAATTTATTAACATAATTTTAGAATAAAAATAACTATCACGCACGGGCCCTGGCGCACGTAAAGACACTCCCAAGCGCACACGCGACCACCTTCGAGCACAAGCGCGTGCACGACGCGGGCTCGAGAGAGTATTTTTGGCCAGAGATAGAATTTTTCACCCCGGCATGTGTTTTTCACTCGGGCGCGTGTTTTTTGCCCGAGCGCACGTTTTATGCACAGTCGCGTGTTTTGCACTTGCATGCATTTTTGACCGCACGTCATTTCCTCATTTTCTTGTATCTCATTACAAACTGACACACACACACACACACGCATGCACAGATACACAGACACACACACACAATCACACACACACACACAAGCACACACACAAACACAGACACACATAGACACACAGACAGACACACACATGCACAGACACACAAACACATACACACACACTGCACACATACACAGACACAGATATGCACAAACACAATACATATACATATATAGCTGAGGATGAGTCAATAGATGAGGATGATAAACACTAGCGCAATATTGTGATGACAATGATCATAATATGTAAAGCTAATGCAAACGGTACGTTAAGTTTTTTCTTATTCATTAGATCGAAACAGTAATGCAATTCTTCCTTTTTATGATTTCTCTAAATAATTTAATGTGATGTTTAACGTTTGCATCTTATTTACTTTGCAGTAATATGCCTCCAAAAAATGTTATTCTACGGCGCCCTACAACAAGGAGCAGCAAACAACTGTTTGTTGCTGAAAAATCAACAAGCCCTACGACAAGGAGCAGCAAACAACTGGTTGTTGCTGAAAAACCAACAAATACTGAGGTTGTTGAAAGTCCAAATACACCTTCACCTAATCTGCAGCAATCACAAAGTGGATCATTTACCACCATTAATGATGATACCACTATTAATGAAGGAAATGATGAAAGTCCAATACATGGTTCTGATAATACTAGTAAGTATACCTTATTTTATTTCACAAGTTTGTATCATTTACTTGAATCATATATTTATTAAGGGTTTTTAATTATGCAGTGGGAAGCTCATCTATAAGAAGAGGTCGTGGGGTGACCACCGGAAGGTCTATTGAGAAAGCAATACTAGAAAATGTATGCTTTATTTAGGTATATTAAAACTTACATACACTTACTATATGTTAACATACTTATATTTGTTTTGTTAGGACAAGAAACTACTTGAGATTGAGTTCCTTGAAGGTTTTAAGAAGCCGCATCGCTTTGCAAAGCACCTTGCAAATGGTGTAGGTGTTATTGTAAGACACATTGTGTGTTTGGATTTTTTGACCCCATGGAGTGAATTGGGGGAAGAGATGAAACTTACTTTATATGTTGCATTAGGTGTAAGTAATTAATATTTATATACCATATATGTGAATTTGTTTGGGATAACCAAATAATTTATTCTTTTGTAGCAATGGTTTGTGATAAAGAATTGGGAAACAGATAAAAGTGTGCAAGAGTTCTTGGAGGAGATGTTTCAACGTAGCTACACACATTGGAGAGGAAGATTATCTGCAACGCATAAAGATTATATTGTGGCAGGAAAGAATCCAAGAGCTAGTAGCCCATTTGAGTGGATCTCAATCGAGAATTGGTGTCAGTTGTGCGATCTCTTCGAGAGTGAGACATTTAAGGTGAATGTGACTACTTAAGTAATTCTGTTTAATACATATATTATTAATCACACATTCAATGACTAGATTCCAATACCCTTGTTTGCTTGCAGAAAAGGTCCAAGCCAAATGCTGATAATAGATCACACATGTCGTTTACTCATACGTTGGGTTCTAAATCCTACCATTCCCGACTGCTGGAAATGGTAATGCAATAATTACATGTGAATTATTGATTACTATGACATATTCTCAAATATATTTTTGATATACAGGTTAATCAAAGCCCGATTGAGAACTTTGCGAACACCCATAAGAAGAATGGGGTGTTTATCAGCGAGAAAGCAGAAGCGGCATACGTAAGTCAAAATATATTTGAAACTTTCACAAAATTGATTGATAGCATACGTTTCTATTATAACACTATATTTTACAGCGTGAAATGGAAAGGCTGAGGACAATATCAAAAGATTCTGACAGTGATCTCATAAGCTCTAAGAGAGAAATTATAAAGACTACACTTGGAAATAAGTCTGGTTACGATAAAGGCTTAGGCTATGGTGTTGTGCCTTCAAAACGAATGAAGAAGACATTGAAAGAGTCCACTCAGTTGAAAGAGAAGTTGAATGTAGCGGAAGAAGAATTACGCAATGCCACGACTCATCTAACAGCACAAACAGAGCTTATAGATAGACATGAAGCTTTGATTCAAACTCACAATGCAGAGATTGCAGGATTAAAAGAGGGGCAAAATGAGCTGAAAGAGCAGCTGTCTTATGTTCTGCAAAAATTTGGGGCAGTTCCTTGACTAATTGATGCACACACCATTTACTTGTTTGTGCACTTTTTTGTTGTCAAATGGTTTATGACTGTTAGTATTTTGGTTTACTGCTTTGTTACTATTTTATTACTTCTGCTTGGTTTCGACAATATCTAAAGTGTTATATCTGAATTGTGCTATATCTGAAATGTAGAGACTAGTATTTTATTATGCAGCGATTTGAAAGAGCTATATCTGGAATTGTTGGGTTGTTCCTACACAATCTGATATGGTTTTTAATTGATGTTATATCTGACAGTGCTCCTTTTTGCATTCTGCATTTGCTCAGTTATATCTGAAATTGTTGGGTTATTTTATTCTTGTGTGTTTTCTTATGCAGCGATTTGATCTATGTGGCACTCAGTTATTTTATTCTTGTGCATTCTGCATTTGCTCAGTTTGTATATGTTTTTGTGAGTGTATTACTGTTGAATATTAAAGTGCAAACCGGTTAACAATCCAAGAACAAGTTTAAATGCTGGGAGGGCATTCGGTGAATTGTGTCCTTCCATCTTTAGTTTTGGCAAGGTGCAGCCGACTTCGTCTTCTCCGTCAACATAGCAGCCCAGATTATTGGATCTATCTTTCAAGGCTAGGTTTGAAGCATATATTTCAGATTTACAGTGGGAATGTGTTAGTACTTGCATTTCTCATATTTCCATGTATGGTTGTATGCGTATGAGAAGTTTGTAGTATACCTTGTTTATTTCTATTCAAAGCATTTTTTGCACTTCATATTTTGGTGTTCTTCAAGTGCCTGTGTTTGTGTATTCTTGGGTGTGATTTTTTTACAATTACTTCTACATGAATATGTACTTGCATGTATCAAGATTGAGGCTTCGTTTGGGGCGGCGTTTCGCCGCCCCGTTTGGGGCAAACCCCGCCGGAAGGCGGCAAAACAAATGCCCCTCCGGCGGCGTTTGCTCCGTTTCCATCCGCCTGCCTTGAGAAACGCCCCCAAAAGCTCCTTTTGGAGCAGCCACCTCCCCCCTCCAGTTCGGCTTCTCCGTTTCCATCCGCCGGATGGATCCGCCGCCGCCAATCCAAACGAAGCCTGAGTTAAAATGTTTGCATATTAGATGTTTGTTCCTGCTTGACTTATTCCCAATTCTGCACATGCGTGCATATAATTCAAATGATACTAGTGACATTGAATAGTTGTTACCTTTCTTGGAGCGAACTATTACTGCAGAACATGCACTTAAACTAGTACTTCTAGGGGAAAAATGCAGTACATATTATAATTGCTCTACTTTGTTTAATCTAGAATTGTTAGATGTAATGTGCTTATATCTTGTTTTTCTATCAGCATTCTAGTCCTGTGTATTAGACAAATTTTTATCTATGGGTGCATATTAGATTGATTATGTGCATTTTAAGTTTATAGAGGTAATTCTAGATACTAAAGCTTGAGTTGCTTTTAACCTTCCAGTTAGTAGTGGTATTAGTAATGTGTTTGGAGCGCATGCTTTTTGTATGTGTTTGTTTATCTAAGTTTATTATATATATTGTTTTTGTTTTTATTCAGGATTCAGGTCTTATTCCTCCCCCTGACAGGACTAAGGAAGACATATTACTTATTTTAAGTTTTTCGATCCTGTGAAGGAAGAGCTAAGGTAATTCAAACTTTATTTATTTTCCATTCGAGGTCTCAGTAATATTTTTCAGTATATGTATGGTCATCCACTTTTTTTAATAAACATAGGTATGTGGGAAGGCTCTTTCTCAGAGCACCTGGAAAGCCCGCTGAAATTCTTATGAAACTTAATAAAATGGCTGGCTTTTCACCAAATGAAGATCTTGAACTATATGAGGTCAACCTATCATTTAATATTCACCACAATAATGTCTTTGTCATTATCATTCATATTTATTCATTTGATTGTTGCTCCTATTATACACATTTTCTCTTGAACCTGTAGACGCAATACTTATGACATTGCTGGAAGCAGTTCATTGAGTTCAGTGAATTGCTGGAAGCATTTCGCTGAATCATTCAGTGAACTGCTTTCTAGCAGTTCACTGAATTCAGGGAACTACTCCAACAATTCACTGAATTCAGTGAACTGCTCCAGCAGTTCACTAATTTTCAGTGAACTGCTGTAAGTAGTTCACTAATGAATTTTATTAATGTATGTGTGATTTTGTGAACTACTGGATGGTGTGTGTGTGTGTGTGTGTGTGTGTTTGCGCATTCAATGGGGTGTGTGTGTGTGGATGTTTGTGTATAGATGGTGTGTTTGCGTGTTTTAATGTATGTTTTTTTATGTAGTGTGTGTGTATGGATATGAGTGTGTATATGGTTGGTTCTGCTCTCATGTTTTTTAAACATTAACTAAATTTATATATTTCATCAATTTCCATTTATGTGGCGGGAATAACATGTCACAGTTTTCTATGCATTCAACTATGTTTTTGTTTTGCTGGAGGGTTTGGTTCTCCAAGTATACATGCTATAATTTTTTCCACTGCCGGTTGTTGTGGTTGTGCACAAAATCATCTATTTTTGGCCAATGATGGTTATGGTGATACACTTTTACTTAGAGATTGTTGCCGCCTTTAGGCCTGGTAGCTTTTGTGATGGGTTTTGAACACTGCACTTGCTGAGGTCGCTGGTTTTCTTTCCTGAACAATGCAGTTGTGCAGTTTGGGCAAACTGCATGTGCAGTTTGGGCAAACTGCATGTGCAGTTTGGGCAAACTGCATGTGCAGTTTGGGCAAACTGCATGTGCAGTTTGGGCAAACTGCATGTGCAGTTTGGGCAAACTGCATGTGCAGTTTTGGAAAATTGCAGCTAAGTGTATGTGTCAGTGTGTGAGTGCGTGTGTGTGTGTGTTGTTTTTAAGAGTTGTGTAGTAAAGGGAGTGAAATTTTAAGTGCAGTGAAGTGTGTGTGTGTGTGGTGTTTTTAAGAGTTGTGTAGTGAAGTGTGTGTGATGTTAAGTGAATTGAAATGTCTGTGTGTATGTGTGTGCTATTTTTAAGAGTTGTGTATGTGTGTGCTGTTTTTTTGAGTTTTGTATGTGCGCGTGTGATGTTAAGTGCAGTGAAATGTGTGCATGTGTGTGCTGTTTTAAGAGTTATGCAGTGAAGTGTGTGCGATCAATGTTAAGTGCAGTAAACTGTGTGCGTGATGTACGTCTTAAAAGAGTTGTGTAGTGAAGTGTGTGATTTTAAGTGTAGTGAAGTGTCATTAACGGGTGATCTTAATTTCAGAACATTACAACTAAACAGTGAACTCCCTCATGAACTTAATTTCAGTGTGAACTAAACAACGGGCGACAAGTGTGTGTTTTATTATACGCTTATTTAATGGGGTGTGTATGGATTATGTATGTATGGATGTGAGTTTGTATGGATGTTTATGCTCTCATTTATTTGTAGGGTGATCATAATTGCTCTCTTTTATTTGTAGGGTGCTTGAGCATTGACCGACAAGTGACGAAAGATTCATTAGTCAGAAAGTGATGGATGATTCATTTTTCGAAAAATGACGGAAGATTTATTAGAAACATGTTGATCTTGTAATGTAATATTGTATTATTTTAGAAGAGATGATAATAACTTGTACTCTATGTAATACTTTTTGGTGTGAATAAATACATGTTGATCTTGTTACGAAATATTAAATATATATGTGTTTTCAAGATTATTATTTGTAATAAAATCTCAAGTACACAAAAAATAGAAATGGAATATTTTTTATATATAAATGAAATGGTTGTAGTAAGAAGAATGGAAAACAAATGTAACGATTTTTTCGTTACTATTGTTTAATCTATTGTAACGAAATAATGTTTATTATTCTTTATTGTAACGAAATTAGTTTATTTTTAGTGAGGAAAAAATAAAACATTTGTAACGAAATAGTTTTAATCGTAACTGTTTTTTTGTGAGGAAAAAAAACATTCGTAACAAAATAATATTTATTGTGACCAATTTATTGTGAGGAAGAATCTCTTTTAGGTGAGAAAGTATCGTTTGTTACAATTAATTTATTTGTAACGACATGCATACATTCATTACAAGAACTTTTAGCGTCGAGCTTTAGAGGAGGACCGTTACTTAAAGTTTTTTTCGTTACCAAAGAGTTTTTGTAACGATTTTTGGCACTTACTGTAACGATTTAGGTCCTTACTATAAGTGCAGTTTGTTGTAGTGGATTTTGACAAATTTGACAAATTATTATTTGTTATTCCAAATAGGGGGAGATTATTGGGAAAGACCTTAATTTGGTATATCAACTTGATTTTTGTGCTTACCTGATTTTGAATAGAAAATGTTGACATCACCATACAATTGTATAATGAAGAAGTCCATGTATGCTGAGTTGTATCTAAGACTAACGTCGATGTATATTGAATCACATTCAAGAAAAGGGTTGATAAATCTTATAGTAAGAAACTATCAAAATACACCGATAAGTATTATTGACTAATGTCGACGTACGTGCAGTGGAATTCTGGTAATATCAAAGTTCGTTAATATGCTTATAATCTATGCTTCGACTTTTAGTTAAAGTTGAGATGTGAAAGTAAGCTGGAGTCAAAGTTTATCGTATACATCAAGATGCCTCTCTTATATCTCTGTATACTCCTTCTATCTAGTCAGAGCTTGAATTTGCTTCTATTATCTTACTCTGACAGGAAGTCAAAGTTCAAGAATCATTTTATCAATTCTTGTACAAGATTTACGGGATCTGATTATAGTCATTATGACTCTATTGAGGAAACCTTTTTCTTCAATTAGCGGCTTGGCTAGAAAGAGATCAACTATGTACTATAAGAGGATACTTACTCCTTTCAATATTAATAGACAAATGAAAAAAATATTTTTGAGGCTAACGATTCTCTTGTAGAAAAGCAATAGAGTTCTGATCATTGGGAACAATGCGACATTATTCTTCACCTTACCTCTCTTCTCTTGAGGATCAGAAGAAGAATTGCAGTCAGAAAGGATCTCTTTTCTTGATCCAATGACTGCACATTTGAAAGGAAGGAACAAGGGCTTCAACAGAATTCATTCCTCAATAGATTCTTCTCTTCTCTCGATTAAATCTATAATATCAAGTGGAAATAACTGCTCTTCTCTCGACAGATCTTCTTCATCAACATTCTGAAAGAGTTCTTGAAATCTCTCTCTTTAAAAGATTATCAGTGGTGGTGGTTGATCCTCCTTAGCAAAAGAATTTGTGACGGTTTAGCCTCCTTATCAAAAGGCTATTGGTTTGAGAAACCTGATCAAAATCTCATTTGGTTCTAAGAATCTCTTTAACAAAAGATTCAGTAGTTTTTGGTTCTAAGAATCTCCTTAACAAAAGATTCAGTTGTTGTGGTTCTAAGAATCTTCTTAGCAAAAGATTCAATTGTATTGGTTCAAGAGTCTCCTAATCAAAAGACTCAAACATTGTTTAGTGGAATTCCTACAAAAGGGGTAAAAGAGGGGATGTACCCAAATTTGGGAAACCTCTATAAAAACCCTTGTGTCTTCTGGATTGCAATTTCTGTGTGGCTGTGCTTGTGACTTTTTTGTTATTTTATTTTCATTCTGTTATGCATAACTTAACAAACAAATATTTTATGATTACATTGATTAGTCATAAAAGTCAAAATAAAAGATAAATATTATATTCACCCCCTCTAGAGTAAATCTCAATAGTTCACACTACCTTTCACAATTGGTGCATAACATTTGGGAGGGACACAATTAATGAGTGGAAAAAAATACATAAACAATAACCTTGCTTTCCTTTATCAAATTCTTAGAGATGATAGAGTTAAGAACTTAAGGCTGTGAGTGCAAGGAAGATGGACCTATCAACTATCCACAAGGTTTGAGAAAATGAAGATATAATAATCATTAATGTTGATGTGACATCAATGTATAGATATAGCTTGCAGCCAACCTTATAGGGTCAACAACGTGGATTTTGACTATCATGGAAGTTAGTCGTCTATTCAATAAAAAACTTGGTCATTTTTTATCCTTTTCAGTGAAACCACCTCATTCATATGAAGTACTCTTTGGACAAATGATGCGAAGAAGAATGAAGTATTTACGTTTTCTTGATTATATCATAATCAATTTAATGAGTGGTTGAACAAATTTATCAATTCATCTATTATGCAATTTTCATTTGAAAAAGAGTTGTTAGAAGTTAGTTAATCTCAAGAGACCTCCTAATATGATGATTTTCCATATAATTTTATCCATCTTTTACGCTAATGATATGCTGCACTTGAGCACAACATTATTAATTCTATGGTATAAATTGAAATTATCCATTATGCTCGACGAAGTAGCTCTGCGTTTACTTGTCAATCCATGCATAACACTTGGGTGGGACCATGACTAATGAGTGAAAGTAAATTTATGTTTACTTTTCCGAGCAGATTGATGGTCCCAAAATCAATCTCTACACAGTGATTGTGCTTCGATGAATGCATTAGCTAGGCAAAAAAATAATGTGTACACAAATAGAATAAGAATGACGAATTGTTAGGAAAAATATATGGATAAACCTAAGAGTGGAGACTAAGTGGCAGTAAAACCGAAGAGAGAGAGAGAGAGATTTAAGTATGAATGTAGTTAGTTGGGGTTTGGGGTTGAATGTAAGAAAAAAAGAGAGAAATGAGTTAAGTAACAAACACTTCATTTATTGATTACCTCATTAGTAACAAACACTTCATTTATTGAGTTAAGTAACAAACACTTCATTTATTCATTTTTTGAGTTAAGTAACAAATACTTGCTTTATTGGGTGGGGTTGGGAGGGGTTGCAAAAGTTTGAGGGCCCTTGAATGTGAGAGAAAAAGAGAGAAATTAGTTAACAAAGTTAGCTTTCTTAATAAGAAATTGGGAAGCAACAACAACATCAAAGAAATAATTACTTCATAAGTGTTTCCATTCATTTCATTTCAAGAGGTACAAGGCTATTTATAGGAAGGTTAAGAGCATTCGAGATACTGCTTGCTTTACATAGGTTTATGTGTCCCGCTTTGCCTCCTTTAAGTCTTGTTATCTTCTTATCTCTTATCTCTTCTTTGTCTTTTGTCGCAGTTAAGTCTTTGGATTTTTATTTGGGCTTCAACAGACCATCACTACACTCCCCCATACCCTCTTGATATGGCGGCGGTCCAATATTCACTTCTTTTATTAACTTGAGAAAATTTTCTCTTGTTAACGACTTAGTTAGTAGATCTGCTAGTTGTTTGTCTATAGTGCAATGTCTTATTTTCTCTTTTCTAGTTGCTCTCTGATAAAATGCTGGCATATTTCAATTTGCATGCTACAATTATGGAAGATTGGGTTTTTTTGTGAGGGATATGACAGACATTTTATCACATCTGATTAAAATTTCTTATTATTTATTTCTCCTTTTTCCTAAGTAATGTATGTTACAAGTTCTTTGAGCCATAATGCTCCACATGCTGCATTCGACAATGCCATATAGTATGCTTCTATGAATGACATAGCTATTGTATGCTATTTGCTGGAGCTCGAGGAGATGGGTTTATTACCAAGGGAAAACAAAATTACATTTGTGCTTCGTCTCTATTCTAAATCCCCTCCCAAGTTGGAATCACAAAATCCATTTATTTCTTTTTGCCCTCCTTTTTCATATATAAGGTCATAATCTTTTGTTCTTTGAACATATCAAAGGATTCGTTTGGCTAGGGCAAAATGTCATTTTCTTGGATCAATAACATATATGGACATTTTGTTAAAGCATTCTGGATCTGGTTTGGTATTTGTGATATATATTAGTGAACCAATCAAACGATGGTAGTCATTTTCTTCTATCTTCTCCTCCTCTTCTTCTTCTAATCTTTTTCTAGTTCCTCATTTGCGCCAATTGTAGTTAGAGATGGATTACATTCACTGAGTCCAAATTTCTTTAGGAGCTCTGTTGCATACTTTTCTTGTGATAAAAAGATGAACTTTGTATGTTGAAACACCTGAAATCCCAGGAAATACTTTAGACAAAGAACAATCATGTCATATTTTGCTTTCATGTTACTTTTAAATAGTTGAACGAGTTCTTTGCAACTGTCGGTGATGATTATATCATCGACATAAATACAAACTATGAATGACTAGTTGTTGACTTTCTTGATATATAACGAGGCTTCTACATCACATCCTGTGAAGATATCATTAAGTAAGAATAAATCCATATTTTCTTTCCAGGTGCAGGGGGCTTGTTTCAAGACATATAGTGCCTTCTTTAAACAATATACATATGTTTCTTTGTCTTTGATTTCAGATCCTTTAGGTTGTTCAACGTATACTTCTTCCAGGTCTCTACTTAATAATGCGGATTTCACACCAAGTTGATAAGCTGGAAGGACATTCTAAGCTGTAAAGGCAAAGATAAATCTTATTGTTTCCATTTGAGCAATCGGCATAATAGTCTCTACAAAATCTCTTTCTGGTTTTTGTTAATATCCTTCTGCTACTAACCGAGTTTTATGTATTATAATTTCTCTTATTTCATTACTTTTAATTTTAAAGATCCACTTGAGGACAATAATATCCTTCTCTTTGGGCCTTGTGGTAAGAAACTAGGTTTCATTTTTAGTAATCATCTCAATTTCTTATTTCAATGCTTTTTCCATACTTCTTGCTTATTAGCTTCTTCAAAAGTGTCAGATTCATGATGCATGTAGAGAGCAAGCTCACATTATTCAAAAATCTCTTCTAAGCTTCTCATCTTTCAGGGTGATGATGAACAGAGCCTGAATCTAATTCAGTGGGAGAATTTGTATTATTGATACCTTTTGTTTTTGTTTGGATTGTACAAGGAGTATAATCATGTTCAACAACAGTTATGGAAGGAAATGTATGTTGCTCTTATTCTGATCCCCATTCTCAAGGTTTACCTTCATCAAATACTACATCTCTTGAGATAATTAACTACTTGATGACTGGATTATGTAGTCAATAGGCTTTTGACTGCTCACTATATCAAATGAATAATAACTTCTCACTTCTTTCATCTAATTTTCCACTTCTTTCTTTTAAATCATATGTTATTCATCCAAATGATTTTAAGTGTGCAATTGAATGTCTTTTTTGTATGGAGCTTCATAGGGAGTTTCTTTCTGTAAAGCTTTGGTAGGAGTTCAATTTATTATCTAGGATGCATTATTGGTAGCTTCTCCCCAATATATTTTAGGGATTTTCATGAATAACACCATAGCTTTTTTCCATTTCTAAAATTACTCAGTTTCTTCTTTCACCAACTCCGCTCTGTTGTGGACTTCTTGGAGCTATGTTCTCTATGTATGCCTTCAGTCCTACAAATGTTAGTGAGTTGATGGGAGGTAAATTATCCTATTGTCTATTTAAGGGTCTTGATGTTGCTCTGAAATTGCTTTTCTACTTTTGTTTTAAAATTTATGGAAGTATCAAAAGCGTTTAATTTATTATTCAGAAATTGTATCAACATGAATCTTGAAAAATCATCAACTAATAAAATAAAATATCTATTTCCTTCAATAGATGGCGTATGTGTTTGTCCCCATAAGTTATCATGCAGTAACTCCAAAGGTTGTATACTTCTCCTTGTAGCTTCTTGAGGAAATGGAACCTATGGGATTTGGATGTAGCACAACTTTCACAAAAGTTTTTTCTATTTGTATGTTTTTTCTATTTGTATTTTTGGCATGCCTTTTAATAATAATTGCACTTTTCTAAGGGATTCCCAATACAAATGACCTAGCTGATGATGCCAAAGTTTTGAATCATTATTATAATTCAGTTTGGTGGTTATAGTTGATTGACATAGTGTTCTAGTATCTAAGCATAACACCCTATTGGATGACATCTTAGTAGAGGCTATAGTAGTTTTATGGCATCTTCTATTATGCGGAATTCGTTATTGGTAAGTACCACTGTATAACCTTTTAGTTAGAACTATACCACAACGAGTATGTTATGAGTTAGCTTTGGTACCTAGTTTGCATCAGTTATAGTTTTAATATAACCATTTTTGTTATGACAACAATTAAACCTTTTCCTTCTGTTTATGAGTTGTTCCATCCACCAATTATACTTCTGATTTGATTGATTCATCTAACTAGGTAAATATAGATTTCTGGCAACTCATATGACTAGAGCATCCGCTGTCGATAAACCAACGGAGGGTGTCAGGCTGCTTATTTATACCTTGTAGGAGGTTTCAAACAGAGAATCTGAATTATCTTTTTAATGAACTTCTCTTCTTCATTTTACTTATATCAACAGTCTCGATCAAGGTGCATAGGCTTTTTACACCTCTTGCACTTATAATAATAATAATAATCAATTGTCATATGATTGTTTCTTTTGCAAAGAAAACAATGAAGAGAATTGTCTTGTTGTTGTTCCTTATTCTTCTATTTTACTCTCTGTTTTTGTTTTACTAATATCTGATGAGAAGGCATACAAGGTTTATGTGAACTTTGTCCCTACTCCAGTGATGCTTTTCTTAAATTATTTTTGTTTATAGTGCATAGGCTTCTCATTATTTTGTGTATAATTTGTTGGTCATCAACCACCTTCCCAAGATTTCTTATCTAGTTGGTGAAGTTTGAGATCTGAGCATAGAAATCTTGGATGCTTTCTTCTTCTTTCATTTGCAAAGCATCTAATTGCTCCATAGAGTATGAACTTTGATGGAAATCCCTTTTAGAGCCTTGGAACTCTTCTTTGAGAGTGTCTGAAGACTCTTTTGCTTAAGTTGCTCCCATTATGCATGAACAAAATGTATTTAACACCCCTTGTTGGATGAGTAGTATTGATCTTGCATTTTTTATTTTTTTCTTCCTTTATTGTAAGGTTGATGCTTCTCCTGGTTGTTAAGTATGTGTTAGACCATTTTCAACAATTGAAAGTAAGTCTAAGGAATCAAATAGTGTAAGCATCTGTATACTCCAAAATTCACACATCTCTCCATGAAAGATAGGAGCTCCAGTTTGGGAATATTGAGGAATTATTGAGGAGGTTGATGATGAGTCCATATGGAATTGCTGATGGTGGATATATGATGTCCTATGGATTGAGAAGATCGCTCAGATACCAATGTTAGCTTTCTCAATAAGAAATTGAGAAGCAACAACAAATAAATAGTTATTTGATAAATGTTTTTCATTCATTTCATTTCAAGTGGTACAAGGCTATTTATATGAAGGTTAAGAGCATTCTAGATGATGCATCCTTTAATATTTTTATGTGTGATGCTTTGCTGCCTTTAAAGGCTTGTAATTGCAGCTATGATTGTGTTGACCCAGAGTACTACACCTCTTGATAATGACTGGAAAGTGAAAAAAGCAAATTATGACATAGACATTGAGATTAAGGGGATCAAAAGAAGATTTCAAAGAACCTCTCAACACAAACAAGTGGAAATGAAGAAAAAAATTACGGGAAATAATTGTCTGGGTTCAAGCAATATAATCATATTTGCCTACCAAGTAAAAGGGACCAAAGTACAAAAGAGTTTAGAGAATATTTAAAAAGTACGAAATGTGAGTCTTCACTTTTTGAACATGTGTTAATGGATGCTCCTCAAATGTTGAGAAACATGAAAAAAGTCATATAGAAGTCAAACAAAGAAGTTTTTTGACTGAGTGTGTTGACAACTACCACTACAAATTGCAGATAATATGGTAGATGTTTATAATGCATCCTCTGATGGAAATTATGGTTGCCATGTTATAGTTGAAACTTTGAATATATTTGATGTGTGTATTAAAAGTAGAAGGGATCTCTATTAAATTGGGTACAAAAGAATGCATTTATGGCCACATTTTGGGAGAGCAAGATGCAAGGAATTGATCGATTCACTACATTGCTAAAGAGATGAAAAGTTAGTCTTATGCTCATATTTCAATTATTTATTTATTTTTTTACTTCTTTACACTAATTTTGCTTCTTATTTTTTGTAGATTGTAGGCTTATTTGGAGAAGTTGAAGATTTCATATCAACATGGTAGAAAAGCTTTTCATATCATATAGATTTTTGGGAGAATTTTTTGTTGCATTTTGCTATATAGAAATGTTCAAAAAAAAAATTTGTGGGATTTAATACTAGCAAAATTGCTTAAAATTTATTTTTACAATTTTTGTCATTGTTTGCTAATAACAAAATGGTTTGCTAATAAACAATTTCAAAAATCATTGTTTAGTAATAGCCAGGGTTTGATAATAGCCAAACATAGTTTGCTTATAACAACACCCTTTATAAGTTGCAGGTATAATTAAGGAAAGCCCGCTTCATCAAATTATTCAGCACAAAAAACAACTAATAGTTTTTGGACACATGTCCGGTTATGATTAAACAGTGCAATATATATAAGGACATCCTATCCCAAGTTATTCATGTCCTACATGTCTCTCAGAATGGCCCACAGAATTAAGTGTGAGCTTGTGTATTACCAACCATACATTGTATATATTGTTTTAACAAAAATGAATGGAAAACTTATGAAAATATAATTATTTAAATATAACTGAACATACCATATAGGAAAAATCATTATTTAAACTAGAAGTTGTGTGTGGGCCCCCTATGAATAATGTATGATGATGTCAATGTCTAATCGTCACTCAAAGGATGAATGAGTACTATTATTATGCCACACTGATCTCGGGAGGGCTCTGTTCTCAACCTTTGATCCGCTTATATATATTTATTTATTTATAAACTACATATACATTTTAGATTTTATGGTAGTTATATGTAGTAAAAAAACACAACCACTATATGTTTTCTCTTTAACATATTAAAGAGATAGATTATCTATCTAGAACTTTGTACATAAATTTACCCAATTGGTTAATTAATTAAAGTCAATGTAAATCTGAAACAAAATTAGTGTTATGCTAGCATAGTATCCAGAGATTGCAATGCTAAAGAAGGTCTTACCGTCATGGTGTAGTAGAAAGAAAGACTCTTGAACATCTTGCCTTCCACCGGCGGCACCGTTTTAGAACATAGTCATTGTGGTTCTATGTTAACTGCTTTGCATGATAAGAAAACATAATTATGCACATGTTTCCATTTTGATTCTATTTGTATATCAATGATTGGCTCCACCACTAATCCTTTGCGCATGTACTATTTAATTTCAAGTTTGGCTCGATCTGTGTCGTAGATTTACGCCAAGATCTATGCATAAATCAAGCTTTAGTTAGCTCATTTTCAGCTAAGTTATACATTTTTTCAACAAAAATTGTGAGTTTGAGGGCTTTAGAAGCCGAATTAGAAAATTTCTCTTTGTAGAATGTTTGTAGAGAAAAATGAAACACTACAAGTTTGATTTAGACATGTTACTAATCTGAGAACTCTAGGTTGATTAAAAAGTAGTTTGAAGTTAGCTGAATATTTTCAGGTTTAACCTTTGGATAATCTATCTTAAATTTCATCAAACTTCTCAGAACAATTGGAGGGCCTTAGAGTACAAACTAGGAAATGTCTCTCTGTAGGATTTTTGTAGAGAAAATGAAGCACTATAAGTTTGATGTCGATGATGAGTGCTAAATTACACTATTATTTAATATTATTTTAATTAATAAAATCACTCATCTTAGATTCTTTCTATTCATTTCATATATTATTTCACTTGTTTCTTTATTTTCAGGATCAAAGGCAGAAAATCTGAAAATTGCCAAAAGGAGACCAATTTCACCATTTTGGGCATAAAATGGGCTCACAAACTCGGAATGATGCAATTCAAGCACCATTGGAAAGCTAACGCAGAGGAATGCAACTTTACTGCAGATGGGAAAGACACACGGGTAGAGATACATGGATGTGTGCCCCTACCATGTGCAGTTATTTTTGTAGTTTCGGACAGTGGAAGACGTGCCGAATGAGGGGGCGTGACCGTTGAGACACATGCCCAAGACACACTGGCATGTGCGGCAATTTTTCATGAAAACTATATATTTTGGTTCGCAACACCGAAATAAACACTTTTCCCTTTTATGAGAAGGTCATTTGGAGTCATCTTAAAGCTGAAAACAACAATGTAAGAGAAAATCCAAAGAAGGAGATCGATGAGGGAAGATATTTATATCTCTAGATTAATCTTCTTCTCTTTGGGTGCTCTCATGTTGATTATGTCTATGTAATCCATACATTGTACATGTTAGTTTGATTATATAAATATTACTTTGTTTGTTAAAATCTTATATCTTCTCCGGTTTTCTTACTTTCTAAAGATTTATCGGTATTAATAATAGAATGGAATGATAGATCATGACTATCATTTTCATATACATTACATGTAACTCAAGCCATATGATTTTGGGTATTGTTATTATGTTCAATCATCACATTGGATAAAAAGGGTGGGTTGATTTTCTGAAAAAATAGAAAACTTTGCTCTTCCATCTAGGATGTTGCAAAACCTAGTGACGCGGTTCACAAAATGATAATGTGATATTTGGATTCCCTATCCTTAGTTCAAATTCTCAGGAAGGACCATTCAAAATCAATAATTATGTGCCGTCTCAAATCAGGGAGACCACAGTAGTGCTGAACCCCAATGACTTAGAGAGTACGAAGAAAAGGAATAATTTGTTATTTTTAAACAAATATATATATACTCATAAATTAACATGTTAATATTTTAAATGGTAAAATCATTATCCTCCAAATGAATCTCATAGTTTGGATTAGTCACATTTGTATTTTTATTTTAGAATTATCAAAATTTAGATTCTAATAAGATAACAATATAGGGGCGAAGTAGGATAGTTAATGGCGATCCCTGGGAAATACGACCTTGATGCAAACATCTTATACTCCCGCATGATGTGTGACACATCAAGTTTAAAATTTTAAAACTTGATTTATCCAAAAACTCATATACAACAATGATAGGTGTGCTTGCCTCCAAGTATGCAAATCTATCGCTTTTCTAGGTGCGATTGGAGCATATCAGTGGACATGTTACAAATTTAAGCACTCTAGGTGATTAAAAAGTAGTTTTAAGTTGGGTAAAAATTGATATTTATCCCTTGGATAATCTATCTTAAATTTCATCAAATTTATGAGGTCATTTTGATGGTCATCAGACTTCTGAGGCAATTTTGAGGTCCTTAGAGTCCAAGCTAGACAATTTCTCTCTGTACGACTTTTGTGGAGAAAATGAAATATGACAAGTTTAATTTAGATGTGTTAATCATAGAACTCTAGCTTAGTCAAAATCAACTCTAAAGTTGACTAAAAAATAAAGTAGAAAATAAATCTATTTTGAAATTCCACCAAACTTCTGAGATTATTTTGGGTACCTTAGAGATCAAATCAGAAAAATTCTCTCTTTGAGTAAATTATAGATAATTAAAAATGCTACAAGTTTACCTTTGTGTTGAGAAGAACATCTTGATTTGGTATATCACATTAAATAAGTAATTTTCCTTATAAATGTATAGAAAGGTGATAAATGTAATGTATAAGTAGGAAAAGCTGGCAGAAGTAAAGTCATGAAAGATAAATGAAAAACAAAGAAAGAAAGCTATGTACGTCAAGAAGTAATCAACATGCGTTGAAGAGCCAAAGCTTCTTACATCGATTTTTATGTAGCAGAAATGAAGTTGAAGTTCATAACAAACATTGAGAAGTAATCGATGTTTTCTCAAGCTTACGTTGAATTCTCTATGGATGTTAGTTAAGGCAGTTAAGAGAAGATTGAGGCCGTGATTGAAATTCAAATCCATTTATTGATGCTCCAATTAAAGAAAGAGTTTATAATGAATCAGAGGATGAAAGGAAAGTATTCAATCAGTTGGCATCTTTATATAAAGAGGAAGTTCAACTGAGAGAATAATGATGAATCAAGGATTTTACAAAGAAAGATCATGAATTCTTCTCTTCTCTCCCATGATCTTAGAAAGATTCATCTTCTCTCTAAGTCTTATTCTTTTTCTCTCTTCTTCTCTCTCGATCTTAGTGTTTTTAATGAGTGATGACAGCTACCAAAGAGTGGTAGAATTTTATTTAGTAAAATAGATCTAGGAATCTCTAATCAGAATTATAGAAGGAAGCTCGGATGAGATAAAGTACAAGAGACCCCTCTTGATCTCTCAGTGTGAGAACTTCCAAAAGAATCAAGATGAGAGTGTTTCTGATATGTATCAAAGATTCAGCTTGATTGTGAGTGAGTTGAGAGGGCTTGATTGGAAATCTCAGTCAATGAGATTAATGGCACGCTTCTCATATGCTTTCCTTTCTTATCAGATTCTAGAATATGTGTCATAAGGGAGTCCAGATGTCATAAGGAGATAACCACTAATACTCTCCTTGTGAAATTTAAATTCGAAGAGATACTCCTCAAAATAAGAGGAGAAAGTGAGTTAAAGGAAAATCATGCTTCTACTCCAAAAGATAAGTCCATTGCACTAAAAGATACTGATGATGATGGCTCAGCTCTTGATGATTAACATTGTGGACAAAAGATTTAGGAAATGGATTAAAGTTGAAGATTTAAAAAAGGAATAGCAATTCCAGAGGAAAACCAAGGTATGACAAAACTCCATCCAATGAGATTGGTAATTATATGTATAGGAAAACTGGACATATTGCTCTAGAATGCCTAGAGAATAGTAAGGAGATATCCTTGAAGAAGGAGCATAAAATTAGAAATGACTCTAAGAAGAAGGAGAAATGTTTCATTGCTGAAATCTAGAGTGAGACAAATTCTGAGTCCACTTTAACCTCAGACAGTGAAACTAAAGAAAGTGAGAACAAATGCCTAATATCATTAGATCTTACTCTTGAGGAAGATGGGTAATAGATTTTGATATTTTTTATTTTACATCATAAGAATTTAAATGTTCTTTTGAAGGATTTTGCAAGGACCAATTGGATGCATAAAAGAAAATTAAAATACTTCTAGAATAGAACTCCTCTCTCTTAAATTAAAACATTATGTTAAAAGAAAAAGTAATATTGGTGAATCAACTTGAAGATGATATTTATCAACTAAAAGTTGACAATGTGTGTCTCAAGAGAGATTCAAATACAACAACAACACTCAAGCCTTTATCCCACTATAGTGGGGTCAACTATATGGATCCTTTGTCTCCATTGTGCCATATCTTTAGTCATAATCTCATTAATGCATAAGTACATCACGTCTTTCCTTATAATTTCATCCAAGTATTTATTGGTCTACCCCTCCCCCCTTTAAAATGCCTAGTGACTAAACTCTCCCAAAGCCTAATAGGTGCCTCTAATGGTCTCTTTTGTAGTTGTCCAAACCATCTTAGTCAAGCTTCTCGCATGTTCTCTGTAATTGGTGCCACTCCTGTTTTATCCCTAATACATTCATTCCGAATTTTATCCAGTCTCGTGTATCCACACATCCACCTAAGCTTCTCATCTTCACAACTCTCATTTTTTGCTCATGTACACAATTCACTACCCAACACTCAGAACCATAGAGCATCGCTGGTCTAATTGCAATGCGGTAAAATTTGTCTTTAAGTTTTAATGGTACTTTACGATCACATAAGATTCCTGGCGCGCCTCTCCACTTCAACCAACCTGCTTGGATCATATGTATCATATCTGTATCAACACCTCCATCTTTTTGAACTATCGATCCAAGATATTTAAAGCACTCACTTCGGGAAATATCTTGATCACCCAACTTAATAACCAAGTCATCTATCCTTCTTGCATTGCTAAATTTATGCTTCATATACTCCATCTTTACCCTGCTCAACCTAAAACCCTTCTTTTCTAAAGTGTCTTGCCAAGATTCAAGTTTAGCGTTTACACCCTCGCACGTTCGTTGACCAAAATGATATCATACCCAAACAATAAACACCAAGGTATTTGCTTGTTGGATATGTCTAGTGAGCTCATCTAAGATAAGGGTAAAGATATAAGGGCATAAAGCTGAACCTTGATTAAAGCCAACAGTGATAGGGACTTCCTGTGTTAATCCTCCAGATGTCCTCACCCTCATCACTGAATTTGTATACACATCATTGATTATGTCAATGTTTGATACATTTACACCTTTCTTTTCTAAGACTCTCCATAAGATCTCTCTTGGAACCCTATCATAAGCCTTCTCTAGATCGATAAACAGCATATATAAATCTTGTTTTCTTTCTCAATAATTGTCAATGAGTCTCTTCAAGAGATGTATAGCTTCCATGGTCAATTGCCCTGACATGAATCCAAATTGATTCTCCAAGATGCTAGTCTCTCATCTTACTCTTCTTTCTATTACTCGTTCCCATAGTTTCATGGTATGACTCATTATTTTAATTCCTCTGTAATTAACATAATTTTGAATATCTCCCTTGTTCTTATACAAAGGTACCAAGATACTTTCTCTCCATTGGTCTGACATACTCTTTGACTTCAGTATCTTATTAAAGAAATATGTAAGCCACAAAATTCCTTCTTTCCCTAGATATTTTCATACTTCGATGAGTATATCATTTGGCCCAACCGCTTTTCCATTTTTCATCTTCTTTAGAGTATCATTTACCTCTGATACTTGAATTTTATGAAAAAAATGTTATGTTCCTATACTCCTCTGATTTACTTAACTCTTCCAAGTTTAATTCATTTTCTTTTGTTTCATTATAGAGTTGGTAAAAGTATCTTTTCCATCATTCTTTAATAGCCACATCATCCATCAAAACTATATCTGTTTCATCTTTTATGCATTTAACTTGGCTTAAATCTCTTGCATTCCTCTCTCTAACTTGAGCAATTTTATATATGTCACGCTCTCCATCTTTCGTATCTAGTCGCTTATAAAATTCTTCATAAACTTGACTTCTTGCTTTACCTACTGCATGTTTAGCTTCTTTCTTTGTGACTTTATACCTTGCCAAGTTTTCATTATTCCTACAAGCGTAGAGTATTTTATAGCTGACCATCTTTGCCCTCACATTCTCTTGCACTTCCTCTTTCTGCCACCAAGATTCATTATTTGGGGGCGCACAAACTTTTGATTCTACAAGTATATTCTTTTCACTTATCCTTAAATATGAAGACATAATTTCCTATGAGACACTAAGATTGACATAAGAGTCATCAACTAGTTGTTCCATAACTGTTGTCTTGAAAGCAACCTATTTTTCCATCTTCAAGTTTCACCATCGAATTTTTGGCAACACTTTTGTCTGTCTTAAATTTATTATATTTAATTTGCACGTCCAGCATCACTAACCTATGATGTGTTGTTAAACTTTCTCCTGGTATGACTTTGCAATCCTTACAAATCATTTTATCCATTTTACGACTCATAAATAATCAATTTGTGACTTATTTGGTTCGCTTTTAAACATAATTAAATGTTCTTCCCTCTTCATGAAAAGTGTATTTATCACAATTAGCTCATGTGCTTTGGCAAAATCTAGCTCAAGAGAGATTCAAATATAATTAAATAATTAAAACAATAGATTAAAAGAAGAGATAGCTAAGGCAAAAAAATTTGAGGATAGTCTCAATTGTAGGAGTCATCAACTCAAGTCAATTTCTGAAAACCTATCAATTAGGTTCAAGAACTTAGGCTTAGGTGCAAATAATACCAGGAAAAGGATTATGACGACATCCCTTCCTGGAAAAATCTTATTTCTTTCATTAGTGGAAAGGGGAAAATGTCAATTAACTATACAAATGTTGCTTCCACTTCTAAAAAAATAAGTTAAATAAGAAAAATAGAAGAAAAAAATCATAAACGACGAATAGTAATTGATAAGGAAAATGCACCAAATTTTTCTTTGAATAATATTCAGTGCATGTCGAATACTAATTGATGGACGAGTAAATATGCAACAAATAATAATCGATGTATGAAACAATATGTGTCGATTTCTTCTCAGTGTATGCCTTCCAGAGAAAATTTTGACTATCTTAACAAAATTAATTCATATTGAAATCTATCTATTATTATAAAAAGAAAAAGTACATACAATAAATTTGAATGTTATTGTTGTAACAAGATTCAACACTTCATGGAGGATTAATGGTATAATCAACCAAAAATTCCAAGTCTTGTTTCATATTATAGTCAACCAAACTATTGGTTAAGATCCTTTTATTAGCAGAACTATGGACCCAAGTCATACTGGATTCTCCCTAACAAGTAATTGTCTTGTAGAATAAGTCAAGGTCCACCACATCCTAATAGTAGTGCATGGATAGTGAATGCTCCATACATATAATTGTGGATAAGAACCTAGATGAATATGAATCAAAATAATGACCCAAAGTAGTCTTTGGAGACTGGAGTCATGTTAAAACTAAAGCTTTGGTGTGAATCATGCAGGTGTAATAACCTTTACCAAAGCAGCTTATGCTGAAGGTGTAAAGCACAATCTGATTAACATCAGTCAGCCACGTGAGAAGAACTTTAAGGTAGTATTCACATAATACAAATTCTTAATCAGTAGCAATGAAAACTGGACCATCTAGCAATTGATAATGTTGATCACAAAAATAGCCATTCAAAGGCTCCTTCTAAAATATCTGCTAGTAAGGTCAGATATGAAGAAGTAAAATAAATAGAGATTGAAGAAGTTTCCAATGAAGTTGAACCAGTACAGACTACTCAAATCAACTTTCCTTAAGAAGCTGGAGTGAGTAATGATTACAATGTGTTAGAGTAACCAACATTAGATGATGGTGGGCAAACATCAACACATGAGGATGTCATTGAAGAAATACCTCGAGATGGAGAAAATGATATTCCAAGAGAGTTTATCACTCTTAAGGATCATCCAATCTCCCAAGTAATTGCAAATATATCTGATGGAGTTCAGAAAAGGAGTAGCACTTCAAATGAAAACATGTACTTAAACTTCCTATCTTAAATGGAGCCTAAGAAATTTGATGATGTCAATAATGATCCACACTGGATTGAAGCTATGTAGGAAGAGATAGCTTAATTTGAAAGAAATAAAATGTGGAGATTAGTGTAGAACTAACTAATTACCCTATCATAGAGACCAAATGGGTATTTAGGAATAAGCTAGACCCAGAAGGAACAATTATGAGGAACAAGGTCAGGTTGGTTGCTTCAAGGTTATAGTAAAAAAGAGGGCATAGATTGTGATCAGAAATTTGTTCATGTTACAATACTGGAGGCAATCAGTATGTTTTTGCCTATGTAGCTCACAACATAATGAATATATTCCAAATAGATGTCAAAAGTGTTGGAACATGTTTTCCACCTCTCTTAGTTTGAGAATAAAAAATCCATTGTATTTGATCATACTTGCCGTGTATTTATAGTGTGCAGGAAATTCATCTCTCAAGCCCCCATGAGTATGAAAAAGAAAGATGATGATTCTTTGTCACTATGATGCTCTGCTTCTAATGCGGCACGATAACACTACTGCTGGCGGTAGCTTATGTATATTTAGAAACAACGTCAAGATGTATATCAAGTTCTACTACGTCGCGTTAAGGCACATTATTCTTAAAGAAATGGGTATAGCAAATTCTTCTAATGCGGCACGAGAAGGGTCGGTATAGAAAACCAAATGGGTTTTTACGTGCACCTCAATTTCAAGCATCATTGGGATCAAGTTTTGCAATCATTCTTAAAGAAATAATATTCTCATTTTCTCTAGTATTGATTCATTCTCTTTGACCCTTGAAATCCAAACAAAAAGGGAGTTCTCTGCAACTAACGTCGAGCGGTACCTCTATCACTGGCAGTAGCAACAGAGTCTCCATCTCTCTTGCTTTGAGCACTACTGTCTTATAAAAGCATAAAACAGTCCTTAAGTGAAATAATTCGTAAAATATT
Organism: Dactylorhiza incarnata; assembly: GCA_033032865.1. Taxonomy (NCBI): domain Eukaryota; kingdom Viridiplantae; phylum Streptophyta; class Magnoliopsida; order Asparagales; family Orchidaceae; genus Dactylorhiza; species Dactylorhiza incarnata. The sequence goes on from JAWHQI010000028.1 coordinate 12,737,445, forward strand.
TTCAACATATATCCGCAATTTCACTTAAACTATAATAGTTTTTAAAACCCTTATTAACCCCCCCCCCCCCCCCCCCCCTCAAAGAGGGCCTACATATCCAACAAAAAGTTCTTTTCTCAATGGTAAACTTCAAGAAGAAATTTATGTTGAGTAACCTCTAAGTTTTATAGATCCTAACCTCCCCTCTCATGTATATAAATTAGACAGTATTTTATGGTTTCAAGCAATCTTCAAGAGCTTGGTATAAGACTCGACCTACTTTTCTCTTTGAAAATTCCTTCTTAAGAGAAAAGGTGGATAAGACTTTGTCCATTAAAAAACTAAAGACAAATTATTGTTGGTACAAATATATGTTGATGACATCATATTTGGCAATACAGATAGTAAACTATGCAAAAGGTTTGTCAACATGATGCAAGGAAAATTTGAAATGAGTAGTATGAGAGTGTTATCCTTCTTTGTAGGACCACAAGTCAAGCAAGATGATGAAGGCATTTTTATTTCTCAATCTAAATATACAAGAGAACTAATTAAAAAATTTGGGATGGAAAATGCCTCAACTATGAAAACCCCTACAGATACTAATGTTGATGTAGGCTAAGATGATGATAAGATGATTAAAGATGAAATATGATATTTGGGAGATTCAAAGTTCGTTTACGTTAAATGCTTGAGCTATGCGAAAATTTGCTTAAAGACAACAAGCAAGCTGAAATTACAATCGTCAATAATTGTGGCATGCGAAGAGTTGCTAAACAATAGTGTGTAGTCTTAAGAAACATGTAGAAGAAAATACTACAGCTTTGAAAGAGTAATTCCGTTGACGAACGAATTCTGTATTTTCTTGGTTGAAGGGATAACTCGAGCTGGTACCGATCGAGTAGTCCTTTGCCGAGTCATTGCCTACTCTTTCCTTAAAAGTCCATCAAGGGTCGCACACTCTCACTCTCAGTAGTCCTTCACTCAGATGGAAAAGAGCACAAAGGATGGTTTTGGAGTCCGTGAATGTGGTTGGAGGTTGGACCATCATAATGGTTTGTCATGACCATTAATGACATGAAGACAAAAATGGTTTAAGTGTGGAAAGGGAGAAGCGTATGGTGACCCTTCATGAAGTGGTTTACATGTGAAAATGGGGTGATTTACCGTGGTCATCATGACATGAAGGTAATTAAGTAGTTTATATGTGAAAAGGGGGTGATTTATGGTGGCCATTCATGAAATGAAGAAAAATAAGGGGTTTATATGTGAAAAGGGGTGGTTTATGATGCCCATTCATGATAAGAAAAAAATGAAATGTTTTATGGCATCCTTTCATGATATGAAGAAATGTAGTGATTTATGTGTGAAAAAGGGTGGTTTTATATGTGGGAAGAGTTATGTTGGGCTTGGATGGTATTGGGATTGACTTGCTCAAGATCTATATTATATCCTACAATACATAAAGCCCATAATTACATAAATAATAGACCAAAATACATAAGGCTTAAAATATGAGTAAGCTCAAAATAAAATACACAATAAAATTGAAATATATATTTGGTTTGATGGTCGGTTGGTATCATGCGTGTCGATGTTAACTTTGCCACTGTCTTGATTTAGGTTGTCCTGCATCAGCTCCAATGGGATTTAAAGAATTTGACTCTATCAAATGCGAGTCTAGGTAAGCATGTCGGAGTTCTAAATCCAACTGTTGAAGTTCTTCTATAGTAATCCAGGAATCATCAATTTGGAATAGACCATTCCAGCGAACAAGGAAGCGTTGGGTAACACCATTGACTGAAGATATCACCTGCTCATCGAGTATTTGTGCAGTCCGACGCGACCTAGCTTAGATGTCTCAAGGAAAGAGTTGGCAATTGACCACTAGCTAGTTCTTGCATGTTAGTACTAACAAGAATATCCATGTAGAGGCCATAATACATAGTTAGATCAGCAATATTGAATATGGATGAATAACCAACATCTTCAGGTATATCTAATCCAAAAGCATTATTATTAATCTTCTTAATGATCGTGTATGGACCAGTTGTTTTATTAATTAGATTTTTAAGAGTACACGAGGGCATTCTTTCTGGTATTACCTTCACAAGCCCCATGTCTCCGACTGCAAATTCAACAGTGTGTCTACGTCGATCAACTACTTTCTTATAGCTTTCATATTTTAACATATGTTTTTGTCGAATCTCTTTATGTAACTCGTGCATGTGCTCGGATAATTATGATGCAAACGTTGATATCCAGTATGTGGCAGGTAAATCAATAAGTTCAACGCGCTTTCTTGGGTCATATGTTGTAATATATTGACAAGAAGACATACCCGTGGATCAATTAACAAAACAATTATAAGCAAACTCAGCAATATGTAGAACTAAATCCCAAGTAGCAGAATGCTCCACAAGTAAGCTCCTAAGAAGGTCTCCAAGGTTACGATTCACAACTTCTATCTGGCCGTCAGTTTGAGGTGATATGCAGTAGAAAAAGCAAGGTTAGTTTCTAATTTCTTCCATATAGTTTTCCAAAAGTAGCATGCATCCCTATCAGAAAAAATAGTTTTTGATAATCCATGTAAACGTACTACTTCATTCATGAAAAGTGAGGCATCATATGTTTCATGACATGGAATGAAATGGGCCATTTTGGATAGCCAATCAACGACAATGAATATGGAGTCATGGCGATGTGTTATGCGAGGTAACCCTAACACAAAGTCCATACTAATATCCTCAAAAGGTCTATAAGGAATGGTTAAGGAGGTATATGAACCAACCATGGATCACCCTCATTTTGCCAATTGACAAATACGACAATGCCCAACAATATGAGCAGCATCACGCTTAAGGTTGGGCCAAAAGAATCTATCCTCGACGATAGCAATGGTCTTAGCTCTGCCAAAATGACCATCACCTCCCGCATGCATTTCCTCAATGAGGAAATCAAGAAGTGAAGAATCCGAAATACAAAGATGTGTACCTCGAAATCGGAAGTCATCTCTCGTTTGGTACTCATAGTACGGACTCTGAGACTCGATATCAAAAGATGCATAAATATGACAAAAATACTTGCAATTAGTGTAGTCATTCTTCATCTTATCAAACCTAGTGATTGCAGTGCTAATGACCCTCATAGTTGTACATACTCGACATAACGCATCCTCCACTTTGTTCTCAACAACCGATGTATGCTTAAGGATAATTGTGTACTCTGGTAAAAAATGAATCCACTTAGCTTTTCGGGAGATAAGCTTCTTTTGAGAGTTTATATATTTTAGTGCATCATGATCAGAATATAACACAATTCTTTAAAAAGATGATAATGTCTCCATTGTCAAAGAAATTGGATAATAGCATAAAATTATTTATCATATGTTGAATACTTTTGTCGAGCCACATTTAATTTTTTGCTAAAGAATGCAATGAGATGACCTTCTTTCTTTAGGACGCCACTAATACTGACTCCTGAAGCATCACAAGACACTTTGAAAACCTTGTTAAAATCGAGGAGTCTCAAAGTAGGGGGTCTTGATAAGCATTCTCAATCTCTAAGAAAGCCTTAGAGGCTGATGTGGTCCATCTAAACTCACCTTTTTGAGACATTGAGTGATATGTTCTATTATAGTGATAAACCCTCTAATAAATCTATGACAAAATGTTGCTAATCCATGGAAAATATGAACTTCATGAATATTTTATAGCACTGGCCATGCTTGAATGACTCATATCTTTTCTGGGTCTGCAGAGACTCCTTCACTTGACACAGCATAGCCTAAAAATATGGTCAAGGAGGTCATAAATGAGCATTTTAGGTGCACATAAATTTTCTCTCGTCGTAGAATCTCAAATACTTGTCGAAGATGGGAAATGTGATCATCTGTAGATTTGCTGAAAATTTAGACATCGTCAAAATATACTATAAGAAATTTCCCAGTATGAGGTTGAAAGATATGGGTCCTAAATCACATAAATGTGCTTGGGGCATTAGTCAACCCGAATGGTATGACTAAACACTCAAATAATCCTTCTTTTATCTTAAAGGTTGTCTTCTACTCATCACCTTCTCGCATGCATATCTGGTGGTATCCGATTCGAAGATCGATCTTTGAGAATGTGGTTGCACCTGATATCATATCTAACATATCAAGTCTTGGTATGAGAAATCTATATTTAACTATAATTTTATTTATCATACAGATGTCAACGCACATGAGCCATATTCTATCCTTCTTGGGGGTAAGAAGGTTAGGTACTACACAAGGGGACATATTATCTCGAATGAAACCTCAACTCAAGAGGTCATCGACCTGACATTTGAGCTCAGCATGCTCAGTGGGACTCATCTAATAACTGGGTAAGTTTGGAAGTGTTGATCCAGGAACAAGGTCAATTGCATGTTGAATATTTCTTAATGGTGGTAGCTCAAATGGAAACTCTTCCGGACAAACATTTTGGAAATCCTGTTGGAGTTCACTCACCTTAGATGTGGGTGTGTATATAGGTATAGTACTAGGTGAATCTAGGACAACCACAACAAACATAAGTGTGGGTGTCCATTTCATATTTGAACTCATGTCTACTAATGATATGAAGTGACTTACGTTTAATAAGGGCCGATGAAGTCATTTGTTTCTTTGGTGCATCTTCTTTAGATTTAGCGGGTTTTAGAATCATACGTTTACCTCCAAAAGCAAATGTAAATGTATTTGAATGCCCATGATGAGTCACATCCAACTCATACAACCATGGTCTTTCAAAGAGTATATGTGCAATATCCAAGGGGAGGACATCACATCATACCGTATCGCTACGTCAACCTAACTGTATTGGCACCAAGTAGTGCTGAGAGACAAATATGGTGTTTGTATAAATCCAAGCAACTTTACATGGTCTTGAGCGAGGCTCAACAGTTAGCTTTAGTCTAGCAAGAGCTATAGTTGACACAACGTTCATGAAACTACCACAATTAATAATAATTTTGCATGTCGTATCTCCTATTTTAGTGATAGTTGTAGATATAGTTGTGCGCTTCTAGTCTTCATTAGGTTGTGGTGTGGTAAGCATACACCGTACAACTACTAATTGTCTAGAATAAAGTGCTTAATCAGATTCGCCTTCTTCTTTTAATGATTCTACTTCACTATCTTCTAAATCATATATGAAGGTTATGTGGGCACTGAGATGCATAATGCCATATATGTTTGCAACAAAAGTATGTGGTACTTGTGGCTTTGGGAACAGTATTTCCACTGGTGACCTATCAGATGTAAGACCCTCTTTTTATGCTTACATTATGAGTCTTACCGCCCAGAACCGCCGCCCTGCGGTGACACTTCCACTCGAGAATGTTCCCACCAAAAGACGTCGATCCTGGCAGCTATTCATTCATCTAGGCCAACCATACACCACAGTATAAAAAATAAACATGTCCACAATAATCACATAATAAATAAGATACATCTCCAAATGAGATACATAATCGATAAAAGTACTGAAATAATAGTGCTAGAATGAAAAGGGCTTAAGCCCCAGTACATTTATTCTCACTACATTTCCTCATACTTAAACATCCTAAGCACTGGTTAGGGAAATGGATGTAAGACTGCATTTGGAAGGTGGTATCTCACTGGTGCTCTCCCTGCAGCTGCTTAAAGTCCAACTCTGGGCCTTGCCACCGCATCATGTTCCTCCCTCCGGTTGCGGGTCTGCGCCTCCTGTAACTCCTGTTTGTTATGCCACATCTGGTCGTTAGTCTATAAGACTAAGCAGATTCCTCATCCCCTCCACCCGCGACTCCTAGGCACCGGGCAGGGAGGATGAAGAGAAATGTAACAAGGGGTAACAAAATCAAGCAGGTGGCAGCGGCCCTATCTAGCACAAGTCTTGTAGGATCAAGCACAACCAACTGTCCCAAAAGCCCGGACTGATCGGAAGGGCACTACTTTTTCTTTAAGGAAGTAGGAAATGCGCTACGGGTCAAGTGAAGGAACGATGGACCCAACAATCCCCCCCAGCGTCCAACACAACCCGCAAGCTCAGAGGTGCTCCTTATGGCTCAGAGCTGGCGCACCACATGGCTCAGAGGTGGCTTTTCACATAGCCGCGGTCTGACCCGTCGGAACCCACACAGGTAGAGAAATTTCAGGGTTTAATCAGCGCCCCCAGCCTCGAACCCGCAACCTCCTCTAATACCACTTCTAGGATCAAGCGTAACCAACTGTCCCAAAAGCCCGGACTGATGGGAAGGGCGCTACTTTTTCTTTAAGAAAGTAGGAAAGGTGCTACGGGTCAAGTGAAGGAACGCTGGACCCAACAACAAGTATAGACAGAAAAGAGTCTATTCTAGCAATTCTACTATAAAGTCTATACATAATAGACAAGAAAAGCTCTAATAGACGCAATATAGTACAACGAGTAAACAATAACAATCGCAGCAGTATAAGTAAGTAAGGTAGAGTATATAAAATAAACAGCTACGAAAGTAACCCTATCATATAAGAATGCCCATACAAACTTATAATATAAGGGATCTGACACTAAGGTAAACTCATCGTATAAAAGAACTCATACTAATTTATACGATGAGGTCTTGTTTATTCAATGATGCTACATTATGATGTGCAATGCAATGATGCAACTCGCCTACTCGACTCTGTACGTACAGACCTTTTAAGTTCCCTCTATTTGAGTATACCAACTCAGGTACTCCGTTGAGATAAACAGGGGCAGTAGACCGGGCATGTCCACTTCTAAGGTTCTATCAACACCTCCCGGCCTGGACCTTATGTACGCCCCTAAGAACACACAGGGTATCTGCATACTATTTAGTAAGTAACCACCTCTTAAATTGTATTACTCCGAGCATCCAGCTCGTTGGACTATCTAATCCCCTTAGAAAACACCGAGCCTATTGCTCGCAGGACCAACAAGTCCTTGTTCCAATCCGTCCCATATTTGGGACGAGGATTATTTACCAAGTTCCCCTACTTATCTACTCTTGTCTATCGTTTAGTTGTACTTAAGATTTATGGTGAACCTTGGACTTCCCGAGGGCTACCCGGTGAAGGGCTCGCAACGGTACTAGGAAGTATGATGGGGTGACATCCCAAACTTCCCTTTCTCAAGATATTTAATCTTATTGGTGACTACTCGTTCATATTTACCCACTTCTTCTCTTATTACACCAACTTCATAGGATAGTTTACAATTACTGGGACAGGGGAGCGACGATGTTTAATTAAACATCGGTCCTTGCCCCTTTCATAGTAGCTAACTGCATCCTCACATAATCTCTCAATTTCTATCTAAAGGTTTGACATTCTGATATTAATCAGGGTTGTTATTTGCCGATGAGTCTCTCCTCATGACCATTAACATAGCGTATCAAAATCTCGTATTGATAATTTTAATAATCACGGCCCAACCTTAATTCTAGTATATGCCACTAATGGTTAATCCTTCAATCAATCCATGCATGTACAAGGATTAGGGAGTTAATAACTCTATGTATGATGATCAGATGAGGTCTAAATCAAATAATCCAATTTTACTATTCGCAGACCAAATTATCCTCAAGTGTAATAACAAGACTTGAAAGGGAGTGACTACATGATCTTCTAACTAATATGTGCCCAATCTAGTCCCTGAAGTTGTAAGGATGTCAAAATTCAGATTTCCAATTTTTCTCCTTAATATAATTCAAGAAATTCAATTAAATGTCTCAGGGTGCTAACTTATAATTTGTGAAGGATCTATTAGAAATATTCATCATAATGCTGTAAATAAATTTCCAGGTGTTCAAATCAACCTAAGATGGATTCCAGCAAGGTTTAGCATTTTTCTAGTAACAATAATTCATCAATATCAATTAATTAATGCAAACACTACGAATTCACTTTGTGAAGGAAGTATGATGATTACTTAGTAATTAAATCTAATAAAATTTCCAGAGGTCAGTAATGATCTCATAAGTTTAACTACTCAATTCCATAATTTTCCAGATTCATTAAATCAATAATATCAATTATTCAACGAAAACATCAAAGTTCCACTTTGTGAAGGAAGTATCATAATTACTCAGTAATTAAATCTAATAAAATTTCTAGAGGTCAATAATGATCTCACAAGTCTAACTACTAAATTTCATAATTTTCCAGATTCATTAAATCAACAATATCAATTAATCAATGAAAACATCAAAGTTCCACTTTGTGAAGGAAGTATCATAACTACTCAGTAATTAAATCTAATAAAATTTCCAGAGGTCGGTAATGACCCCACAAGTCTAACTACTCAATTCCATAAATTTCCAGATTCATTAAATCAACATATCAATTAATCAATGAAAACATCAAAGTTCCAATTGAGCTGCAGCTCAATTGGGGATGAGGAATGGAAGAACTCTATAGTTAAGCGTGTTTGGGTTGGAGTAGTCATGAAATAGGTGACCTCTTGGGAAGTCCTTGCGCTGCCGCTTAACTGAAGCATTCCTCATGAAAAGGGGGGTTGCGGCCTCCAACAACCTAGTGTGCCTTGTGGTGGGACAGAGAGGGGTTGGGATTCATGGTCTGCAGACCAGTTGAGGATGAACCCTTTCGAGTTGGATGATGGGGGTGTTGGTGGTCGTCCTTGCGAGCTGTGTGCTGGGGAGACCGTTACATCAGATGCCCTAATGATGGATTTTCCCTTAGGATCAGGGAGTGATGTAGAAATTGGTAATGTGGGAATGGGAGGTGCCCTAGATGTTTGGTTATGCTGAGTGGAGGCATGAAGTTTATGTTGTTGATGGGTCTTGATGCGAGACTCAATTCAAAGTTTGTAAGAGAAGATTCTTCTAAAGTGTTAACATCTTGAACGGTCATTTTGACCTTGATGTCAGAGCGCAGTACAACCTTAAATTGAGCAATGGAGGCCTTATGAGTTTCTAATAGGTCACACCTAAGCATTAGATCATCAAAGTTGACCGAATATACAGCTACGATTAGGGTTCCTTGCTTAAGGTCATGTAATTCAGAGAAAGTTGGCCATTATACGACTCAATGTGGTATTTCTCAGATAAAAGTGCTTTCATCTTCATCCAACTACCCACCTCCCTATTTCTACGCTCTTCTTTTCTCTCTACTGTGGTCCAATAGGTTTGAGCATGTCCTTTAAACATTAATCTAGCAAACCTGACTTGAGAGTGTGATCAGATATTAATCCAGTCAAAATATTGTTCAATATCAGTGAGAAAATCAAAGTCGACTCTAGGATCTAAGTTTCCATCAAAGGTTGGTGCTTCGATTTTAGTTCTACGAATAAGGTCATCATCAATATTTCTCTCGAAATGCCTTGGAATAACATGTGGGGGTCAAAACTTTGGCCATCTTGATGGTAAAGACATCCCATAGCTCTTCTTGGTTCCTGATCAAGACGATCAACTAACTCAAAATCAGTGAAATGATTTCCTTTGAGTTCAAAATTTTGAATGTTAGGCCCTCGTTTAGATTTATCATGATCTATGTGGTGTGCGGGTGTCTTAGTGGGAGTTTGTCCAATATTGTTCTCAAGCGTCTCTAATCGATTCACCAAGATTTGATTGGAAGTTTCCATTCTTCCTAATCTCTCTATTATGCTTTGTAACATGTCTTCTATAGTTGTAGATATATTTAGAGCATATTGTGCACCACTGCGAGTAGACATTGATGAATATTTTATATGGTGTAAATAGTTAAGTTTGATAAGTGTATAAACCTTGAGTCCTAAACCACTATGGGTTTCAAATTACGGCTTAATTCATTCTAGAGAGTTATATGGGACATTGAAACGGAGAAATAAAACTTTATTTCGTAATATTTGAAGAAGTATTCTAGGAGTCATGAATTTTTTAATTAAAGAAACAGCAAGCTGAAATTCAGAATTTAGCAATGCATGATCAAAAATAAGCAAATGAGATTTATATCTAATCTTGAAATTTTTTGCTAAATTTTTGGGAGTTTTTAGTAAATATACTAAAGTTATGATTTGGAGAGTTTCAATTATTTTGGACTTTTTAATAGTCTTAGCAAAAAAAAAAGTTAAGCTAATAATGCATGCATCATTCATGAATGATGCATGATTAAATATGCAAGTGAATAGATTTTTTTATAAACCAAATTTATTTTAAATGTGCTTAAAATCTTACGAGATATTTATAAAAATTAAAAGAGCTTCCCATTAAAATTTTAGCACGAAAGACTTTGATTTACTATTTTTAAAATTCTTATAGACGACAATGCATGATGCAGCAAAAAAATTCATTTTAGGATTTTCCCTAGACTAAAGTTAGGGAAACCTACCTCTGATATCAATTTGATGTAAGCTAAGATGATGATAAGATGATTTAAGATGAAATACGAGTTATTTGGGAGATTCGAAGTTCATTTACGTTAATCACTTGAGCTATGCAAAAAATAGCTTAAATACAACTAGCAAGTCGGAATTGCAATAGTCAATAATTTTGTGGCATGTGAGGAGTTGCTAACCGATGGTGTCTAGTCTTAACAAGCATGTAGAAGAAACTACTAAGACTTTGAAAGAGTAATACTGTTGCCGAACTAATTTTGTATTTTCTTGGTTAAAGGGACTATGATGTGAAGTGGTAAACCCATGATTTATTTGGGTGACATGGTGAATGGTCGAGGTGGTGCAGCAAATCGTCTTTCTATGGCTCAAGTTCGGCAAGTAAGCTTTGGCGATCCAGGTGTGTCGACATCTTAGAGGTGAGCCAGGGTAGATATGTAATCGACTTGTGTCAAGTCGGTCGTCGCCTCATACTTGAGGTGTTGCTTCTTGCAGGAATTGATTTGTGCAAGCAGTGTTTCATGCAGACATTGATATGTGCAAGCAATGTTTCATGCAGATGATATTTTGAGCATAATGTGGTGCTTGAAATTCAATACAGTGTGGTGATTGTTGAGTTGGCTTGAGTATCAAACCCACATGTTTTCAAACCCACCTAACGCTCAAATCATAGTCTTATTTTAAGACTTTTGTGGCAACCCAAGTGATCCTTACCCTTTTTATTTGTTTTTTGCTTTATAAAAGGAAAAAGGAGGCAAAGCTATGAACATAATCTTAAGAGGAGAAAACCAAGCCTTGTAGAGGAGAGCGATAGTTCATGGCCGAAGGCTGCGGAAGGCATTGGCGGGCGTCAACATAGTAAAACTTATGATTCTATTTATTTGCTTTAATGAGTCCTTTACAACCCTAGCATGAATCATGCCACATTATTTAAAAAAAGGGCATTTACCGGGACCTCCCCGCTAAGTTTGAAAAATTACAGATTGAACCCCTCTTATTATTGAAATTACAAAATCCTCCCATGAATGCTACAAAACATAACATTTCCCTCCCCTGAAGTTCACATTTCATAACATCCATGCACAAAAATACCTCCGAGGAGGTTTTTGTAATTTCAATAATAAGAGAGGTCAATTTGTAATTATGCTAACTTCCAGGGGGGGGGGGGGGGGAGTTTTGGTAATTATTCGCCAAAGAAAATGATTACAATTGATCAGACATTTGCAGCTCCGAGGAACTCAGGCCAAAGAATTGTAACATCCTTCCCTCTCTTGCTTATCAGACATTTGCAAACAACTTATAGTTCTTAGCATCCAATGCAATCTGCCGCACGGCGGCGATGGAAGCCACCACGGTGAGCACCGAGAAAACCGCAGCTATGATTGCGTTGATCCAGAATACGGACCCTCTCGGCGATGGACGAAAAGTGATGTTGTAGACCACCGCCGGCACCACAAAGTCCAGCGGTAGGAAGCCGAAAGCTCCCATGAAGGCGTTGATGTCGCCGAAGAATGGAAGCATCGCGCCGATAACGGTGGCGGCCGCCACCGAAATAGACCGAAAAATTATCCTCGGAACCACGTTCCGGGCCGAGTGCTGCCCTTTCTCCGGGTTCGCGAAAACTCCTTCCAGCACTTCGTTTGTGGGTTGCAAGTACACCTGCGGAAAACCGTGTTCATCAAATTATTCAGGGCAAACATCAGCCTACAGCCTTTGGACACATGTTAAGTTCTGATTGGTAGTTAAATATACGCGAGGACATCCTACCTCAATTATTCTGATGTCCTACAGGTCTATATCAGAATGTCTTTCTTTCGTGGACAAAAATGAATGAAAAAACTATGTAAATATAATTATGTTAATATAACTAAGAATATGGAAATATCATTACTTAAATTACCCACCTAATCAACGGTAGATGCAACAATAATCATGTTTAAATCTATATCCAACCCCAAAACTTATTCTCATTGGAGCAAACAGAAAAATAGGTCCATAATTCTATTATCTGGGGGCAACACACTTATAATTTTGGGTATAAAATTTAGAATATAAGTAAATCTTCATAGAAATGATCGTGCTACAAACCAATAGTTCTTGAAAATTCACTATCATCAATTTTCAAAAACTATTGGATTTTATTTTCTATCAATAGTTTGTTTTTATGAGGGTTTTGTATTCTTCCATATAAGATTGGAAATTCGGTTGCCAAATATTCAAGGCATCGGACCTATTTTTTCTATGCAATCTGCAGGGGCGGATCCAGAAATTTCAACAAGAGAGGGGCAGACATCTTCCGTGCCAAAAAAATTTTTTAACCTCCGTTGTTCAAGAGCCGTTTCCGGCCACCGTTTTTGACATATAAGTAGTCAAAATTCATCGCCTCGATGAGAGAAATCTAAATCTACTAACCAACCCCCCTTAGATCCGCCCCTGCCCACCCCCCTTAGATCCGCCCCTGCAATCACATGACATTTTTATGCCCAACATATATTTCACCTTTCAGATTATCGTTGTTCTTTTGTGAATATATTTGAACATACGACTGCAACGGCAGAGAGCTGGAGGATGGTGTAGATGTTGGTCATCATGAGAAACCATTTGGGGACCAGAAGTCTTTTGTCGCTGGCGACGAAATTAGCGAGGATGGTGCCCTCCGCTAGGTTTCCGAAGGCCCAGTAGCCAGAGATTGCGACGCTAAAGAAGGTCGTCAACGCCACTGCGTAGCAAAGGGAAAGCCCCTTGAACATCTTGCCTTCCACCGGCGGTGCGGCTGTTGCCTGTAGTCATTTAATTCTATGTTAGTTGCTTTGCATGGTAAGAAGACACAATGTTTATATAATTTGATAATAAGAAATAAGAGAAGTTGGGGGTTAAGGGAACCAAAATGCCTCAAATTTGCAACAAAAAATGCATTTTTGTTGACGCTATTGAATTTTTTGATAAGGTGCATATGAGTTTCGGTATTGAAGTTGAAATATGATAGTTGGTGTATCCAGTTTAATTTTGTCGCTCCTTTGGTTCGTTCTCCTAATGGATGAAACTGCGATCAAGTATGTTCATGCAGTTTGTGGCTCCCATTGGTCCTGAATTATTCATACACGACCGAGTAATGCTCAGGAGAGGGCAATTCCTAGGACGATTTATCTTTAGTTTGCTCTTGGTGCATGATACTTAAGATATAATTAGAGAATGTATAATAGAAAAGATTCTGATTCTGTAATAAGACTGGAATGCATTAAATAAACATATAAAATGGAATGCAGATTTTTTATTTATTTCTCTATAAAAAAAGAATATTTAATTGAGAAAAGGAGGTTAAAGGATGCATACTTGGATTTCTGGAATAATCCCATTTCCATAACTGGTAGCAATAATAGCAATTGCATTGAATATTCCGAAGATCAGGTCTACTTTGTCGCTTGGAAGAGAGTAATCCCTTGAAGGGGCCTGGGATGAATGTCCTGCGTGCATATGTCAAAAAGATAAATATTATAAATTAAAGACAATATTTGTAAGAAATTTTTAAATTAAAAAATTTATTTCATAATGTTTTATTGGAGCTTGTATGATATTTGGTGTTTGGGCTCCGCATTGTTGATGAAAAAGCACAAAACCAAGAATGGAGGGAGCTCCAAATATTTGGAGGGAAATCTCTTCCTAAAAGAGGATGACCTTTAGTTCCACTTGCCTATCTCCACTTGTGTAAGTGTGTATATAAACTATTTCACTTATCCTTATTTGTTCAAAGGAACATAAGGAGAAACAATGAACCACACACGCGCGCGTGCGCACCGAATCCGGATCTGGATTTCGTATTTCGGAATAATTGAATTGAATTGTATTTTTTGTAAGAAATAGTTTTGGCACTTTAGAAAATCCTAAATGAATTTTAAGTCAACATATGCTGACCTTTCTTCCCTGTGCGTCGACTATATGTCGACGTACGTCGATTTCCAATGGTGCGTCGAGATCAACCTTTCACGCTTGTGCGACGACTTCCCTCTTCTATGCGTCGACAAGAGTCAATGTACGTTGACTCCCATGAGATGATATCTCAACGTATGTTGAGATCTGTGCTACTCGCAGACCATCGCGTGTAAATTTTCTGTGCGCATTTTTTTTCATCATAAATTGTATACATTGGAAATCCAACATATTTCTTGCACGATTTCCATTACTAAAAATAACCGTTGGAATTTATTAGGCGCGGTCCAATTCTTAGGGTCCGGGCGAGATTTTATTCTGGAATTTGGCGGTCTCCACTCTCCCGAAGACGCGATCTGCTCGTGAACTGCTGCGCTCCTCCTTCTGCCCCGCCGATCTCATAGATCTACAAGTAAAACCTCCTCCCTTTCCTTCATCCTCTCCTTCCTCTTCTTCATCAATTCCTCTACTGCCTCTTCTTCTTCGTCTACCTCTTGTTCCTCTTCTCTTCTACCTCTTCTTCTCCTTTCTCTTCTTATTCTTCTACTTGTAGTTCATGTGCTTCTTCTTCGACCTCTTCTTCTCCTTCATCTTCTTTTTTTTCCCTCTTCATGTTCTTCTTCTTATCCGGTTTAGGGCTCAGATCTATAGATGATTTTTTCCCCTCTATTGTTGCTGAAGGAAGCATGGTTATGTGCACATAAATCAAAATGGATTCTTGAGTCTGCCCTCTCTGATGTCTTTGGCTTTGATTTGAGGGCATGATTCCGCAGCAAACGTGACGGTATAGGGGGCCACTATTTCAGTGGTAATCTGTGAGCAGCCACTTTGTGCATCTATTGTCAAAGGTTCGGTCTTTCTCCTCTGAGAGAAGCCACTTTGGGCATAGGGCCAAAGGTTAGGTCTGTTTCCAATCTTCCCCCGCCCATACCCCCAATGTTTGGGGACTATATGGGTTCTGTTGTTGTTGTTGTTGTTGTATTGTTGCTGAAGTAGCTGTTGTAGAGGTTGAATTTTTTCCTACCGTTGAATGGTAGATTTTAGTTAAGTTGAATGGTAGATTTGTTCCCTCTATTTTTTCCCGTTGTTTGATGGAATAAATCAAAATCATTAACCGCGAACACAATCTTAATTTGTTGTGATAGTCCATCATTTCCCTCTATTTTTTCCTGCAAGATTTGATCCATGAAGTTAAAGTGGTTAGAAGAACTGTAGTTGTAGGAAACACGGAATACGGCCTGTTGAGTAATTTTAATCTCTTTGTTTTCACTTTCAAATATCTCCAAAATCATATCAAAAGTTTTCCTAACAAGCCTCTTCCTCATGATTCTTACCTGAATCAAAGTACAGACAATGAGACAATCACATGCCATGAGATCATATTAGCACATAGAGAGACATGGACTTTAATTTATGCGTGAACTTTTTTATATGTATTATTTCTGTGTGTGTTTGGACTACTAAGGTGTGTGCGTATTATTTATATATATGTAAACTTTTTCAGCATGTATGCACTTTTTTGTGTGTAGTAATTGTACAGTAGTTTTTTAATTATGTTTATTGCAATTCCAGAAATGAATTTCATCCTGCAGCCGAACAACAGAATTGTCCAATTCCAATTCATATTGGTCAATTCTATACAGCACCCGAACAATAGAATTAGAATTCAGCCCAATTCCAGTTGGTTTGGAATTGACTGAATTCCAATTCTGCAATTCCAATTTCAGGGATCCGAACGGACCCTAATGGCTGTTAGATGTATTATTTCTTTCTATCAATGACATCCCGATCTGATGACTCTGTCGGGATCAAACCCGAAAAGTTTAATGGAAACAGTTTTCGTCGTTGGAAAGTCCAAGTTGAATATTGACTTAATACCTTAGGTTTACTTTCTGTCATTTTAGATACTCCTGCTGTGAAAACCTCAAACGCCAATGGTGTTGCAACTACAGTTGCCTCATCTCTTCATTCGTCTTCATCTTCTAGTGCAAACACCATTAGAACTTATGTTAAACGTACTCCTTATAGAAATCCGATAGATATAGAATATCATTGCCGTCATCGAATCCTTAGTGCTTTGTCTGACAGTCATTACGATGTTTTCCTCCAATATCGTACGGCTAAGGATCTGTGGTATGCACTTGAAGCGCGCTATAACCTCGACAATGTGGGTATAGAACGCTACAATGTTTCCAATCTCCACAAATTCAAGATTGATGTCTCCAAGACAATCAATCCTCAACTCCATCAGTTAAATGAGATGTTATCTAAGATCCAAGTCAATGACTCGATCTTATCCGAAAATTACTTAGTAGCATGTCATATAGATTCCCTTCTGAATTCATGGTCTGGCTTTAGCAATAGACTAAGGCATGACCAATCTAACCTCTATTATATTCAAATCCAAAATGTTATCCGCATAGAAGAAGAACATAAGAATAAGAATTCTAAAGCACTCAAAGACCATTCTCCTAAAGTTAACCTAACTGAATCTTATGACAACCATTCAACCCACCATCACTTCAAATCCAAGGGCAAGAACCAAAAGAAACACTTTTATCCAGGTTCCCTTTCATCAGAAACTCAATCATTCCAAACCTGGTCCTTCTAACCAAAACCTAGGTAAAGGGAAATGATGCTTCATCTACGGCCACATAAATCATCTGTCTACCAATTGCTTCTACAAGAAGACAGAACCCGTGACCGGCGAATCTCATGCGGCCAAGCCTCAGGACAACATGATCCAAGCACAGGATCAACCTATCTTCAGGTTAGATTATACACTTAGTCTTCTTCTCACTTGTTTATCAGATTGATGACTTGATTCTGTAGCAAATGTTCGTACTTGTTTTGATCATTCTTGCTTTGCCACCTTTCAGGACATCACTGGAGGAAGCGTGATCTTACGAGATGCTTCTTCGGCACAAATACTTGGACGCGGGCGAGTGGATCTTAGGATGACATCCGGGAATACACTAGTCTTGCATGATGTGTTATATATGCCGAAAGTTAGGAAGAATCTTGTAAGCGGATCCTTGTTAGTGAAAAAGGGTTATAAGATTGTATTAGAGTCAAATAAAGTTGTAAAAACGTTTAATGACATTTTTATTAGAAAAGGTTTTCTTTGTGATGGATTATTCAAATCGAATGTCATTGATTTGGAAGTTAATCAAATCTCTTCATCTTTAATTCTTAGTTCATCTTCTGATTTTTAGCATGGTAGATTAGGGCATGCTAATTCTGATTGTACGAAAAGAATGATGTCTCTAAATTTAATTTCAAAAATTAATATTGCACCAAATGCTAAATGTGAGATTTGTGTGCAAACTAAATTCTCTAGAAAACCATTTAAATCAGTTGAAAGAACTTTAAAACCCTTAGAGATAATTCACTCGGATGTGTGTGACTCAAACTGCAAACCTAGTAGACGTGAAAATAAATATTTTGTAATGTTTATTGATGACTTTACTAAATTGTTACATATATTATTAAAAACAAAAGATGAACTATTTTGAGATTTTGAGATTTTCAAAACTGAAGTTGAAAACCAATTAGGATCCTCCATTAAAATCCTTAGATCCGACCGAGGTGGAGAATATACTTCGAATGAACTAGCCCAATTTTGTCAAGAACATGAGATAACTTATCAAGTGACTGCTCCTTATTCACCCCAATCGAATGTTGTAGCTGAAAGTAAAACTCGAACTTTAATGAACATGGTCAATACCATGTTAGCCGAGTGCGGTGCCCTAGAAAATCTTTGTGGAGAAGCGTTGCTTACCTCCTCCTTTATCCTTAATAGGATTCCTTCAAAATATAGTGAAAAAACCTCATTTGAATTATTTAAATTAAGAAAGCTTAACCTTCATATTTTTTTGTGTGGGAGTATTTAGCTAAAGTAGTTATTTCTGAGTCTAAGAGAAAGAAAATAGAACCTAAAACCATAGACTCAATTTTTATAGGATATGCATCCGATAGTAGTGCTAATAAATTTCTTATAACTAATTCCCTAATTAGCGAAATCTCTAATAACACTATTCTAGAAGCTAAAGATGTTGCTTATTTTGAAGATAAATTTCCATATAAATTAAATAACTCATCTCAACCTTTTAGTAACTCAATTCAACCTTCTTCTTCTATAGACCCTGTTGCGGAACAGTGAAAACTAGCGGATTCATTATTAGCATGAAAAAGAACCTCTTATATAAGAGGTGGATACAAGATATTAAAGGAGAAATAAAATTTAATTCTAATACTCCTCCTCAAGTTGGGCATGTTATATTCCTCATACTCAACTTGTTGATAAAGCCACAAAAAACATTCACCCTCAGACTCTTAGTAAGAATGTCGGCTAATTGTCCCTTTGAAGGAACGAATGGAATGCAGCTGATCTTCTTCTCAATATCCTCCTTGATGAAGTGTTTATCCACTTCAATATATTTGTTGTGATCATGTTGAACAGGGTTGTTGACGATACTGATTGCAACCTTATTGTCACAATACAGATGGATAAGACAATCCTCATTTAATCCCAAATCACACAAAAGAGAGCATAACCACAATCCCTCATATATATCATATGACATGTGTCATAACTCTAAATTCTGCCTCTACAATGAACCTTGAGACAAAAAATTGTTTTTTACTTCTCCAAGTAACCAGGTTCCCACCAACAAATGAGTAATATTCAGATGTAGAACATATGTTTTTTACAGACCCTGCCCAATCTATGTCAATATAAATCTCAATTTTCAACTCCGTATTAGGGGTAAAGAGAATTCCTCTTTCTGGTGATGTCTTCAAATACCTCAAGATCCTATGAGCAACATCGAGATGTCTCGCCTTTGGGGAATGCATATACTGGCTAACAACCCCCACTGTATAAGCTATGTCAGGGCGAGTATGGGAAAGATATATTACCCGTCCGATAAGATGTTGGTAACCAGTAACATCTTAAATGGGTTCTCCATCATCCTTTCCAAGATTTTGGTTGACCTTCATAGAAGTATCAGCATGTCTACACCCACTCATACCATATTGTTTCAGCAAATTGAGGACATATTTTCTCTGAGAGATGAAAATACCATGTTTGAACCTAGCAACTTCAATCCCCAAGAAATACTTCAGTTTTCCCAGATCCTTTACTTCAAACTCCTTAGCCAAATTTTCCTTCAAAGCTTTCATTTATTCAACATCATCTCCTGTTATGACAATGTCATCAACATAGACAATGAGAGAGGTTAACGTGTTATCCCTCCATTTTATAAACAAAGTATGGACGACGTGACTTTTTCTGTATCTAAGAGAAATCATGACTTTGTGAAAACGACCAAACCAAGTCATCAATGATTGCTTCAAGCTGTAGAGGGTCTTTTTTAGTCTGCACACTTTCCCTTCAGGACCAGAAGGAGAAAAACCAGGGGGATAGACATATATACCTCTTATTCTAAATTTCCATGAAGGAATGCATTCTTCACGTCTAATTGGGTACGATCCTAACAATTGCACGTAGCACACGATAACAAGGCTAGTATAGAGTTCATTTTTTCCACAGGGGCAAAAGTTTCTTGATAATCGATACCTAGGGTTTGAGTTTATCCCCGTGCCACCAGCCATGCTTTGAAACGTTCAACCAAGCTTTCAGAGTTCTGCTTCACGGTGAACACCCACTTACATCCAACTGTCTTCTTACCGTATGGGAGGTGTGTTAAATCTCATGTATATTTTTTGTACAAAGCAGTCATTTCCTCAATCATTGTCTCTTCCTCTTTGGATGCCCAAGAGCCTCTTGCCATGTGGATTGAATAGAAACAGACGCAAGAGAAGAAACAAAGGCTCTATATGAAGGAGTTATAATGTCATAAGAAACATAATGAGACAATGGATGTTGAGTGCAAGATCAAATACCTTTACGAAGGACAATGGGGAGTTCAGTGGAGTCTACCGACGGAGTTGGCATTGGGAGTGGTAGCGTGGGATGAGCCTGTGTGATAGGAAATTTACTTTGTCTGGTGTATACCTGTAATTCTTGTTCTTTACGAGGAAGCTCCCCCTGATTAGGAGTCTCATCAAGAGGCGGAGTATGTGGAGGAATGGAGTATGGAGGAGGGATCGGTAATGATATAGTAGGAGAGCTCGCTTCTTCCATAGGTCCAGACTCCCCCTAAAGTGAGGTCACGTAATAAGGCTCGGATTCACGAAATGTAATATCCGCAGTGACAAAGATTCTCTTAGTCGGGGGATGATAACACTTATACCCCTTCTGAGTAGGAGAATATCCAAGGAAAACACCTATAAGAGCACGAGGTTCAAGTTTAGACCGACCCAGAGAGTGGATGTGAGCAAAATAAACACAACCAAATGTTTTCGGTTTGAGAAAAGTCGGGGTAGCCCCTAAGATGAGCAGGGGGTTTAATGGACCAAAACTTGAGATGGCAAATAGTTGATAAGGTAGGCAGCCTCAATATAACTTAAGGAGGTTCATAGAAAAACTTGAGATTGAAAACTTGAGAACAACATCACCTCAATATAACTTAAGGAGGTTCATAGAGAAAAGTAAACACCGAGCAACTTCTAAGAGGTGGCGGCTTTTTCGCTCTGCGACTCCATTCTGAGACGGAGAGTAAACACATGATGTTTGGAGGATAATGCCATGATCGGCAAGGTAGCGTGTAAATAAGGAGTTGATATACTCCGGACCATTATCACTACGAAGAATTTTGATAGTAGCAGAGAATTGAGTAAAAACCATTTTTTGAAAGTTTTGAAATATGGAAAAAACTTTATTCTTATTTTTTATCAAATAAACTCATGTCGTGTGAGAAAAACAATCAATAAAGGTAATAAACCAATGACATCCAGAAATTGAGGCAACGGGGCAAGACCCCCAAACATCAGTATGTACGATATGAAACGTAGTAGTACTAGGTAAAGAAACATGATGAACATGATTACGATGATGTTTAGCAACAACATATACATCACAAACAAAGTTTTTAAAACACAAAAGGAAATGCAAGAAATAAATGTTGCATGGTAGTAACAGAGGGATGGCCAAGACGACGGTGCAAAGTGAGCGGGTCGGAAGTCTGCGACGTGTGGAGAGCTTGGGGAGGAGGATGTTAAATTTTTGAAGTGGAAGTGGATTGGTGCTGGGCGGTCTGCGGGTTGGAGACCGCAGAGACCGCGCGGTCTGCGCTGGTTCTATGGCCGATTCTGTCTTAGCGGTCTGATCTGGGAGATCGCTGTTTTTTCAAGCAGCTCGCGCGGCGCGGTTTGTTCTGGCGACTTGTTCAAGTCGTCCAGGTGTTCAAGTAGGTCTGCCTTCTTGCAGTGACCGGACGATCTGACGTATTGTTCTAGTCGGTCTGGTTACTGAAGAAGTTCTTTGCTGTTGCAATAAGACCGGGCGGTCTGTTTTCGGGAGACCGCGGTAACGGGGCGGTTTGCGATAATCGTATGGTTTAATAAGGAGTTGTTAGCTTTGCTGAGCTTGGGCGGTCTGTTTTGTGAGACCGCTCGCGATCTGATGGGCGGTTATTGTATCCCGGTTTGTGTGGTGACGACATTCGTCTTCTCGCTTATAAATAGGGGTGCAGGGCCCGTCATTAATAACGAGAACTGTAAAAACTAAAGTTGGCTTGATTGTGCCGGTCTCACTTTGAGGTCGCGCGGTCTGAGATTTTGTCTGACCGGTTTCTGTGTTCGCAGGTTAGCGGCTAGCAGCTCGCGGTCAGCTTGTCTCCTTTCTTCCAGCTTCGAATAAACCAGTCTGGGCGGACTGTGTTTATGTGTTCGTGGTTTGTGCAGGGGACTCAGTTGATCAGGCGGTTTTAAGTGGCCAGGCGATCTTGAGTTGCGGTCTGCAGCAGGTAGCAGTTTCTCTGTTCAGTGTTCGCGGGTTCTTCTTTGATCAAGACCGTGCGGTCTGGGCGATCAAGAAGTGTGAACTGATTGTTTTCAGCAGTGGAATAAAGCAGCAGGTCGAGCGGTCTGTGGTTGCGGTCTGACAGGTGCGGCTTGTGCTCTGTTCGCGCGGTCTCAGAGGCTAACCGTCTGGCTTGTCTGTTCGCGCGGTCTGACGGTCTCAAGTCGTCAGCAGCTTGTATTTTGTGTTTCGTGCTTCTCTCCTTCGTGATTCTTATGAATCATGTCTCGTCATGTATACCTCGAATTGTGAAGAGATAGTTAATACCATAGCACTATTCGTTCTTCCCATTGTCATTGTTGTGCTACACTTGTGAAAAGTTTGTGAAAAGTTTGTGAAGTGTT
Organism: Dactylorhiza incarnata; assembly: GCA_033032865.1. Classification (NCBI taxonomy): domain Eukaryota; kingdom Viridiplantae; phylum Streptophyta; class Magnoliopsida; order Asparagales; family Orchidaceae; genus Dactylorhiza; species Dactylorhiza incarnata. The sequence goes on from JAWHQI010000028.1 coordinate 12,759,956, forward strand.
TTCCGCATTTTACTTCACCTTCGGACCTCAAGTTTTTTCAACATGGTATCAGAGGTAGGTTGCTGAGGTTGCTGAGTTGATACTTCTCTCAGGTTTCTCAAGTTGGTTAGCCATCAGTGGGATAGCAATGGAAGGAGGATATGCTAGAGGTCTTGGTATTGAGCTCCTTACGCAGACTAACTTCAAGGAGTGGAAGTCTTGCATGGAGAGCTATCTTCTTGGCGAGGATTTGTGGGAGGTTGTAGGAGGAGAAGCAAGACAAGCTGTTATTCCTGCTGAAGGGAATGCTGAGCTCGTGAAGGCTTGGAGGAGAATGAATGCTAAGGCGGAGTTCACTCTCAAGAGAGCTATCATTCCGGAGTTGTTTGATCACATCATCGGATGTGGATCTGTTGCTGAAATTTGGACAGCCTTGGATGGCTTGTTCAATAAGAAGAATGTAGCTAGGCTACAGTTCTTGGAGAATGAGTTGGCGAAAGCAACTCAAGGAGATTTGTCTATCTCAACGTTCTTCTTGAAGATGAAGAACCTTTGCGCAGAGATATCGGCTTTGGACCCGGATGAGCCTATCTCAGAAGCTAAGCTGAAAAGGCGCATAATCCGCGGCTTGCGGAGGGAGTATGTGGCCTTTGTTACTTCTGTTCAAGGCTGGGTCAATCAGCCTTCGCTGCTGGAGCTGGAGAACTTAATTGCTTCGCAAGAGAGTTTGGCTAAGCAGATGGCTGGGATGTCTGTCTCTGGGGGAGAAGGTGAGGTTCTCTTCTCTGGCAAGAAGAAGAGATGGGACAAGAAGAAGAAGACATCTGGAGATGATGGTCCGTCTACTTCATATCAGCAGGAGAGGAGCTATGCTCCTAAGCGTGATGGGAAGAAGCAGGAAGGACCTAGATGCTTCAGGTGCAACAAGCTTGGTCATTTCAAAAGAGACTGCAAGGTCAATCTTCAGCCAGGGCATGCTGCAGGGAAGGAGGAGGCTAGTTCCAATTCAGAAGGTAGTTGGGGTGGTGGAGGTGCATTCATGACGAGCATGTGTGTTCGAGCTATGACTTCCATCAACTATCAGGATGATTGGATAGTGGACTCTGGGTGTGGTCATCACCTCACCGGGGATGAGTCAAAGTTCTCCTCATTGCAGGCATATACAGGTAATGACGTTATCATTACGGCTGATCTATTCATGCAGTAGAGAAGGAGGGTGTGGTTTCTTTGAACGATGATAGAGGTACTCTTACGCTGAAGAGTGTCTATCATGTTCGGGGGATGAAGAAGAACCTCTTCTCGGTGACCAATGCGGTGGATGCTGGCTATCACGTTCTGTTCGGTCCAACAGAAGTGAAATTTCTCTGAAATGTTTCAGCTGTGAAAGCTAAGGTCACTCATGTAGGGAGACGGGTGAAGGACTTGTTTGTTCTTTCAACAAGTTCTTATGTTGATAAGATGAGGGCTAACGACAGCGCTGCTATCTGGCACGAAAGGCTTGGGCATGTTGGGATGGATAAGTTGAAGGCTATGGCGGGAAGAGGCCTGGTGAAAGGTCTGCCTAGCTTGTCATCTTTCGGGGAAGGTCGTGTTTGTGCAGGTTGTCAGTTTGGTAAGGCTCAACGTCTTCCATTTGACAAATCACAAAGCAGATGTAAAAGACCATTGGAGTGTATCCATGGTGATCTGTTTGGACCTACCAACACTGCCAGTCTTGGAGGTAGCAGGTTTATGCTGATCTTGGTTGATGACTTCACCAGATATACTTGGGTATATTTTCTGAAGGAGAAGTCGGAGGCGTTCGAGAGATTTGTGGAGTTCAAGGAGCTGGTGGAAGGTCGGCTTAACCTGCGGGTCAAGAGGTTCAGAACAGACAATGGAGGGGAGTTTACCTCCAAGGCGTTCTTTAACTTCTGCAGGAAGCATGGCATCCAAAGGGAGCTTTCTTGTGCTCACACTCCACAACAAAACAGAGTTGCAGAGCGGAAGATCCGTCATCTGACGGAGACCTGCAAATGTTGGCTTCATGCCAAGAGTATCCCAAAGTCCTTCTGGGAAGAGGGAATGTCTTGTGCGGCCTATGTTATCAACCGGATGCCTCTCAGTCTCATCAACATGAAGACCCCTCATGAGTTGAGGTTCATGGAGAAGCCAAGCATGGAACACTTTCGAGTGTTTGGTTCTACCTGCTATGTGCATGTTCCAGATGCCCTTCGAACGAAGCTAGATGCTAAGGCAAGGAAACTAGTCTTCGTCGGTTATGATGACCGGAAGAAAGGGTGGAGATGCATGGATCCCGAGACACGGAGATATGTGGTCTTTAGGGATGTGGTATTTGACGAGCTGACGTCATACCAAGGTAGCTCTTCTGTTGAGTTACAAGGGAGCAAGGTAGATGGTGGACCAGAGGAAGCTGCACGGGAAGTTCTGGTGGAGTTGCCCGTTTCTCCAGGTGCTCCAGGTATTTCTAGCTTTGGATCAGGTGCATCAGGTTCTGGAAGCATGAGGGCGATGCTTCATGTTTACCTGAAAGAAGAGCTAGTCCAGAAGCTGCAGTGGAAGAGGTGGTTCAGAGTCAAGCTCTGAGGAGGTCCAAGAGGACCATTATTCCACCTGATCGGTATACGGGCGGGAACTTGGTGAGCTTTGTCTCATGTTTCTTTGTAGGTCCCCTGGATGAGAGATAGTCATCTTGTTATGAAAATGTCATTGGAGTCAAGGAGTGGAAAGGAGCCATGGATGAAGAGATGACTGCTCTCAGGAAGAATGAGACTTGGGACTTGGTGCCTAAGGTTGAGGGAGTTACTTCGGTGACTTGCAAGTGGGTTTTCAAACTGAAGAAGAAGGCTGATGGAAGTATTGAGCGGTACAAGGCTCGCCTTGTAGCTCGAGGTTTCTCTCAGAAGTATGGGGAGGATTATGAAGAAACATTTAGCCCCGTTGCCAAGATGACTTCGGTCCGGGTGGTGATCGCATTGGCAGCTTATCAAGGGTGGAAGATTTGGCAACTCGACGTGAAGAACACTTTCTTATATGGCGAGATTGATAAGGATATCTTCATGGATCAGCCACCTGGTTATGTATCTGAAGAGCACTCAAGATATGTTTGTAAGCTCAAGAAGGCTCTTTACGGCTTGAAGCAAGCGCCTCCGGCGTGGTATGGGAAGATCGCAGAATACCTCCAGTTCTGCGGATATTTTGCTTCTGATTCAGATTCAAGCTTATTCGTAAAGAAGACGGGGGAGCATCAGGTCTTGGTGTTGGTGTATGTTGACGATATGATCGTCACGGGGAATTCTGAAGTGGAGGTAGCTAGGCTTCGTGCTGAGCTAGCTATCAGATTCGAGATGAAGGATTTGGGTGAGCTCCACCATTTCCTTGGGCTCGAAGTGGAGAGGAAAGAGAGCGGTATGCTCGTTTCCCAAAAAGGCTATGCGGATCGAATCGTGAAGAGGTTCGGCATGAAAGGGGGGAAGAGAAGCTCTACTCCACTGGAGGTTGGAGTTCATCTTCGGCGAGATGAAGGGAAGGTTCTTACCGATCCTTTGGTGTTCCGGGCTTTTGTCGGAAGCTTGATATACTTGACGATCACGAGGCCAGATATTGCTTATGCAGTTGGCAGGGTGAGTCGGTTTATGGCAGAGCCTCGGAAGCCTCATCTTGTGGCGGCTAGGAGTATATTGAAGTATGTCAAATCCACCTCGGATTTGGGTCTCTTCTACGGGAGAGATTCGGGATTTTGCTTGCACGGGTACATGAATGCTGATTATGGAGGAGATTCGGATGATCGGATGATCGGAGATCGACATCTTGATATGTCTTTATGACAGGCTCTACAGCTATATCATGGTGCAGCAAGAAGCAGGATTCTGTGTCTGTCTCTACCACGGAAGCGGAGTACAAAGCTTCGGCTTTGGCGGCTCAGGAAGCCATCTGGCTTAGGAGGCTTGCGGAGGACATTCATAGGGAGGTGCGAGGTCCTACTCTGATACGTGGTGACAATGAGAGTGCTCTCAAACTGGTAAACAATCCAGTTTGTAACGCGCGTATGAAGCACATAGAGATTCATCACCATTTCATTCGTGAGAAGGTGTTGGAGGGATCTCTGACTGTGGAGCTTGTGCAGAGCAAGGAGAATGTTGCTGACATATTTACTAAGCCGCTGTCGAAGGGACCATTTGGTCAGTCGCGGAGTTTGCTTGGGCTGACTTCCACTTCCCACTTCAAGGGGGAGTGTTAAATTTTTGAAGTGGAAGTGGATTAGTGCTGGGCTGCAGGTTGGAGACCGCAGAGACCGCGCGGTCTGCGCTGGTTCTCTGGTCGATTCTGTCTGAGCGGTCTGATCTGGGAGATCACTGTTTTTTTCAAGCAGCTCACGCGGCGCGGTTTGTTCTGGCGACTTGTTCAAGTCGGCCAGGTGTTCAAGTAGGTCTGCCTTCTTGCAGTGACCGGGCGATCTGACGTATTGTTCTAGTCGGTCTGGTTACTGAAGAAGTTCTTTGCTGTTGCAATAAGACCGGGCGGTCTGTTTTCGGGAGACCGCGGTAACCGGGCGGTTTGCGATAACCGTATGGTTTAATAAGGAGCTGTTAGCTTTGCTGAGCTCGGGCGGTCTGTTTTGTGAGACCGCTCGCGATCTGATGGGCGGTTATTGTATCCCGATTTGTGCGGTGACGACATCCGTCTTCTCGCCTATAAATAGGGGTGCAGGGCCCGTCATTAATAACGAGAACTGTAAGAACCAAAGTTGGCTTGATTGTGCCGGTCTCACTTTGAGGTCGCACGGTCTGAGATTGTCTGACCGGTTTCTGTGTTCGCAGGTTAGCGACTAGCAGCTCGCGGTCATCTTTCTTCCAGCTTCGAATAAACCAGTCCGGGCGGACTGTGTTTAGGTGTTCGTGGTTTGTGCAGCAGACTCAGTTGATCAGACAGTCATAAGTGGCCAGGCGATCTTAAGTTGCGGTCTGCAGCAGGTAGCAGTTTCTCTGTTCAGTGTTTGCGGGTTCTTATTTGATCAAGACCGTGCGGTCTGGGCGATCAAGAAGTGCGAACAGATTGTTTTCAGCAGTGGAATAAAGCAGCAGGTCGGGCGGTCTGTGGTTGCGGTCTGACAGGTGCGGCTTGTGCTCTGTTCGCGCGGTCTCAGAGGCTAACCGTCTGGCTTGTCTGTTCGCGCGGTCTGGCGGTCTCAAGTCGTCAGCAGCTTGTATTTTGTGTTTCGTGCTTCTCTCCTCCGTGATTCTTATGAATCATGTCTCGTCATGTATACCTCGAATTGTGAAGAGATAGTTAATACTATAGCACTATTCGTTTTTCCCATTGTCATTGTTGTGCTACACTTGTGAAAAGTTTGTGAAGTGTTTTTCGCATTTTACTTCACCTCCGGACCTCAAGTTTTTTCAACAGAGGGGACCCTTGGAGGAGTCAAACGCATACATACCATCATGCATGCTATCAGAGTCAATCACCTTCCCCGTCTTCAGATCCTGAAATACACAGTGAGAATGAAAGAAGATAACTGAGCATTGAAGAGAATTAGTCAAATGACTAACAGAAAGTAAACTACGGGTGAAATTTGGGACATGTAGCACATAAGATAAAGTGAGAGAAGAACAAGGGATGAATCATTTTCCAGTAATGGGGGAGATAGAGCCAAACAATACTCATTTTATCTCGTCCAGAAAGAGGAGAATATGACACAAAACCTGAAGCTGATCCAGTCATGTGATCAGTGGCTCCGGAATCGATAATCCAATGAGTAGAAGGACGAGTAGTAGCAGGGTGGGCACATGGAGTACCGTTGTGGGCAAGAGCAGAGGAGGAAGTGGCAGGCTCCGTAGTAAGACCAAGCATCATGCGACGAAGGGCCAGCATCTCGTCAGGAGAGGAGGACGACTGAGTAGGGCAAAGAACTCCAGGTGAACTGCTCTCGGGAATCTCGGTCAGATGAGCAGAGTGATAGGTTCTCTCGGGAGTTCTACCACGGCCGCGGCCACCACGTAATGACAAGCCCCAGGGAGGAGGAAAACCATGTAGACTGAAGTAGGTATCCCCGAGATTTGCCACAATAATCTCAAATGAGATGGTCCTTATCTGTAGGTTTAGCTTTGAAATCACGAGAATCACGACCACCAAAAAGGGCTGATGAGCAACCAATGCAGATCCCTTAGTAATAGCAGTAGTGTTCCAAGACTATCGGCGGTCAAACTCATATTGAACAATGTTGTAAACTTCAGGAAGCAAAGGAATAGGGACACGCCCCAAGATCTGGATTGTAATCTGATCAAAATCTCTGTGTAGCCCATGCAAAAATTTGAACACCTGATTGTGTTCCACGTAAGCCCGCAATGAGAGCTCATCTGCATTACAGGTCATGACGAGAGAGTCAAAGTGATCGTACTCCTGATAAAGTTGGGTAAACTCAAGATAGTAAGCCGATGGAGTGCGATCACCCTGTCGAAGAAGAAAGATCTTACGACGCAGTTGGTAAACCTGGGTTGCATTCCCCTTCCTGAAATATGTAGCCTCAGCATGTTTCCAGATATCAACAATAGTGTCCAGGAAAAGGTAGTTCCGAGCAATGGATTCCTGCATGGAATTCGTGAGCCAGGACATAACAACGGAGTTTTCCGATTCCCATTGAGACCAAGTTGTAGAGTCCTTTGGTGCACTGATAGTGTCGCTGATATAGCCAAATAGACGCCGAATTTTTAAGGTTAGGGAAATGCAGTGAGACCACGATAAATAATTAGTATCATCCGGTCTGATCGTAGTGATCAGAGAGAAGTTGTGATCCAAGACAGCCCGGGTAGATCCAGCGGGAGTCATGGAGGCACCTAAATCAATCACGTCCGACATAAAAAAAAGAGTAGAACTCCTCCAAGACAACGGTGGATGGGAATGAAGAACACGTCTTCAAAGAGCGGAGTGGAGATAGGGCCTCATTGGGGAGTTAAAAGCATTCCTCCTCTTGGACCAAAAAATACGAGATCTGAGTTTGGGAGACATCCAACTGTTAGAATCTTTTAAGAAATAAATAGAAGGATAAGCATGCGAAAGAAAAACTTTTCCCCAAATTTGAGGTCAACCGGACCGTCGGAGCTGCGGCGGAGAGGCCATCCCGTCGGGCCAGCGCCGATCGGCCGACCCACGAGATGCACGGAAGAGGGCGCAACAGAGAGGAGAAAGAGAGGAGAAGCTCTGGGGTTGGACGTGGATGGGAGAGAGGAAGTCGGCGAGGAGCAGCGGCGGGCGGAAGACAGACAGCAAGAGCGAGAAGAGCGGTTTTAGGTCACGACTCTGATACCAGGTTGCGAAACAGTGAAAACTAGTGGACTCATTATTAGCATGAAAAAGAACCTCTTATATAAGAGGTGGATACAAGATATTAAAGGAGAAATAAAACTTAATTCTAACGGACCCATTAAAAATTGATGAACTTATAAGAAGTAAAAGAGTTAGAACCGAAAGGAATTTTGGAGAGCAATACTTCACTTATCTAATTGAAAGAGATCCTAATTCATATGAGGAAGTTATGACCTCATCTGATTCTCCTTTTTGGAAAGAAGTCATAAATTTAGAAATTAATTCTATATTAGAAAATAAAACTTGAATTCTAATTGATATACCTCCCGGTGCCAAAGTCATAGGTTATAGTGGATCTTTAAGAAGAAACTTAAACCGGGTGACTCCATAGAAATGTATAAGGCTCATCTTGTTGTTAAAAATTATGCTCAAAAGCAGGGAATAGATTATTTATATACTTACGCTCCCGTACCTAGGATCACTTCTATTCATGTGCTAGTAGCCTTAGCTTAAATCCATAAGATGATCATTCATCAAATGGATGTCAAATCGCATTTTTATATGGAAATTTAGATGAAGAAGTTTATATGACTCAACCCGAAGATTTTGTAATTAAAGGCAAGAAACTAAAGCTTGTAAACTTGTTAAGTCTCTTTATGGACTAAAACAAGCCCCCAAGCAATGACATCAAAAATTCAATTCCGTAGTTATATCATTTGGATTTATATCTAACGAATACGATAAATGTATCTATGGGTGGAAATGCCACTGTTTTACTTTGACTTTATGTAGACGATATTTTAATATTCAGAATTACACCAAAAGTTATTAATGATATTAAAAATATCTTATCATCTAAATTTGATATGAAAGATTTAGGTGTAGTTAATGTAATTTTAGGACTGAAGCTAAGTAAAACTGATACAAGTGTATCATTATCTCTTTCTCACTCGATTGAGAAAATATTACATAAATTTAGCTTATATAATTCTGCACCCGCTTCTACTCCATATGACGCTAGCATAAAACTTTGTAAAAATATTGGTGAACTTATTGATCGGCATATGTATGCACAAAAGATTGGATCACTATTATATATTATTAATCGCACTAGGCCCGACATTTCTTATGTCGTAGGCAGATTTAGTAGATATACTAGTAATCCTAGTAGTGATCATTGGATAGCACTAACTAGAATATTTAAATACTATCGTGACACTATTGATAATAGTTTAGTGTATGCGGGCTATCCCAAATTATTAGAAGGATATTCAGATGTCAATTGAGTAACTGATTCGCTGGACGTTAAATCTACAACAAGATATGTAATTCCTCTTAGGAGGAGCCGTCATTTCATGGTCCTCTACGAAACAAACTGTAATATCTAGAAGCACCGTGGAATCCGATCTTATAGTTTTGGGCACTACATGTGCCGATGCAGAATGGATTAGAAATTTACTTTCTAAAATTCGTGTTTATACTAAAACAATTACTGATATTTTATTACATTGTGATAATAAATCTGTTATTGAATTAACTGCTTCTAATAGTACCAATTTCAAAATGAATAAGTTCATGAGAATCAAGTACAAATCAGTGAAGCGGAGAAGAAAGGAAGTGATATCACTCAACTATGTAAAGTCAGAATTGAATTTGGCTGATAATCTTACCAAGAGATTGTCCCGAAGGGACATTTTATTGTCATCGAGGGGAATGTGGCTTAAAACCACATGACTTGTTGTCAAGGGTGGATACCCAACCCATGTGATTGGAGATCTCATGCATTGAGTTCAGTCTGGTAAAAACAAAGTTGCTGATGTAGCGTAATTGGGAGCACAAATTTAAAGGTTGAGAAAACCTTCTCCATATTCTTATGATGCTGTGTTCTACGTAACCGATTAAGATGAACGTATAGTTCAAAATGGTTGCCAAAGACATATATCTTTGCGAGATATTAATACAAAATATCTCTTGAGGCACCACCTATGTGGGGGTAATCGTGAGACCGTGACTTTGGGATCCAGGCTGAGCCCTAATAACTCTTATGAAAAATCAAGGAATACACATGACTATTAACGCGCCCAACGCCATAACTAATGAACACCCAATATTTTGTGTTCTTATATAATTTTCTGGTCAAAAATTTATAATTCAAAGTCTCTGACACATTATACTATTTGGTAAAGGAAACAAATTTGTATTTGATTTTATTTATTAATAGTAATCATATTATTTATGAAATTCACATTTTGGTTTTTCGCTTTTGGGAGGATTGTAATAAATTTTTAAATTAAAATATTTATTTCATAATGTTTTATTTGAGCTTGTATCGCGTTTGGGCTCCACATTGTTGATGGAAAAACTCAAAACCAAGAATGGAGGGAACTCCAAATATTTGGAGGGAAACCTTTTCATGAAAGAGGATGACCTTTAGTCCCACATTGCCTATCTCCACTTGTGTAAGTGTGCATATAAACTATTTCACTTGTACTTATTTGTTCAAGGGAACATAAGAGGAAACTATGAACCACACCCGCGCGCGCGCACGCACCCCATTGGATTTGGATTTCGGATTTGGGGAATAATTGAATTGAATTGTATTTTTTGTAAGAAATAGTTTTGGCACACTAGGAAATTCCTAAATGAATTTTATGTAAACGTATGCTGACATTTCTTCACTGTGAGTCGAGTTCTGTGCGTCGGCCATATGTCGACGTACGTCGACATCTTCATCCACCCGTGCGTCGACATCCAATGGTGCATCGAGATCAACCTTTCACGCTTGTGCAGCGACTTCCCTCTTATGTGCGCCGATAAGAGTCAACTTATGTAGACTTCCATGCGATAACATCTCAACGTACGTTGAGATCTGTGTTATTCGCAGAACATCGCGTATAAAATTTCTGTGTGTTTTTTTCGTCATAAATTTTATACGCTGGAAATCCAACGTATTTCTTGCATGATTTCCATTACTAAAAATAACCGTTGGAATTTATTAAGTGATTAACTCTTGTGGTTTTTACGAGACTCATATATATGAGATTTATCTGAATCGTTTTTATACTTCTTCGTTCTTGCTCTCGCTCTTACGACGATCTTCTTCTTCGTGATTCTGCTTTCTTGACGTTTGCTTCATTAAGTGAGAGTTCGGGTGCTCTATGCTTCTTCGGTATCCACGCACATCAGAATTTTCGGGATCTAGTCGGGTGTTGTATCTTGGAGGAGTGATCATCGGTTGAAAGCTCTGCCGGAGGGTGGTGCAACTTCTTTATGGCAGTGATCACACGCCTTACACATGCTCGATTCTAAAACTATATATTATTTTGATTTTCTTTATTTCTCATCTTTCTGTTTTTGCAAGTTTCTATGATCATCCTGTTTTTAGATTTGTTTTTCTATTATAAGAGTTTTTTAAAACCGAAATATTATATATTAACATAGGAATATAAGAAAAATATTCCAACAATATTAAGCCAAGTAGAATTATAAATCAAAGTCGCGAGCAGTATGCCGACAACATCTTATCGGGAAAATTATTAGGCATGCTCAACTTAAGGATCTGTTTGGCATGGTGGGGGAGGCCGTGAACGCGGTGGTTATGAACAACCGTTCGTGAACGCCCGACCATACGTAAAGAACTACGTCTACTTTTACGTTCAAAATTAGTTTTTTTTAGTGGAGGTCATAACCGTTGTGATGCTAAACACATTTTATGACTAGCGTTTTTGTCCAAACTCATCGGAGCAAAAACGTTGCACCAAACGGAACCTTAGGCAACATCGTCTGTGGTAACCCAATAAAAATAGTTGGATCTCTGGACCCCAAGTATTTTTGTTTATTACTGAAAAATAGTTCTACGCGTGTTTGAGAGTTGCGTGGATGTCATGATTTTTTGTGAGCAGCTCAAACAGTTGCATGTGTTGAATGCATACAATATTCTTTTTCCTCTTATTGACATGACATAAACTCAATTCCATGCAAATCATTGGAAATACTTCAACTTTCCAATACATTTGCACGTTCCATAGACCTCTATTTGCAAACATTTGCCACAAATTACTGATGGGAAAAAATTTAAAAACAGAGAGATGGAAAGGGGAGGAAAAAGCTTCGATTCATTCATCTCGTTTCCATAGATCAGATTACATAATCTCAGATATTTATAATAATCTCCATGCATTACATATAAATGCTGGCTAATTAATTTTTCATTGGTAACTACAGCAGGCATTGATGGATTATCCCTTGGGCTTCTGTGCTGAAATCTTGAACGGTTCAGATCACTTATGATTAGGTCGTCTACATAGATGCATAGTATCACTAAGTCCCGAGTGTTCTTCTTAGCATACAAAGTTGATTCAACAAGGCATTTAGAGAAGCATTCTTTGAGGAAGCGGCTTTTAATGTTGACATTCCAAGCTTGTGGAGCTTGCTTAAGTCCATATAGAGCTTTGTGGAGTTGATAGACTATCTCTTATGTCCCTCTTTTTTTGAACCCCTTCAGTTGTTCAACATAAACATCTTTTGAGATTAAGCCATTTTCAAAAGTTGACTTCATATCAAGATAGGAAGCTTGTTCTGGGCAGCATAGGCAATGATCAATCGAATTGTTCTGGGAAGCATAGGCAACGGGAGCATATGTTTCATTGTAATCTGGACACATTTAAGAGTATCCTTTGACCACAATTCATGCTTTATGCTTAACAATCTCTCCATTCTCACAACAATAAAGTTTATAGATCCACTTGAGCACGATCACCACTTGATGAAGAGGTTTGACGACGAAAGTCCAAGTCTGGTTTTTCTCTACCATTACTATTTATTCAATCATTGTCGTTCTCCACTCTTTTATCTCCGCAGCTTCTTCATAAGTGGCAGGAGTAGAGAAAAACATAGCAATGTCACAACTCTGGTAAATATCTTCGAGGCTGCGGGTTTTAGTGGTGACTGAATTTGAGCATGTATCAGAATCAGAAAATGATGTCTCTCCAGTGCCAGTTTGGATGGAGTTAGGAAGAGTTTCCTGCTCAACCATCATTACTAGGAAAGAATAAATAGGCTCCTTATCTGATTACCAGTCCCAGCTCTATTGTTCATTGAAAATCACATCTCTAGATATGATTAACTTTTGAGTCGTGGGATCATAGAGCCGATATGTCTTCGATCTAGTGTTGTAGCCTATAAAAACATTCTTGGTGTCCTTTGTGTTTAATTCATCACCTTTTTCTTGAGTGCATGGGCTAAATCCAAACATCTTTAAGTGAGATACAAACACCTTAAAATTGTAGAGAGCTTCACGTGGTGTGGAGAGATGCAATCCTTTGGTTGGTGACAAATTGAGTATGTGCACGGTAGTGTTGCAGGCTTCTGCGCAGAAGAATTTGGGCATGTTGAAAGTGTGCATCATTGCTCTTGCCATTTTGACTACTGTTCGATTTCTTCTTTCTACGGCATCATTTTGCTAAGGAGATCGTGATGCTGTTAACTCTCTCCTAATCCTTGTTCTTGGCAGAAAGTGGTAAAGGATTGGGAGAGAAATTCCCCTCCCCTGTCTGTGCAAATTTTTTTAATTTGGTAACCAAATTGCTTCTCTACCATTGTTTCGAAATTTTGAAATGTGTAGAAAGCTTTGGATTTGTATATAAGAAAATAAATCTACATGTGTCGGGAGAAATCATCGAAGAGAAACAAGTAATAATTTTTGCCATCAATGGATTTTTTGGAGGATGGGCCCTAAATATCGCCATGTATGAGTTCCTGAGGGCTGGAGCTATGCCATGTCGATTGATTAGGGAAGGGGTTGCGGTGAGCTTTGGCAGTAACACATCCTTCACATAATTATTTCTGCATTTCGATTGTAGGCAGACCCGTTACTAGTTCTTTATTTTTCAATAGCTAAATGATTTCTTAGTGGAGATGCCTTAGCCGATGATGCCAGAGAAGAGAGACATTATTGCAACCCTAGTTATAGGAGAAGACACTTTGGCTATTGGCTGATCCCATGTTAAGGGAGAAGACGTGGTTATTTGTCATCTTAGTTGAGGCAAGGCAGGTGCTAGAAGCCCCGTCGATAATGTGATATTCTCCATTGTGGAAGTTCACCTTGTGTCCCTTTTTGAATTAACTGCCCTACACTCAGGAGATTATAGGCAAGCTGTGGAACCCATTGGACTTCAGTTATGTATTTTGTCACCCTTGTTTTGGTAAGAACTATAATTGTTCCTTTACCTTCAATCTTTTTGGTCTTGCCATCTCCTAAGAGTACCTCAAATTTGGAAGATTCGTCTATTGTGGTAAATAGTGCTTTGTTGTTGCTCATGTGGCTTACATAGCTGTTGTCAATGAACCAGATGCGATCATTCCATTTTCTGCTTCAAAGGATGAATAAAATAGTTACTCTCCTTGTTCTCCCTTTCAGTGAAGTTTGCCTCCTCCTTTTGGTTGAACCAACAGTCCTCGAAATAATTTTGACGCTTGCAGCGCTTGCATTTTCAGAAGCAATCCTTGAGCTCATGATTTGTTCTTTTACACAGGTTACAGAACAAGGCCGACTTCTCATGAGTTTGACCTGGAGATCTTCCTCTGCCCCGTCCTCATACATTATGATTGTGATGGTACTGAGGTTGTATCAGAGAGTGTTGTTGATGGTTTTAATCTTGTTTCTTTTTTCCAGTGGTTTGGTAAAATGCATTTTGGTTTGAAATGTTGATTCAATGTTGGTATATTTTTTCCATTCGATCTTTGTGGGCTTGGAGAGATCCTTACAGTGACTAACAGTATTGTGAGATCTCAGGCCTCCTCTATGGCTATGACGATTAGATCGAATGAAGGTAGTAGGGACCTGAGAATTTTGTGGACAATCTTATTATCCTCCAAATTGTTTCACATTTATAATTTAATTGATCAGCATGTTTGTTCTGGTCATGATGTCCAGTACACTTTCTCATAGATTCATTTGGAGAGTTTCGAAAATTTTCGAAAGAGTCTGAAGTTTTATGGAGATACCTTTTTGGAACCTTTGAATTCTTCATTTAGGAGATCCCAAGCTTGCTTTGCTGATGATGCTCCTATTATTATAAGGAAAATTGAGTTTGTGACTCCCTGCTATGAGGAGCGGGCCCAAGCATCCTTCATCTTCTCTTCTTTGCTCACAATCGGGGGATCCTTTGCGGCTTTGCGAGAAGTGATGGAAATGGTCCCGTGCTCTATCACATCCCAGAGGTCTTGTGAGATAAATAGCGTCTTCATTTTGATTATCCAGAACTCTTTAGGATTCGCCGGCGAAACAGGGCATGATGGATTGCGATTAATTTGGGGGGGGGGGGGGGTTAATAATGTAGCCATGGATATTGTGAACCGAAACGAATGACCTAATGATCAAAACATGCTCTCTGATACCGCTGATGGACCAAAATCGAAAAATAGAGAGGTCAAAAGGGGAGGAAAAAGCTTTGATTCATTCATTTGGATTTCCATAGATCATAGTACATAATATCGGATATTTATACTAACCTTGATTCATTAACATATAAATGATGGCTAATTAATTTTTCATAGGTAACTACAACAGGCATTGATGGATTATCCCTTGGGTTTCTGTTCTAGAATCACGAACGGTTCAGATCACTCATTTAATAATTACTCCCACAAAGAGAAAAACATATCCATATAAACATGACAAGATGATGTCATTATTTCAAGCGGACGTGGCCTGAGAAAAAGATTTTTCTCAAAGTTGTTCTTGTTGATCCAAAGATTTTGATCCCTCACCTCTTATGAACTCATGAAATTGAGATATACAGCAAGTGTGGATGTTGGAAGGCAAAATATGCAATGCTCATTATTAAAAGCATTCCATATAAGCGCTTGGACGTCCCTTATATAAGAAGGTAACATCTTCATACTACTACGCCTTACTTTGGGCCATAGGGTCATATTCTTTCTCTTGTGGTCCTCTCTCCTTCTAACCTCCCCAACTCTACTGCTATCAATTATTTCCCCTATTAGAAGAGTGAATCAAAAAGTTCAAGAAATTTCTTGCAACGCTCGGTCGTGTGCCCATTATTGTGATGAACTCGTAGTAGAGAACAATTTTTGAGTTAGCGTCAGGAATCATGCGTAGCTGATTTCCATCAATGAGATGTTAAGCAGTGTCTAGATTTTGTGTGTAACGGAATGACCCACAAGAATTGATACATTGTCAAATTTGGTTCAGCCCATCCTAAATTAAGCTGAACATCAAAGTTTTACTTTTTTCCTCAGGAGGATTACAAGTACTTCCTATGAAGTTACTCATCCCGAAACTATTGCTACCAGAGCACCCGTAGTCATAGAGTTCATAAGTGAACTCCACCACATGCTCTAAATAGGTGCTTTTAATATTTGAAGCCTAAACCATTACATAAAGCCCAAAAATCTTTCCTTTAATTCTGATGCGAGATTTAGTTCATTCTTGTAAAACCTCAAAGTTTATTATTTATATTAGGTGTACAAGTACTTCTTAGGAGATCACTAATCTCAGAAATACTCTCACCCTTCATAACTGAACTCCACCACTTGCTCTGAAAAGCTCAGATATGTGAGGTTTAAACTATTACTTAAAGCACATTCTTTTTCCTCCAATTCAAATGTGAGATTTAGTTTGCTCATGCATATATTTTCTCTTAAAAGATTATCATCCTAGAAGACTGTCAGAAGACACTCATTGTCCAACCTTATTGCCATGACGACACTTCCTGCTCTCATCTTGCACTTCTCTACTAGGAATAACATAGTCTTATAATGAGAGATTAGACCCTATGGGTCGTGTTGTAAGTTGTAACATCAAAAAACATATTTGAATATTTTTAATCAATTTGAATTAAATTCCCCTATGATGATAAACATAAAGTCAGTGTTGTATGTTATTGCAAATTTTTGAAAGATGTTTACAAATTTTTAACGGGACTTGATGACAAACATTTTTTGAAGATATTTTTCTTTTGCCGACGAATTTTCTATAATGTCAACTTCGAATTCGTAGCTTTAAATTTCTTTTTATGGTGGTTGGAATATGAGCATTTTGGCAATAACATAAGAGGTCATCTGGGTTATTTGATGGCTGAAATATTACATAATTGTGGTTGGGTTTATTATAACATCTATTGGGGTAAGTGGTAGGATGGATTATGTGAGGGCTGGATAAACTTAACTATGTGGTTGAACAATTAAGGGCTTAATGGCTTGATTAAAAGTTGAGTAGGAATTATTTTCTCTCAATAATTTATCGGGTTTGGATTTAGGGTTTTTGCTCGTTGGTGTTTGAATTTAGGGTTTTTGCCTATTGGTGTTCATTTCACTTAAAGCCACCTAAGTTTTCTTCTCCTTAGATCCATCCCTTAAAAATTCGTAGACGTCTAAAGGAATCAGTGTCGTAAGCTATTTAAGATGCAACCCATATGAATAGAGGCCTAATTACAGATACTACGGAGGATGACATCGAATGATAGGCGCGATGATGATTCTAAGTACGACAATGGAAAAGAAACGATGACGACGAGATTTCATCTCTTTAATTTATACTTTATTTTCGAATATTTAAAATTATTACATGTCAACACCATACTTTCATACTGATACTATTTCTTGCATGGGCACACATCATTTGAATTAAATTGAATAAGTTCACTATTTTCAATCACTGACAAATAAGAATCGTTAAAATGGAATGAATGAGATTCACAAGTGATTAATATATCTGAGGGAAATATTTATATTTAACATTGTATGTATAAGTAAACCAATTATGTAAATAAACCAAGCAAGTAAATAAATAAAGAAAGAAAGAAATAAAACAGAAATGAATGCATCGACGCTCAGGTAATGTTTAGGGTTGTCTGTAGCTGTTTTCTAATTCAGTTGGGCCAACGGGACTTAAGCATGTGGGTGTGCACTGGATTGGACTCTAGGGGGGCGAAAGGCCCGAAGCATGTAGGTATGTGCTGGAGCAAATAGTAGGTCTAATTCAGTTGGGTTAGAAGGCCTTAGTGCATGAGTGCACACTGGATTAGACTTGTCGACCAATTCAGAGGGCCAAAAGACCTGAAGCGTGTGGTACGTGCTGGATTGGTAGACGATGAAGACACTAAGGAGTCGGGCCCAAAGAATGAGTATTGATACGGATGCTACTACCCTTAGCAGTACCTTAGATAGAAAAATAAAATGATGAAATGAACATTAAATATAATGAACATTGAACGTAAAATAATACAGGAATATATGGCTTACTCACTGTACTATTTACATGTCACTTTATAGAATTTTCTACCGCTTCATACTATTACACACTACTCATAAAATTTCACACTTTTATTACTGCTTATAGCTTGACACTGTTATTGTTTACTGAATAATATAAATCTTATATGCATATTGTTATTAATCCTTGTTTACACGTATAAAAGTTAAAGAGGTAAAATTCTTTCTTAGTCATTTGTTTATGGCTAACCTTTTATATTCTAAAAATTTTATAGTACAAGCGTCAAGTAGGGCACGACAAAGAAACTGACTGAGGATGAGAAAAAAAAAAGAAAAAAGAAGGATCAATATCAGTTATGGTTAAAGAAATTTGTAGGGATAAGAGAGGTGGTCGAGGAACACACAAAGTGGTGTTGGGACCAACGATGTCCCGCTTGCAGGAGGACTGAATGGCATAGACTATTTTATAGTAGCAACTAAGTTATGATGTTGTAGAATTATGTTTGTACTCTTGTACTAGTACTCTTATATCGCCTTATATCGATGTATGTTTGGTTATGAGACTGTATAAATGCGCTTTTAATGAAAGAAAAAGTTTTTATTTTGTACATTTTTTATATACTCAGTGTGCTTATGTATACAGTGCTGCGCTCGAAAAATCTACTACGTGATGTTTATTGTAAATTATAGCAGTCTGCGGGCCGTCACAATTGTGGCTACTTTCAATCATGGTGAAGTGGTGATGATCGCTTTAGGACGAATCTCTCCTATCGTGATCCTTATGAGTTTGGCAGAAAATTCCTCTCGAAGCAGAGGGACGAATGTTCACTCGCATGGATTATTTTCCTTGCATATGGTGTGAGATTGTACCATACCAAACATTGTCATACGTTCTTAGCAAGTTTAGGCCAAGATGATATTTTTACTAACAAATTCGCAACTCTGGAGTTGTGTGACTTATGTCGGTTGAGTCATATTTCCATGTTTTAGATCAAATAAGGCATGTGACTCCTGCTTTCTTTACTTCGTGTTGTCAAGTGTGTCGCCGACATCCTTGTTAATTCATCAAAACTGTGAATTGAAATAATGGGTTGATTGCGAAGCCACTCGTCCGAAAGTCTTTAAGCATTGTAAAGAGTGAAAAAAATTGAGCCCCTAAGTAGGTTAAGTTGTAATTAGTCAAGTCTATTTGGTCCAGTATTATTTCTTTCGTATTTCTTTATCTCGTTGTAGGGGTATTTTCGCCCTTGTGTTTTATGTCCTACTCATATATATGCAAGAGTAATGGGCTTAGCAATATAATCAATTATGATTTCTGTTAGGGGTAAGGCCTAACCCGTACCGGTGGGCAATACCAGCTGCTCAAATACCGCACCACGCGAAGTGGTCCACGGCAATGATCCATAGTGGCCCCCAATCCGGAGCCCCTAACAGGGCCGCGGCCCCCACACCCCAACCCGTCTCCTCAACCAGTTTAATTGAGGCGGGTTGTTGAGGCTGGGATTCGATCCCCAGACCTCCTTGATAAGGAGCCTTCAACACGGCTCTCATCACCAACTGAGCCGCGGATCAGTTGGTGATGAGAGCCGTGTTGAAGGCTCCTTATCAAGGAGGTCTGGGGATCGAATCCCAGCCTCAACAACCCGCCTCAATTAAACTGGTTGAGGAGACGGGTTGGGGTGTGGGGGCCGCGGCCCTGTTAGGGGCTCCGGATTGGGGGCCACTATGGATCATTGCCGTGGACTGCTTCGCGCGGTGCGGTATTTGAGCAGCTGGTATTGCCCACCGGTACGGGTTAGACCTTACCCCTAACATAAAAGTGCACTTTTATGTTAGGGGTAAGGTCTAACCCGTACCGGTGGGCAATACCAGCTGCTCAAATACCGCACCGCGCGAAGCAGTCCACGGCAATGATCCATAGTGGCCCCCAATCCGGAGCCCCTAACAGGGCCGCGGCCCCCACACCCCAACCCGTCTCCTCAACCAGTTTAATTGAGGCGGGTTGTTGAGGCTGGGATTCGATCCCCAGACCTCCTTGATAAGGAGCCTTCAACACGGCTCTCATCACCAACTGAGCCGCGGCTCAGTTGGTGATGAGAGCCGTGTTGAAGGCTCCTTATCAAGGAGGTCTGGGGATCGAATCCCAGCCTCAACAACCCGCCTCAATTAAACTGGTTGAGGAGACGGGTTGGGGTGTGGGGGCCGCGGCCCTGTTAGGGGCTCCGGATTGGGGGCCACTATGGATCATTGTCGTGAACTGCTTCGCGCGGTGCGGTATTTGAGCAGCTGGTATTGCCCACCGGTACGGGTTAGGCCTTACCCCTAACTGGTTGAGGAGACGGGAGGAGACGGGAGGAGACGGGTTGGGGTGTGGGGGCCGCGGCCCTGTTAGGGGCTCCGGATTGGGGGCCACTATGGATCATTGCCGTGGACCGCTTCGCGTGGTGCGGTATTTGAGCAGCTGGTATTGCCCACCGGTACGGGTTAGGCCTTACCCCTAACATAAAAGTGCACTTTTATGTTAGGGGTAAGGCCTAACCCGTACCGGTGGGCAATACCAGCTGCTCAAATACCGCACCACGCGAAGCGGTCCACGGCAATGATCCATAGTGGCCCCCAATCCGGAGCCCCTAACAGGGCCGCGGCCCCCACACCCCAACCCGTCTCCTCAACCAGTTTAATTGAGGCGGGTTGTTGAGGCTGGGATTCGATCCCCAGACCTCTTTGATAAGGAGCCTTCAACACGGCTCTCATCACCAACTGATCCGCGGCTCAGTTGGTGATGAGAGCCGTGTTGAAGGCTCCTTATCAAGGAGGTCTGGGGATCGAATCCCAGCCTCAACAACCCGCCTCAATTAAACTGGTTGAGGAGACGGGTTGGGGTGTGGGGGCCGCGGCCCTGTTAGGGGCTCCGGATTGGGGGCCACTATGGATCATTGTCGTGGACCGCTTCGCGTGGTGCGGTATTTGAGCAGCTGGTATTGCCCACCGGTACGGGTTAGGCCTTACCCCTAACATGCACTTTTATGTTATTCAGGTTGTTTGAATTGCTGGATAGAGTGGTGGACCGTGTTGGAGAGGCGAATGTTATTCAGGTTGTTACTAATAGTGCAAGCAACAATGTACTAGCAGGTAAAAAATTTAATAGTCATTATTTACTTAATTTTAAACATTAATATTTATTTGCTTTTTTTACTTTGTTTGTTTAATTAATGTTAAATAGGAAAATTATTGGAAGCAAAACGACCGCATTTATATTGGACGCCATGTGCTGCTCATTGCATCGACTTAATGTTGGAGGATATTGGGAAGATGCCTACTATTAGTAGAACAATAAAGAGAGCAATGACCATCAATAGTTATATTTATGTTCGCCCTGGACTTGTCAACATGCTTAGGAGCTTTACAGGTCAAGTGGAGCTTGTTAGACCTGCGGTGACGAGGTTTGCCACTTCTTTCCTGACACTTCAGCGCATTCACAAGCAGAGGACCAATCTTAGAAAGATGTTCACCTCACCTGAGTGGACAACAAGCAAGTGGGCAAAGGAAACAGGAGGTAAGCAGGTACATGGTATTATACTAATGGTCTCTTTCTGGAGTACTATTGTATATATTTTGAAGATTTTTGGACCTTTAGTTCGAGTTCTAAGATTGGTAGATGGTGAGAAAAGACCTGACATGGGTTGTATCTATGAAGCTATGGATAGAGCAAAAGAGACTATTATTAAGTCTTTTAATGAAAAAGAGGAAAAATACAAGGATGTCTTGGAAATTGTGGATAGGAGATGGGAAAATCAGCTTCATAGACCATTGCACGCAGCGGGTCATTTTTTAAATCCAGAATTCTTTTATTCAAACCCTGAAATTGCATTAGATGGAGAAGTTATGAGAGATTTGTACGACACAATGCAAAGGATCATTCCAAGTCATGGCGATCAAGATAAAATTTTGGATGAACTGAGTCTATATAGAAAGGCTGAAGGGTTATTTGGAATGCAATTTGCAATTCGGCATAGGAAAACAAAGTCTCCAGGTAAATAATTTACCTTTTATTAAAACATATTTATTTATTAAGAATGAATTATTAATTTGTAGATTTTCATTATATTTGGCAGCTGAATGGTGGCAATCTTATGGAGCTGATACACCTAATCTAACTAAATTTGCTATAAAGGTTCTAAGCCTTACTTGTAGTTCATCAGGATGTGAACGTAATTGGAGTTTTTTTGATCATGTAAGTCCTTAAATTTTATTTTCGGAGATCAATATCATTATATGATTAATTGTTTTATTGTTTATTTGTTGATGTGGCAGGTTCATAGCAAGAAAAGAAATAGGCTAGCTCAACAACGCCTAAATGATTTGGTGTTTGTGAAATACAATCAAGCGTTGTGGCGGCGATATGATTCACGTGATTGTATTGATCCCATCTCATTGAAAGATATTGACGACAACAACGAATGGTTGATGGGAAGAATGGAGGAAGACGATGAGGCTGAGCATGACGAAGAATTGGTTTACGATGATGATATATTGACTTGGGGTGCAGTTGCTAGGGCCACTGGAGCAGAAGAGGACATCTATCAAACACGTTTATCCAAAGGCAAGAATGCGATCCAAACAAGTGCAAGGATAGTTGAAAAGGGGAGCACATCTAGGAGGAGGGCTCCTACTCAAATAAACCTTACAGATGATGTCGATGAAGACGAGGCTGAGTACAATGAAGAAGAAGAAGAAGATTATAGTGAAGAAGATGAAGACATAATTTATTCAGAGGAGGAGTAGATAGTGACTTCTTTGATTTCATTATGATTTTGGATGATGTTAGATTGTGATAACTTATTGGTTTTGGTCTTTTGGATGATGTTTATGACTTTTTTCTTATTTCATTATGGTTTTGATTTCATTATGGTTTTTGATTTCATTATGATTTTGGATGATGTTTGATTTCATTATGGTGTAATCTCCAGAAATTCATTTCTAATTATTTTGCAGGATCAGTAGCTAGTACTTTTGTTAAGGCAATGTCAATGATATCAAGACGCACATATGCAACATATGAGGTATCAGGTATGCATAATTTAATATTCTTTTTTTTTTTTGCTGTGAGTTGCACTTAATGAGTTAAATAGTCTTTAATTTCCTTATAATATAAGTATATAACATGGTTACACTTAAACCACATGAAGTCATGAACACATGTGCTAATGTGCCTGCAAATATACACAATTTGGTCTTTTGTTTTCTAAATGATCAAATATCTCCTTCTTTTACCTAGAAAGTAAGTATATGTTTGTTTGATGTTTTTCTTAATCATAGGGATGCCTTTCTTTACTTTTTTGGGCCTCACATGCGTCAGGCGCGCGCCTGCGCCTTGCGCCTTGCGCCTAGGCTCCAGGACCCATTTGCGCCTCGGTGCGCCTTGCGCCTTCGATAACTTAGCACACCTCTGTGCATTTATCTTCTCCTAGTGTCATTTCTTTTTCTATTATACATTATGTTGTTTCGGGTCCTTCCCTTGTGGTTTCTTTATCTGATTTTCGTTGGTTTGTTACATTTATTGACTGTTTTTTTAGAATCACTTGGGTCTATTTGTTAAAGAAAAAAGGTGATGTGTTTTCTTGTTTTCAATGTTTTCATAAAGATGGTACAGACCCAATTTGATGGCAAAATCGGTGTTCTTCGTAGTGACAATGGTGGGGAAAACAATGATCGTGGTCTGTTTGGCTCGTACCTCACCAGTCATGGTATCATGCATCAAACCACATGTGTTCACACTTTCACACAAAACGGGGTTGCTGAACGGAAGAATCGACACCTCCTTGAGGTGGCACGTTGTCTTCTTCACACTATGCATCTTCCCAAATCCTATTGGGGTGATGTTGTCTTCACTGCTTATCATCTTATCAATCGTCTTCCCTCATGTGTTTCAGATTATGCCACTCTCATCGCTCGACTCTCTTCTATGTCTGTTGTTCATACCTCTCATCTGCCACCCCGTGTATTTGAGTGCGTATGTTTTGTGCATGTTCATCAGCCTCATATGGACAAACTTGACCTTCGGGATCAACATTGTGTCCTTATCAGTTATTCTTCCACCACAAAGGATATTGGTGTTACCACCCTCCTTCTAGGCGTTTCTTATGAACTATGGATGTTACTTTTCGGACCTCTCCTCTCTTCCCCCCGGGAAGAAAGCATTGGATCACGATGGGTGTTCTCAGTTAAGAAAAATCAGGATGGTAAGATTGAACGATATAAGGCTCGGCTAGTTGCTCAAGGGTACACTCAGACTCAAGGAGTGGATTATCAGGAGACCTTTGCCTAGGTGGCAAAGATGGAATCCATACGAGTTCTTCTATCATGTGTCGCTTTCTTAGGATGAGATATTCATCAACTGGATGTTAAGAGTGTCTTCCTCCATGGTGGGCTTGATGAGGAAGTGTACATGAAATTTCCTCCTGTGTTCGTAAAATAGGATGCTAAAGGTCTTGTTTGTCGCTTGAGAAAATCTTTATATGGGCTGAAACAGTCTCCAAGGGCATGGTTTGGCAGATTTTTCAAGACAATGATCAGGTTCGGTTATAGGCAGGGGCAATCTGCTCACACTATGTTTATCCGCATCAACGACCAGAAGATTGTGGTTCTTATTGTCAATGTGGATGACATCGTGATCACAGGCAATGACACTGAGGAGATTAGTAACCTTAAGGCTCTCTTATCTGCTGAGTGTGAGGTGAAAGACTTGAGAAGATTATGATACTTCCTAGGTATTTAGGTGACTCGGTCGAACCAAGGTATCTTTATCTCTCAACGGAAGTATGTTCTGGACCTTTTAAAAGAAATTGGAATGCTCGGTTGTGCCCCTACAAATACTCCTATGGGGGGAATCATAAAATCGATGAGGATGGTGATGGTGATCACACGGATACTTCAAGCTATCGGAGATTAGTTGGGAGACACATATATCTATCTCACACCCGTCCTGACATCACATATGTTGTTGGTATCTTGAGTAGATATATGCATGCTCCTAGAATCAGACATCAAGAGGCGGCATATCGTGTATTGCGATACCTGAAGAAGGCTCCTGGTCGTGGCCTCTTGTTCTCTCGGAACAATCACTTGAAGGTTGAAGTCTTCACTAATGCTGATTGGGCTGGATGTCATGATGACAGGAAATCCACTACTGGCCACTGTACTTTTGTTGGAGGAAATATAGTGGCATGGAGGAGTAAGAAGCGGAATGTGGTTACTAAATCTAGTGCTGAGGCTGAGTATCGTAATGTCTCAAGGCCCTTGTGAAGGTCTTTGGGTGCATACCATGCTTCGTGATCTGGGGCTTCAAGAGAATAGCCATATCTCCTTATACTGTGACAATAAGGTTGCGATCAGCATAGTTCATAACCCCGTTCAACATGATAGGACTAAACATGTTGAGGTAGATCGACACTTTATCAAAGATCATCTGGATAAAGGAAATGTGGTCACTCCGTTCGTTCAGTCCAAAGACCAACTTGTCGATGTGTTCACCAAGAGTTTGGGATGTGATGTTTTTGTGGATGATATTCAGAGGCTTGGAATGACAGATATTTTCTGTTCGACTTGAGGAGGATAGTTGCAATTAGTCAAGTCTATTTGGTCTAGTATTATTTCTTTCGTACTTCTTTATCCCGTTGTAGGGGTATTTTGGTCCTTGTGTTTTATGCCCTACTCATATATATGTAAGAGTAATGGGCTTAGCAAATTAATCGGTAGATCATTTCTCATTTCCATTGGTTCCACATCGGGATGATTGATTCGAAGCACTTTAGCTATACAATGAGGGTAGTGCTCTCGTCATAATAACTCATGTAAGGATCAAACCTGACTGATACCTGCTATTTGAAGTGAGGATAATGGATATCATAGCACCATGAGGGGGGTTGGGAGATATTCCTGCTAGGTAATCTAATCGGTACCTATTATGACAATATGCTAACATCAAATGGTGACGACAACTCATCATCATTGGTGTCTCCCTGTCAGTCTGCATCCTCTGAGAAGTTGAGCTATTGGATATCAAAGATTCGCAGGGCAATCAACGATATTTCTGGATGGTGTAGTGACTGCCTCAACCATTAGGGTCCTTTTCTTTAGACGGAATTGGGATCTTGAAATTGAAATTGGAGGTCAAATTCTAATTCCATTGTTCGGTTTCGCACTTGAAGGCCCGAATTGGAATTCAAGAATTCCAAGGAATGAATTAAAGCCAATTCTTTCCAATCTATATAGGAATTGAATTATGTCCATGGTTCCAATGCTCGAATATATTTAAGACGTTCTTCGCATTGATATGTTTACTCAGTTTAAATCTTATCTATATTTCTTGTGGCCATGTTAACACTCATGATTTGTTGAGTTCGATTTTGTTCGCCAAAAATATTGACTATAGGTATATGTGAAGGCGGCGGCCTTGCCGAAAAAAATGAAAGATGCTAGATCATACTCAAAAGTCCATAGAAGTTTCTTCTCATCATCTAAAGATTGTTGGTGGTCACGATTCATTGATCAAAGCTCCGTATTTTTGGAAATTACTGCTAAACCATAGCCACTGAAAACCATGAAAGTTGTCGGATCACCCTAAAAATAGGGGAAGCTTCATCTCATCATTCCAAGACCATTGGTGGTGACGGTTTGTCGTTCTGATAACCGCATCTCTATCAATCTCCGTCACACCATCATTGTTAAAAAAATGGAAGTCATCGGATCGTCACCAAATTTTTGTGGAAGCTATTCTCATCGTTCCAAGACCACCAATAATGATGGTTCATTGATGTGATTGTCGGATCTCCTACAATATCTATTGAACCACCATCATTGGAAACAATGGAAGTTGTCAACATGTCCTCAATTTTTCAAGAAAATTTACTCATCATCTTAAGACTGCTCGTGGCGATGTTTTTTTGATTCAATTATCAAATCTCCAACAATTACTGTTGAAATAACATAGTTGACCAATTTCATTTTCGCATGCTCAATCCCATTATCTAGGCAAACAATAGAAGTGGAATTCAGGCCAAGGAATTGAAATTGGTCTCAATTCTTGAAATCAAATCCAATTATGTCCAAGTGTAGGAGCCCTTGCATTTCATAGAGTGTTCGAAGTTATGTGTGCATACTCACCCGGTGCGTTTAATGGAATCAAGATGAACGGGTAGCTCTCGAGTGATTCCTCCAGGTAGTGTTTGCGAGTTGGTACTCCCGAATGGATCATATATGAGAAATTATTTTCAGGCAGTATTTCTATTAACGTCTGGTAAGCATGTGTCATCTTTTAATTGCTAAGTTGCCGAACATGCGACGTGGTTAGAGAAAAACTGACAATATCTACTGCATAATTGACAACACGCCCCCTTTTGCAATCGACACATGAGGACACTTAGACAATGTTGAATGTATCTTGAAAATACATCTGCCTTTACTACCCAGTAATATTAAAGATCACAATGTTGTATTAATCTTATTCATTTAAATAACAATTTCAGAAAAATAGATTAAGAAATTGCTTCGTTGGAATCATATCGTGATCCAAGACTTAAATTGTTAAAATAAAAATTCAATTTGATGGAATGAAATATATATATATATATATGAATGCATGGATAAGTATATAAATCAACTAACCAATGTAGATAGATCCTCCAGTAGCACAAGCACTATAAGCCAGGCAAAGGAAGAGGGAGATGAGGTTAATGTGCCTTAAAGAGTGAAATGATGGGAGTTGTGCCAACACCAGCATGAAAGCCCCAAAGATCACCACAAACTCGTAGAGCTTCATAGTTCCCTCTGGTTTCTCTATTAGATACATAGACTGCCAAAACCGAAAAAACTACAAATTATTCATAATTCAATATGGTTTATAATGAGGTTGCTAAAATTTTGGAAATTTTATGAATCAAGATGAGATTTCCAAGGTTTATCTCAAGCATCGATGCACATACTGGAGGATCATAACAAACAAAAATATGATGGCTCTGCTACCTTGTATGAAATATAATGACAAGTGCACTTATTAACTATTTCCATGTTGATTCGATGACGATACATTCAAATTACTACCCTTTTACCTTCATGGTTTGTCCACCGAGGAGAACATTGCCGACGACTGCGCAGAAGCAGACCATGAACTGAATTGGTCCAATGTAGTAGCGTGCCCAACTGGGACCTGTAAGTGCATGAAAACCATCATGAACTCCTGCATAAACTAAATCTCATCACGTGGGAATGACATTTTCGTTTCATTATTTTAATATTCCTGTAAATCAAGCTATATACCATAACAAAAATCACCTTACAGCTTGTGCTATTTGTGTCATCAAGCAAAATATCTTTGGTACTTGCAAATCTTATTGAATCGAGCCTATTGAGGGTTCAGTGCGACGCATCAAACAAGAATAATCTCACACAAAAGAATTTAAAATTTACTTGAATCGGTGAAGAACAACCTACGTCCACAGGGAGGCATAGAGAGATTCACTATAATCAAATGAGGAGGGAAACGTAAAAATATAGCGGTAATAAAAGAACAAAACCAACAAAGCAGAACAAAATGGTTTGTATAAGGAGCAAAGTTATGATGAAACTTCTAATGAATAATAAAATATCTTCTCAGAGTGCTACACTCAGAAACCCCCGGGAAGAGCGTTGCCCCTTGATAAACCGCCAATGGGAGCGTAGCAAGCGGCACTGTCCCTTGCCAATTATGAAGCAAATAAAAAATTATTTGCAGGCCCATCATTTATTTTTTCAGAATTAATATCAACATTTTTGTGAGCCAATTTAATTTGAAAAAATAGAAATAGATTTAAAAAAATTAAAATTTCTTTTATTTAAAAATTAAAAATTAATTTTCATACAAGCAGTCTGGCTCGGGGGATCACTGTGCCCCACGCAATAATATGCCCATTGCTTGCACTCCCAATTCACGGTAGAGCATTGAACGATAATGGACGTCGCCACATTGCTTACGGGAGACTACGAGTGACAAACGTGATATTGCCCAGAAGAGGACCCAGACTTTCGTCTGAGTCAGGGACGTCGTCCGAGACCAATGGAAGAGTGTCTGGGGTCGGGCCCTGCTGCACTGCACAGCACAGCGCACGATCGGGCCCGCTGCACTGCGGTGTGCATTGCATTTCATTGGTCCCGGGGGCTACCTGGCGTCCAGGACCCGGATGGAATAATTCCTCCCAGAAGAATCATGAGAAGAGAGAGGAAGAAGGGGAAGAGAGAGGTGGACAGGAGGAGACCATAAGGATATGATTTCCAAGACAGGCAGAAATCGAAAATTAAACTTAATGAAAGTAGAAATATCAACAAAAAAAAGAATTGATAGTTAAGAAATTATATATATAGATGTTAATAATATTTGATAGGAAGAAAAAATTTTCTATGTATTCACAACTTCAACAAGGTAATACATATACATGAATAATAGAGGGTGATCCTAACACCCGAGGTGACTATAAGCTAACACTACTACTCAATGTACAACATATCTAACACCCCCCCCCCCCCCCCACAAACTCACGGGGGATCATACACCGAGAGTTTGGACAGTAGATAGGCATGCTGGGTCCTCGTCTGCGGCTTTGTCATCAAATCTGCAATCTGCTGCTCAGAAGGAATAAAGGAAGGGGCAAGAGTGCTCTGACTATAGTGCTCACGCAGGAAGAAGGCATCCACCCCGATATGGTTGGAGAGAGAATGTTTCACCGGTTTAGAGTAATCTGAATGGCACCGGTGTTGTCACAGTAGAGGGGAGTGGGATCTGGAGAAGAGACACCAAGGTCCTCAAGAAGCCAACGGAGCCAAATAATATCCTCAGCAGTGGTAGCCATGGCTCGAAGCTCGGCCTCAGTGCTGGAACGGGAAACACCAGTCTGTTTCTTGGACTTCCATGCAATAAGTGAAGAACCCAAGAACAGACAAAAACTAGTGACAGAACGACGGTCAACAGGATCACTAGCCCAGGTGGAATCGGAGTAAGCACGTAGCTGTAGAGAACTACTGCTGGAGAAGAATAAACCACGAGAGGTTGTCGCCCGGAAATAGCGCAGGAGTCGCAGCAGATGGCCATAATGCACAGAGGTGGGCGCACTAACAAACTGGCTCAGCACATGAACTGCATGGGCAATGTCGGGCCGAGTAATGGTGAGATAGACGAGACTCCCTACGAGGTGGCGGTATCGAGTAGGATCGGAGAGTGGAACCCCATCATCCGGACGTAGCTGAAGATGAAGCTCCATAAGGGTGTCCACTGTGCGAGAGTCAGAGAGAGCAGCCCGAGCAAGGAGATCTGATGTGTAGCGCTGCTGAGAGAGCTGAAAACCGCGATCTGTAGAGCTGACCTCAAGACCCAAGAAGTAGCTCAGCTGTCCAAGGTCAGTCATCTGAAACTGATGCTGAAGGTGATGTTTGACGAAGGCCACATGAGAGGGATCATCACCAGTAATAATCATATCATCCACGTATAGTAACAAAAGGGTCCGACCACGAGAGGAGTGCACAAACAGAGCTGGATCATGTGGACATGGCTGGAATCCGGCGGTGTAATGGCTGAACTGAAACGTGCAAACCACGTGCGGGGCGCCTGCTTGAGCCCATAAAGAGCTCGCCTCAAGCGACAGACAAGGCCTGGAGGCGAGGATAGACCCGGAGGAGGTAGTATGTATACCTCCTGTTGAAGATCACCGTGAAGAAAAGCATTCTTCACGTCGAGCTGTGATAGGGACCAGTGGCGAACAGCGGCAACAGCAATAAGAGTCCGTACTGTAGTCATGTGAGCAACTGGGGCGAAAGTCTCGTCATAGTCTCTCCCCTGCTCCTGCTGAAAACCACGAGCAACAAGTCGAGCCTTGTACCTCTCCACAGAACCATCGGAGCGAGTCTTGACCTTAAAGACCCACTTGCAAGTAATAGGAACAGCACGGGGTGGAAGAGGAACAAACTCCTATGTACGAGTGTGCTCAAGCGCCTCCAACTCAGCAGACATAGCAACCTGCCACTCAGGTATCTGGGCAGCCTCCCGATAGGAAGTCGGCTCTGGAGTACTGCATGCAGTGGCGGGAAGGGCAGGTAGGTCCAGCGGTAGGGTAGCAAGGCTAAGACGGTCGGGAGGATGCCTCTCACGAGGTGGGTTGCGACGCACAGGAGGATCATCCATAGGGCACTCGCTGGAGGAGGTAGGTACTGAGTCTGGGGGCACTGGAGGTGAGGAGGACGACGAGTATAGTGATAAGGAAGAGGAGAGACACGATCCCAAGTGGACAGCTCATCAGAGGGAGAGGAGTGAGGAGGTGACGGAGTAGACTGCAAGGAAAGAGGAGGAGACGAAGTAGAGTGCGTCAAAGGAGGAGGTGACAGAGTAGACTGTGGCATGAGCAGAGGAGGGGGCATACCGGAGGGGAGGATACATGAGGCGGAGAGATGGGAAAAGTGAGAAACTGGACGTCAGAGGGAGTAACGGATGAGTGTGAGGTCGAGGAGACAGGGGACACAAAGAAAGGGTGAGACTCATCAAAAGTGACATCACGTGAAATGCGAAGTCGGCGAGCAACAGGGTCATAGCATCGATAGCCCTTGTGCTCAGCACTGTACCCAAGAAAGGCACAAGGAACAGACTGAGCAGAGAGCTTAGTACGCTCACGTGGAGAGAGAAGAACATAACATCGACAACCAAAAACGCGAAGATGAGTGTAACGTGGGGGTCGAGAGTACAAACATTCACCAGGACACTGACCCTGAAGGAAAGTGGAGGGCTGCAAATTAATAAGATAGACAGCTGTGGAAACAGCCTCAGCCTAGAAGTGAGGAGGAACGTGAGAGGAGATAAGAAGGGTGCGAGCTGTCTCAATAATATGACGATGCTTCCTTTCAGCGGTGTCATTCTGAGCATGGGCACCGGGACAGGCAATCTGAGGGAGAGTGCCGTGAGTAGCTAGCAAATCTCGAAAAGCATGAGAGAGATACTCCCCGCCCGAGTCAGCACGAAAAATGCGTATGGAAGCAGAAAACTGTGTGCGCACCATAGCAGAAAAGATAACATAGATCTGAAAAAATTCAGATCAAGAACGCATAAAATAGACCCAACAATAACGAGAGTAGTCATCAACGAAAAGAACGTAGTGCCGGTGTCCACCCTTGGATACAAAAGGTGCGGGTCCCCAGACATCAGAATGAACGAGATCAAAGGGACGCTGAGACCTGGACTCACTAGACTGATATGGGAGTTGTAATTGTTTACCGAGCCTACAACCTGAACATGAGTGAGACCGGTCAATAGAAACACGACCAAGGAAACCATGACCAATGAGAGAAGCTAGGCGTGAACCACTGGGATGACCAAGGCGGTGGTGCCACTGAGAGAAACCCACTGAAGGAAGACAAAGGGAGGAAGCTGCAAGTGACCATGAAGTGGATGGAAGGTGAAGACGATCAAGGACATACACCCCGCAACGACGAAGACCAGCCCCAAGGAGTGCCCCGGTCAGACGATCCTGCACACGGCATGTGAACTCATCAAAGGTAACCAGACAACCATGGGATGTGAGCTGGCTGGCAGATATAAGGTTCATGGATAACTCAGGTATGTAGGCAACATCGGGAATGTGAAAATGGGTGGTGTGAAGGAGGCCACGACTAGTGATGGGGTGGATGGTGCCATCAACAACCATGATACTGAGGGCAGGAGTAATGGGCTGGCATGACAAAAGGTGTGTAGCATCATAGGTCATGTGAAAAGAGGCTCCAGAGTCAAGCAACCAGTCGGAGGTGGAGATACCTGCAGGGGCGGAGGCAGACGGCTAAGAGACAGAAGCAGAAGAGCAGGCCAGAGAAAGCTGCTGGGCAATCAACTGCACGAGCTCAGAGGCAGAGGGAGACTGCGCTGGAGCCGAGAAATGAGTGGAAGGAACACCAGGAGCACGTTGCTGACCAGGCTGCTGAGCCCTCTGAAGCTTGTGACACCCAGATTGAATGTGTTCAATGCACTGACAATAGTGACAGCGGACCGGCTGGCGACGAGGAGCACTAACAAGAGAGGACTGCGGTGGAAGCTGGTGAGCAGCCATCGAACCAAAAAGAGGACGGAGGTGGCCTCCTAGGGCAAAAGTCCGCCCGACGGAGGAGACCGACGAAAAAAAAAAGAACTGGCGGGCTGCAGGAGGCAGCAGAGAGGAGCGGGCTTCGGGCTGCAGAGGGCAGCAGAGATCAGCGGGCTTCAGGATGCAGAAGGCAGCGGAGATCGGCGGGCTGCGAATGGGGCGGAGGAGGATGGGGCTGTGGAAACAGCCAGAAGAGGAGAGATACGAGAATCAGCGGTAGCAGCAGGGATTGATCGATCGGAAGCAGGAGATCGATCGATCGACGAGATCGGCGGTAGCAGCAGGGATCGGCGAAAGCAGCAGGGATCGGCAAAAACAGCGATCGACGGTAGCAGGAGGGATCCGCGAGATCGATCGATCGGCGGAAACAGCAGGGAACGATCGAGGATGGACGGGATCGGGGATGGACTGGATCGACAGGAGACGGGATCGGCTGGATCAGAGAACGATTGGAGAAGCTCGACGGGATCGGCAAGGCAACTTACCGGAAAACCCTAAGTTTTGATACCATGATAGGAAGAAAGGATTTTCTATGTATTCACAACTTCAACAAGGTAATACATATACAAGAATAATAGAGGGTGATCCTAACAATATTAATATATTTAAATAATATTATCTATTTACTAATAATAAGGAGTCTGTACAGGGGACCTCGATATGGCAGTGCATCCTCCGTTCGTCATCACCGTAAAATTTTGTCACACTGAATATAAATATTCAATAGCAATGACGAAGATGACCACAATTTTTTTAAAATTGAATAAAAACATATAAATTAAATTCACTTATGAAAAAATAATTTTTTTGTAATAAAGAAGGTTAAAATTGTAAAGATGAATGTTTCACTAAAATATCTTTTTCACTCATGTATATACATGTGTGTATGTAGATATATATATACATGTGTGTATGTAGATATATATATACATGTGTGTATGTAGATATATATATACATGTGTGTATGTAGATATATATATACATGTGTGTATGTAGATATATATATATACATGTGTGTATGTAGATATGCAAGTATGCATGCATACATTAAAACACACTAGCAGTCTCACACAAAGACTTCTTGTGCACAGCCACATTAGTTGTCCATGTTCACATCAAAAATGACATGTTATCAGTTGACTTGCCGTCCCTCGTGCAAAATGTGTGACAATGACAATACCGGCTCAACGCAAGATGTCCCCATAGTGTGTGGCAAAATAATGATTTTGCAGGGAGAATATAGCATCGTGGATCGGTAATCGCATACTATGCAAGGGGACAATGAGTGATGACGAGAATAGTGTTGTGGTCTATGGGAGGATCCTGTGCAGGAATGTTTTTAATAAATAAAACACATTAAATTTTGTATTAGATATTTTATTCTTTGGTAATTAGGGTACTCAAATATTATGGGCAAACTATTTAATATTTATGAGTGAAGCAGGAAGCGTGTCCCGGTGCATAATAATTGACGATGATGATAATACTTAATTTTGCGGAAATTTGAGTAGAAAGAAAACAAATCAAAATAAACAACCACAGAAGACGCAGATTTACGTGGTTCACCCCAAGATGGGCAACGTCCATGGGTAGCAGCAGTTCGATTTTCACTATCAAGAGCAGAGCCGGTTACAGAAAATGGGTGGATTTCCAGATTTTCAAAAGTCTCAAAAACCAAGAACGACAAGGAGTTAATATAACACTACGTACACAAAAATTAGGTTGACACGCCCTCGACACACGACCGTGTCATCCAGGCATGTCATTCAAAAGTTGCATCTGGTCACGGGTAACTGTATCCAGGTGTCTCCAGACCGTGTAACTATTGACACACCCTCGACACGCGGCTTTGTCGCTGAAAAGTCGCATCTGGCTGAAAAGTCGTGTCTGGCTGTCATGGCTCTGGGGCATGTAATTGCCGACACGCCCTTTGCACACGCCCGTATACCTAGGGCGTGTCCCCTGAAAAATTTTGGCGGCTCGTGATCAACACCAATCATCGTCTTTGAGTTAAGATTCGAGGCATATAATTAACAATCTCCGCCTTACATTGAATCCTATCAAAACAGAGGTTACTCGCCATAAGTCTTTTGTTGCTGCTGCCAGCCCCCACCTGAGGCTATCTCCAACTGTCAATGTTGAACAAGTCTAGGCAGTGCATAAACTTGCTCTTCGGAACTGGCTTAGTGAACATATCAGCTGGATTATCTGCTGTGCCAACCTTCCTCACATTGATCCTTTTTTCAGACCGGATAAAGTGATATCGTACATCAATGTACCTGGTCTTGTTATGATGCACCTGATCCTTTGCCAAACATATGACACTCAAGCTATCGCATAATACAATAGCTTGATCCTGATGAAAACCAAAATCACTCAGAAGGCCCTTCAGCCAAATACCTTCCTTGGCTGCTTCCGTCAAAGTCATGTACTCTGCTTCCATCGCGGATAACGCAACTGAAGGCTGCAAAGTAGTCTTTCAACTGACCACTGAGTTACCAAGGGTAAAAACATACCTGTAACTGATCTTCTATCATCCACATCCGCTGCATAGTCAGAATCTGAGTATCCAACAACAAGACAATCATTGTTGCCTCCTTAAATAAGGCCAACATATGATGTCCCTCTGAGGTATCTAAAAATATGCTTCATGGCTTGCCAATGCTCCTTCCCAGGGTGAGTCATATATCGACTCTAAATACTAATTGTGTGTGCAATATCAGGCCTCGTGCACACCATAGCATACATCAGGCTCCCCACAACACTAGCAAATGAAATCTTCGACATATATTATGCTCTTGTTCTGATTGAGGTGCATAAGCAGTAGAAAATCGAAGATTCGTAGGTAATAGAGTATTTAAAGGTTTGGCAGTGAACATACCAAATTTGGATAAAACCTTCTGAATGTAACTCTTCTGAGAAAGGAAGAGCTAATGCTGCTGACGATCCCTATAAATCTCCATTCCTAGAATTTTCTGTGTTGCACTAAGATCCTTCATATCAAATTCTGCACTAAGAGTCATTTTCAGATTTAGAACTTCAGACATGTCTCGAACTGCAATAAGCATATCATCTACATAAATGAGTAAGTAGATGAATGAAGCATCCTGAATCTTTTTGTGGTACAAACATTAGTCATAAAGGCTCTTGCAGTAGCCATGTTTCAACATCAATGCATCAAATCTCTTATACCACTGTCTTGGGGACTGTTTCAGTCTATACAAAGATCTCTGAAGCTTACAGACATGGTCTTCCTTTCCCTGAACAACGAATCACTTTGTCTTACTCATTAAGATGTCCTTTTCTAGCTTTCCATGTATAAATATCGTCTTCACATCAAGTTGCTCTAATTCCAAATCTTGATATACCACTAAAGGTAGTAGCACCCGAATGAAAGTGTATCTGACGACTGGTGAGAAGATGTCATTGTAGTCCACTCACTCTTTTTGACTGTATCCCTTAGCAACTAGACATGTTTTGTACCTTGTACCTTCAACTCCCGAGATTTCTTATTTATTCTTAAAGATCCATTTGCACCCAACCACTTTTCTTCCTTTTAGTAGCTTGACAAGCTCCCAAGTCTAATTTTAATGAAGAGATTCCATCTCGTCACCCATTGCAGCAACCAATGTGTAGCATCAGCATCAAAAATAACCTCCTGGTAAGTAAAAGGCTCTGGTGAATCCACTTCTTCAGCCATTTAAAGAGCATACACTACAAAATCAGCATAGCCATACTTATGTGGGGGTCGAATTTGCCTCCTTGGACGATTAGTGGTAATGTTGTACTGTCTCTTCAGCAGTGGACCTATATTAGACTCCACCTCAAACTCTGTAGTTGGCTCTTCATTAGTTTTGTTTAAATGAGGTAGATCAACCCTTTTTCCCAAGTTTTGAGTTATCTCAAACTCCACCTGCTCACTAATAATATCATGTTTCTCTACATCATCAGACTCCAATCTCGGATGAAGCACAGAATTTTTATCAAAAGTTACATCTCTATTAATAACGGTTTTTGGCTCAGCAGGCCAAATTCTATACTCCTTCTGTAACACCCCAACCTAGTTTTACCACAAATTAGCAGTCCAATCGGGCCCCGTGATAAGAAGCAAACCAAGTAGTGGTAATAAAAATGGTACATAGCAGGCATAAATGAAATGTTCTAAAAGAGTACTTACAACGGAAGTAGTAAAAGAAGCTATGGGTAATTGTGTACCTCAAATTTTGAATTCATAGAGCCACTAAAATTGAAAGTCATAATGCTTGAAATACTGAAATCTAATAAATAGTCTGATACAAAGAAACATTAGACAATCTGGATACATGTTCAATATAATAATACAGTACTAAAAGGATAAACTATTGAATGAAAATAAACTATAAGAGGAACATCAACAAACGCGCTCATCCTAAGCGCAACACTCACATGTGACCCCTGTAATAATAAGCCCAAAAATGGGTCAGCTCAACTGGAAAATAAGAAAGACCATTCTTCTCAGTGACACTAAAATATATTATGAAAGGACATGATTGTATGCTTTTGAAACAATATTTTTATGCTATAGAAAAATATGTGTTTTTATACTATACAAGCTTTTCTAAAATAATATTGGGAGGATAAATGTCTCTTCTAGTTTAGTCACTTTATGCATGTTTATTCAAGTTCCGAAAGTATTTAACTATAGAGATTTTCTAAATCTCAGCATAAACTTGAATTGTAATTGTCTTATGATTGTCTTTCATATTCTAGGTGGAGTAGCTTCTTATGCGCATTCTAACGACCCGAGTCCCAACTAATGAACGCAGTGGTTCTAGTGTCTCACGAACAAAGACTCGGATCTACTAATCTTCTAAATGAAGAACCGTCTCCCTAAACTTGAGTCTCATACGGTCTACTACGTCATATGAGTAAGATAGTGCGCCTCTATATATCACGAGAGAAAGTCTCAATCGTGCCTCCTAATTATTTTTCATTAACTGTTGGGTTTCATATTTATTCATCTGAATATCGTAAGTTGTATATCACGCTAAAGAACCGCATCGTATACTTATTCTAGTGGTTAGTATAATTTGCACGTATAAAGGAATACGTGGTTACATATACTGTACAAATTCATGAATTTCATACGAGCTCCGTATTTCTTATAATGTTATACATTAAAGTCTAGGTGTATGCGATCTCATAATATTACAAATATTTTCTTACTATACGAGAAACAATTTATGCATTTAACTATGTGTTATGTCTAGCCAAAAAGAATATAATTCCTTATTGTAGCATTGCGGCGCTCGTACACAAGACGCAGCGGCATGATTTTTCCTCAGATCGTGATTTGAACCTCACTGAAGAGTAAGTTTCCTTGCTTCAAAGGTGGCACCGCTTCTGATTCGTTGATTAAGAGCGCAATACAAAACCTAATTTAGGTGGAAACCAGAAAAATATACTGAAAAAGATTAACATGCACATTGCTGAATACCTCTTCCTCCGTAAGGGGAAATCCGACTGGTAAAAGTCAGTACGACGAAACGTGATCAACTGTTTCTAGGGTTATGAGTCCGCCTTAGAATAGGAGGTAAGTATAACCACTTCTTCCACTGGTCGGCAGACACACAAGTGAGCGAAAGGTTTTAAATCAAGGAAAGGAGATATCTGTGAATGTGAACAGGGATGTTGACAGATACCTGATGCTGGACAAAGTTGGGAGGGGAGTCGGTCTAGGACTGAAGTCAACACACGCACCAGAAACTCCAAGAAAAGAGGATGCTGAGACCCAAGATTTCAGAAGGAGGGCCTCTGAAGACAAACCGCCACTTCCAATCGACACCAACAAGATCTAAGTTGATGACCGGCGAGCAGCGGTTACCATTTCTATCGTGCGCCTGGGAGGGGGAAAACGCGTAAGAGAACGGTTATTGAAACTGTGGGGATGAAATCGTGAGTTTGGCTATTATGCAATTTCTTTCGTAAGAAGGAAAACTCACTTAAATTCCAATTAGGCCACTACACTACTTACACCCTAGTTTCATGCGAATACAGTTTCCGCAAACATCTCAATTTTACCTAAACAAAAGAAATCCAATAACTTCGATTAATTAACACGCAACAATTAGTCAAAACCAAATCGTACCTCGCCATGGCGTTTGCTCGATCAATTTCGTTTGCTCGAACAATTAGTAATTAAATTTCGTTTGCGCGATAAATTATGGATGTTACACCTTCACCCCAACAACATATCCCAGGAAAATCTTCTTCTTTGCTCTAGCTTCTAATTTGCCCTCAGTAACATGATATAATAGACAGGACAACCAAATACTTTAAGTAATGAATAATTAGCGGGTTTACCGGACCATACCTCAAAAGGGGTTTTGCAATCAATGGTTGTTGTAGGAGAGCGATTTATCAAATAATAGGCTGTATTCACAGCTTCGGCTCAGAAGACTCTTGATAACCCAGCATTGGAGAGCATGCATCGAGCTCTCTCTATTAATGTCTTGTTCATGCGTTTTGCAACTCCACTTTGTTGTGGAGTTTCTCTGTCTGTGTGATGTCTGACAATGTCTTCATCCTTGCAGAACTCATCAAATTCAGTTGAACAGAATTCCATATCATTGTCAGTTCGCAAACGCTTAACTTTCTTCTCTGTTTGGTTCTCAACCAGAACCTTCCATTGCTTGAAAGTTTTAAAGACATCACTCGTGTGTCAACATGTACACCCACACTATTCTAGAGTAATCATCAATCAGAGTCAGAAAGTACCTTGCTCCACCTTTCTATGGAACACGAGAGGGTTCCAGACATGCATGTATGCAGTCAAGAGTAGTTTTGGTTCTGTGCACCTCTTTGCAAAACTGAATTCCTCATTGCTTGCCGAAAATGCAATACTCACAGAAGCCCAAAGTAGATACTTTATGACCACCCAATAACCCTTGCTTACTCAAAATCAACATCCCCTTTTCACCAACATGACCAAGTCGCATATGTCAAACTTGGTTATATTTGAATTTGATTTCTCTGCAACTGATACTGCAGCCACTATACCAGTTATTGTCGCCCTTGTAGCACATGCAGGATATTCTGCTTGAGTCCTTTCATTATAACCAGGGCTCCTTTAGTGATTTGTAGGACTCCACCTTCACAACTGTATTTAAACCCTTTAAGTCCATAATACCTAAAGAGATTAGATTGATTTTCAGATCAGAGATGTGTCGGACCTCTGTCAATGTTCTAATCATGCATTCTGATCCGAACTGAGCCAATGACAAATGTCATACATGTTGTGTTATTGCTCATTAGGATATTTCCACCATCAACTTCTTCATGTGTAAAACCAGTCCCAGTTAGGGCAGAGGTGAAAAGAACAACCTGAATCCAAAATTTATTGATCCACTGAGTGTACATGATCAACTACAGAGAGTACCAGATCTGCTTCAGAGCCTGAATCGTCTTTTGCAACAACCACCACCGGGCTTTTCCCTTCTTCTTAAGACACTCATTTTTCCAGTGACCTGGTTCTTTACAGTAGTTACACATATCACGTGGATTGACATGTGGACCTAGATCTATGGATTGAATCTTCTCTTTTCTTGCCATTTTCCATTACTCTTTTCTGGTCGACTCTGTGATTTGTCAAAATTCGTGACTGTCAGTCCAACTGCCTCCTTTTCTGTACTATTTCCAGAAGCCTTGTGTCGAAGTTCTCGTGAATGGAGACTAGAACAAACCTCCTTGAGAGGTCAGTGTCTCTACCAACGACAAAGAAATTGACAAAAGTTTCATATGAAGGAGGTAGATATACTAACAGAATTAAGACTGCATCTTCATCTTCGACTTTGACATCCACATTTTTCAGATCCATCAAGATGATGTTCAAATTGTCAAGATGCTCCTTCAGAATCGCACCTTCGTTCATTTGAAGAGAGAACATACGTTGTTTCAACAATAATTTGTTAGTTAGAGATTTCATCATGTAGATGCTTTCCAACTTCAACTATAAACCGGTGGTCGTCTCTTCGTCGGCTACCTCGTAAATAGCTTCATCTGCAAGGCACAACAAGATCGTTGAGTGCGCCTTTTCATCTTGTTGTTCATATTTCGAATCCTCTAGGGATTCAGGTCTCTTTCCTGAAAGCGGCGTCCAGATACCATGTTGCTTCAACAACGCGCACATCTTGATGTGCCAGAGACAAATTATTCTTCCATGTGAACATGTCGATCTTCATGATGTTGTTTGCCATCATTCTTCAAGACACAAACCAAATGAACAAATCTCAGACGAACGTGAAATCACGCTCTGATACAAATTTGTTGCAGAAATTCGAGTAGACAGAAAGCAAACAAAAAATAAACAACCACAGAAGACACAGACTTACGTGGTTCCCCCAAGATGGACTACGTCCACAGGCAACAGCAGTAGGATTTTCACTATCAAGAACAGAGGCGGTTAAAGAAAATGGGCGGATTTCCAGATTTTCATAAGTCTGAAAAACCAAGAATGGCAAAGAGTTTA
Source organism: Dactylorhiza incarnata (assembly GCA_033032865.1). NCBI lineage: Eukaryota > Viridiplantae > Streptophyta > Magnoliopsida > Asparagales > Orchidaceae > Dactylorhiza > Dactylorhiza incarnata. The sequence goes on from JAWHQI010000028.1 coordinate 12,801,128, forward strand.
TATAACACTCCGTAGACAAAAATTAGGTTGACACGCCCTCGACACACGAACGTGTCATCCGGGCGTGCATTCAAAAGTCGCATCTGGTCACGGGTAACTACATCCAGGTGTCTCCGGGTCGTGTAACTGCTGACACGCCCTCGGCACACGGCCGTGTCATTCTAGCATGCCGCTGAAAAGTCGCGCCTGACTGTCGTGGCTCTGGGGCGTGCAACTGCCGACACACCCTTTGATTCATAATGGCATCGTCCTTTGCTGATGAAATGGCATCATACTCATTTTGTTTACGAGATGCTTCTACAATGCTCCATCTCTGGAGACCTTTTTATTATTATTATATAGTGCTGAAAAGTAAGTGTATTGCTAAATAGTGTTATATTCCACCATCTGATGAAAGTTATTGCAGCACAGTAAGTGGTACTCCACTGTCTGATGAATGTTATTGTTGTTGGCTCTTTATTCCAGGTTTTTCTTTTATATTTTATCTTTACTGACAAATGTTTTGCTACAATACTTTATTTCGATGTTTTTTCTTCCTTCTTCAGGTATCTATAGTATGTTTGCAGATGGTGTCAAGCGAATTATATGAAAATTAATCTTCCCATTCTACGGTATTGTCCCATTTTAATGGGCTTGCTGATATTTCGGAAGACTCTTGAGTCTTCGGTGCATTTTTCTTGAGTAGCTAACTCGGATAGCTTTCGGCCAGAATTTTATTACATCAATAAAGTTCATTTCTATCCATGCTCGAATTCATATAACAAATTATTGAGTAACTAGAAGTCGTAATATTTTAATTTTGTGTGTGAATAGAACACCAGGATTTTAAAGGATGGAGCTTGAAGGCTTTCACCTTCCTCTCTATGACGCCTTTCGCTTGGTCAACAATTATATCTATAGAGGCTTTTGTCATGTCAAGGGCTATCGCCTTACTGTCAGAAGTGTCCGACTTGGTAACTTTTCCCTGGACTTTATTATCAGTCCCCAGAGCTTTATTTGTTCTATCCATTTCCTGCATAACACTGACTCAATCACACCAATATGGTCACCTTGTTTAGCAAAATAAACCAGTGGGTCATAATTCATATATATAAAGACTAGTGGGTCTTTTTATCAAATGGACCAGTAGGTCTGCTTATCAAAGCGATCAGTGGGTCTTTTTAATTTGACAAGTGGGTCACATTTACATTCGACCCAATGATCATTTCTGTCGTCTGTATTTTTGACGAGTATTTTTACCCGTAGTTGTCCTATTGTAGGATCAATAGATGTTGTATTTTTCATCAAGTTTTTAATGAATTTAATAATTCTTCCTTCTATAGGATCATTGTTTCAGATATTTTGTCGAAAAATATCATCCACATTATTTGCAGTAAGAAAAACAGTAGCTAGTGCAGGGTTATTTATAAAATTTGAAGAGTTGCTTCGAAAGGTTTTCGAACGCGATGAAATGACCTCGTCGGTACTTTTGTATGTGGTTGTGATAGAGTTTTCTGAGGCAATAAAAATTTCTTCTGGCATTGATATTTGTCGAGGGATGTCCTTGATGTAGACTTGAAGACCAGTATCGTGTTGAATAATTCATATATATAAAGACTAGTGGGTCTTTTTATCAAATGGACCAGTAGGTCTGCTTATCAAAGCGATCAGTGGGTCTTTTTAATTTGACCAGTGGGTCACATTTACATTCGACCCAATGATCATTTCTGTCGTCTGTATTTTTGACGAGTATTTTTACCTGTAGTTGTCCTATTGTAGGATCAATAGATGTTGTATTTTTCATCAAGTTTTTTAATGAATTTAATAATTCTTCCTTCTATAGGATCATTGTTTCAGATATTTTGTCGAAAAATATCATCCACATTATTTGCAGTAAGAAAAACAGTAGCTAGTGCAGGGTTATTTGTAAAATTTGAAGAGTTGCTTCAAAAGGTTTTCGAACGCGATGAAATGACCTCGTCGGTACTTTTGTATGTGGTTGTGATAAAGTTTTCTGAGGCAATAAAAATTTCTTCTGGCATTGATATTTGTCGAGGGATGTCCTTGATGTAGACTTGAAGACCAGTATCATGTTGAAAATGATTGAAATTTATGACCCTGAGTTGTATTGTTTTTCCAATACCTATTTCGGATAATGTTATGGAATCTTTAGAAGTAATAAAGCTAAATGTTGCAATATCATTTAGGGCGATGCAATGTTCCCGTTGGATCCCGAGGACTTTTAGTCGGTGATCATAGAGATATTTTTTTAAATTTATAGATGGTGCACATGAGCAAAAAATGGGAGTTGCGGAGATCAGAATGTTTAGGTGGATGTGTGGTCACACAAGATTGGATAAAATTAGGAATGAATGTATCAGGGATATGACAGGAGTGGCGACAATTGTAGAGAAGATATGAGAAGCTCGTTTAAGATGGTTCAGACATGTACATAGGAGACCATTAGAGGCACCCGTTAGGTGTTGTGAGAGTTTAGTCACTAGACATGTTAAACGGGGGAGGGGTAGACCAAAAAATACTTGGAATGAAACTATAAGGAAAGACATGATGTACTTAGGCATTAGTGAGACTATGATTAAAGATAGGGCGCAATGGCGACAGAGGATCCATATAGCCGACCCCACTATGGTGGGATAAAGGCTTGAGTGTTGTTGTTGTATGGATAGTGTAATTGCTTTTGTAAGATTTGTGTCATTAAGACTTATACAGTAGTTGAGGTGCATATTAACTCCAAACACTTTATTTGAGAGGTTCAAATTTGCTCCTCCCAAAAGGTTATTGAGTGGATCAATAATTCATTCGTCTTGACACACAATAAAAATAGGCTATTTATTCCTCATCGAAAAAGTCCTGTGATTTTTAATTGAATTCGTCCGATATGCAAATAGTTTTCGTCCGGGTATTGTTTTTTCAATTTGTTTAATTTATTTGTATCGAGAAGTTGAATAAAAGTAAAAAATTTGGCTTCTTTGAGTTCTATATTACCCTGCATTCTTTCCAACATATAAATATTTTTATCAAGAAATTGAGATTTTCAGTTTTTGATTTTATATATTTCATTTTTTTGTTTTAGGAATGACTGTCTTAAGTCGTTCAACATCTTCATTTGTCAAAGTGTACTCTTCTCCAATACTGTCTTCTAATGTGTTGTTAGTCATTTCTTTATAGGTATTGGTTAGAATGTTAAAGGACCGAGATTCAAAGTAATCAAAATTATATTTTCTTTTTTGGAGATCTCTCTTCTGTTTCGTTTAAAATATTTTTCTTTGTCATCGGAAGATTTTCGTATTTAAGGATTATTAATAACATTATTCTATTGCCTAGTTCGATTTGAATGTCTCCAATAGCCATATTTTAATTATGATGGACAATGTCTATGTTTTCGAAGGCCGAATTATGGCGCTAGTAATAAGTAACTGTTTTTATTTTTTGCGATAGGAGGCCAATAAGTAATTAGCCCAAAATAACCTAGTGGAATAGTGATTTTTAAGTCGAGATATATTTCTCGTGTATCATATCTAGCTATTTTAATATCAGTACTCGCAAAGAGTGTGTATCCTGGAAAATTCATGTCTTCCTTTTGTGGATATAAAACATATTGTGAGGTTAACTCTATTTGGATAATGTTTATGGTTTGATTTAAAGCTAACATATTTATATTTATTTTTCAAAATTATATACCAAGATCTGAATATACAGATTCTAATTCATATATTGATGATTCATTGCTAGGAACATCTTTTATACTGTATGTATGAATACCATAATCATGAAGATTTGCTATAAAATCTCTTTTATAGTAGTGGAGCATTCGTTAGCGTGATGCCCTTTTTGTTGGCATTTAAAACACTTGCAATTTTTTTTTGTATTTTTGATGTATAATTTTTTTTGAAAATCTTATCATTTAAAAAATAATTTAATTTCTGAGTTCCATTTTTTCGCGTTATTTTAAACTTTGTGAGAGTTTAGCCACTAGGAATGTTAAACGGGGGAGGGGTAGACCTTAAAATGGCTTGGAATGAAACTATAAGGAAAGACATTATGTACTTAGGCATTAGTGAGATTATGACTAAAGATAGGGCGCAATGGTGACAAAGGATTCATATAGCCGACCCCACTATGGTGGGATAAAGGCTTGAGTGTTGTTGTATTTTAAATTTTGGACGTTGGTAATGTTGGTAACTTAGTGTGCAACCATAATACAAATTAGTATCTTTATCGTATTTAGTACAGCAGTTAAAACGTAATTTTGAAGAAGCATTCTGTTCTTTTATTTGTTTTAAAGCTTTTGCTTATTCGCAATAAAATTTAATTGTTTCCATATATGCTTATTTTAAGAATGCGATACTATAAGAGCAATCTATGTTTGTGTTTAGAAGTCTATAATACTTGTCTTCGATTAATGTATTCCACGAGGCAGGTTTTTTTGAAAAAAAATGTTTAATCTAAAATTTCTTTTTGGGAATGTCATTGAGCTCAAAGATATCCAATATATGTATGTAGCAGAAAATTCTTTTAACATACATATGTCAATAGTAAAGCCTAAATGTTTCGTATATCAGTTAAACTATCACATGTAAAATCAGTATATAAGATGACGATTAATCTAGTAATCATATTTTATTTCGAATTGACAAACCTACTATTTTGAATTTCTTCAGTATGCATATTATCAAAGTTTGTTAGCCAGGCGATAGCAAAGTCTTCCCATAGGCTGGTGGCATACTCGAGGAAATCATCTTAGCTTAGTTCCTTTGAAAGTATTTGGATGGTTCCATTTATATGTTGGAGCGGTCATGTATTTTTTTAAATCACAATGTGAGATATTATCAATATTAAAATAACATCCCAAACTATTATGTGTGTTGGGTGTTGTGGCCTTGTGGGCTTGTTTTGATAATATTATCATTATATCTTTGAGCTCAATGACATTCAAAAAAAAAATCCCGCCCTTAGAATACATTAATCGAAGACAAGTATAATAGACTTCAAAATAGTGACACCGATCTCTCTCATTGTACCAGATTCTTAAAAAAAATCTAAATGGAAACAATAAAATGTTATTATGAAAAGACAAGCTTTAAAACAAATAAATGGCAGCCCGGTGCACAAAGGCATCCATGCGCAGCGAGGGTCCGGGGAAGGGTCCCACCACAAGGGTGAAATGTAGGCAAACCATACCATGCATTTTTGCAAGAGGCTGCTTCCAGGACTCGAACCCGTGACCTCAAGGTCACACGGCAACACCTCAACCGGTGCGTCAAGGCTCCCCTTCAAATTGCTTCTTCAAAATTGTGTTTTAACTGATGTACTAAATATGATGAAGATACTAATTTGTACTATAGTAGACATCAAGTTACGAACAATACCAACGCCCAAAGTTTAAAATAACACGAAAAAATGGAACCCAAAATTTAAACAAAAAGTTTAAAAAATGATAAGAATTTTTAAAAAAAACATTTATACAACAAAAAATAAAAAGAATTGTAAGTGATTTAAATGTCAATAAGAAGGGCATTACACAAACAAATGCCCCACTACTATAAAAATGATTTGATACCGAATCTTCACAATTAGGTTATTCATACACACAGTATAAAAGATATTCCTAGCGAAGAATCATCAATATATGAATTAGAATCTGTATATTCAGATCATGATAAAGAATTTGAAAAACTAAATATAAATATGATAAGTTTAAATCAAACCATAAACATTATCCAAATAGAGTTAACCCCACAATATGCTATATATCCACCAAAGGAAGATATACATTCTCCAGGATACACACTCTTTGCGAGCGTTGATATCACAATTGCTAGATATCATACACGAGAGATACCTCTCGACTTAAAATCACTAAACCACCAAGTTATTTTAGGCTAATTACAAATAGGCTTACTATCGCACAAAACAATTACTTATTATTAGCGTCATAATTCGGTCTTCGAAAACACGGACATTGTCCATCAAAGAAGGTGAAAATTTCAATTTTATTCAACTTTTCGATACAAATAAATTAAACAAATTAAAATACAATACCCTGACAAAAACTATTTACATATCAGACGAATCAAATTAAAAATCAGAGGACTTTTTGATCAAGAATAAATAGCCATATTCTTATTGCGTGTCGAGACGAACGAATTATTGATCCGCTCAATAGCCTTTTGGGGGGAGCAAAATCAAACCTCGGAAATAGAGTTTTTGGAGTTAATATATACCCCAACTATTGTATAAGTCTTAATGACAAATCATGCAAAAGCAATTACACTATCCATAAATTTAAAAAATATTTTCTATGATCACCGACTCAAAAGTCCTCAAGATCCAATGGGAACATTGTATCACACTAAATGATACCGCAACATTTAGCTCTATTACTCCTACAGTTTCCAAAACATTATACGAAATGGGTATTGGAAAAATAATACAACTCACAGTCATAAATTTCAATCATTTTCAACACTATGCTGATCTTCAAGTTTTTATCAAGTATATCCCTCGACAAATATCAACGATAGAAGAAATTTTTATTGTCTCAGGAAACTCTATCACAACCACAAAGTACCGATGAGGCTACGTCATCGCGCTCTAAAAACTTTCGAAGCGACTCTTTGAATTTTATAAACAACCATGTACTAGCTAATGTTTTTCTTACTACAAATAATGTGGATGATATCCTTCGACAAAACATTCGAAATGATGATCCTATAGATAGAAGAACTATTAAATTCATTGAAAAACTTGAAGAGAAAGAATGAAAAAATATTGATCACACAGCAGGACAACTATGGGTAAAAATACTCATGTCGCAAATACAGACGACATAAACGATCGATGGGTCAAACATAAATGTGACCCACTGGTCAAATTAAAAAGATCCACTGGTTGCTTTGATAAACAGACCTACTGGTCCATTTGATAAAAATACCCGTTGGTCTTTATATATATGAATTATGGCCCACCGGTCTATTTTGCTAAAACGCCGACCTTATTGGTCTGATTGAGTCAATGTTATACAGGAAATGGATAGAACAAACAAAGCTCTGAGAACTGATAATAAAGTACGGGAAAAAGCTACCAAGTCGGACATTTCTGACAGCAAGGCGATAGCCCTTGACACGGTGAAAGCCTCTACAAATATAGTTGTTACCAAGCGAAAGAAGTTACAGATAGGAAGGCGAAAGCCTTTAAGCTTTGTCACTTTAAAACCCTGATGTTCCATTCACACAAATTTAAATATTACGACTTTCAGTTACTCAATAATTTGTTATACGAAGTCGAGCATGGAGGAAAAATGAATTTTATTGAAGTAATGAAAGTTCTCGTCAAAAGACTATCAGAGTTGGCCACTCTAGAAAAAATGCACTGAAGACTCAAGAGTCTGTTGAAATATCAGCAAGCCCATTAAAATGGGACAATACCGTGGAATGAGAAGATTATTCTTCAAATAATTCACTTGACACTATCTGCAAACATAATATAGATACCTGAAGGAGGATGAAAAAAATGCCGGAATAAAGTACGGAAACAACAAATTTGGCAGCAAAGATAAAATATAGAAGAAATACCTGGAATAAAGAGCCATCAACAATACCATGCATCATACGGTGGAGTACCACTTACAATGTAGCAATAGCTTTCATCAGAAGGTGGAATATAGCATTATTTAGCAATAGTGCACTTATTATTCAGCACTATTTAGTAATAAAATAAGGACTCCAGAGATGGGCATTGTAGAAGCATCTTTTAAACAAAAAGAGGACGATGCAATTAGCAAAGGACGATTCCAACAAAGGACGGTGTCATTATGAAGCTACATGACGAGAGGCCACTACCATTATTAAGATGTATTATGCTAAATAATTCTGTTTTCAATTAATGCTATCTGTAAGTCGAGCCCGCAGCCTATAAAAGGCAAGGTGTATGTAATGAGAAAAATCTACCGGAAATAAAGAATAAAAGTTTCTTTTTGAAATTGGTTCTATGTTTTCTTCTTCCGCATCTTGCTTCCCGCTTTTAGTTGTTGAAAGTTTTTTGTCTTTCTAACATCTGCTTGAGCGAGAGAACGCCGCACACAACCCCACATCTGGTACGCTCCCCATCGACGTGTGTAGTGTTCGCACTAGCACGCCGCACTTGTGCTAGCGTGAAACGTGCAACGCTTAGACTAGCATGCAATGCTGATTCGATCCTAGAGAGGAATCCGGCAAGGGAAATGGTCGGCGGAGGTGAGGAAGGAGGGAAAGAGAAGAAAAGCAAGGGAGCAACACTAATTTCCATACATCCAAGCATAATGAAAAAGAGTACAACGCAACCCCTTATAGGTGCGGAGTGTGGATAACAAAAAGCAGTGTGGATAATAATAAAGCGTACACATAATGAAAATAACATAACAATTGCAAATAAAAAGATCACGTCGGTGGCGCGTCTTCGGTCTCTCCTCCTGCGGATGGACTCGTCATCGTCTCCCCCCGCGTGTGGACTCACCATGGCGTCTCGTCGGCGTGTGCGTGTCCCGTCGGCATGCGCAACCATAACAATGTCGCCGTCTGGAAAATATGTCTTGTCCCCAAGGCAGTACTCAGAGGGGTGGAGGCGGAAGTGATCATGGGACAGCCACGCAACTTCGGACTGCAGATGGTAAGACCACGCAACGGGGACCTCCTGCCGGCCAAAGTCCCCCTGAAGGTAGTAGTGGCGATCAAGTAGCTTGGATAGGATGTACGGCGCCAACTGTCGTCTTTCTTTCGGACCAGAGAAAGCTGGGTTGGTGGGAAACCTGCCGAAGGTTGGATGACGTCGGCGAGCGCAGTAGAAATCTCTTGGTGGTCCGTCGGGGAAGGGAAAGACACGCGGCCGGGCCCGAGAGGCCCACAGACCCGCGGAGAGGCCGACGTTCACGGACCGCTGGATCATGCAGAGGGAGACCGGAGAGCGGAGAAGAGGAAAATCACCATCGAGGCGACATGGTTGGCCCCCGTGGAGGAACTGCGTGGTTATAGTTTCCCAATTGACGCATACATTGCCGAGCGTGTGGAGCCAAGCCACCCTTAAAATGTCATCGATACCGCCTAGGCCGAATGAGTAGAAGTTCGCGGTCACGGAACAGGACCCCACGGAAATAGGCACGGCAGTGCAACGGCCCTGAGTCGGTCGACGGCGTCCATCGCCCAGACGGACCGCGACATCCAGAGAGGGAACTGAGGGGAGACGTAGTTGCTGCACCAGCCGCTCAGAGATGAGGTTGTGGCTTGCGCCGCTGTCCACCATGATGATGATCGAACGATCCCGCAGCATGCCCGAGAGTTGCATGGTCTGCTGGCGGAGATCCCGCATGTCGAGGCGCAAGATAACTCCAATCTGTGGAACGTAGTTGCGGTGGAGTCGAGAGGTGTATCCCCCGCTTAGAGCTCCATGGCCTCAAAGTCGGCCAGGGTAACCTCAGGGTAGCGTCTCAGAAGATGGCGTGGAACTCCTTCACGGAGCACTCATGGTTGGGGGAGTACGGTTGGCGACACCAAAAGCAGAGACCCTTGCTGCGAAGCTCATTGTAATAACTGCTCGAGAGGCGATGAGGGGCCGGTGGGCGGCCCGACCGGTTTCACCAAGGCGGCGGCCGCGGTGGAGGAGCCGTGGTTGGCGGTCGTCAAGGCGGCCGAGGCTGGTGGTGGTCAGTCATAGGGGCAGGTGGCCGGGGGGAGAGGTCGGCTTCCACCAGACGTGCCAAGTCCATGGCGTCAAAGACTGTGTGAGGGTGGTGCGTGGGGAGACGAGAGAGGATATGTGGCAGTAGAATCTGCATGAAGAAGCCCAGGTAATGGTCAAGGGGTAGCCCGGGAACATGGGTGACCAAGGCTACAAACTCGTCAATGCAGTCGTTCAGGCCGGCTGTCTGGCGGACGCCGCATAGCCGCTCGATAGCGGAAGAGCCAGAGTAGCGGGTGTCATACCGCCGGATCATCTCCTGTTTGAGCTCGGACCAGGAGAGGCACAAGTTGGATTGGCGGAGCCACCGAGTCCAGAGGAGGGAGGAGCCGTCAAGGCCCACCACAGTCGTAGACACCTTGTCGTGCTCTGGTGTGTAGTTGAGGTCGAAATATTGCTCTGCCTTGGCGATCCACCCCATCGGGTCAACGCCGGCAAAAGAGGGAATATTGAGGGAGAGGGCAGGCCGGCCCGGAATGGGCGGAGGAGTGGACCCGGCGGAAATGGGCGGCGGCCCGGCGCTGAGGAGAGAGCCGCCGTCCGCGGGCGAGCCGGAGCCGGACGCGGTGGAAACGGCGGCGGCGGACGCCTGGATGGAGTCAATCTTGGAGTGAAGGGCGAGGAGGGAGGCGTGCATGGAGGCGACGAGTTGTTCTTGAGCCTCCACGCGGCGACTCAAGGTGTCGGCGGCGGCATCGGGAGTGGGGTCTCCAGAGGACCGAAGGTTGGGGGCCATGGTGCTGGAGCCGCCGGTTCTGCGTTGGGATCGACCGACACAGTCGGCGGAAACCCCACGGGAAGATTTGACGGAGAGAGATGCGCGGGGAAAAATCGGACAGTCGGTGGAAACGGGATCGGCGGGTCGCGAGGCAGACGGGAACACAAGAGACCCTGGCGAGCGCGAAGCAGCCGAGATCTGAATTGGCGGGTCGCGATGCAGGCGGGATCAGCTTTGCGTGCCGCGATGTAGGCGGAAGCGGGAGTCGGCACAGGAACTAGAATCGCGGACGATAGTGAGCACCGGCGGCGGAATAGCGGCGGTGAGGCAGGTCGGACCAAATTGATATGATCCCGGAGAGGAATCCGGCAAGGGGAAGGGCCGGCGGAGGTGAGGAAGAGGAAGGAGGAGGGAAAAAGAAGAAAAGCTAAGGAGCAACCCTAATTTCCATACATCCACCATAATGAAAAAAAGTACAACGCAACCCCTTATAGGTGCGGAGTGCAGATAAAGAAAAGCACTGCGGAAATAATAAAGCGTACACATAATGAAAATAACATAGTAATTGCAAATAAAAAGATCACGTCGGCAGCACATCTTCGGTCTCTCCTCCTCCAGACGAACTCATCATCGTCTCCCCCCCCCCCAGCGCGCGGACTCGCCACGGCGTCTCGTCGGCGAGTGCGTGTCCCGTCGGCATGCGCAACCGTAACAAATGCTTAGGCTAGCGTGCAATGCTTGCGGGCACCGGCGGACTGTGCGCACGCACGCTTGAGCGGGAAATCACGCATGGGTGTGCATTGCTTGCGCATGTTTGTGTAGATTGCGTGGGCAGGCACCTGCGCATTCAGAGAGTAGGCGTGTGAGCGTACGTGCATGGGCACGGACGCGGAGAGTGTGCACGGGCGTGGAGAGCTTGTGCGGAGTGCGCGGGTTCCTATGCTCGCGCAGATCATGTGCTAACGTGCAACGTGTTTGCGCCATATTGCACGCGTTTTGACTATGGTTTCTGAAGTCAACCACGTCCTTGAGGAGGGTGAGAAGGACTTTGTCAAGGGATTTAGAAAGGGTCTCCGCCTGGCGCAGAGGAGGCTCGGGTGCTTTATTGAAAACCTTGATGTGGGAGAGGCTTCGGAGGACGAATGCTCTGCCATTGATATTGAAGGGGCATGCTTGACGTCTTGTCGTGCTTCGATTTTAATTGTATTTCCCTCCAAGAGAACCTGCTTCCATTTCCTACTTTTTGGGAGGAATAAAAGTTATCACCTTTTGGCTTACTTTACACGGTGGTCTTGCTTGTTTATCTTTTTATGAGAGTTGATAGTACATATATTATATATTTTTTATTATAATTTTTATGCTTTTATTAGGTAGATTTAATATAATTTAATGTTTATTTTATATTAATGTGTATCTTTTCGTGATTTCAGGAATAATTGGGTTGTAAATAACATTTCACAGCTCATGGCCATTGTCAGAAGGAACTTTGGAGCAATATTGTGAAAAATCATATTACACGCCCTCGATCACGCTCCCAGCCCATTCCAGCAGGTCGTGACCCCTCCAGCTCAGTTTTAATATTACACGCCCTTGGTCAGGGAGTGACCTGAGAGTGTGTACTCCAGATCACGCCCCCAGTCATTCATGCATGTCATGACAAGCTGCCAGCTCATTTTAAAGTTACACGCCCTCGGTCAGGGCGTGACCTCTTCAGATTCAGTGCATTCAGCCATCATTCATGTCGTGATGGGTAACGCAGTCGTTCGCACTAGCCACGCCCAAGGTCAGAGCGTGTAATGTCATTTTATGATGAATTTGGTGGGTTTTTCAAGAACACTTCTTGGGCTTTTATTCTGGAGGTTTTTCTCTAGTTACACGCCCTAGGTCAGGGCATGACCAAGGGCATGTACTCCAAAAATTTCAGCTATAAATTTCACCTGATTCCAGGAGTTCACCATCCAGGTCCTGCTTTAGATTGGATCATTTTACTTCATTTTCTGCATTTTGTATTGTCTTCTCTATTTGCACTTTACTTTTTGTCTTGCACTCTTAATTTTCAGTGTAATCCTTCAACTTTCTTGCTCTTTGTATTCATGTCATTTTTTTATTTAGAAAAAATGTCTTTTCATTCAAACATGTCTAGCTAATTTCTTTTAGCATTTGATTAGATGATCTCTTTAGTAATTTAATTATGTAATTTCTTTTTCCATAAGCTTTGAATGAAAATCTCGATTTACCTTTGAATTGGAAATTATTGAGTTCATATTTCTGGCATATGATAGTCAATTTAGTTATGTATTCCAGTTGGTCTAGCGATCCGTGAAGACGAGTAGAAAGCTCATTGGTAAAAAGAGTTGCATGCACCCCTCGAGAGAGGAATACATAAATCTTTTGAATTATAGTCAAATCCAATAGTGAGGTTCACCTCGTAAAGCAAGCTTATGGGTTTCCACTGGTCGAGAGATCTTAATCGATCAACCTAAGGTTAGGTGGTGGTATTCCTCTAGCGAGGTACTATCATGATTTGGGAACCTCCACGGTCGAGTTATTTTTATCAAATGCTTATAAATAGTTAGAATTACTAATTGTTTCACTTTAGAAGGATTCTAGATCAAATGCTCTTTTATTAATTTTGTTTTCGTATTTTATCATTTCAAGGACAACCCCAACTCTATTTTGCCGATAAAATAATAGAATATAGTGAGTACTCAACAAGCCCCGTGGAATACGACACTTAATATTCCTAAATATCCTATGTTATAAACGATAGGTACACTTCCCTATAATTTGTAGAATTGGAGAAATACTATCTCTAAATTTTACGTATCAAAAGCCGGTGATAGGAAAAGAGCGCAAGATGGGAGTGAGGTCCTATAGTGTCGAGTGGGGGAGAAACCTCTCAAGATAAAGAACATGGAGTCCATTGGCGTTGTGATCCAGGGTCACGAGTACGAATGCGTTATTTTATTGGAAGGGCAGACGAGGCTCTCACGAAGTTAAGAAGGGAGTCATGCCCTTCCAGACTGGAGGATACCGATTTTTTTGGATATAGGCGAGAGGACTGAGGTTTCCATACGCTCGTCAAGGGGCAGACCCTGTCCGATTGGGGGTCATTGAATCTTTGGAAGAAAAGCGAGGGGAACATGGTAAGTTGCGAAATTGCGCTTCTTCTCGATCATCGGTGGGTGGGCCGAATCAATGTTGAGGGAATAAATGATCACTTTTGGATCCACTTCGAGCATCTCCTCCGGGCTCCAAGCGAAGATGTCCTAGTTAGCGCGGAGAAAATCTATGAACAAGTCTCGGTACTCCGCGGATAGAAGGGATCGATCTGGACAATGTGCGTCGCATCCCTTGGTGGGACTTCGACGACGTCCTCCACCGGGGCGCCTCGTTGCATTGTGGCCTCGTCCCGCAGGTCAAAGATATCAATGTGGAGGGCCACGCCATATCCAGGCGGTCATGTCACGATAGCAGGACCGTGCCGCATGTTGGTCTCCTCGAACAACTCCCACTCCACTGAGAGTCGCGAACTTCATTACTAGGTGTAGAACAGAGGGCACAACTTTGAACACAAATTGTATAGGTCTCCCAAAGATGACATTGTACGCCGAGTTGGACTTCATGATGACGAACTGGATGTTGTGAGTTGCCTGCCTCGGCAATTCCCCCAGTGTGATTGGGAGGGTGATCATACCCGAACTGGAACAGTCGCAGCTCACATGGCACAGGATCCGTACATCCTCCAAATTACCAGTCCATTCAAATGAAGGGATATGCCCCCTTTTATAGATTTCAAGAGGGACGAACAAATAATTTCACCATTTTAATTATTTGACGGATGAATAGAAATGCTCAATTTACGTCTCTCAGATCATCGACTTTAATACTCAGACAACTTTGCCTCGGGTGGATCCGGGAAGCCCGGCCAAGTTCGCTTAGTGGCGGCCACCCGGGAAGCCCGGCCAAGTTCGCTTAGTGGCGGCCACCCGGGAAGCCCGGCCAAGTTCGCTTAGTGGCGGCCACCGCCTCACCAAAAAAATGAAAGTGCTAAACTTGATAAAAAATGTAGGGAAGCTTCATCTTGTCGCCACGAGACCACGAGTGGTGACGGTTTTTTTATTAGTGGCCTGAAGCTTCAACAATCGCCGACGAAAGGATGTTTGGGAGAAATGGTCTCCCCGTCAAAACTCCACAAAAATCTTCGATTGAATAGCCTAACTTGTAGCAATTTTCGAGAGCAATTAGACGCCGCTTTCGGATTGAAGTTTCACTAAGAAATTGCGGGCTTCCAAAGTTTTGGAAAACTCCTCCCAATTAATTGTCGTTTTGGCCACGTGTGGCCCGGGCGACCCTCCCAATACCTTCCGGCCGCCGATTGACAGCCTTAATGGGGGTGCAACGGCGGTGGCCGCCTCCCCTTGTTGTTCATCACGCTAGGGCTTCGGCCCTAGCATGATGAAGGGGGAGACCGGCCCGTGTTGGGCTGGTCTCGGCGGGCCGGTCCGGTTCGGAGCGAGTGTGGCAAGGTTCGCAGTTTCATTGATCCGATCCGACCACTTTGATTTTCTGAGTACCCATCAATCATGTGTGTCAAAAATGAAATTTTGATGCCCAAAATCACTGCATGCAACTAAAAATAATTTATGTGATAAAATAATCATATGTGATAACTCTTCGGAGAATAATGATAAGTGTGTGGCAATGCATGTTGGGGGGATAAAGCTTGAACCACTTTATCGTAACACGTGTCACAAAGATTTAGACAGAATTTTTGAATCCGGGATCTCATATAAAATTTTTGGGTCTTGGAAGATCTCGCTCGTGTGCATGATCACCCTGCAATCGCATGATCACAATAATGACTGCCTTTGAAATGATGATCGCTCGTGATCATATATGATCATGCCCAATTACAAAATTATGATGATCGCGAGCGATCACCAAAATGTAATGATTCTCCGTGAACACATAACAACCGTGCACGATCCCGCGCAAACACCTCGAAAAAAAAGTATCTAGACACAAAAAATTGACAGAAGGAAGCGGGATACAAAGTTACAAACCTAGGATCTGGTGCGCCATATCCCTGAAGCGAAGCTGCCGGCAGCCGAGCTTGGCATGGTGCTCCAGGACAAGGGAGATGAGGTTGTAAGAATAGAACGTGACCGCCGCCGCAATGAAGAGGCAGAAGACTCCCGCCGCCCACCCAAGCGAAGCGAGGGCCAACGGCAGGCTCAGCAACGCCGGCGCCACGATCGACGTCGTCAGATGGTAACCGCAGTGAAGCCATGATCCTGGAGTAGTTAACTAATTTCACTCAGCAATTTTCATACAGATCCAGAGAGAAGCAGAGAAAGGAAGAAACTTGAGCTTTCGATTGCCTTCCGATTTTAGGACGAATAGGGCTCCGGCGTCGAGTTTTGCGGCCTGACGACCGTCCATAGTTCGATCGACAGCTTCGCGGTTGCTCTGATCTTTTTCTCCTTCCATCCCTTCCGTTCTGTCAGCTGAATTTGTGGCTGCAGTTCCCATTTCTTTCTAAAATGAACAAGAATGAGAAAGTGGGGAGAGATCTTTCAGTATATCACAGAAGAACGACGGAGTGTTTGGGGCCGAAGGGAAAGCAGGTCAGTCTGACAGCCATTTCGGGACGAAGGTAAGTAGTCAAGGATAGCTAGCTACTCTGACTTTTAGACGTGGATTTGATTTTCAAACCTAATTAATTAGCCAACCCGTAAATAGTGACAGGCAGGCAGTGGATCCGGATTCTCTGGAGTTCCTGTGGGTGGAGTTCGCACGATTTCGCATGTTGGATTTCAATCCAACAGGCGAGAGCCTCTTTATTTTTTATATTTTTTATATTTTTTTACTTTTCCTATTTTGTCTTCTAGCGAATAAATGATCTCGCCCGTTGGATTAATGAAATTGTGGGTCTCGCGCCGTTGGATTGAACTCCACCCTGAAATTCCTACACGAACTCCAGGGGATCCTGATCCGCAGGCAGTAGTGCAAAAAAGGCGCGGCAATGCCCGGGCCGGGCCTTCCGGGCCCGACTGCCTTGCTCAGGCTTAGTGGTGATTGAGCCCATCTTGGGCTCTGTTTGGCGGAGAGATTTCAGAGTAGTGTGCCACTAGATTTCTGACCTTCGCGCCAAACAAGAACTTGAGCTCGCGCGGTGCAAATAGCCCCCGCTCCTGGGTCGCGATTTCTTCGCGTTTTCGAGTTGTGATATCTTTTCACGGGCCGTGAATCGCGGTTCCTCCCGTGCCTTCGATAGGGTTTTTCTTCGACGCAAATCGCTGCAGATCATTCTCGGAGAACCTTCCCAACAACCTCTGCCAGCCTCTCCAACCGCGAACCATCTTCTCTGGGCTTCCTATTGATTTCTTCTTTAGGGATCAACAGATCCATCGACATCAACGAACCAGATCACTGGGAGGCAATTTCCGTAGCAGGTGATTTCTTGGTTCATTTGTCTTCCTCGTATGCCAGATCATTGGTAATCCTACCTTCGTATATTGTGGTTAGCTTTAGGCTCTCTTTGGGGCAGCTTTTTCTATTCAAAGAGTTATATTCGGACTGCAAAAGCTAATTTTTAGTTATTTGAATGAACAACTTTTTGGAAAAAACTTCTTCAAATAAGCTCTTTTAGATGCTCTTTAAGAAGTCAGTCCAACATAGCTTTCTAAAAACCGTTTTTTCTGTTTTTAGCTTTTTTTAACTCTATCTCGTTACATACCACTCCAACATTTTCGTCCGAACGCGCATTTTTCATTGGGCACTCGTTTTCGGTCGGGAACTCATTTTTCGCCCGAGCGGCCATTTTTCGCCCGGACGCTCGTTATTTTCGCCCAGGCGCGCAATTTTCGCCCGGCGTGTTGTTTTTCGCCCGGGCGTGCGTTTATCGCCAGGGCGCCCGATTTTTGCTCGGTCGGCTATTTTTCGCCCGGGAGGCCATTTTTCGCCCGGGCAAAGCGTTTTTCGCCCGGGCGGCCGTTTTTCGCCAGGGCGCGTGTTTTTTGTCCGGGCGCTCGTTTTTTGCCAAGGCGGCCGTTTTTTTTGCCCGGGCGGCCAAATTATGCCCTGGCGCATTTTTCACTCGGGCGACTATTTTTCTCCCGGGCGCAAGTTTTTCTCTAGGGCGGCCATTTTTCGCCCGACCTGCGATTTTTCGCCCGTGCGGCGGTTTTTCGCTCTGGCGGCGGTTTTTCGCCCGTGCGCGTGATTTTTGCCAGGCCGACAGTTTTTGTCCGACCAGTCTTATTTCGCCCGGGCGCTCATTTTTCGCCCGGGTGGACATTTTTCGTCTGGGAGACGATTTTTCTCCCGTAGAGCGGTTTTTCGCCTGTGCGGCGATTTTTCGCCCGTGCGGCAGTTTTTCTCCCGTGCGGCAGTTTTTCACCCGTGCGGCGGTTTTTCTCCCGTGCTGTCGTTTTCCCCCATGCGGCCGTTTTTCGCCCTGGCGGCCATTTTTCGCTCGGGCGCGCGTTTTTGCCCTACTGCGCATTTTTCGTCTGGGCGCAAGTTTTTTTGCCCGTGCGGCCGTTTTTTCGCCTAGATGCGCATTTTTCGCCCGGACGCGCATTTTTTGCCCGTGCGGCATTTGTTCTCCCGGGCGAGCGTTTTTGCCCGCGGCGCATTTTTTAGCCCGAGCGCGAATTTTTCACCCGGGCGCCCGTTTTTCGCCCATGTCGTTGTTTTTTGCCCGAGCGGTCGTCCGTTTTTCGTAAGGCGATCCTTTTTTTGCCCGGGCGGACGTTTTTCGCGCGAGCGACCATTTTTTGCCCGGACGAGCATGTTTGTCTGGCGCGAGTTTTCACAATCATTATATTTCAATATTTTTGTTTAAAAAACAGTTTTTAAACAGTTGTTCTACCGAACAGCTTAAATGAAAAAACTATATTCGATCAGCACTTATGCAGAGATTCTTCAAACAGTCTGCATCTCTCTTAAGTTATTCAGAGTTTTTCTGAAAGCTTTATTCGATCAACAACTTTTTCATCTGCTATAGCTGTCCCAAACAGAGCCTTAGTTAGCCATGGCAGAAAAGAGATAAAATTTTTGTATTGTTTTTTTTAATTCTTGTCTCTGAAATAACTAAAAATGAATATAATACATAAAATTATATGATTATTATGTAGATCATCCTATTGGAGAAATTTTAGAAATATATTAGGTAGAAATATATGATCATTCAAATAGTTTTAAAGATTATGTGTTCGAAACAACACTGCAAATGTTGTTCTTCCAAACAGTTTCACAGATTTTGCCACCACTTTGCAAAACAGCTGATTATTTCACAACTGCTTCTTCAGTTGTTGCAGCTAGGGCTGATATCGAGTCGAGTTCGAGCGATTTTGGCTCGGCTCGAAATCGAAATTTTTGAGTCGAAATCAGCTCGAAATCGGCTCGAAATCGAAATCAATTTCGAGTCGACTCGAAATGGCTCGATTCCGAGCTGGCTCGAAATCGAATCGAGCTGGCTCGAAATCAAATTGAGCTGGCTCGAAATCGAATTGAGTTGATTCAAAATCGAATCAAGTTGGCTCGAAATTGAGCAATTTTTCTCTTTATTCGTAATTAACTCGAAATTAAATTGGGAAACATCTAAATTTAGCAAATGAAACAGTTAAAACCTCCAATATTTTTATTTAGATTTAAAATTTAGTGTTTTTAATTTTAAAATAATAACATATTAATAAATAAATAATATTCTTAATCGATTCGAGTTGATTCAAATCATATTTCGAGCGATTCATGGCTGACTCGAAATCGACTCGAAATCAGATTCGAGTAAAATTGAATCGACTCAAATTGAGTCGAATCAATTGTAACCGATTCCGATTCGGCTCAATATTCGAGCGATTTTCGAGCGACTTTCGAGTTTCGAATATTATGCTCAACCTTAGTTGCAGCTGAGCCAAACAGAGCTTTGTTCTCCTTGCCTTACCATTTTGTAATATAATATAATATTGTTGCGGCTCGTTCAACGCTCTCCTGGGCCGGTCGAGCTGAACCGCCTTAGCTCGAGAGTGAGACGAACGCGCAAACAGTCAAAAAAGAGAACCAACAGTAGACAGCATGATTTTTACGTGGAAAACCCCAAAAGGGAAAAAACCACGGGGCCTAGACCAGTTCTGAATGATCCACTAGTGTTGCAAGTTACAGAGAGTCATTTTTCGAGGGTGACATGCCACCACTCGTTACAGAGATTTTGCTAAGTCTTCGGGAGCCGAGCGTGGTGAGGCGTGCTCTGAGACAGCTTTGGGCGGAGCGGCCTGCAGCGGAGCGCTGCGGAGCGGCCTGGAGAGGAGCGTTGCGGAGCGGCCTGGAGCGGAGCGCTGCGTAGCGCCCTGGATCCTAGTCGTTGAGATCCTCCTCAAGTCCTTGAAGCAAAACTGGAATGTTGAGGGAGATCTCTAAGGGGGGCCTGAAGGCCGATGAAGATCTTCCGAGAGTTCTTGACGGAAAACTCAAGAGCTCATTCTTCTCCCAATGCTCAAAAGTGTCCTCAAGTGAAGGCCTAACCCTCATTTTATAGTTTTTGAGGAGGGTGTTCTGGTAACTGCATCATGCTGATTCTTGGACGAGCCAATGAAGATGCTTGATTCGGGGCACGC
This sequence comes from Dactylorhiza incarnata, assembly GCA_033032865.1. Lineage (NCBI taxonomy): Eukaryota > Viridiplantae > Streptophyta > Magnoliopsida > Asparagales > Orchidaceae > Dactylorhiza > Dactylorhiza incarnata. The sequence goes on from JAWHQI010000028.1 coordinate 12,821,180, forward strand.
GGATTGTCAACTTTGTATTTATGACGAGTTTGCCCTTCGGTCACGCCGGGCAGCTTGGGCAGCCCGGGCAGCCTCTCTGGTGGTGGTGGCGACCGGCGATCGTCACCGGCGATGACGATGGTGGCGCGAGCGGTAGCGCTCCCCGCGGAACAGGCGAGAACGGTAGCGTTCCCCGCGGAACAGGCGAGAGCGGTAGCACTCCCCGCGGAACAGGCGGGAGCGGTAGCGCTCCCCGCGGAACAGGCGGGAGCGGTAGCGCTACCCGCGGAACAGGCGCGAGCGGTAGCGCTCCCCGCGGAACATGCTAGTGCGGGAGCGGAAGCGCTGCCCGCGGAGCGGGAGCGGAAGCGCTCTCCGCGGAGTTGGAGCGGAAGCGCTCTCCGCGGAGCAGGAGCGGAAGCGCTCCCCGCGGAGCGGGTGCGGAAGCGCTGTCCGCGGAGCGGGAGCGGAAGCGCTCTCCGCGGAGCTGGAGCGGAAGCGCTCCCCGAAGAGCGGGTGCGGAAGCGCTCCCCGCGGAGCGGGTGCGGAAGCGCTCCCCGCGGAGCGGGAGCGGAAGCGCTCACCACGGAGCGGGAGCGGAAGCGCTCTCCGCGGAATGGTCCGGGCGAGGTTGCGATGAGAAAACACTTGGTCCGATTCAACCCGAACCCTTTTAGGGGAACCCCAACAATTGCCACCAGTTTTCGGAGGCCGAGATTTGCAATCGATAGTCCGAAAATTTCTACCACTCACTATGAGTCCGAAAATTATTTTGGATTCTTTCAAAATAATTTTGATTTTTTTCTCATCAATTGATGTAGAGCTCAAACACAAAACACCATAAAAGTTCCATGAAATAATTACGAAATAATAAAATTCTAACATAAATGACTTTCAAGTCTCAAGATACTCCACACGTCAGCTAGTGCGCTCTTGGTGCATGTTAGCTATGACGTTATAAACCTTAAATGTTGGATCGATCTAGAGAGCTTGCACGGGTGAAGAAGGGCAGTGAGACACATCAGAGTATAATTTTAATCAAAGATCAAATTAGATGAAAAATGTATTGATGTGAAAAATATAACATGATTAAACTTCACACAATGCTGATTTAATTTTTCCAACTTTGACTCCCACTGACCATCTAATTATCACTACTCATACATAATTTAATAATAACTATAACATTAAACTTTAGTTAGAGAATAGTCGTTCTTTCTCAATTGTTTAATTTTCATTTCATCTTATGGATGACCCTACCTAGATTTATATATTAGGAACATGACAAGCTTTCACTAGTTGAACATTTCAAATTCGCTTGTTCATTGTTCATCTACAAAAGATAGGACAATTATACAACTATAATGGGAAAAAGACAAATAAGATATAATACAGAACCAAAGAGCATCTTGGACTATTATAGAAAAATCTTTGGGGTCCGTTCGTTTCATAGACATTGATATTGAAGTATTGACTTTGAGAATATGAAAGTCATTTCTGTTGTTCGTACCAACAATTGTAGAATGGAATTGACTTTCTGGTGGAAAGTCGACGATATTCACCATAACCTAAAAACTTATCAATTCAATGTCTATCTCCAAGAGTCGATATTGAGATCGTCAACTCCGGCTTTCCAAAAGGAGAGCAATTTTTTTTCGACCCTAATGGAATTTTTTCGCCTGTACGCTATTTTTCGGTCAGGACGTGGTTTTTTCGGTCGGACGCGTTCCCCCCTCCCCGAATTCGATTTTTTCGGTCGGAAGTGAATTTTCTGGCCAGACGCGATATATTTTGCCCGGATGCGATATATTTTGCCCGAACGCGATTTTTTCACCGGACGCTTTTTTCCGCCCGGGCGTGATTTTTTCGCCCGGGCGCGATTTTTTACGCCCGGGCGCGATTTTTTCCGCCCGGGCGCGATTTTTTCGCCCGGGAGCGATTTTTTCGCCCGGGCGCATTTTCCGTCCGGGCGAAAAAAACGCGCCTGGGAAAAAAATAGCGCGCGTGCGAGAAAATCGCGCCCGGGCGAAAAAAATGCCCCCGGTACAAAAAAACGCGTCCGGTCGAAAAAAGCGCGCCCGGCGAAAAAGGCTCGTGCCGGGCTAAAAAAACACATTATTGCTTATGATAATTTGCAGGAAGAAGCTTAGAAACTCAACATTGATCAATGTTAATTCTTATGTCAGAAAGACTTTCTGCAAACAAACAGTAAAAAATAATGAATGTCAATTCCTATGACAGAAAATTATCATACAGACGAACAAAAGAATTGGATTTAAACTCAATGTCATTTCTCATGTGTACTAATATTGGATTGAAAGCCAATACTTTAATATCAATGTCCGTGAAATGAACGGACCCTTGAAAAATTCAAACAGGAGAGTTCGAGAAGCGATGATCGAGAATGATGACAAACCATGACCAAGAAGCATCGTATACAAATGTGTGCAATCTCAGGCAATATACAATGTAGAGTAGTTGGAAATGAATGAGAACCTAATTTATTGGAAGAATTGGTTGGCATGTATTTGCTAATGTATACTAGCGCGCTTGTGCAGGGTTTCTCATGCACACACTCATTTTCCCTTTACTCGGTCTCCCAACGCAAAGAGATGTAAAAAGGAGAAAATTGAATTTTTTGTCCTTCGGCCAAGCTTGATACACGAAATTAGATACCTTATAATATAGTATAGATACACACGACGTATGAGATGTACCCCACGTCACTTGTAGATGACGACAATTGTACTCATGCTACATATATCTTGTACAATATCATCGGTACCTACATTTAAACATTTATTATACTTTATAAAAGTTATTTAATACAGTTGATAAGTAATATTTGACACTTTTGATCTCTCAAATTGAAATCTCAGCTTTTTTTGTTAAATTATTAGTTTGATATTTTATAAAATATCAGTTAAATAAATAAATTTAAAAAAAAATAACTTAAAAATAAATTAAATGACTCAGATTAACTTGATAGTCCTTCCCATTATATGAGGATACCACAATTTTTCCATTTTAACATATTATGTGCGACAGTGCACGGAGACCCCCGTGTGACTATGGTGGCACACTTGATCACCCGCATCACCTGTAGATAATGTGAGACGGCGATGGTAGTATTAATGTTACATACATCTAGTGCACTATCACTCATTCATACATTTAAAAATTTATACTTTTTTCATAAAAGTTATTTAGTGCAGTTGGTAAATAGTGTGTGGACCATTCTTGGTCTTAGTTTCATGCCTCGCCTCTTTGTTAAATTACTAATTTGATATTTTTATAAAAAAATATCAAAATATTATTAAAATGTATAATTGATTTTTTATCTAAAAAATATGTAATTTAAAAATAAATTCATAACCGAGATTAACCTGATGGTCATCCCCACTCCACCACAATTTTTTTAAATATGGTATAGAAGATATATCAATTTTAATAATATATTTAAATTATATTTCAATATTTAAATTATATTATTATAGTGTATATATAATTTCTGTGCTCATATATTTATTATCATATCATATTATAAATAATAATTATAGATAAAATATGTAATTAGGAAGAAATGATATGGATAAAATAAGAAAGAAGAAATAGAAGTCCAAAACAACAAATTATACACAAGAAAACTTGGGTAGTCATGGTCTTGTAATTGGGCTATCAAATGAATTTGAGTCAACTAATTTTAATCTTCATGATATATCCAATGGAACACAAGAATTTTTGAATACATATAACTAACATAAAATAAAATAAAAATATATATATTGTTTTTAGATACTATTGTCCGTGAGCAATATATTGTCCCCTGGGCGCAGTGTTTAACTATAATACTATTCGATCGTTGTTCGATTTACAGTGAGATGTTGCCGCCACATGCATGTACACCCTTGGTAGTATGCATGCGCACGCGCGCACACACTCACACACAATGATTATTTAATTAATTTAATAGAAAAGATACAATGTGTGTCACACAATGATTATTTAATTAATTTAATTAATTTAATAGGCAAGCAGCAAGAAGAAGCCGTCACAAGCTCCCACCCAAAGCATCTCCGCGGAGGGTTGGATTTCTGCTTGTGCACAAGCATCGGCCACCCAGCCTGCGAACTAAGAAGGTCATTGATAAGCCACCACATCTCGTTCAACATCTTGTTCATGACAACCGTAATACGGTTCAAACTCCTTGGCGGCAACCTCAAAATCAGAGCGAGTAGCGCAGAACTTCCAGACGGAACAGTGATACCTACCATAGGAGTCATCATCCTCCCCATCCAAGTAGGAACGCTCCCGGAACCGGTCCAGTACAACGTCCAGTTCATCGTTGCTGAAGCAGACTCATCGTACGACGCAATATTCAGGAGCATCCTACTTGACGCCCTACAACATGACGCTTCCATGGCGGGCCGCATGGGCAACAAAGGAAAATTCCTCAGAGATTCGATTTCTGGACTCAACGCCTCTACAACCGGGCTTCCTTGGATCAACTACGATCCATCGCCAAGTCCGAGTTCTAAAAAAGACTACGCACAGGAAAGACGTGCAGCCCCAGTACTGGTGGCAGAAGCTGATCTCCCAACTTCAGCAAACCCACGACAACCTATAATCACGGATCGGGAAAGAAAGGGACGACAGCAACCCCTGCTCGCAAAATCCGGTCGGCCTAACTAGAACCAGTCGGCCTGCTCCCGAGGATTGGTGAACCAGAAAACCCGGGTCTACACCCCGTTAAACTCCTCCCTATAGCATATCTTGTCCGTAATCTACAACAGCAAGATCGACAACTGGCCCAGAGCACTCTCCCAACAAAGAGAAGACCAATCCCAGTTTTGCGATTTTCACAAGGACCCGGGGAACCGTACGGGGCAATGTACCAGATTGAAAGAAGAGATCGATTAAGCGTCTTGTCCAATCAGGACACCTAAAGATTTTCGCCAAGCAGCTCAGAAGCAGGTGGCCCGAGAAAAGACAACTGGGGTCAACCCCCGGAGGGGATCAACTCCTAAACCACTACCGCGCTTCACGCAGGGTGATTAGGAAAACTCGCGCAAACTTATCTTATATTATATACAAAGCCACGAGCTCAGACTCGCGTAAACTTATCTTATATTATATACAAAGCCGCGAGCTCAGGCTCACGCAAACTTATCTTATATTATGCACAAAGCCGCGAGCTCAGACTCGCGCAAACTTATCTTATATTATGCACAAAGCTGCGAGCTCAGACTCACGCAAACTTATCTTATATTATGGACAAAGCCGCGAGCTCAGACTCGCACAAACTTATCTTATATTATGCACAAAGTCGCGAGCTCAAACTCGCACAAACTTATCTTATATTATGGACAAAGTCGCGAGCTCAGACACACGCAAACTTACCGTATATTATGCACAAAGCCGCGAGCTCAGACTCGCGCAAACCAACTTTCAACCATGAAAAATATATTTTAACACCGACACCTATGTTTGAGTAAAAATAACATACTTCTTCCTCACCGTCACAAACACTTTTTATCATTAACTTTGGGGCCTTGCCCTGGGGACTTCGCATTGCCGTCGATTGAAGGTTCGCTCTTCTCCACCGCAGTAAGGTCCTGACATCGTAAGGGCCTGCCCCTCTGACGTTCGTCCCCAGTTTGAATACATACGCTCTTCACCGACCACTTTAGGGTCTTGCCCCGGGGACTTCGCATTGTCGTCGATTGAAGGTTCGCCCTTCTCCACCGCAGTAAGGTGCCGACGTTGTAAGAGCCTGCCTCTCTTACGTTCGTCCACGGTTTGAATACATATGCTATTCACCGGCCATCCTGGGGCCTGTCCCCCCGATTAACGCTTCGACAATGACTAGAGCAATAGAGTCCCAAGACTCCAAAAAGCGCCAACACAAGGCTGTACAAATCAAGAAGAGACTGCGGAAGACGAAGCGAAAACAACCTCGCACCTACCCCTCGACAGCGACTCCAATCCAAGCCACCACAAAGAAGAACGTCAAAACCTCCGAACTCCTCCACGTAGTCATTCGGACTCTGAAGGTTTGAGGGCCTTATGATGTGCACCCAATAACTTATAGTAACTCACAAAGCACCACCCTGAAAATAGAGATAGTGGGGGTCAAATGGGTCAAACCCATGAGGTCGAGTTAGTGGGGGAGAATAGTCCGTCGTCGCGCGATTTCGCCCAACCGCACCCCCCATCATGTGGGGGGGGGGGGGGGGGGGTCGAATCGCACCCCCCGTGGGTGCCGCCGGGCCAGGAGGTGCGGCAGAGCCGCACCTCCCCCCTTTGGGGTGCGGCTAGGCCGCACTCGCCCCCCTTGGGGTGCGCCCGAGCTGCCCCCTCGGGGTGCGGTCGGCCGGAGCGGGAGCCGCACCCCCTAGGGGTGCGGCCAAAGCACCACCCTTCCCTCGCTTCGCAGAGGAGTCTGTTTCTTACTTCCTGAATAGCGCAATTTTTGGAAGGCGTATCCTCACTTTCACAACGACCACTTCCCGATAACACTCATTTGTTCTCCGTTCACTCAGAACGCTTCCACGTTCGTTGCACGCCCAGAACGCTTCTCGGGTTCGTCACACGCCCAGAACGCTTCTCGGGTTCGTCGCGCGCCCAGAACGCTTCTCGTGTTCGTCGCGCTTCCAGAACGCTTCTCGTGTTCGTTGCGTGCTCAAAACGCCTCGTCGTGCGCTCAGAACACTCCCGTGTTCACTACGCGCTCAGAACGCTCAAGTGTTCAATGCGCGCTCAGAACGCCTCCTCACACGCTCAGAACGTTCTCGTGTTCGTTGCGCCCTCAGAATGCCTACTCGCGCGCTCAGAATGTTTCCACGTTTCTGACACACGCGCAATTAACGTTTCCTAATTTCTTAGATTGCAGGATCCGTTCGTCGTCTTCATCACCATCAACGAAGCTGCCCGAACTGCCCGAAGGGCGAGACAGTCATTTACGAAAAATGGCGATCCGTGTGCTCCGAATTGACCAGCGTGATTCGCCTGTCAGGTGGTTACGGTGGTTGCGACGGCAAAATTACCGTCGTAAAGCTATAAAAGGAGCCCAGAGCCTTCATTTCGGGGGACCTTGCCTTCTACGCCCGAGAGAGCTCCTTCGAAGATTTCCCTGGAATTCTCCTTCGGCGCCTGAAAATCTCTTTTGGCTCTTGAAGATCTCCTTCGAATCTTCAAAAATCTCCTTCGAGCCTTCGAAGGTCGCGAAAGGGGACTCAACATTCTCACTCTTGTTCCCACTGCCGTTCTCAGAAGAAAAGTACTTAGTTTTCTGAGAGGTGACCTATCACCCTCAGAGTTCTCTCTCTCTCTCTCTCTCTCTCTCTATCATTGTAACGAGCAGCGGCCTGTCGCGCTCGAGTTCTCAATCTCCAGTTGTAACCCCACAGAAGATAGTGGAAGTTGGCCGGCACAGCTCCGTCCGCGTGGTTTTTCACCCTTACCGGGTTTTCCACGTTAAAAGTCCTTGTGTCACTTATTGTACCTGAGCACCCGAGCGATCTGCAACAATATAAAAAAAAATAGACATGAGTACAGACTTGTTGCTATTTAAATTATGCGGTAACTATAATTTTAAGCATCAAATCTTGCATATTACATTAATACAGCTAAAATAAATTATTTTTATAACAATTTTACTGAACTCTTGAAGCATGTAACAAAAATATAATCCAATAATTTATAAAACTCAATAGTTCGATGCATGTTTCACTATGTTATTTTAAAATCTTATGCAATAATTGAATTTGATGATATATAGATTGCGAAATCGTGTGAGAGTTTTATGCATAGATTGATTTACAATAGTTAACAATGATAAAAATGAATCTGTTCTTCCGAATGATAGCATCAATTGCCCCTCACAAAGAGATTTTAGCTTTTAAATTGAATATGAGTTTAAAACTAATATACTTGTCCCAATTTCAAATATGTTTGGTACCCGCACTTTAAGAAGTATTATCATACATGATCCTATTGTTGAAGTTTACAATGTCAATACGATTTGTGATTCTAATGACACTTGGTGTCTTGAGTCGAGCAATATTCAAGTTCGAATTATTAAATGCTATGATCACTAATTCACTGCCCTAAAGAAGTTGTACTATGCTTCGGGAGGTCTTTCAACCGAGCCTCGCTTCTCCAAGGTATAATACCCAGCTAGATCCCGAAAAGTCCAATGTGTGTAGGTACCGAAGAAGTACAAAACTCCCGAACTTCTACATGATGAACAAGACAAAAAAAGCAGAGAAAACTCACAAAGAGTTGAGAAGATGAAAACTTAGAAAGTGTCTCATTCTAAAAAAACTCTTCTATATAAGGAGTCTCGAAAAACTTGTATTAATCTCATAATTAATTTGCCACCGTTATATTAAGTAAATTATTGTATAAAGAAACTTATATTTTCAATGTTGATACATTAATCGGTAATAACCCTTAAAATTTAATCATAACAAATATAAAATTAATGAAAAATAGCAAACACATGAAAAAGAGTAAAAATCACGCATTATCATCGAGCAGAAATCGGAGAACGTCGAATATGCATGATGGAGGCAAGGACCCGCCAGATGGTTGTGATCGTGTTTGTGATTCCACGTCGACACATTACTTTGATCGCGGCGCCAAATTTGAAGACTACGATGGAAGATGCCGCGAGATTATTGGAGCCGGCTTGATCGCTTATGTTGAAGCCGGCACGGTTCAAGTTGGAGCATTCGTGGTTCATGACGATGACGGATGACGGCGCAACTCCAACCATGACGAGCGCCATCGCCGCAACATCTTCCGCCCGCGGCACATGAAATAATATATTAGTATTATTCTCTTTATTATAATTAGTATTGGGTATTATTTTATGCTTGTATTTTATATTTTTGAACTTTTTAATGTTGGTGTGCTAGTAACCTTTTTGGTGGGCTGCATGTAGCTCATTTTCTCATTGTTTGGCCTATATATATGGCCTCTTTGTATTAGAATTATTATTGAAGATTAAAAAAAAGAAAACCCTAAGATCTTTCCCTCTCTCTCTCTCTCTCGCATTCTCTCTTCCAGCCGCCCAACTCCCTCCTCTCTCCTCTCCAAGTTCGGCCAGACCAATCTTTCTCCCTCCCTCTCCTTCCTCTCTCTTGGCCGACCACCTCCTCCTCCTCCTCCTTCCTCTTCCCCCTTGGCCGCCGCCCCTTCTCCCTCCCTCTCCTTCCTCTCTCTTGGCCGACCACCCCTCCTTCTCCTCCTCCTTCTTATTCCACCTTGGCCGCCGGTCCTCTTCCTCCCTCTCCTCCCTCAAAACTCTGCTCGCCAAAACCGACCACCACCAACAGCCCCCTTCCTTACTCCTCCATTCAAAGATCATCCTCCACAAAACAACCCCGGTTTTTTTGGACTTGCTTGTGGCGGCCGGATTTGAAGGCGACGGTGCTCTACGTCAAGGATTCTCCTCCGGCGACCACCACCGTGAACAGCCTAGGAATTTCTACATCCGGATCTACGATTCCGGGAAGGGTAACGCTTCCTACTCCGTGTGAGATTTCTCTCTAGTTAATTGTGGTGGAATAGAGTTGTGACGGATTTTCTCGCCGCTATTTGCTCGCGTTGATTTCCATTTGGAATAGTGGACGCTCTAGGATTTATCGTTTATTCGACGAGGAGTAGCGATCCTCATTTGTTCTTGTTGGGGAAACATCCACCCTTTCCGAATCGATTTGTTTTGGTGGATTTTCTTTGGTACAACACCATCGCTTGCCCGGACGCAAACATTCGTCCCTTTAGCTTGACGGATCCCGGCTTATCGCCGACGATTCGATCTTATCACGGAGTTGCTAGCCGTACGCGTATGATAATTAATTAATAAATTTAGTCGTGGGCTGCATTTTAAGTTGTGTTGGAAGAGCGGAGCGTTTGGTAATTGTTGTTCGTAGTCGCGTGAGATCGCCTCATTCCGGTGGCCTACATCAATGCATCTAGTAAATCAGTCGGCTAACGACTCAGAAATAGCAGTCGATGAACAACGATTCATTATAGCACTCGACGAACGTCGATTCCAACGCATTTGGCAAAAGTTTAATGGAAATTGGTTAGCGCTGAAAAGATAGCGCCAATAAGAGAAGAAGAACTTAAATACTATTAATAAAACTATTTAGAACAAAGTAAATAATTCAATTCAATTATTTCCTAAGTCCAACTCAAACTCTGGTCTAGTCTGGTGCATGCAAGCGAGCACACATGTTGTCCATAAATTCTCCTTATGTTTCATTCAATATGATATGTGAGAAATGATTTTATACTCATATAAAGTATGATGAAGATAATCTCCATTTGGAACAAATTAGTACAATTTATTTCATGATCAAGATTAAACCTCAGTTATCTAAGGGTGTAAATTTTTTTATATATGAAAAATATAAAAAGATGTGATTATTTAATCAGTTGGATCCCCTAAGAATAGATTTTGACAATGAAATGAATACTCTCTATTTGGTCTCAAATGGAGAGGATCCTGAAGCTATAAAGAAGTGGAATTTGGCAAGATGAGACTAAAAAATATTAATCCTTTCACAAAAAAGATTTTCCTCCGAGAATTTGGATTCTTTCAAAATAGTTATGATTTTTTCTCATCAATTGATGTAGATCTTAAACACAAAACACCATAAAAGTTCCATGAAATAATAAATCTAACATGAATGACTCTCAAGTCTCAAGATACTCCACACGGCAGCTAGTGCGCTCTTGATGCATGCTAGCTATGACGTTATAAACCTTAATTGTTGGTCGAGTGATGATCGATCTAGAGAGCTTGCACGGGTGAAGAAGGGCAGTGAGACACATCAGAGTATAATTTTAATCAAAGATCAAATTAGATGAAAAATGTATTGATGTGAAAAATATAACATGATTAAACTTCACACAATGCTGATTTAATTTTTCCAACTTTGACTCCCACTGACCATCTAATTATCACTACTCATACATAATTTAATAATAACTATAACATTAAACTTTAGTTAGAGAATAGTCGTTCTTTCTCAATTGTTTAATTTTCATTTCATCTTATGGATGACCCTACCTAGATTTATATATTAGGAACATGACAAGCTTTCACTAGTTGAACATTTCAAATTCGCTTGTTCATTGTTCATCTACAAAAGATAGGACAATTATACAACTATAATGGGAAAAAGACAAATAAGATATAATACAGAACCAAAGAGCATCTTGGACTATTATAGAAAAATCTTTGGGGTCCGTTCGTTTCATAGACATTGATATTGAAGTATTGACTTTGAGAATATGAAATTCATTTCTGTTGTTCGTACCAACAATTGTAGAATGGAATTGACTTTCTGGTGGAAAGTCGACGATATTCACCATAACCTAAAAACTTATCAATTCAATGTCTATCTCCAAGAGTCGATATTGAGATCGTCAACTCCGGCTTTCCAAAAGGAGAGCAATTTTTTTTCGACCCGAATGGAATTTTTTCGCCTGTACGCTATTTTTCGGTCAGGACGCGGTTTTTTCGGTCGGACGCGTTCCCCCCTCCCCGGATTCGATTTTTTCGGTCGGAAGTGAATTTTATGGCCAGACGCGATATATTTTGCCCGGATGCGATATTTTTTGCCCGAACGCGATTTTTTCACCGGGCGCGTTTTTTCCGCCCGGGCGTGATTTTTTCGCCCGGGCGCGATTTTTTCCGCCCGGGCGCAATTTTTTCGCCCGGGCGCGATTTTTTCGCCCGGGCGCATTTTCCGCCCGGGCGAAAAAAATGCGCCTGGGAAAAAAAATAGTGTGCGTGCGAGAAAATCGCGCCCGGGCGAAAAAAATGCGTCCGGTACAAAAAAATGCGTCCGGTCGAAAAAAAGGCTCGTGCCGGGCTAAAAAAACACGTTATTGCTTATGATAATTTGCAGGAAGAAGCTTATAAACTCAACATTGATCAATGTTAATTCTTATGACAGAAAACCTTTCTGCAAACAAACAGTAAAAAATAATGAATGTCAATTCCTATGACAGAAAATTATCATACAGACGAACAAAAAAATTGGATTTAAACTCAATGTCATTTCTCATGTGTACTAATATTGGATTGAAAGCCAATACTTTAATATCGATGTCCGTGAAATGAACGGACCCTTGAAAAATTCAAACAGGAGAGTTCGAGAAGCGATGATCGAGAATGATGACAAACCATGACCAAGAAGCATCGTATACAAATTTGTGCAATCTCAGGCAATATACAATGTAGAGTAGTTGGAAATGAATGAGAACCTAATTTATTGGAAGAATTGGTTAGCATGTATTTGCTAATGTATACTAGTGCGCTTGTGCACGGTTTCTCATGCACACACTCATTTTCCCTTTACTCGGTCTCCCAACGCAAAGAGACGTAAAAAGGAGAAAATTGAATTTTTTGTCCTTCGGCCAAGCTTGATACACGAAATTAGATACCTTATAATATAGTATATATCTTGTACAATATCACCCGAAACTACATTTAAAAATTTATTATACTTTATAAAAGTTATTTAATGCAGTTGATAAGTAATATTTGACACTTTTGATCTCTCAAATTAAAATCTCAGCATTTTTGTTAAATTATTAGTTTGATATTTTATAAAATATCAGTTAAATAAATAAATTAAAAAAAAAATAAATTAAAAATAAATTAAATGACTCAGATTAACTTGATAGTCCTTCCCATTATATGAGGATACCACAATTTTTCCATTTTAACATATTATGTGCGACAGTGCACGGAGACCCCCGTGTGACTATGGTGGCACACTTGATCACCCGCATCACCTGTAGATAATGTGAGACGGCGATGGTAGTATTAATGTTACATACATCTAGTGCACTATCACTCATTCATACATTTAAAAATTTATATACTTTTTTCATAAAAGTTATTTAGTGCACTTGGTAAATAGTGTCTGTGGATCATTCTTTGTCTTAGTTTCATGCCTCGCCTCTTTGTTAAATTACTAATTTGATATTTTTATAAAAAATTATCAAAATATTATTAAAATGTACAATTTATTTTTTCTCTAAAAAATATGTAATTTAAAAATAAATTCATAATCGAGATTAACCTGATGGTCATCCCCATTACACTACACCACAATTTTTTTAAATATGGTATAGAAGATATATCAATTTTAATAATATATTTAATTTATATTTCAATATTTAAATTATATTATTATAGTGTATATATAATTTCTGTGCTCATATATTTATTATCATATCATATTATAAATAATAATTATAGATAAAATATGTAATTAGGAAGAAATGATATGGATAAAATAAGAAAGAAGAAATAGAAGTCCAAAACAACAAATTATACACAAGAAAACTTGGGTAGTCATGGTCTTGTAATTGGGCTATCAAATGAATTTGAGTCAACTAATTTTAATCTTCATGATATATCCAATGGAACACAAGAATTTTTGAATACATATAACTAACCTAAAATAAAATAAAAATATATATATTGTTTTTAGATACTATTGTCCGTGAGCAATATATTGTCCCCTGGGCGCAATGTTTAACTATAATACTATTCGATCGTTGTTCGATTTACAGTGAGATGTTGCCGCCACATGCATGTACACCCTTGGTAGTATGCATGCGCACGCGCGCACACACTCACACACAATGATTATTTAATTAATTTAATAGAAAAGATACAATGTGTGTCACACAATGATTATTTAATTAATTTAATAGAAAAGATACAGAGCACACAAAATATTCTATTAATTCAATAGAAAAAATACAACACATGCAAAAGGGTCGGTCACCAGAGTACCTATCCCACAACATAACAAAAGATAAGAGAAGAGCCTTGTTTGCCCGGAAAGTCTGCGACCTCTTCCAACGGGTCAAAAGTATCGGTCTCCGCGATCTCCAGTTTGGGAGACCGCCCAGACCGCCAGCAAAGGTCAGCCGAATCCTCTAAGTCCCAGGCGATCAGAAGCTCGACAGATCGCCAGACCGCTCGGTCTGGTCCTTTTTTCTCTTTTTATGGTTATTTGCACCCCTCTTCCCTGCCCCAGCTCTCCTGTACCCCGGGCAGCCCGTAGTTTTCAGATCTGCCCGTTTGGGCAGCCCCTCGTCTATAAATAGAGGGGTAGGGGTACCTGAAAAAGGACTTTTGCCTCGATCCTCGAGCCTCGAGCTTACAACCTGTGTAAGCGGTCTCGATTTTCTGTGATCGTTTTCCCTGTTTCTCAGCATCCTTTGTCTTCAGTAACCTGCACTCCGCAGTTTTCTCCCTTCCCTCTAGTGTGAATTTTGGAGGTACCATTTTTGGTGCCAACAGAACGAACACGCGACCTTCAGATTCAGAGTGTCCAGGTGAATTCTCTGACTTTCAAGATGCCTGAGCGTAGAGGCCGCCCAGCTCGGTCTTCCAGCGATCACCCCCAAATCGATCACGATTCCTTGCAATCCCTTGAGCGCTGTTTTGAGCTTCGCGTTGAGCAAGCTCTCAGAGAGGCCGCTCAAGCTCGGCACGAGGTCGCCTCTGCTCAGCAAGAGATCGCGCAGACTCAGCAGGAGGCCGCTCGTGAGCGTCAAGAGGTTGTCCGGACTCAGCTTGAGTCCGCCAAGCAGATTGAGGCCATGAACCAGGTTCTGGCCGCGATCTCCCAAAAGATCCTCTATCCTCCTAGCCAGGTCGCTACCCCTGACCGCATGGCAAGCGGTCAGCCTTGCGATCACTCAAATTTTCAGCCTGCAGTTCCTCAGCGATCTCAGCATGAGGAGTTCGCTGCCCGTCATAATTCTTTTAGAGCAGCCGCTCAGGGGCCTCCGGCCCAAGCTTTGAACTTCGAAGAGGATTTTGCCTATCATCCAGCCCCTCCTGCTCCTTTCCTTGCTCCCCCAGGTGTCTCTGGAATGGGGGAACCCTCCCCTTTTACTGATGAAATTCGTCGAGAACCTATTCCAAACGGCTTCAGGGAACCTCGTCTCCCTGTGTTCTCGGGAGAAAGTGATCCCATGTCCCACCTCCAAGCTTTTGAATCTGCCGTTGCCCTCTGAACTATCTCAGATGGGGTGAGATGTAAGTTGTTAATAACTTCTTTTGATGGATCTGCTAGGGAGTGGTTCTACAAGCTGCCCTCCCACTCCATCCCGAGCTTTGCCGTTCTTAGAAATGAGCTCCTCTTGAGGTTTGCAACCGCCAAGAAGAGGAAGAGTGGTCCTGCGACCCTCTTCAAAATCAAGCAAGGTGAAAATGAGACTGCCGCTCATTTTGTCGACCGATTCCAGAGAGAGATCTTAGGGATCAGAGATATGAATCCTGCTCTTTATATGGCAACCTTGATTAGTGGCCTGCAGGAAGGGCCTCTCAAGTTCAAGGTTACCACTAAAGAGCCCAACTCTTATCAGGAGTTGATTAGCATTGCCAATCGTTATATAGAAGGGGAGATCAACAACCCCACCTATGTAACCAATCTAACCAATAGGGCCAGTCAGAAAGGCTCTGCAGGATTCTATCCCGCCCCGTCTTCCTCAAAGTCTCACCAAGAGTGTCCTCCACCCGCTCCGAAAAGGGGAAGGAATTTCCGTAACAATCGTTTCAATCAGGGGAACCAGCAATTCCAGCCCAGAGGACCTCTGATTCCAACCCCTGTGGCTCCAACTCCGCAAGCCACTCCTGTTCATCAGATTCAATATGTTCAGCCTCCTCTCCTGACCTTCCAGCCATCCTATAATGATTCCCAAGAGTCTTTTACAGACCTTGGTGTCTCCATGAAAGAAGTAGTTCAAGTACTGCAGAAGCAGCCTTTTTTTAAAAGGCCGGCTCCCCTTAGCTCTGACCCGAATTCCCGTAATCCGACTCTTTTCTGTGAATATCACAGGGAAAGAGGTCATCTGACAGAAAACTACAGAGCCCTCCGAGTGGTAGTGGAGAAGCTCCTAAAAGAAGGAAAGCTTCAGGATCTTCTTCAAAAGAATGATCCCTCCAAAGCTTCAACTTCCAAGGCCAAGGAAGTAGCAGAGATCCGCTGGGAGTGCGAGGAGGTCGATGATGTTGGCCATCTTGGCAACATCGGTTTCCCCGGTGAATGCGAGGATGCTAATGATGAGGGTGCTCTAGGCAACCTTTTCTGTATTCACGGTGGAGCAGGACCAGAGTCTTCCAGGAAGGCCAGCCTGAAAAGGGTCTGCCGTTCGGAGGTTGCTACTACCTCCTCAACCCCGATTGGAGGAATAGTCACCTTCGGGGAGGAAGATCTTTCTTCAACCTCAAATCCTTTCGACGACGCGGTCGTCATAAAAGCAGTAATAGAAAATTACACGGTAGAGAAAATTCTTATTGATACTGGGAGCTCGGTGAACGTGCTCTTCAAGCCGGCCTTCGATGCTTTGAAGACAGGTAAACCTCTTCTCTCTACTGAAGGGTTTCTTTATGGTTTTTCAGGGGAAAAGAAGGAGGTAGAGCGACTCGTCACTCTCTCTGTGATTTTGGGAGGAATAGTAAGGCTTGTCAAATTCATAGTCGTTGATGCTCCTAGCAACTACAAAACAATCTTTGGGAGACCAATTTTGAACGGGTATCAGGCGGTGGTCTCGACATACCACCAAGTAGTAAAATTTGCCTTAAACGGCAAGCAACATCGGATCAGGAGTGACCTGAGGAAGGCCAGGGAGTGCTACGTAAAAACTGTCAATGTAATCATGTCTTCTTCTCCCCAGGAAGCTGCGATGGCTATCTCAGCCCAAATTCCTGAACCAATCAAAGTTGCTGAAGAGGCTGAAGAAGAAGATGCAAGGGATGGAGTTCGCTTGGAACCTGCCCAAGCGACTCAAGTCGTTCCCATCAGCGAGGGAGATGAGAGGAAGAGCCTCTCCATAAACGCTGAATTGTCTGAAGTTGACAAGAGTAGCCTAATCTCTTGCCTTCTGAAGAATCTGGATGTCTTCGCCTGGTCAGCGGACGACATGCCAGGAGTTGATCCAGATGTTGCTTGCCACCATCTCAATATTGATCCCAACTTCATCCCTATCAAGCAAAAAAAGAGAGATGTTGCAACGACTCTTGCCCAGCCCATCCGAGAAGAAGTGGAAAAATTGCTGAAGGCTAAGTTTGTTCAAGAAGTTCAATACCCTGAATGGATATCAAATGTTGTAATGGTCAAGAAGTCTGGGGGAAAATGGAGGATGTGTGTCGATTTCACCAAACTCAATAAAGCTTGCCCTAAAGATTGCTACCCCTTGCCTCAGATAGATTCTTTAGTAGATTCTGCGGTAGGCTATTCTTTCATGAGTTTCTTAGATGCATTTTCAGGCTATCATCAAATCAGAATGCATAAACCCGATATACCTCATACTTTGTTTATCACAAATGATTGTTGCTTCTGTTATCTCGTAATGCCTTTCGGGCTAAAAAAACGCTGGAGCAACTTATCAAAAAATGATGGATACAGTTTTTAAATATCAAAAGGGAAGAAATCTAGAAGTTTACATTGATGACCTTCTAATAAAAAGCAAATCATTCTCTTCTCATCTTAGTGACCTCTCGGAAACTTTTGTAACTCTCCGAAATTTTAAAATAAGGTTGAACCCGTTGAAGTGTGTTTTCGGGGCAAGTAAAGAAAAATTTCTTGGTCATCTCCTTACTCCAGAAGGATTAGAGCCCAACCCTGACAAAGTAAAGGCTATTCTTGAAATGCCACCCCCCAGGTCTTAAGGAAGTTCAGCAGCTAGGAGGAAGAATGACAGGTCTGAGTCGCTTTATCTCTCGATCCGGAGATAAAAGTGCTCCTTTCTTCAAGACCCTCCGCGAAGGGGCTAAGTTTGAGTGGACAAAAGGGTGTGATGATGCTTTTAATGAGCTTAAAAAGCAATTGACATCAACCCCTTTGCTCCAAAGCCCAAGGGAGGGCGAAGATCTTTTTCTCTATTTAGGAATTGGTACTGATTTTGTAAGTTCAATTTTGGTGCGAGAAGAGAAGAAGAAACAATTTCCAGTTTATTATGTGAACAAAATTATGAAAGATGCAGAGACACGTTACCCGATTCTTGAAAAGCTGGCCCTAATGCTTGTAACTTCAGCTAGGAGATTAAGGCCCTACTTTCAAGCTCATTCGATTCAAGTGGTCACTGATCTTCCATTAAAGAATGTTTTAGAGAAGCCAGAGCATTCAGGAAGGTTGGCTAAGTGGGCGATCGAGCTCAGCGAGTTTGATATCTCCTATGTTCCAAGGGTGGCAATCAAAGCTCAAGTTTTAGCAGATTTCATGGTTGATGCAAGTGAGTTTTCATTAAAAAAGGAAGTCGGAACACCTCTAGCTTGGACAATATTTGTTGATGGTGCTTCGGGCAGGAATTCATCTGGGGCTGGAGTGGTTTTGATCAATCCAAATGGGGTCAGATTGAATCAGGCTTTGAAGTTCTATTTCTCAACAACTAATAATCAAGCAGAATATGAGGCTTTGCTAGCCGGTCTTCGATTCGCTAGGGAATTGGGAATCGAGGATGTTCAAGTAAAGACGGACTCTCTAGTAATGACATCTCAGGTTAACGGAACCTTTGAAACCAGGGATCAAACTTTGAAGCAATATCTAGCCTTGGTGAAAGGAGAGATTGGAAAGTTCAAAAGTTTCTCTATCAAACATATTCCAAGAGAAGAGAACTCAGAAGCGGATGAGCTGGAGAAATTTGGTCTTCTTTCGGGAGGAACCTCCTCGGAGCTATTCCGCCCGGCAATCGAGGAAGGAGAAGTTATGGAGATAGATCAACGTCCATCTTGGATTGATCCATTTATCCTTTATCTTTCGACCGGAAAGCTCCACTCCACTGTAAAAGACAGAAAGAAATTTAGACTAAAAGCAGCTCATTATTACCTTGTTGAAGGAATCCTTTACCGGAAGACCTTTTTGTCACCTCTGGCTCGATGTGTCTCGGAAGAAGAGATCCCGGTTGTCCTTCAGGAAGTTCATTCAAGAGAATGTGGAAGCCACTCTGGAGCTCGTACATTGGAGAAAAGAATCCTAAGGCAAGGATATTTCTGGCCTCAAATGAGGAAGGATGCAGAGAAATTTGCGAAGAAATGTGTCCAGTGCCAAAAGTTTGCCCCTCTTCAGAATCAACCTGCCCAACAGCTTAAATCTATAGCAACCCCATGGCCATTTGCAGTATGGGGAATGGATCTGGTTGGGCATTTTCCTATGGCAAGCGGGCAACGCCGATATATTATAGTCATGATTGACTACTTTAGCAAGTGGATTGAGGCAAGAGCATTGGCTAAAATAACTACTCAAGTTGTGAAAAAATTTATCTGAGGAGAAATAGTCTGCAGGCATGGGATCCCGACGGCAATTATCACGGATAATGGTTCTCAATTCAACAATCCTCAGCTCGTAAGTTTCTGTGGACAGATCGGCACTGAATTACGTTTCGCTTCTGTGCATCATCCTAGAAGTAATGGGCAAGTAGAAGCTGCCAATAAGCTCATAATAAATCTCTTGAAGAAAAAGGTAGAAAATCTTCGGGGAAATTGGGCGGAACAGCTACCATCAGTACTATGGGCCTTAAGAACGACTCCCACCTCAGCTACAGGAGAGACTCCTTTTAAGTTGTCACACGGTTCAGAAGCTCTTATTCCTGTCGAGTTTGAGGTAAAAAGTCCAAGAGTGTTATTGGCTCAACAAAATCAGGATGATTGGATGGAAGGAAATGATGAAGATCTAAAGTGTAGCCTTGATCCCATTGAAGAGCTGAGAGATACGACGACGATTAGGCAGGAAGAAGTTAAGAGAAGGATGGCGAGACTCTTCGATAAAAACATCAGAATCAAAGAATTCACAATCGGAGATCTGGTCCTAAAAAAGGTGGATATAGCAGCAAGATCTGGTACAGTAAGAAAGCTTAATCCAAATTGGGCAGGACCATTCATAGTGAAAGAAGTACTCAAAAATGGTGCTTACCGTCTCCAGACTTATGAAGGGGAGGTGTTGCCGCCTCACACCTGGAGCGGTGATGACCTCAAACGTTTTTTCTCTTAAAATGCTTATGGATTTTTCTTCTTCCTTTTTCTTATGTTGTTTCTTCTTGAACATCATGATGATATGATTCTAACCCTTTTTAGTATATAAATGACAAGGGAAGATATCAAAAAACAAATTGATATTAAAAGCTAGAATCCTACCAAATGAGACATCGACGGATCCTACTTCTTTCCCTCTTGACTTGAAGCATGAGATGTAAATCTGTCAGGACCACAGATGTTGGGGAGATTTCACATCTGTGTAGCAGTAGCTCGCCAAGCTCGTGCGGTGGACGTTTAGGATGCCGGGTCCTTGCTGACATCTGACACACCTTTAGATCAAGGGAGTTCAGGTGAATGTTCAGCTCTATCATGTTTTTTAGGACATTGTTACAGACTGAGTGATCTTCTAGGGAAAGCAATGTTGGTATAGCCTCCGCGGCATAACCGCACCTGCCTTATGGATTATTTTTGTTCTGTAACTTTCGAATACTCATTGGAGCGTGGTTAGCAAAAGTGATAAGTTTAAAACAGATTTAAATGGTCTCTTGAGGAAAGCAATGCCGGTGTAGCCCTCGAGGCATGACCGCACCTGCCCTTGAGATCATTTTTGAACTCTCTCTTGAGGAAAGCAATGGCGGTGTAGCCCTCGAGGTATGACCGCACCTGCCCTTGAGATCGGGCGGTCAGAATCTATTGAGACCGCAGACTCCTTTTTCTCTCTTATGAAAAGAGACCTGAGTTATTTGAGATCGCCGACTTAATTTCCTCCAGGATTTGGATGTTTGAGGTTGCCGGCTGTGTTCTCTTTTCTTCAGTGGTATTCTTTTTAGCGATATCAAATATGTTGAGACCGCCGGCTTAATTTCCTCCAGGATTTGGATGTTTGAGGTTGCCGACTGTGTCCTCTTTTCTTCAGTGATATTCTTTTCAGCGATCTCAAATATGTTGAGACCGTCGGCTTAATTTCCTCCAGGATTTGGATGTTTGAGGTTGCCGGCTGTGTCCTCTTTTCTTCAGTGATATTCTTTTCAGCGATCTCAAATATGTTGAGACCGCCGACTTAATTTCCCCCAGGATTTGGATGTTTGAGGTTGCCGGCTGTGTTCTCTTTTCTTCAGTGGTATTCTTTTTAGCGATCTCAAATATGTTGAGACCGCCGACTTAATTTCCTCCAGGATTTGGATGTTTGAGGTTGCCGACTGTGTCCTATTTTCTTCAGTGATATTCTTTTCAGCGATCTCAAATATGTTGAGACCGCCGGCTTAATTTCCTCCAGGACTTGGTTGTTTGAGATTGTCGGTTGAGTTCTCCATTTCTTCAGTGGTATTCTTTTCAGCAATCTCAAAAATACTGAAATCAACAATTGTCACCCCAAGAAAAGCTCTGAGGATAGAACTCTAAGGCATTTGGGGATATTCTTTCCTGTTTTACGCACGATCAGAAAAAAGTGAGATCGCATGCTGTCCAGTTAATAATATTTTAAGTTCCTAGTAGTCTGGTATAATGAAGATCGCTAGATGTGACCGCTGCAAAGAAAGTGCCGTAAGATATTTTCAATTCCAGTGCTCAGACTCATGAAATAGTATGGATAATTGAAAGATCGCATCATATTCTTATATGAGGAATTATTCAAAGGATTTTTATGAAGATTGATAAAAACTAAGACATTGAGATCTAATGCCAATTTCACCTTAAAAATAAAGAGACCGCATAGGTATAGTCAGTATAGAAGAAATACAAAAACAAGTATCTGATCAAAAGAGGTAAGAAAAACATGGCAAAACAATTCTTCATATTCATTCAAAATGTTTACGTCCATCAGACCGACCGGTCTCCAAAAGATAAAAATTACAATATTATCTATTTGCTTCTCGATCTCTTGGGAGACCGCTCATCCGAAGAAGAGGACGAGTCGGCCTCATCAGATGATTCTTCTGAGCCCATCCCTTGAGTCTTGGATCCAGAGCTTGAGGCCGCTCCTGAGCTTGTGTCCTGGTCCTGCACATATTGGCTGCCGCTTAGCTCGGCTTCATCCTCGATCACAACATCTTCTTCACCATCATCCGCGGTCTCTTCCGTAGTTAAAAATTGTTCATCAATCCTTCTTGACGCCCGAGGGAAAAGAGCAGCAAAGGTTGTATCTTTGTACTCTTCAGAAAGACCGCCTCGATTTCGGAGCTCCGTGACTACTTGCTCGGCGGTCTCCCTTACATGGTGCGCCATTGATCTTTTAAAATCAGGATTGTGTATGTCATAGGCCATTTCCTTTGCTCGCTGTAGAAAAGAAATAATCAGACCGCGCGGTCTAAACGAATTCAGGAAAAACATCTAGTAGAGAAATAATACCAGCAGGTCTTCATTCGCTTTCAAGACGCTTCGGAGAGTCCGCCCCATATGATGCTGAAGAGTTGCATTCCGAAGGGCCGTTTGAGCACAAATATCTGGGAGCAAGTCGGTCTCAATATCGAATATTTCAATTATATTTTTCTTTCCATATAAAGCCGCGGTCACAGCAGTGGCATGGTGAGTCAGCTTCCCGCTCTAGAGGGGGAGATCGATAGAAACTCTCACGGTCTTTCCTTTGGCGCCCCATTTGAGTAAGGGTTTGCCTTTTAAATCTTTCTGATGGCATATATAACCATGAAGAGGAAATGGCTCCGAAGCGGTCTTAGAGGAATTACCGGTCTCAGCGGTCTGAAATTTTTCTTCCCTCTTCAGCCTTCTTTCCCTTTGGGTAAGTACTTCTTCAGCAGGTGCTACTGGATCCTCCGTCGGAATTACAAAGGATGCTGAAAATAAGAAGTTAGAAGAGTAAAGAAAAATGTGTAAGAAATATTGGGAGATCGCTGGAAACAACTCACTTTCCTCAGGGGCGATCTCAGCGATCTTGGGCCAGATTGCCAGATAATGAATGAGGTCCAGGCGCTTTCCAGCCAAAAATTTCAGAATCTTTAACTCTTCTTCTGAGATCGTTTTGCTCTTCTGAAAGATTCTGTCAGGTCGCGTAGAAGGGCGACTCTTGAGACCGCCAAGATCGCCTTCGAATACAAGGAACCTCTCTGTCCAGAATGGAACCTTGTTTGGAAGATTGAGAACTTTGAATCCTTCAACAGAAAAGTATATCAATCCTTTGAATTCCTCTTTCTTTTAACCTTCTTTCAGGACCTTAGCAGTGAAGGACGCACGGAAGAGCGCCATCATGAACTTTATCTTTTCCGATCTCAGGTAGTTTATGAAAACACTAATAAGACCGATC
The DNA here is from genome assembly GCA_033032865.1 of Dactylorhiza incarnata. Classification (NCBI taxonomy): domain Eukaryota; kingdom Viridiplantae; phylum Streptophyta; class Magnoliopsida; order Asparagales; family Orchidaceae; genus Dactylorhiza; species Dactylorhiza incarnata. The sequence goes on from JAWHQI010000028.1 coordinate 12,844,438, forward strand.
GAGTTCGGCGGCAGCTGGGCGAGCACCAGCCCGTAATAATCCATGATCTCAAAAAACTCCCAGGGGAGAGGAATCCTCAACCCACACTCAAAGTGATCAATGAGGATGATAAACTTTTTCTCCTCCCCAAAATTGAGCCCTTCGACCTCAGTTGGCGGTCTCACGACGACTTGAGTCTGAATCATGTGCTTCTTCAAGAACTCAACATATTCTTCTTTTGAAAGATGGCAAGGTTTGTGATCGGCCTTAAGGAAAACTGAAGCAGCAGTAGCTCGAACGGACACCATTGTTTGAGATCGCTGTGACCGGTGCTTAGGGCGCATACAGAAAATGTGAAATGAGATTCTAAAAGGTGGCTATTTATAGTGAGCAAAGGATAATTTCGTCATCATTACTTTTTCTCGAGACCACCCAGTAAAAACTTTTAGACCGCCGGTACCTGCAAAAAAATCAATAAAGCGCCGATATCTTTTCGATCTCAAAAAAAGAGAGACCGCAACATCTCAGATCACATAATATAAACAAACATCACAAAATAACAGAGATCATCACAGCAGAGTAAGAGGTCGCAAGCAGCAGAAATTAAAGCATATTGCACAATAAATTGTTCATCATATTACAAAAACTGTTCGAAAATGAAATGTCAAATGTTTATTTCATATAAGGCCTTTTTCTTCCTACAAAGGCCGCGATATCTTGCATTTCATTAATGGAGCTGAAGACCGTGGCAAGACCCTGGTTAGCATTCATCGCGGCCCGGTGGATCCTTGACATCTCCTTGTCAACTACCTACATAGGGACAACCATGATCTCAGAGCTCGGTCTCACTTCTTGGTGATCGCCAGAGGGTCCCGGTCTCATCGTCATTTTCGTGGAGCCGCTCCTCAGCGCAGCGACCTCAGCGGATAGAGCATCAGCTTTTCCCTTGTAGTATTCAACGTCTTTCTCAGATCGACGAAGTGCATGAGTGAGTTCGCTAATTTTGAGACCGCTTGCCTCTTCAGCTTTTCGGTATGACTGAATGAGCTCGCCGGCTGGATCATAAGCTGAACGAAGCTTCTCCTCAAGACCGCGGATCTGATCACGGTAAGCCCGTTCCCGAGCCAACATAGACCGAACATCCTCAAACATAGGATTGAGGATATTGGCAAGTTGGTCGGAGACTGCAACCCTCTGCGCTGGAAGTTCTCCCACTTCCATCTCAAGAATATTTTCATCTACGGACAAAAGTGCAAAGATTAGTTCAGTTTTCAAAAGTTCAAAGTAACAAAGGTTCGCACAGAAAGAATACTTGGAAAGGAATCAAGACCGCAGTCACGCAGTATATTTTCAGTGTTAACTATGACCGCTGGTTCTGCGGTCAGTACGAGGCGGTCTGATCCCCTAAAACGTTCAAGGTTCATTTTCTCCAATTCTTTCTTTTGCGACTTTTCCCCTTCTTTTCTTCTTCTCTTTAACTCCGCATTGCTAACAAGGATGTCATCAGTTTCGATGACGAGGATCTCATGTTTTCTTTCCGGAGAATCAGGTCGGACCGTTGGAAGAGGAAGATTTTCTAGCGATCTGGTCATAATCAACGCCTTACCAGTTCGCAGGGCGGAGACTGCTCGAGCACGGTCTGCAGCTGCTCGGTTCAGTTCCTCCTCTTGAGTGGCAGAAAGGTTGGGCAGGCCGCTTGAGAGTGCAGCTTTCTCCTTGGCGATCTGCCGGATATTTTCCTCGGCCTCTAGCTCGGAAGCCGTCTTCTTTTGCTCCTCAGAAGCCAATAAAGCCTCCTCTTCTTCTTTCTTCTTCTTTGTAGCGGTCTGAGCTACCTCTTCTTCTTCTTTCTTTTTCTTTGCAGCGGTCTGAGCTGCCTCTTCTTCTTCTTTCTTCTTCTTTGCAGCGGTCTGGGCTGCCTCTTCTTCTTCTTTCTTTTTCTTCGCAGCAGTCCGAGCTGCCTTCTCTTCTTCTTTCTTCATCTTCGCAGCGGCCTGAGCTGCCTTCTCTTTTTTCTGCTTTCTCCTTTTTCTCCTGTTCAGCAGCAATCCGAGCTGCTTCCGCTTCTTTTCTCTCCTTCTCGTCTCGATCCCTCCTTTCCTTATCTTCTCTCAGCTTCGCTTTTGCGGCAGCGATCTCTTTCTCCTTTTCAAGGATCTCTTTTTCAGCAGCAGCTTCCCTGAGGCTTTCCGCCTCGAAAGGGTCAAGAACCTGTAAGGAAGAACAAGAAAGATCGTTAGAAGAATCTTCTTCAAGGTAGGCGATCAGCTCAGGATTTGCCTCTCTTGAAAAAGTCGAGATCGCAGGAAGAGAAAGAAGACCGGCCGCGTCATTTACCTTCAAAGGAGCATTCTCGGCATTCTCGGGATCGCCACCCTCGGGATGAGTGACCGCCTTAGGGGAGGTCACCTCTTTTACATCATCATTCTTTGGCTTCTTAGCACTTTGTGTAGAAGGATTCGAGTTTTTTCTTTTACTCGTCTTGGAAGAGTCCAGAGAATTACCTAACCTTTGTATGATCTTTTCAACTTCAACTTTCTTCTCCCGCAACCTAGCCAGGATAACTTCTGTGGAAGCGGTCTCGTTATGATGCACTGTGGTCAGACCGAGCGCTTCCACAGTTCTCTGATAATTAAAAGAAATGGAAAAATTAGGAAGAATCAGTTCAAGTCCTGAAGAACTAGACGATAAAACAGGAGCATCATAATGTGGTGAAACCTCATTTTCAGGAAGGACAGCTACTTCCTTTGGAAAAGGTCGCGCGGTCTCCTTAGACACGCCCGCCTTCGGTGAAGCCTTAACAACTTTCACCACCTTCTTCAAGATGGCGGTCTTCTTCTTCTTCTCAGGGGAGTCCTTTCCCGGAGAGTCAAACGCGGACAACAATGACGACATTATGGAGTTTGCTTTATCTACTTTTTTGAGACCGCTTGCAAGGTAAGCTCGTTTGCTTTTTCAAGAAATTATGATTTCTCAAACCATGGAGGGGTATTTATAGCCCGGGGCACATTTATGACGATTGCGGTCTCGGCGGTCAAAGCTTACATTTTCGAAGTTCCAGCGCAACTTAAAAATGTGCGGGGATTATGTTTGCTCGGAAAGCCCGCGACCTCTTCCAACGGGTCAAAAGTATCGGTCTCCGCGATCTCCAGTTTGGGAGACCGCCCAGACCGCCAGCAAAGGTCAGACGAATCCTCTAAGTCCCAGGCGATCAGAAGCTCGACAGATCGCCAGACCGCTCGGTCTGGTCCTTTTTTCTCCTTTTTATGGTTATTTGCACCCCTCTTCCCTGCCCCGGCTCTCCTGTACCCCGGGCAGCCCGTAGTTTTCAGATCTGCCCGTTTGGGAAGCCCCCTCGTCTATAAATAGAGGGGTAGGAGTACCTGAAAAATGACTTTTGCCTCGAGCCTCGAGCTTACAACCTGTGTAAGCGGTCTCGATTTTCTGTGATCGTTTTCCCTGTTTCTCAGCATCCTTTGTCTTCAGTAACCTGCACTCCGCAGTTTTCTCCCTTCCCTCTAGTGTGAATTTTGGAGGTACCATTTTTGGTGCCAACAAGCCTACTTTAGTAACCAACCCACAAAAGAAGAAATACATTTAAACAAACCACAATTAAGAAACTAATATAGCTTTTAGAAATGATTCATGAACCATTAAGATCATGTACCATAGCGCCCGAACCAAATAGGTTGAAAGATCCATCCTGTTGAAAAGTGAAAACCAAAACACAAGAAACTAAATTGTGTCGTATGAAATCAACAAAGGAAATGAGAAAATTACGAAATTTAAAAAAGACTCAGCAAGTCCAGCATCCAAAATTCTCCAAGGATGCCGCCAACACGATGGCATCACCAATAACTCAGATAACCATACCCATCATTGACATCAAATTACCTTATCCCGTAGAGAATCATCCACAGTCCGGCAGCGGCACAACAAATGGCCAAAAGGCCATTGAAAGAAATAGAACATGTCGGGGAACTTGAAATTAACCACCCGAAATATATTCAACTTACAAGCCAACACATATATGAATTGAAACTCCCACATGTTTAGAGATCACATGCAGCTCATATGCTCAATTATATAGACTACTACAAACCAATAAACCTAGGGGTACTTATAAAACATAAATTAGAAGCTCTAAGAGAAAAATTACTACAGGACATTCCACCATATAATACTGGCAGCTCGACAACAATTTAGGAGAGGGAAAAATAATGTAGAGGCATATATATCCAATCCCCAAAACTATAGTGGCCCTAGCACCATGTAGCAACAGGTCACCCAGAACAAATGCAACAAAAACTAAGAGCCGTATAAATGAAACCAAAGGGAACAGAACTCCCCACAACCATGCAGCAACATGCCACAAGAAAAAACCCGCCAGCCAGACATGAATATCAAATAGAGAGCCACCCAGAAAACTGAAGATACCATACAAGATGTGTGGCGTGTGTCAGTGTGTGTGTGTATAATAAAAATAACACATGCCCAAAGCTTTTAGGATGCCACCATAGAAAAGAAAAATTAAGCAAGTTAAAATACCAAGTGACCATATATAGGAACTTAAAGACCGACTTCTTAATGTTGTAGTTGAAATACTACAGTGCCATTCTTATCTAGTGAAAATGGAGCTTGGACGGAGGGAGGAAATTTACTAGTATGATGTCAAGCAATATTACTTTTTAGTTAGAAAATCAACCCGCCACAAGAATTCCTTCTCTAAAAATACAATGTAAGACATGATTGGAGATTGAGATGAGATGAGTAATATGATTACCCCAGGAGAAAGTGTACCAACAAAAGAATTTTTTTCGATATAACAGAGCAAAGAATTTGGGAATCAGTGAAGAGACTAACCCTTTGATACCCTTTAGCTTGACAAAACAACAAACCATTGTATAGATCCAAAAGACCAAAAATGAGATGGGAGTTGGAAGAAAGCGGGATGGAGGAAACATATTCCAAATTCCCCGACGTTTCTGATCATGAAAGCTCTAGTTGAATATTCGGGGCACGACAATACATCCGAGTGAAGGAAGAGCTCCCCATCCAAGTTTAACCTCCGGAGAGGCAAAGCTATCCATGTTCCTAAGGAAGGACTTATAGCCCCTGAGTTTAATGGCAAGGATAATGGACCAGTCCACCTTCATGTGTCATTCAAGTTTAACATTCTTTTTAAGGCAGGAGAGGATCTCCGGGATAATATTTGTTATGATTTGATGTTTATGATGATGAGAACCGAAAAAGATACGAGATCACCTTTCTCTGTAGATACCCTAAAACAAAGTAGGAAAATAGATAAGAACATATGTTTTATACACTTACTAAATAGCTTTGATTGTAACAAACATATACGTGTTTTGTGTAGTTAAAGTGTAAGACCCTCTTTTTTTTTGCATTTTCACCGGGTCTTATGCCCAGAACCGCCGTCTTGCGGTGACACCAACTCTCGGGAAGGTCTCCACTACAAGACGCCGATTTTGCCAGTAAATTCACATCCAGGCCAACCAAACATCACCGAGAAATTAAGTAGAATAATGTAGGATTAAGTCCACATCACAATGTGATATATATATAATATCACATAATAGTCTATGATAAGAAATACTAAAAATAAAAGTGGGCTCCTACACAGTACATCAAAACCTCACTACATAACACTCGTGGAGGTAAAACTATTAGACACTCACAGATCCTGTAGCTGCAGCTGCTGTTGAGGTAGACTGGCCCACCTCCAACTGCACAGTCCTCTGCTGGTGCTGCATCTCCTAGTGCTGCTCTTTGAACCCCTAAAATGATATGGTCTACCGACAGTTAGTCAAAAGACTAAGCCTTGCTCCCCCACCCCTCCCCCAGTGGCTCCTTGGAACCATGTGGGAGGAATGATGAGGAGGGACATCAAATAGTATGTATCATGCAGGTGACAGTGGCCCTAGCTAAGGAAGTAACTACTAACAGTTCTACTACAAGATGGAGTAAGCAAGTGCAGAACAGTACAAAATAGTAAATAAGTAAAGAGAGCAACTAATCATCACAGATAAAGTAACTTTGATTTATAAGAATGCCCATACAAACTAATAGTCCAAGGGGTCGTTTTGCGAGGCCTATTGTATAAAGAGTCTCATACCAATTTATACGATAGGGATAAGGGTTCAATGCAATGCTTGTGTATGAAATGCTGTGTTATGCAGGTTTAATGTTTATGATTCACACAAGTGCAATGTAACATCCCAATTTTAAAAAGGGGTTCTAGTCGGTTCGTTTGAACCCTTGGAAGAGCTTAGGTCGGGTCACAGGACAACCACGGCCCGACCTTGTTGAAATTATTGAAGTGGAAGTGGAGGAGGCTTTTGGACCTGGGCGGTCTGGGAAGTGACCGGGCGGTCTGGCGTGACCGCACGGTCTGGCGGTCTGACAATGGCGGTCTGTTCTATTGGTCAGCTGCAGCTTCCGGGGTTGACCGCTGGTCTGGTCCAAGGGCTGCTGGAGGAGGAGGTCGTGCGGTCTGGCTGTGACCGCATGACGGCTGATCATCCTCAGGGTCTCGCGGTCTGTCTCTGATCGCGCGATAAGTTGTTCTCTTCAAGGACGTGCCGGTCTGGCGTGACCGCACGGGTTGGCTCTTGAATCCGGTCTGGTGGCTTTCCAGAGGGTTCTGTAGGAGTTCGCGGACTAAGTCATTCTTAGTCGCGCGGTCTCAGTTCGCGGTCTCAGGAGGAGACCAGGAGGGCGAGCTGGCTGTGTTTGCGGTCTCAGGCGAACACAGGTGGTGGGTGACTTCTAGGCGGTCTGGCGATCTCCGTGTGGAGTCGTGTTCAGACTAAGGGAGTAGCGATCTCCCGCGGTCTGGAGTGAAGTCAGCGCTCACCAAAATGAAGCAGGAGGGTTGCAGTGATTGCGCGGGTTGACCGGTAAGGTCGCGCGGTCTGATGGGTGGTGACTCTATCTCATAGGGTGGTGACTAGATCAGGTCTCACGCCTATAAATAGGGAGCCACTGTTGCAGCAAAGTAGAACACACCAAGTGTAAGCTGAGTTCGCGTCTTTCTTGCGGTCTGTGTTTTCTGACCGGGCGGTCTCTGATCGAATTCTTCTTGTGCAGCTTCTGCGGATAGTGCGGGCAGCAGCGATCACCTCTTCCTCTGAAAGTGTTCGGGCGGTCTGCGGCTTGGAGTTGTGTTGCTGGAGTTTGGGAAGATCAGGAGGTCGAAAGAAGGGAGCGGTCTGTGCAGCGGTTTGGTGGTGGTCTGAGGTCGGCAGGGTGTTGCGGTCTAGCAACAGGAGGAGATCGCAAGGGAGTTCGCGCGGTCTGTGCAAGAGAGGTCGCGCGGGTTGTGCGGTCTGAAGTCTTTCAGTATTCTTCTCTGTATTGGTTCTGGGGTGTTGTGCTGACGAAATCATGTCTCGTCAAGCATGTCTTGCCCTGTAACTGAAGTTAGAAAATCAATAAAGATCAATTGTTTGCCCCAAATTGTTTCTGGTTGTTTTGGCTTGTAACTCTAGTTGTTATTCCTGCTTGCTCTCACAAGGTCCGAAAAAAAAAAAATTCACATGGTATCAGAGCTAGGTTGGAGTGGTTAGAGCAGTGAATAACTTAGAGTAGCCATCGCCTTTTGTGAAGAAGGAACCAGAGGGAAAACAATGGAAGGCGGATTTGCAAGAGGTCTTGGGATTGATATGCTTACTTCGACCAACTTTAAGAAGTGGATGCAACTGAAGAGGTGAAGGCAACGGAAGCAGGTGATAATGGTCCGGCTGTGAGGGCGTGGAGAAAGACCAATGCTAAAGCCGAGTTCACCTTGAAGCGTGCCATTTCACCGGAACTATTTGATCACATCTTAGGGTGTGGATCAGCTGCCGAAATCTGGAGAGCCCTGGATGGGCTGTTTAACAAGAAGAATGTGGCGAGGCTGCAGTTCTTGGAGAATGAGCTGGCAAGGTCGGCTCAGGGTGATCTTTCTATCTCAAACTTCTTTCTGAAGATGAAGAATCTCTGCGCTGAGATATCAGCACTAGATCCTGATGAGCCTATCTCTGAGGCGAAGCTGAAGAGGCACATCATCCGCGGCCTGCGGAAGGAATATGTTGCCTTTGTGACGTCAGTGCAGGGATGGGCAAATCAGCCGTCTCTGCTAGAGCTGGAGAATCTGCTAGCTTCGCAGGAAAGTCTGGCAAGGCAGATGGCGGGAGTGTCAGTGACTGGGGGAGACGGCGAGGTGCTCTTCTCAGGGAAGAAGAAGAAGTGGGAGAAGAAGAAAAAGATCGCGGGAGGCTATGGGCCTTCAACTTCTGGACAGCAGGAAAGGGGGTATGCTCCCAAGGCTGACGGGAAGAAGAAGGGGGAAGGTCCGAGATGCTTCAAGTGCGGGAAGGTTGGGCACTTCAAGAAGGAATGCCCAGTTGTTACTCAATCGGGGCATGTTGCTGGAAAGGTGGAAGTGGAGGCCAGGCACATTGATGGAGGATGGGGAGGAGCCTTCTCGGCTTCGGTTGAAGCCTCGGCTACTATCAACTATCAAGAGGACTGGATCGTGGACTCGGGGTGTGGTCATCACCTCACCGGGGATGAGTCGAAGCTTTCATCAGCACAACCCTATACAGGTAACAATGCTATCATCACCGCTGATAATACTGTGCATCCAGTCGAGAAGGTGGGGGTTGTTTCTTTGGGCAGTGATAGAGGGCCACTTACCTTGAAGAGTGTCTATCATGTGCCCGGGATGAAGAAAAACCTCTTCTCCGTGACCAACGCTGTTGACGCTGGGTATCACGTTCTGTTCGGCCCGACAGAAGTGAAATTTCTGCGAAATGTAGAGGCCGTAAAGGCCGAGGTCGTCCATGTCGGGAGACGGGCAAAGGACTTGTTTGTTTTATCAACAAGTTCCTACGTCGACAAGATGAAGACGAATGATGGTGCCGTGATATGGCATGAGAGGTTGGGGCACGTAGGGATGGACAAGCTGAAAGCTATGGCGGTGAGAGGTCTGGTCAAGGGCCTGCCAAGTCTATCTTCCTACGGAGAAGGTCATGTTTGCGCGGGATGTCAGTTCGGCAAGTCTCATCGACTACCGTTTGACAAGTCGCAGACAAGGAGTAGTGTGCCGTTGGAGTGCATCCACGGTGACTTGATGGGACTTACTGCTACCCCAAGCCTCGGAGGCAGCAGGTATATGCTGGTGTTGATCGATGATTACACCAGATATGTCTGGGTATATTTCCTGAAGGAGAAGGCGGAAGCGTTTGCCAAGTTTGTGGAGTTCAAGGAGCTCGTGGAAGGTCGGCTGAATCTGCGGATCAAGAAGCTGAGGACGGACAACGGAGGAGAGTTCACCTCTGCTGAGTTCTCCAGTTTTTGCAGGAAGGCAGGCATCCGGAGGGAGCTCACTTGTGCTCATACTCCACAACAGAACGGAGTTGCAGAGCGGAAGATCCGTCATCTGACGGAGACCTGCAAGTGTTGGCTGCATGCCAAGAGTATCCCAAAGTCCTTCTGGGCGGAGGGAATGTCTTGTGCTGCTTACGTCATCAACAGGATGCCCCTGAGCCCCATCAACATGTTGACCCCGCATGAGATGATGTTCAAGGAGAAGCCAAGCGTGGCACACCTTCGGGTGTTCGGTTCCACTTGTTACGTGCACATCCCTGATGCTCTTCGGACAAAGCTAGAAGCGAAGGCTAGGAAGCTAGTCTTTGTGGGATACGATGAGAGGAAGAAAGGGTGGAAGTGCATGGACCCGGAGACGCGGAGATTTGTTGTATCTCGCGACGTCGTGTTCGATGAGGTGACATCTTACAAGGGGTCTTCTGGTGTGGAGCTACCAGAAAGCAGGGTGGAAGTGCCGGAGAAAGCTGTGGAAAATCTTCAGGTGGAGCTACCTGTGTCACCAGGTGGTCCATCTCCTTCTAGTTTCGAGACGGGGGCTTCTGGTTCAGGGAGCAGGGGGAGCAATGCTCCTAACACGTCTGGAAGTGGAGCTAGGGAAGAAGCAGCTGGAGATAATGCGGTTTAGGGGAAGGAGCTGAGGAGGTCGAAGCGAGCGATCATCGCCCCTGATCGCTATACAGGAGGAAACGCAGTGAGCTTTGTCTCATGTTTCTTTGCTGGTCCCTTAGATGAGAGGGAACCGTCGAGCTTTGAGAAGGCCAGAGGCGTGAAGGAGTGGGATGTTGCAATGCAAGAAGAGATGTCAGCTCTTGAGAAGAATGAGACCTGGTCTCTTGTACCCAAGCCGAAGGGCATCGCTCCTGTAACATGCAAGTGGGTCTACAAGCTGAAGAAGAAAGCAGACGGCAGTATCGAGCGTTACAAGGCTCGTCTTGTAGCTCGGGGGTTCTCGCAGCAATACGGTGAAGACTATGATGAGACATTCAGTCCGGTGGCAAAAATGACTTCAGTTCGGTTCATCATTGCCTTGGCGGCGTTCAGTGGATGGAAAATTTGGCAGCTCGACGTCAAGAACGCTTTCTTGTACGGCGAGATTGACAAGGACATCTTCATGGTTCAGCCACCAGGTTATGTGTCTGAAGATTTTCCGGAGCATGTCTGCAAGCTGAAGAAGGCCCTGTATGGGTTGAAGCAAGCGCCGAGGGCGTGGTACGGGAAGATCGCAGAATATCTCCTATTCTGTGGATTTGTTGCTTCAGACTCAGACTCAAGCTTGTTCGTCAAGAAGAGCGGGGAGCTTCAAGTCATCGTGCTGCTCTACGTCGACGATATGATCGTGACGGGGAACTCGAAGGAGGAGGTAGCACAGCTTCGGGCCGAGCTGTCTATCAGGTTCGAGATGAAGGACTTAGGTGAGCTTCACCATTTCCTTGGACTTGAGGTGCAGAGGAAGGAAGGTGGAGTGCTGGTGACCCAGGCCGGCTATGCGGAGCGAATCGTGGAGCGATTCGGCATGAAGGAAGGGAAGTGCACTTCCACACCTCTGGATAAAGCTATGAAGCTTCGGAAGGATGAGGGGAGGATCATGCAAGATCCGTTGGTGTTCCGAGCTCTAGTTGGGAGCTTGATTTATCTGACGACCACGAGGCCGGATATTGCATATGCAGTTGGCAGAGTGAGTCGATATATGGCGGAGCCACGGGTACCTCATCTGCTAGCGGCCAAGAACATTCTGAAGTATGTCAAGGCGACCTCGGACATGGGTCTCCTGTACCGGAGGGATGCGGACTTCAAGGTGCACGGGTTCATGGATGCTGACTACGGGGGAGATTCGGATGATCGGAAGTCGACGTCTGGATTCGTCTTCATGGCGGGCCCCACAGCTATTTCATGGTGCAGCAAGAAACAAGATTCCGTGTCAGTCTCTACCACGGAAGCGGAATACAAGGCTTCGGCTTTGGCAGCTCAAGAAGCCATCTGGCTTAGGAGGTTGGTGGGAGACGTCCATAAGGAGGTTCGGGAGCCGACTCTGCTACGCGGTGACAACGAGAGTGCTCTTAAACTGGTAACCAATCCAGTTTGTCACGCGAGGACCAAGCACATCGAGATCGAGCATCACTTCATACGGGAGAAGGTGCTGGAGGGATCTCTTTCGGTCGGGCATGTGCGGAGTGCGGACAATGTCGCAGACATCTTCACAAAGGCGCTGGCAAAGGGGCCGTTCACACGGCTAAGGGAGCTACTTGGGCTAGTTTCCACTTCCCACTTCAAGGGGGAGTGTTGAAATTATTGAAGTGGAAGTGGAGGAGGCTTTTGGACCTGGGCGGTCTGGGAAGTGACCGGGCGGTCTGGCGTGACCGCACGGTCTGGCGGTCTGACAATGGCGGTCTGTTCTATTGGTCAGCTGCAGCTTCCGGGGTTGACCGCTGGTCTGGTCCAAGGGCTGCTGGAGGAGGAGGTCGTGCGGTCTGGCTGTGACCGCATGACGGCTGATCATCCTCAGGGTCTCGCGGTCTGTCTCTGATCGCGCGATAAGTTGTTCTCTTCAAGGACGTGCCGGTCTGGCGTGACCGCACGGGTTGGCTCTTGAATCCGGTCTGGTGGCTTTCCAGAGGGTTCTGTAGGAGTTCGCGGACTAAGTCATTCTTAGTCGCGCGGTCTCAGTTCGCGGTCTCAGGAGGAGACCAGGAGGGCGAGCTGGCTGTGTTTGCGGTCTCAGGCGAACACAGGTGGTGGGTGACTTCTAGGCGGTCTGGCGATCTCCGTGTGGAGTCGTGTTCAGACTAAGGGAGTAGCGATCTCCCGCGGTCTGGAGTGAAGTCAGCGCTCACCAAAATGAAGCAGGAGGGTTGCAGTGATTGCGCGGGTTGACCGGTAAGGTCGCGCGGTCTGATGGGTGGTGACTCTATCTCATAGGGTGGTGACTAGATCAGGTCTCACGCCTATAAATAGGGAGCCACTGTTGCAGCAAAGTAGAACACACCAAGTGTAAGCTGAGTTCGCGTCTTTCTTGCGGTCTGTGTTTTCTGACCGGGCGGTCTCTGATCGAATTCTTCTTGTGCAGCTTCTGCGGATAGTGCGGGCAGCAGCGATCACCTCTTCCTCTGAAAGTGTTCGGGCGGTCTGCGGCTTGGAGTTGTGTTGCTGGAGTTTGGGAAGATCAGGAGGTCGAAAGAAGGGAGCGGTCTGTGCAGCGGTTTGGTGGTGGTCTGAGGTCGGCAGGGTGTTGCGGTCTAGCAACAGGAGGAGATCGCAAGGGAGTTCGCGCGGTCTGTGCAAGAGAGGTCGCGCGGGTTGTGCGGTCTGAAGTCTTTCAGTATTCTTCTCTGTATTGGTTCTGGGGTGTTGTGCTGACGAAATCATGTCTCGTCAAGCATGTCTTGCCCTGTAACTGAAGTTAGAAAATCAATAAAGATCAATTGTTTGCCCCAAATTGTTTCTGGTTGTTTTGGCTTGTAACTCTAGTTGTTATTCCTGCTTGCTCTCACAAGGTCCGAAAAAAAAAAATTTCACAGACCTTGGCCACATAAATGGTGGTCATTTATAGAAGTGACCATTTTGAGTAATATCGAGCGCCGCAACAACGCCATTTTAGAATATTGGGTAAACGAGCCCCAAATTCACCCTAGTCAGTTGCAACGAACTCGTGTGATCAATACCAACGCGATGCAATTCGTTTCACCCAAATCTGAGGAGCTTTGAGAAAGTTAGCTGAAATGAGTTATTTTAAGCTACGTGCCGTTTCAAGCAAATAATTATGAGTAAACGAACACGAAACCAACTTCGGATGATTTCGTTAGCTTCGTAGGGTTGACACGAACATGACGACACCCTCTGCACATTTTAGTTGCGCTTATATTGGGAGTTATGATGTATATGTATATGGATATAAATATATGATTAAATATATATATATACACACTAATATATATATATATATATACATATATTAATGAGCATAAACATTGGAGGTGGTAAATCCCTAAACCAGAAATCAGCGATGCAACCAAAAGGGGGGCCAGAACAGTGCGGGAAACCAGCGACAGAAAACCTGGGGCGGGAGAAGGAGCTCACCGGGGGCAGCGGATCTCGCTCCTGGATAGAATTCTGGGAGGATCCATCGGTGAGGGGACGCTCCAATGAAGGAGAGCCACGTACTGCAGCCGCCGAGCTCGTTGGGAGCTCCGGATTGGTTGTTACCTTCTATATGAGGGTGGCTCCGTCCCTGATTCCGGCAAGACGGGCGGCGAGGGAAACCGCCCCCTTCCTCATGGTTCTTCCTCCTCACAACAAGAGGTTAAGGTTTGCGACCTCCTACTTCTCCAACCTCTTCTCCTCTCTTGACCGAGCTCTGTTAATTCATCTTGTCTATTTTATTTTTGGCGAGTTATTGGGCTGCGATGGAAGGCAGTTTGGAAGGTCTCCTCTCCCCCATCTCTCCCTCTTCTTCTCTTCCCCCCTCTTCAGAACTCTATCAGAACAAGGGAAATCATCTGCATATTTATTTCTACTTTGGTAAATTTTACCTAATGTTGATCTGGTGATGTGTTTGTTAAAGAAATTGGGTTAGGGACAGTTGGAGGATAGGAGGTTGGATGCGTCAACCTTCTCGTCCCAATCGGCCAATCGAAGGGGTTTCGAATGGTCGGAGACACCGTGAATCGGCATGAAATCCCTCTCAACTTTCTCTCTCGCTCCCTCTTTTCTCTGTCTTGTATCCTTGAGTGCATAGAGGATGGACGAGATCGGCAACCACCGCAAATGGTGCTGCGTATTTCTTCTTTGATTACTAGGTAAACTCTAAAGTTTTGCCTCCTAATGTTAATTCGAACAAATGCTTGGGTCCTTGTTTGGGCTCTTTAAGTGTTGCGTCATGGTAAGGAGGCAGGGAAAACCAGGTAGTTGCTCTAAATCTCTCTCTCCCTCACACTCTTCCTCTGTTTGTGCAAGCTTTAATTTATACGTGCACATATTCATACATATATACGCTCATAAGAGGGGGCTACACATAGGAAGGTGGATGAGCACGAAACATAAGTGCGGTTCATTTTAAGAGCTCTTTATTCAATTATACGGGGATCGATGAGTTGCTCTCTCCCCCATCCCTCTCCCTCACTCTATTTCTCTGTCGGTGCCAGTTTATATACATATATTTATAAAGGTAGAATTTAAAATTGGGCCTATTCGGAGCTTCATCTCTTCCTCCTCCGGCAACGGTAGTTTCTAAGCCTTCTCTAATTTCATTATTCATCATGTTGGGTTATTATGGGAGTGGAAAAATTCATGGTGCTCTGGTTAGAGGTTTGGGGTCTTCTTCCTCTTCAAGGAAGGATCTCCCCTCCTTTTTTCTCTCTATCTCTCTCTTGATACCTATAAACCAAACATAAGATGAGCTTCAGAAACGGCTAATAATGGGGATCACTACCTATAAGTAATACCAATATATGTTTCTATATATATATATATATTTATATATATACACTCTCCTCCTTGATTCAGCTAGAGGGTTAAGCTCGTCTCTCTCTCCCTCCCGCATCTTCTTTATTTCCAAGTTTTCGTTTTCAATCTCTTGGTTTATATATTTAAACCTGAGAAGCGGAGTCGCATAAGACTTGGATCTAGTTTATGCTAAAAGCTTGAAATTTAATTTATATGTTTTTTTAAACTTAGTATGTATATATTTATATACAACGTTTATAAATTAATTACTAAGCTTATTCGTGTTGCCTCCTGGTAAAGAAGAGAAGCAATTTCACTAGGGATAATAGAAAATCTCTCTCTGTCGAGCTATTTCTAATTATAAAGCTGGACCTTTTTTCTTTTGGTATGTAGTAAAATCCATGGTATAAATCAATCCTAGTTTTGGTTACCTGAATGAGTGATACAGTTACATATGGTTTTTCATACTTGGGCCTTTGGATGGTTATTGAGAGTTTGTTTGAGAGGACTCTTAAAATGTGCAAAAAGTTTTGCCTTGCCAACTCTAAATTTATAAGGGTCGAATTTTGTGGACTAAATATGGAGAATCTCTTTGCTTTTATTTCCTTCCATAAGAGGCGACGACGAATGGCAGTTTGAAATAAAATAAAGATAGAATTCCTGCCTCACTTCTTCTTCTCTTCATCCTTCCTCCAACCACTCTGTCTGGATTCCAAGCAGAGGTGCACATGAGGATAGCCCTACAATATTATTACTACTAATATTTCTCCTCCTGCTACTACTACTATGGCACCTCCTGCTTCTGTCGCTACTGTTGTTACTGCTGCTACTATTGCCTATACAGTTAACATTGAAAGTAGAGGGGAGGTTTTTATTTGTAATTTTGAAAGATAGGTTCCTATAATTATGCAAAGTTGGAAGGAAAACTGAGCAATTTTTGATAGTTTTGAAGTTGGGCGATGAGAGAAGAACTTCTCGGACTCTCATCTTTCTACCACTACCTTGGAATTTATCTGAGCCTTTGGGTTTACCTTATTTCTCTTCCTCTACCAACTTCATCTTCTTCATGAAGAACTTTCTGAAGGTTTGGTTTAAGCTGCAAATTGATTTGGTAGGACATATGTTCATATTTAGCTCCATTGGGTATTATGATTAGGTGTCGTGAAGTTGATAGCATGACATTATCCTTCATTTAAAGGCTCTCCCCTCCAAGGGATCTACAACAAATTTCCTATGGCCGGTAGCTGGGATAGTGGAGAGTTGGGCAATTCCATATAGATGGTTATATATGAAGGTGGTGTCCTAAATAAGGTAATGAACTCGTGGAAGAGCGTAATGACTATGGGTGTTGACCACCCATGGTTTACTATGATATACTCCTCATCTAATCTTCATCTTATCTTATTTTCTCCTTACTCCTCTATGCCGCTCCATGTTCCCATGAAGGAAGATGAAGTTCAAGGGTGACTTGGGCTTGATCGCCAAGCACCGAAACGATCGACGAAAGTCTACATGAATGCAATTACGCCTTATGTGGGCAGCTTGGGTTGTTTGCCAGCCGGTTTAAAATAGTGGTACCTCCTCAGATGGAGATATGCTAAGCTTAAAAAGAGTTCGTCTTCTCTCCTTCTACTAAACTACGGTTGGATATATTGTTAAGCTTTAAAAGAGTTTTCTTTTCTCCTCTTATGATGAAATGTTGCCTTCGAGAAGTAATTCCTACGGGAATGGAATGTTGCCTTCGAGAAATAATTCCTACGGGAATGGAATGTTGCCTTCGAGAAATAATTCCCACGGGAATGAGATGTTGCCTTTGAGAAATAATTCCTACGGGAATGAAATGTTGCCTTCGAGAAATAATTCCTACGGAAATGGAATGTTGCCTTCGAGAAGTAATTCCTACGGGAATGAAATGTTGCCTTCGAGAAATAATTCCTACGGAAATGGAATGTTGCCTTCGAGAAATAATTCCTACGGGAATTAAATGTCGCCTTCGAGGTTGTGCCAAGGGATAAAATCGGATGGCCGACGAGTTATACTCTGAGGCAACCCGCACGACGGACGGTCTGGGAGGGCAACTCGTGCGAAACTAATAGAACTACGTGGTCCGAGACCGTATGCAGGATGATACGGAGTACGTAGGCGGTGGTCGTGGGAAGACTGCCTCGGCCCAATAAGAGTCCAGATATCCCCTCCCTTATAAATGTTATATTATGTTTGTTTGTTAGTAGGGGCTGGATTATGTTCGTGGTTCTAATAACTTGTCTTTAGCACATGTGACAGGTGAGGATGAGAGACAACGCCCATGTGTGGATGAAGGCACGGAGCAGGCTACGTCAGGTACAAGTTGTTAAGCCGGTCTTGAGTTTAAGGTTTCTGTGATAGTTAATATTCCGCTACAATACTACGTCTTCCGCTAAGTGCTATAAAGAGCACTCTTTGATGATGTCTTCCGCTAAGTGCTATAAAGAGCACTCTTTGATGATGTCTTCCGCTAAGTGCTATAAAGAACACTCTTTGATGATGTCTTCCGCTAAGTGCTATAAAGTGCACTCTTTGATGATGTCTTCCGCTAGAATATTGTTTCCCTACTCTGTTGATATGTAGTGACTTTTGCTTAACATCACCCCTAGGCGTGACAACGGGGTGTTCAAGGAAGGGGGGTTGGAGAAGCTAGTACCTCCACCCTTCGAGATCGCTTCGGCGTCGTGCCGAAAGGGTGGTGTGCGATAAGATCCCCCGGTCGGACCGCCGATTTGGGAGGGGGGGGGGGGGGGTCTTACATGCAACTCACGCACCCGACTCTATGTACACAAGCCTTTAGTTCCCCGATTTTGGTGTTAGCAAAACTCTCAGGTACCTCTTGTAGTGGAAAACAGAGGCAGTGGGTTGGGCCACCCCACTTCTAGGCTGGTATTCACACTAACTAACCTAGACCTTACGTATGCCTCAACGCGAAGAACTAACCACAGAGCTCCTGCGTACTCTTGCTAGCTAAATCACTAGTCTTTTCTTGGCTAAGTGAACACTTACACCCGCTGAGTCAACGTATCAACGTCAGTGTGAACGATCGTCCAATACCGAGGACCCAACACCTATTATGCACATGCAACCATGACAACACATGAATTTCAGAGGCATCGGCTCCCCGCACTAACTCGTCCGTTCATAAATCACTTTCTGAGCCACCGGCTCACAGGGGCTAACCAGTCTGTTTCTATAACCATCGAGCCTACCGCTCGCGAGGCTAAACCAAACTAACCTCCCCTGTCAACGGTGTGTGTGTGTGTGAAGATTATTAAGAGTTAATCTGACATATCGATTAATCTTACAGTTTAGAGTTAATCTTGGACTTCCCGAGATCTACCCTGTGAGGGGCTCGCAGCAGTACTAGGAACTATGATGGGCTGAATCCTAGAGATCCCTTTCCAAGACACTTATTATTATTAGTAATTACCCGCGTCCAAACCACTCTTAATTTTTACTCTTGAGTTAACCCTAAGTTTTTAAGACACTCCCAGGGAAGGACGATCTGTCGTCGATCCCGAGCACAACCTTGCATCCTAGTCAACCAGGCACCTCACTCCTAGCCTTTATGGCGACCTCATCCAAACCTATCCAGTTTAGGTGAACCAACCTCTTTATCTCCCCATGTAAGACCCACATGGTTACTACAATTCTACCATTTTACTACGTGCAGACCACATGAACTGTATGTTATGTTTGAAAGGGAATATTCCAAATATTCATCCAAAAGTTATAAGATTATTATTGGGGGTCTATCATGACATTTTAAGACTACTATCAAAATTTCATAATTTTCCTAATCAAATTGACCATTAAAATAATTTTTCAAAAATCAGGCCAGCTATGGATTTGAACATGGAGTATGAGATTCTGACAAGCAATGACATTGATAAAATCTTCACAACTATATACTAACAAAATAACAGCAAGATATGAAAATCACTAAATTCTAGAAAGATTTCAACTCTTAATTAAAATATTGAACAATTAATCAAAATCAAGGTTTAACAAAGAAAGTATAAAAAATACTCATCCAAATTTTTTGATAAAATTACGAGAGATCTATAATGACCAGAAAAGTCTATTGACCAGGAATAATAAAATTTTAAATTCCATTAATCACCCAAATACTTGTCTTAGTGAAAATCCAATACAGGGCACTTTGTGAAGGGACCAACATGTAAAATCTTCCAAAAGGTATACTAAAACTTACAGATTTTATATTTTTTTAAGAAGTTCTCTGACCAAGTTTCATAATTTTCCAGTGAATAATAAACCCATAATTAATTTTCTCACTTTTGCAAAGATTGAGGTTGTGAATGAAGTACTATATATATAAATCCAAAATTCATAGAAAAATTATCAGAGAACTATAACATCAATATAAACGCACTGACAAAATTTCATAATCATCCTAACATATATGGACATGTAATTTTATTTTGAAAGAAGGTGACCTAATTAAATAATAAACAATTCATTGGGGATTTATGTCACTAAAAAATCCTAGTAAAATTATCCAGGGCTTAATTCCACCCTATAAAACTATCTACCAAGTTTCAAGTCATTCCAAGGACATATGACCCTATGTCCTTGACAAAACTCAAATGAGCAACCCTAGGGTTCAAACTAGGGTTTTTGGGCATATCAACCCCAAACCACCCAAAACCTCTTATGAGGGGTTATATGTGATAACAAGGCAGTGACCAAAGTTTCACCACATTTGGATGATGGTCTCTCAATCCATCAAGTGCACTTTTGACCTAATTACCCCTTTATGTGACCAAATTTGAATAACTAGGTTACCTAATCAAATCAACCCCAAATGGGCTGAGATTTTTACCATGGTCATATCATGTCCCTTAGAGTCACCCACCAATATTATGGAGGCTTTTGAGGTCTTTAGACCCTAATATTAAATCTTACATGATTTATTAATTTTTTTTACAAAAAATATAGAAAAATCATCTCCAAAAATTCCCATTTTTGGATATATTGAGGGTGCTGATATGACTAGCCTATGGTCTAAATTGCAAAACATTTGACTAAGGGGATTGATGAGGGCACTTCAATTTGTCTCTGGTCAACTCTATGTATAGGTTGCACCAAAATGAGTGATGTGGTCAAACGAGTGGACCAAATGAGTTTAAATTATTTTTAAATTAAAGTAGACTTCAAGCCCTACAAGTTTCATGTTGACCATTTTTTCATCAGAGGCCTATAAGTTTTTTTAATAATTAATTCAAACCTCAGCATAATATGTGACAGAAGTTAATCAAACCATAATATTATCCTTCCAATCATTTGATCATCACGATCAATCCGACGACCCTGGCTCATCGTCCCCAATGAGCCCGACCTGGATCCACTTCCAGTAGCTTTTCCCGGCCACCTACACTCCTCCTCGGCCAGCCAATGCCACCACCACCTCCGTTGAGGTGGTGGCCGGCGATAGGCGGTAGTTGGTCGGCCGAAGGTGGCTGGAACAGTGTTTTAGACGTGGAAGAAGAAGCTTAAAGAATCAAGCTCTTGGCCTACCCGATCCAGGGCCAATTGGCCCCAAACCTTGCGGCCAACATAAGCAGATCTACCCCCTGAGAGAGAGGAGGAAAGGACCTGAGTGGTGGTGGTTTGCCTTGCCGATTGTCGGCCGTGGAGTTCTCGGGGCCATGGATTCTCTATCACAGGGGGCTCGAGTTCTTTAGGGAAATGGTGGAAACATCTCCTATGAGTCCAGTGAGGGTGTTAATAACCTCAATTGGGGAGAGAAGGGGTCAAGCCTTGATTACTCCATTAATGGCCATGAGGAGGTTTTCGACTGAACCTGAAATTCAGAGAATTCAATCACCTAATGGCCTAGAAATGACTGTCAATCTTCTCTAAACTAATGAGGGGAGATTAATCCATGTATGGGAAGAGGATTGGGGAGGCCCTTGGCCTTCCATGCCATGAATGACCATTTCTCTCTCCTCCAGTTTTGGGGGAAAAATTAGGCTTTCTCTCTCTTAGTCACCATTTGTTGGGAATCTTGCCCACATGATTCCTGATTTGAAGAACTCGCCAAGTCAAGAAAACTTCACTTTGTATTTGATCACTTCTCTAGCTCATAATCTCAAGAAGCATAATGTCGTCGAGAAGAATATGAGATGTCGTCGACAAAGTATGCTTGTCGTCATGATGATGAGCAAAGCAAACGCAGAGACTTGGCGAGTTCGTCGAACGAAGAACGAAGTTCGTCGAACGAAGAACGAAGTTCGTCGAACGCAAAGATGGGACATAAGTAAACGCTGAGACTTGGCGAGTTTGTCCAACGAAGAATCAAGTTCGTCGAACTAAGAATGAAGTTCGTCGAACGAAGAACGAAGTTTGTCGAACGCAAAGACGGGACAGAAGCAAACACTGAGACTTGGCGAGTTCGTCGAACGCAGAGACGGGACAGAAGTAAATGCTGAGACTTGGCGAGTTCGTCGAACGAAGAATGAAGTTCGTCGAACGAAGAATCAAGTTTGTCGAACGCAGAATGCAGTTCGTCGAACGCAGAAACTTCTTTGCAGATCGACGAATCCGCTGAGAAGAGGAAGCCATCCCACCCAACCGCTGAGACAGATTCAAAAGGAAGGAATGTCGTCGAGAAGATGCAGTATCGTCGACATCATCAAAGAAGTCGCGTCATCGAAAAGGCTTAGTACGACTGATGCAATGACATCGTCGTAAAGAAGGCGTGACGTCGAGAAGACTGAAAAAGGATAGCTAAAGATAAGCAGTTGCTAAAGCATATTCTGTCGACATGATATCGCTCATGTCGTCGAAAGAACAAAGTGATTACGATGACAGACTGCAAGAAAGAAGATCAGGACGACACAGTCTGAGATAGCATATCGCTGTATATGCAGAAATGCCAGAATATCTCGTATCGTCGAGACATCAGCGTCAGAGGCAGAAGCCAGAAGACTTGAAGATCTACCAAAGTCTAAGGCATCGACAAAGTCCAGTCGTCGAGATATATCCATATCGTCATAATGTTGTTAGTATCGGCATGAAGCTGGAAACATCGTCGAGACAGAATTCAAATGTTGCGGACGTGCTGTCAGCAACTAATGCCGCCGCCTGATTGTCCAATCAGCGCGTGCTCTTAAGGAATGAGCGTCTGACAGTAAAGAACATTATATGTGACCGTTAAGCGGCTCATCCGTCCTATAAAAGGGAACAGTGATGCCCTAAAAAAATAAGAAAGTGAGAGACAAGAACAAAAAAGAATCCCGTCGTTGCTTTTCAATACAACAGTACATTCTGCAGAGAAGAAAAAGAACAAGTAGAGAACAAGAATCAAGCATTCTCAGAAGAATCAGTCATCTCCATTGACTGATAAAAAGCCGATCAACATCAGGCAAAAGAAGAGAAGGCTGAAGAAGATCCAGTGCTAAAAGCGACAAATCAAGAAGCATCTTCTTCAATTCTAAAAAGCCGATATCCATCAGGCTAAGTAGCCGATCTCCATCAGGCAGAAGAAACAGTTCTCATTACTGTAAATCTTTCTTGAAGGCTTGCAGGCCAAACGTGTAAGATCTGGTTTCAGATCTAAGTGTCTAGCTTGAGGGCAGGAGAGCTGTGAGGCTTGAGGGACAGGGCAGTGGACTTGCGGGTCCGATTTTGTCTAGCTTGAGGGCTGGAGAGCTGTGAGGCTTGAGGGCCAGGGCAGTGGACTTGCGGGTCCGATTTTGTCTAGCTTGAGGGCTGGAGAGTTGTGAGGCTTGAGGGCCAGGGCAGTGGACTTGCGGGTCCGATATTGTCGAGCTTGAGGGCTTGGGTGCAGTAAGGGCTTGCGGGCCTAGGCTGTAGGCACAGGACTTGCGTGTCTGTGTTGTGTAGGGCTTGAGGGCCTGAGTGTCGAGCTTGCGGGCTCGGGTGCAGTAGGGGCTTGCGGGCCTAGGCTGTAGGACTTGCAGGTCCGTGTTGTAAGGCTTGCAGGCCTGAAGCTTTGGCGGAGTTTGCCGAGCCTAGCACACTGCTAGGTAGGCGCAGAGGGAAAGATGACTACTCAAGACACCCGGTCTTGAGGAACCTCTATAGATCACTGTGTTCTTTTCTGTGTTGTGCTTTATAATTTATAGATCTATTATTCAGAAATCAGGAACACCTAAAGGGGGTAAAATAATTTGTAAGACCTATTCACCCCCCTCTAGGTGATAAGTTGACACCCAATAAACAACACCATTTACAGAAATCCAGTGCCAAATAATGTAATTCTCAGCCCCATGGGCTAGTGGGCCACTTCAGTTGGGCCTAGCCCAAGTGGATTGGGCTTGATTAGGTCAAATTAGGGTTGAGTTGACTTTGGTCAAATTAGGGCTTGATTAGGTAATTTGACCTAAAATAGGGTTGAGTTGACTTTGGTCAATTTGACCTTTTGGGTTGACCTCAATGGGTGGTTAGTGACCCATTGGCCTCTCCTAAGTGCTAGGAATGTTCGGGTAGGGTCAATTTGGCAAGGTGGAGGCTAATTGACTCTTAATAGGCTAGTTTGACCAAATTAGTAATAGGGTTGACTTGGGTCAACTTGACCTTCTTAGTTGACCCGAATGGGTTGTTAGGGACCCAATAGCCTCCCTTGAGGGTTAGGAAGGCTTGAGTTGGGTTAGTTTGGAAATTGGTAGGTCAATTGGCCCTAATTAGGCTACTTTGACCCTTTTAGGGTTAAGGTTGACTTTGATCATATTGACCACTTTGGTTGACCTCAATGAGTCCTATGTGCTCTAAGGGACACACTTAAGAGTCAGAGGTGCAATGGTGGGATTAAGGAGTCAAGTTGAGGCCTAAGAGTCCAACCCTAAGCTTGGTAATTGAGATTGTTGTTTGCAGGCCAATGTGGTTTTCCCCTACATGCCTAGGTTCACATGGTCTCTTTGAGTTTCCTAAGGTTTTGTCATGACCTAGTCATGACAAAACCACCGTAAGGGTCTAGTTGTTTTAGGAATGTTACAAATCCCAATACATAAAAATAAAAATTTTGTCCCTGAAATTAAGGTTAGGCCTACGGGGTGTCCACTGGTAATAGAATGTAACATCCCTTAAGAAATTGAAGTTATACCTGACGCGAAGAGTTCTGGGTACTTCTGCTATATCAGTTCCAGTGGCTCCCAGGTGTGCTCCTCCTGTTCATGATTCCTCCATAGGACCTTGACTAGCGAAACCTTCTTGCGTCATAAGACTCGCGCTGCCGTATCATCTATCCTGACTGGCTCCAAGCAGACCATTCGATTAGAAGCTATTGGGACATCCGTAGTAGTAATCTGCTGCTCTGGCCGTAGTAGAGCCTTCCTGAGAGAGGAGACGTGGAAGACGTCGTGCAATCTCGCTAACTCTTGCGGTATCTCCAGTCTGTAAGACAAGGGGACGATCCGCTTCAGGATCCTATAGGGCCCCATATATCTCGAACTGAGCTTCTTCCGCCCGCGTACCCACGAGAACCCATGCATCAGACGTATCTTCAAGAATACCCGATCTCCCACCTGGAACTCTACCAGGCGATGTCGTGCATCATAATACTTGGCTTGTATGCTCTAGGCCTCCAACATCCTATCTCGAATCAGTCGCACCTGAGCCTAGGTGTTCTCTAAAAACTCTATGCCCAATGCCTTTGGATCCTCATCCTGGATCCATGATAGTGGAGTCCTGCACCTCCGTCCGTACAGTTCCTCATAGGGGGCCATGCCTATGCTAGACTGGTGATTGTTGTTATATGAAAACTCAATCAACGACAACAGTCTCTCCCATGTCTCCCCACGGTCCAGAATGCATAGGCGTAGAAGATCCTCCAATGTCCAATTGGTACGCTTCGTCTGCCAATACGTCTGAGGGTGGAATGTTGTACTGAACGTCAATCGAGTGCCCAAGTACGCCTGAACTGCTCTCCACTCCCTGGACGTAAACCGTCCATCCCGATCTAACACGATCGTGCTGGGCACACCATGTTAGCTGGTAAACTGCTCCACAAAACTCCGCACCAAATCACCGACCGGAGCGTCCTTCCTGACTGGGATGAATCTGTCCACCTTCATCAACTTGTCGACGATCACCCATATCGAATCATTTCCTGCATGAGATCGGGGAAGTCCATGTATGAAATCCATCGCAATATCATCAAACTTCCACTTTGGCACCGATAGTGGCTGCAGTAGTCCAGCTAGGTTCTTGCATTCCACCTTCACGAGTTGGCAAGGCTCACAGTGGGTCATAAAGTAGGTAATATCCTTCTTCATAACCGGCCAGTACATAGTCCTCTTCAAATCAGCCGCCATCTTCGTAATCCCCGGGTGTACTGAGTACCGATTGTAGTGTGCCTCCGCCATAATATCCTCCCGAATCCGGCCTCCTGCCGGTATATATAACCTGCCTCTGAAACCCAAAAGCCCATCCTTCAGCGAATAGTCCCCAGCCGTGCCTGCCCCAAGGCCCTGAATATTGGCTCCAGCTTGGCATTCTGCCTCTGCCCTTCCCTGATGTGATCACGAATATCATCAGTAGTGCTCATCGATGCCAGGTACTCCTCATACAGCTCAGGGTCATCCTCAGATACTAACGAGATTTGCATGTCCTCGAGTATCCATACCAGCTCCATGACCATCAATTGGGGCTCTGCTCTTGATGTGGCAGCTCTCCTGCTCAGTGCATCTGCCACGATATTCGCCTTTCCTGGGTGGTAATGCATCATGTACTGATAGCCTGATAAGAACTCCACCCATCGCCTTTGTCAGATGTTCAGCTCCTTCTGCGTGTCCACGTACTTAAGATTTTTGTGGTCGGAGAAAATGTCGCAGTGGAATCCGTATAGGTAGTTCCGCCAGATCTTCAGAGCGAAGATAATTGCTCCCATCTCCAAATCGTGCACTGGGTAGTTCTGCTCATGCTTCTTCAGCTGGTGGAGGCATATGCTATCACGTGCCCATGCTGCATCAAAACGACACCCATCCCCTGATAAGACGCGTTAGTGTATACTTGGAATCCTTCCTTCCCAGATGGAAGAGCAAGGATGGGAGCCGAGGTAAGCCTATTCTTCATCTCTTGGAAGGAAGTCTCGCATTGCGGCGTCCTTAGGAATGGCGTATCCTTCTTCGCCAGAGATGTGAGTGGAAGGGCAATTCGAGAGAATCCCACCACGAACTTGCGGTAATAACCGACAAGTCCTAAGAAACTCCGAACATCGGTAGACGTCTTCAGCGGTGGCCAATCTCGTACTACCTGGATCTTCGTTGGGTCCACTGCTTGTCTGGCTCCACTGATAATGTGACCCAAGAAGGCCACCTCCTTCAGCCAAAAGTGACAATTGCTGAACTTCGCATAGATACTGTGCTCCCGGAGTTTCTCCAATGTCAATGCCAGATGCCGTGTATGCCCTCCTCTGTCCTCGAGTAGATGAGGATATCATCGATAAATATGATGATGAAGATGTCAAGATATGGCTCAAATACCCGGTTCATCAAACTCATGAACGCAGATGGTGCATTCATGAGCCAGAATGGCATCACGGTAAACTCAAAAAGGCCATATCTGCTGCTGAATGCGGTCTTCGGGATGTCCTCCTGAATCTGCAGCTGGTAATATCCCGACCTCAAATCCAGCTTTGAAAACCAGTGAGCTCCCTCTAACTGGTCAAACAACTCATCTATCCTCGGTGGCGGGTACGTGTTCCAAATCGTAGCCTGTTCAGAGCTCTGTAGTCGATGCACAGTTTGAGAGTCCCATCCTTCTTCTTCAAAAATAGTATCGGTGCTCCCCATGGCGAGGAGCTCGGTCTGAAGAAACCAGCTTCCACCAACTCCTGTAACTGGTTTTGGAACTCCACCAACTTCTTCGGGGCCATCCGATAAGGAGATCTACATACCGACTTTTCCCCTGGCACCAGATGGATCTGAAAATCCTTCTCACGGTGCGGTGGCAGCCCATGCAGCTTCTCTGGGAATACGTTAGCAAAATTGCACACCACCAGAATGCTGGAAACAGAATCCTTGGCCTCTATCATCTCGAACATCACCTGATATACCTTGTGTCTCTGCAAATGGGCCTTGGTGGCCTGAGTAGAAGAAAGTAAATGCCGGGATGCTGGGATAATACCTTCGAAGGTCGCGTAGGTGGTGTCATATCTTAGCACGACCTTCCTTGTCGGGCAATCTATCTGCTCATGGTTCTAGGTGAGCCATGTCATACCCATGACAAGGTCGAAGTCCGACATATTCAAGATGGTTGCCAGATCATTGAGTGTCAAGCCATCAATGGTCACCTTTAGAACACACTTTGTTGTTGATTCCATCTCCGACCCGTTAGGAAAACGCATCCTCCTGGCAGCTCCCATGTAGAGCTGAACCTGACCCAAATCCTTGACGAAGTCCTCCGAGATGAAGTTGTGAGATGCTCCCGTGTCAAACAGGGTATGGCAGGCTTGCCGCACACCATCACTACCCTGGGTTATTGAATAGTCTTAGCCAGTTTGTTTATGGTCTTCTTTCC
The DNA here is from genome assembly GCA_033032865.1 of Dactylorhiza incarnata. Taxonomy (NCBI): domain Eukaryota; kingdom Viridiplantae; phylum Streptophyta; class Magnoliopsida; order Asparagales; family Orchidaceae; genus Dactylorhiza; species Dactylorhiza incarnata. Next base: position 12,871,777 of record JAWHQI010000028.1, read on the forward strand.
TAGTTCTAACAATTCTATACCAATTCTACTGTCTAGGACTGAAAACAATTTAAATTTACTGGCATACCTGCTATCACCCTCTCCGGGTTCTGGGGCTGAGCCAGGTCCAAGGCATATATATGGTCTCTATCTTGCCTACGGTCACCACCCATGAATACACGACCTCGACCACGTCCTCGACCCCTGAAATGCTGGGCAGGTGGGGCATCCCAGAGTGCTGGAGGTGGTACATCCCTCATGGGGTAGTTCTTATGAATATGGCCCGGTTGATTGCACTAGAAGCACACCTGTGGGGAGGTGCCCCATCTCCTAGCCTCGACACCTCCCGTATCTGTAAAGGCTGAGGGGCCAACACTACCGTCTCCCTCTGCTCCTGCCTGTCCTCCCAGCGGGGTCTATCCCCATTTATCCTCTCTCCGATGTACCTACCCTTCTACTGCTCCCTCCTGCCACCCATGACTGAGTCATCTCCCGATCTCTTCCTGCCTCGAACTGTGAGCTGGTTTGGCTCCAGCTTCTTCGCCATCTCCAAAATCCAGGCCAAACTTTCATCAGAAACAAAGAGGAGGGCCTGCCTCAGGTCATCACAGAGACCCTTGTAGAACCTCTTTGCATAGCCCGCATCATCGAGCTGGTAGGAATCCGCAAATCGGGCTAAGTGGGTAAACTCCCAATGATACTCCAGTATAGTCCTGCTGCCCCGCCTCAACTGTAAGAACTTGTCCTGCAGCTCGTCCCTCACGGTATGAGGTATAAAATGCTCCAACAACGCCGCCTTGAACTCATCCCAGGTGATGTCTGCACTCTCCCATCCTGCATAGGTAGTGTCGAGAAGCGACTTCCACCACCTCTTCGTATGGGACACCAAACAGGAAACTACTAAAGGTACAACCGCATATATCGGGCACTGTATACCTGCCAACATCTCATATATGATGTCCAGCCACTCCTCTATCCGCACAGCCGATTCGGCCCCGAGGTATGATGGAGGAGAAAGGCCTCGGAAAACACTCAACCAATTTGACCCAAGATTTGGCTGCGGAGCCGGGGCCTGCTGTGTTCTGAAAGCCTCCAAGATTGGCGTCAAAACTTGTCCCATCTCTGATTGCTGAAACATACTAGGAACAGACGGGGGGTGGAGTGATGTTTGGAGATAGAGGTGCTCCCTGCCGAGGGGCAGTATTCGTTGAAGGCTACAAAAGAAAGTTTACACTTGTAAGGTGGTTGGCCAAAAATCTAGATGAGGGTGGACTGTTGCATGTGATTTTCCCTATGGGCACACCATTGCTTCCGCTGCTAGTTTGTCCACAAACTAAGCTTGCGCGGGGTGACCTGAGGATTGTGGACTTCCTGTTTCTTGTTGACCTGAGATGATGCTCTGATACCAGTTGTAAGACCCTTTTTTTGCATTTCCACCGAGTCTTATGCCCATAACCGCCGTCTTGCGGTGACACCAACTTTCAGGAAGGTCGCCACTAAACGCCAATTTTCTCGGCAAATTCACATCCAGGCCAACCATACATGACAAAGAAATTATGTAGAATAATGTAGGATTAAGTCCACATCACAAGATGATATTATATATATAATATCACATAATAGTTCACGATAAGAAATACTAAAAATAAAAGTGGGCTCCTGCCCAGTACATCAAAGCCTCACTACATAACACTCGTGGAAGTAAAACTACTAGACACTCACGGATCCCGTAGCTGCTGCTGCTGAGCTAGACTGGCCCACCTCCAACTGCACCATCCTCTACTAGTGCTGCATCTCCTGGTGCTGCTCCTCGAACCCCTAAAATGATATGGTCCACCGACCGTTAGTCAAAAGACTAAGCCTTGCTCCCCCACTCCTCCCCAAGTGGCTCCTAGGCACCGTGCGGGAGGAATGATGATGAAGGACATCAAACAGTATATATCATGCAGGTGACGACGCCCTAGCTAAGGAAGTAACTATTAACAGTTCTACTATAAGATGGTTATATAAAAAAAGTAAGCAAGTAAGTGCAGAACAGTACAAAATAGTAAAAGAGTAAAGAGAGCAGCTAATCATCACAGATAACGTAACCTTGATTTATAAGAATTCCCATACAAACTTATAGACCAAGGGGTCATTTTGCGAGGCCTATTGTATAAAGATTCTCATACCAATTTATACGATAGGGGTAAGGGTTCAATGCAATGCTCGTGCAGGAAATGATATGTTATGCATGTTTAATGTTTATGATTCACACAAGTGCAACTCACGCACCCGACTCAATGCACACAGACCTTTAGTTCCCCAGTTTCGGAGTTAACTAAACTCTCAGGTACCTCTCGTAGTGGCAAACAGAGGCACTGGGTTGGGCCACCCCACTCCTAGGATGGTATTTACACTACCTAACCTATGCCTTACGTACGCCTCAACATGAAGAACCAACCGCGGAGCTCCTGCGTACTCTTGCTGGCTAAATCACCAATCTTTTCTTGGCTAAGTGAACACTTACACCCGCCGAGTCAATGTATTGACATCGGTATGAACAATCGTCCAATACTGAGGACTCACCACCTACTATGCACATGCAACCGTGACAACACACGAATTATAGAGCCATCGGCTCCCCGGACTAACTCGTCCGTTCATAAATCACTTTCTAAGCCACCGGCTCACCGGGCTAACTAGTCCATTTCTCTAACCACCGAGCCTACCGCTCGCGAGGCTAAACCAAATAACCTCCCGTGTCAACGATGTGTGTGTGTGTGAAGATTATTAAGAGTTAATCTGGCATACCGATTGATCTTAAATTTTAGGGTTAATCTTGGACTTCTCGAGGTCTATCCTGTGAGGGGCTCGCAACGGTACTAGGAACTATGATGGGCTGAATCCCAGAGCTCCCTTTCCAAGACACTTATTATTATTGGTAATTACCCGTGTCCAAACCACTCATAATTTTTACTCTTGAGTTAACCCTAAGTGTTTATGACACTCCCAGGGTTGACTCCTAGTCAACCAGACACTTCACTCCTAGACTTTATGGTAACCTCATCCAAACCTAACCAGTTTAGGTGCACCAACCTCTTTATCTCCTAATGTAGGACCCACATGGTTACTACAATTCTACCATTTTACTACATGCACACTACATTAACTGTATGTTGTGTATGAAAGGGAATATTCCAAATATTCATCCAAAAATTATAAGATTATTATTGGGGGTCTATCATGACATATCAAGACTACTATCAAAATTTCATAATTTTTCTAAATAAATTGACTATTAAAATAATTTTTCTAAAATCAGGCACCAATGGATTTGAACATGAAGTATGAGATTCTGACAAGCAATGACCTTGATAAAATCTTCACAACTATATACTAACAAAATAACAGCAAGATATGAAAATCACTAAATTCCAGAAAGATTTCAACCCTTAATTAAAATATTGAACAATTGATCAAAATCAGGGATTAACGAAGGAAGTACCAAAAATACTCATCCAAATTTTATGATAAAATTACCAAAGATCTATAATGACCAGAAAAGTCTATTGACCGGGAATAATAATATTTGAAATTCCTTTGATCACCCAAATACTTTTCTTAGTGAAAATCCAACATATGGCACTTTGTGAAGGGACCCACATGTAAATTCTTCCAAAAGTTATACTAAAACTTACAGATCATATATTTGCCCTAAAAAGTTCTCTGACCGAGTTTCTAATTTTCCAGTGAATAATAAGCCCATAATTAATTTTCTCACTTTTGCAAAGATTGAGGTTGTGAATGAAGTACTATATATATCAATCCAAAATTCATAGAAAAATTATCAGAGAACTATAACATCAATATAAACTCACTGACAAAGTTTCATAATCATCCTAACATATATGAATATGTAATTTCATTTTGAAAGAAGGTGACCTAGTTAAATAATAAACAATTCAGCGGGGAATTAAGTCACTAAAAATCCTATTAAAATTACCAGGGCTTAATTCCACCCTATGAAACTATCTACCAAGTTTCAACTCATTCTAAGGACATACGACCCTATGTCCTTCACAAAGTTCAAATGAGCAACCTTAGGGTTCAAACTAGGGTTTTTGGGTATATCAACCCCAAACCACCCAGAACCTCTTGTGAGGGGTTATATATGATAACAAGGTAGTGGCCAAAGTTTCACCACATTTGGATGATGAATGGTCACTCAATCCGTCAAGTGCACTTTTGACCTAATTACCCCTTTATGTGACCAAATTTGAATCTCTAGGTTACCTAATTAAATCAACCCCAAATGGGCTGAGATTTTTACAATAGTCATATTGTTGAAATCGACTAACGACCTCTTGAGTTCGGACCCACAGGGGGGTGTAGTCGATGCTTATTCCTCCCTCACTAAACTCTCCGAACAGTGGATGAGAAAACTGGAACAGACCCAAGGCTGTAGCGAGGAGGTCCCGCCACACACCTGGAAGATCTCAGAGAGCTTCCCCTCCCGAACCAAAGCTCAGCCGGGCACCTTGGAGGGCACTAGCCAACCGAGACTAGCCTTCAGGAGAGGATTCCAAAAATCGGGCCTTCTCCAAGGTGCCCTTAAGGGTCTATTTATAGATTCTCTAGGACGGTCTACAAATAGCACAAATCCGCCTTTTGGTTTTACTAACCGCACCTTAAATTGGTCTGCTAACAGCCTAACTCCACTGTTCTGAAGGGCTATTGGCAGCCCACAAGGGGAAACCAGGTCATTTCTCCCTTGAAGCCATTTGGGCGAGTGGTCCGCGAAGACAAGGGCACCACTCGCCAGACTGCTCAGCGTTCGTCGAACGTTGTTTATCGTTCGTCAAACTCTCCTCTCGCCAGACTTCTTTCTCGCTACAATTGGCTGGGCGAGTGCCCGCGCGCGCGATACCCGACCTGCTCATGTTCGTCAAACGCTGATCAACGTTTGTTGAGCGCTCCTGAGCTCTGGGCGAGTGGTCCGCGAAGGCACCACTCGCGGGTCCTCCTGCCTGCTGCGCTCCGCCGGGCGGGTGGTCCATGTAAGCTCCACTCGCCAGCCATTCGGTCATGCTGGGCGGATGAAGCCCTGTTTGTACTCTCTCGCCCGTACTTGTCGCTACCCTATGGGTGCTCTTGTTTCCCCTTTTCCCCCTTTTAGGTCGGGGGGCCCACTCGGCAAATACGAGGTTGTACACAATCCCCGCTCTTTGCGAGCGAGTCCCACGCTCGGAAAAAAGATTCCAACCCCAATATTTGACGAGTGCTTTGCTGACCTGGAGGGAATCTTTCTGGTGGGGCCCTCCATTTTGCTATAAATACGCCCTCATCCTCCAATCAATTGTCTCATTTTTCCCATGAGAACACTCGCTGTGATGAAGCCGGAGCTACGACCGCTTTCTGAGGGGATGATGGCGCGTCTCACCGTGGCCCAGGACGGGGCGACTCCTAAGGCCGCTCGGTACGCCCCTTGGCTATTGCCGCCGAGAGATCCCTCCAAACCTTACCGGCTTAGGAAAGCCAAGTCGGTCCCGCGAGACCAGACTGAGAGGGAGTTTGCATCGGAGACCTCCCCTCTTTGTAACGTCCCCCCTGTCAATACCGGCGAGGTAACGTGACCCTTCCTGCCTTATATCAACCCTGATAATGCGACAACTCAATCTTTCCAACCATTCGCAGAAACCGCAGGCGGCTGAAGGCGCCTCTGAGGCCAACCAAGCGAGTGTCGGCCCTTCCCCGCCTGCTCTTGGGGGTGCTCCGTTGACCCACGAGCCCCTCCTTCAGATTGCTCCTGACGAGATCTTGCTCGCCCCTGGTGAGCATCCTATGACCTTCTCGCCTTTTTTTCACCCCTGCCTCTCTTTTTGACCTGTCATTGGATTCCCCAGCCCCTACCTTTGGGACCACGGGCTTGCCTATTCCTCCACGAGACCTTCCCATCCGCGGGATCATTGACCATTCGGACCCCCCAGTGTGGGAGCACTCAGCTGGCGAGGGCCTCCAGGACCTCCCCTCTATCCCAGACCCAACCATCGCCTCAGGTGTTGCTGACCAGGTTCATCGTCCCGGGAAGGGGAAGTCATTCCATCCTCCCGGTCAACTTTTCATGGGGCAGCCCAGCACCTCTTACCGATCCCCCGTCGAGGAATATGTACCTGGTAAGTCGCCTTCTTTTCGCCGACTCCGCGCTTTACGCCCGAATGGGACTAACCTATGGTCGCGCAGGTTATCGCCTGGTGTCGCCGACCGACCACCTGGAAGAGGAGGGGCCGATCTCGCCACCCCCTCTCACTGCGAGATCTCAGAGTTTTTCGGCGACCACGAGGACTCCAGGAATATGAAGCAACTGACTACAGAACTCTTCGGCAAGCTGATTCTGTTGCTGCGCGATTAATCCAGTCTGACGCAGGAGCTCCAGGCGTCTTTTGAGCGTCGGATAAGTGTCCTCGAGCGGGACTATGGGCACCTGACCGGAGAGATGGATAGTCAGGGGTTTGGGTGTGAGGAGACCTCGCCCGGGAGGCACATCTCACGGGCTAGGGATCAATTACGATTGGTTTGCCAGGAGCTGACAGCAGTTAGCGCGTTCCACTACCCGCGAGTGCCTCCGAGGACAGGGAAGCGAGGCCGAGGTCGATGGCGGTGGGATCAGGGCTAAGCCTACCGGATCTCACTCCTTGTGTTCTCCCGTACCCCTGCTTTTTTCTCTTTCTTCATTCTATCCTTCGCTGGACTATGGCGTGACCTATCGCGTCTCGCGAACTACTCCTAAGATTTGTTGTTTTACTCTATTTTTCGATGTGTTTCTGAGTACCGTCCCGCAAGTGCTTTCACTCTTATTGTTCTATATATATGATTTGTATTCGCCAGAGGGATCTCGCGTGGGACTCTCGCTTTTGGTGAGCGGATGGATTTAGACGAGTGGGCTAGATCCCGAGGCGCAGGGATGTCGCAGTCGCTATCTGCACCCCGCGCGTAGAGTACTTCGACCGACTTCTCCCTTTTTCTATAAATAGTTAGTCCATCCACCGTCATTATTGCGCTTTCAACTCTCTCTCCTCCCTGTATTCGCACTACCACTCGCCCTTCTCTCTAGAACTTATGCGGGAACTCCATCAACCCGCGATGCCGAAGGACGCGGATGGTAGACCCAACTGTGCCCTAGCATTCGGGAATCGAGACTTTGAGTCATACGACCTCATGGAAGCAGATTTCCACCATTCCGTCGCCGACTACATCCCGCCGGGTTTTACCGCACGCCACCCGGGGAAGCGAGACCGCATCAATCAGTTCTTTCCCGACACCCTGGCCATTCCTATCGAACACTTCAAGGTGGGGGCTCCGTCTCCCGCTGTGGCCAGAGGTGCGTCTGACCCTGCGCTATTTCGGGGTAGTTCCCACGCAACTCAACACTAACTCAATCGCTATGCTGGTGGCATTTGCCTGCTACATGCGGGAGGAGGGAATCGAGTTTGAAAGTGGAGGTCTAGTTCTTATTCTTCTTATTTAGAAGATCTTGTTTAAGTTTTAGTTCAAAGTAATGATATTCATTATATATATATGTAGATGTGGTGAGTGAGTAATTAAAACAAGCAGTAGAGATGCATAAAAGAAATCAGCATAGCAACCATGAACAAACAACAAACAACCAGAAGACACAAGATGTATAGTAGTTCCCCTCAACTGGGTACATCTACTCTTCTACCCACTGGTAGGAATCCACTAGGAGGTTGTTGATAAGGTGCCCTCACACCAAGGGGTTTTTGATAAGGTGTCCACACACCAAGTGAGCTGTTGATAAGGTGCTCTAACCAAGATGCAGGTTTTTGCTAAGGTGCCATGTCACTGGGATTAACTTTTGAAGGGAGTTATAACCCTGTACAGGATGGGGTAAGGAAGTAAAATGAAAAACAGAAATTTTAATGTTCTTCTCTGTATAAGAAGACTCTTGAAGATCCAGATGTGGTGTTGAATGGATCTGATGTTGAAGAGCTCCCCCTGTATGATATGGATTGATGACAGTTCTGGAGGTCTCTCCTTTCAAACACTTCTTTCTTCTGGTGTAGTGATAATCCTGAGCAAGTAGTTGTGATTTGTGTCTCAGGATGTTTGTAATCTGCAGGAAGATGTTAGCAACCAAAAGTGTGCTATTTTTGTTGTGTCTCGTGTTCTTCTGCTTTCTCTGTTTTTATATCTTTATAATCTGAGAGCCTTTTACTTTTAATTTGAATTCTTCTCTCGGGAAGAAGGAAAGAGCTAAGGTCTCTCTATCAATGCTTTTTCTCCTCGAGAAGATGACCCGCCGTTTCTTTTCATTAAAGCTATTCTACAACGGCTAAAATATTAATTGATCTGCAACGACTAAGAGGAATAGTCAAAACAAAAGAAGGATAGTGATATAAGATATTAAAATGATTCAGAGAGAAATTCGTCGATCCCAGCTTGACATTTGTCGGGCTGAGCTCGCCGTCTGATGTACTGAGCGATTGTCTCTATCTTGGAATTCGTAGACCGCTGAGATGGCTGGATTGAGTTTGTCGAGCGCCATTCAGAGAATGCCTGGCCGCTGAGATTATTCTGACTGAATTCGTCGAGCGCAGTTCACCATTTGTCGAACGCTGTTCTGATGAAGATTTGTCGAGCGCTGGCTGGCTGGAATTTGTCGAGCACTGTCTGTCTTGAATTTGTCGAGCGCCGGCTAGCTTGAATTTGTCGAGCGTCGTTCGACATTCGTCGAACGCAGAGAGCTTGTATTATTTTCTTATGTATATTCTCCGATTCGATCGCATCATATTTAATTTATGTTTCCTTAGTTTTCTTAGATGAATTATTAACAAAAGGGATGGATCCTAACTCAAATCAAAAGCTAAGGTTCCAACAATCTCCACCTATTTGAGTTGGGATCCTAAATCAAATTAAAACTAGTGGCCTGGTGGTCTCCCCCTATTTGGTTTAGGATGCTGACAGTTTTAATTTTTTAGGTTCTCCTCTTCTCTCTCACTTGGTCTTTTTATTAAAATTATTTGTGCAACTCTATACTCCTAGATTTTATTTGAATAGGATCTGAATTAAAATTTTCAATTGCAGCAACCTTTAATGGATTTTAAGGAATCTTTGTCTGATACCTTCCTTCTTAAGAATCCCCTTATCAGAAGAGACTCACACTCAGTGCTTCTGATTATTTCTAATCAATGCAACTACAGTAGAATGCTCAACATAATTTGGAGAAGGTCTGTAAGAATATTGAAGTTATCTGATATTAACATTCAAATGAGTTTTATGCTTGCTTATTTAATTAGGAATGGAGTTTAATGGTGAAAAACTTTTTAATACCATTTGAAAGTTCTTTTAGAAATATATGTTTTAAAAACTTTAAAATCTGATTTTTGATACTAATTGAAAGTTTTCTTTTGTAGTCATTAAAATATATGTTTGAAACTATTTTAAAGTTTTCTTGATAATCATTAAGTAAATTAGTCTTAATTGATTTATTTTGTGCTTTTGTATTTTCTTTAGGTTTATTATCTTCAGAAGTTAAGTAATTTATGTTTGTTAACTTCTTTTTAATTTCTTTGTTTGATTTTACTAAATCTGTAATTGTTATTTTAAAACCAGGTTTATAAATTTTAGAGGTAGGATTGTGATTTAAACTTACCTCATTTACCTTTTTTGATTCTGCTTCTGCATCTGGATCTTGATATGACCCATTTATGACCATCATGCAGAAAACTCTAGCTCTGTGCTCTTTTTCTTTTTCTTCTTCACTCAGATTTATTGATGGTTCTGCATCATAAATACTTTTAGTTAAAGTAATGGAAGAAGAGGGTTCATTTACCATCCTAGAGGGAGTTCCAGATTCCTCTTGCAGAAGTGCAGTCTTCAACTCTTTGAAGAATGTCTTTTGACACTGATTGAGTTAAGATCTGCATAGCTTTTGTATCTGCATCTGTTGAGTAGTCTGAAGATGGGGAAGGTTCTGTAGATGGGGAAGGTTCTGTAGATGGGGAAGGTCCTTTATGTTTATCAGTCTGCCCATCATCAGCACCAGCTTTGAATTTATCTGGCTTCATTTTGCAAACACGAGCAATGACATCAGTCTCTTTGTTGCCACGTTTTATTTTGGTAGTTTTCTTTGAAGAAGATATATCAGCGCAAACATAGTCAGGCCCTTTCATTGCTCTCGAAGGGGACTTGAGACCCGTGGAACTAGGTAATGCATGTGTAACTGCCTTTGATGATATGAGAGGAGGTCCTGTCAAAATAGATTTGTAAATTTCTTCATCCATGACATTCATATATAGCTTAATTCTAACTTGCCATAAAGAAAAATTATCAAAATTAAATATGGGTGGATCTGAAAACAGAAAGGTTACTTGTGCCATTTTAGAAAGCTATTTTTAACACAAATAAGAACTATGTGATCTTTGTGATTCAGGTGTTAGCCTGTAAAGAATCAACACTCCTCTGATACCAATTGAAAGTGGAGGTCTAGTTCTTATTCTTCTTATTTAGAAGATCTTGTTTAAGTTTCACTTCAAAGTAATGATATTCATTATATATATATATGTAGATGTGCTGAGTGAGTAATTAAAACAAGCAGTAGAGATGCATAAACGAAATCAGCACAACAACCATGAACAAACAACAAACAACCAGAAGACACAAGATGTATAGTAGTTCCCCTCAACTGGGTACATCTACTCTTCTACCCACTGGTAGGAATCCACTAGGAGGTTGTTGATAAGGTGCCCTCACACCAAGGGGTTTTTGATAAGGTGTCCACACACCAAGTGAGTTGTTGATAAGGTGCTCTAACCAAGATGCAGGTTTTTGCTAAGGTGCCCTGTCACCGGGATTAACTTTTGAAGGGAGTTATAACCCTGTACAGGATGGGGTAAGGAAGTAAAATGAAAAACAGAAATTGTAATGTTCTTCTCTGTATAAGAAGACTCTTGAAGATCCAGATGTGGTGTTGAATGGATCTGATATTGAAGAGCTCCCCCTGTCTGATATGGATTGATGACAGTTCTGTAGGTCTCTCCTTTCAAACACTTCTTTCTTCTGGTGCAGTGATAATCCTGAGCAAGTAGTTGTGATTTGTGTCCCAGGATGTTTGTAATCTGCAGGAAGATGGCAACCAAAAGTGTGCTATTTTTGTTGTGTCTCGTGTTCTTCTGCTTTCTCTGTTTTTATATCTTTATAATCTGAGAGCCTTTTACTTTTAATTTGAATTCTTCTCTCGGGAAGAAGGAAAGAGCTAAGGTCTATATCAATGCTTTTTCTCCTCGAGAAGATGACCCGCTGTTTCTTTTCATTAAAGCTATTCTGCAACGGCTAAAATATTAATTGATCTGCAACGGCTAAGAGGAATAGTCAAAACAAAAGAAGGATAGTGATATAAGATATTAAAATGATTCAGAGAGAAATTTGTCGATCCCAGCTTGACATTTGTCGGGCTGAGCTCGCCGTCTGATGTACTGAGCGATTGTCTCTATCTTGGAATTCGTAGACCGCTGAGATGGCTGGATTGAGTTTGTCGAGCGCCGTTCAGAGAATGCCTGGCCGCTGAGATTATTCTGACTGAATTCGTCGAGCGCAGTTCGCCATTTGTCGAACGCTGTTCTGATGAAGATTTGTCGAGCGCTGGCTGGCTGGAATTTGTCGAGCGCTGTCTGTCTTGAATTTGTCGAGCGCCAGCTAGCTTGAATTTGTCGAGCGTCGTTCGACATTCGTCAAACACAGAGAGCTTGTATTATTTTCTTATGTATATTCTCCGATTCGATCGCATCATATTTAATTTATGTTTCCTTAGTTTTCTTAGATAAATTATTAACAAAAGGGATGGATCCTAACTCAAATCAAAAGCTAAGGTTCCAACAGAGTTCCGCTCACCGTGTTCCGCAAGCTATTCACCTTCAGAGCCACTCGCGGGGTTGCGTTCTTCACGGGGCAGTCTCCCATCAATGTCGTCGGCACTGCCAACAAAAACCACGACTGGGTTTGTTGGTTTGTTTTTGTTATCGGGAAGTTTGGCAACGTGCCACTCGCGCCGGTGCAGGAGGACGAATCAACCTTCCGGCCTCCAACGCTGGGAGGTGATGAGGCCAAGCTTCACGCCTTCCTTCTAAAGCACGACATGGATGTCGTCTACCTGCGGAGGCACGTTGGTTCGTTGCCTGTGGTCCCCCCATGAAAAGGTAGGCGAGATCATCTTTACTCGAGACCTCCCCCTTTTTCCTAACATTCGCTCGTGCCTCTTCTAACTCACCCTTCTGGAATAGGGGTTCGGAGTCTCCCCCTCCATCCACCGAGTGCGAATGTGGAGGTTGTTCCCGACCTTGCTCTCGCGCGCGCGAAGTCTGCCGCCGCCGCCTGCTGCGAGGATCTGCCTCCCGCGAAATCCGATGGTCATAAGGTGAGGCTGAAGCGAAAGTGTGACCCGGCCGCGAGTCCCTCCGCTAAGCGGACTAACCCCTCAGTCGACGATGAGGGAAAAACAACGGAGGAGGGTGTCTCCCGCCCAGCTGCTCCTGTGACGGAGGGCCTGGCCGCCCATCCTGTCGTCGCGCCGGTGGCGTCTTCTTCGGGACCTGGGCCGAGAGGGCATTGAAACTTTCCTCTCGGCGAGAGATACACCAATTCGGTTGGCGAGCCCTCATTTATTGGGACAGACAGGCCAACCGGGTCTCCATCTCTTCTCTCCCTCCCCCTGAACCGAAAAGGAAATCGTCGACGGTCAGGCTTACGACATTTCTTACGCGTTCTACAGCTGCGAGAGCGCCGCTGCTTATGACACCGCATCCACCCAGTATCTCGCTCACGAGGCCGCGAGAGCCATGATGCGGGCCCACGAGCTGACCCATATGTCCTCTCGCCGCAGCATGGCTCTCGCACGGAACATCCTTGAGGTTGAAAAGACCCGCTCCATCGCTGCTGCCGAGGCTATGACCGCCAAGCAAAAACTGGCTGCGGCCGAGGATCTTCTCGTCAGTCGCCCGGACCGAGAGGTGACCACCCCTTCCAATGCTACCCAAGCTCTCGCAATGTTTACCTTCTTCTTTCCCGTATGTTTAACCTTTCCTTCCCTCACAGGACATAGCTAACTATGATACCTTGCTTGTTCGGTCCCGCATCCTAGAGGAGCGGAACAAGGAGCTAGAGGCCGAGAACAAGAGGCTGCGAGATGCCGCCGCTTGGCCCCCTCTCGCGGAGAGGGAAACTCGGCACCTTTACTCTCATGCCGAGTTCGAAGGGATGATGTAGAAGACGGTCCGGAGCGCGGCGGAGCATGCGTTAGAGTTGCTGCGGCGAGCTGGCCTTTGGAAGGAGGAGGGCGAGAGGATTCTCGCCCCTCACCTGCTCCCGTGGCTCTACCAGCCGGTGGATGGTCTCGGAGATCTCGCTGATCTTATGCTGGAACTTGGCGGACATCAGTCAGATGAGAGCAGCGATTATTCGGACGAGGACGATGATCAATCGTGATGATTTTTCTTTTATTTACATTTTCGCCGTGATGCGAGAGGTCGAACCTCTATTGTATTCATTTTGATGCGGAAAGGATTTCCGCTTGTTGGGGAAATGATTTATCTTAACCCCTAGAATTGAGAAGAATTTAATTTCTAAGAATGAAATATTAGGCTAAGTAAATATGCGTCGAATAGTATTCGACGCAACGTCGAAATATAGTCGACGTCTCTCTCAGAATAAGTCGAAGTAACTCTTAGAAGAAATCGACGTAATCATAGTCGACGTACCTCTGACTTCTAGTCGACGCATTTGATAAAGTAGACGCACCTTTGTCGATGCACCTTCTTTATTCTTCTCTCGACGTCCAGCCAGGATGAAATCGACGTTTACGTCGAATAGTAATCGACGCACGTCGATATCTATAAGTAATTCAAAAACACGCCAGATCTCTTTCCATCTTTCTGTAGATCTGATTTTTATGGAATGATATTATTCTTTTATAGCCGTTCTGAATAATCCTTTCCTTCTATTTGATACTTGGCTAATTTGATTAAGATTATTATGGATATTATTTGAAATCAGAATGAATTCTTTTCCTTCTACAGAAATATTGATTATGGAAACTCTTATCTCTTTTTAATTCTCTGTCTGCTAATTGATTATTCTCCCTTAGCAATATATTTTAAACAGAGTTATAAATAATAAGGAGGTCGGCAGAGAATGAGAACAAGTGATTCACCATATACATTTGAAAAAGAGGAAGAGCTCCCAAGTGAAGAGTGAGAAAGCTGAGAAAAGAGATAGTGTGCTGCAGCAAAGAAAAAGCCTTCATCTTCTTCTCCTTCTGAAGCCATTCTGCTGCAAACTCTGAAAGCTCTCACAAAAGAGAGAAAAGTTTACAATCTCCTTCTCACTATAGAAGAGAGATCATATTCACTATACTTGTGCTTCTAATCTTCTTGCTAGGAAGAAGATTCCTTCTTACATATATTGATCTCTGTTCTTCTACTTGTTCTACTTCCTCTTCTCATTCTATTTTCAAATTGTGTAAAAGAGTTCTTAGAATCTCTCTTCAAAAATTTCAGTTGTAGTGGTTCTAAGAGTCTCCTTACCAAAAGACTCAGTTTGGTTCTAAGAGTCTCCTTATCAAAAGACTCAGTTTGGTTCTAAGAGTCTCCTTATCAAAAGACTCAGTCTGGTTCTAAGAGTCTCCTTATCAAAAGACTCAGTGCAAGTTAGTGAATTCCTACCAAGGGGGTAGAAGAGTGGACTACCCAAAGTTTGGGGAACCACTATATTTCTTTGTGTTGTGCTGTGATTTTCTTCTTGCTATTTTTCTTCTTTACTTGCTTAATTCTTGTTGGTGTGTGGGAAACATAAATCTATGATTATCACATATATATATATATAATAGCCCAAAGTATTTTAAAATCTCTATTCATCCCCCTCTAGAGAATTCTAGTGAGGTTAACTGTGCACTTTCAATTGGTATCAGAGCCAGGTTGATCTAAAAAGGGTAACTCCTTGATAAAAAAGATCCTACCTCATATATATATATTTTTTGAAAACTATTTCTTTTCACATGGCACAAATCAAAGATTATGCTTCCACCAGACCACCAATGTGCAATATTGAAAAGTTTGCAGTTTGGAAAATAAGAATTAGGATTTATATGAATTCTATTGATGAAGAATTATTTAATGTTATTTTGACAGGTCCTCCCAAACCTTATAGAAGAGACTCAAGTGGTGAAGTGACTCAAACACTTGTCCCAAAGGCTGAGTGGACAGCTGAAGAAAAGAAGGCAGGAACATGTGATGCAAAAGCTGTAAACATTCTTGTCTCAACCCTCTCAGATGAAATCTTTCAAAGGGTTGTTGACTGTGAATCATCCAAAGAAAAATGGGAGGTTCTTACAAAGATGGTAGAAGGAAGTGCTGATGAAAGGAAAGATAAAAAAGCTCTATTAATCTCCCAATATGAGAACTTTCAAAAGAAGCATGAAGAAAGCATATCTGAGATGTATGATAGATTCAGTCTGATCATAAATCAATTAAGGAGCCTGGATAGAGAGATCTCTCTCACAGAGATCAATGACAAACTGTTAATGAGTCTCCCAAGTTCATGGGACTCAAGAATATGGGCAATAAGAGATACAAGAGGACAAAGGGAAATCTCAACAGATGCCCTCTTAGGAAAACTCAAATCCTATGAGCAACTGCTGAAAACCAGAGAAGAGAAGGAAAGAAGAGGAAGCACTTCAACCTCCTCAAAAGATAGAAACATTGCTTTGAAAGCAACAGAAGAAGAGACCCCTGTCACTGAAGAAGAATTATTCAGCCTCCTGGCCAGGAGATTCAAGAAATGGGTCAGGACAGATGGGTCTAGAAGGAGAGAATCAAAACCAAGGTATGATAAAACTCCTACTAAAGAAATCATTTATTCCTGCAGGAAAACTGGACACATTGCACCAGAATGTCCAGAAAATACTGAGAAAGAGAAAGATCTGAAAAAGAAAGATCTCAAGAAAAAGGGTAAGAAGAAAGAAAGAGGCTTCATTGCAGAAGCTTGGAGTGAAACAGATTCTGAGGACAGCACTTCATCCAAAAGTGACAATGATGAGTCTAAGCAAGAAGACCTATGCTTAGTGGCTTTTGAAAGCTCAAATGAAGAACATGGTGCTAAATCATGGAGTGAGACAGAATCAGAAGGAAGCATCTCTTCTGAAGATGATAAAGAAAATACCCCTATTCTCATAGAGGGATCTGAGGATAAGGCTGAGGTAAGCATTTTTGATGACATAGATTTTCTGTGTGATGATTTCAAAAATGATTTTAAAGGATTATGTTTAGATCAACTAAAAGCTAAACAAGAAATTAAGAATCTAAGATAACAAATTAATGTCATTAAAAACCAGAGAAATATAGAGGATACTTGTTTTAAAAAATATGAGCTAACGGCTAACATCAGAGAAAAAGAAATAGAGAGGGCTAAAATAGAAAACCAGCTTCTTAAAAATAAGGTATCCCAAGCAAAAGCTTTTGAAGAATCAATAAAAATGAGAAGCCAAACACTCAAAGAAATCACAGAAAAACAAACAAGAAGACATAAAAATCTTGGACTAGGAGCTGATCCCTCAGCTAGTCTAATTCCATCCAACAAGCCTGCTTGGATGAGCCCTGTTAAATTTACTAAACCCATCAAATCAACAAACCAAGAAGAAGACTCACAAAATAAGGGAGAAGACTTCAAGGAAATAAACCAATTTGATGAAACATCATACTATTCAGCTGATGACTCTCAAACTTCTTCTGAGAAGGTAACTGGCCAAGAGAAACAACTCATAAAGAAATAAAACCAGAAAAAGGGAAAATAAAATTTGTGAAAAGACAATTGCGTCGACTTCATATCGACGCATGAATGATAATGCATCAAATTCTACTCGACGCAATCTCTCAGATGCTTCAATCTCAACTCGACGCTTGAATAAAAGTACGTCGACTTCAAATCGACGCAACTTCTTCCATGCATCGATTCCAGATCAACACAATCTGGAGAAAGAACCGAGTATATATCGACGCAACTATCAACGTACGTCGAATAGATATCGACGCATACAAACTCAGAGCAACATAAAGACAGAACACTTCCATCCTCCAAAAACCTTCCATCTTAACCCCCATTCAGGACCCATTCATCCTGATCATAATTTCTATCCTAGTCAAAATTTTATCCAAACCAAAATTTTTATCCTAATCAAAATGTTTACCCTAATCAACACCACTATCCCTCTCTAAACTCAAAATCCCATAATCTAAAGACATTCAGATGTTATATCTGCAATAAAACTGGCCACATTGCCAAACAATGTTGGTACAATCAATCCAATTGATTATAAAAATTAGTCCAAGACTGTCTTAGAAAACATTAGGAGCAGGAAGAAATATTCTCTCAAGAGAAAACCCAAATTTTTTCAGGAAAGTGAAAGTCACGTCGATTTTATAACTATCAATAATAACTTACATCGACACATGCGTCGACTCCAATCGACGTATACGTCGATATGAAACCCTAACATCTTACCTCAGACTGTATCGACGCTTACGTCGAATTCCACTCAACGTAACGTCGACTTCATGAAAAAGAGCGGCAATACTAAAATATTTTCGGTCACATCCACTGTAGTACCGAATATGCCTCGAATTGTATCTTATTTCGACGTTTCACCTGACTTAAATAGACTCTTCAGTTAGAAATCTTCTCGCACTCTGCATCTTTCATCCCTCTTACCTCTCAGTCCAGCCATTTCTTCCTCTTTCTCACCGGCCTACAATGGCTCCCAAGATAAACTCTGGGTTCGACATTGACCTCGAATCCTTTCAAGCCGCCGCAGAAAATTATAAGAGCATCATAGCTCTCTTCACTGAAGCTGGTCTGGATAAGCTCATCTCCACAAGATGCAAGCTTCTGGAGACAGAACTTACAGAGCTGATGACTCATGTTCAGATATTTGAACAAGGAGAAATCACAGGAACAATCCATGAGACACCTGTCTCAATTTCTGCAGAACACATTAGGACCACCTTTGATCTACCATCAGGTACAGTCCAATATTATCTTTGTTCTAATAGGGAAAGGAAATCATTTTCTAAAAGAATAACTAAAATAATTTCCCTATCAGGTGATGAACCTGTGGAACTTACCCCTGATGAAATAAAGAATCTGTTAATCACCATGAAGTTCTCCAAAGATAGACCAATCCACCTGAAGAAAATAGACTTCTCTGATGAGTATAGACTGTTGGCAGACACAGCAGGGAAAATATTACTATGTAAGATCTCTGCCCATGATGCAATGCCCAAGCAGAAACTGAACATCATGAGAGCCCTTGTGCTGAAGAAGAAGGTAGACTGGGCAAACTGCCTGCTCAAAATGATAGGCTTTAAATACTCTCACAAAGAGAATGCCTACATGAGAATTATGAGCCAAGTACTCTTCCACTCCTTCCCTGACCTATGTAGGTCAAAAGGAATCCCCATTCCACCTGGCAAGAGGATGTCCATAGCTCTCTTCTCAAAATGGACCAGGCAAATTCCCAAGCCTGGTGCCATTCCTGAAAGGACTCCATCTCCTCCAACTCTCCTGCTCATCCATCATCACCTCCTCCTCCTCCTTATACAGACATCTCTTCTATACCACCATCATCCACACCTTCACAAATACCAACTCAATCACCTGCTCAACCCTCCTCTATTCCTCCACCTCCTCCATCCAATACCCCTCATCACAATGATACAGTCCCCTCTCCACCTTCTTCACATACAACACCTCCTCCTCCACTAACTCCTCCTCCTCCAATACAACATGAACCATCTCCATCCACTGACAACCTCATCACCCAATGTATCCAATCAGCAGCCCAAAGATTTCAGGACATGCTGGATGGACACTGCTTTCAAATTCACTCCTCCATCATACACATGCAGACCCAAATAGATGGGGTCAATGCCTATGTGCAAAGCCTGAAATCCTTTATCTCTTCATCTAGGGTCACCAAGTCTTTCTTAACCTCCTTGGCTAAAAAGGTCAAGAAGGGGGAGAAGTTAGATGAAGAGAAGCTCTCCAGTCACAAAACTCCCTCTCACAAAACCCCTCATTCAGATGTATTGATTATAGCAAGAGAAGCTGCACAACAAATATTGCAAGGGGAGGCAAGTAGAGCAGAGAATGAAGCTGAAAAGGGAGCTGAAGCTCAGGGGGAGCCAAATGCTGTTATACCTGAAACTGGAAATGAAAAGGAAACTGAAAAAGAAGTAGAAGGCTCAAAAGAAGTTCCATCCAAGGGGGAGCAAATTGCTGAGACTCAGGGGGAGCTGAGGGAATCACCTGCTACTGAGAAGGAACAACCCACAAAAGTATTCACTAGGAAAAGAAAAACTCCTCCTACCCCTGAACAATGATGATATACTCTATTTGAACAATTGTCTATGCTTAAATGCTGATTAGTCAAGTGAACATGAAATTTGTTTATATAATTTCTTATTCTATCTTCTTCTGATTGCTTAGCATATTTCTTCTCTATATAAATGCTTTGCTTTGTTGATTAAAAGCTGATACAATTTCTCTCTATATAGGGTTAAGACAAATAGGGGGAGATTGTTGGGGAAATGATTTATCTTAACCCCTAGAATTGAGAAGAATATAATTTCTAAGAATGAAATATTAGGCTAAGTAAATATGCGTCGAATAGTATTCGACGCAACGTCGAAATATAGTCGACGTCTCTCTCAGAATAAGTCGAAGTAACTCTTAGAAGAATTCGACGTAATCATAGTCGACGTACCTCTGACTTCTAGTCGACACATTTGATAAAGTCGACGCACCTTTGTTGACGCACCTTCCTTATTCTTCTCTCGACGTCCAGCCAGGATGAAATCGACGTTTACGTCGAATAGTAATCGACGCACGTCGATATCTATAAGTAATTCAAAAACACGCCAGATCTCTTTCCATCTTTCTGTAGATCTGATTTTTATGGAATGATATTATTCTTTTATAGCCGTTCTGAATCAGCCTTTCATTCTATTTGATACTTGGCTAATTTGATTAAGATTATTATGGATATTATTTGAAATCAGAATGAATTCTTTTCCTTCTACAGAAATATTGATTATGGAAACTCTTATCTCTTTCTAATTCTCTGTCTGCTAATTGATTATTCTCCTTTTGCAATATATTTTAAACAGAGCTATAAATAAGAAGGAGGTCGGCAGAGAATGAGAACAAGTGATCCACCATATACATTTGAAAAAGAGGAAGAGCTCCCAAGTGAAGAGTGAGAAAGCTGAGAAAAGAGATAGTGTGCTGCAGCAAAGAAAAAGCCTTCATCTTCTTCTCCTTATGAAGCCATTCTGCTGCAAACTCTGAAAGCTCTCACAAAAGAGAGAAAATTTTACAATCTCCTTCTCACTATAGAAGAGAGATCATATTCACTATACTTGTGCTTCTAATCTTCTTGATAGGAAGAAGATTCCTTCTTACATATATTGATCTCTATTCTTCTACTTGTTCTACTTCCTCTTCTCATTCTATTTTCAAATTGTGTAAAAGAGTTTTTAGAATCTCTCTTCAAAAAATTCAGTTGTAGTGGTTCTAAGAGTCTCCTTACCAAAAAACTCAGTTTGGTTCTAAGAGTCTCCTTATCAAAAGACTCAGTTTGGTTCTAAGAGTCTCCTTATCAAAAGACTCAGGGTGGTTCTAAGAGTCTCCTTATCAAAAGACTCAGTGCAAGTTAGTGAATTCCTACCAAGGGGGTAAAAGAGTGGACTACCCAAAGTTTGGGGAACCACTATATTTCTTTGTGTTGTGCTGTGATTTTCTTCTTGCTATTTTTCTTCTTTACTTGCTTAATTCTTGTTGGTGTGTGGGAGCCTGGACAACGGGTCTGCTCGAGGCCTAACTTTTGGAACTTCGGGAACCTGCCACCGAGTGAGCCTTCGGCCCTGCCAGCTAGGTGAGAGCCTGGACAACGGGTCTGCTCGGGGCCTAACTTCTGGAACTTCGGGAACCTGCCACCGAGTGAGCCTTCGGCCCTGCCAGCTAGGTGAAAGCGTGGACAACGGGTCTGCTCGGGGCCTAACTTCTGTAACTTTGGGAACCTTCCACCGAGTGAGCCTTCGGCCCTGCCAGCTAGGTGAGAGCCTAGACAGCGGGTCTGCTCAGGGCCTAACTTTTGGAACTTCGGGAATCTGCCACCGAGTGAGCCTTCTGCCCTGCCAGCTAGGTGAGAGCCTGGACATCGGATCTGCTCGGGGCCTTACTTCTGGAACTTCGGGCACCTTCCATCGAGTGAGCCTTCAGCCCTGCCAGCTAGGTGAGAGCCTGGACAGCGGGTCTGCTCGGGGCCTATCTTTTGGAACTTCGGGAACCTGCCACCGAGTGAGCCTTCGGCCCTGCCAGCTAGGTGAGCCTGGACAGCGGGTCTGCTCGGGGCCTAACTTCTGGAACTTCGGGAACCTGCCACCGAGTGAGCCTTCGGCCCTGCCAGCTAGGTGAGATCCTAGACAGCGGGTCTGCTCGGGGCCTAACTTCTGGAACTTCGGGAACCTGCCACGGAGTGAGCCTTCGGCCTTGCCAGCTAGGTGAGAGCCTGGACAGCGGGTCTGCTCAGGGCCTAACTTCTGGAACTTCAGGAACCTGCCACTGAGTGAGCCTTCGGCCCTGCCAGCTAGGTGAGAGCCTGGACAGCGGGTCTGCTCGGGGCCTAACTTTTGGAACTTTGGGAACCTGCCACCGAGTGAGCCTTCGGCCCTGCCAGCTAGGTGAGAGCCTGGACAACGGGTCTGCTCGAGGCCTAACTTTTGGAACTTTGGGAACCTGCCACTGAGTGAGCCTTCGGCCCTGCCAGCTATGTGAGAGCCTGGACAGCGGGTCTGCTCGGGGCCTAACTTCTGGAACTTCGGGAACCTGCCACCGAGTGAGCCTTCGGCCCTGCCAGCTAGGTGAGAGCCTGGACAACGGGTCTGCTCGGGCCTAACTTCTAGAACTTCGGGAACCTGCCACAGAGTGAGCCTTCTGCCCTGCCAGCTAGGTGAGAGCCTAGACAGCGGGTCTTCTCAGGGCCTAACTTTTGGAACTTCGGGAATCTGCCACCGAGTGAGCCTTCAGCCCTGCCATCTAGGTGAGAGCCTGGACAGCGAATCTGCTCGGGGCCTTACTTCTGGAACTTCGGGAACCTTCCATCGAGTGAGCCTTCATCCCTGCCAGCTAGGTGAGAGCCTGGACAGCGGGTCTGCTCGGGGCCTATCTTTTGGAACTTCGGGAACTTGGCACCGAGTGAGCCTTCGGCCCTGCCAGCTAGGTGAGAGCCTAGACAGCGGGTCTGCTCGGGGCCTAACTTTTGGAACTTCGGGAACCTGCCACCGAGTGAGCCTTCGACCCTGCCAGCTAGGTGAGAGCCTGGACAGCAGGTCTGCTCAGGGCCTAACTTCTGGAACTTCGGGAACCTGCCACCGAGTGAGCCTTCGGCCCTGCCAGCTAGGTGAGAGCCTGGACAGCGGGTCTGCTCGGGGCCTAAATTCTGGAACATCTGGAACCTGCCACCGAGTGAGCCTTCGGCCCTGCCAGCTAGGTGAGAGCCTGGACATCAGGTCTGCTCGGGGACTAACTTCTGGAACTTCGACAACCTGCCACCTAGTGAGCCTTTGGCCCTGCCAGCTAGGTGAGAGCCTGGACAACGGGTCTGCTCGGGGCCTAACTTTTGGAACTTTGGGAACCTGCCACCGAGTGAGCCTTCAGCCCTGCCAGCTAGGTGAGAGCCTGAACAGCGGGTCTGCTCGGGGCCTAACTTTTGGAACTTCGGGAACCTGCCACCGAGTGAGCCTTCGGCCCTGCCAGCTAGGTGAGAGCCTGGACAACGGGTCTGCTCGGGGCCTAACTTCTGGAACTTCGGAAATCTGCCATCAAGTGAGCCTTCGGCCCTGCCAGCTAGGTGAGAGCCTGGACAGCGGGTCTACTCGGGGCCTAACTTTGATATCATAAAACCATACTTTTCGAGACATTACTTTGCTCATTCCAAAACAAAAATATTCAAAGAATAACTCATTTCATTACATGAATTTAGGGATAGAATCGTTTCAAATCGTTGCCACTCCGTGTATGGCCAATGTTCTCGCCCTTCATATCCCGGAGGCGATATCCTCCTGACTTTAAAGCTTCTTCCACAATATATGGACCTTCCCAGTTAGGATTGAGTTTTCCCACCGTGGCTGACTGATATAAAAATTTGGTGGTTTTTAAATTAAGCGAAGGTTAAAGATTTTTTTTTCAAACCATATCCGATAAAGGCAAGCGTACCTTATCGTCTATAGTATAGGATATTAAGAAATATCAAGGTCGTATTCCACGGGGCGCGTTGATTACTTCTACTTTGAGGAAAGTCACCATTATCTTATCTAACAATATTTTTGAGTTTTAATTACTTAGCTAGAAGAAAGGAAAATGCAAACTAATTGAAGGGTTGTGATGAAGATAAAAGAGGCTAGCACTTAATCAAAAGTCACCTTGGAGTGAGAATAGACAAGTAAAAGGAAATTAAATCTAATTCCGTTTAAATTGAACTACTTGACCGTGGAGGTTCCCGAAGCTCGAACATGCCTCTCTCGAGGTTAATGCCCAACTAAGATTAGGAAAAATCAACCGGACTCTCGTCCTATAATCGATTACCTAAAACTTGCTTTACGAGGTGAACCCCACTATTGGATTTGACTCCAATCCGGGAGATTTACGTCATCCTCTCTCGAGGGGTGCGTGCAACTCTCTTTACCCTTGAGTGATCGATTCATACTTTGAGCCTCTCGGCTAACTAAATATGAAAACTTAAGCGAAAACCATATATCGAAAATATGGCCTCACCAATTAAAAATCAAGGGTAATTCAAGTGTTTATAAAAACGAAAAAAGAAAACTTTAGAAGATCATAACTTGTCTAACTCATCCTCGGATCATTTTGATCGAGTACTAATGAGGATTAGTTAATCATGGTGGAGGGGGAAGAGAAAGAAAGATAAAAATGCATATTAAGAAAATTTAACTAAGTAAGGAGGAGATAAAAAGAAAGAGAACAAACTATTTTTATTTAAATGAAAACTATTACAAGACTTAAGAGAGGAAATTGCAAGCTAGGAAGAACAAGATTACAAGCTTAAACTAAACTATTGCATTGAAGGAAAAATAATACATTGCATTAGAAAAGGAAGAGAGCATGAAAGTAAAGAGACATGAACATGAACATGAAAAGAGAAAAATACTCAAGAATGGCTCTAGCAGCACCTCCCCCACTCCAAAATTCTCAACCCTGGACTCAAGGAGAGCCTCTGTATTTATAGGCGAAATTTTCAAGTTACACGCCCTCGGTCACGGGCGTGACCAAGGGCGTGTAATCACTGTAACATTGGATCCGGCAGCGGCGTGGGCTTGGCGTGACGGCGGGAGAAAATCGGACATGTCACGGGCGTGACATATGGGTCACGGGCGTGACTCAGGATGGCTTCATTTAATGCGGCATGGGCTAGGCAGACGGCGCGGCGGCGTGCTTGGATCACGCGGGAAGGTCACGGGCGTGACTTTGGGTCACGAGCGTGACTTTTGTTGACTTCTCAACGGCAACTTCTCGTCTCGACGGCAGCTCCACGTGGCAGATTCTAATATTACACGCCCATGGTCACGAGCGTGACTTTGGGTCACGGGCGTGACCTGGGGCGTGACTTGGTGTGGACTGGTTCAAACAGTGCGACATCGATTCTGGACTGATCTTCAGCTTACACGCCCTTGGTCACGGGCGTGACCGAGGGCGTGACATGCCATTTTTCCCGATTTGTCCCAAAAATCTGCAAATATCGAAATTAAGCTAAGTTAGAATCAAAATTACAAAAAGAACTACTTATAACCTAAATTTGACATAAAATAGAGAATTCATATTAAATATTTACAAGATTTTCTATTATAAGTTATAAAAATACTACTTATCAAATACCCCCATACTTGAGGTTTTGCTATTCCAGAGCAAAAGTGTGAGACATTATTAATAAGACATCCTTAACAAATTTATAATTTAAAACTAAAAATTCATTTAACCAAAAGTTAAGTTAAGAGTAAATTCAAGGGGGAGTTAAGTCCTAAATTATGATGATGATTTGAAAAGAGGGAAAAATGTTTAGGCAATAGCTTCTCAAGAAAATTAAGTAGTTTGACAAAATTGTAGAAATTATAAAACTAAATTAAATTAAAATTATAAGAACTCTATCTTAAAAGAATCTTAAGGAAAAGTAAATTACTAAATATTGCTCTCTCCATAATTTTCAACTAAAACTAGAACAATGATAATTGGCTAAGGGGGATTTCATAAAATTTGGCATAAGAAGAGAAATTTTTGAATGGAGGAAATGAAATTTATCATGAAATTTCCTTCTCTTTTTTTTTTCTTACTCTTTTTTTTTCTCTTCTAATAAAAACCCAAAATGTATATGGTTTAGGAGTAATGAATTTTATCCTCTTACTCCATGCCATATAATCTTTTCAAAAATTTTGGGTGCATATGTTTTAGGGAATAATGAATTTTATCCTCTTATTCCCATGACATATGATCTTTTAATACATTTTTTTATGCCATCAAAGGGGTAGGGTAGGGGAAAAAAAATCTAGCTAGCTTTAAATCATATTGAGAGCAAATTCTAGTAAAATTAACATTCCTAAGATCTAAGAAGTTAGAAGAAAATATAATTAAAATCTAAAGAGGTTTAGGAAATTTACTACAACATGAAGCCATTTAAAAATAAAAAGAGAAGTCATGCAAACAAAATTCTCTAATCAATTTAAAATCATAAGATGATTCTTAAATCAAAATTACCTCAAATTTAAAATTAACAAACTATGATAAGCAAAATTTCAGCCAATTAAAAACTTAAACATGCTTATAAACATTCTCAACTAGATTTCTAAGAAATCACAAAAACAACAAGAAGGAGGGAAATAAGAATTTTTTGGAATTTTTGATATTATCTTTTTTTTTGAATTTTTCTCATTAAAAACTATTTACCAAGAAAGGGAACTAGCTTTAAAACTTAACAAATTTTTTTTTGCAAGTCTTGGACTTCCCAAGGGCTACCCGGTGAAGGATTCGCAAGGTACTAGGAGGTGTGATGGGATAAAATCCCAAACGTCCCTTTCCAAGATTTAAATTTTTCTGTTTTCTATTTTTTTTTAGTTTTTGGGTTTTACAAGTGCTAAAATAGAAGAAAACATAAGAAAAAATATATATTTTTTTTGTTTTGAAAATTTTCTGATTTAACAACTATTAAAAAAAACTATTTACACCCCCATACTTAAAGTTAAACATTGTCCCCAATGTTTAAAACTAAGTATGAAGTAAAGGAAAAAAAAGAAGTGCAAAACAAAATAAAAAGGAAATGCATGATAAAAGAGAAGGAAGAAAGAGAAGGGGCTTCCCTGATTTTTGAAGTTTGCGCGGGGAAGCGACGATTACCTACAAAATATATTAAAGAACAAGAGAAGACAATAAAAAGATAACTTTGGGGTGCCTCCCAAAAGCGCTTTGTTTAAGGTCGCGTAGCTTGACCCACTTGCCGGTCATATTAAAGGTTGAAAAACAATTGAATCACTCTTTTCATTTGGTAACTCTCCCGGAAGATATAATTTAAGGCGGTGCCCGTTAACTTTGAAGGTACCTTTTTCCGGGTGGGAAATTAAAATTGTCCCATAGGACCAAACCTCTTTAACAATAAAGGGTCCGGTCCATCGGGATTTTAGTTTTCCCGGAAAAAGGCGAAGGCGGGAATTATAAAGGAGGACGAGATCGCCCGGCGAAAAAGTTTTTGGAAATTTTATATGCTTATCGTGATAAAACTTTGTTCGCTCCTTATATAATTTATTGCTCTCATATGCGTTCGCTCGCCACTCATCTAATTCGTTCATTTGAAATTTTCTTTGTTCTCCCGCTAGAGTGGAATCGAGGTTTAAAAATTTAAGCGCCCAAAATGCGCGATGTTCTAATTCGACCGGAAGGTGGCAAGCCTTGCCATAAACCATTCGATACGGTGTACAACCGATAACGGTCTTGTACGCCGTTCGATAGGCCCATAGCGCGTCATCGAGCTTTATTGCCCAATCCTTCCGATTAATAGAAACCGTTTTTTCTAAGATCCGTTTTAATTCTCGATTAACAACTTCAACTTGGCCGCTCGTTTGTGGGTGATATGCAGTGGATAATTTGTGCGTAACACCATATTTTGCTAAGATTTTTGTGAATTGAGTATTGCAAAAATGGGTGCCCCGATCACTCACAATAGCGCGCGGAGTGCCAAATCGAGAGAATAATTTTTTTAAAAAGTTAACGACGACTCGCGCATCGTTAGTGGGGAGAGCTTGCGCTTCCGCCCACCTTGACACGTAGTCGACCGCTACTAGAATATACTTATTTGAAAACGAAGGAGGGAGAGGACCAACGAAATCAATGCCCCAAAGATCGAAAATTTCGCATTCTAAGAAAATGTTTTGGGGCATCTCATCCCGGCGAGAGATGTTCCCCGACCGCTGATAGCTGTCGCAAGTACTCATAAGGTTGTGAGCATCTTTGAAGAGCGAGGGCCAATAAAAGCCCGCCTCCAGCGCCTTCCTCGCGGTTCGGTTTGAATGATAATGACCTCCGGTGGGTCCCTCATGACAATGACGTAAAATTTTAAGGCCTTCCTCACTCGAGACGCATCGTCTTACTACCTGGTCTGCGCATACACGGAATAAAAAGGGGTCCTCCCAAAAGTAATTCTTTAAATCAGAAAAGAATTTCTTCTTTTGCTGACTCGAGACTTCTTTTGGCAGGACCCGGGCTACTAAATAGTTAGCCAGATCTGCAAACCAGGGGGTAGACGATGAATTAATATTTTCGAGAGCAAGGAGGCGCTCTTCGGGAAATTTATCATTAATGTCAGATTCTATTAATACGTCCGAGGCGGGGTTTTCTAAACGGGAGAGATGATCGGCCGCCAAGTTTTCGGCTCCCCTTTTGTCCCGGATCTCTAAGTCAAACTCCTGCAAGAGGAGGATCCATCGCAAAAGACGAGGTTTGGCGTCCGATTTGCTTAAAAGATATCTAAGTGCGGAGTGATCCGTGAAGACGATGACTTTCGAGAGGGTGATATACGACCTAAACTTATCGAAGGCGAAAACGATTGCTAGAAGTTCCTTCTCGGTCGTGGTGTAATTTGCTTGTGCCGACGTGAGTGTTTTGCTAGCATAATAGATAGGGTGGAAATACTTACTCACCCGTTGGCCTAAAACGGCACCAACCGCAATGTCACTCGCGTCGCACATGATTTCAAAAGGGAGCGACCAATCCGGCGCGACTATAATCGGGGAGTTTATAAGTTTTTCTTTGATAAGTTGAAAAGCTAAATGACATTCATCGCTAAAAAGAAAAGAAGAATCTTTCTCGAGAAGATGGGTTAACGACTTTGTAATTTTTGAAAAATTTTGTATAAAGCGCCGATAGAACCTCGCGTGGCCTAGGAAACTCCTAATAGCTTTTACGTTTGTGGGAGGGGGGAGTTTTTCAATTACTTCAATCTTGGCCCTATCGACCTCGATCCCCTTGCCCGAAATTTTATGGCCAAGGACTAGTCCTTCCTTGACCATAAAATGGCATTTTTCCCAATTAAGCGCTAAATTTGTTTCCTCACATCGCTGCAACACGCGCTCGAGATTTTTTAAACAATTTTCAAAAGAACTCCCGTACACGGAAAAATCGTCCATAAATACTTCCATCACCTCCTCCACTAACTCGTCAAAAATTGCCAGCATATATCTTTGGAATGTAGCTGGCGCGTTACAAAGACCGAATGGCATCCTTCGATAAGAGAAGGTGCCAAAGGGACAAGTGAAAGTGGTTTTCTCTTGGTCGTCGGGCGAAATCGGAATTTGGAAGTATCCCGACAAACCATCGAGAAAACAGTAGTAGGAGTGACCCGAAAGGCGTTCTAAAATTTGGTCGATAAATGGTAGAGGGAAATGATCCTTACGGGTGTCATCATTTAATTTCCGATAGTCGATGCACATCCGCCAACCCGTAACAGTACGGGTTAGGATCAATTCGTTATTTTCGTTCGCAACTACCGTAACACCACCTTTCTTTGGTACGACTTGTACTGGGCTAACCCAAGTACTATCCGATATCGGGTAGATAATTCCCGCGTCCAATAGTTTGATCACTTCGGCCTTAACGACTTCTTTCATGTTAGGGTTTAGCCGTCGTTGAGGCTGGACCGAATTTCGGGAATTATCTTCGAGAAAGATTTTATGAGTGCAGAAGGAAGGGTTTATACCCTTTATATCCGAAATTTGCCACGCAATTGCGTGGCGGTGCTTTCTTAAGACAATAGCCAACTCGGAAATTTCCGAGTTGCTAAGTTCGGATGAAACGATGACGGGTAGCTTCGACTCTTTTTCTAAAAATAAATACTTAAGGTGAGGGGGAAGTTGCTTTAGTTCTAAAACGGGTGGCTCTTCATAAGATGTTTTGATTTTTATTTTTTCTAAAAATAGTGGTTCGGGTGGTGTGAAACGAGTGACTTCTTCTTCTTCCAGACAAAAGAGCTCAGCGAACTCGGACTCGTGACTCGAGGCGGAGACTAACTCGGGAGGGGAATCGAATTCCCAACACTCTTCCAGGTAAAAACACGAATCGTCGTTTTCTAATGTGTTCCGCATCGAGGAATTTATGCCGAAAGAAACTTCATCGTCTCCAACCCGTAGGAGGAGCTTTCCGTTACTTACGTCAATAATGGCGCGGGAGGTGGCAAGGAAGGGGCGGCCGAGTATGAGGGGTACTTCGGCATCCTCTTCGATGTCAAGAATGACAAAGTCCACCGGGAAGATGAACTTGTCGACCTTGACGAGCACGTCCTCCACTATTCCTACCGGATATTTTAAAGAGCGATCCGCTAATTGAATACTCATTCGAGTGGGGCTTGGATTTCCTAGACCTAGCTTCTTAAAGAGAGAAAAGGGCATGAGATTGATACTTGCTCCCAAATCCGCTAAAGCGTGTTTTACTAACGAATTGCCAAATAAACACGGGATGGAGAACCTTCCCGGGTCATTCACTTTTCGAGGCAATTTGTTGAGTACAACCGCGGAGCATTCTGCGTTCAAAGAAATATGCGAAATATCTTCTAACTTTTTCTTATTGGAGAGCAACTCCTTAAGATATTTCGCATATTTAGGCATTTGAGAGATAGCCTCGCAGAAGGGTACATTAATGTGAATTTGTTTTAAAATATCCAAAAACTTTTTATAATTCTTTTCGGCGCTCTCGCTCTTAAACTTAGACGGATACGGAATATTAGATGTAGAGACGCGCGGAGCTATCGTAGCAGGTAAATTCGAAGATAAAATAGGAGAAGGAGGAGGTGGAGGGGAAGTTACCTTGGGTTCGTCCTGTTTAGAAACCACCTCCTTCCCGCTTCGGAGTGTAATCGCGTTTGCGCTCTCCCTTGGGTTTGGCTCCGTGTTTCCCGGAAGGGCTTCTTGCTGGCGCTCGGAGATTATCTTTGCTAGCTGGCCCACTTGGTTCTCCAAATTTTTGATCGATCCGGTGAGGTTCCGGATGTTCGCTTCATTTGTAGCAACATATTTTGCAAAAATCTCTTCAAGCGGAGAGGGTTTTTGCTGTTGCGGTGGAAAACCGGGTGGATTAAAATTTGGAGGGGGAGTTAAATTGAGAAGTTGATTTGGAGGTTGATTCAAATTTAAGGGACGCTGAGCATTTCCTTGATTGCTCCATGAGAAATTCGGATGATTCCTATAACCCTCATTGTAGGTGTTATTATACGGAGCGGTGTTCGGGTTATAGGAAGGCCGAGGCGGATTTCCCATGTAATCAACTTGCTCTTCAATTAAAGCATTATTAGCCCAAGGAGGAGTGGCGGAGGAAGCAGACATCTCCGCCACTTGCTTTGTTAAGCGCTCAACTTGTAAAGCCAAATTTGAAGTAGCGTCTATTTCAAAAAGTCCGGCCGGCTTGCTAGGCCGAGCTCGGGGCAAATTCCATTGATACGCATTAGTGGCCATTTCCTCAAAAAGCTCTTGAGCGGCCTCCGGGGTTTTCTTATTTAACGAGCCCCCAGCGGCCGCATCAATCATTTGCCTAGTTTGGAAATTTAAGCCGTTATAAAAGATTTGCACTTGTTGCCAAGTTGGCAGTGCGTGGTGAGGGCATCTAAGCAAAAGCTCCTTGAAGCGCTCCCATGTACCATAGAGAGTCTCCGAGTCGATTTGCATAAATGACGCAATATCCGTGCGCATTTTAGCGGTTTTTGAAGGCGGAAAATACTTTGTAAGAAATTTTCCCGCCATATCGGCCCATGTAGTGATGGAGTCCCTAGGAAGGGAGCCCAACCACTGCTTAGCCTTACCCCGCAAAGAAAAAGGAAAAAGACGTAATCGAATGGCGTCATCGGTGACGCCATTGATTTTGAACGTGTCGCAAATTTCGAGAAAATAAGAAATATGATAGTTTGGATCCTCGTCTGGGTGACCATCGAAGGTCACCGATTGTTGCACCATTTGTATAGTGCTGGACTTGATCTCAAAGTTATTGTTTGCCACCGGGGGGCGAATAATACTTGATTGTGTGCCGTCCAGATTCGGCTGCGCATAATAGGACATGGTCCGTTGCACAGCCTCATTAGGATTTGGCGGATTTGGCGGATTAGGGTCACCCATATTTGCTGTGTTAGTGTCCCCGATCGACTCTTCGAATTCTACTTGATTTTCCTGATTATGAGAACGGCGGCGCCTCGAAAGGGTTCGCTCGATCTCCGGATCAAAAGGAAGAATCGAAGTGCTACCTCGGGTCATACACTAAAAAGAGAAGAAAGGAAGAAGAAAAACTAAAATTTTTTTTTTCTTTTTGAAAGTTAGAAAAAGCAAACTAAAATAGAAAGAAGCATGATAAAATTAATAGCTATCCTCTTTTCAAAATATCTACGCAAAGTCCCCGGCAACGGCGCCAAAAAAACTTGATATAAAAATTCGGTGGTTTTTAAATTAAGCGAAGGTTAAAGATTTTTTTTTCAAACCATATCCGATAAAGGCAAGCGTACCTTATCGTCTATAGTATAGGATATTAAGAAATATCAAGGTCGTATTCCACGGGGCGCGTTGATTACTTCTACTTTGAGGAAAGTCACCATTATCTTATCTAACAATATTTTTGAGTTTTAATTACTTAGCTAGAAGAAAGGAAAATGCAAACTAATTGAAGGGTTGTGATGAAGATAAAAGAGGCTAGCACTCAATCAAAAGTCACCTTGGAGTGAGAATAGACAAGTAAAAGGAAATTAAATCTAATTCCGTTTAAATTGAACTACTTGACCGTGGAGGTTCCCGAAGCTCGAACATGCCTCTCTCGAGGTTAATGCCCAACTAAGATTAGGAAAAATCAACCGGACTCTCGTCCTATAATCGATTACCTAAAACTTGCTTTACGAGGTGAACCCCACTATTGGATTTGACTCCAATCCGGGAGATTTACGTCATCCTCTCTCGAGGGGTGCGTGCAACTCTCTTTACCCTTGAGTGATCGATTCATACTTTGAGCCTCTCGGCTAACTAAATATGAAAACTTAAGCGAAAACCATATATCGAAAATATGGCCTCACCAATTAAAAATCAAGGGTAATTCAAGTGTTTATAAAAACGAAAAAAGAAAACTTTAGAAGATCATAACTTGTCTAACTCATCCTCGGATCATTTTGATCGAGTACTAATGAGGATTAGTTAATCATGGTGGAGGGGGAAGAGAAAGAAAGATAAAAATGCATATTAAGAAAATTTAACTAAGTAAGGAGGAGACAAAAAGAAAGAGAACAAACTATTTTTATTTAAATGAAAACTATTACAAGACTTAAGAGAGGAAATTGCAAGCTAGGAAGAACAAGATTACAAGCTTAAACTAAACTATTGCATTGAAGGAAAAATAATACATTGCATTAGAAAAGGAAGAGAGCATGAAAGTAAAGAGACATGAACATGAACATGAAAAGAGAAAAATACTCAAGAATGGCTCTAGCAGCACCTCCCCCACTCCAAAGTTCTCAACCCTGGACTCAAGGAGAGCCTCTGTATTTATAGGCGAAATTTTCAAGTTACACGCCCTCGGTCACGGGCGTGACCAAGGGCGTGTAATCACTGTAACATTGGATTCGGCAGCGGCGTGGGCTTGGCGTGACGGCGGGAGAAAATCGGACATGTCACGGGCGTGACATATGGGTCACGGGCGTGACTCAGGATGGCTTCATTTAATGCGGCATGGGCGAGGCAGATGGCGCGGCGGCGTGCTTGGATCACGCGGGAAGGTCACGGGCGTGACTTTGGGTCACGGGCGTGACTTTTGTTGACTTCTCAACGGCAACTTCTCGTCTCGACGGCAGCTCCACGTGGCAGATTCTAATATTACACGCCCATGGTCACGGGCGTGACCTAGGCCGTGACTGGGTGTGGACTAGCTCAACAGCACGGCATCGACCTGGACTGGTCTTCAAGTTACACGCCCTTGGTCACGGGCGTGACCGAGCGCGTGTAATGCAATATTTTCCCAATTTGTCCAAAAATCTGCAAATATTAAAATTAGGCTAAGTTAGAATCAAAATTACAAAAAGAACTACTTATAACCTAAAATTGACATAAAAAGGAAAAATCATATTAAATAATTACAAAAATTTCTATTAAAAACTTATATAAAAACTACTTTATCACTGACCTCCCGGCTGCGTCGACTTTTTTCAACACGAGGTCACCCTTTTTGAACTGTTTGATCCGGACGTGCTTGTCGAAGTATTTGGCCATCCGACGCTTGACTTCCTCTTGTCGGATAGCGGCTAGATCTCGGACTTCTTCGACCAAGTCCAGGGAGAGCCTCAACTCCTCATCGTTTCCTGCTCTCCAATCTTCATCTCCATTTGAGGCGGCTTTCACCCGTGGCATTTTGACTTCAAGCTCTACTGGGATGACAACATCGGAACCGTGAGAGAGCTTAAAGGGGGTCTCCCCTGTGGTGGTGTTGGGGGTGGTCCTCAAAGCCCAGAGAACTGAGGGGAGTTTCTCCACCCAATTTCCTTTCAAATTTTCCACCTTCTTTTTGAGTAGGTTTACTATAATCTTATTTGCAGCCTCCACCTGCCCATTGCTCCTGGGGTGGTGGACGGATGCAAATCTGAGATCTATCCCCAGTTGGCCGCAGAAGCTGATGAATTCCTCGCTAGCGAACTGTGGTCCATTGTCGGTTACTATAGCTTGCGGAAGCCCATGTCGGCAGATGATCTCCCCCATACGAAGTTGCGGATCACCTGGGAGGTGACCTTTGCAAGGGCTTTGACCTCCAGGCATTTCGAGAAATAGTCGATCATGACTAAGAGAAACCTTCTATGCCCGCTAGCCTGGGGGAAAGGCCCTACCAAGTCCATCCCCCATATGGCAAAGGGCCAGGGCGCCGTGATGCTCCTTAGCCTCTGAGCGGGCAAGAATTGAAGTGGAGCGAATAGCTGGCACTTCCAGCATTTCTTGGCGAACTCCACCGCATCTTTGCTTAGGGTCGGCCAGAAATACCTTTGCCTCATTACCATTGCTTCTACCGTCCTGCTCCCCGAATGAATGCCACATTCGCCGGAGTGGATCTCCTCCAGGATCCTCGGGACCTCTTCCTCTGAGATGCATCGCGATAGGAATCCCGAGAGGGTCTTCCGATACAAGTCCCCATCGCGGAGTATGTAGTAGGCTGACTTGTACCGAAAGCGCCTTTGATTCAGAACTTCTTCTGGAAATTTTCCTATTGATAGGAAGGTCACAAAAGGATCCTTCCACGAGGGTCGCTGTTCTATATCCATGAGCTCCCTTTCCTCTATCGAAGGGCGGAACAGATCTGTCAAGGTCTCCCTGACCCGAGGACCGGACTTGGCCAGTCGATCGGCCGAGACACTCTCCTCCCTTGGGACGTGCCTGATGGAGAAGGTTTTGAATGCTCCGATTAGAACCCTTACTTTAGCGAGATACCAGACGAGTGTGAGCTCTCTTGCCTCAAAATCACCCTTGACCTGCGAGGCTATTGTCATTGAATCGGTGAGAACCTCCACATCATGGAATCCTAGCTCCCGGGCCAGACGTAGGCCGGCGATCACTGCTTCATATTCAGTCTGGTTGTTGGTTACTGGAAAATGTATCACCAGTGCTTGCTCGATCTTCACTCTGTGGGGGCTCTCCAACACCACCCCTCCTCCCAAAGAATTCTTGCCCGAGGCTCCGTCGACCAGCAGCTTCCAAGGAACGTGACGTAAGACTCGCTCCTCTTCCGTCTCGACCACGAAGTCGGCCATAAAATTTGCAACTGCCTGGGCCTTCATTGACAGCCACGGGTGGAAGGTGATGTTGAATTCACTTAACTCTATCGACCACTTCGCAAGCCTCCCAGAGTGCTCTACCCCCTCGAAGATTTGGCGGAGGGGGTGATCAGTTACCACTTGAATCGAGTGGGCCTGGAAGTACGACCTGAGCTTTCTTGCTGAGATGATCAGGGCGAAGGCTAGCTTCTCCAAAATTGGGTATCGGAGTTCCGCCTTCTTCAGAACCCTGCTCACGTAGTAGATGGGTAGCTGCCTATTGCCCTCCTCCCGGACCAGGACGGAGCTTACGGCTTCAGCCCTGACCCCAAGATACAGGGATAGGTCCTCCCCCTCCTTAGGACCTTGGAGTAGTGGAGCCTTGGTGAGTTGGCTCTTCAGGCCCTGGAAGGTCTCCTCGCATTCCTCCGTCCATTCGAATTTCTGATTGCCTCGTAACACCTTAAAAAACGGAGAGCATTTCTCCCCTGCCCGGGAGAGAAACCTACTCAACCCTGCGAGCTTCCCGGTCAGCCGCTGGACCTCCTTGGCGCTCCTCGGAGACCCCAACTCCATGATGGCCTTTACCTTGTCCGGGTTAGGCTCTACCCCCGTGGGGGTAAGGAGATGACCTAGGAACTTTCCTTTGCTGGCTCCAAACACGCACTTCAGGGGATTGAGCTGCATCTTGTACTTGCGCAGAGTGGCGAAAGTTTCCTCGAGATCCCGGAGGTGGGAGCTCACGCTCTTGCTTTTTACCATGAGGTCGTCTACGTAGACCTCCAAGTTCCTTCCTCTTTGCTCCCGGAACACCCGGTCCATTATCCTTTGGTAGGTGTCTCCGGCATTCCTCAGTCCAAAGTACATCATCTTGTAGCAGTAACACCCCTCCCGGGTGATGAATGAGACATCTTTGATGTCTGGGGGGTGCATCCTGATCTGGTGATAATCTGAAAAAGCATCCATAAAACTCATCACAGAAAAACCGACGGCTGAGTCAACCAGCTCGTCGATCCGAGGCAGGGGATAACAATCCTTAGGGCAGGCTTTGTTTAACAAAGAAAAGTTAATACACATACGCCAGCGGCCATCGCCCTTCTTTACCATGACGACATTGGAGACCCAGCCTGGATACTGGATCTTCGATACAAAACCTGCTTCAAGGAGTTTTGCCACCTCCTCGCGGATCGGCCCTTCGAGCTTGTTGGCTATGGTCCTTCTCTTCTGTCGGATGGGGCGGACCCCCGGATCAAGGTTAAGCCGGTGGCAAGCCACATCCGCATCGATACCCTGCATGTCCGCCGTGTTCCATGCGAAGATGTCCACGCTCCTTTGGATGCACTCCAGCATCCTTCCTCTGTCTTCCGGTCCAAGGCCCCCGTTGATCCGCACCTTCTACACCCTTCCTCCCTGGGTGGTGACCTCCATCTCAACCACCTCTTCTGCTGCATCCAGTCGGGTCGGCTCTTCCCACCTTCCCCCTGCATTTCTGCCCTCAGATGGGACCACCTTTCCTGCCGCAGCTTCCTCCCCCACGGGCTCAACATGCTCCCCCTGAGCCACTTCCATCTCCCCTCCTGGGATGCTGCTTTCTTCTTCGACTCTCTTCTCCTCCCCCTCTTCTTCTGGCTCCTCCGGCCTCCCCATCTCCTCATCCATCTTCTTAGCTTCCGCCATCCAGGAGATGGTGTTGACGGCGGTCACATAGCACTGCCTTGCCACCTTTGCATCACCCCGGATCCGAACTTGGACTCCTCCGCTGTAGAACTTCAAGCACTGGTGGAAGGACGAGGGCACGCATCGGAAAGCGCTGATGAGAGGGCATCCAAATATGGCATTATAGCTGCAATGACGAATCGGCAATTTCTCGGGACCCCTCCCAACGTCACCTGGAGGCCAACTCCTCCCTCAACCTCCTTTCTCTCCCCCGAAAAGCTGAACAACGGTCCATCGGAGGCCTGCACTCTTTTCTTCTCCACCTCCATCACGTCGAAAGCCTTCTTGAAGATGACATTCATGGAGCTCCCGTTGTCAACCAAGATCCGGGAGACCGTGAAGTTCTCTATTGCCGTCTGGATCACCAAGGCGTCACAGAACGGATCTTCGTAGTTGGGCATATCCTCCGATGAGAAGGTGAGCTTCTCTATGGGGGGGGGGGGGTCTGAGAAGCCAATGCGACGTCTCTCCTGAACATCACCTGGAAGCTCCTCTTGCGAGTTGCCTCGATCCCGACCCCACCGTGGATCACCCCGATCCCTCCCCTGGCCCCTACATCCGCCCTGTCTTCACACCTGTCCTCCTCCCCCTCTGGGAACACTTCCTCGATCCTGACCAGTTGCTGTCGTGGCTGATCTCTCCCTCTCATCTCCAGGAATTTCGGCAAGTGGCTGTTGCGTGACCTTCCTCCAGATGAAGGTCACAGTAAGGCAATGCCACCTTGCCCCCTCTTCCTCCTCTTCCTCTTCTTCCCCGGCCTACCACCATGGCTTGCTCCCGAGGAGGGTGAGGGGGCCTGGGGCCCTACCTCCATCCTTGGTGGACCCCCTGCTCCCTCCCTCGGTATCCCCCTTCTTTGCCTCTTATCGGTCCTTCCTGACATCCCCAGGCCAGCCGGTTATTGGGCTCCTGGCGCCTCCAATACCACTGCTGCCTTTCGAACCCCTGACCCCTGGGTTCCTCTCTCCTCCTTCCTTCCTGCTGCTTCACCTCAGGCTCGCTCATCTTTGCCAACCTCCTGTAGAACTCAGGGTTGGCCGCCTCGCCTTCTATCTTATCCGCTGCACGCTCCATCAACTCCTCAAAGGATAGATGAGCCCTTCTCTTTAGGTCCATTTTGAAGAACCCGTCCTGCAACCCCACGATGAATGCCAACTGGAGGGTGAACCTCGGCACCTCCTGCACGAGGTGGACCTCCTCCTGGAACCTACCTACATAATGGGCCAGTGACTCCCCCTGCCCTTGCTTGATCTTGAAGAGCGCCTCCGCATCCTTCTTTCTCTTCTTTGACGTCAAAAAACGTAGCCGGAAGCTCCGGCGCAAATCGTCGAACGCATAGATGGAACCCACGGGGAGCTGGTGGAACCAGTCCCTAGCCTTCTCCTTTAGGGTGGTCGCAAAGAGTCGGCACTTAAAGGCGTCAGACATGGGAAAAATTGAGACCATGTCTTCAAACCATTGCAGGTGCAAGATTGGGTCATCCTTGCCAGTGTAATAGGACATCTCCGGCCCTCGGAACCCCTCCGGCACTGGGGCCGAGAGGATCAGCTCACAGAAGGGGCTCCCTTCCCTTGTTCGGCTAGTGTTCCTCTCGCGCGGGGCCAGCTCGCATACCTCCGCACTCGCCGGACAGCTGAACAGCTACCTCCCGGGGAGATCTCGCGCACTCGCCTCCGCTGGCACCTCCTTCCCGGGCCATTGCCCCGGAGCATTCTCTCCGATCTGCTGGGGCGAGACCACGGGAACTACTAGTGTCTTACACTCGCTCCTCCCGACGAGAATCGACTGTATGACCTCTCGTTTGAACTTCTCTAACATCTCCAGCCACTCCATTATCGCTGGTGGCTGCGAGTGGCCTGAGTCAGAACCATTTACCCCATCTCCTGTCATCCAGTTCAGTCTGAGATTTTCCTTCACCGACTACGGTCCACGCTCACCGCACCAAAATGTTGAAACCGACTAACGGTCTCTTGAGTTCGGACCCACAGGGGGGTGTAGTCGATGCTTATTCCTCCCTCACTAAACTCTCCGAACAGTGGATGAGAAAATTGGAACAGATCCAAGGCTGTAGCGAGGAGGTCCCGCCACACACCCGGAAGATCTCAGAGAGCTTCCCCTCCCGAACCAAAGCTCAGCCGGGCACCTTGGAGGGCACTAGCCAACCGAGACTAGCCTTCAGGAGAGGATTCCGAAAATCGGGCCTTCTCCAAGGTGCCCTTAAGGGTCTATTTATAGATTCTCTAGGCCGGTCTGCAAATAGCACGAATCCGCCTTTTGGTTTTACTAACCACACCTTAAATTGGTCTGCTAACAGCCTAACTCCGCTGTTCTGAAGGGATATTGGCAGCCCACAAGGGGCAACCAGGTCATTTCTCCCTTGAAGCCATCTGGGCGAGTGGTCCGCGAAGACAAGGGCACCACTCGCCAGACTGCTAAGCGTTTGTCGAACGTTGTTTATCGTTCGTCGAACTCTCCTCTCGCCAGACTTCTTTCTCGCTACAATTGGCTGGGCGAGTGCCCGCGCGCGCGATACTCGACCCGCGCATGTTCTTCAAATGCTGATCAACGTTTGTTGAGCGCTCCTGAGCTCCGGGCGAGTGGTGCGCGAAGGCACCACTCGCGGGTCCTCCTGCCTGCTGCGCTCCGCCGGGCGGGTGGTCCATGTAAGCTCCACTCGCCAGCCATTCGGTCATGCTGGGCGGATGAAGCCCTGTTTGTCCTCTCTCGCCCGTACTTGTCGCTACCCTGTGGGTGCGCTTGTTTCCCCTTTCCCCCTTTTAGGCCGGGGGCCCACTCGGCAAATATGGGGTTGTACACATATCATGACCCTTAGAGTCACCCACCAAAATTTTGGAGGGTTTTGGGGTCTTTAGACCATAAAATTAAATCAAATATGAATTATTAAATTTTTACAAAAAATATAGAAAAATCATCTCCAAAAATTCCCGTTTTTGGATATGTTGAGGGTGGTGATATGACTAGCCTATGTTCCAAAATGAAAAACATTTGACTGAGGGGATTGATGGGGGCACTCCAATTTGTCTCTAGTCAAATCTATGTATAGGTTGCACCAAAATGAGTGATGTGGTCAGACCAGTGGACCAAATGAGTTGATTTTTTTTTTAAATTAAAGTAGACTTCAAGCCCTACAAGTTTCATGTTGACCATTTTTTCATTAGAGGCCTATAAGTATTTTTAATAGTTAATTCAAACCTCAGAATAATATGTGACAGAAATTAATCAAACCATAATATTATCCTTCCAATCATTTGATCATCATGATCAATCCGACGACCCTGGCTCGTCGGACCCAATGAGCCAACGACTCTGATGAGCCCGACCTGGAGCCACTTATAGTAGCTTTTCCAGGCCACCTGCACTCCTCCGTGGCCGGCCAATGCCACCATAACCTCCGTTGAGGTGGTGGCCGACGATAGGCGGTGGTTGGTTGGCCGGAGGTGGCCGAAATAGTGTTTTAGACGTGGAAGAAGAAGCTTACACAATCACGCTCTCGACCAATTGGCCCCAAACCTTACGGCCAACAGAAGCAGATCTACCCACTAAGAGAGATAAGGAGGAAAGGACCTGAGTGGTGGTGGTTTGCCTCACCGATCGTCGGTCGTGGAGCTCTCGGGGCCATGACTTCTCTGTCACAAGGGGCTCGGGTACTTCAGGTAAATAGTGGAAACATCTCCTCTGAGACCAGTGAGTGTGTTAATTACCTCAATTGGCGAGAGGAGGGGTCAAGCCTTGATTACTCCATTAATGTCCATGAGGAGGTTTATGAACAAACCTGAAATTCAGAGAATTCAGTCACCTAATGGCCTGGAAATGACTGTCAATATTCTCTAAACTGACGAGGGGAGATGAATCCATGCATGGGAAGAGGATTGGGGAGGACCTTGGCCTTCCATGCCATGAATGACCATTTCTCTCTCCTCTATTTTTTGGGGGAAAATTGGGCTTTCTCTCTCCTAGTCACCATTTATAGAAATCCGGTGGCAAATTATATAATTCTCATCCCCATGAGCTAGTGGGACACTTCAATTGGGCCTAGCCCAAGTGGATTGGGCTTGATTAGGTCAAATTAGAGTAATTTGACCTAAAATGGGGTTGAGTTGACTTTGGTCAATTTTACCTTTTGGGTTGACCTCAATGGGTGGTTAGTGACCCATTGGCCTCTACTAAGGGCTAGGAATGTTTGGATAGGGTCAATTTGGCAAGGTGGAGGCCAATTGACTCTTAATAGGCTAGTTTGACCAAATTAGGACTAGGGTTGACTTATGTCAACTTGACCTTCTTAGTTGACCTTAATGGGTTGTTAGGGACCCAATAGACTCCCTTTAGGGTTAGGAAGGCTTGAGTGGCGTCAGTTTGGAAATTGGTAGGTCAATTGGCCCTAATTAGGCTACTTTCACCCTTTTTGGGTTAAAGTTGACTTTGGTCATCTTGACCACTTTGGTTGACCCCAATGGGTCCTAAGTGCTCTAAGGGACCCCCTTAAGGGTCAGAGGTGCTATGGTGGGGTTAAGGAGTCAAGTTTATGCCTAAGAGTCCAACCCTAGGCTTGGTAATTGGGACTTGTTATTTGCAGACCAATGTGGTTTTCACCTACATGCCTAGGTTCACATGGTCTCTTTGAGTTTCCTAAGGTTTTGTCATGACCTAGTCACAACAAAACCACCCTAGGGGTCTAGTTGTTTGAGGGATGCTACATAAAGTATTTGAGTGATTATTTAAGAGCAGGGCTTCAAATTACCCCAAGACTCACTCAACAAGGGAGCTGAAACACAAGAGATGATCACAATTCTTGATTTTAAGAGAAGGGCAACAATAACATTTTGAGGCTAAATGAATGCCAATTTTTTGGAAGTTGGTGTACAAATATGTTTTTTCCTAGTGGCCAATCACATTATGATGCTCATCTCAGGGGGATGAGATTTGACCACATCCAAGCTCAAGAGTTTGTTCTAGGGGTGGGTACACATAGAGCTTCTTTTAGAGAGGTTATAAAGAAAGAACCATTAAGGTATGGTTTTCAAAGCATAGTCCCATTATATAAGGTGTTGAACTTTACAAATCTAGTTAAAATGTTGTTATGTCTCCATGGCCCTTTAGTGACAGACATGATATTAATACTGTTGTTGGAGAGAATAAGGTATTTATTATTAATATAATTAAAAAAAAGATTCCCTATTATAGACTTTCCAGGTTTCGTTGAATCAGAAATATTGTTGAAGAAAGTTTAAGTTATAATAACCAAGCTCTCGAGAGAAGCTAGTGCTACAAGATTTATAGGAAACCCAGTGTTGTTTAGATTATTCACTAATATTATTTCATAGGAACCTCGAGATGTATTTATCGATTAGGTTGAGTGTGTATTTAGGAATATGAGAACAAGACAACAAATGCGTGCATGATGAAATAATAATGGATTTGATAAGGGTAAGTCTTCCTCCCATGTGCAATATCTTAAGAGGTCATGCCTCAATATAAGAGTGAATATTGGCGACCATAGGTTCATAAAAAGAAGGATTTCCTTTACCAAAGAATATAGGGATTCCAAGGTAAGGGAAGGGGAAGGTCCCTGCAGAAATATTTAATTTTTCAAGAATTTGTCTGTAAGACCCCCCTTTTTTTTCTCAAACATCCGGGTCTTAGGCCCAGAACCGCCGCTTTGCGCTGACACCCTCATTTGGGAAGGTCGCCACTATAAAATGCCGATGCTGCCGGCCAAATCGATCACGAAGAAGCAAAGAAAGATAAGCTAAAAGAAAGCCAAGTCCACATCACATAAAAGTAACACATCCACGAAGAGATGTCCACATAAATATAACTGAAAATAAATGAAGAGATAACAAGGGCTCCTGCCCGATACATTAAGCCTCACTACAAATTCACTCGCGGAAGCAAAATAACTAGAACTAATAGCCACTCACGGATCCTGTCATCGGTGCTCCCGTGCTAGACTGCCCCACCTCCATCTGCATCGGCCTCTGGTGCTGTTCCGTCGCCGCGGTCTCCTAAAATTATAAGGTCCACCGACCATTTGTCAAAAAGACTAAGCCAATCCCCCACCCCTCCCCCAATGACTCCTAGGCACCGAGCGGGAAGGATGAAGCGGAGGACAACAAGGGGTAATAGCAATAATAGATGACAGGGTATAACTTACAGGAAGAGTTCTACCACTACTCAAGTATATAAATGCATAAGCAAAGCAGGTAATAAAGCATAGTAAGAGCAGGTAAAGAATAAATAAAGTGCAGTAAGTAAAGACATATATAAAGGAAAGGTAACCATTGATTTATAGGAATGCCCACACAAACCTATAGACCAAGGGGTCGTTTAGCAAGGCCTATCGTATAAGAAGTCCCATAACCGACTTATACGATAGGGGTAGGGGTTGAAATGCAATGTTTATGCTATGACATGCAAGGTATGTAGTTATGCTATGTTCACACAAGTGCAACTCACACACTACGACTCTATGCGCACAGACCTTTAGTTCCCCCCTTTTGGAGCTAGCAAGACTCCCAGGATACTCCCGTAGTGGCAAACGGAAGCGGTGGGTTGGGCCTCGCCCACCTCTAGGTTGGTATATGCACTACCTAACCTAGACCTATCGTATGCCTCAACGCAAAACCGCGGAGCATCTGCGTACTCTTACTGGCTGGAACACCAGACTTTTATGGCTAAGTGCAAATTCCACACTTGCCGAGCCCGAGTATCAACGTTGGTGCAACGACCGTCGGGACTAAGGACCCACCACCTTGTGCACATGCATCATGTTCTACTATCTATCAACAACTCCAACATAAACCACCTGGGCTCAACTTGGCCATCCAAGAACTAAACTGAATCACAAACTCTCCGGATCAACAATCCGCACCAGCCACCACCGAGCCTACAACTCGGGGTACCCATCCAACTAAACTCCCGAACAACGGAGTGTGAGGGAGTGTATTATTATTTAGTCTTGAGCACCATCTTACCCTACGACTTATGGTTGATCTTGGACTTCCTGAGGGTTACCTTGTAAGGGGCTCGCTATGGTACTAGGAACTGTAATGGGTTGACACCCCAAAGTTTGCTTTCTCAAGACACTTACTGATATTGGTATCTACCCATAAGATTTCCCTCTACCATTTCACTTGAGTTAGGCCTAAGTGTTTTAAGACAAACCAGGGGAAAGACGATCTTTCGTCAACCCCCAGGACAACCTTACTCTTAACCCA
Source organism: Dactylorhiza incarnata (assembly GCA_033032865.1). NCBI lineage: Eukaryota > Viridiplantae > Streptophyta > Magnoliopsida > Asparagales > Orchidaceae > Dactylorhiza > Dactylorhiza incarnata. Next base: position 12,916,114 of record JAWHQI010000028.1, read on the forward strand.
CCAAGTACACTTTCCTCACATACACTTCTTGGGTGGACTCACAACAGTCTAATCAACCCATGTGCACCACCTGCACACCATTTCCACCTAGTATGTCACTAAATTCCTAAGTTTCACAGTTTTACTAAACGCAGACCAAATTGACTATATGAAGCTTACAACTAGAGGTACTCCAAATATTCATCCAACTGACCCAAGCTATTTATTGGAGGTCTATCATGATATTATAAGACAAATTCCAGAGAATCATATTTTCCCTAATTAATTAATATTTATTTTAATTTCTCCAAACATTTGCCAAGTATGAAAATGAACATGAAGTGTAAGTACATCTTATGATATGGCTCTCCAAAAATTATGATAAATCTATGATGACTAAATAACATCAGAAACAACATATCATATTTTTACAGTAAGAAATTGTCCTCTAATTTGATTATTTATCATCTATCCAAAATTAAAGTTTTATGAAGGAACCACCAATAAGATCAACACTTAAATTTTGGGAAAATTACCAACTCTTGTATTAACCAGAAAAGGCTACTGACTAAGTTTCAGGATTTAAGGAAATCATTTTCTCACTAAAATAAATAAATTAAGAAAACCTCAAATTAAATGAACTGTGAAGTAGCCTACTGATTTAAGTCTTCAAAAATTCTGTAAAATTTTACAGAGCTTCCTAATGTTCTAAAAGGTCCTATCACCAATTTGCACAATTTAACAATGAGTTTGGGACCCTCAAATATTTTTCTTAAGTTTAAATCAAAACAGGTGCCTTGTGAAAGAAGTACTGATTAAATCATTTATTAAAATTCACAAAAATTACCAGAGGTCTAAACCATGAATATAAGGGCACCACCAAAGTTTCATCATCATCCAAGACTTTTTAAGCATGAAAATGTTTCTTATAAGAAGTTTCCCTAATGGGATTATGTCCTAATTCAAAGGGAATATTGGCTCCTAAAATTCTTATAAAATTACCCAGTGCCTATTTACACCATATGAACCTATCTACCAAGTTTCATAACCATCCAGGGACTTTTGACCACATGGCCTTCACAAGGTTCTAAATGCGCACCTAGGAATAAAACTAGTGTTCTAGGGCTTAACCCCCTCCACACCACCCCATACCACTCATGGAGGTGTCTTAGGTGATCCTAAACCAGTTACCAAGGTTTCACTTCATGGTGATGAGTTTTGACTACCACACCCCAAGGTAAACACCATACCCTAACTTTGACCCTAGTTATCCTAACTTGGGTTTACAAAATACTCAAAGAAACAGTCTCAATTGGGCTGATAATTTTACCAAGGTCATACAATAACCCTAAGGAGCACCCGACAAAATTTGGAGGGTATTGGAGGTTATTTAACCCACTAATTAATTATTGGATGATTTATGAAATTATTTCAAAAATCTTAGAAAAAGGTTCTCCTAAAAATCCCATCTTTGGATATGATGTGTGTGTAGGTATAAGTAGACTATGTTTCAAATCTCAAGTCCATATCAATTCCCAATCAAAAGTTATTCAAGAAATGGTGGCCGTCTTACACTAGGGACCAGCCCAACCAAAATGGACCTACAGGGAGCTACAGAACTCCTTTTGGGGTGAAATTAATTTTAAAATAAAGAAGACTTCAATGGATACAACTTTGATGTTGACTACTTTTTCATAAGAGGGCCCTAAGTATTTTTAATAATTAAATCTAAGTACAACAAAATATATGATAGAAATCTTATAAACATTTAATTATATAACTGTTTCTATGTTCGACGAAATTCAAACTCTGCGTCCGACGAAAGCAGATCAAATCTGCGTTCGACGAAAACTATTTCGTTCGGCTAATATACTTAATAACAACGCTCGGCTAATATAACGTAGAACTGCATTCGACGAAACTTTACAAAAGCTTCGTTCGACGAAAGTCAAACTCTGCGTTCGACGAAAGAAGATCAAATATGCGTTCGACGAAAGCCGAACGCAGCTGCGCTCAACTAATTTCTCTAATAACAGCGCTCGACTAATATCTCTAATAACAACGCTCAACTAATATCTCTAATAACAACGCTCAACTAATTTCTATTATAACAGTGCTCGACTAAAGCAGACCAACTTTCGTTCGACAAAATCTGAACAAAGCTGCGTTCGACTAAATCTTTACAGCACTCGACGAAATAAATGATATATCCGTAAACATTAATATAAAGATCTGACGGCTCTCCGTCATCTTCCCCAATCTTTGGACGGCTCACGACAGCACGTCCTGGGCCTCTTTGCGGGGTGATTTCCCGGCCACCTACGCCTCTTTCCGGCCGGCCAATGCCACACTAACTCAATCGCTATGCTGGTGGCATTCGCCTGCTACATGCGGGAGGAGGGAATCGAGTTTGAAAGTGGAGGTCTAGTTCTTATTCTTCTTATTTAGAAGATCTTGTTTAAGTTTTAGTTCAAAGTAATGATATTCATTATATATATATGTAGATGTGGTGAGTGAGTAATTAAAACAAGCAGTAGAGATGCATAAAAGAAATCAGCATAGCAACCATGAACAAACAACAAACAACCAGAAGACACAAGATGTATAGTAGTTCCCCTCAACTGGGTACATCTACTCTTCTACCCACTGGTAGGAATCCACTAGGAGGTTGTTGATAAGGTGCCCTCACACCAAGGGGTTTTTGATAAGGTGTCCACACACCAAGTGAGCTGTTGATAAGGTGCTCTAACCAAGATGCAGGTTTTTGCTAAGGTGCCATGTCACTTGGATTAACTTTTGAAGGGAGTTATAACCCTGTACAGGATGGGGTAAGGAAGTAAAATGAAAAACAGAAATTTTAATGTTCTTCTCTGTATAAGAAGACTCTTGAAGATCCAGATGTGGTGTTGAATGGATCTGATGTTGAAGAGCTCCCCCTGTATGATATGGATTGATGACAGTTCTGGAGGTCTCTCCTTTCAAACACTTCTTTCTTCTGGTGTAGTGATAATCCTGAGCAAGTAGTTGTGATTTGTGTCTCAGGATGTTTGTAATCTGCAGGAAGATGTTAGCAACCAAAAGTGTGCTATTTTTGTTGTGTCTCGTGTTCTTTTGCTTTCTCTGTTTTTATATCTTTATAATCTGAGAGCCTTTTACTTTTAATTTGAATTCTTCTCTCGGGAAGAAGGAAAGAGCTAAGGTCTCTCTATCAATGCTTTTTCTGCTCGAGAAGATGACCCGCCGTTTCTTTTCATTAAAGCTATTCTACAACGGCTAAAATATTAATTGATCTGCAACGACTAAGAGGAATAGTCAAAACAAAAGAAGGATAGTGATATAAGATATTAAAATGATTCAGAGAGAAATTCGTCGATCCCAGCTTGACATTTGTCGGGATGAGCTCGCCGTCTGATGTACTGAGCGATTGTCTCTATCTTGGAATTCGTAGACCGCTGAGATGGCTGGATTGAGTTTGTCGAGCGCCATTCAGAGAATGCCTGGCCGCTGAGATTATTCTGACTGAATTCGTCGAGCGCAGTTCACCATTTGTCGAACGCTGTTCTGATGAAGATTTGTCGAGCGCTGGCTGGCTGGAATTTGTCGAGCACTGTCTGTCTTGAATTTGTCGAGCGCCGGCTAGCTTGAATTTGTCGAGCATCGTTCGACATTCGTCGAACGCAGAGAGCTTGTATTATTTTCTTATGTATATTCTCCGATTCGATCGCATCATATTTAATTTATGTTTCCTTAGTTTTCTTAGATGAATTATTAACAAAAGGGATGGATCCTAACTCAAATCAAAAGCTAAGGTTCCAACAATCTCCACCTATTTGAGTTGGGATCCTAAATCAAATTAAAACTAGTGGCCTGGTGGTCTCCCCCTATTTGGTTTAGGATGCCGACAGTTTTAATTTTTTAGGTTCTCCTCTTCTCTCTCACTTGGTCTTTTTATTAAAATTATTTGTGCAACTCTATACTCCTAGATTTTATTTGAATAGGATCTGAATTAAAATTTTCAATTGCAGCAACCTTTAATGGATTTTAAGGAATCTTTGTCTGATACCTTCCTTCTTAAGAATCCCCTTATCAGAAGAGACTCACACTCAGTGCTTCTGATTATTTCTAATCAATGCAACTACGGTAGAATGCTCAACATAATTTGGAGAAGGTCTGTAAGAATATTGAAGTTATCTGATATTAACATTCAAATGAGTTTTATGCTTGCTTATTTAATTAGGAATGGAGTTTAATGGTGAAAAACTTTTTAATACCATTTGAAAGTTCTTTTAGAAATATATGTTTTAAAAACTTTAAAATCTGATTTTTGATACTAATTGAAAGTTTTCTTTTGTAGTCATTAAAATATATGTTTGAAACTATTTTAAAGTTTTCTTGATAATCATTAAGTAAATTAGTCTTAATTGATTTATTTTGTGCTTTTGTATTTTCTTTAGGTTTATTATCTTCAGAAGTTAAGTAATTTATGTTTGTTAACTTCTTTTTAATTTCTTTGTTTGATTTTACTAAATCTGTAATTGTTATTTTAAAACCAGGTTTATAAATTTTAGAGGTAGGATTGTGATTTAAACTTACCTCATTTACCTTTTTTGATTCCGCTTCTGCATCTGGATCTTGATATGACCCATTTATGACCATCATGCAGAAAACTCTAGCTCTGTGCTCTTTTTCTTTTTCTTCTTCACTCAGATTTATTGATGGTTCTGCATCATAAATACTTTTAGTTAAAGTAATGGAAGAAGAGGGTTCATTTACCATCCTAGAGGGAGTTCCAGATTCCTCTTGCAGAAGTGCAGTCTTCAACTCTTTGAAGAATGTCTTTTGACACTGATTGAGTTAAGATCTGCATAGCTTTTGTATCTGCATCTGTTGAGTAGTCTGAAGATGGGGAAGGTTCTGTAGATGGGGAAGGTTCTGTAGATGGGGAAGGTCCTTTATGTTTATCAGTCTGCCCATCATCAGCACCAGCTTTGAATTTATCTGGCTTCATTTTGCAAACACGAGCAATGACATCAGTCTCTTTGTTGCCACGTTTTATTTGGTAGTTTTCTTTGAAGAAGATATATCAGCGCAAACATAGTCAGGCCCTTTCATTGCTCTCGAAGGGGACTTGAGACCCGTGGAACTAGGTAATGCATGTGTAACTGCCTTTGATGATATGAGAGGAGGTCCTGTCAAAATAGATTTGTAAATTTCTTCATCCATGACATTCATATATAGCTTAATTCTAACTTGCCATAAAGAAAAATTATCAAAATTAAATATGGGTGGATCTGAAAACAGAAAGGTTACTTGTGCCATTTTAGAAAGCTATTTTTAACACAAATAAGAACTATGTGATCTTTGTGATTCAGGTGTTAGCCTGTAAAGAATCAACACTCCTCTGATACCAATTGAAAGTGGAGGTCTAGTTCTTATTCTTCTTATTTAGAAGATCTTGTTTAAGTTTCACTTCAAAGTAATGATATTCATTATATATATATATGTAGATGTGCTGAGTGAGTAATTAAAACAAGCAGTAGAGATGCATAAACGAAATCAGCACAACAACCATGAACAAACAACAAACAACCAGAAGACACAAGATGTATAGTAGTTCCCCTCAACTGGGTACATCTACTCTTCTACCCACTGGTAGGAATCCACTAGGAGGTTGTTGATAAGGTGCCCTCACACCAAGGGGTTTTTGATAAGGTGTCCACACACCAAGTGAGTTGTTGATAAGGTGCTCTAACCAAGATGCAGGTTTTTGCTAAGGTGCCCTGTCACCGGGATTAACTTTTGAAGGGAGTTATAACCCTGTACAGGATGGGGTAAGGAAGTAAAATGAAAAACAGAAATTGTAATGTTCTTCTCTGTATAAGAAGACTCTTGAAGATCCAGATGTGGTGTTGAATGGATCTGATATTGAAGAGCTCCCCCTGTCTGATATGGATTGATGACAGTTCTGTAGGTCTCTCCTTTCAAACACTTCTTTCTTCTGGTGCAGTGATAATCCTGAGCAAGTAGTTGTGATTTGTGTCCCAGGATGTTTGTAATCTGCAGGAAGATGTTAGCAACCAAAAGTGTGCTATTTTTGTTGTGTCTCGTGTTCTTCTGCTTTCTCTGTTTTTATATCTTTATAATCTGAGAGCCTTTTACTTTTAATTTGAATTCTTCTCTCGGGAAGAAGGAAAGAGCTAAGGTCTATATCAATGCTTTTTCTCCTCGAGAAGATGACCCGCTGTTTCTTTTCATTAAAGCTATTCTGCAACGGCTAAAATATTAATTGATCTGCAACGGCTAAGAGGAATAGTCAAAACAAAAGAAGGATAGTGATATAAGATATTAAAATGATTCAGAGAGAAATTTGTCGATCCCAGCTTGACATTTGTCGGGCTGAGCTCGCCGTCTGATGTACTGAGCGATTGTCTCTATCTTGGAATTCGTAGACCGCTGAGATGGCTGGATTGAGTTTGTCGAGCGCCGTTCAGAGAATGCCTGGCCGCTGAGATTATTCTGACTGAATTCGTCGAGCGCAGTTCGCCATTTGTCGAACGCTGTTCTGATGAAGATTTGTCGAGCGCTGGCTGGCTGGAATTTGTCGAGCGCTGTCTGTCTTGAATTTGTCGAGCGCCGGCTAGCTTGAATTTGTCGAGCGTCGTTCGACATTCGTCAAATACAGAGAGCTTGTATTATTTTCTTATGTATATTCTCCGATTCGATCGCATCATATTTAATTTATGTTTCCTTAGTTTTCTTAGATAAATTATTAACAAAAGGGATGGATCCTAACTCAAATCAAAAGCTAAGGTTCCAACAGAGTTCCGCTCACCGTGTTCCGCAAGCTATTCACCTTCAGAGCCACTCGCGGGGTTGCGTTCTTCACGGGGCAGTCTCCCATCAATGTCGTCGGCACTGCCAACAAAAACCACGACTGGGTTTGTTGGTTTGTTTTTGTTATCGGGAAGTTTGGCAACGTGCCACTCGCGCCGGTGCAGGAGGACGAATCAACCTTCCGGCCTCCAACGCTGGGAGGTGATGAGGCCAAGCTTCACGCATTCCTTCTAAAGCACGACATGGATGTCGTCTACCTGCGGAGGCACGTTGGTCGTGCCTGTGGCCCCCCATGAAAGGTAGGCGAGATCATTTTTACTCGAGACCTCCCCCTTTTTCCTAACCTCGCTTCGTGCCTTCTTCTAACTCACCCCTTCTGGAATTACACCGGGTGTTCGGAGTCTCCCCCTTTCCATCCACCGAGTGCGAATGTGGAGGTTGTCCCGGAACCTTGGCTCTCGCTTCGCGCGACGAAGTCTGCCGCCGCCCGCCTGCTGCGAGGATCTGCCTTCCCGCGAAATCCGATGGTTCATAAGGTGAGGCTGAAAGCGAAAGTGTGAATAAAAGTACGTCGACTTCAAATCGACGCAACTTCTTCCATGCATCGATTCCAGATCAACACAATCTGGAGAAAGAACCGAGTATATATCGACGCAACTATCAACGTACGTCGAATAGATATCGACGCATACAAACTCAGAGCAACATAAAGACAGAACACTTCCATCCTCCAAAAACCTTCCATCTTAACCCCCATTCAGGACCCATTCATCCTGATCATAATTTCTATCCTAGTCAAAACTTTTATCCAAACCAAAATTTTTATCCTAATCAAAATGTTTACCCTAATCAACACCACTATCCCTCTCTAAACTCAAAATCCCATAATCTAAAGACATTCAGATGTTATATCTGCAATAAAACTGGCCACATTGCCAAACAATGTTGTACAATCAATCCAATTGATTATAAAAATTAGTCCAAGACTGTCTTAGAAAACATTAGGAGCAGGAAGAAATATTCTCTCAAGAGAAAACCCAAATTTTTTCAGGAAAGTGAAAGTCACGTCGATTTTATAACTATCAATAATAACTTACATCGACACATGCGTCGACTCCAATCGACGTATACGTCGATATGAAACCCTAACATCTTACCTCAGACTGTATCGACGCTTACGTCGAATTCCACTCAACGTAACGTCGACTTCATGAAAAAGAGCGGCAATACTAAAATATTTTCGGTCACATCCACTGTAGTACCGAATATGCCTCGAATTGCATCTTATTTCGACGTTTCACCTGACTTAAATAGACTCTTCAGTTAGAAATCTTCTCGCACTCTGCATCTTTCATCCCTCTTACCTCTCAGTCCAGCCATTTCTTCCTCTTTCTCACCGGCCTACAATGGCTCCCAAGATAAACTCTGGGTTCGACATTGACCTCGAATCCTTTCAAGCCGCCGCAGAAAATTATAAGAGCATCATAGCTCTCTTCACTGAAGCTGGTCTGGATAAGCTCATCTCCACAAGATGCAAGCTTCTGGAGACAGAACTTACAGAGCTGATGACTCATGTTCAGATATTTGAACAAGGAGAAATCACAGGAACAATCCATGAGACACCTGTCTCAATTTCTGCAGAACACATTAGGACCACCTTTGATCTACCATCAGGTACAGTCCAATATTATCTTTGTTCTAATAGGGAAAGGAAATCATTTTCTAAAAGAATAACTAAAATAATTTCCCTATCAGGTGATGAACCTGTGGAACTTACCCCTGATGAAATAAAGAATCTGTTAATCACCATGAAGTTCTCCAAAGATAGACCAATCCACCTGAAGAAAATAGACTTCTCTGATGAGTATAGACTGTTGGCAGACAGAGCAGGGAAAATATTACTATGTAAGATCTCTGCCCATGATGCAATGCCCAAGCAGAAACTGAACATCATGAGAGCCCTTGTGCTGAAGAAGAAGGTAGACTGGGCAAACTGCCTGCTCAAAATGATAGGCTTTAAATACTCTCACAAAGAGAATGCCTACATGAGAATTATGAGCCAAGTACTCTTCCACTCCTTCCCTGACCTATGTAGGTCAAAAGGAATCCCCATTCCACCTGGCAAGAGGATGTCCATAGCTCTCTTCTCAAAATGGACCAGGCAAATTCCCAAGCCTGGTGCCATTCCTGAAAGAACTCCATCTCCTCCAACTCTCCTGCTCATCCATCATCACCTCCTCCTCCTCCTTATACAGACATCTCTTCTATACCACCATCATCCACACCTTCACAAATACCAACTCAATCACCTGCTCAACCCTCCTCTATTCCTCCACCTCCTCCATCCAATACCCCTCATCACAATGATACAGTCCCCTCTCCACCTTCTTCACATACAACACCTCCTCCTCCACTAACTCCTCCTCCTCCAATACAACATGAACCATCTCCATCCACTGACAACCTCATCACCCAATGTATCCAATCAGCAGCCCAAAGATTTCAGGACATGCTGGATGGACACTGCTTTCAAATTCACTCCTCCATCATACACATGCAGACCCAAATAGATGGGGTCAATGCCTATGTGCAAAGCCTGAAATCCTTTATCTCTTCATCTAGGGTCACCAAGTCTTTCTTAACCTCCTTGGCTAAAAAGGTCAAGAAGGGGGAGAAGTTAGATGAAGAGAAGCTCTCCAGTCACAAACTCCCTCTCACAAAACCCCTCATTCAGATGTATTGATTATAGCAAGAGAAGCTGCACAACAAATATTGCAAGGGGAGGCAAGTAGAGCAGAGAATGAAGCTGAAAAGGGAGCTGAAGCTCAGGGGGAGCCAAATGCTGTTATACCTGAAACTGGAAATGAAAAGGAAACTGAAAAAGAAGTAGAAGGCTCAAAAGAAGTTCCATCCAAGGGGGAGCAAATTGCTGAGACTCAGGGGGAGCTGAGGGAATCACCTGCTACTGAGAAGGAACAACCCACAAAAGTATTCACTAGGAAAGAAAAACTCCTCCTACCCCTGAACAATGATGATATACTCTATTTGAACAATTGTCTATGCTTAAATGCTGATTAGTCAACTGAACATGAAATTTGTTTATATAATTTCTTATTCTATCTTCTTCTGATTGCTTAGCATATTTCTTCTCTATATAAATGCTTTGCTTTGTTGATTAAAAGCTGATACAATTTCTCTCTATATAGGGTTAAGACAAATAGGGGGAGATTGTTGGGGAAATGATTTATCTTAACCCCTAGAATTGAGAAGAATATAATTTCTAAGAATGAAATATTAGGCTAAGTAAATATGCGTCGAATAGTATTCGACGCAACGTCGAAATATAGTCGACGTCTCTCTCAGAATAAGTCGAAGTAACTCTTAGAAGAATTCGACGTAATCATAGTCGACGTACCTCTGACTTCTAGTCGACACATTTGATAAAGTCGACGCACCTTTGTTGACGCACCTTCCTTATTCTTCTCTCGACGTCCAGCCAGGATGAAATCGACGTTTACGTCGAATAGTAATCGACGCACGTCGATATCTATAAGTAATTCAAAAACACGCCAGATCTCTTTCCATCTTTCTGTAGATCTGATTTTTATGGAATGATATTATTCTTTTATAGCCGTTCTGAATCAGCCTTTCATTCTATTTGATACTTGGCTAATTTGATTAAGATTATTATGGATATTATTTGAAATCAGAATGAATTCTTTTCCTTCTACAGAAATATTGATTATGGAAACTCTTATCTCTTCTAATTCTCTGTCTGCTAATTGATTATTCTCCTTTTGCAATATATTTTAAACAGAGCTATAAATAAGAAGGAGGTCGGCAGAGAATGAGAACAAGTGATCCACCATATACATTTGAAAAAGAGGAAGAGCTCCCAAGTGAAGAGTGAGAAAGCTGAGAAAAGAGATAGTGTGCTGCAGCAAAGAAAAAGCCTTCATCTTCTTCTCCTTCTGAAGCCATTCTGCTGCAAACTCTGAAAGCTCTCACAAAAGAGAGAAAATTTTACAATCTCCTTCTCACTATAGAAGAGAGATCATATTCACTATACTTGTGCTTCTAATCTTCTTGATAGGAAGAAGATTCCTTCTTACATATATTGATCTCTGTTCTTCTACTTGTTCTACTTCCTCTTCTCATTCTATTTTCAAATTGTGTAAAAGAGTTTTTAGAATCTCTCTTCAAAAAATTCAGTTGTAGTGGTTCTAAGAGTCTCCTTACCAAAAAACTCAGTTTGGTTCTAAGAGTCTCCTTATCAAAAGACTCAGTTTGGTTCTAAGAGTCTCCTTATCAAAAGACTCAGGGTGGTTCTAAGAGTCTCCTTATCAAAAGACTCAGTGCAAGTTAGTGAATTCCTACCAAGGGGGTAAAAGAGTGGACTACCCAAAGTTTGGGGAACCACTATATTTCTTTGTGTTGTGCTGTGATTTTCTTCTTGCTATTTTTCTTCTTTACTTGCTTAATTCTTGTTGGTGTGTGGGAGCCTGGACAACGGGTCTGCTCGAGGCCTAACTTTTGGAACTTCGGGAACCTGCCACCGAGTGAGCCTTCGGCCCTGCCAGCTAGGTGAGAGCCTGGACAACGGGTCTGCTCGGGGCCTAACTTCTGGAACTTCGGGAACCTGCCACCGAGTGAGCCTTCGGCCCTGCCAGCTAGGTGAAAGCGTGGACAACGGGTCTGCTCGGGGCCTAACTTCTGTAACTTTGGGAACCTTCCACCGAGTGAGCCTTCGGCCCTGCCAGCTAGGTGAGAGCCTAGACAGCGGGTCTGCTCAGGGCCTAACTTTTGGAACTTCGGGAATCTGCCACCGAGTGAGCCTTCTGCCCTGCCAGCTAGGTGAGAGCCTGGACATCGGATCTGCTCGGGGCCTTACTTCTGGAACTTCGGGAACCTTCCATCGAGTGAGCCTTCAGCCCTGCCAGCTAGGTGAGAGCCTGGACAGCGGGTCTGCTCGGGGCCTATCTTTTGGAACTTCGGGAACCTGCCACCGAGTGAGCCTTCGGCCCTGCCAGCTAGGTGAGCCTGGACAGCGGGTCTACTCGGGGCCTAACTTCTGGAACTTCGGGAACCTGCCACCGAGTGAGCCTTCGGCCCTGCCAGCTAGGTGAGATCCTAGACAGCGGGTCTGCTCGGGGCCTAACTTCTGGAACTTCGGGAACCTGCCACGGAGTGAGCCTTCGGCCTTGCCAGCTAGGTGAGAGCCTGGACAGCGGGTCTGCTCAGGGCCTAACTTCTGGAACTTCAGGAACCTGCCACTGAGTGAGCCTTCGGCCCTGCCAGCTAGGTGAGAGCCTGGACAGCGGGTCTGCTCGGGGCCTAACTTTTGGAACTTTGGGAACCTGCCACCGAGTGAGCCTTCGGCCCTGCCAGCTAGGTGAGAGCCTGGACAACGGGTCTGCTCGAGGCCTAACTTTTGGAACTTTGGGAACCTGCCAATGAGTGAGCCTTCGGCCCTGCCAGCTATGTGAGAGCCTGGACAGCGGGTCTGCTCGGGGCCTAACTTCTGGAACTTCGGGAACCTGCCACCGAGTGAGCCTTCGGCCCTGCCAGCTAGGTGAGAGCCTGGACAACGGGTCTGCTCGGGCCTAACTTCTAGAACTTCGGGAACCTGCCACCGAGTGAGCCTTCTGCCCTGCCAGCTAGGTGAGAGCCTAGACAGCGGGTCTTCTCAGGGCCTAACTTTTGGAACTTCGGGAATCTGCCACCGAGTGAGCCTTCAGCCCTGCCATCTAGGTGAGAGCCTGGACAGCGGATCTGCTCGGGGCCTTACTTCTGGAACTTCGGGAACCTTCCATCGAGTGAGCCTTCATCCCTGCCAGCTAGGTGAGAGCCTGGACAGCGGGTCTGCTCGGGGCCTATCTTTTGGAACTTCGGGAACTTGGCACCGAGTGAGCCTTCGGCCCTGCCAGCTAGGTGAGAGCCTAGACAGCGGGTCTGCTCGGGGCCTAACTTTTGGAACTTCGGGAACCTGCCACCGAGTGAGCCTTCGACCCTGCCAGCTAGGTGAGAGCCTGGACAGCAGGTCTGCTCAGGGCCTAACTTCTGGAACTTCGGGAACCTGCCACCGAGTGAGCCTTCGGCCCTGCCAGCTAGGTGAGAGCCTGGACAGCGGGTCTGCTCGGGGCCTAAATTCTGGAACATCTGGAACCTGCCACCGAGTGAGCCTTCGGCCCTGCCAGCTAGGTGAGAGCCTGGACATCAGGTCTGCTCGGGGACTAACTTCTGGAACTTCGACAACCTGCCACCTAGTGAGCCTTTGGCCCTGCCAGCTAGGTGAGAGCCTGGACAACGGGTCTGCTCGGGGCCTAACTTTTGGAACTTTGGGAACCTGCCACCGAGTGAGCCTTCGGCCCTGCCAGCTAGGTGAGAGCCTGAACAACGGGTCTGCTCGGGGCCTAACTTTTGGAACTTCGGGAACCTGCCACCGAGTGAGCCTTCGGCCCTGCCAGCTAGGTGAGAGCCTGGACAACGGGTCTGCTCGGGGCCTAACTTCTGGAACTTCGGGAATCTGCCATCAAGTGAGCCTTCGGCCCTGCCAGCTAGGTGAGAGCCTGGACAGCGGGTCTACTCGGGGCCTAACTTTGATATCATAAAACCATACTTTTCGAGACATTACTTTGCTCATTCCAAAACAAAAATATTCAAAGAATAACTCATTTCATTACATGAATTTAGGGATAGAATCGTTTCAAATCGTTGCCACTCTGTGTATGGCCAATGTTCTCGCCCTTCATATCCCGGAGGCGATATCCTCCTGACTTTAAAGCTTCTTCCACAATATATGGACCTTCCCAGTTAGGATTGAGTTTTCCCACCGTGGCTGACTGATATAAAAATTCGGTGGTTTTTAAATTAAGCGAAGGTTAAAGATTTTTTTTTCAAACCATATCCGATAAAGGCAAGCGTACCTTATCGTCTATAGTATAGGATATTAAGAAATATCAAGGTCGTATTCCACGGGGCGCGTTGATTACTTCTACTTTGAGGAAAGTCACCATTATCTTATCTAACAATATTTTTGAGTTTTAATTACTTAGCTAGAAGAAAGGAAAATGCAAACTAATTGAAGGGTTGTGATGAAGATAAAAGAGGCTAGCACTTAATCAAAAGTCACCTTGGAGTGAGAATAGACAAGTAAAAGGAAATTAAATCTAATTCCGTTTAAATTGAACTACTTGACCGTGGAGGTTCCCGAAGCTCGAACATGCCTCTCTCGAGGTTAATGCCCAACTAAGATTAGGAAAAATCAACCGGACTCTCGTCCTATAATCGATTACCTAAAACTTGCTTTACGAGGTGAACCCCACTATTGGATTTGACTCCAATCCGGGAGATTTACGTCATCCTCTCTCGAGGGGTGCGTGCAACTCTCTTTACCCTTGAGTGATCGATTCATACTTTGAGCCTCTCGGCTAACTAAATATGAAAACTTAAGCGAAAACCATATATCGAAAATATGGCCTCACCAATTAAAAATCAAGGGTAATTCAAGTGTTTATAAAAACGAAAAAAGAAAACTTTAGAAGATCATAACTTGTCTAACTCATACTCGGATCATTTTGATCGAGTACTAATGAGGATTAGTTAATCATGGTGGAGGGGGAAGAGAAAGAAAGATAAAAATGCATATTAAGAAAATTTAACTAAGTAAGGAGGAGATAAAAAGAAAGAGAACAAACTATTTTTATTTAAATGAAAACTATTACAAGACTTAAGAGAGGAAATTGCAAGCTAGGAAGAACAAGATTACAAGCTTAAACTAAACTATTGCATTGAAGGAAAAATAATACATTGCATTAGAAAAGGAAGAGAGCATGAAAGTAAAGAGACATGAACATGAACATGAAAAGAGAAAAATACTCAAGAATGGCTCTAGCAGCACCTCCCCCACTCCAAAATTCTCAACCCTGGACTCAAGGAGAGCCTCTGTATTTATAGGCGAAATTTTCAAGTTACACGCCCTCGGTCACGGGCGTGACCAAGGGCGTGTAATCACTGTAACATTGGATCCGGCAGCGGCGTGGGCTTGGCGTGACGGCGGGAGAAAATCGGACATGTCACGGGCGTGACATATGGGTCACGGGCGTGACTCAGGATGGCTTCATTTAATGCGGCATGGGCTAGGCAGACGGCGCGGCGGCGTGCTTGGATCACGCGGGAAGGTCACGGGCGTGACTTTGGGTCACGAGCGTGACTTTTGTTGACTTCTCAACGGCAACTTCTCGTCTCGACGGCAGCTCCACGTGGCAGATTCTAATATTACACGCCCATGGTCACGAGCGTGACTTTGGGTCACGGGCGTGACCTGGGGCGTGACTTGGTGTGGACTGGTTCAAACAGTGCGGCATCGATTCTGGACTGATCTTCAGCTTACACGCCCTTGGTCACGGGCGTGACCGAGGGCGTGACATGCCATTTTTCCCGATTTGTCCCAAAAATCTGCAAATATCGAAATTAAGCTAAGTTAGAATCAAAATTACAAAAAGAACTACTTATAACCTAAATTTGACATAAAATAGAGAATTCATATTAAATATTTACAAGATTTTCTATTATAAGTTATAAAAATACTACTTATCAAATACCCCCATACTTGAGGTTTTGCTATTCCAGAGCAAAAGTGTGAGACATTATTAATAAGACATCCTTAACAAATTTATAATTTAAAACTAAAAATTCATTTAACCAAAAGTTAAGTTAAGAGTAAATTCAAGGGGGAGTTAAGTCCTAAATTATGATGATGATTTGAAAAGAGGGAAAAATGTTTAGGCAATAGCTTCTCAAGAAAATTAAGTAGTTTGACAAAATTGTAGAAATTATAAAACTAAATTAAATTAAAATTATAAGAACTCTATCTTAAAAGAATCTTAAGGAAAAGTAAATTACTAAATATTGCTCTCTCCATAATTTTCAACTAAAACTAGAACAATGATAATTGGCTAAGGGGGATTTCATAAAATTTGGCATAAGAAGAGAAATTTTTGAATGGAGGAAATGAAATTTATCATGAAATTTCCTTCTCTTTTTTTTTTCTTACTCTTTTTTTTTTCTCTTCTAATAAAAACCCAAAATGTATATGGTTTAGGAGTAATGAATTTTATCCTCTTACTCCATGCCATATAATCTTTTCAAAAATTTTGGGTGCATATGTTTTAGGGAATAATGAATTTTATCCTCTTATTCCCATGACATATGATCTTTTAATACATTTTTTTTATGCCATCAAAGGGGTAGGGTAGGGGAAAAAAAATCTAGCTAGCTTTAAATCATATTGAGAGCAAATTCTAGTAAAATTAACATTCCTAAGATCTAAGAAGTTAGAAGAAAATATAATTAAAATCTAAAGAGGTTTAGGAAATTTACTACAACATGAAGCCATTTAAAAATAAAAAGAGAAGTCATGCAAACAAAATTCTCTAATCAATTTAAAATCATAAGATGATTCTTAAATCAAAATTACCTCAAATTTAAAATTAACAAACTATGATAAGCAAAATTTCAGCCAATTAAAAACTTAAACATGCTTATAAACATTCTCAACTAGATTTCTAAGAAATCACAAAAACAACAAGAAGGAGGGAAATAAGAATTTTTTGGAATTTTTGATATTATCTTTTTTTTTGAATTTTTCTCATTAAAAACTATTTACCAAGAAAGGGAACTAGCTTTAAAACTTAACAAATTTTTTTTTGCAAGTCTTGGACTTCCCAAGGGCTACCCGGTGAAGGATTCGCAAGGTACTAGGAGGTGTGATGGGATAAAATCCCAAACGTCCCTTTCCAAGATTTAAATTTTTCTGTTTTCTATTTTTTTTTAGTTTTTGGGTTTTACAAGTGCTAAAATAGAAGAAAACATAAGAAAAAATATATATTTTTTTTGTTTTGAAAATTTTCTGATTTAACAACTATTAAAAAAAACTATTTACACCCCCATACTTAAAGTTAAACATTGTCCCCAATGTTTAAAACTAAGTATGAAGTAAAGGAAAAAAAAGAAGTGCAAAACAAAATAAAAAGGAAATGCATGATAAAAGAGAAGGAAGAAAGAGAAGGGGCTTCCCTGATTTTTGAAGTTTGCGCGGGGAAGCGACGATTACCTACAAAATATATTAAAGAACAAGAGAAGACAATAAAAAGATAACTTTGGGGTGCCTCCCAAAAGCGCTTTGTTTAAGGTCGCGTAGCTTGACCCACTTGCCGGTCATATTAAAGGTTGAAAAACAATTGAATCACTCTTTTCATTTGGTAACTCTCCCGGAAGATATAACTTAAGGCGGTGCCCGTTAACTTTGAAGGTACCTTTTTCCGGGTGGGAAATTAAAATTGTCCCATAGGACCAAACCTCTTTAACAATAAAGGGTCCGGTCCATCGGGATTTTAGTTTTCCCGGAAAAAGGCGAAGGCGGGAATTATAAAGGAGGACGAGATCGCCCGGCGAAAAAGTTTTTGGAAATTTTATATGCTTATCGTGATAAAACTTTGTTCGCTCCTTATATAATTTATTGCTCTCATATGCGTTCGCTCGCCACTCATCTAATTCGTTCATTTGAAATTTTCTTTGTTCTCCCGCTAGAGTGGAATCGAGGTTTAAAAATTTAAGCGCCCAAAATGCGCGATGTTCTAATTCGACCGGAAGGTGGCAAGCCTTGCCATAAACCATTCGATACGGTGTACAACCGATAGCGGTCTTGTACGCCGTTCGATAGGCCCATAGCGCGTCATCGAGCTTTATTGCCCAATCCTTCCGATTAATAGAAACCGTTTTTTCTAAGATCCGTTTTAATTCTCGATTAACAACTTCAACTTGGCCGCTCGTTTGTGGGTGATATGCAGTGGATAATTTGTGCGTAACACCATATTTTGCTAAGATTTTTGTGAATTGAGTATTGCAAAAATGGGTGCCCCGATCACTCACAATAGCGCGCGGAGTGCCAAATCGAGAGAATAATTTTTTTAAAAAGTTAACGACGACTCGCGCATCGTTAGTGGGAAGAGCTTGCGCTTCCGCCCACCTTGACACGTAGTCGACCGCTACTAGAATATACTTATTTGAAAACGAAGGAGGGAGAGGACCAACGAAATCAATGCCCCAAAGATCGAAAATTTCGCATTCTAAGAAAATGTTTTGGGGCATCTCATCCCGGCGAGAGATGTTCCCCGACCGCTGATAGCTGTCGCAAGTACTCATAAGGTTGTGAGCATCTTTGAAGAGCGAGGGCCAATAAAAGCCCGCCTCCAGCGCCTTCCTCGCGGTTCGGTTTGAATGATAATGACCTCCGGTGGGTCCCTCATGACAATGACGTAAAATTTTAAGGCCTTCCTCACTCGAGACGCATCGTCTTACTACCTGGTCTGCGCATACACGGAATAAAAAGGGGTCCTCCCAAAAGTAATTCTTTAAATCAGAAAAGAATTTCTTCTTTTGCTGACTCGAGACTTCTTTTGGCAGGACCCGGGCTACTAAATAGTTAGCCAGATCTGCAAACCAGGGGGTAGACGATGAATTAATATTTTCGAGAGCAAGGAGGCGCTCTTCGGGAAATTTATCATTAATGTCAGATTCTATTAATACGTCCGAGGCGGGGTTTTCTAAACGGGAGAGATGATCGGCCGCCAAGTTTTCGGCTCCCCTTTTGTCCCAGATCTCTAAGTCAAACTCCTGCAAGAGGAGGATCCATCGCAAAAGACGAGGTTTGGCGTCCGATTTGCTTAAAAGATATCTAAGTGCGGAGTGATCCGTGAAGACGATGACTTTCGAGAGGGTGATATACGACCTAAACTTATCGAAGGCGAAAACGATTGCTAGAAGTTCCTTCTCGGTCGTGGTGTAATTTGCTTGTGCCGACGTGAGTGTTTTGCTAGCATAATAGATAGGGTGGAAATACTTACTCACCCGTTGGCCTAAAACGGCACCAACCGCAATGTCACTCGCGTCGCACATGATTTCAAAAGGGAGCGACCAATCCGGCGCGACTATAATCGGGGAGTTTATAAGTTTTTCTTTGATAAGTTGAAAAGCTAAATGACATTCATCGCTAAAAAGAAAAGAAGAATCTTTCTCGAGAAGATGGGTTAACGACTTTGTAATTTTTGAAAAATTTTGTATAAAGCGCCGATAGAACCTCGCGTGGCCTAGGAAACTCCTAATAGCTTTTATGTTTGTGGGAGGGGGGAGTTTTTCAATTACTTCAATCTTGGCCCTATCGACCTCGATCCCCTTGCCCGAAATTTTATGGCCAAGGACTAGTCCTTCCTTGACCATAAAATGGCATTTTTCCCAATTAAGCGCTAAATTTGTTTCCTCACATCGCTGCAACACGCGCTCGAGATTTTTTAAACAATTTTCAAAAGAACTCCCGTACACGGAAAAATCGTCCATAAATACTTCCATCACCTCCTCCACTAACTCGTCAAAAATTGCCAGCATACATCTTTGGAATGTAGCTGGCGCGTTACAAAGACCGAATGGCATCCTTCGATAAGAGAAGGTGCCAAAGGGACAAGTGAAAGTGGTTTTCTCTTGGTCGTCGGGCGAAATCGGAATTTGGAAGTATCCCGACAAACCATCGAGAAAACAGTAGTAGGAGTGACCCGAAAGGCGTTCTAAAATTTGGTCGATAAATGGTAGAGGGAAATGATCCTTACGGGTGTCATCATTTAATTTCTGATAGTCGATGCACATCCGCCAACCCGTAACAGTACGGGTTAGGATCAATTCGTTATTTTCGTTCGCAACTACCGTAACACCACCTTTCTTTGGTACGACTTGTACTGGGCTAACCCAAGTACTATCCGATATCGGGTAGATAATTCCCGCGTCCAATAGTTTGATCACTTCGGCCTTAACGACTTCTTTCATGTTAGGGTTTAGCCGTCGTTGAGGCTGGACCGAATTTCGGGAATTATCTTCGAGAAAGATTTTATGAGTGCAGAAGGAAGGGTTTATACCCTTTATATCCGAAATTTGCCACGCAATTGCGTGGCGGTGCTTTCTTAAGACAATAGCCAACTCGGAAATTTCCGAGTTGCTAAGTTCGGATGAAACGATGACGGGTAGCTTCGACTCTTTTTCTAAAAATAAATACTTAAGGTGAGGGGGAAGTTGCTTTAGTTCTAAAACGGGTGGCTCTTCATAAGATGTTTTGATTTTTATTTTTTCTAAAAATAGTGGTTCGGGTGGTGTGAAACGAGTGACTTCTTCTTCTTCCAGACAAAAGAGCTCAGCGAACTCGGACTCGTGACTCGAGGCGGAGACTAACTCGGGAGGGGAATCGAATTCCCAACACTCTTCCAGGTAAAAACACGAATCGTCGTTTTCTAATGTGTTCCGCATCGAGGAATTTATGCCGAAAGAAACTTCATCGTCTCCAACCCGTAGGAGGAGCTTTCCGTTACTTACGTCAATAATGGCGCGGGAGGTGGCAAGGAAGGGGCGGCCGAGTATGAGGGGTACTTCGGCATCCTCTTCGATGTCAAGAATGACAAAGTCCACCGGGAAGATGAACTTGTCGACCTTGACGAGCACGTCCTCCACTATTCCTACCGGATATTTTAAAGAGCGATCCGCTAATTGAATACTCATTCGAGTGGGGCTTGGATTTCCTAGACCTAGCTTCTTAAAGAGAGAAAAGGGCATGAGATTGATACTTGCTCCCAAATCCGCTAAAGCGTGTTTTACTAACGAATTGCCAAATAAACACGGGATGGAGAACCTTCCCGGGTCATTCACTTTTCGAGGCAATTTGTTGAGTACAACCGCGGAGCATTCTGCGTTCAAAGAAATATGCGAAATATCTTCTAACTTTTTCTTATTGGAGAGCAACTCCTTAAGATATTTCGCATATTTAGGCATTTGAGAGATAGCCTCGCAGAAGGGTACATTAATGTGAATTTGTTTTAAAATATCCAAAAACTTTTTATAATTCTTTTCGGCGCTCTCGCTCTTAAACTTAGACGGATACGGAATATTAGATGTAGAGACGCGCGGAGCTATCGTAGCAGGTAAATTCGAAGATAAAATAGGAGAAGGAGGAGGTGGAGGGGAAGTTACCTTGGGTTCGTCCTGTTTAGAAACCACCTCCTTCCCGCTTCGGAGTGTAATCGCGTTTGCGCTCTCCCTTGGGTTTGGCTCCGTGTTTCCCGGAAGGGCTTCTTGCTGGCGCTCGGAGATTATCTTTGCTAGCTGGCCCACTTGGTTCTCCAAATTTTTGATCGATCCGGTGAGGTTCCGGATGTTCGCTTCATTTGTAGCAACATATTTTGCAAAAATCTCTTCAAGCGGAGAGGGTTTTTGCTGTTGCGGTGGAAAACCGGGTGGATTAAAATTTGGAGGGGGAGTTAAATTGAGAAGTTGATTTGGAGGTTGATTCAAATTTAAGGGACGCTGAGCATTTCCTTGATTGCTCCATGAGAAATTCGGATGATTCCTATAACCCGCATTGTAGGTGTTATTATACGGAGCGGTGTTCGGGTTATAGGAAGGCCGAGGCGGATTTCCCATGTAATCAACTTGCTCTTCAATTAAAGCATTATTAGCCCAAGGAGGAGTGGCGGAGGAAGCAGACATCTCCGCCACTTGCTTTGTTAAGCGCTCAACTTGTAAAGCCAAATTTGAAGTAGCGTCTATTTCAAAAAGTCCGGCCGGCTTGCTAGGCCGAGCTCGGGGCAAATTCCATTGATACGCATTAGTGGCCATTTCCTCAAAAAGCTCTTGAGCGGCCTCCGGGGTTTTCTTATTTAAAGAGCCCCCAGCGGCCGCATCAATCATTTGCCTAGTTTGGAAATTTAAGCCGTTATAAAAGATTTGCACTTGTTGCCAAGTTGGCAGTGCGTGGTGAGGGCATCTAAGCAAAAGCTCCTTGAAGCGCTCCCATGTACCATAGAGAGTCTCCGAGTCGATTTGCATAAATGACGCAATATCCGTGCGCATTTTAGCGGTTTTTGAAGGCGGAAAATACTTTGTAAGAAATTTTCCCGCCATATCGGCCCATGTAGTGATGGAGTCCCTAGGAAGGGAGCCCAACCACTGCTTAGCCTTACCCTGCAAAGAAAAAGGAAAAAGACATAATCGAATGGCGTCATCGGTGACGCCATTGATTTTGAACGTGTCGCAAATTTCGAGAAAATAAGAAATATGATAGTTTGGATCCTCGTCTGGGTGACCATCGAAGGTCACCGATTGTTGCACCATTTGTATAGTGCTGGACTTGATCTCAAAGTTATTGTTTGCCACCGGGGGGCGAACAATACTTGATTGTGTGCCGTCCAGATTCGGCTGCGCATAATAGGACATGGT
This sequence comes from Dactylorhiza incarnata, assembly GCA_033032865.1. Classification (NCBI taxonomy): domain Eukaryota; kingdom Viridiplantae; phylum Streptophyta; class Magnoliopsida; order Asparagales; family Orchidaceae; genus Dactylorhiza; species Dactylorhiza incarnata. Next base: position 12,938,239 of record JAWHQI010000028.1, read on the forward strand.
CCGTTGCACAGCCTCATTAGGATTTGGCGGATTTGGCGGATTAGGGTCACCCATATTTGCTGTGTTAGTGTCCCCGATCGACTCTTCGAATTCTACTTGATTTTCCTGATTATGAGAACGGCGGCGCCTCGAAAGGGTTCGCTCGATCTCCGGATCAAAAGGAAGAATCGAAGTGCTACCTCGGGTCATACACTAAAAAGAGAAGAAAGGAAGAAGAAAAACTAAAAATATTTTTTTTTTCTTTTTGAAAGTTAGAAAAAGCAAACTAAAATAGAAAGAAGCATGATAAAATTAATAGCTATCCTCTTTTCAAAATATCTACGCAAAGTCCCCGGCAACGGCGCCAAAAAAACTTGATATAAAAATTCGGTGGTTTTTAAATTAAGCGAAGGTTAAAGATTTTTTTTTCAAACCATATCCGATAAAGGCAAGCGTACCTTATCCTCTATAGTATAGGATATTAAGAAATATCAAGGTCGTATTCCACGGGGCGCGTTGATTACTTCTACTTTGAGGAAAGTCACCATTATCTTATCTAACAATATTTTTGAGTTTTAATTACTTAGCTAGAAGAAAGGAAAATGCAAACTAATTGAAGGGTTGTGATGAAGATAAAAGAGGCTAGCACTCAATCAAAAGTCACCTTGGAGTGAGAATAGACAAGTAAAAGGAAATTAAATCTAATTCCGTTTAAATTGAACTACTTGACCGTGGAGGTTCCCGAAGCTCGAACATGCCTCTCTCGAGGTTAATGCCCAACTAAGATTAGGAAAAATCAACCGGACTCTCGTCCTATAATCGATTACCTAAAACTTGCTTTACGAGGTGAACCCCACTATTGGATTTGACTCCAATCCGGGAGATTTACGTCATCCTCTCTCGAGGGGTGCGTGCAACTCTCTTTAACCTTGAGTGATCGATTCATACTTTGAGCCTCTCGGCTAACTAAATATGAAAACTTAAGCGAAAACCATATATCGAAAATATGGCCTCACCAATTAAAAATCAAGGGTAATTCAAGTGTTTATAAAAACGAAAAAAGAAAACTTTAGAAGATCATAACTTGTCTAACTCATCCTCGGATCATTTTGATCGAGTACTAATGAGGATTAGTTAATCATGGTGGAGGGGGAAGAGAAAGAAAGATAAAAATGCATATTAAGAAAATTTAACTAAGTAAGGAGGAGACAAAAAGAAAGAGAACAAACTATTTTTATTTAAATGAAAACTATTACAAGACTTAAGAGAGGAAATTGCAAGCTAGGAAGAACAAGATTACAAGCTTAAACTAAACTATTGCATTGAAGGAAAAATAATACATTGCATTAGAAAAGGAAGAGAGCATGAAAGTAAAGAGACATGAACATGAACATGAAAAGAGAAAAATACTCAAGAATGGCTCTAGCAGCACCTCCCCCACTCCAAAATTCTCAACCCTGGACTCAAGGAGAGCCTCTGTATTTATAGGCGAAATTTTCAAGTTACACGCCCTCGGTCACGGGCGTGACCAAGGGCGTGTAATCACTGTAACATTGGATTCGGCAGCGGCGTGGGCTTGGCGTGACGGCGGGAGAAAATCGGACATGTCACGGGCGTGACATATGGGTCACGGGCGTGACTCAGGATGGCTTCATTTAATGCGGCATGGGCGAGGCAGATGGCGCGGCGGCGTGCTTGGATCACGCGGGAAGGTCACGGGCGTGACTTTGGGTCACGGGCGTGACTTTTGTTGACTTCTCAACGGCAACTTCTCGTCTCGACGGCAGCTCCACGTGGCAGATTCTAATATTACACGCCCATGGTCACGGGCGTGACCTAGGCCGTGACTGGGTGTGGACTAGCTCAACAGCACGGCATCGACCTGGACTGGTCTTCAAGTTACACGCCCTTGGTCACGGGCGTGACCGAGCGCGTGTAATGCAATATTTTCCCAATTTGTCCAAAAATCTGCAAATATTAAAATTAGGCTAAGTTAGAATCAAAATTACAAAAAGAACTACTTATAACCTAAAATTGACATAAAAAGGAAAAATCATATTAAATAATTACAAAAATTTCTATTAAAAACTTATATAAAAACTACTTTATCACTGACCTCCCGGCTGCGTCGACTTTTTTCAACACGAGGTCACCCTTTTTGAACTGTTTGATCCGGACGTGCTTGTCGAAGTATTTGGCCATCCGACGCTTGACTTCCTCTTGTCGGATAGCGGCTAGATCTCGGACTTCTTCGACCAAGTCCAGGGAGAGCCTCAACTCCTCATCGTTTCCTGCTCTCCAATCTTCATCTCCATTTGAGGCGGCTTTCACCCGTGGCATTTTGACTTCAAGCTCTACTGGGATGACAACATCGGAACCGTGAGAGAGCTTAAAGGGGGTCTCCCCTGTGGTGGTGTTGGGGGTGGTCCTCAAAGCCCAGAGAACTGAGGGGAGTTTCTCCACCCAATTTCCTTTCAAATTTTCCACCTTCTTTTTGAGTAGGTTTACTATAATCTTATTTGCAGCCTCCACCTGCCCATTGCTCCTGGGGTGGTGGACGGATGCAAATCTGAGATCTATCCCCAGTTGGCCGCAGAAGCTGATGAATTCCTCGCTAGCGAACTGTGGTCCATTGTCGGTTACTATAGCTTGCGGAAGCCCATGTCGGCAGATGATCTCCCCCATACGAAGTTGCGGATCACCTGGGAGGTGACCTTTGCAAGGGCTTTGACCTCCAGGCATTTCGAGAAATAGTCGATCATGACTAAGAGAAACCTTCTATGCCCGCTAGCCTGGGGGAAAGGCCCTACCAAGTCCATCCCCCATATGGCAAAGGGCCAGGGCGCCGTGATGCTCCTTAGCCTCTGAGCGGGCAAGAATTGAAGTGGAGCGAATAGCTGGCACTTCCAGCATTTCTTGGCGAACTCCACCGCATCTTTGCTTAGGGTCGGCCAGAAATACCTTTGCCTCATTACCATTGCTTCTACCGTCCTGCTCCCCGAATGAATGCCACATTCGCCGGAGTGGATCTCCTCCAGGATCCTCGGGACCTCTTCCTCTGAGATGCATCGCGATAGGAATCCCGAGAGGGTCTTCCGATACAAGTCCCCATCGCGGAGTATGTAGTAGGCTGACTTGTACCGAAAGCGCCTTTGATTCAGAACTTCTTCTGGAAATTTTCCTATTGATAGGAAGGTCACAAAAGGATCCTTCCACGAGGGTCGCTGTTCTATATCCATGAGCTCCCTTTCCTCTATCGAAGGGCGGAACAGATCTGTCAAGGTCTCCCTGACCCGAGGACCGGACTTGGCCAGTCGATCGGCCGAGACACTCTCCTCCCTTGGGACGTGCCTGATGGAGAAGGGTTTGAATGCTCCGATTAGAACCCTTACTTTAGCGAGATACCAGACGAGTGTGAGCTCTCTTGCCTCAAAATCACCCTTGACCTGCGAGGCTATTGTCATTGAATCGGTGAGAACCTCCACATCATGGAATCCTAGCTCCCGGGACAGACGTAGGCCGGCGATCACTGCTTCATATTCAGTCTGGTTGTTGGTTACTGGAAAATGTATCACCAGTGCTTGCTCGATCTTCACTCTGTGGGGGCTCTCCAACACCACCCCTCCTCCCAAAGAATTCTTGCCCGAGGCTCCGTCGACCAGCAGCTTCCAAGGAACGTGACGTAAGACTCGCTCCTCTTCCGTCTCGACCACGAAGCCGGCCATAAAATTTGCAACTGCCTGGGCCTTCATTGACAGCCACGGGTGGAAGGTGATGTTGAATTCACTTAACTCTATCGACCACTTCGCAAGCCTCCCAGAGTGCTCTACCCCCTCGAAGATTTGGCGGAGGGGGTGATCAGTTACCACTTGAATCGAGTGGGCCTGGAAGTACGACCTGAGCTTTCTTGCTGAGATGATCAGGGCGAAGGCTAGCTTCTCCAAAATTGGGTATCAGAGTTCCGCCTTCTTCAGAACCCTGCTCACGTAGTAGATGGGTAGCTGCCTATTGCCCTCCTCCCGGACCAGGACGGAGCTTACGGCTTCAGCCCTGACCCCAAGATACAGGGATAGGTCCTCCCCCTCCTTAGGACCTTGGAGTAGTGGAGCCTTGGTGAGTTGGCTCTTCAGGCCCTGGAAGGTCTCCTCGCATTCCTCCGTCCATTCGAATTTCTGATTGCCTCGTAACACCTTAAAAAACGGGGAGCATTTCTCCCCTGCCCGGGAGAGAAACCTACTCAACCCTGCGAGCTTCCCGGTCAGCCGCTGGACCTCCTTGGCGCTACTCGGAGACCCCAACTCCATGATGGCCTTTACCTTGTCCGGGTTAGGCTCTACCCCCGTGGGGGTAAGGAGATGACCTAGGAACTTTCCTTTGCTGGCTCCAAACACGCACTTCAGGGGATTGAGCTGCATCTTGTACTTGCGCAGAGTGGCGAAAGTTTCCTCGAGATCCCGGAGGTGGGAGCTCACGCTCTTGCTTTTTACCATGAGGTCGTCTACGTAGACCTCCAAGTTCCTTCCTCTTTGCTCCCGGAACACCCGGTCCATTATCCTTTGGTAGGTGTCTCCGGCATTCCTCAGTCCAAAGGACATCATCTTGTAGCAGTAACACCCCTCCCGGGTGATGAATGAGACATCTTTGATGTCTGGGGGGTGCATCCTGATCTGGTGATAATCTGAAAAAGCATCCATAAAACTCATCACAGAAAAACCGACGGCTGAGTCAACCAGCTCGTCGATCCGAGGCAGGGGATAACAATCCTTAGGGCAGGCTTTGTTTAACAAAGAAAAGTTAATACACATACGCCAGCGGCCATCGCCCTTCTTTACCATGACGACATTGGAGACCCAGCCTGGATACTGGATCTTCGATACAAAACCTGCTTCAAGGAGTTTTGCCACCTCCTCGCGGATCGGCCCTTCGAGCTTGTTGGCTATGGTCCTTCTCTTCTGTCGGATGGGGCGGACCCCCGGATCAAGGTTAAGCCGGTGGCAAGCCACATCCGCATCGATACCCTGCATGTCCGCCGTGTTCCATGCGAAGATGTCCACGCTCCTTTGGATGCACTCCAGCATCCTTCCTCTGTCTTCCGGGCCAAGGCCCCCGTTGATCCGCACCTTCTACACCCTTCCTCCCTGGGTGGTGACCTCCATCTCAACCACCTCTTCTGCTGCATCCAGTCGGGCCGGCTCTTCCCACCTTCCCCCTGCATTTCTGCCCTCAGATGGGACCACCTTTCCTGCCGCAGCTTCCTCCCCCACGGGCTCAACATGCTCCCCCTGAGCCACTTCCATCTCCCCTCCTGGGATGCTGGTTTCTTCTTCGACTCTCTTCTCCTCCCCCTCTTCTTCTGGCTCCTCCGGCCTCCTCATCTCCTCATCCATCTTCTTAGCTTCCGCCATCCAGGAGATGGTGTTGACGGCGGTCACATAGCACTGCCTTGCCACCTTTGCATCACCCCGGATCCGAACTTGGACTCCTCCGCTGTAGAACTTGATGGCGCAAATCTCACACACGGCAATAGGCGGTAGCTCGACTGCGACACGAAACGGCAGTGTACCGATCGTTCAAGTAATAAATGTTGGGAATAAATCCCCGAGTGTCGGTCTCTTGAGGAACACAGTAAGGTGGAGTTAAATGTCGAGGAAGGACTTGAGATCGAAGTCCTTAGGCGGATGGAATGCGGGGGAGTTGGGTTGGCTTTTGGAAAATAAAAGAAAAGCTATCAACTACTCCTATGCAATGCCGCTATGCAAAGCTTCGCTTGGCGGAATGGAAACTAGGCAGGCCTTGAGCGCGCTGCGTCGCAAGGGCGGATGGACGAGTAGGCTAACGGGATCAAACTATGCAGGCCTTGAGCGCGCTGCGTCGATAGGCGAATGGATTACGGGCCGCGATGCCACGCTTCGGTAGGCGAATGGGCGAGTAGGCTAGTGGAATGAGGGTCGCAAGCACCTCTTCAACAAGCACACCACTAACAATTGCTAGGGCGGCACAACGCAACCAACAAACCACACCACAAGGCGCACCTCAATAATATAAACAAAAATACTCAATCACATAGACATAATCAAGTAAAAATGCTATTTAATCAAAATACACTTCATCATAATGTTAGATCTAGTTGCAAATACATCAATAAAAGGAGAACAAGGCAAGAAATCGACCGAATCCGAAGGCTCGTTGAAGATTCACGGTTGGAATCGCCGGGTTGTCAACCCGCGTCCAAGCTCGGTCCACAACTACGTCCGGGGTAGAGAGAGCTGTCACTACTCTCCAATGGACCCGTCTTCTTCGTGTCACGATCCGGTAGAGGTTGCAACACTTCCTCTTGCTTGAAGGTAATGGCGGCTAGGTCTACCTTTGGAGCTCGTGGATGAAGGAGGAGGCCGAGAGGAAACTCCGGCGAAGATTTGGCGTTGAAAGCTTGCCCGGAGATCCTCCCTAAGGTGGGCGGCGATGGAGGGGCGAAATCGGGCGGAACCGGGCGGAAAACGGCGCTGAAAATCGGGATGATGACCTAAAATCGCGAGCAGGGAATTTATAGGCGCTGGAATTAAACAGTGCGCACGGTCAGTGGCGCACGACCATTGGTCGTGCGCACTGGAATCCTGTGATCGTGCGCTCTGCCTGGACAGAACCTGCAAAGACAGAAATTACAAAATAACATGTTCGCACGACCAGTGGCGCACGACCGGTGGTCGTGCGCACAAGCGTCAGTGGTCGTGCGCAATAGATGAAACAGAACTCAGAAATTTAATGGTCAATGCGCACGAGCAGTGGCGCACGACCGGTGGTCGTGCGCACTGGCATTGGTGGTCGTGCGCACTGCACCAAACAGAACTCGTGAAAAAGGGTTAAGTGCACACGATCAGTGGCGCACGACCAGTGGTCGTGCGCAATAGAACCGGTGATCGTGCGCAGTGTTCCTGTGCAGAATTGCACCGGGAACACCTGCACGACTACTGTTCCAGCGTACAACACTAATCTAGCCACTGAAAGTGACACTTAACCGCACATGAAAACTACTAATAAAGAAAGATACGAAATAACACCAAAATGGGCCTAAATGTGCACCGAGCATAGAATATCAAATATAAACTAAAACAGGGCTAAAGTGCAGTGAAATGACTAACTAAACGGCCCAGATGAGTCCATAAAAGTGTATATGATGAGGACTCATCACACCCCCAGACTTAACTGTTTGCGCGTCCCGAGCAAACAAATTCTAAGCGAACGGGGAAAGAAAAGTAGATGGCTTAAAACTACAATATAGAGTACCATGCGAAGTCGCATGCTCACGTGCATAAGAAGAATAGTAGAGAAGATTTCTGATTATATAAACAGTCTATATATTTCTAAAAGAGTAAAAGCATATTACAACTACTCAGAATGGTGAAAAGCGGTGAATCGTTCGGTCATGCATACGGAGAAAGTAAACTAAACGCTGAGATGAGCATTGCTCAAGATTGGAATGCGGGAAAAACTCCACTGAAATCCATCAGTGTCGGTGACCATAAGCTTGCCCGGTCACATTCTCTCCACGGCACTGGTTTGACTCAAATGCGTGAATCAATAGGACTTTAGGTTTTAAAATGGGGCTTGGGTTTAGGTGAGGATAAACAAAGATAAAAACGACGGCTCAAGCACTAAACCCAAATAAGCTCATGCAGAAATTATTCTCGCTCACCACACAAACTCGCGGGTACATCACACCCCCAGACTTGGACTTAAGAACATGGGTGTGTGCACCGCCTACTCCCAAACATATATTTTTTTTTACACAGATTTTTCATTAAAGCTCATCTTTTTCTTTTCTTTTCACTTCTCTTCTTTTTCTCATTTTCTTTTCTTTTCTTTTCAAAACATTTTCAGCAAATTTATCAAAGATGCACATCCACATTTTCACAAAAGTATCACAACATCAACAACCCAACTCATGAAAATAATAACAGCTAAAGCTCAGATTTGGGTGTGCGACTAGGATTGGCTTTTGGGCTTTGGTGAAATAAAAGTGGGGCTGAATCAAAGAACGGGTAGGCACAACTGGGCTAGCGAGGATAAAGCGGTAGGGATAGGCACAAAGGCTCAACCGGGCCAAAATGATGGCCTATATCACATTCACACAATTGACTAACCGTATACCCATGCTTCAAGAATCGCTTGGGGCAAGTTCTAGCCACCGAGAAAGATTCTCCTTTCTCCCGACTCAAGCAATACGAGTCTAGCGATCGTTTACACACATCCCTATGCTACCGTTTGATTCCACTGGATTCACCATTTGAGTAGAGTAAACAACATTTACACTAATAGAAAAATATAAAACCATAAGCATAAAAAGAAGTCTAATCTACACAAATTTCTATGCAACCGAGCACTCGACTAGGAGCACTAATAGAGTCAACATTTTACTCTGCTACATAGTCCTAAGCCATCACCTAGATTTTCCCAAATAAGCAAAAGAATTAAATTCACAACAGAGCAAGCAAACAGATGAGTGCGCGCTCAAGTGGGTGAAGTGGTGTGTAATGATAAAAATATACTTCTGATATGCAAAAACATGTACACGTGTAGTGAACACTCGGTACACTCCCCCCCAGACTTAAACTAAACAATATGCGCAAAATGCAGCTATAAAATTCAGAATAATGCTAGGGAAAGAGAGTACCCAGTGCTCAGAAATGAGCACACCAGAAGATTGGCGTGTAAACCTGGACTAAGCTGCAGCGTCCGTCATCCAGAAGAGATACCTGCAGGGGGTCAGCTCCGCAAAAACAGAAGAAAATAGAAAACTGAAAAGAAAATACTACTAACTAAACATGATTAGATAAAAATAAAAATTGCAGAAAAGGAAGATAACTACTGGGGTTATTGTCATCCCAGCACGACTTATTCAAAATCTTAACGATTCTAGCTAATGGGCCTATGGAAGGAGAAGTGGACAGGTAACTGGCCTAATATGCGTGTCGGTAGCGGGTACCGATACGGAGATAGAACAGTCACCCCTCTACCTAAATATAGATACCTGCTCCTCACAGGTAGAGGGTAGAGAAAGTAAGAAGAGGAGGAGGCCTGGTCCTCACTCAACTCACCAAAAATATCCTTGCCTAGCAAGGCGTCGTCAACAGGGAGGCAGCTGGAGGAAAAGGCAATGAGTGGAGCTTCCTCTACGGAGGGGGAATAAACCTCCTCACATGAGAGGATGCTCACATCATTGACTTGAGCAAAAAGCTCCAAGTCCTCCTGGGATACCTGTGAAGACTCAACCTGCACAGGCTCGAATGAAGAAGGGGGGTCGAGAAATAAAGAAGACGAATGACATAAATAAACATTAATCGGGGGAGTGGTCCCGGTCTCACTCCCATCAGGTTGGGGAAGTAAAATAATGTTAGCATTGTCATCAATGCTGCAAGAGTCGGCGGGATCAACGGTGGCCATGCTAAGGATTTGGACTTCCTCCACCGGTGTTGAGGAAAACTCCTCTTCACCTAGAAGGTTGTCCTCCTCCATAGGAATAGGCACAACACTAAGATCAACAACCTCATCCTGCGACACATCATCGACAATGTCGTCAGAAACGAATGTAGAATGCACAATAGGGGAAAGAATCGAATCCACTAGAAGTGGTGGAGGCACATGGAGAATTGGCTCAGCAATGTCGGTGCATAGATCAGCCGCACATCCGGTGACCGTATCCTTGCCATACCCTTCAAAATGTGAAGGTGACAAAGACACATAGCCGGATGTTGAAGGTGTGCCGCCAGAGCTAGGAGTTGGGACGATCCGAATATCCGGCTCGTCATCCTCATCCAATTGGCGATGAAAAGCAGCACAATCCTTCAGGGCGTGATCTGTGCTCCGACAAAACTGGCACTGCCTAGCAGGCTTCTTTGGCATAGCGGGAGCTGGAGCCGAAAAGAAGTAAGACGGTAATGGCTCAGCAGAGTAGCCATAAGACTTACGTGCACCATATGGAGTATCAGACGGAGTCGATGCTCTATATGCTGGGCGAGAAGAATTATGCCTACTATTCTCCGTAGGGCATTCATCACTAGAGTGGGAGGTAGCTCCACACCAACGGCAACGGAAATTGAGATGTGCCCACATAGTGCGAAGATAATACGATTCAGAATAAAAGTGCTATTGTGCAAAATACTACACCTGACAAAAATTACTAAAGCAACCTAATTAAAACAGGAAAAAGGAATAAAAAGACAGAAATAAAAAATAAAAGATGCAATTTACAAATGAAAAGGGCTTCTCTCTCAGATTCTCCCTCTCCAGAAAACTCACACGACTGTGTTCCCCGGCAACGGCGCCAAAAACTTGATGGCGCAAATCTCACACACCGCAATAGGCGGTAGCTCGACTGCGACACGAAACGGCAGTGTACCGATCGTTCAAGTAATAAATGTTGGGAATAAATCCCCGAGTGTCGGTCTCTTGAGGAACACAGTAAGGTGGAGTTAAATGTCGAGGAAGGACTTGAGATCGAAGTCCTTAGGCGGATGAAATGCGGGGGAGTTGGGTTGGCTTTTGGAAAATAAAAGAAAAGCTATCAACTACTCCTATGCAATGCCGCTATGCAAAGCTTCGCTTGGCGGAATGGAAACTAGGCAGGCCTTGAGCGCGCTGCGTCGCAAGGGCGGATGGACGAGTAGGCTAACGGGATCAAACTATGCAGGCCTTGAGCGCGCTGCGTCGATAGGCGAATGGATTACGGGCCGCGATGCCACGCTTCGGTAGGCGAATGGGCGAGTAGGCTAGTGGAATGAGGGTCGCAAGCACCTCTTCAACAAGCACACCACTAACAATTGCTAGGGCGGCACAACGCAACCAACAAACCACACCACAAGGCGCACCTCAATAATATAAACAAAAATACTCAATCACATAGACATAATCAAGTAAAAATGCTATTTAATCAAAATACACTTCATCATAATGTTAGATCTAGTTGCAAATACATCAATAAAAGGAGAACAAGGCAAGAAATCGACCGAATCCGAAGGCTCGTTGAAGATTCACGGTTGGAATCGCCGGGTTGTCAACCCGCGTCCAAGCTCGGTCCACAACTACGTCCGGGGTAGAGAGAGCTGTCACTACTCTCCAATGGACCCGTCTTCTTCGTGTCACGATCCGGTAGAGGTTGCAACACTTCCTCTTGCTTGAAGGTAATGGCGGCTAGGTCTACCTTTGGAGCTCGTGGATGAAGGAGGAGGCCGAGAGGAAACTCCGGCGAAGATTTGGCGTTGAAAGCTTGCCCGGAGATCCTCCCTAAGGTGGGCGGCGATGGAGGGGCGAAATCGGGCGGAACCGGGCGGAAAACGGCGCTGAAAATCGGGATGATGACCTAAAATCGCGAGCAGGGAATTTATAGGCGCTGGAATTAAACAGTGCGCACGGTCAGTGGCGCACGACCATTGGTCGTGCGCACTGGAATCCTGTGATCGTGCGCTCTGCCTGGACAGAACCTGCGAAGACAGAAATTACAAAATAACATGTTCGCACGACCAGTGGCGCACGACCGGTGGTCGTGCGCACAAGCGTCAGTGGTCGTGCGCAATAGATGAAACAGAACTCAGAAATTTAATGGTCAATGCGCACGAGCAGTGGCGCACGACCGGTGGTCGTGCGCACTGGCATTGGTGGTCGTGCGCACTGCACCAAACAGAACTCGTGAAAAAGGGTTAAGTGCACACGATCAGTGGCGCACGACCAGTGGTCGTGCGCAATAGAACCGGTGATCGTGCGCAGTGTTCCTGTGCAGAATTGCACCGGGAACACCTGCACGACTACTGTTCCAGCGTACAACACTAATCTAGCCACTGAAAGTGACACTTAACCGCACATGAAAACTACTAATAAAGAAAGATACGAAATAACACCAAAATGGGCCTAAATGTGCACCGAGCATAGAATATCAAATATAAACTAAAACAGGGCTAAAGTGCAGTGAAATGACTAACTAAACGGCCCAGATGAGTCCATAAAAGTGTATATGATGAGGACTCATCAGAACTTCAAGCACTGGTGGAAGGACGAGGGCACGCATCGGAAAGCGCTGATGAGAGGGCATCCAAATATGGCATTATAGCTGCTCAGAGCGTCTACAATGACGAATCGACAATTTCTCGGGACCCCTCCCAACGTCACCTGGAGGCCAACTCCTCCCTCAACCTCCTTTCTCTCCCCCGAAAAGCTGAACAACGGTCCATCGGAGGCCTGCACTCTTTTCTTCTCCACCTCCATCACGTCGAAAGCCTTCTTGAAGATGACATTCATGGAGCTCCCGTTGTCAACCAAGATCCGGGAGACCGTGAAGTTCTCTATTGCCGTCTGGATCACCAAGGCGTCACAGAACGGATCTTCGTAGTTGGGCATATCCTCCGATGAGAAGGTGAGCTTCTCTATGGGGGGGGGGGTCTGAGAAGCCGATGCGACGTCTCTCCTGAACATCACCTGGAAGCTCCTCTTGCGAGTTGCCTCGATCCCGACCCCACCGTGGATCACCCCGATCCCTCCCCTGGCCCCTACATCCGCCCTGTCTTCACACCTGTCCTCCTCCCCCTCTGGGAACACTTCCTCGATCCTGACCGGTTGCTGTCGTGGCTGATCTCTCCCTCTCATCTCCAGGAATTTCGGCAAGTGGCTGTTGCGTGACCTTCCTCCAGATGAAGGTCACAGTAAGGCAATGCCACCTTGCCCCCTCTTCCTCCTCTTCCTCTTCTTCCCCGGCCTACCACCATGGCTTGCTCCCGAGGAGGGTGAGGGGGCCTGGGGCCCTACCTCCATCCTTGGTGGACCCCCCTGCTCCCTCCCTCGGTATCCCCCTTCTTTGCCTCTTATCGGTCCTTCCTGATATCCCCAGGCCAGCCGGTTATTGGGCTCCTGGCGCCTCCAATACCACTGCTGCCTTTCGAACCCCTGACCCCTGGGTTCCTCTCTCCTCCTTCCTTCCTGCTGCTTCACCTCAGGCTCGCTCATCTTTGCCAACCTCCTGTAGAACTCAGGGTTGGCCGCCTCGCCTTCTATCTTATCCGCTGCACGCTCCATCAACTCCTCAAAGGATAGAGGAGCCCTTCTCTTTAGGTCCATTTTGAAGAACCCGTCCTGCAACCCCACGATGAATGCCAACTGGAGGGTGAACCTCGGCACCTCCTGCACGAGGTGGACCTCCTCCTGGAACCTACCTACATAATGGGCCAGTGACTCCCCCTGCCCTTGCTTGATCTTGAAGAGCGCCTCCGCATCCTTCTTTCTCTTCTTTGACGTCAAAAAACGTAGCCGAAAGCTCCGGCGCAAATCGTCGAACGCATAGATGGAACCCACGGGGAGCTGGTGGAACCAGTCCCTAGCCTTCTCCTTTAGGGTGGTCGCAAAGAGTCGGCACTTAAAGGCGTCCGACATGGGAAAAATTGAGACCATGTCTTCAAACCATTGCAGGTGCAAGATTGGGTCATCCTTGCCAGTGTAATAGGACATCTCCGGCCCTCGGAACCCCTCCGGCACTGGGGCCGAGAGGATCAGCTCACAGAAGGGGCTCCCTTCCCTTGTTCGGCTAGTGTTCCTCTCGCGCGGGGCCAGCTCGCATACCTCCGCACTCGCCGGACAGCTGAACAGCTACCTCCCGGGGAGATCTCGCGCACTCGCCTCCGCTGGCACCTCCTTCCCGGGCCATTGCCCTGGAGCATTCTCTCCGATCTGCTGGGGTGAGACCACGGGAACTACTAGTGTCTTACACTCGCTCCTCCCGACGAGAATCGACTGTATGACCTCTCGTTTGAACTTCTCTAACATCTCCAGCCACTCCATTATCGCTGGTGGCTGCGAGTGGCCTGAGTCAGAACCATTTACCCCATCTCCTGTCATCCAGTTCAGTCTGAGATTTTCCTTCACCGACTACGGTCCACGCTCACCGCACCAAAATGTTGAAACCGACTAACGGTCTCTTGAGTTCGGACCCACAGGGGGGTGTAGTCGATGCTTATTCCTCCCTCACTAAACTCTCCGAACAGTGGATGAGAAAATTGGAACAGATCCAAGGCTGTAGCGAGGAGGTCCCGCCACACACCCGGAAGATCTCAGAGAGCTTCCCCTCCCGAACCAAAGCTCAGCCGGGCACCTTGGAGGGCACTAGCCAACCGAGACTAGCCTTCAGGAGAGGATTCCGAAAATCGGGCCTTCTCCAAGGTGCCCTTAAGGGTCTATTTATAGATTCTCTAGGCCGGTCTGCAAATAGCACGAATCCGCCTTTTGGTTTTACTAACCACACCTTAAATTGGTCTGCTAACAGCCTAACTCCGCTGTTCTGAAGGGATATTGGCAGCCCACAAGGGGCAACCAGGTCATTTCTCCCTTGAAGCCATCTGGGCGAGTGGTCCGCGAAGACAAGGGCACCACTCGCCAGACTGCTAAGCGTTTGTCGAACGTTGTTTATCGTTCGTCGAACTCTCCTCTCGCCAGACTTCTTTCTCGCTACAATTGGCTGGGCGAGTGCCCGCGCGCGCGATACTCGACCCGCGCATGTTCTTCAAATGCTGATCAACGTTTGTTGAGCGCTCCTGAGCTCCGGGCGAGTGGTGCGCGAAGGCACCACTCGCGGGTCCTCCTGCCTGCTGCGCTCCGCCGGGCGGGTGGTCCATGTAAGCTCCACTCGCCAGCCATTCGGTCATGCTGGGCGGATGAAGCCCTGTTTGTCCTCTCTCGCCCGTACTTGTCGCTACCCTGTGGGTGCGCTTGTTTCCCCTTTCCCCCTTTTAGGCCGGGGGCCCACTCGGCAAATATGGGGTTGTACACATATCATGACCCTTAGAGTCACCCACCAAAATTTTGGAGGGTTTTGGGGTCTTTAGACCATAAAATTAAATCAAATATGAATTATTAAATTTTTACAAAAAATATAGAAAAATCATCTCCAAAAATTCCCGTTTTTGGATATGTTGAGGGTGGTGATATGACTAGCCTATGTTCCAAAATGAAAAACATTTGACTGAGGGGATTGATGGGGGCACTCCAATTTGTCTCTAGTCAAATCTATGTATAGGTTGCACCAAAATGAGTGATGTGGTCAGACCAGTGGACCAAATGAGTTGAATTTTTTTTTTAAATTAAAGTAGACTTCAAGCCCTACAAGTTTCATGTTGACCATTTTTTCATCAGAGGCCTATAAGTATTTTTAATAGTTAATTCAAACCTCAGAATAATATGTGACAGAAATTAATCAAACCATAATATTATCCTTCCAATCATTTGATCATCATGATCAATCCGACGGCCCTAGCTCGTCGGACCCAATGAGCCAACGACTCTGATGAGCCCGACCTGGAGCCACTTATAGTAGCTTTTCCAGGCCACCTGCACTCCTCCGTGGCCGGCCAATGCCACCACAACCTCCGTTGAGGTGGTGGCCGACGATAGGCGGTGGTTGGTTGGCCGGAGGTGGCCGAAATAGTGTTTTAGACGTGGAAGAAGAAGCTTACACAATCACGCTCTCGACCAATTGGCCCCAAACCTTACGGCCAACAGAAGCAGATCTACCCACTAAGAGAGATAAGGAGGAAAGGACCTGAGTGGTGGTGGTTTGCCTCACCGATCGTCGGTCGTGGAGCTCTCGGGGCCATGACTTCTCTGTCACAAGGGGCTCGGGTACTTTAGGTAAATAGTGGAAACATCTCCTCTGAGACCAGTGAGTGTGTTAATTACCTCAATTGGCGAGAGGAGGGGTCAAGCCTTGATTACTCCATTAATGTCCATGAGGAGGTTTATGAACAAACCTGAAATTCAGAGAATTCAGTCACCTAATGGCCTGGAAATGACTGTCAATATTCTCTAAACTGATGAGGGGAGATGAATCCATGCATGGGAAGAGGATTGGGGAGGACCTTGGCCTTCCATGCCATGAATGACCATTTCTCTCTCCTCTATTTTTTGGGGGAAAATTGGGCTTTCTCTCTCCTAGTCACCATTTATAGAAATCCGGTGGCAAATTATATAATTCTCATCCCCATGAGCTAGTGGGACACTTCAATTGGGCCTAGCCCAAGTGGATTGGGCTTGATTAGGTCAAATTAGAGTAATTTGACCTAAAATAGGGTTGAGTTGACTTTGGTCAATTTTACCTTTTGGGTTGACCTCAATGGGTGGTTAGTGACCCATTGGCCTCTACTAAGGGCTAGGAATGTTTGGATAGGGTCAATTTGGCAAGGTGGAGGCCAATTGACTCTTAATAGGCTAGTTTGACCAAATTAGGACTAGGGTTGACTTATGTCAACTTGACCTTCTTAGTTGACCTTAATGGGTTGTTAGGGACCCAATAGACTCCCTTTAGGGTTAGGAAGGCTTGAGTGGCGTCAGTTTGGAAATTGGTAGGTCAATTGGCCCTAATTAGGCTACTTTCACCCTTTTTGGGTTAAGGTTGACTTTGGTCATCTTGACCACTTTGGTTGACCCCAATGGGTCCTAAGTGCTCTAAGGGACCCCCTTAAGGGTCAGAGGTGCTATGGTGGGGTTAAGGAGTCAAGTTTATGCCTAAGAGTCCAACCCTAGGCTTGGTAATTGGGACTTGTTATTTGCAGACCAATGTGGTTTTCACCTACATGCCTAGGTTCACATGGTCTCTTTGAGTTTCCTAAGGTTTTGTCATGACCTAGTCACAACAAAACCACCCTAGGGGTCTAGTTGTTTGAGGGATGCTACATAAAGTATTTGAGTGATTATTTAAGAGCAGGGCTTCAAATTACCCCAAGACTCACTCAACAAGGGAGCTGAAACACAAGAGATGATCACAATTCTTGATTTTAAGAGAAGGGCAACAATAACATTTTGAGGCTAAATGAATGCCAATTTTTTGGAAGTTGGTGTACAAATATGTTTTTTCCTAGTGGCCAATCACATTATGATGCTCATCTCAGGGGGATGAGATTTGACCACATCCAAGCTCAAGAGTTTGTTCTAGGGGTGGGTACACATAGAGCTTCTTTTAGAGAGGTTATAAAGAAAGAACCATTAAGGTATGGTTTTCAAAGCATAGTCCCATTATATAAGGTGTTGAACTTTACAAATCTAGTTAAAATGTTGTTATGTCTCCATGGCCCTTTAGTGACAGACATGATATTAATACTGTTGTTGGAGAGAATAAGGTATTTATTCTTAATATAATTAAAAAAAAGATTCCCTATTATAGACTTTCCAGGTTTCGTTGAATCAGAAATATTGTTGAAGAAAGTTTAAGTTATAATAACCAAGCTCTCGAGAGAAGCTAGTGCTACAAGATTTATAGGAAACCCAGTGTTGTTTAGATTATTCACTAATATTATTTCATAGGAACCTCGAGATGTATTTATCGATTAGGTTGAGTGTGTATTTAGGAATATGAGAACAAGACAACAAATGCGTGCATGATGAAATAATAATGGATTTGATAAGGGTAAGTCTTCCTCCCATGTGCAATATCTTAAGAGGTCATGCCTCAATATAAGAGTGAATATTGGCGACCATAGGTTCATAAAAAGAAGGATTTCCTTTACCAAAGAATATAGGGATTCCAAGGTAAGGGAAGGGGAAGGTCCCTGCAGAAATATTTAATTTTTCAAGAATTTGTCTGTAAGACCCCCCTTTTTTTTCTCAAACATCCGGGTCTTAGGCCCAGAACCGCCGCTTTGCGCTGACACCCTCATTTGGGAAGGTCGCCACTATAAAATGCCGATGCTGCCGGCCAAATCGATCACGAAGAAGCAAAGAAAGATAAGCTAAAAGAAAGCCAAGTCCACATCACATAAAAGTAACACATCCACGAAGAGATGTCCACATAAATATAACTGAAAATAAATGAAGAGATAACAAGGGCTCCTGCCCGATACATTAAGCCTCACTACAAATTCACTCGCGGAAGCAAAATAACTAGAACTAATAGCCACTCACGGATCCTGTCATCGGTGCTCCCGTGCTAGACTGCCCCACCTCCATCTGCACCGGCCACTGGTGCTGTTCCGTCGCCGCGGTCTCCTAAAATTATAAGGTCCACCGACCATTTGTCAAAAAGACTAAGCCAATCCCCCACCCCTCCCCCAATGACTCCTAGGCACCGAGCGGGAAGGATGAAGCGGAGGACAACAAGGGGTAATAGCAATAATAGATGACAGGGTATAACTTACAGGAAGAGTTCTACCACTACTCAAGTATATAAATGCATAAGCAAAGCAGGTAATAAAGCATAGTAAGAGCAGGTAAAGAATAAATAAAGTGCAGTAAGTAAAGACATATATAAAGGAAAGGTAACCATTGATTTATAGGAATGCCCACACAAACCTATAGACCAAGGGGTCGTTTAGCAAGGCCTATCGTATAAGAAGTCCCATAACCGACTTATACGATAGGGGTAGGGGTTGAAATGCAATGTTTATGCTATGACATGCAAGGTATGTAGTTATGCTATGTTCACACAAGTGCAACTCACACACTACGACTCTATGCGCACAGACCTTTAGTTCCCCCCTTTTGGAGCTAGCAAGACTCCCAGGATACTCCTGTAGTGGCAAACGGAAGCGGTGGGTTGGGCCTCGCCCACCTCTAGGTTGGTATATGCACTACCTAACCTAGACCTATCGTATGCCTCAACGCAAAACCGCGGAGCATCTGCGTACTCTTACTGGCTGGAACACCAGACTTTTATGGCTAAGTGCAAATTCCACACTTGCCGAGCCCGAGTATCAACGTTGGTGCAACGACCGTCGGGACTAAGGACCCACCACCTTGTGCACATGCATCATGTTCTACTATCTATCAACAACTCCAACATAAACCACCTGGGCTCAACTTGGCCATCCAAGAACCAAACTGAATCACAAACTCTCCGGATCAACAATCCGCACCAGCCACAAGGAGCCTACAACTCGGGGTACCCATCCAACTAAACTCCGGAACAACGGAGTGTGAGGGAGTGTATTATTATTTAGTCTTGAGCACCATCTTACCCTACGACTTATGGTTGATCTTGGACTTCCTGAGGGTTACCTTGTAAGGGGCTCGCTATGGTACTAGGAACTGTAATGGGTTGACACCCCAAAGTTTGCTTTCTCAAGACACTTACTGATATTGGTATCTACCCATAAGATTTCCCTCTACCATTTCACTTGAGTTAGGCCTAAGTGTTTTAAGACAAACCAGGGGAAAGACGATCTTTCGTCAACCCCCAGGACAACCTTACTCTTAACCCACCAAGTACACTTTCCTCACATACACTTCTTGGGTGGACTCACAACAGTCTAATCAACCCATGTGCACCACCTGCACACCATTTCCACCTAGTATGTCACTAAATTCCTAAGTTTCACAGTTTTACTAAACGCAGACCAAATTGACTATATGAAGCTTACAACTAGAGGTACTCCAAATATTCATCCAACTGACCCAAGCTATTTATTGGAGGTCTATCATGATATTATAAGACAAATTCCAGAGAATCATATTTTCCCTAATTAATTAATATTTATTTTAATTTCTCCAAACATTTGCCAAGTATGAAAATGAACATGAAGTGTAAGTACATCTTATGATATGGCTCTCCAAAAATTATGATAAATCTATGATGACTAAATAACATCAGAAACAACATATCATATTTTTACAGTAAGAAATTGTCCTCTAATTTGATTATTTATCATCTATCCAAAATTAAAGTTTTATGAAGGAACCACCAATAAGATCAACACTTAAATTTTGGGAAAATTACCAACTCTTGTATTAACCAGAAAAGGCTACTGACTAAGTTTCAGGATTTAAGGAAATCATTTTCTCACTAAAATAAATAAATTAAGAAAACCTCAAATTAAATGAACTGTGAAGTAGCCTACTGATTTAAGTCTTCAAAAATTCTGTAAAATTTTACAGAGCTTCCTAATGTTCTAAAAGGTCCTATCACCAATTTGCACAATTTAACAATGAGTTTGGGACCCTCAAATATTTTTCTTAAGTTTAAATCAAAACAGGTGCCTTGTGAAAGAAGTACTGATTAAATCATTTATTAAAATTCACAAAAATTACCAGAGGTCTAAACCATGAATATAAGGGCACCACCAAAGTTTCATCATCATCCAAGACTTTTTAAGCATGAAAATGTTTCTTATAAGAAGTTTCCCTAATGGGATTATGTCCTAATTCAAAGGGAATATTGGCTCCTAAAATTCTTATAAAATTACCCAGTGCCTATTTACACCATATGAACCTATCTACCAAGTTTCATAACCATCCAGGGACTTTTGACCACATGGCCTTCACAAGGTTCTAAATGCGCACCTAGGAATAAAACTAGTGTTCTAGGGCTTAACCCCCTCCACACCACCCCATACCACTCATGGAGGTGTCTTAGGTGATCCTAAACCAGTTACCAAGGTTTCACTTCATGGTGATGAGTTTTGACTACCACACCCCAAGGTAAACACCATACCCTAACTTTGACCCTAGTTGTCCTAACTTGGGTTTACAAAATACTCAAAGAAACAGTCTCAATTGGGCTGATAATTTTACCAAGGTCATACAGTAACCCTAAGGAGCACCCGACAAAATTTGGAGGGTATTGGAGGTTATTTAACCCACTAATTAATTATTGGATGATTTATGAAATTATTTCAAAAATCTTAGAAAAAGGTTCTCCTAAAAATCCCATCTTTGGATATGATGTGTGTGTAGGTATAAGTAGACTATGTTTCAAATCTCAAGTCCATATCAATTCCCAATCAAAAGTTATTCAAGAAATGGTGGCCGTCTTACACTAGGGACCAGCCCAACCAAAATGGACCTACAGGGAGCTACAGAACTCCTTTTGGGGTGAAATTAATTTTAAAATAAAGAAGACTTCAATGGATACAACTTTGATGTTGACTACTTTTTCATAAGAGGGCCCTAAGTATTTTTAATAATTAAATCTAAGTACAACAAAATATATGATAGAAATCTTATAAACATTTAATTATATAACTGTTTCTATGTTCGACGAAATTCAAACTCTGCGTCCGACGAAAGCAGATCAAATCTGCGTTCGACGAAAACTATTTCGTTCGGCTAATATACTTAATAACAACGCTCGGCTAATATAACGTAGAACTGCATTCGACGAAACTTTACAAAAGCTTCGTTCGACGAAAGTCAAACTCTGCGTTCGACGAAAGAAGATCAAATATGCGTTCGACGAAAGCCGAACGCAGCTGCGCTCAACTAATTTCTCTAATAACAGCGCTTGACTAATATCTCTAATAACAACGCTCAACTAATATCTCTAATAACAATGCTCAACTAATTTCTATTATAACAGTGCTCGACTAAAGCAGACCAACTTTCGTTCGACAAAATCTGAACAAAGCTGCGTTCGACTAAATCTTTACAGCACTCGACGAAATAAATGATATATCCGTAAACATTAATATAAAGATCTGACGGCTCTCCGTCATCTTCCCCAATCTTTGGACGGCTCACGACAGCACGTCCTGGGCCTCTTTGCGGGGTGATTTCCCGTCCACCTACGCCTCTTTCCGGCCGGCCAATGCCACCACCACCTCCGTTGAGGTGGTGGCCGGCGATAGGGGTGGTTGGCCGGCCGGAGGTGGTCGGATCTAGTTTTTAGAGGAGGGAAAAAGAGCACGCAATGTACTCTTTCGGAAACACAAATCGAGCCCTATTGTGCCCGGATCAAGCCCCGAAATATGAAAAGATCTAGCACTAAGGGAGGAGAAGAGGATCGGACCTGAGCAGGGGCTTGGTTGCGCGAATTCCGACGAGTTGCCATTGACGGTGCTGGAGCTTTCGATGCCATGCCGATCTAGGATTTCTCTACACGAAACTCACTGGAAAAATGGGAGGGGTTTCAATCGGCTAGGATGGCTTTATTCCTAAAAGCCATTAAAGGCCATTAAGCTAAATTTCGGTTACTATAAAAATTCCCTTAAGCAACCCCCTTGGCTATGGAAAACTCCAGAAATTCGTTGGTAACTGAAGGGGGAGATGAATGCACATCAATTGGGGAGGGATTTGAAGGATCAATTGCATTTAATCCCATGAAAGCTCTCTTTCTCTCTCTCCGATTTGGGAGAAACCTCCCTTTTCTCTCTCCTACTCAGCAATTACAGAAATTAAGTGATAATTTCAGTAATTACCAGGCCCACTAGATGGTGTACCACCTTAGTTGGGCCTAGCCCAAATGAATTGGGTCCAATTTGGGCAACCTAGGTTATTTTGAGGTAATTTGACCTAAATTAGGCTTAAGGGCAAATTGGTCAAATTGCAAGTCTCATGTTGGGAAAATGATTTCTCTTAACCCCTGAAAATGAGTTAAATATGAATTCCAAGAAAGGAAAATCAAGGTAAGTAAATATGCGTCGAATAGTATTCGACGCAACGTCGAATTTGTGTCGACGTTTCTATCAGAATGAGTCGAAGTAGCTCCAAGCAGAATTCGACGTATCCTATGTCGACGTAGCTCTGACTTCTAGTCGACGTATCTTGAGAAGTCGATGCACCCTAGTCGACGCACCTTCCTTAGTCTCCTCTCGACGCTCTGCCAGGACGAATTCGACGCCTACGTCGAATAGTAATCGACGCACGTCGATTTCTATGATTAATTCAAAAATCGCCAGATCTCTTTCCTTCTTTCGTAGATCTGATTTATATGGAATCAATTTATTCTTTATAGCCGTTCTGAATCATTTTTTCCTCTAATAGATTCTTGGCTAAATTGATTAAATCCTTTATGGACATTATTTGAAATCAGATTGAATACTTTCCTTCTATGGATATAACTGTTATGGAAATTTCTCTTTCTTTCTAATACTCTGCCTGCTAATTGATTACTCTCCTATAGTGTTATTTTAATGAACAGAGCTATAAATAACAAGGTGGTCGGCAGAGAGCAATAAGAAGTGATCCACCATTTTTACATTTGAAAAAGAGGAAGAGCTCCCAAGTGAAAAGAGAAAATTGAGAGATAGTGCTGCAGCAAAGATCAAGCTTCCATCTTCTCCTGCTTCTGAAGCCACTCTGCTACATACTCTGATAGCTCTCACAAAAGAGAGAAAAAGGGCTACCATCTCCTTCTCACTATAGAAGAGAGATTTTATTCACTACTTCTTGTGCTTCCAATCTTCTTGCTAGGAAGAAGATTCTTTCTTGTTTTTTTATTATCTCTCTTTCTTCTTTACCTTATTTTCACTTTCAAATATTGTAAAAGAGTTTTTAGAATCTCTCTTAAAAAGAAATTCAGTTGTACTGGTTCTAAGAGTCTCCTTTTGAAAAGACTCAGTTGGTTCTAAGAGTCTCCTTGTCAAAAGACTCAGGGTGGTTCTAAGAGTCTCCTTATCAAAAGACTCAGTGCAAGATAGTGAATTTCCTACTAAGGGGGTAGAAGAGTGGACTACCCAAAGTTTGGGGAACCACAATATTTCCTTGTGTTGTGCTGTGATTTCTTTTCTTGCATTTATTTTCTTTACTTGGTTAATTCTTGTTGGTGTGTGGGAAGCCTTAATCTGTGATCACCACATATAAATATATATATTTGCACAAAATATTTTAAATCTCTATTCACCCCCCTCTAGAGAATTCTAGTGAGGTTAACTGTGCACTTTCAATTGGTATCAGAGCTAGGTTGATCTAAAAAGGATAACTCCTTGATCAAAAAGATCCTACCTCTTATTTATATATATATATATTTTTCTAACAATTATTTTTCACATGACATAAATCAAAGATTATGCTTCCACCAGACCACCAATGTCCAATCTTGAAAAGTTTGCAGTTTGGATAACAAGAATTAGGATTTATATGAACTCTATTGATGAAGATTTATTTAATGTTATCTTGACAGGTCCTCCCAAGCCTTATAGAAAAGACTCAAGTGGTGAAGTGACTCAAACACTTGTCCCAAAGGCTGAGTGGATAGTTGAAGAGAAAAAGGCAGGAACATGTGATGCAAAGGCTGTAAATATTCTGGTCTCAACCCTCTCTGATGAAATCTTTCAAAGGGTTGTTGATTGTGAATCAGCCAAAGAAATTTGGGAGGCTCTCATAAAGATGGTAGAAGGAAGTGCTGATGAAAGAAAAGATAGGAAGGCTCTATTGATCTCTCAATATGAGAACTTCCAAAAGAAGAATGAAGAAAGCATGTCTGAGATGTATGACAGATTTAGTCTGATCATCAATCAACTAAGGGACTTGGATAGAGAAATCTCTCTTACAGAAATCAATGACAAATTGCTGATGAGTCTCCCAAGCTCATGGGATTCAAGGATATGGGCAATAAGAGACACAAGAGGACAAAGGGAAATTTCAACAGATGCTCTTTTAGGAAAACTCAGATCCTATGAGCAACTGCTGAAAACCAGAGAAGAGAAGAGAAAACACCCAAACTTCTTCAAAAGACAGGAACATTGCTTTAAAAAGCAACAGAAGAAGGAAACACTATCACTGAAGAAGAACTATTCAGTTTCCTGGCTAGAAAATTCAAGAAATGGGTCAGGACAGATGGATCAAGAAGGAGAGAGTCAAAACCAAGGTATGACAAAACTCATACTAGAGAAATTATTTGTTATTCTTGCAGGAAACCTGGACATATTGCCCCAGAATGCCCAGAAAATGCTGAGACAAAGAAAGATCTGAAAAAGAAAGATCTCAAGAAAAAGGGGAAGAAGAAAGAAAGAGGCTTTATAGCAGAAGCCTGGAGTGATACAGACTCTGAGGACAACTCATCTTCTAAGAGTGACAATGAAGAGCCTAAGCAAGAAGATCTGTGCTTGATGGCCCTTGAAGGATCAAAGAATGATGATGGTGCTAAATCTTGGAGTGAGACAGGATCAGAAGAAAGCATATCTTCTGAAGATGAAAAAGAAGAAAGCCTTACTCTCATAGAGGAATCTGAGGATAAGGATGAGGTAAGCATTTTTGATGAAATAGATTTTCAAAGTGATAATTTCATAAATGATTTTATGGGAATGTGTCTAGATCAACTAAAAGTTACACAAGAAATTAAAGATCTAAAGGAACAAATTAATGTGGCTAAAAACCAGAGAAATAGAGAGGATAAATGCTCTAAAAATTTTGAAGTAAACATCATAGAAAAGGAAGTAGAAAGGGCCAGAATAGAAAACCAGCTCCTTAAGGACAAGGTATCCCAGGCAAAAGCCTTTGAAGAATCAATAAACATGAGAAGCCAAACTCTCAAGGAAATCACTGAACAACAAACAAGGAGACATAAAAATCTTGGTCTAGGGGCTGATCCCTCAACTAGCCAAGTTCCATCCAACAAACCTGCTTGGATGATCCCTGTAAAATTCACAAAACCCATCAAATCAAACCAAGAAAAAGACTCACTAAATAAGGAAGAAGACTCCCTCAAGGAAATAAAACAATTTGATGAAACATCATATTATTCAGCTGATGACTCTCAAACTTCATCTGAAGAAGCAACTAAGCCAAAAGAAATAATACATAAAAGAACAAAATCAGAAAAAAGGAAAAAGAAAATGTGTGAAGATACAGTTGCGTCGACTTTATATCGACGCATGAATGATAGTGCGTCGAATTTTACTCAACGCAACCTCTCAGATGCCTCGACCTCTACTCGACGCTTGAATAAAAGTACATCGACTTCCAATCGACGCAACTTTTTCCATGCGTCGATATCAGATCAACGCTATCGGGAGAAAGCACTGAATATAAATCGAAGCAACTATCAACATGCGTCAAATAGATATCGACGCACAAAAATTCAGAGCAACTTAAATGCCTATTCTCCAAAAACCTTCTATAATTCCCATTCATGATCCATTCATCCTAACCATGATTTTCCATCCTAATCAACACCTCTATCCTAACCAAAATTTCTACCCTAAATCTGGTAACCAAAATTCCCATCCTAATCAAACTTTCTATCAACCCTTCTATCCTTCTCTAAACTCAAATTATCATAAGAATAAAATAATCAAGTGCCATATATGTAACAAAACTGGCCACCTTGCCAAACAATGTTGGCACAACCAATCAAACTATCTGTAAAAAGATTAGTCCTAGACTGACTTAGGACTAGGAAGAGATAAAAAGAAATAAACACCTAAAATTCTTCAGGAAAATCAAAAGTCACGTCGACTTCTAATCGACGCACCGTCGATGACTCAACTCAATAAGTAAAATCGACGCATACGTCGATACAAAACCCTAACATCTTAACGCGGGCCGTATCGACGCTTACGTCGAATTCCACTCGATGTAACGTCGACTTTATAAAAACGAGCGGCAATGCTAAAATATTTTCGGTCACATCCACTGAAGTACCGAATAAGCCTCGAATTGAGTACCGTTTCGACGCTTCACCTGACTTAAAAAGATTCTTCAGTTAGAAACCTTCACTACTCTGCATCCTTTATCCTTCTTGCTCCTTAGTCCATCCATTTCCTCCTCTCTTTCACTGACCTAAAATGGCTCCCAAGATAAACTCTGGTTTCGACATTGATCTCGACTCCTTCCAAGCCGCTGCAGAAAATTATAAGAACATCATAGCTCTCTTCACTGAAGCTGGATTGGACAAACTCATCTCCACAAGATGCAAGCTCTTGGAAACAGAGCTCACAGAGCTGATGACTCATGTTCAGATATCTGAACAAGGAGAAATCCAGGGAACAATCTATGACACACCAGTCTCAATTTCTGCAGAACATATTAGGACCACCTTTGATCTTCCTTCAGGTATATCCTAATATTATCTTTGTTCAAATAAAATAGGGAAAGGAAATCAAATTTCAAAAGAGTAACCTTATAAGTCTTTATCATTCCCCTATTAGGTGATGAATCTATAGACCTCACACCTGATGAAATCAAGCATATGCTAGCCACCATGAAGTTTTCAAGGGATAAACCAATCCATCTAAAGAAAATAGATTTTTCTGAGGAATACAGACTGCTAGCAGATATAGTAGGAAAGATACTACTATGCAAAAGTTCAGCCCATGATGCAGTTCCAAAGCAGCAACTGAACATCATGGGGGCCCTTGTGCTGAAGAAGAAGGTGGACTGGGCCACATGGTTGCTCAAAATAATAGGCTTCAAATACTCACACAAAGAAAATTCATATATGAGGATTATGAGTCAAGTACTCTTCCACTCCTTCCCTGACCTCTGTAGGTCAAAAGGAATCCCCATTCCTCCAGGGAAAAGAATGTCAATAGCCCTATTCTCCAAGTGGACCAGGCAAATCCCTAAGCCTGGTTCCATTTCTGAAAGGACTCCCTCTCCTCCTAACTCTCCTGCTCATCCATCTCCTCCTCCTCCTCAAAGAGACAATTCTTCTCTATCTCCATCATCCACTCAAATAGTCTCTACCACCCTCACAACTCCTACTCTACCTACCTCTTCTCAAACACATGCTTCTCAAACAGCAGTTTCTCCATCTCCTCCTCCTCATACTTTCTCATCCTCTTCACCTCCATTATTACCAATACCTCATACATCAACTAACCTTTCTCCACCTTCATCACCACCTCCACCACTCTCTACTCATCACCAACCACAACATGAACCATCTGCATCCACTGAAGCTCTCCTCACTCAGTGCATTGCATCAGCAGCTCAAACATTCCAAACAATGCTGGATGAGCACTGCTCCCAGATTCATTCCTCCATCCTACACATGCACACCCAAATAGATGGGGTCAGTGCCTCTGTGCAAAGTCTGAAGAACTTTCTCTCTTCCTCAAGAGTTACCAAGTCTTTCTTAACCTCCTTGGCCAAGAAGGTCAAGAAGGGGGAGAAGCTAGATGAAGAGCAGCCCTCCAATCTTAAATCTTCCTCACACAAATCCCCTCCTTCTTCAAAATCTGACAGTCTTGCACTGCTCAAGACAATTGGAAATGAGAAAGTACCCGAGCTACATATTGAAGAACAAACAATAGAGGTACTCAATATAGCAAGAGAGGCTGCAAATCAAGTGGTACTATTACAAGGGGAGGCAAGCAGGGCAGAAAATGAAGCTGAAAAGGAAGATGTGGCAGATGGTGAGAAAGACAAAGAAACTGAAACTCAGGGGGAGGTGGATACTGCTATGAATGAAGCTGAAAATGAAAAAGGACAGCCAGATGCTGTGTTGGCTGAAGCTGAAGCTCAGGTGGAGCCAGATGCTGTTTTAACTAATGCTGAAATAGAAATAGAAGGCTCTGAAGTTCCATTCCAGGGGGAGCACACCACTGTGACTCAGGGGGAGCTGAGGGTACAATCTGCTACTGAGAAAGAGCAACCCACCAAAGTATTCAAAAGAAAAAGAAAGACTCCTCCTACCCCTCCTGAATCATGATTGAAAATAATGCTGATATGCTTTACCTTATAGTTGAATACTAAACATGAAGTCTGTTTATATAAATCTGGGAAGTTTGTTTATATGATCTCTCTTTCTAATTGCTCTTCTGATTGTTTGACATATTTCTGTTCTATATAATTGCCCTGCTGAGTTGATTAAATGCTAGTACAATTTCCCTCTAAATAGGGTTAAGACAAATTGGGGGAGATTGTTGGGAAAATGATTTCTCTTAACCCCTAAAAATGAGTTAAATATGAATTCCAAGAAAGGAAAATCAAGGTAAGTAAATATGCGTCGAATAGTATTCGACGCAACGTCGAATTTGTGTCGACGTTTCTATCAGAATGAGTCGAAGTAGCTCCAAGCAGAATTCGACGTATCCTATGTCGACGTAGCTCTGACTTCTAGTTGACGTATCTTGAGAAGTCGACGCACCCTAGTCGACACACCTTCCTTATTCTCCTCTCGACGCTCTGCCAGGACGAATTCGACGCCTACGTTGAATAGTAATTGACGCACGTCGATTTCTATGATTAATTCAAAAATCGCCAGATCTCTTTCCTTCTTTCATAGATCTGATTTATATGGAATCAATTTATTCTTTATAGCCGTTCTGAATCATTCTTTCCTCTAATAGATTCTTGGCTAAATTAATTAAATCCTTTATGGACATTATTTGAAATCAGATTGAATACTTTCCTTCTATGGATATAACTGTTATGGAAATTTCTCTTTCTTTCTAATACTCTGCCTGCTAATTGATTACTCTCATATAGTGTTATTTTAATGAACAGAGCTATAAATAACAAGGTGGTCGGCAGAGAGCAACAAGAAGTGATCCACCATTTTTACATTTGAAAAAGAGGAAGAGCTCCCAAGTGAAAAGAGAAAATTGAGAGATAGTGCTGCAGCAAAGATCAAGCTTCCATCTTCTCCTGCTTCTGAAGCCACTCTGCTGCATACTCTGATAGCTCTCACAAAAGAGAGAAAAAGGGCTACCATCTCCTTCTCACTATAGAAGAGAGATTTTATTCACTACTTCTTGTGCTTCCAATCTTCTTGCTAGGAAGAAGATTCTTTCTTGTCTTTTTATTATCTCTCTTTCTTCTTTACCTTATTTTGACTTTCAAATATTGTAAAAGAGTTTTTAGAATCTCTCTTCAAAAAAATTCAGTTGTACTGGTTCTAAGAGTCTCCTTTTCAAAAGACTCAGTTGGTTCTAAGAGTCTCCTTGTCAAAAGACTCAGGGTGGTTCTAAGAGTCTCCTTATCAAAAGACTCAGTGCAAGATAGTGAATTTCCTACCAAGGGGGTAGAAGAGTGGACTACCCAAAGTTTGGGGAACCACTATATTTCCTTGTGTTGTGCTGTGATTTCTTTTCTTGCATTTATTTTCTTTACTTGGTTAATTCTTGTTGGTGTGTGGGAAGCCTTAATCTGTGATCACCACATATAAATATATATATTTGCACAAAATATTTTAAATCTCTATTCACCCCCTCTAGAGAATTCTAGTGAGGTTAACTGTGCACTTTCATCTCATGATGGGGCGTTTTGGTCCATTAGGTTCCTAGTAGCCCTATTAGGGTATGGGTAAGGTCAATTTGTCATGGTGGAGGCTAATTGACCCTAATTGAGTTTGTTTGACCAATTCAGGGTTAAAGTTGACTTTGGTCTAATCGACCTCTTAATTTGACTCCAATGGGTCCTTGGTGCTCCATGAGGTCCCTAATGAGTTAGGGATACTATGGTGGGGTCAAGGTTCAAGGTGGGCCCCCTAAACACAATCCTAAGCTTGATATCTGAAAATTACTATTTGCATACCACTTGGGTTTTCTTCTTCTCTACTAAGTTTACAGGGCCTTGGGCTCTCCCTATGGTCTTTCTTGGAGTGTGATGAGGAGGAGAGCTTGTTCTTCCATTTCTTCCTCCTCATCATCTTCTTGAACTGCCTTGAGAAGGCAACAAACTCTTCATCAGAGGAAGAGCTATCTGAGGTGCTGATTTCAGATTTTTCAGATTCAGCACTTCTCCTTGGAGGAGACACCATCCCGCCCTTGCTTTTCTTAGAGCTGTCAACTTTGAGAGCTACAGATTTCTCCCTTGCCTGAGCCCTTGTTGAGGTGTCCTCTTCCTTTCTTGCAGACAGCTGCATCTCATAAGAGAGCAACTTTCCAAACAGTGTATGAGTGGGTGTCTCACCATGCTTAGCCACTTCACTGATAGCACAGATTTTTGTGTCCCAATTCCTAGTTAGAGATCTAAGGAACTTATCATTCAGCTCATAGTCAGTGAACACTCTCTCATAGGTTCTCAGCTCATTGACTATTTCGAAGAACCTCTCATAGCACATAGAGATGCTCTCCTTGCTGAGCTGCCTAAAGGCTTCATACTCTTGGTTGAGGAGTGACTTTCTATCATCCCTCACTTCAGCCGTCCCTTCCATATATACTACTAATGCGTCCCACATTTCCTTGGCAGTAGTGCAGTGTACTAGGTTTTGAAATGTGGAATCATCAATAGCATTAACTATGATGTTCCGGGCTCTTTTATCCATAGTAAACAGAATGAGTTCATCCTTGGTTAACTCATTGAAAAGCTTGGCCACTCTTCTGGTTGGATCTATTATGGATGCTGTTTGGAAGGTGAATGGACCTTCCTTGACAGTAATATAAATCCTAGGGTCAGATGCTTCCATAAACAGTCTAACCCTCTGCTTCCATATGCCAATATTAGCTTTTTTGCATATGGGCAGCTTCATGGAGCTCATTTCCCTCTGCATTACATTGGAGGCCATTGGTTACAGATTTTATGACTAATCCTTGTAGGATCTGGTTAGACAGTGATGCCTTTCTTGACCAACCTAGCTCTGATACCACTTGATAGTTTATATAGGATGTAGTCTTAAACACCTAGAGGGGGGGGGGGGGGGGGGGTGAATTGGTTTCTTTTATTTTAGGCTTAGTGTTTTCTGAATTTAGGTTAGCAAATTATCAAGCACAAAAAGTGTTGGATCGGTAGGCGCCCTTAGAGGGGGGGGGGGGGGGGTGAATAAGGGTTTTACAAACTTAAATTATTTTTTGAAATACTTGCTTATGATATGAAATCAAAATAGTGATTTTGTTTAAAGATCTAAACTGTTTTATAATAAAGGAGAGGATAATAAACAATTTAGAGAAATGAAGAACAAATCAATTTTATTACACAAAGAGAGACATGATTATTATTAATAAAATTGATTACAAAATTTTGATTTCAATGAGGCTAGAAATCAAAGCGAAATATGAAAGACTCCTTTTGTTTTCTATACCGACTCGTATCCCCACGAACGGGTTGGCTTTAGCCATTCCTTCCCCGGATACGGCCTCAAGCCGCTCTAGCCAACCCTTCCCCGGATATGGCCTCGAGCACCCCCTAGACCTACACCCGAGGCCTAGTCGCCAACACGAGGCAAATTTCTGCCCTAAGTCCTACCCAGACCTAGTCGCCAACACGAGGCGAATTTACTACACGATTTAAAAGAGAAGATGTGAAATAAAAAGACAATAATATAAAAACGTACTCCCTCTATGTGGATCTCTTGGAGAAGTAGACAAAGACCCACAGAGTATGATCATAGTCGATGCGGTCTTTCAACCCGATGATGACGCGTGTTGAAATCTTCTCCACGGATCTCCTTAAGCCTTCATGGATTTGTGGGAGTATCTCTCTGAACCTTCCTCTCTATGCCGTGGCACGAAGCTCTGGAATTTTGGATCTCAAGAGGATGAGGAAGACGGAGCCAAGGGGTCCTTTTTATAGCCTTGGAGCTAGCGCCTGCAGTAGTGCTACCGCCGGCGCTATCCCATTTTAGGACATATTCTGCGCGACAGAATCTTCAATCTGAGGAAACATTTCTCCCTTGCCTTCTATGCTCCGTGCTACCGCCTGCGCTATCGGATACCGCCAGGCGCTATCTCCTTCTATAAGTGCTCCCGGAATTGCGCTTAAGCATTCTTTTCGTCGGTCGGATTTTCGTCGACCGGAGTTCGTCGAGCGGGCTTCATCATTCGTCGATCGGAAATTCGTCGAACGGAGAATCGTCGAATGCAAGATCGTCGAACGCAGATTCAATTTCGTCGAACCCAGCTTTCGTTCTCAGCAGCTTGATTTCGTCGATTGCAGCAGCAAGTTCGTCGAACGGGCTTCATCATTCGTCGAGCAGAAATTCGTCGAACGCAAGTTCGTCGAACGCAAGATCTATTTCGTCGAACCCAGCTTCCGTGCTCAGCGGTTCCATAGCGCTAGCGCCAGGCGTTTGGTGATACCGCCGACGCTAGAAGGAGTGTTGGAATTGAAGGCTCAACTTTGGGGGCAACCTTCTTATGTAATCCTTGAGTCATGTGGACTTTGTTATCCTGCACACTTAAACACACAAGATCATATACACATAGGATTTGTTATTCTCAAACCTAGGAGATGCGGAAGACCATGTTCCAATAAACTCCCCCTTTTGATAATAACAAATCCATTAATGATAAATCAGAGCATTAATATATAAGCATGATGTAACTTACTTGTGTGTGTGTGTGTGTGTGTGAATGTGATGACTTAGGATAATTATCGATTTTAGCATTTAGAATTGCTCCCCCTAAATACATGCTCCCCCTAAGTGAATGCTCCCCTAATATGTAAGCTATCATCTTAATTAAGCATGTTAGTTCTCCCCCTTTTGATAACAGATTATATTTATCATGTTAGTTCTCCCCCTTTTGTTATTAGCAAAAGTGGGTAAGGAGACACCACTTAAAAAAAGATAAAGGCATGATCGAGCTTGTAGAGAGAATGAAATGATAAGGAGTTTTTAGAATAATTTTTATAGAGATAGATTAGAGTTTTTAGCAATATAACATTTTCAAGTATTATTATGTTGGTTCATCCCCTTTTTATATAAGAGTTTTAAGCATAAAAAAATATAATGATTTCCAAGTAACTAAACTACCCAGACAATATGTCTACACCCTAGTCCCGTACTAAGGGACAAATGGGCATGAGGAGCTGCATACATGCCGTAGGTTGGGGTGTTAGTCCCATATGCAAACACTAAAAAAACTCAACCCAGCACTCTTTCCCCCCAGTGCCTCGCAAGGCCCCACTGGAACTCTCCCTGGTTAAGGACAAGACACAACTTAGAGGTTAGGTTATCTAATGTCTACAACCCTACGCCCCCGCTATGGTGAGATATGTAATCATGGATAATAATTATTGGAACCATTAAGCATTTAAATTTTGTGATAAGTTCATAGCCTATGGGTTTATATTTTTATTTGAATTTATGAAAACACTCACATAGCTATTTTGAAATCCATTAGTGAATCAGAGTTTTAGTATTACAATATTTTCATAGAAATAAATCAGAGTTTTTAGCAAAAAATATTCATGTTTAGAGTTGCCAATATAAAGTTTACCAAGCAAGTCTACCACTTGTTGAAAGAAAGGATTTTAAAGATTCAAGTGATGATGCACACAAAATAAAAGACTTTAAGTAAGCATGAAAGCGCAAGGTAAAACAATTATATGGTTACGATGTGGAAGACTTATAGAAATACAAGAAACATCTTATTGTAATCAATGATGATCCATAAAAAGATATATGAGTTAAATTTCATAAAGAAGATGTTTTTTTGTAAATCATAGTTCAATTAAAATCTTTAAGTCTAACAATAAAGTAAACAAGCATGAAATAATGTTATCAAAATGAGATTACTACAATGTTATTTTAATTCACAAATTCAAAACATACCAAACATTGTAGAAAGCATGCCTGTTATCTAGTGCATTTCATAAATAAAGAGTAGTATAGAATTTGCATTAGAATCCAATACTCATGAGAAGAAGTGTTATGGAAGATAATGATGTACACATAAGTGTATTTTTGAGTAGAGTAAACAAATATTTTAATCAAAAATACAAGAAATATGTAAAGTAAGAGCACAATAAAAACACAAATAATTTCACTTCCACACACTTCAATGCACAAACAAAAATGTACAACTACCAAGGTGCTTTGCACACACAATGCTCATTAAGACTTATCAGGGTGCAAAGTAGTGCTTGGGGGATCACATATTTTATTTTAATATGGAAACTCGTGATCCAGTGTACTTAAGAGTAAGTGGTTTTTATTTTGAAAGAAAGATTTGATTTGCACAAGATACTTTACTATTCTTTCCAAGGTGCTCAACCTCACAATGCTTATTAAGACTTATCAGGAGGTTCAAGTAGTGCTTGGTGGAGTTATCTTTGTCACTTTATTTTATGATTTTTGTTTTGGACAAAGTTTTCCGAATACACTTGTTTTACAAACCAATATAATTTATGAAAAACATAACCACTTTTCTTAACTTTTAAAAATGCAAATAAAGGAGTGTAGGTAAGATACTTGTGCAATTTTAATTCATTGTACTAATACACAACATACATAAGCATTCTTAGATTAAACACATATGTAGACAATGCCAAAATAAGTGAGTGAATAAAGATCATTATCAAACATAAAACATTTACTCATACTTAGAGGCATGCTAAGCTTAGTTCTACACAACCTTTATAAGACAATTGATGCACATATTACTAGATATATCAAAGCATGATAAAAACAATGTTCAAAGTAGGTTGAAAAGATAAATTGCAACATTATAGAAGTTCTAAATAATAGATTAAATCATGCTTGATTTTCAATGAAGTCCATATAGTATTTTTGATATTTTGAAGAATTATTTTGATTTAAAGTTTGAACTCATAAGATTGATCTTGGACTTCCCGAGGTCTACCCTGTGAGAGGTTCGCCCGGTACTAGGTGATATGATGGGATGATAGCCAAAATCACCCTTTCGCAAGCTACATGTAAATTGAAAAGTTAAGTTCAAAATAATAATTTTTGATATATTTTTTTTTTATATTTTTGTATTTGATTTTTGCTTTTAGAAATAGAATTTAAACAAAGACAAACAAACCAAAAAAGGTAAAACATATTTTTTGTAATTTGGCTTTTGTATTTTTGTATTTGATTTTTCAAAAATGAAATAAAAGTAGAAGTGCAAAAATAAATAGTACATGTAGATCAATATATTTTTAAGAATTTTTCAAGATTTTAAAAATACAGAAAACCAAATAGGTGTGCTAGCGCCGGCGTTAGCGCTAGCGCGGGAAACAATACATGATTTTTGATGATTTTGAAATTTTTATTTGTTGATCTTGATTAAGTGTCCAAATAGTAGTTTCATGCTGAAATTTCAGAATTTTAGGAGATGTCTAGATAGAGCAAATTGCGTGAAACATTAGCGATTTTGTATATGACTTTACCAAATAAATTTGCATGAGATATAATTTATTATATCTCAATTTTAAAATTTCCAAGGCTTTTATTTATCAATCTAATGTAGTTTGGAAATGATAGGAAATGTAAGCACGAGAAGACATGAATGAACAAATCTAATATGCATGATTTTAGTGATTAAAAATAATGTTCATGCATGAGAATATCATGGATAAGCCCTAAATGAGAATACCTAGCCTGTATATCTTGGTAAACATATAAAGCCTAACATAAACACAAATATTCTTTAGGTGACAACAAATATTCTTTAGGTGACAATGTTAGAATGATAAGTTTGAGATTAATGTTATACCAATGTTTGATTGTGTTTCAACTTAGAGACCTAGAATGAAGTGATGATTTTATTTGATTTGATATCAAGATGATTCAAAGGTCTAAACTTGAAATAAATCACAATACACACATAATACACCAACCATGGTATGTAATTATAATATCAATTGTCATCAGTTAATATATCAATTATAATTCACATAAATGTGATAGAAATAATTATTCTTAGAAGACTTTTGATATGACTTAAGAAATATGATGTTAGAGAATTTTAGCAAAGGACATCAATAGATCATAGTGGTGCCTGTGAATTCAACATTCATTATGAGGGTATATTTCAGTGATTTTCTTTTGAATTAATTAAGAATTTTGAATATATATATATGTGATTTTTGATAGGTGAACAATAGTGATGGTTTAGATCATGTTTGACATTAAGGAGTGAACACAATATAATCTTTTGTTGCGAACAAAGATAACCATATTGAAAGTTGAGCTTTCATTTAGATCTTGAACATTCTTGTAGATTATGTTATTTCTCTAAACCACTTGTTGGTGAAGGCTAAAAAGCTTAATAGCCTAATGACTTGATTTAATTTTAAAATATCTTATAGCAAATTTAGAATTTGATTTATATGAATAATAAAAGATATTTATAGATAATGAATATGAGATAGATAGATAGGTCATCAAAATTAGATATGTCTTTTGAATTTTGATCAATTTGATTTTATAAACATATTAAGCTTTTAAGAGATAGGATCATATTTTCAATACTATATAGGATGACCATGACATGATAGTTCAAAAGGAAAACAACAAGAGAAAAATAAAAAAGGACATTAAAGCACATCATGAAGTAGAAATTTGTATATCTTATTTTGAAAAGTTTCCACTTCATGCATTTGATGATACCTAATGAATAAATGTTGTAGGTATCCAAAGGGGACCATGTGGGATGGTTCCTTTGGGTACCCAAATATAGCGAGATGACTTTTGGGGAGACAAGTACAAATGGACCCTTTGAAGTGGAGTTAATGTTTCATCTTTAATTTTGGGTCTCCACTCATACTTAGGTTTAATATTACAATTTTGCATTAAATTTCCATATTCATTAAATTTTGGCTTAAAATAATGATGACATTTGAAATCATTTTTCATAGGAAATTTTTGCATATTTGAATTTACTTTAGGAGATACATAATTTTGTAAATAATTGTGATTTTGATTTATAAATCCTTTCTATTTTTTACTCCCATTATTAGACTTGGTTACGATATTCATATTCATATTCAACTTGCTTTTGGAGTTTGCTTGATATTGAGAATTTTTCTTTATGATTTCCTTAAGCAAGTTAATTTTAGTTTCTAATTCATTATTCTTAAGTTTTAAATTATGTCTAACTTTATTATAAGCAATTGTGCTATTTTTAAGAGTAGAAACAATTGAAATAATATGGTTTTGATATTTATTTTTGTATTCCTCAAATGTTTCATCCATCTCTTCAATTTCAATTTTATAGCTTTTGCATGTAGCACAATCACTTTTCAAAGTTGAATTTTCCAAAGACAATTTTTCATTGTGTTCTTTTACAATAAGAAGTTCCTTTTCAAGTCCCTTGTATTTTTCTTTTAAATTATTAAATTCTAAACAAGGTGTAATATTTCATTCAAAGAGACATAGGTAAGACTAGATGAATTGGCATTTGATTCTACTTTAACTTTTGCTTTTAAATTTTTATTTTCTAAGCGCAATTTGCAATTCGCATTTTTTAATTTCTTAATTTTGCGCTTTGTAATATGTAGCAATTGTAAAGTAGAAATAGAATTGCAAACAATAAGATGATTTGATTTCCTTACAGTGCTTTTGGATGCTGTGAGATTTGAGCACGAATTTTCTTTGTTGCTTTCATCTATTTGGCATTCCTCTTCTAAAGATGAGATTTCTTCTTTTCCATTCGATGTGACTTCTTGTATGTTCTCCACTTCTTGCATTTGTTCCATACCTATAGATGGAGAATCATACAATTCTTCAAGAAATTTCCATACTTTGTATGCACTAGAAAAACAATATATTAATTTTGAAATTTCGTGAGATAAACCACAAAAAATACTATTTAAAGCTTTTGCATTTAGATGACGTTCCTGTTTATTTGATTCATCCGCTGGTCTAACTATTGCTATATTCCATGCTTTGATATCTAAATTTTCAATAAACTTTTCCATTAAAAATTTCCACCCTTTATAATTTCTCCCTTCGAATAATGGTGGTTTAAGAGATTTTTCTTCTTCATAAAAATTTACCCCACTAATAGAAGCGAGATCATGAGACGCCATTATTCCTGGTTGTTAAGCCGATTGGAATAAAACCCCTCTGATACCACTTGTTGGATTGGTAGGCATCCTTAGAGGGGGTGAATAAGGGTTTTATAAACTTAAATTATATTTTGAAATACTTGCTTATGATAAGAAATCAAAATACTGATTTTGTTTAAAGATCTAAATTGTTTTATAATATAGGAGAGGATAATAAACAATTTAGAGAAATGAAGAACAAATCAATTTTATTACACAAAGAGAGACATGATTATTATTAATAAAATTGATTACAAAATTTTGATTTCAATGACGCTAGAAATCAAAGCGAAATATGAAAGACTCCTTTTGTTTTCTATACCGACTCGTATCCCCACGAACCGGTTGGCTTTAGCCATTCCTTCCCCGGATACGGCCTCAAGCCGCTCTAGCCAACCCTTCCCCGGATATGGCCTCGAGCACCCGCTAGACCTACACCCGAGACCTAGTCGCCAACACGAGGCGAATTTCTGCCCTAAGTCCTACCCAGACCTAGTCGCCAACATGAGGCGAATTTACTACACGATTTAAAAGAGAAGATGTTAAATAAAAAGACAATAATATAAAAACTCCCTCTATGTGGATCTCTTGGAGAAGTAGACGAAGACCCGCAGAGTATGATCGTAGTCGATGCGGTCTTTCATCACGATGATGACGCGTGTTGAAATCTTCTCCCCGGATCTCCTTAAGCCTTCATGGATTTGTGGGAGTATCTCTCTGAACCTTCCTCTCTATGCTGTGACACGAAGCTCTGGAATTTTGGATCTCAAGAGGATGAGGAAGACGGAGCCAAGGGGTCCTTTTTATAGCCTTGGAGCTAGCGCCTGCACTAGTGCTACCGCCGGCGCTATCCCAATTTAGGACATATTCTGCGCGGCAGAATCTTCAATCTGAGGAAACATTTCTCTCTTGCCTTCCATGCTCCGTGCTACCGCCTGTGCTATCGGATACCGCCAGGCGCTATCTCCTTCTATAAGTGCTCCCAGAATTGTGTTTAAGCATTCTTTTCGTTGGTCGGATTTTCGTCGACCGGAGTTCGTCGAGCGGGCTTCATCATTCGTCAATCCTAAATTCGTCGAATGCAAGATCGTCGAACGCAGATTAAATTTCGTCAAACCCAGCTTTCGTTCTCAGCAGCTTGATTTCGTCGATCGCAGCAGCAAGTTCGTCGAACGGGCTTCATCATTCATCGAGAGGAAATTTGTCGAACGCAAGTTCGTCGAACGCAAGATCTATTTCATCGAACCCAGCTTCCGTTCTCAGCAGTTCTATAGCGCTAGCGCCAGGCGTTAGGTGATACCGCCGGCGCTAGAAGGCGTGTTGGATTTGAAGGCTCAACTTTGGGGGCAACCTTCTTATGTAATCCTTGAGTCATGTGGACTTTGTTATCCTGCACACTTAAACACACAAGATCAAATACACATAGGATTTGTTATTCTCAAACCTAGGATATGCGGAAGACCATGTTCCAACAGAAAGCACAAAGAGATTTATAGAGGTTCCTCAAGTTAGGGTGTCTTGAGTAGTCCTCTTTCCCCCTTCACCTTTCTAACAATGAGTTAGACAAGGCCAACTTCTCCAAACTCAGCTCCAAGAGACTACCAACATAGATCCCACAGGATCTCTCAGGTTTTCCCAAACCCTACCTCAGGCACATCAGCCCTACCTCAGAAGAATCCACCTCCTACAACTCAGACCACCTCCTGGTCCTACCTCAAGCTGACCTCTCAGCTCTACAACTTAGGCCAATCAGCCTTACACACTCAGGCAATAAAGCCCTACAGTCTCAAAACTCAAAGGCTCCTACATATGATATAATAAGGATTACAAATTGAAGGAAGAAGAGATCAAGCCTTGTTCTTCTTCTTCTTAACAGTTGCTGTTGCAGACTTGAACCGGGGAGGAGAAGTGCAGATCCAACTTGATTATTCTTGATCAGCCCTTCAGATGATGGACTTGATCTACTTGCTCTATCTTGAGATGAATCAAGATAAGCAATCTCTTTTCTCCTTGCAGCCTTGTGTAAGCTCAGTTCTTGGCTGCCGACAATGGAACAATATTGTTCTTGAGTTTGTGTGATAGAGAGTAAGATCAATAGCAAAGGTTGTTTGCTCAACCCTAACTTATTCCTTTTATACACCACTGACCCTCAATGGCTCTTAGCTATCCTCCTGACATGTATGGGAGTGATTGGTGGACCCCAATATGCATTTCTACAGCTTGAGCCAAAAGCAGAACCCGCCAGATCACTTTTGAATCTGTCTCAGCGGTTGGGCTGAGATGGTCAGCCGTCTCAGCGGTTGCTTCTTTCCCGTCTCAGCGGATCCGCTAAGACAGACAGTTATCTCAGCGGTTTTCTTCTATTTGCAGCTCAGCTTGCCCAGACACCTTCTCAGCGACTCCTGGTCTTGCCTCAACGGTTCAGCTGAGACAGAGAGCTCGTCTCAGCGGTTTTGACAGTAAATTGACTGATCATACATTACACCATGGTGTGCCCTAGTCCTGCATACTTATGATATAGAAATATGGTTTATCAAATACAACTTGTACTTAGCATTGAGTGTGAGGTCTCTCAAATCAAGGGAGCATTGAGGGTCATTTTCCCAATAGAATCCTACCTCAGGAACTGTGCAAAATCTCATACCTCAGATCCTTAGCAAGGTTCCTATAACTCAGGTATAAGAGACCATACACTCAGATTTCCTCATAAATCCTACAAAAGAATATGTAAAACAAAATTTTACAATGATGTTTTAGACTTAGAGAATTTAACTTGTATAGCTTGAGTCTTCTCAAAGCCTCTTGTAGAAATGACTTCTTCAGAAATCTTTTTGCAACAGTTGTTAAATCTTTGGATCAGCAAGATGATTGAATATTTCTTCAGAAGAATAGAATGATTGGCTTCAATGAATATCTTCTTTTTACTTGAGCTCTGAGAATGAAATGCACATTGTCGGCAGTGAGCTCTTTCTTCAGAAAAATTAAGGAAATGATTGTGAATCTCAAAATTAGGGTCTGCTGAAATCAGTCCCTTCCTATTTATAAGGATATTTGATAACAGTCACTTCATTGGACGCCCTTTTTGTCAGATATTAACATTCCATAAGGCTCGACTTTGATTGGCCTAATATGTGGTGGCAATAAATGACGTGACTGCAAAATCACGCTTAAATTTGAATTATATCCTTTCCACGATTTGACTAGATGGCTGGTCGAATGTAGTTCTTCTGGTTGAATTTGAACTCTGTATAGCTTTAGTTCAAATCGTCTACACGAATCGTCTAAGGGACTTTGGTTGTCTTCAAGACAATATTTCAT
Source organism: Dactylorhiza incarnata (assembly GCA_033032865.1). NCBI lineage: Eukaryota > Viridiplantae > Streptophyta > Magnoliopsida > Asparagales > Orchidaceae > Dactylorhiza > Dactylorhiza incarnata. Next base: position 12,979,870 of record JAWHQI010000028.1, read on the forward strand.
GGTTCAATATTCTAGTCGAATCGTCTGTACGAATCGTCTTGATGACCCTTTGTGGTTCACAAGACTACATTTCACCGCTTCAGCCTTCTAGTCGAATCAGCTGCACGAATCATCTTTATGAACCTTTGTGGTTTACAAGATGACATTTCACTGCTTCAGCCTTCTAGTCGAATCTTCTGCATGAATCGACTTGATATCTCTTTATAGTCTTCAAGATGATAAATGCATCCTTCTATCTTCTAGCCAAGTGATAAACCTATCTGGTTGAATCTGCCTTAATACTTATGAAATGTCATGTTGGTTCCTCAATGACATTTCACGCGACCTTGATGATATTTGAGATCACCTCGATAATAATTACTTTAGCCAAATTCTTCCTTCATAAAAGTGCTTCCAGATATCTATTGCATACTTCCAAGATGATATAAAAGCAAATGAGCCTTGTCAATACGATATCGTCTTTGAAAGTATATTACCAAAACGATATTTAGAGATAGGTTTTCTTCTTCTAGACAGGACAATATGTGTGTAGTTGAAAGTCTTCAAGATGATATCGTCTTAGAGCTTAAGGTCTTCAAGACGATATCGTGACCTTTACTCAATGACATTCAGGCTCTCCAAGATGATATTTGACTTAGTGAATTTATGATCTTCTCAACTAAAATCCTTTATTTTAGCTCACTCGTTAGACCTTTATTCCTGATGATAATGAGTTAGTGACAAGTCTAATATAGTCTAGATCATATGTTGACATGGTGTTTTGCACAATGAAGGATTACATTGGTAAAACTATGTTTGATGACACAAAGTCTATCCCAATATTAGGCTTGCACTATCTAGTACCTGAAAGTAATATTCTAAAGCAAATGTGTCAAATATAAATTGTATTTATCTTTGACTTGAGGACTTCTTCAAATCAGGAACATTATAGGTCAGGTTCCAAACAATCTCCCCATATTTGAAGAAGTCAGAACCTCACTCAAAGATAAACTACACATAGAAATATTAAAGTCATAAATCAGAGAATAGAGACAACATTCAAAATATCTCATATATAAAGTTTTAAATGTTTGCAAATAGATTAGTAAAAATTACATTTTTCGTTCACATATCTAAACATACAAGCCCTTCTTCATTCCTTTAGCTTTCCCCATTTCTCTTTGTCGTCAGAAACTGAAAGGATTAGGAATGTAGGTGTTAGGGATAGGAGGAGCATTCTTTGGCAATGTTCCATCCTTCGGATGTTTCATGTAGAGTCTTCTCTAGATTTAGTTTTCATGTGCTTGGTCCATTCATCATTGGGATAGTATTTGCCAAAGTCTTTTCAATTGCTTTCAAGGTCAATCAATGTTTGTAGAATTATTTGCTTTGACTTTGGGCTCCACATTGAGTGACTTTGTTCAGTTGCTTTAGCTTCTTCTCTTCTTCTATTGACAACTAATTCTTCTTCTGAAATCCTTTACCTCTTCTACTTGCTGGAACCAGCTTCTGCTTGTGTGCCTTAAGAAATGTTCAAAGGACTGTCACAACTTGGAGGCTCAATCACTATGGGATTGAGTCCCAGGGAGTGATGAAGTGCATTCACTATCCAAATGGCTTGTTCAGCTCCAATATTCCCCCCCTTTCTAACTTCTTCAAAAATACATCTTTGTATGTCCTTTGAGGAGTCTTCCAGCTTCTTAGATAAAGTCTCATTGGTGAACGTTTGAGTGCTCATACATCTGTTCATTATGAGATTTTGACTGTAAACCATTCTCTTGGTGATGAAGTCAACTGCACTTTCTAGATTTTGCTCTGACCTCTAATGAGATTCCAAGGTGGAATCAATCCCAGTGCCTAGAGATTAAAGTGCCTTCATGTTACAATCCACTGCTGTTCCTGCCTTGAACCAACCAGTGATTTGAGTGTTGACATAGTAAATTTCAGATTTCATCTCCATCTGAGCAACGATGTCTTCCTTGAAGTCCTTCACAACAATGTCAACATATGATTGGTAGTAAGTCTTTCAGCTACTAACAATTTTTTTATTTGATGGATGAGGGAACTTGAATTGTGTTCTTGAGGTTGTGGAACAGATAAGCTAGGAATAGTTTGCTCTTGCTCAGCAACCTTTCTTTGTTCCATGTATTGATACACATCAACCATTGCCTCATCATCATAAAGAATATTGGGGAAGTCTTGTTTGAGAACATCAACTCCTGGTCCTGCATTCTCAGCATCAGCATTATCCATGACTTTTTGAGAGCTTTTTAGGTCCTCTTGGACAGCCAACCCAGTTGGAGTTGCTTCCTCAACCCTTAAAGACAAGAGCTTAGGTTGAGTCTCCCCATTAACTAAAGCACTTTATTAAGTAGCTTCTTGTCTATTATCAGCTGGAAAAATTGATTCTGGAATAGCAACCTCAACAGTGACCATGGGCTCACCCAATGGTTATGTTGTGAGACTTAAGACTGAGGCTTGACCAGTCTCCCCATCAATTTGTATAGGGGTTGGGTTGGCAATATGTTCCTCTTTCACTGCACTGACCCCCTTGGATTTCTTAGGAGCCTTGTAGAACACTTTCTCCCATCGTTCTAGGGTTCGTATATCCATTTTCTTCATGCAATGGATGGGAGCCCCCAACTTCTTGTTTAGCTTGTTTGGAAGGCTTGACAACAGATAGAAGGATAATATTCTACCAAAATTTGGGGCACTACAACTTTCCCCAATATTATCTAATAGAATATGAGCCCAATTTGTCCTTTTGCTCAAAATGACCCTTGTCATTATTTCAAACATCTCTCTTGAAATTCTGTCGTGTGATCCATGCTTGCAGATCAAGACCTTTCCAATGACATCTGCCATGAGCTTTCCTTTGGAATTGATGTTTACCCATTTTAAGGATTCATAGCATTTTACTTCATGTCCACACCATTTTAAACCTTCAAAGTAATCTTCATTAGAAATCTCATCCTCGCCATCATCTTCTTCAAAACTGGTAGGCGGAGTGCCCTTGTCAGCCCTTGAACTGTAACTCTAAACAAGGTATCACTTACCCTTGTTTTGATGGCTTTGCCAAATGAGTTTATCTGGGGCATGAAATAAAACTCCACTAGTTCTCTATGCATGATAATTGTGGATTCAGATAGGACATGTTGGGAACAGTGCCCAACAATGTTCCTGATTTGAAGAAGTGCTCAACTCAATGATAAGTGCAAGTTGTATTTAATGTCATCTCTAGTCCATAATCTCAGGAAAACAGAAGTATAATGTCATCGAAAAGGACTGGACATGTCATCAACAAAGTATGCTTGTCGTCATGATGATGAGCAAAGCAAAGAAGAAGGATCATGACGGTTATCGTCGTGATAACGTGCTCGTGCAGATATCACCGTGACGCCAATCAGATATCACACGACGATATCAGGATGCCGATAAAATATCGGAAAGAAGACTTGAGCTGATGAAGGAGCAATATCAAAGAAATCAAGGGAAGGAATGTTGTCGTGAAGATTCAATGTCGTCGACATCATCAAGAAGAAGCCTTATCGTTGAAAAGGCTAAGTCAAGAAGTATCGTTGACATCGGGGTAAAGAAGTGTTGATGTCGAAGAGGCTAAGGAATCTGGTATAAAGACATCAGTTACTGAAGAAGTGACTATCGACATAAGGAACATGTCGTCGAGAAGATAAAGTGATTACAATGACAGCCAACAGGAAAGAATATTACGGTGACATATCATATCGTTGTATATACAGATGCAGCCAGGATATCCCATATAGTCGAGATATCAGCATCAGAGAAGGAAGTAAGAAGACTTTAAGATCTACCCAGGTCTAAGAAAATGACAAGCCCTGTCGTCGAGATATTATCCATGTCATCATAATAATGGAAATATCGTCAAGATAGATTCAAAAGTAGCCAGACGCGCTGTCAGCATTCAATGCCGCTGCCTTTTGTCCAATCAGTGCATGCTCTTGAGGGATGAGCGTCTGTCAGTAAAGGGCATCATATGTGACCGTTATGCGGCACATCCGTCCTATATAAGGGAACATTGATGCCCTAGAAAAAGAGAGAGAAACGAATGAAAAAGAATCCCGCCTAGCAACACAACAGTACAAGCGGCGGTGAAGAAGAAGAAAGAAAAGAACGAAACGATCATATTCTATTCTTCAAGTTGCAGTCAAGCTACATCGACTGATAAGTTCATCTCAAGAAAGGTAGCCAGTCAACATCCGGCAAAGCTAGAGAGCTTGAAGAAAATTTGCACCATTCAGATTGAAAATCAGAAGCATCTTCTTCAAGTCAAGAAGCCAATCTCCATCAGGCAGAAGAAACCGTTTTCTTTACTGAAATCTCTTGTAAGGCTTGCGGGCCTAGAACTTGTAAGATCTGTTTTCAGATTTGAGTGTCAAGCTTGAGGGCTTGAAATCTGTGAGGCTTGAGGGCTAGGGCAGAGGACTTGCGGGTCCAAACATGTCGAGCTTGCGGGCTCGGGTGCAGTGAAGGGGCTTGCGGGCCTAGGCTGCAGGCAAGACTTGCGGGTCTGTGCTGTGTAGGTCTTGAGGGCCTGAGTGTCGAGCTTGTGGGATCGGGTGCGGTGAAGGTGCTTGCGGGACTAGGATGCAGGGACTTGCAGGTCCGAGTTGTAAGGCTTGCGGGCCGGAGACGTTGGTGAAGTTTGCCGAGCCTAGCATACTGCTAGGTAGGCGCAGAGGGAAAGAGGACTACTCAAGACACCCTGTTTTGAGGAAACTCTATAAGTTCTTGCGTGCTTTCTGTGTTGTGCTATTCTATTCTATAGATCTATTAAGCAGAAATCAAGAACACCAAAAGGGGGAATAAAAATAATTTGAAATACCTATTCACCCCCCCTCCCCCTCTAGGTGATAAGTCGACACCAAATAACTATCAAGTGGTATCAGAGGGAGGTTGTTCAAAGAAAGCTTAACAGCTTGAACAGATCTGCCAGTGGGTGTCCACACATCAAAGATATGGAATCAAGACTAGCCATCTGTTCCAGGGAAAACTTTGCCTTATGGAAGGTGAGGGCAGAAATTTACATGGATGCTATAGATCAAAGGATGTTTCTGACAGTTCGAGAAGGGTCATATGTTGTGGCCAAGGAATCATCTGAAATGACTAAAGATGACATCATCCTAGTCAACTTGGACAAGGAAGCTAAGAGCATTCTAGCTGATGTAGTTAATACTTCTATATTTCAGCAAATTGCTCACTGCACTACAGCCAAGGACATGTGGAACTCTCTAACAGTTCTCCCGGAAGGATCATCAAGAGTTAGAAGCACTGCAGCTGAGACGAAGATCCAAACCCTGAGTGATAGTGACTCAAGTTGGTCAGATGCAGAAGAGGAGACTCAGTTTGGACTGACTGTCCTATCTGAGTCAGAGGAAGAAATCCAGGTTGAAGTGTCACCTGAACAAGTATGTATAAGAGCCCCTCTATCCATATCAGATTCAGAATCTGAGACTTGCTCATCAGAAAATGATGACTTGTCCGAGCCATATAATGGCCTTTTAGAAGAACTCAGAAAATTCAAAATACTCTACAAGGAGCAAGCTGAAGAGATCTCAATTCTTCTAGCCAGAAACTCCGATCTCTCCGAAAAGGCAGAGAAGCTTACACTACAGAATGCATAGTTTTGCCAACTCAAAAGGACTTCAATGCAAGCTCCAACCTTAACCTAATAAGCAAGTTTGGGAAAACTCTGAAGGCACTGATCGACAGCAGGGAGTTGTGTTACTCTCTAACCAAGGAGATTGCACTTCTAAAGATGGATAGAACTCAAGCTGGTCTCCTGAAGTCCAGGGTCAATAAAGTCAGGAGTGTGGAGAACAAATCCCCCATCAAAAGAAAGCCAGTAGCAAGCTTCTCCAAACCAGAGACCCCTCCTTCACTGGTAAATGACTGCTGCTCCACTCAAAGAAGGGAGAAAGGATGCTTCAAGAAAAATGGACCAGGCAGACCCTGAGAGAAGAAGGCAAACTTGGGGAAGGTAATCTCACCCTCCAACAAGAATGCTGGGCAACCCAATCTTGGGTATCTCAAGAATGGGAGCTCCACAAGTGGAGCAAAGAACATGCCAAAAACCTCAAGGGTACCTCATGAAAGGATGATCACAAGGAGGTATGAAGTCATTGGGCCTATAGAAGATAAGAAATCACTAAAGAAGATTAACTCCAGATGGAAAGCCGTGGATGATGATTGTCAACATCATAGTCACAATCAGTACAAATTGGTATCCTTCAAGTATCCTTATGTTCATACTCAAAGGACTCATGCTCACACAGCTAGCCAGAAAAGAAGATACAACAGGTTTGAATGTTGGTGTTGTGGAAAGACTAGGCACTTTGCAATTGAATGTTGGTACAATCCTACTGCTCCAGTGGTAACAAATGCTAAACTTGCAAATAATCTCGTTCATAATCACTGTGCATATCCTAGAGCAGTTAGATCCAGCATGCCCCTTAAAGCTAACAATTTCCTAGGACCCAAATCTACTTGGGTACTTAAGGGCTTGTAATCTCATTTTGCAGGTAGTCCAAGATCCCACCAGAAGCAAATCTGGGCCTTGGACAAGAAGGTTGTTCTGGCCCATAGGCTGGAATAGCAAAATTAGCTCATTAACAATTTTAGTGCAGGGTTGGTGCCAAAAGATAACTCCCAAGCAGGGCGGAAGAATGCCTTAGGTAGACATGTGAGGAAGAATTGTATCGTCGATACAATAAGATATCTCGACGACATAGTAGATGTCGCGATGCCAAATGGACTAGGCAGGAAGGATGTGTATCCTAGACGTGTCTCGACGACAAAAGCAGTATCTTCGAGATAGCGTCCAAATATTTAAAAATTCTATTGGTTCGATAAATCAGAGCCGCTCGATGCGGTAGTCACGATTCCTCGATAAAATCAAAAAGATACGCACCCCTTCACCTACTTCCACTATAAATAGAGTGAATGCCTAGGATGAAATTATGCTTTCATTTGCCCTAAGCTATTCCGTCGACAAACCACCGCTTCGTCTCCGACGTACTGCTTGGTCTCGCTCCGTGTCTCAATGGATCCCAAGAAAGAGGAAGTAGTGTCAGGATGTGAACTCCAGCGAGGGGGTTTCAATGCCTGCTCCGATGAGATAAGGTCAGTGATAGGGTTGCTGGAGTCATCAGGACTGGAATATCTTCTTTGTGAACCCTTAGTTCTTCTCCACCGTAAACTAGCAGAGTTCTTTGCCGAAGTAAGAATCAACCACACCGAATCACAGATCAAGTCCAAGGTGGGAGGTAAGAATGTTAAAATATCTGCGAAAAGCCTAGGAAAAGCGTTGCATCTGCCAAGAATCCAAGGGGGAGAGGAAGAAGAAGAGCTGACCTCAGAGGATGTGTCCACAAGATATACCTGGTGCGACCACACAGGGAAGATCTACGGGTCTATTAAGAGAGCAAAATTTAATCAAAAGGGGAAGTTGCTGGCCGACATTGTTAGCAAAGTTCTGTTGTGCAAACCTGGGTCCCATGACCGAATCTCTAAAGACATGTTCGTTGTCATGGCCCGGATAATCCATTCTAAGAAGACCAACTGGAGTGAGTTCCTCTCCCAGAGAATGAAGAACACCCTGAAGTCCCCTTCCTACGGAAGAATACTATCGCTATTCCTACTGAATACTCTTAATGAAGTTTTGCATAGAAGGATGGGAGTACAACTGCACTACTCCAAAAGGCTGGATGCCAAAATGATCGACAGGTGGGATAGATCTATCCCCAAACCAACTTCTGAAGCCCCACGCACATCAAATAAGCAGAAGAAGCCAGCAACCAAAGTTGTTCCCTCCAAAGATGATTCATCCAGTAAATCCGACGACATACCCCCACCCCCACAAATCCCTGGTACGTCTGAGGGGGAGACTTCCACCCTAAGGGATTTTCTAGGAACAGTACCAGAACCTGCTCCCACAGAGGTTATTGAAGAAGATAGAAACCCCAACTTGTGGAGTGTTCCTGCTGAGGGGGAGTCCCAACTTGGGAGCTCAGCCCAAGACGCAGAGATGAATGATGGGGAGCTCCCAACTGGAGGCTCAGCCCAAGGTGATGCACAAGTTGAGGGGGAGACCCAACTGGGGTACTCTGCCATAGAAGATCAAGGGAATGTGTCCTCTACCCCAAAAGATCGAGGCAATATGCCTGAGCCCATGGAAGACCTCACTCCCTCAGATGGTAGAGAATTAATCGTAGCAAGTAAGATTATGCTCACATCTCCAAATGAGACACTGCCAGAGGTTTCCAAGGGGAAGGCTAAAGTCACAGTCCACATAAGTGAAGAATCCTCTGAAGACAGCTCTGAAGAAGCTCAACAAGGAAAAGAAGGTGAAGAAGAACAAGCTGCTGAGCCATCTTCGGCTCAGTCGGGTTCTCTCTTTCACATGATTTCAGCCCTTCTAACTGCTCAGCGGTAACAGCTGGAAACTTTTGTTGTAAAGACAGTGGATGATCTAAGAAAGAAGCTGAAGGCTGAAATAAAGGGAGTTAAGAGGGACATTCTTCATCTCAACACCCAGTGTACCCACTTCTACACCCTGGCAGCTCCAGCAATAGAAAAGATGGATGAGGAAGTCAACAAAGTGGGACATCAAACCCACAAGATCCTGACTAATCAAGTAACATTCTCAGAAAATGTGGACTATGTGTTTGAACAGATAGAAACAGGTGTCACCACTAACAGGAATCAAATTTTGAATAGGGTCAATGAGAATGCTCTTACATTAGATACCCATCTGCTTGAAGTAAGAAACAATTTGGATGTGACTGAACATCATCTGCTTAAACAGCTGACTCTGGTCAGAGATGCTCTTGAGGAACGAGTGACTGAACAAGTCCTAAAGGGGGAGAATGAGATAATAAATGATGGATCCCATCAAGCGATGTGGATCGCAAATCAAGTAAAGCAAACAATGCAAAAAATCCCATCAGTATATGAGGCTGCCAACCCTTCTGAAAGCACTGAGTACTCTGCAGAGTACGACATAGAATTCAGAGAATCCGCATCCTCCAAGAAGAGAAAGAGAATTCAAAGCAACAAGTATAGGCAGAAGAGATTGAGGGAAGTTGAGCTGGATCCACAATCAAGTAGTTGGAGTCCAGTCTCAAGAGAAATCATAACAGAATCCTGGATACAGTTTGGATACCCTTAGAAGGACCATCACAGGGTATATCAGTCAGTTGAATGGGACAAGCATCTGAAACAGCTGGAAAGGAGGAAGAATCACAAACAAGCTTTCCCACAGGGTCCTCCTTCCTCTACTAAGAAGATTCCAATGCCCATCATCTATTATCAGAGGCAAAAGCAGAAAGACAAAGGGGCGAGCAGCAGCAGACACTGAAGAGCACTAAATTAAAATCTAAATTAGAATGGGGCAAATGAATGCTAACTTTCGTTCCTTAACATTTAATCCATCTATGTGCTTGGTGTTTTGTTTCAAGAACATTTACTCTAATTTTGTGATTGCTGTTTATTGTGATTGCCGCGTAATGTGATGTTATTATCTGAAATGTTAAATCTTTAAATGTATGGCATTTAACAATGAGATAAGTTAGGACTTCTTCAAATAGGGGGAGATTTTTGGGAACAATGCCCATCAATGTTCCTGATTTGAAGAAGTGCTCAGCTCAATGATAAGTGCAAGTTGTATATAATGTCATCTTTAGTTCATAATCTCAGGAAAATAGAAGTATAATGTCGTCGAAAAGGACTGGACATGTCGTCAACAAAGTGTGCTTGTCGTCGTGATGATGAGCAAAGCAAAGAAGAAGGATCATGACGGTTATCGTCGTGATAATGTGCTCGTGCAGATATCGCTGTGACGCCAATCAGATATCACATGACGATATCAGGATGCCGATAAAATATCAGAAAGAAGACTTGAGCTGATGAAGGAGCAATATCGAAGATATCAAGGGAATGAATGTCTTCATGAAGATTCAATGTCGTCGACATCATCAAGAAGAAGCCTTATCATTGAAAAGGCTTAGTCAAGAAGTATCGTCGACATCGTGGTAAAGAAGTGTTGATGTCGAAGAGGCTAAGGAAGCTGGTATGAAGACATCAGTTACTAAAGAAGTGACTATCGACATAAGGAACATGTCGTCGAGAAGATAAAGTGATTACGACGACATCCAATAGGAAATAATATTACGTCGACATAACATATCGTTGTATATACAGATGCAGCCAGGATATCCCGTATAGTCGAGATATCAGCATCAGAGAAGGAAGTAAGAAGACTTTAAGATCTACCCAGGTCAAAGACAACGACAAGGCCCTGTCGTCGAGATATTATTCATTTCATCATAACAATGGAAATATCATCGAGACAGATTCAAAAGTAGCCAGACGCGCTGTCAGCATTCAATGTCACCGCCTGATTGTCAAATCAGCGCATGCTCTTGAGGGATGGGCGTCTGTCAGTAAAGGACATCACATGTGACCGTTATGCGACACATCCGTCCTATAAAAGGGAACAGTGATGCCCTAGAAAAAGAGAGAGAAACGAACGAAAAAGAATCTCGCTTAGCAACACAATAGTACAAGTGGCGGTGAAGAAGAAGAAAGAAAAGAACGAAACGATCATTCTCTGTTCTTCCAGTTGCAGTCAACCCACATCGATTGATAAGTTTCCATCAAGAAAGGTAGCCAGTCAACATCCGACAAAGCTAGAAAGCTTGTAGAAGATTTGCACCATTCAGATTGAAAATCAGAAGCATCTTCTTCAAGTCAAGAAGCCAATCTCCATCAGGCAGAAGAAACAGTTTTCTTTACTGAAATATCTGTAAGGCTTACGGGCCTAGAACTTGTAAGATATGTTTTCAGATCTGAGTGTCAAGCTTGAGGGCTTGAGATCTGCGAGGCTTGAGGGCTAGGGCTGAGGACTTGCGGGTCCAAACGCGTCGAGCTTGAGGGCTCAGGTGCAGTGAAGGGGCTTGCGAGCCTAGGCTGCAGGCAAGACTTGCGGGTCTGTATTGTGTAGGGCTTGAGGGCCTGAGTGTCGAGCTTGCGGGCTCAGGTGCAGTGAAGGGGCTTGCGGGCCTAGGCTGCAAGCAAGACTTGCAGGTCTGTGCTGTGTAGGGCTTGAGGGCCTGCGTGTCGAGCTTGCGGGCTCAGGTGCAGTGAAGGGTCTTGCGGGCCTAGGCTGCAGGGGCTTACGGGTCTGAGTTGTAAGGCTTGCGGGCCGGAGATGTTGGCGAAGTTTGTCGAGCCTAACACACTTCTAGGTAGGCGCAGAGGGAAAGATGACTACTCAAGATACCCTGTCTTGAGGAACCTCTATAAGTTCTTGCGTGCTTTCTGTGTTGTGCTATTCTAATCTATAGATCTATTAACCAGAAGTCAAGAACACCAAACAGGGGAATAAAAATTATTTGAAATACCTATTCACCCTCCCCCTCTAGGTGATAAGTCGACACCCAATAACTAACAAGACATACTCCAGACCAGTCACTATTAATAGTCCAATAACAGATTTATTTCTTCTTCGGCCCTGTTAAATCCACCTCTGACGAGCTCGCATACGATATTGCAATAATCTTCACATTTCTTTGGTGCCATTGTGAGAAAAGATGGAGAGTTGAAGGTTACCGATGTCGTAAGTTGTCGAGCGGGATGAACTTTTTATTTTTATGGCTTAGGGAAAATGAAAGTATAACCTATTCCTAAGCATTTACCCTATATATATAATGTCAAAAGGCACGTACCTGGGTGCATTTGCTTAAGTAATTGATCTTTAATTGAATGACTATGTTGAAAGATCTAATATTAGCTAATTTCTGAGTGTTGAAGATGCACTACAATGATATGCCTGTTGTGTCAGCTTGACAACCCTTTGACAAGATTTCTATGCCGTCTTGTATCCTCGACGACACAAATTTAACTTGGGATTTTCCTACATTTTTTGGTTAGTTTTCTGCAAAAATCTTGTTGGCATGCATATGCACAATAGTTATAGATAAGAGAGCATTGATATACTTAGTCTAAATTTAGCATACCAAGCTCAAACTTAAAGAAATTGAATTTAGCTTCAGCAAGGGGCTTTGTAAATATATATACTACTTGGTTGTCAGCAGGGACATACTCAAGACAGATATCCTCTTTTTCAACATGCTCCCTGATGAAGTGGAACCTGATTTCAATGTGCTTAGTCCTACTGTGTGATACAGGGTTCTTAGCAATTGAGATTGCACTGGATGAATCACAGTACATGGTTGTTTTGCTAGTCTCGATGTTGTAGTCTTCTAGCTAATGTTGTATCCATAGTAATTGGGCACATCAACTCCCAGTTGAGATGTATTTTGATTCAACTATTGAGATTACCACACTTGTTTGCTTCTTGCTGCTCCATGAGATTAGCCTCTTCCCTAAGAATTGATAGGTTCTAGATGTGTTTTTATTGTCTTCTTTGCAACCTGTAAAATTTGCATATGAATACCCTATTAGCTCAAAATCATTACTTCTAGGGTACCAAAGGCCATGACTAGGAGTTCCCTTGAGGTATCTCAAGATTCTCTTAGCTGAGGTGTAGTGAGATTCCTTAAGAGAAGCTTGATACATGGCACATACACATGTAACAAACATAATGTCAGGTCTACTAGCAGTTAGGTAGAGCAGAGATCCAATGATGCATCTGTACAAGGTATCATCAAAAGGTTTCCCTTTCTCATCATTGTTCAGAGACACATTGGATCCCATTGGAGTCCTCATTGAGGTTGCACTCTCCATTCGAAACTTCTTTATAAGCTCTTTAGTGAACTTGGTCTGAGAGATGAATATTCCATCCTCAAATTGCTTCACTTGGAGACATAAGAAATATTTCAGCTCTCTCATGCTGCTCATTTCAAACTTCCTTTGCATTATGTTAGCAAACTTCTTGCAAAGGTTGTCATCAGTAGAGCCAAAAATTATGTCATTAACATAAATTTGGACTAGCAAAGTTTTACCCTTTACTTCCCTTAGAAATAATATCTTATCAATCTTCCCCATTGAAAACTTATTTTCAATGAGAAAGCTAGATATGGTTTCATACCAAGCTCTAGGAGCTTGTTTTAATCCATACAAAGCCTTTCTTAAAAAGTAAACATTATCAGAAAGGTTAGAAACAACAAAACCTAGAGGCTACTCTACATACAATTCTTCCTTGAGATCTCCATTAAGGAAAGCAGACTTGATAAGTAGTAAAATATACGTATTTTTAGTATAGTTATTAGTATGGTTTTAATTAATATTGTAAATTTTCTATGTAAATTAATGAATAATTGCATGTTTTATTATTTTTGTTACTAACTTAGCTTTATTTCTTTTTATCATATTTTTGACAAAATTTTCTCAGGTCACGCCCTCGGGGCGTGTAAATTTAAAGTTCAAATTTCGACGAATCCCGAGCTGAGGTCGACGAAAGGCGAGCCGAGTTCGACGAATGGCAAGTCACGCTCCTGACTCTACAAGTCACGCCCGTGATCCAGCAAAGTCACGCCCGTGACCAAGGGCGTGTAAATTTAAAACTATGCATTCGACAAACCCCCTTCCATCTCACTCCAGCCGCCCAAAGTCACGCCCGTGACTCTACAAGTCACGTCCGTGCTCTAGAAAAGTCACGCCTGTGAGCCGCCAGTGCGTCACGACCCAAAGTCGCGCCCATGCTGCTGACCTCTGCCGCCCATAGTCACGCCCGTGACTCTACAAGTCACGCCCGTGACACACCAAGTCACGCCCGTGTGCAGCCTTATTTGACGGCGGAACCTTCGAAAAGTCGGCGAATACAGCCGAGCAAATGTCACGCCCTAAGTCACGGCCGTGACATCCAAGTCACGCCCGTGACCTAGGGCGTGTAAAAATGAAAATTTTCCTATAAATAGAGGGGCTCGGCTGAAGGAAATCTCATCCAAATTTTGAGTGCTTGTTAGTGTATTTGAGTTCCTTTGAGTGATTGTGAGCTTTTCTTTATGCAATTAAGTTTATGTTCGTTTGTAATTTTTGCCATTTTTTAGTCTAGTTGTAATGCTTATTTTAGAGATAAAATGTTGTTTTCTCATTTGGATCATCTACTTTTTTTAATTTATGTTAGTGTGTGTGTGTGTGTGTGTATGAGAATAGTTTATTGCTTTCATAACTTAGTTTATTGCTTTCATAATTTAGGATTATTGCTTTCATAAAAATAGTTTATCGCTTTCTTTAACGCTTTATTTGTCGCTTTCGTTTAAACATTTTCTTTTGATTTAGTATTTTTATTACAAGTAGAGTGTGTGCGTATATGAGATAGTGTTTTTCTTTTTTGTAACTTATCATTATTTCAGTCCTTATATAACTGTTTATACCACCCCCATCTTGAATAAGAGGCTAATTTCCTTTAGCACTTGTTTAAGTCGGTTGGGACGGATATTATTTCTGCACCTTTATAAGTATTTCATTTCTATACCACCCCCATCCTGGATAAGAGGCTAAGAACTTTTTAGCGCTTGTTTAAGACGGCTGGGACGGATACTATTACTGCTTTTATATAAGTCATTTTATTTCCCTTTTTATCCGCTTATATCCGCTTAAATAATTAAACATGTATTTTCCAACTATTAATGTCGTCTCCATTCCAATGAGTGGCTAATTTCCTTTAGCGCACGATGTCGAAGAGCATTGGGACACAAAAATAGTTTTTCTAAAAATAAAACATCTCTTTCAAAAATAATTAAGGAGCTTAAGGTTTACCCGAGAATAACGTTGAGTGGAGCCACATAATTGATGTGTGGTTTTCATTTCCGTCTCCGTACACTAGTTAGCCGAGAGGCTCGTGCGCACGGACTGATCGCTCACGGGTAACGAGAAGTGCGCTCTACCCTGGAGAGAGGGTGAGGTAAGTCTCCCAAATTGGAAGTAAAAACCCAATAGCGGGGTTCACAACATAAAGCGAGTATTAAGGAGATTCTATTAAAGAACGAGAGTTCGATCGAATATTCTTAATCTCAGGTGGGCGTACCCTCGAGAGAGGAGCGTTCATAATTATGGAACCTCCACGGCCAAGCCGTTTTAATGTTTTAAAAAGCCATCTCTTTTACTTCTAAAAAAGACTATTTTTGTCTCAAGGTAATTCGACATCGGGCGCTATTATTGTCATCGTTCAGAACTCTAGTTATACGCTTTTTATTATCATTTGCTTTTAAAAACCCACACTAAAAACTTATTCCGATAAAATAATAGTTTGTTCCTCAAAGTAGTGTAATCAACATGATCTGCGGAAATATACGACCTCGATATTTTCTAAAACAAAATATCATGTATTACTCACGATAAGGTATACTTGCCTTTATTATATGATTAATTTGGATTAAAAAAATTAAACAAAAGCTTTTCAAACCAATTTAGTGCAAAACTCTCCTTTGCTATTTTAAAAATCAATTGCATTCGGCATTGTAGTCAAGGTGTAAACGTCAATACTTTGAAAGCAGAAAAAGACTGTTACTTCTATCTTTCGATAGGATAACGGTTAATTTCTCAAAGTAGGAGTACTTGCGAAACTCTTTGAAAACACCCGCCTAATTCTACTCTCGTCATATAAAGGTTGCGCAAACCAAATTAAAAAGAAAGAAAAATCTGAATCAAATCATCAAGTTTTTGGCGCCGTTGCCGGGGAACTTTGTGTTGTTATTTTGAAAAAGGGAACTGCTATTAATTTTATGACTTATTTTTTTTATTTAAAAAAAAACTAATTTTTTTTATCTCTTAGTACATGACCCGAGGAAGCTCGCCGGACGATTCGATTATTCCTTTTGACCCGGAAATCAAGCGCACCCTTCGTGAGCGCCTCCGATCTCGTGATCAAAACTTACTCGAAACCCCCAGAGAGTGTATCGGAGATACTAAAAATGTGGCCGATCCGAATCTAAATGAGGCCCCGCCACGGACCATGGCATATTATGCCAGGCCGAATTTGGAGGATACAGGATCGAGTATAACTCGCCCAGCGGTGGCCAATAATAATTTTGAAATAAAATCTTGCATCATTCAAATGGTACAACAGTCAGTCCAATTTGACGGTTTGCCAGATTAGGATCTGAATTTACATCTTTCTAACTTTTTAGAAATATGCGATACATTTAAAATTAATGGCGTTACTGACGACGCCATTCATTTACACTTATTTCCATTTTCGCTGCGGACGAAGGCAAAAGCGTGGTTAACTTCTCTTCCCAGAGGATCCATAACCACGTGGGCCCAATTGACGGAACACTTTTTAACTAAATATTTCCCCCCGTCAAAAACCGCTAAGTTACGTACAGATATCGCCTCTTTCATTCAATACGATTCTGAGTCTCTCCATGAGACTTGGGAGCGTTTTAAAGAGTTCCTTCGTAGATGTCCTCATCATGCGCTGCCGTCCTGGCTACAGGTCCAGACGTTTTATAATGGACTAAATTTTTCCACGCGATAGATGATCGATGCAGCCGCCGGGGGAACGTTAAACAACAAAACCCCGGCGGCCGCTCAAGCTCTGTTCGAAGAAATGGCCATGAACGCCTATCAATGGAATGCGCCTAGATCTCGCCCTGCCAAACCGACCGGGATTTATGAAGTGGATGCCATTGCTCACCTAGCCTCGCAAGTGGAGCGGCTAAGTAAGCAAGTGGCGGAGATGACCGCTTCCTCCTCCACTCCCGCTTGGCTTAATATTAATAATAATAATAATAATAATAATAATAATAATAATACTTTTATCGATGAAATTGTAGATTACCTAGGCAACCCAGTTAGGCCCCCCTTCAACCCTAATAACAATCCATATAGTAATAATTATAATCCGGGTTGGAGGAACCACCCAAAATTTTCCTGGACCAATCCTAACAATGCTCAGAGGCCCCCAATTGTAAATTCGCAAGGATTTCCGAACGGATTTCAGCCTCCACCTCCAAAACCTTCTCCGCTCGAATATATTTTTGCTAAATACGTTGCGTCCACCGAGTCAAATATCAAGAATATTATCGGATCGATTAAAAACTTGGAAAATCAGGTGGGACAGTTGGCAACGATGGTCTACGAGCGGCCATATGGAGCTCTACCAGGGGACACAGAGCCAAACCCCCGAGAAAATGCCAACGCCATAAACCTTCGCAGCGGAAAGGAGGTAACCTCCCCAAAATGGGTTGAGCCCAAGGTACATGTTTCGACACCGACCCCTCCACCCCCTCTCTCGATAGATAATACAATGAGTATTCCGACTGTGCCAAACATTTTTAGCCCGTCCTTTCCTTATCCCTCGAAAATAAACAACGAGCGGAAGGACGAGCATTATAAAAAATTTATACAAATTTTAAAACAAATCCACATAAACGTTCTTCTCTGCGAGGCACTCTCCCAAATGCCGAAATACGCAAAATATCTTAAGGAGTTGCTTTCTAATAAAAAGCGACTCGAAGATGTTTTGCGTGTTTCCCTTAACACGGAATGCTCGGCTGTCCTCCTTAACAAATCGCCGCCAAAACTGAATGACCCGGGACGATTCTCCATCCCGCGCCTCTTCGGCAATATGTTAATAAAGTACGCTCTAGCGGACTTGGGAGCTAGCATCAACTTGATGCCTTTCTCCCTTTTCAAAAAACTTGATTTGGTCATCCCAAGCCCGACTAAGAAAAGCATCCAACTCGCGGATTGCTCAGTAAAGTACCCGATAGGGGTAGTGGAGGATGTTCTTGTCAAGGTCGACAAGTTTATCTTCCCGGTAGACTTTGTCATCCAAGACATAGAGGAGGACGCTGAGGTTCCTATCATTCTCGGTCGCCCGTTCCTCGCAACCTCCGGCGCATTAATCGATGTCAGTAACGGTCGCCTCCTCCTTCGGGTCGAAGACGACGAAGTTACTTTACTTGTTAACCCCTCGATGCGGAACTCCCTGTCGAACGATGATTCCATTATAACATGGAACCCGCATTTGAAGAGGAATGTTCTTCGCTTACTGAAGTTCTCTCTTTAACACTGGATAATTCGATATTGGCGA
Organism: Dactylorhiza incarnata; assembly: GCA_033032865.1. Taxonomy (NCBI): domain Eukaryota; kingdom Viridiplantae; phylum Streptophyta; class Magnoliopsida; order Asparagales; family Orchidaceae; genus Dactylorhiza; species Dactylorhiza incarnata. The sequence goes on from JAWHQI010000028.1 coordinate 12,997,889, forward strand.
ATCTATCTTGTCTCGATGACATGCCGACAGATTCACCCTTCGAACCCCTCGATTTAGAAGCCTTAAAAGTTAAAACATCCTACGAAGAACCACCACTCCTCGATTTAAAACAGCTCCCTGATAATCTAAAATATGTTTTTCTTGAAAAAGATTTAAAACTTCCTGTTATCATCTCCGCTACGTTAAGTGATTCGGAAACATCCGAATTAGTAGAAGTTTTAAAAAAACATCGCCGTGCAATTGCATGGCAGATTTTAGATATTAGGGGAATAAACCCCTCCTTCTGTACCCATAAAATTTTTCTTGAAGATAACCCCCGCAAAACTATTCAGCCTCAACGGAGACTTAACCCGAACATGCGGGAAGTCGTTAAAACTAAAATTATTAAACTCCTCAATGCGGGGATTATCTATCCAATATCCGACAGTATGTGGGTAAGCCCCGTACAAGTCGTCCCTAAAAAAGGCGGTATAACGGTCGTGGCAAACACGAATAAGGAATTAATCCCAACTCGTACTATTACGGGTTGGAGGGTGTGCATCGATTACCGAAAACTAAATGATGCCACCAGAAAAGACCACTTCTCGTTACTGTTTATTGATCAAATCCTGGAGCGTCTCTCAGGTCATCCTTTCTAATGCTTTCTTGATGGTCTCTCGGGATTTTTCCAAATCCCTATTTCCCCCGAGGACCAAGAAAAACCCACTTTTACTTGCCCTTTCGACACCTTCGCATATCGAAGGATGCCGTTTGGCTTCTGCAACGCGCTAGCTACATTTCAACGCTGTATGCTGGTAATATTTGGCGAGCTTGTAGAAGATATAATGGAAGTCTTCATGGATGACTTCTCCGTCTTTGGAAGATCTTTTAAAAATTGTCTAAAAAATTTAGATAGAATCCTCCAGCGGTGCGAAGAGACTAATTTAGTTTTAAACTGGGAGAAATGCAATTTCATGGTCCAAGAGGGTTTAGTCCTCAACCATAAAATTTCTTCCAAGGGGATGGAGGTCGATAAGGCCAAAGTCACTATAATTGAACAACTTCCTGCTCCTTCGAACGTAAAATCTATTCGAAGTTTTCTCGGCCATGCAGGTTTTTATCGGCGGTTTATTCAAGATTTTTCAAAAATAACCAAACCGCTAACTTACCTCCTGGAAAAGGATTCCCCATTTATTTTTTACACGGCCTGCGTAGAGGCATTTAATTTTATAAAAAAGCAACTTATCAATTCTCCAATTCTGGTGGCGCCAGATTGGTCCGTTCCGTTCGAGATTATGTGCGACGCGAGCGATATCGCGGTAGGAGCCGTCTTAGGCCAACACATAAATAAAAATTTTCATCCAATATATTACGCTTCTCGCACACTCATTGCCGCACATGCTAACTATACAACGACGGAAAAGGAACTTCTTGCCGTCGTCTTTGCTTTTGATAAATTCATGCCCTACGTAATACTTTCACACGTAATCGTTTTCACTGATCACTACACCCTAAAATATCTTTTGGCCAAAGTTGATGCCAAATCCCGCTTGCTTCGATGGATCCTCCTTTTACAGGAATTTGACTTAGAGATCCGAGATAAGAAGGGGGCTGAAAATTTAGCAGTCGACCACCTCTCACGTTTAGAACAACCCTTCGAAGAAGCGCTCGTCGAACCCGAAATGGACGATCGATTTCCTGAAGAGCGCCTTTTAATTTTAAATAAAATAAAAACTTCTTCCACCCCTTGGTTCGCAGATTATGCAAACTATCTAGTCGCACGGGTCCTTCCAAAAGATTTTTCGACTCAGCAAAAGAAGAAATTCTTTTCTGATTTGAAAAACTACTTTTGGGAGGACCCCTTTCTCTTTCGAGTCTGCGTAGACCAAGTGGTGCAAAGATGTGTTTTAAGCGAGGAGAGTGCGCAAATTTTGTGACACTGCCATGAGGGGCCGGCTGGAGGGCATTATCAAGCCAACCGGACCGCGCGGAAAGTGTTAGAGTCGTGCTTTTATTGGCCCACTCTCTTTAAGGATGCTCACACTTTTGTGAGTAAATGCGATAGCTGCCAGCGGTCGGGTAACATTTCTCGTCATGACGAGATGCCCCAAAACCTTTTTCTCGAATGCGAAATCTTCGATTTATGGGGCATAGATTTTATAGGCCCCCTACCTTCTTCTTTTAATAATCGCTATATTTTAGTGGCGGTCGACTATGTCTCTAGGTGGGCGGAAGAGCAAGCTCTGCCCACCAATGATGCGCGAGTCGTCGTCCATTTTCTAAAAAAATTATTTTCTCGCTTTGGCACGCCTCGTGCAATAGTAAGTGATATGGGTACGCAGTTCTGCAACGCCCAGTTTTCAAAATTTTTATCTAAATATGGCGTCACGCACAAGCTCGCCACCGCCTATCACCCCAAACAAGCGGCCAAGTAGAGGTAGTAAATCGTGAGATTAAACACATTTTGGAGAAAACCATTTCTTTAAATAGGAAAGATTGGTTCGTCAAACTCGACGACGCGTTGTGGGCATATCGTACGGCATACAAGACCGCTATCGGTTGTACGCCCTATCGATTAGTCTACGGCAAAGCGTGCCATTTACCTGTAGAGTTAGAGCACCACGCTTTTTGGGCTTTAAAATTTTTAAACCTCGATTTGAACTTAGCCTCCGAGAATAGGAAATTACAACTAAATGAACTCGATGAATAGCGTACGAACGCTTATGAGAGTAATACATTTTATAAGGAGCGTTCTAAGTTCTACCATGATCGCAAAATAAAATTTCCCAAAACATTTGCGCCGGGCGATCTTGTCCTTCTTTATAATTCACGCCTTTGTCTTTTTCCCGATAAGTTGAAATCCCGATGGTCCGGCCCCTTTAAGGTTAAAGAGGTCTGGCCGTATGGGACCGTTCTTATCTCTCACCCCGAAAGAGGCGAATTTAAAGTATTCGGGCATCGTTTAAAACTTTATCTTGCGGGCGATCCAGTGGACGAAAATACTGAATCCTTAACCCTCCCTAACTTATAATCTCACCATGCCAAATGTGCCAAGCTACGCGACGGTAAACCAAGCGCTCGTGGGAGGCACCCCATATTTATCTAATATTTTATTATGTTTTGTTTTTTATATGTTTATGCAGGGTTTTGTTTGGCCCAGCCAGTTTTAGTTCAGGGAAGCCTTTTTGCTCTCTCTCTATTTTTTTTGTACATATTGCACTTTTATTATCTCTTCTTCATACTTACATTACAACATTGGGGACAATGTTGGATTTTAAGTATGGGGGTGTTTTACCATTTTCATTTAAACAAACAAAATTTTTTCAAAAAAAAAAGTTTTATTTTATCTTGCCTACTTTTGTAAATATAAGCTTGAACAAAAAAAATGTTACAAAAAAAATGTTTTAAAAAAAGTGTTTTAGAAAAAAAAATGTTACAAAAATTTTAAACAACATGTTTTCCCTTTTCTGTTTCATTGTACAAAAATGCAAAAAACACAAAAAAATAATAAAACCCAACTTTACTTTTATTTTTAAAGCATTTAGTTTCGAGAGTATATGTTTGTGGATTTTCATAATTGCTAGTTTTACTATTTGTTTGTTTATCTAAGATCGATAGATTTAAACGTTCGGGGTTATGTTTTAAAGAATATCTTGTGTTTTTAATTTAAATAGAGGCTTTGTTTTCAAGTACTACTTCTACTAGCTAAAATAGAGACATGTGTATTATGTTGGTAAAACAACTTTAGACTGCAATTATCCCTACTTTATGTCTTTAGGAATCTAGGAACTTTCAAATTACCAAGGTTGCTCTCAAACCTTTTTTTTATTATTTCTAAGAATTTTTTCTCGCAAACCCCTTTGTATGCATGGCAAGAAAAATAAAAGAAGAAAAAGATCCCATGTCAATGGGAATAAGACTTCGTTCCGTAAACATAGGCACCCGATAAAATTTTTAATTGATCTTATGCAATGGGAATAAGATTTCGTTCCGTAAACATAAGCATTGTGTTATTAAAGCAAAAGAAAAAGAAACAGTTTTCCCCCGTATATCACGGTGAGCACCAAAGAAAACTAAAAAGGAAAGGTGGAAAGATACAAACCACCACTCCTAATTCAAGTAGTCTTCTTTTTGCCATAGCTTTTTACCCCCCCCCCCCCCCCCCCCCCCCCCCCTCTCCCTTAGCCGATTTATTGTTTATGGACATTATTCAAAAAAACCTTTGAGAGCATAATTAGTAAATTGCACATTTCCTTCACATTTCTTTAAACAAAGGTTATTATAATTTCGATCTAATCTCGTTTACTAATGATTGTAATTTTGTTTGCTATTTGGTTAATTAAGAAGTCTTTTGGCTAGGACATTTTTTTCTACTTAAATCATTTGCATAATTTATGATTTTACTCTTATTACTCCGAATTTTTATTTTTCAGTCTCTAATGATTAAAATAAAACGATAGCTAAAAATTAGAACTTATGTTAATCCCGTATAGATCTCTCTTACTTTTGCTCTGGAATAGCAAAAGCTTAAGTATGAGGGTATTTGATAAGTAGTAAAATATACATATTTTTAGTATAGTTATTAGTATGGTTTTAATTAATATTGTAAAATTTCTATGTAAATTAATGATTAATTGCATGTTTTATTATTTTGTTACTAACTTAGCTTTATTTCTTTTTTTTTCAGATTTTTGACAAAATTTTCTCAGGTCACGCCCTCGGTCACGCCCGTGTGACCCAGGGCGTGTAAATATAAAGTTCAAATTTTGACGAATCCCGAGCTGAGGTCGACGAAAGGCGAGCCGAGTTCGACGAATGGCAAGTCACGCCCGTGACTCTACAAGTCACGCCCGTGATCCAGCAAAGTCACGCCCGTGACTAAGGGCGTGTAAATTTAAAGCTCTGCGTTCGACGAACCCCCTTCCATCTCACTCCAGCCGCCCAAAGTTACGCCCATGACTCTACAAGTCACGCCCGTGCTCCAGCAAAGTCACGCCCGTGAGCCGCCAGTGCGTCACGACCAAAAGTCGCGCCCATGCTGCTGACTGTTGGAGCATGCGTTCCGCACTCGTCCGATTTGAGAATAACAAATCCTGAATGTATTTGATCCTATTTTTGATTAATGGTGTGCAGATAACAGGTGCAAGAATAACATGTTTGTAATTGGAGCAAAATACCGATTTTCCAGAAATTGGAGCTATCGGATTTCCGACAGCAGTACCGAATTTCCGACAGCGCACGATTTCTTCCGTTCTCCGATCTCTAATCAATGGTTTAGAGCTATCGGATTTCCGACAGCAGTAACGGATGCCCGACAGTGCACGATCTTCCCGTAACTCTACAACGTGCAACAGTTACGCAAGCTAACGGATATCCGATAGTGCTATCGGATATCCGACAGCCGATGTCTCAACAACGACTCAATCGCGATCGCCACTCTCCGCAAAAATGCCGAATACATGGGACACGTGGCACCTCTGGAGCTATCGGATTTTGGTGATACCTAGCTAACAGATGGCGTTATCTATCTTTTATAAATTGGTTCGTTTTGTTCGTGCATTCCAAGCTTTGAGAATTCTAAGTCCCTTCCTGAGTGCATACGAACCAGAGAGCTCCAGAACCTCATCAACTCCCATTTGTGCTTAGAAGGTTTGAGATTGAAGACGAGATCGGACGCGCTTCTACATCAACGATCATCTCTAGGCTTCAACCTTCCTTTCAGAGATCTGAATTTCTAGGGAGTTCTTCATTTCGTTTTGTATTTTCATTTATATACATTTCACTTTGTATTGGTAAGGAAATCATCTCCTTGTGCGTGACGTCTAAGTCCTTGCGTGGCTTAGGGGAAAATCACTTCCTTGTGCGGAGCGTCCAAGTCCTTGCGTGGCTTGGTAGGAAATCGTGCACTTGTGTGCTACGTCTAGATCTTGGGAAGATCTAGAGGATAGGCTTGGGCTTGGTCTAGGGAGAAACAAGTGATAGCCTTCCGATCCTTGGGAGAAGGATTGGTAAACACAAATTGTTAAAAGTTTATTATCATATTTGTGCCTTGATCTTAAGCATTGTTAAGATCATTTTTAATGTATGTGAATTTCATGATTAAAAAAATTATTATGTCTTTTTCTTTAATTGCAAATTTGGTTGCTTAATCTTTAACTTAGAAATTTGTGTTTGAATTAATTTAAAATTTTCATAGTTTGAAAATTTTTATAAGTGATTTTTAGAAAAGTAAAATTTGTTCTAAAAATTCTTAAGTAAAAAATCATAATTTAAAAAGGCCCTTATTCACCCCCCCCCCCTCTAAGGGCGCCACAAGATCCAACACGTGGTATCAGAGCGAGGTTACTCCAAAACGGTTATACCATCGGGAGTAATGGCGCACAACGATCACACGTTCGTTGAGGGGCAAGGAATTAGTAGGCCACCACTTTTTACGGACACAGATTATAACTATTGGAAAACCCGAATCCGGTGTTTTCTAATAGCTCTCGACATAGAAGTTTGGAATATGGTCGAGACGAGTTATACTTCCCCAACATTTGTTGTAGGAGATGTAACTATGGACAAACCCAAAGACAAGTGGGATGACAATGATAAATTAAAATGTAAGAACAATGCAAAAGCCATGAATGCTTTATTTTGCGCACTAGATCGCACTGAATTTAATAGAGTTTGTGCTTGTAATACTACATTTGAAATTTGGAATCTTTTAGAAATCACTCATGAAGGTACTTCGCAGGTAAAGGATTCAAAGCTATTTCAACTGGAGTCAGAGTTCGAAAGATGCAAAATGGAGGTGGATGAAGAAATTGATACAATGTACACACGATTCACTAAAATCGTGAACGATTCATAGGTGCTAGGTAAGGTTTTCTCCAATGGAGATTTAGTAAGGAAAATCTTAAGATCACTTCCCCCGAAGTTCAATCCTAAAGTGACTGCAATTTCTGAGTCACATGATCTTAAGACCTTACAATTGGAGAGCCTCATTGGGAATCTAAAAACCCATGAAGTGGAGTTGAAGATTAAAAGCCAACAGTACAATTTGGAGCCCAAAAAGAAGAGCTTGGCGTTGAAATCTAAAAAGGAAATTGAAAGTGAGACTGAAGAAAGTGAGGAAGATGAAGAAGGACTGTTTGTGAGGAACTTTAAGAAGTTTATAAGAAATCCTGAGAGGAGAAACTCATTTAGAAAATTTTTCAAAAAGAAGGATTTTTCCTACAACAAAGGCAAAGGAAAAATGGATGATGAAGAAGAACGTCCGCTACCGGAATGCTATCATTGCAAAAAGATTGGACATATAAGAAGCAAGTGCCCAAAATATCTGAGAGAGCAGAAAGAGAAGAGGCACGTAAGAATTTCAAAAAGAAGGTTCTGAAGGCGGAGACTTGGGATGACACAACTTCTGAAGGCTCAAGTGAAGCAAGCGATGAAGATAAAGAAGAAGCAAATGTATGCTTGATGGGGAAAGAAAATGCGTCATCTGACGACGATTGTAGTGTCCAAAGCGACACTGAGGTAACTCCTCCATCTTATGATGATTTATATTCTGAATTTATGAAAACTTGCAAATTTTTGGATAAAAGCCTAAAGGAAATCGATTTTCTAAAATGTGAAAATAAAGTTCTTTTGGAAGTAAATAAAAAGTTATCAAATGAGTTGAAATCTATTGGGAATGAGAAGGTAATTTGTCAAGAGTGTGATCACTCTTCGACAAGGATAAAAGAACTTGAAAACACTATTTCTAAGTCCGATCAAAAAATTGATCAACTTCTAAAAGAGAAAAAGGACTTAGAAAAGGTTGTCAAAACTTCTCATTCTCAATTAGAGAATTACAAGAAAAATGTTGCAAATCGATGTGGCATGATAGTAAAAGAGAATTCAATTTTAAAGTCCAAAGTAAATGAATTGAACATGGCAATTGGAAAATTTGGTGTTGGGAAAAAATCTCTGGATATGATTTTAGGCAACCAATGCCATGGGTCAGCAAAATTTGGGCTAGGATACGTTTCTGGAAGCTGTCGGAAATTTCTGACAGTTGATGTCGGAACCAGCGACAGCTCCAGGTTCAGAAAACCCATTTTTCATAATGAAAATTTTTCTAAGTCCACACAAAAAGATGTTTCCTCCAGCATGAGTCCAGAGAAACCATTAAAGAATGGTTCCTCACTATTCATTGCATGTGCCAAATGTCATTGATTTGGTCACATCTCGGACTCATGCTGGAAGAAAGGAAAAGTTAGTGTTAAACAAATCTGGGTACCTAAGGCTTCCACCTATACCATGGGAGGGACCACTTGGGTAACCAGATCTTTACTCTCATCATCTTTTTAGGTGTGCGTGCAGGCTAGGAACAAGGAAGACGTGTGGTATTTGGACTCTGGCTATTCAAAACACATAACGGGCGATAAATCAAAGTTCCTAAGCCTGGAGATGGAAAAAGGAGGAACAATGACCTTTGGAGATAATGGCAAGGGTAAAGTCAAAGGCATTGGAGTAGTAGGTAACGAAGAATTTAAAATTTCAATTGTTTTATATGTTAAAGGTTTGAAACACAATTTAATTTCTATTAGTCAACTATGTGATAAAAATCTAAATATTTTATTTGACACTAACTCAAACCTTTGCAAAATTATTGATTCTAAAACAAATGAAATCGTACTTACTGCACGAAGAATAAACAATGTCTATACAATCACTTTTCATGATTTATCTCATTCTACACTTAAATGTTTTATTTCAAAGAATGATGAACTTGAATTATGGCATAGGAGACTAGGACATTCTAGTGCTAAACGCATAGTAAAGCTTTCTAAAAATAAAATAATAAAAGGTTTACCAAATTTGAATGGAAAGCTTTCTTCATTATGTTCACCATGCCAAAAAGGAAAGTTTATAAAATCATCTTTTAAAAGCAAAAATGTTATTTCTACTACTAGACCTTTACAATTATTACATATGGACTTGTTTGGTCCAATTACTACACAAAGTCTAGGAGGTAGAAAATATACGTTTGTTATTATTGATGATTATTCTAGATTTTGTTGGACATTGTTTTTAAATTCAAAATCTGATGCTTTTGATGAATTTGTAAAACTAATTTCACGTATTCAAAATGAACTTGATTTAAAAGTAAAATGCATTAGATCAGATCATGGAGGAGAGTTTGATAATGAAAAATTTATTCCATATTGTAATGAATTTGGGATAAAACACGAATTTTCTGATCCTCGCACACCACAACAAAATGGTGTAGTGGAGAGGAAAAATAGAACACTTCAAGAATTAGGACGTACTATGCTTTGTGAATTTAAATTGCCAAAATATTTTTGGGCTGAAGCGGTTAGTACTGCATGCTATATTATTAATCGTGTCATGATTTGTCCTACATTACAATTAACTCCTTATGAAATTTATTTTCAAAGAAAACCAAATGTATCTTACTTTAAAGTTTTTGGTTGTAAATGCTTTATTTTGAATACAAAAGATAACTTAGGTAAATTTGATGAAAAATGTGATGAAGGAATTTTCATTGGTTATTCTTCAACTAGCAAGGCCTATAGAGTTTATAATAAACGTACTAAAGTGGTTGAAGAAACTATTCATGTAAAATTTGATGAAAACATTTCTTGTGTAGAAAATACTAAAGTTGCAGGTATGAGAAAAATGAAGAAGATGTGGAACAAAATTTGAGGAAAAATGATGATGATGATGATGATGAAGAGAAAGTAGAGAAAGAAGACGAAAAAGATGGTGAAGAAGAAGAAGAACAAGGATATGTACCTCCAACCGAGCTAAGGTTCTCAAAAGATCATCCACAAGAATTTGTTATTGGAGAACCATTAAGTGGGGTACGTACACGTTCTAGTTTACATGAAAGTTTTTCAAATTTATATTTTGTCTCAAATATTGAACCAAAAGATGTTGCCACCGCTTTAAATGATGAATCTTGGTTTCTAGCTATGAATGAAGAACTTAACCAATTTGAAAGAAATAAAGTTTGGATTCTTGTAGATAGACCTAGTGATCATCCTGTGGTAGGAGTCAAATGGGTTTTTAAAAATAAATTAGATACTGACTCTAGGATCACTAGAAACAAAGCTAGGCTTGTAGCGAAAGGATACAATCAAATTGAAGGGGTAGATTTTGATGAAACTTTTGCACCCGTTGCACGATTGGAAGCAGTTAGAATTTTTGTTGCATTTGCTAGTCATAAAAGATTTAAATTATTGCAAATGGATATTAAAATTGCATTTTTAAATGGGTTGATTAAAGAAGAAGTTTATGTTGAACAACCCCCAGGCTTTATAAATGAAAATTTTCCTAATCGCTTGTATGGATTACTAAAAGCTTTGTATGGTTTAAAACAAGCACCACGAGCATGGTATGATAGATTGACCTTATATTTATTACAAAATAGTTTTAAAATGGGTGGTGTTGATTGTACACTCTTCATTAACCAAGTTGATGATGATTTAATTGTTTTACAAATTTATGTTGATGATATTATTTTTGGAGCCACTAATGAAGAGTTATGCAATTATTTTGTTAAAATGATGGAAAGTGAAATTGAGATGAGCATGGTAGGAGAACTAAAATATTTCTTAGGATTTCAAATTATTCAAAAACATGATGGAATTTTTATAAACCAATCAAAATATATACATGATGTTTTGAAAAGATTTGGATTTGAAAATCTTAAACAAGCTAGTACTCCTATGAGTGTCTCTTTAAAATTAGGAAAAGATGAAAATAGAATATCTATAGATCAAACTTTATATAGAGGCATGATAGGTTCACTTTTATATTTGACTGCATCTAGACCAGAAATTATGTTTTCAGTTTGTTTATGTGCTAGATTTCAAGCTAATCCCAAAGAATCTCATTTAAAAGCGGTTAAAAGAATCTTTAGATATTTAATTGGCACATCTAAACTTTGTTTGTGGTATCCACACAGTGATGATTTTACTTTATTTGGTTATTCTGATTCCGATTGTAACAGTCCTGGCCCAAGCCCATCCGGGTCACTGGCAACCCCAGGAACTGCCGGCACCGACGGCCCAGGCCCATTCTGGGACGGCCTGACCAAGCCCATCCAGGTCACTGGCCCCGCCCTATGACACTGTACCGCCGGTTCAGCCTGACCACAACTGGTCAACAACAAGACTGCAGGCTGTACACCCCAACCCCTCTCTGGCCTGCCATATGGCACAGCGGGTTGTTGGAGGGGGGCACGAACCCACACCCTCCCTTTGATGAGAATTGAGCCAGTTAAGCGGCAACGCGTGGACTTCCCAGGAGGTCACCCATCCCGTGACTACTCCAGCCCGATCACGCTTAACTACGGAGTACTTTCACTTCTCATCACCAACTGAGCTGCTCAATTCTCATCAAAGGGAGGGTGTGGGTTCGTGCCCCCCTCCAACAACCCGTTGTGCCCTGTGGTGGGACAGAGAGGGGTTGGGGTGTATGGCCTGCAGGCTTGTTGTTGACCAGTTGTGGTCAGGATGAACCGGCGGTATAGTGTCCTAGGGCGGTACAGTGACCTGGATGGGCTTGGTCAGGCCTTCCCAGAATGGGTCTGGGTCGTCGGTGCCGGCAGTTCCTGGGGTTTCCAGTGACCCGGATGGGCTTGGGCCAGGACTGTTACACCGATTATGCCGGTTGTTCACTAGATAGGAAAAGCACTAGTGGCACTTGTCATTTTTTAGGCCCTTCACTTATCTCTTGGTCGAGTATGAAACAGAATTCTGTTGCCCTCTCATCCACCGAGGCCGAATATATCGCACTTGGTAGTTGTTGTGCACAAGCTCTTTAGATGAAACAAACATTAGAAGATTTTAATATTAAACAACAAACTATTGAATTATGGTGTGATAATAAAAGTGCAATTGATTTAACATACAACCCAGTACATCATTCAAGGTCTAAATACATTGATGTGAGACATCATTTTATTAGAGATCATATTAAAAATAACCACATTAAATTTTCATTTATAGGCACGGATAATCAACTAGCGGATATATTCACTAAACCGTTACCAGATTCCCATTTTTCTATGCTTAGACTAGAATTAGGAATCCTAGACATTTCATAATGATTATATCACTATTTATAACCTATAAAATTAAAAACATCACAATTGCTATACATTTAAAAAAAAGGAAAAACTAAATCTTAAACGATCAAAATATAGACATTCACAAACATAAATCATGTCCAAATATTAAAAATTATTACAGAACTTTAACAAAAGAGTACTTAAAATGTCTCATAAAAGAAGTTCACAAAATTAAGGAGAGATCTGGGCTGGGAAGCTATCGGATGGCGACAGTAGGATATCGGATGGCGTTAGCTCCCAGAAGTCATTTTCAATCTGAATGCTCCTCATTTCGACTGCCTGCTCCACTGCTTTCTAGAAGATCATAAACTGGTCTCCTTACCACTGCCTTCTTACGCCGAGCCTGACTAACTGATTGGCGACGCAGCTCCTCCTCCATAGGCACTTCCCATTCAGAGGCTTCAGCAGGCGTAGGTTTTAATTTTAGTCCCTTAACAAGGAACTTCATGAACTTCTGCATCCGCGTCCGATCCTTCTTCACCTCCACTTTGTGTTCCTCAAAAGACTTTCTATGCTCTTGATAATCATCAATGTGTCTATCCAACTTTGTTTGAAAAGAGTCGACTGCCTCCCGCATAGACCCTCCACGTGAAATAGGAGGCTCTCTCATCTCCGTAGTAGGCGGCTTCCATTGATTTCTCTTACTCTTTATACCTGCCGTTTGATATATATCCGGGACACAATCTCCAACATAAAAGTCTTGATCTATCCATGCGTATTTCTTGAATAGAATACGCTGGATAATCGCACCCAAAGGGAGGGAATGTGCCTTTTTCCACTCAGGATTTTTGAGGCGGAATGTATAGCGAATCATAGACAAAAGAAGATCGGCCACATCAAATAATTCTTTCTCAACTATATAATAAGTCACAAGACTAAGTTGAGCCGTAATACTATGAGTATCACCGGACTTCAACATAATCGTGTGCCTTAGTATGTCTTGAACAAGACGAGCATCGTCTGACAATGTCGTCATAGTGGTTATAAGGTTCTTTGTAGAATTTACATGCAAAGACATGTTCACTAAGGTCCAATCTCTCTAGTCTATAGTTCTCAACTATGTCCAAAACATTACTACTTTACTCTATTCCAAATTCACTCCTTAAATCAAAGGGAGTGATCTCCACATATTGGCCTTGGATTTTCGATCTAACTCCACCATTCAAATCAGTGTACGTAGGGTCCTCAAGATGATTATAAAACTCTCGTACTAAAAATGAGGAGAACAAGTCTTGGATAATGTCAGAAATTATACCTGCCTCGGCAAGCATAAAATACACACGTTCATGACGTGGGAGATCAAATTCCACAAATTTCGAAATTCCAATTTGGGCTTTCTCTATGCCCGAATAACTTTGATAGGAAGAATGAGCATCTCCAGAATCACTCCTTCGGGATCTCCAATTGGATGCCATATCTGTATAAGAAATAAAAAAAATTTAGAAACTGGAACTGTCGGATATCCGATACGCTTCTGTCGGATATCCGATAGCTAAAAATTATACTTCCGAAAATTCATCTCACAAACATTCTTACTATCACAAATTCACAAATTTTTGTTTTTAACAAACAGACAACGTTTTCTCAACATCTATATAATTTTGAAAAATCAAAACTTTGGTGTAAAACACTATTCATCATCTTCTTCCTATAAAAACAATATTCAAAGTTCTAATTTTTTATTCTCTATATCACCATCACAAGATCTAAACCCTCTTTTTTGAACACCAAGATCTAAAATGTCTAGATCTCCTACAACAATTCTTCACAAGAACTCAATGAAAACAAAGAGGAATATCAAAATCAAGATCTACATTTTTTTTCACAAAAACTCCATGAAAACCAAGATCTAAAATGTCTAGATCTACATTTTTTTTCTTCACAAAAACTCAATGAAAACCAAGAGGAATATCAAAATCACAAAAAATTTGAAGACTTTTAAACAAAACTTGCAAAATCAAAGATCCTTACCTTAGATCTAAAGTTTTTCGGCGACCTGGAGCTCTAAATCTCGGAAAAATTCCTAACAGTGAAGTGAGGCGTCGGTGGAAAGACGAAACGATTCCTTTTATCTTTTTAGAGGTGTCGGATGGCGACATCTAGCTGTAGGATATCTGACAGCTCCCAAAAATAAACTTCTATTCTACTCTAGCTTTTTTCATTCCCTATTTCTCTAAATGATCATATGAGAATTTTTTAATCTTGCATAAATGATTCTTCATGTGTTATTTTTCGTACAAATAGCTTAACACATGATTATGATGTTCACTCTTAAGTTATCATTGTAATGACACTTTCATATAGGAATTAAGAATTGTTTTCGCATGCCTCTAAGTATAAGAAATCTATTGTAACAGTCCTGGCCCAAGCCCATTCGGGTCACTGGCAACCCCAGGAACTGCCGGCACCGACGACCTAGGCCCATTCTGGGACGGTCTGACCAAGCCCATCCAGGTCACTGGCCTCGCCCTAGGACACTGTACCGCCGGTTCAGCCTGACCACAACTGGTCAACAACAAGCCTGCACGCCGTACACCCCAACCCCTCTCTGGCCCACCATAGGGCACAGCGGGTTGTTGGAGGGGGGCACGAACCCACACCCTCCCTTTGATGAGAATTGAGCCAGTTAAGCGACAACGCGTGGACTTCCCAGGAGGTCACCCATCCCGTGATGAGAAGTGAAAGTACTCCGTAGTTAAGCGTGCTCGGGCTGGAGTAGTCATGGGATGGGTGACCTCCTGGGAATTCCACGCGCTGCCGCTTAACTTGCTCAATTCTCATTAAAGGGATGGCGTGGGTTCATTCCCCCTCCAACAACCCGCTGTGCCCTGTGGTGGGACAGAGAGGGGTTGGGGTGTACGACCTGTAGCTTGTTGTTGACCAGTTGTGGTCAGGCTGAACCGGCGGTACAGTGTCCTAGGGCGGGGCCAGTGACCTGGATGGGCTTGGTCAGGCCGTCCCAGAATGGGCCTGGGCCGTCGGTGCCGGCAGTTCCTGGGGTTGCAAGTGACCCAGATGGGCTTGGGCCAGGACTGTTACATCTTTTATCTATGACAATGAGCGATCACAAACACTTACTTTGCAAATACATGTTAATACAATTTATTTTATACATACATCTCATAAATGCTACCTTAAACTTTGCTACTTTGCACTTATTCAAATTATACCATTTCTTGCATGCAAGTGAATTTGGAGATCCTTTACATACATAAATATTAAAAAAAAAACAAATTCAAATGCAAAACATATATTTTGCCAAAATTTTTGAAAGAAATGTATTAAAAAAATTTGAAAAGGATCCTCCACAAAGCACTACTTAGCCTCCTGATAAGTCTTAATGAGCATTGTGAGGTTAAGCACCTAGGAAAGAATTGTAAAGTGTCTTGTTATGCACAACCAAAATGGTCCTTTTATGTATACTTGCAAAGTTTCTATAAGTTCATAAGTTTGGCTTTATGTATATTTATGTTATGTTTAACAATTCCATGATCATGTATATTTTAAATATATTCATATGTATTCTTTCTCAAAGTATCACTACTACACTTCATTGTTATTTATAAAATTTCTTCTTATGAGAATTGGACCGAAACGATTCAATATTCAATCTGCTAATGTGTCTTTCTCTGATAATTGAACTTGAATCTCATAATGGTTAAGTATTTTGCTTTATGTATATTGATAACAGATAACTAGAATGCTTGGCCTCATCTCTAAGGTTTCCTATCTCGATATCATATCACTTACAAAGCTTCCACTAGTGTACTCCAACTTTCCCTATATTCTTTCTTATTTTTCTTCCATATCTCTATTATACTCCTTCCTCGTCTCTATTCATTACTTTTGATAATATCAAAGGGGGAGAAGATAATAAGAAATCACTTAAATCACTTAATATACTTAATTAATACACGGAGCATACATGTAGGGGGAGTTTATATGTCGGGGGAGAATATTTTTAGAAGGAGCTAATATTAAGGGGGAGATCATATTAAGGGGGAGATCATGGAGATCATATGTTCACACTTGTAGACACATGATATACTTTTCAATATCTCTATAGGATTTATTTGATTTCTTTTTATAAGGATTTGTTATTATCAAAAGGGGGAGATTGTTGGAGCATGCGTTCCGTATTCGTCCAATTTGAGAATAACAAATCCCGAATGTATTTGATCATATTTTTGATTAATGGTGTGCAAATAACAGGTGCAAGAATAACATGTTTGCAATTGGAGCAAAATACCGATTTTCCAGAAATTGGAGCTATCGGATTTCCGACAGCAGTACCGGATTTCCGACAGCGCACGATTTCTTCCGTTCTCCGATCTCTACTCAACGGATTAGAGCTATCGGATTTCCAACAGCAGTAATGGATACCCGATAGTGCACGATCTTCCCGTAACTCTACGACGTGCAGCAGTTACGCAAGCTAACGGATATCCGATAGTGCTATCGAATATCCGACAACCCACGTCTCAACAACGACTCAATCGCGATCGCCACTCTCTGCAAAAATGCCGAATACATGGGACACGTGGCACCTCTGGAGCTATCAGATTTTGGTGATACCTAGCTAATGGATGGCGTTATCTATCTTTTATAAATTGGTTCGTTTTGTTCGTACATTCCAAGCTTTGAGAATTCTTATTCCCTTCCTGAGTGCATACGAACCAGAGAGCTCCAGAACCTCATCAACTCTCATTTGTGCTTAGATGGTTTGAGATTGAAGATGAGATCGGACGCGCTTCTACATCAACGATCATCTCGAGGCTTCAACCTTCCTTTCAGAGATCTGAATTTCTAGGGAGTTCTTCATTTCATTTTGTATTTTCATTTATATACATTTCACTTTGTATTGGTAGGGAAATCGTCTCCTTGTGTGTGACGTCTAAGTCCTTGTGTGGCTTAGGGGAAAATCGCTTCCTTGTGCGGAGCGTCCAAGTCCTTGTGTGGCTTGGTAGGAAATCGTGGCCTTGTGTGCTACGTCTAGATCTTGGGAAGATCTAGAGGATAGACTTGGGCTTGGTATAGGGAGAGACAAGTGATAGCCTTCCGATCCTTGGGAGAAGGATTGGTAAACACAAATAGTTAAAAGTTTATTATCATATTTGTGCCTTAATCTTAAGCATTGTAAATATCATTTTTATTGTATGTGAATTTCATGATTAAAAAAATTATTATGTCTTTTTCTTTAATTGCAAATTTGGTTGCTTAATCTTTAACTTAGAAATTTGTGTTTGAATTAATTTAAAATTTTCATAGTTTGAAATTTTTTTATAAGCGATTTTTAGAAAAGCAAAATTTGTTTTAAAAATTCTTAAGTAAAAAATCATAATTTAAAAAGGCGCTTATTCACCCCCCCTCTAAGGGCGCCACAAGATCCAACACTAATGTCTGCCACCCATAGTCACGCCCGTGACTCTACAAGTCACGCTCATGACACACCAAGTCACGCCCGTGTGCAGCCTTATTTGACGGTGGAACCTTCGAGAAGTCGGCGAATACAGCCGAGCAAATGTCACACCCTAAGTCACGGCCGTGACATCCAAGTCACGCCCGTGACCTAGGGCGTGTAAAAATGAAAATTTTCCTATAAATAGAGGGGCTCGGCTGAAGGAAATCTCATCCAAATTTTGAGTGCTTGTTAGTGTATTTGAGTTCCTTTGAGTGATTGTGAGCTTTTCTTTATGCAATTACGTTTATGTTCGTTTGTAATTTTTGCCTTTTTTAGTCTAGTTGTAATGCTTATTTTAGAAATAAAATGTTGTTTTCTCATTTGGATCATCTACTTTTTTTAATTTATGTTAGTGTGTGTGTGTATGAGAATAGTTTATTGCTTTCATAACTTAGTTTATTGCTTTCATAATTTAGGTTTATTGCTTTCATAAAAATAGTTTATCGCTTTCTTTAACGCCTTATTTATCGCTTTCGTTTAACCATTTTCTTTCGATTTAGTCTTTTTATTACAAGTAGAGTGTGTGCGTATATGAGATAGTGTTTTTCTTTTTTGTAACTTAGCTTTATTTCAGTCCTTATATAACTGTTTATACCACCCCCATATTGAATAAAAGGCTTATTTCCTTTAGCACTTCTTTAAGTCGGTTGGGATGGATATTATTTCTACACATTTATAAGTATTTCATTTATATACCACCCCCATCCTGGATAAGAGGCTAAGAACTTTTTAGCGCTTGTTTAAGACGGTTGGGATGGATACTATTACTGCTTTTATATAAGTCATTTTATTTCCCTTTTTATCTGCTTATATCCGCTTAAATAATTAAATATGTATTTTCCAACTATTAATGCCGTCTCCATTCTGATGAGTGGCCAATTTTCTTTAGCGCACGGTGTCGAAGAGCATTGGGACACAAAAATAGTTTTCTAAAAATAAAACATCTCTTTCTAAAATAATTAATGAGCTTAAGGTTTACCCGAGAATAACGTTGAGTGGAGCCACATAATCAATGTGTGGTTTTCATTTCCGTCTCCGTACACTAGTTGGCCGAGAGGCTCGTGCATACGGACTGATCGCTCACGAGTTAAGAGAAGTGCGCTCTACCCTCGAGAGAGGATGAGGTAAGTCTCCTGAATTGGAAGTAAAAACCCAATAGCGGGGTTCACAACATAAAGCGAGTATTAAGGAGATTCGATTAAAGAATGAGAGTTCGGTCGAATGTTCTTAATCTCAGGTGGGCGTACCCTCGAGAGAGGAGCGTTCATAATTATGGAACCTCCACAGCCAAGCCATTTTAATGTTTTAAAAAGTCATCTCTTTTACTTCTAAAAAAAACTATTTTCGTCTCAAGGTAATTCGGCATCGGGCGCTATTATTGTCATCGTTCAGAACTCTAGTTATACTCTTTTCATTATCATTTTCTTTTAAAAACCCACACTAAAAACTTATTCCGATAAAATAATAGTTCATTCCTCAAATTAGTGTAATCAACACGATCCGCGGAAATATACGACCTCAATATTTTCTAAAACAAAATATCCTGTATTACTCACGATAAGGTATACTTGCCTTTATTATATGATTAATTTGGATAAAAAAATTAAACAAAAGCTTTTCAAACCAATTTAGTGCAAAACTCTCCTTTGCTATTTTAAAAATCAATTGAATTCGGCATTGTAGTCAAGGTGTAAACGTTAATACTTCAAAAGCAGAAAAAGACGGTTACTTCTATCTTTCGATAGGATAACGGTTAATTTCTCAAAGTAGGAGTACTTGCGAAACTCTTTGAAAGCACCCGCCTAATTCTAATCTCGTCATATAAAGGTTGCGCAAACCAAATTAAAAAGAAAGAAAAATTCAAATCAAATCATCAAGATTTCACATCCATTTGATACACTTTGAATCCTTTGTGAGTTGTATAGGCTAGGAATAGCCTTATTGCCTCAAGTCTTGCTACTGGTGAATAAGTTTGATCAATGTCAATACCTTCTTCCTGTCTATATCCCTTTGCAACCATCCTTGCTTTGTTCTTGATGATGATGTCATTCTCATCTAGCTTGTTCCTGTAGACCCACTTTGTTCCAATGACATTTTGATGCCGGGGGGTCTAGGAACTAGCTTCCATACTTTGCATCTTTTGAATTGACTGAGTTCTTCTTGCATAGCCATGATCCATGAAGGATCTGAATTGGCTTCTTCAAATCTCTTTGGTTCAATCTGAGATAGAAAGATCAGATATAGTGCTTCATTCTGAGCACTTCATCTTGTTTTAACTCCTTCACTTATGTCTCCAATGACTTGACTAATTGGATGGTCTTTATGGTGCCTTCAAGCCGGTGGCAGTGCTCCTTGAGTGCCAACAATTTCTGTACCAGCTAACTGTTGTCCAAGCATTGTTTCTTGTGCTTCTTCTTGGACTTATTATCCATCTTCAATGATCAAGTCTGGAGGTGTAGACTCATCTAGGCTAAGCTCTTTTAGCTTCAAATTTGTTCCTGCAACATTAGAAGATCTAAACAAGCCTTAATGAATCATTCTTTTCTCATCAAATACAACATGAATTGATTCTTCTACCACGTCAGTCTTCTTATTGAATATTATGTAAGCCTTGTTGTGACAACAATACCCAAAACGAATCCCCTCAATGCATTTTTAAGAAAACATAGTTAGATATGATTTACCATTATTTAGAACATTTCACTTTCATCAAAAGATTCTAAAGTATAATACATTTTGTTTCCTTCCCTTCATTAGTTCATAAGAAGTTTTCTTGTGACATTTGATGATAGAGGTTATATTCTGCACATGGCATGCAGTGTTGATAGCTTTAGCCCAGAAATATTCTGGTAGTGAAGAGTCACTTAACATGGTTCTCCTAGATTCTATGAGACTTATATTTTTCCTCTCAGCAACT
Organism: Dactylorhiza incarnata; assembly: GCA_033032865.1. Lineage (NCBI taxonomy): Eukaryota > Viridiplantae > Streptophyta > Magnoliopsida > Asparagales > Orchidaceae > Dactylorhiza > Dactylorhiza incarnata. The sequence goes on from JAWHQI010000028.1 coordinate 13,018,370, forward strand.
TCATTTTGTTGTGGTGTTCTTGAAGAAGAAATTTTTTGAAGGATACCTTGTTCTTTGAAAAAATCTTTCTTGAGTTCAGACTGAAATTCTGTGTCAGAGTCACTTCTGATTTTGACCATAGTACAATTCTTTTCATTTTGAACTTGCTTGACAAAGGATGCAAAGATATCCAAGTTATCCAACATTTTAAGGAAGAACACCCAAACATACCTAGATAAATCATCAACTATCAAAAAAAGGTATACAACTTCCCTCCTAAACTATGAATTGGCATAGGACCAAATAAGTCCATATGCAATAAATAAAGGCATCTTTCTGAATCTTTTGAGCATATGCTCTTAAAGGTGGTCTTAGTCTGCTTGCCCATCTGACAAGAATGACAAATACCATATTTAATGTATTTAAGGTTAGGTCCATTTCTAACTAGATTTTTTTAAAAGAGTTTGTTGATTGTCTTATAGTTCATGTGAGCAAGTCTCTTGTGTCATTGCACACAAAGAGATTCTCTCTCATTTGCTACAATACAAACATGTGTAGTAGAATCTAAGCATAAGAAATTTAAGCAATAAATATTGTCACTCCTAGTGCTTGATCGAATTTTCTCAAGGACAATAGAATTCTTAATCAGACACTTATCCTTGTGGAACTTAATGACACAGCCTAGATCACATAGTTGTCTTATGCTTATAAAGTTATGTTGTAACCCTTCCACATAAACTACTTTTGTGATGGTGGCTATGCCATTGGTAATCATACCATAGCCTTTGATGATGCCTCTGTCAGATCCACCTAATATGACTTTGGCGCCATCTTCCACAAGGGTAAATTTCTTCAAAAGGCTTCTTGTTCCAGTCATGTGTTTGGAACACCCACAATCCAAATACCAGATTTGCATTTTGTTGGTATTTGGACTTACCTGCAAGAACAAACTATTTTACCTTAGGAACACAAACAGATTTGGGTCCTTGGTTCCTGTTAGCTTTGACTGTAGAATGCTTGAGTACATAACTATTAGCAAGCTTCACATTCTTTGCTCTAGACATTGTTCGGTTTAACCAATAGTCTATAGCAAAGTGATCAATCTTGCCACAACACAAACAATCAAATCTATTATACCTCCTCTTTTGAGTCACCTTTCGAATGGAGTGTTGGTGTTGATGATTAGAAGAGCAGGCTGCTTCACAACAAGCATTTCTTGAGCTATTCCTATGGTTGTGTACATAATTAGAAGCTGACTGCACAGTCGCAGACTTCACTTTAGGGGCAAGCTTTTGAGAAACAACCTTTCCCTTCCCTTTGGTTGACGGTGTTGTAGAGCCAAGTACAAATGGCCTATGATCCTTCATCTGAATCTCCTCATGGGGTGTCTTTAGAGCACTCAGTACAATGTTTGTTCGGTGCTATAGAGCTTAGTACCACTGGTTGAGCAACCATTAGTGAGGTATCCATAGGTTAGATCTTGGTCATAGGTATTGGAGGGTAGGACAACCTCTTGGAAGATAGTTTTAGCTTGGGAGGTATCTTCCTTTTCCTTATTATTTCCAAGACCTCCTCTATATGTATAGAAGAAACTCTCTATAATAGGGAGAACAATTTTGGGCTTAGAGAAGCTTGCCACAAGCTTTCTTTCTAAAAGAAGCTTGTCTTTCACAGCCTTGATAACTCTTTTCCTTTGAGCTAACAACTTTTTATGACCTTCATACTTCTTTTGAAGTACCATAGGATCATAGGTCAACCTTGTTATTTCATAGGTTTTCTCATCCACCTGGGATTTGAATGGCTCAAGAATTCTTATATCTTCAGCCTGAGCTTTGGCTAAGGCTTTACTTTTCTTTAGTGCTTTTAAAAGAGCACCATACTTGCTAATGAGATCATTATTTTGATCTGCTAATTCAGAATCACTCTCATCATTAGTTGATGAGTTTGCTTTTGTTTCAGAATCAGACTCAATATCAGATCTAGAAAGAGAGGCTTTGACATATATCTTATCAAGACAAGAGTTGTCCTGCTTCTTTACATCAGTTAAAGCCATCAGTCAATGATTGATCTCATCTTCTTTTGATTTGCTGTCACTATATGAGAGTGATAGGGGTGCCCTTATACGCACCCTAGCTGCAGGATAGTTATCCTCCCACACTTCTTTAGAAACTGTAGTGAGCCTAATGTAGGCTTCTTCCTCAGATTCTAATGAACTTGAGTCACTATCACTCAAGGTCTTGGGCATCTTTGCAATGAAGCTCTTTTCAAATTTCTTGCCTTTATGAGATCTTCTCTCATCATCACTTTTTCCCTCTTTCCTTTTATCTGGACAGTCACCTATGACATGTCCTGGCCTATTGCAACAATAACACATAATATCAGTAAAAACAGTGTTTTCTATTTGGAGGCATATCTGTCCCTTTTGGAATTGTGTTTTGCCCTGTCAGAATTGTTGTGATATTTCTTTGAGCTGGAGGAGGATGATGGTCTGTTATTCCACTTCCTCCTCTGATCTTGAAGTGCTGGTCTCAGATTCTTCTTCTTTAGCATTTCTCTCCTTGAGGGCTGAGAAGTCCTCTCCTTGAAAGCCGCAGACTTCTCTCTAGCATGAGAACTGGAAGACTCTTCTTCTGGCTTCTTGGTGTTCAGCTGCATCTCATGGGATAACAGTTTCCCAAATAGATTTTGGGGCTGGTTGTTGGACAGAGTCCCCATCTCCCTTATGACACAAATCTTGATGTCCCACTCTTTGTTGAGGGACCTCAAGAATTTCTCATTCAGACCATAGTTAGAGAATTCTCTCTCATATTTCTTTAGTCCATTGACTATTTTAAAGAACTTTTCATAGCATTCAATAATAAAGTCCTTCTTATCTTGCCCAAAGGCCACATATTCTTTGTTGAGAAGAGATTTTATATTATCTTGTACTTCCTCAGTGCCTTCCATGTATACAATCAGTAAATCCCACATTTCCTTAGCAGTTCTGCGGTGAATCAAATTCTGGAAAGTGGAGTCTTCTATGGAACTTACTATTATGTTCTTGGCCCTTTTATTCATATTGGCCAGAACAACTTCATCTTTAGTCATCTCAGAGAACTTCTTTGGTACTTGTAGATTTGCATCTATAATGGATACTTTCATGGGGGATGATAGGTACTTTCTCCACAGTTATAAAGATTCTAGGGTCAGATGCTTCCATGAATAATCTGACTCTCTCCTTGCAGATTCCGAAGTTCTCTTTCCTACATATCGGCAGCTTCATGAAACTGAGTTCTTTATAATTTTCTCCAGAATTCATGGTGAGTAGACTGATATCACTTGTTGAGGATATTGTTCAAGCTGTCAAGCTCTTTTTGAACAGCCTGGATCTGATACCACTTGTAACTTAAGGGATATTAATCACCTAGAGGGGGTTAATAGGTTTCTGAGTGTTTTTCAGTTATTAAATTTATCAAGCAGATTAATCATAGAAAAACTAACACATCACATATTGCACAGATGTTTATAGTGGTTCCCCGAGTTGGGAACGTCCACTTTCCCCCTCCACCTATCTAGTTGTGTGCTAGACTCAGCTAACTCTTCCAAATACTCAGATCTATCAAATCTTACAACTCAGAGTCCAAGACTCCTACAGCTCAGGAATAATAGTATATTCCCTACCTCAGATCCATAGCAAGGATCCTACAACTCAAGTCTGAGAGACCCTACACTCAGAATTCCTCAAAAATCCTACAGAAGAATATGTAAAAAATATTTTACAAAGATGTTTTAGACTCAGAGAATTTAACTTGTATAGCTTGAGTTTTCTTGAAGTCTGTTGCAGAAATGACTTCTTCGGAAATCTTCTTGCAAGAGATGTTGAATTTTTGGATCGACAAGATGATTCAACCTTTCTTGATAAGAATAGAATGATTGGCTTCAATGAATATCTTCTTTATACTTGAGCTCTGAGAATGAAATGTACGTTGTCGGCGACGAGCTCTTTCTTCATAATAATTAAGGAAATGATTCTGAATCTCAAGATTAGGGTTTGCTGAAATCCATCTCTTCCTTTTATAAGGACATTTGATAATGGTCACTTCCTCATACAACCTTTATGTCAGCTATTAGCTTTCGATAAAGCTCAGCTTTGATTGACCCAATCTGCGGCGGCAATAAATGACGTTATGCCAAAATCATGCTTTAATTTGAATTTTGACCTTTCCGTGATTCGACTAGATGTCTGGTCGAATGTAGTTCTTTTGGTCGAATTTAAACTTTGTATAACTTTAGTTCAAATCTTCTGCATGAATCATCTTGGTGACTTTGGTGGTCTTCAAGATGATATTTCATGGTTCAATCTTCTAGTTGAATCGTCTTGATGACCCTTTGTGGTTCATAAGATGACATTTCACTGCTTCAGTCTTCTAGTCAATTCATCTGCACGGATCGTCTTGATGACCCATTATGGTTCACAAGACGACATTTCACTGCTTCAGCCTTCTAGTCGAATCTTTTGCATGAATCAACTTGATATCTCTTTATATTCTTCAAGACGATAACTGAGTCCTTCTATCTTCTAGCCAAGTGATAAGCCTATCTGGTCGAATCTTCCTTGATACTTATGAAATGTTGTGTTGGTTCACCGACGAAATTTCATGTGACCTCAACGATATTTGAGATCACCTCAATGATAAATGCCTTAGGACAATTCTTCTATCATAAAAGTGCTTCCAGATATCTATTATATACTTCCGAGATTATATGAAAGCAAATGAGCTTTGTTAAGATGATATCGTCTTAGAAAGTATATTACCAAGAAAATATTTAGAGATATGCCTTCTTCTTCTAGACAAGATGATATGTGTGTAGTTGAGAGTATTCAAGATGATATTGTCTTGGAGCTTAAGGTCTTCAACGATGATATCGAGACCTTTACTCGACGACGTTTAGGCTCTCCAAGAAAATATTTGACTTTGTGAATTTCCGATCTTCTCAACTAAAATCATTTGCTTTAGCACACTTGTTAGACCTTTATTCCTGATGATAATGAGTTAGTGTTAAGTCTAATATAGTTTAGATCATAGGCCGACATGGTGTTTTGCACAATGAAGGATTATATTGACAAAACTATGTCTGATGACACTAAGTCTAGCCCTATGTTAGGCTTGCACTGTCTAGTACCTGAAAGTTATATTCTAAAGCAAATGTGTTAAATACAAAGTATATTTATCTTTGACTTGATGACTTCTTCAAATTAGGAACATTGTAGGTAAGTTTCCCAACAAGACTTCCACTCAAGGTATATTAGTAATATAAGTCAATCTTTGTACTTCTTCATATTTGGTATTGGATACCACATGTGGTTCTCACATTTGTTTGAATGTGTAGGAACTGAGAAGGAGAAGAATATTGGTTAATAGCGAGGTAGAACTACGGGTGGGAAATGGATCAAGGGTTGTTATCATTGTTGTAGAGACTTATCATCTATATTTACCTACTTGGCTTGTAATAGAGTTAAAGAACTGCTATTATGTTCCTGTGATTACTGGAAACATTGTATATATATCTTGTTTGGACTTGAAAGGATTTTTGTTCATTATTAAGAACATTTTTTGTTATATACATATATGTGTGTGATATTTGTTTTAGATTTGCAAAATATTTTAATGGTCTTTATGTTTTAAACTTAGACCAGTTCATCTATAACATTAATGATACCAAGAGACTAAAACAAATTACTCGAATCATGTGTTTCTCTAGCATTGTCATTTGGGCCATATAAATGAGAAGCGTATTTCCAAACTCCACAGATGGACTATTATACTCATTTGATTTTGAATCATTTGAGAAATGTGAATCTTGTTGGTTAAGCAAGATGACTAAGACCCTTTTCATTGGTCATACTAAGAGGGTAGATTATCTCTTATTTATAATACATAGTGATGTTTGCGGACTCATGAGCTCAATGGATAGAGGTGAGTTTCACTATTTCATTATATTTAATGATGATTTCAGTAGATATGGATACATGTATCTTATGAGACACAACTCCAACTCCTTTCAAAAATTCAAGGATTTCAAGAATGAAGTACAAAGACAACTAGGAAAATAGTTAAAGCACTCTAGTCTGATTGAGGTGGCGAATACTTGAGTCATGAGTTTCAAGACAATCTTAGAGTGTGTGGTATTGTATCACAACTCACTCGACTTAGGGCACCACAACAAAATGGTGTTGTTGAGATAATAAAGTGTACCTCGTTGGATGTGATATGATTTATGATAAGTCATGCAGATCTGAATGTTTCCTTTTGGGGATACGCTCTGGAGACACCTGCTTTTACATTAAATTGTGTTCCTACTAAAATGGTTCAAAAGATGCCATATGAGATATGGACTTAGAAGCATCCTAAGATGTCTTTCATAAAGATGTGAGATTATGAGGCATACGTACGATGTCAAATGCCTGACAAACTAAAGTCAAAGTCTAATAAATGTTATTGTTGAAGCCAGGTAAATCCTAGCTCCAAATGTTCGGACTTATGTGCAACCTGAGTATACTGATTCTGCGATCTGGATCTAAAGGCTAGAGCTAAGGAGACGAGGACACAAATAGACCCCAGGGCGCTTCAACGGGGAAGTCTCGCCACGTATCCAGAAATTTAAGAGAAACTTCCCCTCTACAACCACAGATGGTTAGGTTTGGCACGAGGAAGGCACTAGTGTGATGAGAATCTTGCCTGGGGGGGGGGGGGGGGGTTAATCTTTGATTTTTCAAGTGTCATTCCTGGTACCCATGGGGGTCTATTTATAGACAAATCCAAAAGGGGGGATGTATGCGACTATACCCGGACCCTACGAGGTTGTCTAGCTGGACCTGGGAAACGTGCGATTATTGAAGGATCTCACACATGCTTGGCGAGATGTTATTGATTGTCGCCACCTAAGCCAGTAACTTTGAGGCTTGCTGATAGTCTCCAGCTTGGGGCGAGTAATCCCGATACTTGCATCTGGCATTAAATGCCCCTGTGAATTGTTTGATGTCTTTGACTTGACCATTGACTTTGAGTTCTGTCCACATGGCTTGAACGGGTCCTACCTATTGGAACATGATTTTTTGCATCCCTTTGATTTGAGAATAACAAATCCAGTTTGTATTTGATCTTGTTTGCTAGTGTGTTTTCAGCATGCAGGTTTGAACAGATATGACACTAGGATGCTGCATTATTGGTTTGGACCTGCTCACAAACAGAAAAGAGGGATGTGGTCTAATGCCAGGCATTAGGACTTAATGCTAGTCGTTGACCCTCGTTCCCATCATGATGATTATGACAAGGAGGGAAGCAGACGAGATTGCATGAGCTCTTTAGGAATGATATGACCTAACACCAGCGTTAGCCTCAACGCCAGCGTTAGGGCTACCTAAAATGAATGTTTCCTAAAGTGCAGAATCTCCTTCTTGTTTTGAAGATCCGAGCCATCAAAAGAATTTTATACTGGGTCAACGCCATACATTAGCCTTAACGCCGATGTAAGCATCCAGTCCTATAAATAAGTGGATTTTGTCTTCTCCAACTACTGATCTAATAGTGCCCTATTTCAGCACTTCAGAAACTCTGTGAGGGCCGAATTTTCCAGACCACGGCTGACGAGTCCCAAATATATACACATTTATGGACTCATCTGGGCCGATTTTCTAGTCTATGCACTTCACTTTAGACATGTTTTCACTTATATTTGATTCTCCATGCTAAGTGCACCTTTAAGCCTGTTTTTGGTGTTATTTCATATTATTCTCCTTTAGTAGTTGCTTTGCATTGTTAAGTGCCACTTTCAGTGGCTGGATTCGTGGTTGTGCTGGAACAGGTGTCGTGCAGGTGTTTCCGGTACAATTATGTACAGGAACACAGCGCATGATCACTGGTTCTATTGCGCACGACCACTGGTCGTGCGCCACTGATCGTGTGCACTTACCCCCTGAAATCTGAGTTCTGTCTTCCTTATCGCACGACCACTTACGAAAGCGCACACGACCACTGGTCGTGCGCCACTGGTCGTGCGAACATTGTATTTTATAATTTTCTTACCTTGCAGGCTCCGTCCAGGCAGGCGCACGATCACAGGATTCTAGTGCGCACGACCACTGGTCGTGCGCCAATGACCATGCGCACTGTTTATTCCAGCGCCTATAAATTGACCTGCTCGCGAATTAGGTCGGGATCGACGCATTTCTTCTGCCCAGCTCCGCCGTTTTCGCCCCTTCCGCAGGTTTTTCGCCCCTCCATCGCCGCCCACCATATGGAGGTGCTCCGGGCTTGTTCTTCACGCCAATCTTGAGCCGGAGCTTCCTCTCGGCCTCCTCCTTCATCCTAGTGCTCCAAGGGAAGACCTAGCCGCCATTACCATCAAGCAAGAGGAAGTTTGCAACCTCTACCGGATCGTGACACGAAGAAGACGGGCTCATTGGAGAGTAGTGACAGCTTTCTCTACCCCAGACGTAGTTGCGGACCGAGCTTGGACGCGGATTGACAACCCGACGATTCCAACCGTGAATCTACAATGAGACTTCGGATTCGGTCGATTTCTTGCCTTATTCTTCTCTTATTGATGTGTATGTAGTTAGATCTATGTATTAAGATGAAGTTGCACTTAAAACTAGTTTGTATTTCTATATATTTCATGTCTATGTGAAATGTTTGTTGTTTGAGTTGCTTGAGGTGCGCCTCATTCCATCCTCCATCCCGCTGTCACGTTCGTCGCCGCACTAGCAATTGCTAGTGGCGTGCTTGTTGAAGAGGTGCTTACGACCCTTACTCCGTTAGCCTACTCGTCCATCCGCCTACCGAAGCGTGGCATCGCGGCCCGTGTAATCCACTCGCCCTTCGAAGCAGCGCGCTCAAGGCCTGCATAGTTTGATTCCGTCTGCCTACTCGTCCATCCGCCCTTGCAACGCAGCGCGCTCAAGGCCTGCCTAGTCTCCATTCCGCCAAGCGAAGCATTGCATAGCGGCATTGCATAGGAGTAGTCATAGCATTTTCTCTTTATTTTCCACAATCCAAAATCCCCGTTTCCGCATCCATCCGCTCGAAAGGACTTCAATCTCAAGTCCTTCCTCGATAATAAACTCCACCTTACTGTGTTCCTTTGAGATTCGATACTCGGGGATTACTCCTCGTTTTATATTACTTGAACGATCCGTACACTGCCGTTTCGTGTCGCAGTCGAGCTACCGCCTATAACGGTGTGTGAGATTTGTGCCATCAAGTTTTTGGCGCCATTGCCGGGGAACACAGACGTGTGAGTTTTCTCGAGAGGGAGAGCTGAGAGAGAGAAGTTTCTTCCGCTGTGTATAGCCGCCTTCTTATTTTTGTTTGCTTTTTACTTATTTACTGCTTGTTATTATTTCTTCCCCTCTTATTTTAAAGTTTTAGGCAAGTCTAATCCAAGAAGTTTTATTAGTTTGTGTAAATTTTCTTGCAAAGAATTTCAGTCTCGTTATATCTACTTTAATTGTCAAAGATGTCATCATGGGATATTTCACCTAGCTTTAATGACAAGATGGTTTATTATTTAGACCAAATGAATGAGTTGAATGCTAGGCAGTGTAGGAACATTGTTTGCTTGTTGTGTCGAGGAGACGGTCATGAATTGAAGGACTGCCCTAGTCTTTTCAATCCTGACCGCCGCTCCTCCACTCATGACAACATTGTCCCGATCACTCATTCTTTACCCATGGAGGGAATTGTGCCCTCTACCCCCGAGCTTGTCTCGTGCATGGACTCCTCACTCCCTATGTATGGCTTCACTCCCAGTGATGATGATCACTCATCTGTTGGCCAACCAGGAGAGGAATGGGAGCTCCTAGATGCACCTGAGTATGATGTGGAAAGTATTCTTTCCATCGGGGAGGCTTTAGCAGATCTTATTGCGGAGGAACCAAATTTTTGTGTTCCTCCAGTTTCTTTGCATGATTTTTCTACACACATTCCTTTTGATCCTATCAAAGTAAAAAAGCGGGGTAATGCTTCGGACTCGGAGGATGCTCCAAAGTGGGTTGAGGAGGATACTCTTTCTGATGAGGAGGTTCGCACTTCCTCATGGGACGAGGAGGTCCAACTCACCACTGAGGCCTTTGAGTTCTTGGGTTCCCCTCGCCATGATACTTATGATGATGATAGCGATCTATCCTTGGATCCTGCTGGGAGTGAGACCGGGACCACTCCCCCAATTTCTGATTATTTTTGTCCTTCTTCTCTTTTATTTCTTGACCCCCCTCCTTCACCCGAGCCTGTGCAGGTTGAATCTTCACAGGTACTTCAGAAGGACTTGGAGCTTTGTGCTCAAGTCAATGATGAGTGTGTCCTTTTATGCGAGGAGGTTGATCCCTCCTCCATTAAGGAAGCCTCATTCGTTGCCTTCTCCTCCTGCAGACCTGCTGTGGACGATACCTTGCTGGGCAAGGATAGTTTTGGTGAGATGAGTGAGGACCAGGCCTCCTCCTCTTCTTACTTTCTTTTCCCTCTACCTGTGAGGAGCAGGTATTTATATTCGGGTAGAGGCATGACTGTTCTTTCTCCGTATAGGTACCCGCTACCGACACTGATATTGGGCAAGTTACCTGTCCACTTCTCCTTCCATACTCCCATTAGCTAGATATTATAAAGTTTTGAATAAGTCGTGCTGGGATGACAATAACCCCAGTAGTTATCATAATTTTTCCTGCATTTTCATTTCTTTTCTAATTTTATTTAGTTAATTGCACTTTATTTCAGTTTTTTATTTTCTTTTGTTTTTGCGGAGCTGACCCCTGCAGGTATCCTTCTTCTGGATGGCGGATGCTGTAGCTTTTTCATGGTTTACACGCGTCTTCTGGTATGCTCACTTGCTGAGCATCGGGTACTCTCTTTCCCTAGCTTTATTCTGAATTCTACAGTCATATTCTGCATTAGATTGTTTAGTTTAAGTCTGGGGGAGAGCAGTTTTTGTGCCCACTCATGTGCACTCTTGCATAGCATGCTAGAAGTACTTTTATTTTAGCTTATTGGAAATTGTTGTTCATTCTCATTGCACACCACAGCACCCACTTGAGCGCGTACTCATCTGTTTGCTTGCTCTGTTGTGAATTTAATTCTTCTGCTTATTTGGGAAAGTCTAAGCGATGGCTTAGGACTATGTAGCAGAGTAAAATGTTGACTCCATTAGTGCTCCTAGTGAGTGCTCGGTTACATAGAAATTTGTGTAGATTAGATTTCTCTTTATACTATGGTTTTATATTTTTCTCTATTAGTGTAAATGTTGTTTACTCTACTCAAATGGTGAATTCGGTGGAATCAAACGGTAGCATAGGGATGTGTGTAAACGATCGCTAGACTCGTATTACTTGAGTCGGGAGAAAGGAGAATCTATCTCGGTGGCTAGAACTTGCCCCAAGCGATTCTTGAAGCATTGGCATAGGATAGTTCTAGTGCGTGAGAATGACGTAGGCCATTATTTTGGCCCGGTTGAGCTTTTTATTTCATGCCTATCATCTACCCTCGCTAGCCCCTTTGTGCCTACCCCTTCCTCTTGATTCAGCCCCACTTTTATCGCACCAAAAGCTTAAAAGCCTAACCTAGTCGCACACCCAAATCTGAGCTTTAAATATTAGTTATGTTTACATTTTGGGGGGTGTTGATGTGGTAATTTTTATAGTGGAAATTGTGGGTGTATTCATTGATATTTTTGCTGAAAAAAAGAAAAGAAAGAAAAAGAAGAATGAGGAAGAGAAAGAAAAGAAAAAAAAGGGGGATTGTTATGAAAAAGTTGAATTGAAAATTTTGAAATTTTGGTATTGGGAGTGGGCAGTGCACACACCTATGTTGTAAAAGTCCAAGTCTGGGGGTGTGGTGCATTTGTTTATTATCGTCGTGCGGGTAGCTCTATCTTGTGCTCATGTTGGGTTAGGTATGCGTAGCCTCCAGGTTTATCTTTGTTTACCTCACCGTAACCCAAGCCCCATCTCTAGCCTAAAGTCCTACCGACTCACGCTATGAACCAATCTAATGTCGTGGAGAGAATGTGACCGGGCGAGCCTATGGTCACCGACACTGATGGATTTCGGTGGAGTTTGTCCGGCACCCCAATCTTGAGCAATGCTCATCTCAGCGCTTAGTTTACTTTCTCCGTATGCATGACCGGATGATTCACCGTAGCTCACCATTTTGAGTGGTTGTAATATACTTTTACTCTTTTATAAATATATAAATTGTTTGTGTATAATGAGAAATCTTCTCTACTATTTTTCTTATGCACGTGAGCATGCGACTTCGCATGGTACTCTGTATTGTAATTTTAAGCCATCTACTTTTCTTTCCCCGTTCGCTTAGAATTTGTTTTCTCGGGACGCGCAAACAGTTAAGTCTGGGGGTGTGATGAGTCCCAAATATATACGCATTTATGGACTCATCTGGGCCGATTTTCTAGTCTATGCACTTCACTTTAGACATGTTTTCACTTATATTTGATTCTCCATGCTAAGTGCACCTTTAGGCCCGTTTTTGGTGTTATTTCGTATTATTCTCCTTTAGTAGTTGCTTTGCATCGTTAAGTGCCACTTTCAGTGGCTGGATTCGTGGTTGTGCTGGAACAGGTGTCGTGCAGGTGTTTCCGGTACAATTCTGTACAGGAACACAGCGCACGATCACTGGTTCTATTACGCACGACCACTAGTCGTGCGCCACTGATCGTATGCACTTACCCCCTGAAATCTGAGTTCTGTCTTCCTTATCGCATGACCACTTATGAAAGCGCGCACGACCACTGGTCGTGCGCCACTGGTCGTGCGAACATTGTATTTTATAATTTTCTTACCTTGCAGGCTCCGTCCAGGCAGGCGCACGATCACAGGATTCTAGTGCGCACGACCACTGGTCGTGCGCCAATGATCGTGCGCACTGTTTATTCCAGCGCCTATAAATTGACCTGCTCGCGAATTAGGTCGGGATCGACGCATTTCTTCCAACCAGCTCTGCCGTTTTCGCCCCTTCCGCAGGTTTTTCGCCCCTCCATCGCCGCCCACCATATGGAGGTGCTCCGGGCTTGTTCTTCACGCCAATCTTGAGCCGGAGCTTCCTCTCGGCCTCCTCCTTCATCCTAGTGCTCCAAGGGAAGACCTAGCCGCCATTACCATCAAGCAAGAGGAAGTTTGCAACCTCTACCGGATCGTGACACGAAGAAGACGGGCTCAATGGAGAGTAGTGACAGCTTTCTCTACCTCGGACATAGTTGCGGACCGAGCTTGGACGCGGATTGACAACCCGGCGATTCCAACCGTGAATCTACAACGAGAATTCAGATTCGGTCGATTTCTTGCCTTATTCTTCTCTTATTGATGTGTATGTAGTTAGATCTATGTATTAAGATGAAGTTGCACTTACAACTAGTTTGTATTTCTATATATTTCATGTCAATGTGAAATGTTTGTTGTTTGAGTTGCTTGAGGTGCGCCTCATTCCATCCTCCATCCCACTGTCACATTCGTCGCCGCACTAGCAATTGCTAGTGGCGTGCTTGTTGAAGAGGTGCTTACGACCCTCACTCCGTTAGCCTACTCGTCCATCCTCCTACCGAAGCGTGGCATCGCGGCCCATGTAATCCACTCGCCCTTCGAAGCAGCGCGCTCAAGGCCTGCATAGTTTGATTCCATCTGCCTACTCGTCCATCCGCCCTTGCGACGCAGTGCGCTCAAGGCCTGCCTAGTCTCCATTCCGCCAAGCGAAGCATTGCATAGCGGCATTGCATAGGAGTAGTCATAGCATTTTCTCTTTATTTTCCACAATCCAAAATCCCCGTTTCCGCATCCATCCGCTCGAAAGGACTTCAATCTCAAGTCCTTCCTCGATAATAAACTCCACCTTACTGTGTTCCTTTGAGATTCGATACTCGGGGATTACTCCTCATTTTATATTACTTGAACGATCGGTACACTGCCGTTTTGTGTCGCAGTCGAGCTACCGCCTATAGCGGTGTGTGAGATTTGCGCCATCAACGGCTCCCACTCAAATTTCTAAAGGAGATATCAAAGGAGGCTTGGATCAACATGCTAACTCAACGCGAAGAACGCACTCTTGGACTTCAATTATCTTCAACGATTTTTCATCGTCTCCTTCAGATTACCTCATAGGGAGTTTTTATATTTGTCTATTATGTTTATCTTTGTAATCGGTTCGTGAATTCGCCTCGTGTTGGAGACTAGGTATGGGTAGGACTTATGGAGGAATTCGCCTCGTGTTTGTGACTAGGTCTAGGGAGTAGATCTAGGGGGTGCTCGAGGCCTTTCTGGGGATAAAAATGTTAGAGCAGCTTGAGGTCGTATCTGGGGAGAGATCGGCTAAAGCCAACCGGTTCTTAGTGAGAAGAGTCGGTATATAAAACGAAAAGAGTATTTCATATTTTGCCTTCGATTTCTAGCGTCATAGAAATTAGATTTTGTAATCAATTTTATAAATGATAATCATGTCTTTTCTTGTTTAATAAAATTGATTTCATTTCTAATTTCTATCTCTTTAATTTTGATTTAACTTACTTCTAATAAAATATCTAAAGTTTTTTATAAATGATTAAAGTTTTTTAAAACCCTTATTCACCCCCCCCCCCCCCCCCGTCTAAGGGTGCCTCAAGATCCAACAAGTGGTATCAGATCCAGGTTATTCCAATACGGTTTAACAACCGGGAATAATGGCGTCTCTTGATCATGATCTTACTTCTACTAGTGGGGAAAATTTTAATATAAATGAAAATTTATTATCACCACCTTTATTTATGGGCAAAAATTATAAAGGGTGGAAAATATTAATGAAAAACTTTCTTAAAGCTTTAGATGAAGAAGTTTATAATATTACTATTGAAAATCCACCTAGTGTACTAACTAGAAATGAAATTGTTTTAAATGCAAAATCTATAAATAGTCTATTTTGTGCATTATATCAAAATATTTTCAAACCTATTTATTATTTACCTACCATATATGAAATTTGGAATTTTCTTGAAAGAACTTATGATTCTCCTTCTATATGTATTGAACAAACGCAAGACTTGGAGAACATACAAGCTTGCACGGATGTTGAAGAAAGCTCCTCTCATGATGGATCAATGGAGTGCACATCAAGAGGAAGAGAAGAAGAAATATTATCTTTGGAAGAGGAGTGCCAAAAAGATGTCAAAGGAACAATTTGTTCAAATCTCGCCTCTTCCGATAGCAATGTAAGGAAATCAAAGTCTTCACTTTTTGTGACAAATTTCGTTTACACATTACATATGCTACAATTTGTTAAACCTAAAATGAAGAAATTGAAAATTGCTAATAAGAAATTATGTTTAGAAAATAAAAGGTTAAAAGCTAATGTTAATGTAAAATCAAATTTTGAATGACCTAATTCTTAATCTTGCTCTCAAATTGAAATCTCAGAGCCTTGTTTTAATTGTAATAATATTAAAGAAAAATTCAAGAATTTTGAAAAAGAACTTTTAATTGCAAAAGAACGTAATGAAAAACTATCCTTAGAAAATTCATCTTTGAAAGGTGATTGTACTACGTGCCAAAGTTATAAAATTGAAATCAAGAAGATGGATGAAACATTTGAGGAATTTAGAAATAACTATCAAACTCATATTGACTCTATTGTTTCCACTCTTAAGAATAGCACAATCGCTTATAATAAAACTAGACATAATCTCAAAACTAAGAATAATGAATTAGAAACTAAAATCAACTTGCATAAGGAAATCATAAAGAAAAATGCTCAAAATATACATTCACAATCTCAAAAAAAAATTCAAAAGCAAGTTGAATATGAATTTTCTTAATTTGACTGTGAGAATTTGAAAATAATAGAATTTTTATTTCCAAAAAACTATTTATTACAAGAGTATTGCCTCCTTTATATAGACTAGGAGGGAAAAACCAAATACACAATGTGGGACTAAATACAAATACAATACACAAAGAGAGCTGGGCGGTCAGGCGGTCAGGGAGAACGAGACCGTAGCGACCTCTGCGGTCTGGAGAGGAGACTGCCGGTCACACGACAGGAGGAAGGTCGTGTGACAGAGAAGGCCAACAGATCGTGAGACCTCTCTGGCGAACACTCCCCCGTAAGGGAGAGACCAGGGGGACCAGACCGCTTCTCGTCATATGAAGCGATCTGATATTCCTGAGGAGAGACGACAGTCTGATTCCGGGAGACCGCACAGACCGCGGTTATCCAATGGTTACTTGATTGAGCTGGGGACCGCAGATCTTCTTACAACACGATCTCGCACTTCTGAGGAGAAGGCGCGGTCTGGTGCTGGGAGACCGCACAAACCGCGGTTATCAGAACGTTACTTGATGGAGCTGGAGACCGCTGATCTTCTTATAACGCAATATCGTACTTCTGAGGAGAAGGTGCGGTCTGGTTCTGGGAGACCGCACAAACCGCTGGCACTAGACCGCTCGACTTCAACCCTTTGAGACAGCATGGCTTCAACAATGGAGCTGGAGACCGCTGATCTTTATATAACGCGATCTCGTACTTCTGAGGAGAAGGTGCGGTTTGGTTCTGGGAGACCGCACAGACCGCTGGCACAAGACCGCTCGGCTTCAAAACTTTGAGACCGCATGGCTTCAACACTCCCCCGCAAGCTGGAGCATATATATCAATCATGCCTAGCTTGTTGCACACATCACTGAAAGATGAAGATATGGGTTTGGTGAAGATATCAGCCAGCTCTTTATCTGAAGTTACGAATGGAGTGCAGATTTGTTTCTTCAAGATTTCTTCCCTGATAAAATAACAGTCCACGTCAATGTGTTTGGTTCTCTCATGAAATATTGGATTTTGAGATATATAGAATGCAGCTTTATTGTCACAGAACATTGGCAAGGGATGGTTGTAAAATTCTCCAAAATCTAAAAGGAGAGTCCGTAACCACTTCAATTCACATGTAGTTTTGGCCATGCTCCTATACTCAGCCTCAACACTCGATCTGGATACTACTACTTGTTTCTTGCTCTTCCAGCTCACAAGATTTCCTCCCATGAAAGTACAGAGCCCAGACGTGGATTTTCTGTCTCCTTTATCATCAGCGTAGCTAGCATCTGAGTAGGCTTCTACCTTGAGATGGTTGTTTCTTTGAAACAAAAGTCCCTTTCCTGGAGATCCCTTAACATATTCCAATATCTTTAGGGCAGCCTGAAGATGACATTCCCTTGGGGCTTGCATGAATTGGCTGACCTTCCCAATGGCATAACAAATATCAGGTCTTGTTACAGTTAGGTAGATGAGCTTGCCTACAAGACAATGATATCTAGTTCTATCAGGTAGAGGTGGAGAGTTGTCATTCCAGAGCTTGTCGTCTCCTATTGCCATTGGATACTTAGCAGGTTTAGCACCAAGAAGACCTGTTTCCTTCAGAAGGTCAATAGCATACTTACGTTGTGAGAGGACAACAGAACTCTGCTTTCTTGAGATCTCAATACCCAGAAAATACTTTGGAGTCCCCATGTCTTTGGTTACAAAGTGTTGAAGGAGATGTTTCTTTGTAAGGGTGATACCTTCAATATCATTGCCAGTGAGAAGGATGTCATCAACATAGACAGCCAGAACAACCATTCCATGAGATGTCTTGCGAATTAAGAGAGAGTGATCTGCAGAGCTGCAGGCAAACCCAATTACCTTGATTACTTCATTAAACTTTTCAAACCAGGCACGAGGACTTTGCTTTAGACCATATATAGCCTTCTTGAGCTTACATACACGAGTCTCCCCCGGAGCAACATACCCTGGAGGTTGCTCCATGAAAACCACCTCTTGAAGATCACCACAAAAAAAGACATTCTTGACGTCCAATTGAGAGAGTTGCCACCCTTTGTTGATGACCACAGAGAAGAGGACCCTGATGGTTGTAAGACGAGCAACAAGGGAGAAGGTGTCAAAGAAGTCAACGCCATATGTCTCAGTAAAACCTTTAGCAACCAAGCGAGCCTTGTATCGGTCGACAGAGCCATCAACACGATATTTGATGACAATGACCCATCTACATCCAACAACGTCTGCCCCAAGAGTTGGAGGAATAAGGGTCCACGTGCCACAGTCTTGAAGAGTGGTCATTTCTTCATCCATGGTAGCCTTCCATTGTGGGATAGCAAGAGCATCTTGATAATTAGCTGGAATGACAGTATCTGAAATAGCAATAGCAAACACCCTAGCAGAGGGGCTGAGTTGAGTATAGGTCAACGCATCATGAATAGAATGTTGCGTACTTGAGCGAACTCCCTTTCGAAGGGCAAGAGGGAGGTCTGCAGTAGTGACTGTATTAGCAGGAGAGTCATCATCGGAAGAAGATAGTGCTGGCCCAAGAGTTGGGAGAGGAGGCCCCAGAGTAGGAGGACAAATGGTAGGAGACTCTATAGATGGTGGAGTGAGAGGAGGAGGTGGTAGAGTTGGGAGAGATGGTGTTGTTGGTGGGGAGTGAATGAGAGGAGGTGGTGGATGGGTTGTAGGAGGCACAGAGGTGGAAGAGTGAGAAAAATATGGTATATCTTCAAAGAAGGTGACATCAGCAGAAACATATTGTTTGCGAAGAAGAGGGTCATAGCATCGGTAACCTTTTTGAGTAGGAGAGTAACCAACAAAGACACACTTAACTGCCCGAGGGGAGAGTTTGTACCGACCTGGCGAAGGAGTGTGGACAAACGCAGTACAACCGAAGACTTTGAGAGGTAGCGGGAAAGGTTTCAAGGTAGGATGTAGAAGAGAAAAAGGTGTGGAGCCTTGTAGAAGAGCGGAGGGAATGCGGTTAATGAGATAGCAAGATACGAGGATGTCATGACCCCAATAGTTTATGGGCATATTCATCTGGAAGAGTAAGGTGCGAGTCATGTCAAGGAGATGACGATTCTTACGTTCCGCGATCCCATTTTGTTGAGAAGTATAAGGACAACTAGTTTGATGTATAATGCCATGATTCATGCAAAACTCAGAAAAAAGATGAGAGACATATTCTTTAGCATTATCAGTGCGAATAGCTATGATAGACACTCCAAATTGAGTGGGAATTTCATTATAGAAGGTCGAGAAAACAGTAAACAGTTCAAAGCGTTCTTTTAAAAGATATACCCAAGTACATCGAGAAAAGTCATCATTAAAAGTAACAAAATACAAACTACTCCCACCCACAGTCTTGGTAGGAGAAGGACCCCAGATATCAGAGTGAACTAGATCAAATGGACGAGTCGAGCTACGACCATGCTTGGCAGGATAGGAAGCCCGATGGTGCTTTCCAAGTTGACAAGATTCACAGTTGAGAGGAGAGGTATCGTTGGCGAGGTGAGGTAGAAGTTGATACAGCAGCCGAGGTGGAGGGTGACCTAGACGGAGGTGCCATTGATGGAGAGAATCTGAGGCTGTGGAAGCAGAATGAGCAGCAAGAACGTCAAGGAAGTAGAGGCCTCCACTCTCAGTCCCAGTAGCAAATGTCTCCTTCGTGTGCAGATCCTGAAAATAACAGTTAGTCAGAGTAAATATAATAGAACATTGTAACTGTTGAGATAGAGCCTTAAATAATAGTAAGTTGCAGGGAAATGTAGGCACATAAAGAGTATTCTTAAGAGAAATCGTTGGAGTGACTTGAACAACTCCAGTCCCACACACATGTGAGGGAGAACCATCTGTTGTTAGAACTGGGGGGAAAATTCTTGTGTTCTAGTATCTGTGAGAAAAGGTGAGGGTTCCCTGTCATATGATTTGTTGCTCCAGAATCAATAAGCCACTTACCTTTAGTAACCATGTGCACGCTACCTGAGTAGGTAGCAACAGAAGCATACTCTTGTGTAGTACCAGGATGAGAAGTCACAGTAGCGGGGCGAAGGTGAGGATGCTTGAGATAGCAGCGGTCAATAGTGTGACCCTTCCGACCACAATGAGAACAGATGTACCGAGGAGGTCCGCGACCACCAATAGAACCGCCACGGCCACCGGGGTGACCATGTTCTGCCCGGTGAGCAAAGCTCTCTGGAGGAGGCGAGGACAACAAGGGTCATTGGAGAAGGGAGGTTACAGCAGAGACCCGAGCAGCGGTGGCATCAAGGGTTGCAGAGTCAGCTTACCCAAGAATTTGTTGTCGGGTCATATCATACGACTCAGGAAGACGGAGATGGTAACACACAACGAGGAGCTCCTGGAAGTGTTTATGTTGTTCCGGAAGATCAGCAGAGAAGGGATGATGATGAAGGAGTTCAGCCCCAAGGGCCTGAACCTCTTGATATGCTGTGGTGGGATCCATGGTTGGGCGGGAAAAGAGATCAGCATACAAGGTGTAGATGCGGGCGGTTTTGGCACCTTTGGAATAAAGGGAAGCAAGATGGTTCCAAGCTGCTTTGACGGTTTCATCATGACGAATGATAGGAAGACACTCATCAGAGAGACTGTTAGCAAGCCAGGTGCGGACCAGAGCATCGCTAGCATCCCAATCATCAAAGGTAGTAGACCCCTTAAGAGGAGGATCATCAGTGAGATGGTGTCGTTTGCGTTGAGAGCGTAAGAGGAAGGTGAAGGTGACGCTCCAATCAGGATAATTAGAGCAAGTGAGCTTGGAGGAGGTGCCAGATTGCCATAAGTAGAGATAGAGGTAGTAGAGGTAGAGGCTGGAGTAGCCACATGAGTAGAGGTGAGAACAGTATCAGAAGGGGTACCCATGAGAAGAGACCAGCAGGAGGAAAGACAGATCGCGCGGTCTCGCGGCACAGAGCCAAAAAACAAGGTAGATCGCGCGGTCTGGAGGAAGAGAGACCGGCCGAAGAAAAAAAGTTCACAACACAAGGATCGTTGCGTGCTCTGATACCATGTGAGAATTTGAAAATAACAGAATTTTTATTTCCAAAAAACTATTTATTACAAGAGTATTGCCTCCTTTATATAGACTAGGAGGGAA
This sequence comes from Dactylorhiza incarnata, assembly GCA_033032865.1. NCBI lineage: Eukaryota > Viridiplantae > Streptophyta > Magnoliopsida > Asparagales > Orchidaceae > Dactylorhiza > Dactylorhiza incarnata. The sequence goes on from JAWHQI010000028.1 coordinate 13,039,277, forward strand.
AAGGGAAAAACCAAATACACAGTGTGGGACTAAATACAAATACAATACACAAAGAGAGCTGGGCGGTCAGGCGGTCAGGGAGAACGAGACCGTAGCGACCTCTGCGGTCTGGAGAGGAGACTGGAGGTCACACGACAGGAGGAAGGTCGTGTGACGGAGAAGGACAACAGACCGTGAGACCGCTCTGGCGAACACTCCCCCATAAGGGAGAGACCAGGGGGACCAGACCGCTTCTCTTCATATGAAGCGATCTGATATTCCTGAGGAGAGACGACAGTCTGATTCCGGGAGACCGCACAGACCGCGGTTATCCAATGGTTACTTGATTGAGCTGGGGACCGCAGATCTTCATACAACGCGATCTCGCACTTCTGAGGAGAAGGCGCGGCCTGGTGCTGGGAGACCGCACAGACCGCGGTTATCAGACCGTTACTTGATGGAGCTGGAGACCGCTGATCTTCTTATAACGCCATCTCGTACTTCTGAGGAGAAGGTGCGGTCTGGTTCTGGGAGACCGCACAGACTGCTGGCACTAGACCGCTTAGCTTCAACCCTTTGAGACAGCATGGCTTCAACAATGGAGCTGGAGACCGCTGATCTTCATATAACGCGATCTCGTACTTCTGAGGAGAAGGTGCAGTCTGGTTCTGGGAGACCGTATAGACCGCTGGCACTATACCGCTCGGCTTCAACCCTTTGACCGCATGGCTTCAACACTCCCCCGCAAGCTGGAGCATATATATCAATCATGCCTAACTTGTTGCACACATCAGAGAAAGATGAAGATATGGGTTTGGTGAAGATATCAGCCAGCTCTTTATCCGAAGTTACGAATGGAGTGCAGATTTGTTTCTTCAAGATTTCTTCCCTGATAAAATGACAGTCCACGTCAATGTGTTTGGTTCTCTCATGAAATATTGGATTTTGAGATATATAGATTGCAGCTTTATTGTCACAGAACATTGGCAAGGGATGGTTGTAAACTTCTCCAAAATCTAAAAGGAGAGTCCGTAACCACTTCAATTCACATGTAGTTTAGGCCATGCTCATGTACTCAGCCTCAGCACTCGATCTGGATACTACTGCTTGTTTCTTGCTCTTCCAGCTCACAAGATTTCCTCCCATGAAAGTACAGAACCCAGACGTGGATTTTTTGTCTCCTTTATCATCAGCGTAGCTAGCATCTGAGTAGGCTTCTACCTTGAGATGGTTGTTTCTTTGAAACAAAAGTCCCTTTCCTGGAGATCCCTTAACATATTCCAATATCTTTAGGGCAGCCTGAAGATGACATTCCATTGGGGCTTGCATGAATTGGCTGACCTTCCCAATGGCATAACAAATATCAGGTCTTGTTACAGTTAGGTAGATGAGCTTGCCTACAAGACGACGGTATCTAGTTCTATCAGGTAGAGGTGGAGAGTTGTCATTCCAGCGCTTGTCGTCTCCTATTGTCATTGGATACTTAGCACGTTTAGCACCAAGAAGACCTGTTTCCTTCAGAAGGTCAATAACATACTTACATTGTGAGAGGACAACAGAACTCTGCTTTCTTGAGATCTCAATACCCAGAAAATACTTTGGAGTCCCCATGTCTTTGGTTACAAAGTGTTGAAGGAGATGTTTCTTTGTAAGGGTGATACCTTCAATATCATTGCCAGTGAGAAGGATGTCATCAACATAGACAGCCATAACAACCATTCCATGAGAGGTCTTGCGAATTAAGAGAGAGTGATCTGCAGAGCTGCAGGCAAACCCAATTACCTTGATTACTTCATTAAACTTTTCAAACCAGGCACGAGGACTTTGCTTTAGACCATAGATAGCCTTCTTGATCTTACATACACGAGTCTCCCCCGGAGCAACATACCCTGGAGGTTGCTCCATGAAAACCACCTCTTGAAGATCACTGTAAATAAAGGCATTCTTGACGTCTAATTGAGAGAGTTGCCACCCTTTGTTGACGGCCACAGAGAAGAGGACCCTGATGGTTGTAAGACGAGCAACAGGGGAAAAGGTGTCAAAGAAGTCAACGCCATATGTCCGAGTAAAACCTTTAGCAACCAAGCGAGCATTGTATCGGTCGACAGAGCCATCAACACGATATTTGATCACAAAGAACCATCTACATCTAACAACGTCTACCCCAAGAGGTGTAGGAACAAGGGTCCACATGCCACGGTCTTGAAGAGTGGTCATTTCTTCATCCATGGCAGCCTTCCACTGTGTGATAGCAAGAGCATCTTGATAATTACTCTACTAGAAAAATGACTTTTAGCCACACTTTTTTTTGCCACGGGTCAAAAATCGTGGCTAATAGTTAAGTATTAGCCACGGCCCCCTAATTAGTGGCTAATAAGTATTAGCCACGGATGTCATATTCGTGGCAAAAAAGAATACATTAGTCACGGTTTATCGAATTCGTGGCTAAATAAATACTATTAGCCACGGTTTCCTAATTTGTGGCTAATATTTTAGCCACAATTCTTAATTTGTGGTAAATACATAAGTATTAGCCACGGTTTTTTGCCGTGGCAAAAAAATTAGTATGAGATAATTAACAAAAAATTAGTTTTTTAATTTATTCATAGCATATACATAAATATATTAATATTAATTTAGACATTAATTCTCAAATACTTAATAAATTTGTGTCACATGCCATTCAATCATGTATATACTATACACATCACGTGCTATGAGGAGATCAACAACACTCAATCTAAGAGCAGAACTATTGTCGATCGAATAATTATGAAGCTATGATATTGATGAAGCTATAATATTGATGATAGCTAGCAACGATCTCAATTGTCGTGACCTTTATACGAATAATTATGATGAATGTGTTCACTGTGAATATGATCGATGTCATCAAATTGTAATCATACGTAACTTCTAGCGTCGGCACATCAGGTAGCTAATATTTGGCTTGTAGTTCAATAATCTCATCAAATTGTTATCTGCGATCATACCAAGATATTTTTTTCATATGGAGAATATGATTACATCAATGAGGCGCTAGGTGAATGTTCCAAGGAATAATAGGAACTGAGTTGCACGCGATAACCACAAAAATGACAACATCGATGAGCCAATTAGACGAATAGTACCTAAGATGATTGAGATCTCAGGCTCGTATCAAATGCCCCTACGAAGAGTTTTTGGGGGTTCCGAGATCCCAACCTCGTATCATGCTGCCCTTATGTATAGTTATTGTGGGTTTCACTGCCCAATCTTATATCAAATGCCCCATGTCGAGTTTTCGGGGGTTCCGCTGCCCGGTCAGCGGACGGGGGTCAAGGGGGCAGCGCCCCCTGCCGGGTCCGGGGGCAGCGCCCCAGGCCCAATTTTTTTTGTATATTAACTACGACCATCTCCGCACGGGCTTCGCCCGTGCTCGCTGACACAAATTAGCGGGCTACAAGTGTACGTAACTGTTAGGGTCGGCACATCAGGTAGCCATTCTTTGACTTGTATCTCAATGACTCGTTAAATTGCTACCATGGAATACCCTGAGATCATACCAAGTTAATTATTTCTTTCTGTAAGGAGAATATGATGATTACATCAATGAGACGCTAGGTAAATGTTCCATTAAGGTAGGAGGTCAGTCACGATAGTGACGAAGCTGACTACATTGATGAGTAGATTAGCGAATAATCTAAGACAAGAGATCCCAACTTCGTATCAAATGCCCGGCCCTACGAAGAGTTTTGTGGGTTTCGAGATCCTAATAATGTATCAAATGACCTTACACAGAGTTTTTGAGATTTTCTTGCAACTTTGTGCATGTCAAATTCTCCCTACGAGGAGGTTTTGTGGGTTCCATCGGTCTACAGACAGGGGTAAGTTGGCAGCGACCCCTCGGGGTCCGAGTGCAGTGGCCTGAGCCCAAATTTTTTTTTGTATACTAGGTTCGTATTTTGAAAAAGCTTCATTTTTAATCATGGAAATATGATAATTAATATGAAGGCATTAAAATTATGGAGGGAAGTTAAAAACTTTTCCCCCCAAAATTTACTTAACTCCCCCAAGAAATAAAATAAAAAATTAATATTACATATGCTGCTTGCCTCTTCATATTACCGTGCCCTAACTCTCCCCCATATCCCACTCAAAATCGCCGTTCCGCCTCCTGCGATGCTCGCTCCCGCTCCGCCACCCGTGACGCTCGTTCCCGTTCGATGACAGCGCTCACCTCCGACTACGGTGGCTTCTCTCTTCCCCCTTTGCGCCAATTAAGTTCGTAACACCGCTCCAGAGTTCCTCCACTCCAGAGAAAACGTCATCGATTGTCGATTGCGCGAGAACTGAAAGCTTGGAAGGCGGAAAATCGGCATTGTTCTTCGCCTCTTTGTGTTCGACGACGACGAACAATGAAGATTTCTAGATTCCACTTTCCAAACATTCAAGTTTTCAGTCCCTCTGGCCCCTCTTCGACCATCACAGGCTTCAAGAGTCCAAAATACAGCGTTCACAAATCACGACAATGTCGCAGTGGTGATACCTCCAAGGCTCTAATTTTTGACTTCACGACAATGGAGGTGCGGATGATTTCTGTTGTGTGTTTGATTTTTCATCCTGATTTTCATTCCAGATTTTAATTCATGATTTTCATTCCAAGTTTGCAAACACCATGGATGACATAGAAACAAACCGGGGATAAGTGGATGTCACAACAAATATTGGTAGATCATCTTGTCTGATTTTATAACGTATTAGGATGTCACAGTAAGTATTTCTTTATCTTCTACGATCACTCCAAGAAAATTATGGCTTACAAAAATCAAGGACTACAACAAGAGAGGTGCTTGCAATTGCATTGTGCATAATAGCGTATAATAAATTTGTTAGAGCGACATGTGCATAATCGCATTTTAAGCATGTAAAGTTCTTAATCTAGAATTTTCTTCATCCAAATATGAAGTACTTAACTACAGAGGCTTATACCCATCGATGATTTTCATTCCAAGTTTGCCTTCTCGATTTTAGTTATTTCGATATTGCTCTCAGATTTTCTGAAATATGTCTCTCAGATTTCCCATTGAGTTAGCTGGAATATACGCCGTCTTTAAGAAAATATGTTCACTGATCACAAAAATATATGGCTATATGTTTCATATCATAGTATTCTCTCTATCGGTCTTGCACAACTTCAATTCATTCATAAAGAACTTCGAATTTCATTGATGTGTTCTCCGCCCACTAGGATCCAATTAAATTCTTATCTTTGATTTCATATCAAAATATTCACAATGCCTTTGTATTGGTTTTATGTCTATGCTAGTATGGTAAGTGTAAATTCTATCAGAGGGAGGTGCTCCTCTTATATGTCACCATGATTCATAGCACAAATTCTCAAAAAATTGAGAATGGTAAGATGTGTACTAAAATCCAAATGTGTTCTCGAGGTTTGATGCGGATCCTTCCCAAATTTAAGGCAAACTATGAATATCTGTCGAAAATGACCGAGAGTGGGCTTTGATCGAGTTCCTATATTTCAGGTGAGCTTTAACTATTATGATGTTAGTCATGCAATTATCTTTTGAATTCTCTCAGTTCGTATTCATGAAATCTCATTTTTGAATGAAAGAAAATGATGGAAAATTGATGAACTCTTACAATATGGCTTGATCATAATCCATATGGTTGAGATATTTTCTTCAGATTGATACCCACCGTGCAAGCAGTCTATTTTTATTGGTCCTTATCTCTTTTAATAGAAGTCTAGAGTTTATGCTTTAATAGAAGTGTGCAGGTTTATGTCAACATGTTGCCTATTTTACCATGATGCTACTTTCAGGAAATAAAACCTACCGTTTCTGCTAAAAAACTGTTGGTTGCTGCAGTTGAGAATGGCTCTGTAGCATTGAAAAAGAAATATGACTCTAGTGATGAAGAGTCGGACAGCAGCTCTGATGAAGAAAGGGTTAATCTGTTAATGTCTTGACAAGCATTTTTTAAAATCGTCTCCATGTACTCAAGTAATGCTGATCCTCTATTTTTACTTTCTCTCAAATGTCAAATTATTGGTGCAGGCGAACGCTCAAAAAGTAGTTGTTGGCAAGAAAGCTACTCCAGCACACAAAAATGAGTTACTGAAGACTCTTGTAGGGAAACTTCCGAGTGATTCTGATGGTGAGGTAATCGTCATTTTACACTGAAATTTGCTTTTGATGTTTTTACAATGCTTAACTATAGTTCTTTGCAGGAGGTGGCAGCTAAGGTATCATCAGTTCAAAAAGTAGCAACAAAAGTTACAGTTGTTGCACCAAATAAGAAAGATGATTCAAGTGGAAGCTCTGAGAGTGAGGTTAGGCGACTATTTACATTTTGAAATAGACTGTTTAGATTTTGAAATAATTTAGGTTTGGGTTTGTTTGCTGCTTATGCAAAATAAATTCTTATGGATAACTATCACTTGAATTTTTTTGCAGAGAGCAAGGACATAAAAATGGTTTTGTGAGTTTTTGGGTATGGATCCCTGGTTTTAATTTTGATGAGAAGGTTTTAGGCTACATTAAGGGTTACAAGCATGTTTTTGATCTTGGTAAGAGCGTCCTCATGAAGTATTGATGCTAGTTTTCATTTGTATTGACAACTAATGTTAATTTTCCTTGGCAGCATACATAGATCACAGAGGTACTCCAGAGAATCTAGCCAGAACTTGCACACTGGAGGTCATGGAAGGAGAAATTTGCGTGAGAAGATCTTAAAACTTTAATCTTATCCGTTTTTCAAACCGCATTGGGTTATATGAAGTTCTTGTTTATCCATCACTTGAGTTCTGCCCTTGAAACATACTTTTATATTTTATGACAATATTCAATTTATGTGGAATGATAAGTCTTTCTTGCTCGACAGGACAACACAGCATTGCTGCTTGGCCAGGACGAGACCTCACAACCTTTCGCTCGGTCGGAGATTGCAAGTGTTCTTCTTTCCACGTCACTACTCATTTGTGAAGAACATTTATTTATAGTTTAGTTTTATTACAATTGCAATTTCCCCTATTCAGTTGAACACCCGATCTACAATCATTTCGTAAAATTCTGATTAAAAACTTCTATATTGAAACCTTATATGTTTAGTCAAATTTGTTTACACCAATGAAATGCGATCGATAGATACTTTGGATCAAATTTGTTTACACCAATGAAATGCGCTGGTAAGTTGGCAGAGCCTCACATTTTTATTCTTCCTATTATGATGGATGAAGCTTACCATGCCTCTTTAATTCCATTTCTTCTATGTAAATGTGTGAATTTTGTATCTGATAGACAGACTTTTGTATCTGATAGACAGACTTTTCTATATAATCTACTTTGTACACAAATGGTTTTTTGTGCGCATGGTCCGTTCCATGGGCTGATGGGATTTTCATGTACGTAAATTGGGGTTATGTAGGTAAATATATATGCAGAATAATTTCTTTGCATGAGCTTACTAGAGGACTCTGCGATGGTTGCTCCGTCTCCCTTATTGATCATGTCTGATTGCTTAATCCAGGTTCACAATCTGTATTCTTTGCATGAGCTTCATATCTGTGGCTCAATGGATCTTCCTGGAGCCATGAGAGCGATGAAGTTCTGCCCTGAATGGTGAGTTTTTGTTTCTTTGTTTACTTTTAATTGAATAAAAAATTTCATGTTCCACATATTTATGCACCTCAACAACAATATTTTGTGAAACTCTACTATTTTTGATTGGCTTTTATACCCATTGAGAGACAGGTTGAATCTCTTCGATAAAAAATACAATATTCCATCTAATACCAAGGTTTGCATCTCTTTAAATCCATACTTTTTACAGCATTATTTTCTTGAGTTAATTATCAGTGCATGGTTATGTCTCATGCTTTGAGATGGGTTCATAACAAGTTTCCTGGAAAGCTACATTGGAGACGAAGAGATCAGAGGCTGGGCCAAGCTCAGTTCTTTGTGAATTTTACTTTCTTTGTATTGGAAAATTATGTTTAGAGTTGTGTTTAATTAGTTTTATCCTCTTGATATATAATTATATAGTTTAGTTCTTTAGCTTATATGTTTGTGTCATGAGATAATTATATAGTTTAGTTTTGTAGCTTATATAATTATGTCGTGATATCATACTAAGAAGGCTTATGCTCTCTATGCAAATGAGTTTTCTTATTCAACGTAGGACAATATACATATCTTGCGTTCACGCCGAACTTTTGAAATGAGCACTACGATTAGAATAAACGTGTGCTCTAAGTAGAAGGAATAATGATAACTAGAAACAATGTAGTTCAATACAACTACTATTTAGTGTATAGCTTTGTTCTTTGCACCTGCATTCTGATGGTAAATCATGTTGATCATAGTTATGATGCCAACTAAATTATCCATTTATGTACTAATTTTTTATTTTCCTGATATTCAGATGAATTTCCGCGCAAAAAGATTTTTTAGGTCTAATTGGTAAAATGATGTTATTTTTGGGTTACAGGTAACACTCATCTTATTCTATTTAAATGTATTTAATTATTTTTCATAGATTTAGACAGTGATAAATTTTTTTAAAAAAATCGAACATGTATTTGCCACGACTTCAAATCGTGGCAAATATTTTTTTAAATAAAAATTTCAAGTATTTGCCACGGTTTCAAATCGTGGCAAATATTTTTTTTAATAAATCGGTCAAGTATTTGCCACGGTTGCAAACCGTGGCAAAAACTTTTTTTTAGAAACCTGGCAAACATTAGCCACGACAAAATGTCGTGGCTAATAATGAACTTTTAGCCACGGTAGAAGAACCGTGGCAAATAACTACTGAAACCAAGACCTTTAGCCACGGTTTAAATTCGCGGTTGAAATTCGTGGCAAAAGAGTATTAGCCACGGACTGGGCGTGGCAAATACTATTTGCCACGCTCGCATTGCCCACGCTCATTTACCGTGGGCAGGCCGTGGCTAAAGGTCTTTTGCCACGGTTTTGGACTTTTAGCCACGGCAATTTGCCCTGGCTAAAAGTCCATTTTCTGGTAGTGTTAGCTGGAATGACAGTATCTGAAATAGAAATAGCAAACGCCCTAGCAGAGGGGGTGAGTTGAGTATAGGTCAACACATCATAAATAGAATGTTGCGTACATGAGCGAACTCCCTTTCGAAGGGCAATAGGGAGGTCTGCAGTAGTGACTGTATTAGCAGGAGAGTCATTATCGGAAGAAGATAGTGCTGGCCCAAGAGTTGGGAGAGGTGGCCCTAGAGTAGGAGGACAAACGGTAGGAGACTCTATAGATGGTGGAGTGAGAGGAGGAGGTGGTAGAGTTGGGAGAGATGGTGTTGTTGGTGGGGAGTGAATGAGAGGAGGTGGTGGATGGGCTGCAGGAGGCACACAGGTGGTAGAGTGAGAAAAATATGGTATATCTTCAAAGAAGGTGACATCAGAGGAAACATATTGTTTGCGAAGAAGAGGGTCATAACATCGGTAACCTTTTTGAGTAGGAGAGTAACCATCAAAGACACACTTAACTGCCCGAGGGGAGAGTTTGTCCCAACCTGGCGAAGGAGTGTGGACAAATGCAGTACAACCGAAGACTTTGAGAGGTAGCGGGAAAGGTTTCAAGGTAGGATTTAGAAGAGAAAAGGTGTGGAGCCTTGGAGAAGAGCAGAGGGAATGCGGTTAATGAGATAGCAGGAGACGAGGATGTCATGACCCCAATAGTTTTTGGGCATATTCATCTGGAAGAGTATGGTGCGAGTCATGTCAAGGAGATGACGATTCTTACGTTCCGCGATCCCGTTTTGTTGAGAAGTATAAGGACAACTAGTTTGATGTATAATGCCATGATTCATGCAAAACTCGGAAAAAAGATGAAAGACATATTCTTTAGCATTATCAGTGCGAATAGCTTTGATAGACACTCCAAATTGAGTGGAAATTTCATTATAGAAGGTTGAGAAAACAGTAAATAGTTCAGAGCGTTCTTTTAAAAGATATACCCAAGTACATCGAGAAAAGTCATCAATAAAAGTAACAAAATACAAACTACTCCCACCCACAGTCTTGGAAGGAGAAGGACCCTAGATATCAGAGTGAACTAGATCAAAGGGACGAGTCGAGCTATGACCATGCTTGGCAGGATAGGAAGCCCGATGGTGCTTTCCAAGTTGACAAGCTTCATAGTTGAGAGGAGAGGTATCGTTGGCGAGGTGAGGTAGAAGTTGATACAGCAGCCGAGGTGGAGGGTGACCAAGACGGAGGTGCCATTGATGGAGAGAATCTGAGGTTGTGGAAGAAGAATGAGCAGCAAGAACGTCAAGGAAGTAGAGTCCTCCACTCTTAGTCCAAGTAGCAAATGTCTCCTTCGTGTGCAGATCCTGAAAATAACAGTTAGTCGGAGTAAATATAATAGAACATTGTAACTGTTGAGATAGAGCCTTGACTGATAGTAAGTTGCAGGGAAATGTAGGCACATAAAGAGTATTCTTAAGAGAAATCGTTAGAGTGACTTGAACAACTCCAGTCCCACGCACATGTGAGGGAGAACCATCTGCTATTAGAACTGGGGGGCAAATTCTTGTGTTCTAGTAACTGTGAGAAAAGGTGTGGGTTCCCTGTCATATGATTTGTTGCTCCAGAATCAATAAGCCACTTACCTTTAGTAACCATGTGCACGCTACCTGAGGAGGTAGCAACAGAAGAAGACAGTTGTGTAGTACCAAGATGAGAAGTCGCAGCAGCGGGGCGAAGGTAAGGATGCTTGAGATAGCCGCGGTCAATAGTGTGACCCTTCCGACCACAATGAGAACAGATGTACCGAGGAGGTCCGCGGCCACCAATAGAACCGCCACAGCCACCGGGGTGACCATGTTCAGCCCGGTGAGCAAAGCTCTCTGGAGGAGGAGAGGACAACAAGGGTCGTTGGAGAAGGGAGGTAACAGTAGAGACCCGAGCAGCAGTGGCATCAAGGGTTGCAGAGTCAGCTTCCCCAAGAATTTATTGTCGGATCATATTATAGGACTCAGGAAGACGGAGAAGGTAACACACAACGAGGAGCTCCTGGAAGTGTTTATGTTGTTTCGCAAGATCAGCAGAGAAGGGACGATGCTGAAGGAGTTCAGCCCCAAGGGCCTGAACCTCTTGATATGTTGTGGTGGGATCCATGGTTGGGCGGGAAAAGAGATCAGCATATAAGGTGTAGATGCGGGCGGTTTTGGCACCTTTGGAATAACGGGAAGCAAGATGGTTCCAAGATGCTTTGACGGTTTCATCATGATGAATGATAGGAAGACACTCATCAGAGAGATTGCTAGCAAGCCAGGTGCGGACCAGAGCATCGCTAGCATCCCAATCATCAAAGGTAGCAGACCCTTTAAGAGGAGGATCATCAGTGAGATGGTGTCATTTGCGTTGAGAGCGTAAGAGGAAGGTGAAGGAGACACTCCAATCAGGATAATTATTGCCAGTGAGCTTGGAGGAGGTGCCAGATTGCTAGAAGTAGAGATAGAGGTAGTAGAGGTAGAGGCAGGAGTAACCATAGAAGTGGAGGTGAGAACGGTATCAGAAGGGGTACCCATGAGAAGAGACCGGCAGGAGGAAAGACATATCGCTCGGTCTCGCGGCAGAGAGCTGAAAAACAAGGGAGATCGCGCGGTCTGGAGGAAGAGAGACCGGCCGAAGAAAAAAAAGTTCACAACACAAGGATCGTTGTGTGCTCTGATACCATGTGAGAATTTGAAAATAACAGAATTTTTATTTCCAAAAAACTATTTATTACAAGAGTATTGCCTCCTTTATATAGACTAGGAGGGAAAAGGGAAAAACCAAATACACAATGTGGGACTAAATACAAATACAATACACAAAGAGAGCTGGGCGGTCAGGCGGTCAGGGAGAACGAGACCACAGTGACCTCTGCGGTCTGGAGAGGAGACTGGCGGTCACACGACAGGAGGAAGGTCGTGTGAAAGAGAAGGCCAACAGACCGTGAGACCGCTCTGGCGAACACTCCCCCGTAAGTGAGAGACCATGGGACCAGACCGCTTCTCTTCATATGAAGCGATCTGATATTCCTAAGGAGAGACGACGATCTGATTCTGGGAGACCGCACAGACCGCGGTTATCCAATGGTTACTTGATTGAGCTGGGGACCGCAGATCTTCATACAACGCGATCTCGCACTTCTGAGGAGAAGGCGCGGTCTAGTGCTGGGATACCGCACAGACCGCGGTTATCAGACCGTTACTTGATGGAGCTGGAGACCACCGATCTTCATATAACGCGATCTCGTACTTCTGAGGAGAAGGTGTGGTTTGGTTCCGGGAGACCGCACAGACCGCTGGCACTAGACCGATCGGCTTCAACCCTTTGAGACCGCATGGCTTCAACAATGGAGCTGGAGACCGCTGATCTTCATATAACGCGATCTTGTACTTCTGAGGAGAAGGTGCGGTCTGGTTCTGGGAGACCGCACAGACCACTGACACTAGACCGCTCAGCTTCAACCCTTTGAGACCGCATGGCTTTAAAATTGACTAAGCTAAACAAAGGAAATGAAAAACATCAAAAGATTGTAAATGAAATTACAAAATATTATCATCAATCTTCTCTTAACATAAAACTAAATGCGAACAAATTTCCTTTATATAATAAATTCAAAAGTCATTTTTATCCAAAAACTCAAGTAAATGATTACGAAAATTTGAAAAATAAAAATGATATTTTTCCAAGGTATGAATGGAGACCCATACTTAAGAATGACGCATTAATGTAAAATGAAAGGGTCCACTCTTCCTTGTCTCCCCAAAAGCCAACTCGATGTATTTGGGTACCCAAAGGTACCATCCCTCTTGGTCTTCTTTAGATACCTAAATCTCTTATTCATTGGGTATCATCAAATGCATGAAGTAGAATCTTTTCAAAATGGAATATACAAATTTCTACTTCATGATATGCTTTAATGCTTTTTTTTGTTTTTCTTATTTTCCTATTTTTAAGCTGTCTTGTCATGATCATCTTATATATTATTGGAAATATGACTTTATCTCTTAAAATTTAATAAGCTTATAAATCAAATTGATCAAAATTCAAAGTCATATTTTATTTTGATGACCTATCTATCTTCCCGAATTCATTGCGTATAAATATCTTAAATTATCCATATAAATCGAATTCAAAATTTGCTATGAGATATTTATCTAGATTTATGAAATCATGAACTTCACTTTTTCTCTTTCGAAAATTTTGAGTGTATAAATTTTAAATAGTTTGGGTAGCAACCAATAACAGTTAAATATCTTGAGAAAGGGAGATTTTGGATGTCACCCCATCATATCTCCTAATACCAGTGCGAACCCCTCATATGGTAAACCTCGGGATGTCCAAGATCCACTTTAAATTGCTAAGTCCAACCAAAGTCTAGCAAAGATCAAATTGATTATAGACCAATGCGTACTCTTGCAATGACCGAAAAAGAAAACTATCATTATCTTGCGCTTTCAGAAAAATAATATAGGCATTTGGTAACTTTTTCTAAAAATCAAAAAAATAAATTAAATATGCGAGATTTTGACCCAAACTTCAAACGATCTTAACTTTTGATCCGCTTGTCAGAATTTCGCCCACAATTGCTTTTCGGAATGAGGTCGAGAAGCTCTATGCATTGGCAAACCAACTTTGCTCATTTGAGTTCATTTTGACCCTAAAAATTGCCAAAATTCAACTATGTTTAGAAGTTTTCTCTGTTTTTTTTTCTTCGGCAATTTTTGTGTCTACAGATTTTATGTCACAGGCTCCTGTGTCCCCTTCCAACAAATTATATCCTTGTAATCATTACATAACATTGCACCTTGTTATCATAACTTTTCATCTAGCATCGTCACTTACTATAAGTAGAAATCAATGACTATGCTAGTTATACCATGGGATGTTATGTTAAAGAAAAATAGAACAATGAAATTTGAAAGTCAAGAAAATTATATATATGTCTTGGTGAATATTCATAAATTCAAAGAGAAAATTTACAAAACTTTTCAAAATAACCAAAAATAGTTTCTCACTATATTCATTTTTCACCTCACATTCTTTCTCTAAATATTTTGAAAAAGGATGAATATGAATTGTTTTACATACTTCACCTACATAATTATGAATAATTAATTATGAGTACCTAAATTTCTATAAGATAAAATTAATGATCATGCAAAATCAAAATATCTTTTAAATTCAAACATTAAATATAACTACAAAAGATCTTATTGCTTTCAACATATAGTTTGTAATCATGATTAGTATATGAATCTATTATGTTTTGCATGTATCTCATTTATATGTAGACCATAGAATAAACTTATATCCCTAAGAAAAAATCAGTTAGAATCATCTCTTTATCCGATGTCTAAAATTGAAATTCTATTGTTGATTACATGCAATATTATATCAAACTCATCATTCCAGCATTATCAACTTATAAATATTATCACCCATACTAGTTATCTCTTATTACCACAATGAATTAATTTTAAAAAGGGGTAGAAAAATTGGAAGATAAAATAACTATGTTTCCATAGGACAAAATGCTTAAGATGTCCATGATCATTCACTCACATTATGTGTCTCACAATAGCGAGGGCGTAGGATTGTATGCATTAGAGGCCCTAATCTCTAAGACATGTCTTGTCCTTAACCGGGGAGGGTTCTAGTGGGGCCTTGCGAGGCACTGCGGGGAAAGAGTGATAGGTTAAGCATTCTCTAGTTTGTGCATATGGGATTAACACCCCAACCTACGACATGTGTGCAGCTCCTCATGCCCATCCGTCACTTAGTACGGGGCTAGTGTGTAGGCATATAAGGTATTATAATCCAGGACATACCTATATCATATGTTTTGCATGCACTCTTTATGATTATACTCTTCATGCAGTCTTGGGTTGATTGAACATGCTTATCTTGTGTTTTGCATATTTTATCATTTTTGAGCTTTAATGACATTGTAAAACACAAATATTTGAAAACCAAATAAAAATATAAAAACCTTTTTTGAACAACTAAAACATGCTTAATGAGCCTTCTAACAATCTCCAAATTCTCTGAAATTTCTACGCTAAGAAGGTCTATATACATACTCCCCATTCAAAAAAAAATTCAAAAATCTCAAAAATAGTGTACTGTTTGGGCATTAAGAAGTTAACGCCCGACGTTAGCTTCTTTGGCCAAATTGTAATTCTGATTTTTCTTACAATATTATGGTATTTTTATCATGTATTTTCTCTCTTTGTTTTCTCAGATTTGGATTTATTTGTTTTCCCCCAAAATACAAAAAATTCAAATAATTCAAAATGATCAAAAATATGTTTTTTGTTATTTGTTTTGCTTTAAATATTTACAAAATTATGGTTTGACTATAAGTCTTCACAAGAGCAAACTTCTTAGTTATTTTTTTCTCAAATGGTCAAAATTGATTTTGGCATACACACAAAGATTTTCTTCAATGTCTAATTTTAATTTCATATTTCTTAAACATTGTTTTATCTTGCCATGCCTTGACCTTAATCTGATTATGTGCAATGAAATAGTCTATAGAAAATTGTGTAAGATTGTCTTGAATGCCTCTAAGTATGAGTAATGTTTTATGTTAATCAATGATTCTTACACTCACTATTTTGGTAATCTACATGTGCTCATAATCTTAGTCTTGCAAGACTATGTAGTGTAATAGTTTTAACACATTAAGTAGTATGTCTAAATTACCTACACCTTCATTCAAACAATAAATTTCTTGCACATATAAAAGTGTTATTTCAATATTGTTAGTGTTTGCAAAAACAAGTGTATTCGGAGACCTTTGGCCCTCATTACCAAAAATATGAAATAAAATACCAAAGATAACTCCACCAAACACTACTCACCCTCCTGATAAGTCTTAATGAGCATTGTGAGGTTGAGAACCTTGGAAAGAATTGTAAAGTGTCTTGTGCAAACACATTTTTTTCACTTCTATTTGTACTCAGATCACTAAAAATAAAAATTAATAAAAGTGCTTATGTGATCCCCCAAACAATACTTCTCTCCCTGATAAGTCTTAATGAGCATTATGTGGGCGAAGCACCTTGGTAGTTGTACTCATAAAATGTGCTTTGAAATTTTATTCTAGAATTGATGTGTGAAAGTAATTATATGATTACAATCTTAATATTATTTTTACTATTTCATTACATATGTCATGTGTTTTGATTATTTCACTTGTATACTTTTACACAAACACCTTATGCACACATCATTGTTTTTCATAAAACTTCTACTCATGAGAATTGGATCCTAATGCAACATTACATAATTCTCTAAAAACTCGAGTAAAGGCACTAGATTGTAATGCATGACTTTTATAATGTTTTCTTTACTTGAAATACGAATTGGTTACATTGTAGCTATTATTTTTTTTGAATATGTTAAAATCATGCTTACCTACTTATTATGAGAATTTACAAAGTTAATGCTCAAATTGTGCAAAGTTTAGTGTCAAACCAAATCGACAAACAAAATTCTTTTCAAAAATATTAAATAACTTTGTTTTATCTTTCCGTATTTTTAATTTTATCATGTATTTCTTTTACCATGCTTTATCATGCTTACTTATAAGGTTTTTTTCCCTTATGCTTGTCAAATTATATTGCATTTCTTCCAACAAGTTTCTTAAAAATTTCACTTTGAACATCAAGTGGTTGAATTCCTTTGGTAAAACAAAAAAATGGAATGGTGTTCGTTCACGCTTAATCATATCTTTTTCCACTGTGCTACTCTCTCCCTCAGCTCGATCATGAGTTACTTTATGTCTACACAAAACTCTTAATACTCTCTTAATTATGTCCCAACTTTTGTCTTCTCCATTCTAGTTTTATTTCACTCCACCCTCTTTTGCTAATAACAAAAGTGTTGGATCTTACGGCGCCCTTAGAGGGGGGGGGGGGGGGGGTGAATAAGGGAATAAAATTCTTTTTAGAAATTTTAAGATAATTACTAAGTTGTTTTGATTAATAGGAAATAATGATGACAATTTAGTAATAACAATTTGCAATAATGAAATTTTACGCCAATTGAGAGAAATCAAATAAACACAAATATAATCATGATTGCATTATATAAAAAAGAGTGTTTACAAAATTTGATTTCAATATCGCTAGAAATCAGAGGCGTACAAAAATGAAATTCTTTTCCTTTTCTATACCGACTTGTATCCCCACAAACAGATTGGCTTTAGCCTATCCTTCCCCGGATAAGGCCTCAAGCCGCTCTAGCCAATCCTTCCCCGGATATGGCCTCGAGCACCCCCTAGATCTAATCTCCTAGACCTAGTCGCCAACTCACGCGGCGAATTCCCCCTAAGCCGCGCAAGGACCTAGTCGCCAAAAACAAGGCGATTTCACTACAAGATACAAATAAAGAAATGAAGTAAATAACAAGCAAACTCCCTCTTGAGATTTCTGGAGATGAGGATGAAGGATCGCTGAAGCACAAGCGAGGTCGAAGCGATCGTTCTTCGGATGCAGCGTGATGGCTTCCTTCTCCAGAATTTCTTCTTTGGCTTTGAGTGGGAGATGATGTTTTGGCATAGTAGCAGCACGAGAGTTTGGGCACAAGTAATGTCTCTGGAAGGTCTAACCAAAATGAGAGAGAGCCCAGCCTTTTATAGAACTTGGAGCTAGCGCCGGCGGTAGTGGCTAGCGCCTGCGGTAGCGTTCGTGTGGAGCGGCTGCGCAACCATCGGTGGCATGGCGCTGTGCATGAACTGGAGATAGCGCCTGGCGGTAGCGATAGCGCTGGCGGTAGCGGGAGATAGCGCTGGCGGTAGCGGGAGATAGCGCTGGCGGTAGCGGTAGCGGTAGCGGTAGTGGTTGCATAACCGTCGCTGTGCATAAACTCGAGATAGCGCCTGGCGGTAGCGATAGTGCTGGCGGTAGTGCTGGCGGTAGAGGTAGCGCTAGCGATAGCGCTGACGTTAGCGATAGAGCTGGCGGTAGTGCTGCTCCTTTCAAAAATTTGTTCCAAGCTGCTTTCTACCTGTGGAGTATTGCACCTATAGTTCCTGCACACTATAAACACACTACAAGCAATATCAAAAACAATATGTGATTTCTTATTCTCAAACAAAGAGATGTGACACACATGTCCAACAATCTCCCCCTTTTGATAATAACAAATCCTCTAAGCAAGAAATCAACAATAGTGTTTATAGATAAGTTAAGCAAGATAAAAGTGCAACTATAGTATATGATATGCATGATAATGTGCATACTCCCCTTATCTTAATGCTCCCCTACATAAATGCAATTTCATGTGTTACTTCCCCTAAACGATAGATTACATGAAATATTCTCCCCTTAATCTTCTATATTCCTTATATATAGATTTCTTCAATTAATCTCCCCCTTTTGGTATTATCAAAAGAAGGTGGGGTGAGGGTAGTAAGGAGGCATTTCTTAGAAATGATAAAGCATGATCGAGCTTTTGTAATATATGAAATGATAAAGAGTTTAAGCATTGTATATAAGAGATTTCAAATAAAAAGAATAAGAGTTGTAAGCAAGCGGAAGATTATAGAAAACATCTTTGTGTAAGCATGAAGATCATAATTATAAATATGAGTTTAAGTTCAAAATATAAAGATGTTGTAACCTTTTTGAAATCTCAAAGTTTTTATAAAGATACCAAGCATGAAATGAACATATCAAAGAGAGATTATACTACAATGTTACTTAATTCTAAGTTCAAGAAATACCAAAACATTGTAGAGATCATGCTAGTTTATCTAGTGCATTTTGATAAAGAGTAGTATAGATAAAGCATTAGAATCCAATACTCATGAGAAGAAGTGTTATGAAAGATAATGATGTGCACATAAGTGTATTTTGGGTAATGTTAACAATTGATTTAAATCACCAAAATACAAGACATATGTAAAGTAAAATGCACAATAAAACACAAGTAAATTACTTTCACACACTTTAATGCACATAGTTTTTAACAAAGTGGTGTAATAACCAAGGTTTGCACAAGTAACTTTACTATTCTTTCCAAGGTGCTCAACCTCACAATGCTTATGAAGACTTATCAGGAGGTTCAAGTAGTGCTTGGTGGAGTTATATTTGTCTACATATATATAATTTTTTGTTCATATTTGTGAGACAACATTCTCCGAATACACTTGTTTTGCAAACCAAAATTTTTAACTTAACCACTTTTCTAAATTTCATAAGTGTAATTCAAATGTACTGTAGGCAATAAACTTATGCAAGTTTTAATTCATTGCACAAATACAATACACAAGCAAGCTTTTTTAGATTTAGACACACATGTTGATTACCAAAATAAGTGAGTGAAATGTATCATTATCAATCATAAAACATTTACTCATACTTAGAGGCATGCTAAGCTTGGATCTACACATTTTGCAATACAATTGATGCACTTTAAATAGATATATCAAAGCATGATAAGCAAAACAATGTTCATAGTAATTTGAAAGAATATGTTTTAACATTGTAAATAATAATAGAATTCATACATGCTTGAATTGGCAATAAAGATAATACAGTTTTTTTGTTTTGAAAATTTTTAATCACACAAACATATTTTTGTATATTTGAATTTTGAATTTTTGTAGTTGATTTTTCATAATTCAAACAAAACAAAAATAAAATAGACAGTAACACAAAAATAAATTTGCACAAATAAACTAACATATTTTTGTTGAATTTTAGAAATTTTAAAAATCATAAAAATCACACACCCACGCTAGCGTCGGCGCTAGCGCTAGCGCTGGAAACAGTACACGATTTTTCAAGAATTTTAAATTTTTGATTTTTGATATTGGTTAGGGGTCTTAAGAGTAGTCTTATGCAGAAGTTTTGTAATTATCAGAGATGTCTTGATTGCTCAAATTGCATAAAACAATAGCGTTTTATATGTTTTTCATCCTAAGATGTCTAAGACTCCTAATTCCAACCTTAACATTTGAAACCTTGCATCGGGAAGAGGTTTAGTGAATATATAAGCAAGTTGAGAGTCCGTGCCAATGTAACTAATCCTTACATTTTCCTTTTTAATGTGATCCCTTATGAAATGATGACGCACATCTATATGTTTGGATCTAGAGTGGTGTACCGGATTATTTGTAAGATCAATGGCACTCTTGTTGTCATATTTTAATTCAATAAGTTTTAGATGAAAACCAAAGTCCTCTAAAGTTTGGCTCATCCATAGAGCTTGTGCACAACAACTCCCTAATGCAATGTATTCGGCCTCTGTGATGGAGAGTGCAACCGAATTTTGTTTCCTACTAGACCATGCAACTAATGAAGGTCCTAGAAAATGACAAGTACCACTAGTGCTTTTTCTATCAAGTGAGCAACCGGCATAATCCGAATCGGAATAGCCATGCAATGTAAATGAATCATTATGTGGGTACCATAATCCTAATCTAGATGACCCAATGAGATATCTAAAAATTTGTTTTACCGCTTTTAAATGAGATTCTTTTGGATTGGCTTGAAATCTAGCACATAAGCATACGGCAAACATAATATTGGGTCTAGTTGCACTAAGGTAAAGTAGAGATCCTATCATACCTCTATATAAAGTTTGATCTATAGAAACTCCTGATTCATCTTTTCCTAATTTTAGTGATGCACTCATTGGTGTAGAAGCATGTTTAAGGTTTTCAAATCCAAAACGTTTAAGCATATCATGGACATATTTAGTTTGACATACAAAGATACCATCAATTCTTTGTGATATTTGAAAACCAAGGAAATAAGAAAGTTCTCCTACAAGACTCATTTCAAACTCATTTTTCATCACTAAAATAACTTCTTTACACATCTCTTCATTAGTAGATCCAAAAATAATATCATCAACATATATTTGTAAAATAATTATATCATCATTATTGTGCTTAATGAAGAGAGTATTATCCGCACTTCCCATAATATAACCGTGCTTTAATAAAAATGATGTAAGTCTTTCATACCATGCACGGGGCGCTTGTTTTAAACCATAAAGCGCCTTTTCTAGTTTATAAACATGATTTGGAACTTTTTCATTAATAAAACCGGGGGGTTGTTCAATATAAACTTCTTCTTTTACAAAACCGTTTAGAAAAGCACTTTTCACATCCATTTGAAATAGTTTTATTCTTTTAAAGTTTGCAAATGCTAGAAAATTCTTATAGACTTCAATCTAGCAATGGGTGCAAAAGATTCATCAAAATCTATCCCCTCGATTTGAGAATATCCTTGTGCTACTAAGCGTGCTTTATTTCTAGATATTCTAGACTCACCATCAAATTTATTTTTGAAAATCCATTGTACACCTACAACCGGGTGATTAGATGGTCTTTCTACTAATTTCCAAACATTATGTCGCTCAAATTGTTCTAATTCTTCATTCATAGCCAAAAACCAAAATTCATCATTTAAAGTGGTAGTAACGGTTTTTGGTTCTATTTCGGAAACAAAACAAATATTTGAAAAAGATTCATGAAGAGAAGAGCGAGTTCTTACCCCGATTGATGGTTCACCAATTATCAATTCCCGTGGATGATCCTTTGTGAATTTTAAGACGCTTGGAGGTACATATTCATCTTTCTTGGCCTCCTCTTCTTCTTCTTTGGAAGGTTCTTCATCACCATGCTCCAAAGGAGGTAATAGATCATCCTCTTTACCCGCGGAAAGTCTTTCTATACAAGGAACAAGCTCATCAAATTTCACATTAATTGACTCTTCAACTTTTCTAGTTCTTTTATTAAAAACTCTATAAGCTTTACTAGTTGAAGAGTATCCAAGAAATGTTCCTTCATCACATTTTTCATCAAACTTTCCCAAGCTATCTTTTGTATTTAAGATAAAGCATTTACAACCAAAAACTTTGAAGTAAGACACATTAGGCTTCTTTTGAAAATAGAGTTCATATGGTGTGAGATTTAAAGATGGGCGAAGCATGATTCTATTTATAACATAACATGATGTGTTTACGGCTTCGGCCCAAAAGGACTTAGGTAATTTATATTCACATAACATAGTGCGTGCTAGCTCTTGAAGTGTCCTATTCTTTCTTTATACAACACCATTTTGTTGTGGTGTGCGTGGTGCGGAGAACTCATGTTTTATGCCTAACATATCACGATAAGAGTAAATTTTTCATTTTCAAATTCTCCTCCATGATCCGAGCGAATGCATTTAATTTTTAAATCACTATCATTTTGAATACGAGTACATAATTTTGAAAATTCACAAAACGCTTCGGATTTGGATGAGAGAAATATTGTCCAACAATATCTAGAAAAATCATCTATTAAAACATATGTATACAATCTACCACCAAGACTTGCGGTGCTAATGGGACCAAAGAGATCCATATGAATTAATTGCAAAGGTCTTGTAGTAGAAATAACATTTTTACTCTTGAAAGAGGATCTAGTAATTTTACCTTTTTGACATGGTGAACAAAGTGAAGGTAAATTTCCATTTAATCTAGGCAATCCTCTAAATAAATCTCTTTTGGCAAGTTTTACAATAAGCTTTGTGCTAGCATATCCTAGCCTTCTATGCCAAAGATCAAGTTCATCATTTTTGGTAATTAAACATTTTAAAGATGATTTTGAAAGATCATGAAATGAAACTATATAAACATTGTGTATTCTTGGTGCAGTTAGTAAAATATTGTTTGTAATAGGATTCGATATTTTGCATAGATTAGTAGAATATTCAAATAAAACATCTAATCCTTTATCACATAATTGGCTAATTGAAATAAGATTATGTTTTAGCCCTTTTACATAAAGAACATTTGATATAGTGAAGGATTCGTTACCAACTGTACCAATTCCCATGATTCTTCCTTTACCGTTGTCGTTGAAAGTCACAATCCCTCCCTTCTTCCTTTCTAGGCTAAGGAACTTTGATTTATTGCCCGTCATGTGCTTGGAGCATCCTGAATCTAAGTACCACACGTCTTCATTGTCCTTAGCCTGCCTGCACATCTAGAAAGAAGATGAGAGTAAAGATCCGGATACCCAAGTGGAACCTCCCATAGAATAAGTGGAAGCCTTAGGTACCCAGATTTTCTTTAAAGTATTTTGTTTTATTTTCCTGCAAGAACTAGTTGTGTGACCCAACCTATAACAGTTTGCACACGAAATAAAGGGGGTTGAGACCCTTTTCTGTAAAATTTTCTTGCTGGAATAATTTTGATTTACAGAAGGAAAGCATTTTGAAAAAGAAATTTCATGTTTTTGGTATGAGGTGCTAGCGCCGGCGTTAGTGGCTAGCGCCGGGCGGTAGCCCTCACCTCGATATCCGAGCCCAAACTTTCCAGATCCATGGCACTGGTACCCTAGAATAATTTCCAGTGATTTTTGGCCTATACCAAATTTTTTAATGGCCATGGTGAGATCATGAACTTGTGCTTTAAGTGAAGAATTTTCTTTCACAAGCATGACACCTATTTTTAAAACCTTTCTTATTATTTTTGATTTGCAAAAGAGAGGCTTCCAATTTCCTTTCTAATTCCCCCTTCTCTTTTGTAAGAGTTTTGGCATGAGAGAGGGCTTTAGAAAGTAACTCTTCTATATCTTTTGCCAATTTTGTGGAGTGATCACATTCTTGGCACGAAACCTTTCTCTTTTCTAAAACAATTACCTTTTTGGAAAGCTTTTCATTTTCTTTAATAAGAGATTCATTTTCACGATTTAATAAAATACTATCTTTCATATTTTTATCAAAAGCTTTGCAAGTTTCAAGAAATTCATTATACAATTCATCATAAGTGGGAGGAGTTACCTCAGTGTCACTAGGAACACTGGTGTCGTCGCCATCGTTTTCATGTCCCATGTGGTACATGTTTGCTTCCTCATCTTCGCTTGATGAAGACCCACTTGATTCTTCGGAGGAGGAGGAGGAATAGTCATCCCATGTTCTAGCTTTTAGTACTTTCTTCTTCTCCTTCCCTTTGTGCCATTTTTCTTTCTTCTCCTTCAAGAACTTTGGGCACTGGCTCCGAATGTGCCCCGTCTTCCTACAATGATAGCATTCCGGTGGAGGTCTCTCTTCTTCATTGTCGCTCTCTTTTTCCTTCTTTGAAGATGACCCTTTCCATCTTTCACCCTTTTGGAAATATTTTCGAAAGGTGTTTCTCCTTTCCGGATTGCGCATGAACTTTCGAAAGTTCTTTACCAAAAGACTCTCTTCATGTTCATCCTCATCCTCTTGGCACTCCTTCTTTGATTTTAATGCCAACGCCTTCTTCTTTGGCTCCTTGTTGTATTCATCATGTTGGATTTTGAGTTCTACCTCATGGGTTTTGAGATTCCCAATGAGGCTCTCAACTTGGAGCGTCCTTAAGTTGTGCGACTCCGAAATAGCCGTCACCTTCGGGTTAAATTTTGGAGGAAGAGAACGAAGGATCTTACGGACCAAGTCGCCATTTGAGAAGGTCTTTCCAAGAGCTTTTGAGGCATTGACGATCTTGGTGAAGCGCGTGTACATACCATCAACATCTTCGCTTTCATCCATTCAGAATTTTTCATATTCCGACTCTAGTTGGAAAAGCTTGGAATCTTTAACCTGCGATGTACCTTCATGAGTAACTTCCAAATGATTCCAAATTTCATATGCAGTAGTACAAGCAGCAATTCTATTAAATTCATTTCTATCTAACGCACAAAATAGAGCATTCATAGCTTTTGCGTTATTTTTACATTTGAGTTTATCTCGATCATCCCATTTATCTTTGGGTTTTTCTAACATAACCTCTCCAACTACAAATGTAGGAGGAGTGTATTCTTCTTCTACCATGTTCCAAACCTCAATATCTAGGGTCATTAGAAAACAACGCATCCTATTTTTCCAATAATTATAATCCGACCCAGTAAATAGTGGAGGTCTACTAATTCCCTAACCCTCGGAAAAAGCGAGATCATAAGACGCCATTATTCCTGGTTTTTAAAACGTTTGGAATAACCTCCCTCTGATACCACTTGTTGGATTTTACGGCGCCCTTAGAGGGGGGTGAATAAAGGAATAAAATTCTTTTTAGAAATGTTAAGATAATTACTAAGTTGTTTTGATTAATAGGAAATAATGATGACAATTTAGTAATAACAATTTGCAATAATGAAATTTTACGCCAATTGAGAGAAATCAAATAAACACAAATATAATCATGATTGCATTATATAAAAAAGAGTGTTTACAAAATTTGATTTCAATATCGCTAGAAATCGGAGGCGTACAAAAATGAAATTCTTTTCCTTTTCTATACCGACTTGTATCCCCACAAACTGGTTGGCTTTAGCCTATCCTTCCCCGGATAAGGCCTCAAGCCGCTCTAGCCAATCCTTCCTCGGATATGGCCTCGAGCACCCCCTAGATCTAATCCCCTAGACCTAGTCGCCAACTCACGCGGCGAATTCCCCCTAAGCCGCGCAAGGACCTAGTCGCCAAAAACAAGGCGATTTCACTACAAGATACAAATAAAGAAATGAAGTAAATAACAAGCAAACCCCCTCTTTAGATTTCTGGAGATGAGGATGAAGGATCGCTGAAGCACAAGCGAGGTCGAAGCGATCATTCTTCGGATGCAGCGTGATGGCTTCCTTCTCCAGAATTTCTTCTTTGGCTTTGAGTGGGAGATGATGTTTTGGCAGAGTAGCAGCACGAGAGTTTGGGCACAAGTAATGTATCTGGAAGGTCTAACCAAAACGAGAGAGAGCCCAGCCTTTTATAGAACTTGGAGCTAGCGCTGGCGGTAGTGGCTAGCGCCTGCGGCAGCATTCGTGTGGAGCGGTTGCGCAACCGTCGGCAGCATGGCGATGTGCACGAACTGGAGATAGCGCTTGGCGGTAGTGATAGCGCTGGCGGTAGCGGGAGATAGCGCTGGCGGTAGCGGTAGCGGTTGCGTAACCGTCGCTGTGCACGAACTCGAGATAGCGCATGGCGGTAGCGATAGCGCTGGCGGTAGTGCTGGCGGTAGCAGTAGCGCTAGCGATAACGCTGGCGGTAGCGCTGCTCCTTTCAAAAATTTGTTCCAAGCTGCTTTCTACCTGTGGAGTATTGCACCTATAGTTCCTGCACATTATAAACACACTACAAGCAATATCAAATATAATATGTGATTTGTTATTCTCAAACAAAGGGATGTGACACACATGTCCAACAAAAAGGGGGAGAATAAAAGGATAAATTGTAATGATTAAAGGAGTAGGATTCACTAGATTAAGGGAGAGCATAAATCTAGTCTATGGGAGCATACACTAAGGGGGAGCACTTATGTAGGGGGAGCATAATTTAACAATCTATAATTCTTATTATTGTCTCAATATTGCTTAGTGTCATATATTTTGCTAAAACACATCTCTCGTATATATGAATCTGATTTATCTCTATTCGATTTGTTATTATCAAAAGGGGGAGATTGTTGGAACATGTTTTTCCGCATCCCTTTGATTTGAGAATAACAAATCCTATTTGTATTTGATCTTATTTGCCATTGTGTTTTAGCATGCAGGTTTGAACAGATATGACACTAGGATGATGCATTATTGGTCTGGACCTGCTCACAAACTGAAAAGAGGGATGTGGTATACGCCAGGCGTTAGGACTTTATGCTAGGCAATGACACTCGTTCCCATCATGATGATTATGGCAAGGAGGGAAGCAGTCGTGATTGCAGGATCTCTTTAGGAATAATCTAACCTAACGTCAGCGTAAGCCTCAACGCCAACATTAGGGTTGCCTAAAATGAATGTTTCCTAAAGTGCAGAATCTCCTTCCTGTTTTGAAGATCCGATCCATCAAAACAATTATATACTGGGTCAACGCCAGGTGTTAGCCTTAACGCCGGCGTTAGCGTCCAATCCTATAAATAGGTGGATTTTGTCTTCACAACCTACTGATCTAATAGTGCCTTATTCCAGCACTTCAGAAACTCTGTGAGGGCCAAAATTTCCAGACCACATATCCCACTCAAATTTCTAAAGTAGAAATCAAAGGAGGCTTGCATCAACATGCTAACTCAAAGTGAAGAACGCACGCTTGGACTTTAACGATCTTCAGCGATTCTTTGTCGTCTCCTTCAAATTACCTCATAGGGAGTTTTAATATTTGCCTTTTGTGTTTATCTTTGTAATCAGTTCGTGAATTCGCCTCGTGTTGGCGACTAGGTATGGGTAGGAATTAGGGAGGAATTTGCCTCGTGTTGGCGACTAGGTCTAGGGAGTAGATCTAGGGGGTGCTCGAGGCCTTTCTGGGGATAGAAAGGCTTGAGCGGCTTGAGGTCGTATCTGAGGAGAGATCGGTTAAAGCCATCCTATTCTTAGTGAGAAGAGTCGGTATATAAAACGAAAAGAGTATTTCATATTTCGCCTTCGATTTCTAGCGTCATAGAAATCATATTTTGTAATCAATTTTATAAATGATAATCATGTCTTTTCTTGTTTAATAAAATTGATTTCATTTCTAATTTCTATCTCTTTACTTTTGATTTAACTTACTTTTAATAAAATTTCTAAAGTTTTCTATAGAATATTAAAGTTTTCTAAAACCCTTATTCACCCCCCTCTAAGGGCGCCTCAATATCCACCACTACCCTCGAAGAATATAGGTTGTACACAATCCTCATTCTTTGCAAGTATCGGTCATACTCGAAAGCATGGCGGTCCCCTCTGACATCTATAAATAGGAGCAGAGGGGCCTTCCCCGACACACCCTTTTTTAGTGTACGACGTGATGTTGACTCCCGAGGAGATAGTCGCGAAGACCCAGGCATTGTTGAAGCTGTTGAATAAGACGCAAGGTGGTGCTACTCACCATGGAGGGGGCGGAGGGGGGGGGGTCTAAAAGGGAAAAAACAAAAATGGACGATGTTGATCGTCTGACTAAGAGGATGCCGAGGGAGTACGTTCCGTCGGGAGGCACGACACAACCTGTGTCGGACCTAGTCCAAACTCGACTGAGCCAGGCGGGTTTGGACTATTTTAGTGAGCAATAGGTCACTGACAGCGAGCCATCGACCATTCCCCCAACACGAGCGCAATAAGTAATTATCATCCTTCTTCAGAAATCCTGCAGTTGTTTGCTTCACTGATGCAGACTTTCTCTTACAGTGACTCCACCTCCAGAGACCAGCCAGGCCAGGACGAGCGCATCGGTGCCTCTTACCGAGGATCCTACGAGCGTAGAGGATCTACCACCTCCTCCGACTATCCCGCCTGGCGCCATCCCATCGCAGGATACTTCTCGCCAACCGCGATCTTCAACAAAGGTTGGGGAGAGTAGTTCCCGTGTAGGAATTCTAAAGTTAAGAAGACCGTGGCTTTCGTCCCATCATCCTCCTCTGCCTCCCTCGTCCGAAATTCCTCGCCAACGGACGACATCTAATCATGGCCATCCGGCGTCCGACGGAAGAGGAGGCGGATGGTCCACCTTTGCGCCTACTCCTTCGACGTCTGCGAGGGCAGATGATCACGGGAAGGTGCATGTGAATCTGCCATCTGGGCTCTCTTCCTAACAACACAAGATCGTTCCCCCGCACTTTCATCCAGCGAGCGGGAATGGCAGAGGTGGGCGGTCAAGGACTCGACAAAAACCTTCTCCTGCACACAATCTCCTCGCCAAATTTCCCCACCATGCCGCTGAGACACTCCCCGATGGATGCCTTCTCCTCGTTGTTAGCCCAGGGTAGCTCCTGTGCGCATAGGTACTTCTCTCCTTAAGCGATCTGTCATGTTGATCTTGTGGATATTCCGCTAATTCACTTCTATCTTTGTTAGGTCGCGCGATATCTCAGGGATCTGCCTTTATAGACGCCATTGGCTTGCCATTGCGTGAGTTCCAGACGAAACTGGTCTCATCTTACCTCGATCATGAAACCAAGGTCGACATGCTGGTGGTGTATGAGGCCAATCGTCGAATATCCGAGTTGGAGGCTCGCGTCGTGAACATTGAGTAGTTCGAGCACCGTCTCGAGGCTTCAGAGGCCAAATACTATACCATCAACAAGCTGGATAGGAAGATGGTGGATGTGGAGCATCGGAAGGACTTATTGCAGGCTGATCTTCGTGAAATGTGAGCGAGTATGGGCTCCCTTGGGACCCTTACTCGCATGGAGGATCACATCCGCCTCAGCTAGGAGTACATGGCGAGGGCCAAGGAGCAGATGAGCCTTGCGTATGAGTTAGGGTGGACCAGGAGACATGCCCATACTTCGGATAGGCGTGGCAATCCTCCAGGACTATGACTCGGAGGTCGGCAGATGACCTCTTCTTTTTTTTTTCTCTGTGGCAATTTATCATTCAAACTATCTGTAATAATTCTAACTTTATTCTGACAATGATCTGATGTATGCTCACACTTGATTTCGACTTTTCTTCTTCTTTTGCGATGTTCTTATATTTATTTCTGCATATTGTTGTGAGATTCGCTTGTTTGTCGTGCTCTGCGAGTGAGGTACGACCACTCATTCTTAGGAAGTCTTTCGCGGGAAAATTCATTTTGCCGGGAGTTTGAGCGATTTTGGGCAGTTACTCGCACTCGATGAACCTCACGACCACCCATTGTGATGTCTATAAATAGGTGGGGGTATGAAAATAGTACACTTACGTGACCCGCCTCTGAGTATTCCGCTGATACATGCGAGTTTCTTGCTTTCTCAATGGCGCCTTCCGATGATGTTGCAATATGCGAGTTGAGGGCTTGTTTTTGTGATTAACCCTTGTTTTTCAGGTGTCCGCCAGGTTCCCGCGACCATCCTTCCTATGGCGGGCGAGTCCACTCCTCCTGCATCTCCTGTAGGGCGAGCGCATCCTAGGGACGCGGAGGACAGTCCTGGGGCGGAGTCCCTTTTTGAGATGTGCTTGTTGGACTCGACGATCCAGCTGAGATCCTTCGCGCTATTAGTTGGCGAGATGAGGGAGAGTCTTCGATGAAGAAGAGGAAGAAAGAGATTGCTCAGAAGAGAGAGGAGGATCGATAGAAGGAACTCGAGGATAGCGTCCCCGAGAACCATCCAAAATTTGGGCAGGGCTCGCGGAATACTATCCTAGAGGGCGAGCCTCTCTTTGCGTGGAGCAGGAGAAGGAATGAGGTTCACCTCAGTTCCCACCTACCATCCTGGAGCGAGGATGAGGATCCAAATGACGATGTCTTCTGCATCACGTTCGGTCTCTATGGGTGCGATGACGTGAAGCATCTGCGGAAAGCATCTCCTCGATACCTTGCCAACCAGGGGTCGCGAGCAATGTTGCGAGTAGCGAAACTCGCTCATCAAACTGCCCGGAACCTGCTCGGTGCCGAGGAGGAGATTGAGGTCCTCCGGAAGCTTCTCCGTGAGGCAGAGACGCGCCAAGACAAGGCCGAAGCGAGGGCTGCCGAGGCTGAGAAAAAAGCTTCCTCTAGCAAAGATTTTGAGGTGATCTTGGTAGTACGCCATAATTCTTTACTAGCTCGTCCTTCACGTGTTCTTTATGCTTTATAACCTGTGTATTTTTGATTTTAAAGGAGGAGCGGCTCGTAGCAGTGGAGACCATCTCCAATCTCGAAAGCGACCTGCAAGCTGGTCAAACCACAATGGAGGCGGCGCAGGTCCGCATTGCGTAGCTGGAGTCCAAGAATGTGGCACCATCTACCACAGAGGCCGACCCTTCTCGCCAAAAAAAGAACTCCATGTCATCGCAGGAGTGGTCTGACCTTCAGTGAGAAATCGCGATCACAACAGGTGATCTGGTCTTGTCCAAGCTCCAGGTCGGAGGCTTCCTGACACTGGCGGATGAGACCCTGACGATGAAAGACATCCTTCCGGACGTTTTTTACAAGGGCGAGGATGACGAATCGTCCGATTCCTCGGATTACGCTCCATCACCGAGCTAATCCTTATTGTTGTATTGATAATCTTTTGTAACTCCAAGAGAGTGACTATTGTTTTGGATTTTTGCAATTAATACAATTTTTGAGATGCCGATGTCGCTTGCTCGCAACTTTTTCTATTGTTGTACTGATACCCGCTAGGTTTATAAGTGTGAATTCGTTGAGTGCTCACTAGGATCATATGCACGGATGCGTTGAATGCTTGTTAGGATCATAGGCTCGGATGCGTTGAATGCTCGCTAGGCTCATAGGCTCGGATGAGCTGAATGTTCGCTAGGCTCATAG
The DNA here is from genome assembly GCA_033032865.1 of Dactylorhiza incarnata. Classification (NCBI taxonomy): domain Eukaryota; kingdom Viridiplantae; phylum Streptophyta; class Magnoliopsida; order Asparagales; family Orchidaceae; genus Dactylorhiza; species Dactylorhiza incarnata. The sequence goes on from JAWHQI010000028.1 coordinate 13,070,439, forward strand.
GCTCGGAGTGATTGCTGGCAAGATGGATATGGCTTGGAAGGGTACTTGCTATAATTGCCAGACTTATCATACTCTCCTACTAGCAAACTCGCATAGTATAATACTCGCCTACTCGCATGCTCACATAGATATGCTCGTACCTGCCTGCTTGCACTTATATATACTCACCCATACGAGTTCTTTCTTTCTTCAAAGGTTGCAGATTTTTGGAGGTGACGCTCGGGGGCCCTGTAGGACGCACACTCCCGAGGTTTCCACTCTGCCTGCTGAGAGACTCAAGGGTGCATATATATATGTATATATATACACACACACACACACATAAAATAAAAGGTAAGTAGGAAATGACAGTCGGGTGGTCCAAGGGGACGAACGACCACGAGGCTTCCATCTTACTTTACTGCAAAATGCCAAGAGAACTGGTAAGTAGGGAATGACAGTCGGGGGGTCCAAGGGGACGCACAACCATGAAGCTTCCATCGTACATTACTACAAATTGGCGAGAGAACCGGTAAGTAAGTAATGACATTCGGGGGGTCCAAGGGGACGTACAACCACGAAGCCTCCATCCTACTTTGGGTCCTTAGTCCTTGAAGTGTCATCATCTTGTCACTCAATAATCAGAGGAGGGTTAACCACACTAATTCATATAACAGGAAGAACGGATATTTGAACTTGACTTTGTTGTGAACTTTTAGCTCTTTCAACGACACCTTTATACAAGGGTCTCTACATCAGTGATATCGACCATCTCTTTGTCAAGTTGGGAGGTTGGCGTCCAGAGTATCTTTTAGTAACCTCTCCAGTCGGATGAGAAATGTGATCGGGGGGTCATTCGACCAACGAGCAAGGGGGGAGCTGATCTCGACCGTCAAGGCAGAGGCTTGGTCTTAAGAAAACTTGCTATCCCGACGCACCATCCCATCACTCGTACAGGTTTTTACGAGAGTCAAGTCGGAGGCCCGTTTCATAAACCATCGTGGAGATCGATTTCACCTACTCTTTTTTTCATTTTGGTTGAAAACACTTGTTGGAATATTAAAAGGACTCACGCCATCCCATGTTTCAGGGGGGTGGGGAATTCATTTATATGAAATATATACATCGAGGAGGGGTATGTTCATTCATGTCAAGGGTAGAACCTTTTCAGGTCATCACCGCCCCAGGTATTCCCAAGCAGCTCCCCTTCGTGATTCTGAAGATGATATCCTCCAACTGTCAGCGAATCGTGGATGATGAAAGGCCTTTCCCAATTTGGGTTAAGCTTTCCGACATTGGCTGCTCTTCCCGCCGCATTTACTTTCTTCAGTGCGAGATCGCCTGCTTGAAATTGCTTGACGCAGACGTGCTTGTCGAAATTCTTGGACATCCTTCTTTTAATCTCCTCCTTCCTAGCCGTGGCAAGATCTCGAAGTTCTTCGATGTAGTAAAGAGAGAGTCTCTAAGCTTCCTCATTCTCTAGCCATCATTCCTTGCCTCCTTCTTCTGCCGCAACCACTCTTTGACTCCTGACCTCGAACTTTACTGGTATGAGAGCTTCAGATCCAGGAGATAACTTGAAGGGAGTCTCCCCCGTGGCCGAGTTATGAGTGGTCCTCAGAGCCCATATGACAGAGGGGAGTTGCTCCGCCCAATTCCCCTTTAGATTCTCAACTTTTTTCTTCAATAGGTTGATAATTAGCTTGTTGGCAGCCTCCACTTGCCCATTTCTCCGAGGATGATGCACTGAAGCGAATCGAAAATCACTTCCCAGATGATGGCAGAAGTCGGACAGCTTTAGGCTGGCGAACTGTGGACCGTTGTCTGTGATGATGGCGGGAGGAATCCTGAAACTGCAAGCGATCCCCCCCAGATAAAGTTCTTCACGATTTGAGATGTGGTATTGGCCAGAGCCTTGGCCTCGATCCACTTGGAGAAGTAGTCATTCATGATGAGAACGAACCTCCTCTGGCAGCTAGCTTGGGCAAAATGACCTATCAGATCCATTCCCCAGATGGTAAATGGCCACGGGGCTGTAATCGAACAAACTTGCTGGGCTGGCTGTAATTGGAGAGGGTAGAATAGCTGGCACTTCTGACACCTCTTCGAGAAAGCTTCGGCATCCTTTCAGATGGTTGGCCAGAAGTAACCCTAGCTCAGGATTCTTTGTTCAAGAGTGCGAGTTTCCGAATGGCTCCCACATTCTCCAAAATGGATCTCTTTCAACACTCGAGGTACTTCGGCTTCTGAGACGTATCTGGCCAGAGGGCCCGAAATGATTTTGCGATATAGTTCACCGTTATATAGTAAGTAGTAGGACGCCTTATATCTGAACTTCCTTTGATCTTCACTGTCTGCTGGGAGTTGACCGGTAGTGAGGAATGCTGTGAACGGATCCATCCAGGAAGGGCGTGCTTGATCTCCATCATCTCCCCATTCTTCGATGGATTGTCGAAACAGCTCAGTGATTGTTCCCCGGCCCTCGGACCATACTTGGCCAAATGGTCTGCCACTGAATTCTCCACCCTTGGCACGTGCTCAACGGAGAAGGATTGAAAGCCTTCGATCAACCCTTTAACTTTGATCAGATATTTTTGCAGGATGGCGTCACGCACTTTGAACTCTCCTTGGATCTGTGAAGCGACCACCATTGAATCTGCGAATGATTGGATGTCCTGGATTCCCAACTCCTAGGCAAAACGCAAGCTTTCCACTATGGCCTCGTACTCTGCTTGATTGTTCGTGATGGGGAAGAGGATCTCGGCTGTTTGCTCGAACCTAGTTCCTTGCGGGCTGACAAGCACGATGCCTACTCCCACAGAGCTTTTGCCCAAAGCTCTGTCCACAAACATCTTTCAGGAACCTAGACTCGAGGGGCCCTCACTTTTGTCTGCCTCCCCCGAGAGGTCAGATAGGAAGTCCTCCACTACCTGCGCTTTTATCGCCACCTGGGGAGAGAAGAAATGTCACACTCACTGAGTTCTACCGACCATTTTGTCAGCCTTCCTGAAGGCTCCACTCCTTCCAGGATACTTCAGAGGGGATGATCGTAATGACTCGGATGGAGTGTCCTTGAAAATAAGGCTGGATCTTCCGCAATGACACCACCAAGGCGAAAGCTAGTTTCTCTAGGATGGGATACCGCATCTCTGCCTTCTTTTGCACCCGACATACATAGTAGATGAGCAGCTTCTTCTTCCCTTCCTCTCTAACAATCACAAAACTTACCTCCTCCGCCCCGACTCCCAAGTAGAGGAATAGGTCTTCACCTTCACTCGGGCCTTAGAGGAGAGGTGTCTGGGTTAGTTGTTGCTTTAGCTTTTTGAAGGCATTTTCGCACTCCTCAGTCCATTCAAATTGTTGGTTGTTTCTGAGCGTTTTGAAGAATGGATAGCACTTCTCTCCCGCCTTTGACAGGAAGCGGCTAAGGCCGGTCAGTCTTCCAATCAGCCTCTGAAATTCCCTGATGCTCTTCGATGATGCCATTTTGATGAAAGTTTTGACCATGTCAGGGTTGGGTTTCACTCCTTCAGTGGTGAGGAGATGTCTCAAGAACTTCCCTCTTCCTGCACCGAACACGCACTTGGTGGGATTGAGACTCATTTTAAACCTCTGGAGAGTTGCGAAGGTCTCCTCCAGATCGGTGACATGCTCTTGAGCGCTCTTACTTTTGACCAAGAGATCGTCCACATACACCTCCAAGTTCCTACCCTTTTGTATTTTGAAAACTTGATTTATCATTCGCTATTATGTAGCCCCTGCATTCTTCAACTCGAAAGACATCATCTTGTAGTTGTAGCAGCCATTGCCAGTGATGAAGGAGACATCGCGACAATCAGGAGGATGCATCTGGATCTGGTGGTATCCTACAAAGGCATCACGAAAGCTTATCACAGAATAACTGACAATTGAATCAACCAGCACGTCGATTCGAGACAGGAGATAATAGTCCTTTGGGAAAGCTTTATTCAAAAGAGAGAAATCTACACACATCCTCCAGCTCCCCCTAACCTTCTTCACCATTACAATATTTGAGACTCTAACTGGATACTGGATCTCAGATACAAAACCTGCCTCAAGCAGTTTCCTTACTTTCTCTCAAATGGGCTCAGTCAACATGATGGCACTCACCCACTTCTTCTGCCGGATGGGCTTGACCTCTGGGTCTAGGTTGAGACGATGGCATGCAACCTCTGCATCGATCCCTGACATCTTTGTGGTGCTCCATGCAAAGACATCCACATTCTCTTGCAGACACGTCACCATCTTTATCTTCTCCTCTGCCTTCAGCGCTCCACCGATATTCAGCAGCCTAGACTCTCCGCCCTCCGAGGATACATCCACTCCTTCTACCTCCTCCACAGACTCCAGCCTAGACATCCCTTCCAGGACTCAGTCCACCTCCTCCACATCCTCCATCCAGCTGATGGTGCTTACCGCGTTCAGATAGCACTCTCGAGCGGCCTTAGGATCGCTCCAGATCCTCACCTGACGTCTACTTGACAATTCTTCAAGCACTGATGGTAGGAGAACGGAACGTCCCTGAAGGTGTTGATGAGTGGTCTGTTGAAGATCACACTGTAACAACTCGGCGCATCGACGATGACGAATCGACACTTGGTTGAATTATCGTGGAGGGTTACCAGCAGCTCCAATCCTCCTTCCACCTCCATCCGTTCACCCGAGAAATCGAAGAGGGGCCTATTTGTGGCTATCACCCTACTTGCCTCCACCTCCAATCCGTCAAATGTCTCTTGAAAATGACGTTTACTGAACTCCCATTGTCCACTAGGATTCGGTTGACGGTGAAGTCTTCGATGGCTTCCTGAATCACGAGGGCATCATGAAAGGGGTTTCATTCCCCAGCATATCCTCCTCTAAGAAGTTAATCTCATCCAGTGGGGGAGGATCTTGAGAGTTCGAAGCGATGCTCTTGCGGTAGATTTGGTGGAGACTTGCCTTGTGGGAAGCTCCGAGCCCCGCTCCTCCATGGAATACTCCTACTCCACCTCCTCCTCCCTGGACAACTCCTCGACGTCCCTAGTCAACCTGGTCTTCATTCCTCCTCTAAACGGGTGTCTAACCCACCACTGGCTCTACTGGGATCTCTTGCCTCTGCTGCTCTCCTCCCTCTACTCCTGCACCTAGCCTTTTCTTGGCCTCCCAAAAATTGGGGCAGGCCATCATTCTGTGTCCCTCCACCTGGTGCAACTTGCAGTACAAAGGGATCTCTTCCACCTGGTGCCTTATACGGTTGTTCCTCTGGTTATGTATGTTTCCCTGATGGGCAACAACCATCACTTATCTGCGTACTCCCTCCTGACGCCTTTCCTGCCGATCACAATTCCTCCTCTCTGGAGAGAACCTCCTTCCCTGACCATGCTGCTAGGTCCTTCCCATCGGTCTCCACGGTGGTCGCTACTCTGGTATCTTGTACCTCCTTTCCTCTTCCCGTCGCTCCAGAGCCACAAAGGGCCTCCTCACCTCCTGTCTCCTCGGCCCTTCAGGCCTCCTTAACTCTTCTCTCCTCCTCGGTTCCTCCTTACTTCCAGCTTGCTGCCTCCTCTCCTGCTCCTTGGGCTCCACCTTTTATCCCCACATTGGGACTTTCTCCTCTTCCTCATCTTCTTCCCCAGTTAGCTTGGTAAGCCTTGCCAGGAATCGTCGGTTCGTCGACTCCCCCTGAACAAACTTATTGGCTCTCTCAATAATTCCTTCATAGGATAGGGGAAGATCCGTGCTGATTTTGAGCTTGAAGAGGCCCTCCCTCAGACCGAATGTGAGGGTCAGCTGCAGGGTAAAGTCATCCACCTCTTGGATCCTTAGGACTTCCTCTTGGAAGCAATCGATGTATGACACAATGTCTCGTGCACACCTTGCACCAAATAGAAGAGGGCAGTTGCCTCCTTCTTCCTCTTCTTGGACGTAGCAAACCTCATCATCAACCCTCTCCACAGGTCTTCAAAACAGTATATGGAACTGGCCGGCAGCAAGTGGAACTAGTCTCTAGCCTTCCCTTAGAAGGTGATCACAAATAACCTGCATTTGAAGGAGCCCATCATGTTCCATATGGAAACATCCTCAAACCATTAAAGATGACAGATCGAATCATCCCTTCTGGTGTTGTAGTTGAGAGTAGGCTCTCTGAACCCTTCTGGGATTGGGGCAGCCAGTACCTCACAATAGAATGGGCTCCTTCCACCCTGGTGATGATCTTCTATATGGTGAGTAATAGCACTATACTCGCCACCCGCGCGAGTATCTAGAAACATTATCAGGTTCTCCACCTCTCGAAACCCGATCCCCTAGAAACTCGCCGGGTAATACTGTGATTGCCTCGGTCGCTCCGCCGTCGCTTCCTTCCCTACTCGCCTAGATGTCACACCTTCTTTTGATGGGGTCTCGCGAAGAGGCAAGGTTTTTGTGAGCTCGGTGCGAGGAACCAGTACCGCTAGCAAGGTATCTTTAATCCACCGCACGAACTCTTGAAAGTTGGACCTCCTCACAAATTCACTTTTGCTCGCTGAGTCATCAACTTCCCTCTCCCGCTGGCCTCCTTCCCCCATTTCACCTGCAACACAGAACTTTCCTCCTCCGACTGCGGTCTATGCTCACCGCATCAAAGTGTTGAAGCCAGGTAAATCCTAGCTTCAAATGTTCGGACCTATGTACAACCTGAGTATACTGATTCTGCGTTCCGGCGATCTGGATCTAAAGCCTAGAGCTAAGGAGATGAGAAGGACACAAACAGACCCTCGGGAGCTTCAGCAGGGAGATACCACCACGTGCCCGGAAATTTGAGAGAAACTTCCCTCCACAACCACAGATGGTTGAGCTTGGTACGAGGAATGCACTGGCTTGATGAGAATCTTGCCTGAAGGGGGGAGGGGAGTTAACCTCTGATTTTTCAAGTGTCATTCCTGGTACCCCTAGGGGTCTATTTATCGACAAATCCTAAAGGGGAGATGTATGCGACTATACCCGACCACTGCAAGATTTTCTAGTTGGACTTGGGGAACATGCCACTATTGAAGGATCTCACTCATGCCTGGCGAGATGCTATTGATAGTCGCCACCTAAGCGAGTAACTTCGAGGCTTGCTGATAGTCATCATCTTGGGGCGAGTAATTCTGATACTCGCATCTAGCATTAAATGTCCCTGTGAATTGTTTGTTATCTTTGACTTGACCATTGACTTTTACTTCTATCCACATGGCCTGAATGGGTCCTACCCTCGAAGAATATGGGTTGTAAAGTTATATTATGGGGTATCCTAAGGAAACTAACGTGTACTATTTCTATAAACACTCAGAGTACAATATGTGTGTTGCGAGGACTGGTGTTTTTCTAGATAAAGTGTTCATATCTAGAAAAACTACCAAGATAGAACTTGAAGAAGTTCAAGAACCATAAATGATGAATGAACCCGAGATGGAACCTGGGCAAGAAATACACGTTATTGTAGCTAGAGAGACTGCTCAAGAAATAGAAGTCATATGTTGATTTGGCAGACCATGATTTGTGCCTGAGAGATATGGATTTCTCATGGCTCAGGATGGTAATGCATTGCTCATGGATCATGATGATGATTCTGCAACCTATCAAGAGGCTATGAGTGGACCAGACTCTAAGAAGTAGTTTGAGGCAATGAAATATGAAATGGACTACATGTACATAAACCAGGTTTGGAACTTGGTGGAACCACCTGAAGGGTATGACCCATAGGTGGCAAATGAGTTTTCAAGATGAAAATCAACATGGAAGTGAATTTATAGACATTCAAAGGAAGATTGGTAGCTAAAGATTTCAAGAAAATTCATGGTATTGACTATGATGAGACCTTTTCCCTATTGTTATGGTAAAGTCTATTAGAACTTTGTCTGATATTGTTGTACACTATGATTATGAGATCTGGCAAATGGATATCAAAACGGCTTCCCTTAATGGAAACCTCCTTGAGGATGTCTGCATGACATACTCAGAGGGGTTTGTATCTTCATATGAAGCCACTAAAATATGCAAGTTGCATAGATCCATTTATGGATTGAAATATGCTTCTCAAAGTTTGAAACTTCATTTTGATGTGAAAACCAAAGAGTTTGTTTCATCAAGAATGAGGATAAGTCATGTGTTTATAAGAAGATTAGTGGAAGCATAGTTATATTCACGATATTGTATGGAGATGACATACAATTGATTGGGTATGACATTCCAACCCTACAGGCTCTTAAGAACAAATTATTGGACTACTTTTATATGAAGGACTTGGGTATTCTTATATATTTATTATTAAGATCTATAAAGATAGATTTATAAAGATTGATCAAAGAAGTTGCTCGGGTTTACCCAAAGTATGTATATTAATTAGGTGTTGAAATGGTTCAAAATGCTTGAGTCTAAGAAGGGGTACTTATCCATGGCTCACTGTGTGAGTCTTTTTAAGACACAATGCACTAAATCTAAGGTAGAGAAGGACCACATGAGTCTAATTCCATATGCCTTGATAATTGGATCAATCATGTATGCAATATTATGTACTCATCCTGATGTCTTATTTACAATGAGCATGACAAGCAAATACTAGTCAAATCCAGTTGATGGCCACTAAACGACTGTTAAGAATATACCGAAGTACTTGAGAAACACTAAGGATGCATTCATGGTATATGGTTGTGAGGAAATGCTCGTTGTAAAGGTTTACATGGATTATAGCTTCCAAACTGATATGGATGACTCAAAGTACTAGTCAGGTTTTGTGTATTGCCTTAATGGAGGTATTGTAAGCTGGAAGAGTTCAAAGCAAGAGATAGTAGTTGATTCTACAACAGAGGCCGAATATATCACTGATTTAGAAGCAACAAAGAAGGATGTATTGATTAGTAAATTCTTCAGTGAGTTAGATGTAGTTCATAGTATTGTTGGTCTGGTCGATCTTTACTACGACAATATTGGTGTAATTGCCCAAGTTAAAGAACCTAGATCTCATCAACGCTCTAAGAACATAATTCGGTGGTTCCATCTCATTTGAGAGAGTGTCAATCGAGGTGATGTGAACATTTACAGAGTGCTGGCTAATGACAATATAACGAATCCACAGGTAAAGGATCATCCTCATAGAAAGCATGATGGTCGTACTAAATCACTTGGTATTAGATACCTAAATGATCGACTCTAGTGGGAGGCTTATGGATTTGGCTTTGTCGGTATTGAGTTCATGTGATAACTTGCACGATGATTCATTTATATTTTAAGGCATGCATTTAATTGTGTTTATTCATTTCTATAGAGATATGATAATTGAACATAAGAATGCCCGTAGAGTGTTTGTTTTGTAGGAATTCAAGTACATGACTTGAATGGGAGATCTTATACTTAGATGAAACATCATTCTTAAATGGTCCATGGTAAAGGTATCATTGTAGAAATTAGGAAATTATGATACATTTGAGATTAATGTGTGGGATTAACTGATGACCTAGTCTCATAGGTCATGATATTAGACATCAAGTCATCAAATAGGTACTTATCATATAATAAGTTGTACTGGATAGACCCACCATGATTTTACTTTGTAGATTGTTATATATGTATCATAAGTAGTTCTCATAGCGAAAATGGTGTATGTTGTCCTTTGACTTAAAGTCACTACAATCATTGCATGAGAAGGAGGATGCATTGATGTCATCTAATATCTTCCTTGAGAAAAGTTGATCATAAGGGTGGTTATTTGGTGTGTTTCAAATCATGTGTGTGGTTGCAAGTGATGTAAATAGGATTTTTCCTCCTATATAATAAGAGTGACATTCATGGTCCCCTTGATAGAGTAGGACTATGAAATGCATGTTCATGCTAATTTGAGTCAATATATGAACACCCAAGTGAGAATCTTGAGAGAATCTTGAAGGTGTCAGACTTAATTCTCAGAAAGAACGCCCAAGTGAATATAGAAAAGTCATCTATAATAACTAGTGTGTATGGCTTACCTTCTAATCTATGGACAATAATAGGTCCAAATAGATCCATATGCAAAAGATAAAAGATCCTTGAAGAGTCATTTTTATTTATTTCCTAAAATGACGTTTTATTGTGCTTACCCAATTGGCATGCTCTATAAGGCTTCTTCTTAACATATTTATCTTGTGGCAGACCTCTAACAATATTATTCTTGCAGAGTATGGACACAGTTTTTAGATTCAAATGTTCTAGTCTTTTATATCACAATTCGATACTATTTATATTAGAGTTAAATAGACAAATTTCATTTTGATTATATAAGAAATCTACAAATTAAATATTTCCTTTTCAATTGCAATTAAGAACTGTTGGGAAAACCCCTTTGATTTAACTTAACAAATGACCTAAAAGTGATTTTATCACTTAGGAATGAATTACCCATTGTATAGTGAGAGTAATCTGGTCACTAGATGTCTTAGGATGTCACACTCAACCTAGGGTGTTAAGGACAGATTAAGAGAATCAAAACTTGGGCAAAGTTAACATTTGCGATGAATAGAATTCGACGCAACGTCAAGTTGTTTTCGACGCTACTCTGACTAGAAGTCCAAGTAGTTCACCTTTCTGTCGATGTAATTCAAGTCGACGTTCCGTCGAATAGGTATCGACGTAGAGGCTATAGACCTGTCGAAGTACTTTGAGAAGTCGATGCAGTTTCTACTTCAACTCGGCACAGAAGAAAGTGCATGTCGAAGCAACCTAAAGTCAACGCAACGTCGACCTCATCTCGACGCAGATAATGAAGCTTAGAACCATGCCATCAACTCGACGGTTACGTCGATAGGGTATCGATGCAACGTCGAATATCAGAGTTCAATCAGAGCAAGGATGAATTCGAAGCTGCTCCTACAAGAACTCAAAGGTGCGTCGATAAGAGAGGAAGAGAACTCGACGTTACATCGAATACAGTCTTAAAAGGAAACCTTTTCAGCTGTCATTTTTGGAAACTCTCTCATTGCCCACCACTCTCAAGACAGTTCTCCAACGGCTCCTTAATTACCTCAAATGGAATGAAGAATTAAAAGAGGACAGAGCAAAGCTTTCTTGGAAACAAGCTTTATGTTGGTGGACGGGTCTTGAATTAAAGAGGGAAAGAAGGATGTAAATTGTTGGAACATGCTTTCCGCATCTCTTGGTTTGACAATAACAAATCCTATTGTATTTGATCATACTTGTTTTGTGTTTATAGTATGCAGGATTCTATGCTTTCAAATCTCCATGGTGCTGTGTTGTTGTTGCTACCGTGCCGCATTAACTTTACTGCTGGCGCTAGCACTAACGAACCGCTGAGATGAAACCGCTGAGAAGGAAACTGCTGAGAAGATCTGAAAGCTCTACCGCACAGCGTTAAGACTACCGCTGGCACTAACAAACCGCTGAATAGAAACCGCTAAGAAGGAAACCTGCGTTCGACGAAATGGAAGCTGCGTTCGACGAACTGGCGCTCGACGAAATGAAAACTGCGTTCGACGAACTGCATGCTCTACCACGGCGCTCGACGAAATGCATGCTTTACCGCGGCGTGCTAGAACTACCGTTGGCGCTAGCGATCGACGAAATGAAGGTTGAGCTCGATGAAATGCTTATCACTACGTTCGACGAATTTGCGATCGACGAAAGCCGAATCCTATTCGACGAAAATTCGATCGACGAAATATAAGGCCGGTTCGACAATGATGCGCCCGACGAAAAGAGATGTGCTCTATCACAGAGCGTTAGCACTACCGCTGGCGCTAATATAAATGGAATGAATTGCAAGAAGGAAATAGTGGAGAAAAAGGAATGTCGACGGGACGCTATGTTTGGCAAGTACTATCGCGGTGCGTTAGGTCTAACGCCCAACATTAGCTTTTGGAAACATCCTGTCGGCAATTGATTGAGGGGCAGATTTGGAAGATGATATTGGCTTAAGGAAGGAAATCTCGCTAACGCGGAGCGTTAGCGGTGCCGCGACGCGCTAGTGTTTGGCGCTCAGAATGTTGCCTAAACTACCACGATCCGTGTGCTTCATTGCCTTATGTGGATACCGCAGGGCGATAGTACAACCGCAGGCGGTAGTGGCTGAATCTATAAAAAGACGCGCGCCTCCTCCGTTATTGCTTGCTGATACAGAAGGAATAGAAGCCATATATTCAGAGAACTCGTGAGAGCCTTCTCCAAGCAGCCCGAAGAACTCCGTCAATGTTCGTGAACGCAAAGAAATTGAAGACCAATACGATCGCATCTACATCAACATCAAGTTCTACTTTTGAGGGAGTCTTTAGTTTGTGTTTTGTTTTACTTTCAAATTGTAACCTTAATATCTTTTGTTCGGTAGAGGAATTCGCCACACGGCAGCTAGGGCCTTGCGGGGACTAGGGGGAATTCGCCACACGACGACTAGGTTTAGGTAGGACTTAGGGAGGAATTCGCCACACGGCGACTGGGTCTAGGGAGTAGATCTAGGGGGTGCTCGAGGCCTTTCTGGTGATAGATTGGCTAGAGCGGCTTGAGGCCACATCTGGGGAGAAATCGGCTAAAGCCAACCAGTTTGTGGGGATACGAGTCGGTATAGAAAACAAAAAGGATTTTCATATTATTCGCTTCGATTTCTAGCGTCATTGAAATCAGATTTTGTAATCAATTTTATAAATGTTAATCATGTCTTTTCTTGTTTAATAAAATTGATTTCATTTCTAATTTCATTATCTCTTTCATTTTAATTTAACTTCGATCAAAAGATCAAAAGTTTTCTATTAAACTTTAAAGTTCTTACAACCCTTATTCACCCCCCCCCCCCCCTCTAAGGGCGCCTACAGATCCAACAAGTGGTATCAGAGCTAGGTTATTCCAAATCGGCTTAACAACCAGGAATAATGGCGTCTCATGATCTCGCTTCTACTAGTGGGGGAAAGTTTTATGAAGAAGAAAAATCTCTTGCACCACCCTTATTCGAAGGAAGAAATTATAAAGGGTGGAAATTGTTAATGGAAAGGTTTATTAAAACATTAGATATCAACGCATGGGATATAGCAATAACAAGACCAGCGGACGAATCAAATAAACAAGAGCGTCACCTAAATGCAAAAGCTATGAACTATATTTTCTGTGCTTTATCTCAAGATATCTTCAAATTAATATATTGTTTTTCTAGTGCATACAAAGTATGGAAATTTCTTGAAGAAATTTATGATTCTCCTTCTACAGGTATGGAACAATCACAAGAACCGGAGAATATGCAAGCTTGCACAAGTCTTCAAGAATGCTCCTCTCATGACGGATCCATGAAGTGCATATCAGGTGAAAGAGAAGAAGAAATACTATCTTCGGAAGAGGAGTGCCAAAAAGATGCCAAAGAAACGATATGTTCAAATCGTGCCTCTCCCGAAAGCAATGTAAGGAAATCAAATTCCATTTTTTGTACTTCTATCTCTTCATTACAATTACTTCAAACTACAAAGCGCAAAATTAAGAAATTAAACAATGCTAATAAACATTTGCTCTTAGAAAATAAAAATTTAAAGGCAAAAATTAATGAACAATCAAATTCAAATTTATCTAGTTCTATCCATGGTTCCTTAGTTGAAAACATTACACCTTGTATAGAATTTAATGATCTAAAAGAAAAATGCAAGGAACTTGAAAAGGAAATTCTTTTTATAAAAGAACAAAATGAAAGATTATGTTTAGAAAATTCATCTTTAGAAAATGGTTGTGCTAAGTGTAAAGAATATAAAATTGAAATTAAAGAGATGGATGAAACATTTGATGAATAGAGAAATAACTATCAAGATCATATTGATTCAATTGTTTCCACTCTTAAAAATAGTACAATCGCTTATAATAAAGCTAGACATAATTTAAAGATTAAGAATGATGAATTAAAATCAAAAATCAACTTGCTTATGAAATTTATAAATAAAAATTCACAATATCAAGAAGTATCTAAAAGCATGTTGAATATGAATATGAATATGAATATTTTAACTAAGACAAATAATGGGAGTAAGTAACACAAAGTATTTGTAAATCAAAGTCAAAATCAAAATCACCATTATTTACAAAATCATGTTTCTCCCAACCTAAAATTAAATGCAAACAAATTTCCTTCAAAATATAAATTCAAAAATCATTTTGATACAAATATTCAAGTAAATGATTATGGAAATTTGAAAACTAAAAATAATATTAAACCAATGTTTGAATGGCGGCCCAAAGTTAAAGATGAAACACAAACTCAAATCAAAAGGCCCTATTCAATCATATCTCCCCAAAAGCAAACACGTTGTATTTGGGTACCCAAAGGAACTGTCACACCCGGTCCTCTTTGGATACCTAAATCTCTCATTCATTAGTATCCAATCATTTGCATGAAGTAGAAATCAACAAAAAAAATTTTTAATATCAATTATCTACTTCATGATAAGCTGAATTTCCTTTTTATTTTTTATTTTTTTTTATTTCTTTGAGTCATCATGATATGATCACTTTATATAACATGTGATATGACTTCCACATATTAAACCAAAATTCATAAGTAAATCAAATTGAATAAAGTTGAATAAAAAGTCATATCATTTTTCTAGTGATCTACTTATCTTTTTTATTTCTATCCTTCTAAATCCAATTCCTAAAAGTCTTATAAAATTTGAAAAACTAAATTTGTCATATGATATTATTAAGACTTAATGAATGTGACAAAATGGATTTAAAAAGGTATTTTAGGGATATTAGGCTAAATTTATAAAATGCGCAAGTTTTGCTTAGGTATTTAATATATTTGCGTCTTTTTGATTACCCCTAGTATATTTAATCATAATCATGTTAAATCAGAAATGAAAAATTGCAAAAATCATTTGTGTTTAAATAAAGAATCTCAACTCTGTTGCTAGCGCCTGGCGTTAGGTTCTAACGCTGGCGGTAGCATAATTTTTCCTAAATTCTGGTTTAATCTAAAATATTATTTTTCTAAAAATTTATTGTATTACCTTTATTATCACTATGCTCTCATAAAACTATATATATGTGATTTATTTATGAATTCAAAAATCAAAGAGAAATTTTACAAAACCTTTCTAAATAACCAAAAATATTTTTCTCTTTATATTTATCTTAATTTTCACCTTATAATATTTCTCTCTAATAATTCAAAAAGGTTGAATATGAATGTTCTTTAATAATATCTCATTTATATCATCATGAACAATTAATTATGAGTATATAATTCCTATGTGTTAAAATTCATGATCATGGATAATAATCTTGCCAATTCAATAGATCTTTTTAATTCAAATATTAAAAATCTACAAAAGATCCTATTGATTTCATCAAATTGTTTGTGATCATGACCATTATATGAATCAATCATGTTTTGCATGTATCTTATTTATACGAAGATCATAGAATCATCTTTATATCTAAAAGAATAAATTAACTAGAATCATCACTCCATTCTATGTCCAAAATTTGAATGACTAGGTTTGAATACATGCAACATTAATGAAATAGATCTTACGCCATCAAATTGTGATAAACTCTTCTTTTTAGCATTATCAACTAATCAATACTATCTTTCATGCTAGTGATCTAATGATGCCATAATAAATCAAGTTTAAGAAAAACAATTGAAAGTTAAAATTCATAATAACTATGTTGACTTAGAATCAAATCTAATAAGAAATTAATCTCGCATAAAAGCCATAGTTTAAAAAATTGGTTCAATAAGATTAAGTGCTTAGTATGCCCATGATCATTCAACCACACTATGTGCCTCACCATAGCGAGGGCGTAGGATTGTGTGCATTAGAAACCTAACCACTATGTCATGTCTTGTCCTTAACCGAAAAGGGTTCCAGTGGGGCCTTGCGAGGCACTGGGGGAAAGAGTGCTAGGGTGAGCGTTGTCTTCTGTATGCATGTGGGATTAACACCCCAACCTACGACATGCGTGCAGCTCCTCATGCCCATCTGTCACTTAGTACGGGGCTAGAGTGTAGACATGTTGTTAGGGTATCTTGATCTTAGACATACATATGTTATATACATTGCATGAATATTATTTCACTTATTTACGATCATTTCACTCATGCATATTTGTGCTCAAATATGTTATCTTAAGTTTTTCATATTATCTATTTCTGAACTCTCATGCATGTGAAAAACACAAGTATTTATGAAAGTGTATTGTGACACCTTAAGTTAGAATTTGGGGTTTTGGACATATTAGCTTAAACTTGGAAAATCCACATTTTTGTGTATGCATATGTCTGATTTCATTACTGAACTTTATTGTCATAAATCTACACAAATATACTCAAAACAAAAATTCTGAAAAATTTCATGTTTTCCCCAAAATTCTAGTTCTGTCACTACCACTATGCGATAGCTGGGTACCGCTGGCATTAGTGGGTCAGTTCTGAATTTCCTGTCTTTCTCTATCATTTTTTTTCAGTTCCTGTTATTTTCTGTTAAAATTCTAAAAAAACTATAAAACAAATCAAAATACAACCATAAACATGCTTTGTTTTATTTCTATAAAAAATTGTTTTATTTTTTTAAAAACCAACTACAAAATTTGAAAAACCAATCAAAACAACAAAAACATGCTTTTTATTTGTCTTATTTTTGTTTTTTTTAACTTAAAAAATTATAAAAACCGGTATAATTTTCTATGTTTCAAGGATGATATGGTTTATCTTGCCAAGTTTAGTATACAATGTTTCATTCTCTATTTCAAGTATCTTAATAACATTGTTTTTGTACCATGCCTTGATCATTATCTCTTGTGTGCTTTGAAATTGATTATAGAAATCATGTGTAGTATTGCATAACATGCCTCTATGTATGAGTAAATGGCTTATATTTGCAAATGATTTTTTTTTCACTCACACTTTTTGATATACTGCTGAAAGTATCTAGTTGCTGCCTAAATCACCTAGAGGGGGGTGAATAGGTGGATTCTATGTCTTCACGCGGAATTAAAATATAACACAGAAATGAACACAATAAAGCACAACACAGACACAAGGATTTTATAGAGGTTCCCCGATGTGGGTAGTCCTCTTTCCCGCCTCGCCTATCTAGCACTATGAGGCTAGACTCGGCTACTTCACCAATCTCAGATTATAAATAATCTTACACCTCGGAGTCAAAACTCCTACAACTCAGAGTATACCACTCCTACAACTCGGAGTAAAACAACTCCTACAACTCGGAGCAAACCGCTCCTACAAATAACTCGGAGTAAAAACTCCTACAGAAATCAAATAGAGATAGAAATAAAAAATACTTCTTCTAAACCTCAACAGAGATTAACTTCAGATCTTGGGAAAACTGAATCTTCTTCTTCCTTGAGAGAGAAAGCTTGGATCTTAAAAGATTTTGAAGAAGATAGACTTGGCTAACCTGATCTGAATAGGCCCTTTGATCTACTCGAAAGAATCGCCAATATGGAGTGCAGCACAAGGATCAAAGACCTTCTTATCTGAGAAAACTCTAACAACAAAGAAGAATAACTCTTGAGCAGCAGATGTTAGGTCTCAGAAAACTTGTTCAGCAAAGGAAGAGGAGAACAACTTTTTGTTTCTGAACAAAACGTGTTTTAAAGAAAAGATGTCTGATGCCCTAAAAATAAAGGATTATTTATAGGGAGGACTTCAATGGCTCATGCGACAAAGAAGGGAGGAGCGACACGTGTACTGTACGTGGCGGCCAACCCTAATTTTCGAAATCGAAACAAAGATTTGAAATCCGTCTGTCCGTCATTCGTCGAGACTTCACGTGAACATCCGACGAAAAGACTTGGCCACAGAAAAACACTGAACAACCCGTGAAAAACACCTTCTATTTTCATTCGTCGGGAGTTCACGAGAACATCCGACGAATGGACTTAGCTGCAGAAATTTCTTCTTTAAACAAGACAAATGGCTTCTGTCTTGATTCGTCGGCATTCGTCGGGAGTTCACGAGAACATCCGACGAATGGACTTAACTGCAGAATTTTCTTCTTTAAACAAGACAAATGGCTTCTGTCTTGATTCGTCGGCATTCGTCGGGAGTTCACGAGAACATCCGACGAATGGACTTAACTGCAGAATTTTTTTCTTTAAACAAGACAAATGGCTTCTGTCTTGATTCGTCGGGATTCGTCGGAATGACCCGAGACATCTCGACGAATTGACTTAGAAAAACTTTCTTCTCTACTGAAAACCTGCTCCACTCCTCAACCTTGAAAACCTTCAGTTATGAGCATATGAAGTACACCCCAAAAGAGAGATTGCACATGGACCAACACTTTGTTCTACACAATGAGGGATTACATTGTCCAGAACTGTGTTTGGTGATCCATTGCAACCTGACCTTGGTGTGCACTTAGCATTAAGACCTATCATAACACATCTAAACAGAAATCATCAAATACATACTCAATTCATTTTAGTTCACTATGGGACATCTTCAAATCAAGGTGATTCTGGACACAATACCCAACAACTGCATAGGAATTTAATCTTCTCTTTCATTATTGTGTAGTGTAACAACTTAATATTATTGTTAGGCATGCTTAGTTTTACCTACACCACAAGAAAAAATCATTTTCATGCACCTATTTTTGAAGAAGTGACTTTTCAAAAAATATTTTGTTTGCAAATACAAGTGAATTCGGAGACCTTTGTCGTTAAGCAAGAATTCAAATAAATAATTGACAAAGATAACTCCACCAAGCACTACTCACCCTCCTGATAAGTCTTAATGAGCATTGTGAGGTTGAGCACCTTGGAGAGAATTCAAAATAATAATTGTGATTCCCCAAGCACTACTTTGCACCTGATAAGTCTTAATAAGCATTGTGTGTGCAGAGCACCTTGATAGTTGTACTATTTTTTCTATGAGCATTGAAAGTTTTATATAGCTTTGTGGGACAAGATAACTCTAAAAACGCTTGTTCAATATTATTATGTTTATTCCATTATACATGTCATGTGTTTTGATTAGCTCATATGTATACTTTTATCAAAAACACTATTGTGTACACTTCATTTTCACTAGTAAGCCTTCTACTCATGAGAATTGGAGTCTATTGCATATCTACATGTATTTTCTAAATTCTTAAGTAAATGCACTTGATAGCCTTGCATGATCAATACAATGTATAAGTGTACTTATTTTCTCAATTTTGAACATTGTATTCTTCCATCTTGACTTGATATCTTGTATCATGCTTACATTTTTTCCACTACGCCATGAGTACTCAATATTGCATACCTTTCAAAACTAGTATATGGCTATGTTACAACTGCAATTATTTTGTGTACCTAAAATGCTACAACATCTATTTTGTTATGTCTAAAATTCTTAATCATTTACTATGCTTCACAATTCCTATATAGATGTTCACTTAACAAAAAAATTATTTCGTCATGCTTTCCACATCTTTACTACTTGTACGCTCGATCATGAATATGTTTTCCCAACAAGTGGGTTCTTTATGACTATTTCTTCACATTCCTTGTTTTCTCTCTCCTATCTATTGTATTTTTTCCTAAGTGTTTAATTCTTTATCATGCTCATTCCCTCTCTACACAGTTATTGCTCACTTTTTGTTTGCCTTCCTCTCCACCCTCTTTTGATAATACCAAATGGGGGAGAATAAATATGAAATAAATTAATATGTTTGGGGAGTTAAGTTCATAGGATGTTTTGTTGTAGGGGGAGCATTCATTTAGGGGGAGCATATGCACATGTCTCAAAATTCATGCTTATCTCTATTATAAACACAAATTCCTATCAATTGAATTATTTCTTTCTAAGGGGATTTGTTATTATCAAAAGGGGGAATTTGTTGGAACATGCTTTCCGCATCTCTTGGTTTGACAATAGCAAATCCTATTGTATTTGATCATACTTGTTTTGTGTTTATAATGTGCAGGATTCTGTGCTTTCAAATCTCCATGGTGCTGTGTTCTTGTTGCTACCGCGGCACGTTAACTTTATCGCTGGCGCTAGCACTAACGAACCACTGAGATGAAACCGCTGAGAAGGAAACCGCTGAGAAGATCTGAAAGCTCTACCGCGCAGCGTTAAGATTACCGCTGGCGCTAACAAGCCGCTGAGAAGAAACCGCTGAGAAGGAAACCTGTGTTCGACGAAATGGAAGCTGCGTTCGACGAACTGGCGCTCGAAGAAATGAAAACTGCGTTCGACGAACTGCATGCTCTACCACGGCGCTCGACAAAATGAATGCTTTACTGCGACGCGCTAGAACCGCTGGCGCTAGCGATCGGCAAAATGAAGGCTGCGCTCGATGAAATGCTTATCACTGCGTTCGACGAATTTGCGATCGACGAAAGCCGAATCCTGTTCGACGAAAACTCGATCGACGAAATATAAGGCCAGTTCGACAATGATGCGCCCGACGAAAAGAGATGTGCTCTACCGCGGAGCGTTAGCACTACCGTTGCCGCTAATATAAATGGAAAGAATTGCAAGGAGGAAACAGTGGAGAAAAAGGAATGTCGACGGGACGCTATGTTTGGCAAGTACTATCGCGGTGCGTTAGGTCTAACGCCCGGCGGTAGCTTTTGGAAACATCCTGTCGGCAATTGATTGAGGAGCAGATTTGGAAGATGATATTGGCTGAAGGAAGGAAATCTCGCTAACACGGGGCGTTAGCGGTACCGCGGCGCGCTAGTGTTTGACGCTCAGAATGTTGCCTAAACTACCACGATCTGTGTGCTTCATTGCCTTATGTGGATACCGCGGGGCGGTAGTACTACCGCGGGCGGTAGTGAATGAATCTATAAAAAGACGCGCGCCTCCTCCGTTGTTGCTTGTTGATACAGAAGGAATAGAAGCCATATATTCAGAGAACTCGTGAGAGCCTACTCCAAGCAGCCCAAAGAACTTCGTCAATGTTCGTGAACGCAAAGAACTTGAAGACTAATACGATCTCATCTACATCGACATCAAGTTCTACTTTTGAGGGAGTCTTTAGTTTGTGTTTTGTTTTACTTTCAAATTGTAACCTTAATATCTTTTGTTCGGTAGAGGAACTCGCCACACGGCGACTAGGGCCTTGCGGGGACTAGGGGGAATTCGCCACACGGCGACTAGGTCTAGGTAGGAATTAGGGAGGAATTCGCCACACGACGACTGGGTCTAGGGAGTAGATCTAGGGGGTGCTCGAGGCCTTTCTGGTGATAGATTGGCTAGAGCGGCTTGAGGTCGTATCTGGGGAGAGATCGGATAAAGCCAACCGGTTCGTGGGGATACGAGTCGGTATAGAAAACAAAAAGAGTTTTCATATTATTCGCTTCAATTTCTAGCGTCATTGAAATCAGATTTTGTAATCAATTTTATAAATGTTAATCATGTCTTTTCTTGTTTAATAAAATTGATTTCATTTCTAATTTCATTATCTCTTTACTTTTAATTTAACTTCGATCAAAATATCAAAAGTTTTCTATTAAACTTTAAAGTTCTTAAAACCCTTATTCACCCCCCCCCCCCCCCCCCTCTAAGGGCGCCTACAGATCCAACAGTAAATGTCCAGACAAAAATACCTTTTCAGCTCTTACCAGAAAAGAAAAAGAAATTCAAATTGAACTGGATGATAAAATGGATGAGAAGAAACAGAAAAGCAAGGCATTCATTACAATCGGCCATCATCTTCTCTCAAGGGCTCTCTTCTTCTTCCTCCCTCAACCCTAATAGAAAATATATAGAGAAGATAAAACATCTGCTCTTCATCACAATCATATAGCAAGCTGATCTTAATCAGAAGAAAAGAACAAAGGATCTGAAAGCTGCTCTTCATCACCATCTCATAGCAGCCAGATCTCAAACATCAGAAACACAAAGGATCTGACAATCAAAGCTCCCGCAATACATCACTATCATAAGCATGAGTTAATCAAGAGCAGATCCAGTGATAGATACAAGAAGTTGTGTATCATACAACCTCCATAAGAATTCTGAGAATAGAATTCCTACACCATTTCTCTTCTTCCTTCTAATTCCCTTCTGTAAAAGAGTTTTATTAATCCCTCTTCAAAGGATTCAGTGGTTTAAGATCTCCTTATTAAAAGATATGGTGGTTCAAGATCTCATTATAAAAATATCTGGTGGTTCAAGATCTCCTTATCAAAAGATCTGGTGGTTCATGATCTACTTGTCAAAATATCAGTGATTATGAGAGTCTCCTTGTCAAAAGACTCAGGCATAGTTGGTGCAATCCTACCAGGTGGTAGAAGAGAGGACTACCCACATTTTGGGGAACCTCTTTAAAATCTTTGTGTCTTCTGGTTTGCTAATTTTCTGTGTTGTCCCTCATAGATAATTTACATTACAGTTTTCTGCTTTATATTTCAGCACTATTTTATTCTGCCTGAGATCTTGATTGAGCATAAATCCTTTGATTATTTTATTGTATTCACAGTTAGGATAGAAATAATTTTAATCCTCAATTCACCCCCCTCTAGAGGATTCTCAGAGGCACACTGTGCACTTTCAATTGGTATCAGAGAGAGCTTGATCATTAAAAGGTTAACACCTTGATTAAAAAGACCTCCTACTCTTATTTCTTTTCTACAAACATATCTTATAAAGAAAATGAGTACAAAGGACTATGCTTCTACAAGACCCTCAGTGTGTAACTTGAATAAGTTCACACTCTGGAAGGCCAGAATAAGGCTTTATATGAATTCAATTGATGAAGATATTTATAATGTTCTTCTCACGGGTCCTCCTGCTCCAGTTAGGTAAAAGGAAGGAGAAATCTCAACAACTGAGGTTGTTCAAAAAAAAGAATGGACAGAGGCTCAGAAGAAGGTCAATGCATGTGATGCCAAGGCCATGACCATTCTGGTGTCAACAATGTCAGATGACATTTTTCAGAAGGTTGCTGAATGCCAATCAGCAAAAGAAATCTGGGACTCACTCACCACAATGGTGGAAGGAAGTGTTGATGAAAGAAAGGACGAAAAGTCCCTTCTCATATCCCAGTATGAGAACTTTCAAAAGAAAGTTGAAGAATTTGTTGCTGATATGTATGACAGATTCAGTCTTATCATTAATGAGCTCAGAGGCTTAGACAAGGAAATATCCTTGACTGAAATTAATGATGAGATTCTCATGTGCTTTCCTAGCTCATGGGATTCAAGGATCTAGGCAATTAGAGAATCCAGATGCCATAGAGAGATCTCAACTGAAGCTTTGTTAGGAAAGCTTAAGTCTTATGAGATGTTACAGAAGAATAGGTTTGAGTCGGTAGAGAGGGAAACCACTCCAGCTCCTATCCAAAGAAGCCTAGCTCTGAAAGCTACTGAAGGAGAGCCCTCTACTCCTGAGGATGAAATGTTCAGTCTGCTAGCAAGAAGATTCAATAAGTGGGTCAAGACTGAGGACTCAAGGAGAAAAGAAAGGGATTCAAAGCCCGAGTATGATAAAACTCCAAGGAAGAAGATTATCTGCTATACCTGCAACAAACCAGGGCACATTTCTCCTGAGTGCCCACAAGAGCAAAGGGACAGAAGCAGCAACAAAGAGGAAAAGAAGAAGAAGAGTTCCTTCAGAGGAAAGGACGAGAAGAAAGTCAAGGGCTTCATTGCTGAAACTTGGAGTGATTCTGAAGCAGAATTAAGCTCCTCATCATCTGAGAGTGATGATGAAGAAGAAGAAGTAGCAGCCTGCATGATGGCTCTTTGGATGGCATCAGATGATTAAGATGATCAGGTATCTGTCTTTGATGAATTTGATTTTACCTCAGAAGATTTTAAATCATGCTTCAATGATTTCTGCATTGAACATCTTAGGGTAGAAAAAGAATTAGACATTGCTAAGTCTGAACTAGAGAATCTTAAGAAAGATGAAATGCACCTAATAAATCAACATCTAACAAGTGAAATTAACAAAAAAGAATCAGAATTGATTAAAGGAGAGAAGAAAACATAAATCTAAAAGAAGAGCTAGCAAAGGCAAAGGCCTTTGAGGACTCACTCAATGGGAGGAGTCAGAAGCTCAAAGACATCACTGAAAATCTCTCTATGAGATTTAATCACCTAGGGTTAGGAGTAGAGCCCTCCACTAGCACAGAAGCACCTAGGAAACCTACCTGGAAAAATCCAGTAACATTTGTTAGACCTAGTGAGTATCAACCAAGTGAGAAGAGTGCATCATCCAAGGGTAGAGATAACAATCATCCAGATAAGATAGACAAACCTAAAAAGATAAATCTGTATAATAAGGAAAAACCCCTAGGCAAGAGTAATGTAGAAAAGTCAAATAATCTCAATCAAAAGGTTAGAGCAAAACCTAGAATAATAAAACATTCTGCTAATTTGTTATATTTTTGATACATTTTATACTCATTTCAAGTATCAAGATAAGAGGTTTGGGAAATCCATTCCCTATCATCGCAAAGGGTATCATGAAAGACCCTTCTATTCTTTCATTGAACCCTATAATGGTAAAAACAAAGGGCCCAAGGTAACCTGGGTTCCTTCTAATGTTTGAATTACCTGTGCAGGGTTAGGTAGGGCCCCACTCAAGAGAAAATAGAGTGGGAAGTAAGATGCAGATTTTGATTAAGGAACAAGATTTAGTCAAGGGAGTAATTTCTAACTTGAATCTTTCCTAATGATTATTACAATTATATTATAATCTATTTTCAATAAATATAATTGCTGGGAAAAATAGTAAGAATTTTCTAAAGAAATAGATCTGTTCATTCAGAGATGCGTCGAATAGAAGTCGACGTACCATCGACTTCTACTCGACGTTAGCGTCAAGAACCACTCAGAGTAGACAATTCGAATAGATCTCAACGCAACGTCGAGTTCCTATCGACGCATGCGTCGTCTTATTGGTCTCAGGCTAAAGAAGAAATTGCGTCAACTGAAAGTCGATGTAACGTTGACGGGACCATGTCGACTTAAGGCTTGCTGAACAATCTCGAAGTTACGTTGAGTACTAGTCGACGGAACGTCGATATAATAGCGCGGGCAGAATTGCTTCTAAAAGCAACCCCGACACTGCTTTGCACGCCAAATAATAGGTTTTATCGACGGTGCGTCGACATAAACCCTAAGTTGCGATTATTCATCTACTTTTAAGCAATCACTGCGTCGAAACATTTACGCTTTCAAATTCTACTCTCTTTGCTCTCTTGCTTTCCTGTTCTCCAGCTCTCTCTTGTTCTCTCTCTCTCTTGTTCTCTCTTTCTTTGTAGGTACATCCAATCAATGGCCCCTCCTATGATTAATTATGGGTTCGATGTGGACATTGACTCTTTCAGCGCAGCGGCCGACAGCTTCAAAGCCATTCTGGGCTTGCTTCAGGATGCTGGCTTAACCAAACTGATATCCACCAGGAGCAAGATACTTGATATTGAATTGACGGAGCTTAAGGAGTCTATACAGATAGGAGAAGACGGCTCCCTTAATGGGAAAGTTTCTGAAACAGACATTCACATCACAGAGGAGATGCTGAGTCAGACATTTGATCTTCCAACTGGGAGTGACTCTGATGAGCTGACAGGTGAAGAGATTAAGAAAGCATTAGAGATTATGCAGTTCAGAAAAGAGAAGGCAATCAATCTCAAGAAGATTGACTTGGGAGAAGAATACAAATTTCTTGCTGACAATGTGGGAAAAGTGCTACTCTGCAAAATCTCTGCTCATGATGTTATACCAAAGCAGCAGCTGCAAATAATGGGAGTTCTTGTTCTCAAGAAGAAGATAAATTGGGGGAGATGCCTTCTAAAGATGATTGGGCATAAGTATGCTCATACAGAAAATGCTTATATGAGAATAATGAGCCAAGTGCTCTTTCAACATTACTCAAGCATCTGCAAGTCAAAAGGAGTGACAATTCCTCCTAGAAAGAGAATAAACATTGGAATTTTCTCTAAGTGGACCAGGCAAATCCTGAAGCCTGGTCAAGCCCCAGCTTCACCTCCTCCCTCTCCTCCTCCTCCTCAAGAGCCGGAGAGGCAAATACCAGACCCTTGCTATCCCTTCTCCTCACTCTTCACCTCCACTGGACAATGTTCCAGATATCCATCAGGATGATGCTCCAGCATAACATTCTCCTCAACAGCAACAACAACAACAACAGATCCATCATTCTTTACCATCCACTTCAGCCGCTGAGCCATCTCACCAAATCCCTCATCAACTACCATCCACTGTCATTCCAAATTATCAACTGTCTCCACCTCCACCACCATTAGTTCATTTCTCACCTGACATTTACCATCCTCTATCCCCTATCCAAGAAGACATTGATCCATCACCTCCTCCTTTTGCATCTCATACTCCACCAATTGATCTTAGCAGGTCATTTCCAAAGTTGTGGCCATAGCCTCCTCCACCATTGCAGACCAGGTGGCCTCTCAGGCTAGAAAGTTTGACAGAAAATACTCACAAATGGAGGGTGAGCTACTAAGTTTTAAAAGATATTTTCAAAGTCTCAAAGATTTTGTACCTTCCTTCATGGTCACAAAGGAATTCTTAACCTCTCTGGATAGCAAGGTTAAGAAGGGGGAGAACATTTTGGAGGAAGAAAGACTTGTCCTAGAGTTGAGTGGACAAAATAAAGGTGATGCCAATGAAGCTCCTGACAAAGCTACTATAATCCAACAAGCACAGATCCAGGGGGAGCCTGGAGATGAGGGGGGGAGCTTGCACCAGATGCAGCAGATATTCATGGGGAGCCTGCCCTAGTTGTTCAAAGGGATTTGGATACTGAAATGGCAGTTGTTAGTACAGTAGTGGTTCAGGATGAGCCTCTGAATGAAACAGAGCTATATCAAGCAGCCAAGATTGCTCAGGAAGCTGTCCAGAAGGCTGAAGAGAATGCACACTCTCAGAGGAAGCTTCCCAGAGATATTACTACTAAAAAAATGATGAGCCCTTGTAGATTGCCCCAAGGAAAGTTTCTTCAAAAGTATTTTCAAGGAAAAGAAGAACTCCTAAGAAGGAGCAATGAGGCTCAGGTACTCTGTAAGAAAATTTTTCTTCCTGGAAGACAGCTATGGAGAGTTATATTTTGAATGATATGGTTTGAGCTTTCAGTCAATTATTTTATGAGTTTTCAGTAAATTATTTTCTTTTTTATATATTGTTTTGGATGTATTCTTGATTATATAAAAGGAATGTGTAAAATCACTTTATTCAAATTGTAAAATTTGTTAAGATAAATATGATGAGATTGTTGGGAAAAACCCTTTGATTTAACTTAACAAATTACCTAAAAGTGATTTTATCTCTTACGAATGAATTACCCATTGTATAGTGAGGGTAATCTGGTCACTGGATGTCTTAGGATGTCACACTCAACCTAGGGTGTTAAGTCCAGATCAAGAGAAGCAAAACTCGGGCAAAGTTAACATTTGCGTCGAATAGAATTCGACGCAACTCTGACTATAAGTCCAAGTTGTTGTCGATGCTACTCTGACTATAAGTCCAAGTAGTTCACCTATCTGTCGAAGTAATTCAAGCTGACGTTCCATCGAATAGGTATCGACGTAGAGGCTATGGAACCGTCGAAGTACTTTGAGAAGTCGACACAACCTCTACTTCAACTCGGCGCAGAAGGAAGTACATGTCGAAGCAACCTAAATTCGACGCAATGTCGACTTCATCTCGACACAGAGTAATGAAGCTTAGAACCATGCCATCAACTCGACAGTTACGTCGATAGGGTATCAATGCAACGCTGACTAGCTGAGTTCAATCAGAGCAAGGATGAATTTGAAGCTGCTCCTACAAGAACTCGAAGGTGCGTCGATAAGAGAGGAAGAGAACTCGACGTTACGTCGAATACAGCCTGAAAAGGAAACCTTTTCAGCTGTCATTTTTGGACACTCTCCCATGGCCTACCTCTCTCAAGACCGTTCTCCAATGGATCCTTAATTACCTCAAATGGAATGAAGAATTAAAAGAGGATAGAGAAAAGCTTTCTTGGAAACAAGCTTTATGTTGGTGAATGGGTCGGGAATTAAAGAAGGAAAGAAGGATGTAAATGTCCAGACAAAAATACCTTTTCAGCTCTTACCAAAAAAGGAAAAGAAATTCAAATTGAACTGGACAATAAAATGGATGAGAAGAAAGAGAAAAGCAAGGCATTCATTGCAATCGACCATCATCTTCTCTCAAGGGCTCTCTTCTTCTTCCTCCATCAGGAACCCTAATAGAAAATATACAGAGAAGATAAGAACATCTACTCTTCATCACAATCATATAGCAGGCTGATCTTAATCAGAAGAAAAGAACAAAGGATCTGAAAGCTGCTCTTCATCACCATCTCATAGCAGCCAGATCTCAAACAGCAGAAACACAAAGGATCTGACAATCAAAGCTCATGCAATACATTACTATCATAAGCAGGAGTTAATCAAGAGCAGATCATGTGATAGATACAAGAAGTTGTGTATCATACATCCTCCATAAGAATTCTGAGAATAGAATTCCTATACCATTTATCTTCTTCCTTCTCCTTCTAATTCTCTTCTGTAAAAGAGTTTTATTAATCCCTCTTCAAAGGATTCAGTAGTTTAAGATCTCCTTATTAAAAGATCTGGTGGTTCAAGATCTCCTTATCAAAAGATCTGGTGGTTCAAGATCTCCTTATCAAAAGATCTGGTGGTTCATGATCTCCTTATCAAAAGATCAGTGGTTCTGAGAGTCTCCTTGTCAAAAGACTCAAGCACAGTTGGTGCAATCCTACCAGGTGGTAGAATAGAGGACTACCCACATTTTGGGGAACCACTATAAAAATCTTTGTGTCTTCTGGTTTGCTAATTTTCTGTGTTGTCCCTCATAGCTAGTTTACATTACAGTTTTTTGCTTTATATTTCAGCACGATTTTATTCTGCCTGAGATCTTGATTGAGCATAAATCCTTGGATTATTTTATTGTATTCACAGTTAGGATAGAAATAATTTTAATTCTCTATTCACCCCCTTTAGAGGATTCTCAGAGGCACACTGTGCACTTTTAAGAACTATATTACTTGTAATTGAGGATAAGACCTTGAGTGTGACTAAATACTACTTTATATTCCTTGTCACACAATTGACTTATGATGATTAGATTATGCTTCAACCCTTCAACATGAGCTATCTTATCAAAATATATTGACCCAACCGTGATCACCCCATATCCTTGGGTTTGACCACAGCTGGAGTCCCCAAACATTACCTTAGGTCCAATCATTATTTTACAGTCTTCCAGCAGTTGCTTATCTCAAGTCCTATGTATAGAGCAGCCACTGTCCAAGTACCACAGCTGGTTTATAGTTAGAAAGTTCCTTTCCTACAACACAATTAAAAGTTAAGTTGAACCCAAGTTGCCTTGAGTCCATTGTTACCAACATAAGGACTAACATAAGAAAATTAAGGTCTAGACATATAACCTTTAGGATGAGAGGTTATATGAGGACAATTGCCTTATCTCAAGTGCCTTATCTACATAGGACATATAACCTTTAGGATGAGAGGTTATATGAGGACAATTGCCTTATCTACATAGGACATATAACCTTTAGGATGAGAGGTTATATGAGGACAATTGCCTTATTTTACAGTCTTCCAGCAGTTGCTTATCTCAAGTCCTATGTAGATTGTACCAACAATCTCTCATGAAATGACCAACCTTGTGACAACAATTGCCTTCAAATTTATTATATTTATTCTTCCTGATAATTCGAACAAAAGAGGAGAGTGGTCTTGTGAATGATCCATGTTTCTGTTATGTTGATCAGAATCATCCATACATCGACTTCTTGTCAACATAAAAGATATAGGTCTCGACGTATGTCAGGTGAAACTCGACTTAAGTTGAGATCTTCCAAAATATTTAGGCTGATTATTATTTTTATGCATGTTAGCTTTTCCCAAGATTCCTCTTTTCTTTGGAGAAACTAAAGCTATCACAACATGATTCACTTGTTCATTAATCTTCTTATAAGGAGTTTTTCTATTAACACTCTTTTTTATAGAAGGAATATCAACCATTGAACTACTGGCTCTTTCCCTTTAACACTTATGAACCTTACTGGATTTTTCCAGGCAGGTATACTGGGAGAATTAGACTTCTTAGGAGATTTAGCTCTTAGACCAAGATTCGTAAACCTATCAGAGAGGTTTTCAGAAATAGCCTTAAGTCGTTGAAAATCCTCCCATTTAAGCTATATTTAAAGAGTTTAGCTTTATTAAGGTCATCTTTTATGTTTTCATTTTCAAATCTCAATGAGTTAATTTCATCTCCGAGCCTTCCATTTTGAACTTTTAGTTCATAATTTATTACTACTAGATTTTCTTCTTTTAAACTTTCAGTCGGAATAGCTATCTCTTCTCTAAAGAGTTTAATTTTTTTTAGTTTTTTGCCATCAACTGCTCTTGGCAGAATTCTTTAAAAGCTAATTTAAATTCTTCGGAACTAAAATCAAAATTATCAAAATAAGATACCTCATTTTCTTCTTCTGGAGATTCATCATTTTCTTCAGAAAGTTCTAGTGTCATCATACAGATTTCTTCTGTTTTGCTCTATTCATCATCTGAGCTAGATGAACTTTCTTCCTCAGTATCACTCCATGTTTTTGCAATAAATCTCTTGCCCTTTTTCTTGTACTTCTTATTTGAATCATAGTTCTTCTTCTGATCCTTCCCCTTTTTCTGGACTTTGTCCTTGGGGTTGTCTTTGCATTTAGGAGTAATATATTCTGGCTTCCTACAATTATAACATATATTATTTTTATTAGAGGTTTTGTCAATCCCTTGTCTTGATTGACTCCTCTCTTTCCTTCTTGAGTCTTCTGACTTGATCCGTCTCTTAAATCTTCTTCATCAAAAACTTTCTATGCAATTGTATTTTCTTTAGTAGAAGATGAAGTCTTCTCCTTAGCTTCACTTTCTGCCCTTGTCATACAACTGATATATCTATACTGCAAATTTAACGAAATTGCAAACATGGGGTCAAATGGTTACATAATATTCTAAGTTTTATGTAGAACTCATGGTTGTGTAATATATTCACAAAAAAATTTACATAACTAATCATAGTACATGCCATAGATTTTAATTCTAATGTAGTGCAAGTTAAGTGAAGATAATTATGCAACCAAGCGACACAAAAATTTATAGTGGTTCCCCTAAATATTTGGGTACTCCACTCTTCTGCCCCTTGGCAGGATATCCACTAATCAATGCTGAGTCTTTTGTTAAGGAGACTCTTAGAACCAATACAATTGAATCTTTTGTTAAGGATATTCTAAGAACCAAAGGAAACTCTTAATAAGGTGTTTCAAAACCACTGAATCCTTTGATAAGAAGATTCTCAAGACCAAGAGACTTTTGATTCAGAAGGCCCAACAACTACTGGATTGTTATAAAATGAATTCTAAAGACTCTATCTGAATCCTTTGTAGAGAGATTCTTAAAACTCTTTCTGTATGAGTGGTTGATCTTAGATTTCCATAATGTTATCCTCTTCAGTAAATCTCTGAGGACAAGCACTATATGGATACGTATTGTAGTAGACAAAGCGGTAGATTCCTATTGTGAGACTAGATTCAATAGAGAGAGATTTGAATCTATATGAGAGGAATACATGATGAAGAACTTTTTAATTCTCCAGAGAAAAAGAGCCTTCAGATCTAGAGAAGATGATCTTGTCGACTGCATAAGTTCTCTGAGGTTTTCTTGATGGAGAGGGAGAAGAGACAAGAGAAATTCGAGAGAGAGTTATGTTGTATTTCTTCTGTATGTTGCTCTCTTGTGTTCTTCAATCAGAACGAGAATATATATATGTGCTGCTAAATAAATCTCTTGTCAGGTGTGACCCAATTAGAATAAATACCTTCTATAATTGAATCATCAACGTTCACAATCATATTTGAATCATTACAATAATCTACTCAATCTTCATTCGAAATTATTATGTAGAGAATTCGACACAAGGCTTCTTGAACTTTGATTAGTTGTCAATGTATGCTGAGATATATAGAGAAAGTATATCTCAATATATGCAGTCATACTTATGCTCTGACTTCTTTATAAGAGATTTTGACACAAGAAAGTGATACTGCTTGTCTTCATGTGTTGGCTACTAGTCAAAGCACAAAATAAGCTTCTTGTCTTATGTCGACATATACTTGTATACTTCCCATCGTACGTCGACATCTCTTTGTATACTTCTTGTTGTACGTCGACATCTCCTTGTATACTTCTCATCATACGTCAACATTTCCTCAAAGCATAAAATTTTACTTAGCCTTATTTTGATTTCCTAAGAGCACTGATTCTTTGTCTGTCCACTGAATGACTTTAAACTTATACTAAATTAGATGTCATCTATACATATAAGCATTTTATTCTTACATCACTTTAATAACCTGATATGTCAAATCAAAAAGGGATTTTCCCAATAGTGGGGAGGACTAGTTCTCTTGAGAGGGTAGGGTAGCAGGTTGATAGCCTCCCCTTGTTGGTAATGGATTAAAGTGTACTCTACATGTGTGAAATGATAATGCATGTGCATAATGTGGCGGGTTGACTGACCCTGCTAGACATCACACTCTGGATGGTAAGGACAGTGACTCATGGATAACATCATGTTCAGAATGACAGTATGTTCCTTAGACAATTGATTATTGTATATGTGATATCCACCTAGAGTTCTATATGATCAATATCATAGTTTTTTAGTATACCTCCAGTTGGGCGAAGAATGAGTATTGGCTCAGACAGTTGTACCTAAGGTCTAGGGATAATTATGCTTAAATACCATATAAATGTCTAGAATGTGCCACTACCACTGTTTGTCAATGATGATGGTTCCTATGAGACTATCTACCCCACGAATAAGAGATCTCAGTCATTAGTTTGCACTTGATTAAGATCGGGTGTCAACGTCACTGTCTCTACATCTTGCATGATGATTCTATGTCGACATAGTAAAAGTGTGTGTGCATGTGCGGATGTGATGATAGTGATATATGTATTTCCGTAGTGTGACTCAGACGAGTTGTGTTGTTTACTTTCTATCATTATTACCGTACTCTTTTATACTATTTACTATATTTCTTAAGATATGCAATTATTCATACTTATATATATATTGCATTCTGTTGACACTTACTGCAGGATAGTTACGTCCTCCCTTAAGCACATTAAGGGCTCAAGGAAAGAGACAGAACCACAACCAATATGTATAGTATTGCTAACCCTCACTTCAATTGCTACCCTATGTGTTCTATGAGCTATTACATGAACTTGTGGTGGACTTGACATGGAGATAGAATATGTCAGGAGATTGTGTTATAGTTAATAACATAGTTAGTCCAGTAGATACATAGATTACATTACTTTGTGTATTAGTATTTATCTGACTTGACATGTTTACTTATGAGCCACTAGACTTTTTATAGACTATATGTTTTGACCGTTGGGCCTCATGCCATAATTGTTGTGTTTTTCTGTCTCTTTTTATTACCTTTACATTTTTGTGATTTACTACGGGTTGTTAGTCTTCCGCTAGTATATCTTTTGCTACCGCCTATTGCATACCTTGATTGTGGTGTGATGAGTATTCGCTTAGCAACAACATCAGTTCGTAGTGTTAGGAGAGAATGATAGGAGAAGGCTGAGATATTAATACCTCTACTCCTCCATTATTCCCTTCTTTGTTGCAGATTGGCGGTGATGTACGATAAGATCCCCTCATCGGTACCTTTTTCCAAGGTGATCTTATAGTAAGGAATTTTGCTAGTTTTGTCTTCAGCACTTCTTCCTCTAGACATCCTAGTTGCCCTGGAGCTTCAAGGAGAAGATCTCAAAGATTTCTGGAGCCGCTAGAGAGCCCAAGGATGAAGACATGGAGGTCGGATCTCTTGGAGAGAAGACAAATAAAGTAGAATCTTAGTGAAAACATCTCCTCTACTCCAAATGCACCCAAGACTAAAACAAAATCCAAATTGACGACTCTTTTCTCCACTCTTAGGGAGAATTCTCTCTTCTCACACCATATCTTTATCTTCCTTTTGCCAACAACTCTGGTAAAAAGATATTTTCCTATTTCTATGGGTGTATGATGCTTGATCACATTTAAGAACTATATCATTTAATTTCCATACCCTTAAGTTAATGAATGTGATTTTGATTAGCTTTACAGTGATTTGGGATGGTTGTAATGGATGCTTTTCTTTCCCTCTTTCAATTTATATTAGTTTCTTGAACGCACACAAATAACTTTTGCTAAGCTAAAATAGTTAGAGACATTTTAGTTAATGATTGCTACCGATCTGTATTCCTTATGGAGATGATAAACTCATCATTGTCTAACTTGGGATCGGTATGCTTGCCACTCGTCAAGTTTTTGGCATCGTTTCTGGTGAATATAGATATTCCTATAGATGTAATTCAATGAACACTCCAAAACAAGTTTTAGAATTTCTTTTCATGTAATATTTCTTTTTGCATGTTTTACTATCTTTAATTTCATTTTCCAATTTATTTTCCCTTGTTCTTTAGACTTTACGATTATAGCACTATTTATTATTTCTTCACCATTTTCAAAGTTAAGCTATCAAGGTGTCATTCTGTTAACATCTGCATACTGTAAATGGTGTGATAGGAGAGATCATAGGAATGAAGAATGTCGTAGAAGCAATGGTGGCATAGGGGTAACCTAGACTTTGTATTAGTGATGTGGATCAAATCTTCATGATAGAAATTACTGCACTAGGAGAAATTTTCATGCATATTATACTCTAGTACCTAACCATTTACATGTCGTAGAATCATATATGAGAAATAGTGAGGATCATGTTAAAAATCTATCACTGATACGAAGTTAAAAAACTAGCTCTGATATTAAGTGAAAATTTCTTTAGAAGCGGGAATAAGGCGCAGGAACACTCCATAAAGAAGCTAAGCAGCCAACAACAATAGAATGACAAGAAAATCTTGTATTAACAATCTTCTTCACAATTCGAGAGATACATGGCGAGACATGATTTATCAGAATACAAGATGGAGAAAAAACAGAAACAAACAAGCAGCCGACGAACAATAAAAAACTGAGATCGCCAGAGACAGCTGCAACTACCAGACTGCACGGTAACAACTGAGATCGCACAACTGCTGACTTATTTCTCTACTGAAGAACCAACCTGTCCGCACTTCCTGATCGCCTGACCGTATGGTCGCATAACCACTGATGCTGCTCATGAACAGAAGAAGGGAATTGCACACTATCACCTGACCACAACTCCTAGTCGCCTGACCGTAGAGGTCGCCTGACCGCCGAGCTTGCCGCGAATCTGTAGAAGAACTACCACAACTCGTCCAGACCACCAGAACCTGAGACCGCACGAGCTGAATCAGATCGCAAATCTCAGACCGCCTGAATAGTAGTTCTACAGTTCTCTATTCCCTCCTCTTCTAGTTCTTCTTTTTCCAATGATGGGCCATGCACCTCTATTTATAGGCAAATAGATGGATGTCATCACCGTCACAGAGAGATACAACAACTGCCTAACAAGATGTCGCGCGGTCACCCAAATCATCACACCGCGAACAACCACATCGATAACACATTGCGATAAGGCAGATCGCCCGGTCACCAACAGGGGAACATCTTGAGCACAACTAGCCGATCTCAACTAGTTGCCAGAAAGAGCCCACGCAGACCGCGCGGTCTCTGCAGTCTAACCTTTTTCAGACTGCCCAGCCCACTTCCTCTTCCACTTCAAAAATTCACCACTCCCCCTTGAAGTGGGAAGTGGAAGTCAGCCCAAGAAAGCCCCGTAACAGACCAAAAGGTCCCTTCGACAACGACTTTGTGAAGATGTCCACGACATTGTCCTCGCTCCGCACATTCTCAACCATCAAAGATCCATCTAGCACCTTCTCACGAACGAAGTGATGCTCGATCTCGATGTGCTTGGTCCGCGCATAACAAACTGGATTATTAACCAGTTTAAGAGCACTCTCATTGTCACCACGTAGCAGAGTAGGACCTCAGACCTCCTCATGGATGTCCCCCACTAGACTCCTAAGCCAAATGACTTCCTGAGTTGCCAAGTCTGAAGCCTTGTATTCCGCTTCCGTAGTGGAGACATACATTGAATCTTGCTTCTTGCTGCACCACGAGATAGCTGCAAAGCCAGTCATAAATACATACCAAGAAGTTGACTTTCGCTCATCTGTATCTCCTCCATAATTAGCATCCGTGTAACCATGCCTTCTGAAACTCGAGTCTTTCCCATAAAAGAGACCCATATCAGAGGTGGACTTCACATACTTCAGAATACTCCTTGCCGCCATCAGATGAAGTTTCTGTGGCTTCGCCATATACTGACTCACTTAGCCCACAACATAAGCAATATCCGACCTTGTAATCGTCAGATATATAAGACTACCAACCAAAGCCCGGAACACTAAGGGATCAGAAAAAACCCTTCCCTCATCTCGTCGAAGCTTCAAACCAACCTCCAGTGGAGTAGAGCTACTCTTCACCTCTCCCATGATGAATCGCTTTACGATCTGTTCTGCATAGACCTTCTAGGAAATGAGGACACTGCTTTCTTTCATCTCCACCTCAAGTCCAAGGAAATGATGGAGCTCACCCAAATCCTTCATCTCGAATCTTATAGCTAGCTCATCCTGAAGCCTAGCTACCTCCTCTTTAGAGTTCGCTATAACGATCATATCGTCAATGTACAACAACACCAAGACCTGAAGCTTCTCCGACTTCTTTACAAACAAGCATGAATTTGAATCATAAGCAAAATAACCCCATAATTGGAGATATTCTGCAAATCTTCCCAAACCACGCCCGAGACACCTGCTTTAAGCCGTAAAGAGCCTTCTTGAGCTTGCAGACATGTCCTAGATGAACTTCAGAAACATAGCCAGGTGGCTGCACCATAAAGATATCCTTGTCAATCTCGTCGT
This sequence comes from Dactylorhiza incarnata, assembly GCA_033032865.1. Taxonomy (NCBI): domain Eukaryota; kingdom Viridiplantae; phylum Streptophyta; class Magnoliopsida; order Asparagales; family Orchidaceae; genus Dactylorhiza; species Dactylorhiza incarnata. Next base: position 13,107,362 of record JAWHQI010000028.1, read on the forward strand.
AAAGGAAAGCATTCTTCACGTCGAGTTGCCAAATCTTCCATCCTTGGCAAGCTGCCAAAGCAATCACCACCTGCACCGAAGTCATCTTGGTAACTAGACAAAATATCTCTTCATAGTCTTCTCTGTATTATTGAGAGGACCCTAGAGCTACAAGGCGAGCCTTATACCGCACGATGCTGCCGTCAGCCTTCTTCTTCAGCTTGTAAACCCACTTATATGTCACATGAGTAATGTCATCAACCTTGGGCACAAGATCCCAGGTCTCATTCTTTCTGAGGGCATCATCTCCTCATCCATGACATCTTCCCACTCCTTGAATCCAGTGGAATTTTCAAAACAAGACGGCTCTCTCTCATCTAGGGGGTCTGCAAAGAAACATGAGACAAAGCTCACCAAGTTTTCCTATGTATACCGAGCTGGTAGAATAATAGTCCGCTTAGACCTCCACAGGGCTTTACCCTGATCCACCACTTCTGTTGTTGCTTCTGAACTAGCTCTCCTTCTAGGCACACTTGGAGTATTGCTCCCCCTACTTCCAGAACCAGAAGCACTTGTCCCAGAGCTAGAAACAACTGGAGCACCTGGTGACACAGACAACTCCGTCATAAGTTCTTTAACAACTTCTTCTTGCCCTCCATCTGACCTGCTCTCTTGTAACTCCACAGATGATCTATCCTGGTATGACATCAGCTCATCGAATACCACATCCCTTGAGACCATAAACCTCCATGTCTCGGGATCCATGCATCTCCAACCCTTCTTTCGGTCATCATAACCGACGAATACTAGCTTCCTTGCTTTCGCATCTAGCTTCGTTCTAAGAGCATCAGGAACATGCACATATCAGGAAGATCCAAACACTCGAAAGTGTTCCACACTAGGCTTCTCCTTAAACATCAACTCATGTGGAGTCTTCATGTAGATAAGACTAAGAGGCTTCTTATTGATGACATAAGCTGCACAAGACATTCTATCTGACTAGAAGGACCTAGGAATGCCTTTAGCATAAAGCCAACACCTTCAGGTCTCCGTCAGATGATGGATCTTCCGCTCTGCAACTCCTTTCTGCTATGGAGTATGTACAGAAGAAAGCTCTCTCCGAATGCCATACTTTCTGCAAAAAATGAAGAACTCACTTGAGGTGAACTCCCCTTCATTGTCAGTTCTCAACTTCTTGATCCGCAGACCAAGCTGGCCCTCGACAAGCTCCTTGAACTCCACAAACTTCCTGAACGCCTCAGACTTCTCCTTCACAAAATATACCTAGGTATATCTAGTGAAATCATCAATCAAGACCAGCATATACCTGCTACCTCCAAGACTGGCAGTTGCGGTGGGTCCAAATAGATCACCATGAATACACTCCAATGGTGTTTTGCATCTGGTGTGTGACTTGTCAAATGGAAGTCACTGAGCCTTACCAAACTGACATCTTGCACAAACATGAACATCACTTATAGACTTGGCAAGCCATTCACCAGGCCTCTTGTCGCCATAGCCTTCAGTTATCCATACCAACATGCCCAAGCCTCTCATGCTAGATAGCAGCGCTGTCATTCACCCTCATCTTATCAACATAGGAGCTTGTTGATAAAACAAGCAAGTCCTTCACCCTCCATCCAACATGAGTGACGCCAGCCTTCAAGGTTGGCACATTTAGGAGAAACTTCACTTTTGTTGGGCCAAACAGAATGTGATACCCAACATCTACAACATTGGTCGCGGAGAAGATGTTCTTCTTCATACCCGACACATGATTTGACTCCTCAAGATGAGTGGACCTCTATCACTGCCCAAAGAAATGACACCCTCCTTCTCGACTACATGAACAGTATCATCAACAGTAATAATATCATCATTACCTGAGTATGCCTGCAAAGAAGAGAACTTCGACTCATCCCCGGCGAGGTGATGACCACACCTTGAGTCAACAATCCAATCATCTTGATAGTAGATGGAAGCCAAAGCACGAACACAAATGCCCATCATGAAAGCACCTCCACCCCAACTACCTTCAGCACTAGAATCTACCTCTCCTTTTCCTGCAGCATGCCCTGGGTGAAGATTAACTCTGCAGTCCTTTTTGAAGTGATCAGGCTTGTTGCACATGAAGCACCTTGGTCCTTCCTTCTTCTTCCCATCATGCTTAGGAGCCTAGATCCTCTCCTGTTGATATGAAGTTGAAGGACCATCGCTAGTAAGCGACTTCTTCTTCTTGTCACATCTCTTCTTCTTACCAGAATAAAGAACCCCACTCTCTCCCACAGGGACAGATATCTCAGCCATCTTCTTAGTTAAGCTCTTCTGCAAAGCAAACAGATTCTCCAGCTCTAGCAACGATGGTTGATTAGCCTAGCCTTGCACAGAAGTAACAAAGGCCGCATACTCCCTCTACAAGCCATGGATTATGTGCATCTTCAGCTTCGCTTCTAAGATAGGCTCTTTCGGGTCTAATGTCGATATCTTAGCACATAGGTTCTTCATCTTCAAAAAGAAGGATGAATGGACAATTCACCTTGAGTTGCTTTTGCCAACTCATTCTCAAGAAATTGTAGTCGCGCTACATTCTTTTTGTTGAACAGGCTATCCAAGGTCGTCCATATCTCAGCAAAAGACCGACATCCTATGATGTTTTCGAAGAGCTCATGAATGATAGCTCGCTTGAGAGTGAACTCTGTCTTAGCATTTGTTCTTTTCCAAGCCTTCACCTGCTCACCATTCCCTTCAACAGCTACCACTGGCTGTCTCGCTTCTCCACCGACTACCTCCCATAAATCCTAGCCAAGAAGATAACTCTCCATGCAAGAATTTCACTTCTTGAAGTTAGTCTGCGTAAGGAGTTCAATACCAAGACCTCTTGCATATCCTCCTTCCATTGTTATACCACTGGTTAACTTGAACTTCCAAAAATCCAAGCAAGACACGGTGGCTGCTCACTGCTTAAACCTTTTGTCCTTTTGATACCATGTTAAAAATCTATCACTGATACCAAGTTAAACAAAACTAGCTCTGATATCAAGTGAAATTTTCTTTAGAAGTGGGAATAAAGCGCAGGAACACTCCAATCATAACCAAGCTATGCAACCAGCAACAATAGAAGGACAAGAAAAATCTTGTATTAACAATCTTCTTCAAAATTCGAGACATACATGTTGAGACATGATTTATCAGAATACAAGATAGAGAAAAAACAGAAACAAACAAGCAGCTAGCGAATAGTAAAAACTGAGATCGTCAGAGACCGCTCCAACTGCCAGACCGCACAGGAACAACTGAGATTGCACGAACAGAACCAGGTCGGGAACCTGCTATCTGTCAGACTGCTACCTAAGACCGCACAAACTGCTGATGTATTGCTCTGCTGAAGAACCAACCTGTCTGCACTTCCTAATCGCCTGACCGCAAGATCGCATAACCATAGAAGCTGCCCGCGAACAGAAGAAGGGAATTGAACACTATCACCTGACCGCAACTCCTAGTCACCTGACCGCAGAGGTCGCCTGACCGCCGAGCTCGCCGCGAATCAGTAGAAGAACTACCACACCCCGTCCAGACCGCCAGAAGCTGAGACCGCACGAGATGAATCAGTTTGCAAATCTCAGACCGCCTGAACATTAGTTCTACAGTTCTCTATTCCCTCCTCTTCTGGTTCTTCTTTTTCAAATGACGGGCTCTGCACCTCTATTTATAGGCAAACAGACGGATGCCGTCGCCGTCACTGTCACAGAGAGTTACAAAAACCGCCTAACAAGAGGTCGTGCGGTCACGCAAATCATTAGACCGCGAACAACCACATCGATAACAGATTACGATAAGGCAGATTGCCCGGTCACCAACAGGGGAACATCTTGAGCTCAACTAGCCGATCTCAACTAGTTGCCAGAAAGAGCCCGCGCAGACCGCGCGGTCTCTGCGGTCTGAACTTTTTCAGACTGCCCAACCCACTTCCTCTTCCACTTCAAAAATTCAACAGCTCGATCTGTCACATCTTTATATAATTTATCTATTGCGGAGCTTGTTGAACAAGCTGGATATAATTAAAGATCTTGGGGTATTGCTTGATTGTGAAGAAGTCCACTAGTGAAGAAGCTGCAGTGGAATAACTATTGAGACCACCGAGGAGGATGTATTACCCATTGATTTGGTGGCTAAGGATAAGGCCTTAAATATCTCTAATTCAATTTTATGTGAATTTCATTCTTCTTTTGATACTACTAATGATTTTATGTTGCACTCTTATGAAATTATCGTTATTGATTTGGCGTAGAAGTTCATAATTGAAGTTAGATTATCACAGGTTGATGATGATGACAACGAAGTCACGCCCATCAAGTCATATGTCATTTTGAATGATCCTAACCCCTTCTTCCTCTTACATTTAAGAATAATATTTGTGAACCCCTACATGATATGGACGTTGAAGACCCTTCTTGGGTGATGGTGGGAAAAAATCTTGGGAGGACAAACAGTTTGAAGTGATGTACAAGTCGCCAATTCCATCCCATCGTCATTTCATTTGCTCCACCTAAAGGACTGGCTGCGGGGAGGGAAGAGATTTTTGTTATCACTGAAATAATATTGAAGGAGAAGAAGAAGATGAAGAAGGAGAAGACATGGGGATGGAGGATTAGCATTATTTCTAATTACCCCTTTGATATAGTCTCCAGAATTTTTTATTTTATTTTCAGTTGCCATTATATATCAGCATATAGTTGATTGAAAACAGTAATAATTTTATGTATTGCTTATTATGCAAGAACAATATATGAATGTTTAATACATATATTTGGTCCAGCTAGAGGACGTTAAACAATGTGCTTTTTGGGAGGCAACCCAAGTTCATTTTGTGCTAATCGTCTGTAATGTTTGTTATTATTTTTTGTATTCTATTTTGATTGTAGGTGTTGATCAAGTGCGTTATTTTGGATTGCATGAGCATGCACATTTGGGACTAGGCTGTCGATGCAACATTGGAATTGGGTAAATTCACTCCTTTTTCTTCCCCCTATTCTGAAGTCATATCCATTAGGGTCAATACTTACTTTAAGTTTGAGGATGGATAGAATTAGGAATTATTGTTTTTGTAATGCCTAAAATTAAAAAAAAATGTCGCCGCAAATTTTTTTGATTGCTTCATCTTCCAGTTTCATCTGCCCTTTTTTCTAATGAATTGTTTATTACTTTGGAGTGTATTATCATATATTGGAAGGATCTTCTTCTTACTTTTGTTTTGTGAAATTTTAATAAGTGTTAATTGATTATAACGAATTGGATTACCTCTTCTAGTGAGCAAGTAACAAAATTCCAGAGTTTTTCCTATGCATAAAGAAAATTGATATAGTTGAGTGTAGTAGTGTGTGAATTATTTAGATAGAAGGATGCTTGTCTTATTATGGAAGGTTTGTTTAACTTAATAACTAGAACTTGCCCTTATATGACCTTTGAAGCAATTTCATAGATTGTCTTTGTTTGGAAAATAATGTTGACATTCTTTTGGTTAGTTTGAGTGTGTATGCCACTCCATATTAAATTCACTGTTTTATACACAAGTTATGCTTTACACCTATTTCCATTGGTTTACCACCACTTTCACATCACCAAAGCCATATAGCCTTCCTAATTTCACACTTAATATGTTTAGCACTAGTTGTTTTGTATTGTGTTTTGGGAATTGTTTATGATGGGAAGTGAAGAATTCAATTTATGAAAGCGATGATAGGATAAAATTCAGCATTTTCATAGTTTATGATGTTTTGTCTTGTCTTCTAGTCTTCTTGCACGGGGGGGGGATAAGGGCGACCCAGATGATCTTTCTCGCTGTTCGCCTTTGTCCCACACGGCCTCTAGGCTTATGTCGTGTGTTATTTGTCTCCCTAAGTTTTTCCTTGATGAGTGGTAGGTGGTATGGTCTTTGGTGGTTGTCTTTTTTCCTTTCTCCCTTATCCCCGCGGTCTCGTAGATTCGTGTGTGTGGTGTCATCCACGCGGTCTCATAGATTCGTGTGTGTGGTGTTATCCCGCGGTCTCGTAGATTTGTGTGTGTGGCGTTATCCCCGCAGTCTCGTAGATTCGTGCGTGTGGTGTTATCCCCGCGATCTCGTAGATTCATGTGTGTGGTGTTATCCCCGCGGTCTCGTATATTTGTGTGTGGTTTCCTCTCTATCTGTCTTGTACGCTTTGCCTACCACTTTTTTACCATTTCTTTTATGATGTCCAAGCTGAAGGTTCCCCCTTCAGCTTGAGGGGGGAGTTGAGTTTATCAGTATTAGTATATTTATGTATGAGTGGTTTTAGTCCCACATAGTGTATGTGAGTTAATGTGTCTATGTAAGTCCTATATATTGCCCCTATGATGAAGAATAAGATTGCACCATTATATTTCTCTTTCATCCTTCTACTTTATTTACCTCTAGAGTTGAATAAAATTAAATAATACGTGTGCAAATTGTTTCTAATGTTGATCTGCTATTCACGAAAAAAAAGGGAAACAAACAAACTTCTACATTACAAACTATAATCATTAACAACTATATATCTGACACATGTGAAGAAAATTAGAATTATATTAGTTGTAGAATTTATGAGTGCAAAAATTGATTGTGGCATTTCTATTTGCTTCTCTGTAACTATAATTCTCCATAATGTAAACATTTGCTGCCACCAGTTGAAATAACCCTACCCTTAGTATGAACAGCCTTATTCTTACATTATGTGATTCTGTGAGTGTTTTCTCTCTTCTCTATTAACTTCCATATTTCCCTTAGTATGGACAGCCTAATGTTACATTATGTGATTTTGTGAGTGTTTTCTCTTCTCTATTATCTTTCATCTTGCCCAACACATGTTCATTTACACCATAATCCAACTCAATGTTAATTCTCAAATTAGAAATTTATCAATTTGAACGCACACATCACCTGCTTTCTTATGTTTTCAGACCACTCAAAAATATTAAAGTAGAACTTTATATACAAAATTAAAATACTTTATTCAAGAAAATATATTATTGTTTTGAGATTTCTTGCTAAACATCTGCTAGCTAGAAGCTAACTACAACACTAGTGAAACAAGAATGATATATCTAACTTATTCGCCTCCATTTTATTCTCAATCAGACTAGAGCAAGCTCTGTTGCTTGTAGAATGCATCTTCTCTACAAAATCCAATGAATGAAAGCAACATTAATTTTGTCTACCGCAAATAATGGATACTTGATCTTCCTTGAATCCAGACGAATTAGCAGGGCTAGCAGCACTGGTGCTTCGCACTATAGGAATCAGCGACTGCACAACATCGGTGATGAGAGGCCGGTAATCTGCTTCAGATTGAACACATACAGCAGCAATGGCGGCAACCTGTGTAAAGTGTATAGGTGAAGAAAAGGAATTCATTGTCAGCATTGCTCTTGATGAATTAAATTGCATTAAAGGTGTTTACAGATTACCTGAATCAACTCTTTCTTAGAGTATTGGCCTTGCAAAGCTGGATCAACCATTTCCATCACTTTCTCTCTATTTGTTAATCTCGGAAGAGCCTAGAAAGGAGTGTTAGAAAAGTTTAGTCCCACATTGACAAAACACGTATAGACATAAACCAATTGAAGCCGCTATCAAATATCGTACGCCACAAGCACACTGAGACCACATGGGCAGAGTGGCAGGCAGGTTAAATACTGCTCAACCATGGTGAAAGCTGATAAGACTCGTAGGAGGCATATAAAACATATTGACAATGGCCAAACAAGTGATGTGGGACAAATTCATGCTGCTCACAGGCATGAATATTTAGCAACACATTACAAAACTCAAATAGCTTTGTGAATATAATAAAGATCTCTGTCCACTCCACCTATAAGGAATTAATTTTACTTTCTAATATGAAAAATAACATTTATGCTTTGCGAATGATAATATTTACTCACCCAGGAAACAAGAACATGCTCTCCTTGCGGCCTTTTGATATCCACAGGCACTCTACCCGTCAAAAGCTCGAGAAGAACAACTCCATAGCTATAAACATCAGACTTTGCCGACAGCTTACCATTTGATGCATACCTGCTGTATAATCCAACACATCAGCACTCTTCAATTCCTCAACAAATGATCACAGATTACAAAATGAATCCCAAAAAACTCACTCAGGAGCAACATATCCAGTAGTTCCCAGGCTGTGGGTCTGCATATGACCGTTGGCCTTGTAAAAGCATCCCTTCGAAATGCCGAAGTCGGACACCTTGGCCGAGAAGTTCTGGTCCAGGAGTATTTTACTGCTCTTGAAGTCCCTGTGGATGATGGCGGGGACCGAGTGTTCATGGAGAAACTCGAGGCCACGGGCAGAGTCCAGAGCAATTCTCAGGCGAGTTCTCCAGTCGAGGAGCCTATATGATCTGTGTTCTTCGGATGTTGTGGGGTGGAGATGCTTCTGCAGGCATCCGTTGAGCATGATCTCGAAGACGAGCAGGCGGTGGTGCTGGTCGGCGCAGTAGCCGAGCAGGCCGACCAGGTAGTTTGATTGCAGGCGGCTCAGCAGGTCTACCTGCATCAAATTGAAGGAGTAACGGTCATATAAATGATGAAGTGTTTGATTTAACTGCATTGATCGTCAAATGATGGCAGCTGCTTATAGTTTGTTTTATATCAAAAAACACGATTCATGTTCTGTGAATCAAATTATAAATTGACATGCAGAAAATAGATTCCTTATGTATAACCCTTGAACTGCAGAAAATAGAAAAGATTAATAAATTTCAAAACGTAAAAAAGCAATTTAAACGAAATATATTAATAAATTGTAAGAGTCTCCCCGACGGACTTTAAACGAATTAGGATTCATAATAGCTAAAGTTATAATTTGACCAAGAGAGGTTAAAATCATTTATAGTCAAATTATAAAGCAAATTGGACATGTTAAAATTGATTTAAGAAATAATTAGAAGGGCTAGACAGAGAAGTTATGATATGAGAGGGGCATTAATAAGTTGCAGCAGTTAAGAAATAAGCTGGCAGATTGAAGATAACATTAATAAGAGTATTGTAAGTGTTCTGCCTTGAATCTGTCTAACATATTTGAATGTATGGAGAGTGTTGATTCATAAATCTGACTTCAAGTAATTTGACAGGGCTAGTTTTGTTGATGATGATGACTATGATTCATGCGTGTTAATAATAAATTAACAGGAAAATGATCTGACATAATTTATGAAGACTAAGGCTCCATTTGGCATGGCGGTATTGGTCGTGAACGCGGTTGTTATGAACCGTCGGTCGTGAACGCCCGGCCAGACCTAAGGAACTAGGTTCATTTTTTATGTTCAAAACTAGTTTTCTTTTCTTGATAGCGGATGTCATGTCAAACATATATTCTATGGTGGTGGTGCTTTTGTCCAAGCTCACCGGAGCAAAAATGTCGTGTCAAACGGAGCCTAAACCTCAAGGTTTGGAGGCATTGGGGTTTACATTCGTCCTTAGATCAAATATTAAGTTCTATTCGTTTGGACGAAATTGTAGTTTTGGAATTTTAATTGTTCGTCTATTTTTATTTAAATTGAATACAATTCCAATTCAGAAGCCTCAATTATGTCCAAACTAACCCTTAGGCTCTGTTCGTGTTGCCAGAATTTAGGGAAAGGAATTGGAATTCGGCCCCGAATTCCATTTCCAGCGTTCGGCCCACCCGATTTTTGATATGAACTGAATTCCACCTAATACCTTTTAAGAAACGATCTAGGTATTTTTCTTACAGCCCCGATTCCGACCTCACGAGGTCTGACTCGTGATTTCCACTAGTGCGCGACTTCGTCTCTGGGCTTCTCGACAGCTCGCCGCTCCTCTCACCGTTGTCGACTGCTACATCCTCCACTGCTGCTCGCTTCTCTCGCCGGCGTCGACTACTCCATCCTCCACTGCTGGTCGCCGCTCCTCTCGCCGGCGTCAACTGCTCCATCCTCCACTACTGATCGTTGATCCTCTCGCCTGCGTCGACTGCTCCAGGCATTCTTCATGTTGACGCCGATCGGGCCTTCTTTCCTCCGACAGAGCCTTCTTTCCTCCGACAGAACATCCTTCCTCCGATGTAAGTCCTTTCCTCCCACTCAAGCATTTGTGCATCCAGATTTTGTGCACCCTGGGGTTTCCAGATTTTGTGCATGCAGATTTTGCGCACCCTAGATGTTCCTGCTCCAATATCTAGGGTATCCAGATTTTTTGCTTTGAGTTTTCAGATTTTGTGCATCTAGATTTTGTGCACCCTAAGGTTTGCAGATTTTAACCTATGCTTGGAGGTTTCATTTCAGTTTTTTTGCTTCATGCTTCATGCTTGGAGTTCTAGGAGTGCAATGTGTCAGTTCAGCATCCACCATAACTTTCGAGAGCAGACGGGATATATGCGGGAATTGCAGATATACCTGATTTGACTGAGCTTGAGATAATCAAAGTCATCAATATCTTCAGCGTTGATGAAGTAAAGAGTGACATCTTCATGGCTCTGTCGTTGCAGATCAGGAAGACATGGCTTCGAATGCAACTTGAAGATTGACAACATTAGAGACCTCTGTTTTTAGCTTTTTGTTTATGATATATCTGAACTTTTATATGTTTGGTGTATTTTATCCTCTATATTTATGTTTCTAGACTTTATTATATTTCTGGATCATCTGGTATCGAATGCTTACTCTTTTTAATAATTTATTCGAATTTTAAATTTCAATACCTGCAACTGATTCTTACTTACAACCGAATAGAAGAATTGTTCATTCCAATTCCTTTCCAAGAATTCCAACATTCAGGCGGACAACAAAATTCTGGCCAAACGAACAGAGCCTTAGAGATTTGTTGACATCTTACATTCTATTTTTTTCGAGATACAATTCATTCTTGACATTATATTATTAGGTAACCCTCTCAAAATAATATTAAATATTTAAAATAGTAAGAGGAAAATAAAGTAATATATATCTTTGCAATATTAAAAAGAAAACATTGTATGAAACATTCAAAATTGTCAAATATAGTCTTATTTTTTCATCTAATGACTTAACATATATTATAATTTATTAAAAAAATACATTGTTCATTTAAAAAAATAAAATACATTGCTCAAATTAAAAATAATTATGAAAATCCAAAAAATTGAAGAAAAAAAATTTAGTAGATCTCCTATACCTACTATGATAGACTATCATTAGGCATGTCAATTTTATTAAAGTTAATTTAAAAAGTAATAATGAAAATCAATTAATTTAATTTATAAAATAATGATAAAAATTAATAATATATAAATAAGGATGAAATTTTTTTAACAGAAATTGAAAAATAATATATAACTATTTTTCACATTAATTAATTATTTAATTATATGTTTATTTTAAACTGCATTAATTAATTTATAGGGGCGAAGCCATGTGTCTGTCACGGTCGACTGGTCGAGGCACTGTCACAATCAGGATACTGTCATGGTTGGTCGTAGGGGATATCGGTTCCCAACACTATTGTTGTTAGAGCAGGTGGGGACTGATGCACCACTACTCATAATAATTTTGTTTGCTCTATATTAATGAGAGAAAATTGTTAAGAACTAGCACCGATTGAAGTTTTAAATACACAATGAATATATGATGTGGAAATCCCTCAATACTGAATCAATCAATTTATATATCTATACTATTATATAAAGGAAAAGTGTCTTTTGGTGCAACATTCATAAGATCCATTATACCATCTTTCTTTTCACTTAAAGACTAGGATCATAGAGAGAAAGAAAGAGAGAAAGAAAGAGAGGAGAGATGGGAGAGAGTGCGGGGCGTAGAGGGAGAGAGAGAAAAAAACAAAAATAATTTTTGTAAGTATATAAGTATATTTTTTTACAAAATAAATATTTTAATATTGATGTATATTTTTTTACGGTCATTTGGAGTACTCATATGTATATGTTGCTGGCACAGCCCACCTTGATGCGAGTGCAACCCGGAGACTCATCGAGCTCGGGCGAAGCCCATGCGGAGGCGGGCGAAGGCCGCCCGACAGCATCGCACCGGGGGCGGGCGAAGCCCTCAGTCGCCGGCCAGGTACTGTCGCGTTTGGCCGTAGGGGTGGAGCCCCGTGTCGGGCACTTGTATATATATTTATATATATATATATATATATATATATATATATATATATATATATATATAAGAATTAAATGTTACCTCCATCCTGAACTCTCTCTCACCCTGCTTTCCTTCAACATGGAGCAGCTTGATGGCGGCCATGGAACCATCTTTCAGCAGTCCCCTGTAGAGAACACCAGATCCCCCATTCCCAATCACATTCCTCTGGCTGAATCCCTCCGTGGCTACCTCAAGCTCCCTGTATGTGAACACCTGCCCCCCTTTTCTATGAACTTGTGGCGCGAAGCTCAGTTTTCCTCCATAAATGCAATTTCTCACATCTTTTTTCCCAAAGAAACAGAGCAGAAAATCAGCAAAACGAAGAGCTTTAACTACAATTTGATCATTGGAGAGGCACAAACCTGGGCTATATCCAATTCCGTTAACCTTGAAAGCAGAACTGCATTTGGAAACCTGCTTCATGTCATCAAAACTACTCCTCCTGCAACTGCTCCCAATGCTGCTTCCATCATTAGTCTGCCATTTCGCTCGACGAAGAATAAGCAGAATCATTACGCCGACGAGAAGAATCGAGGCTGCTATGATTGGTAAGACTATGAGAGCAGTATAGCTGGCTCTATGGACTGCTTGCCGGTGTTGTTGGTTGCTGGCGGAGTGGCCGCGAGGGTGCAGAAATGGCGGTGGAGAAGAGGTATCCATGGTCGCTTACAGCAAGAAGAAGAAGAAGAAGAAGAAGAAGAAGAAGAAGAGAAGTTAGGTGAGGATTTTTAAAGAAGCAAAACACCGACTCACATGCATTGAGGTTTTTGCAAGCTCACCTTCTCGTGAGCTCCTTTAATCAACTTGGAGTTATCCAATCTGTTGGAAGCTTCTGCGGCCACCAATGAACCAGCATCCATTTGTGTGGAGAGATGGAGTGAAATCGTGGCCTGGGATGAAAGCCAGCTCTGATTTCTTTGGAGGAATTTACAGCGACAATGGCCGGTGATTGTGGCAGTGGTCCAAAAGAAAGAAAGACAGAGGTGGAGGAAGGGAGAGAGGGAGAGAGTTGCATAATAAATGAATTCTGAGGGTCATCCGGTCATTAGACTTGACCGTTACGGCGATGCAGACATTATAGCTTTCTCACGTGCTTGGAGATCAATTTGGGAAGGTGAGCTCTTCAATGAAAGCCAGAGTTGGTTGGGAAGCTCCTCCCTCTCCATGGTCAGAGACCTACCTGCTTTACCCAAATCTAGGGACAGGTGGCGGGCCATTTTCTGCTCGCTTAGACCATCATCATTTTGTTGAGTACATTCTGATGATATAGCATTCAGATGAGCAAAAATGTTATGTATTGCAATCCTGTGAAAACCCCCTCACATTTAATCTTAAATTAGGATCTTTTTTTCATTTGATGTATTAAATTTGCTGGATATATAGAAATATACATGTGCACAATTTCGATTTGCAATGATATATATAGTGCTTCATCTATAGGTGCTCAAAAGGCTTAGTCCTGAAAAGCCCACTCAGTGCTACCTGTAAAAAATTAATGTTTGTTATGGGCCTGGGCCGGGTCTTGTGGCCTAAAGGGCCCCACATTTTTGGCAAAAATTGGTTTGGGGCCTTGCCGAACAGGATCGGGTAAACCCTAGTGTATTTTTCAGGCCCAAGTCTTTTGAACATGTCTGATTAAAATACTATCATTGTAAAGCAAAAATTATCCACATGTATATTTCTTTATATATACGTACTCTATTTTATTATTATTGAGCAAATTTAATACATTAAATGAAAAAAATGATCCGAATTTAGATTAAATTTGAGCGGGTTTTCACAAGAAAGGGTGTGTCAAAAATTTTTGGGGGTGGGCCTCATCCCAAAATCTAGGGCCGAGATTGCAACTTGTGAATTTTTTGCTCATTTGGATGAGGAAAATTGCTCGCTTGAGATATCAAAATGTTATATCACCATAAAGTAATCTGGGCACCATGCCTCGATCTTGTCTGTCCCATGTCAATCCAACGGCTCTTAGGGTTGTTGGATCCATCACCTGGCCTGTTGTCGGCGTCCACAGGTTCTTATAGTCATTGGCTCTAACACTTGGCTCCTGGGCATTAGCCTAAGCACCTTCCTGAGCATGCGTCCTGTAACACTCTGGAACAACTCATCTGTACAAGTAATATCACTTAGGTCAGGCAGAAACCCCACAACATATTACGTACACAAGCTAAATATTATATAAGGCACACAAATGAGAGCTAAACAAAGAATAGTAGGAACTAGCGGAAGCTTAACATCAAACATATGAATGTCCACAATTACTAAATGAATGTTCAACAATAAGTCGACCTTAAAACCTTACATCACAGAAAGAGTGTCAAAGAAAAAATCAAGTACAATGATAAAAACATCGGCTCGCGGCCGGATTGGTAAAAAGCAGTAAAATGAGTGGCTTTCTTATGCATTTAAGCTTTGGGTTTTATGCCAGCTAAATTCTGTTACACTCTACATAACCTCCATCAAACACAAGTAGGAGGTAAACGAGGGTCGACTATGAGATGACCACAATTTGCGTAACGATCCCTCCCCTGGTAATCCTAGTGCGCTCTGGGACGGGACACCACTCACCTGTAAGTAAGACGCAATATGCAACAAATTGAAAATACAGCTAAGCTGCATATGGTGAAGGTTATAGCATAATCAATCTTTTATGTTGGGCATATAAAAATGTAGAACCTAGGTATGCAGGTAAGGATGGTTGACTTCACCCAAAAGTTTATTCACAACTGCCTAAGTAACAACACATGAAGCTAACAAGCCATCATCCAACAATATGACATTCGTGGGTACTCACGACCACACGAGTTCATGCACTCATGACACACACAAGAATTACTCCTTAATGAGGTCTAGGTCGTCTCCAACACGAGCCCCACATCCAATCTAGGATTACAATCCCATAATCCCGCTTGAGCATTTGCTAGTTTGGATGAGCATGCCTAACACACAACCGCACACATGGCAAACACAAGAAGTACCCCTTAATGTGGTCTAGGTCATCTACAACATGAGCACCACATCTAATCTAGGATATACAATCCCAAAATCTTGGTTGAGCATTTGTTGGTGTTATTTTACTATGGGTTACTTAGATCACACATAAGGGGGGTGAATGGTGTGATAGGTGCTTTTAGTTTCTTTTTCGATTTATCAAGATAATCAAGAAAGCACACACAGAAAGCACATAGAGATTTATAGAGGTTCCCCAAGAATGCTTTGGGTAGTCCTCTCTCCACACCACCTATCTAGCAATTGTTGGATCTGTAGGCGCCCTTAGAGGGGGGTGAATAAGGGTTTTAAAAAACTTATGTTATATTTTGAAATACTTGAAATAATTAGAGATCAAAATAGTGCAAAACCAAAACAAACAAGTGAAATAAAAAGGGGACATGATTTTATTAATATGAAATATAAGATTACAAAACTTGACTTCTTATAACGCTAGAAATCGAAGGCGAATTGTAAAAAGACTTTTTTTCTATCCCAAGTCGTATCCCCATGAACCGGTGGCTTTAGCCTATCCTTCCCCAGATACGGCCTCAAGCCGCTCTACTCAATCATTCCTCGGATATGGCCCCAAGCACCCCCTAGACCAATAGATCTAGTCGCCAACACGAGGTGAATTCCTCCCTAAGTCCTACCCAGACCTAGTCGCCAACAAGAGGCGAATTTACTACACGATTACAATAAAATGAGATGAAAATAACAACAACAATATTAAAACTCTCTCTTGAAGAACTTCTGAAGCTGGAGACGAAAGACTGTTGTAGAATAAGCATGGTTGAAGCGATCGTTGGTCGGATGCGGCGTGAAGAAATCCTCCTTCAGAAACTCACGAAAGTTTAGGTGGGAGATCACTTATCGGCAGAATAAGGCTTTGGAATTTTGGCACTAGAACTCTCTCAAGGATGTGTGTACAAAATGAGAGAAGAGAGATCCTTTTATATGAGCGCGAGCTAGCGTCTGCGCTAGTGCTACCGTCGGCGCTATCTTGATTTAGAATTATTTTGCGCATGCGTATCTTTCATCCCAAGGAAACCCTCCCGACATTCCTCATGTGCATCGAGGTAGCGCATGCGCTAGCCGCCACCTCCTTCTAAACCTGCCTCCCAAAATTGCTCTAATCAGAGCTAACACTTGCGTTAGGGGCTAGCGCTGGCGCTAGTGGACATGTTGGAATTCTGGCTTCAAACTTGGGTGGCAACCATCTTATGTTATCCTTGAGTCATATGGAGTTGTTTCCTGCACACTTAAACACACAAGATCAAATACACATAGGATTGTTATTCTTAAATCTAGGAGATGTGGAAGACCATGTTCCAATAAACTCCCTCTTTTGATAATAACAAATCCATTAATGATAAATCAGAGAATTAATACATAAAGCATGACGAATCCTACTTATGTGTGTGTGAATGATGACTTAGGATAATTGTCGATTTTGATATCTAGATTCGCTCCCCCTAAATGCATGCTCCCCCTATGTGAATGCTCCCCTTATATATATGTTATCATCTTAATCATTAACCATGTTAGTTTTCCCATTTGATAGCGTTTTTATTTATCATGTTAGTTCTCCCTCTTTTGTTATTAGAAAAAGTGGGGTAAGGTAGCAAGAGACATAGAAAGAGTGAATGATATGGGTTGTCTGTAAACTACACCTAGAGGGGGGGGGGGGGGGGGGGGGATTAGGTGTTTTCAGTTTCTTTGTAATTGAAGGGTTTATCAATCACATCACACAAGCATCACGAAAAACACACAATGATTTATAGTGGTTCCCAACTAGACAATATGTCTAGAGGCAGTCCACTGTCCTTCCCACCTATCTGGTAGTGTGCTAGACTAGGCAACTTCTCCAACTTAGACCATTTCACTATAATCAGATCTTATAACTCAGGTTCACATAGAACCCTACAAAGCTCAGACCTTACAAGTCCTATAAACTCAGATCTTTCAACAATATCCTACCACAACTCAGGTTCACCAAGAACCATACCAAATCAGATCTATCGCTAGATCCTACCAGCTCAGATCTATACCAAGATCCAAAAATCTCAGGTTCACAAAGAACCCTACTAAATAAGAAAGGAGTTGTTGTGGTGTAGAATAGAAGGCTTCAGATATAAGCTTTGAATGCCAGACTTCTTCTTTTTCTTGCAGATGTAAGTCCAGTGACCTTGTGGATTACTGAACCTTCTTTTAAATCTTCTCCTTCGTTGATAGATTCCCTTTTTGTACAGGAGGAATATTCTTTCTTGTCTTCTCAGCCAAGTGATGAAGATTTTCTTTCTTGTCTTCTTTTCTTTTGAAATGGTACGAAAAAGTTTGCTTTCTTTTGAAACTTCTTTGATCTTCACAACACGGACAATGAAGTCTTCTTCTTGTTTTCTTTTCTTTCTCTTCAGTGGGTATGTATGAGAATGAACTTGAGAAAGAATGCTAAGTCACTATCTCTGTAAAAGAAAAACCTTTCTTTTATACTCCTCTATACTTATGCATAAAGGCCCATATTGATTACTGCATAATCAATTCCTCCGTTTCAAAATTCTGGCAAAATTGGCATATTTAATTCATCATAAATGCCTTGCTATTTTTGGAACTTGCAGAATGTAGACATAATATAATTCTTCATTGAATACTGTGCAACGATTATATTCTGTAGAGAATATGTCATTTAATACTCCTTGATTGATGCGCAAGATAGGCGGCGTGCACATTCCCTGTATATCAATTTCCAAGAACGACTGCGCATTAAATGCTGCTTTGCACTCTGTCAAGACGATATTAATCCTTCATGACGATATCGTCTTGATCAGTGTATACGACATATATACTTCACGACGATATCGTCGATATACTTCCTTCTTCACTGCTTTAGTTAATATCAGAACGATATTACTTCTTCTAAACGACATCGTCGAGATGTTGCTTTGAATAAGACTTAGATTTGTTCTTCAAGCTGACTGTCTTTGTTCAGGTCGATATCGTCTTGATCTTCTAGACGACATCGTAGAGAGGATGACTTAGACTTATTTATTTGACAGAAATTCTGTCTTCAAGACGATATCGTCTTGATCTTTTAGACGATATAAGATCTTCAAACTGATGAACCTTTATGTTAACTTAATGAGTTCTGTCTTTTAGCTTCACGGCTACACCTCTTCTTCAAGACAATATCGTCAACATCTGATCTTAGCAAGTATCCTTCAAGACGATGTCGTCGACATCTGAACTTAGCTGTATCCATGATAAGCTTTCTTAAACCTTTCAAAGCTATATACATCTTCTTTGAGATATATCGTCGACATTTGAACTTAGCTTTATCAACGATAAATTTTCTTCAAAACGATATCGTCAGAATTGTTTCGACGATATTTTACTTGGTGAATTTTCATTTCTATTATAGTCTTGATATTAGTAATGGGGCTTTAATGCATCTGTCAACGATATTGATAACAACTCAATGATATAACCAGTCTTTCTTTATGTTTTAGGACTTAGTGAATTATTTGTCATATGGTTTATCTTCTCCTGTCATGAATAAAACATACCATCAAATACATAGTGCATTTATCATTTATTTGAGCACTTCTTTAAATCAGGAACATTGCTGGGCACTGTTCCCAACAATCTCTCTCTATTTAAAGAAGTCATAATTCACTTCAATGATAAGTGCCACCTGATAAATAAAACCAAGTTTGAAGACATTCAGCAAGTATAATTCATCTACCAACATGATATAAGTAGAGATAATGTTTTAAGACAAAGTATTTCAATCATTTGCCCAAGTCATTAGTTAGACAAAATATTTCATGTTCTTCAGATCCTGCTGCTGCTCCCCTTCCCTTTTCTCTTCTACCTTTCATAGAAACTGATTGGTTTTGGAATCTTCTTTGGAGAAGGAGGAGGACCATGAGGGAATGCTAGTTTATGATTTCTACCCTTCTCCATTTGAGTTCAATGTTGATTCCAATCAGCAGAATAATAATCTCTTTCTGACCCATCTTGAGGGTATCCAGACTCCATCCAGGCTTCTGAGATTAGATTCCTAGAGGTAGGACTCCACTTGCATGACTGTGGATCCTGCTCAATTTCTTTAAGCCTCTTCTGCCTGTACCTCTTGCTCTGAGTCCTTTTTCTTTTCCCGGAGCTGGCAGAATATCAACCTTCTATGCCGTAAACCTCAAAAGCAGTACTCTCAGAGGGTTCTGCTAACTCATAGGATGATGGAGGCTTCTGTAATGCTTGCTTGACTTGATTGATTGTCCACATGGCCTGATGTAAGCCATCATTTATCATTGCGTTTTCCCCCTTTAGGATTTCATCAACAATGTGATCATCAAGAGTTACTTGTATCAAATTGATTCTTTCATGTAGGTGTTGTTCAGCCTCATCCAAGTTATTTCTGGCTTCTAGTAGATGCTCATCTAGGTTCTCAGAGTTTTCCTGTATTGTGTTTAAAATTTGATCTCTGTCTTCATTCATAAACCATGCTATTTGCCTAAAGGCTTGCTCAGAATTCCTTGTCATGGTTCCTTGATTTTAAATGATGTGATGGGAGTAGTGACCAGTTTTATTGATCTCCTCACCAACATGTTCAATGGCAGGAGCTGCCAAGTGAAAGAAGTGAGTTTGTTGAGTATTGAGGTGATGTATATCATCCTTCATTGTTTTTAGCTCAGCCATTATCTCTTGCCTGAGCCCATCAACTGTTTGTAGAATGAACTATTCCATCTTCTCCCTTTGAGCTTTTAGCAATGCTAACATCATGTGAAATAGTGATCCTGATTGTGCAGTGGATGTTTCAGTAGCATCTTCTTCTGAAGCAACTGTTTCTTCTTGGGCATCATTAGGGGTACTATCAGATGAGTAGTTACTTATCTGAACAGTAGAGTTCCTGGGAAAACTGTCTTGATGGGTTCACTTTCAACTGTGATCATTATCTTTCCTCCAAGAGTCAGCTCTAGCCCTGTGGAAGGTTCAGTATACTCAACTTCTTATGGGTCTTTTCCCTTGCTATCATTTCTTGTCTCTAGGATGTCCTTCATCTGGACTATCTTTTCAACTATAGGTTTTTCAGCTTGACTTTCCAGGGTGGAGCACTCCAGATGGGGCTCCCCCTCAACCCTCTCAGTATCTTGGGCTGAGCACCCATGTGGTGACTCCACCTCAACTTTCTCAGTTTCTTGGGCTGAGCTTCCCATCATGAACTCCCCCTCAACTGGATCAATGCCCAGAATGGGACTTCTTCTTGCTTCCATAACCTCTATGTCAGCAGGTACACTTATATCCTCTGGAATCACTTAATTTAGAGCTACCTCCCCTTCTGTCAAAGCAGGATTTGGTAGAGATGGAACATCTTCTTCCTCAGCATCCTTGGACAGGTTTGGGTCAGGAATTGATGATGCTCCTTCTCTTTCAGAACTGCTAGAGGATCCTACTTCCTCTGAGTCATTAACAACCATATATTTCTTTTTCTTTCCTTTTGCAGGTGCTTGGGTATTCTTAGAGGTCTTAGGGATAACTATTTCCCATCTATCCAACATCTTTGAGTCTAACCTCTTTGAGTAGTGTAGAGGTACTCCCGTGTTTCCCTTCACCATGTCCCCGCAGGTATTCAGAAGGAAGATAGATAGAATTCTACCAATTGAAGGGGTTTTCAGGGTGTTCTTAATCCTTTGGAATAGAACTTTCTCCAGTCCGTCTTATTTGAACCAATAAGCCTGCATGTTGTCTCAAACATTTCTTTTGAAATCCTATCATGGGAACCAGGCTTGCACAACAGTACCTTTCTTGTCTACCATGAGTTTTCCCTTTTGATTGAATTAGATCTTAAGTTACTCTAGAGGGGGCGGGGGTGAATAGAGTATTAAAAACTTTTCCTTAGTTTTATAGTGGAATTAAAATAGTGTTATATATATGTGTAATCAGAGTGAGATATATATAAACAGAAAAACTGAATAAGTAAAAGCACACAGCACAGCACAAAGAAATAAACACAAACAGAAGACACAAGGAATTTATAGTGGTTCCCCAATAAATCTGGGTAGTCCACTCTTCTACCACCCTTGGTAGGAGTCCACTAGGAGGGTTGATCAGGTGCCCTAACACCAAGGTGATTTTGATCAGGTGTCCACACACCACAGAGCTTTTGTTCAAGTGCTCAAAACCAACTAGATTTTTTGATCAGGTGTCTTGCCACCAGGGGGTTATACTTTTGAAGGGAGTATTAACCCTGTATAGGAGAGGTGAGTAAGAGTTTATAGTGTTCTTCTCTGTCAAGATGCTGAGAGAAGACTCTAGTGGACTTGTAAAGCTCCCCCTGTCTGATTGAAGTATTTGACAGATGATGGAGAAGCTTTCTCTTGAAGACACAAATCTTCTGTAGCAGATTGATTTGGAAGAGAATGTTCTTCAGATTCCTTGTTGCTCTTTTAGAAGACTTGAACTTGCAGCAGATATCTGAGAGATGGATCTTGAAGAGGATGTTCTAAGAGAGATGATGATTGCTGCTTGAGGAAGAAGAAGACTGAGAATGTTTTTACAGAGTGTCCTTTTCTTTTCTTTCTCTATACTTGTATATATTCTCTCTCTGTATTCTGTAATAATATATTTGAATTCTGTCGAGCTGAGATAATAAAGTCTGTCTTGATATCTTCTCATTTTGGAAATAGAATAATCAACCTTTAATCCTTTCTTGGAATAACAACAAAAACCAAACGACTTTGGCAGGTCCTTTAATTCCTTAGCCGTGTAATATTCCTTTGCATTAATTGTCAACGGCTATTTCTGTCTTGGAAAAAGGAAGGAAAGAATAAAATAACTGAATATAATATTCTTACTTATCTGACTTGAATATGTCCAAAGATATTTGAATAGAACCGTTAAAGTCGTCGATCTGTGTTCAGAGAATTGATATTTAAGGTATTAATTGATCTGGAATCAGTATTTGTCGATCTGAGCCTTAATAAAGAATTTGTCGAGCGCTGGCTGGAATTCTTCTAGCGCTGCTTAGAGAATGTCGAACGCTGGCTGGAAATCTGTCGAGCGCTGGCTGGAGAACTGTCGAGCGCTGGCTGGAAAACTGTCGAGCGCTGGCAGGAATTCATCGAGCGCTGGCAGCCATCTGTCGAGCGCCGATAGCCATTTGTCGAACGCTGCGAACTTAGATTTTTCCTTAAGTTCTAGCTAATCTATCAGCCTAAAGACTTGACCCTTAAACTATACAATGGGGTCAACTTGATCCTAGTTCAACATATAGTGATCCTAGCCCAAATCAGTAATAGGGTTGTTCCAACAATCTCCCCTATTTGGGTTAGGATACTATTCGACAATCAATCAATTAAATACAACAGAAAAATAAACAGCAGAGCAAAAAAAAATATATCTGACAGAATGTAAATCCATTTCAGCAGATAGAATAAATCATAGTGCTCTGAGTTTAGAAATGTTACAACAAAAAATGTTAAAAAGACACAATAAAGTCTGAACCTTTTCATTGATTTGCTGAGGGAGGCTTGAAAATGATTTTTCTATTAGGATCTTCAGATTTCTTCTTACTTAAGTAGAGATCCTGAGCTCCCAGAATGGTTTGAGATTTGCTTTGAATAACGAGTGCTTGTTGGTGCTGGATCAAGAATTCTTCAGCATTGAAAAGATTCTTTGATTTATACTTTTCAAATTCTTTTCTTCTATATTCTGACATAGTTGAATACTGAGAATAATCCTTTCCTTCAGCTTTAGCTTTATTTATCTGAGCTGTGACAATTGACTCCTTGAATCTAGCCATCTGTGCTATTTCTTCAGCTTCTGTATCAACAGGAGAATAAGATATTTCATCAAGATCAGTGTCCTGTACTGAAGGTTGGTCAAAAGGAATATTTCTTTTCCTTTGCAAGGATCCATCAGATATATGATATTTGTATTCTGTAGAAATATTTCAGGAAGAGCTTGAAGGATGTCCTGAAGACCAAGATCTTTGATGACCACTTGTGCTGACTGGTCTCCTTGATTGCTGAGGTGTGGATTTCTGAGAGGAGGAAAATGGTGCTGCTGAACCTGCTGCTGGAGGAGGAGGAGGAGGATGATTATATTTGACAGGCTTGTCAGAATAGTAACCAGTCTTTCTCATCTTCTTTCTTCTTTTGTTTTCATTCCTTGAGAATTTCATCCAATGTGGTGTATCTTTGTCAAGAGTAATGTTATGAAGAATATAATAAGGTATATCACTATCAGGGTTGGGAGGCTTGGGGACAACCTTTGACTTATCTTTTCTTTTCTTTCTCTTCTTTGATAAAGTATTATCAGAATCACTATCACTATCTTCTTCATTAGATTCAGAGGATGGAATTGGTTCATCATATAAAGCATTGACCAATTTAAGAGCTTTGATCCTTTGCTCTTCAGCTTCAAAAGCTTCATCCTCTGCTTTCCAGATTTCATCAAAATCAGGAATAGGGGATTCATCAAAAAAAAAGGTTGGAACATCAAAACAACTGATAATTTCCTCTGAAATTGCAACTGGTTCTTCTTCATGACTTTGAATTTGAACTGAGGTAGGAGCTGGATCTGTAATCTGAATTTTAAAACTTCTGATGATCTTTTTCAACAAAACTTTATCTACGGGAGCAGTGTATGGAACAATTGCTCTAGAATATTCATGATATCTTGGCAGAACTGAGTAAATAGTATTGAACTTAGACAGCAAATGAATAATATCTAAATAAGGATGAATATAGAATGTTTTTGTCTCCTCTATGACTGGAATTTCTGAAAAGTCAATCATTTCTGAATCAAAAACTGAATCAAATACTGGAGTTTCAGAAACTGGGGCTTCTTGATCTTCTTCAAACATTAAGGCTTCTGAGACTTGAGCTTCTTCAAATACTAGAGCTTCTGAATCTGGGGATTCTGGAGCTTCTTCATAAGGCATCTCCCCCTGCCTAGCTTCAGGGAGACCTGAATCTAGGCCCCTAGAAGAAGGGACAGAAAGAGAGGAGGGAATTGAAGATATTTTAGAAGATAATTCAGAAATGGCTAAAAGAATTGGAGCAAGTTTTGCATCCAAGATGGAGTCAAGATTTGAAAGAAAATGATGAACTGGAGCAAGTTTTGCATCCAGGATTTGATCTAGCTTAGGAAGAGTGTAATCAAGAATTTGATCAGCAACAGATTGGAAGTTTAGAAATAACATTTCAGGTGGATGAGATGAAGATGATTGAGAAGTAGATGGAATGGAAGTTGGTACAATGATGTTTGAAACATTGGCATGTTGTTGAGGGATGTTTGAATGAATAGGACAAGAGTGGTGTATGGGTGACTGTTGGTCATCATGTATGGGAGATGGAGGTGGAGAAGTATGAGGAGGTAGAAGGGTAAATGAGGAAGGTGGAATGTCATCAATGGGTGTAGGATAATTTGGAGGTGGAGTTTGTGCATGGGAGAAATGCTGAGGTGGAGATGAGAGAGGAGGAGAAGAAACAAGAGGAGGAGGAGAAGGAGCTTCTGGAAGGGTTGAGGGAGTGACTGGATCACTCCTGGTGCCTTCAGAAGCTTTCTTTTGTGCAACTGCTCCTGGGTTCTTCTTGGGAAACACCCTGTCCCATTTAGCAAAGAGAGTTGAGGTCAGCTTCTTGCTAGCATTTATGGTTACCTTAGGAGAGACCAGAAGGTCTTGGTGCCTTTCCTGCAATACAATACCTATGACTCTTCCAAAACATACACTATCCTTAGATACCTTCTTCTTAATCAATCCAAAAAGAATTGATCCCCAATTAACTTTCTTCCTTTCCATTAAGGTCACCATCAACAGAAATTCATGCCTTTTAATATAGTCATGACTTGTTGTCTTCCCTAACATAACTTTTCCAACAGTATCAGATAAAAACTTGTATTCCAAAGATAAGTTTTTCTTAAGCAGATGATTAGGGTTTCTAGTAGAATGACCCATTTTAATCAAGGCTTCCTCATATTCAACAGAACTTATCTCTATATCATCACCATTCACAAAACCAAAAACTTCAGATAAGATAGTTGGGGAAAGAGAGACCTGATGACCTGAAATTGTTCCAGTTATGCTCTCATCCTCTGGCTTAGCCGTGTAAGCACATTCTTTGATTTCTAGGATGTGCAATTTTATTCTGGTGCTCATGAACTTTTTCAGCTGTTGTTCTTCAAAAAGTTGAAGAATATCTTTGAATACTTGGTCGGACTGTGCGAATGATGCCATATCGATGTCAAATCTGGCGTCAAACTTCATGGAGTAAAGTGCGGCTTGATAAATCACCATTCGTACCGGCAATAGAGAGAAAATATCAAGTGCAGAGGGGAACTGGAGGGAGACGATTTCAGTAGGCGCGATCTATTAAGAAATAAAAATAAAGATTATATAGACCGGAGAAGGGGGCGTATTTGTGGAGCGGCGTTCGACAAAAACCTAATAAAAGCAGAAGTCGAAAAGACTTTATGTCTCCGTCAGACGGCGTTCGACAAAAATATGTTTTCCGTCAATCACCGTTCGACAGGTGAAATTTTCTTTATCGACTCTGAGGTTAAGAGGTTTCGTCGACCACCGTTCGACAAATGATGCAAATTCGTCGTCCTCCGTTCGACGAATTTGGGGGATAAATAGAAATTTTATTATTAACAGATTGAGTCTCCATCTATCATTCCTATTTGATTTATAAAGAAGATATGCTTCTTTTCATCCAATGGCTTGGTGAAAATGTCAGCTCTTTGTAAATCAGTAGAAATAAATTGTAGGCAAATTTTATTTTTATCCACATTATCCCTAAGGAAGTGATGCCTAACTTCTATGTGTTTAGTCCTACTATGGAGAACTGGATTTTGTGCTATAGATATTGCACTAATATTGTCACAAAATATAGTTGAATTATTTAAGTTGACACCTTAGTCTAGAAGTTGATTTTGTATCCACAACATCTGTGAGCAGCAACTGCCAGCAGCAATGTATTCAGCTTTAGCTGTTGATGTGGACACAGATGTCTGTTTCTTACAAAACCAAGACACAAGCCTATCACCAAGAAACTGACAAGTTCCTGATGTGCTTTTCCTGTCTACTCTGCATCCTACATAATCTAAATTTGAGAATCCAGTTAATTCAAATTCAGATGCTGTTGGATACCAAAGTCCTAGATTAGGGCAACCCTTTATATATCTCAAAATCCTTTTTAATAAAATTAAGTGAGATTCTTTGGGGTTAACTTGAAACCTAGCACAAATACAGGTAGCAAACATTATGTCAGGTCTACTAGCTGTTAAATAAAGTAGTGTGCCAACAACTGCTCTATATACTTTTGAATCAACAGGTTTCCCTGATTCATCATGATTAACAACAACATTTGAGGGCATGGGTGTTTTCATGGTGGAAGAATCAGACATACCAAATCTTTTCACTAATTCCTTAGCATACTTAGATTGTGATATAAAGATTCCATTTGGAGTTTGCTTCACTTGAAGTCCAAGGAAGTATGATAAATCACCCATACTACTCATTTCAAATTTAGATTGCATTATATTAGAGAATCTTTTGCATAAATTTGAATCAGTAGAACCAAAAATAATATCATCTACATATATTTGAACTAGCAAAGTTTTATTTTTATGTATCCTGAAAAATAGTGTTTTATCTACTATGCCCCTACAGAAATTGTTTTCCAATAGAAAACTAGCTAAAGTCTCATACCATGCTCTAGGAGCTTGTTTGAGACCATAAAGAGCTTTCTTAAGCTTAAATACAAAAGAGGGTTGAGTTGGAGAGATGAAACCTGGTGGTTGTTCCACATATACTTCTTCTTTGATTTCTCCATTTAAGAAAGCACTCTTTACATCCATTTGATATACCTTGAACTTTTTATATGCAGCAAATGCAAGAAAGATTTTGATTGCTTCAAGTCTTGCAACAGGAGCAAAGGTCTGATCATAATTAATCCCTTGTTCCTGTGAATATCCTTGGGCTACCAGTCCTGCTTTATTTCTTACAATGTTGCCTTGTTCATCTAGCTTGTTCCTGAAGACCCATTTGGTGCCAATCACTGGATGGTCTTTTGGTCTAGGAACCAAATCCCATACTTGGTTTGTCTCAAACTGATTGAGTTCCTCTTGCATAGCAATGATCCAGTTGGGATCTTGTTCTGCATCTTGTAGAGATTGAGGTTCAATCTGAGAGAGAAAACATGTGTGCATCATGTTCTGATTTACTTGATTCCTTATTTGCACACCTGCTGAAATATCACCAATCACTTGTGATATTGGATGATCTCTAACTATGATGTGGTCAACAGTTGGAGCTGGTTCAACAATAATTTCCACTTGGGGAATTTGTTCAGCTGTTATATCCTGTGAAGAATGATATGCTGTTATCTGTTCTGAATTTTCAGCAAAATCTGGGAGATTTTCTTCTTCACTCTCTTCAGCATTCTGCTGTTCAGGATTCAGAATTCCTTCTTTATGTAGAGCTAATTGATCTAGCTGCTCACATAATATAGGTACCTGCAGATTTCCTATGGTAGAAGGAATCTTCTCCTTGTAAAACATGTTAGTTTCATCAAAAGAGACATGCATAGATTCTTCTATTTTAAGTGTAGATTTATTACAAATCCTATATGCTTTACTGATTTGTGAATAACCTAAGAAAATTCCTTCATCTGATTTTGGTTCAAATTTCCTAAGGTATTCTTATCATTATTGTGAATGAAACATCTACAGCCAAATGCTCTAAAATAGTTAATTTTAGGTTTCTTCCCTTTAAGTAATTCATAAGGAGTCTTTCCCTTAAGTTTGTGTATCAAACTTCTATTCAGAATATAATTTGCTGTGCTAACAGCCTCTGCCCAAAAGGATAGGAGCAAATTGGCATCTGCAAGCAATGTTCTTGCTGATTCAATTAGAGTTCTATTTTTCCTTTCAACTACCCCATTTTGTTGAGGAGTTCTAGGAGCTGAGAAGCAATGTCTGATACCTTCCATCCCACAGAATTCTTGCATAAGAAGAGACTCAAACTTAGTACCATGATCACTTCTGATCAATGCAACTACAGTAGAGTACTCAATTTGTATGCTCTTAAAAAAGTCTGTAAGAACTTTAAAGTTATCTGACTTTTCTCTCAACAAGAACACCCAAGTGAATCAAGAGAAGTCATCTACAATAACTAGAGTGTAAGACTTCCCCCCTAAACCGTTTGTTGCTATAGGTCCAAAAAGGTTCATATGTAGCAGGTATAAGATTTTAGGTGAATCACTTTTAGATAATGATTTGAAGCTATTTTTAGTTTGCTTGCCTAGTTGACATGCCCTACAAAGACCTTCTTTCTTGTATGAACCTAAGGGTAAACCTCTAACAAGATTGTCCTTAGATAATTTAGCAATGGTCCTAAGATTTACATGTCCTAATATCTTATGCCAAAGTTCACTAGATTTGCTTACATCACTAAATAAACAAACTTCTGAAGTAGATGAATTAAAATTCACTAAATATATATTACCCTGCGTAATACCTGATAAAACAGTAGTACCATCAGTAGATTTAATGAGGCAATTCAATTTATTAAATGTTACCTGATACCCTTCGTCACATAATTGACTTATGATGATAAGTTTATGCTTCAGTCCCTTTACATAAGCTACTTCTTTGAAGGTGACTTCTCCAACCTTGACTTTTCCATAGCCTTTGGTCTGTCCACAGTTGGAGTCTCCAAATATGACTTTTGGTCCAAGCTTTGCCTTGTAATTGTTCAGATTTGCCTTGTTCCCTGTCATATGTTTTGAACAGCCACTGTCCAAATACCATTTTCACTTGTTCTTGGACAGTTGTGTACCTGCAAAGACATAAACATAAACTAGTTGTTTTTGACCCAGACTACCTTGGGTCCTTTTGTCTTACCACAATAATCTGAAATAAAGGACATTTCAGGCTGATCCTTATAGCCCTGTGGATGATATCTCCTTGGAGGTATAATCCATTCAGTGAAAGGATTTTTAGTGTGTTGAGAATTAGAATTCCTGAAATTCTGTGTATAGTATCTGTTCGACAAATTTGGGTAAATTCGTCGATCGCCGTTCGACGAATGTACATGATTTCGTCGAACACCGTCCATGTAATAACTATACTGAAAATCTGTTTTCAGCTTTCGTCGATCTCCGTTCGACGAATTGAAATCTTTTCGTCGAGCTTCGTTCGACGAATTCTTCCGAATTCTTTTATTCTTAATAGACTTGCTTGAAACATCTTTAGTTACTTCTACAGCCTCTTTGCTTTTAGCAGATATGAATTTTATGGGTGTAGATAATATATTCTTCTTAATCAGATGTGGCTCACTTGATGAGGCACCCAAGCCCAGTTTGCTATTAAGTCTAGCATTTACTGTGCTTGTTATGCCCATCAGTTTGATGCTTCTCCCATTTAGGGATTCTTCAAACTTTTTGGCTTCAGACAACTTGCTATCAATGAGAACAATATGTTCCCTGGAGGCAGCCAAATCTTTCTTAAGATTTTTATTTTCTTCACTTATATTGTTCATTTCAGCTAGCTTATTTCTGAGTGAGATAATCTCTTTCTCAGATTTTAGTAAGTCTAAGCAAAGAACTTTGAATTCAGCTTTGAATTCAACTGAAGTAAAATCAAAGTTAGATAATACCTGATCTACATCATCTTCTGCTTCTGCTTCTGATTTTTCTTCAGAGTTATGCCCGAGGCATTGATAGCCATCATGCAGAATGTTCTTTCTTCTTCATCATCATTGGAGCTGGATGAGGAAGCCTATTCTGACTCACTGGCTGAGTCATATATTGCCATCAGACATTGGTCACTTTCCTTTGAATTTTCTTCATCATCATCAGATGAGCTGGATGATGATTCTGATTCAGTGTCACTCCAGGATTCTGCTATAAATCCTCTTCCCTTCTTTTTGTGCTTGTGGGAGGAAGAGTTGCTGGAGCTTCTCTTCTCTTCTTTATCCTTTTTCTTCTCTTTCTTTTGATTTTCTGGACATTCTGTCAGGTAGTGTCTAGGTTTCCTGCATCCATAACAAATAACTGAATAAGTAAAAGCACACAGCACAACACAAAGAAATAAACACACACAGAAGACACAAGGAATTTATAGTGGTTCCCCAATAAATCTGGGTAGTCCACTCTTCTACCACCCTTCGTAGGAGTCCACTAGGAGGGTTGATCAGGTTCCCTAACACCAAGGTGATTTTGATCAGGTGTCCACACACCACAGAGCTTTTGTTCAGGTGCTCAAAACCAACTAGATTTTTTGATCAGGTGTCTTGCCACCAGGGGGTTATACTTTTGAAGGGAGTATTAACCCTGTACAGGAGAGGTGAGTAAGAGTTTATAGTGTTCTTCTCTGTCAAGATGCTGAGAGAAGACTCTAGTGGACTTGTTGTAAAGCTCCCCCCGTCTGATTGAAGTATTTGACAGATGATGGAGAAGCTTTCTCTTGAAGACACAAATCTTCTGTAGCAGATTGATCTAGAAGAAAAGGTTCTTCAGATTCCTTGTTGCTCTTTTAGAATACTTGAACTTGCAGCAGATATCTGAGAGATGGATCTTGAAGAGGATGTTCTCAGAGAGATGATGATTGCTGCTTGAGGAAGAAGAAGATTGAGAATGTTTTTATAGAGTGTCCTTTTATTTTCTTTCTCTATACTTGTATATATTCTCTCTCTGTATTCTATAATAATATATTTGAATTCTGTCGAGAGCTGAGACAATAAAGTCAGTCTTGATATCTTCTCATTTTGGAAATAGAATAATCAGCCTTTAATCCTTTCTTGGAATAATAACAAAAACCAAACAACTTTGGCAGGTCCTTTAATTCCTTAGCCGTGTAATATTCCTTTGCATT
Source organism: Dactylorhiza incarnata (assembly GCA_033032865.1). NCBI lineage: Eukaryota > Viridiplantae > Streptophyta > Magnoliopsida > Asparagales > Orchidaceae > Dactylorhiza > Dactylorhiza incarnata. The sequence continues at coordinate 13,138,382 of JAWHQI010000028.1, forward strand.
AATTGTCAACGACTATTTCTGTCTTGGAAAAAGGAAGGAAAGAATATAATAACTGAATATAATAATCTTACTTATCTGACTTGAATATGTCCAAAGATATTTGAATAGATCCGTTAAAGTCATCGATCTGTGTTCAGAGAACTGATATTTAAGGTATTAATTGATCTGGAATCAGTATTTGTCGATCTGAGCCTTAATAAAAAATTTGTAGAGCGTTGGGTGGAATTCGTCGAGTGCTGCTCAGAGAATGTCGAACGCTGGCTGGAAATCTGTCGAGCGCTGGCTGGAGAACTATCGAGCGCCGGCTGGAAAACTGTCGAGCGCTGGCAGGAATTCGTCGAGCGCTGGCAGCCATCTGTCAAGCGCCGATAGCCATTTGTCGAAAGCTGGGAACTTAGATTTTTTCTTAAGTTCTAGCTAATCTATCAGCCTAAAGACTTGATCCTTAAACTATACAATGGGGTTAACTTGATCCTGGTTCAACATATAGTGATCCTAGCCCAAATAAGTAATTGTTGTTCCAACAAATTCTTCCCTTTTAATAGACCCATAGGTCTTGCCACTGTGCCCACACCAAGCATATCCAGCAGAAAGGTCTTCAGCGGTCATAGCTTCCTCTTCATCTTCCTTCTCCAGTCTTGGAATCCTCAAAGCTTTTCCTAAGCTCTTGGAAGTAATTTTGATCTTCTTTTCGGCTAGAACAGACTTTAGGATAAGTCCGGAACTATTGATTCTTGCTCTATCAAAGAATTCCTGAAGCTCCCTATTCATGAGACTACATGGCTCGCAGAGCAGATATTCCAGCCCAGCTGATTCTACCCGTACAATTACCGACCTGATTTCTTCAGAGCAAGAGCTGAATCCTCCCCTCATGAGTTTGCATCCGGAGATGATTGAGGATTCCTCCTTCTTTGGACCCATTGTTGCAGAACGTCAAGAGCAAAAATTATCGGAGACTGAACGGAGGTTTGTCGTGGAAATGGCTCAGGGCAAATGAAAGCGTAATTTTCACCTAATCATTTACTCTATTTATATTAGAAGTAGATGAAGAGGCGCGTGTTGGACATGTGTGTCACATCCCTTTGTTTGAGAATAACAAATCCTAAATTGTATTTGATCTTGCTTGTCGTGTATTTAGAGTGTGCAAGAACTATAGGTGCAATACTCCACAGGTAGAAAACAAATTGGAAATGACTCTCTGGAAATTGTGCTAACGCTCGCGTTAGATATTAACGCCCAACGTTAATATCCGTTGAGAAGCAAAACGCTGAGAAGCAAAACCGCTGAGAAGGAACCTACGTTCGACAAAATTTGAACTGAACTGCGCTCGACGAATTGGAGCATTCGACGAACTCTGAAGGGGCTCGACGAAACCTGAAGGAACCTGCGTTTGACGAAATCAGAACTGAACTGCGCTCGACGAATTGGAGCATTCGACGAACTTGGAGTTCCGTTCGACGGATTTGCCCGCGCTCGACGAAATTGCAATCGACAAGCTGAGTTCGACGAACTTGGAGTTCCGTTCGACGAAATTGCCTGCGCTCGACGAAATTGCGCTCGACAAGCTGCGTTCGACGAATTTGGAGTTCTGTTCGACGAAATTGATTCTGTTCGACGAACTTGGTTTCTGCCACGATCCCGGCAGGTTGCACGATCCTGGCGGTTGCATTTTTCCGTTCGATGAAGGTGCGTTTGACGAAGGCGCGTTCGACGAAATTTTGTTCAACCACGCTCCCGACTTTATGCACGATCTCAACAACTGTCATACACGTTCACTAACGCCGCGCGTTAACCTTAACGTTGCGCGTTAGCTCCAGTGGTTATTTAACAAGGCCTGATCTCATTTGTTCATTAATAAGAATTGTCGGGAGAATTATTAAAGGCTTTTATTCCAAAAATTTGAGAGAGCTTCCAGAGAGAATATTTGTGCCAAAAATCCATTGATGTTATGCTGGATAAGAAGGATCTCCCACTAAAAGCTTAAGGAGAATTTTGGAGGAGGACTACGTCACGCTACATTCGAAGGACGATCGCTTTGACCTCGCTCATACTACATCGATCCTTCATCTCCGACTTCAGAAGATCTCATATAGGGAGTTTTATTATTATTGTCTTTACTTTCATTCCATATATTTGTGTAACCGTTTAGAGAATTCGCCTTGTGTTGGCGACTAGGTCTAGGTAGGACTTAGGGAGGAATTCGCCTTGTGTTGGCGACTAGTTCTAGGTGATTAGATCTAGGGGGTGCTCAAGGCCATATCCAGGAAGGATTGGCTAGAGCGGCTTGAGGCCTTATTCGGGGAAGGATAGGCTAAAGCCAACCGGTTTGTGGGAATACAAGTCGGTATAGAAAAGGAAAAATTGTATTACTTTGTACGCCTCCGATTTCAAGCGATATTGAAATCAATTTATGTAAACACCTTTTTTATATAATATAATCATGTCTCTTTTTGTGTTTACTTGATTTCTATCATTAGGCATAATTTATAAAATTGCAAATTACAATTGTTTCCTTCTTTAAGTTAAATTGTTATTTCATTCTAATTTACTCTAAACAATTTAGTAAATTGTCTAGAAAATTAAAAAGAATTTTTATTCCCTTATTCACCCCCCTCTAAGGGCGCATATCGATCCAACAAGTTGTATCAGAGCTAGGTTATTCCGAATGGTTTAAAAACCAGGAATAATGGCGTCTTATGATCTCGCTTTTTCCGAGGGTCAGGGAATTAGTAGACCTCCACTCTTTATCGGGTCAGATTATAATTACTGGAAAAATAGGATGAGATGTTTTCTTATGACCCTAGATATTGAGGTATGGAATATGGTAGAAGAGGAATACTCTCCTCCTACATTTGTAGTTGGAGAGATAACTTTAGATAAACCAAAAGACAAATGGGATGATAGGGATAAGCTAAAATGCAAAAATAACGCCAAGGCTATGAATGCTCTATTTTGTGCGTTAAATAGAAATGAATTTAATAGAATTTCTGCATGTACTACTGCATATGAAATTTGGAAACATTTGGATGTTACTCATGAAGGTACATCGCAGGTTAAAGATTCAAAGCTTTTCCAACTTGAGTCGGAATATGAATAATTCCGGATGGATGAAAGTGAAGATGTTGATGGCATGTACATGCGCTTCACCAAGATCGTCAATGCCTCCAAAGCACTTGGAAAGACCTTCTCCAATGGCGACTTGGTCCGAAAGATTCTTCGTTCTCTTCCACCAAAATTCAACCCGAAGGTGACGGCCATTTCAGAATCGCACAATCTAAGAACGCTCCAAGTTGAGAGCCTCATTGGGAATCTCAAAACCCATGAGGTAGAACTCAAAATCCAATATGATGAATACAAGGAGCCAAAGAAGAAGGCATTGGCACTAACATCAAAGAAGGAGTGCCAAGAGGATGAGGATGAAAATGAAGAAAGCCTTTTGGTGAAGAATTTCCGAAAATTCATGCGAAATCCGGAAAGGAGAAACACTTTTCTGAAATTTATCCAAAAGGATGCAAGATGGAAAAGGTTATCCTCAAAGAAGGAAAAGGAGAGCGACGATGAAGAAGAAAGACCTCCACTGGAGTGCTTTCATTGTAGGAAGACCGGGCACATTCGGAGCCAGTGCCCAAAGTTCTTGAAGGAGAAGAAGGAAAAACGGCACAAAGGGAAGGAGAAGAAGAAGGTGCTAAAAGCTAGAACATGGGATGACTCCTCCTCCTCCGAAGAATCAAGCGGGTCTTCATCAAGCGAAGATGAGGAAGCAAACATGTGCCTCATGGGACATGGAAATGATGGCGATGACACCAGTGTTCTTAGCGACACTAAGGTAACTCCTCCCACTTATGATGAACTCTTTAATGAATTCCTTAAAACTTGCAAAGCTTTTGATAAAAATATGAAAGATAGTATTTTATTGAATCGTGAAAATGAATCTCTTATTAAAGAAAATCAAAAGCTTTCCAAAAAGGTAATTGTTTTAGAAAAGAGAAAGGTTTCTTGCCAAGAGTGTGATCACTCCACTAAATTGGCAAAAGATATTGAAGAGTCACTTTGTAAAGCCCTCTCTCATGCCAAAACTCTTACAAAAGAGAAGGGGGAATTAGAAATGAAATTAGAAGCCTCTCTTTTGTAAATCAAAAATAACAAAAAAGGTTTTGAAAATAAGTGTGTCATGCTTGTGAAAGAAAATTCTTCACTTAAAGCACAAGTTCATGATCTCACCATGGCCATTAAAAATTTTGGAATAGGCAAAAAATCACTGGAAATGATTTTAGGGTACCAACGCCATGGTTCTGGAAAATTTGGGCTCGGATATCGAGGAGAGGGCTACCTCCCGTCGTTAGCCACTAACGCCGGCGCTAGCACCTCATACCAGAAACCTGAATTTTCTTTTTCAAAATGTTTTTCTTATGTAAATCCAATTTCTTCCAACAAGAAAATTTTCCAGAAAAGGGTCTCAACCCCCTTTATTTCGTGTGCAAACTGTTATAGGTTAGGTCACACATCTAGTTCTTCCAGGAAAATAAAACAAAATACTTTAAAACAAATTTGGGTACCTAAGGCTTCCACTTATTCTATGGGTGGTACCACTTGGGTATCCGGATCTTTACTCTCATCTTCTTTCTAGATGTGCAGGCATGCTAAGGACAATGAAGACGTGTGGTACATGGATTCAGGTTACTCCAAGCACATGACGGGCAATAAAGCAAAGTTCCTTAGCCTAGAAAAGAAGAAGGGAGGGATCGTGACGTTTGGTGATAACGGAAAAGGAAGGATCATGGGAATTGGTACAGTTGGTAACAAATCCTTTACTATATCTAATGTTCTTTATGTGAAAGGATTAAAACACAATTTAATTTCTATTAGTCAATTATGTGATAAAGGATTAGATGTGTTATTTGAATCTTCCACTAATCTATGCAAAATATCTAATCCTACTACAAAAGATATTTTACTAACTGCACCAAGAATACATAATGTTTATATAGTTTCTTTTCATGATCTTTCTAAATCATCTATTAAATGCTTTATCACTAAAAATGATGAATTAGAACTTTGGCATAGAAGACTAGGACATGCTAGCACAAAGCTCATTGTAAAACTTGCCAAAAGTAATTTAATTAGAGGATTGCCTAGATTAATTGGAACTTTACCTTCACTTTGTTCACCATGTCAAAAAGGTAAATTTTCTAGATCCTCTTTCAAAAGTAAAAATTTCATTTCCACTACAAGACCCTTGCAAATAATTCATATGGATCTTTTTGGTCCCGTTAGCACTGCAAGTCTTGGTGGTAGATTATATACATATGTTTTAATAGATGATTTTTCAAGATATTGTTGGACATTATTTTTCTTTTCCAAATCCGATGCGTTTTGTGAATTTGCAAAATTATGTACTCGTATTCAAAATGAAAGTGATTTTAAAATTAAATGCATTCGCTCGGATCATGGAGGAGAATTTGAAAATGAAAAATTTACGTCCTTTTGTGATATGTTGGGCATTAAAGATGAGTTCTCTGCACCACGCACACCACAACAAAATGGTGTTGTAGAAAGAAAGAATAGGACACTTCAAGAACTTGCACGCACTATGTTATGTGAATATAAATTACCTAAGTCCTTTTTGGCCGAAGCCGTAAATACATCATGCTATGTTATGAATAGAATCATGCTTCACCCATCTCTTAATCTCACACCATATGAACTCTATTTTCAAAAGAAGCCTAATGTATCGTATTTCAAAGTTTTTGGTTGTAAATGTTTTATTTTGAATACAAAAGATAGCTTGGGAAAGTTTGATGAAAAATGTGATGAAGGAACTTTTCTTGGGTACTCTTCAACTAGTAAAGATTATAGAATTTTTAATAAAAGAACTAGTATAGTTGAAGAGTCAATAAATGTAAAATTTGATGAGTTTGTTCCTTGTGTAGAAAAACTTTCAGGTAGCGAGGATGATCTCTTACAACCTTTGGAGCATGGTGATGAGGAACCTTCCAAAGAAGAAGAAGAGGAGGACAAGGAAGATGAATGTGTACCTCCAAGTGCCTTGAAATTTACAAAGGATTATCCACAGGAATTAATAATTGGTGAACCATCCATCGGGGTAAGAACTCGCTCTTCTCTTCATGAATCATATTCAAATATCTGTTTTGTTTTCAAAATTGAACCAAAAACTGTTTCTACCGCTTTAAATGATGAATTTTGGTTTTTGGCTATGAATGAAGAGTTAGAACAATTTGAGCGACATAATGTTTGGAAATTAGTAGAAAGACCATCTAATCACCCGGTTGTAGGTGTAAAATGGATTTTTAAAAATAAATTAGATGGTGAGTCTATAATCACTAGGAATAAGGCACGCTTAGTAGCACAAGGATATTCCCAAATCGAGGGGATAGATTTTGATGAAACTTTTGCACCCGTTGCTAGGTTGGAATCCATTAGAATTTTTCTAGCATTTGCAAGCTTTAAAAGAATAAAATTATTTCAAATGGATGTAAAAAGTGCTTTTCTCAACGGGTTTGTAAAAGAAGAAGTTTATGTTGAACAACCCCCGGGCTTTATTAATGAAAAATTTCCCAATCATGTTTATAAACTAGAAAAAGCACTTTATGGTTTAAAACAAAGGCCACGCGCATGATATGAAAGACTTACGTCATTTTTTATTAAAGCACGATTATATTATGGGAAGTGCCGATAATACTCTCTTCATTAAACATAATAATGATGATTTAATTATTTTGCAAATATATGTTGATGATATAATCTTTGGATCTACTAATGAAGAGTTGTGTAATGAAGTTTTTGAAGTGATGAAAAATGAATTTGAAATGAGTCTAGTAGGAGAACTTTCTTATTTTCTTGGTTTTCAAATATCACAAAGAAATGATGGTATTTTTATATGTCAAACCAAATATGTCTATGATATGCTTAAGCGCTTTGGATTTGAACACCTTAAACATGCTTCTACACCAATGAGTGCATCACTTAAATTAGGAAAAGATGTATCGGGAATTTCAATTGACCAAACCTTATATAGAGGTATGATAGGATCCCTACTTTATCTTAGTGCAACTAGACCCGATATTATGTTTGTCGTATGCTTATGTGCTCGATTTCAAGCCAATCCAAAAGAATCTCATTTAAAAGCGGTAAAACGAATTTTTAGATATCTTATTGGGTCATCTAGATTAGGATTATGGTACCCGCACAATAATTCATTTACACTTCACGGCTACTCCGATTCGGACTACGCTGGTTGTTCACTTGATAGAAAAAGCACTAGTGGTACTTGTCATTTTCTAGGACCTTCATTAGTTGCATGGTCTAGTAGGAAATAAAATTCGGTTGCACTCTCCACCACGGAGGCCGAATACATTGCATTAGGGAGTTGTTGTGCACAAGCTCTATGGATGAGCCAAACTTTAGAGGAATTTGGTTTTCATCTAAAACTTATTGAATTAAAATGTGACAACAAAAGTGCCATTGATCTCACAAATAATCCGGTACACCACTCTAGATCCAAACATATATATGTGCGTCATCATTTCATAAGGGATCACATTAAAAAGGAAAATGTAAGGATTAGTTTCATTGGCACGGACTCTCAACTTGCTGATATATTTACTAAACCTCTTCCCGATGCAAGGTTTCAAATGTTAAGGTTGGAATTAAGAGTCTTAGACATCTTAGGATGAATTACATGTAAAATGCTAATGTTTTATGCAATTTGAGCAATCAAGACATCTCCAAAAATTACAAAATTTCTGCATAAGACTACTCTAAGGACTCTTAATAAGTATAAAAAATCAGATTTTTCAAATTCTCAAAAAATCGTGTATTGTTTCCAGTGTTAGCCCTAATGCTGGCGTTAACTTTGGTTTTGAAATTTTCTGATTTTTAAAATTTCTAAAAATCCTTAAAAATATGTTAATTTATATTTACTAATTTGTTTTTTGAATTTTTGACATTTATTATCTTTGTTTTAATTTATATTTTAGAAAATAAACTACAAAAATTCAAAATACAAAAATATGTTCTTTAAATTTGTGTTTTATTCATATTATGAAAAATCAACTACATAAGTTCAAAATTCAAAAATTTAAAAATATGGTTTTGAGATTTGTGTTTTATTCATATTATGAAAAATCAACTACAAAAGTTCAAAATTCAAAAATACAAAAATATGTTTTTGTGATCTTTTGTTTTTATCTCATTACAAAAATGATAAAACAACAAAAATAACTGTATGATCTTTATTGTTAATATCAAGCATGAATGAATTCTACTATTTAGAATTATTTACAATGTTAAAATTTATTCCTTCAAATTACTATGAACATTGTTTTGTTTATCATGCCTTGATATATCTATTTAAAGTGCATCAATTGTATTGAAAAATATGTGTAGAACCAAGCTTAGCATGCCTCTAAGTATGAGAAAATGTATTATGATTGATAATGATACCTTTCACTCACTTATTTTGGTAATCAACATGTGTGTTTAAATCTAAAAATGCTTGCTTGTGTATTGTATTTGTACAATAAATTAAAACTTGCATAAGTTTATTACCTACACTACATTTGAATTGCACTTATGAAATATTGAAAAGTGGTTAAGTTTCAAAAATTGTGGGTTTGCAAAACAAGTGTATTCGGAGAATGTTGTCGCACAAATGTGAAAAAAAAAATATAGACAACTACAACTCCACCAAGCACTACTTGAATCTCCTGATAAGTCTTCATAAGCATTGTGAGGTTGAGCACCTTGGAAAAAAATAGTAAAGTGTCTTGTGCAACCCTTGATTAATACACCACTTTTTATAAAATAGTGTGCATTAAAGTGTGTGGAAATTAATTTACTTGTGTTTTATTGTACACTTTACTTTACATATGTCTTGTATTTTGTGATTTAAATCAATTGTTAACATTGCCCAAAATACACTTATGTGCACATCATTATCTTTCGTAACACTTCTTCTCATGAGTATTGGATTCAAATGCTTTATCTATACTACTCTTTATATAAAAAATGCACTAGATAACCTAGCATGATCTCTACAATGTTTTGGTATCTCTTGAACTTAAAATTAAGTAACATTGTAGTATATTCTTTTTGATATGTTCATCTTCATGCTTGGTATCTTTATATAAAACTATGAGATTTCAAAAAGGTTAAAACATCTTTACATTTTGAACTTAAAACTCATATTTTTTTATGCTTTTCATGCTTACAAAAAGATGTTTCTCATAATCTTCCGTTTGCTTACAACTCCTATCTTTTTATTTGAAATCTTTTAAAAATACTATGCTTAAGATCTTTATCATTATCTATATTACAAAAGCTCGATCATGCTTTATCATTTATAAGAAATGCCTCCTTACTACCCTCACCCTACCTTCTTTTGATAATACCAAAAGGGGGAGATTAATTGCAGAAATCTATATAGGAGAAATATAGAAGAATATGGGGAGACTAATTCATGTATTCAATCATTTAGGGGGAGCACAACATAAATTGCATTTATGTAGGGGGAGCATTAAGATAGGGGAAGTATGCACATTATCATGCATATCAAATACTATAGTTGCACTATTATTCTAACACTTATCATATTCTATAATCACTCTTAATGATTTCTTGCTAAGAGGATTTGTTATTATCAAAAGGGGGAGATTGTTAGACATGTGTGTCACATCCCTTTATTTGAGAATAACAAATCCCAAATTGTATTTGATCTTGCTTGTCGTGTATTTAGAGTGTGCAGGAACTATAAGTGCAATACTCCACAGGTAGAACACAAATTAGAAATGACTCTTTGGAAATTGTGTTAACGCTCGCGTTAGATGTTAGCGCCCAGCGTTAACATCCGCTGAGAAGCAAACGCTGAGAAGCAAAACCGCTGAGAAGGAACCTGCGTTCGACGAAATCTGAACTGAACTGCGCTCGATGAATTGGAGCGATCGACGAACTCTGAAGGGGCTCGACAAAACCTGAAGGAACCTGCGTTCGACGAAATCAGAACTAAACTGCGCTCGACGAATTGGAGAGTTTGACGAACTTGGAGTTCCGTTCGACGGATTTGCCTGCGCTCGACGAAATTGCGCTCGACAAGCTGAGTTTGATGAACTTGGAGTTCCGTTCGACGAAACTGCCTGCGCTCGACAAGCTGCGTTCGATAAACTTGGAGTTCCGTTCGACGAAATTGATTCCGTTTGACGAACTTGGTTTCTGCCACAATCCCGGCGGTTTGCACGATCCTGACGGTTGCGGTTTTCCGTTCGACGAAGGTGCATTCGACGAAGGCGCATTCAAAGAAATTTGTTTTCGTTCGATGAAATTTTGTTCAGCCACGCTCCTGACTTTATGCACGATCTCAGCAACTGCCATACACGTTCACTAACGCCGCGCGTTAACCTTAACGCTGCACGTTAGCTCCAGTGGTTATTTAACAAGGCCTGATCTCATTTGTTCATTAATAAGAGTTGCTGGGAGTATTATTAAAGGCTTTTATTCCAAAAATTTGAGAGAGCTTCCAGAGAGAATATTTGTGCCAAAACTCCATTGATGTTATGCTGAAAAAGAAGGATCTCCCACTAAAAGCTTAAGGAGAATTCTGGAGGAGGACTACGTCACGCTACATCCGAAGGACGATCGCTTCAACTCGCTCATACTACAATGATCCTTCATCTCCGACTTCAGAAGATCTCATATAGGGAGTTTTATTATTATTTTCTTTACTTTCATTCCATATATTCATGTAACCATTTAGAGAATTCGCCTTGTGTTGGCGACTAGGTCTGGGTAGGACTTAGGGAGGAATTCGCCTTGTGTTGGCGACTAGTTTTAGGTGATTAGATCTAGGGGTGCTCGAGGCCATATTCGGGAAGGATTGGCTAGAGCGGCTTGAGGCTTTATCCGGGGAAGGATAGGCTAAATCCAACCGGTTTGTGGGAATACAAGTCGGTATAGAAAAGGAAAAATTGTATTACTTTGTATGCCTCCAATTTCAAGCGATATTGAAATCAATTTATGTAAACACCTTTTTTATATAATATAATCATGTCTCTTTTTGTGTTTACTTGATTTCTATCATTTGGCATAATTTATAAAATTGCAAATTACAATTGTTTTCTCCTTTAAGTTAAATTGTTATTTCGTTCTAATTTACTCTAAACAATTTAGTAAATTGTCTAAAAAATTAAAAAGAATATTTATTCCCTTATTCACCCCCCCTCTAAGGGCGCCTATTGATCTAACAACGCGTACCTTTTTGCCTTGGTTAATAGATTAAAAAATCCATAAGATGACTTAGATCAGGGATCCAATATAGCATGAAGTGTCTGTGCTGTATTTCGATGATGCACATCTTTGTCGTGATATTGTTGTCAAAATCACTTCAGCGTTGTCGTCAAGATTTTACTAATATCGTCGAGACTGCTCGCTGGGAATTCATCTAAGTTGTTGAGATGCTCATCTGATACTTGTATATCTTGAGTACTCCTTGCAGAATTATTGGAAATAGTGCTACATATATTTTCTCCTTCATATCTCTTATGTAGAATATCAATTTGATGTTTACATGTGCAGGGCTTCATTTTTCAAGGATTACTTCTCAACCATGGAGAGGAGAGAGTAGGGACTATGATGATTGAACATTTTGTTCATCTTCTGTCATTGATCTGAGGTCCTCATTGTGAGTAAGGCTATGTACTACTCCCTCCATTGTTGCAGGAATTTGAGAAATTTTTCTAATGTACTTCATTTTGAAGAGCTGGATTATTTTCCATTAGTTGTATCTTCTCTTAGATGGCTCCCCCTCAATATAAGCAAGAGAGGGATGAACTTCTTGGGGAAGTGTGCTGATATTTGAGTGGCATTAGTTTGATTGAACCTCCAAGTATCATTATTAATTTATTCTCCCTGGATTGAGTTTTCTTGAATACTTATTTACTCCAGCCTTGTGCCTGGAGCAATCATTGTTCAAATACCAAAAGGGTTGGTATTTAGACATGCCTGCAAAAAGGATTACTTATCCATAGGCACCCAATTGAATTTGGGCCCTAGATTCATGTTAGGGGAATAACCTGAAGTACTACAACTATGAGTGGTCTGCACTCTTCTTGCATTAGGCATTGTTGTATTGAACCAACAGTCCAAAGCAAAATGACCAATCTTTCCATAGCACCATCACTCATACTTGTTGTATCTTCTCTTGTGCCTTTCCACCTGGGAATTTTGGTGGGCAGGAGTGAAGATAGCTGACCTAACATGCCTTGAGTGAACCCCATAATGGTGAGTATGTAATTGAGCTGGTCTCACCACATTTTGGTTCACCACCTTGGGAATAGGCTTGGCAGCCTTCCCTTGCTTTTAAGTGTTGATGTTGCAGATCCATGGATATAGGAACCTGGAATCTTTACTTGGGTCTCTTCAAGAGGTGTTTGAGAACCACTTGGCCCAAAGCTTGCTCTTCTATGCGTGTTGGGAAATTTACTGCTTTTGGTAGAGCAAGCCTTGGTCAGATGCTCATGTGAAGATTCCTGGTTAGAGAGATTTCAGGGATGCTAACTCCTTAAGGTCCTTAATGACCTTGTTCTTCTTACCCAACTCAGCATTTTGGAGCATTGTGACATCCTTGAGGTTTTCCATTTCCTTGCTCATAACAATCAGCTTCTCAGCTGCCTCTTGGAGCTCAGATTGGACAGATTTCAGGGATGCTAACTCCTTAGATTGAGCTCTAATAAGCATCTTGCTTCTTTTCAAAGCAATCCACATGGCTTCATTGTGCTGTAACTAGGTTAGATTCAAAATCATGTGGGGATCTTGAGGATATGCTACTGCAAGCAGATCCACACTCACTCTCATGCACAAAAACTATCATTGATTCAGAATCAGAGACATATAAGGGGGCTCTAATAAGTACCTTCCTAGGAGAGGTGAAACCATCCTGGAATTCTTCAGTTATGGCCATAAGGCCAATGAGAACTTCCTCCTTATCTTCTGATGAATCTGAGTTAGAATCACTGAGTGTTCTGATTTTCTTGGCCATGTGTTCTTCCTTAGATTCCTTCTTTTCCTTTGGATTTCTTCTATCATCACTCTTCTTGGGTTCTTTCTTCTTGAGGGGAAGTCATCAATCATGTGACCTGTCTTCTTGCAGTGACAACACACTAGGTTAGCCAAATCAAATTCATTGAGTTTAGAGTCATACCTTTCCTCCTTTGAAGATTTCTCCTGGTCATGTTTACTAGATCTTCTGGAGTTTGAGGAGGATGTTTTCTGTTTATTTCTTCTTTTTCTGGACATCTTTCTTTTGGGCTGCTTGGTGAGGAGTACTGGCTCTTTAGCAACGTCATTGGATTTTGATGAGCTTACATCAGAAGCTTCTGTGTTCTCAGAGATATTCTGAATTATCAGAATATTGTCTTTGATGCTCCTCAAGCTTTCACCCTCAAGATTAAAGACCCTTTCTCTGGTGTTCCCCTTTGAATTTTCTTCTTCAGTTTTCTTCATGTAGATCTCCAAGGAATCCCACACATCTCTTGATGTTTTGCAATGACTTAAGTGTTTAGATGTAGAATCATCATTTGCATTCTCAAGTATGTGTTTTGCACTTTTATCCATGGATATCAGATCTTCATCTTCATTGGAGAACTGTGATAGAGTATAGGGTCCCTCTTCAACAACCATAAATAACCTGGGATCTGATGCTTCCATGAATAACTTGACTCTTAACTTCCATATGGCAAAGTTCTCTTTGGTTCAGATGGGCAACCTTATTGATCTCATCTCTTGATGATGCTCACAGGCCATTGAAGAATCACAACCCAATCAAAAACTTATAGATCTTGTTCTAAGTTGTTAAGCTTTTGAACTTAACCTCGCGTTGATACCAATTTAAAGATATGGGTTGTCTATAAACTACACCTAGAGGGGGGATTAGGTGTTTTCAGTTTCTTTGCTACATTAAGGGTTTATCAATCACAGCACACAAGCATCACAGAAAACACACAATGATTTATAGTGGTTCCCAACTAGAAAATATGTCTAGAGGTAGTCCACTGTCCCTCCCACCTATCTAGCAGTGTGCTAGACTAGGCAACTTCTCCAACTAAGACCTTTTCACTATAATCAGATCTTACAACTCAGGTTCACACAGAACCCTACAAAGCTCATACTTTACAAGTCATACTAACTCAGATCTTTCAACAAGATCCTACCACAACTCAGGTTCACCAAGAACCCTACCAACTCAGATCTATCACTAGATCCTACCAGCTCAGATCTATACCAAGATCCTTCAATCTCAGGTTCACAAAGAACCCTACTAAATAAGAAAGGAGTTGTTGTGTTGTAGAAGAGAAGGCTTTAAGATATAAGCTTTGAATTCCAGACTTCTTCTTCTTCTGGAAGATGTAAGTCCAGTGACCTAGTGTATTACTAAACCTTCTTTTGAATCTTCTCCTTAGTTGATAGATGCCCTTCTTGTACAGGAGGAAGATTCTTTCTTGTCTTCTCAGCCAAGTGATGAAGATTATCTTTCTTGTCTTCTTTTCTTTTCAAATGGTACAGAAAAGTCTGCTTTCTTTTGAAACTTCTTTGATCTTCACAGCACGGCCAATGAAGTCTTCGTCTTGTTTTCCTTTCTTTCTCTTCTGTTGGTATGTATGAGAATGAACTTGAGAAAGAATGCAAAGTCACTAGCTCTATAAAAGAAGAACCTTTCTTTTATACTTCTTTGTACTTATGCATAAAGGTCCTTATTGATTACTGCATAATCAATTCCCCCGTTTCAAAATTCTGGCAAAATTGGCATATTTAATTCATCATAAATGCCTTGCTGTTTTTGGAACTTGCAGAATATAGACATAATATTATTCTTCATTGAATACTGTGCAACAAATATATTCTGCATAGAATATGTCATTTAATACTCCTTGATTGATGCGCAAGATAGGCGGCGTGCACATTCCCTGTATATCAATTTCTAAGAACGACTGTGTATTAAATGCTGCTTTGCACGCTGTCAAGATGATATTAATCCTTCAAGACGATATCGTCTTGATCAGTGTATACGACATATATACTTCATGACGATATCATCGATATACTTCCTTCTTCACTGCTCTACTTAATATCATAACGATATTACATCTTCTAGATGACATCGTCGAGATGTTTCTTTGAATAAGACATAGATTTGTTCTTCAAGCTGACTGTCTTTGTTCAGGACGATATCGCCTTGATCTTCTAGACGACATCGTCGAGAGGTTGACTTAGACTTATTTGACAGACATCCTTTCTTCAAGACGACATCGTCTTGATCTTTTTGACGATATAAGATCTTCAAACCGATGAACCTTTATGTTAACTTAATGATACACACAAAAGAAAAGACTTTAAATAAGCATGAAAGTGCAAGACAAAAAATTATATGGTAATTATGCGGAAGACTTATAGAAATACAAGAAACAACTTTTTGTAATCATAATAATTCATAAGAAGAGATATGAGTTAAATTCCAAAAAGGAAGATTTTTTGTAAATCAATATTCATTTAAAATCTTTAAGTTTGACAATAAAGTAACTAAGCATGAAAGACGGATATCAAAAATAAACTACTGCAATGTTATTATAATTCACAAATTCAAAATATACCAAACATTATAGAGAGCATGCTAGGTTATCTAGTGCATTTATATATAAAAAGTACTATAGAATTTGCATTAGGATCCAATACTCACGAGAAGAAGTATTATGGAAGATAATGATGCGCACATAAGTGTATTTTGAAGAGAGTAAATAAATGATTTAATCAAAAATACAAGACATATGTAGAGTAAAGTGCACAATAAAACACAAATAATTTTACTTCCACACACTTCAATGCACAAAGAAAATGTACAACTACCAAGGTGCTTAGAACACACAATGCACATGAAGACTTATCAGGGTGCAAAGTAGTGTTTGGCGGATCACACACTTTATTTTTCAATATTGATTTTTTGTGATCCGGTGCACTTAAGAATAAGTGGTGTAAAGAGAAAGCTTATGGTTTGCACAAGACACTTTACTATTCTTTCCAAGATTCTCAACCTCATAACGCTTATTAAGACTTATCAGAAGGTTCAAGTAGTGCTTGGTGGAGTTATCTTTGCCAATTTATTTCATGATTTTTTTTGTTTTGTTCAAATATCTTTGAATACATTTGTTTTGCAAACCAAAGTAATTTGAAAGCACTACCACTTTTCTTAATGTTAAGATTGCAAATAAAAGTAATGTAGGTAAGATACTTGTAGAACTATAATTTATTGTGCAATTACAATACATAAGTAAGTATTCTTAGATTAAAAGCACATGTAGACTTTGCCAAAATAAGTGAGTGAATAAATATCATTATCAACCATAAAACATTTACTCATACCTAGAGGCATGCTAAGCTTGGTTCTGCACAACTTTTACAATGCAATTGATGCACATGTGATAATATATATCAAAGCATGATAAAAACAATGTTCAAAGTAGTTTGAAAAGATGAATTTCAACATTGTAGAAGGTCTAAATGATAGATTAAACCATGCTTGATATTAATAATAAAGTCCATACAGTTTTTTTGATATTTTGAAAAATAATTTTGATTTAAAATTTGAACTCTTATAATTGATCTTGGACTTCCCGAGGTCTACCCTGTAAGGGGTTCGCACCGGTACTAGGAGATGTGATGGGGTGACATCCCAAATCTCCCTTTCGTAAGATACATGTAAATAGAAATGTTAAGTTCAAGAAATAATTTTTGATAATTTTTATGTTTTATATTTTTGTATTTGATTTTTTGCATATAGGAATAGAAATCAAACAAATAAACACAGAAAGGAAGAGAAAACAAATATTTTTTTTTGTAATTTGGCTTTTATAATTTTGTATTTTAATTTTTCAAAAATCAATTAAAGGCAAAAATGCAAAAATAAGTAGTACATATAAAAGAACATATTTTTAGAGATTTTGCAAAAATTGAAAAATACAAAAAATCAGATAGGTGCGCTAGCGCGACAAACAGTACACTAAATTTCATGATTTTGAAAATTATAATTTTTGATCTTGATTAAGTGTCCAAAGAATAGTTTCATGCAGAAATTTCAAAATTTTTGGAGATGTCTAGACAGTGCAAATTGCATGAAACGTTAGCGATTTATGAATGTGATTAACCCGAGAGATCTAGGACACCTAATTCAAGTCTTTGCAATCAAAATCTTGCATCGGGAAGAGGTTTAGTGAATATGTCAGCAAGTTGGGAGTCCGTACCAATGAAGCTTACTTTGACATGCTCTTTCTTAATGTGATCCCTAATGAAGTGATGACGAACATCTGAGATGAAAACCAAAATCCTCTAGATTTTGGCTCATCCATAAAGCTTGTGCACAATAACTCCCAAGAACGATGTGTTCGGCCTCCATGGTGGAGAGTGGAACTGAAGATTATTTCCTACTAGGCCATGCTACTAATGAGGGTCCTAAAATGACAAGTACCGCTAGCGCTTTTTCGATCTAGTGAACATCCGGCATAATCCGAATCGGAATAGCCGTGTAGTGTGAATGAATCATTATGCGGGCACCATAATCCTAGTCTAGATGACCCTAATAGATATCTAAAAATACGTTTTACCATTTTAAATGAGATTCTTTTGGATTGGCTTGAAAGCAAGCACATAAACATGCGACAAACATTATATCAGGTCTCGAAGCACTTAAGTAAAGAAGAGATCCAATCATACCTCTATATAAAGTTTGATTGATAGAAATTCCAGATTCATCTTTTCCTAGTTTTAAAGAAGCACTCATAGGAGTAGAAGTTTGTTTAAGATTTTCAAATCCAAATCGTTTAAGCATAACATGGACATATTTTGTTTGGCAGATAAAAATACCATCATTTCGTTGTGAAATTTGAAAACCAAGAAAATAAGAGAGTTCTCTTACAAGGCTCATTTCAAATTCATTTTTCATTACTAAGACAACTTCATTACACAACTCTTCATTAGTGGCTCCAAAAGTGATATCATCAACATATATTTGTAAAATAATAAATCGTTATTATTATGCTTAATGAATTGTGTTTTATTGGTACTTCCCATGACATAACCGTGCTTTAATAAAAATGATGTAAGTCTTTCATACTATGCACGGGGTGCTTATTTTAAACCATAAAGCGCTTTTTCTAATTTATATACATGATTTGGAAATTTTTCATTTATAAAACCGGGGGTTGTTTTACATAAACTTCTTCTTTTATAAACCCGTTTAGAAAAGCACTTTTAACATCCATTTGAAATAATTTTATTCTTTTAAAACTCAAAAATGCCAAAAATATTTGTATAAATGCTAAGCAAGCAACGGGTGCAAAAGCTTCTTCAAAATTTATCCCCTCGATTTGAGAAAAGCCTTGAGCGACTAAGCGAGCTTTATTTCTTGTAATTCTAGATTCACCATCTAATTTATTTTTAAAAATCCATTTTACGCCAACAACAGGATGATTAGATGAACGTTCTGCTAGATTCCAAACTTATTTCTTTCAAATTGATCTAACTCTTCATTCATAACCAAAAACCAAAATTCGTCATTTAAAGAAGTTGAAACATTTTTAGGTTCAATTTTGGAAACAAAGCAAATATTTGAAAAGGTTTCATGAAGAGAAGACCGATTTTTACCCCAATAGATGATTCCCCAATAACAAGTTCCTTTTGATAATTCTTTGAGAATTTTATGATGCTTGGAGGTAGATATTCATATTTTTTGGCCTCCTCCTCCTCTTTGGAAGGTTTCTCTTCACCGTGCTCCAAAGATGGCAAAGGTTCATCATTTGCACCTGTAGGAAGCTTTTCTACACAAGGAATAAATTCATCAAATTTTATATTAATAGACTCTTCAACCTTACTCGTTCTTTTGTTAAATATTCTATAGGCTTTACTAGTTGAAGAGTATCCCTGAAATATTCCTTCATCACATTTTTCATCAAACTTTCCTAAGGCATCTTTTGTATTGAGAATAAAACATTTACAACCAAATAATTTAAAATATGATATGTTAGGTTTCTTTTGATAATATAGTTCTTACGATGTAAGATTTAAGGATGGATGAAGCATGACTCTATACATTACATAACATGATGTGCTTATAGCTTCGGCCCAAAAGGACTTAGATAATTAATATTCAGATAGCATAGTACGTGCAAGTTCTTGAATTGTCCTATTCAATCTTTCTACAACACCATTTTGTTGAGGTGTGCGTAGAGCAGAGAATTCATGTTTAATACCTAACATTTCGCAAAAGGATTTAAAATTTTCATTTTCAAATTCTCCTCTATGATCTGAGCGAATGCATTTTATTTTTAAATCCAGTTCATTTTGAATACGAGTACATAATTTTGAAAATTCACAAAACGCATCAGATTTGGAAGAGAGAAATAAAGTCCAATAATATCTAGAGAAATCATCTATTAGAACAAGTGTATATATTCTACCACCAAGACTTGCGGTGCAAATGAGGCCAAATAGGTCCATATGAATTAATTGCAAAGGTCTTGTAGTAGAAATTTTGTTTTTGCTTTTAAAAGAATATTTTGCAAATTTTCCTTTTTGACATGGAGAACATAGTGAAGATAAATTTCCATTTAGTGTAGGCAATCCTCTTATCAATTCCTTTTTGGCTAGTTTTAAAATGAGCTTTGTACTAGCGTAACCTAAACATCTTTGCCAAAGTTCTAACTCGTCATTTTTAGTTATAAAACATTTTATTGAGTATTTAGAAAGATCATGAAATGAAACTACATATATGTTGTGAGTTCTAGGTGCAGTTAGTAAAACATCTTTTGTGTTAGGATTAAATATTTTGCAAGGATTTGTGGATGACTCAAATCAAACATCTAATTATTTATCACGCAGTTGACTAATGAATATTAAGTTATGTTTTAAACCTTTTACATAAAGAACATTAGAGATAGTAAAGGATTCGTTACCCACTGTACCGACTCCCATGATCCTTCCTTTACCGTTATCTCCAAAGGTTACGATCCCTCCTTTCTTCTTTTCTTGGCTAAGGAACTTTGCTTTGTTGCCCGTCATGTGCTTGGAGCAGCCCGAGTCCAAGTACCATACGTCCTTCATTTCCTTAGCCTTCCAGCAAATCTAGAAAGGATGAGAGCAACGATCCGGATACCCAAGAGGTACCACCCATAGAATAAGTGGATGCCTTAGGTACCCAGATTTGCTTTAAAGATCCCTATTTTATTTTCCTATAAGAGCTAGACGTGTGTCCAAACCTATGACAGTTTACATATGAAATAATGGGGGTTGAGACCCTTTACTGAATTTCTACATTGCTCTTACTGGATGAGGTTTGATTTTTGGAATAAAAAGAAGATTTTCTATATGATGGGCTACCGCCGGCGTTAGTGGCTAGCGCCTGGCGGTAGCTGTCACTTTGATATCCGAGCCCAAATTTTCCAGAACCATAACATTGGTTCCCCAAAATCATGTCCAGTGATTTTTGACCAATTCCAAATTTTTTGATGGCCATATTGAGGTCATGAGTTTGTTTTTTAAGAGAGGAATTTTCTTTTACAGGCATGACACATTTGTTTTCAAAACCCTTTTTGTAATTTTCATTTTGTAAGAGAGAGGTTTTTAGTTATCTCTCTAAGTCCCCCTTTTCTCTTGTAAGAGTTTTGATTTGTGAGAGGGCCTTAGAAAGAGAAACTTCAAGATCTTTTGCCTTGCATAAGGAGCACTCACACTCTTGACATGAAACCTTTCTCTTTTCAAAGGAAATTAATTTTTTGGTAAGCTTATGATTTTATTTTATGAGAGATTCATTTTCACGATTTAAAATAATATTATCTTCTATACTTTTATCATAACCTTTGCAGGTTAGAACAAATTCATCATAAAGTTCTTCGAAGGTGGGAGGAGTTACCTCAGTGTCACAAAGAACACTGGTGTCATCATCGTTGTCTTTTGCCATGAAGCATAAGTTTTCTTCCTCCTCCCTGCCTGACTCAGATCCGCTTGATTCTTTTGAGGAAGAATCATCCCATGTTGCGGCTTTCAACACCTTCTTTTTCTCCTTCCCTTTGTATCGTTTTTCTTTTTGCTCCTTTAGATACTTCGAGCACTAGCTCTGAATGTGCCCGGTCTTCCTGCAGTGAAAGCACTCCGGTGGCGGTCTTTCTTCTTTGTCTTCACTTTCCTTTTCTTCTTTGATGAAGAGGAAGACCCTTTTCGTCGATCATCCTTCTAGAAGTATTTCCGGAAGGTGTTCCTTCTTTCCAGATTTCTAATGAATTTTTTGAAGTTCTTGACCAGGAGACCGTCTTCATCTTCATCATCACCTTCGCTGCTCTCCTTCTTCGATTTTAGCGCCAACGCCTTTTTCTTTGGCTCCTTGTTGTATTCATCATGTTGAATCTGGAGTTCTACCTCATGGGTTTTGAGATTCTCAATGAGATTCTCGAACTGGAGCGTTCTTAGGTTGTGTGACTCCGAGATGGCCATCACCTTTAGATTGAACCTCGAAGGTAGAGAGCGAAGAATTTTTCTGACCAAGTTATCATCATAGTATATCTTTCCAAGAGCTTTTGAAGAGTTGGTGAACTTGGTGAAGCGTGTGTACATCAAGTTGATGTCTTCTTCAGCATCCATCATGAATTTTTCATATTCTGATTCCAGTTGAAATAGCTTTGGATCTTTCACCTGCGATGTACCTTCATGAGTAACTTCTAATTGGTTCCAAATATCATAAGCAGTTACACATGCAGAAATTCGATTAAATTTAGTTTGATTTAAAGCACAATATAAAGCGTTCATTGCCTTTGCATTATTTTTGCATTTAAGTTTATCGCTATCATCCCATCTATCCTTAGGTTTTTATATCGTAACCTCTCCTACTACAATTATAGGAGGAGAGTACCGAACTTCCACCATGTTCCATACTTTTATATCCATGCTCATAAGAAAACACATCATCCTAGATTTTCAGTAGTTGAAATCTGACCTAGTAAACATAGGTGGCCTACTAACACCCTGACCCTCCGGAAACCGAGATCATAAGACGTCATAATTCCCGGTTGTTAGACCGTTTTGGAATAAAACCCCTCTGATACCACTTGTTGGATCTTTAGGCTCGCTTAGAGGGGGGGGGGGGGGTGAACAAGGGTCTTAAAAAACTTATGTTATATTTTGAAATACTTGAAATAATAAGAGATCAAAATAGTGCAAAACCAAAACAAATCAAGTGAAATAAAAAGGGGACATGATTTTATTAATATAAAGTATAAGATTACAAAACTTGACTTCTTATAACGCTTGAAATCAAAGGCGAATAGTAAAAAGACTTTTTTGTTTTCTATCCCGACTCGTATCCCCACGAACCGGTGGTTTTAGCATATCCTTCCCCAGATACGGCCTCAAGCCGCTCTAGACAATCCTTCCCTGGATATGGCCTCGTGCACCCCCTAGACCAAACCTAGATCTAGTCGCCAACATGAGGCGAATTCCTCCCTAAGTCCTACCCAGACCTAGTCGCCAACACGAGGCGAATTTACTACACGATTATAATAAAAAGTGATGAAAATAACAACAAAAATATTAAAACTCCATCTTAAACAACTTCTGAAGTTGGAGATGAAAGACCACTGTAGAATAAGCGTGGTTGAAGCGATCGTCGGTCGGATGTGGCATGAAGAAATCCTCCTTCAATAACTCACAAAACTTTGGGTGGGAGATCACTTCTCGGCAGAATGGGGCTATGGAATTTTGGCACTATAACTCTCTCAAGGATGTGTGTGCAAAAAGAGAGAAGAGAGCTCCTTTTATAAGAGAGCGAGTTAGCACCCGCACTAGTGCTACTGTTGGCGCTATCTTAATTTAGAATTATTTTACGCGTGTGTATCTTTCATTCCAAGGAAATCCTGCTGACATTCCTCATGTGCGTCGAGATAGCGCCTGCGCTAGCCGCTACCGCCTTCTAAAACTGCCTCCCGAAATTGCTCTAATCAGAGCTAACGCCTGCGCTAGGGACTAGTGTTAGTTATGGGGTGTCGACTTATCACCTAGAGGGGGGGGGGGGGTGAATAGGTATTTTAAATTACTTTAACCCTCTTTAGTGTTCTTTTTTTCTGGTTTGTTAGATTATGATATAAGAAGCATAACACAGAAAACATGTAAAGATTTATAGAGGTTCCTCAAGATGATGTGTCTTGAGTTGTCTTCTGTCCCTCTGCGCCTACCTAGCAGTGTGCTAGGCTCGGTAAACTTCGCCAATGTCTTCGGCCCGTAAGCCTTACAACAAGGACCCGCAAGTCCTACAACCTAGGCCTGCAAGCCCCTACTGCACTCAGGTCCGCAAACCTGACACTCATGCCCTCAAGCCCTACACAGCAGAAAACTGCAAGTCTTGCCTCTTGGACCCGCAAGTCCACTGCCCTGGCCATCAAGACTTACAGTTCTCAAGCCCGCAAGCTCGACAATATCAAACCCGCAAGTCCACTGCCCTGGCCCTCAAGTCTCACAACTCTCAAGCCTGCAAGCTCGACGCAATCGGACCCACAAGTCCACTGCCCTGGCCCTCAAGCCTAACAACTCTCAAGCCCGCAAGATCGACACTCAGATCTCTAAATAGATCCTACAGTTTTTGGCCCATAAGACCTACATAGAAAGATAAACAATGATTCTTCTGTCTGATGGAGATCGGCTTCTTGACTTGAAGAAGATGCTTCTGATATGAACCTTGATTGCACAGATCTTCTTCAATCCTTCTTCAAACTCGAACGATTATTTTCAGTCGATGCTGATTGACTGATTCTTAGAGAACACAAGATATGAGTTTTGTTCTCTTCTTCTTCTTTCTTCTCCGCTGCTTTTACTGTTTTATTGATATGCTGAGAGAGATAATTTTTCATTCTTTGGTTTGAGAGAACTTGTAGGGCATCCACTGTTCCCTTTTATAGGATGGAGGAGCAGTCCAACGGTCTCCTATGATGTCCTTTAATGATAGACACCCATACTGTAAGAGCACGCGCTGATTGGACAATTAGGCGGAGACATTAATTGCTAACAATGCGTCTGGCAGAATTTGAATGTCTCGATGATATTTCCATCGTTACTACGACATGGACAATATCTCGACGACAGAGCTTGTCATTGTCTTGGACTTGGACAGATCTTCAAGTCTTCTTCCTTCTTCTTCTTCTTCAGACAAGGATATCTCGACGATACGGGACTTCCCTTCTGCACTAGTGATTATGACGATAGACTGTCTTCTGGATATATTGTCGTAATCTTCTCAACTGCTTGATGTCATCGACACCACCTTGTATTAACGATGACATTATCAGTATCATGCTGATAAGCTATTCCTCAGCAACTGCTATCTTCATAACTGCTTCTTTGGCCTTTGCGACGTCAAGCCTTCTTTGCGATGATATTGTCGATATCAGTCTTTCTTTGCCTTTTCAATGACACAGCTTCTTTACTACAATATCGTCGATATCACCTTGCTTAGCCTTTTTGACATCAAGGCTTCTTTACGACGATGTCGTCGACATTGTCTTGTACTTGTACTTAAGTATTCTTCCTTCATCTCGGCATCCTGATATCGTCGAGTGGTGTTGTAGTGTTGATGTCATAATGATATCATCATGTGCATGTTATCTCGATGATAATTGACATGATACTTCTGCTTTGCTCTGCACATCATTTCAATGACATGCATACTCTTTTCAACGATATGTCCAGTCCTTTTCGATGATATTGTACTTAGTGAAGTTATTAAAGTACTGGGCATATTGTCTGATTTCTGCAAGCATGAACTAAACATAGCATCAAATATAACTTGTACTTATCATTGAACTGAACACTTCTTCAAATCAGGAACACTATTGGGCACTGTTCCCAATATTCTCCCCCTATTGAGTCGTAACCCACTCAATGATAATGTACAACTTAAGCAAATTAGCAAATAATAATGACATTACAGTTAAGTTTGAGTAAATGCAGAAATTGACAAATATCACTTCATTTATAATTTATAAATAGTGGCAGATGTTTTATGGTTTTTCAACATTTCTATATTTTCCCCTAATAATTCAGCCATCTATTTCTCTAGTTCCTTCATAGCTGCTTCACTCTTCGCTTTCTTGGCTCTGGCTTCCTGTTCCTTCTCAGTTTGTCTGGTGAAGTATTCAAATGGCTTGCGGTGATACTCGAGGGGCTCATGAGTGTCTGCAAGGATTCTGCCTGCTTGCTTGTCCCTTCTGTAATCTCTCCTTGCTTCTTCTTGATATTCATGCTTAGACCATTCTTGAGGACTATATAATTTGTATCTTTCACCTTTATTCACTTTCACCAGCTCCCATGCTTTTATATGATGGATCTGGATTTTGGGCTCCATCTCTCATAGTCACCCTTCTTTTCCATTTCTTCCCTGTATTTTCTCTTTCTCATCTTTACCTCATCTTCTTCCAATATTTCCTTTCCTTTATTCTGATCACCAACAACATTAAGAATGTCAACATATTGATCTTCAGCAGGGTACTCTTCAGCAGGATCATCAAAATGGAGAGGAGTGAGATTCATTGCTTCCCTGATGGTATTGGTGGTCCAGATGGCATGCTCACCATTTGCCTTTATCATTGATCTCTCCCCCTTTATGACTTCATCTGATATCTCCCTTTGGAGGTTCTCCTGAAGGACCAGTATCTTGTCTTTCAGCATGTAAATTCTTTTCTCCAGATGGTTCTTTGTTTCTAGTAGATGACTGTCTAGTTCTTGGTTGTGGTGATCTAGAATTTCTTGGAGATTAGTTTTGTGTTCAACCATCCATCTGTTGGTTGATATGTATGATTTCTCTATGTTGTTGTTGATCATTATCTGATTATCCATTGCATCAGATAGACCCTGGTGAGTAAGTGTTATCTCTTTGGTAGTGTATTCTTGCAGATTCTTCACATCATTTCTCAAGCTTGCAGTTTCAGCAGATAGTTCTCTTTTTAGCTCATTGACAGCAGAGTTAACATGACTTTCAATTTTTAGTCTTTGCTCTTCTAGGAGAATTCTTATTTGATTCAACAGTGAGGACTCCACTGGCCTATTCTCTGGAGGTGAACTGGCTTGCCCTGGTTCTTCCTCTTCATTCTCATCAACCATAGGGGATGGAGGTCTTCTGATGGGTGAGGGTTTGACTCATTCTCAGGTTCATTTAGCTCTATAAGATTTTGCAGATCTCTGCTGATCTCATCATCAGGATTCTCTTGATTCCCTTCCTGGTGATTTCCTCTTGGGTCCTCTTGGACTGCTGGTTCAGAATGGACAAAATCCTCAGTGATCTTGTTGATCACAGTATCTAACTGAGCAAGGATCTCACTATCTTTCTCTCCCTCAGATTTAGCACCTTCTTGTTCTGTTCCTGCTGATACCATTGTCCTGGATCCCAGACAGAGCAGAGGTCTGGAGGGAAACATTCCTTGTCTCCACAGGCACTTCAGAGTCAGATGAGTCTGAGTTGTTACCAGACTCACTTCCTTCAGATGAGTTTTCTTCCTTTCTGGTCATATCCTCTGCAACCTTCATCTTTTTGGGAGACTTAGTCAGAACTTTCTCCCACCTCTCAAGTATTTTGATATCCATCCTTCTCATATGATGGATTTTTACACCATACTTTTTGTTGAAAGTCTCGGGATAAGATAGTAGTAAAAAGAGAGACAGAATTCTTCCCAGATTGGGTACTTGGAAACTTTCTTGAATCCTCTTGAAGATAATCTGACCCGAGTTGGTTTTATTACTTAGAATTATCCTTGCCATTATCTCGAACATGTGCTTGGATATCCTGTCATGTGACCCTACCTTGCAGAGGAGGGCTTTCCCACGATATCTGTCATCAGCTTTCCTTGTTGGTTGAAACTCTTCCTTTCCAGAGACCCATAGGTCTTGTTGGAGTGCCCGCACCATGCCAGAGCTTTGTTAAGGTCCTCCTGGGTGACCTCCTCATTTTCCTCCCCCTTGGCACAGGTTGGCAGCTGAAGAACCCTGACCAATCTCTTGGGATTCACCTTGACTTTCATCCTGTTGATTAAACTCTTCACGGATGTTCCTTTTGAGCCACCCTTGGCATTCGAGTAGAACTCCAACACTTCTCTCTTTAATATTACTGTTGGCTCTGAGAGAGCAAACTCCAGGCCAACGACGTCCAACAGCTTAATGGTGCTCTGAATCTCTTCTGGACCTTCTGAGAAACCTCACCACTTCGCTTCCTTCATACAGAAATCCTTCCTTCTTTGGCGCCATCTCTTACTTGATCAGAGAGGATTTCAGCATTGTCGACTTGTTCACTCTTCGAAGTCGCAGAGAACACGGCGGATTTTTAGGACAAATATAGAATGTGTTTTAACTTCAAGATATCTGACCCTATTAATAGTTTCGGGATTGGAAGGTGAAGTGCATTTGTTAAAAGTCTGATTAATTTAGATTGAACGATTGTGGTCGGTTAATTTCAGATCTCTTAAATGTTAGATCGGCATTTAGGTATCGTCGTGACCCTACTAAGACGTCGAGGAGTCATTTCGACAATACTAATCATTATTTTGATGATATCATTTTGTATTCAAAACGATATTGTTCTTGTTCATTCTTTTGTATGATCAGCGTTGTGCTTTAGTTGTGCCATATATATGTGCTCTTTGAGTGACAGCTTTTGCTTACTCAAATCAAAATTACTTTCACATAGTGATAAGTATAAGTTTATGTAGCAAACATTAATATCTAAAGCACAATTACTTTCACCTTAGCTCTTGTTGAAATTTAGAGCAATAGTCTTTGAATCTTCTCATTCTTGCAGCTCCCTCTATTTTTGAGGTCTTCTTTTTCATCTGATTTTTCTGAACTCTCCCCTTTGATCAATGCATCTTGGTTTGTGATGAGATTTTTCTTAGTCCAGAGTTGTCCCTAGATAACTTATTGTCCATCAGCTTTATGCACATTAGACTGGCTGAATGGACATACCTGCAAGATAGATATTATCATACCTTAGGAACCCAACAGAGTTTGGGTCCTAGGTCCTTTTTAGTACAATAAGAAATATTTATACTCACTCCAGCTTTTGCAGGAAGGCTCTCCTTTGCATTAGGCACACTTGGGTTGTGCCAACAGTCAACATCAAACTGTCCCACTATACCACAACACCAACATTCATGGATGTTGTACCTTCTTTTCTGAACATTTCTTGAGGAGGTGATATTAGATTGCTTATGTTCAGCAGAGAGGGCAGCAACATTCTTCCTATCTCTTCCAGCTGGGCGCTGCCTAGCTGCTCTAGTGTAATCATTTCTTCTCGGCTTTATCTGTTTATCAGCAACAGATGTCAGCTTGGTAGATGACGTGGTGTTGATGGCATCAGATATGATCAAGTGGGAATTGATTACACTAGAGCTACCAACCTGCTCCTTTGCTGAGAGGGATTGAGAAGATGTTGCTTCCTTACCCTTGAGTGTAGCGGCTGGGGTACCAAACATAAATGGTCCATGATGGGCCATCTGTATTTCCTCATGAGGAGCCTTCAAAGCACTCATCCCCATGCCCTTTCTCCTCCCATAGTTAGGAGCACTCCCCCTACTATAGGAGTTCCCATTTTTCCAGTGACCATAGACACTGTCATGGTCATATATGTTGGAGGGGATCACAACCTTCTGAAAGGTCATATGAGGCTCAGCTATAGCCTTGCCCTTTCCTCCATTACATTCCTTAAAGCCCAATCCTCTCCTATTTTTATAGGAGGGGAAGGTGTCAATAATGGGCAGTATAAATCTGGGCTTAGAGAATTGAGCCACTAAATTCTTTTCCTTGAGAAGATCATTCTCAAGTGTTTTTATGAGTTCATACTTTTGATTCTTCTCATCAGAAAGCTTGACTATGATCTTCTTGAGCTCACAGGAATTAGTGCCCTCATTGTGTGACATATCCATTTTCTAATTCATCTCATCCTTAATAGGTCTGAGTGATTCTAGCTCCTTGTCTTGCTTCCTAACAAGCCTCTTGCTCTTTTTTAGAGCAGCCAAGAGAGTACCAAACTGCTCAATTAGATCAGTATGGTCCTTGTTGTTGCATGATGAGAAGTTTTCTTCATCATCCTCAAATGACGAGTGATCATCTGATGCATTCTTGGTCTTTTTAATTGAAGCAGGTAGTGAAGGTGTGTGAGTTATGCATACCTGATCATGATGTGATTCACCATGATTTTCTTTGCTGGATAAAGCAACCAGCCCATAGATCTCTTCATCCTCAGATTCACAGTCAGAGAGAGTCAAGGGTGCTCATATCCTTCTTCCTGCCACAGAGCATTCTTCATCATTAGATTCACTTTCTGAAGGAGTTAGGGGTGCTCTGATCCCTGTGGCACTGGTCCCCATGAATCTTTCTTCATTAGTACAGGAGGAGCTCCAGCTGCTTTCACATAAGGATCTGAACTTCCTGATGTCAGATCTTCTGGCTTTCTCCATGGAGTTAGGATATAATATGGAATTGATTTCACACACCCAATAGAAGATCTGTTCAAGCTGTTAAGCTTTCTTTGAACAACCTGGCTCTGATACCAATTGTTAGTTATGGGGTGTCGACTTATCACCTAGAGGGGGGGGGGGGTGAATAGGGATTTTAAATTTATTTAACCCTATTTGGTGTTCTTGTTTTCTGGTTTGTTAGATTATGATATAAGAAGCATAACACAGAAAACACACAAAGATTTATAGAGGTCCTCAAGACGATGTGTAAAATTTGGTCACAATCTGAAGCTTCAAGATACGTAAAGTCTTAAATTCAACCCCATCACATCATTGATGACCCGACACTCGACGACGCAGACTCATGTTGACTTTGACCCATAAGGGGGACCTACTTAGGGTTGAATTTGGTCATAATCCTCTTACAATAGGGGTTTCATGGATTTTAAACCCACACCCACTCACCCAAGCCCCATCACCTCACATTTTCTTGATGAGCACAGATCTCAATGCAAGGGCATATTGGATTTAGATATCTTTTGCCAAGCCTAAACCTTCCAAACCTAAGTCTAAACCAAAGCCCACTCCAAGACTAAACCCAAAACTAAGCTAATCCCAAACCCATTAGTGGTTTTAGATATTTTCTAGAGACCTAACCTAGGTTCCCCTAACCCAGCAAGTACTGCAAGCTGCCCCTCCTAAGCCAACTATGGTTTGTAGAAGCCTAACCTTAATCAGGTAAGAGGAAGAAGAAGGAAGGGTGGAGGGGTATGAGTTCTGGAATATAAGACCCCCAGCTATACAGAAAAGGGAGCTTGATCCCCACCCTCCCAGACGAGCCAAGTCCAGCCACCCCGAGCCCCTACCAGCCCCGGAGAAGACGAGCCCGAACCCACCATCTCCTCCCGCCACCTCTCCTATTGGTAGTGGGTGGGAGGGCTCCCCAAGGACGATCAACCCTCTAGGGGAGCCGTAGACCTCCTAGAAGGGAGGAGAAATCCTCCCTGGGAGGGAAGGAGGCGGAGGCACAACCGGAAAGAGAGCTCTAGCGGTGCCCACACCCCGTTAACCTGCAACCTCTCCTCCCGGTGGCCGGCGGTGGCTCCAAGACACCGGGACACAGCCAGGAGGTGTGCCTGCCTTTGGCGAGATGGCCAGAGGTAGTGGCGCGCCGGTCCGACGGCTGGCCGGCGGTGGCGAGAGCCCGTGAGCTCTCAGCTACCGCTCCCAACAACTATCGTTGGATCTTATATTTAAGGTCAAACAGTAGCGATTTTATGGGCAATGATTAGCTCTCCCACAGCGGATCAACTTCGTATCCACTGTGGTGCCACGACATGCACCGTGTGGCTCGATCTCAGCCGCCTGGTCCGTTTCAAGATCAGTGCAATTGGTTTATTATTAGTGGATATAGGTTTTATTTTTCTAAACCAAACCAGAGCTCAAATAGGAAAACTTCAAACATTGAAGTTATAGGTGCTGATAAGATCTACCTCCATAATTGTTTTGAGAATTTTCTGAGATCAGAAAATATTTTAGTATTTAAAAGGGGAAAATCTCTATTTTTAAATTTGTAGAGAGCTTGAACATTGATGAAAAATTCTGAGATAATTAGGGGACCTCTAGAGTACTATTCTACACCCACTATAATTATTTAGGATTTTTTGGAAAGGATTTACTATTTTTAGAGGGTTAAAAGTCTCTGTTTTAATTATTAAGGAATTAGCCACTCTTCCAAAATGTCAAAATTTATGGGAAGTTTGAACATCTGAAACACACTTTCTGAAAAAGTTTGGGGATTTTTAAAGTATTCCTACTATATTTGAGAATTTATTTAGCAGTTATGCGAGCCTAAATTATTTAGCAAAAGCTATTTAACATCGCAAAAAGGGCCTGGAGAATTTGTGGTAGCACTCTAAGGGTGTTATAATCCCATGATAAAGTGGGATTATTTTTGTGTATGATCTAATATTTTATTTACTTTAAATTAGGAAATAACTTTGATCTTGAATTTTCAATATACCTTTTCCTTGATAAAAAAAACTTGTGGGATAATCAGTGGGAGTTATTTGAACCCACTGCAAAAGTTTAAAGACTTCCGATGTGATCTGTAATTTTTAGGGGTTTAATCGAGAGTGAAATACGGCTAAGTAACTTCTTAAAGGCTAATACTTGACTCAATATGACTTGAGAAGGTTATAGGGAGTTACTCAGGATAGCCGTATTTTATGGTTTCACTTTCTTAATTACTCTAGTCATGTCAGGTATTTTAATGAATTATTACATGTAAAGCCTTTGAAGTTAATTTAAAGAGAGGGGTTCGGGCAAACCATTAATCTCTAAATAGGAATACAAATGATCAACTCAAGTTAAGGAATAAGAAACTTAAGTGGTAATTGGGTTCGAACGACATGAAACCCAACGAGCCTCGAAATTCATCTTAATAATAATTCAGCTACGACAAATATAGAATATGCCTCCTTGGAATAGAGATGGCTCCTTGGAATGGAGATGCCTTATTAAAATGAGATGACTCCTTGGAATGGAGAGGAGAGTTGAGCTTGCCTCCTTGGAATGGAGAAAGAACTGCAGTTATTGGAATTTGAATTGCTTCTTATTATGTTCTCCTTAATTCAGTATTTCAAATACTGCACTTCTTTTAAGTAGTTCAATTACTGCTTTCCAGTTCAGTATTTTGATTCTTGCACTCTATTTTAGTGTTTTAATTATTGCACTTTTTATTACCTATGATTTATAGTTGACATGAAGATGGGACATTCCTTCAGAGTCAACCCTAAATAGAGCTGAACTGGTTGCCGCTCTTGGAGCAGAGTGGACCGATCAATGTTTTTGCTTTTATTTCATTATTGTCTGTAATTTAGAGTTGACGTGAAGATGGGACATTCCTTCAGGGTCAACCCTATATAGTGTCAAACTGGCCGCCGCTCTTGGAGCAGAGTAGACAGATCGATGTTTTGACTTTTATTTCATTATTGCCTATAATTTAGAGTTGACGTGAAGATGGAACATTCCTTCATGGTCAATCACAAATAGTGTCAAACTGGCCTCCGTTCTTGGAGCAGAGCAGACAGATCGATGTTTTAGCTTTTATTTTATAATAGCTTGTAATTTAGAGTTGACGTGGAGATGAGACATTCCTTCAAGGTCAACCCTAAATAGTGTCGAACTTGCCACCGCTCTTGGAGTAGAGCGGACATATTGATGTTTTGGTTTTTATTTCATTATTGCCTGAAATTTAGAGTTGACGTGAAGATGGGACATTCCTTTAGGGTAAACCCTAAATAGTGCTAAACTGGTCGCCGCTCTTGGAGCAGAGCGGACAAATTGATGCTTTGGCTTTTATTTCATTATTTCCTGTAATTTAGAGTTGACGTGAAGATGGGACATTCCTTTAGGGTCAACCCTAAATAGTGTCAAACTGGTCGCTGCTCTTGGAGCAGAGCGGACAGATCAATGTTTTGGCTTTTATTTTTGGCTAAATGTTGATTTCAGTCCCTAATTACTTTAAGTCTCTGTAAGAAATCAGTCCCAAACCTTTTTTACTTTAGGATTTCAGTCCCTAACTTTTACCAACTTTATGATTTCAGTCCCATTTAACACCTATATAACGGTAGTTGTTTTTACAAAATGATATATCTTCAAACTGATTTTTAAATATAATGTTTTATTAAGAAGAATAACTGACATTCATTCAAACAAAGCAATGAGGAGATGCATAAGTGGTGTATAAAATTTGTAAGATAATTTAAACATTTACATAACATTCAACATGCACATCCACAGAGGTCCCAAATTCAACAAAAATTAACATTCAACAAAAAATTCATTTTCCAGCCACATAACAACCACTTTCAAACTTTTAACAAAAAAATAACATTTCACAGCAACCCTTCATGCTCCGCAACAACAACTCTTTAAAATATGCTTTTCTGTTAAATTCATATTTTCTTGTTCATCCATCTTGATTCTCCTCTTCATGCTTCTTAATTCCTATTTTAAAATTTTTTTTGATTAGACAATATTTAATAACAAAGTTGATATAAAAATGTTCTTACATAAATAAGCATATACTCACTTGCAACTCTTCTTATTATGTTCACGATTACCACATTTTGAGCATTTAACTGTGCCAAATTTGTGTGATATCCTACTCTGACTCTTCTCCTAATCAACTTCCATGCGTCTTTTTTTGTCTACCCGGAGCTCGTCGACGAATCGGTGGAAGAATTTGAGTATCTCCTTTATTACCCCAAAAATTTGGTCCACTGGTTGGCCAAATACTATTTTGTAACAAAGAGAATGAACCGATTTCTTGAAACAGTCAGACACAAAGAGATCGATATCTACGTTCAAATAATGCATGCAACTTATTGAATGGCGATATGGAAGACCACTAACCCGCCACTTTCCGCAAGAACAGTACCAATTATCTAAGTCAACTACGAATTTATCAGGAAGTCGTACCACCTCAAACACCTTGTTGTTACTCCACAATGGAATCCATCCTCCACTCTGTTTTGCCTCTTCCTCTATTTTCTTGCGTATCTTAGGATTAACATCGGTAGTTTGTTTGTCCACCCTCTCCCTAATATCCACCCAACGACGCATCATATAGAGCCGAATATCCTCACACATTGTCAGTATAGGCTTATTTCTCATATCTAATATCACGCGATTAAAAGCCTCAGACATGTTTTTTACCACTACATCACAACGTGGAAGACCACTAAAGGCATGCTTTCACCATAGTGTTTTGTCTATACTAATCAGGTGATCATAAGCTCTGTGTGATACTGAATTGATCTCTTGTATTGCTCTAACCCACGCCTCTTCATAAGTTGCATTTGAGGCTCTCCATAACAACCCTTTTAAATTTTTACTTGGATATTTCTTCCTAAAATTGTTGTACAGATGACGCACACAAAAACGATGATCCACATCTGGCAACAACTCCTTGAATGTTTGAACTAAGCCCTACAATGTGAAATTGAAGTTATAATTTAAAGGTTTACCAAAAATCTTTAAAATATGCAATACTTATCTTATATTGATAGCAGTATTATGGTGTAAAATGAAGGCAAAAAATGACAACATTAACTCTTATGCTGATAATAGTATTAAGGTCTAAAATTAAGGGGGAAAATGATATATAACAAGTCATACATTTTGTTGATCTGAAGTGTAAGTAATACCAACATGTCTAATATCTCATATTAAATTAGATAAGAACCAATTCCAAGATTCTTCGTTCTAAACTTCTACCACGACGTAAGCAATAGGAAGCATCTGATCATTCAGATCTCTACCAAAAGCGGTCAATAATTGTCCACCGTAGGGGCCTTTCAAGAAACAACCATCCAATACAACAAACGGTCTCCAACATTTAAAAGACTCACGACATCCTGAAAGACATACATATAACCGTTGGAAATGGGGAAATATAGTTCGGGGTGTAGTTGGTGTCTCATAAAAATGCTCGGCTGGCCAAGTAAATTTCATTAGAACCGAGCTTCCTCTATTCAATCTTAATAACTCTGCACAATACTGGTTCAAACTATTATATTGATCTCCATCATTACCTTCAACTAATGCAGTTGCTTTTGCCTTTGCCCTAACTGCTTTATCTCTAGATATACCTACAACCCACTTGGCTTTTACCTTATCAACAATTTTGTTGATTTGAATATTTGGGTTATCACGTACTTTAGTTTCGATCCATTTTCTTAACCACTTAGCACTCAATAACTTATTAAATTCTCTACTGCATGTATGCTTATCAATGATAGTACGCACTTCCCATGTATCCTTATTTTTCATAGGGGCGGCATATATTTCCCACTCACATCCAGTTTTGCACTTGAACCTTATTCTGTTGTTGTCATTCTTCATCATTTTCAACCCCACACCCATATGAATTGCATATGTCCTTACTGCATCTTTAAAATGATCCTTTGACTTAAATATTAGTCCAGGTTGCCATTGCATCGCTTTCATATCCTTCAACAATGTAAAAATAGATTGAGTTTGTTTTTATCAGTACTCAGTTCCTCTTCACTATCACTGTTAAATGATCGAAGAGAATCCGAGGAAAACTCACTATAACCTATATTTGGACTCAAAGTTGCATCTTTCAACTCCGTTGTAACTGGGGTATTTGTGCATCCATCGGTATCATCATTAAAAAGATCTTCACCCTCAAACATTATTTCCAAGGCACTGTCACTGCTATCTGATCCACTGTCACTGCTATCATTATTTTCGTCTATTTGAACTATGGCCAAAAATTAATTAAATAATCAACAAAATGAAACTAATATGCATATCAACAATGCTTACCCTAAACTAACTAAACCTGGAACGAAATGATACCATCGAAATTAAACCTAGAACAAAATCTTTGTAACTAAACCTGGAAAAAAACTAGAACAAAATAAGGAGTAAAACCTAGAACAAAATATGGAACAAAATCATTAAAAATAAACCCGGAACAAAACCTAGAACAAAATTTGGAAAATAAACCTGAAAATTAAACTTGGAATTAAATCTGGAACAAAACCTAGAACAAAATCTGGAAATGGCAATGGGAATCGCTGCCCCAGAGTAGTTGTCGTGGAGTAATGGTGTGGAGTTGTGGCCGGATAAATCGCCTTGGAGGACTCGCCGCACTCAAAACTAACAAAAACTGGAAATGGCAAGAACAAAATCATTGTAACTAAACTAAACCTGGAACGAAATTATACCATTGTAACTAAACTAAACTTGGAACAAAATCATTGTAACTAAACCTGGAAAAAAACCTAGAACAAAATCTAGAGTAAAACCTAGAACAAAATCTGGAACAAAATCTGGAGTAAAACCTAGAACAAAATATGGAGTAAAACCTAGAACAAAATCTGGAACAAAATCATTAAAACAAAACCTGGAAATTAAATATGGAACAAAACCTGGAACAAAATCTAAATTTTACACCTTGTAATCGCTGGCCCGGAGTAGTCGTCGTGGAGTAATGGCGTGGAGTTGTGGCCGGATAAATCGCCCTGGAGGACTAGCCGCGGATATCTCGCCCCCTTGGAATCGTCGCACGGAGTAGTCAGCGTGGAGTTGTCGCCGGAGTAATCTCCATGGATGACTCTCCATGGGGGACTCCCGTGGATATCTTGTTGTGTGGTTGCATGGAAGAAAGAAGAAATGACTCAAAAAAATTAAATAATGGCTTTTTTCTGAATTAATGGTGGGATGGATGAAAAAGTAAAAAACGTTAACTTTAGGACTAAAATTTAAAGGAAGTAAATGTTGGGGACTGATTTGTGCGAAAAAAACTTTTGGAACTGAAAGCTTATAAGGAGTATAAGTTAGGGACTGATTTCACCTTTTTGTCTTTATTTTATCATTGCCTATAATTTAGAGTTGATGTGAAGATGAGACATTCCTTCAGGGTCAACCATAAATAGTGTTGAACTGGCCGCCGCTCTTAGAGCAGAGCTGACAGATCGATGTTTTGGATTTTATTTCATTATTGCCTATAATTTAGAGTTGACGTGAAGATGAGACATTCCTTCGGGGTCAACCTTAAATAGTGCAAAACTGGACGCTGCTCTTGGAGCAGAGCGGACAGATCAATGTTTTGGCTTTAATTTCATTATTGCCTGTAATTTGGAGTTGATGTGAAGATGAGACATTCCTTCAGGGTCAACCCTAAATAGTGTCGAACAGGCTGCCGCTCTTGGAGCAGAGCAGATAGATCGATGTTTTGGTTTTATTTCAGTATTGACTGTAATTTAAATTTGACGAGAATATATTGTGCCTCCGAGAATTATTCATACGAGAATATATTGTTCCTCTGATAAATATTCCTACAGGAATATATTATGCCTTCGAGAAATATTCTTACGAGTATATTGTGCATTCGAGAATTATTCCTACGTGATTAGATTGTGCCTCCGAGAAATATATTATTACGAATATATTGTGTCTTTGAGAAATATTCTTTCGAATATATTGTGCCTTCGAGAATTATTCCTAAAAGAATAAACTGTGCCTTGGGGAGCAAATCGGATGGCTGACGAGTTATACTCTGAGGTGACCCACATGAAGCATGGTCTAGGAAGACAACCCGTGCAAAACTAATAGAACTACGTGGGTCTGAGACCATATGCATGATAATACGGAGTATGTAGGCGGTGGTCGCAGAAAGACTGTCACGACCCAATATAAGTCCAGATATTTCCTCCCTTAATATTATACTATGCTTGATGCTAATATGGATTGAATTTTATTCATGGATCTAATAACTAGTCCTTAGCATAGGTGACAGGGGCTGGTGAGAGACAACACCCAAGTGTGGAGGAGGCCACGGGGCAGGCTACTTCAGGTATATATTCATTAGGTCGCATCTCCTTTGTACCTTATCTCATGGTATATATATATATGCATTGGTACTGGAGTTGATTGATAGGGTATAAGGCGGCAGAGAGGATGACGCTACTCATACAGGTCTTGAATATAGGGGTTTCTGTGATGATTACTCTTCCTCTATAAATCATGTCTTCCACTAAGTGTTATAATGTGCACTCGATAATGACTTCTTCCATTAGGAAAATTCTTCCCTACTCTGTTTGTGTGTGGTTATATTCGCTTAACATCACCCCTATGCATGATAACAAAGTGTTCAAGGATATGGGTTTGAGAAAAAGGTGCCTCCACCCTTTGTGGTCGCTTCGGTGTCGTGCATAAGTGGTGGTGTGCGATAAGATTCCCCAGTCGAACCATCGATTCTGAAGGGGGGGGTCTTCCAAATGGATCAGAGCGCAACCGATCTTTTCAACCAAAAGTGATCATAGAAATAACTCTTTCTCCACCAGTCGTTGTATCGTGGTTCGGGACAAACCACTACAGCGGAAGTGGTGGTGGACCTTAAGGGTAAAGTTGACAACAAACATGGCATATATATTCAGTTATCCACTCGAATTTGTCACATTAAGCGTTAGACATATAATTTCTATAACTAATATTAACACTTAAATGCCTTTACAACATCTAATCTCAAATGATGATTTATCTTTTTCCCATAAAACACTTTCATTAAACTCTACAAATGACCATTTCAAAATTTGAACCTCGGGTTTAAGCCTCTTTGTTTTATTGGGATTAAATTCTCATCTTCAAAATTCCATTTGAGGTAAGCTAATCAAATGGAATTTTGCTTGCAGATTGAGAATTACTTTGATGATTGCAAATATGGTCGGAGCCAAGATGAGGGTATAGTGAAGTGTTTTTTGACTTGACATAACATTTATCAATTTGACGATCTGTTTAAAATAAAATCATGCATTCATAAAAGAACTATGAGGTAAATATTTATCTTTTCAATAACGTCAATAATTCAGGAAATAATTACTGAGGCGATGAGCTGGATTTAAAGTAAATTAGTGGCAAATCTAGAAAAGCTTATATAAAAGCAAGAAAAACTTTTATGCACCCCATCCCAGAAGTACATGGTTAACATTCGTGGGACTTGCAATATTTGCATACTCGGTTTGTTGGATCGATAGGCGCCCTTTGAGGGGGGGGGGGGGTGGTGAATAAGGGAATAAAAATTCTTTTTATAATTTTATGGAAATTACTAAATTATTTAGGAATAAATGTGAGCAAAATAACAATTTAGCAAAAAGTAATTCGCAATAATAAAATTTACACCAAATGAAAGAAATCAAGTAAACACAAATATAGACATGATTGTATTATATAAAAGGTGTTTACATAAATTTGATTTCAATATCGCTAGAAATCGGAGGCATACATGAGTACATATCTTTTCCTTTTCTATACCGACTTGTATCCCCACAAACCGGTTGACTTAGCCAATCCTTCCTCGAATATGTCCTCAAGCCGCTCTAGCCAATCCTTCCTTTGATATGGCCTCGAGCACCCCCTAGATCTAACCTCCTAGACCTAGTCGCCAACTTACGCGGTGAATTACCCCCTAAGCCGCACAAGGACCTAGTCGCCAACACAAGGCGATTTTACTACAAAAATTCACAATAATAAAATAAAGTAAATAACAAGAACTCCCTCTATGAGATTTTTGAAGATGAGGATAAAGGATCATTGTAGCATAAGCGAGGTTGAAGCGATCGTTCTTCGGATACAGCGTGACGGCTTCCTTCTCCAGAAATCTTCTTTGGCTTTGAGTGGGAGATGAACTTTCGGCAGAGTAACAACTCTGGAATTGTGGCACAAGTAATCTCTCTGGAAGCTCTTACCAAAACGAGAGAGAAGCCATCAATTTATAGAACTTGGAGATAGGGCATGCGGTAGCTCCTAGTGCCTGCGGTAGCGTTCGTGTGGAGCAGTTACGAAACCGTCGCGGCAGGGCATTGTGCGCACGAACTTGAGCTAGCGCCAGGCAGTAGCGCTAGTGCCAGACGGTATCCTTAGTGCTGGCGGTAGATCTCATCCAGAGAATTTGATTTGAAGCTGCTAGCTACCTATGGAGTATTGCACATATAGTTCCTGCACACTACAAACACACGACAAGCAAGATCAAATACAATATGGGATTTGTTATTCTCAAACAAAGGGATGTGGCACACATGTCAAACAATCTCCCCCTTTTGATAATAACAAATCCATTTAACAAGAAATCAACAAAGGTGTTTATAGAATATGATAAGCGAGATAAAAGTGAAACTATAGTATTTGATAAGCATGAGAAAGTGCATACTCCCCCTATCTTAATGCCCCCTACATAAATATAATTTATATTTTACTTCCCCTAAAATAATAGATTGCATGAATTAGTCTCCCCTTAATCGTCTAGATTTTCTCCTCTAGATTTCTTCAATTAATCTGCCCCTTTTGGTATTATCAAAAGAAGGTGGGGGTAAGGGAAGCAAGGAAGCATTCCTGAGGAATTATAAATCATGATCGAGATTTTGTAATATATGAAATGATAAAGAGTTTAAGCATAGTATATAAGAGATTTCAAATAAAAAGATAAGAGTTGTAAGCAAGCGGAAGATTATAAGAAACATCCTTTTGAAAGCATGAAAAGCATAAGTATAAATATGAGTTTAAGTTCAAAAATGTAAAGATATTTTAACCTTTTTGACATCTCAAAATTTTACATAAAGCTACTAAGCATGAAATGAACATATTAAAAATAGAATATACTACAATGTTACTTAATTTCAAGTGTAAGAGATACCAAACATTGTAGAGATCATGCTAGGTTATCTAGTGCATTTCTTATATACGGAGTAGTATAGATAAAGCATTAGAATCCAACACTCATGAGAAGAAGTGTTATGAAAGATAATGAAGTGCACATAAGTGTATTTTGAGC
Source organism: Dactylorhiza incarnata (assembly GCA_033032865.1). Classification (NCBI taxonomy): domain Eukaryota; kingdom Viridiplantae; phylum Streptophyta; class Magnoliopsida; order Asparagales; family Orchidaceae; genus Dactylorhiza; species Dactylorhiza incarnata. The sequence continues at coordinate 13,179,281 of JAWHQI010000028.1, forward strand.
AATGTTAACAAATGATTTAAATCACAAAATACAAGACATATGTAGAGAAAAGTGCACAATAAAACACAAGTATATTAACTTTCACACACATTAATGCACATAATTTTTAACAAAGTGGTGTAATAACCAAGGTTTGCACAAGACACTTTACTATTCTTTCCAAGTAGTACTTGGTGGAGTTATATTTGTCTACATTTTTTTTGTTCATTTTTGTGAGACAAAATTCTCTGAATACACTTATTTTGCAAACCTAAACAAAATTTTTAAACTCAACCACTTTTCTTAATTTTTAAGTGCAATTCAAATGTAGTGTAGATAAAAAACTTATGCAAGTTTTAATTCATTGTACAATTACAATACACAAACAAGCATCTTTTAGATTTAAACACACATGTTGATTACCAAAATAAGTGAGTGAATTGTATCATTATCAATCACAAAACATTTACTCATACTTAGAGGCATGCTAAGCTTGGATCTACACATATTTATCAATACAAATGATGCACATAATTAGATATATCAAAGCATGATAAACAAAACAATGTTCATAGTAATATGAAGAAACAAGTTTTAACATTGTAGATAATTCTAAATAATAGAATACATACATGCTTGATATTAGCAATAAAGATCTTACAATTTTTGTTTGTTTTAAAAAATTTTTAATGAAAGAAAAACAGAAAACCGCAAAAACATATTTTTGTATTTTTGAATTTTGAAGTTTTGTAGTTGATTTTTCATAATATAAATAAAACAAAAATAACAAAAGTCAAAAACACAAAAACTAAGTAGTACATACGAACTAATTTATTTTTATAGATTCTTAGAAATTTTAAAAAATAGAAAAAATGAACATCCACGCTAGCGCCGACGCTAGTGCTAGCGCAGAAAATAGTAAGTGATTTTTTGAGAATTTAAATTTTTCACTTTTTGATCTTGATTAAGAGCCCTTAGAGTAGTCTTATGCAGAAATTTTGTAATTTATGGAGATGTCTTGATTGCTCAAATTGCATAAACCATTAGTGTTTTTCAAATAACTCATCCTAAGATGTCTAAGACTCCTAATTCCAACCTTAACATTTGAAACCTTGCATCGGGAAGAGGTTTAGTGAATATATCAACAAGTTGAAAGTCAGTGCCAATGAAACTTATCCTAACATTTTCCCTTTTAATGTGATCCCTTATGAAATGATGATGTACATCTATATGTTTGGATCTAGAATGATGTACCAGATTATTTGTAAGATCAATGGCACTTTTGTTGTCACATTTTAATTCAATATGTTTTAGATGAAAACCAAAGTCCTCTAGAGTTTGGCTCATCCATAGTGCTTGTGCACAACAACTCCCTAATGCAATGTATTCGGCCTCCATGGTGGAGAGTGCAACCAAATTTTGTTTCCTACTAGACCATGCAACTAATGAAGGTCCTAAAAAATTACAAGTACTGCTAGTGTTTTTTCTATCAAGTGAGCAACCGGCGTAGTCCGAATGGGAATAGCCGTGAAGTGTAAATGAATTATTATGCGGGTACCATAATCCTAATCTAAATGACCCAATTAGATATCTAAAAATTTGTTTTGCTGCTTTTAAGTGAGATTCTTTTGGATTGGCTTGAAATTGAGCACATAAATATACGGCAAACATAATATCGGGTCTAGTAGCACTTAGATAAAGTAGAGATCCTATAATACCTCTATATAAAGATTGATCAATTGAAATTCCCGATTCATCTTTTCCTAATTTTAGAGATGCACTCATTGGAGTAGAATCTTGTTTAAGGTTTTCAAATCCAAAGCGTTTAAGCATATCAAAGACATATTTAGTTTGACATATAAAAATACCATCATTTTTTTGTGATATTTGAACCAAGAAAGTAAGAAAGTTCTCCTACAAGACTCATTTCAAATTCATTTTTCATCTCTAAAATAACTTCATTACACAACTCTTCATTAGTAGATCCAAAGATTATATCATCAACATATATTTGCAAAATAATCAAATCATCATTATTGTGTTTAATGAAGAGAGTATTATCGACACTTCCCATAATATAATTGTGCTTTAATAAAAATGATGTAAGTCTTTCATACCATGCACTGGGCACTTATTTTAAACCATAAGTGCTTTTCCAAGTTTATAAACATGATTGGGAAATTTTTCACTAATAAAACCGGGGGGGTTTTCAACATAAACTTCTTCTTTTACAAACTCATTTAGAAAAGCACTTTTTACATCCATTTGAAATAATTTTAATCTTTTAAAGCTTGTAAATGCTAGAAAAAATCGTATAGATTCCAATCTAGCAACGGGTGCAAAAGTTTTATCAAAATCTATCCCCTTGATTTGTGAATATCCTTGTGCTACTAAGCGTGCCTTATTTCTAATGATTCTAGACTCACCATCTAATTTATTTTTATAAATCCATTCTACACCTACAACCGGGTGATTAGATGGTATTTCTACTAATTTCCATACAGTATGTCGCTCAAATTGTTCTAACTCTTCAATCATAGCCAAAAACCAAAATTTATCATTTAAAGCGGTAGAAACATTTTTTGGTTCAATTTCAGAAACAAAACAAATATTTGAATAAGATTCATGAAGAGAAGAGCGAGTTCTTACCCCGATGAATGGTTCACCAATTATTAATTCTCATGGATGACCCTTTGTGAATTTCAAGGCACTTGGAGGTACATATTCATCTTCCTTGACCTCCTATTCTTCTTCTTTGGAAGGTTCCTCGTCACCATGCTCCAAAGATGGTAAGTGATCATCCTCTTTGCCTGCGAAAAGTCTTTCTATGCAAGGAACAAGTTCATCAAATTTCACATTAATTGATTCTTCAACTTTTCTAGTTCTTTTATTAAAAATTCTATAAGCTTTACTATTTGAAGAATATCCAAGAAAAATTCCTTCATCACATTTTTCATCAAACTTTCTCAAGCTATCTTTAGTATTTAAAATGAAACATTTACAACCAAAAACTTTGAAGTACGATAAGTTAGGCTTCTTTTGAAAATAAAGTTCATATGGTGTGTGATTAAGAGATGGGCGAAGCATGATTCTATTTATAACATAATATGATGTATTTACTGCTTCGGCCCAAAAAGACTTAGGCAATTTATATTCACATAACATAGTGCATGCTAGTTCTTGAAGTGTCATATTCTTTCTTTCTATAACACCATTTTGTTGTGGTGGGTGTGGTGTGGAGAACTCATGTTTAATACCTAACATATCACAAAAAGATGTAAACTTTTCATTTTCAAATTCTCCTCCATGATCCGAGAGAATGCATTTAATTTTTAAATCACTTTCATTTTGAATACGAGTACATAATTTTGCAAATTCGCAAAACGGATCGGATTTGGAAGAGAGAAATAATGTCCAACAATATCTTGAAAAATCATATATTAAAATATATGTATATAATCTACCACCAAGACTTGTGGCGCTAACAGGACCAAAAAGATCCATATGAATTAATTGCAAGGATCTTGTGGTAGAAATGAAATTTTTTACTTTTAAAAAGGATTTAGTAAATTTACCTTTTTGACATGGTGAATAAAGTGAAGGTAAAGTTCCATTTAACCTAGGCAATCCTCTAATTAAATCACTTTTGGCAAGTTTAACAATAAGCTTTGTGTTAGCATGTCCTAGCCGTCTATGCCAAAGTTCTAATTCATCATTTTTAGTGATAAAACATTTTATAGATGATTTAGAAAGATCATGACAAGAAACAATATAAACATTATGTATTCTTGGTGCAGTTAGTAAAATATCTTTTGTAGTAGGATTGGATATTTTGCATAAATTAGTGGAAGATTCAAATAAAACATCTAATCCTTTATCGCATAATTGGCTAATAGAAATTAGATTGTGTTTTAGCCCTTTAACATAAAGAACATTAGATATCGTAAAGGAATCGTTACCAACTGTACCACTTCCCATGATCCTTCCCATTCCGTTATATCCAAACGTCACGATCCCTCCTATCTTCTTTTCTAGGCTAAGGAACTTTACTTTATTGCCCGTCATGTACTTGGAGCATCCAGAATCCAAGTACCACACGTCTTCATCGTCCTTAGCCTTCTTGCACATCTAGAAAGAAGATGAGAGTAAAGATCCGGATACCCAAGTGGTACCACCCATAGAATAAGTGGAAGCCTTAGGTACCTAGATTTGCTTTAAAGTATTTTGTTTTATTTTCCTACAAGAACTAGATGTGTGATGCAACCTATAACAGTTTGCACACGAAATAAAGGGGGTTGAGACCCTTTTTTGGAATATTTTCTTGCTGGAAGGAATCAATTTTGTAGAGGAAAAACATTTTGAGGCTTCTTATATGAGGTGCTAGTGCCGGCGTTAGTGGCTAGCGCCAGGCGGTAGCCCTCACCTCGATATCCGAGCCCAAATTTTCCAGAACCGTGGCACTGGTTTCCTAAAATCATTTCCAGTGATTTTTGGCCTATTCCAAATTTTTTAATGTCCATGGTGAGATCATGAACTTGTGCTTTAAGTGATAAGTTTTCTTTCACAAGCATGACACACATATTTTCAAAACCTTTTTTAATTATTTTTTACTTGCACAAGAGAGGCTTCTAATTTCCTTTCTAATTCCCCCTTCTCTTTTGTATGAATTTTGGCATGGGAGAGGGCTTTAGAAAGAGAATCTTCAATATCCTTTGCCATCTTAATGGAGTGATCACACTCTTGGCAAGAGACCATTCATTTTTCATTAACAATTAATTTTTTGGATAGCTTTTGATTTTCTTTAATTAAGGATTCATTTTCCCGATTTAATAAAATATTATCTTTCATATTTTCATCAAAAGCTTTGCAAGTGTCAAGAAATTTATTGAAAAGTTCATCATAAGTGGGAGGAGTTACCTCAGTGTCGCTAAGAACATTGGCGTCATCGTCGTCGTTTCCATTTCCCATGAGGCACATGTTTGGTTCCTCATCTTCGCTTGATGAAGACCCGCTTGATTCTTCGGAAGTGGAGGAGTCATCCCATGTTTTTGCTTTTAGCACCTTCCTCTTTTCCTTCCCTTTGTGCTTCTTTTCCTTTTTCTCCTTCAAAAACTTTGGGCACTAGCTCCGACTATGCCCGGTCTTCCTGCAGTGATAGCATTCTGGTGGAGGTCTTTCTTCTTCATCATCGCTCTCCTTTTCCTTCTTTGAAGATGACCCTTTCCATCTTCCTTCCTTTTGGAAATATTTCCGGAAGGTGTTTCTCCTTTCCGGATTTCTCATAAACTTTCGGAAGTTCTTTACCAAAAGGCTTTCTTCATCTTCATCCTCATCCTCTTGGCACTCCTTTGATTTTAGTGTCAACGCCTTCTTCTTTGGCTCCTTATTGTATTCATCATGTTGGATCTTGAGTTCTACCTCATGGGTTTTGAGATTCCCAATGAGGCTCTCAACTTGGAGCGTTCTTAGAATGTGCGACTCCGAGATAGTCGTTACCTTTAGATTGAATTTTGGAGGAAGGGAACGAAGAATCTTTCGGACCAAGTTGCCATTGGAGAAGGTCTTTCCAAGAGCTTTGGAGGCATTGACGATCTTGGTGAAGCGCATATACATGGCCTCAACATCTTCAATTTCATCCATCCAGAACTTTTCATATTCCGAATCTAGTTGGAAAGGCTTTGAATCTTTAACCTGCGATGTACCTTCATGAGTAATCTTCAAATTATTCCAAATTTCATATGCAGTAGTACATGCGAAAATTCTATTAAATTCATTTCTATCTAACGCACAAAATAAAGCATTCATGGCCTTGGCATTATTTTTGCATTTGAGTTTATCCCTATCATCCCATTTATCTTTTGGTTTTTCTAATGTTATCTCTCCAACTACAATTGTAGGAGGAGAGTATTCCTCTTCTACCATATTCCATACCTCAATATCTAGGGTCATAAGAAAACATCTCGTCCTATTTTTCCAATAATTATAATCTGACCCAGTAAATAGTGGAGGTCTACTAATTCCCTGACCCTCGGAAAAAGCGAGATCATAAGACGTCATTATTCCTGGTTTTTAAACCGTTTGGAATAACCTATCTCTGATACCACTTGTTGGATCGATAGGCGCCCTTAGAGGGGGGGGGGGTGAATAAGGGAATAAAAATTCTTTTTATAATTTTATGGAAATTACTAAATTGTTTAGGAATAAATGTGAGCAAAATAACAATTTAGCAAAAAGTAATTTGCAATAATAAAATTTACGCCAAATGAAAGAAATCAAGTAAAACAAATAGAGACATGATTGTATTATATAAAAGGTGTTTACATAAATTTGATTTCAATATCGCTAGAAATTGGAGGCGTACAAGAGTAAATATCTTTTCCTTTTCTATACTGACTTGTATCCCCACAAACTGGTTGACTTTAGCCAATCCTTCCCCGGATATGTCCTCAAGCCACTCTAGCCAATCCTTCCCCGGATATGGTCTCGAGCACCCCCTTGATCTAACCTCCTAGACTTAGTCGCCAACTTACGCGGCGAATTACCCCCTAAGCCGCGCAAGGACCAGTCGCCAATACAAGAGGATTTTACTACAAAAATTCACAATAATAAAATAAAGTAAATAACAAGAACTCCCTCTATGAGATTTCTGAAGATGAGGATGAAGGATCGTTGTAGAATAAGCGAGGTTGAAGCGATCGTTCTTCGGATGCAGCGTGACGGCTTCCTTCTCCAGAAATCTTCTTTGGCTTTGAGTGGGAGATGAACTTTCGGCAGAGTAACAGCTCTAGAATTGTGGCACAAGTAATCTCTCTGGAAGCTCTTACCAAAACGAGAGAGAAGCCATCAATTTTTAGAACTTGGAGATAGCGCCAGCGGTAGCTCCTAGCGCATGCGGTAGCATTCGTGTGGAGCAGTTACGAAACTGTCGCGGCATGGCGTTGTGCGCACGAACTTGAGCTAGCGCCAGGCGGTAGAGCTAGCACTGGCGGTAGCGCTGGCGGTAGCGCTAGCGCCAGATGGTATCCTTAGTACTGACGTAGCTCTCCTTTAGAGAATTTGACTGGAAGCTGCTAGCTACCTTTGGAGTATTGCACCTATAGTTCCTACACACTACAAACACATGACAAGCAAGATCAAATACAATATGGGATTTGTTATTCTCAAACAAAGGGATGTAACACACATGTCCAACACGGTCAGCAAGAAAGCCTCGTTAAATAGGTCAAGCCACTACGGACCTAAACGTGTCAGTTACCTATTTTATTCTTTGCTTTTATTGTAAATTGCTTGCGGTGGAAAAAGTGGTGGGTCGGACATGCTCGCAGACCGTACGTATTGGTGCGGGAAGGTTGACGACTCTAGGTGACAGGGAGAAGTGCACCCGGGAGCTCGGTTGTATCATATATGCCCTGTTGGGTCCCTTCGTTGGTTGGCAAAATTCAGTTATTGTCGGACATCTCCTACGTCCAAGAGTACATGAGGTTGTACGTTAGGGCCCGGGTAGTGCGGTACATCCATACCCAGAAGTGGAAGGACCATCCACTGTCACCGACGACCACATCTGTGAGGCCCGCGGGGTTCGCTACCCTGCTGGAAAAGAAGCGGTCAAACTATGTCAACATAAGGTGCAAACTGATAAACTATTGTATGTGATTACTGTGGAGGGTCAGTCATCCCCATGGACCATTCGTACCAGCTTGGGAAGGTTGATTACTCATGGGGAACTAGGGAGTATGTGAACCCCTGTAGGTTATTTATTATTTCCCCGAAGCTCCCTCCGCTGGATAGCTGATTTTCATAATTGTCGAATGTTGCTCACATCCAGGAGTACACTGGGTTATACGTTGGGGCATGGGTAGTGCGGTACATCCACACCCAGAATTGGCTGGACCGGCCACTGTCACCGACCACCACATCAATGAGGCCCACGGGGTTTGCTACCCTGTTGGAAGAGAAGCGGTCACACTATGTCGACATAGGGAGTTGTGGCGAGTCATGAGAACTCGTTATACATAGCTTGCATAAACATCATTTGCATCGAAACATACATATCTACATGTACCATTAACATATAACCTTCGTATGGGAGTTGGTTATATGTTCATGGAATTCCACTACTAATTTGCAATTCTTTTCTGTTATGCTAACATATAACCTTCGTATGGGAGTCAGTTATATGTTGATGGATTTTACAATGCTTAGGTAAATTAAAACGTTTACCTATTCCACTAACATTCAACCTCCACATGGGAGTTGATTATTTATTAATAGGTTTATACTGCTTACCGTCAGGATACAACTGATAAAATTTTGTGTTTCAGTTGTGCATGCATTAGTAGGATTCAATTATGCTAGAAGTACTTACTTGGTATAATTATCTAAAGCTCGTAATTCATTTTGCGTACAATTTGCCCACGCGAAATGTTCTCAAGAACAATAGATATCAAAATTATGGCAGAATAGACATATCTACGGTAAAGCAACCCCATGTTCCACTTAGGCTACTTATTATATTGCACGGCAGTAACAATCAACACAACTCACTAGATAAGGCCAAATCTACAGACCCTTAAAATTTTGGGACCGTTCAACACTTATAGTTGTCTACAACACGTTCCGTTTGAAATACCCATGACCCACTCACATGTTTGGGAACGAAAATTTGCTTTGTTTTATTGGTTTGTAACATCCCAACTTTAAAATGGGGTCTAGCCGGTTCAATTGAACACCTGAAGGAACTTAGGTCAGGTCATAGAGAACCACGACCCGACCTCCACCCCATAATGATGGTCATTTAGAGAAATGACTGTTTTGGGTAGCATTGTGCTTCGCCACAACGCCAATATAGTTTATTTAGCATACATGCACCAAATCGACTTCCGTCAGATGCACTAGACTTGTATGGTCAATACGAGTGCAACAAAATTCGTTTCATTCCAATCCGAGGTCATCCGATAAAAGTGATCGTTTTGAGTATCGTAGCGCGTCACGACGATGTTATTTTAGTACGTTGACCATACGTAATCCAAAGCAACTTTTGTCAGTTGCGTTAAACTCGTATGATTGACACAAGTGCAACAGAATTCATTTCGTTCCAATCCGAGGTCATCTGGTGAAAGTGACTGTTTTGAGTACTGTAGCGCATCACGACGACGCTATTTTAGTATGTTGAGCATACGTGCTCTGAATCAACTTCCATCAATTGTGTTAGACTCGTATGGTCGATACGAGTGCAACGAATTTCATTTCGTTCCAATCCGAGGTCATCCAGTGAAATTGACCATTTTGAGTACCGTAGCGCACCACGACGACGCTATTTTAGTATGTTGAGCATACGTGCTCCAAATTCACTTCCGTCAGTTGCATTAGACTAGTATGATCGATACGAGTGCAACCGAATTTGTTTTGTTCCAATCCGAGGATATCTGGTTAAAGTGACTATTTTGAGTACCCTAGCTCATCACGACGACGTTATTTTAGTATGTTGAGCATATGTGCCAAATCGATTTCTGTCAGTTGCGTTGGACTCGTATAGATGATACAAGTACAACAAAATTCGTTTCACTCAATTCCGACATTGTTTAGTCAAATTAATAAAAATAATGCTCGTAAAATTATCCGAATCTTCGAGAAACGTAAACTCTTAAATGCAACCTCATCACATCATTGATGACCCGACACTCGACGACGCAGACTCATGCTGACTTTGACCCACATAGGGGGACCTACTTAGGGTTGACTTTGGTCAAAATCCTCTTACAAGAGGTGTTTCATGGATTTTAAACCCACGCCCACTCACCCAAGCCCCATCTCCTGACATTTTCTTGATGAGCACAGATCTCAATGCAAGGGCATAGTGGATTTAGATATTTTTGCCAAGACTAACCCTTCCAAACCTAAGTCTAAACCAAAGCCCACTCCAAGCCTAAAACCAAACCTAAGCTAATCTCAAACCCATGAGTGGTTTTAAATATTTTCTAAAGACCTAACCTAGGTTCCCCTAACCCAGCAAGTACTGCCAGCTTCCTCCCTCCTAAGCCAACTATGGTTTGTTGAAATCTAACCCTAATCGGGTAAGCGGAAGAAGAAGGGGAGAGGGAGGGGTATGAGTTCGGCTATAAAAGCCCCCCCCCCCCGAGCTATAGAGAAAAGGGAGCTCGATCCCCACCCTCACAGAAAAAAGTGCACTTTTTTTTGTAACACCCCGGCCCTCCCCCTTAGGGGCCACGTAGGCACGCTACCAGGCTGCAACCCAAGCACCCCAAAGCATCTCCGCACCACTATTTCTCAGCAACGACGCATTATTGAGGTCGGGTCTTGAACCCGCAACCTCCTTGATAAGGAGTTTTCAAACCACTCCTCATCACCAATTGAGTTATGTAACGCCCCTAGTTTTTTGTTAATTATTTGCGTGTCCGCAGTGACATAATTTTCGAGTAAGGGTGTTACGTAAACTCATCGGGATTAGTTTTGAGCCTCCACTTAGTTAATGTATTTAATTTAGGTTGCGCGTGCGAGATTTCGCGACATTTCGAGTTAAGGGAAAACTCAAGGATATTGTTTTGAGTAATTATTGAGATTTCAGCTTCAGGAATTTTGATCTCGAGTTTGGCTCGTTAGAATTGAATTCTGACTTCATCGTTGGATTCAAAGCGCTGATTTTCAGATTAGGTGCGAATTTCGTGAAAATCTGAGGTGATTTAGTCGCCCTCGTAGTTTAAATAGAATGGGAGAATTATTAATTTATTTAAACAAGGAATTAGGGTTTTATATAAATACCAAAATTTCCAAAAGACCCTATTCTTCTTCTTCTCCAAAGAGCCGACCAAAATTCTTACGAGAGCGGGAGAGGCGTGACGGGAACTTCTTCCGTCCAGTGATTCGAGAGCTGTAGTGGATGGAATCGTAAACGAAGAGTAGAATCAGAGAGCTCTCGACGAGATCTTCGTTCTAGTGGTAAGAGTTTCCTATTTCTAGGGATTTTTGGAGTCAAGGTAGTGGCCTAACTCCTCTTTTTGGCCCAAAAAGTTTCAGGTTTTTGTGCTCGGGCGAGTTCTTGGCCGATCCATAGCTTTTGGAGCGGAGAAATTTGAGTTTGGAAGGTTTAAGGCAAGTTGCAGTTCCTCCTTCTCTTTTGTTGTTGAAGTGTTGTTTTCTTGCTTGAGTTCTTATCGCGCTGCTTAGCTCTTGATCTTGGAGTGCTTTACCTGGCTAGTTAAACTCTTGAACTCCCTTGATCTTACCCTCAATGTCTAAAGTTCCCCTCTAGAAGAATCTGGTTGCTGCCTAGTAAGTTTTTTTTCATTTCTCTAGAAATCCTTGCATTTCTCGAGAAATCCCTGTAGACTGTTCTTTCATTTCTCTAGAAATCCCTGCATTTCTCGAGAAATCTTTGCAGACTATTTTTTCATTTCTATAGAAATCCCTACATTTCTCGAGAAATCCCTGCAGATTGTTCTTTCATTTCTCTAGAAATCCCTGCATTTCTCGAGAAATCCCTGCAGACTATTCTTTCATTTCTCTAGAAATCCCTGCATTTCTCGAGAAATCTCTGCAGACTATTCTTTCATTTCTTGAGAAACCTCTGCAGACTGTTCTTTCATTTCTCTAGAAATTCCTGCATTTCTCGAGAAATCCCTGCAGACTGTTCTTTCATTTCTCTAGAAATCCCTGCATTTCTCGCGAAATCCATGCACACTGTTCTTTCATTTCTCTAGAAATCCCTGCATTTCTCGAGAAATCCCTAAAGACTGTTCTTTCATTTCTCTAGAAATCTCTGCATTTCTCGAGAAATCCCTGCAGACTGTTCTTTCATTTCTCATAAAATCCCTGTATTTCTCTAGAAATCTGTGTCTATTTCTCTTGAAATCTGTGTTTATTTCTCATGAAATCCATGTATTTCTCTAGAAATATGTGTCTATTTATCATGAAATCTGTGTCTATTTCTCATGAAATCCCTGTATTTCTCTAGAACTCTATGTCTATTTCTCATAAAATCCCTGGGATCTTATGAAATGTCTTGGGCGGTGTTTTCTGTATTTGTGACCTTATCCTTAGAATTTTCTGATATTGTCCCTCGGGCTAAGTCTCGTGTGGTACCTAAAATCAATTAATGAGGACTATTGCCTTTAGCCTTGCACGATGGCCATTGCAAGGGACATGAACAGTAGGTTTGGCCTGTGGCCCTGTGGGCCGTGTTTGGGTGGTAGAGGATAAAGGACCACCACCTGGTTTTGGGCTTTGGGTGGCAGAGGATAAAGGACCACCCCCGTTTAAATTGAGCTGATCAGTCTCATAAATAGAATTAACAAGATAAATGAACTTTGCTTGTATTTCAAAAAGGTACTTGAGCACTCGGTGCGTTGTCTAGCTCTATGCTTTGGAGGTTCTTTTTCTGTAAGTTTGGCTTGGGTTGGTACCCCTTCTGCCTTAGTATTACCTTGTTTCACAGGACTTTTTATGTTTTTCTGCAGCTTGTGCTTTCCTTGCTGAGACGTTTTTTGTTTTATTTGAATGACTCAGGTTCAGAGTTGTAGTAGTTAGAGGTGTAGTTCAGAGACCTTGGGAGTTATAGCTGCTGTCTTACCCCGCTGTTGCGAGGTAGTGGTAGTTAGTTTTCTTCTTGTGTTCAAACATGCTAGTTTGAAGCCAATGGGTTGGTGTCAGGTTGTTGATGCCCATCGTGCCTCCTTTTGTTACATTGTAGCTTACTTGCTAGTTATTGTCACTACTTTTCGATCTCGTGTATCTTGCTCTCTAGGAATGATTTATCCCTAGGTGCATTATAGTTATAAAATGATTTTCTTTCATTCTCATTGCATCTTTTATAGGTCAAATCCTTATATTTAAGTCACGTACAAGTAACTTCATACCCAATCTAAATTTAGATATGTGCATATCATTTCCTTTATGTCCAGACATCGCGTGCATATAGGACCTTAATTGAACTATACCAAGTATCTTTCTGCTACAATTACATATATACTTTCTTCTGTGGACTAGTTGATCCACGAACTGAGAGACACAGTTCTTACCCCAAACCTAATAAGTGATTTCAAGTAATGAGTCATCATGTAAACCTGTTTTATAATGAACAAGAGATAGGTTCCCTCCTGAGCATCTGCAGTTGTCTCCTACATGACGTGGCATCATGACGCGTATTTTCTCTACTCTGATATTCCTAATTGCTGAGAAAATGCGGGTTGTGACACTGATCCCCTGCCGGTGCTGGAGAAGACGAGCCCGAGCCCACCATCTCCTCCCGCCACCTCTCCTATCGGTAGTGGGTAGGAGGGCTCCCCATGGACGATCAACCCTCTCGGGGAGCCGCAGACCTCCAGGAAGGGAGGATAAGTCCTCCCTGGGAGGGAAGGAGACGGAGGCACCACCGGAAAGAAAGCTTTGGCGGTGCCCACACCCCGTTAACCTGCAACCTCTCCTCCCGACGGCCAACGACGGATCCAGTCCATCGGGCCACCGCCAGGAGGTGCGCCTGCCTCCGGCTACCGCTCCCTACAGCTATCGTTGGTTCTTATATTTAAGATCCAATAGTAGCGATTTTAAGGGTAATGATTAGCCCTCCCTCAGCAGATTGGCTCCGGATCTGTTGTGGGGCCATGACATGCGCTATGCAGCTCGATCTCAGCCGCCTGGTCCATTTCAAGAACGGTGCAATTGGTTTATTAATAATGGATATGAGTTTAATTTTTCTAAGCTCAAACCAGAGCTCAAACAGGAAAACTTCAAACATGGAAGTTGTAGGTGCTGATAAGATCTACCTCCAGATTTTTTTTGAGAATTTTTTGAGATCAGTAAATATTTTTAGTATTTAGAAGGGGAAAATTTTATGTTATTAAATTTGCACAGGGCTTGAACATTGATGAAAAATTCTGAGATAATTTGGGGACCTCTAGAATACTGTCCTACACCTACTGTATATATTTTGAAATTTTTGAAAAGGATTTACTATTTTTAGAGGGTTAAAAACCTTTGTTTTTAATTATTAAGGAATTAGCCACTCTTTCAAAATGTCTTCAAAATTTATGGGAAGTTTGAAGGGCTAAAACACACTCTCTAAAAAAGTTTGGGATTTTTAAAGTATTCCTGCTGTATTTGGGAATTTAGTTAGCAGTTATGAGAGCCTAAATAATTTAGCAAAAGCTATTTAAGATCTCAAAAAGGGCCTGAAGAATTTTTGGTAGCACTCTAAGAGTGTAATAAGCTCATGATAAAAGTGGGATGATTTTTGTGTATGATCTACTATTTTATTTACTTTAAATTAGATAATAACTCTGATCTTGAATTTTCTGTATACCTTTTCCTTGATGAAAAACTTTGGGATAATCAATGGGGGTTATTTTAACCCACTGCAAAAGTTTAAAGACTTCCGATGTGATCTGTAATTTTTAAGGGTTTAATTGAGAGTGAAATACGGCTAAGTAACTTATTAAAGGCTAATACTTGACTCAATACGACTTGAGAAGGTTATAGGGAGTTACTGAGAATAGCCGTATTTTATGGTTTCACTTTCTTAATTACTCTAGCCATGTCGGGTATTTTAATGAATTATTACATGTAAAGCCTTTGAAGTTAATTTAAAGAGAGGAGTTCGGGTAAACCTCCAATCTCTAAAGAGGAATACAAATCATCAACTCAAGAGAAGGAATGAGAAACTTAAGTGGTAATCTGGTTCGAACAACATGGAACCCAGCGGACCTCGAAATTCATCTTAATGATAATTCAACTACGACAAGTATAGAATATGCCTCCTTGGAACGGAGACGCCTTCTTAAAACGGAGATGCCTCCTCGGAATGGAGAGGAGAGTTGAGCTTGCCTCCTTAGAACGAAGAAAGAACCGCAGTTACTGGAATTTGAACCACTTCTTATTATGTTCTCCTTAATTCAGTATTTCAACTACTGCACTTTTTTTCAGTAGTTCAATTACTGCTTTCCTGTTCAGTATTTTGATTCCTGCACTCATTTCAATGTTTCAATTATTGCACATTTTATTGCCTATGCTTTTGAGTTGACGTGAAGATGGGACATTCTTTCAGGGTCAACCCTAAATAGTGTTGAACTGGCCTCCGCTCTTGGAGCAGAGCGGACAGATCGATGTTTTGGCTTTTATTTCATTATTGCCTGTAATTTAGAGTTGACGTGAAGATGTGACATTCCTTCAGGGTCAACCCTAAATAGTGTCGAACTGGTCGCCGCTCTTGGAGGAGAGCGGACAGATTGATGTTTTGGCTTTTATTTCATTATTGCCTGTAATTTAGAGTTGACGTGAAGATGAGATATTGTAACGCCCCTGATTTTTCGGTAATTATTTAATTCAGTGATGACATGTTTATGACGTCAGGGCATTACTTTTAACGTCAAGTTGACGGCGCGTCGCCGTTAGTGCATTTTCACGTCTGTTATGTCTAGCCGATCAGATTTTGGTATTTGTATCTAAAGTGGAAAATTTTATGTTGGAAAATTTAGTTGTGTAATTTTAGACTTCCTTGTCAAGTTTCGTTGTGATCCGAGCCATTTTGGAGTCTCGGAACATTTTCGAAGTTTTGTAGAATTTTATGTTCGCCGAGATCTTCGTTTGTGCGGAGCTTTCTTTTGGCCGATCTTGGACATGGAGGGTTCGAGAGGCCGGTTTTCGGAGAGGATTGAGTCAAGTGGTGGTTTGTTTATCCCCTTTTCATCTGATGAAAGTTGTTTTTGTTAAATTCTTAAATTTATTTCAAGTTGATTTCCATAATCATCTTCCTTATTTATATATCTGTTGGATAAATCTGTTCTAATACTTGCTGAAATCTGATATGATAATTTAGAAAAAAAATTTTGTAGACTTTAAGTTGAAATCAGCGGCTATTCCCATTAATCGACGGGACCTCCCGTCGATCGACTTTCCTTCCCGTCGATCGTCATCCCGTCCAGTCGGTTTTTTTCCCTTATCTTTCCGTCGACTTTCCTTTATAGCTTCTTGTCGACTTTTCCTTTATAACTTCCCGTCGATTGTGTTGAAGCTCCCATCGGCTTATAGCTTCTCGTCGACTTTTCCTTTATAACTTCCCATCGATTGTGGTGAAGCCTTCCCGTCGACTTATAGCTTCCCGTCGACTTTTCCTTTATAACTTTCGGTCGATTGTGTTGAAGCCTTCCCGTCGACTTATAGCTTCCTGTCGACTTTTCCTTTATAACTTCTCGTTGATTGTGTTGAAGCCTTCCCGTCGACTTATAGCTTCCCGTCGACTTTTCCTTTATAACTTCCCGTCGAATTTTACTTGGCCCTTTTCCGTTGAAAACTTCTAGAGTCTCGTCGATCGGTTGACTGTCCCGTCGATCGGACCCTCTTCCGGTCGACTTTTGGGAAAAAAATGTTCCCTGTCGACTCTTGTTGAAGTGTCCTGTCGAATTTTGTCGTGCCATTCTCGAGTTATATGTATTCGATTTTTGGGCTCTTGGTGTTGGTGGATTATAACCACCGCCACAGTGCCCTGCACTTAAATTGGATATATTACGGGAGTTTACACTAGTTGGTTGTTTGTTTTATTGCTGGTGTGCTGGCGGAGGTATCTCTCACCGCAGTTGCTGCATATTTTCCAGTATTGGTGTGTTGGCTATGAGACCACCTTACCCTTGGGCCCTTGTGGAGTTTGTTCTGTAGGTGTGCTGGCGAAGGTATTCCCCCCACAGTCACCAGATTCTTACCGGTGTTGGTGTTTGCTGAACAATTAACTATAAGAACATTTATAGCATTGTTTATACTTTCATATTATAAATATGTAGATGTGCCTTCGGCTTTCCACCATTCGTGGTGTTGTTAGGTATACATGAATTTTCACGTAAGTGTTTCCACTGTTATTTATCCTGCATATTGTACTCTACTTTTAGTATAGTTGGTATTGGGTTGGTACCCATGTTGACCGTGGCTTACTTTGCTTTGTGCCTTGTTGCTGAGGTGTTCTCTCTTGTGAATGCCTCAGGTTCAGAGCAGTAGCGGTCTGTGGAGTTAGAGCTTGTGTTTCAGTGTTGTAGTAGCGGTTGTGACTGTTTCTCCGCACCCTTGTGAGGTAGATGTTCATTGTTTTGTTTTAGTTCAGACATGCTATGTAGATCTGTGGGTTGGTGTCAGGTTATTGACACTCGCGGAGTTTGTTGATTTTGGACACTTTGGTAGCTGCCAGTTGTTTTCTTGCTCTTTTGGAGTAGTTTGCTTGCTCTCTGGGAGGTTTTATGCTAGGATTGCAAGTTAGGTATTTTAAGTAATAAAAAAGGGCTTATACCAGTACCTAATAACCTCTTTTCAAAATGAATCTCACTCTGTTTTAAAGGTTATAAAAAGGTCTTTTCCTACTTATATTAGACCTAGAGGTCTCTGCATAACATGTTATATCATTGGATTGTTATGTTCATATAGGGTAATAAGTGAATAAAACCTAGTATTTTTCGCTGCGTATTTTTACTTTCACCATTAGTCATGGATTAGTTGGTCCACTGAACCGAGGGACACGGTTAATAAACTTAACTAAATCATATTTTAAAATTATAATTCATGGATTTTTCATGATTGGTAATAGGAGTAGGTTTTGCCTGAGCACCTGCAGTTGTCCCCTGCACGGCGTGGCATCACGATGCATATTTTCTCTTACTCTAACGTATTATTTAATACGGAGAAAATGCGGGTTGTGACTGTTGGTATCAGAGATAGGTTTGTTCGACAAGTTGGTCGAGGGACTAATTCTGATATAGTTTAGTTGTTTGGTTTCATTGCATACACACACCGATGTGTCATGAGTACGTCTTGGCAGAAGCATGAACACTACAGTCATTAACATGATAAGAAGTGTTCGGGGCATATTATGTAGTATGGGATGCATAATATGTGATCGTATATGGATCCTCATGGGAGGAAACATGTGACTGTTATGTAGTATGAGATGCATAACAATCATCACATGGATGCGCATTAGATTTTTACTTTCATTGCATGAGATATTATGTAGTATGGAATGCATAATATTTCATGTGTACGTCACTTATAACATGCATTAAGGTCTTTATTAGAATGCATAGCACAACATACATTACATAGCATTGCATAAGCACACGTGCCAAGCTAAAGATTTACATGATGACACTCGTACACACATGATTTTAAAACAAAGGTATAAGAAGTTCATGCATTCATTGAATAGGCACACGAGTCTAAGGGGATGACGGAGTATCATCCCAAGCTTTATGCATAGCATTATTTATAAATCCCAGAGCAAGTTAGCAGCAAAAGCAAGTGTCTATTCGTGTATGGTTTGAACTAAGTTGTGTAGTCCTAGTGTTAAGCTAGGGTGTTAATGAGTTGTTTGTTTTTTCTTTTAGATATGCCGCCAAAGCTTCCTGCGACGAGGGAAACTCCCCAGTCCGAGGGTGAGTCGTCAGGTGCGCATAGTGAAGCTGTGATTGAAGGACTGCGACAGAGCAACGAAGCTCTGTCGAGGCAGTTGATTGAGATGCAATCTCAGATTCAATTGTTGTTGATTGCCGCTATAAGGCAGCAGGTTGTGGTGCAAGACCCTGTTGTGGGTCAGGCTGTACCCTTTCCCCCTGCCACTCTGGTGTCCCCAGTGTTTCTACTGCCAGAAACGAATTTCATCTCGCACTTTCAGCGACTAGGACCTCCCACCTATGACGGGAGAGCCAATTTCATGGCGTTAGACGACTGGATTATCGTTATTGAGAAAATGTTTTCCTATTCCGGGATTTCTACCGACCAAAAGGTGATGCTCGCCGCGCACCAGTTGAAGGGTCTTGCGAAGAGCTGGTGGATAAGAGAGAAGGAGAACCTGACAGGTGGATGTTCATGGGAATCTTACAAGAAGATGTTGCTGAAGAAATTTCTGCAGTCGATCGAGCAAGACCGCCTGATGAACAACTTTCTACATCTGAAGCAGAGGCAACTCACTGTTAGTGAGTATGAATTCGAATTTAGCAAGTTGAGCCAATTTTCTCCAAATCTAGTCGCCTCTAAAGCAGGAAGAGTGAAGCGATTCCTGGGAGGACTTTGCAGCGATATTCAGCAATTAGCATGTGCTTATAGACCAGAGAACTATGCTAAGGCAGTGGAAGCTACTCTGATAGTTGAGGCGATTGATAACGTCAAGAATCAAGGTGCTGTGTTGAGGAAAGAAAAGAGGAAAGGTCTTGATGAAGGAAGTTCCAGGGCATCTGGCCTCCCTTCAAAAAAGAGTGGTGGAGAAGCGTGCAGTTTCTGTGGGCGCCCTGGCCACCCCTATGAAAAGTGTTTCAAGAAGATCGGAGAACAAAAGCAGCAGCGGGTGCTCTCCATTCAGGGCGCACCCAAGGGAGAACTGGTGTGCACCATCTGTGAGAAGAAAGGCCATGATTCGAGCAGGTGCTGGATGAAAGATAGAGTCTGCTATCAGTGTGGTCAGAAAGGACACATGAAGTCTGCGTGTCCAAAGAACCAACTCCCATTGCAGCCTACTCCGCTTCGAGCCTTGCCGTCGCTGCCGCAAAATCGGGATAACGGAAGGGGAAAGCTAAACGTGATGAAGAGGGAGGAAGCTCAGGCCTCCACTCAAGTGATTTCAGGTTAGATTCTAATCTAACTCTTAGTTTTCAGCTTTTGCCCTAGTTTGCTTTCGCTCATTTAGTTATGTATCTGCTTTTATAGGAGAGTTTAAGGTAAAGAACCATATGACGCGCATTCTTTTCGATTCTGGTGCTACCTACTCGTTCGTGGCTAGGACTTTTATAGGGCAACATCGGTTGAATCTCGATCAAGTTGGTGATTCTTTTTGTGTCAAGTTTCCCCCCGGTGACACGGTGGTGTCGAACCAGGGTATCCAGAGATATCCTATCCTCTTAGGTGATTTCTTAGCATTCGCTGATTTGAAGATGCTGGGCCTATAGGACTTTGATGTTATTTTGGGCATGGACTGGTTGTCCCGTTACGATGTTGTGATCCAGTGCAAAGTTAAGCGCTTGAACTTCAAGATGGACAACGACCACCCCATGAGTGTGTATAGCTTCCCACGCTAGGATTCCCCGATTATTTCCGCGGTATGTGCTCGGAAACTTCTAATTCTGGTTGTTTTGCTTACCTCGTTTCTATTATAGAAACTGCTAGTGGTTCTCCGCGTGTCGAAGATATTGTTGTGGTGTGGGAGTTTCCAGATGTTTTCTCGGTTAGTCTTCCTGGTCTTCCACCCGAGAGAGATGTGGAGTTTGTTATCGGTCTTGAGCCTGGTACTCGCCCTATTACTAAGGCACCGTACCGTATGGCCCCGAATGAGCTGGAGGAGTTGCGTACTCAACTCGAAGAGTTGCTGCATTGTGAGTTTATTAGGCCAAGCTCTTCGTCTTGGGGTGCTCCAGTCTTGTTTGTAAAAAAAAGGATGGCTCTATGAGGTTGTGCATTGATTATCGAGAATTGAACAAGGTAACTATCAAGAACAGGTATCCATTGCCGAGGATAGACAATTTGTTTGATCAGTTGCGTGGTAGAACGGTGTTTTCAAAGATCTATCTTCGTTCAGGCTACCACCAGTTAAGGATCCGTGAGTCATATGTTCCACAGACAGCTTTCCGATCTCAGCATGGGCACTTGGTGTTTTTGGTGATGTCCTTTGGACTGACGAATGCACCCTATGCCTTCATGGATATGATGAACTGAGTGTTTAAAGATTTCTTGGATCATTTCATAGTCGTGTTTATAGACGACGTTCTCGTGTATTCTCGGAGCGCCGAGGAGCATTCTCAACACTTGCGATTGGTTTTGACTACCTTGAGGGAGCATAAGTTGTATGCGAAGCTGAGCAAGTGTGAGTTCTGGCTTCCTCGGGTGTCATTTCTGGGTCATGTAGTGAGTAAGGATGGAGTTTCTATGGATCCAGAGAAGATTTCCACGGTTATGAATTGGAAGAGACCTACTACACCCAAGGAGATCAGAAGTTTCCTGGGATTGGTAAGTTATTATAGGAGGTTCGCAAAAGGATTTTCAGTATTGACTGCTCCGATGACTAAGCTCATATAGAAGAACACATCTTTCGTGTGGAGCGATGAGTGCGAAGGAGCCTTTCAAGAATTAAAGAGGAGATTGTGCACTGCACCAGTTTTAACCTTGCCTACTGAAGGAAAGGAGTACGTTGTTTATGTAGATGCATCACACATCAGACTCAGATGTGTCTTGATGCAGGGAGGTAAAGTGATTGCATACGGGTCGAGACAGCTGAAGTTTCATGAGAAAAATTATCCTACGCATGATCTGGAATTTACGGCTGTGATCTACGCCCTGAAGCTTTGGAGACATTTACTGTATGACGCGTTGTGCAAAATTTATACAGACCATAAGAGCTTGAAATACGTCTTCACACAGAAGGAGCTGAATCTGCATCAACGTAGGTGGTTGGAGTACGTTGCGGATTATGACGTAGAAATTCAGTATCATCCGGGCAAGGCTAACATGGTAGCTGATGCGTTGAGCAGAAAGACCGCGCAGATCTTCTAACTTACCGTGCAGTCTTTGGTTGAGGAGTTCCTTTTGATGGACATTTCTGTGGGTAGTAGTGTTTGGCCCTCTTGCTTGGAGGCAGAATAGCCTTTGTGGATCACCCTCACAAGGTTACATCAGAAAGAAGACCCAGATCTTCAGCATCTCCGAGGAAGGGCAGAGAAGGAAGAATTGTCTGATTTCTCTTTAGACGAAGACGTTACCCTGAAGTACCGAGATAGATTATGTATCCCCACGGTGGGAAATATTCGGACAAAGATTTGCGATGAAGCACAAGGTTCTAGTGTGGCCTACCACCCTGGTTCTACAAAAATGTATAGAGATTTGAAACAGATCGTGTGGTGGTATGGAATGAAGAATGACATAGCTAAATTTGTGTCTGAGTGCTTCACCTGCAAGCGTGTCAAAGCAGATCCTAAAAGGCCTGGTGGCAAGTTGACGCCTTTGGACATACCGAGTTGGAAGTGGGAGAGTATATCAATGGACTTTATTACTGGTTTGCTAAGATCTCCCCGTGGGCATGACTCAATGTGGGTAATAGTTAATAGATTGATGAAGTGTGCGCACTTCGTGCCTTTCAAGATTAGATATTCTATGAAGAAAATAGCGGAGTTGTACTTGGATGATGTCATCCGTTTGCACGAAGTGCCAGTGAGTATCGTGACAGATCGAGACTCCAGGTTTATGTTGCGATTCTGGCAGAGCTTGCATGGAGCTAATCAGATCGTGGAAG
Source organism: Dactylorhiza incarnata (assembly GCA_033032865.1). Lineage (NCBI taxonomy): Eukaryota > Viridiplantae > Streptophyta > Magnoliopsida > Asparagales > Orchidaceae > Dactylorhiza > Dactylorhiza incarnata. Next base: position 13,201,518 of record JAWHQI010000028.1, read on the forward strand.
ATATGATCAGATGTTATATATTGGAGCATGGTGGATCTTGGGGCGAGCGTCTCAGACTTATGGAGTTTGCGTACAATAATAGTTTTCAAGAAAGTTTGCAGATGGCCCCGTTCAAGGATTTTTATGGGAGGCGCTGTAGAACTCCCTTGTTTTGGGCCGAGGTTGGCGAGAGACAATTGCTAGGTCCGGAAGCACTTGAAGAGATGAGTATTGTTGTAACTCATATTCGGGAAAAGCTCCGTGTAGCTCAGGAGCATTATGAGAAGTACGCAAATCAGCGAAGGGTTGAGCTGGAATTCGCAGTTGGGACATGGTTTTTCTGAAAGTTTCTCTGATGCCTGGTGTTAAAAGATTTGGAAGGAGCCATAAATTGGATCCCCGGTATGTGGGACCCTTCCGGATTGTTGAGCGCATCGGAGTTTCAGCGTATTGGCTGAATTTACCTGCTACCTTCCCTGGCGTCCATGATGTGTTTTATGTGAGCCAGTTGCGAAAGTGTGCTTCTAGTGATCGTCGCGTCCTTAACTCGGTGCCCCAGTTACAGCCTAATCTTTCATATGTTGAAGAACATGTTCGTATATTGGAGATTCAGGATCGAGTGTTGCGGAGAAAGAAAATCCCCATGGTCAAAGTTCTTTGGCGGAATTAAGACGTCGAGAGAGCGACGTGGGAGTTGGAGTCAGCGATGAGGGAATCTCATCCTCATTTTTTCTCCTAGTTTTCTGGTAAGTCTTTCGCTTGTTAGCCTTTGACTATTCCTGTTGTTTTGGTTTTGAGTTGTGTGTTTAGTTTCAAGATGAAACATTTTTTAAGAGGGGTGACTATAACGCCCCTGATTTTCTGGTAATTATTTAATCCAGTGATGACGTGTTTATGACGTCAGGGCGTTACTTTTAACGTCAAATTGAAGGCGCATCGCCGTTAGTGCGTTTTCGCATCCGTTAGGTCTAGCATTGTTTATACTTTCATATTATAAATATATAGATATGCCTTCGGCTTTCCCCCGTTCATGGTGTTGTCAGGTATACGTAAATTTTCACGTAAGTGTTTCCACTGTTATTTACCCTGCATATTGTACTTTACTTTTAGTATAGTTGGTCTTGGGTTGGTACCCCTGTTGACCGTGGCTTACTTTATTTTGTGTCTTGTTGCTAAGGCGTTCTCTCTTGTGAATGCCTCAGGTTTAGAGCAGTAGCGGTCTGTGGAGCTAGAGCTGGTGTTTTAGTGTTGCAGTAGCAGCTGTGACTGTTTCTCCGCACCCTTTTGAGGTAGATGTTCATTGTTTTGTTTTAGTTCAGACATGCTATGTAGATCTGTGGGTTGGTGTCAGGTTATTGACACCCACAGAGTTTGTTGATTTTGGACACTTTGCTAGCTGCTAGTTGTTTTCTTGCTCTTTTGAAGTAGTTTACTTGCTCTTTGGGAGGTTTTATGCTAGGATTGCTTGTTAGGTATTTTAAGTAATAAAAAAGGGCTTATATCAGTACTTCATAACCTCTTTTCAAAACGAAACTCACTCTGTTTTAAAGGTTATAAAAAGGTCTTTTCCTACTTATATTAGACCTAGAGGTCTGCATAACATGTTATATCATTGGATTGTTATGTTCATATAGGGTAATAAGTGAATAAAACCTAGTATTTTTCACTGCGTATTTCTACTTTCATCGTTAGTCGTGGATTAGTTGGCCCACTGAACCGAGGGACACGATTAATAAACTTAACATAAATCATATTTTAAAATTATAATTCATGGATTTTTCATGATTGGTAATAGGAGTAGGTTTTGCCTGAGCACATGCAGTTGTTCCCTGCACGTCGTGGCATCACGATGCGTATTTTCTCTTACTCTGACGTATTATTTAATATTGAGAAAATGCGGGTTGTGACAGACATTCCTTCAGGGTCAACCCTAAATAGTGTCGAACTGGCCGCCGCTCTTGGAGTAGAGCGGACAGATCGATGTATTGGCTTTATTTCATTATGGCCTGTAATTTAGAGTTGATGTGAGGATGGAACATTCCTTCAGGGTCAACCCTAAATAGTGTTGAACTGGACGGCGCTCTTGGAGTAGAGCGGGCAGATCGATGTTTTGGCTTTTATTTCAGTATTGCCTACAATTTCGAGTTGACGTGGAGATGAGACATTCCTTTAGTGTCAACCCTAAATAGTGCCGAACTGGCTGCCGCTTTTGGAGCAGAGAGGACAAATCGATGTTTTGGCTTATATTTCATTATTACCTGTGATTTAGAGTTGACGTGAAGATGAGACATTCCTTTAGGGTCAACCCTAAATAGTATCGAACTGGTCGTTGCTCTTGGAGCAGAGCGGACAGATCGATGTTTTTGGTTTATTTCATTATTGCCTATAATTTAGAGCTGACATGAAGATGAGACATTCCTTTAGGGTCAACCCTAAATAGTGTCGAACTGGCCGCCGCTCTTGGAGAAGAGCGGACAGATTGATGTTTTGGCTTTTATTTCATATTTGCCTGTAATTTAGAGATGACGTGAAACTGTGACATTCCTTCGGGGTTAACCCTAAATAGTGTCGAACTGGCAGCCGCTCTTGGAGCAGAGAAGACAAATCAATGTGTTGGCTTTTATTTCATTATTGTCTGTAATTTAGAGTTGATGTGAAGATGGGACATTCCTTCAGGGTCAACCCTAAATAGTGTCGAATGGGTCGCCGCTCTTAGAGCAGAGCAGATAGATTGATGTTTTGATTTTATTTCAGTGTTAACTATAATTTAAATTTGACGAGAATATATTATGCCTCGGGGAATTATTCCTACGAGAATATATTGTGCTTTCGAGAAATATTCATACGGGAATATATTGTGCCTTCGAGAAATATTCTTACAAATATATAGTGCCTTCGAGAATTATTTCTACTGGAATAGATTGTGCCATTGAGAAATATATTCTTACGAATATATTGTGCCTTCGAGAAATATTCATACGAATATATTGTGCCTTCGAGAATTATTCCTAAATGAATAAATTGTGCCTTGGGGAGCAAATCAGATGGCCGATGAGTTATACTCTAGGGCAACCCGCATGAAGCATGGTCTGGGAAGACAACCCATGCAAAATTAATTGAACTACATGGGTCTGAGACCGTATGCATGATGATACTGAGTATGTAGGTGGTGGTCGCAGAAAGACTGCAATAACCCAATATAAGTCCAGATATTTCCTCCCTTGATATTATACTATGCTTGATGTTAATAGGGATTGGATTTTATTCGTGGTTTTAATAACTAGTTCTTAGCACAGGTGACAGGAACGGGTGAGAGACAGTGCCCAAGTGTGGAGGAGGCCATAGAGAAGTCTACTTCAGGTATATATTCGTTAGGACGCATCTACATTGTGCCTTATCTCATGATATATATAGGTATATGCATTGGTACTTAAGTTGATTAATATGGTATAAGGCGGCAAAGAGGATGACACTACTCATACATGTCTTATATATATGGGTTTCTGTGATGATTAATCTTCCGCTATAAATAATGTCTTCCGTTAAGTGTTATAATGTGCACTCGATAATGACGTTTGTTTGCCCGGAAAATCCGTGACCTCACTTCTCAGCCAGAACGAGCCTTCCCGGCGGTCTCAAATTTGTGAGACCGTCCAGACCGATTCTTTTTGCTCAGCCGACAACTCCTACCTCGGCGGTCTCAAATCTGCAAGACCGCATAGACCGCTCCTCGCCAGTCCCAAAAATCTGCTTAAGTATCAGGCGATCAAGCTTCAGTCAGACCGCGAGACCGGGCGGTCTGACCTCCTTTCCTCCTTTTTGTTATTTTCACCTCTCTCTCTGCCCCGGCTCTCCTGTATCCCGGGCAGCCCGTAATTTTTGGACCTGCCTGTTCAGGCAGCCTCCGCGTCTATAAATAGAGGGGTAGGGGTACCTGAAAATGGACTTTTGGACTTCGAGCCTCAGCTTACAACCTGTGTATGCGGTCTCGAAATCTGTCACTTTTCTACCTCGGATCCTGCTCTGTTTCTAGTCCCCCTTGTTTTACTCTCCAGAGGTTTATATTAGTAGATTTTCTCTTCTCGTTTTTCCTCTCTCCCATCTCTCGTCTTAAGTAACCTGCACTCCACAGTTCCCCCCAACCTTCTCTTAGTGTGAGTTTTGGAGGTACATGTTTTGGTACCAACAGAACAAACACGCGACCTTTAGATCGGAGTGTCTAGGTGAATTCTGCAGACTTCGAGATGGCAGACCGCAGGATGCGAGTTCGTCGGTCTTCTAGTGGTCGACCTCCCATCGACTCTGATCCTCTAGATGCCCTCGAGCGTCGTTTCGAGTTACGTGTTGAGCAGACTCTCTGGGAGGCCGCTCGAGCTCGGCAAGAGGTTGTCCAGACTCAGTAGGAGATCACGCGATCCCAGCAGGAGATTGCGCGATCACAGCAGGAGACCGCTCGCGATCGTCAGGAGATCGTTTGAGCCCAGCAGGAGATCGCCAAGCAGATGGAGACCATGGGTCAAGTTCTGGCGGCAAACTCCCAAAGGATTATACCCCAGCCCGGTCAGGCCGCCACACCTGACCGCTTGGCCAGCGATCACCCCTCTAACCACGCGACCCCTCAGCCTGCGGCTCCTTTGCGGTCTCAGCAGGAGGAGTTCGCAGCCCGCCAAGGTTCTTTCAGAGTAGCATCTCAGGGGCCTCCAGCCCGGACCCTGGACTTCCAAGAGGATTATGCTTATCCTCAGGTCCCTGCTGCTCCTCTTTCCACTCCTTTTCCTCCCCCTTTTTCTGCTCCTTTGCATGCTTCATTTTCTGATCCTACAGGTGAAGTTGAGGCGGAGGAGCCCTCTCCTTTCTCTGATAGAATTCGTCGGGAATCAATTCCCCACGGCTTCAGAGAACCCCGTCTCCCCACGTTCACTAGGGAGAGTGACTCGGTTTCGCATCTCCAGGTCTTCGAGTCAGTTGTTGCTCTTAGGACCACTTCAGATGCAATGAGGTGCAAACTGATAATCACCTTCTTTGATGGGCCTGCCATGGAGTGGTTTTACAAGCTGCCCTCCCAGTCCATCTCAATTTTTGCCATTCTGAGGCATGAACTCCTTCTGAGGTTTACGACAGCAAAGAAATGGAAGAGTGGTCCTGCGTCCCTCTTCAAGATCAAGCAAGGGGACAATGAGGCGACGTCTCGCTTCATTGATCGTTTTCAAAAGGAGATTCTCGGGATCAGGGATGTTGAACCCGCTCTATACATGGCTGCATTGATCAATGGTTTGCAGGAAGGCCCGCTAAAGTTCGAAGTTACTACCAGGGAGCGCAGCACTTACCAAGAGCTGATCAGCATCGCAAATCACTACATAGAATGGGAAATCAACAACCCCGCCTATGTCTCTAATTTGACTAGAAGATCTGTCCAGAAAGGTTCCGCGGGATTCTATCCGGCTCCGCCGTCATCCAAGTCGAACCAAGAGTTCCCTCCTCCCGCTCCGAAGAGGGGAAGGAACTTCCGCAATAACCGTTTCAACAAGGGGAATCAGCCTTTCCAGCCTAAAGGGCCCCTGATGCCGACCCCTATTGCTCCAGCTCCGCAAGTCACTCCCGTCCACCAGATCCAATACGTTCAGCCCCCTCTTCTGAATACCCATCCATTCTACAATGATTCCCAAGAATCCTTCACGGACCTTGGGGTTTCTATGAATGAGGTAGTTCAGATCCTTCAGAAGCAGCCTTTTTTCAGAAAGCCTGCCCCGCTCAACTCCGACCCGAAGTCTCGGAACACGGCTCTTTACTGTGATTATCACAGGGAAAGAGGCCATCTGACCGAAGACTGCAGAGCCCTCCGCGTCTTAGTGGAGAAGCTCCTGAAGGAGGGAAAGCTTCACGACCTCCTCCAGAAGAGTGATCCCTCCAAAGCTTCAACATCCAAGAGCAAGGAGGTAGTTGAAGTTCACTGGGAAGTTGATGATGTTGGCCATCTCAGCAACATCGGATTCCCCAGTGAGTGTGTGGATGCTGACGATGAGGGTGCCCTGGGCAACCTTTTCTGCATCCACGGAGGTGCAGGGCCAGAATCTTCAAGAAAGGCAAGTTTGAAAAGAGTTTACCGTTCATAGGTTGCTACTACCTCCTCCGCCCCGGTCCGAGGAATAGTCACCTTTGAAGAAGAGGACCTTCCTCCGACCTCCAACCCCTTCGACGATGCGGTCGTCGTCAAAGCAGTGATAGAAAACTACACTGTGGAGAAAATTCTGATTGATACTGGGAGCTCGGTTAATGTACTCTTCAAGCCCGCTTTCGAAGCCTTGAAGACGGGAAAGCCTCTTCTTTCCACTGAGGGACCCCTCTATGGTTTCTCAGGGGAGAAGAAGGAGGTGGAGGGAGTCGTTACACTCTCAGTAATGTTGGCTGGCATCGTCAAGCTTGTGAAGTTCATAGTCGTTGATGCTCCTAGCAGCTACAACGCAATTTTTGGGAGGCCCACTTTGAACGGGTATCAGGCAGTAGTGTCTACCTACCATCAGGCGGTGAAATTCGCCCTGAATGGAAAGAAACATCGGATTAGGAGTGATCCGAAGAAGGCTAGGGAATGTTACGTCAAAACGGTCAATATGATCGTGTCTTCATCTTCCCAGGTGGCTGAAGCGGCTTCAGAATCTCAAGTTCCTAATCCAGTTCCAGTTGTGGAGGAAGCTGAATAAGAAGATGCAAGAGATGAAGTTTGCTTGGAACCTGCCCAAGCAACTCAAGTCATGCCCATCAGCGAGGAAGATGAGAGCAAGAGCCTCTCCATCAACGCTGAATTGTCTGAAGCTGACAAGAGTCAGCTAATCTCTTGCCTCCTGAAGAACCTGGATGTCTTCGCTTGGTCAGCAGATGACTTGCCAGGAGTTGATCCCGATGTCGCCTGCCATCACCTCAACATCGATCCCAACTCCATTCCTATCAAGCAGAAGAAGAGAGTTGTTGCAATGACCCTTGCCCATCCCATCTGAGAGGAAGTGGAAAAGTTGCTGAAGGCCAAGTTTGTTCAAGAAATTCAGTACCCTGAATGGGTATCAAATGTTGTAATGGTCAAGAAATCTGGTGGGAAGTGGAGGATGTGTGTCGATTTCACAAAACTCAATAAAGCTTGCCCTAAAGATTGTTACCCCTTGTCTCGGATAGATTCTTTAGTAGATTCTGCAGTTGGCTATTCTTTCATGAGTTTTTTAGATGTGTTCTCAGGCTATCATCAAATAAGAATGCACAAGCCCGATATTCCACACACTTCGTTTATCACAAATGACGGTTGTTTTTGTTATCTCGTGATGCCTTTTGGGCTTAAAAATGCTGGGGCAACGTATCAAGAGATGATGGATACGGTTTTTAGAAGCCAAAAAGGAAGAAATCTTGAAGTTTATGTTGATGATCTCTTAATAAAAAGTAAATCGTTCTCGTCTCATGTAAATGATCTCTCGGAGACGTTTGCAACCCTTCGAACTTTAAACATGAGACTGAATCCGTTAAAGTGTGTTTTGGGGGCAAGCAAGGGAAAGTTTCTTGGTCACCTCCTCACTCCAGGAGGATTGGAGCCTAATCCAGATAAGGTAAAAGCAATCTTAGAAATGTCACCTCCAAAGTCCCCTAAAGAAGTTTAGCAGTTAGGGGGAAGGATGGCAGGACTGAGCCGCTTTATCTCTCGTTCGGGAGATAAGAGCGCCCCTTTCTTCAAGACCCTCCGCGGAGGGGCGAAGTTTGAATGGACACAGGAATGTGACGATGCATTTAATCAGCTCAAGAAGCAATTGACGTCAACTCCTCTGCTCCAAAGCCCAAGAGAGGGAGAAGATCTTTTTCTGTACTTGGGAGTTGGATCCGATGCCGTCAGTTCTGTTTTGGTTCGAGAAGAGAAGAAAAATTAATTCCCAGTTTACCACGTGAGCAAAATTTTGAAAGATGCAGAGACCCGTTATCCGATCGTCGAGAAGTTAGCTCTAATGCTCGTGACCTCAGCAAGAAGGTTAAGGCCCTATTTCCAAGCTAATTCGATCCAGGTGGTCACTGATCTTCCGTTGAAGAGTGTTCTAGAAAAGCCAGAGCACTCAGGAAGGCTAGCTAAATGGGCAATATAGCTCAGCGAATTTGATATCTCTTACGTGCCAAGGGTAGCGATCAAAGCTCAGGTTCAAGCGGACTTCATGGTGGATGCAAGTGAGACTTTGTCAAAGAAGGAAGTCGACACACCTCTTGCTTGGACGATCTTTGTATATGGAGCTTCAGGGAAGAATTCATCCGGGGCAGGAGTCATTTTGATCAACCCAAACGGAGTCAGATTGGATCAAGCCTTGAAGTTTTATTTCACAACAACTAACAATCAAGCAGAGTATGAGGCTTTATTGGCTGGTCTCAGGTTTGCTAGAGAATTGGGAATTGAGGACGTCCAGATCAAAACAGATTCTCTGGTGATGGCATCACAGGTTAACGGAACTTTCGAAACCAGAGATCATATTCTGAAAAAGTATCTAGCCTTGGTGAAAGGTGAGATAGGAAAGTTCAAAAGCTTCTCTATTCAGCATATCCTGAGAGAAATGAATATAGATGCAGATGAATTGGCAAAGTTCGGTCTTCTCTCGGGGGGAACCGCCTCAGAATTGTTTCACCCGGCGATTGAGGGAGGAGAAATTATGGAGATTGATCAATGCCCTTCATGGATGGATCCATTCATCCTCTATCTATCAACCGAAAAACTCCATTCGACGGTAAGAGATAGGAAAAGGTTTAGATTGAAAGCAGCTCATTAGTATCTTGTCGCATGAGTACTTTACAGGAAAACTTTCCTATCACCCCTAGCCCGGTGTGTCTCAGAAGAAGAAATCCAAATTGTTCTTTGGGAGGTTCATTCAGGAGAGTGTGACAGCCACTATGGAGCTCGGATATTGGAGAAAAGAATTCTGAGACAAGGGTATTTTTGGCCGCAAATGAGGAAGGATGCAGAGAAGTTCACTAAAAAATGTGTCCAATGCCAAAAGTTTGCTCCCCTACAGAATCAACCGGCTCAACAACTAAAGTCTATAGCAACCCCATGGTCGTTCGCAGTTTGGGGGATGGATTTGGTTGGGCCTTTTCCTATGGCAAGTGGGCAACGCCGATATATTATAGTCATGATTGACTATTTTAGCAAATGGATAGAGGCGAGAGCATTGGCTAAAATAACTACTCAGGTCGTGAAAAATTTTATCTGGGGGGAGATAGTATGCATGCATGGTATTCCAATGGCAATTATAACGGACAACGGTTCTCAATTCAATAATCCTCAGCTCATAGACTTCTGTGGCCAGATTGGCACTGAGTTACATTTTGCTTCTGTGCATCATCCTAGAAGCAACGGGCAAGTGGAGGCTGCCAATAAACTCATAATTAATCTCTTAAAGAAAAAGGTGGAGAATCTCCAAGGAAATTGGGCGGAACAATTATCTTCAGTATTATGGGCTTTGAGAACGACTCCTACCTCAGCTACTGGGGAAACTCCTTTCAAGCTATCGCATGGTTCAGAGGCTCTAATTCCTGTTGAATTCGAGGTGAAAAGTCCAAGGGTTTCATTATATCAGCAAAACCAAGATGATTGGATGGAGGAGAATGATGAAGAACTAAAATGCAGCCTTGATCTTATCGAAGAGCTAAGAGATACAGCAACAATCAGGCAGGAAGAAGTGAAGAGAAGGGTGGCGAGACTATTTGATAAAAATGTCAGAGTTAAAGAGTTCGCCGTTGGAGATCTGGTTCTAAAAAAGGTAGATATGGCTGCAAGATCTGGCTCAGTAGGAAAACTTAATCCAAACTGGGCACGGTCGTTCGTAGTAAAAGAGGTGCTCAAGAACGGCGCATACCGTCTCCAAACTTATGAAGGAGAAGAACTGCCTCACACTTGGAGTGGGGATGACCTTAAACGTTTCTTTTCTTAAATGTAGCGAATTTCTTTTCCTTCTTAGTTTTTCTTCTTCCACTTCTTAAAAACGTTATGATCATCTTTTTTCTTCCCATTATTGGTATATAAATGATAAGAGAAATGTACCAAAAACAAATTGTTATTAAGGCTTGAATCCTGCCAAAGAGACATCAACGGGCTCTACTTCATCCTCCTTGACTTGAAGCTTGAGATGTAAATCTGCCAGGACCACAGGTAGCAGGCTGTTTTCGCATCTGTGTAGTAGTAGCTCGCCAAGCTCATGCGACGGATGGTTGGAATGTCGGGTCCTCGCTAATATCTGACACAACTCAGAACCAGGGGAGGTCGAGTTGAATGTTTAGCTCTGTTATGCGTCATGAGAGGGCATTCTTATAGTCTAAATGATCCTCCAGGGAAAGCAATATCGGTACAGCCTCCGCGGCATGACCACACCTTCCCTATGGATCATTTTTTTCTGTAACTCTTGAATACTCGTTGGATTGTGGATATCCATGATACGGTCAGAAACATCTAAGACCGCAGTTTAAATCCTTAAGGGGCGGTCTGAAAATTGTGAGACCGCCAGTTTTGGCTTCTATGCTTTCATCAATCTCTAAATATGTTGAGCCCGACAGTTTGATCTCCTCCAGGACTTGGATGTTTGAGATTGCTAGTTGAGTTCTCCATTTCTTCAGTGGTTTTCTGCGATCTCCAAATATGTTGAGACCGCCAGTTTGATCTCCTCCAGGACTTGGATGTTTGAGATTGCTGGTTGAGTTCTCCATTTCTTCAGTGGTTTTCTGCGATCTCCAAATAGTTGAGACCGCCAGTTTGATCTCCTCCAGGACTTGGATGTTTGAGATTGCTGGTTGAGTTCTCCATTTCTTCAGTGGTTTTCTACGATCTCCAAATATGTTGAGACTGCCAGTTTGATCTCCTTCAGGACTTGGATGTTTGAGATTGCTGGTTGAGTTCTCCATTTTATTTTAGAAGTTGGTCTTTTAAGCGATCTTAAATATGATTTTGACAAAATGATTTTTTCAAGAAAAGTTCCGGACGGAGTTCTAAGGCATTCGAAATACCCGGAGATCTTATATTTCGTGCGGTCTGGAAAGCATAAAGACCGTTTAATATCTGATTAATATTATCTTGATTTCTGAAGCAAACTGACATTATGGAGACCGCCATTTGTGGTCGCTACGAAAAGGATGTCTCGAAATTCAGCTTATAGGCCATCAGTCAACAATTATTCAAACTCTTATGAAGAGATCTTTTAAATTAGTAGATCTCAATTTTTATGTCTGCTCAAAATTATTCGACCTTTTTATCAGGGTCAGCCATACCTCTTTATTGTGCGATCTGAAAAGGTAAGACCGCCTCTCTTCAGATTGTCCACCTATCGTATTAAGGTCGACAAAAGCCTAAGGCATTGAGGTCGAATGCCAATTCTATTTCGTTGTAAGAGATCGCAAAGATAAAGTCTATATAAAAATAAAACACCAGAAGCAAGTAATCATTCATTAAAAGAAGGAAGGTATAACAAATCAATTTTTTGTATTCATTCAAAATGTCGAGGTACATCGCCTTTGAACACGAGGAACCTTTCCGTCCAGAAGGAAACCTTGTTGGGGAGGTTAAGGACTTTGATTCCTTCATTAGAGAAATATATTAATCCTTTAAACTCTTCTTTCTTCTGACCCTCTTTTAAGACCTTTGCAGTAAAGGATGCACGGAATAAAATCATAGTAAATCTTATCTTTTACGATCTCAAGTAATTAATAAAGACATTAATAAGACCGATTGAGTTCGGCGGCAGCTGGGCGAGCACCAACCCATAATAATCCATTATCTCAAGAAATTCCCAAGGGAGAGGGATTTTCAGTCCGTGGTCGAAATGATCAATGGGGATAATAAACTCGTTCTCCTCCCCAAAATTGAGCCATTCGAACTCGGTTGGCAGTCTCACGACGATCTGGGTTTGGATCATGTGCTTCTTTAGAAAATCGATGAACTCATCTTTGGAAAGGTGGGAGGGCTTGTGATCGGCATGCAAGAAAATGCTAGCAGCGGAAGCTCGCACGGACACCATAATTCGAGATCGCTGTGACCGGTGCTTTGGACACATACGAGAAATATAAAATAATGCCGTTTGAAGACGGCTATTTATTGAAAGCGAGGAATGATTTCGTAATGATTGCATCTCTCGAGACAACCCAGTAAGTCTGTCCAGACCGCAAAAACCTGCATAAAAGCTAAAAAGTTCAGGCGATCTTTCGATCTCAATAAAGGGAGATCGCGTCACCTCGGGACAAGTAACATAAAGCAAACAACACATGGTAGCAGAAATCATCACAATAGAATAAAAGATCGCAGTGAACACAAATTAAACACGTTACACAATAATTGTTCAAATATTGCATCATAAGATCTTATATAATAAAATGCTTAATGTTTGTTTTGAGGTCGCTTCCTCCCCACAAAGGATGCAATATCTTGCATTTTGTTGACGACACTAAAGACCGACGCAAGATTTTGGTTAGCAAACATTGCAGCCCGGTGAATCCTAAACATCTCTTTGTCAACCGTTTCCATGGGGATGACTATAATCTCGGACGACGGTCTCGCTTCTGGGTGATCGCCAGGTGGCCCCGACCTCATCGTCATCTTGGAGGATCCGCCTCTCAGAGCAGCGATCTTCGAGGATAGAGCAACGACTTTTCCTCTATAGTATTCAGCATCCTTTTCGGCTTTTCGGAGTGCTTGAGTAAGCTCGTTAATCTTCTGACCGTTGTTTCCACGGGATGTACGGAGCTCCTGTTCAAGACCGCGAATCTGTTCATGGTAAGCTCGCTCCCGAACCAGCATGGACCGAACATCCTCAAACACTGGGCTAAGGATGTTGGTAAGCTGGTCAGGGATCGTGATCTTCTGACGCGGAAGCTCCCCTTCCTCGATCTCATCACCTGCGGTCAAGGAAACGCCAATATTAGCCCAATTATCAAAAGCTCAAAAATCATAGGGTTTGCACGGAATGAGTACTTGGAAAGGAATCAAGACCGCAGTCATGTAAAACATTTTCAACATTAATTGTGACCGCGGGTTCTGCGGTCAGCAAGAGGCGGTTTGATCCCCTTAAGAGCTCAAGGTTCATTCTTTCCAATTCTTTCTTTTGCGACCTTTCCCCTTCCTCTCTTCTTCTCTTTAATTCCGCATTACTAACAAGGATATCGTCAGTTTCAATGACGCGACCTCATGCTTTCTTTTTGGAGATTCAGGTCGAACCGCTGGTAAATGAAGAAATTCTAGCGGTCTGGTCATCATCTTCGTCTTACCAGTCCGCAAGGCAGAGACCGCTTCTGCTCGATCTTTTGCCGCCCAATTCAGCTTCTCCTCTTGAGCAGCAGAAAGGTTTGGCTGACCGCTTGAGAGTGCATCTTTCTCCTTGGCGATCTGCTGGCTTTTCTCCTCTGCTTTTCGTTCAGTAATCTTCTTTTTTCTCCTCTTCTTCTTTTCACCGGTCAACGAGACCGCCTCCACCTCCTCCTGAAGCTCCGCAGTGGCCAGAGCGGCCTCTTTTTCTTTCTCCTTTTCTTTTTCTTGCTTTCCTTCATTTCTTTTTCCTTCTTCTGCTCGTCAGCGAGCAGAACTGCGTTCTTTTTCTCTTCCTCTTCTCTCTTCCTCTTCTCCTCCTCTTTCCTCTGCTCAGAAGCGAGCAGAGCCGCTTTCTTTTCCTTCTCTTCCTTCTCCTTCTCTTCCTTCTCCTTCTCTTCTCTCTTCTTCCTCTCCTCCTCCTTCCTCTGCTCGGCAGCGAGCAGAGTCGCCTTCTTCTCCTTCTTTTCCTTCTCTTTCTCTTCTCTCTTCTTCCTCTCCTCCTCCTTCCTCTGCTCGGTAGTGAGCAGAGCCGCTTTCTCCTCTTCTTCTCTCTTCTCTATGTCTTCTCTCTCCTTTTCTCCTTTTCCTCTCGTTCTCTCCTTTCTTTCTCTTCTCTCAGCTTGACCTTTGCGGCGGCGATCTCTTTCTCTTTCTCTGCGATCTCTTTTTCAGCGGCAGCCACCCTGAGGTTTTCGGCCTCAAAGGGATCGAGCACCTGCAATGACGAATAAGGAAAGTCATTAGAAGAACCTTCATCAAGGTAAGCAATTAGTTCAGAGTCCGCTTCCTTTTAAAAGTGGAGGCCACAGAAGGGAAAAGGAGACTGATTGCGTCACTCACCTTTGTAAGATCAACCACAGAGTCCTTGAGACCGCCGTCTTCAGGGAGGGTGATCGCCTCCGGGACAATCACATCTCTAGACCCAGCACCTATAAACCTTTTTTGCATTTTGATCGGAAGGATCTGAGTTTTTCCTCTTGCTTGTTTTCTCAGCATCCTGGACATCAGCGATCCTTTGCCTAAGCTTTTCTTCCTCAGCCTTCTTTTCACGCATCCCGGCCAAGATAACTTCTGTAGAAGCGGTCTTGTCCGACTGAACGACGGTCTGACTAAGAGCTTCCATAGTCTGCTGATAATTGAAAGAAATGGAAAGATCAGGAAAAATCAATTCAGTCTCTGAAGAGTCGGATGATGGAGTAACAACAGTGTTGGGAAGCGAGACCGAATTTTTTGGTGAGGCGGGCGCTTTCAGCGGAGAAGCTCGCGCGGTCTCCTTCGATGCGCTCGACTTCGCTCCAGCTTTCTCAACCTTCACCACTCTCTTCGAGGTGGCGGCCTTCTTCTTCTTGGAGGAGTCCTCTTTTGAGGACGAATGGCCCAGAACAGACAGCAAAGACGACATCGTAGAGGTCAATTCTATCTAGTTTTTATGTGACCGCTTATGAGCTAAGCTCGCTTATTTTTCAGGAAATAATGATTTCTCAAGCCCAGGAAGCAGTATTTATAGCCCAGTGCGCATTTATGATGGTCGCGGTCTCAGCGGTCAAAGCTAACATTTTTGAAGTTCCAGCGCAACTTAAAAATGTGCGGGGATTATGTTTGCCCGGAAAATCCGCGACCTCACTTCTCAGCCAGAACGAGCCTTCCCGGCGGTCTCAAATTTGTGAGACCGTCCAGATCGATTGTTTTTGCTCAGCCGACAGATCCTACCTCGGCGGTCTCAAATCTGCAAGACCACATAGACCGCTCCTCGCCAGTCCCAAAAATTTGCTTAAGTATCAGGCGATCAAGCTTCAGTCAGACCCCCGAGACCGGGCGGTCTGACCTCCTTTCCTCCTTTTTGTTATTTGCACCCCTCTCTGCCCCGGCTCTCTTGTATCCCGGGCAGCCAGTAATTTTTGGACCTGCCCATTCGGGCAGCCTCCGCGTCTATAAATAGAGGGGTAGGGGTACCTGAAAATGGACTTTTGAACATCGAGCCTCAGCTTACAATCTGTGTAAGCGGTCTTGAAATCTGTCACCTTTCTACCTCGGATCCTGCTCTGTTTCTAGTCCCCCCCCCCCTGTTTTACTCTCCAGAGGTTTATACGAGTAGATTTTCTCTTCTCGTTTTTCCTCTCTCCCGTCTCTTGTCTTAAGTAACATGCACTCCACAGTCCCCCCCCCCCCCCAACCTTCTCTTAGTGTGAGTTTTGGAGGTACATTTTTTGGTACCAACAACGTCTTCCATTAGGAAAATGCTTCTCTACTCTGTTGGTGTGTGGTTATATTCGCTTAACAGCACCCATATGCACGACAACAAAGTGTTCAAAGATAGGGGTTGGAGAAAAAAGTGCCTCCACTCTTTATGGTCGCTTCGACATTGTGCATAAGTGGTGGTGTGCGATAAGATTCCCCGGTCGGACCGTCGATTCCGAGGGGGGGGGTCTTGCATGTAGTGTCCAGAAGTCCATAAGATCATTTCTTTGGAAACTGTTAGTGGATTCTGAGGTAGAACATATATTACTTCTTATATGTGTCCTCTCAGCTAATTTTGAGTACTACGTTCTTACAATAGAACTAGATACATACACATTTTCAAAGGCTTGAATTCATTTTAAATGAAATTCTCTGTTGGAAATCACACGAGCAGCTGTTGTTGGAGGAGCACTTGCAGATTGTCAGGATGATCTGATGGATGATGTTTTCTAGAGTATTATTTTTGGTTCTCTTCTGCTTAGAGCGTTGTTTAGCTCTCCTTATGTTACCTGTTTTGGACTATTATGCTCTCTGTTGTTTTGGGACGCCAGGTGTATAGGTCCTGCCCCTGATTGTATCTGAGACTGTGTAATGTTGTGGCTGAGTTTTATTGTGCCCATGCGTGCATACTATTTTCTGTTTTAAAGTTTAATATTTTCTTATAGGTGCTACGGACACGGTTATGTTTTGATTCATGTTTGGTTGAACACTACACACACCAACCTTTTTCCGACTTCGGATTTACGGGGGACATATAGGGAGATTGTTAGGTATTTAATATAATATGTCTGCGTGTGTCAAGACCGACTCGAAAGGACCCAATGAGTTTCGTGTCACACTAGGGCAAAGCTCTACGCTGGAGATACTATAAATAGTCATTCCAAACTTGATGAGCTATTGTGGACTATCTTGAGCAGAGCCTCAACATTACCATCGTAAGTTTTATAAGTGTTTAAAGTTTTCACAAACAAAATTGACATAAAAAATTACATAAAGTTCATTTTTCTTTGTCGTTTGTAATAATTTCTATAAATTTTGAATGAAAAAATTATCATAAAAAATTGTTTTTAATATGTTGCCCGGGCCAGACTAAATTCCTTGTTCCGTCACTACTGCATATAACTAAGTATTAATAAAGGACGTTGTTAGTAGGAAACCGAGATTCGCTATTAGCAAACCCAAAATAACCGGGTTCAAGTATTTTTAGTCTTTTTTTTCAATTCTAAAATCTCTCTATTAGCAAACCAATTTTTAAGGTTTCGGAACTCCCGAAAAGCCTCTTTGCCTTCCTCATTCGCGAAAACCCCCCTTTCGCTCCCATCTATCGTGCGATGTAGGGTTTCCTTGCCCTTACGACGCCGCCTCTTCCTCGTGTCGACGACCCCCTTCAACGCCGCCACTCCCATCGACGACGACGCTCCCGTCGACGACGCCCTGCGCCATCGTGCCCGACGCCGCTCCCGTCGACGAAGCCCTGCGTCATCGTGTCCGACGCCACTCCCATAGATCTGCATTTAGTTCAGGTATTTCGAACAGAGATTTGTATTGCCTCCCATCTTTGTGTCAAAAGCACATACCTGGTCTAAGTGGTAAATATGTGTATTGTTCATTTTCTTGCATTGTGTCAAAAGCACATACCTGATCTTAGTTCATTTTCGTGCATTATGTCAAAAGCACATACCTGATCTTAGTTCATTTTCTTGCGCTATTTCAAACTGATCTGTGTATTGTTGAGGTATTATGTTCAATAACCATTGTGGATATTATGTTCTAGTATTAATATGCTAGACCAATGTTATTATTCTGGTATTATGTTCAACCATTGTGCATATTATGTTCTGGTATCAATAACCATTGTGGGCATACTTAACCATTATGTTCATATTTTGCATTTAGTTCTGGTATCAATATGCTAGACCGATGTTATTATTCTGGTATTATGTTCAATAACCATTGTGCATATTATGTTCTGGTAACAATAACCATTGTGGACATACAGAACCATTATGTTCATATTCTACATTTAGTTCTGGTATCAATAACCATCTGTGCAATGTTATTGTCTTCGCAATGTAGTATTCATTCAAACCCTAAACTAATGCAATATTCATTCAATTGCAGATTTTTGTTCAAACCTGCAACGATCATTACTCTTGCATCATGGAGGATGAGGCAGAATGCACAAATTCTACCGTGTTAAGGTATATTGTTATTGTTTTTTATTTTTTGAAAATGTTGTAGCTTAGTCGGTCCCTAAGTAGGTATTGCACGTGATATTAGTTTACAGGTAATTTTCGGAGTTCAATTTCAAACTGAAACCATTTTTCATCCCGCGAAGTATGTATTTCTTACTGCTAAACATGTTTTATGTCAAGTGCCCGTGCATATAAATGTTTTGGCAAATTGCAAGAAGTAATTCAAAGAAGGCAAAGAATGTGAAAAGTTTCTTGGAGTATGACAATGGTTAGAAGATGCTAGAACAGAAAATGAATTCCATATGTGCTACAATGCTATTATATCATCATATTTAGCAAATTACCCCAAAGTTGTGGCTTATGTTAGTGGTACATGGGTGGAACCTTATAAAGAGTACTTTGTGTCAGCATGGATTGACAAATACTTTCATTTGGGGAACTCAACAACAAATCTTGTAGAGGGTGGACACAATTACTTGAAAAAATTTCTTGAAGTATTTATTGGCAGCTTGAGCACAGTTTGGAGGGCTTTTGATCAGATGATTACACTGCAACATACGAAAATTAGAAGGGAATTTGGTAATAGTTCAATGCAGTTGAATAATGAGTTCAAGAGTTTATTATATTCAGATCTTGTTGGACGTGTCTCACTTCCTGCATTGTTTGCAATGAAGGAAGAAGAAGAAAAATTGACTAGCAATGATTATCCACGTTAAGAAGAATGCATACGCATAACCCGAAACACACTAGGATTGCCTTGTGCTCATGAGTTAAGTGTTTATATCATTCAAAACAAGGCATATCCCTTATGGTTATTTCATAAACATTGGAGACAATTGAGTATAGATGACATGAAAGATGACTTTAAACAAGCAAAAAACATGAAAATAGCGAGAAATGTGAAATGGACATTGAGATTGAGGGTATCATAAGAAGGTATCAAAACACCTCTCAACATCAACAATTGGAGATAAAGAGAAAATTACGCGAAATTATGGATCCGAGCTCCAGTCTCACATTAGAGTCATACATGCCGAACAAGTTAAAGGGAAGACCAAGAGGAAATATAAAGAAGATTTAAAGAGTACAAAACGTGAGCTCACACTTTGAGCATGTTTTGTTGAATGCTACGCATATGTTGAAAAAATTGAAGAAGTCATTTAGGTGTCAAACAAAACAAACAAATAAATTCTATGACCGGGCACGACGACAACTACCACCAAAAATAGCCACTAATGTGGTAGATGTTTTCAATGCGGCCTTCGATGGACATTGCGGATTTCATGTTATTGCGGAAGCTTTGAACATTTCGGAAGGATGGATTAAAGTTAGAAGAGATCTTTCTAATGAGATTAGTAAAAAAGAACCTCTTTATGGTCACATTTTGGGCAACTCAAGGTGCAAAGAATTATTTCATTCCCTAGATTTTGTTACCGTACCCACACCGTTAGAAAAGTGGATGTCCATGCCGGACATGGGTTTGATTATATCATCATGCTACAATGTTGGAGTTGTTGTAGTATCAAAGGCTCAAAGTATAACTTTTTTCCCATTGGATTCACCGGTACCTCCAACACATAAGATAATATTCATCTGATTTATTAATAACAATCACTTTGTGGGGTTAAGCATGAAAGATGAATGTCTACTACCGCAAATCTACCATCCTTGGAGTAGGTATCATCATCCAATTTCAAGTTCATGGGAGAGCATATATATTTCATGCTTCCAATGCTAAAGAACAAAGATGAGTCATATGCTAATATTTAATTATTTTTCAATTTTCTACTTTATTATGATAAAATTTTGAATGATTTTTATGCAGGATATTCAACACTTTTTGGGAATGGAGAAGGGTTTTGATGTTTGCATTATGGAGAATGTATTTTTTTGGACAATGAAAAACAAGAATACTCTAAGAAATGTATTGTTTTGGACACTTTTTTGGAATGGACAAAGGTTTTGTTATTGGCTATTTTTATTTTTAAATTTTTTGATGGTTTGCTAATAGCCAATTTGAAAATATATGGTTTGCTAATAACCATGGTTTGCTAATAGCGTAACATGGTTTGCTAATAGCGTAACATGGTTTGCTAATAGCGTAACATGGTTTGCTAATAACAATGTCCTTAATAAATAAGAGCTCATAAATAATGAACTAAATCGAATCAGCTCGAATAAAAAATCGAGTGACTTATATGAGGCTCGAAATCGACTTGAAATTGTGAATCGAGTCAATTTGATTCAAATCATTTTATAATCGATTTCGATTCATCTAAAAATCGCTAGCAATTTTCGAGTGATTGTTAGAGTTTCAAATGTTATGCTCGGCCTTAATCCGCTTACCAAAAAGTTTCAGAGAGACTAAAAATAAGTATTTAGGGGTGTATCCTTTTGAAACTGATCGGCATCTTGGGCAAGCCTACTTTGGCTAATGGAAGCTCAATGTTAATGACAGGTCGAGAATGTTAATGTCGAATTGGTGTTGGCGGCGGCGACGATGGCATTGGCGGCGGCTACGATGGCGTTGGCGGCGGCGACGATGACGTTGGAGTTGGCTGCGACGACGATGACATCGGCGGAGGCGACGATGGCGTAGGAGTTGGCGGCGACGACGATGGCGTTGGAGTTGGCGGCGACGACGATGGCGTTGGAGTTGGCGGCGGCGACGATGGCGTTGGAGTAGGCGGCGGCTACGATGGCGTTGGAGTTGACGGCGACGACGATGGCGTTGGAGTTGGCGGCGACGACGATGGCGTTGGCGGCTGCAACGATGGCGTTGGTGGCTGCAACGATGGCGTTGGCGGCTGCAATGGCGTTGGCGGCGGCGATATTGGTTGCGGCGATGACGGCGGCATTGACGTTGCAGGTGGCGGTATAGCGAGCAGGAGTTCGTCGATCTTTTTGTAAAGGCGGTCGAATGGCTTATCGAAACAATCGAAGGCCTTCGGGATAAGGGTGATGCGGCGGTCCCGAAGTATCGACATGAAATCAACGGCGGACGGAGGAACAAATCCTCTGATACCAGTTAGTACGTTTCTTTTTGGAACGAGGTGGCGGAACCGAGGCTGCATATTCCATCAGTTTTAGCAGGAGAAATTATCGGGCTGCCCTTAGTGAAAATGAGGAGGAGAAAAAATATTTAAATTTTCAAATTCTTGATTTGCCAATAGCCAAAAAAACATCCGCTCATATTATTATCCTATTTATATATAATAAAATAATGTCAACTTCAAACCTAGTATCAAATTTCATGATTATCATTATTTTTTCGAATATACTTTTATTGACAGTCCCACGGACACGTGAACGCCGAGCAAATAATGCGTCCGCGGTCCTTCATGCCAGTCAGTTTTTTTTTGGAAGGAAAAATTATTTTGTCTTTCATAGGGGTGAGAATATTATAGGATGTTAACATAAGTAGAGTACCCGATATTTGTAATGCTTATAATAATTAGAAATAATATCAAATAAAAGTAAAATGGTTCTCTATTTGCAGCCCCCATATGGATGCTCCTTACAGCTTCACTCCGCGCCCGCTCAGACCCTCTCACACCGCCCGCCGGAACAACATGCCAACCAGAACAAATCAATCAGCTCCCAAGCACGACTTCTCTATAGCTTCTTCATCCCGATGAAATCAACAACTTCATTGGAAACGATCTGTGCAGAGTGGAAGGGGGTACGACAATAAATAGAAGGTTAGGGCTCGCTTCTTGACTCCATTCTCTGAAGAGATCTCGATGGGGACAAAAATTGGATAGTGAAAGCGGTGGAAATGGTTCATCCATGGAGTTTTTTTTGGGCGCGTAGCGCACCTTAGAATAGGTGCGGAAAAATACGTCCTAATTTATTGCGGGACCCACATTCCTCCCTCTCTAATTTCTCGATACACCCCTTCTCCCTCGTGCTTTGCGAAAACGAGAGACGCGACCTAGCAGAAATCGACGGCGACGCAAAGCACCAGCTGCCGACCTCCTCCTCAGCAACGTACAAGGTACATTTCCCTGCAGCTCACCCCGGTCGCGAGCGCTCTAGTTCCATGCTGTCGAAAATCGCTCCGACGTACTTCAGTCACCTGTAACGAGCAGCTTCTGCCCATCTGCGTCGGGCGTGTCATTCTAACCCCCCCCCCCCCCCCCCCCCCCCTTCCAGATCCGCGAAGTTAACAGTTAATCTATCAGGGCTGAAGGACAATCTGTGCCCGCTGTCGGAAGAAGTTACTCATGTGACATGTCGAAGAACGAGCTTCCATCTAGGAATGCGAAGGAGAAGATTGATACTGTAAGATACTTGGCACTTGAAATTTTTTTATTCTCGATTTATGTTTTAGAACCAGGAGAATTTGATGGAAACCACGACCCTCAACATGAAGATGATGGTACCGGCACGCTCACGGATGATTGAGTCTCTCCAACCAAAGACTTCCGACGCCATCACCATGACAGTAATTGTGATGAACGTCATCGCCGCTACAACCTCCGCCCGAGTCGCAAGAATATTAATTAATAATTATAATTAGTCTATTATAATTATTGATTAATTGTTATCATGTTTTAATGTTTTGTTATCATATTTTAATGTTTTGTTTTAATTTGGACTGCATGTAGTAATTTGTGCTTGTAAGCCTATAAAGGCCATGATGTAGAAGAATTATTTCATTATGAATTACAATTGAAATTTGAAAACTGAAATTCAAAATTGGAATTATTCTCCTCTCCCTTATTTCCACCTCCTTCCTCCTTTATTCTTCCCCCTCTTTTCCCTCCTAGGTTTCGGCCAACACTAAACCGCCGCCCAATTGTTCTCCTCCCCATAGCCGCTAGCCTCCCTCTCTTCTCTTGGAGATTTCGGCTCCCTCTCTCCACACCTCTCTTTCCCTCTACCACCTTGCAAGACAAAGGCTATCATCTCCTTCTTCTTTAGAAGATTTCGGCCAACTTCAACCATTCCCTCTTGGTGGATTTCGGCCAAGGGCAAGGGCTCCGTGGTTTCGACAAACATCTTCTCCGGTGTGAAGCGAAGAAGGCGGACGAGTTTTCTCTCCATACGACGTAACTCTGGTGGAACCGTTGACGAGCGATCTCGCAATTGATTGCTTGAGAAAATCTAATCTCAAGCGGGGTAACGAAACTTTCTACTTTGTGTGATTCCCTCTTGATTATTTCTTGGGTGGATTAATTTTGGCGTGATCTTCGACAACTTGAATTTTCGTGGATTTCTTCGATTGATTTTGAGTTTATCTTAATTGATTTAAATTCGTGAGGATTGGCGAACCCCATTTTCTTTTTTTGCTGGGAGAGATCAACCCTTTCCGAAATTGTTATTTTTCGGTGGATCTCTTTTGGTACAACACTCGCTCGATCGGATCGGGTGGATCCATTTGGCTAGGGTGAATATTGGCCTATAGCCATTATTTGATCTCTAAGGGTGTTGCCGACCCGTACGTTAGCCTTTAATTGATAAATTGCAAAGCGTGTGTGCTGCGAATAATTATTTGTGCAAACGAAGGATTGGGAACGTAGAGAGAAATTCGTGTTTGCTCGTATTAACCGTGTCGGAGAGCATAGCCTACATCAAAATTTTCAAACAAAACGACCGTATTTAGAAAACAAAACTGCAGGATTTTCGTTAATACGCCCATATTTATTACAATACAACCTCATCTTTAGCATAACCGTTCGTATATTCCACCAAATCTTTGCAGGACAACAAGGAGGCTATAGTTTTTCCTACAGTTCATTCAGATAAGGAGGCATATGCAATGTACTCGGAGAATGCACGTGAATGTGGATTTAGTGTCCGAAAACAACACTTGCACTATTGGACCCATACACAAGGATCATTAAAGGAAGAGAGTATTCTTGTGCCAAAGCTGGTTTTAAGATTTCCAAACAGTGAACCACCATTATGATTGTTTTGGTGATGTAATCATTTTTGACACCACTTATATGTTAAACTAGTACAGTTTGGCATGTGCTTCCTTCATAGCAGTGAACCACCATTGACAAAACATATTTGTTGGCGGTGCATTTGTAGCACAAGAGACGATAGAATCATTTTGCTGGAATTTTGAGACCTTCTTAAGGTTTGTTAGAGGTAAACAACCAATCACCATTTATACGAATCAAGATCAGGCGATGGCAGTTGCTATTGAGAGAGTTTTCACTAACACTCAGCATTGTTTGTGCCAATGGCACATTTCAAAAAAAAAAGCACTATCGAAGATACCAATTTTCAATCATAACAAGCTGATTAGGTCCTTATTTTATACTTTCACGAGTAAATGTGATAATGATATAAAGTTTGAGGTATATTGGAGAGAGATGATAACCAAGGGTAACTTGCATAAAAATCGATAGTTACATGATCTTTACAACATTAAAATAAAGTGGCAGCCTACTGCATTTAATAAAGAAGTATTGGATCTCGACATTTTATCTGCATAACATAGTGAATTGGCTAATAATCGTTTGTATGGATGCTCAAATGCTACAAGTTCACTAGTTGAATGCTTCCTTGGAATGGAAAATTTGATTTACGGTTGGCGAAGGAGTGAACATGATGAAAACTTCAAATATAAACAAGGTAGTATCACTCTAAAATTAAAAAATTGCTTAATACTTAAGCAAATGTCAAAGATCTATACAAAGAATATATATTCAATATTTGAGCAAGCTTTTATGGAGGGTGATGTAGGTTTGATGATAGCAGAGGAAACAAGATACGACCAAGATATGGTTCTATACAACACAAGCCTTTGTGATGGAGGTGATGTCGATAAGTAATGGATTGTGACAATAGAGACGAAGAGTAATAATGTAGAATGCTCTTGTATGGGTTTTTCTGTTGGATCTGTATGCGCCCTTAGAGGGGGGAGGAATAAGGGTTTTAAAACTTTTTATTATATTTTCAATTACTTGAAAAAACTAAGAGATCAAATTGGAGAAAAACCAAACAAATCAAGTGAAATAAAATAGAGACATGATTTTATTAATTTGAAATACAAGATTACAAAACTTGATTTCTTATGACGCTAGAAATCGGAGGCGACTAGTAAAAATTCTTTTCATTTTCTATCCCGACTCGTATCCCCACGAACAGGTGGCTTTAGCCTATCCTCCATTGGATACGGCCTTAAGCTGCTCTAGCTAATCCTCCCCCGGATACGGCCTCGAGCACCCCCTAGATCTACACACTAGACCTAGTCGCCAACACGAGGCAAATTTCTGCCCTAAGTCCTACGCAGACCTAGTTGCCAACACGAGGCAAATTTACTACACGATTACAAGAGTAAAGAGATGAAATAAACAACAATAATATGAAACTCACGTTGTGGATCTCTTGAAGAAGTAGACGAAGTCCCGCAGAGTATGATCGTAGTCGATGCGGTCTTTCGTCACGATGATGAAGCGTGTTGAAATCTTCTCCACGGATCGTCTTAAGCCTTCATGTATTTGTGGGAGTATCTCTCTAAAACTTCCTCTATATGATGTGGCACGAAGCTCTGGAATTTAAGGGTGTAAGAGGATGAAGAAGACGAAGCCAAGAGGTCCTTTTAATAGCCTTGGAGCTAGCGCCCGCGCTATCGCTACTGTCGGCGCTATCCCAGTTTAGGTAATATTCTGCGTATGCGTATCTTTCATTCCAAGGAAACCATGCCGAGATTCCTCTTGTACGTCGCGCTACCGCCTGCACTCGCCGCTACCGCCGACGCTATCTCCTTCTATAACTTCTTCCTAGAATTGCCTAATCAAGGCTAGCGCCTACGCTAGTGGCTACTGCCGGCACTAATGGGCATGCTGGAATTTTGGCTTCAAACTTGGGGGAAGTGTTCTTATGTTATCCTTAAGTCAGATGATATTGTTTCCTGCACACTTAAACACACAGGATCAAATACACATAGGATTTGTTATTCTCAAACCTAGGAGACGCGGAAGACCATGTTCCAACATACTCCCCCTTTGATAATAACAAATTCATTAATGATAAATCATAGCACTAATACATAAATCATGATGAAACCTACTTGTGTCTGTGTGTGTGAGTGATGACTTAAGATAGTTATCGATTTTGGTATTTAGAATTGCTCCTCCTAAATGCATGCTCCCCCTATGTGAATGCTCCCCTTATATGTAGACTATCTCTTAATCATTAATCATATTAGTTCTACCCATTTGATAGCGTTTTTATTTATCATGTTAGTTCTCCTCCTTTTGTTATTAGCAAGAGTGAGTTAAGGAAGCAAAAGATAGAGAACGAGGATGTTGATAAAAAGATAAGGCATGATCGAGCTTATAGAGGAAATGAAATGGTAAGGAGTTTCTAGCATAAAAAATATTTTCAAAAAGATCAGAGTTTTTAGCATAAAAAAGATTTTCAAAAAGATCAGAGTTTTTAGCATAAAAAAGATTTTCAAAAAGATCAGAGTTTTTAGCATTAAATTAATATGCATGTTAGAATAACCAATATAAACTTTACCAAGCAAGTCTACCACTTGTTGAAGAAAAAGGAATTTTGAGATTCATGTGATGATACACTCCAAAAGAAAATACTTTAAATAAGCATGAAAGTGCAAGGTAAAAGTTATAAGGTAATATTGCGGAAGACTTATAGAGATACAAGAAACATCTTTTTGTAATCATGACAATTCATAAGAAGAAATATGAGTTAATTTCCAAAAGGAGAAGATATTTTTGTAAATCATTTTTCTTGTAAAATCTTTAAGGTTTACAACAAATTAACCAAGCATGAAAGAAAGATATCAAAAGGAGACTACTATAATGTTATTATAATTCACAAATTCAAGATATACCAAACATTGTAGAGTGCATGCTAGGTTATCTAGTGCATTTATAAATACAAAGTAGTATAGAATTTGCATTAAGATCCAATACTCATGAGAAGAAGTGTTATGGAAGATAATGATGTGCATATAAGTGTATTTTGAAGAGAGTAAACAAATAATTTAATCAAAAATACAAGACATTTGTAAAGCAAGGTGCACAATAAAACACAAAGAATTTTACTTCCACACACTTCAATACACAACAAAAAAATGTATAACTACCAAGGTGCTCTGCACACACAATGCTCATGAAGACTTATCAGGGTGCAAAGTAGTGCTTGGGGAATCACACACTTTAATTTTCAATATTGATATTTTTGTGATCCGGTGTACTTAAGAATAAGTGGTATAAAAAAACTGAAGGTTTGCACAAGACACTTTACTATTCTTTCCAAGGTGATCAACCTCACAATGCTCATTAAGACTTATGAGGAGGTTCAAATAGTGCTTGGTGGAGTTATCTTTGTCAATTTATTTCATGATTTTTTTATTTTGTACAAAGATCTCAAAATACACTTGTTTTGCAAACCAAAGTAATTTTGAAAGCACGACCACTTTTCTTAATTTTTAATAGTGCAAATAAATGTAATGTAGGTAAGATACTTGTGCAATTTTAATTCATTGTACAATTACAATACATAAGCAAACATTCTTAGATTAAATGCACATGTAGACTTTGCCAAAATACGTGAGTGAAGAAAAATCATTATCAATCATAAAACATTTACTCATACTTAGGGGCATGCTAAGCTTGATTCTATACAAAACTTTTTCAATACTATTAATGCACATATGATTAGATATATCAAAACATGATAAAAAACAATGTTCAAAGTAGTTTTAAAAGATAAATTTCAACATTGTAGAAGGTCTAAATGATAGATTAAACCATGCTTGATATTAACAAGAAATTTCATACAGTTTTTTTGATATTTTGGGATTTTATATTTTGATTTTTCATATGATGAGGAAAATAAACAAAACAAATTTCATAAATTTTGAAATAAGTTTCTTTTTTAAAAATTTTGTTGCATAATTTTTGCATAGACTGAAAGCAAAGACATATTTTTTTGCATTTTGGAACTTTGAATTTGATTTTTCATAAAACAAAGAAATGCCAAAAACACAGAAATAAGTAGAAAAATTATAAGATCATATTTTTATAAATTTTTCAGAAATTTGAAGCACTGAGTTTTGAAACATGGAGCTAGCACCGCGGTAGGTCCTAACGCGTGCGTTAGCTCACAAAGAGTGCTTATTTTAATTGTACAGCCCGTATTTTCTTCGATTTTACTTCCGATTTTGCTCAATTATGTTTGTGTAAAGTAAGACCTGTCTAATGAAGTGAAAAGATGAGAAGAAATCACAAAAAGTTGCAGAAGTTAAAATTTTAGACCATGAGCTCCCACAAAAAACTTTAATTCTAATTTTTTTAAACAACTTTAGTTTTGCACAATCATTTAAGCTTAATATGATAAGATATGCAAACAAAGAAGACATGATTGAACAAATCAAATATGCATGATCTTAGTGAATATATAAAAATAATGTTCATGCATAAAATAAAAATAGGTATGCCCTAGATAAAAATACCCAGACTATATGTCTACACCCTAGCCCCATACTAAATGACAGATGGCATGAGGAGCTGCACACTTGCCATAGGTTGGGGTGTTACTCCCATATATATACACTAGAGAACTCTCAACCTAACACTATTTCCCCCTCAGTGCCTCGCAAGGCCCCACTAGAACCCTCCCTAGTTAAGGATAAGACATGACTTAGATGTTAGGTCTCTAATGCATCCAATCCTACGCCCCCTCTATTATGAGACATACAATATTGGTATATGATCATGGGCATACAAAGAGTTCTAAGTTATGAATGATTTATAGATAATGAGTTTATTTGAAATCTTAGAATGATAATATAAAACCTCATAATTATCATGAATTCTAAGTTCCAAATTTTCTATTTTTATATCTTGACAAACATATAATAACTAACAGTGCATGAGATTAGAATGATAACTAATAATATTCATTAGGATACAATGTTAATATGATAATACATTCGTTCAATATGACTTTTGTGATTTCCTTTTTTAATTACGAATTTTGAATATATATAATTTTTTGAAAGTACAAGATAATGATAATTTTCTTTTACGGTCACTGCAAGAGTATGCAAGAGTCTATAATTAATTTGATCTTTGCTAGATTTTAGTTAGAATTAGCAATTTAGAGTGGATCTTGGACTTCCCGAGGTCTACCCGGTTAAGGGGTCGCAACGGTACTAGGATGTACGATGGGGTGACATCCCAAACCTCCCTTTCTCAAGATATTTAAGTGTTATTGGTTGCAACCCATACTAAATATTTAAAATTTATAGACTCAAAGTTTCCCGAAAGAGAAAAATTGAAGTTCATGAGTTCATTAATGTAGATAAATATCTCATAACAAATTTAGAATTAGATTTATATGGACAATACAAGATATTTATAGGCAATGAATTTAAGAAAAATAGATAGGTCACCAAAATAAAATATGACTTCGAATTTTGATCAATTTGATTTATAAACTCATTAAGTTTTAAGAGATAAAATCATATTTCCAATAATATATAAGATGACCATGACATGATAGCTTTAAGAAATAAGAAAATAAGAAGAAAAATAAAAAAGACATTGAAGCATATCATGAAGTAGACATTTGTATATTTCATTTTGAAAAGATTCTACTTCATGCATTTGATGATACCTAATGAATAAGAGTTTTAGGTATCCAAAGGGGACCAAGTGTGGAGGTTCCTTTGGGTACCCAAATATAATGTATTGGCTTCTGGGGAGATAGTGATGAATGTGTCCTTTCATGTCAAGTTAATGTTTCATTTTTAACTTTGGGCCTCCATTCAAACCTTGGTTTAATGTTATTCTTATGCATCAAATTTCCATTGTGATTATCTTTATCTTGAAGATTATGATTATAATGATTATTGAAAGTATCGTTCATTGGAAATTTGTGTAATTCCAATTTTAAGTTAGGAGAAACATGATTTTGTAAATAATGGTGATTTGGATTTTGATTTACAAATACTTTATGTTTCTTACTCCCATTATTAGGCTTAGTTAAGATATTCATATTCGTATTCAACTTGCTTTTAGATATTGCTTGATATTGTGAATTTGTGTTGTGAATTTTTATTCATAATTTTTATAAGCAAGTTGATTTTTGATTTTAATTCATCATTCTTGATCTTAAGATAACGTCTATCTTTATTATAAGCTACTGTGCTATTTTTAAGAGTGGAAACAATATAGTCAATATGAGTTTGATAGTTATTTCTTAATTCCTCAAATGTTTCATCTATCTCCTTGATTTCGATTTTATAACTTTGGCACGTAGCACAATCACTTTTCAAAGATGAATTTTCTAAAGACAAATTTTCATTATGATCTTTTACAAAAATAAATTCCTTTCCAAGTTCCTTGTATTTTTGTTTAGTATCATTACAATCAGAACAAGGAGAAGAGTTTTCTTGAGAAGAATTTAGATCAGATTTTTGCAAACAAATAATTTTATCATTTGATTTTAAATATTTATTTTCCATGCGTAATTTTGAATTTGCCTTTTTTTACTTTTTAATTTTTTGTTTAGCTATTTCAAGCATGTAAAATGAGGAAACCAATTTTGTAATGAAAATAGAGGAACTAGTTTTGCTTATAGTGCAATCAGAAGAGGCAAGATTTGAACTTAAAGTTTCTTTGGCTTTTTCTTGGCACTCCTCCTCCAAAGATTAGATTTCTTTTTTACTTTCACTAGGTGTGCACTTCATTGATCCATCATGAGAGGAGCTTTCTTCTGTGCAAGCTTGTATGTTCTCTAATTCTTGTGTTAGTTTCATACCTGTGAGAGGAAAACCATACATTTCTTTAAGAAATTTCCAAACTTTGTATGCACTAGAAAAACAATATATCAATTTGAAAATATCTCAAAAGCACAAAAAATACAATTCAAAGCATTTGCATTTAGGTGACATTCTTTTTTATTTGATTCATCCACTGCTCTTACTATTGTTATATTCCATGCTTCGATGTCTAAAGTTATAAT
This sequence comes from Dactylorhiza incarnata, assembly GCA_033032865.1. Classification (NCBI taxonomy): domain Eukaryota; kingdom Viridiplantae; phylum Streptophyta; class Magnoliopsida; order Asparagales; family Orchidaceae; genus Dactylorhiza; species Dactylorhiza incarnata. The sequence goes on from JAWHQI010000028.1 coordinate 13,232,184, forward strand.
AAACTTTTCCATTAAAATTTTCCACCCATTATAATTTCTTCCTTCAAATAAAGGTGGTGCAAGAGATTTTCCTTCTTCATAAAAATTTCCCCCACTAATAGAAGCGAGATCATGAGACGCCATTATTCCAGATTGTTAAGTCAATTTGGAATAACCTGCTCTGATACCACTTGTTGGATCAGTAGGCACCCTTAGAGGGGGGTGAATAATGGTTTTAAAACTTTTTATTATATTTTCAATTACTTGAAAAAACTAAGAGATCAAATTGGAGAAAAACCAAACAAATCAAGTGAAATAAAATATAGACATGATTTTATTAATTTGAAATATAAGATTACAAAACTTGATTTCTTATGACGCTAGAAATCGAAGGCGACTAGTAAAATTTCTTTTCGTTCTCTATCCCGACTCGTATCCCCACGAACCAGTGGCTTTAGCCTATCCTCCCTCAGATACGGCCTCAAACCGCTCTAGCCAATCCTCCCCCGGATACAGCCTCGAGCACCCCTAGATCTACACCCTAGGCCTAGTCGCCAACACGAGGTGAATTTTTTCCCTAAGTCCTACCCAGACCTAGCGCCAACACTAGGCGAATTTACTACACGATTACAAGAGTAAAGAGATGAAATAAACCATAAAAATATGAAAAACTCCCTGTGGATCTCTTGAAGAAGTAGATGAAGTCCCACATAGTATGATCGTAGTCGATGCGGTCTTTCGTCATGAGGATGAAGCATGTTGAAATCTTCTCCACGGATCTCCTTAAGCATTCATGGATTTGTGGGAGTATCTCTCTAAAACTTCATCTATATGATGTGGCAAGAAGCTCTGGAATTTAGGAATGTGAGAGGATGAAGAAGACGAAGCCAAGGGGTCCTTTTTATAGCCTTGGAGCTAGCGCCTGCGCAATCGCTACCGCTGGTGCTATCCCAGTTTAAGTAATATTCTGCGTGTGCGTATCTTTCATTCCAAGGAAACCTTGCCAAAATTCCTCTTGTGCATCGCGCAATCGCCTACGCTAGCCTCTACCACCGGTGCTATCTCCTTCTATAACTGCTTCCTGAAATTGCCTAATCAAGGCTAGCGCCTGTGCTAGTGGCTACCGCTGGCGCTAGTGGGCATGCTGGAATTTTAGCTTCAAACTTGGGGGCAACCTTCTTAGGTTATCCTTAAGTCATATGACATTGTTTCCTCCACACATAAACACACAGGATCAAATACACATAGGATTTTTTATTCTCAAACCTAGGAGATGCGGAAGACCATGTTCGAACATTTTCAAACAAAGGGTTTATTGTGCAAACATGTTTTACGACTGTACAATATTCGTAACGTGAAACATATTCAAGCAAATTACATCCTAAAGAGAATTACATTACAGACTAAGAAAGGAAACTATTTTTAATTCACACAAACTCAAATGACTACGTCTCCAATTTAATATACAGAAATCAAATGATGTGGTACATATATGACTCATGCCACCGAATTGAAAATTGCCAACTAGCAAAGGACTACCTTGTGAATGTAATGAACGATCTTGGTAAAAGTCTAGAAGATATGGTTAACAACGATGAGAAGATTAAAGAGGGTATTCCTGGCAAACATACACAAAGGCAAAAGTGTTGTAAAAGATCCATCATCAATGCAACCTAAAGAGGTATGAAACGCACGTTTGAAGAATTATTGGGAGCCCGCCGTAAAAAAAAACAAGTATAGTTACATTTTTTTTTTGTACCGAATTACAATAAATTTAAATTTTATCTATTTATGTCAAACAGAGAGGACGTGCGTTGCCAAAGGAAAAGTGCCAGCGATTTATTGAGGTTGTCGAGAAACCAAAAGAGCATAACTTCATGGACCTTACTTGCGAGTTGATTCAAATTTTATACCTACTCCACCATCTGTTGATCTGAACGATGAATTCTCTATAAATGATGACCTATCTTTTAATGTGCCTTTCAATTTTTCACGTATTCTAGATGTCTTTAAATGGTGAATTGTATGTTAGTGTAAAAGTAATTGTACTTTCACCAAGCATGACCTTACTATTTTTTATAAATGTGATGAATTAGTATGCATCGTAATTGATTATAAAAGTATTCTCAAATTTATATGTTAACAATGTAGTCGTATTATGGTTCTGATCGCTGCAATTGTTAACCTATCTCGAGTAGCACATGTAATTGATTAAAAATATAAGCAGTATCTGAAAATTTAATAGTAGACTGTTTAATCAAGCAGTAACATATTTTAAGATTAAATAATTATTTAATCAAAGAGATGCTAATTTGCTATGCAGTGATTAAAAATATTAATCAGTCAATAACTTTATGAGCTAAACATTGTCTCCATCATTTGCTATGCTTTTCTGCAAGTACAGAATATAAAACAATGATTCTGTTAACCTAAAATATATATGTTTCCCAAACAATACGAGTATGAAACCGATCTGGATGTGGTGATTGTACTCCTCCAATTTGTTACCCTGCAAAATATTTGAAGTATGCATCAAGAGTACTATTTCAACCAATAAAGCGACACATTAATATATTTACGAGAGTGTAATTGAATCACCAGTCAAATCAATGCATGTATGAATTGAACATTTAATCCTCTGTATTTATATGTTTAGAAACACAAACGTATTATGAAGAATTAATCTGAGCATATTGCAATATATTCAGCATGTATTAACTAAATCCTAACGTATTTTCATATCTACTTTAATATTAATTAAAGAGAAGACATTCTATACAACCTAAGCATATTGTAAAGAATTAGAGAGTGTAATTGAATCACCGCATATTTGAAGTATGCATCAAGAGTATTAATTCAACCAATAAAGAGACAAATTAATATATTTACTAGAGTGTAATTGAATTGAAAGATAAGGGTTGAATAAGTGTTTTAAGAGATTTATGCTTTCTTTTAACTATCTACAATATTTAAGCGCAACAAAGCAACAAAGAAGCACAATCCACATCACAGTACACCAAGATATATAGTGGTTCACCAATTATGGGTACATCCACTTCCCCCTTCACCTAGCTAGCAGAGTGCTAGCTTAGGCAAACTTCTCCAAATTTCTCAGATCAAATGATCTTACATTCAGAGTACTTGACTCCTACAACTTAGGAACAACAGTCCCCTACCTCAGGCCTTTAATACAAGGTCCTACAACTAAAATCTTGAGACACAAGATCCTATACTTAGGCCAAAAATAGCCCTACCTCGGTCTCTCCAATAAGAGATCTACACTCAGATCTTTTCAAAGATCCTACTCAGATCACAATGATCCTACAACTCAGATTTCCACTGTAATCCAACAACAAACTCAGATCTAACAAGGATCCTACAATTATAAAGATGTTGTATAGATTTTGACTCAACCAACAATACTGGAGTCTTCAATAGAAGCACCGTGAAAGCTTCTTCTTCCGTAATCAGCCTTTGAATATATCTGCTTGAAATGAATTTGGCTGAATTAAGAAGACTCACTCAAGAGAGAAATGTTATTCATAAAGAGAATAGTTCTGTTGAGCCTTGGATGAAATCTCTCTCACGATTGCAGTGGTTGTAGACTAGAAAGAATTCTATAGATTGACCACTGCAAAATGCTTGCACAGAAAATCTTTCTAAGTGTATGCATGTGTGCCTTCTTGTAAATGCGTGTATATGTATGTTGTTCAATTTTCATATCCTTTTATATATTAGACTGGATCGGCAGAGGCCTTGTTTCTGAAAAAGGAATGCTTCAACGACCAGAAATTTTTCCTAAGGAAAGTCCTTTAAATGACAGCAACCTAAAATCAATGAGTATAATCTATTTCCTCTTAAAGCACCTTAATTATTGCAGCAGAAAGAGGAATTCAAATCAATTTGAATGACTGCGCAATTTGTGGCTTGATCTCAGCATGGGATCGTTAGAACATGCTTCAAGACGACAAGATAATCTACGCGGTCGATAAAATACTTCAGCACTTATAATCAATAAAATCCTTCAGTACTTATAGACACTATGTAGTTGAAAACTTCCACCTTAAAAGCATAATTTCATGCAGTCCATAATTAAGCAATCAATCCTGGAAAGATCCTTCTGTCACAGTCTGGATGATGCAGTTGATAAATCAAGTGGTCTTACAGTCGATGCAGTCGATAAATTACTTAACTGTCTAGTCGATGTAGTCGACAAATTTCTTAATTGTCTAGTCGATGCAGTCGACAAATTACTTAACTTCCAGTCGATACAGTAGATATTTTCCTTAGTCATTCAGTCGATGCAGTCAACATTTGACTTTGACTAATTTTTGCTTCTTACTTTAATTTCTTTTAACTATGCTATTTTTTCTCATGATAATGACATGTTTAATATAGGATTAAATCATAGGTCAACATAAGTTTGGACCTTGAGGATTACAATGGCAAAACCCTGTTTGGGTGACCATAAACCGAATATTATATTAGCCAAGCATTTCTGTTATACCTGTCACATCAAAACTCCGGCACTTAAAACCGATTATGGATGGACAGATCGATCTCTTACTGAAGTTTTTAAGTATTAAAAAGTGCAATCCCTTTTAGTGAAACACTCCCAAGTAGCTTCTATGAAGCTAAAAACTACATGCAAGAGCTTGGAAAGGTGTGTAATAAGATAGATGCTTGCTTGAATGTTTGCATTCTCTACCACAATAAATTTGCAGATTATGTAAGTTGTCCATTTTATGGCACATCCAGGTGGCAATCTACCAAGGACACCGATAATACAAAAATTAATATGCATGCCTTTTAAAAAGAGTAAAAATATACCAAACAAGATATATAGACGTCAAATACAAGATGTTTATTGTCATCTTGAGGCCTTTTTCAAATAAGGAATCTTGTGAACAATATTCCCAATAATCTCTCCCTATTTGAAGAAGTCAGAACCTTATATGACAATGGACATATAGACATAAAAATGATAATAATACAGAAATACATAAAGAGCAAGAACATTCCAGATTATATAAATAAATAGGTCTGAACATCATAGAGTTTAACAGTAAGATAAAAAAATGTAAATCCAACAAAAGCTTAAGGCATGCTGTAAAGTTTTCTAGCTCTCTCCAACAACTTTCCTCTTCTGTCTTTGGAAATAACCCAGAGGCTTTGGAATATATCTTGGAGGAGGAGGTGGTCCATTTGGATGATTCCTCCTGTAAATCCTCCTCTTTGCCTCCTATTTTTCATACTTATCCCACTCTATAGAATTATAATATCTGGAAGTATTGATGCCTAACTTTCCAAAATTCTCTCATATGTACAAGATGATGGTCTTGGACTTAGGGCTCCAAACTTCATGTAACACCCCAGTTTTCTCCTCTGTTAAAAGAAAAGTAATCTGGTAGCAGGAGCTAATGCCAGGCGTTAGTGCTAACGCTGGTGGTAGCTTTATTGACGTGACGTCAAGATGGTCTCTGTCGAGCGGTGATGACTAACCCATGAGTTGGTGTCACAGTAAGACGGCGGTCCTGGGCATAAGATCTGGAACTCTCCAGTAAGGAGGAGGGCGATCTTACATGGTTTGTCCGCCAACTGTCTCCCACGGGAGTGGACTATGTTGCGCACATTCAGGGATCTTGTCATGCAGTGGAGTACAGGTAGATCATGCGATGTCAGATAAGTCGTCCTCAACACGGTCTTTGAAGCGGACAACTCCCTCAGTTAAGGCACGGTTAAGAAACAGCGGTGGTCAGATGCCTGGCATGAGGACCGGGTTGGGGACTTGATCAACGAGTTCCTCGGGAATTGCCCCACTAGCTGTGCGAGCACCTCTTCTTGTCATTGTTGTCAGTCGGAAGCACATGCGCAGAGCAAGCACGGTCTTCGGAGATCCTTCAGAGTTTTGGGAACACGTTTCCATAGACATCGTCAAACTGTTGCGGGTCACTCAATTTTTCCTCGGTTTGGAGAATCAGACCGCCTTAGCTCGAGAGTGAGCCGAGCTAACTAACAGTTAAATGAAAACCAAACAATAATGACATGAGGCATTTTAGCGTGGAAAACCCAGAATTGGTGGAAACCATGTGGTTGGGTCTATGTCGGTCAAAGTCCACTAGTTCCTTTGATGCTTCAAGAGTTTGAGATCCTCGAGAGGGGGGTTACAGGTCACCTCTCCGTTTATAAGCCTTGAAGGCAAAGAAAGGAGGAAAAAAGACTAAGCCCCAGAGCGTCCACAAGAGTGTTCTTCAGTTCCTTTTCTGGTGCTTGCGAGAGCATCCCATGGAGCCTTAAGCTTGAGCAGACTTGAGAGCGAGAAGAGAGAATTCAGAGTGAAGGAACGAGCAGAGTCTCACGTGCTTGCTAGAAAATCTCAAGACACTTTCTTGTCTCTTTGATTGCGTGTATCTTCAAATGAAGGCCTAAAGGCCTTTTTATAGTTTCTTGAAGGGACATGCTGGTAATTACGCCTGACTGGATCTGGAGTTGATGAATGGCATTGCTCGGTTCTGGTCACCTGGATCACCAATTTCCAAAAATGACAAAAAATGCCCCCCGACGGTCCGGGCAAGTTGCCCGGCGACGGTCGCGACCGGAGGTGGCAGAAGTGGTGATGGTTGGCGTAGTGCGCGCTCGGTTGCTGTGTGCGTGGTTGCACGCATGCTTGGTGCGGCGCGTACACGCGTCGCCTCATGTGGTGCTCGGCGGTCTTCCGCTTGGACGTGTGTGGGCGTCGTTTTGTGCCCCCTTTTGGGACCCTTCAAGCGAGAGCGGCTCGTGTGCGCGACTCACTCGGTGGGGTTTGCTTGCTCGAGCACTTCTGTCGAAGTCCTACCGATTCGACTCGAAAATTCTTAGGGGGAATCCTATCAACCCTAAATTTACAAAAGGTGAGCCCTCTTTATTTGAGCATGTTATGGAGACATAAAACATATAGGCACAAAAAAATCAAAGAAAGCATTAGCAAGAAAGAGGACCGACTACCATATGAGGACACCGACACTAACTTCAACTCAACGCTTTTACATTAAAGTTTGTAAGCAAATGCTAACATATTTAGTGGAGCACATCAAAGAGGTAATGAATGTCATTGAGGATGATCATTGTGGACTCCGTGTTGTTGAGCGCGCATTAGAGATGAGTGAAAATTAAGCACAAGTACAGTTGGATTTTTCCAATAAACTAAAGGTTAAAGAGAGCATGTGTGTTTATCTTTTTGGAAAGATGAGGTGGAAAGAATTAATATCATCTCTTCAATGTATTGAGGTACCCCCCCCCCCCCCCCCAAAAAAAAAGATGTCAATGTCGGACATGGGTCTTGTGGTGGCTTCATGCTATAATATAACTTTTGTCCAAATTTCAAAATTTTCAGAGTCTCATACTTCTTCAAATGAATCCCCATCGCCAGTTACACAACACCTTGTTGAAATGGGTTATATAGATGGAAATTATTGTTGGGCTTTCTACTTCATTCATAAATGAACAACATATCATAAATACGCAACGGAAATAAAACAAGAACAACCCAAAAGAGTTCCAGATCTTGCGATTTCATGAATCAAGAAATAAATAAAGCAATGCATTGCAATATACCTGAAAGGGATTGAGTCAACACTCATCCAAGATGCTCCAAGGTCTGATCCCAAAAACAAACTCTGAGTTCCAAGTACTGAAATGGATCAGCACCTCTATAGGAATGCACACGGTGAAGGAGAACCCCACGACTCTTGTCCAACAAGAGCTGGTATGGAGGAAGAATGCCTCTTGCGTCTCCCACAAACTGCTAGGTCTGACGACAGGGAGCGGCGACGGCGATCTCGCGGAATGTCGAGACCTATACGGAACACTTCCGCTTCGGCCCTGATAATTTTTACGTAAGGATTATCTCTCCAGGAAACCTAATCGTTTCCCGTTTTATACTCAAGGCATAAAACACATTATTCGCGGACCAGAGACTTAATTGGAGTTAAATGTGTTTTGTCGAAACAATTCGACGTAACGTCGAGTACAAGAATTGCGTCGAGACAATCTCGACACAACGTCGTGTACACTGCGTCGAGACATTCTCGATGCAGCGTCGAATATAATCAGTCTGTCGAGACAATTCGACGCAACATAAAGTTCAAGACTTGCGTCGAGATAATCTCGACGCAATGTTGAGTACACTACGTCGAGACATTCTCGATGCAGCGTCGAATACAAGACTTGCGTCGAGAAAATCTCGACGCAACGTCGAGTACACCATGTCGAGACAATCTCGACGCAGCATCGAGTACAAGACTTGCATCGAGACAATCTCGACGCAATGTCGAGTACAATTCGACGCAACTCCAATCAGTTACAGGATTGATCCTTTACTCATATCCAATATGAGTAAGACCAACACAATCCTTCATCCAACTTCTCTAACACTCTTATGTGCGACCCTATAGGCTCATATTGCGTTGGCAGTAAGACTAACTATTTGATTGCTTTGAGATCACCTTGGAAAAACCAACAGTCTCCCACTAGATCACAAAGTATCAACAAAAGTCTCACAAACAATGAGCGGCATCTAGCAATACATCATTGTTGCCCAAGCAATAAGAGTTCATAACTCAATAAGCATGTCTTGACCAATGTACCAGTGCTGTCATGTCCCTTTGTCCATTACATCCGGATAGAATTAGAGGCATGGACCGTGTCACCCTCATAATTATTCAATCCTAGTTTCCTGATCTAGAATAGACTGTCTGAAATTGGTGAGCTCAATATCCCATATTGACTCAACCAAGCATGTCCATGCATTTCTCAGTCTCATTCCATCAAGGGGGCCCTTGGATGTAACTCCTGTCATATAGGAGGACAAATCTCATATATGTCCATACACAAACATCCAAATGAATCATAGCATACCCAACAACCACCGTTATCATCAACCTTCTTCAAGGAAGACTTTTGATGGCATCAAAGTACGCTCTTCCTCACTTGATGAATGTTGTGAATTCAGGTCAAAGAACCACAAACACCATTGCCAAATGAGACCTACTTGTGACACATTCATATAACAATCCACAAAGTAGTCTCATGGTGGGTCTGTCCAGTGCAACTTGTTCATTAACAAGTACCCATATGATGACTTGATATCACAATATCATGACCTGTGAGAACCGATCATCAATCAACGCACATGCTAGTCTAATTATACCATTATTACCCTTATCTTCTTTGATGATACATAGACCAGGGACTATTTAAGAATGAAGCTTCTAATAAACATAAGCCCTCACATTCAAGTCACGCACTTGAATTCTTATGGAGGCGAACATTCTAAGGGCATTTATTATGCTAATTATTCCATCATATAGAAATAGTTAACATAATAAAAGAACTTGTCATAAATGTAAAATGAAATATGAAATACGTTATTCATCACATGAATAACAACCGACATAAATATAATCCACAAGACTCCCACTAGAGATGATCATTCAGGTATCTAATACCCATTGATCTAGTATGACCATCATGGTTTCTCTGTGTAAGAGGCTTCGTCAGTGGATCCGCAAAATTCTCTTCAGTCGGTACTCTGCATATGCTCACATCTTCTCGATCGACAATCTCTCGAATGAGATGGAACCGCCGAAGTATGTTCTTGGAGCGCTGATGAGTTCTAGGTTCCTTAGCTTGGGCAATTGCACCGTTGTTGTCACAGTAGAGAACTACGGGATCAATAATGCTAGGAAATACATCTAGCTCGCCAATGAATTTCCTAATCCATACAGCCTCCTTCGCTAAGGCAAAATACAAAATCTAATTGAGACTTTGAGTCGACCCTATCAGTCTGGAAGCTAGCATCTGTGTAAGCCTTTATGACGAGCTCTTCCTCTCCACCAAACACCAAGAATACATCCTTCGTCCTTCTCAAGTACTTTAGGATGTTCTTGATGGCTGTCCAGTGACTATCACTGAGATCAGACTGATATCTGTTTGTCATGCTCAAATCATATGAGACATCGGGTCGAGTACATAACATTGCATACATGATTGATCTAATTGTCGAGGCATATGGAATCAACTTCATGCGGTCCTTATCTTCCAAAGATTTAGGACATTGGTCCTTAGAGAGATTCACACCATGAGACATGGGTAAGTATCCCTTCTTGGACTCAAGCATGCTGAACCGTTTCAGCACCTTGTCAATATGTACTTTGGATCAAACCCAACAACTTCTTCGATCAATCTCTATAGATCTTAATACCAAGTATATAAGTTGCTTCGCCCAAGTCTTTCATAGAAAAGCAGTTCCCTAGGTTTTTCTTAACAACCTGCAGGGTTGGAATGTCATTCCCGATCAACAGTATGTCATCTACATACAGTATCAGGAAGACAACTATGCTCTCACTAATTCTCTTGTAAACACAAGGCTCATCTTCATTTTTGATGAAACCAAACTCTTTGATTTTCTCATCAAAATGGAGATGCCAACTTCGAGAAGCTTGTTTCAATCCATAAATAGATTGATTCAACTTGCATATTTTAGTGGCTTCATTTGGAGATTCAAAACCCTCGGGTTGTGTCATATACACTTCCTCAAGGAGGTTTCTATTTAGGAAAGTCATTTTGACATCCATTTACCAGATCTCGTAGTCATAATACGCATCAATAACAAGCAGAATTCTGATGGACTTAACCATAGCGACAGGGGAAAAGGTCTCATCATAGTCAACACCATGAATTTGCTTGAAACCTTTAGCCATTAATCCCCCTTTGAATGTCTGTACATTCCCATCCATGTCGGTCTTCTTCTTGAAGACCCACTTGCACCCTATGGGTTGTACCCCTTCAGGTGGTTCCACCAAGGTCCAAACTTGGTTTGCATACATGGAGTCCATTTCAGATTTCATGGCGTCAAGCCACTTCTCAGAGTCTAGTTCATTCATAGCCTCTTGGTAGGTTGCAGGCTCATCGTCATGATCCATTAGCAACACATTACCTATTTGAGACACGAGAAATCCATATCTCTCAGGCTCAAATCTTGTTCTACTAGATCTATGTAGGACATTTGTTTCTTGAGCAGGCTCTCCTACTACAACTGCTTGTAGTCCTTGCTCAGGTTCCAATTCAGGTTCGTTTTCAATTTGTGGTTCTTGAACTTCTTCAAGTTCTACCTTTGCAGTCTTTTTGGATAAGAACTCTTTCTCCAAAAAGACGTCAGCCCTTGCAAAAAACACTTTGGCCTCAGACGGCGGGTAGAAGTAGTATCCTTTGGTCTCCCTAGGATACCTCACTAGATAACACTTATCTGATTTGTGTTCCAGCTTGTCAGATATTTGACAACGTACGTATGCCTCACAGCCCCAAATCTTAATGAAAGACATACTAGGACGCTTCCTAGTCCATATCTCATATGGTGTCTTTAGAACCATTTTCTTTGAAGCACGATTTAAAGTGAAAGCAGCAGTCTCTAGAGCAAATCCACAAAAGGAAACGGGCAGATCTACATGACTCATCATCGATCGCACCATGTCTAACAAGGTACGATTCCTCCTCTCAGAAACACCATTGTGATGTGGTGTTCTAGGTGGAGTGAGTTGTGATACAATACCACACTCTCTTAGATGATCACGAAACTCGTGATTCGGGTATTCGCCACTTCGATCAGATCGGAGTGTCTTAATCCTTTTTCCCAGTTGGTTCTCTACTTCATTCTTAAACTCTTTGAACTTTTCAATGGTTTCAGATTTACACTTCATAAGATATATATATCTGTATCTACTGAAATCATCAGTAAATGTAACGAAGTAGTAGTACCCACCTCTAGCCATGGGACTCATGGGTCCGCACACATCACTATGTATGATACCTATAACAACCATAAAATTTAAGTTAAAAAAAGGTATAAAAAATGCTAACCGCACCCCCAACCCTCTCCAAGCCAGCCTCCTTGAATAAATCCCGAGCCACCCCCCCCCCCCCCCCCCCCCCCCGGTTTAATCCTGCACACGCTAGGGTTCCCGCAGACAGCGATCCCTTCTCGTCTCCCGTCTCCCGTCTCGCGCGCGCAGTGCAGCCGACGCCTGGTGCCCCTCCTCTCGTCGGCGCCGCTTCCAGCCCCTCCTGTCGTCGCTGCCTCCTCCTCTCCTCCTTCTTCTTCCTGGAGGCCGACAACATCCTCCAGCCGACGACAATCCTCCTCCCCCTCTGCTTCTTCTTCCTCCATGGAGCCGGCAGTCCTTTTCTCCTCCCTCCAGCAGCAAGGTCTCTCCTCTAAGGGACTGGCAGCCGTTCCTCCTTCTCGTGGACACTAGCCACCTCTTCCCGACAGCCCCCTCCTTCTCCGATTTTGCCTAGGGTTTTGCTTGAACCCTCCTCCTCTTGGATTTTTGGTAAGGATTTTCAGTTTTTCCTAATTTCCTTGGAATTTGCGCTCCAAATTTCGGATATCTTGTGTTTCAGATTTTTGTCCCCTTGCGATCGTCTAACCATGGTTTTTTTTGTGATTTCCAGCACCGCTCCTCGATTCATTTGGCGGGATCTCGCAAAATACCTCCCCGATTTAGGGTTTTCGCAACCTAAGCGCCGCCAAGTCTCCGTCTCCGCGTGGAATCTCCTCCCCTCTCCTTTGAGGGAGGTAAAATCCGCTAAACTCTCGTTGTTTAATTTCCGTGTCGTAGAATGCTTGAGTTAGCGTAGTCAATTATGCAGCTTCGTTTTCGTAATGTTTGATCAGGTTCAAATGTGATTTATGATTTTTTTGCTCACGCTATTTGGCCGCCCCCGTCAGCTTCAGCTTATTTAAGGCAAGTAGAGATCTCTCTCTCTTGCAAGCATTGGATTTAATTGTCTTGTTTGTTCTTATATTTATATGAATTCGCTCTTGGATGCTCGTTTCGTCAAATAAATTTAGACCTCGAATACATAAATAGACTTGTTATTAGTTTGAGGTTCACTCGTCCGAATAACATGAATTGTGAATGAGAATGAATGCTTGGTATCCTAGAAAATGATATATACCAATCTTATTACTCGTGAATACTTGGATCCGCAAGTTTCCAAAACTCTCTATCGAGTTCTCTGAGTCATCGAACCTTGTTTCTTATGCCTGTCTAGTTCCAAGACTTGGTTAAATAACGTTCTATAACTTGATTCCTCCTGTTTCACGTTGATGTATATTAAATATACACTTGTATATCTAAATCATAATCTTGGTTACATGTCTTGATATGCTAAAAACCATGAAATCCTGCGCTAAGTCAATAATAACGTAAGTTAACATATAAAGGTAGGGTTTAATTGATGAAACTCCTTGACTTGAGTTCCCTCTTGAATCCCTAATGGGAACAAAGGACCGGTCGTAGCGAGCTTAAATTTCTGAATCACTAAGGTCCTGTGTGTCATAAGTAAATCTTGGAAGCTAGGGTTTAGGTGGTGCATCGTCTTGATTACATGGTCACGGTAAGCAGGAAATACTCTTATTCTAGTAAGCCTTACACCCGGACATGAGTGTGAACCATGTGCGCCCACTATAAACACCTACGCTTTTCATTGATTACAGCTTATGATATTACATGATCTTTTATCTTCTTATTCCTGAATCTCCGGCAAGTCTTGAATCTGAACCTGTATCTGAACCTGAATCTGTCTGAATCATGAATCCTTCAGTTCATTTATGTGCTTAGCAATCATTGAAAGGTAGTGTTAAATTGATGTGACGCATTGAATCGAGTTTCCGCTTACCTTGTAACGGGAACCAATAATGTCATAGCAAGCCCAATTACTTTGATAAGCCTTGCATTTAGACTCCTGTTAGAATCTCGTACATCAGAAAGAAACACTTGCACCTTTCAATGATTACAACTAATGACATTAGATGACTGAATCTTTGTTGTGCTTCGGAATAGCCTAATAATTCTGATTATTTCTACTCATCTTGCTTACTGTCTGCCTTGCTAGCTTTGCTTCTGATAAAACTGGTACTTATACATTGCTGTTTCCCTTGCTAGTTTGTAATTTACCTTGCTTATGTTATCAATGTTCTGAGGCTTTTCCTTCTTGTTTTGGATTTGCCTTAGTGTTTGCGCATGCGCCGCCTGCTCGCTGAGGCCGATCTGCGTCAAGCTTCAGGTTTTGTGTTTATGTTTCATTTCTTTTACAGTCGGATATTCTTTTTATGTAATAATTATAATCAGCCATTTTCTCTTGTTTCATGGACAACTGCTAGGCTAAGTATTATATGTACTAGAATTTATCATGTTTTGCATGCTCATTTATCTGCGATGATCACTGCATAAAAATCTGTTTCAAAACTTGTACCTTGAGTTTTTACTAAAATGCATGTGCACCTATTTCAAGTTATCATGTTTTAAAGCTTCCGCAATAAATCAACATGTTTTAACCAAAAGTAACTCTTTTAAAACTATTTGTAGTATTTCTGTCTCCGCCTTAGCAGACATGGATTTCTTTCCGCCCATGCCTGTGGCATCACGGCCCGCCCCAAAGCGCACTCTGACTCTTGTCGAGACGGGTCGTGACAGTTGGTATCAGAGAGAGGTTTGTTTCTAAAGATAAAGTATTTTGCAATTATCAAATATTTTAAATCTTATTTTATAAATATATGTACATGCATCAATTCTTCACCCACCTTGTCATTATGTGTTGTTCGCGGCTGAAACACGCACACACTCACTCATAAGCATGAGTAGTATGCACACGAATGTTAAGGGAGTATGGGCAACCTTAACATTTTTATGCATATGAATTTCCACTAGGAATTACACCGCTTGCGGATATTAAATTGTATGGGCGGTTTAATATTTTCAAGTGCGTTGGCATTAGAGTCTCAATATGCATGACATGTTAAGTGATATGGGCGCTTAACATGGCATGTGTATCCATTCATTTGCATTCATATCATAAATCATTGCACAAGTGTGAAGCCAAGAACAACAATAATGATTATACACGCATGGTTTTACTACTTGCTTGACATCGCACATGATTTCAATTTTGCACTTGCATGACCATACCTAGAGTTGTCCAATGAAAATATTGTAATTATTACATAATTTATGTACCTGACAGTAGGAAATGTGTTAGAATCTCTAGATTTAGACCCCGGTATTCGTAATCAGTGCTTTCTGTTTTGCTTGTCTATCAGTCTCATCAGATGCTCCAGTATCCCCTTCTCGATAGCTCTTAAGCATCAACATCGCAAGTAAGTTACCCCTTCGTGCAAAGATTCTTGGCTCCCGACTTCTTAAGTCTTATCTCTCAATTCGGAGCTAAGTGAAGCAATTCTTGTGTTCCTTGAATCCAATCCTTCGTGTCTGGCCATACCCGCTAAGATCGTAAAGTATCAAGTACGCAAGTTTCGAAAGAAAAATCATCCTTATGATAACTGTGTTTTGAATGCATGAAAAGTTTGAGTAATTCTCTCGAGAACTTGAATCTGATATGCGAAGCAATTATCCACAAATTTTCTCTTGATCTCGGTAAGTCTCCGTGCTTGTTTTCCTTTCTGTTTCAGCATATTCATAGTTAGTTCCTATGTCTTGACCTGCAAAATCTTATTTGGAATAAATGGCATCTGAATCTTCGCCATAAGAGGCCCCTTTAAAGGAATCCTCAGAAAGTTTCGGGACGAAATTTCCTAAGTAGGGGAGAATGTAACAACCCTAAAATTTAAGTTAAAAAAAGGTATAAAAAAATTCTAACCGCACCCCAACCCTCTCCAAGCCAGCATCCTTGAATAAATCCCGAGCCACCCCCCCCCCCCCCCCCCCCCCAGTTTAATCCCGCACACGCTAGGGTTCCCGCAGACAGCGATCCTGTCCCGTCTCCCGTCTCCCGTCTCCCGTCTCCCGTCTCGCGCGCGCAGCGCAGCCGCCGCCTGGTGCCCCTCCTCTCGTCGACGCAGCTTCCAGCCCCTCCTGCCGTCGCCGCCTCCTCCTCGCCTCCTTCTTCTTCCTGGAGTCCGACAACTTCCTGGAGGCCGACAACATCCTCCAGCCGACGACAGTCCTCCTTCCCCTCTGCTTCTTCTTCCTCCATGGAGCCGGCAGTCCTTTTCTCCTCCCTCCAGCAGCAAGGTCTCTCCTCTAAGGGACTGGCAGCCGCTCCTCCTTCTCGTGGATAGCAGCCACCTCTCCCCGACAGCCCCCTCCTTCTCCGATTTCGCCTAGGGTTTTGCTTGAACCCTCCTTCTCTTGGATTTTTGGTAAGGATTTTCAGTTTTTCCTAATTTCCTTGGAATTTGCGCTCCAAATTTCGGATATCTTGTGTTTCAGATTTTTGTCCCCTTGCGATCGTCTAACCGTGGTTTGTTTGTGATTTCCGGCGCCGCTCCTCGATTCATTTGGCGGGATCTCGCAAATCCCTCTCCGATTTAGGGTTTCTGTAACCTAAGCGCCGCCAAGTCTCCGTCTCCGCGTGGAATCTCTTCTCCCCTCTCCTTTGAGGGAGGTAAAATCTGCTAAACTCTCGTTGTTTAATTTCCGCGTCGTAGAATGCTTAAGTTAGCGTAGTAAATTATGCAGCTTTGTTTTCATTGTGTTTGATCAGGTTCAAATGTGATTTATGATTTTTTTGCTCACGCTATTTGGCCGTCCCCGTCAGCTTCAGCTTATTTAAGGCAAGTAGAGATCCCTCTCTCTTGCAAGCATTGGATTTAATTGTCTTGTTTGTTCTTATATTTATATGAATTCGCTCTTGGATGCTCGTTTCGTCAAATAAATTTAGACCTCGAATACATAAATAGACTTGTTATTAGTTTGAGGTTCACACGTCCGAATAACATGAATTGTGAATGAGAATGAATGCTTGGTATCCTAGAAAATGATATATACCAATCTTATTACTCGTGAATACTTGGATCCGCAAGTTTCCAAAACTCTCTATCGAGTTCTCTGAGTCATCGAACCTTGTTTCTTATGCTTGTCTAGTTCCAAGACTTAGTTAAATAACGTTCTATAACTTGATTCCTCTTGTTTCACGTTGATGTATATTAAATATACTCTTGTATATCTAAATCAGAATCTTGGTTACATGTCTTGATATGCTAGAAACCACGAAATCCTGCGCTAAGTCAATAATAACGTAAGTTAACATTGAAAGGTAGGGTTTAATTGATGAAACTCCTTGACTTGAGTTCCCTCTTGAATCCCTAATGGGAACAAAGGACCGGTCGTAGTGAGCTTAAATTTCTGAATCACTAAGGTCTTGTGTGTCATAAGTAAATCTTGGAAGCTAGGGTTTAGGTGGTGCATCGTCTTGATTACATGGTCACGGTAAGCAGGAAATACTCTTATTCTAGTAAGCCTTACATCCGGACATGAGTGTGAACCATGTGCGCCCACTTTAAACACCTACGCATTTCATTGATTACAGCTTATGATATTACATGATCTTTTATCTGCTTATTCCTGAATCTCAGGCAAGTCTTAAATCTGAACCTGTATCTGAACCTGAATCTGTCTGAATCATGAATCCTTCAGTTCATTTATGTGCTTAGCAATCATTGAAAGGTAGTGTTAAATTGATGTGACGCTTTGAATCGAGTTTCCGCTTACCTTGTAACGGGAACCAATAATGTCATAGCAAGCCCAATTACTTTGATAAGCCTTGCATTTAGACTCCTGTTAGAATCTCGTGCATCAGAAAGAAATACTTGCACCTTTCAATGATTACAACTAATGACATTAGATGACTGAATCTTTGTTGTGCTTCGGAATAGCCTAATAATTCTGATTATTTCTACTCATCTTGCTTACTGTCTGCCTTGCTAGCTTTGCTTCTGATAAAACTGGTACTTTTACATTGATGTTTTCCTTGCTAGTTTGTAATTTACCTTGCTTATGTTATCAATGTTCTGAGGCATTTCCTTCTTGTTTTGGATTTGCCTTAGTGTTTGCGCATGCGCCGCCTGCTCGCTGAGGCCGATCTGCGTCAAGCTTCAGGTTTTGTGTTTATGTTTCATTTCTTTTACAGTCGGATATTCTTTTTATGTAATAATTATAATCAGCCATTTTCTCTTGTTTCATGGACAACTGCTAGGCTAAGTATTATATGTACTAGAATTTATCATGTTTTGCATGCTCATTTATCTGCGATGATCACTGCATAAAAATATGTTTTAAAACTTGTACCTTGAGCTTTTACTAAAATGCATGTGCATCTGTTTCAAGTTATCATGTTTTAAAGCTTCCGCAATAAATCAACATGTTTTAACCAAAAGTAACTCTTTTACAACTATTTGTAATATTTCAGTCTCCGCCTTAACAGACATGGATTTCTTTCTGCCCATGCCTGTGGCATCACGGCCCGCCCCGAAGCGCACTCTGACTCTTGTCGAGATGGGTCGTGACAATACCCAAAAGATCATCAACCCTCTCACTACAACTAGTGAAAGGGGCCTTTGTCATCTTGCCTAATAAACATGACTCGCATCTCTCAAACGATTCATAATCAAATGAGTCCAATAGTCCATCTTTATGGAGCTTGGATATGCGTTTCTCATTTATATGGCCTAGACAACAGTGCCAGAGATATGTACGATTAGAGTCATTAGTTTTTAGTCGTTTGGTATTTTCTATGTTATAGATTAGATGATTTATGTTCAAAACATACAAACCGTTAAACATTTGAGCAACGCCATAACAAACATCATTCTTATAGATAGAACAACAATTATTCTTGATAATAAAATAAAAACCATTCATGTCCAAACATGAAATAGAAATAATTTTTCTAGTTATAGCAGGAACAAAATAACAATTATCAAGTTCTAAAATAAGCCCAGTGGGCAAAGAAAGACGGTACAATCCTACGGCAACGACAGCAATTTTGCTCCATTTCCAACGCGCAGGTCCACCTCTCCTTTACCCAGCAGTCTTCTCCTTGTCAGTTCCTACACATTCGTACAAATGTGAGAACTATATCCGGTATCCAATACCCA
The DNA here is from genome assembly GCA_033032865.1 of Dactylorhiza incarnata. NCBI lineage: Eukaryota > Viridiplantae > Streptophyta > Magnoliopsida > Asparagales > Orchidaceae > Dactylorhiza > Dactylorhiza incarnata. The sequence continues at coordinate 13,251,100 of JAWHQI010000028.1, forward strand.
AGATGAAGGAGCAGACATGTTAATCTCTATAACAAAAATACCTGAAGTGGAAGTCACACTTCTCTTCTTCTTCAGATCCTCGATGTAGAGGGGACAGTTCCTCCTCCAATGCCCTGCCTTACCGCAGTGGTGGCAATTCCCTTCTTTAGCTAATCCCTTCTTTTTCAGCGTAGAAGATTTGGGATCAAGGCAAGACTTAGGTCCCACCTTAGTCTTCATGAATCCCTTGGCCCTGCCCTTGCCTTTATGCACCATCAATATGGGGTTGGCAGGCTTGGTCTTCTTCATGTTGTTCTCGGCAGTTCTTAACATGCCTAGGAGCTCGGGCAGTGTCTTATCTATCTCATTCATGTTATAGTTTAAGACAAACTACTTGTAACTGTCCGGCAACGATTGCAGGATCAGATCAGTAGCCAACTCTTGGCTTAAAGGAAACCCCAGTCTCTGAAGGTTCTCAATGTACCCAATCATTTTGAGTACATGAGTTCCCACTGGTCTCTAGCTTCCATTTTACACTGAAATAAAGCCTTAGTGATGTCGAACCTCTCTTGTCGATCCTGGCCTTGAAAAATTTTCTTTAGGTGCTCGATAATCTCAAAGCCACACATGGTCTCATGTTGCTTCTGAAGCTCAGAGTTTATGGTAGCGAGCATGAGGCATTCGATATCTAGGCATTCATCTTGATACTTCTTATAAGCATCTTTGTCGGCACGGGACGTATTCCCGGTCGGCACTGGGGGGATCCTCTTCCAAGATATAGAGCTTACGCTCTTGCCTGAGAACAATTCTCAGGTTTCTATACAAGTCAAGGAAGTTAGTCTCATTGAGCTTGTCCTTCTCAAGGATGGCTCTCAGGGACAAGGTGGAGTGAGATCCACTTACCATGGAAGTTCTACAAAACTATGCAAAATTAATTTCAGTATTATATTTCAAAATACATTTTATTTAATAAGGACTTTTATTAAATACTCTCACTATTTTATTCAAATTGATAACCCTTAATATCAATTCGGAGAGGTTAAGCGAGCTACTCTCTTAATGGACAAGATCCATATTTCACCAACACAATGAGTCTGCTTTGGCGTTCCTCTCATAATGCGGTTATTTAGGTAGACAACACTTGCCAATTTCATCATTATGCAACTCTTGTATGGTTGGTAAATAACTCTTTATTCGCATCCATCATATGGTGCATGCCAACCTTATGCCTCTAGGCACTCAACCTTTGAGGTCACCTAGTTAAGCTGGATCCGATGTCGACAGTGGGATATCACAATTATCCGCTCGCACCCTTACGAAGATAGATTAATTCACCTTGCTTTGGCAAGCCCACACTTCATCGATCGAGGCAGGAAGAGTGTCATCCATCGGAAGGCATCCGAATACTTAATATTGGATAAGAGAGTTTATGATAATCGATTAACAATTAATCAATGTGCACATACACAAAATTACAACATTCACAAACCAAATACATCCCAGATGTGCAAAAAAAATAAAATTATCAACACTTTGATTGAAGGGCTGAATCTAAGCATTTAGAACACTTCTAAACCTCCAGATTTACATGCATTGGACACATGCAAAAACAACTCCACTTATGCAGTAGACAAGCTCGTCTCTCAATGTCAGATTCAAAATCTAAGACACTTGGTTTCACAAACCAATCCGAGGGACGGTTACTGCAAAGGAGAAATGATTTCTGAAACATGAAAATCGCAACGCAATCACATGCGTTCATGGCGGGGTTCCAAGGGGCAGTGCCCCTGGCGGTGGTCTCGCTGACCGATCAGCGAGCGGGGTCAAGGGGCAGCGCCCCTGCGGGGTCCGGGGCAGCGCCCCTGCGGGGTCCGGGGCAGAGCCCCGACCAATTTTTGAAAACACACCACCAGAAACCTTGCAAAAATACATCAAGATTGATGCTCCAGGAAGAAATCTAAATATTTAGAACACTTCTAAATTTTTGATTTTCACGCACTAGATCGTCAACCTGCCTCGGATACCACTGTTGGGCTTTCTACTTCATTCATAATTGAACAGCATATCATATATGCGCAGCGGAAATAAAACAAGAACAACCCAAAAGAGTTTCGGATCTTGCGATTTCATGAATCAAGAAATAAAGAAAGCAATGCATTGCAATATACCTGGAAGGGATTGAGTCAACACTCAACCAAGATGCTCCAAGGTCTGATCCCAAAAACGAACTCTGAGTTCCAAGTACTGAAATGGATCAGCACTTCTATAGGACTGCACACAGTGAAGGAGAACCCCACGACTCTTGTCCAACAAGAGCTGGGATGGATGAAGAATGCCCTCTGTCTCCCACGAACTGCTAGGTCCGACGCCTGGGAGTCGCGACGACAATCTCGCGGAATGTCAAGACCTATGCGGAACATTTCCGCTTCGGCCCTGATAGTTTTTACGAAAGGATTATCTCTCCAGGAAACCTAATTGTTTCTCATTTTATACTCAAGGCATAAAACGCATTATCCGCAGACCAGAGACTTAATTGGAGTTAAATGTGTATCGTCGAAATAATTCGACGCATCGTCGAGTACAAGAATTGCGTCGAGACAATCTCGACGCAACGTCGAGTACACTGCGTCGAGACATTCTCGACGCAGCTTCGAATATAATCTGTCTGTCGAGACAATTCGACGAAGCATAAAGTCCAAGACTTGCGTCGAGATAATCTCGACGCAACGTCGAGTACACTACGTCGAGACATTCTCGACGCAGCGTCGAATACAAGACTTGCGTCGGGAAAATCTCGACGCAACGTCGAGTACACCACGTCGAGACAATCTTTACCTACTATTTCGTTGTAATAAAAAATATTTTTTGGGTTCAACAAATGTACACACCAAGTGAGATAGTAAATGTGAATGTCTTCTAACTCAAAAGGTTAACAAAAATAATTTTTATTACTTTATGTTAAGTATATTTGTATGTATCTAAGTTTTCTCTTTTGATTACGTGATCTTTTCTTGACGAATATTGAAAGGATGATTTCACAATGTGTCCTAACAATTTTTTGGGTTCAAGACAACTATATGTCTTGAATTTTATATTTTTTTGTAATCTTTACCTACTATTTTAATGTACTAATATGATACTTTGTTGATTAAAAAAATATTATTTTTATTTTAAATCGGTCTGTATATAATCATTATGTTTGTGTATAACAAAACTCTATTTGTACTGATTTGTATATAGTAAGGATTTGTATAAAGCCAAAAAAGATCTCTATACAGCATCAACAACAACACTCAACCATAAACCCGATACAACATCACCATAAAAAAATATGGGAGTTGTTAAAAGCACCGCAGTTTTGGCTATGTGCACCGCAATTTGTACGAGTTATTACGCGTCTTTTGGAAATACGTTTTGTACATGCATTTTTAGGAAACGTGTTCAAACGAAAGTTATATATCTCGTCGAGATCTACAACTTTCGTGTTAAACACTTTTCCTAAAATGCACGCACAAGGCGTATTGCCGCCCTGATTGAAACATGAGCGTAACTATATTGAATTTTTAGAAATACGCCTTGTGCGTGCATTTTTAGGAAAAGTGTTCAACACGAAAGTTGTAGATCTCGACGAGATCTACAACTTTCGTGTTGAACACTTTTCCTAAAAATGCATGTACAATACGTATTTTCAAAAAACGCATAAAAATGCCGTGCACATAGCTAAAACTGCGGTGCTTTTAACAATTCCCAAAAATATACTACTCCAACCGGAAGAATCGTGGAGGATATTAGCTTTTATATTAATTTCTTTTCATTTATTCATATTTGTTTATTTCACAACTTTACCTACCGTTAAAGTATTATGTCCAATCTAGAAAGAATATCAACTATGTTTTGTTTTGTCAGGAGGACTAATTGTATCTTCATTCCTATCAAAATGACATTTTTTCATTTTTTGAGTTAAAAGAATATGATATTGCAGCAATCAGTGTCTGTGACCCATAAAATAAAACAGTCTTACCATATTTTATCCATAATGAAGACGGTTGTTCAACATAACACGAACAAACATATTTTTCCTTAGTACACCATCTAGACAACATTGCGTGTGCAGAAAAATCATTAATAGTCCACATCAATAATACGCACATATTAAAATGTTGTTGAGTAGCTACCAAACCCTAAATCTAGACATTTCACTATTATAATATCATAAATTGTAAGAGAATAATAGATTTTTAATCACCCATAGTAAATACAAGTATGATTAAAGGAGTTAGAACAAAACGAAATCTATTGTAAATGTAGTCTCCTTTTGTTTATAGCTCTAAATAAATAAACCATTAAATTGAGGGCAATGTTATACGCAGTCCAATTCTCGCTATTCGCAGTCCAATTTCTATGAATTTTTATGCGCTTTTTAAAAATACGCTCTGTACATGCATTTTTAGGAAAAGTGTTCAACACGAAAGTTGTAGATATCGTCGAGATCTACAATTTTCGTGTTGAACAATTTTCCTAAAAATGCATGTACAAGACGTATTTACAAAAAATTACGCTCATGTTTCAATCAGGGCGGCAATACGCCTTGTTCGTGCATTTTTAGGAAACGTGTTCAACACGAAAGTTGTATATCTCAACGAGATCTACAACTTTTGTGTTGAACACTTTTCCTAAAAATGCATGTACAGAGCGTATTTTCAAAAAGCACGTTAAAATTCATAGAAATTGGATTGCGAATAGCGAGAATAGGACTGCGTATAACATTGCCCTTAAATTGAAAAAAAAAATTAATGCAAACTAGACATAGGCACCCTTTGGCGCGGCGGTGGCGGTCGTGGACGCTATGGCTATGAACCATTGTTCGTGAGCGCCGACATCACCTAAGGAACTTCATTCACTTTTATGTTTGAAACTAGTTTTCTTTTCTCGGTGGCGGTCATAACCACGTTCATGTCAAACATGCATTCTATGGTGATAGCGTTTTTTGTCCAAACTCATCGGAGCAAATAAGCAGTGCCAAACGGAGCCTTACTAGACAGCGGACAAAACCGCGGGGAGAATCGTAGCCAGAAGGAAGGAACTATGCTCCTGCAAACTTGACTATCAACAACTGGGCACAGGGGAATCATGGTTGGAAATTTGAGTTGGGAACGGAAGGGAGATGTAGCAGGAAAACAGCATGGCAAGGGCGGCGCTACTGGCTGTGACCTGCTGCAGATGATGTAGAGTTGGTGCGCGAAGTTGCTAATAGGGATCACACAAGTAGGAACTGGGGAAAACAATTAGGGGGTAAGGGATCAGAGCAGCTGGGAGGATACATGTCATATGAACTAGCAACACTTAGCTAGCACTGTACATTACCATTGTCATAGGTTGTAACGGTAAGTAACACTAATCAGATTCCAATAATCTGCCTTCATCCGAGCAACATTTGATCATTGCAGGGTAATTACTATCGGTGTCCGTCGCCGCCTTCAAAAGTGATGCAAACAACCACGGTTGTAGGTATATTTCTTACTAGTGCTATGCTAGTTTTACATTTTGGGATTATTCTCAACACACATGCTCTCTCTCCCTCTCTCTCACTAGCATACAACAACACTCAAGCCGTTATCTCACTATAACGATCCTTTGTCGACATTGTGTCCTATCTTTAGTCATAATCTCACTAATGCCCAAGTACATCATGTCTTTCCTTGTAGTCTCATTCTAAGTCTTTATTGGTCTACACATGTGCCTCAAATGGTCTTCTTTGTACGTGTCCAAACCATCTTAGTCGAACTTCTCGCATCTTCTCTGCAATTGAAGTCACTCCTGTCTTATCCCTCATACATTCATTCCTAATTTTATCCAGTCTCGTGTCTCTCTCACTAGCATATATTAGAAGAAACAAAAACTAAGGATGGCCATGGTCCTGCAATAGGACTAGTCAGGTACTAGGTACTATCACACGGGCCCGATCACTGTAATTGCTTGTATATATATCTTTAGAATATACAAAGGGAGGAGCAAATCACACCTTGAGAGCACACAACCATCTGATCAGCTTCAACTGGGTTACTGTAGCCATCAGATAACATGCAATGGCTCAGCTGGATAAATGGAGACTTGCCATGTAAAAACTGGCGCATCTATCCTCCCAAGTCGTACATCTCCACCATAAGAGACGGTGGGAAAAAATGTCTGACTCTGAAAAAAACATATTTGTAACTCCATTCTCTATTCCCAATGCTCCAAAATGCCATTTTTAACCTTTGACGTAAAAGCTGCCCTCTCTCTTCATTCTCACCGCTTCTACCGCTCCTTATCCCAGCGCTCTTAAACGCCACCGCCAAAACAGACGGAGCTGTGCCCACCTCTCAACTGTCCCTCACGCTCCGTTGTTCCCAACAGGCAGTGGCAACGACTGCACATCAATAAACAATTAATTAATGGTCCCTCGTTTATCTGTCTGCGCCTAGGAGCTAGCCACTGATGGCGACAGTGATAATAATGTGGAATAAATGAGAGACGAGGTAGTATATGAAGTGAATGGAAGTTCAGGTAAGAACTCCATGGATGCAGAGAATGAGCTGTCATTTCGATCAATGCATTGGCCTGCATCTACCAGGGCCCATCACTTCGGCTTCAGACGCCGCAGATACCTAATAAATATATTATCTTATTCTACGCCCGTTTGGCGCGGCGTTTTTACTCTGGTGAGTTTAGACAAACTCCACCGTCGTAAAATGTGTTCAGCATGACAATGATTATGACCTCCACCAAGAAAAAACACTAATTTTGAACATAAAAGTGAATGGAGTTCCTTAGGTGTGATCAGGTGTTCACGAACGACGGTTCATAACCGCCATGCCAAACGAGCCTCTATCAAATCATCTTGAACAACTCCATCCACATTACCTTGGGCCTACACCTTAATCCTTTGACACCAATTCAATCCACTCATTTAAGTTGTGCATCTTCTAACCTTCTTTGTACACATGTTCAAATCCCTAGGCCTATTTGCTATAAAATTATCAAAATATTATCCTTCAATAATCTATTTTTTCCGGACTGATCAAACATCTGTCCTAACATTCTCATTCTGTGATAGCTATATAACAGCCAGCGAGATTTCACAAAAGATAAATGATGACCACCATCTGCTGTTGATCAGTGAAAAAAAAACTCAACCATGAAGAAATACTTGAAGATGTGCAATTAGAGCAAAAGAGAACGAGTTCAAGTGAAAAGGCAAGAAATGCTTACACAGTCCAGAAACTGCAAAAGACCTAATTCAAATTAATCATCTATTGGGCTGGCTGGATCCAAAATGATTAGCCTCTTTCTGCTGTCCTTCTGAAGCCATTAATCTAACACATGTTGCTTACAGCCTTAATCTAATGCACTAATAAAACTTAGTCTTTTTTTTTCTTTCTTTTTTCTGCTCAGACCCTGGCCCTCTTGTTGCTGCATGCTGGACACTTATACTGCTTGATATGTTCCGCCCTGGCTGGAGTTATCTTGACGCATTTTCCGTGGAACCATCGTTCGCAGATATCGCAGCAAATCCAGAACTCGTCGTTGGCGTAGTTGTCGCCGCAGGCTCCGCATAATGTGTTTCCGTGCTCGTCATCTTCATCTTCTTCATCCTCATCTCCGCTTTCGTCGTAGTCTTTCTGGGAAGGCGGCTTTGAGTTCTTTGTCTGCGGCTGGGAGTGGTGATGACAATTATATAAGGGTTGAAGACTTGATAACATGATGATGAACTGCAATGTGAAGGAATTGGAATGTACCTTTGAATTCGGCTTGTTACTCTTGCTGCTGCTGTTGGGGGTTTTCTCTTTCGGCTGCTTTTTCGTGGTTCCAGTAACAACCTCGAAAATAGTCGGGAGATTGTTGATCATCATAAATAGCCTCTTTCTGCGATAGCGAAAGGTGCGAGACTAAGTCAGAAATATATTGTGTTGACACTTAAATTTTCCAAAGATATATGAGTTCTATTCTTTAAATTATGGTGGGATAAAGGCTTGAGTGTTGTTGTTGTTTGTATTCTTTAAATTATCTTCTTTTATCTTTACACTATTTGCACTATTGGAATTTGTTCTGAGCTCATTTATGCTTGTAGTTAGAAATCATGTTTTGAAGAACAATGATTTTGTTTGCTCATTTGATGGGAGCAATTGAAATCATGTGGAGGAAGATTGAAGAGATTTGTTGAGTTCAAATTCAATATTAATATCTACCTACATTCAACAACACAGTGGATTTAACAAACTACACACGCATGTAAATGTGGCATAATAACATGAGGTTTAAATCTATATGAATAATCTCAAATTTGAATGCGACAGGTTGAGGGTTTAAATTAGTTCAACAACCATCATCAAATTTATGCCAAACTCCTGAAATGAATCCACTATATTTTGCCAGCTTACCCATGTGTTTAGAAAGACGAAATATGTTGAACAGCAAGTAGGAAGTGTATTCACACTAATGAAATTTCTTCGGGGCTCATTCCGCTGCTAGGGGTTAAAAATCATAACAAATTTGTTACTACTAATTTGGGCCACTTACAAAGACCTCCCCTGTAAATTTGTAAAATTACAAGTTGCACCCTCAATCTTTTTAAATTACAAAAATTTCTCCTCAGAGTTTATATTTCATAACATACATGCACAAAAATACCCCTTTGTGTGTTATGGAATGTAAATTCAGGAAGTTTTTTTTTTGTAATTTCAAAAGATAGAACGATGCAACCTATAATTATGCTAATTCGCAGAAGAGGTTTGAAGGAGGTTCGCTGGTTTCAAATTCAATACTAATACTTAACTACATCCAATCAAATAGTGGATTTAACAGTACACTAATTTACAAAACATTTTTATAATTTCAAGCAACTATTAGAGCCATATAAAGAAATGGATCAGCTTGAAAACTGGAAGATCTTGCTATAGTGTCATGAAGAGCAAAATAACTGTTACAAGTTCTAAATAATAAAGCCCATGTATTTTGGCCCATAAAACCTCTATCCTCCTAAGCTCCTCTTTTAATCTCACATCTTGAGTTGTATTTAACTCACTCTCCCTCTCTCTATAAAAGGAGACTCATTGTACAATGTATAAGTGTGACATTATTATGAGAATAAAATATTGGCCCATTTAATTTTCCATTTCTACATGGTATCAGAGTCAAGGCGTTCCTACGGACCGTTTTGTTTAGCGATTGAGCCATGCTCTCACCTCTCCTCCGATTGAGCCGTTGCTCTCACTTCCGCTCTCGTGTCTGCTACCTGTGTCGATCCCGTCGAGAGCACAAGACCCGTCGTCGACCTCGATTCTCGTGCTCACAAGATGCTCGTCTACCCGATTCTGATTGTCGAGCACCTTCTGTCGGGGCATTTGCTTCTCATGCTCGCGCGACGCTTGTCTATTCGATTCCGATTGTCGAGCGCCTTCTACCGAGCACTTCTGTGGCTACTGTGTTCGCTGCCGAGCACTTCTGTCGAGCTCCCTCCTGCGAGCTCCCTCCTATTGAGCTTCTACTTACCTCTCTCCTTCTTGATGAGCTCGCTACAGCCGCCAGTCATGAGAACCTTGCGGCTTCTTCTAGCCCCCGCAGTGATCTGTCTTATGTTGCAACTTGCCCTCCCTCCAAGGGTTTTTGCGGTCGTCGATGCACTGACCCCCTGTTCCCGCACTGAAATCGACATTCTACAGGATGAACTCCGACACATGCGGGAGCTGATTGCTAGCAACTCTGGCCGCATGGCCTCCTCCCATGTCGGTCTCTCTACCTTCTCTTGGCTCCTCCTGATTGTGGACTCCGGAGACACCAATCACGTCTCTCCACAACCCGCTTGATACTTGGACTCTCCGTGTCCAAAGTTCATTGCAGTGGAAAACGGCGACACCACTCCCATTGTCGGTTGTGGTGATGTGTTGCTCACCCCTTCTCTACCTCTCCGCTCCGTTCTTCATGTCTCTGGCTCTCAATTCAATTTGCTCTATGTCAACCGCCTTACTCATGATCATGGTTTCCTAATTACCTCCTCTTCCACTTCTTTTGTTGTGCAGGATCGGCAGACGAGGAATATCATTGATACGGGGAGACTTTACAATGGGCTCTACACTCTGGATCTTCCTTCCACTCTCTCTTCCGTCAGCTCTATTGATTGGCACCAACATCTCGGTCATGCTCCCCTTCCCATTCTCTAGAAGGCTCTCCCTGATATCTATGGAAAACAACATCACTCTTTTTTCCCTCCTCGTTGTACTTGGAGCGATACTCTTTTTGATTTAGTATATTCTGATATTTGGGGTCCCAACAAAATCGCTAGTTTATATGGTTATCACTACTTTGTTACGTTTATTGATGATTATTCACACATGACTTTGTTATATATGATACGTGATTGCTCTGAGCTTCTGTCCATTTTCCGCTCTTTTACTACAGAAACTCAAATGCAATTTACTCGCGCTATCAAAATTCTTCGTGCAGATAATGCACGCGAATACACTGGGCATGCTTTCCAGGAATTCTGCACCTCGTTGGGCATCATCCACCAAACCTCATGTGTGTATACGCCACAACATAATGGCGTTGCTGGGAGGAAGAACCGCCACCTTCTCGAAGTCGGTGAGTCCCTCTTATTCCAGATGCCGGTCCTCACTACCTATTGAAATTTCGCTATCTCCGCTGCTTGTTATCTCATCAATCGCATGCCCTCGTCCGTCCTCCAATATGCGGCCCCCTTCTCTCTCTTACTTCCTGACCGCCTTCCCTTTCCTTTGACCCCACGGGTCTTTGGCTGTGTCTGTTATGTTCACCATCTGGGTCCTCCTGTTGACAAGTTGGCTCCTCGTGCCACGCGATACATGTTCGTTGGGTATTCGCGCACCTAGAAGGGCTATGTATATTACTCTCCCTTCACTCGAAAGCTGATCATGTCTGTTGACATCACTTTCCTGAAAAACCAGTCTTTCCATCACTCCGTCACCATGTCAATGCCCCATCCTGATCTCCCACATCCTCTTGTTCCTACTAATTCTCCTTTACCATCTTTACTACTGACACCACTGTCTGCCTCGACTCCTGTTCGTGTCTACTCGCGCCGCTATCCTCGATCTAGTGCCCCACGACAACCCCCTTCTACTACGGATACTCCACAGACTGCTGATTCAACGACACCCTCCACCGCGCATCCGCTCTCAAATTATGTTTCCATGCATCGTCTCTCCTATGATTTGCGCAGGTTTATGACCGCTCTATGTTATATTTCCGCCCCATCTTCTGTGTAGGAAGCCTTTCCGCATCCAAGGTGGCGTGTGACAATGGATGAAGAAATGGCTGCGCTTTGAGCCTACCAGACTTGGGACCTTGTTCCTCTTCCTCCTAATCAACATCCAGTGAGTTGCAAGTGATTATTCACTGTGAAGCATCATCCAGATGGGACTGTTGATCGCCTCAAGGCCAGTCTTGTTGTCGGAGGTTTTACTCAACAACACGGCCTCGAATATGATGAGACCATTTCTCTGGTGGCCAAACTCAACACCGTCCGTGTCCTATTCTCACTCGTCGTTCATAGCATTGACCGCTCCATCAACTTGACATTAAAAACGTCTTCCTTCATGGCGATCTTGTGGAGACTGTGTACATGAAGCAACCGCTTGGTTATACAACCACGGGGGAGACCTTTGTCTGTCATCTGAAGAAATCTCTCTGACCACAAACAGTCTCCACGGACATGATTTGAGAAGTTTAGTCAGGTGGTTCGCGAGTTTGGCTTCACCCGAAGCTCGGCAGATTTCTTCCTCTTTATTTGACAACGTTCATCTGGCATAGTGATTCTTCTAGTCTACGTTGATGACATCCTTGTTACTGGTGATGACTTCCGGGCATCACCCAAATCAGGCAACACATTGCCTCTCATTTTCAAATTAAGGATTTAGGACGACTTCGCTACTTCTTGGGAATTAAGGTAGCCTGACGACCTGATGGTCTTGTCTCAACGAAAGTATTATCTCGATCAACTTCATGATGTAGGTTACTCTGGATGTAAGCCTGTGGATACACCTATGGATGCAAATCATCAGCTTCGCGCTCATGGCTTGGACTCTGATCAACTTCTCCCTAATCCGGAGTATTATCATCGTCTTGTTGGCAAGCTAATCTATCTTATTGTCACACGACCTGACATTTTCTTTGTGGTCGGTATGGTCAGTCGCTTCACGCATACCCCTCGGGTCTCTCATCTTCAAACCGTTGAGCATATTCTTCGATACTTGAAGAATACTCCGGGACAAGGGCTGGTATACAAGCATTATACTTCTCTGTCTCTCATTGAATATTGTGATGCTGATTACGATGAGTCCCTGGACAATCGTCGGTCCACGAGCGGCTATTGCACATATTTTGGCGGGAACTTGGTTACTTGGCGAAGCAAGAAGCAGACTGTAGTTGCTCGGTCTTCAGCTGAAGCGGAGTATCGCTTCATGGTTGTCGTCGTCTCAGAACTTACATGGTTAGAAAGTCTCCTCACTTATTTAGGTGTCAAACTTTCATCACCAGTTGTTCTCTTTTGTGATAGTCAAGATGTTATTCACATCGACGAGAACCCCGTGTTTCATGAGCGTGCAAAACATATTGAAGTTGATTGTCATTTTGTCAGGGAAAATATTCAACTTCGGAAACTGATTCTGCGACATGTGTGGGTTGCCGATCAAATCTCTGATAGTCTCACTAATGCCTTGTCTCGCCCACTATATCAGCAATTTATCTCCAAGCTTGACGCCCACGACTTCTACGTTCCAGCTAACGGGGGAGTGTTACAAGTTCTAAATAATAAAGCCCATGTATTTTGGCACATAAGGCCTCTCTCCTCTTAAGCTCCTCTTTTAGTCCCACATCTTGAGTAGTATTTAGCTCTCTCTCCCTCTCTCAATAAAAGGAGGCCTATTGTATAATGTATAAGTGTGACTTTATTATGAGAATAAGAAAATATTAGCTCCTCTTTTAGTCCCACATCTTGAGTCGTATTTAGCTCTCTCTCTATAAAAGGAGACCCATTGTACAATGAATAAGTGTGACATTATTATAAGAAGATGAAAATATTAGCCCATTTTATTCTCCATTTCTACAATGACTATGATAGTTAATGGTATTTCAAGAGCCACAATTAGTGTTCTTTTAGACCACTATCCAGTTTAAGTACAGTGTTAGTAGTAGAGATGTTAGGATTAGGGATGGAGAATTTCAATAAATACTTGGAATTAGTCATAAAAACATTTAGATGAGAAAAGAGCAAGAAAGAGCAAAGAGCTCTAAAGAAATAAGAGATTTGTAGCGATCTCCAATTATTATCTTCTTGCAAACACCATAAAGATAACTGCGGCGCACAAGCAAATTAGATGTAGTTTTGTAGAAGAAATGATGTTGAGTCGAAACCGTGGAGAGAGGAAAGAGGCAGAAGGCATGAGACAGCCACGGAGAGGTAAGGGAAGGAGTAAATGAAGAAGATAACACAGATCTTTAAGACAGAGGCAGGCAGTGACACTGAGGGTAAAGAAGAAAATAACTTTCTTTGTTCAGTTTATTGTTAATTGCTATATATCCTTACAACTCAAGGAGACTGCTGTTTTATACAGTAGATACACTTATTTCTCAAAAGTCAAAAGCCTGCCACCTGAACCACTCCTATGGCTATCTCCAATTCATGGGCAATTAGTGTCAACGCTAATTAGCAATCTGAACCATGGCTTAAGCAATTAGATAAGAGCAAAAAGTACTTCGCGTGGAGAGGCTTATAGGCTTCACATGGAGGAAGGTTTCAAAAGAGAACACACCGTAAGTCAAGTGTTATGTGTCTATGTATCTCCTATATAAAGCCCTATGTGGATGAATAAGAAGTATTCATTTTTCTCTCCCAATTATTCCAACATGGTATCAAAGCCTTAGGATTCTCGGCTCTTCGATCCCGCCTCCGCACGCTCGGGTTCTCTGGTCTTCGATCCCGCCTCCGTTCGCTCTCGCATCCGCCCGCGTCTTTCGCACCGCCTGCGTCTCCCGTCGCTCCCAGCAGCCGCGTCGTCCGTCCCTCACAGCAACAGCGTGCCTTCCCTCACAGCCGCGTCGTCCGTCCCTCGCAGCAGCACCAGCCGCGCCGTCCGTCCCGTCCTCTAGGGGCGCCGGTCTCATGGGATCTTGATTCCCTCATTTCCGGCATTCCCTATCCGGTTTTCTTCTTCCTTCGATTTCTATTGAACATGTGTTTCTTCCCCTCTTTCTATGAGGGTTACTCTTCTCTTCTGTCAACCATTGTGATCTATTGTGTGTGCCCTCGATTTCTATTCGGGCCCTTCTATGACAGGGAGTGACTTCTCTAAAACTATGTCTTCTGGCGGAGCAGCTCCTCCGGCCTCCGTTGGATTGGGCCGTGTAAATCCTGAACATGGCACCCCTCAAATCACTACTATGAAATTAGATGGCTCAAACTACCTTCCATGGGCACGCTCTATCATCCTTGCCCTCAAAAGTCGCCGGTTGTTTGGCTATGTCAGTGGCACGACAAAGGCTCCTTCTGATTCTCTAGAGTGGCCTCAGTGGGAGTCTGAGAACTCCCATGTGATGTCCTGGTTGCTTAACTCTATGATGGAGCCTATCGCACGGAATTATCTATTCTTGGATACTGCTGTTGATATCTAAAAGCGTGCAGAGACCACCTACTCATGTCGAGGAAATGCGACAGGGTGATCGACTTCCATAAGCCTACTACTCGGAGTTCACTCAAGTCTATCAAGAGTATGATCACTTTGATTCTCTGACCCTCATGTCTCCCGAAGATGAGGAGCTGGTGAGGGCAAGGGAAGAACGGAATCGCATCGTCGAATTTCTTCACGGCTTATATCGAGACTTTGACCCGTTTAGCATTCAGATCCTGGGACGCTCTCCTCCTCCTTTACCAGAAGTGTGCAGCCTTGTTCAGCAGGAATTCGACCGCCGACAGACACTTCTTCCCGACTCTTCCACCGAGGGATCTGCTCTTGTCACTCTCTCTCACCTCGGGGTTCGTCCTGCTCGTGACACCAGATCGAAGCCTACGGAGAAAGATCACCTCGTGTGTGATTATTGCGGGAAATCCTGCCATACTATAGATACTTGCTTCAAGCTCCATGACTTTCCTTCTCCCAGGGGCGGTCTTGCTCCCCGCGGTGGTCGTGGCCCAGGTCGCTCCCAGAATAGATCAACCATGTCTAGATCAGTAGATCTGCACATTTGTCTGATGTTGTGGAGGACACCCCTGTTCATCCCCCTCAGGATTCCAACGCGGCACCCCTCGCTCTGTCAACTGAAGAATTTTTGGCTCTCTGTCGGTGGATGCATGGCTCTCCTGCTGGGCAGTCGAGTTCCTCCTCTTCATATGCCCACCAGGAACCTACAGGTGCACGTTCTGCCTCCACCCACCTGTCCTCACAGTGGATCATTGACTCTGAAGTCACTGATCACATGACTGGGTCCACCACAGGTTTTGTGTCCTACACCCCTCTGTCCGACAGAGACAAAAGTGAGCATTGATGATGGATCATTATCTATCATTGCTGGGAAAGGATCCATTCCATGCTACTCTATTACGCTCTCCTCTATTCTTCATGTTCCTGCTTTCACTCAAAATCTTCTGTCTATTAGTCATTTGACTAATTCTATGGACTGCTCAGTAACCTTTTTGTCGTACATTTTTTTTCAGGACCTGAAGACGGGGACGGTGATTGGCTCTGATAAATTGTGCAACGGGCTCAATGTGTTCGACCCATCTTCCTCCACTTCATCCAGCCTCACTCCGCCTCCAAAAGCTCTTCATGCAGATCGGCCCTCTGACTTGGTTTGGATTCCTGGCATTGTCGTCTTGGACATCCTCCTATCTCTAATATGAAGCTTTTGCTTCCTACTATTTCACCTATGTTGTTCAATGTTTTTCATTGTGATGTATGCGAACTTGCTAAATAACATCGTAATTCTCTTCCTCTTATGTCTCCACGCAACTCAGTTTCGTTTGCCCTTATTCATACGGATGTTTGGGCCCCAGTCCTACTGCGTCTATTTATGTTTGCTCATGGTTTGTTTCTTTTATTGATTGTTATTCTTGTTGTATTTGGGTATATTTGTTGAAACATAAAAGAGATTTGTTATCTCTCTTTCAATGGACACTACTCAGTTTGGTGCTACCATTAAGATCATGCGCAGTGACAATGGTCATGAGTATATTGACTCCCA
Source organism: Dactylorhiza incarnata (assembly GCA_033032865.1). Lineage (NCBI taxonomy): Eukaryota > Viridiplantae > Streptophyta > Magnoliopsida > Asparagales > Orchidaceae > Dactylorhiza > Dactylorhiza incarnata. The sequence goes on from JAWHQI010000028.1 coordinate 13,267,330, forward strand.
CTTTGAGAAATACCTGAGTGATCTTAGCATCATACATCAAACCTCGTGTGTTTACACCCCAGCTCAGAATGGGGTAGGTGAGCACAAGAACCGGCACCTCCTTAAGGTTGCCAGATGTCTCCTTCTCCGCATGAAACTCACTAAATATTATTGGGGTGATGCAGTTCTCACTGCGGCCTATCTCATCAATCGTCCCCCTACTCGTGTCCTTGGATTTCATACTCCTCTGACCACTCTGGGTGTTCGCCCCTCGTCTGTCTCACCCTGTATCTTTGGTTGCGTGTGTTTTGTGCGCATCCATCCCAAGACCAAACTAAACCCCCGAGCACTAAAGAGTAGCCCTGCACAAAAGGCCCGATCGGGCCGGCCCGGACCGGGCCTGATCGGGCCCGGGCTTTTGCCAACCGGGCCCGGCCCGGGCTTTATTTGAAACCGGGCCGGGCCGGGCTTTTTCCCATGGCTGGGGGCTTGCCTAGGCCCCCAGGGCCGGGCCCGGCCTTATGGCTGTCATGGCTGCCATGGCCCGGCCTTATGGCTTGCAAAAACCGGGCTTTTCAAGAGCCCGGTAGACCGGGCTTTGCCCGGCCCGGCCCGGGCCGGGCACCGGGCCGGGCTTCTGCCTAATATGGGGGCCCAGTTAGGCCCCCTAAGCCCGGCCTGGCCCAGGCGGGCTTTGCCCGGGCCCGGGCCTTGCCGGGCTTTTCCCGGGCCGGGCTCGGGCCGGGCCTGTGGGCCCGGGCCTTTTGTGCAGGTCCGCTAAAGAGTGTCTTCATTGGCTACTCCCCTACCCAGAAAGGCTATAGGTGCTTCCATCCCATTACCAAGCGAACAATTGTTACGATGAATGTCACCTTCCAGGAAACTGAAGCCTATTATGGGACCTCTCTTCAGGGGGGATCATTACTACGAAAGTGAGTTCCCCTCCTGATCCTTTGCATTTTTCTCCGTCATTTCCACCATCTACATTCTCTCCTCTTATCCCTAGGGACCCGGTGATACCTCATATCCCTGTGAACCCGGTGATGCCTGCTCCATTGCAAGTTTACACTCGACGTAGGAGGGGCACAAACACACAAGTCTTGCCCACACTACCTGGGTTACCACTTGATTCATCTTCAGGTACTGACAAAGGTAATTCTACCCAGCATCCTCTTTCTCACTTTGTGACCTATGACTCTTTGTCTCCTGCATATAGAGCATTTGGCACCTCCTTGTCTTTCATATCTATTCCTCGTTCTTGGCAGGAAGCTTTTGAGCACAGTGATTGCAAGACAGCCATGTTGGAGGAAATGGTGGCCCTTGACAAGAATCAGACTTGGGATCTTGTCCATCTGCCTAAAGGGAAAATTGTTCTGGGATGTAAGTGGGTCTTCTCCGTGAAGCAACACTCCCAAGGACTTGTTGAACGGTACAAAGCCAGGTTGGTGGCTAGAGGATATACCCAAGCGGCTGGTATTGACTATCAAGAGATATTTGCTCCGGTTGCTAAAATGAATTCAATCTGGATTTTTCTTTCATGTGTCGTGTGTAAAGGATGAAGCCTCAGTCAATTGGATGTGAAGAACGCATTCCTTCACGTTGATCTTGAGGAGGAAGTCTACATGTCCCTGCCTCCTAGTGTTCTTCCAAAAGGGTCAGTAGGAAAGGTTTGCAAGTTGAAGAAAGCCATGTATGGCTTGAAGCAGTCTCCACGTGCTTGGTTTGGGAGATTTCACCGGGCTATGATGTCATTCGAATTTCGAATACAAACAGACCAATGTTGATCACACCTTGTTTGTGAAACACAGGGATGGCAAGTTGGCTGCTCTTATTGTCTATGTAGATGATATAGCGATAACTGGTGATGACACAGAGGAGATTGAACACTTAAAGTCTAGGTTGGCTAAGGAATTTGAAGTGAAGGACCTTGGACCTCTCAAGTACTTTCTTGGCATAGAGGTGGCCAGATCCAGACATGGGATCTTTATATCACAGAGAAAGAACATTCTAGATTTGCTTGAGACAACAGGAATGATTGGATGCAGACCCGCGAACACCCCAATTGAGGCCAATCACAAGCTTGGTAGAGATGGTGGAAAAGTTATTGATGACATACCAGGTTTCCAACGACTGGTGGGGAAACTTAACTATCTCTCTCATACCCGTCCAGACATCTCTTATGCAGAGGGTGTCCTTAGCCAGTATATGCATTCACCAAAATCACATCACCTCGATGATGCATACAGAATTCTGAGGTACCTCAAATCCTCTCCTGGCAAGGGCATAATGTTCTCACCCAACGAGGCAATAACAGTAGAAGTCTATACAGATGCGGATTGGGTAGGTTCTATTGGTGACCGAAGATCTACGTCTGGATATTGCTCTCTTGTTGGGGGTAATTTGGTGACCTGGAGAAGCAAGAAGCAACACGTGGTCGCTAGATCCAATGCTGAGGCATTTTTACTCACCCTACAGCAGAAGACAATGTAATGAACGCAAATTTGTTATTCTTTTGTGCTTGAAGGGCATTTGGACATGCCACAATCTCCTGATTACGGAGTTGCCGAACCGTTGGGCCCTCGATGTTGGGAGGATGAGGTGAATCTGACCCGATTCTTTTCCATGTTCTTCTTCAGCTCTACTTTCTGCTTCACTCTTATATTTGTCAAAAAGTAACCTAATGATTTAATTCATCTTTAAAACGTGTTAATTTCTATCTATCAAGCGAGTAGAGGCTGAAAATTTGGAGCACGCTAGTGTGCTTTCCATATTCTCACACCGACTCAGATTTTCCCTTCTTTTCTTTTCCATTCAATGCCTTCGTTCCATAATAAAATCTACTCTTCAATCTATCTTCGCAGCACAATAAATAATTCACACTCTTTCCTCTCAATGCATGCTGTCAATGCAGAGCTTTTCCCTGGTAGGGGTGGAGACTTCACACAGCCAAACAGTATCATCTTATAAATCACTCCGACTAAACCACAAGTTTGTGAAGGCCTGAATTCCCTGCTTCTGGCCTTCATCTTGCACAAATACACAATCGAAGATCAGGATAATTTATAATTGAAAGAATCTGTTGTTAGTTTTTAGCTTTCCAATACGAAAGAAGAGTATCCATCACTTAGAGATTACGTATGGCCCATTTGTCTTCCAAAATATGTGAGCTATGCCAGTACAGACTTATCCAACAAGGTAAACCCGGAGGTATATCAACAAGGATTAACCAAACCTTTCAATTACAAATTGTAAAGATCTACCTTTAGTATCAACAAGGATTATTTTCAAACAACGTATCTTTCTCTTTATTCTTCATCCTCTTTATTTCTCTCAGATTTTAAATTCTTGTATGCATCAATTTAGAGGAAGAGAAAATCACAAAGGGTCCGTTCGGAAAAAGGGACTTGGCTTTCAAGAATTGGCTCTCAGTCCAATTCCAATACATACAAGAATTGACATTGGGCTAAATTCCAATTTTATTGTTAGACTGCTTGATGGAATTCAGGTAGCAGAATTGGAATTGATCGTTATGTTGTTCGGCTGCGGGATCAAATTCAATCACAAGAATTGGTCAATTGCGCCAAGAGTCGATGCGACAACAAGCATTACAATTGCATCACGTCTACATTCTTTGGCAATGATGTTTGAGTGATACCATAACCTACTACAAATGAAGAAACCTATAAGTAAACTAAAACCGATGCATGCATGGTCTCACAATATTGCAGGGTCTCTTATAGTGAATGTGCAAGTTTGGTCATCTCTCTCATCACATACACTAATAAGTAGCATCACGGAATAGAGAGGTGACAGAAAAACATAATAATCACAGAACATGTATCTATAAATTAGCCTCAAAGGGAATTTTATACAAAACCTAATTCATTAATTCTCATTCAGAACTAGTCTAAAGTGGTTCATGTTCGTTACCTTGAAACTCAACGGGGCCATGGAAATGGGGTTTTGTTGCTTCCCTTTGCTCCCACTTCGTCGGTCCTAACTTCTGAAATCAACTCGACGAGGGTGGAAAAAAACCTCGTCCCTCTGCCAATCGCTTCTACCTTCGTCCACTTATCAGGTTAAGACATTGTTTCTCTTCTTTACCCAAATGGCATACCTTTTCCCCTCACCCCATGTATGTTTGGTTGTATTGCCTTCATCCACACTGTTGCACCTGATCACCTCTTCGCTCGCGCCACCAAATATATCTCCGTAGAATACTTCCCAACTCAGAAGGATCAGTGTTTCGACCGAATCTCCAAACGTCAATATGTCTCTGTTGAAAGACATTTTTTGAGTCTACCCCCTATTTTTTCACGAATGGTGGGACATTGACTCTCGAGGCCCCAGCATGCTGCCTCCTCGTCTTCACCTACATCTGTTTTATCACTCTCTATCATTCATGTGTCTCCACCAGATATCCACAACTGACACCACCTAATGCACATATACCTCCTGTTTCACTCTTTCCTTATCATTATTATTGATGTCCAGCTTCCCACCAACTCCTCGCTCCCTCCACTCCAGAATCTCCATTGTCAATTCCCAGGAAAGCGGCCTTTTCAGAAAGTTTCTTCACCTCTGCAAACTCAGACCTGGGTATTCCCATTGTTATGCGCAAGGGGGTAAGGGGGAGTACTAAACATTAGTTTACTAATGTTGTGTCTTATGAAAATCATAGTCCTTGCCGCATATTTGCTCTGGCACTCTCTACCAACACTGTCACGACTACTTATTTTGAAGCACTTTGTATACCTTGCTGGAAGGTGGTTATGGATGAAGAAATGTCAGCCTTGGCATCACAGGGTACTTGGACTCTTGTTCCTACCCCTCCTGGTGCCAATATTGTTGGTTGTCGATAGGTTTTTGTCATCAAATTTCTTCATGACGGCGTTGTGAATAGATACAAGGCTCGTTTAGTTGCAAAGGGATTCACCGAGACTTACGGTGTTGATTTCTTTGACACATTCTCTCCAGTTTCCTATATCATAATTATTTGAGTTCTCTTCTCCGGTATTGTCAACAAGAATTGGTAAATGAGTTGGCTTGATGTTAAAAATATATTCCTCTATGGTTACCTGCACAATGAAGTCCATATGGAGCAACCTCTTGGTTATGTTGCTCAGGGGGAATCTCAGGTGTGTAAGCTTTGAAAGACCATTTATGATTAAAGTAAAGGCCTCAAGCTTGGTTTGTCAAATTCAGTCAGGTTATCTCTGCAATTAATTTTTCCAGAAGTATTGTTGATCACTCTCTCTTTATACTAAAGACCAACCACGGACTGGTGATTTTTTATGTCTATGTTGATGGCATTTTTCTTACTGGAAATGACTTTTTGAAATATAAATAACAAAGAAACATCTTCGTGAACATTTTTCAGTAAAGATAAGGGTCCTCCCAAATACTTCTTGAGAATTGAAATTACAAGACGCAATAACTCTATTGTTCCCTCCCAACACAAGTATACCCTAGATTTATTCAACGAAGCCGACCTCCATGGTACAAAACCTGCTCAAAATCTTGTCTGTGGGTGCTGACAAACTTTGGGATAAGACATCCCCTCTTCTTCAATATATTGCTTGTTATAGGCGAATGGTCGGTGAACTCATTTATCTTACCGTAACCAGACTTGACATCTCTTATATTGTTGGAAAGGTCAGTCAATTCATGCAACTCCCAGAGAATGTCATCTGGAAGCTGCATTAAAAATATTAGAATATATCAAAGGGTCTCCGGGAAAAGGTCTATTGTTTTAAAGAAACAACCATTTAGGCATTGAAGCATGTTCTAATGTTAATTATGTAGATGACAAAGGAGATCGAAAATCCACTTCTGGATTGTGTACGCTTGTCAGAGGAAATCTTGTCACTTGGAAAAGTAAGAAACAAGTAGTAGTATCCAGGTCAAGTGCGGAAGCTAAATACAGAAGTATGGCTCAGACTGTGTCTGAGTTAAAGCGGTTGAGAACACTTTTAAAAAACTTGAGAGAAATCTACGACTATCTTCTACCGATGTTTTGTGATAATAAAGTTGTTATTTATATATTTAAAATTTAATATTCCACGAAAAAAACATATTGAAGTTGATTGTCACTTGAGGAAGTTATCAAAAAGTAAATATGCACTCTGCTTGTTTCTTCAGATAATGAGTTGACTAACATCTTTACCAAACTAAAGTTTTCATATTTTTTAGATATTTATGTCAAGCTGGGAATGATCGACATATATGCCCAAGCTTGAGGGGGAGTGTTAAAGCCCAAAGAAGAAAAGCCCCAAAAGATTCGATTGTACACTTTTCCTCTCTTGTATTTAGCATCACATCTCCAAATATGTAATCTTACTTTTCTATTCTATATAAAGAGGGGTATTCCATGTAATAAATAGAATTTTTTGAAATATTCAATATTTCAAATTCCCACATCCCCATTAAAATCAGAAGGAGGTGGAGTAGAAGAGGAAAGAGGTCAAGCACGGGTGGCTTACCAGGCGACGAGGCTACAGATCGCAAAAGGCGGCAAGCGCCGTACTGGGAGCAAAAATCAGAAGAAGAAAAAAAACACCAATTGATATAAAATTTGGGCTAGAGGTCTTTAGGCTTATTTGAAATCAATTGGAATTGGACCAATTCCAATTCCAATTGAAATCCGTCCAGCCGAACAATAGATTTGTTTTACTTATTCTTAATTCCGATTCCTGAAGGCCAAATCCTAACATCCTAATGAGCCCAAAGGAAATTCAAGGATTGCAAAGCATGTTGATTAAGAAAGCCTTCTAGTAATTGAAGCATTGAAAATCACATGGCCGTAAGTTTTCATTTGCTGCGGTGTAATCTACATAAGAGAAGTATAAGGAGATGACAATAATCTAAGGCAAGGACTAAAAACTTATCTATTTGATCTTCTTCTTAAGCTCATTGATAGCTCATGAAGTGAATTTGGAGTCAAAGATCAATAATGAGTCAAAAAAAAAAGAAACAAAATAAAATTATTTTAAAGGTACAAGAGATTGAATCTAGAGACAAAATGAAGAGGAGAATTACGAACTTGAAACAAGAAATTACTTTCTCCAAAAGGCTCCCATCCTTGATGAGACAAAATGAACTTTGCAAACAACCATGGAAGGTTGGTACAACAACAACAAAACCCATATAGCCCCCAATCATTGGGGGTATGGGCGGGGGAAGATTGGAAACAGACCTAACCTTTGGCACTATGCACAAAGTGGCTTCTCTCAGAGGAGAAAGACCTAACCATTGACAATAAATGCACAAAGTGGTTGCTCACAGAGTACCACTAAAATAGTGGCCCCATATACCGTCGCGTTTGCTGTGGAATCATGCCTTCAAATCAAAGCCAAAGACATCAGAGAGGGCAAACCCAAGAATCCATTTTGATTTATGTGCACATAACCATGCTTCCTTCATTCAGCATCCAGAGCATTGGTAAACCCTAAACCCTAAAGGTTGGTAAGTATAAAAATTTAATTCTTTTAATAAGTTCATTTTTACAAGTGAGCAGGAAAAGAATAAAAGGAACAGAGAGAATAACTTGCTACAAGTGCAAGAAGTTAAGGACGAAGTGCCCTACACTCAGAAGTAAAGAAAAGCAAGAATAGCAAAGAAAAATAGAAGAAATCCAAGAAGACAACTAAGACGGTATGGATGAATTCATACTATACATCTAATTTCTCTTCAACTCAGAAGAGAGCATTGTTTCCTTATGGTAAATGACAACATGGACTTCAAGATTTCTAAGAAGACGTATGTTAACTACTACAAATGAAGCAAAAGAAAAAGATTTTGGCTAATTAGTTAGTTGTTAAAGAAATTAAATAAGAATTTAGAATTGCATATAAAAGAAATATAATATGAATTTAATACGCTTAGGAATTCAAAATATGAGGTTAAATGAAAGAACACTAATTTGTATAAAGTTAGAAAGAGTTTAATCTTGAAATCCAAAATTGAATAACAATCAAAGTTGTTTAGTAATAGTACATATCACTCTACTATGCCGATAGAATGTCAATGTTAATCATCATCCACTGCAAAATTGTTTTGCAAATAAGACTTTGTAATCATTGTGGTAGATTAGGTCATACAGTTCACAATTGTATAACTATGAATGCTTATGCATATTCATCCTTTTATTCATAAAATCCATTTAAATTTTGCAAAATGATCATTAGAAATCGCATGAAAATCATTTGGATAGATATAGAAATGCATTCGGTTCACATGTCAATGCATCATTTCCCTTAATCATCACTAACATTGCTTCACAACCTTTCCGTATTTTCTTCATTGACCTTCATCGAGGATATCATAATCTTTGAGACTTCACTCATTCCTTTAAATAGACATTCTGTCTGATCTGTTAATTTAAGTGTAATTTCTTTCTTCTTACAATTGATAACAACTTCATGTTTTGATAACCAATCCATTCCCAAAATGATAACAAATTCAGATAGGGGTAGGACTGCAACATCTGCTTCTATTGGTTTGTTACCCATTGTTAGCCACACCGTACATCTAAGCCGTGTATTCATCTCGGTGTTATTCGGTATTTTAACCCTCAGTTCATTAAGAGATTGGTAAGGTGCCATCATTAGATGTTTAATTGTTGTTGTAGAAATAAAGAAATGGCTAGCTCCTGTACCAAATAATACCTTCATAAGATGATTTGGCGTATAGATCATACATGTGATTACAGTATCATCAGTCTTTCCCCCTGTTGGTTCAAATTGAAGACCCGAGGCTGCACTTGTCGTTCTTCCCTGGGTTCCACTGCTGCCCAGATGCCACCGATTCTACACCCTTACCTTTATCAACTAGACTGGCAGTGCCAATGTAATGTAATGTTGGTGCTTGGCTAGGACCTCCCCTGGTATTCCTTTTAGATACTGACTTCCACAACGAGCAATCTTGCTTACGATGTTCAGGCCACTGACATTTAAAACATACTCCAGTTCCCTTCAGATATTCGCCAAAATGAGTTTTCCCACGCATTTGACATAGGGGTTTAATGGTATTGTTGTTGGCCCCACTTTCTGTTTGGGTTTGCATTGGGAGACCTCCTTTCATCTTTTTCCAATTATGAACTTCACTCCTTCTTGAGAAGTCCATGCTCTGCCCTTCTGGAAGTCTTTTCTTCTGAAACTCCATTCGCCTCTGCGAGTTCTCCACATTTATTTCAATTAATTTTGTTGTTTCCACCAGTTTATTTTAGTTTTTAATCCTTTGGGAGATTAGAAGTACACGTACATCTTCCCGTAAGCCTAATTGAAATCAAAAACAACGAACTTGTTCTTTTGCGACCATATCACCGGCGTAATACGCAAACTGGGCGAACTCAGTCTCATATTGAATTACTAAACGGTTTCCTTGCATCAAGCGAACGAACTTCTCTTGGAGCATCTGCTTTTCAGACGGTGGAACAAACCAATCAATGAATTCTTTCAAGAATTCGTCCCAGAGAATATCAGCATTCACACGTCCAACAAATCTCCCTTGTTTCAAACTATCCCACCACCTATCTGCCTCTCCTTCCAGCAGAAGGACCACTAAATCGATTTTCCGTTCATTTAGACATTTCATTGCGTTGAAAATTAATTCAATTCTCTTTATGCAGACTTCCGTTTCCATAGGCGTTAAACCGCCCCGAAATATTGGCGGCCTCATGTCTAAGAACTGCTTCAAATACATATCAAATGTCGTTAGTGGTTGTGGTGATGCAGTATTGCCCATTCGGATGGCTTTCGCTAGTGCTTGCATAACTTCAGCTAAGGGAGGATTTGACCTCCTGGGAATATGTCTTTCTTCTGCCATGATAATGTGTTCCCCCTCAAGTTCGTCCCTCTGTCTTCTACTTATATAAGTTCAGAAAGGTTCCTGCAACAGGAAGACTCAACTTAGATAGGGACAAATTTGTTTCAAATGTCAAAGATTTGTCCTACATGCTGCCTTACATTTCTCCTTAAGTACTCGTTTCTTGCCTAAAGTTCAAGCCCGACTTTGATACCAATAAATTGTAACTGCCCCTTTATTTAGGCTACCGCCACAATTTAACAATTAACATAACAATTATATTTATCATTTAATCATCAGAGGCGCCAGGTAGAAACATCCATCGATCATAAATTCCATGACAGAGTACAAAAGGAAAAGTGCAGGGTAAATAAAACATTTTATTTCATTTAAAAAAACTGACACAGGACAGAAGATAACCCAACATTTATACATACAAAAGGAGGGTTTATCACAAAATTGTGCCACATGTAACATCTGACTACATATTTACATCATATATGCATATACATGGGCATTATAGCAAAATCTATACTACAAGGACTCTGACTCTACATAAGAACTCATGCGGGCAGTCGGGGTCTCGGCACCCAGCTCTATGCGTATCCATGACATCAAAAAATGTTGCAGCTACGTCTATCCACAGCTTGTACTTCTTCTCTTGCAGTGAAGGGGGTCTTCTAGAACTAGCGGGAGTGGCCTCCTCCTTGCCCTGTTTTAGTTATATTTTCTAATTAGTCAAAGGATTAAGCGAATTCTTATTTTTCCTTTTATTCCGTATGATGAATTATTTCTGCATTTTATAATTAATACTTCTTATGTACTTTTCATCTCATCCATTCCCATTCACTTTCTTTTATTTTGTATTTCCTTCTGTATACATATGTTCGTATTCATTTAGTGTGTATTTACATATTCTTTTGTCACTCGGTCTTTTAACATGTTGGGTACTTCATCACATTTAATTTTCTTTATTGGGCAATGTTAAGGATGCATTGACATTTCATATATTTATATAGCACGCTTTCATGTATTTATTTGTGCCTTTTCATATTCGCACGCATATAAATCCATTGCGTCCATTTTCATATTCGCACGTTTACATTTATTTCCATGTTGGGAGGACATTCACCCCACCTCCACTAGTTGGGTACATCTTTAACATGGCACATTACAATTAGGGAACTTAATCAACTTTGCTTTTCGCTTTCTTTTATTAAGTCGTTACTTCACATTATAACTTCGTAAGACAAGTTTAGTGACTAAACAATAGTGATACCAATTATATAGAGATATTTAATTGTAAATAGAGAAACAAGAACACATCGTGGCCTTTCCTTTTCCTTTGTCCCTCCTGGAATCGTCATTGCGTCTCCCGACTCCTTGGGATGTCATGACCTATATAATGATCAATCTTAATTATTTTGAGCTTTAATTCAAGGTAGCCCTCTAACATCCAATTGACGCCTTCATAAATTATACACTAGTTGCCTAACACATCTCAAATCGTCTAGATAGGTTCCACTTGACCTAATTAGACCAAATGATTTTAAGCGGACTAAGTGTTGGCTGCACTAATTTTAAAAAAGGAGGTTTTCACTAATTTATTGAAGGAACATCATTCCCTAGCTGAATCTTACCTATGGGGAGCAAAAGGATTCAAACCTCCAAGAAATAATTGCTGCCCTAATGTCAAGGGAAGGGGTTTTTGCTCAAAATGAGGGGTACACATCCTAGGAGCCTTTTTTCTAACATTAGGAAGACTTAGAAATTGAGAAATTTGCATTACAACAACTAGGGTTCCACTGATTTTGTATAAACTTGCAAAATAAAATAAAGATTGTCATAAGAATCCATTTCCTAAACCTTTCTAACGATTATTCATTAAAAGGAACAAGAAAATCATAATTAGGGTTTCGGCCCTAAGAAATCAAAGCCATGAATCAACAAAAAATTGAAAAGGAATGCAAAGGGAGGGATTACCTCTCTAAAGAAGAAGAAATCGAGAGAAACAGAGGAGAATTGAGGCGTTTGCGGGTTGGGGCGTCGATCGGCTACCGCCTGGGGTCGGCTCTCGCTTGCGGAAGTGGGCAGAAATGCGGAAGTGGGCAGAAATGCGGAAGAGTTCAGCTCTTTCTCTTCTTAATTGCGTAATAAATGGCCCCCCTATGCGTGACACGCTAACAGTGACCCATCGTGAGTCACTTGGACCGACCAATTGGTCTTATCCGGTTATTTAACTGGATCCTTCATTTGATCCCCTTTTTTTACTTAATTTCAGCCAACATTTAACTTAGATCTAATTGTTATAACACAATTAAGAATTGCGTACTGTACATTACTTGCGTGCGTTCGCATTTTAATTCATATTACTCTTTATCGTAACTTTTAATTTACGTCGCTTCGACGCGCACATTTATTTGCATAGAATAATACAATTATTAATACCTGTAACAATTGGCGGCGGCACAATTCTCCCCTCCTTATTGGATTTTTTCGTTCGCGGAAATCTTTAATCTGAATCTGCATCGAATAGATAGGGGAATATGTCTTTCATTACTTCTTCTTTTCCCAAGTTGCTTCATGAACATTATGCCCTTTCCACCAGACTTTAACAAATCGAACTTCTCGATTCCGGAGTTGCTTATTCTGCAAATCTACAATTTTGTATGGCTCGGTTGGGCTTGAAAGATCAGATTCAATTTAGATCTGCTCAAAAGGAACTTATTAGTCTGTATCAGCTATATATTTTCTCAAAGAAGACACATGAAACACATCATGAAAATTCTGAAGAACGTCAGATCCAAACGATATGCCACCTCTCCAATCCTTTCAATGATTAGGAATGGCCCAACGTATCTTCGACCAAGCTTTCCAATTCGACGAATTCGCGAAGCTCCCTTGAAAGGTTTTATCTTAAGACATACCATGTCGCCAACATTAAATTTTATTCTTCGATGTCTGGCGTTGTAATACTTTTGTTGTCTGTCTTGAGCTATTTTCAACCTTTCTCGTACAATTGCAATTTTATCATACATTTTATCTACTTTTTCCTTCTTAAATAACTTTTGCTCACCATCCTTTGCCCAGCTTAGAGGAGTTTGACACCTCCACCCATACAAAGCATCAAATGGTGTCATCTGAATACTTGATTGGTAGTTATTATTATAAGAGAATTTCACCAGTGATAGGTATTTCTTTCATGATCCTCTTAGATCGAGTACGACCATCCTTAAGAGGTCTTCTAACATCTGAATGGTTCGCTCTGATTAACCATCAATTTGTGGGTGAAAAATAGTGCTATACAATAATTTTGTTCTCAACCTCTTCTGTACTAACTTCCAAGAATCAGATGTAAAACGTCCATCACTGTCAGAAATTATAGATTGGGGAATTCCATGATATTTCACGATAACATCAATGTATTTGTCAACTAACCTTTGTACTAGCCCGTCTTTCTTCATGGGAATGAAATGTGCAACTTTCGTTAGTCGATCAATGATCACACATATACCATTGTTTCCAGATTTGTTTCCAGGTTTACTCATTGATAACCCCTAACAGAGTCCATGGCTATATCATCTCATTTCCACTCAGGGATGGGTAAAGATTGTAAGTATCCGTCAGGCTTTGATGTTCTGCATTCATAAGTTGACAAGTGTGACATTTGGCAATATATTTGATTACATCAGTCTTCATTCCTGACCACCAAAATTCTTATTTCAGATCTTGGTACATTTTTTGTTCTTACTGGATGGATAGAGTAGGTTGTGTTATGTGTTTCATAAAGTATCTCCGTTCAAAGCACATTGACATTCGGAATACATAACCTTTCATTTATAAATAATAACTCATTATCCTCCATGAAAGCAGTTGACTATCCACTTCTTACTTTTGAGAAATTTCATAATGATAGGATCTTGATCCATCGCTTTCCTAACTCTTACTTTAATTGGATGTTCCTCCATCATCTGATAGAGTTGACCTTGAGTTTGGGAGGTGGTTAAACATGTCAGCAATTCTAACTTTTGCAAGTCTCGCAACAACCCTTTCTGCTCTGTTAGTTGTACATTCATGGATGCTAAACTCTTTCTGCTTAAAGCATCAGCTACGACATTGGCTTTACCTGGATGGTATTTGATGTCCACGTCATAATCTTTAATTAATTCTAACCATTGCCTCTGTCGTAAGTTTATTTCCTTCTAGAAGAAGATGTATTTCAAGCTTTTGTGATCTGTAAAAATTTCACACTGAGCACCATACAAATAATGTCGCCGGATTTTTAGCGCAAAAACAACCGTTGCAAATTCCAAATCATGAGTTGGATAATTTCGTTTGGGATCCTTAAATTGTCTCGAAGCATACGCTATGACTTTACCCTTTTGCATTAATACACATCCAAGGCCCTTCATAGATGTGTCACTATAGATCTGGAAACCTTCAATGCCATATGGCATGACTAACACTGGTGTTGTCGTCAACCTTTCTTTTAATTCATTATATGCATCCTGACATTCACTAGTCCAGGAGAATGGAATATTCTTTCGGGTTAATTTAGTAAGCGGTAATGTAATCTTCGAGATGTCTTTTACAAATTTCCTATAGTAGCCCGCCAAACCAAGAAAACTCCGAATTTCTGTGACAGTAGTCGGTCTTGACCAATTCATAATTGCTTCTACCTTTGATGAGTCTACAGACAACCCATGCTTTGTAACCACATGACCCAAGAAAGAGACCTCATTCAACCAGAAGTCACATTTTGAGACCTTTGCATATAAGGCGTGATTTTTCAGTGTTTGCAACACAATCTTTAAGTGGTCTGCATGTTCACCCTTATCGTTTGAATATATAAGAATGTCATCGATGAATACAATAACAAACTTATCAAGAAATTCCTTGAATACCCGGTTCATTAAATTCATAAAGACTGTTGGCGCGTTCGTCAGTCCAAAGGGCATTACTACGAACTAAAAATGTCTGTATCTGGTGCTAAAAGCGGTTTTGTAGATATCTTCTTCCTTGATTCTCATTTGGTGATAACCCGATCTGAGGTCAATTTTTGAGAAGACTTTTGCATTCACCAACTGATCGAATAAATCGTCGATGCGAGGTAGTGCATACTGATTTCGGATTGATAACTTATTCAGTTCTCGATAATCTACACATAATCGTAACGAACCGTCTTTCTTTTTTACAAAAAGCACCGGAGCTCCACACAGCGACGTACTTGGTCGTATAAAGTTTTTATCTAATGATTCTTGTAGTTGACTTTTCAATTCTGACAATTCTTTAGGAGTCATATGGTATGGTGTTTTCGCTACTGGTGCAGCTCCTTCCACCAGATTGATGGTGAACTCAACCTCTCTTGTAGGAGGTACTCCTAGTAATTCTTCCGGAAATACATCGAGGAAGTCATACACCACAGGAACTGCATTCGGTTCACATGTCACTGTACCATTTCCCTTAATCATCACTAACATTGCTTCACAACCTTTCTGTATTTTCTTCATTGCCTTCATCGAGGATATCATAATCTTTGAGACTACACTCATTCCTTTAAATAGACATTGTGTCTGATCTGTTAATTTAAGTGTAATTTCTTTCTTCTTACAATTGATAACAACTTCATGTTTCGATAACCAATCATTCCCAAAATGATATCAAATTCAGATAGAGGCAGGACTGCAACATCATCTTCTACTGGTTTGTTACCCATTTTTAGCCACATCGTACATCTAAGCCGTGTATACATCTCGGTGTTATTCGACATTTTAACCCTCAGTTCATTCAGAGATTGGTAAGGTGTCATCATTAGATGTTTAATTGTTGTTATAGATATAAAGGAATGGCTAGCTCATGTACCAAATAATACCTTCATAAGATGACTTTGCGTATAGATCATACATGTGATTACAGTATCATCAGCCTTTCCCCCTGTTGGTTTAAATTGAAGACCTGAGGCTGCACTTGGCGTTCTTCCCTGGGTTCCACTGTTGACCCAGATGCCACCGATTCTACACCCTTACCTTTATCAACTACACTGGCAGTGTCAATGTAATGTAATGTCGGTGCTTGGCTAAGACCTCCCCTGGTATTCCTTTCAGATACTGACTTCCACAACGAGCAATCTTGCTTACGATGTTCAGGCCACTGACATTTAAAACATACTCCAGTTCCCTTCAGACATTCGCCAAAATGAGTTTTCCCACACTTTTGACATAGGGGTTTAATGGTATTGTTGTTGGCCCTACTTTCTGTTCTGATTTGCGTTGGGGAACCTCCTTTCTTCTTTTTCCAATTAAGACCTCCATTTCTTCTTGAGAAGTCCATGCTCTGCCCTTCTGGAAGTCTTTTCTTCTGAAACTTCATTCGCCTCTACGAGTTTGTAAGGAGGGGAGAATTATGGCGCCGCCAATTATTACAGGTATTAATAATTGTATTAATATATGCAAATAAATGTGTGCGTCGAAGCGACGTAAATTAAAAGTTACGATAAAGAGTAATATGAATTAAAATGCGGACGCATGTAAGTAATGTATAGTACGCAATTCTTAATTGTGTTATAACAATTAGATCTAAGTTAAATGTTGGCTGAAATTAAGTTAAAAAAGGGGATCAAATGAAGGATCCAGTTAAATAACCGGATAAGACCAATTGGTCGGTCCAAGTGACTCACGCTGGGTCACTGTTAGCGTGTCACGCATAGGGGGGAGCCGGTTATTATGCAATTAAGAAGAGAAAGAGTTGAACTCTTCCGCATTTCCACCCACTTCTGCAAGCGAGAGCCCGACCCCAGGCGGAAGCCGATCGACACCCCAACCCGCAAACGCCTCAATTCTCCTTTGTTTCTCTCGATTTCTTCTTCTTTAGAGAGGTAATCCCTCCCTCTCCATTCCTTTTCAATTTCATGTTGATTCATGGCTTTGATTTCTTAGGGCCGAAACCCCAATTAGGATTTTCTTGTTCCTTTTCATGAATAATCGTTAGAAAAGTTTATGAAATGGATTCTTATGACAATCTTTATTTTATTTTGCAAGTTTATACAAAATCAGTGGAACCATAGTTGTTGTAATGCAAATTTCTCAATTTCTAAGTGTTCCTAATGTTAGAAAAAAGGCTCCTAGGTTGTGTACCCCCTCATTTTGAGCAAAAACCCCTTCCCTTGTTTCTTTGAGGTTTGAATCCTTTTGCTCCCAATAGGTAAGATTCAGCTAGGGAATAATGTTCCTTCACTAAATTAGTGAAAACCTCTTTTTTTTAAAATTAGTGCAGCCAACACCTAGTCCGCTTAAAAATCATTTGGCATAATTAGGTCAAGTGGAACCTATCTAGACGATTTGACATGTGTTAGGCAACTAGTACATAAATTATGAAGGCGTCAATTGGATGTTTAGAGGGCTACTTTGAATTAGAGCGCAAAATAATTAAGATTGATCATTATATAGGTCATGGCATCCCAAGGAGACGGGAGACGCAATGACGATTCTAGGAGGGACAAAGGAAAAGAAAAGGTTGCGGTGAGTTTTTGTTTCTCTATTTACAATTAATTATCTCTATATAGCTGGTGTCACTATTGTTTAGTCAATAAACTTGTCTTACGAAGTTATAATATGAAGTAACGACTCAAAAAAATAAAGTGAAAAGCAAAGTTGATTAAGTTCCCTAATTGTAATGTGTCATGTTAAAGATGTACCCAACTAGTGGAGGTAGGGTGAATGCCCTCCCAACATAAAAATAAATGTAAACGTGTGAATATGAAAAGGCAAGTAATGGATTTATATGTGTGCGAATATGAAAAGGCACACAAATAAATACATGAAAGTGTGTTATATAAATATATGAAATGTCAATGCATCCTTAACATTGCCCAATACAACAACAACAACAACATAACCCATATAGTCCCCAATCATTGGGGGTATGGGCGGGGGAAGATTGGAAACAGACCTAACCTTTGGCACTATGCACAAAGTGGCTTCTCTCAGAGGAGAAAGACCTAACCATTGACAATAAATGCACAAAGTGGTTGCTCACAGAGTACCACTAAAATAGTGGCCCAATAAAGAAATAAAATGGATGAAGTACCCAACATGTTAAAAGAACGAGTGACACAACAGAATATGTAAATACATACTAAATGAACATGAACGTAAGTATATAAAAGGAAATATAAAATAAATAAAAAAGTGAATGGAAAAGGATGAGATGAAAAGTACATAAGAAGTATGAATTATAAAATGCATAAATAATTCATCATAAGGAATAAAGGGAAAAATAAGCATTCGCTTAATTCTATGACTAATTAGAAAATATAAATAAAACAGGGTAAGGAGGAGGCCACTCTCGACAGTTCTAGCAGGCTCCCTTCACGGCAAGAGAAAGAGTACAAGTTGTGGATAGACGTAGCTGCAGCAGTTTTTGATGTCCTGGATACGCATAGAGCTAGCTGGGTGCTGAGACCCCAACTGCCCGCATGAGGAGTTCTTCAAGTAGAGTCAGAGTCTTTATAGTATAGTTTTTGCTATGATGCCCATGTACATGTATATATGATGTAGATAGGTAGTCAGTTATTACATGTGACACAGTTTTGCGATAAGCCCTCCTTTTATATGTATAAATGATGGGCTATCTTTTGTACTGTATCAGTTTTTTAAGATGAAATAAAATATTTTATTTACGCTGCACTTTTTTTGTACTTTGTCATTGAATTTATGATCGATGAATGTTTCTACCTGGCGCCTCTGATGATTAAATGATAAAAGATAATTGATATGTTAAATTGTGGCGGTAGCCTAAATAGAGGGGTCGTTACATACTCATGCATCATGTATTCATGTTTCACATATTAACAATTCCATACCCGAATTCATTTGGATACCAAAAATTAGAGTTTGAATTTTGAATATAGCCTTGCTATCATAGAAAATTTTGTGAAACATGTGATATTTGGACAGCGGATGCACAAAACATAACATTAGATAACGGTCAAACTTCACATCTTCGAAAGCAATGGATGGAAGGTTAGTCACATCTGGCAACAACACGAAAAAGAAGATTATTGAGATTGCCAATATGGATAATAATTCCTCACCTATAAAAAAAAGTTAGTTGAATACTTGAAAGATAACTCAATTAGTATTAGTCAATTATGAGAAAAGAATATAAAATATTATTTTCGCACTCACATTGCCTAGTTAAATTAAACAAAAAATTATTTTAATTGAAAATAGATTGAACAATGTGTACATGCTAGATAGAGACTATGTTAATTCTAGTGATATTTGTTTGAAAATTTTTATTGATGATGTTTAGTTATGGAATAGCGGAATGTCATGCTGGGATGGATTTGAATAAAATTTTCAAAAAAAAAAAAAAGGGATAGCATAAACTAGAATTTGTATGATATCATTTATGTCGTGCATTGTGATTCGGCGGATAATCCCACATCACATTCAAGAGTAAAAATATAGAATAAACATCTAAAACATTAGAATTAATTTGCATGAATCTTTCAGGTCCAATTAGCGCAACTAGCATAGTCGGTAAAGCTTAAGGTTATTTAATTGTAGATGATTTCTCTAAATACTCTTATTATTATTTTTAATATTTAAAAAAGGTGATTTTATTACAACAACAACACTCAAGCCTTTATCCCACCATAGTGGGGTCAGCTATATGGATCCTTTGTCGCCATTGTGCCCTAAAAAAAGTGATTTTATTAATTTCAAAAAAAATTAAATCGTCTTCAAAATGAAAAAGGATATTTAATCACAAGTCACAACAATTAGATCAGATCATGGTGAAAATTTTGAAAATACATCATTTGAAGAATATTGTTACAAAAATAAAATAAAATATATTTTTTGTTCCTGGTACGCCTCAGGAAAATAGTATAAGAGAGAAAAAAATAGACCATAATTGAAATGGCTAGATCAATGTTAAATGAGTATGAATTACCAAAATATTTTTAAGTCAGGCTCTTAACACCGCATGTTATGTGACTAATTAAAATATATCAATCCCTAAGAAAATACCTTATGAATTTTTAGTTGTAATTTATATAGATAAACCTTTCAGGTCGCTTAATTCAATACTACCTGACTGGGTTATTAATGTCTTTTTAGGCTCCCCTTACTCAAGTAAATGGCCTCTTTCATATTATGATATTATTACTTCAACTTGGTATTAGAGCAAGCCCTAATCCCTCGCCGCTCTCTCACTACGCCGCTCGCTACGTCCGCATCCTTCTGTCTCCGCGCCGCTCACTGCGTCTTCCTCATACCATTGTTTTGTGGCCTCGCATGTCGAGCTCGTGCGGTTACTAATCGCGTCGGCTGCTGCGCTCGCTGAAGGAGTCTGTCGCCTCTCCTTGTGATGATGGCTGCCTCGCCGATGACACCTCCCATTTCCCACTGCTAGCTCTGTGGTCCTTTCGTCTCTCCCACCTGGCGATCCGATCGACGACGCTTCCAATCAACACTGCTTCCGCTCGATCGACAGCATTGCCTTCGCCGACATCTTCTGCAACGTTGTCCTGCTTCTTCGACGACACCTTTGACGATGACAGCCTTGCCTTGACATCGATTGTTGCTACTGTTTCCACTCGACGACGACATCGACAACTACTTCCTGCATCGGCGCTGATTACGGAAGTTGATTCCGCTGCATGTTGTTGCCCTATTTCTTCCTGCTATCGCCACCTGAAGCTGCTCTGGTCGCTAGTTGTAGCTTCCACTGCTTCCACTATGTCTTCTTGGAGTTCTTGCTGATGCGGATTTGGCTCCATATAGTGTTTAGGGAGGTTCTCTCAGTTTCTTTTTCATTGTGCCTGCATGGTTGATTCTTCTGCCGCCTTGCCAAGCGTGGTGACGCCCCAAATGAGTGACCCTCAGAGGACTCATGGCCACACTAGCTCATTGAAGATCACTGATGTGTCATTGGATGGAACAAATTACCTTGAATGGTCTTGGGCTGCTCAACATGTGATTCGCAGTCATTAGATGTTCGGATACATAGATGGACAGTCGTGGAACCACCTAAGGACGATTCCTCTTAGAAGCGTTGGATTCTGAAAATTCCCTTATCGTCTTTTGGCTTCTGCATTCTATGTCTCCTAAGTTATACCGAAGCTATATGCTAATGGACTCTGCTCATGAGATATGGACTCGAGCACGTGAAACATACTCTCAAATTGGGAATTCCACCCAGATTGACGAGCTTACTCGTCGTATTTTGGAGTTGAGACAAGGATCTATAACTGTGTCCACATATTTCTCAGAGTTTGAGCGATTATCTCAGGAATTGGAATACTTGGAGCAATTTACGTTTTAAATGTCGGTCGACATGTCCGACATGTCGCCGACATGTCCGACATGTCGCCGACATGTCCTGTTTGAACCAAAAACGACTTGCATAATGAAAATTTAAAGGTTATGGCGTTTTTCATTATGTCGGCCGACATAACCGATTAAATCCGATATATCGGCCGCCGCCGACATTTCTAAATGTCTCCGACATTTCTAAATGTCGCACGATCAGAGATTTCTCTCCGTTTATTCTCCGTCCTCGCCGTTGGAATGGTTTTTTGCTAGGTTTTTTCCCATTTTATTGATTGCACATTTCCGAGCACATGGATTATGCTTGATTTTCACTTGTCTCCTTCCAATGCTTTCTTGCATGCTTTATGTATGCAGTATCAGTTGCGTATTTGATTGCTGAAATTTATTCCATCAAGTTTTGTCATTGTCACCAAGCCTGCCACATTTATTCTTAGTATTGTACAGTTAATTTGCATGTTTATATGGAAGTAAAAAAACCATTATTTAATGCAGGTTGATATCTAAATAGTGTCATTTCCGTTTCCAAAAATGAGGAAGAAAAAATAATTTTCAATAATTAAGTGCTTAAAAATGAAAATAATAAATGGAGATATACATACAATGAAAATAGATACATGGTTAGAAGATAATGGTGATTGAAGATAGATTTGAGTATTTTGGAAATAATACAACTAAGTAGAAAATGTGTCCATTGAGTAGAACAAATTAATGTAGTTTATAAAGCTAATATAATATGGTATAACTTATAATATAAATATTTTTTAGGAATCCGACATATTAAAATATCCCCGACATGTCTCCGACATCCGACATCCGACATCTAAAAACCCAATCTGACATGTCTCCGACATCCGACATTTAAAACAGTACTGTCGATGCGGTCCAGTTGCAAAGAAAGGAACATTTTCGTCTTCATGTCTTCCTGATGGGTTTGAACATGGAGTTGGATACAGTTCGGACTAATATTCTCCACCGTTCTCCTTTCCTATCCCTTCGGGAAGCATTCAGTATGGTACTTGGCGATGAAGACAGCCGTAAGCCCCTCAACATGATTGCTCCTCCTGATCGCTCTGCCTTGATTAGTGTTGGTCGGGGCAACGCCACCAACCCTAACAATATTGTCCCTACTGGTGATTATTGTGGCCGCAAAGGACACACTCGGGATGTGTGCTTCAAACTCCATCCTCATCTTGCTCCACCAGGACCCGGACGTGGTCGTGTACCCAGGCATGGTGGGTCTCGACAGGGTGGATCAAGATCTCTGATACTGCCACCGGTGCTTCTACTTTCTTTGCTACTGTTGTTATGCTCAGTGCTCATACTACCACCAATCCGTCTAATTGGATCATTGATTCGGGAGCCACTGATCAAATGACTGAATCCTCCTCGGGTTTTGTTTCTTACACACCTTTGTCTGGTAAGGACAAGGTTATCTCAGCTAATGACACCTTGTCCCCCATTGTGGGCGGACACATTCCATGTTCTCCATCCATTCCTTTCTTCTGCCCTGCATGTTCCCTCTTTTCCCCGCAGTTTACTTTCAATTAGCAATATCACTCGATTTTGTAACATTTTTTCCTGATTCGTGTGTTTTTCAGGAACTAGGTACGAAGCGAACCATTAGCAGTGGTAGGAACCGCAGTGTCTTGTCGTACCTGGATTCTCAGCTACCGTCTCAGGCTCCCTCCTCTTCTACTGTTATTGTTGTTGATGCTCGACGATGGCATTTGCGTCTTGGACATCCTTCTCTGTTTATCAATAGAAATTGTTTCGCACTTTGTTGCCTTTTAGCTTTGGCATGTGATGTTTGTGAAATTTCTAAACATGTTAGACATAACTCGTATTTATCTTCTCGTAGTAGCACAATTTTTGTTGTTATGGTCATCCTTTATTTTATCTTTATCTAGTTTTAGTTGATTTGTCACCTTTATTAACTGTTTTTCTCGCACCACTTGATTCTATCTTTTAAAGAAAAAATGAATTTTTTCTTGTTTCCAAACTTTTCATAAAATGGTGCAGACTCAATTCAATAGTAATATTTGTGTCCTTAGTGATAATTGGGGGGGGGGGGGGGGGGGGGGGGGGGGGGGGGGGAAGGGGGGATATGATGATCGTGTCGTGTTTGGTTCTTATCTCACCAGTCATTGTATTTTACATCAAACCACATGCGTTCACACCTTTACCCAAAATGGTGTTGCTGAACGAAAAAACTGGCATCTCCTTGATGTTGCCCACTGCCTTCTCACCACTATACATCTTTCTAAATCCTATTGAGGTGATACTATTCTAACAGTTGCTCATCTTATCAATCGTCTGCCTTCCCGGGTTTTCGACAATGCTACACCTCTAACTCGTCTCTCCACTACGTCTGTTGTTCATACTTCTCATCTTCCTCCTCGGGTCTTTGGGTGTGTTTGTTTTATTCACGTTCATCAGCCTCATCGTGACAAATTTGACCCTCAGGCTCACCGGTGTCTTTATTGGCTATTCCGCCACCATGAAAGGATATCGATGTATCACCCTCCATCCCGACGTGTTTTTTGTACCATAGATGTTACTTTCCGTGAGGACGAATCCTATTACATGGATTCGACTCACTCCATTCGTCAGGGGGAGATTGATGACATTACTTCTGATTCTACTGTTCCTCTCCCTTTGATAACTCCTACTCGTACCATCCCTTCCACCCTAGTAATGCCTCCTACATCTCCTACGTCACCTACGTCCCTTACGTCTACTCAATTTCCCTTGTGTACGTCTCTGATTTCTCCTCTTTGATGACATTACCACCGTCGTCAAACAGGTAAGCAGGCCGATGTCGTTCCTCCACTCGTGCCTGCTTTGGACTCAGATTTTGGTAACGATCTTACATGTTCCCCTTGCATTGTTGAAAGGTAAAGCTATATGTACGCAACACCCTATTTCCAACCATGTTATTTATCATCACCTTACCCATGCTCATCGGGCTTAATCTCTTCATTGTCCTTGATTACTATTCCAAAGACGTGGCAGGAAGCTTTGGGTATTCTTGTATGGGCACGGGCGATGGAGGAGGAAATGTCTGCCTTGAACAAGAATCACACATGGGATGTCTCTCCTCTTCCTCCCGAGAAGAAAGCCATTGGTTCAAGGTGGGTTTTCTCTGTTAAGCAAAACCAGGATGGTAAGGTTGAGCGTTATAAGGCTCGCATAATGGCTCGAGGATACACCCAGATTCAGGGAGTGGACAACTAGGAGACCTTTGCTCCAGTAGCAAAGATGGACTCCATTTGAGTTCTTATGTCTTGTGTTGCCTGCTTGGGCTGGGATTTTCACCAAGTGGATGTAAAAAATGTCTTCCTCCACGGTAAGCTTGATGAAGAAGTGTACATGACATTCCCTCCTGGATTTGTGAAAAGGGACAAAAAGGACTTGTCTGTCACTTAAGGAAGTCGATGTACGGCCTAAAGCAGTCTCTCAGAGCTTGGTTTGGCAGGTTTCTCAAGATCATGCTCAAGTTTGGCTACAAACAGGGACAGTCTAATCACACCATGTTTATCTGAAGATGTGGACAAAAAATTATGGTACTTATTGTCTACGTGGATGACATTGTGATCACTGATGATGACACAGAGGAAATTGCAAATCTCAAGGCACGCTTGTCTGCTAAATATGAAGCAAAGGACTTAGGGAGATTACGATACTTCCTGGGCATTGAAGTAACCAGATCAAATCAAGGTATCTTCATCGCTCAACGCAAGTATATTTTGGATCTATTAAAAGAAACTGGGATACTCGGTTGTGGTCCATCTAACACTCCTATGAAGGAAAATCATAGGATTGATGAAGACAGTGATGGTGACCGCACGGATGTCTCGAGCTATCAGAGATTGGTTAGGAAACTGGTACCTATCTCAAACACATCCAGACATTACTTATATTGTAGGTATCTTGAGTAGATATATGCATGCTGCCAGGATCAAACATCAGGAGGTCGCATATTGTGTACTACCTACTACAGTACTTAAAGAAGGCCCTGGTCGTGGCCTCATGTTCTCCAAGAACAACCACTTAAAGATCGAAGTCTTCACTTATGTTGATTGGGCTGGAAGTCGTGACGACAGGAAATCCACAACGGGGTACTGCACCTTTGTTGGTGGAAAGTTGGTCACATAGCGTAGCAAGAAGCATAATGTGGTGGTCAGATCTAGTGTTGAGGCAGAGTATCGGTCAATGTCTCAAGGTCTCTGTGAAGGTCTATGGTTGCATACTGTTACAAGATCAGGGACTTCGTGAGAATGTCCCTCTCTCCTTATATTGTGACAACAAGACAACACTTAGTATAGCTCACAACCCAGTTTAACATGACAAGACTAAGCATGTTGAGGTCTATCGACACTTTATCAAAGACAACCTGAATAAAGGAAACTTGGTTACTCCTTTTGTTCATTCCAAAGATCAACTGATCGATGTCATCCACCAAAAGCTTGGGATGTGATGTGTTTACTGATTGTTGACGCCAGGAAAATCCTGACCTCAAAATTCGGACCTTTGCAGCCGGAGGCTACTTGCCCAGCTGTCTGACGAGATGGACAAGCTGGCGACTATGAGGAAGCTAGGAGAGCAACAACAACAGGACCCCAGATGCTGCGGCAGGGAGGTCCCACCACGTACCCGGAAGCTCGAAGGAGTCTTCCCCTCCACAACCAAGAATGGCCGAGCAGGGTACGAGGAAGGCACCGACTTGGCTAGCAAGCAGGGGTGACAGGCTCGAGAATTCGAAAATCGGGATCCAGAAGCTCAAGCACAGGTGCCAATCCAAGTACCCCTGGGGTCCTATTTATAGGCAACCAAGGGGTAGGGGGTTTTATAGCCCAGCCCTAACCTGGCGACATACGGGATACTCGGCATGTATCTTCGACCATAGTCGCCCATCTGGCGAGTATTAGTTGCTGCTCGCACAAGCCGGGCCAATACTCGCGCAGGTCTTCTGTGGTTTGCCGGACACTTGGGGCGATATACGGGATACTCGACACATATCTTCGACCATAGTCGCCCTTCGGGCGAGTATTTAGCCAATACTCGCCAAGCCTTCTTTGGCTCCTGCTGGCTGATTTGTCTGCCTCTTTGATTTTGACCTCTGCCTACGTGGCCTTGCGTGGGTCCCATCCTCGGAGAATAAGGGTTGTACACAATCCCCGCTCTTTGCGAGTAACATAGTTGCTCGGAAAGAAACATCCAACCTTTATTCGACGAGCTTCTGTCTGGGCGAGTATTGGGAGATACTCGGAATCTTGTCGGCCGACGTCTGGGCTCTATATATAGGGGGGGGGGGGGGGGGGGGGGGGGGGGTCTCCGACGAATCCGTCCTTCTGCACTCACACATAATGTCGCTAGCTTTTGTCGAGGCTGCCAAAAAGGCCAAGGCTGATCTCGCGAATCTGATCGGCGTTCCCATGCCTCCTCCTCGCTATGGACGCCGAGGTAGACGCCTTCCTCGCTAATAAGAAGAGGAAGAGGGCGGCTAAGAAGAAGAAGAAAGAGAAAAAGAAGGAGGCGACTATGGAGAACGTCGCCGATCCTCTGAGCGGGCAGCGTCAGCAGCTGCTGGAAGATTTGGGCCTTTCCCACGAGGGGCTCTCGCCTGCTCCTGCTCCTCATCCCCCTTCGGCAGAGGTCGCCCCGGAGGCGAGTAGGGCTGGGGCCCAAACTCAAACCCAACCGGACCTCCCTCCTGCGCGAGGTGAGCTCTTTAGTCGTTGTTCTGAGGACTATGCTGCTACAAGAACTACTCCTGGCGGGATTTCTGATGCTCTTTGCTTCTGTTTTCAGATCCGTCGAATACCGAGATTCGGGAGGAGCCTTCGGATGCTCTGCCGCTGCGATCATCCTCGCTGATCTGGCCTGAGGGTGGATCTCGGGGTGGTCGCGCGGTGAGGAACCTCCACAGTTCATCCGTGGAGAAGAGGCCGATGAGCGAGCATGGGGCTCCTCTGTCGAGCATCAATCCTCCTCCGCCACCACCTGACTTGCGACCAGAGCTGGCGAGCAGTTCGCATCTATCCGGGGTCGTGCTGCCGCCTCCTCCTCCTGGACTTCCGCCCTCAGTGGCTCCTCCGGGCGATCAGCGCCCTTCTATTTCAACAGCTCCCTCTATCCACCAAGGGGAGTCCTCGCGCAGAGGCGGGACTGGAGGGTCTTCGGCCTTCTTTGCTCCAAGGGGTGGAGGGCGCACAGGAGATGGTCGCGGTCGGGGGAGCACGCCCCATAACCGGGATCATCCTGGCGGCCACTCTACTCGCCGAGATGGCGTCCATCGCAGCCTCTCCCCGCATCGAGGAAGGGTCACTCCTCGCCGGCGATCTCGCAGCCCTGGTCGCCGACGTTCCCGCAGTCCTCGGCCAGGTACTTTGGTCGCCGCTGCCTTTGGATAGTTGCCACCGCTCTTTTTGATTCTGCGGGAGTTCTGACTCTTCATATGCTCTTCTGCAGGTCGCGCTCATACTCCCGTAGGAGCACTGATTGACGCCGTCGGACTTCCCCCTCGCGAGTACCAGGAGAAGGCTACTCGCGCTATCTTGGATTTGGAGTCCAGGATAGAGCGGCTATCGATCTGCGAGCCTCATCGTCGCTTGACTGAGGTGGAGTCGCGGGTTGAGCGCCTAGCGGCCAGTGACCCTCATCGTCGCCTGACTGATTTGGAGGCGCGAGTATCACGGCTGGAGGAGTTTGATACTCGCCTGTCGGGTACTGAAGCTCGTCTCCAGTCTATCAGCGACTTGGAGCGCAGGGTGGCACGGATCGAGCACCGGCAGCAGCTGCATCATGACGAGCTGGTCGGGATGCGCGCGAGCATGGGCTCGGTGGGGAGGCTGGCGAGGATCGAGGACCAGCTGCGACAAGGCGAGGACGCTATGTCCGTGGCCTTCGAGCATTTCAAGCGTGCTCGCAGCATGGGCTGGGTCGGGCGACATCCTCAGCCCCAGGATACCCAGGCGAACATCCAAGCACAGCCTTAGCTGCTGCCCCTTCTTCATTTTTCTTCTTCTTTGTAGCTTGTAGCTCCTGGCGAGCATCTTGTATCTTTGAACATTTTATTATTTGAAGTAGTATTGATTTGCCGAGTAATTGGATACTCGCCTTTCATTCGTATCTTGCTTTATCTGTTGTTGTTTGGATTTTTTCTCTATCTTCTTTTTGCTGTTTGTCGAGCATATGTTGAATGTTGCCTGCATCCTGGCGAGTTCCTTCGTGTTTCTGTTGATGCAGATACTCGCTAGCTGAAGGTCGGCATTCTGACGTGCTCTGAGCCTTTGACGATTTACTTCGATACTCGCCACCCCTAGTCGTGCTCGCGGAGTCGTGTTCGACAAGCCAGGCTACCCGACTACTATAAATAGGGGGGGTGGGTGAGTCTTAAATACGCTTTCGGCGATCTCTAGCTCCTTGAGCGACTACCTTCCAGACTTCTTCTCTTCGCATCTCTTCCATACTCGCTCCCTTTCCTTCCTTCTCAAAATGTCTGACGAGGCGACCATCAGGCGGGCTAACCATGCTAAGAACTTCGAGGAGAACTCTTTCAAGAAGCCGATTACCCAGCAGAAGGACTTGGATGACTTCAACGCCAAGTTCGCGACTCCGGGGTATGTCGCCAGGCTTCCTCGCCAGTCTGAGCGACTAAACACTTCCTCACCCTTGGCGATGATACTTCCTATCCGCCACTTCGAGGTTGGTCTGCGACTTCCTCTGTGGCCCGAGTTTCGCCAGATACTCGTCTTCTACGGGATAGTTCCTGCGCAGATCAATCCCAACGGAGTGGCGATGATCATGGGATTCTTGTGCTTCCTGCGGGAACAGAATATCGTCTTTGACCTTGCGGTCTTTAGGCGAGTATTCACCATCATGGCGACCGGCGAGGGCGTCATCTTCCTGTGCAGCCATGTCTGCACTCTGGCGGGTACTTCAAACAAGAATCACCGTTGGGTGGAGCGACTAGTCGCCATCGAGGGCGACTTCGCGGGCATCTCCAGCTCGCCCATCCAGCCGTCGGAGAATGTCTTCACGGTCCCCTTCCTGAGGGAGAGTCAGGAGAAGCTGCTCGACTCCTTCAGGCATCGTCGCTTTGACGTGGTGTTCTGGAGGAGGCGAGTAGACGAGCTTACGGAAGTTCGCCTAGGGGAAGGTACTTTTGCGCGAGCATTAGCCATACTCGCCCTTGAGCGTTGATCAGGCGACTAATCTTTGGTCTTCTTGTTTGCAGGCGTGCAAACTCTTCCGAGCGACGCTCATCCTCCCGCGTTGAAGGCGACGGCCGCCACCCAAGGGGGTGCGGGAACCTCGGCGCGCGAGGTTGGGGGTTCCTCCCCAATTGTCTTGTCGCCAGGGGGCGACGATCCCAAGGTCGTCGGCGATGAGGCCGGGACGTCCAAGAAGCGAGCGGGTAAGGCGAAGGTCGCTGAGCCCAAGAGACAGAAGAAGGAGGTCGCCCACAAGGATCTGGGCAAGAAGGCGGATCCTTCGGAGGCTGGCGAGCCGAGCGACCATCCTCTCTTTAATGAGGGCACCCGTAGCGAGGATGCCTATGGTCGCCCATTGGTGACCTGGGCTGAGCGCGCGCACGAGGTGACCCTCAGCTCTAACCTCCCCGCCTGGTCGGATGAGTGGGAGGACAAGGGGGAGGCCTTCGACGTGACCTACACCCTCTATGGTCGTGCGGACGCCGAAGTCCTGCAAGATACAACTACCGAGGATCTGGCTCACCAGATCTCGCGCTCCCTCTTGCGATCAGCCGAGCTGGCTCATGCAACAGCAAGGCGACTGCTCGAGTATGAGCAGGCGATCAAGGTGCAGGGCCCGAAGATGATCGCCATGGCGAACAGGATTAAGGAGTTCGAGGTACTCACCATTGCGACTTTACTCGCTTTTTGGGATACTCGCTACCTTGCAAACTTATTTAAACTAACCTTCTTCTTTTCGCTCGCTGCAGGCTGCCGAGCTGGAGTCGGCAAAGAGGCTGTCCCAGGCCGAGAAAGAGCTGGAGGATACTCGCTCGGCCCTGGAGGTCGCCCAAATCCGTATCGCCGAGTTGGAAACTCGGCCTGTCGAGCAGCAACCGGCAGAGGCGGCCATTCCCAGGGGCAAGCGCATAAGGATGCACGGCGACGACATGCCTTATATTCGCCAGGAGATCGCGCGAGCAACGGGGGAGGTCATCCTGAACCAGCTGAAGGCAGACGATCTTCTGAAGCCGGAAGCTATGGGATTGACAGTGGGGGACATCATTCCGGCGCTGCTCGCCGAAGAGTCCACCTCCCCCTTGCGAGCATCCTCGCCACAGCCCAGCGATGCCGAGGATGAAGATGATGAGGACGACGATGATGATGACGACGATGATGATGATGATGATGATGCTGACGTAGATATAGAAGGCGAGGATGTCGCCTAGTCGCCTGGGCTCCCTTTTTGCTCGCCCGGCGACCTTTTTGTGCAGTTCTTTAATATACCTGTAACTTGATATACAAAAGATTTTTTGCATAAATGAAAGGAATTTGTTGACAAATCTTACTCGCCTCTTTCTTTATGTATTTACTTCCTTGCTTGTATGTCGCTTAGGCTCCTAGGCTCGAGGCGAGGTTGAGTGCTCGCTAGGCTTTTTAGGATTTTGGCGAGGATGTATGCTCGCACCTGCATACTCGCAATGCATGCTCGCACCATCATACTCGCACCTGCAGACTTGCTCCTGAGGCCTTGACTTGCACCTAATGAAGAGCGCCGTTAGGATTTTAAGCAAGAATCAAAGGAGCTCTTCAAGGGAAGGAAGAAATAGAGTTCAGTAGTCGGGGAGGCCCGGGGGGACTTATCATCCCGAGGCCTCCCTTCTACTTGAAAAACTGATGTCGACGGAGAATGACGTCAAGTAAGGAATGGCAGACGGGCAGGTCCCTCAGGGACACACCGTCCCGTGGTTTCCTTTTACTTGGATGTTTTGATGCCTTCGAAGGACGACGTTAAGTATGGGATGGCAGCCGGGCAGGTCCCCCAGGGACTCACATTCCCAGGGCCTCCGTTGACTTGGATGTTTGGATGCCTTCGAAGGACGACGTCAAGTATGGGATGGCAGTCGGGCAGGTCCCCCAGGGACTCACATTCCCAGGGCCTCCGTTGACTTGGATGTTTGGATGCCTTCGAAGGACGACGTCAAGTATGGGATGGCAGTCGGGCAGGTCCCCAAGGGACTCACATTCCCAGGGCCTCCGTTGACTTGGATGTTTGGATGCCTTCGAATTTCGGTCGGTCAAATCGGTCACCTGCTTTTCCAAGTCGGGATATCGGCGTACGGACTTCTTCCTGGTAATCCCTCCAGTCGAATGAGAAGCGCAGTCGATACGAACCGTGGCCAACATGCAAGGAGGGAGCTGATCTCGACCGTCAGTGCAGAGGCTTGGTCTTAGAGGGTTGCTGAACCGAGGCACTGTCCCATCATCCGTTCCGGGGTTTTACGAGGTTCAAGTCGGAGGCTCATTTCCCAACTGGTGGTGACGGATATCGACGAGCAGATTGTCCGGTGGTGAATGACAGTCGGGGAGTTCCATGGGAACACACCGTCAAACCTGTTTCCTGCTGCTCAACAATTTTAAGGGGAGTTTAAGCACAGTAACTCACACAATCTGAGGAATGCTGGAAATAAGACGCTTTGAAGCGAGCTGGTTTAAATTGATCACTTCTTTGCCCGATCGGAAGATCGGCGTCCAGACTTCTTCCCTGTAATCTCTCCGGTCGAATGAGAAGTGCAATCGATACGAACCATGGCCAACATGCAAGGGGGGAGCTGATCTCGCCCGTCAATGCAGAGGCTTGGTCTTAGAGGGTTGCTGAACCGAGGCACTGTCCCACCATCCGTTCTGGGGTTTTACGAGGATTAAGTCGGAGACTCATTTTCCAACCTAGCATACTCTTCGCTGAAGATTCTTGCTGTGATAGAAAAAAAGCTTCCCAGTCCCGTGTTTCAGGGAGAGGAAGGATTTTATTTATAAATCAATAGGGATTACAAGGGTGGGACATACACATGCCCCCTTAGGGGTAGAACCTTTTCAGGTCATCACCGCTCCAAGTATTCCTAAGCAGCTCTCCTTCCTGGTTCTGCAGACGGTATCCTCCGATTAGGAGTGACTCGTGGATGATGAAGGGCCCTTCCCAGTTTGGATGGAGCTTTCCGATGGCCGTTGATCGTCCCGCCGCGTCTACCTTCTTCAGGACCAGGTCACCTTCTTGGAAGTGCTTGAGGCGAACATTTTTATCGAAATGCCTCGCCATTCGTCGCTTGATCTCCTCTTGTCTGGCGGAAGCTAAATCTCTAAGTTCTTCGATGTAGTCGAGAGATAGCTTCTGAGCCTCCTCATTCTCTAGTCGCCATCCCTCACTTCCGCCCTCGGCGGCGATCACCCTTGGACTTCTGACTTCAAACTCTACTGGGATGAGAGCTTCCGATCCGTGAGAGAGTTTGAACGGTGTCTCCCCGGTAGTTGAGCTAGGAGTGGTCCTCAAAGCCCACAGAACCGAGGAGAGCTGGTCCGCCCAGTTACCTCGCAGGTTCTCCACCTTTTTCTTCAACAGGTTGATGATCAGCTTGTTGGCGGCCTCCACTTGGCCATTGCTCCTCGGGTGATGCACAGAGGCGAATCGAAGATCAGTTCCCAGTTGTCTGCAGAAATCTTCCAGCTCCAAGCTGGCAAACTGAGGACCGTTGTCGGTGACGATGGCGAGAGGAATCCCAAACCTACAGACGATCTCCCCCCAGATGAAGTTCTTCACGACTTGAGAGGTGGTCTTGGCCAAAGTTTTGGCCTCGATCCACTTGGAGAAGTAGTCGATCATGACGAGAATGAACTTCCTCTGACCACTAGCTAGGGGGAAAGGGCCAATCAAATCCATCCCCCAAATGGCGAACGGCCATGGGGCGGTGATTGAACGGAGCTGCTGGGCTGGCTGCAACTGGAGGGGGGCGAAGAGCTGGCACTTCTGGCACTTTTTCGAGAAGAGCTCAGCATCCTTCCGGATAGTAGGCCAGAAGTAACCATGCCTTAAGACCCTCTGCTCTAAAGTGCGAGTCCCAGAATGACTTCCACACTCTCCCGAGTGGATCTCTTCCAACACCCGGGGTACTTCGTCTTCAGAGATACACCTGGCTAGGGGGCCCGAGATGGTTTTACGGTACAGCTCCCCATCCTGCAAAAGATAATACGCCGCTTTATACCGAAACCTTCTCTGATCCCCTTCACTTGCTGGAAGTTGGCCGGTGGCAAGGAATGCCACAAAAGGATCCGTCCATGAGGGGCGCTGCTCGATCTCCATCATCTCCCCTTCTTCGATGGACGGCCGGAACAGCTCGGTGATGGTTCCCCCAGCTCTTGGCCCATACTTGGCCAAACGGTCCGCCGCCGAGTTTTCCTCTCTTAGGACGTGCTCGACGAAGAACGACTGGAAGCCTCCAATCAATCCCTTGACCTTCACCAAGTACTTCTGTAGGATGGTGTCGCGCACTTCGAACTCTCCTCTGATCTGCGACGCGACCACCATTGAATCCGTAAAGGCCCGAACATCGCGGATCCCTAGCTCCTTGGCGAGGCGCAGGCCTGCCACTATGGCCTCATATTCTGCCTGATTGTTAGTGACGGGAAAGAGGGTCTCGACGGCTTGCTCGATCCTCGTTCCCTGTGGGCTGACAAGAACGATGCCTACTCCCACAGAGCTTCTTCCCGAAGCTCCGTCAACAAACATCATCCAAGGGATTGGGTCGAATATCTCTTCCCCTGGCTCTGCTTCTGCCGAGAAGTCTGCCAAGAAGTCTGCTACCGCTTGAGCCTTGATCGCCACCCGGGGTGAGAAGGAAATGTCGAACTCGCTGAGTTCTACCGACCATTTCGCTAATCTCCCTGAATGCTCCACTCCTTCCAAGATGTTTCGGAGAGGATGATCAGTCACTACTCGGATGGAGTGAGCCTGAAAATATGGCTGGAGCTTCCGCGCTGACACCACCAAGGCGAAGGCAAGCTTCTCCAGGATTGGATACTTCAGCTCCGCCTTTTTTAGTACCCGACTGACGTAGTAGATGGGTAACTGTTTCATCTTCTCTTCTCGGACTAGCACAGAGCTCACAGCCTCTGCCCCTACTCCCAGGTAGATGAGCAGGTCTTCGCCTTCTTTTGGGCTCTGAAGAAGAGGTGTCTGAGTCAACTGCTCCTTCAGCTTTACGAATGCCTTCTCGCATACTTCAGACCACTCAAAATTCTCCGTTTTGCGGAGTGTTCTGAAGAATGGAGAGCACTTCTCCCCGGCCTTTGACAGGAAGCGGCTAAGACCCGCCAACCTTCCAGTCAACCTCTGCACCTCCTTCATTGTCTTCGGGGAAGGCATCTCCAGGATCGCCTTAACCTTGTCGGGGTTAGGTTCTACTCCCTCCGGGGTAAGGAGATGCCCCAGGAACTTGCCTCTTCCCTCTCCAAAGACGCACTTCGCAGGATTCAACCTCATTTTGAACCTCCTTAGCGTCGCAAAGGTCTCCACCAGATCCGCAATGTGTTCCTGGACGCTCTTGCTTTTAATCAAGAGGTCGTCCACATACACCTCCAGGTTCCTCCCCTTTTGCTCCTTGAAAATGTGATCCATCATCCGCTGATAGGTGGCTCCGGCATTCTTTAACCCAAAGGGCATCATTTTGTAGCTGTAGCAGCCATCATCAGTGATGAATGAAACATCGCGGCAGTCAGGGGGATGCATCCGGATCTGATGGTATCATTCGCCAGCTGCCCCCTGTTTTCTTAACCATTACAACATTTGAGACCCAGCCTGGATACTGGATCTCTGACACAAAGCCTGCGTCTAGCAGCTTCTTCACCTCCTGCCGGATTGGCTCGGCCAGGATAGTGGCATTTGTCCTCTTTTTCTGGCGGACGGGCTGGGCCGCGGGATCCAAATTGAGGTGATGACAAGCGACCTCAGGATCGATCCCCGGCATCTCTGCTGCGCTCCAAGCAAAGATGTCGACGTTCTCTTGAAGACACGCCGCCATCCTTATCTTCTCCTCGATCTTCAGGGACCCGCCGATCTTCACCAGCCCGAATGCTCCTGCTGCGGAGAGCACCTCGATCTCCTCGACTTCCTCGGCTACCTCCAGCCTAGCTGGGCTCTCCAGCACCCTTCCGACTTCTTCCGCGTCAGCCATCCAGCTGATGGTACTGACGGCGCTGAGGTAGCACTCTCTGGCGGCTCTTGGATCGCTCCTGATCCTCACCTGAACATCCCCCTGGCAGTACTTCAAGCACTGATGGTAGGAGGAAGGGACGGCCTTGAAGGCGTTGAGAAGTGGCCTCCCGAAGATGGCCTTGTAACAGCTCGGGGCGTCGACGATTACGCATCGACAGTTGATGGAGGTGCCACCGAGGCTTACAAGGAGATCTGCTCCTCCTTCCACCTCCTTTTTCTCTCCGGAGAAGCCAAAGAGGGGACCATCTGATGCTCGAACTCTGTCGGGCCTGACTCCCAGTCCATCGAACGTCCCTTTGAAGATGACGTTCACGGAGCTACCGTTGTCGACCAGAATTCGATCAACGGTGAAGTCTTCTACCGCGGCCTGGATGACGAGGGCATCATGGAAGGGATTCTCAT
Organism: Dactylorhiza incarnata; assembly: GCA_033032865.1. NCBI lineage: Eukaryota > Viridiplantae > Streptophyta > Magnoliopsida > Asparagales > Orchidaceae > Dactylorhiza > Dactylorhiza incarnata. The sequence continues at coordinate 13,303,095 of JAWHQI010000028.1, forward strand.
TCCCTAGCATGTCCTCCTCGGAGAAGGTGATCTCTTCCAATGGGGGCGGGGCTTGCGAGGTCGAAGCGACGCTCCGACGGTAGATCTGATGGAGGCTCCCCTTTCGGGAAGCTCCCAGCCCGGCTCCCCCATGGATCACTCCAACTCCTCCTCCCCCTCGACTCCCTTGGCCAAGCTCTCCACGGCCTCCGCGGTCGACGCGATCCTCGTTCCTCCTTCGAACAACGGCAGCCTGCCCTGCCTGCGGCTCGGCAGGGGTCTCGATCCTCCGCTGCTCTCCTCCGTCTTCCCCTGCGGCTAGCTTCCTTCTGGCCTCCCAAAAAGCTGGGCAGGCCATCATGGCATGCCCCTCCGCCTGGTGGAAGTCGCAGTAGAGCGGAACCTCTTCCATCTGCTCCTTCCTTGGCTGCTTCTTCTTCTTCTTCTTCTTGCCCTGAGGGTGCCCAGGCTTGGCAACCATCATGGCTTCATCTCTCCTTCCCTCTCGCCTTCCCTGCTGGTGGTAAGGCCTCCTCTCGGGGGATCTCCCCCTCTGATCCTGACGCTGGTGTCGTCCAGCCGGCCTCCATGGCGGCCGGTTGTCCGGAACCTGACATCGCCTCTCCTCTTCTCGACGCTCCGGAACCACGACGGGTCGCCTCTCATCGTTCCTGCTTGGTTCCTCCCTTCTCCTCTCTTCTCGCCGCTCTGGCTTCTTCCTCTTTGCCCTCGGGGGCTCTTCCCTCTTCCTCTTCTCTGGGACCTTCTCCCTCCCTTCCTCTGCTGCTTTGGTCACCTCCGCTAGGTTGGCCAAGAAGTCTCGGTTGGAAGCCTCCCCCTGAACGAACTTGTTGGCCCTCACGATGAGGTTGTCGTAGGAGTAGGGAGGGTTCCTACCGAGCTCCAGCTTGAAGAGGCCTTGCCCTATCCCGAACGTCAAGGCCAGCTGCAGGATGGTGCGATCCACCTCCTCGATATGCAGTACCTCCTCCTGGAAACGCTCGATATAGGCCCCCAACGGCTCATCCGGTCTCTGGGTAACAAGGAACAGAGTTGTCGCCTCCTTCTTCAGCTTCTGGGCCGTGGCGAACCGGGTCGTTACTCCACGGCACAGGTCTTCGAAACAGTAGATCGAGCCCAGAGGCAACTGGTGGAACCAGTCCCTGGCTTTCCCTGTAAAAGTGATGGCGAACAGCCGACACTTGAACGCATCCGACATGGTTCGGATAGAGATAATATCCTCAAACCACTGGATGTGACGAACAGGGTCGTCCCTCCCGGTGTAGTATTTCAACACAGGATCCCTGAATCCTTCCGGCACGGGCGCGGCAAGGATGTCTTCACTGAATGGGCTCCTCCCACTCGCTGGACGACGGTCTTCAAGCTGGCGAGTATCATGGCCATACTCGTCATAAGGCCGAGTATCTTGATATCTCGCCTGCTCTTCCACCTCGCGGAAGCGAATTCCTTGCGAGGATTGCGGGAAGGGCTGCGACCTCCTTGGTCGCTCGGTCTCCGGATTGACGTGCTCCTTGCCTGCGCGCTGGATGCGCTCCTCGCCCTCGGTCAGCACCGGGCGATTAGGCGAGGTCGTCGTGCCCTCCGCACCCTGCTGGAACACTGCTCGCATAGCCCCTTCCATGCGCTGGGCGAATGCTTCAAAAACTTCCATCGTCACGAACCTGCCAGTTCCTGACGGGTTGCCGACCACTTCCTCGTGGTCGCCTTCTACGACCATCTTGTCTTCCTATTAGGTTTTCTCCCTCTGGCTGCGATCCACGCTCACCGCACCAAAGTGTTGACGCCAAGAAAATCCTGACCTCAAAATTCGGACCTTTGCTGCCGGAGGCTACTTGCCCAGCTGTCTGACGAGATGAACAAGCTGGCGACTATGAGGAAGCTAGGAGAGCAACAACAACAGGACCCCAGATGCTGCGGCAGGGAGGTCCCACCACGTACCCGGAAGCTCGAAGGAGTCTTCCCCTCCACAACCAAGAATGGCCGAGCAGGGTACGAGGAAGGCACCGACTTGGCTAGCAAGCAGGGGTGACAGGCTCGAGAATTCGGAAATCGGGATCCAGAAGCTCAAGCACAGGTGCCAATCCAAGTACCCCTGGGGTCCTATTTATAGGCAACCAAGGGGTAGGGGGTTTTATAGCTCAGACCTAACCTGGCGACATACGGGATACTCGGCATGTATCTTCGACCATAGTCGCCCATCTGGCGAGTATTAGTTGCTGCTCGCACAAGCCGGGCCAATACTCGCGCAGGTCTTCTGTGGTTTGCCGGACACTTGGGGCGACATACGGGATACTCGGCACATATCTTCGACCATAGTCGCCCCTCGGGCGAGTATTTAGCCAATACTCGCCAAGCCTTCTTTGGCTCCTGCTGGCTGATTTGTCTGCCTCTTTGATTTTGACCTCTGCCTACGTGGCCTTGCGTGGGTCCCATCCTCGGAGAATAAGGGTTGTACACTGATGACATCCATAAACTCGGGATGACTGATATCTTCCGTCCGACTTGAGGGGGAGAGTTATAATAATTTATATAGATAAACCTTTCAAGTCGTTTTATTCTGTAATACCTGACTGGGTTATTAGCGTCTTTTTAGGCTCCCCTTACTCACAAGGGCCTCTTTCATATTATGATATTAGTATTTTCTTCAACTTTATTTAGATGTAAGAAACCCAATATTTCACATTTGCATGTTTTTACATGTAACTATTTTGTTCGAAATTTCTAGCATTTGATGAATCACGGAATGAATTTCTAGCAATGAAATTGAAAAAGTTAATATAATTAAAATTAATGGTACAACTTTAGAAGATAGTGATATTAATAAGGCATTCCCTAAATGGTAAAAATATGCTAAATCTCATCCTATAGATTTAGTTTTAGAAAATCCTTGCGGTAATCAGTTACAATTCTGAGTCATTTGAAAAACGTAATAGATCACTCCCCATTTTAGTACAAAATTGAACCTTAAAATATAAATGAGACAATTGAAAATAAGTTTTGGTGTATATGATGTCCGAAAATTGACCCAACGCCCACTGATCAAAGTGAAATTGGAACAGCAAGGTATTTAAAAATAATCTAGAATCATTATTAGAAATAAGGCTAGGTGTTTAGGTATTCAAAAATTTAAGGAATAGGTTCGAAGACTCCATTGCCTAAGTAGCTAGGTTAGAAGCCATTAGATAATTATTAAGTTTTGCATAATTTCGTGATTTTAAAATATTTCAAATAGATGTTAAAAGTGTCCTCTTAAATAATTATATGAAGCAAGATATTTTTATAGAACAATCACCTGGAATGGAGATTGAAATAATCCTTTTATATTTAAATTAAATCCAATACTTTATGCTTTAAAGCAATCTTCAACAGGTTGGTTAGTTGGTATGATAGGTTAAGTTATTTCCTTTCTTCAAATGGTTTTAGTAAAGGTTAAGTAGATAATGCTCCTTTCATTAAAAAATTTAAATGTAATTATGATCATTGCTCAAATTTATTTTGAGGTCAAAACTTTTGGTTTTAGTAATGTAAAATAAAAAAACTTTGCAGCATCAGTATCAACTAAATTTCAAATGAGTTTACTGTAAGAACTAACTTACTTTCTTGGTTTGCAAATCAAACAATCAATTTAAGGTCTTTTATAAATCAAACCAAATATTAGAAAAAGTAACAAATTTGACTTCACATATTTTAAATCTGCTAAAATCCCTATTAGTCAAGCAAATTTAGAAAAGGATGATCAAGGTATATCGGTATATTCTAAGTTATGGAATGATTGGTTCGTTACTTTACCTCACGGATGGTCAACCCAATATTATATTTCAGTATGACTGTTTGCTAGATATCAAACTAATTTTAAGGAATCACATTTAGTATTGGTTAAGTGCATTCTTAGATATCTTACTGGAACACCTCACTTGGGATTATTGTATCCCCAAAACCCTCATCATGTGTCTTGGTAAACTTCTATGATGCATATTATGCTGGTTACATACTCAATCAAAAGGCATACGTCAATTCCAAGGATCTGATTTAGAGTCGTTATCTAGTAAGATTCAAAATTCCATTCATCTACTATCAAGGTTGAGTACAGCACAGCAGGTAGACAATGCAAGTGTCATAAGCATATCCAAGAATCCTAACCAACATTCATTAACTAAATATATCAAGATATGCCATCACTTCATGACCATGTCAATTGTGGAAACATAAAAATGGAATATAATAGAAGAGAATTTCAAAGGTTAAAAACTTCACAAAATTGCTTCATAATAACCAATTTTATATCCTAAAACGAAAAACCGAACATGCTTAACCCAAATACTTCATATTTTTTCTAAACACCTTCATCACTTCAAAACACAATAGTTAGATATGGATCATATCTACAAATTCTTTTCCAGTCATTCCATTACACAAAATCTTGATCTGAAAATGTTCAGACTTATTGACGCACAGGTGAATTCTAAATATGCAACCCTAGAATAGAAACTTACACTAACTAACCTAGGATGATGTATGCAATACAATAGACGATCTGATATCCAATTATAAAGTAATCAGGGATAAAACCACGCAAATTATCTCAAAGAAAAACACAAATTAATTTGAAGAGCAAGCAGGTATGGCATTCTTCAACGCAAGCGCTTTCATTTTAAATGCTAAACCAAATAAACCTTGCAAGGTGTAAGCAGCCATGAAACAAGTGCACTAACAAGTTAGCATTTCAATTGATACGAGGATTTCAATCCGTACAATACTAAGAAACCAAAAAATGAAACAACAAATACTCATGAAGACAAGGGTAGATGATGATGAGGATGTGGAGATCCGGTGGCCGTCTAAGACTCTGTGGCGATCTGGAAGGATAACGGTGGATGCCTCGGACTGAGTCAGATGTTGACGGGACTGTAGAGGCTGCTTGGGGTTGTTTTGTAGAGGGGTGGAGTGTTGGAGGGTTGTGGGGTGGGTGGAGGGGATTTGGAGGAGTGTAGGAAGCTGGAGGTGTCTGTCCAGGGGGGCAAGGAGGGTTGGTCAGTGTTAGGGGTGTGTGGGAAGGGGGATTGGTCAGTTTTCTATGCGCAGGTCGACAGCAGGGAGAGGTTCTGGGCGCAGGCTGACAGCAGGGAGGGATCGGGCATTGGGCGATTGTAGGGAGGAGCAGGGAAGTGGCAAACTAGGGTAAGGTTAATGGTGAGGGTGCCGACTAGGGATCCTGAAGGAAGAAGAGGGCGGTTGCTGCTAATGAGAGATTTTTGGAGGACTGGCTGATGCGGGAAATTGTCCGTCGGAGTGGTTTAGGTAAGGGGAAGGGTGGACAACAGCGAGTAAAGGCAAAAATAAAGTTAAAGTCCAATGAGTCATCCCCTTAGGTTCTGTAGCTCGGGAGTACGGGAGATCGTCGTATTCCACTGGAAGTCTGGAAGAAGCCTCCAAAATCTGTAATCAACCTAACGGTTGCCCCACATCCTCTTATTTATAACAAAACAAATTAAGGTGACCACATATAGACAGCTATGATTGAATTTTATTGTACAGTATCCGATCTAAGTAAATAATGAGTAAAACCAATAAAATAAAATATAGAAAATAGGTAAACAGTAATCCAAACGCAACTGTGGATTCGGATCTTCGATCCAGTTAAGATTTCCTACACGAATAGGCTTAAGTTGGTCCCACTGTGCAACAACCCATATGCGATTTATGATCTTCATCACTTATCAAGCCCTCAATTCAAATTATTGGGACCTCGATAACCTCTAAAATGAATCGGATCAGGTTGGTGTTATTTTTATTGAAGGGCATTATGAAAATAGTAGGGTTGAAAGTTAAAAATCGAAACCGTAGAAGGGTGGACAACAGCGAGGAAAGGCGAAAATAAAGTTAAGTCCAATGAGTCATCCCCTTAGGTTCTGAAGCTCGGGAGTACGGGAGATTGTCGTATTCCACTGGAAGTCTGGAAGAAGCCTCCAAAATCTGCAATCAACCTAACGGTTGCCCCGCATCCTCTTATTTATAACAAAACAAATTAGGGTGACCATATATAGACAGCTATGATTGAATTTTATTGTAAAGTATCCGATCTAAGTAAATAATGCGTAAAAACAATAAAATAAAATATAGAAAATAGGTAAACAGTATTCCAAACGCAACTGTGGGTTCGGATCTTCGATCCAGTTAAGATTTCCTAGGCGAATAGGCTTAAGTCGGTCCCACTGTGCAGCGACCTATATGTGATTTATGATCTCCATCACTTATCAAGCCCTCAATTCAAATTATTGGGACCATGATAACCTCTAAAATGAATCAGATCGGGTTGGTGTTATTTTTATTGAAGGGCATTATGAAAATAGTAGGGTTGAAAGTTAAAAATTGAAACCATAGAAAACCGCAAAACTGCACCGCCCCGCTTTCGAACCGCACCAAACGGTTTGGTTGCAGTGTAGCTTTGTTGTTGTGCAATTTGAGGTGCAGCTCGGTATTTGGCTACCGAAAAAAATGCTTTGCACCGTGAATATTACAAATATTGTATTTTTCCAATTTATTTTTGAATCAGAAGCAAAATTTGTGTGCGACAGTGTTTTCATGCGGTCCTGCACTCCTCCCTCCTATGCAGTATGCGAATCAGAAATAAATAATTACTTTTTATTTTTCGTGCCCTAGCCCAATTCGCCCGAGTGAAACAAACCTTTGTGTGCGATGGTGAAGAGAATCCCTTGCGAAGCTCATGTCCCGATCATCGTCGTCAAGAGAAGCTCGATGCGACGTGTGAAGTTCGTGTCCCTATTGTTGTCATTGATAGAAGCTTGCATCCTTACAGTCGTTAAGAGAAGCATGTAGGAGTCGTCAGCGAGAGAAGCAGTTGATTCCACTTTTTGCAGTTTTGTTGAAGCTTGCATCCTTGTCGTTATCTTCCTTCCTCTTTAGCTCTTCCCCATCCACTAGTAATATCCCGCAATGACTAGGTTAAAACCATGATCTGCTCACATTTCTGCGGTTTTGTTGATTATACCGGTAATCTCCCGCAATGATTTATCCTCTCTTTGGACCTATTCGACTATTCCAAACTTGCTAAGGTGCGGAAATAGCTGCAGATTGAGGTGGACCATGGACCTCCATTCAAAAATCTAAAGAGAAGTTGGTGTCTTTCAGGAAGCAGGTATGTCGTATACCTATTTGAATTTGAACATGAGCTTGAAGATGAGCTTTGGCTTGAACATGCAAATGAGTTTTGGCCATAAATTTCTGTGTGGACCGTGGCTCTGTTGGGAGTTCGATCCCCTGTCCATTTGGTATTTTAGTATTTATTTATTTTTCTTGTGTTCATTGCTTAATTCTTATGTAGATTAATCTGAATCCAAAATAATAAAATCAAAGAGTGACAAAGGGTCCAAAGGGAAAGAAACACAAGTCAAAATAAGAGAGGAAAATGAAAAACGAATATTAATGTGGGCGAGAAAAAAAAAGGATCATAGTGATACTTCAAAACATATATCAACAAAATTAAAAGGAGAAGACCCTGAAAGTGGTAAAATTAAATCTACAGTATGTGAATGGTTCGATAAGATTTAAGGATGTTGAAGTAAGAGATAAAACTAAATGCAAATATTGTTTGAAAGTGTACGCGTTTGATCCTAGGAAAAAATAGTATCAATGCTTTGAGGCCATATATGTTAACATTATGCCATTTTTGAAAGATAGAGAGCAGTCAGAAAATGTTATCCATTACAGAGAAGAAAGTGAAGAAGGATGGTATTATTTTTGGATCCCTAAGAGCCATTAAATTAGACCCTGAACAGTGCAGTATAACTTTGGAAAAAAGATGGTGGTGGTTGAGTTATCGTTTAGATTTGCTGAAAATGAAGGATTTAAAACTATTCTAAACAACTGGAAACAAGATTTAATGTTTCTTCTTAAATCACAATTGTTAAACACTATACAAATATTTAGACTGAGGCGAAAATAAAACTAAAGGAACAACTAAAGTTGGACAAAATTTGTTTAACTGATACATTGTACATATGCAAAGATGTAGTCATATGTGCATGACCGAAAATTGTATTAACAAAGAGTGGAGTTTGCAAAAATGAATTCTTAATTTAGTTAATAGTATTGATCACATGGGAGAGGACTAGGAAATGAAGTATTGAATTGTTTGTCCTCATGGGAGGTTAAGAGAATCCTCACAATTACGATGGACAATGCATTTGTGGATGATGTAGTTGCAAAACATATAACGAGAGAAATCATTGGTTGGAATACATACTAGGACATGAGTTTTTGCATGTGAGATGTTTTGCGCATATTCTAAATGTTGGGAAAAAATCTTATGATTTGGTAGACCATGTTAATTAATGCACTTAAGTATATAGAGCATCTTCTCACTATAATGGTCCCAGAAGGCAGTTGTTCAAAAGAAGACAGGTTCAATTCTACATAGTGGCTAAGTTTATACTCAATTGTCGACCAATAGTAGGTGATCGCCGACCAGATGATTGTTCTGACCGATGTCCACAGATCGGAGTACCAAACGCCGACTATACTTAAGTTCCTTTATTTAATACTCAAACTCACTCGCCGAGCGGCAAAATTAATTTCACTCACTGATCGTTGACTGGACTCAAGAATGCCGTCCGTTGTTCTCTTCTTTACAAGTGAACCCATAATCTTTCCTATAAGTTAAGAAGAACAAGATCCGCGATCATCGCTCGCCAACCAAGGCAATTGTGATCGTTGATCAAGCCATCCATTCATTAGCGCTCAACAAAGGAAAGATCCTCTTAACTAAGAAGAGATCTCTAATCGTTGTTCGCCGACTGAGCATTCAACGATCGTCGACGGAGATTGAAATTTTGTGTGGATTCAAAATGAGCAGTTACTGTGCAGCAAAAGGAAGGCTCCACTTTTCTGCCGCCCATCCGTGCCCATCCTTTTTGGTTCTTGGAGAGATATTGAACAAGACTATATACAGTCCTTCAAGAAACAACAAAGTGACACTCCTTTCGAATTTCTTCTTCTCGATCCCTATCAGCTTTTTGAAAACTAAGGATTCATTTGGAGCGGCGATTGCGGTTAAAAACGCAGTGGTCGGCGGCGGCGTTCATGAACGCAGTGGTCGGCGGCGGCGGTCATGAACGCAGTGGTTTGAAACTATGGTCTCAAACACAGTTTGTCGTTTGATAAAACTGTATTTTTTGTGCTGTCACAAACGCAAAAGCAGTTAAATCTATTTGGTAACACAAAACTATGGTGGTTGTTGACAGTTAATTTTTTTTTCAAATCTAAAAAATTAGATGCTCATCAAAAAAAGCAAAAAAAAAAGAATTCTTAATGCCTAAAATAGAACAAAAAATGAAGATTGTGTTATATAGAATAACCTAGCTTTCACCAAGATGGACGGTGAATATGTGACGTCTTTTTACCTTTTTAATTTTGTCGCAGCAGAATAATTTAAACGTAAACAGAGAAAAGAAAACACAACACAAACAAGGATATTTATAGGGTTCCCCAGTATGGGTACTCCACTTTCCCCCTTCGCCTATCTAGCTACGTGCTAGCCTCGGCAATTCAAATCAACTCGGATCAACAAGTGATCTTACACTCGGAGAACATAACTCCTACCTCAGGAACACTAGCTCGTTCTCTAGCTCAGATCCCCTAACTCAGGATCCTACCTCAGATTCCGCATAAGAATCCTACAAAAAACTTAGATTCAACAGATGAATCCTACAAAGAAGATTTAAGAATTTTTACAACAACTTCTAGACTCAATAAAATAGATCTTGAAAATGTTGAGTCTTCTTGAAGCTTGAGATGATTGAGGTGTAGATCTTCTTCTTCTTCTCGATGAAAGACCTCAGACCTTGACGAAATCTGTCTCCTCTATTGGATTGGCTTTCGGTGAGAGAGAGGAGAACCTTGGTGTAAAGAAACGGGTCTAATCTTGGATCGACTGATCTGAGAACTTGCTTCGCTCGATTGAAGACTTGATTGAAAGATTCGATCGATTCTTGAGCAGCGGCGTGATGTCAGTTTGGGGCGTCGGCTGCTTTCTAGATCTCGGGTTCTCAGTAAACTATAGATTTCTCGTGAATACAGGATTAGGAATTAGAATTCAGAATTAGGGTTTGTCGTCGACGTCTCTTCCTTATTTATAAGAGATGACGAGGCTAGCGGCTATTTAGAAATCATTATGATGCTTCCACGTGTCCATGACAGCTGTACGAAATGATAAGAACGATCGTGATCGTCGGAATTCGAATTTAAGAAACAACGTGAATTGTCTCGTCGATATTCACTGTACACCTCTAGTCGATATAAGCAGTGCAGTCGACATCCACTGTGTAGTCGACATAAGCAATCTAGTCGACATAAGCAATCTAGTCGACAAGAGTAATCTAGTCGACAAGCAATATTAAATTCTTAACCAAAGCATCTCTGGTCGACAAGCACTGTGCAGTCGACATAAGCAGTCCAGTCGACAAGAGCAGTCCAATCGACAAATACTTAAGTCTTTACTTTGTCCAAAGATCTTCAAGTCGACATAGAACATTCACTGAATCTGTCAAAGGCAATCCTAGTCGACATGCACTGTTCACAGAAGTAATGCAGTAGGCATCTCCAGTCGATATGCATAGAATGTTTTGTTTGTCTAAGGGTCTTCTAGTCGGCATACTGAATATGCTTTCTTTATCTAAGGGTCTTCCGGTTGATATACTGAATATCGGAGACATGTCTAGTCGACAAATGACTTAGACTATTTTGAACTTTTCAGATGTTTTAGCCAATGCTCCAACCAGATGTCTGGAACTTTGTAAATATTGAAAATGATTAAGTGACAAGTTTACCATAGTCTAGAACTTATGTCGACATGGTTTTTGCACAATGAGGAATTACATTGGCAAAACTATGTTTATTGACACTAAGTCTAGCTCTATGCTAACCTTGCACTAAATAATACCTGAAACATCAAAACTTAAACATTCATCAAATACATAATGAGTTTATCTTTATCCTGGGGACTTCTTCAAATCAGGATAATTGTGGACAATTTCCCCAACAGATTACACTAAACATTTGAAATTATTATTCAGATCCAACATATATGGAGCTACCAACTAGCCAAGAGAAGAAAAGAAAAGAAAAAGGAGTTACCCAAAACAGTCAGCGCACACGGGTAGGGTTTTGGAAGGAGGAGTCGCGAGGGGTTCTGGAGGTTCCTTCCATGGCGTCGGCCTACCGTTGAGGTGTCTGGAGCTCGTATGCCTTCGAATTACTCTGAAATGGGGAGAGATTCGCGCACGTGGTAGGGTTTCGGAAGGAGTTGTCGCGAAATCAAAATCGCACCGCAGGAGTCCAGATGTGAAAGCGGGTGCTAGCAGCGGCCGAGAAATGCCCTAAAAACGCTGAAATTAGCGTGGCGTTTGCGTTTTCGCGCCCCAAACAGGCAGCGCACTGCGGTGGCGTTTTTAATTTAAACGCCACTGCAGCTAAAACGTCGTGCCAAACGGGACCCAAGTCTCCCATTCTTCTTAAGACTTATCTAGAATCACCTTATCTCTCTTGGTGATATTTTCTTTCTGATCAAGCATTCACAAACAACTGTAAGGGGTTACAGGATCTCCCTTCAAAAGATCTGTGGTGGGTTTCGAGTCCCCAGTGGACAAGACTCATTGGATTTTGGGGCCTCCAAGTAGAAAAGGCTATGTTTGGCCTTGTGAAAGCAGTGCAATCCCACTGTCGTGGAAGAGAGAACTACCCAAACATTTTGGGGAACCTAAATAAAACCTTGTCATTTATGTGATTGAATGTGCTCTATAGCATAGATTTAATTCAGTTTTATTTCCTTGTTCATTTGATATGCATCCTTCTGTGTTCAATTTGTGAGTTAAAAGAGAAATTTTTTATCTTCATTCACCCCCCTCTAGAGAAAAACTCGGATCTTCTTCTACATCTTCACTAAATTTAATTGTGAAAAAGGGGTTGTCTGAATATAATGATTCGATTGAGAACATTCGGTTGGCAGTTAAATATGTGAAAAGATCTTCTCAATGACTTGAGTGATTGCTGAGATTGAGTACAAACATTTGTTATGCTTAGATGTTGACACTAGATGGAATTCAACTTATTTGATGTTTAGAGACAACGGTAAAATTTGAGAAGGCTTTCAAAGGATTAGAGAATGAAAATTCATATACAAATTATTTCCCTAAAGGACCTCACACCCAATTTAATTGTAAGAATGCTAGCCTACTTGTAAAACTCTTAAAATTGTTTTACATTGTTACTTTGGAGGTATCAGATTCCATATCCAACTTCATATCTATTCTTTCAAAATATTTCAATGATGGAGCATGCTATTAACAATGTGTGATAGTACTGATTAGGCTATAAGTAGTGTTTTGTACTGCATGAAGACTAAGTTTGATAAGTATTTGGGGTAGTTTAGAAAAACATTGTGTTGGTGTATGTTGCTTTTGTTTTGGATCAGTGTTTGAATGTGATAGATGATGTTTATGAGTGAAAGCATACTTACTCGCTTATATGATCATTATAATACAAATGCAAAACCAACTATTAGTCAATCTCATGTTGGTCGGTCATCAAGCTCTGTAAAGTGTATAGATGTAGATGTTAAATTTAGCTTTATGGAGTATAAAAAGATGTGGTTGGATGATTCTGATGAAGAAGAAGCTATAATTTGTACATTTATGTTGACATTATATTTAAAGGAAGACGCACTTAAAATGCAACTCAACTTTGAAACATTGAATTGGTGGAAAGTGAATTTTTCAAGGTTTCCAATACTACCAAAATTGTGAGAGATGTTTTAGAGATAACAATCTCAATGGTGGCCTCTAAATCATAATTTTGTATTGTTGGCAGAACAATAGATCCATTTAGAAGCTCACTGGCAGCAAAAACAGTTGAAGCTCTTATATGTGGTCGTGATTGGTTGCATTGTAGGACAAGTCTCAATGAGGTGGCAAAAATGATGCTCAATGCAAAGAAATATGAAGAACATGGTAAAGGTAAATATATTTTTCTTTTATTGGTTTTAGTATTAAAAGGTTATTGCATTATAATATGTCTACCAGATAACATATATTTTTTTCTTGTTTTAGAGTTCGAAAAAAAACACAAGAAAGTCAAGATCATCTTGTAGAGGAAGATGTACACTTGTAATGCGCGTGCAATGTCCATATGGTTTTAAGATCACGATTAAACATATGGTAACAAACTTTGAGTTATTGCTCTTGCAATCTAACTTCACTTTTAATAATTTGTTTGGAGAAATGTATTAGCTATTCACCTTTGACTAATTTATCTGCTCCAATTAGATTAGTTTTTCATGATTATTACTAAATACTAGGTGTATGTCCTCTATATTTTTTAGCACAAAAGATTTAAGAAAAATGTAAGATTAAAATTGTAAATACACTATATAATTTTATAAAAACCAAAATCGCACAGCAAAATCAGACTCTAAATTGCATCGATGCCAAACCGGACTGCACAGTTTTGGTGCTGTGCGATTTTGTTCGGTCCAAAATTGACCCCCTTCAGTGCACCAAACCACGGTACTTATAGCCCTAGAAAATAGTCTAGAAGACAAGTTGGAATTATCTAATTTAGGGTATTTAATTATAATTTATATGTTGTACATTTTTTAAATGTTGTGGTATTTTTGTGATCAACCTGCAGTGTGTGGACTTATTTGCAGAATGCCTATTTTTGTAACTCAATTAAAAGACCCCCTTTGGCTAGAGAATAAAAAGGGCAGCCCGGTGCACAAAGGTATCATTGCGCAGCGAGGGTCCAGGGAAGGGTCCCAACCACAAGGGTGAAATGTAGGCAAAGCTTACCATGCATTTTTCCTAGAAAATAAAGAGGAAAATTTATTCTTAGATGTCTAATTAGGGTATGATGCTCCACTAGAGCTCTAGTGTAAGCAAATGCAGTAAATGCTCCATAGTATCCTCACCATAAGCATCTCCACCTTCGTCGAAGCCTTCGACGAATTGAGGATCCCGACCTGTAACAACTTGGTGCCAAAATCACTCGGTCCTCATCCTCTCTTCCTCAAAAATCAAATCCACCCATTGTTCATTGATGCAGACCATAAAACTGGCCTTTTCGCAATCTCCCAGCCGCAGCATTGCATTCGTTGCTCCCTTCCCCGCGGTCTAGTTTGTCGATCTCTAGATTCGATGGCCTTTCTAGGCCAACAATGCCTTTCACAGATCTCGCTCCTTCGATTCCTGAGAGCAACGACCCTTTTATACGTCGTTCACATATCATGACCCTTCAATTCTTAAGATCGACAATCTTTTTAGGTCGGCGACGCCTTCCATTGATCCCCCATCACCCACATGATCCAACTGCGTGATCGGCGACATGTGTGATCCAACAATCGACAAACCATATAGTCAATCATGCTCAAAGACTGTCTAACAAACCCATCATCAATTTGTGTGATCTCTCACGTGCATTTTTCCCTTCCAGCAAGCGATCTGCAATCACTCAACATAACCCGACGATTGACTATACTTCCCACAAAACGCTTGACAATCTCATCCATCCAACATATGATCTCCAATTGTCATTTCGTCTTCATTTACCTCTGTTACTAGCAAAAGCACTTCCGCAACAATTCATCTATTTGATGCTCGTGTTCCTAATGCATTGTTTGCCTTAGACCCCTTTTGTAGTTGTGTGGTTGTTTTTATAAGCCAGGTTATTTAGCTCAACTCCCCTAGCCAAGAAATATTGTCGAGCTCAAGTCCGGTCATTCCTTGGCACTTAATCAACTATCGAGCACATGCGTCTAAGAATCCTACTTTGTAAAAATTAGTAAGCTCCTTCCTTCTCGAGAGCTTTGTAGAGTCCCTTCGTGGAAGCCCCAGCCCAATACCAACCACTTCCCTCTTCCTCAACTCTTTCCTAATTCTCTCCAACCACATGGGCGAAGTCAAAACGTGGCTGGCAGAAATCTCACACATGTTGGAAACGTCTAGGGTTATCTAGGAAGCCATAACGGTGCAACAACGAGCGGTTTTC
Source organism: Dactylorhiza incarnata (assembly GCA_033032865.1). Taxonomy (NCBI): domain Eukaryota; kingdom Viridiplantae; phylum Streptophyta; class Magnoliopsida; order Asparagales; family Orchidaceae; genus Dactylorhiza; species Dactylorhiza incarnata. Next base: position 13,318,152 of record JAWHQI010000028.1, read on the forward strand.
TCAGTCTTCATCGTCAAGCTCGACAAAAATGTGTAGGGCCAACGCACCGAGGCACATGCAATTCGACAACATCCAGGGCATTTGCCCTGCAATTTTATGCCCAATTGTTCTGATTGAAGGACAACAAAGCACGATAGAGCTCTGAAGAGGAAATACAACCTCAGTTAGTCCTCGACACTTCAGCTGCTCTACGCCGACCCATATTGTCTCCACTCAATCGGCCTCTCCTCAGTCATTGATCTGGTGGTTTCAACTCCGCAGAACACTCTCAAGTCATCGTCCCCAGTTATTTATGCTCGGCAGTGCCTTCCACCGAAGAACCTAACTATTACCATCTAATGGACCTTGCAGTCGCCCCCCTCCAATTGCTCTCATCCAACAGGGTCATCTCCCTCCATCCTTGAGCCCACAGTCACGCACTTGTCTCTTGACAATGTTGCGTGCAGTTTTAGCTCCTTTATCCCCCCTTGTGACTAGCTAAATCAACCTCTCTTCAGCGGGAGTGTGGTGGCGAATAGTGTAAGAGAATTAGCACACAAGAGCAAGAGAGAAGTGAACTCAAAAACTTCTTACTTCAAAAACTTGAATGAATTATAAATGAAATTTGCATCCCCATTTGCAGAGCTCTTCATCGTTATATACAAGTCTGTCATGGTTTATCTCACTACATCTTTTCTCTTTATAAAAGCATACAAAATTCTATCTTATATTTTTATATATAGAAATAAATGCCACATCCATGTATATGCTTCCAAAGCAACCATGAAAGTGCATCCAAAGCAACACGCAATTACTTCTGAGCCTTCATATGTAAATGCTTACACCATCAGGGCTTAAGGTGCAATGTTCTCCCTTCATGACTAAGTTTTCTTCTTTCATGGGTAAATAATATACATGATGATGACACCTATATTTTTTATGATAATAGTATATATATATATCTATAAACATATATATATATATATATATTGCATATGCATATTAAGGTTTTCTATGAATGATGCATGGAAACATTTGGCTATGATTGGACTGGTTAGGGGTGGCTGCCAAGGTTGCTTTTAAATGAAATGAGTGGCATTTTAATTAATTTAACCTTCTCATCCTTTCTATCTTTTACTCCTCCTTGCTTCACTGGGTTGACGCGTGATATCGACTAAATGTAGTGTATTGGGATATTCACATGCGCCATGACGCTGCATGTTCATGGGTTGTTTACCTTGTTTCCCTTTAAGTATGTTGTGTTGATGGAATTTTGGCCGTTGAATGTTTGATTACGACAAATAATTGGAGGTCTTCGGGAAAATTTGGCGGTTCCATTCGTTTTAATATGAGGCTTAGGTTATTGATACTAGTTGGTCGCTATTATGAACATTTCAAGCCTAACTCTCCCTCATCTTGTTCTTATTCTTCTTTCTTCCTTTGGTTCTTCCTGGGAAAAGCAGGTGCCCTAATTTTTCTTATAATTAATCGTGTGGCCATTTCTGGTGTATAACATCTTCAAGTGGAAGTCTCCTTGTTTTGGTCCATGGTGCAACTCACAATAGGATTTACAATTTGTCTTTATGTTTTGTGGCCTAGATTAATATGAGTTAAATTTGTGTTTTGTGCCTTAAATCTATATGAGTTCTTTGAACTCCTCTTTATAACCTAGATCACCTCTTTTCTGTGAAATTTGCTACGCGTACTACAGTTGTGACGGCAACTGAGGGATGATCGGTAATACTAATGATCCTAAGGGCAAAGGAAAACTAAATGTGAGGTCTTACTTATTTAACTATGTTGCATACTTGTTGCAAGCTTCTTCGTAGCATGTCGCTAACTCCATGACAGAGGTGGACGGAGGTAGCAGGGGAGTAGGAGACACAAGGGAGTCGTGCTCAACCAAAGGAAAAGGGGTGAGGGAGAGCCTTGCTCAACCCAAACCTTACTTTAAGGAGGGCAAGAGGCGAACTAAGAAAGAGACTAAAGATAATTAATTCATTGTTTACCAATGAAGCACCGATACTTCCTTGAGGGTCACGTACCCGTACCGGATACGTATCCGATACCGGTACGTACCCGATACTCGCGGATACACCTCTTGTTCTAGTATGTTGATACACTTGGACTTGGTAGACTGTTCTGCATATTGTAATAAGAGTATGTTTTTTGTGAAGTAAACAAAAAACTTTTGAGTGTCTTTTAGAAAAGAAAAATTGTGACTCAGAAATATAACGTGCGATGCTTGTTTATTATAGTAACAAAATGTACTTCAATTTAGGTATCTTTTTTCGTTAAAACTATAAATGATTTGATTTAAATTTTATTATTTTGTTTTTTACTTATAATTTAAGAATTAGATGTTTTAAATTTGTACTGTTTCTATTTGTTCAACATGAACTTTTCTATATTTAATATTTTGTTAATTTGTCTCTAGACGAACCAGAAATTGAATATGTGTTAATCTTCAATAATGGGAAAGAAAAGGAAGAAAATGACTGATAAACATCCTTAAATTTGATTCAAATGATTATGAATATTTTTTGTTAGAGAACTTCATATTATATTGCATTAACTATGAATTTGTACTTCAATTGATGATTTATGCAATTATGCTTGTTGTTTAATTATTTAGAGAACTTTTAATTACATTTGTGATAGTATACATATATATATATTTATTATATTTAATACAACGCATCCCGCCGCACCCGTATCCTTATTTTTTAAATTTTGTCGTACCGCCGTACCGGATACGTATCGTACCCGGTACTCGTACCCGTACCGGTGCTTCCTAGTTGTTTACCCACTCATGACTCAATGGGTCCTTAGATAGAAGATGCATGACACGAACATAAAATAAAGATGTAACATGCACCGACACGAACATAAAATAAAGACGTGGAATTCATAACAACTCAAAATGACAACATAATAAAAGCGTACATAAAATTATGGGTAGATATTGAGTCCATAACGTCCCACCATTCCTTCACTTTGAACTTGTCCTCGAGCTCATTGACGGGTATAAAACTTATGATGCAGTTTATCTGACTCCTTGATTTCTCACAAGAGCAGCTCCTTGTAGCATGTTGCTGGAGTTGATGCTTCATCGAGAGGGGGGCGGGGCCACCGCCATGCTCATGGATGACGCTAGCGATAGTGATGTTGTCAATGAGTCGTTGCCAACATAGAGGTGGAATCAACGAGCCATGTAGTGGGTGGTCATGGGCGTGGCGGTTGTGTGCCTGGGGTCGGGAGAAAAGGACCCAGTGGCTGTGGGTGGTGGGGAACAGTCGATGGTCCTGTAGGATGGTAACCACAGTAATCTGGAGTGGAAGTGTTTGTTGTGGAGAGACGGGAAGAAATAGCTAGAGAGGACGGTCCTGGATGGAGACAGCGGGGACTGATAGTGGTCGAATGTGGTTGAGTGTGTGTCGGGCACGATTTCGAATTGCATGATGTGTGAAGGGGAATCTTGGTATGCATCATTGAGGCCCATAAATTTGGCGATGAGTGGCGAAACTTATTTGTGTCACCGCGTGAGCGCAACTAAGTCTATATTAGCCTATTAGAATGATACCCCGGCCTTTAAATAGTTTCGTCGAGTAATCCCATAAGCCATTTTTGACACTACTAATGTCTACCTTTTTAAAATAACAAAAACAATTAATTAATCAACTAATTGATCAAATAACTAAATGAATTAATCGGTAATGACGTGTTGGTCGAGACAACAGCGAGCGCGCAAAGAACGCTACTCCTGCTGTCGTGGGGCTCGAAGCGGAAGCAAAGGCATGTTCGACACCAACGGAAGCAGGCGCAAGCTCAACACCAACGGAAGCAGGCGCAAGCTCAACACAAGTGGATGCAAGCGCGAGCTTTGATAGGGTGTGAAACCTGGGACCTGCACCAGGCACTGCCGTAAATGGGTTGGGTAGAGTTAGAATCGATGAAAGCGGAGGAATCGAATAGGAAAAGATGTTGACTAAATAGAAATGAATAAGATCTGGCTCGATCGAGAGAGAAAGATGCTCGAGTAGAAGGCTTGGCAGCATCCATCAACAGAGCAGAGAGGTGTCGGTGGCTCGTCGATCTGAGACTATCCTCGACCACGATGAATGAAAAAGCTCGCAGCAACGTCGAAGTAGATGGGTTGTTTGGTTGTTCTTCAGCAAAAGATGACAGAACATAGGGGTCGAATTTGAAGTGTCAGAGGGAAGCGTTGGTAGAGCTAGAGTTATGCGTTCCCTATTCATCGACGAAGATAAGAACAAACGGTATGGCTGCTCATCGACAAAGGAAGAAAGGGATATGTGGTTGCAGTTGCTCATTGGAAAACAAATACGATTGTGAAAATAAGGAGAGGGATGGAAAGCCCTGATACAAAGTTATTGCGGGCTTTCCCTTAGCATGTTGGTAACTCATCAACAGAGACGGACGGAGGTAGCTGGGGAGGCGGAAATACAAGGAAGTCATGTTCAACCGGAGGATAAGGGGGAGGAGGGGAGACTTGCTCAACCCATACCCTCCTTTAGGGAGGAGGAGAAGAGAAGAACTAAAAAAGAGACTAAAGAGAAATAATTCATTTCTTACTCATCCCATGACCCAAGAGGGTAGTTAATAAAGGATATATGATACGAACATATAATAAAGACGGGACATGCAATGACATGAACATAAAATAAATACATGACATACGACGACACAAACAAAATAAAGACAACATTCATAACAACGTTAAATAACAACTTAATGGAACATACATAAAATTACGGCTAATAGATAGTGAGCCCATAACAAACACTTTTAAGTTAATTTTTAATAAAAAAGGGCAGCCCGGCGCACAAAGCATCCCGCACAGCGAGGGTCCAGGGAAGGGTCCCACCACAAGGGTGAAATGTAGGCAAACCTTACCCTGCATTTTTGCAAGAGGCTGCTCCCAGAACTCGAACCCGTGACCTCAAGTCAACACCTCAACCGGTGCACCAAGGCTCCCCTTCAAGTTAAATTTCTATAAGAAAATAAATCTTTTTAGCTCTGAATATATGTCTGGGGCACGACATTTGTTATTGAGGAATATTTTTCATGAATCTGAAAGTAGAAGGTTATTCCCCCACTACTTACTATATGAATTTCTGTTGGGATTTCAGTGGACCTCCATTCAATTTTCTCCTATTTTCAGTAAAACAAATCTGTGAATTTACAGCGGGGGATTTCCCTGCTTCAGTATATTTCTTTTGATTTCTGCATGACCCAGCAGTGTGTATCACTATTTTGGCTGTATTTTCTATTGGCTTTGTATGAACTTGCAGCTGGGAGTTCTCCCTGTTTTTAATTGGATTTCTGCTTGAGTTTGTGTGAACCTGCAGCTGGGAAATTATCCTGTTTTAAACAGGATTTCTGTTCACCATTTTGTATGAACATGCAGAAGGAGTTGCCCTATTTTTGGATTTGAAATTGTCTGTTTGTTGGTATATGAACCTGCAGCTGGGAGTTATTCCCTATTTCATTGTGGTCTCAGCTGGGATCTCTTCCAGATAAATTTCAGCTGGATTTATTCTAGCGGCAGTTAAATATTTCTTTTACATGCTTCAAAGTAATTGTGGCAAGTTTTTGTAATTAAGTTTTTGTAATTTGCAATTGGCTACATTTCTCGGCTTTATCTTTTTTCTTCCGTGAGCATTTATGTCCTATGGTGGACTGTATCCATGCCCCTGGATAAATGTTGGGAAATTATATATGTGGCCGGTAAAGAGGATGTCCCGCCCCCCAACCTGTTCTTACTTGAATAACCTGTGAAGTTATGTATTTTTTCATGATGGTTTCTCTATTTCTATAAAATAGTTTGCGGCTCTTCTAAAGTCTGCTACATAAGTCTGCTACATGCATTTTGTTACAAGTTGCCAGCAAATTGAAATTTTTTGAGAAGTTCTGGGGGGAGGACTGAATGAATTTCTTTATCCTTACTTCTACCATAAGTTTCCTATGAAGGATCTTTACAATACAGACGGTACTATTAGTCCCTAGCATGTTGCACTCTAATGTTGCACTCTAATGTTGCTTTCCATACATCTTCTCTTCAGTTAATTAAATTTCTTCTATAATTTAGCAGCTAAAGGTAAGTGTTGCAAAGATTGGTAGCAATTAGAACTGTCTTGTTGGCATGCTTTATTACTGAAAATGATTTTTGCCCTATTCTTTCCCCTCTTCTATTAAGGGCATGTTCATGATGTTATTTAAGATTGATTTTCATATATAACTTGAAGGTATGAAAAGTAATATGAAATAAAATAAAATGTTCATTGATGCATTCTAGCAAGACTAAGGAAATGATTTACTTGTCCACATGAACTAAAAGAAAATAGCAATCAAGGTGTCGGTGAGACGGCCTCGAGCTAGTGTGACAGAACATGGCAAATAGACTAGTAGCCTAGTCATACTACATGAGGGGCCCATATGAAAAGAAAAAATAGTAAATTTACTCTTACCTTTGCTAGATTAAATAAAAGAAAAGGAAACTAAACTAATGAGCTCTATCAGTTTTTATCCCATACATGAGCAAGAAAATGAAATTTATTGAGACACATTTGCTATATTTCATGTATACTTGCAAATGTTTACAGTTTGAATTAATATTTTCAGTTCAAATTTTTAAGCATTATGTTAGCACATATTGTTAGTAACCATTGCTTGCTTGTATGTGTTAAAAGAGTGGGAATTCACATATTCAGTGTGACTGAACAGATACTATCCAAAAAATTTAGGCCACAAAGGAAGAAGTGACTAGTAGGATGTCCAGGGGAAGAAAACAACCAAGAGATCAGAATTACAAGATATAGATAAACATATTATGTGCTGTTTTTGATGTGGTTGAAGAAGATAAGAAGCATTGTCAAGGGAAAAGTTACACTCATGAGAACCTTTAATTATATTTAGGATAATGTATGTTGGTTGTTAGCTACCTTTTGGGATGTTGAGCTTTCACGACCCATGAAGTTATGTATGGGTTAATCCTAAAAAATCAAATTTTGTAGCAGTTAAGTGCATACTTAGATATCTTATTGACACACCTCACTTGAATTATGGTATCTTAAAACCCACAATTATGTGTTTTCGTAAGCTTCTCTAATTCGTATTTTGGTTGCAAAGACAATCAGAAAAGCACTTCAGGTACATGTCAAGATGCTTAAATTTCATTGTATTAACCACTACCGAGGTTGAGACCAATGTAGTTGGTAGTTGTATGACTTAGTGTTTTTGTCTTAAAGAACAAATATATGATTTTAGCATTGAGTTTGACCACATTCTCATCAAATGTGAGAATACTAATGTCATAATCCTAACCAAGAATCCTATCCAATATTCATGAACCAAACACATTGCGATATTTCATTACTTCATTTGTGATCATGGCAATTGTGCAACATAGAAGTAGAATTTTATTGGAACTAAATTCAAATTGTCAAAATTTTACAAAACCACTTCGCAATGTACCAGTTTGGCACCCTAAGGAAAAAAATGAATATGCTTAACCCAAATATTTAATTTTTATCTTCCCAACACTTTCATCACTTCAAAACAAAATGGTTAGGTAGTGAGCATCCTCCAAATTTTTTTCCAATAGTTTTGTTACGCAAAAGCCTTAATCAGAATTTCAATACAAGATATCACTGACCCAATAAATTTAATTTAATATGTAACATTTTTTTCTTAGCCGGGACACCAATACATAATTATTGAGACTCTAATACATGACTACCGAACTACAGTAGAATTAAATTTATGGTATCTTGAGTCTTTGTCTTTATCGAGCCCCCAATAGGCCACCGATTGTCCAAATCAGGCCGCCGGTTGTCTGAATCGGGCCGCCGGTTGTCCGAATCGGGCCGCCGGTTGTCCGAATCGGGCCGCCGGTTGTCCGAATCGGGCCGCCGGTTGTCCGAATCGGGCCGCCGGTTGTCCTAATCGGGCCGCCGGTTGTCTTAATCGGGACCCCAATAACCTCGATTCTAATCTTAAATTTTATTTTATTTATAACCATTTGAAGCGAAATTGAAGGGATTTTCTTCTTTACCGGGAATTAACCCATTGCATTATCACTTATATATACATTCCTAAACCTTCAATTCAATTGATCAAATATTCAGTTCAAAGACATTCAACATAGAAAATCCCACTCTCTACATTCATTCTCCATCATGGTTTTTCAAATCACGAAAGCATTAATCTAGAGGAAGAACAAATATCAAAGGGAATTCAAGGATACACTCGCTGATCAAGAAATATCTTGGTGATTGAAGGCTTGAAAATCACAGGATCGTAATTTTTATTTTATGTAAATTGTAATCATGTGATCTTTGTAAAAGAGAGGTATATTCACTCATAACTCATAAGAGTAGATATAAGAATTATAAGACTTCTTCGTCTTAAGAAATGTATAACCTTGTTTGGAGTGGTTACGAACAAGTCCGAAGAAGTTGGGAACCACATTAAACTTTATGTTCATTGTAATTTGTGGTTTGCAATTTTTTCTGAAATTATTCAGACTTGCAATTATTTATCAAAAAAGTTTAAATAGCAAAAGTTAGCCAATTTATCCCCCCCCCCCCCTAACCCACCCACCATCTTGGGTGTAATCACACGTTAAAATAAGTTCTCAAGGAACTAAAATTATCACTAATAGCTAAAAATAGTACATGCACTTTTGCAACGGTTTACTAGCACGTTTGTATTATTGACAAAATAAGTGCAATGGATGGGAAAAAGAGATCGTGTTATTTAATTCATGAATTCGCATTTAAGGAACTATAAAAATATTATGTTTAACAGATAGAGGCAACAGTAGTTGTCAATCTTGATTTGTATGCCAAAAAAATGTAATCAGATTCTATCAAATATCAAACTTAGATAAACCATAAAAATAAAAAATTATTAGCTACAGCCACATCAACTGTGACAAGGTCACTATTAATTGCCATTTGAATGCCGTAAAGAGGTTAAAAAACTAGTAGATGGTATCAAAAATAAATAATTAAAATATCAACAGCATCATTGTGTCAAACAAAAGAAATATTTGTTGAATTGGTATCAACTAAGTCCCAATCAATAATAAACATGTGTCTAAAAGTTACCTAGCCTCTTTGTCAAACCCAAAACGAGCCCCAAAATAGAAGGCAACTGCTAGCAACCATGCATCACTATGAACAGCAACAAGTGACAGCCAGTCGTTCTCATCCATTCCGTCCCTGGCAAAATTTATTCCCAGTGCCGGTTCAGGAAGCTCGGGAGGCACTTCCTCAGCAGGCAAGGTCACCTCCCAGGTCTCATTAGGAAGCCCATAAAGACATAAGTTCTCCTTTTCTGAAATATGTGTGCATATAATAACTATGATATGAAAGACAGTATTAAAGGTAACAAAAACATGAATAGTTCGCTAATAAGAATGCGTTCAATATAATGGCCATGTAAGTATGTGTGAGTGTGAGCATGCGCACAAGCGCACACATGTGTAAAGAACAAAAATTCAAAACACAAGTGGCAATGAAAATAACCAAAGCAACACAATGTAACATATCCCTGAACCAGACCAAAATAATAATAAATTGCAGAAAAATGTAGCATTCATAGATAATTGAACGCTTTAAGAAATAACTTTGCAATTTATTTTCCAATTTTACAAAAATACATAAAAAAAAATAGGCATGTTTCAATATGACAAAAAAACATAAAAAATAGGCATGTTTCAATATGACAAAAAAACATAAATAATAGGCATGAAACAGAAGACAGCGTTAATATTGATATGACTTGATGTAATCAAAGATAAGATACCCAGAGAGAGGAACAGAAATCATTAACCAAGATCAAAAGCCTCAAATATCAGTCAACTCTCTATTCTCAAAAATCTCCATGCCTGAAATATAATCAACGGGTCACCAAAAGTGACAAGTATTAACTAACCCGGATCACAGAGCTGGTAGAACTTCTCCACTTCTGTAATAAAAAAAAATCATCAAATCAAGCAAGCAACCTCCATGTTAGTACGGATTGAGAGTCATAACCGAGACATTATAAACAGTAAAAATACCAGACACGGGCGAGATAAGTTAAGAAAAAAAGACCTGTAGTCAGAGCCTTCACCATGCCGGCCCGACGGCCTCTGAAATCCCTGAAGACCTCCTCAGGTGTTCGAGCATTGTACCCCGCTCCGCCTCCATCCATCCCTCAGCTGACACTCCAAAGGCGTAATGATTGAGAGATTCTCTGAATTGCCTCGAACCCGGGAAATGGTACACGATTGAGAAAGTGGAGGGGAGAAGGAGATTAGGGTTATCAAATCTGGTGGAGAAATGTAGGATTCTAGCTGGTACCCGAAACAAACTCCAATCTACCGAAGGAATCAACAAGGCATGAAGAGAGGAAACCCAGGATGGGAGAAAAGCAAAAAGGGAGAGGAGACGAAAGGGAGGTTTTGCGGGTTTTGTTCTTCGTTTTATCCTTCTTTTTTCCTGTTTTATTTGTACATCTACTGCTCTCAGGCATGAATTCCTTCGCAAGGGACCCGTAGGTCGTACAACCCGAGCCCCAGAACCGAGTAGCTCTCTCTGTAGCGGTATTCGAGATACAGAATCGCTACAGGCAAACGGCTGCCCAGCAAATCAAATCAACCGCTATAGGCAAATGGCTGCCCACTAAAATCAAATCAACTGCTACAGGCCATATTTGCATACCGGAAATTATCTGCATCTCCGTCAATTTCATACGGTAGATCCGGCAGAACGTAGGTATAAGTTATAGGTCCGGTCGGGTGTTTCCTCGATCTCGCTCGTCCGCAAACAATCACGAATTATCACGCCTATGATCCAGCATCGGCGACGATGTTGGCACTCCACCCAGCCTACTGAAGCTTAGGGATCCCTTTGTTTTTGTACTGGCACCCTCAATACGTCTATTACCCAAACATAATCTTTGTCGCAATTCACGCAATTTTTGTAGATCTCTTTTTTGGCATGTGTGAAAGAGGTGGTAAAATGCACTTTTGTACTTTACGGTGAAGTGCACTGATCCAACAGTACGCGTAGATCAGTGCAACGCACTTTGAGATGTATGCACTTTAAGATATGTGCACTGATCCACGCGGACCGTCAGATCAGTGCATTTTACCGTAAAGTGCAAAAGTACACTTTAGCATCTTTTTTTTCCCTTGGCATGTCCAATGAGTTGCTTCACCACTAGTCCTGAACAAAAAAATCGGGCCTGACGGGCCGGCCCAAGCCCGGCCCGGTCAAGCCCAGCCCGGTTCAGGCCCGAACCGGGCCGAGCCCTTACCCGGGGCCCTAAAAGGGCCCCGGTTTGGAGCCGTTACCCGGCCCGGCACCCGGCCCGGTCCGGGCCGGGTAAAGCCCGATAATCGGGCTAGCCCGAGACCGGATCGGGCTATAAGACCCGATTGAGCCTAACGGCTCTTATTAGAGTCGTTAGGCTCATATCATGGCAGCATGGCTGCCATGCTGCCATGAAGGCAGCCAACGGCTATTAGAGCCGTTGGCTGCCATTATATATATATAATAATATATTATTATTATTTTTATTATTTTTTTAATTTAAAAAAAAAACCAAAAAATCCTATAAATACCCCCCTCCCCTCTCTCTTTTCTCACACCTCCTCTCTCTCTCTCTCTCTCTCTCTCTCTCTCTCTCTCTCTCTCTCTTAGCTCTCCCAATGGCGTCGTCCTCCTCAACTCCAGCGTCGTCTTCCCAAAGTACGGCTTCGGTGGTGGAGCACAATCGTAGAGCGGGTATTTGGGATAGTCGTGTGCTTTAAAACCGGTCCGAACTGGTCCGGGCGAGACCGGACCGGGTCGGACCGATTCGAGACCGGTCGTCTCTAAGACCGGACCGGTCCTAGAGGTCTCGACGGTCTCCACTATTTGGAGTTAGACCGGTCCCAGACCGGGACCGATAAAAGACCGGTCCGGACCGGTCTTTTACCGGTCCCGGTCTGGGACCGGTTTAACTCCAACGCCTCTTTAAGAGTCGTTATTAATGGCTCTTAAAGAGCCGTTTGCTGTGTAACGGCTCTTAGCCGTTACACAGATTTCAAGCAGGCCGGCAGCGGCAGCAATGCTGTCGGCCTGCTTGAAATGGACAGCCTAGGGCCTAGGCTGGGCTGTCCAGCCTAGGCCCTAGGCTGTCATTTTTTTATTTATTTTTTTTAAGAAAAAAATTTAATGAATTTTTTTAATGATTTTTTTTTTAAATTTTTTTTATAAAATCCCCCCTACCCGCCCACTATTCCCCCCCTCTCTCTCTCTCTCTCCTCCACTCTCTCCCCTCCACTCTCTCCCCTCCACTCTCTCTCATTCTCTCTCACACTCTCTCTCACTCACTCACTCTCATCAAATGGCCTCCTCCTCATCCGCGTCGGCGTCCTCGTCTGCGTCTGTCGCTCACGAAATTTTGGAGCACCACCACAAAGCGCCAATATGGGAGAAGTTTGACAAAGTGCGGGTCGACAGCGAAATAAAGGCGAAGTGCAAATCTTGCGGGAAGCTAATGGCCGCTGCCAGCAGCAACACAACCCTAGCGCGACATTCGAAATCATGTATTGCCAAACAAGCCCCGGAGTCCACTCAAGCTCAACTTTCGTCGACCGGGCACATTTGGACGTACGATCAAGGTCGCCAACGGCAGCGACAAATGCAAACTGTCGTCAAAAAAGGTCTCCCATTCAACTTCTACGACGACAGCGAAATGACGTCGTACTTTCACGAAGAACTTCAACCCAAATATTAGCAAGTAAGTCGCACTACCACTAGACGCGATGCTTTAGCGGCGTACCTGCAAGCAAAACAAGGTTTAATAAATTTTTTTGAAACATTCGACGGTCGCGTTAGCTTAACTAGCGACGTTTGGACTAGCGGTTTATTAGACGGTCATTCTTATATTTGCAATACGTGTCACTGGATCGACCCAGATAATTGGGAGTTAAATAAACGTATAATTTGTTTTCAAGGGTTTGAATTTCCGCACACCGGTAAAGCAATTTATCAGGTTGTTAGTAATACAATTAGGGAATTCAAAATTAAAGAAAAAATTATGAATATAGCTTTCGATAACGCGTCAAATAATGTGATGGCCGTCAAATATTTAATTTCGGATTTGCATCCAATGTTAGAAGGAATTTTTTTTCATACGCGCTGCGTTTGTCACGTACTAAATTTAATTGTGCAAGATAGTTTAGATTTTATGAAAGATTATGTTAGTAAAATCAAGACTATGTTACGAGTTATTTATAGTTCCAAAAAGAAAAAACAAGATTTCAAAAAATTTGTAATTTCGCAAGGTAAAAATTTTTTATGTCCATTGTATGATATGCCCATACGATGGAACTCCACATATAAAATGCTAAAACGGGCTTTGTCACAAAAAACTTTAGTAATTGAATTTTATAATAGTGTAGAAACACATGATTTATGTGAGTCGGACTGGGCCGTACTCGAAGATTACGTTAATTTATTAGAAAGTTTTTATCGGGCAACAACTATTTTATCTGGAGTTTACTATCCTACTAGCTCACTAGTTATTGAAAACATATTATTAATTTCAGAAACCTTTAAAAATTACAAAACAAACGAAATGTGGCGACCGTTAATATTAATAATGGAGGAAATTTTTTTGAAATATTACAAAGATATGTCTTCTATGTTTTCTTGCGCCGCGGCTTTGAACCCTTTAATGGGTGTAGATGGGGTAGAAAATTTTATAGAAGAAATTAATCGTAATTTAGATTTAGACGAATCCAGCGGTTTTTCTATTAATATTAGCGTTGCGAAATTTAATTCTGATTTTACTCGTCTTTATAATTTTATGATCATATGTATGGAGCGCGTCCTCGCGAAGAAATAACACAGCCAAAAACAAAAGACGCTTTAAAAAATAAAATGTTAGAATTAGCATCTAGGAAAAAACAACGAACGTCAAGCACTTTAAATGAATTAGGTTTATATAGCAAAACACAGTTTCAGGATTATATGACCGCACACGAAATTGAAAACTTTGACATTTTGAAATGGTGGAAATCTAAAACAACCGTTTATCCTATTTTGGCCTTAATGGCCCGTGATTTACTAACAGTCCAAGCTAGTACAGTAGCTTCGGAGTCTGTGTTTTCTTTGAGTGGCAGGATTCTGAACGAGTGGAGAAGCCGGTTGACCGAGACGTCTTTGCAGATTTGCATTTGCTACAAGGATCATTTGGATGCTCTGAGGAGGAGACAACATGTTTCGTCAATCGAAAATAGCGAGGAAGAACTTGAAGACGAAATAAGCAACTTAAGCCTAGGCAGTACTACCGAGGAATAAACGATCAAAATGTAATTTAATGTAATTTTTTTAATGAAATGTAATTTTTTTTAAATGCAATTTCAATTTGTATTTTTGTATTTTTAATTAATTGTAATATTTTTGTTTAAATTTTTAATAAAATTTGCAATTTTTTTATTTGTGCTTTTTTTTCAAATAAAAAATTTTTAATTAAAAATTTTTTTTTTTCCTATTTTTTAAAACCGGTCCGGGACCGGTTAGGACCGGCTCGGACCGGTCAACCGGTCCCGGACGGTCCTCCTCAAAAGGAGGAAAACCGGTCCCGGACCGGGACCGATTTCGGTTAAACCGGTCCGGGACCGGTGGCCAAAAAGACCGGTCCCCCCTGGGACCGGTTCAGGACCGGACCGATGGTCCTTTTGCGCAGGACTGATTTGGGAGCATTTCGACATGGTCCAAGTCGGCACGGAAAGAAAAGCGCGCTGCAAGATGTGCTCGAAGTTGTTATCCGTCAGCGGCAACTCGACGCTCGTTAGACACCAAAAATCTTGTGAGTCGAAACAAGCTCCTCCCGAGTCAAGTCAAGCTCAAATTTCTGGAGCAGGACAGATTTGGATGTACGATCAAATGCGACAGCGAGAGATGCAGGCGAAGTTCGTCATCAAACGTGGGCTGCCATTCAGCCTCTTCGACAATGACGACGACACAGAGTACATACATGGGGGGCTTCAGCCCAAATACCAAAAGGTTAGTAGAATTACTTGAAGGCGCGACACGATTAGGTTATATTTAGAAGCAAAACAAGAATTAATTACGTATTTTGAAAATTTCGAAGGACGTGTGAGTCTAACGAGCGACGTTTAGACGAGTAATTTAAATTTAGGATTAGCTTATCTTTGCATCACTTGTCATTGGATTGATCCCATTTCGTGGGAGCTAAATAAACGCGTAATATGTTTTACGGGTTTTGAATTCCCGCACACGGCTATAGCTTTATATAAGGTTATTATGAAATGTGCGCGGGAATTTAAAATTAACGATAAAATACTTAGTTTTTCTCTTGATAACGCCTCCAATAATGGCACCGCAATTGAATTGTTAAAACGAGATTTAAAACCATTTCTCAACGGCGCGTTTTTTCATACTAGATGTGTTTGTCACGTCCTAAATTTAGTGGTACAAGATAGTTTAAAGGCAATGTCAACATATATTAATAAAATTCGCGACATGTTAAAAACAATTTATTGTACTAAACAACGAGCTCAAGATTTTAAAAAATTTTGTAAAACACAAAATCAAAAATATTTGAAACCTCAATTCGATATGCCTATTAGATGGAACTCAACCTATAAAATGTTAAAAATAGCCCTTCAACAAAAAGCACTTCTAATGGAATATTATAGTTTGCTTAATATTGAACACGGTTTAGGTGAAACTGATTGGGTTATTATAGAACATTATATAGATTTACTAAAATGTTTTTATAGCGCCACCGTTTCTTTATCTGGAGTCTATTATCCAACGAGCGCATTAGTAATTGAACATTTCGTACATATCACAGAAAAATTTAGTTATTATAGGAAACACCAAGGTTGGGCTCCTTTAATTAAAGTAATGGAAATTTTTTTTTAAAATATTATAGAGAAATACCGCCTATGTTTTCGTGCGCCGCCGCTTTAAATCCGCTACTTAACGTAGAAGGCGTAGAAAATTTGATCGACGAAATCAATACTAATCTAACCTTAAATATAAATTATGATGATGCGGATGACCCCGTTAGTACTTCAAGTTTTACTACTTTTTTTACGCAAAGTTATAATTATTACAATAACTTATACGGGTCACGACCCCGTGAAGAAATAACGCAACCCAAAACAAAGGATAGTCTTAAAAATAAAATGTTAGATTTAGCTTTTAGGAAAAAAGCGCGCACATCTAGTAGTTTAGATGAATTAGAATTATACACAAAAACTCAATTTAGCGAATTTATGAGTTCGGAAGAGATCGAAAACTTCGATATCTTAAATTGGTGGAAAGGTAAAGCTAATACATATCCTGTTTTGACCTATATGGCCCGTGATTTATTAACTGTCCAAGCTAGCACAGTAGCTTCGGAGTCCGCTTTTTCTCTTAGTGGCAGAGTTTTGAACGAGCGGAGGAGCCGACTTAACGAAGATTTGCTGGAGGTTTGCATATGCTACAAGGACTACTTGGACAGTGTAAAGAGGAAGCAACACATAACATCATTGGAGGATAGCTCGGAGGAGATAGAAGACGAAATGGACGCGTTGAATCTACAAGATGATTAAATCGAGCAATTGTATTTTCAATTTTGTATTTTGTACGACTTAAATTTTGTATTTTCAATTTTGTATTTTCAATTTTGTACCAAATGAACGCGTTTGTAACTTTGTATTTTCAATTTTGTATTTTGTTCTAAATTTTCAATATTAATAAAATTTTTTATTCCAAATTTTTCATTTGGTGCAATATTTAATAATTTATAAATTAAAAAATTAAAATTAAAAAATAATAAAACCGGGTCGGCCCGGATCGGGCCCGAGACCGGCCCGGTCCTGCCCGGCCCGATTCCAGGGGAGGACCGGGCCGGCCCGGCCCGATACAGGAAAAAGCCCGATCGGGCCCGGTCCAGGCCGGCCCGATCGGGCTTTATGTTCAGGGCTGTTCACCACGGGACAACAAATAGAAGGGCACTCACAAAGGTGTTTCACCCAATGCACACTATGGTAAATTCATGGCGCCAAATAGTCTTAATTTCATATCCAATATTTTTTGATCTAAGACGGCTAATTGTAAAAAAAACGGTTCACAAATAAAGAATTTCAAAAATTGATCGTTTTTTTTTTATTTCATTAATAGCTACATAAGCAAATAAAAATATTTTTTTTCAAAAAAAAAAGTTATAAAATAAAATTTTGTTATGAAATTAATACTTTCTCATTTAGTATCAAAAACATGGTGCGGTGAAGCAAAAGCAAAAAAATACTATTATCTGGACTGAATATTATATCCAATACATTGGACTGCAGCAGAATTTTGTGTTCGTATAGCTCTGCCTCAAACAAGTCTAAGCGAAATTTGTATTACCGTTAGAACCATCTTCCAGCAATAGTTCAATATGAGTGATAGAGAAATTCCGTGTTCTCCAATTTATACTTGATTAAGGCAAGAGTATCTATCGAAATATAGCATAAGATATTAAAAATATCAAGGTCGTATTAAAACTCGGGTCTGTCGAGTATTTTTACTTCGAGAAAACAAACTATTATTTTACTGATCGAAACTTAAAGTAAATTTATGATTAAAACTAAAATACGAAAAAAGAAACCTAAACTTGAAGAAAACGCACTTCGAATGAAATATAAAAAATATTTTATAATTTTCTAATTTATACATTGACAGCGGGAATTCCCAAATTATGAACGTGTCTTTCTCGAGGAATACGCCCAACTGAGATTAAGAATATCAATGGAACTCTCGTTCTATAATCGATAACTTAATACTCACCTTACCGAGGTGAATCCTGCAAAACCAGAAGAATCACGTCATCCTCTCTCGAGGGTTGCGTTCAACTCTCTTTATTCGTGAGCGATCTCTTTGTACGCACGAGCCTTTCGACTAACTAGAATACTAAAATATAGGTATGAAAGTCCACACATCGACATATGAACTCAATATAAATCATTAATAAATCGAAGGTAGAAAAAAACTGTTGGAACCTTAGCTTTTGATTTGAGTTAGGATCCATCCCTTTTGTTAATAATTCATCTAAGAAAACTAAGGAAACATAAATTAAATATGATGCGATCGAATCGGAGAATATACATAAGAAAATAATACAAGCTCTCTGCGTTCGACGAATGTCGAACGGCGCTCGACAAATTCTAGCCAGCCAGCGCTCGACAAATCTTCATCAGAACAGCGTTCGACAAATGGCGAAATGCGCTCGACGAATTCAGTCAGAATAATCTCAGCGGCCAGGCATTCTCTAAACGGCTCTCGACAAACTCAATCCAGCCATCTCAGCGGTCTACGAATTCCAAGATAGAGACAATCGCTCAGTACATCAGACGGCGAGCTCAGCCCGACAAATGTCAAGCTGGGATCGACGAATTTCTCTCTGAATTATTTTAATATCTTTTTCACTGTCTTTTGACTATTCCTCTTAGCCGTTGCAGATCAATCAATACTATTGGCCGTTGCAGACTAGCTTTAATAAAAAGAAACGGCAGGTTATCTTCTCGAGGAGTCAAAGCATTGATGGAGACCCCAGCTTTTTCCTTCTTCCCAAGAGAAGAATTCAAATTAAGAGAAAAGGTTCTCAGATTATAAAAAGACAGTTACAGAGAAAGCAACATAGAGAACACACGAAGAAATAAAGAGAAAATCAATTGTTCTTCATTGCTAACATCTTCCTGCGGATTACAAACATCCCGAGACACAAATGACAACTACTTGCTCAAGATCATCACTGCAAAAGAAGGAAGAAGTGCTTAAAAGAAGAGGCCTCCAGAACTGTCATCAAACCTTATCAGACAGGGGGAGCTCTTCAACATCAGATCCATTCAACACCACATTTGGATCTCCAAGAGTCTTCTTATACAGAGAAGAACAATATAATTTCTGTTTTCATTTTACTTCCTTACCCCATCCTGTACAGGGTTATAACTCCCTTCAAAAGTTAATCCCGGTGACAGGGCACCTTAGCAAAAACCTGCATCTTGGTTAGAGCACCTTATCAACAGCTCACTTGGTGTGTGGACACCTTATCAAAAACACCTTGGTGTGAGGGCACCTTATCAACAACCTCCTAGTGGATTCCTACCAGTGGGTAGAAGAGTAGATGTACCCAGTTGAGGGGAACTACTATATATTTTTGTGTCATCTGTGGATTGCTTGTTTTTATCTATTTGTTTTACCTCATGTGTTGTATTTATTTAGATGCACTTTAGCTGTTTGGTTTTATTACTCATACAAAAATCAGCAAACTCACTCATATAAATAGATATATCACTTACTTTGAAAGTAAACTCAAACAAGATCTTTTAATAAGATAAATAAGAACTAAAAACTCCACTTTCAATTAGTATCAGAGGAGTTGATTTTTCACACAGGCTAACACCTGAAATCACAAAGATCACTTTTAGTTCTTAGGGTTTTCAAAATGGCACAAGAAACCTTTCTGTGCTCAGATCCACCCATATGTAATTTAGATAATATCTCATTATGGCAAGTTAGAATTAAATTATATATGAATGCTATAGATGAAGAAATTTACAAATCTATTTTGACAGGACCTCCCCTCATATCATCAAAGGCAGCTACACCTGCATTACCTAGTTCCACGAGTCTCATGTCCCCTTCGAGAGCAATGAAAGGGCATGTTTATGTTGGTGCTGATATATCTTCTTCAAAGAAGACTACCAACAGAGAAACTGATGTCACTGCCCGTGTTTGCAAAATGAAGCCAGATAAATTCAAAGCTGGTGCTGATGATGGGCAGACTGATAAACATAAAGGACCTTCCCCATCTACAGAACCTTCCCCATCTTCAGACTACTCAACAGATGCAGGTGCCAAAGCTATGCAGATCTTGACTCAATCTGTGTCAAAAGACATTCTTCAAAGAGTTGAAGACTGAACTTCTGCAAGAGGAATCTGGAACTCCCTATCTAGGAAGGTAAATGAACCCTCCTCTTCCATTACTCTAACTAAATGTATTTATGATGCAGAACCATCAATAAGTCTGAGTGAAGAAGAAAAAGAAAAGGAGCACAGAGCTAGAGCTTTCTGCATGATGGCCATAAATGGATCATACCAAAATCAAAAGGCAGAAGCAGAGTTAGGAAAGGTAAATGAGGTAAAATCAAATCATAACTCTACCTCTAAAACTATTTTTAAACTAACACTCACAGATTCAATAACAATAGACAAAGAAATTAAAAAGAAGTTAACAAGCATAAAATATTTAACTTCTGAGAATAATAAAACTGAAGAAAAATCAAAAGCACAAAATAAATCAATTAAGGATAAATTGCTTAAAAATTGTTAAAATAACTTTGATATAATTTCAAACATATATTTTAACGACTACAAAAGAAAACTTTCAATTAGTATCAAAAATCAGATTTTAAAGTTCTTAAGACATATATTTCTAAAAGAACTTTCAAATGGTATTAAAAAGTTTTTCACCATTAAACTCCATTCCTAATAAGCAGGCATAAAACTCATTTGAATATTAATGTCAGATAACTTCAAAATTCTTACAGACCTTCTCCAAATTATGTTGAGCATTCTACTGTAGTTGCACTGATTAGAAATAATCAGAAGCACTGAGTGTGAGTCTCTTCTGATAAGGGGATTCTTAAGAAGGAAGGTATCGGACAAAGATTCCTTAAAAATCCATTAAAGGTTGCTGCAATTGAAAATTTTAATCCTTAGAAATCAAAGTCTAGGGAAGCAGAGTTGCTCAAATAATTTAAGGACAAAAAGCCCAAGTGAGAGAGAAAATGAGAAATTCAGAGAAACCAAGTGAGAGAGAAAAGGAGACAATAAAAATTAAAACTGTCGGCATCCTAAACCAAATAGGGGGAGACCACCAGACCACTAGTTTTAATTTGATTTAGGATCCCAACTCAAATAGGGGGAGATTGTTGGAACCTTAGCTTTTGATTAGAGTTAGGATCAATCCCTTTTGTTAATAACTCATCTAAGAAAACTAAGGAAACATAAATTAAATATGATGCGATCGAATCAGAGAATATACATAAGAAAATAATACAAGCTCTCTGCGTTCGACGAATGTCGAACGACGCTCGACAAATTCCAGCCAGCCAGTGCTCGACAAATCTTCATCAGAACAGCGTTCGACAAATGGCGAAATGCGCTCGACGAATTCAGTCAGAATAATCTAAGCGGCCAGGCATTCTCAGAACGGCGCTCGACAAACTCAATCTAGCCATCTCAGCGGTCTACGAATTCCAAGATAGAGACAATCGCTCAGTACATCAGACGGCGAGCTCAGCCCGACAAATGTCAAGCTGGGATCGACGAATTTCTCTCTGAATTATTTTAATATCTTTTTCACTGTCTTTTGACTATTCCTCTTAGCCGTTGCAGATCAATCAATACTATTAGCCGTTGCAGACTAGCTTTAATAAAAAGAAACGGCAGGTTATCTTCTCTAGGAGTCAAAGCATTGATGGAGACCCCATGTAACATCCCAATTTTAAAAAGGATTCTAACCGGTTCAATTGAACCCTTGAAGGAGCTTAGGACGGGTCATGTGGAACCCAGACCCGACCTCCATCCCAAAATGATAGTCATTTAGAGGAAATGACTGTTGCGGGTAACATAATGCTTCGCCACAACACCGAGTAGTATAATGAGCATACGTGCTCCGAATCGACTTCTGTCAGTTGCGTTAGACTCGTATGGTCGATACGAGTGCAACAGAACTCGTTTCGTTCCAATCCGAGGTCATTTGGTGAAAGTGATCATTTTGAGTATAGTCGTGCGTTACGACTACACAAGTATAATGAGCATACGTGCTCCGAATCGGCTTCTGTCAATTGCGTTAGACTCGTATGGTCGATACGAGTGCAACAGAACTCGTTTCGTTCCAATCCGAGGTCATTTGGTGAAAGTGACCATTTTGAGTATAATCGCGCGTTACGACTACACTAGTATAATGAGCATACGTGCTCTGAATCGGCTTCTGTCAGTTGCGTTAGACTCGTATGGTCGATACGAGTGCAACGAAACTCATTTCGTTCCAATCCGAGATCATTTGGAGAAACGACTATTTTGAATATCGAGTGCCGCAACGATGCCATTTTAAGTATATTGAGCATTCGTGTTCCGAATTAAGTTCAATCAGTTACATTAGACTCGCACGATCAACACGAGCGTGATGAAATTCGTTTCAACCAAATCCGATGAGATTGGAGAAAGTTAGCCGAAATAACCTATTTTGAGCTACGTACTGATTTGAGTGAATAATTATGAATGAACGGACTCGGAATCAACTTCAAGTAATCCCGTTAGCATTGTATGATTGACACGAATACAACGATACCCTCCGCGCATTTTTCCCGCGCTTATTTTTGGGAGTTAAGTTATATGTACATATAGTTATATATATATGATTATAAATATAATTATATATATATGTATATATATATAATAAAACTTTTAAAGGGGGGGGGGGGGGCTGTAAATCCCAAAACCGGCGAGCAAACTGTGGGCGGAAAACCAGGGGCGGAATCCACTGTCTCCGCTCCTTCTTATACGCAGCGCCGGGACCTCTTAAGGGGGGGGGGGGGGGGGGGGGACGGGGAAAGATCGAGCTTGAGGGGGGAGCTTCACCTCTTCTTCTCTCATGGCTCACGACAAGGTATGGCAGCTGGAAACTCTTTCTCCCTCTCCTTCACCTCCTCCCCTTGTTCTATATTAGCTGCAGTTGGGTTGGATTGTGGAAATTTCTTGGTTATGTGCTATTGCTGCGGTGGATTCTTGTTATGAGCCCTCCCTCCCCTGCACCTTCAGCTTTCCCTTTTGTTTTCGTTCTGGGAGATGTCTTTGTGGCTTCCTGCCTTGTGTTGGCGTGGGACTTGGGGGTTTGCGGCTGCTCTTTTGTTGTTGTTCCCAGAAATTTGTTGGCATGGAACCTTTGGGCTGCGGCTACACCTTTATATTGACAGAAATTTCACTTATGAGTGTGGCTTGCTTGTCTTCCTTGGGGGATTTATGGTTGCGGCTGCTTCTTCTTTTTGGTTGTGTTCCCAGAAATTTGTTAAATTGGGGACCTTTGGTTGCTCGGATGCCCCCCCTTCAGGTTTGAACCTTTGGGATCCATGAATGGTGTGGCTGCTCTCTTCTTTTTGTATTCTGAAATTATAGCTTGGGATTTCTTTTGGGATTCATGATTGGTGGCTGCTAGGTATCATGTTAAATTGGGAACTTATTGGGTTTTCTTTTTCTTTGGCTCATTGGGAACTTATTGGGTTTTCTTTTTCTTTGGCTCCATGCTAGCTTCGACCTGGGTGGGTGCTGAAATTTGGTGTAATTCCCATGGTTTTCTCCTAGTCTAGTGTTTGATATGCTCATGAAATTTCACATCTTATACGCTGGTAAATTTTCTTAGTATATGCTTAGGTAAATTGCCCCGTTCATGAGATTACTGGATTTAAATGCTAGAAATTCACCCCGGTATATGCTAAGTTAAATTTTCGGTGCTATAGGCTTGAGATTTCATTTCCTTGGGAAGGGTCGAGGCCGTCGGTTATGGTTGTTTTACGGGCTGGGGATGCCCTTGGGCTATATGTTATATGGTAAAAAGTTTGCTGAACTCGTTTATTTAGTAAAGTATACGTGATCTCACTCGGTTAAATTTCCAACCCTGCATTTCCTTTCCTTTTTCTGTCCAGTAAGGGCTGCTGCTGTATGGCTTTTTGGGGGCTGCTCCTTGTTGAGTTGGACTGCAGGTTTGTGGTTTTGGGGCTGCTCCTTTCCTTGTTGGATTGGGGGCTGCTCCTTGTTGAGTTGGGCTGCTGCCGTTGTTCTGTTGTTGTTGTTTGTGGCTGTTGGGCTGCTGCTATAGGATTTTACCTTGGGGGTTGCTTCCTATCTTGTATTATGAGGGGTTGCTTCCTATCTTGTATTATGAGGGGCTACTTCCTATCTTGTATTAATGAGGGGCTACTTCCTATCTTGTATTAATTGGGGGCTGCTTCCTATAGTTTTACTGGGATTGTATTATTATTAATTGGGGCTGTTTTCATGCCATGCTTGGTTTTAGTTTGGATTTACAAACCAGCATGGGGGGGGGGGGGGGCTGCCTTGTAGACATCTGTTTGGGGTCTGCTTAATCGAAATCTGTTTGGGGTCTGCTTAATCGAAATCTGTTTGGGGGCTTCTTTAATAAAATCCTTCATCTTGGGGCAGCTACATTTGGCTCCAGTCTGGATTGTTTTGGGCCGGCTGCAGTTGGATCTACTGAAAATTCCTTTTCTTTTGGGGCTGCCTTTTCTATTCTAATTTGGGGCTGCTCCTTATTAATTTGGGGCTGCTGTTATATATTAAAAATGGGGGCTGTTTCTTATCTTTGCTAATGGGGGCTGCTTCTTATCTTTATTAAATGGGGGCTGCTTTTGTTCCTTGTTGATTTGGGGGGCTGCTCCTTGTTGATTTGGGGGCTGCTCCTTGTTGATTTGAGGCTTCTCTTGTTTCCTCTTGGTCTAATGGGGGCTGCTGCTGTATTTTTATTATAAGGGGCTGCTTTTGCTCCTTGTTGATTTGAGGCTTCTCTTGTTTCCTCTTGGTCTAATGGGGGCTGCTTCTTATCTTTATTAAATGGGGGCTGCTTTTGTTCCTTTTTGATTTGGGGGGCTGCTCCTTGTTGATTTGGGGGTTGCTCCTTGTTGATTTGAGGCTTCTCTTGTTTCCTCTTGGTCTAATGGGGTCTGCTGCTGTATTTTTATTATAAGGGGCTGCTTTTGCTCCTTGTTGATTTGAGGCTTCTCTTGTTTCCTCTTGGTCTAATGGGGGCTGCTGCTGTATTTTTATTATAAGGGGGCTGCTTTTGTTCCTTGTTGATTTGGGGGCTGCTCCTTGTTGATTTGGGGGCTGCTCCTTGTTGATTTGAGGCTTCTCTTGTTTCCTCTTGGTCTAATCGGGGGTGATGCAATACGTACCCTCCAATGGATGATTTCGTTTATGTGGTGCCTATTAAGAGCTCGAATTAGAAGCCATAAGGAAAATATGGGAAGTTCCTGATGATGGTTGCCGACCCGCATTGGTTCAGTGTCTAGTGACGCACTTTGATGGGTTTCGTGAAAATAATTTCTATATGAAGTGAGATTGTTGGCATGACCATGTGAGCTCCATTCTTATGCAGCAATCTCTATATGGAATGAGATTGATGGCATGACCAGGTGAGCTCCATCTTATGCGGCAATCCCTATGTGGAATTAGATTGTTGACATGACCGTGTGGGCTCCATTTTCATACGGCAAACGTTAAATGAATTTTCATAATTTACTCTTCCAGGAGCCTCACTATTAGAGGTTGAGTCGGTTATACATAAAAGTGGCGTTTTGGATGAGGTAACGAATTCGTGAGAGAATGGAATGACTATGGGAGTTGACCACCCATGGTCTACTACGATATACACCTCGTCAATCTTCGTCTTAGTCATGCTTTCTCTCTTACTCTTCAATGCTACTTCATGTACCAAGGAAGGAAATAAAAGTTCACGAGTATTTTGGGCTTGATCGCCAAACACCCAAGTGATTGGAGAAAGTCTACATGAATCCAGTTGTGCCTTATGGGGGCAGCTTGGGTTTGATTGCCAACCGGATTAAAATAGTGGTATCTTCTCGGATGAAGATACAGTAAGCTTATAAAGAGTTTATCTTCTCCCCTTCTACTGAGTTCTCGGGTAGATATATTGCTGATTTTAAAGAGTGTCTCTTTTCTTCTCTTACGAAATGTTGCCTTCGAGAAATAATTCCTACGAGAATAAAATGTTGCCTTCGAGAAATAATTCCTACGGGAATGAAATGTTGCCTTCGAGAAATAATTCCTACGGGAATGAAATGTTGCCTTCGGGAAATAATTCCTACGGGAATGGAATGTTGCCTTCGAGAAATGTGACAAGGGATAAAATCGGATGGCCTATGAGTTTTACTCTAAGGCAACCCGCACGATGGACGGTCTGGGAGGGCAACCCGTGCGAAACTAATAGAACTACGTGGGTCTGAGGCCGTATGCAGGATGATACGGAGTACGTAGGCGGTGGTCGCGGGAAGACTGCCTCGGCCCAATAAGAATTCCAGATATCCCCTCCCTTATAAATGTTATATTATGTTTGTTTGTTAGTAAGGGTTGGATTCTCTTCGTGGTTCTAATAACTTGTCTTTAGCACAAGTGACAGGTGCAAATGAGGGACAACACTCATGGGTGGAGGAGGCCACAGAGCAGGCTACTTCAGGTATATGTTATTAAGCCGCATCTCCTTTTGTTGTGCCCTATCTCAGGGTATATATATATAATGGCAACGAAGCCTTGATGGATAGGATTTATTGCGGCGGCGAAATCGATATTACTCATACAGGCTTTGAAATTGTGGTTTCTGTGATATTTAATCTTCCGCTATAAACCATGTCTTCCGCTAAGGGTAACAAAACGCACTCTCTAATGATGTCTTCCGCTAAAATACTGCTTCCTTACTCTGTTGGTGTGTAGTGACTTTCGCTTAACACCACCCCTAGGCGTGTCATCGGAGTGTTCAAGGAAAAAGGGTTGGAGAAGCTAGTGCCTTCACCCTTCGGGGTCGCTTCGGCGTCGTGCTAAAGGGTGGTGTGCGATAAGATCCCCCGGTCGGACCATCGATTTTGGAGGGGGGGGGGGTCTTACAAATGGATCAGAGCGCAACCGATCTTGTCGACCTATTCGTGATCACAGAAACTTCTCTTGCTCCGCTAATCGATGTAGTGTGGTTCGGGATGAACCACTGCAGCGGAAGCGGTGGTGGACCTAAAAGGTAGAAGTTGACAACAAACTTGGCATATATATGTGGATTGACACTTAAATGTCATTTCCCACTTCCGATCTCAAGCGACGATTTACATTGTCCCCATAAAACACTCCCGTTAAACCCTACAAACATCCACTTCAAATTTTGAACCCCGGGTTTAAGCCTCTTTGTTTTATTGGGGTTAAATTTTCGTTTTCAAAATTCCATTCGAGGTAAACTAATCGTATGAAATTATGTGTGCAATGTAAGGATTCTATTACTAATTTCAATCCCAAGTTTAAGCCTATTTGTTTTATTGGGATTAAAATTCTCGTTTTCAAAATTTCATTTGAGGTGAGCTAATCAAATGAAATTTTGCGTGTATATGGAGAATTGCTCCAACGATTGCAAATGTGAAGTATGATTTGACTTGATCAATTTGACGATCTGTTGAAAATAAAGTCGTGCAATCGTAAAAGAACTATGATAAAATGTTAGTCTTTTCAATAACGTTAATATTTCAGGAAATGATTACTGAGGCGACGTGCTGGAATGAAGTAAATTTGTGGCAAATTTATAAAAGCTTGTATACAAACAATCCTAAAAGTACATTGTTAACATTCTCAGGACTTGCGATGGCTGCATACTCAGCCAGCCGGGAAGCCTCGTTAAAAAGGGTAAGCCACTGAGGACCCGAATGTGATGGTTACCTATTTTTATTGCTTTCATTGTAAATTGCTTGCTTTGGGAAAAGTGGCGGGTCGGTCATGCCCGTAGACCGTACGTACCGGTGCGGGAAGGTTGACGACTCTAGGCGACAGGGAAGTGTCACCCCGGGAGCTCGGTTGTATCTTATATGCCCCGCTGGGTCCCTCCGCTGGTTGGCCAAATTCAGTTGTTGTCGGATGTCTCCTACGTCCGAGGGTACACGGGGTTGTACGTTGGGGCCTGGGTAGTGTGGTACATCCACACCCAGAAGTGGCAGGACCGGCCACTGTCACCGACGGCCACATCGGTGAGGCCCGCGGGGTTCGCTACCCTGCAAAAAGAAGTGGTCAAAATATGTCAACATAAAGAGCAAATTGGTAAAATATTATATGTGATTACCGTGGCGGGTCAGTCATGCCCAAGGACCGTTCATACAGAAATGGGAAGGTTGACAACTCATGAGGTACTAGGGAGAGTGTGAACCCCGGGAGGTTATTTATTATTTCCCCGAAGGGTCCCTCCGCTGGATAGCCGAATTTTGTAATTGACGGATGTTGCTCACATCCAGGAGTACACTAGGTTGTACGTTAGGGCCTGGGTAGTGCGGTACGTCCACACCCAGAAGTGGCAGGACCGGCCACTGTCACCGACGGCCACATCGGTGAGGCCCGCGGGGGTCGCAACCCTGCTGGAAGAAAAGCGGTCAAACTGTTTCAACATTGTGTGTTGTGATTGAGTCATGAGTACTCGTTATGCATGGCTTGCATATGCATCAAAATATACATATTCGCATATGCATCATTTGCATCAAAACATTCATATCTGCATATACCATTAACATATAACCTTCGTATGGGAGTTGGTTATATGTTTATGGATTACTCTGCTTATTTACAATTTTCATCTGTCCCACCAACATATAACCTTCGTATGGGAGTCGGTCATATGTTGATAGGTGTTACAAAAGCTTATGCAAGTTAAAACTTTTATATGTTCCACTGACACGTAGCCCCGTAAGAGAATTAGCTATATGTTGATGGATTTTTACTTTCGGACACAACTCAAAAATGTTGCGTTTCAGATATGCAAACCTTGGAAGATGTTAAGTTGCCTCCACTTCCAGTTGAGCTCGGCTCCTTGGAAGGTGTTGAGTTGCCTCCACTTCCAGTTGAGCTCGGCTCCCTGGAAGGTTTTGAGTTGTCTTCACTTCCAGTTGAGCTCGGCTCCCTGGAAGGTGTTGAGTTGCCTTCATCTCCCGATAAGCTCGGTTCACGAGAGGGTTATCGAGTGATGAAGGGTTTCTTGTTTCTCACGATTAGATCAATTTGAATCGTTCAAACCTTGGAGGTACTCGATGTTGCTAGAATTACTTACTTGATATAATTATCTAAACTAGTAATACCTTTAGCAAACAATTTGCCGCACAAAATATTCTCATGAATAGTATATATCAGAGTTACGGCGGGGAAGACATGGCTACACTCAAGCTACCCCATAGTTTACTTAGGCTGCTTGTATATTACATGGCAGGAGACATCAACACAGCTCGTTAGGAAAAACCAAACCTAGAGCCCCTTAAAATTTGGGATCGTTCGACACCTATAGTGGTCTACAGTATGTCCCGTTTTGAATCCCCATCACCCACTCGTATTTTCAGGGACGAAAATTTTCTTTGTTTTATTGGTTTGTAACATCCCAATTTTAAAAAGGATTCTAACCGGTTCAATTGAACCCTTGAAGGAGCTTAGGACGGGTCATGTGGAACCCAGACCCGACCTCCACCCCAAAATGATAGTTATTTAGAGGAAATGACTGTTGCGGGTAACATAATGCTTCGCCACAACACCGAAGTAGTATAATAAGCATACGTGCTCCGAATCGACTTCTGTCAGTTGCGTTAGACTCGTATGGTCGATACGAGTGCAACAGAACTCGTTTCGTTCCAATCCGAGGTCATTTGGTGAAAGTGATCATTTTGAGTATAGTCGCGCGTTACGACTACACAAGTATAATGAGCATACGTGCTCCGAATTGGCTTCTGTCAGTTGCGTTAGACTCGTATGGTCGATACGAGTGCAACAGAACTCGTTTCGTTCTAATCCGAGGTCATTTGGTGAAAGTGACCATTTTGAGTATAGTCGCGCGTTACGACTACACTAGTATAATGAGCATACGTGCTCCGAATCGGCTTCTGTCAGTTGCGTTAGACTCGTATGGTCGATACGAGTGCAACAAAACTCATTTCGTTCCAATCCGAGATCGTTTGGAGAAACGACTATTTTGAATATCGAGTGCCGCAACGATGCCATTTTAAGTATATTGAGCATTCGTGTTCCGAATTAAGTTCAATCAGTTACATTAGACTCGCACGATCAACATGAGCGTGATGAAATTCGTTTCAACCAAATCCGATGAGATTGGAGAAAGTTAGCCGAAATAACCTATTTTGAGCTACGTACTGATTTGAGTGAATAATTATGAATGAACGGACTCGGAATCAACTTCAAGTAACCCCGTTAGCATTGTATGATTGACACGAATACAACGATACCCTCCGCGCATTTTTCCCGCGCTTATTTTTGGGAGTTAAGTTATATGTACATATAGTTATATATATATGATTATAAATATAATTATATATATATATATGTATATATATATAATAAAACTTTTAAAGGGGGGGGGGGGGGGGGCTGTAAATCCCAAAACCGGCGAGCAAACTGTGGGCGGAAAACCAGGGGCGGAATCCACTGTCTCCGCTCCTTCTTATACGCAGCGCCGGGACCTCTTAAGGGGGGGACGGGGAAAGATCGAGCTTGAGGGGGGAGCTTCACCTCTTCTTCTCTCATGGCTCACGACAAGGTATGGCAGCTGGAAACTCTTTCTCCCTCTCCTTCACCTCCTCCCCTTGTTCTATATTAGCTGCAGTTGGGTTGGATTGTGGAAATTTCTTGGTTATGTGCTATTGCTGCGGTGGATTCTTGTTATGAGCCCTCCCTCCCCTGCACCTTCAGCTTTCCCTTTTGTTTTCGTTCTGGGAGATGTCTTTGTGGCTTCCTGCCTTGTGTTGGCGTGGGACTTGGGGGTTTGCGGCTGCTCTTTTGTTGTTGTTCCCAGAAATTTGTTGGCATGGAACCTTTGGGCTACGGCTACACCTTTATATTGACAGAAATTTCACTTATGAGTGTGGCTTGCTTGTCTTCCTTGGGGGATTTATGGTTGCGGCTGCTTTTTCTTTTTGGTTGTGTTCCCAGAAATTTGTTAAATTGGGGACCTTTGGTTGCTCGGATGCTCCCTCTTCAGGTTTGAACCTTTGGGATCCATGAATGGTGTGGCTGCTCTCTTCTTTTTGTATTCTGAAATTATAGCTTGGGATTTCTTTTGGGATTCATGATTGGTGGCTGCTAGGTATCATGTTAAATTGGGAACTTATTGGGTTTTCTTTTTCTTTGGCTCCATGCTAGCTTCGACCTGGGTGGGTGCTGAAATTTGGTGTAATTCCCATGGTTTTCTCCTAGTCTAGTGTTTGATATCCTCATGAAATTTCACATCTTATACGCTGGTAAATTTTCTTAGTATATGCTTAGGTAAATTGCCCCGTTCATGAGATTACTGGATTTAAATGCTAGAAATTCACCCCGGTATATGCTAAGTTAAATTTTCGGTGCTATAGGCTTGAGATTTCATTTCCTTGGGAAGGGTCGAGGCCGTCGGTTATGGTTGTTTTACGGGCTGGGGATGCCCTTGGGCTATATGTTATATGGTAAAAAGTTTGCTGAACTCGTTTATTTAGTAAAGTATACGTGATCTCACTCGGTTAAATTTCCAACCCTGCATTTCCTTTCCTTTTTCTGTCCAGTAAGGGCTGCTGCTGTATGGCTTTTTGGGGGCTGCTCCTTGTTGAGTTGGACTGCAGGTTTGTGGTTTTGGGGCTGCTCCTTTCCTTGTTGGTTTGGGGGCTGCTCCTTGTTGAGTTGGGCTGCTGCCGTTGTTCTGTTGTTGTTGTTTGTGGCTGTTGGGCTGCTGCTATAGGATTTTACCTTGGGGGTTGCTTCCTATCTTGTATTATGAGGGGTTGCTTCCTATCTTGTATTATGAGGGGCTACTTCCTATCTTGTATTAATGAGGGGCTACTTCCTATCTTGTATTAATTGGGGGCTGCTTCCTATAGTTTTACTGGGATTGTATTATTATTAATTGGGGCTGTTTTCATGCCATGCTT
This sequence comes from Dactylorhiza incarnata, assembly GCA_033032865.1. NCBI lineage: Eukaryota > Viridiplantae > Streptophyta > Magnoliopsida > Asparagales > Orchidaceae > Dactylorhiza > Dactylorhiza incarnata. The sequence goes on from JAWHQI010000028.1 coordinate 13,349,926, forward strand.
GGTTTTAGTTTGGATTTACAAACCAGCATGGGGGGGGGGGGGCTGCCTTGTAGACATCTGTTTGGGGTCTGCTTAATCGAAATCTGTTTGGGGTCTGCTTAATCGAAATCTGTTTGGGGGCTTCTTTAATAAAATCCTTCATCTTGGGGCAGCTACACTTGGCTCCAGTCTGGATTGTTTTGGGCTGGCTGCAGTTGGATCTACTGAAAATTCCTTTTCTTTTGGGGCTGCCTTTTCTATTCTAATTTGGGGCTGCTCTTTATTAATTTGGGGCTGCTGTTATATATTAAAAATGGGGACTGTTTCTTATCTTTGCTAATGGGGGCTGCTTCTTATCTTTATTAAATGGGGGCTGCTTTTGTTCCTTGTTGATTTGGGGGGCTGCTCCTTGTTGATTTGGGGGCTGCTCCTTGTTGATTTGAGGCTTCTCTTGTTTCCTCTTGGTCTAATGGGGGCTGCTGCTGTATTTTTATTATAAGGGGCTGCTTTTGCTCCTTGTTGATTTGAGGCTTCTCTTGTTTCCTCTTGGTCTAATGGGGGCTGCTTCTTATCTTTATTAAATGGGGGCTGCTTTTGTTCCTTGTTGATTTGGGGGGCTGCTCCTTATTGATTTGGGGGCTGCTCCTTGTTGATTTGAGGCTTCTCTTGTTTCCTCTTGGTCTAATGGCGGCTGCTGCTGTATTTTTATTATAAGGGGCTGCTTTTGCTCCTTGTTGATTTGAGGCTTCTCTTGTTTCCTCTTGGTCTAATGGGGGCTGCTGCTGTATTTTTATTATAAGGGGGCTGCTTTTGTTCCTTGTTGATTTGGGGGCTGCTCCTTGTTGATTTGGGGGCTGCTCCTTGTTGATTTGAGGCTTCTCTTGTTTCCTCTTGGTCTAATCGGGGGTGATGCAATACGTACCCTCCAATGGATGATTTCGTTTATGTGGTGCCTATTAAGAGCTCGAATTAGAAGCCATAAGGAAAATATGGGAAGTTCCTGATGATGGTTGCCGACCCGCATTGGTTCAGTGTCTAGTGGCGCACTTTGATGGGTTTCGTGAAAATAATTTCTATATGAAGTGAGATTGTTGGCATGACCATGTGAGCTCCATTCTTATGCAGCAATCTCTATATGGAATGAGATTGATGGCATGACCAGGTGAGCTCCATCTTATGCGGCAATCCCTATGTGGAATTAGATTGTTGACATGACCGTGTGGGCTCCATTTTCATACGGCAAACGTTAAATGAATTTTCATAATTTACTCTTCCAGGAGCCTCATTATTAGAGGTTGAGTCGGTTATACATAAAAGTGGCATTTTGGATGAGGTAACGAATTCGTGAGAGAATGGAATGACTATGGGAGTTGACCACCCATGGTCTATTACGATATACACCTCGTCAATCTTCGTCTTAGTCATGCTTTCTCTCTTACTCTTCGATGCTACTTCATGTACCAAGGAAGGAAATAAAAGTTCACGAGTATTTTGGGCTTGATCGCCAAACACCCAAGTGATTGGAGAAAGTCTACATGAATCCAGTTGTGCCTTATGGGGGCAGCTTGGGTTTGATTGCCAACCGGATTAAAATAGTGGTATCTTCTCGGATGAAGATACGGTAAGCTTATAAAGAGTTTATCTTCTCCCCTTCTACTGAGTTCTCGGGTAGATATATTGCTGATTTTAAAGAGTGTCTCTTTTCTTCTCTTACGAAATGTTGCCTTCGAGAAATAATTCCTACGAGAATAAAATGTTGCCTTCGAGAAATAATTCCTACGGGAATGAAATGTTGCCTTCGAGAAATAATTCCTACGGGAATGAAATGTTGCCTTCGGGAAATAATTCCTACGGGAATGGAATGTTGCCTTCGAGGAATGTGACAAGGGATAAAATCGGATGGCCTATGAGTTTTACTCTAAGGCAACCCGCACGATGGACGGTCTGGGAGGGCAACCCGTGCGAAACTAATAGAACTACGTGGGTCTGAGGCCGTATGCAGGATGATACGGAGTACGTAGGCGGTGGTCGCGGGAAGACTGCCTCGGCCCAATAAGAATTCCAGATATCCCCTCCCTTATAAATGTTATATTATGTTTGTTTGTTAGTAAGGGTTGGATTCTCTTCGTGGTTCTAATAACTTGTCTTTAGCACAAGTGACAGGTGCAGATGAGGGACAACACTCATGGGTGGAGGAGGCCACAGAGCAGGCTACTTCAGGTATATGTTATTAAGCCGCATCTCCTTTTATTGTGCCCTATCTCAGGGTATATATATATAATGGCAACGAAGCCTTGATGGATAGGATTTATTGCGGCGGCGAAATCGATATTACTCATACAGGCTTTGAAATTGTGGTTTCTGTGATATTTAATCTTCCGCTATAAACCATGTCTTCCGCTAAGGGTAACAAAACGCACTCTCTAATAATGTCTTCCGCTAAAATACTGCTTCCTTACTCTGTTGGTGTGTAGTGACTTTCGCTTAACACCACCCCTAGGCGTGTCATCGGAGTGTTCAAGGAAAAAGGGTTGGAGAAGCTAGTGCCTTCACCCTTTGGGGTCGCTTCGGCGTCGTGCTAAAGGGTGGTGTGCGATAAGATCCCCCGGTCGGACCGTCGATTTTGGAGGGGGGGTCTTACACCCCAGCTCTTTCCTTCTTCCCAAGAGAAGAATTCAAATTAAGAGAAAAAGTTCTCAGATTATAAAAAGACAGTTACAGAGAAAGCAACATAGAGAACACACGACAGAAATAAAGAGAAAATCAATTGTTCTTCATTGCTAACATCTTCCTGCAGATTACAAACATCCTGAGACACAAATCACAACTACTTGCTCAGGATCATCACTGCAAAAGAAGGAAGAAGTGCTTAAAAGAAGAGGCCTCCAGAACTGTCATCAAACCATATCAGACAGGGGAGCTCTTCAACATCAGATCCATTCAACACCACATTTGGATCTCCAAGAGTCTTCTTATACAGAGAAGAACAATATAATTTCTGTTTTCATTTTACTTCCTTACCCCATCCTGTACAGGGTTATAACTCCCTTCAAAAGTTAATCCCGGTGACAGGGCACCTTAGCAAAAACCTGCATCTTGGTTAGAGCACCTTATCAACAACTCACTTGGTGTGTGGACACCTTATCAAAAACACCTTAGTGTGAGGGCACCTTATCAACAACCTCCTAGTGGATTCCTACTAGAGGGTAGAAGAGTAGATGTACCCAGTTGAGGGGAACTACTATATATTTTTGTGTCATCTGTGGATTGCTTGTTTTTATCTATTTGTTTTACCTCATGTGCTGTATTTATTTAGATGCACTTTAACTGTTTTGTTTTATTACTCATACAAAAATCAGCAATCTCACTCATATAAATAGATATATCACTTACTTTGAAAGTAAACTTAAACAAGATCTTTTAGTAAGATAAATAAGAACTAAAAACTCCACTTTCAAAAACGATATAAAGAGAACGATAATTTCACTACAAAGTTTGCAATGTTCAAGAACTAATTAACATATATTAAATAGAAATCATATAAAAGAAGATAAAAATATTACTTAAAAATAAAACTATGTATTATTGCATTTCATAAAAAGAAAGGTGGTACAAGAATATGAAACTACATTGCATAAACATAAAAGAGAACTTGAAAATAAAAAACTATATAAAAAAATACAAGATAGAACTGCACAAACGGGCAGGGGAAGAGAGCATGAGAAAGCGAAATATGAAGAGCTTAGGCCTCTATATATAATATAGGAATGAGAGGATGAATGAGGGAGAATGTGAAGGGTTGGAAAGGCCACATCATTCAATGGGGCGGCATATGAAGGGTTGGCAATAACTTGGCGTGCATGCATTAATATCTTGTATAATATAAAATATAAATATATTATTGTATATAAATATAGAAGGGAAAAGAGGTTGGGTTCGGTTTTAGGAGAGGGGCTGGCGAGAATGTTTTGGAAGAAGAAGAGGTGGACATGAATGAATGAAAAGGTGGTGCAGTTATGAGAGAGAAAGTTGCAGCAAGAGTTTGAGGTGGAGGTTTTGTATTTTAAATATGATAAATTAAATGTGGGCATCATTATTATGGAGAAGTTGCGGTTATGAACGGGAAGAGTTGTAGGTTATATTAATTAGGGAAGTGATTAGGAGGGAGGTTACGTGAGTGATGGTATTAAGGAATGGTAAGTGAGGGGTTCAGCTGCAGCATGAATTAGAGGAGGGTATGAATGACGTTTCACAAAGAGCAAAGAGAGGAGATGAAGTACTGTGTGACTGCAGCTATTAATGAGCAGTTGTAACAAATTATGGAGAGGGTCCTATGTCCAAGAGGTGGATGACATTGGATGGCGTGAATGCAATGAGGATGGGTGGCCAAAACTATTGATGGAGGGTTTGGCGGCTTGCATGGTGTTTAGCATTAGCATGGGTTTATATTGGAAAAAACATCCTTTAATTTATCTTACAAATTATGTACAAGCGATTTTATTTTTTATGATGTATTACCCATGTTGTATAGAGAGGGTAATTTGGTCATTAGATGTCCTAGGATATCACACCCACACTAGACTATCAAGACCAATCCAAAATAAGTACAAAATTCAGTTGAGTTAAACTTGCGTCGAATAGAAATCGACGCAACTTCGACTGAAAGTCGAAGCAACTTCAAATATAAGTAGAAGTAACTTAGACTGAAGTCCAAGTCGATGCAACGTTAAGATGTACTCGACGCAGAAGACAGAGTCAGTCGAAATAGTTTTAGAAGTCGACGCAACTTCGACTTGAAGTTGACGCAGAAGATGAAGTTCAAAGTCCAAGTCTTTAACTCGACGGATACGTCGATAAGAATTCGACTCAACGTCGATATCTGAGTTCAGTTCAAAGCTGAAGAGGAATTCGAAGTAGTTTCTATTAGAACCCGGAGGTGCGTCGACTATAAGGCAAATGTATTCGACGCTCCATCGAATACAGGCACAGATATAGAATACTTTCTGTATTCTTTTCTGATGCTTTTTTCAGAAGGTATCCAAGGATGAAATTTGAATTCTAACGAATAGTAAATTGTCAAGAATGGAATGGAGCACTCCAGAAAAACAACAAAGTCATTCTTAGAAGTTATTCAAATTCAGAGTGACGGGTCGTGAACATGAATATAAAGAGATATTCATTATCCAGTGGACATTCCTTCTATGTATTGAACATGAGAGGAAATAAATTCAAATACTATTCGACAGGGAATAAGTATACTCAGAGAGAAAGATAAGAGACGATCAATCAATCTATTCTAGTCTATCTTATTCTTCCTCAAGCTCTAACACATACAGAATAGTGAATATCTATGTACAGCAAAAACAATAAGGCCACTGCTTCTTCTTCTTCTCTTACAGCAGGAAACCATCAAGAGTACAGAGATCATCAGGATCATAAGCTCATAACCCTTGCATTCTTTTCTACCTCAAGCAAGGGTTCATTCTAAATAGATCCTGAAGAACACCAAGTGACAGAATCCTCGGTGATATCTACATGAGGATTCAAACAGAAAAAATATCTTAATTTCTTCTTCTTCTTTCTTAATTGTAACTTGAGTAAAGAGTATTTAGAATCTTTCTCTAAAGGATTCAGTGGTTCAAGATCTTCTTATCAAAAGATCTAGATTGGTTTTAAGAGTCTCATTATCAAAAGACTCGGTTCTTGGTTCTAAGAGTCTCCTTATCAAAAGACTCAGTAGTTGGTTCTAAGAGTCTTCTTACCAAAAGACTCAGTGGTTCTAAGAGTCTCCTTATCAAAAGACTTATGCATTGTTTAGTGTATTCCTATCAAGGTGGTAGAAGAGTGGATTTACCCATATTTTGGGGAACCACTATAGCTGTTGTCTTTGTGCTGTGAATTTAATTCTGTGATGTCCCCTTTAGTTGCTTTTTATTTCAGTAATCTGTGTTTAATTTATTCTATTCTGATTGCATAGTTATTAGAAATTTTTATTGTGTGTGCATATTTAGTGTAAAAGGTTTACAACTCTATTCATCCCCTCCCCTCTAGAGAATACTCAGATGTCACACTGTGCACTTTCAATTTATATTCACGTTGAGCATATGAGAAAGGATAGGGTGCGGGTAACAACTTGGGTGGGCACGTGGCGGCGATCTTGAGCTTGGGCTTGCATGGGGTAAATGGTGATAATGGCGTCGCGGCGAGTGTAGCTTTGTGATATAAAAATTGTATTTTGGATTTATGAGAATTTTAAGAGATTCGTTGTTGATGTTCTCCAATTCTATATCCGATGAAAGCAAGCTTACCTTATCGTTTATAGTATAGGATACTAAAGAAAATATCAAGGTCGTATTAAACACGGGTTTGTCGAGTACTTCTACTTCGAGAAAGCTAACTATTATTTTATCGGAGAAAGAGCGGAAAAAAGCTAATAATTAAAACTAGTTAAAAGATAACTAAATAAAAAAAGAAAATAAAACTTGATTCAAACTTACCTTGAAATGAAATAAAAAGATAAATATTATCATTCTACTCTAAACCTTGACCGTGAAGATTCCTAGCTTATGAACACACCTCTATCGAGGAATACACCCACCTGAGATTAAGTTGATCGGTCGGACTCTCGTCCTATAACTGAAACGCCTAATACTCATTTTAACGAGGTGAATCCCACTATAGGATTTGAATCCTATCCAGAAGATTTACGTCATCCTCTCTCGAGGGGTGCGTGCAACTCTTCTTATTCTCGAGTGGTCGATTCATACGCACGAGCCTCTCGGCTAACTAGAATACAAAAACAAATACTGAAATTCATAACCGGTATATGAACTCGATATCGTTATTTTTTCGAGAATAAATCGAAGAAGAGGAGAAACGATAATAACGAAAAAGATAATTTCAAAACAAAGCTTGTACAAACCAAGAACTACTAAATATTAACAAAAGGGAAAAATTAAGAAAAAGAGATAAGGAGGGAAGAGGAGATTTTACATAAATGAAAAATGCTAAAATTTCATTACCATGAAAAGAAAAGATTACATCAAATAAAATCTACATTACATTGCAGGAAAATAAACCTAAACTACCTTGCATGAATTAAAGAAGAACATGACATAACAAGAAAACTAAAAAAATACATTAATTAAAAACTAAACCCAAAAATGAAAATAAAGAAAAACTATACAAGAACATCTCAAATGGGCAGGGGGAAGAAGAGACATTTGCTGGAAATGAGCTCCTGAATTTATAGGAGAAATTTTGAGATTACACGCCCTCGGTCACGGGCGTGACCCAGGGCGTGTAATAGTTGTTCTGCTCAGCTGGGACAGCGGCGTGGGAGATTGTGTGACGACGCGGCGGAAAAGGACATGTCACGAGCGTGACATTTGGGCACGAGCATGACCCAAGACGGCTTCAATTAATGCAACATGGGCTTGAATTCGGCGTGGCAGGGAGCAGGGATCACGCACGAAAGTCACGGCGTGACCAATGGGTCATGTGCGTGACTTGGGTCAACTTCTCGACGGTAGCTCCTCGTCTCGGCGGCATCACCGCTGACAAGATTCTATGTTTACACGCCCTTGGTCACGGGCGTGACCATTGGGTCACAGGCGTGCCCGAGGGCGTGGCTTGATGTGGACTAGCTCAAACGCGCGACAACAACTCTGGACTGATCTTATGATTACACGCCCTTGGTCATGGGCGTGACCGATGGCGTGACTTGCCAATTTTGAGCAAAACTCCAAAAAATCTGCAAAACAGAAATACAACTATATTTAGAACAGAAATTGTAAAATAAATGATTTTTAACCAAAATATAAATAATATTTACAAAATTATATAAAAATTAACCTAAATACTATAATAAAAATATGCACAAATCCTACTTATCACTTTGATGAGGTGCGCGACCATGTTGCATGGATTGACGAAGATGGCATGGAGGCAACTCGCAACATTATTCACGTGAAAGTTGGCGTGAGCAAGATTAGAGGTGGTCTTGCATGGGTTGGTTTGCTCGGCCAATGCGACGGCTTTGATAAATATTTCATTTGCAAACGTCGGAAGCACGATCAAAGCAATAAACCTACAAAAACTAATATAATTAAAATTAGTAAACCAAAATATAAAACAAACAATTTATAAATAAAAATACGTAATATATTACTAATTTTTACTAAATAATAAACTGAATTTATATTAAAAATAAGTGTAAATTCTACTCATCAAATACTCCACATTTGAGTTTTTGTTATTTCATAGCAAAAGAATGAGAAATATTTATAAGACATAAATAAAATTTTCAATTAAACTAAAAATTTATTAAATCAAAAGAAAGTTAAAAATAAAACATAGGGATTTAAAAGATAAGTCCTAATTATGAAATTAAAATAAAAAGAGAGAAATATTTAGCCAAATTTTTTCAGATAAATTAACTAGCATTTCAAAACTGAGTAATTAGCAAACATTAGATTAAAATTATAAAATCATAACTTTAAAGAAACTTAAGAAAAAATACAACCTCTCTTCCAATATTTTAATTTAAATCTAAGACAATAATATTGGTTAAAGGGTTTTGGGGGAGACAATGAATATGAAGAGATCTTTGATTAGCGGTGGTGAATATATTTTTTCACCTCACACATTTTTTCTTTTATTATTTTTATATATTTACCAAAAAATGATAGACTATTATCCTATTTGTTGAAGCCAAAAAAATCCTAGCTCCAAAATTAGGATCAATACAGCCGAAGGCTACTCGCCCAGCAATCCGACCAAACATTGGCGATGACGAAGGAACTAGAACGGAAATAACAGGATCTCAGGTGCTGCGGTAGAGAGGTCCCACCACGTACCAGAAAGCTCAGAAGAGACTTTCCCTCCACAACCAAAGATGGCCGAGTAGGGTACAAGGAAGACAACGACTTGGTATCAAGAGTGACGACCAAGGATGACGGGTCCGAGAATTCGAAAGTTGGGCTCTGAAAGCTCAAGTTCAGGTGCCAATCCAAGTACCCCTGAGGTCCTATTTATAGACAAATCCAAATGGAGGGGGGGGGGTGTCTTATTTATAGCCCACCCAACCCGGCGACTGTGCGAGGATCAAGGGGACCTCGCCTGACTGTTGGCGAGTACTGCCTCTAGTCGCGCACCTGCTGAGTAGTGGGGGATGCTCGCACATATCGGGCCACTACTCGCACAGGCCTTCTGCTGATTCTGCTGGCTAAGTTGTCTTGAGTCTTCGACCTCTGGCTTCTGCATTGACCTTTTGACTTTGACTTATGTATTGACCTTTTGACTTTGACTTCTGCCTACGTGGCTTTGAATGGGCCCCACCCTCGGAGAATAAGGGTTGTACACTATCATTTTCCATGATATATAAGCACTTTTTTTCTCTCTTCATCTATTTTTTTTTCTTTTGGGATTGCATATGTTTACCAAGGAATAAGAAACTAACATCTCCTTATTCCCATGATATATGATCTAACAATAAAATTAAAAAATGATAAGGGAAGGCTAAAAGGTTGAACAAAATTTAGAAAATAAACTAAAATACTAGAGAGCAACAACTAGTAAATTAAACTTTCCTAAGAATCTAAAAGCATGAGGTAGAAATAACTATAATCCAAAGTTGTTAAGCAAAACTACTACAAAATGAAGCTACTTAAAATATAAGAGAAAAGTTGCTAAATAAATTACTATAATCAAATTAAAACCATAAGATATTTCTTAAAACTAAATCACATAAACATTAAATCTAACAAACTATGATGAAATAAAAGATTAGTCAACCAAAAATAATAAAATGTTTATGAATAAACTCAAACTAAATTTCTGAAAATAACCAAGAAACTGAGCAAGAGTTTATTATATATATGGGTTTTTAAGGTTTTTCAATTTTTTTTTGAATTTTTGAATATGATATTTTTTTTGAACTTTTGAATATGAGTTATAAAAATACTAGATAAGAAAATAGCATAAAAAGTATGAAACTAATTTTTTTTTTGTATTTTGGAGTTTTTTTAATTTTTTTAATTTTTACTTTTCTAATTTTTTGTGATTTTAAAACTTTCAAGGGCTAAAAAAAAAGAAAATTGTTGAAACCGATTTCTCGGTCTCTATGGAGCTCGGGGCCCTCACCGAGATGAGGGGCGGCTAGCCCTTACTGATCCCTCGGAGAAGGTAGACCGGAAAGTAGGAAGATTGACTAAGACCTTAGTCACAGCGAGGAGGTCCCTCCACTAACCCCGAAGATCGTTGAGCGCTTCCCCTCCAGAGCCAAAGCTGAGACTCGGGCACCTTGGAGAGCTCTGGAAATGCTAACCAAAGAAAGCCCAAGGAGAGGGAAGCTGAAGTGAGATCCCCTCCAAAGGTGCCCTTAAGGTCCTATTTATAGATTTTCTGGTCTGGCTTGCAAATAGCAGGATTCCGCCTTTTGATTTCACTATCCGCACCCCAAATGGGTCTGCTAACAGCCAAACTCCGCTGTTTGGAGAAGCTAAAGGCAGACCACCAAGGGTAAAAGGGTAATTTGACCCTATTGACTTTATGGGCAAGGGGCTGCGAGAACCTTCCTGCGAGATCTTATGTTCTCGCGGGCCTCCTCGCGAGCCCTACTCGCAATGCCTCTCTTAGGCGATCGGCCTGCGAGGATCTCGCTGACCTCCTCCTGGTGGTGTCAGCCGAGGTCCGATCCCACGAGCATTCCGGCGGGACCGTCTTCTGATTTTGCCGCATAGCGAGCACATTTTGCTGGGCACCTTACTGGACATAGGTCTCTCCTACCAGCGACCTGCGAGGTATTGGTTTGTCGGCCCTCGCCTGGCCTAATCCCCCGAAGATATCTGCCGAGGTCTGGATCTCGCAACTCTTGTTGCGAGACCATCCCTTTAGCTTCAATGAGCACAGGACGCGTCGACTTTGAAGGATTTGTGTTTTGAAAGTTGTCCTCAAATTTATTTAGTTCATGTTTTTGCGAATAATTAATTTATTCTGTCCCTAGATCATATAATGATGTCTCATGATAGTTCAAGAAGATGCTCTTGGTCTTGAACAGTAGAACACTTGAGTTCCATCACACGATCTTAGTTTTATATGCTCACGATCCTGGTAGTCAAAGAGGGACATTGACCACCACCTTGGATTGTCATATGAGTTAAAGTACATTGTAGTTCTACAAATGTTGATAATAGTTATCATTTAATCATATGAATATGTATATAGGTTGAAGCTATACATATTGAGTTAGACCTAATCTTGCGTTGAGATATCGTATGAATTGTGTTTAGTGTCATCGATAGTCTCAACGTGTCTTATTGAATCTAGATATGTGATTTGTGAACTTACCGCCGCAAGGTGTATAATGTAGTTGCAGTTGAACACTGTCTATTGATGGTATATACACTGCAGCTCATTGTGTGACTTGTGCGAATCAGGTTTACACATCGACAGTATCAATTGTCCCTCGAGTTACATCGAGCTATGATATTATTGGGCCCCTTGGCAAAGCGAGATTGTATGGCATGCAATATAACTGAAGTAGTTATAAATACATTGCACTTGAGAAACCAAGAAAGATGAATGTGCTGCGGGGATGACACTATCCTATCCTGCGGGATATTCATGATATCATGTGACAGGCATAACAACAGGTCATCCAATTGTGTCACCTAGCTACTGAGTTGCTGAGGCGTCTATAATGCAGTGATAAAGCCTCTTATAGAGAATAATATAGATTGTTGTATTATCGCCTAGATGACTCAGTTCCTCTGTAAAGGTCACACCAAATGAACAGAAACAGCCGCGTTCGACTCAAATGGTGTATTTGATCTCATTGTCATGAGATCTAAATATTTGGTTGAGTGCGAATATAAGACGTCGTGTATCGGCACGCTTAGACAGTTATTAATTTATGATCATGTTCAGGTGTTAATTGAAATAATAAATTGAGTTTATTATAGGATCAATAACACGACTGAATTTCATATGTAACACGACGACGTTGCAGGTGATCAAATTAATCAATGAGATTTTAAGAGGGAGCTTTGATGTCGGGCGGCGTTTGTGTAAATGGACCTTCTTTGCACAAATAATTAGCCCACTCAATATAAGACTTTAATTAAGATTTCAATTTTATAATTAATTATAAAACTTAATGATTTTCGTTTTTTTTTTAAGTTTTACAAAACCGTAATTAGTTTTAGTTTTATATTTATTATAAAAAGAAAAGTGAATCTTAATTATTTAAGACATATATAAAAAGCCTCCCTCATAATCTCCCGTAACCCTAACCTCCCGAACCAGCACCTTCTCGCGAACAGGAAACGTCGCCATCTTTCTCGCCGGCGCTCTTCCTCCTCGTCCCGTCCAGCGACCTCCTCGCCGGTCCTCATCGGCACGGTGGTGACTTCCCTGGACGGAGAAGGTGCAGCGGGTCTTGTGTTTCGGGTCTCTCGTTTTTTTTCCATTTCTTGTCGGCGACGGGAGTGGTTCGGCCACCAAGGGTCCTCAGCAGTTGGAGCGCTGTCTAGCATCTACCCTTCCTTCCTCTCATCAAAGACAAGGTCGCGGGGCTGTTTGGGTTCAAGGTGAACCTAGAGGTGATCGACGCCGCTTCGATTCTCCGTCTCTTCGATTCGATCCGCAGCAAAATCAGAGACCCCGCTCCACCTAGAGATATATTCTCTAGAGGTATAAATTCCTAATCCTTCTGTGATGGTTATTATGATTAGCGTAATTTGTTTAGCGTACAAATTAGTTGTGGCTATTTTATTTATATCAATTGATTAGAGAGAGATTTTATTCACGTGCGGTTGTCATGAATGATTCGATCATATTGTGCGATTGGGCAAGGGTGAAAGTTTTTTTTTGTTCATCACCCTTGTCCCGCATCCGTAAAATCCTACAGTGGTATCAGAGCTAGGTTTGATTCACTCATGACAATGACATTGTATTTCCTTTGTGCTAGCACAGGTGCACAAGTGCATTAGATTTTCATGTCCCAAATCCTAACTCATGTGTTGAGTGACCCTTCACCGAAGGATCACATAGAAATCATTCTCTAGGATTTTGAATGATTTAGATGAGTTATGGTGGTTTTTAGGACATAGGATTATCCAAAGAGAGGATATACATTGCATGTGATTCTCTTTTCAAAGTTGATATTTTGTTTACATGCGGCATTAGTTTTATTTATTTATTTTGATCTGGGATGTATCTGGATGTGAATGGATGTAATATTTAGAATGTCGTATGTTTAGGTTTTAATTCCTGCTTTTACGTTTCGTGTATATAAGTGAAAAGAAAAAAAATTTAAGAATGTCTTTCCTCCTCATCGTGTCCATCTAAGCTAGTGATATTGAATGAACATGAGTGTAATTTCAATCACTAGACATGGTGGCACTTATGCGAGTTGATATTAGGCCACAAGTGAGTAGGTTGTGTGAGGCACTTCTTGCTAATTCTGTGGGAATGTCACTCGCATGAGTTTCCGTACATGATGAGTTTTCTTAATCAAATCTCCAAGATCTAGGCTTGGTCTTTTGGGAAAGTGGTATTCTTCTTAAAATAGTAGTTTACAATAAATTTTGAAAAAATTTATTAATATCAAGAATATTCTTGATATTAATACCAAAAAAATTTCTTAAAATGTTATGATTGGTAATTGGTACCTACCTGACAATCTTCTGGATGAGTCCACTAGGTTAAAAGGATCTTAATTCACTATTTTAAATCAAAAAAATATGGATCTCTCTAATCCATCAATTTTTTTAAAAAGGAAATTATTTTTGAACATGAACTATAACTTACTCTCATAAATTTTTTTTAAATAGAGCTATGTCCACACTACCAAATTTTCTGCGTTCGATGATAGATAAAAGCCCACTTGCTAACGACGGGTCAAACTACTCTGACTGGATCCTCAAGCTTAACATTGTGTTGCGCTTGGAGAATCTCTTACCTATACTGGAGGGTGAATGCCCAGTAGAGAAAGAGATTGGCAAGCCAACTGATGCTGAGAAGGAGGAACAGAAAAGGTGGAATGACAGTCAACGTGTCGTGCAGACACTGATCCTGGCCAGCATTGGCGATCAGCTGCAAAGGAATTTTCTCGATACTCCTGCAAAGGAAATTGTAGCACAATTGGAGAAGATGTTCACCGATAGTGCTCGTAAGGAGCGCTATAAGACCACCATCGCACTCACAAGGTGCAAGATGATGGAGGGTGAATCTGTCTCAGTGCACTTCCTTAAGGTGCAGAGCTATTTAGAGAAATTGGAGAAATTGAAGTCTCCAATTCCTGAAGACATTGCGGAGGATATCATTTTGGGGTCACTGCCTTACTCGTTTAAGGATTTCATCATGCATTATCATATGCGTGAGAAACAAATGACCATAAATGAACTCCACAACGCACTCAAAATAGCTGAGGTTGACATGGGCAAGACAAATGGGAATGTTTTCTTAGCTGTGGTGTCTGAAAGTAAGAAGATATTCAAAAACAAGGATAAGACCAAAGGCCAGACCTCGAAAGGAAATTATCATCTCAAGGGCAAAATGGGAGGTACTCAAGAAAGTACCTCCAAGGGATGCAAAGTGAAGAATTCTTCTAACTCTCTCACTGAATGCTTCCATTGCCACGAGAAGGGACACTTCAAGATGAACTGCCCCAAGTACAAGAGGGACTTGGATGAAGGCAAAATCGAAAGGAAGCGTCCTAAAGGTATTTTTGTTATTGAGTTAAGTTTAAACCTAACCACTATTATCCTTGATTGGGTAATTGATACCGGATCATGTGCTCACTTAATCTCTAATGTGCAGTCACTAAAGGATAGGAGATCTCTCTCCAAAGGAGAGGTGGTGCTGAAGGTTGGAAACGGTGCTAGTATCTCTGCAGTTGCAGTGGGCACCTTGGAACTTCCCTTACCTAGTGGTTTATATTTAACTTTGTTTAATGTTTATCATGTCCCTTCGATTTTAAGAAACATTATTTCTGTATCATGTTTGGATGTAGAAGGTTTCTGTTTTGTCATTAAGAATTCCCAAATGAAAATTGAGAAGGATGGTTTATTTTATGCAAGTGCTTTCATTTCTAATGGATTGTATTTGCTTAATATAGTTGAAGATAAACAGGTTTTAAACATTAATAACAAATGACTCAAAATATCTCACATAAGCGAGACTCTCTTATGGCACCACCGTCTTGGTCACATTAATGAAAAACGCATAAGGAAATTGCATCAAGCTAATCTTTTAGATTCTTTTGATCCTGATGCAATTGGGACATACGAATCATGCCTAACTGGCAAAATGACCAAAACACCATTTAAAAAGAAAGGTGCAAGGGCAAACAACTTATTGGAATTGATACACTCTGATGTATGTGGTCCAATGAGTGTGCGTGCTAGAGATGGTTTTAGATACTTCATCACTTTTACGGATGATTATAGTCGTTATGGCTATGTTTATCTTATGAGACATAAAAGTGAATCCCTTGCCAAGTTCAAGGAATATAAAAATGAAGTGGAAAATCAACTAGATAAGAGAATCAAAGTTTTGAGAACAGATCGTGGAGGTGAGTACTTGAGCAATGAGTTCAGTACTTACCTAAACGAGTGTGGTATTGTACCACAACTAACTCCTCCTGGGACACCGCAGTGGAATGGAGTCTCCGAAAGGAGAAACCGGACTCTGCTAGACATGGTTAGACCCATGATGTGTCAAACCGATCTACCTTTATATTTTTGGGGTCATGCACTTTTAACCGCGGCTTACACTCTAAACTTCGTTCCAACTAAAGCCGAAGAAAAAACTCCACATGAAATATGGGTTGGGAAACCACCCATCACATCCTTCTTTAAGATTTGGGGTTGTGAGGCATATGTCAAGCATATGCTATCATCTAAACTCGACCCCAAAGCCGATAAGTGTTTCTTCATTGGATACCCTAGAGAAACAAAAGGGTATAGCTTTTGGCACAAGTCAACGAATACTATATTCGTTAAGAAGGGTGTTACATTCTTAGAGAAAGAGTTTCTTGAAAGTATCAAAAGCGGTGACCGTATGGTGACACTTGAGGAAACTCAAGAAAATCTACAAGGGGGTGATCATGAGATGAACACTGATGTTCAATATGATCACCAAGAGTCACAAGAAGTTCCTTTAGTCAGTGGGAGCATGAGTATTCCACCTTCGCAAATGATTGCGGAGGAGACTCTTACTTTACCACCGCCTGTTAGTCTTACTCGTGTTGAGCATGAGTTAAATCCACCAGAAATGGTGGAGAAGATTTAAGAATCTCAAATTGAGTCAGACAAACCAAAGGAACTTAGAAGGTCAACCAGGGAAAGGAAAAAGCCTGATATTTATATGGGTCTTCATGAGGTGCTTATTCTAGACACAGAAGACCCGTTGACCTATGAAGAAGCAATAAAAAGAAAAGATTCCATAGCATGGCTTGAAGCCATGAAATCCGAAATGCAATCCATGTACGATAATCAAGTATGGAACTTGGTTGACCTTCCTGATGGAAAGAAATCCATTCCTTGTAAATGGATCTTCAAGAGGAAGATGGACATGAATGGCAACATGACAACTTACAAGGCAAGATTTGTAGCGAAAGGTTTTAGTCAAGTCCAAGGGATTGACTATGATGAAACCTTCTCGCCCGTTGTGATGTTTAAAATAATTCGGATCATGTTGGCCATTGCTGCATTTCATGATTATGAAATTTGGCAACTGGATGTCAAAATAGCTTTCTTAAATGGAAAGCTAGATGAGGATGTATTTATGAAGCAACCTCAAGGTTTTGAAGATCCTCAGAATAATGGCAAAGTATGCAAGCTTCAAAGAGCCATTTATGGGTTGAAGCAAGCTTCAAGGAGTTGGAATAAACACTTTGATGAAGAGGTTAAAACCCTTGAGTTCGTTCAAAGCAAGGAAGAGCCTTGTGTATACAAGAAGGTTAGTGGGAGTCACGTTGTTTTTCTAATCCTATATGTTGACGACATCTTACTAATGGGAAACAATTTATCTATAATGGAACAAACAAGAATTTCGTTGAAAACGATATTTTCAATGAAGGACATGGGTGAAGCTCAATATATCTTAGGAATAAAGATATATAGAGACAGATCACGTAGACTCATTGTCCTGAGTCAAAGTATATATATTGACAAAATCTTAGAAAGGTTCCAAATGGAAAACTCTAAGAAAGGAAATGTGCCAATGAAGATGTCTACTCAGCTAGGCAAGTCTCAATGTGTCTTATCACATAAAGACATTGAATATATGATGAATGTGCCCTATGCTTCCGCCATAGGTTCCATCATGTATGCCATGATCTGTACGAGACCGGATGTCGCATATGCTCTTAGCATGACGAGTCGACATCAGGCTTCACCTGGTCCGAATCATTGGACAGCGGTCAAGAATATTCTTAGGTGCCTAAAAAGGACTAAGAATAAGTTTCTTGTATTTGGTGGACATAAAGAGCTCCGAGTAGAAGGTTACACGGATGCTAGCTTTATGACAGATCCGGACGATAGAAGATCTCAATCTGGGTTCGTTTTTCTTCTGAATGGTGGAGCTGTGAGTTGGCGTAGTTGGAAACAATCCACTACTACTGATTCGATCACCGCAGCGGAAGTCATGGCGGCCGCAGAGGCAAACAAAGAGGCAGTCTGGATAAAGAAATTCCTTGAGGAATTGGGAGTCGTTGCATCTAGTGGAGAGCCCTTGAGATTGTTTTGTGATAATAGTGCTTCCATTTCACAAATCAAGGAGCCGAAGTCACATCACAAGACAAAATACATGGACCGGAAGTATTTTGTCACGCGCGACTTCATTGAAGAAGGCAAGATTGCACTTTTATGGATCGACACAAATAGCAACACAGCTGATCCCTTCACCAAGCCTTTGTCTCAAGCCAAAGGAGAAATTCATTTCGAGTCCATGGGGTTGCAAGACCATGGGGAGTGGCTTGATGTTTAATGTAAAGGAGTCTCTTTTATGTTTTATATTTCTTTATTAGAAACTTTAAAAACAAGTGGGAGATTGAAGGATTTGTGTTTTGAAAGTTGTCCTCAAATTTATTTAGTTCATGTTTTTGCGAATAATTAATTTATTCTGTCCCTAGATCATATAATGATGTCTCATGATAGTTCAAGAAGATGCTCTTGGTCTTGAACAGTAGAACACTTGAGTTCCATCACACGATCTTAGTTTTATATGCTCACGATCCTGGTAGTCAAAGAGGGACATTGACCACCACCTTGGATTGTCATATGAGTTAAAGTACATTGTAGTTCTACAAATGTTGATAATAGTTATCATTTAATCATATGAATATGTATATAGGTTGAAGCTATACATATTGAGTTAGACCTAATCTTGCGTTGAGATATCGTATGAATTGTGTTTAGTGTCATCGATAGTCTCAACGTGTCTTATTGAATCTAGATATGTGATTTGTGAACTTACCGCCGCAAGGTGTATAATGTAGTTGCAGTTGAACACTGTCTATTGATGGTATATACACTGCAGCTCATTGTGTGACTTGTGCGAATCAGGTTTACACATCGACAGTATCAATTGTCCCTCGAGTTACATCGAGCTATGATATTATTGGGCCCCTTGGCAAAGCGAGATTGTATGGCATGCAATATAACTGAAGTAGTTATAAATACATTGCACTTGAGAAACCAAGAAAGATGAATGTGCTGCGGGGATGACACTATCCTATCCTGCGGGATATTCATGATATCATGTGACAGGCATAACAACAGGTCATCCAATTGTGTCACCTAGCTACTGAGTTGCTGAGGCGTCTATAATGCAGTGATAAAGCCTCTTATAGAGAATAATATAGATTGTTGTATTATCGCCTAGATGACTCAGTTCCTCTGTAAAGGTCACACCAAATGAACAGAAACAGCCGCGTTCGACTCAAATGGTGTATTTGATCTCGATGTCATGAGATCTAAATATTTGGTTGAGTGCGAATATAAGACGTCGTGTATCGGCGCGCTTAGACAGTTATTAATTTATGATCATGTTCAGGTGTTAATTGAAATAATAAATTGAGTTTATTATAGGATCAATAACACGACTGAATTTCATATGTAACACGACGACGTTGCAGGTGATCAAATTAATCAATGAGATTTTAAGAGGGAGCTTTGATGTCGGGCGGCGTTTGTGTAAATGGACCTTCTTTGCACAAATAATTAGCCCACTCAATATAAGACTTTAATTAAGATTTCAATTTTATAATTAATTATAAAACTTAATGATTTTCGTTTTTTTTTTTAGTTTTACAAAACCGTAATTAGTTTTAGTTTTATATTTATTATAAAAAGAAAAGTGAATCTTAATTATTTAAGACATATATAAAAAGCCTCCCTCATAATCTCCCGTAACCCTAACCTCCCGAACCAGCACCTTCTCGCGAACAGGAAACGTCGCCATCTTTCTCGCCGGCGCTCTTCCTCCTCGTCCCGTCCAGCGACCTCCTCGCCGGTCCTCATCGGCACGGTGGTGACTTCCCTGGACGGAGAAGGTGCAGCGGGTCTTGTGTTTCGGGTCTCTCATTTTTTTTCCATTTCTTGTCGGCGACGGGAGTGGTTCGGCCACCAAGGGTCCTCAGCAGTTGGAGCGCTGTCTAGCATCTACCCTTCCTTCCTCTCATCAAAGACAAGGTCGCGGGGCAGTTTGGGTTCAAGGTGAACCTAGAGGTGATCGACGCCGCTTCGATTCTCCGTCTCTTCGATTCGATCCGCAGCAAAATCAGAGACCCCGCTCCACCTAGAGATATATTCTCTAGAGGTATAAATTCCTAATCCTTCTGTGATGGTTATTATGATTAGCGTAATTTGTTTAGCGTACAAATTAGTTGTGGCTATTTTATTTATATCAATTGATTAGGGAGAGATTTTATTCACGTGCGGTTGTCATGAATGATTCGATCATATTGTGCGATTGGGCAAGGGTGAAAGTTTTTTTTTGTTCGTCACCCTTGTCCCGCATCCGTAAAATCCTACAGACTTCAGATTATTTCGCCGAACAGGGGTGTGGTCGACGTGGCCGGGGAAGTTCGACGAACGTACCCGCGAGCTCTTGTCTCGCCGACCCTTCTCGCCCGCCCTTCAGCGAGCCCCGTTTACTGCCTTCTTTAGACCGTCTCCTTGCCGGGCGAATATCGGGGTTGTACACAATCCCCGCTCTTCGTGAGGATATTTGTGCTCGCGAAGAATCATCCAACCCCTGGTATTCGCCCGCTCCTTGATGACCTGTCAGGAATCTTTGGTGGGACCCACCTTGTGGGCTATAAATATCGTCCCGAGCCCCCAGTGGTGTGCACCGCCACTTCTTTTCCTTTCCCCTCGCCTGATACTATAGCTGCTTGTAAATGCCTCTTTCCGAAGAAGTCAAGGCACGCATGAGGGAGGTGAGAGCCGGCGGGCTCTCTTCTACGACCAAGGTCCCCACCTGGATGAACCGGCCTCCTCCCGCTCAGTCGCCGAAAGTTAGGAAGGCGAAGGCGGCTCGCCGAGCCGGGGATGACTCCGCGATGTTGGATTCCTCCCCTGACGATCGCCACCACGAGAAGGTACGAGCTATTCCTCTGGTTTTGCGTCGATAAACTTGTTTGAGATTCATACTTGTTCGCAGGATGCTTTGACGAACGAAAATACGGGGCAACCCGCTGAGGCCTCCCACAAGAGTCCGCAGGTGGATACGGACCTCGCTAGAAGAAACGTCACCGGTGAGGTTTTGGTCTTGCCGACAAGAATGCTTCTTGTCAATTGTCTAACCTTTTCTCCCTACTTCTTACAGTCTCGCCCCTGAAGTCACCGGCTCGCCAGACATCGCGGCCTCCGTCCCCGCCTCCGCCTCCGCCTGATAAAATCATAGATAAGCCTGGATTCCAAATTCTGGCGAGCGAGGAGACCGGTGGCTCTGTGCCGCCAGAGATCCCTCCGACCAATAGCGCCGCCTACCCCGTCGGTCTGGGGAAATCTCTCTACCCTCACTATGGCAATGTGTTTCAGGGCCGTCCCTCGACTTCTCGCCCCCCGCGGGGTAAGTATTCTCGCGACACCTTGTCCTGCGTGAACTTAAGCGCGCCATCTAATCTCTCCGCCCTATCTCGCAGAGAATCTCGAAAATCCGCCCACCAATTCTGATTTGGGTGACGACGAGATGTCCCCCCTTCCAGACCAGGTGGAGGACTTCTTAGGGGATCCGCGAGACCCCGAGATGTTGAAGCAGCGAGCCGCGAAGTTGCTGAGGAAACATGGGAGGATGCTGATGGATCTCAACATGCAGGCGAGACGGGACAGAGAAGCCGCCGAGGACAGGCACGCGGTTTTGATGGAAGAATGTGCGAGGCTCCGGCAGGCGAGACAGCGTGATCAGGATGAGAGCGCTACGACGCCGAAGGTTCATATAGCTAGGATGAGAGACTATGCCTACCTCACGGATAGGGAGGGCCGATTGGCCGAGGAGTACTACAACTCTAGGGTACCGCCGAGATCCGGGTCTCGGGGTGGGGGCAGGTGGAAATGGCTACCCCACGATTCTCGCTAACTGTTATGTCGTGAACTTATTTGTAATGAGTGTTGTTGTTTTTAGACAATCTCGCTACGACTCATGACTCGCGCATCGGCCACTCGTTGGCTTTTATTTCCTTTACCATAAGCATCACTAGCTTTTTATTATTTCTCGCTCGTTGCTAGTACATCTATTTTATTTTCATGTTACATTGTGTTCGCGAGGACCTTCCGTTCTCGCTATATATATCTCGCGAGATGTTTGTGCTAACCTCGCAGGTTTCTCTCGCCCGCGTCTGTGATGTGATATTTTTAGCTGCTACCCGCGCCCGCCGGCATTTGGACTTCTTCCCGCCCTTTTGCTTTGTCTATAAATAGGCGGCCATAACTGAGCCAACCACCGCATTTACTCTCGACCTTCTTCCTCCCCTGTTTCAGAGCTCTCGCTCCTTCCTGTTGCTTTTCTTCCTTTCTCGCAGGTCACCAGAATGGGCGGCGACGCTGAGTCAGAGGGTCGGCGAAAGATCGCGAAGGCTTTCGCCGAGCATAGCTTCTTCAACTGTAATCTGACCGACGAGGAGTACTTCAGCACGGTTGCCGACTATGTCACCCCTCCCTTCGAGGCACGCCGTCCTAGAGAGGACGACGTGATCAACGACCCGCTGGTCGACGAGTTGGCCATTCCTACCGCCCATTTCGCGGTCGGTCTGCGCCTTCTCCTGTGGCCGGAAGTTCGCCAGGTAACAATCGTTCTCGCTTACTTCCTATTTTCTGCAACTCGAGTCTCGCTCGTCGTGTGGACTAATCCTGTTCTCGTTGCTTGGCAGGTGCTCAAGCACTATGACGTTGTTCCAGGCCAGCTCACACCTAATGCCATGGCGGTGGTTACAGCCTTCGCCTGTTACCTTCGCGAGGAGCGCATCGAGTTCAGTCTCCCGGTCTTCCGGAAGCTGTTCTCGTTCCGCGCCTACAAAGATGGGATGGCCTACTTCGTGGGCACGGGTCCTAAGGTTGACGAGACCGTCAACAAGGCCCACTTCTGGGCCCAGAAGTTCGTCGTCGTTAAGGGGAACTTCGGCAACATTCCCCTCTCGCCGGTTCAACATAGCGAGACCACCTACCGGCCCACCGCCCTCGGCGGCCACGACGCCCTCCTCCATCAGTTCTTCTGCAAGAAGAACTTCGAGGTCGTCTATCTCCACCGCAATCTCGATTCGCTGCCTCCGATTCTCGCCGGGGAAGGTAAAGATCTCGCTTAGCACCTACGACTTTATCCCCTACCATATCATACTTATCAAAATTTTAATGTTTATTTCTAGGCGAGCGGGATCTGCCCCTCCATCCCCCCTATGCGAGCAACCGAAAAACCGACGCTACCATGGCTCTCGCTGCCATGGGGGCGGAAGCTTGCCGATGCGCCGTCATTCCAGGTGAGCCCTCTTCTCGCAAGAGGTCGGGGGATTCTGGTAGTCACGCCGCCCCTTCGAAATCTCCGCCGAAGAAGAAGATCAAGAAGAGCGGGGTTTCACTCGCCTCCTCGAAAGGAAAGGAGCCCCGCGAGGCGGCTTTTGACGAGTTCGACCTCACCGCCCTCTCTGCAGGGGGTGAGAACGACGAGCCCTGCCAGGAGGCCCCTAGAACCTCCGTCCTGCCCATCCCCGTCAACCACTATAACTTCGGCCTCGGCCAGAGGCGTCGCGACGAGACCGGGGAGCTCTTGGTCAACTGGAAACCGGAGACCAACCGGGTGGACATCTCCACCATCCTTCCCTCCTGGGTGGAGAAGGAGACCGTCAGCGGTCATGCCTTTGACCTCTCGTTCGCTCTCGAGGACGCGGGGTCTTATAAAGATGAGACCGCGAGAACCCTTGCTTTCGAAAGCGCGAGATCGCAGTTGCGCTCTGCCGAGCTCGCCCATATGTCGGAGAGGCATTGCTTACAGCTGGAGCTTCAGAGCGTGGAGCTCGCGAGGGCCTATCAGGGGCTCCTTGCCGAGATCACGCAGCTGAAGGAGAAGCTGCTCGCCGCGGAGGGCAGTGTGGTGAGTTATTTAGACGTCCTCATCCTCCTTTCCTTCTGCTGTTTCGCTTTTTTAATTGAACTTAATTGCAGGATGTCGAGGCCACAGGAAGAGCCGACGCTCGCATCAAGGATTTGGAGGGCGAGGTGGCTGGGCTGAAGGCCCTAAACTGCGACCTCACCCGTGCCGTCGTTCCCCCCTCGCCTCGCCGTCTGAAGGAAGAGCGGCGAGCGCGAGATGAAGAAGTTCGCTTGGAGGCTACTGATTCGGCTCGCTACATCTTCCATATTATGAAGGCGACTGGCCTCCTAACCCCCGACGCGGCCGACCTGGACCTGGAAGATATCATCCCTGAGCTCTTCCACCCACTTTCGCCAGTGAAGAGCATCGACGACGAGGTGTCTGCGAGCGACCAATGAGGCTTTCGTTCAATTTTGTTTTTTGGCTGGCGAGATCGCCGCTTCATGTAAATCAAACTTAAAATGAATGAATACATATTTTTGGCTGTGTTGCGCTCGCTCCTTTCTCTGTATTATTTTTTGTGTTGATATCTCGCTCTTGCTTATCTCAATGTTTACCTGTATGTAGGTTATTCCCGCGATGACCGTTCTCGCGTTTTACGTTGTTGAGTAGGCGAGTGTAGGACCTTTTCGGCTGCTCTGGCCTTTCGCTATTCTCCTTAGGATTATTACTTTATGTATGCGTTCTCTAGGTCTCGCGAGGTGTTTCCATTTTGGCGAGAGTTCGCCCGCTACCCTGCGCCGACGACCTTTTGGCCGAGTACCGAATTCCCCGGAGTGCATAGGGTTGGCCTTCATCGCTCGCCTACTATCGCGCTAAATCTCTCCTTGCCGAGCGAGCGGGCCCGACGAGCGAGAAGGATGGGGTCGGCGTCGAAACCTTGCTAACCTGATGCATTTCAACCTGACCTCATAGAGAACTCCTCTCCTTGTCCGGGAGTGGAATGACCCGATATCCTCTAGCATTGAGACTCATCATTTTGCCAGCCTCTCCTGAAGTAAACATCTGTCACCGTGCCAGCCTTTCCAGAGATCAACCTGAACCCCCCGTCTAGTGAGAGCCCGGGAGCGGAATCGATCTGGGGCATTCCAGCATTAAAACTTGTCACCTTGCCAGCCTCTCCAGAGATCAACCAGAACCCCCCGTCTAGTGAGAGCCCAGGAGCGGAATCGATCTGGGGCATTCCAGCATAAAAACTTGTCACCTTGCCAGCCTCTCCAGAGATCAACCAGAACCCCCCCGTCTAGTGAGAGCCCGGGAGCGGAATCGATCTGGGGCATTCCAGCATAAAAACTTGTCACCTTGCCAGCCTCTCCAGAGATCAACCAGAACCCCCCGTCTAGTGAGAGCCCGGGAGCGGAATCGATCTGGGGCATTCCAGCATAAGAGCTTTTTGAGACCTGCCAAAGGGTTGCTCCAAAATACATGTGTTCAGTAGGAAATATAAAGAGTCATCTACAAAAAATGGCTAAGGATAAAACCTTTTTAAGTCATCTCCACTTCTCGCTCGGTCCAGAGGTACCCCTTCCACATCTCGGAGGTGATACCCCCCTGACTTGAGCACTTCACTTACAATGTATGGACCCTCCCAATTGGGGTTTAGCTTACCTACTGTGGCCCCTCTCCCGGCCGCGTCGACCTTTTTCAAGACCATGTCCCCTTTTGAAAGTGTTTTACCCGGATGTGCTTGTCAAAGTATCGGGCCATTCACCGCTTGATTTCCTCCTGCCTGATGGTGGCCTGGTCCCGGAGTTCCTCCACCAGGTCTAAGGATAGCCTTTGTTCTTCGTCATTGGCTACCAGCCACTCTTCATCCCCTTCACCTGCGGCGATCACCCTGGGGGTCTTTACTTCAAACTCGATGGGAAGGACTGCTTCGGATCCATGGGAAAGTTTGAACGGGGTCTCCCCGGTGGCGGTGTTAGGGGTAGTCCTCAGATCCCAGAGGACGGATGGTAGTTGCTCTACCCAGTTTCCCCGGAGGTTCTCCACCTTCTTCTTCAGCAGGTTGACGATTACTTTATTTGCCGCTTCTGCCTGGCCGTTGCTTCTTGGGTGGTGGACCGATGCGAATCTGAGGTCAATGCCAAGCTGGGTGCAGAAGCCAATGAATTCTTCGCTAGCAAATTGCGGCCCATTGTCTGTCACTATAGCAGAGGGAATCCGTGCCTGCAAATTATCTCTCCCCACACAAAATTCCTTACAACTTGAGATGTTACCTTGCGAGCGCTTTCACTTCTACCCACTTGGAAAAATAATCGATCATGACCAGCAAGAATTTTCTTTGACCGCTAGCCTGAGGGAAAGGGCCGACTAGGTCCAACCCCCATATGGCGAAGGGCCAGGGGGCAGTGATGGTTCGGAGTCTCTGAGCTGGGAGGAGTTGGAGCGGAGCATAGAGTTGGCACTTTGAACATCTCCTTGCGAATTCGTCCGCATCTTTGCTGAGGGTGGGGCAGAAATAGCCTTGCCTCAACACCCTTCCTTCCAGTGTTCGGCTCCCGGAGTGACTCCCACACTCCCCGGAGTGAATTTCTTCCAGGACTCTCGGAACCTCCTCCTCAGAAACACAACGGGCCAGGAGTCCCGAGAGAGTCTTCCTGTATAACCCTCCTGCATGCAAAGAGTAGTAAGCTGACTTATACCTGAAGCGTCTCCTGTCTATGTCCCCTTCCGGGAACTTCCCTGAAGATAGGAAAGTGATAAATGGATCCATCCACGAGACCCGCTGATCCACCTCCATCAGTTCTCCTTCCTCGATGGAGGGCCGGAAAAGTTCTGAAACCGTCCCTCCTGCTCGGGGACCGAACTTGGCTAGGAGGTCCGCGGGAGTGCTCTCTTCCCTTGGCACGTATTTGATGGAGAAAGTGTGGAATTGCCCGATGTCTCCCTTAACCTTTTCCAAGTATCGCAGAAGAGTCTGGTCCTTTGCCTCGAACTCTCCCTTGACTTGGCATGCTACCACCATGGAGTCCGTCGAGACCTCCACATCTTGCACTCCCAGCTCTCGAGCTAACCGCAGGCCTGCTATCACTGCCTCGTACTCCGCTTGGTTGTTGGTAATTGGGAAATGGATGTTCAGGGCTTGCTCGATTTTTGTCCTTTGAGGACTTACTAGGATGATCCCCCCCATAGGAGTGCTTTCCCGAGGCACCATCCACCAACATCCTCCATGCTACTGGGGGAGGCGGTTCATGTTCACCCATCTCGGTCGTGTAGTCAGCCATGAAGTTTGCCACCGCTTGGGCCTTGATTGATGTCCTGGGTATGAACGTAATATCGAACTCGCTCAGCTCCACAGACCATTTTGCCAATCTTCCCGAGTGTTCCACCCCTTCCATGATTTTGCGAAGCGGGTGGTCCGTCACTACTCTGATGGAATGTGCCTGAAAGTAGGGCCGGAGTCTCCGCGTCGCGACCACTAATGCGAAAGCCAACTTCTCCAAGATTGGGTAACGGAGCTCCGCCTTCTTCAACACTCGACTGACATAATAGATAGGGAATTGTTTTTCCCCTCCTCCCGGACCAGCACTGCACTCACTGCCTCCGAGCCTACTCCCAGGTATAGGGATAGGTCTTCTCCCAATCTCGGCCCTTGGAGTAAGGGGGTTTGGGTGAGTTGTTCTTTCAAGGCTTGGAAGGCTCCCTCGCATTCCGAGGTCCACTCAAACTTTTTGTTGCCCCTTAGTGCCTTAAAGAAGGGCGCACACTTCTCCCCCGCCTTGGAGAGGAACCTGCTGAGTCCGGCCAGCTTCCCTGTGAGGCTCTGAACCTCCTTTGGGTTCCTTAGCGACCCCAACTCCATTATTGCCTTGACCTTGTCCGGGTTGGGTTCTACCCCTGCCGGGGTTAGCAAGTGGCCTAGGAACTTCCCCCGACTAGCCCTGAAGACACACTTCAAGGGGTTGAGCTTCATTTTATACTTCCGTAGGGTCCCGAACGTCTCTTCGAGGTCTCGGAGGTGAGACCCAAGGTCCCTACTCTTCACCATGAGGTCATCAACATAGACTTCTAAATTTCTTCCTTTCTGCTCGCGGAAGACCCTATCCATCATCCTTTGGTACGTAGCGCCTGTGTTCTTGAGCCCGAAGGGCATCATCTTATAGTAGTAGCATCCATCCCCCGTGATGAAGGAAACATCTTTGATGTCCGAGGGGTGCATGCGGATCTGATGATAACCTGAAAAAGCATCTAGAAAAGACATTACAGAGAAACCGACGGCTGAGTCAACCAGCGCGTCGATTCTAGGCAGGGGGTAACAATCTTTCGGGCATGATTTATTGAGAAGTGAAAAGTCGATACACATGCGCCACTTACCTCCTCCCTTTTTTACCATAACTACGTTGGAGACCCAGCCTGGATACTGGATCTCCGATACAAAACCGGCCTGCAGGAGTTTACCCACCTCCTCTCGGATGGGTTCTTCAAGCTTGTCCGGTACGGCCCTCCTCTTCTGGCGGATGGAGCGGGTGCCGGGATCGAGGTTGAGGCGGTGGCAAGCCACATCTGCATCGATCCCGGGCATCTCGGCGACGCTCTAAGCGAAGACATCCACGTTCTTCTGCACACAGGCCAGGTTCTCGGCCTGCTCCTCCGACTTGAGCTCTCCGCTGACCCGGACCTTTTCCACCACCTCGAGCCGAGTGGTGACTTCGAGCTCTACGACCTCATCCTCGGCCTCCAGCCTGGATTGCTCTCCCCAAGTATCCTTCTCCTCTCCAGCGCCAGCGAGCACTTGGGCTCCTTCCTCTGTCTCTGCCCCTCCTACCATCATCAACTCTTCTACCCCTCCTTCCTGGGCATCCTCTCCTTTCCTCTCTTCTCCTCTTCTTTCCACCCTGGGCCTCTCGGCGACCCCTTCCTGGGCATGAACCTCTTCTCCCTCCGTCCTTTCCTCAGCTCTTTTTTCTTCTCCGGCTCCTGCCGCTCCCTCCATCGCTTTATCGAACTCCTCCGCCTCTCCCATCCAGGCGATGGTGTTGACAGCCGCACATAGCAATGTCTCACCATCTTGGGGTCTCCTCGGATCCGGACCTGTACTCCACCCGTGTTGAACTTGAGACACTGGTGGAAGGTGGAAGGGACGCATCTAAACGCGCTGATGAGAGGCCGTCCGAAGATTGCGCTATAGCTGCTCGGGGCATCCACTATAACGAAGCGGCAGTTCCGAGACTGCCCTCCGAGGGTCACATGGAGCCCAACTCCACCTTCCACTTCCTTCCTTTCTCCTGAAAAACCGAATAGGGGGCCATCCGAGGCCAACACCCTCTTGGATTCTACCTTTATCTCATCAAACGCCTTCTTGAAGACGACGTTGACCGAGCTACCGTTATCGACTAGAATCCGCGAGACGGTGAAGTTCTCGATGGCGGTCTGGATGACCAGCGCATCGCAGAACGGGTCCTCGTAGCTCAGCATGTCCTTCTGGGAGAAAGTGATTCTCTCCACCGGGGGTGGAGCCGTGGATGTTGAGGCCACGCTCCGCCGATAGATGGTATGAAGGCTAGCCTTGCGGGTTGCCTCCACCCCTACCCCCCATGGATCACCCCGATCCCTCCTCTACTCCCCACATCAACTCTGTCTTCACACCTTTCTTCCTCCTCCCCTCGAGGCTCGACCTCCTCGATTCTCACCTGCTGCCTTGGCGCGGGGGCTCGGCCCCTTTTGGTTTCCAGGAACTCAGGGCAGGTGGCCGTCGCGTGACCTTCCTCATCGTGGAAGTCACAATATGGCAACGCCACCTCCCCTGCTTCGCCTTCCGCCACCCTATTCCTCCTCCTTCTCGCTCCCGCTTCTTCTCTCGCCTCTTCTCTCCTTCCCCTTCCTCTTCCCCTCCTGATCGCCATAGCTTGCTGAGGCGGGGGAGGCAATGGCCTCGGACCCTGCCTCCATCCCAGCTGATGGGGTCTTCCTTGACCTCCATAAAAGTTACCCCTTCCCGGGCCGTAACCTCTTCCCTGACCTTGCATTCCTTCGACATGCTGCCTCCACTCCCCCTCTGGGGCCCTGGGCTCTTCCCTTCTCCTTACCTCTTGCTGCCTGACCTGTCACTGAGCTTTGCTAGCCTCCTGGTGAGCTCTGGGTTGGCCTCCTCGCCCTCAATCTCCTCCGCCACCCTCTCCATCAACTCCTCGTAGGAGACGGGGGCTTTCCTCTTCAACGCCATCTTAAAGAAACTTTCCTTTAGCCCGACGGTAAAAGCGAGTTGGAGTGCGAACCCAGGCATCTACTGAGTGAGCAGCACTTCTTCCTGGAACCGCTCCGCATACCGAGCCAATGACTCTTTTGGCTCCTATTTCACTTTGAAGAGGGACTCGGCGTCCTTCTTCCTCTTCTTCGCGGTTGAGAAACACAACAAGAAGCTCCGGCGCAAATCCTCAAAGGCATAGATCGACCCTGTAGGGAGTTGATGGAATCAGTCCCTGGCCTTTTCCTTGAGAGTGACGGCGAAGAGCCGACACTTGAATGCATCTGACATCGGTCTGATGGAGACCGAGTCCTCAAAAGACTGGAGATGCTGGACAGGGTCATCCCTGCCGTTGTAGTATACCCGGTCCCACTCTCAGAACCCCGCCGGGACAGGTGCTGAAAGTACCAATTCGAAGAAGGGGCTTCCCCCTTCTACCACCCTTTCTCGCTCCGCTCGCCCCCCGAGCTCTCTCGCCAGACTCGAGCTCGCGGGGACCGCGCTCGTGAGAACAGCCTTCGCCTGGACCACTCCCATGGTCGCCATGTCTTCCGGGTGCTCGCTCGCCTGCGTTGCGCTCGCCGGCACAGAGCTTGCCGGCACGGAGCTCGCCGGCACGAAGCTCGCCAGGATGGCGAACAGCACCCGCCCTTCTAAGTCCTGTACTGAACTTCCTGCAACTTCCTTTCCGGCCCTTCCCCCCGGGGCGTTCTCGCCAACCGCTGCTGGGGGAGGGGTCGTCTGAGGTGCCGGGGTCGCAAACTCGCTTCGCAGTGTCGCGACCGCGAGCCCGAAGGTGTCGAGCACCTCCCGCCTGAAGTCCGCGAACATCCTCGGTGTCACCACCTCTGGTGGCTTGCTGAACCCCTCGCCTTGATCCCCGCTGAAAGTATCTAGTTGCGGCCTAAATCACCTAGAGGGGGGTGAATAGGTGGATTCTATGTCTTTACGCGGAATTAAAAACTTATAAATAAAAGCACACAGAATCCAAAGGAGCACAGCACAACACAGAAAATTATAGTGGTTCCCCGATCTTGGGTAGTCCACTTTCCACCTCACCTATCTAGCACGACCGGCTAGACTAGGCTACTTCACTGATCTCGGATTAAGAATAATCCTACAACTCGGAGTCAAAACTCCTACAAGCTCGGAGAACAAACTCTCCTACAAACTCGGAAGGGAAACTTCCTACAAACTCGGAGACAACGCTCCTACAACTCGGAAGCAAGCTTCCTACAAGAATAATGTAATAAAATCTTACACAACTTTAGATTGAGAAACAATCTACTTTAAATCTCCTTGAGATTTTAACTTTATCATATCTGAAAATAAAAGATCTTCTTCTTCCTTGATTGAATCGGAAATCTGGATCTTGAAAGAAGGAAGAAGAAATCTTGCCTTGAGAGAACTTGATCTGAACACTTAGGAGACAACTAGATCTAAAAGGAACTTGAAGAGATCTAAAATCAGAGATCTAGTTGACCCTTTTCTTCAAGAAGAATCGTTCAAAAACATTGTCGGCAACATCAGAAGATTTGCGATAACAGTCAGCCGACGGACGGAGAGAACGATGTTTTTCTTCTTGGATTCACGATTAGGGTTAAACGGAATTAACCCTTAGCTATTTATAGCTTCTTCACTCCAACGGCTATATCTGAGAGCATCGAGAAAGACACCTCGCGAATCGTTAAAGAGAAATCCCTAAAAGATCAGGCCGGAAGAACTGAACCGGAGATACGCAGACCGATTCGACTAAATGGAATAACCGATTCGAATTCGGTTAAATGATATAACTGAATTCTACAGATTTCAACATTCGGTTAAACACATTCACCGAAACAACAATAACCGAATTTCAATAACCGAATTCGGTTATTCTATTACTTTGAAGAAATTTCGATCTTTGATTAACCGAATTCGGTTATATCCATTCAGACCATATAGTCGAATTCGACTATATGTCCTAAATGATATAACCGAATTTTACTTAAGAAAAATTCCTTTCTTAAAAGATTCCACCATCAGCTCCAGTCCTCCTTCTCTTGCACTTAGGAAATGAGGTACATCCCAATAGAGAGATTTCACATGAGCCAACACTTTGGTCTATACAATGAGGGATTACATTGCACAAGCCTGTGTTTGACGACTCATTGAAACCTGACATTGGTTTGTACCTAGAGTGGAATGACCTGTCACAACATAGCTAAAGTGCATAATCAAATACAACTCAATTCAACTTAGTTCAAAGGAACACTTCTTCAAATCAAGGTAATTGTGGCTACAATACCCAACAATCTCCCCCTATTTGAAGAAGTCAGAACCTATGTACTGAGTTGAATTGCACTTAAATAAATATATATCAAATAGATAAGGAGAGTTAAAAACTTAACTTTTTCAACTTTCTCTCCCTTTCAACTTTCTCTTTCAACTTTGCCAAATCTAACTTTGCCAATTCCTCCCAACTTCAAATTCTCTTGCAAATACAACTTCTCTCCCCCTTTCTGACTACTTCAGATAGGGAAGGAAAAGCATGAGAGATCAAAGCTCCCCCTCAATCTTTTCTCCCCCTTAGACTTATCTCCCCCTTAGAAATTCAGTGCCTGGACTGATTTCCTAAACTTTTCAACAACCTTACTATATTTCTTCTATGTTCTGGTCATGTACCATGAACATCCACTTGTCCAAGTGCCTGATTAGAGTTTGGTTGGCCTTTGGACATACCTGCAATCACAGATTAATTTCCCTTAGGAACCCAAAAGGATTTGGGTCCTAGGTTTCTGGTTAGATTAACACCACTCGGAGTGTTAACATTGCAAGGGGTCATTCTTACATTGTTAACCCGTGGAGTCTTGACATTTCTGGGGTTAAACCAACAATCTATGGCGAAGTGACCAATCTTGCCACAACACCAACAATCAAATCGATTGTATCTTCTCTTGTTTTCCTGTTTTAACTTTTGAACGGGGAGTTTAGCAGGAGCAATATTCTTAGAAGTAGAAGTCTCGTGGTTGCAACACACACATGACTCCTTCTTCTCTTCATGAGATTTAGCAACAATTGATTTAATCTTTGGTGCTTTCTTAATAACTGATCCATGTACAAATGAACCATAATCCTTGGGGATTACTTTTTCATAAGGTCCCTTGAAAGCAGTTGTTTCGAAGCATCGGGGACGGGTTTGATTTTGGTCAACCTTGCCCTTACCTTTAACAACTCTTTTCTTAGCAGCCTTACTACTTTCGGCCTTATGACCAAGACCACTAACCTTCGCAGGAGCAGAAAATCTTTCAATGATTGGAAGGATAGTTTTTGGTTTGGAGAAGCTTTCAACTATCTTCCTTTCCACCACTAACTTTTCTTCTAAATCATTGATAAACTTCTCCTTAAGATTTAATAATTCAGCGGAGCTTTTAATTTCATCTTTCAAGGGTTGGATTTCATCTTTGAGAGGAGTCAATTGTTTAATTTCCTCCCTCAAAGCTGATTCCACCATCTTGAGAGATGCAATCTCATGTGCTTGAGATTTGACTACCTTGCGGCATTTGTCAAATCCCTCCAACATAGCTTTATACTGAACCATTAGATCTAAGTCTTCCTCTGAAGAATAGCCTTCATTTTCAACGGAATCAGTTTCAGATGCAGAAAGAGGAGTGTGCGAGTTTACCTTCCCTTTGTATGAGGAGACACTTCCTTCCTCATCTGAATGTGCCATAAGCCCAAAATAGGCTTCTTCATCTGAGCTTGACTTCCCTGAGTCACTGTCACTAAGAGTCTTGGACTCCTTTGCCAAGAAGCTCTTTTCTTCTTTCCTCTTATTCTTGAAGGATTTCTTCTTGTATGGACATTCCGTGCTTAAATGTCCTGGCTTATTACAACAAAAACAAATAATATCAGTCGAAATATATTTATTTGGTTTAGATTTATACCTGTCGTTGTTGTGTTCCTTCTTGTGATGTTCATCATCACCCCTTGATCTTCTATGATCTGATGAGGATTGACTTTTCCTCTGGCTTCTTTTTCTGAGCAATCTCTTGAATTGCTTGGAGAGAGAAGAGAACTCTCCATCAGACATATCAGAGCTTGAGGGGCAAGCATCTGATTCATCATCTTCATCTGAGGATTTTCTTCTGATAGAAGACGAGGCCTTATGTCTTCTTGATTCTTTGGCCTTCAGTGCCACGGTCTTCTCTCTTCCAGAGGTGGAGCATCCATCTTCTTCAGCTTTTCTAATACTCAGCTTGAGCTCATGTGATAAGAGCTTGCCAAACAGAATTTGTGGCTCCATCGTAGCCAACTTTCCGAATTCCCGGATAGTAATAGCCTTGGTATCCCATTCTTTCGTTAGGGATCTCAAGAACTTGTCATTTAGTTCTCCAACGGTGAATTCCCGATCATAGTTCTTAAGACCATTGACGATCTTAAAGAACTTCTCATAAGTATCAGAAATGGAGTCTCTTGGATCTTGCTTGAATGCTTCATATTCTTGATTCAGCAATGATCTTCGATCATCCCTTACTTCTTCGGTTCCTTCCATAAGAACAACTATGGAGTCCCACATTTCCTTGGCAGACTTGCAGTGTATAAGATTTTGTAGCATTGAATCGTCCACTGCACCAGCAATAATGTTCTTTGCCTTCTTGTCCAAGATGACGAGGGCAATCTCATCTTTGTCTAGCTCCAACATTTTCTTGGGAATCATAATAGCTGAATTTATAGACGATGGCTTCATAGGAACATGGGGACCTTCCTCTACTATCTGAAAAATTCTTGGGTCGGTGGCTTCCATGTAGAACTTCATTCTTTCCTTCCACATAGGGAAGTTCTCCTTAGAACAGACGAGCATCTTGAGAGAATCCTTGGATTTTTCCATTTCAGACAAACTTGCTCTTGCAACTAGATTTAAAGAGATCTTGTTCAAGGTGTTAACCTTATAGCGAACAACCTGCCTCTGATACCAATTGAAAGTATCTAGTTGCGGCCTAAATCACCTAGAGGGGGGTGAATAGGTGGATTCTATGTCTTTACGCGGAATTAAAAACTTATAAATAAAAGCACACAGAATCCAAAGGAGCACAGCACAACACAGAAAATTATAGTGGTTCCCCGATCTTGGGTAGTCCACTTTCCACCTCACCTATCTAGCACGACCGGCTAGACTAGGCTACTTCACTGATCTCGGATTAAGAATAATCCTACAACTCGGAGTCAAAACTCCTACAAGCTCGGAGAACAAACTCTCCTACAAACTCGGAAGGGAAACTTCCTACAAACTCGGAGACAACGCTCCTACAACTCGGAAGCAAGCTTCCTACAAGAATAATGTAATAAAATCTTACACAACTTTAGATTGAGAAACAATCTACTTTAAATCTCCTTGAGATTTTAACTTTATCATATCTGAAAATAAAAGATCTTCTTCTTCCTTGATTGAATCGGAAATCTGGATCTTGAAAGAAGGAAGAAGAAATCTTGCCTTGAGAGAACTTGATCTGAACACTTAGGAGACAACTAGATCTAAAAGGAACTTGAAGAGATCTAAAATCAGAGATCTAGTTGACCCTTTTCTTCAAGAAGAATCGTTCAAAAACATTGTCGGCAACAGCAGAAGATTTGCGATAACAGTCAGCCGACGGACGGAGAGAACGATGTTTTTCTTCTTGGATTCACGATTAGGGTTAAACGGAATTAACCCTTAGCTATTTATAGCTTCTTCACTCCAACGGCTATATCTGAGAGCATCGAGAAAGACACCTCGCGAATCGTTAAAGAGAAATCCCTAAAAGATCAGGCCGGAAGAACTGAACCGGAGATACGCAGACCGATTCGACTAAATGGAATAACCGATTCGAATTCGGTTAAATGATATAACTGAATTCTACAGATTTCAACATTCGGTTAAACACATTCACCGAAACAACAATAACCGAATTTCAATAACCGAATTCGGTTATTCTATTACTTTGAAGAAATTTCGATCTTTGATTAACCGAATTCGGTTATATCCATTCAGACCATATAGTCGAATTCGACTATATGTCCTAAATGATATAACCGAATTTTACTTAAGAAAAATTCCTTTCTTAAAAGATTCCACCATCAGCTCCAGTCCTCCTTCTCTTGCACTTAGGAAATGAGGTACATCCCAATAGAGAGATTTCACATGAGCCAACACTTTGGTCTATACAATGAGGGATTACATTGCACAAGCCTGTGTTTGACGACTCATTGAAACCTGACATTGGTTTGTACCTAGAGTGGAATGACCTGTCACAACATAGCTAAAGTGCATAATCAAATACAACTCAATTCAACTTAGTTCAAAGGAACACTTCTTCAAATCAAGGTAATTGTGGCTACAATACCCAACAATCTCCCCCTATTTGAAGAAGTCAGAACCTATGTACTGAGTTGAATTGCACTTAAATAAATATATATCAAATAGATAAGGAGAGTTAAAAACTTAACTTTTTCAACTTTCTCTCCCTTTCAACTTTCTCTTTCAACTTTGCCAAATCTAACTTTGCCAATTCCTCCCAACTTCAAATTCTCTTGCAAATACAACTTCTCTCCCCCTTTCTGACTACTTCAGATAGGGAAGGAAAAGCATGAGAGATCAAAGCTCCCCCTCAATCTTTTCTCCCCCTTAGACTTATCTCCCCCTTAGAAATTCAGTGCCTGGACTGATTTCCTAAACTTTTCAACAACCTTACTATATTTCTTCTATGTTCTGGTCATGTACCATGAACATCCACTTGTCCAAGTGCCTGATTAGAGTTTGGTTGGCCTTTGGACATACCTGCAATCACAGATTAATTTCCCTTAGGAACCCAAAAGGATTTGGGTCCTAGGTTTCTGGTTAGATTAACACCACTCGGAGTGTTAACATTGCAAGGGGTCATTCTTACATTGTTAACCCGTGGAGTCTTGACATTTCTGGGGTTAAACCAACAATCTATGGCGAAGTGACCAATCTTGCCACAACACCAACAATCAAATCGATTGTATCTTCTCTTGTTTTCCTGTTTTAACTTTTGAACGGGGAGTTTAGCAGGAGCAATATTCTTAGAAGTAGAAGTCTCGTGGTTGCAACACACACATGACTCCTTCTTCTCTTCATGAGATTTAGCAACAATTGATTTAATCTTTGGTGCTTTCTTAATAACTGATCCATGTACAAATGAACCATAATCCTTGGGGATTACTTTTTCATAAGGTCCCTTGAAAGCAGTTGTTTCGAAGCATCGGGGACGGGTTTGATTTTGGTCAACCTTGCCCTTACCTTTAACAACTCTTTTCTTAGCAGCCTTACTACTTTCGGCCTTATGACCAAGACCACTAACCTTCGCAGGAGCAGAAAATCTTTCAATGATTGGAAGGATAGTTTTTGGTTTGGAGAAGCTTTCAACTATCTTCCTTTCCACCACTAACTTTTCTTCTAAATCATTGATAAACTTCTCCTTAAGATTTAATAATTCAGCGGAGCTTTTAATTTCATCTTTCAAGGGTTGGATTTCATCTTTGAGAGGAGTCAATTGTTTAATTTCCTCCCTCAAAGCTGATTCCACCATCTTGAGAGATGCAATCTCATGTGCTTGAGATTTGACTACCTTGCGGCATTTGTCAAATCCCTCCAACATAGCTTTATACTGAACCATTAGATCTAAGTCTTCCTCTGAAGAATAGCCTTCATTTTCAACGGAATCAGTTTCAGATGCAGAAAGAGGAGTGTGCGAGTTTACCTTCCCTTTGTATGAGGAGACACTTCCTTCCTCATCTGAATGTGCCATAAGCCCAAAATAGGCTTCTTCATCTGAGCTTGACTTCCCTGAGTCACTGTCACTAAGAGTCTTGGACTCCTTTGCCAAGAAGCTCTTTTCTTCTTTCCTCTTATTCTTGAAGGATTTCTTCTTGTATGGACATTCCGTGCTTAAATGTCCTGGCTTATTACAACAAAAACAAATAATATCAGTCGAAATATATTTATTTGGTTTAGATTTATACCTGTCGTTGTTGTGTTCCTTCTTGTGATGTTCATCATCACCCCTTGATCTTCTATGATCTGATGAGGATTGACTTTTCCTCTGGCTTCTTTTTCTGAGCAATCTCTTGAATTGCTTGGAGAGAGAAGAGAACTCTCCATCAGACATATCAGAGCTTGAGGGGCAAGCATCTGATTCATCATCTTCATCTGAGGATTTTCTTCTGATAGAAGACGAGGCCTTATGTCTTCTTGATTCTTTGGCCTTCAGTGCCACGGTCTTCTCTCTTCCAGAGGTGGAGCATCCATCTTCTTCAGCTTTTCTAATACTCAGCTTGAGCTCATGTGATAAGAGCTTGCCAAACAGAATTTGTGGCTCCATCGTAGCCAACTTTCCGAATTCCCGGATAGTAATAGCCTTGGTATCCCATTCTTTCGTTAGGGATCTCAAGAACTTGTCATTTAGTTCTCCAACGGTGAATTCCCGATCATAGTTCTTAAGACCATTGACGATCTTAAAGAACTTCTCATAAGTATCAGAAATGGAGTCTCTTGGATCTTGCTTGAATGCTTCATATTCTTGATTCAGCAATGATCTTCGATCATCCCTTACTTCTTCGGTTCCTTCCATAAGAACAACTATGGAGTCCCACATTTCCTTGGCAGACTTGCAGTGTATAAGATTTTGTAGCATTGAATCGTCCACTGCACCAGCAATAATGTTCTTTGCCTTCTTGTCCAAGATGACGAGGGCAATCTCATCTTTGTCTAGCTCCAACATTTTCTTGGGAATCATAATAGCTGAATTTATAGACGATGGCTTCATAGGAACATGGGGACCTTCCTCTACTATCTGAAAAATTCTTGGGTCGGTGGCTTCCATGTAGAACTTCATTCTTTCCTTCCACATAGGGAAGTTCTCCTTAGAACAGACGAGCATCTTGAGAGAATCCTTGGATTTTTCCATTTCAGACAAACTTGCTCTTGCAACTAGATTTAAAGAGATCTTGTTCAAGGTGTTAACCTTATAGCGAACAACCTGCCTCTGATACCAATTGAAAGTATCTAGTTGCGGCCTAAATCACCTAGAGGGGGGTGAATAGGTGGATTCTATGTCTTTACGCGGAATTAAAAACTTATAAATAAAAGCACACAGAATCCAAAGGAGCACAGCACAACACAGAAAATTATAGTGGTTCCCCGATCTTGGGTAGTCCACTTTCCACCTCACCTATCTAGCACGACCGGCTAGACTAGGCTACTTCACTGATCTCGGATTAAGAATAATCCTACAACTCGGAGTCAAAACTCCTACAAGCTCGGAGAACAAACTCTCCTACAAACTCGGAAGGGAAACTTCCTACAAACTCGGAGACAACGCTCCTACAACTCGGAAGCAAGCTTCCTACAAGAATAATGTAATAAAATCTTACACAACTTTAGATTGAGAAACAATCTACTTTAAATCTCCTTGAGATTTTAACTTTATCATATCTGAAAATAAAAGATCTTCTTCTTCCTTGATTGAATCGGAAATCTGGATCTTGAAAGAAGGAAGAAGAAATCTTGCCTTGAGAGAACTTGATCTGAACACTTAGGAGACAACTAGATCTAAAAGGAACTTGAAGAGATCTAAAATCAGAGATCTAGTTGACCCTTTTCTTCAAGAAGAATCGTTCAAAAACATTGTCGGCAACAGCAGAAGATTTGCGATAACAGTCAGCCGACGGACGGAGAGAACGATGTTTTTCTTCTTGGATTCACGATTAGGGTTAAACGGAATTAACCCTTAGCTATTTATAGCTTCTTCACTCCAACGGCTATATCTGAGAGCATCGAGAAAGACACCTCGCGAATCGTTAAAGAGAAATCCCTAAAAGATCAGGCCGGAAGAACTGAACCGGAGATACGCAGACCGATTCGACTAAATGGAATAACCGAATGGCAATAACCGATTCGAATTCGGTTAAATGATATAACTGAATTCTACAGATTTCAACATTCGGTTAAACACATTCACCGAAACAACAATAACCGAATTTCAATAACCGAATTCGGTTATTTTATTACTTTGAAGAAATTTCGATCTTTGATTAACCGAATTCGGTTATATCCATTCAGACCATATAGTCGAATTCGACTATATGTCCTAAATGATATAACCGAATTTTACTTAAGAAAAATTCCTTTCTTAAAAGATTCCACCATCAGCTCCAGTCCTCCTTCTCTTGCACTTAGGAAATGAGGTACATCCCAATAGAGAGATTTCACATGAGCCAACACTTTGGTCTATACAATGAGGGATTACATTGCACAAGCCTGTGTTTGACGACTCATTGAAACCTGACATTGGTTTGTACCTAGAGTGGAATGACCTGTCACAACATAGCTAAAGTGCATAATCAAATACAACTCAATTCAACTTAGTTCAAAGGAACACTTCTTCAAATCAAGGTAATTGTGGCTACAATACCCAACACCCGCCTCCTGTCATATCTGCTCTTCGGAACTTTCTTGGACCAGCCACGCTCCACGCTAACCGCACCAAAATGTTGAAACCGATTTCTCGGTCTCTATGGAGCTCGGGGCCCTCATCGAGATGAGGGGCGGATAGCCCTTACTGTTCCCTCGGAGAAGGTAGACTGGAAACTAGGAAGATTGACTAAGACCATAGTCACAGCGAGGAGGTCCCTCCACTAACCCGAAAGATCGTTGAGCGCTTCCCCTCCCAAGCCAAAGTTGAGACTCGGGCACCTTGGAGAGCTCTGGAAATGCTAACCAAAGAAAGCCCAAGGAGAGGGAAGCTGAAGTGAGATCCCCTCCAAAGGTGCCCTTAAGGTCCTATTTATAGATTTTCTGGTCTGGCCTGAAAATAGCAGGATTCCGCCTTTTGATTTCACTATCCGCACCCCAAATGGGTCTGCTAACAGCCAAACTCCGCTGTTTGGAGTAGCTAAAGGCAGACCACCAAGGGTAAAAGGGTAATTTGACGCTATTGACTTTATGGGCAAGGGGCTGCGAGAACCTTCCTGCGAGATCTTATGTTCTCGCGGGCCTCCTCGCGAGCCCTACTCGCAATGCCTCTCTTAGGCGATCGGCCTGCGAGGATCTCGCTGACCTCCTCCTGGTGGTGTCGGCCGAGGTCCGATCCCACGAGCATTCCGGCGGGACCGTCTTCTGATTTTGCCGCGTACCGAGCACATTTCGCTGGGCACCTTACTGGACATAGGTCTCTCCTACCAGCGGCCTGCGAGGTATTGGTTTGTCGGCCCTCGCCTGGCCTAATCCCCCGAAGATATCTGCCGAGGTCTGGATCTCGCAACTCTTGTTGCGAGACCATCCCTTTAGCTTCAATGAGCACAGGACGCGTCGACTTCAGATTATTTCGCCGAACATGGGTGTGGTCGACGTGGCCGGGGAAGTTCGACGAACGTACCCGCGAGCTCTTGTCTCGCCGACCCTTCTCGCTCTCCCTTCAACGAGCCCCGTTTACTGCCTTCTTTAGACCGTCTCCATGCCGGGCGAATATCAGGGTTGTACAAAAATAAATGCAAATTTTTTTATTTTTGTATTTTATATATTTTTTGTTATTTTGTACTTTTATAATTTTTTTGAATTTTTGAAATATTTGAAAAGAAAGGGAAAACACTCCCCCATACTTAAAGTTTAACATTGTCCCCAATGTTGAAAACAAAGTATGAAAGAAACAAAAGGAACAAAAACAAGAACATAAAAAAATAGGGGAAAAACATGTCTCTGATTTGGAGACGGGATGAGAGAACGAACACCTACAAAAATACGTTAAAATAAAAACTACAAAACATAATAAAGGAAAAAAACCTAGAAAATGTTTTTGTAATATTCATATGAGTTTTATAAATTTTTTTTGGATTTTTGAGTTTTTACAAAAGAAATTGCATTTTTGTTTTAAATTTCCTAAAAATAACAAAAATAAAAAAGAGTTTTTTTCTTAAACTAGTCTTAGATTTTCCCAGGGCTACTCGGTGAAGGGTTCGCAAGGTACTAGGAGATACGATAAGATGACATCCCAAATCTTCATTTCCAAGAATTTAGTTACAACTTTAAAAAATTTTAGAAGGGGAAAAATGGAAAAAAGATAAAAGTAATATCGTCCTCTCTTTTAGAAATATCGACAAATATTTCTCTGACAACATCGCCAAAAACTTGATAGAGAAATTCCGTGTTCTCCAATATATACTCGATTAAGGCAAGGGTACCTATCGAAATATAGCATATGATATTAAAAATATCAAGGTCATTAAAACTCGGGTCTGCCGAGTACTTTTACTTCGAGAAAACAAACTATTATTTTACCGATCGAAACTTAAAATAAATTTATGATTAACACTAAAATGCGAAATAAGTAACCTAAACTTGAACAAAATGCACTTCGAATGAAATATAAAAGATATTTTATAACTTTCTAATCTATACCTTGACCGCGGGGATTCTCAAATTATGAACGTACCTCTCTCGAGGAATACGCCCAATTGAGATTAAGAACATCAACCGAACTCTCATTCTATAATCGATAACCTAATACTCGCCTTACCGAGGTGAATCCCGCAAAATCTGAAGAATCACGTCTTCCTATGTCGAGGGTTGCGTTCAACTATCTTTATTCATGAGCGATTTCTTTGTACGCAGGAGCCTTTCGACTAACTAGAATACGAAAATAGATATGAAAGTCTACACATCGACATAAGAGCCCGATATAAATCATGAATAAATTGAAGGTATAAAAGAATGATATAAAGAGAACGATAATTTCACTACAAAGTTTGCAATGTTCAATAACTAAATTAACATATATTAAATAGAAATGATATAAAAGAAGATAAAAATATTACTTGAAAATAAAACTAGGCACTATTGCATTTCATAAAAAGAACGTGGTACAAGAACATGAATCTACATTGCATAAACAGAAAAGAGATCTTGAAA
Organism: Dactylorhiza incarnata; assembly: GCA_033032865.1. Lineage (NCBI taxonomy): Eukaryota > Viridiplantae > Streptophyta > Magnoliopsida > Asparagales > Orchidaceae > Dactylorhiza > Dactylorhiza incarnata. Next base: position 13,392,630 of record JAWHQI010000028.1, read on the forward strand.
ATAAAAAGCTACATAAAAAAAAGATAGAACTGCCCAAAAGGGCAGGGGAAGAGAGCATGAGAGAGTATGAAGAAATTAAGCCTCTATTTATAGAGGAATGCGAGGAAGAATGCTGGAGAATGTGAATGGTCGGAAGGAGAAGAGGTAAGGAGTTCATTTTCACGGTTTGAACAAAGGAGGAATAATGCATGCATGTGAAGGTGGAGACATTAAATGATGATAAAAGTGGCTATATTAAATTAAAGATGGTGGAAGAATTATTTATGGAGAGTTCACGTGAGATTTGGAAGAGGAATAGGCAATTGGAGGAAGATTTGCACGGAATTATAATGTGGCTGCATGGGGAAATGAATGTCGTAGGCTTAAGTGGCTGTAATAATTAGGGTGGCATGAACAAAGGGAATGAACAAGGGCAACACTTGCATGAATATTTTTAGAAGTGTGAATGATGATCATTGAGGTGGAATTTAATGAATATGAATTGCATGGAATGAAGAGGTTATGTGAGTGGTGATTGCATGTAACAATAATGGCGACGTGCATATGCAAGAATTTTTAAATGAATGGCGTGTCATTCGTTCAAGTGCTCGGCTAAATAGGCGCGGGCTAGCATGGCGCGACCATGTGAGGGTGGCACACTACATGAGCATGTTGGTGACGAAATGCAAAGGCGGTGGTTAGCCCTGCAACTCGGATCGGTTTGGTTCAGTTCCACTCAGAACCAAGAACCGACCCGTATAGGTTCGGTTCAAATTTTTGGAACCAGAACCGACCCATGGTTCTAAAATGTAGAACCGAAATCGAACAGGAAATATCGGTTCGGTTCCGGTTCGGTTTTCGGTTCTGTAGATTCTATTTCATGGACAACAAATTGCCTTCAAAAACAAGATTATTTTAATATGTTGACATATAACAACACATTGTAGTATACAACCTGAGAAACACATTTAATGACATGCTACTATAAATATGAAATTCTGAATCTAACATAATTTCTCATTCCAAAAATATTTGCATAGTTTCTTATTTATCATTCCAACAAAATTGTTCAAAATAAAACAAAAAAAAGTAGTACATAAAATTACACATGAAATACCTCCATCAAGCTAATTGTTCTTCAATCTCCTTCAAATGCTCCTTGCTCACAACAAATAACTGTTAAAAAGGATAATATTGTGTTAATATTGATATAAAATACACTATAAAAATTTAAATTATAACGTAAGAACTAAGAAGAATAAAAATCAAAGTGCATTGTAATTACCACTCTCAAACTCTTCAATTTGATGCAAGTCTTCCTCAATTTGCAAAGGCAACGGAGACGCTCGTAACCAATCTTGAGTACAAATCAACCCTTCAACAATCTTTGGTGAGAGCGAACTACGAAATTGATCGAGAACACGTCCACCTGTACTAAAAGCTGACTCTGATGCAACGATAGAAACTGGTATTGCCAGGATATCTCTAGCCAATGCTGAAAGAATTTTATATTTGCTTGAATTCACTTTCCACCAATTTAATATATCAAAATCTGGAGATAGATCATCCAAATCACATTCTTCTTTCAGATACTTATCTAGCTCTGATTGGTTAGATCGAGGAAGTTTGAAGTGCCTTCTTTCTCTCAATAAATACTGCTCTCAGCTGTCTCATTTGTGTCTCCCACACTAGACATTTTAAAGGCCTAATAGATAAACAAAAAATGAAAAATTTGAGAGAAATTCTTGCAAAATCAGAATCACAATATTGAGTATTGACGCACAAAGAAATTATGACCGACAATAAGTAGATAACTAGGATAATAATTAACAACTATCGAAAATAACATAGAAGAGAGTAAGAGACCATTAGCAATAAGTAGATATCCCAAAATTCCTCTCGAATGAAATTTGCCAGCCTATTAGCAATAAGTAAATATCCCAAATTAGTTGATTGCATTTTCCTCAGTTTATTAATCATTTGAAAGCAAATAAATAAATCAAAACTACAAGTTTACAAGCATAAACCGTCAATTATTTCTATTACCTATGCTGAATTAACATAACTCTATGGATATCATCAACATCACAATAGGTCAACAACGTAACCATTAACTGATCATCTTTTTAACTTTCAAAGGCTTGATTTATATTTGTATAACATGAGAAATAGATTCTACAAGTAATTTGGGAAGGCTGGCAAACCATCCGCATCCCAAAATCCCATGCGTCCAGTGCACAACCGTGGAGGAGGAGCTTACAGTGCACATCCGGCAGGGGAGGAGCCACGAAGGAGCTTGTTGGATCGGTAGGCGCCCTTAGAGGGGGGGGGGTGCATAAGGGTTTTAAAAACTTATATTGTATTTTGATATATATGAAAATATAAGAGATTAAGATAAGAAATAAAACAAATAAAAATGAGACATCATTTTATAAATATGAAAAGAAGAGTTTACAAAACTTGATTTCTTATAACGCTAGAAATCAGAGGCGAATAATAATAAGACTCTTTTTCATTTTCTATCCCGACTTGTATCCCCACGAACCGATGACGCTAGCCTATCCTTCCCCGAATACGGCCTCAAGCCGCTCTAGCCAATCCTTCCCCGGATATGGCCTCGAGCACCCCCTAGACCTAACCTAGATCTAATCATCAACACGAGGCAAATTTCTGCCCTAAGTTCTACCCAGACCTAGTCGCCAACACGAGGCGAATTCACTAAATGATTACAAGAAAAGATGTGAAATTAAATGACAATAATATAAAAACTCCCTATATGGATCTCTTGGAGAAGTAGACGAAGACCAACAGAGTATAATCGTAGTCAATGCGGTCTTTCGTCACGGTGATGAAGCGTGTTGAAATCTTCTCCACAGATCTCCTTAAGCCTTCATGGATTTGTGGGAGTATCTCTCTGAACCTTCCTCTATATGTTATGGCACGAGGCTCTGGAATTTAGGATCATAAGAGGATGAAGAAGACGTATCCAAGGGGTCCTTTTTATAGCCTTGGAGCTAGCGTCGACCCTATCTCGGTTTAGGAAATATTCTCCGCGTGAGAATCCTTCATTTTAAGTAAGTTAGACGCCTTCCTCTATTGCTTTGCGCTACTGCCTACGCTAGTAGATACCACCCGCGCTAGCTGCTACCGCCTGCGTTAACTGCTATCGACTGGCGCTAGCACCTTCTATAACTGCTCCCAAAATTTTCTCTAATCAGAGCTAGTACTAGCGCCGACTCTATTGGGCATGTTGGAATTTTGGCTTCAATTTTGGGCGCAACCTTCTTATGTTATCCTTGAGTCATATTGACCTGTTTTCCTGCACATTTAAACACACAAGATCAAATACACATAGGATTTATTATCCTCAAACCTAGGAGATGCGGAAGATCATGTTCCAACAAACTCCCCCTTTTTAATAATATCAAATCCATTAATGATAAATCAGAGCATTAATATATAAGCATGATGAAACCTACTTGTGTGTGTGTGAGTGTGAGTGATGACTTAGGATAATTGTCGATTTTAGTATTTAGAATTGCTCCCTCTATGTGAATGCTCCTCTAATATGTAAGTTATCATCTTACTCATTAGTCATGTTAGTTTTCCCATTTGATAGCAATTATTATTTATCATGTTAGTTCTCCCCCTTTTATTATTAGCAAAAGTGGGCAAGGAAGCAATAGACATAAAAAGAGAAATTTTGATAAAACAAGATAAGGCATGATCGAGCTTTTTAGAGGAAATGAAATGATAAAGAGTTTTAAGCATAATAAGGTAATGATTTCCAAATAACCAATCTACCCAGACAATATGTCTACTCCCTAGCCCCGTACTATGTGACGGATGGTAGTGAGGAGCTGCATACATGTCGTAGGTTGGGGTGTTAGTCCTATATGCAAACACTAGAAAATACTCAACCTAGCACTCTTTCCCCCAGTGCCTCACAAGGCCCCACTGGAACTCTCCCCGATTAAGGATAAGACATGACTTAAAGATTAGGTTATCTAATGTCTACAACCCTATGCCCTCGCTATGGTGAGATATGTAATCATGGGATAATAATCATTGGAAACATTTAGCGTTTGAATCTAATGATAAGTTCATATCCTATGAGTTTATATTTTTATTTGAATTAAAAAAAAACTCGCATAGCTATTTTGAAATCCATTAATGAATCAGAGTTTTTAGCATAAAAATAATATTCGTGTTAGAACAACCAATATAAATTCTACCAAGCAAGTCTACCACTTGTTGAAAAAGGAATTTTGAGATTTAAGAGTTTGATATAAGCATGAAAGCGCAAGGTAAAAAATATATGGTGATGATGCAGAAGACTTATAGAAATACAAGAAACATCTTTCTGTAATCATGTCTTTTCATAAGAAGATATATGAGTTAAATTCCAAAAAGATGTTTTTGTAAATCATTTTTCATTTAAAATCTTAAGTTTGATAATAAAGTTACCAACATGAAAGAAGGATATCAAAGAGAAACTACTACAATGTTATTATAATTCATAAATTCAAAACATACCAAACATTGTAGAAAGCATGCTAGGTTATCTAGTGCATTTATAAATAAATAGGAGTATAGAATTTAGCATTAGGATCCAATAATCATAAGAAAAAGTGTTATGGAAGATAATGATGTGCACATAAGTGTATTTTGAATAGAGTAAACAAATGATTTAATCAAAAAGACAAGACATATGTAGAGTAAAATGCACAATAAAACACAAATAATTTTACTTCCACACACTTCAATGCACATAGAAAAAATATACAACTACCAAGGTGCTTTGCACACAGAATGCTTATTAAGACTTATCTGGGTGCAAAGTAGTGCTTGGGGGAACACACACTTTATTTTTCAATATATATATATATATTTTTTTTTTGTGATCTGATGTACTTAAGAATAAGTGGTGTAAAAATGAAGGTTTGCACACGACACTTTACTATTCTTTCCAAGGTGCTCAACCTCACAACGCTTATTAAGATTTCTCAGGAGGTTCAAGTAGTGCTTGGTGGAGTTATCTTTGTCAATTTATTTCATGATTATTATTTTTGTACAAAGTTCCCCGAATATACTTATTTTGCAGACCAATGTACTTTTGAAAGCACAACCACTTTTCTTAATTTGTAAGAGTGCAAATAAATGTAATGTAGGTAAAATACTTGTGCAAATTTAATTCGTTGTACACTTACAATACACAAGCAAGTATTCTTAGATTAAAAGCTTATGTAGACTTTGCCAAAATAAGTGAGTGAATAAATATCATTATCAATCATAAAACATTTACTCATACTTAGAGGCATGTTAAGCTTGATTATACACAACTTTTATAATACAATTGATGCACATATGATTAGATATATCAAAGCATGATAAAACAATATTCAAAGTAGTTTGAAAAGATAAATTTTAACATTGTAGAGGGACTAAATGATAGATTAGACCATGCTTGATATGAACAATAAAATCCATACAGTTTTTTGATATTTAGAGAAATAATTTTAATTTATAGTTTGAACTCTTATAATTGATCTTGGACTTCCCGAGGTCTACCCTGTGAGGGGTTCGCCCGGTACTAGGAGATATGATGGGATGATAGCCCAAATCTCCCTTTCGCAAGATACATGTAAGTAGAAAAGTTAAGTTCAAAAAATAAATTTTGATACTTCTTATATTTTATATTTTTGTATTTGATTTTTGCATATAGGAATAAAAATCAGACAGATAAACAAAGAAAGGGAGTGAAAAAAATATTTTTTGTAATTTGGATTTTGTATTTTTGTATTTTGATTTTTCAAAAATCATTTAAAGGCAGAAATGCAAAAATAAGTAGTACATATAAAATAATATATTTTTAGTGATTTAATGATATTTTAAAAATACAAATATTTAACATCATTAGATAGCGCCGACGCTAGTCTGCTTTAGTTAAATCCTCCTTTTCCTTATCGTTTTGGCCATTCCAACTCAAGCTCTCCCGAAAAACCCTATCAGATAGCGCAACCCACAAATAGATCTAAGGTAAATCTGCATCATTTCTTATGATTTTTGTTTTAAACTTTGATTTTGATGTTAGAGATGAAGATTTTTGAAGTTATCAAGTGGTTTAGATGATAGATCTGAAATATTTGGTCTTTTTGTTTTTAAAGAGAGGAAGAAGGACAAATCTTCATCATTTTTATGATTTTTAAAAAAAAAAAATTAACTTTGATGTTTGTGATGAAGATTTATGAATTTATTTCAGAAAACTTTTGATTTTGATGATGGATCTAGGTGTTTGAGAAGGTTAGGATTCGGTAACATTGCATAGTAGGTAGATCTAGTGTTTTATATTTGAGGGCTAGCGTCGGCGCTACTGCGGGCGCTAGTGTTAGCGCTGGCGCTAGTGGTTCTTGTTTAATTTTATTTTTTCTTATAATATTGTGGCAGATGGCTCCTGGATCGAAAGGGAAGAAAAGTGCAGAACTGGCAGTGGAGGCTGCAGCGGTGGTGTCCCCTATTATGTGAAATTTGCCCTGCCACGACACCATCATATAATGCAGTTATTTGCAACGTCAGCAGTATCAAATGTTTTTCATTCAGATGTGTTTTCCTCAGAGTTCATTCGAGAGTTTTACAGACATTTGGAAGACCCATCGCAGACTAATCTAGATGGGGGAGTGCAGTCCCAAGTGCAGGGGCACATGGTTGCTATCACACATGAAAACATGAGGGGCAGTCCCAAGTGCAGTGCTACATCAAGTTTGACCGCTCCCCCCGATCGTCCTCCTTCCTCTCATCGTAAGCAAGCGCTTCAGCCTCTCCTTCCTCCATCTCCTCTTCCCGAATTCCCAGCGACTCCTCCGCCCCTCCTGCCTAGGCTTCCCCTTCTTCCCCCTTCTCTCCCTCTTCTCCTCCATCTCCCGATCCATCCCTTCCGCCTCGGCTTGCCAGGTGGTGTTGACCGCGGTGATGTAGAATTGCCTCGCCACCTTCGGGTCACCCCTCACCCGGACCTGGAATCCTCATACATTGAGCTTGAGAAATTAGTGGAAAGTGGAGGGGATGCATCAGAACGTGTTGATGAGGGGTCGCCCAAATATGGTGATGTAGCTGCTCGGAGCGTCCACAATGACGAACTGACAATTATGGGACTGCCCTCTAGGACGACGTGGAGCCCCACTCCTCCTTCCACTTTCTTTCTCTCCCCTGAGAATCCGAACAATGGGCCATCCGAGGCCAACACCCTCCTTGCCTCCACCTTCATCTCATCAAATTCCCTCTTGAAGATGACATAGACTGAGCTCTCATTGTCCACGAGGATTCGGGAGACGGTAAAGTTCTTGATGGCTATTTGGATGACCAGCGCATCGCAGAACGGGTCCTCATGACCCGGCATATCCTTCTGCAAGAAGGTGATCTTCTCCGCTGAGGGTGGGGCTTGAGATGTCGAAGCCACGCTCCGACGATACATGACATGGAGGCTCGCCTCGATCCCCACACCCCCATGGATCGCTCTGATCCCCCTCGGGTCCCCATATCGGCCTCCTCGATTTTCACCGGGGTAGGACCTCCTCGATTTTCACTGGCCGCTGCTCCTGCTGCGCCGACACTTTGTGTGACGTACGACGTTTCCTGTAAGTTATTTTTATTATTTTTGTTTAAAGAGCAATTATAATTATGTTATAACGAATATCCCCTATGATAATAATTTAAAACAGTGAAATAAATATCGTATGCTAATAATGGTTGCCTTCTCATTTAATTGGTATTATTGTTAAAATGGGGAACTATTGGTGGCTTTGTTTGGGCTTGTCCTGTGGCCTACAAGGTGAGCTGCTGAAAGTTCATTGTGGTGTGCTGATAGCATTTGTTATAAGATGTGCTGATAACATTTGTTATAAGGTGTGCTGATAGCATTTGTTTAAGTTAATCTTCATTGTGATGGGCTTAAGAGAGGCGGTGGAGGAATTAACTAAAGCAGTTTTATATTTGTTTGGGATAACTTTGGATCGGCCGACTGTTTGGTTTACTCTCTTGTTCCCGTCTCAGCTAGAGTAGAGCAGCGCCTTCTTCTTCTCTCTCGCTCTCTCTTTCTCAGTATCTTCCATTCATCTTCTTCTCAACATCTGGCAAATTACCTGGGGTATTGCGGGGAGCAAGGATTCGTAAGGCTTCGCTTGATTTGGACTTCGTCGGGTTTGTGATAGTGCCCGACTTCCTTTAGCTCACTGTAAGCCTTCTTTTCCCTGTTATGATTCACCGTTTTCTCTTCTTTTGGGGAGTGTTTCATTGTTAGGCCAAGTAAGGTTTCTATTTTTTGGAAGTTGGTTCAGCTTTGTTTTATAGTTGCCGGTTGTTTGGAATTTCTGGTAGGAGATTTGAGTTACAGTTCTCCTGTGGGGGAATTCTACTGTTCTGACCTGCTAGTGCTGCTCCTCTTTTCAATTATGGTGGCTGTGCTTTTAGGGGTTTTGAGCCAAATCCTTTAGTACACTCAAATCTATTTTTGTTCTCTTTTTGGGGGTTTTACTTTTGATCAACTTGGCTTATTGTGGCCAGTTGCTGCTGTGCAAATTGTGATCTCATTTCCTTGCTTGTGAGGGAATTCCTGTTACGTTAGCTATGATTAAATGTTGTTGTATTCTTCCTTCTAGTTGGAGTTGCTGTGCTGTTAGGGTATGAGCCAAAAATTACTATTACATTTGGGGGCTTTTACTTTAATAGGCCGGCTGCTATTTGTGTATGCTCCACTTCAGTTCAAGGAGGATTTGTATGTGTATTACCTTGCTGCCCTTATGCAGTCCATTTTCTTTGTGCTATTCCCCTATTTAGTTTGGGTAATGTTGACTGATTCCAAGTTGGATATATCTTTGGATCAGGACTGTTGGGAAAATGACCCTCAATGTTCCATTGATTTGAAGAGACCTCACACTCAATGCTAAGTACAAGTTGTATTCGATAAACCCTATTTTTATCTCATAAGTATGCAGGACTAGGGCACAACATGGTGTAATGTATGATCAGCTGAGACGAGCTCTCTATCTCAGCTGAACCGCTGAGACAAGACCAGGAGCCGCTGAGAATGTGTCTGGGCAAGCTGAGATGCAGATAGAAGAAAACTGCTGAGACAACTGTCTGTCTCAGCGGATCCGCTGAGACGGGACAGAAGCAACCGCTGAGACGGCTGACCATCTCAGCCCAACCGCTGAGGCATATTCAAAAGTGATCTGGCGGTTTTTTCTTTTGGCGCAAGCTGCAGAAATGCATATTGGGGTCCATCAATCACTCCCATACCTGTCAGTAGGACAGCTAAGAGCCGTTGAGGGTCAGTGGTGAATAAAAGGAATAAGTTAGGGTTGAGAAAAGAACTTTTGCTATCTTGCTCTCCAGCACACAAACTGAAGAACAATACTGTTCCATTGTCCGCAACCAATAATTGAGCTTACACCAGGCTGCAAGGAGAAAATAGATTGCTTATCTTGCCTCATCTCATGATAGAGCAAGTAGATCAAGTACATAATATGAAGGGCTGATCAAGAAGAATCAAGTTGGAGCTGCACTTCTCCTCCCTGTTTCAAGTCTGCAACAGCAGTTGTTAAGAAGAAGAAGAACAAGGATTGATCTCTTCTTCCTTCAATCTGTAATTATATCATTTGTAGGAGCCTTTGGGTTCTGAGACTGTAGGGCTTTATTGCCAGAGTGTGTAAGGCTGATTGGCCTGAGTTGTAGAGCTGAGAGGCCAGCTTGAGGTAGGACCAGGAGGTGGTCTGAGTTGTAGGAGGCGGATTCCTCTGAGGTAGGGCTGCTGTGCCTGAGGTAGGGATTGGGAAAACCTTAGAGATCCCGTGGGATCTGTGCTGTAAGCTCTTGGAGCTGAGTTTGGAGAAGTTGGCCCTGTCTAACTCATTGTTAGAAAGGTGAAGGGGGAAATAGGACTACCCAAGACACCCTGTCTTGAGGAACCTCTATAAATCTCTTTGTGCTTTCTGTGCTTGATAATTTGCTAACCTAAATTCAGAAAACACTAAGACTAAAATAAAAGAAACCTATTCACCCGCCTCTAGGTGTTTAAGACTACATACTTCATAAACTATCAAGTGGTATCAGAGGGAGGTTGGTCAAGAAGGACATAACTGTCTGACCAGATCCTATAAAGGAATAGTCTTATCAATCCAATGGCTTCCTCTGGATTGCAGAAGGAGATGGGATCCATGAAGTTGCCCATATGCAACAAGGAAAAATTTGGCATATGGAAGCAAAGGGTTAGATTGTTTATGGATGCATCTGATCCAAGGATCTACATAACTGTAAAGCAAGGGCCTTTCACCTTTCAAACTGCCTCCACCATAGATCCAACAAGAAGAGTGCCCAAGACATTCAATGATTTAACCAAGGATGAACTTGCACTGTTCACTATGGATAAAAGGGCACAAAACATAATTGTCAATGCTATTGATGACTCTACATTTCAGAACTTGGTACGTTGCATAACTGCCAAGGAAATGTGAGATACATTAATAGTATATATGGAAGGGACAGCTGAAGTGATGGATGATAGAAAGTCACTCCTCAACCAAGAGTATGAAGCCTTTAGGTAGCTCAGCCAGGAGATCATCTCTATGTGCTATGAGAGGTTCTTCAGAATAGTCAATGAGCTGAGAACCTATGAGAGAGTGTTCACTGATTATGAGCTGAATGATAAGTTCCTTAGATCTCTATCTAGGGATTGGGACACAAAAATCTGTGCTATCAGGGAAGTGGCTAAGCTTGGTGAGACCCCCACTAATACACTATTTGGAAAACTGCTCTCTTATCAGATGCATCTGTCTGCAAGAAAGGAAGAGGACACCTCAACAAGGGCTCAGGCAAGGGAGAAATCTGTAGCTCTCAAAGCTGTCAGCTCCAAGAAAAGCAAGGGCAAGATGGTGTCTCCTCCAAGGAGAAGTGCTGAATTTGAAAAATCTGAAATCAACACCTCAGATAACTCTTCCTTAGATGAAGAGTTTGCTTCCTTCTCAAGACAGTTCAAGAAGATGATGAGGAGGAACCAATGGAAGAACAAGCCCTCCTCCTCATCACACTCCGAGAAAGACCACATGAAACCTGAAAGACAGTACCCAAAGGGTGACAGGTATGAATCCAAATCTAGTAAACATGTTTCAAATAACATAATTTGCTATTGCTGCAGCAAACCTGGACATGTCATAGCTGATTGTCCAGCCCAAAGAAAGGAGAAAGGTGATAAGAAGCATCATCACCAAAAGGATAGGAAGGGTGAAAAATCCTTCCTCGCAAAGAAAGGAAAAAGCTGGAGTAAATCTGAATCCTCAACTTCAGATTCAGAGAATGAAGAAGAAGCCTATATAGGGTTGTTTGCAGCAGAAGAAGATGAAGAATATCCTGCTGCCAAGGTTGGAGTCAGGGCCCCTTTATCACACTCAGATAGTGATATAGAGGAGGATGAAGAGGACAATGTTCAGCTAGACCTCATGGCCATCACTGATGAGTAGGACAGTCAGAACATCTCAGAAAATGAACAGGTATTAATTCATTCCTTATCCTCTTCTGATTATGAGACTGGCCCAGAATCTGGAGGACCTTCATCAATTGATGGAAGTGATTCAGAAGCTTAGGTGGATGTCAATCAATTGATTGACAAGTATGATGCTCTCTTGGAAGCTCTGAAAAGGAGCAAAAAGCTAGCCAAGAGGCAAGCCCAAGAGATTGATTCCCTTAAGATGGAAAAACAAGAATGCACTGAATCTTCTACCAAGATGAATCAGATGTATAGGGAAATTAGCCATCTGAAGGGGATAACTATCACCCATCTGAGCACCATATCCCTGAAGAACAAGGTAATCAAGGATCTTGAGGAGAAGCTTGTGAAAGAAAGAAGCCTAGTGGCTCAATTCTCCAAGCCAAAATCTGTGCTCCCTATTACTGACTCCTTCTCTTCTCAATCCAATAGGAGAGGACCAGGATTCAATAAAATGGAAGCAGGAGAAAGGAGTGGAGAAAAGAGCAGGGGTAAGGCTAAGCCTCAAACCACCTTTCAAAAAGTATTACTCCCTTCCAACAGGTATGCTAATAAAGGCTGCCTTCTCATTTAATTGGTATTATAGTTAAAATGAGGAACTATTGATGGCTTTGTTTGGGCTTGTCCTGTGGCCTAAAAGGTGAGCTGCTGAAAGTTCATTGTGGTGTGCTGATAGCATTTGTTATAAGATGTGCTGATAGCATTTGTTATAAGGTGTGCTGATAGCATTTATTATAAGATGTGCTGATAGCATTTGTTATAAGGTGTGCTGATAGCATTTGCTTAAGTTAATCTTCATTATGATGGGCTTAAGAGAGGCGGTGGAGGAATTAACTAAAACAGTTTGATATTGTTTGGCATAACTTTGGATCGGCCGACAGTTTGGTTTACTCTCTTGTTCCCGTCTCAGCTAGAGCAGAGCAGCGCCTTCTTCTTCTCTCTCGCTCTCTCTTTCTCATTATCTTCCGTTCATCTTCTTCTCAACATCCGGCAAATTATCTGGGGTATTGCTGGGATCAAGGATTCGTAATGCTTCACTTGATCTGGACTTCGTCGGGTTTGTGATAGTGCCCAACTTCCTTTAGCTCACTGTAAGACTTCTTTTCCCTGTTATGATTCACCATTTTCTCTTCTTTTGGGGAGTGTTTCATTGTAAGGCCAACTAAGGTTTCCATTTTTTGTAAGTCGGTTCAGTTTTGTTTTATAGTTGCCGGTTGTTTGGAATTTCTGGTAGGAGATTTGAGTTACATCTCTCATGTGGGGGAATTCTACTGTTCTGACCTGCTAGTGCTGCTCCTCTTTTCAATTATGGTGGATGTGCTTTTAGGGGTTTTGAGCCAGATCCTTTAGTACACTCAAAGCTATTTTTGTTCTCTTTTTGGGGTTTTTACTTTTGATCAACTTGGCTTATTGTGGCTAGTTGTTGGTGTGCAAATTGTGATCTCATTTCCTTGCTTATGAGGGAATTCCTGTTCCGTTAGCTATGATTAAATGTTGTTGTATTCTTCCTTCTAGTTGGAGTTGCTGTGCTGTTAGGGTATGAGCCAAAAATTACAATTACATTTGGGGGATTTTAATTTAATAGGCCTGGTGCTATTTGTGTATGCTCCACTTCAGTTCAAGGAGGATTTGTATGTGTATTACCTTGCTTCCCTTGTGCAGTACAGATTTTCTTTGCGCTATTCCGCTTTTTTAGTTTGGGTAATGTTGACTGAATCCATGTTGGATATATCTTTGGATCAGGACTATTGAAAAAATGACCCTCAATGTTCCCTTGATTTGAAGAGACCTCACAATCAATGCTAAGTACAAGTTGTATTCGATAAACCCTATTTCTATCTCATAAGTATGCAGGACTAGGGCACACCATGGTGTAATGTATGATCAGCTGAGACGAGCTCTCTATCTCAGCTGAACCGCTGAGACAAGACCAGGAGCCGCTGAGAAGGTGTCTGGGCAAGCTGAGCTGCAGATAGAAGAAAACCGCTGAGACAATTATTGTCTCAGCGGATCCGTTAAGACGGGACAGAAGCAACCGCTGAGACGGCTGACCATCTTGTTGGATCTTACGGCGCCCTTAGAGGGGGTGAATAAGGGAATAAAAATTCTTTTTATAATTTTAAGATAATTACTAAATTGTTTTATAATATGTGAAGGTAAAATAACAATTTAGCTAAATGAATAGAAAAATTATGATTTGCAATTTTAGAAATAAGTACTAAATTGTTTTATGATGAAAGAGATTGAAATAAACAATTTAGATTTAGAATTGAAAACTTAGAACACAAAATAATAGAGATTGCGCCAAATGAGAGAAATCAAGTTAACACAAATAGAGACATGATTATATTATATGAAAAAGGTGTTTACAAAAATTGATTTCAATATCGCTTGAAATCGGAGGCGACAAATATGTAAATAATTTTTCCTTTTCTATACCGACTTGTATCCCCACGAACCGGTTGGCTTTAGCCTATCCTTCCCCGGATAAGGCCTCAAGCCGCTCTAGCCAATCCTTCCCCGGATATGGCCTCGATCCCCCTAGATCTAATCACCTAGAACTAGTCGCCAACACAAGGCGAATTTTCCCCCTAAGTCCTACCCAGACCTAGTCGCCAACACAAGGCGAATTCTCTAAACGGTTACAAAAAGTATGGAATGGAAATAATGAAAACAATAATAAAACTCCCTATATGAGATCTCTGGAGTTGAGGATGAAGGATCGCTGTAGTATAAGCGAGGTTGAAGCGATCGTCCTTTGGATGTAGCGTGACATTGTCCTCCTCCAGAATTCTCCTTTAAGCTTTTTGTGGGAGATCCATCTTCGGCAGCATAATAGCACTGGAATTGTGGCACAAGCAACCTCTCTGGGATAGATGATCAAAATGATCGAAGTTGGCTTCAATTTATAGACCTTGGAGCTAGCGCCTGCGGTAGTACTTAGCGCCTGCGGTATCGTTCGTGTGGAGCGGTTGTGAAACCGTCGCCGGCGTGGCTATATGCACGAACCTGAGATAGCGCCTGCGGTAGCGATAACGCTGGCGGTAGCGTTCATGTGGAGCGGTTGCGAAACTGTCGGTGGCGTGGCGATCTGCACGAGCTCAAGCTAGCGCCAGGCGGTAGCGCTAGCGCTGGCGATAGCGCTAGCGCCGACGTTAACCTCTAGCGCTGGCGGTAGTGCTCCATTCAGAAAGTTTGATTCCATGCTGCCTTCTACCTGTGGAGTATTGCACCTATAGTTCCTGCACACTATAAACACACTACAAGCAATATCAAATACAATATGGGATTTGTTATTCTCAAACAAAGGGATGTGACACACATGTCCAACAATCTCCCCCTTTTGATAATAACAAATCCTCTAAGCAAGAAATCAACAATAGTGTTTATAGATTAGATAAACAAGATAAAAGTGCAACTATAGTAAATGATATGCATGATAATGTGCATACTCCCCCTATCTTAATGCTCCCCCTACATAAATGCAATTTATGTGTTACTCCCCTTAAATGATAGATTTCATGAATTTATGTGTTACTCCCCTTATTTATCTATACTTCTCCTATATAGATTTCTTCAATTAATCTCCCCCTTTTGGTATTATCAAAAGAAGGTGGGGTGAGGGTAGTAAGGAGGCATTCTTTAGGCTAGTTATAAATCATGATCGAGCTTTTGTAATATATGAAATGATAAAGAGTTTAAGCATATCATATATAAGAGATTTCAAATATAAAGATAAGAGTTGCAAGCAAGCGGAAAATTATAATAAACATCTTTTTGTAAGCATGAAAAGCATAAGTAAAAATATGAGTTTTAGTTCAAAATTGAAAGATGTTTTAACCTTTTGAAATCTCAAAGTTTTTCATAAAGATACCAAGCATGAAATGAACATATCAAAGAGAGATTATACTACAATGTTACTTAATTTTAAATTCAAGAAATACCAAAATATTGTAGAGATCATGCTAGGTTATCTAGTGCATTTCTTATATAAAGAGTAGTATAGATAAAGCATTAGAATCCAATACTCATGAGAAGAAGTGTTATGAAAGATAATGATTTGCACATAAGTGTATTTTGGGCAATGTTAACAATGGATTTAAATCATCAAAATACAAGACATATGTAAAGTAAAGTGCACAATAAAACACAAGTAAATTACTTTCACACACTTTTAATGCACATAATTTTTAACAAAGTGGTGTAATAATCAAAGTTTGCACAAGACACTTTACTATTCTTTCCAAGGTGCTCAACCTCACAATGCTTATGAAGACTTATCAGGAGGTTCAAGTAGTGCTTGGTGGAGTTATATTTGTCTACATATATAATTTTTTTGTTCATATTTGTGAGACAACATTCTCCGAATACACTTGTTTTGCAAACCAAAATTTTTAACTTAACCACTTTTCTAAATTTCATAAGTGCAATTCAAATGTAGTGTAGGCAATAAACTTATGCAAATTTTAATTCATTGTACAAATACAATACACAAGCAAGCATTTTTGATTTTAAACACACATGTTGATTACCAAAAATAAGTGAGTGAAAGGTATCATTATCAATCATAATACATTTACTCATACTTAGAGGCATGCTAAGCTTGGTCCTACATATTTTTCAATACAATGAATGCACTTTAAATAGATATATCAAAGCATGCTAAACAAAACAATGTTCATAGTAATTTCAAGGAATAAATTTTAACATTGTAAAATAATTCTAAATAATAGAATTCATACATGCTTGATATTGACAATAAATATCATACAGTTTTTTTTGTTTTATCATTTTAAAATCAATTAAAAACAGAAAATCACAAAAACATATTTTTGTAATTTTTGAATTTTGAATTGTTATAGTAGATTTTTCATAATATGAATAAAACACAAATAACAAAAACATATTATTGTATTTTTGAATTTTGAACTTTTGTAGTTGATTTTTCATAATATGAATAAAATACAAATAACAATTTTTTTTTTTGTAATTTTGAATTTTGAATTTTTGTAGTTGATTTTTCATAATATGAATAAAACAAAAATAACAAATGTTAGAAATACAAAAACAAAGTAGTACATATAGACTGAAATATTTTTAGTGATTTTTAGAAATTTTCAAAATCAGAAAGTTCCAACACCCACGCTAGCGCCAGTGCTAGGGCTAGCGCTGGAAACAATACAATATTTTTTGAGAATTTTAAAAATCTGATTTTTGATATTTATTAAGTGTCCTTAGAGTAGTCTTATGCAGAAATTTTGTAATTTTTGGAGATGTTTTGATTGCTCAAATTTGCATAAAACTTTAGCTTTTTCAAATTCATGTGTTTTACAAAAAAACATTTAAGCATAAAATAAATAAATTATGCAAAACACAAGAGGACATAATTTGAACAACCCAAAATATGCATGATTTAAGTGATAAGTAAATAAAATGATCATGGAAAGAGTAATATAAGTATGTCCTAAGATTAAAGACTACCCCGACTAAATGTCTGCACCCTAGCCCCGTACTAAGTGACGGATGGGCATGAGGAGTTGCACACATGCCGTAGGTTGGGGTGTTAATCCCATATGCACACACTAAAGAACGCTCAACCTAACACTCTTTTCCCCCAGTGCCTCGCAAGGCCCCACTGGAACCCTCCCCGGTTAAGGACAAGACATGTCTTAGAGGTTAGGTCTCTAATGTATCCAATCCTACGCCCCCGCTATTGTGAGATATGAAGTCATAGGTGAATAATCTTTGGACAACCTAAGCTTTTAAACTATGGGTTGATATATAAATTATGGGTTTTATTTAATGTGATGAGTTATATAAAGCCGCATAGTTTTTCTACTTTTATGAGATGACGATATGAGATAACTAGCACAATTACTAATATTCAATAAGTGATAATATATGATGAGTTTTGGGTTTAATGTCATGTCATAAGATTTATATTGATATTGCATGTATTTCAAAATAGAATTTCAAATTATAAATCTAGAATAGAGTGATGATTAAGTTTGATGTATATCTTCATTGCAAAGTTGATTCTAGAGTCTACAATTATGAGAGATATATGCAATCAATAGCAAAGCATATTAATACACCAAATAATGGAAAGAAAATATTATTCAAATTTTTATCATAAGATTCATAATTCTTATTATTGATTTGAGATATTTCTTGATAGAACATGAATTATGATTTATGATTATAGAGAATTTTGCATAGAATATATGTTAGATCATCATGATGTATGTAAATTCTAATTCTTCTAGACTTATGACAATATGATTTGGTGATTTTCTTTTGAATGGACATGTTTGAATTGTAAGTCTAGAAAATGATTATCATGCTATCATATCAAAGACAAAGATCACAAATATATAGTTTTGAAATAAAATGTCATTCAATAATTGAATTTATTGATCTTTGGTTTTGCATGATAATATATGATTCATGAAACAATATTCATAAATATTCTAATGATTAATCCATAAACTATGTGTTTGTTGGAATTTTAGTATTCTATTATAATTTCAAATCACATAATTATCATGAAATTTGAATAACATTGTAAGTGTTCTACCTAGCATAAAGATATAAGCATAGACCAAGAAGCAATGCTAGGATAATGAGTTTGAATGCAATGTTATTACATATGATTAATGGATATTATGTTGCATGTAATATGAGAAGTTCTCAAATTAATTTTCTTTAGACCTAGAATGAAATGATTTAACTTTTGATTTGATCTTAATGATACAAGATGATTCTAAGGTCTAAATTACATGCAAACATAGGTGACACACATCACACACATAATATCTAAATTAATATATGAAATAATTATACTAAGGATAGCATGTGATGAAAAAAATCCATAGACACAGAAATTTCCAAATCAAGCAAACTAAGATAGCTCTTAAAACAGAGTTGAAATTGGGCAAGTTGATAGCACCAAAAGAACTCAAATGAGCAAGCCTAGTTTGCCGTTGGATGGAGATTTTTGTGCTCTTTCTGAAAATATATTAAACGCGAAAATCAAGCGAGCGGATCAAAAGAAATAGATGTTTGAAGTTTTGATCGTAAACTCGCATTTTTGAAAGATTAAACATGCGTTTAGATGAATTTTTGTTTTCAATTTTTCTAGATAATGTTCTTCATTATAAGGGCTATCATATGCAGCAAACAAATATAGAATAAAAAAAATATTTTTAGTTTAAGCCCTTTAATAAACCATTTAAATCCAATCTTTAAAATAGTTTCAATAGTCTTGATAATAATTTCAAAATTCAATTTCTAATGATAATTCAAGACATTTATGGGTAAAGGATTTAAAAGGATAAAGAACAATCAAAGATGAGAGATAGAACACTTTGAAAAATATATGACTTAATGTTCAATTTTAATTCAAATTTGATTTGATAAACATTAGGCTTAATATATGAAAGTCATATTTCATGATATATAAAGTGATCATAGCATGTTTGTTCAAAAAAAAAAAAAAAAAATTAAACAAAAGAAAAGTGACAATAAGTATATCATGAAGTAGAGTAGTGATATTTCATTTTTATTTGTCTCTACTTCATGCAATTGGAAGATACTAAATGATAAGAGATTTAGGTATCCAAAGTTGGCCATGTGTAATGGTTCCTTTGGGTACCCAAATATATCGTGGTGGTTTTTGGGAAGATAATGATGAATGGGTTTTAATAATTAAAGGTGATATGTCATTTTTCTTTATGGGTCTCCATTCATACATTTGTTGTTTGTTTTTTAAATTCATGTTATGATTATGTGACATCTTTATATGATTATATTTGTTTGAAAAATAATTCATTTGTGATTTATGTTTGTTCAAATTATTTTTCAAAATAGATTGATGTTGATAATCATAATGAATTTTATTACATGGATTCTTTGAAAGTTTATAAGAGTGATTGTCTTTCTTTAGAAGTGATTGTTGAAAGAGTGGGTTACAATATGTTGTATATAATTGATTCTTATTTTGATAATTTTCATTTCCACTCTTTCTTATAGACATACTCTTATAATATGAAGGATAATATTTTATAGTTTAATTTTCATGAAAAGAAGTTTTTAAATTTGAGTCATGATTTAAACTATATTGAGACTTATAATAATGACTCTTTAAGAATTTTGTGAGGATCATAATTCTTTTTGAAACTAAACTCATTTTGATTTAATGTGTGAAAATGGTTCTTTTTAGAAATGATTTTGTAAGTTAATTTATTCTTGTTATTCAAAATCTTATGATGAAATTCATTAGATGACATTTGAAATTTTTCAACAAAAGATTTTAATTGTATTAACTTACAAGTTAAAGCATCATTTTCAACTATCAATTTTTCATTATATTCTTTAGAAACTAAGAGTCCTTTTTCAATTTCCTTGAATTTTTCTTTTAATAAATTGAAATCTAAACAAGGAATATGAATTTTACCCAAAGAGCATGAAAGAGAATTTAACACATCAATATTAGAATCTACTTTAGCGTTTGCTTTTAAAGTTTTATTTTCTAAACGCAATTTGGAATTAGCATGTTTCAACTTTGAAATTTTACGTTTAGCAAATTTAAGCACACGAAATGTAGAAATAGAATTTGTTACAAAAAGAGAAGATTTAGATTTTCTTACCTTGCTATAATTTCCGTTTTATCTTTTGCTTGATGTTTGGTCATCAAATGAGTCCAACATTGTGACGTTGTATTTTTCTTCCTCCAAGCATGAGTCCTCATCGATTTCTTCTCTTGGATCCATAAGGAATTCCTCGTCGATTTCTTTTCTTGGATCCATAAGGAATTCCTCGTCGATTTCTTCTCTTGGATCCATGAGGAATTCCTCTTGTTCATCATCTGTAGAAGGAAGACTATAAGTACTCTCAAGAAATTTTCAAACTTCATAAGCAGTAGGAAGTGTATAGATAAGTTTGAAAATATTTTGATCTAATGCACAATATAGACTATTCATAGATTTGACATTTAAAAACATTTCATTTTTATTTAAAATACTTGGGGGCATTTTAATTGTAATATTCCATACTTCCACATCCAAAGTTTTAAGAAATTTTTCCATAAGTGTTTTCCACCCATTATAATTTTTACCTTCAAATAAAGGTGGTGCTAAAGATTTTTCATTTATAAGAAAATTCCCCCCACTAGTAAAAGCGAGATCATGAGACGCCATTATTCCTGGTTTTTAAACCGTTTGGAATAACCTGGCTTTGATACCATTTGTTGGATCTTACGGCACCCTTAGAGGGGGGGGGGGGTGAATAGGGGAATAAAAATTCTTTTTATAATTTTAAGATAATTACTAAATTGTTTTATAATATGTGAAGGTAAAATAACAATTTAACTAAATGAATAGAAAAATTATGATGTGCAATTTTAGAAATAAGTACTAAATTGTTTTATGATGAAAGAGATTGAAATAAACAATTTAGATTTAGAATTGAAAACTTAGAACACAAAATAATAGAGATTGCGCCAAATGAGAGAAATCAAGTTAACACAAATAGAGACATGATTATATTATATGAAAAAGGTGTTTACAAAAATTGATTTCAATATCGCTTGAAATCGGAGGCGACAAATAAGTAAATAATTTTTCCTTTTCTATACCGACTCGTATCCCCACGAACCGGTTGGCTTTAGCCTATCCTTCCCCGGATAAGGCCTCAAGCCGCTCTAGCCAATCCTTCCCCGGATATGGCCTCGATCCCCCTAGATCTAATCACCTAGAACTAGTCGCCAACACAAGGCGAATTTTCCCCCTAAGTCCTACCCAGACCTAGTCGCCAACACAAGGCGAATTCTCTAAACGGTTACAAAAAGTATGGAATGGAAATAATGAAAACAATAATAAAACTCCCTATATGAGATCTCTGGAGTTGAGGATGAAGGATCGCTGTAGTATAAGCGAGGTTGAAGCGATCGTCCTTTGGATGTAGCGTGACGCTGTCCTCCTCCAGAATTCTCCTTTAAGCTTTTTGCGGGAGATCCATCTTCGGCAGCATAACAACACTGGAATAGTGGCACAAGCAACCTCTCTGGGATAGAAGATCAAAATGATCAAAGTTGGCTTCAATTTATAGACCTTGGAGCTAGCGCCTGCGGTAGTACTTAGCGCCTACGGTATCGTTCGTGTGGAGCGGTTGCGAAACCGTCGCCGACGTGGCTCTATGCACGAACCTGAGATAGCGCCTGCGGTAGCGATAGCGCTAGCGGTAGCGCTCATGTGGAGCGGTTGCAAAACTGTCGGTGGCGTGGCGATCTGCACGAGCTCAAGCTAGCGCCAGGCGGTAGCGCTAGTGCTGGCGATAGCGCTAGCGCCGGCGTTAACCTCTAGCGCTGGCGGTAGTGCGCCATTCAGAAAGTTTGATTCCATGCTGGCTTCTACCTGTGGAGTATTGCACCTATAGTTCCTGCACACTATAAACACACTACAAGCAATATCAAATACAATATGTGATTTGTTATTCTCAAACAAAGGGATATGACACACATGTCCAACACATCTCAGCCCAACCGCTGAGGCAGATTCAAAAGTGATCTGGCGGGTTCTGCTTTTGGCGCAAGCTGCAGAAATGCATATTGGGGTCCATCAATCACTCCCATACCTGTCAGGAGGACAACTAAGAGTCGTTGAGGGTCAGTGGTGTATAAAAGGAATAAGTTAGGGTTGAGAAAAGAACTTTTGCTATCTTGTTCTCCATCACACAAACTGAAGAATAATACCGTTCCATTGTCGGCAGCCAAGAATTGAGCTTACACCAGGCTGCAAGGAGAAAACAGATTGCTTATCTTGATTCATCTCAAGATAGAGCAAGTAGATCAAGTACATCATCTGAAGGGCTGATCAAGAAGAATCAAGTTGGAGCTACACTTCTCCTCCCTGGTTCAAGTCTGCAACAGCAGCTGTTAAGAAGAAGAAGAATAAGGCTTGATATCTTCTTCCTTCAATCTGTAATTATATCATTTGTAGGAGCCTTTGGTTTTTGAGACTGTAGGGCTTTATTGCCTGAGTGTGTAAGGCTGATTGGCCTGAGTTGTAGAGCTGAGAGGTCAGCTTGAGGTAGTTGCTATCCTTCTTCCTCCTCCTCTCGGGTAGGACCTCCTCGATTTTCACCCGCTGCTGCTCCCGCTGCGCCGACACTCTGTGTGACATACGACGTTTCTCGTAAGTTATTTTTATTATTTTTGTTTAAAGAGCAATTTTAATTATGTTATAACGAATATCCCCTATGATGATAATTTAAAACAGTGAAATAAATATCGTATGCTAATGAAGGTTGCCTTCTCATTTAATTGGTATTATAGTTAAAATGGGGAACTATTGGTGGCTTTGTTTGGGCTTGTCCTGTGGCCTAAAAGGTGAGCTGCTGAAAGTTCATTGTGGTGTGCTGATAGCATTTGTTATAAGATGTGCTGATAGCATTTGTTATAAGGTGTGCTAATAGCATTTGCTTAAGTTAATCTTCATTGTGATGGGCTTAAGAGAGGCGGTGGAGAAATTAACTAAACCAGTTTTATATTTGTTTGGGATAACTTTGGATCGGCCGACTGTTTGGTTTACTCTCTTGTTCCCGTCTCAGCTAGAGCAGAGCAGCGCCTTCTTCTTCTCTCTCGCTCTCTCTTTCTCATTATCTTCCGTTCATCTTCTTCTCAACATTTGGCAAATTATCTGAGGTATTGCTGGGAGCAAGGATTCGTAAGGCTTCGCTTGATCTGGACTTCGTCGGGTTTGTGATAGTGCCCGACTTCCTTTAGCTCACTGTAAGCCTTCTTTTCCCTGTTATGATTCACCGTTTTCTCTTCTTTTGGGGAGTGTTTCATTGTTAGGCCAAGTAAGATTTCTATTTTTTGGAAGTTGGTTCAGTTTTGTTTTATAGTTGCTGGTTGTTTGGAATTTCTGGTAGGAGATTTGAGTTACAGTTCTCCTGTGGGGGAATTCTACTGTTCTGACCTGCTAGTGCTGCTCCTCTTTTCAATTATGGTGGCTGTGCTTTTAGGGATTTTGAGCCAAATCCTTTGGTACACTCAAAGCTATTTTTGTTCTCTTTTTGGGGGTTTTACTTTTGATCAACTTGGCTTATTGTGGCCAGTTGTTGCTGTGCAAATTGTGATCTCATTTCCTTGCTTATGAGGGAATTCCTGTTCTGTTAGCTATGAGTAAATGTTGTTGTATTCTTCCTTCTAGTTGGAGTTGCTGTGCTGTTAGGGTATGAGCCAAAAATTACTATTACATTTGGGGGCTTTTAATTTAATAGGCCGGCTGCTATTTGTGTATGCTCCACTTCAGTTCAAGGAGGATTTGTATGTGTATTACCTTGCTGCCCTTATGCAGTCCAGATTTTCTTTGTGCTACTCCTTTTTAGTTTGGGTAATGTTGACTGATTCCAAGTTGGATATATCTTTGGATCAGGACTGTTGGGAAAATGACCCTCAATGTTCCCTTGATTTGAAGAGACCTCACACTCAATGCTAAGTATAAGTTGTATTCGATAAACCCTATTTCTATCTCATAAGTATGCAAGACTAGGGCACACCATGGTGTAATGTATGATCAGCTGAGACGAGCTCTCTATCTCAGCTGAACCACTGAGACAAGACCAGGAGCCGCTGAGAAGGTGTCTGGGCAAGCTGAGCTGTAGATAGAAGAAAACCGCTGAGACAACTGTCTGTCTCAGCGGATCCGCTGAGACGGGACAGAAGCAACCGCTGAGACGGCTGACCATCTCAGCCCAACCGCTGAGGCAGATTCAAAAGTGATCTGGCGGGTTCTGCTTTTGGCGCAAGCTGCAGAAATGCATATTGGGGTCCATCAATCACTCCCATACTTGTCAGGAGGACAGCTAAGAGTCATTGAGGGTCAGTGGTGTATAAAAGGAATAAGTTAGGGTTGAGAAAAGAACTTTTGCTATCTTGCTTTACAACACACAAACTGAAGAACAATACTGTTCCATTGTCGGCAACCAATAATTGAGCTTACACCAGGCTGCAAGGAGAAAAGAGATTGCTTATCTTGATTCATCTCAAGATAGAGCAAGTAGTTCAAGTACAACATCTGAAGGGCTGATCAAGAAGAATCAAGTTGGAGCTGCACTTCTCCTCCCTGGTTCAAGTCTGCAATAGCAGCTGTTAAGAAGAAGAAGAACAAGGCTTGATCTCTTCTTCCTTCAATCTGTAATTATATCATTTGTAGGAGCCTTTGGGTTCTGAGACTGTAGGGCTTTATTGCCTGAGTGTGTAAGGCTGATTGGCCTGAGTTGTAGAGCTGAGAGGTCAGCTTGAGGTAGGACCAGGAGGTGGTCTGAGTTGTAGGAGGTGGATTCCTCTGAGGTAGGGCTGCTGTGCCTGAGGTAGGGATTGGGAAAACCTGAGAGATCCTGTGGGATCTGTGCTGTAGGATCTTGGAGCTGAGTTTGGAGAAGTTGGCCTTGTCTAACTCATTGTTAGAAAGGTGAAGTGGGAAAGAGGACTACTCAAGACACCCTGTCTTGAGGAACCTCTATAAATCTCTTTGTGCTTTCTGTGCTTGATAATTTGCTAACCTAAATTCAGAAAACACTAAGAATAAAATAAAAGAAACCTATTTACCCCCCTCTAGGTGTTTAAGACTACATCCTATATGAACTATCAAGTGGTATCAGAGGGAGGTTGGTCAAGAAGGACATAACTGTCTGACCAGATCCTATAAGGGAATAATCTTATCAATCCAATGGCTTCCTCTGGATTGCAGAAGGGGATGAGATCCATGAAGTTGCCCATATGCAACAAGGAAAACTTTGGCATATGAAAGCAAAAGGTTAGATTGTTTATGGAAGCATATGATCTAAGGATCTACATAACTGTAAAGCAAGGGCCTTTCACCTTTCAAACTGCCTCCACCATAGATCCAACAAGAAGAGTGCCCAAGGCATTCAATGATTTAACCAAGGATGAACTTGCACTGTTCACTATGGATAAAAGGGCACAAAACATAATTGCCAATGCTATTGATGACTCAACATTTCAGAACTTGGTACACTGCATAACTGCCAAAGAAATGTGGGATACATTAGTAGTATATATGGAAGGGACAACTGAAGTGAGGGATGATAGAAAGTCACTCCTCAACCAAGAGTATGAAGCCTTTAGGCAGCTCAGCCAGGAGATCATCTCTATGTGCTATGAGAGGTTCTTCAGAATAGTCAATGAGCTGAGAACCTATGAGAGAGTGTTCACTGATTATGAGCTGAATGATAAGTTCCTTAGTCTGTAACTAGGGATTGGGACACAAAAATCTGTGCTATCAGGGAAGTGGCTAAGCTTGATGAGACCCCCACTAATACACTGTTTGGAAAACTACTCTCTTATCAGATGCAACTTTCTACAAGAAAGGAAGAGGACACCTCAACAAGGGCTCATGCAAGGGAGAAATCTGTAGCTCTCAAAGTTGACAGCTCCAAGAAAAACAAGGGCAGGATGGTGTCTCTGTGAAATTTTCTGTAGATCTAGGAGTGAGCAGGAATTGTACAACTAAAAGTTATAGCCAATCAACCAGAAGCACATGAAGCAAACACAATCTTTATTGATCAAGAAAAATTCTTCATTATAGGGCGAGATATGATTTCGCCAGTACACAAAAAACAGGAGAAGAAAAACAAGCTGAAAAGATAACCAGCAGTCTGCCAACTGATACCGCCAGACCGCTCGACCTAACAGTCCGCTCGGCTAGAAAACAAGACGCCCGAACTGCCTGCCTGAGACTTGAACAACACCAACTGAGAACCCCGCGACCTCCCGAACTCCACTGATCCTCCCGAACTCCAGCAACCCGCACTGAAAGCCGCGAGACCGCCCGAACACCTTCAAAAGAGGAGGTGACCGCTGCTACCCGCATAATTCGCAGATGCTGCACAAAATAAGTTCGATCAGCTAACCGACCGGTCACAAAAAAGAGACCGCAAGAACAGGACGCGAGCTCAGCTTACACTTGGTGCGATAAATTTTGCTGCTACAGTGACTCCAATTTATAGGCGGGCGACCTGATCCAGTCACCGCCCAATGAGATAGAGTCACCACCCTTGACCGGGCGACCAAACCGGTCAACCCGCGCAATCGGCAAAAGATCCTCCTGCTTAGTGAGCTCGCCGACTTCAATAGAAGCCGCGCAATCATGACAACTCGCTCGGTCATGACGCTCACCACCTGTGTTCGCCACCCGACCTCCTCCAGAGACCGCGAACACACCAGGCCGACTAGGACAACAGCCCGCCAAGTCGACCAAACACCTGTGTCCGCATATACCAGCTGATCGCCGAAGGACCAGCCATGCGAACACAAACCAGAGACTGCACGACTAAGAAGACCTTAGTCCACGTGCACCACAGAGAAACCAGACAGCCACCAGATCGGGCTGCCCCCACCACGCGATCACAAGCACCAGATCGTGAGATTACACCAGCTCGCCACGCGGTCACACGACCAGACCACACGACCTCACCTCGGCACCCTTGGACAGAAGAACTACGGTCACACCGAATAGCCTGTGGCTAGACCAGAGAGGTCAGACCACCAGAGGAGACCGCAAGACCGTTCGGTCAGACCAGACCGCGCGGTCTCCCCCCAGACCGCCAACTTCACAAACTTCCACTTCAACATTTTCAACACTCCCCCTTGAAGTGGGAAGTTGAAAACAGCCCAAGTAAACTCCTTAGACGAGTGAACGGCCCCTTCGCCAGCGCCTTTGTGAAGATGTCAGCAATGTTGTCCTGACTCCGAACATGCTCAAATGAAAGAGACCCCTCCAGCACCTTCTCACGAATGAAATGATGCTCGATCTCGATATGCTTGGTCCTCGCATGACAAACTGGATTAGTAACCAGTTTGAGAGCACTCTCATTGTCGCCGCGGAGCAGAGTCGGACCCCGAACCTCCTTATGGATGTCTCCTACCAACCTCCTAAGCCAGATGACTTTTTGAGCTGCCAAGGCCGAAGCCTTGTATTCCGCTTCCGTGGTTGAGACAGACACGAAATCCTTCTTCTTGCTGCACCATGATTTAGCCGTGGGGCCCGCCATGAAGACGTATCCAGATGTCGACTTCCGATCATCCGAATCTCCCCCGTAATCAGCATCCATGTACCCATGCACTTCAAAGCCCACATCCCTCCTGTAAAGGAGACCCATATCCGAAGTCGCCTTGACATACATCAATATATTCTTGGCCACTAGTAGATGAGGCATCCGTGGTTTCGCCATATAACGGCTCACCCTGCCAACTGCATACGCAATATCCAGCCTGGTAATCGTCAGATAGATCAAGCTCCCAACCAGAGCCTGGAACACCAGCGGATCTTCCAGAATCCTCCCCTCATCCTTGCGAAGTTTCATGGCCTTCTACAGAGGTGTGAAAATGCACTTCCCTTCCTTCATGCCGAACCGCTCCACGATTCGCTTCGCATACCCTGCCTGGGACACCAGCACTCCACTTCCCTTCCTCTGCACTTCGAATCCAAGGAAATGGTGCAACTCACCTAAGTCCTTCATCTCGAACCTGATAGATAGCTCAGCCCGAAGCTTTGCTACCTCCTCCTTCGAATTCCCCGTCACGATCATATCGTCGACGTAAAGCAGCACGATGACTTGAAGCTCCTCGCTCTTCTTGACGAACAAGCTTGAGTCTGAGTCTGAAGCACCAAACCCACAGAATAGGAAATATTATGCTATCTTTCCATACCACGTCCTCGACGCTTGCTTCAACCCATACAGGGCCTTCTTCAACTTGCAGACATAGTCAGGAAAATCTTCAGACACGAAGCCTGGCGGCTGGACCATGAAGATGACCTTGTCAATATCGCCGTACAAGAATGCATTCTTTACGTCGAGCTGCCAAATCTCCCACCCCCAACATGCCGCCAAGGAAATCAAAACCCGAACTGAAGTCATTTTTGCCACCGGACTGAATGTCTCTTCATTGTCTTCACCGTATTGCTGCGAGAACCCCCGAGCCACAAGGCGATCCTTGTATCGCTCGATACTGCCGTCAGCCTTCTTCTTGAGCTTGTAGACCCATTTGCATGTCACAGGGGTGATACCCTTGGGCTTGGGCACCAAAGACCAAGTCTCATTCTTCTCAAGATCACTCATCTCTTCCTACATGGCTGAATCCCACTGTTCTACGCCTTTGGCCTTTTCAAAACTCGACGGCTCCCTCTCATCCAAGGGACCAGCAAAGAAACATGAGACAAAGCTCACCATGTTTCCTCCTGTATAGCGATCAGGGGCAATGATTGTTCGCATTGATCTCCGCAACGCCTTCCCCTGACTCGCTGTATCTTCAGCTGCTTCTTCCCTAGCTCCCCTTCCAGACGTACTCGGAGCATCGCTCCCCCTGCTTCCTGATCCAGAAGCCTCCGCCTCAGAACTAGATATTGATGGGCCACCTGGTGACACAGACAGCTCCACCTGAAGATTTTCCACAGCTTTCTCCGGCTCCTCCACCTTGCTTTCTGGTAGCTCAACACCAGAGCTTCCCTTGTAGGACGTTACCTCATCGAACACGACATCACGAGATACAACAAATCTTCGCGTCTCCGGGTCCATGCACTTCCAGCCCTTCTTCCGATCATCATATCCCACGAAGACTAGCTTCCTTGCTTTCGCATCTAGCTTCGTCCGAAGCGCATCTGGAATGTGCACATAGCAGGTGGAACCAAACACCCGAAGGTGTTCCATGCTTGGTTTTTCCTTGAACATCAATTCATGCGGGGTCTTCATATTGATGGGACTGAGAGGCATCCTGTTGATGACGTAGGCAGCACAAGACATTCCCTCTGCCCAGAAGGACTTTGGGATACTCTTTGCATGCAGCCAACACTTGCAGGTCTCCGTCAGATGACAGATCTTCCATTCTGCAACTCTGTTTTGTTGTGGAGTATGCGCACAAGTAAGCTCCCTCCGGATGCCTCCCTTCCTGCAAAAAGTAGAGAACTCACCAGAGGTGAACTCCCCTCCGTTGTCAGTCCCCAGCTTCTTAACCCGCAGGCCAAGCCGACCCTCCACAAGCTCCTTAAACTCCACGAACTTGGCAAACGCCTCCGCCTTCTCCTTCAAGAAATACACCCAGACATATCTGGTGTAGTCATCGATCAACACCAGCATATATCTGCTGCCTCCGAGGCTTGGGGTAGCAGTCGGTCCCATCAAGTCACCGTGAATGCACTCCAACGGCACACTACTCCTTGTCTGCGACTTGTCAAACAGTAGTCGATGAGACTTGCCGAACTGACATCCCGCGCACACATGACCGTCTTCGTAGGAAGATAGACTAGGCAGACCCTTAACCAGACCTCTCACCGCCATAGCCTTCAGCTTATCCATCCCTACATGCCCCAACCTCTCGTGCCATATGACAACACTATCATTCGTCCGCATCTTGTCAACATAAGAACTTGTCGATAAAACGAACAAGTCTTTTGCCCTTCTCCCCACATGAATGACCTCTGCCTTCACCGCTTCAACATTTCGAAGAAACTTCACTTCTGTTGGACCGAACAGAACGTGATACCCAGTGTTAACAGCGTTGGTCATGGAGAAGAGGTTTTTCCTCATTCCAGGCACATGATAGACACTCTTCAATGTAAGCGGCCCCCTATCACTGCCCAAGGAAACAACCCCCACCTTCTCGACAACATGCATGGTATTATCAGCAGTAATAATGGCATCATTACCTGAGTACGACTGAGCTGAAGAAAGCTTCGACTCATCCCCGGTGAGGTGATGACCACACCCCGAGTCTACGATCCAGTCCTCTTGATAGTTGATAGGAGCCGCAGCTCCAATAGAAGCATAGAAGGCTCCTCCCCATCCTCCATCAATCTGTCTGGCCTCAGCTTCCTCCTTTCCTGCAGCAGCATGTCCCGGCTGAAGATTCACCCAGCAGTCTTTCCTTATGTGACCAAGCTTCCCGCATCTGAAGCACTTGGGACCTTCTCCCTTCTTCTTCCCTTCAGCCTTGGGAGCATAGCCCCTCTCCTGCTGTCCAGAAGTTAAAGGACCATTGCCTCCTCCAGCGGTCTTCTTCTTCTTATCCCACTTCTTCTTCTTCCCCGTGAAGAGAACCTCGCCATCTCCCACAGACACTGACACCCCCGCCATCTGCCTTGCCAGACTCTCCTGCGAAGCAAGCAGATTTTCTAGCTCCAGCAGAGACGGTTGATTTTCCCAACCCTGCACCGATGTCACAAAGGCCACATACTCCTTCCGCAAGCCACGGATGATGTGCCTCTTCAGCTTCGCCTCAGAAATTGGCTCATCATGATCCAGTGCTGAAATCTCAACGCACAGGTTCTTCATCTTCAAGAAGAACGTAGAGATAGAAAGATCACCTTGAGCCGATCTTACCAGCTCATTTTCCAGGAATTGAAGTCTTGCCACATTCTTCTTGTTAAACATCCCATCCAGGACTCTCCAGATCTCAGCAGCTGATCCACACCCCAAGACGTGATCAAACAAATCAGGTGATATTGCCCTTTTCAGGGCGAACTCTACTTTGGCATTAATCCGCCTCCAGTTCCTCACCTCATGACCGTTATCCCCAATCAGGATAACTTCCTCCGTGCTCTCTCCTCCAACCACCTCCCAGAGGTCCTCACCCAGAAGATAAATCTGCATACACGACTTCCACTTCTTAAAGTTAGTCGATGTAAGCATCTCAATTCCAAGACCCCTTGCTTCCATGGCTCTACCACTGGTTCCTTCTTCACAAAGGCGATGACAACTTTTAGTTATTCACTGCTCTATCCAATCCAACCTGGCTCTGATACCATGTGAAATTTTCCGTAGATCTAGGAGTGAGCAGGAATTGTACAACTAAAAGTTATAGCCAATCAACCAGAAGAACATGAAGCAAACACAATCTTTATTGATTAAGCAAAATTCTTCATTATAGGGCGAGGTATACATGGCGAGACATGATTTCGCCAGTACACAAAAACAGGAGAAGAAAAACAAGCTGAAAAGATAACCAGCGGTCTGCCAACTGAGACCGCCAGATCGCTCGACCTAACAGTCCGCTCGGCTAGAAAATAAGACCGACCGAACTGTCTGCCTGCGACTTGAACAACACCAACTGAGAACCCCGCGAACTCCCGAACTCCACTGATCCTCTCGAACTCCAGCAACCCACACTACAAGCCGCGAGACCGAACACCTTCAGAAGAGGAGGTGACTGCTGCTACCCGCACAATCCGCAGAAGCTGCACAAAACAAGTTCGATCAGCTAACCGTCCGGTCATAAAAAAGAGACCGCAAGAACAGGACGCGAGCTCAGCTTACACTTGGTGCGATAAATTTTGCTGCTACAGTGACTCCTATTTATAGGTGGGCGACCTGATCCAGTCACCGCCCTATGAGATAGAGACACCACCCTTGACCGCATGACCAAATCGGTCAACCCGCGCAATCAGCAAAAGATCCTCCTGCTTAGTGAGCTCGCCGACTTCAATAGAAGTCGCGCGATCATGACAACTCGCCCGGCCATGACACTCACCACCTGTGTTCGCCACCCGACCTCCTCCAGAGACCGCGAACACACCAGGCCGACTAGGACAACAGCCCGCCAAGTCTACCAAACACCTATGACCGCATATACCAGCTGATCGCCGAAGGACCAGCCATGCGAACACAAACCGGAGACCGCGCGACTAAGAAGACCTTAGTCCACACGCACCACAGAGAAACCGGACAGCTACCAGACTGGGCTGCCCCCACCATGCGATCACAAGCATCAGATCGCGAAATTACAGCAGCTCGCCACGCGGTCACACGACCAGACCGCGCGGCCTCACCTCGGCACCCTTGGACAGAAGAACGACGGTCACGCCGAATAGCCTGCGGCTAGACCAGAGAGGTCAGACAGCCAGAGGAGACCGCAAGACCGTGCGGTCAGACCAGACCGCGCGGTTTCCCCCCAGACCGCCAACTTACAAACTTCCACTTCAACATTTTCAACAGTCTCCTCCAAGGAGAAGTGCTGAATCTGAAAAATCTGAAATCAACACCTCAGATAACTCTTCCTCGGATGAAGAGTTTGCTGCCTTCTCAAGGCAGTTCAAGAAGATGATGATGAGGAACCAATGGAAGAACAAGCCCTCCTCATCATCACACTCCAAGTAAGACCACATGAAACCTGAAAGACAGTACCCAAAGGGTGACAGGTATGAATCCAAATCTAGTAAACATGTTTCAAATAACATAATTTGCTATTGCTGCAGCAAACCTGGACATGTCATAGCTGATTGTCTAGCCAAAAGAAAGGAGAAAGGTGATAAGAAGCATCATCATCAAAAGGATAGGAAGGGTGAAAAATCCTTCCTCGCAAAGAAAGGAAAAAGGTGGAGTGAATCTGAATCCTCAACTTC
This sequence comes from Dactylorhiza incarnata, assembly GCA_033032865.1. Taxonomy (NCBI): domain Eukaryota; kingdom Viridiplantae; phylum Streptophyta; class Magnoliopsida; order Asparagales; family Orchidaceae; genus Dactylorhiza; species Dactylorhiza incarnata. Next base: position 13,425,564 of record JAWHQI010000028.1, read on the forward strand.
AGATTCAGAGAATGAAGAAGAAGCCTATATAGGGCTGTTTGCAGCAGAAGAAGATGAAGATTATCCTGCTGCCAAGGTTAGAGTCAGGCCCCTCTATCACACTCAGATAGTGATATAGAGGAGGATGAAGAGGACAATGTTCAACTATGCCTCATGGCCATCACTGATGAGGAGGACATTTAGAACATCTCAGAAAATGAACAGGTATTAATTCATTCCTTATCCTCTTCTGATTATGAGACTGGCCCAGAATCTGAAGGACCTTCATCAATTGATGGAAGTGATTCAGAAGCTGAGGTGGATGTCAATTAATTGATTGACAAGTATGATGCTCTCTTGGAAGCTCTGAAAAGGAGCAAAAAGCTAGCCAAGAGGCAAGCCCAAGAGATTGATTCCCTTAAGATGGAAAAACAAGAATGCACTGAATCTTCTACCAAGATGAATTAGATGTATAGGGAAATTAGCCATCTAAAGGGGATAACTATCACCCATCTGAGCACCATATCCCTGAAGAACAAGGTCATCAAGGATCTTGAGGAGAAGCTTGTGAAAGAAAGAAGCCTAGTTACTCAATTCTCCAAGCCAAAATCTGTGCTCCCTATTATTGACTCCTCTTCTTAATCCAATAGGAGAGGACTAGGATTCAATAAAATGGAAGCAGGAGAAAGGAGTGGAGAAAAGAGCAGGGGTAAGGCTAAGCCTCAAACCACCTTTCAAAAGGTATTACTCCCTTCCAACAGGTATGCTAATAAAGGGTGCCTTCTCATTTAATTGGTATTTTAGTTAAAATGGGGAACTATTGATGGCTTTGTTTGGGCTTGTCCTGTGGCCTAAAAGGTGAGCTGCTGAAAGTTCATTGTGGTGTGCTGATAGCATTTGTTATAAGATGTGCTGATAGCATTTGTTATAAGGTGGGCTGATAGCATTTGCTTAAGTTAATCTTCATTGTGATGGGCTTAAGAGTGGCAGTGGAGGAATTAACTAAAGCAGTTTTATATTTGTTTGGGATAACTTTGGATCGGCCGACTGTTCGGCCGACTGTTTGGCTTAAGAGTGGCCGGGTGCTATTTGTGTTTGCTCCACTTCAGTTCAAGGAGGATTTGTATGTGTATTACCTTGCTGCCCTTATGCAGTACAGATTTTCTTTGTGCTATTCCCCTTTTTAGTTTGGGTAATGTTGACTGAATCCATGTTGGATATATCTTTGGATCAGGACTGTTGGGAAAATGACCCTCAATGTTCCCTTGATTTGAAGAGACCTCACACTCAATGCTAAGTACAAGTTGTATTCGATAAACCCTATTTCTATCTCATAAGTATGCAGGACTAGGGCACACCAGGGTGTAATGTATGATCCGCTGAGATGAGCTCTCTATCTCAGCTGAACCGCTGAGACAAGACCAGGAGCTGCTGAGAAGGTGTCTGGGCAAGCTGAGCTGCAGATAGAAGAAAACCGCTGAGATAATTGTCTGTCTCAGTGGATCCGCTGAGACGGGACAGAAGCAACCACTGAGACGGCTGACCATCTCAGCCCAACCTGCTGAGGCAGATTCAAAAGTGATCTGGTGGGTTCTGCTTTTGGCGCAAGCTGCAGAAATGCATATTGGGGTCCATCAATCACTCCCATACCTTTCAGGAGGACAACTAAGAGCCATTGATGTTCAGTGGTGTATAAAAGGAATAAGTTAGGGTTGAGAAAAGAACTTTTACTATCTTGCTCTCCAGCACACAAACTGAAGAATAATACTGTTCCATTGTCGGCAGCCAAGAATTGAGCTTACACTAGGCTGCAAGAAGAAAAGAGATTGCTTATCTTGATTCATCTCAAGATAGAGCAAGTAGATCAAGTACATCATCTGAAGGGCTGGTCAAGAAAAATCAAGTTGGAGCTGCACTTCTCCTCCCTGGTTCAAGTCTGCAATAGCAGCTGTTAAGAAGAAGAAGAACAAGGCTTGATCTCTTCTTCCTTCAATCTGTAATTATATCATTTGTAGGAGCCTTTGGGTTCTGAGACTGTAGGGCTTTATTGCCTGAGTGTGTAAGGCTGATTGGCCTGAGTTGTAGAGCTGAGAGGTCAGCTTGAGGTTGGACCAGGAGGTGGTCTGAGTTGAAGGAGGCGGATTCCTCTAAGGTAGGGCTGCTGTGCCTGATGTAGGGATTGGGAAAACCTGAGAGATCCCGTGGGATCTGTGCTGTAGGCTTATTGTGGCCAGTTGCTGCTGTGCAAATTGTGATCTCATTTCCTTGCATATGAGGGAATTCCTGTTCCGTTAGCTATGATTAAATGTTGTTGTATTCTTCCTTCTAGTTGGAGTTGCTGTGCTGTTAGGGTATGAGCCAAAAATTACTATTACTTTTGGGGGCTTTTAATTTAATAGGCCGGCTGCTATTTGTGTATGCTCCACTTCAGTTCAAGGAGGATTTGTATGTGTATTACCTTGCTGCCCTTATGCAGTCCAGATTTTCTTTGTGCTACTCCTTTTTAGTTTGGGTAATGTTGACCGATTCCAAGTTGGATATATATTTGGATCATGACTGTTGGGAAAATGACCCTCAATATTCCCTTGATTTGAAGAGACCTCACACTCAATGCTAAGTACAAGTTGTATTCGATAAACCCTATTTCTATCTCATAAGTATGCAAGACTAGGGCACACCATGGTGTAATGTATGATCAGCTGAGACGAGCTCTCTATCTCAGCTGAACCACTGAGACAAGACCAGGAGCCGCTGAGAAGGTGTCTGGGCAAGCTGAGCTGCAGATAGAAGAAAACCGCTGAGACAACTGTCTGTCTCAGCGGATCCGCTGAGACGGGACAGAAGCAACCGCTGAGCCTGCTGACCATCTCAGCCCAACCGCTGAGGCAGATTCAAAAGTGATCTGGCGGGTTCTGCTTTTGGCACAAGATGCATAAATGCATATTGGGGTCCATCAATCACTCCCATACATGTCAGGAGGACATCTACGAGCCGTTGAGGGTCAGTGGTGTATAAAGGGAATAAGTTACGGTTGAGAAAAGAACTTTTGCTATCTTGCTCTCCAGCACACAAACTGAAGAACAATACTGTTCCTTTGTCGGCACCCAAGAATTGAGCTTACACCAGGCTACAAGGAGAAAAGAGATTGCTTATATTGATTCATCTCAAGATAGAGCAAGTAGATCAAGTACATCATCTAAAGGGCTGATCAAGAAGAATAAATTTGGAGCTGCACTTCTCCTCCCTGGTTCAAGTCTACAACAGCAGCTGTTAAGAAGAAGAAGAACAAGGCTTGATCTCTTCTTCCTTCAATCTGTAATTATATCATTTGTAGGAGCCTTTGGGTTCTGAGACTGTAGGGCTTTATTGCCTGAGTGTGTAAGGCTGATTGGCCTGAATTGTAGAGCTGAGAGGTCAGCTTGAGGTAGGATCAGGAGGTGGTCTGAGTTGTAGGAGGTGGATTCCTTTGAGGTAGGGCTGCTGTGCCTGAGGTAGGGATTGGGAAAAGCTGAGAGATCCTGTGGGATCTGTGCTGTAGGCTCTTGGAGCTGAGTTTGGAGAAGTTGGCCTTGTCTAACTCATTGTTAGAAAGGTGAAGGGGGAAAGAGGACTACTCAAGACACTCTGTCTTGAGGAACCTATATAAATCTCTTTGTGCTTTCTGTGTTTGATAATTTGCTAACCTAAATTCAGAAAACACTAAGCCTAAAATAAAAGAAACCTCTTCACCCCCCTCTAGGTGTTTAAGACTACATCCTATATAAACTATCAAGTGGTATTAGAGGGAGGTTGGTCAAGAAGGACATAACTGTCTGACCAGATCCTTTAAAGGAATAGTCTTATCAATCCAATGGCTTCCTCTGGATTGCAGAAGGAGATGGGATCCATGAAGTTGCCCATATGCAACAAAGAAAACTTAGGCATATGGAAGCAAAGGGTTAGATTGTTTATGGAAGCATCTGATCCAAGGATCTACATAACTGTAAATCAAGGGCCTTTCACCTTTCAAACTGCCTCCACCATAGATCCAACAAGAAGAGTGCCCAAGACATTCAATGATTTAACCAAGGATGAACTTGCACTGTTCACTATAGATAAAAGAGCACAAAACATAATTGTCAATGCTATTGATGATTCTACATTTCAGAACTTGGTATACTGCATAACTGCCAAGGAAATGTGGGACACATTAGTAGTATATATGGAAGGGCCAGCTGATGTGAGGGATGATAGAAAGTCACTCCTCAACCAAGAGTATGAAGCCTTTAGGCAGCTCATCCAGGAGATCATCTCTATGTGCTATGAGAGGTTCTTCAGAATAGTCAATGAGCTGAGAACCAATGAGAGAGTGTTCACTGATTATGAGCTGAATGATAAGTTCCTTAGATCTCTAACTAGGGATTGGGACACAAAAATCTGTGCTATCAGGGAAGTGGCTAAGCTTGGTGAGACCCCCACTCATACACTGTTTGGAAAACTGCCATCTTATGAGATGCAGCTGTTTGCAAGAAAGGAAGACGACACCTCAACAAGGGCTCAGGCAAGGGAGAAATCTGTAGCTCTCAAAGCTGACAGCTCCAAGAAAAGCAAGGGCAGGATGGTGTCTCCTACAAGGATAAGTGCTGAATTTGAAAAATCTGAAATTAACACCTCAGATAGCTCTTCCTCGGATGAAGAGTTTGCTGCCTTCTCAACGCAGTTCAAGAAGATGATGAGGAGGAACCAATGGAAGAACAAGCCCTCCTCCTCATCACACTCCAAGAAAGACCACAGGAAACCTGAAAGACAGCACCCAAAGGGTGACAGGTATGAATCCAAATCTAGTAAACATGTTTCAAATAACATAATTTGCTATTGCTGCAGCAAACCTGGACATGTCATAGCTGATTGTCCAGCCAAAAGAAAGGAGAAAGGTGATAAGAAACATCATCACCAAAAGGATAGGGAGGGTGAAAAATCCTTCCTAGCAAAGAAAGGAAAAAGCTGGAGTGAATCTGAATCCTCAACTTCAGATTCAGAGAATGAAGAAGAAGCCTACATAGGGCTGTTTGCAGCAGAAGAAGATGAAGATTATCCTGCTGCCAAGGTTGGAGTCAGGGCCCCTCTATGACACTCAGATAGTGATATAGAGGAGGATGAGGAGGACAATGTTCAGCTAGGCCTCATGGCCATCACTGATGAGGAGGACAGTCAGAACATCTCAGAAAATGAACATGTATTAATTCATTCCTTATCCTCTTCTGATTATGAGACTGGCCCAAAATCTGGAGGACCTTCATCAATTGATGGAAGTGATTCAGAAGCTGAGGTGGATGTCAATCAATTGATTGACAAGTATGATGCTCTCTTGGAAGCTCTGAAAAGGAGCAAAAAGCTAGCCAAGAGGCAAGCCCAAGAGATTGATTCCCTTAAGATGGAAAAACAAGAATGCACTGAATCTTCTACCAAGATGAATCAGATGTATAGGGAAATTAGCCATCTAAAGGGGATAACTATCACCCATCTGAGCACCATATCCCTGAAGAACAAGGTCATCAAGGATCTTGAGGAGAAGCTTGTGAAAGAAATAAGCCTAGTGGCTCAATTCTCCAAGCCAAAATCTGTGTTCCCTATTATTGACTCCTCTTCTCAATCCAATAGGAGAAGACTAGGATTCAATAAAATGGAAGCAGGAGAAGGGAGTGGATAAAAGAGCAGGGGTAAGGCTAAGCCTCAAACCACCTTTCAAAAGGTATTACTCCCTTCCAACAGGTATGACCATGAAAGCATGTATGGTCACTGGAAGAAGGGAGTGCAGTCCCAAGTGCAGTGATACATCAAGTTTGACTGCTCCCTCCGATCATCCTCCTTCCTCTCATCGTAAGCAAGCGCTTCGGCCTCTCCTTCCTCCATGTCCTCTTCCCGGATTCCCAGCGACTCCTCTGCCCCTCCTTCCTAGGCTTCCCCTTCTTCCCCCTTCTCTCCCTCTTCTCCTCCATCTCCCGGTCCATCCCTTCCGCCTCGGCTTGCCAGGTGGTGTTGACCGCGGTGATGTAGCACTGCCTCGCCACCTTCGGGTCACCCCTCACCCGAACCTGGAATCCTCATACATTGAGCTTGAGACACTGATGGAAAGTCGAGGGGACGCATCGGAACGTGTTGATGAGGGGTCGCCCAAATATGGTGATGTAGCTGCTCGGAGCATCCACAATGACGAACTGACAGTTATGGGACTGCCCCCTAGGACGACGTGGAGCCCCACTCCTCCTTCCACTTTCTTTCTCTCCCCCTAGAATCCGAACACTGGGCCATCCGAGGCCAACGCCCTCCTTGCCTTCACCTTCATCTCATCAAATTCCCTCTTGAAGATGACATTGACTGAGCTCCCATTGTCCACGAGGATTCGGGAGATGGTGAAGTTCTCGATGGTTACTTAGATGACCAGCGCATCGCAGAACGGGTCCTCATGACCCGGCATATCCTTCCACGAGAAGGTGCTCTTATCCGTTGGGGATGGGGCTTGAGATGTCGAAGCCACGCTCCGATGATACATGACATGGAGGCTCGCCTTGTGGGTCGCCTCGATCCCCACACCCCCATGGATCACTCCGATCCCCCTCGGGTCCCCACATCGGCCCGGTCTTCGCACCTTTCTTCCTCCTCCTCTCGGGGTAGGACCTCCTCGATTTTCACCGGCCGCAGCTCCCGCTGCGCCGACACTCTGTGTGACGTACGACGTTTCCCGTAAGTTATTTTTATTATTTTTGTTTAAAGTGCAATTATAATTATGTTATAACGAATATCCCCTATGATGATAATTTAAAACAGTGAAATAAATATCGTATGCTAATAAAGGTTGCCTTCTCATTTAATTGGTATTATAGTTAAAATGGGGAACTATTGGTGGCTTTGTTTGGGCTTGGTGGCTTTGTTTGGGCTTGTCCTGTGGCCTAAAAGGTGAGCTGCTGAAAGTTCATTGTGGTGTGCTGATAGCATTTGTTATAAGATGTACTGATAGCATTTGTTATAAGGTGTGCTGATAGCATTTGCTTAAGTTAATCTTCATTGTGATGGGATTAAGAGAGGCATTGGAGGAATTAACTAAAGCAGTTTTATATTTGTTTGGGATAACTTTGGATCGGCCGAATGTTTGGTTTACTCTCTTGTTCCCATCTCAGCTAGAGCAGAGCTACGCCTTATTCTTTTCTCTCGCTCTCTCTTTCTCATTATCTTCCGTTCATCTTCTTCTCAACATCTGGCAAATTATCTAGGGTATTGCTAGGAGGAAGGATTCGTAAGGCTTCGGTTGATCTGGACTTCGTCGGGTTTGTGATAGTGCCCGACTTCCTTTAGCTCACTGTAAGCCTTCTTTTCCCTATTATGATTCACTGTTTTCTCTTCTTTTGGGGAGTGTTTCATTGTAAGGCCAAGTAAGGTTTCCATTTTTTGGAAGTCGGTTCAGTTTTGTTTTATAGTTGCCGGTTGTTTGGAATTTCTGGTAGGAGATTTGAGTTACAGTTCTCCTGTGGGGGAATTCTACTGTTTTGACTAGCTAGTGCTGCTCCTCTTTTCAATTATGGTGGGTGTGCTTTTAGGGGTTTTGAGCCAGATCCTTTAGTACACTCAAAGCTATTTTTGTTCTCTTTTTGGTGGTTTTACTTTTGATCAACTTGGCTTATTGTGGCCAGTTGCTGCTGTGCAAATTGTGATCTCATTTCCTTGCTTATGAGGGAATTCCTGTTCCGTTAGTTATGATTAAATGTTGTTGTATTCTTCCTTCTAGTTGGAGTTGCTGTGCTGTTAGGGTATGAGCCAAAAATTACTATTACATTTGGGGGCTTTTAATTTAATAGGTCGGCTGCTATTTGTGTATGCTCCACTTCAGTTCAAGGAGGATTTGTATGTTTATTACCTTGCTGCCCTTATGCAGTCCAAATTTTCTTTGTGCTATTCCCCTTTTTAGTTTGGGTAATGTTGACTGATTCCATGTTGGATATATCTTTGGATCAGGACTGTTGGGAAAATGACCCTCAATGTTATCTTGATTTGAAGAGACCTCACACTCAATGTTAAGTACAAGTTGTATTTGATAAATCCTATTTCTATCTCATAAGTATGCAGGACTAGGGCACACCATGGTGTAATGTATGATCAGCTGAGACAAGCTCTCTATCTCAGCTGAATCGCTGAGACAAGACCAGGAGCCGCTGAGAAGGTGTCTGGGCAAGCTGAGCTGCAGATAGAAGAAAACCGCTGAGACAACTGTCTGTCTCAGCGGATCCGCTGAGACGGGACAGAAGCAACCGCTGAGACGGTTGACCATCTCAGCCCAACCGCTGAGGCAGATTCAAAAGTGATCTGGCGGGTTCTTCTTTTGGCGCAAGCTGCAAAAATGCATATTGGGGTCCATCAATCACTCCCATACCTGTTAGGAGGACAACTAAGAGCCGTTGAGGGTCATTGGTGTATAAAAAGAATAAGTTAGGGTTGAGAAAATAACTTTTGCTATCTTGCTCTCCAGCACACAAACTGAAGAACAATACTGTTCCATTGTCGGCAGCCAAGAATTGATCTTACACCATGCTGCAAGAAGAAAAGAGATTGCTTATCTTAATTCATCTCAAGATAGAGCAAGTAGATCAAGCACATCATCTGAAGGGCTGATCAAGAAGAATTAAGTTGGAGCTGCACTTCTCGTCCCTGGTTCAAGTCTGCAACAGCAGCTGTTAAGAAGAAAAAGAACAAGGCTTGATCTCTTCTTCCTTCAATCTGTAATTATATCATTTGTAGGAGCCTTTGGGTTCTGAGACTGTATGGCTTTATTGCCTGAGTGTGTAAGGCTGATTGGCCTGAGTTGTAGAGCTGAGAGGTCAGCTTGAGGTAGGACTAGGAGGTGGTCTGAGTTGTAGGAGGTGGATTCCTCTGAGGTAGGGCTGTTGTGCCTGAGGTAGGGATTGGGAAAACCTGAGAGATCCCGTGTGATCTGTGCTGTAGGCTCTTGGAGCTGAGTTTGGAGAAGTTGGCCTTGTCTAACTCATTGTTAGAAAGGTGAAGGGGGAAAGAGGACTACTCAAGACACCCTGTCTTGAGGAACCTCTATAAATCTCTTTGAGCTTTCTGTGCTTGATAATTTGCTAACATAAATTCAGAAAACACTAATACTAAAATAAAAGAAACCTATTCACCCCCTCTAGGTATTTAAGACTACATCCTATATAAACTATAATGTGGTATCAGTGGGAGCTTGGTCAAGAAGGACATAACTGTCTGACCAGATCCTATAAAGGAATAGTCTTATCAATCCAATGGCTTCCTCTGGATTTCATAAGTAGATGGATCTATGAAGTTGCCCATTTGCAACAAAGAAAACTTTGGCATATGAAAGCAAAGGGTTAGATTGTTTATGGAAGCATCTGATCCAAGGATCTACATAAATGTAAAGCAAGGGCCTTTCACCTTTCAAATTGCCTCCACCATAGATCCAACAAGAAGAGTGCCCAAGACATTCAATGATTTAACCAAGGATGAACTTGCACTGTTCACTATGGATAAAAGGGCACAAAACATAACTGTCAATGCTATTGATGACTCTACATTTCAGAACTTGGTACACTGCATAACTGCCAAGGAAATGTGGGACACATTAGTAGTATATATGGAAGGGACAACTGAAGTGAGGGATGATAGAAAGTCACTCCTCAACCAAGAGTATGAATCCTTTAAGCAGCTCAGCCAGGAGATCATCTCTATGTGCTATGAGTGGTTCTTCAGAATAGTCAATGAGCTGAGAACCTATGAGAGAGTGTTCACTGATTATGAGCTGAATGATAAGTTCCTTAGATCTGTAGCTAGGGATTGGGACACAAAAATCTGTGCTATCAGGGAAGTGGCTAAGCTTGGTGAGACCCCAACTCATACACTGTTTGGAAAACTGCTCTCTCATGAGATGCAACTGTCTGGAAGAAAGGAAGAGGACACCTCCACAAGGGCTCAGGAAAGGGAGAAATCTGTAGCTCTCAAAGCTGACAGCTCCAAGAAAAGCAAGGGCAGGATGGTGTCTCCTCCAAGGAGAAGTGCTGAATCTGAAAAATCTGAAATCAACACCTTAGATAGCTCTTCCTCTGATGAAGAGTTTGCTGCCTTCTCAAGGCAGTTCAAGAAGATGATGAGGAAAAACCAATGGAAGAACAAGCCCTCCTCCTCATCACACTCCAAGAAAGACCATAGGAAACCTGAAAGACAGCACCCAAAGGGTGACATGTATGAATCCAAATCTAGTAAACATGTTTCAATTAACATAATTTGCTATTGCTGCAGCAAACCTGGACATGTCATAGCAGATTGTCCATCCAAAAGAAAGAAGAAAGGTGATAAGAAGCATCATCACCAAAAGGATAGGAAGGGTGAAAAATCCTTCCTAGCAAAGAAAGGAAAAAGCTGGATTGAATCTGAATCCTCAACTTCAGATTCAAAGAATGAAGAAGAAGCCTACAAAGGGCTGTTTGCAGCAGAAGAAGATGAAGATTATCCTCCTGCCAAGGTTGGAGTTAGGGCCCCTCTATCACACTCAGATAGTGATATAGAGGAGGATGAAGAGGACAATGTTCAGCTAGGCCTCATGACCATCACTGATGAGGAGGACAGTCAGAACATCTCAGAAAATGAACAGGTATTAATTCATTCCTTATCATCTTCTGATTATGAGACTGGCCCAGAATCTGGAGGTCCTTCTTCAATTGATGGAAGTGATTCAGAAGCTGAGGTGGATGTCAATCAATTGATTGACAAGTATGATGCTCTCTTGGAATCTCTAAAAAGGAGCAAAAAGCTAGCCAAGAGGCAAGCCCAAGAGATTGATTCCCTTAAGATGGAAAACAAGAATACACTGAATCTTCTACCAAGATGAATCAGATGTATAGGGAAATTATCCATATGAAGGGGATAACTACCACCCATCTGATCACCATATCCCTGAAGAACAAGGTCATCAAGGATCTTGAGGAGAAGCTTGTGAAAATTAGAAGCCTAGTGGCTCAATTCTCCAAGACAAAATCTGTGCTCCCTATTATTGACTCCTTCTCTTCTCAATCCAATATGAGAGGACTATGATTCAATAAAATGAAAGCAGGAGAAGGGAGTGGAGAAAAGAGCAGGGGTAAGGCTAAGCCTCAAACCACCTTTCGAAAGGTATTACTCCCTTCCATTAGGTATGACCATGAAAGCATGTATGGTCACTGGAAGAATGGAAGTACCTATATGAAGGAAAACACTCCTTGCCACAGTGGAAGAAAGGGAATGGGATTGAGTGCTATGAAGGCTCCCTATGAGGAAATTCAAATGGCCCAACCTGGACCATTTGTATTTGGTACATCAGCCCCTTCATTCAAGAATAAGAAAGCAAGCCCTTCTAAGGTTGATTCAGCCAAGAACATGACTGCTGTCAAAGCAGTGGACGTGTCTAATTACTCAGTGTCTAATGACATCAAAACTTGCATTGCCCAAAAGCCAAAGCAAGCTGCTGCCATTAATACAAAGACCTCTAAGATTGTCCACAGATTGACTTTCAGCCAAATCCTTGCTGAAAGAAACAAGAGAAAAGCTGCTGTCTCTCCTCCTGAACATGTGGACCGTGTTGCACACCCCTCGAGAAATGTTCAAAAGAGATGATACAACATTCATGAATGTTGGTGCTGTGGTAAAGTAAGACACTTTGCCATAGACTGTTGGCACAATCCTAATGTGCCATGTGCAAAGACGAGTCTTCCTACAAAGGGTGCAGCTAGTGTAAGGTCATTTCATCATGCTAACAAGTACCTAGGACCCAAAGCTATTTGGGCTCCTAAGGATAACTAAAATCCTTCTTGCAGGATAGTTCAAGTACCATCCTCAACCAAATTTGGTACTTGGACAGTGGGTGCTCAAGGCACATGACAGGAACAAGAAATCTTCTACATGACTACAAGGCTGTGAAGAATGGACCCAAATTTATCTTTGGAGGGTCAAAAAAGGGAATCACCAAAGGATATGGTATGATCTCCAATGACATAGTCTCAATTACAAGGGTAGCTTATGTTGAAAGGTTGCAACACAACCTAGTAAGCATAAGTCAACTATGTGATCTAGGATATGTCGTTGAATTCCACAATGACAAGTGCTTGATTAAAATGTCTAAAGACTTAGAGACCATTCTCTCAGGCACTAGGAGTGAGAATGTTTATTGCTTAGACTTTATATGTAGTAATCCTCTTACATCTGTTTGTCTAGTAGCTAATGAGAATGAGTCCCTTTGTGTTCAATGACACAAAAGACTTGCTCACATTAATTTCAAGACAATGCATAGACTATTCTCTAAAAACCTTGTTAGGAATAGTCCTAATATAAAATGTATTAAAAGTGGTCCCTGTCATGCTTGCCAAATGGGTAAGTAAATAAGGGCCACCTTTAAAAATATTGGCTCCAAAGACACTGAAAGATGTCTTTATCTCTTGCATATGGACTTGTTTGGTCCTTTGCCAATTCAGAGCCTAGGTGGGAAGTTGTATACTTTGGTGATTGTTGATGATCACTCAAAATATACATGGGTATTCTTCCTAAAGAAGAAGTCTGATACTCTAAATATCTTTATAACTTATGTCAAAGCAATCCAGAATGACTTGCAATGTGCTGTGGTCAGGACTAGAACTGACCATGGCACAGAATTTCAATCTGAAGCTATGACAAGGTTTTGTCAAGAATATGATATCACCCAAGAGTTCTCCTCCCCAAGGACTCCACAACAAAATGGTGTGGTTAAGAGGAGGAATAGGACCTTGATAGAAGCTGGGAGAACATTGCTTAGTGACTCCTCACTCCTAGAATACTTCTGGGCTGAGGCAGTCAATACTGCATGTCATGTTCTCAATAGAGCTTCCATCAATAAGGTTCATGGAATAACTCCCTATGAGATTCTGAAAGGCAAACAACCTACAATTTCGTACTTTAGAATCTTTGGCTCCAAATGCCACATTTTAAACAATGGAAAATCTCAATTAACAAAGTTTGCAGAGAAATGCAATGTGGGTGTTCTTGTTGGCTATAGCTCACATAGTAGAGCTTATAGAGTTTATAACAAGAAAACTCATGTTGTAGAGGAGTCTATGCATGTAGTATTTGATGAGACCAGCCTAATATATAAGGGCTGGTCTAGATCTTCTGTCTTGGCAGGAAATGAAAAGGATTTGGAAAGGATGTCTATACAAGACACACCCAGCAACAACAAAGCTTATTCTAATGCTGCCATCCTTGATGAGGAAGAAGTCGATGCTGATGAAGACACTGCTGAACCAGCAGAAACAGCACAGCAAGCTGAGAATAGACTGCCTACAACTGTAAGACATCTAAGGGCTCATCCAAGAGAACAAATAATTGGAGATCAAAATCAAGGTGTATTAACCAGAAGCAGGGCTCATAATGAAGCCCTATTCTTGAGCTTCCTATCATAATTGGAGCCCAAGAAATTTGAAGAAGCCAATCAAGACACCTTTTGGATTCAAGCTATGCAAGAAGAACTTCTACAATTCAAGAGATGCAAGGTATGGAAATTGGTGCTAAAACCTCAAGGACACAATATCATAGGTACCAAATGAATTTATAGGAACAAGTTAGATGAAAATGGCACAATCATAAAGAACAAGGCAAGGCTGGTAGCCAAGGGGTATAGAAAGGAAGAAGGGATAGAATTTGATCAAACCTTTGCCCATGTTGCAAGGTTAGAAGCAATTAGGCTATTCTTTGCCTATGCTGCCCACAAGGGGTTCAAAGTGTATCAAATGGATGTCAAATCTGCCTTCCTCAATGGTGACTTGAAGGAAGAGGTATATGTTGAGCAACCATCAGGTTTTGTACATCCTACCCTCTCTAGTCATGTTTACTTACTTAGGAAAGCTCTTTATGGTCTTAAGCAAGCCCCCAGGGCTTGGTATGAGACATTGTCTAGCTTTCTCATCAAGAACAAGTTCTTGAGGGGAAAGATAGATAGCACATTGTTTCTTAGGGAAACAAGGGGCAAGTGTCTCCTAGTCCAAATATATGTTGATGACATAATATTTGGGTCTACTGATGACAACCTCTGCAAAAGTTTTGCCAACCTAATGCAGGGGGAGTTTGAGATGAGCAATATGAGAGAGCTCAAGTACTTTTTAGGCCTCCAAGTAAAACAGTCTGATGAAGGTATATTCATTTCTCAGACCAAGTTCACTAGGGAGCTTATCGAGAAGTTTGGGATGGAATCAGCTTCCACCATGAAAACTCCCATGGGGTCCAACATTTCCTTGGATAAGGATGAGAAGGTCAAGGCCTTTGATGAATCCATGTACAGGTGCATCATTGGATCCCTGTTATATTTAACTGCTAGTAGACTAGATATTATGTATGCTACATGTGTGTATGCTAGGTACCGGGCATGTCCTAAGGAATCTCACTACTCAGATGCAAAGAGGATTCTGAGATACCTTAAAGGCAGCCTACATTTTGGCCTTTGGTACCCTAAGAACAATGATTTTGAACTAATTGGATTTTCAGATGCAGATTTTGCAGGCTGCAAAGAAGACAGGAAAAGCACAAGTGGCACATGTCAATTCCTAGGAAGAAGGTTGATATCATGGAGCAGCAAAAAGCAGACAAGTGTGGCTATCTCCACTGCTGAGTCTGAATACATTGCTGCAGGGAGCTGTTGTGCATAGCTATTATGGATTCAACACCAGCTAGAGGACTACAACCTCAAGGTAAGTAACTCTCCTCTTTATTGTGACTCATCTGGTGTTATCTCTATTGCTAAGAATCCTGTCTCTCACAGTAGGACTAAGCATATAGAAATAAGATATCATTTTATAAGAGAACATGTAGAATCTCAAGATATCTGCCTTGAATTTGTCCCCACAGACAGTCAAGTGGCTGATATCTTCACTAAGCCATTGGATGAAGCCAAGTTTAAAGCCTTCAAGATTGAACTAGGAATGTTAAATGTAGAATAGTGTAAAACACTTCATTCTTCCAATCTTGATTTGATATAACTTAAAATGTTGACACATCAACCCTATGAGAGACATGATTAAGCATTCAAGTAATCCTATCTCTAATGATTTTAAAGTTGTATGATCAGCTCAAACCAGAACAATCTGCTTTAGGTTGCACTTAGACAGCTGGGAAAAGTCTCAGTTCGATGAACTCTTTCCTGGGTTCGACAAACGTCATGTTTCAGTTTGACGAAATTGCTCCTCAGCTCGATGAATTCAGTCTTCCAGCCAGTTCAACAGATTTTGTCTTCAGTTCGATGAACTCCAGTTTGAGTTTGACGAACTCAGCTTTGTGTTCGACAAATTAATTTAGTTCGACGAACCCCAGATTCAGTTCGACAAACTCAGCTTTGTGTTCGACGAATTAATTCAGTTCGCTGAACCCCAGATTCAGTTCGACGAACTCAGCTTTATGATGTAGTTTCAGATGCACTTACAATTATAAGAGCAATCAAATCCAATTACTAGGTTTAATTTTACCTAAGTCTTAAGCCATATTAATAGCCAATCTGATTAGTGAAAAGCACACGACCCTTCTCTTCCAGCCGCCGAGATGAATCACCTACTCTTCCATCCTAACACATTCCTCCACCACTGTAATAGCTACCAAAAGATCTAAAGATCTTCTTGAAGGATATGAGATAGTAAGGCATGGGTTTGCCCATGCTCTAGAAGAAATTAAGGGAGTGATTCAACTCCTAGAAGACCAAGGCCTGGAATTTCTACTATCTGAACCCTGTGTCATTCTCAGAACTGAAGTTCTTGAATGGTTTGGTAATGTCAAGTTGTCCACCTCCAAATACTCCCTCAAGTCAAAGATTGGAGAAGATAGAATCAAGATAACCCCAATAAAACTACAAAAAAGCATTACATCTTCCATCCTGCAGTCCAAGTGAGGAGGATGACATCTCTGAAAAGACAAGAAAAAGGCTCTAAAATGGACTGAGTACAATGATGCCAAAATTGGCTCATTGAAGAGGAAAAGTTTCAACCAAAAGGGAAAACTTTTATCAGATATTGTGGGAAAAGCCATTCTTTGCAAACCAGGGTCCCATGATACAATCTCACAGTATATGTTTGACCTCATGACAAGAATAATTCTAAAAAAGAAAACCTCTTGGGGAGAGGTCATCTTTCAAAGAATAAAGGAATGCCTTCAGGAACCCAATATGGGAAGAATTCTCTCCTTATACCTCCTGCAAACCCACCCTGACAAGTTCAACTCATCCAAAGGAGAAAATCTTCACTATCTCAAGAGAATGGACATCAAGACTTTAGAAAGATTCACCACGGTATTGCCTATGAGTTAGCCCTCTGAAACTAAAGGAAAAGAGAAGACAACCCCCTCATCTTCTAAGAAAACAAGGCTGATCATGTTTAGTTCCGAGTCTGATCATTCAGACAAAGATGAAGATGCTGGTGCTGGCATTGGGTCACACAACTTTCTTAACAAAGAGGCTAAACAAAATGACCTGCCAACTGAACCTGTCCATCCACAGCAGCAGGTCAAAGTCATAACTTCTGGTAACTAATTCAACTCCTCCTAACTCATTAATCATAGCTAATAACAATAGTTAGTCAAATCTTACTTTTAAGTAATGTGGACCCCAAATCCTCAAGAACTGGTGTGTGCTTCATCTAAGGGGGAGTATCACTAAGAACCATCACCCATTGATATTACAAAAACCAATGATGATAATGTGAACACAAGACCATCACCTAAAAATTTACAAGGTCAGATTGACACAATTATCTTCAATCTTGAAGAAAGAATAAGAAACATTCCTGAAAATGCACCAGCTCTGTGGTCATTACCTTCACAATGTTCATCTGATGCCCCATCTGAGGGGGAGCAGCCACAAGAGCCATCAGCTGATAAAGATCAGGTTATAGGTAAGCTCTAAAAACCCAGCCTAAACATTCTGAATCATAAAGTCTAACTTTACAATTCTTGTTCTAGAATTCCTAGATTCATCCATTCAAGTTGATTTATCTGAGGAGTAGGTGTAGAATGCTCCTCCTGCAGAGAAAGATGAAGTTCTAGGTAAATCTTACATTATTATCCTTAGAAACTCTAAGTAGTTCAATCTAACTCCAACTCATTTTCCTAGCATTCCTGGACTCAACAGAAAAGAATGCACTCTCTGAGGGGGAGGAGGATGATAATGCTGGTGATGTCAATCTGAGTGATCATCAAGATGCTGACACTGAAGATGAGCAGGATGATGCCCCAGCTGCTGTTATCAACATTCAGCAAGCCTCTTTCTCCACCTCACCCAATGAGGCTCTTCTCAGTGCCATAAACTTGATGCTTCAGTCTCATCTCACCTCCATGCAAACTAATCTAGATAAATCAGTTACCTTAGTAAGGGAATATGTGGAACAGTCCATCAAAAATGTGAAAGCTGAAGTCATGTCTGAGGTCAAGGAAATAAAAGAAAAGACTGAAATACTCAACAAACAAATGTCCAAATGGTTTGATCTGGCTGAAAAATCTGTAATTTCTCAGAATACCATTCTAAGATCTACGGACAAACACCTCCAGCTGTCTGAACAGGACATGACATATGTCAAGAATTATGTCAGTCAAACAGATGAAGTGAACAATCATCTCCAAGAGTATGTCTATTCCACTACCATGCAGTTAAATGAAGAAGTTGATAGGTACAAGGAAGAGCTGAAAGCAGAAATTGCTTCTATCTCCCAATCCATTGCTGAAAAAGCCACCTCTTCCCATCTGAATGAAGAAGTAGGCAAGTTAAAAGATGTGCTTCAATCTGATATAGAGAATGTGTTCCAAACCCTCTTTGGAACAATAACTGCAGCCAAGCAAGACCTCCATCAAAAGATATATGAAGAAGCCAGAAAGGGGGAGGACACAAATGCTATCATAAATTCTGACCTCACCCTGAAAGTTCTACAAGGGACAAGGATTGCTCTGAATCTTCCTATCCTAGATGTCAATAGGGAAGAAGACTGGGATTTCCCTCATCAAGAGGCAATTGCCCAAGATAAGAATCTGAAAAAGAGAAGGGAAAGGGTAATGCAGGCTGAAGAATTTATGGCCAAGCAAAGGGAGGTACAGAATAATGACCCTGACCATGAGCAATGGAGTGATGACTCCAAGGAAATCATACTAAATGTCTGGATAAGCCATGGTCAGGTGTGTAAAGATATTGACAAGCTCTATCCATATGAAGAATGGATAAAGCATTTGGAGAGAAATACTAAGAAGGATAAAATTTTCAAAGCAAATCTGGTAAGAAAGAAAAATCCAAAGAAAATACCCTCTAGATACATTCCAAAATCATATATGTATTTCCAAAGGCAAGAGAACAAGAAAAGAATTGCTGATATCAAGGCTGCCGATGCTGAAAAGAAGAAGCCTCCAGGTCAAGATAACATTGTTGCTGATGACATGGATGATGCTTAAGTGAAAGGGAAAGAAGCAACTGTTAACTCTCCTGAATGTTCTTCTTATAAGAAAAGAAAGCTTTGAATATCTATTGAAACAGTTTATGTATATAAATGTTAATGAACTATAATGACTTATGATTGTGTGGATGCAAACTTAATTATAGTTTGCCTAAAAATAGTTTATGAATATATGAATGCAAACTGAGCTTTGAATTACTATTCTATCTGGATTGAAATTGATCGATTGTTAATGTAATCAGCTTGTATCATAGCTAAATCTGAGTTATATCTAAACCTTACCCTGTTTTGATTGGTTAATTCAATCTATGTTGCATTGTTATGTTTATCAAATCTTACTGATGGATTGATTAAACTCTGGGGTAGAATCTTTTCATAACTACCACCTGTCTTAAAATAACTGATGCACTAAGCATGATATGTTGAACTCATTATTGAAATAACACTTATCAAGAATTTATGAGTAATGTACTCTAGAATTTAAGGGTGTTCTGCCTTCTTAGGGGGAGATTATTGGGGAAATGACCCTCAATGTTCCCTTGATTTGAAGAGACCTCACACTCAATGCTATGTACAAGTTGTATTTAATAAACCCTATTTCAATCTCATAAGTATGCAGGACTAGGGAACACCATGGTGTAATGTATGATCAACTGAGACGAGCTCTCTATCTCAGCTGAACCGCTGAGACAAGACCAGGAGCCGCTGAGAAGGTGTCTGGGCAAGCTGAGCTGCAGATAGAAGAAAATCACTGAGACAACTATCTGTCTCAGCGGATCTGCTGAGACGGGACAGAAGCAACCGCTGAGACGGCTGACCATCTTAGCCTAACTGCTGAGATAGATTCAAAAGTGACCTGGCGGGTTCTGCTTTTGGCGCAAGCTGCAGAAATGCATATTGGGGTCCACCAATCACTCCCATACCTGTCAGGAGGACAACTAAGAGCCGTTGAGGGTTAGTGGTGTATAAAAGGAATAAGTTAGGGTTGAGAAAAGAACTTTTACTATCTTGCTCTCCAGCACACAAACTGAAGAACAATACTGTTCCATTGTCGGCAGCCAAGAACTGAGCTTACACCAGGCTGCAAGGAGAAAAGAGATTGCTTATCTTGATTCATCTCAAGATAGAGCAAGTAGATCAAGTCCATCATCTGAAGGGCTGATCAAGAAGAATCATGTTGGAGCTGCACTTCTCCTCCCTGGTTCAAGTCTGCAACAACAGCTGTTAAGAAGAAGAAGAACAAGGCTTGATCTCTTCTTCCTTCAATCTGTAATTATATCATTTGTAGGAGCCTTTGGGTTCTGAGACTCTAGGGCTTTATTGCCTGAGTGTGTAAGGCTGATTGGCCTGAGTTGTAGAGCTGAGAGGTCAGCTTGAGGTAGGACCAGGAGGTGGTCTGAGTTGTAGGAGGTGGATTCCTCTGAGGTAGAGCTGCTGTGCCTGAGGTAGGGTTTGGGAAAACCTGAGAGATCCTATGGGATCTGTGATGTAGGCTCTTGGAGCTGCGTTTGGATTAGTTGGCCTTGTCTAACTCATTGTTAGAAAGGTGAAGGGGGAAAAAGGACTACTCAAGACACCCTGTCTTGAGGAACCTCTATAAATCTCTTTGTGCTTTCTGTGCTTGATAATTTGCTAACCTAAATTCAGAAAACACTAAGCCTAAAAAAAGAAACCTATTCACCCGCCCTCTAGGTGTTTACGACTACATCCTATATATACTATCAAGGACCCTGTTTAAGTTTTGGCCGGCTGCTTTATTTTAGATATATTGTCACATGTAGCCTCATAGTTCATGTTTTCCTCTCCGTAGACACCCTTTTCTTAAAGTCAAAGTCATCCTTATGTGTCAACGTCATAGCTATAATAAGATGCAACCCCGATATAAAAGACCCTAACGAGATGACCTTAAATAGATATCGCGAAGGATGGCATCCCAATATATACGTGGCGATGACATGGGGCATGACAAAGAAAAGGAAAAAGGGGCGGTGAGACCTATTTGTTTAATTTATGCCTCTTTTTCAAGTAATGTATTTTAATTACCTTATACTGACACATATACAAAAAAGGAAATTCATGTGGCTGAAACATCATAATCACTGAAAATTTATTCTCGCGTATGTATGGCCTTGAAAAAGGCAAACAAGCGAATGATATTTTGAGGGGTTTAATTTACAAATAACTCACTATACTATTATGTTAACGTGTCGACACGAGGTCTTATTACGGATGAATGAACTGCTAGCTCATGAATGAATATTATGAATATATTGAATTCCAAACTAGTTTTGGAACATGAAGACCCTTCGGGGTGAGCCCAAAGCATGAAACATGAATGAACCATGTATATGCATAATGAAATGAAATGGATTCACTCGCCCCTAATAATACCTAATGAATAGAACCTATGAAATATTACTATATGAATTGTTCTCTCACTTTTATACCTACACATGTTTAATATTATTGTACATGCACCCATTGATAAAACTATACAATTGCTAGAACGTTATTACACACTGTTTAGATTTATCATGAACTGATGTTAGAATTCTGAAACCTAGTACTGCTACAAACTTATTACACTCAGGTTACCTTCTTATATATCTTTTATACATAATGTTATGTATATGTTACTCATGTTTAAATGTATAGCAGGTTAAAGAAATAGCACCTTGCTTAGTCTTTATGAAAGACTAACAGTTTCAAATGCTAAATTTTTAGGTACATGGAAGTCACATGCAAGTCAACGCTAAAGTTATGATGAGCTGCTCATTACCTTAGTAGCCGTGCTTAGTTTACTTTTGTTATCGTCATGTAGAAACTCCTTTTTATTAATATTTATGTATAATTAGTTTGGACTTGTCATATCTAAGCATGTAATAGTATAAGTAGCTCTGTGTTCAAGGATATGATATATACATGCTCATTGTGTAGTTATGTTAAAAATGTTTTTTTGTTAACTAGTACTGTATGCATGGCTTGATGAATATTGGTTGTGATATGACTTGGATTGTGGCGGTCTGCAGGTCATTACAATTTAGTGGTATCAGAGCTAGGTTTCAATAAGCCTGGCTGCAATGAGTATGTGTATATGTCAAAAGGTCTATAGTAGGATGTTACAATGTTATTAGGTAGTTAACTAGATTTTCATTATGAAAATTAATTGGTTCGTGTTTTGGTGTTAAGGATCCTCGGAGGATTGTCCAGGACGCGATGTTTGAAAGTAATGAGTCTCCGCCTCAGGAACAGCCGCAACAGGAGCATTTATCTGTGGAGCAACCAATGCGTCTACAAGCGGAACAGCAGACGCAACCTCAGTTGATAGATATTGCTCATTTGTTGGCGGAAGAAATTAAGATGGCACTAGAAGTCCCTCCAGCTGGACCTCCTACAGAGACTGTCGTACCAGCACAACAAAGACATTTGGATATAGATCTGAAGCAATTCCTGGAGCTGAAGCCGCCAGCTTTCTGAGGTGGTTTGTCCTCGTTAGAGACAGAGGATTGGATCTCATGCGTTGAGATGATCTTTGAAGGGATGCTTTGTCCAGACAAGCAAAAAGTGGGTTTGTCCACGTTTCTTCTGGAAGGGGGAGGCAAAGCGGTGGTGGTTAAACGTTTAAGGACGGTTGGCAGGTCGAGGGAAAGTAAGTATTTCCTGGACTACCTTTGTGCAAGAGTTTACAGGGTGGTTCGTACCTGAGTCGGAGAAGAAATTACTACAAGACAAGTTCTTACGACTAGTACAAGGTTCTCGATCAGTGCTGGAATATGAGACGGAGTTCGCCAATTCAGCATTTTATGCGGAGGCATTCGTGCCTAATGAAAAGGAAAGGTGTAGAAGATTTCAAGACGGCTTACGAGATAACATTCGATCAATTTTGATTCCTTTGGAAATCAAGGAATATGGAGCCCTGGTGCAGAAAGCGCGCTTGATGGAGATTGATGCAGAAAAGGTTCAGAGGAGAAGGGAATTTGGGGAAAAAGAGGTCTCAGTGGACACCAAACAAGGATTCCTCAGCGAAGCCAAGTACATTATGGAAATCTGGTGAATATGGGAAGCGGTCTCGCCCGACAGAGAGTAGCAGCGTAATGCAGCCTCAGAGACCGCCTCAGGGACAGGAGCAAAAAAGTGGAAAGTGCGGAAAAGCTCACAAGGGACAGTGTTTGGTGGGCAGTAATGTGTGTTATGTCTGTCGTCAATCTGGGCATCGTCAATGGGAGTGTCCAAAACGGAAAGAAGGGGAAAGCAGTGCGAAGATGTTTCTAGGTCCTCCAAGTCAGAAGGTTTATCTGATGAGTGTGGCAAAGGAGAATGAATCTTTCGCTTCTTCATCAGTTCCAGTGGGCATTGCAGAGGAAGAACGTCGTATGCAACCTCGTGTTTTCAACCTCAGTCACCAGGAGTCTACGACAGACAACACTGTAGTGACTGGTATGATTTATTCAAGTGGTTATTTAATTCGAGTTTTATTTGATACTGGTGCCAGCCGTTCATTTATATCAACTGCTATATTAAATGCAATATCTGTTAAGCCCTATGTGATACAAGAAGTTCTTCATGTTACTCTGCCAAATAATCAAGTAGTTCCCTCACAACATCGAGCGATAGTTTCTTTTGAATTGAATGATAAAAGTTTTACGGTAGATGCAGTGGTGTTACCACTAACCGAATTCGATCTTATTTTGGGCATGGACTGGTTAGTCCAACATGAAGTGATCATTCACTGCAAACGAAAGGAAGTCATAGTGACGTGTGCAAATCAGCAGATTATTGTATTTTGACGGTTAAACGAGGTATCAAAAATTCTAATCTCAGCGATGAAGGCCTCCAAGAAAATCAGAAAAGGATGCAATGCTATGTTGGTGCTAATTAAGGGCACTACTGTAGAAAATAATGACATCACGACTGTGCCCGTAGTATGTGAGTTCCAGGAACTGTTTCCAGAAGAATTGCCGGGACTTCCTCCTGAGCGAGAAGTCGAGTTTGAAATTCAGTTAGAAGAAGGAGCAAGACCGGTTGCAAAGATGCTGTATCGTATGACGCCGAAAGAACAGGTAGAATTAAAATATCAATTGCAGGAGTTAATGGATAAAAACTTTATTCGACCAAGTACATCACCGTGGGGAGCACCAATGTTATTTGTTAAGAAGAAAGAGGGGACATTGCGACTCTACGTGGATTACCGCGAATTAAATAAGTTAACCATAAAGAATAAGTATCCATTACCATGCATAAATGACTTATTTGATCAACTTGTTAATGCGAAGGTGTTCTCGAAGATGGACCTGCGATCGGGGTATCACCAACTCCGAATTAAGGCGGAAGATATTTTTGAAACTGCGTTCAACACAAGGTATGGACATTTTGAGTTCATAGTAATGCCATTTGGATTGACAAATGCCCCTGCGACGTTTATGGATTTGATGAATCGTGTGTTTACAGACTACTTGGATAAGTTTATTATTGTGTTCATTGATGATATACTAATCTATTCCACATATGAGGAAGAGCACGCGCTACATCTACGTTTAGCCCTGCAACGATTAAAGGAACATCAATTATATGCCAAATTTTTGAAATGTGAGTTTTGGCTAAATGAAGTGTCATTTTTAGGGCATGTGATAACTGCACAGGGTTTAGCTGTTTATCCTGCAAATATTGATGCGGTTCTTAACTGGCCACAACCGACAAATGTGACAGAAATGCGGAGTTTCCTTGGTTTGGCAGGATATTATTGAAGATTTGTCAAAGATTTCTCAAAAATTTCATTACTGTTAACGCAATTAACGCGGAAAAATGTTTCTTTCCAGTGGAATGAAAACTGTCAATTGGCCTTTGAGACATTGAAGGAAAAATTAACTACAGCTCCGGTGTTAACATTACCATCAGGAATAGATGCCTTTCAAATTTATAGTGATGCATCGTATAAAGGTTTAGGCTGTGTGTTGATGTAGCACAGAAAGGTAATTGCGTATGCTTCTCGTCAATTGAAGGATGTTGAGAAGAATTATCCAACGCATGATCTAGAGCTGGCCGCCGTGATTTTTGCAGTAAAAATCTGGCGTCATTATCTGTACGGTGTACGATGTGAAATTTTTACAGATCACAAGAGTTTGAAGTACATATTTACGCAGAAAGAACTAAACCTTCGTCAGCGGCGATGGTTAGAGTTTATTAAAGACTACGATGTGGATATTCAATATCACTCGGGAAAGGCAAATGTAGTTGCTGATGCACTAAGCCGTAAGAATGTTGTTGCGTTATCAACTATGAAAGTGTACAATATACTGTTGGATCAGTAGGCGCCCTTAGAGGGGGGTGAATAAGGGTTTTAAAAACTTTAGATATATTTTTGAATAACTTTGAAAAAAAAGCTTTGATTTTAAACTAGAGAAGATGAAGACAAATCAAGTGAAGTAAAAGTAAAGACATGATTTTATTAACTTGAGAAGCATGATTACAAAACTTGATCTCTTATCGAAGCTAGAAATCAAAGCTAATAGAAAGACTCCTTTTGTTTTCTATACCGACTCGTATCCCCACGAACCGGTTGGCTTTAGCCGATCCTTCCCCGGATACGACCTTAAGCCGCTCTAGCCAACCCTTCCCCGGATATGGCCTCGAGCACCCCCTAGACCTACACCCGAGACCTAGTCGCCAACACGAGGCGAATTTCAGCCCTAAGTCCTACCCAGACCTAGTCGCCAACACGAGGCGAATTTACTAAATGATTACAGAAAAGATATGAAATGAAAAGACAATAATGTAAAACTCCCTCTATGTGGATCTCTTGGAGAAGTAGACGAAGACGCAGAGTATGATCGTAGTCGATGCGGTCTTTCGTCACGATGATGACGCGTGTTGAAATCTTCTCCAAGGATCTCCTTTAGTCTTTATGGATTTGTGGGAGTATCTCTCTGAAACTTCCTCTCTATGTTGTGGCACGAAGCTCTGGAATTCTGGATCTCAAGAGGCTTAGGAAGTCGGAGCCAAGATGTCCTTTTTTAGACTTAGCGCTAGCGCCTGCGCTAGTGCTACCGCCGGCGCTATCCCATATTAAGTAATATTTTGCGCGCGAGAATCTTTAATCCGGGGAAACAATTTTGCCATTCCTCTTGTGCTCCGCGCTACCGCCAGCGCTATCGACTACCACCAGCGCTATCCCATATTAGGACACATTCTGCGCTGCAGAATCTTCAATCTGAGGAAGCAATTCCTCCTTGCCAACTATGTGCGTCGCTACCGCCTGCGCTATCGGCTACCGCCAGGCGTTATCTCCTTCCATATGTGCTCCCGGAATTGCGCTATCATCGCTAGCGCCAGGCGCTAAGTGCTACCGCCGGCGCTAGTGGGAGACTTGGAATTGCTTGCTCAAAATTGGGGGCAACCATCCTTGAGTCATGTGGACTTTGATTTCCTGCACACTTAAACACACAAGATCAAATATACATAGGATTTGTTATTCTCAAACCTAGGAGATGCGGAAGACCATGTTCCAACAAACTCCCCCTTTTGATAATAACAAATCCATTAATGATAAATCAGAGCATTAATATATATAAGCATGAAGAAACATACTTGTGTGTGTGTGAGAGTGATGACTTAGGATAATTGTCGATTTTAGCATATAGAATTGCTCCCCCTAAATGCATGCTCCCCCTAAGTGAATGCTCTCTTAATATGTAAGCTATCATCTTAATTAAGCATTATATTTTGATAGCAGAATAATATTTATCATGTTAGTTCTCCCCCTTTTGTTATTAGCAAAAGTGGGTAAGGAGACACCACTTAACAGTTGATAATAAGATAAAAGCATGATCGAGCTTGTAGAGAAGGAAGTGATAAGGAGTTTTAGAATATTTTTCATTGAAATAGATCAGAGTTTGAGTTATTTTCATAAATCCGAGTTTGTAGCATAAACAAATACAAGGTGAATGATTTCCGAGTAACTAAACTACCCAGACAATATGTCTACACCCTAGCCCCGTACTAAGTGATGGATGGGCATGAGGAGCTGCATATATGCTGTAGGTTGGGTTGTTAGTCCCATATGCAAACACTAGACACAACTCAACCTAGCAATCTTTCCCCCCAGTGCCTCGCAAGGCCCCACTGGAACCCTCCCCGGTTAAGGACAAGACATGACTAGAGATAAAGGTTATCTAATGTCTACAACCCTACGCCCCCGCTATGGTGAGAAATGAAGTCATGGATAATAATTATTGGAAACATTTAAGCTTTTTAAATCTAATGACATAGCCTATGGATTTATATTTTTATTTGAATTTATGAAAACACTCACATAGCTATTTTGAAATCCATTAATAAATCAGAGTTTTAGTGTAATAACATTTTCATAGAAATAAATCAGAGTTTTATAGCAAAAAGATTCATGTTAAAAGCAACCAATATAAAGTTTACCAAGCAAGTCTACCACTTGTTGCAAGAAAGGAATTTGAAGATTCAAGTGATAATGCACACAAAATGAAAGACTTTAAATAGGCATGAAAGCGCAAGGTAAAACAATTATATGGTGATGATGCGGAAGACTTATTGAAATACAAGAAACATCTTATTGTAATCAATGATGATCCATAAAAAGATATATGAGTTAAATTTCAAAAAGAAGATGTTTTTGTAAATCATTTTTCAATTAAAATCTTTAAGTTTAACAATAATGTAACCAAGCATGAAATAATGTTATCAAAAAGAGATTACTACAATGTCACTTTAATTCACAATTTCAAAACATACCAAACATTGTAGAAAGCATGCTAGGTTATCTAGTGCATTTCATAAGTAAAGAGTAGTATAGAATTAGCATTAGGATCCAATACTCATGAGAAGAAGTGTTATGGAAGATAATGATGTGCACAAAAGTGTATTTTGAATAGAGTAAACAAATATTTTAATCAAAAATACAAGTAATATATAAAGTAAAGAGCACAATAAAACACAAATAATTTTACTTCCACTCACTTCAATGCACAAAAAAAATGTACAACTACCAAAGTGCTTTGCACACTGAATGCTCATTAAGACTTATCAGGGTGCAAAGTAGTGCTTGGGGGATCACATAATTTTATTCTTCAATATTGATTTTTTTATTGTGATCCGGCGTACTTAAGAATAAGTGGTTTTTATTTTGAAAGAAAGTTATGGTTTGCACAAGATACTTTACTATTCTTTCCAAGGTACTCAACCTCACAACGCTTATTAAGACTTATCAGGAGGTTCAAGTAGTGCTTGGTGGAGTTATCTTTGTCACTTCATTTTATGATTGTTGTTTTGTACAATGTTCTCCGAATACACTTGTTTTGCATACCAATATAATTTATGAAAAAGATAACCACTTTTCTTAACTTTTAAAAGTGCAAATAAAGGTTGTGTAGGTAAGATACTTGTGCAATTTTAATTCATTGTACTATTACAAAACATACACAAGCATTTTTAGATTAAACACATATGTAGACAATGCCAAAATAAGTGAGTGAATAACGATCATTATCAAACATAAAACATTTACTCATACTCAGAGGCATGCTAAGCTTAGTTCTACACAACTTTTTCACAATAATTGGTGCACATATTAATAGATATATCAAAGCATGATGAAAGCAATGTTCAAAGTAGTTTGAAAAGATAAATTGCAACATTATTGAAGTTCTAAATAATAGATTAAATCATGCTTGATTTTCAATGAAGTCCATACAATATTTTTGATATTTTTGAAGAATAATTTTTATTTAAAGTTTGAACTTATAAAATTGATCTTGGACTTCCCGAGGACTACCTTGTGAGAGGTTCGCCCGGTACTAGGTGATATGATGGGATGATAGCCCAAATCACCCTTTCGCAAGATACAAGTAAAAAGTTAAGTTCAAAAATAACAATTTTTGATAATTTTTTTGTTTTATATTTTTGTATTTGATTTTTGCTTATAGAAATAGAATTTAAACAAATGACAAAAACACAAAGGCAAAACATATAAATTTTTTTTGTAATTTGGCTTTTGTATTTGATTTTTCAAAAATGTAATAAAAGCAAGAATGCAGAAATGAATAGTACACATAGATTAATATATTTTTAGGGATTTTTCAAAATTTTAAAAATACAGAAAAACACATAAGTACGCTAGCGCCGGCGTTAGCGCTAGCGCAGGAAACAGTACACGATTTTTTATGATTTTGAGATTTTTGATTGCTGATCTTGATTAAGTGTCATAATAGTAGTTTCATGCTGAAATTTCAGATTTTTAGGAAATGTCTAGATAGTGCAAATTTCATGAAACATTAGCGATTTTGTATATGACCTTACCAACTAAACTTTGCATGAGATGACATTAATGAACAAATCAAATATGCATGATTTTAGTGATTAACCATAATGTTCATGCACAGGAATATCTTGAATAAGCCCTAGATGAGAATACCCAGCTTGTATGTCTTGGTAAACATATAAAGCTTAACATAGACACAAATATTCTTTAGTCGACAATGTTAGTATGATAAGTTTGAGGTTATACCAAGGTTTGTTGATACAATGTTGCATGTATGTAACAATAGAGATTCAAGTTTTAGACATAGAATAACGTGATGATTCTAATTTATTTATTCATATGGATATATAGTTGATTCTATGGTCTATGCAAAACATAATAGATTCATATAGTAATCATGATCACAGACTGTATGTTTCGAAGGAATAAAATCTTTTGTAGTTATATTTGATGTTTGACTTAGAAGATCATATGATTTTGCATGACTATTATATATGATCATTAATATTAATTCATAGTGATTAAGAGCTCGTAATTAATTATTCAAGATAATGTATATGAGGAATTTTTACAGAAAATTCATATTCAACCTTTTCAAATTATTAGATAGAAATGTTGTAAGGTGAATAGTGAATATGAGAAAATATGTTTATTTTGAAGAGTTTTGTAAATTTTCTCTTTGGTTTTTGAATAATAAACAAATACATATATTTTTGTTGATTTTTCAGAATTTTAAATTTATAGAAAATCAGAGACTCGAGCTAGCGCCGACGTAGGTCCTAGCGCCAGCGTTAGCTCACAGAGAGTGCTTATTTTGATCGTATAGCCTTAATTTTCTTCGATTTTGCTTCCGATTTTTCTTAATTATGTTTTTGCAATGTAAGGCCTGTCTAACGAAGTGATGAGACGAGAAGAAATCACAAAAAATTGCGAAAGTTAAAATTAGTAGATGAGTTTCATCTTCATTAGAGTTTCATATTTATTAAACCTCAATTATTGAGTTTTACACAACATATGCATGAGTGAAATGATCATATATAAGTGAAAGAATATTCATGCAATTTTCAATTCCGATTTAAACATGATTATGATTAAACATACTTGGGGTAATTGAAAATGACGCAAATATATTAATTACCTAAGCAAAACTTGCGCATTTAATAAATTTAGCCTAATACCCCTAAGATACACCTTTTAAATCCATTTTGACACTTATTTCATTTAGTCTTAATAATATCATATAACAAATTTAGTTTTTCAAATTTTATAAGACTTTTAGGAAATGGATTTAGAAAGATAGAAGAAAAGATAAGTAGATCACTTGAGAAATGATATGACTTTTTATTCAACTTTATTTAATTTGATTTGTTTATGAATTTTGGTTTAATATGTGAGAGTCATATCACAAGTTATATAAAGTGATCATATCATGATGGCTCAATAAGTAAAAAGCAAGAACAAAAAGGAAATTAAGCATATCATGAAGTAGAGAATTTATATTTTATTTTGAGTTGATTTCTACTTCATACAAATGATTGGATACTAATGAATAGGAGATTTAGGTATCCAAAGAGGACCGGGTGTGATGGTTCCTTTGGGTACCCAAATATATCGTGTTTGCTTTTGGGGAGATGGAAGTGAATGAGCCCTTTTGAGTGGTGTTTGTGTTTCATCTTTAACTTTGGGTCTCCATTCAAATCTTGGTTTAACATTATTTTTAGTTTTCAAATTTCCATAATCATTTACTTGACCATTTGGATCAAAAAGGTTTTTGAATTTATAACTTGAAGGAAAATTGTTTGCATTTAATTTTAGGTTGGGAGAAACATGATTTTGTAAATTATGGTGATTTTGATTTTGATTTACAAATCCTTTATGTTCATTACTCCCATTTTTAAACTTTTGTAAGATGTTCATATTCATATTCAACTTGTTTTTAGATATAGTTTGATATTGTGAATTTGTATTTACAATTTTCATAAGCAAGTTGATTTTTGATTTTAATTCATCATTTTTTATCTTTAAATTATGTCTAGCTTTATTATAAGCGATTGTGCTATTTGTAAGAGTGGAAATAATTGAATCAATATGATCTTGATAGTTGTTTCTATATTCATCAAATGTTTCATCCATCTCTTTAATTTCAATTTTATATTCTTTACACTTAGCACAATCATTTATCAAAGATGAATTTTCTAAATATAATTTTTCATTTTGTTCTTTTATAAAAATAATTTCTTTTTCAAGTTCCTTAAATTTTTCTTTAATATTATTGCAATCAAGACAAGGTTTTGTATTTTCAATTGAAGTGACATGAGTAAAGCTAGATAAATCAGATTTTGATACTACTTTAACTTTTGCTTTCAAATTTTTATTTTCTAAGCGCAATTTGCAATTTGCATTTTTTAATTTCTTAAGTTTGCGCTTTGTAATTTGTAGCAATTGTAAAGTAGAAATGGAAGTACAAAAGATGGGATTTGATTTCCTTACATTGCTTTCGGGAGAGGCATGATTTGAACATATGGTTTCTTTTAAATCTTTTTGGCACTCCTCTTCCGAAAACAGTACTTCTACTTTTCCATTTGATATGCACTTCTTGGATCCGTCATGTGTGGAGCTTTCTTGAATACCTGTGCAGGCTTGCATATTCTCCAGTTCTTGTAATTGTTCCATACCTGTAGAAGGAGAATCATAAGTTATTTCAAGAAAATTCCACGTCTCGTATGCAGTAGGAAAAGTATAAATGAGTTTGGAAATATTATGATCTAACGCACAAAATAAACTATTCATAGATTTTGCATTTAAAACCATTTCGTTCTTATT
Source organism: Dactylorhiza incarnata (assembly GCA_033032865.1). NCBI lineage: Eukaryota > Viridiplantae > Streptophyta > Magnoliopsida > Asparagales > Orchidaceae > Dactylorhiza > Dactylorhiza incarnata. The sequence continues at coordinate 13,457,118 of JAWHQI010000028.1, forward strand.
TAATACGCTAGGTGGTTTTTTGATAGTAATATTCCAAACATTTTCATCTAACCGTTTAAGAAAATTTTCCATTACTATTTTCCATCCTTTATAATTTCTTCCTTCAAATAACGGTGGTTTAAGAGATTTTCTTCTTCATAAAAATTTACCCCACTAGTAGAAGCGAGATCATGAGACGCCATTATTCCCAGTTGTTAAGCCGATTTGGAATAACCTCGCTCTGATACCACTTGTTGGATCGGTAGGCGCCCTTAGAGGGGGAGTGAATAAGGGTTTTAAAAACTTTAGATATATTTTGAATAACTTTGAAAAAAAAAGCTTTGATTTTAAACTAGAGAAGATCAAGACAAATCAAGTGAAGCAAAAGTAAAGACATGATTTTATTAACTTGTGAAGCATGATTACAAAACTTGATCTCTTATCGAAGCTAGAAATCAAAGCTAATAGAAAGACTCTTTTTGTTTTCTATACCGACTCATATCCCCACGAACCGGTTAGCTTTAGCCGATCCTTCTCCGGATACGGCCTTAAGCCGCTCTAGCCAACCCTTCCCCGGATATGGCCTCGAGCACCCCCTAGACCTACACCCGAGACCTAGTCACCAACACGAGGCAAATTTCAGCCCTAAGTCCTACCCAGACCTAGTCGCCAACACGAGGCGAATTTACTAAACAATTACAGAAAAGATGTGAAATGAAAAGACAATAATGTAAAACTCCCTCTATGTGGATCTCTTGGATGAAGACGCAGAGTATGATCGTAGTCAATGCGGTCTTTCGTCACGATGATGATGCGTGTTGAAATCTTCTCCACGGATCTCCTTTAGTCTTTATGGATTTGTGGGAGTATCTCTCTGAAACTTCCTCTCCATGTTGTGGCACGAAGCTCTGGAATTCTGGATCTCAAGAGGCTTAGGAAGTCAGAGCCAATATGTCATTTTTATAGACTTAGCGCTAGCGCCTGCGCTAGTGCTACCGCCGGCACTATCCCATATTAAGTAATATTTTGCTCGCGAGAATCTTTAATCTGGGGAAACAATTTCGCCATTCCTCTTGTGCTCCGCGCTACCGCCAGCACTATTGGCTACCGCCAGCGCTATCCCATATTAGGACACATTCTGCGCGGCAGAATCTTCAATCTGAGGAAGCAATTCCTCCTTGCCAATTGTGTGCGTTGCTACCGCCTGCGCTATCAGCTACCGCCAGGCGTTATCTCCTTCCATATGTGCTCCCAGAATTGCGCTATCATCGCTAGCGCCAGGCGCTAAGTGCTACCGCCGGCGCTAGTGGGAGACTTGGAATTGCTGGCTCAAAATTGGGGGCAACCATCCTTGAGTCATGTGGACTTTGATTTCCTACACACTTAAACACACAAGATCAAATACACATAGGATTTGTTATTCTCAAACCTAGGAGATGCGGAAGACCACGCTCCAACATATACAACTCTTACGTGAACTGGAGAAGATGAAAATAGTTCCTATTTTTACGATGGAGGATAAGAAGTCTCATCTATTTCAGATACAGATCAAGTATACGCTAAAAGATAGAATTTTAGAGGCTATCCCAAAAGATGTGTATTTAATGGATTTGATGGAAAAGGTAAAGAAAGGATAAATCCAAAGTTTCACAGAACAGAATGGGTTGTTGTTGATGAATGGGAGGTTGTGCGTTCCGGATATAGACAATCTGCGGAAAGATATTCTTTATGAGGCTCATAACACACCTTACTCGATTCATCCTGGCCGAACAAAAATGTACCATGATTTAAAAGAGGATTTCTGGTGGCCTGGAATGAAGAAAGATGTGATAAAGTATATTGCGTCTTGTCATACGTGCCAAGTTCTGAAAGCTGAACATCAAAAGCCTGGAGGCTACATTCATCCGCTACCAATACCAGAATGGAAATGGGAAGACATTGCTATGGACTTTGTTTTTCCATTGCCTCGTAGTAAACAAGGTCATGACGGCATATGGATTATCATTGATCGGCTTACGAAAAGTGCTCACTTCATAGCTGTTCGACAAGATGGACCACCTGAAAAATTGAATGAGTTATATATTGATGTAATTATAAAACTGCACGGAATTCCTCGAATGATTATCTCTGATCAAGATGGTCGGTTCACGTCAGATAATTGGAGGCAAATTCATAAGCATTTGGGAACGAGGTTATTATTCAGCACATCATTTCATCCCCAAACAAACGGACAGTCAGAACGAACTATTCAGTTCTTAGAAGATTTATTACGTATGGTAGTGCTGGACCTTAAGGGCTCATGGGAGAAATACTTGGCACTCGTAGAATTCTCGTACAATAATAGCTATCAATCTTCCATTCAGATGGCACCTTTTGAAGCGTTGTATGGCCGTCGATGTCGAACACCTTTAAGCTGGGTTGAAGATGGCGAAAGAATTATACAATAAAGAGAAGGTAGATAAGTGGCACGAGAAAATTGCACTCATCCAGCAAATAATGAAAGAGGCACATGATCGTCAGCAAAAGTATTATAATGCTAGGCACCGTCTCGTGAAATTTCAAGTGGGCGATCAAGTGTGCATAAAAATCAAACAATTTAAAGGAGCTACGTGACTACGACGACTCGGAAAATTGAGTCCACGATACATCGGACCGTTTCCTGTCGTTGAGCGAGTTGGTGAAGTAGCTTACCGTTTGGAGCTACTGGAAGAATTACAACGATTACATAATGTATTTCATGTTTCGGCGCTGCAGAAATATATACAGGATCCGAAGAAAATTATACCAGTTGAAAATGTGCAAATCAACTCTGATTTATCCAGCCCGACAGAACCGTATCAAATCCTTGATCATCAAAGCAAGAAGTTACGAAATCGGGATGTTAATTTTGTGCAGATATGGTGGAAGGGTCATCCACGAGACGAAGCAACTTGGGAGTAGGAAGACTCTATGAAGAATCTTTTCCCTCTCCTATTTATGGAGTTTGATGAATAATCAATTTTCAGGACGAAAATTCCTAAGGAGGGAAGAATTGTGACGTACGACGTTTCCCGTAAGTTATTTTTATTATTTTTGTTTAAAGAGCAATTATAATTATGTTATAACGAATATCCCCTATGATGTTAATTTAAAACAGTGAAATAAATATCGTATGCTAATAAAGGTTGCCTTCTCATTTAATTGGTATTATAGTTAAAATGGGGTACTATTGGGGGCTTTGTTTGGGCTTGTCCTGTGGCCTAAAAGGTGAGCCGCTGAAAGTTCATTGTGGTGTGCTGATAGCATTTGTTATAAGGTGTGCTGATAGAATTTGTTATAAGGTGTGCTGATAGCATTTGCTTAAGTTAATCTTCATTGTGATGGGCTTAAGAGAGGCGGTGGAGGAATTAACTAAAGCAGTTTTATATTTGTTTGGGATAACTTTGGATCGGCCAACTTTATGGTTTACTCTCTTGTTCCCGTCTCAGCTAGGGCAGAGCAGCGCCTTCTTCTTATCTCTCGCTCTCTCTTTCTCATTATCTTCCGTTCATCTTCTTCTCAACATCTGGCAAATTATTTGGGGTATTTCTGGGAGCAAGGATTCGTAAGGCGTCACTTGATCTGGACTTCGTCGGGTTTGTGATAGTGCCCGACTTCCTTTAGCTCACTGTAAGCCTTCTTTTCCCTGTTATGATTCACCATTTTCTCTTCTTTTGGGGAGTGTTTCATTGTAAGGCCAAGTAAGGTTTCCATTTTTTGGAAGTCGGTTCAGTTTTGTTTTATAGTTGCCGGTTGTTTGGAATTTCTGGTAGGAGATTTGAGTTACAGTTCTCCTGTGGGGGAATTCTATTGTTCTGACCTGCTAGTGCTGCTCCTCTTTTCAATTATGGTGGCTGTGCTTTTAGGGGTTTTGAGACAGATCCTTTAGTACACTCAAAGCTATTTTTGTTCTCTTTTTGGGGGTTTTACTTTTGATCAACTTGGCTTATTGTGGCCAGTTGCTCCTGTGCAAATTGTGATCTCATTTCCTTGCTTATGAGGGAATTCCTGTTCCGCTACCTATGACACCCTTTTCTTAAAGTCTAAGTCATCCTTATGTGTCAACGTCATAGCTATAATAAGATACAACCCCGATATAAAAGACCCTAACGAGATGACCCTAAGCAGATATCGCGAAGGATGGCATCCCAACATAGACGTGGCGATGACGTGGGGCATGACAAAGAAAAGGAAAAAGGGGCCGTGAGACCTATTTGTTTAATTTATGCTTATTTTTCAAGTAATGTATTTTAATTACCTTATACTGACACATATACAAAAAAGGAAATTCATGTGGCATGAAACATCATAATCACTGAAAATTTATTCTCGTGTATGTATGGCCCTGAAAAAGGAAAACAAGCGAATGATATTCTGAGGGGATTAATTTACAAATAACTCACTATACTATTATGTTAACGTGTCGACACGAGGTCTTATTACGGGCGAATGAACTGCTAGCTCATGAATGAATATTATGAGTATATTGAATTCCAAACTAGTTTTGGAACATGAAGACCCTTCGGGGTGGGCCCAAAGCATGAAACATGAATGAACCACGTATATGCATAATGAAATGAAATGGATTCACTCGCCCCTAATAATACCCCATGAATAGAACCTATGAAATATTACTATATGAATTGTTCTCTCACTTTTATACCTACACATGTTTAATATTATTGTACATGCACCCATTGATAAAACTATACAATTGCTAGAACGTTATTACACACTGTTTAGATTTATCATGAACTGATGTTAGAATTCTGAAACCTAGTACTGCTAGAAACTTATTACACTCAGGTTACCTGCTTATATATCTTTTATACATAATGTTCTGTATATGTTACTCATGTTTAAATGTATAGCAGGTTTAAGAAATAGCGCCTCGCTTAGTCTTTATGAAATACTAATGGTTTCAAATGCTAAGTTTTTAGGTACAGGGAAGTCGCATGCAAGTTAACGCTAAAGTTATGATGAGCCGCTCATTACCTTAGTAGTCGTGCTTAGTTTACTTTTGTTATTGTCATGTAGAAACTCCTTTTTATTAATATCTATGTATAATTAGTTTGGACTTGTCGTATCTAATCATGTAATAGTATAAGTAGCTCTGTGTTCAAGGATATGATATATACATGCTCATTGTGTAGTTATGTTAAAAATGTTTTTTTGTTAACTAGTACTGTATGCATGGCTTGATGAATATTGGTTGTGATATGACTTGGATTGTGGTGGTCTTCGTGCCATTACACTCTGGCCCCCTCATTTCCAGGAACTCCGGGCATGTGGCCATCACATGACCTTCCTCCTGGTGGAAGTCATAATAGGGCAGCACCACCCCTCTTCCCTCAGCCTCTGCGCCACGATTCCTTCTTCTCACTCCTGCCCCCGCTCCAGCTCCTCTCCCTCCTCTTCCTCTTCCTCCTCGCCCGATCACCATAGCCTACTAAGGCGGGGGAAGCAATGACCCCAGACCCCTTCTCCACCTGAGCTGATAAGGTCTTCCTTGACCTCCATGGAAGTTACCTCCTCCCTGCTACCTCCACCCCAACTCTGGGGCCCTCGACTCTTCCCTTCTCTGAACCTCCTATTGCTTGACCTCCGGCTCACTAAGCTTTGATAGCCTCTTCGTGAACTCCTAGTTGGCTGCCTCGCCCTTGATCTCCTTCGTCGCCCACTCCATCAACTCCTCAAAGGACAAGGGGGCCTATCACTTTATACTCATTTTGAAGAATCCCTCCCGCAGCCCCACTGTGAAGGCAAGTTGGAGGGTGAGTCCCGACACCTCCTAGATAAGGAGGACCTCTTCCTGGAAACGGTCCACATAATGGGCCAACGACTCCCTGGCCCCATGCCTGATCATTAAGAGTGCTCCGATGTCCTTCCTTTTCTTTGAGGTTGAGAAGCGAAGCAAGAAACTTTGACGCAGGTCCTCAAAAGGATAGATTGATCCTCTTGGGAGCTGGTGAAACAAGTCCCTTGCCTTCTCCTTCAATGTGGTCGCGAAGAGTCGGTAATTGAAGATATCCGACAGAGGCCTGGGGGAGACCATATCTTCGAACCACTGCAGGTGTGGGACAGGGTCGTCCTTGCCGATATAGTACATCATGTCCGGCTCCATGAACCCCTCCGGGAGCGGTGCTGAGAGCACCAACTCGCATAGTGATGAGTCCCATTTATATACACATTTATGGACTCATCTGGGCCGTATTTCTAGTCGATGCACTACACTTTAGGCATGTTTTTGATTATATTTGTTATTCCTTGCTAGGTGCACTCTTAGGCCCATTTTGGTGTGCATTTGCGCTCCTTGTTATTGGGGGTAAGCACATGGTGCTCCCCATCCCTTTCTCTATGTTTATCTAGTGCTGGAGGTGTTTTCCCAGCTGTTTTATCTTGTGTACAGGTGGTCGGATCATCCAAGTTTCCCCCAGAATTCATGATTGTGTGCAACGCACGGTCGTGCGTTTCCTTAACGCACGGACGGTTGTGGTCATGCATTCTCATCTGGGTAGAAAATGGGAGATCTGAGTTTGGTCGTGCGTTTTGACGAACGAGCGAAATTGCCAGTGCGTGAGTCAAACGCACGGACGCCTGTTTCATCCTATTTTTTTAGCTTTTCTGAATTTACCCGTGCGTTTTGACGCACGGGCGGATTTGCCCGTGCGTGAGTAAATCGCATGGGTGGCGCAGCTTCGTATTCACGCCATTTTTTATCATTAATTATCGCACGGGCAGCGCACGATCGTGCGTTCGACCGTGCGTGCCCAAAATTCTGCCTGTTTATTATTTAAAGCAGGAAATGCCGCTGCGGGAGGAGGAGGATTCCCCTCGCGGGAAAACCAGGAACCCCGCCATTTTTGCCCTTTCGACCAGAGGAGACAAGAGGAGACCATTTCCAACAATCTCCTTCGCCATTCCTCCATCCGGGAGCATTTGCAAGCATTCTCCGCCACTAGTTCAAGCATTCTTCCTCGAGGAGACCATAGAAGCGCTGAAGATCGTTGGAGCAGTGATAGCCTCCTTCGAGTCCACACACCATCTGAGGGCCGAGCCCGGAGAGAGCCCGACAACCTCTCACTCCGGCCGAGAACCCAAGACGCGGTGACATCTTCTATGTGGTCCTTTCTAAACTTTGATGCTTGTGCTTTCTCTTTGTGTTGTTGTACGAACGCTTGTTAGGTTAATGTTATGGATCCTTGCTTGTGTTCATGTGCAATGATGATGTGGTGGTGAGAATAGCTTTTGTTGTTGTTGTGATAGCCTAGGTTGTTTGTGTGTGAAGCCATCTAGCAATTGCTAGTGGTGATGTTGGAGAAGAGGTGAATACGACCCTCACAAAACCTCGCACTGTGGCCACTCCATCCGCTTATCGAAGCGCGGCATCGCGACCGCTGCATTCACCCACACCTTGCGAAGCAGTGCTTTTCGACCCGCATTTCTTTTATTTCCGCAATAGCTTAGGAATCCAATCACAACCCCCTTTGTTATCACTTAGTAATCCTTTTACCTAATTTCTGGGCAGAGCGAATCATACTACCCAACTTGCGGTCCTTTGAGATCGACATTCGGAAAGTTCCTCCCTATTTTATTACTTGAGCGACCGGTGCACTGCCGTTGTATCGCATTTCGTGCTTGCTAATTAGCATTGCTGAAATCGCGCATCATGTTTTTGGCGCCGTTGCCGGGACTACAAGCGTGTATGATTTGTTTTTCTTTGGAAATTCGTTTTAAGGTCTTTTTTTTCTTCTTTTGTGTTGAAGAGTGTGTATGCATAGAAGAGATCCCGGTGAGTGCGCAGTATTTGACCCTGAAATAGAGCGTACCCTGCGGGCGCGTCTCCGTGCTGCTGCCACCATGGATGTTAATGGAAATCAGGTTGATCCCGGAGTGGGAAATGCACCGGTCGTGGGTCAGGTGGCTGCAAGAATGAAGTGGCTAGGACACAACCCAGGACCATGAGAGATTACACTACACCCACTGTTGGGAGTTTGCACCCTGGATTCGGCCCGGCTATCACCAACAACAACTTTGAGATAAAGATGGCCATCCTGAACATGATCCGCAACCAGGCCCAATTCTCTGGGTTAGCTAGTGAAGATCCCCATCTTCACTTGGTTGAATTCGTAGAAATTTATGGGACATTTCGGTATGCAGGGATGGCTGACGAGAGGGTAAAGCTCAGGCTGTTCCCTTTCTCTCTACGTGACAAGGCAAAGGCGTGGCTCCACACGATACCACCTGGCACAGCTACCACTTGGGACACTCTGCAAGAAATATTTCTGGCGAAGTTCCATCCTGTCGACAAGGTCGTAAACTTGCGGAGGGAAATTGCAACCTTCCATCAATACGATTAGGAGGCTCTCGCAGAAGCTTGGGAGAGGTTCATGAACCTTCTCCGGAAATGTCCCCAGCATGAGCTGCAACCATGGACTATAGTAGAAATTTTTTACTTTGTGATGCTACTGCAGGTGGAACTCTGATGAACCACACCCTAGAAGATGCATTACGGATCGTCCAAGACACTGCCATTCATAGCTCCTTTTGGACTGCTGGAAGAAACGCTCCAATGAATGCTCGGGGACTCTTTGAGGTGAACTCATCTGGTGCACCCGCTGAAAGTACCATGCTACTAAAGAGGCCTACCCTACCTTCTGCCTCAGTGATGATGATCTCATGCCAAGGTTGTGGAAACCCGGGGCATCATGCATACGAGTGCCCCACAGGTGAGCAACCTACCGAAGTTTCTTTTGATGAAAGTGTCAATTATATTAATGATTAAAATCATGGAGCACCGTTTAATAATGCCTATAACTCAGGCGCAAGGAGTCATCCAAACTTCTCTTGGAAACAAAATGTTCCAGGACAACGATGGCAAGGAGGCTCGCATCAATTCGAAGCTCAAGCCTCCGGTAGCCAACTGCGGCCGCCTCAACCGAGTTATAATCAAGGTGCCCCAACTCCTAAGAAGAGCAACCTCGATGAAATGATGGAGAGGTTTATGCAGGCCGCAAACTTGAATATGGTTAACCAAACCGCGTCCATGCGAAGATTGGAGACGCAATTGGGCCAATTGGCTCAATTATTAACCGAGCGTTCGCAAGGGACCCTTCCCAGCAACACAGAAAAAAATCCTATCAATTGATGAGTAGTTTTTGTACTCATCTTTTAGTATAATTTTAATATAGTTTTAATATGAATTTATATAAATTATATGTATTATCTTATCTAATTCATTCCTTTTTATTTTTGCCACTAATTTATGCTTAGTTTATGTTTTTCAGGTTTCCTGGGCACTTTTGAGAAAATTTCCAAAGTACACGCCCATGGTCACGGGCGTGACCATGGGGCGTGACAGTCTAGATGTGTTCCAGACCCGATTCTGCCACCCGGGGGGCCATTCCGTGAATATTTGCCAAGTACACACCCCAGGTCACGGGCGTGACCAATGGGCGTGACATCCAAGTCACGGCCGGGACCCCGCCACCAGCTGCCAGCACGCCTGCCACGTCATTTAAAGTTACACGCCCCCAGGTCACGGGCGTGACCATGGGGTGTGACATCCAGTCACGGGCGTGACTCGCCCCGCGCTCCTTCCCGCCGAAGATTCCCGCCAGAAGGCAGATTTTAAGATTACACACCCCAGGTCACAAGCATGACCTAGGGCGTGACGCGTACGAAACGCCTGCATTGAAGCCAGAATGCGCCCTCTCCGCCAGCACCGATCACACCCCCTACACGCCCCTTGGTCACGATCGTGACCAAGGGCGTGTAACACCAAATTTCTGCCTATTTAAAGCCAGCTTCACCAGATGTTTAGGGAGGAAGTTGGGAGACGAATTTTAGGACTTAGACTCTTCTTTTCATGTTTTTTTTTCATGTTTTAGTAGTTCTTTTTCTTATTAGCATTTGTAGTTTTCAATTCAAAGCTTATAATTTCTCAATTCCTTAGTTGTAATCTCTTTTGCATTTCAATAAAATAGTTCTCTTTCTCTTTTCCACTCTCTCTTTTATGATGTACTCTTTTATTTTCGTTAATTCCTCCATCTTCATGAGTAACTAAAATATTATTAGTACTCGATCGAGATGATCCAAGGAATGATATAAGTCATGAAATAATCTATAGTTGTTATTTCTATTTTCGAAAATGCTTAAGATTTACCCTTGATTTTAAGATAACGAGATTATATTTTCGATATATAATTCTTGTTCTTGTTTTCGTTCTTTAGTTAGACGAGAGGCTCGCAACACGAATCAATCACTCAAGGATAAAAAAGAGTAGAATGCAATCCTCGAGAGAGGATGACGTTACCTTTCCGGATTGGAGTAAAAGCCAATAGCGGGATTCACTTCGATAAGGCGAGTTTTAGGGGTTTCGATTCTATAACGAGAGTTCGATTGATCAACCTAAACTCAGTTGAGCGCATCCTCGAGAGATGTGCATTCATAATTCGGGAATCTCCACGGTCAAAGCTATTTAATTAAGAGAATGCGCTTTTATTTCTTTGTTCCTATTTTTATCTGCAAGGTGATTCAAAGATCGAGTGCTAATCGTTCTTTTAATTCTTATTTTAATTTTCCTTTTTGCAAAACCAACCCTCTAAGTTTTAATTGATAAGATAATAGAGATTTTCTTGAAGTAAGAGTACTCAACCGCCCCGAGTCTAATACGACCTTGGTTTTTATAACCTATACTACATTCGATATAGTACACTTGCCGTTATCGTTTGCAAGCATAGTTTTGCACGCATCATCAATCAAGGGAAGAGTCTTACCGACACGGAAGTGGTTAACCCAAGTGAATTTGTAATCACTTGTTCTATTAATGATGTTAAAACTGCTGCCTTATGTGACTCCGGTTCATCCCGCAACCTCCTTGCATTGCAAGACGTTGCTAAATTGCAACTCGATATGAATACGGACGATCGGAAGTCTTTGGTGCTTGCTAATGGGACCATTTTTCTGTCGGAAGGAGAAGTGAAAAATGTTGAAGTCATGGTCGAGGGGACGATGGTGGTCGCTGACTTTCAAGTATTGGGACCCCAAGAGAATAAATCTATCCCCATCTTGGGAGTGCCGTTCTTGAAAGAGAGCGGTGCCACTTTGGATTTCTCTATAGGGAGTGTTATCATCCCTACTTGCCCCAAGATTGTGACCGAAACATTGTCTCGCTATCCCCAAATTATTTCTGATGAATCTCTTAGTAATGCAGGAATCAGGGCTGAAATAGTATCGTTGGAAGAAGAAAAGGATGAGAAGCAATCATGCGAAAAAGAAGAAGAAGTATACTTACGAAAGGAATGTGACCCGGAGAGGAAGGAGCGCCTCATTTCTGAACCCGCCAAGCAGAACTTAACTCGGGACAATGTCCCAATTTTATTGAGCAAGAAATCATGTAATAAACCTCTTAAACAGTCTGTCTCTTGGGCTGACCCAGTTGCCACTGCGGCAACGGAAGTAATGCCACCCACCACCAAGGTGGGAAAAATCTGATGACTATCAACGCTGGCGCTCTCCAACCGTGGAGAAGTTGAAACAAGAAAGACGATTGCGTGGTGCACGCTCCACTACTTCCAGTGGTAAGATGGCAGAGGCTAGGGAAAAATTGGGTGACACCAATTTTGGCCCTAAAGCTTTCACCTCCAGCCTACAAGCCACTGGAGAAGTGCACTACAAAAGCGCGTATAACTGATGTTCTTCTTCTTGCTGTGATCTGTGTGTGTGAAACTTTTCTCTAAATTTTCTGCTTTATGAACAATGCTTAATACAGGTATTTGGTCCACCTTTAAGGACGTTAAACAAAAGGGCTTCTTGGGAGACAACCCATGGGAACCACCCGGTTCTGCTTGCTTGCTTTAATTTCTATTATGTTTTGTTTGCTTTTGCTTTGGTGCTAACAATGCAGGTATGGCGACATCTTTGGCGGGCCCATTAGTGCTAGCTCTCGCTTGGTGGATGCAGAAGGAGAAAAATTTAAAGAAGAAACTACAGCACTTCCGGCATGCTCTTTTATGAGCATAGGTCCTCTCTACCCCTATTTTCCCTATTCCTGAATTGTCTATTTTATTTCGTTTTGATCAAGTATGGGGGAGAGAGCGAGCTGTGCACGTACACACACATTGCATGGCATGTTAGAATGTGCTGAGTTAGGATTTATCATTTTGTTGCACACATTGCATACACTTGCACCTAGTTCACGTGCACTTGATCATGCACGCTTATTGGATATTGCTGCAAGGTTCCCGCTCGTAAGAATTGGACTGTTAGTGTAAGAGTGAGGAGTAGAGAAAAATGTTGACTCGAGTAGTGCTCTAGTCAAATGCTCCCGTCACGCCTAGAAATTCAATTAGAGTAGAATAAAATTCAAAGTTATAATTTAATTATTTCTATTATAGTAGATGCAATTTATTTTACTTTAGTGGTGAATCCGGTGAATTCAACGGTAGCATAAGGTCGAGTGTAGCTGGACTAGTAGTAGATTATTACTAGGGTCAAAAGGAAGGACAACCTTTCTCGGTGGCTAGAACTTGCGCTAGGCTACTCTTGAAACGATTGCGTTGAAGTACTCGTTATAAAATGTGATATAGGCCATTTCTTGATCCGTTTGAGCTTTTGAAATCCTTACCAACGTAATCACCTTTGCAAGCCCACTTGAGCCTACCTTTCCTCCTTGTTTAGCTCCACTAAAATTTCATCAAAGCCATACGGCCAAACCTATTTTCGCACCAACTTTTGAGCTGAAAGAAATTTATTTATCGATCGCATTTGGTGTTATCTCTGTGGTGTATGGCAGCTTTGAATTAGCTAAAGGAGCCATTTTTATTGTGCCTACAAAAGTATTCTGTCGAGAAGAGAAAAAAGAAGAAGAAAAAAAAGAGGTTGTTCAAAATGAATACTCTCTCGACAAATTCAAATTATATTTGGCTTAGCTCGCACCTAGTGTTCAGTTGAAGTCTGGGGGTGTTGTGTAATTCTTGAAAATGTTGTATTGGTGTTTGTAATTCGCTTGAGTGCTCAGTTATGTTGAATGCGATTCCCATCGTCCTTCTACTTATCTAGCCTAAACTCAACCTAAGCCCAATCCTATCCCATAAGTCCTATTGATTTTAGATATGAGTCATCTCATGCAGTAGAGAGAGTGCGAACGTGCAAGCCTATGGACACCGACTTTGATGGATTTCTTAGGAGTTTGTCCCGAGCTTTGATTCGAGTAAAACACTACTAATTAGTCACGCTATATTCCCTTTTGCGCGACCGAAAGATTCACCGGGATTCACCATCCACGTAAAGTAAATTTCAAATTACTGTTCTAGAAATAGTTAGATATAATCTTGAGTTTAATTCTGTTCTAATGTATTTCTATGCACGTGTGCATGCGACTTCGCATAGGTCTCTACAGCTCAAACACACTATAACATCCAATTGTTCCGACAAGAGAGCTGAGTAGTTTGCCCGAGACGTGCAAATGGTTAAGTCTGGGGGTGTGATGAGTCTCATTTATATACACATTTATGGACTCATCTGGGCCGTATTTCTAGTCGATGCACTACACTTTAGACATGTTTTTGATTATATTTGTTATTCCTTGCTAGGTGCACTCTTAGGCCCGTTTCGGTGTGCATTTGCGCTCCTTGTTATTGGGGGTAAGCACATGGTGCTCCCCATCCCTTTCTCTATGTTTATCTAGTGCTGGAGGTGTTTTCCCAGCTGTTTCATCTTGTGTATAGGTGGTCGGATCATCCAAGTTTCCACCAGAATTCATGATTGTGTGCAACGCACGGTCGTGCATTTCCTTGACGCACGGACGGTTGTGGTCGTGCGTTCTCATCTGGGCAGAAAATGGGAGATCTGAGTTTGGTCGTGCGTTTTGATGCACGAGCGGAATTGCCCGTGCGTGAGTCAAACGCACGGACGCCTGCTTCTTCCTATTTTTTTAGCTTTTCTGAATTTACCCGTGCGTTTTGACACACGGGTGGATTTTCCCGTGCGTGAGTAAATCGCACGGGCGGCGCAACTTCGTCTTCACGCCAGTTTTTATCATTAATTATAGCACAGGCAGCGCACGATCGTGCGTTCGACCGTGCGTGCCCAAAATTCTGCCTGTTTATTATTTAAAGCAGGAAATGCCGCTACGGGAGGAGGAGGATTCCCCTCGCAGGAAAAACTAGGAACCCCGCCATTTTTACCCTTTCCACCACAGGAGACAAGAGGAGACCATTTCCAGCGATCTCCTTCGCCATTCCTCCATCCGAAAGCATTTGCAAGCATTCTCCGCCACTAGTTCAAGCATTCTTCGCCAAGGAGACCATAGAAGCGCTGAAGATCATTGGAGTGGTGACAACCTCCTTTGAGTCCGCACACCATCTGAGGGCCGAGCCCGGAGAGAGCCCGACAACCTCTCACTCCGGCCGAGAACCCAAGACGTGGCGACATCTTTTATGTGGTCCATTCTAAACTTTGATGCTTGTGCTTTCTCTTTGTGTTGTTGTACGAACGCTTGTTAGGTTAATGTTATGGATCCTTGCTTGTGTTCATGTGCAATGATGATGTGGTGGTGAGAATAGCTTTCGTTGTTGTTGTGATAACCTAGGTTGTTTGTGTGTGAAGCCATCTAGCAATTGCTAGTGGTGATATTGGAGAAGAGGTGAATACGACCCTCACAAAACCTCGCACTGTGGCCACTCCATCCGCTTACCGAAGGCGGCATCGCGTCTGCTGCATTCACCCATACCTTGCAAAGCGGTGCTTTTCGACCCACATTTTTCTCATTTCCGCAATAGCTTAGGAATCCAATCACAGCCCCCTTTGTTATTACTTAGTAATCCATTTACCTAATTTCTGGGCAGAGCGAATCATACTACCCAACTTGCGGTCCTTTGAGATCGACATTCGGGGAGTTCCTCCCTATTTTATTACTTGAGCGACCGATGCAATGCCGTCGTATCGCATTTCGTGCTTGCTAATTAGCGTTGCTGAAATCACGCATCACATAACGAGCTTCCTCTAGTCGCCATTCTTGCCTGTTCGACTCGCCCCATGATCTCCCTGACTGGGCCTGCACTCGTCAGCATGGTGCTCGCCGGTACAACGCTCGCCGAAACAGCGCTCGCTAGAGCAGCGCTCTCCTTCTCGGTTGGGCTCCCAGTCGTCCAAGGCCACGCGCCCGCAGGCGCGCGGCCAAGGCTGTGAGGCCAGTCTCCTAGTTGGCCTTGGAGTGCGGCCGCCAGCTGCCTCGCAATTCGGCCGACCAGGTGGTCTGCTGATTTTGGCCGCACGACCGCAAGGGCCATGCGGCCGGTCGCTCGAGGCCGACAGCCTTCCTGGCCGGCCGCCCCAGGCCGGTCGCTTCTCCAACCGGCTTTCCCCTTCGCCGTCCGATCTCCACGCCGGCCGGAGTCCGCCGTCGTCCGATCGCCTGCTTGCGTTCTCCACCTTCTGATTAGTGGGTAACCACCCGCGTAACCGCCAGTGTAACCACCCGTAGTGCGCAGGTGTAGATATCCAGATTCATATTGGTTTGCGCTTAGAGAAATTTCTAATTAATGCGCATCGTAATTCTTATAGAATTGACCTGCTTTTAGTATTTATTATGGTTACTACCTGCGATTATCCGCATAACCACCATAACCACCTATTGGGTATATAAATAGAACCCCAAGGCTCCTCTTTTTTCCTATTCGATTCTCCTCCTCCTTCCTCCTAAGTTCAAGAGAGAGAGAGAGCTCTGGAACTTGGCATTCTGGAATTGTGCGCGCTCTGGAACTTGGCGCGCTCTGGAACTTAGTGTTCTGGAACTTGTGCGCGCTCTGGAACTCGGCGCGCTCTAGAACTTAGCATTCTAGAACTTGTGCACTCTAGAACTTGGCATTCTGGAACTGGGCACTCTGGAACTTGGGCATTCTGGAACTTGGGCACTCTGGAACTTGGGCGTTCTAGAACTAGGGCGCGCTCTGGAACTTGGCATTCTGGAACTTGGGCACTGTAACGCCCCTGATTTTAGTTAATTATTTACGCGGCCGCTGTGACGTAATTTTGGCGTTTGGGCATTACGTCAGCTCGCCAGGTTTAGTTTTGGGCCTTAGCCTAGTTAAGTGTGTAATTTGGATCGAGCTTGCGAGAGTTCGCATCGTTTCGAGTTTTGGGAAATTATTTATGTAATTATTGCATTTATTATATTTCCCTGGCACTGCGTTCGACGAACGGCAGAGGATCTGCGTTCGACGAACGGCAGAGGATCTGCGTTCGACGAACGGCTTTGGATCTGCGTTCGACGAACGGCAGAGGAGCTGCGTTCGACGAACGGCAGAGGAGCTGCATTCAACGAATGACAGAGGAGCTGCGTTCGACGAATGGCAGTGGCTCTGCGTTCGACGAACGACAGTGGCTCTGCGTTCGACGAACGGCAGTGGCTCTGCATTCGACGAATGGCAGAGGGTCTGCGTTCGACAAACTAGGATCGGTCTGCGTTCGACGATCTCGTTGATGCTGCGTTCGACGAATTCGTGGCTAAGTTCGACGAACTCCTGGAGGCTTAGTATTTATACTTTAAGTTGAGGTTTTATCTCTTCTTCTCCATCCCCTTTCGGCCAACCTAGGGTTCTTTCAAGCGAGAGAGCGAGAGCGGCGTGTCGCGGAGTTTCCGGCTGGCGATTTGAGGGCTGTAGTGGTCGGAATGTGTTTGGAGAATAGATTTGGAAAGCTCTCGGTGGGATCTTCATTCTAGTGGTAAGCTTTTCCCGTTTCATGGAATTTTTGGAGTTATGGTTGTGACCTAATCCTTCTTTTCGACCCAAAAGGTTTCAGGATTTCGTGCTAGGGTGAGTTCTTGGCCGATCCATAGCTTTTGGAGCGGAGATCTTCGAGTTTGCAAGGTTTAAGGCAAGTGGCTTTCTCCTCCTTCTTTCTTATTTCTTGAAGCACTATTTTTCCTTGTTTATGGGTTCTTGCTATGATTTTGGCATGTATTTTGAGTGTTGCTTGTTAGTTAGCAACTCCCCCTTCTGTCTTTATTCTCCCCTATGTATCTGATGTTTTCCCGGGTGAAACGGTGCTGGCCTGGAATATTTTTCCTGCTGTTGTTGAGTTTCTCGAGGGATGCTAGTATATCCCCTTAATTTCTCGAGAGCCTTTTGATCTTAGCCTTTGATTTCTCGAGAAATGTTTGTTCCAAGCCTTGGACTTCTCGAGAACCTCATGTTCTCTGTCCTTGATTTCTCGAGAAATCATGTTATCTGATTCTGATTTCTCAAGAACTTCTTGTTCTCTGCCTTTAATTTCTCAGAAACTTCTTGATCTCTGCACTGGATTTCTCGAGAAATCCCAATCTCATCTCCTTCCTGTTCTCGAGAAGTCCTTGGCTTGAACCTGCTTCTTCTCGAGAACACCCCAACTCTTCCCCTCTGATTCTCAAGAAATGCCCAGGTCTATCCTCTAGTTCTCGAGAAATGCTTTGACTTCTCTTCCAATTTCTCGGAAAATGCCCTGGTTGCTACCCTTGCTTTTGCTATTTTCTGTACTTTAATTCACTCGTGCTTGTTTCTTTATGCCTATGTAATTGTGTGTGGACCCCAGACTCTTATGAATCGTCTTGGGTGGTGTTTGCTTCATATTTACCCTATCCTTGGGGTGTAATGTTGATTGTTTCTTGGGCTTCGTCCCATGCCATAATTAAAGGAATTAATTAATAAGACCATTGCCTTTGTCCTTGCACGGTGGGTCGTGTTTTGGGAGGCAATGGGGAGTGTTGTATCCTTGCACGGTGGCCTTTTTAGTGGTGAACCGCAGGCTTGGCCTGTGGTCCCATGGGCCGTGTTTAGGTGGTTAGGGATAGAAACCCCCACCCATTTTTGGCATTGGGTGGCAGTGGATAGAGGACAACCCCTGTTTAATTTAAGCTGATCAGTCTCTTTAAATAAATTTAACAAGATAAATGAACGTTGCTTGTTCCTCTTTATGGTATTTGGTGCACTTGGTGCTTATTTAGTTCTTTGTTGGAGCTTCTCGTTCGGTGAATCTGGCTTGGGTTGGTACCCCTTATGCCTTATTTACTTTTCTGCTTGTTTTCTGCCACTTGTAATTTCCTTGCTGAGGCGTTCTTTGTTTTATTGAATGCCACAGGTTCAGAGCCTTAGCTGCTAGTTGTGTAGCCCGGAGTCTCTGGGAGTTTTAGGTGCTGGTTTACCCCGCTGCGGCGAGGTAGTTGTGGTTAGTTTTCTTCTTGTGTTCAGACATGCTAGTTTGGAGCCAACGGGTTAGTGTCAGGTTGTTGACGCCCGTTGTGCCCTTTTGATACTTTATAGCTTACTTGCCAGTTAATTGCTACTACTTTTAGATCTTGTGTATCTTTCTCTTTGGGAATGATTTCTGTCTAGGTACATTATAGTTATAAAATGGCTTTTCTTTCATCCACATTGCATACCTTTTAACTGAAATCCTTATCTTTAAAGTCGCCTAAAAGATATTTTCTATACTTATACTACGCCTAGATATGTGCATATCATTTACTTTATGTCCTGTCATCACGTGCATTTAGGACCTTAAGTGAACTAAATCAAGTACTTTATGCTGCAATTACATATATTTTCTCGGTGGACTAGTTGATCCACGAACTGAGAGACACAGTTCTTACCCCCAAAACCTAATAAATGATTTCAAATGATGATCTATCATGTAAACATGTTTTGATTAATTAAGTAATAGGTTCCCGCCTGAGCGTCTGCAGTTGTCTCCTGCATGACGTGGCATCATGACGCGTATTTTCTCTTACTCTGATATTCCTAAATTTGGAGAAAATGCGGGTTATGATAGTTGGTATCAGAGCTAGGTTTGTTCGACAAGTCGGTTGGGCAACAAATTCTGATATAGTAGTTATTTTGGTTTCATTGCATACACACACCGATGTGTCATCAGTACGTCTTGTCCGAAGCATGAACACTACACTCATAGCATGATAAGAAGTATATGGGGTATATTATGTAGTATGGGATGCATACTATGTGTTTGTATATGGATCCACCATAGGTGGCAACATGTGACGGTTATGTAGTATGGGATGCATAAACATCATCACATGGAAGCCCATTAGCACGTTTTCTTTTTTGTTACATGCAATATTATGTAGTATGGGATGCATAATATTTCATGTGTACGCCGCTTATAACATGCATTAAGGCCTTTATTAGAATGCATAACACAACATACAGTACATAGCATTACATAAGCACACGTGCGAGGTTAAAGACTTATATGATGACACATGTACACCCATGATTTCAAATTAACAAAAAAATTCATGCATTCATGCCCTTTGCACATGAGTCAAGAGGGACGATGTAGTATCGTTCCTGAATTTAGCATATCATCATGAAAATCCCAGAGCAAGGTGGTAGCAATGACAAGTATCTGTACATGTATGTTCTGAACCAAGCAGTGTAGTTTTAGTGTAAGGTTAAGTTTTAATTATAGGTTTATGCGTATTAGTAGAGATGGCGTGTAAGAGAGTCGCGACTAGGTTGACTCCCCTGTAGGAGGGCGAGTAATCTGGAGCGCAGAGTGAAGCTTAGATCAACAGTCTGCGCAAGAGCAATGAGGCTCTGACTAGGCAGATGGTTGCGATGTAGTCGCAAGTTGAGGCGTTGTTGTCTGCCGGTACTAGGCAGAAACCCGCAGTGCAGGCCCCTGTAGTAGGACAGACAGTACCTACTCCTCCTGCTCCTTTGGTACCCCCAGTAGCGATACCTCCAGAAATGAATTTCATTTCGCACTTTCAAAGGTTGGGTCCTCCATCGTATGACGGTCGAGCTGATTTCGTGGCCTTGGACGATTGGCTTATATCCATGGAAGAGATGTTCTCGTATTGAGGAATCACCGTGGATTAGAAGGTGATGATTGTCGCGTACCAGCTTAAGGGACTCGCAAAGAGTTGGTGGTTGAGGGAGAAGGAAGACCTTTCCGAAGGATGTTCGTGGGAAACCTTCACAGGAATGTTGTTAAGAAAGTGTCTGCCGTCAGTAGAGCAAGACCGGTTGATGAATGATTTCCTGCATCTGAAGTAGAGCCAGCTCTCGGTGAGCGAGTATGAGATTGAGTTTTGCAAATTGAGAAGGTTTGCTCTGGCCCTGGTAGCCTCAGAAGAAGGAAGAGTAAAGAGATTTCTGGGTGGTCTCCGCAGTGACATCCAGCAGCTGGCTAGTGCGTACAGGTCGGAGAAGTACGCCTAGGTAGTAGAGGCAGCACTGAAGGTTGAGGCAATTGATAATGCCAAGAATCGAGGATCAATGATGAAGAAGGGAAAGAGAAAGGCTGGAGAAGAAGGAAATTCTGGTGCGCCTGCCCCGGTCTTGAAGAAAGGAGGTGGTGAGGTCTGCAGTTTCTGTGGCTGCTCTGGCCATCCAGTTGAGAGGTGTTTCAAAAGGAAAGGAGTTCAAAAGCAGCAGCGAGTGCTGGCAATTCATGGTGCTCCGAAGGGAGAGGTGCTCTGTCCGTTGTGCAAGCGGAGGGGGCATGATGTGGCCCAATGTTGGACCAAGGATAAAGTCTGCTTCCAGTGCGGACAGAAGGGGCACATGAAGTTTCAATGCCCGCTAGTTCAACCCTCTTTACAGCCAGTTTCGCTTCGAGCCTTGACGCCGCCGCAGCATCACGATAAAGGAAGAGGAAAGCTGAACGTGTTAACCCAGGAGCAAGTGCAGTATTCGACCCAAGTGATCTCAGGTTAGACCTTAAGCCAACTGTTAAGTTTTGATTCCTTTTTCGCTGTATTAGACCAATTTCTTTTCCGCGCTTATAGGGAGATTTAAGGTAAAGAATCGTTAGGCGCATGTTCTGTTTGATTCTGGTGCTACCCATTCGTTCGTAGCAAAGGCTTTCGTCGAGCGTCACCGTTTGACCCCTGAGCTGGGCAACGATTTGTTCCTCGTCAAGTTCCCTTCTGATGATTTGGTATCCTCGAACCAGTGCGTCCGAAGTTGCCCCGTTCTCTTAGGAGATTTCTTGGCTGTTGCTGATCTCAAGGTGTTAGACCTAGAAGATTTGACGTGATTTTGGGTATGGACTGGTTGTCCAGTTATGATGCGGTCATCCGATGCAAGGAAAAGCGTCTGGACTTTGTGATGGACAATGATCATCCCATGAGCATTTTTGGTTCTCCGTACCAGTGTTCCCCGATATTTTCTGCGGCATGTGCTTGGAAACTGTTAATTTCTGGTTGTTTGGCTTACCTTGTTTCTGTAGTAGAAACTGTTACTGGATCGCCGTGTATTGAGGGTATTCCGGTGGTGTGAGAGTTCCCTGATGTCTTTCCCGTCAGTCTTCCTGGCCTTCCGCCCGCTAGAGATGTGGAGTTCGTTATTGATCTTGAGCCTGGTACTCGTCCTATCGCTAAGGCCCCGTACCGTATGGCCCTACGCGAGTTAGAAGAGTTGCGAACTCAGTTAGATGAGCTATTGCAGTGTGGTTTTATTAGGCCAAGTTCTTCGCCCTAGGGTGCTCCAGTTTTGTTCCTGAAAAAGAAGGACTGTTCCATGAGGTTGTGCATAGATTATAGAGAATTAAACGAGGTGACCATCAAGAACAAGTATTCATTGCCGAGGATAGATGATCTGTTTGATCAGTTGCATGGTAGTACGGTGTTTTCGAAGATTGACCTTCGATCATGCAACCATCAGTTGAGGATCCGTGAGTCAGACGTTCCCCGGACTGCCTTTAGTTCCCGTTATGGTCATTTTGAGTTTCTGGTTATGTCTTTTGGCTTGACAAATGAACCCTTTGCGTTTATGGACATGATGAACTGCGTGTTCAAGGATTTTCTGGGTCATTTTGTTGTGGTATTCATCGATGATGTGTTGGTTTATTCTAGAAGTGCTGAGGAGCATGCTACACATTTGCGCTTAGTATTGTCTACTCTTAGAGAGCACAAGTTGTATGCGAAGCTGAGTAAGTGCGAGTTCTGGCTCCCTCAGGTATCCTTTCTGGGTCATGCGGTGAACAAGGATGGAATTACTGTAGACCCCGCTAAGATTTCTGCTGTGTTGGATTGGAAGACGCCTTCAACGCCTAAGGAAATAAGGAGTTTCTTAGGGTTGGCTGGGAACTACAGGAGATTTGTTCAAGGGTTCTCGGTGCTGTCGGCACCTTTAACTAAGCTTACCCAGAAGAATACCGCTTTTGTTTGGAGCGATCAGTGCGAAGAAGCCTTTCAGGATTTAAAGAGGCGTTTGTTCAGTGCACCTGTGTTGGCCTTGCCGATCGAAGGAATAGAGTATGCTATTTATGTGGACGCATCTCACATTGGACTAGGGTGTGTTTCAATGTAAGAAGGAAAGGTGATTGCCTGTGGGTCTAGACAATTAAAAGTTCATGAAAAGAATTACCCTACGCATAACTTAGAATTCACTGCAGTGATTTATGCTTTAAAGCTTTGGAGACATCTATTATATGGAGTGTCATGCAAGATTTATAAGGATCACAAGAGTCTGAAGTATGTCTTTACCCAGAAAGAGCTGAATTTGCGCCATCGTAGATGGTTGGAGTTTGTTGCGGATTATGAGGTTGATATCCTGTATCATCCGGGTAAGGCTAATGTGGTGGCCGATGCCCTGATCAGAAAGACCGCGCATGTCTTCAACCTTTCTATGCAGTCCTTGGTAGATGAGTTTATGTTGATGGATATTTCAGTCGGTAGTTGTACCGCGCCTTCGAGATTAGAGGTTGAAGAGCCTTCTTGGATTACCCTTACGAGATTGCACCAGAAGGAAGATCCTGACTTGCAACATCTCCGGAATAGGACCGAGAAAGGAGAATTACCAAATTTTTCGATCGATGATAAAGATACTTTGAAGTACCGAGGTAGGTATTGTATCCCCGCGTTGGATGATATTCGGGCAAAGATCTATAGTGAAGCCCGTGACTCTAGGGTTTCCTATCATCCTGGTTCCACGAAAATGTACAAAGACCTGAAGCAGATCGTTTGGTGGTCATGTATGAAGAATGATATAGCCAGATATGTTTCTGAATGTTTAACTTGTCAGCGCGTGAAGGCGGATCATAAGAGGCATGGAGGTAAGTTGAACCCGTTGGATGTTCCAAGCTGTAAGTGGGAGAGTATTTCAATGGACTTCATTACCGGTTTGCCGAGGTCTCCCGGAGGACATGATTCGGTATGGGTCACAGTTGACAGATTAACAAAGTGTTCTCACTTTGTGCCTTTTAAGATCGGTTACTCTATGGAGAAAATAGCAGAACTTTATTTAAATGAAGTCATCATATTGTATGGTGTGCCCGTGAGCATTGTGTTGGACCGAGATTCAAGGTATATGTCTCATTTCTGGAAGAGTTTGCAAGGAGCTTTGGGCACTGACCTTAGATATTCTACCGCTTACCATCCTCAGACCAATGGTCATACAGAGAGAGTGAATCAAATTTTGGAGGACATGATAAGGTGCTATATTTTATATCATGGTGGAGCTTGGGATAAGCGTTTTGGATTGATGGAATTTGCCTACAATAACAGTTATCATGAGAGTTTGCAAATGGCCCCCTTTGAGGCTCTGTATGGGAGGCGTTGCCGAACTCCCTTGTTTTGGGCTGAGGTTGGTGAGAGTCCGTTGTTAGGCCCAGAAGCTTTGGAAGAGATGAGCGTTACTGTGACTCATATCCGCGAGAAGCTTCGTATCGCTCAGGAGCAGTATGAGAAGTATGCCAATCGGAGAAGGGTGGATCTTGAGTTTGCCGTCGGAGACTTGGTGTTCTTGAAAGTTTCTCCGATGCCGGGCGTTAAGAGATTTGGAAGGAACCACAAGTTGGACCCCTAGTATGTGGGACCTTTCCAGATTGTTCAGCGCATCGAGCGTCAACTTATAGATTGGATTTGCCTGCTTCCTTCCCAAATGTTTACGATGTGTTTCATGTGAGCCAGCTGAGGAAGTGTCTGCGTAGTGATCGGCTTGTTCTTGATTCAGTGCCCGTATTGCAGCCCAATCTTTCGTATGTTGAAGAGCCTGTCCGAATCTTGGAGACTCAGGAGCGTGTGTTGCGGAGGAAGACGATCCCGATGGTTAAGGTTCTTTGGAAGAATTAGGGTGTCGAAAGCGCAACATGGGAGCTAGAGTTTGCCATGAGAGAGACTCATCCTAGCCTCTTCTCTTAGATTTCGGGTAAATCCTCTGGCAGGTAACCTTTGGATTTGATTCTGTATCTTTCTTGATCTTTGGATTTTAAGTTTCGAGATGAAACTTCTTTTTAGGGGGAGTGACTGTAACGCCCCTGATTTTCGTTAATTATTTACGTGGCCGCTGTGACGTAATTTTGGCGTTTGGGCGTTACGTCAGCTCTTCAGGTTTAGTTTTGGGCCTTAGCCTAGTTAAGTGTGTAATTTGGATCGAGTGTGTGATAGTTCGCGTCATTTCGAGTTTTGGGAAATTATTTATGTAATTATTGCATTTATTATATTTCCCTGGCGTTGCGTTCGATGAAAGGCAGAGGATCTACGTTCGACGAACAACTTTGGATCTGCGTTTGACGAACGACAGAGGAGCTGCGTTCGACGAACGGCAGAGGACCTGCGTTCGACGAACGACAGAGGAGCTGCGTTCGACGAACGACAGAGGAGCTGCGTTTGACGAACGATAGTGGCTCTGCGTTCGACGAACGACAGTAGCTCTACATTCCACGAACGACAGTGGCTCTGCGTTCGACGAACGACAGTGGCTCTGCGCTCGATGAACGGCAGTGGTTCTGTGTTCGACGAACGACAGTGGCTCTGCGTTCGACGAATGGCAGAGGGTCTACGTTCGACGAACTGGGATCGTTCTGCGTTCGACGATCTCGCTGATGTTGCCTTCGATGAATTCATGGTTGAGTTCGAAGAACTCCTGGAGGCTTAGTATTTATACATTAAGTTAAGGTTTTATCTTTTCTTCTCCTTCCCCTTTCGGCCGACCTAGGGTTCTTTCAGGAGAGAGAGCGAGAGCGGCGTGTCGCGGAGTTTCCGGCCGGCGATTAGAGGGCTGTAGTGGTCGGAATCGCAATTGGAGAGTAGATTTGGGAAGCTCTCGACGGGATCTTCGTTCTAGTGGTAAGCTTTTCCCATTTCGTGGAATTTTTGGAGTTATGGTTGTGACCTAATCCTTCTTTTCGACCTGAAAGGTTTCAGGATTTCGTGCTCGGGTGAGTTCTTGGCCGATCCATAGCCTTTGGAGCGGAGATCTTTGAGTTTGCAAGGTTTAAGGCAAGTGGCTTTCTCCTCCTTCTTTCTTATTTCTTGAAGCACTATTTTTCCTTGTTTATGTGTTCTTGCTGTGCTTTTGGCATGTATTTTGACTGTTGCTTGTTAGTTAGCAACTCCCCCTTCTGTCTTTATTCTCCCCTATGTATCTGATGTTTTCCCTGGTGAAACTGTGCTGGCCTGGAATATTTTTCCTGCTGTTGTTGAGTTTCTCGAAGGATGTTAGTATATCCCCTTAATTTCTCGAGAGCCTTTTGATCTTAGCCTTTGATTTCTCGAGAAATGTTTGTTCCTAGCCTTGGATTTCTCGAGAACCTCATGTTCTCTGTCCTTGATTTCTCGAGAAATCATGTTCTCTAATTCAGATTTCTCGATAACTTCTTGTTCTCTGCCTTTGATTTCTCAGAAACTTCTTGATCTCTGTCCTGGATTTCTCGAGAAATCCCAATCTCATCTCCTTCCTGTTCTCGAGAAGTCCTTGGCTTGAACCTGCTTCTTCTCGAGAACACCCCAGCTCTTCCCCTCTGATTTTCAAGAAATGCCAGGTCTATCCTCTAGTTCTCGAGAAATGCTTTGACTTCTCTTCCAATTTCTCGAGAAATGCCCTGGTTGCTACCCTTGCTTTTGCTGTTTTCCATACTTTAATTCACTCGTGCTTGTTTCTTTATGCCTATGTAATTGTGTGCGGACCCCGGACTCTTATAAATCGTCTTGGGTGGTGTTTGCTTCATATTGACCCTATCCTTGGGGTGTCCTGATGATTGTTTCTTGGGCTTCGTCCCATGCCATAATTAAAGGAATTAATTAATAAGACCATTGCCTTTGTCCTTGCACAGTGGGTCGTGTTTGGGGGGGGGGGGGGGGGGGGGGGGCAGTGGGGAGTGTTGTAGCCTTGCACAGTGGCCTTTTTAGTTGTGAACCGCAGGTTTGGCCTGTGGTCCCGTGGGCCGTGTTTGGGTGGTTGGGGATAGAAACCCCCACCCGTTTTTGGCATTGGGTGGCAGTGGATAGAGGTCCGCCCCCGTTTAATTTGAGCTGATCAGTCTCTTTAAATAAATTTAACAAGATAAATGAACTTTGCTTGTTCCTCTTTATGGTATTTGGTGCACTTGGTGCTTATTTAGTTCTTTGTTGGAGCTTCTATTTCGGTAAATCTGGCTTGGGTTGGTACCCCTTATGCCTTATTTACTTTTCTGCTTGTTTTCTGCCACTTGTAATTTCCTTGCTGAGGAGTTCTTTGTTTTATTGAATGCCTCAGGTTCAGAGCCTTAGCTGCTAGTGGTGTAGCCCGGAGTCTCCGGGAGTTTTAGTTGCTGGTTTACCCCGTTGCGGCGAGGTAGTTGTGGTTAGTTTTCTTCTTGTGTTCAGACATGCTAGTTTGGAGCCAACGTGTTAGTGTCAGGTTGTTGACGCACGTTGTGCCCTTTTGATACTTTATAGCTTACTTGCCAGTTAATTGCTACTACTTTTTAGATCTTGTGTATCTTGCTCTTTGGAAATGATTTCTGTCTAGGTGCATTATAGTTATGAAATGGCTTTTCTTTCATCCACATTGCATACCTTTTAACTGAAATCCTTATATTTAAAGTCGCCTAAAAGATATTTTCTATACTTATACTATGCCTAGATATATGCATATCATTTACTTTATGTCCTGTCATCACGTGCATTTAGGACCTTAAGTGAACTAAATCAAGTACTTTCCGCTGCACTTACATATATTTTCTCGGTGGACTAGTTGATCCACGAACTGAGAGACACAGTTCTTACCCCCAAAACCTAATAAATGATTTCAAATGATGATCTATCATGTAAACATGTTTTGATTAATTAAGTAATAGGTTCCCACCTGAGCATCTGCAGTTGTCTCCTGCATGACATGACATCATGACGCGTATTTTCTCTTACTCTGATATTCCTAAATTCGGATAAAATGCGGGTTATGTTAGGCACTCTGGAACTTGGCGTTCTGGAACTTGGGCATTATGGAACTTGGGCGTTCTGGAACTTGGGCCTGTGAGTTACTGGACGGTCTTCAGAATGCTTGAAGGAGGACGAAGTTCTTCTTCTATCTTCGAGGTGCTTGAAGATTCCATCAAGCACGGCTAGTTAAGACCCGAGGTTTGTTAAATGTAATACATTGCTCGGAAAATAAGAAAGTACCTTTGGTGGCCTTCCTTCTTGAGGGAGAAGCCAATCTGTGATGGACTAGACACCTAACTGATGACCATGCTGGTAAGAATTCATGTTCGAAATTCCTTCCTTTTAAAATTCAATTTATATTATGACGTAATGATAATGCAATCTCTCCCTTTGTCAGGTCATTCTATGGATATGTTCGCCTGGAAAAAATTCTCCAAGGCACTCGCAAACTGGTTTGTGCCTCCTTCGAAGTGTCGGAGCCCTCAGAAGAAGTACCTCAGGCTAAATAAAGGGGATATGACTGCCATAGCCTATGAACGAGAATTTACTCACTTATCTCGATATATGGGCATAGTGCTACAGGGTGTCCTCCTAAAAATGGTGTCGTAGCAACCATTAGTCATATAGACTAAGTGACTTCACATCCTCTCCCACGACGACTCTCAGGAACCGGGTAGAAGGAAGGAAAGAGAAAGCTGCAGTATAATCAGTAATATAGAATATAGCAGGTGGCAAGGAAATAGTAATCACAGTAGGTATATCAAGTGTATAAAGAGTACATCTATTCTAACAGTATAGTCAGTAACAGAGTATAAGTAGAGCAAAGTATATAAAGAACTGAATTGCACTTAACTAATAAAAATGCCATACAAGTTTATAAGTTAAGGGTATTCCACAATAATAAGTAACTCATCATATAAAGGTGCCCATACAAGTTTATATGATGAGGATCTTTATGCGGCGCAATGCAATGAATGTATGTATGATGACTCACCCATGGTTTACGCACGCACTCTGATTTGCTAAGTCGACATAGATTTTTACTTCCCACTTTTTGAGGGTAGCTAACCTCTCAGGCATCACCCGTAATGGCCAGACGGTGACAGTGGATCGGGATCTCCACTACTTGCTAGTATGCACACTACCAAACCTATGCCTTATGTACGCCCCGACACTAAGAACACAACAACGGAGAACCTGCGTACTGGACAAAGAAGGGGTCTTGGGAAGTAAGCACTAAAGAGCCAATCCCAACCTGTCAATGACACAGAAGGGGTCTTTGGGAAGTAAACACCAAAGAGACCATCCCAACCGTCCAAGATCTACCTGCCAGCTCCCGTCAGTGTGACGAATGGCGAGCCCGTAGACCTACCACATGCAATCCTCAACACAGGATCGTAACCATCGTGTACCAACACATGCACACACACCCATTGTGAAATTTTTCGTAGATCTAGGAGTGAGCAAGAATTGTACAACTCAAGGCTATAGCCAACAACCAAAAGCTCATGAAGCAACACAATCTTTATTGATAATAGCAGAAATCTTCATTACAGAGCGAGGTATACATGGCAAGACATGATTTCGCCAGTACAAAACCAAAAGGAAAAATACAGCTGAAGAAAGATAACCAGCGGTCTAAACACTGAGACCGCCTGACCGCCCAACCTGGGAGTTCGCGCGACTAGAAAACAAAACCGCTCGAACAGCCTGCCTGCGATTTGAACAACACCAACCGAGAACTCCACAACCTCCCGAACTCCACTGATTCTCCCGAACTCCAGCAACTCGCACTGCAAGCTGCGAGACCGCTCGAACACCTTAGAAGAAGAGGTGCCCGCTGCTGCCCGCATAATCCGCCGAAGCTGCACAAGGAAAGTTCAATCAGCTAACCGGCCGGTCACAAGAATGAGACCGCAAGAATTAGGCGTGAGCTCAGCTTACACCTGGTGCGATTAATTATGCTGCAATAGTGACTCCTATTTATAGGCGTGCGACCTGATCCAGTCACCACCCTATGAGATAGAGTCACTGCCCCCTGACCGCGCGACCTAAGACCGGTCAACCCGCGCGGTCAACAGATCACTCTGCGCCTGTGGGCTCGCCGACTTCAAACCTAACCAGGAGAACGCCACTCCTGCAAGAAGCCACGCGATCATGACAACTCACACGGTCTTGTCGTCCACCACCAGTGTTCGCCTATACGAGACCTCCTCCAGAGACCGCGAACACAACCAGTAGACCGCGCGACTAAGAGAACCTTAGTCCGCACGCACCACCAAGAAACTGGACAGTCACCAGACCGGACTGCCACCACCACGCGGTCACACAACCAGACCGCGTGGTCTCACCTTACAGAAGACAGCTCGCCTCACGGTCACACGACCAGACCGCGCGGCCTCAGCACGCTGAAACCTGCTCCGCCATGCGGTCATACGAAACAGACCATGCGGCCTCACCTCGGCACCTTGGACAGAAGGAACGGAGGTCACGCCGAAGAGACCGCGGCAAGACCGAACAGGTCAGACCACAGAGGAAGACCGTAAGACCGTGCGGTTAGCAAGACCGCGCGACCTCCCTCCCAGACCGCCAACTTCCACTTCAACATTTTCAGCACTCCCCCTTGAAGCGGGAAGTTGAAAACAACCCAAGTAAACTCCTCAGCCGAGTGAACGACCCCTTCGCCCGCACCTTTGTGAAAATGTCAGCAACGTTGTCCTGACTCCAAACATGCTTGACCGAAAGAGACCCCTCCAACACCTTCTCACGAATGAAATGATGTTCGATCTCGATATGCTTGGTCCTCGCGTGATAAACTGGATTAGTAACCAGTTTGAGTGCACTCTCATTGTCGTCGCGGAGCAGAGTTGGACCCCGAACCTACTTATGGACGTCTCCCACCAACCTCCTAAGCCAGATGGCTTCTTGAGCTGCCAAGGCTTAAGCCTTGTATTCCTCTTCCGTGGTAGAGACAGACACAGAATCCTGCTTTTTGCTGCAACATGATATAGCCGTGGGGCTCGCCATGAAGACGAATCCAGACGTCGACTTCCGATCATTCGAATCTCCCCCGTAATCAGCATCCATGTACCCATGCACCTCGAAGCCCGCATCCCTCCTGTATAGGAGACCCATGTCCGAAGTCGCCTTGACATACTTCAAAATATTCTTGGCCGCTAGTAGATGAGGCATCCGTGGTTCCGCCATATAACGACTCACCCTGCCAACCACATATGCAATATCCGGCCTAGTGATCGTCAGATAAATCAAGCTCCCAACCAGAGTCCGGAACACAAGCCGATCTTCCAAAATCCTCCCCTCATCCTTTCGAAGTTTCATGGCCTTCTCCAGAAGTGTAGAAATGCACTTCTCTTCCTTCATTCCGAATTGCTCCACGATTCGCTCCGCATATCTAGCTTGGGACACCAGCACTCCACTTTCCTTCCTCTGCACTTCGAGTCCAAGGAAATGGTGAAGCTCACCCAAGTCCTTCATCTCAAATCTGATAGATAGCTCAGCCCGAAGCTTTGCTACCTCCTCCTTCAAATTCCCCATCACGATCATATCGTCGACGTAAAGCAGCACGATGACTTGAAGCTCCCCGCTCTTCTTGACAAACAAGCTTGAGTCAGAGTCTGAAGCACTAAATCCATAGAATAAGAGATATTCTGCAATCTTCCCATACCACGCCCTCGGCGCTTGCTTCAAACCATACAGGGTCTTCTTCAGCTTACAGACATAGTCAGGAAAATCTTCAGATACAAAGCCTGGCGGCTGGATCATGAAGATATCCTTGTCAATCTCGCAGTACAAAAAAGCATTCTTTACGTCGAGTTGCCAAATCTCCCAACCCCAAAATGCCGCCAAGACAATCACAAATCGAACTAAAGTCATCTTTGCCACCGGACTAAATGTCTCTTCATAGTCTTCACCATATTGCTGCGAGAATCCACGAGCCACAAGGCGAGCCTTGTATGGCTCGATACTGCCATCTGCCTTCTTCTTGATCTTATAGACCCACTTGCATGTCATAGGGGTAATGCCCTTGGGTCTGAGCACCAGAGACCAAGTCTCATTCTTCTCAAGAGCTGCCATCTCTTCATCCATAGCCGAATCCCACTGCTGCACGCCTTTGGCCTTCTCAAAGCTCACTGGTTCCCGCTCATCCAGGGGACCAACAAAGAAACACGAGACAAAGCTTACCATGTTTCCTGCTGTATAGCGATCAGGGGCAATGATCGTTCGCTTCGATCTCCTCAGCTCCTTCCCCTGACTCGCATTACCTTCAGCTGCTTCTTCTCTAGCTTCCCTTCCAGACATACTCGGAGCATCGCTCCCCCTGCTTCCTGATCCAGAAGCCTCCATCACAGAACTAGAAATGGATGGACCACCTGGTGACAAAGGTAGCTCCACCTGAAAATTTTCCACAGCTCTCTCCGTCTCCTCCGCCCTACTTTCTGGTAATTCAACACCAGAACTTCCCTTGTAAGATGTCACCTTGTCAAACACGATGTCGCGAGATACAACAAATCTCCACGTCTCTGGAACCATGCACTTCCAGCCCTTCTTCCGATCATCATATCCCACGAAGACCAGCTTCCTTGCTTTCGCATCTAGCTTCGTCTGAAGCGCATCTGGAACATGCACATAGCAGGTGGAACCAAACACTCGAAGATGTGCCACGCTTGGCTTTTCTTTGAACATTATCTCATGCGGGGTCAACATGTTGATGGGACTGAGAGGCATCCTGTTGATGACGTAAGCAGCACAAGACATTCCCTCCGCCCAGAAGGACCTTGGGATACTCTTGGCATGCAGCCAACACTTGTAGGTCTCCGTCAGATGACGGATCTTCCGCTCTGCAACTCCGTTTTGTTGTGGAGTATGCGCACAAGTAAGCTTCCTCCGGATGCCCGCCTTCCTGCAAAAACTAGAGAACTCATGATGAGTCCCAATTATATACACATATATGGACTCATCTGGGCCGTTTATCTAGTCATTCCACTGCACTTTAGCCTTGTTTTAGCTTATATTTGTTATTCCTTGCTATGTGCACTTCTAGGCCCGTTTTTGGTGATTGTTTCTTGCTTTTCATCTCTAGTAGTTTTCATGCATCGTTAAGTGCCACTTTCAGTGGCAGGATTCGTGGTTATGCTGGAACAGGAGTCGTGCAGGTGTTCCCGGTACAAATCTGTACAGGAACACTGCGCACGATCACTGGTCCTATCGCGCACGACCACTGGCCGTGCGCCACTGATCGTGCGCACTTAACGCCCATTTTAAGAGTTCTGTTTGGCTTATCGCACGACCACTTACGATAGTGCGCACGACCACTGGTCGTGCTCCACTGGTCGTGCGAACTTTGTATTTTATAATTTTCTTCCCTTGCAGGCTCCGTCCAGGCAGGCGCACGATCACAGGATGATAGTGCGCACGACCACTGGTCGTGCGCCACTGATCGTGCGCACTGCTTAATCCAGCGCCTATAAATGTTCCTGCTCGCGAATTAGGTCGGACCCCCGATTTTCTTCCGCCGTTTTCTCGCTCCAGGGCTCCGATTTCGCCCCTCCACCGTCGCCCACCATATGGAGGTGCTCCAGGCTTGTTCTTCACGCCAATCTTGAGCCGGAGTTTCCTCCCGGCCTCCTCCTTCATCCGTGTGCTTCAAGAAAGGTTTAGCCGCCATCGCCATCAAGCAAGAGGAAGTTTGCAACCTCTACCGGATCGTGACACGAAGAAGACGGGCTCATTGGAGAGTAGTGACAGCTCTCTCTACCCCGGATGTAGTTGCGGACCGAGCTTGGACGCGGATTGACAACCCGGCGATTCCAACCGTGAATCTACAATGAGACTTCGGATTCGGTCGATTTCTTGCCTTATTCTTCTCTTATTGATGTGTATGTAGCTAGAACCAACATTTTGATGAAGTATACTTTTACTTGTTAACATTAGTATGAAATCATGTCTATGTGATTGAGTAATTTTGTTATATTTTCATTTGGGGTGTGCCCCGTGGTGTGGATTGTTCGTTGTGTTGTGCCGCCCTAACAATTTTTAGTGGTGTGCTTTGCGAAGAGGTGCTTGCGACCCTCATTCCGTTAGCCTACTCGCCCATCCGCCTAACGAAGCGTGGCATAGCGGCCCGCGTATTCCATCTCGCCTAACGAAGCAGCGCGCTCATGGCCTGCATAGTTCGATCCGCTTGTCTACTCGTCCATCCGCCCTCACGAAGTAGCGCGTTCAAGGCCTACGTAGTCTTCCATCCCGCCGAGCGAAGCTTTGCATAGCGGCATTGCATAGGAGTAGTTGTAATATTTTATTTTATTTTCCATAACCCAAAACCCCCGTTTCCGCAATCCATCCGACCCAAAGGACTTCGATCTCAAGTCCTTCCTCGAACGTTAACTCCACCTTACTGTGTTCCTTTGAGATTCGATACTCGGGGATTACTCCTCGTTTTATATTACTTGAACGATCGGTACACTGCCGTTTCGTGTCGCAGTCGAGCTACCGCCTATAGCGGTGTGTGAGATTTGCGCCATCAACTCACCAGAGGTGAACTCCCCCTCGTTGTCAGCTCTCAGCTTCTTAACCCGCAGGCCTAGCCGACCCTCCACTAGCTCCTTGAATTCCACAAACTTGGCAAACGCCTCCGCCTTCTCCTTCAGAAAATAAACCCAGACATATCTGGTGTGATCGTCGATCAACACCAGCATATACCTGCTGCCTCCGAAGCTTGGGGTAGCAGTTGGTCCCATCAAGTCACCGTGGATACACTCCAACGACACACTGCTCCTTGTCTGCGAATTATCAAACGGCAACCGATGAGACTTTGCCGAACTGACTTCCCGCGCAAACTTGACCATCACCATAGGAAGATAGACTAGGAAGGCCCTTGACCAGACCTTTTATCGCCATAGCGTTCAGCTTGTCCATCCCTACATGCCCCAACCTCTCGTGCCATATGACGACACTATCATTGGTCCTCATCTTGTCGACATAAGAACTTGTTGATAAAACAAACAAGTCTTTTGCCCTTCTCCCAACATAAACGACCTCGGCCTTCACCGCCTCCACGTTTCGAAGAAACCTCACTTCTGTTGGGCCGAACAGAACGTGATACCCATCATCTACTGTGTTGGTCACAGAGAAGAGGTTTTTCCTCATTCCGGGCACATGATAGACACTCTTCAAACTTAGTGGCCCTCTATCACTGCCCAAGGAGACAACCCCCACCTTCTCGACACTATGCACAGTATTATCAGCAGTTATGATGACATCATTACCTGAGTAAGGATGTGCTTAAGAAAGCTTCGACTCGTCCCCGGTGAGGTGATGACCACACCCGGAGTCCACGATCCAGTCCTCCTGATAGTTGATAGGAGCCGCAACTCCGACAGAAGCTGAGAAGGCTCCTCCCCATCCTCCATCAATTTACCTGGCCTCAGCTTCCTCTTTCCCTGCAGCAGCATGCCCCGACTGAAGATTCACCCGGCAATCCTTCCTGATGTGACCAAGCTTTCCGCATCTGAAGCACTTGGGTCCTTCTCCCTTCTTCTTCCCTTCAGCCTTGGGAGCATAGCCCCTCTCCTGCTGTCCAGAAGTTGAAGGCCCATAGCCTCCAGCGGTCTTCTTCTTCTTATCCTATTTCTTCTTCTTCCCTGTGAAGAGAACCTCGCCCTCTCCCCCAGACACTGACCCCCCACCATCTGCCTTGCCAGACTCTCCTGCGACGCAAGCAGATTCTCCAGCTCCAGCAGAGACGGTTGATTTACCCAACCCTGCACTGACATCACAAAGGCCACATACTCCTTCCGAAAATCGCGGATGATGTGCCTCTTCAGCTTTGCCTCAGAAATTGGCTCATCGGGATCTAGTGCTGAAATCTCAGCGCACAGGTTCTTCATCTGCAGGAAGAACATAGAGATAAAAAGTTCTCCCCGAGCCGACCTGGCCAGTTCATTTTCTAGAAACTGTAGCCTCACTACATTCTTCTTGTTAAACAGCCCATCTAGGGCTCTCCAGATCTCCGCAGCTGATCCACACCCCAAGATGTGATCGAATAAGTCAGGTGATATTTCCCTCTTTAGAGTGAACTCTGCTTTCGCATTAGTCCTTCTCCAGTTCCTCACCTCATGACCATTGTCCCCAACTGGGACAACTTCCTCTGTACTATCTCCTCCAACAACCTCCCAAAGGTCCTCGCCCAGAAGATAACTCTGCATGCATGACTTCCACTTCTTGAAGTTCGTCGAGTTGAGCATCTCAATTCCAAGACGTCTTGTTGGGAAATTGACCCTCAATGTTCCCTTGAATTGAAGAAGGCCTCACTCTCAATACTAAGTACAAGTTGTATTTGATGAACCCTATTTCTATCTCATAAGCATGCAGGGTTAGGACTTAACAAGGTGCATGGGTTGCTTAGTTTATTTACTGACAAAACAGCTGAGACAAGCTCTCAGTCTCAGCTGAACTGCTGAGACAAGGTCAGGAGCCGCTGAGAAGTTGTCTGGGCCAGCTGAGCTGCAGATAGAAGAAAACCGTTGAGACAGCTGTCTGTCTTAGCAGATCCGCTGGAACGCGATAGAAGAAAACCGCTGAGACGGCTGACCATCTCAGCCCAACCGCTGAGACAGTTCAAACTTGATCTGGCGGGTTCTGCTTTTGGCGCAAGCTGCAGGAATGCATTGTGGGGACCACCAATCACTCCCATACCTAACAGGAGGTCAGCTAACAGCCGTTGAAGATTACAGATGTATAAAAGAAGATGTTAGGGCAACTTTGAAGAGGCTGGTCGTGTGCTTAACATTTACTGTTTCATTGTCGTCCAAGACAAGTTCTTCTCATTCTCCTCCTACTCACTGAATAAGCAAGAAGAATCTGAGAGATAAAGATAGATCCTTTGCAAGAAGGAGCAAGGTGATCTTCCACCCTTCAACTGAAGAGGAAGATCAAGTTGTAGCTGCCATCAACATCACCAGCTACAAGATAGCACAAGCTGTGCAGAAACTACAAGAGACATATTTACTGTGCTGTCAGCTGTAGTAAGTTCAAACACTCTTTTATTGTAGGGCTTAACAGCCTGAGTTGTGGGGCATTATTGCCTGAGCTGTAGGAGGAGGATTCCTCTGAGTTGTAGGACCTGGAAGAGGTCTGAGCTGTAGGATCAGGAGCTGATCTGAGGTAGGGCTTAACAGCCTGAGTTGTAAGGCATTATTTCCTGAGCTGTAGGAGGAGGATTCCTCTAAGTTGTAGGACCTGGAAGAGGTCTGAGCTGTAGGATCATGAGCTGATCTGAGGTAGGGCTGCTGAGCCTGAGTTGTTGGGCTGTTTAGCCTGAGTTGTAGGACCTGCTGAGGTCTGAGCTGTAGGATCAGGGGCTGATCTGAGTTGTAGGGCTGCTGTGCCTGAGGTAGGGTTGGGAAAACCTGAGAGATCCTGAGGGATCTGAGTTGTAAGCTCTTGGAGCTGAGTTGGAGGAGTTGGCCCTGTCTAACACACTGTTAGAAGGGTGAAGGGGGAAAGTGGACTACCCAAGGACACATTGTCCTTGGGGAACCACTATAAATTCTTGTGTGCTTTCTGTGTTTGTTGATTTGCTTAAACTAACTCAGAAATCAGCTAGGGTACTTAGAGGAAAAATAAAAAGAAACCTATTCACCCTCCTCTAGGTGATTTAGACTACAAACCTATAAACTTACAAGTGGTATCAGAGCTAGGTTGGTCAAGAAAGACTTAACAGTCTGACCAGATCCTAATTAGGTATTGATTTTTCTGCTGTAGTGGCCTCTAGTGGAATACAGAAGGAGATGAGCTCCATGAAGCTGCCCATATGCAATAAAACCAACTTTGGCATATGGAAGCAGAGGGTTAGATTGTTCATGGAAGCATCTGACCCCAGAATCTTCATCACTGTTCAGGAAGGGCCATTCATTATCACAAAGCCCTCCACCATTGATCCTACTAAGATGGTAGGCAAGCCCATCACTGAAATGACAAAGGATGAAATAACATTGGCTACAATGGATAAGAGGGCCCAGAACATCATAGTTAATGCTATTGATGATTCTACATTTCAAAACTTGGTACACTGCACTTCTGCCAAGGAAATGTGGGATACATTGGTAGTATATATGGAAGGGACAGCTGAAGTAAGGGATGATAGAAAATCACTCATTAACCAAGAATATGAAGCCTTCAGGCAGCTGGCCCAGGAAATTACTACAACAAACTGCACCTGTTGTAAGGACTGTAATGTAACTGAAACACAGTTTGTTACTAATATTTATATTTAGTAACAAATTTTTGTTGTTGTTACAAAAAAGTATTTTTTTGTAACGAATATTTTAAATTTTGTTACAATAATAATTAATTCGTTACTATAACTGTAAGTATTTGTAACAACACTAATGTTACGTTACAAATAGAAAACTTTTCTCACAATAAGTATCAATTGTAACCACATCATGAAAGTTTTTTGTGACAAATATATTGTCCTTACTAATAGTAATATTTTATTATTAAAGTTTTGTTACAAAAAATATATCATATTTTATTTTCTATTTTTGTACAATTTTATTATCAAAGTTTTGAATTAATTTTTTTTTTTGGAAAAAAAAAAAATTTATGTGCGCGACAGTACCCCGCCTCGATAGTGCTCTAACGGGACGACAATACTCCTACAGCTCGCAAACATCCGTGCGTGGCTGTCGCAGATATTTGGTACTATTGCGACATTTATTTTTGCGCGTACGGTGGTTTTTTATAAATGTTTAACTTTTTATAAAAGTTTTTCTGTCTCTCTCCCATGCAGCTCTCTCTCTCTCTCTCACACACATGAATGACTGAAATATACGGATAAAAATTTCCCTCCATAAAATTTTGAACAAAACAAAACTAAAAATTAAAATATATTAAATGTAAAAATGAATGCAAATTAATATGACATTAATTTTTTAATATAATTTTGGAATTAAAATAAAATACGCATGAACCCGCGTGCACGCAAATGCACTCTGGCGCGCACGCAAATGCACTCTGGCGCGCACGCAAATGCACTCTCACGCGCACGCAAATGCACTCTTGCGCGCACGCAAATGCACTCTCGTGTGCACACAAATGCACTCTCGCGCGCACACAAAAATACTCTCGTGCGTGTAGTTTTCCTTTTTTTTGCTTGAGAGCTAGCGCGTATTGCATGTGTCGGGGCTCAAACACAGACACATGCACACACACAGACACGGATAGCCAAAAACACAAACATCCATTTGCGAGCTGTAGCAATGTCTTTCACGTACGACCACCGCCGTTGTCTCCCATCTCTTCGACGGTCGCCGCCGCCGTCACCTCTCTCTT
The DNA here is from genome assembly GCA_033032865.1 of Dactylorhiza incarnata. Lineage (NCBI taxonomy): Eukaryota > Viridiplantae > Streptophyta > Magnoliopsida > Asparagales > Orchidaceae > Dactylorhiza > Dactylorhiza incarnata. The sequence goes on from JAWHQI010000028.1 coordinate 13,495,618, forward strand.
CCACGGCCGCCGCCATCGTCGTTCTCTTTCTCGGCCGTCGCCGCGCGCCGTTCTCTTCCTCTAGTTTATTAAGTTTTGTCTATTTTCTTCCCTCTCAGACTCACATTAATGAAATATATGGAGGGAAATTTCCCTCCATTAAATTTTGCACAAAACAAATCAAAAAATTTAAAACATATTAATATAATTTTTGAATAAAAATAACGATCGCGCACTGGCCCCGCATGCACGCATATTTTTTCATTGTGTGCAGGGGTGAAATAATTGTACCCTTCGAGCGCCCATTTTTCGCTCGAGCACGTGCTTTTCACTCGGATGCGCGTTTTATTTCCCGAGCACAGGTTTTTTTTCAGTCGCGCGCATTGCACTAGCTCTATCTTTTTTGCTCGGGAGCATAAATAAATTTGTCAGCGCACACGTTTTTTGCTCGGGAGCTATCGTTTTAATGAAAATATATGTCACATATATATTGATTGATGGATGACACGTGCTTTACTGAAAATAAATGTGTAAATCAATTCATAAATACATGTCAAATCAATTCAAAAATACAATGCATTTTCAATAAAATTTACTTTTTAATTAAGATTTATGTTTTTTTTAAAATAAGAATTACCCCCGCTCAATTTTGTCCGCTCTCAGGAGCTCGATCAACTAACAGTGCACATGAGGCCCATGTTCCCCGCTCGACAATACCCCCGCCTCGACATTGCCCGACAGTGCACATGAGCTCTAAATAGCCAAATCGGAAAATTTCCACGAATTCTTATTGCATTACAAGAAGAATCATCTATAATCATACATGTTTTAGAAAGCGTGAATATTAATTTTACGAAATTTTTTGTAAAACACATGCAACGAAAGATAATATGTTTTACGATATTTTTATTAAATCGCAATGAAAAATAATATGTTTACGTTTCACTATCACGGAGCGAGTTGTTATTTTTTTTTCTCGCCACTAAATATATTATATTTTTACGACATTTTTACTAAGACTTTACATATAAATTTATAAAACATTTTTAATTACATATAAACGTGTATAAAATTTTATATAAAACTTTATAAAACGTTTTTATAAAAATTTCATATAAAGTTTTTATATAAAACTTTACGAGCAGCTTCGCACGCGCTTTGCCCATGCTCGCTGACACTTAGCGGGCTGCGCCCGCATTCGAGCGGGCTGTGCCCGCATTCTACAGCATCAGGTCGGCGACGGTGGGCTTTGTTCGCCCCCGGCGGGCTTCGCCCGCAACATATATAATTTAGAAATAAACGCAAATATGACATTTATTTTTTAAAAGAATTTTAGAATAAAAATAAAGATCGTACACGACCCCCGCACGCATGAAAAGGCACTCCCCTGCACACGCGCTCCACCTCCGAGCACAAGCGCACGCACGACGCGAACTCGGGATAGCAAAAACGCCCGTTTACTGCCACCAAAAACTTAAATTTAAAAACATAAACTTAAAATATGAAAACACATGTTATATCGATTGCTAGAAAAAACGTGGTTTAATGAAAATAGTTCTATCGATTGATAAATAAAACATGTGGTTTAATAAAATTTACTTTTTTAAATAAGATTTATATATTTTTTAAATAAGAATTACCTCCGCCCGATTTCAACCGCTAGCTCTCGGACGCTCGATCAACTGATAGTGCACAGGAAGCCCTGTTACCCGCGCGACAGTACCCCCGCCTCGATATTGCCCTGTTACACGCTCGATCTACTGATGGCGCTCCTACAGCTCGCAAACCCCAGTGCGCGATCGTCGTAGACATGTGGTACTATTATGGCATGGGTATTTTCGCACGCAGGGGTCTGCGAACTGCAAGAGCGTCATCTTGCTGGGACACTATTGAGGCGAGGGTAATGTCGTGCGGGGCACGAGCGCTTCCTATATATGCACTGTTAGTTTGGGTGGAGGTACCGTCGCTGTCGGAGTATTAATGTTAATTTAATTAATTATAATAGTAATTAATAATAAATTTTATTCAGTTATATAACCACCCACATAGACATAGAAACACATACTTACAGACACACAGACAAACATACAGACACGCATAGACACATACATACAATCACACACACGCACACACACAAACACACATTCAAACAAACACAGACACACGCACACACAAACAAACACAGACACAGACACAGACAGAGACAGAGATACAGACACAGACACAAACACACACACACACACACACACACACACACACACACACACACACACACACATAGACACGCACACACACACACACACACACACACACACACACACACACACACACACACACACACACACACACACACACACACACACACACACACACACACACACACAGAGAGAGAGAGAGAGAGAGAGAGAGAGAGAGAGTAAGAGAGAGAGGTACAGACACACACACACACACAAAGAGAGAGAGAGAGAGAGAGATAGAGAGAGAGAGTAAGAGAGAGAGATACAGACACACACACACATAGATAGAGAGAGAGAGAGAGAGAGAGAGAGAGAGAGAGAGAGAGAGAGAGAGAGAGAGATAGAGAGACAGATACAGACACACACACGCTCACACACACAGATACAGACACAGACACAGACACAGACACAGACACACACACAGACACACACACAGACACACACACACACACACACACACACACACACACACACACACACACACACACACACACACACACACACACACACACACACACACACACACACACACACACACACACACACACACACACACACACACACACACACACACACACACACACACACACACACACACACACACACACACACACACACACAGAGAGAGAGAGATACAGACACAGACCCAGACACAGACACACACACACACACAGATACACACACACGCGCGCGCATACACATACACATACACACACATAGACACATAGACATACACACATGGACACATAGACACATAGACACACACACACACACACACACACACACACAGACACATACACACACACACGTACACACACACACACAGTTATACAAACACATACTTACAGACACACAGACACACAAATAGACACGCATAGACACACACACATACAAACATATACAAACACACACAAATACACACACACACACATACAATCACACACATGGTCTCCCAGGAGAGCGTTTTCGCCCGGACACGCATTTTTGACTCCACACTCATTTTTCACCCGGGCGCGATTTCGCATGCGCACATTTTTTTGTTCGGGAGCACAATTTTGCCCACGCACACATTTTTCGCTTAAGAACATCTTGTACCAAAGCACATTTTTTCGGGATCGCATTTTTTTGTCTCGAGCATGAAAATCTATCCAATAAATTTAGCTAATTAGAAGCAAAATATTGCTTTCAAAATTTCATTTATAATTATTTAAGGTAAAAATATATGTGGAGGGAAAATTTATTTCCCTCCAAAAATTTCATTTCTCTCAGCTTCCAATCCAAAGCCATAAATATTCACATTTATCGCCATCTGCTCCTGACCCTTTACCCACTCTTTCCCTTAGGTCATCACGATCTCCTCACGCCGCCGCTTCAGCGATCTCCTCACATTGCCACTTCAGCGATCTCCTCACGATGCCGCTTCCGCATACGCTTCAGCGATCTCCTCACGAAACCCAATCTCTCTGATACTCCACTACTGACCTCGTCGTTTCCCCACCACCGACCTCGCAGATTCCCCGCCGACGACCACGCCGAAACCCGATCCTCTTCCGTCGGACCCGTTTCTTGCACTGGACGAAGAACTCCCGCTCGGTATGCCTATAGATCTCATTTTTTTCTTCTAGTTCGGAATAAATCCCAGTTTTCTTCCAGTTTTTACTCAATTATTTTATCCTACAATTTATATTTTCTGTGATTCAGATTTTTTCTCAGTTTTTCTTCAAGTTATTGCCTATTTCTTTTTGCACTGGGCGAAGTTAGGTATTTTTTAGGTTTTTCTTCATCATCCTTATCATCAATTTCATTAGCATCAATTTCTCCTGAATCAGTGCTAGGTCTGGAGATTTCATTAGCATCAATTTCTTTACCGTCTGTTCTCTAGGGAACTAGGATTTTAGTTGATTCCTCAACATGCATCAATAATATTTGACTTACTAGCATCAAAGTGAATACACATCAAAATAGAGGGAGGCAGTGGAAGTGATGTTAGAAGGAAGCATATTTTTCTGAGAAATGCAAATGAAGTATTATGTTTCATTTTTCTAATTTATAAGCTTTTTTATCTAAATTCAGAAGACTCAAGGTTTTTTTTTTGGTAAACAGAAGCTTGCTATGGAATTCCACATGTGAAGAAATATTTGCACAGAATCTACAAAATGGTTTATGGTGCATCAAATAGAATGATGGTATTCTAATTGAACTAGTAAGTTCATTTAGAACAAGTTCATCATGTATTCTCTGTTGAGGGATTAAACAGCCTCTTAACATTTTTTCTAGTGAATGTTTATTCCATACCATGTGTGAATGTAAATATGAATTTTTAAAGTTAATTCCTAAGTGCGTAAAATTATAAGAATGTAAATCTTGCAAGAGTGATGTGGAGCATTTATTTGGTGATTTTTTTAACAAGATAGATTGAAATTCTTTTGAGTTTCAAAAACAAAATCTTAAAAACTTATATGTAGAGAAAGTAATTTCTTAGTAACATTACAGCTCTGTTACATTTTCTGAGAAGTAACTATTTATGAAGGTTTATCCTGGACGCCGAGCCTGTGGCATTGAAGCAGATATGATGGCTGCAAATGAGCTGAATTGTCACGCTTCTCTTCAAGTAAGGAAAATGCTAAGTTCTATGTTTATAATAATACTCTAATTTTTCTTTTTCCATTATAAACAGCCCATGCCACCATTAGAGCCAAGAAATTCAGAGCTTTTCTCTGTTCTAATAAGAACAGCTCACAGGCATGATTCAGGGGATAGGATGTCTATTCTCACACTTAAAGAAGAGCAAAAGTCATACTCTATGGAACTCAGAAGATTTTAAATGCTTTTTTAGCTTGCGTGTTTAGATTTTTAAACGACTTATGTCAGCAGCATTTAGTTTAAAAAACTGAAGGCGGAAATGTGTTCTAATGATCAGGACAACCATGTTTTTGGATTCAGGGGATGGGATGCTATGCATTTCCTTTAGAGATAGCCTGCTGCTGCTCATTTCCCTTAGAGACAGCCTGCTGCTGCCAAGGAGGTGAATCATTCTCCGGTTAACCCTTTCAAGGGAGTCAGCAGTGAGAGGTAAAACATATTATTTTAGGTTTTTTTTGGAAACTAATGCTTGCTGACTTGTGGATAACAACTTAGGTTAATGAAGATCAAGAGATTCTCTTCTTCTCAATTTTGTTGTAGAAGGTTGTCAACAGGTAATTCCTTAGGCCTAACGCATAAACTAAATATTCATAAATTCAAAATCATAATATCATCCATGTCTGATGCTGCTAGTGTGTGTTCCATCATGAAGTGCACTTAAAATTGCGTGTTTGTGTGTTGTTAAGTGCTGTGTGCAGTAAGCTTTAGGTAGCTGATTAATGCAGTGGAATTTGGTGATAAAAATGGCAGCATTGTGCTGTTTTTACAGTAGTTGGGGGATGTGTGTGTGTGTGTTTAAAAAGTGAATATGTGGTTTTATGTTCGGAAAAGCATCGTTTTATGAGGAAGTTCATAATGTGTATTTGTACACCACTCGTGCATCAAATATGTGATTTTTAGCCACGGTTTTAGACCTTTTGCCAGGGCAAATTGCCCTGGCCAAAAGTCACTTTTCTAGTAGTGGCAGCAGCAACAAACTCTTTGGTGTGAGTGTTGTGTGTGCATCTTTGCTGAGTGTTGTGTGTGCAACTGTGACATGTCAACAACTAGTATAATTCACCCAATTGTTTTCCCCTCCAAAATCCTAACCGACAATCTCCAAGACCCAATTATCCCCTTCCTGCCCACAACCAACCATCCCAAGCCCAGAATGGCCTCCCATATTCTATCCAGAACCCTTCAAAGGATCTCCCAACACTTGAAACTCTTCCCTAACCTAATCTCCTCCATGCTACAGCCCACCCCTCTACGCGATTACTCCCCAGGCCACTGAAATTCCCCTCCTTAACCTATCCACCAACCCAAAGTCCTACCACAACAGCCCCAAGGTCCACCGGAGACCCTCCATTACAGTAGGCTCCTTCTAAGAATTCTAAAATTTGTGCGAAATTACAATCATAGTACTGTGAAGCCACTTAATTCAGCAACCGATCAGTCCCAGTCTGCTTATTGCTCATGCAAATTATTGTTTCAAGTTGATATTACTTATTGATGAATATTTGATGGACAAACATATTATTTGGGATACTTATTTGCATTAATCTATCCATCAACATTTAATTGATGTTCTCTTTGCTTTAATTTGACTAGCATTACTCATTTATCTAATACTTTAAAATCAATTGCGGTTTCTGCTCTCATTTATTTGTAGGGTGAACTTAATTGCTCTCTTTTATTTGTAGGGTGCTCGAGCATTGAACGGTAAGTGACGAAAGATTCATTAGTCAGAAAGTGATGGACGATTCATTTTTCGAAAAATGACGAAAGATTTATTAGAAACATGTTGATCTTGTAATGTAATATTGTATTATTTTAGAAGAGATGATAATAACTTGTACTCTATGTAATACTTTTTGGTGTGAATAAATACATGTTGATCTTGTTACGAAATATTAAATATATGTGTGTTTTCAAGATTATTATTTGTAATAAAATCTCAGGAACACAAAATAGAAATGGAATATTTTTGATATATAAATGAATTGGCTGTAGTAAGAAGAATGGAAAACAAATGTAACAATTTTTTCGTTACTATTGTTTAATCTATTGTAACGAAATAATGTTTATTATACTTTATTGTAACGAAGTTATTTTATTTTTAGTGAGGAAAAAAAACAGTTGTAACGAAATAGTTTTAATCATAACTATTTTTTTGTGAGGAAAAAATAACATTCGTAACGAAATAATATTTATTTTGACCAATTTATTGTGAGGAAGATTCTCTTTTTGGTGAGAAAGTATCATTTGTTACAATTACTTTATTTGTAACGACATGCATACATTCGTTACAATAACCTTTAGCGTCGAGCTTTAGAGGAGGACCGTTACTTAAAGTTTTTTTTGTTACCAAAGAGTTTTTGTAACGAATTTTGGCACTTATTGTAACGAATTAGGTCCTTACTATAAGTGCAGTTTGTTGTAGTGAAAGCATATCCATGTGCTATGAGAGGTTCTTCAGAATAGTCAATGAGCTGAGAACCTATGAGAGGACATTCACCAACTATGAGCTGAATGATAAGTTCCTTAGGTCTCTAACAAGGGACTGGGACACAAAGATATGTGCCATCAGGGAAGTGGCCAAGCTAGGTGAGACCCCAACTCACACATTGTTTGGGAAGCTGCTCTCCTATGAGATGCAGCTGTCTGCAAGGAAGGAAGAGGACACCTCTTCAAGGGCTCAAGCAAGGGAGAATTCTGTAGCTCTCAAAGCTGACAGCTCCAAGAGAAGCCAGGGCAGGTTGGTGTCTCCTCAAAGGAGAAGTGCTGAATCAGAAACCAGCACCTCTGATAGCTCTTCCTCTGATGAAGAGTTTTCTGCCTTTTTGAGGCAATTCAAGAAGATGATGAAGAGGAGGCAATGGAAGAACAAGCCCTCTTCCTCATATCACAAAAAGGAGGACAGCAAGGAGTCAAAGCATCACTCCAGGAATGACAGGTATGGCTCTAACTCTAAATTTAATTCCTCTAAAGTTGTCTGCTATTGCTGCAGCAAGCCAGGGCATGTCATTACTGACTGCCCAGTCAAGTTAAAAGAGAAGGATGAGAAGAAGGGTCATCAGCCAAAAGGCAAGAAAGGAGAAAAATCATTTCTAGCTAAGAAGGAAAGGAGCTGGAGTGAATCAAACTCTAGCTCATCTGAATCTGAAAAAGAAGAAGCCCTTATTGGGCTGGTTGCTGTTGAAGAATGTGCAGCAGAAGAAGATGAAGATTGCCCAGCTGCAAAGGTTGGAATCAGGGCCCCTCTTTCACACTCAGATAGTGATGAAGAGGAGGATGAAGAAGACTGTGTTCAGCTAGTCCTTATGGCCTTCACTGATGAGAAAGGCAGTCAGAATTGTTCTCACAAAGATCAGGTATTAATTTCCTCCATTTCTCTTTCTGATCATGTTGCATGTCCAGAATCTGAAGCACCTTCATCAATTGGTGGAAGTGGTTCAGAAGCTGAGGAAGATGTCAATCAATTGATTGACAAGTATGGTGTCCTTTTGGAAGCTCTGAAGAAGAGCAAGAAGCTTGCCAAGAGGCAAGCCCAGGAAATAGCATCCCTTAAGCTGGCTGAAAACAACTGCACTGAATCAACCACCTTGGTGGGTTAGATGAGCAGACAGATTAGCCATCTAAAGGGGATAACAATTGTGCACTTGAGCACTATTTCCATGAAGGACAAGATCATCAAGGATCATGAGGAGAAGCTTGTGAAGGAAAGAAGCATTGTGGCTCAATTCCCCAAGCCTAAAACTGTGATACCCATTATTGACTCCTTCTCCTCTCAATCCCATAGAAGAGGACCATGTATCAATAAGATGGAGACAGGAGAAGGGAGTGGAGAAAAGAGCAGGGGTAAGGCTAAGCCTCATTCCACCTTTCAAAGAGGATTGCCTTCTTCCAACAGGTATGACCATGAAATCATTAGTGGTCACTGGAGGAATGGAAGCTCTTATAGGAAGGAAAATACTCCATCCTATAATGAACGAAAGGGCATGGGTTTGAGTGTTGGGAAGGCTCCCTATGAGAAAATTCAAATGGCCCAACCTGGACCATTTGTATTTAGTACCTCAGCCCCCACATTCAAGAATAAGAAGGCAAGCCCTTCTAAGGTTGTCTCAGCTAAGGACATGACAACTTTCAAATCTGGTGACAAGGCTCATTGCTCAGTGTCAGATGACATCAGATCCTGTATGGCTGCCAAGCCATTGCAAGCTGATGCCATCAGGACAAAGAGCACCAAGACAGCACTCAAATTGACCTTCAGTCAAATCATTGCTGAGAGAAACATGAGAAAAGCTGCTGTTTCTCCTCCTGAACATGTGGACTGTACTGCACATCCATCAAGAAATGCTCAGAAGAGGAGATACAACATTCATGAATGTTGGTACTGTGGTAAAGTGGGACACTTTGCCATTGATTGTTGGCACAACCCTAATGTGTCATATGCAAAGATGAGCCTTCCTGCCAAGGGTGCAGCTAGAGTAATGCCATTTCATCATGCTAACATGTTCCTAGGACCCAAAGCTAATTGGGCTCCTAAGGATAACTAAACTTCTTGCAGGTTAGTCCAAGTACCAACCTCAACCAAATTTGGTACTTGGACAGTGGGTGCTAAAGGCTCATGACAGGAAGGAGATTTTTCCACATATGTATGCCCTAAGTGAGGGGGAGCATTGCTCTCTCTATGGAGAAGAAGGTGGGTATGATAGTAAGGGGAGCACAGCCCAGCTGCTAGAAGAGCAAAAGCTCAGAATGAAGAAGAGGTCATCAGGGTAACTGACACCATGGAAGTTCTACCCTCTTGTGAAGAGATGCCAAGACAAGAACCTACAGTGGAGAAGGCAAATAATGGGGTTGAAGAGGTGGTAGAGAAAGAGGTGGCCACAACTGTTGTACACAACCATTGTGAATTCAACATCAATTGAGGACTACCCCTCAAGGTAAGTATCTCTGCTCCTATTGATTTTATTGAAAGCTGATCAGCTGAATCAAAAATTTCTGGATCAGCTGAGCTTCAGGTTCCCTTAAATCATAAAGTCAATAAACATACTCCAAATGAGGGGGAGCTAAAATGTATTGTTCAAAATGAACAAGATCAGCTATTAAAGATAATAGTTCTCAATTTGAGGGGGAGGAAGTTCCTGCTCAGATTGAGGGGGAAAAGGCAAATGATGTTGTGGTTGCCTCCCAATTCCTAAGGGAAAAATTATTGAAGAAACCAGAAAGGGGGAGATGGCCAATGCTAGGACTAAATCAGAGTAAGCCCTCTGATAAAGTTATCAGAGGTAGTGATTATGAATAAGCTTAATATAATCTGAGTTAGAAAGGGGGAGATATCCTATGAGCTAGCCAAAGCTTTACATAATCTGTCACAAGATATCACAGCATGCTTAAACAATGTTATCTTAAGCAATGTTATCATGAATGCTACATTGTTCATTTTCATGAAATGTTTTTATTTGGGTATGTACATTAGCATTGGGAATGTTCGGCCTTCTTCAAATAAGGGGAGATTGTTGGGAAATTGACCCTCAATGTTCCCTTGATTTAAGAAGGTCTCACTCTCAATACTAAGTACAAGTTGTATTTGATGAACCCTATTTCTATCTCATAAGCATGCAGGGTTAGGACTTAACAAGGTGCATGGGTTGCTCAGTTTGTTTACTGACAAACAGCTGAGACAAGCTCCCAGTCTCAGCTGAACCACTGAGACAAGGCCAGGAGCCACTGAGAAGGTGTCTGGGCCAGCTGAGCTGTAGATAGAAGAAAACCGCTGAGACAGCTGTCTGCCTCAGCGGATCCGCTGGAACGGGATAGAAGAAAACTGCTGAGACGGCTGACCACCTCAACCCAACCGCTGAGATAGTTCAAACTTGATCTGGCGGGTTCTGCTTTTGGCGCAAGCTGCAGGAATGCATTGTGGGGACCATAAATCACTCCCATACCTAACAGGAGGTCAGCTAAGAGCCGTTGAAGATCACAGATGTATAAAAGAAGATGTTAGGGCAACTTTGAAGAGGATGGTCGTGTGCTTAACATTTACTGTTTCATTGTCGGCCAAGACAAGTTCTTCTCATTCTCCTCCTGCTCACTGAATAAGCAAGAAGAATCTGAGAGATAAAGATAGCTCCTTTGCAAGAAGGAGCAAGGTGATCTTCCACCCTTCAACTGAAGAGGGAGATCAAGTTGTAGCTTCCATCAACATCATCAGCTACAAGATAGCACAAGCTGTGCAGAAACTACATGAGACATATTTACTGTGCTGTCAGCTGTAGTAAGTCAAACACTCTTTTATTGTAGGGCTTAACAGCCTGAGTTGTAGGGCATTATTGCCTGAGCTATAGGATGAGGATTCCTCTGAGTTGTAGGACCTATAAGTGGTCTGAGCTGTAGGATCAGGAGCTGATCTGAGGTAGGGCTTAACATCCTGAGTTGTAGGGCATTATTGCCTGAGCTGTAGAGGAGAATTCCTCTGAGTTGTAGGACCTGGAAGAGGTCTGAGCTGTAGGATCAGGAGCTGATCTGAGGTAGGGCTGCTGAGCCTGAGTTGTAGGGCTATTTAGCCTGAGTTGTAGGACCTGCTGAGGTCTGAGCTATAGGATCAGGGGCTGATCTGAGTTATAGGGTTGCTGTGCCTGAGGCAGGGTTGGGAAAACCTGAGAGATCATGAGGGATCTAAGTTGTAAGCTCTTGGAGCTGAGTTGGAGGAGTTGGCCCTGTCTAACACACTGTTAGAAGGGTGAAGGGGGAAAATGGACTACCCAAGGACACACTGTCCTTGGGGAACCACAATAAATTCTTGTGTGCTTTCTGTGTTTGTTGATTTGCTTAAACTAACTCAGAAATCAGCTAGGGTACTTAGTGGAAAAATAAAAAGAAACCTATTTACCCCCTATAGGTGATTTAGACTACAAACCTATAAACTTGCACCTCTTGCTTCCATGGCTCTACCACTGGTTCCTTCTTCACAAAGGTGATGGCAACCTTGAGTTATTCACTTCTCTATCCACTCTAACCTTGCTTTGATACCATGTGAAATTTTCCGTAGATCTAGGAGTGAGCAAGAATTGTACAACTCAAGGCTATAGCCAACAACCAGAAGCACATGAAGCAACACAATCTTTATTGATAATAGCAGAAATCTTCATTACAGAGCGAGGTATACATGGCGAGACATAATTTCGCCAGTACAAAACCAAAAGGAAAAATACAGCTGAAGAAAGATAACCAGCGGTCTGAACACTGAGACCGCCTGACCGCCCAACTTGGGAGTTCGCGCGACAAGAAAATGAAACCGCCCGAACAGCCTGCCTGCGATTTTAACAACACCAACCGAGAACTCCGCAACCTCGCAAACTCCACTGATTCTCCCGAACTCCAGCAACCCGCACTGCAAGTCGCGAGACCGCCCGAACACCTTAGAAGAAGAGGTGACCGCTGCTGCCCGCACAATCCGCAGAAGCTGCACAAGGAAAGTTCAATCAGCTAACCGGCCGGTCACAAGAATTAGACCGCAAGAATTAGGCGCGAACTCAGCTTACACTTGGTGCGATTAATTATGCTGCAACAATGACTCCTATTTATAGGCGTGCGACCTGATACAGTCACCACCCTATGAGATAGAGTCACCGCCCCATGATCGCGCGACCTAAGATCGGTCAACCCGCGCGGTCAGTAGATCGCTCTGCGCCTGTGGGCTCGCCGACTTCAAACCTAACCAAGAGAATGCCACTCCTGCAAGAAGCCGCACGATCATGACAACTCGCACGGTAATGTCGCCCACCACCAGTGTTTGCCTATATGAGACCTCCTTCATAGACCGCAAACACAACCTTGAGACCGCGCGACTAAGAGAACCTTAGTCCGCGCGCACCACCAAGAAACCGGACAGTCACCAGACCGGACTGCCCCCACCACGCGGTCACATAACCAGGCCGCGCTGTCTCACCTTATAGAAGACAGCTCGCAACGCGGTCACTCGACCAGACCGCGCTGCCTCACCACGCTAAAACCTGCTCCGCCACGCGTTCACACAAAACAGACCGTGCGGCCTCACCTCGGCACCTTGGACAGAAGGAACGGAGGTCACGCCGAAGAGACCGCGGCTAGACCGAATAGGTCAGACCGCAGAGGAAGACCGCAAGACCGCGCGGTTAGCCAGATCGTGCGACCTCCCTCCCAGACCGCCAACTTCCACTTCAACATTTTCAACACCCATGCCAACACCTCACTTGCCTTATATCCCAAGTACCCAAGGGCTCCATCGGAGCCCTTTTCTTTTTCCAACACACCCGTGCTTTTAAGCACGCAATGGATTTCACCGATTCCCTTTCCACCATACCTTAGGATGTCATCGCATCCTAATTATTAGGCTGAGCCCTTACTAATTTCAATTCACAATTAGTGTAACAAGATAATTCTCAATAATTAATATGACAAGGTAATTTTGTAGGATCAAGCACAACCAACTATCCCAAAAGCCCGAACTGATGAGAAGGGCGTTACTTTTTCTTTAAGGAAGTAGGAAAGGCGCTACAGGTCAAGTGAAGGAACGCTGGACCCAACAATCCCCCCCAGCTTCCAGCAAGACCTGCCAGCTCAGAGGTGCTCCACATGGCTCAGAGGTGGCGCACCATATTGTTAATAGGTGGATTTTTACATGGTCGCGGTTGCCCGACCCGCTAGGACCCACACAGGTAGAGAAATTTTAGGATTTAATCAGCGCCCCCTGGCCTCAAACCCGCAACCTCCTCTGATACCACTTGTAGGATCAAGCGTAACCAACTATTCCAAAAGCCCGGACTGATGGAAAGGGCGCTACTTTTTCTTTAAGGGAGTAGGAAAGGCACTACGGGTCAAGTGAAGGAATGATGGACCCAATAAATACCTAATTCAATTCTAAGCATATTTAATCGTGCTTCAGGGAGTGTCTTGGTGAATATGTCTGCAAGTTATGAATAAGTCCCTATAAAGTTATCTCACATTTCTTTCTTAATATGATCCCTAATGAAATGATGTTGAACATCTATATGTTTGAATCTAGAATGATGAACCAGATTGTTAGTTAGATTGATTGTGCTCTTGTTGTCATATTTTAATTCTATATTATTTAGATGGACTCCAAAGTATTCTAGTGTTTGAGTCATCCATAAGGCTTGCGCACAACAACTACCTAGTGTGATATACTCGATCTCGGTGGTGGAGAGGGCAACAAAATTCTATTTTCGACTCGACCATTATACAAGTGATGAGCCTAAGAAGTGATACGTGCCACTAGTGCTCTTGCGATCTAACAAACATCTCATATCGTCTGAATCAGAAAAACTATATAAAATAAAGGAATCATTATGTGGATACCATAAGCCTAATCTAGATTTCTGATTAGATATCTAAATATTCGTTTAACCGCTTTTAAATGAGATTCCTTGGGATTAGCTTGAAATCTTGCACATAAGCATACGACAAACATGATCTCGGGTCTAGATGCACTTAAATATAATAATGATCGATATAAAGTTTGATCAATTGAAATACAAGTTTCATCTTTTCCTAGTTTTAGTGATGCATTCTTTGATGTATTAGCTTGCTTTAGGTTTTCAAATCCAAATATTTTAAGCATGTCATGAACATATTTAGTATGACTAATAAAAATTCCATCATGATGTTGTGTGATTTGAAATCCTAGAAAGTATGTGAGTTCTCCTACCAAGCTCATTTTGAATTCATTTTGCATCACTTTAACTACTTCATTACATAACTCTTCATTAGTGGCACCAAAAATTATATCAACTACATAAATTTGTAATATAATCAAATCATTATTAAAATTCTTAATGAAGAGTGTGTTATCGGCACTTCCCATAATATAACATTGCTTTAATAAAAATGACATCAATCTTGTATACCATGCACGTGGCGCTTGTTTCAAACCATAAAGCATTTTTTCTTACTTATAAACATGATTTCGAAATTTTTCATTTATGAAACGGGGGGGGGGGGGGGAGGGTCAACATAGACTTCTTCTTTTATTATCCCATTTAAGAAAGTTGTTTTAACATCCATTTGATATAGTTTAAATCTTTTAAAACTCACAAATGCTAGAAAGATTTGAATTAACTCTAAGCGTGCAACGAGTGCAAAAATTTTATCAACATCTACCCCCTCAATTTGTGAATATCCTTATGCTATTAGTCTAGCTTTGTTCCTAATTATTCTAGAGTCGCCATCTAATTTATTTTTAAAAATCCATTTTATGCCTACTACTGGATGATTAGATGGCATCTCTACTAATTTCCAAACCTTATTACATTCAAATTGATTTAATTCTTCCTTCATAGCTAAAAGCAAGATTCATCATTTAAAGTGATTTTAAGGTTTTTTGGTTCAATTTTAGAAACAAAACAAAGATTTGAAAAAAAAAACTCATTTAAAGAAGAACGAGTAGTTACCCCTTTTGAAGGTTCTCCAATGACAAGTTCCCTTGGATGGTACTTTGAAAACTTTATCTCACTTCGGTGTATAGATTCTTCTTGCTCTTCCTCTTTTTCTCCAAGTGATTCAACATCCTCATGCTCCAAAGAGGAAATGGGTTCCTCTTCATTTCCTGCAGTAATAGAGTCTACACAAGGAACAAGCTCATCAAATCTAATATGAATTAATTCTCAACTATTTTAGTTCTTTTGTTATATATTATATAAGCCATCTACACAAGGAACAGTGTAAGACCAGAACTACCGCCTTACGGATGACACCAACTCACAAGTTAGTCATCACCGCGTGACGCTAATCCTGCCGGCTAGCACGATCATTCAAACCTTTAGGCCAATTGAGAATAGAAGTACATACAAAAGTGTATAAGTCCACAATCACATAATTCTCATAAAAATGAAATACAAATAGTCCAGCATGAGTATAAAAGATAGAGTGAGGGTTTATGCCCGATACATATCCAATGTGAATGAAAGAGTACAATGACTCTCTCTTACAACATCTCTAAGCGGAAGTTAAATAACTCTAATCCTCAAGCACATATCTCCTAGTAGAAGTAATGCACGACATCTGCTCCTCAGGTCCTGCCACCTCGTCCGGCTAGTCGTGCTGCTGCTCCAGCTCCTCGGACTTCTACGGTTACAACCGACCGTTAGTCATAAAGACTAAGCCATTTTATCCTCGCCTCCCCCACAACTCCTAGGCATGGAGCGGGAGGAAGGAAGCGGAGGAGAACAAAGCAGAATGATAACAAACAGATGACAGGGAATCTATGATAGCAATATATATGTTTAAAAGTAGATCTACGCTAGCAGTATAAGCAGGTAAATAATAGCGAAGCAATAAAAGAAGTAAGTAAAGTAAAGCAGTGCGTCGCAGGTAAAGTAAACGAGTATAACTATACCACCATCACGTGAGTACCTTAACTTATATGAATGCCCATACGAACTTATAAGTTAAGGTTTCCAGAATAATCACTTATCATATAAAAGAGCCCATACTAATTTATATGATAAGGATCTACAAATAATGTTCTAATGTTTATGAATGGTATGATATGATATGATTCATACAAGTGCAACTCACCCACACGACTCTGTGATCACAGACCTTTCGTTCCCAATTTTTGGAGTTAGCTACACTCTCTGGTACCACCGTTGTGGCTATGTTAGCAGTGGAGCATGTGCCTCCACTTCCTAGGATAGTATACACACTACAGGACTAGACCCTTCGTACGTCTCTGTACACATCCTATGTGCACTCTAGAGTCTTGCGTACTCTTTTGCTAGAACCCACCAGTCTTCCTAGGACCGCAGTATAAATAACCTACTGGCCCCTCAAACCCTCACACTCGCCTAAGTCAACGTACTGCCATCGGTGTGACGACTGGCCCCGTGCCGAAGACCCACCAATAATTTGTTTCTATGCACATGCAATTATCACAACCCAAGCCTCCAGCTCGCAGGACCAACCTGTCCTGATATAACAACTACCCGAGCCTCCAGCTCGTAGGACTAACCCTTCCTGAACCATTCCATCCCTTAACTCGGGATGAGACTTATCATATTTCTTGTTCACTTAATTAGTCTACTCTTGTCTAATTATTATTATACTTAGAAGTTTAAGGTGGATCCTGGACTTCCCGAGGTCTACCCGGTGAAGGGCTCGCAGCGGTACTAGGGGATACGATGGGCCGAAGCCCAAATCCCCCTTTACAGGACAATTACTTTTATTGGTGGTTACCCCTTTCCCACGGACTCACTCACATCATTACTCTTACTACTTAAATGATTTATGAAACTTGTTCTACGTCTACCTTTTTGGCAAATGTTCTTTTGAGCGATGCTCAACTCATAAGATCTCTGATACTCCGGGTGTGGTGTAAATCTTATATTTTTGTTAAAATGTTCTCAAACCTACACTAACGACTTATCATGAATATTGTAACATGCCGACTGAGTATCATGGGTTTTCTAGAGTAATAGATGCCCTTTCATACCTTGTGTTATGGTGTGACTTAATTTTGAATTATTTCCTGGACTATAGTGTTGACACAAAAATTGCACCTCCATAACTTACACTTGAGAATCGGAAGAACCTTTAGATTGCCAGTTACTAGGTTACTGAGAGTGTCGAATCGGTGTCGGTAAGCTACAAGAAGTGATCATTGTTTCGACAATTCTGAGCTGCGAGAAGATCTTACAAGTAAAAGATTAGAGACTACAAAGGTTTCGAAACATACCAGACTAAGGAGAAAAGAGCGATCTGAAAATCAAGACTGCTTTGCTCCCTAATTAGCTCTGAATTTCCTCCCACCAAAAAGTCCTCTTCTGGGGACCCCTACCCCTCTATTTATAGACAAGGAGGCTGCCCAAATGGGTAGCTTTTGAAATCATGGGCTGCCCGAGTTTTTAGGAGAAGTTATGCAAGGAAAAAGGGTTATCTGTCACGCCTTTACCATGATAGAAGGAGAAATCTAGATCGTGTGAGCTCGGGGGTAGCTGATGACTTGAACTGATGAGGTCACTGGGCGGTTATATCGATGAGGTCGAGCGATCATCCAGATAAGAAATGGTCTCCTAGATGAGACTGTGCGACCTCCTCTGCATAGTTGACATGGCGATCTTCCGGGTGAATATAATCCCAGCATATTTCCAAGTTCCGAGGTGCTTCAGAAATGTTGACTTCAGACCGCGGAGATCGCGAAGGTCTTGATTATTTAAATCTTTCTTTTCAAACTATAAATAGACCCGGGGGCTCTTTCATTTGCATTAGTATTGGATTCTTGAGATAAAAAAATTGCTAAGCGGTCTAAAAACTGAGCTCGCTGTAACTTGTTGATCATGGGTTTACTGAAGAATGTGGTGGCTGAGAAGGGGATCAACCCCCTATGACTTCAAGGAAACTGCTTCCTCAAAAAGAAAAATTGATTACATCTCCTTCAAAGAACGTACCTGGAAGTGTTCCGACTAGAGCTCTCCCTCCACCGATTTCAAGCTTTATGGACCTCACGAATTCTTCTTTGGAGGCTACTGAGACCGATCGATCTGAAGCTCTGACTCATATTTCTAAAAAAGAGCCGAAGACTTTGGATCAGACTGCTGGGTTGTCTTCTAAGGAGATATCAGACGACCTCAAAGAAAAGGTATCTTTAGCTATAAAGATGAGACAGCAAATCATGGATCAGGAGCCTGATATGAAAAAGAATAAAACAAAGCTTCTTGCCAAGACCCTTGCGGTCAAGCCTACCGGTGTTCGATTTCCTGTTGGACCTCTTGAGATCGCTCCTCTACAGGTAGATGCGATCTCAAGGCTTTCTGTTGACGTTCTTTGCTAATGCTCCATTTTCCTCTTTTGTAGTCCCTTGACCCCTTTGAGAACGAGCGATCTAGATCTTTACTTGATCCGGGAAGCTATACGCCAGCTGCTCCTGTCATCGTTAAGACTGAGGGCCAACTGGATCGAGCTGCGCTGGAGAAGCAGAGGATGGAGATGATAGATAAACAGTCTTGGGCTTCTCTAGACGCTGAGATGCAGCGACAAAGGGAAGAAAAGGAGCGGAAGAGAAAAGAGGATGAAGAAAAGATGGAGGAGGAGAAAAGGAAAAAGGAAGAAGAAGAAAAGCAAAAGGATTTAATAGAGAGCTTAGAGATCGATCCTGAAAAGAAGCTCGATACTTCTGAAGAGGAAATCATAGCATCTAAAAGTACGATCGCGATAACTGATGCTGATACCGTGCGGCCTCATAGTCAAGCCCCTGGACTAGAGGACGAAGATGGAGAGGAAGAAGGGCAAGAAGAAGAGGAGAAAGAGGAGATGAGAAAAGAAAAGAAAAGTAAAAAGAGGAGAAGAGAGGAAAAGAAATCCAAGGGGGGTGTATCTGAAAAGAGGATAAGAAAGAAAAGAAAGGATGCCCTTGAGAAGGTAAACACGATCTCAATAGAGACCGGGACGATCTTCAATTCTACCTAGGAGAAAATTAAAGGAGAAGAAGGAAAAGTTCGTGAAGAAGGGAAAAAAAGGGAGAGAAAAAATGAGGAAGAGAAAGAAGGGCAGCTTGACTTGGAAGCTCAGCTGTACAAAGAAAAATAGACTCTTTCTGACAAAAAAGTTTTGACCTCTGAGGATGATATCAATGTGGCGAGGCAGGCAGCAGACCGCGCGGTTTCCATCTCTGCGATCCGGGCTGGTAAGCCTTACTTGACCGCTCCACTTGATATCTCTCTTCCTATCTATATTAGGCCACAATCTCTGGTTCGGCGATGTGAGGTCGTTCTCATTGAGACCGACGACATTCTTCTTAGCTATAAAGAGCTGAAACGACGAAGAAAAGAAGGTGATCAGTCACAAAAAAGACAGTTTAAAAAGATAGGCCTTGAGCGTCAAAGGCGTCCAAGTTGTCTGATTTTAGACTCTGCATCTGCGGTTTCTGAGACCGCTCGGGATCACTTTCCTGTCCGCCCTATTTCTATTTTCCAAGTATGGACGCTATGTTTGCTAATCTTCCTTTTTGACCATTGCTGATAGAACTTCTTTCCTGACCATAGGAGAAGACGAGGATGCACAAAGGTTGCTGGAAGAGACTGGGTTGGCCACCCCTCATACCGATCTACCTCCTCCTCCAACACTTGCATCTCCTTTTATGCAGGTGGTTCATGTTTTCCAGGTTCGGGAGAGAGAGCTTGAGAGAAGGTTGCTGGAGAAAGATGAGGCGCTTTTAACTGCTAAGATCAAGGATGAGGATGCTGTTAAAGCACTTCGCGCGACCTTAGTTCAAAATGAGCAAAAATTAAACGATCAGAGGAAGTCGCTCGAACAACGAGAAAGAGATGTCAGGAAGAAGATGGAAGAGGAGATGGTTGATCTTCGGAGAAGACTTCGTGAATCCAAGGAGGAGATGATTTTCTTCAAGGGAAAGGCCGATGCTTTACATACCGCATTTTCTCAACTGAGGACAGGCTTTTATGCTCATTTGCTTGTGGGATCGTCAAACGCTGCTCCTGATGATCGCGCGGACCAGGAGGAAGTCATTAACTGGGAGGAGCTAAAACGAGATGTCGGTGATCTCCAGTGATATGTTGTTGATTCTAACACGGGCATTTGCATGACACTCACGGCGGTCAACAAGCTTCAAAACAAGGTGGCCTTCTTAGGAAAGAAGAAAGATCTTCCAAAATAGTTTACAATTTTCATCTATTTGTGGTTTGTATAATGAACTGAGAAACTCGTTTGATAGTTTGGAGATCCATTACTATGGTATATATTTATGTTGCAGTTCGTTTTATTTCATGCTTGTATCTATTTTTGCCTCCCAGAAAGTCTGTTCTGAGATCGCTCGGTCTGACTTTTTATTTTGTGTAATTTATCTGCCGCGGTCATAGTTCTAAATTTTTGAATTCTTATCCAAGCTTGCACGAACTTAATCAGCGATCTCTAGTTCGGGATTTTGTAATGATTATACCTTGGTTGCCTCTAAAACTATAAATATCCGGTTGGTGGCTTTATTAAATACATTCTTCTGGAATTCTTCATTCAAGCGGTCTCAATTTATTGAAGAATGGTGTCTGCGTGAGCTGGTGCCTACAAAATTTTTCTTGAGTCCGAGCAGCGGCCTTGCCGACTCTCTCAAGCTGAGTTTCTTGATTTTCTGAGGGATTTCCCCATGAGCTCGCAAATAATGATTCGCTTGCCCGCCACTGGTGAACACCTCAACTTCTGCGGGGAGAATGAGATCGCAGTTCCTATTGATCATTTTTATCATGGCTTCCGCTTCCCTTTGCCGTGGGAGATGAGGAAGATTTTCAGATTTTACGGTCTCGTGCCCGGACAGCTTCCTCCTAATTCTATTGCGCTGATTTTTATTTACATCTGTTATTTGCGATCGGCCAGAGTTAGGTTTACCTAGATCTATTCAGGTCTCTTTTCACCCTGAAAATCCTGAAGGAAGGTTCGAGAAAAGAAGACTTCAAAGGCCTGCTGTATTTCACCTGCAACGGTCTGGAGGTGCTTAATCTTCCCAACAAGGTCCCGAATTGGGCGGAGAGATATCTGATCTTCCAGGGGAGGTTAGGCGATCTTCGAACTTACCCCAAGCTTCGAGATGAATCGGTCTTTCGAAACCCAAGGCCCTCTCTGAAGTTGAAAAGCAAATAAAAGAGATGCTCAAAGATCTTAAGGCCGATCTGGATCATTACCTTGGACTTTGGGCTCAAGTTTTCACCATCAAATGAAAAGAAGTGAGTTCCCGCGATCTCTATGTCCTGACCGCTTATTACAAAAAAAATTTAACTAAAGAAAAAACTTTTTCTTGCAGCAATCTTACAAGTACCCCTTACTTTACCTTATGCCCCGGAGGGTGAGCTTACCTAGAGAGAGAGGAGGCTGAAGAGAGATCAAGATCGATATCACTCCCAGACCGCTGTCCTTTTGGGCTATTCCGATAGACCCTTTGATTTTATATGTATATAGAAGTTCCATGACGGACACTCAAGGGAGACCGCTCATGAAGTGGGACGTTGATGCAAAAATCTCGCACACCGCTATAGGTGGTGGCTAGACTGCGGCACGAAACGGCAGTGTACCGATCGTTCAAGTAAAATAAAATGAGGAGTAAATCCCCGAATATCGATCTCAAAGGAACACAGTAAGGTGGAGTTAACTATTGAGGAGGACTTGAGATTGAAGTCCTTAGGTCGATGTTTCACGAAGGTGGGTGGATTGATTTTTGCAAAATAAAATAAAAGCTATCAACTACTCCTATGCAATGCCGCTATGCAAAGCTTCGCTTGGCGGGATGGAAACTACACGGGCCGCAGTGCACCGAATCGCTAGGCGGATGGAAGAGTAGGCTCGCGGATGGAGTGGAGAGAATGGCGGAATGAGGGTCGCAAGCACCTCTTTGCAAAGCACGCCACTAGCAATTGCTAGTGCGGCACTGAACACAAACAAGCCACACCACAAGGCACACCTCAAAATGATAAGTAAGAATACCCAAATCACATAGACATAATTAAGTATAAATGCTAATAGTCAAAACACACTTCATCAAACATATAAGAAATCCAACTAAGCTATCACTACAAGGGGAGGTGAGTGTGCAAAATCGACCGACTCCGAAGTCTTGTTGAGGGTTCACGGAAGGAATCGTCGGGTTGTCAATCCGCGTCCAAGCTCGGTCCTCAACTGCGTCCGGGGTAGAGAAGGCTGTCACTACCTTCCAGTGGACCCGTCTTCTTCGTGTCATGAACCGGAGGAATGAGCACACAAGCTGCTCCGATCTTGAAGAAGAAGGCTAGGTTGACTCCCTTCTTGAAGCTCAAGGATAAAGGAGGAGGCCAAGAGGAAGCTCCGGCGACGATTTGGCGTTGAAAGCTTGCCCAGAGATCCTCCCTAAGGTGGGCGGCGCTGGAGAAGTCGGGACTCCCCGAAACAGGTGGAAAAACGGCGCAGGAACTGGCGCTCTCTATGTGTGTGTACCCTAATTTCGCGGAGCAGCGGTTTAAACAAGGAGCAGAATAAACACTGCGCACGGTCAGTGGCGCACGACCAATGGTCGTGCGAAAAGGAATCCTCAGATCGTGCGCAGACGCACTGTCAGGGAAGGGAATTAACGCACGACCACTGGTCATGCGCCTGATCGTGCGCAAAGGAATGCGCACGATCAGAGGCTTTTTAGGCCAAAAATTGCCCCGCTCCATCCCGAACGTTCACGCGATCCCAGGGCCTGCAGGAAAAATACTAGGCCACAAAAATACATGAAATCACACCAAGATGGGGCATAAATGTGCACTAAGTAATGAAATGGGCAACGTGATCAAATAGAATTAAATATGGGCCTAAAGTGAAGTGCAAGTGCATGAAACCTAGCCTAGATGAGTTCGGAAATCACTATATAAACTGGACTCATCACACCCCAGACTTACCTATTTGCACGTCCCGAGCAAACACATCCTAAGCAGGCGGGAAAAAATAAATAGCTAGCTTAAAATTACACCGAGGAGTACCATGCGAAGTCGCATGCCCAAGTGCATAGAGAAATAGTAGATAAGGTTTCTAATTATACACATAGTTTATATATTTCTAATGGAGTAAATAAATATTACTACTACTCAAAAAATGAATCACGGTGAATCAATCGGTCACGCATACGGAGAAAGTAAAACACACGCTGAGATGAGCATTGCCCAAGCTGGGGTTTGGAACAAACTCCACCGAAATCCATCGGTGTCGAAGACCATAAGCTCGCCCGGTCAGATTCTCTCCACAACACTAGATTAGTTCAGAGCGTGAGTCGGTAGGACTTAAGGTTTTTCATGGGGCTTGGGTTACGGTGAGGTAAACAATGATAAACAGGACGGCTTAAAGCACCTAACCCAAATGAGCTTAAACAATAACGCTATCCCCGCAGCTACAAAAACACGCGGATGCACCACACTCCCAGACTTGGACCTGAACGCATGGGTATGTGCACCGCCTACTCCAAAATACATATCTCAAATAGATTTTCAATTAAACTCATTCTCATTTTTCTTTTCTTTTCTTCTCATTTCATTTCTTTTTCTAATTATATATTTTTTCAAATTTAGCAAATGTTCAAGGGAGTACAACCACATCTCCAAATTTAACATCACCACATCAACATTCCAAAATACAAATTTGAAAACAACTAAAGCTCAGCTTTGGGTATGTGACTAGGATCGACTTTTTGGTTTTGGTGGAATAAAATGTGGGGCTGAATCAAAGGGATGGGGTAGGCACAAATGGGCTAATGAGGCTAAGATATCAGGATTGGCACAAAGGCTCAACCGGGCCAAAATGACGGCCTGCGTCATTCTTGCGCAACAGAATTATCCTATGCCAATGCTTCAAGAATTGCTTGGGGCGAGTTCTTAGTCACCGAGAAAAATTATCCTTTCTCCCGGCTCAGGAAATACACGTCAGCGATAATTTACACACATCCTTATGCTACCTTTTGATGCAGACCGGATTCACCATTTGAGTAAAGTAAACGGCATTTACACTAATAGAAATGTATAAGACTAATAGTATAAAAAGGAATCCAATCTACACAAATCTCTATGCTCACAAAAGCATTAGACTAGGAACACCGGAGTCAACATTTTACTCCACTACATAATTTAAAAGCCAGCACAATGATTTTCCCAATCACACAAAGGGAGGAGTTCCACTCAAGACGCGCCAACAACTAAGTACACGCTCAAGTGGGTGCTGTGGTGTGCAATGAAAATGAACAATAACTTAAATAGAAGCTTATAGTATGCAGTGCCCTCGTGCACGTGAGCGGGTAAACAAAATACTCTCCCCAGACTTAAACTATGCATTAAGATATTCTAAAACAAAGTTAGGGGAAGAGGGTACCCAATGCTCAGAAATGAGCATACCAGAAGACGCATGAAAACCAAGACAAAGAGCAGCTTCCGCCAACCAGGAGATGACCTGCAAGGGTGAGCTCCACAAAAACAAAAGAAAGCAGAAATGCTAAAAAGAAATGCAACGAACTACACAAACTGGATAAATTGAAATTGCAAGAAAAGTAAGATAACTACTGGGGTTATTGTCATCCCAGCACAACTTATTTGTCATTTGTACAGTTCTAGCTTATAGGCCTATGAAAAGAAAAGTGCACAGGTAGTTGTTCCATTATCCGTTTCGGTAGCGGGTACCGATACGGTGACAGAGCAGTTACCCCTCTACCTGTATAATAATACCCACAAACCGCAGGTAGAGGAAACAGAATGTAAGAAGAGGAGGAGGCCTGGTTCTCACTCATCTCACATAAAAAATCCTTGCCCAGCAAGGTATCATCATCAGGGGGGTAGCAGGAGGAAGAGATCAATGTTGGAGCTTCCTCATCGGAGGAGGGATCAACCTCCTCGCACATGAGGATGCTATCATCATTGACCTAAGCTAGAAGCTCCAAGTCCTCCTTATGTACCTACGGAGACTCAACCTGCACAGGCTCAGTTATTGCAGAAGGGGGGTCAAGAAATAAAAGAGAAGAATGACTTAAATAAAAATCAAGCGGGGGAGTGTTTCCGGTCTCACTCCCATTAGATTGGGAAAGTAAAATAAGGTTTGCATTGTCATCAATGCTGCAAGGTTCGGCGGGATCAACAGTGGCCATGCCTAAGATTTGGACTTCCTCCACCGGTACTGAGGAAAGCTCCTCTTCACCTAGAAGGTTGTCCTCCTCGATAGGAGTAGGCACAAAACATTAATCGCCGGCCTCGTCTTGCGACACATCATAAACAATGTCGTCAGAGACGAGCGTAGTAGTATGCACAAAAGGGGAAGGAGCAGTGCTTGAATAAAAGTCAAGCACCGATTCCTCACAAAGAATCAAATCTACGCACGGTGATATATGCACAGGGGAGATAGGCTCGTCCATGTCAGAGCCTAGATCAGCCACGCATCTGGTGACTGTGTCCACATCATCCCCTTCAAAGCATGAAGGTGACACGGACATATAACCAGATGTTGAAGGCGTGCCTCAAGAAGTAGGAGTCGGGACGATCAGGATATCCGGCTCATCATCCTCGTCCAATTGGCGAAGATACTCAGCACAGTCCTTCAGGGCGTGATCCATGCTTTGACAGAACAAGCACCGTTTATATTACTCCTTGGTCCTTGAGGGGCCGGGGAGGAATATAAAAATGGTGTATGCGGCGAGGACGAGTGGCCATAAGACTTGGGCACAGGGCATGAAGAACCATAGGAAAATGGTGCTCCGTACACCGGGCCACGAGAATTATGCCCACCATCTTCCGTAGGGCATCTATCACTAGCGTGAGAAATATCTCCACACAAACGGCAACGAATATTGAATGCAGCCCACATGATGTGAAGATAATAAGATTCAAAAAAGAAAGACACTGTTGTGCAAAATACTACACCTAACACTGATTACTAAAGCAACCTAATATAAAACAGGAAAACAGAATAGGAAGAAACAAAACAAAATAATGCAATAAACAAAGGGAAGGGCTTCTCGCTCAGATTCTCCCTCTCCAGAAAACTCACACGTCTGTGTTCCCCGGCAACGGCGCCAAAAACTTGATGCAAAAATCTCGCATACCGCTATAGGTGGTGGCTAGACTGCGGCACGAAATGGCAGTGTACCGATCGTTCAAGTAATATAAAACGAGGAGTAAATCCCCGAATATCGATCTCAAAGGAACACAGTAAGGTGGAGTTAACTATTGAGGAGAACTTGAGATTGAAGTCCTTAGGTCGATGTTTCACGAAGGTGGGTGGATTGGTTTTTGCAAAATAAAATAAAAGCTATCAACTACTCCTATGCAATGCCGCTATGCAATGCTTCGCTTGGCGGGATGGAAACTACACGAGCCGCAGTGCACCGAATCGCTAGGCGGATGGAAGAGTAGGCTCGCGGATGGAGTGGAGAGAATGGCGGAATGAGGGTCGCAAGCACCTCTTCGCAAAGCACGCCACTAGCAATTGCTAGTGCGGCACTGAACACAAACAAGCCACACCACAAGGCACACCTCAAAATGATAAGTAAGAATACCCAAATCACATAGACATAATTAAGTATAAATGCTAATAGTCAAAACACACTTCATCAAACATATAAGAAATCCAACTAAGCTATCACTACAAGGGGAGGTGAGTGTGCGAAATTGACCGACTCCGAAGTCTTGTTGAGGGTTCACGGAAGGAATCGTCGGGTTGTCAATCCGCGTCCAAGCTCGGTCCTCAACTGCGTCCGGGGTAGAGAAGGCTGTCACTACCTTCTAGTGGACCCGTCTTCTTCGTGTCACGAACCGGAGGAATGAGCACACAAGCTGCTCCGATCTTGAAGAAGAAGGCTAGGTTGACTCCCTTCTTGAAGCTCAAGGATAAAGGAGGAGGCCAAGAGGAAGCTCCGGCGACGATTTGGCGTTGAAAGCTTGCCCGGAGATCCTCCCTAAGGTGGGCGGCGCTGGAGAAGTCGGGACTCCCTGAAACAAGCGGAAAAACGGTGCAGGAACTGGCGCTCTGTGTGTGTGTGTGTACCCTAATTTCGCGGAGCAGCGGTTTAAATAAGGAGCAGGATAAACACTGCGCACGGTTAGTGGCGCACGACCAATGGTCGTGCGCGAAGGAATCCTCTGATCGTGAGTAGACGCTCTGTCAGGGAAGGGAATTAACGCACGACCACTGGTCGTGCGCCTGATCGTGCGCGAAGGAATGCGCACGATCAGAGGCTTTTTAGGCCAAAAATTGCCCCGCTCCATCCCGAACGTTCACGCGATCCCAGGGCCTGCAGGAAAAATACTAGACCACAAAAATACATGAAATCACACCAAGATGGGGCATAAATGTGCACTAAGCAATGAAATGGGCAACGTGATCAAATAGAATTAAATATGGGCCTAAAGTGAAGTGCAAGTGCATGAAACCTAGCCCAGATGAGTCCGGAAATCACTATATAAACTGGACTCATCAGATGTCAAAGGGAAATGTGTGGGGGTTTCCACATGTCTTCCAAACTGGAGGGCGAGCTTTCCCGTCATGCCAGCGCGGTCTCGGCTGCTTTGTATGGCGATCAAAACTTCAAGGATGTTTACAGCTAGGAAGACAGTCTTATCCCAAATATGTGTTCGCAGACTGGCCTCAGGCACCAGGTTTTCTGCCATCACATGGGAAGGTTGCTGCGAAGGTATATATGGGAGAATAAGGCTATTAAGGCCGAGCTGGAGTTAAATTAGATCGCACGGTATGATCTCTTCCTTATTATGTGTTTTAGTTCGAGCGATCTAACCTGTAATTCTCCTTGCAGAAAACAAAGAATGAGATGTATGATGAAAACAATCCAGCTTACCAAAAAGTGATGTTGAAAGAAATAAGTGAAGCGGTTGAAATGACTATTTCTAAATTGCGAGATGGTGGTGCTCAAATTTCAGAGGATGCCAGCTTCTCATCCCTATTTCCCGAGGCCGCTGCTCTTCAGACGGAAAGGGAAGAGGGGATGGAAGAAGAAGAAATTTTTGATGAAGAAAGAGTGGCAGAGGAAGAGGACGCAGAAGAAATTCTTGAAGAAGAAAAGGAGGCAGAGGAAAAGGAAAAGGAGGAAGACAAGGGCGAGCCTGGAGTTGAGTATGAAGGAGAAGGTGAGAGGAGGCAGTGCGAACTGCGAGGAGACCGAGCAGTCACGCAGGCTAAATTTGATGCCCTTAGTTTTGATGCCCTGGAGGATTTCCTTAATACCGATTTTGACCTGTCGATGGATAAAGGTGGAGATGAGCTGAGTGGGAGCCAGTTCGATCTAGATGAAGAGCTGAGTTTGGTGGCAAAGTCAGATATTGGCTCCCAGGAGAAATCCTCCAGCTCGAGCGAATCCAGTGCTGACACCAGTTCATCTGAGGATGAAGACCCTCCCTCCAAGAAGAAGAAGGAATAGAAGGATATATTTTGTTTTCTCGATATACTTAACTTTTTGATGTAGCGGTCAGGTTCTTATTTATATCTGTAGTTAAATTTTAAATGAAAAAGAAATGGAAAAGAATTTTTGCATACCTTTGTTTGTTCGTAGTATCTGGTTTCATATTTATTTAATCCTCTGCTGGTTTATGTGAGGTAGAATAATCCTCACAAATTATTTTCATAATGTTAAAAACAAACTGGAATCGATACCCTGCAGTCTTAAGACTGATTTAGTCATTCTATTTGCTTTAGTTTATGCACCCAATCCTTCTTGTATTCGGCCGTTCTGAATTATGCCTAGGAGCCGACTGACCGTATTTTCCATCATGAAGATTACTGAATAAGGCATAGCGGCTTCTAATATGTAGATCGCTCCTGCTCATAACATAATTAAGTATGTATAAATGCTTAAATTTTGATACTGGTGATCTCGACATTTCGATCACTCCGACAGAGGGAAAGGAAAGATGATTATCTTCAGGATATTGAGACCCGAAGAATCCTGAAACTGCTTCATTAAAAAAGACTTGGAATCATGCCTAGATTCTCCTGTAGCGGTCTAAAACATAGACCGTTCGATTTTAAGAATGTCGAGGCTATCTTCGTTCAAAGCAGAAGCTCTTGAGGTCACTCGGTCTTAGAGAAGGGAAAGTATCATAATCTGAGAAGCGACCATATTATTTTTTTCCTTTGAAAGATCATAAAAGTCATGCTACTTCCGAAGAACAATTCTGGAGGTCATGAGGATGAGAGAGAGAGAAGGAAATGACTTTATGATCTTAAGTGGGAGAACAGATGAGATGATCTAGGCATGATCATAAGATGAGAAACAGACGACGTGACCCTTTCGATCAGGGTTCAGGGGAGGGTTGACTATAATGATCTAGAACTCTTAAGGAGTTGGATACATTTCTTTTCTGAGATAAAACTTATCTTAAGATGAAACAACCAAGTAGTATTCGAGTGTAACAGGCTATGACGGCCTGATGCCACTATCTGAAGGCCCGATATAGGTGTCATTCACCAGGACCGCCCTTGATGCAGTGGTGTGCTCACATATCGTCCAAGATCCGGGATATCACATAGAACCCTCTCAAATGATATTGGTGAGCTACTGCTACACGGAAGCGAAATCTCCCCGAAATCTGTGGTCAATGTAGGTGTTACGCTCAACGTCAATTCATGGGGGTTCATGTGTGATCTGGCGATATCTGCCCTGGTGTGACTTAAGTTTGTTCCTTATTTTCTACCTTCGGGGGTCTTTTTTTAAAAACACACAGGAAAAAACAGTGACAATAGTTTTTATTGAATAAATGTTTCGTGCATATGAATACATTATTTTTTTAAAGGGGGGAGAGAGAGAAAATTGAAAGTTTGTTAAGAGAAAAAGTGCTTTAAGTTGTCTCCACTCCAGGTGTTGGCTATCTCACTTCCATAATAAGTGTTGAGGCGATAAGCCCCATTTTTCAACACTTCTTTTATGATATAAGGACCTGCCCAATTTGGGTTTAACTTGCCAACTGAGCCGGACCTAGCTGCTGAATCGACCTTCTTTAAAACTAGGTCTCCAATAATGAATTCTTTGACCCTTATATTTTTATCGAAGTACCTTGCCATTCTTCTTTTATCTCTTCTTGCCTTATCATTGCTTCATCTCTCAATTCTTCAATTAGATCGAGACTATGTCTGAGATCTTCATTATTGTCTTCTATCCAGGTATCTTTACCTTGTTGAGCTAATAAAACCATGGGACTTTTTACTTCAAACTCGATTGGAATTAGAGCTTCTGAACCATGAGATAATTTAAAGGGCGTTTCACCAGTTGCACCCGTTGGGGGTAGTTCTGAGAGTCCAAAGAACTACCGAGAGCTGTTCTGCCCAATTGCCCATGTTGGGATCATTGCTCACAATGTCCTAAATTTGGAGAAGTCCATTCCTAAATCAATGATATACCTCACAATGTATTTGATATATTATCTAGAATCATTCTGCAGGAGATCAGGTCAAGCTAAATGAGTTCATCCAAGTCCACAAGCGTCGAGCCACTACACATCGCTCGACGCCTGTGACCCAAAAGCATCGACCTATGTTTGCTGTCTCAACGACAAGGCCACTGACTGAAGATTTGAGATTAAGTCAAGAAAGCGTCGAACCAAGGAACATCACTCGACGTCGTGGAATAAGAAAGCGTCGAACCAAGGAACATCACTCGACGCCGTGGAATAAGAAGTGTCGACTGTGTTACACACTGATCAACGCCCTCTTCCTGTAATGCTCTAAGTAAGGGATTGCGCTACAGTATATCTACAGCAAGCTAAGCCACGTCGAGACGACGACCATGTCTCGACGCCTTGTCAATTCTAAAGCCGCTGAAGACCGTTAATGATCTGACGTCATGTTGACATGGAGGAGCGTCTCATATGGCACGGATTGCGGGTTATAAATAGAAGGCATGATCTGTAATTGAAATATAGTTCTAGCTATTATCTTCTCCATCTTTCAAGGCATAATTTGAGGAAACATCCAAGGAAGAATATCCAGGAAATTCATCAAGATCTGTAGCTGGCATTCACTTCCTATTCTAGAGATATTGCCGTTGCAATCAAGCATACAAAAGAAAGGTTTCCATTTACGAGAAGAACAATTTTCACCCTGCAAATCAAAGGCTCTCGCAAGAAGACTCAGAAGAAAACTTCTCTTCCTTTGGAATCATTTTGTTTTGAAGAAATCAATTCAGCAATCTGCTGCTGATATTTTCTGAAGAGAGAAGGTCAAGGAGGAAGATCTTATCTTCCTAAAAAACAACAGTCATCACAGTCGGTGCGATCCAAGAAGATGATTTTTGTTGTTGCTGATCTGTTGAAGAACTCTGTCTGATCATTCAGATAGAATAAAAGGTTCTATACATTGAAGAACTTGAGTCTGGTGATATTACAATCAAACTTTCTATTCCTGAGACAAAACTCCTAGCTGAAAGGAAGCTTGTGGCAAAATTTTCAAAACCACAAACTGTCCTTCCCATAATATACACATTCACTGCACTACACAGATGTGGTATAGGATACAAAGGGAAGGCAGAAATTAAATCTAAAGATAATGACAAGGCACCCATGCACCCCATAAAATTCAACAAAGCCTTGCTTACCACAAGTGAGTATGATCTAGAGGGAGTGCATGGACATTGGAAGAATGAGTGTTCCACTAGCAAAGCTCACTCAATTCAACCAAGTATTAGTGCTGCCAAATCTCTACACAAAGAAAAAGAATTATTTCATCATGGCCCCTTTGTATTTGGAACAAACACCAAGTCCAAAGGAGAGAAACTGAGACTAGCAGTGATGACTACTGCTGTCGAGAAATCTGAATATGCAAAATTCACTGAAAAACTTTACAGGAAATCACCTCAGAAAACTCCATTGATTAGGGAAAATAGACAAAATGTGAGTCAACCCAAAGAGGTGAAAAGACCTCAAAGGAGGTATAACAAATATGAATATTGGTGTTGTGGAAAGGTTGGCCATTTTGCTCTTGATTGCTGGTTCAACTCAACTGTCCCAAGAATTAATTCTGGAAAACAAGTACTCAGACCAATGGCAACACACACAGCACAAAGGATCAAACAACAAGTAAATAAACCAGTTTATGCTAACAAAGTTCTAGGACCCAACTTTGTGTGGGTTCCTAAGAAAAAGTAATTTTCTTATTGCAGGTATGTCCAAAGACCAATCAAACTCCTATCTGGTATTTGGACAGTGGGTGTTCCATGCACATGACTGGAACAAGAAGTCTATTGAATGACTATACTTCTGTGAAGGATGGACCAAAGGTCATCTTTGGAGGATCTGACAGAGGTAAGACTAAAGGATATGGTAAAATCACAAATGGAATTGTCACCATCACCAAAGTTGCTTATGTTGATGGATTGCAACACAATCTTATCAGCATAAGTCAATTATGTGATCTTGGGTATGCCATTTCATTCGACAAGGATGAGTGCCTAATTATGAAAAAGAATGAGATAATTCTCTCAAGCACTAGGAGTGGCAATATTTACTGTTTAAATTTTATATGTTCTGAACAAGAAAATTCCATATGCTTAGTAGATGAAAATAAAGTCTCTAGTAGTGTGCAATGGCACAAAAGGTTAGCTCATATAAACTACAAGACTATAAATAAGCTCATTTCAGGAGAACTAGTGAGAGCAGGACCAAAGTGGAAGTGTGTGCAGGAGGGTCCCTGTCATGCTTGTCAAATGGGTAAGTAAACCAAATCATCCTTCAAACCAATTGGTGAGGAGGATTCCACAAGATGTCTATACCTTCTACACATGGACTTGTTTGGCCCAATGCCAATTCACAGTTTAGGAGGAAAGGTTTACACTCTTATTATTGTTGATGATTACACTAGATTCACATGGGTGTTCTTTCTAAGACACAAGCCAGATACTCTAGAAGTATTCACTAGCTTTATTAGGCAAATCCAAAATGAAATAGGAAATTCAGTGGTCAAAATCAGAAGTGACCATAGAACTGAATTTCAGTTAGGTGCCATGACCAAGTTTTGTGAAAATCTAGGCATCTCACAAGAGTTTTCATCTCCTAGAACTCCCCAACAAAATGGGGTTGCTGAGAGAAGAAAGAGAACACTCATTGAAGCCAGTAGGAGTATGCTAAGTGATTCCTCACTTCCTGAGCACTGCTGGGCTGAAGCTGTAAACACAGCATGTCATGTGCAGAATAGAGCACTTATCTATAAGAAACTGAATAAGACCCCTTATGAGTTGATGAAGGGTAGAAAACCCACTCTAGCCTACTTCAAAATATTTGGAAGTAAGTGCTTTGTACTAAATAATGGAAAGCACCACCTCACTAAGTTTGCTGAAAAAGCCTATGAGGGAATCTTTGTTGGCTATAGCTCTCAAAGTAGAGCATATAGAATCTACAACAAAAGCTCTAACAAGATAGAAGAATCTATACATGTTGTATTTGATGAAACCAGCCTTATTTATAAGTATCTGGGAAGTATCTCTAGTAATGCAGGTCAAGCACAGAAATTGAAGGAGATGAATATCAATAAACAGCACATTGAAGACAACGATGAATCTAATGGGACTGTGACTGTGACTATAGAGGATGAGTCTCAAGAAGAAGACACGCATGAAGAATAAATTGCTGTTGAAGAACCACAACATCCAGAACCTCAAGAACAGCCAACTCAAACAGCTGCACCAGAATCACAAAGGGAAAATGAGAGGTGGAGGAATGCAACCAAGCACCTGAAGGATCACCCCAAAGAACAGATTATAGGAAATCCCAATGAAGGTGTACAAACAAGAAGAGGAAACTCAATAAATGAGGCATTGCATCATAGCTTCCTATCCAAATTAGAACCTAAGAAATTTGAAGAAGCCAATAGGGACCCTTCATGGACATTGGCTATGCAAGAAGAGCTAAATCAATTTGAAAGATGCAAGGTATGGATATTGGTACCAAGACCAAAGAAGCACAAAGTCATAGGAACCAAGTGGGCATTCAGGAATAAATTGAATGAAAATGGAGTGATTATTAAGAACAAGGCATGGTTGGTTGCCCAAGGATACAGACAGGAGGAAGACATAGACTTTGATCAAGTATTTTCTCCTGTGGCAAGACTGGAGGCAATAAGGCTATTCCTGGCCTATGCAGCACATCTTGGATTCATTGTATATCAAATGGATGTGAAGTCAGCATTCCTTAATGGAACTATACTGGAGGAAGTATATGTAGAACAACCCCCAGGTTTTATTGACTCTGTTCATCTAAACTATGTTTATCTATTACTAAAAGCCTTGTATGGTCTAAAACAGGCACCTAGAGCCTGGTATGAGACATTGTCTAGGTTTCTC
Source organism: Dactylorhiza incarnata (assembly GCA_033032865.1). Lineage (NCBI taxonomy): Eukaryota > Viridiplantae > Streptophyta > Magnoliopsida > Asparagales > Orchidaceae > Dactylorhiza > Dactylorhiza incarnata. The sequence goes on from JAWHQI010000028.1 coordinate 13,530,283, forward strand.
ATTGTGAACAAATTCTCAAGGGGAAAGATAGACAAGACATTATTTCTTAGGGTAATTAAAGGTCATATACTACTAGTACAAATATATGTAGATGACATAATCTTTGGCTCAACTGATAATAACCTTTGCAAAAGGTTTGCAAGCCTTATGCAAGGGAAATTTGAAATGAGCAGCATGGGAGAGCTCAAATACTTCTTGGGACTCCAAGTAAAATAGTCCGAGGAAGGAATTTTCATTTCTCAGACCAAGTACACCAAGGAGTTCATCAAGAAGTTTGGAATGGAAAATTCCACTGTCATGAAAACCCCAATGGCAGCCAACATGTCACTGGACAAGGATGACAAGGGGAAACCTATTGATGAAACCTTGTACAGAGGCATCATTGGCTCATTGCTCTACCTAACTGCTAGTAGGCCAGACATTGTGTTCTCAACATGTGTGTGTGCTAGGTACCAAGTGAACCCCAAAGAATCTCACTACCCTGCTGCTAAAAGAATTCTGAGATATCTGAAGGGTACTCTCAATCTTGGTCTATGGTACCCTAGAAGCAATGATTTTGAACAGACTGGATTTTCAGATGCTGATTTTGCAGGATGCAAGGAGGACAGGAAAAGCACGCAAAAGGCAAATATCTTGGAGTAGCAGGAAGCAGACTAGTGTTGCTATCTCTACAGCAGAATCTGAGTACATTTCAGCTGGAAATTGCTGTGCTCAGCTACTGTGGATTCAACATCAACTCCAAGACTATAAAATCCAGCTAAGTAAATCCCCTTTATATTGTGATTCAACTAGTGCCATTGCTATTGCTAATAACCCTGTATCACATAGTAGAACAAAACACATAGAAATTAGATATCATTTCATTAGAGAACATGTAGAAAATGGGGATATGTATCACAATTGAATATGTCCCCACAGACAAACAAGTGGCTGATATATTCACTAAACCCTTGGATGAAACAAAATTCAATAACTTCAAAATTGAATTAGGAATGCTAAATATGGATTGAAGTTGTCTTGAAATATACAATAATCCAAAGTAAAGCTAGAATAAATAACAATTATCAAATAGTATAGAAAATATAATAAATAAATAAAGATAATAAATGAATTAAGTACAAAGAGGTGAGTAAAATTATAACTGGCGTCGAGCGAGGATAACCGGCGTCGAACGAGGAGTACTGACATCGAGCGAGGATAACTTACGTCAAGCGGTCTCAACGCTTTTACGGAAAGAGCAAGGCCGTCTCGAGACAGGGTGAATCTGAACCATTTGATCAATCTTATCAAACAAGTCTTGTGCGCGGCGTTTCAAATATCTAGAACTAGAAACTCTATATATAGGGAAGATACTTCGGTAGTACCTATGCTTTCTTAAACCTAGAATTCCCAATTCAAAATTCTCTGCCCTAGAAAATCTCTTCCTCAAGACCTTCAATCAAAAACCTACAACAACAATGCCTCCCAAGAACAGCGATTATCTCTACGAAGGAGGAGAGCTAGTTCGAAATGGATTCAAAGCCGCACCAGACGAAATCAAGAACACTATCTAGTTAATTCATAAATCAGGGTTAGAATACCTCTTATCTGAATCGACATTAATCTGGAAACGAGAGGTATTAGAGTTATTCTCAAATGCAGTAGTAGACACCGCCAATTCCAAGCTCAAGTCTACAGTAAATGGAATGAAGGTTAAGATCACACCTAAAAGACTGGCTAAGGCACTACAACTGCCAATGCACAAGAGTGTTGAAGAAGAAGAAGAGGTAAGTTCTGAACAAATCCGGTTAGCTTAAGTTTGGTGTCGGATTGAAAATCCACACAAAATATCTAGAAGTGTGTTGAGGAAAGGAATGAACTCAAGAGGAAAGCGATTATCAGACATAATAAGAAAAGGACTGTTATGTAAGATAGGCTCCCATGACAAAATCTCCAGGAAAATGTTCATTCTTTTGACTAGAATCATCTATACTCTTAAAACTGACTGGGGACAGGTTGTTTTTGATAGAGTGATAGAATGTATCCAAGCACCCAACATGGGTAGGATACTATCCCTTTACCTTGTAAAGGTGATCCCAGATACATTGAACCATAGACTTGGATCAAAAATAAACCAGATGAAGAAAATGGACATAAAGATGCTGAAACGGTGGGAAAGGATTTTTTCAAATCAACAACCAGCAGAAACATCCTCCAAGCCAAAGAAAATTCAAAAGAAAAAGAAGAAGCACGCCTCTTCCAGTTCTTCAAGCTCATCCTCCTCCAGAAAGAAATCAAAATCCACCCCAATCCACAATCCTGATCTCACAACATCTGAAGAAGAAGAAGAAGTGAAAACACCTAGGGACAGTATTCCTGACACACAAACAGGTACTGATCCAATATTGGAAGTGGTTGCTAAGATCAACAAGGAACAAAGTGAGAAAGAGCAAGAAGAAGAAGAGCGAGAAGTTCCATCTGGATTTTTGGCTATTGCTGAGGGGGAGTTTCTAATTGAGGGGGAGGCTCAGGATGAGATCCCTGTTAAGTTAGACAATGCTGAAGTTGAGGGGGAGTCTCAGCATGAGATCCCTGCTCCAGAGAATCCTGATCTTGATACTATGAATGTGGGAGAAGAATCTCAATCCAAAAAGAAAAAAACTGAGCAAATTATTAAAATAGAATCATCCTCAAGTTCACATATGAGCTATAGAAAGGATTCTTTGTTCAAAGAAGACAGCAGTTGCAGTGCTAGTGAAGGAAGAGCAAATAATGTGGACCTAAGTTCTATACTACCTCAGCTGGAGGATTTGCTTAATAGTCAAAGAAGATCATTGGAGCAGTATATTAAAGAAAATAACACTAAAATGCAAAATGAAGTAAATTTTCAAATGAGATTAATAAGGTTTGAAGTCAACCATCAGATGAATGAAATGAGAGATGTAATGGTCAGGTTTTTCAAAAGAGCTGCTGCTTCTATAGATCACACAACTGACCAATTAAATGACATCAAAGAGACTTCAAAGACCATTAAAGCAAAACAAGAAAGTATTGTAAAGACTGTAGATGATGTTCAAAGCAATCAGGGCATTTTGAGCAACAATATGCAAGTTTTATATAAAGAACAAGTTGCATAGATTTTAACAGGATCTGCCAAAATAGAAGCCAAGCTGCAACAACATAATACTGATATGCTAGCCAAGATTGATGAGAGCTCCTCTACATTAAGAAATCAAGTACAAATGACTACAGATACCATTGATGACCAACTTCTCAAGGTCAAGAAAACTATTGAAGGAGGTGTCAATCATCTGGAGGGTCAGGTTAGATTTCATAAGAATGTACTCAGAGATCATATAGTAGAAGAAGTCATAAAGGGGGAGAGGTCAATAATTAAAGCCAACTCTGATCATGCTATTTGGACCTCCAATTGCATCAGAGAAACCTTAGGCCATCCTCCCATAAACTATGATGATCAAGTTTCTGAATCCAAGCCTGCATCTCCTACCCAAATTCAAAAGGACATTGCTAAGATGTATTGTCCTGAAGATAAGAACAAAAGTAAGAATATTATTTATGAATAAGTAGAATCCAGCAAGAGGAAGTTCAGAGTAAATCAAGGGATGATTATGAACACTGGTCTCCCTCCTCAAGGGACATAATTCTGGCAGCATGGAGAGCAGTTAAGACTAATCCAGGAGAAAGAGAGAAGTGGTACTCTGAAGTTGAGTGGAGAAAATACAGAGATCAGGAGGAGCTGATTATAAAATTTAAAGCTGACAAACTGGCTGGGAGAGTTCATGCAAATGCTAAGGAGCCAATCAGATACTTCCCAAAGCCATTTGACTACTTCCAGAGAAGGCAAAGAGTTGCTGAAGCTCAAACCAAGAAAGCCAGGAGAGGACCATAAATTAAGGAACCAGAACAACAATAGGACTTGAATTTTTTTTTAAAATTATCTCAGACAATATATTGTGTAAATTGGACAATCTTAATGAGCTCCCAGAGCAAACTGATTCTTCCTTGATTATCATCATATATATGCCTGTGATGTGTTATTTTCACTATATCTACATGATTAATTCTGAACTGCTTGTGATGTAGATCATGTCACAGTGCTTATGTTATAACTCATGCCTGAGATGTTTTCTCTTATTAGATTGATATGGTAATCTGATTTTATGAAAAGTGTTATATTATCCATATTATGATTGTCTGTGTAGAAATATTGGTTATCTTTATAAAAAGGGGTATATCATTGAATAAGGTTATGACTTCTTCAAATAGGGGGAGATTATTGGGATCATTGCTCACAATGTCCTAGATTTGGATAAGTCCATTCCTAAATCAAAGATATACCTCATAATGTATTTGATATATTATCTAGAATCATTGTGCAGGAGATCAGGTCAAGCTAAATGAGTTCATCCAAGTCCACAAGCATCGATCCACTACACATCGCTTGACGCCTGTGACCCAAAAGCGTCGACCTATGTTTGCTGTCTCAACGGTAAGGACACTGACTGAAGATTTGAGATTAAGTCAAGAAAGCGTCGAACCAAGGAACATCACTCGACGCCGTGGAATAAGAAAGCGTCGAACCAAGGAACATCACTCGACGCCGTGGAATAAGAAGCGTCGACTGTGTTACACACTGATCAACTCCCTCTTCCTGTAATGCTCTAAGTAAGGGATTGTGCTACAGTATATCTACAACAAGCTAAGCCACGTCGAGACGACGACCATGTCTCGACGCCTTGTCAATTCTAAAGCCGCTGAAGACCATTAATGATCTGACATCATGCTGACTTGGAGGAGCATCTCAGATGGCACGGATTGCGGGTTATAAATAGAAGGCATGATTTGTAATTGAAATATAGTTCTAGCTATTATCTTCTCCATCTTTCAAGGCATAATTTGAGGAAACATCCAAGGAAGAATATCCAAGAAATTCATCAAGATCTGTAGCTGGCATTCACTTCCTATTCTAGAGATATTGCTGTTGCAATCAAGCATACAAAAGAAAGGTTTCCATTGATGAGAAGAACAGTTTTCACCCTGCAAATCAAAGGCTCTCGCAAGAAGACTCAGAAGAAAACTTCTCTTCCTTCGGAATCGTTTTGTTTTGAAGAAATCAATTCAGCAATCTGCTGCTGATATTTTCTGAAGAGAGAAGGTCAAGGAGGAAGATCTTATCTTCCTCAAGAACAACAGTCATTACAGCCTGTGCGATCCAAGAAGATGATTTTTGCTGTTGCTGATCTGTTGAAGAACTCTGTCTGATCATTCAGATAGAATAAAAGGTTCTATACATTGAAGAACTTGAGTCTGGTGATATTACAATCAAACTTTCTATTCCTGTAGGATCTGAATTGTCAGATCTGAGTGTAGGATCTTTTGTGATCTGAGTTGTAGGATCCAAGGGTGGATCTGAGTGTAGGCCTATTATTATCAAGGTTGAGGTAGGATCTGTTGAGATCTGAGTGTAGGCCTGTTGTTATAAAGGCTGAGGTAGGATCTGTTGAGATCTGAGGTAGGATCTGTTGAAATCTGAGAGTGTAGGATCTGTTGAGATCTGAGACTGTAAGATCTGTTGAGATCTGAGCCGTAAGACCTTTTTGTGGTCTGAGATCTGGAGGAGATATAAGCCCTATCTGGCACACTGCTAGAGGGGAGAAGGAGGAAAGTGGATTACCCTAGATAGGGGAACCACTATAAAATTCTGTGTGTTTGTGATTGTTTCTTGAAAGCTCTGATTATAACTCACATATACTTAGGATCTGATCAAGAATTTAAATAGAATTTAAAATAACCTATTCACCCCCCTCTAGGTGATTAGCTACCCTTAAATAAAGACTTTCAGCCCCTGATATTTTCTGCTTTCTTCTTGAGGAGATTTATGATACATTTATTAGCTGCTTCCACCTGTCAATTACTTCTAGGATGATGGACTGACGCAAATCGAAGCTCAATTCCTATTCCATCACAGAAGTTGATCATTTCTAAATTATTAAATTGAGGCCCATTGTCTGTTATTATGGCCATAGGAATCCCATGCCAGCAGATAATTTCTCCCCAGATAAAATTCTTTATTATCTGAGTAGTTGATTTTGCTAAAGCTTTTGCCTCAATCCATTTGCTGAAGTAATTTTTCATAACAAGAATGAAACGTCTTTGCCCACTTGTAGTGGGAAAAGACCCAAGAATATCCATCCCCCATACTGCGAATGGCTAATGAGTCATAATGGATTTCAACTGTTGGACAGGTTGATGCTGGAGTGGGGCAAATTTCTGACATTGAATACACTTCTTTGCGTAGTCAGCAACATCTTTCCTTATCTTGGGCCAAAAATATCCTTGCCTCAGAATTCTTTTTTCCATAGTCCTTGCACCTGAATGACAACCACACTCACTTGAATGTACTTCTTGAAGAATAACTGGAACTTCTTGTTGGGTATATTGTCCTCAATATAACCTTGATTTGAAGAGGCATCACTCCTAATGCTAAGGACATATTGTATTTAACAAAGATACACTTGTGTAGAATATACAGGCACAGGTAACTCAAAAGGAAGGGCCAAACATGGCCTTAGACAAGAAGGAATCATCCACAAGGAGATGAAGATCTGTCTCAGCATAACCGCTGAGACGATGGGTCACAACCGCTGAGACGAGGAGACGTCTCAGCGGGTCCACTGAGAAGAAGACTGGAATAACCGGTGAGAAGGGGACTGGAGCTGCTGCTGAGACTGAAAGCTGTCTCAGCCCAACCGCTGAGATAGATCCAAATGTGCAGACGGGATCTTCTTTTGGCGCAAACGACAAATAAAAGGGAAAAGCAACTCAAATCCGCCCCATACGGTGTCAGGAGGATCGAAATAGCCGTTGAAGTCTTCTGAAGGTATAAAAGAAGAAGCTAGGGCACAACAACAAAAATTGTTCGATTAAAAAGTTCTTGTTGCACGCCGCAATCGAGCATTCTCGTTTCAGCCAGTTGAAGTCATTCTCTGAAGCTGAAGTTAATCTTCCTAGGGAGATTAGATAGCTCTTCCTGCACTCACTCAAGAAGGGCAAGTTGATCTTCTGCTTTGCTAAAGGATAAGATCAAGGTGATTCAAATCTGAAGCTGCTTCCTTTCAGATCTGAAGAAGGAAAAAAGAAGACCTGAGAGTAACTCTTTTATCTTCTGTAATCAAAACAAACTCTATTATATTTTTGTAAGGCATTGTTGCCTGAGAAAAAGGCTGTTGAGCCTGTGTGTAAAGCTGTGTTGACAGCTTGAGTGGTAGGACCTCTTGATAGGTCTGAGGTAGGAAATCTGTGGGATTTCTGAGCGGTAGGAGTTATAAAACTCTGAGCTGTAGGGTTGCTGAGCCTGAGGTGTAGGGCTGCTGAGCCTGAGTGTAAGGCTGTTGTGCCTGAGGTAGGATCACTCTTGATCTGAGAAGTTCTGAGGAACTTGTGGTGTAAGCTCGAGGAGCTGAGATTGGAGTTTGTGGCCTTGTCTAACTCATTGTTAGAAAGGTGAAGGGGGAAAGAGGACTACTCAAGACACCCTGTCTTGAGGAACCTCTATACATCCTTGTGTGTTTTCTGTGATTGTATTTTCTGCAGCTAGAAACATTAGGTTTATAGAAAGAAATTAAGTAAAACCTATTCACCCCCATCTAGGTATTATTGACTACACCTATATAAACTATCAAGTGGTATCAAAGCGAGGTTAATCAAAAGGACTTAACAGTCTAATCAGATCCTATACAGGAGTAGTCAAATCTGAAATCCAATGGCAAGCAGTGGAATGAAGAAGGAGTTGGGGTCAATGAAGTTGCCCATGTGCTCCAAAGAAAACTTTGGGATATGGAAGCAAAGGGTAAGACTATTCATGGAAACCTCAGACCCAAGAATCTTTTTAACTGTCAAAAATGGTCCTTATACCTTTGAGAAAGCCTCCACCATTGACCCTACTAGAAAAATACTTAAGGTATTCTCTGAGCTGACCAATGATGAGATAGCACTGTACACTATGGACAAGAGAGCCCAAAACATAATAGTAAATTCCATTGATGACACTACATTTCAGAACTTGGTACACTGCACAACTGCCAGGAAATGTGGGACACATTGGTGGTTTATATGGAGGGAACAGCTGAAGTGAGGGATGATAGAAAGTCACTCCTCAATCAGGAGTATGAAGCCTTCAGATAGCTGAGCAAGGAGAATATCTCTATGTGCTATGAAAGGTTCTTTAGGATTGTAAATGAACTAAGAACCTATGGAAGGGTATACACAGATTATGAACTTAATGACAAGTTCCTTAGATCTCTAAACAGAGATTGGGACACTAAAATTTGTGCAATTAGGGAAGGGACAAGGCTTGGAGAAACCCCTACCCATACTCTATTTGGGAAACTGCTCTCATATGAGATGCAGCTTTCTGCAAGAAAGGAGGAGGACACTTCTTCCAGGGCTCACGCAAGGGAGAGATCTGTTGCTTTCAAAGCTGAAAGCTCTAAGAAGAACAAGGTTAGAGTACAGTCACCTCCAAGAAAGACTGCTGAATCTGAAAAATCTGAGAGCAGCAATTCAGACAGCTCCTCTTCTGATGAGGAGTTTGCTGCCTTCACAAGGCAGTTCAAGAAGATGATCAAGAGGAAACAATGGAAGAGCAAACCTTCCTCCTCTTCTCATCCCAAGAAGGATCATTACAGATCTGAGAGGCAACATCCCAAAGGGGACAGGTATGACTCTAAATCTAGTAAACATGTTTCAACTAACAAAATTTGCTATTGCTGTAGTAAGCCTGGACATGTCATTGCTGACTGTCCAGTCAAGGGAAAAGAAAGAGGTGACAAGAAGCCTCATCACCAGAAGGAAAGGAAGGGAGAAAAATCCTTCCTGGCTAAGAAAGGCAAGAGCTGGAGTAAATCTGAGTCTTCATCTTCAGATTCAGATGGTGAGGAGAAAGCCTACTTGGGGCTGTTTGCTGATCAGGAGGAAGAAGACTATCCTATTACCAGGATAGCAATCAGGGCCCCTCTATCACATTCAGATAGTGATGAAGAGGAGGATGAGGTCACTCTAGATGACCATGGGTTGATGGCTATAACTGAAGATGAGGATAGCCACAACAATTCAGAACATGAGCAGGTATTGATACACTGCATTTCCTCTTCTTCTGATTATGAAAAAAATCCAGAATCTGAATCTCCTCCATCTAAAGTTGGAGGTGAATCATACTCTGAGGTGGATGTCAATCAATTGATTGATGAATATGGTGCACTCCTGGAAGCTCTAAAAAAGAGCAAAAAGCTAGCCAAGAGGCAAGCTCAAGAAATTGCTTCCCTGAAGCAACCAAAATCTGAGTGCATTGAGCATGCTACCCAGCTAGCTCAAATGAGCAATGAGATTGGCAAGCTAAGGGGAATGTCAATGATCCATGTGGGCACCATAAGCCACAAGAATAAGATCATCAAGGATCTTGAAGAAAAGCTCCTAAAGGAGAGGATGCTAGTGGCTAAGTTCTCCCAGCCCAAGACAGTGATGCCTATTATTGACACCTTCAACTCCCAGAGCAAGAGAGGTATTGGTTTCAACAATGAGGCATCTACTAGCAACACTAAGGGAAAGGTCAAGGACTCAAAAGAATCTAAGACCTCCTTTGTGAAAGTCTTGATGCCTTCAAACAAGTATGACCAAGAAAGTGTTCATGGTCACTTATTAAATGGAAGTTCCTGTAACTTGAGCAGGAATGCTCACAGATATGGAAATAGAAAGGGCATGGGATTGAGTGCAATGAAAGATGCACATGAGGAAATACAAATAGCCCAACCTGGACCATTTGTGTTTGGTGTCTCAGTACCTTCAGTCAAGAACATGGAAGCAAGCTCTTCCAAATCTGCTTCAGCAAAAAGCACGACTGCTGTCAAATCTGTTGACAAGTCCTGCTGCCCAGTGTCTGATTCCATCAGATCTTGTATGACTGCCAAGTCAATGCAAGCTGAGGCTATCAGGACAAAGAGCAGGAAGACTGTCCACAGATTATCCTTCAGTCAGATTATTGCTAAAAGAAATAGGAAGATTGCTGATATCTCTTCTGCTGAACATGTACAAAATGCTATACCAATTCAGGAAACTGTTCAGAAAAGGAGATACAATATTCATGATTGTTGGTGCTGTGGCAAAGTTAGACACTTTGTAATTGATTATTGGCACAACCCCAATGTGCCAAAGGCAAGGACTGAACCTCAAGCCAAACCAGCCCTCTCTAGGAATATTCCCTATGGTGTTAACAAGAACCTAGGACCCAAAGTCAATTGGGGTCCTAAGGTACATTAAGTTTTGTGTTGCAGGCTAGTTCAAGTACCAGTCTCAACCAAATATAGTACTTGGACAGTGGGTGCTCAAGGCACATGACAGGAACAAAGGATCTTCTAAAGGATTACCATCCAGGGAAGAATGGACCTAAGGTTATTTTTGGTGGATCAGAAAAGGGGGTCACCAAAGGATATGGTATGATTTCAAATGGCATAGTCTCAATTACAAGGGTAGCTTATGTTGAAGGGTTGCAACACAACCTTGTAAGCATAAGCCAACTATGTGACTTAGGCTATGTCATTGAATTCCACAATGACAAGTGCTTGATCAAAAAGTCTAATGACTTGGAGACCATTCTCTCGGGCACTAGGAGTGGGAATGTTTATTGCTTAGACTTCATTTGTAATTATTCTATTTCCTCTGTGTGTCTTGTAGCTAATGAAAGTGAGTCTCTCTGTGTCCAATGGCACAAGAGACTTGCCCACATTAACTATAAGACAATGTATAGATTATTTTCTAAAAACCTTGTTAGAAATAGTCCTAATCTAAAATGTGTTAAAAGTGGCCCCTGTCATGCTTGCCAAATGGGTAAACAAACTAGGACCACCTTTAAAAGTATTGGCTCCAAGGATACTGAAAGGTGTTTATACCTATTGCACATGGACTTGTTTGGTCCTTTGCCAATTCAGAGCCTAGGTGGAAAGTTGTATACCTTGGTGATTGTAGATGATCATTCAAAGTATACATGGGTATTCTTCCTTAAGAAGAAGTCAGATACCTTATATGTCTTTATAAACTTTGTCAAGGCCATTCAGAATGATCTACTATGTACTGTGGTCAGAACTATAACTGTCTATGGCACAGAATTTCAATCTGAAGCCATGACAAAATTTTGTCAAGAATTTGGTATCACCCAAGAGTTCTCCTCCCCAAGGACTCCACAGCAAAATGGTGTGGCTGAGAGGAGAAATAGGACCTTGATAGAAGCTGGGAGAACACTGCTTAGTGACTCCTCACTCCCAGAATACTTCTGGGCTGAGGCAGTCAATACAGCCTGTTATGTTCTCAATAGAGCCTCCATCAATAAGGTCCTTGGGAAAACCCCTTATGAGATTCTGAAAGGCAAACAACCTATAATTTCTTACTTTAGAATCTTTGGTTGCAAATGCTACATTCTAAATAATGGAAAATCTCAATTAACAAAGTTTGCAGAAAAATGCAATGTGGGGGTTCTTGTTGGGTATAGCTCACATAGTAGAGCTTATAGAGTTTATATCAAGAAAACCCATGTTGTAGAAGAATCTATGCATGTTGTGTTTGATGAGACCAGTCTTCTCTACAAAGAATGGTCTAGTTCTTCTATTTTGACAGGAAATGAAGAAGGGATGCATGAGCTGACTGTCCAAGATAAGCCCAGCAGCAAAACACAAACAACTGCTGCAATTCCTGAAGAAGAAGAGGTACAAGATGGTGAAGTCACAACTAAACCAGTAGAACAGCCACAGCCACAAGAGGACCCTCTTCCAACTGCTACAAGGCACCTAAGAGATCATCCAAGAGATTTAATAATTGAAGATCATACCCAAGGCATATTGACAAGAAGGAGAGCTCATAATGAAGCACTATTCTTGAGCTTCCTTTCTCAAATGGAGCCCAAGAAGTTTGAAGAGGCCAATCAAGACACATTCTGGATTGAAGCCATGCAAGAAGAGCTCCTACAATTCAAGAGATGCAAAGTTTGGAAGGTGGTGCCAAGACCTTAGGGACACAATGTGATTGGCACCAAATGGGTATACAGGAACAAGCTTGATGAGAATGGTACAATCATCAAGAACAAGGCCAGATTAGTTGCCAAAGAATACAGGCAAGAGGAAGGTATAGACTTTGATCAAACCTTTGCTCCAGTTGCAAGGTTGGAAGCAATTAGGCTATTCCTTGCCTATGCTGCCTACAAGGGGTTCAAAGTCTACCAGATGGATGTCAAATCAACCTTCCTCAATGGAGACTTGAAGGAAGAGGTATATGTTGAACAGCCTTCAGGTTTTGTGCATCCAACCCTATCTTCACATGTTTACCTTCTTAGGAAAGCATTATATGGTCTCCAGCAAGCTCCAAGAACTTGGTATGAGACTTTGTCCAACTTTCTCGTCAAGAACAAGTTCATGAGGGGAAAGATTGATAGCACATTGTTTCTTAGGGAAACAAGGGGCAAGTGTCTCTTAGTCCAAATTTATGTTGATGACATAATCTTTGGGTCTACTGATGACAACCTCTGCAGGAGATTTGCCAATCTAATGCAGGGGGAGTTTGAAATGAGCAGTATGGGTAAGCTCAAATATTTCCTTGGGCTCCAAGTGAAATAGTTTGATGATGGAATTTTCATCTCCCAGACCAAGTACACTAAGGAGCTCATCAAGAAATTTGGGATGGAATCAGCCTCCACCATGAGAACACCCATGGGGTCCAATGTATCATTAGTTAAGGATGAAAAGGGGAAGGCCTTTGATGAGTCCATGTACAGATGTATCATTGGATCTCTATTGTACTTAACTGCTAGAAGGCCAAACATTATGTATTCTACATGTGTTTGTGCTAGGTATCAAGCCTGTCCTAAGGAATCTCACTACACCTCTGTGAAGAGGATTTTGAGATACCTTAAGGGCAGCTTGCATCTTGGCCTTTGGTACCCTAAGAACAATGACTTTGAACTAACAGGCTTTTCAGATGCAGATTTTGCAGGTTGCAAAGAAGACAGGAAGAGTACAAGTGGTACCTGTCAATTCCTAGGGAGAAGATTGATATCTTGGAGCAGCAAGAAACAAACCAGTATGGCAATATCCACAGCTGAATCTGAATACATTGCTGCAGGAAGCTGTTGTGCATAACTCCTTTGGACACAACATTAGTTGGAGGACTACAACCTCAAGGTAAGGGAATCTCCTTTGTATTGTGATTCATCCAGTGCAATATATATTGCTAAGAATCCTGTCTCTCACAGCAGGAATAAGCACATAGAGATTAGATATCATTTTATTAGAGAACATGTAGAATGTAAAGATATCTGTCTTGAATTTGTCCCCACTAACAAGCAAGTAGCTGATATCTTTACAAAGCCACTGGATGAATCTAAGTTTAATGCCTTCAAAATTGAACTTGGCATGCTTAGTATGGAATAGACCTAAATGTAGTAGCTGTCACTATAATCCATTCTAAATAGTATATTATGAAACTTTACTTTACTCTACACTACAACTCAGTGACATGTCTAGGACAACTATTCAACCAAAATATCTAGACTAGGTCTAAACCTTAATATCAGCTAAAGTGCAGTAGTATGTTCAGCTGAATCAGCTGAGAAAATCCCAGCTGAACCGCTGAGATGAGGAAACTGTCCCAGCGGTTGACACTTTACTATCCCAGCGGCCTAGGTCTCCGTCTCAACTGAACCGCTGAGACGGGATATGTTCAACATGACATCTGTTAATTAACCCCGAAATCCTTGAAACAATAAGGTAATCAAGTCTAAAAACCTAGGGTTAATAAAATCGAAATTAAAAACCTATAAATAGACACACTGTAACCTAAAACAAACCACAAAGCCAAACCCTTAGTCGTCGAGACGATTCATCTTCTCTTCCGTCTCAGCGCATCGATTCTCTGCTTCCATGGCGCCAAAAAGCTCGAAATGGATTCTCTCATGCCTCAGAAGAAATTCGACACGTGATTCATCTAATGGAAGCTCAAGGTCTGGAGCACATGCTGTCTGAGCCGTGCTGCATTCTCAAAACTGAAGTTCTGGAATGGTTCAACCATGTCAAACTGTCTCCATCCAAAATCATCCTGATGTCCAAGATAGGAGGTGAGAAGATAAAGATTACAGTTAAAAGGTTGGAGAAGGGGTTGAAATTAACTCCCTGCAGTAAATCTGAAGTGGAGGAAATATCTGAAAAGGATAAGAGGACTACCCTAAAGTGGACGGACAGGATACAGTGATACTAAAACCAGTTGTCTAAGGAGAAAGTTCTTCAATCAACAAGGGAAGCTGTTGTCTGATATTGTAGGCAAAGCTATCCTATGCAAGCCTGGTTCACATGACACTATCTCACAGTTCATGTTTGAATTAATGACAAGGATAATTCTGTCCAAGAGAACCTCATGGGGAGAAGTCATCTTTCAAAGGATAAAGGAATCCCTACAAGCCCCCAATATGGGAAGAATACTATCTCTGTACCTGCAGAATAGTTATTCAGAGATCTTTGCAAACTCCAAGGGGTCAAATCTCCATTACCTCAAAAGAATGGACATTAAGATTCTGGATAGATTCTCCAGGGTGCTCCCTATGAGCCAGCCATCTGTGGCAAAGGAAAAGAAGAAAGAAGTATCCCAGCAGAAATCAAATTCATCCTCAAAATCAGATGGGTCTGACAATTAGGACATTCATGGCTCTGACCATAGATCTGCAAGCAGCCCAGTGAATATAGATAATGAAGATGTCCCCAGGACAGGAATGGATGAGGAGCCACAAGGAAGAGATGTGCCCAATCCTGAGCCAACTCAAATGAATGCTGATCCAGCTGTTGCTCAAGCTGAAGATGAATTTCCCAATTCACCTACCCATGGTAAATCAAGACTTCAGTTAGGCCTCTCCTCTCTTTCAATTGTATAGTCTAGGTGTCTAATTCATCAATCATTCTTTTAGGTGACCCTAGACAAAACTCTCCTCCAATGAATGCCCTAAGTGAGGGGGAGCATAGCCCAGCCTATGCAGGAGAAGGTGGGTCTGCTAGTGAGGAAGAACATCAACAGGAACCAACCAATCCCAATCTACAAAGTGCACTAAATGCCCCATCTGAGGGGAAGCAGATCCCTGATGCTGGAAGGGCTATAACTCAGAGTGGAGCTGCAAAGCTGGTTGCAAAAGACTTGGCCCAGGAAAGACCAGCTGCTGCTCTAGACACATCTGACTTGCTAAACTCAATACAAACCATGATTGAGGGTCAGATGCTGTCAGTAAAAGAACTGGTTGCTGAAAGAATACAAGATGCTACTGCTCAAGTTAGGGATGAGCAAAATGCTACAAGAGCTGCATTGACTCAGGAGATCCAGGCCAGTGAGCAGAGAATGGAGTTAAGAGTGGCTGGAGTAAGAACTGAGCTGAATGACCAGGTCAATGATGTCAAAACTGCATCAGATCATATCCTTCTGTAGATGACAAGATGGTTTGAAATGGCCAAAAATACTGTAGGTGCCCAGCACACAATCTTGAAGGACATTGCTGACCACCAAGGGGATTCCACAAAGGACATCACATATGTAAAGAATCACCTTTACAAAAACCAAAATGTCTGGGAAAAAGCGGTTGCCAGCATGACACAAGTGGTCAACACATCATGCAGCCAAGTAAAATCCCACATTGACAAGGCAAATGACTTCATTTTGGATGATGTGGACAGCACCTTTCAGACTCTCTCCCAATCCATAATTCATCAACACTCTAAAATAGAGAAGAAAATAGTGGAAAACAGCAAAGCAGGGGAGGAGAAGATTACAAATCTACATGCTAAGATGAAAGGAGCACACATCCAGTTATATAACAACATGGAATCCTCACACAAACTGATACTGTCAAACCAAGAAGCAGCAAGCAAGCAAGTGGTGGAAGTGGTCAACAATGCTTCCAGCACTATTCAAGAAAATATCCTTGCAATGGTCAGAAAGGTCACTGACACTCAATGTGACACAAGTCTAAATGTGCTGCAAGGAACAAGAGTTTCTTTGAATCTACCAATCCTGAACCCTAGCAGAGATGAAGATTTTGAATTCCAAAGTCAATCAAATCTGATTGCTGATGAGAGAGCAGCAAAAAGGAGAAGGGTAGAAGGTATTCAAACTGCTGAAGAATACATGGCACAGAAAAGAATGGAAAAACTAGAGGACCCACTCCATGATGATGACAATCTGGAGTTGGACACAGTTGTTATGAATACCTGGGTGAGCCATGGAAATCCAATGAAGGACATTGACCATGTCTACTCAGATGTAGAGTGGATCAAACACCTTGAAAGGGAATCCTTAAGGGAAAGGATTCTCAAAGAAAACATGGTAAGAAGGGAAACTCCTCTAAGGATTCCCCCAAGATATCTTCCCAAGTCACTTCTGTATTTCAAAGTAAAGGAGCAGATGAAGGCTGCTGAAGAAGCTAGGAAAAGAAAGTCTACTGTTGGAGAAAGATCTTCACAGGGTCCATCTTAGAAGAATCATCCTTGAAATTTATTTTGTTATTATTGCATGTACAACTATAAGTTGACTTCTCTTTTATATATCTGTACTGAACATCTAAAGTGGAATGAAATTTCCTATTCTGATCATAATATCGTGTTTGTTACTGTTGATATGTACTTTTTATCTCTAGTATTCAGTAGATTAAATGGAGTGTTCATATTGCAATGGCTCAGCTATTACAGGAAATAGCTCTCCAATTAAGGGGGAGTAAATTCCTTACTTAGTTGAGGGGTTTCTAGCACATGCTAAGAGTGCACAGGTTAGCCTATAGATTGATCCAAAGGGATCTATAGATGTTATCCCTCTATACATGGCAAGTTAAAGGGGGAGATAGGAAATTAAGGTTGAACAAGGCAGAAAGGGGGAGATAGGTCCAGTACCAATGCTGGAGAAAGGGAAGAAAGAGTCGATGCTTATGCTTAGAGTGTTAGGTCCTATGCTTCTCATATCACTTTCTATAAGATCATTTTCTTTCTGTGATAAGATTTTTATTGTTAATGGACCTTAGCATTGGGGATGTTCTGCCTTCTTCAAATAAGGGGAGATTGTTGGGTATATTGTCCTCAATATAACCTTGATTTGAAGAGGCATCACTCCTAATGCTAAGGACATATTGTATTTAACAAAGCTACACTTGTGTAGAATATACAGGCACAGGTAACTCAAAAGGAAGGGCCAAACATGGCCTTAGACAAGAAGGAATCATCCACAAGGAGATGAAGATCTGTCTCAGCATAACCGCTGAGACGATGGGTCACAACTGCTAAGACGAGGATCCGTCTCAGCGGGTCCACTGAGAAGAAGACTGGAACAACCGGTGAGAAGGGGACTGGAGCTGCCGCTGAGACTGAAAGCTGTCTCAGCCCAACCGCTGAGATAGATCCAAATGTGCAGACGGGATCTTCTTTTGGCGCAAACGACAAATAAAAGGGAAAAGCAACTCCAATCCGCCCCATACCGTGTCAGGAGGATCGAAATAGCCGTTGAAGTCTTCTGAAGGTATAAAAGAAGAACCTAGGGCACAACAACAAAAACTGTTCGATTAAAAAGTTCTTGTTGCACGCCGCAATCGAGCATTCTCGTTTCAGCCAGTTGAAGTCATTCTCTGAAGCTGAAGTTAATCTTCCTAGGGAGATTAGATAGCTCTTCCTGCACTCACTCAAGAAGGGCAAGTTGATCTTCTGCTTTGCTGAAAGATAAGATCAAGGTGATTCAAATCTGAAGCTGCTACCTTTCAGATCTGAAGAAGGAAAACAGAAGACCTGAGAGTAACTCTTTTATCTTCTGTAATCAAAACAAACTCTATTATATTTTTGTAAGGCATTGTTGCCTGAGAAAAATGATGTTGAGCCTGTGTGTAAAGCTGTGTTGACATCTTGAGTGGTAGGACCTCTTGATAGGTCTGAGGTAGGAAATCTGTGGGATTTCTGAGTGGTAGGAGTTATAAAACTCTGAGCTGTAGGGTTGCTCAGCCTGAGGTGTAGGGCTGCTGAGCCTGAGTGTAAGGCTGCTGTGCCTGAGGTAGGATCACTCTTGATCTGAGAAGTTCTGAGGAACTTGTGGTGTAAGCTCGAGGAGCCGAGATTGGAGTTTGTGGCCTTGTCTAACTCATTGTTAGAAAGGTGAAGGGGGAAAGAGGACTACTCAAGACACCCTATCTTGAGGAACCTCTATACATCCTTGTTTGTTTTCTGTGATTGTATTTTCTGCAGCTAGAAACATTAGGTTTATAGAAAGAAATTAAGTAAAACCTATTCACCCCCTCTAGGTATTATTGACTACACCTATATAAACTATCACTTCTTTTTCTGAGACACATCTGGATAAGGGAGCTAAAAAGTTTTTTCGATATAAGATACCTGAAATCAGATAATAATAAGCTGACTTTAATCTAAACCTTTTCTTGTCTTTGACACTAGCATGGAATTTTCCTGATGATATATATAAGATAAAAGGATCCATCCAGGAAGATTTATGATCGATCTGCATCACTGAATCTTCCTCAATCGCTGGGTGGAACAGATCTGAAGTGGTTCCTCCTGATAATAACCCGAATTTAGCTAGGTGATGAACATCTGAATTTTCTGATCCCGGGATCTGTTGAATAGTAAAGCTCTTGAACTTCCCAATCTCTTACTTCACTATCTTCTGATATTTCTTTAAGACTGGTTCCTTAGTTTCGTAGGTACTATTTACCTAAGACGCCATAACTAAAGAATCTGTTTTCACCTCAATATCCTCAATACCCAATTCCCTGGCAAAACGAAGTCCTGCTAAGAGAGCTTCATATTCTGCTTGGTTATTGGTGACCGAAAAATGAAACCTCAGGTCTTGGTTTAATTTGATCCCATTTGGATTAATCAAGACTATTCCCGCAATTGAAGAACCTTTTCCTGAAGCTCCATCAACATAAACTATCCAAGGAATAGGCTTTCTGATATCCTCCTCAAATTCGTAGCCTGTTGCGTCAATTAAGAAGTCCGCTAATACCCGTGCTTTAATTGCTACTCGAGGAACATAGGAGATACTGAATTCACTTAACTCGATAGCTCATTTAGCCAATCTGCCTGAGTGTTCCGGTTTTTCTAGCACACTCTTCAGAGGTAAATTCGTGACTACTTCAATAGAATGAGCTTGGAAGTAAGGTCTGAGCTTTCTAGCTGAAATGATAAGAGCTAAAGCATGTATCTCTAATATGGGATATCTGCTTTCCGCATCCTTTAGAATCCTACTGACATAATAAACCAGATATTGTTTCTACTTTCTTCCCTGACTAAAAATGAGCTAAGCGCATCAGCTCCAACACCAAAATACAAAAATAAGTTTTCGCCCTCGCGAGGGCTCTGGAGAAGAGGAGTCGAAGTTAACAGTCTCTTTAGCTGATTGAATGCTAAATCACACTCCCTAGTCCATTCGAACTTGGATGCTTTTCTGAGAATCATGAAGAAGGGAGCACTTTTATCTCCTGATCGAGATATAAATCGGCTCAACCCTGCCATTATGCCTCCCAGCTGCTGAACTTCCTTTGGCGACCTCGGAGGTGCCATTTCAAGGATTGCCTTTACCTTATCTAGATTTGGTTCAAGGCCATTTGGAGTTTGAAGATGACCTAAGAATTTACCCTTTCTAGCTCTAAATATACACTTTAATGGGTTCAACCTCATATTGTACATTCAGAGCGTTGAGAAAGTTTCTTCAAGATCTCTTAAATGAACTAGAAACTGTTTACTTTTGATAAGAAGATCATCCACATACACTTCAAGATTTCTACTTTTCTGCTTCTTGAATACAAAATCCATCATTCTTTGATAGGTTGCACCTGCATTCTTCAAACCAAAAGGCATTACCTTATAACAAAAACACCCATCGTTTGTTATAAAAGAGGTATGAGGAATATCTGGCTTGTGCATTCTGATTTGATGATAACCTGAAAAAGCATCTAGGAAGCTCATGTAGGGAAATCCAACTGCTGAATCAACAAAAGAATCTATCCGGGGCAAGGGATAATAATCCTTTGGGCAAGCCTTGTTGAGTTTAGTGAAGTCTACACACATTCTCCACTTTCCACCAGGCTGTTTTTTTACCATAACCACATTTGAGACCCAATCAGGATATTGGACCTCCTGAATAAAACTAGCTTTGAGAAGCTTTTGGACTTCTTCTCTAATAGGCTTGGCTAAAGTAACTGCCACTGCTCGTTTCTTCTGAACAACTGGTATGAAGGCTGGATCTATGTTCAAATGATGGCAAGCTATATCAGGATCCATCCCTGGCATGTCATTTGCTGACCAAGCGAACATGTCTAGGTTTCTAAATAAGCAAGCTATTAACTCCTCCTTCTCAATTTCAAAAAGTTCTGCATTAATTGAAAGCATTTTGCCCTCATCTCCTTTAATTGGAATAACCTGGATACCTTGGGCGGATTCTAAATGAGTTCCCCCAGCTCTACTTTTAATTTCAACCTCTTGTTCTTCCAAAATGGATTCTTCCGAAGCTTCCATTTTTTTATCTGAGTGTGTCGAAGAAATAAGCTGAAAAGAACAGCCAAGTGGTTTTTAGAAAGGCGGTCAATAAGGTAAAAATAAATGACCAGAAATTAGTTCAAATTAAACGAGATAACATCAGTTAAAAAGAAATGGAGAAGAGGCACATTTTATTAAAACAAATTCATTTGCAAACAACAGTATTGAAAAAGTTCAGGGGAGTTTAATAGCTAGAAAGTAAGAGGACAATCATCAGATAAAATTGGTCTCAAAATTAAGTGTTGAGATCCCCTTATTCAGAACTTAGAGGTATCAGCACTTCATCTTTGACTCCTAACTGAGAACCTATGTCGACGAAGCTAAAAGTCTTGACGTAGCATTCCCGGGCCATCTTAGGGTCGTTCCTAACCCTAAACTGCTTCCCTTGGGCAGAGAACTTAAGGGAAAGATGAAAAGTAGAGACCATGGCCCTGTACTGATTGAGGATAGGTCTACCAAAAATCGCGTAGTAGCTGTTGGGAGCATCTACTACTACGAATTCGGCTTGCTTGATGATCCTACCCATCATCACAGTTAGAGAAACTCTCCCTTTGGCCTCCTTCTTTTCTCCTGAGAAGCCATAAAGGGGTCCTTCGGTGGAAAGCATTTGCTTCCCAGTCTTCATGGCTTCGAAGGTAGGCTTGAACAATAAGTTTACTAAGCTTCCAGTATCTACTAGAATCCTGTTGGAAATTGTATTCACAATTACCTTGATTTGTGAGAAGTCACCCTTAAACTAAGATTGAATTGCTTTTGTATTTGATATGCTTTTCTAGTATTGTCTTGCAGATTATCATTGCTAAGTGTAAATCAATGTCAGGTCACAATGGGTCTGCAAACACAGTTTCATACAATGTAATTCCTCATTATATGAAACATGGTGATGACTCATGTGTGATCTCTCTATTGGGGTACACTTCATTTTCAAGACTATTGAAGACTTTGGAGTGCGGTTGCAGTAAGTGTTCAAGAGAAGAAAAGAAAATTTTCTGAAAACAATTTCTCTAAGGATATGTCTCGAGAGATCATGCATGTCTCGAGAGTTCTGGGATGTCTCGAGAGGCAAGTTCTTTGGATCTCGGTATTTCTGTTCTTGATGACTCGAGAGATCAAGCTTGTCTCGAGAGTCCTTAAGACCGAAATCTTTGTATTGTCTCGAGAGATCATCGAGTTCTCGAGACATCCCTTTCCTGCTCTCTTTGTTTCATATCTCGAAAGATCCGTTAGTTCTCGAGAGATCCCTTATGTCTCGAGAATTCTGTCCGTTAATTTCTATTCTCTTTTCTCTGTTCTTATCGTTTCGTAAACGCTCTTTCCCGATCCTAACGGCTATATTGAGTGCGTTTAAGGTCGATTTAGCCCTTAATCATTGCCCTCTATATATAGGATTGCTCTTGGGTTGTTTAAAACAAGTTTTCGAATCATTCTAAACCCTAATTTCTCTCCCGATCAAAAAGAACGAGAAAAGCGCCGCCTCGCTGTCGCCTACGATTGAAGATCGATCTACTCATTTGAGTTGCTGATTTCTATCAAAGAAGGATTCGATCGATCTGTGTTCTGATTCTACAACCTCTATTGGATCGTTTCGGATTGCCAAAGACAGATTTGAAGGATCGTTGTTCTTCCTCATCGTTCTCAAAAGCCATTCAAGAAGAAGGAAGAAAACGCCTCTGTTATTCAGATCTGGTATCTTATTGTTCAAAACCTTTTATCATCTATTGTAGGAGTTGTTATCTCCGAGCTGTAGGAGAAGTTGTTCTCCGAGTTGTAGGAGAAGTTTTTCTCCGAGTTGTAAGAGAGGTTCTCTCTGAGATTGTAGGAGTTTGACTCCGAGTTTGTAGGATCATTCTGATCCGAGATTTAGTGAGTAGTCAAGTCTAGCTGTGGTGCTAGATTGGCGAGGCCGGCAGTGGAGTACCCAAGTACGGGGAACCACTATAAATTCCTGGTGTTATCTGTGGTTGTGATCTATTTTGGGTGCTGTGCTTTACGTTTAATTTTTAATTCCGCAAAAGACGTAGAGATCACCTATTCACCCCCCTCTAGGTGATTTAGGTTGGCAACTAGATACTTCAATTGGTATCAGAGGGTCGCTGTTCATTGCTAGGTTAACACCTTGAACAGGGTCCATCCTTCTAGTTGCTAGAAAGCCATGGATAGAGTCAAGGAATCCTCTCTGAAACTGCCCATCTGCACTAAGGCCAACTTTCCTATGTGGAAGGAAAGAGTCCGTTTTTATATGGAAGCTGCAGATCCCAGAATCTTCCAAGTCGTGGAAGAAGGTCCCCATGTGCCAATGACCGTTTTGTCAACAAATCCTACTGTTCAGATACCTAAGAAAATGATGGATTTGACTAAGGAAGAGATAGCTCTTGTTGCTCTTGACAAGAAGGCTAAGAACATAATTGCTAGTGCAGTGGACGATTCCATGTTGCAAAACTTAATCCACTGCAAATCAGCCAAAGAGATGTGGACATCCTTAATTGTTCTAATGGAAGGTACTGACGAGGTAAGAGAAGATAGAAGGTCTCTACTTAATCAAGAGTACGAGGCATTTAAGCAGAATAAGAAGGAGTGCATTGCTGATGCGTACAAAAGATTCTTCAAGATAGTCAATGGTTTGAGGAACTACGACAGGGAGTTCACAAACGGTGAACTAAATGACAAATTCTTGCGTTCCCTAACGAAAGACTGGGATAGCAAGATTGTTGCTATTAGAGAGTTTGGAAAACTGCCAAGTCTAGAACCTCAAAATCTGTTCGGAAAGCTGTTGTCTCATGAACTGCAAATGAACATCCGAAAGTCTGAAGAGGATGTAAATCGAGCTTCAAGCAAAGAAAGAACCTTAGCCTTGAAGGCAGAGAGTTCAAAGAAGAGCAAAGACATGATACCGATCAGAGAAAAGGAATCTGATAATGAAGAAGAATCGGAAGCCAGCTCCTCCTGTTCCGAACTGTCTGATGGGGAGTTCTCTTTGATTTCCCGTCAGTTTAAGAAACTGCTGAACAAACGAAGGCACATGAACAACAAGCCGTCTTCCTCGGATCATAAACATTCTCGTCGTGATGGCGACTATCACAGGAAGGGCTCAAGCAATAATGACAGGTATAAATCCAAACAGAACAAACATTCTTTTTCTGACATTATTTGCTACTGTTGTAATAAGCCAAGGCACATAATTGCTGAGTGTCCCTACAAGAAGAAAGAAGGTGGAAGAAAAGAAGACAAGAAATCCACTCACGGAAAGAAGAAATCAGATAGAAGTTTTGTCGCTAAGAAAGCCAAAACTCTGAGCGACAGTGACTCCGATGAGTCGAGTGATGAAGAAGAAGCTTACTTCGGCCTGATGGCCATGTCTGATGATGAAGAAGCACCCCCGTACACCGGAAAGGTAAATGATCACACTATTCTATCTGATTCTGATTATGCTTCGGCTGAACAAAAGGATAACCCCTCAGACGATGAATCTGAGCTCATGTCTCAATATACCAAAATGCTCCAAAGCTTTGACAAGTGTCGAAAGGTTGTCAAAACTCACGGTAAGGAGATCATGGCTCTCAAGGAGGTGGAATCTAACTTGAGAAAAGAAGTTGAAGAACTTTCTTCTCTCAAAGAGGAAGTCCAAGCCTTGAAAGACAAGATCAAAAGTTCGGAAGAGACTCTTGCCTTGAAAGATCATTCGATAAATGTCTTGGAGGAATAGCTTGCGGCTGAGAAGAAGTTGGTTGAAGCATTCTCTCAACCTAAAACTGTTCTGCCAATTATCGGTACTTTTACCACTAAGGCAAAAGGAAGCGGTATAGGGCATGAAGCTAGTACTAGCAATTCTTCTAAAAACACAATTGCTAAGAAGAATGGTTTGGTTGCTAAGAAAGCTACCACCAAAGAAAAAGGGAAAGCTCATCAAGAGCCTGTAGCATTCAAGAGAGTTATATTCCCTACGAATGCTTATGATATGGAGAGTTCCTATGGTCATTTCACACGACCAATTCCTTTTACGCCTGTGAATGATCATAAGGAATGGGCTCCTCCCCGAAACTTTGGTGATAGTGCTTTTCAAGCACCCTATCAAGAGATTAATCGGAAAGGGTACGGTCCATTTGTTCATGGTCCAAGTGCTAAGAAAGCACCAAAAGTGAAGGCTATTGCACCAAAGCCGAAGAAGACAGTACCACCTTGTGTGTGCTGCCCCCATGAGGCATCCTCATCGAGAAGGACTGCTCCTGCAAGAGCTAACGTTCAAAAAGTTAAGCAGGAGAGTGTAAAAAGATGGTACAACAGATTCGACTGTTGGTGCTGCGGCAAAATTGGTCACTTTGCCGTTGATTGTTGGTTCAACACAACGTATACTAGGAGACCCCAAGTGAACATTGCAAGGCAGACCACTCGCAATGTTAACATTCATCGTGGTGCTCAACTGACAAGGGACCAAGGACCCAAATCTGTTTGGGCTCCTAAGGCAAAATAATCTGTTTTTGCAGGTATGTCCAAAGGCCAATAAAAATCCTATCTGGTACTTGGACAGTGGATGCTCTCGGCATATGACCGGGACAAGAAGCCTTTTGCAAAACTACATTCCAGTTGCGAACGGTCCAAAAGTTATTTTTGGCGGTTCAGACAGAGGAATAACTAAAGGCTATGGTATGATTTCTAATGGCAATGTATCATTTTCCGATGTAGCTTATGTGGAAGGATTACAACATAATCTGATAAGCATAAGTCAACTTTGTGATAAAGGATACATTGTTGATTTTCATAAAGATAAGTGTTTGATAAAGTCGGCTGAAAATCATGAAACGATTTTATTAGGCATTCGCTGTAGAAACATATTTTGTTTAAATTTTCTTTGTATATCATCTTCTACTCCTGTGTGTCTTTTAGCTAAAGATAGTGCATCTCTTGTTGACCAATGGCATAAGAGATTAGCACATATAAATCTCAAAACTATTAATAAATTGCTTTCTCAAAACTTAGTGCGCGATGCACCAGATGTTAAGTGCGTTGAAGATAGACCTTGTCATGCATGTGTAAAAGGCAAGCAAACAAGAGCTACTTTTAAGAGCATTATTGGCAAAGATTCAACCAGGTGTTTATACCTGCTCCATATGGATTTGTTTGGTCCTTTGCAAATTAGGAGTTTAGGAGGAAAGTCTTACACATTGGTTATTGTAGATGATTACTCTCGTTTTACCTAGGTATTCTTTCTGAAACACAAGTCAGATACCTTTGACACTTTTACTAGCTTTGTCAGGCAAGTCCAGAATGAATTTAACTGTTCGGTGGTCAAAATCAGAAGTGACCATGGTACAGAATTTGAATCTGGAGCCATGACAGAATTCTGTGAAAGCCTTGGTATCTTTCATGAGTTTTCCTCTCCTCGAACTCCACAACAAAATGGAGTAGCTGAGAGAAAGAATAGAACACTTATTGAGGCTTGCAGAACCATGTTGAGTGACTCTTCACTACCTGAATATTTCTGGGCTGAAGCTGTCAATACTGCATGCCATGTGCAAAACAGAGCACTCATAAACAAAAACCATGAAAAGACTCCTTATGAACTTCTAAAGGGCAAGAAACTGACCATTTCTTATTTTCGAATCTTTGGTAGTAAATGCTTTGTGCTAAACAATGGAAAGCATTACAAAACTAAGTTTAGTGAAAAGAGCTTTGAAGGTACTTTTGTAGGTTATAGTAGCCATAGTAGGGCATATAGAGTTTTTAACAAGAAAACCCTAGTGGTAGAAGAATCTATTAATGTTGTATTTGATGAGACGAGCATGCTACAAGGCAGCTCCTCTAGCATTTCTTCTGTAGACACAGGTTCAAAGCTGCAGGACTTAAGCTTGGATCAGCCAGTTGAAGAAAATTCTCAACACTTCATCAAGATTCCCCCAATAACTACCTATGAAGAAGATCATCCTGATGAAGAGCCAATCCAAGTGGAGGAAGATACTCCAACAGTAGAAGAAACTCCTATTGGTCCAAATCATGCAAGGAACCTCAGGCTATGACACATGAGGGATCATCCAGTTAATCAAATCATAGGAGATCCTCATGAAGGAATAAGAACAAGACGAGGTACCATTAACGAGAATATGCATTTGAGTTTTCTTTCGCAGGTCGAACCAAAGAAATTCCAAGAGGCAAATGAAGATCCATCTTGGATAATTGCTATGGAAGAAGAATTAAATCAATTCAAACGCTGTAAGGTATGGACACTTGTTCCAAAACCCAAAGACAAAAATGTCATTGGAACAAAGTGGGTATACAGAAACAAGCTGGATGAAGAAGGAACAATCATAAAGAACAAAGCCAGACTTGTAGCTAAAGGATACAGACAAGAGGAAGGTATTGACTTCGATCAGACGTACGCTTCAGTAGCAAGGCTCGAAGCGATCAGACTCTTCCTTGCTTATGCTGCTTTCAAGGGTTTCACCATATATCAAATGGATGTCAAATCCGCTTTCCTAAACGGAGACATTAAAGAGGAAGTATACGTTGAACAACCCCCAGGTTTTGTTAATCCTGATCATCCCAATCATGTTTATTTATTACAAAAAGCTTTATATGGTTTGAAACAAGCTCCTCGAGCTTGGTATGAGACGCTATCTAACTTTCTTCTTGAGAACAAGTTCACAAGAGGAAAGATAGATAAAACATTATTTCTTAGGGAAGTAAAAGGCAAGATTTTGCTAGTGCAAATCTATGTCGATGACATCATATTTGGCTCTACGGACAATAACCTCTGCAAAAAGTTTTCTAAACTTATGCAAGGGAAATTTGAAATGAGCAGTATGGGTGAGCTGAAATATTTCTTAGGACTTCAAGTGAAACAGTCTGAAGATGGAATCTTCATTTCTTAGACAAAGTTCACTAAGGAGTTGATTAAGAAATTTGGAATGGAGAATGCAACCTCTATGAGGACTCCAATGAGCTCAGCTACGTCTCTGGACAAGGATGAGAAAGGGAAACCTTTTGATGAAACCAAGTACAGAAGCATAATTGGCTCTTTGCTCTACCTTACTGCCAGTAGACTTGATATAATGTTCTCTACATGTGTGTGTGCTAGATATCAGGTGAACTCTAAGGAATCCCACTATACTGCCGCGAAGCGGATTTTGAGATACCTTAAAGGCACACAAAATCTTGGCTTATGGTACCCAAGAAGTTATGATAGCGAACTAATTGGTTTTTCAGATGCAGACTTTGCAGGTAGCAAAGACGACAGAAAAAGCACTTTCGGGACGTGCCAATTCCTCGGAAGGAGACTTATTTCCTGGAGTAGCAAGAAGCAGAATTGTGTTGCAATATCAACCGCCGAGTCGGAATACATTTCTGCTGGCAGTTGTTGCGCACAACTTCTAGGGATAAAGAATCAACTTCAAGACTACAACATGAAGATCAAAGACATTCCTATGTTTTGCGACTCTTCCAATGCAATTGCTATCGCAAATAATCCAGTCTCTCACAGTCGGACAAAGCACATCGAGCTACGATATCACTTTATCCGGGAGCATGTGGAGATGGGTGACATAAATCTGAGTTATGTTCCCACGGACAAGCAAGTTGCAGACATATTCACGAAGCCACTGGATGAGACTAATTTCTCCTTCTTCAAGATGGAACTTGGAATGCTCAACATGGAGTAATGATCAAATCAAGCAAAACCATGAAGACATGAAGATTACAAAAATTCAGAACTTTTCCTGAAAACTTCAGGCTTATATCTAGAGAACTACATGTTGTCTCGGGAACTTTCTTTTTTCTCGAAACATAAATCACTTTAAGTCTCGACAACATCCAAAGAACTTCTGGGATTTCTCGAGACAGGCTGGTTTTCTCGAGACAAGTTCAAGATCTCGAGATATGGTGATGTCTCGAGATACGGGTTATCACTCGAGACATCAATGAAGGAAATAACTTGCTGAAACTCCTGAGTTCTCGAGACATAACCGATGTCTCGAGACATAGTTTTTTTTAAAAAAGAACTCCAAACGTCAGGTACGCGCTGTTCATTCGTCTAATTTTCTTCAAAATGTCACTTTAACGTCAAATCAAAATTATATATATATAAGAAATCGAAAACTTGATGTTCACAAAATCAGTTTCCGAGACTTCCCCGACCTTTCGACTTTCTCTCGAGCGGCGACAGTCTGCGACAGGTCTCTGTGCTTCGGTGGTTCTCGGTGGTTCTCGATTCTTCATCTTCTCCGTTCGACAGTTCTCTACCTCTTGCTTCAATGGCGCCTTCTCCTCATCCAAAGATTGGCGTCAGCAATGAAGTCGTTCGCTCAGGTATCGCCGGTTTATCCGATGACTTCAAGAATCTGTTTTGCTTGCTTGATGCCGCCGGTCTTGCTTTCGTTCTTGAGCATCCTTGCCGGGTGCTGTTTGATGAGGTTGAAGAGTTCTTTATAAATGTGAAGCCTATCAAGGAAGGGAGAATGTTGGTTTCATTCGTCAAGGGCATTAAGATAAAAATCTCACCTAAGACCCTTGTGAAGTACTTGCATTTATCTGAGCTTGATACTGAAGAGGTGCTAGATGACAATGACTGGTTGAGAACAGCAAGGTACTGTGGTCTGGATTCAAATTTTTCTGCAGTTAAAAGGCATAAGATGAATGATGCGGGGAAGCTCCTGGTGGACATTATCTTAAAGGTTCTATTCTGCAAGACAGGCACACAAGGGCATGTGTCTGAAGAGACTTTTCTGTTGATGGTTGGAATTGTGTCAGGGAAAAAGAGAGATTGGGGCACAATCTTATTCTCCAATATCAAGGCTTGCATTAATTCTCCAAAATTTGCCCGGATCATCTCATTGTTCCTGAATCAGTTCAACCCAGCTATCTTTGACATGTCCAAAGGTACAGTTATCCATCATCTCAAGAAGATCGATGTCCTCTCCATGCAGAGATGGGACATTCGAATCAAGAAGCCGGGAATGGCTAGTGCTACTTCTGAGGGGGAGACTCATCAGTCTGCAGTTGCAAGTGAAGCAGAAATTCCAATTCCATCTTCTGAAGGTCAGGTACCCAAAGTTACATCTTCTCCTCCTCCTCCACGGATTCGCTGTAAAGCTTCAGGTCGAGCCAAGCTACCAATCCGTTCCAAAGCCAAAGGTCAGCCCTCATCAGCTCCAACAGAACTCATTCCATTAGTGACACAGTCAGATCCTTCAGATTCTATTCCATCACCCTCTCATGTTCACATTCAAGATTCAGTTCCATCACCACCACCTCCTTCTCCATCAGTTATTGAAGCAGAAACTTCTTTAGCAAATGAGATAGTTTCAGCTGTTCTAAAGTATATTCAACAAGAAATATCTGAAGTGCGTAGTCCCAGTGGCCAACAGGCAGGGTCTGGTGCTGATTTTGTTTTTGAAGACGATGATGATGATTCCGTTCATGAATTATCACCTCCCCTAGTACACGTTGAGGGGGAGTCAGAGTTAGATACAACCAAGAATGCTCCAGATGAGCTAGGTTGTGAAGAAGACAGTGTTGTTCACTCTCTTGAGATTGAAGAGCTCCCTGATGTTGTTCCTGCTGCTGCCCCTGCTGTTACTCTTCCTTCTTCTCATCCTTCCCCTCCAATCCTTGATGCAGATTCTCTTCTGGGAAAGATTGAAGCTATGCTCAAGAAGCAGAATGAACAGTTTGAGAACTCTTTGACAACTGTTCACAGGAAGATTGCCTCAGTTGAAAGTGATCTTGGTAGGGAGTTAGCTAAAATCAAATCAAATTATAAAAATCTCTCTGAATTGATGAGCCTAGGGAGCAAGCAAATTGAACATGCAACTGAAGGTATAGGCACAGTGTTGGCTCAGACTGTTACAATGACAAAGCTTCAAGACTCATTGTCTGACAAGGCTGAAGCAAATACATTCAGGATTGTTGATGAAGTCGGAAATTTCAAAGATGATACTCTCCAAACCCTATCTGTAGAAGTCAGAAAGGGGGAGGACATTATAATGGAAAGAATGACAGATTTAGTGGAAAACTCTGTGTCAGCTATTCAAAGCTCATGGAAATCACAGTTTGATCAGTTCTCTTCCAGGGTGCTGAAGCAAATTGCTGATATTAATGCTTATTCCTTCAAAACAGCAACGTGGCTTCATAATCAAATTTTTCCTGAGTTAGAAATTGATCCAGATGTTCCTGTTCCTCAGTTTTCTCCAAGGCCAGAAGAACTACTTGGGAAGGCTCCTTTAGTTGAAGATCAATCAGATAGGGCTGGGACCAAAAGAAAAAGAAAACATGGTGAAGGTCCCTCTGTGAGTAGATCTGTTCTGAGTTCTAGCTCTGCAGGCCATAGCAAAGCTCAGGTTGAGAAGGTTCTACCAGAAATCTGGAGCCCAGTCTCAAAAGACATAATTCTTGAATCCTATAAGTTAGTCCATGAAGGCAAAATGAATAGATCTGAATGCTACAGCTCACATGAATGGGAAAAACATGAGACAGCTCAAAGGAAGAGAAGAATTCATTTCAGGGCATTTGGTTATAATAATTCTGATGCTCCGGATCCACCTCTGTTTTACCATCCCAAGCCTTATGCTTATTTCTCCAGACAAGAAGAAAAGAGGAAAAGGAGTTCTTGAAGGATAATGCTGATGCTGACAAGACATATTTTGCTTTGATTCTGATTTTGTGAACATCAAGTCTTCTTAACAATTCAATTTAAACATATATATATATATAATTGTTGATTTGATGTTCTCTACTTGTTCATTTTCATATCATTGTGTAGTATAGCATATTTATTCTATATTGCTGTAATTCAACTTAGTATATAGGGTTCTGACTTCTACAAATAGGGGGAGATTGTTGGAAATTGTATTCACAATTACCTTGATTTGTGAGAAGTCACCCTTAAACTAAGATTGAATTGCTTTTGTATTTGATATGCTTTTCTAGTATTGTCTTGCAGATTATCATTGCTAAGTGTAAATCAATGTCAGGTCATAATGGGTCTGCAAACACAGTTTCATACAATGTAATTCCTCATTATATGAAACATGGTGATGACTCATGTGTGATCTCTCTATTGGGGTACACTTCATTTTCAAGACTATTGAAGACTTTGGAGTGCGGTTGCAGCAAGTGTTCAAGAGAAGAAAAGAAAATTTTCTGAAAACAATTTCTCTAAGGATATGTCTCGAGAGATCATGCATGTCTCGAGAGTTCTGGCATGTCTCGAGAGGCAAGTTCTTTGGATCTCGGTATTTCTGTTCTTGATGACTCGAGTGATCAAGCTTGTCTCGAGAGTCCTTAAGACCGAAATCTTTGTATTGTCTCGAGAGATCATCGAGTTCTCGAGACATCCCTTTCCTGCTCTCTTTGTTTCATATCTCGAGAGATCCCTTATGTCTCGAGAATTCTGTCCGTTAATTTCTATTCTCTTTTCTCTGTTCTTATCATTTCGTAAACGCTCTTTCCCGATCCTAACGGCTATATTGAGTGCGTTTAAGGTCGATTTAGCCCTTAATCATTGCCCTCTATATATAGGATTGCTCTTGGGTTGTTTAAAACAAGTTTTCGAATCATTCTAAACCCTAATTTCTCTCCCGATCAAAAAGAACGAGAAAAGCGCCGCCTCGCTGTCGCCTACGATTGAAGATCGATCTACTCATTTGAGTTGCTGATTTCTATCAAAGAAGGATTCGATCGATCCGTGTTCTGATTCTACAACCTCTATTGGATCGTTTCGGATTGCCAAAGACAGATTTGAAGGATCGTTGTTCTTCCTCATCGTTCTCAAAAGCTATTCAAGAAGAAGGAAGAAAACGCCTCTGTTATTCAGATCTGGTATCTTATTGTTCAAAACCTTTTATCATCTATTGTAGGAGTTGTTATCTCCGAGCTGTAGGAGAAGTTGTTCTCCGAGTTGTAGGAGAAGTTTTTCTCCGAGTTGTAAGAGAGGTTCTCTCTGAGATTGTAGGAGTTTGACTCCGAGTTTGTAGGATCATTCTGATCCGAGATTTAGTGAGTAGTCAAGTCTAGCTGTGGTGCTAGATTGGCGAGGCCGGCAGTGGAGTACCCAAGTACGGGGAACCACTATAAATTCCTGGTGTTATCTATGGCTGTGATCTATTTTGGGTGTTGTGCTTTACGTTTAATTTTTAATTCCGCAAAAGACGTAGAGATCACCTATTCACCCCCCTCTAGGTGATTTAGGTTGGCAACTAGATACTTCAAATCCTTTCGACTGTGAAATTCTCTATCACAGCTTTAATGACAAGGGCATCATTAAAGGGATTCCCGTGGGGTGAAAGATCTTCTTTGCTGAAGACAACCACCTCCAGAGCAGGGGCAGAGGCAGAGGCAACAGAGACTTCGTCCCTGAAGACTCTTGCCATGCTGGACTTCTTAGAAGACTCGAGTCCAGCACCTCCATGCATGCAAAAGAGCAAACCATTTTCCCCCTCAATGTCCGCCTCCACACATTCATAACCGATATGGAGGCTGCCAAAGAGGCCGAAATCTTCTACCTCCTCGCATTCCCAGCCGACTTCAGCGACGATCTTTGCCTTCTTTGATTGATCTTCAATCTTCTAATTGATTAGATCTTAGAGTTTGCCTTCTTTGAGGAACTTTTCAATCAAGAATCTGAGCTCTCTGCAATTTTCGGTCTGATGTCCCCTCTCTTTATGTAATTCGCAATAGAGACTTTGATTTCTGAATTTGACGTTGGATTTCATCGGAGCTGGCTTTTGGAAGAAGGGTTGTCTTTCGATAATTTCCAAATTCTCTGAAATAGGAAGGGAAGATCTGCAAAATATTCTTGCGAGTTGTTAATAGGTTGCCTAGGTTGGCTAGTAGGAAGAGGTAGGAGGGGAGGACAATCTAACGGCTGATCCTGAGTAGGCTGCTGCCATTGAGTGAGTTGTTGATGGTTGATGACTGGGCGATGATGACGAAATTTTTTGCCTCTGGGGGTATGAGGTTGGTACTCTTGGCGAGCTGGCTTCTGATGATGTTGAGGGTTTGAAGAAGAAGAGCCACTACCACCCTGGTAAGACATGTTGGAGAGGTATGAGACGTACTCTGGGTTACAGATCTCACCCTCGATGAATCTGTTCACAATTGAAATTAGTTCTTGATAAGAATGAGGCTCTTTGGTGGTGACTTTTAGCTTCAGAGGGCCTTCTCGGAGGGTGTTGATGAATGCAACTTGGTGGAGGACGGGGCCGACATCACGAATACTCAAGATTGCTTCCTAAAAGCGGACGATGAAGTGAGCTATCGTCTCACTCTCTCCTTGTTTGATCTCAAAAAGGGCTGCCGGGCCACTCTTCCACTTCCTTGAGGTGGCGAACCTCAAGAGAAACTCTCTCCTTAGATCTACAAAATTGGCAACAGATCTGGCAGGGAGGCTAAAGAACCACTCCCTAGCCTCTCCTCCAAGGGAGGTTACAAACAGCTTACAACGGAGAGCTTCAGACAAGGTCCTCATCGATATGGCAGCTTCGAAAGCCTGTAGGTGAGAGATCGGATCATCCCTCCCAGTATAAACTAGAAGTCGGGGCTCTCGGAAGCCCGTGGGAACAGGCTCCCACCTAACTTGATCCACAAACGGAGAAGGCTCCTACCATAAGTCGACAGGGTGAGGAGGTACACCCTCCTGAAAATTCAGGGCTCGGGCAGGACTTCCTCGGGAAGCGGCCTGGTAGAACTCTTGTCGAGCAGCGAACTCGACCCCCTGCGACCTCAAAGGCGCGACAGGCTCGAGGATGGCGCGGTCAGAAATTTGTCCGCAGGCAGGTTGGGCAGCTGCCGGTGTAGCGACCTCAATAGCTTGAGGAGCTAACCGCTGGGAAATCACTTGCAGAGCTTTTCCCATTGCTTTCATCTATTGGGCGATCTCATGCTATGCTCGAGCGAACTCTTGATGAGTTTGCTCGAGTGCTCGCTCGAAGCGAGTTTCCAGATCTTCAGAGGTCGCGCGACCTGCATCTGGATGGCCCCCACCGAACTGATTCCGCAACTCTCGATCTGACATCTCAGACCGCCGCACTTCACCAGCAAATCCAAATCTGAAGGTCATGTGTTTGTTCTGTTGACGCAAAAATTGCACCTCCATGACTTACACTTGAGAATCCAAAGAACCTTTGGATTGCCAGTTACTAGGTTACTAGGAGTGCTGAAACGGTGTCGGTAAGCTACAAGAAGTGATCGCTATTCCGACAATTCTGAGCTGCGAGAAGATCTTACAAGTAAAAGATTAGAGACTAGAAAGGGTTCGAAAGAGACCAGACTAAGGAGATAAGAGCGATCTGAAAATCAAAACCGCTTGGCTCCCTAATTAGCTCTGAATTTCCTCCCACCAAAAAGTCCTCTTCTGGGGACCTCTACCCCTCTATTTATAAACAAGGAGGCTGCCCAAATGGGTAGCTTTTGAAATCACGGGCTGCCCGGGTTTTAGGAGAAGTTATGCAAGGAAAAAAGGGTTACCTGTCATGCCTTTACCATGATAGAAGGAGAAATCTAGATCGTGTGAGCTCGGGGGTAGCTGATGACCTGAACTGATGAGGTCACTCGGCAGTTATATCGATGAGGTCGAGCGATCAGCCATATAAGAAATGGTCTCCTAGATGAGACCGTGCGACCTCCTCTGCATAGTTGACATGGCGATCTTCCGGGCGAACATATAGTATGAATGTTGTCCGAAACTCCATAACTTCTAAGGGCTATTATAAATGACATATTATTAGGCTGCAAGCGGTTCGGTTTGGGTCAGTTTGTACCCAAACTGAAACTGAACCAACACGCTTCGTTTTTCGAAAGGTCCAAACCGAACCGAGCCAAATCCGGTCGGTTCGGTTTGTTGTCGGTTCAGTTTTTATCCGGTTTTGGTGGTTCGGTGTCAGTTTTTGTAATTCCCTAATTAAACATTTACACTCTTGTATATTAAGTGAAACAAATGTTACAATCGTTCATCATACAGTTACCAAAATATTTAAATTTGTATCAATATAATATATAAATGATAAATAAGCATGCAACAATATTTAAAAATATTATAATCATCCCGTCAACATAAACATTATAACCAGAGAAATTATAAATATGCAACAATACCATAGTTGTCCTTCACCGCTTCATGGAAATGAGACTTGTGTGAAATAATAACTTTATTATATATATTTATTAAGTGGCTAAGTGCAAATAGAAGCTAGGCCAGCTGGCTTGTACATAATTTTAAAGTTAACTCATTTAGTCATTTGTCATTTTGGTTTAGCCACTTAAAATTATATATTTATATTAAGTCGAAATGAGACACATCTTATATTTATAAAGTGGAAATGAGACGTAAAATTATTATAATATTAATCGGTTCGGTTCGGTTTGATCGGATTTTACAACTTGAAAACCGACCCGAGCCGAAATGACTTCGGGTTTCACAAGCCCCAAACCGAACTGACACCAAACCGGGCAGCTCGGTTTCACAATCGGTGTGGTTCGGTCGGTTTTGTCAGTTTTTGGTTTTTGCTCCTCACCCTTACATATTACTGCTATGTTCCAAGTTATATTGAATTTTTAAGTGATATTGCAGATCTAATCACCTTATCAATTTTCTACTATTCACTAACCAAAATGAAGTTGAACTAGTTTTGATCCCTATGATTCAAGCTTAACTATATCATGTACAATTGATCTACAATTCATACCATAGGTCCATAATGGATAAATCAAGAAGTGTCCAAAGTTATGTTACATTTCAAGTTGATTTAACCTCAATTAAAAATTCATTAACCATTGGGCATATATCAATTTCCAAAGGAAGTACCATGTTGGTAACTTTAAACTTGCCAATAAAATTTTCAGAGGTATTAGATGACAAAATAACATGATTTCCAGAGTTTCACAATTTTCCAGAAAGTTTGCTATGTTAATTTTCACATAAAATAAAAGGGGTGAATGTGTGACTTTACACAAAAAGTACTAATTTATCTCATCCAAATTTTTTAAGAAAATTACCACAGCATTGTACTGACCTGAAACTATCTTATCCAGAATTTCATAATTTTCCAAAGAGTGTAAACCATAAATATTTCATAAATTCAAATATGAGATAAACTAAATATATAGAATTTTCCCATGTGAAAGACTTCCAACAATTCCACTAAAATTTTCAGAGGTTTAGAACTGGATTTCCAATGTTCTTCCAGAGTTTCAAAATTTTCAAATACTTTTTCCTTGTTAAAATTTACAAAATTTAAAAATGTGACAAATCATAATTTTGATGATAATCAAGAAATGATCACTGGAAAATTCTACAAAAATATTTCAGAGGTCAAAATTGATATTAGAAGTGTTCTCCCTGAGTTTCACAATTTTCTAAAATGCTTTAACTAAAAACATTTCATTAATACATAAAAGAGTCATAATTTAAATAAATCAATTGATTAGGATTTTAACACTCAAAAATCTTAATTTTTATTAAGGTGAGCGATTACATCATGAGAGAGGTGTGGACAAAATATCAGAGGTTAAGATCAAGACAAATGCGTCTAAAATGCCAAATCCCCTTTTTGGCTATAGGCACCCCGTATCACATACCATGCAAAGACATGCAAGTGGATTAACCCAACATGTAGTGGTCCAATTGCTCTTAAATTTTAATTAGGGTCAGATAGTGACCTAATAGGCATGTCACCCAAATTTGGGGTTATTTGGAGTTACCCAACTCCATAAATATCATTAATTTAATAAACTAAATAGTGAACAAAACCATGGAGAAATGTTCTCCTAAAAATCTGATTTTCAGGCACATGATGTTAATAGGGCATATGCATGCATGGGCCAAATTTCAGCACCATTGGACTTAGCATCTAAGAGATATACATATTTTAATTTTTGCCCCACCCTAAGACCAGTCCCACCAAAACTGGTCTACATGGGCCTAAAGTGCTCTAAATGAGCTGATTCAAGTTCCTAATTAAAATAGACATCCAGATCTACAACTTTTATCCCTGGCATTATTTCCTAAAACAGACATTAGGTTGCCTAAACATTGAGTTCAAAAGGCTGTATAATTGTGATAGAAAATCAACATGTAATTATATTAGGGTCTGCGTATAGCCATCATGTAGAAATATGGATGGCTCAGATTTCGTCTACCTATTCCAGCCAAGGGACCATATCTTCCCGAGTTGGAGGAGTTTGATATCCCTTTTCCCGGCCACCCACTGGCGACCACTGCCGGCCACCACCTCCACCACCTCCATTGAGGTCGTGGCTATTGCCAGGAGACGACACTGCCGCCGGAGAAGCCATCTCCGGCGATCCCAAGCTAATTTCTCCCTCTATCTCACATGGGATCGGGCACAATTGAGCCCGATTTCTCTCCTAAATTGATCTAGATGCTAGCACAGAGGGAGGGGAGGAGAAACAGACTTGTGTGGGGGCTTGGCGGTGTGTGTTGTAGCGGTGCGGCATGGTGGTGGCGATCTCTAGAGAGATAGCTAGAATTACCGATTCTCCACTGTTTGCTTTGATCTCAAGGGCTGGCTCGACTCTCTGGAGCTCTCTGAATCTAATGGAGAGGTCTAACCATGCCAGCCATTAAGGCATAATTCGGCCAGCCTTGTTTGCTCCTCCCTACTGCCAAATGGCACCCCCTCCAGCACCAATTTGGCTGAGAATTAACTGAGGGGGTCAGATATGGCCTTGGGCAGATGAGAGGGGGGACAAGTGGCCTCCAATCCACAAAATCCTC
Organism: Dactylorhiza incarnata; assembly: GCA_033032865.1. Taxonomy (NCBI): domain Eukaryota; kingdom Viridiplantae; phylum Streptophyta; class Magnoliopsida; order Asparagales; family Orchidaceae; genus Dactylorhiza; species Dactylorhiza incarnata. Next base: position 13,568,599 of record JAWHQI010000028.1, read on the forward strand.
TTTGTCTCACTTGAAATTTGGGGGAAATTTCCAAATTATCCCCTTGCATGTCATCTCTCTCCAATTCCAGAGGGCATGGGGGGTAATTGGGCAGGTGGGCTGCTGGTTGGGCTTTGGTTGAGGCCTTAACCCATGGGGAATTCACTTGGGCTTTTAATTTCTTCCTTTAGGCTTAATGTTGACCATGGTTGACTTTGGGTTGACTTGGTCAAATTGGTGAGGTGGCTGCCCCCATGTGATGGTCATGTGTCCTATGACATTATCCTATGCTCATTGGGCCATGAGGATGGTCCAATTAGACTAATTTATCCAATAGGTGTGATTTTGACCAAAGTGGGGAATGTTTGACTTTGGTCAATTTAGGTCAATTGATGACCTCATGATGGGGATTTTGGGTCAATTGGGTCCCTCATGATGTTCTAAGACTAGGGGTGATGTCAATTTCATGTTTTGGGGGTCAATTGAGCCTATTGGGGGAAGGATTGGCTTATGTTTACCTAAGTTTGACTTTTGTCAAATTGGACCAATTGATGACCCCATGATGGGGCTTTTGGGTCCATAGTACTCCTTTAAGGTTTTACCATCTAGTGGAATGGTCAATTTGGCCATATGAGTGTAAATTGAACCCTATTGAGTTGAATTGGTCTATATTGACTTAACTTTGACTTTGGTCAATTTGTCCAAATTGGTTGACCAATTGATGAGGCTTTTGGTCAATTGAGTCTTCTTTAGGGTTAGGGATATAGTGGTGGGGTCAATTTACAAGTATGAGTTCAATTTGGGCTTGTTTTGACCTAAGTTGACCTGTATCCTATGGGGACCACATGTGAGTTCACCCAACTCAATGTATCTTATGGTCACTACCTAGCCCAAACTCACCTCACTCACCACATGTCCCATCCCAATTGAAGTTAAGGGGTCTAGTAGGAAATGGGATGTTACAACAAGCTCATTAAATCTACCATGAATTAATTCTCAACTATTTTTAGTTCTTTTGTTATGTACTCTATAAGCCATACTAGTTCAAGAATACGCAAGAAAAAATCCCTCATCAAATTTACCCAAGTTATCCTTAGTGTTTAATAAAAAAGCATTTGCAACCAAAAACATGAAAATATGATGCATTAGGTTTCTTTTGAAAATATAATTCATAAGGAGTTAGTTTTAAAAATGGGCGAATCATTACTCGATTAATGACATAACATGAAGTGCTAATGGCTTCGGCCCAAACAAATCTAGGTAACCCATATTTGGAAATCATAGTGCGTGCTAGCTCTTGAAGGGTTCTATTTTTCCACTCCACTACACCATTTTGTTGTGGGTGCGTGGAGCAAAAAATTTATGTTTAATTTCTATATCATCACAAAAAGAAGAGAATTTTTCATTTTGAAATTCACCTCCTTGATTTGAGCATATGCATTTTATTTTTAGATCAAGTTCATTTTGTATACATTTACATAGTTTAGTAAATTCAACAAACACATCTGATTTAGAAGTGAGAAAAATCGTCCAACAAAATCTAAAAAAGTCATCAATTAGAAAAAAAGAATATTTTCTACCACCTAGACTATAAGTGCTAACTGGTCCAAAAAGATCCATATGAATTAATTGAAGTGGTATAGTAGTAGAAATTTCAGTTTAATTTTTAAAAGAAGATTTTGAAAGTTTTCCTTTTTGACATGGCGAACAAAGTGAAGATAAATTTCCGATAAGCATAGGTAATCAATTTGGATTCAGGCCAGGGCGGTCGACCATGGAAGCTATACATGAGGAGACTCATTGACAACTATCGAGAGAGAAAATAAGATTTGCATATATTTTTTATTGATCTTGAGAAGGCTTATGATAGTGTTCCAAGAGAGATCTCATGGAGAGTCTTAGAAAAGAAAGGTGTAAATGTATCATACATTGACATAATCAAAGATATGTATACAAATTCAGTGACGAGGGTGAGGACATATAGAGGATTAACACAGGAATTCCCTATCATTGTTGGATTACATTAAGGTTTAGCTTTAAGCCCTTATCCATTTACACTTATCTTATATGAGCTCACCAGACATATCCAACACGCAATACCTTGGTGTTTATTGTTTGTGGATGATATTGTTTTGGTCGATGAGCCGCGCGAGGGTGTAAATGCGAAACTTGAATCTTAGCGAGACACTTTAGAAAAGAAAGGTTTTAGGTTGAGCAGGGCAAAGACAGAGTATATGGAGCTTAAATTTAGCAGTGCAAGAAGGACAAATGACTTCGTAATTAAGTTGGGTGATCAAGATACTTCCCGCAGTGAGTGCTTTAAATATCTTGGATCGATAATTCAAAAAGATGGAGGTGCTGATAAAGATGTGATACATAAAATCCAAGCAAGTTGGTTGAAGTGAAAAGGTCCGTCAGGTATCTTATGCGATCGTAAAGTACCATTAAAACTTAAAGGCAAGTTTTACCATTCTGCAATTTGACCAGCAATGCTCTATGGTCTGAGTGTTGGGCAGTGAATTGTGTACATGCGCAAAAAAATGCAAGTTACAGAGATGAGAATGCTTAAGTGGATATATGGACACACGAGACTGAATAAAATTAGGAATGAATGTATTAGGGATAAGACATGAGTGGCACTAATTGCAGAGAAGATGCAAGATGCTCGACTAAGATTGTTTGTACATGTACAAAGGAGACCAGTAGAGGCACCTATTAGGTGTTGTGAGAGCATAGTCACTAGGCATGTTAAATGGTGGAGGGGTAGACCACTATAAGGAAAGACATGATGTACTTAGGAATTAGTGAGATTATGACTAAAGATAAGGCACAATGGAGACAAAGGATCCAAATAAAAGTTGACCCCACTATAGTGGGATAAAGGATTGAGTGTTGATGTTGTTGTATAGGTAATCCCCTAATTAATTTATCTTTTAATAGTTTAAAATCAATTTGGTGCTAAAGTGACCAAGGCACCTATGCCATAGTTCTAATTCTTCATTTTTTAGATATTAAACATTTTATTGAAGAATGAGAAAGATCATAAAAAGTAATCATATAAATGTTGTGATTTCTAGGTTCAGTGAGTACAATCTCAATTGTGTTAGAATTTATGATTTTGCAAAGATTTGTAGAAGATTCAAATAAAACATTTAATCCTTTATCACAAAGTTAACTTATTGAAATTAAGTTATGTTTTAAACCTTCTATAAATAAAACATTTGAAATAGAAAATGATTTGTAACCCACTATGTTGATGCCCATGATTCTTCATTTGTCATTATCACCAAATGTCACCAGTCCTCCTTTCTTCTTAACGAGGCTAAGGAACTTTGCTTTGTTTTCTATCATGTGTTTGGAGCATCCCAAGTCCAAATACCACATGTCTTCATTTCCTTAGTCTGGAAACACACCTAAAAAGGAGATGGAAGTAAAGATATGACATTTGACACATGAAATAAAAGGGGTTGAGACCTTTTTAAGAGTTCTGTGTGGACTCTTGCTGGAAGATGAGGAACCAACAAAAATATTACTTAATTTTTTAATATAAAAATTATTTTTGCTGGAATTACTGCTATCGCCGACAGTAAGGGTTACCGCTGGGCGATAACTTCTAAAGCCATAACCCAACCCAAATTTAGCATGTCAAGGGACTTTTGTCCAACTCTAAATTTTTAATAGCCACATTTAAGTCATGAATTCAGGCCTTTAGTGCTGTGTTTTTGGTCACTAACATTATACATCCATTTGCAAACATTTTCCTTCCATTTTCTATTTTAGAAAGATAGGATTTTAATTTTCTTTCTAAGTCTTCTTTCTCGTGAGTGAGATATTCGATATCGGAGTGGGTCTTAGAAAGAGCTTTTCAAGTTCTTTAACTCTTGCCAAGGAGTGATTTCACTCTTGGCAAGAAACCCTCTATTTCCCTAATACTTTTGTTTCTTTAGTTAATTTTTTTTATTTTCTTTTAATAAAATTTTATTTTCCAACTTTAGGATTTCAAGGTCCTTTAAATTTTTCTCAAGATATTTGCATGTTTTCATATATTCAGAAAATAAATCATCATAAGTGGGAGGAGGTACCTCAATGTTGCTTTAGACACTACTTTCATCATTCGAAGGTGTGTTGCTTTATCCCATGAGGCACATGTTTGCCTCTTCATCATCTCTTGAGATAGAGTTGCTTGATTCCTCGTAGGAGGAGTCATCACATGTGGTCGCCTTTAGCACCTTTTTTTTTCTCCTTCCCTTTGTACTGCTTCTCTTTTTTCTCTTTCAGGTATTTTAGGCACTTGCTCCAGATATGTCCTGTCTTCCGGCAATGATAACACTCCGGTGGTGGTCGCTCCTCATTGTCATCGCTGCTAGAATTCCCTTTCTTGGACCACGATCCCTTCTTATTTGTTTCTTTGATGAAGAATTTTTGGAAGGTGTTTCTCCTTCCGGGTTTTTCATGAATCTTTTGATGTTATTCACAAAGAGGCTTTCTTCATCCTCTTCATCACCATCATCATTATCCTTCATTAATTTCACTGTCAAGGCCTTCTTCTTAGGCACCTTGTGGTATTCATTGCGTTGAATTTTGAGTTCAACCTCATGGGTTTTGAGATTCTCAATGAGACTCTCAATTTGAAGCTGCTTTAGATCATGTGATTCGGAGATGGTCATCACCTTTGGGTTGAATTTTGGTGGAAGAGATCTTAGAATATTTCTCACCAAGTCGCCGTTGGAGAATGTCTTTCAAAGTACTTTTGAGGCATTTACGATCTTTGTGAATCTTGTGTACATGGAGTCCACATCTTCATCGGGATCCACCTAGAATTTTTTGTACTCAGATTCCAATAGGAAGAGCTTTGAATCCATGACCTGTGAAGTACCTTCGTGTGTTAGTTCCAATAAGTTCCAAATATCAAAAGCAGTTTTGCACAAGTACGATTAAATTCGGTTCTATCCAAGGCACAAAATAAGGCATTCATGGCTTTAACATTATTTTTACATTTTATTTTATCGTTATTATCCCATTTATCTTTAAGTTTCTCCCTTGTTATTTCTCCTACTTCCATTGGAGGAGAAGAGTAGCATTGATCAACCATATCCCATACATCTAGAACTAAGGTCATTAAAAAATATCGCATCCTAGTCCTCTAATAATTATAATCGGATCTAGTGAACAATGGAGGTCTAACAATCCCTTGCCCCACAATGAAAGTGAGATCATGATGCGCAATTATTCCGGGTGGTGATACCATTTTGGTATAACCTGACTCTGACACCACTTGTTGGATCTATTGACGCCCTTAGAGGGGGGGGGGGGGTGAAAAAGGGTTTTATAAATTTATAATTTATTAGAAAAACTTTTGCCAAAATGATTATTCAAAATACTTTAGAGCATAGTAAATAAAATCAAGTTAATTAAACAAAGAAAGACATGATTTTATTTCATAAGAAAGTTGATTACAAAAGTTTGATTTCCATAACGCTAGAAATCAATGCGGTAAAATGAAAAACATTTTTTGTTTTCTATATCCGCGCTTCTCCCAAGGACTAATTGGCTCTAGCCTATCTCTCACTAGCTAAAGTCTCAAGCCGACCCTAGATCTAGTCGCCAACACCCACAACGAGTTCCTCCCTAAGACTCATACGTACCTAGTCGCCAACCACATGCGAATTCCACAACTGATTCAAAAATGATCAAGAGGTAAAAGAGAAATACAAGATAGACAAATATAAAATCTGAAATGAAAAGCTCCCCAAACCAAAGAACTCTGAAGAAGATGACGAACGTACGCTAGAGATCGGAGTAGTCGATGCGTTGTTTCTTCATAAAGAATCAGCGTTGATTGAATCGTCCTTTGATTTCTTCTTTTGATATTCAAGGAAGATGTAGGGAGTGCTCAGGTCGACTGAGATGAGGGCTCACATGAAAAGACATGGAGTTGTAGCCTTGGTCGATCAATCAAAACAATAGGCAGAGCGACTCTATTTATACCTTTGGGAACTAGCGCCAGCGGTAATTCATACCGATGGGTAGTAGCCCAGATGGAATGAGATATGTGGTGTATCCATCCTGGAATGGAATGTAGGTTCCTCATATTAGGCAACATCTACCGCACCGCAATAGGGTTACCACACCGCAATAACTCTATATTCACTCCCGCCGTTAGGATGATTTCTTGCTCTTCGCTCCTCAAACAACCGTTGATTAACGGGCTTGCCATATGCTACTATTGGCATTAGTGTTAGCGTGCCTCGGTAATACTTGCTAAAGCTAGGATTGCTCTCACAAATCCTTGCATTCAAATGCACTTTTGTCAGTTGTCCCTCAGACATCAACACTCCCGCCAATGGTAGGTGATGCCGCCCCATGGTAGCACTCAATTCAGAGCATGATCTTCATCATGTATTGCATATCATGATCATGATATGGGTATTGTACCTGTAGTTCCTGCACACTATAGACACACACAAGCAAGATCAAATACATAATGAGATTTATCATTCTCAAACCAAGTGATGCAGAATGCATGTTCCATCAGTCTACACGAGCGTATCAAGATGCTGTGTGAGAGTGCTGGATGATGATTAATTTGAAAAAACAACATGACTTTTTGGGTGACATGACCATGTGACATGAGCGTGTCGCCAGGCCGTGCCAAATTATTTTTTTGCCAAAACTATATATTAAAGTTCATTTCACTGAAATGTCTCTCTTTTCCTTCTAGGAGTTTGTTGTTTGGAGTCATCTTAAAGCCAAAATCAACAATATAGGGGAGGTCAAGAAAGACAGATCGATGAGAAAAGATCTTTATCTCTATCTTTATCTCTCTAGATTCCTTAACTCACTTTATATTTTTGTCTTTAGATTATTTTTATATAGTCCATACATTATATATATTGGTTTGATTATTGGAATGCTTTGATATACTTTATTTATCTATCTTTCTAGTGTTTGAATCTTCCTATGATTTATCTATGTTTTGAATATAATGAGTCAATAGTTCTAGAATATTATTCTCATATTTAACATTTGTAGACTCCATATGATTTTGATTATGCTTATGAATAAGATCACACATCGATAAAGAGAGTTGCATATAATCCTAAAAGAATAGGGTGTCATAAATATCATATCTTGGTGTCAAAATCAAGTGTTAGGGTTTACTGAGTGATAAAGCAATCATTAGGGGTTTCCAGTAAGTCTAAATCTTAGTTGGTTTAATATAAAATTGGTGCTACGATTATCCTGCCCAAGTAAATAGAAGTGGCGTGAAACCCTCACGGTCTAGAAATGCATTCTTCACTAAATGTGAAAAACATTTTCAATTATTATGACTTAATCTGTATATATTTTATATGGTCAAATTATATCCTCCAAAGAACTTTATATCATTAGGGTTTATTATATATTTTTATCTTTATTACTATTACATATTTATCAATTACTTATTTAATAAGATAACAAGAGAGGAGTGAAGTAGAGTAGTTAATGGCGTGTCCTGAAAAATATGACATTGATATCATCTATCAATATACTACTAATGATAGGTGTGCTTACCTAAAAGTATGCAAACCTATAGCTTTGTTTAGGTGCGATTAAAGCATATCAGATGGCTAGGTGGTTCATGTGGGGTAGTGGGAGGAATAGTGCCCAGACATACGTGATGAGTTGAACTTGCCACGTCTGAGGGTGTACACTTATCACTAGGAGTAGCGTGTATTGGGGAGTGTGTCAAGATTGACATTATATGGCATGAGGATGGTGTGATATTAGTAAGTGAGAGCTCGGGTAGTTGTGACTGGCGTAGTTTGTCACGTGTGATACGCCAACCCGTAATTTCCATGCTTAGGATGCAAGGGTTGTTAGAAAATGGGCTCCACATCTCTTTATTTAAGAATAACGAATCACAATATCTATTTGATCTAGATTGTTTGGGTATACAGTGGGTAGGTTATATAGTTACAATAACAGAAATTACAAGAGGAATCAATCAGAATGAATAATTGAATACTTACTCTAAAATGGGGACTACCACACTGCAGTAGCCGCTACCGTTGGTGATAATGATCACTCAAGAAGGACAGGTGGCAAGGGACATTTCAAATGGGACTTGGAAGGAGCTAAAAGCTTATTTTGGAATCACGTACCACACAATGATGGGATTATCATGTGGTGGTAATGGTTAGGCAAGCCCGACAAACATCAAGCTGATCAAGGAGCCAAGTGGAGCATGATATCAAATCTAGCGGGACAAAATATTTGCACTATTGTGGAGCGGAAACTATTTCCTAATGAACGAAAAGAGGATTCCAGTTCAGGTTGTATGGAGAGGGAAATTGTTTCCTAAAGGGTACCGCCACACGGTAACCACTGCCGCCGATGATAGCGGCTAGACTCCTATTTAAGGAGTCGTTCACTCCATCTTCCTTGGCGATACAATCATGAATATTATTGAATTAAGGCTACATCCCAGATATACAGAGGAGTACCTACAACATAATCAAGCATTCGAAGGATAATTTGAAGGTGATCCAGATTAAAGCTTATTATATTTAAAGGGTGAGCACATCAACAACAACATTCTCTCTTTTTTCCTTCGTCCTCGCCTTCAAAGTTCACTTAGGGAGTTTTATTTTCAAAAATTTACTATTATCTCTCTTGTATTCTCTTTTGTTTTTTATTACTCTTTTTCATTACGCATAGTGGAATTCGCTTATGTGTTGGTAACTAGGTCCGTGTATGGCTTAAGGGAAATTTGATTCTTGTGTTAGGCGACTAGACTGAGGTTTAGGTCTAGGGGCGGATTAAGGCCTATCTAGCAAGAGATAAGCTAGAACAACTGATTCGAGGTGCGAGTCAGTATCGAAAACCAAAAGCGATTTTCTATTCATCGTCTTGATTTCTAGTGTCATTGGAATTGAATATTGTAATCACTTTTTTCTAGCAATAAAATCATGTCTTTCTCTTTTTCAATATAAATATTTTATTGTTGAATTTCAAAATGAATTAATCCAAAAGTTTCTCATTTAATCGATTTTAGAAAGAAATTTTAAAACCCATATTCACCCCCCCCCTCTAAAGGCGCATCACGATCAAACAAGTGGTATCAGAGCTATGTTATTCCAAAAAGGTTTCACCACTTAGAATAATGGTGCATCATGATCTCGCATCAACTAGAGGAAATGAATTTTCAAATTATGAAAAATCTTTAGCACCACCTTTATTCATCAGAGTCAACAATAAAGGTTGGAAGATGTTAATAAAATAACTTTCTTATAACCTTAGGCATAATTGATTGGAATATCACCATAATTAAACATCCATGTGAATTAGATAAAAATGAATGTATCTTAAATGCCAAAGCTATGAATAGCCTATATTGCGTGTTCTCAAATGATATTTTCAAATTAATTTACTCCTTTTTGACTGAATATAACATTTGGACATTTCTTGAAGAAATTTATAGTCTCCCCCTGCAGGTGATGAACAATCTAAAAATGTTGAACTAGATCAATTCTGCATGGACCCAAGTGAAGTAACACAAGGTGGATCATGCTATGAGGATGACATATCTAGTACATTGGAAAAGAAGGAATGTGTCGCTACAACATCATGCTCAAATCAAAATCTCCTTTCTGAATGTACTCTAAGCCATCCTACAAACTTTAAAGAAATATGTGGATCTATGACTATCACATTAAAGGAAGCATGTGAAAGAATTATTATTTTAGAAAATGAAAATGAAAAATTATCTTTAGAAAATCTATTTTTGAAAAATGGGAGTTCTAAATGCAAAAGTCTTAAGGTGGAAATAAAAGAAATGGATGTTACTTTTGAAAGCTTAAGATTAGATTATGAAAAACATATAAATTCCATTGCAACTACTCTTAAAAATAGCACACTTGCCTACACTAAAGCAAGACATGATTTTAAAATAAAAAATAATGAGTTGGAGTCAAAATTTAAACACAGATATGAACCATTACAACCTCATTCCACAACATCAAACTAAATTTAAAATAAATAGAGCATGAAGATGCACAAATTTCGTATTAATTAATTATCAAAAACACATTATTATCCTAATTCTCAATTTAAGGGTAACTACTATGGAAATTTGGAAAATAATAATTGCATTCAACTAAGATATGAATGGATACCAGTAAATAATATCAACCCCTCAACTCCACTCATAAAGACTTACTTATCTTTAACTCAAAATAGATCACCTCACTACATTTGGGAACCTATAGGGATCGTCTCCTTAGGTCTAGTGTGGCTATCCAGATTACCCACTCAATAGTGATCATAAGAAATCATGAAGTAGATTTAAAAACTGAAAGATATAACCACAATATCCACTTCATAATAACTCTAACATAATTAAAGCCCGCAAACACAAAAAATGTATATAAGCAATAAAAATAAAATCTAGTTCAAATTCTACATCACACCACACTAGACAATAACTAATAATCATAAGAACACATGAAGTAGAACAAAAATTGAAAGAGAGACACTCATAATCTACTTCATGATGAGCTTAATCATAACTAAAATTAGAACGCTCAAAACCAACCTAAATGCATGTGCTCATGAATAAAAATCTAACTCAAATTATATAAGAACATAAAACTGTCCACAAGCATTAAATATAGTTCCAAGAAAACCAGAGAATAAAGAGTTCAGAAATATAAATATCTGGGCACTACCACCAGCAGTACTACATACCGTCGTGCGATAGCACCTAGAAAGTAGCAAATTTTCCACCAACCATAAAATAAACAACAAAACAATCATAAACTACAAAAATTTGATTCAACTATGACTAATACTCTCACCTCGCTCACGCCTTGTCTATCGATCAGACCTTTGTGGAGGTTTGTCTACATAGTTCTCCCACTCCACCTCCTCTATCGGGGTAGGAACCATGTTAAGACGATGCATCACAAATTGCATCATCTTCGTCATCCCACTTACCTTCTAATGTGTCTCCCTTATCTCATTTCTATGTGAACAGTCCATGTCATATATTTGCCATTGAGATTCACGTAAGGAACGTGCATATCTAACTGGTGGATCAGCAGTGAGAGGAGAGGTAGATCCACATCTTGGAGTGGTTTGGTAACGTGATGGGAAGTATTCTATAGGATGACAATCCAAGTGATAATCCTTCTTTGTCAAGCAAGAACACTTGAAAATAGAAATTGTTGGATAACCCCTCCTAATGGCAGTGTATTGAGTTGCTGGTGTGAAGGATCCATCAACCTAAAAGTATATCTCATTACTGAGAGAAAAAGATCTGTAACATCAAAAGGATGATGCTCCATGATGTAATAAGCAACTACGATAAGTTTAGTTGTAATGGTCTTTGTGTCACCCCCTTTGAACAAATAGTGTGACGCAAAACATCCTGAACCACCCTTGCATCTGAACATAGTGTGGAAATGGAAGAAATCAAATCACTAGAGATTACCCTATTATGAAGAACCAAGTTAATAGGTGTCCAATACTAGTCTGTTTAGAATTTCTCCACTATATCCAGCATATGCTCATGATCTACTAAACCATAAAATGACCACACATCCTTATAAGTAATGACCACATGCATACCCTAAATAATGTAGTAAACTAATGCGTGTAAACTATCTCTCGACGGATCTAATAAATTATTGTAAAAATGACGAACAAGTTCAGATGAAAACGTCTACATATCACTCAACAAGGGTAAGATCCCAATGTGCTCAAATAAAGAATAAATATGTGAAAGACTCCATATGAAAGTAGATATTGTTTGGAACACCAACTGTTGTATTGTCAATTCCAGGAAATGTCTCTTCAAATGCAGGACGATGCACAAAACATACATAAAATTCTCATCAACATATCTTTAGGAATGAATTCCAGTAATCAAAATATCAAGAAAGGGAGGAAAATGATTTATGTACGCTACCGCCACATGATAACGCTACCGCCCCGCGATAGCCAACAAAAAACCTACAAGGGGATCTTCATTGTAACCATCACTAGCCACGTTATACCGCCAATTTTCACCATTGATAATAATAGTAGAAATATTTTCAACGTCTAAGGAGTGTTTACCATAAATTTTAAAGATCGCACAAAAAATTTCACACTAAAAAAATCTTATTTTGAAGAAATGTAAAACCCTAGCATGAAACTGGTCTAGAATCAAGAGAAAATCAAACATTACCTCTTAAATCACAGGAAAAGAGCTGAAATTGGTGTAGAAAGGAGGAAAATCGCTGAAGTGGACAATGCTTTCGTTGATAACCACCTCTTCCAAAAAGCCTAAGAATAAAATGAAATCAGGTTTTGGGTATTTTAAATTCAAGGGTCCTACTGCGGCGCGATAATGGTTAACGCGGCTCGATAACTATAATTAAGAGAAATTTTAAATTGTCAAAAGTTCATTGCTTTCAGATAGTGTACAAACCAATTAGTGGGTCTATAATTCATCATTTATGTTTTATACTTCACTTTATTACTCTCTATGTAGCACAAAGACATCAAAGATTCAAAAACCACACCAAGTTTAACATGAACTTAAGAAATGCATACCTCTTGGCTAAATCAAACACTTTAAACATCTTGAGAATCAAATAACAATACAAGGATATGCAAGTATGATTATGACTATATTAAACACTTCTCATGAAAAATTGAAATTCTTAATTCACCACTCTAGGTACAAACATTTTGATGTTAGGAACCACTTTATTAGAGATCACATCAAAAAAAAGTCAAAGTTAGCTTCATAGGCACTCAATCACAACTTACAGACATCTTCATGAAACCACTCTGTGATGCACGACTCAATGTACATAGGTTGGAGTTGGGTGTTTTAGATGTCTTTGGCTAAATTTCTTAAATCCACAACATATTCATTATTTTCATGTTTCCTTTCTTGTATTAGGTGCCCCTTATAGTGGACACATAAAATACATAAAAAACAAAAATGGAAATTTTCCAAAAACATGTTTTTATGCAAAAATATAAATTTATGTTTACTATTGCCCTGTGGTAACTATTACCACTGGTGATAACGTCATATTTTGTTTTCTTAATTATCTTTGCATTTATTTTATTTTGTTACCATGTAATATTCTTTTACTGATTGTCATGAAAATGACTTCTGTGTTTCAGCAAAAATCTCTTTATGTTTCTCAAATGAAAAATAAAAAAAATTGAAAATTACAAAATAAATTCAAAATACAAAAATATGCCTTTCTTGATACTTTTCTGAGTTTTTATTTGGTTTATGTTATTTTATCTCATATAAAAATTTAAATCCATAAAAACTGCTTACATTACATTAATCAAAGTCAAGCATGAATAAATATGGCATTTAAAGATTTCTTACAATATGTGATTTTATTTTCAAACTTTCTTGAACATTGTCTTGATTATTCATGCTTTGGATATTATCTTATAATGTACAATGACAAATATATGTAGGAAAATTATGTATTAATATTTAGTATGCCTTTAAGTACGAGTGATGTTTTATGATAGATAATAATTCTCACACTTACTTATTTTGATTCCTACTTATGTCAATAATCTTGTTTATGCATATATGTGTAGTGTAATATTATAACTAGTCAAAATGCATGACTAAATTACCTACACACCATTAGATTGCTGATGAGCATATATCATAAATTATTTTAGCCGCTCATCTAGCTTGGTTTCATATCGTTTAGCTCAATACCCGAAAATGGACTTTTAGTCAGAGCAAATTGTTGGATCTTACAGCGCCCTTAGAGGGAGGGGGGTGAATAAGGGAATAAAAATTCTTTTTATAATTTTAAGATGATTACTAATTTGTTTTATAATATGTGAAGGTAAAATAACAGTTTAGCTAAATGAATAGAAAAATTATGATTTGCAATTTTAGAAACAAGTACTAAATTGTTTTATGATGAAAGAGATTGAAATAAACAATTTAGATTTAGAATTGAAAACTTAGAACACAATATAATAGAGATTATGCCAAATGAGAGAAATCAAGTAAACACAAATAGAGACATGATCATATTATATGAAAAGGTGTTTACAAAAATTGATTTCAATATCGCTTGAAATCGGAGGCGACAAATATGTAATTAATTTTTCCTTTTCTATACCGACTCGTATCACCACGAACCGGTTGGCTTTAGCCTATCCTTCCCCGGATAAGGCCTCAAGCCGCTCTAGCCAATCCTTCCCCGGAGATGGCCTCGAGCCCCCTAGATCTAATCACCTAGAACTAGTCGCCAACACAAGGCGAATTTCCCCCTAAGTCCTACCCAGACCTAGTCGCCAACACAAGGCGAATTCTCTAAACGGTTACAAAAAGTATAGAATGGAAATAATGAAAACAATAATAAAACTCCCTATATGAGATCTTCTGAAGTCGGAGATGAAGGATCGATGTAGTATAAGCGAGGTTGAAGCGATCGTCCTTCGGATGTAGCGTGACGTAGTCCTCCTCCAGAATTCTCCTTAAGCTTTTTGTGGGAGATCCATCTTCAGCAGCATAACATCACTGGAATTATGGCACAAGCAACCTCTCTAGGATGGATACACCAAAATGATTGAAGTTGGCTCTTTTTATAGAACTTGGAGATAGCGCCTGCGGTAGCTCCTAGCGCCTACGTTAGCGCTCGTGTGGAGCGGCTGCAAAACCGTCGGAGGCGTGGCGCTGTGCCCGAACTTGAGATAGCGCTGGCGGTAGCGCGAGCGCTGGCGGTAGCGCTGGCGCTGGCGGTAGCGGTTGTGTTGAGCGGTTGTGGAACCGTTGGAGGCGTGGCGCTGTGCATGAACTTGCGATAGCGCCAGGCGGTAGCGTTAGCACTGGTGGTAGAGCTAAGGAACCGCTGAGACGAGGCTAACTGTTGAGACTGAAGCTGAGATGAAACCGCTGAGACGGAACCAACTAAGCTAGCGCCTGGCGTTAGCGATAGCGCTGGCGGTAGCGCTAAGGAACCACTCCTTTCAAAAAAATGTTTCCATGCTGCCTTCCACCTGTGGAGTATTGCACTTATAGTTCCTACACACTATAAACACACTACAAGCAATATCAAATACAATATGGGATTTGTTATTCTCAAACAAAAGGATGTGACACACATATCCAACAATCTCCCCCTTTTGATAATAACAAATCCACTTAGGAAGAAATCAACAATAATGTTTATAGTATAAGATAATCAAGATGATAGTGCAACTATAGTATATGATAAGCATGATAATGTGCATACTCCCCCTATCTTAATGCTCCCCCTACATAAATGCAATTTATGTGTTGCTCCCCCTAAATGATAGATTTCATGAATTAGTCTCCCCTTAATCTTCTATATTATAGATTTCTTCAAGTAATCTCCCCCATTTGGTATTATCAAAAGAAGGTGGGGTGAGGGTAGTAAGGAGGCATTTCTTATAAATGATAAAGCATGATCGAGCTTTTGTAATATAAATAATGATAAAGAGTTTAAGCATAGTATATAAAGATAAGAGTTGTAAGCATAGTACATATAAGAGATTTCAAATATAAAGATAAGAGTTGTAAGTATAGTATATATAAGAGATTTAAAATATAAAGATAAGAGTTGTAAGCAAGCGGAAGATTATAAGAAACATCTTTTTGTAAGCATGAAAATCATAAGTAAAAATGTGAGTTTTAGTTCAAAAAAAAATGTAAAGATGTTTTAACCTTTTTGAATTCTCAAAGTTTTTCATAAAGATACCAAGCATGAAATGAACATATCAAAGAGAGATTATACTACAATGTTACTTAATTTTAAGTTCAAGAGATACCAAAAACATTGTAGAGATTATGCTAGGTTATCTGGTGCATTTTTATATAAAGAGTAGTATAGATAAAGCATTAGAATCCAATACTCATGAGAAGAAGTGTTATGAAAGATAATGATGTGCACATAAGTGTATTTTGGGTAATGTTAACAATTGATTTAAATCAGCAAAATACAAGACATATGTAAAGTAAAATGCACAATAAAACACAAGTAAATTACTTTCACACACTTTTAATGCACATAATTCAAAGTGGTGCAATAACCAAAGTTTGCACAAGACACTTTACTATTCTTTCAAAGGTGTTCAACCTCACAATGCTTATGAAGACTTATCAGGAGGTTCAAGTAGTGCTTGGTGGAGTTATATTTGTCTACATATATAAAATTTTTTGTTCATATTTGCGAGACAACATTCTCCGAATACACTTGTTTTGCAAACCCAATTTTTTAAACTTAACCACTTTTCAAAATTTCATAAGTGCAATTCAAATGTAGTGTAGGTTATTCACTTATGCAAGTTTTAATTCATTGTACAAATACAATACACAAGCAAGCATTTTTAGATTTAAACACATCTGTTGATTACCAAAATAAGTGAGTGAAATGTATCATTATCAATCATAAAACATTTACTCATACTTAGAGGCATGCTAAGCTTGTTTCTACACATATTTTTCAATATTTGATGCACTTTAAATAGATATATCAAAGCATGATAAGCAAAACAATGTTCATAGTAATTTGAAGGAATAAGTTTTAACATTGTAAATAATTCTAAAGAATAGAATTCATACATGCTTGATATTGGCAATAAAGATCATACAGTTTTTTTGTTTTATCATTTTTAAATCAAATAAAAACAGAAAATCACAAAAACATATTTTTGTAATTTTTGAATTTTGAATTTTTGTAGTAGATTTTTCATAATATGAATAAAACACAAATAACAAAAGCATATTTTTGTATTTTTTGAATTTTAAACTTTTGTAGTTGATTTTTCATAATATGAATAAAACACAAATAACAAATTTTTTTTTTTGTAATTTTGAATTTTGAATTTTTGTAGTTGATTTTTCATAATATGAATAAAACAAAAATAACAGATGTCAGAAATACAAAAACAAAGTAGTACATAAAGACTAAAATATTTTTAGTGATTTTTAAAAATTTTAAAAATCATAAAATTCCAACACCCACGCTAGCGCCGGCGCTAGTGATAGCGCGACAAACAATACGTGATTTTTTGAGAATTTAAAATTTTTGATTTTTGATTTTGATTAAGTGTCCTTAGAGTAGTTCCATGCTGAAATTTTAGAATTTTTGGAGATCTCTAGGTGGATCAAATATTCATGAAACTTTGGCTTTTTCAAATTCTTGTGTTTTACAAAACCATTAAATTATGAAAAGATAAGTTATGAAGACATAAGAGGACATTTTTTATTAAACAACCCAAAATATGCATGATTTAAGTAAATAAAATGATCATGCAATGAGTAATACAAGTATGTCCTAAGATTAAAGACTACCCCGACTAAATGTCTACACCCTAGCCCAGTACTAAGTGACGGATGGGCATGAGGAGCTGCACACATGCCGTAGGTTGGGGTGTTAATCCCATATGCACACACTAGAGAACACTCAACCTTGCACTCTTTCCCCCCCAGTGCCTCGCAAGGCCCCACTGGAACCCTCCCCGGTTAAGGACAAGACATGACTTAGAAGTTAGGTCTCTAATGCATATAACCCTACGCCCCCGCTATTGTGAGATATGAAGTCATAGGTGAAATAATCTTTTGAACAACCTATGCTTTTAAATCTATGGGTTGATAAATAAACTATGGGTATTGTTTAATGTGATGAGTTGTATAAAGCCGCATAGTTTTTCTACTTTTATGAGATAACGATATGTGAAAAACTAGCACAATTATTAATATTCAATAAGTGATAAATCTAGTATGATGAGCTTTGGGTTTAGTGTCATGTCAAAAGATTAATATTAATATTGCATGTATTCCAAAATAGAATTTCAAATTGTAGATTTAGAATAGAGTGATGATTAAATTTGATTTATACTTTCATTACAAAGTTGATTCTAGAGTCTACAAATATGAGAGATACATGCAATTACTAGCAAAGCAAATCAATATATCAAACAATGTGAAGAAAACACTATTCATGTTTTTATCATAAGATTCATAATTCCTAGGTGATAAACATTATTGTTTTGACAGATTTCCTGATTAAAACATGAATTATGATTTATGATTATAGAGAATTTTGCATAGAATATATGTTAGATCATCATGATGTATGAAAATTCTAATCCTTCTAGACTCATGATATAGTGATATAGTGATTTTCTTTTGAATAAGCATGTTTAATTTTTAAGCCTAGAAAATGATGAACATGTAGTCATATTAAAGACAAAGATCACATATATAACGTTTTGAAATTTATAATAAAATGCCATTCAATAATTGAATTTATTGATCTTTGGTTTTGCATGATAATATATGATTCATGAAACAATATTCATAAATATTCTAATGATTAATCCATAAACTATGCGTTTGTTGGAATTTTAGTATTATATATAATTTCAAATAACATAGTTATCATGAAATTTGAATAACAATGTAAGTGTTATACCTAGCATAAATATATAAGCATAGACCAAGAAGTGATGCTAGGATGATGAGTTTGAATGCAATGTTATTACATAGGATTAATGGAGATAATGTTGCATGTAATATGCGAAGTTTTCAAATTAATTTTCTTTAGACCTAGAATGAAATGATTAAACTTTTGATTTTAATGATACAAGATGATTCTAAGGTCTAAAATACATGCAAACATTGGTGACACACATCACACACATAATAAGATATGAAACTATAATACCATTGCCATCATATATTTCATAATTCCTAAGGTTGATAGAAATAGTTGATTTAAAATAATTCTTGATAGATCAAGAATTATGATATATGATAATAATGAATTTTAGCATAGGATATCAAGAGATCATGGTGGTGTGTGAATAGTTCATATTCATCCTTTTAAAGAGACATACAAAATTGTTTTGATTATCTGAAAGTAGAAGACAATGATACTTAACACAGTAAAATAAATTTTCAAAAAATAATAAATAGAGAAATCAGAATTTTTAGGAAACTATGCTACCGCCAGCGTTAGTGATAACGCCTGGCGTTAGCAACAAAGTTACTATATTTGATTTAAAACACATAGTTTTTTATATTATTTGATTCTGATTTTTCTCGATTATGATTTTCAATATGGGGGCTATTATATGCAACAACGAAAAATAGACAGATATGCAATTAGTTGCGCATTTAATATTTTAGCCTAAGACCCCTAAAAGTCCATTTAAATCCAATTTTGAAAGTAATTTCATTAGTCTTGATAATATCATTTAGAAAATTTAGCATTCAATTTATAATGATAATATAAGACATTTATAGGCAATGGATTTTAAAAGGATAAAATATATAAAAAGGAAAGATAGATCACTTAAAAATTTTATGACTTTATATTTTAGTTTAAATCAATTTTGATTTGATAAAATTAAGCTTAAAAATGTAAAAGTCATATTTCATAATATATCTAAGTGACCTTAGCGTGTTTGTTCAAAAAATAATAATAAAAAATAAACAAAAGAAAAGAGACAATACGCATATCATGAAGTAGAGTATTGATATTTCATTTTTTAATTGTTTCTACTTCATGCAAATGATAGGATACTAATGAATAAGAGATTTAGGTATCCAAAGGTGACCAAGTTGGATGGTTCCTTTGGGTACCCAAATACATCGTGGTGGCTTTTGGGAAGATAATGATGAATGGGCCTTTACAAGTGGAGTTATTGTTTCGCTTTTAATTTTGGGCCTCCATTCATACTTTGGTTGTTTTTCTTTTAAATTCATATTATGATTATGTGACATCATTATATGATTATATTTGTTTGAAAAATAATTCATTTGTGATTTATGTTTATTCAAATTATTTTTCAAAATAGATTGATGTTGATAATCATAATGAATTTTATTATATAGATTCTTTGAAAGTTTATAAGAGTGATTGTCTTTCTTTAGAAGTGATTGTTGAAAGAGTGGGTTACAATATGTTTTAAAAGATTGATTATTATTTTGATGATTTTCATTTCCACTCTTTCTTATAGACATACTCTTATAATATGAAGGATAATATTTTGTAGTTTGATTTTCATGAAAAAGAGTTTTTAAATATGAGTCATGATTGAAAATATATTGAGACTTATAATATTGCCTCTTTAGAATTTTGTGAGGATCATAATTCCTTTTGAAACTAAACTCCTTTTGAGTTGATGTGTGAAAATGATCCTTTTTAGAAATGATGTTGTAAGTTAATTTATCCTTGTTATTCAAAATCTTATGAAATTCATTATATGACATTTGAAATTTTTCAACAAAAGATTTTAATTGTAATAACTTACAAGATAAAGCATCATTTTCAATTATCAATTTTTCATTATGCCTTTTAGAAATTAAGATCCCTTTTTCAATTTCCTTGAATTTTTCTTTTAACAAATTGTAATCTAAACAAGGAATAGGAATTTTACCTAAAGAGCATGAAAGAGAATTTAACACATCAATATTAGATTCTACTTTAGCGTTTGCTTTTAAAGTTTTATTTTCTAAACGTAATTTGGAATTAGCATATTTCAACTTTGAAATTTTACGTTTAGCAAATTTAAGCACACGAAATGTAGAAATAGAATTTGTTACAAAAAGAGAAGATTTAGATTTTCTTACCTTGCTATAATTTCCATCTTCTCTTTTGCTTGATGTTTGGTCATCAAATGAGTCCAACATTGTGATGTTGTATTTTTCTTCCTCCAAGCATGAGTCCTCATCGATTTCTTCTCATGGATCCATAAGGAATTCCTCTTGTTCATCATCTGTGGAAGGAAGACTATAAGTATTCTCAAGAAATTTCCAAACTTCATAAGCAGTAGGAAGTGTATAAATAAGTTTGAAAATATTTTGATCTAATGCACAATATAGACTATTCATAGATTTGGCATTTAAAAACATTTCATTTTTATTTAAAATACTTGGGGGCATTTTAATTGTAATATTCCATACTTCAATATCTAAAGATTTAAGAAATTTTTCCATAAGAAATTTCCACCCATTATAATTTTTGCCTTCAAACAAAGGTGGTGCCAAAGATTTTTCATTTTTAAGAAAATTTCCCCCACTAGTAGAAGCGAGATCATGAGACGCCATTATTCCTGGTTTTTAAACCGTTTGGAATAACCTAGCTCTGATACCACTTGTTGGATCTTACGGCGCCCTTAGAGGGGGGTGAATAAGGGAATAAAAATTCTTTTTATAATTTTAAGATGATTACTAAATTGTTTTATAATATGTGAAGATAAAATAACAATTTAGCTAAATGAATAAAAAATTTATGATTTGCAATTTTAGAAACAAGTACTAAATTGTTTTATGATGAAAGAGATTGAAATAAACAATTTAGATTTAGAATTGAAAACTTAGAACACAATATAATAGAGATTACGCCAAATGAGAGAAATCAAGTAAACACAAATAGAGACATGATTATATTATATGAAAAGGTGTTTACAAAAATTGATTTCAATATCGCTTGAAATCGGAGGTGACAAATATGTAAATAATTTTTCCTTTTCTATACCGACTCGTATCCCCACGAACCGGTTGGCTTTAGCCTATCCTTCCCCGGATAAGGCCTCAAGCCGCTCTAGCCAATCCTTCCCCGGATATGGCCTCGAGCCCCCTAGATCTAATCACCTAGAACTAGTCGCCAACACAAGGCGAATTTCCCCCTAAGTCCTACCCAGACCTAGTCGCCAACACAAGGTGAATTCTCTAAATGGTTACAAAAAGTATGGAATGAAAATAATGAAAACAATAATAAAACTCCCTATATGAGATATTCTGAAGTCGGAGATGAAGGATCGCTGTAGTATAAGCGAGGTCAAAGCGATCGTCCTTCGGATGTAGCGTGACGTAGTCCTCCTCCAGAATTCTCCTTAAGCTTTTTGTGGGAGATCCATCTTCGGCAGCATAACAACACTGGAATTGTGGCACAAGCAACCTCTCTGGGATGGATACACCAAAATGATCGAAGTTGGCTCATTTTATAGAACTTGGAGGTAGCGCCTGCGGTAGCGCTCATGTGGAGCAGTTGCGAAACCGTCGGAGGCGTGGCATTATGCACAAACTTGAGATAGCACTGGCGGTAGCGCTGGCGGTAGCGGTAGCGGTTGTGTTGAGCGGTTGCGGAAGCATCGGAGGCGTGGCGCTGTGCACGAACTTGCGATAGCGCCAGGCGGTAGCGTTAGCGCTGGTGGTAGCGCTAAGGAACCGCTGAGACGAGGCTAACCGTTGAGACGGAAGCTGATATGAAACCACTGAGACGGAACCAACTGAGCTAGTGCCTGGCGTTAGCGATAGCGCTGGCGGTAGCGCTAAGGAACCGCTCCTTTCAAAAAATTGTTTCCATACTGCCTTCTACCTGTGGAGTATTGCACCTATAGTTCCTGCACACTATAAACACACTACAAGCAATATCAAATACAATATGGGATTTGTTATTCTCAAACAAAAGGATGTGACACACATGTCCAACACAAATTGTCGTGGCTAAAAGTCCAAAACCATGGCAATAGACTTTTAGACACGGTCTGCCCGTGACAAATGGGCGTGGGCAATGCGAGCGTGGCAAAAAATATTTGACACACCCATTCTGTGGCAAATACCCTTTTGCCATGATTTTAACCGTGGCTAAAGGTCTTGATTTCAACAACTATTGCACGGTTTCCTTGTCGTGGATAAAAGTCCATTATTTGCCACCGTTTGTCTTCTTTGCTAAAAGTCCATTATTTTACACAGTATTAAACCGTAGCAAATACTCAGCCATTTTATTTATTAAAAAGTATTTGCCACAGTTTGAAACTGTGGCAAATACTCAGCCATTTTATTTTAAAAAAAATATTTGCCACGGCTTGGTACCGCGACAAATAATTGACAGTAGGTTTATTAAAAAAAAGTATTTGCCATAGTTTAAAACTGTGGCAAATACCTATTTGATTTATTTAAAAAATATTTGTCATGGTCTAAATTTGTGGCAAAAAATTAAATACATTTAAAAAGAATTAGATGATTATTTTGTGGTAAGCAACTAATTTATCAGATCTCAGACGATTCGATCGTTCTACAATTACACCAAATGGCAGTATGTTCTTCGATTGCGAGTCTTAACAATGCAATTATAAAGTAAACAAAATTCTGAATCAAACTTCTGAATAAGCAGCTGACACCTTATTACACAAGTAAAAATGCACTATACTTGATGAAATTCTTGCCATAAAACAATAGGAAAGTGCATTTCTCAAAACAAGCAGAAAGATAAGACAATTACTGAATTACCACAGAACAAAATTTAAGTAAAACATATAATTTTCAACATTAATCTAAAAAATAGATACAAATTTACAAAAAAAAGATAAAAACAACATGCATTCCTTAGCATCATCTTGTTGTCTATCTTCAATGCATTCTTTGGCTTCACAAAAACAAAAAACTTGTTTTTCAAAAAAACATAAATAAATTCATAAAATAGATGATGATACCTCAACATATATTATTG
Organism: Dactylorhiza incarnata; assembly: GCA_033032865.1. Lineage (NCBI taxonomy): Eukaryota > Viridiplantae > Streptophyta > Magnoliopsida > Asparagales > Orchidaceae > Dactylorhiza > Dactylorhiza incarnata. The sequence goes on from JAWHQI010000028.1 coordinate 13,592,091, forward strand.
TACATAAATTCCAGTATCTTTGACTTGTATAGCTGAGGTTCTATTAAGTTATGTTTGTTCAGAATTGCAACTTTGTTGCTCATCTTCTTCCCTCCACTACCACTTGGCTGCTACAGCTGTGGATGTTGCGTCTTCTTCATCCCTTTATCTTACCTCGGCAGGTGAATGTATCTCTGGTTCAAACAATACTCATCCACATACCTTCCCTGCCACCACAAAAACACATGAATACGTATATACACAAATCATTCCCATATACTATTATTACTATTATCTTTCACATATACTATTATTATTATTCTCTAAGAATAATACTCATGAAAATTTTAGAAAATGACATAATTTAAAGGAAATTGGCAGGGCATAAATGCAAGGCTTCCAGGATTCTATCATTACAAAAACTGGCATATGCCAAAGAATTCTCATTGGAGAGTGAGAAGGCTAGCCTACTATAAAGAGATGATTTCTCGCAGGGATTTTAGGAATGCTTTCAGTTTAAAGAATAGTAAATAGCACTTGAAAGAAGAGAAATAGACTTAGAATGGTGTGAACAATTAAGATTTGAAAATATGATGAAATCGATACACAAAGAACCGGGGGATGATAATTATGTATAGAAATTTGTAAATAGGATTCACGAGTCACATAGATTAGAATTTTGTAATTGACTCGCACATTGAACTGCATTATAAACTTGGCAAGCAGTAGTACCCGAAAATTTACAAACTGACATACTTCAGAAGATATGAACAGAATGATAATGATACTGATTTATGCTTTTCTATCAACCATTTCTTATACAATTAGAACAAAACTATATATATTGAAGCTTCCTCCTTGTGTCAGTTCAACAATCTTTTGAAGCCACATTAATTTTGGTAGAATTGCATCAGTTTCGATGAGCATTAACAAAAAAAAATACCCATTCTGTTTAAACATATAGCTAAACTAGTTGCATTAAAAATATACATCCAGCATAACACACTAGCATCTACATATTTCCTTATCTTTTGCACTATGCAAGGATTTTATTAGGTTGCACATACCAACATAATTAAAAATATAAATATTCAAACAAAAAATTATTTACCTTTTAATAAAATGAAAAATGATGCCAAGGAAAATGGATTGACAAGATTTGCAATAGGAAGCCTAATTTTAGATATGTATCTGAACTACATGGATGCCCACTGGTATGAGAGGTAATTCGTGTGAGAACATTCTCCAATGAAAACATGCTAACTCGATTGGCTGGCTGTTTCATGTTATGCTGCATCAAGAATGTATGGTTTAGTAAAGAAGTCACGGTAAATGTTACAATTAAAATAATCATCATGCAGATATTATTAGTGCTGTATCAAATTGTCATACAAAATAGTGCAAGAGAGTTTCAAAAAAACTCATAATTCTTCATTATAAACTATTTCATAAACTTAATCCAATGGGGAAAATGAAGAATAAAGCATCTATATCAATGCCCAATTATTAACTAATCAAGCAATGCACCAACAACATAAAGTTACAAGACATCACTAGGACAAATAAGCCGCAGGAGAGTTCAATTGTTTCTCAAAAACAAAGTTAGTACCTTGTATTTGATCACTAGATTCTTGTATAGGAAGCAATCCAACAATGTCTTCCAAGAGAGTCACATGTTCACCTTCAGATAGTGATGTAACTTCAATGGGTTGATTAACAAGCTAGTGCCATTATGGAAGTTGGAATTTCTACTTAATCCTCGAAAACTAAGTCAAAGTCCATCAATAAACTGAGTCACCTGAAAAAGGCATAAATAGTAAATTTCATATACTTTAGAAATGAAAGATCAATTAAACTGAAGTTTGAACTCGAGATATAAAAGCTAATTGTCAAAAATACCTTGACTGTGATCAGATAACATGCTACATAATCATTAACTTCTACTTATGCAAATATAAACTTTGACCCATATCCAAACGTGGGTGAAGAATAATAAAGATAAATGTGTCATGTATTTGAAATCATTAAAATAATGATTCATAGGTTAGATGAGTGAAGACATGTCAAAACATTTTTGATAGACTTAATGCACACATCAGCAGTAAGAACATAAGAACATAAAATCATACATAGAATTTATCTAACTATGCATAGTATAAATGACAAAATATAAAGAAAAAAAACACTATAGGAGCTATGAAATGAGAAAAAACTAGCAAAATAAAATAAAATAAGCATTTGATATATTTTCCACAACACTACCATAGCTCCCATGAATCTGGAAGAATTAATTGCCATATAAAAGCTTTATTACCAATTGATATTTACAATTACTACTGCCAAGCCCAATCAATGTGCTCGTTGATGAGCATGTTGCATAAGATTAGAAGCCTTAATCCTATACACTGAATATTATCAAATACTACAACAACAACACTCAACCCTAATCGAATACCAAAAGGAAAATAATAATAAAGATAAAACCTGAATTGGCACTAGCCTCCATTGCAATATCAAGAGTTCTTTACATAGATGCATTGCTTGCAAGGTTAAGAGACTCCACTGCAATCCTCCAATTGTCTGAGGAGCACACACGGATGAAGAGAGTAAGAAGATTTGCCTTTTCATCAACTTTTAAGTTGTCTTGAGAATGCTAGCCACCATCTTAAGTTACGTCTACAGTAACAAGCATTTGGTAATTTTGAAGATGAAATACTAATTCTCAAAACGAAGCTAACATTTAGTTGGAGAAAATTAAATAACAGAAGAAAACCCTGAGATAGCCAAGTAATGCTCAAAAGGAACACAAAATAGTGACGTAGTAATTACATTCAAATGTGGTCATAAATCAAGCTCTCACCTAGTAATTATGTTCAGATTTAAGCATTTCTAAGTCTTAAATTGCAACATGTTAATTAATAATTTTCACCCATCTTACCTACCATTCTATGACAAAGCTCATCATAAAAAAGTGTATATAGTCCACTTATAAAAATTACTATTATAAGTCATTAATAATATAACATCGTGTCATTAATTATCCAGTTTATAAAATTTCTAAGAATATTGTACTTCAATATTGCACTGAATGGTAACTTATATAATTTTTTGGACCATTCGTCTGCATACTTCAATATTGCACTGAATGTCTACATATTAATTTTTTTCCTTCGTGTATAGTAATTTATTTGATTAAACAACTCGTACATGGAATTCATCTTGTTTGCCAATATATATATATATATATATACTTGTTCTATAATAGCTTCACTTTGGATCATCCAGTAGATCGATATCGATTGTGGTGATTCGACAATAATTATGGTTTTAGATTGATATATTTACGCCTATGCTATGAATAAAAAAGCTAAATTAATGTTTAAACTAACACATTAATATATTTACGCTTATGTTATGAATAAAAGCTATATTTTAAGGGTGCTGTTATAAGCAAACCCTTTTTGGTTGCTAGCAAACCAATTTCTATGAGTTATTACGCGCTTTTTGAAAATACGCCTTGTACATGCATTTTTAGGAAAAGTGTTCAACACGAAAATTATAGATCTCGTCGAGATCTACAACTTTCGCGTTGAACAATTTTCCTAAAAATGGCTGTACAAGGCGTATTTTCTTGTTATTTTTAAAAATTCACTATAGTTACGATCAGGGCGATTTTAGGGCCTTGTTCGTGCATTTTTAGGAAAAGTGTTCAACACGAAACTTATAGATCACGACGAGATCTACAATTTTTGTGTTGAACAATTTTCCTAAAAATGCATGTACAAAGCATATTTTCAAAAGACGCATAATAACTCATAGAAATTGGTTTGCTAGCAACCAAAAGGGGTTTGCTTATAACAGCACCCTATTTTAATCAATTATCTCATATTACTTTTTGCCACGGCTAAAAACTGTGGCTAATACTCATGTATTTACATGAATTAGGCAACTGTGGCTAATATTCTCTTATTAGCCACGAATTCGATAAACCATGGCTAATGCTTTTTTTTGTCACGAATTCGGCATTCATGGCTAATACTTGCTTATTAGCCATGAATTAGGGGTTGTGGCTAATACTTAACTATTAACCACAATTTTTGACCCGTGGCAAAAAAAGTGTGCCTAAAAATCAATTTTCTAGTAGTGTCACCATTTTGTATATTTACTTGTTATTTTTTTCATAATTGCAAAAGTCATCTTTTGCGTGCATTTATGCTAGATTGAGCATATTTGTATTCATTTCATGCATAAAGGAGACCTCCTCTCACTCTTATTTCATTTTCATACTTTGATATTATGATTGTGGCTGTGTGGATGTGAAATTCTGGAGATATTGAATGGTTTTCCTGTAAGTACAGTGCTAGTTTAGCTTCCCTGGGTGTCTCGACCCTTTTTCATTGAGGAAGCCACTCCTCGTTTGTTTTCCTTTATGCACGGGCAGTGTCCTCCTCTGTGCGCTTCCACTAGTAGTGCGTGTTCATTTGCCAGAATTTTCTTGAGTACCCCTCAACTTCGCACTGGTGCCCACACGGGTACTGGACCTCCTTCATGCACGACCACTGGTCATGCGCGTTCAATATTTTCCCTCCAAGAGCCAAATGTTTCCCACCAGTCCATGTTTCTTCTCGCACTAGTAGGGGACTTTCCTTTGCGCATGACCACTGGTCGTGCGCCTAATTGCTCTTAGGTCAAATTTCTGCTCCATATATAAATATCCAAGTTCGCGATTTCTTCCCTCTCCCCCGATTTTCTAGTATTGAATTCCGCCATTTTCTCCCCAATCCCTAGGGTTTTTTCCCTAGGCCTCCTCCAACCTCCCCAAGCATTCCAAAGGTGTGATGTCAATTTCTAAGATTCCATCGGTGCTCTAAGGCCGGAGCACTTGATGTGGAGGCGACAAATCCAAGAGAAGATATGACTAGGAGAGGGTGACAGCTTCTCCCGTATTGTGGACAAGTCCATTGGGTATAGATGTTCATAGTTGCATTTTCTATTGTGGATAGTTTGGATGAGTTAGATTGTGTTGTGGTTTTATGATTTGTGATTGTGATTGGTTGTGTGGCGTGTTGCTATGACAATGAGCGAAGTGGAGGAAGATTACCCACAGAGGTACGAAGCGAAGGAAGGCGACCTACAGAGGTATGAAGTGGAGGAAGGTGACCCACGAAGGTGCGATGCAGAGGTCGGCGACCCGCGGAGGAGCAAAGCTGTGTCAATGACCCGCACAGTTATTAGTTTTCTTTTATTGCAATTAGTTGGTAGTGAACAATCAAAACCCCCTGTGAACACCGATGTAAAGACTTCTATCTCAAGTCTCGTCTCGAAAGATTACACCACCCCACCGTGTTCCATATGAGATCGATACTTGGGGATAACTCCTCATTTTATTATTACTTAAATGACTGTCGTGCACTTGCCGGTGAGATGCCTCAAGTTTTTGGCGTTGTTGTTGGGGAACACGATGCGTGTGAGTTTCTTGAGAGATAGTTGAGAGATAAATGCCTTTTCCATTTGAATATTGTGCTTATTTTGGTTTTGTTGCTTCGTTTATATTCTTTATCATTTTACTTATTTTTTAATTTTTAATAACACCTTTTAATTTTATTTATTCCCAATCTATTTGAAAATTTTACAAAGTAGCTTAATCCATTTAAATTGCATGTGTTTGTAGTTAACCCTTACAAAGATTAAAATTATCTTGTGAATCACCCCATAGCATTATGTATGCATATTCATAATGCAGATGGTGCGGGGCATCCAATCATCATAGTGAAGAATGTGATACGAGAAATCGTGGGTATGATTCTTTTGTCTCTTCCTAGGGTGAAAGTGTATTGTACGGTTCCTCATACGATTGGCCAACTTATCATAACCATGCTCCTCCACCACGAACTGTAACAGTCCTGGCCCAAGCCCATCCCCGGGTCACTGACCCCCAGGAACTGCCGGCACCGACGGCCCAGGCCCATTCTGGGAGCGGCCTGACCAGTCAACACTGGCCCCGTCCTAGGACACTGGCGCCATCGGTTCAGCCTGACCACAACTGGTCAACAACAAGCCTGCAGGCCGTACACCCCAACCCCTCTCTGGCTTGTTTCTCATCGCAGTGGGTTGTTGGAGGGGGGTCTCGAACCCACAACCTCCCTTGATAGGAAACCTTCAACAGTTCCTATCACCAACTGACACTGGCCCCGTCCTAGGACACTGGCCAGTCCTGGCCCAAGCCCATCCCCGGGTCACTGACCCCCAGGAACTGCCGGCACCGACGGCCCAGGCCCATCCTGGGAGCAGCCTGACCAGTCTACACTGGCCCCATCCTAGGACACTGGCGCCATCGGTTCAGCATGACCACAACTGGTCAACAACAAGCCTGCAGGTCGTACACCCCAACCCCTCTCTGGCTTATTTCTCAGCGCAGCGGGTTGTTGGAGGGGGGTCTCGAACCCACAACCTCCCTTGATAGGAAACCTTCAACAGTTCCTATCACCAGCTGCAGCTCAGTTGGTGATAGGAACTGTTGAAGGTTTCCTATCAAGGGAGGTTGTGGGTTCGAAACCCCCCTCCAACAACCCGCTGCGCTGAGAAACAAGCCAGAGAGGGGTTGGGGTGTACGGCCTGCAGGCTTGTTGTTGACCAGTTGTGGTCAGGCTGAACCGATGGCGCCAGTGTCCTAGGACGGGGCCAGTGTTGACTGGTCAAACCGCTCCCAGGATGGGCCTGGGCCGTCGATGCCGGCAGTTCCTGGGGGTCAGTGACCCGGGGATGGGCTTGGGTCAGGACTGTTACCAGCTCAGTTGGTGATAGGAACTGTTGAAGGTTTCCTATCAAGGGAGGTTGTGGGTTCGAGACCCCCCTCCAACAACCCGCTGCGCTGAGAAACAAGCCAGAGAGGGGTTGGGGCGTACGACCTGCAGGCTTGTTGTTGACCAGTTGTGGTCAGGCTGAAACCGATGGCGCCAGTGTCCTAGGACGGGGCCAGTGTTGACTGGTCAGGCCGCTCCCAGGATGGGCCTAGGCCGTCGGTGCCGGCAGTTCCTGGGGGTCAGTGACCCGGGGATGGGCTTGGGCCAGGACTGTTACACGAACACTATCCCAATACTGTATCCCGCCTCTTCTGAGGTCTAGGCTTAATCACAAGTGTTTGTTTTGTCATAGTATGAATCATGTCTTGAAGGATTGCGTCGCTTTTAAACGACGTATGGAGGAAGATGATGAACCAACTATCTGGATCGTGTCTCCCTGCCCTCTTGATTGCACTCCTTCAACTTCTAATTTGTATTCTGATAATGTGGAGTCATCTCCTATTATACATTCATCACCTATCTTTGATTCACATGTGGAGGAACCAGTCCACATATTCTTTGATGATGTTATCACCATCGTTCCTCTGCCTTCTTTGCATGAGTTTTCTAGACCTTGATTATCATGTCGAAGATATTGTGCAGGGTGAGGATTTAGAGTCTGAGGCTGCGCTAAAGTGAGATGAGGATGTTGGTATCTCTGATGGGGAGGATGACTATTTTGAGCCTAGTGGTGCACCAAAGTGGGATGAGGAGGATATCATTTCCATTGAGTAGGTTTGGACTTCTTCACTAGACGAGGGTGGTCCAAATCACCATTGAGGCACTTGAGTTCTCAGATGCCCTTATTATGATTCATACGATAGTGATCAGGGTGTGGAACCTGCTGGGAGTGAGACCGAGACCACTCCCTTGATTTCTGATTGTTTATCACTTTCTTCCCTTTTATTTCCTAACCCCCTTCATTGTTTGAGCGCGTGCATGTTAAATTTTCACAGGTACTCCAGGAGGATATTAAGCGTCCGACTCAAGTTAATGAGGAGAGCATCTCCTTATATGAGGAGGTTGATCCCACATCTATAGTAGAAGCTCCATTCATCGCCTTGAAGATGACTCCTTGTCGGGCAAGGACATTTATTTTGGTGAGATTAATGAGGAGCCCTCCTCCTCTTCTTATATCTTATTTCCTTTACCTGTGAAATTCTGGTATTATTATTCAGGCAAAGGAGTAATTGTTTTGACGCCATATCGGTACCCACTACCGACACAAATATTAGAACAGTTACCTGTGTACTTTCATTTTGCAACTCCAATAATCTAGAACTTTTTAATTTCTAAATAAGTCGTGTTAGAGAGACAATAAACTCAGTAGTTATCGTATTTTTATCTACATTTTCTTTATTTCAAGTTTATTGCCTATTTTGTTTTGTTTGCGCTAATCTCATTGCAGGTTTTCGATGAAATCATAGATATTCTTTAGCTGGAGCCAAGGGCAAAAATTCATATTTAGATTTGGTAACCTCCGGAATGCCCCATTCTCGGGCATTGGGTAACACATTCATATCCCGCATTATTTTATTGTATTCCTCATATTCATTCGAATTATATATATTTGCATTGAGGACAACGCATCATTTCTGTCAGGGGGATCAATTATGCTATCTGATTGCTCGAGCACTCACCATTTTGGCATTTCATTAGTGCTTATTATTCAATTTTGCTCCAAATGTTAAAATTTTAAAAAAAAGTATCGCTCATGTGCATTTCATTTTCCATACCCACTACGATTGTAACTTGAATTTATGTTATTCCAGTGTTTTTCAAGTACCTTTAGGTGTGAGGTTAGATTAATTTATAATCAAAAAACTGAAATTGGGTCGTGAACCGTAGAATCGTGGACTGCTCCTAGTCGAGTGCACAAGTTCACAGGTAGAAATAGATTTATAGTTAATTCCTTTGCATATATTAATTACACTCTAATTTTACTTATTATCGTTGTTTTATATCCACTCTTCGTTAGAATGCGATCTTGTCCAATGCTAGTGTAAAGTTGTGTGTAGTGTCACTAGTGGTGTATTATTGGATCACGATGAAGGGGTGTCCTTTCTCGATGTCTAGAATTTCTTGGATTTTCAATGTGGTTTACACATCATATGTGCGCAGCGGAAATTCAAGAAAAATTCAAAAGAGAAGCATATGGATCTTGCGATAACCATGAATCAATAAATAATTGCAGTAAGTACCTGTGTGGGATCGAGTCAATAATCGATCGGACTGCTCCAGTAAATACCTTGCTTGAATCAAAATCCTATTCTGAGTTTGTCTTCCTCGACCTTCGGCTGATTCGAAATCACCGACTGGCGATTGCTTGAGTTCTGTGGAAGCAAAAATAGATCTGTGACTTTATGAGAAATCCACACTAACGGTTGAACACCTCACTTGCGTCAAATAAAAGTAGGCTGGAAGAAAGATCGGCTTCTTCGTCTCCACGAACTAGGTTTGATTCCAAGAGAGGATTGTCGGTGTTAGGGCTCTAGTTCGCAAAAGGACCGCCGATGGGTTCACTGTTTTAAACACTTCAGAAGGGGCTCGGGAATAGTTAAAAGCTTAACCCTAGATCTAAGATTATATCTATATATAATCATCATTGAACCTGTTTCAGCTTCAATAGGAATTACCCCAAGAACATTTGAACCAGGTTCAGGGTTTAAGAAGAAGGAGAAAAATAGACTCAGGTTGTGTCGACTTGAAATCCAGTCGATCGACTAGACAATCTAGTCGATCGGTTTGATATCTAGTCGATATACATTATATCAACATTGAGACAGCCTAGTCGAAGTCTTCTAGTCAATCTGCTAGACCATCAAGTCGATCGGCTGGACTGTCTATTCGAATCTTTCCTGTCAATGCTGAAATAGTTCTAGTCATCTTTGTCTAGTCGATCGGCTAGACCTTCTAGTCGATCGGTAGACCATCTAGTCGAATCTGACCAGTCAATACTGAAATAGTTCTAGTTGACTTTCTCTATCAATCCGCTAGACCTTCTAGTCGATCGGCTAGACCACACAGATAGTTCTAGATGACTTGGTCTAGTTGATCGGCTAGACCTTTTAGTCAATCGGCTAGACTATCTAGTCAAATCTATCCAATCAGTACTAAAATAGTTCTAGTCGACTTTGTCTAGAGGATCAGCTAGACCTTCTAGTCGATCGGCTAGACCACACAAATAGTTCTAGACGACTTGGTCTAGTTTATATCACTATATTGACATGCAATCAAGTCGACATAGACTTTCTCCCACTTATCAAAGTTTGGCTCTCGACTCATATCCTATATGAGTCGAGCCACCCCGATCAAATATCTAATTTCTCGTGTGTTATTATATTCAACCGCATAAGATCATATTACGTTGGCATGGATTGTGTCACCCTCTTAATAATTCAATCTTAATTTCTTGACCTAGAATAGACCCTCTAAGATTGGTGAGCTCAATATCATATATTGTCTCAACCCAGCATGGCCATGCATTTCTCAGTCTCATTCCATCAATGGGTCCTATGGATGTAACTCCTATTATATAGGAGGAAAAATCCCATCTCTGTCCGCATACAAACACCCAAATGATTCATAACGTACCCAATAACCACCCTTATCATCAACCTTTCTCAAGGAAGACTTTAGATGACATCAAAGTATGCTCTTCCTCACTTGATGAATGATGTGACTTCAGGTCAAAGAACCGCAAAAACCATTGTCAATTGAGACCTACTTGTGACACATTCATATAACAATCTACAAAGTAGTCTCATGGTGGGTCTCTCTAGTACAACTTGTTCTTAACAAGTACCTATGTGTTGACTTGATATCTAATATCATGGACTGTGAGAACCGGTCATCAGTCACCCACATATTAGTCTTAATGTATCATCCTCGCCCTAATTTCTAAGATGATACCTTGACCATGGACCATTTTAAAATAATGCTTCTTATAAATATAGGCCCTCACATTCATAGCACGCACTTGAATTTCTATGGAAGCAAACATTCTAAGGACATTTATTATGTTAATTAATATATCAAATATAGAAACAAATTTGACACCACAAAAGAACTTGCCATAAGTGTAAAAATAAATACATAGTATGATTCATCACATGAATAAAAAACCGACAAATACAAAATCCACAACCTTCCCACTAGAGGTGATCATTCAGGTATCTCATACCCATTAATCTAGCATGAACATTATGCTTCCTTTGTGCAAGAGGCTTTATGAGTGGATTCGATATATTCTCCTCAGGCGGTACTCTACAAATGCTCACATCTCCTCAATCGACAATCTTTCGAATAATATGGAACCTCTAAAGTATGTGCTTGGAGCGCTAATGAGATCTGGGCTCCTTAGTCTGTGCACTGGCATCGTTGTTATCAAAGTAAAGAGTTATCGGATCACCAATGCTAGGAATTACATCAATCTCGTCAAAGAATTTCCTAATTCAAACAGCCTCCTTCACCGTATTTACAACAGTAATAAACTTGGCCTCTATTATAGAATCAACAACTGTCCCTTATTTGAACTCTTCGAGCTCACATCCCCTCCATTAAGGCAAAACACAAAACCTGACTGAGACTTTGAATCATCCCTATCAGTTTGGAAGCTAGCATCTGTGTAACCCTTTACAATGAGCTCTTCCTCTCCACCAAACACCAAGAAAGCTGCTAGTCATGCTTTAGGATATTCTTGATTATTGTCCAGTGACCATCACCCAGATCAGACTGATACCTGCTAGTCATGCTCAAAGCATACGAGATATCGGGTCTGGTACATAACATTGTGATAAAAAAATTTAGGGTTTTGCAAAGTGAAATGGTTAAAGATTTTCTCCAAAACTAAATCCAATAAAGGTAAGTGTACCTTATCGTCTATAGTATAGGATATTTAGAAATACCAAGGTCGTATTCCACGGGGCACGTTGATTACTTCTACTTCGAGGAAAAACACTATTATCTTATCTAACGATTTTTGAGGTTTTGATTACTTATATAAAGAAAAGACAAATTGCAAGCTAAATGAAAGGGATTAAACGATGGTAAAAGAGATTAGTGCTCAATCAAAAGTCACCTTAGAGTAAGAATAATCAAGTGAAAGGAAAATAAATCTAATTCCGTTTAATTTAAACTACTTGACCGTGGAGGTTCCTAAAGCTCGGATATGCCTCTCTCGAGGTTAATGCCCAACTAAGTTTAGGAAACATCAACCAGACTCTCGTCCTATAATTGATTACCTAAGACTTGCTTTACGCTGTGAACCCCGCTATTGGATTTGACTCCAATCTGGGTGATTTACGCCATCCTCTCTCGAGGGGTGCGTGCAACTCTCTTTACCCTTGAGTGATCGATTCATACTTTGAGCTTCTCGGCTAACTAAGTATGAAAACTTAAGCAAAAACCATACATCGATAGTATGTCCTCACTAGTTAAAATTCAAGGGTAATTCAAGTTTTTATAAAAACGGGAAAAGAGAGCTTTAAGAAATCATAACTTGATTATCTCATCCTCGGATCATTTTGATCGAGCACTAATGAGAATTAGTTAATCATGGTGGAGGTGAAAGAGAAAGAAAAATAAAATTGCATGAAGGAAAATTACTAAGTAGAAAGAGAGGTGAAGAAAACTATGCCAACTATTATTGAAATGAAAAAATTAATACAACTCTTTAAGCAAGATTGCAAGCTAGAAATTTAAGGATTACACGCTTAATAAACTAGTGCATGGAAGACATCTAGTACATTGCATGAGAAGAAAAAGAGAACATGAAAGTTTAAAAAGACATGAACATGAATAAGAAAAACTCACTATCAGCTCTAGCAGCACTTCCCCTCTCCAAATTTCTGAACCATGGACTCAAGGAGAGCTCTGGAATTTATAGGAAAAAATTTCAAGTTACACGCCCCTTGGTCACGGGCGTGACCTAGGGTCGTGTAATCACTGATCTGCATGGCTGGCACAGTGGCGTGGGCTTTGCGTAACAACGGGATAAATTCGAACATTACATGCCCGCATAACTTGGGTCACGGGCGTGTACTTGTATGACTTCATTTAATGCGGTGTGGATATTACTTTCGGCGCGGCGGTGTGCAGGGATCACGCGGAAAAGTTACGACCGTGACATATGGGTCACGACCGTGACATATGGGTCACGGGCGTGACTCATGTTGACTTCTCAACGGCAGCTCCACATCTCGACGGCAGTTCGCTGAGAAGATTCTACGATTACACGCCCTTTGGTCACGGGCGTGACCGAGGGCGTGACTCACTGTGGGCTAGCTCAATCAGCGCGACATCGACTCTGGTTTGATCTTCAGGTTACACGCCCCTTGGTCACGGGCGTGACCTTGGGCGTGATTTGTAAATTTCACAAATTTCTCCCAAAATTCTGCAAATATTGGAATTAAGCTAAGTTAGAATCAAAATTACAAAAAGAACTACTTATAACCTAAAATTGACATGAAAAGGAAAAATTCATTTTGAATAATTACAAAAATTTCTATTAAAAACTTACATAAATACTACTTATCAAATACCCCCATACTTGAGGTTTTGCTATTCCAGAGCAAAAGTGTGAGACATAGTTTATAAGACATCCATAAAATTTTTAATTTTAAACTAAAATTTCATTTAAACCAAGAGTTAAGTTAAGGATAAATTCTAGGAGGAGTTAAGTCCTAAATTATGAAAATTATTTGAAAAGAGGGAAAAGTGTTTAGGCATTGACCTCTCGAGATAATTAATTAGCTAACAAATTGTAGAAATTATAAAACTAGATTAAATTAAAATTATAAGAACTCTATCTTAAAAGGAACTTAAGGAAAAGTAACCTACTAAGAATTGCTCTCTCCATAACTTAAGTTAATCCTAGATCAAAGATATTGGCTGGGGGGGGGGGGGGGTACAAATCTTGGTATAAGAAGAGATTTTTTAATGGAGGTGATGAATTTTATCCTTTCACCTTTATTTTTATTTTCCTTTTTTTAATATGTTTAGGTAATAATGAATTTTATCCTCTTATTCCCTTGCATATAATCTTTTAAATTCTCTTCTAATAAACCCAAAATGTATATGTTTAGGAGTAATGAATTTTATCCTCTTACTCCATGCCATATAATCTTTTAAATGATTTTGGGTGCATATGTTTAGGGAATAATGAATTTAATCCTCTTATTCCCATGCATATGATTTTTTTATAATACTTTTTTTATGCATCAAAAGGGTAGGGTAGGAAAAATTTCTAGTTTATAAATTAAATTATATTGAGAGCAAATTCTAGTAAATTTAAATTTCCTAAGATCTAAAAAGCTAGAAGAAAATATAATTGAAATCTAAAGAGGTTTAGCAAATTCACTACAAAATGAAGTCATTTAAAAATAAAAAGAGAAGTCATGCTAACAAAAATTCTCTAATCAAACTCAAATCATAAGATGGTTCTTAAAACAAGATTACCTAAAATTTAAAATTAACAAACTATGATAAACAAAATTGTAGCCAATTAAAAACCTAAAAAAGCTTATAAATGTTCTCAATTAGATTTCTAAGAAATCAGAAAACAACAAGTAGGAGGGGTATAAGAATTTTTTGGTTTCTTTTTTGTTCTAAATTTTTCATATATATATATATTTGGAACTTTTGATATTATATTTTTTTTGAATTTTTAAATATTATCTTTTTTTGAATGTTTGATAATATAAGAAAGGAAACTAGTTTTAAACCTAACACTTTTTGTTAATTCCTGGACTTCCCGAGGTATACTCCGTGAAGGGTTCTCACGGTACTAGGAGGTGTGATGGGATGATATCCCGAACGTCCCTTTCCAAGATTTAAATTTTTGATTTTTTAATAAATTATTTTTTGAGTTTTTGGGTTTTACAAGTGCTTAAAAAAAGAAAACATAAGAAAATAATTTTTTTTTGAAAATTTCTAATTAAAAAAAAACTATTTACACTCCCATACTTAAAGTTAAATATTGTCCCCAATATTTAAAACTAAGTGTCAAGTAAAAGAAAAAAAGAAGTAAATAAAGTGCAAGACAAAACAAGAAGAAATGCAAAATAAAAGAGAAGGAAGAAGGATAAAGGGCTTCCCTGATTTTTGAAGATGCGCGGGAAAACAGCGGTTACTTGCAAAATATGTTAAAGAAGAAATACAAGAGAAACCAATATAAAGATAACTTTGGGGTGCCTCTGAAAAGCACTTTGTTTAAGGTCGCGTAGCTTGACCCACTTGCCGATCATATTATAGGAGGAAGTGAAATCGACTCACTCTTCTCGTTAGCTAGCTCTCCCAGAAGATATAACTTAAGGTGGTGCCCGTTTACTTTGAAGGAACCTTTTTCCGGGTGGGAAATTAAAATTATCCTATAGGAACAAACTTCTTTAACAATAAAGGGTCCGGACCATCGGGATTTTAGTTTTCCCGGAAAAAGGCGAAGGCGAGAATTATAAAGGAGGACGAGATCGCCTGGCGAAAAAGGTTTTGGAAATTTTATGTGTTTATCGTGATAAAACTTTGTTCGCTCCTTATATAATTTGTTACTCTCGTACGCATTCGCTTTCCACTCGTCTAATTCAATCATTTGAAATTTTCTTTGTCCAGGCGCAAATGTAGAATCGAGATTTAAAAACTTAAGCGCCCAAAATGCGCCGTGTTTTAGTTTGACCGGAAGGTGGCAAGCCTTGCCATAAATCATTCGATATGGTGTACAACCGATAGCGGTCTTGTACGCCGTTCGATAGGCCCACATCGCGTCTTCGAGCTTTATTGCCCAATCCTTCATATTAATAGAAACAGTTTTTTTTCTAAAATCCGCTTTAATTCTCGATTCACGACTTCGACTTGGCCGCTCGTTTGTGGGTGATAAGCAGTGGATAGTTTGTGCGTGACACCATATTTTGCAAGAATTTTTGTAAATTGGCGATTGCAAAAATGGGTGCCCCGATCACTCACTATAGCGCGCGGCGTGCCAAATTGAGAAAATAATTTTTTTAAGAAGTTAACGATGACTCGCGCATCATTAGTGGGGAGAGCTTGCGCTTCCGCACACCTCGACACGTAGTCGACCGCAACTAGAATATATTTATTTACAAACGAGGTAGGGAGAGGACCAACGAAATTAATACCCCAAAGATCGAAAATTTCGCATTCTAAGAAAATATTTTGGGGCATCTCATCCCGGCGGGAGATGTTCCCCGACCGCTGGAAGCTGTTGCAAGTACTCACAAGGGTGTGAGCATCTTTGAAGAGCGTGGGCCAATACAAGCCCGACTCCAGCACCTTCCTCGTGGTTCGGTTCGTTTGATAATGAGCACCGGTTGGTCCCTCTTGACAATGCCATAAAATTTGTAAGCCATCCTCACTCGAAACGCATCTTCTCACCACCTGGTCTGCGCAAGCACGGAATAAAAAGGGGTCCTCCCAAAAATAATTCTTTAAATTAGAAAAGAATTTCTTCTTTTGCTGACTCGAGAATTCTTTTAGCAGTACCCGGGCTACTAGATAGTTAGCCAAATCCGCAAACTAGGGGTTGGAAGAGGAATTTATATTTTCGAGAGCGAGAAGGCGCTCTTCGGGAAATTTATCATTAATGTCAACTTCTATTAATGCTTCCGAGGCAGGGTTTTCTAATCGGGAAAGATGATCGGACGCCAAGTTTTTGGCTCCCCTTTTGTCCCGGATCTCTAAGTCAAACTCCTGCAAGAGGAGGATCCATCACAAAATACGGGGCATGGCGTCCGACTTACTTAAAAGATATCTAAGAGCGGAATGATCCGTGAAGATGATAACTTTTGAGAGAGTGATATACGACCTAATCTTATCAAAGGCAAAAACGATCGCCAGAAGCTCCTTCTCGGTCATGGTGTAATTCGCTTGTGCCGACGTGAGTGTTTTGCTCGCATAATAAATCGGGTGGAAATACTTACTCACCCGTTGGCCTAAAATGACACCAACCGCAATATCACTCGCGTCGCACATAATTTCAAAGGGGAGCGACCAATCTGGCGCGGCTAGAAGCGGGGAGTTTATAAGTTTCTCTTTGATAAGTTTAAAGGCTAAATGACATTCATTGTTAAAAAGAAAGGAGGATTGTTTCTCGAGAAGATGGGTTAACAGCTTTGTGATTTTGGAAAAAATTTGTATAAAGCGCCGATAGAACCCCGCGTGGCCTAGGAAACTTCTAATAGCTTTTACGTTTGTTGGAGGGGGGAGTTTTTCAATTACTTTGATCTTGGCCCTGTCGACCTCGATCCCTTTGCCCCAAATTTTATGGCCAAGGACTAATCCTCTTTGACCATAAAATGACATTTCTCCCAATTAAGCGCTAAATTCGTTTCCTCACAACGCTGCAACACGCACTCGAGATTTTTTAAGCAATTTTTAAATGAGTTTCCGAACACAGAGAAGTCATCCATGAACACTTCCATCACCTCCTCTACTAACTCGTCAAATATTGCCAGCTTACATCTTTGGAATGTAGCTGGTGCATTATAAAGACCAAATGGCATCCTTCGATAAGCGAAGGTGCCAAAGGGACAAGTGAAATTTATTTTCTCTTGGTCATCGGGCGAAATTGGGATTTAGAAATATCCCGACAAACCATCGAGAAAACAATAGTAGGAGTGACCTGAAAGGTGCTCTAAGATTTGTTCGATAAAAGGTAGCACGAAGTGATCCTTACGGGTGGCATCATTTTGTTTCGATAATCGATGCACATCCGCCAACCCGTAATAGTACGGGTTGGGATTAATTCGTTATTTTCATTCGCAACTACCGTAACACCACCTTTCTTCGGTACGACTTGTGCCGGGCTAACCCAAAGTACTATCCGATATCGGGTAGATGATTCCCGCATCCAAAAGTTTAATAACTTCGGCCTTAACGACTTCTTTCATATTCAAGTTTAGTCGTCGTTGAGGCTGGACCGTGTTGCGGGAATTATCTTCGAGGAAGATTTTGTGAGTGCAGAAGGAAGGGTTAATACCCTTAATATCCGAAATTTGCCACGCAATTGCGTGGCGGTGCTTGCTTAAGACAATAGTCAACTTGGAAATTTCTGAATTGTTATGTTCGGATGAAACGATGATGGGTAGCTTAGATTCTTTTTCAAAAAATAAATATTTAAGGTTAGGGGGTTGTTGTTTTAACTCTAACATGGGTGGCTCTTCATAAGATGTTTTGATTTTTAATTTTTCTAAAAAAAGTGGTTTCGGTAATGTGGAGTGAGAGACTTCTTCTTCTAAATAAAAGAGCTCGGCGAGCTCGGATTCGTGACTCGATGTGAAGACTAACTCGGGAAGTGAATAAAATTCGTTCTCAAAACATTCTTCTAAATAAACTCACGAATCGTCATTCTCTGAGGTGTTTCGCATCGAGGGATTTATACTAAAAGTAACTTCATCATCTCCAACCCATAGGAGGAGCTTTCCATCACTTACGTCGATAATTGCGTGGGAGGTGGCAAGGAAGGGGCGGTCGAGTATGAGGGGTACTTTAGCATCCTCTTCGATGTTAAGAATGACAAAGTCCACTGGGAAGATGAACTTGTCAACCTTAACGAGCACGTCCTCCATTATCCCTACCAGATATTTTACAGAACGATCCGCTAATTGCATACTCATTCGAGTGGGGTTAGGATTTCCTAGACCTAACTTTTTAAATAACGAAAAAGGCATGAGATTGATGCTTGCCCCAAGATCTGCTAAGGCGTGTTTTACTAACGAATTGTCAAATAGACACGGGATGGAGAACCGTCCCGGGTCATTTTCTTTTTGAGGCAATTTGTTGAGTACAACCGCGGAGCATTCTGCATTTAAAGAAAGATGCGAAATATCTTCTAATTTTTTCTTATTGGAGAGCAACTCCATAAGATATTTCGCATATTTAGGCATTTGAGAGATAGCCTCGCAGAAGGGTACATTAATATGAATTTGTTTTAAAATTTCTAAAAACTTTTTATAATTTTTTTTGGCGCACTCGCTTTTAAACTTAGACGGATGCGGAATATTGGAAGTAGAAGCGCGTGGAGCTAACGTAGCCGGCGAATTCGAAGATAAAATAAGAGGAGGAGGAGGAGAATAAGTTACCTTGGGTTCGTCCTGTTTTGAAACCACCTCCTTCCCACTTCAGAGTGTAATCACGTTTGCGCTCTCCCTTGGATTTTGCTCCGTATTCCCCAGTAGTGCTCCTTGCTGATGCTCGGAAATCATCTTTGTGAGCTGGCCCACTTGATTCTCTAAATTTTTGATCGATTCAGTAAGGTTCCGGATGTTCATTTCATTTGTAGCAACATTTTTTGCAAAAACCTCTTCAAGTGAAGAGAGCTTTTGCTGTTGCGGTGGAAAACCGGGTGGATTACAATTTAGAGCTGTAGTTAAGTTAAGAAGTTGATTAGGGGGGGGGGGGGTTGATTTAGATTCATAGGATGCTGAGCATTTCCTTGGTTGCTCCACAAGAAATTCGGATGGTTCCTATAACCCGCATTGTAAGTGTTGTTGTACGGAGCGGTGTTGGGGTTATAGGAAGGCCGAGGCGGATTTCCCATGTAGTCAACCTGCTCTTCAATTAAAATATTATTAGCCCAAGGAGGAGTGGCGGAGGAAGCAGACATCTCCGCCACTTGCTTTGTTAAGCGCTCAACTTGTAAAGCCAAATTTGCGTTTGCGTCTATTTCAAAATTTCCGACTGGCTTGTTAGGCTGCGCTCAGGGCATATTCCATTGGCACGCATTCATGGCCATTTCCTCAAAAAGATCTTGAGCGGCCTCCTGGGTCTTTTTATTTAATGTTCCCCCGGCGGTCGCATCAATCATTTGCTTAGTTTGGAAATTCAAGCCATTATAAAAAATTTGCACTTGTTGCCAAGTGGGAAGTGCGTGGTGAGGGCATCTACGTAAAAGCTCCTTGAAGCGCTCCCATGTATCATAGAGAGTCTCCGAGCCAATTTGCATAAATGATGCAATATCTGTTCGCATTTTGGCGGTCTTTGCAGGAGGAAAATATTTAGTGAGAAATGTTTCTGCCATATCGGCCCATGTAGTGATGGATTCCCTAGGAAGTGAGCTCAACCACTGCTTGGCCTTAGACCGCAAAGAAAAGGAAAAAGACGCAATCAAATGGCATCATCGGTGGCACTGTTGATTTTAAACGTGTCGCAGATTTCGAGAAAATTAGAAATATGATAGTTTGGATCTTCGTCCGGGTGACCATCGAAGGTCACTGATTGCTGCACCATTTGTATGATGCTGCACTTGATCTCAAAGTTATTGTTCGCCACCGCGGGGAGAACAATACTTGACTGTGTGCCTTCCAAATTCTGCTGCGCATAATAGGGCATGGTCCGTTGCGCGGCCTTATTAGGATTTGGCGCGTTAGGATTAGGAGATTAAGATCCATATTCGATGTGTTAGTGTCCCCGATCGAATCTTTGAATTCTAATTGATTATCCTTATCACGAGAAAGGCGGAGCTGCCAAAGGGTTCGCTCGATCTCTGGATCAAAATGAATATTCGAAGCGCTACCTCGGGTCATACACTAAGAAAGGAAAAAAGGGAATGACGAAAAAGAGCGGATAATGAAAAGAAAAGAAAGAAAGAGGAAAACTAGACTATTATATTTTTTTTCTTTTTCAAATTTAGAAAAAGCAAAATAAAATAAAAAGAAGCATGATAAAATTAATAGCTATCCTCTTTTCAAAATATCTACGCAAGTCCCCGACAATGGCGCAAAAAACTTGATATACAAATTTAGGGTTTTGCAAAGTTAAATGGTTAAAGATTTAATCTAAAACTATATCCGATAAAGGCAAGTGTACCTTGTCGTCTATAGTATAGGATATTTAGAAATACCAAGGTCGTATTCTACGGGGCACGTTGATTACTTCTACTTCGAGGAAAAACACCATTATCTTATCTAACGATTTTTGAGGTTTTGATTACTTAGATAAAGAAAATACAAGTTGCAAGCTAAATGAAAAGGATTAAACGATGGTAAAAGAGATTAATGCTCAATCAAAAGTCACCTTAGAGTAAGAATAATCAAGTGAAAGTAAAATAAATCTAATTTCGTTTAATTTAAACTACTTGACCGCGGAGGTTCCTAAAGCTCGAACAAGCCTCTCTTGAGGTTAATGCCCAACTAAGTTTAGGAAAAATCAACCAGACTCTCGTCCTATAATTGATTACCTAAGACTTACTTTATGTTGTGAACCCCGCTATTGGATTTGACTCCAATCCGGGAGATTTACATCATCCCCTTGAGGGGTGCATGCAACTCTCTTTACCATTGAGTGATCGATTCATACTTTGAGCCTCTCAGCTAACTAAGTATGAAAACTTAAGCGAAAACCATACATTGATAGTATGGCCTCACTAGTTAAAATTCAAGGGTAATTCAAGTGTTTTATAAAAACGGAAAAAGAGAGCTTTAAGAAATCATAACTTGATTATCTTATCCTCGGATCATTTCAATCGAGCACTAATGAGAATTAGTTAATCATGGTGGAGGGGAAAGAGAAAGAAAAATAAAATTGCATGAAGGAAAATTACTAAGTAGAAAGAGAGGTGAAGAAAACTATGCCAACTTTTATTGAAATGAAAAAACTATTACAACTCTTTAAGCAAGATTGCAAGCTAGAAAATTAAGGATTACAAGCTTAATAAACTAGTGCATGGAAGAAATCTAGTACATTGCATGAGAAGAAAAAGAGAACATGAAAGTTTAAAAAGACATGAACATGAATAAGAAAAACTCACTATCAACTCTAGCAGCACCTCCCCCTCTCCAAATTTCTGAACTTGGACTCTAAGGAGAGCCCTGAAATTTATATGAAAAAATTTCAAGTTACACGCCCCTTGTAACATCCCTCAAACAACTAGACCCCTAGAGTGGTTTTGTCATGACTAGGTCATGACAAAACCCTAGGAAGCTTGAAGAGATCACATGGCCTTAGCCAGGAAGAAGGAAGCCACAGTGGTCTGCAAATAGTAATTTCCAGTTAACAAGCATAGGGTTGGACTTAAGTCCCTCACCTTGACCCTTTGACCCCACCATAGCATACCTAACCCTTTAGGGGTCCCCTTAGAGCACTAAGGACCCATTGGGGTCAACCAAAGAGGCCAAATTGACCAAAGTCAACCCTAACCCCAAATTGGTCAAAGTAGCATAATTAGGGTCAATTGACATCCACCTTGCCAAATTGACCCTACCTAGACCTTCCTAACCCTTGGAGGAGTCCAATGAGTCATTAGCCACCCATTGGGGCCAACCTGAAGAGGCCAAATTGACCAAAGTCAACGCCACACTAAATTTGGGTCAAAATGACCTATTTGACTTAGTCAAGCCTAATCCACTTGGGCTAGGCCTAATTGGAGTAGCCCATTAGCTTAGGAGGCCGATAATTACCAGGAGTTGCCACTCAATTTCTGTAAATGAAGAGTAGGAGAGAGAAAGTGCAATTTCCCCCTTAATGAAGAGAGAGAAAGAGGAAAAAAGAAGGAAAGTTAATGGTGGGAGGCCATAGGTCACTCCATTCATCTCCACAAGCCCCCTCCATTCATCTTCCATGACGCTTGGGAGGAGTTTCCCCATAAATTCCAGCCAGCCATCATCAATGGAGGAGCCCAACCATCATGGTGGAAATCTATTCTCCTCAAATTCCCCCTATATAGCCCTCCCCACTCAAATCTAACTTCACCATTAGCTTCAAAAGGTGGATGGCAGTCGAAATCATATATTGGATCGAAGGTTTTGTTGGAGAATGGAGAGATCGGACAAGCTCGCCGGAGAAGGGAAAAGCCATGGCCGATCACCGCTGCCATCGTCGTCGGGCTCCAAGAAGGTCTGGTTCTCCTCCTCTCTCTCTCTCTCTATGGATATATCTTAGATCAAAACAGGTGAGAAATCGGGATCAATTGAGCCCAATCCAAGTGAGCAAAATCTGAAATTTCCATGAAAATGATCTCAGTTGGGTCCGCCGGAAACTGCCCCTCCGACGGCTGTGTCGCCGCCCGGCGTTAGCCACCTCCTCAACGGAGGTGGTGGTGGCGGTGGCCGGCCGGGGAGGTGGTTGGTTGGACGGCAAATAGGCCTAGAGGCTGCTCCAGGTCAGAGATATCATGGCCGCTGGCTAGAGCTTGAAGAGATAATCAGGGCCATCGATTTGGTTCCTGTACAGAGATTTTAATATCAGTTATTTCAGTTATATCATGTGAACATTTATTATATATAGCATGTGATTGTGGACTTGAACTTCTTTTTGTTCGTTTATACTTTTCTTCTTCTGTGATCGATATGGACGGCAGGATCGGCGTTTTGTAGTGGCTACCTTCCCGAGTGAAGGTGTCACCGCAAAGCGGCGGTTCTGGGCATAAGACCCGGGTTTTTGAGAAACAATGGGGTCTTACAAAGTGGTATCAGAGCAAACCTCGATCTGAAGAAAAGAAGTCCACAAACCCTGGGTAACCCCGCGCAAGTTTAGTTTGAGGACAAACTAAGCAGCGGAAGCAATGGTGTGCCCATATGGGAAATCACATGGAAAAGTCCACTTTTAACTGAATCTTTTTAGCCAAAATCTCCTTACGAGTGCCAAGTTTTCTTTTGTAGCTTGCGGCGAACCATGCCACCAGCAGGGAATACTTCCGGCTACAAATTTCTCTTTAAATATTCCCTTAGTCAAGGAGTTAGACTCAACCCCACTAGGACACATGACTTACCATAACAATTTATACCATGCCCTAGTCTAAAATAGACCGTAGGTATAAATTTGATTAAGGTATGAGGATACCCCAAAGAGTTTAGAGGAGGAGCTTAATGCGGGAACCTAAGCCATAAACTCGGATGTCCCTACTTCATATACCAAGGATTATCCAAACTGATAGGACTACCTTAAGAGAGGTTGACACATAACCAGAATGGTAGGGGACTCATAGATCTCAACCCTCTTACCGGTGACATGATTACATTGAGACAACCACCACGACAAACACCGAGAGTCGGATAAAAATTGAAGTTCAGAAGGGACCGGTTTGGGATTGGGTGACATATTGACCCTGATGAGGTTGTCGTAGAAGGTACCTAGAAGAGTCAAAGGTGTGGAGTATACCAATGAGCCTCAAGATAGAACCCCAAGTCTAAGGATGTGTGCCCTAAGAATTGTTTGCATACTTGGGACGAATATAACTTGGTGATATTGAAGATACTCAACTCAAAATAGATAGTGGCTTATCTTTTGTTTATTGGAGCTTATCTTTTGTTTATTGAGGCTTACCTTTTGTTTATTGGGCAAATTAATGACTGACTTGGGTTTCCCTTAGATTTAATTTAGAAAGTGCTGCATCGTGAACATAATGATTTTGAAGTTGATCATATTCGACGTTACGCAGGCAAAGATGAGATGGTGTAAAGTAGGTCTGGAATAATGATCTGAAGTATTACCAGGACAATGGATAAACATCGTTGATCAAACAACGACTTGACCTTAGTTGAATCATTGGAAACGTAAAGTCGCCAGGATTAATCACTTAAGGATGTCAATGTCCTAGTCTAGAAGTTGAGGATGGAAATTAAATCTTACAAGTTGTAGTTATATCCGACAGTTCTTGAGGTTTGGGGCATTCGGAAGTGATTAACTTATGGTTTGTTAAAAATCACACCTTATCATGGTAGAGAATTTGAATTACAATAATAGCCTTATACCTTGGGAGCTTTGATGATAAATAACCAGAGATCTTAGACGATGTCTTATTGGATTTAGAATCTAGTGTTTGAGTTTACAATGATAAGAATCGTTTAAAATCATAAAGTTGAGTTGGTTGATGACTCGGGCGTACTCGTAGGAATAAGAAGCTGATTGTGTAGAGAAGTTTTTATAGAGTCGCTGCCTACCCACATAGATGAGAAATATAGTCACCAAAAAATGGTGTATTGCGGAATGTATATTTCCTCGAAATGAACAAAGACATCGTAAGTTTTGTGATGCATGGTGAAGGCCAAGTGCACAAGTCTTTGGAGAACTACCACAGTCACTGCCCGTGTTAGAGTGGAGTTCGAGGACATAATTATGGATTTCATACACAGGTTACCACATCCCCACTCCGTGCAAAAGTTCGTTTGGAACATCGAAGATAAATTGACCAAGGTAGCTAGGGTCACCCCGGGCTGGAAGGACGCTCCAGTTGGTGTTTGATGGGATTTGTTGAGCAGTTTGTCTGTTATCGTGGTGTGATAAGGACGATCGTGTCAGATCGGGATGAACAGATTACGTCTAAAGAGTGAAGATCAGTCCAGGCTTATCTGGGCTCTTGGTTGACGTTCAACACAACTTTCCACCCTCAGAGGGACAGAGGCAGAAGACTCCACTGTCTTGGATCCAGGATAAGGATCCCAAGGCACTCGGCTTGGAATTTATGGAGGACATAGATACCCAGGTGCGACTGATTTGAGTTAGGATGTTGGGGACCAGAGCTGCCAGGTTACGATGCGTGTTATCGTCAAGTAGAGTTCCAGGTTGGAGATCGGGTGTGTCCAGAAGATACGTCCGATGCAGGGAGTCTTGTGGGTACGTGGGTGGAAGAAGCTCAGTTTGAGATAGATGTGGCTCTACAGGATCCTAGACTGGATCAGCCCGTTGGCTTATAAACTGGAGTTGCCACCGGAGTTAGCGGGATTGCATGACGTCTTCCATGTCTACTCCTTTAGGAGAGCTCTACTACGGCCAGAGCAGAAAATTTCTGCTATAGATGGCCCGGAAGCCTCCGATCGATTGATTCACCTGAGATCCACTAGAACTGGTGTGGCAGAGATAGTCGGTGCTCTTCGAGTCAGAAATAACTTCAATTCTTAGGGGATGTTACGTTCAGTCACTCTCGGTGAACCCTGCGAGCCTAGCCTGAATTTTGAGGACGAAATTATTTTTTTGTTTATTGGGATTTGTAACATCCCCCCAAACAACTAGACCCCTAGAGTGGTTTTGTCATGACTAGGTCATGACAAAACCCTAGGAAGCTTGAAGAGACCACTTGGCCTTAGCCAGGAAGAAGGAAACCACAGTGGTCTGCAAATAGCAATTTCTAGTTAACAAGCATAGGGTAGGACTTAAGGGCCTCACCTTGACACTTTGACCCCACCATAGCATACATAACCCTTTAGGGGTCCCCTTAGAGCACTAAGGACCCATTGGGGTCAACCAAAGAGGCCAAATTGACCAAAGTCAACCCTAACCCCAAATTGGTCGAAGTAGCATAATTAGGGTCAATTGACCTCCACCTTGCCAAATTGACCCTACCTAGACCTTCCTAACCCTTAGAGGAGTCCAATGAGTCACTAGACACCCATTGGGGCCTACCCGAAGAGGCCAAATTGACCAAAGTCAACGCCACACTAAATTTGGGTCAAAATGACCTATTTGACTTAATCAAGCCTAATCCACTTGGGCTAGGTCTAATTGGAGTATCCCATTAGCTTAGGAGGCTGATAATTACCAGGAGTTGCCACTCAATTTCTGTAAATGATGAGTAGGAGAGAGAAAGTGCAATTTCCCCCTTAATGAAGAGAGAGAAAGAGGAAAAAAGAAGGAAAGTTAATGGTGGGAGGCCATGGGTCACTCCATTCATCTCCACAAGCCCCTCCATTCATCTTCCATGATTCTTGGGAGGAGTTTCCCCATAAATTCCAGCCAGCCATCATCAATGGAGGAGCCCAATCATCATGGCCGAAATCTATTCTCCTCAAATTCCCCCTGTACAGCCCTCCCCACTCAAATCTAACTTCACCATTAGCTTCAAAAGGTGGATGGCAGTCGAAATCATATATTGGATCGAAGATTTTGGTGGAGAATGGAGAGATCGGACAAGCTCGCCGGAGAAGGGAAAAGCCATGGCCGATCACCGCCGCCATCGTCGCCGGGCTCCAAGAAGGTCTGGTTCTCCTCCTCTCTCTCTATGGATATATCTTAGATCAAAACAGGTGAGAAATCGGGCTCAATTGAACCCGATCCAAGTGAGCAAAATCTAAAATTTCCATGAAAATGATGTCGGTTGGGTTCGCAGGAAACCGCCCCTCCGGCGGCCGTGTCGCCGCCCGGCGTTAGCCACCACCTCAACGGAGGTGGTCGTGGTGGTGGCCGGCCGGGGAGGTGTCTGGTTGGACAGGAAATAGGCCTAGAAGCTGTTCCAGGTCGGAGATATCATGTCCGTTGGCTAGAGCTTGAAGACATAATCAGGGCCATCGGTTTGGTTCCTGTACAGAGATTTTAATATCAGTTATTTCAGTTATATCATGTGGACATTTATTATATATAGCATGTGATTGTGGACTTGAACTTCTTTTTGTTTGTTTATACTTTTCTTCTTCTGTGATCGATATGGCCGGCAGGATCTGCATTTTGTAGTGGCGACCTTCCCGAGTGAAGGTGTCACCGCAAAGCGACGGTTCTGGGCATAAGACCCGGGTTTTTGAGAAAAAATGGGGTCTTACACCCCTTGGTCACAGATATGACCTTGGGGCATGTAATCACTGATCTGCATGGCTGGGACAGTGGCGTGGGCTTTGTGTAGCGGCGGGAGAAATTCGGACATTACACGCCCATGTAACTTGGGTCACGGGCGTGTACTTGGACGACTTCATTTAATGCGGCATGGATCTTTCTTTCGGCGCGGCGGTGTGCAGGGATCACGCAGAAAAGTCACGGCCATGACATATGGGTCATGGGCGTGACTTATGTTGACTTCTCGACGGTAGCTCCACGTCCCGACGACAGCTCGCTAGGAAGATTCTAAGATTACACGCCCTGTTGAAAATGTTGAAGTGGAAGTTTGTGGAAGTTGGCGGTCTGGGGGGGGGGGGGGGGGGGGGGAGGTCGCGTAGTCTGGCAAACCGCGCGGTCTTGCGGTTTCCCTCTGCGGTCTGACCTTTCTGGTCTTGTCGCAGGTCTTCTCAGTGTGACCGCCATTCCTTCTGCTCATGGGGCCGAGGTGAGGCCGCGCGGTCTGGTCGTGTGACCGCGTGGCGGAGCAGTTTTCAGCATGGTGAGACCGTGTGGTCTGGGTTGCGTGACCGCATGGTGCGGGCAGTCCGGTCTCTTGGTGGTGCGCGTGGACTAAGGTATCCTTAGTCGCACGGTCTCCAGTTTGTGTTCGCATAGCTGGTCCTTCGGCAATCTGCTGGTATATGCGGTCACTGGTGTTTGGTCGACTTGGCGAGCAGTTGTCCTAGTCGACCTGGTGTGTTCGCGGTCTCTGGAGGAGGTCGGGTGGCGAACACAGATGGTGAGCGTCATGACCGGGCGAGTTGTCATGATCGCGCGGCCTCTGTTGAAGTCGGCGAGCTCACGACGCAGAAGGATCTTGCTGACCGCGCAGGTTGACCAGTCTTGGTCACGCGGTCAGAAGGTGGTGACTCTATCTCATACGGTGGTGACTGGATCAGGTCACACGCCTATAAATAGGAGCCACTGTAGCAGCAAAAATTATCGCACCAGGTGTAAGCAGAGCTCGCGGCTTGTTCCCGCGGTCTCATTTTCTTGTGACTGGGCAGTTTGCTGATTGAACTTCTTTTGTGCAGCTTCTGCGGATTGTGCAGGCAGCAGCGGTCACCTCTTCTTCTAGGGTGTTCGGGCAGTCTTGCGACTTGCAGTGCGGGTTGCTGGAGTTTGGGAGAATCAGTGGAGGTCGCGTAGTTCTCAGTTGGTGTTGTTCTCGCGGGCAGGCAGTTCGGTCGGTCTTGTGTTCTAGCCGAGCGAACTCGCAAGTCATGTTGTCTGGCGATCTCAGTGAATCAGACCGCTGGTTATCTTTCTTTTTTCAGCATTGTATTATCTCCTGTTTTTGTGTACTGGCAAAATCATGTCTCGTCATGTATACCTCACACTGTAATGAAGTTTTCTGCTAGCATCAATAAAGATTGAAGTTGTTTTTCATGTGCTTCTAGTTGTTGGCTTGAACTTTGAGTTATACTATTCCCGCTCACTCCTAGATCTATGGAAAATTTCACATGGTATCAAAGCTAGGTTGGAGTGAATAGAGCAGTGAATAACTCATAGTTGTCATCGCCTTTGTGAAGAAGGAACCAGTGGTAGAGCCATGGAAGCAAGAGGTCTTTGGATTGAGATGCTCAACTCGACTAACTTCAAGAAGTGGAAGTCGTATATGTAGAGTTATCTTCTGGGCGAGGACCTTTGGGAGGTGGTTGGAGGAGATAGTACTGAAGAAGTTGTCCCAGTTGGGGACAATGGTCATGAGGTGAGAAATTGGAGGAGGATTAATGCGAAAGCAGAATTCACTCTGAAGAGGGCTATATCACCTGACCTGTTCGATCACATCTTAGGGTGTGGATAAGCTGCGGAGATCTGGAGAGCCCTGGATGGGCTGTTTAACAAAAAGAATGTAGCGAGGCTACAGTTCCTGGAAAATGAGCTGGCTAGGTCGGCTCAGGGTGATCTTTCTATCTCAACGTTCTTTCTGAAGATGAAGAATCTTTGCACCGAGATTTCAGCACTGGATCCTGATGAGCCAATTTCTGAGGCGAAGCTGAAGAGGCACATCATCCGTGGCTTGCGGAAGGAGTATGTGGCCTTTGTGACGTCGGTTCAGGGTTGGGAAAATCAGCCGTCTCTGCTGGAGCAGGAGAATCTTCTTGCATTGCAGGAGAGCCTAGCAAGGCAGATGGCGGGGGTGTCAGTGTCTGGGGGAGAAGGCGAGGTTCTCTTCACAGGGAAGAAGAAGAAGTGGGAAAAGAAGAAGAAGACCGCTGGAGGCTTTGGGCCTTCAACTTCTGGATAGCAGGAGAGGGGCTATGCTCCTAAGGCAGAAGGGAAGAAGAAGGGAGAAGGACCCAAGTGCTTCAGATGCTGGAAGCTTGGTCACATCAGGAAGGATTGCTGGGTGAATCTTCAGCCGGGGCATACTGCTGCAGGGAAGGAGGAAGCTGAGGCCAGGCAGAATGATGGAGGATGGGAAGGAGCCTTCTCGGCTTCTGTTGGAGCCGCGGCTCCTATAAACTATCAGGAGGACTGGATCGTGGACTCGGGGTGTGGTCATCACCTCACCGGGGACGAGTCGAAGCTTACTTCAGCACAGCCTTACTCAGGTAATGCTGCCATCATAACTGCTGATAATACCGTGCAAGTGTCGAGAAGGTGGGGGTTGTTTCCTTGGGCAGTGATAGAGGGACGCGTACGTTGAAGAGTGTCTATCATGTGCCTGGAATGAGGAAAACCCTCTTCTCTGTGACCAATGCTGTAGACGCTGGGTATCACGTTCTGTTCGGCCCAACAGAAGTGAAGTTTCTTCGAAACGTTGAAGCTGTGAAGGCGGAAGTCGTTCAAGTCGGGAGGAGGGCAAAAGACTTGTTCGTTTTATCGACAAGTTCTTATGTCAACAAGATGAGGACGAATGATAGTGCCGTGATATGGCACGAGAGGTTGGGGCATGTAGGGATGGACAAGCTGAAGGCTATGGCGGTGAAAGGTCTGGTCAAGGGCCTGCCTAGTCTATCTTCCTACGGTGACAGTCATGTTTGCGAGGGATGTCAGTTCGGCAAGTCTCATCGACTTCCGTTTGATAAGTCGCAGACAAGGAGTAATGTGCCGTTGGAGTGCATCCACGGTGACTTGATGGGACCGACTGCTACCCCAAGCCTCGGAGGCAGCAGGTATATGCTGGTGTTGATCGACGATCACACCAAATATGTCTGGGTTAATTTCCTGAGGAGAAGGCGGAGGCGTTTGCCAAGTTCATGGAGTTCAAGGAGCTTGTGGAGGGTCGGCTAGGCCTGCGGGTTAAGAAGCTGAGAACTGACAACGGGGGGAGTTCATCTCTGGTGAGTTCTCTAGTTTTTGTAGGAAGGCGGGCATCCGGAGGGAGCTTACTTGTGCGCATAATCCACAACAAAATGGAGTTGCAGAGCAGAAGATCCATCATCTGATGGAGACCTGCAAGTGTTGGCTGCATGCTAAGAGTATCCCAAAGTCCTTCTGGGCGGAGGGAATGTCTTGTGCTGCCTACGTCATCAACAGGATGCCTCTCAGTCCTATCAACATGTTGACCCCGCATGAGATGATGTTCAAGGAAAAGCCAAGTGTGGCACACCTTCGGGTGTTTGGTTCCACCTGCTATGTGCACGTTCCAGATGCACTTCGGACGAAGCTAGATGTGAAAGCAAGGAAGCTGGTCTTCATGGGATATGATGATCGGAAGAAGGGCTGGAAGTGCATGGACCCGGAGACGTGGAGATTTGTTGTATCTCGCGACGTCGTGTTTGACGAGGTGACATCTTACAAGGGGAGTTCTGGTGTTGAGCTACCAGAAAGCAGGGTGGAGGAACCGGTGAGAGCTGTGGAAAATCTTTAGGTGGAGCTGCCTGTGTCACCAGGTGGTCCATCTACTTCTAGTTCTGGGACGGAGGCTTCTAGATCAGGAAGCAGGGGGATCGATGCTCCTAGTACGTCTGGAAGGGGAGCTAGGGAAGATGCAGCTGAGGATGTTGCGAGTCAGGGGAAGGAGCTGAGGAGATCGAAGAGAACGATCATTGCCCCTGATCGCTATACAGGAGGAAACATGGTGAGCTTTGTCTCATGTTTCTTTGCTGGTCCCCTGGATGAGCGGGAACCAGTGAGATTTGAGAAGGCCAAAGGTGTGGAACAGTGGGATTCAGCTATGCAGAAAGAGATGAGTGTTATTGAGAAGAATGAGACTTGGTCTCTGGTGCCCAAGCCCAAGGGTATCACCCCTGTGACATGCAAGTGGGTCTATAAGCTCAAGAAGAAGGCAGATGGTAGTATCGAGCGTTACAAGGCTCGCCTTGTGGCTCGGGGATTCTTGCAGCAATACAGTGAAGACTATGAAGAGACATTCAGTCCAGTGGTAAAAATGACTTCAGTTTGGGTTGTGATTTCCTTGGCGGCGTGTTGGGGGGTGGGAGATTTGGCAACTCGATGTAAAGAATGCATTCTTGTATGGCGAGATTGACAAGGACATCTTCATGGTCCAGCTGCCAGGCTTCGTATCTGAAGATTTTCCTGACTATGTATGCAAGTTGAAGAAGGCCCTATATGGGTTGAAGCAAGCGCCGAGGGCGTGGTATGGAAATATAGCAGAATATCTCCTATTCTGTGGATTTGGTGCTTCAGACTCAGACTCAAGCTTGTTCTTCAAGAAGAGCGGGGACCTTCAAGTCATCGTGCTGCTTTACGTCGACGACATGATCGTGACGGGGAATTCGAAGGAGGAGGTAGCAAAGCTTCGGGCTGAACTATCCATCAGATTTGAGATGAAGGACTTGGGTGAGCTTCACCATTTCCTTGGACTCGAAGTGCAGAGGAAGGAAAGTGGAGTGCTGGTGTCCCAGGCTGGATATGCGGAGCGAATCGTGGAGCGATTCGGCATGAAGGAAGGGAAGTGCATCTCTACACCTCTAGAGAAGGCAATGAAACTTCGGAAGGATGAGGGGAGCATTCTGGAAGATCCGTTGGTGTTCCGAGCTCTGGTTGGGAGCTTGATTTATCTGATGATCACTAGGCCGGATATTGCATATGCGGTTGGCAGGGTGAGTCGTTATATGGCGGAACCTCGGATGCCTCATCTACTAGCAGCCAAGAATATATTGAAGTATGTCAAGGCGACTTCGGATATGGGTCTCCTTTACAGGAGGGATGCGGGCTTCGAGGTGCATGGGTACATGGATGCTGATTACGGGGGAGATTCGTATGATCGGAAGTCGATGTCTGGATTCGTCTTCATGGCGGGCCCCACGGCTATATCATGGTGCAGCAAGAAGCAGGATTTCGTGTCTGTCTCTACCACGGAAGTGGAATACAAGGCTTCGGCCTTGGCAGCTCAAGAAGCCATCTGGCTTAGGAGGTTGGTGGGAGACGTCCATAAGGAGGTTCGGGGTCCGACTCTGCTCCGCGGCGACAATGAGAGTGCACTCAAACTGGTTACTAATCCAGTTTGTCACGCGAGAACCAAGAATATAGAGATCGAGCATCATTTCATTAGTGAGAAGGTGCTTGAGGGGTCTCTTTCGGTAGAGCATGTTCGGAGTCAGGACAACGTTGCTGACATTTTCACACAGGCGCCGGTGAAGGGGCTGTTCACTCGGCTAAGGAGTTTACTTGGGCTATTTTCAACTTCCCACTTCAAGGGGGAGTGTTCAAAATGTTGAAGTGGAAGTTTGTGGAAGTTGGCGGTCTGGGGGGGGGGGGGGAGGGGGGGGTAGGTTGCGCGGTCTGGCAAACCGCGCGGTCTTGCGGTTTCCCTCTGCGGTCTGACCTCTCTAGTCCTGTCGCAGGTCTTCTCGGTGTGACCGCCATTCCTTCTGCTCATGGGGCCAAGGTGAGGCCGCGCGGTCTGGTCGTGTGACCGCGTGGCGGAGCAGGTTTCAACATGGTGAGACCGCGCGGTCTAGGTTGCATGACCGCGTGGTGCGGGCAGTCCGGTCTGGTGGTTGTCCGCTCTCTTGGTGGTGCGCGTGGACTAAGGTGTCCTTAGTCGCGCGGTCTCCGGCTTGTGTTCGCATAGCTGGTCCTTCGGCGATCTGCTGGTATATGCGGTCACTGGTGTTTGGTCGACTTGGCGAGCTGTTGTCCTAGTCGACCTGGTGTGTTCGCGGTCTCTGGAGGAGGTCGGGTGGCGAACACAAGTGGTGAGCGTCATGACCGGGCGAGTTGTCATGATCGCGCGGCCTCTGTTGAAGTCGGCAAGCTCACGGCGCAGAGCGATCTTGCTGACTGCGCGGGTTGACCAGTCTTGGTCACGCGGTCAGAAGGCGGTGAATCTATCTCATAGGGTGGTGACTGGATCAGGTCGCACGCCTATAAATAGGAGCCACTGTAGCAGCAAAGTTATCGCACCAAGTGTAAGCAGAGCTCGCGGCTTGTTCTTGCGGTCTCATTTTCTTGTGACCGGGCGGTTTGCTGATTGAACTTCTTTTGTGCAGCTTTTGCGGATTGTGCGGGCATCATCGGTCACCTCTTCTTCTAGGGTGTTCAGGCGGTCTCGCGGCTTGCAGTGCGGGTTGCTGGAGTTCGGAAGAATCAGTGGAGGTCGCGTAGTTCTCAGTTGGTGTTGTTCTCGCGGGCAGGCAATTCGGGCGGTCTCGTGTTCTAGCCGAGCGAACTCGCAAGTCGTGCGGTCTGGCGGTCTCAATGAATCAGACCGCTGGTTATCTTTCTTCTTTTAGCATTGTATTTTCTCCTGTTTTTGTGTACTGGGAAAATCATGTCTTGCCATGTATACCTCGCACTGTAATGAAGTTTTCTGCTAGCATCAATAAAGATTTAAGTTGTTTTTCATGTGCTTCTGGTTGTTGGCTTGAACTTTGAGTTATACTATTCCTGCTCACTCCTAGATCTACAGAAAATTTCACACGCCCTTTGGTCACGGGCGTGACTTTGGGTCACGGGCGTGACCGAGGGCGTGACTCGTTGTGGGCTAGCTCAATCAGCACGACATCGACTCTGGTTTGATCTTCAGGTTACACGCCCCTTGGTCACGGGTGTGACTTGTAAATTTCACCAATTTCTCCCAAAATTCTACAAATATTAGAATTAAGCTAAGTTAGAATCAAAATTACATAAAGAACTACTTATAACCTAAAATTGACATGAAAAGGAAAAAAAACATTTTAAATAATTACAAAAATTTCTATTAAAAACTTATATAAATACTACTTATCACATTGCATACATGATTGATCCAATTGCAGAAACATATGGAATCAACTTCATATGGTCTTTATCATCCAAAGATTTAGGACATTGGTTCTTGGAGAGACTCATACCATGTGACATGGGTAAGAATCCCTTCTTGGACTCATGCATGTTGAATTGCTTCAACACCTTCTCAATGTATGTACTTTGGGTTAAACCCAGTAACTTCTTCGATCTATCTCTATAGATCTTAATAATCTGTATATAAGTTGCTTCACCCAAGTCTTTCATATAAAATTAGTCGCCTAGCCTGTTCTTAACAGCTTGCAAGGTCGGAATGTAATTCCCAATCAATAGTATGTCATCTACATACAATATCATGAATACAATAGTGCTCCCACTAATCCTTTTATAAACACAAGGCTCATCTTCATTCTTGATGAAACCAAGATCTTTGATTTTCTCATCAAAATGTAGCCATCTTCAAGAAGCTTGCTTCAATCCATAAATGGTTCTCTACAACTTGCATATTTTAGTTGCTTCATCTGGAGATATAAAACCCTCAGGTTGTGTCATGTACACTTCCTTATGGAGGTTTCCATTAAGGAAAGTCATTTTGACATCCATTTGCCAGATCTTGTAATCATTGTACGCAACAATAGCAAGTAGAATTCTGATGGACTTTACCATGGCAATAGGGGAAAAGGTCTCATCATAGTCAACACCATGAATATACTTGAAACCTTTAGTCACTAATCGCCCTTTGAATGTCTGTACATTCCCATCCATGTCGGTCATTTTTTTAAAGACCCACTTACACCCTATAGGTCGTACCCCTTCAGGTGATTCCACCAAGGTCCAAACTTGGTCGGCATACATGGAGTCCATTTTAGATTTCATGGCCTCAAGGACGCTTTTCGGAGTCCGGTCCATTCATAGCTTCTTGGTAGGTTGCAGACTCATCATCATGATCCATAAGCAACACATTACCTATTTGACACATGAGAAATTCATATCTCTCGGGCTCAACTCTAGGTCTACCAGATCTATGTAGGACTTGTATTTCTTGAGCAGTATCTCTAGCTACAAAAACTTGTAGTCCTTGCTCACGTTCCAATTCTGGTTCATTCATTATTTGTGGTTCATGAACCTCTTCAAGTTCTATTTTAGCAGTCTTTCTAGATAGAAATGTTGGAACCTGCTTTGTACATCTCTTAGTTTGAGAATAATAAATCTCATTATATTTGATCATACTTGTCATTTGTTCATAGTGTGAAGGAACTCCATCTTTCAAGACCCTATGAGTACAAAAAAGAAAGACGACGATGATCTGTCATG
This sequence comes from Dactylorhiza incarnata, assembly GCA_033032865.1. NCBI lineage: Eukaryota > Viridiplantae > Streptophyta > Magnoliopsida > Asparagales > Orchidaceae > Dactylorhiza > Dactylorhiza incarnata. The sequence continues at coordinate 13,627,898 of JAWHQI010000028.1, forward strand.
ACGATGCTCTGTTGCTAACATGTCACGTTACTGCTTGTGTTAGCGTCGACATATTTGGAAATATTGTCGAGATGAAAATATCGTCGAGAATGGATGTTTGTGGGACTCAAATAAAGCAAGTCCTACTGTGGTGCGTTAATGCTACCGATGGTGTAAGCGTCAGCATATTTGGAAATATCGTCGAGATGGCAATATCATCGAGAATGGAATATCGACGGGACTTAGATATAGCAAGTTCTACCTCAGCGCATTAATGCTAACACCCAACAGTAACTTATGGAAGGCCCGCTATTATGCTTTTGATTGAGGAGCAAAAAAGGAAGGAGATCCGACTGCGAGGAAACAAATAGTGCTAACGCGACATGTTAGTACTACCGTGGCGCAGTAGGAGGGGCTGCCAAAATTGGATCACAAAGGTTACCAAAATTGACTCAAACAGTGTGTCAGCCTGTGCCTAAAGAGGCTACTGCTCGGCGGTAGAACTACCACTAGCGCTAGGTCCCGAGTTTATTTTGTTGGAGTTTCCGAGGTGATCTCAAAGCAATCAAGCAGTTAGTCTTACTGCCAACGCAATATGAGCCTATAGGGTCGCACATAAAAGTATTTGGAGAAGTTTGAGAAAGGATTGTGTTGGCCTTACTCATATTGGATATGAGTGGAGGACCAATCTATGACTGTTCAGAATTAAATTGAGAATGTCTCAACGGGGAATAAGTGCTCTTGATGAATCGTCGAAATGGTTTTGACGAATTCTATGGGACTTAGCAAAATTGTCGAAAGTGTTTCGACGAATGGATTTATACTAGACTAAATCATTGAAAGTGTTTCAACGAGATGTGTCAATTCGTCCAATCGAGTTTGTTGAAATTGTTTCGATGAATAAGATACAAATTCGGTGAAAGGGTTTCGACGAAATTGTATCGAAGAAATCGTCGAAAGTATTTCAACGAAATTGTGTCAAATCGCCGAAAGTGTTTCGACGAAATTGTATCAAATCGTCGAAAGTGTTTAGACGAAATATATTATATTCGACGAATGTATAAATCCTGACGGAATTGTTCTATTTACTTGGGTCTGCGGATAACACGTTTTATGCCTTGAGTATAAAAGAGGAAGCGATTAGGTCTTCTTCGATCTTATCCTTTTCGCGACTTTTAGAAAGCCCGAAGATGGAAGCATTCCGATAGACCTCATCTCTGTCCGCCGACCTTGACCTTCGCCGACCGTCGTTGCCTCCCCTTCAACAGACCTAGCAGTTCGTGGGGACGCAGAGGACTGTTCTTCTCCGACACATCCCTTGTACGACAAGGCATTGGGGTTCTCCTTCACTTGTGTGGATCTCTATAGAGGGGCTGATCCATTTTGGTGCTTGGAGCATCTTGATTGACTATTAACTCAATCCCCCTCAGGTATTGCAATGTGTTGTTTTCTTATTTCTTGATTCATGAAATCGCAAGATCCGAAACTCTTTTGGGTTGTTCTTGTTTTTGTTTCTTCCGCTGCGCATATTTGATGTGCTATTATCATTTTGAATGGTATATAAAAAGCCCAACAGTGGTATCAGAGCTAGGTTTGCGATCTAATGCGTGTAAATCAGAAATTTTGAAGTGTCCTAAATGTCTGGATTTCTTCCTGGGTGTTTGGATTCTGATGAAGTGTTCTGAATTGGAACCCCGCCAGGAACGCATGTCATTGCGTTGCGATTTCATTGTTTCAGAAATTGTTTCTCCTTTGCAGTAACCGTCCCTCAAAATGGTTTGTGAAACCAAAGGTCTTAGATTTTGAATCTGACATTGAGAGACGAGCTTGTCTACTGCATAAGTGTAGTTGTTATTCATTGGTCCAATGCATGTAAATCTGGATTTTTAGAAGAGTTTTGAATTTTCGGATTTAGCCCTTTCATCAAAGTGTTGATGGTTTTATTTTGTGCACTGGGATGTATTTGGATTATGAATGTTGATTTATTTCTATTTTGTGAATGTGCACTGTTATTAAGTGTTAATCACGATGAAATGTTCATCGATTGAATCCTTAAACCCCTATCCAATATTAAGTATTCAGATGCCTTCCGATGGATGACACTCTTCCTGCCTCGATCGATGAAGTGTTGGCTTGCCAAAGCAAGGTGCATTAATCTATCTTGGTAAGGGTGCGAGCGGATCATTGTGATATCCCATTAGCGACATCGGGTCTATCTTAACTAGGTGACCTCAAAGGTTGAGTGCCTAAAAGCATAGGGTTGGCATGCTCCATTTGATGGATACGAATAAAGAGTTATTCACCAACCATACGAATTGCATAGTGATGCAATTGACAAATGTTGTCTACCTAAATAACCGCATTATGAGAGGAACGACAAAGCGGACTCATTGTGTTGGTGAAATACGAATCTTGTCCACTAAGAGAGTAGCTCGTATAAACTCTCCGAATCGAAATTAAGGGTCGTCGATTTGATTAAAATAGTGGGAGCTTTTAATAAAAGTCCTTAAATGAAATGTATTTTGAAATACAGTACTAAAAGTTTTGCAAAATTCCTTGTAGAATATTCATGGCAAGTGGATCTCACTCCACCTTGTCCCTAAGAGCCATCCTTGAGAAGGATAAGCTCAATGAGACGAACTTCCTTGACTGGTACATAAACCTGAGAATTATTCTCAGGCAAGAGCGCAAGCTCTATGTCTTGGAAGGCGAAGACCCTACAGAGCCAATCGGGAATGCTCCGCGAGCAGACAAAGATGCTTACAAGAAGTATCAGGATGATACCTTGGATTTGGAATGCCTCATGCTGCTACCATGTCCTCTGAGCTTTAGAAGCAACACGAGAGCATGTGTGGTTATGAGATAATCGAGCACCTCAAGAAAATGTTCGAGGGGCATGCTCGGTAAGAGAGGTTTGGCATATCCAAGACATTATTTCAGTGCAAGATGGGAGCTCGAGACTCACTAGGGACTCATGTACTCAAGATGATTGGGTATATAGAGAACCTTGAAAGATTGGGTTTTCCCTTGGGCCAAGAGTTGGTCACAGATCTGATCATGCGATCGTTGCCGAACAGTTATGAGCAGTTCGTCTTGAACTATAACATGAATGAAATAGACAAGACACTGCCTGAGCTCCTAGGAATGTTGAAAACTACCGAAAATAATATGAAGAAGGTCAAGCCTGCTAGCCCCATACTGATGGTGCATAAAGGTAAGGGCAAGGCTATGGGATCCAAGAAGACGAAGATAGGATCTAAGTCTCATCTTGATCCCAAATCTTCTGTACTGAAAAGGAAAGGTCTCGCGAAAGAAGGAAAGTGTCACCACTGCGGTAAGGCAGGGCATTGGAGGCGGAACTGTCCCCTCTATATTGAGGATCTGCAAAAGAAGAAGGGATGTGTGACTTCCACTTCAGGTATTTACGTTATGGAGATAAACCTTTCTTCTCCTTCATCTTGGGTATTGGATACCAGATGCGGTTCTCACATGTGTACAAATGTGCAGGAACTGAGAAGGAGAAGAATGCTGGGTAAAGGGGAGGTAGACCTGCGCGTTGGAAATGGAGCAAGAGTTGCTGCCATTGCCGTTGGTGTCTATTGTCTTTCTTTGCCCACTGGGCTTGTAATAGAACTAGATAATTGTTATTTTGTTCCAGCCATAACTAGAAACATTATATCCATTTCATGTCTTGACATGAAAGGTTTTCGTTTATAATTAAGAAAAATTGTTGTTCGATTTTTATGAATGATGTTTGTTATGGTGTAGCCCAATTGTTAAATAGTTTATATGTTTTGAACATAGACCATCCGATCTATAATGTAGAAAATACTAAAAGACTAAAAACAAATGACTCGAATCCTACATACCATTGGCATTGTCGTTTAGGCCATATAAACGAGAAACGCATATCCAAGCTCCATAAAGATGGACTACTGGACTCATTTGATTATGAATCATTTGAGAGATGCGAGTCATGTTAATTAGCCAAGACGACGAAAGCTCCTTTCATTTGTTTTAGTGAGAAGGCTGATGATCTCTTGGGTATAATACATAGTGATGTATGCGGGCCCATGAGTTCCATGGCTAGAGATGGGTTCTACTACTTCGTTACATTTACTGATGATTTCAGTAGATACGAATACATATTTCTTATGAAGAACAAATCCGAAACCTTTGAAAAGTTCAAAGTGTTTAAGAATGAAGTAGAGAACCAAATGGGAAAAAGGATTAAAGCACTCCGATCTGATCGAGGTGGCGAATATCTGAGTCATGAGTTTCGTGATCATCTGAAAGAGTGTGGTATTGTATCACAGCTCACTCCGCCCGGAACACCACAACATAATGATGTTTCTGAGAGGAGGAATCATACCTTGTTAGACATGGTGTGATTGATGATGAGTCATGCAGATCTGCCCATTTCTTTTTGGGGTTTTGCTCTAGAGACTGCTGCTTTCACACTAAATCGTGTTCCAACAAAAACAGTTCAAAAGACACCATATGAGATATGGACTAGTGTAACATCCCCCAAAAAACTAGACCCCTAGAGTGGTTTTTTCATGACTAGGTCATGACAAAACCCTAGGAAGCTTGAAGAGACCACTTGGCCTTAGGCTTGAAGGAGAAGAGCACCTTGGTCTGCAAATAGCAATTTCCAGTTACCAAGCTTAGGGTTGGACTTTAGGGCCTCACCTTGACCCTTTGACCCCACCATGGCACACCTAACCCTTTGGATGGTCCCTTAGAGCATCTAGGACCAATTGGGGTCAACCAAAGAGGCCAAATTTGAACAAAGTCAACCATAACCTTAAATTGGTCAAAGTAGCCTAATTAGGGTCAATTGGCCTCCACCATGCCAAATTGACCTTTTACCTACCCTTATAAGGTTATTAGGGACCCAATAGACCAAAAACCCCCATCATGGGGCCAACAAATTGGCCAATTTGACCTAAGTCAATTCTAGCCCTATTTTGGTCAAATTGCCCTATTGTGGGTCAATTGGCCTCCACCTTACCAAATTGACCCTACCTAGACCTTCCTAACCCTTAGGGGACTGCAATGGGTCACTAGCCACCCATTGGGGCCAACCCAAATGGTCAAATTGACCAAAGTCAGTCCCCCCAAAATTTAGGTCAAAATGACCTATTTTGATCTAATCAAGCCCAATCTACTTGAGCTAAGCCCAATTGGAGTAGCTCATTAGTCTAGCAGGCTGAGAATTACTCAAAGAGCCAACCAATTTCTGTAAATGATGATTAGGAGAGAGAAACCCCATTTTCCCCAAAAATGGTGGAGAGAGAAAGAGAGAAATAATGGTCATTCATGGCTTGGGAGGCCAAAGGCTTCCTCTCTTCACCTCCCATGGCTTGGTACTTTCCCCCTAATTAATTTGGAGGAGTTTAATAGCCAGGGCCGACCACAAGGGGGCTGAATTTGGAGGATTTTCATGGTGGCCGAAAATAGCTTTAATGGCCATTCATGGCAAATGGAGGTTACACACTCCCTCTCCCTCAATTAAGCTCTCTATCATCTTCAAAAGACTGAGAGGAGTGAAACCCCCAACATTCCAGAAGAAATCATGCATCCTAGTCTCAGATCAGCATGGCATCCAAGCTCCAAGGTCGGCCATGGTGATGGGCCAAACGGCAAGGCTTCAAGGCACCACTCAGGTTTGGTTCTTCTCCTCTTCTCTAGTGGGTAGATCTACTTCAAAAATCGGAAAGGATTGGGGCCAATTGGTCATCCATCTTCATGGCCAAAATATCCTTTTATTGGAGATTTTCTTCTTTCCAAAACCACCGGTTCCGGCCACCACCAGCCGGCCAACACCTCCTATCGCCGGCCGCCACCTCATGGAAGGTGGTGGTGGCATTGGCCGGCCGGGGAGGGGCGTGGGTGGCCAGGAAAACCATGGTAGATAGGCTACAGGTCTGGTAAATCTCCACCCTTGGCTGGAGGAGGAAGATAACCAGCTACCATCGGATTTGCTTCAGGATTCGTGTTGAATCATATAGTATAAATCCTTATGAAATTATATTTTCTGTCACACTATTTGTTGTATCTAGATTAATTTATTAAAAATACTTAGGCCCCTCTACAGAAAAGGTGGTCAACACCAAAGTTGTAGCCCTTGGAGTCTACTTTATTTTAAAATTAATTTCACCCCAAAAGGAGTTCTATAGCTCCCTGTAGCTCCATTTTGGTGGGACTGGTCCTTAGTGTAGGACAACCACCATTTCTTGAATAACTTTTGATTAGGAAATGATATGGACTTGAGATTTGAAACATAGTCTACTTATAACTACACACACATCATATCCAAAGATGGGAATTTTAAAAGAACATTTTTCTAAGGTTTTTGTAATAATTTCTTAAATCATATATTAATTAATTATTGGGTCAAATGACCTCCAATGCCCTCCAAAGTTTAGTGGGTACTTCTTAGGGTTATCACATGACTCTGGTAAAAATCTCAGCCCAATTGGGACTGATTTAGTTTGGAAATTGGTTAACCTAATTTGGGTCTAATTAGGTCAAAATTAGGGCTTGATGTTTATCTTGGGGTATTGTGGTCAAATCTCCTCACCATGAGATGAAACCTTGGCCACTGGTTTAGGATCACCTAAAACACCTCCATGAGTGATATGGGTGGTGTGGAGGTGGTTAAGCCTTAGAACCCTAGTTTTATCCCTAGGTATGCATTTAGAACCTTGTGAAGGACATGTGGTCAAAAGCTATAGAATGGTCATGGAACTTAGGATATATGTTCATGTGGTGTAATTATGCCCTAGGGAATTTTATAAGAATTTTAGGAGCCAATATTCCCTTTGAATTAGGACATAACTCCTTTAGGGAAACTTCTTATAAGAAATATTTACATGCTTAAAAAGTCTTGGATGATGATGAAACTTTGGTGGTGCCCTTATAATCATGGTTTAGACCACTGGTAATTTTTGTGAATTTTATTAAATAATTTAATCAGTACTTCTTTCACAAGGCACCTGTTTTGATTTAGACTTAAGAAAAATATTTGGGGGTCCAATACTACTTTATAAATTGTGCAAATTGGTGATAGGACATTTCAGAGCATTAGGAAGCTCTGTGAAGTTTTATATAATATTTGAAGACTTTTATCAGTAGGCTACTTCACAACTTATCCTAATTGGGTTTTTCTTAAAGAGTTCATTTAAGTAAGAAAATGATTTCCATAAATTCTACAATTTAGTCTGTAGACTTTTCTGATGAATACAAAGGTTTGGTAATTTTCCCATAATTTTGGTGTAAGTATTTTTTGTGGTTTCTTCATAAATCTACAAATTTGGATATAAGTTAAATATTAAAAGTAGAGGACATTTCCTTATTGTAAAATTGTGATATTTAGTATTTACTGTATTTTTGGCATGATAGATTTATCCTGATTTTATGGGGGCCATATCATAAGGATAGACTACACTTCATGTTCAATTTCATACTTGGCCAATATTGAGGAAATTAAAAATAAATGCCAAATAAATATGGAAAATTATGATTCTCTGGATTTAGTCATATGATATCATGATAGACTCCCAATAATAATCTTGGGTCAATTGGATGAACATTTGGAGTACCTCCTCTTATGCAACCCATATAACTCATTTGATCTGCGTATAGTAAAACTGTGATTTTTGAGAATCAAGTGGATCCTTAGGAGGTAATTGGAGGTAAGTGGTTACCTAGTTTAGTTTAAAAGGTGTGATGGTCAACAAGAAGGATTATAGTTGGTAAAGGTGTGCTTGGTGAGTTAGATGTAAGTTGCACTCAGGGTCGACGAAAGATCGTCTTGGAAAGTCATAAGTCACTTAGGGTAATCCAAGTGTAATAATAAGGAGGGGGTAATCTTATGGGTAGATACCAACAACACTAAGTGTCTTGAGAAAGGGAACTTTGGGGTGTCATCCCATTATAGTTCCTAGTACTGTAGCGAGCCCCTTATAGGGTAATCCTGGGGAAGTCCAAGATTAACCATAAATTGTAGGGATAAGTTGTTGTATAAGATGAACTTAATAACGCACATACGCACACCCCGTAGTTACGGGAGGTTAGTTGGTTTGGTTGTACGAGCGGTAGGCTCGGTGGTTGTAGCAGCAAACTAGTTAGTCTGGTGAGCTTGTGACTCAGTAATGTTGTTGGTGCGGACGGGTTGGTCCGGCGAGCCGGTGGCTCGGAAGGTTATGATGACAGGCAGGTTAGCCCGAGGATTTTATGGCTCGGGATATAGTAGAACATGTTGCATGTGCATGAAGGTGGTGGGTCTCCGGTATTGGACGGTCGTTCACACCGACATCAATACGTTGACTCAGCAAGTGTAGAATTTGCACTTAGCCTTGAAAGTCTGGTGGTCCAGCAAGTAAGAGTACGCAGATGCTCCGCGGTTTTGTGTTGAGGCGTACGATAGGTCTAGGTAGGGTAGTGTGAATACCAACCTAGAGGTGGGCGAGGCCCAACCCACCGCTTCCGTTTGCCACTACGGGAGTATCCTGGGTGTCTTGCTAGCTCCAAAAAGGGGGAACTAAAGGTCTATGCGCGTAGAGTCGAAGTGTGTGAGTTGCACTTGTATGAACATAGCATAAACTGCATAACTCTGCATGTCATAGCATCAACATTGCATTTCAACCCCTACCCCTATCGTATAATTTGGTTATGGGACTTTTATACGATAGGCCTTGCTAAATGACCCCTTGGTCTATAGGTTTGTATGGGCATTCCTATAAATCAATGGTTACTTTTCTATTTTATACATGTCTTTACTTACTTCACTTTACTTATTCATTACATGCTCTTTACTATGCTTTACTTACTGCTTCATTTGTTTAGATACACATGTGTAGTTATAGTTATTCCTGTAGACTAGATCCGCCGTCACCTGCTTATGTTTTTACCCCTTGCTGTCCTCCGCTTCATCCTCCCACATGGTGCCTAGGAGCCATTGGGGGTGGGGTGGGGAACATAAGGCTTAGTATTTTTGACTAACAGTCGGTGGACCATATCATTTAAGGGGATCGAGGAGACGCAGCAACACCAGAGGCCGATGCAGACGGAGGCAGGCCAGTGCAGTGCAGGAGCACAGGATTCAGGATCATTGAGTGATTAGGAGTTAGCTTCCGCGAGTGATCTTGTAGTGAGGATATGATGTACAGGGCATGAGCCCTTTATTATTGCAACCCTTGTTATCTTTTTATTCAGTTATATTATGTGGACATTTTTATATTTTTCATGTTGATTCTGTGGACTTGTCTTCTTTAATGCACTTTTCTTTGTGATCGATTTGGCCGGCAGGATCGGCGTTTTGTAGTGGCGACCTTCTCGAGTGAAGGTGTCACCACAAAGCGGCGATTCTGGGCCTAAGACCCGGTGTTTGGAAAAAAAATGGGGTCTTACAAGTGGTATCAGATGACATTTTTATATTTTTCATGTTGATTCCGTGGACTTGTCTTCTTTAATGCACTTTTCTTTGTGATCGATTTGGCCGGCAGGATCGGCGTTTTGTAGTGGCGACCTTCCCGAGTGAAGGTGTCACCGCAAAGCGGCGGTTCTGGGCCTAAGACCCGGTGTTTGAAAAAAAAATGGGGTCTTACAAGTGGTATCAGAGCAAACCTCGATCCGAAGGAAAGAAGTCCACAAACCCTAGGCCACCCTGCGCGAGCTTAGCTTGAGGACAAACTAGCAGCGGAAGTAGTGGTGTGCCCATATGAGGAAATCACATGAAAATTCCACTTTTAACTGAATCTTTTAGCCAAATCTCTTTTCGAGTGTCAAGTTTTCTTTTGTAGCCTGCGACGAACCCTGCCCCCAGCAGGGAATACCTCCGGCTGCAAAGATCTCTTTAGTTAGTCCTTTAGTCAATGAGTTAGACTCAACCCCACTAGGATATGCGACTTACCTTAACAATGTATACCGTGACCTAGTCTGAAATAGACCGTAGGTATAACCTTTGGTGAAGGTACGAGGATACCCCAAAGAGGCTAGAGAAAGAGAGTTGACACATAAGCATAATGGTATGAGACTCGTAGATTCAACCCTCGTAACGGTGATAGGATTACATTAAGACAACCACCATGACAAACACCGAGGGTCGGATGAGAATTGAAGTTCAGGAGGGACCCGTTTGGGATTGGGTGACATATTGACCTGGATAAGGTTGCCGTAGAAGGTACCCTGAAGAGTCTGAAGAATGGAGCGAATTAACAAGTTTCAAGATAGAACCCCAAGTCTAAGGTTGTGTGCCCTAAGAATTGCTTACATACTTGGGACGAGTATAACATGGTGATATTGAAGATACTTAGCCCAAAAATAGATAGAGGCTTATCTTTTGTTTATTGGGGCTTATCTTTTGTTTATTGGGGCTTACCTTTTGTTTATTGGGCGAATTGGTTACTGACTTGGGTGCCCCTTAGATCTAATTTAGCAATTCCTATGTCGGGAGTAATGACATTGGAGTCGATCTTATTCAATATTACTTGGACAAAGATGAGATGGTGTAACGTTATATTCAGAATAATGATCCGTAGTATTACTAGGGCAATGGATAAACATCGTTGATCAAACAACAACTTGACCTTAGTCGAATCATTGGAAATGTAAAGTCCCCAGGATTAATCACTTAAGGATACCTATGTCCCATTCTAGAAGTTATGGACGGAAACTAGGTCATACAGGTCATAGTTATATTTGAGGTTCTTGTGACTTGGGGCATTCGGAAGTGATTAACTCATGACTTGTTAAAATCACGCCCTATTCTGGTAGAATTTTTTTAAACAACAATAATAGCCTGTATGCCTTGGGAGCTATGATGATGAATAACCAGAGACCTTAGACGATGACTTATTGGTTTTAGAATATAGTGTTTGATTTTACTATGATAAGAATGATCTAAGTTTATCTTACTTTGGACCATTCAAAAGTGATCAAGACTAGCATATGTGGAAGTAATAGGAATTTGGTGAAATAAACGTGAAGATATTTTCTTGATGAAATTGACTTGTGAAAAATCTTAGAGTTTCAAAAGATTCTACCCTTAAACCTTATGAATCAAACTTCACGTAGAAAATGATTGGGAGTCATCTTACCATTATGGTTGGTTAACATATACTCATAAAAAGTTCACGAGTACAACCCACTTAAATTTCGAGGATAATTAAGATGCCTGATGATCTGATCAAATCCATCACGATTTAGAACTGGATAAGTGGTAGAGTTGAGTTGATTGGTTAATCGGACATACCTGAAGGAATAAGAACCTGAACGTGTGAAGGAAACTTTAGAGGCATAAGAATCTGCCCAGGTTAGAGTGGAAGCTCGAGGATAGATTGACCAAGGTTATTCATGTGGTAAAATTATGGTCAGTAGGAGCACACCTGGGATCCACTAGAGCTGGTGTGGCAGAGATAGTCGGTGCTCCTCGAGATAGGAATAACTTCAATTCTTAGGGGATGTTACGTTCAGTCACTCTAGGTGAAAACCCCGCAAGCCTAACCTGAATTTCGAGGACGAAATTATTATTTTTGTTTATTTGGAATTGTAACATCCCCCAAACAACTAGACCCCTAGAGTGGTTTTGTCATGACTAGGTCATGACAAAACCCTAGGAAGCTTGAAGAGACCACTTGGCCTTAGGCTTGAAGGAGAAGAGCACCTTGGTCTACAAATAGCAATTTCCAGTTACCAAGCTTAGGGTTGGACTTTAGGGCCTCACCTTGACCCTTTGACCCCACCATGGCACACCTAACCATTTGGAGGGTCCCTTAGAGCATCTAGGACCCATTGGGGTCAACCAAAGAGGCCAAATTTGACCAAAGTCAACCCTAACCTTAAATTGGTCAAAGTAGCCTAATTAGGGTCAATTGGCCTCCACCATGCCAAATTAACCTTTTCCCTACCCTTATAAGGTTATGAGGGACCCAATGGACCAAAAACCCCCATCATGGGGCCAACAAATTGGTCAATTTGACCTAAGTCAACTCTAGCCCTATTTTGGTCAAATTGCCCTATTGTGGGTCAATTGGCATCCACCTTGCCAAATTGACCCTACCTAGACCTTTCTAACCCTTAGGGGAGTGCAATGGGTCACTATCCACCCATTGGGGCCAACCCAAATGGTTAAATTGACCTAAGTCAACACCCCCCTAAATTTAGGTCAAAATGACCTATTTTGATTTAATCAAGCCCAATCTACTTGGGCTAAGCCCAATTGGAGTAGCCCATTAGTCTAGGAGGCTGAGAATTACTCAAAGAGCCATCCAATTTCTGTAAATGATGATTAGGAGAGAGAAACCCCATTTTCCCCAAAAATGGTGGAGAGAGAAAGAGAGAAAGAGAGAAATAATGGCCATTCGTGGCTTGGGAGGCCAAAGGCTTCCTCTCTTCACCTCCCATGGCTTGGTACTTTCCCCCCAATTAATTTGGAGTTTAATAGCCAGGGCTGGCCACAAGGGGGCTGAATTTGGAGGATTTTCATAGTGGCCGAAAATAGCTTTAATGGCCATTCATGGCAAATGGAGGTTACACACTCCCTCTCCCTCAATTAAGCTCTCTATCATCTTCAAAAGACTGAGAGGAGTGAAACCCCCAACATTCCAGAAGAAATCGTGCATCCTAGTCTCAGATCAGCATGGCATCCAAGCTCCAAGGTCGGCCATGGTGATGGGCCAAACGACAAGGCTTCAAGGCTCCACTCAGGTCTGGTTCTTCTCCTCTTCTCTAATGGGTAGATCTACTTCAAAAATCAGCAAGGATTGGGGCCAATTGGTCCTCCATCTTCATGGCCGAAATCTCCTTTTATTAGAGATTTTCTTCTTGCCAAAACCACCGGTTCCGGCCAACACCTCCTATCGCCGGCCACCACCTCAAGGAAGGTGGTGGTGGCATTGGCCGGCCGGGGAGGGGCGTGGGTGGCCGGGAAAACCATGGTAGATAGGCTACAGGTCGGGTAAATCTCCACCCTTGGCTGGAGGAGGAATATGACCAGCTACCATCGGATTTGCTTCAGGATTCGTGCTGAATCATATAGTATAAATCCTTATGAAATTATATTTTCTGTCACACTTTCTGATGTACCTAGATTAATTTATTAAAAATACTCAGGCCCCTCTACAGAAAAAGTGTTCAACACCAAAGTTGTAGCCCTTGGAGTTTACTTTATTTTAAAATAAATATCACCCCAAAAGGGGTTTTGTAGCTCCCTGTAGGTCCATTTTGGTGGGGCTGGTCCCTAGTGTAGGACAACCACCATTTCTTGAATAACTTTTGATTAGGAAATGATATGGACTTGAGATTTGAAACATAGTCAACTAATACCTACACACACACATCATATCCAAAGATGGGAATTTTAGGAGAACATTTTTCTAAGGTTTTTGTAATAATTTCATAAATCATATATTTTTTAATTATTGGGTCAAATGACCTCCAATGCCCTCCAAACTTTAGTGGGTACTTCTTAGGGTTATCACATGACCCTGGTAAAAATCTCAGCCCAATTGGGACTGATTTAGTTTGGAAATTGGTTAACCTAATTTGGGTCTAATTAGGTCAAAATTAGGGCATGATGTTTATCTTGGGGTATTGTGGTCAAATCTCCTCACCATGAGATGAAACCTTGGCCACTGGTTTAGGATCACCTAAAACACCTCCATGAGTGATATGGGTGGTGTGGAGGTGGTTAAGCCTTAGAACCCTAGTTTTATCCCTAGGTATGCATTTAGAACCATGTGAAGTACATGTGGTCAAAGGCTATAGAATGGTCATGGAACTTAGGATATATGTTCATGAGGTGTAATTATGCCCTAGGGAATTTTATAAGAATTTTAGGAGCCAATATTCCCTTTGAATTAGGACATAACTCCTTTAAGGAAACTTCTTATAAGAAATATTTACATGCTTAAACTATCTTGGATGATGATGAAACTTTGGTGGTGCCCTTATAATCATGGTTTAGACCTCTGGTAATTTTTGTGAATTTTATTAAATAATTTAATCAGTACTTCTTTCACACGGCACCTATTTTGATTTAGACTTAAGAAAAATATTTGGGGGTCCAATACTACTTTATAAATTGTGCAAATTGGTGATAGGACATTTCAGAGCATTAGGAAGCACTGTGAATTTTTATATAATTTTTGAAGACTTTTATCAGTAGGCTACTTCACAACTTATCCTAATTGAGTTTTTCTTACAGAGTTCATTTAAGTGAGAAAATGATTTCCATAAATTCTACAATTTAGTCAGTAGACTTTTCTGATGAATACAAAGGTTTGGTAATTTTCCCATAATTTTGGTGTAAGTATTTTTGGTGGTTCCTTCATTAATCTACAAATTTGGATATATGTTAAATATTAAAAGTAGAGGACATTTCCTTATTGTAAAATTTTGATATTTAGTATTTACTGTATTTTTGGCATGATAGATTTATCTTGATTTTATGGGGGCCATATCATAAGGATAGACTACACTTCATGTTCAATTTCATACTTGGCCAATATTGAGGAAATTAAAAATAAATGCCAAATAAATAGGGAAAATTATGATTCTCTGGATTTAGTCATATGATATCATGATAGACTCCCAATAATAATCTTGGGTCAATTGGATGAACATTTGGAGTACCTCCTCTTATGCAACCCATATAACTCATTTGATCTGCGTATAGTAAAACTGTGAAATTTGAGAATCAAGTGGATCCTTAGGAGGTAATGGGAGGTAAGTGGTTACCTAGTTTAGTTTAAAAGGTGTGATGGTCAACAAGAAGGATTATAGATGGTAAAGGTGTGCTTTGTGAGTTAGAGGTAAGTTGCACTCGGGGTCGACGAAAGATCGTCTTGGAAAGTCATAAGTCATTTAGGGTAATCAAAGTGTAATAACAAGGAGGGGGTAATCTTATGGGTAGATACCAACAACACTAAGTTCTTGAGAAAGGGAACTTTGGGGTGTCAAGAAGAAGGATGTTCGAGAAAAGGAAAGTGAAGGTCAAGTGCCAGAGAAGGAAGCTGCAGGCAAAGTGCTAGAAAAAGTTGAAAGTGCTGGACCCCGGGCTGGGCTTGACCTAGTTCTGTTCATAGGCAAGAAAGTGCTGGTGGAAGAAGAGCATATGCAGGTAGACTCTCCTGATCTTCTAGGTCAATACAGTACTCCTGAAAGTTCTCCAGAGGAGAATGTTGCTCCAGAAGTGAATATTGCTGGACCATCTTCTGCACAGTCAGGCTCCCTATTCCATATGATCTCAGCATTGCTGAATGCTCAAAGGGAAAAGATGGAAAGATTTATTCAGCAGACAGTAGATGGCCTAAGGCAAGAGATGAAGGCTGAGCTGCAAGCTGTGAGGGATGATATACATCATCTCAATACTCAGCATTCTCATTTCCTTCACATTGCAGCTCCAGCAATGGACAATCTTGGTGCTCAGATCAACTTGGTTGGGCATCAAACTCACCAAATCATTCAAAACCAAGGCACTATATCAGGTGATACTGAGAGGGCTTTTCAGCAGATAGCAAACTTCTTGGATGCAGATAGGGAGTAGATTCTGAACAGAGTAAACTTGACCACTCAAACCCTAGATGGTCATTTGCTGGAAGTAAGGAATAATCTAGATGAGTTTGAACAACATCTACATGAAAGGATCAATTTGATACAAGTGTCCTTGGATGATCACATTGTTGAAGAAATCCTAAAGGGGGAGAAGACAATGATAAATATAGGCTCAAATCAGGCCATATTGATTGTAAATCAGGTCAAGCAAGCCTTACAGAAGCCACCCTATGTTTATGAGTTAGCAGAACCATCTGACAGCACTACCTCAGACAAATATGGTATTGAAGGTGGAAAATCTGTCACTTCAAGGAAAAGGAAGAGAGTTGATAGCAAAAAGTACAGACAGAAAAGGTTAAAGGAAATTGAGCAGGATCCACAAGCAGGCAGGTGGAGTCCTGACTCTAGGGCCCTTATCTCAAGAGCTTGGATGGAGTTTGGATATCCACAAGATGGGTTAGAAAGAGTATACTATTCTGCTGACTGGACTTTGCATTTGAATCAGTTGGAGAAAAGGAGGAATCACAAACTGGCATTCCCTCATGGTCCTCCTCCTTCTCCAAAGAATATACCAAAGCCAATCAGTTTCTATGAAAGACAGAAGAGGAAAGGCAAAGTGAGCAGCAGTAGGAATTGAAGACCATCTCTCTAGAATGTTTTGTCTGAAAATTTGACTTGGGCAAATGACTGAAAATTTTAGTATAAGACATTTCACTCTATTTATATAATGATTGGTAGTTGAATCATTTTATGTTGTCTGAGTATCTTTAATTGTGATCATATTTATGTTTGGTATTTATCATTGAGGTGAGTTATGACTTCTTCAAATAGGGGGAGATTGGTGGGAACAGTGCCCAACAATATTCCTTATTTGAAGAAGTGCTTTGGTAAATGATAAAAGCACTATGTATTTGATGGAATGCTCTATTTATAAATGCGGAGAATAGACTGTATGCCTAGTACTTCTCTAATCTGTCTAATTCCAAAATCGTCGAGAAGGACTGGCCATATCATCGAATAAGTATGCATATATCATTGATACTACACGCAGAGATCAGCAGAATGATTATGTTAGTTATCGTCATGATAATATGGACAATACGATGATATCATTGTGTCAATAAAGTACACACGATGATATCATTGTAAGAACAAGAAGATTCAACCAAGTCACAGTATCGTCGTGTTAACAAGTATCACAAGTCGATATCATTGAGAAGTCTGGAATGATGAAGATGTTCAAAAGACTTGAGTTAATTAATTCAACTAAGTCAACGACATCGTCGTAAAGGAGCCTTGTCGTCAGGAACACTAAGTCAGAGTTCATAAAGTAAGTTTGAAGCTAAAGTCTTGCTTATCGTCTGGATGATCCCGATGATATCGACGACAAGTCAGGATGATCTCAACGATATCGATAGAAGACCTAAATTCATCAAGAAGTTCACGACGACATCGTTGAGATGACTTCATATCGCTGTGAGTGAAAGTGTAGCTATGATATCTCATATCGTCGATATATCCTTATCAGAAGAAGATTTTATGAAAACTTGAAGAATTGTCCAATTTCAAGATGGATCGATGTGACGGCCAGCTCTGTGGTCGAGATATTGCTAAAATCATTGAGACAGAACAAGACATTTTGAAATGTGTTGTCTGCATTTAATGTCGCCGCATGATGGTCCACTCAGCGCATGCGGTTAAGGAATGGGCCTCTGACACTTAAAGGATGTCTAAGTAGACCGTTAGACGACCCCTCAGTCTTATAAAAAGAATAAGTGTCTGCCTTAATTTTAAGAAGAGAATATAGAGAACATTCGACTCAATCGAACAGTAACCGCGGCTGGGAAAAGAAGGAACAAATCCCCGAGAACAATATTTTTTTTATCTTTGTTCTCCAAGAATCAGTCAAGCAACATCAACTTAAAAGTGTGCTCCAGATTGAAGAAAAGATTGAAGAGAAGTCGTTGTTGTGCAAGAAGAGATCTGTATTACTTTCTCTTCAAGTCCAGAAGTTGTCATCATCAGGCTTCAGAAAAACACATCAGTATTCTCCTTACTGTGTAAATTTCTCAATCTTATATTTCATTCTTTCTCTGTAAGACTTGTACAAGTCTGAGTTATAGGGCTTGAGGGCCTGAGTTGTAGGATGTTTACAAGTCTGAGTTGTAAGGCTTGAGGGCCTGAGTTGTAGGGCTTGAGGGCTAAGATGTAGGGCTTGAGGGCCTAAGTTGTAGGGCTTGTGGGCCTAAGCTGTAGGGTTCCTGGAACCTGAGGTAGGGTTCCTGGAACCTGAGGTAGGATCCTAGAAGGATCTGAATTGTAGGGCCAGTAGTGCCTGAGCTGTAAGATCTGAGGAGTTTATCTGAGATTTGGTGGAGATTGCTGACTCTAGCACACTGCTAGATAAGCGTAGAGGGACAGTGGACTACTCAAGACACATTGTCTTGAGGAACCACTATACATCTAGTGTTCTTGTGTGTTATGATCTTTGATTTTTTGTTGTGTGGTGGCTTTATTTTCTTGGCTTTTCTGCATACTATTTCAAAACAGCCATATCACCTATTCCCCCTAGGTGATAGTTTCATATATAACACCAAGCAATACTTCACTCCCTGATAAGTCTTATTGAGCATTACGTGTGTGAAGCACCTTAGTAGTTGTACTGTTATCTTATGCATTCAAATTAGTGAAAGTAATTTTACTTCGTATTTTGATGATGTTGTGTACATTTTATTATACTTTGCATGTGTCTTGATTATAACCTATGTATACTCTATCAAATCCCTTATTGTACACATTGTTGTCTTACATAAATCATCCACTCATGATAATTGGAAACTAAAGTTCAAATACATAACTCTCTACATAAGTAAATGTACTATATAACTAAACATGAACATTACGATGTTTATCAAAGATTGAATTACAAATCATTTCACATTGTATTGCTTCAATCTCTTTCTAGCTATATCTTTCATGCTTGGTCAAATCAATTCTAAACTATAATGCTTATCTTTTACAAAAAAAACTATGTAAGTTAATCTCTTGATTTATAACACTAATTTCCATATTATGGACATGGTTTCTACAATACTCTTTATAATGATCTACTTGTTTTTCACACTTATCATTCATATTATTGTGCTCTTGTGTTTACATGAATATTTACATGTCTCTTCTCCCAGCATGCATTGCGTTCATGAGTATTTTTCTGCTGCATTCATTATTTGCTCGATCATGATTTATCTAATATAAGTGGTTCATTGTGTCAAAATATTCTACCTCCACCCTCTTTTGATAATACGAAAAGAGGGAGAATAACATTGATAAATCCTGGAGAGTGAGAAATCTTGGGGGAGACAAATTCAAATACCACTAAGTGTATGGGATCACATATCTAGGGGAGCACATATCTAGGGAGCGCACACTAAGGGAAATCATCACGTTTGTGTACTTGCATTCACCACCCAAAAACATGTATTCATGACTATCACTTAACATACTTCACTATAGATGCAACTTTAGCAATAATGATTGATTTTTCATTATGGGATTTGTTATTATCAAAATGAAGAGTTTGTTGGAAAATATATTTCACATCTCTTGATTTGAGAATAACAAATCTCAATATGTATTTGATCTAGCTTGTTTGTGTCTATAGTGTGCACGCTATACATGTATACTTACAAAAAATACAAGAGGAATCGATCGGGAAGAACAATTGAAGACTTGCTCTGAATAAAGACTACCGCAATGCGGTAGCTGCTACTGCTGGCGGTAACGATCACTCCAAAAGGACACCTGGTAATGGACCTTTCAAATGGGGCTTAGCGGGAGCAGAAAGCTAATTTTGGAATCACCTACCGTGTCGTGATAGACTATCATGCAATGATAATGATTAAGCAAGCCTGACAAATCATCAAGCTGATTCAGGAGACAAATAGAGCATGATATCAAATCTTGCAGGACAAAATATTTGTGCTACCACAGAGCAATAGAATTATCGTGGAGTGGTAACTGTTGCCTAATGAAAGAAAAGAGAATTCCATTTCAGGATGACTGGAGCAGAAAATTGTTTCATAAAAGGTACCGCTGCGCGATAACAATTAACGCCAACGATAGTGTCCAGACTCCTATTTAAATAGCCATTCACTCAATCTTTCTTGGTGATAAATGTAACTCCCCGATTCGCGCTAGGCTCCTTGAACACTTGTTTAGTGAGTTGATTCGAGCTCAGGCTGCACTGATGGCCAGGCTGCACTTGAGCAGGGGAAATGCCAGTGCGGCAAAAGGCTTGATGAAGCCATCAAGCGGACTCGAACTCGATGAATGTGCCGAGTTGACTCGACGAATGTGTCGAGTGGACTCGATGATCCATCGAGTGGACTCGACGATCCGTCGAGTGGACTGGAGTGGACTCGACGATCCGCCGAGTGGACTCGACGATCCGCCGAGTGGACTCGACGATCCGCCGAGTGGACTCGACGATCCGTCGAGTGGACTCGAGGATCCATCGAGTGGACTCGACGATCCGTCGAGTGGACTCGAAGGATTCATCGAGACCACTCGACAAATTCGTTGAGTGTCAGTCATGTATAGTCCTTTTCTCGATTGATTTGATGAACCGGGATGTGTGCCGTCTGGATAAGAGATTTCTGACTTGGCCAAAGCTTATTTTATGTTTTATGACCAAGTTGGTCCTATAGGATAGTGACACGTGGTGTTGTTGACTAATTCAAGCATGGGAAGTAACTTTAATTTAATACTAGTCAAATATCCTTTATTAGCCTTAGCCTTGGACAAGAAGTCACTCGTGAGAAATAGGTTAAAAACCTTCAGAACTGTTATCTTCCTCCATCAACCATAACCAGCCAACCCTTCTCCTTAGAAGAACAAGCTAAGGACGAGATCACCATCGCTAAGCCGCCAAGGACGATAACACGATCCATGGCCAAAAATCAAGTGACTTCCGCCCCCTCTCCCTTGGTGCTAGATCTTTTGATCTGATTTAGACGAGATGTTGGCTCAAAAGAGCTTAACCATGGTGAGTTTAATGGAATTTTCTAAGAAGAGACCACGCTATAACTTCTGTTCTAGGGCATCGTTCGCCGAGAAAATGTCTTCGATCAACTCCTCTCTTCAAATCGAAGTTATATTAGTTGATTTCGTGAAGAACGGTGGTCTAATGAGGGAGTATTTGATGAGAGAAGGAGAAATAATATATGTGTGAGCTGGAAGAAGAAGATGAACAGATGATGTTCATCTATTTTGAGATCTATGCAGATTTAATAACATGGGCTAAATCTATTTTCTGCACGCGATGGACTTCAAACCTATTTTTAGGCATGATTCGACCATATTCATGTCTTGCGCTCAACACGAAAGTTGTAGCCCTCAGAAAGACCTTTCCAACGACTAGTTGTGCGCTTTTTGGGGATCTCAGTATCTCCCGCAAACTGAAATCAAAAATAGTTGTACAGAAGATGATCCTGTTTAAGTACAGGACAGCTTGCTGTCCAGATATGCTTTACTGGGTTCAAACCCGAATTTAGATAAGTTACGCTTAGATCTGGATCTTGGGCTCCACACAGAAGTTGTATCCATTGGAGATACCTTTCCAGAATGAGGTGGAACATTATTATTAGTGGTCTGTAGCTCTGGGAAATTTAGTCTGCGTAAGAGGTGTCCAAAGCGTACAAATTTTGTTGTTCTAGGATTTCTCTTACATTAATCATCGGACACTTATGAAAAATTGGTAGACTTCACATTAATATTGTTGTACATGCTCCTGTTGTGTTTTAGGAGATTTGGATATATATTTGTGAGACATTACTAACCATTATTGAGATTTATCTTGTCATATAAATAGTTGAGAATTACCTTGTTATATTAACGGTTAAGAATTATCTTGTCACACTAATTGTGAATTAAAATTAGTAAGGGCTCGGCCTAATAATTAGGATGTGATGACATCCTAAGGTATGGCGGAAAGGGATCGGTGAAAGCCCTTGTGTGCTTAAAAGCAAGGGTGTGTTGGAAAAAGAAAAGGGCTCTGATGGAGCCCTTGGGTACTTGGGATATACGGTAAGTGAGGAGTTGGCATGGGTGCATGTGCGTGTGTTGGCACACGATGGTTACGATCCTGTGTTGAGGATTGCATGTGGCAGTTCTATGGGTCGCTAGTCGTCACACTGATGGGAGCTGGCAGATAGATCTTGGATGGTTTGGCTGGGCTCTTTGGTGTTTACTTCCCCAAAACCCCTTACGTGCCATTGACCGGTTGGGCTGGGCTCTTTGGTGCTTACTTCCCAAGACCCCTTCCGTGTCCAATAAGCGGGTTCTTTAATGTTGTGTTCTTAGTGTCGAGGCGTACGTAAGGCTCAGGTCTGGTAGTGTGCATACCCACATAGTAGTGGAGAGCTCGATCCATTATCACCGTCTGGCCACGACGGGTGATGCCTGAGAGGTTAGCTACCCTAAAAAAGTGGGAAGTAAAAGTCTATGTCGACATAGCAAATCAGAGTGCGTGCATAAACCATGGGTGAGTCATCATACATACATCCATTGCATTGCTCCGCATAAAGATCCTCATCATATAAACTTGTATGGGCACCTTTATATGATGAATTACTTATTATTGTGGAAGACCCTTAACTTATAAACTTGTATGGGCATTTTTATAAGTTAAGTTCAATTCAGTTCTTTATATACTCTACTCTACTTATACTCAGTTACTGACTATACTGCTAGAATAGATGTACTCTTTATATATTTGATATACCTAACGCGATTACTGTTGAAATTATTGAAGTGAAGTGGAAGGTGGCCGGCGGTCTGTATATTGGTGACCGTAGAGACCGCGCGGTCTCTGTGCTGGTGCTCTGCCGGTCTGGATCTGGAGGCCTGCTGTGATTGGCCGGGTTGTTCTAGCATGTTTCGGTCTCTTCTCGGTCTGATCTGCTTGGTTAGTCTATCTTCTTAGTAGAAGACCGGGCGGTCTATTCTTGAGTAACCACTGTGACCGGGCGGCTTATGCAGGTTGATCTGGTGACTTGTCTGAAGTCGGCCAGATGTACTTGGTTTGCTCTAGGCGGCCTAAGGAAGGAGTGATCTGTGTCCGCGCGGCTTGTGCGCGGTCTGCTGCTGATTTACGGTCTTGGACAGGATGTTGTCCAAGTGGTGTGATCGCGCGGTCTGCTCTGTGAGACCGCTCGCGATATGATGGGTGGTGACTGTACCTCTCTTGCGGTGGTGACGACATCCGTCTCCTTGCCTATAAATATGGGTGCAGGCCCATCATTAATAATGAGAACTGTAAGAACTAGAGCCTTGGTTGTTTAGTGCAGTATCAACTTTGAGGTCGGGCGGTCTCGGAAGCGAGTTGACTGTTTGTTGTGTTCGCAGGTTTGCAGTCACCAGGTTGTGGTCTCCTTCCTTGGTGATTTCTCAGTGGCTTGAATAAACAGCTCGACAGCGGCTTGTCTGCGGACTAGTTTATGTTGTTCTTGTGCTGTTCGCAGTGAGCTCAGCGATCAGGCGACCTTCTGTGGTTAGGCGATCTGAGTTGCGGTCTGGTGATGAGTCCCAATTATATACACATATATGGACTCATCTGGGCCGTTTTTCTAGTCTTTCCACTGCACTTTAGCCTTGTTTTAGCTCATATTTGTCATTCTATGCTAGGTGCACTTCTTGGCCTAATTTGGTGTGTTTTATGTTTATTCTCTTTTGATGGCCTTATCGTATTGTTGAGTGCCACTTTCAGTGGCCTGATTAGCATTTTTGTAGGAATGGGATTCGCAGGTGTTCCCGGTACAATTCTGTACAGGAACACTGCGCACGATCACTGGTTCTATTGTGCACGACCACTGGTCGTGCGCCACTAATCGTGCGCACTCAACCCCCGAAATTTGAGTTATGTCTTGACCGAACGCACGACCATTTACGATAATGCGCATGACCACTGGTCGTGTGCCACTAGTCGTGCGAACATTATATTTTATAAATTTCTTACATTGCAGGCTCCGCCCAGGCAGGCGCACGATCACAGGATTCTAGTGAGCACGACCACTGGTCGTGCGCCAATGACCGTGCGCACTGTTTATTCCAGCGCCTATAAATATTCCTGCTCGCGATTTAGGTCGGACGATCGGCATTTCTTCCGCCCAGCTCCGCCGTTTTCCGCCCTTTTTGCAGGGTTTCGCCTCTTTCTTCACCGCCCACCTTAGGGAGGAGCTCCGGGCAAACTTTCAACGCCAAATCCTCGCCGGAGCTTCTTCTCGGCCATCTCCTTCATCCAAGAGCTTCAAGAAGGGAATCAACCTAGCCTTCTTCTTCAAGATCGGAGCAGCTTGTGTGATCATTCCACCGGTTCGTGACACGAAGAAGACGGGTCCATTGGAGAGTAGTGACAGCTCTCTCTACCTCGGACGCAGTTGCGGACCGAGCTTGGACGCGGATTGACAACCCGACGATTCCTTCCGTGAACCCTCAACAAGACTTCTGATTCGGTCGATTTCGCACACTCACCTCCCCTTGTAGTGATAGCTTAGTTGGATTTCTTATGTGTTTGATGCAGTGTGTTTTGATTATGAGCATTTATACTTGATTATGTCTATGTGATTTGGGTATTCTTGCTTATCATTTTGAGGTGTGCCTTGTGGTGTGGATTGTTGGTTGTGTTGTGCCGCCCTAACAATTGTTAGTGGTGTGCTTTGCGAAGAGGTGCTTGCGACCCTCATTCTGCTGTTCTCTCCATTCCATTCGTATGCCTACTCTTCCATCCGCCTGGCGAAGCGTGGCATAGCGGCCCGTGTAATCCACTCGCCCTACGAAGCAGCGCGCTCAAGGCCTGCATAGTTCGATTCCGCTTGCCTACTCGTCCATCCGCCCTTACGAAGTGGCGCGTTCAAGGCCTACGTAGATTCCATCCCGCCAAGCGAAGCACTGCATAGCGGCATTGCATAGGAGTAGTTGTAGTTGTTTTATTTTATTTTCCAAAAGCCAAATCACCCCGTTTCCGCATTCCATCCGACCCAAGGACTTCGATCTCAAGTCCTTCCTCGAACATTAACTCCACCTTACTGTGTTCCTTGAGAGATTCGATACTCGGGGATTACTCCTCGTTTTATATTACTTGAACGATAGGTACACTGTCGTTTCGTGTCGCAGCCGAGCTACCGCCTATAGCGGTGTGCGAGATTTGCGCCATCAAGTTTTTGGCGCCGTTGCCGAGCAAACAAATTCCCAACAAACAAATTCCCCGAGATTTGCGCCATCAAGTTTTTGGCGCTTTTAGTCCATATATGTGTATATAATTGGGACTCATCACACCCCCAGACTTAACTGTTTGCGCGTCCCGAGCAAACAAATTCCTCAAGCGGCTGAGAAAAATACATAGCTGGCATAGAAATTGTAAAGCGGAGTATCATGCGAAGTCGCATGCTTATGCGCGTAGAAATACAGTAGACAAAATTTCTAATTGTACATATTAGTTTATACTGTTCTAGGGGCGTATTTATATATTAAATTTACTCAAAAGTGAATCACGGTGAATCATAAGGTCGTACATAGGAAGAAAGTAAACCGAACGCTGAGGCGAGCATTGCCAAAGATCGGGGCTCGAGACAACCTCCATTGAAATCCATCAATGTCGGTGACCATAAGCTTGCCCGTTCGCACTCTCTCCACGACACTGGTTTGACTCAAATGCGTGAATCAATAGGACTTAAGGTTTTAGATGAGGCTTGGGTTTAGGTGAGGTAAACAAATATAAACATGAAGGCTTAGAACACAAAACCCAAATGAGCAAATGCATAACACTATCCAAGTAGCCAAAAAACACACGGATGCACCACACCCCCAGACTTAGACTTAGACGCATGGGTGTGTGCACCGCCTACTCCCAAAAATAAATCTCAAACAGATTTTTTTCAATTAAACTTTTCATTCTTCTTTTTCTTTTCAAATCTTTTTCTTCTTTTCTTTTTCTTTCTTTAGCAATTTCAGCAAATTTTCAAAGATGCACATCCACATTTTCACATTGTACTTCCACAATCAACACCACCAATTTAAAATTTAAACAAAATGCTTGCATTTTGGGTGTGCGACTAGGGTTGGAGTTTAGGCTTTGGTGAACAATAGTGGAGCTGAACCAAAAGAATGGGGTAGGCACAACTGGGCTAGCGAGGAAATGATGATAGGAATGGCACAAAGGCTCAACCGGGCCAAAATGATGGCCTATATCACATTCACGCAATTGACTAACCGTATACCCATGCTTCAAGAATCGCTTGGGGCAAGTTCTTAGCCACCGAGAAAGATAATCCTTTCTCCCGACTCGGGCAATACGAGGCTAACGAACGTCTACACACATCCCTATGCTACCATTTGATTCACACCAGATTCACCAATTTTTGAGTGTAGTAAATAATATTTATGCTAATAGAAAAATATAAACTAAAAGCATAAAAAGAAATTGAATCTACACGAATTTCTATGGGAGACATGAGCACTCGACTAGGAGCACTATCGAAGTCAACATTTTACTCCTACTCACAATCCTAAGCCAGCACAATGATTTTCCAAATCACACAAAAAGAAATGAGTTCAGCTCAAGACGTGCCAACAGCTAAGTGCACGCTCGAGTGGGTGTAGTGGTGTGCGGTGCAAATGAACATCATAACACAATTAATGCTTCTAGTATGCAAATAAAAGGTGCACGTGAGCGGGTAACAACATGTGGTTCTCCCCCAGACATAATCTATGCAATAGATACAAATGATGTAATCATGAAAATTGAATAAAAGACCAGGGGAAGAAAAGTCACCCATGCTCAGAAATGAGCATACCAGAAGACGCATGAAAACCAAGGCAAAGAGCAGCTTCCTCCATCCCGAAGATGAACCTGCAGGGGTCAGCTCCGCAAAAACAAAAGAAAATAGACAAACTAAAATGAATACAACTAACTAAACTAAACAAGATGAAATAAGAAATGCAGAAAAAGGTAAGATAACTACTGGGGTTATTGTCATCCCAGCACGACTTATTTGGCATTTGTACAGTTCTACTAATGGGAGTATGGAAGGAGAAGTGGACAGGTAACTGGCCTAATATTCGTGTCGGTAGCGGGTACCGATACGGTGATAGAACAGTCACTCCCCTACCTAAATAAAAATACCTGCTCCTCATAGGTAGGGGAAGCAAAAAGTAAGAAGTGGAGGAGGAGTCCTCCTCACTATTCTCACCAAAAACATCCTTGCCTAGCAAGGTGTCGTCAACAGGGAGGTGGCGGGAGGAAAATGCAATGAGTGGAGCTTCCTCTACGGAGGGGGAATCAACCTCCTCACATAAGAGGATGCTCTCATCATTGACTTGGGCAATATGCACCAAATCCTCCTGGGGTACCTTTAAGGACTCAACCTGCACAGGCTCAGATGAAGAAGGGGGGTCAAGAAATAAAAGAGAGGAAGGACAAAAATAATCAGAAATCGGGGGAGTGGTCCCGGTCTCACTCCCAGCAGGATCCAAGGATAGATCGCTATCATCATCGTAAGTATCATAGCGAGAGGAACCCAAGAACTCAAGGGCCTCGGTGGTGAGTTGGACCTCCTCGTCCCATGAGGAAGTGCAAACCTCCTCATCAGAAAGAGTATCCTCCTCCTCCCACTTTGGAGCATCTTCCGAGTCTGAAGCATCACCCCGCTCCTTTACTTTGATAGGATCATAAAGAATTTGTGTAGAAAAATCTTGCAAAGAAACTGGAGGAACACAAAGATTTGGTTCCTCCGCAAAAAGATCTGCTAAAGCCTCCCCGATGGAAAGAATACTTTCCTCATCATACTCAGGTGCATCTAGGAGCTCCCATTCCTCTCCTTGTTGGCTAACAGATGAGTGATCATCATCACTAGGAGTGAAGCCATACACAGGGAGTGAGGAGTCCATGCACGAGACAAGCTCGGGGGTAAAGGGCACAATTGCCTCCATGGGTAAAGAATGAGCGATAGGGACAATGTTGTCATGAGTGGAGGAGCAGCGGTCAGGATTGAAAAGACTAGGACAGTCCTTCAATTCATGACCCTCTCCTCGACACAATAAGCAAACAATGTTCCTACACTGCCTAGCATTTAACTCATTCATTTGGTCTATATAATAAACCATCTTGTCATTAAAGCTAGGTGAAATATCCCTTGACGACATTTTCAATAATAAAAGTAGGTATAACGAGACTGAAATTCTTTGCAAGAAAATTTACACAAACTAATAAAACTTCTTGGATTAGACTTGCCTAAGACTTTAAAATAAGAGGGAAAGAAATAATAACAAGCAGTAAATAAGTAAAAAGCAAACAAAAATAATAAGGCGGCTATACACATTGGAAGAAACTTCTCTCTCTCAGCTCTCCCTCTCAAGAAAACTCACACGTCTGTGTTCCCCAGCAACGGCGCCAAAAACTTGATGTCGCAGTCTTACTACCGCCTATAGCGGTGTGCTAAGATTTGCGCCATCATCTGGCGATAGCTTCTGTTCTCTGTTCAGTTCAATAAGCTCCAGTTCGTGCAGTCTGAGGTGGCGGTCTTGCAGTGCAGGTCATCTTGCCTGTATTCTGTTCGTGCAGTCTCAGGACAAGCCGGGCGGTCTCTGGAGTGCGGCGGTCTGTGCGGTCTCTGCTTTGTCAGGTCGCCAGATTTGTGTTTTTTGTGTGTTTTGTTCGTCTCTCCTTCGTGATTCTTATGAATCATGTCTCGCCATGTATGTCTCGAAATGTAATGAAGTTTTGTGATTCAATAAAGACTATTGTGTTGCTGTGTGGCATTATGGTTATTTGGCTTTAACTCAGTTGATGCAACTCATGCTTACTCCTAAACGATTCAAATCAAAAAATTTAACATGGTATCAAAGCAGGTTGTTGGAGTGGATAAGCAGTGATCAACTTGAGTTGCCATCGTCTTTGTGAAGAAGAGACCACATAGTTTGCCATGGAAGCTGGATACGCAAGAGGGCTTGGTATTGAACTCCTCACATCGACTAACTTCAAGAAATGGAAGTCGTGTATGGAGAGTTACTTGCTTGGCGAGGATCTATGGGAGATAGTTGGAGGAGAAGACACACAAGAAGTTCATCTAGCAGGAGATAATATGGCAGATGTGAGACTTTGGAGGAGGACTAATGCAAAGGCAGAGTTCACACTCAAGAGGGTTATCTCTCCAGATCTATTCGATCACATCATTGGATGTAAATCTGCTGCTGAGATTTGGACGTCTTTGGACGGGCTGTTCAATAAGAAGAATGTAGCTCGGCTACAGTTTCTTGAAAATGAGTTGGCGGAGGCCTCTCAAGGTGATCTTTCCATCTCTACTTTCTTTCTCAAGATGAAGAACCTCACAGCAGAGATTTCTGCATTGGACCCTAATGAGCCCATCTCAGAGGTAAAACTGAAGAGGCATATCATCCGCGGGTTGCGGAAGGAGTATCTTGCCTTTGTGACTTCAGTTCAGGGTTGGGAAAATCAGCCATCTCTGTTGGAGCTGGAAAACTTACTTGCTTCGCAGGAAAGTTTGGCAAGACAGATGGCGGGGGCTTCTATCTCTGGGGGAGATAGCGATGTGTTGTTCTCTAGGAAGAAAAAGAAGAAGTGCGAGAAGAAGAAGCCAAGCAATGATGGACCCTCTACTTCAGGTCATCAGGATAGGGGTTATGCTCCTAAGTCTGATGGGAAGAAGAAGGGAGAGAGACCAAGGTGCTTCAGGTGCAATAAGACCGGCCACTTCAAGAAGGATTGTCGAGTTAATCTTCAGCCGGGACATGCAGCGGAGAAGGAAAAGCAAAAGTCTGATGAAGCTGGATGGGGAGGAGCCTTTGCAGACAATATGATGGCGATGCCCGTTAAGGCCTTGGCTGCCATCAACTTTGAAGAGGATTGGATTGTGGATTCAGGGTATGGGCATCACCTCACCGGGGATGAATCAAAGTTCTCTTCTTTGGCGCCTTACTCAGGTAACGATGCAATCATTACGGCTGATAATTCTTTTCATGCAGTAGAACAAGAAGGTGTTGTCTCTCTGAGCAGTGATAAGGGTCCACTCACATTAAGGAGTGTTTATCACGTGCCGAGTATAAAGAAGAATCTCTTCTCTGTGACCAATGCGGTCGATGCCGGTTATCACGTTCTGTTTGGCCCAACAGAAGTGAAGTTTCTTAAAACTCAACTGGAGATAAAAGGAGATGTAATTCATGTTGGAAAGCGGGTAAAGGACTTGTTCGTTTTATCGACAAGTACCTATGTTGACAAGATGAAGACCAATGATAGCGCGACTATCTGGCATGAAATGTTGGGGCATGTAGGCATGGACAAATTGAAGGTTATGGTGGTAAGGGGCCTTGTCAAGGGCTTGCCTAGCTTGTCCTCATATGGAGACGGTCATGTTTGTGCAGGATGTCAGTTTGGTAAGTCTCATCGACTTCTATTTGATAAATCGCAAACAAGATGCAAAGCACCGTTGGAGTGCATTCACGGTGATTTGATGGGATCGACTGCCACCCCAAGCCTTGGAGGCAACAAATATATGTTGGTGTTGATCGACGATTATACCAGATATGTCTGGGTGTATTTTGTAAAAGATAAGTCAGAAGCTTTTGCGAAGTTCATGGAGTTCAAGGAGCTGGTGGAAGGTCGGTTAGGCCTGCGGGTGAAAAAATTGAGAACCGACAATGGTGGGGAGTTCACCTCTGGTGAGTTCTCAAGTTTTTGCAGGAAGCACGACGTCCGGAGAGAGCTCACTTGTTCCCATACTCCACAACAAAATGGCATTGCAGAGAGGAAGATCCGTCATCTGACGGAAACCTACAAATGCTGGCTTCATACCAAGAGTATCCCAAAGTCCTTTTGGGCGGAGGGAATGTCTTTTGCGGCATACGTCATCAACATGATGCCTTTAAGTCCTATCAACTTGAAGACCCCTCATGAACTGATGTTCAAGGAGAAGCCAAGTGTTGCACACCTTTGGGTGTTCGGGTCAACCTGTTATGTGCATATCCCTGATGCTCTTCAGACAAAGCTAGATGTGAAAGCAAGGAAGCTAGTCTTCATTGGATATGATGAGCGGAAGAAGGGATGGAGATGCATGAATCCTGAGACACGGAGATCAGTGGTATCTCGGGATGTGGTGTTCGATGAGGTGACTTCCTACAAGGGGAGTTCATGAGTTGAACTACCGGAGAGCAGGGTTGATGAAAAAGGGAAGGCTGCGGAAAATCTTCAAGTGGAGTTGCCTGTTTCACCAGGAGCTCCAGCTGTGTCAAGCTCAGAGATGGAGGCTTCAGGTTCTGGAAGCAGGGGGAGCGATGCTCCAAGTTCACCTGGAAGAGGAGCTAGCACAGAAGAAGCAGCTGAGGAGGTGGTTAGTCAGGTGCAACCTCTTAAGAGGTCGAAGAGGACTTTCAAGCCACCAGATCGATACACAGGAGGAAACATGGTGAGCTTTGTATCATGTTTCTTTACTGGTCCCTTGGATGAGTGGGAGCCGTCGAGCTTTGAGAAGGCTAAAGGCGTGAAGCAGTGGGACATTGCTATGCAGGAAGAGATGGATGCTCTCAAGAAGAATGAGACTTGGTCTCTTGTGCCCAGGCCCAAGGGCATTACCCCTGTGACATGCAAGTGGGTCTATAAGCTCATGAAGAAAGCTGACGGCATGATCGAGCGATACAAGGCTCGCCTTGTGGCTCGCGGGTTCTCACAGCAGTACGGGGAAGATTATGATGAGACGTTCAGTCCAGTGGATGGGAGATTTGGTAGCTCGACGTGAAGAATGCTTTCTTATACGGAGAGATTGACAAGGATATCTTCATGATCCAACCGCCGGGCTTCATCTCGGAGGATTGTCCGGACTACGTCTGCAAACTGAAGAAAGCCCTGTATGGGCTGAAGCAAGCGCCTCGGGCGTGGTATGGGAAGATCGCAAAGTATCTTCTATTCTGCGGGTTCTTTGCTTCAGACTCTGATTCTAGCTTGTTCGTCAAGAAGGAGGGGGTGCTTCGGGTTATTTTTCTGCTGTATGTGGATGACATGATCATCACCGGGAACTCTAAGGAGGCAGTAGCAAGGCTGAGAGCCGAGCTTGCTATCAGATTTGAGATGAAGGATCT
Organism: Dactylorhiza incarnata; assembly: GCA_033032865.1. Taxonomy (NCBI): domain Eukaryota; kingdom Viridiplantae; phylum Streptophyta; class Magnoliopsida; order Asparagales; family Orchidaceae; genus Dactylorhiza; species Dactylorhiza incarnata. The sequence continues at coordinate 13,659,581 of JAWHQI010000028.1, forward strand.
GGGTGAGCTTCACCATTTCCTTGGACTCGAGGTTCAGAGGCGAGAGAGCGGAGTGTTGATTTCTCAGGCTGGATATGCAGAGCGGATCGTTCAATGATTCGGCATGGAGGAAGGGAAGAGCAGCTCTATACCTATGGAGCAGCATCATAAACTTCGGAAGGATGAGGGGAGAGTTCTATCTGAACCGTTGGTGTTCCGAGCTCTAGTTGGGAGCTTGATCTACTTGACCATCACAAGGCCAGATATTGCTTATGCAGTTGGCAAGGTGAGTTGGTACATGGCGGAACCACGAAAGCCTCATCTTCTGGCAGCTAAAGGAATCTTGAAGTATGTGAAGTCGACCTCTGTTCTGGGTCTCCTATATAGGAGAGGGTCAAGCTTGGAGTTGCATGGGTACATGGATGCTGATTATGGGGGAGACGTGGATGACCGGAGATCAACGTCTGGTTTTGTCTTTATGACAGGCCCCACAGCTATTTCTTGGTGCAGCAAAAAGCAGGACTCGGTGTCAGTATCTACCATAGAAGCGGAATACAAGGTTTCGGCCTTGGCAGCTCAGGAAGCCGTTTGGCTCAGGAGGTTGGTGGAGGACGTTCATGAGGAGGTTCGAGGTCCCACTAGGCTACGCGGGGACAATGAGAGTGCTCTCAAGTTGGTTAATAATCCAGTCTGTCATGCGAGGACCAGGCACATTGAGATTGAGCACCATTTCATTCGTGAGAAGGTGCTGGGAGGATCTTTTATGGTCGAACATGTTCGGAGTGTGGACAATGTTGCCGACATCTTCACAAAGCCGCCGGAAAAGGGACCGTTTACTCGATTGCGGAGTTTACTCGGGCAAGTTTACACTTCCCACTTCAAGGGGGAGTGTTGAAATTATTGAAGTGAAGTGGAAGGTGGCCGGCAGTCTGTATATTGGTGACCATAGAGACCGCGCGGTCTCTGTGCTGGTGCTCTGCTGGTCTGGCTCTGGCGGCCTACTGTGATTGGCCGGGTTGTTCTAGCATGTTTCGGTCTCTTCTCGGTCTGATCTGCTTGGTTGGTCTATCTTCTTAGTAGAAGACCGGGTGGTCTGTTTTTGAGTAACCACTGTGACCAGGCGGCTTATGCAGGTTAATCTGGTGACTTGTCTGAAGTCGGCCAAATGTACTTGGTTTGCTCTAGGCGGCCTAATGAAGGAGTGATCTGTGTCCGCGCGGCTTGTGCGCGGTCTGCTGCTGATTTGCGTTCTTGGACATGATGTTGTTCAAGTGGTGTGATCACGCGGTCTGCTCTGTGAGACCGCTCGCGATCTGATGGGTGGTGACTGTACCTCTCTTGCGGCGGTGACGACATCCGTCTCCTCGCCTATAAATAGGGGTGCATGGCCCGTCATTAATAACGAGAACGGTAAGAACTAGAGCCTTGATTGTTTCGTGCGGTCTCAACTTTGAGGTCGGGCGGTCTCGGAAGTGAGTTGACTATTTGTTATGTTCGCAGGTTTGCGGTCAGCAGGTTGCGGTCTCCTTCCTTGGTGATTTCTCAGTGGCTTGAATAAACAGCTCGGCAGCGGCTTGTCTGCGGACTGGTTTATGTTGTTCTTGTGCTGTTCGCAGCGAGCTCAGTGATCAGGCGACCTTCTGTGGTTAGGCGATCTGAGTTGCGGTCTGGCGACAGCTTCTGTTCTCTGTTCAGTTCAATAAGCTCCAGTTCGTGCGGTCTGAGGTGGCGGTCTTGCAGTGCAGGTCATCTTGCCTGTATTCTGTTCGTGCGGTCTTAGGACAAGCCAGGCGGTCTCTGGAGTGCAGCAGTCTGTGCGGTCTCTGCTTCGTCAGGTCGCTAGATTTGTGTTTTTGGTGTGTTTTGTTCTTCTCTCCTTCGTGATTCTTATGAATCATGTCTCGCCATGTATGTATCGAAATGTAATGAAGTTTTGTGATTCAATAAAGACTATTGTGTTGCTGTGTGGCATTTTGGTTGTTTGGCTATAACTCAGTTGATGCAACTTCTGCTTACTCCTAAATGATTCAAATCAAAAAATTTAACAATTACTATTTCCTTGCCACCTGCTATATTATATATACTGATTATACTGCAACTTTCTCTTTCCTTCCTTCCGCCCGGTGCCTGAGAATCGTCGGGGAGAGGATGTGAAGCCACTTAGTCTGTATGACTAACGGTTGCTACGTCACCATTTTTAGGAGGACACACTGCAATAGATGGAGCAGCAGCACACGACGTAGGAGGACAACCAGGCCAGGGTGACAGGGCCTGAGACTACATTACCGTCAGTGACAGATATGAGCGAGAGTTTTGAGATGTAGTCCTTGGGGAAATTCTATACTCTGATATTTTTCATGAGCTCTTGTAGCTACCTATCCTTTTGAACTTGTTGGGACATTTTTACTTATTTCTGAATCTATGGCTTGACGGGTTGGCATAGTGATATTGGTTTAGCCGACAGGATAGGCGTCTTGTGGTACAGGTTAGCCCGTGTGCTGGCGCTACCGCAAGGCGGCTGTTTTGGGCATAAGTCTCCCCTCGGTCATGTCTTGTGTTTCGGAAGGGGGGTCTTACAAATGGTATCAGCTTGTAACGATCCTAAGATAAAGAAGTCCATTACTCCATGGTGCCACCCCGCTCGAATCTTCAGTTTGGCGACAAACTGAATAAGCAGAAGTAGTGGTGCGCCCATGTGTGATTCACATTAAGTGTGTCCATTACCTTCCTTTAAGTAGCCAACCTAACCCAAAATTCTACCTTACGTGTAGATTCCGGTACGTTCGGAGCCAGCAGCTGGCACCCCCGTACCTCCAGACCCTACTTCTTTCCAGTTGTCTGAGCTGGGGAAGACCTTGACGACAATCTTGGATGCCTTCAGGTCCCAACAGACCCCGGTACAACAACATGACCCAGGCTCGAACTGGTTAAGCAACTTTCGAGCTCTCTCTCCTCCCACCTATCATGGTACAGAGTCGGCTATCCACACAGAGGAGTGGCTAGACTCTATACAGTAGTTGATAGCGGGGATCCGATGCCCTGCCAGTATGGTAGTTATGTTGGCAGTTTCAGCCCTGGATTTACATGCTAGGAGGCGATGGAAGTCCCTTATGGGCTCCACCTTTGAGGGACGTAACTACACTGAAATAAGCTAGAGTGAGTTTTCTGGTGCATTCCTGGAGCACTTTGTCCCCTCTACAACCCGTGATGAGCTCGAGGGGAGGTTAATGCAGCTAAAGCAGGGATCTAGATCAGTAGTGGAAGACCAGCGGGAGTTTTAACACCTTGCCAGATTTGCAGACTCCTACGACTTAGATGATCGTGGTTACGCAAAGAGCTTCTACAAGGGTCTGAGAGACCCCCTTAGGCAGGCTCTTCAATTCATCGCTAATTTGAGGCTTGCACAAATCATAGAGATGACAAAGAAATTGGAGGTGGACCACTTGGGGGTCCATGCTAGTGCTAAGAGACCCGCAGAGGGTGTGATGGAAGCAGGACCCAGTTTTAGGAGGAGGCAAAGTGCTAGAGGCATAGGAGGAAATCAGAGATGAGGTGGCAGACGTTTCCATCATAATGTCTGGATGGAGCAGCCGGCACAACATTTAGCATTGCCCCCACCTCAGCAGGCCCAGTCGTATCAGCAACCCAGAGGGCCTTTCAGGGTGGGTTGTTTCCATTGCTATCAGTCGGGCCATATTTGGCACTTTTCCCCCCAATTGCAAGGGAATGCTCCAAATCGCCCCATGGTTCCCCCAGCAGCTCAGCGTGGCCGAGGATGTGGTCAAGTCCAAGGATTCCATTGTGGAGACCATCAACCAGCCGCGGAGCAGGTCTACACAATGGATTTCGCTCAGCCCTAGAGTCCGAAAAGAGTCATTGCAGGTATACTAGTGTTCTAAGTTCTTTTTGTTGAAAAAAATTGAGGTCCGGAGGCGAAGTAAAATGCGGAAAACACTTCACAAACTTTTCACAAGTGCATCACAACAATGACAATGGGAAGAACGAATAGTGCTATGGTATTAACTATCTCTTTACAATTCGAGGTATATATGACGAGACATGATTCATAAGAATCACAGAGGAGAGAAGCACAAACACAAAATACAAGCTGCGGCGACCTGACAACTTGAGATCGCCAGACCGCACGAACATAATACAAACCGCACCTGCCAGACCGCAACCACACACTTCCGACTTGCTGCTTTATTTAACTGCTGAAAATAACCAGTTCACACTTCTTGATCGCCCAGCTCGCACGGTCTTGATCAAAGAAGAACCCGCGAACACTGAACAAAGAACTGCTACCTGCTGCAGACCGCAACTCAAGATCGCCTGGCCACTTAAGACCGCCTGATCAACTGAGTCCGCTGCACAGACCAAGAACACCTAAACACAGTCCGCCCGGATTGTTTTATTCAAAGCTGGAAGAAGGGAGACAAGCTGACCGCGAGCTGCTAGCCGCTAACCTGTGAACAAACTAACCGGTCAGGCAAAGATCTCAGACCGCGCGACCTCAAAGTGAAACCGGCACAATCAAGCCAACTTTGGTTCTTACAATTCTCGTTATGAATGACGGGCCCTGCACCCCTATTTAAAGGCGAGTAGACGGATGTCGTCACCGCACAAACTGTGATACAATAACCGCCCATCAGATCGCGAGCGATCTCACAAAACAGACCGCCCGAGTTCAGCAAAGCTAACCAGCTCCCTTATTAACCATACGGTTATGTACAATCCGCCCGGTTACTGCGGTCTCTTTAAAGCAGACCGCCCGGTCTTTATTGCAAAGGCAAAGAGCTTCTTCAGTAAACCAGACCGATTAGAACAGTCGTCAGACCGCCCGGTCACTACAAGAAGGCAGACCTACTGAACATCTGGCCGACTTGAACAAGTCGCCAGAACAACCCGCGCAAGCCGCCCGGACAAAAGAAGCGGTCTCCCAGATCAGACCGCTCAGAAAAATTGAGACAGAACCGGCCAGAGCACCGGCGTAGACTGCGCGTTCTCTGCGGTCTCCAACCTCTAGACCGCCCAGCACCATTCCACTTCCACTTCAAAAATTTAACACTTCCCCTTGAAGTGGGAAGTGGAAACCAGCCCAAGCAAACTCCGCAACCGACCAAATGGTCCCTTCGACAGCGGCTTAGTGAATATGTTAGCAATATTCTCCTTGCTCCGCACATGCTCCACAGTCAGAGATCCCTCCAACACCTTCTCACGAATGAAATGGTGATGAATATCTATGTGCTTTGTACGCGCGTGACAAACTGGATTGTTCACCAGTTTGAGAGCACTCTCATTGTCACCACGTAGCAGAGTAGGACCTCGCACCTCCCTATGAATGTCCTCCACAAGCCTCCTAAGCCAGATTGCTTCCTGAGCCGCCAAAGCCGAAGCTTTGTACTCTGCTTTCGTGGTAGAGACAGACACAAAATCTTTCTTCTTGCTGCACCATGATATAGCTGTAGAGCCTGTCATAAAGACTTATCTAGACGTTGATCTCCGATCATCCGAATCTCCTCCATAATCAACATCCATGTACCCATGTAAGCAAAAGCCTGAATCTCTCCCGTAGAAGAGACCCAAATCCAAGGTGTATTTGACATACTTCAATATACTCCTAGCCGCCACAAGATGAGGCTTCCGAGGCTCTGCCATAAACCGACTCACCCTGCCAACTATTAAAGAACTTGAGGTCCGGAGATGAACTGTAAAATATTGTGGAACACACTTCGCAAAACCTTTCAAAAGTGCAGGACAACAGTGACAATGAGAAGAACGAATAATACTATGGTATTGAATATCTCTTTACAATGCGAGGTATACATGGCGAGACATGATTCATAAGAATCACGGAGGAGAGAAGCACAAAACACAAGTGTAAAAACATGCCGCAGCGACCTGACACTTGAGACCGCCAGACCGCGCGAACAGACAAGTCGGACGGAAGCATCTGAGACTGCGCGAACAGAGTACAAGCCGCACCTATCAGACTGCAACCCCAGACCGCCAACTCACTGTTTATTCCTCTGCTGAAAACAACCAGTTCGCACTTCTTGATTGCCCAGACCGCACGGTCTTGATCAAAGAAGAACCCACGAACATTGAACAAGAAATGCTTCCTGTGACAAACTGCAACTCAAGACCACATGACCACTTAAGACCGCCTGATCAATTGAGTTCGTTGCACAGACCGCGAACACCTATACACAGTCCGCCCGGACTGGTTTATTCAAAGCTGGATGAAGGAGAGACGCTGACCGCGAGCTGCAAGCCGCTAACTGTTCTCGTTCTTGTTATGAATGACGGGCCCTGCACCCCTATTTATAGGCGGACAGACGAATGTCGTCACCGCATAAACTGGGATACAATAACCGCCCATCAGAATGCGAGCGGTCTCGCAAAGTAGACCGCCCGAGCTCAGCATAGCTCACAGCTCCTTTATTTAACCTTGCGGTTAGAACCAAACCTCCCGGTTACCTGCGGTCTCCTAAAACAGACCGCCCGGTCTTATTGCAAAGCAAAGAACTTCTTCAGTAACCAGACCGACTAGAACAGTCGCCAGACCGCCCGGTCACTGCAAGAAGGCAGACCAAGAACATCTGGCTTACTTGAACAAGTCGCCAGACCAACCCGTACAAGTCGCCCGCACAGAAGAGGCGGTCTCCCAGATCAGACCGCTCAGACCAAACCGCTGAGACAAAACCGACCAGAGAATCGACGCAGACCATGCGGTCTCTGCGGTCTCTAATCTTCAGACCGCCCAGCTCAACTTCACTTCCACTTCACAAATTTAACACTCCCCCTTGAAGTGGGAAGTAGAAGTCAGCTCAAGCAAACTTTGCAATCGACCAAAAGATCCCTTCGCCAGCGGCTTAGTAAAGATGTCAGCAACATTGTCCTTGCTCTGCACATGCTCCACAATCAGAGATCCCTCCAACACCTTCTCACGAATGAAATGGTGATGAATCTCTATGTGCTTCGTACGCGCGTGACAAACTGGATTGTTCACCAGTTTGAGAGCACTCTCGTTGTCACCATGTAGCAGAGTATGACCTCCCACCTCCCTATGAATGTCCTCCACAAGCCTCCTAAGCCAGATGGCTTCCTGAGATGCCAAAGTCGAAGCTTTGTACTCTGCTTCTGTGGTAGAGATAGACACAGAATCCTGCTTCTTGCTGCACCATAATATAGCTGTAGAGCCCGCCATAAAGACGTATCCAGACGCCAATCTCCGATCATCCGAATCCCCTCCATAATCAACATCCATGTACCCGTGCAAGCAAAAGCCTGAATCTCTTCCATAGAAGAGACCCAAATCCGAGGTGGATTTGACATACTTCAATATACTCCTAGCCGCCACAAAATGAAGCTTCCTAGGCTCTGCATAAATCGACTCACCCTGTCAACTGCATAAGCAATATCTGGCCTCGTGATCGTCAAATATATCAAGCTTCCGACCAAAGCCCGAAACACCAAAGAATCGGCAAGAACCTTCCCTTCATCTCGCCGAAGATGAACTCCAACCTCCAGTGGAGTAGAGCTGCTCTTCCCCCTTCCATGCCGAATCTCTTCACGATTCGATCCGCATAGCCCTTCTGGGAAACGAGCATACCACTCTCTTTCCTCTCCACTTCGAGCCCAAGGAAGTGGTGGATCTCGCCCAAATCCTTCATCTCAAATCTGATAGCTAGCTCAGCACGAAGCCTAGCTACCTCCATCTCAGAATTCCCCGTGATGATCATATCGTCAACGTACAGCAGCACCAAGACCTAAAGCTCCCCCGTCTTCTTTACAAATAAGCTCGAATCAGAATTAGAAGCAAAATATCCGCATAACTGGAGGTATTCTGCGATCTTCCCATACCACGCCTGAGGCACTTGCTTCAAGCCGTAAAGAGCCTTCTTGAGCTTACAAACATATCTTGGGTGCTCTTCGGATACATAACCAAGTGGCTGATCCATGAAGATATCCTTGTCAATCTCACCATATAAGAAAGCGTTCTTCACGTCGAGTTGCCAAATCTTCCACCCTTGGCAAGTTGCCAATGCGATCACCACTCGGACCGAAGTCATCTTGGCAACGGGGCTAAACGTTTCTTCATAATCCTCCCCATATTTCTGACAGAAACCTCGAGCTACAAGGCGAGCCTTGTACCGCTCAATACTTCTGTCAGCCTTCTTCTTCAGCTTGAAAACCCACTTGCAAGTCACCGGAGTAACCCCCTCAACCTTAGGCACCAATTCCCAAGTCTCATTCTTCCTGAGGGCAGCCATCTCTTCATCCATGACTCCTTCCCACTCCTTGACTCTAACGGCATTTTCATAACAAGATGGCTCTCTATCATCCAGGGGACCTACGAAGAAACATGAGACATTGCTCACCAAGTTCCCGCCCGTATACCGATCAGGTGGAATAATGGTCCTCTTGGACCTCCTCAGAGCTTGAATCTGAACCACCTCTTCCACTGCAGCTTTTGGACTAGCTCTCCTGTCAGGTAAACATGGAGCCTCACTCCCCCTGCTTCCAGAACCCGAAGCACCTGATCCTGAGCTAGTAATATAAGGAGCACCTGGAGAAACAGGTAACTCCACCAGAACTTCTCGTGCAGCTTCCACTGGTCCACCATCTCCCCTGCTTCCTTGTAACTCAACAGAAGAGTTACCTTGGTATGAAGTTAGCTCGTCGAATACCACATCCCTTGAGACCACATATCTCCGTGTCTTAGGATCCATGCATCTCCACCCTTTCTTCTGGTCATCATAACCGACGAAGACTAGCTTCCTTGCCTTAGCATCTAGCTTCGTTCGAAGGGCATTCGGAACATACACATAACAGGTAGAACCGAACACTCGAAAGTGTTCCACTCTTGGCTTCTCCTTAAACATCAACTCATGAGGGGACTTCATGTTGATAGGGCTGAGAGGCATCCGGTTGATAACATAGGCCGCACAAGACATTCCCTCCGCCCAAGAGGATTTTGGGATACTCTTGTCATGAAGCCAACATTTGCAAGTCTCCGTCAGGTGACGGATCTTCTGCTCTGCAACTCCATTCTGTTGTGGAGTGTGAGCACAGAAAGCTCCCTTTGGATGTCATGCTTCCTGCAGAAGCTAAAGAACTCCTTGGAGGTGAACTCCCCTCTATTGTCTGTTCTGAACTTCTTCACCCGCAGGTTTAGCCGACCTTCCACCAGCTCCTTGAACTCCACTAACCTTTCGAATGCCTCTGACTTCTCCTTCAGAAAATATACCCAAGTATATCTAATGAAGTCATCAACCAAGATTAGCATATACCTGCTACCTCCAAGACTGGCAGTGTTGGTAGGTCCAAACAGATCACCATGGATGCACTCCAATGGTCTTTTACATCTGCTTTGTGATTTATCAAATGGAAAGCGCTGAGCTTTACCAAACTAACAACCTGCACAAACATGACCATCCCCAAAAGATGACAAGCTAGGCAGACCTTTCACCAGGCCTCTACCCGCCATAACTTTCAGCTTATCCATCCCAACATGCCCAAGCCTTTCATGCCAGATAGCAGCACTATCGTTAGCCCTCATTTTATCAACGTAAGAACTTGTTGAAAGAACAAACAAGTCCTTCACCCGTCTCCCAACATGAGTGACCTCAGCTTTCACCGCTGAAACATTACAGAGAAATTTCACTTCTGTTGGACCAAACAGAACGTGATAGCCAGCGTCCACCGCATTGGTCACCGAGAAGAGGTTCTTTTTCATCCCCGAAACATGATAGACACTCTTTAACGTAAGAGTACCTCTATCATCGTCCAATGAAACCACACACTCCTTCTCAACTGCATGAATAGTATCGTTAGCCATAATGATAGCGTCATTACCTGTATATGTCTGCAACGAGGAGAACTTTGACTCATCCCCAGTGAGGTGATGACCACACCCAGAGTCCACAATCCAATCGTCTTGATAGTTGATGGAAGTCATAGCTCGAACACAAGTGCCCGTCATGAATGCTCCTCCACCACACCAACTACCTTTAGAATTGGAACCAGCCTCCTCCTTCCCTGCAGCATGCCCCGAATGAAGATTGACTTTGCAGTCCCTTTTGAAATGACCAACCTTATTGCACCTGAAGCATCTTGGTCCTTCCTGCTTCTTCCCATCACGCTTAGGAGCATAGCTCCTCTCTTGCTGATATGAAGTAGATGGACCATCATCTCCAGACGACTTCTTCTTTTTCTTGTCCCATTTCTTCTTCTTGCCAGAGAAGAGAACCTCGCCTTCTCCCCCAGAGACCGACATGCCAGCCATTTGCTTTGCCAAACTTTCCTGCGAAGCAAGTAAGTTCTCCAGCTCCAGCAACGAAGGCTGATTGGCCCAGCCTTGAACAGAAGTAACAAAGGCAACATACTCCCCCTGCAAGCCACGGATTATGTGCCTCTTCAGCTTAGCTTCTGAGATAGGCTCATCCGGGTCCAAAGCCGATATCTCTGCGCAGAGGTTCTTCATCTTCAAGAAGAACGTAGAAATGGACAAATCTCCTTGAGTTGCTTTCGCCAACTCATTCTCCAAGTACTGAAGCCTCGCTACATTCTTCTTATTGAACAAGCCATCCAAGGCTGTCCAAATCTCAGCAGCTGATCCACACCCAATAATGTGATCAAACAATTCTGGAATGATAGCTCTCTTTAGAGTGAACTCTGCCTTAACATTCGTTCTTCTCCAAGCCTTCACGAGCTCAGCATTCCCATCAGCAGGAACTACAGCTTATCTTGCTTCTCCTCCAACAACCTCCCACAAGTCCTCGCCTAAAAGATAGCTCTCCATGCAAGACTTCCACTTCTTGAAGTTTGTCTGCGTAAGGAGCTCAATACCGAGACCTCTAGCATATCCTCCTTCCAATGCTATCCCACTGATTGCTACCACTTGAGAAACCTGAGAGAAGTATCAACACTATTAACTTCACAAACCCAGCAACCTTCCTCTAATACCATGTTAAAAAACTTGAGGTCCGGAGATGAAGTGTAAAATATTGCGGAACACACTTCACAAAACCTTTCAAAAGTGTAGCACAATAGTGACAATGAGAAGAACGAATAGTACTATGGTATTGAATATCTCTTTACAATGCGAGGTATACATGGCGAGACATGATTCATAAGAATCACAGAGGAGAGAAGCACAAAACACAAGTGTAAAAACAAGCCGCAGCGACCTGACACTTGAGACCGCCAGACTGCGCGAACAGACAAGTCGGACGGAAGCCACTGAGACCGCGCGAATAGGGTAAAAGCCGCACTTGTCAGACCGCAACCCCAGACAGCCAACTCACTGTTTATTCCTCTGCTGAAAACAACCAGTTCGCACTTCTTGATCGCCCAGACCGCACGGTCTTGATCAAAGAAGAACCCGCGAACACTGAACAAGAACTGCTTCCTGTGACAAACCGCAACTCAAGATCGCCTGGCCACTTAAGACCGCCTGATCAACTGAGTTCATTGCACAAACTGCGAACACCTAAACACAGTCCTCCCGGACTGGTTTATTCAAAGCTGGATGAAGGAGACAAGCTGACCGCGAGCTGCAAGCCGCTAACCGTTCTCGTTCTTGTTATGAATGACGGGCCCTGCACCCCTATTTATAGGCGGACAGATGGATATCGTCACCGCACTGATGTAGGCTTGGCTGTTCGGGTCGCTCTCACTTGCGCGATCGATTGGGTCGCGAGATCATTTTTAAATAACACCTAATCGGATGAACAAATGCAGCCACCTACGGGTGGGTCCTTCACAACTAACATGCAAAGACAACCACAAGAAGATCCTCCGAAAGCAAAGCTCCGAAAATAGGAGGATCTTCCCAACAAAAGCAAAAGAGAATCGCCACTCCTCGTCGAATAAAAATAATTCAAGATCGTTCAACTATCACAAATGACAAGGATCGCGAAAAGATCAATGCCAGAAAATTCGTCACAATTCCTATCCACAACAAATAACTATTGAAGAATCGCTCAAGAGGTAGAAAGTGTTACCCTCCCGGAATAGTAGATCAGGGTTGGAGAAAGTCCTACGTTATTCACCGAGGTGGTCGTCGGAGGGGAGTCCTTGAAGATGTGCACCGTCGCCTTCAAATCCCGCCGCTACGAACAAGCCCAAGATCGCCTTGATGCGTGAGAGAATGTTGAGGGAGAAATAGTAGAGAGAGGGAGAAGGGTGGGCGGATTTCCACGAGGAGGGGGGCGGCCGGCGGCTAGAAGGAGGAGAGGAGGGGGCGGCCTCCCTTGGCCAAAACTTGGAGAGGGGGAAAGAGAGAGGGGGGCGGCCACAAGAAGGAGAGGGAAAAGCTAGAGAGGAGGGAGGAGGCTTTAGGGTTTCAAAATTTTTATCATTCCATCTCCCTGAAATCAACAACAAGCATGGCTATATATAGCCTTACACCACTCAATCTCCTCCATACAAAATTTAGAATAAAATAAAAATAATTCCAAAAGTTAACTGCATGAAAATAGAAACAAATATTATGATGGTTATATGCAGCCATCATAATAAAAATACAATTGCTTTAAATAAAACATGCTTAAATTGAAATTGATAAAAATAGAAATTGTTTGAAATGATAAGTAATAAAATATATAATTATAATTATTTAATTTATGATTATATATTTTATTTAAAATGATGATGGCGGACGTCGTGCAAAATGTGTAGCGGCGAAGGCGAAGAACGTTGCGGCGTTGGCGTAGAACGTCGCGGCGAAGGCGAAGAAATGATGTGTCTTCGAACTTGTGGCAACGACCGTCCCAATCCATGAACTCTTTATGTCGGGGATCAATGGCCGCATCAGCAATGTCGCCATCAATCCTCCCCCACTCAAAATTACTCATCTCCGATGAGTGGCCCGTGAGGGGAAAACAGTCAGAAGCAGCAGCAACGGCCTCCATCAAGATCATCAGGCCAGCAGCAGTATCATCAGTATCCCCAACCAAGTGGATGTGGGGGTCTTCATCAGCAACATCCCCTACCAAATGAGGCTCGGTGAAGGGGTCTTCATCATCTGGGGTGGGGGAAAGAGAGGGGCTGAAGGGATGGTCCCCATCAATCCTCCCCCGCTCGAAAAAACTCATCACTGATGAGTCAGCACTGTCGGATGTATGTCCTGGTAAGAGTACTCCTCCTGATTTCCTGTCAAACAAAAGATTGGCCTCGGGGGCCTTGATCAAAGCATAGGAAAATGAAGAGGAAAGTGCAACAATTTCATAAGACGTCTTACCTCCAGAGACCGCCAAAGGAGTGAATAACATGGTACCCGGCTCACCTCTCAACCCAATAGAAAATTTTGTGGCGGGGAACGAAGGGGGAGCTAGATGCAGTGGAGCTAGAAAGAGTGAAAAATATTTCGAGTCATTGAAAATGGGGTTTGGGCCCCTCTCAGCAAAAACTCTCAAATGTAAAGCAAAACTTTCTAGAACGACAACTATTCGACGAACAGTCTGGACAATAATGACATTGCCATCTAAGTTGCCAATTGGCAACTGTCCATGGGAATGATCTACTAAAACCGAGTCTTCCTTATTGCGGGATTCTCCAATGGGTGCGGTGACTACAAAGTGAATGGACCCAGATGGGTCGGCTAGCACCAATTCATCATGTTTGGGTGGATTAAGACCTCTTGAAACACCTACTAATTCATTATATGAAATTAAATTCAGGTTCATCCTAGGGCGATCCCAACAATTAAGATCAGCTAGCATGGGAAGGACAACCCAACGAAACCACTCAACCCGCCCCGCGGCGGTAACGGGCTCCATGCCATACTTCCAGATTGGGGCTGAAGTAGGGGAAACCCAAGCAACCTTAAATGGGTGAAGGTTCAGCGGGGGTGCTAACACTAGCCTAGAGTCCACTAGTGCAGAGAATGTGCCCACACAACTACTACCCACAGATAATGGATTGGACTATTTGTCCTCCCCACTAAATGACACAGGAAACGCATGAGCCCTAATCCCACCATCAAAAATGTGAGGAGTCGATAAGGCTCGCCCTATCTCCTTAACCGCCTCACCATCAGCATCAGATTCACTTAGCCCACTTTCCGAATTTTCTTCAACCTCCTGAATGTCCTTGGGGTGGCCAACAGAAGGCTCCCTAAGGCTAACGGGATCAAGTAGATGTTGGCTAATCAGAGCAGCATCAATTTCAGGCACTAATTCAGTCGAGGGTGCCTCAACTGGGACAATGTCTATGGGCAGGCTGGGACTAACAGGGTCGGGCTCTAGCCCCATACTCAAATTCAGTGTGTTTTCCTCAGAGTGGCTAACACAAACTAAGGGATGATTTTGACTGACAGTGTCAAAATCCCCATGTGTGTCTGCACCGGGTGGTATCGACTCAACCGTGCCGCGAGCGTCTCCAGATGGGACTTTGGGCTTCCTTGGCGGGCTGGACCTAAGATATGTTAGTTGACCCCCATGTGTAAAGTCTAGGGTGTTATTCTGGGCGTCAAAACTAATGTCATGGCTAGCGAGCCACGGGTGTCCCAGCAAAATATGGAAGTCCTTCATAGGAAGGACGTCACACCAAATGAGCTCAGAATAGGCTTGGATGGTGAGGGGCACCAAACATCGCCTGGACACTAAGATAATGCTCTCATCCGGACATACGAGATGATAAGGGCAAGGATGTGGCGCAGTGGTCATCAACATCCTAGATAATGCATTCTCCGTGATAGCGTTTGTATGGCAAACACTATCCACCACGAGCCTGCACCACTTCTCACCGTGTTTAAAATTTGCTCGAAATCGGTGTTTCGGGTCGCGGCTGAGCCTAATCACCTTTACAGCATCATTCTGATCCTTACCTAACTCCTTTAAATTAGTCGGTGGTGCAGTTATTCGTGAGAGTGCCGGGGGATACCCCGAATTCAGCCTAGTAGTCATTACTAGTGAAAGTTCATGTGCTGATACGGATAAAATTATAATGTCTCTAATTTTCAGGCCAACCTAACGTGATCGAATCGAAACATTTTTTGTTTTAATGCTGTTGGAAATAAGAGCAGGAAGCTACAGAAAAACTTTCAGATTTTTTTGACAAGTTTTAAAATTCTGAGGTTTTTACTAAATGCAGACAAATCTGAAAATTTTGAATGTGAATTTTGAATTTCAAAATTTTGAATTTTGAATTTCAGAAATTTGAATTTTGAATTTCAAAAATTTGAATTTTGAATTTCAAAATTTTGAATTTTGAATTTCAGAAATTTGAATTTCAAAAATTTGAATTTCGAATTTGAATTTTGAATTTGAATTTTGAATTTCAAAATTTTGAATTTTGAATTTGAATTTTGAATTTTTTTTGTTTTTTTAATTTTCGCTGAAAAATAAAAAATTTTAAGGCCGTTATTCGCACACCAGAAATTTTGATCAGGCCAAAATTTTACGAAAGATAATTTTATTCCGGCCTAATAACTAAGGTAAGTAAAAATATTTTTTGATGTTCTTACAGAAAATATTAAGTAGAATATCCAGAATTATTATTTTTTGAATTTCGCAAAAAATGTGAATTTTAGACCGCTATTCGCAGATCGACGAAATTTTATTTTTAAATTTTGAATGCCAAATCGTGTGAAAATTGTCAGTGCCGACGTTCTACGAAAATCCTAAGGAATGCGTCAATTAAGAAATTGACATGAACCTAGTTCTGATACCAAATTGATGTAGGCTTGGTTGTTCAGGTCGCTCTCACTTGCGCGATCGATTGGGTCGCGAGATCGTTTTTAAATAACACATAATCGGATGAACAAACGCAGTCACCTACGGGTGGGTCCTTCACAACTAATACGCAAAGACAACCACAAGAAGATCCTCCGAAAGCAAAGCTCCGGAAATACGAGGATCTTCCCCAACAAAGGCAAAAGAGAATCACCACTCCTCGACGAGTAAAAATAATTCAAGATCGTTCAACTATCACAAATGAGAAGGATCGCGAAAAGATCAATGTCGAAAAATTCATCACAATTCCTATCCACCACAAATAACTATTGAAGAATCGCTCAAGAGGTAGAAAGCGTTACCTTCTCGGAATAGTAGATCCAGGTTGTAGAAAGTCCTACGTTATTCACGGAGGTGGTCGTCGGAGGGGAGTCCTTGAAGATGTGCACCGTCGCCTTCAAATCACGCCGCTACGAACAAGCCCAAGACCTCCTTGATGCGTGAGAGAATGTAGAGGGAGAAACGGTAGAGAGAGGGAGAAGGGTGGGCGGATTTCCACGAGGAGGGGGCGGCCGGTGGCTAGAAGGAGGAGGAGAGGAGGGGGCGGCCTCCCTTGGCCGAAACTTGGAGAGGGGGAAAGAGAGAGGGGGGCGGCCACAAGAAGGAGAGGGAAAAGCTAGAGAGGAGGGAGGAGGCTTTAGGGTTTCAAAATTCTTATCATTCCATCTCCCTGAAATCAACAACAAGCATGGCTATATATAGCCTTACACCACTCAATCTCCTCCATACAAAATTTAGAATAAAATAAAAATAATACCAAAAGTTAACTGCATGAAAATAGAAATAAATATTATGATGGTTATATGCAGCCATCATAATAAAAATACTATTGCTTTAAATAAAACATACTTAAATTGAAATTGCTAAAAATAGAAATTGTTTGAAATGATAAGTAATAAAATATATAATTATAATTATTTAATTTATGATTATATATTTTATTTAAAATGGTGACGGCGGACGTCGTGCAAAATGTGTAGCGGCGAAGGCGAAGAACGTTGTGGCGTTGGCGTAGAACGTCGCGGCGAAGGCGAGGAAACGACGTGTATTCGAACTTGCGGCAACGACCGTCCCAATCCACGAACTCTTTATGTCGGGGATCAACGGCCGCATCAGCAATGTCGCCATCACGCACAAACCGGGATACAATAACTGCCCATCAGAACGCGAGCGGTCTCGCAAAGCAGACCGCCCGAGCTCAACATAGCTCACAACTCCTTTATTAAACCTTGCGGTTAGAACCAAACTGCCCGGTCACCCGCGGTCTCCTAAAACAGACCGCCCAGTCTTATTGCAAAGCAAAGAACTTTTTCAGTAACCAAACCGATTAGAACAGTCGTCAGACAGCCCGGTCACTGCAAGAAGACAGACCAAGAACATCTGGCTGACTTGAACAAATCGCCATACCAACCAGCGCAAGCCGACCGGACAGAAGAGGCGGTTTCCCAGATAAGACCGCTCAGACCAAACCGCTGAGACAAAACCGACCAGAGAACCGACGCAGGCCGCGCGGTCTCTGCGGTCTCCAATCTTCATACCGCCCAGCTCAACTTCACTTCCACTTCAAAAATTTAACACCAACTGCATAAACAATAACTGTCCTCGTGATCGTCAAGTATATCAAGCTTCTGACCAAAGCCCGAAACACCAAAGGATCGGTGAGAACCTTCTCTTCATCTCGTCGAAGATGAACTCCAACCTCTAGTGGAGTAGAGCTGCTCTTCCCCCCTTCCATGATGAACCTCTTCACGATTCGATCTGCATAGCCCTTTTGGGAAACAAGCAAACCGCTCTCTTTCCTCTCCACTTCGAGCCCAAGGAAATGGTGGAGCTCGCCCAAATCCTTCATCTCGAATCTGATAGCTAGCTCAGCACGAAGCCTAGCTACCTCCACTTCAGAATTCCCCGTGACGATCATATCGTCAACGTACAACAACACCAAGACCTGAAGCTCCCCCGCCTTCTTTACGAATAAGTTTGAATCTGAATTAGAAGCAAAATATCCGCATAACTGGAGGTATTCTGCGATCTTCCCGTACCACGCCCGAGGCCCTTGCTTCAAGACGTAAAGAGCCTTCTTGAGCTTGCAAACATATCTTGGGTGCTCTTCGGACACATAACCAGGTCGTTGATCCATGAAGATATCCTTGTCAATCTCGCCATATAAGAAAGCGTTCTTCACGTCGAGTTGCCAAATCTTCCACCCTTGGCAAGCTGCCAATGCGATCACCACCCGGACCAAAGTCATCTTGGCAACAGGGCTAAACGTTTCTTCATAATGCTCCCCATATTTCTGACAGAAACCTCGAGCTACAAGGCGAGCCTTGTACCGCTCAATACTTCCATCAGCCTTCTTCTTTAGTTTGAAAACCCACTTGCAAGTCACCAGAGTAACACCCTCAACCTTAGGCACCAAGTCCCAAGTCTCATTCTTCCTGAGGGCAACCATCTCTTCATCCATGGCTCCTTCCCACTCCTTGACTCCAACGGCATTTTCATAACAAGATGGCTCTCTCTCATCCAGGGGACCTGCGAAGAAACATGAGACAAAGCTCACCAAGTTCCCGCGTGTATACCGATCAGGTGGAATAATGGTCCTCTTAGACCTCCTCAGAGCTTGACTCTGAACCACCTCTTCCACTGCAGCTTCTGGACTAGCTCTCCTCTCAGGTATACATGGAGCATCACTCTCCCTACTTCCAAAACATGAAGCACCTGACCCAGAGCTAGAAATACCAGGAGCACCTGGAGAAACAGGTAACTCCACCAGAACTTCCCGTGCAGCTTCCACTGGTCCACCATCTACCCTGCTTCCTTGTAACTCAACAGAAGAGCTACCTTGGTATGACGTCAGCTCGTCAAATACCATATCCCTAGAGACCACATAACTCTGTGTCTCGGGATCCATGCATCTCCACCCTTTCTTCTGGTCATCATAACCGACGAAGACTAGTTTCCTTGCCTTAGCATCTAGCTTCGTTCAAAGGGCATCCAGAATATGCACATAGCAGGTAGAACCAAACACTTGAAAGTGTTCCACGCTTAGCTTCTCCTTGAACATCAACTCATGAGGGGTCTTCATATTGATGGGACTGAGAGGCACCCGGTTGATAACATAGGCCGCACAAGACATTCCCTCTGCCCAGAAGGACTTTGGGATACTCTTGGCATGAAACCAACATTTGCAGGTCGCCATCAGGTGACGGATCTTCCGCTCTGCAACTTCGTTCTATTGTGGAGTGTGAGCACAAGAAAGCTCCCTTTGGATGTCATGCTTCCTGCAGAAGTTAAAGAACGCCTTGGAGGTGAACTCCCCTCCATTGTCAGTTCTGAACCTCTTCACCCGCAGGTTTAGCCGACCTTCCACCAGCTCCTTGAACTCCACAAACTTCTCTAACGCCTCCGACTTCTCCTTCAGAATATATACCCAAGTATATCTGGTGAAGTCATCAACCAAAATCAGCATATACCTGCTACCTCCAAGACTGGCAGTGTTGGTATGTCCAAACAGATTACCATGGATGCACTCCAATGGTCTTTGACATCTGCTTTGTGATTTGTCAAATGGAAAGCGCTGAGCTTTACCAAACTGACAACCTACACAAACGTGACCATCCCCGAAAGATGACAATCTAGGCAGACCTTTCACCAGGCCTCTTCCCTCCATAGCCTTCAACTTATCCCTCCCAACATGCCCAAGTCTTTCATGCCAGATAGCAGCGCTGTCATTAGCCCTCAGCTTATCAACATAAGAACTTGTTGAAAGAACAAACAAGTCATTCACCCGTCTCCCAACATGAGTGACCTCAGCTTTCACCGCTGAAACATTTTGGAGAAATTTCACTTCTGCTGGACCAAACAGAACGTGATAGCCAGCATCCACCGCATTGGTCACCGAGAAGAGCTTCTTCTTCATCCCCGAAACATGATAGACACTCTTCAACGTAAGAGTACCTCTTTCATCATTCAAAGAAACCACACCCTCCTTCTCAACTGCATGAATAGTATCATCAGCCGTAATGATAGTGTCATTACCTGTATATGTCTGCAATGAGGAGAACTTCGACTCATCCCCAGTGAGGTGATGACCACACCCAGAGGCCACTATCCAATCATCCTGATAGTTGATGGAAGTCATAGCCCGAACACATGTGCTCGTCTTGAATGCACCTCCACCACCCCAACTACCTTCAAAATTGGAACCAGCCTCCTCCTTCCCTGCAGCATGCCCTGGCTGAAGATTGACCTTGCAATCCCTTTTGAAATGACCAAGCTTGTTGCACCTGAAGCATCTAGGTCCTTCGTGCTTCTTACCATCACGCTTAGGAGCATAGATCCTCTACTGCTGATATGAAGTAGACGGACCATCATCTCCAGATATCTTCTTCTTCTTATCCCATCTCTTCTTCCTGCCAGAGAAGAGAACCTCACCTTCTCCCCCAGAGACATACATCCCAGCCATCTGCTTAGCCAAACTCTCTTGCGAAGCAAGTAAGTTCTCCAGCTCCAGCAACGAAGGCTTATTGGCCCAGCCTTGAACATAAGTAACAAAGGCCACATACTCCCTCCACAAGCCGCGGATTATATGCCTTTTCAGTTTAGCTTCTGAGATAGGCTCATCCGGGTCCAAAGCCGATATCTCTGCGCAAAGGTTCTTCATCTTCAAGAAGAACGTTGAGATAGACAAATCTCCTTGAGTTTCTTTCGCCAACTCATTCTCCAAGAACTGTAGCCTAGCTACATTCTTCTTATTGAGCAAGCCATCCAAGGCTGTCCAAATTTCAGCAGCTAATCCACATCCGATAATATGATCAAACAACTCTGGAATGATAGCTCTCTTGAGAGTGAACTCCGCCTTAGCATTCGTTCTCCTCCAAGCCTTCAAGAGCTCAACATTTCCTTCAGCAGGAATAACAGCTTGTCTTGCTTCTCCTCTTACAACCTCCCACAAATCCTCGCCAAGAAGATAGCTCTCCATGCAAGACTTCCACTTCTTGAAGTTAGTCTATGTAAGGAGCTCAATACCAAGACCTCTAGCATATCCTCCTTCCATTGCTATCCCACTGATGGCTAACCAACTTGAGAAACCCGAGAGAAGTATCAGAAAGCAACCTCAACAACCTAGCTCTGATATCATGTTGAAACAAATTGAGGTCCGGAGCTGAAGTGAAATGCGGAAAACACTTCACAAACTTTTCACAAGTGCAGCACAACAATGACAATGGGAAGAACGAATAGTGTTATGGTATTAACTATCTCTTTACAATTTTAGGATACATGACGAGACATGATTCATAAGAATCACGGAGGAGAGAAGCACAAACACAAAATACAAGCTGCTGCAACCTAACAACTTAAGATCGCCAGACCGCGCGAACAGACAAGCCAGACGGAAGCCCCTGAGACCGCGCGAATAGAGTACAAGCCGGACCTGCCAGACCGCAACCACAGACCGCCGACCTGCTGCTTTATTTCTCTGCTGACAACAACCAATTCGCACTTGTTGATCTCCCAGACCGCACGGTCTTGATCAAAGAAGAACCCGTGAACATTGAACAAAGAACTACTAGTTGCTGCAGACCGCAACTCAATATTGCCTGGCCACTTAAGACCGCCTGATCAACTGAGTCCGCTGCACAGACCAAGAACACCTAAACACAGTCCGCCCGGACTGTTTTATTCAAAGCTGGAAGAAGGGAGACAAGCTGACCGCGAGCTGCTAGCCTCTAACCTGCGAACAAACAAACCGGTCAGACAAAGATCTCAGACCGCGCGACCTCAAAGTGAGACAGGCACAATCAAGCCAACTTTGGTTCTTACAGTTCTCATTATAAATGGTTGGCTCTGCACCCCTATTTATAGGCAAGTAGACGGATGTCATCACCGCACAAACTGGTATACAATAACAACCCATCAGATCGCGAGCGGTCTCACAAAACAGGTCGCCCGAGCTCAGCAAAGCTAATCAGCTCCCTTATTAACCATACTGTTATGTACAAACCGCCTAGTTACTGCGGTCTCTCTAAAGCAGACCGCCCGGTCTTTATTGCAAAGGCAAAGAGCTTCTTCAATAAACCAAACCGACTAGAATAGTCATCAGACCGCCCGGTCACTGCAAGAAGGCAGACCTACTGAACATCTAGCCGACTTGAACAAGTTGCAAGAACATCCCGCGCAAGCCGCCCGGATAAAAGAGGCGGTCTCCCAGATCAGACCGCTCAGAACAACTAAGACAGAACCGTCCAGAGCACCGGCACAGACCGTGCGGTCTCTGCGGTCTCCAACCTCCAGACCGCCCAGCACCATTCCACTTCCACTTCAAAAATTTAACACTTTTTCAAGTCTTAGAATATAGAAATGATTTAGAATTTCTAGAAGTAGAAAATTTTAGCCACCTAAAATTATACAACAAATTCAGGAATAACGAATGGATGCGGCAAGCCTTCCCATACCCTAATCGACATGGGAGCATCGCACAACTTTGTCTCAGAAGACTTCGTCAAGGACTTGGATCAGGTTCGACATTACACGGGAGCTATCAGGAGGGTGTGTCTCCCTAATGGGTCGGTGATGGAATCGACAGCAAAGTGCCTCCTAATGGTGCCATTGATGGCCTAACACTCAATGCCCTGACAACAATCTTGGAGATGTCGGACTTTAACCTTGTCCTGGGGATGACATGGCTCACCTGGAACCATGCTCAGATAGATTGCCAGACAAGGAAGGTCGTGCTGAGATATGACAACACCTACACGACCTTCGAAGGTATTATTCTGGCCTTCCTTCATTTACTTTCTTCTACTCAGGCCGTCAAGGCCCATGAGCAGGGGGAAGAAGTTGTTATGATATGTTTTGAGCTGAAGGAGATAGAGGATAACATGAAGGATGTACCCGTAGTTCGGGATTTTCCCGATGTCTTCCCAGATAAGTTACCTGGATTACCCCCGCCTAGGGAAGTGGACTTCCAGATTAAGATAATACCAGGTGCTAAACTTATTTCTCGGGTCCCATACCGGATAGGACCTAAGGAACTAGCAGAGTTTCGGGTACAACTGCAAGAGTTGGTGGACTCAGGATTTGTTCACCCCAATTTGTCACCCTAGGGAGCCCTTGTTTTGTTCGTTAAGAAGAAGGATGGATCCCTACGATTATGCATAGATTACTGGGAGCTCAACCGGTTGACGGTGCAGAATACCTATCCCTTACCTCGGATCGATGAGCTTTTCGACCAGCTGGTGGGGGCTCATTGGTTCTCCAAGTTGGACTTGCGATCGGGGTACAATCAACTTAGGATACATGAGGAGGATATTCCAAAAATAGCTTTTAGCTCCAGGTACGGACTATACGAGTTCACAGTTATGCCATTTGGGCTCACAAATGCCCATTCCGCATTCATGAGCCTGATGAACCACGTGTTTGAGCCTTACCTTGATGTCTTTGTGATTGTGTTCATCGATGACATCTTGGTTTATTCAAAGTCGGAGGAGGACAATATGAAGCACCTGGCTTTGGTATTGGAAAAGCTGCGGGAACATAAGTTGTTTGCCAAGTACAGTAAGTGCGAGTTCTGGCTCCGGCAGGTTGCGTTCTTGGGACATGTGATTAGTGGATCAGGATTAGTTTTGGATCCTGCCAAGGTGCATGTTGTAAAGGAGTGGCAGCCATTGAAGTCGGCAACCATTGAAGTCGGCAGGTTGCATTCTTTGCCCTTTGAATGCGTGTTTGGTGAGTTGACTCGTGCTCAGGCTGCACTGACGGTCAGGATACACTTGAGCGAGGAAAATGCCGGTACGGCAAAAGGCTTAACGAAGCCATCGAGCGGACTCGAACTCGAAAAATGTGTCGAGTTGATTCGATGAGTCAACAAATGCGTCGAGTGGACTCGACGTTGCGTCGAGTGGACTCGACGATGCGTCGAGTGGACTCGACGATGCGTCGAGTGGACTCGACGATGCGTCGAGTGGACTCGACGATGCGTCGAGTGGACTCGACGATGCGTCGAGTGGACTCGACGATGCGTCGAGTGGACTCGACGATGCGTCGAGTGGACTTGACGATCCGTCGAGTGGACTCGACGATGCATCGAGTGGACTCGACGATCCCTCGAGTGGACTCGACGACCCGTCGAGTGGACTCGACGATCCGTCGAGTGGACTCGACGATCCGTCGAGTGGACTCGACGAACCGTCGAGTGGACTCGATGATCCGTCGAGTGGACTCGACGATCCGTCGAGTGGACTCGACGATCCGTCGAGTGGACTCGACGATCCGTCGAGTGGACTCGACGATCCGTCGAGTGGACTCGACGATCCGTCGAGTGGACTCCACGAATTCATCGAGACCACTCGACAAATTCATCGAGTGTCGGTCCTGTATAGTCCTTTTCCCGATTGATTTGATGAATCAGGATGTGTGTCATCCGAATAAGAGATTTCTGACTTGTCCAAAGCTTATTTTATGTTTTATAACCAAGTTGGTCCTACAGGATAGTGACACGTGGCGGTGCTGACTAATTCAAGCATGAGAAGTAACTTTATTTTAATACTAGTCAAATCTCCTTTATTAGCCTTAGCCTTGGACAATAAGTCACTCGTGAGAAATAGGTTAAAACCCTTTAGAACTATTATCTTCCTCCATCAACCATAACCCGCCAACCCTTCTCCTTGGAAGAACAAGCTAAAGACGAGATCACTGCTGCTATGCTGCCAAGGAGGATAATGTGATCCATGGCCGAAAATCAGGTGACTTCCGCCCCCTCTCCCTTGGTGCTAGATCTTCAGATCTGATTTAGGCGAGATGTCGACTCAAAATACCTTGACCTTAGTGAGTTTAATGGAGTTTTCTAGGAAGAGACCATGCTAGAACCTCTGTTCTAGGGCGTCGTTCGCCGAGATAATGTCTTCGATCTACTCCTCTATTCAAAACGAAGTTGTAGGAGTTGATTTTGTGAAGCATGGTGGTCTAATGAGGGAGTATTGGGGAAAAGAAGGCGAAATAATATATGTGTGAGCTGGAGGAAGAAGATGAACAGATGTTGTTCATCTGTCTTGAGATCTAAGCAAATTTTATAACAAGGGCAAAATCTATTTTCTGCGCGCGATGGACTTCAAGCCTATTTTTAGGGATGATCCGGTCATATTCAGGTCTTGCACTCAACACAAAAGTTGTAGCCCCCAGAAAGACCTTCCCAATGACTGGTTGTGTGTTTTCTGGGGAGCTTGGTAGCTCTCGCAAAGTGAAATCGAAATTGCTATACAGAAGATGATCATGTTTAAATACATGACAGCTTGCTGTCCAGATATGCTCTGCTGGGTTCAAACCCAAATTTAGATAGGTTAGGCTTAGATCTGGATATTAGGCTCCAAACAGAAGTTATAGCTCATGGAGATGCCTTTTCAGAATGAGGTGGAACATAATTTTGGTGGTCTGTAGCTCTGAGAAATTCAGTCTTCGTAAGCGGTGTCCAAAGCATACCGATTTTGATGTTCTAGGATGTCTCCTAAATAAATCATCAGACACTTATGAAAATTGGTAAACTTCACCTTAATATTGTTGTACACGCTCCTGTTGTGTTTTAGGAGATTTGGACATATATTTGTGAGACATTACTAACCATTATTGAGATTTATCCTGTCATATAAATAGTTGAGAATTTGTTGGGAAAAACTCCTTGGATTTAACTTAACAAATTACCTAAAGTGATTTTAACTCTTAGGTTTTAATTACCAATTGTATAGTGAGGGTAATTTGGTAATTATATGTCTTAGGATATCTCACACAACTTGGAGTGTCAAAGACCAAAGCAAGACAAGCATAATTTGGGTTGAGTTAACAAGTGCTTCGAATAGTATTCGACGCAACTTTGACTTCATGTCGACGTAACATAGACTAGAAGTCCAAGCAACTCGACTTCTCTATCGAAGTAGATCAAGTCGACGCTACGTCGAAAGGATATCGATGTAGATGAAATGAGCATGTCGAAGTATCATTAGAAGCCGACGCAGCTTCGACTTCAACTCAATGCAGAAGGAAGAATATGTCGAAGCCATCTAGAGTCAACGCAACGTCGAATACAATTCGATGCAGATGATGAAGTTTAGAGTCAAGCCTTCAACTCAACAGTTACGTCGATAAGTAATCGATGCAACGTCGACATCAGGGTTCAATCAGAGCAAGAAGGAATTCAAAGCTGCTCTTACAAGAACTCGAAGGTGCGTCGATAAGAGAGAAGATGAAATCGATGCAGTGTCGAATACAGTCTGAAAAGGAAACCTTTTCAGTTGTTCCTTTTGCACTCTCTCTGAGGGCCCACAGTCCCAATGGCCGTTCTACAACGACTTGTTTATTGCCTAGAATAAAGAGGTGCAGTAAAGAAGACAGGGAAAGCTTTCTTGGAAAGGATTAAAACAGTTGGCAGACGGGTCGTGAACAAAAAAAAGGAAGAGAGATTAATTGTCCAAGAATATACCTTTTTAGCACAACCCAAAAGTTGAAAGGAATTCAAAATTAAATGATGGAAATAAAGAAGAACATCAGAGATAAGAACAGGGATAGAGCATTCATCACAATATTTTGCATCTTGTCGATTAGGGCTTCCTCCTTCTTCTTCTTCCTCTTGGAACCCTAAAAGACTGAAAAACAAGAACTGCTCCTTCTCTCTCTCAGAATAGAACAACTGAAGGCTTCTCTTCATCAATATCTCATACCAGCCAGATTTCAATCAGAAGAAAGTAGAAAGGATCTGAAGCCTATAACCCTTGCAACTCATCACAATCATAAGCAAGGGTTTATCATTAGTAGATCCAGCAAAAGAAAAGAAGCTGAAGGCTTCATTAGAATTTTGAGAACATAATTCTTCTTCTTACTTCTCCCTCTTCCTTCTCTCTTCAACTCAACTATAAAAGAGTTTTAAGAATCCCACTTCCAAAGGATTCAGTGGTTCAAGATCTCCTTATCAAAAGATCTGTGTTTCAAGATCTCCTTATCAAAAGATCTGTGGTTCTAAGAGTCTCCTTATCAAAAGACTCAGGCACATGTGGTGCAATCCTACCAGGTGGTAGAAGAGAAGACTACCCACATTTTGGGGAACCTCTATAAAATTCTGTGTGTCTTTGCTGTGATTTTTTGTGCTGTCCCATTTATCTTTTCTGCATTTATTTCCAGCAGTAGTTATCTTTTATTCTACCTTTGGTTTTGTTTGTATGCATAATACCTTAGTAAGTTTTATTGTTTGCACAGTTAGGATAGAAAAATATTTAAATCTCTATTCACCCCTATAGAGGATTCTCAGAGGCACACTTTGCACGTTCAATTGGTATCAAAGGTAGGTTGATCATTAAAAGGTTAACACCTTGATCAAAAAGACCTCTTACTCTTATTTCTTTATTACAAAAATATTTTATAAAGAAAATGAGTTCTAAGGATTATGCCTCAACAAGACCTCAAATGTGTAACTTGAATAAGTTCACACTTTGGAAGGCAAGAATAAAACTTTATATGAACTCTATTGATGAAGAAATTTTTAATGTCATCCTCACAGGTCCCCCAGTCCCAATAAGGAAAGATACTAGTGGTAAGGTCATACAAACTTCAGTCCCCAGAGCAGAATGGACTGATGCTGAGAAGAAGGTCAAGGCATGTGATGTCAAGGCCATGAACATTCTGGTCTCAACCATGTCTGATGACATATTCCAAAAAGTTGCTGATTGCAACTCTGCCAAAGAGATCTGGGAATCTCTGTCGAGATTAGTGGAAGGGAGCTCAGATGAAAGAAAAGATAGAAGTCACTTTCCATATCCCAATATGAGAACTTTAAGAAAAATACTGAAGAAAGCATAACAGAAATGTATGACAGATTCAGTCTCATCATAAATGAGCTGAGAGGGCTTGACAAAGAAATTTCTCTGACAGAAATTAATGACAAGCTCCTCATGTGCAACCCAAGCACATGGGACTCTAGAATATGGACTATTAAAGATTCTTGATGCCTCAGAGAAATTTTAACTGATGCTCTGTTGGGAAAGCTCAAGTCCTATGAGCTTTTACTAAAAAGCAGGGCTGAGTCAGAAGCCCAGGAGAGGATATCAACTCCTACAGAAAGGACTCTTGCATTAAAGACTGCTGAAGCAGAGTCCTCCACCACTGAAAAAGAGATATTAAATCTCTTGGAAAAAGATTCAAGAAGTGGGTCAGAACAGAGGACTCTAGAAGGAAAGAAAGGAGATCTAGCAAGCCAAGATATGACAAAACTCCTAAACAGGAGACTATCTGTTTCTCTTGCAAAAAACCAGGACACTTTTCTACAGAATGTCCTGAGGAAGAAAAGAATAAGAACACCATGCAGAGGAAGGAGCACAAGAAGAAATCCTTCAGGAGGAAGGACAAGAAGAGAGGTAAAGGTTTCATTGCTGAAACCTGGAGTGATTCAAACTCTGAATCAAACTCCTCCTCATCTGATGATGGTGAAGATGGTGGACCAGAAGAATCCTACCTAATGCAGTCAAGATTTGAAATGAGTATCATGGTTGAATTATCCTATTTCCTTGATCATCAAGTAAGACAAAATGCAGATAGCATTTTCATATCCCAATCCAAATATACCAGGGACCTCATCAAGAGGTTTAGGATGGAAAATGCCTCTGTTATGAAAACCCCCATGGCTACTAATTCTTTTTTGGATAGAGATGAAATGGGTAAGTCCTTTGATCAAAAGACTTATAGAGCAGCCATTGGCTCTCTTCTCTACCTAACAGCTAGCATACCTGATATAATGTTTGCTACCTGTATCTGTGCAAGGTTTTAGGTTGACCCAAAGGAATCACACATGAGTTCTATCAAATGAATTATCAGATATTTGAAGGGTACACCTCAACTTGGCTTGTGGTATCCAGCTGAATCTGGATTTGAATTAATTGGTTATTCAGATGTAGACTATGTTGGATGCATGCTGGATAGAAAAAGCACTTCAGGAACATGTCAGTTTCTGGGTGCTAGACTGATTTCATGGTTTAGCAAGAAGCAAACCACAGTATCCACTTCTATAGCGGAAGATGAGTATATAGCTGCAGGAAGCTGCTGCTCACAAAAATTGTGGATGCAAAATCAGTTGTTGGATTACAACTTTTCCCTTGACAATTCCACAATTTATTGTGACAGCTCTAGTGCTATTTCAATTGCTTCCAATCCTATTCTACACAGCAGAACTAAGCACATAGAGATAAGACACCACTTTCTCAGGGACAATGTAGAGAAGGGCAAGATCACCCTTCAATACATATCCACTGTCACTCAAAGGGCTGACATCTTCACTAAGCCACTTGATGAAAGTAAGCACAAAATCTTCATCAATGCACTGGGTATGCTTGATGGAGCATTGTAGGTCACACTTATTATGTATAAAGACCTATTTTCTATAGAAAATTATTTCTGGGAAAAACAGCAAGAATTTTGAAGAATAAAATAACTGGTTGTTTAGAGCTGCGTCGAATTCAAATTGACGTACCATCGACTTCTACTTGACGACAACTTCGAGAGCATCCTGGGATGGATCATTCGAATTGCACTCGACATAACATTGCATACTTATCGACGCTTACATCGACATCATCATTGGTGATTTCATTTCGGCGCCACGTCAACTTCCACTCGACATTGCGTCGATTGCAACTCGATGCTCCGTCGATGTGTCCAAAAGCGCGCATGATCGACTTATTTTGGCGCGCTGAATTCAATTGTTTTTCGACGTTGCTTCGAATATAAACCTAAGTTGCGACAATTCATCTACTCAAAGCAACTTAAGCCTTCGACTTTATTGTGCTCTTCGAATTTTCTCCCTCTTGCTCTCTCTCTCTTTCCCTTCTTCATCTCTCTCTCTGTTTCGTGCAGGTACTCATAGTACAGTAATGGAGTCTCCTCAAGAAATTTCTGATGCAATTGATCAAGCCCTGGAAACCCTTCTCTCACATTTCAGCTCAATATATCTGGACTTCTCAAAGGATTGCAATCGTAAGCTATGCGCCCAACATAGAAGGTTGCATGACCTTATGTCTGAAATCAAGGCTCTTGATGCTGAGATCAGATCGTCGGCTGTGCCTGCCGATGTCTTTATATCTCTCGTCAGCGATATAAAGCAGGGGGAGAAGTGTATCAGCAGGCAGCCTCTCCAAGACTCAGTATACACCACAACAATTCCTATCTCCTTTGTCTCTGAAGGGGAGCCATCCTTCACATCTAGGCTGCAGCTTGAAGATTCAACAACCCAGGGGGAGTCAACCCCTTCAAGGATCCTGCCTTCAGCACAGAGGGAGTCCTTAGTTCAGGGGGAGATTCCACTAATCTCAAATGACCAGGTCTACTTAAAGACTATGCAGGAGTTCTAGGTGGTAACTGAAACATACATTCTTGATTCACTCACATTCAGGGTATCTTCTGAAGACTCTACAACAACACCATCTCCAGTCAAGGTGGATGATCAGGATCTACCTTCATTTGATCCACCTCCAGTCCAGTTCTCACCTTCAGTCCAGCCTCCATCTGCTCCAATTCCAGCAGCTAAGCCAATCCGTCCAACACCCATCTTCAAAGGAAGACCTCCATACAGGCGGAGAGGTCATGGAAGAAATCTCAAAAGAACAAAGGAAGGATTTCAAAAAGGACAAGTCCTATTACAAAAAATATGAGAAGAC
The DNA here is from genome assembly GCA_033032865.1 of Dactylorhiza incarnata. Lineage (NCBI taxonomy): Eukaryota > Viridiplantae > Streptophyta > Magnoliopsida > Asparagales > Orchidaceae > Dactylorhiza > Dactylorhiza incarnata. The sequence continues at coordinate 13,689,987 of JAWHQI010000028.1, forward strand.
TAAAATCCCAGAGAATACAATGAAAACATACACTGATCCAAATTTCTACAAATCTTTAGAGGAGATTGGAGATAGAGACAAATATGAGTATGAGACAGCTCAAAAGGAGATTGAAGAAAAGAGGAAAAGGTTTATTGATATTTTGCAAAGGGGAAAAGAGGTAGTTGAACAAGAAGAATTGGCAAAAGCAATTCCAATAAAACCACCCTATTTGATCCCAGCAAGTATACTGCAAGAAACCCTCAAGACAAAATGTTAGAGGGAGTAGGGAAACTCCATAGAAGGGGCATTGGATATAATCCTCAGGATGTAGTGGAGCTACCTCAGAAAAGAAAGAAAGGAGATCAGTTACCAGTAGTGAAAAAGAAAATTGTGTTCACAACAACTTCAACTTCTGGCAAACCACAATTAACTTTTGTGGTTCCAAATCTGGATGCAGTGCCTAAGTCAGATGATTTAAATTTGGATGTCATAAACATGATGACACCTAAAGTCCATGATCTAGGATTCGATTTAAAGGATTTCATCCTGAAATAGAAATGATCTGGAAAGGTTGTTCAAGGGTCATGAAAGAATACAGAAGAACCCAGAGAAAGCCACTCCTGCAAACTTCAAATATGTGGAAAGGAAATTCAGAAAGGTCTATGAGACATTATCTACTTTTCTTAAAGGAAGGAAATAGACTTTTCCAAGGGTAAACTCTGATAAAAACTTATTGATATTAATCAGATGTTTTTCTGCTTACCAGACAATCTAGTTATTTATTCTGTGTCTATGTTATCTTGTATGTAATTCAGATTATGTAAAAGATTAGGTAAAATCACTTTAACCAAGACTGTAAAATTTGTTAAGATAAATAGGGGGAGATTGTTGGGAAAAACTCCTTGGATTTAACTTAACAAATTACCTAAAGTGATTTTAACTCTTAGGTTTTAATTACCCATTGTATAATGAGGGTAATTTGGTCATTAGATGTCTTAGGATATCTCACCCAACTTGGAGTGTCAAAGACCAGAGCAAGACAAGCATAATTTGGGTTGAGTTAACAAGTGCGTCGAATAGTATTCGACGCAACTTTGACTTCATGTCGACGTAACTTAGACTAGAAGTCCAAGTAACTCAACCTCTCTATCAAAGTAAATCAAGTCGATGCTACGTCGAAAGGAAATCGACGTAGATGAAATGAGCATGTCGAAGTATCATTAGAAGTCAATGCAGCTTTGACTTCAACTCAACACAGAAGGAAGAATCTATAGAAACCATCTGGAGTCGACGCAACATCGACTACAATTCGACGCAGATGATGAAGTTCAGAGTCAAGCCTTCAACTCGATAGTTACATCGATACGTAATCGATGCAACATCGACATCATGGTTAAATTAGATCTAGAAGGAATTCAAAGATGCTCTTATATGAACTCGAAGGTGCGTTGATAAGAGAGAAGATGAAATCGACGCATCGTCGAATACAGTCTGAAAAGGAAAACTTTTCAGCTATTCCTTTTGCACTCTCTCTGAGGGCCCACAGTCCTAAAGACCATTCTACAATGGCTTATTTAATGCCTAGAATAGAGAGATGCAGTAAAGAAGACAGGGAAAGCTTTCTTGGAAAGGATTAAAATAGTTGGCATACGGGTCGTGAACAAAACAAAGGAAGAGGGATTAATTGTCCAAAAATATACCTTTTCAGCACAACCCAAAAGTTGAAAGGAATTCAAAATTAAATGTTGGAAAATAAATAAGAACATCAGAGTGAAGAACAGGGACAGAGCATTCATCACAATATTCTGCAGCTTGTCGATTAGGGCTTCCTTCTTCTTCTTCTTCTTCCTCTTGGAACCTTAAAAGACATAAAAAATAAGAACTGCTCCTTCTCTCTCTTAGAACAGAACAACTGAAGGCTGCTCTTCATCAATATCTCATAGCATCCAGATTTCAATCAGAAGAAAGTAAAAAGATCTGAAGCCTATAACCCTTGCAACTCATCACAATCATAAGCAAGGGTTTATCATTAGCAGATCCAGCAAAAGAAAAGAAGCTGAAGGCTTCATTAGAATTCTGAGAATAGAATTCTTCTTCTTACTTCTACCTCTTCCTTCTCTCTTCAACTCAACTGTAAAAGAGTTTTAAGAATCCCTTTTTCCAAAGGATTCAGTGGTTCAAGATCTCCTTATCAAAAGATCAGTGGTTCAAGATCTCCTTATCAAAAGATTTGTGGTTCAAGATCTCCTTATCAGAAGATCTGTGATTCTAAGAGTCCCCTTATCAAAAGACTCAGGCACGAGTGGTGCAATCCTACCAGGTGGTAGAAGAGAGGACTATCCACATTTTGGGGAACCCTTATAAAATTTTGTGTGTCTTTGTTGTAATTCTCTGTGCTGTCCCATTTATCTTTTCTGCATTTATTTCCAGCAATAGTTATCTTTTATTCTGCCTTTGGTTTTGTTTGTGTGCATAATATATTAAAAAGTTTTATTGTTTGCACAGTTAGGATAGAAAAATATTTAAATCTCTATTCACCCCCCCCCCCCCTCTAGAGGATTCTCAGAGGCACACTGTGCACTTTCAGTATTTTGGATGTCTTAGGCTAAAATTTATAATACACAACTTTTTTAGTATTTTCTGATCTCTTTGCTGCATTAGATAGCCCTATAATGACAAATCATAATCAATAAAAATTGGAATTAAAAAAATCACAAAAAACCATGCTTATTTCATGAAAATCAAATCTCAATTTGTTATCGCCCGACGCTAATCTTACTGTCGGCGGTAGCATGCCTCTAGGTATGAGAATATGTTATGATAGATAATGATTCAAATCACTCAATTTTTAATTCCTACATGCGTCTTTAATCTTAGTTTTGCATGATTGTGTAGTGCAATAACATAACAAAGTTGAAATACATGAATAGATTACCTACACAACATTGAATTGTGTCTTGCAATTCTTTATCCTTTCATGCACCTTTTTGAGAATGTGGTCAAAACTAAAATTATATGTTTGCTGAACAAGTGAATTCGGAGCCCTTGTTCACTTAAAAATAATCAATCAACTAATAAATGACAAGGAAACTCTACCAAGCGCTACTCACCCTCCTAATAAGTCTTAATAAGCATTGTGAGGTTGAGCACCTTGGAGAGAATTATAAAGTGTCTTTTGCAAAACATTTAATACACCACTTCTCTTTTGTACACCGGAACACAAAACTTAAAAAATAATATTAGATGATCCCCCAAACACAACTTTGTTCCCTGATATGTCTTAATAAGCAATGTGTGTGCGAAGCACCGTAGTAGTTGTACAATTTAATTTTTGTGCATTGAAATTTGTGGAAATACCTTTATTTATGACTTTTGATAATGTTGTGTTTTATTCCATTATATATGTCTTATGCTTTGATTAATGCACTTGTATACTTTATCAAAATGCACTTTGTACACATCATTATCTTTCATAAAACTTATACTCATGAGAATTGGATCCTAATGCACAAATACACCATTTTCTATAAACTTAACTAGATGACAAAGCATGATCTCTACAATAATGTTATTTTATTTGAAATGCAAATTATTTTATATTGTAGTTATTATTTCTTCTTGATATTTAAAATCATGCTTACAATTTTTCAATGATATAACATTCTTTGTACAACATTTCAAACATCTTCATTTTACGCTTATAACTCATTATATTCTGTGCTACTACTTTCTCAAAAGATGTTTATTCTAACTATGCTTAATTAATTTTCAGCTGCGTTATTAATCATATGCTCAATCAAAATTACCTTTTCTTTAACAAATTTCATTTTCAACAAGTGGTGTCATGATCATTCATTAATTCCACCAACTAGTATTCAACAATATTATGTTGCATCTTCTTTTATACATATATAGGGCAATCTACTCCTTATCGCTAAAACTCACCTGCACCCTTTTTGATAATATCAAAAGGGGGAGAATAATTTGAAGAAATCTATAATTTAGGTGGAGTACAATAAATAATTAATCAGAAGCATTTATGTAGTGGGAGATTTCACATAGAGGGAATATGCACTTTTATCATGATTATCACTTACTGCATTTTCTATAAACACAACTCTATTATAATTGATTTCTTTCTTAGATGATTTGTTATTAACAAAAGGGGAGTTAGTTGGAACATGCGTTCCGCATCTCTTGGTTTGAGAATAAAAAATCTCATTATGTATTTGATCATGCTTGTGTTACAGGAACTACAGGTACAATAGCCCTATCTATGTGATCATGATATGCAATATAGAATAAAGATCGTGCTCTGAATTGAGAGCTACCACGGGATTGTAGCACCTACCGCTGGCGGTAGTGTTGATGATTGAGGGACAACTGACAAAGTGCATTTGAATACAAGGATTTGTAGGAGAAAGTCCATATTTAGCAAGTATTACCGCGGCTCTAACACTAACGCCCGACGGTAGCATGTGGCAAGCCCGACAATCAATAACTAATTGAGGAGCCAAATGGAGCAAGAAGTCATCCTAACGATGAGAGCAAATATAGAGTTATCGCGGCATGGTAACCCTATCACGACATGGTAGATTTTGCCTAATATGAGGAGCCTACATTCTACTCTAGAATGGATGCGCTACAGATCTCATTCCATCTGGGCTACCGCTCGGCGGTAAGACTTACCTTCGATGTTAGCAGCCATAGCTATAAATAGAGCCATTATGCCTATTGTTTTGATTGATCAACCAAGGCTACAATTTCGTGTCTTTTCGTGTGAGCCCTCATCCTAGTCGACTAGAGCACTCCCTACATCATCCTTGAAGATTAAGAGAATAACTCAAAAGAGGATTCAATCAACTCTCATTCTATACAAAGGAACAACACATTGACTACTCTGATCTCTAGTGTGCCTTCGTCATCTCCTTCAGAGTTCTTCGGTTTAGGGAGTTTTTCATTTTAGATTTTATATTTGTCTTTCTTATATTTTTTCCTTTTGATCATTTTTGAATCTGTAGTGGAATTCGCCCAGGGTTGGCGAATAGGTCCGTGTGAGGCTTAGGGAGGAATTCACTGTGGGTGTTGGCAACTAGATCTAAGGTTTAGATCTATGGGCGGATTGAGGCTTTATCTAGGGAGAGATAGGCTAACTTGATTTTATTTCCTATGCTTTAAAGTATTTTGAATAATCTTTTTGGCAAACGTTTTTCTAATAAATTATAAATTTATAAAACCCTTATTCACCTCCTCTAAGGGTGCCATTAGATCTAACATAGACCACCTTTTTCTCTCGGTTGCTCCTCCTCAATCCCTTGACCATTTCTTCTTTCTGGCACTTTTTCCAATTTACTCTTTTGTCCTCAAAACACAAAATATGTGAAATAACATATGAAATATAAAAAAAATACAAAATGAGTGTTTTATCTAATGCAAATGATACGAGCTAATAATATACTTATGCACTCATTAGATACATCCACACTTAAGTCTTTTGTTATTCCCGAGCAAACAAATAAAAGTAAGGAATAAGAAACATAAAATGTAAAGATTATCAAGATCAATCCTAGGTATGTGCCTTACCTTTCAAAGTGAAATGAAGAAAAACTCTAAGTAAAGATAAAATCTTTGGAATAATACTTGCTTTTAGAGGATATAAAATGAAAATAGTCAAAATTTTAAAGTTTCTCAAAATAAATAATTGCAAGCAATCATGCATTCAGTCAAGTTCATCTGCCTTAGATTTGATTATATAAATTCTATTAGTACATTGTATGATTGTAACTTCTGAAGTATGATAAATGTACTTAAGATCACAAACCACAAGAGGGAGGAGGGTGAATTAGGGTTTAACATTTTTCTTAATGAAATTAAGTTTTGTGATAATATATAAATATTAAAGTAACAAGGGAGTATGCACACCATAATCACAAGAAATAAAGAAAGAGAAGAATCCAAATATGAAGTGTTCGACACCTAATTGTGTCTTACTCACTTGCTAAGTGACCTCCAAATCACTTAGCCACGCAGCTAAAAATCCACAATAATCCACCAATTACAAATCTTATTCCAGGTCAAGAACAACCTTCACAAATCTTATTCACGGGTCAAGAATAACTGAAAGTAACTAGGTTCATTCAAATGAATATAAGGGAGGTTGTTTAATACAAAGAATAATCCTCATAATGAAAAACTATTTCACTTTAAATAATAAACAAGGTACAACCAAAAATAGTTTTGCTAAAATCTAAATGATGATAATAAAGATAAAAAGTGCAAAAGATTGTGATAATGATTATGATGGTGATAATGATTATGACAGTAATAGTGATAAGATGATAATAATATAAGCTTAAAATATTTTTCTGTGAAATATAACTTAATATTTTAATAAACTATATATATTAATGATGATGATTATACTCTATTTAAATTAATTGTTTCAATAAAAAATATTTTGATGATAAAATTGATGAGGGTTAAAAACATATGAATATTATGATGATAGTTTAGTTAAGATAATAATAATTAAATGATAATAGTTAAAATTTGAAAATCAAAATACTTATGATTTTGAGTCTAAAAGAAGAACAAATGAAAATAAATTCTAATTAATTTCAAATAATACAAGTAAATATGTGAAATAAAAATCTACAAATAAAAATAGATTTGACAATTATAAGATTGACACCAAAATTTGAAGAACACTTAGAAATAGTGCAAGAGTGAGTTAGTGTGTGTTATAAGGTGGTGAGTAGTATTATAGAGTGAGAGGAACGAAGAAGTGTTGGAATATGGGGTGTGCATCTCTTGGTTTGAAAATAACAAATTATAATTTGTATTTGATCTACTTTCTTTTATTTATAGTGTGTAGGTCCTACAGCTAAACTACAGAGAAGTACTCTTGGGACAATCAAATGGAGACTTGGCTGAATTACCATTACAGTATGACGATAGGTACTACCGCCGATGGTAACTTTCATTCCAGAAGGACAACTGTCAAGGATCATTTAAAAAGAGACTTAGTGGGAGCTCAAAGCCTATTATGTGAAGCATTACCATGGTGTGATAACCTTATCGCATGGTGGTAACATTAATGGAACACCAACAATCACAAAATGATTGGGGAGCCAAATGAAGTAGGAGATCTTATTTTAGCGTGATGCAATAATAGACTACTGCGCGACAATAGGTTTACCATGCCGCAATACAACATTGCCTAAGATAACAGCTTTTCTTCCAAATGAAGATGACCAGAGTACATAAATTCAATTATTGAGCTATTGGGGGCGCTAGGTACTACTGCATGCGATAATAGATAATGTTCTATTTAAAGTACATTTCGCTCCGTCTCTCGTGCAGGAAAAGAATTATTCTGAGGAAGCCTTCATGCCTGACGTCTAGAAGAGATCCATGAGCTCTCCATATAGACACCAGAGGATATTTTGATGGCGATCAAGATCAAAGATTTTTAAATATGAAGAATGAACACATTTATAATGATGATCTCATGTGTTCTTTCATTCAGATCTTCAGAGTTTCTCTAGGGAGTTTTCATTTCAGAATATTTTTATTTTCTCTCTTATATTTTCTCTTTAATTTTTGTGACATTTTTGTTGAGCATAGAAGAATTCACCCTTGTGTTGGCGACTTAGGGGAAATTTGCCTCATGTGTTAGGTGACTAGACTGAAATTTAAGTCTAGGGGGAATCATGAGATCTATCTAGGATAGATAAGATAAGGCCAACTAGTTCAAGGTGCAAGTCGATACCGAAAACAAAAAGTGATTTTCTATTCATTGTCTTGATCTTTAACGCTATGAAGATCAAATTTTTTAATCATTTTAAATGTAATAAATCACGTACCTCCTTTTATTTTCAAGAATATTTCATTATTGAATGTAAAGTTCTATAAAATTAATCTTATTATATTTATAAAGATTTTATAAAAATTTATAATCCCTTATTCACTTCCCTCTAAGGTCGCTTCACGATCCAACAAGTGGAATCATAGGCAGGTTCCTTCAAAAAGGTTTAACCACCTAGAGAAATGGCGCATCATGATCTCGCATTCATTGAGGGGCAATGGATTAGTCATCCTCCACTATTCATCGGCTATGACTATAATTATTAGAGGACTAGGATGAGATGCTTTTTGACGACTCTTGACTTAGATATTTGGGCTATGGTAGAAGAACATTATTCTCTACCTAAAATTTTAGTTGGAGGAAAAAATATAGAGAAGCCTAGATAAAAATGGAATGATCATGATAAAAGAAAATACACAAATAATGCTAAAGAAATTAACTCTCTTTTCTATGCAATAGATAAAATTGAATTTAATCACACTTGTGCATGTGAAACTACTTATGACATTTGAAATTTACTGGAGTTAACTTGTGAAGGTAAATCGTATGTGAAAGACTCAAAGATATTCAGATTGGAGTCGGAATATGCACAATTCTGAATGGAGTTCGACGAGGAAGTGAATGAAATGTACACGAGGTTCACAAAATTATGAATTCCTCCAAAGCACTTGGAAAGACTTTCTCAAATGATGACTTGGTGCAGAGGATACTAAGATCTCTCCCTCCAAGTTTCAATCCAAAGATCACCGCCATCACAGAATCTCATGATCTAAAATGGCTCGACATTGAGAGCCTCATTGGGAATCTAAACACCCATGAGGTTGAACTCAAAGTTCAACATGAAGAATACAATAAAGAGCCAAAGAAAAATTTGTTGGCACTGAAATCAATGAAAGATATGGATAAGGATGAAGAGGATAATGAGGAGAGCCTTTTCGTACAACACTTCAAAAGGTTCCTGAGTAATTTGGAAAGCAAAGCACTTTTTGAAAATATATGAAGAATGATGGAGACTAAAAAGGCTCTTGGTCAAAAAAGGTGAAGACAAGCAATGATGAGGAGGAAAGGCCACCACCGGAAGCCCAGGCACATAAGGAGCAAATGCCCAAAGTACCTAAAAGAGGAGAAAGAAGAAATGTAAAAGCGGAAGGACAATAAGATGGTGTTAAAGGCGTTTTCTTGGGATGACTCTTCCTCTAAGGAGTCAAGTGGCATAAGCTCAAGGAATGATGAGGAGGAAAATTGGGCCTAATGGGAAAACACCACCTTCCTTCTGACGATGATTGTAATGTCCAAAGAGACACTGAGTTACCTCCTCCTTCTTATGATAACTTATACTCTAAATATATGAAAACTTGCAAATATTTTTGATAAGACTTTAAAGGATCTTGATTTGCTAAAATTTGAAAATAAAATTTTGTTGAAAGAAAAAATTTAACAAAGAATAGGAAGAATTGATCTCCAAGGCCTCCTCTGACATTGAAACTCTTACAAATGAGAGGAAGAACTTAGAGAGCAAACTACAATCTTCTCTTGATCAAATTGACACTTGGAAAAAGACCTTTGCAAACTGATGCATTATGCTTGTAACCAAAAGTACCACTTTAAAAGCCCGTATCCATGACTTAAACACAACTATACAAAATTTTAAGTTGGCCAAAAATCACTTGATATGATTTTGGCAATCCAATATCATGGAAGTGCGAAATTCGAATGAGGATATAGTTTTGGAGACTGCTGGTGGTGGTAGCAGTTCCCCAAGGTGTACAACAATTTAATAAAAAATTAACTAAATATGATGGTACTTTTCCCTCTTCCAACAAGAGTCCATTCAAAAATTAGAATATGGTCTCCACTGCTTTTCTTTTATATGCCAAATATAACAACTTTGTTCACACATCTGGCTCCTTCTTGAAGAAGGGACCGCACACTTTAAAACAATATGTGTACCTAAGGGTTCCACCTACACTATGGGAGGGACCTCTTGGGTATCCAGATTTTTACTTCTTATGTATTTTTAGGTGTGTTGGTAGTATAAAGGTAAAAGGGGACATGTGGTACCTGGACTCAAGATGCTCCAAGCATATGACGGGCGATAAATACAAGTTCCTCCTCTCATTTATGTGATAAGGGCTTAAATGTATTATTTGAATCATTAACAAACCTTTGTAAAATCATAAATGCTAAAACAAATAAAATTTTACTCACTACACCTAGGTCTCATAATGTTTACATTATTGCTTTTAATAATTGCACTTATCATCAATGAAATATCTAATTGCAAATAATGAAGAATTATAAATTTAGCATATGAGACTTGGTCATTTTGGCACCAAGCTAATCTTAAAATTATCAAAAAGATAAATTAATTCGTAGTCTTCCAAAATTGAATGATAATTTATCTCATTTTTGTAACCCATGCCAAAAGGGAAAATTCCCAAGAACTTCATTTAAAAGTAAAATTGAAGTTTCTACACTAGACCAATATAATTAATTCACACAGATCTCTTTGGTCCAGTTAGTACATCTAGTCTAGGTGGATGAAAATATACTTTTGTATTGATTGATGATTTTTCACGCTATTGCTCGACTATTTTTCTCACCTCTAAATCCGATGTTTTTTCTACAAAATTTAAATTGCACAAATGAATTCAAAATGAATATGAATTTAAAATTAATTGCATACGCTCAAATTATGGAGGCGAATTTGAAAATGAAAAATTCTTTCTGTTTTATGACTATTTAGGCATTAAATATGAATTTTTTGCTCCACGTACACGCAACAAAATGATGTAGTAGAGAGGAAAAATAGAACCCTACAAGAGTTAACATGAACTGTGCTTTCTGAGTATGGGTTGCCTAAACATTTTTGGGCTGAAGGCATTAGTACCACATCCTATATTATAAATAGAGTTATTCTTTGCCCTATTTTAAAATTAACGCCTTATGAGCTTTATTTTCAAAAGAAGCCTAATGTTTCATATTTTAGATTTTTTTTATTGTAAATGCTTTATTTTAAATACTAAAGACAACTTAGGCAAATTTGATGAAAGTATATTTCTAGGATATTCTTCAACTAGTCGTGCTTATAGAATTTATAATAAAATAACAAAGACGGTTGAAGAATCCATTCATGTGAAATTTGTTGAGTTTGTTACATATGCAGTTCCTAGTGTAAATACAGGAAAGGAGGACGAACCCACGGCTACCATGGAGCTCGCAGATGAGGATACACCCAATGTAGAACCAAAAGAAGAGGAAGAAGCATATGTGCTGCCAAACATATTCAAATTCTCTAATGACCATCTAGAGGAACTTGTACTTCGAGAGCTATCTAATGGGGGTAACGACAAATTCTTCTTTGCCTGAAACCTTTTCTAATTTATGCTTTATTTCTGAAATAAAACCTAAAAATGTGTCAATCGCTTTAAATGTCGAGTCTTGGTTTATGGTAATGAGTGAAGAACTTAGTCAATTTGAGAGGAATAAAGTATGGAATCTATTTGAGCGCCCGTCTAACCATCTAGTAGTTGGGGTCCAATGGATTTCAAAAATAAATTAGGTGGCGAGTCTAGGATAACTAGAAATTAGGTTAAGTTGGTAGCTCAAGGATTTTCTCAAATTGAAGGGATAGGTTTTGAAGAAACTTTTGCTCCCATTGCACGCTTAGAATGAATTATAATTTTTTTTGCATTCACTAGATTTAAACAATTCAAACTATTTCAAATGGATGTTAAGTGTGTATTTTTAAATGGGATAATCAAAGAAGAAGTCTATGTAGAATAACCCCCCAGATTGATAAATTTTCTAATCATGTGTATAAATTAGATAAAGAGTTTTATGGACTAAAACAAGTGCCTCTTACATGGTATGATAGATTAACTTCATTTATATTAAAATATGATTATGTTATATGTAGTGCTGACACCACACTCTTCATTAAGCATATAAATAATGATTTGATAATCTTACAAATTTATGTGGATGACATTATTTTTGGAGCCACTAATGAAGAGTTCTATAATGAAGTAATAATCGTGATACAAAATGAATTTAAAATGAGCTTGGTAGGAGAACTTACATACTTTCTTGGATTTAAAATTACTCAATGTCATGATGGAATTTTTATATATCAAAGTAAATATGTTCATGACCTACATATATGATTTGGATTTGAAAACTTAAAACAAGTTAATACTCTAATGAGTGTATCACTTAAGTTAGAAAAAGGTGTTGGGAAAAATCCTTTTATGATTTGATATATCTGGTTATCAAGGTGGATATAAGCAAATGATTCTGGTTCATATCATATTCAAGATCATACACAGTTTTTATAAAGGCATTTTATAAGGAACTCTCTTAAGAATGTTGATGTACATGTTGTGAAACTATGAGAATTGGTGAAATACATTGATATACATATATTCTTTACTTTGACATTGCACTAAACATTGAGACTACATAAAGGCTGAAGTCAGAATTTTATTTAAACAAATGTCGAGATGATGTTTATTGTCCCTCAACATTTTCTTACTTATTCTGTCAAAGTTTTCTTTCTTCCTTTATCGACTTACTCTGATATGGAATCGAAGTTCAATATTTACTCAATCTCATTACGATGTTTACGAGATTGAATTATAACTGTTGTGATACCATTATGGAAGGCCCATTACATCCATCTGCTATACATGATATAAAAGGATATCTACTCCTTTCAGAAAACACATTCAATGGAAAACATTCAATAAACTATTCAATTTCTTTCCGAGCTAACGATCATCTTGCAGAACAAAGAAAAAGTTCAAGAATATTCATCACCTTTATTCTCTTGAGTATTTGAAGAAGAACATTTGTTTGAAAGGATCTCCTCTCTCTCTAGCGAATGTTACATTTTGAAAACCAAATCAAGGGCTTTAACTGCTTATTCTCCACAACATATTCATCTTATTTTCTCAATTGATTATGAATTTCAAGGGGGATCAACTGCTCTTCTCCTGGCAGATACTCTTCATCAAGTTTAAAGAGTTCTTGAGATCACTCTTCAAAAGATTTCATGTTTTGTTTGATCCTCCTTATCAATATAATCAGTGGTGGTTGATCCTCCTAATCAAAAGGATCAGTGGTGGTTTAGCCTCCTTATCTGTTGATTTGAGAAACCTGATCAAAATCTCATTTGGTTCTAAGAATCTCCTTAACAAAAGATTCAGAAGTTTTCAGTTATAAGAATCTCCTTAACAAAAGATTTAGTTGTTATGTGAAAGAGGAGAGTATTTGTCTAATCACGTAGAAGGGGGGATAGGTGTTTTCAGAGATTTATGCTTTCTTTTCAACTATCTATTTTTAAGCACAACAAAGCAATAAAGAAGCACAATCTACAACATAGTACACCAAGATATATAGTGGTTCCCCAATTATGGGTGCATCCACTTTCCCCCTTCACCTATCTAGTAGAGTGCAAGCTTAGGCCAACTTCTCCAAATTTCTCAGATCAAATAATCTTACACTCAAATCCCTTGACCCATACAACTCAGGAATAACAGTCCTCTACCTCAGACCTTTAACACAAAGTTCTACAACTCAGATCTTAAAACACAAGATCCTACACTGAGGCCAAAAACAACCCTACCTCAATCTCTCCAATAAGAGATCTACACTCAGATATTTTCAAAGACCCAACCTCAGATCACAATGATCCTATAGCTTAGATTCCTACTGGAATCCTAAAACAAACTCATATCCAAAAAGGATCCTACAATTACAAAGAATTTGTTCAGATTTTGACTCAACCAACAATACTTTAGTCTTCAATAGAAGCACTGTGAAAGCTTCTTATTCCTTAATCAGCCTTTGAATGTATCTGCTTAAAATGATTTTGGTTGGATCAAGAAGACTTAAAAAGAGAGAAATGTTCTTTAGAACGAGAATAGTTCTGTTAAGCCTTAGAAGAATTCTCTCTCAGGATTATAATGGTTGTAGACTAGACATAATTCTATAGCTTAAACACTGCAAAATGCTTGCACAGAAAATCTTTCTAAGTGTATGCACATGTGCCTTCTTGTAAATGTATGTATATTTTTCTTGTTTAATTTTCATATCCCTTTATATAGAAGACTGTCGACAGAGGCCTGGCTTCTGAAAAAGGAATGCTTCAGCGGCTAGAAAGTTTCCCCAAGGAAAGTCCTTTAAATGACCACAATCTAAAATTAATGAGTATAATCTATTTCCTCTTAAAGCACCTTGATTATTATAGCAAAAAGCAGAATTCAAATCAATTTGAATGACTGCGCAATTTGTGGCTTGATCTCAGCATGTGGCCATTAGAACACACTTTAGGCTGGCAAAATAATCTATGCAGACAATAAAATCCTTCAACACTTGTAGTTGATATAATCCTTCAAAAATTATAGATATTATGTAGTCGATATCCTCCACCTTAAAAGCATAACCTGATGCAGTCCATACTTGAGTAATCAATCCTGAAAAGATCCTTCTGTCACAGTCTAGATGATGTAGTCAATAAACCAAGTTGTCTTCCAGTCGATGCAGTAGACAAATTACCTAACTGCCTAGTCGATGTATTCAACAAATGACTTAGCTTCTAGTTAATGCAGATGATATTTTCCTTAGTCATTCAGTCGATGTAGTCGATATTTGACTTAGACTAATCTTTGCCGCTTCCTTTAATTTCTTTTATCTATGCTGCTTTTCTTCATGATAATGACATGTCTAATATAAGATTAGATCATATGTCAACATGAGTTGTGCACCTTGAGGGATTACAAGGGAAAAACCCTATTTGGGTGATCGTAAGCCTAACATTATATTAGCCAAGCATTTATGTTGTACTTATCACATCAAAACTCATATTTGCATTAAATATAAGACATTCATTATAATCTTAAGGGCTTCTTCAAATTAGGAATCTTATGGACAATATTTCCAACAATCTCCCCCTATTTGAAGAAGTCAGAACCTTATATGAAAATAGATATAAAAATGATAATAAAACAGAAATACTTATAGAGCAAGAGCATTCCAGATTTTATAAATAACTAGGTCCAGACATTATAGAGTTCAACAATAAGATAAATAAGTGTAAATCCAACAAAAGTTTAAGATATGTTATAAAGGTTTTCATCTCTCTCCACCAACTTTCCTCTTCTGTCTTTGGAAATAACCCAGGATCTTTGGAATATATCTTGGCGGAGGAGGTGGTCCATTTGGATGATTCCTCCAATGAATCATCCTCTTTGCCTCCTGTTTTTCATACTTGTCCCACTCTACTAAATTATAATATCGGGAAGTGTTGATGTCTAACTTTCCAAAATTCTCCCATGTGTACAAGATGATGGTCTTGGACTCGGGGCTCCATACTTCATAAATAGGTAAGTTCTATATTTCTAACTTTCATCTTTGTCTGGCCATCATTTCTTCTTCAGTGGGGACAATCTTCCTCTTATGAGATGAAGATCGTCCTGCTTGATCAGCTGAAGGAGAGTAGACATAGTCATTCCAAGATTCTACATAATTAACTGATGGAGTGTAATCATAAGCAACTGGAGTTAATTCTGTATCTAGGGAGTAAGTTCTTGGTGATAAATCCAGGGCCACGCTAGTGGCATTGGACATCCATATAACTTGTTGAGCAATTTGTTGAGTGATGGTCTTCTCCCCCTTTCTGATTTCTTCAAATACATGTTTGCATATAACTTCTTGAGAATCAGATATCTTCTATTCCAACATGTTCACCCCTGCAGTCTTTGTGTTATTTGTTTGCAGCAGATGCTCATCCAGCAATTGACTGTAGAAGTCCATTCTATTCAGTATATTTGTCCTCTTCTGCCATGTGGTTGGATGTTTTTTGAAAGGCTAAGTGAAGATTTTCTCCAGTGGTAACTTGATTATCCACTATTGCTTCCAGGCCTTGGTGAGTCATGTTATTTTATTGTGCAGTGACATCTACAACATTTGCAGCTTTCAAGAAGAAATGAAGTGTTTGAGCATTCAGATGGTGCATTTCTTCTTGTAGAGTTGTAATCTTTATATTCATCTCAGTCCTCAGTCCTTGGACCATTTTGTGCACAAAGCCTTCTATTTGACTCCTTTGATTGTCCAACAAGACTTGCAGTTGAGCTAGTAAAGAACCATGAGGTACTTCACTTGTTGATGGAGATTTAAGCTTTGGCTCTTCTACAGCAGCACTATGTAATGGACCTGTATAAGGCTCATAGTCTTCATAAAGGCAATCAGGAGTAGAAGTTTGAGAGGTGATCTTGGGAGTGTCTGTCTCTTCCAACACACTCTTTCCTTTCCATAGAACTATATCCATCCCTGTGGAGAATAGTTCTTCTGGTTCTTCCTCTACGATTTATTTGATGACCTTGTTAACTTCATCCAGGTTAAGATCATTCTGGGTAGAGTCTTGTTGTTTAGACTCCCCCTCAATCACCTCAGTGATTGACCCCTCACCTTCTTCCAGCAGCTCAGTCTCTTGGGCAGATTTTTGCAAAAAGAACTCCCCCCTCAACTATTACAATACCTTGGGCAGCAAGTTCTTGGTGAACTTCTTTTTCTTCCGCTATTTCAATATGCTGGGTAGAGAATTCATGTAGATCTTTTCCAAGAGCCACAGTTTTAGTATACTGAGGAGCAAGTTCCAGAAGAACTTCTCCCATATTCTCAATTTCTTTTTCAGCAGCTACCCTGGACACTTCCATAGGTGCTGAGCTTTCTGCATCTTCTGGGACTATATTTAGGTTAACTTCCCGTGTATGCTCCCCCTCAGCATGTCTGGGGGATTGGGTGGGACTTGGAATATGTGCTTTCTTCTTCAGTCTTCTCTTCTTGTCACCTAACTTTCTTTTAGGACTTCCTTCACTTTTCTTTTTTCTCAGCTTGATGGGGCTTGGAGCTTTCTCTAGCTTTTTCTGATTTGGGAAAGAGCTTTTCACACCTCTCTATTGTCTTGTATTCTTTTCTTTTTAGATAGTGCAGTGATACCTCAGGTGACTCAATGAGCTTGTCTCCTAGGCATTTATAGAGGTTTAAGGAAATAATTCTCCCCATGTTGTGGGATGTTAAGCAATCTTTTAATTTCTTGAAGATGAGATGTCTCCAGTCAATCTTCTTGGTGAGAATGATTGCATTCATAAGATTGAACATTTCCTTTGAGATTCTGTCATGTGAGCCTGTTTTCATAAGAGTATCTTGCCCACAATGTCATATAATAACTTCCCTTGAGGGTTCATATTGCTCCTTTCCAAAAAACCATATACTGCTGCTGAATAGACACACCATTTTAGGGCTTCTTTATGATCTGCCCTAGAAAGTTCATCATCTTCTCCTTCAGAGAGGGCTGGTAAGTCAAGTAGCCACTCAAGCTTCTGGGTGTTATTCTCAGATTATTCCTAATGACCATAGTTTTGATGTTACTCCATGATGCACTGAGCTATGCTCTTTTGAAGTACTCTTTTACACATTCTGACATAATCCTTGTAGGTTCTGATAATAATGTTTCAAGCCATGCAACACTGAGAAGGAATATGACATTTTGTATTTCTTCTCGACAATTTTTGAAGTCGCCCCTTATTACTTCACTGCCGGCGTTGATTTTGTCTGAAGAATTTGTCGTTGGCGCCATTGGAGATGCAGAAGATTTTTTGAGAGGAGGAGGAGAAAGCTTTTATGGGAAAGAGAGCGCGAAAGACTTGGTGCTGATTTTTGGGGTTTTACAGCCTATTTATCCTAATGTTTTTCTGTAATTTTTGATTTATTTATATAAAAAAGGAAGTTGAATTGGCGCATACCTTATTAAGAGATTTGAGAATATCCTTTTATGTGGTGTGCTGATATCCTTCCTTATATATGACAATTTATTTTTATGCTTCCCCATCAAGCCGACGTTCTTCCTTTTCGGGCTTATCTTCTGCAATCTTTGTTGAGTGCCTAATATTTACTAATTTGCAAAATATGATATTTGTGTAGCAAATAATTTAACAGAACCAAGACATGAAAACAAATAAATTGTTGACAAATAATGTAAAAATATCATAACAAATAATTTAATAAATAATTTGTAGAATTGAACTATTATAGATAATTGGACAGATAGGATAAGCATGAAAATTATTTTAAATTTAACATTCCTAATTCAATTTTGAAGAAATTAAATTTTTGTTCATCTAGAGGCTTGGTGAAAATATTTGCCACTTGTTTGTCTGTGGGAACAAACTCAAGGCAAATATCTTCTTTCTCAACATGCTCTCTGATGAAGTGATATCTAATCTCAATCTGCTTGGTCCTGCTGTGTGACACAAGATTTTTAGCAATTGAGATTGCTCTTGATGAATCACAGAATAATTGAGTTTTACATAGTTGGATTAATCCTGTAGTTGATGTTGTATCCAAAGTAATTGGGCACAACATCTTCCAGCAGAGATATATTCTGATTCAGCTGTTAAGATAGCCACGCTAGTTTGCTTTTAGCTGTTCCACAAAATTAGGCTTCTCCCAAGGAATTGACATGTCCCTGAGATGCTTTTCCTGTCTTCCTTTCATCCTGCAAGGTCTGCATCTGAGAATCCTGTTAGCTCAAAATCATTACTCCTAGGGTACCATACGCCAAGATTTGGTGTACCCTTAAAGTATCTGAAGATCCTCTTGACAGAGGAGTGGTGAGATTCCCTGGGGTTCACTTGATATCTGACACAAACACAAGTAGAAAACTTAATGTTTGGTCTACTTGCAGTTAGGTAGAGCAGAGATCCAATGATGCATCTGTTCTTGGTTTCATCAAAAGGTTTCCCTTTCTCATCCTTATCCAAAGACAAATTGGAGCACATTGGAGTCTTCATTGAGGTTGCATCCTCCATTCCAAACTTCTTTATCAGTTCTTTGGGGAACTTGGTCTGAGAGATGAATATACTATCCTCATATTGTTTCACTTGAAGTCCTAAAAAGTATTTCATCTCTCCCATGCTCCTCATTTCAAACTTCCCTTGCATAAGATTGGCAAATCTTTGACAAAGGTTATCATCTGTAGATTTAAAGATTATTTCATCTGCATATATCTATACCAGTAAAGTCTTGCCTCTTATTTCCCTTAGGAATAATGTTTTATCTATCTTTCAACTTAAAAACTTATTTTCAATAAGGAAGTTATACAATGTCTCATACCAGGCTCTAGGTGCCTATTTTAGACCATATAAAACTTTCTTTAAATAGAAAACATGACTAGGGTGAGATGAATTGACAAAACCTAGAGGTTGTTCTTTATATACTTTCTATATGCTGTATTTTTTCTGTATTTTCCTGTACATCTTATGTTTGAAAGCTTTCTCTGATTAGTGCTTCTGGTGAAGTTGTCTCACTTTCTTCTTGCTTATCATTAAAGGACAACTTTTCCCGTCTTTGTTCAGTACCTGCAGCACTAAGAGAACTAGGCCAGCCTTTGTAGAGCAGGCTGGTCTCATCAAATACAACATGAATGGATTCTTCTACTACTTGAGTTTGTATGTTGAATATTCTATATGCTCTACTATGGGAACTATATCCAACAGAAATACCCTCAAACTTTTCCGCAAACTTGGTTAGATAGTGCTTCCCATTGTTAAGTGCATATCACTTACTTCCAAAGATCTTGAAGTAGACTAGAGTTGGTTTTCTACCTTTCACAGGTTCATAGAGAATCTTGTTGTAATTCTTATTGATTAATGCCCTATTTTGCACATGGCAAGCTGTGTTGACTGCCTCAACCCAGAAGTATTTTGGAAGTGAGGAGTCACTCATCATAGTTCTACTAGCTTCAATAAGGGTTCTATTCTTTCTCTCTGCAACTCTATTTTGTTGAGGAGTTCTAAAAGAGGAAAACTCCTGAAAAATTCCTAGACTTTCAGAGAGCTTGGTCATGACTCTTGATTAAAATTCAGTTCTATGGTCACTTCTAATTTTGGTAATGGTACTGCCCATTTCAGTATGGATTTGCCTGACAAAGTTAGTGAATATATCTAGAGTATCTGACTTTTGCTTAAGAAAGAACACCCATGTGAACCTAGAAAAATCATCAATAATTACAAATGTATAGACTTTCCCTTTTAAGATGTGAATGGGCATAGGACCAAACAAGTCCATGTGCAGTATATATAAACATCTAGTGGAATCCTAATACGCAATTGGTTTGAATGAGGCCTTTGTTTGCTTGCCCATTTGACATACATGACAAGGGCTTTCTTGAACATATTTCCATTTGGGGCCAGCTCTAACCAAATTTTCAGATAAAAGCTTGTTGATAGTCTTATAGTTAATGTGAGCTTATCTCTTATGTCATTGCACACAGAGGCTTACTCTATTTTCAACAATAAGATAGATAGAAGAATCTGAATTTATACATAGGAAATTAAGGCAATAAATATTTTCCACTCCTAGTGCCAGTTAGTATAATCTCTTCAGATATTTTAATTAGGCACTCATCCTTATGGAATACAATCACATAGCCTAGTGCACTTCTTTTTTTCCACTTGTGGAGCATTCATTTTTCCAATGTCCATAAATACTGTCTTGGTCATAGCAATTTGAGGCTAGTAGAACCTTTTGAAAGATGGTTGGTTGAATTTTTGCTTTTCCCTTGACATCAACCTTCTCTCATCCTTTTCTCTCATATCCTACACCACTTCTATATGGTGTTGAAAATCTATCAATAATTAGAATAATGGATTGTGGTTTAGAAAACTTAGCCAATAGCTTCCTCACTTTGAGGAGTTCTCCTTCCAATTTCTTAATGGTCCTTTCTTTTTGAGCCAATAGATCATCTTGAAAATCAGTTATTTTCTTGAACTCAATTATCTTAGAGTTCATCTGATAGATTTTGTCTAGCTTCTCATCAAGTTGAGACTTTAGGGGTTTGAGATGCTCAATATTCTCAGCCTGCTTCTTAGCAAGCTTTTTGCTTTTCTTTAATGCCTAAAGGAGAGCACTGTACTTCTCAATCATCTCATCAAACTTGTTCTCAGATTCAAAGTCTTCTCATCATTGAGTGATGAGTCTGCCTATGACTCAGCATCAATCTCATAATTAGATAATGTAAGAGAAGTTTTGATTTAACCTCATCAGGATGGGAGTCATCCTGATCTTCCCCTTCAGTCATAGCCATAAGCCCACAACTATCATCATTTTCTTCAGCGTCACAATTAGATAGTGACAATGGTGCTCTGATGCTTATCCTGACAGCAGTTTGCTCTATTTCTTTTATTAGTGCAGTCATCCCAACATAGGCTTCCTCTTCATCAGACTCACAAGATCTTGAGTCACTGTCACTCAAGGTCTTTTCCTTCTTTGCCAAGAGGATCTTCTCAGACTTTTTGTTTGAGTGATACCTCTTTTCCTCAGACTTGTTGTTGCTCTTTATTTTTGAAGGGCAGTTAGGAATCATATGTCCTAATTTTGTGCATCCAAAGCAAATTGTGTAATAAAAAATGAACTTATTCTGTTTAGATTCATACATGTCCCTCTTGGGGTCTCTTCTTGATGTCTTAATTGTTGTGATGCTTTCTGGAGCTGGAGGAAGAAGAAGTTTACTCTTCCATTTCTTCCTCCTACTCAACATCTACTTCAGCTGCCTTGTGAACAAGGCCATGTCTCCATCTGACAGTTCTTCTTCAGAAGTGCTGGGTTCAGATTCCTCTGATTCAGCTGCTCTTCTGGGAGGGGATGAGATCTTCTTTTTGCCTCTTCTAGAGCTCTCAGCTTTTAGGGCCACTAATTTTTCTTTGCTATGACCTTCTTCACTTTTCCTAGTATTCAAGTGCAATTCATAGGACAACAATTTCCCAAACAAGTTTTGCGCTTGGATATTTCCCATATTTCCCATTTCTCTTATTGGACATATCTTAATGTCCCATTCCTTATTGAGAGACCTTAAAAACTTGTCATTGAGTTCTTAATTTGTAAGGGTTCTTCCATAGTTCTTAAGTCCATTCACTATCCTGAAGAATTTCTCATAGCAGACAACTATAATGTCTTTCTTTTCTTTCCTGAAAGCTTCATACTCTTGATTCAATAGGGACTTTCTGTCATCCCTTACTTCCTATCTACCTTCCATGTACATAATCAGAGGGCCCCACATTTCTTTTGATGTTTGACAGTGAATGAGGTTATGAAATGTGGAGTCATTAATGGCACTAACTAAAATATTTTTAGCTCTTTTAGCCATAGTGGCCAAGATGACATCATCCTTTGTCATCTCTGAGAATTTCTTTGGCACTCCCAGATTTGCATCAATAGTTGAGACCTTCATAGGGATTAAAGGTCCCTCTTTAATGGTGGTGAAAATCCTAGTGTCAGAGGCCTCCATGTAGAGCTTAACCCTTTGCTTCCAAATACTAAAATTTTCTTTCCTATAGATAGTAAGCTTCATATAGCTTCATTCCTTTTAACTATCTCCAGAAGACATGATGTTTTTAGACTTTTAACCATTAAAGTATCTTGTTTAGCTGTGAGGTTTTTTTTTGAACAACCTAGCTCTAATACCACTTGAAAGATGAAGGTTGTTGTCTAATCCCCTAGAGGGAGGGGGGAGGGGGGTGAATAGGTCTTTTCAAAGATTTATGTTTTCTTTTCAACTATCTATTTTTAAGAACAAGAATTCAACAAAGAAGCACAATCCAAAACACAGTACACCAAGATATATAGTGGTTCCCAAATTATGGGTACATCCACTTTCCCCCTTCACCTATCTAGCAGAGTGATAACTTAGGCCAACTTCTCCAAATTTCTCAGATCAAATGATCTTACACTCAGAGTCCTTGACTCCTACAACTCAAGAACAACAGTCCCTACCTCAGACCTTTAACACAAGGTCCTACAACACTGATCTTAAAATACAAGATCCTACACTCAGGCCAAAAGCATCCCCACCTCAATCTCTCCAATAAGAGATCTACACTCAGATCTTTTCAAAGACCCTACCTTAGATCACGATGATCATACAACTCATATTCCCGCTGGAATCCTACAATAAACTCAGATCCAAAAAGGATCTTACAATTTCAAAGAATTTGTACAGATTTTGACTCAACCAACAATACTTGAGTCTTCAATAGAAGCACTATGAAAGCTTCTTCCTTAATCAGCCTTTGAATGTATCTTCTTGAAATGAATTTAGCTGGATCAAGAAGACTTACTCAAGAGAGAAATGTTCTTTAGAACGAGAATAGTTCTGTTGAGCCTTGGAAGAAATATCTCTCAGGATTGCAGTGGTTGTAGACTAGATAGAATTCTATAGCTTGACAACTGCAAAATGCTTGCATTGAATGTTTTTCTAAGTGTATGCACGTGTGCCATCTTGTAAATGTATGTATATTTTTCTTATTCAATTTTCATATCCCTTTATATAGAATACTGGATCGGCAGAGGCCTTGCTTCTCAAAAAGGAATGCTTCAACGACTAGAAATTTTGCTTAAGGAAAGTCTTTTAAATGACAGCAACCTGAAATCAATGAGTATAATTTATTTCTTCTTAAAGGACCTTGATTATTGCAGCATAAAGTGGAATTCAAATCAATTTGAAGGATTGCGCAATTTGTGGCTTGTTCTAAGCATAGGGCTGTTAGAATACGCTTCAGGCCGACAAAATAATCTATGCAGATGATAAATTCTTTCAGCACTTGTAGTCAATAAAATCCTTCAGAAATTATAGATATGATGTAGTCGATAACCTCCACCTTAAAAGCATAACCTGATATAGTCTATACTTGAGCAATCAATTCTAGAAAGATCCTTTTGTCATAGTCTAGATGATGCAGTCGCTAAATCAAGTAGTCTTCCAGTCGATACAATCGACAAATTACTTAACTGTCTAGTCGATGTAGTCAACAAATGACTTAGCTTCTAGTTGATGCAGACGATATTTTCCTTTGTCATTCAGTCTACGCAGTCGATATTTGACTTAGACTAATCTTTGCTTCTTCCTTTAATTTCTTTTATCTATGCTGCTTTTCATCATGATAATGACATGTCTATTATAGGATTAGATCATAGGTCAACATGAATTGTGCACCTTGAGGGTTTACAAGGGCAAAACCCTGTTTGGGTGACCATAAGCCTATCATTATATTAGCCAAGCATTTCTGTTATACCTATCACATCAAAACTCATACAGGCATTACATTAAAGATGTTTATTATCATCTTAAGGCCTTATTCAAATCAATAATCTTGTGGACAATATTCCCAACAAAAGATTTCAGTTTTAAGAATCTCTTAACAAAAGATTCAGAAGTTTTCGATTCTAAGAATCTCCTTAACAAAAGATTTAGTTGTTATGGTTCTAACAATCTCCTTAACAAAAGATTCAATTGTATTGGTTCAAGATTCTCCTTATCAAAAGACTCAAACACTATTTTAGTGAAATTTCTACCAAAGTGATAGAAGAGAGGACACACCCAAATTTGGGGAACCTCTATAAAATTCGTGTGTCTTGTAGATTGCATTTACTATATTTGTGATTGTGTTTGTTTGTTTTTTATTTCCATTGTGCTTAACATAGAAACATATATTTATGTGATTGTTTGATTATTGAGAAAAGTCAAAAGAAAATTTAATACTCTATTCACCCCCCTTTAGAGTAAATCTCAATCGTCTACCCTACCTTTTAATTGGTATCAGAGGGAGGTTGATCTTAATAAGTCTAACCCCTTGATCAAGATCCAAAAAGAGTATTGAGATTTTTTTTTACTTTAATCATTTGTTCCTCGCAGAACAAAGAATATGCATCCATTAGACCTTCAATGTACAATTTAGAAAAAAATTCTTTATCGAAATCTTGAATAAAACTTTATATGAATTCCATTGAAGAAGACATGTTTGATTCTATTGTTGCATGATTAACTAATCTTATAAGGCCAGATGCGAATGGAAAGTCAGTACAGATTCCAAAGAATGAACTAACCTATGATCAAAAGAAGGCAAAGGATTGGGATGTCAAGGCACTATACATTATTGTATTTACAATATCAGATGACATTTTTCAAAAGGTGGCTGATTGTAAATCAGCAAAATAGATATGAGATTATCTGACTAATATTGTAGAAGGAAGTTCTGATGAAGGAAAGGACAGGAATTCTCCTTTGATTTCCCAATATGAGAACCTTAAAAAGAGTGCAATTGAATCTGTGGCTGACATGTACTCAAGATTCAACATCATTTTCAATGAACTGAATGGATTATAAAAGGAAATCTCTGTAACAGAGATAAATGATAAATTCTTGATGTGCTTCCTAAGTAAATGTGATGCTAGAATATGGACCATTAGAGAAACCAGATGCCAAATAGAGATCACTAAAGAAGCTCTCCTCAGAAAGCTCAAATCATATGAACATCTCCTCAAAACAAGAACTGAAGGAGAAATGAAAGAAAGCTCTTCTACAGTCTTCAAAGAAAAATCAATAGCTCTTAAAGTTGTTGATGATGAAATCCAGGGCGAGGATGAAAAACTGATGAGTCTTCTAGCAAGGAGATTCAAGAAGTGGATTAAGACTGAAGATCTCAAGAAAAGAGATAAATACAATCAAAGGTATGATAAAACCATGCTAATGAAATTATTTGTTATTCTTGCAGGAAACTATGACATATTGCTCCAGAATGTCCAGAACAAGGTAAGGATAAAGCTTCAAAGAAGAAAATAGATCAAAAGGAGAATTACAATCCTAGAAAATATAGTAAGAAGAAAGAAAAAAGTTCCATTGCAAAAACTTGGAGTGAAATAGAAGAAAGTTCTTCACGATCTAATAAAGAAGAAATCAAATAAGAAGTAGCCTGCCTAATGGAATTGGAGCTAGATGAAAAAAAAACATGGTCCCTCGGAGCTGGATAATGAGGAAATAAGCTTTCCATCCGCAAACCAGCTATGGTATTTGGACAGTGGATGCTCTAGACATATGACTGGAGATAAATAATTGCTGGAGAATTATAAAATAATGGAAGGACCAAAAGTCATGTTTGGTGATTCCAGTTTTGGAATAACACATGTCTATGGATCACTTAAAGTTGGGACAATTACATTGATAAAGTTGCTTATGCAGATGGACTAAAACATAACTTGATCAGTATCAACCAATTGTGTGACAGGGAGTATAAGGTAGTTTTTAATCACTCTCAATGTTACATAATCTCAATATCAACTGGTATCACAGTTCTTACAGGTAATAAAAAAGGTAACATCTATGATGTAGATTTTATATCAAATAACAATGAGGTTTGCCTATTTTCTAGTATAGATAATGTTGTGTTGTGGCATAAACGTTTAGGGCACGTAAAATTAAAAACAATATCCAAACTCTACACGGATAACTTGGTTAAAGGTCTTCCACATGGTAGATATGTCAAACAGAAAGCATGCAGAGCTTGTAAGTTAGGAAAGCAAATTAAAGCATCTTTCACGAAGATACACAAAGATGACTCCTCTAAGGTTGTATATATCTTCTGCATATAGATCTATTTGGACCCATTTCTATGGAAAGCCTAAGAGGAAAGTCTTACTCATTGGTCATCGTGGATGACTTATCTAGATTCACTTGGGTGTTCTTTCTGAGAACTAATTCTATCACCTTCAAGATTCTCTCAAGCTTCATTAGACAAATCCTAAATGAACTGAATACTTTAGTTACAATGATTAGAAGTGATCATGACACTGAGTTTGAGTCTCATAGGATGTCTGCATTCTATGATAATGAAAGAATCATACAAAGCTTCTCGACTCCTAGAACTCCACAATAAAATGGAGTTACTAAGAGAAAGAATAGAACCCTGATTGAATCAAGAAGAACATTATTAGCTGAAGCTAACTTGCCTATGTCATTTTGGGCAGAGGCAGTTAACACAACAAACTGTGTTTTGAATAGAAGTCTTATTCATAAGACCAAAAGGAAAACTTCATATTAATTGCTAAAAGGTAAAGTTCCTAATATATCGTACTTTAAAATATTTGGTAGCATAGCTATATACATAACAATGACAAATATCATCTTGCTAAATTTGACAAGAAAGCTGATGATGGAATTTTTGTTGGATACTTAACATCCAGCAAACCATATAGATGCTATAACAAAAAAAAATTAAAATAGAAGAAACATTACATCTAATTTTTGATGAAACTAACATGTTTTTTGAAGGCGGAAAAATCTCCACACCTTCAGATTTGAAAATAAAGGAACTAGCTTGTCATATAGAAGATCTAGTTATAAAGCCAACTGATGCAAGCTCCTTAGTCATATCAACTCCATCAAAAGCAAATTAAGAAGTTGGTGAGCAAATTCAGGGGGATTCATGGTGAAGATGATGAGGAATTGGAAGTCATTAATAAAACATTAAATGAGAATACTGGAAATAGTCAGCCAGATGATCAAGATGGGCAAAAGCAAGTGTGTACAGAAACTCTTCCACATGAGATTTTTACTCATAAAGTCATCCAATCTCGCAGATAATTGGTGATATATCCACAGGTGTTCAAACTAGAAGCGAATTCTCAAAATGAATCTATGCAACAATATTTTCTCTCACGGTTCGAACCAAAGATGTTTGAATAAGCAAATAATGATCTGTGTTGGATTATTGCAATGCAAGAAGAACTCACTCAATTTGAATGAAGTAATGTGTGTTCTCTAGTCGATAGAACAACAAACTATCTAGTTATTGGAACAAAGTGGTTTTTTGGGAATAAGTTAGATGCAAAAGCATAATTATTAGAAACAAGGCAAGACTTGTTACTCGGGTGTATAGACAAGAGGAAGGAATTTATTATGATCAAACATTTGCTCCAGTTGCCATACTTGAAGCAATAAAAATGTTTCTGGCATATGCTACTTATAATAAAATAAAAGTATTCTAGATGGATGTGAAGAGTGCTTTTCTAATTGGTATTCTTCAAGAAGAAGTTTATGTAGATCAGCCTCCAGGTTTTGTCAATCCACCTCATATATCTTAAGTTTATAGATTAAATAAGACCTTATATGGTCTCAAGAAAGCTCCAAAAGCTTGGTATAAGACATTATCTACCTTTCTCCTAAAACATTCTTTCGTAAGAGGGAAGGTAAGAAAAACTTTGTTTATCAATAGGCATAAAAACAGACTTCTCTTAGTACAAATATATGTTGATAATAATATATTTGGGTCCTATGACAGCAATCTCTGTTAAAGATTTGTTATTATAATGCAGTTAGAGTTTGAAATGAGTATCATGGGGGGCTCACCTATTTTCTTGGTCTCCAAATAAGAAAATCTGGTGAGGGCATTCACATTTCTCAATCCAAATGCACCAAGGAAATAATTAAGAAATTTGGAATGGAGAGTGCTAGATTTATCTCATGGTCCAGTAAAAAGCAAAATACAATATCTACATCCACAACTAAGGTTGAATATATTTCGGCTGGAAGTTGTTGTTCACAACTATTGTGGATGCAAAATCAATTACAAGATTATGGATATTCATTTACAAAGATAATAATCCTTTGCGACAGCTCTAGTGTTATCTCCATTGTTTCAAATCATGTACTGCATAATAGGACAAAGCCTAATGAGATAAGGCATCACTTTATTCAAGATAATGTGGAGAAAGGGAATATTCCACTATAATTTATCCTAAAAAATCACCAAAAAACTGATATATTCACTAAACCATTGGATGAAGCAAAGCACACTCATTTTATTAATGAACTTGGAATGCTTGATAGAGCTGAATAAATGTTGTTAAATTTGTTCTATTTTATATTCTGGTAAAAACTTCGACATAAAACTAAATGTTGACCTTCTTG
Source organism: Dactylorhiza incarnata (assembly GCA_033032865.1). Taxonomy (NCBI): domain Eukaryota; kingdom Viridiplantae; phylum Streptophyta; class Magnoliopsida; order Asparagales; family Orchidaceae; genus Dactylorhiza; species Dactylorhiza incarnata. The sequence continues at coordinate 13,718,636 of JAWHQI010000028.1, forward strand.
AATCGACAATTTATAATTATACGTCGATTACTGTACATAAAAGTTAGGTCACCTCTTTTGCCTTCAGAGCATATATAGAGGTGTCGACGGAAGTTTTACAATTATCTTTCTTAAAACCTTTCTTCTTCTTCTCACTTCCTTGATCTCTAACAAGTGTTGCAGGATATAATAACAATATCATCAATTAATTCTTGTTTTGATCTAGATTTCAATGCATTCAAGGACACTGAAAAGAAGTTTTGAGCTATTCTTAAACTATTTATTGATAAAAAATTAACGGATTTACTCTCTATATGATCAAGAATACTATCAGATGAATTAAAAGCATTTCATTCTACCATTGACTTATCAAAAAAGGAGTTCTAACAAGAACAATTAAAGATACTTATGTTCGCATTTATGATATTGAGCTTTAAACACTTTTAATCTACCACGTGGAGTGGACAATGTGGTACTCACATAAGAAGAAGTCACTACTATATTAGGGATGATGAGGTATTCAGGATAAAAAACTTATAATATGAAGAAGAAGGAAGTTTCAGAGGAATATTAGTTCTTTGCCGACATGTGTGGTACAGTCCTAATGTGTAAAATAACATCGCACTATGCATACCAAGGGAACAACCTCAACCCATTGGGATTCTAGTTTTATATAAAAAGATACACTAAAGTAAATACTTGATGAGATTGATATACTCACAGATGAAGAAATGTAAAGTGATCTCTTATGGGTGCATATTAAGTCTAATTCTGCACAATTCATATTCGCTTGTTTGCATATCTAAAGGGATCTTGATACCGCCAGGAAAAAGGTTGACATCTCAGCTGTTTGAACGGTGGGTGATTCAAATCGGGAAACAAGTCTCTATGAAACCGAATACAACTGTCCTTCAAATTAAGGAACAAGTTTTTTGCTTCATCTCCTACTCCTACTGTTACTAATATTCCTAAACCATGTGCTCCCTTACCTCTTTCTATAATTCTCGAGGTTTCTGAATCAACAAGAGTTAATGAGTTTGTCTTCACCAACTCCTCCATTAACTCTCACGTTCTTTGTACAATCTTTTCATCTGTATCATCTTCAATGAATGCTCAGCTGACAATATTTATATAAGATCTCTCTTCCAAGATGGTTGATACTGATACAAGATTAAATATTCCCTCTACTAAGATGGCCTCTCTTCTTGGACGAACATCTTCTTCTTGACTCACTAAAGAATTCTTGAGTTCTCTCTTTGATAGAATCAAGAAGGGGGAGAAGTCTTCTGTCACTAGTCCTGATATTTGTGGACATCAATATACTAATTAGAATGTGCTATCAAATTTTGATATGACATTAACTACTTGGCTGATGTTGCCTTTTTCCAAGGAGGTTCACCATGTCTCTCAAAAGGTCAAGAGAAGGAAATGGATCTTTCTCTCATCATAAGAGATAATTCTTCTTTACATACTTCTTCTCTTAAGACCTATAAGAGAAGGTGCGGGGACATTACGGTCTCTGAATATGGCACATCTAAGGATTGGTTACATAAGGTAAATGACAGTGATACCTCTAGAGCAAAAGGGTTGAGGATTGATAGTTTAACACTGATTAAAAGAGTACTAAATTTTCGTTTGGGAACTAGCACTCACTGTCGCTCTATTCCTCTTATTGAAACTCCATCCTTTGGACCTCCTAAGAAGTAAGTTATTCAAAAATAAGAAGCAAATTTAAAACTTCAAAAGGATCTTGTAAAGGGCAAATGTACTATTAATTCAAATACTTTTATTTCCTCAATTAAAAAGATGATTCATGAGCTCAACAAAAGATGTTACAGTCTCCATGAAGTACATGAATCCGTTTTGGAAGATAGGAGGAATTTAATATATGTTTCAAAATCATTAACTAATCATCCAAGAAGAGAACCACAAAAAATTTCAAGGTATTATGATAAACTTAAAGAAAGTTTACATGGTCACATCTACTCCTTTCTTTGTCAGAATCCTTTTGAAAAGGATAAAGCATAAATAAGTTAATCTGAAATTTGTTGAAGTGTATGACTCTAATCTTATTTATCTTATAAAACTATGGGTACAAAGGATTTTTGGAGAAGATTATTTAAAGAGTATTTAGATCATCCTGTTACTCATGCTCTCATTCAACAAACAGTGAAAACATTCTTTGTGTTTAAAGTTGTTTAACACATAAGAACTATGTATAACAAATAGGGGGAGATTGTTGGGAAAATTTCCTTTATGATTTGAGATATCTTGTTATCAAGGTGGATATATGCAAATGATTCTGGTTCATGTCATATTCAAGATCTTACTCAGGTTGTATAAAGGTATTTTTATAAAGGACTCTCTTAAAAATGTTGACATGCAATATTCTAAAAGTCGATGTACGTGTAGTGGAACCATGGGAAATGGTGAAATACATTGATATATATATATATTCTTTACTTTTAAATTATGCTAAACGTTGAGACTGTGTAAAGACTGAAGTCAGGGCATTATTAAAACAAACATCGAGACGTTGTTTATTGTTCCTCGACGTTTTCTTACTTGTTATGTCAAAGTTTTCTTTCTTCCTCTATTGACTTACTCTGATATGGAGTCAAAGTTCAAGATTTACTCAATCTCATTATGATGTTTACGAGATTAAATTATAGCTTTTGTGGTTCTATTATGGAAGGCTCCTTACATCCATCTACTAGACATGATATATGGATATCTACCCCTTTCAGAAAATGCAATCAATGGAAAACATTCAATAAACTATTCAATTTATTTTTGGGCTAATGATCTTCTTGTAGAACAAAGAAAAAGGACAACAATCTTCTTCACCTCTTTTCTCTTGAGGATTTGAAGAAGAGCAATAGTCTAAAAGGATCTCCTCTCTCTCTCTCTCTCTCCCTCGATCTAGCGACTGTTATATTTTGAAGAACAAATAAAAAGCTTTAACAGATTATTCTCCTCAACATATTCATCATCTTTTCTTGATTGAATCTGAATTTCAAGGGGAATCGACTTCTCTTCTCCTGTCAGATACTCTTCATTAAGTTTAAAGAGTTCTTGAGATCACTCTTTGAAAGATTTCGTGTGGTGGTTGATCCTCCTTATCAAAAGGATCAATGGTGGCTTAGCCACTATATCAAAAGGTTGTTGGTTTGAGAAACCTGATCAAAATCTTATTTGGTTCTAAGAATCTCCTTAATAAAAAATTCAGAAGTTTTCAGTTATAAGAATCTCCTTAACAAATGATTAAGTTTGTGTGGTTCTAAGAATCTCCTTTGCAAAAGATTCAGTTGTATTGGTTCAAGAGTCTCCTTATTAAAAGACTCAAACACAGTTTTAGTGAAATTCCTACCAAAGAGGTAGAAGAGGTGACGTACCCAAATTTGGGGAACCTCTATAAAATTCTTGTGTCTTGTGGATTGCATTTACTATATCTGTAATTATGTTTGTTATTTTATTTTTGTTGTGCTTATCATAGAAAATATATATTTCTGTGATTGTTTGATTATTGAGAAAAGTCAAAAGAAAATTTAATACTCTATTCACCCCCCTCTAGAGTTAATCTCAATCGTCTACCCTACCTTTCAAAATGATGCCAAAATTTCAATAGATCATACATTATGAAAGTGCACAGTTAACCTCACTAGAATTCTCTAGAGGGGGGGGGGGGGGGGGTGAATAGAGATTTAAAAATATTTTGTGCAAAGTTAACAAATATATATATATAATATTCACAGTTTTAAGCTTCCCACACACCAGCAGGAATTAAGCAAATAAAGAAAGAAAAAGCAAAAAGAAAATCACAGCACAACACAAAGAAATATAGTGGTTCCCCAAACTTTGGGTAGTCCACTCTTCTACCCCCTTGGTAGGAATTCACTATCTTGCACTGAGTCTTTTGATAAGGAGACTCTTAGAACCAGTATGAGTCTTTTGATAAGGAGACTCTTAGAACCACTACAACTGAATGTTTTGAAGAGAGATACTTAAAACTCTTTTACACTATTGAAATTGAAATAAGAATAAGAATAAGAAGAAGAAGAAGAAGAAGAAACAATTTGTGCAAGAAGTAATCTTCTTCCTAGCAATAAGATTAGAAGCACAAGTATAGTGAATGTAATCTCTCTTCTATAGTGAGAAGGAGGTTGTAGGCCTTTCTCTCTTTCAGTGAGAGCTTTCAGAAATTTGCAGCAGTATGACTTCAGAAGGAAGAAGAAGAAGAATAAGGCTTTTTCTTGCTGCAGCACTCTTTCACTTTTCTCAATTTTCTCTTTCTTTTCTCTAGGGAGCTTTTCCTCTTATTCAAAAATGGAGTGGATCACTTCTGCTTTTTCTTTGCCAACCTCCTTGTGTATTTATAGCTCTATTTATTCAAAAATATTGCTATAGGAGAATAATCAATTAGCTCACAGAGAAATGGTAAGAGAGAAATCTTCCATAATTAATATTTCTGTAGAAGGAAAGAAGTCATTCAATTTTCAAATAACATCCATAATAATCATAATCAAATTAGCCAAGAATCAATTAGAAGGAAAGATTTAATTCTGAACGGCTATAAGAGAATAATATAATTCCATAAATTCAGATCTACAGAAAGAAAGGATAGAGATCTGGCGCGATTTTGAATGTCATAGAAATCGACGTGCGTCGATTAGAAATCAGAGTTACGACGATTACGATTACGTCGAATTCTGTTTAGAGTTACTTCGACTCATTCTGAGAGGTACGTCGACTACACTTCGACGTTGCGTTGATTACAATTTGACGCATATTTACTTAAACTAATTTTTCACTCTGAGAACTCATTTTCTACTCATTTCTATGGGTTAAGATAAATCATTTCCCCAACAATCTCCCCCTATTTGTCTTAACCCTGATCAGAGAGAAATTTTACTTTTTGTCCAAAGAATACCTTGATATATTAAAGAAGTTTGTCAAGCATTCATCAGAAGAGAAAAAGAAATCATATAAATAAGTAAGTATCTTTCACAGGGTTTAAACCAAGAACTTCTTGTTATACATGAAATTAACAAAGGCAGAGAAGAGTTTCTTAGATAATTGTTCAACAGCTTCAAAAATGTAGGGCCTGGCTCTATCAGGATGCTCCTGAACATTTCTGATAATTGTGTGCAGTTTTGCCAAGCACTTTTCAGCATCAGGAAGAGTGTCATTTATGGAATAACCCTTGCTAATGATAATTGCTGCCTTTTCATCAATTATTTCTATTGTAATGTCTTGAGGTTTCTCTCTCTTTTGTGTAGGTTTGGGCTCAGATGGTCCCTTGTTGTCAACCTTGGGCCTATATTTCCTTTTCTTTTCTGGTTCCTATTTCTCAGGGATCTCAGACATATTTTCTTTCCCTTTCCAGGGTGAATCATGCCATTTGTCTAGTCCTTCTGGTTTTTTAGGCTTCTTATAGGGAATGTAGACATCTTCTGAACACCCTACACCCCTTTTGTGCTTTTGTCCTTTATCTAGGATAAGCCCTGCTTGAGGATTTTTCTTTTGATATGCTTCAACATCAAACAATTTCTTTGGAATTTTTGTCGATGGTTCAGCAAGAATCTGTTCTTTGGTCATTCCCTTCTTGATCTTTTCTATCCAAGCATTTCTCTTATCCACTGTTTCTTTCATAGCTGCTTCAAATTCATACAGGTCTCTTTCTCTTATTTCATTATTCCTCTTTTCCATTTCAAGGTCATTGTACTCTTTTACAGTACTGTCAGGAGAGATATTAGGAATCTTTTCAAACCTCTTTATCTCCTCACAAGCTTTTCTGTATTTCTTTTCCTTTGCATATTCTTTCCTTTCTTCTTTGGAATATTTTTTCCAGTGAGGGATGACCTCTCTTTTTCTTTTCATTTGTCCTCTTGGACTTTGCCTAGGTAAGATTTGAGTAGGTGCTTTAAACTGCTTGGTAGAAGTAAGTTTTGTTGATGGTGGAGATAAAGGTAGTAGAGGAGGTGGAGTTTTCTCTTTAGGAAGATAAGGTGGAGAAGGAACTTTTGCAGGAGGAGGAGTTTGTTCTATAACAGGAGGTAGAATGTCCTTAGGTAGGGTAGTCTCTGCTGAAGAATGTTTTTCTCCTTTAATTTCTTCTGGAGGAACATCCTCAAGTAGGGGTGTCCTAAGTTTGATGTGACTGGCAGAGAATCTAGGAGAGTGATACTGATTTTCTTCCACACAAAGGGGTGCATCAATCCAGACTTGCCCTTTCCAGTCATCAGAAGTAGCTGCTTCTTCCTCCCCCTGGACTTCTGTATCTTTTACTACAACATTCTCCCCCTGAACATATGGAGCATCTACTTTGAATGCTGAATCCACAGCATGGTCTCCTTCTGTATAGTAGGATGAGGATTTACCAAAGGGGTTTTTCTCCTTGAAGGTGTATTCATAGTGAGTGGAGAAGATTTGTGCTTATAGTAAGAAATGGAGTTGGTTTAATATTGAGATATTTGAGAGGAATTAACCCTGAGCTTAAGAGCAATAGAGAACCTCATTGGAGGGGTTTCTGGAGCAACTCTCCCCTTAGTTTATATCCTGCAGAAAGGATATAAACCCTTCTGGCGACAGATTTTGTTCTTGAAGAAGAACATGAAGCTCAGGAAGAGATGCAGAGATGTCGGCCGGTTTGGCTTCACAAGTGGTTAGCATGGAGGCACACTCGTTAGAGAAATTGATCAGTCGTGACTGAAATTCATTCACAAGTTGTTTCAGGGCATCATCTATCGCTTTGATGATGGCAGATTGAGCAGGAGTCGGCGCCATTGATGCAGAGAGAAAGGTAGAAGATGAAGTTTTTGGTGGTTTAGGAGAGTAGGAGTTATGAAATATGAGGTATTATTTAAAGAAGGTGAGACGTCGAAAAGGAAACAGAAATCGAGGTATATTAGGTAATCCAATCGTCAAAAGAAGAAGGAAAGATTTGTTTCCAGTTTTATCATGAAGTCAACGGTCCGTCGAGAAAGGATCGATGTATCTTTGCCTGTAAGAAATCAATGCCAGCGTTGAGTTCTTCTCGACGGTGCGTCGATAGGTAATCGACGTATCTTCAAGTGCTTTCTTAGTTTTGTTGACCTCTTTTAGATTTGCCCAACAATGCTGTTTACAAGCTTCCATCAAGCATTCCTAAGGTGTTGATGAAGTAAGTATGCTTAGTTTCATCCAAGGGTTTGGTAAAAATGTCTACTCATTGACTGTCTATAGGAATATATTCTAAGGTTATCTTGCCTTTTTCTACATTGTCTCTAAGAAAGTGATGTCTGATCTCTATATGTTTGATTCTAAAATGAAGGAATGGGTTGGATGCTATGGATATAGCACTAGAACTATCACAATAGATCTTAGAGTTATTGACTTCCAATTTATAGTCAATAAGCTGATTTGGCATCCATAGGATTTGTGAACAACAGCTCCCAGCAGCTATATATTCAGCTTCAGCTGTTGAGGTTGAGACTGAAGTTTGTTTCTTATTGAACCATGATATTAGCATGTCACCTAGGAATTGGCAAGTACCAGATGTGCTCTTTCTATCAACCCTACATCCAGCATAGTCTGCATCTTAGAAACCTGTCAATTCAAAGTTGGTTTCTGCTGAGTACCATAGACCTAGTTCAGGTGTTCCCTTTAGGTATCTAAGAATCCTTTTTACAGAGGAGAGATGGTATTCTTTTGGATCAACCTGAAATCAAGCACATATGTAGGTGGCAAACATAATGTCAGGTCTGCTAGCTGTTAGATAGAGAAGGGATCCTATGATTGCCCTATATGTCTTTTGATCTACTGATTTTTCCTTATCATCCTTTTCTATAATGGCAAACTAGTTTGGTAAATTTTACCTCATACTTACAACTGACACATATCTGACTTATACTTATCAGATTGTGTTTTAGTCCTTTGACTACTGCCACATTCTTGAAGGTTACTTTCCCTTCTTTGAAATCCCCAAAGCCCCTGGTTTGCCCACAGCTAGAGTCTCCAAAAGTCACTGGTGGTCAATGCTTATCCTCAAAGCTGGTTAATAGATTTTTGTACCCTGTCATGTGCATGGAGCATCCACTGTCCAAGTACCACACCAGCCTAAAGATGTGATACACCTGCACATAAATTTAAACATTAGTTTGGACCCTACTAAGTTGGGGTCCCTTCCTTCCAACAGTGAAAGGTTCAATGAAAGAATAAGTGGGTCTTTCAGAGTACCCATTCTTCTTTAGGAGTGTTGACTTATCATCCCAACAGTCTTTGGTAATGTTGCAGAAATAACATTTAGAATAAAAGGAAATGGATTGAGAAGACTTTTTGGAAAAGGAGAGATTCCTGTCAGATTGGTTGCATCGATAGGAATTTGACGTATGTTCATACTTGCGTTGGTTGGAAGTCGACGCACTTTGATGTATGCGTTGATTAAAAATCGATGCATTATTTAAGTTGAGTCGAGTAGAACTCGACGCACGTTAATAATAACTCGACGCAAATTTATTTCTTTTCTGAGGATATTTACCTAGGATTCCTTCATATATAGTGAAATAATTTTTATTAAAAACAGTAGTTGTTTTTGGATTTTCTTGTGAATTTTCTCCTATCAGATTATTCTTCCTAGTACAGTGGATAGGATGTCTCCAAACAGATTTGCTGGATGATTGAGGTCTGGGTTCTAAATCAATATTAAACTCTAGTTGTCTAAATCTATCAGTGAGATTTTCAGAGATATTTTTGAGCTTTTGACTTCTGCCATTTAGAGAATCTTCAAAGGCTTTTGCCTTTGCTAGCTCATTTCTCAGTGTTTGATTTTCAGTATTGATTTTATCTAGTTGCTCCTCTGATCTAGAGAGTTCATGACTGAGCTCATAGTTTTTATATTGTGTATCCATTTATTTGAGATTGTTCAATTCATTTCTTAGTCCTTTTATTTCTTTCTCAGATTTGACTTGATCTAAACAAAATTCTTTGAAATTATTTTTGAAATCAGTTGAAGAAAAATCTATATCATCAGATATATTTACCAGAGATTTATCTTCAGGCTTCTCAGTAGCCATCAAACAGGTTTCCTCTTGCTTAGCCTCTTCTTGATCATTTTCAGATGAGGTACTTCCTTCAGATTCTGAATCACTCCATGATTGAGCAATGAATCCTTTCTTTTTCTTCTTCTTCTTTAGATCTGTTCTTTTCAGATCTTTCTTATTACTGATCTCTTTAGGGCATTCAGGTGCAATGTGTCCAGGTTTCCTGCAAGAGTAATATATAATTTATTTAGTAGGAGTTTTGTCATACCTGGTTTTTGAGTCTCTCATTCTAGATCCTTCTGTTTTGATCCACTTCTTGAATCTTCTGGCCAGTAGACTGATCACCTCCTCATCACTTGTAGAGGGTTCACCTGCAGTAGCCTTTAAGGCAATATTCTTTTCCTTTGAGAGTGAAGGAGTCTTTTCTTTCTCTTCTTTCTCAGATCTTGTTTTCAATAACTGTTCATAAGATCTTAATTTACCCAACAGGACATCTGTTGAGATTTATTTTTGGCTTCTATAGTCTCTAAATGGCCAGATTCTTGAGTACTAAGAGCTAGGGAAGCAAGTCAGCAATTTGTCATTTATCTCAGTGAGAGATATGTCCTTCTCAAGTGTTCTTAACTCATTTATTATGAGGCTGAATCTGGCATACATGTCAGCAACACTTTCACTGTCTTTCTTCTGGAAGTTTTCATATTGAGAGATGAGTAATGTCTTTTTATCCTTTCTCTCATCAGCACTCCCTTCTAACATTTTAGTGAGAGCTTCCCATATTTCCTTAGCTGACCCACATTCAGCAATCTTTTGGAAGATTTCATCTGAGAGGGTTGAGACTAATATATTCATAGCCTTGGCATCACATGCTTGGGCTTTCTTTTCTTCATCTGTCCATTCAGCCCTTGGAGCAAGTGTTTGTGTGACCTCTCCACTTGAGTTCTTCTTGAATGGCTTGGGAGGACCCGTCATAATAACATCAAATAGTTCTTCATCAATAGAATTCATATAGATCCTAATTCTTGTTTTCAAAACTACAAACTTTTCAAGATTGCACATTGGTGGTCTGGTGGAAGCATAATCTCTGATTTATGCCATAAAAAAATTTAGAAATATATATATGAGGTAGGATCTTTTTGATCAAGGAGTTACCCCTTTTTGATCAACCTCCCTCTGATACCAATTGAAAGTGCATAGTTAACCTCACTAGAATTCTCTAGGGGGGGGGGGGGGTGAATAGAGATTTAAAAATATTTTGTGCAAAGTTAACAAATATATATATATATATATAATATTCACAGTTTTAAGCTTCTCACACACCAACAAGAATTAAGCAAATAAAGAAAAAAAAGCAAAAAGAAAATCACAGCACAACACAAAGAAATATAGTGGTTCCCCAAACTTTGGGTAGTCCACTCTTCTACCCCCTTGGTAGGAATTCACTATCTTACACTGAGTCTTTTGATAAGGAGACTCTTAGAACCAGTCTGAGTCTTTTGATAAGGAGACTCTTAGAACCACTACAACTGAATTTTTTGAAGAGAGATTCTTAAAACTCTTTTACACTATTGAAATTGAAATAAGAATAAGAAGAAGAAGAAGAAGAAGAATAAGAAACAATTTGTGTAAGAAGGAATCTTCTTCCTAGCAATAAGATTAGAAGCACAAGTATAGTGAATGTAATCTCTCTTCTACGGTGAGAAGGAGATTGTAGGCCTTTCTCTATTTCAGTGAGAGCTTTCAGAAATTTGCAGTAGTATGACTTCAGAAGCAAGAAGAAGAAGAATAAGGTTTTTTCTTGCTGCAGCACTCTTTCACTTTTCTCAATTTTCTCTTTCTTTTCTCTAGGGAGCTTTTCCTCTTTTTCAAAAATGGAGTGGATCACTTCTGCTTTTTCTTTGCCGACCTCCTTGTGTATTTATAGTTGTGTTTATTCAAAAATATTGCTATAGGAGAATAATCAATTAGCTCACAGAGAAATGGTAAGAGAGAAATCTTCCATAATTAATATTTCTGTAGAAGGAAAGAAGTCATTCAATTTTCAAATAACATCCATAATAATCTTAATCAAATTAGACAAGAATCAATTAGAAGGAAATATTTAATTCTGACCGGCTATAAGAGAATAATATAATTCCATAAATTCAGATCTACAGAAAGAAAGGAAAGAGATTTGGCGCGATTTTGAATGTCATAGAAATCGACGTGCGTCGATTAGAAATCAGAGTTACGACGATTACGATTACGTCAAATTCTGTTTAGAGTTACTTCGACTCCTTCTGAGAGGTACGTCGACTACACTTCGACGTTGCGTCGATTACTATTCGACGCATATTTACTTAAACTAATTTTTCACTCTGAGAACTCATTTTCTACTCATTTCTAGGGGTTAAGATAAATCATTTACCCAACACATTATATCGAGGTATGATTGGATCTTTATAGTACTTTAGTGTGTCTAGACATGATATTATGTTTCTCATATGCTTGTGTGCTCGCTTTTAAACCGACCCTAAAAAATCTCATTTAAATGTGGTTAAATGCATGTTTAGGTATCTAGTAGGAACATCTAAACTTGGCTTATGGTATCCTCGTAATAATTCTCTTATTTTGCATGGATATTTTGATTCAAATTATGCGGGATGTTCATAAAATCATAAAAGCACTAGTGACACTTAACATTTCTTAGGGTCATCACTAGTTTCATGGTCGAGTAGGAAATAAAATTTTGGTGCCCTCTCCACCGCCAAGGTGAAATATATTACACTTGGTGGCTATTGTGCACAAGCACAATGGATGACTCAAAAACACTAGAATGCTTTGGGATTCAATTCAATAATGTATAATTAAGGTGTGATAATAAAAGCGCAATTAATCTAACTAACAATCTGTTTCACCATTCTAGATCCAAACACATAAATGTTAGGCACCACTTAATTAGAGACAAATTAAGAAAGAGAAAGTTAAGAATAGCTTCATTGGCACTGAATCTTAGTTAGCAGACATATTCATGAAATCACTCTCCAATGCACAATTCAATTTACTTTGGTTGGAGTTGGATGTTTTAGACCCTTTAGGCTAAATTTCTAAAATCCACAACCTCTTGCAAATTTTCATATTTTCTTGTTTGTGTTCGCTACACCTTATTATATAAACACAAAATCCATAAAATTGAAAAAGAAATTTTTCGAAAACATGTTTCTTAAAGAAAAATACAAATCTCTATTTACTATTACAGCGTGATGACCTCGACCGCTGGTGATAGCTGTTGATTCTCTTTTTCTTGATTTTATTATTTTTCATTGTATTTTTGCTATCATAAGATATTCTATTTCTGATTTACACATTAATGTTCTCTGATCACAACAAAATTATTATGTTTTTTTATCATTATTGCTTTCTTTCGAAAAAATCAAAACAAAATAGAAAATTACAAAATAATTCTAAAATACAAAAAATGTTCTTTACATTGTTTTAATTATGTTTTTGCATCCTTATTTGAAAAAAACTTTATTGAAACTACATTGATATTCATGTACTAACATAAGAGAAGTGTGGTTTAAATATGCATATTTGATAACAAGTGAATTAGGATCCCTTGGTCATTCAAATTAAAATAAAATTAAAATAAATAAATGACAAGGATAACTCCCCCAAACAATACTTCTCGACGGATATTTCATCTCGACGGATACGTCAATATGGAAATGACGCAACGTCGATATCAAAGTTCAATTCAGAGTTGAAGAAGATTTTGAAGCAGCTTCTATTAGAACTCAGATATGCATCGATAAGAAGACAAATGTATTCGACGCAACATCGAATACAAACACAGAATTAGAATACTTCCTAGATTCTATTCTAAAGTTCATTCCGACCATATATAAGGAAAGTATTTGAATTCTAAAGGACCGTTCATAGTCAAGAATATAAATAAGAATTACAGAGAAACAAAGAAGATACATTTGGAAGTTATTCAAATAGGTGTTTGAGGGGTTGCCAACATAAATGGAAAGTAATCTATCTTTATTCGATAGAAGAATAGTATAGGGCAAGAGATAGTGAATACAGACACAATAAGACATACAGATATTCTAATCTTCCCTCTCGGCCGCTCTCTGTCTCTTTCATACACCATACAAAAAAAAGATCTCTGCACAAGCAACAAGGCTTCTTCTTCCCCTCCTTCTAACAACAAGAAGCAATCAACTACAAAGAGATCATCTTCAAGATGAAAAGCTCTATAATCCTTGCATCTCTTCATCTCAAGCAAAGATTCATCTACTGGACAGAGATCCACATAAACACCACAGTGCCTGAATCCTCAATGACTACTGCAGGAGGATTTAATAAGAAGAATCATCTTTCTTTCTTCTTTACTCTTTCATTTTCACTTTTGTAAACTGAGTAAAGAGTCCTTAGAATCCCTCTTCAAAGGATTTAGTGGTTAAATATCTCCTTATCAAAAGATCTAGATTGGTTCTAAGATTCTTCTTATCAAAAGGCTTAGTCCTTAGTTCTAAGAGTCTCCTTATCAAAAGACTCGATGGTTCTAAGAGTTTCCTTATCAAAAGACTCAGGCACTGTGATAGTGTATTCCAATAAAGGGGGTAAAAGAGTGGAGTACCCATAATTTGGGGAGCCACTATAGATCTTGTCTCATTTGTGCTGTGATTTTTTGTGCTATCCATTTACTTAATTTATGTATTCAGTGCTTATTTTATTCTGGATTGGATAGCTGAATGCATAGTTGTTAGAAGTGTTTTATTGTGTTGTGCATAATAAATGGAAAAAGTTTAAAACTCTATTCACCCCCTCTAGAGAATATTCAGATGACTCACTATGCACTTTCAATCTCTTAAGATATGACTGTATGATTCTATGTGAGACTGAGGTAGGATTCAAGGTTGAATCTGAGTTGTAGGATCCAGTGATTGGGATCTGAGGTAGGGAACTTATTGTTCCTGAGGTAGGAGTTTTGTACCTTGAGGTGTAAGATCTCTGGTAGTAGATCTGAGTTTGGAGGAGGTTTGTTGTGGCTAGCACATTGCTAGATAGGCGGAGGGGAAAGTGGAGAAACCCAGCATGGGAAACCAATATAAATATTTGTGTTCTCTGTGGTGTGTTTGTGTTGTGTGTGATTTATCTTTTAATCCACTACAATTATTTTTAAAAGGATAAACACCTATTCACCCCCTATAGGTGGTATAGATCCTTATTCTTTCAATTGGTATGCGAGGGAGGTTGTTCAAAAAGAAGTCTAATAACTTGAACAAGATCTACCAAGGGATATACTACTCACCATGCATGCGTGAGAGAATTACAAAGAGATGAGCTCAATGAAACTCCCCATCTGCACAAAAGAAAAATTTCACATATGGAAAGAAAGAGTCGGACTAAAGATCCAAGGTTATTCATCGCAATAGAAGAGGGACCCTTTGTCCCTATGAAAGCTTCCACCATAGATCCAACCAAGAAAGTCCCCAAAAATTATAATGAAATGACTAAAGATGAAATTGTCCTAATCACCATGGATAAGAGAGCTAAGACCATCTTGGTCAGTGCCATAAATGATTCAACCTTTCAAAATCTGATTCACTGCAAAACTACAAAGAAAATATGGACTCCTTGATTGTATTCATAGAAAGAATTGAAGAGGTTAGAGATGACATGAAATCTCTCCTCAACCAAAAATATGAAGCCTTTAGGCAGGACAAGAAGGACTCCATCTCAGACCTCTATGAGAAGTTCTTCAAGATTGTGAATGGTCTCAGGACTTATGGAAGAGACTTCTTTAATTATGACATGAATGATGAATTCTTAAGATCCCTCAATAAGGAATGGGATATCAAAATCTGTGTCATCATAGAAATGAGAAATCTGACAAGAATAGAACCCCAAATTCTCTTTGGAAAGTTGTTGTCCCATGAACTACAACTGAATACCAGAAAGGCTGAGGAGGAAACCTTCAAATCATACTCCAAAGAGAAAGCTGTTGCATTCAAAGCTAAAAGCTCTATAAGGAGTAGAGATGACTCTCCAATCAACCAGGAGAGGATTGCTGAGCAAGAAGAATCTGAGTCCAGCACCTCAGGTTCAGAGTTGACGGATGGAGAACTCTCACTGTTCTCCAAGTAATTCAAGAAATTGCTATCAAGAAGAAGATTGGACAGGTATAAACCATCTTCTTCCAACTCCAGAAGATCTGATCATAACAATGACAGGTC
Organism: Dactylorhiza incarnata; assembly: GCA_033032865.1. NCBI lineage: Eukaryota > Viridiplantae > Streptophyta > Magnoliopsida > Asparagales > Orchidaceae > Dactylorhiza > Dactylorhiza incarnata. The sequence continues at coordinate 13,733,859 of JAWHQI010000028.1, forward strand.
CAGGCACCAACCACAAGAAGAGAGGTATGATTCTAAACCAAGTAAACATTCTTCTGCTAATATTATTTGCTACTATTGCAAGAAACCAGGTCATGTAATAGCTAAATTCCTATCCAAGAGAAAGGAAGGGAAGAGATCTGAGGAAAAGAGATCTCATAAGGGCAAGAAGCATGAAAGGAGCTTTATTGCTAATAAGACCAAGACACTAATTGACAGCAACAACTCTTCTGAATCTGAAGAAGAAGCCTGCATTGAGCTTACTGCATTGTCTAAAGATGAGGGGCAGGATGATTATCCTCCTGCCATGGTGTGCATAAGGTCACCCTTATCCATGTCTAACAGTGAAGAAAAGGACTGTTATGGGCTTATGGCCATGATTGAGGAAGAAAGTTAGGATTAGTCCATCTCACCTGCTAAGGTACAAATTAATGCTCCCCTATTTGCTACTGACTTTGAATCAGAAGTACAATATTATTATGATACAGGTTCTGAAAGATCATCCTCATCTGAGTCTGATCATGAGGATGAAGCTAGACTAGTAGATCAGTACGGTGTCTTGCTAGACGCTCTGAAAATAAGCAAAAAGCTTGTCAAGGCACAAGCTGAGGATATTGAATTCCTAAAGCTTGCTAAATCTGAACTACTTGAGAAAGATGAGAAGTTAGCTCAAGTTTGTGATGAACTCAGCAAGCTAAGAGGGATCTCAAAGGTCCAAATTGATGCACTAAGTCAGAAGAACAAGATCATCAAAGATATTGAGGATAAGCTCCTCATTGAGAGGAAGCTCGTGGCTAGGATTTCCAAACCATAAACTGTGCTACCGATTATTGAAAGTTTTTTTGCACCATATAGAGGTGGTGTAGGATATACTAAGGAGAAAGACAAGGGCAAGACCATCAAGGATCAGACTATTTTTCAAAAGGTCATATTGCTTACCGATACCTATGATCATGATCTTTCCTATGGCTTCCTGTCCAATGAGTGCTCTACCAGTGGAACAAAGCCATAAAATTCAAGGAATAGTGCATATATTGGACAGAGTGCCTTCAAGGCACCTCATGAGGAAATCCAGATGAAAAATCATGGATCATTTGTGTTTGGCTCTATAGCACGAACACTCAAAGGGAAGGGAAAGGCTATTCCTCAAAGGTCTATCCCTAAAATGAAACATGTGACTGTGCAACCCATCTTCCATCATGTTCACATCCACAAGATTCATCTAAGAAATGCTAAGAATGCAGCAGCTTACTCTTTTGATATCAACATTCTCACTCTACTCAGTAGGTGACTCAAAAAAGGAGGTACAGTAGGTTTGAATGCTTGTGTTGTGGCAAAATTGGGCACTTTAGCATAGACTGTTGGTTCAATCCAACAGTGCCTATGGCAAAGAATATGAGGCTTGCCAATAGTATTGTTGTGAAGCATCATGTAGTTAGGACTAACAAGAACCAAGGACCCAAACCTATTTGGGTTCCTAAGGTTAGGTAATCTCATTTTGCAGGGATGTCCAAAGGCCAATCAAATGCCAATATGGTACTTGGATAGTGGATGTTCCAAATACATGACTGGAACAAGAAGCCATCTAAAGGACTATTCCCCAGTGAAAGATGGACCCAAAGTAATCTTTAGTAGATCAGACGGAAGGGTAACAAAAGGCTATGGTATGATTAACATGACATAATCTCAATAGCAAAAGTAGCTTATGTAGAGGTGCAACACAATCTCATAAACATAAGTCAACTATGTGACTCAGGCTATATCATTATTTTCCACAAGGAAAAGTGCCTAATCAAGAAGTTATTGATCTTGAGATTGTTTAACAGGCACTAGGAGTGGAAATGTCTATTGCTTGAATTTCATTTGTTTAGACTCTTCTGCACCTATTTATTTAGTAGCAAATGAAAAGGAGTCTCTTTGTGTACAATGACACAAGAGACTAGCTCACTTGAACTACAAGAAAATCAACAAGTTAATCTCAGAAAACCTAATTATGGATGGACCCAATATCAAGTGCATTAAGGATGTCTTATGTCATGCATGCCAAATGGGCAAGCAAACAAAGTCTACCTTTAAGAGCATTGCTCACATGGACTCTACTTGGTGCTTATATCTATTGCACATGGATCTATTTGGTCCTATGTCTATTCGCAGTTTGGGAGGGAAGTCTTACTCTTGTGATAGATGATACCATTTTTGATTCTCATGGGTATTCTTTCTTAGAAGAAAGTCTGATACCTTGGACACATTTGTGTCTTTTGTCAAACAAATCCAGAATGAAATGGACTGTACTATGGTCAAAATCAGAAGTGGCCATGACACAGAATTCCAATCTGGAGCTATGACAGAATTCTACAAATGTCAAGGTATCTTACAAGAATTCTCTTCTCCCAGGACACCACAATGGAATGGAGTGGCTGAGAGATAGAATAGAACCCTGATTGAGGCTGGTAGGATAATGCTAAGTGACTCTCCATTGCCTTAATACTTTGGGATGAAGTAGTGAACACAACTTGTAATGTACTAAAAAGAGCCTCTATCACCAAGGATCACAAGAAGACTCCATATGATCCGATGATAGAAAGAAAACCAACCTTATCCTACCTTAGAATCTTTGGGCGCAAGTGTTATATCCTGAATAATGGAAAATCCCATTTAACTAAGTTTGTTGAGAAAAGCATTGAGGGTTTCTTTGTTGGATACAACAGCCATAATAGGGCATATAGAGTGTTCAACAAAAAGACCCAAGTTGTAGAAGAATCAATTCATGTTGCATTTGATGAGGCTAGCCTGATATGTAAGGGATAGTCTAGTTATTCTAATGTTGCAGGATCAGAAGTAAAGATAAAGGAGTTAACCATTGTTGATGAAACTGAAGTCAACAAGTCTTCCCACCAGATATGGATGATGATGAAGAGAATCAATCGCCGGAAGAAGTACATGAATATGTAGAAGAAGTTCAGTAGGCTTAAAATGAAGCTATGAGGACTCCAAGAAGGCTACCAACTGCCAGCAGACATCTAAAAGATCACCCAAGCAATCTAATCATTGGAGATGCAAGCCAAGGTGTCAAAACCAGAAGTAGAGTGCATAATGAAGCTATGTTCCTGAGCTTTCTATCTCAAATAAAACCCAAGAAGTTTGAGGAAGCAAATGGAGTTCCTTCTTGGATCATAGCTATGCAAGAAGAATTAAACCAGTTCAAAAGATGTAAAGTATGGAAACTGGTTCCTAGACCCCAAGGACAAAATTAGATCAGAACCAAATGGGTCTACAGGAATAAAATGGATGAAAATGGTGTAATCATTAAGAACATAGCAAGGATGGTTGCAAAGGGATACATACAAGAAGAAGGGATTGATTTTGATCAAACCTTTGCACCTATAGCCAGACTTGAAGCAATCAGACTATTCCTTGCATTTGCAGCCCACAAAGTATTTAAAGTCTACCAAATGGATGTGAAGTCTGCATTCCTTAATGGTGATTTGAAGGAAGAAGTTTATGTAGAGCAACACTGAGGTTTTATAAATACAACCTTCCCTGATCATGCTTATTTTTAAGAAAAATATTATATGGTTTAAAACAAGCACCTAGAGCTTGGTATGATACCATGTCTAGGTTCATCATTGAAAACAAATTTTCAAGGGGGATGATAGACAAGACATTATTCCTAATAGAAATTAAGGGCAAGATATTGCTAGTTCAAATATATGTTGATGACATTATATTTGGCTCTACAGATGATAACTTTTGCAAAAAGTTTGCCAACTTAATGGAAGGGAAATTTGAAATGAGCATCTTGGGAGAGCTAAAATATTTCTTAGAACTCCAAGTGAAACAGTCTGAAGATGAAATCTTCATCTCCCGGTCTAAGTCCACTAATGAATTGATAATGAAGTTTGGAATGGAGATTGCCTCCACAATGAGGACTCCCATGGGATCAAATGTAACTCTAGACAAGGATGAGAAAGGGAAACCTTTTGATGAAACCATATACAAATGTATTATTGGCTCCCTGCTCTACTAGACTACTAGTAGGCTAGATATAATATTTGCTACATGTGTATGTGCTAGATATCAGGTAAACCTTAAGGAATCTCACTATTCCTCCACAAAAAGGATCTTAAGATACCTTAAGGGCAATATAATCTTGGCCTATGTTACCCTATGAGTAATAATTTTGAACTGATTGGGCACTCAATTGCAGATTATGCAGGATTCAAAGAGGATAGAAAAAGCACTTCAGACACATGTCAATTCTTAGGCAAGAGACTAATCTCAGGGAGCAGCAAGAAGCAAATAACTGTAGCCATTTCAACTGATGAGTCAGAATACATCTCAGCTAAAAGTTGTTGTGCACAAATACTTTACATATAACATGAACTGGAAGACTACAATATCAAGATCAACAAAACATCAATGTATCGTGACTCATCCAGTGCAATTTCAATTGCTAAGAACTCTGCATCATACAACAGGACTAAGTATATTGAATCAGGTACCACTTCATCAGGGAGCATGTTGAAAAGGAAGATATCTTTCTTGAATATGTCCCCACTGACAGACAAGTGGCAGATATCTTTACAAAACCCTTTGATGAAGCAAAATTTAATTTTTTTTTATTATGAGCTTTGTATGCTAAATCTAGAATAAGTGTATTAATGTTCACATATCTTCAAGTATTGTGTATGTGGATGCTAACAATGTACTTGCAGGAAGTCAATGTGAAAATGCAGGAAAATCTCTAAGTATTATCTTTGATGATGAGCATTCAAAATGACATAGAGGTCTTGTCGATGGGTTGTCAAATCGACACAACAGTTGTATCATCGTGATGAACATTTGACACTCAAATATTAGCATATATTGGATCCTCCATCACAACCGTTGAATCGTGAATCAATTTCCAAAGTAAACACACCCAAGTATGCGCCTCTTGACATTCCAAAAATAGAATATATAAATAGGTCAAATGCTTAGAACTAGATTATAATTTCATTTTCCCTAAGTCATCAAAATGAAAGTTTGTCCCGCTCGATAACTTGTGACATCACCGACCTCCAGTTCTTCAATTTTCTTGCAATGGTGCCAAAGAAAGAAGAAGATTCTTACAATATTGGATGTGAATTAGTCAGAGGAGGATTCAATAGAGTAGATGACGAGATCAAATCAGTTATTGGATTACTGACTGTCGCTGGTCTGGAGTACATATTATCTGAACCTACAATTATTATGCATAGAGAGTTGTTGGATTTCTATTCCAAGCCCAAGATGAGCCCCTTGAGGAAAGCCATCAAAACAAGGGTTGGTGATACCTTGTTGATAGTGACAGTTCAAGGGTTGACAAGAGCACTGCATCTGCCAAGATGTGAAGAGGATGATGTGGAAGATGATATTTCTAATGAAGATTATTCTGAAGGTCTGAAGTGGTGTGGACATGATGTAGAGTGATATGGATCACTGAAATGGGCCAAATTCAACTCCAAAGGAAAACTTCTTGCAAATATCATTGGGAAGGTCCTCATATATAAGCCAGGTTCGCATGATAGAATATCAAGAGAAATATTTGAGATCATGACAAGGGTCATCCTGAGCAAGAGAACTAATTGGGCTCAGATCCTCTTTGGCAAAATTCAGGAAAGTTTCAGTGCCCCAAACTTTAGAAGGATTCTCTCTATATCTGCAGATTAGTCTATCAAGTAAACTGAACAAAAATTTAGGCACTTCCCTTCACCGAATGAAGAAAATGGACATCAGAACTCTGGAAAGGTGGGGGAAAGTATTCTCTAAGGCTCCAAAGAAATATGGGGAAATCAGTTTAGGAAAAAGGAAGAAAGCTGATGTGACTGAAGAAAGTTCTTCTGAAGAGGAGGAACATGTTGACAATCCTACCCCTACACGCACTGAGGGGGAGACTAGTCAGACCTATGTTCTATGTTTAATACCATAACCATTGGCTGAGCCCATGGTTACTGATGAGGTTGTTCCCACTTGTTCTACTACAGAGGCTGATGATAGAGATGCTGCTGCTCAAGGAGGTGTTCCAGTTGAGGGGGAGAATCAAGGTGAGCTCCCTGCTCTAGAGGTTAAGGCAGCAACCCTCACTGGGTTGGCTGTCCAAGAGGACTTGGAGAGTTCTAAGAAATTTGTGGATGATGCTGTTCTTGAGAAAGAAGATACTGAAGTCAACCAAAATCATCAAGAGCAAATGCACATAATCACCGATGGAGAAAATTTACGTAGAGAATTCATTTTGTGTCCACGACCAGGAGTTGCTGATCAAAGACAGGACTCCCCTGATAATCTTTTTGATGATGATGTCATGGTTGACATGTATCAAAATCTGCTAAGAAAAGTGGCTGAGAAAGAGCAAGATGTTCCAATCTCATCTGCTCCACAGTCTCAAGAAGAAGCTTCAGGTTCCATGATTACTCAGATAAAGGCCTTGCTAACCGAAGAAAGGCTACAATATTAGTCTTTTATTGACAAAGTTATGAAGAAAATTAAGGATAACATATCTGCTCAGATGAAGAGATGAAGGAAGAGATTGACCATGTCAATGCTCAAATGACTACTGGTTCACCAAGGCAGAAAAATTTGTGGACTATAAGATGAATTCCCTTCAATCTTTGGGTTAGAGGATGGACTCCACCCTGGAATTCAATCAAAAATTAGTCGAAAACTTAGAAAGTGCAGTTGATTGGATCACAAAAAGAATAGCTGACAGTCAGAAAGTAATCATGAACAAATGTGTGAACACTCAAGAGTTTGTTGGAACATGGTCTTCTGCATATCCTAGGTTTGAGAATAACAAATCCTACGTGTATTTGATCTTTTATGTTGAAGTGTGCAGGAAACAAGTCCATATGACTCAAGGATAGCATAAGAAGGTTGCCCCCAAATTTGAAGCCAGAATTTCAACATGTCCACTAGCACCGGCGGTAGCACCTAGCGTGGGCGCTAGCTCTGATTAGAGCAATTTCAGGAGGCAGATATAAAAGGAGATAGCGCCAGGCGATAGCATCTAACGCAGGTGGTAGAATATAGCGCAGACAGTATCGAGTAGCGTAGGCGGTAGCACAAAGCACAAGAGGAAGGCAACCGGCTTGCTTAAAATGAAAGATTCTCACACGGAGAATATTTCCTAAACCGGGATAGCGCCGGCGGTAGCGATAGCGCAGGCGCTAGATCCAAGGCTATAAAAAAGACCCCTTGGATCCGTCTTCTTCATCCTCTTATGATCCTAAATTCCAAAGCTTCGTGTCATAGCATATAGAGGAAGATTCAGAGAGAGACTCCCACAAATCCATGAAGGCTTAAGGATATCATTGGAGAAGATTTCAACACGCTTCATCGTTATGATGAAAGACCGCATCGACTACGATCATACTCTGCGGGTCTTCATCTACTTCTCCAAGAGATCCATATAGGGAGTTTTTATATTGTTGTTATTTGTTTCATCTCTTTTAAATAGTGTAGTAAATTTGCCTCGCGTTGGCGACTAGATCTGGGTAGGACTTAGGGCAAAAATTCTCCTCGTATTGGCGACTAGGTCTAGGGTGTAGATCTAGGGGATGCTCGAGGCCATATCCGGGGAAGGATTGTCTAGAGCGGCTTGAGGCCGTATCTGGGGAAGGATAGGCTAAAGCCACTGGTTCGCGGGGATACAAGTCGTGATAGAAAACAAAAAGGGATTTTTACTTATTCGCCTTTGATTTCTAGCGTCATAGAAATCTAGTTATGTAATCAATTTTTATCAATAATAATCATGTCTCTTTTTGTAATGAAATTTATTTACTCTTCATTTCTCTAAATTGTTTATTTCTAACTCTTTCATTATAAAACAATTTAGATCTTCATTATAAATCACTATTTAAATCTACTTACTTTTTAATTTATCAAAATATAATAAAAGTTGAAAAACCCTTATTCACCCCCCCCCCCCCCTCTAAGGGCGCCTACCGATTCAACAAGTGGTATCAGAGCTAGTTTTTATTCCAAACGGTCTAACAACCAGGAATAATGGCGTCTCATGATCTCTCTTCTATAAGTGGGGGAAATTTTTATGAAAAAGAAAAATCTCTTGCACCACCTTTATTTGAAGGGAGAAATTATAAAGGGTGGAAAATTTTAATTGAAAAATTTATTAAAACTTTAGATATCGAAGTATGGAATTTAGCAATAGTAAGACCAGCGGATGAATCAAATAAAAAAATGTCATCTAAATGCAAAAGCCAAACACTATTTATTTTGTGGTCTATCAAATGAAGTTTTCAAATTAATATATTATTTTTCTAGTGCATACAAAATATGGAAATTTCTTGAAGAAATGTATGATCTTCCTCTCACAGGTATGGAACAAACACAGGAGGAGAAGGACATACAAGCATCCACCATTATTCAAGAAGATCTCTCATAGCAAAACCATGGAAATCATGGAAATTGATTTAGACGAAGAGATAAATTCATCAAGAGAAGATGAAAATTCATATATAAAGGAGGAAGACCTAGAAGACAAAAAAGGAACTTCATATTCACATCTTACCTTTTCCGATATCGTTGTAAGAAAGTCTAATTCTTCTTCTTGTGTGATAACTTCTATTTCTACCTTCCATATACTAAAAATGGCTAAATGTAAAATCAAGCAATTGAAAATTGCTAATAAAATATTACGTTTAGAAAATAAAACTTTGAAAGCAAATGTGAATGTAGAATCCAAAAATGATGTGTTTGTATCTCCATCATGCCCTTCATCATAACGAAAAATTGATAAAAGAAAATAATATTTTATCTCATAAACTAGAATCTTTAAAATGACTCTTTCAAAAAGGATAAATAATTTTAAATATCTTATCTCTACTTTATCCTCAAAATTATGTAAAGCATCTACTAGTTTTTCAAATTTCATAAAACATACATCTAGTAGAATATTTAATAATAAAAGCATGATGAATGTTGATCCTCATTTGGTATCTCCCAACTTTAACATGAATGTTCACAAATTTCCTACTAGTAATACTTTTAAAAATTATCATGGAAATGTGAATTATAATAATATCAAACCAAAACATGAATCGAGACCCACAATTAAAAAGAACACACTACCCTCACTTGAAAGGGCTCATTCATCTTTGTCTTCCCAAAAATCATCATGATGTATTTGGGTACCCAAAGGAACCATCTCACATGGTCAACTTTGGATACCTAAATCTCTTATTTACTAGTGTCATTCATTTGCATGAAGTAGAAATAAATCAAAATGAATTACAAAATACTCTACTTCATGATATACATAATGTTCCTTTTTATTTTTTATTTTTTTTGCTTAAGCCACCATGCCATGGTCACCTAATAGAATATTTGAAATATGACTTTTAAAGCCTAAATGAAGTCTACAAATCAAATTAAATTAAAAGTAAAAGTCAGTTTTCTTTCATTTATAAATGACCAATCTTCTATTATTAAAATCATTGCCTATATATATCATATAGTATTCATATAAATTGAACTATAAATTTGTTATAAGATATTTTAATTAAATCAAGTTATTAGGCTATTAAGCACTTTAGCCTTCATCAACAAAATTAGAGAAATAACATGATCTAAAAGAAAGTTCAAGATCTAAAAGAAAGTTCAATTTTCAATATGTTCTTTTTCCTTTTCAAAACAAAAAATGTATTGTGTTCACTCCTTGATGTCAAACATGATCTAAACCATCACTATTGTTCACCTATCAAAAATCACATATATATTCAAAATTCATAATTAAAAAGAAAACAACTAAAATGTATTGAAAGAATTTACCATCATAATGAATATTGAATTCACATGCACCACCATGATCTATCGATGTCCTTTGCTAAAAATCTCTAAAATCATATATCATAAGTCATATCAAAGTCTTCTAAAACAACTATTTCTATCACATTTGTATGAATTATATGATGACAATTGATATTATAATTGCATACCATGGTTGGTGTATTATGTGTGTATTGTGATTTATTTCAAGTTTACACCTTAGAATCATTTTGATATCAATAAGATCAAATTAAATAGAATCTTCACTTTCTAAGTCAATAAATTGAAACACAATTATACTTTGGCATAACATTAATCTCAAACTTATCATACTAACATTGTCACCTAAAGAATATCAGTATCTGTGTTAGGTTTTATATGTTTACCAAGATATACAGGCTGGGTATTCTTATCTAGGGCATATCTATGTTATTCTTTGCATGAACATCATTTCATACTAATCATTTAAATCATGCTTATTTGGCTTATTCGAACATGATATCTTGTGCTTACATTTCTTATCATTTTTAACATACATTATATTGATAAATATAAGCCTTAGACAAATTAAAATGAAGATATAAGAAAATATATATCATGCGTTGACAAGCAGTATAAGAAATTGCTAACGTTTTATGTAATTTGTACTATCTAGACATCTCCAAAAATTCTAAAATTTCTACATAAAACTACTTTTGGGACACTTAATCAAGATCAATAATCAGAATGTCCAAAATCTCGAAAATAGTGTACTGTTTGTCACGCTAGCGCTAGCGTCGGTGCTAGCTCGAGTTTCTGATTTTCTGTAATTTTACAATTCTGAAAAATAACGAAAAATATACTATTTTATATGTACTACTCATTTTTGCATTTTTGCCTATAATTAATTTTTAAAAAATTAAAATACAAAATTATAAAAGCCAAATTACAAAAAATATTTTTCTTACTTTCTTTCTTTGCTTATTTGTTTAAATTCTATTTTAATATGCAAAAATCAAATACAAAAATATAAAACAAAAACAAGTATCAAAATTTTTTTTTTTTAACTTAACTTTTCTATTTACATGTATCTTGCGAAAGGGAGATTTGGGCTATCATCTCATCACATCTCCTAGTACCGGGTGAACCCCTCATAGGGTAGACCTCAAGAAGTCCAAGATCAATTATAAAAGTTCAAACTTTAAAACAAAATTATTTTATAAAAAAAAACATTGTATGGATTTTATTGTTCATATCAAGCTTGATTTAATCTATCATTAAAAACCTACAATGTTGCAATTTATCTTTTCAAACTACTTTGAACATTGTTTTTATCATGCTTTGATATATCTAATCATATGTGCATCAATTGTATTATAAAAGTTGTGTAGAATCAAACTTAACATGCCTCTAAGTATGAGTAAATGTTTTATGATTGATAATGATATTTATTCACTCACTTATTTTGGCAAAGTCTACATGTGCTTTTAATCTAAGAATGCTTGCTTATGTATTGTAATTGTACAACGAATTAAATTTGCACAAGTATATTACCTACACTACATTTATTTACACTCATAAAAATTAAGAACCTTTTAAATTACATTGGTTTGCAAAACAAGTGTATTCGGAGATCTTTGTACAAAACAAAATTCATGAAATAAATTGACAAAGATAAATCCACCAAGCACTACTTGAACCTCCTGATAAGTCTTAATAAGCGCTGTGAGGTTGAGCACATTGGAAAGAATAGTAAAGTGTCTTGTGCAAACCTTCATTTTTTTAAGAAAAACCACTTATTCTTAAGTACACCGAATCACACAAAAAATCAATATTGAAAAATAAAGTGTGTGATCCCCCAAACACTACTTTGCACCCCGATAAATCTTAATGAGCATTGTGTTTGCAAAGCACCTTGGTAGTTGTACATTTTCTTTGTGCATAGACGTGTGTGGAAGTAAAATTATTTATGTTTTATTGTGCACGTTACTCTACATATGTCTTTTATTTTTGATTAAATCATTTGTTTACTCTATTCAAAATACACTTATGTGCACATCATTATCTCCCATAACACTTCTTCTTATGAGTATTGGATCCTAATGCTAAATTTTATACTACTCTTTATATATAAATGCACTAGATAACCTAGCATGCTCTTTACAATGTTTGATATGTCTTGAATTTGTGAATTGAAATAACATTGTAGTAGTTTCTTTGCGATATTTTTCATGCTTGGTTACTTTATTGTCAAAATTTAAAATGAATAATGAGTTACAATAACATTGTTTTTGGAACATAAACTCATATCTTTTTACAAAAAGATGTTTCTTGTATTTCTATAAGTCTTCCGCATCATCACCATATATTTTTACCTTGCACTTTCATGCTTATATCAAAGTCTTAAATCTCAAAATTCTTTTTTCAACAAGTGGTAGACTTGCTTGGTAGAATTTATGTTGGTTGTTCTGACACGAATATCATTTTATGTTAAAAATTCTGATTCATTAATGGATTTCAAAATAGCTATGTGAGTTTTTTCAAAAATTCAAATAAAAATATAAACCCATAGGCTATGAACTTATCATTAGATTTAAATGCTTAATGTTTCCAATAATTATTATCCCATGATTACATATCTCACCATAGCGGGGGCGTAGGGTTGTAGATATTAGATAACCTAACCTCAAAGTCATGTCTTGTCCTTAATCGGGGAAGGTTCCAGTGGGGCCTTGCGAAGCACTGGGGGGAAAGAGTGCTAGGTTGAGTATTTTCTAGTGTTTGCATATGGGACTTACACCCGAACCTACAACATGTATGCAGCTCCTCATGGCCATCTGTCACTTAGTACGTGGCTAGGGTGTAGATATATTGTCTGGGTAGATTAGTTACTTGGAAATCATTACCTTATTATGCTTAAAACTCCTTATCATTTCATTTCCTCTAAAAAGCTCGATCATGCCTTATCTTTTTATCAAAAATTCTCTTGTTATGTCTCTTGCTTCCTTACCCACTTTTTCTAATAACAAAAGGGGGAGAACTAACATGATAAATAAAAACCGCTGTCAAATTGAAAAACTAACATGATTAAAGAATAAGATGATAACTTACATATAAAGGGAGCATTTATATAAGAGGAGTATATATTTAGGTGGAGCAATTCTAAATACCTTAAACGACAATTATCCTAAGTCATCACTTTCACACACACACAAGTAGGTTTTATCATGCTTATATATCAATGCTCTGATTTATCATTAATGGATTTGTTATTATCAAAGGGGGAGTTTGTTGGAACATGGTCTTCCGCATCTCCTAGGTTTGAGAATAACAAATCCTAAGTGTATTTGATCTTGTGTGTTTAAGTGTGCAGGAAACAAGTCCATATGACTCAAGGATAACATAAGAATGTTGCCCCAAAATTTGAAGCCAGAATTCCAACATGTCCACTAGCGCCGATGATAGCACCTAGCGCGGGCGCTAGCTCTGATTAGAGCAATTTCAGGAGGCAGATATAGAAGGAGATAGCGCTAGGCGATAACATCTAACGCAGGCGGTAGCATCTAGCACAGGCGGTATCGGGTATCGCAGGCGGTAGCACAAAACACAAGAGGAAGGTGGACAGGTTGCTTAAAATGAAAGATTCTCACGCGGAGAATATTTCCTAAATCGGGATAGCGGTGGCGGTAGCGATAGCGCAAGCGCTAGCTCCAAGGCTATAAAAAGGACCCCTTGGATACGTCTTCTTCATCCTATTATGATCCTAAATTCCAGAGCTTCGTGCCATAGCATATAGAGGAAGATTCGGAGAGAGACTCCCACAAATCCATGAAGGCTTAAGGATATCATTGGAGAAGATTTCAACACGCTTCATCGTTATGACTAAAGACCGCATCGACTACGATCATAATCTGTGGGTCTTCGTCTACTTCTCCAAGAGATCCATATAGGGATTTTTTATATTGTTGTTATTTGTTTCATCTCTTTTAAATCATGTAGTAAATTTGCCTCGTGTTGGCGACTAGGTTTGGATAGGACTTAAGGCAGAAATTCGCCTCGTGTTGGCGGCTAGGTCTAGGGTGTAGATCTAGGGGGTGCTCGAGGCCATATCCGGGGAAGGATTGGCTAGAGCGGCTTGAGGCCGTATCCCGGGAAGGATAGGTTAAGCCACCGGTTCGTGGGGATACGAGTCGGGATAGAAAACAAAAAAGGATTTTTACTTATTCTCCTTTGATTTCTAGCGTCATATAAATCTAGTTTTGTAATCATTTTTTATCAATAATAATCATGTCTCTTTTTGTAATGAAATTGATTTACTCTTCATTTCTCTAAATTGTTTATTTCTTACTCTTTCATTATAAAATAATTTAGATCTTCATTCTAAATCAGTATTTTAATCTACTTACTTTTCAAGTTTATCAAAATATAACAAAAGTTTTGAAACCCTTAATCACCCCCCCCCCCCCCCCTCTAAGGGCGTCTACCGATCCAACAGAGTTCACAAATAAAAATTTATCTAAGAAGTTGGAAGCATCTACAAAGGACATTCAGAGAAGCATAATTGAAGAAGTCAGAAAGGGGGAGAAGAATGAAAGTGATCAAGCTCTTGGATAGTGAATGAACACCATCACTCCCTGGGACTCAATCCCATAGTGTTTGAGCCTCAAAGGTCTGACCGTCCTTATAATACTTCTGGAAATGCACAGTTGGAAGATGGATGAAGTCAGCAAAAGAGGCAAAGGCTATCAGAGGAAGATATGGTTGCCAAGAGAAAAAAGAGAAGAAGATAGAGAAAATGATCCTAATTTTGAAATGTGGAGTCTAAAGTCAAGACACATAATACTACAATCATGGAATAACTTTGGAAGCATTGGCAAAGACACGGACAAATACTACTCCACTGATGAATGAACTAAACATATGAAGACTGAAGTCTAGAGGTGGTTGTACATGAAATATCAGAAGGAGGGAACATTGCTAAGGAATGCTCCTCCTATGCCTAGCAAATATATTCCTAAGCCATTCAGCTTCTTTGATAGACAAAAGCGGAAGGAAAGAAGAAGAAGAGTTCTTAAAAAGTTTAGATGGGTTGAATAAGGCAAATGTAGTTTTTGTTAATCTGTTAAAGAACATTTGACATACTTCTATATATGATATTTTGAATGTCATCTCAAGTCTCTGTGTTATTATCACAATATTTGTTGTGTAGTTTATCATTGATTGAGGTTTTTACTTCTTCAAATAGGGGGAGATTGTTGGGATCCTTGCCTATAATATTCCTGATTTGAAGAAGTCCTCAAGTCAAGGGTAAATACACTTTGTATTTGATGCTTATGTTTAGTATGTTGTTTTCAGGTATTAGATAGTGCAAACCTAGCATACGGCTAGACTTAGTGTCATCAGACATAGTTTTTTCAATGTAATCCGTCATTGTGCAAAACACCATGTCGACCTAAGATCTAAACTATATTAGACTTGTCACTCACTCATAAACATCAGGAAGAAAGGTCTAGCAAGTTGTATAGAGCAAAGGATCTGAATTCAGGATGATCAGAAATTGTCCAAGTCATATTGTCTTAGAGAGTTACAAATATCGTCTTGTAGAGGTATCGATATCGGCTTGATGACCTTAAGCTTCAAAATGATATCGTCTTGTAGACTCTCAACTAAAGTATCAAATCGTCTTGATTAGAAGAAACAACTCAAGCTCCAAATATCATCTTGATAATACACATTCCAAGACGATATGATCATTTTGACAAAGATCAGTTATACACATATCGCCTTAAAGAAAATCAACAAGGTGTTTGGAAGCACTTCGTGAAGGTGGAATTTGTCTAAGTCAATTATTGTCGAGGATATGTCAATTGTCGTCGAGGACAAATAAAATGTAGTCGAGGAGCCTACACGGCAATTCAGAAGTACATTAAATTGAGAATAACTTAAGTCCATTTCGTCTAGATATGACTCCCATGTTGCCAAGACAATGCTCAGATCTAAGTGTAAAGTTTTATCATCTTGACAAGCTAAGATGTCGTCTTGATAAACTTAACATTCGGCTTGAAGACAGTGGTCGTGTTGAACTCAGAAATCGTCTTGATAAGCTTAATCATTCGACTTGAAGACAGTGGTCGTGTTGAACTCCGAAATTGTCTAGATAAGCTTAGTCATTCGACATGAATACAACGACCATGTTGAACTCAGATATCGTCTTGTAGACCATAAGTATCGTCGAGAAGAAATGAAATATCATCAAGAAGAAATGAAATATCGTCGAGACAAAGCAAATGTCATCAAGACAGTTCAAGACGCAGGAATTCAAAGATTGTTGCCGTCGATTGCGCCAATCAGATCAGACCTTTAAAGAAAGCATTATCTGACATTAAGTATTCCTAGTTTTCGACCTTTGAGGGTTGGAACTCATATAAATACTAATACGATATGAGATGAAAACCCTAATCGTAAGAATCACCGATCTTCTGAACATTCTAAGTGACGACCGTTATAAATATATGTGTTCCTGTGGTGTATTTGTTCTGTGTGTGATTTATCTTTTAATCCACTGCAATTATTTTTAAAAAGGATAAACACATATTCACCCCCCCCCCATTTAGGTGGTATAGATTCCTGTTCTTTCAGATAACTCTATAGCACACCGAGATTTAAAGATCATTCGGTCAAAGTATCATACAAGTAAATAAGAGGTTCAGTGGGGCTTTATATACTAATTTGGTTGGTTCTATATCTTTTGCTTCTCTACATGTAATTAGAAACAAAGAAGATTTTGTAATGTCAGGCTATCCTGAAGCTCTAGATTGCACACATAAAATGAGGAACACATTAGATTTTTCATGCGCACACGAGTTGGTGATTTACATGAATCAATCCAATGCATTCCCGCTGTGGATGGTTCATAAGCATTGGAAGCAATTAAATTTGGATTCAATCCCTACAGAAGCTACTACAATTAAGGAGAAGAATGTGCCGTCTTGTGACATACAAACAGAATTGGATGGTCTAATCATAAAGTACAATAGCACAAGTGACATTCAAAGGAATGAACTTAATCAAAAATTATGAGAGCTATTGGATCCTTCTACAAGCCAAACTTCAGATCCTCGAATGTCATTACATTTGAAAGATCACCCAAAAGGAAACAACAATAAATTGAAGGAGGAATTCAAATAGACAAAGCGGGATTCATCTCATTTTGAGCACGTCATTATGAACGACCAAAACAAGTGCAAGGGAAAGTTTGCAAGAAAATTGGGTCAAAACAATAACAAAATTTTAAATTGCATTCGGAAGGAGATGCCTCCTTATATTTCTAAACATATAGTTGATGTGGTAAATGTGACGAGTGGTGCACACCGTGGCTACCGCGTGATTAGTCATGTATTAGACATGGGGGAGAATTGGCTATAGGTACTGAATGAACTATCAAAGGAGCTCCAATAAAGGGAACATTTATACACAGATATATTTGGCAGTGTTAGCCTCCATGAATTAATGCCCTCTCTAGATTGCAGTATAATTCCAGCTCCGGTTGATAAATGAATGTCAATGCCTAACTTGGGATTAGTGGTAGCATCTTGCTATAACGTGGTAGTCGTTCATTTCTCCAAATTCCAGTCTTCCACGTTTCTGCCCTTACATTATGCGCCACTGGAAAGTTGAAAGTTTATTTTATTGGGTTTTTCAACGAAAATCACTTCATTCGATTGCTAATGAGGGAAATCACCAAGATTCAACGAAAATCACTTTATTCGATATCACGTATTGATTGCGAAAGATTGGAATTCACATAATGTCACAAACATCATTTTTTGAATCTAAAGAGCTTAGAATTGAGATTGTTAGCTTGGCAGATCCGTGAAATTCATGATATGTTCTAATTATGTGTGTTATGTTAAAAAGGCTTATTTCTCAGGTTTCTAATTATGTGATATTCTCGATTCTATGTAGGTCACATCAAAACCATCTTCGTGGTGCTTTGGATATTTTGGTTACGACTTTTGGAGATAGCTCAATCCCATATCCTGTGTGAGGTTTTGAGCGTTCAGAAGATCTTTCTTTCCCTTGCCAGTAGCAAGAAGGCGTTTATATAGCATGTCCCAATGAACACTCATGGGATCTCTAAAATGAGCTATTCCAACATTTTGTTTGCTAATCAATTATTTTTTCGTTTGCTGTATCAATTAATTCTTATTTGTCGTATCAATTATTCCATCATTCTGGAAGAGGGTCAATTGCCCTATCAATTATTGATTATTTACAATTATTGATTATATATATATACCTATATAAAGAAATATCAAACCCATAAATTTTAAACTTGTGCCAAAATATATATATATATATATATATATCTACCCTAAATAAAGAAATATATTACTACTCTTGTGCCAAAATAGGATTGAAGATATCTTGGTCATATGCCTATGCATACATGATTTAATATTCACCGACAATAATACAAGTTAGTTGAAGATTCGAAAAGGGCAATAGTAGGAGAATTCGAGATGATAGATATAAGCCCAATATCATAATATCTTGGTATATAAGTAAATGGAAATGACAGTTTCATCTCATAAGATGGCTATACAGAGAAGACTTTCTAGATTTTCAAAATGGATGATAACAAACCAATTAACACATTGGTAGAGAAAGTGAAGTCAAGTATCTAATCATGATGAACAAAAATTGGCTTAATGTTCTTGGAAAGCCTGAGCTTGAGATACTTACCACATTGGAAGCTCACTAATTGCTACATGGAAGCTTTGACCACATCCCAGCTCAAAGTTGTTAATGATACATTTTCAATACATTAAAGACACTTGACTATGGTATTCTCTAGACTCATTCTGATAACTATATGCTTGCATGCTCCAATGATAGAAAGAATTCTTACAGACACTCATTAAACATGGCAACGTAGTTTTACTTAAAGTTCAAACAAGTAACTTAATAGTTAATCTCTACCTTGCACGGATACTTAAAAATGATCTACGCATTGGCTTGGATGCGTATCGAATACGGGAAACACCCGAAAACGCTCGGAAACGTGTTTTCGAAACTCTAGGAAACGTAATTTTAATTATTAAAAAAAATTCGGATACGCGATTCCTGTGCTGGAGATACGTGATTCTCGTGCTACTTATTCCGCTTCTTTAGGTTTACGATATCCCGCTTCTTTTTCCGCTGCTCTCTCCCGTGTTCTCTGCTCCAGGCGCTGCTCCAGGCGACGTGCTCCAGGCGACGTGCTCTGCTCTCTCCCGTGTGCTCTGCTCCAGGCGACGTGGTATGCTCACGTCGTGTGCTCTGCTCCAGGCGACGACGACGTTGTGTTCCAAGTTCTTCTTTTAATTAATACCCTGCTGCTTCTTCTTTTATTCCCTGTTGTTGCTGCAACAAAAAATTGTACAGATTTTGACTTATACCCTGCTGCAATGTACAGATTTTGATTTATTCCCTACTGCAATGTACAGATTTTATATAGATTTTTAATACAGATTTTGATTTATACCCTGCTGCTGTACAGATTTTGATTTATTCCCTGCTGCAATGTACATATTTTATAGAGATTTATACAGATTTATGCAAATTTATCATTGAGAATATTTGTTGTTTAAATTAGGTCTTATCTTGCATAATATGGATTCAAGTAGCGGTGCCGGTTTTACTGAAAATGACAACCTCTTTGAAAATATGTGACAAGAGGGAACAAGTTAACTAAAGGTGGTGGAAGTATAAGTTGGACATGTAATTTTTGTGGTAAGCCTTACAAAAGCTCATACACTCGCGTGAAAGGTTATTTATTGAGGATCAAGAGTAGCAGAATCGAAGCATGTAATAAGGTTCCGGCTTCCACGTACAAGGACATGCTGAAGGAAGATAAAGATGCTCAAGAGCTTATTGAGCGACGACTTCCAAAGTTTATATTGGTGGCTCCTAGTACTTCAAGTGGAGTTGGAAGTGTTGGAAGTGTTGGAAATGTTGGTGATAAGCAGAGAAGAAAAGATGATCTATGCGGAAAGAATCCAATCTCTAGTGCATTCAATAATGAGGATAAAGCTCATTTGGATGCTTTAATTGCTAGAGCATTTTATTCGGCGGGGTTGCCTTTCAATTTAGCAAGAAATCCTTATTGGAGAGAATCATAGTCTTTTGCTGCTAGTGATCATAACCTTGCAGGATATGTACCACCCAGATATAATTCACTAAGAACCACCATGTTGTTGAAGGAGAAGATAGAAATTGAAAAAAGATTAGCTCCCATCCGAGGGATGTGGGTAGAGAAAGGAGTTAGTATTGTAAGCGACGGATGGAGCGATCCACAAAGAAGACCACTCATTAATTTTATGACAATAACTGATTCAAAAGCAATGTTCTTGAAGGCGGTTAATTGTGAAGGTCAAACTAAAGACAAGTATTTTATTGCCTCTTTGATCAAAGAGGTAATTTTAGAAATCGGATATGAAAAGGTTGTTCAAGTTATAACGGATAATGCGGCAAATTGCAAGGGGGCGGGCTAACTAATTGAGAGTGAGTTTCCATCAATTTTGTGGACTCCTTGTGTGGTGCACACTCTCAATCTCGCTTTAAAGAACATATGTGTCGCTAAGAATTCAGAGAATAATGCGGTTACATATAAAGAATGTTCGTGGATTACTCGTATTGGTGATGATGTCATGTTCATTAAGAACTATATAATGAATCATTCCATGAGATTAGCTATTTTTAATGGGTTTGTGGCCTTAAAATTATTATCCATTGCCGAAACTCGTTTTGCATCAATGATCATAATGTTAAAACGATTCAAACTTATAAAGAACGGACTCCAAAGAATGGTTACTAGTGATCATTGGCTTCTATATCGTGACGATGATATGGAAAAAGCGAGACATGTGAAAGAGAAAGTGTTAGATGATGATTGGTGGGATTCCATTGAGTATGTTCTTTCATTCACCACTCCTATATATGGCATGATTCGCTTTTGCGATACAGATAAGCCTTGTCTTCATCTTGTATATGATATGTGGGACACAATGATTGAAAGGGTGAGGAAGGCTATCTACTCTCACGAGAGGAAAAGAGAAGAAAATGTGTCTACCTTTTTTGAGGTAGTACATGCTATCCTTGTGGATCGTTGGAACAAGAATAACACTCCACTTCATTGCCTTGCGCATTCCTTGAATCCAAGGTGCTTATTTTTTTAATTATAAATTTATATTTTGAATTCAATATTTTTATTATTATTTCACTATGTATTATAGTGAACAATGGCTAGCGGAGGATCAAAATAGAGTTGCTCCGCATAAAGATTCGGAAGTTAGCAAGAAAATGATTAAATGCTTGAAAAAGTATTTTCCAAGCTTAATGGAGCACAATGCTGTCGCCAAGGAGTATGCAGAGTTCATTGACAAATCGGGAGATTTTAACGATTATGATTCAATTCAAAATCGTTATCTCTTAGATCCAAAGACTTGGTGGATAAATCATGGATCGCCGACCCCTTCACTCCAAACTATTGCATTGAAGCTATTAGTACAACCATCATCTTCTTCATGCGCCGAGAGAAATTGGAGTACTTACTCCTTTATCCATTCAATGAAAAGGAATAGAATAACACCATAACGTGCGGAAGATTTAGTATACATCCATAGCAATCTTCGACTTCTTTCTAGAAGAGATCAAAAGTACAATGAAGGAGAGCTTATATTGTGGGATATTGCGGGCGATGATTTTGAGTCATTCGAAGATGTAGGTACACTTGAGATAGCTAATCTATCGCTTGATGAACCAAGGTTGGAGCTCTCAATTATTGAAGAAGATGATGAAGTCGATACTATTGGAGAGAATGTTTAATTTTGTAACTTGAAATTTTGCATGTGAATGTAACGAAACAATGAACAATTGATGTGGACATGTGATATTGTTTTTTTATGATGCTTGTTTTCTTAAATCTTCTCTATATTTATACATGTTTATGTGAAGAGTTTGATGGTCATCATTACATATTATGTGAAGATTTTTTTATGTGAAGAGTTTGATGATAATCATTACATATTATTGAATGTAGTGATTGAGATGGTAACTTAGTTTGTTAGTTGTATTTTTTATATTAATTAATACTTGTATTAATATAATTAAAAAAATTAAAAATGTTTCTCGTATCCATATTTTTTTAAAAATCACATTTCCCGTATCCGTTTCGTATCGTATCATGTATCCCGTTTTCGTCCCCGTGCAACGTAGGTTACTCTCTCCAACCATAAAGTTAAAACATGTTGCAGCAATTTTATGTGCTCTGCATAGTGGCTCAAGGGATTTCTAAGGAATCTATTAAAGGACCTTGAAATACTACTAGAAAAGAGACCAGCCCCGTCTCACTGGTAAATAATTTTTCTCATAGAAAAAAGCAAGCACATTGGCACTCATCAAACACTAACATGTTCACAAACCCATTGCAACATAGAGTATTGGCAAGTTGAGAATTTTACTTCAAAGTTACCAATCAAACTCAAGAAAGGATGATAAACTGGACTTGATCTAGCCCAATATTTTTGAAACCCAAGTCTACAAACTTCTTTCTCTAGAATATTATTGTGAGATCGCCAACATTCAAGAAGCCTTTTGAAGCTTTTTGCAACTTGCATGTTTCTAAATTATTCAATATTAACAATCTAAAATGTTGTCCCACAGTTTTGATAAATAATTATATATATATATATATATATATATATATATATATGTACTAGAATCTTTTTACAATCTAGAATTGAGTAAAAGAGAAGTGGTTTAAGAAAGTTGTAATAGACAATTGCCAGAAAGAGTAACATTGAAAGTTGTTAGACACAATATCTTGAGTGTATTAAAGTGCGATTGTACTCGATCACTAGTGCAAATATAATTATGTTCAGTTTACTTCACCATATTTTGCTATGCTGATTCATTCCCCGTTCAACATGCACATAGATGGTTGACATAAGTGCCAATGTTTGTGAAGGCCCTGGGCATAAGAGTGGCTTCTAGAGCAGCAATGAAAGAAGAAAATCGTCTAATCCTGAAAATGACATTGAAAATAGTGGCAATGAATTGACTGATGTGATGGGGGTTGTTGGCGGTGGTTAGGAGAGACGAAGAATGATGGCAGTGAGACAGACAGTTAATCATAGAGCCGTTGCCGATAGGAGTTGTCGGCGGCATAGGTGCACGGTATTCCTTCGTTATCTTAGGCAAAACAAAGGGAGAAATAGAATGGAAGAAAAGACTGGAGGGGGAGAGAGGCAGATTTAATGGAAACCTAAATTTACAGCTTGCTACAAAAAAGTATCAAAATAAAAAGAGATTAAAAAATACAACACAAATAATCACCAAAATAAAAATACAAAATAAATCATACTTGCATAAATTAAAAAAAAAATCCAAACATCTATCTTTTAGCACGAATCTGCTGCATGATCTGGGACATCAGGGCTACTTTTTATAAGGTAAAGAAGAGAACAGAAAAGAGCAGGCATGTTGAACTGATGCAGACCACACAGATGAACTGAAAAGCCATAGCCTCTCAAAGATTGAGAACTTTTGCTTCAAACATGGCACAGGTATGAGGCTTTAGTTCATAAGAAGATAACCCTTCATTGTTCTGAGAATCAGAATCACTTGAGAAGAAATAAGGATACGGAAGTGAAGTATCAACAAGAAGAAACCAGACATATTCTTCTGATAGTTCAGGCAAAGTTGCCAATTCCGGAAGATCGCTAGCATTGAAACTAATAAATAAGTCCCCATTATAAAAATTGGGTGATCCGGCATCCTTCTCGGCCTTTAACTCCAATGAAAGGAACTTGCATGATGGATCTTCCCATTTTGGCGGCGATTGATCACTTCCGTGCCAGCTAATATTTTCGACTTTTAAGAAGTTCTTCCTTTGGAACAAATCATTTCTTCGATTTCTGAATGTAGTAAGAAACGCGATGAAATTTGTAGTTTGTATGCTAAATTCTGTTCTAAGGCTGCTCCAATCAATCGGATTTCTATTAGTGTAGGATGCAGAACCACCAGTAGAGTAGCCAAACTCATCTCCCATATTCATAACAGGAACACCTAGAGAAATAAACAAGATGAACAAGAAATTCCTTACTTGTCTAAGCCTTATTTCAAGGACAGAATTTTTGTCAGTGGGGCCTTCAACACCACAGTTCCAACTCAACTCTGAAGCAAGAACACCGTCACTGAAGCTGACCAAATCAACGAGAGTAAGACCAGCATTTTTCGTGATAAAGTTGAATGAATGTGTTGGACCCGTCAAAGCTGTGAAAACATCTCCACTTCCACAAATCCGGGTAGCGAGATCCCTGAGTAGCCCTTTACCTCTTAAGAAGTTGCGAATATCATGAAAATATTTCGAGTTCATCTCAGCCCACCTTTGCCAATGAGGGAAAGTGACATCTTTATATGACATGTCAACCGGTGACCAGCAATCTGATATGATCTTTGTATTGGAGAGTATAGGGTCCAATGCGATCGATTCAACTAGCGGCGGGCGAGATAACTGGTTGTTGTTTGAACCTCGAAGCAAGCTCAAAGAGTTGATAAAACAAAATCCATCAACATGAAACTCTGTCACCCAATAATGGAGGCAGTCTAAAATCATCTTTTGAACAATGGGGTCATTGCATTTTAGCGCACTACAAGTTTCCGAATCAACATTTCCATCGATAAAGTAGTACGACGAATTATCAATTCCTCCAAATGATATTGCCTGTCTATATGCATCTCCCCCCTCACAAGTATGACTGAAGGAAACTTCCAGGAGAACCTCAACGCCTTGTGCATGCAATACCTTAACCATTTCCTTCATGGAATACACACATGATATTTTTTCATCCTTATCACCATAGAAACTCACTGGAGAAAAAAAGTGATAGGGGAAGTAAGAGCCTCTCTCCACATCAAAGGAAAATATAGGCTCTAACAGCAAAGTATTAACACCGAGTTTTATCAAATGCGGCAATTTCTTAATTAGACCAGTAAAAGTTCCGGCGACATTTTCAGGCAGCCCACTAGACTTGCTCTTTGTAAACTGGTCAACGTTTAACCGGTATACAACTAATTTCTCCATTGGTATATGTGGATGTTTATCAACGCCCCAGTGAAAATTAGGCTCGTTGAAAAGACATCCGAGAGATTTGGCCATTGATGGTGAGTCAGCTTGACTGCGACAAAAGTTTCTGATCATCTTAGAGTAGGGATCCAAAAGAACATGATGAGCATGGAATCTGCAACCTCTATCCCCAAAATTTTCTCCTTTACAGCGATAACCATAGCTGACATAATTTGCAATATTACCCATGGAAACATGCCAAATATCACCCGTACGATTAACATATGGATCCAACTCGATTTCCAAAGATGGGTCGATTGATTTGTTCTCGTAGAGGCACAAAATCACTCTCTCCGCGTTCCTTGAAAAAAGAGAAAAATTCACAGATCCATCATTGGATAAGGAAACACCCAAGGGCATTGCGTACCCTCGGCCGAAACCAACAGGAACACAGAAGTTTGTCTTTCTATGTGTTTTTATTCGTGATTTGCTACCAGTGCCATCGGACTGAAGCAAGAATGAGAGATAAAAAGGGATACAACTGCAGTCAAAATCCAGACCAATCATGTGGCTGCATGAAGGATCCCTCGTAAATGGTGACTTCATGGGAGGTTCGCTTTCTTGAGATTTGAATTCAGTAGTAAATGGAACAAAAATGCCAGAATCTGGACCCTGCAACTGTGAGGAGTCAGATCTAAACATGCCCCAGCAAAGTATCAGATTATGATTAGTCAAAGATTCTGGTAGGGATTCAACTTCAATGTAGACAGTATATTTCATTTCTTTAACTCCCACGGACACCTTGACCAAATCATCAAATTCAGTTCTAAACAAAAAAGAGGATCCCGTGTGTTTCTTCTTTGAATTAGAAGTCATCTGAAAGACTGCATGAACCTCTTCCTTAAAATTGCTTTGAGCTGCATTAAATACTCCAAATCTGTGGATTTGTATAGAATCCTTCGAACTGGCCTGTCGAGATCTTAGACCAGTTCGGCATCTTTTGTGAGCATACAGTTGTCCCATAACAGGGCCACTGTTTTTTATACTTGTATTCAGTGAGACAAGCCCGAACATTCCATTTTTTATGGCATCAGTGTTTGCAATTGAAGTTTGTGATAAATTTGTTGCACATAAAGTTTCCATTGGTGATTTAGAGAAAGAAATTAGTAACCTCTGAGCTCAAGAATCTCAATTATAGTATTTATACCTGCAAGAAAAAGAGTTGAGGGGTTTCTGTTTTGATATCAGGTGAATCAATCATAACAATGTTACAATGAAGTAGATTTGTTATACAAAAGAAAGAAAGAAAAAAGCACACATAAAAATACATGCTTGAGTTTCTTATTTTTCTACAGCTGGCTCTCTATAATACGATAATGTTCTGCACAGGTATTCCTGTAGGAGGGAGGAAAATAAGATGTTGAAATTGGAAGAATGAAATAACATCCACTTAAGGGCAGTCTGATTAAACATATCAGTATGTAAGTAGCTGAAACTGAATTACATTGGTGGCTTTCAATGGAGTAAGTTACGAACTTCCTTCTAGGGTACTCATCCAACAATGAGTTTCACTTTTATCCAATATCCCATTAATTTCGTTTATGTTTTTATATATTTCATACAAAAAAACAGGGTTGTCAAAAGAGCGTTTCGAAGCACACTTTGATGATTAAACGAACGTGTGCATCCACCGTCCTTCACTTCGTCATAAATCGTACAAGCATTGTGAAACGCACCTTCACTGCTGGAAAACTTCATTTGATATGATGAAAATAATAATCATTTTATGATGGCGATAAAACAATTAAATAACCCTCAATGCTCATTGTGTTTATCGTATTATTTTATGAGCTAAACTCAACAACATATTTTTGGATTTTCATTTGTCAAGAAATCCATATTTTTGGCCTAGTTAATCGAGCATAGACTTAGTCAAACAGATATATTAAGTTGAAGAAGTTAATAGTTTTCATCTAATATTCATCGGCCATTCAACAAGCTTAGTCGAAAAGCAAAACATTCTCTGACCAATATCTGAATAAAAAGCTGAAAATCTAAGTATCTGAGAAGAAGAGTAAGTCGAGCAGCATTTCGAGCTTTAATCAAATATACACGTTTAGCAGAGTTCAGTCTCAGTGCTCAGAGCCTACATCAGTGTTTGCTAAACGATTCTGCAAACAAAGCTCAGTGAACAGAGAATACATCTAGCAGTGTTCCATGCTCAAAGCATTCTTGATCAGCACAGAATATCTACGACCAAAGCTTAGAAAATCATCAATATATTTATTAGTCGACCAACGCTCAAAGAATTAGTTCACCAGTGTTCAAAGAAGGTGTTGACCAACACTTATAGTTATTCATCAAGCAGAGCTCAAAGGTATTCGACGACCAAGTGCTAAGAGCAACCATCGAGCAGTATACAAAGAATCGTCGACCTATTTATGTGTCGACCAAGATCGACCAACAGAATTCAAATCAAGTTATTAAATATAGTATAAAGAATTTAATAACATATATAGTCTAACGACTATTTTCCTTACTCAAGATTGAAAGATATATACCTCAATCAATGAAGAAATATGAAGCTTTCATGCAGAACTATTGTTACATCGATTTACAGAACCGCTGCACCGAGTTTTTATTGTAGAAGCAGCTTTGGTCCAGAATAGATCATTATAACTCTTCTGCAAGATGGTTCTCATACTTGTGAAGAGTGGATGTGCTTGAGAGTTTTTGGGGAACCATTTTAAATTTCTATCTCGTTGCTCTATAGCTTAAATTTTATTTCCGCAATACTTCTACTTAAATCTCTGCTATCGATATTGTGTGCTGTGTAAAAGAATTATTTAATACTCTATTCATCTCCTCCAGTGTAGATTCATATATTCCATCACCTTTCAGGCACACGTGTGAGTATGCTTCATGATTTCATGACTGGTCCCTATTCCTAATGCATGCATAAATGTTTCCAAGTTCACCCATTCTGAATAAAGATTTAGGACATGGTGGTTCATCCCCTTTGAAGATAGAGGCTTCTTCTTAAAATTTTGCTCTTTTTTTTCTCATTATCCTTACTCTAGTCCAGGAAGAAGCCTTTTGCAAAAATGCAGGGTAACGTTTGCCTACATTTCACCATTGTGGTGGGACCCTTCCCCGGACCCTCATTGCGCCAGGATGCTTTGTGCACCGGGCTGCCCTTTTTTATCCTTACTCTAGTTTTCTACATAGGCCCTCACTTGATTTCTTCTTCTCAAATGCCCCTCAAGTTTCTTCTCCTAAAGCATCACTTGATTTCTCCTCCTTAGCAACAACTCGATTCTTCCCCACACATGTGACCTCGTTGTTCTCTTCACACTCGGGATCCATCTACCCTCCCGTGTGTTCCATCTACCCTCCCTTGGGATCATCTCGTGCATCTGAAAGCAACAACTATAGATGGATTCTTCGACAATGTAGATACTTGAATTCACACTTAGTTGCTTTTTTCATATTCCACATTTGATTGGCTTCATTTCTTCTACTCTTTCTCTTTTAGTTTTTGAATGGTTGGATTCTTCAATTTATATTTCAACTCTCAGTTGACTCGTCACTTTGATGATTTTCTGTTATTTTTGACTTAAAATGTGTTACGTGCCCTAGATTGTGAGCGTGTGCAAGGAGGAAGAGGGGGAAAATCCTCGATGAAGGAGGAAACCTTCTTGGAGCCTCGGGGAGCAATGGCTGGCGGCGGCGGTCGTCGGTAGAGGCAGCGGAGGCGGGCTGTGCGGGAATCGCAGAAGGGCGGCTGGATCGCGGGATATAGGGCGCTGGTCGAGCGGTTCGTGAAAAGGGAGAGAGAGAGTTAGAGAGAGAGAGAGATAGGAAATTAGAAAAGAGAGAGATAGATAAAATTAAAATACTTGTTTTTGCTCCCTTTCTAGGTTCCCCACCCGGATATTAAATAGTCACACAAAAATGCCCCCTCCTTGGGCTTAGACACGGAGGATCAGTTGTGCATAGAAAAATATAAAGTAGGACTAGATAACGGTTTGTGATATACGCGACCAAAGCGGGACCATAAAAAAATGTCATAAGCCATTACATGATGTTATAGTAAGAAACTATTAAACAATCTGTACTATATACTATGAGAACAAAGGTTGGTGTCTTGAGGCGCCAAAATGATTTTATTTTTTATTTACTTGAACAATAAATGAGTTTTCCCTTTAAAAATCGTGAATGAATATAGAAATGAAATAACTAAATAGACAGAATAAAAAAAATATATATATATATATATATATATTATGAGAATAAGAATTTGATGTCATGCAAACCCCAACTCATTTTTTAATTCTAACGTGTGATTTTGTTCATTCATGCCTTTCTTTACACCTAGAAGTCTGACAGGAGCTATCTTTCTCTGGGTTTCACTTCCCTAAAGAGGCTCCTCGCTCTCATTTGATTTGTAATGTTATAGGCCCACCAACTTTCGCTTGGTTCGACCTTGAACCACATATCATACTATAGGAGGTTCAGCTCTGATACCATGTGTAATCCAACCCATAATATTAAGGTATTGTCCATTTTGACTTAGCATATCTAATAAAATGTTGAACCGCACGGTTTACCATTTCCATAGGATGCATACAGGTACTTCCCAGGAGGTCATCCATCCCATAAATACTCCAGCCAAAGCATGTTTACATGCGAAGTTCCTAACATAACTCCACCACTTGCTCTGGAAAGGAATCTATGAAATTTGGGGGTCCATATTATTACTTAAGTCTACTAAATTTTTCTTTCAGTTCAATCATGCACATTCTTTCACCTAGAGTCTTGCCCGTTGAGTTATAAATAATAGGATCCCATTTTCCGCTAAACAAGATTGTAAGTTAAGATCTGGATATAGCTATAATCACTTTCAAATAGTTATATTCAAACAAATTAGCCCAAATTCAAGGTCGAAGAAATAATGAGTTAATTGTTTATGTTGGTATTTGGAGTGCAAATAGCGCAAATTGGTGTGTCGATAGCAAATCTCCTCCTATTTTATTTAGTCCCACGCCGCTAATACGGTGTTGTGGTTATCCTTGTGTGTGTATAGATAGAGGCAAGTTGTAAAGGTTTATATGTGAAAGAAAATACAATTACTTATTTTCTACTTGGTATCAGAGACAGGTTGGAAAGAAATAAAAAAATTGATCCGGAGAAATTCCTGTAATCCCGCTTCGGTGATCTCAGCTCTCTCCTGCGATCTTTTAGTATTTTCTTTCCTTTCTGGGTAGGGTGCGAAAGGAATTATCAAACGGGGGATTAAGGATCTTGCGCGACACTTGTGCGGGAGGTGCGACACTTGCACGGGCACAAAAGTAGCGGCAGGAGGCGCGACACTTGAGCAGGAGGTGTGGCAAGAGATGCGGCTGACGTGCGGCAGCGCAGAACGTGTGGTTGACGCAGGAGGTGCGGCAGCGCGCGGCTTGCGCAGAAGGCGCTATAGACGTGCGGCAGCGCAGAAGGCAGAAGGCGTGGCTGGCGCAGGAGGTGCGGCACTGCGTGACTTGCGCAAAAGGAGCGACAGCACAGGAGGTGCGACGCGCGCGTTCTGACGTGTGGGAGGTGCGACACGCGCGCTGTAGGTGCGACTGACGTGCGGGAGGTGCGACACTTGCACAGAAGGCGCGACAGCGCAGGAGGTGCGGCGCACGCGCGTTTTGACATGCAGGAGGTGCGGCGAGCGCGCAGGAGGTGCGGCTGACGTGCGCGAGGTGCGACACTTGCGCAGGAGGCGCGACAGGAGGTGCGGCAGACGCGCGGCTGACGTGCGGCAGGAGCAGCTTGTGCAACATTAGTGCAACCACGCGCAGATCACACGGCAGCAAAACGCGGTTCATGGAATACATAATTCTTGGCTTGGACAGAAACTGATGATATAATGGTCGAGGTAATGCTCAGCAATAGACAAGGGTCTCAGGTCTAATTTTCTAAGTTGAAATTTTTCCAGAATAAAGTGACAATCGACCTCGATGTGCTTGGTGCGTTCATGGAATACATAATTCTTGGCTGTCACAGAAGAGAGTGGTCGGAGAGGCAAGTTTCACACTCAGATCGCTCAGAAGACTCTCCAACCATGTGAGCTCTATTACGACAGAAGCCATTGGTTGATACTCATCTTCCGCAGATGATCGTGCAACGACAGTTTGCTTCTTGCTCCGCCAAGTGACAAGATGTCCACCAAAGTATGTGCAGTACCCACTTGTGGAGTGATGAACATCAAGAAAACCGACATAGTCAATATCAGAGTAGGCAACAAGTGATAAAGAGGAGGACGGCTTATACACAAGCCCTTGTCCCAGAGAAGTCTTCAAATACCAGAGGATGCGCACAATAGACTGGAAATGGGAGATCCGTGGAGTATGCATAAAGCGGCTAACCACCCCAACGACAAAGGATATATCAAGTCTTGCGATTGTAAGGTAAATGAGATTGCTCACAAGACGACGATAGTACTCCGGGTTAGGGAGGAGTGAATCAAAATTGGATGCATGGAGCGCAGAGCTTATGGTTGGCATCCATAGGAGTATTAGTGGGTTTGCATCCAAAGTAGGTGGCGTCATGAAGTAGGTCAAGACAATAGTTTCGTTGAGACGGAACGAGACCATCAGGTCGACGAGCCACCTCGATGCCAAGAAAATATCAAAGAGATCCTAAATCTTTAGTCTAAAATGTGGATGCCATGTGTTTCTTGATCATAATTATACTATTAAGATCATCGCCTGTGATGAGAATATCATCAACATATACTAGAAGAATCACTGTGCATGTCGGGCGATGATGAGTGAATAGGGAGAAGTCAGCTGAGCTCCGAGTGAAGCCAACATCGCGAACAACCCGACTGAACTTATCAAACCAAGCCCGAGGAGGTTGTTTGAGACCATAGAGAGATTTCTTGAGGTGACATACAAGAAACTCCCTCGTGGTCTCATAACCAGACGACTGCTACATGTAGACAGTCTCAACAAGGTTGTCATTCAAGAAAGCACTCTTGATGTCGAGTTGATGTAACGACCAATGTCGATGAGCAACCAAGAAGATCGGGACCCAAACATTATTCAGCTTTAGGATAGGTGAGAAGGACTCTTCGTACTCAAGGTTGTGTTGCTGAGTAAAACTACGAGTCACAAGACAAGCTTTTAGAAGTCCAACTGCTCCATCAGGACCATGCTTCACAGTAAAAAACCACTTACATCCAACACACGTCTGGCCTGAAGGGAGAGGGACAATGTTATGCCTCCGCACCCTCTACGATTTGCGGGGCATAAATATTCACAGCGTCGCAAGGAGCAAACGCAAAGCAACGGGGCTGAACCATCCGGTTCAGCCCCCAACCAGTAAAAGGAGAAGAATAGGGGTTGAACCACCCCGGTTCAACTCCTAATTGGGGGGCCGGCCGGCCCCCATGGCCCCCGTGTATTTATAAACCCGGGGCTCCCTCATTTTGGGTTATGCAAGACTAATTCCAGGTATTATCTCCTTCTTCCTCTCAAACCCTAATCCCCTTTCTTCTCTCTAACTTCTCCCGTAGATCCCCCTTCCTCTTTCCCGATTTTTCCAGCAAGATCGTATCATTTGGTATCAGAGCATCGTTCCTGTGACGATGGTGACACGTAACGAGGCGGAGATCGCGCGACTCGCATCCCTCGAGGAGAACTATGTAGGGTTGACGGATACGGTGGCGTCGATCGAAGAGCAAGTGAAAGTTTCCCACAAAAATCTGGAAGAACGCTTTGAGGCGAGGATGGAAGAGATTAAATCCATATTGGTGCAAAATCTGAAGGCGAAGGCGACGATGGGGGACGGACCCGACGTGGAGGTTTCAAATAACCCCCACGGAGTGGGTTCCGGCTCGGGATCGGGCATCGGAGGCGACCCCGAGGCCGGAAGGACCGCGGGAACCCTATCGAGGGTCGGCGGACAGGCGCCGGACCCGACGATGGGTCCGGCTGGCAGCGGCGTCCCCAGAGGGAGTCGGGAAGCAGGCGGGCACCTCCGGATGGGGGCTGGGTGGTCGGCGGAGGCCAGCATGGGGCCGCATGGCGCCGGCAGCGGGGTTGTGCCCAGGCTGGGGTTCGGCCCACTCCCGGCTATAGGGTTCGGGTCCGGACAACAGTGGGGGTACCCAGGGAGGCCGTGGAACCAAGGATTGGGGTCGTTTCAGCCCACCGGGGCAAATGCAGTACTGTTGGAAAGTAAAAGAAAGATGCTTGATATCTTTATTCATCCACTTAGGGGCAATATATAGGAGTTACAACACGACACAAAACACCGATAGGCGGTGTGGGACTAAACTCAACTCCTTTTAAAGACGGACATAATAATATAAGACACATACATTCCAACACTCCCCCTCAAGCTGAAGGGGGACCCTTCTGCTTGGACAACAAATAACAACAATAGAGGTAGATGATGCGGGACAAAACATCAGACGAGACACCGGGGGAAATTCCAAACCGGGGAATCAAGCCGGGACATAGCCACACACGACGCTGACCCACACACGACGCAGGAACCACACACGACATGGAGTCGCTAGAAACCGGTCAACCAACATCAACTACACACACAACATGCGAAAAAGGAACGGAAAATGAGGAGCAAATCATCACTCGAGCAACTGGGGATAATCCGTCGGGGATAATCCGTCGGGGATAATCCGTCGGGGATAATCCGTCGGGGGTACATCCGCACAAGAGCGGTCCCACACGTCACAGTCCCACACGACACGTGTAACACCCCCATCCGTTAAGAAGCATATGAAAGAAGGTCCGGCCGGGGCCCCACGCCATATACTACCAAACAAACGGGAACGTCACTTAATTGAAATACCAAATGACACTAAACAACGAACCTAACTCAGAGCATTCTATGCGGAAGCAAAAGAGAGAGAGACTGGATAAACCCCAAAACCCGTACCCGGGTGTGTCCACTTCTAATAATAGGAATAAAAGGTTTTACACAACAAAAGAGGCACGACGGCCTTACAGTTTACCAACATCGGCGCGCAGGCCGGCCATACATGAAAAGCAAAGGACATCAAAAGGCCTTCAAAGGCCGCAGCATCACAAGGGCTTCAGCCCGCTAAGAGCCCGCTATGTTCCCGCTCGGTCCAGCACCTGTACAACAAGCCCACCAAAAACGGTGGCAAAACAGGGCAACGGTCAGCTAAAGCTGACCAAATTATAACGACCCCACCCCTTCGAGGGGGTGGCAGTTCTAACCATCCCTGCAAAACAGTCTCAGCAGCATATATATAAGAGTGCGACTAGCAAAGTCCACAGCGGTCCATACATATGCAACATCACAAACGTGGGAATGGCCCCCACGTCCCGTGCTCTCAGGCACTCTTTGGTGTACTCCGCCTTCCACCACCATCCACTCTTGATGGCTTTGCCCTTCGAGGCTAAAGTCGGTGGCCCGAACACCAGGGCGCTCCCATACTTTAATTGTGAACAATCCGTAGTCCGAAGACTCTTTCCCATTGCCTCACGACGTGTTGTACGAGCCTTACTAGTTAGGTGCTGCAATGGTGCGGTTTCAGGTTCGCCAAATGCCCGTTGTTCACAGCTCTCGTTGTACAATACGAAGAGCGGGTATGGCGTCCCCTCAGCCCAGGTATTCTAAATTAGCCGGCCCTACGGGCCGCTAAGTCATCCACCAGGACACCCTCACAGGTCGGGCACACAGGCCTCAGGTCCTCTCAACAGGTGGGCACAACAAAATCACCAGAACCAAGTCTGGGAGTTGTCGCCTGGCGATATTCAATATCGCCAACGACAGTAAACAGAACTCCTTTTCCGCTTCTAACATCGGGTGCTTCCCGGGGCACACCCCCAGGCGTTGCTGCGCATGCAGTAGCACCCTCTAGTCCTACGAAACAGGATATCAACACGGAGTTTTCCCCCGGCACACACAATATCAAAAAGCATCACCAATCCGGACGAACCGTCTCGGATGGGCTTCACACAGCGCGCCTACGTCCATTTCACGCATGGACTCTACATGAATGCAAGATTTGACGGGGATAACACAAATCGACCCGTCGGAGGCCACGACCTCACCCTTTTGGGTAGGGGCCTCAACGATGCACGGAACGGACTAGAACATGTCCAAATGAGGGTAAAGAGAATCGTTACCCTTGCGAGCTGCTTCGGAGCCATAGGTTGAACGCCACGGATTTGGTTTCCGCACACCGGTCCGAGCTCCGAAATGACCACGTGAGTTCTTCCTCGCACTTCGCCGGCCAAGCACGAGCTCCACGGCTGCGCACACAGCAACACCCAACCCAAATGGGTCGGCCTTCTCCTAGCCGGCGGCGGCCGGGACAAAGAGAGGAGGAGGGGCTTTGCTGCCCTTGCACCAACCGACGGGAGAGGAGGCGAAGGGGGAGCTGGGTCCTCCTTGCCCTAGGCGGCGACGGGAAGGAGAGGAGAGGGAAGGATCGGGGCGGCGTTTCCCTGCTCCAGGAGGCGGTGAGAGAGAGATGGGAGATGAGGGGGCTGCTCCTCCTTGCCGACGGGGAAGAGAGGATCGAGAGAGAGAGGAGAGGGCTCGGGCTCCTCCTGGCGGCTGCTCCACGCACCGAGAGCGAGAGAGATCGGGAGGGGGGGGAGGTCGGTTTTGCGGCTGCTCCAAAAGAACGAGAGAAAGAGGGAGGGAGATCGGGAATGAGAGGGAGAGGGGAGGTATTAGGGGTTTTATTAAAACCCTAGCCCATCCCTGCTATCCGCACCCCAACCCCCTATTCGCACCCCAAACTCCACTAATCGCAGACCACTCCTCTATCCGCACACTGAAAACCGAATTAAAACAATTTGGGGCGTTACAATTCTCTCCCCCTTAAAGAAATTTCGTCCCGAAATTTAAAGCACAAACAACGAAATGAAATTCGTCATACCTGAGTAAACAAGTCAGGGTACTCCTCACGCATGATCTCTTCTGGCTCCCAAGAGAGCTCCTCGCGGCCACAATTATCCCAACGGACTCTCACCATTTTGATGGCCTTTCTCCGCAATTGCCGAATATCAGCATCAATAATGCAAACCGGAGTCACCTTGGTAGTTAGGCTACTCTCCACTGGCACACTAACGGCCTCCAACACAGATTCAGGCTCTCGCACCGCCTTCCTCAACACAGAGATATGGAAGACATCATGCAGCCCACTCAGTTCCGTCGACAAAGCAAGTCGGTAAGCTGCTTGGCCGATGCGCTCGGTGATCTCGAATGGCCCTACATACCTCGAACTCAGCTTTTTCAAGCGCCGGATCCTCGACACTCCTTTGAAAGGCTTTATCTTCAAGTATACCCAATCGCCAACGGCGAACTGAACGTCGCGGTGCTTCGCATTATAGTACTTCGCCTGCCTATCCTGCGCAACCAAAAGCCTCTCCCGGATCATACGTACCGTCGAAGTCGCCTCTTCGACGTCTTTCCTCTTGAAGAGCTTCGTCTCGCCCGTTTCCGCCCAAGCTAAGGGAGTGCGGCACTTCCTGCCATAGAGGGCCTCGAAAGGCGCCATCTGAATACTCGCCTGGTAGCTGTTGTTGTACGCGAACTCAACAAGAAAGAGGTGATCTTCCCACCCCTTGCCGAAATCCAGGACGCACATCCGGAGCATGTCCTCTATCGTCCTGTTGGTACGCTCAGTTTGGCCATCCGTCTGCGGATGAAAGGCCGTGCTAAACTGCAGCTTCGTACCCAATAGACGGTTGACTAGCCCCCAGTCGCTCGAAGTAAAGCGTCCATCTCGATCGCTGACGGTGTTACGGGGCACACCGTGCAGTCGTACTATCGTATCAACATACAGCTTCGCCAACTTTTCCACCGAGTAATCCCTCCGGTTGGGGATAAAGTGCGCCACCTTCGTCAGCCGGTCTACGACTACCCAGATGGCATCGTTCCCGCTCTGCGATCTCGGCAGCCCATGCACGAAATCCATGGAAACATCATCGAATTTCCACTCTGGAACTGGTAATGACTTCAAAAAGCCACCGGGCTTCTGACATTCCGCCTTCACTAGCGCACAAGTGTGGCACTTGGCCACGTAGTGAGCGATGTCCCTCTTCATACCCGGCCACCAGAAAAGGACCTTCATGTCCTTGTACATCTTCGTGCTCCCCGGATGAACTGAATACCTGGTACGATGCGCCTCGTACATCAACTTATCGCGCAGCTCACCCACCTTGGGGACGCACAAATGGTCGCCTCTCCACAGCAACCCGTCACGCACCTGAAACTGGGCATCCGGCCCACCACCAGCCTCCTCCGCGTAGCGCTTTAAACTCGGATCGAGTTCTAAAGCCTGGCGGACTCTATCTGCGAGGTCGTACTGTACCTCAGTCCAACTCAAACAAGCACCGACACTGCTCCTCTTCTCTACGAAAGAAATACCCAAGGCCTCCAGGTCACGTATCAGGTGCTCATCATACATCTGAATCCAGTTGGCCTGCGCTGGAGCCCTGCGACTGAGTGCATCTGCGACAACATTTCCCTTCCCGGGAGTGTAGTGGATCTCGAAGGTGTAGTCCCCAAGGAACTCCATCCACCTCTGCTGCCGCATATTCAGCCCCTTCTGCGTCAGAAGGTACTTCAGGCTCTTATGGTCCGTGAAGATGTCGATCTTCAGGCCATACACATAATGCCGCCAAAGCTTCAGGGCAAATATCACGGCCGCCAACTCCAAGTCGTGGACCGGATAGTTCCGCTCGTGCACCTTCAGCTGGCGAGAGCCGTACGCTATTACCTTGCCATGCTGCTGCAGAACACAGTCAAGGCCGCTCCCAGAAGCATCGGTGAAGATCTCGTAGCCCTCTGTGCCGCAAGGCAAACATAAGATCGGCGCCGTGGTAAGCCTCCGCTTCAACTCCTCGAAAGCCTGCGCACACGCGGGCGTCCAAATAAACTCCTACATCTTCCGTGTCAGCGTCGTAAGAGGCAGCGCGATCCGTGAGAAGTTCTCCACAAAGCGCCTGTAATAGCCGGCCAGCCCGAGAAAGCTACGGACCTCCGCTACAGTAGAAAGAACAGGCCACTCCCTGATGGCCGCAACCTTCACCGGATCTACCGCCACACCCGCTCCACTAACCACATGGCCTAAGAACGCCACGGAAGGTAGCCAGAACTCGCACTTCGAGAACTTGGCATACAGCTGGTTCCTCCTCAGAACCTCCAAGACTACTCGCAGGTGCTCACTGTGCTCCTCCTCAGACTGAGAGTAGACCAGTATGTCGTCAAGGAAGACGACCACGAACTGGTCGAGGTACTCTCGGAAAGTCCGGTGCATCAAGTCCATAAACACTGAAGGCGCATTAGACAGCCCAAACGGCATTACGGTGAACTCATACTGCCCGTACCTTGTACTGAAGGCAGTCTTCGGGATGTCGCACTCCCTGATCCGCACCTGATAATAGCCGGACCTCAAGTCCAGCTTCGAGTATACTGTCGAACCAACGAGCTGGTCGAACAAGTCGTCTATCCTCGGAAGAGGGTACTTGTTTTTCTCGGTCAGCTTGTTCAGCTCCCGATAATCGATGCAAAGCCGCAGGCTACCGTCCTTCTTTTTGACAAAGAGGACCGGTGCACTCCAAGGTGAGGAACTCGGACGCACGTAGCCCTGCTCAAGCAGCTCCTGCAACTGCATCTTCAACTCCGCCAACTCCTTCGGAGCCATACGATACGGCGAGCGGGCCACAGGCTTAGCGCCCGACACCAACTCAATCGTGAAATCTATCTCCCGCTGCGGTGGAGCACCGGGGAGATCGCTCGGGAACACATCGGGGAACTCTGAAACTACCGGAACATCCGCTAGGCTGGGCCTCGGCGTTGGAGCCTCCACTAGAGCAAAGAATAACTCTGCTCCCTGTCGCACTGCCTTGGACACCTGGAGAGCAGACATCAGCATCTTGCTCGATCCACGCATGCCCGCAAAGACCGTCTCACGATCGGCACACTGCCCAAACCTCACCTCCTTGGTGGTGCAATCGATGCACGCACGCTGTTCCGACAGCCAGTCCATGCCAGAGATTACATCGAACTCAACCAGGGGGAGTAACGATGCTTTCAGGTCATACTCCTGACTTCCAACTAGAACTTTCACGCGGCAACTCCTCTCCACACGCATCGAATATCCATTCGGCAGTAGGACCTCCAGTCCATCTGCAGAAGCAATCGACGGCGCACCAATACGTTGGACAAAGTCCGACGATAAGAAGGAGTGCGAAGCTCCAGTATCGAAAAGCGCTCTTGCCGGAACGCCTAAAACATTTACAAAGCCTACGCCGCTAAACAAGGTTAGCATAAATACTAAAACAGGTATATAAAACAGTAAGGACTGTATCTTAAATTATACCTGTCACGACGTCCTTGGCTTTGATAGCCTCCTGCTGACCAAGATTGAAGACTCTGGGCTGCGGGGGAACCATACGGGAGGCAGTGGACTCAGCCGCCTTCCCCTTCTCAGAATAAGATGGCCCAGTCTTCTTCTCTGACCTTGGAAGTCCACTGCGGCAATCTCGAGAGAAATGGCCAGGCTTGCCACAAGTAAAACAAGTAAGAGGGCCACGTCCAGACGACGCGCCCGAAGCAGAGGGAGCTGGCCCAGATAATCGAGCCTTCTTCCAGCGATTCAACTTCCGCAACTTCACCGCACTCGGCGCCTTGCTCTCCGGCACTGTCTCAGCCACAGCCACCTTGCCCTTCTCCCTGAGCATGTCCTGCTCAAGCGCTCGGGCTGAACAAAACGAGGGTCGTGAAACCCTGCGTCAACGGCCCTGTCAGAAGGTACCGCAACTCACTACGCAAGCCACCGTAGAACCTGTTCACCCTACTCCCCTCGTCATCGAAAGAAGTCCCAGCGTAACGCCCGAGGCGGGTGAACTCGTACAGGTAGTCGTCAACCAGTCTATCACCCTGCGTCAGAGCCAAGAACTAGTTCTCCATCGCGATCTGCTACGACGGAGGCACATACCTTGCCAGAAAGATTCCCGAGAACTCTTCCATCGGCACATCAACCAGTCGCCTTCCCGCAAACTGGCGCCTCTCAACCTCATCCCACCACCGCCTGGCTTCCTTTTCCAACAAGAAAGTAGCGAAGGTCACTTTCTGCGTTTCATCCGACTGTGTCGCTGTCAGAATTCGCTCCACATGCGACAGCCAGTCCTCGGCCTCAGCTGGGGATTCAACCCCGGTAAACGGAGGAGGTCGAAATCCCAGGAAGTGCTTCAGTTGCTGGTCAGCAGCACGCCTCACGGGGACCTGCTCCGCTCTTAGTGGCTCTGGGGCCACTTCCTGCACCAGCGGTTGACCTTGCCTTCCAGGCTGGCCTTTCAACGCAGCTAGAACGGCTTCTGTAACTAGCCGAACCATCTCAGCAGACGGAGGTGTAGGAGCCTCAGCAGACCCACTACTCTCTGCCAAGTCACGGGAACGCGACGGTCCCGCTGCACTTCGAGTGCCCTACACAAGTGCAACACACAGTTAGGCGACAGCACAATCGCAACTAACGACAAAAGGAACACTCAGGTTCCAAAATAATGCAATAATTGTTGGTTTGTTGTTACATTTTATTCCTAAGTGGGCATTTTTTGGTTTATTTTACGTCTCGACGGTAGCGCACACACGTGCTCACCACCCCTTAAAAGAATTCGTCCACGAATTCCTTAGAAGGATACGAAAACCTTAGAAGTTGATACCAATTTGTAACACCCCCATCCGTTAAGAAGCATATGACAGAAGGTCCGGCCGGGGCCCCACGCCATATACTACCAAACAAACGGGAACGTCACTTAATTGAAATACCAAATGACACTAAACAACGAACCTAACTCAGAGCATTCTATGCGGAAGCAAAAGAGAGAGAGACCGGATAAACCCTAAAACCCGTACCCGGGTGTGTCCACTTCTAATAATAGGAATAAAAGGTTTTACACAACAAAAGAGGCACGACGGCCTTACAGTTTACCAACATCGGCGCGCAGGCCGGCCATACATGAAAAGCAAAGGACATCAAAAGGCCTTCAAGGGCCGCAGCATCACAAGGGCTTCAGCCCGCTAAGAGCCCGCTATGTTCCCGCTCGGTCCAGCACCTGTACAATAAGCCCACCAAAAACGGTGGCAAAACAGGGCAACGGTCAGCTAAAGCTGACCAAATTATAACGACCCCACCCCTTCGAGGGGGTGGCAGTTCTAACCATCCCTGCAAAACAGTCTCAGCAGCATATATATATATAAGAGTGCGACTAGCAAAGTCCACAGCGGTTCATACATATGCAACATCACAAACGTGGGAATGGCCCCCACGTCCCGTGCTCTCAGGCACTCTTTGGTGTACTCCGCCTTCCACCACCATCCACTCTTGATGGATTTGCCCTTCGAGGCTAAAGTCGGTGGCCCGAATACCAGGGCGCTCCCGTACTTTAATTGTGAACAATCCGTAGTCCGAAGACTCTTTCCCATTGCCTCCCGACGTGTTGTACGAGCCTTACTAGTCAGGTGCTGCAATGGTGCGGTTTCAGGTTCGCCAAATGCCCGTTGTTCACAGCTCTCGTTGTACAACACGAAGAGCGGGTATGGCGTCCCCTCAGCCCAGGTATTCTAAATTAGCCGGCCCTACGGGCCGCTAAGTCATCCACCAGGACACCCTCACAGGTCGGGCACACAGGCCTCAGGTCCTCTCAACAGGTGGGCACAACAAAATCACCAGAACCAAGTCTGGGAGTTGTCGCCTGGCGATATTCAATATTGCCAACGACAGTAAACAGAACTCCTTTTCCGCTTCTAACATCGGGTGCTTCCCGGGGCACACCCCCAGGCGTTGCTGCGCATGCAGTAGCACCCTCTAGTCCTACGAAACAGGATATCAACACGGAGTTTTCCCCCGGCACACACAATATCAAAAAGCATCACCAATCCGGACGAACCGTCTCGGATGGGCTTCACACAGCGCGCCTACGTCCATTTCACGCATGGACTCTACATGAATGCAAGATTTGACGGGGATAACACAAATCGACCCGTCGGAGGCCACGACCTCACCCTTTTGGGTAGGGGCCTCAACGATGCACGGAACGGACTAGAACATGTCCAAATGAGGGTAAAGAGAATCGTTACCCTTGCGAGCTGCTTCGGAGCCATAGGTTGAACGCCACGGATTTGCTTTCCGCACACCGATCCGAGCTCCGAAATGACCACGTGAGTTCTTCCTCGCACTTCGCCGGCCAAGCACGAGCTCCACGGCTGCGCACACACTAACACCCAACCCAAATGGGTCGGCCTTCTCCTAGCCGGCGGCGGCCGGGACAAAGAGAGGAGGAGGGGCTTTGCTGCCCTTGCACCAACCGACGGGAGAGGAGGCGAAGGGGGAGCTGGGTCCTCCTTGCCCTAGGCGGCGATGGGAAGGAGAGGAGAGGGAAGGATCGGGGAGGCGTTTCCCTGCTCCAGGAGGCGGCGAGAGAGAGATGGGAGATGAGGGGGCTGCTCCTCCTTGCCGACGGGGAAGAGAGGATCGAGAGAGAGAGGAGAGGGCTCGGGCTCCTCCTGGCGGCTGCTCCACGCACTGAGAGCGAGAGAGATCGGGAGGGGGGAGGTTGGTTTTGCGGCTGCTCCAAAAGAACGAGAGAAAGAGGGAGGGAGATCGGGAATGAGAGGGAGAGGGGAGGTATTAGGGGTTTTATTAAAACCCTAGCCCATCCCTGCTATCCGCACCCCAACCCCCTATTCGCACCCCAAACTCCACTAATCGCAGACCACTCCTCTATCCGCACACTGAAAACCGAATTAAAACAATTCTGGGCGTTACAACACGGTCCCACGCGACACAACTCGATGAGACAAGAACACCAACATAATCGCTCCCCAACACATGACCAATCGAAAGACAAATGGGGAGACACATACAACACACGACATAAGCCTAGAGGATGTGTGGAACGAAGGCGAAAACTCAGGAAAGATCATCCGAGTCGCCTTCATCCCAACACTCCCCCTCACGTGGATAACACGTGCATGAAGGCTCAAGCATGACTAGACATACAAAAAAACAAAGACTAGCAACCAAATAAAGACACATAACAAACAACAAAAAGAACTACCACACAGATTCATCATCGTTGACGGGATACTACCACCCAAAAAAGGGGGGCTGTGACTGGAGGTAGCTGGAGTCGTCGGGAAGTAGCGGCAAGCGGAAAGAGACAGCTGGATGCGGTTGGAGTCAATCCAAAGTATATCGAGGGATATCGACAGTAAGCAGTAGTTGTTGAGGTCACCAAAGCAGCAGGAGTCGACAGATGCGAGCAAGGAACAGTCGCAGGAAACAGTAGACGGGGCCATCTTCAGCAGCAGGAAGAAGAGGCGGGATCGGAACTCCTGAAGGGGTCTGCAACAAGGATTGAAGACTCCAGCGAGGGGATCGACGAGATCAGAGGAGGAGGAGAGATTCGTCATCGAGAGCCACAGAGACAGCAA
Organism: Dactylorhiza incarnata; assembly: GCA_033032865.1. Taxonomy (NCBI): domain Eukaryota; kingdom Viridiplantae; phylum Streptophyta; class Magnoliopsida; order Asparagales; family Orchidaceae; genus Dactylorhiza; species Dactylorhiza incarnata. The sequence continues at coordinate 13,777,243 of JAWHQI010000028.1, forward strand.
GAACGGTAGACGGAAACTGCGGAACAGCAGCAAGATCATCGTCGATCGGCAGGAGATCTTCAGCACTGGTTCCGGTAGAGAATGTCGACTGAAGGAGGAAGATCGGTAGCGGAAGCTAGAACGAAGACCGGTAGCGGAAGCAGGAAGGAAGACCGGATCGTCGAATCTTGCGGGAGATCGTCGAGGCCAGCGGTTGACGAGATCAGCACCAGGGAACGTCGACGATATTAACAGATATAAGTGACAGCGGAATGGGGGCAGCGGGACGAGCGGCTTACGGGAAATGTCACGAGAAGATCAGCAACAGGATCGTCAGGTGGGAACGACGACGACGGGATCATAAGAGATTAGCGGGAGCGAAGAAATCTAAAGGAGTCGAGAGCGAGCATACGTGATGAGCGAGCAGACGAACAGAGAGGGGATTTCACCGTGAAAGTAGGTCGCCAACAAATTAGGGCGAGAAATTTCAGGGAGGAAAATCCTCCTCTGATACCATGTTGGAAAGTAAAAGAAAGATGCTTGATACCTTTATTCATCCACTTAGGGGCACTATATAGGAGTTACAACACGACACAAAACACCGATAGGCGGTGTGGGACTAAACCCAACTCCCTTAAAAGACGGACATAATAATATAAGACACATACATTCCAACAAGTACCGATCGGAGGCGTGGCAGGAATCCTTCCGCTCCCACAGGCCTTCGCACCGAACCTGGGATACGGGAACGCAAATCTGGGGCGGGAGAGGCCACCACAGGCCGAACAATGGGGCGGAGGACAACCAGGAGGATATGAACAGGATAGGGGCCGATTGGGGGCAGCGGTACCACCTGAGCCACCACACCAACTTGGCGAGCAACGAAGGCCGATGGGCCAAGACGTGGGGGGAAACGACGGGTCGAACCAACGACCATACATGCAGCCCAAGCGAACGCGTATGAACTTTCCGAAGTTCAAAGGGGGAGACGCGTTGGAATGGGTACAAAAGGCAGAGCTTTTTTTCAACTACCAGGAGATACCGGAGGAACAATGGGTTCAACTAGCAGCATTCCACCTGGAAGATGATGCGTACCAGTGGACAAAGTGGTTCCTGCGAGGACGTGCCTATGCACCTTGGGAGGAGTTCGTAGAAGCCTTTTCCGCACGCTTTGGGCCGCTCGAATATGAAGATGTGGAGGCTACTTTACAGAAGCTTCGTCAACGGGGAACCGTGATGGAGTACAGTACGGAATTTGAGCGGTTGGCGAACTGAGTTTCTTGGGAAGAGAAGACCATACTGAGTTGTTTTATTTCCGGCTTGAAGGATCATCTGAGGGATGAAGTACACGCGTATATGCCACGCAGTTTGAGCCACGCGATCAGCTTGGCACGAATCCAGGAGGAGCGGTTCAACCGCCAGAGGAACCGAACCACAGCTTGGACACCGACAGCCCCCACAACGGGTCGTAGGGACCCACCCCCAGGGGTGCGGCCTACTGTGACGAGACTTACCTGGCCTGAGCTGCAGGCAAGGAAGGAGAAGGGCTTGTGTTTCAACTGTGATGAGAAGTTTGCCCCAGGCCATCGATGTCAAAAGGTTCAGGTCTTCTTGCTGCAGGAAGAGGAGGTGGAGGAGAGTCCCACCTGTGTGGACGAGGAGGAGGGGCTCGATCTCACGGAGTTTGGGGTCTCCCTGCAGGCGATGGAGGGGTGTTCCGCACCTCTCACCTTACGCATCAAGGGGAAGATCGGCCACAAGAAGGTCACCATTCTGATAGATAGTGGGAGCACCCACACTTCATCACGCCCGCGGTGGCATTGAAGGTGGGACATGCAGTGGATCGGGATGCGGCGTTCCAAGTGATGGTGGCTGATGGCAGCAAGCTGCGGTGTGAAGGGGTTCTGAAGGGCGTAGAGTTGCGGATGCAGGGTTATATATGTCATACCGATGTCTACCTGCTGCCGATTAGAGGATCTGACATGGTCCTCTGAGTACAATGGCTACGCCAGCTGAGGCGAGTGACCACCGATTGAGACCAGATGACTTTGGAGTTTACTCATCAGGGGACAGAGCATTGCTTGAACGGCATACGATCATCTCCACTCAAGGAGATCTCCCTTCGGAGCTTACAGAGGTTGAAGGAGCTGGGTAGCCCTGTGGCTATGGTATTGGGTGTGGAGGCTTTGGGGTCGGGCGCTTCTGCAGAACCTGACCGGGTACAGGCCTTATTGGCTCAGTTTGAGGACGTCTTCCAGGATCCACGCTCGCTTCCCCCATCGAGGTTCCGCGACCATCAGATCCAGTTGAAGGCGGGTACGGACCCGACCAACATCCGACTCTACCGCTACCCCCATGTGCAGAAGACCGAGATAGAGCGTAGTGTACGTGAGATGCTGGCCACTGGAGTCATACGGCCTAGCACCAGTGCGTTCTCCTCTCCTATCATACTGGTGAAGAAGAAGGATGACTCGTGGAGATTCTGCATCGATTACCGCGGGCTGAATAGCTCTACCATTAAGGACAAATTTCCAATTCCAATGATCGAGGAGCTGCTGGATGAACTGCACGGGGCATGCTTGTTTACTAAGCTGGATCTGCGCTCCGGTTACCATCAGATTCGGATGCAGGAGGAGGACATCCACAAAACGCTTTCCGCACCCATGACGGTCATTACGAGTTCCTAGTGATGCCATTTGGGTTGGTCAACGCCCCATCCACGATCCAAGCGGTCATAAATGAAATCTTCCGCCCACTCCTGCGCCGGTACGTGCTAGTTTTCTTTGATGACATACTAATCTATAGCAGATGTTGGGAGGACCACTTGGAGCATGTCCACCACGTACTTTCTATACTGAGGGAGCACCAGTTGTACGCTACGCGGTCCAAATATTCTTTCGGGCAAGCGGAAGTCGAGTATTTGGGACACCTGGTGTCGGCCCAAGGGGTCCAGGTGGATCCAAAGAAGATAGCCAGTATGGTGACATGGCCACAACCCGCGACGATACGGGTCTTGCACGGTTTCCTCGGACTCACAGGATATTACTGTCGTTTCGTGAAGGACTACGGGAAGATAACTCGCCCCCTCACCCAGCTGTTGCAGAAGGACGCCATTCAGCGGAACCCGAGGCGGAAGAAGCTTTCCATACCTTGAAACGGGCCATGACTACTACTTCGGTGTTGGCGCTACCGGATTTTTCCAAAGACTTTGTTGTGGAGACTGACGCGTCGGGAGTAGGGATCGGGGCGGTCCTGATGCAAGAGGGCCGTCCGTTGGCGTACTTCAGCAAGGCACTTGCTCCCAAGACATTGGGGCTATCCACATATGAAAAGGAGATGCTAGCCATTCTTCACGCGGTAGCAGTGTGGCGGCCCTACCTACTGGGGCGACATTTCCAGGTTCGGACGGACCACCAGAGCCTGAAGCACTTCCTGGAGCAGCGGCTAGCATCACCCCTGCAGCAGAAATGGCTGACAAAGCTGTTAGGGTACGACTACGAGATTGTATATAAGCAAGGGAAGGAGAATGTAGTGGCTGACGGACTTTCCCGTCTACCGGAGAGCTCACTTTCTACCATCTCAGGACCGGTGATTGAGTCGCTGAATGAGATACAGGCGGAGGTGCACCAGGACCCCGAGCTTCGGGTCATTATAGAGGCATTACAGCAGGGATATACCACTGAGGCTGGCTATCACTTACAGGGAGAGCGGCTCTACTACCAGGATCGTATTGTCATTCCCGCCACGTCGACATGGCGGACTATCATGATGCGGGAGTTCCATGCTTCACCGACCGGGGGACATGCCGGCATTCTCCGGACATTACAGCGGGCCAGGGCTAATGTTTTCTGGAAGGGAATGCGACAGGACGTCCAGCAGTTTGTTAGAGAATGTGACGTTTTCCAGCGACAGAAGTACGAGACGACATCTCCGGCCGGGCTCCTCACTCCGCTGGCGATTCCTCATCAGATTTGGGACACGATCTCCATGGACTTCATAGACGGTCTGCCCAAGTCCCAAGGCAAATCCGTCATCCTCGTGGTGGTCGACAAGCTTTCCAAGTACGGACATTTCCTCGCTTTGAGCCATCCATACTCGGGAGAGACAGTTGCTGTGTTATTTGCTCGGGAGATCGTCCGGCTTCACTGGCTTCCCCGCTCCATCATTTCAGACAGGGACCCGGTATTTGTCAGTAATTTCTGGAAGGAGCTCTTCAGGCTTCAAGGAACCAATCTTCGCATGAGCACGGCCAACCATTCACAGACCGACGGCCAGACAAAGGTTCTGAACAGGGGAGTCGAGACGTACTTGCGCTGCTTTGTGATGGATGAGCCGGGTACGTGGACCCGATGGCTACATTGGGCGGAGTATTGCTACAACACATCATTTCACACCGCCAACAAACTCACACCGTTCGAGGTGGTGTACGGCCGACCGCCGCCCACTTTGCGTTCTTATGAGCCAGCCAGCACCGCCCTTCCAGACGTAGATCGGACACTTCGGGATCGGGAATAGACATTATCCCTTCTTCGGGACAATTTACGGGCAGCTCAGGAGCGCATGAAGACTCAAACCGACAAACATTGCACAGAGCGGGAATTCGCCGTGGGCGATGAGGTGTTCCTCAGGCTCCAACCGTACCGACAGCTCTCAGTCGCACGGCGGGTCAATCAGAAACTAGCTCCAAGCTACTATAGGCCGTTCCGTATTACTCACAGGGTGGGACCAGTCGCTTATACCTTGGCACTCCCGGAGGGGTCCCGCATACATCCTACATTTCATGTCTCACTGCTGAAAAGGAAGCTGAGCAACTCAGTGCAAGTTAGTCCCACCCTTCCGTAGGCCACCAGCAGTGGCGAATTACGGCCTTCGCCAGAGGCTGTTTTGATGACCAACTGGAGAAAACAAGGCACGGAGTATCGACCAGAGGTGCTCGTCAAGTGGAAGCAGATGGCAGATGTACACAACTCCTGGGTTGACCTGTTGGAATTCCGTGAGCGTTTCCCCGAATTCCACCTTGAGGACAAGCTGGCTCTTGATGGGGAAGGGAATGTTATGCCTCCGCACCCTCTACGATTTGCGGGGCATAAATATTCACGGCGTCGCAAGGAGCAAACGCAAAGCAACGGGGTTGAACCATCCGGTTCAGCCCCCAACCAGTAAAAGGAGAAGAATAAGGGTTGAACCACCCCGGTTCAACCCCTAATTGGGGGGCCGGCCGGCCCCCTTGGCCCCCGGGTATTTATAAACCCAGGGCTCCCTCATTTTGGGTAATGCAAGACTAACTCCAAGTATTATCTCCTTCTTCCTCTCAAACCCTAATCCCCTTTCTTCTCTCTAACTTCTCCTGTAGATCCCCCTTCCTCTTTCCCGATTTTTCCAGCAAGATCGTATCAGACAAGGTCCCAAGTGTGATTAGCCTAGAGGGCAGCCATTTCCTCATCCATGGCGGCCCGCCACCCCGAATGCTGGAGAGCCTCTCGTAGAGAAGGGGTGGAAATACAGGACAGAGAGGTTGCAAACCTGCCAGGCGGCGGCGCTAAGTGATGCAAAGAGACATAATTTGAAAGAGGGTGAGCGGTAGAGGCTGGTGCCTGATCAGCGGCTCGCGAAACATCAGTGGGCAGGGGTGACTCCTGTAGGGAATCAGACCGAGGATGTCGGCGGGTGTAGACACGAAGAGGAGGTAGCGACTGAGGGCACAACCGGTGGAGTGGGTAGCAGGGAGGAAAATTAATGAAGGTTGGCACGTGAGGACATGGAATGCCCGGGGAGGAGGTGGGTGGAGGGCCAGAGTGGTGGAATGGTTGATTTTCAAGGAAGGTGACATCGGCTGAGGTGACAAGTTTCCGAAGAGATGGAGTAACAAATGTTGCAAATTAGAATCCAATATGTATTCCATACAATTACTCCTTAATATATAGGAGTAAGAAATATAGAAAAAAAGAAATACGAAAAATAATGCACATTTAATTTTAATATAATCTCCGACACTCCCCCTCAAGTTGGGCGTGTGATATCTGTCATGTCTAGCTTGCCCATAATTTTTCCAAAGGAACTCAGCTCATCCCTTAGTGAGCACGTCTGCCAGTTGTTGATCAGAAGGAACGAATGGTGTACTCATGATTCCCCTCACTGTGTTTTCTTTGATGAAATGTCAGTCAACTTCCACATGTTTAATGCAGTCATGTTGGACAGGATTGTGCACAATGTCGATGGCTTCCTTGCTGTCACAATAAAGTTGGATTGTCCCCCTGCATTCAATGCCAAGATCCCTCATAATGGACTAAATCAACAGTCCTTCACAGATTCCATGTGTCATAGCTCTAAACTCTGCTTCAACACTTGACCTGACAAACGCGTGTTATTTTTTGCTTCACCAGGTCAATAGATTGCCACCAACCAGAGAGGAATACCCAGACGTCAACCTCCTGTCATCAACGAATCCCACACAATCAACATTTGTGTAGACTTCTATTGTCAACTCTTTACCAGGAGAGAACAGGATACCCCTTCTGGGAGAGGATTTGAGATATAGTAAGATCATGTCAGCAACATCCAAGTGTTGAGACCTTGGTGAATGCATGTGTTGACAAATAACCCCAACCGCATATGAAATGTCTGGACGGTTATGAGATAAGTAGATAAAGTTGCGATACGAGTTATTATTTTACAAGTCGTATTTCTTATGTTATTCCCGTTTGGGGGTAATTTGGTCCTTTGGTATTTATTGGCCTTGTGTGTAACCCCTTGTATTAGATCTAATGAAGTGTTTTTATTATTTAACTTGGTATCAGAGGCCGGAGAAACCCTAGCCGCACCCGCAACTTCTCGTTTTCACCCTTGTCGCCTTCCAGCATCCGCATCGCCTTCCATCTGCCGTTTTGAGGGATCCCTCCATCTCGTCTCCCCTCATGCGGCCCTCAGGTGGACTCGCAGCCGCCGCTGGTTGCTGAGAAGGTTGCCATCGTTGCCTTCTGTGATGCCGCCAGATCTCTCGTTCTTCTTCATCTGATTCCTTCATTGTGATAGCTGCCTGAGAAGGAGCAACATCGACGATCGTGGCTTCCATCGACATCGACGAATCTGGCTGTCACTTCCTTCGACGCCCCTGAATCCCGTCTAATGGCCTTGTGTCGCTGCTCCTCGCCTTCCATTATCTCATCTTCATCCCGCTTGCTGATTCCGTCGCGGGGAGCCTGACGAAGCATCGTCGTTTCGTCTATTGCGTGAGATCCAGCCGTTCCAGTCGATCCCAGTCGACGATGCTTCCTTCGATCCAACGTTGGCGTCTCCTTCAGATGTCGTTCCCTGTCGACGATGTTTCCAGTCCTCAATCCTGTTGTTGCCTCCCGTGATGTCCTAATCGCTCCTGCTTCCTGTGCTCCAATGTGCCTTTTTTCAGCGTGCCTCTTTGCCGATATGGGTGATTCTTTTGCTTCGTCGCCGGATGTGATACAACCTCAAATGAGTGACCCTCAGCGGCCTCATGGCCACTCCGGCTCCTTGAAGATTACCACGGTTCTTTTGGATGACACGAATTATCTCGAACGGTCTCGCGCTGCACAACATGTCATTCGCAGCCACCAGATGCTTGGTTACATTGATGGGACGACTAAGGAGCCCCCCAAACCGACCCCTCATGGAAGCGGATTCTGACAACTCTCTGGTCGTCTCCTGGCTCCTGCATTCGATGTCTCCCAAGGTCTATCGGAGCTATTTGTTGATGGACTGCACACGAGATCTAGACCCGCGCACGGGAAACGTACTCTCAAATTGGTAGTTCCACCCAGGTTTATGAGCTTACCCGCCGCATTTTGGAGTTGCGGCAAGGATCTATGACGGTGTCATCTTTCTTCTCGGAGTTCGAGCGACTGTATCAGGAATTAGACTACTTTGCACACTTTACACCTGCTTATATTGCAGATGTTGTTCTGTTAAAACAACGGGAGAACCACTTTCGTCTCCATGTTTTTTTGATGGGCTTAAACATGGACTCTGATATGGTGCAGACACATATCCTTCACCACTCTCCACTCCCGTCTCTTCGGGAGGCCTTCTGTATGGTTCTTGGTGATGAAGACTGCAGGAAGTCCGTCAATGTTACTGCTCCTCCCGATTGCTCCGCTCTATCTGATGTGGGTTGCAACCATGTTCCCAATCCTGGATCCTCTGTGCCTACTTGTGTTTATTGCGGTCGCATGGGGCACACTCAGGAGGTGTGTTTCAAACTTCATCCACATCTTGCCCCAATTGGTCGTGGACGTGGACCTGGGCGTGGGGGCCATAGGCAGGGTGGCTCTCAGCCCCATGATGTTGCTTACTCTATAGATGTCTATGACGAGACATCATATTCCTCTTCCGGTCAGCACACTGCTCATTGGATGTTTTTCGCCGACTGCTTCACTTCCAGGCCGATACTTCCTCCGGTGCTCCTACTTCTCTTGCTACTGTTGCTATGTCAAGTGCTCATGCGGCCACTGCCTCCTCCTTCGAGTGGGTGATCAACTCTGGTGCCACCCACCATATGACTGATTCTTCCTCAATTTTTCTTTCTTATACTCCTTTGTCTGATAAGGGCAAGGTCATTTCTGCTAACGGTGGTTTGTCCCCCATTGCGGGCAAAGGTCACATCTCCTGTTCTCCGACTATTTCTCTTCCTTCTGTTCTTCATATCCCCTCATTTCCGTGCAATTTACTCTATCAACAATATTACTAGATCTCTTAAGAGTTATGTAACTTTTTTTCCTGACACTTGTGTTTTTCAGGAATTGAGTACGAAGCGGAACATTGACATTGATAAGAACCGTGACGGCTTGCACTACTTGGACTCCCAACTTCCCTCTCAGACTCTTTCCTGCTATACTGTTACTGCTGATGATGTTCGCCGCTGACACCTGCGCCTTGGACAATTTGTCTCTTGTTTACCTTCAAAAATTGTTTCCTGCTTTCTTACCTTTTCTACAAACCTTTGTTTGAAAGGTCTGTGATATGTCAAAATATGTGCAACATAATTCATCGCATTTATCTTCTCCTAGTAGCATTCCATTTGATGTTATACATTCAGATGTTTGGGAGCCTTCTCCTGCTTTATCGTTATTTGGATTTCGTTGATTTGCTACTTTTATTGATTGTTTTTCTCGCAACACATGGGTTATACTTTTAAAAAGGAAAAGTGAGGTTTTTCCATGTTTTCAAGCTTTTCATAAAATGGTGCAGACTCAATTTGTTGGCTCTATTCGGCTTCTTCGAAGTGATAATGGGGGAAGTATGATGATCGTGGTGTGTTTCACTCTTACCTTACCAGCCATGGTATCATCTACCAGACTTCTTGTGTCCACACCTCTACCCAAAATGGGGTTGCCGAACGAAAAAATCGGCACCTTCTTGACATTGTCCGTTGTCTTCTAGCCACTATGCACTTTCCTAAGTCCTATTGGGGTGATGTTGTGCTCAATGCTGCACACTTTATCAACCGGCTTCCTTCCCGTGTCCTCGACTATGCAACTCCTCTCGACCGTCTCTCCACCACGGTCGTTGTCCAGACCTCTCACCTGACACCCCGTGTCTTCAGATGTGTCTATTTTGTGCATATCCATCAACTTCACCGGGACAAACTTGACCCTTGGGCTCAACGTTGTGTCTTCCTTGGCTACTCCACCACGAAAGGGTATCGGTGTTACCCCCCCCCCCCCTTCCAGGCGTATGTTTTGTACTATGGATGTTACCTTCAGGGAGGAGGAATCCTACTTTCTGCTTTTAACTCACTCTCTTCGTCAGGGGGAGAGTCATGGTGATGATGATGCTCATTCCACTGATGTTCCTCTTCCCCTTCTTCCTTCCGCTCCACCTCAGTCACCTCTTCTGTGCCCCATGGTTCCTACCCCGGTACCTTTGCCCGATCCTCTGATCTCTCCTCCGATCTCTCCTTTTCCTCATGTATACCACTGTCGTCCCTCAAGTCCACAGACTACTAGACGTGCACTGTCTGATACTCCGATCTCTCCTTTTCCTCACGTATACCATCGTCGTCCCTCAGGTACACAGGCTACTAGGGTTCCACCTCTGTCAGTGCCCACTTCAGCCTCAGATTCTGATGATGTTGACCTGCATGTCCCTCTTGCATTGCTAAAAGGTAAAGCTACTTGTACCCAACACACTATTTCAAATCACGTGGCTTGCCACCATCTTACCCCGACCCATCAGGCCTTTGTTTCTTCTCTCTCCTTGGTTGTTATTCCTAAGACATGGCAGGAAGCTTTGGGTATATCGGTATGGACTCAGGCTATGAAAGATGAAATGTCTGCCTTGGACAATAATCACACATGTGATGTTTCCTCCCTTCCTCTTGGCAAGAAAGCCATTAGTTCAAGATGGGTCTTCTTTGCTAAGCAGAACCAAGATGGTAAGGTGGAACAACACAAGGCACGACTTGTTTCCTAGGGTTACACCCAAACTCAGGGAGTAGACTACCGTGAGACCTTTGCTTCAGTGGAAAAGATGAATTCCATTCGGGTGTTGTTATCGTGCGTCGCTTGCATGAACTGGGATCTTCATCAACTAGATGTTAAGAATGTGTTTCTCCACGGTGAACTTGATGTGGAGGTGTACATGAAATTTTGTCCTAGATTTGTGAAGAAAGGTGCTAAGGACTTGTCTGCCGCCTAAGACGATCCTTATATTGCCTGAAACAGTCACCAAGGGCATGGTTTGGCAGATTCCTCATGACTATGCTCAAATTCGAGTACAAGCAGGCACAATCAGACCACACTATGTTTATCCGGAGATGTGATCAGAGGGTTGTGGTCCTGATCGTCTACGTGGATGACATTGTGATCACCGAAAACGACACTGACGAGTTTTTAATCTGAAGTCCCTCTTATCTATTGAAATTTGAGGTGAAAGACTTGGGAAGATTACGATACTTCCTGGGTATCGAGGTGGCTAGATCTACTCAGGGAATCTTCATATCCCAACGAAAGTATATATTAGATCTCTTAAAGGAGACTGGGATGCTCGGCTGTGTTCATGTGAACACTCCTATGGAAGACAATTATGGGATTGGGCAAGATGTTGATGGTGATCGAACTGATGTATCACACTATCATAGATTTGTTAGGAAACTCATATATCTATCTCACACGTCCTGATATTACATATGTGGTTGGAATTCTGAGTAGATATATGCATGCTCCCAGGATCAGACATTAAGAGGCAGCATATCGTATGTTATGATATTTGAAGAAAGCCCCTGGCCGTGGACTCTTGTACTCCAAAAACAACCACTTGAAGATCGAAATTTTTACTGATGTTGATTGGGCTGGATGTCATGATGACTGAAAGACCACAACAGGATACTGCTCCTTTGTTGGTGGAAATTTGGTGACTTAGCGTAGTAAGAAGCAGAATGTGGTGGCCAGATCTAGTGCTGAGGTAGAATACCAGGCTATGTCACAAGGACTGTGTGAGGGTCTATGGTTGCGCATTGTGTTACAAGATCTGAGTTTTTCTGAGACCGTCCCCTTTTCCTTGTTCTATGATAATAAAACGGCTATTAGTACAACTCATAACCCTGTTCAGCATGACAGGACAAAGCACGTTGAGATTGATCGACACTTTATCGAGAGGACTCGACGATTCGTCGAGACCACTCGACGAATTCATCGAGTATCGATCCTGTATCGTTTTATTTCGACTGAATCAATGTTTCGGGATGTGTGCCGACCGGATAAGAGACTTCTGAGTTGTTTAAGAGCATCTCCAATGGGGAGCTCTATATTTAGAGCTCCCCATTGTACCATGTTCTCTAAATATAGAGAACATGGTTAGAGCAACTCTAACCATGTTCTCTATATTTAGAGAACATGATGTATATTAATTTATTTTATGTATATTTTAGGTAGGTTTTATGTATATTTTATGTATTTTGTGGGAACGACATGGCAATGAAGCAATGTAGTTTTCAAAATATTATGCATTTTAAAGTTAATGTATTTTGGTGTATGCGCAATTTTAAGTAGTAAAATATCTTATTCTGCTCTTTGCATGATCAATAATATTTAGAAAATATTCAATATTAGTCTCATTTTGTAGGTAACGGAAAGACAATTTTTTTGATATATTATATGTAAAATTTGGAGAAATATATTAGCGGTTGCGGACGTTATAAAATTATACGCAAATTTAAAATAATACAAAATTTATTTTAATTTTAAAAAAAAAATACAAAAGAAAATAGAGGAGCGGCATTTCCGCTCCTCCTCCTCTAAATTTAGAGGAGGGAGCGGAAATGCCGCTCCCTCCAAATTTGGAGCGCCAAATGGCGCTCCGTTGGAGCCCACCGGACTCCATTTTCCGGAAAATGGAGTCCGGTTGGAGATGCTCTAAAGTTTATTTTGTGTCTCGTAATCAAGGTGGTCCTATAGGATAGCGACACGTGGTTGTGTTGTCCAATCCAGAACATGGGAAGTATTTTTCTCATTAATTCTAGTCAAATCAGCCTCCATTTTCTCTCTCCTCCCTTAACCTTGAACTTCATTCCCTCATTCCAAGAGCTGATCACTTTTCTTCCTCTTCCCCACACCTCAAGCACTGAGACCAGCCATTTTCCTGAAGGAAATCAACCTTGGAAGGAGGATTGAAGCTTGGCCGACCGCCACCATACCGCAAATCAGCTTGGCTGACCGCCACCATGATTATCGACCGCCACCATGGCCGCAAATCAGGTGACTTCCGCCCCCTCTCCCTTGGTGCTAGATCTTTAGAGCTGAAATAGGAGAGATATTGGGCTCAAGAGAGCTTAATTTCAGCGAGATTAATGGAGTTTTCTAGGAAGAGACCACGCTAGAACTTCCGTTCTAGGACGTCGTTCACCGAAGTAATGTCTTCGATCTACTCCTCTCTTCAAAATGAAGTTATAGGAGTTGATTTCGTGAAAAACGGCGGTCTAATGAGGGAGTATTGGAGGAGAGAAGGTGAGATTTTATATGTGTGTGTTGGAGGAAGAAGATGAACAAATGTTCATCTGTCTTAAGATCCGTGCAGATTTTATAATATTTAGGCAAAAATCTGTTTTCTGCACGTGACGGATTTCAAGCCTATGTTTAGGCATGATCCGGCCGCATTCAGGTCTTGCGCTCAACACGATAGTTGTAGCCCTCGGAAACACCTTTCCAACGAGTGGTTGTGGGTTTTCAGGGGAGCTCTATAGCTCCGGCAAAGTGAAATCGAAAATGGTTGGGCAAAATATGATTCGGTTTATGTACAGGACAGCTTCCTGTCCAGATTTACTCTGCTGGGTTCAAACCTGATTTTAGAGAGGTTAGACTTAGATCTGGACCTTGGGCTCAGCACGAAAATTGTAGCCCTTGGAAATACCTTTTTGGAATGGGTTGGCACATTATTTTTGATGGTCTGTAGCTCCAGAAATCATGTTTTAGTACACATTGGTGAATATAAATAGAGTTTTGATGTTTTACCGATTTCTCTCAAAATGTTTATCGGATGCTTACAAAATTTGGTAGAGATGTGTCTGATGATATTGTGATCACCCCTGTTTAGTTTTAGAATTTTTGGATACATATTTGCCATGAAATTGCCTGTCGTATCATATAAATGTAAAGTACCATAAATAAGTATTGTGTAATACAATGAGGTCGAAATTTGGTGGGAATGATTCAAGCATTAATTATGACATATGGTAGAAGTTTCAGAGGATTTGGCTCTGAAATGACTCCTTAATTAAATGTGTTCTTATGATTTATTATGCTGAATTGAAATATTAAAATGCTCATTTAGACAAGGATTTTTGAAACATGCATAAATCTGTATCTATATCACTTGAGAATCTATCAGAGAGTTAGATTTGCGATAACCGCTTAGTAGAGATTATGATCGATGACCCTTTAGGAGAACGGGCACGGGATGATTGGTACTGACTAAGCGTGATCGAATAGAGCTTATGAATTCGATTGTGTTCAAGCATGTTGTGAATCGAGCATGAGGATTGATATGGTTAATACGTTTGGGCAGATTTATAAAGTAAACTTGAACATGGCATTAAACGCACAAGTAGTCCTATAGGATCAAAGAGAGTATTTCCCATATATACACATGCCACTGCACGAGAGTTATGACAACTCGGTATGGGTAGCAGTGATGGTTTGGTGTGGATTATAGGATATGGTTATATCCTATGGTGTTATGTTAAGGACCCGGTTGGTAGGTCCTTGTATGCTAACTTTTGGGCAGATGTATGTAGTAAATGTGAACATGACATTAAACGCACAAGTAATCCTATAGGATCAAAGAGAGTATTTCCCATATATACACATGCCACTGCACGAGAATGCCAACTCGGTATGAGGAGCAGTGATGGTTGGTGTGGATTATAGGATATAGTTATATCCTAAGGCGTTATGTTAAGGACCCGATTGGTAGGTCCTTGTATGCTAATTAGCATCGATTGAACTTGTAATAGTAACTATGTCATGGACTTGGTTAGGTGTCCTTGGGTGCTTGATAGCACGGGTTGAGCATGGGAATTACATGGGTGTGTATAGTCTTCACACGGTTGCAAAATGATCCTTATGGGAGGATTACTTGTGGCAGATATACGGGCTCGCCAGTCGTCACACCGACGGGAGCTGACAGATAGATCTTGGCCGGTTGGGCTGGGCTCTTTGTGTTTACTTCCAAAGACCCCTTCCGTGCCATTGACCGGTTGGGCTGGGCTCTTGGTGTTTACTTCCCAAAAACCCCTTCCGCGTCATACGACTCGGCTGGTTTAGCGAGCAAGAGTACGCAGGGTCTCCGTTGTTGTGTTCTTAGCATTGATGCGTACATAAGACCTAGGTCTGGTAGTGTGCATACCCACCTAGTAGTGGAGAAGCCCGTTCCACTGTCTCCGTTTGGCCACGACGTGAGGTGCCTGAGTGGTTAGCTACCCTCGAAAAGCGGGAAGTACAAGTCTATGTCGACATAGCAAATCAGAGTGCGTGAGTAAATCATGGGTGAGTCAACATACATAAATTCATTGCATTTCATTGCATCGCACCGCATAAAGATCCTCATCAAATAAACTTGTATGGGCACATTTATATGATGAGTTACTTATTATTGCAAAAGACTCTTAACTTATAAGCTTGCATGTGCATTTTTATAAGTTATGTTTAATTCAGTTTTGTATATATTTGCTCTATTGTACTCTGTTGCTGACTATACTGCTAGAGTAGATGTACTATTATACTCTTAATTCTACTGTGATTTATATGTCCTTGTCACTTGCTATATTGTATATTACTGATTATATTGCAGCGTTCTCCCTCTTTCCTTCCGCCCGGTGCCTAAGAGTCGTCGGGGGAGAGGATGTGAAGTCACTTAGTCTTTATGACTAACGGTTGCTACGTCACTATTTTTAGGACACATAGCGGCAGGTGGAACAACAACGTATGACGTAGGAGGACAGCCAGGCCAGGGCGACAGGGTCTGAGACTACGATACCGTGGTACCATCAGCGACAGATGTGAGCGAGTTTTTGAAATGTAGCCTTAAGGCAAATTTTGTACTCTGATATTTTGCAGGAGCTTGGTAGCTACCTGTTCTTTTGTATTTGATGGGACATCTTTACTTAATTGTGAATCCATGGCTTCTGTTGTTTTTCTATTATTGATGAGTTGACATGATGATATTGAGAATAACCGGCAGGATAGGCGTCTCGTGGAAGAGGCTAGCCCGTGTGCTGGCGCTTCCGCAAGATGGCTGTTCTGGGCATAGTACTCCCCTCGGCCTTGTCTTGTGTTCCGGGAGGGGGGTCTTACACGTGATCTCCCACGTCCTGTTGTTCCTACCACATCCCCGTTACCACCTCTTCTCCTAACACCTCTTCCTCTCCGTGTCTATTCTTGTCGCTCCCATCGAACTAGTGCCTCGCAAAATCCCCTGCCGACCACGGATGCTTCGCTGCCTGCTGATCCACCCGCACCTTCCACCGCGCATCTTCTTTCCAACTATGTCTCCATACATCGGTTGTCTCCTGATTTGCAGAGGTTTGCGGCTTCTTTGTCCTCTATTTCCCTTCCCTCTTCTGTGCAGGAAGTTCTTCAACATCCCAGGCGGCGGGCTGACATGGATGAAGAAATGACGGCTCTCTGGGCGCACAACACATGGGACCTCGTTCCCCCTCCACCTAGCCCTGCAGGTTGAGTCGAGCTAGCTCGAGAGCTCGATGAGTCGGCTCGAAAAAAACTCGACTCGAGCTCGAGTCTGTCGAGATCGAGCTCGAGCTCGAGCTCGACGAGCTCGAGCTTTCATTCGAGCCGAGCTCGAGCCTGTTAGTCTCTGTTCATGGGATCGCGAGCTTGCTCGCGAGCTTTATTTTTTAAAAGAAAAAAAATTATTTATTATACTAATAATAGTTTGATATATTATACTAAATTACTTAATAACTAATAACTATTAAGATTAAGAATCAGCAGCTCCCAGTCTCCCACGATAATATGCTCCTAGTTAGGGTATTTCGCATTAGGGATTAGGGATTCTTCATTTCTTCCGCAGTTCCGCCGACCGCCGCTCTCTGCGGCTCCGCCTCTCTCTCTCTCTCTCTCTCTCTCTCTCTCTCTCTCTCTCTCTCTCTCTCTCTCTCTCTCTCTCTCTCTCTCTCTCTCTCGCCGTCTCGCGCGCGCGCCTCCGCCCACGTTCTCTGCTCATCGGCTCACTAGGGTTTCTGTATGTAAGCCCGATGGCTTTTGATACCCTAGAAAACTCTTTGGATCTGAATTCTGAACTCATCCCTCCGGCAGTTTTCATTTCAGCACGTTATTGTTTGGTTGCGCAGGAGATTAGGCTTTTGTTTGAATGTGAGAAGCGTGCAGAGGCCAGAGTTGCAGTACTCTCTTAAGTCTTAACTCTTGTCTCTTAAGGTGAGCATCATTATTCCTTACCCACGCTTCTGCTAGGTGCTTTTTTATGTTCTTTTTTTTTGCTTTTAATATGATGGAGATATTGTAATTCAATTTTTCAGTTTGTTCATGATCAGATAGCATGACTATTATTTATCTTGAGGGTTTTATATTTTCTTGTTGCCATGATAAGGCAGTGGAGTTGATGTTATAACCCTCTATTATTTGCCCCTTCTATCATCTTCATCTATGGCATAGGTTTACAGTACTACTCTTGAAATCATCTATGGCGTATGTCTTGGTTCCAAACTTCCAGTACTGCTCTTTAAATCAAGTATTAAATACCATGATTTCAAGTTTTTCCTTCTATTCCATACTACATGATGGACTTTTTAGTACCATGCCAAAACCCCCGTAGAATTTCATACAATCTGAGCCTTGAACTCAATTACTCAACTGTCTGCAGACTGCAGCATTCCAGCCTAGTCAGCCTTCTCCAAACAGGCTGCACCCCTGGCCGACCATTCCTCTGTTGTCAGCATCCAAAACTGCAGCTGTATTTCCGTTTGATATCCTTCACTTATGTAAGTTCTAATTTAGAAGTTTAATTTTATTTGTATTGTTTGCTTGTTGGAAGTTTTTATGATGCATGCAATGGTTGGTTATACTTATATATGTGTATATAGGTTTAAACTTAATTTGCTAATTTGTTGTTTTTTAATTTGCTAATTTGCTAATTTGCTGTTTTTTTATAATGCTGAAGTGACTTGTTTCTTGAAATGTTTTCCATATTCCAAAACTTATATTCTTTTTTTATATAGGTTTAAACTAATTATGTTGATGTATTGTTTAATCTTTTGTTTTGGTTGAACTGCTATCATTTGGGCCTTGGCTATAATAACAATTGTTATGAAAACATATTACAGTCTTTTTGTTGCAGCAATGCCAGAGGAAGAGGAAAAGTCATTAAAGTATTAATTTAAAAATTGGTTGAGCAGCTGCTATTCAGGTACTTTCTTCACATGTGTCGAAATTGTCAATATCTGTAGAATTTAGATGTAGACTGATATCTCATATAGAGAATGATCTTTACTAACTCATTATGCCTGAGTCATGAACCACTTTCCTGTGTTGATGTATGTAGGCTAGTCTAGTAAAAAAAGTGAATCAGTAACTATATTAAAGTCCAAATTATGCTATCACTTTTCCGTAGATATCAAGCATCTTTACATATTTGATTAATTTAGCGAGTGCATAATTACATGTATATCCACTCAACTTCTTAAAATTATAAAAACCTCACTTATAAATTAAATGCCAAATATAAATTGACTGCCAAAATTCTGAGCTCGAGCCGAGCTTACGAGCTCGAGCCGAGCTTGACGAGCTTGAGTCGAGCTCCACGAGCTCGACGAGCCTGCACAGAGCTCGTCGAGCTCGAGCTCGAGCCATTTTCCAATGAGCTCGTCGAGCTCGAGCTCAAAAAAACAGCTCGAGCTCGAGCTCGAGCCAGCTAATTTTGAAGAGCTCGACTCGTTTGCAGGGCTACCTCCACCTGACCAGTCCCTGGTTAGCTGTAAGTGGATCTTCACTGTCAAATATCATCCCGATGGGCGGGTTTATCGCCCTAAGGCTCGTCTTGTCGCACGTGGATTCACTCAACAAAATGGTCTTGATTATGAGGAAACCTTCTCTTCGGTTACCAAGCTCAACAATGTTCGCCTGCTCATATCTCTTGCGGTCCATCGACATTGGCCGCTACACCAGCTTGACATCAAGATTTCCTTCCTCAATGGTGATCTAATGGAAACTGTTTATATGGAATAACCTCCTGGTTATGCAACCACGAGAGAGTCCCTAGTTTGTCACCTGAA
The DNA here is from genome assembly GCA_033032865.1 of Dactylorhiza incarnata. Lineage (NCBI taxonomy): Eukaryota > Viridiplantae > Streptophyta > Magnoliopsida > Asparagales > Orchidaceae > Dactylorhiza > Dactylorhiza incarnata. The sequence continues at coordinate 13,795,994 of JAWHQI010000028.1, forward strand.
GAAATCCTTATACGACCTCAAACAGTCTCCCCGGGCATGGTTTGAGAAATTTAGTCGAGTGGTTCGTGAGTGTGGCTTTACCCAAAGCTCAGCAGATTTCTCATTATTTACCCGTCGACGTCCCTCCGAAACTGTTATTCTCTTGGTCTATGTTGATGACATTCTTGTCACGGGTGATGACCTTGCCGACATTGTTCACATCAAGAAGCATCTTGCCTCTCAATTTCACACCAAGGACCTTGGTCGGCTACGGTACTTCCTAGGGATTGAGATCGCTCGACGACCGGATGGTTTGGTTCTCTCTCAGTGAAAATATTGTCTTGATCTCCTTCATGATGCTGGCTACTCTGGGTGTAAACCTGTGGACACACCTATGGATACAAACCATCAACTGAGTTCTCACGGATCAGACTCAGATAAGCTCCTTCCTAATCCAGAGTATTATTGACGCCTCGTGGGCAATCTTATCTATATGACTGTCACACGTCCAGATATCTCCTTTGCGGTTGGTGTGGTTAGTCGCTTCATGCATGCTCCCCGGACTTCCCACTTTCAGTCCGTAGAACGAATTCTTAGATACTTAAAGAATGCTCTTGGACAAGGCCTGGTATACAAGTCTTCCACCTCTCTATCTCTTGTGGCATACTGTGATGCTGATTATGTTGGGTCTCTCGATGATCGTCGCTCAACCAGCGGTTACTGCACATATTTTGGTGGAATCTAGTTACCTGGCGAAGCAAGAAGCAAACGGTGGTTGCTCGCTCCTCCGCTGAAGCTGAGTACCGTTCCATGGCCGCTGTCGTCTTTGAACTCAGCTGACTTGAGAGTCTCCTCACTGATTTAGGAGTCCAACTTCCGGCTCCGGCAATTCTCTTTTGTGATAATCAAGATGCTATACATATTGCTGAAAATCCTGTATTTCACGAACGCACCAAACATATCGAGGTTGACTGTCACTTTGTCCGGGAAAAGGTTCAACTTCAGAAAGTTTGTCTTCGTCATGTTCCTGCTGCTGATCAAGTCTCTGATGTTCTTACAAAAGCTCTACCTCGCTCACTGTACCAGAAGTGACCTACCAAACTTGGTGCCTACGACTTCTATGCTCCAGCTTGCGGGGAAGTGTTAGAACATATAAAAACCCATGTATAAAAAGGCCATTTCCTCCTTAGGCTCATTTAGTCCCACATTGCCTATTCTCTATTTTATTACTTTCTCCCTTGTCCTATTTAAGGACCAGCTCTTCTTGTATTAAGTAAGAGAAAATAATATTATTTGTTATATATTCCAAATAGTGGTTTCCAAATCTGTTCTTCTACAATATATATATACATATAATTATATAAATATATATAATTATATATATATATAAACAAACAAATTATTGCGAACAAATGAATGCTTATCGTCGGTAATCGTTGGATCTATATCAAAGAAGATAGGTGCATGGAAGAGGTCAAGGTATAGGAAAAGCACAGCAAGTCGTCAAATGCAACATCCATGAAAAAGGAGCTTGTAAAAGAACCTCGACTCTGCACAAACCTAATAAACTTGTTTATACGAATTAACGTAGAGTTGAAAGAGAATTAAGGGAACAATTTGTTTGTAGTTGAAGAGTGTGAAAACTCAGAAAAAATATAAAAATAATGATTTTATTTCTCCAAAAATTCCATTTATTACATGAGTGCACCCTTCTTTATATAGAACAGAGGAGGTTAGAGAATATACAATTGGCGATGTTAGACTAAATACATCGGGCAATTACAATATAGGTAACCTCCCAAGCCTATGTTATTAACAACCTTGGGCGGTTACCCTAAGGATAACTGCCCGAACTACAACAGACAACAATACTGGGCAGTTACACCAAAGGTAACCGCCCGTCCTTATCATCCACATGGGCTCCTCCATCTTGTGCTTTAACACTCCTCAAGATGGAGAATATATGTCAATCATTCTCAGTTTGGCACAAATATCTGAGAAAGATAAAGAGCCTGGTTTCGCAAAGATATCAGACAATTCTCTATTGGAAGAGACGAATGTAGTGCAGATTTGCTTCTTCAAGACTTCCTCTCTAATGAAGTAATAGTCGACTTCGATATGCTTTGTTCTTTCATGGAAGACTAGATTCTTTAATATATAGACGATTGTTTTATTGTCACAAAACATAGGTAGAGGATAAATGTAGACTTCTCTAATGTCCATCAGAAGTGCTCGCGACCAATTTAACGCACATGCGATTTGAGTCATACTTTTATGCTCAATTTTAGCGTTTGGCCTAGGCACAACTGCTTGTTTCTTGCTTTTCCAAGTGACAAGATTTTCACCAACGAACGTGCAGAATCATGAGGTGGATTTACGATCTCCTTTATCATCTGCATAGCTGGTATCAGAATAAGCTTTTATCCGCAGATATGAAAGTGCACAGTGATACCTCTGAGTATTCTCTAGAGGGGGGTGAATAGAGTTTATAAACTTTTCTTCAAATATTGCACAACAATAAATTAATCTAACTATGCATTCAGATTACCAGTCCAGAATAAAATAAACACAGATTGCAGAAATAAAAAATAAGTGGACAGCACAACAATTCACAGCACAAAGACAAGAGTTGTAGTGGTTCCCCAAAATATGGGTACATCCACTCTTCTACCACCTTGGTAGGAATACACTAAATAGTGTCTGAGTCTTTTGATAAGGAGACTCTTAGAACCACTGAGTCTTTTGGTAAAGAGACTCTTAGAACCAACAACTGAGTCAGGAGACTCTTAGAACCAAGAACTGGGTCTTTTGATAAGGAGATCTTGAACCACTGAATCCTTTGGAGATAGATTCTAAAAATTCTTTACATAGATTACAATACAGAACAGAAAGAGTAAAAGAGAGAAAAAGAAGATGAAGAATGTTCTTCTGAATGAATCCTCCTTCAGCAATCACTGAGGATTCGGGCACTAAGTGTTTGTTGATGGATCTCTATTTCACTAAATAAGTCCTTGCTGAAAAAGAGAGTTGCAAGGACTGTTCAAGCTTTTGATCCACACAATCTCTGTATTCCTGTAGACTTCTTGATGTGGGAGAAGAAGATAATGAAGCCTGTGTATTATTCCTGTACAGAGATTTCTTATTTCTGAGAGAGAGAGCTCCAGGAGGAGGAAGAAGATGAATAATAGAATTAGTTATCTTGTCAATCTTCCTAAGTCCCCTTATTCTTCTGTCGAAATCGACTTTGAAATCCTTTCCTCTTTTGCTGTATCCTTAATAGGAATGTCGAATGAATAATAATAATAATATCCTCCTATGTTGATTGACTGCCCGTCAATCTCAAGTTGAATATATTCTAGAATTAGCGTTATTGTGTCTCTGTAGACTTCCTTTCCATTCTTGGATATAATCGACCCGTTAGAGATCAAATCAATTCCATGTATAACCTCTGAATCACATTTAGAAAAGAATAAAGGGAAATTTCTATTTTTGTCTGTATTCGACGTAGCGTCGAATACATTTAACTTCGTATCGACGCACCTCTGAATTCTACTGGAAGCTGCGTCGAAATTCTTCTCTGATTTAAAATGATCTCTGCAGTCGACGTTGCGTCGAATAGTTATCGACGTATCCGTCGAGTTGAAATCCTGAACTCAGAGCACTTCCTTTTGCGTCGATGTTAAGTCCAAGCTGCGTCGACTTCTAATACTGCTTCAACTGACTCTGTCTTCTGCGTCGAGTACATTTCGACGTTGCGTCGACTTAGACTTCAGTTTGAGTTTATATTACTTCTATTCGAAGTTACTTCGACTTGAAGTCGAAGCTGCGTCTTCTATTCGACGCAGGTTTTACTCAACTGAATTTTTGACTCTTTTTGGACTGGTCTTTGACACTCTAATGAGGGTGTGACATCCTAAGACATCTAATGACCAAATTACCCTCTCTGTACAACATGGGTAATACATCCTAGAAAATGAAATTACTTGTATATAATTTGTAAGATAAATCAAAGAGTGTTTTTCCCAACAATCTTCCCATATTTATCTTAACAAATTTTACAAATTATTTAAGTGATTTCAAACATACTTAGACATAACAATTGAATACAAACAGATATGTAATAAACAATAGTGACATTATTGAATAGAAGCACAGACCATATAATAAACTTCCAAGTAATCAGATTGTTTTCAATAACTGTATCCACCTGATAGTATAATATAAGTTGTTCGTTTTCACTGAGTACCTGTATTATACTATTCTTTGGGAGGGGTCTTCCTCTTCCTTGAGAAGACATGAGGTGTCACCTTTCTGGGTGGAAACACCAAGGGCTCATCCTCTTCTTCAACAGTTTTATCATCCTCTTTGTCATTTTCTTGAGCAATATCCTCTTGAGCTATTTTTGCAGCCTCTTTAGCAATGTTATTAACATCAGCTAGAAGTTTTTCAGTGATGAGGGGCTCCCCCTGGGTCAATGCAAGAATTTCTGTAGTGAGAACTGCTTCCTGAGTTGTTGTAAGAGGCTCCCCCTGATTTAGTGCAGTCTTTTCTGGAGCATGAACTATAGCATCTGGAAGTACTTTGTTGAATACTGTGGTCTTATTAGGATCTCCAGATTCCTGAGCAAGATTATTCTCTTTTGGGGCAGGGACTTCCTCCTCTTGAATGATCTCCCTCTTCTGAACCTTACAGGCAAGTAAGGTTAAGAATGTTCTGGTAACTCTGGAGGAAGAAATTACTGCCCTTATTGACCGAATAGATTCTTGTGACTCTTTAAGCTCTTTCTTTATTTGGGAATATTTCATACTAAACTTTCTTGCTTGTGTCACGTCGAGTCGACATGCCAAGCGCTGAGTCACGTCAAGTACAAATCGCGCTTGGCATGTCGACGTTGCGTCGATTTGTACTCGACGTGACTTTAAATTTATACAGTCATTATTAAATCGACACATGCGTCGACATGTATTCGACGTTGTGTCGAATACTATTCGAATTATCTATCCCAGGCGGCTCTCGGAGCTAACGTCGAGTAGAACTCGACAGTGCGTCGAATTCGATTCGACGCAACTCTGAATCTACAGTTGCATTTCTTTAGGAAATTTATACTGTTTTTCCAGCAATTGTCTTTATTGAAAAATAGCATTTAAAATATTATATTTATGAATTAGAAAGCATCAAAGGGTTTTAGAGAAGAGATCACCCCCTTTGATTATTTGTAGTTTTTCATTGAAGATTTAGTTCTCCCTTCCCCTTCATTATCTCTGAGGAAAGAACCCAAAATTTTCCTGCACATGTATCTCAAACATTAGAAGGTACCCAGGTTACCTTGAGCTCTTTGTTTTTACCAATATAAGGTAAAATGAAAGAATAAGTGAGTCTTTCATGATATCCTTTTGGATGGCAGAAAATAGGTCTATTAGACCAATATTTATTATCTTGACATTTGAAGTTTGCATAGAATGCATTTTGATATAGTAGATATGTAGAATGTCTAATGATTTTCCTCTGTCTTACCTTTTTTATTTAAATTCATTGGTTTCTCTGAATTGTTTTTCCCTAAAGTTCTCTTCTCACTATTAGGATTTACTTTATTAAATATAGTGAGTTTTTCAGGGTGATTGTTGTCTAGTCCTTTAATTATTGGTCTGGTCTCAGCTATTTGAAAGTCACTAGGTCTAACAAATGTAACTGAATTTTTCCAGGCAGGTCTGCTAGAAACTTCTGTGCTGGTGAATGGATCTGCACCTAAGTCAAGGTGCTTAAATCTCATAAAGAGATTTTGTGTAATATCCTTGGGCTTTTGACTCCTCTCATTGAGTAAGTCTTCAACGACTTTTGCCTTTGTGAGCTCTTCTTTTAGCTTTGAGTTTTCATTGGTTAAATTAGTTATTACTATTTCCTTTTTATAAATTTGATTTCTCAAATCATAATTTATAGAATACAAATCATATTTCTTAAAGTCTTCTAATTCTTCCCCAACTGTTTCTATTTCTTTTTGAACCTTAAGATAATCATTACAAAATTCCTTAAAACAACTCTTAAATTCTTCTGTATTAAATTCTTCTGAAGTAAAATCAAAGTCATCAAGGAGAGATACCTGATATTCTTCAGTTGAATCTTCTAAAGCCATTAGGCATGGTTCTTCAGTCTTTGTTTCTTCCTCACTATCTGAGGAGCTGCTGGAGCTTGATTCAGTATCACTCCAAGTTTCAGCTACAAAGACTCTTCCTTTCTTCTTATCTTTTCTTCTGAACTTCTGCTTTTGGTGATCCCTTTTATGAAGCTTGTCCTTCTGAAGATTTGGACACTCAGGTGCAATGTGTCCAAATTTCCTACAAGAGTAGCAGGTTATCTCCTTGTTTGGAGTCTTGTCAAATCTGGGTTTGTTTGAGCTCCTATCCTTCTTTCTGGAGTTTTCTGTCTTGACCCATTTTCTGAATCTTCTAGCTAAAAGATTGAACATCTCTCCTTCAGAAGTGGAAGGCTCTCCTTCAGTAGCCTTCAGAGCAATGGTCCTTTCTTTAGGGATTGAGGCTTTCTCCTTTGTCTTAGTCTCAGCTCTGCTCTTCAGTAGTAGCGCATAGGACTTGAGCTTCCCTAGTAGAGCACCAATGGAGATTTCTCTGTTGCATCTGGACTCTCTAATAGCCCAGATCCTTGAATCCCAAGTGTTTGGGAAGCACATAAAGAGTTTGTCATTGATCTCTGTCAATGATATCTCTTTGTCTAATCCCTTGAGCTCATTTATGATCAGGCTAAACCTATCATACATCTCAGCCACATTCTCTTCAGCTTTCTTTCGAATGTTCTCATATTGGGATATGAGAAGGGACTTTCTGTCCTTTCTTTCATCAAAACTTCCCTCAACCAATCTGGAAAGGGATTCCCAGATTTCTTTGGCTGAGTTGCAGTCCACCTTCTGAAAAATGTCATCAGACATTGTAGAGACCAGAATGTTCATGGCCTTGGCATCATATGCCTTCAGCATCTTTTCAGCATCTGTCCATTCAGATCTAGGGACAGGTTCCTGTGTGACAGTTCCACTGGTCATTCTCCTGACTGGTGCTGGAGGACCTGAGATAATGACATTAAAAATGTCTTCATCAATAGAGTTTATATATAACTTTATTCTGGCTTTCCAGAGTGTAAATTTATTCAGGTTACACACTGGTGATCTGATGGATACATAGTCCTTAGAACTCATTTTTGTGAAAATAATTTTAAAATATAAAATTTAGAGTGAGAGGATCTTTTGATCAAGGTGTTAACCTTTTTATGATCAACTTGCCTCTGATACCAATTAAAAGTGCACAGTGATACCTCTGAGTATTCTCTAGAGGGGGGGTGAATAGAGTTTAAAAATTTTCTTTAAATATTGCACAACAATAAATTAATCTAACAACTACGCATTCAGATTACCAGTCCAGAATAAAATAAACACATATTGCAGAAATAAAAAACAAGTTGAGAGCACAGAAATTCACAGCACAAAGACAAGAGCTATCGTGATTCCCCAAAATATGGGTACATCCACTCTTCTACCACCTTGGTAGGAATACACTAAACAGTGTCTGAGTCTTTTGATAAGGAGACTCTTAGAACCACTGGGTCTTTTGGTAAGGAGACTCTTAGAACCAACAACTGAGTCTTTTGGTAAGGAGACTCTTAGAACCAAGGACTGAGTCTTTTGATAAAGAGACTCTTAAAACCAATCTAGATCTTTTGATAAGGAGATTTTGAACCACTGAATCCTTTGGTGAGGGATTCTAAAAACTCTTTACTCAGATTACAATACAGAACAGAAAGAGTAAAAGAGAGAAGAAGAAGATGAAGAATGTTCTTCTGAATGAATCCTCCTTCAGCAATCACTGAGGATTCAGGCACTAAGTGTTTGTTGATGGATCTCTATTTCAGTAAATGAGTCCTTGCTGAGAAAGAGGGTTGCAAGGACTGTTCAAGCTTTTGATCCACACAATCTCTGTATTCCTGTAGACTTCTTGCTGTGGGAGAAGAAGAAGATGATGAAGCCTGTATATTATTCCTGTACAGAGATTTTTTATTTCTGAGAGAGAGAGAGATCCAGGAGGAGGAAGAGGATGAATAATAGAATTAGTTATCTTGTCAATCTTCCTAAGTCCCCATATTCTTCTGTCGAAATCAATTTTGAAATCCTTTCCTCTTTTGTTGTATCCTTAATAGGAATGTCCATTGAATTCCTTTCCATTCTTGGATATAATCGACCCGTTAGAGATCAAATCAATTCCATGTATAACCTTTAAATCACTTTTAGAAAAGAATAAAGGAGATTTTCTATTTCTGTCTGTATTCGACGTAGCGTCGAATACATTTAACTTCTTATCGACGCACCTCTGAATTCTACTGGAAGCTGCGTTGAAATCCTCCTCTGATTTGAAATGATCTTTGCAGTCGACGTCGCGTCGAATAGTTATCGACGTATCCATCGAGTTGAAATCCTGAACTCAGAGCACTTCCTTTTGCGTCGATGTTAAGTCCAAGCTGTGTCGACTTCTAATACTGCTTCGACTAACTGTCTTCTGCGTCGAGTACATCTCGACGTTGCGTCGACTTAGACTTCAGTCTGAGTTTATGTTACTTCTATTCGAAGTTACTTCGACTTGAAGTCGAAGCTACGTCGACTTTTATTCGACGCAGGTTTAACTCAACTGAATTTTTGACTCTTTTTGGACTGGTCTTTGACACTCTAATAAGAGTGTGACATCCTAAGACATCTAATGACCAAATTACCCTCTCTATACAACATGGATAACACATCCTAGAAAATGAAATCACTTGTATATAATTTTTAAGATAAATCAAAGAGTGTTTTTCCCAACAAGATGGTTGTTCTTTTGAAATAATAGGCCTTTGCCCGGAGACCCTTTGATATATTCTAGTATTTGTAAAGTTGTCTGAAGATGGCACTCACTGGGGCTTGCATGAACTGATTAACCTTTCCAACATCATAGTAGATGCCAGGTCTTGTTACAGTAAGGTAAATGAGTTTATCAACTAGTCGTGTATATTTAGTAGTAACTGGAAGAAGAGGAGACACCTCACTCCAAAGTTTTTCCTCGCCTACAGCCTTAAGACTTCGAGTAGCTTTTGCGCCAAGAAGGCCAGCTTCATTGAGAAGGTCAAGGGCATACTTCCGTTGGGGGAGAATTATAGAGTTGCATCTCCTTACAATCTCGATGCCTATGGAGTATTTTGGAGGACACATGTCTTTAGTGACAAAATGTTCGTGCAAATATTTTTTCATCATTGTTATCCCTGATGAATCATTGTCAGTGAGAAGAATGTCATCAATATACACATCAAGAATAACCAGTCCTGACGTGATTTTCCGAATGAAAAGTGAGTGATCTGTAATACTTCTAGAAAAATCAATTATAGAGATGACCTGACTGAATTTGTCAAACCATGCATGAGGACTCTGCTTGAGGCTATAGATAACCTTCCTTAGCTTGCAGACTTGAGACTCCCCCTGGGCAACATAACCAGGAAGTTTTTCCACGTATACATCTTCTTGTAAGTCACCATAGAGCTTAGTTATTAAAGGCGCAAGGCGCACCAAGGCGCAAAGGGGTCTTGGAGCCTAGGATTAAGGCGCAGGAGCGCGTGTGGTGAAGGCAAGGAGCAACCACATTCATTTTAAATAATCCGCATCAAACATCACTTCATCTTCTTGATCAGATTCTTAATATATTCTACTCATTAATCATTCATTACTATTGTAGAAAAAACTGATGCTTGTATATGTATCTTGTATTGTATACAAAAGGAGAGTACATATTTATAGGAGAGAGAAGAGAGAGAGAAATCTTATACACAATGTGGGACTAAAGAGATATAGAAGAGAAGTAAATGGGCCACCAAATGGGCCAAACATATGGGCTATTTCAACACTCCCCCGCAAGCTGGAGCGTACGAATCGTATGCACCAAGCTTGGATAAGCATTGATAGAAGAGGGTACTGGACAGTGCCTTTGTGAGGACATCCGCAACTTGTTCAGTACCAGGGACATGTTTTAGCTTGATCTTCTTCATTTGAACTTTCTCCCGGATAAAGTGGCAGTCGACCTCGATATGCTTGGTTCTTTCGTGGAAGACCGGGTTCTTGGCAATATGTATAGCAGCCTGACTGTCGCAGAGTAGAAGAGCAGGAGCAGGAAGTTTTACCCCAAGATCCGTGAGAAGACTTTCAAGCCATGTAAGTTCAGAGACCACAGATGTCATAGCCCTGTATTCTGCTTCTGCTGAGGAGCACGCAACCACTGCTTGTTTCTTGCTACGCCAGGTAATCAAATGTCCTCTGAAGTACGTACAGAAGCCACTGGTTGACCGACGATCATCCAGAGAGCCGGCATAGTCAGCATCAGAGTATGCCACCAGTGTTGGAGTTGAGGATGAGGTCTTGTATACCAAGCCTTGACCAGGAGCAGCTTTTAGATATCGGAGAATTCGTTCCACAGCCTGAAGATGAGAGGAACGAGGGGCGTGCATGTAACGGCTGACAATACCGACAGCGAAGGAGATATCTGGTCTTGTAACAGTCAGATAGATCAATTTTCCTACCAGACGGCGATAGTACTCAGGGTTCTGGAGCAAGAGATCAGAGTCAGAGGACTGAGCACAAATCTTGTGATTTGCGTCCATTGGAGTGTTGATGGGTTTGCAGCCGGAGTAGCCTGCATCATGAAGAAGATCGAGGCAATACTTTCTCTGAGATAGAACAAGGCCATCTGGTCGCCTGGCTACCTCCAGGCCCAGGAAGTAATGAAGATTCCCCAGATCTTTTGTTTGGAACACGGAGCTGAGTTGTTGTTTGATCGCCTGAATTCCTTTTGAGTCGTTGCCTGTGATAATGATATCATCTACATAGACTAGAAGGAGAACAGTGCCTGTTGCCTGGTGGCGAGTAAACAGGGAGAAGTCAGCCGAGCTCCGAGTAAATCCTGCTTCACGAAGGACCTTGCTGAGTTTGTCGAACCATGCTCGAGGAGCCTGTTTGAGACCATAGAGAGACCGCAAAAGATGACAGACTTTCGGGGTCTGAGACTCCCCCGTGGTCTCAAACCCGGGCGGCTGCTGCATGTATACCGTTTCAGTGAGATCACCGTTTAAGAAGGCGTTCTTAATATCCAGTTGATGTAGGGGCCATTGACGGTGCACAGCAACGGAGAGAAGAACCCGTACTGTGTTCAGTTTGGCGACGGGAGAGAAGGTTTCGTCGTAGTCCAAACCTTGTTGTTGGGTGTAGCCGCGAGCCACTAGTCGAGCTTTTAAGCGGTCAATGGTCCCATTCGCAGCATGCTTGATGACGAAGACCCATTTGCAACCAACAGTTTTCTGGCCAGGGGGAAGATCCACCAGCTGCCAGGTCTGGTTTGCCCACAACGCGGCCATTTCTTCTTCCATGGCGGCACGCCAGCCAGGATGTTGAAGAGCCTCATGCAAAGAGTTAGGAACTGCAACCGACGATAAAGAAGTGGCCAGAGTATGAAGGTGGGGTGAGAGGCGATGTAAGGACATATAATTCGCCAAAGGATGGGCAGTCGATTCTGGTACCTGATCAGCAGAACACGGAGCACCTGAGGTCGAGTCGGACTGCAGAGTCGGATCGGAACGAGGATGGTGACGAGTGTAGACACGGATAATCGGTGGTTTAGAGATAATGGAGGTTGGAGTGGGAGCAATATGAGGGGCTGGAGATGGAGGAACTGAAACTGAAGTGTCGTTGACCGGGATGACAGGTCGCGGAGCGGGTGGTGGTGCAAGGGTGGATACGTGATCAGAAAAGAACGGCTGCTCCTCCCAGAAGGTAACATCGGCAGAGACCGTTATTTTACGGGTTGTAGGGGAGTAGCAGACGTAACCTTTTTGAGTTCGAGAGTAGCCGACGAAGATGGACTTGGTGGCACGAGGATCCAGCTTATCCGTGGAGGGTCCCAAGATATGGACGTAGCAGGTGCACCCAAAGGTGCGGGGTGTGAGAGAGAAGGCGGGAGTAGAAGGGAAAAGAAGGCTGAACGGAGTATTATTATGGAGAACGGATGAAGGGAGACGGTTGATAAGGAAGCAGGCAGTGGAGACCGCGAAGTTCCAATATGATTTTGGAACGTTCATGTGAAGCATAAGTGAGCGGGCAACCTCGAGAAGGTGACGGTTCTTTCGCTCGGCCACGCCATTTTGTTGAGGGGTGTAAGCGCAGGATGTTTGATGGATGATTCCGAAGTCTGAGCATAGAGTGGCGATATCGTGGCTTGTGTATTCGCGAGCATTGTCGGAGCGGAGGGTTTTGATGGTAGTGGAGAATTGCGTACGGGTCTCGAGGACAAATGCTCTAAAGACACGAGGGAGCTCAGAGCGATCATGAAGCAGGTAAAGCCATGTTAACCGAGAGTAATCATCAACAAACGTGAGAAAATACCGATATCCAGAAATACTAGTAGTTTTATATGGCCCCCAAATATCGGAGTGTACTAAATCAAAAGGAGCCGGGCTCCGAGTACAATGTGCGGGAAAAGAAGAACGCGGCTGTTTGCCGAAAATACAAGTTTCACATTTAAACGGAGAAAGAGGTACATCAGGGAGAGCCTTCTGGAGGACGGGTAGAGGAGGGTGCCCGAGGCGTCGGTGCCAGTCTATGGAGGAGACAGAGGAGATGATGATGGGAGAGTAGTCAAGGAGGTAGAGTCCGTTCCGCAATCGTCCTTTACCAATGGTAGTCCGCGTCCGTCGATCCTGTATCAAAAAAGACGAGGGGGTTAAATGTTACAGAACAATCCAAGTCATTAGTAAGACGACCAATGGAAAGTAAATTGAAGGAGGAGCCCGGAACATGGAGAACCGAGCGAAGAGAAAGAGAGGAGGTGAGCGAGATGTTAGCAGAACCGGAAACGGGAACAGTATCCCCATTGGCCACAGTGATGCACTTTGGATGAGGAGTATCCAAATATTGAGTTGGTTGTCGCGAGGTAATATGATGAGTAGCACCGGAGTCCATAATCCAACCTGGGCTAGTGGAGAGACAAGCCATACCTTCATTGGAGACGGAGGCGACAGATGCAGAAGTAGGGCTGAGAAGTCCATGAAGTTGCTGAAGTTGGAGGCGGACTGCGTCAAGGTTCACCGGATCGCTTGAGGTTGATGGTCGTTCCGTGGCAAGGGATGCTGTAGGACGAGGAGGATGTCCGTTTTTACGGAAGCATGTGGCCTCATAATGACCATCACGGCCGCAGAACGAGCATTTAGCTCTCCCCCGGCCCCCCCGACCCCTTCCCCGAGCGCCAGACCGGCCTCCCCGGGTAGGTGGAGGAGGAAGAGAAGGCGAGGCAGGAGCGTGCTGGAGGAGGGCCGGTGAGGTAGGGGCCGTGATATCAAGAGGTGGTGTGACTCGGAGGAGCATGGAGCACACACTTGATAGAGACGGAGTGGTAGCTGAGGCCAAGATCTGAGCCCGAAGGCCCAGAAGATGAGGTGGGACCCGGGCCATGAGCATAGCAATGCAGACTGCCTCCTTCTGAGCCCGCTGAGTAGCATGACCATTTGTTGATGGCTGATGTTGGATGCTATCTTTTTCGGAATACAGGGACTGGAGCTCGTCCCACATAGCTTTGGCTGTCTCAAGGTACATGGTCATTTCATAAGGTTCGCCATCCAGCGAGTTCAGGATCCATGTCTGAACACGGCCATCGTCCCGCAGCCATTCCTCAGTGACTGGAGTTGGGGGATCCTGGGTGAGATGAGAAGCAAGGCCCTTGGCTTGAAGGACGCGGCGGACAGAGTGCATCCAGGGCATGAAATTTTTCCTCCCAGAGAGGGAGATGGTAGTAATCCGTAGCTCATCACGGAGCTCACTAGGAGACTGTTGTTGGCGGGCGGTCTCGGGAGGCAAAGTCGAGGAGTGTTGTTGGCGGGCGGTCTCAGGAGGCAAAGTCGAGGAGTTCTCAGACGAGCCCATTAGCGCAGAGGAGGCAGCGGACTGACGGACAGAGGAGCAGGCCGTGCGAGAAGCAGACCCTGGCTGGCGGTCTGAAGAGAGCAGGCCGCACAGTTTGCCGAGACCGCGGCGGTTTGAGAAGAGCTCGCTGATGGAGAGGAGAAGATCGCTGGTGCTGACGAGATGAGCTCGCAGAAGAAGCGTTGGCGGTCTGCGAGTAGGAGATCGCTGGCTGGCGGTCTGTGGCTAGAGCGAGTGCTGGCGCTGGCGGACTGCGAGTAGGAGATCGCTTGAGATGAGTTCGGCAGATCGCAAAACGGGCAGAGTGCTGCTGCGAGGAAGAGGAGACCGGCAGGGATAATCCTCAGCGAGCAGGAGTGAGAGAGTGACCGCTGCGGGAAGATCGGCTGCTGATGAGCAGAGGATGTGGCGGTCTGCTGCTGAAGAGGAGACCGCGCGAGCTGCGATCGGCGAGAAGAGAAGAGAGCTCGGCTAGATGCGACTAGAGAAGAGATCGGCGGTCTGCGAGGAGAGCTCGGCAGAGGGAGATCGCAGAGGAGAGTGCGGCTAGAGGGAAGCTCGACAGAGGTCGCAGAGAGGAGATCGGCGGTCTGCAGGAAAGCTCGGCAGAGGTCGCTGTTGAAGAGATCGGCGGAGGAGCGCGCTGCGGGGAGACCGATCGAAGAGGGCCCACTTGACAGGCTTGAGAGCCTATAAAAGCGACGAGGAGAGAAAATATCGGAAGCGGAAGGAGGGCAGAATGCGGTCTGAACAGGAAGAGATCGCACGGAAAGCGGGCTGTCGTCGATGCTCTAGCAGCGAGCCGGAAGCGAAAAAAATTTGTCTTTTAGATCGCTTGCTTTGATACCATGTAGAAAAAACTGATGCTTGTATATGTATCTTGTATTGTATACAAAAGGAGAGTGCATATTTATAGGAGAGAGAAGAGAGAGAGAAATCTTATACACAATGTGAGACTAAAGAGATATAGAAGAGAAGTAAATGGGCCACCAAATGGGCCAAACATATGGGCTATTTCAACAACTATCATTTATAACTCTTCAAAAATAGAATCAATGTGGTCACTTGTATCATATTTAAGTCTCAACACTCGATTATATTTCATAAACACTAAATCATGCAAAAATGATTGAGTTCTTACATTATTTCTTTCCTTATTTTGAAAAAACAATTGCAACAGAAATCTCACTCAGGCGCGTTTTTTATGCTCCAAATGTGCAAAAAAGGCGCAAACCTCTGAGCCTGGTGAACATTGATCCTTAGGCGCGCCTTTAACAACATAGTCATAGAGGAAGGCGTTCTTAACATACAGTTGAGACATTATTCAAACCTTATTGGCATCCACATAGAATAGTACCCTGATGGTACTGATGCGGGCAACGGGAGAGAAGGTGTAGAAGAAATCAACACCATATGTCTGAGTAAACCCTTTAGCAACCAAGCGAGCGGTGTATCTATCAACTATGTCATCAGGATGATACTTGATGACGAAGACACAGCGGTAACCAACAACATCAGCCCCGGGTAGGGTAGGGACGAGAGTCCAAGTACCCCTATATATCAAAGCTGACATTTCCTCATCCATCGCAACCTTCCAGCATGGTAAGGCAAGAGCTTCGTGATAAGTAGTTAGGATGGCGGTGGTAGAGAGGGTCAGAGCAAAGTTCCTGCAAGAAAGGGTAAATTGTGCATACGACGCTACATCGGTAATGGAGTGTTGAGTACATGCTTGGACCCCCTTGCGGAGAGCAATGGAAACATCAAGATCCAAGTTGTCTTCAGTGTCGTATCTTTCCGAAGAGGAGAGAAACGGCTTAAGAACTGGCGGTGGGAGCCCCAAAGTAGATGAAGGGAAGGATGGATGGCTAGAATGAGAAGGAGAGGGTGACGGTGAAATAGGAGGTTGCGATAGCAGGATATCCAGCGGAGGAGCATGAACAATAGGAAAGGAGGAAGGATATGTAGAAGGATTCGCTTGGGTGATAGGTGGAGAGATGGTGGAGAAGTATGGTGTGGACTCAAAGAAGGTGTCATCAGCCGAAACATATTGTCGTTTGAGAATATGGACATAACAGCGATAGCCCTTCTGACTTGGGGAGTACCTGACAAAGATACACTTGATAGCGCGAGTAGAGAGTTTGTCGCGACCAGGTGCAGAAGTGTGAACGAAGGCAGTGCACTCAAATACCCGAGGGGTAAGGGAGAACGGAGTGGTGTGAGGACAAAAGAGGTTAGGATAGCATGTCCCCAATAGGAGCGAGGAACATTTATTTGGCAGAGAAGAGTCTACACAATATCAAGAAGATGACGATTCTTTTGTTCCGACACTCTATTTTGTTGGGAAGTATACACACAGCTGCTCTGATGAATAACACCATTAGACATGCAAAAAGAGGAGAATTGGTTGCTCACATATTCCTTGGCATTATCAGTGCGAATAACCTTTATAAAAGAACCAAACTGCGTGCGAATAACCTTTATAAAAGAACCAAACTGCGTGCGAATTTCATTATAAAAAGTGGAAAATACAGAAGAAATAGTTCATAATGATTTTTAAGAAGATACACTCAGGTACATCTGGAGAAGTCATCCATAAAAGTAAAAAAATACAGACTACCCCTACCAACGGACTTGGTAGGACAAGGACCCTAAATGTCCGAGTGAACCAAGTCAAATGGACGAATAGAGCTTCGATATAGTTTGGCAGGATAAGAAGAGCAGTGGATGCTTGCCAAATTGACAAGCCTCACAATCTAAGGCGGAGACCTTTGCCTTGAAAGATGGCAATAGTTTGTATAACAGGCGCAGCGGAGGATGACCAAGGCGAAGATGCCACTGAAGTAGAGAGTTGGAGACAGTAAATACAGAGAGAACAGGAGCATCATCCAGGAAATAGAGACCCCCGTATTCAGTCTCAGTAGCAATCGTCCTATTGGAGCGAAGATCCTGAAAACAACAAGTAGTAGATGTAAATGAGACAGCGCATTGCAGTTGCCGGGAGATAGCACTAATAGGCAACAAATTGCAAGGAAATTTGGGGCGTAAAGAGTGTTGTCAAGGAGTAGAGTGGCGGTGTCTTGGACCACCCCAATGTCACAAAAAGGAATAGGAAAGACATCAGAAACAAACACTGGTGGTAACTGATTGTGTTTCCTTAAGTGAGAGAAGACAAGAGAGCTCTCAGTCATATGAATGGTGGCACATGAGTCGATAAGTCACCCTGTGTAGCAACTTGCGCGCTACCTGAAGAGGTGGCAATGTACGATGGTTGCTTGGAGGCGTTGATGAGGGCCTTAATATCAACAAAAGAAAACCAACCGACGGATTCTGGCTGCGGAAGAGAGTGATATGGAGAGACTGCGGACTCCGTAAAACTGAGATGAGCCTGAGGGCGGAGGTGAGGATGTTTCACAAAACATCGCTTAATGGTGTGACCAGCCTTCCCACAGTGGGAGCAAAGATGACAACTCCCCTCACGACCCCCATGCGACCACCACGTCCGCGGGAGGTGCCACAGATGGTCGAATGAGCAAAACAATCAGAGGGTGGAAGAGACACAAGAGGAGGCCGCTGGAGAAGAGAAGTGACCACAGAAATGCGAGCCGCAGTAGCATCCAAGGATGGAGAGTCAGGTGCGCCCAGAATTTGTTGGTGAATCATCTCATAGGAGTTCGTCAGGCGAAGTAGATAGCAAACCACTAGCAGCTCCGAAAAGTGTTTGTGCTAAGTGGCAAAATAAGAAAAGAAGGGTCGATGATGGAGAAGCTCTGCACCAAGGGCATGAACCTACTGATAGGCAGCGGCCGGAAATAGAGTTGGTCTTGCAAAGATATCAGAGTAGAGGGTGTATATGTGAGAGGTCTTAGCATCATTGGAATATAGCGCAGCAAGATAATCACATGTCGCCTTCACAGTGTCATCATGACGAATGATAGGCAAACACTCATCAGAGAGACTATTTACAAGCCAAGTGTGAACAAGGGCATCACTGGCATCCCAATCAGCATAAGCAAGGGATGCGGGATCAGGCGGATCGTCCGTGAGATGACGTTTGCGTTGCGAGCGCAAAAGGAAGGTAAAGGAGGCACTCCAATCAGGATGGTTAGGCCGCCATCAACTTCAACGTCATGCCAAGATTTTGGTATAGACCCTTTGTTATTCCCATAACAAGGCTACAGCCCGCACACCCTAACCCATCACCGCATGCGTGTTCTCGGCGCGGCAGGTTGTTGAGCCCGGGTCTCGAACCCTTCACCTCCTTGATGAGAGGCCCAACCTCAACAACCTGCCTCGCTGAGAACACGCATGCGGTGATGGTTGGGGTGTGCGGGCTGCAACCCTGTTATGGGAATAACAAAGGGTCAGCTCAGTTGGTGATGATGGCAGGCATAAAGTGCCTCTCATCAAGGAGGTGAAGGGTTTGATACCCAGCCTCAACAACCTGTCGCGCCGAGAATACTCATGCGGTGATGGGTTGGGGGTGCGGGTTGCAACCCTGTTATGGGAATAACAAAGGGCCCATAACAAATTTCCAGAGGCATTGGTCAAGGTGGTGGGAGTAGCATGAGTGGTGGATGGCGGAGTATGCAGTGGAGAAGTAAAAGAGGAGGCTCGTGGTTACAGAACTGGAGATCGCTCCAAGTAGTATGGGCAGAAAGGGTGTGGGCGGTCACGAAATCGAGGTCCGCAGAACCTAAGTCCGCTTCAGTTAGATGCAGTATAAAAGGTCGGGCGGTTACCAAACTAGAGTCCGCCCGAGCTAATCAGAACAAGAGTCTGCCCGTGATAGGATCAGCGCACACTGCAGATGGAGCAGGTAGGGAGGGCGATTACAGAACCGGAATCCACCATTGTTTGAGAGCAAGAAGGGCGGACGGTTAAACAACTGGAGTTTGTGAGCACTCAATAGTGGTGGATATTGCGAGGAAGCGTGCCTTGAGTCCGCATGGACTGAAGGCAATGAACAGATAGGAGAGTTCGAGCGGGATCCGGAGGATAGTCCGCACACGGGTGCCACGCAGCAGAGGGTGGGCAGTTTTAGTAGATTCGTCCACGCAAAGTAGGGTGGGAGGTTTCAAGAAACTGTCTGCGGGATCTACTCTGCTCTGATACCATGTGAAAACTCAGAAAAGAAATAAAAAATAATGATTTTATTTCTCCAAAAATTCTATCTATTACATGAATGCACCCATCTTTATATATAACAGATGAGGTAAGAGAATATACAATTGGCGATGTGAGATTAAATACATCGGGCGATTACAATACTGGCAACCGGCCAAGCCTATGCTATTAACAAACTCGGGCGGTTACCCTAAGGTAACCGCCCGGACTACAACAGGCAGCAACACCGGGTGGTTACACCAAGGGTAACTGCCCGTCCTTATCATCCGCATGGGCTCCTCCATCTTGTGCTTTAACAAAGACATATGAAAAAAACATGTTGGGAAAAACACCCTTTGATTTATCTTACAAATTATAGGCAAGTGATTTCATTTCTAGGATGTATTACACATGTTGTATAAAGAGGTTAATTTGGTCATTAGATGTCCTAGGATATCACACTCACACTAGAGTGTCAAGACCTGTCCAAAATAAGTACAAAATTCAGTTGAGTTAAACTTACGTCGAATAAAAGTCGACGCAACTTCGAATACAAGTAGAAGTAACTCAGACTGAAGTCCAAGTCGACGCAACGTCGAGATTTACTCGACGCAGAAGACAGAGTCAGTCGAAGCAGTGTTAGAAGTCGACGCAACTTCGACTTAAATTCGACGCAGAAGATGAAGTTCAAAGTTCAAGTCTTCAACTCGACGGTTACGTCGATAAAGATTCGACGCAACGTCGATATCTGAGTTTATTCAATGTAGGGAAGGAATTCAAAGCAGCTTCTATTAGAATTCAGAGGTGCGTCGATTAGAAGGAAAATGAATTCGACGCTACATCGAATACATACAGAAATAGAACATTTTCTGATGTCCTTTTTTATGCTTTTTGAGAAGGTATTCAAGGATGAAATTTGATTTCTAACGGTTCGTTTATTGCCAAGAATGGAATGGAGTACTCCAGAGAGACAAAAAATACATTCTTGGAAATTATTCAAATTCAGATTGACGGATCGTGAACATAAATGGAAAGAAATATCTTATTATTCAGTGGACATTCCTTCTAAGCACAGAACAGAAGAGGAAACCAATTCAAACATTATTCAACAGAGAATAAGAATACAGAGGAAGAAAGACAACACAATCATTTCAAGCTATTCTATTCTGTTCTCCTCCTTCCTCAAGCTCTCTCTCAGATAGAACAAGAACATCTTTGTACAGGAAAAACACACAGACACTGCTTCTTCTTCACTTACAGTAGGAAGCCATCAAGAGTACAGAGAGATCATCAGGATCACAAGCTCGTCACCCTTGCATTCTTTTCTACCTTAAACAAGGGTTCATTCAAAACAGATCCTGAAGAACACCAACAGAAAAAACATCTTTACAACTCCTTTTCTCCCTTTCTTATTCTGTAAATGTGGAAAGAGTCCTAAGAATCTCTCTCCAAAGAATTCAGTGGTTCTAAGAGTCTCCTTATCAAAAGACTCAGTAGTTGATTCTAAGAGTCTCCTTGTCAAGAGACTCAGTTGTGGTTCTAAGATTCTCTTTATCAAAAGACTCAGTGGTTGGTTCTAAGATTCTCCTTATCAAAAGACTCAGACACTAGATAGTGCATTCCTACCAAGGTGGTAGAAGAGCGGACTACCCACATTTTGGGGAACCACTATAAAACTTATCTCTTCTGTGTTGTGTTTTTCTGTGTTGTCCTCTTTACTATTTCTGTACTCTGTGTTTAATTTATTCTGTGATGGTTTTCTGATTGCATAGTCATTAGAAGTTTCTTATTTTGTGTGCATATTTAGTGTAAAAGTTTTAAATCTATATCCCCCCCCCCTCTAGAGAATACTCAGAGGTTACACTGTGCACTTTCAATTGGTATCAGAGGGAGGTTGATCACAAAAAGGCTAACACCTTGATCAAAAGATCTCCTCACTCATATTTCTACTTTCAAAACTATTTTCAGAAAAATGAGTTCTAAGGGCTATGCATTAACAAGACCACCAGTGTGTAATCTTAATAAGTGTACACTCTGGAAGGTCAGAAAAAAATTGTATATGAACTCTATTGATTTAGACATCTTTAATGTCACTATTTCAGGTCCTCCATCACCAGTCAGAAAAGATGTCAGTGGATCTGTGACACAGCAAACTGTGTGTAGAGCTGAATGGACAGATGCTGAAAAGAAGCAGAAGGCATGTGATGCCAAGACCATGAGCATTCTGATCTCTACAATGTCTGATGATATTTTCCAAAAGGTGGCAGACTGCAACTCAGCCAAAAAAATCTGGGAATCCCTTTCCAGATTAGTTGAGGGAAGTTCTGATGAAAGAAATGACAGAAAGTCCCTTCTCATATCCCAATATGAGAACTTTCAGAAGAAGACTGAAGAAAGTGTTGCCGAAATGCATGAGAGATTCATCATTATTATTAATGAGCTAAAAAGTCTGGATAAGGAGATTTCTCTGACAGAAATCAATAATAAGCTCCTCATGTGCTTCTCAAGCTCATGAGACTCAAGGATCTGGGCCATCAGAGAGTCCAGATGTCATAGAGAGATCTTCGTTGATACTTTGCTTGGAAAGCTCAAATCCTTGAGCTACTACTGAAGAGCAGGGCAGAGACAGAAGCCAAGGAGAAACTCTCAACACCTAAGGAAAGGACAATTGCTCTAAAGGCTGCTGAAAGAAAAATCCTCCACTTCTGAGGAAGAGATGTTCAATCTCTTGACCAGAAGATTCAAAAGATGGGTCAAGACAGAAGATTCCAGAAGAAAGGAGAGGAGTTCAAGCAAACCAAGGTTTGATAAAACTCCAAAGCAGGAAATAATCTGCTTTTCATGCAGAAAGCCAGGGCATATTGGCCCTGAATGTCCTGATGAATAAAGGGACAGAAGCAGCAGCAAGAAGGAGCACAAGAAGAAATCCTTCAAAAAGAAGGATAAGAAAAAGGGGAAAGGTTTCATTGCTGAAACCTGGAGTGACTCAGAGCCTGAGCCAAGTTCCTCTTCATCTGACAGTGATGAAGAGAGTGCAACTAAAGAAGCCTGTTTAATGGCTTTAGAAGATTCTACTGAAGAAAATCAGGTAACTATATTTGATGAATTCATTTCTCTTCAGAAGATTTTAAAGAGTGTTTTAAAGATTTTTGTCAAGATTATATTAACGGTCAAAAGGAACTTAACACACTTAGAGAAGAACTAGAAGACCTTAAGAAAGACAATCTGTATTCAGTCAATTATGAATTAAGAAATCAGATGTATAGGAAAGAAACAGAAATAGATACACTAACTACTGAAAACTCTAACTTAAAAGAAGAGTTTGCAAAGGCAAAAGCCTTTGAAAACTCACTCAATGGGAGGAGTCAAAAGCTTAAAGACATTACACAAAATCTCTCCATGAGATTTAAACACCTTGGTCTAGGAGCAGATCCATTCACCAGCACAATAATACTTAGCAAACCTGCCTGGGAAAACCCTATAGTGTTTATTAGACCTAGTGTAAAACAAACTAATAACAACCTAGAATCTTATAAAGAATTGAATAACAACCCTAATAAAATCACTGTGTTCAATATGGTAGATACAACTGATCAAACAGAAATTTTAGGTAAGCACCCCTTAGAAAATCCAATTAAAATTTATAAAATTCTTAATAAAAGGAATTATGCGTCGAATAGAACTCGACGCAGTTTTAAAGATGCGTCGAATGCAACTCAACGGACTTCTGCATATGCGTCGACACCAATTCCAAGCAAGTACGAGGGTGCGTCGAATTCTACTCGACGCAACCAATATTCTGCATCGAATTATTATAGACGTAACTATGCAAACACGTCGAATTCCACTCGACGCAATTCTAAAGATGCGTTGATTTCTTCACGACGCAAGTTCCTAGTAAATAATTTTCAAACATCTAAACCTCTCTCTCTTATATATACTTATATTCTTAGATGTTTTTGTTGTTCTAAAATTGTGCACAAAGCCAAACATTGCTGGCATATTAAACCAACACTTCTTCACCTTAAGGGGTATACTGAAAGACCAACTTATTCTTTCATAACTCCATATGATGATAGAAGGAAGAGACTCCAACAAGTGAGAGTCTATACTAATGTTTAATTTCATGTGCAAAAAAGAGATTGTTCTGCCACAAACCAGCAGTGATATCTGGACAGTGGATGCTCCATGCATATGACTGGAGCAAAAGAGGTACTGAAAAACTGCAAGGTCAAGGAAAGCCCTAAGGTAATCTTTGGGAACTCCCACTCTGGTCAGACCAAAGGATATGGTGTGCTCAGGATTGGGGAAATCTCCTTCTCTAAGGTAGCTTATGTTGAAGGTCTTCAACATAATCTAATTAGTATTAGTCAATTATGTGATGGTGAATGCAAAGTTGTATTCACTAAGTCCTTATGTCATATAGTTAGCTCTATAACTAACCAAATAGTATTGATTGGACTTAGAAAGGGCAAGGTCTATGTTGTAGATTTTGAGTATGATAAGTCGGAAGTTTATTTATTTAAATCCCATCTAGAAAACAATGAATTGTGGCATAAGAGATTTAGTCATCTGAATTTTAAGACAATAGTTATGTTATCGAAGTTTAACCTAGTTAGAGGCTTACCAATTGGTAAGTTTAAGAAAGACCATCCTTGTAGAGTCTGTCAACTAGGAAAGCAAACCAAGTCATCATTCAAACCAATTGGTAAGAATGATTCCCCTAGAACCCTCTATCTGTTGCACATGGACCCGTTTGGTCCTATCTCCACTCAAAGCTTGGCAGGCAAGTCCTATACATTAGTCATTGTAGATGATTTTTCTAGATTCAGCTGGGTGTTCTTTCTAGAAGCCAAGTCAGACACCTTCAAGATCCTCTCAAGATTCATTAGACAGATTCAATCTGAAT
Organism: Dactylorhiza incarnata; assembly: GCA_033032865.1. Classification (NCBI taxonomy): domain Eukaryota; kingdom Viridiplantae; phylum Streptophyta; class Magnoliopsida; order Asparagales; family Orchidaceae; genus Dactylorhiza; species Dactylorhiza incarnata. The sequence continues at coordinate 13,819,969 of JAWHQI010000028.1, forward strand.
TCAATACTCAGGTTGTTATGATCAGAAGTGATCATGGTACTGAGTTTGAAAATCAGTTATTTGTAGATTCTGTGAGGATGAAGGGATAAGACAAAGCTTTTCAGCTCCTAGAACCCCCAACAAAATGGGGTGGCCGAAAGGAAAAATAGAACCCTAATTGAATCAGGAAGGACATTATTGGCTGAATCCAACTTGCTAAAGTCCTTTGGGGCTGAGGCAGTGAATACTGCCAACTATGTTCTGAATATAAGTCTTATCCACAAAACTAAGTTGAAGACTCCTTATGAGTTATTAAAAGGAAAGACACTTATAGTCACATACTTTATGATTTATGGGTATACTTGCTTCATTTTGAACAATAGAAAGAGTCATCTTGCCAAATTTGACAAGAAAGCTGATGATGAAATATTCTTGTGATACTCCTCATCAAGCAAGGCCTATAGGCGTTATAATAAGAGCTCTCTCAAAATTGATGAGTCAATGCATGTTGTATTTGATGAAACTAACATGTTCTCTAAGGGGAAGAAAACTTCCACCAATGCTATATTGCAGGAAGAAGATCAACTTGCAGATCAAGTGGAAAGGCTCAGCATCATGGATCATCCATCAGATTGCCAGGACAAAGGCAAACATAAAGCTGACAATGATTCAGATAAAGAATCTGCTGCAGATGAGGATGACACTAGAGCATCAGCTCTACCAGACACAGAGGTCATCCTAGTGAATGAAAATGATGTTCCCACGATCAATGAGCAAGGGGAAATTCATGAGGTGAATCCACTGATCAACTCAACAAGAACCAGGATCACCCTTCAACTCAGGTCATAGGAGATTTGACAGTAGGAGTGAAGATAAGGAACCAGATAACAAATGAAACTATGTTGCAATATTTCCTATCACAATATGAGCCAAAGATGTTTGAAGAAGCAGACAGTGACCCTCACTGGATAACTGTCATGCAAGAGGAGCTAGCTCAGTTTGAAAGGAACAAAGTCTGGACCTTAGTTGAGAGACCAAGAAATTACCCAATAATTGAAACCAAATGGGTATACAAAAACAATATGGACACAAGTGGAGTGTTGGTGCCAAAAATGGTACCTCCAAAATTCACACTAAAGGGGATGGGAGAAAACTGCGAAGTGCAGGTTACTAAGACAGAAGATGCTGGAAGAGAGGAAAAACGATCACAGAAAAGCGATCACGAAAAAATGAGACCGCTTACACAGGTTGTAAGCTGGAGCCTCGGAGCAAAAGTCCTCTTTCTGGTACCCCTACCCCTCTATTTATAGACGAGGGGCTGCCCAAACGGGCAGAACTGAAAACTACGGGCTGCCCGGGATACAGGAGAGCCAGGGCAGGGATGAGAGACGAAAATAGCAAAAATAAGGAAAACGATCAGACCGCTTAAGCTGGCGGTCTCGCACTGTCCTGACCGCTTGGCACTTAGAAAAATCCGGCTGAGGCAGCTGGCGATCTGGGCGATCACCGAAACTGAGACCGCTGAGGCCAAAAAATTTGACCTGCAAGAGGAGGTCGCGGGCTTTCCGGGCAAACATAATCCCCGCACATTTTTAAGTTGCACCTGGAACTTCGAAAATGTAAGCTTTGACCGCTGAGACCGCGACCGTCATAAATGCGGCTTGGTCTATAAATACCGGCTGAAATCTTCAGATTCCAAGACATTGAGAAATTCCAACCCTCGAGCGGTCTCTGAAAATTAGGTAGGCGCGATCTCTTGCAAAGATGACTATGCTCGATCTCTTAAAAGCTCTCCCATCGAAGGCGAACTCTCCTGGGAAAAAGGAAAGCGTCAGTTCGAAAAAAGGAAAGAAGGTGTCGAAGGCCTTAACGAAAGCGAGCACTTCAAAGGAGACCGCCCGATCTCCGCCAAAATCTGAACTTCCTGAGGGTTCAGTTGCGCCGGTCTCTGTTGTTTCTGAACCATCTAATACTTCTTCAGACCCTGTATGGAAATTGTCTGACTTTTCCATTTCCTTTGATTGTCAGAAATCCCTGGAAGCGCTAGATCAAACAACTTCCAAGCCACCTAAGACCGCCTCTACCGAAACCATTTTGGCCGGTCTGCGCCAGAAAAAGGCCGAGGCAGAATCCTTAAGGCAAAAGATTGCGGATCAAGTGGGAGCTGTCAAGAGCAAGAAGAGAAAAAATTCAAGCCCATCCAGTTTGACTTATAAGAGAAGCAAAAGAAATGGGGAAGAAAGAGACGTGATCGCCTTGGGGGCGACCACACTTCCTGAATCTACCGATCCGGAGAACACCGCGGAAACTTCAAAGGTGAGTGCTAAGGGCGATCTCTTCTTCCCCCCTGCGATCTCGACTTTATCAAGAGAGGATGATTCCGGATTAATCATCTATCTTGATGAGGTTTCTTCTAATAATTCATCTTTTTCATCGTTGCAGGTGTTGGATCCCCTTGAGACTTCAGCTCTCAGAAATGCCGTCGTTGAGAAGGAGATCGCAGACAGGGAGAAGGAGATCGCTGATGCAGCGATCAAGGCAAAGGAGGAGGAAGAGAGAAAGAAGAAGGAGATGGAAGAGGTGATGAAGAAGAAGAAAGAGAAAGAGGCAGAGGAAAAGAGGGAAAAAGAAGAGAAAGAGAAGGAGAAAGAAGAACAAGAGAAGAAAGAGAAGAAAGAGAAGAAAAGGAGAGAGGATGAGGAGAAGAAGAAGAAGGACAGGGAGGAAAGGGAGAAGAAAGAGGAAAAAGAAAGAGAGGAAGAAGAAAAGAAGAAAAGAGCGGCTAAGGCCATTGAAGAGGGGAGGGAGAAGGAGGCTTTGATCGCTGAGGAGGAGAGGAAGAAAGAGGCGGTCTTGCAGACCGCGGAGAAGAGAAACACTGAAGAGGAGATCGCGAAGAAACTGCAGATTGCTAAGGAGGAAGCTGCACTTTCTAGCGGTCTCCCTGGTGATTCTTCTCAGGAAGACCGTCTGAACAAGGCTGCAATAGATCGTGCGGCGGCGGTCTCAGCTTTACGAGCTAGTAAGGGTAAAAAGATTCTTCAGTCGGTTGAATTCCTTCCATTACCTGTGGTTCGACCTGTCTCTCCAGAAAGGAAACGTGAGGTCATCCTTATTGAGACCGACGATATCCTTTTGAGTAATGAAGAGTAAAAAAGAAGAAGAAAGGAGGGGGAAAGATCACAAAAAAGATAATTGGAAAGGATGGATCTGGAGCGTTTAAGGGGATCAGATCGCCTTTCACTGACTAAGATCCCGCGGTCACTAAAGATGTCGGAAGAGCTTTACGTGACTGCGGTCTCCACTTCTTTCCAAGTACTCTTTCTGCTTATTAAAAAAAAGAATTTATTTGACCGTTTGTTAATGATTGAAGTAACCCATCTCTTGTGACCGCAGATGATGATAATGCTGAGATCGAGGAGGGAGAACTTCCTCAGCACATTGTGACCTCTCCCCAGCTTGCCAACATTCTTAATCCAATGTTCGAGGATGTACGCTCTATGCTGATGAGGGAGCGAACTCAGAACGATCAGATCCGCGATCTTGAAGAGAAACTGCGCACTAATGAGAAAAGGATTCGAGAAGAATGCGATCTGAGGGTTGCAGAGATCGCTCGAGCTCTTAAGAAGGCTGAAAAGGATGCTGAGTATTACAAGGGGAAGGCTGCGGCACTGTCTGCGGAGAATGAGAGGCTGAGGGGCGGTCACGCAAAGATGCTGATGAGACCGGGTACCTCCAGCGATCATCCAGCGGAGAGACCGCAGCCTGAAATTGTGTTAATCCCTATGGAGCAGGTGGACAAGGAGATGTCAAAGATTCACCGAGCTGCAATGCTGGCTAATCACAGTTTGGTATCGGTTATGGCCGCAGTGAATGATATGCAGGATGTCGCTGCTCATGTAGGGAGAAATAGGCCTCCTAGGAAATGAACATTAATTTGAGACCGAGCGGTCTCTGGGTTTAAACAATTTGTCTTGTAATATTTTTACTATTAATGTGCCATATATTTTTTTATGGTTCCTTTTAATTCTATGTTTTATGCGATCCTAATTTTCATAATTTCGATCTTTTTATGCATGGATTGTCTGTGTTGTTGTTGTTTTATGTGTATGTGTTTTATTGATTGAGACCGCCAATATAACATGCTTTCGCGTAGCCTTGCATAGGTCGAGCGGTCTGAGCATTTTTTGCTGGGCGGTATGCAAAAGGTAATGATTACGAAATGACCCTTCGACTTCTATAAATAGCTGCCTTCATAACCTTCGTTTTATGCTTTCTTGAATGCGCTCTAAGCACCGATCTCAGCGATCGCTCAAAATGGTGTCCGCTCGCGCTTCTTCTGCTAACATCTTCCTGAATGCCGATCACAAGCAAGGTCGCTTATCAAGGGATGAGTACATTGATTTTATAAAAAAGTATATGATCCAGACTCAAATAGTTGTGAGACCGCCAGCTGAACAAGAAAGGTTGAACTTCGGAGAGGAGAAGAAATTTGTCATCCCCATCGATCACTTCGATCACGGGTTAAAAATTCCTCTCCCTTGGGAATGGCTAGAAATACTTGAATATTATGGTATGGTACTTGCCCAGTTGGCCCCGAACTCCATCGGTCTGGTCAACGTTTTCATCAATTACTTGAGATCGGAAAAGGTGAAATTTACGATGAATCTGTTCCGCGCAACCTTTACCGCGAAGATTCTGAAGGAAGGCAAGAAGAAGGAAGAGTTTAAAGGGTTGATGCACTTTTCAGCAGAAGGAATAAAAATCCTGAATCTTCCCAACAAAATCTCTTTCTGGACAGAGAGATTTCTCATTTTTGAAGGTGACCTTGGCGGTCTCAGGAGCTCACCATCTCCGCTACCTGACAGCATCTTTAAGAAGATAAAAGCGGTCTCAGCTGAGGAACTGAAAATTTTGGCTTTCTTGGCGGGCAAGAGGATCGATCTCATTCACTATCTAGCGATCTGGCCCGAGATCGCTGAGATCACCCCAGCCGAAAGTAAATCTTTCTTGCGGTCTCGAGTAGTTTCCTTTCATGTCTTTTGTATCTTCTTCCTAACTTTTTCCTAACTTTTTCCTAACTTTTAGCGACCTTTGCGGTCCCCGAAAAAGATCTCATCTCCCCAGCAGTGGAAGTTCTCACTCAAAGGGAGAGGAGACTGAAGCGCGAGGCCGACGTGTTCGGCACCACCTCTGAGACCGCCGAGCGAGATTTTCCCTTGGTTGGTTTTAAAAGAAGAATGAAGGACATCAAGGGAAAACCCCTCCTCAAATGGGCGGCTAAAGGAAAATCTGTGAAGGTGTCCACTGATTTACCCTTATGGAGCGGGAAGGTGACCCGTCACGCATACGCGGTCACTTTGGCTTTGTACGGGAGAAAGAATACAAACGAAATATTGAGAATTGAGACCGAAGAGCTCCCCGATCTCTGTGCTCAAGTGACCGCTAGAAGCACCATCCTAAACCACCATATGGGGCGGTCTCTTCGCAGCGCTCTGGACGAAATAACTGTTTTGCAAGAGGAAAGAAAGGTGAGAATTTTACCTATATTTTATGAATGCATTATTTGCGATCGCGCGGTCTAATATATTTCCTTTTGGCAGCAATTTGAAAAGGCAGCCTATGATCCTGAAAATCCAGCTTTCCAGAGGGCTATGATGCACCATATAAAAGAGACCGCTGACCAGGTGCTGGATGAGGTTCGCAATCGCGGTGGATTTACTGACGAATTCAAAGATATCTCATTTGTCGATCTCTTTCCTGATGCGGCACAGAGAATTGAAGAACAATCTGTGACTGCTGAAGAGACCGCGGATGTTGCTGATGAGACCGCAGGTCAAGATGAAGATGTCGTGATCGAAGACGAAGAAAGTGGAAGCCACTATAACCTGGGCCTGGATTCCAGTTCGAGCTCAAGCTCTGGATCAAGAATTCCAGGGAATAGTTTAGAAGAATCTTCCGCAGAAACTGGTTCTTCCCCCTCGAGCGAGCGGTCTTCTAAGAGAACAAAGAGAGAATAAATTGTAATTTTTTTTCTTTTTCTTTTTTGGAGACAGAGCGGTCTCGTTGTAGTAGACATTTCAGAATATATATGAAAATTGAATTTCTGTTAGATCTGTCTAAGTGAATGAATTTGTTTCTGATGTTTGATTTATTTTGTTCTCCCAAGTTAGAACCGGCATTCGATCTCAATGCCTTAGGTTTATCACATGATTTTCTTTCATGATTAAAGAACTTCAGATGGTGGCCTTTGGTAAAGACATTAAAGATGAAAAAACAAAACTTCATATAAGCAAGATAATTTCGCGGTCTCAGGATGATCAGACCGCCAATAGAAAGAGTTAATCAACTTGTCAATTGCTCAAGTTACCACTTAGTCGGAAAACAAGAGACATTTATAATAGTTAAGCGGTCTAGAAATCATGTAGATCGCAATTTACAGAAGAGCTGACCAACTGAAGACGATTTGAGATCAGCGATCTTCTAACGATCTGAATTTGGCGGTCAGAGATAAATTGTTATCGACGAATCTTCTTTAACAAATATTCACGCATGATTTTTCAACTGTCAATATAATTTGACCGCCGCGTACTGAAGATAATTCGAGCTCAATGAACCCTTAGCAGTTTCAATTTTGAAAATATAATAGATCTTCATGAATATTCCGTAACCTTTAATCAATAAAGAAGTGTTGAGTTCGCGATCTCGTTATAGCCGGACCTTTTAATACCTGATTCACATAAGAGATGCTTGGATAAATATCAGGCTTTAGATGAAAACCGTCTGGCGATCACAACAAATCAAGACCGATTCTCGCTTCCTCTAAAAGATCCATATTGGCGATTACTTCCACCCATGTCCTGGAGAAGATCAAGCCATCAATCATAAATAGCACAGACCGCCATTTTGAAGAAAGAGAAGAATATGCGGTCTCATAAATGCCTGACCGCCCGATCCCCGTACAAAGGGATAAATGAGGCCTTTCGAGTAGAAAGAAAGGAGGAGAAAGAGGATCTCAAAAAATGACCAGCAGGGCAGGTGTGGTTATGCCGCGAAGGCTATACCGACATTTGCTTTCCCTAAAGGATCACCGAGTTTGTTGTAAACTTGCCAATCTAAGGTTCAGGCGACGGTCATAGATGTTTCTGACCGCCCCTTACCCAACCACGCTTCAACGAGTATTCGAGAGTTACAGACCAAAATGATCGGTAGGGCAGGTGTGGTCATGCCGCGGAGGCTACACCGACATTGCTTTTCCTGAAAGATCATTAAGATCGTAACAATGTCCTTCCCAATGCATGACAGAGCTGAGCCAGCCACCTAGACCTCCTTGATATGCTGAGGTGTGCCAGATGTCAGCAAGGACCCGGTACCTAAACTTCCACCGCTCGAGCTTGGCGAGCTACTGCTACACAGATTCGAAATCTCCCCGATATCTGTGGTCCTGGCAGAATTACACGTCGAGCTAACAAGCCGAGGGGGAAAGAAGTAGGATCCGTCGATATCTCACTTGACAGGTATTTGGCTTTCAAGAAACAGCTTATTTTTGGGACTTGCCATTCATTATGTGCATTGTGAATGTCTCAATATTTTCTGCATGATGTTTAAGGGAAGAAAAGTGAGAAAGAGAATGAGCAAATCAAATACGAACTTTTAAGAAAAGAAGAGTTTGAGATCATCTCCGCTCCATGAATGAGGCAATTCTTCTCCTTCATAAGTTTGGAGATGATAAGCACCATTTTTAAGCACACTCTTCACCACGAACGGCCCCGCCCAGTTTGGGTTAAGTTTTCCAACTGAACCGGCTCTTGCCGCTATATCTACCTTCTTCAAGACCAGATCCCCAACAGCGAATTCTTTGGTTCTTACATTTTTATTGAATAGCCTCGTCATTCTCCTTTTCACCTCTTCTTGTCTGATGATTGTCGTATCTCTTAACTCCTCGATTAAGTCAAGGCTACATTTTAGCACCTCATCATTTTCTTCTATCCAATCAATTTGGTTCTATTGTGCTAATAATACTCTTGGGCTTTTCACTTCGAACTCTACTGGAATAAGAGCCTCGGAACCATGTGACAATTTGAAAGGAGTCTCTCCAGTGGCAGAACTTGGAGTTGTCCTCAAGGCCCATAAGACTTAAGGTAGTTGTTCTGCCCAGTTGCCCCTGACATTTTCTACCTTCTTTTTTAAGATAGTTATGATAAGTTTGTTGGCGGCTTCCACCTGCCCATTGCTTCTAGGATGATGCACGGAAGCGAAACGTAGCTCAATGCCAATTTGATTGCAGAAATTAATAAGAGTTGAATTATTGAACTGAGAACCGTTATCTGTGATGATTGTCATTGGAATTCCGTGCCGACATACTATCTCCCCCCAAATAAAATTCTTCACGGCTTGAGTAGTAATTTTGGCCAATGCTTTGGCTTCTATCCATTTGTTGAAGTAGTCAATCATGACTATAATATATCGACGTTGCCCACTTGCCATGGGAAAAGGCCCAATCAGATCCATTCCCCAAACTGCAAACGGTCATGGGGTTGCTATTGATTTGAGTTGCTGAGCTGGGTGATTTTGAAGAGGAGCAAACTTCTGGCACTTGACACATTTCTTAGCAAATTTTTCCGCATCCTTCCTCATTTGGGGCCAAAAATAGTCTTGCCTCAAGATTCTTTTCTCCAAAGTTCTAGCCCCAGAATGACTTCCACATTCTCCGGAATGAACCTCCTGAAGGACCATTGGAATCTCCTCTTCCGAAACACACCGTGCTAATGGTGAAAGGAAAGTTCTTCTATAAAGCACTCCTGCAATAAGATAATAGTTAGCTGCTTTCCGTTTGAAACTTTTCTTATCCTTCACCGTTGAATGGAGCTTTCCAGTCGAAAGATATAGAACAAACGGATCCATCCAAGACGGATGCTGATCAATCTCCATAACTTCTCCCTCTTCAATCGTCGGGCGAAACAATTCTGAAGTTGTTCCTCCCGAGAGAAGTCCATACTTTGCCAATTCATCTGCTTCCACGTTCCCACCCCTTGGAATATGTTCAATAGTAAAGCTTTTGAACTTTCCTACCTCGATTTTTACCAGAGTTAGATATCGCTTTAAAATACTGTCTCTAGTTTCGAAAGTTCCATTTACTTGAGAGACCATCACCAAAGAATCTGTGAAGACTTTGACATCATCAATCCCCAGCTCTCTAGCAAATTTAAGACCGGCTAGCAAAGCCTCATATTCCGCCTGATTATTTGTTACTTGAAAATAGAACTTCAGCGTCTGATCCAGTCTTACTCCATTAGGGTTGATTAAGACAACTCCAGCTCCGGAAGAATTTTTTCCTGAGGCTCCATCCACGAAGATTGTCCAGGCAAGGGGTACTCCGACCCCCTTCTGCGACTCAACTTCTTTGGCATCCACCATGAAGTCTGCTAAAACATGAGCTTTGATCGCCACCCTTGGAACATAAGATATGTCAAATTCACTGAGCTTTATTGCCCACTTTGCCAGCCTTCCTGAATGTTCTGGTTTCTCCAAGACATTCTTCAATGGAAGATCAGTAACAACTAGAATCGAATGAGCTTGAAAGTATGGTCTTAATCTTCTTGCCGAAGTTACGAGCATTAAGACTAACTTTTCGAGAATAGGATAGCGAGTCTCCGCATTCTTCAGGATTCGGCTCACATAATAGACTGAAAATTGCTTCTTTTTCTCTTCTCGAACCAAAACGGAGCTTATGGCATCGGCTCCGACTCCCATATACAGAAAAAGATTTTCTCCCTCTCGCGGGCTTTGGAGCAAAGGAGTTGATGTTAATTGCTTTTTAAGCTGAGTGAAAGCATCATCACACTCCTTTGTCCACTCGAACCTACCCCCTCCCCGGAGGGTCTTGAAGAAAGGTGCACTCTTATCCCCTGATCGGGAGATGAAGCGACTTAAGCCTGTCATCCTCCCTCCTAGCTGCTGAATTTCTTTGGGGGACTTGGGAGGTGGCATCTCCAAAATAGCTTTTACTTTGTCAGGATTGGGTTCCAGCCCTTCTGGAGTAAGGAGGTGACCCAGAAATTTTCCTTTACTTGCCCCGAAAACACACTTCAACGGATTCAACCTCATATTAAAAGTTCGAAGGGTTGCAAAAGTTTCTGAGAGGTCTCTAAGATGAGAAGAGAATAATTTGCTTTTTACCAAGAGGTCATCGACATACCTCGAGGTTTCTTCCTTTTTGACTACTGAAAACTGTATCCATCATTTTCTGGTAGGTTGCTCCAGCATTTTTTAGCCCAAAAGGCATTACAAGATAATAGAAGCAACCGTCATTTGTGATAAATGAAGTATGAGGTATATCCGGTTTATGCATTCTGATTTGATGGTAACCTGAAAAAGCATCAAAAAAACTCATAAAAGAATAACCTACCGCAGAATCCACTAAAGAATCTATCAGAGGCAAGGGGTAGCAATCCTTGGGGCAAGCTTTATTGAGTTTTGTAAAGTCGACACACATCCTCCATTTTCCACCTGACTTTTTTACCATTACAACGTTTGATACCCACTCAGGGTATTGGATTGGTTGAATGAACTTTGCCTTCAGGAGCTTCTCTACCTCTTCACGGATAGGCTGAGCTAGAGTGGTTGCAACAGACCTCTTCTTCTGCTGGATTGGGATGAAGTTCGGGTCAATATTGAGATGATGGCAAGCGACATCCGGGTCCACTCCAGGCATGTCATCTGCCGACCAAGCGAAGATATCTAGATTTTGCAGAAGACAAGAGATGAGCTGACTCTTGTCAGCTTCAGATAATTCAGCGTTGATGGAGAGGCTCTTGCTCTCATCTTCCTCGCTGATCCGAACATCTTGAGTTGCTTGGGCAGGTTCCAAGCGAACTCCAACTCTTGTATCCTCCTCAACTTCTTCTGCAGCTTGGACTTGTTCAGGAACTTCAATTGATTCAGCCATCATGACTTCTCGGGGAGGAGTTGACACGATCATGTTGACCGCCTTTACGTAACACTCCCTAGCTTTCCTTGGGTCGTTCCTGATCCGGTGTTGTTTGTCATTCAAGGCGAACTTCATCGCTTGATGATAGGTGGAGACAATGGCTTGATATCCATTCAAAAAGGGTCTTCCAAAGATTGCGTTGTAGCTACTGGGAGCATCAACGACTATGAATTTGACCAGCTTCACTATTCCTCCTAGAATCACGGAGAGGATGACGAGCCCTTCTACTTCCTTCTTCTCTCCTGAAAAACCATAAAGAGGTCCTTCAGTTGATAGGAGGGGTTTACATGTCTTCAACGCCTCGAAGGCAAGTTTGAAGAGCACATTGACTGAGCTTCCCGTGTCTATCAGAATCTTCTCCACTGTATAATTTTCAATTACAGCTTTAATGACGACCGCGTCGTCAAATGGATTCGCGGTCTGAGGAAGGTCTTCATCCCCGAAAGTGGCCGTCCCTCGGACCGGGGCTGAAGAGGTAGCAGCAACCTCCGATTGATAAACTCTCTTCAGGCTGGCCTTCCTTGAAGATTCCGGACCTGCACCTCCGTGGATGCAGAAAAGGTTGCCCAAGGCACCCTCGTCATTAGCATCCACGCATTAATTGGGAAATCTGATATTGCCCAGATGGCCAATATCATCCACTTCCTCGCATGCCCAGTGAACCTCCGCTACCTCTTTAGCCTTGGAGGTTGAGGCTTTGGCAGAATCATTCTTCTGAATTAGATCACGGAGCTTACCCTCCTTCAGCAGCTTCTCTAAGAACAGGCGGAGAGCTCTGCAATCCTCTGTCAAATGTCCCCTATCTCTGTGGTACTCACAGTAGAGAGTAGGATTCCTGGTTTTTGGGTCAGAGTTTAGCGGAGCTGGCCCTTTGAAAAAGGGCTACTTCTGAAGGATTTGGAGCACTTCACTCATAGAAACACCAAAGTCTGTAAAAGACTCTTGGGATTCATTGTAGAGAGAAGGAATGGGCAGAAGAGGAGGTTAGGCGTACTGGATCTGGTGGACGGGGGTGACTTGCGGAGCAGGAGTAGCGGGAGTTTGAAGAAATGAACCTTGAGGCGGGAAAAATTGATTACCTCGATTGAAGCGGTTGTTGCGATAATTCTTACCTCTCGGAGCTGGAGGTGGGAGCTCTTGTCGAGGCTTTGAGGAAGATGGAGCAGGATAGAATCCCGCAGAGCCTTTCTGAGTGGCTCTGTTGGTCAAATTGCTCACATAGGTGGGGTTGTTGATCTCCCCTTCTATGTAGCAATTGGCAATGCTAATCAGCTCCTGATAGGAGCTAGGCTCCTTGGTTGTGACTTTAAACTTCAAAGGGCCCTCCTGCAGGCCGCTGATCAAAGCTACCATATAAAGCTCGGGATCCATGTCTCTGACTCCCAAGATCTCCTTTTGAAAACGGTCAACGAAATGTGTTGCAGTCTCGTTGTCCCCTTGCTTAATCTTGAAGAGGGTCGCAGGACCACTCTTCCTTTTCTTCGTGGTGGCAAACCTTAGGAGGAGCTCTTGCCTCAGGGCAGCAAAGCTCGGGATAGATTGACAGGGCAGATTATAAAACCATTTCATGGCCGACCCATCAAAGGAGGTGACCATCAGCTTGCACCTCACTCCATCCGAAATGGTTCTGAGTGCAACAGCAGACTCGAAGGCTTGAAGATGACACATTGAGTCGGTCTCTCCTGTATACACAGGAAGGCGGGGTTCTCTAAATCCATAAGGAATCGGATCTCGACGAATCTCATCGGTAAAGGGGGAAGGCTCCCCTAAATCAGAAGGTCCTGGAGGAGGAAGAAAAGGAGCAGGAGGAGCTTGAGGGTAAGCAAACCCTTCTTCGAAATTAAGGGGCTGAGCCGGAGGCCCCTGGGCTGCGGCTCGGAAAGAATTACGACGGGCGGCGAACTCCTCATGCTGAGATCGCTGAGGAGCTGCTGTCACAACCCGCATTTTCTCAATATTTAAAACATATCAGAGTGAGAGAAAATACGCGTCGTGATGCCACGCCGTGCAGGGAACAACTGCAGACGCTCAGGCAAACTCCTAAATCTAATGCTCCTTTATGAAAAGACATGTTATTATGATAAAACAATATTTAAGTTTAAGTTGAGAACCGTGTCTCTCGGTTCAGTGGATCAACTAGTCCACGAGTAAAGTATATGTGGTCGCAGCGGAGAAATACTTGATTCAATTCTTTTATGGTCCTATATAAGCCCGAAGACCTAACATACAACTAATGTTATGCATGACTCTAGATTTATTATAAGAAATAAAAAGGTTTTATAACGTTCAAAATATGGTGGCTTTCAGTTAAAGATATGCGATGAATCTAAGTTAAATGCAGTTTTTTATATTCAAAGTAACTAACATGCATCCTAACATAAATCCTTCCCAGAAAGCAAGTGTAAGAACTAACAGTAGGTAACAGCAGTAAACACTAGCAAGTAGTCTAACATCCAAGACAAAACGCTATGGGCGTCCACAAACAGACACAAACCCATAGGAGCAAATCTAGTCAGAAAAGACAAAACTACCTCACAGAAGGAGGTGAAACTAACGCTGCCACTACCTGCAGCACAGAAACCTCGAGCTTTACCAGACGAACCTGCTACTGTTCTGAACCTGGGGCATTCAAAAGAAGAACACCTCAGAAACAAGTTGCAAGTGGTGCAAGAGAGCAAAAAGAGCTAAACAAACCTCCAAGTAAACGGGGGGGGGGGGGGGGGGGGGGGGGGGGGGGAACCAACAGCCTGCAACAGACGTCAGTACCAGAGTGCAGAAACAGAGAGAGAAACCAGCTGAAAAGCTAAACTCAGGAAAGCTCACTAACAGGAGCAAAAGAGATGCATAGCTATACATACATATTTACCAGATTTCAAATTCATATTCGTATTCAAATACATATTCGTATTCAAATTCATGTTCGTATTCAAATTCATATTCGTATTCAATTCATATTCGTATTCAAATTCATATTCGTAAGAGACTGATCAGCTCATCCAAAAGAAGAGCACTGCACCGGGGGCAAAAACCACACCGCGTACGGCCTCCCAATCAAAAGCTTAAGAGAACACCGCACTGGGGGCAAAAACCACACCGCGTACGGCCTCCCAATCAAGCATAAAAGAACACCGCACCGGGGGCAAAAACCACACCGCGGACGACCTCCAACACAAAAGCTTAAAAGAACACCGCACCGGGGGCAAAAACCACACCGCGTACGGCCTCCAACACATTTAGGTTACGGTTAGGAAGCATCATGTCGGGGGTAAAAACCACACCGCGCACAACCCTCAATATAGCATTTTATTATGATGGTTCTGAACTACGAAGTTGACGAAGAACTTAGGCCAAACTGAATATACGGTCGACGTAACTACACAGACCATCCATGTACAAGTCCAAGGTCCTAGCAACACATATCTCCAAAATAAACGGGGAAAACTAGCCATCTGACGGTATTCCGACACCGAGACAATCCAGATAATTCATTTCGCCTAACGAGGCGACGATCCAAAAGACACGACGATCAAGTTATCACGACAACTAGAAGCACACTATTCAAAGTTCAGCACTCAGACCAACACTCTACTTATAAGCGAGTTGAGGATTCCAGCAAGACGACGTCATACAAGACTTGGCGTCGAAACACTACGAAGAGAAGACACAAGAAGGCAAAAGCCGAAAATACTCAAACGTTGAATATTCCTAAAAGGATATGACCAATGCAAACGCCACCGAAGAATAAGCAAACAATCGATAACCGGTACCGTCCTGACCGATAAACATCCGACAAAGGCTTTAGATTAAACAAAGGGGCAAGGATCAGGACCCAACAGTCGATGAAAGAAGTACAAATGGAGCTTTGCAATCAGAAATCTTACGCGTGCAATTACCAGAGCACTAGCTGTTCAGGACCCTTATGCAGTCATCACGGAACAAAACATCTTCATACAGGCAGTCGACCCCAAAGAAACTTATTTTGCACATACAGTCGACACGACATTTGTCAATCAAGCAATACAGTCAAATTTTAGGAATAGGTCATTCGGACGACATGAAACGTCAAATTATGCAGTTCATATGTAGAATGCAAGTAGCAAACATTTAAATCATACAAAGGTGATCAAGCGACTTGATAAAGGGACTCAGGCGAGTTTATGAAGCACACATCCATACGGTCGATGAAGGAGAATACGGTCGACAAGGGACTATGCAGAGTAGATGCAGTCAACATGAACTTCAAAATCACCAGGTGCAATGATCGACAAAAACAGGCATTGAGACGGCGGTATGATCCGCTAACACTCGCAGTCCAAAATTTATATTTCATAATTTATTATAAAGACTTCCAAAATTATTCAAAAACCAACCAGATAGGATTCACCAAAACCAAACCAAGGGAACTCCTAAGTCCACCAGAACTGGACTCCAGGCAAACCGGCCCAACACTGGAAACGGGAGCTACCGCCGGCGGTAGCTAGCTATCGCTGGGCGGTAGCGTCTCGACGCTTTCTTCCACTATTCGACGCACATTTCCTTATCGACGCAACTCCTTGTCGACGCAACGTCTACAACTCGACGTGAGCTATCGCCGGGCGGTAGCTAGCTATCGCCGGCGTTAGCTTCACGACAATTTCATCCTCTATTCGACGGATCTAATCCTATCGACGCACCCCTTGTCGACGCAAGTCGACGCAAGTCAGGGTTCTCGACGCAACGGCTACCGCCGGCAGTAGCTAGCTAACGCCGGGCGGTAGCGACTAGACGCGACTACCTCCTTTCTCGACGCATTTCCCAACCCACAGCAGAACCAAGTATTTCCAGGAAGGTTAAAACGCGGAAATACTCATATAGTTAGGGGTAACCATTTATTTGAAAGAAAAACCATGGATTATTAACTCACAAACTAGGAAAACCAAGATCGAAATGGAGATTCTAAGAGAATAACAAGGCAATAGGCAATCTATATCAGAAGTATAAGGGGATCAAAAAAGGGAATCAAGAAAACACCACTTGCCTATAATCCTCGAAAACAAACGCCCCCCCTTCGCTCAAATCTTCAAGGAACGGTCACAAGAACACCTAAGGAGTATTTCCTGAAACTTTTCAAGTCGAAACGGGGGATTAGGGCACAACCTAAACCTCCAAAAATCCACGAAATTTGACATACTTACCACGAGTGCAAAGCTCTCGGCGAGAGCTTTCTGAATCTACCATCCGTTAGCGATTTCGACCACCGTAGCTCTCGGATTGATGGTCGGAAGGTTCACGATAAGGATTTCGCCGTCGCCCACATCTCTCGGTCAAAATAGCGGTGGGAGAAGATGAATAGGGCTTAGGGTTTTAAGAGGGTATTTATATTATTTTATATCTATTATTATATTTCTATTTAGTAATGGATCTTATTAAAGAGACGAGCGTGGTCATACCACCTCGGATTTCAACAAAATTCGCACCGAAACTAAATGTCGGCACTCTGAACCCAACGGCGAAGTCGGAATCCCGATCCGACGAACCAAACTCGGGGTAAAAATTCTAGAAGATAAATCCACCATAAATCTTGTAAAAATTCACCGAGACCTCAATTTAGCTCGGAATGCTGCGAGATTTCACGTACGTGACTAAAATAATTTCCTTTAATTTTCCAGACCCTGAAATCCTCATTCTGATGAGTTTGAAATTTGTTCGACACGACCTACAACCCAAAATACGCACTAATGGCGACACTCTGCTAGTAATCCGACACCGTAACGCCCTTACGTCATTATTACGACAATTAAAACAATTTAAAATAATAGACGAAAATCAGGGGCGTTACAGTCACTCCCCCTAAAAAGAAGTTTCGTCCCGAAACTTAGAACGTAAAACGAAACTAGATGCCAAGGAAGATAGATTGAGATTCGCTGGGTAGAAACGCTACCCGAAGAGGCCTAGGAGAACAGCTGAGGATAAGATCCTCACTCACCATTGACTCTTACGTCCCCAGAATACAAACAAACGTCTCGACAAAGGAAGGATTAGGCTGCAATAGAGACACTGAGCTAGGGGCATGACAAACAAAAGCACAAACTTTCACCACTGGCTCACGTGAACCACATCGTGAAAACCAGGGAAAGAAGCAGACAATACAGCCCAACAGCAGACACTCTCATGCACTCACTCTGGCATCAGAGAAACCATCAAGAAAACCATGCCCCCAACTACGAGCTCTAAATTAGGACTCTGCCAATTGCAAATTTCTCATAACGCACCTGAGCCAACAGTAGCTCCTCACGGATAAGCGAAACCGCGACACTCGAATCCACCAAAGTTTCCAAGATCTGCCTCAAAACGCTGACAGACACAACATTTAGATATAAGCCTTACTAAGCCAACTTGAACTTCCTAACACCAAACCATTTCCTTCAGATCACGATACATTTCTTTTAGAATCCAAATGGGTAGGCAACGCTAGAACTTCACGCTTTGCCACAAATCATTGCCCGAATATCCACAATAACGAGAATGCGATATTTATTTCTAAGTTTTCTACGTGATTAAATCTTTCTCAAAGAATCCAGAAAATCTTTGCAATAGACTTAAACCCGAATGAAACGCAATTTCAAATTTATAAAAGGCTCTCCGAACGCTAAGCTGGTCAACAATAATATTGCTTCCAACAGTTGCCAATGAAATTCTCTCTGTCAGCTACTACACTAAAACACTAATGATGAGTGTAGGGTAATTCTTTCTCGTAAAATCACAGTTTCCATGAACCATGAACAAGAACAATTCCTTGTCTACGTCAGAACAGAACACCCAAACCATGATCAAAATTCACGACAAGGTCTTCTAAATCCAACACTTCAAAATCAACCTAAGCGATAAAAAAACCACTTAGAAGGGAATAAAGCACTAAGGGGATCAACTAAACGATCGAAAATCTAAAGATGATCGGCCACGAAACTGAATCGGGAAGAACGCTCTGAAGTCATCTTCTGCGATTACGAACGGACATCTCATCTATACCTAGCTACCTAGCTTACTACCTCAACTAGGAAACTAGAATCATCTAACTCAAATAGATCAGAAATGTATAGACACTTGCACTTGCTATTACCTTGCTCTGGATTTCATAAATGACGTTATGCCCTAATGCTTGGGATGATGCTCTGTCATCCCTTTTTGACTCTTGTGCCTATGATATGAATGCATGTATTCTTTATTCTCTTTTGAAATAATGTGTGTACATATGTCATCTGGTATGTCTTTAACTTGGCACGCGTGCTTATGCGATGATATGAATGTATGCAGTGCTATGCATTCTAGAAAGAGGCCTTAATGCATGTTATCAGCGGCGTACATATGTAATGTTATGCATCCCATACTACATAACATTACATGTAACGAAAAAAGAAAACGTGCTAATGGGCATCCATGTAATGGTGGTTATGCATCTCATACTACATAACCGTCACATGTTGCCACCTATGGTGGATCCATATACAAACACATATTATGCATCTCATACTACATAATATGCCCCGTATACTTCTTATCATGCTATGAGTGTTGTGTCCATGCTTCAGTCAAGACATATTGATGACATATCGGTGTGTGTGTGTGTGTGTATACAATGAAATGGTTTTATGAGGTTCTGCTTAGGATAGCGGTTGTTTGGCTCACACGCCAAACCACCCAACTACCTTTTTCACAGAACCTCCCTCTGATACCAACTGTCACAACCCGCATTTTCTCAATATTTAAAACATATCAGAGTGAGAGAAAATACGCGTCGTGATGCCACGCCGTGCAGGGAATAACTGCAGACGCTCAGGCAAACTCCTAAATCTAATGCTCCTTTATGAAAAGACATGTTATTATGATAAAACAATATTTAAGTTTAAGTTGAGAACCGTGTCCCTCGGTTCAGTGGATCAACTAGTCCACGAGTAAAGTATATGTGGTCGCAGCGGAGAAATACTTGATTCAATTCTTTTATGGTCCTATATAAGCCCGAAGACCTAACATACAACTAATGTTATGCATGACTCTAGATTTATTATAAGAAATAAAAAGGTTTTATAACGTTCAAAATATGGTGGCTTTCAGTTAAAGATATGCGATGAATTTAAGTTAAATGCAGCTTTTTATATTCAAAGTAACTAACATGCATACTAACATAAATCCTTCCCAGAGAGCAAGTGTAAGAACTAACAGTAGGTAACAACAGTAAACACTAGCAAATAGTCTAACATCCAAGACAAAACACTATGGGCGTCCACAAACAGACACAAACCCATAGGAGCAAATCTAGTCAGAAAAGACAAAACTACCTCACAGAAGGAGGTGAAACAAACGCACCCACTACCTGCAGCACAGAAACCTCGAGCTCTACCAGACGAACCTGCTACTGTTCTGAACCTGAGGCATTCAAAAGAAGAACACCTCAGAAATAAGTTGCAAGTGGTGCAAGAGAGCAAAAAGAGCTAAACAAACCTCCAAGTAAACGGGGGGTAAACCAACAGCCTGCAACAGACGTCAGTACCAGAGTGCAGAAACAGAGAAAGAAACCAGCTGAAAAGCTAAACTCAGGAAAGCTCACTAACAGGAGCAAAAGAGATGCATAGCTATACATACATATTTACCAGATTTCAAATTCATATTCGTATTCAAATTCATATTCGTATTCAAATTCATGTTCGTATTCAAATTCATATTCGTATTCAAATTCATATTCGTATTCAAATTCATATTCGTAAGAGACTGATCAGCTCATCCAAAAGAAGAGCACCGCACCGGGGGCAAAAACCACACCGCGTACGGCCTCCCAATCAAAAGCTTAAGAGAACACCGCACCGGGGGCAAAAACCACACCGCGTACGGCCTCCCAATCAAGCATAAAAGAACACCACACCGGGGGCAAAAACCACACCACGTACGGCCTCCAACACAAAAGCTTAAAAGAACACCGCACCGGGGGCAAAAACCACACCGCGTACGACCTCCAATACATTTAGGTTACGGTTAGGAAGCATCATACCGGGGGTAAAACCCACACCGCGCACAACCCTCAATATAGCATTTTATTATGATGGTTCTGAACTACGAAGTTGACGAAGAACTTAGGCCAAACTGAATATACGGTCGACGTAACTACACAGACCATCCATGTACAAGTCCAAGGCCCTAGCAACACATATCTCCAAAATAAATGGGGAAAACTAGCCATCTGACGGTATTCCGACACCGAGACAATCCAGATAATTCATTTCGCCTAACGAGGCGACGATCCAAAAGACACGACGATCAAGTTATCACGACAACTAGAAGCACATTATTCAAAGTTCAGCACTCAGACCAACACTCTACTTATAAGCGAGTTGAGGATTCCAGCAAGACGACGTCATACAAGACTTGGCGTCGAAACACTACGAAGAGAAGACACAAGAAGGCAAAAGCCGAAAATACTCAAACGTTGAATATTCCTAAAAGGATATGACCAATGCAAACGCCACCGAAGAATAAGCAAACAATCGATAACCGATACCGTCCTGACCGATAAACATCCGACAAAGGCTTTAGATTAAACAAAGGGGCAAGGATCAGGACCCAACAGTCGATGAAAGAAGTACAAATGGAGCTTTGCAATCAGAAATCTTACGCGTGCAATTACCAGAGCACTAGCTGTTCAGGACCCTTATGCAGTCATCACGGAACAAAACATCTTCATACAGGCAGTCGACCCCAAAGAAACTTATTTTGCACATACAGTCGACACGACATTTGTCAATCAAGCAATACAGTCAAATTTTAGGAATAGGTCATTCGGACGACATGAAACGTCAAATTATGCAGTTCATATGTAGAATGCAAGTAGCAAACATTTAAATCATACAAAGGTGATCAAGCGACTTGATAAAGGGACTCAGGCGAGTTTATGAAGCACACATCCATACGGTCGATGAAGGAGAATACGGTCGACAAGGGACTATGCAGAGTAGATGCAGTCAACATGAACTTCAAAATCACCAGGTGCAATGATCGACAAAAACAGGCATTGAGACGGCGGTATGATCCGCTAACACTCGCAGTCCAAAATTTATATTTCATAATTTATTATAAAGACTTCCAAAATTATTCAAAAACCAACCAGATAGGATTCACCAAAACCAAACCAAGGGAACTCCTAAGTCCACCAGAACTGGACTCCAGGCAAACCGGCCCAACACTGGAAACGGGAGCTACCGCCGGCGGTAGCTAGCTATCGCTGGGCGGTAGCGTCTCGACGCTTTCTTCCACTATTCGACGCACATTTCCTTATCGACGCAACTCCTTGTCGACGCAACGTCTACAACTCGACGTGAGCTATCGCCGGGCGGTAGCTAGCTATCGCCGGCGTTAGCTTCACGACAATTTCATCCTCTATTCGACGCATCTAATCCTATCGACGCACCCCTTGTCGACGCAAGTCGACGCAAGTCAGGGTTCTCGACGCAACGGCTACCGCCGGCAGTAGCTAGCTAACGCCGGGCGGTAGCGACTAGACGCGACTACCTCCTTTCTCGACGCATTTCCCAACCCACAGCAGAACCAAGTATTTCCAGGAAGGTTAAAACGCGGAAATACTCATATAGTTAGGGGTAACCATTTATTTGAAAGAAAAACCATGGATTATTAACTCACAAACTAGGAAAACCAAGATCGAAATGGAGATTCTAAGAGAATAACAAGGCAATAGGCAATCTATATCAGAAGTATAAGGGGATCAAAAAAGGGAATCAAGAAAACACCACTTGCCTATAATCCTCGAAAACAAACGCCCCCCCTTCGCTCAAATCTTCAAGGAACGGTCACAAGAACACCTAAGGAGTATTTCCTGAAACTTTTCAAGTCGAAACGGGGGATTAGGGCACAACCTAAACCTCCAAAAATCCACGAAATTTGACATACTTACCACGAGTGCAAAGCTCTCGGCGAGAGCTTTCTGAATCTACCATCCGTTAGCGATTTCGACCACCGTAGCTCTCGGATTGATGGTCGGAAGGTTCACGATAAGGATTTCGCCGTCGCCCACATCTCTCGGTCAAAATAGCGGTGGGAGAAGATGAATAGGGCTTAGGGTTTTAAGAGGGTATTTATATTATTTTATATCTATTATTATATTTCTATTTAGTAATGGATCTTATTAAAGAGACGAGCGTGGTCATACCACCTCGGATTTCAACAAAATTCGCACCGAAACTAAATGTCGGCACTCTGAACCCAACGGCGAAGTCGGAATCCCGATCCGACGAACCAAACTCGGGGTAAAAATTCTAGAAGATAAATCCACCATAAATCTTGTAAAAATTCACCGAGACCTCAATTTAGCTCGGAATGCTGCGAGATTTCACGTACGTGACTAAAATAATTTCCTTTAATTTTCCAGACCCTGAAATCCTCATTCTGATGAGTTTGAAATTTGTTCGACACGACCTACAACCCAAAATACGCACTAATGGCGACACTCTGCTAGTAATCCGACACCGTAACGCCCTTACGTCATTATTACGACAATTAAAACAATTTAAAATAATAGTCGAAAATCAGGGGCGTTACAGCTGCGGGCTGGAAGACGGGGTGATCGCTCAGGTGACCGCTTGCCATGCGGTCAGGAGTGGCGACCTGAGAGGCTTGAGGAAGGATCTTCTGGGAGATCGCGGCCAGAACCTGGTTCATGGCCTCAATCTGCTTCGCGGACTCCTGCCGAGTCCGGACGACTTCTTGCCGATCTCGAGCGGCCTCTTGCTGAGACCGCGCGATCTCCTGCTGAACAGAGGCGGCGTCCTGCCTAGCTCGGGCGGCCTCGCGGAGAGCTTGCTCAACACGAAGCTCAAAGCGGCGCTCAAGCGCTTCTAAAGGATTGTGATCGGAAGGAGGAACGCTAGGAGATCGCAAGGGACGACCTCTACGGCGATCAGCCATCTTGAAAGTCTATGAATTTCACCTGACACTTCGAATCTGAAGGTCGCGTGTTCGTTCTGTTGGTGCCAAAAATGGTACCTCCAAAATTCACACTAAAGGGGATGGGAGAAAACTGCGAAGTGCAGGTTACTAAGACAGAAGATGCTGGAAGAGAGGAAAAACGATCACAGAAAAGCGATCACGAAAAAATGAGACCGCTTACACAGGTTGTAAGCTGGAGCCTCGGAGCAAAAGTCCTCTTTCTGGTACCCCTACCCCTCTATTTATAGACGAGGGGGCTGCCCAAACGGGCAGAACTGAAAACTACGGGCTGCCCGGGATACAGGAGAGCCGGGGCAGGGATGAGAGACGAAAATAGCAAAAATAAGGAAAACGATCAGACCGCTTAAGCTGGCGGACTCGCACTGTCCTGACCGCTTGGCACTTAGAAAAATTCGGCTGAGGCAGCTGGCGATCTGGGCGATCACCGAAACTGAGACCGCTGAGGCCAAAAAATTTGACCTGCAAGAGGAGGTTGCGGGCTTTCCGGGCAAACATGGAGTCATTGTCAGAAACAAGGCAAGGCTTGTTGCTCAAGGATATAGGCAAGAGGAAGGAATTGACTTCAACCAGACATTTGCTCCAGTGGCAAGACTGGAAGCAATCAGGATGTTTCTTACTTATGCTGCACATATGAAGATAAAGGTCTACCAGATGGATGTGAAGAGTGCATTCCTCAATGGAACTCTTCAGGAAGACGTATATGTGGAGCATCCCCCAGATTTTGTCAATCCATCTTATCCCTCTTTTGTTTATAGATTAGATAAAGCACTATATGGTCTCAAGCAAGCTCCAAGAGCTTGGTATGAGACCTTATCCACTTTTCTTCTAGAACACTCTTTTGTAAGAGGTAAGGTAGATAAAACACTCTTCACTAGAGAACATAAAAATCAGCTACTTTTAGTACAGATATATGTAGATGATATCATATTTGGCTCAACAAATCAAAAACTTTGCAAAAGGTTTGCTGACCTAATACAGTCTAGATTTGAGATAAGTAACATGGGGGGAACTATCCTACTTTCTTGGTCTCCAAGTAAAGCAAACTGCATATAGCATTTTCATATCTCAATCCAAATATACCAGAGAACTTATCAAAAAGTTTGGGATGGAAAATGCCTCTGTCATGAAAACCCTCATAGCTACAAATACTGTTCTTGATAGAGATGAGAAGGGTAAGTCTTTTGATCAGAAGACTTACAAAACAGTCATTGGCCCACTCCTTTATTTGACAGCTAGCAGACTAGATATCATGTTTGCTACATGTATATGTGCTAGATTTCAGGTTGACCCTAAAGAATCTCACATGAGTTCTGTGAAAAGAATACTCAGATATCTAAATGGTACACCTGAATTTGGCTTATGGTATCCTGCAGAATCTGGATTTGACTTAGTAGGATATTCAGATGCAGATTATGCTAGATGCAGGCTTGATAGAAAAAGCACCTCAGGAACTTGTCAACTCCTGGGTGCTAGACTGATCTCCTGGTTTAGGAAGAAGCAAACCTCAGTCTCTACTTATACAGCTGAAGCTGAGTATATAGCTGCAGGAAGCTGCTGCTCACAAATATTGTGGATGCAGAATCAGTTGTTAGATTACAACCTCCATCTTAAGAACTCCACAATATTCTGTGACAGCTCTAGTGTTATTTCTATAGCTTGCAATCTTGTTCACCACAACAGAGCTAAGCACATAGAGATAAGGCACCACTTTCTCAGGAATAATGTAGAGAAGGGAAAGATCAATCTTCAATACATTTTCACTGATAATCAAAGAGCTGGCATATTCACTAAGCCACTTAATGAAAGCAAGCATAATTTCTTCATCAATGCACTGTGAATGCTTGATGAGCTCTTTAGGTCACATATATTATGTAACGAAACCTATTTTACATATAAATGTATAGCTGAGAAAAACAACAAATTTTTTTAGAAAATATAACTATTCATTCATAGCTGCGTTGAATACAAATCGGCGCACCATCGATTTCTACTCGATGATAGCTTCGAGAGCTAGCTGGGATAGTTAATTCGAATGGCACTCGACGCAGCGTCGAATTCATATCGACGCTTACGTCGACATCATAGTTGCTAAACTATATTCGGAGCCACGCCGATTTCTACTCGACACTACGTCGACTTCGCGCAGCGCGCGCAGAAATGATTTCTAGAAGCCACTTCAACATGTTTTGGTGCGCTGAATCCACCTCCTGTCGACGCTGCTTCGAATAAAACTCTAAGTTGCGATGATTCGTCTACTCAAAGCAACTCAGTAGTTAGATCATATTGTGCTTTCGAATTCTCTCTCTCTTTAGCTCTCCTCCGTTTTCCTCTCCACGTCTCTCTTTCTTTTTCCGTACAGGTACCCACAGGTAATCAATGGCTTCTCCTCAAGATCAAAGAGACCTTGTCGAAGCAGTTAATCTAGCCTTAGAGACACTGTTGTCTCGGTTCAGTTCTCAATATCTTGATTTCTCAGAAGATTGCTACCGACAATTGTGTGTTCAACATAGAAGGTTACAGAACCTCACTGCTCAAACAAAAGCCCTTGAAAAAGAAGTGAGGTTATCAGCGCTGCCTGCTGATGTCTTTATATCCTTCTTCAAAGATATAAAGCAGGGGGAGAAATATGTCAGCATGCCCCCTCCAGACTCGGTGTATACTGCAAATCTACCCTCTCCTTATGTGTCTGAAGGAGAACCAGCTATCTCCTCCAAGCTACTTTTGATATCTCCATCATCCTCTCCTCCAAGAACCATGTCTTCAATCCAGGGGGAGCCATCACAACAGGGGGAGAGTGATCTCTTCTCAGATGATAATGATTACCTGAAAAGTCTGAAGGAGCACAAAGAATAGGATGAGTCACCCATTCCTGAGACACCAGACTTCAGGCCTTATTCTGAAGAATCAACAACAGCATCACCTGTAGTCCAGCCTGCTGATCTTGCTCCTGAATCTGCTCCATCTTCTCCAACACCAGCTCAGCTCCCTCCTGCACCTACTCCAACACCTATTCCAATAGTCCCAGTACCAGCTTCCAGAGGAAGACCTCCATTCAGAGGAAGGGGACATGAAAGAGATTATAGAGGAAGGGGATATAGAAGAAACATACCTATTAGGGAATGGTATACAAAAGAACAAAGAAAGCAGTTCAAGAAGGGCAAATCTTATTACAAAACTTATGAGAAAGTTGAAATTCCTAAAAATAGAATGGAGGTATATGAGGACCCAAAGCTTGATGGAGCCCTAGATGAGATTAGAAGAAGGGATCAAGGTGAATTTGAAGCATCTGAAAGAGAATTGGAAGAAAAGAGAAGGTTGTTCATTGAAAGGTTGAAGAAGGGCAAAGATGCTGTGGAAAAAGAACAATTAAAGGAGTCAATTCAAATTCAAAGCACTTTGTTTGATCCTACAAAGTATGAAGCCAGGAACCCTCAAGCAAAACTTCTGGAAAATAAAGGGCAACTTCACAAAGGAGGCCTTGGATGTAATCATGATGAAGCAGAACAGTTACTTCAAAAGAGAAAGAAGATTGTGTTCAAGTCAACTCCAACTCCTGGATTTATACAGTCTACCTTTATAGTACCTGATCCAGAAGAGCTAGATCTGGAAGAAATAAATTTGTTGTCTACTAAATTTATTGGTCTGGGATTCAAGCTTAATAATGTCTATCTTAAAGCAGAATCTGATCCGGAGAAGCTTTTCAAGGGACATGACAGAATCCAGAAGAATCCAGAGAAGGCCATCCCAGCAAATTTCAAATATGTTGAAAAAAAATTCAGAAAGGTCTATGATGTCTTATCTACTTTTCACAAAGAGAGAAAGTAGATCATTTCTTGGGTAACTAACTCTGATAAACATTTATTTATATTAATCAGAAGGTTTCAGTTTACCAGGTCATTTTGTCTATGATATATTTGTATATACTCTATTTTTATTTAACAGTATGATTGAAATCACTTAAAAACTTATAAATTTTGTCAAGATAAATAAAGAGAGATTGTTGGGAAAAACACCTTTTAATTTATCTTACAAATTATATGCAAGTGATTTCATTTTCTAGGATGTATTACTCATGTTGTATAGAGAGATAATTTGGTCATTAGATGTCCTAGGATATCACACTCACATTAGAGTGTCAAGACCTGTCCAAAATAAGTACAAAATTCAGTTGAGTTAAACTTGCGTCGAATAGAAGTCGACGCAACTTCGAATATAAGTAGAAGTAACTCAGACTGAAGTCTATGTCGACACAACGTCGAGATATACTCGACGCAGAAGACAGTCAGTCGAAGCAGTGTTAGAAGTCGACGCAACTTCGACTTGAATTCGACGCAAAAGATGAAGTTCAAAGTCCAAGTCTTCAACTCGACGGATACGCCGATAAGGATTCGACGCAACGTCGATGTCTGAGTTTATTCAATACTGAGAAGGAATTTGAAGCAGCTTCTATTAGAACTCAGAGGTGCGTTGATTAGAAGGAAAATGAATTCGACGCTACATCGAATACAGACAGAAATAGAACATTTTCTGATGTCCTTTTTTTATGCTTTTTCAGAAGGTATTCAAGGATGAAATTTGATTTCTAACGGTTCGTTTATTGCCAAGAATGGAATGGAGTATTCCAGAGAGACAAAAAAGACATTCTTGGAAGTTATTCAAATTCAGATTGACAGGTCGTGAACAGAAATGGAAAGAAATATTTTATTATCCAGTGGACATTCCTTCTAAGCACAGAACAGAAGAGGAAACAAATTCAAATATTATTCCACAGAGAATAAAAATACAGAGGAAGAAAGACAACACAATCATTTCAAGCTATTCTATTCTGTTTTCCTCCTTCCTCAAGCTCTCTCTCTCAGATAGAACAAGAAGAACATCTTTGTACAGGAAAAACACACAGGCTCTGCTTCTTCCTCTTCACTTACAGCAGGAAGTCATCAAGAGTACAGAGAGATCATCAGGATCACAAGCTCATCACCCTTGCATTCTTTTCTACCTTAAGCAAGGGTTCATTCAAAACAGATCCTGAAGAACACCAACAGAAGAAACATCTGTACAACTTCTTCTTCTTCTTCTTCTTTTCTCCCTGTCTTATTCTGTAACTGTGGAAAGAGTCCTAAGAATCCCTCTTTAAAGGATTCAGTGGTTCAAAGAGTCTCCTTATCAAAAGACTCAGTAGTTGGTTCTAAGAGTTTCCTTGTCAAAAGACTCAGTTAGTGGTTCTAAGAGTCTCCTTATCAAAAAACTCAGTGGCTGATTCTAAGAGTCTCTTTATCAAAAGACTCAGGCACTAAATAGTGTATTCCTACCAAGGTGGTAGAAGAGTGGACTGCCCACATTTTTGGGAACCACTATAAAACTTGTCTCTTCTGTGTTGTGTTGTTCTGTGATGTCCCATTTACTATTTCTGCACTCTGTGTTTAATTTATTTTGTGCTGGTTTTCTGATTGCATAGTCATTAGAAGTTTCTTATTGTGTGTGCATATTTAGTGTAAAAGTTTTAAATCTCTATTCACCCCCCTCCCTCTAGAGAATACTCAGAGGTTACACTGTGCACTTTCAAAACATAAACCAATTATTGCGGACAAATGAATGCGTATTGTTGGTTACCGTTGGGTTTATATTATTCATATAGGAGCAAATTCATCTTATATTACACAACTACTGTACTTAAAGCTGTCACTTAAAACCGAAAACCGTAAACTGAACCGGAACCGCAAAGAACCAGACAGAACCGTTCGCTAATTATTTGGGTTCCTGTTTGAATTTTGGAACCGTGAACAACATTGGTCCGGGTGTGATTCTTTCATTTTATTATCCGGACCGGAACCGGAACCGCAATATACAAGTCTCAAGCGGTTTCAAGATTTTTAGAACCGATCCGAACCGGACCGAAGCAGAACCGAACCGCAACCCGTTTATTATTATCATTATTAATAATATTATTATAATATTATTATTTTTTATAATATATATACATACTATTATGGGTGAAACTGGTGCGGTTTGAACCCAAATCGCAATTGCAACAAAGGGGGTTGGTTTTGAACTGAACAAAATCGCACCGCACCAAAACCGTGCTGTGTGGTTTGACATTAGTGCGATTTGGAGTCGGTTTTTGCGGTGTACTTTCGGTTTTTATACAGTCATATAATATATTTTCAATTTTACTCACATATTACTCTGAATTATTTTGTTTTAAAAATATAGTGGATATACAACTAATATTTAATAGTAATCATGAAAGACAAATCTAATTGTAGCTGATAAATTAGTCAAATTGAATTAACTAATATATTCTTCAAACAAAGTTTTAATTGTAAAATAAGATTTCAAGAGCAACAATTCAAATTTCTTTACCCTATGTTGAGTCGTGGTCTTCAGCAATATGAATATTATTGCATCAGCATTACACGATCATGATCTTTGAATTTGTAAAATCGGCGCGACCTGGTGCAATTTTGTGGTTTCAGTTTTTAACTTTCAGTCTAACTTACTATAGATTATACAAAAGTATCCCCCCTTGGTGTAACGCAAAATTCCTGCGCCCGGGCCTCAGACTTCGAAGTCCCATTTGCAAAAAAACCCGAACGCACGGGTATACTTTTCCCCACCGGTTTTTTATTTTTGACCTCCCACATTCATTCTGTTAAGTTTGGTTTTAATTCTAGTTGGAACTGATTGGAACCGGACCGAACCGCATATAACCGGACCGAACCGTTAGTGGTCGGTTTGGTTTTGGTTCTTGTTGAACCGTAACCGGAACCGTTAACACGACGGTCCCAAAAATTATGCCGGAACCGGAACCAAAACCGAAACCGGTCAAGGTCAAAACCAAATATGGTTTTGGTTCTAATTTGAAGAATCGTTACCTTAACGGTTCGGTTCACGATTTTAGTAGAACCGGAACCGAACCGAAACCGTAACAACTCTGACTGTACTCTCTACATAAAATAACAAAAACTCTAAAAGATCTTAATCACGAACAAAA
This sequence comes from Dactylorhiza incarnata, assembly GCA_033032865.1. Lineage (NCBI taxonomy): Eukaryota > Viridiplantae > Streptophyta > Magnoliopsida > Asparagales > Orchidaceae > Dactylorhiza > Dactylorhiza incarnata. The sequence continues at coordinate 13,849,917 of JAWHQI010000028.1, forward strand.
AAAGTTGAATCAAAAGCACGTGTAAAAAATTAAGAATCAAGAACCAAGTTAAACATGCCGGATACGTGAGTTTCACATAGACACACTTAAGATTAAATTTTGTGTAAATTTAACTTAATGAGAATATTTTTATGTTTATAGTTTATTTGCTGGACTTTATTAGACTTCCTACAAAGATCATAACATACAAGCAAATCATCTAGGGCCTACAACCTAAAAATAATGTCAAGAAGGAAAAGTTATTAAATTCATGTTTACAATTTTTATCAAGAAATTTGTTGGAACCAGAACTTGGCCCCAACGAGAAAATCAGACCCCTTAGAGGGGGCAGGTAGCACCTACTGATCCCGTGGAAGAAACGGACCGGAGACTAAGAGCTCAACACAGACCCTTGGCTACAGCCCAGAGGTCCCACCACATACCCGGAAGATCTTAGAGCGCTTCCCTACCAAGTCAAAGCTGAAGCTGGGCACCTTGGAGAGCCTGAGGAGCTAACCAAAGAACCTAGGGAGGAAGAAGCCAGAAATTGGAATCCTCTTCAAAGGTGCCCTTCAAGGTCTATATATAGCTTTTCTACTCTGGTCTGCTAATAGCGTAATCCCACATTTTGGTTTTACTAAACGCACTCCAAATTGGCCTGCTAACAGTCAAACTCCGTTGTTCTGAAGGGTTCTTGGCAGCCCACCAAGGGTATCTAGGTAATTTTACCCCTAAAACCCCCTGGGCGAGTGGTCCATGAAGGCACCTCTCGCCTAACCTCCCGCGTACCGGACCTCCCGGCACCCGCGGGGCGAGTGGCCCTTGAGGGCGCCACTCGCAGGGTCCTTGGTCCTCTGGGCGAGTAGGGTCCTGCCCCTTACTCGCCCGATTGCCGATATCTCCGCGCCACTCTCGTGCGAGTGTCCCGCGAGTGCCCTGCGAGTGCCCTGCGAGTGCCCTGCGAGAGAGGCGGCACTCGCTCGGAACCCCTTTCGCCCTTTCTTGGCCTGGGCGAATGCCCTCCTTGCTTGCTCTTTTGACTATCTCGAGCCTGGGGCCCTACTCGACAAATACGGGGTTGTACAAAATTGATCCAAAGTCTGGGAATCAACATTGAAACAGTTGGTGCTTGCAATTTTGAGTTGTCAAATCCTATTTTTTCCCCAACAATTTATCTTTTTACCCAACATATTTATCATGTTTCACCCGTGCTCGACAGGATTGACGACGCTCGTCCCCCCCCCCCCCCCCCCCCCCAGAGCGTAGTGTGATGAATTACATTTGGGTCTCTCTCTCTCTCTCTATATATATATATATATTAAAGTATAGCTATCTCTTAATGCTGCTAATATTACGCTAATCTATATTCATCTCCTTCCTGAAATAAGAAAGAGATAGGAAGCACTAATAAGGCCAAAGATGTCATGAGCAACTTAAAAAATGGCATCTGCGAGTGGATAATGGTAGGAAAAGCTAAGCTACCAATGAAGAAGCTAGAAGGCAAGTAGAAACTTGCAAATGAATAATTTGAAAAGCCACCACAAATTAGAATATTGTAGTTGTTTATGTTTTATGCCATGAACTATGAACTTTGGGGTTTCTAAGCTATATATGGAGCGTAGATAAAATTGAACATCTACCTATCAAAGAATCATCGAACCAGTAAATGGAAACTGTAAAATGCAGGAATGGTGAAATCGTCCGAAGATTCATCGAAATTGCTGGACATCATAGAACGGCACTGGTCAGCAGCATATTGAAACATAGTAGTTTGTGTACAGCAATCTAGTTTCAAATGAAATATAGCGGAGAGGTAATGATACGCAAGTGCAGTAATACTGAGGCAACGCAAATTTACAGATGTCTACATATGATGAAAATAGGATAAAGAAGAAAAATGATACTTTCAATGTAAAAAATAATTAGTATTGGTAATGGCCAAAATAGGAGAAAGAAGAAAAAGGATACTTTCAATCCAGTGCAGCTCAAGGCACATCTCAATACATCTAATGCATTTCCTACAGGTGAGCTCCCACATTGAAAATTCTATCAAATCATTGGATTTAGCTATTCGGGTGGATTCAATGGAGCAACAAACGTTAGAAATACCTGGCAAAAATACATCAATGTATCTCCAAGGGTTATTCAAAAAATTGCTTCAAATGATGATAGCCTTTAATCATTTGGTATGAGCAATTCATCAAGCAATTGATATGAATGAATCATGAGAGGCTAACAGCAAGTCTACTGAGTGAGAAAAGACATTTGATATGCATGAATCATAGAGGCTAACAACTAACAAACAACACATTGAATATTTAATTGATTAAGATTAACTGTACATAAAATCAGGAGAAGGAGATAAGTATACCTGAACCATATTTTTGAGCTAAACAACAGCAAAAAAGGTCTGAGAGTAAAAAAAATTACTGGAAAAACACAGGAATTGAACAATGCAAGCAGGAGAGTGAGCGAGACACTGAACACCTAATTGCTAAGAGAGATCAGATTAAAATAAGGAGGTCTAGGGTATGCCTCTGGGCATAGAAGCTCACGGATTATCACGGCCTTCGCTGAAAGAGGCGGAAGTAGCCTAGAAAGATGAACAGAGGATTTTGGAGGACAAACAGAATTTTTCTTTGATGAAATCAAAGGCAGCATACCCTCCATTATTTTGTTTAGAAATTGCACAAAGAAAAGGAATGAAAAGTAATTGTTAACCTGCTGCCCGATGATTTGACGGCCCTGTCGCTGCTGCCGAAGGAGGAGAAAAGCTCGCCAAAGCGCCAGGAGGAGGAGAGCCCGCCGGCTTCGGGAGAGGGAGAGGGAGAGCAGAGCAGTTAAGGAAATGAGAAAATGCTAGTGAAGGCCGCTAATGCCGCCAGGGCTGGTTGCGATCGGCGGGAAGGCACTCCTCGGCCACGCGAGAGTGAGTGTGAGGGAGAGAGAGCGAGAGGGAGAGGGAAGCATAATTAATGAACTTATAAGTAGTTATAAGCAGTGGCTCTAAAATCACTGGAATTTTTAGTGGAATTGAACTCGAAAAAAACATTTCAATCAAACCCAATCGAAGCAAAAAAAAAGACTCAAAATTAATTTTTAATTTGAGCCTAAGAGCACAGATTTCCACTTTTTCATTTTTCAAGGTCCTAGTTTGTATGTAAAGCCTAAAGTCTAAACTACTAATTAAAGATGAAGGTTGTGCCCCTCCTAATCTCGATTCTCGAAGTTTCAGCGCCGAACCAGCTCCGGCTTTCCTTAGTCTTCACTTCGTAGTTTTGCAGTCGGCAGCTCCAATTGACATTCAAACATTCACTAGTTTGAGCCTTCGAGAATTTGAGATGGGGTGTCAGGGCTTTTACAGTGACAACGAAGGGTGACGTCGACTCCTAGCACAACGAGGTGAGGCGGAGGCACCACACTGGGGCAAACTAAGTGAATATGTGAAGGGCGTTGACGTTAGGGTTTCTACTAAGCTTTCAGTGTGCTTTCATATATTCTTATTATGAGAACTTCAAGAAGAATCAAGAAGAGGTTGTTGCTGACATGAACTAAAGCTTAAGTCTGATTGTCAGTGAACTAAGAGGCGTTTACAAAGAAATCTCACTCACTGAGATTATGACAAATTACTCATGTGCTTCTCAAGCTCATGGGATTCAAGAATCTAAGCTATAAGAGAATCTAGATGTCATAAGGAGATCACCACAGAGGCTCTCTTAGGTGAGCTAAAGTCATATGAGATGCTCCTCAAAATTAGAGAAGAAAGTGAGTTGAAGGAGAAGGAGAAGGATGCCTCCACTCCAAAGTCCATTGCTGCTATACTTGTAGGAAGGCTAGACATATTGGTCCAGAGTACCCAGAGAATAGCAAGGAAAAATCCTAGAAGAAGTATAGAGTCAAAAATGACTCTGAGAGAAAAGGAAAGAAAAGAGAAAGAAGCTTCTTTGCTGAGACATGGAGTGAGACAGATTCTGATTCCTCCTCTAGTTCAGAAAGTGAAGCTGAAGAAAGTGAAAACAAATACTTGATGACATTGGACCTTCCTATTCAAGAAGTTGAGGTAATGAATTTAGATAATTTTGATTTTCAATCAGAAGAATTTAAAAGTGCATTCAAGGGTTTCTGCAAAGACCAATTGGCACGGGGCGGTAGGGTTACCACCGACAGTATCTCACTGAAATCGTATTCTCGACCTATAGAAGATCGTTTCAGAGTACACACGAAAACTACTTCAAGTAACAGCAAAAGTCATATGTAATTGTATAGTAAAACAAGAGATGTTGTAGACATTATAATCTTAAGTTAATGGTTACCATTACAAAACTAGATCTCCATGACGCCGGAGATCGGAAGCGGCGAATCGAATAATTCTTGGGTTTTCTATACTGACCCTCTCCCTGAGGACAGGTTGGCTCTCTCACTTCTCCCCAAAAGTCATTGAGACGGCTCTCTCCCTTCCCACCCGGAAGGACTTCGAGCCCTCTTTCTCCCCGATTTAGACGCCCTCCCCTAACGATTTCTCATGGATTCCGACGACGTCCTTGGTCGATTTTTCTACGATACAAAAAGGAAGAAAGAAGAGAAACACAACAAGATAGAAGATAAAAGTTTTGCTCCCTCAAAAGTTATCTACGGAGGCGATGAGTGATCGGTGCTTTTGGTTTTATGTTCTTCGTGCACACGATCATTATCTGATTCACATTCGTTGTCTGCGCTCTACGAAGATCTTCTTCGTGCTTGAGTGAGGGAAAGAGTTCTTCTCCTTGGTTGGTGACTCCTTGTGGTAGAGACGGTTGGAAGCCTGCTATGTTTGTTCTAGGGTTCTGTGCCCAAAGTCTCACCGAAAATAGGAGAAAAAAATCTCTTGTATAAGAGTTTAAATAGGCTACCGCCGGCGATATCGCTAGTGCCTGGCGGTATGTTTGTTTACGCGTATTCCTCCCAGCTATCATGCTCTATGTAAGGAAGGCGACAGAGCTTTCCTTGTGATTATTACTTAGTGTGACGCATTAGAGTTAGCGCGGCGCGGTAGCCTTGGTTGTTTTGGCAACTTGACCAGCTGGTTGAAGGCAGATAAGGAAGGTGGCACTCCTTTCCTTGAACACTGGTCTTACTGCGGAGCCGTAGAGATAGCGCGATGCAGTAGTATCTTTTCCTTCTATGGCTGCGACCAGTTTCCCGCACCGAGTCCTTGGATCACTAACGTGGACCTCCAGATAGCGCGCGTGATAGCAGTAGCGCACGACGGTAGTTGTTGAGCTTGGTCTCGGCGATTTCATCATCCAGACGACATGCAGTCCGTCTAGTTGATCATTGCTAATCGTCGACATGGCTAATGCTCGGCGGTAGGGCTAGTGCCAGCGGTAGCAACCTTATCCAGTCGATATGTGTTGTCTTCGACTATATCTTCTGCCAAGACGATGTTGGCCATCTAGAAGACATGTTATCATCGGCGTTAAGGCTAACGCCCAACGGTAACATTAGTCGATATGATTTGTCTTGACAATATTTCCTTGAGGTTGAGCACGTCCAGTCGACATGTAGCCTGAGCTAGCGTCTGACGGTATTACTAGCACCAGCTCACAAAGATTTGAGTTCTTGTCTGACTTCACACATGTAAACCTGCACACTATACCCAAAACATATATGATCAAATACAACTTGTGATTTATTATTTATCAAACCCGAGAGATGCAAAACACATGCTCCAACAAACTCTCCCTTTTGATAATAGCAAATCACATTCATGAGATATAAATCAAGACAGAGCATGGTATAGTATAATAAGATAAACATGTAGCATACACAGGTGAAGATAACAGGATTAGACGTGTAAGTGTGAATCGTGCTCGTGCCCTTAATGATATGACTCCCTCTATATATGTGCTCCCCTAACGATATGCACTATATCTCCCCTACAAGTGATCTCCCTTAGATTGACTAGTAAGTGACTAGTTCTCATGAACTCATTCGTTCTCCCCCTTTGAATTAGCAAAAGGGATGGGTGTTAGGAACTGTGCCCATAATATTTCAGATTTGGAGAAGTCCTTAAGTCAATGGTAAGTACAAATTGTATTTAATATCTATCTGATGTGACATGAGCAGGTTGAGACTTGATATATCTTATATATAATGTTTGAAGATCAAATGCAAAATTTCTAAGTTAAATATCATCGTGTATCTGACACTCACACGACGATATCGTTGTTGTAAGTCTAGGGTGTAGTCTAATTACCTAGAAGGGGTGAATAGGTATTTTAAAATTATTTTAGTCTATTAGAGTTTGAGACTAAAATTAACTTGAAAGAACACAACCACAAATCACACCACATAAAGCAATATACCTGAAAGGGATTGAGTCAACACTAAATCAAGATGCTCCAAGATCTGATCCCGAAGACGAACTCTAAGTTCCAAGCACAGAAAGAATACATGCGCCTCTACATCAGTCCACGCGAGCGAAGGAGAACCCCAAGCTTCTTGTCCAACAAGAACTGGGTCAGAGAAGGAGTTCCCTCAAAGTCTCCCACAGATTGCTAGATACGCCCAAGGGAGAGGCGGCGACGACATGGATAGACGAAAGGGTCTCACAGAAAACCTAGCGGAACTGTTCCGCCTCAATCTCAGATAAAATGCCTTTTTTAGAAAATCTAATTGTTTCCCTATTTATACCCAGGGGCATAAAATCAGATACCCGCAGACCCAAGTCTTTAATAGGAGTATACAACGAGTATCGTCGATATCACTATAATATCATCGAGACGATCTCGACGACATAGTCTTGATGACATATATCGTCGAGACGATCTCGACGATATAGTCATGATGACTTATATCATCGAGACGATCTTGACGATATCGTCATGAAGATCTGCATCGTCGAGACGATCTCGACGATACCGTCTTGATGCCAAAAATATCATCTTGACAATCAAGATGATATCGCTCAGCACTCAACGATACATCATAGGTAACAGTCATTCATATCGTTGTAACCAATCGATGATATTCACAATATCGTCTTGAACGCATGCCAACATGCTCCATACAATATTCATAATATCTATGGAACATTTAGCCGACTTGACCTAACACCAATGAGTCATAGGATTTGTCCTTCACTTATATCCAATATGAGTAAGGCCAACACAATCCTTCCTCCAACTTCTCCAAACACTCTTATGTGTGACCCTATATGCTCATATTGCGTTGGAAGTGAGCCTAACTGCTTGATTGTTTTGAGATCACCTGGGAAATACCAACGTCTCCCACTTGAACACAAAGTATCAATAGAAGTCTCACAAACAATGAGCTACATCTAGCAATACATCATTGCTACCCAAGCTATAAGCAATAAGCCTATTTTGGCCAATGTTTCAGTGTTGTCATGCCCATTTATCCCTTACATCCAGATAGAACTAGATACATGGATTGTGTCACCCTCATAATTGTTCAATCCAAGTTTCTTGATCTAGAATAAAATGCCTGAAATTGGTGAGCTCAATATCATATATTGACTCAACCAAACATGACCATGCATTTCTTAGTCTCTTTCCATCAAGGGGCCCATAGATATAACTTCTTCCATATAAGAGGACAAATCCCATATCTATCCACACACAAACACACAAATGAATCGTAATATACCCAATAACCACCGTTATCATCAACCTTCTTCAAGGAAGACATTTGATGGCATCAAAGTACGCTCTTCCTACCTTGATGAATGTTGTGACTTCAGGTTAAAGAACCACAAACACCATTGCCATATGAGACCTACTTGTGACACGTTCTGTCACAACCCACATTTTCTCCGAATTTAGGAAAATATCAGAGTAAGAGAAAATACGCGTCATGATGCCACGTCATGTAGGAGACAACTGCAGACGCTCAGGCGGGAACCTATTACTTATTTAAATCAAACATGATTACATGATAATTCGTCATTTGAAATCATTTATTAGGTTTTGGAGTAAGAACCGTGTCTCTCAGTTCGTGGATCAACTAGTCCACCGAAAAAATATAAGAAATTTGCAGCGGAAAAATACCTGATTTTGTTCACTTAAGGTCCCATGTGCACGTGATGACAGGATATAAAGTAAATGATATGTACATATCTAGGCGTAGTATAAGTATAGAAAATACCTTTAGTGACCTTAAAACTAAGGATTTCAGTTAAAAGAATACGATGAGGATGAAAGAAAAATCCTTTTATAACTATGATGCGCCTAGACATAAAATCATTCCAAGAGAGCAAGATACCTCAGATCAAAAAGCAGTGGCATTATCCGGCAAGTAAACTATAAAGTATCTAAAAGAGGCCGAACGGGCGTCAACAACCTGACACTAACCCATTGGCTCCAAACTAGCATGTCTGAATACAAGAAGAAAACTAACAGCAACTACCTCGCAGCAGCGGGGTAAAACAGCAACTAAAACTCACGAAGATTCCGGGCTACACCACTAGCCGCTAAGGCCTAGAACCTGAGGCATTCAATAAAACAAAGAACGCCTCAGCAAGAGATTTACAAGTGGCAGAGAAACAAGAAGTAAAGTAAATAAGGCATAAGGGGTACCAACCCAGGCCAAACTTACAAAAAAAAGAGAACTCCAAAGCAAAGAACTAAGCAAAGCACCGAGTGCACCAAATAGCATAAAGAGGAACAAGCATGGTTCATTTATCTTGTAAATTCTATTTAAAGAGACTGATCAGCTCAATTTAAAATGGGGGCGGTCCTTTATCCTCTGCCACCCAATGCCAAAAAAAATGGGTGGGGGTTTCTCTATCCCCAACCACCCAAACACGGCCCTCGAGACCACAGGCCAAGCCCGCGGTTCACCTCTAAAAGGCCACCGTGCAAGGCTAAAGGCAATGATTCATATTAATTAATTTCTTTAATTAGGCATGGGACGGAGCCCGAGAAAAACAATCACCAAGATACCCTAAGGATAGGGTCACAAATGAAGTAAACACCCGGGATTTAGCCCGAGGGACAAAACCAGAATGAGACCTAAGGATAAGGTTGTAATGAGAAAAACACCGCTCAAAATGATCCTTAAAGGAAACCTAGAAGTTTGCATAACCACGGTAGGTATAAGAACTCAGACGGGAGGTAATCATGATCAAGGGCACAGTACAGACATTGGCCACTTCCCTATACACTTTAGAAGACACCGGATCCCAAGAGAGAGGAGAAGCCTGAGGCATAGCTCAAGGACTTAGAAATGAACTGGCATTTCTCGAGAAATAGGAAGGACTTCTCGAGAGAACATGAAAAGGGTCCTGACACTTCTCGAGAAACAGGAGGCATTTCTCGAGAAGGAGAAAATAGGCGATTTCTCGAGAAGAAGAGGCATTTCTCGAGAGATCAAGGTGTTTCTCGAGGAATCGGGGAGAAAGTCTAGGCAGTTCTCGAGAAACAGGAGGAATTTCTCGAGAAGAAGAAAATAGGCGATTTCTCGAGAAGAAGAAGCATTTCTCGAGAGATCAAGGTGTTTCTCGAGAAATCCGGGAGAAATTCTAGGCAGTTCTCGAGAAACAGGAGGCATTTCTCGAGAAGAAGGAAATAGGCGATTTCTCGAGAAGAAGAAGCATTTCACAAGAGATAGGCGGCATTTCTAGAGAAATCAAGCGCATTTCTCGAGAAATCAAGGGCACTTCTCGAGAAATCAAGGGCATTTCTTCATGAAAACAGTGAGAAGGTCTAAACAACATACAAATTTTCCTAGGGGAAATTCTAGACATTTTTGGGTGAGATCAAGAAGATTCAAAAGTTAAGCTAACCAAGAAACACCCCAAGGTCAAGAGTTAAGCAATGCGATAAGAACTCAAGCAAGAAATTGCCACTTGCCTTAAACCTTGCAAACTCGAAGATCTCCGCTCCAAAAGCTATGGATCCGCTAAGAAATCACTCAAGCACGAAAACCTGAAACTCTAGAATGAAGATCTCACCGAGAGCTTTCCGAATCTACTCTCCATACGCGATTCCGACTACTACAGCCCTTGAATCGCCGGCCGAAATAAGCTCCACGACGCCACTCTCGCCTATCGCACGAGGACCGATCGGCTCGATGGAGAAGAAGAGGAATAGGGTTTCTTTGAAACTTTAGGTATTTATATAAAACCCCAAATTCCTAGATTAATTAATAAATCATTCATCCATTCTAGTTAAAATTTCGAGGGCGACCAAAACACCTCGGATTTTCATGAAAATCACACCTAAACTGAAAATCGGCGCTATGAATCCAACGTCGGAGTCAGAATTCCATTCTGATGAGCCAAACTCGAGATTAGAATTCCCGAAGCTGAAATCTCAATAATTACTCTAAATAACCCCGAGTTTCCCCTTAACTCGAAATGTCGTGAAATCTCGCACGAGCGACCTAAATTAAATACATTAACTAAACTAAGACTCCAAACTAAAATTCGAAGGGTTGACGTAACGCCCTTACACCAAAAATTACAACACAACGAGTACGTAAATAATTAACGAAAAACTAGGGCCATTACAGTCACTCCCCCTAAAAGGAAGTTTCGTCCCGAAACTTGAAATCCAACGATCACGAAAGATACAGAAGGACCAAAGATTACTAGACGGAAGATTTACCCGAAATAAAGGAGAAGAGGCTAGGATGAGTCTTTCTCATGGCAGACTCAAGCTCCCAAGTTGCGCTCTCGACGCCCTGATTTCTCCAAAGAACCTTAACCATCAGGACCGTCTTCTTCCGCAACACCCGCTCCTGAGTCTCCAAAATTCGGATAGGCACTTCAACATAGGAAAGATTGGGCTGCAATTGCGGCACCGAATCGAGAATAAGCCGGTCACTACGCAAACACTTCCTATACTGACTCACGTGAAACACATCATGAACATCAGGGAAAGATGCAGGTAAGTCTAGTCTATAAGCTGCCGCTCCGATGCGCTCCACAACCTAGAACGGTCCCATATACTGGGGGTCCAACTTAGGGTTCCTTCCAAATCTCTTAATGCCCGGCATCAGAGAAACTTTCAAGAACACCAAATCTCCGACGGCAAACTCTAGATCCACCCTTCTCCGATTAGCATACTTCTCATACCGCTCCTGAGCAATACGAAGCTTCTCGCGGATATGAGTCACGACAACGCTCATCTCTTCCAAAGCCTCTGGGCATAACAACGGACTCTCACCAACCTCGGCCCAAAACAAGGGAGTTCGGCAACGCCTCCCATACAGAGCCTCAAAGGGGGCCATCTGCAGGCTTTCCTGATAACTGTTATTGTAGGCAAATTCCATCAACCCAAGATGCTTATCCCAAGCTCCTCCATGATCCAAAATATAGCACCTGATCATATCTTCCAAAATTTGATTCACTCTCTCCGTCTGACCATTGGTATGAGGGTGGTAAGCGGTAGAGTATCTAAGGTCAGTACCCAAAGCTCCCTGCAAACTCCTCCAGAAGCGAGACATATATCTGGAATCCCGATCCGACACAATGCTCACAGGCACACCATGCAATCTGATGACTTCATTCAAATAAAGTTATGCTATTTTCTCCATAGAGTAGCTGATCATAAAAGGCACAAAGTGAGCACACTTTGTCAATCTGTCAACTATAACCCATACCGAATCGTGTCCTCCGGGAGATCTCGGTAAACCAGTAATGAAGTCCATTGAAATACTCTCCCACTTCCAGCTTGGAATATCCAAATGGTTCAGTTTACCTCCAGGCCTCTTATGATCTGCCTTAACACGCTGGCAAGTAAAACATTCAGAAACATATCTGGCTATATCATTCTTCATGCCTGACTACAAACGATCTGCTTCAGGTATTTGTACATCTTCGTGGAACCAGGATGATAGGAAACACTAGAGTCATGCGCTTCACTACAGATCTTTGCTCGAATATCTTCCAACGCAGGAATATAATACCTACCTCGGTACTTCAAAGTATCACTATCATCGATTGAAAAGTCTGGTAGTTCCCCTTTCTCAGTCCTACTCTGAAGATGCTGCAAGTTAGGATCTTCCTTCTGACGCAGTCTTGTAAGGGTAATCCAAGAAGGCTCTTCAGCTTCAAGACTCGAAGGTGTGGTACTACTACCGACTGAGATATCCATCAGCATAAACTCCTCCACTAAGGACTGCACAGAGAGATTGAAGACATGCGCGGTCTTTTTGCTCAGGGAATCAACCACCACATTAGCCTTACCCGGATGATACATGATATCAACTTCATAATCCGCAACAAACTCCAACCACCTGCGCTGGCGCAAATTCAGCTCCTTCTGGGTGAAGACGTACTTCAGACTCTTATGATCCATGAAAATCTTGCATGACACTCCATATAATAGATGTCTCCAGAGCTTTAGGGCATAAATTACTGCAACAAATTCTAAGTCATGCGTAGGGTAATTCTTTTCATGAACTTTCAGTCGTTTAGACCCATAGACAATCACCTTTCCTTCTTGCATCAAAACACACCCTAGACCAAAGTGAGGTGCATCCACATAAACAGTATACTCTACTCCTTCGATCGGTAAGGACAACACGGGAGCACTGCATAAACGCCTCCTTAATTCCTGAAAGGCTTCTTCGCACTTATCGCTCTAGATAAATGCGGTATTCTTCTGGGTAAGCTTAGTTAAAGGTGCCGACAGCACCGAGAATCCTTGAACAAATCTCCTGTAGTACCCTGCCAACCCTAAGAAACTCCTTATCTCCTTAGGCATTGAAGGCGTCTTCCAATCTAACACAACAAAAATCTTAGCTGGGTCTACAGTAATTCCGTCCTTGTTCACTACATGACCCAGAAAGGACACCTGAGGAAGCCAGAACTCGCACTTACTCAGCTTCGCATACAACTTGTGCTCTCTAAGAGTAGACAACAATAAGCGCAAATGCGTAGCATGCACTTCTGGAATACACCAACACATCGTCGATGAAAACTACTACAAAATGATCCAGAAAATCTCTGAACACTCGGTTCATCAAGTCCATAAACGTAGAGAGTGCATTCGTCAAACCAAAAGACATAACTAGAAACTCAAAATGACCATAATGGGAACGAAAGGCAGTTTGAGGGACGTCCGACTCACGGATCCTCAACTGATGGTAACCTGATCGAAGATCAATCTTTGAAAATACAGCACTACCACGCAACTGATCAAACAGATCATCGATTCGCGAAAACGGATATCTGTTCTTGATGGTTACCTTACTCAACTCCCTATAGTCTATGCACAACCTCACAGAACCATCTTTCTTTTTCATAAACAACACTAGAGCACCCCAGGGCGAAGAACAGTCTAATGAATCCATATTGCAACAACTCATCTAACTGAGTTCGCAACTCTTCTAGCTCACGCGTGGCCATACGGTACGGTGCCTTAGCGATAGGACGAGTACTAGGCTCAAGATTAATAACGGACTCCACATCTCTATCAGGCGGAAGAACAGGAAGACTGACAGGGAATACATCAGGAAACTCTCGCACCACTGGAACACCCTCGATACACGACGAACCACTAAGCGTTTCTAACACCGAAACAAGGTAAGCCAAGCAACCAGAATTTAACAATTTCCGAACACATACCGTAGAAATTATCGGGGAGCTCTGGCATGGAGATCCAAAAATGCTCATAGGATGACCGTTGTCCATCACAAAGTCCAGACGCTATTCCTTGCATCAGATGACAGCATCATAACTGGACAACCAGTCCATACCCAATATCACGTCAAAGTCTTCTAGGTACAGCACCTTGAGATCAACAAACGCCAAGAAATCTCCTAAAAGGACAGGGCATCTCCGGATGCGCTGGTTCGAGGATACCAAATCACCGGAAGGAAACTTAATGAGGAACGAATCCTTGCCCAACTCAGGTGTCAAACGATGGCGCTCGACGAAAGTCCTAGACACGAGCGAATGGGTAGCGCCCGAATCAAAAAGAACACGTGCCAAACGATTCTTCACCTTAAATCTCCCTATAAGCGCGAAAAAGAAACTAGTCTAATACAGCGAAACTAAAAGGAATCAAGACTTAATAACTGGCTTAAGGTCTAACCTGCGATCACTTGGGTCGAAGACTGCGCTTGCTCCTGGGTTAACACGTTCAGCTTTCCTCTTCCTTTATCCTGATTCTACGACGGCGGCAAGGCTCAAAGCGGAACTGGCTGCAACAGGGGTTGAACTCGCGGGCATTGAAAATTCATGTGCCCTTTCTGTCTGCACTGGAACCAGACTTTCTCCTTGGTCCAACACTGGGCCGCATCATGCCCCTTCTGCTTGCACAACGAGCAGAGCACCTCTCCCTTCGGAGCACCCTGAATTATCAGCACTCGCTGCTGCTTTTGAACTCCTTTCCTCTTGAAACACTTCTCAAACGGATGGCCAGAGCGGCCACAGAAACTGCAGACCTCACCACCTCCTTTCTTCAAGACTGAGCCAGGTGCACCAGAATTCCCTTCTTCTCCGGCCTTTTTCTTTCCCTTCTTCATTATTGATCCTCGATTCTTGGCATTATCAATTGCCTCAACCTTCAGCACTGCCTCTACTACCTCGGCGTACTTCTCCGACCTGTACGCGCTGGCCAGCTGCTGGATGTCATTGCGGAGACCACCCAAAAATCTCTTTACCCTACCTTCTTCCGAGGCTACCAGGACTGGGGCAAACCTACTCAGCTTGCAAAACTCAATTTCGTACTCACTTACCGAGAGTTGCCTCTGCTTCAGATGCAGGAAATCATTCATTAACCGGTCTTGTTCCACCGACGGCAGGAACTTCCTTATTAACATCCCTTTGAAGGTTTCCCACGTACATCCTCCAGTAAGGTCTTCCTTCTCTCTCAACCACCAGCTCTTTGCGAGGCCCTTTAGCTGGTACGCGGCAATCATCACCCTTTGGTCCGCGGCAATCCCTGAATACGAGAACATCTCCTCCATGGTTATAAGCCAATCGTCAAAGGCCACGAAGTCAGCTCGTCCGTCATACTATGGAGGTCCCAACCTCTGAAAGTGCGAAATGAAGTTCATTTCCGGCGGTATCTCTACTAGGGTGCCAGGGGAGTAGGAGGCGTAGTTAAGGCCTGCTCTACTACGGGGGCCTGCATCGCGGCTTACTGCCTTGCACCGGCAGACAACAATGCCTCAACTTGTGACTGCATCGCAACCATTTGCCTCGTCATAGCCTCATTGCTCTGGCGCAGACTCTCGATCAAAGCTTCACTCTGCGCTCCGGACGACTCGCCCTCCGACCGAGGAGTCGATCTAGTCGCGACTCGTTTACGCACCATTTTTGCTTACACGCATAAACTTGCAATCAAAACTTAACCTTACACTAAAGCTACTCTGCCTGGTTCAGAACATACATGTACAGATACTTGTCATTGTTACCACCTTGCTCTGGGATTTTCATGATGCTATGCTAAATTTGGGGATGATACTACATCATCTCTCTTGACTCATGTGCAAGGGTCATGAATGCATGAATTTTCTTGTGTTCGTTTTGAAATCATGGTGTACGTGTGTCATCATATAAGTCTTTAGCTTCGCACGTGTGCTTATGCAATGCTATGTAATGTATGTTGTGTTATGCATTCTAATAAAGGCCTTAATACATGTTATGAGCGGCGTACACATGAAATATTATGCATCCCATACTACATAATATTGCATGTAAAGAAAAGGAAAAACGTGCTAATGGGCATCCATGTGCTGATGGTTACGCATCCCATACTATATAACCATCACATGTTGCCACCTATGGTGGATCCATATACAAACACATATTATGCATCCCATACTACATATTATGCCCTGTATACTTCTTATCATGCTATGAGTGTAGTGTTCATGCTTCAGCCAAGACGTACTGATGACACATCGGTGTGTGTATGCAATGAAACCAAACAACTATACTATATTAGAATTAGTCGCTTGACCAACTTGTCGAACAAACCTGCCTCTGATACCAACTTTCACAACCCGCATTTTCTCCGAATTTAGGAATATCAGAGTAAGAGAAAATACGCATCATGATGCCACGTCATGTAGGAGACAACTGCAGACGCTCAGGCGGGAACCTATTACTTATTTAAATCAAACATGATTACATGATAATTCGTCATTTGAAATCATTTATTAGGTTTTGGAGTAAGAACCGTGTCTCTCAGTTCGTGGATCAACTAGTCCACCGAGAAAATATAAGAAATTTGCAGCGGAAAAATACCTGATTTTGTTCACTTAAGGTCCCATGTGCACGTGATGACAGGATATAAAGTAAATGATATGTACATATCTAGGCGTAGTATAAGTATAGAAAATACCTTTAGTGACCTTAAAACTAAGGATTTCAGTTAAAAGAATACGATGAGGATGAAAGAAAAATCCTTTTATAACTATGATGCGCCTAGACATAAAATCATTCCAAGAGAGCAAGATACCTCAGATCAAAAAGCAGTGGCATTATCCGGCAAGTAAACTATAAAGTATCTAAAAGAGGCCGAACGGGCGTCAACAACCTGACACTAACCCATTGGCTCCAAACTAGCATGTCTGAATACAAGAAGAAAACTAACAGCAACTACCTCGCAGCAGCGGGGTAAAACAGCAACTAAAACTCACGAAGATTCTGGGCTACACCACTAGCCGCTAAGGCTCAGAACCTGAGACATTCAATAAAACAAAGAACGCCTCAGCAAGAGATTTACAAGTGGCAGAGAAACAAGAAGTAAAGTAAATAAGGCATAAGGGGTACCAACCCAGGCCAAACTTACAAAAAAAAGAACTCCAAAGCAAAGAACTAAGCAAAGCACCGAGTGCACCAAATAGAATAAAGAGGAACAAGCATGGTTCATTTATCTTGTAAATTCTATTTAAAGAGACTGATTAGCTCAATTTAAAATGGGTCGGTCCTTTATCCTCTGCCACCCAAAGCCAAAAAAAATAGGTGGGGGTTTCTCTATCCCCAACCACCCTAACACGGCCCTCGGGGACCACAGGCCAATCCCACGGTTCACCTCTAAAAGGCCACCGTGCAAGGCTACAACAAATCCCCACTGCCCCCAAACACGGCCCACCGTGCAAGGCTAAAGGCAATGGTTCATATTAATTAATTTCTTTAATTAGGCACGGGACGAAGCCCGAGAAAAACAATCACCAGGATACCCTAAGGATAGGGTCACAAATGAAGTAAACACCCGAGATTTAGCCCGAAGGACAAAACTAGAATGAGACCTAAGGATAAGGTTGTAATGAGAAAAAACACCACTCAAAATGATCCTTAAAGGAAACCAGAAGTTTGCATAACCACAACAGGTATAAGAACTCAGACGGGAGGTAATCATGATCAAGGGCACAGTACAGACATTGGCCACCTCCCTATACACTTTAGAAGACACCATATCCCAAGAGAGAGGAGAAGCATGAGGCATAGCTCAAGGACTTAGAAATGAACTGACATTTCTCGAGAAATAGGAAGGACTTCTCGAGAGAACATGAAAAGGGTCTTGGCACTTCTCGAGAAGCAGGAGGCATTTATCGAGAAGGAGAAAATAGGTGATTTCTCGAGAAGAAGAGGCATTTCTTGAGAGATAAAGGTGTTTCTCGAGGAATCGGGGAGAAAGTCTAGGCAGTTCTCGAGAAACAGGAGGCATTTCTCGAGAAGAAGAAAATAAGTGATTTCTCGATAAGAAGAAGCATTTCACGAGAGATCAAGGTGTTTCTCGAGAAATCGGGGAGAAAGCCTAGGCAGTTCTTGAGAAATAGGAGGCATTTTCTCGAGAAGAAGGAAATAGGTGATTTCTCGAGAAGAAGAAGCATTTCTTGAGAGACAAGCGGAATTTCTCGAGAAATCAATGGCATTTCTCGAGAAATCAAGGGCATTTCTTCATGAAAATAGGGAGAAGGTCTAGACAGCATACATATTTTCCTAAAGGAAATTCTAGACATTTTTGGGTGAGATCAAGAAGATTCAAAAGTTAAGTTAACCAAGAAACACCCCAAGGTTAAGAGTTAAGCAATACGATAAGAACTCAAGCAAGAAGAAGACACTTCAACAACGAAAGAGAAAGAGAAATTGCCACTTGCCTTAAACCTTGCAAACTCGAAGATCTCTGCTCCAAAAGCTATGGATCAGCTAAGAAATCACTCAAGCACGAAAACCTGAAACTCTAGAACGAAGATCTCGCCGAGAGCTTTCCGAATCTACTCTCCAAACGCGATTCCGACTACTACAACCCTTGAATCACCGGTCGGACGAAGCTCCACGACGCCGCTCTCTCCTATCGCACGAGGACCGGTCGGCTCGTTGGAGAAGAAGAGGAATAGGGTTTCTTTGAAACTTTAGGTATTTATATAAAACCCCAAATTCCTAGATTAATTAATAAATCATTCATCCATTCTAGTTAAAATTTTGAGGGCGACCAAAACACCTCGGATTTTCATGAAAATCGCACCTAAACTGAAAATCGGCGCTATGAATCCAATGGCGGAGTCATAATTCCATTCCGATGAGCCAAACTCGAGATTAGAATTCCCGAAGCTGAAATCTCAATATTTACTCTAAATAACCCCGAGTTTCCCCTTAACTCGAAATGTCGCGAAATCTCGCACGAGTGACCTAAACTAAATAGATTAACTAAACTAAGACTCAAAACTAAAATCCAAAGGGTTGACGTAATGCCCTTACGCCAAAAATTACAACACAACGAGTACATAAATAATTAATGAAAAACTAGGGCTGTTACACGTTCATATAACAATCCACAAAGTAGTCTCATGGTGGGTTTGTCCAGTACCCATGTGATGACTTGATATCACAATATCATGACCTATGAGAACCAGCCATCAGTCAACGCACATGCTAGTCTTAATGTACCATCATTGGCCTTAACTTCTAAGATGATACACCGACCAGGGACAATTTAAGAATGAAGCTTCTTACAAACATATGCCCTCACATTCAAGTCACGTACTTGAATTCCTATGGAAGCGAACATTCTAAGGGCATTTATTATGCTAATTAATCTACCATATAGAAACAGTTAACATAATAAAAGAACTTATCATAAATGTAAAATAAAATATAAAGCACTCTATTCATCACATGAATAACAACCGACACAAATATAATCCACAAGACTCCCATTAGAGACGATTATTCAGGTATCTAATACCCATTAATCTAGTATGATAATCATGCTTCCTGTGTAAGGGGCTTTGTCAATGGATCTGCAATATTCTCTTCAGTCGGTACTCTGCATATGTTCACATCTCCTCAATCGACAATCTCTCGAATAAGATGGAACCACCGAAGTATGTGCTTAGAGCGCTGATGAGATCTAGGTTCCTTAGCTTGGGCAATTGCACCATTGTTGTCATAGTAGAGAACTACGAGATCAACAATGCTAGGAACTACATCTAGCTCGCCGATGAATTTCCTAATCCATGCAACCTCCTTTGTTGCATTTGCTGCAGCAATATACTCAGCTTCTATCGTAGAATAGGAAACTGTCACTTGCTTGGAACTCTTCCAGCTTAGAGCTCCTCCATTAAGGCAAAATACAAAACCTAACTGGGACTTTGAATCGTCCATATCAGTTTGGAAGCTAGCATCCGTGCAACCCTTTACAATGAGCTTTTCCTCTCCACCAAACACAAAGAATACATCCTTTGTCCTTCTTAAGTACTTTAGGATGTTCTTGATGGCTGTCCAGTGACTATCACCAGGATTTGACTGATATCTGCTTGTCATGCTCAAAGCATAGGAGACATCGAGTCAAGTACATAACATTGCATACATGATTGATCCAATTGACGAAGCTTATGGAATCAACTTCATGCGGTCCTCATCTTCCAATGATTTAGGACACTGGTCCTTAGAGAGACTCATACCATGAGACATGGGTAAGAATCCCTTCTTGGATTCAAGCATGCTGAACCGTTTCAACACCTTCTCAATGTATATACTTTGGGTCAAACCCAGTAACTTCTTCGATCTATCTCTATAGATCTTAATACTAAGTATATAAGTCGCTTCGCCCAAATATTTCATAGAAAAGCAGTTCCCTAGGTTGTTGTTAACAACTTACGTGGTCGGAATGTCATTCGCGATCAACAGTATGTCATCTACGTACAATATCATGAAGACAACTATGCACCCACTAATTCTCTTATAAACACAAGGTTCATCTTCGTTTTTGATGAAACCAAACTCTTTGATTTTCTCATCAAAATGTAGATTCCAACTTCGAAAAGCCTGTTTCAATCCGTAAATGGATCTCAGTAGCTTGCATATTTTAGTGGCTTCATGTGGAGATAAAAAACCCTCGGGTTCTATCATATACACTTCCTCAAAGAGGTTTCCATTTAGGAAAGTCGTTTTGACATCCATTTGCCAGATCTCGTAGTCATAATACACAGCAATAGCAAAAGAATTCTGATGGACTTAACCATAGCAACAAGGGAAAAGGTTTCATCATAGTCAACACTATGAATTTGCTTGAAACCTTTAGCCACTAATCGCCCTTTGAATGTCTGTACATTCCCATCCATGTTGGCCTTCTTCTTAAAGACCCACTTGCATCCTATGGGTGTACCCCTTCAAGTGGTTCCACCAAGGTCCAAACTTAGTTTGCATACATGGATTCCATTTCAGATTTCATGGCGTCAAGCCACTTCTCGGAGTCCAGTCCATTCATAGCCTCTTGGTAGGTTGCAGGTTCATCATCATGATCTATAAGCAACACATTACATATCTGAGACATGAGAAATCCATATCTCTCAGGCTCAAATCTTGGTCTACCAGATATACGTAGGACTTGTGTTTCTTGAGCAGGCTCTCCAGCTACAACTACTTGTAGTCCTTGCTTAGGTTCCAATTCAGGTTCGTTTTTAGTTTATGGTTCTTGAACTTCTTCAAGTTCTACATTTGCAGTCTTTCTGGATAAGAACATTTTTTCCAAAAAGACGCTAGTCCTTGCGACAAACACTTTACCCTTAGACGGTGGGTAGAAGTAGTATCTTTTGGTCTCCCTAGGATACCCCACTAGATAACACTTATCCGATTTGGGTTCCAGCTTGTCAAGCATTTGACGTCGCACGTATGCCTCACAACCCCAAATCTTAATAAAAGACATACTAGGATGCTTCCCAGTTCATATCTCATATGATGTCTTTAGAATCATTTTCGTTGGAGCACGATTTAAAGTGAAAGCAGCAGTCTCTAGAGCAAATCCCCAAAAGGAAATGGGCAGATCTGCATGACTCATCATCGATCGCACCATGTCTAACAAGGTATGATTCCTCCTCTCAGAAACACCATTATGTTGTGGTGTTCAGGGTGGAGTGAGTTGTGATACAATACCACACTATTTCAGATGATCATGAAACTCATGACTTAGGTATTTGCCACCTCGATCAGATCGGAGTGCCTTAATCCTTTTTCCCAGTTGGTTATCTACTTCATTTTTAAACTCTTTGAACTTTTCAAAGGTTTCAGATTTACACTTCATAAGATATACATATCTGTATCTATTGAAATCATCGGTAAATATAATGTAGTAGTACCTACCTCTAGCCATAAAACTCATGGGTTCGCATACATCATTATGTAATATACATAATAGATTTGATAATACATATTTTATATATTTATTTATCATAATTTAAGTTTTCTTTTTAATAATTTATTAGTATTTTTATTTAATTATAAATCTAATTTAGTTTGTTTTGTGTTTTAAGGGTTTTGTAGAGGTCCTGAAGATGTTTTTGCATTTTGGTCTGCAAATAGTAACATTTCAGAATTTTGGTCTGCAAATAGTAAATTTAAGAATTTTAAAATTTCACGCCCTAGAGACACGGGCGTGACCTAGGGCGTGTAATAATGTCATGAGCGTGTACACTCCAAAAAATAGCAAAAAACCGTGTTGATTGCTGAATTTTCAAATGGCCATAACTTTCAATCCATGAAGAGTTACGGGATGTGCCGCCCCATTTCAGGACGAGCACGAGGTCATCTACAATTCTGAAACAACTTTGTAAGTACACGCCCTGGAACACGGGCGTGACCATAGAGTCACGGCCATGACCATAGGGCGTGTAACACACTTTTATAATGATATTTTTCTATTTTGAGTGCAGAATTTCACATGGCCATAACTTTCAATCTAGGAAGAGTTACAGGATGTTCCACACCATTTCAGGACGAGGACAATGTCATATACAATCTGGGAATATTCTTACGAGACACACCCTAGGTCACGGGCATGACCAATGAATTATGATAGATTTTGGCGGTTTTTCTCCCAACATTCCCGGGCTTTATTTTGGCAGTTTTTCCTAAGTTGTGCCTTGGTCATGGGCGTGACCGAGGGCGTGACTCCTGAAATTTTCAACTATAAAAAGTCAGCTGCTGCCAAGAGTTCTCCATCCAGTCCATGCTTAGATTGGGTCAATTTTAGAGTAGTTTTACTGCATTTTCTTATTGTATTTCATTTATGCAAATTTACTTTATGTTTTGCAATTTCAATTCATAGTTTAGAATTTCCATTACTCGCATTTGTAATTTCTTTTCTTAGGTATAAAAATGTTCTTTTCAAGTATGAGTAACGAGTTTTATAGCATTTGATTGAAAGAATTCTTAAGTTTCTTATTTGGTAATTTCTAATTTTCATAGCTTTAGTTTTAGAATTGTTACGATTCACCTTTGATTTATAATTGATTGATTTCATATTGCTAGTATATGATAGTCAATTTAGAACCGTATTCTTGTTGATCGAGAGATCCGTGAATACGAGAAGATCATTCATCGGTGAAAGGAGTTGTATGCACTCCTCGAGAGAGGATGACATAAATCTTTCGGATTGGAGTCAAATCCAATCGTGGGTGTTGGAACAACCCTATTTCTGATTTGGGCTAAGTTCACTATATGTTGACTAAGGACAAAGTTGACCCAAATGTATAGTTTATGGGTCAAGAGTTTAGGCTGTTAGAACTCAAGATTTCATTCAGATTCTGCATTCGACGAACGGCTACCTGCGTTCGACGAACGGCGCTCTGCGATCGACGAAATCATTCAAGCACTGCGTTCGACGAACTGCTCTCTGCGTTCAACGAACGACATGCTCTCTGCATTCAACGAACGATATGTTCTCTGCGTTCGACGAACGGCTATCTGCGTTCGACGAACGACGTTATGCGCTTGACAAAATCCAGCCGTCTCAGCAGTTCATAGGTCGACGAACAGATTATCTCAGTGGTCGACGAACCCGTCTCAGCGGTCGAAGAATTTGCCTAAGTGCAGCGCTCGACTAATTATAGTCTCATCGGTCGACGATCCCGTCTCAGTGGTCGACGGACAGATTGGTTCAGCGGTCGACGAACATACCCCGGCTCAGCGGTCGATGATTTTACTCAAGCTTAGCGGTCGACGAATTTATCCAGGCTCAGCGGTCGACGAATACTTTCGTTCGACGATCTCCAGTCTGCGTTCGACGAATACCTTCAGATCGACGAAAGTTCTCCACATCTCAAAAAAATTAATTCTTCCAGCAAGATTTATTTGAGGTCGACGAACTAAATATTGCGTTCGACGAAAATTCTTGAGATCGACGAAAATCTTCTATACAGCAGAATTATTTCAGAAGGTTATATTTATTTCATTCTCTGAACTCAGATCGACTACAACAACGACTCTTTCTATCAGATCAAGTAAGGAAAATATATTTCCTTTATTTATTCCAAGATTATAGCCGTTGACATTCCTCGGAAAAAGACATTTCGTGGAAAAGGAAAGAGATAAAACGGCGCAGCAGATTTGCGTTTTCAAAATAGCTTTTCAGATATATTTATTCCTTAATATAAGGGATCTGCAATTAATGTCTGTCAGAGATTTCAAAAGAAAATAAGGAAGAAAATATAGCAGATTACTTACAGCAGCTTTTCACGACAGAATCAATACAGAACACAACACATTTTTTTGTACAGAAAAAAGAACAGGAAAAGAAAGAGAGAAGTATACAGGAAGAACAGAAGAACAAAATCACACAGATCTTCATCTTCTTCCTCCTCCAGCAGCTCTTACTTACTGAGAACATCTTCATCAACAATACTCTCTCAGTCATTGGCTGCAAGTACAGATCTCCAAAGAGCAACAAAAAAATCTGAGAAGCATTCTTGTCTTTCAGATTTACCAGCTATAGGAAGATCATTTCTTTCAAGAAAAGCTCCAGCCAATCTACTGTCAAACAACTTCATATCAGACAGAGGAAGCTTTTCAACATACATCCACTAGAGTCTTCTCTAAGCATCTTGACAGAGAAGAACATCTAAACCCCTCTCCATCCCATCTTGTACAGGGTTAAAACTCCCTTCAAAAGTTTACCTCTTGGTGGCAAGACACCTTATCAAAAAATCCTGCTTGGTTTTTGGGCACCTTATCAAAAGTTCATTGGTGTGAGGGCACCTGATCAAAAATCCTAGTGGATTCCTACAAAGGGTGGTAGAAGAGTAGACGTACTCAAGTTTAGTGGGGAACTACTATAGCTCCTTGTGTCTTCTGTGTTTGTTTTACTTTTCTGTGTTTGTGCTGTGTGCCTTCTTTGTGTTTGTTTTTATTACTCACTCTCTATACACACATATATATATATCACTATTTTTAATTCCGCAATAAAACTAAGGGAAAAAGTTTTAAAACTCTATTCACCCCCCCCCTCTAGAGTTAATTTAAGATCTAACCTCCACTTTCAATTGGTATCAGAGGAAGTTGATTCTTTACAGGCTAACACCTGAATCACAAAGATCAATTAGATCTTAAATTATCTTAGAGTTTTTATTTTATTTATTTTTCTGTTAAAAACTCATGGCACAAAACAAAGAGTATTCAAGCACAAGACCTCCTATGTGAAATCTCAATAAGTTTGCACTATGGAAAGCAAAGATTAGGTTATATATGAACTCAATTGATGAAGAAATATTTAATGTTATTTTGACAGGGCCTCCAACACCTACAACAGCAACTAGTGCTGAAACCACAACTACCAACAATGTTGTCCCACCTCCTGAATGGACAGAAGCCCAGAAAAAGCAAAGGAGTGCTGATGCAAAAGCCATGAAGATTCTAGCTCAAACAATGTCTGATGACATTTTTCAAAGAGTGGTGGAATGCACCTCAGCAAGAGAAATATGGATTTCTCTCAATAATATGGTTGAGGGATCTGCTGATGAAAGGAAGGACAGAAGGTCCCATCTCATTTCTCAATATGAGAATTTCAAAAAGGGAGAATCTGAAAGTGTTGCTGATATGTACAATAGGCTCAGCCTCATAATAAATGAGTTGAAGACCTTGGATAAAGTGATCTCTATCACTGAGATCAATGACAAGATCTTAATGTGCTTCCCCAGCACATGGGACTCTAGGATCTGGCCAATTAAGGAAGCCAGAAGCCTCAATGAGATTACTACTGAAACATTGTTGGGCAAGCTCAAATCCTATGAGCAGCTCATCAAGTCCAGAGAAGCTGAACAGTCCACTTCATCTCCAGCAACAAAGAAGGAAAGGAACATAGATTTCAAAGTAGTTGAAGAAGAAGAAAAATCTTCAAGAGATGAGGAGTTCATGAGCCTACTTGCCCAAAGATTCTACAAGATGGCAAGAAAAGATTTCAGGAGAAAGTCATCCAGGAGCTATGAAAAACCAAGGTATGACAAAGCTCCATTTAAAGAAGTTATATGTTTTGGTTGCAGGAAACCAGGACACTTTGCACCTGACTGTCCAGAGAATCAAAACAAGAAGGACAAGAAGGAAAAGAGAAAAGAAAAAGAAGAAAGAGGACACTTCAGCAAGTCTTCCTCCCACAAGCACAAAAAGAAGGGACGAGGATTTGTAGCAGAAACTTGGAGTGACACTGAATCAGAATAGTCATCCAGTTCTTCAGATGCTGAAGAAGAAACAAAAGAAAATGACCAATGCTTGATGGCCATTTATGACTCAGGTGTTGGATCGGTATGCGCCCTTAGAGGGGGGGGGGGGGGGTGAATAAGGGTTTTAAAATTTATATTATATTTTGAAATACTTGCTTATGATAAGAGATCAAAATAATGATTTTGAATAAGGATCTAAATTGTTTTATAATAAAGGAGAGGATAATAAACAATTTAGAGAAATGAAGAACAAATCAATTTTATTACACAAAGAGAGACATGATTATTATTAATAGAATTGATTACAAAATTTTGATTTCAACGATGCTAGAAATCAAAGCGAAATATGAAAGACTCTTTTTATTTTCTATACCGACTCGTATCCCCACGAACCGGTTGGCTTTAGCCGATCCTTCCCCGGATACGGCCTCAAGCCGCTCTAGCCAACCCTCCCCCGGATATGGCCTCGAGCACCCCCTAGACCTACACCCTAGACCTAGTCGCCAACACGAGGCGAATTTCTACCCTAAGTCCTGCCCAGACCTAGTCGCCAACACGAGGCGAGTTTACTAAGCGATTACAAGAAAAGATGTGAAATTAAAAGACAATAATATAAAAACTCCCTCTATGTGGATCTCTTGGAGAAGTAGACGAAGACCCGCAGAGTATGATCGTAGTCGATGCGGTCTTTCATCATGATGATGACGCGTGTTGAAATCTTCTCCACGGATCTCCTTAAGCCTTCATGGATTTGAGGGAGTATCTCTCTGAACATTCCTCTCTTTGCCGTGGCACGAATTTTTGGAATTTTGGATCTCAAGAGGATGAAGAAGACGGATCCAAGGGGTCCTTTTTATAGCCTTGGAGCTAGCGCCTGCGCTATCGCTACCGCCGGCGCTATCCCGGTTTAGGAAATATTCTCCGCGTGAGAATCCTTCATTTTAAGCAAGCCGGCCACCTTCCTCTATTGCTTTGCGCTACCGCCGGTGCTATCAGCTACCGCCGACACTATCTGCTTTCTATATATGCATCCCGCCAACTTGAATTTCACTTTTGCGCTTTCAAGCGCTAGCGCTAGCGCCTGCGCTAGCAGCTACTGCCTTCTTTAGCAGTTACCGCCTGCTTTAGCAGCTACCACCTGCTCTAACAGCTACCGCCGGAGCTACCGCATGAGCTACCGCCTGCTATAGCGGCCAGTTTTGAGTTTTGGCTCCAAACTCGGGCATTTCTTTCATATGTTATCCTTGAGTCATGTGGACTTGTTTTCATGCACATTTAAACACACAAGATCAAATACACATAGGATTTGTTATTCTCAAACCTAGGAGATGCGGAAGACCATGTTCCAACAAACTCCCCCTTTTGATAATAACAAAGCCATTAATGATAAATCAGAGCATTAATATATAAGCATGATGAAACTTACTTGTGTGTGTGTGAGAGTGATGACTTAGGATAATTATCAATTTTAGCATTTAGAATTGCTCCCCCTAAATACATGCTCCCCCTAAGTGAATGCTCCACTAATATGTAAGCTATCAACTTAATCATGTTAGTTTTCTATTTTGATAGCAGACTTATCATGTTAGTTGTCCCCCTTTTGTTATTAGCAAAAGTGGGTAAGGAAGCAAAACACAAAATTTTTGATAATAAGATAAAGGCATGATCGAGCTTTTAGAGAGAGAGGGAATAATAAGGAGTTTTAGAATAATTTTTATAAAAATAGATCCGAGTTTTTAGCTTAAAGATGAACAATCTAACATTTGTCAAGTACTCAATATTATCACGTTAGTTTTTCCTTTTTATATATGAGTTTTAAGCATAAAAAAATGTAATGATTTCCAAGTAACTAAACTACCCAGACAATATGTCTACACCCTAGCCGCGTACTAAGTGACGGATGGGCATGAGGAGCTGCATACATGCCGTAGGTTGGGGTGTTAGTCCCATATGCAAACACTAGAAAAACTCAACCCAGCACTCTTTCCCCCCAGTGCCTCGCAAGGCCCCACTGGAACCCTCCCTGGTTAAGGACACGACATGACTTAGAGGTTAGGTTATCTAATGTCTACAACCCTACGCCCCCGCTATGGTGAGATATGTAATCATGGATAATAATTATTGGAAGCATTTAAGCGTTTTAAATCAAATTATAATTTCATAGCCAATGGGTTTTAATATTTGAATTTTTAAAGAAAAGTTCACATAGCTAATCCATTAATAAATCAGAGTTTTAGTATTACAATATTTTCATAGAAATAAATCAGAGTTTCTAGTAAAAAAAATATTCTTGTTTAAAGGAACCAATATACAGTTTACCAAGCAAGTCTACCACTTGTTGAAAGAAATGAATGTTAAGATTCAAGTGAGGATGCACACAAAATAAAAGATTTTAAATAAGCATGAAAGTGCAAGGTAAAACAATTATATGGTTATGATGCGAAAGACTTATCGAAATACAAGAAACATCTTATTGTAATCAATGATGATCTATAAAAGATATATGAGTTAAGTTTCATAAAGAAGTTGTTTTTTAAATCATTGTTCAAGTAAGATCTTTAAATTTAATAATAAAGTAACCAAGCATGAAATAATGTTACCAAAAAGAGAGTACTACAATGTTATGTTAATTCACAATTTCAAAACATACTAAACATTGTAGAAAGCATGCTAGGTTATCTAGTGCATTTCATAAATAAAGAGTAGTATAGAATTTGCATTAGGATCCAATACTCATAAGAAGAAGTGTTATGGGAGATAATGATGTGCACAAAAGTATATTTTTGAGTAGAGTAAACAAATGTTTTAATCAAAAATATAAGAAATATGTAAAGTAAGCACAATAAAACACAAATAATTTCACTTCCACACACTTCAATGCACAAACAAAATGTACAACTACCAAGGTGCTTTGCACACACAATGCTCATTAAGACTTATCAGGGTGCAAAGTAGTGCTTGGGGGATCACATATTTTATTTTAATGTTGAGACTAATGATCCGGTGTACTTAAGAGTAAGTGGTTTTTATTTTGAAAGAAAGATTTGATTTGCACAAGATACTTTACTATTCTTTCCAAGGTGCTCAACCTTACAATGCTTATTAAGACTTATCAGGAGGTTCAAGTAGTGCTTGGTGGAGTTATCTTTGTCACTTTATTTTATGATTTTTGTTTTGTACAAAGTTCTCCGAATACACTTATTTTGCAAACCAATATAATTTATGAAAAACATAACCACTTTTCTTAACTTTTAAAAGTGCAAATAAAGGAGTGTAGGTAAGATACTTGTGCAATTTTAATTCATTGTACTAATACACAACATACACAAGCATTCTTACATTAAACACATATGTAGACAATGCCAAAATAAGTGAGTGAATAAAGATCATTATCAAACATAAAACATTTACTCATACTTAGAGGCATGCTAAGCTTAGTTCTACACAACTTTTACAAGATAATTGATGCACATATTAATAGATATATCAAAGCATGATGAAAACAATGTTCATAGTAGTTTGAAAAAGATAAATTGCAACATTATAGAAGTTCTAAATAATAGATTAAATCATGCTTGATTTTCACAGGAAAATCCATACAGTTTTTTTTGATAATTTTAATGTTTTATATTTTGTATTTGATTTTTGCATAAAAAATAGACTTTAAACAAATGACAAAAAAGGCAAAACATATTTTTTTGTAATTTGGCTTTTGTATTTTTGTATTTAATTTTTGCATAAAAATAGACTTTAAACAAAAAAGGCAAAACATATTTTTTGTAATTTGGCTTTTGTATTTTTGTATTTGATTTTTCAAAAAATGAAATATAATCAGAAGTGCAAAAATAAATAGTACATATAGATTAATATATTTTTAAGAATTTTTCAAAATTTTAAAATTACAGAAAAATGAATAAGTGCACTAGCGCCGACGTTAGCGCTAGCGCGGGAAACAGTACACGAGTTTTTATGATTTTGAAATTTTTAATTGTTGATCTTGATTAAGTGTCCAAATAGTAGTTTCATGCTGAAATTTCAGAATTTTAGGAGATGTCTAGATGGTGCAAATTGCATGAAACATTAGCAATTTTGTATATGACTTTACCAAATAAACATTGCATGAGATATATTATATTATATCTTCATTTTAATTTTTCTAAGGCTTATATTTGTCAATTATGGTGTAAGTTGAAAATGATAAGAGATGTAAGCACAAGATATCATGTTTGAATAAGCCAAATAAGCAAAATTTAAATGATTAGTATGATGTTTATGCGAAGAATATCATGGATATGCCCTAGATAATAATACCCAGCCTGTATATCTTGGTAACCATATAAAGCCTAACATAGACACAAATATTCTTTAGGTGATAATGTTAGTATGATAAGTTTGAGATTAATGTTATGCCAAAGTTTGATAATGTTTCAACTTATAGACCTAGAATGAAGTGAAGATTCTATTTGATTTTGATATCAAGATGATTCTAAGGTCTAAACTTGAAAAAAAAATCACAATACACACATAATACACCAACCATGGTATATAATTATAATATCAATTGTCATCAATTAATATATCAATTATAATTCACATAATTGTGATAGAAATAATTGTTTTTAGAAGACTTTTGATATGACTTATGATATATGATGTTAGAGAATTTTAGCAAAGGACATCAATAGATCATGGTGGTGCTTGTGAATTCAATATTCATTATGAAGGTAAATTCTTTCAATACATTTGAGTGATTTTCTTTTAATTAAGAATTTTGAATATATATATGTGATTTTTGATAGGTGAACAATAGTGATGGTTTAGATCATGTTTGACATCAAGGAGTGAACACAATATAATTTTTGTTGTGAACAAAGACAACCATATTGAAAGTTGAGATTTTATTTAGATCTTAAACTTTCTTTTAGATCATGTTATTTCTCTAAACCACTTGTTGGTGATGGATAAAAAGCTTAATAGCCTAATAACTGGATTCAATTTGAAATATCTTATAACAAATTTATAGTTCAATTTATATGAATACTATATGATATTTATGGGTAATGATTTTAATAGTAATAGATTGGTCATTTATAAAAAAATACTTGACTTTTACTTTTGATTTACTTTGATTTGCACACTTCATTTAGGCTTTAGGGGACAAAGCCAAAATTTCAAATATTACATTAGATGACCATGACATGATGGCTTAAAAAGAAAACAAAAAAGAAAAAAT
The DNA here is from genome assembly GCA_033032865.1 of Dactylorhiza incarnata. Taxonomy (NCBI): domain Eukaryota; kingdom Viridiplantae; phylum Streptophyta; class Magnoliopsida; order Asparagales; family Orchidaceae; genus Dactylorhiza; species Dactylorhiza incarnata. The sequence continues at coordinate 13,881,025 of JAWHQI010000028.1, forward strand.
AGAAAAGACATTAAAGCACATCATGAAGTAGAAATTTGTATATTTCAATTTGAAAATATTCTACTTCATGCATTTGGATGATACTAGTAGATGAGAGATTTGGGTATCCAAAGGGAACCAAGTGTAACGGTTCCTTTAGGTACCCAAATATAGCGTGATTATCTTTGGGGAGACAAAAATGAATGAATTCTTTCAAGTGGAGTTAATGTTTCATTTTTTATTTTGGGTCTCCATTCATATTTTGATTTAATATTATGCATCAAATTTCCATATTCATTAAACTTAGGTTTAAAATAATAGTCACTTTTGAAATTATATTTCATAGGAAATTTGTGCACATTAGAATTTAATTTGGGAGATACATAATGTGGGTTAGAATTCATTGTGTTTGTGTGATTAAACATTCTACTAGGTGCATGTTTAATATGTTTTAACATACTAGTAGAAGTTTTACACATGTTTGATGATAAACTAGAAATAAGATATTTAAAATTATTTAATCCTTTTTGAAAGAGTGATTTTAAAGATTCTAGTTTATGAGAGAGAATATTATTTTCATTTATCAATTTTTCGTTATGTTCTTTTGAAATTAAAAGTTCTTTTTCTAAATCTTTGGATTTTTTCTTTAATATTATTATAATCAAAATAAGGTGTATAGTTTTCAAATGAAAAGTATGATTGAGATTCAAACACATCCTTTTTGGATTCTTCATTCACATTTGCTTTCAAAGTTTTATTTTCTAAACGTAATCTCTTATTAGCAATTTTTAATTTCTTCATTATACGTTTAGCAATTTTTTGTATATGGAAATAAGAAAAAGAATTAGACTTTCTTACAGCGCAATCGGAAGAGGCAAGATGTGAACATGACGTTCCTTTGTCGTCTTCTACGACTTCCTTCTTTATAGATGAATTTTCATCTTCTCTTGATGAATTGCTCTCTTTGGCTAAGTCAATTTCCATGATTTCCATGGTTTTGCTACAAGAGAGATTTTCTTGAATAATGGTGGATGCTTGCATGTCCTTCTCTTCCTGTGTTTGTTCCATACCTGCAAGAGGAAGATCATAAGTTATCTCAAGAAAATTCCACATCTCGTATGCAGTAGGAAAAGTATGAATGGGTTTGGAAATATTTTGATCTAACGCACAAAATAGACTATTCATAGATTTTGCATTTAAAACCATTTCATTTTTATTTAATATGATAGATGGCTTTTTAATAGTAATATTCCAAACTTTTTCATCTAAAGCTTTAAGAAAATTTTCCATTAATATTTTCCATCCTTTAAAATTTCTTCCTTCAAATAAAGGTGGTGCTAGTGATTTTCCTTCTTCATAAAAATTACCCCCACTAATAGAAGCGAGATCATGAGACGCCATTATTCCCGGTTGTTAAGCCGATTGGAATAAAACCTCTCTCTGATACCACTTGTTGGATCGGTAGGCGCCCTTAAAGGGGGGGGGGGGTGAATAAGGGTTTTAAAATTTATATTATATTTTGAAATACTTGCTTATGATAAGAGATCAAAATAGTGATTTTGAATAAGGATCTAAATTGTTTTATAATAAAGGAGTGGATAATACACAATTTAGAGAAATGAAGAACAAATCAATTTTATTACACAGAGAGAGACATGATTATTATTAATAGAATTGATTACAAAATTTTGATTTCAATGACGCTAGAAATCAAAGCGAAATATGAAAGAATCTTTTTGTTTTCTATACCGACTCGTATCCCCACGAACCGGTTGGCTTTAGCCGATCCTTCCCCGGATATGGCCTCAAGCCGCTCTAGCCAACCCTTCCCCGGATATTGTTGGACATGTGTGCCACATCCCTTTGTTTGAGAATAACAAATCCCATATTGTATTTGATATTGCTTGTAGTGTATTTATAGTGTGCATGAACTATAGGTGCAATACTCCACAGGTAGAAGGCAGCATGAAATCAAACTTTCTGAATGGAGCACTACCGCCAGCGCTAGAGGTTAACGCGGGGGTAACGCTAATGCCAGCGCTAGCGCTAACGCCAGGCGCTAGCTCAAGATCATCTCAGCGGTTTTGTCTCAGCGGTTAACGCTACCGCCAGCGCTAGCGATACCGCAGGTGCTATCTCAAGTTCGTGCACAGCGCCACGCAGCCGACGGTTCCGCAACCGCTCCACATGAACGCTATCGCAGGCGCTATCAGCTACCGCAGGAGCTAGCGCTAAGATCTATAAAACGATGTGTTCTCTCTCATTTTGGGTTAGAACTTCCAGAGACATTACTTGTGCCCAAACTCTCGTGCCGCTACTCTGCCGAAACATCATCTCCCACTCAAAGCCAAAGAAGAAATTCTGGAGAAGGAAGCTATCACACTGCATCCAAAGAACGATCGCTTCAACCTCGCTTGTGCTTCAGCGATCCTTCATCCTCATCTCCAGAAATCTCAAGAGGGAGTTTGCTTGTTATTTACTTCACTTCTTTATTTGTATCTTGTAGTGAAATCGCCTTGTTTTGGCGACTAGGTCCTTGCGCGGCTTAGGGGGAATTCGCCGCGTGAGTTGGCGACTAGGTCTTGGGGATTAGATCTAGGGGGTGCTCGAGGCCATATCCAAGTTTGGGTTGGCTAGAGAGGCTTGAGGCTTTATCCGGGGAAGGATAGGCTAAAGCCAACCGGTTTGTGGGGATACAAGTCGGTATAGAAAAGGAAAAGAAATTCACTTTTGTACGCCTCCGATATCTAGCGATATTGAAATCAAATTTTGTAAACACCCTTTTTATATAATGCAATCATGATTATATTTGTGTTTATTTGATTTCTCTCAATTGGCGTAAAATTTCTTTATTGCAAAATTGTTATTACTAAATTGTCATCTTATTTCCTATTAATAAAAAACAACTTAGTAATTATCTTGAAAATTATAAAAAGAATTTTATTCCCTCATTCACCCCCCTCTAAGGGCGCCGTAAGATCCAATAAGTGGTATCAGAGCCAGGTTATTCCAAACGGTTTAAAAACCAGGAATAATGGCATCTTATGATCTCGCTTTTTCCGAGGGTCAGGGAATTAGTAGACCTCCACTATTTACTGGGTCAGATTATAATTATTGGAAAAATAGGATGCGTTGTTTTATAATAACCCTAGATATTGAGGTTTGGAACATGGTAGAAGAAGAATACACTCCTCCTACATTTGTAGTTGGAGAGGTTATGTTAGAAAAACCCAAAGATAAATGGGATGATCGGGATAAACTCAAATGTAAAAATAACGCAAAAACCATGAATGCTTTATTTTGTGCGTTAGATAGAAATGAATTTAATAGAATTTCTGCATGTACTACTGCTTATGAAATTTGGAATCATTTGGAAGTTACTCATGAAGGTACATCGCAGGTTAAAGATTCCAACCTTTTTCAACTGGAGTCGGAATATGAAAAATTCCGAATGGATGAAAGCGAAGATGTTGATGGTATGTACACGCGCTTCACCAAGATCGTCAATGCCTCAAAAAGCTCTTGGAAAGACTTTCTCAAATGGCGGCTTGGTCCGTAAGATCCTTCGTTCTCTTCCTCCAAAATTCAACCCAAAGGTGACGGCTATTTCGGAGTCGCACAATTTAAGGACGCTCCAAGTTGAGAGTCTCATTGGGAATCTCAAAACCCATGAGGTAGAACTCAAAATCCAACATGATGAATACAACAAGGAGCCGAAGAAGAAGGCGTTGGCACTAAAATCAAAGAAAGAGTGCCAAGAGGATGAGGATGAAGATGAAGAAAGTCTTTTGGTGAAGAACTTCCGAAAGTTCATGTGAAATCCGGAAAGGCGAAACACTTTCTGGAAATTTGTCCAAAAAGGTGAAAGATGGAAAGGGTCATCTTCAAGGAAGGAAAAAGAGAGCGATAATGAAGAAGAGAGACCTCCACCGGAATGCTATCATTGTAGGAAGATGGGGCACATAAGAAGCCAATGCCCAAAATTCTTGAAGGAGAAAAAGGAGAAACAACACAAAAGGAAAGAAAAGAGGAAGGTGTAACGCCCCGGCCCAATGGGCTTTCACCAGGTGTGCCCAGCACAGTACGTTACCGGGCTGTAGCCCAAGCACCCCAAAGCCTCTCCGCGCCACTATTTCTCAGCAACGGCGCATTATTGAGGCCGAGTCTTGAACCCGCAACCTCCTTGATAAGGAGTTTTCAAACCACTCCTCATCACCAATTGAGCTGCAGCTCAATTGGTGATGAGGAGTGGTTTGAAAACTCCTTATCAAGGAGGTTGCGGGTTCAAGACTCGGCCTCAACAATGCGCCGTTGCTGAGAAGTAGTGGCGCAGAGAGGCTTTGGGGTGCTTGGGCTACTGATAGTGCATTATTTATAGTTATTTTTATATAGTATTTTAGTAGTAATTAATTAGTTTTTATATAATTTTAATTTAATATATATCTAATTTGCTTTGTTTTATATTTTCAGGGACTTTGGGGCTGCTAATAGCAATTTCAAGCACATAGCCGTGTTCAGGGGAAATTCTGGAGCATTTCTGCAAAAACCCTCAATACACGCCCCAGGTCACGGGCGTGACCTAGGGGCGTGACCATGGCCACGACCGTGTATCGCTTTCAGCTCACAGAACTCGCTGCCACGTCGGATTAAAGTTACACGCCCCAGGTCACGGGCGTGACCGGGGGCGTGACCTTCAAGTCACGGGCGTGACTCGCCCAACAAGCATTCAATTCAAGCAGTTTCTGCCGCCGAGTCGTTCCAGCTTACACGCCCTTGGTCACGGGCGTGACCGAGGCCGTGCCCTCTCCCTCAACTGCCAAATTAACTCCAGATCGCGCCGTTTCCCGCCGTTTCCTGACTCGGTCAAGACACGCCCTAGGTCACGGGCGTGACCTAGGCCGTGACCCGTCGAGATGATCAATTTTGGCGGTTTTTCTTCCCCAACGTTCCCGGGCTTTCAAGACGCAATTACGCAGCTTACACGCCCTTGGTCACGGGCGTGACCAAGGGCGTGACTCAGCAATTTTCTGCCTATAAAAGCCAGCTGCTGCCAAAGTGATGGGCATCCAGGCCATGCTTAGTTTGGATCGTTTCTAGTATAGTTTTTCTGCATTTTTCTTAGTGTAACTTTATTTTATGTCTTGTCTTTTTTAATTCCTAGCTTAGATCTACTTTACATGCAATTGTACTTTTCTTTACTTAGAAATAAAAATAACTTTCTTCTCAATTATGTTTTGATTTTCATAGTATTTGGTCGGATGAATTCTTAAGCTTTTATCTTTTCAAAATCTCTTATTCATAGTTTAGTTTGGAAAACTAAGATTTACCGTTGATTTGCAATTTTTGGTTTCATATTTCTAGGGTATGATAATCAAGTTTGATCCGTATTTTAGTGTATCGAGAGATCCGTAAATACGGGTAGATCGCTCATCGGTAAAAAGAGTTGTATGCATTCCTCGAGAGAGGGTGACGCAAATCTTCCGGATTAGAGTCAAATCCAATAGTGGGGCTCACCGCATAAAGCAAGCTTAGGGGTTTCGACTGGCCGAGGGGTCTTAATCGATCAACCTAAGGTTAGGTGGTAGTTCTCTCGAGAGAGGTTCTATCATATTTTGGGAACCTCCACGGTCAAGTTTGTCTAAATCGATTTCTTTTGAATTCTAGATTTACAAAACATTTCACTTAAGAATGATTCCCGATCAAATGTTTCTTTTCTTCTAATTATTTTCAAAACTCTATTTTACTGCCGATAAAATAATAATAATTTGCGTGAGTAGAAGTAATCAACAGACCCGTGGAATACGACACTTGATATTTATTTGTTTTGAATATCCTATGCTATGAATGATAGGTGCTCTTGCCTATAGTTCGCAGAATTTGGAGAATATTATTTACATCTTAAATTTTAGCTACCAAGTTTTTGGCGCCGTTGCCGGGGAGTACTTTTTTGTTGATATTTTGAAAGCGTGAATTTTATTAATTTTATCATTCTCTTTCTCCACCCCCATTTCTCTTTTTGCTTTTTCTTTTAAAATTCACTTCTATTAGGTAACGGTTGTTTAATTTTCTTTTTAAAAAAAAAAATGATGTTATCGCAGTTGGCCGCAAAAGTTGCCGAGCTTCAAAATAAAGTTGATCTTTTGGAAGCCGCGCGAATGCGCCAAATTATTTGTCATTTTTGTGGGCATCATCATTCTAGTGAGGAATGCTATTTTTCATTTCAAAAATTTTCTCATGAACATCAAATTAATTTTTCTACTGAAAATTATAATTTTTATAATGAAAATAATAATTTTTATGATGAAAATAATTTTTCTTTAAATAATGATTTGAATGAATTTCCTTCTTACTCTGATGTTGATTATTCATGGTGGCAAGGTCACCCGGATAGTTTTCAGTGCGAAAATGGAAATTCCTTCAATTATGATTTGCATTCCTCGCCTTTTCCACAAATTTGTTCTTCTTCTGATCTTGAAATTTTTCCGAATGTTATTTCTCTCACTTTAAATGTTTATTCTCAAGATCAAGAAGAACAATTGTACCAAGAATTTCGCAAAGTCATGGAGACACCGGACGAATTAGCAAATGAAAATTTTTCTTCTTCTCCTTCGCCCGCCCTTTCTTCTCATTCTCATGAAATTATAATTCATGAAGAAATTGTGTCTCATGAATTTTCTCCCCTTTGCATTGATTTTTCTGATAATTCTTTTATTTTTGAAAATAAACAACCGACGCTTAATCATGTATTTTCGCAAGAAACTCCTCCTTGTGAAAAATTTTCTGACTCGCTAAATCCTGATTCTTTTTATACTAACGATTTTCATGTAGAGGATGAGCCGTTGCAACCAAACGTCTTCACCGATTCATTTGCCGCTCATCTCCAACAATCCAAATTACCCAAGGTATGTATAGGTAATTTGGATTCGCAATTTCACGCTAACGGACAACGGAAGAGTCAAGAGTATAGCGGAGGAGTCGCCGGGCAACGGATTTCGGCATGCTCACCTGAGCGTGAATTAAGGGAGTTGCCTGTGCATTTTCAATTTTATTTTCCTTTTTCCTAATAATAACCGTCTAGCTTAAAGACGGGAAAAAGAAAGCGCTCTTGGGAGGCACCCCTTGCTTATCTTTATTTTTCTTGCCCTTTACTTTTTCCGCATTTTATTTTCTTTTCCCTCCTACTTGGCTTATAAACATTGGGGACAATGTTTATTTTTAAGTATGGGGGTGTATTCTCCTATATTCAGTTTTTATTAAAAATCCAAAAAAAATTAGAAAATCTTTTTCAAAACTCACAAAAAAAATTGATTTTTTTATTCTTTATTTTCAATTTTGTTATAAAAATTTACAAAATTCAAAAAAATGTTTTCATTTAAAAAAACTATTTTAATTTCCAATAAAATAAATTTTGTAATATTAAATTTCTCCAAACTTCATTTATGCAAAATTGATTTTAATTATGAGTTTTCTTTATAGGCTTTTTAAAGAGTTTTCTTTTTATGTAGTTTTAATCTTATATTTCTCTTCAAAATATGTTAGATTTAATTTTTAGATGAATTTGATTTAATGAGTTTTTCATTATCTTGATTTGCTTAGAATATTTCTTAGTTTTACTTTCTCTCTTTAAAATATCATAATTCAATTTTGTAGTAATTGTGTTAAATATCTCTAGATTTTATTTATATTAACTTGAACTCATAGTTTCTTGTAGATTGCTCAAATTATTTTCTATGCTCTTAAAATGTTTCTTTGGAATTTGTTTAGCCTTTAAACCCTAGCCCTTTCCCTACCTTTTTGTTAAACCCATTGTTTGGCATAAAAAAATTTTGAAAAGATCATATGTCATGGGATGAGAGGATAAAATTCATCATTCCTAAACATATGCACCCAAATCAGTAAAAGATTATATGGCATGGAGTTGAGAGGATAAAATTCATCACTCCTAAACATATACATTTGGGATATAAAAAGAAGAAGAAATAAAAAAAAAAAGATGGAAATGAGAGGATAAAATTCATCATTTCCCATATACAAAGTAACTTCTTCAATGCCAATTTTACCCCATTTAGCCAAGTTCACTTGTTTATCCAAGATATTATTGAGAGAGCATAGTTAATATTTTGTAGTTTTCTAAAAGTTTCTCATGATTGTAAAGTTCTTATAATTTTAATCTTGGAATATTTTGCTTAATTCAATGCAATTTTGTTTATGAAGATTTAGTTAGAGAATTTCAAAACTAAAATTTATTCTACTCATTTCAATTTATGAATTATTAATTATTTCTTATAAATCTGAATTTTAATTTCTTAACTTATTTTGACATGAGTTTTATGAGATTTGAAGTGCATAATTTGAAGTAAATCTTTTTGGAAATGTCCTATAAATTCTTCTCATACTTATAAATTAGTTTTTGCTCTGGAATAGCAAAAGCTTAAGTATGGGGGTATTTGATAGTGCATTATTTATAGTTATTTTTATATAGTATTTTAGTAGTAATTAATTAGTTTTTATATAATTTTAATTTAATATATATCTAATTTGCTTTGTTTTATATTTTCAGGGACTTTGGGGCTGCTAATAGCAATTTCAAGCACATAGCCGTGTTCAGGGGAAATTCTGGAGCATTTCTGCAAAAACCCTCAATACACGCCCCAGGTCACGGGCGTGACCTAGGGGCGTGACCATGGCCACGACCGTGTATCGCTTTCAGCTCACAGAACTCGCTGCCACGTCGGATTAAAGTTACACGCCCCAGGTCACGGGCGTGACCGGGGGCGTGACCTTCAAGTCACGGGCGTGACTCGCCCAACAAGCATTCAATTCAAGCAGTTTCTGCCGCCGAGTCGTTCCAGCTTACACGCCCTTGGTCACGGGCGTGACCGAGGCCGTGCCCTCTCCCTCAACTGCCAAATTAACTCCAGATCGCGCCGTTTCCCGCCGTTTCCTGACTCGGTCAAGACACGCCCTAGGTCACGGGCGTGACCTAGGCCGTGACCCGTCGAGATGATCAATTTTGGCGGTTTTTCTTCCCCAACGTTCCCGGGCTTTCAAGACGCAATTACGCAGCTTACACGCCCTTGGTCACGGGCGTGACCAAGGGCGTGACTCAGCAATTTTCTGCCTATAAAAGCCAGCTGCTGCCAAAGTGATGGGCATCCAGGCCATGCTTAGTTTGGATCGTTTCTAGTATAGTTTTTCTGCATTTTTCTTAGTGTAACTTTATTTTATGTCTTGTCTTTTTTAATTCCTAGCTTAGATCTACTTTACATGCAATTGTACTTTTCTTTACTTAGAAATAAAAATAACTTTCTTCTCAATTATGTTTTGATTTTCATAGTATTTGGTCGGATGAATTCTTAAGCTTTTATCTTTTCAAAATCTCTTATTCATAGTTTAGTTTGGAAAACTAAGATTTACCGTTGATTTGCAATTTTTGGTTTCATATTTCTAGGGTATGATAATCAAGTTTGATCCGTATTTTAGTGTATCGAGAGATCCGTAAATACGGGTAGATCGCTCATCGGTAAAAAGAGTTGTATGCATTCCTCGAGAGAGGGTGACGCAAATCTTCCGGATTGGAGTCAAATCCAATAGTGGGGCTCACCGCATAAAGCAAGCTTAGGGGTTTCGACTGGCCGAGGGGTCTTAATCGATCAACCTAAGGTTAGGTGGTAGTTCTCTCGAGAGAGGTTCTATCATATTTTGGGAACCTCCACGGTCAAGTTTGTCTAAATCGATTTCTTTTGAATTCTAGATTTACAAAACATTTCACTTAAGAATGATTCCCGATCAAATGTTTCTTTTCTTCTAATTATTTTCAAAACTCTATTTTACTGCCGATAAAATAATAATAATTTGCGTGAGTAGAAGTAATCAACAGACCCGTGGAATACGACACTTGATATTTATTTGTTTTGAATATCCTATGCTATGAATGATAGGTGCTCTTGCCTATAGTTCGCAGAATTTGGAGAATATTATTTACATCTTAAATTTTAGCTATCAGCTACATCCCGGTAACGTACTGTGCTGGGCACACCTGGTGAAAGCCCATTGGGCCGGGGCATTACAGAAGGTGCTAAAGGAAAAGACATGGGATGACTCCTCTTCCTCCTCCTCCGAAGAATCAAGCGAGTCTTCATCAAGTGAAGATGAGGAAGCAAACATGTGCCTCATGGGACGTGGAAACGACGGCGACGGCATCAGTGTTCCTAGTGACACTGAGGTAACTCCTCCGACTTATGATGAATTGTTTAATGAATTTCTTGAAACTTGCAAAGCTTTTTATAAAAATATGAAAGATAGTATTTTATTAACTCGTGAAAATGAATCTCTTATTAAAGAAAATCAAAAGCTTTCCAAAAAGATAATTGTTTTAGAAAAGAGAAAGGTTTCTTGCCAAGAATGTGATCACTCTACTAAATTGGCAAAAGATATAGAAGAGTCACTTTCTAAAGCCCTCTCTCATGTCAAAACTCTTACAAAAGAGAAGGGGGAATTAGAAAGGAAATTAGAAGCCTCTCTTTTGCAAATCAAAAATAATAAAAAAGGTTTTGAAAATAGGTGTGTCATGCTTGTGAAAGAAAATTCTTTACTTAAAGCACAAGTTCATGATCTCACCATGGCCATTAAAAAATTTGGAATAAGCCAAAAATCACTGGACATGATTTTAGGGAACCAGTGCCATGGTTCTGGAAAGTTTGGGCTCGGATATCGAGGTGAGGGCTACCGCCCGACGCTAGCCACTAACGCCGGCGCTAGCACCTCATACCAGAAACCTGAAATTTCTTTTTCGAAATACTTTCCTTCTGTAAATCAAATTTATTCCAGCAAGAAAATTTTCCAGAAAAGGGTCTCAACCCCCTTTATTTCGTGTGCAAACTGTTATAAGTTGGGTCACACAACTAGTTCTTGCAGGAAAATAAAACAAAATACTTAAAAACAAATCTGGGTACCTAAGGCTTCCACTTATTCTATGGGAGGTTCTACTTGGGTATCTGGATCTTTACTCTCATCTTCTTTCTAGATGTGCAGGCAGGCTAAGGACAATAAAGACGTGTGGTACTTGGATTCATGATGCTCCAAGCACATGACGGGCAATAAAGCTAAGTTCCTTAGCCTAGAAAAGAAGAAGGGAGGGATCGTGACGTTTGGTGACAACGGAAAAGGAAGGATCATGGGAATTGGTACAGTTGGTAACGAATCCTTCACTATATCAAATGTTCGTTATGTAAAAGGGCTAAAACATAATCTTATTTCAATTAGCCAATTATGTGATAAAGGATTAGATGTTTTATTTGAATCTTCTATTAATCTATGCAAAATATCTAATCCTATTACAAACAATATTTTACTAACTGCACCAAGAATACACAATGTTTATATAGTTTCATTTCATGATCTTTCAAAATCATCTTTAAAATGTTTTATTACCAAAAATGATGAACTCGAACTTTGGCATAGAAGGCTAGGACATGCTAGCACAAAGCTTATTGTAAAACTTGCCAAAAGATATTTAATTAGAGGATTGCCTAGATTAAATGGAAATTTACCTTCACTTTGTTCACCATGTCAAAAAGGTAAAATTACTAGATCCTCTTTCAAAAGTAAAAATGTTATTTCTACGACAAGACCTTTGCAATTAATTCATATGGATCTTTTTGGTCCCGTTAGCACCGCAAGTCTTGGTGGTAGATTATATACATATGTTTAAATAGATGATTTTTCTAGATATTGTTGGACAATATTTCTATAATCCAAATCCGAAGCGTTCTGTGAATTTTCAAAATTATGTACTCGTATTCAAAATGAAAGTGAGTTAAAAATTAAATGCATTCGCTCGGATCATTGAGGAGAATTTGAAATTGAAAAATTTACATCTTATTGTGATATGTTAGGCATAAAACATGAGTTCTCCGCACCACGCACACCACAACAAAATGGTGTTGTAGAAAGAAAGAATAGGACACTTCAAGAGCTAGCACGCACTATGTTTTATGAATATAAATTACCTAGGTCCTTTTGGGCCGAAGCCGTAAACACATCATGTTATGTTATAAATAGAATCATGCTTCGCCCATCTTTGAATCTCACACCATATGAACTTTATTTTCAAAAGAAGCCTAATGTATCTTACTTCAAGGTTTTCGGTTGTAAATGCTTTATTTTAAATACAAAAGATAGCTTGGGAAAGTTTGATGAAAAATGTGATGAAGGAACATTTCTTGGATACTCTTCAACTAGTAAAGCTTATAGAGTTTTTAATAAAAGAACTAGAAAAGTTGAAGAGTCAATTAATGTGAAATTTGATAAGCATGTTCCTTATATAGAAAGACTTTCCGCAGGCAAAGAGGATGATCTATTACCTCCTTTGGAGCATGGTGATGAAGAATCTTCCAAAGAAGAAGAAGAGGAGGCCAAGAAAGATGAATATGTACCTCCAAGCGTCTTAAAATTCACAAAGGATTATCCACGGGAACTTATAATTGGTGAACCATCCATCGGGGTAAGAACTCGCTCTTCTCTTCATGAATCTTATTCAAATGTTTGCTTTGTTTCCGAAATAGAACCAAAAAATGTTTCTACTGCTTTAAACGATGAATTTTGGTTTTTGGCTATGAATGAAGAGTTAGAACAATTTGAGCGACATAATGTTTGGAAATTAGTAGAAAGACCATCTAATCACCCGGTTGTAGGCGTAAAATGGATTTTCAAAAATAAATTAGATGGTGAGTCTAGAATATCTAGAAATAAAGCACGCTTAGTAGCACAAGGATATTCACAAATCGAGGGGATAGATTTTGATGAATCTTTTGCACCCGTTGCTAGATTGGAGTCTATAAGAATTTTTCTAGCATTTGCAAGCTTTAAAAGAATAAAACTATTTCAAATGGATGTGAAAAGTGCGTTTCTAAACGGGTATGTAAAAGAAGAAGTTTATGTTGAACAACCCCCCGGCTTTATTAATGAAAATTTTTCAAATCATGTTTATAAACTAGAAAAAGCGCTTTATGGTTTAAAACAAGCGCCCCGTGCATGGTATGAAAGACTTACATCATTTTTATTAAAGCACGGGTATATTATGGGAAGTGCGGATAATACTCTCTTCATTAAGCACAACAATGATGATATAATTATTTTACAAATATATGTTGATGATATTATTTTTGGATATACTAATGAAGAGATGTGTAAAGAAGTTATTTTAGTGATGAAAAATGAATTCGAAATGAGTCTTGTTGGAGAACTTTCTTATTTCCTTGGTTTTCAAATATCTCAAAGAATTGATGGTATCTTTGTATGTCAAACAAAATATGTCCATGACATGCTTAAACGTTTTGGATTTGAAAACCTTAAACATGCTTCTACACCAATGAGTGCGTCACTTAAATTAGGAAAAGATGAATCGGGAATTTCAATTGATCAAACCTTATATAGAGGTATGATAGGATCCTTACTTTATCTTAGTGCAACTAGAAACGATATTATGTTTGCCGTATGCTTATGTGCTCGATTTCAAGCCAATCCAAAAGAATCTCATTTAAAAGCGGTAAAACGAATTTCTAGATATCTCATTGGGTCATCTAGATTAGGATTATGGTACCCACATAATGATTCATTTATATTGCATGGCTATTCCGATTCGGATTATGCCGATTGTTCACTTGATAGAAAAAGCACTAGTGGTACTTGTCATTTTCTAGGACCTTCATTAGTTGCATGGTCTAGTAAGAAACAAAATTCGGTTGCACTCTCCACCACGGAGGCCGAATACATTGCATTAGGGAGTTGTTGTGCACAAGCACTATGGATGAGCCAAACTTTAGAGGACTTTGGTTTTCATCTAAAAAATATTGAACTAAAATGTGACAACAAAAGTGCCATTGATCTCACAAATAATCCGGTACACCACTCTAGATCCAAACATATAGATGTGCGTCTTCATTTCATAAGGGATCACATTAAAAAGGAAAATGTAAGGATTAATTTCATTGGCACGAACTCTCAACTTGCTGATATATTTACTAAACCTCTTCCCGATGCAAGGTTTCAAATGTTAAGATTGGAATTAGGAGTCTTAGACATCTTAGGATGAATAACATGTAAAATGCTAATGTTTTATGCAATTTGAGCAATCAAAACATCTCTGAATACTATACAATTTCTGCATAAGACTACACTTAAGACCCCTAATCAATATCAAAAATAAAAAAATTTAAAATTCCTAAAAATCATGTACTGTTTGTCGCGCTTTCACTAGCGCTGGCGCTAGCGTGGGTGTTGGAATTTTCTGATTTTCAAAATTTCTAAAAATCACTTAAAATATTTTAGTCTATATGTACTACTTTGTTTTTGTATTTCTGACATTTGCTATTTTTGTTTTATTCATATTATGAAAAATCAACTACAAAAGTTCAAAATTCAAAAAATACAAAAATTTGTTTTTGTTGTTTGTGTTTTATTTATATTATGAAAAATCAACTACAAAAGTTCAAAATTCAAAAAAATACAAAAATATGTTTTTGTTATTTGTGTTTTATTCATATTATGAAAAATCTACTACAAAAATTCAAAATTCAAAAATTACAAAAATATGTTTTTGTGATTTTCTATTTTTATTTGATTTAAAATTGATAAAAAAAAACTGAAGGTTTTCAAGTTTGAGGAGTGGAGCAGATTTTCAGAAGAAAAGAAATTTTTGCTAAGTAAATTCGTCGAGATGTCTCGTGAAGTTCCGATGAATCTCGACGAATCCAGACAAAAGCCAAATTTCTAGTTTAAACAAGAGTTTTTCAACGGCTAAGTCAATTCGTCGAATGTTCTCGAGAACTCCCGACGAATTCCAATGAATGAAAACAGAAGACAGTTTTCAAGCTTTGTTCAATATTTTTCAACGGCTAAGTCAATTCGTCGAATGTTCTCGAGAACTCCCGACGAATTCCGACGAATGAAAACAGAAGACAGTTTTCAAGCTTTGTTCAGTATTTTTTAACGGCTAAGTCAATTCGTCGAATGTTCTCGAGAACTCCCGACGAATTCCGACGAATGAAAACAAAAGACAGTTTTCAAACTTTGCTCAGTATTTTTCAATGGCTAAGTCAATTCGTCGAATGTTCACGTAAAGTCTCGACGATGGCTAAGTCAATTCGTCGAATGTTCACGTGAAGTCTCGACGAATGACGGACAGACGGATTTCAAATTTATGTTTCAAGGAATTCATCATGCTTATCATATTCAAAACAAAAAAAACTGTATGATCTTTATTGCCAATATCAAGCTTGTATGATTTCTATTATTTAGAATTATTTACAATGTTAAAACATATTCTTTCAATTTACTATGAACATTGTTTTGCCTATCATGCTTTGATATATCTATTTAAAGTGCATCAATTGTATTGCAAAATGTGTATAACCAAGCTTAGCATGCCTCTAAGTATGAGTAAATGTTTTATGATTGATAATGATACATTTCACTCACTTATTTTGGTAATCAACATGTGTGTCTAAACCTAAAAATGCTTGCTTGTGTATTGTATTTGTACAATAAATTAAAACTTGCATACGTTTATTGACTACACTACATTTGAATTGCACTTATGAAATTTAGAAAGGTGGTTAAGTTAAAAATTTTGGTTTGTAAAACATGTGTATTCGGAGAATGTTGTCTCACAAATATAAAAAAAAATTATTTATGTAGACAAATATAACTCCACCAAGCACTACTTGAACCTCCTGATAAGTCTTCATAAGCATTGTGAGGTTGAGCACCTTGGAAAGAATAGTAAAGTGTCTTGTGCAAACCTTAGTTATTACACCACTTTGTTAAAAAAAAATTATGTGCATTAAAAATGTGTGAAAGTAATTTACTTGTGTTTTATTGTGCACTTTACTTTACATATGTCTTGTATTTTGTTGATTTAAATCAATTGTTAATATTGCCCAAAATACACTTATGTGCACATCATTAGCTTTCATAACACTTCTTCTCATGAGTATTGAATTCTAATGCTTTATCTATACTACTCTTTATATAAAAATGCACTAGATAACCTAGCATGATCTCTACAATGTTTTGGTATTTCTTGAACTTAGAATTAAGTAACATTGTAGTATAATCTCTCTTTGATATGTTCATTTCATGCTTGGTATTTTTATGAAAAACTTTGATATTTCAAAAAGGTTAAAACATCTTTCAATTTTGAACTAAAACTCATATTTTTACTTATGCTTTTCATGCTTACAAAAAGATGTTTCTTATAATCTTCCGCTATGCTAAAACTCTTATCTATTTATTTGAAATCTCTTCAATACTATACTTAAATTCTTTATCTTTCTCTATATTACAAAATCTCGATCATGCTTTATTTTTTTAAAATGCCTCCTTACTACCCTCACCCCCACCTTCTTTTGATAATACCAAAAGGGGGAGATTAATTGAAGAAATCTATATAGGAGAAATATAGAAAATTAAGGGGAGAATGTAATCTATCATTTAGGGGGAGTAACACATAATTGCATTTATGTAGGGGGAGCATTAAGATAGGGGGAGTATGCACAATTTCATCATGCTTATTATATACTATAGTTGCACTACTATCATGCTTATCATATACTATAAACATTATTGTTGATTTCTTGCTTAAGAGGATTTGTTATTATCAAAAGGGGGAGATTGTTGGACATGTGTGTCACATCCCTTTGTTTGAGAATAACAAATCCCATATTGTATTTGATATTGCTTGTAGTGTGTTTATAGTGTGCAGGAACTATAGGTGCAATACTCCACAGGTAGAAGGCAGCATGGAATCAAACTTTCTGAATGGAGCACTACCGCCAGCGCTAGAGGTTAACGCGGGCGCTAACGCTAACGCTAACGCCAGCGCTAACGCCAGGCGCTAGCTCAAGATCATCTCAGCGGTTTTGTCTCAGCGGTTAACGCTACCGCCAGCGCTAGCGATACCGCAGGCGCTATCTCAAGTTCGTGTACAGCGCCACGCAGCTGATGGTTCCGCAACCGCTCCACACAAACGCTACCGCAGGCGCTATCAGCTACCGCAGGCGCTAGCACTAAGATCTATAAAACGATGTGTTCTCTCTCATTTTGGGTTAGAACTTCCAGAGACATTACTTGTGCCCAAACTCTCGTGCTGCTACTCTGCCGAAACATCATCTCCCACTCAAAGCCAAAGAAGAAATTCTGGAGAAGGAAGCCATCATGCTGCATTCGAAGAACGATCGCTTCGACCTCGCTTGTGCTTCAGCGATCCTTCATCCTCATCTCCAAAAATCTCAAGAGGGAGTTTGCATGTTATTTACTTCACTTCTTTATTTGTATCTTGTAGTGAAATCGCCTTGTTTTTGGCGACTAGGTCCTTGCGCGGCTTAGGGGGAATTCGCCACGTGAGTTGGAGAATAGGTCTTGGTGATTAGATCTAGGGGGTGCTCGAGGCCATATCCAAGTTTGGGTTGGCTAGAGCGGCTTGAGGCTTTATCCGGGGAAGGATAGGATAAAGCCAACCGGTTTGTGGGGATACAAGTCGGTATAGAAAAGGAAAAGAAATTCACTTTTGTACGCCTCCGATTTCTAGCGATATTGAAATCAAATTTTGTAAACACCCTTTTTATATAATGCAATCATGATTATATTTGTGTTTATTTGATTTCTCTCAATTGGCGTAAAATTTCTTTATTGCACAAATGTTATTACTAAATTGTCATCTTATTTCCTATTAATCAAAAACAACTTAGTAATTATCTTGAAAATTATAAAAAGAATTTTATTCCCTTATTCACCCCCCCTCTAAGGGCGCCGTAAGATCCAACAAATATGGCCTCGAGCACCCCCTAGACCTACACCCTAGACCTAGTCGCCAACACGAGGCGAATTTCTGCCTTAAGTCCTTCCCAGACCTAGTCGCCAACACGAGGCGAGTTTACTAAAGGATTACAAGAAAAGATGTGAAATAAAAATACAATAATATAAAAACTCCCTCTATGTGGATCTCTTGGAGAAGTAGACGAAGACTCACAGAGTATGATCGTAGTCGATGCGGTCTTTCGTCATGATGATGACGCGTGTTGAAATCTTCTCCACGGATCTCCTTAAGCCTTCGTGGATTTGAGGGAGTATCTCTCTGAACCTTCCTCTCTATGTTGTGGCACGAAGCTTTGGAATTTTGGATCTCAAGAGGATGAAGAAGACGGATCCAAGGGGTCCTTTTTATAGCCTTAGAGCTAGCGCCTGCGCTATAGGTACCACCCGCGCTATCCCGGTTTAAGAAATATTCTCCGCGTGAGAATTCTTCATTTTAAGTAAGTCGGCCGCCTTCCTCTATTGCTTTGCGCTACCGCCGGCGCTATCAGCTACCGCCGACGCTATCTGCTTTCTATGTATGCATCCCGCCAGCTTGAATTTCACTTTTGCGCTTTCAAGCGCTAGCGCCTGCGCTAGCAGCTACCGCCTGCGCTAGCAGCTACCGCCTGCTTTAGCAGCTACCGCCTGCTCTAACAGCTACCGCCAGAGCTACCGCCTGCTCTAGCAGCCAGTTTTGAGTTTTGGCTCCAAACTCGGGCGTTTCTTTCATATGTTATCCTTGAGTCATATGGACTTGTTTTCATGCACATTTAAACACACATGATCAAATACACATAGGATTTGTTATTCTCAAACCTAGGAGATGCGGAAGACCATGTTCCAACATCAGGCAGTGAGTTAGGAAGTGCATCATCATCCAGTGATGATGAAGATAATGAAGAAGAGAAGAACTTCTGCATGATGGCAATCAATGCCTCAGCCAACAATTTTGATGAAGAAAAATCAGAATCAGAAGCAGAAGATGATGCACATCAGGTAATATCTAATTTTGATTTTACTTCAGTTGAATTCAAAGATGAATTCAAGGTTCTTTGCTTAGACTTAATAAAATCTGAGAATGAAATAATCTCACTCAGACATAAGCTAGCTGAAATAAATCAAATAAGTGAAGAAAATGTAAATCTTAAGAAAGATTTGGCTGCCTCCAGGGAACATATTGTTGTCATTGAGAGCAAGTTGTCTTAAGCCATGAAGTTTGAAGAATACCTCAATGGGAGAAGCATCAAACTGATGAACATTACAAGCACAGTAAATGCTAAACTTAATAGCAAACTAGGCTTGGGTGCTTCATCAAGCGAGCCACATCTAATTAAGAAGAACATACTCTCTACACCATAAAATTCATCTCGGCTAAGAGCAAAGAGGTTGTAGATGAAAATAAATACATTTCAAGTAAGACTGTCGAGAATAGCAGAATTCAGCAGAATTCGTCGAATGGAGCTCGACGAAATGTATCCACTTCGTCGAACGGAGCTCGGCGAACTCTGAAGACAGATTTTCACTATAGTCATTATATGAACGAAGCTCGACGAAATCTCAGTCATTCGTCAAACGACGCTCGACGAACTAAGCCTAGTTCGTTGAACAGAAACTATACATCAAATCTGAACAATTCTTATTCTTCACATTCTAAGAATCCTTTCACTGAATGGATAATACCTCCAAGGAGATATCATCCACAAGGTTATAAGGACCAACCTGAAATGTCTTTTATTTCAGATTTTTGTGGAAATACAAAAAGACCCCAAGGTAGTCTGGGTCAAGAACAAATAGTTTTTGTTTTTGTTTTTGTTTTTGCAGGTACACAGCTGTCCAAGAATAAATGAAAAATGGTATTTGGATAGTGGCTGCTCAAAGCATATGACAGAAATCAGATTTTGATGATTTTAATTGGTATCAGAAATCAAATTCTCAATTGGTAAAAGAAATTTTCAATTTGGTAATACCTTAACAGATAAGTCCAATATATTTAACTATAAGACAATGCTTAAACCTATTGAAAATATTTTTAAGTCCAATTATAATCAACAAAAAGTTATAGGATTCAATTGAATTTTCTATCTTAAAAACAAAGTCAGATAACTTCATGTTCCTACAGACTTTCTCAGGATCATCAAGATTTGAGTATTCTTCTCTAGTTGCATTGATTAGAAATGATCATAGCACTGAGTTTTTGAATCTCTTCTGATAAGAGAATTCTATAAGAAGGAAGGTATCAGGCAATGTATTTTTGAGAAGATAAAAATTCCTTAGAATCCATTAACAGCTATAGCAATTCAAGTCTATAAAAACTTTCTATCATAAAATAAGAATTCCTTAGAATCCATTAAAAGCTGTAGCAATTCATCATATTAATAGAATCCTATTGAAACAAAATCTAGGAAAATTAAAAGAAGAAGAGAAATTAAAAGAAGAAGAAATTTAATAATTAATGATTAAATGCTTTCAAAAGAACAAATTAATCTGTTCATTCTATATATCTGTTCATTCTATATATTTTTCCTTCTAATAAAGCATAAAGGGTTTATAACAAATCCTCTCTTAAAATAGAAGAGTCTATGCATTGTTGGAACTAACCTATTAAATGAGGAGAGGAACACTACCTATACCAGAAACATTTTGCAGGTACCAGAGGTCACTTTCAATTGGTATCAATTGGCTTTCAATTGGTATCAGACTATCAGAGACCTCAACTAATATTAGAGGACTTTCAATTGGGATCAAAATATCAGTTGCAGAAACAAAAGAAAGGGTTTACACTCTCAAGACAGAGAATGCAAATGAAATTGCAAGTTCAATATCAGAAAACCAGAACTTTCTACAGGAACAATAGCAATGATAATCTTGCATCCTTCCCTACCTCCATCAACTGTCCCTTCTTCAAGGGGCCTAGCTTCAGGCCTTCCTGAAACTAGGCAGGGGGAGAAGTTTTTATGAACAAGCTCCATTTGATGCAGTTACTCAGGGGGAGTTGTTCTATAAACTAGGCAAGGGGAGAAATCTGAAGAACCTCCAGTCTCAGGGGGAAGACACTCTCAGGGGGAGATGCCTTCAGAAAGGGCAAGATGACAAGCACAGCTAATCATAATTATAAAGCTGTTCAGATTAGAAAGCGGATTGTAGTATTAGAAAGTAGATTCAAAATACAGTTTTGGATTTAAAAGAAGCAGCAGATAACATATTCAGAATATAAAGATTCAGTTCAGATCAAATTCTGAAAGCTGAAACGCAGCATATATAGTTCAGACAAAATCAGAAATCAGAATTCAGAATTATCAGATCAGATTTCAGATTTCAGAATTCAGATGTCAGATTTCAGAGAAAATCAAAGGTTCTGATTGTATTTTTATCAGTTTTAGTTTTATTGAAATGTAATTTCAAAACTCAGAGTACTATTCATTTTATATCTGATAAAATATTTAAAATATATCAGATATATATATGCTCTGTTGTTTTTGCTGTATTATTGTTTGTTTATTTTCAATTTTTGTCAAATAGTGTCCTAACCTAAATAGGGGGAGATTGTTGGAACAACCTTATTTCTGATTTGGGCTAGGATCACTATATGTTGACTAAGGACAAAGTTTACCCCAATGTATAGTTTATGGGTCAAGAGTTTAGGCTGTTAGAACTCAAGATTTCATTCAGATTCTGCGTTTGACGAACGGCTACCTGCATTCGACGAACAGCGCTCTGCGATCGATGAAATCATTCAAGCACTGCGTTCGACGAACTGCTCTCTGCGTTCGACGAATGGCATGCTCTCTGCATTCAATGAATGGCATGTCCTTTGCGTTCGACGAACGATTATCTGCATTCGACGAACGACGTTCTGCGCTCGACAAAATCCAGTCGTCTCAGCAGTTCAGAGGTCGACAAACAGATTATCTCAGCGGTCGATGAACCCG
Source organism: Dactylorhiza incarnata (assembly GCA_033032865.1). Taxonomy (NCBI): domain Eukaryota; kingdom Viridiplantae; phylum Streptophyta; class Magnoliopsida; order Asparagales; family Orchidaceae; genus Dactylorhiza; species Dactylorhiza incarnata. Next base: position 13,902,789 of record JAWHQI010000028.1, read on the forward strand.
TCTCAGCGGTCGAAGAATTTGCCTAAGTGCAGCGCTCGACTAATTATAGTATCAGCGGTCGACGATCCCATCTCAGCGGTCGACAAACAGATTGGTTCAGCGGTCGACGAACAGACCCCGGCTCAGCGGTCGACGATTTTGCTCAAGCTCAGCGGTCGATGAATTTATCCAGGCTCAGCGGTCGACGAATACTTCTGTTCGACGAACTCCAGTCTGCGTTCGACGAACACCTTCAGATCGACGAAAGTTCTCCACAGCTCAACAAAATTAATTCTTCCAGCAAGATTTATTTGAGGTCGACGAACTAAATATTGCGTTCGATGAAAATTCTTGAGATCGACGAAAATCTTCTATACAGCAGAATTATTTCAGAAGATTATATTTATTTCATTCTCTGAACTCAGATCGACTACAACAATGACTCTTTCTATCAGATCAAGTAAGGAAAATACATTTCCTTTATTTATTCCAAGATTATAGCCGTTGACATTCCTCGGAAAAGGGCATTTCGTGGAAAAGGAAAGAGATAAAACGGCGCAACAGATTTGTGTTTTCAAAATAGCTTTTCAGGTATATTTATTCCTTAATATAAGGGATCTGCAATTAATGTCTGTCAGAGATTTCAAAAGAAAATAAGGAAGAAAATATAGTAGATTACTTACAGCATCTTTTCACGACAGAATCAATACAGAACACAACACATTTTTTGTACAGAAAAAAAAGAACAGGAAAAGAAAGAGAGAAATATACAGGAAGAACAGAAGAACAAAATCACACAGATCTTCATCTTCTTCCTCCTCCAGCATCTCTTACTTACTGAGAACATCTTCATCAACAATACTCTCTCAGTCATCAGCTGTAAGTACAGATCTCCAAAGAGCAACAAAAAAATCTTAGAAGCATTCTTGTCTTTCAGATTTACCAGCTACAGGAAGATCATTTCTTTCAAGAAAAGCTCCAGCCAATCTACTGTCAAACAACTTCATATCAGACAGAGGAACTTTTTCAACATACATCCACTAGAGTCTTCTCTCAGCATCTTGACAGAGAAGAACATCTAAACCCCTCTCTATCCCATCTTGTACAGGGTTAAAACTCCCTTCAAAAGTTTACCTCTTGGTGGCAAGACACCTTATCAAAATATCCTGCTTGGTTTTTGGGCACCTTATCAATAGCTCATTGGTGTGAGGGCACCTGATCAAAAATCCTTGTGGATTCCTACCAAGGGTGGTAGAAGAGTAGACGTACCCAAGTTTAGTGGGGAACTACTATAGCTCCTTGTGTCTTCTGTGTTTGTTTTACTTTTCTGTGTTTGTGCTGTGTGCCTTCTTTGTGTTTATTTTTATTACTCACTCTCTATACACATATATATATATCACTATTTTTAATTCCACAATAAAACTAAGGGAAACTGTTTTAAAACTATATTCACCCCCCTCTAGAGTTAATTTATGATCTAACCTCCACTTTCAGTGGGGTTCAATGCCTAAAGCAAGCTTAGGGGTTTCGATTGGCTGAGGGGTCTTAATCGATCAACCTAAGGTTAATTGGTTGCGTATTCTCGAGAGAGACGCTTTCATGATTTGGGAACCTCCACAGCCGAATTATTCTATAATATTTGTTATGAATTCAGATTTTACGATTTATCCAACTTAAGAAGGATTTTCGATCAAATGCTCTATTCTTCCTTTTCTCTTATTATTCTAAACATCCTTTTATATTTAGATAAAATAATATTAATTTGCGTGAGTAGAAGTAATCAACAGACTCGTGGAATACGACACTTGATATTTATTTATAAATATCCTATGCTATGAATGATAGGAGCTCTTGCCTATAGTTCGTAGAATTTGGAGAAATTATATATCCTAAATTTTACCTATCAAGTTTTTGGCGCCGTCGCCAGGAAGTTATTATTGTTGATATTTTGAAAGCGGAAATTTATTAATTTTATCATTCTTTTTCTTCAACCCCCAAATTCTCTCTTTCATTTTTTTTAAATTCCATTCTATTACGTAACGATTGTTTTATTTTATCAAAAATGTTATCTCATTTGGCCGCTAAAATTGCCGAGCTTACATACAAAATTAATATTTTGGAAGCCGCAACCAAGCGTCAAATTGTTTGTCATTTTTGTGGTGCGAATCATTCTAGCGAGGAGTGCTATTCTTATTTTTATTCTCAAAATCTTTATGATCAAAATAAATTTTCAATAGACTATAAATCTTATGAAATTCCTTCTTGCTCCGTTAATAATTATTCGTGGTGGCAAGATCACCCGGATAATTTACGGTGCAATGAAGAAATTTCGATTGATCAAAATTTGTATTCCTCCTCATTTTACCCACAAAATTCTTCTTCTTCTTCTCTTGGTGGTTCTCCGGATCTTCCTATTCAAAATTTGAATAGTTATTCCCAAGAAGAAGACAATATTTTATACCAAGAATTTATTAAAATAATGTGTGTGACGAGCGAAATAGAAGAAAAACATGTTTCTTCTTCTACTCCGCCCGACTCTATTCCGCTTTTTCATGAATTTTCAAACCAAACACATAAATATTTTGGAATCAGAATTCATGAAAATTTTGTCGCCCATGAATTTAGTCCACTTGGTCTTTCCGATAAATTTTTGGATAACAATTTTGTTTTTGACAATGAACAACCAGAGCTTGATCATGTATTTTCGCAAGCGCCTCCTCCTTGCAAAAATTTTTCTGACTCATTTATTTGTGAATCTTTTTATACTAATAATTTCCCGGTTGAAGATGAGCCGTTGCTACCACAAATATTTGATGAGCCATTGCTACCACAAATATTTGATGATCCGTATGCCGCTTATCTTCAAAAATCCAAATCACCTCAAGTATGTATATGTGATTTGGATTTACATCTTCAAGCTCTAGGACAAAAGGAGAATCACATGTTAAGCGGATGAGTAGCCGGGCGACTGACTTCGGCACATTCACCTAAGCGTAAATTAAGGGAGTTGCATGTGCATGTCTCCTTTCAATTTCCATTTCGCTAACACTAACCGTCTAGCTTAAAGACATGGAAAAAAGCGCTCTTGGGAGGCACCCCTTGCTTATCTTTCATTTCCTTGCATTTTTTTATTATGCACTTTTCTTTCAATTTCTATTCATACTTATTTTATAAACATTGGGGACAATGTTTATTTTTAAGTATGGGGGTGTATTCTCCTATATTAAGTTTTTTTTAAAAATTCAAAAAAATTGAAAAACTTTTTCAAAAATCATAAAAAAATTGTTTTTCTTTCTTTATTTTTCAATTTTGTTATAAAAATTTACAAAATTCAAAAAAATGTTTTCCTTTAAATTTTTATGTCTTTGTGTGTTCTTTTTATGCAATTTAAAATACAAACAAAAATATAAAATTTTAAAATTTTAATTTCTTGCGAAAGGGCCGTGTTGGGCTTTCAAAACTGCCTAGTACCTTGCAAGCCCGTCATTGGGTAGCCCTTGGGAAGTCCAAGAATATTAAAAAAAATTGTTTTAATATAAAAAAATCCAAAAAAATTCTAATAAAATAAGTTTTCTAATATTAAATTTCTCCAAACTTCATTTAAACAATTAATTTTAATTATGAGTTTTCTTTAAAGGCTTTTAAGGAGTTTTCTTTTCATGTATCTCTATATTTTATTTCTCTTCAAAATTTGTTAGATTTAATCTTTAGATGAATTTGATTTAATGAATTTTTCATCATCTTGGATTGTTTAGAATAGTTCTTAGTTTGATTTTCTCTCTTTAAAATATCATAATTCAATTTTGTAGAAATTGTGCTTAACATCTTTAGATTTTACTTATATTAATTTTAGCTCATGGATGCTTAAGATTTCTAAAAATTTCTTTCTATGCTTCATAATATTTCTCTTTGGAATTTTATAGCCTTTAAACCCTAGCCCTTCCCCTACCATTTGTTTAACCCATTGATTGGCAATATAAAAAATTATATAAAAGATCATATGTCATGTAATGAGAGGATAAAATTCATCATTCCTAAACCTATGCTCCCAAATTTGTAAAATATTATATGGCATGGAGTTGAGAGGATAAAATTCATCACTCCTAAACATATATATTTGAGATATTTACAAAGAAGAAGAAAATTTAATAAAAGATGGAAATTAGAGGATAAAATTCATCATTTCTCAAACAAAAAAACTTCTTCTATGCCAATTTTTATCCTACTTTATCCAATATAAATTGCTAATCCAAGATTATTATAAGGGAGCATAGATAGTATTTTGAAGTTTTCTAAAAAGTTTCTTATGAGGTTTAAAAATTTCTATAATTTTAATCTTAGATTATTTTGCTTAATTCAATGCAATTTTGATTATGAAAATTTAGTTAGAGAATTTTGAAACTAATATTTATTCTACTCAATTTAATTTAAGTAAAAGCACTAGATTGCAATGCATGATTTCTACAATGTTTTCTTTACTTGAAATACGAATTAGTTACATTGTAGCTATTATCTTTCTGAATATGTTAAATCATGCTTGCCTATTTGTTGTGAAAATTTTTCAAGGATAATGCTCATTATATGTGAAAAGTCTAGAAATATTATTGGAATTGTCAAACCATAACAAAATAAATCTTTTTTTTGCTTATCTTGGTTACCTCCCTTTTTCGCATTATTGATTTGATCAAGTATTTTTACCATGTTTTTTCATGCTTTTTAAGGTATCTTCTTCACTTGTGTCTTTCAAACTCTTTTTCTCTTTTTTTCATCAAGTGTTATCTTTCAAAATGTTTTGTTCATTATTTTCTAACAAGTGGTAGAATGGCTTGGTAAAGTACATGGGATGTTATTACTCATGCTTATCATATTCTTTTTCCGCCGTGTTACTCTCTCTTAGCTCGATCATTACTTATTTTATTTTCAAGAAAACTCTTAATCCTCTCTTAGTGTACAACCCCATATTCACCGGGTGGGTCCTCCAGGCCCAAGAGGGTAAAGGCAGGCAAGATAGGTCAAGAAGGGCACTCGCCTTGGTCAAGAGAGGCAGGGGAGCTTCAGGGCGAGTGCGAGCCTCTTCCGCAAAGCACTCACTCACTTAGTAGTGCTGATGAGTCCCAATTATATACACTTTTATGGACTCATCTGGGCCGATTTTATAGTCTTTACACCACACTTTAGGCATGTTTTCGTACATATTTACATTCATATTTGTTATTCCCTGTTAGGTGCATTCTTAGGCCGTTTTTGTGTGCAATTGCACGCTTTGCTGTTGGGGGCAAGCACTTGGTGCTCCCCAATCTATTTTCTGTGTTTATTTGGTGCTGGAGGTATTCCCAGCTGGGTTGCTTTGTATGCAGGTGATCTGATCGTCCTGTTTTCCCCAGAATTCATGTCTGTGCATATCGCACGGTCGTGCGTTTCCTTGACGCACAGTCGGTTGCGGTCGTGCGTTTGTGCCTGGGCAGAAAACGGAGCGTCGGAGTCTACTCGTGCATTTTTACGCACGGGCGGTTTGCCAGTGCGTGAGTAAAACACACGGTTGACCAGTGTATTCTTGATTTCAGAGCGTCGGATTTTGCCCGTGCATATGTACGCACGGGCGGTGTTGATCGTGCGTAAGCAAAACGCACGGGCGGCGCAGCATTTTCCCCAAGTCAAGTTTTATCATTTAATAACGCACGGTCTGCGCACGGTCGTGCTTCGACCGTGCATGACCATTTTCTGATAGAATTTCTATTTAAGCCGCAGGTCTTGCCCTATTCTGGATCGATCATTTTCCTCCGCCGTTTTTGAGCCCTGTTCGCCTCTTCCGCCCCCAGCATCATCTTCCACCACCAGGAGGTGCTCCGGGACTATTCTTCACGCCTATCTTGAGCCCGGAGATCATCTCGGCCTCCTCCTTCATCCTATAGCTTCAAAGGAGATCTAGCCGCCATTGCCATCAAGCAAGGGGAAGTTTGCAACCTTTACCGGATCGTGAGACGAAGAAGACGGGCTCATTGGAGAGTCGTGACAACTCTCTCTACCCCGGACGTAGTTGAGGACCGAGCTTGGACGCGGATTGACAACCTAGCGATTCCAACCGTGACTCCTCGACGAGCCTTCGTATTCGATCGATTTCTTGCCTTGTTCTTCTCTTATTGATGTGTATATGTTGTAGATCTTTATTATTATGATGAAGTGGCACTTAAACTAGCAATTGCTAGTGGCGTGCTTGTCGACGAGGTGCTTGCGACCCTCATCCGTATGCCCACTCTTCCATCTGCCTAGCGAAGCGTGGCATAGCGTCCCGTGTAATCCATTCGCCTAACGAAACAGCGCGCTCAAGGACTGCACAGTTTGATTCCTCTTACCTACTCGTCCATCCGCCCTTGCGACGCAGTGCGCTCAAGGCCTGCCTAGTCTCCATCCCGCCAAGCGAAGCATTGCATAGCGGCATTTCATAGGAGTAGTTATAGTTGTTTTTCTTTATTTTCCACAAATCAAATCACCCACTTTCGCACCCATCCGACTAAAGGACTTCAATCTCAAGTTCTGTCTCAATAGTAAACTCCACCTTACTGTGTTCCTTTGAGATTGATACTTGGGGATTCATTCCCATTTTATATTACTTGAATGATCGGTACACTGCCGTTTCGTGCCGCAGTCTTACTACCGCCTATAGCGGTGTGCTAAGATTTGCGCATCAAGTTTTTGGCGCCGTTGCCGGGGAACACAGTCGTGTGAGTTTTCTGGAGAGGGAGAATCTGAGATTTGAGCCATTCCATTTGTGTATTGCATTTTTTTGTTTTATTTCTTGTTATTATTAGGTTGCTCTAGTAAATTTTTGTTAGGTGTGGTATTTTGCACAATAGTGTTTTTATTTTGAATCATTTTATCTTCACACTATGTGGGCTTCATTTAATATTTGTTGCCATTGGTGTGGAGATATCTCTCACACTAGTGATAGATGTCCAAAGGGAGATAATATACCTAGCACTCAAGGCCCAGCATATTGAGCACCGACTTCGTCTGGTACTCCATATGGTGCGCGTAAGTCCTATGGCTATTCTGCCGAGCCTTTACCGTCACACTTCTTTTCGGCTTCAGCTCCTGCTGTGCCAAAGAAGCCCGCAAGGCAGTGCTTGTTTTGTCAAAGCATGGATCATGCCTTGAAGGATTGTGCTGCATTCCTTCGCCAAATGGACGAGGATGACGAGCCGGATATCCGGATCGTCCCGACTCCTACTTCTGGCAGCGCACCTTCAACATCTGGCTATGTGCCCATTTCACCTTCAAGTTTTGAAGGGTATGATGTGGACACAATCACCAGATGTGTGGCTGATCTAGGCTCTGACATAGCTGAGCTTATATCCCATGTGCATATATCACCGTGTATAGATTCGATTCCTTGTGAGGAATCGGTGCTTGACTTTTATCCAAGCCCTATCCCTCCCCCTATTGTGCATTCTATTACATTTATCTCTGATAACATTGTTGAAGATGCGTCGCAAGAGGAGGCTGGCGATCTTTGTGTTGTGCCTATTCCAATGGAGGAGTACAACCTTCTAGGTGAAGATGAGTTTTCCTCAACACCGGTGGAGGAAGTGCAAATCCTAGAGAAGGCCACAATTGATCCCACCAAACTTGCGGCATTGTCAACAATGCCGACATTATTTTACTTCCCCAACCTGATGGGAGTGAGACCGGGATCACTCCCCCGCTTGATTTTTATTTATGTTCTTCTTCTTCTTTATTTCTTGACCCCCTTTCTTCATCTGAGCCTGTGCAGGTTGAGTCTTCACAGGTACTTCAGGAGGACTTGGAGCATTATGCTCAAGTCAATAATGAGAGCATCCTCTTATGTGAGGAGGTTGATCCCCCCTCCGTAGAGGAAGCTCCACTCATTGCCTTCTCCTCCTGCTGCCTCCCTGGAGATGATACTTGCTGGGCAAGGATTTAGTTTGTGGTGAGATGAGTGAGGACCAGCTCTCCTCCTCTTCTTACTTTTTATTCCCTCTACTTGTGACGAGCAGGTATTATTTATATTTGGGTAGAGGCGTAACTGTTCTATCACCGTGTAAGGCCCCAGAAATTATAAAATTAGAGTGGGGTGCGGATAGCTTGTAGATGGGGTGCGGATAGCAATTTCATTTTAGGGTTTAATAAAAACCCCAGCCAACCCCCCTCTCTCCCGATCTCTCCTACCCGATCCCCTCTTCCTCTCGTTCGCACAGGAAGTCCGCCGCCCTCTCTCTATCGCTCTCTCTCTCATTTTCGCTCAGGCCACCGCACAAGGAGAACCCGATCTTCTCCCTCCCTCTCTCTCTCTCTCGTTTTCCTGGAGCTAGGGCAGCCGCAAGCTAAGAGGAAGAAGCTTCCTCTCTCTCTCTCTCGATTTCCTGGAGCTAGGGCAGCCGCAAGCTAAGAGGAAGAAGCTTCCTCCCTTCTTCCCGTCGCCGCCTAGGGCAAGGAGGACCTAGCTCCCCCTTCGCCTCCTCTCCCATCGGTTGGTGCAAGGGCAGCAAAGCCTCCTCCTCCTCCTCTCTTTGTCCCGGCCGCCGCCGGCTAGGAGAAGGCCGACCCATTTGGGTTGAGTGTTGCTGTGTGCGCAGCCGTGGAGCTCGTGCTTGGCCGTCGAAGTGCGAAGAAGAACTCACGTGGTCATTTCGGAGCTCGGACCGGTGTGCGGAAACCAAATCCGTGGCGTTCAACCTATGGCTCTAAAGCGGCTCGCAAGGGTAACGATTCTCTTTACCCTCATTTGGACATATTCTAGTCCATTCCGTGCATCATTGAGGCCCCTACCCAAAAGGGTGAGGTCGTGGCCTCCGACGGGTCGATTTGTGTTATCCCCATCAAATCTTGCATTCATGTAAAGTCCATGCGTGAAATGGACGTAGGCGCGCTGTGTGAAGCCCATCCGAGACGGTTCGTCCGGATTGGTGATGCTTTTTGATATTGTGCGTGCCGGGGGAAAAACTCCGTGTTGATATCCTGTTTCGTAGGACTAGAGAGTGCTACTGCATGCGCAGCAACGCCTGGGGGTGTGCCCCGGGAAGCACCCGATGTTAGAAGCGGAAAAGGAGTTCTGTTTACTGTCACTGGCGATATTGAATATCGCCAGGCGACAGCTCCCAGACTTGGTTCTGGTGATTTTGTTGTGCCCACCTATTGAGAGGACCTGAGGCCTGTGTGCCCGACCTGTGAGGGTGTCCTGGTGGATGACTTACCGGCCCGTAGGGCTGGCTAATTTAGAATACCTGGGCTGAGGGGACGCCATACCCGATCTTCGTGTTTTACAACGAGAGCTGTGAACAACGGGCATTTGGCGAACCTGAAACCGCACCATTGCAGCACCTGACTAGTAAGGCTCGTACAACACGTCGAGAGGCAATGGGAAAGAGTCTTCGGACTATGGATTGTTCACAATTAAAGTACGGGAGCGCCCTGGTATTCGGGCCACCGGCTTTAGCCTCGAAGGGCAAAGCCATCATGAGTGGATGGTGGTGGAGGCGGAGTACACCAAAGAGTGTCTGAGAGCACGGGACGTGGGGGCCATTCCCACGTTTGTGATGTTGCATATGTATGAACCGCTGTGGACTTTACTAGTCGCACTCTTATATATATATGCCGCTGAGACTGTTTTGCAGGGATGGTTAGAACTGCAACCCCCTCGAAGGGGTGGGGTCGTTATAATTTGGTCAGCTTTAGCTGACCGTTGCCCTGTTTTGCCACCGTTTTTGGTGGGCTTATTGTACAGGTGCTGGACCGAGCGGGAACATAGCGGCCTCTTAGCGGGCTGAAGCCCTTGTGATGCTGCAGCCCTTGAAGGCCTTTTGATGTCCTTTGCTTTTCATGTATGGCCTGCTTGCGCGCCGATGTTGGTAAACTGCAAGGCCGTCGTGCCTCTTTTGTTGTGTAAAATCTTTTATTGCTATTATTAGAAGTGGACATACCCGGGTATGGGTTTTGGGGTTTATCCGGTCTCTCTCTCTTTTGCTTCCGCATAGAATGCTCTGAGTTAGGTTCGTTGTTTAGTGTCTTTTGGTATTTCAATTAAGTGACGTTTCCGTTAGTTTGGTAGTATATGGCGTGGGGCCCCGGCCGGACCTTCTGTCATATGCTTCTTAACGGATGGGGTGTACAAATTGGTATCAGCTTCTAAGGTTTCCGTATCCTTCTAAGGAATTTGTGGACGAATTCTTTTAAGGGGTGGTGAGCACGTGTGCGCGCTACCGTCGAGACGTAAAATAAACCCAAAAATGTCCACTTAGGAATAAAATGTAACAACAAACCAACAATTATTGCATGATTTTGGAACCTGAGTGTTCCTTTTGTTGTTAGTGGCGACTGTGCTGTCGCCTAAATGTGTGTTGCACTTATGTAGGGCACTCGAAGTGCAGCGGGACCGTCGCTTTCCTGTGACTTGGCAGAGAGTAGTGGGTCTGCTGAGGCTCCTACACCTCCGTCTGCTGAGATGGTTCGGCTAGTTACAGAAGCCGTTCTAGCTGCGTTGAATGGCCAGCCTAGAAGGCAAGGTCAACCGCTGGTGCAGGAAGTGGCCCCAGAGCCACTAAGAGCGGAGCAGGTCCCCGTGAGGCGTGCTGCGGACTAGCAACTGAAGCACTTCCTGGGATTTTGACCTCCTCCGTTTACCGGGGTTGAATCCCCAGCTGAGGCCGAGGACTGGCTGTCGCATGTGGAGCGAATTCTGACAGCGACACAGTCGGATGAAGGGCAGAAAGTGACCTTCGCTAATTTCTTGTTGGAAAAGGAAGCCAGGCGGTGGTGGGATGAGGTTGAGAGACGCCAGTTTGCGGGAAGGCGACTGGTTGATGTGCCGATGGAAGAGTTCTCGGGAATCTTTTTGTCAAGGTATGTGCCTCCGTCGCAGCAGATCGCGATGGAGAACCAGTTCTTGGCTCTTACGCAGGGTGATAGACTGGTTGACGACTACCTGTACGAGTTCACCCGCCTCGGGCGTTATGCTGGGACTTCTTTCGATGACGAGGGGAGAAGGGTGATCAGGTTCTACGGTGGCTTGCGTAGTGAGTTGCGGTACCTTCTGATAGGGCCGTTGAAGCAGGGTTTCACGACCCTCGTTGGTTCAGCCCGAGCGCTTGAGCAGGACATGCTCAGGGAGAAGGGCAAGGTGGCTGTGGCTCAGACAGTGCCGGAGAGCAAGGCGCCGAGTGCGGTGAAGTTGCGGAAGTTGAATCGCTAGAAGAAGGCTCGATTATCTGGGCCAGCTCCCTCTGCTTCAGGCGCGTCGTCTGGACGTAGCCCTCTTACTTGTTTTACTTGTGGCAAGCCTGGCCATTTCTCTCGAGATTGCCGCAGTGGACTTCCAAGGTCAGAGAAGAAGACTGGGCCATCTTATTCTGAGAAGGGGAAGGCGGCTGAGTCCACTGCCTCCCGTATGGCTCCCCCGCAGCCCAAAGTCTTCAATCTTGGTCAGCAGGAGGCTATCAAAGCCAAGGACGTCATGACAGGTATAATTTAAGATACAGTCCTTACTGTTTTATATACCTATTTTAGTATTTATGCTAACCTTGTTTAGCGGCGTAGGCTTTGTAAATGTTTTAGGCGTTCTGACAAGAGCGCTTTTCGATACTGAAGCTTCACACTCCTTCTTATCGTCGGACTTCGTCCAACGTATTGGTGCACCGTCGATTGCTTCTGCAGATGGACTGGAAGTCCTACTACCGAATGGATATTCGATGCGTGTGGAGAGAAGTTGTTGCGTGAAGGTTCTAGTTGGAAGTCAGGAGTATGACCTGAAAGCATCGTTACTCCCCCTGGTTGAGTTCGTTGTAATCTTTGGCATGAACTGGCTGTCAGAACAGCGTGCGTGCATCGATTGCACCACCAAGGAGGTGAGGTTTGGGTAGTGTGCCGATCGTGAGACGGTCTTTGCGGGCATGCGTGGATCGAGCAAGATGCTGATGTCTGCTCTCCAGGTGTCCAAGGCAGTGTGACAGGGAGCAGAGTTATTCTTTGCTCTAGTGGAGGCTCCAACACGGAGGCCCAGCCTAGCGGATGTTCTGGTAGTTTCAGAGTTCCCCGATGTGTTCCCGAGCGATCTCCCCGGTGCTCCACCGCAGCGGGAGATAGATTTCACGATTGAGTTGGTGCCGGGAGCTAAGCCTGTGGCCCGCTCGCCGTATCGTATGGCTCCGAAGGAGTTGGCGGAGTTGAAGATGAAGTTACAGGAGCTGCTTGAGCAGGGCTACGTGCGTCCGAGTTCCTCACCTTGGAGTGCATCGGTCCTCTTTGTCAAAAATAAGGACGGTAGCCTGCGGCTTTGAATCGATTGTCGGGAGCTGAACAAGCTGACAGGGAAAAACAAGTACCCTCTTCCGAGGATAGACGACTTGTTCGACCAGCTCGTTGGTTCGATAGTATACTTGAAGCTGGACTTGAGGTCCGGCTATTATCAGGTGCGGATCAGGGAGTGCAACATCCCGAAGACTGCCTTCAGTACAAGGTACGGGCAGTATGAGTTCACCGTAATGCCGTTTGGGCTGTCTAATGCGCCTTCGGTGTTTATGGACTTGATGCACCGGACTTTCCGAGAGTACCTCGACCGGTTCGTGGTCGTCTTCCTTGACGACATACTGGTCTACTCTCAGTCCGAGGAGGAGCACGGTGAGCACCTGCGAGTAGTCTTGGAGGTTCTGAGGAGGAACCAGCTGTATGGCAAGTTCTCAAAGTGCGAGTTCTGGCTACCTTCCGTGGCATTCTTAGGCCATGTGGTTAGTGGAGCGGGTGTGGCGGTAGATCCGGTGAAGGTTGCGGCCATCAGGGAGTGGCCTGTTCTTTCTTCTGTAGCGGAGGTCCGTAGCTTTCTCGGGCTGGCCGGCTATTACAGGCGCTTTGTGGAGAACTTCTCACGGATCGCGCTGCCTCTTACGACGCTGACACGGAAGATGCAGGAGTTTATTTGGACGCCCGCGTGTGCGCAGGCTTTTGAGGAGTTGAAGCGGCGGCTTACCACGGCGCCGATCTTATGTTTGCCTTGCGGCACAGAGGGCTATGAGATCTACACCGACGCTTCTGGGAGCGGCCTTGGCTGTGTTCTGCAGCAGCATGGCAAGGTAATAGCGTACGACTCTCGCCAGCTGAAGGTGCACGAGTAGAACTATCCGGTCCACGACTTGGAGTTGGCGGCCGTGATATTTGCCCTGAAGCTTTGGCGGCATTATGTGTATGGCCTGAAGATCGACATCTTCACAGACCATAAGAGCCTGAAGTACCTTCTGACACAGAAGGGGCTGAATATGCGGCAGCAGAGGTGGATGGAGTTCCTTGGGGACTACACCTTCGAGATCCACTACACTCCCGGGAAGGGAAATGTTGTCGCAGATTCACTCAGTCGCAGGGCTCCAGCGCAGGCCAACTGGATTCAGATGCATGATGAGCACCTGATACGTGACCTGGAGGCCTTAGGTATTTCTTGCGTAGAGAAGAGGAGCAGTGCCGGTGCTTGTTTGAGTTGGACTGAGGTACAGTACGACCTCGCAGATAGAGTCCGTCAGGCTTTAGAACTCGATCCGAGTTTAAAGCGCTACGCGGAGGAGGCTGGTGGTGGGCCAGATGCCCAGTTTCAGGTGCGTGACGGGTTGCTGTGGAGAGGCGACCGTATGTGCGTCCCCAAGGTGGGTGAGATGCGCGATGAGTTGATGTACGAGGCGCATCGTACCAGGTATTCAGTTCATCCGGGGAGCACGAAGATGTACAAGGACATGAAGGTCCTTTTCTGGTGGCCGGGTATGAAGAGGGACATCGCTCACTACGTGGCCAAGTGCCACACTTGTGCGCTAGTGAAGGCGGAATGTCAGAAGCCCGGTGGCTTTTTGAAGTCATTACCAGTTCCAGAGTGGAAATTCGATGATGTTTCCATGGATTTCGTGCATGGGCTGCCGAGATCGCAGAGCGGGAACGATGCCATCTGGGTAGTCGTAGACCGACTGACGAAGGTGGCGCACTTTATCCCCAACCGGAGGGATGACTCGGTGGAAAAGTTGGCGAAGCTGTATGTTCATACAATAGTATGACTGCACGGTGTGCCCCATAGCATCGTCAGCGATCGAGATGGACGCTTTACTTCGAGCGACTGGGGGCTAGTCAACCGTCTATTGGGTATGAAGCTGCAGTTTAGCACGACCTTCCATCCGCAGACGGATGGCCAAACTGAGCGTACCAACAGGACGATGGAGGACATGCTCCACATGTGCATCCTGGATTTCGGCAAGGGGTGGGAAGATCACCTCTTTCTTGTTGAGTTCGCATACAACAACAACTACCAGGTGAGTATTCAGATGGCGCCTTTCGAGGCCCTCTATGGCAGGAAGTGCCGCACTCCCTTAGCTTGGGCGGAAACGGGCGAGACGAATCTCTTCAAGAGGAAAGACGTCGAAGAGGCGACTTCGACGGTACGTATGATCCGGGAGAGGCTTTTGGTTGCGCAGGATAGGCAAGCGAAGTACTATAATGCGAAGCACCGCGACATCCAGTTCGCCGTTGGCGATTGTGTATACTTGAAGATAAAGCCTTTCAAAGGAGTGTCGAGGATCCGACGCTTGAAAAAGCTGAGTCCGAGGTATGTAGGGCCATTCGAGATCACCGAGCGCATCGGCCAAGCAGCTTACCGACTTGCTTTGTCGACGGAGCTGAGTGGGCTGCATGATGTCTTCCATATCTCTGTGTTGAGGAAGGCGGTGCGAGAGCCTGAATCTGTGTTGGAGGCCGTTAGTGTGCCAGTGGAGAGTAGCCTAACTACCAAGGTGACTCCAGTTTGCATTATTGATGCTGATATTCGGCAATTGCGGAGAAAGGCCATCAAAATGGTGAGAGTCCGTTGGGACAATTGTGGCCGCGAGGAGCTCTCTTGGGAGCCAGAAGAGATCATGCGTGAGGAGTACCCTAACTTGTTTACTCAGGTATGACGAATTTCATTTCGTTGTTTGTGCTTTAAATTTCGGGACAAAATTTCTTTAAGGGGGAGAGAATTGTAAGGCTCCAGAAATTATAAAATTAGAGTGGGGTGCGGATAGCTTGTAGATGGGGTGCGGATAGCAATTTCATTTTAGGGTTTTAATAAAAAGCCCAGCCAACCCCCCTCTCTCCCGATCTCTCCTACCCGATCCCCTCTTCCTCTCGTTCGCACAGGAAGTCCGCCGCCCTCTCTCTATCGCTCTCTCTCTCTCTCGTTTTCGCTCAGGCCACCGCACAAGGAGAACCCAATCTTCTCCCTCTCTCTCTCTCGATTTCCTGGAGCTAGGGCAGCCGCAAGCTAAGAGGAAGAAGCTTCCTCTCTCTCTCTCTCTCTCTCTCTCTCTCTCTCTCTCTCTCTCGATTTCATGGAGCTAGGGCAGCCGCAAGCTAAGAGGAAGAAGCTTCCTCCCTTCTTCCCGTCGCCGCCTAGGGCAAGGAGGACCCAGCTCCCCCTTCGCCTCCTCTCCCGTCGGTTGGTGCAAGGGCAGCAAAGCCTCCTCCTCCTCTCTTTATCCCGGCCGCCGCCGGCTAGGAGAAGGCCAACCCATTTGGGTTGAGTGTTGCTGTGTGCACAGCCGTGGAGCTCGTGCTTGGCCGGCGAAGTGCGAGGAAGAACTCGCGTGGTCATTTCGGAGCTCGGACCGGTGTGCGGAAACCAAATCCATGGCGTTCAACCTATGGCTCCGAAGCGGCTCGCAAGGGTAACGATTCTCTTTACCCTCATTTGGACATGTTCTAGTCCGTTCCGTGCATCGTTGAGGCCCCTACCCAAAAGGGTGAGGTCGTGGCCTCCGATGGGTCGATTTGTGTTATCCCCGTCAAATCTTGCATTCATGTAGAGTCCATGCGTGAAATGTACGTAGGCGTGCTGTGTGAAGCCCATCCGAGACGGTTCGTCCAGATTGGTGATGCTTTTTGATATTGTGCGTGCCGGGGGAAAAACTCCGTGTTGATATCCTGTTTCGTAGGACTAGAGAGTGCTACTGCATGCGCAACAATGCCTGTGGGTGTGCCCCAGGAAGCACCCGATATTAGAAGCGGAAAAGGAGTTCTATTTACTGTCACTGGCAATATTGAATATCGCCAGGCGACAGCTCCCAAACTTGGTTCTGGTGATTTTGTTGTGCCCACCTGTTGAGAGGACCTGAGGCCTGTGTGCCCGACCTGTGAGGGTGTCCTGGTGGATGACTTAGCGGCCCGTAGGGCCGGCTAATTTAGAATACCTAGGCTGAGGGGACGCCATACCCGCTCTTTGTGTTGTACAATGAGAGCTGTGAACAACGGGCATTTGGCGAACCTGAAACCGCACCATTGCAGCACCTGACTAGTAAGGCTCGTACAGCACGTCGGGAGGCAATGGGAAAGAGTCTTCGGACTACGGATTGTTCACAATTAAAGTACGGGATGGCCCTGGTATTCGGGCCACCAGCTTTAGCCTCGAAGGGCAAAGCCATCAAGAGTGGATGGTGGTGGAAGGCGGAGTACACCAAAGAGTGCCTGAGAGCACGAGACGTGGGGGCCATTCCCACGTTTGTGATGTTGCATATGTATGAACCGCTGTGGACTTTGCTAGTCGCACTCTTATATATATATATGCTGCTGAGACTGTTTTGCAGGGATGGTTAGAACTGCCACCCCCTCGAAGGGGTGGGGTCGTTATAATTTGGTCAGCTTTAGCTGACCATTGCCCTGTTTTGCCACCGTTTTTGGTGGGCTTGTTGTACAGGTGCTGGACCGAGCGGGAACATAGCGGGCTCTTAGCGGGCTGAAGCCCTTGTGATGCTGCGGTTCTTGAAGGCCTTTTGATATCCTTTGCTTTTCATGTATGGCCGGCCTGCGCGCCGATGTTGGTAAACTGTAAGGCCGTCGTGCCTCTTTTGTTGTGTAAAACCTTTTATTCCTATTATTAGAAGTGGACATACCCGGGTACGGGTTTTGGGGTTTATCCGGTCTCTCTCTCTTTTGCTTCCGCATAGAATGCTCTGAGTTAGGTTCGTTGTTTAGTGTCTTTTGGTATTTCAATTAAGTGACGTTTCCGTTTGTTTGGTAGTATATGGCGTGGGGCCCCGGCCGGACCTTCTGTCATATGCTTCTTAACGGATGGGGGTGTTACACGCCGTATCGGTACCCGTTACCGACACGCATATTAGAACAGTTACCTGTGCATTTCCTTTTTCATAGACCCATTAGCTAGAACTGCTTTAAATTTGAATAAGTCGTGCTGGGAGGACAATAACCCGAGTAGTTATCTTACTTTTCCTGCAATTCTTATTTCATCTTGTTTAGTTTAGTTAGCTGTATTTCATTTTTATGTTTGTATATTGTCTTTTGTTTTTGCGGAGCTCACCCCTGCAGGTATTCTTCTAGATGACGGATACTGCAGCTTTGTCTTGGTTTACACGCCAGGCTTCCGGAATGCTTACTTGCTGAGCATTGGGTACCCTCTTCCCCTAACTTTGTTTTAGAATATCTTAATGCATAGTTTAAGTCCGGGGGAGATATTTTTGTGTACCCACTCACGTGCACATTTATTCAGCATGCTAGAAGTCTTATTTCAAATATTTTTCTTCATTTTGTCTGCACACAAAGCACCCACTTGAGAGTGAACTAACTTGTATGTGTATTTCCGTTCATACTTATTTTGGTTGGAATGTGAAATAGGATGTTAGCTTAGGAGTTGCAATTCAGAGTATAATGTTGACTCTTGTAGTTGATAAGTAGTATTTTTATAACTTTTTAAAAGAAAGTTTTGTAAATATTTAATAAGAATTTTCCTTTTTATGTCAATTTTAGGTTATAAGTAGTTCTTTTTGTAATTTTGATTCTAACTTAGCTTAATTTCAATATTTGCAGAATTTTGGGACAAATCGGGAAAAATAGCATGTCACGCCCGTGACCAAGGGTGTGTAACCTGAAGATCAGTCCAGAATCGATGCCACGCTGTTTGAACCAGTCCACACCAAGTCACGCCCCAGGTCACGCCCCAGGTCACGCCCGTGACCCAAAGTCACGCCCGTGACCGGGGGCGTGTAATCTTAGAATATTCCACGTAGAGCCGCCGTCGAGACGTGGAGCTGCAGTCGAGAAGTCAACTTGAATCACGCCCGTGACCCACATGTCACGGCCGTGACTTGCCCGCGTGATCTCTGCTTCGCCGCCGCGCCAAATTCCAGCCCACGCCGCATTTAATGCAGCCGTCCAAAGTCACGGCCGTGACCCGACATGTCACGCCCGTGACATGTTACTTTTCACCGCGCCTTCCAGAAAGCCCACGCCGCTGTAGGATCCGATGTGAATAGTGTAGTCACGCCCTTGGTCACGCCCGTGACCGAGGGCGTGTAATCTCAAATTTTTTCCTATAAATTCAGAGGTTCTCCTTGAGTCCAGGGTTGAGAATTTTGGAGTGGGGGAGGTGCTGCTGGAGCTAATCCTGAGTATTTTTCACTTTCATGTTCATGTTCATGTGTCTTACTTTCATGCTCTCTTTCTTTTCTCATGCAATGTACTAGCTTTCTCTTAATGCAATAGTTTAGTTTAAGCTTGTAACTTTGTTTTTCCTAGCTTGCAATCTCTTCTCTTAAGACTTGTAATAGTTTTCATTTAAATAAAAATTAGTTTGTTCTCTTGATTTTGTCTCCTCCTTACTTAGTTAAATTTTCTTATTATGCATTTTTATTTTTCTTTCTCTTCCCCCTCCACCATGATTAACTAATCCTCATTAGTACTCGATCAAAATGATCCGAGGATGAGTTAGACAAGTTATGATTTTTTAAAGTTTTCTTTTTCCGTTTTTATAAACACTTGAATTACCCTTGATTTATAATTAGTGAGGCCATATTTTCGATATATGGTTTTCGCTTATGTTTTCATACTTAGTTAGCCGAGAGGCTCAAAGTATGAATTGATCACTCAAGGGTAAAGAGAGTTGCACGCACCCCTCGAGAGAGGATGACGTAAATCTCCCGGATTGGAGTCAAATCCAATAGCGGGGTTCACTTCGTAAAGCAAGTTTTAGGTAATCGATTATAGGACGAGAGTCCGGTTGATTTTTGCTAAACTTAGTTGGGCATTAACCTCGAGAGAGGCATGTTCGAGCTTCGGGAACCTCCACGGTCAAGTAGTTCAATTTAAACGGAATTAGATTTAATTTCTTTTCACTTGTCTATTCTCACTCCAAGGTGACTTTTGATTGAGTACTAGCTTCTTTTATCATCATCTAAACTCTAAATCTAGCTTGCAATTTCTCTTTTTCTAGCCTAGTAATTAAAACCCCAAAGTATCATTAGGTAAGATAATAGCGACTTTCCTCAAAGTAGAAGTAATCAACGCGCCCCGTGGAATACGACCTTGGTATTTCTTAATATCCTATACTATAGACGATAAAGTACACTTGCCTTTATCGGATATAGTTTTGGAGAAAATCTCAAACCTTCACTAAATTTCAAAACCGAAAAATCTATATCAAGTTTTTATATCAAGTTTTTGGCGCCGTTGCCGGGGACTTTGCGTAGATATTTTGAAAAGAGGATAGTTATTAATTTTATCATGCTTCTTTTTATTTTATTTTGCTTTTTCTAAATTTCAAAAGAAGAAAAAATTTAGTTTTTCTTCTTCCTTTCTTCTCTTTTTAGTGTATGACCCGAGGTAGCACTTCGATTCTTCCTTTTGATCCGGAGATCGAGCAAACCCTTTTGAGGCACCGCCGTTCTCGTGATCAGGGAAATCAAATAGAATCTGAAGAGTCGATCGGGGACACTAACACAGCGAATATGAATCATAATCTTAATCCTCCTAATCTTAACGAGCCAAATCCTGATGAGGACGCGCAACGGACCATGTCCTATTATGCGCGACTGAATTTGGAAGGCACACAATCGAGTATTGCTCGCCCCACGGTGGCGAACAATAATTTTGAGATCAAGTCCAGCATCATACAAATGGTGCAACAATCGGTGACCTTTGATGGTCAACCGGACGAGGATCCTTTTTCGCATATCTCTTACTTTCTTGAAATTTGCGACACTTTTAAGATCAATGGCGTCACCGATGACGCCATTCGATTACGTCTTTTTCCTTTTTCTTTGGGGTCTAAGGCAAAGCAGTGGCTGGGCTCCCTACCTAGGGGATCCATCACTACATGGGCCGAAATGGCGAAAAAATTTCTTAATAAATATTTCTCGCCTTCAAAGACCGCTAAATTGCGACGGATATTGCGTCATTCATGCAAATCGACTCGGAGACTCTCTATGATACATGGGAGCGCTTCAAGGAGCTTTTGCGTCGATGCCCTCACCACACACTTACCACTTGGCAACAAGTGCAAATATTTTATAATGGCTTAAATCTCCAAACGAGGCAAATGATTGATGCGGCCGCCGGTGGGACATTAAATAATAAAACCCCGGTTGCCACTCAAGAGCTTTTCGAAGAGATGGCCACAAAAGCGTACCAATGGAACATGCCCCGAGCGCGGCCTAATAAGCCGGCCGGAATTTTTGAATTAGACGCAAACGTGAATTTGGCTTTACAAGTTGAGCGCTTAACAAAGCAAGTGGCGGAGATGTCTGCTTCCTCCGCCACTCCTCCTTGGGCTAATAATGTTTTAATTGAAGAGCAAGTTGATTACATGGGAAATCCACCTCGGCCTTCCTATAACCCGAACACCGTTCCGTATAATAACACCTACAATGCGGGTTATAGGAATCATCCGAATTTCTCATGGAGCAATCAAGGAAATGCTCAGCGTCCCTTAAATTCAAATCAACCTCCAAATCAACTTCTTAATTTAACTCCCCCTCCAATTTTTAATCCACCCGATTTTCCACCGCAACAGCAAAAACCCTCTCCGCTTGAAGAGGCTTTTGCAAAATATGTTGCTACAAATGAAGCGAACTTCTGGAACCTCACCGGATCGATCAAAAATTTAGAGAACCAAGTGGGCCAGCTAGCAAAGATAATCTCCGAGCGCTAGCAAGGAGCCCTTCCGGGAAACACAGAGCCAAACCCAAGTGAGAGCGCAAATGCGATTACACTCCGAAGCGGGAAGGAGGTGGTTTCAAAACAGGACGAACCCATGGTAACTTCCTCCCCTCCTCCTCCTCCTATTTTATCTTGGAATTTACCTGCTACATTAGCTCCGCGCGCTTCTACTTCTAATATTTCGTATCCATCTAAGTTTAAAAGCGAGAGCGCCGAAAAGAATTATAAAAAGTTTTTAGATATCTTAAAGCAAATTCACATTAATGTACCCTTCTGCGAGGCTATCTCTCAATGCCTAAATATGCGAAATATCTTAAGGAGTTGCTCTCCAATAAGAAAAAATTAGAAGATATTTCGCATATTTCTTTGAACGCAGAATGCTCCGCGGTTGTACTCAACAAATTGCCTAGAAAAGTGAATGACCCGGGACGGTTCTCCATCCCGTGTTTATTTGGCAATTCGTTAGTAAAACACGCTTTAGCGGATCTGGGAGCAAGTATCAATCTCATGCCTTTTTCACTATTTAAGAAGCTAGGTCTAGGAAATCCAAGCCCCACTCGAATGAGTATTAAATTAGCGGATCGCTCTTTAAAATATCCGGTAGGAATAGTGGAGGACGTGCTCGTCAAGGTCGACAAGTTCATCTTCCCGGTGGGCTTTGTCATTCTTGACATCGAAGAGGATGCCGAAGTACCCCTCATACTCGGCCGCCCCTTCCTTGCCACGTCCCGCGCCATTATTGACGTAAGTAACGGAAAGCTCCTCCTACGGGTTGGAGACGATGAAGTTTCTTTCGGCATAAATTCCTCGATGCGGAACACATTAGAAAATGACGATTCGTGTTTTTACCTGGAAGAGTGTTGGGAATTCGATTCACCTCCCGAGTTAGTCTCCACCTCGAGTCACAAGTCCGAGCTCGCCGAGCTCTTTTGTCTGGAAGAAGAAGAAGTCACTCGTTTCACACCACCCGAACCACTATTTTTAGAAAAATTGAAAATCAAAACTTCTTATGAAGAGCCACCCATTTTAGAACTAAAGCAACTCCCCCCTCACATTAAGTATTTATTTTTAGAAAAAGAGTCGAAGCTACCCGTCATCGTTTCATCCGAACTTAGCAACTCAGAAATTTCTGAGTTATCTATTGTCTTAAGAAAGCACCGCCACGCAACTGCGTGGCAAATTTTGGATATTAAGGGTATAAACCCTTCCTTCTGCACCCATAAAATCTTTCTCGAAGATAATTCCCGAAATTCGGTCCAGCCTCAACGGCGGCTAAACCCTAACATGAAAGAAGTCGTTAAGGCCGAAGTGATCAAACTATTAGACGCGAGAATTATCTACCCGATATCGGATAGTACTTGGGTTAGCCCAGTACAAGTCGTACCGAAGAAAGGAGGCGTTACGGTAGTAGCTAACGAGAATAACGAGTTGATCCCAACCCGTACTGTTACGGGTTGGCGGATGTGCATCGATTACCGAAAACTAAATGATGCCACCCGTAAGGATCACTTCCCTCTACCGTTTATTGATCAAATCTTAGAGCGCCTTTCAGGTCACTCCTACTACTGTTTTCTCGATGGTTTGTCGGGATATTTTCAAATCCCAATTTCGCCTGACGACCAAGAGAAAACCACTTTCACTTGTCCCTTTGGCACCTTCGCTTATCGAAGGATGCCATTTGATCTTTGTAACGCGCCAACTACATTTCAAAGATGTATGCTGGCGATATTTGACGAGTTAGTAGAGGAGGTGATGGAAGTGTTTATGGATGACTTTTCCGTATTCGGAAACTCATTTAAAAATTGTTTAAAAAATCTTGAGCGCGTGTTGCAGCGATGCGAGGAAACGAATTTAGCACTTAATTGGGAGAAATGCCATTTTATGGTCAAGGAAGGATTAGTCCTTGGTAATAAAATTTCGGGCATGGGGATCGAGGTCGATAGGGCTAAGATTGAAGTGATTGAAAAACTCCCCCCCTCAAACAAACGTAAAAGCTATTCGTAGTTTCCTAGGGCACGCAGGGTTCTATCGACGCTTTATACAAAATTTTTCCAAAATCACAAAGTCGTTAACCCATCTTATTGAAAAGGAATCCTCATTTATTTTTAGCGATGAATGCCATTTGACCTTTAAACTTAACAAAGAGAAACTTATAAACTCCCCAATTCTAGTCGCGCCGGATTGGTCGCTCCCTTTTGAAATCATGTGCGACGCGAGTGACATTGCGGTTGGTGCCGTTTTAGGCCAACCGGTGAGTAAGTATTTCCACCCTATTTGTTATGCGAGCAAAACACTCACGTCGGCACAAGCGAATTACACCACTACCAAAAAGGAGCTTCTAGCGATCGTTTTTGTCTTCGATAAGTTTAGGTCATACATCACCCTCTCGAAAGTCATCGTCTTCACGGATCACTCCGCACTTAGGTATCTTTTAAGCAAATCGGATGCCAAGCCTCATCTTTTGCGATGGATCCTCCTCTTGCAGGAGTTTGACTTAGAGATCCGGGACAAAAGAGGAGCCGAAAACTTGGCGGCTGATCACCTTTCTCGTTTAGAAAATCCCTCCTTGGAAGCATAAATAGAGGCCGACATCAACGATAAATTTCCCGAAGAGCGCCTCCTAGGTCTCGAAAATTTTAATTCATCTTCTACCCCATGGTTTGCGGATTTGGCTAACTATTTAGTAGCCCGGGTCCTGCCAAAAGAATTCTCGAGTCAGCAAAAGAAGAAATTCTTTTCTGATTTAAAGAATTACTTTTGGGAGGACCCCTTTTTATTCCGAGTATGCGCAGACCAGGTTGTGAGAAGATGTGTTTCAAGTGAGGAAGGCTTTAAAATTTTACATCATTGTCATGAGGGACCCACCGGTGGTCACTATCATTCAAACCGAACCGCGAGGAAGGCGCTGGAGGCGGGTTTTATTGGCCCACGCTCTTCAAAGATGCTCACACCCTTGTGAGTACTTGCGACAGCTGCCAGCGGTCGGGGAACATCTCCCGCCGGGATGAGATGCCCCAAAACATTTTCTTAGAATGCGAAATTTTTGATCTTTGGGGCATTGATTTCGTTGGTCCTCTCCCTCCTTCGTTTTCAAATAAGTATATTCTAGTGGCAGTCAACTACGTGTCGAGGTGGGCAGAAGTGCAAGCTCTCCCCACCAACGATGCGCGAGTCGTCGTTAACTTTTTAAAAAAATTATTCTCTCGATTTGGCACTCCGCGCGCTATTATGAGTGATCGGGGCACCCATTTTTGCAATACTCAATTCACAAAAATCTTAGCAAAATATGGTGTCACACACAAATTATCCACTGCATATCACCCACAAACGAGCGGCCAAGTCGAAGTTGTTAATCGAGAATTATAACGGATTTTAGAAAAAACAGTTTCTATTAATCGGAAGGATTGGGCAATAAAGCTCGATGACGCGCTATGGGCCTATCGAACGGCGTACAAGACCGCTATCGGTTGTACACCATATCGAATGGTCTATGGCAAGGCTTACCACCTTCCGGTCGAATTAGAACACCGCGCATTTTGGGCGCTTAAATTTTTAAATCTTGATTCTACTTTAGCGGGCGAACAAAGAAAATTTCAAATGAACCAATTGGATGAGTGGAGAGCGAATGCGTATGAGAGTAACAAATTATATAAGGAGCGAACAAAGTTTTATCACGACAAACATATAAAATTTCCAAAAACTTTTTCGCCGGGTGATCTCGTCCTCCTTTATAATTCTCGTCTTCACCTTTTTCCGGGAAAGCTGAAATCTCGATGGTCCGGACCTTTTATTGTTAAAGAGGTTTGGTCCTATGGGACAATTCTAATTTCCCACCCGGAAAAAGGTTCCTTCAAAGTTAACGGGCACCGCCTAAAATCGTATCTTCCGGGAGACTTACCTAATGACAAGAGTGATGCGATATTTCTTCATAATATAACATGATTGGCAAGTGGGTCAAGCTACGCGACCTTAAACAAAGCGCTTTTGGGAGGCACCCCAAAGTTATCTTTTTATTGTTTTCTCATGTTTTCTTTTTCTTGTTCCTTCTTTAACATCTTTTGTAGGTAATCGCGGCTTCCCCACAAAAGCTTTAAAAATCAGGGAAGCTCTTTTTCCCTCTTTCCTTTCTTTTTCCTTGCATTTCTTTTTACCTTTTCTTACTTCATACTTACTTTTAAACATTGGGGACAATGTTTAACTTTAAGTATGAGGGTGTAAATAGCCCTCTGTAAATATTTGTAAATAGTTTTAAAAAGAAAATTTTCAAAAAAAAAATGAAAAGAAAAAAAATACCAAAAACAAATTTTAATTTTGTTTCTATGTTTTCCTTTATTTAAGCAAAAAATCCAAAAACTCAAAAAAAAAAAAAATTTTAAGAAAATCGAAAATTTAAATCTTGGAAAGGGACGATTGGGATTTCATCCCATCACACCTCCTAATACCTTGCGAACCCTTCACCAGGTAGCCCTTGGGAAGTCCAAGACTTAACAAAAATTGTTAAGTTTTTAAAGCTAGTTTCCTTTCTTTGTAAATAGTTTTTAATGAGAAAAATTCAAAAAAAAAAAGATAATATAAAAAATTCAAAAAATTCTTAATATCAAAAATTCCAAAAATTCTTATATCCCTCCTTCTTGTTGTTTTTTTGATTTCTTAGAAATCTAGTTGATAATGTTTATAAGCATGTTTAAGTTCTTAATTGGCTAAAATTTTGCTTATCATAGTTTGTTAATTTTAAATTTGAGGTAATCTTGATTTAAGAATCATCTTATGATTTTAAATTGATTAGAGAATTTTGTTAGCATGACTTCTCTTTTTATTTTTAAATGGCTTCATTTTGTAGTGAATTTCCCAAACCTCTTTAGATTTCAATTATATTTTCTTCTAACTTTTTAGATCTTAGGAAATTTAATGTTACTAGAATTTGCTCTCAATATAATTTAAAGCTAGCTAGATTTATTTCCCTTCCTTACCCCCTTTATGGCATAAAAAAATGAACTTTAAAAGATCATATGTCATGGGAATAAGAGGATAAAATTCATTATTCCCTAAAACATATGCACCCAAAATATTTGAAAAGATTATATGGCATGGAGTAAGAGGATAAAATTCATTACTGCTAAACCATATACATTTTGGGTTTTTATTAGAAGAGAAAAAAAAAGAAAAAAAAGGAAATTTCATGATAAATTCCATTTCCTCCATTCAAAAATTTCTCTTCTTATGCCAAATTTTATGAAATCCCCCTTAGCCAATTATCGTTGTTCTAGTTTTAGTTGAAAATTATGGAGAGAGCAATATTTAGTAATTTACTTTTCCTTAAGTTTCTTTTAAGGTAGAGTTCTTATAATTTTAATCTAATTTAGTTTTATAATTTCTACAATATTGTAAACTAATTAATTTTCTCGAGAAGTCTTTGCCTAAACATTTTTCCCTCTTTTCAAATCATCATCATAATTTAGGACTTAACTCCCCCTTGAATTTACTCTTAACTTAACTTTTGGTTTAAATGAAATTTTAGTTTAAAATTAAATTTTTTTTAAGGATGTCTTATAAATTATGTCTCAAACTTTTGCTCTGGAATAGCAAAACCTCAAGTATGGGGGTATTTGATAAGTAGTATTTTTATAACTTTTTAATAGAAAATTTTGTAAATATTTAATATGAATTTTCCTTTTTATGTCAATTTTAGGTTATAAGTAGTTCTTTTTGTAATTTTGATTCTAACTTAGCTTAATTTCAATATTTGTAGAATTTTGGGACAAATCGGGAATAATAGCATGTCACGCCCTCGGTCACGCCCGTGACCAAGGGCGTGTAACCTAAAGATCAGTCCAGAATCGATGCCACGCTGTTTGAACCAATCCACACCAAGTCACGCCCCAGGTCACGCCCGTGACCCAAAGTCACGCCCGTGACCGGGGGCGTGTAATCTTAGAATCTTCCACGTAGAGCCGCCGTCGAGATGTGGAGCTGCAGTCGAGAAGTCAACTTGAGTCAAGCCCGTGACCCACATGTCACGGCCGTGACTTGCCCGCGTGATCTCTGCTTCGCCGCCGCGCCAAATTCCAGCCCACGCCGCATTTAATGCAGCCGTCCAAAGTCACGGCCGTGACCCGACATGTCACGCCCGTGACATGTCACTTTTCGCCGCGCCGTCCAGAAAGCCCATGCCGCTGTTGGATCCGATGTGAATAGTGTAGTCACGCCCTTGGCCACGCCCGTGACCGAGGGCGTGTAATCTGAAATTTTTTCCTATAAATTCAGAGGTTCTCCTTGAGTCCGGGCTTGAGAATTTTTGAGTGGGGGAGGTGCCGCTGGAGCCAATCCTGAGTATTTTTCACTTTCATGTTCATGTTCATGTGTCTTACTTTCATGCTCTCTTTCTTTTCTCATGCAATGTACTAGCTTTCTCTCAATGCAATAGTTTAGTTTAAGCTTGTAACTTTGTTTTTCCTAGCTTGCAATCTCTTCTCTTAAGACTTGTAATAGTTTTCATTTAAATAAAAATTAGTTTGTTCTCTTGATTTTGTCTCCTCCTTACTTAGTTAAATTTTCTTATTATGCATTTTTATTTTTCTTTCTCTTCCCCCTCCACCATGATTAACTAATCCTCATTAGTACTCGATCAAAATGATCCGAGGATGAGTTAGACAAGTTATGATTTTCTAAAGTTTTCTTTTTCCATTTTTATAAACACTTGAATTACCCTTGATTTATAATTAGTGAGGCCATATTTTTGATATATGGTTTTCGCTTATGTTTTCATACTTAGTTAGCCGAGAGGCTCAAAGTATGAATTGATCACTCAAGGGTAAAGAGAGTTGCACGCACCCCTCGAGAGAGGATGACATAAATCTCCCAGATTGGAGTGAAATCCAATAGCGGGGTTCACTTCGTAAAACAAGTTTTAGGTAATCGATTATAGGACGAGAGTCCGGTTGATTTTTCCTAAACTTAGTTGGGCATTAACCTCGAGAGAGGCATGTTCGAGCTTCGGGAACCTCCACGGTCAAGTAGTTCAATTTAAACGGAATTAGATTTAATTTCTTTTCACTTGTCTATTCTCACTCCAAGGTGACTTTTGATTGAGTACTAACTTCTTTTATCATCATCTAAACTCTAAATCTAGCTTGCAATTTCTCTTTTTCTAGCCAAGTAATTAAAACCCCAAAGTATCATTAGGTAAGATAATAACGACTTTTCTCAAAGTAGAAGTAATCAACGCGCCCCGTGGAATACGACCTTGGTATTTCTTAATATCCTATACTATAGACGATAAGGTACACTTGCCTTTATCGGATATAGTTTTGGAGAAAATCTCAAACCTTTACTAAATTTCAAAACCGAAAAATCTATATCAAGTTTTTAAATCAGTAGTGCTCTAGTCGCATTCGCATGCTTCCATAGAAACTTGAGTAAAATTAGATTATCTCTATGCTGTCAATTTACAATTAGTATTCTTGCATAATCTTTGATTTACTTTTCTCATTTGGTGAATGTGACTGAAATTTACGGTAGCACGGTGTTGTGTGTAAGCGAGCGCTAGTTGTGTGTTGCTCGAGTCGGAAGGAAGGTTTACCTTTCTCGTGGGCTAAGAACTTGCCCCAAGCGACTCTTGAAGCATGGGTGAGAGCAACTCATCTTGTTAAATATGATGTAGGCCTTTGTTTTGGCTAGTTTGAGCCTTGTTTTACATGACCCATGCGCTTACCTTTGCAAGCCAAGTTTGTGCCTACCCCTCCTTTGTTTCAGCTCCTCTTTTAATCACCAAAGCTGAAGCTTATCCAATTATCGCAACCAAAAATGTGTTAACTGAAATTACATTTCATATTTGGATGTGATGCTTGGAACCTTTGCGATGTGAAAGAATGATCTATATTATTTGCTGAACTTCTTTGTGTAAACCAACCAGGGATAAAAGAAAAAAAAAATGAAGTTAAAAGAAAAAAATAAAAAAAAAATAGATTTAGAATGAAAAGAAATCCCCTTGAGCGTAATAGAAAATTCAGTTGGTATTTGCTGGAGTAGGCTGTGTGCACACCCAGTTTTCAAGCTAAGTCTGGGGGTGTGTCACACTAGCATCGCTTGTGGTCTTGTTTTGGGTTCAGCGTTATCTTTAGACTCAATTGGGTTGCGTAGCCGTCTCATTTATCATTGAATATCATACCGTAACCTAAGCCCCATTATAACCTGAAAGTCCTATTGATTTAACTTTTGAGTTTGCTAGCGCCGTGGAGAGAGTGTAACCGGGCAAGCTTATGGTTCTCGACGTTGATGGATTTCAGCGGAGTTATCCCCAAATTCCGGTCTTTAGCAACACCCTCCTGAGTGGCTTGTTTACTTTCACACCGGGCACGACCGCACAAATTCTTCATGATTCACCATCTGAGTACAAATAAATCTCTATTTACGCATTTATACTTTTGTAAATTAGTTAGCATAGTTAGAATCTCCTTTTTTTGAATTTCTATTTGCATGCGTGTGATACTTCGCACCGTACTCCTATTTTGCAATTCCCTTCACTAACTACCATTTTCATACTCCGCCGAATTTGTTTGCTCGGGATGCGCAAATAGGTAAGTCTGGGGGTGTGATGAGTCTCAATTATATACACTTTTATGGACTCATCTGGGCCGATTTTATAGTCTTTGCACCACACTTTAGGCATGTTTTCGTACATATTTACATTCATATTTGTTATTCCCTATTTGGTGCATTCTTAGGCCGTTTTGGTGTGCAATTGCACGCTTTGCTGTTGGGGGCAAGCACTTGGTGCTCCCCAATCTATTTTCTATGTTTATTTGGTGCTGGAGGTATTCCCAGCTGGGTTGCTTTGTATGCAGGTGACCTGATCGTCCTATTTTCCCCAGAATTCATGTTTGTGCATATCGCATGGTTGTGCGTTTCCTTGACGCGCGGTGGGTTACGGTCGTGCGTTTGTGCCTGGGCAGAAAATGGAGTATCGGAGTCTACTCGTGCATTTTTACGCACAGGCGGTTTGCCCGTGCGTGAGTAAAATGCACGGTCGACCTGTGTATTCTTGATTTCAGAGCATCGGATTTTGCCCGTGCGTTTGTACGCACGGGCGGTGTTGGTCGTGCGTAAGCAAAATGCACGGGCAGCGCAACGTTTTCCCCAAGTCAAGTTTTATCATTTAATAACGCACGGTCTGCGCACGGTCGTGCGTTCGACCGTGCGTGACCATTTTCTGACAGAATTTCTATTTAAGCTGCAGGTCTTGCCCTATTCTGGATCGATCGTTTTCCTCCGCCGTTTTCGAGCCCTGTTCGCCTCTTCCACCCCCAGCATCATCTTCCACCACCAGGAGGTGCTCCGGGACTATTCTTCACGCCTATCTTGACCCCGGAGATCATCTCGGCCTCCTCCTTCATCCTATAGCTTCAAAGGAGATCTAGCCGTCATTGCCATCAAGCAAGGGGAAGTTTGCAACCTTTACCGGATCGTGAGACGAAGAAGACGGGCTCAATGGAGAGTCGTGACAGCTCTCTCTACCACGGACGTAGTTGAGGACCGAGCTTGGACGTAGATTGACAACCTAGCGATTCCAACCGTGACTCCTCGATGAGCCTTCGGATTTGGTTGATTTCTTGCCTTGTTCTTCTCTTATTGATGTGTATATATTGTAGATCTTTATTATTATGATGAAGTGGCACTTAAACTAGTTTGTATTTCTATATATTTCATGTCTATGTGAAATGCTTTGGTGTTTAAGTTGCTTGAGGTGCGCCCCATTCCATCCTCCATCCCGCCGTCACGTTCGTGTGCCGCACTAGCAATTACTAGTGGCGTGCTTGTCGACGAGGTGCTTGCGACCCTCATCCATATGCCTACTCTTCCATCCGCCTAGCGAAGCATGGCATAGCGGCCCGTGTAATCCATTCGCCTAACGAAGCACCGCGCTCAAGGCCTACACAGTTCGATTCCGCTTACCTACTCGTCCATCCTCCCTTGCGACGCAGTGCGCTCAAGGCCTGCCTTGTCTCCATCCCGCCAAGCGAAGCATTGCATAGCGACATTGCATAGGAGTAGTTATAGTTGTTTTTCTTTATTTTCCACAAACCAAATCACCCCCTTTCGCACCCATCCGACTAAAGAACTTCAATCTCAAGTCCTGTCTCTATAGTAAAATCCACCTTACTATGTTCCTTTGAGATCGATACTTGGGGATTCATTCCCATTTTATATTACTTGAACGATCGGTACACTGCCGTTTCGTGCCGCAGTCTTACTACCGCCTATAGCGGTGTGCTAAAATTTGCGCATCAAGTTTTTGGCGCCGTTGCGTGGGAACACAGTCGTGTGAGTTTTCTGGAGAGGGAGAATCTGAGATTTGAGCCCTTCCATTTGTGTATTGCATTCTTTTATTTTATTTCTTGTTATTCTATTTTACTGTTTATATTAGGTTGCTCTAGTAAATTTTTGTTAGGTGTGGTATTTTGCACAATAGTGTTTTTATTTTGAATCATTTTATCTTCACACTATGTGTGCTTCATTTAATATTCGTTGCCGTTGGTGTGGAGATATCTCTCACGCTAGTGATAGATGTCCAAAGGGAGATAATAGCCCTAGCACTCAAGGCCCAATATATGGAGCACCGACTTCGTCTGGTACTCCATATGGTGCGCGTAAGTCCTATGGCTATTCTGCCGAGCCTTTACCGTCACACTTCTTTTCGGCTTCAGCTCCTGCTGTGCCAAAGAAGCCCGCAAGGCAGTGCTTGTTTTGTCAAAGCATGGATTATGCCTTGAAGGATTGTGCTGCATTCCTTCGCCAAATGGACGAGGATGACGAGCCGGATATCCGGATCGTCCCGACTCCTACTTCTGGCAGCACACCTTCAACATCTGGCTATGTGCCTATTTCACCTTCAAGTTTTGAAGGGTATGAAGTGGACACGGTCACCAGATGTGTGGCTGATCTAGGCTCTGACATACATGAGCCCATCTCCCTTGTGCATATATCACTCGCCCAGAAGGCTTTAGTGGGGAAATGACCTATGTACCCTTCGTGGGCTGCCAATAGCCCTTCAGAACAGATGAGTCAGGCTGTTAGCAGACCAATTTGGGGTGCGATTAGTAAAACTAAAATGCGGATTTACGCAATTTGCAGACCAGACTAGAAAATCTATAAATAGACCCTTAAGGGCACCTTGGAGGAGATCCGATATTTTAGGCTCTCTCCTCCTAGGCAAGCTTTGGTTGGCTGCTAGTGCCCTCCAAGGTGCTCGACTGAGCATTGGTTTGGGAGGGTAAGCTCTCTAAGATCTTCCGGGTGTGTGGCGGGACCTCTTCGCTACAACCTTGGGTCTGTTCCTAGTTCTTCATCAAAAGCCAAGAGCTTAAGTGAGGGATAAGTAGGTGCCGGCTACACCCCCAGTGGGTCCAAACTCAAGAAACCGGTCACCGATTTAAACATTTTTGGTGCGGTGAGCTTGGACCGTAGCCTGTACAAGAAAATCTCATGTTGAGCTCCATGGCTAGAGATTGACACCCGTGAAAGAGGTGACAATGGAAATGTTTGAGGACCTCGGGCGAGAGATCCTGCAGACCCTGCAGCTTGATTTCGCCATGAGGAGCGAGTGCGAGACACCCGCAGTTCCTGGTGGTCTCGCACCAGCAGATAGGCGAGAACGCTCCCGTCCAGCGGCCCGAGAAGGAGGTTGCGGTGGAAGCAAGTGCGCGAGATCTCCCAAGGTGACAACTGTTCAATAGCCTGGCGAGTGCGGAGGTCTGTGAGCTGACTCCGCGAGAGAGGACCACTCGCTGAGCAGGGGAAGGTATCCCCTTTTGTGAGTTGATCCTCTCGGCCCTGGTTCCAGAAGGGTTCAGAGGGCCAGAGATGTCTTACTATACCGACAAGGATGACCCAGTCCTGCACCTGTAGTGGTTCGAGGACATGGTCTCCATCCTCCCTATGTCGGATGCCTTCCAGTGCCGACTCTTTGCTACCACCCTGAAGGAGAAGGCAAGGGATTAGTTCCACCAGCTCCCCGTGAGTTCTATTTATGCATTCGAGGATCTGCGACGGAGCTTTTGGTTGCGCTTCTCAACTTCAAAAAGAGGAAGAAGGACACGGAGGCGCTCTTCAAGGTCAAGCAAGGGCCAGGAGAGTCGCTGGCCCATTATGTGGATGGCTTCCAGGAAGAGGTCCTGCTTGTCCAGGAGGTGCCTGGGTTCACCCTCTAGCTGGCCTTCATAGTGGGGCTGTGGGAGGGGTTTTTTAAAATGAGCCTGAAGTGAAAGGCCCCTATATCCTTCGAGGAGTTGATGAAGCGGGCGATGGAAGAAATTGAAAGGGAGGCCGCCAACCTAGAGTTTGCGAAGAGGTTGGCGAGGCTGAGCGAGCCAGAAGTAAGGCAGCTGGAGGAAAGAAGAAGAGATGAGCCCAGAGGTCAGGGGTTTTGAGGGCAGCAGCGGGATTGGGTGCATCAGGAGCCCAAT
Organism: Dactylorhiza incarnata; assembly: GCA_033032865.1. NCBI lineage: Eukaryota > Viridiplantae > Streptophyta > Magnoliopsida > Asparagales > Orchidaceae > Dactylorhiza > Dactylorhiza incarnata. Next base: position 13,936,187 of record JAWHQI010000028.1, read on the forward strand.
AACTGGTTGGCCTAGAGACCCCATGAGGGACCGGCGCAAGGTCAAAAAAGAGGTTACCAGGGAAGGGGGGAAGGGAGGGTCAATCATCTGGTATGGAGGCAAGGTCCCAGAGCCCCTTACCCCCCCAGGAGAAAACCATGGCAGTAGGCCGAGGGAGAGGAGGAAGAGGAAGGGGAGGAAGACAGGGCAGGGTGGCGTTGCCCTATTGTGACTTCCAGCAGGAGGAGGGTCACGCGATGGCCACCTGCCCGGAGTTTCTGAAGATGAGGGCAAGAGGTCAGCAGCAGCAGCGGCCAGTAAGGATAGAAGAAGTGCTACCCGAAGAGGGGGAAGATAGGGGTGAAGACAGGGCAGACGTGGGAGCCAAGGGGGGATTAGAGTGATCCATTGTGGGGTTAGGATTGAAGCCACTCTCAAGAGGAGCTTCCAAGCGATGTTTAGGAGGAGCGTCGCGTCGACCTCCCAAACCCCACCCCCTCAGAGAAGTTCACCTTCTCGTCGGAGGACATGCCAGACTATGAAGACCCGTTCTGTGAAGCCTTGGTAATCCAGACGACAATTGAGAACTTCACGGTCTCCCGGATCTTGGTCGACAACGGGAGCTCCGTGAATGTAATCTTCAAGAAGGCCTTCGACGCCATGGAGTTGGAGGCGAATAGAGTGCAGGCCTCGGATGGGCCGTTGTTTGGATTTTCGGGAGAAAGGAAGGAGGTCGAGGGAGGAGTCGGCCTCCAGGTGATGATGGGAGGGGTCCCGAGGAACTGCCGGTTCATCATTATCGACGCTCGGAGCAGCTATAATGCAAGTTTTGGATGCCCTCTCATCAGCACCTTCTAGTGCATTCCCTCATTCTTCCACCAGTGCTTAAAGTTCCACAACGGAGGAGTCTAGGTCCAAATCCGAGGGGATGCAAAGGTGGTGAGGCAGTGTTATGTGACTGCCATCAACACCATCTCTTGGATGGCGGAGGCTGAGGAGGTGGATAGTGAGATGAGGGGGACGGAGGGGCCAGGAGAGGAGAGGAAGGCAGAAGAAGAAGAAGGAGAGAGTAGCTTCTGAGAAGAGGAGATGGGGGAAGCTCAGGAAGAGCATGCCGAGCCAAATGAGGAGGAGGCTGCGGTAGGAGAGGAGAGCCAAGCTGAAGGAAGGGAGGCAAGGGGGCAGATGGGAAGAGCCATCCCGGCTTGAGGCGGCGAAAGAAGTAGTCGATATGGAGGTCACCACCCGGGAGGGTAAAGTAGAGAAGGTGTGAGTCAGCAGGGGCCTCAGCCCAGAGGACAGGAGGAAGATGCTGGAGTGCATACAAAAGTGCGTGGACATCTTCACATGGAGCACGACGGATATGCCGGGCATCGACGCGGACGTGGCCTGCCACCGACTCAACCTCGAGCCAGGAACCCTCCCCATCCGACAGAAGAGGAGGGACATTGCTGGCAAGTTGGAGGAGCCGATCTGTAAGGAAGTGGAGAAGCTCCTCAAAGCAGGTTTTGTATCGAAGATCCAGTATTCAGGCTGGGTCTCCAACATAGTCATGGTGAAAAAGGGCGATGGCCGCTAGAGAATGTGTATCGATTTTTCACTTTTAAACAAAGCCTTCCCTAAGGATTGTTATCCTTTGCCTCAGATCGATGCGCTGCTTGACTCAGCCATCAGTTTTTCTGTAATGAGTTTTTAGATGCTTTTTCAGGTTATCATCAGATCAGGATGCACCCGCCCATCAACGATGTCTCCTTCATCACAAGGGAAGGGTGCTACTGCTATAAGATGATTCCGTTTGGTTTGAAAAATGCGGGGGCAACATTCCAGAGGATGATGGATCACATCTTCAGAGAACAAAGAGGAAGGAAGTTGGAGGTATACGTAGATGACCTCATGGTGAAGAGCAAGGATGTGAGCTCCCACCTCAAGGACCTCGATGAGACCTTTGCCACCCTGTGTTGGTTCAAGATGAGGTTGAACCCTTCAAAATGTATCTTCGGGGCCGGCAAGGGAAAATTTTTGGGTCACCTCCTTACCCCAGCCGGAGTAGAGCTTAACCTGGACAAAGTGAAAGCTATAATCAAATTGGGATCACCTCAGAATGCCAAGTAAGTCCAGCTCCTGACTGGAAAGCTCGCAGGGTTGAGTAAGTTTTGTTGGAACATGGTCTTCCGCATCTCCTAGGTTTGAGAATAACAAATCCTATGATCTTGTGTGTTCAAGTGTGCAGGTTTACTAAGTCCACATGACTCAAGGAGTACACATGATGACTGCCCCCAAAATTGAGGCCAAAATTCGAACAAGCTCACTATCGCCGGCGGTAGCGATAGCGCCCGACGATAGCGTTGATTAGCGCCATTTCGGAAGCAATTTAAGAAGGATGTTAGCACCTGGCGGTAGCGGATAGCGCCGGCGGTAGCGTGACGCACATAAGGCATAGAGCAAGAGGTTGCCGCAGATGGGAGATTCTCCCGTGCAAAATGTTGCCTAATCCGGGCTAGCGCCGGCGGTAGCGCTAGCGCCGACGGTAGCTCTTGGGATATATAAAGGACCCCTCACCTCTCGTTTCAGATGGACATTAGGGAGAGAGAGAGGCAGTGCTACAACTCCAGAGGCCATCTTGGCCGAAACTTGAAGTCCCAGCGAAGCTCTGCCAATTTCTGAAGGAGAATTCCATCACGCCGAATCCAGACGAAGTCCGCTTCAACAAACGTTGATTCTACAGCGGATCTTTGTCCCCGACTTCAGAAGTTCACCTTAAGGGAGGTTTTGTTATTTTATTTCTCTTTCTTCATTGTAAACGGTAGTGAAATCGCCTCGTGTTGGAGACTAGGTCTGGGGTAGACTTAGGGCTGAAATTTGCCTCGTATTGACGACTAGGTCTAGGGAGTAGATCTAGGGGGTGCTTGAGGCCTTTCTGGGGATAGATTGGCTAGAGCGGCTTGAGGCTGTATCTGGGGAGAGATCGGCTAAAGCCAACTGGGTCGTGGGGATACGAGTCGGTATAGAAAACAAAAAGAGCCTTTTTATTATTCGCCTCCGATCTCTAGCGTCATTGAGATCAAGTTTTGTAAAACTTATTTAATATCAATAAAGCTTGTCTCTCTTTTTGTTTTACTTGACTTCTTGTTTTAATATTGCAATATTCCAAAGTTTTTCTAAATAAAATCTAAAGTTTTTGAAAACCCTTATTCACCCCCCCCCTCTAAGGGCGCCGACCGATCCAACAAGTGGTATCGGTGCTAGGTTTATTCCAATCGGCTTAACAACCAGGAATAATGGCGTCTCATGATCTCGCTTCAACTAGTGGGGGAAATTTTTGTGAAGAGGAAAAATCACTTGCACCACCTTTATTTGAAGGGACAAATTATAAAGGGTGGAAAATCTTAATTGAAAAATTTATTAAAACTATAGACATCAAAGTTTGGAATTTAGCAATAGCAAGACCCGCAAACGAATCAAATAAAAAGGAACTTCAATTAAATGCAAAAGCTAAACATTATTTATTTTGCGGTCTATCTAATGAAATTTTCAAATTAATATATTGCTTTTCAAGTGCATATAAAGTATGGCATTTTCTTGAAGAAATGTATGATTCTCCATCTACACATATTGAACAATCGCAAGAACCGGAGAATATGCAAGCTTGCACAAGTCTTCAAGAATGCCCCTCTCATGACGGATCCATGAAGTGCACACCAAGTGAAAGAGAAGAAGAAATACTATCTTCGGAAGAGGAGTGCCAAAAGAATGTCAATGAAACGATATGGTCAATTCATGCCTCTCCTGAAAGCACTGTAAGGAAATCAAATCATCATATTGTTTGCAATTCTATTTCTACTTTACAATTGCTACAAATCACAAAGCGCAAAATTAAGAAATTAAAAGGGGCAAATTGCAAATTGCGCTTAGAAAATAAACATTTAAAAGCAAAAGTGAAGTATCAAAATCTGATTTATCTAATGTCTCTTCAATTGAAATTACAAAACTTGTCTTAATTGTAATGATATTAAAGAAAAATTTAAGGAACTTGAAAAAGAAATTATTTTTATAAAAGAACAAAATGAAAAATTATGCTTAGAAAATTCATCTTTGATAAATGATTGTGCTAAGTGTGAAGAATATAAAATTGAAATTCAAGAGATGGATGAAACATTTGATGAATATAGAAATAAATATCAAAATCATATCTAGTCTATTGTATCCACTCTTAAAAATAGCACAATCGCATATAATAAAGCAAGACATAATTTTAAACTCAAAAATGATGAATTAAAATCAAAAATCAACTTGCTTATGAAAATTGTAAATACAAATTCACAAAATCAAACAATATCCAAAAGCAAGTTGAATACAAATATGAATATCATACTTAAACCTAATATTGGGAATAAGAAACAAAAAGCTTTTGGAAATCATAAACCAAGTTTTGAATGGAGACCAAAAAGCAAAAATGAAACCTTAAATGCAAGGATCCATTCATCACAATCTTTTCCCAACTTAAATGAAAACAAATTTCCATTATATAATAAATTCAAGAGTAATGATTATGGAAATTTGAAAAACAAAAATTACATTTTTTCATGGTACGAATGGAAACCCATACTTAAGAATGACGCATTAATGTCAAACAAAAGGGCCCATTCAAACATATCTCCCCAAAAGAAAACACGATGTATTTGGGTACCCAAAGGAACCGTCACTCTCGGTCCTCTTTGGATACCTGAATCTCTTATTCATTAGTATTCCATCATTTGCATGAAGTAGAAACCTAATAAAAATGAAATATCATTATTCTACTTCATGATTTGCTTAAATTTCTTTTGGTTTATTCTCTTTTGTTTCTTCTTAAACTATCATGCTATGATCACTCTATTTATCTTGAAAAGTCATATCATTTTTTTTAGTGATCTACTTATCCGTTTTAGTTTTACCTTTTAAATCCATTACCCTTAAATGTCTTGAACTATCATTATTAGTTAAATATTCAAACTATTATCAAGACTAATGAAATTATTTTAAATGGATTTAAATAATAAAGGGCTTAGGCAAACAAAAAATTAAAATGCACAATGTGTTGATTATTATCTATCTTGTATGATGAATATGATAGCCCTTATATTTGAGAAAATTTACAATAACTCTTCAAACTAACCAAAAATAGCTTCTCACTCCTTTCATATTCACTATTCACCTCACAATCTTTCTTTAAAATATTCTCAAAAATGTTGAATATGACTTGTGCTACATGCTTCACCATCATAATTATGCAATATCAAAAGATCTTTAAATTCAAACATTACAAAAGATCCACTTAGTTCTAACATTTGATTGGTGATCATAATAAGTACATGAATGAATTAATGAAGTATGACTTGCATGTATGTCATTTGATTATAAACCATAGAATCAACTTTATATTAATAAATCAAATAAAATCATAAATTCATTCCATGTAAAAATATTAAATCACGTTCTTGAATACATGACCCATTATCTCATATTACCATAATGAATTAATTATGAAGTAAAATAAAATAAAATTGAACGATAAAATAACTACGTGACTTTAAATTATTTCCATTAGACTAAAATGCTTATGAATGTGCATGATATTCTTTTGCATGAACATTATTTTCTAAATCACTAAAATTATGCATATTTGTTCCTTCATGTCTTCTCGTGCTTACATTTCCTATCATTCTTCAAACTACATTAGATTGATAAAAGTCTAGAAAAATTTGAATTCACATACATTATGATAATCTATCTTATAGCTCATGCAAGATCTCGTTTGTTACGACTTGAGATAGGTGTCCTAGATCTTTCATGTTAAAACATGCTTACAAATACAATTTTCTTCATTTTTAACCATAAAAAACATTTCCAAAAATTCTGCAAATTCAGCATGAAACTACTAATAGGACACCTAATCAAGTTCAAGCATCAAAATTTTCAAAACCCTAAAAAATCACTTACTGTTTCCCGCGCTAGCGCTAGCGCCGGCGCTAGCGTCGAGGTTCGTTTTTCTGTAATTTTAAAATTTTGAAAAATCCCTAAAAATATATTAATATATGGGTACTATTCATTTCTGCATTTTTGCTTTTATTATATTTTTGAAAAATCAAATACAAAAATAGAAAATCCAAATTACAAAAAATATGTTTTGCTTTCTGTTTTTTTGTCATTTGCTTAAAGCCTATTTTTTCTTAAAAATCAAACACAAAAATATTAAAAAAAAAATTATCAAAAAATTGTTATTTTTGAACTTAACTTTTTACTTGTATCTTGCGAAAGGGTGATTTGGGCTATCATCCCATCATATCACCTTGTACCGGGCGAACCTCTCACAAGGTAGTCCTCGGGAAGTCCAAGATCAATTTTATAAGTTCAAACTTTAAATAAAGATTATTTTTCAAAAATATCAAAAAAATACTGTATGGACTTTATTGTAAAAATCAAGCATGATTTAATATATTATTTAGTACTTCTATAATGTTGCGATTTATCATCTCAAACTACTTTGAACATTGTTTTCTTCATGCTTAGATATATCTATTAATATGTGCATCAATTATATGTTAAAGGTTGTGTAGGATCAAGCTTAGCATGCCTCTAAGTATGAGAAATATTTTATGTTTGATAATGATAGATATTCACTCACTTTTTGGCATTGTCTACGTATGGTTTAATTTAAGAATGCTTGTGTATGTTTATGTATTAGTACAATGAACTAAAATTGCACAAGTATCTTACCTACACTCCTTTATTTGCACTTGTAAAAGTTAAGAAAAGTGGTTATGTTTTTCATAAATCCATTGGTTTGCAAAACAAGTGTATTCGGAGAACTTTGTACTAAACAAAAATCATAAAATAAATAACAAAGATAACTCCACCAAGCACTACTTGAACCTCCTGATAAGTCTTAATAAGCATTGTGAGGTTGAGCACCTTGGATAGAATAGTAAAGTGTCTTGTGCAAACCATATCTTTCCTTCAAAATAAGAAAAACCACTTACTCTTAAGTACACCGGATCACTAGTCTCAAATAGTAAAATTAAAATCTGTGATCCCCCAAGCACTACTTTGTACCCTGATAAGTCTTAATGAGCATTGTGTGTGCAAAGCACCTTGGTAGTTGTACATTTTTTTTGTGCATTAAAGTGTGTGGAAGTAAAATTATTTGTGTTTTGTTGTGCTTCTACTTTACATATCTCTTGTATTTTTTGATTAAAACACTCGTATACTCTACTCAAAAATACACTTATGTGCACATCATTATCTTCCATAACACTTATTCTCATGAGTATTGGATCCTAACGCTAATTCTATGTTACTCTTTATTTATGAAATGCACTAGATAACCTAGCATGCTTTCTACAATGCTTGGTATGATTTGAAGAAATTACATTGTAGTAATCTCTTTATGATAATATTATTTCATGCTTGGTTATTTATTATTTTTTGCCAACCATAAAGATTTTCATTGAAACATGATTTACAAAAGCATCTTCTTTTTGAAATTAAACTTATATATCTTTTTATGGATTATCCTTGATTACAATAAGATGTTTCATGTATTTCTACAAGTCTTCCGCATCATCACCATATAATTTTTACCTTGCGCTTTCATGTTTATATCAAGTCTAAAATCTCAATTTTTGTAAACAAAACAAATGGTAGACTTGCTTGGTGGAATTTATATTGGTTGTTCCAACACGCATATCATTTCTTATGCTAAAAACTCTGATTTATTTCTATGAAAACTTTCATGCTAAACACTCCTCCAACAAGTAAAATATCGCCTATAAAAACATCCTCTTTTTATTGAATTTCAAATCAATATTTTCTTCTCTAATTGCTATAAGGATGTTGTTTCTTTATTCCCAAATTCTTTAACTCTTATCTTTATAAAGTTATCTTTTTTTTTGAAATATTCCGCAATACTCAAACTCTGATTCATTCATTTCAATATAGCTATGTGAGTTTTATTTCAAAACAATCCAAATAAAAATATAAACCCATATGCTATGAAATTTCCCATTAGATTTAAATGTTTAATGTTTCCAATAATTGTTATCCTTGACTTCATTTTTCACCATAACGGGGGCGTAGGGTTGTAGACATTAGATAACCTTATCTCTAGTCATGTCTTGTCCTTAACCGGGGAGGGTTCCAGTGGGCCTTGCGAGGCACTGGGGGGAAAGAGTGCTAGGTTAAGTTTTGTCTAGTGTTTGCATATGGGACTAACACCCCATCCTACGGCATGTTTGCAGCTCCTCATGCCCATCCGTCACTTAGTACGGGGCTAGGGTGTAGACGTATTGTCTGGGTAGATGGGTTACTTGGAAATCACTATTTTTTATGCTTAAAACTCTTATATAAAGGGGAAATCATTACTTTTGCTCAAACTAAAAACTCTGATATTTTTATACAAAAATTATTCTAACAAATGGCTCTAAAAACTCCTTATCATTTCCTTCTCACTCAAAAGCTCGATCATGCTTTATCTTATTATCCAACTTTTCTGTGGTGCATCCCTACCCACTTTTGCTAATGACAAAGGGGGAGAACTAACATGATAAAATGCAAAAGGGGGAGAACTAACATGAACTAACATGATAAATATAATCCGCTATCAAAATAAAAATACAATCCGCTATCAAAATAAAAACCCAACATGATTGATTAAGGTGATAGCAAACATATTAGGGGAGCATTCACATATGGGGAGCATATATTTAGGGGGAGCAATTCTAAATACTAAAATCAATAATTATCATAAGTCATCACTATCACACACACACAAGTAGGATTTCATCATGCTTATATATTAATGCTCTATTTTATCATTAATGGATTTGTTATTATCAAAAGCGGGAGTTTGTTGGAACATGGTCTTCCGCATCTCTTAGGTTTGAGAATAACAAATCCTATGATCTTGTGTGTTCAAGTGTGCAGGTTTACTAAGTCCACATGACTGAAGGAGTACACATGATGACTGCCCCCAAAATTGAGGCCAAAATTCGAACAAGCTCACTATCGCCGGCGGTAGCGATATCGTTGATTAGCGCCATTTCGGAAGCAATTTAAGAAGGATGTTAGCGCCTGGCGGTAGCGGATAGCGCCGGCGGTAGCGTGACGCACATAAGGCATAGAGCAAGAGGTTGCCGCAGATGGGAGATTATGCCGCGCAAAACATTGCCTAATCCGGGCTAGCGCCAGCGGTAGCGCTTGGGCTATATAAAGGACCCCTCACCTCTCGTTTCAGATGGACATTAGGGAGAGAGAGGTAGTGCTACAACTCCAGAGGCCATCTTGGCCGAAACTTGAAGTCCCAGTGAAGCTCTGCCAATTTCTGAAGGAGAATTCCATCACACCGAATCTAGACGAAGTCCGCTTCAACAAACGCTGATTCTACAGCGGATCTTCGTCCCCGACTTCAGAAGTTCATCTTAAGGGAGGTTTTGTTATTTTATTTCTCTTTCTTCATTGTAAACGGTAGTGAAATCGCTTCGTGTTGGCGACTAGGTCTAGGGTAGACTTAGGGATGAAATTCGCCTCGTATTGGCGACTAGGTCTAGGGAGTAGATCTAGGGGGTGCTCGAGGCCTTTCTAGGGAGAGATTGGCTAGAGCGGCTTGAGGCTGTATCTGGGGAGAGATCGGCTAAAGCCAACCGGTTCGTGGGGATACGAGTCGGTATAGAAAACAAAAAGAGCATTTTTATTATTCGCCTCCGATCTCTAGCGTCATTGAGATCAAGTTTTGTAAAACTTATTTAATATCAATAAAGCTTGTCTCTCTTTTTGTTTTACTTGACTTCTTGTTTTAATATTGCAATATTATAAAGTTTTTCTAAATAAAATCTAAAGTTTTTGAAAACCCTTATTCACCCCCCTCTAAGGGCGCCGACCGATCCAACAGGTTTCTCTCTCGGGCGGGAGAGAAATGCTTCCCCTTTTTCAAAGTGTTAAGAGGCAATCAAAAGTTCGAATGGATGAAGGAGTGTGAGGAGGCCTTCCAGGCCCTAAAGAGTCAACTCACCAAGGCTCCGCTGCTCCAGGGTCCTAAGGAGGGAGAGGGCTTAGCCTTGTACCTCAGAGTTGGGGCTGAAGTCGTGAGCTTCGTCTTGGTCGGAGAAGAGGGAAAGAAGCGGCTGCCCGTCTACTATGTGAGCAGGGTCCTGAAGAAGGCGGAGCTCCGATACCCAATTTTAGAAAAGCTGGCATTCGCTCTGGTCATCTCGGACAGGAAGCTCAGGCCATACTTCCAAGCCCATTCGATCCAAGTGGTGACCGACCAACCCCTTCACAAAATCTTTGAGGGAGTAGAGCATTCAGGAAGGATCGCAAAGTGGTCAGTGGAGCTGAGCAAGTTCGACATCCCATTTGTCCCTCAGCTGTCGATAAAGGCTCAAGTTGTGGCAGATTTCATGGCAGACTATATGGTTGAGATGGAAGAGGAGCAAGCCCTTCATCACATCCCCTGGAAGCTGTTGGTCGACGGGGCCTCAGAGAAGAACTCTTTGGAGGGAGGGGTGGTATTGGAAAGCCCCCATGGAGTTAAAATTGAGCAAGCACTGGTGATACATTTTCCCATCACCAACAACAAGGCAGAGTACGAGGCAGTGATTGCCGATTTGCGTCTGGCCAAAGAGTTAGGGGTTCACGATGTAGAGGTCCTCACAGATTTGATGGTCGTAGCCTCACAGGTCAGGGGCAAGTTCGAGGCAAGGGAACCCACACTCATGAGGTATCTAGCCAAAGTGAGGGGTCTCATAGGAACGTTCAAGACTTTCTCTATCAAGCACATACCAAGGGAAGAGAGTGCCTCAGCGGATCGGTTGGCCAAGACCGGTCCTCGGGCTGGAGGGACCTTGATAGATCTGTTCCGCCCATCAATCGAGGAGGGGGAACTCATGGAGGTAGAGCAGTAACCCTCATCGAAGGACCCCTTCACGACCTTCCTGACAACAGGCAGGTTTTCGGAAGAGGTCCCGGACCAAAGGCGCTTCAGGTACAAGTCTGCTTACTACGTGCTTCATGAGGGGGACTTGTATTGGAAGACTCTCTCAGGACTCTTAGCACGATGCATATTTGAGGAGGAGGTCCCGAGGTCCTGGAGGTGGTTCACTCCGGCGAATGTGGTAGTCATTCGGGGAGTAGGATGTTGGAGACAAGGATAATGAGGCAGGGGTACTTCTGGCCGACCCTGAGCAAGGATGCTACAAAGTTCATCAAGAAATGTCTGAAATGCTAGCTGTTTGCCTCGCTTCAACTTTTGCCGGCCCAGAGGCTAAGGAGCATCACGGCACCGTGGCCCTTTGCCATATGAGGGATGGATCTAGTAGGACCTTTCCCTCAGGCAAGTGGTCAGAGAAGATTTCTCTTGGTCATGATCGACTATTTCTCTAAGTGGTTGGAGGTTAAGGCCTTGGCCAAGGTCACCTCCCAGGTAATCCGCAACTTCGTATGGGGGGAGATCATCTGCCGACATGGGCTCCCACAAGCCATAGTGACAGATAATGGCCCGCAATTTGACAGTGAAGAGTTCATCAGCTTTTGCAGTCAGTTGGGGATAGACCTAAGGTTTGCATCCGTCCATCACCCCAGGAGCAACAGGCAGGTGGAGGCGGCGAACAAGATCATAGCGAACCTGCTCAAAAATAAAGTAGAGAACTTAAAGGGGAGTTGGGTGGAGCAACTCCCTTCAGTCCTGTGGGCTCTAAGGACTACGCCCAATACCGCCACTGGCGAGACCCCCTTCAAGCTCTCCCACGGTTGTGAGGCAATCATTCCAGTGGAGTTTGAAATCAAGACACCGCGGGAAAGGGCCGCAAAAGGGGGTGATGAAGAATGGAGAGCAGGGAACGAAGAGGAGCTGCGGCTCTCCCTGGATCTAATCGAGGAGGTCCGAGATCTAGTCGTCATTCGTCAAGAGAAAGTCAAGCGGAGAATGGCCAAGTACTTTGACAAGCACGTCAGGATCAAGCAATTCGAAAGGGGGGACCTAGTGTTAAAAAAGGTTGACGCGACCAGAAGGTCTGCGGCGGTAGGAAAGCTCAATCCCAATTGGGAGGGCCCATACGTTGTGGAAGAAAACTTAAAGACAGGGGGATACCACCTCCAGAATATGGAAGGCGAGTCCATCAGCCACACATGGAGTGGAGATGACTTGAAGCGCTTTTATCCTTAAGGTCATATGATGAAAATACTTAATTCTTTAAACTTCATAACTCTTATATCCGTGTATAATAGCATGCGAGGCGATGATGGAATGATTAAAAGGATGGCCACGAGCAAACACGCTGTCCAGGCTCTCATCTAGCTGGCAGGGTCATAGGCTCACTCGGTAGCAGGTTTGAAAGGTTCAATGGTTGGCCCCGAGCAGACCCACTGTCTAGGCTCTCATCTAGCTAGTAGGGCTATAGGCTCACTCGGTGGCAGGTTCGAAAGTCTCAAAGGTTGGCCATGAGCAGACCCGCTGTCCAGGCTTTCATCTAGCTAGCAGGGCCGTAGGCTCACTCGGTGGAAGGTTCGAAAGTTTCAAAGGTTGGCCCTGAGCAGACCCACTGTCCAGGCTGTCATCTAGCTTGCAGGGCCGTAGGCTCACTCGGTGGCAGGTTCGAAAGTCTTAAAGGTTGGCCACGAGCAGACCCGCTGTCCAGGCGCTCATCTAGCTGGTAGGGTCGTAGGCTCACTCGGTGACATGTTCAAAAGGTTCAAAGGTTGGCACCGAATAGACCCGCTGTCCATGCTCTCATCTAGCTGGCAGGGCCGTAGGCTCACTCGGTGGCAGGTTCGAAAGTCTCAAAGGTTGGCCCTGAGCAGACCCGCTTTCCAGGCTCTCATATAGCTGGCAGGGCCATAGGCTCACTCAGTGGAAGGTTTGAAAGGTTCAAAGGTTGGCCCCGAGCAGACCCGCTTTCCAGGCTCTCATCTAGCTGACAGGGCCGTAGGCTCACTCGGTGGCAGGATTGAAAGTCTCAAAGGTTAGCCCCGAGAAGACCCGCTGTCCAGACTCTCATCTAGCTGGCAGGGTCGTAGGCTCACTCAGTGGCAGGTTTGAAAGGTTCAAAGGTTGGCCAAGAGCAGACCCGCTGTCCAGACTCTCATCTAGCTAGCAGGGCCATAGGCTCACTCTGTGGCATGTTCGAAAGTCTCAAAGGTTTGCCCCGAGCAAACTCGCTGTCCAGGCTCTCATCTAGCTGGCAGGGCCGTAGGCTCACTCGGTGGCAGGTTCGAAAGGTTCAAAGGTTGTCCCCGAGCAGACCCGCTGTCCAGGCTCTCATCTAGCTGGCAGAGACGTAGGATCACTCGGTGGAAGGTTCGAAAGGTTCAAAGGTTGGCCCCAAGCAGACCCGTTGTCTAGGCTTTCATCTAGCTGGCAGGGTCGTAGGCTCACTCAGTGGCAGGTTCGAAAGCTTCAAAGGTTGTCCACAAGCAGACCCGCTGTCCAGGATCTCATCTAGCTAGCAGGGCCGTAGGCTCACTCGATGGCAGGTTCAAAAGTCTCAAAGGTTTGCCCCGAGCAGACCCACTGTCCAGGCTCTCATCTAGCTGGTAGGGCCGTAGGCTCACTCGGTGGCAGGTTCGAAAGGTTCAAAGGTTTTCCCCGAGCAGACCCACTGTCTAGGCTCTTATTTAGTTGGCAGGGCCGTAGGCTCACTCGGTGGCAGGTTCAAATGTGTCAAAGTTGTCCCCGAGCAGACCCGCTGTCTAGGCTCTCATCTAGCTGGTAGGGCCGTAGGCTCACTCGGTGACTGGTTCGAAAGGTTCAAAGGTTGGCCCTGAGCAGACCCGATATCCAGGCTCTCATCTAGCTGGCAGGGACGTAGGCTCACTCGGTGGTAGGTTCAAAAGTCTCAAAGGTTGACCACGAGCAGACCCGCTATCCAGGCTCTCATCTAGATGGCAGGGCTGTAGGCTCACTCTGTAGTAGGTTCGAAAGGTTCAAAGGTTGGCACCGAGCAGACCCACTATCCAGGCACTCATCTAGCTGGCATGGCTACAGGCTCACTCGGTGGCAGGTTCGAAAGGTTCAATGGTTGGCCCCGAGAAGACCCACTGTCTAGGCTCTCATATAACTGGCAGGGCCGTAGGCTCACTCGGTGGCAGGTTCGAAAGGTTCAAAGGTTGGCCCCGAGCAGACCAGCATTCCAGGCTCTCATCTAGCTGGCAGGGTCGAAGGCTCACACAGTGGCAGGTTCGAAAGGTTCAAAGGTTGGCCCCGAGCAGACCCGCTGTCTAGGCTCTCATCTAGCTGGGAGGGCTGTAGGATCACTCGGTGACAGGTTTTAAAGGTTCAAAGGTTGGCCCCGAGCAGACCCGCTGTCCAGCCTATCTTCTAGCTGGCAAGGCCATAGGCTCACTCGGTGGCATGTTCAAAAGTCTCGAAGGTTGGACCCGAGCAGACCCGTTGTCCAGGCTCTCATCTAGCTAGAATGGCTGTAGGCTCACTCGGTGGCAGGTTCAAAAGTCTCAAAGGTTGGCCCCGAGCAGACCCGATGTCCAGGCTCTCATATAGCTGGCAGGGCTGTAGGCTCACTCCATGGCAGGTTCGAAAGTCTCAAAGGTTGGCCCTGAGCACACCCGCTGTCCAAGATCTCATCTAGCTAGTAGGGTCGTAGGCTCACTCAGTGGCAGGTTCGAAAGGTTCAAAGGTTGGCCCCGAGCAGACTCGTTGTCCAGGCTCTCATCTAGCTTGCAGGGCAGTAGGCTCACTCGATGGCAGGTTCAAAAGTTTCAAATGTTGGCCTCGAGGAGACCAGCTGTCCAGTCGCTTATCTAGCTGGCATGGATGTAGGCTCACTCAGTGGCAGGTTCGAATGGTTCAAAGGTTGGCCCCGAGCAAACCCGTTGTCCAGTCTCTCATCTAGCTGGCAGGGCTGTAGGCTCACTCAGTGGCAGATTCGAAAGTCTCAAAGGTTGGCCCCGAGCAGACCCACTGTCCAGGATCTCATCTATCTGGAAGGGCCGTAGGCTCACTCGGTGGCCAGTTCGAAAGGTTTAAAGGTTGGCCCCGAGCAGACCCCCTGTCCAGGTTCTCACATAGCTGGCAGGGCCGTAGGCTCACTCGGTGGCAGGTTCAAAAGTCTCAAAGGTTGGCCTCGAGCAGACCCGCTATCCAGGCTATCATCTAGCTGGCAGGGCCATTGGCTCACTTGGTGGCAGGGTTGTAGGCTCACTCAGTGGCAGGTTCGAAAGGTTCAAAGGATGGCCCCGAGAAGACCCGCTGTCCAGGCTCTCATCTAGATGGAAGGGCCATAGGCTAACTCGGTGGCAGGTTCGAAAGGTTCAAAGGTTGGACCTGAGCAGACCCACTGTACATGCTCTCATCTAGCTGGCAGGGCCGTAGGCTCACTTGGTGGTAGGTTTGAAAGGTTCAAAGGTTGGTCCTGAGCAGACCCGCTGTCCAGGCTCTCATCTAGCTGGCAGGGCCGTAGGCTCACTCGGTGGTAGGTTCGAAAGTTTCAAAGGTTAGCCCCGAGCAGACCTGCTGTCCAGGCTCTCATCTAGCTGGCAGGGCCGTAGGCTCACTTGGTGGCAGGTTCGAAAGTCTCAAAGGCTGGCCCCGAGCAGATCCGCTGTCCAGGCTCTCATCTAGCTGACAGGCTCGTAGGCTCACTCGATGGCAGGTTCGAAAGGTTCATGTGTTGGCCCGGAGCAGAACCGTTGTCCAGGTTCTCATCTAGCTGGAAGGGCCGTAGGCTCACTCGGTGGCAGGTTCGAAAGTCTCAAAGGTTGACCCAGAGCAGACCCACTGTCCAGGATCTCATCTAGCTGGTAGGGCCGTAGGCTCACTCGGTGGCAGGTTCAAAAGGTTCAAAGGTTGGCCCCGAGCAGACCCACTATACAGGCTCACATATAACTGGCAGGGCCGTAGGCTCACTCGGTGGCAGGTTCGAAAGGTTGGCCCCGAGCTGACCAGCTTTCCAAGCTCTCATCTAGCTGGCAGGGCCGTAGGCTCACACGGTGGCAGGTTCAAAAGGTTCAAAGGTTGGACCTGAGCAGACCCACTGGCAAGGCTCTCATTTAGTTGGCAGGGCTGTAGGCTCACTCGGTGACAGGTTTGAAAGGTTCAAAGGTTGGCCCCGAGCAGACCCGCTGTCCAGGCTCTCTTCTAGCTGGAAGGGCCATAGGCTCACTCGGTGGCATGTTCAAAAGTCTCGAAGGTTGGCCCCGAGCAGACCAGTTGTCCAGGCTCTCATCTAGCTGGTATGGCTGTAGGCTCACTCGGTGGCAGGTTTGAAAGTCTCAATGGTTGGCCCAGAGCAGACCCGCTGTCCAGGCTCTCAAATAGCTGGCAGGGTTGTAGGCTCACTTGGTGGCAGGTTCGAAAGTCTCAAAGGTTGGCCCCGAGCAGACCCGCTGTCCAGGCTCTCATCTAGCTGGTAGGGTCGTAGGCTCACTCAGTGGCAGGTTCGAAAGGTTCAAGGTTGGCCCCGAGCAGACTCGCTGTCCAGGCTCTCATCTAGCTGGCAGGGCCGTAGGCTCACTCGATGGCAGGTTCAAAAGTCTAGATGTTGGCCTCGAGGAGACCCGCTGTCCAGTCGCTTATCTAGCTGGCAGGGATACAGGCTCACTCAGTGGCAGGTTCAAAAGGTTTAAAGGTTGGCACCGAGTAGACCCGCTGTCCAGACACTCATCTACCTGGCAGGGCCGTAGGCTCACTCGGTGGCAGATTCGAAAGTCTCAAAGGTTGGCCCCGAGCAGACCCACTGTCCAGGCTCTCATCTATCTAGAAGGTCCGTAGGCTCACTCGGTGGCCAGTTCGAAAGGTTTAAAGGTTGGCCCCGAGCAGACCCCCTGTCCAGGCTCTCATATAGCTGGCAGGGTCGTAGGCTCACTCGGCGGAAGGTTTGAAAGTCTCAAAGGTTGGCCCCAAGCAGACCCGCTGTCCAGGCTCTCATCTAGCTTGCAGGGTCGTAGGCTCACTCGGTGGCAGGGCCGTAGGCTCACTTGGTGGCAGGTTCGAAAGGTTTGAAGGATGGCCCCGAGCAGACCCGTTGTCCAGGCTCTCATCTTGCTGGAAGGGCCGTAGGCTCACTCGGTGGCAGGTTCGAAAGGTTCAAAGGTTGGACCTGAGCAAACCCACTGTACAGGCTCTCATCTAGCTGGCAGGGCCGTAGGCTCACTTGGTGGTAGGTTCGAAAGGTTCAAAGGTTGGTCCCGAGAAGACCCACTGTCCAGGCTCTCATCTAGCTGGCAGGGTCGTAGGCTCACTCGGTGGCAGGTTCGAAAGTTTCAAAGTTTGGCCCCGAGCAGACCTACTGTATAGGCTCTCATCTAGCTGGCAGGACCGTAGGCTCACTCGGTGGCAGGTTTGAAAGTCTCAAAGGCTGGCCCCGAGCAGATTCGCTGTCCAGGATCTCATCTAGCTGACAGGGTCGTAGGCTCACTCGATGGCAGGTTCGAAAGGTTCATGGGTTGGCCCCGAGCAGAACGCTGTCCATGCTCTCATCTAGCTGGCAGGGCCATAGGCTCACTCGGTGGCAGGTTCGAAAGTCTCAAAGGTTGACCTAGAGCAGACCCACTGTCCAGGATCTCATCTAGCTGGTCGGGCCGTAGGCTCACTCGGTGGCAGGTTCAAAAGGTTCAAAGGTTGGCCCCGAACAGACACACTATCTAGGCTCTCATCTAGCTGGCAGGGCCGTAGGATCACTCAGTGGCAGGTTCGAAAGTTTCAAAGGTTGGCCCCGAGCAGACCCGCTGTCCAGGCTCTTATCTAGGTGGCAGGGAAGTTCGCTCACTCGGTGGCAGGTTCGAAAGGTTCAAAGGTTGGCCCCGAGCAGACCCGCTGTCTAGGCTCTCATATAGCTGGCAGGGCTGTAGGCTCACTCGGTGGTAGGTTCAAAAGGTTCAAAGGTTGGCCCCGAGCATACCCGCTGTCCAGGCTCTCTTCTAGCTGGCAGGGCCGTAGGCTCACTCGGTGGCAGGTTTGAAAGTCTTAAAGGTTGGCCACAAGAAGACCCGCTATCCAGGCTCTCATCTAGCTGGCAGGGCCGTAGGCTCACTCGGTGGCAGTTTCGAAAGTCTCAAAGGTTGGCCCCAAGCAGACCCATTGTGCAGGCTCTCATCTAGCTGGCTGGGCCATAGGCTCACTCTGTGGCGGGTTCGAAAGTCTCAAAGGTTGGCCCCGAGCACATCCACTGCCTATGCTCTCATCTAGCTGGCAGGGCCGTTGGCTCATTCGGTAGCAGGTTCGAAAGGTTTAAAGGTTGGCCCAGAGAAGACCCGCTGTCCAGGCTCTCATCTAGCTGACAGGGCCGTAGGCTCACTCGGTAGCAGTTTCAAAAGTCTCAAAGGTTGTCCCCAAGCAGACCCGCTATCCAGGCTCTCATCTAACTGGCAGGGTCGTAGGCTCACTCGGTAGTGGCCCATGAGGAAGGCAAGGTAAGAAAGAAAAATCCAATGCGAAAAATTAACACAGGGCAAGTCTCTGCATGAGGCCTGCGAATGGTGCTCATCATAAGGGGAACTCGCCGACAAATGATATCATTCGTGAAAGTTACTCGCCTGGCAAATGCGTATTGGAGCGCTGGCCAGCCCCAAGGGTTGCGAGAATTTAGCAGGATGAAGTGGGTTCTCGACGCAATAGTGTTCCCGACAGAAATCAACAAAATTGTCTAAGTCCTAAAAAGGTTGGGGCGAGTATAAAAGGGTTGCAACTGCGCGACGCTCCTATGCGGCGAGAGTGTTCCGGTCACGACCTAGACTAGGGGTCGTCAACGCTAAGGGTGAACAAACAATATACGAGCACGCACGCGAAAGCACGAGAGCATGCAAAATAGTGTATGAGCGTGCGAGCTATCAACTGATATTAGCGAGATGTTCAAAAAGAAAATACAAAGACAAGTCATAGGAGGCAAAACATTTCATTTCATTCGGCGTAAAAAAGGAATTACAGGAGTCTCACATTACATCAAAATAAAAAAAAGAGAAAAGAGGTCCTCAGGGATCGTCGGCTTCCTCGCCAGAGTATCCGCTGCTCTCGCCAGGAGAGGGAAGATCTCCGAGTTCTCGCCCATCGCCAGCTTCATCC
Source organism: Dactylorhiza incarnata (assembly GCA_033032865.1). NCBI lineage: Eukaryota > Viridiplantae > Streptophyta > Magnoliopsida > Asparagales > Orchidaceae > Dactylorhiza > Dactylorhiza incarnata. The sequence goes on from JAWHQI010000028.1 coordinate 13,955,211, forward strand.
GTAGGGTCGACCTGGGCGAAGAGTTCAGAAAGCATGTGGTGGGAGAGAATCCTCTCGCCCTCTTCCTTCAAAAGACCGGCCCTTCGCAGCACCTCCGGCGTATGCTTCGCTGCTCCTTGGGCGGAGCTCTGCATCAGCAACTCGAACTCGGCATTAGAGTAATGGTGTCGAGTGTCCCTCTCCGCGGGAGGTGGCCGAGCAACGGTATCTCGCAGCTTTTGGTTCTCGGCCTCCAGCTCCTTGACCCGCACCTCAAGGATGCACGCCCGCACGAGTAGGGAGTCATAGTTGGCTATGTCCTGTGAGATAAAATAAGGTTAGCGCGAGAAAGGAAGGAAATGTGGGAGCCTGAGTCGTTGTAAGGAGACGCGCTCACCTCTTGGTCAGGGCGGCTAGCGAGAAGAGCCTCTACGGTCACCAGTTGCTGCTTCACGACTAAGAGCTCAGCGGAGACGTCGGCGCAGGTCTTCTCGACCTCGACCATGTTCCGCGCGACGGTCATGTTGCGGCGAGAAGACATGTGATTCCATCCGAGAGCGCGCATCATGGCTCGCGAGCTCTCATGGGTAAGAGTCTGGGTGGACTCGGTGTCGTAGATGGAGGCATCCTCGTGGCCATAAAGTGCGTAGGAGAGGTCGTAGGCTTGGCCGCTGGTTATCTCCTGCTCCATCCAGGATGGAAGGAGGGTGGAGATGGGGACCCGGTTGGCCTGCCGGTCCCAATGGAGCAGAGGCTCGCCGACCATATCAGCATACCTCTCGCAGAGAGGGAAATTTCAGTGTCCTCTCGACATCGACCCTAAGGAGGGCTCCGCCGGCGCAACGACGGTCTGGAATGCTGAGTCCTCCGCAGCAGGAGCACTCGAGCCAGGGGTCTCATCCACGACCACCTTCCCCTTAGCGGTTACAGAAGGTTTCGCCTGCTTGGTGGGGGAGTTGGGTGCCGTGTCGGGCTTCCGCTTCTGCCCACTGGATTTTGCGGGAGGCAGAATTGGAAAGGGCAAGGGCATCCTCGGGAGGAAGCCCCACATCCGCATTCGTTGGGTGGAAGGGAAGGCTTCGAACTCCTATATCAAGAAAGTCAAATTAAGAGGGCGGAAGTGAGTGAAAAATGAGCGGGAGCTAGGGTCGAAATTGTTCAGCTTACCCTCACCCAGCAGAATTGGTGTTGGGAATGTGTGTCACATCCCTTTGTTTGAGAATAACAAATCCCAAATTGTATATGATCTTGCTTGTCGTGTATTTAGAGTGTGCAGGAACTATAGGCGCAATACTCCACAGGTAGAAAACAAATTTGAAATGACTCTCTGGAAATTATGCTAACGCTCGCATTAGTTGTTAACGCCCAGCATTAACAACCGCTGAGAAGCAAAACCGCTGAGAAGCAAAACCGCTGAGAAGGAACCTGCGTTCGACGAAATCTGAACTGAACTGTGCTCGACGAATTGGAGCGTTCAACAAACTCTGAAGGCGCTCGACGAAACCTGAAGGAACCTGCGTTCGACAAAATCAGAACTAAACTGCGCTCGATGAATTGGAGCGTTCGACAAACTTGCAGTTCCGTTCGATGGATTTGCCTGCGCTCGACGAAATTGCGCTCGACAAGCTGCGTTCGACGAACTTGGAGTTCTGTTCTACGAAATTGATTCCGTTCGACGAACTTTGTTTCTGCCACGATCCTGGCGGTTTGCACGATCCTGACTGTTGCGGTTTTCCGTTCGACGAAGGTGCATTCGACGAAGGCGTGTTCAACGAAATCAGTCCCGTTCGATGAAATTTGGTTCTGTCACGCTCCCGACTTTATGCACGATGTCAGCAACTGCCGTACACAATTCACTAACGCCGGGCGGTAACCATAACGCCGCACATTAGCTCCAGTGGTTATTTAACAAGGCCTGATCTCGTTTGTTTATCTATGAATTGCTGGGAGTATTATTGAAGGCTTTATTCCAGAAATTTGAGAGAGCTTCCAGAGAGAATATTTGTGCCAAAACTCCATTGATGTTATGCTGCAAAAGAAGGATCTCCCACTAAAAGCTTAAGGAGAATTCTGGAGGAGGACTACGTCACGCTACATCCGAAGGATGATCGCTTCGACCTCGCTCATACTACAGTGATCCTTCATCTCCGACTTCAGAAGATCTCATATAGGGAGTTTTATTATTATTGTCTTTACTTTCATTCCATATATTTTTGTAACCGTTTAGAGAATTCGCCTTGTGTTGACGATTAGGTCTGGGTAGGACTTAGGGAGTAATTCGCTTTGTGTTGGCGACTAGTTCTAGGTGATTAGATTTAGGGGGTGCTCAAGGTCATACCCGGGAAGGATTGGCTAGAGCGGCTTGAGGCCTTATCCAGGGAAGGATAGGCTAAAGCCAACCGGTTTGTGGGGATACAAGTCGGTATAGAAAAGGAAAAATTGTATTACTTTGTACGCCTCCGATTTCAAGCGATATTGAAAACAATTTATGTAAACACCTTTTTTATATAATATAATCATGTCACTTTTTGTGTTTACTTGATTTCTATCATTTGGCATAATTTATAAAATTGCAAATTACAATTGTTTCCTCTTTTAAGTTAAATTGTTATTTCGTTCTAATTTACTCTAAACAATTTAGTAAATTGTCTAAAAAAATTGTAAAGAATTTTATTCCCTTATTCACCCCCCCCCCTCTAAGGGCGCCAATCGATCCAACAAGTGGTATCAGAGGCAGGTTATTCCAAACGGTTTAAAATCTAGGAATAATGGCGTCTTATGATCTCGCTTTTTCCGAGATTCAGGGAATTAGTAGACCTCCACTCTTTACCCGGGTCCGATTATAATTACTGGAAAAATAGGATGAGATGTTTTCTTATGACCCTAGATATTGAGGTATGGAATATGGTAGAAGAGGAATACTCTCCTCCTACATTTGTAGTTGGAGAGATAACTTTAGATAAACCAAAAGATAAATGGGATGATAGGGATAAGCTAAAATGCAAAAATAACGCCAAGGCTATGAATGCTTTATTTTGTGCGTTAGATAGAAATGAATTTAATAGAATTTCTGCATGTACTACTGCATATGAAATTTGGAATCATTTGGAAGTTACTCATGAAGGTACATCACAGGTTAAAGATTCAAAGCTTTTCCAACTTGAGTCAGAATATGAAAAATTCCGGATGGATGGAAGTGAACATGTTGATGCCATGTACACGCACTTCACCAAGATCGTAAATGCCTCCAAAGCTCTTGGAAAGACCTTCTCCAATGGCGACTTGATCCGAAAGATTCTTCGTTCTCTTCCACCGAAATTCAACCCGAAGGTGATGACCATTTCAGAATCGCACAATCTAAGAACACTCCAAGTTGAGAGCCTCATTGGGAATCTCAAAACCCATGAGGTAGAACTCAAAATCCAATATGATGAATACAACAAGGAGCCAAAGAAGAAGGCGTTGGCACTAACATCAAAGAAGGAGTGCCAAGAGGATGAGGATGAAGATGAAGAAAGCCTTTTGGTGAAGAATTTCCGAAAATTCATGCGAAATCCGGAAAGGAGAAACACTTTCCGAAAATTTATCCAAAAGGATGCAAGATGGAAAAGGTCATCCTCAAAGAAGGAAAAGGAGAGCGACGATGAAGAAGAAAGACCTCCACCAGAGTGCTTTCATTGTAGAAAGACCGGGCACATTCAGAGCCAATGCCCAAATTTCTTGAAGGAGAAGGAAAAGCGGCACAAAGGGAAGGAGAAGAAGAAGGTGCTAAAAGCTAGAACATGGGATGACTCCTCCTCCTCCTCCGAAGAATCAAGCGGGTCTTCATCAAGCGAAGATGATGAAGCAAACATGTGCCTCATGGGACATGGAAATGATGGCGATGACACCAGTGTTCTTAGCGACACTGAGGTAACTCCTCCCACTTATGATGAACTCTTTAATGAATTCCTTGAACTTGCAAAGCTTTTGATAAAAATATGAAAGATAGTATTTTATTGAATCGTGAAAATGAATCTCTTATTAAAGAAAATCAAAAGCTTTCCAAAAAGGTAATTGTTTTAGAAAAGAGAAAGGTTTCTTGCCAAGAGTGTGATCACTCCACTAAATTGGCAAAAGATATTGAAGAGTCACTTTCTAAAGCCCTCTCTCATGCCAAAACTCTTACAAAAGAGAAGGGGGAATTAGAAAGGAAATTAAAAGCCTCTCTTTTGCAAATCAAAAATAACAAAAAAGGTTTTTGAAAATAAGTGTGTCATGCTTGTGAAAGAAAATTCTTCACTTAAAACACAAGTTCATGATCTCAGCATGGCCATTAAAAAATTTGGAATATGCCAAAAATCACTGGAAATGATTTTAGGGTACCAGCGCCATGGTTCTGGAAAATTTGGGCTCGGATATCGAGGAGAGGTCTACCGCCCGGCGTTAGCCACTAACGCCGGCACTAGCACCTCATACCAGAAACCTAAATTTTCTTTTTCAAAATGTTTTTCATCTGTAAATCCAATTTCTTCCAGCAAGAAAATTTTCCAGAAAAGTGTCTCAACCCCCTTTTTCGTGTGCAAACTGTTATAGGTTAGGTCACACATCTAGTTCTTGCAGGAAAATAAAACAAAATACTTTAAAACAAATCTGGGTAGCTAAGGCTTCCACTTATTCTATGGGTGGTACCACTTGGCTATCCGGATCTTTACTCTCATCTTCTTTCTAGATGTGCAGGCAGGCTAAGGACAATGAAGACGTGTGGTACTTGGATTCAGGATGCTCCAAGCACGCGACGGGCAATAAAGCAAAGTTCCTTAGCCTAGAAAAGAAGAAGGGAGGGATCGTGACGTTTGGTGATAACGGAAAAGGAAGGATCATGGGAATTGGTAAAGTTGGTAACAAATCCTTTACTATATCTAATGTTCTTTATGTGAAAGGATTAAAATACAATTTAATTTATATTAGCCAATTATGTGATAAATGATTAGATGTGTTATTTGAATCTTCCACTAATCTATGCAAAATATCTAATCCTACTACAAAAGATATTTTACTAACTGCACCAAGAATACATAATGTTTATATATTTTCTTTTCATGATCTTTCTAAATCATCTATAAAATGCTTTATCACTAAAAATGATGAATTAGAACTTTGGCATAGAAGACTAGGACATGCTAGCACAAAGCTCATTGTAAAACTTGCCAAAAGTAATTTAATTAGAGGATTGCCTAGATTAAATGGAACTTTACCTTCACTTTGTTCACCATGTCAAAAAGGTAAATTCTCTAGATCCTCTTTCAAAAGTAAAAATTTCATTTCTACTACAAGACCCTTGCAAATAATTCATATGGATCTTTTTGGTCCCGTTAGCACTGCAAGTCTTGGTGGTAGATTATATACATATGTTTTAATAGATGATTTTTCAAGATATTGTTGGAGCTTATTTCTCTCTTCCAAATCCGATGCGTTTTGTGAATTTGCAAAATTATGTACTCGTATTCAAAATGAAAGCGATTTGAAAATTAAATGCATTCGCTCGGATCATGGAGGAGAATTTGAAAATGAAAAATTTACATCCTTTTGTGATATGTTAGGCATTAAACATGAGTTCTCTGCACCATGCACACCACAACAAAATGGTGTTGTAGAAAGAAAGAATAGGACACTTCAAGAACTAGCACGCACTATGTTGTGTGAATATAAATTACCTAAGTCCTTTTGGGCCGAAGCCATAAATACATCATGCTATGTTATGAATAGAATCATGCGTCGCCCATCTCTTAATCTCACACCATATGAACTCTATTTTCAAAAGAAGCCTAATGTACCTTATTTCAAAGTTTTTGGTTGTAAATGTTTTATTTTGAATACAAAAGATAGCTTGGGAAAGTTTGATGAAAAATGTGATGAAGGAACTTTTCTTGGGTACTCTTCAACTAATAAAGCTTATAGAATTTTTAATAAAAGAACTAGTAGAGTTGAAGAGTCAATAAATGTAAAATTTGATGAGTTTGTTCCTTGTGTAGAAAAACTTTCCGCAGGCAACGAGGATGATCTCTTACAACCTTTGGAGCATGGTGATGAGTAACCTTCCAAAGAAGAAGAAGAGGAGGACAATGAAGATGAATATGGACCTCCAAGTGCCTTGAAATTCACAAAGGATCATCCACGGGAATTAATAATTGGTGAACCATCCATCGGGGTAAGAACTCGCTCTTCTCTTCATGAATCATATTCAATATCTGCTTTGTTTCCGAAATTGAACCAAAAACCATTTCTACCGCTTTAAATGATGAATTTTGGTTTTTGGCTATAAATGAAGAGTTAGAACAATTTGAGGGACACAATGTTTGGAAATTAGTAGAAAGACCATCTAATCACCCGATTGTAGGTGTAAAATGGATTTTTAAAAATAAATTAGATGGTGAGTCTAGAATCACTAGGAATAAGGCACGCTTAGTACCACAAGGATATTCACAAATCGAAGGGATAGATTTTGATGAAACTTTTGCACCCGTTACTAGGTTGGAATCCATTAGAATTTTTCTAGCATTTGTAAGCTCTAAAAGAATAAAATATTTCAAATGGATGTAAAAAGTGATTTTCTCAATGGGTTTGTAAAAGAAGAAGTTTATGTTGAACAACCCCCTGGTTTTATTAATGAAAAATTTCCCAATCATATTTATAAACTAGAAAAAGCACTTTATGATTTAAAACAAGCGCCACGTGCATGTTATGAAAGACTTACATCATTTTTATTAAAGCACGGTTATATTATGGGAAGTGCCGATAATACTCTCTTCATTAAACATAATAATGATGATTTAATTATTTTGCAAATATATGTTGATGATATAATCTTTGGATCTACTAATGAAGAGTTGTGTAATGATGTTATTGACGTGATGAAAAATGAATTTGAAATGAGTCTAGTAGGAGAACTTTCTTATTTTCTTGGTTTTCAAATATCACAAAGAAATGATGGTATGTTTTATATGTCAAACCAAATATGTCTATGATATGCTTAAGCACTTTGGATTTGAAAACCTTAAACATGCTTCTACACCAATGAGTGCATCACTTAAATTAGGAAAAGATGAATCAGGAATTTCAATTGATCAAACCTTATATAGAGGTATGATAAGATCCCTACTTTATCTTAGTGCAACTAGACCCGATATTATGTTTGTCGTATGCTTATGTGCTCGATTTCAAGCCAATCCAAAAGAATCTCATTTAAAAGCGGTAAAATGAATTTTTAGATATCTTATTGGGTCATCTAGATTAGGATTATGGTACCCGCACAATAATTCATTTACACTTCACGGCTACTCCAATTCGGACTACGCTGGTTGTTCACTTGATAGAAAAAGCAATAGTGGTACTTGTCATTTTCTAGGACCTTCATTAGTTGCATGGTCTAGTAGGAAACAAAATTCGGTTGCACTCTCCACCACGGAGGCCGAATACATTGCATTAGGGAGTTGTTGTGCACAAGCTCTATGGATGAGCCAAACTTTAGAGGACTTTGGTTTTCATCTAAAACTTATTGAATTAAAATGTGACAACAAAAGTGTCGTTGATCTCACAAATAATCCGGTACACCACTCTAGATCCAAACATATAGATGTGCGTCATCATTTCATAAGGGATCACATTAAAAAGGAAAATGGAAGGATTAGTTTCATTGGCACGGACTCTCAACTTGCTGATATATTTACTAAACCTCTTCCCGATGCAAGGTTTCAAATGTTAAGGTTGGAATTAAGAGTCTTAGACATCTTAGGATGAATAACATGTAGAATGCTAATATTTTATGCAATTTGAGCAATCAAGACATCTCCAAAAATTACAAAATTTCTGTATAAGACTACTCTAAGGACTCTTAATAAGTATCAAAAATCAGATTTTTAAAATTCTCAAAAAATCGTGTACTATTTCCAGCGTTAGGCCTAACGTTGGCGTTAGATTTTGTTTTGAAATTTTCTGATTTTTAAAATTTCTAAAAATCCTTAAAAATATGTTAATTTACATTTACTAATTTGTTTTTGAATTTCTGACATTTATTATCTTTGTTTTAATTTATATTTTAAAAAATCAACTACAAAAATTCAAAATTCAAAAATACAAAAATATGTTCTTGAAATTTGTGTTTTATTCATATTATGAAAAATCAACTACAAAAGTTCAAGATTCAAAAATTCAAAAATATGGTTTTGAGATTTGTGTTTTATTCATATTATGAAAAATCAACTACAAAAGTTTAAAATTCAAAAATACAAAAATATGTTTTTGTGATTTTTTGTTTTTATCTCATTAAAAAATGATAAAACAACAAAAAAAACTGTGTGATCTTTATTGCTAATATCAAGCATGAATGAATTCTACTATTTAGAATGATTTACAATGTTAAAATTTATTCCTTCAAATTACTATGAATATTGTTTTGTTTATCATGCTTTGATATATCTATTTAAAGTGCATCAATTGTATTGAAAAATATGTGTAGAACCAAGCTCCGCACGCCTCTAAGTATGGGAAGATGTATTATGATTGATAATGATACCTTTCACTCACTTATTTTGGTAATCAACATGTGTGTTTAAATCTAAAAATGCTTGCTTGTGTATTGTATTTGTACAATAAATTTAAACTTGCATAAGTTTATTACCTACACTACATTTGAATTGCACTTATGAAATATTGAAAAGTGGTTAAGTTTAAAAAATTGTGGGTTTGCAAAACAAGTGTATTCGGAGAATGTTGTCGCACTAATGTGAACAAAAAATTATATATGTAGACAACTATAACTCCACCAAGCACTACTTGAATCTCCTGATAAGTCTTCATAAGCATTGTGAGGTTGAGCACCTTGGAAAGAATAGTAAAGTGTCTTGTGCAACCCTTGATTAATACACCACTTTTTATAAAATAGTGTGCATTAAAGTGTGTGGAAATTAATTTACTTGTGTTTTATTGTACACTTTACTTTACATATGTCTTGTATTTTGTGATTTAAATCAATTGTTAACATTGCCCAAAATACACTTATGTGCATATCATTATCTTTCGTAACACTTCTTCTCATGAGTATTGGATTCTAATGCTTTATCTATACTACTCTTTATATAAAAATGCACTAGATAACCTAGCATGATCTCTACAATGTTTTTGGTATCTCTTGAACTTAAAATTAAGTAACATTGTAGTATATTCTTTTTTGATATGTTCATCTTCATGCTTGGTATCTTTATATAAAACTATGAGATTTCAAAAAGGTTAAAACATCTTTACATTTTGAACTTAAAACTCATATTTTTTTCTTATGCTTTTCATGCTTACAAAAAGATGTTTCTCATAGTCTTCCGCTTGCTTACAACTCTTATCTTTTTATTTGAAATCTTTTAAAAATACTATGCTTACAATCTTTATCATTATCTATATTACAATAGCTCGATCATGCTTTATCATTTATAAGAAATGCCTCCTCACTACCCTCACCCTACCTTCTTTTGATAATACCAAAAGGGGGAGATTAATTGCAGAAATCTATATAAGAGAAATATAGAAGAAAATGGGGAGACTAATTCATGTAATCAATCATTTAGGGGGAGCACAACATAAATTGCATTTATGTAGGGGGAGCATTAAGATAGGGGGAGTATGCACATTATCATGCATATCAAATACTATAGTTGCACTATTATTCTAACACTTATCATATTCTATAATCACTTTTAATGATTTCTTGCTAAGAGGATTTGTTATTATCAAAAGGGAGAGATTGTTGGACATGTGCGTCACATCCCTTTGTTTGAGAATAACAAATCCCAAATTGTATTTGATCTTGCTTGTCGTGTATTTAGAGTGTGCATGAACTATAGGTGCAATACTCCACAGGTAGAAAACAAATTGGAAATGACTCTCGGGAAATTGTGCTAACGCTCACGTTAGTTGTTAACGCCCAGCATTAACAACCGCTGAGAAGCAAAACCGCTGAGAAGCAAAACCGCTGAGAAGGAACCTGCGTTCGACGAAATCTGAACTGAACTGCGCTCGACGAATTGGAGCGTTCAACAAACTCTGAAGGCGCTCGACGAAACCTGAAGGAACCTGCGTTCGACGAAATCAGAACTGAACTGCGCTCGACGAATTGGAGCATTCGACGAACTTGAAGTTCCGTTCGATGGATTTGCCTATGCTCGACGAAATTGCGCTCGACAAGCTGCGTTCGACGAACTTGGAGTTCCGTTCGACGAAATTGATTCCGTTCAACGAACTTGGTTTCTGCCATGATCCCGGCCGTTTGCACGATCCTGACGGTTGCGGTTTTTTGTTCGACGAAGGTGCGTTCGATGAAGGCATGTTCGACGAAATCAGTCCCGTTCGATGAAATTTGGTTCTGTCACGCTCCCGACTTTATGCATGATGTCAGCAACTGCCGTACATGATTCACTAATGTCGAGCGGTAACCTTAACGCCGCGTGTTAGCTCCAGTGGCTATTTAACAAGGCCTGATCTCGTTTGTTTATCTATGAATTGCTGGGAGTATTATTGAAGGCTTTATTCCAGAAATTTGAGAGAGCTTCCAGAGAGAATATTTGTGCCAAAACTCCATTGATGTTATGCTGCAAAAGAAGGATCTCCCACTAAAAGCTTAAGGAGAATTCTGGAGGAGGACTACGTCGCGCTACATCCGAAGGATGATCGCTTCGACCTCGCTCATACTACAATGATTCTTCATCTCCGACTTCGGAAGATCTCATATAGGGAGTTTTATTATTATTGTCTTTACTTTCATTCCATATATTTTTGTAACCATTTAGAGAATTCGCCTTGTGTTGACGACTAGGTCTGGGTAGGACTTAGGGAGTAATTCGCTTTGTGTTGGCGACTAGTTCTAGGTGATTAGATCTAGGGGGTGCTCGAGGCCATATCCGGGAAGGATTGGCTAGAGCGGCTTGAGGTCTTATACGGGGAAGGATAGCCAAAAGACAACCGGTTTGTGGGGATACAAGTCGGTATAGAAAAGGAAAAATTGTATTACTTTGTACGCCTCCGATTTCAAGCGATATTGAAATCAATTTATGTAAACACCATTTTTATATAATATAATCATGTCTCTTTTTGTGTTTACTTGATTTCTATCATTTGGCATAATTTATAAAATTGCAAATTACAATTGTTCCCTCCTTTAAGTTAAATTGTTATTTCGTTCTAATTTACTCTAAACAATTTAAATTGTCTAAAAAAATTATAAAGAATTTTATTCCCTTATTCACCCCCCTCTAAGGGCGCCAATCGATCCAACAATCGGAGGCAGTGAGCCGACATGCTTCTGCAGATGCACGACGTCCATTTCATGCTTCTGCATAAATGCGTAGAGCTTGGCCTCATAACCTCCTAGCGCTGGAGGCCGGAAGGTTGACTCGTCCTCCTGTACAAGCGCAAGAGGTACATTGCCAAATTTCCCGATGATAAAAATAAACCGCCGAACCCAGTCGTGGTTTTAATTGACTGTGTCGGTGATGTTGAGGGGGGACTACACGGAGAAAAATGCCAGTCCGCGAGTCACCCTGAAGTTGAAGAGCTTACGGAACACTGGGAGCGAGAACTCAATCCCATCCTCATGCAGGTAGCAGGTGAATGCTACCAGCATTGCGATAGAGTTTGGATTGAGTTGCGTGGGGATGAATCTGAAGTAGCGCATGGTCTGGCGCACCTTTGGCCACAGCGAAAGGCGGAGTCCTACCTCAAAATGTTCGAGGGGGATGACAAGGGTATCCAACGAGAATTGGTTTATGCAGTCTCGGTTCTCTGGACGGCGCGCGACAAATCATGGCGGGAGGTAGTCAGCGATGGCGAGTGAGAAATCCTCTTCAGAGAGGTTGCAGGTGTTGAAGTCACGAGTGGTGAACACCTAGGCGCACTTAGCCCTGCCGTCGGCATCCTTTGTCATCGCAGAAGGGAAGGTCTCGTGGGAATTCTAGAGAGAGGTGCGAGTGCTAGCGCAAGAAAGGGAAGAAAGAGAGGAAAGCGTAATAAAGGCGGTAGGTGGGCTGACTATTTATAGAAAAAATGGGAAATGAAGTGAATTCTCTATGCGCGGGGTGCGGATAGCGGCCGCGCTATCCTGGCACCTCGGAGTTCAAGCCAGTCCACCTACACCCAGTCGCCGGCGGGAGATGAAAGCGACGCGCGAGACTCTTCAGGCGAATGCAAATTAAAAAGTGCAGCAAGAATGAAAGCATCCGCAAGAAAGCATTCGTAAAAGCAATAAAAGACAATCAACAATATACAGACAGAAATTGTTCGCGAGACGTAGCAGGTCTCATCTTGTTTCAGTGCGTAAGAGAAAGAGAAATAATAAAGGTGCGGGAGAATACATGGGGCGAGAGCCGGTAGGCTTAATAATGTACCCACTGCCACCGACCCCGATTTCGCCTCCCTATCCTTGGAGGCACCCGTGGGTAGTTGTACACGCTTACTGCCGTCAGCTCTTGGTTAACCAAGCGCATTTGGTCTCTAGCCCGCGCAATGTGCCTCCCAGGTGAGGTCTCCTTGCACCTGCCCCCTTGGCGCTCCATCTCCCCGATGAGGTGCACATAGTCTCGTTCAAGAACGCTTATCCGACGTTCGAAGGCTGCCCGGTGCTCCTCCGTCTGGTTGGCTAGATCTCGCTGCATCTAGATCAGCTTGCCAAAAAGCTACGTCATTCGCTCCTTCATGGTCCTAGCATCCTCGTGGTCGCCGAAAAAGTTGGAGAGGTCACCGGGAGAGGGAGGAGGCGAGATCATCCCCACCTCATCCTGGGGATCCACCTGTGGGACCCGACGGTAGCCTGCGGGAGCAAAAGTTAGCCTTTTCCAGTCATACAAATGTTGAGTTCGAAGTAAGAAGGTAACAAACCAGGAACATATTCTTTGATGAGGGACCGGAGAGAGGTGCCGGTCAGCCCTGAGAATGATTGGCTGGGGGGGGGGGGGGATTTCCCCTTCCCAGGGCGATGGACCTGGTCGGCGGTGCCGGAGGTGGTGGCCAAGTCCATAGTGGGAGAATTGTCTTCGGGTCCTTTGTCCGCCAAATGCTCCCGATCCAGTGAAAGTGAAATGATGAGGATCTCGAGGACAGGAGAGTTGTGCAGGGTAGAGGGCAACCCCATCGTCCCAAAGGTGAGAGCTGCGAAAACTAGAGCCAGAAAAGGGCGAAAGATGAAAGGCAGGCTAGAAGAAAATGAAGTGCCTACCAGGCGCGGGCCGGCTTCTGCCAGGAGTACTTATGAGGACGGGCTCCTAGGCCAGTGGAACACCTCCGAGAGCAGGTGGAGGGATGGATGCATCTGCCTGGTCAGTCCCAGGGCCACCCTCCGTAAGTTGTAGGTTCTGCGAGTGGTTGAAGTTGTCAAGGCGTAGCGTCACCATGGCTAGCTTTAAAGGCAAGATAGATTTTATTACCTCGACAGTGTTGTCGGGAGGGATGTTGGACATAGAGGGAGTCTCTGACACAAACTCTATCGCCGATAGGTCTCGCAGGACCACCCTGGCTTTCTTCAGCCGGTTGGGTTTGAAAGGATCTCTCATTGACGAGATCCAGGGGGCATACTGGGTGGACTTGGAAGGATCCTCACCGTGCGTGACAGCAAGGCGATCCATCAACCCTTTCGAGAGAGGTCTCGGTGTCGGCCTCAAGAACGCCATCTGAAAAGCGAGAGCTCTGAGGTAGAAAAAGGGGAACAATGATTAGAGGACGGACGCTCAGAAGGCAGCAACCCGGGAAATATTTATAGCAAAATGGAGGGCCCCACCAAAAATATTCCCTCCAGGTCAGCAAAGCACTCGTTGAATATTGGGGGTTTGACGTTTCTTTCCGAGCGCAGGCCTCCCTCGCAAAGAGAGGGGATTGTGTACAACCCCATATTCGTCGGGTGGCCCCCCACACCCAAGAGGGTAATGGCAGGCAAGATAGGTCAAGAAGGGCACTCGCCCAGGTCAGGAGAGGCAGGGGCGACTGAGGGAGAGTGAGATCCTCTTCCGCAAAGCACTCGCTCACTTAGGAGTGTGAATGCGCTAAAGGTCGGGCAAGTGAGGACGGGACCCCACTCACCCAGCAAGTCAGGTATCAGGCGAGTGGTGCCCCCACGGACCACTCGCCAAGTGGAACCTAGTGTGCGAGGGGCCTGTCGAGTGGCGCCTTCACGTACCACTCACCTAGAAAGCTTTAGTGGAGAGATGACCTAGGCACCCTTCGTGGGATGCCAATAGCCTTTCAGAACAGCGGAGTTAGGCTGTTAGCAGACCAACTTGGGGTGCGATTAGTAAAACTAAAAGGCGGATTTACGCTATTTGTAGACCAGACTAGAAAATCTATAAATAGACCCTCAAGGGCACCTTGGAGGAGATCCGATCTTTTAGTCTCTCTCCTCCTAGGAAAGCTTTGGGTTGGCTGCTAGTGCCCTCCAAGGTGCCCGACTGAGCATTGGTTTGGGAGGGGAATCTCTTTAAGATCTTCCGGCTGTGTGGCGGGACAACCTCGCTACAGCCTTGGGTCTGTTCCTAGTTCTTCGTCCATAGTCAAGAGCGTAAGTGAGGGATAAGTAGGTGTGGGCTACACCCCCCCAGTGGGTCCAAACTCAAGAAACCGGTCGCCGGTTTCAACACTTAGTTGTCCCAACTTTCACCTCCTTATCCTAGTTTTAGTTCACTCCACCCACTTTTGCCAATAACAAAAGAGGGCGAATAAAATGATAAATCTTAATGATTAAGGAGTAGGATTCACTAGATTAAGGGGGAGCATAAATCTAGTCTATGGCAACATACACTAAGGGGGAGCACTTAAATTGGTAGAGCACACATCTCTAAATATATTTTGATATTAAAATCTCTTTAGCATAGTGTCATATCTTTTTTTTTTATAAAAACACACCTTTTATATCTTAATCTGATTTATCTTAATTGGATTTATTATTATCAAAAGGGAGAGATTGTTGGAACACAGTTTTCTGCATCTCTTTGGCTTGAGAATAACAAATCCTACTTGTATTTGATCTAATTTGTCATTGTGTTTTTTAGCATACAGGTTTGAACAAAAATGACACTAGGATGTTGTATTGTTGGTCTAGACTTGCTCACAAGCTGAAAACAAGAATGTGATCTAACGCCAGGCATTAGGACTTAACGCTGGCATTTGACTTTCGTTCCCACCAAGATGAAAATGATTTAGAGGGAAGCTGCTGTGATTGCAGGAGCATTTTGAGAATGATTTGGCATAATGTCCGGCATTAGCCTCAACGACAATGTTAAGGTTGCCTAAAATGAATGTTTCCAAAGATGCAGAATCTCCTTCCTGTTTTGAAGATCCGATCCATCAAGTTATTTCTATACATAGTCAACGCCTGGCTTTAGCCTTAACGCCGGTGTTAGCTTCCTGTTCAATAAATAGGTGGCATTCATTCTCTTCAACCAATTGATCCCAAGGAGCCCTATTCCAGCACTACAGAAGATCTGTGAGAGCCGTGTTTCCATACCACCATCTCCCACACAAATTCATGAGAAGAATTTGAAGGAGGATCGGATCAACGCTAACCCAACATGAAGAACACACACTTTGACTTCAATGATATTTAGCAGGTCTTCGCCGTCTACAGAATTCTTCAAAGGGAGTTTTTTTAATTTGTCTTTTATATTTTGTTGCACCTTTATTCTTTGTGATTGTTTAGTGAATTCACCGTGGTTTTTGGCGACTAGGTCCATGTGCGACTTAGGGGGAATTCGCCACGGTTGTTGGCGACTAGGTCTAGGAGTTAGATCTATGGGGTGCTCGAGGCCTTTATGGGGATAGAAGGGCTAGAGAGGCTTAAGGCCGAATCTGGGGATAGATCGGCTAAAGCCAACCGGTTCTTAGTGAGAAGAGTCGGTATATAAAACCAAAGAATCTTTTATATTCGCCTTTGATTTCCAGCATCATAGAAATCCAGTTTTGTAATCAATTTTATAAATGATAATCATGTCTTTTCTTATTTAATAAAATTGATTTCTTGCTTTTTACTTTTGATTTAACTTACTTCATATAAAATTTCAAAAGATTGTCTTAAAATCCTAAAGTTTTCAAAAACCCTTATTCACCCCCTCTAAGGGCGCCTAAAGATCCAACAGTGGGTGCTCTTATTCCTCCTGTAGTTAGCCCTATATAGGCTTATTCTTCAGAGTATGAGGAGCAGCACATGCTTTCACTTAGATATCTGAATTTCTTGGCATTAGATCTTCCTTCCTTCTTCATGGAGCTAACTTTTTGTAGTTTTCTCCAGGAGCCATGGTGATAACTAGACACACCCAATGGTAGATTTGTTTAAGTTATTAAGCTTTATTTGAACAACCTCGCTTTGATACCACTTGTAAGTCTAGGGTGTAGTCTAATTACCTAGAAGGCGGGGGGAGGGAGGTGTGTGTGTGTGTGGGGGGGGGGGGGGGAGGTGAATAGGTGTCTTAAAATTGTTTTAGTCTATTAGAATTTGAAACTAAAATTAGCTTGAAAGAACATAACCACAAATCACTCCACAGAAAGCACAACAGTATTTATTGTAGTTCCCCAAATGATGGGTACATCCACTTTCCCCCTTCACCTATCTAGCAGTATGCTAGACTCGGCCAACTCCTCCAAATATCATATCTCTTTCACATATCCTACAGCTCAGGCACTCCAGGCCCTACAGCTCAGGCACTCCAGGCTCTACAACTCAGGCACTCCAGGCCCTACAACTCAGATCCAGTCAGGATCCTACCTCAGGTTCCCAGAACCCTACAACTCAGGCACAAAGGCCCTACAACCCAGATCTTCAGTAGATCCTACACACAGGCTATCAACACAGCCCTACGACTCAGAGTGCAAGCACTCCTAAAACTCAGATCTCAAATAGATCATACAGAAGATGTTTAGAAGATGATTTTTTACAGACTTAGTCTCAAAAAGATTTATCTTTGAATAGCTTGAGTCTTCTTAGGCCTTTTCTGAATAGAAATCCTTCTTTAGAAGCAACACAAGATCTCTAATAAAATGAACCTTCAAATCTGGATCTGTGCTGAGCTTTCTTGACTGAAGAAGTCTTCTTTACCTCTGGAATGAGAGCTTTCTTATGGAAGCTTTTCTTCTTCTTTCTTTTTATCTTCGAAAGCTTTTTTTTACTATTATATTTTCTCTCTGATTTAGGGCAAATAAATTATCCTTATATATGATAGGAATGTCTAACGGTCTATTCTGAGGTCTCATAAATGTCAAAAGCCCATTCCTAAACAACATCCACTGATTGGATCCTTAGACGGTGACACTAAATGCAAACAACGCATTTCGAAAAATCTCGGTCTGTCTCAACGATATGAACACCATCTTGATGACAGAACTTGTCGTCCTAGTGATCCAACTTAGAAAAATCTTCAAGTCTTTTGAGTTCTTCCCCTCGAATAGAAATCTTGTTGAGATATGAAAACTATCTCGATGACAGAACTTCCCATCTCAGCGACTTGTTCACCTACGATGAAATATGGTCATCTCATCGATATCGTCGTGATCCTTCCGACGATATGGACCTTCTCAATTGCATTATGTCTCCACAATATCTAACAGCCTTCAGGATGATATAGCTCCTTCATGATGATATTTGATTTAGCTAGCCCTTCTTGAGTCTTCACAACGATATCGTCATGTGATACTTGTTGTCACAACAATATTGTCGTATTATACTTATTGTCGTGATGATATCTTGACTTAGTTGTTTCTTCTTGTTCTCACAATGATATCATCATGTGTACTTTATTGACACAATGATATCATCGTATTATACTTATTGTCATGACGATATCTTGACTTAGTTGTTTCTTCTTGTTCTTACAATGATATTGTCGTGTGTACTTTGTTGACACAATGATATCATCGTGTTCTTCTAATTGTCATGAAGACTATACTGATTTTTTCTACTATCTTCTGCGAGTGATCTCAACGATAACATCGTGTGTACCTTGTTGACATGATGATATATGCCTTAGTCATTTTTTCTTGATCATTGACTTAGAGACTTCTCCAAATGAACATCAAATACAAATTGTACTTATCATTGACTTAGAGACTTCTCCAAATCTGGAACATTGTGGGCGGTGTTCCCAACAGTTATGATCACTAACAGAAGGGAGCAAAAGAAGTCAGTCAATAATCGACGTGACAATAACAAGAACTCGACGATGTCGTCATGTCAACAATGTACACACGGCGATATCATTGTGAGGACTCAAAAGTCAGCTAAGGCATATATCATCATGATAACACACTTCACACGATGATATTGTTATATGGACTCAAGGACAGTTAGGTAGGGCATATATCATTGCGACAACAAGCTTCATACGACGATATCATTGTGAGGACTCAAGAACAGTCAGCTAAGGAAGATATCGTTGAGAAAGCTCAAGTAAAGCCATCTAAGTTGCTTATCGTCATGACAACAAGGTGCACACGATGATATCGTTACAAGAACTAAAGGAAGGCTGCTAAGTCATTTATCATTGTGATTAACCAACTTCACACAACGATATCGTTTTGTCAAGCTAAGAAGGCGTGATTTAAAATCGACGAAAATGACAAAAGCAATTATCAAATCAATCATGTCTGATTAGTGGCCTGAGACAAAACCTTTTCAGAACTCGACCGTTAAAAGAATCAGTGATATAAAAGGATAAGAGAGGGTCGGCTAACCTTAACCTTTTGAGCTTATATAGTTGAGAAGTAAAAAGGAGAAAAGCTTGTTTGCCGCTAAAAAGCAATATAACAATAAAAATGAAAGTCTTTTAAAAGGAAAAAGAAGGAGAAGAAGAAGAAAAAGAAGAAGCCAAGCTTCAAAAAGAAAGTTCTCACTTTTGAGAGCAAGAAGACTTCTTCATACAAGAAAGCTCGACATTGATCTTGATTAGAAGGCTCATCAATTGAAGATCCAGTGCTGCTGCTAAAGAGAAGGCTTTCTATCCAGAAAGACCTAAGAAGACTTAAGCTGATTAAAGCTAAATCTTTCAGAGTTTATATGCTGTAAACTTTCTTCTAATCTCTTATTGTAAGATCTCTTTGAGATCTGACGTAGGACTGTGCTGACAGCCTGAGCGTAGGGCTTGTGAGAAGGCCCGAGTGCATGACTTTGCTGAAAGTCTGAGGTAGGGTCTGTGAAGACCTAAGGTAGTATTTCTGAGTTGTAGGATCCTTGTTGAAGATCTGAGCTGCAGGAGTGCTTGCACTCTGAGGTAGGATTACTACTGACACCTGAGGTAGGATTCTAGGAGAGAATCTAAGGTAGGAAACTTACTGAGTTCTTTAGTTGTAAGATCAATTTGATCTGAGGTTTTGGCAGAGTTGGCCGAGTCTAACACACTGATAGATAGGTGAAGGGGGACAGTGGAGTACCCATCATCTAGAGAACCACTATAAACAACTGTGTGCTTTTTTGTGCTTATTTGCTTACTTTCTCTAAGCTAAAATACTCAACAATAAAAAAAGAATAAAATATTTTGAAGCACCTATTCCCCCCACCCCCTCTAGGTGATTGGACTACAAATCAAACATTCAAGTGGTATCATAGGGAGGTTGTTCAAAAAGGATTTAACAGTCTGAACAAGTTCCTCAAGAAAATCTTTAGTCTATTCACCATGACTTCAGGTGAAAGATATAAAGAGCTTAGTTCAATGAAGTTGCCTATCTGCAGAAAGGAGAACTTTAACATTTGGAAGCAAAAGGTTAGGCTATTTATGGAAGCCTCTGACACTTGGATCTTTGTCATAGTTGAAGAGGTACCCTTCATCCCAATAAAGGATTCAACAATAGATGCAAATCTATAAGTGCCAAAGAAGTTGATAGATATGACCAAGGATGAGGTAGTTCTGTCCACTATGGACAAAAGGGACAAGAACATTATTGTCAGTGCCATCGATGACTCCACATTCCAAAATCTGATTCACCGCCAAACTACCAAGGAAATGTAGGATACACTGATTATATACATGGAGGGCACAACTAAGGTAAGGAATGACAGAAAATCTATACTGAACCAAGAGTGTGAAGCTTTTAAGCAAGGGAAGAAGAATTCCATTGCTGAATGCTATGAAAGGTTCTTCAAGATTGTCAATGGGCTGAGGACCTATGGAAGGGTCTTCACAAATTATAATCTAAATGACAAATTCTTTAGATCCCTCAACATGGAATGGGATATGAAGATATGTGCCATAAGGGAGATAGGGAATCTGGATGATGTTGGAACATGGTCTTCCGCATCTCCTAGGTTTGAGAATAACAAATCCTATGTGTCTTTGAACTTGTGTGTTTAAGTGTGCGGGAAACAATGCCATATGACTTAAGGATAACATAAGAAGGTTGCACCCAAGTTTGAAGCCAAAATTTTAGCATGGTCACTAGCGCCGGAGTTAGCCACTAGCGCAGGCGCTAGACCTGATTAGAGTAATTCTGGGAAGCAGTTATTGAAGGCACTTACACAGGCGGTTGCGGCTAGCGCAGGCGGTAGCTCGACGCATAAGAAGAATTTTGACAGGGTTTCCTTGGAATGAAAGATATGCACGCGCATAATATTTCCTAATCCTACCTAGCGCCGACGGTAGTGATAACGCAGGAGCTAGCTCTCTCTCCAATTAAAGGAGCCCACTTCTCTTGTTTTCGACTGACATACTAGAGAGAGGTTGAGTGCCTAAATTCTAGAGCCGTATTCTGTCGAGAATTGATCTCCCACCAAAAGTTTTGTGAGTTTCTGAAGGAGGACTTCTTCACGCCGCATCCGACCGACGATCGCTTGAACCATGCTTATTCTACAACAATCTCTCGTCCCTAACTTCAGAAGTTCCTTTGAGGGAGTTTTTCATATTTTTGTTGTTTATTTCATCTCTTTACTCTTGTAATCGTGTAGTGAATTCTCCTCGTGTTGGCGACTAGGTTTGGGTAGGACTTAGGACAGAAATTTGCCTCGTGTTGGCGACTAGGTCTAGTGTGTAGATCTAGGGGGTGCTTGTAGCCGTATCCGGGGGAGGATTGGCTAGAGCGTCTTGAGGCCATATTCAGGGAGGATAGGCTAAAGCCATTGGTTCGTGAGGATACGAGACGGGATAAAAAACAAAAAGACATTTTACTTTTTGCCTTCGATTTCTAGCGTCTTAAAAAAATCAAGTTTTGTAATCTTATATTTCAAGTTAATAAAATCATGTCATTATTTTATTTCACTTGATTTGTTTGGTTTTTCACTATTTTGTTCTCTTAGCTTTTCAAGTCATTCAAAATATAATAAAAGTTTTTAAACCCTTATTCATCCCCTTCTAAGGGCGCCTACAGATCCAAGAAGTGATATTAGAGCGATTTTATTCCAAACAGTGTAACAACTAAGAATAAATGGCGTCTTAAGATCTCACTTTTCCAGAGGGTCAGGGTGTTAGTAGACCACCTCTTTTTACTGGGTCAGATTTCAACTACTGGAAAACTATGATGATGTGTTTTCTTATGACCATGGATATAGAAGTATGGAACATGGTGGAAGTTCGGTACTCTCCTCTTACAGTGGTAGTAGGAGAGGTTATGGTAGAAAAACCTAAGGATAGATGGGATGATAATGATAAACTCAAGTGCAAAAATAATTCTAAGGCAATGAATGCTTTATATTGTGCTTTAAATAGAACTGCATTTAATAGAATTCTGCATGTGTAACTGCTTATGATATTTGGAACCAATTGAAAGTTACTCATGAAGGTACATCGCAGGTGAAAGATGCAACGTAGATGATGATGAAGATGAAGAAGGTCTCCTGGTTAAGAACTTCAAAAATAAATTAGAAATCCAGAATGAAGGAACACCTTCCGGAAATACTTCTAGAAGGATGCTCGACAAAAAGGGTCTTCCTCTTCTTCAAAGAAAGAAAAGGAAAGCGACGATGAAGAAGAAAGACCACCACAAGAGTGCTTTCACTGCAGGAAGATCGGGCACATTCGGAGCCAGTGCCCGAAGTATCTAAAAGAGCAAAAATAAAAATGATACAAAGGGAAGGAGAAAAAGTAGGTGTTGAAAGCCGCAACATGGGATGATTCTTCCTCTAAAGAATCAAGCGGATCTGAGTCATGCAACGAGGAGGAAGCAAACATATGCTTTATGGCAAAAGGCAACGATGACGACACCAGTGTTCTTAGTGACACTGAGGTAACTCTTCCCACTTTCAAAGAACTTTATGATGAATTTGTTCAAACTGTAAAGCCTATGATAAAAGTATAGAAGATAGTATTATTTTAAATCATGAAAATGAATCTCTTATCAAAGAAAATCATAAGCTTACTAAAAAATTAATTTCTTTAGAAAAGAGAAAGGTTTAATGCCAAGAGAGTGTACACTCCTTATGTAAAGCAACAGATCTTGAATTTTCTTTTTCTAAGGCCCTCTCTCAAATCAAAACTCTTACAAGGGAAAAGGGGGACTTAGAGAGAAAACTAATAACGTCTCTCTTACAAATTGAAAATATAAAAAAAGGTTTTAAAAATAAATGTGTCATGCTTGTAAAAGAAAACTCATCTCTTAAAAAACAAACTCATGACCTCAATATGGCAATCAAAAAATTTGGATCGGTCAAAAATCTCTGGACATGATTTTTGGAAACCAATGTTATGGTTCTAAAAAATTTGGGCTCGGATATAAAAGTGACAGCTACCGCCCGACGCTAGCCACGAACGCCGGCGGTAGCCCCTCATATAAAAAATCATTTATTTATTTTGAAAAACAAACTTCTTCGAGTAAGATCAATGTAGAATTTCAGAAAAGGGTCTCAACCCCCATTATTTTGTGTGCAAACTATCATAGGTTTGGACACACGTTTAGCTCTTGCAGGAAAATAAAATAGGGATCTCTAAAGAAAATCTGGGTACCTAAGGCATCCATTTATTCTATGGGTGGTACCTCTTGGGTATCCAGATCTTTACTCTCATCTTCTTTTTAGATTTGCAGGCAGGCTAAGGATAAAGAGGATGTATGGTACTTGGACTCGGGCTGCTCCAAGCACATGACAAGCAACAAAGCAAAGTTCCTTAGCCTAGAAAAGAAGAAGGGAGGGATTGTAACTTTTGAAGATAACAGTAAAGAAAGGATCATGAGAGTCGGTACAGTGGGTAACATATCCTTTACTATCTCTAATGTTCTTTATGTAAAAGGTTTAAAACATAACTTAATATCTATTAGTCAATTGTGTGATAAATGATTAGATATTTTATTTGAGTCATCTACAAGTCTTTGCAAAATATTTATTCCTAACATAGAAGATATTTTACTAACTGCACCTAGAACTCACAACGTATATGTAGTTTCCTTTCATGATCTTTCCAAATCATCTATAAAATGTTTTATAACGAAAAATGACGAGTTAGAACTATGACATAGATGTTTAGGTCACGCTAGTACAAAGCTCATTTTAAAACTAGCTAAAAAGGAATTCATAAGAGGATTGCCTAGATTAAATGGAAATTTATCTTAACTATGTTCTCCATGTCAAAAAGGAAAATTTACAAAATCTTCTTTAAAAAGCAAAAATGAAATTTCTACTATAAGACCTTTGCAATTAATTCATATAGATCTCTTTGGCCCCGTTAGCACCGCAAGTCTTGGTGGAATAATATATACTTTTGTTCTAATAGATGATTTCTCTAGATATTGTTGGACTTTATTTCTCTCTTCCAAATCTGATGCGTTTTGCAAATTTTCAAAATTATGTACTCGTATTCAAAATGAACTACATTTAAAAATAAAATGCATTTGCTCAGATCATGGAGGAGAATTTGAAAATGAAAATTCTAAATCTTTTTGCGAAATGTTAGGTATTTAGCATGAGTTCTCTGCTCCTCGCACACCTTAACAAAACAGTGTTGTAGAAAGAAAGAATAGGACAATTCAAGAACTAGCATGTACTATGCTATCTGAGTATAAATTACCTAAGTATTTTTGGGCCGAAGCCGTAAGCACATCATGCTACGTAATGAATAGAGTCATGCTTCGCTCATCTTTAAATCTCACACCGTATGAACTGTAATTTCGAATGAAACCCAACGTATCATATTTTAAATTCTTTGGTTGTAAATGCTTTATTCTCAATACAAAAGATGTTTTAGAGAAGTTTGATGAAAATGCGATGGAGGAATATTTCTAGGATACTCTTCAACTAGTAAAGCTTATAGAATATTTAGCAAAAGAATGAGTAAGGTTGAAGAGTCTATTAATGTAAAATTTGATGAATTTATTCCTTGTGTAGAAAAACTTCCTACAGATTCAAATGATGAACCCTTACCATCTTTGGAGCACGAAGAAGAGGAACATTCCAAATAGGAGGAGGAGGCCAAGGAAGATGAATATGTTCCTCCAAGCATTTTAAACTTCTCAAAGAATCATCCAAAGGAGCTAGTCATTGGGGAACCATCTATTGGGGTAAGAACTTGATCTTTTCTTCATGAAACTTTCTCGAATATTTGCTTTGTTTCCGAAATTGAACCAAAAATATTTCAGCCGCTTTAAATGACGAATTTTGGTTTTTGGCTATGAATGAAGAATTAGATCAATTTGAAAGAAATAAAGTCTGGAATCTAGTAGAACGTCCATCTAATCATCCCGTTGTTGGCGTAAAATGGATTTTTAAAAATAAATTAGATGGTGAATCTATAATTACAAGAAATAAAGCTCGCTTAGTCGCTCAAGGTTTTTCTCAAATTGAGGGGGTAGATTTTGAAGAAACTTTTGCACCCGTTGCTCGCTTAGAATCTATATGAAATTTTTTGGTCTTTGCAAGTTTTAATAGAATTAAATTATTTCAAATGGATGTTAAAAGTGCTTTTCTGAACGGGTTTATACAAGAAGAAGTTTATGTTGAACAACCCCCCAGTTTTATAAATGAAAAATTTCCAAATCATGTTTATAAATTAGAAAAAGCGCTTTATGGTTTAAAACAAGCGCCCCGTGCATGGCATGAAAGACTTACATCATTTTTGTTAACACACAGTTATGTCATGGGAAGTGCCAACAACACACTCTTCATAAAGTATAATAAAAACGATTTAATTATTTTACAAATATATGTTGATGATATAATTTTTGGAGCCACTAATGAAGAGTTGTGTAATGAAGTAGTCTTAGTAATGAAAAATGTATTTGAAATGAGCCTTGTAGGAGAACTCTCTTATTTTCTTGGTTTTCAAATTTCACAATGAAATGATGGTATTTTTATTTGCCAAATATTTTATGTTCATGATATGCTTAAACGGTTTGGATTTGAAAATCTTAAACAAGCTTCTACACCTATGAGTGCTTCATTAAAACTAGGAAAAGATGAATCTAGAATTTCTATCGATCAAACTTTATATAGAGGTATGATTGGATCTCTTCTTTACTTAAGTGCATCTAGACTAGATATAATGTTTGTCGTATGTTTATGTGCACGCTTTCAAGCTAATCCAAAAGAATCTCATTTAAAAGCGGTAAAACGTATTTTTAGATACCTATTAGGGTCATCTAGAGTAGGATTTTGGTACCCGCACAATGATTCATTTATATTACACGGCTATTCCGATTCAGATTACGCTGGATGTTCACTAGATCGAAAAAGCACTAGTGGTTCTTATCACTTTTTAGGACCCTCATTAGTTGCATGGACTAGTAGGAAACAATCTTCGGTTGCACTCTCCACCACGGAGGCCGAATACATCGCGCTTGGGAGTTGTTGTGCACAAGCTTTATGGATGAGCCAAACTCTAGAGGATTTTAGTTTTCATCTCAAAAATATTGATCTCAAATGTGAAAATAAAAGTGCCATAAATCTTACAAATAATCCAGTAGACCACTCTAGATCCACAAACATAGACGTTCGTCATCACTTCATTAGGGATCATATTAAGAAAGAGCATGTAAAAGTAAGTTTCATTGGTACATACTCCCAACTTGCTGACATATTCACTAAACCTCTTCCCGATGTAAGATTTCGATTGCTAAGACTAAAATTAGGTGTCCTAGATCTCTCAGGTTAAGTCACATTCAAAAACGCAATCGTTTCATGCATTTTTTTCCTTATCTAAACAACTCCAAACCTTATTAAATTTCTGCATGAAACTAATCTTTGGACACTTATTCAAGATCAAAAATAGAATTTTCAAAATCTTCATATTTTGTGTACTGTTTGCCGCGCTAGCGCGGGGCTAGCTCGCCTATCTGATTTTTTGTAATTTTTAATCTTTGCAAAATCACTAAAAATATATTATTTTATATGTACTACTTATTTTTGCATTTCTGCCAGTAATTGATTTTAAAAAATTAAAATTAAATTTACGAAAGCCAAATTACGAAAAATATTTTATTCACTTCCTTTCTTTGTTTATTTGTTTGATGTCTACCTCTATATGCAAAAAAATCAAATACAAAATTATAAAACAAAAAAACTTACCCAAAAATTATTTTTGAACTTAACTTTTTCTATTTACATGTATCTTGCAAAATGGAGATTTGGGATGTCACCCCATCAGATCTCCTAGTACCGGTGCGAACCCCTCACAGGGTAGACCTTGGGAAGTCCAAGATCAATAATAAGAGTTCAAATTTTAAAACAAAAATTTCTTTCAAAATATCAAAAATATGTAAGGACTTTCTTGTTAATTTCAAGCATGTTTAATCTATCATTTAGACCTTCTACAATGTTGGAATTCATCTTTTCAAACTACTTTGAACATTGTTTTTTATCATGTTTTGATATATCTAAACACTTGTGCATCAATTGTATTAAAAAAGTGTTGTGTAGAATCAAGCTTAGCATGCCTCTAAGTATGAGTAAATGTTTTATGATTGATAATGATATTTATTCACTCACTTTTCGGCAAGTCTACATATGTTTTTAATCTAAGAAAGCTTGTTTGTGTATTGTATTTGTACAATAAATTAAAATTGCACAAGTATCTTACATACACTACATTTTTTTGCACTCTTAAAATATTAAGAAAAGTGGTTGTGCTTTCAAAATTTCATTAGTTCGCAAAACAAGTGTATTCAGAGAACTTTGTATAAAAATAATCATGAAATAAATTGACAAAGATAACTCCACCAAACACTACTTGAACCTCCTGATAAGCCTTAATAAGCATTGTGAGGTTGAGCACCATATAAAGAATAGTAAAGTGTCTTGTGCAAACCTTAGTTTTTTTACCCCACTTATTCTTAAGTACACCAGATCACAAAAGTATCAATATTGAAAAATAAAGTGTGTGATCCCCCAAGCACTACTTTGCACCCTGATAAGTCTTAATGAGTATTATGTGTGCAGAGCACCTTGGTAGTTGTACATTTTTTTGTGCATTGAAGTGTGTGGAAGTAAAATTATTTGTGTTTTATTGTACACTTTACTCTCCATATGTCTTGTATTTCTTGATTAAATCATTTGTTTACTTTCTTCAAAATACTCTTATGTGCACATCATTATCTTCCATAACACTTCTTTTCATGAGTATTGGATCCTAATGCTAATTCTATACCCCTCTTTATATATAAATGCACTAGATAACCTAGCATGCTGTCTACATTGTTTGGTATATCTTGAATTTGTGAATTACAATAACATTGTAGTAGTCTCTTTTTGATATCTTTCTTTCATGCTTGGTTACTTTATTATAAACCTTAAAGATTTTAAGAGAAAAATGATTTACACAAACATCTTCTTATTTTGGGATTTAACTCATATTTCTTCTTATGAATGGTCATGAATATAAGAAGATGTTTCTTGTACTTCTATAAGTCTTCTGCAATATTAACTTATCACTTTTACCTTGCGCTTTCATGCTTATTTCAAGTCTTAAATCTCAAAATTCTTTTTTCTTCAACAAGTAGTAGACTTGCTCGGTAAAATTTATTTTAAGTTGTTCTAACAAGCATACTTTCTATAAAAACTCTGATTTTTTATGCTAAAAACTCCTTATCCTTACATTTCTCATAAAAGCTCGATCATGCCTATTTTTTCATCATACTCCTTATGTCTCTTGCTTCGTAACACAATTTTGCTTATAACAAAAGGGGGAGAACTAACATGATAAATAAAAAATGCTATCAAATGGGAAAACTAACATGATTAATGATTAAGAAGATAACCTACATATAAGGGGAACATTCACATAGGGGGAGCATGCATTTATGGGGAGCACTTCTAAATACCAAAATCGACAATTATCCTAAGTCATCACTCACACACACAAGTAGGTTTCGTCATGCTTTATATATTAATGCTCTGATTTATCATTAATAAATTTGTTATTATCAAAAGGGGGAGTTTGTTGGAACATGGTCTTCCATATCTCCTCGGTTTGAGAATAACAAATCCTATGAGTATTTGATATTGTGTGTTTAAGTGTGCAAGAAACAATGCCATATAACTTAAGGATAACATAAGAAGGTTGCGCCCAAGTTTGAAGCCAAAATTCCAGCATGGTCACTAGCGTCGGCGGTAGCCACTAGCGCAGACGCTAAACCTAATTAGAGCAATTCCGAGAAGCAGTTATAGAAGGTGCTAGCACAAGCGGTAGTGGCTAGCACAGGCAGTAGCTCGATGCACAAGAGGAATTTTGTCAGGGTTTCCTTGGAATGAAAGATACGCATGCACATAATATTTCCTAATCCTACCTAGCGCCAGAGGTAGCGATAGCGCAGGCACTAGCTCGCTCTCCTATAAAAGGAGCCCTCTTCTCTTGTTTTCAACACACATGGTAGAGAGCGATTGAGTGCCTAAATTACAGAGCCCTATTCTGCCGAGAATTGATCTCCCACCAAAAGTTCTGTGAGTTTTTGAAGGAGGACTTCTTCACGCCACATCTGATCGACAATCGTTTCAACTACGCTTATTCTACATTGATCTCTCGTCCTTAACTTCAGAAGTTCATTTGAGGGAGTTTTTCAGATTGTTGTTGTTTATTTCATCTCATTACTCTTGTAATCGTACAGTGAATTCGCCTCGTGTTGGCTACTAGGTCTGGGTAGGACTTAGGGCAGAAATTCTCCTCGTGTTTGTTGAATTTTTGAAGTGTAAGTGGGAGTCCGTGCGGTCTGCATTTTGGAGACCGTAGAGCTCGGTATTGGCAGACAACTTCAGTTAGCCAGGAGTTCTCAAGTACTCGCAGAGTCCGAGCGGTCTGGTAGTGAGAACAGGCGGTTTGCATGAGTTTTCTCTGGCGGTCAACCTTGGTTGGTCAGTTGTGCTCATGTAGTTCTATTCTTATATAAATCGAGCAGCCTGTAAGTAATTTTTCTAGTGATCTATCTTGGTTGATTCGGTTATGCTCAAGTAAAATAATGGTCTTATGAAGACCGCACGGTCTGGTTCTGGTGACCGCGCGCCCTAATAAGGGAAGTGTATGTATCTCTTATGGGCGGTGACGATGTCCGTTTGTTTGCCTATAAATAGAGGTGCAGGGGTAACCATTCATATGCAAGAACTGTAAGAACTAAATTTTGGATTGATTGTTCCGATCTCATTTTTGAGGTCGCGCGAGTTTAAGGTTGTTAACCGGTTTGTTGTGTTCGCAGGTTAGCGGCCAGCAGTCTCCATCAGCATTCTTCCTCTATTTCCAGCTTTGAATAACCAGCTCGCCAGCGGTCTCGTCTGGGCGGTCTGCGGTTTGTAGTTCTTGATCTGCTTTGTAGCGGACTCAGTTGATCAGGCAACCTTTAGTGGTTAGGCGGTCTTGAGTTGCGGTCTTGCAGCAATGAGCAGTTCTTCTTCTTCTTCTATTCGCGGGTTACTTCTGTGATATAGAGACCATGCGGTCTGGGCGATCAAAAAGTGCGGACAGGGTTTTGTTTCAGCAGTTCAATAAGGAGCAGATTGTGTGGTCTGTGATTGGCGGTCTGACAGCTTATAGGTCAGTGACCTGTTCGCGCGATCTCAGGGAAGCCAACGATCTTGCTGAGTTCGAGCGGCTAGGCGGTCTCAGTTTTCTAGCTGCCAGATGCTTGTTGTGTTGCTTGTTCTTATCATCTAAGTTTTCTCTTATAAATCATGTCTCGCCAAGTATGCAACGCATTGTAAAAAGATAGTCAATTTAAATAAAGAGCTTCTTGTCCTTCATTGTCATTAGTTAACTGTTTTGAATTTAATTGAAGTCTTCCGCTGTATTGTCTTTGATCCTACTCCAAAATTTTAACATGGTATCGGAGGGAGGTTCCAAGCAAGTATCAGCCACAAAATCTTGCTCGATTCTCTGAAAGTTTGTTAACCAGTATGATAGCAATGGAATGAGGTTATACAAAAGGTCTTGGAATTGAGTCCTTACGCAGACTAACTTCAAGAATTGGAAGTTGTGCTTGGAGAGCTATCTTCTTGGCGAATATTTATGGGAGGTAGTCTGAGGAGATGATAGACATGCGGTAGTAGCTGCTGAAGGGAATACTGAGATGGTGAAGGCTTGAAGCAGAGTTCACTCTCAAGCGTGCTATCATTCCGGAGCTGTTTGACCCTATAATTGGATGTCGATCAGCTGCTGAGATTTGGACAACCTTGAATGGTTTGTTCAACAAGAAGAACGTAGCTTGGCTACAATTTCTTGAAAACTAGTTGGCGAAAGCAACTCAGGGAGATTTGTCCATTTCAACTTTCTTCTTGAAAATGAAGAACCCGTGCGCGAAGATATCAACTTTGGACCCGGATGACCCTATTTCAGAAGCGAGGTTGAAGAGGCACATAATCCGCTGCTTGCGGAGGGAGTATGCGACCTCTGTCAC
Source organism: Dactylorhiza incarnata (assembly GCA_033032865.1). Lineage (NCBI taxonomy): Eukaryota > Viridiplantae > Streptophyta > Magnoliopsida > Asparagales > Orchidaceae > Dactylorhiza > Dactylorhiza incarnata. Next base: position 13,985,967 of record JAWHQI010000028.1, read on the forward strand.
TTCTTTTCAAGGTTGGGCAAATCATCCATCGTTGCTAGAGCTGGAAAACTTATTGGCTTCGCAAGAGAGCTTGGCAGAGCAAATGGCTGGGATATCTATCTCTAGAGGAGAAAGTGAGGTTCTCTATTCTGGTAAGAAGAAGAGATGGGACAAGAAGAAAAAGTCATCTGTTAGCGATGGACCTTCAACTTCATATCAGCAAAAGAGGAGTAATACTCCTAAGCGTGATGGAAAGAAGATGGAAGGACCAAGGTGCTACAGGTGCAATCAACTTGGTCATTTCAAGAGAGACTGTAGAGTCAATCTTCATCTAGAGCATGCTGCAGGGAAAGAAGAGGTTGCTTCCAATACAGGAGATAGATGGGGTGATGGAGCTTTTATGATGGGCACTTGTGTTCGGGTTTTGGCTTCTATCAACTATCAAGATGATTGGATTGTGGACTCAGGTTGTAGTCATCACCTAACCAGAGACGAGTTGAAGTTCTCTTCTTTGCAGACATACTCAGGTAATGATGCTATCATTACTGCTGATGATAATATACATGCAGTTGAGAAGGATGGTGTAGTTTCTTTAAACGTAGATAGAGGTCCACTCACGTTGAAGAGTGTCTATCATGTTCTGGGGATGAAGAAAAACCTCTTCTCAGTGACCAACACTGTTGATGCTGGCTATCACATTCTATTTGGTCCAACAGAAGTGAAGTTTCTTTGGAATGTGTCTGCGGTGAAGGCTGAAGTCACTCATGTTGGAAGATGGGTGAATGACTTGTTTGTGTTATCTACAAGTTCTTATGTTGACAAGATGAGGACTAATGATAGCGCTGCTATCTGGCATGAATGACTTGGACATGTTGGAGTGGATAAGTTGAAAGCTATGGTATCAAGAGGCCTTGTGAGAGGTCTGCCTAGCTTGTCATCTTTCGGTGAAGGTCACGTTTGTGTAGGTTGTCAATAGGTAAGGCTCATCGGCTTCCATTCGACAAATCACAAAGTAGATGCAAAGCATCTTTGGAGTGTATTCATGGTGATTTGTTTGGACCTACCGCAACTGTCAGTCTTGGAGATAACAAGTATTTGCTAGTCTTGATTGATGACTTCACTAGATATACTTGGGTATATTTTCTGAAGGAGAAGTCGGAAGCATTTGGAAAGTTTGTGGAGTTCACGGAGCTAGTGGAAGGTCGGCTTAACATGAGGATCAAGAAGTTCAGAACCAACAATGGAGGGGAGATCACTACCAATGCGTTCTTCAACTTCTGCAGAAAGCATGACATCTAGAGAGAGCTCTCTTGTGCTCACACTCCACAATAGAACGGAGTTGTAGAGCGAAAGATCCGTCATCTAATGGAGACCTGCAAATTTTGGCTTCATGCCAAGAGTATTCCAAAGTCCTTCTGGGCAGAGGGAATGTCTTGTGCAACTTATGTCATCAATCAGATGCCTCTTCGTTCAATCAACATGAAGACCCCTCATGAGTTTATGTTCAAGATAAAGCCTATGGTGGAACACCTTTGAGTGTTTGGATCTACCTGCTATGTGCATATTCCTGATGCCCTTAGAATGAAGCTAGATGCGAAAGCAAAGAAACTAGTGTTCATCAGTTATGATGACCGGAAGAAGGGATGGAGATGCATGGATCCGGAGACACGGAGAGCTGTGGTCTCAAGGGATGTGGTACTTGATGAGTTGACATCATACCTGGGTATCTCTTCTGCAGAGTTACAAGAAAGCAGGTCAGATAGAGGACAAGGAGAAGCCACTAAGGAGGTTCTGGTGGAGTTGCATGGTTTTCCAGGTGCTCTAGTTGCTTCTAGCTATGGGTCAGGTGCTTCAGGTTTTGGAAGCAGGGGGAGCGATGCTCTAAGTATGCCTGAAAGGTGAGTTAGTCTAGAATAGGTAGCTGAAGAGGTGGTTCAGAGTAAATCTCTGAGGAGGTCCAAGAGGACTATCATTCCACCAGATCGGTATACAAGAGGAAACTTGGTGAGCTTCGCTCATGTTTCTTCACAGGTACCTTAGATGAGAGAGAGCCATCTTGTTTTGAAAATGCCATTTGAGTTAAGGAGTGGGAAGAGGCCATGGATGAAGAGATGGCTGCCCTCAGGAAGAATGAGACTTGGGACTTGGTGCCTAAGGTTGAGGGTGTTACTCCTGTGACTTGCAATTGAGTTTTCAAGCTGAAGAAGAAGGCTGATGGCAGCATTGAGCGATACAAGGCTCACCTTGTAGCTTGATGATTCTCTCAGAAGTATGGGGAGGATTATTAAGAAACCTTCGACCCTATTGCCAAGATGACTTCAGTTCAGGTGGTGATCGCATTAGCAGATTGCCATGGGTGGAAAATTTGGCAACTCGACGTGAATAATGCTTTTCTTTATGGCGAGATTGACAAGGACATTTTCATGGATCAACCACCTGGTTATGTTTTTGAAGTTTACCCAAGACATGTGTGCAAGCTCAAAAAGGCTCTTTACGGCTTGAAGCAGACGCCTCGGGCGTGGTATGGCAAGATAGCAGAATACCTCCAGTTCTGCGGTTACTTTGCCTCTGATTCTGATTCAAGCTTGTTCGCAAAGAAGATGGGGGAGCTTCAGGTCTTGGTGTTATTATATGTTGATGATATGATCGTCACTGGAAATTCTGAGATGGAGGTAGCTAGACTTTGTGCTGAGTTGGCTATCAGATTTGAGATGAAGGACTTGGGTGAGCTCCACCATTTCCTTGGGCTCGAAGTGGAGAGGAAAAAAGGTGGTATGCTTGTTTCCTAGAAAGGTTGTGCAGAACGAATTGTGAAGTGATTTGACATGGAAGGAGGGAAGAGCAGCTCTACTCCACTGGAGGTTGGTATGATACTTCGACGTGATGAGGGAAAGGTTCTTTCTGATCCTTTGGTGTTCCGTGCTTTGGTCGAAAGTTTGATATACTTGAAGATCATTTGGCCAGATATCTCTTATGCGGTTGGCTGAGTGAGTCGGTTTATGGCAAAGCCTTGGAAACCTCATCTTATGGAGGCTAGGAGCATTCTGAAGTACGTAAAGTCCACCTCTGATTTGGGTCTCTTCTATGGGAAGGACTCATGCTTTTGGTTGCATGGGTACATGGATGTTGATTATGGAGGAGATTCAGATGATCGGAGATCAACCTCTGGATATGTCTTTATGACAGGCTCTACAGCTATTTCATGGTGCAGCAAGAAGCAGGATTCAGTGTCTGTCTCCACTACAGAAGCAGTGTACAAAGCTTCGACTTTGGCAGCTCAGGAAGCCATTTGGCTCAGGAGGCTTGTGGAGGACATTCATGGGGAGGTGCGAGGTCCTACTCTGCTTTGTGGTGACATTGAGAGTGCCCTCAAACAGGTGAACAATCCAGTTTGTCATGTGCGAACCTAGCATATAGAGATTCAACATCATTTCATTCAGGAGAAGGTGTTGGAGGGATCTCTTATGGTTGAGCATGTGCAGAGCAAGGATAATGTCGTGAACATCTTAACGAAGCCATTATCGAAGGGACCGTTTGATCAGTTGAGGAGTTTACTTAGGCTGACTTCCACTTCCCACTTCAAGGGGGAGTGTTGAATTTTTGAAGTGTAAGTGGGAGTCCGGGCGGTCTGCATTTTTGAGACCGTACCTCTCGTGGCCTGCGAGAGCTTGGTATTGGCGGATAGCTTCAGTTAGCCAGGAGTTCTCAAGTACTCGCAGAGTCCGAGCAGTCTGGTAGTGAGATCGGGCGGTTTGCATGAGTTCGCTCTGGCGGTCAACCTTGGTTAGTCAGTTGTGATCATGTAGTTCTGTTCTTATATAAGCTGAGCGGTCTGTAAGTATTTGTTCTGGTGATCTGTCTTGGTTGATCCAATTTTGCTCAAGTAAAATAATGGTCTTATGAAGACCGCACGGTCTAGTTCTGATGACCGCGCATCCTAATAAGGGAGGTGTCTATATCTCTTATGGGCGGTGATGACATCCATTCGTTTGCCTATAAATAGAGGTACATGGGTAGCCATTCATATGCAAGAACTAAAGTTTGGATTGATTGTGTCGGTCTCATTTTTGAGGTCGCGCTGGTTGAAGGTTGTTGTGTTCGCAGGATAGGCGTCCAGCAGTCTCCGACAACATTCTTCTTATCTTTCCAGCTTTGAATAACCAGCTCGCCAATGGTCTCGTCTAGGCGGTCTGCGGTTTGTAGTTCTTGATCTGCTTTGCAGCAGACTCAGTTGATCAAGCGACCTTCAGTAGTCAGGCGGTCTTGAGTTGCGGTCTTGCAGCAGTGAGCAGTTCTTCTTCTTCTATTCGCGGGTTACTTCTGTGATCTAGAGACCGTGCAGTCTGGGCAATCAAGAAGTGCGGACAGGGTGTTGTTTCAGCAGTTCAATAAGGAGCAAATTGTGCGGTCTGTGATTGGCAGTCTGACAGATTGCAGGTCAGAGACCTGTCCTGTTCGCGCGGTCTCAGGGAAACCGGCCATCTTGCTGAGTTCGAGTGGTCTGGGCGGTCTCAGTTTTCTAGCCGTCAGATGCTTGTTATGTTGCTTGTTCTTCTCATCTAAGTTTTCTCTTATAAATTATGTCTTGCCATGTATGTAATGCATTGTAGAAAGATAGTCAATTTGAATAAAGATCTTCTTATCCTTCATTGTCACTGGTTATTTGTTTTGAATTGAATTGAAGACTTCCGTTGTATTGTCTTCAATCCTACTCCGAAATTTTAATAGTGTTGGAGACTAGGTTTATGGTGAAGGTCTAAGTGGTGCTCGAGGCCGTATCCGAGAGAGGATTGGCTAGAGCGGCTTGAGGCCGTATCCGGGGAGGATAGGTTAATGCCACCGGTTCGTGGGGATACGAGTCGGGATAGAAAACAAAAAAACATTTTACTTTTCGAATTCGATTTCTAGCGTCATAAGAAAACAAATTTTGTAATCTTATATTTCAAGTTATTAAAATCATGTCTTTATTTTATTTCACTTGATTTGTTTGGTTTTTCACTATTTTGTTCTCTTAGCTTTTCAAGTCATTCAAAATATAATAACTATTTTTAAACCCTTATTCACCCCCTTCTAAGGGCGCCTACTGATCAAATAGATGAGCTCCAGCTCCAGAATCTATTTGGAAAGTTGCAATCCCATGAGCTTCAACTGAACACCAGAAAAGATGAGGGGGAGGGCAGCAAGGACAAGTCCATGAATTTCAAAGTTGAAAGCTCCAGAAGATGCAGAGAAATGACCCCCTCACCTCCAAGGTGAAAGGCTGATACAAACAGCTCAGAGCCCTCCACTTATGAAGATGGGCTAATTGATTGAGAACTTACCATGTTCTCCAAATAGTTCAAGAAGATGTTGAGCAGAAGGAGATAATGGAAGAACAAGTCTTCCTCTGCCTCCAGCTCAAGGATGCCCCACAACAACACTGACATACCAAGAAGAGACTCCAAAGAGGAAAGGTATGGTTCTAAATAGAACAAACATTTTAATACAGACATTGTTTGCTACTGTTGAAACAAGTCTGGACATGTCATTACCGACTGTTCAGTCAAAAGAAAAGAGAGATAGGAAGCCGAGGAGAAAATGCCTTACAAGGCCAAGAGATCTAAGAAGAGTCTCCTGGAAAAGAAGAAGAAGAGTTGGAGCGAGAGTGACTCTAGCTCTTCAGATTTAGAAGATGAAGAGGCCCTCATTGGGCTTGTTGTTATTGTTGAAGAAGACATTTATCCTGCTGCAAAGGTGGGCATCAGGGCTCCCCTATAATATTGTTAGACATTGATAGTGAAGCTGAAGAATGTTGCGGTCTAATGTCCATGTCAGATGAGGAATATTAGGATAAAACTAATCCTGATAAGGTAATCACTAAGACCACCCTTTCCTTATCTAATTCTGAGTATGAAACTGGTGCAAATTCAGATGCATCCTCATCACATGTTGAAGAGGGTGAATATGAATCTGAAAAAGATGCTAATGATATGGTCAACCAATATGGTGCTTTCTTGGAAGCACTCAAGAAGAGCAAGAAGCTTGCTAAGATGCAAGCTGAGGAAATTGAAACCTGAAAACTTGCCAAATCTGTTTGTGATGAGACAGCTTAAATGCTAACTCATATTAGTAAAGAGAGTAGCAAGTTGAGAGATCTGTCAATTATCCAAGTTGGGACCATAAGCAATAAGAACAAGATCATAGTGGATCTTGAGAAGAAGCTCCTCAATGAGAGGATGCTAGTTGCTAAGTTTTCCAAACCACAGACTGTATTACCAATCATTGATAACTTTTCAGCCCAGTATAGGAGTGGCTTAGGTTATAACAAGAAGGCCGAGGCAAAAAAGAGAAATGTTGGAAAAGATAAAGTACAACAGACCATTTTCAAAAAGGTGGTTCTTGCATCCAACAACTATGACCATGACAACATGTATGGCCACTTGAAAAAAGGATGTTCCTCCAGTGGGGCCAATAATGCTCCTCACTGGAAAGGAAGGAAAGACTTTGGGTCTAGTGTACTTAAGGCTCCACGTGAAGAAATACAAATGAAGCATCATGGGTCATTTATATTTGGTTCAACATCACCAACACCATTAGCTAAAGGCAAGGGAAAGACCATCTTGCAAAGGCCTGCCCCTAAGAAGAATCCCGTGGTTGTGCAATCCATTCCACATTATGCATATAGCCACATGATCCCTCAGAGGAATGCAAAGAATGCCAATGCCTTCTCTCCTGAACATGAGCTTGCATATCAAGTGCCCAATGTTGTTCAGAAAAGAAGGTATAATAGGTATGAGTGCTGGTGCTGTGGAAATGTAGGTTACTTTGCCTTGGACTATTGGTATACTCCTACTGTGCCACATGCTAAGAGTGCCAGTTCAGTTAGTGCATTTTTCAGTCGAAATTATGTTACAAAAGCTAAGAAGAACTAAGGACCCAAAGTTGGTTGGGTTCCTAAGGTAAATTAGTTCTTTTTTGCAGGTATGCCCAAAGTCCAATCACATGCCTATATAGTATTTGGATAGTGGATGTTCTATACATATGACTTGAACAAGAAGCCTTCTGAAGGAGTATGCCCCAGTGAAAAATGGACCAAAAGTCATCTTTGGAGGTTCAGATAGATGTGTTACAAAAGGCTATGGTATGATTTCCAATGACATGGTCTCCTTCACAAAAGTGGCTTTTGTAGAGGGGTTGCAACACAACCTCATATGCATTAGTCAACTATGTGACTTTGGCTATGTAATTGAATTCTGCAAAGATAAGTGCCTTATCAAAAAGTCAATTGACTCGGAGACTATCCTCTCAGATACTAGGAGTGGAAATGTTTACTGTTTGATTTTTATTTGTTCTAATACTTCCATGCATATATGTCTTGTAGCTAATGATAATGAATCTCTTTATGTACAATGAAACAAAAGATTGGCTCATCTTAACTACAAGACAATTAGTAAGCTATTCTCTAAAAATCTAGTTAGAGATGCACCAAATCTAAAATGCATTAAAGATGGTCCATGTCATGCCTATCAGATGGGCAAGCAAACTAGGACAACCTTTAAGGGCATTGCTCACAAGGATTCTATAAGGTGCTTGTATTTACTGTACATGGATCTTTTTGGTCCAATGCCAATTCAAAGTTTAGGAGGGAAATCATATACTCTTCTGATAGTTGATGATCACTCTAGATTCACATGGGTCTTCTTCCTCAAAAAGAAATCAGATACTCTAGAAATCTTAATGACATTTGTTAAGTCCATCCAGAATGAAATGGACTATTCAGTGGTCAAATTTAGAAGTGACCATGGAACAAAATTCCAATATGGTGCTATGACAAATTACTGTTAAGAATAAGGTATCTCCCAAGATTTCTCTTCTCCTAGAACCCCACAACAAAATGGGGTGACTGAGAAAAATAATAGGTGTAACACCCTGCTAGTACAAACAATGCAACAATAGGTCTGACCGGGACCCCACGCCATATTGATCAAACTAGCTAGACGTTAAACAGATGATAAACAAAAAAGAACTACACCAGAGTATACACAAAGAGAATGAGGAAGCTTTCATTAAACATTAATTTCAGAATGTCCACCATCTCAGGAATGTCACAATAAAGTTATGGCCTTAAATCCTTACATTCAACAATTGTAACTAACTCGAAAGCATAACCATCGAAGGAGGTTCAAGACACTCTACTTCAAAACTCATGGTGAAGGTTTGCATTCAACTACAACTCAAGCATGGGGCTTCCGTTAGGATCTCCAAAAGACACCTAGAACCTTAATGCACGTCACAATCAAGCATCACCGATCCGGGCTAATGGCCACAGGTAGGCTTCACACAAAATGCCTAAATCAATACGACTACCGGATTTCTACATGCAATAAATGTCGGGGACGGACACAATCGACCCGGAGTTCCGAAGAACTATAGGAAGTCCTACACTTCACTAATTAGTGAAAGAGACAACCTTATGCAAGCATAGAAAGGGATGAAAGGACCAAAACACATCCTAAGACCGGGAGGAAGGATCGTTAACCTTTCCAGTCTCTTTGGCGCCATGGATCCGAGATTTCATTGGGATGGAAAGAACCGCACCGGGCTGCTCTTCGTGGATCTGGAAATTGCTCGCGATTTGGAGCTTCGGAGCTCCGTCAATGGTGGAAAGAGTGTCATTCTTCCTCCTTGGCTTTCCTCTTTCTCAAGCTTGGAGAGGGAAAGGACTTGTAAGAATGAGGATAAACTTCCTCTGGTAAATCCCTAATAGCTTCTTGGAACATATCCCAGCCATTGGATATAAACCTTAAATATTTGACCGCCACGATCGCTATTTCACAGATATATTCCGTTAGTTAACGCCCGGCGGTAGCGCTACCGTGGCGCGCTAGCGCTTGAACTTAACCTTCAGAATACCATCTTGTTCTCTCGACGATACTGTGACTCATATTGACTTGAAGACATACCGCCGCTGGTGGCGCTATCGCGCGACGTTAGCGTCCAGTCGATATACTCTTGACAACTTCTTCTCAACATCATAACTAAGCTTCCCGTCGATAAATCTATCGCCAACAGTAGAATCTACTGCCCGACATTAGTCACCCGAAGAAACAAGCCTTTTGAGACGATACAATGCTCATCTCATCGATACAGGTCTCATCCCGTCGATACAGCTACCACCAGCGGTAGTACCTACCGTTGGGCATTAGCTTCCAACTACAGAAATCTTGCTTTCACAGCAATGTGAAAACTGGGTGGTGTTACAACTCCGCCTCCTTTAAAAGAATTTTGTCCTGAAATTACAAAAATAGTAAATTACAAAATTAATTTATACCTGAGAGAAATAGCTTGGGGTACTCCGCAAGCATGGTTTGCTCTCTTTCCCAAGAGAGTTCCTCTTTCTCCCAAGAGAGTTCCTCTCTCTTACAATTATCCCAACGAACCTTTACCATCCGTATGGATTTGTTCTGCAAATGTCTCATTTTGGTGTCTTCGATGTGATTGAGCTTGACCTTCGTCGTTAGACCACCATTTACCAACACCTCGTCAACAACAACAATATGTGTAGGCTCATTCACATCCTTTCTTAACACTGAAAAATGAAATATAACATGCAAACCGCTTAGCTCTGTAGAAAGAGAAAGCCGGTAGGCAGCTTCACCAATGCGCTCCAAGATCTCGAACGGTCCTAATTACCTTGGACTTAGCTTTTTCAAGCATCGGATCCTCGATACTCCTTTAAGCGGTTTGATCTTCAAGTAAACCCAGTCGCCAATGGCAAACTAAACAATTTGGTGATTTACATTGTAGTACTTCACTTGCTTATCTGGGCAATTAGCAACCGTTCTCGTATTGACCGTATGGATGTATTCGGTTCATCCACGTCTTTGCGCTTTTAATAACTTTGTGTCGCCCATTTCTGCCCAAGCCAAAGGCGTACGACACTTTCTACCATACAGGGTCTCGAAGGGTGCCATTTTAATACTTGCCTGGTAGCAATTGTTGTAGGCAAATTCTATCATATAGAGATGGTCCTCCCACCTCTATTCGAAATCTAAGGCGCACATCCGGAGCATGTCTTCCATTGTCCTATTGGTCTTCTCGGTCTACCCATCAGGGACGGGTGGAAGGATGTGGTACGATTTAGCTTGGTACCCAATAGTTTGTGAATCAACTTCCAGTCATTTGATGTGAAACGACCATCTCAATCACTTATGATGCTATGGGGAACTCCGTGCAATCGTACGATATTATCAACGTATAGCTTGGTTAGATTTTCCACAGAATCAACCTTCCGGTTCGGAATGAAGTGTGATACTTTTGTCAAATGATCTACGATCATCCAAATAGCGTCGTTTCCATGCTGCGATCTCGACAATCCGTGCATGAAATCCATCGGAATATCATCAAACATCCATTCCCGAGTCGGCAAAGACTTTAGAAACCCACCAGGTCTTTGACATTCAGCCTTCACCAATGTGCAAGTATGACACTTGGTTACATAGAGAGCAATGTCTTTCCTCATACCCAGCCACCAAAAGTGTTTTTTCATGTCCATGTACATCTTTGTGCTCCCCGGGTGGATCGAGTACTTGGTAAAGTGAGCCTCGTACATCAATTCTTCCCGTAATTTGTCAACTTTTGGGATGCACATTCTAGCATTCTTCCATAAGAGACCATCATCAAAGGAGAATTCAGCGTTAGACCCATCTACAGTTTCTGCTTTGTAACGCTTCATGCTTTCATCTAGCTCCAAAGCTTGTCGAACTCTGTCGGCAAGGTCATATTAAACCTCCGTCCAGTTCAAGCATGCTGAAGTGGATGCTCTCCTATCGACACAAGAGATCCCCAAGGATTCTAGATCATGGATCAGACGCTCATCATGCATCGAAATCCAATTTGCTTGCTTGGGGCCCGCCGACTCAGCAGGTCTGCAACAATGTTTCCCTTTCTGGGAGTGTAATGAATATCAAAGGTGTAGTCCCCAAGAAACTCCATCCACCTCCTTTGCCGCATATTCAACTCCTTCTGATTTAACAGGTACTTTAGGCTCTTGTGGTCCGTAAAGATGTCAATCTTTACGCCATATAGGTTATGCCGCCACAACTTAAGAGTGAATACCACGGACGCTAACTCCAAATCATGGACCGAGTAGTTCCTCTCATGTACATTCAATTGATGGGAGCCATAAGCAATCACATTTCAGAATTATACTAGGAAGCAACCCAAACAGCTCTCCGAGGCATCACTAAATATCGTGTATCCTTCCATACCACTTGGCGAGCATAAGATGGGCATCGTGGTAAGACAACTCTTTAGCTCCGAAAAAGCTCGTGCGCACTCGGGCGACCAAGAGAACTTCTAATCTTTCCTAGTCAACTTAGTGAGAGGAAGTGCAATCCATAAAAAGTTACCCATGAAGCGCCTATAGTAGCCAGCAAGTCCTAAGTAACTTCGGACTTCCACCACGCTTTTCAGCACAAGACACTCTCTGATTGCCACTATTTTCAATGGATCGACTGCGATTCCCTCACTACTAACAACATGACCAAGGAACTCCACTGACGATGGCCAAAAATCGCATTTGAAGAACATGGCGTATAACTGACTCCTCCTCAAAGTGCTCAAAACTGTGTGCAGACGCTCTGCAGTTCCTCTTTGTACTGAGAGTATACCAATATGTCATCGATGAAGATGATCACAAACTGGTCCAAGTACTCTCGGATCATTTTATTCATCATGTCCATGAATACCGACGATGCATTTGAGAGATCGAACGGCATGACCGCAAACTCATAGTGCCTGAAACGGGAACTGAAAGTCGTCTTTGGAATATCACATTCCCTTATTCTCAGCTAATAGTAAGCAGACCTTAAGTTTAGTTTAGAATACACCGTCGACCCATCCAGTTGGTCGAATAAGTCATTGATTCTCGGAATCGGATAACAATTCTTCTCTGTCAACTTATTCAGTTCTTGATAATCGATGTATAGACGCAAACTCCCGTCCTTCTTTTTTCACAAAGATGACTAGTGCACTATAAGGGGATGAACTTGGACGTACATAACCTTGCTCTAGTAGTTCTTGCAATTGAACTTTTTGCTCTGCCAATTCCTTTGGCACTATTCGGTACGGTGAGCGTGACACAAGCTTGACACCTGGCACCAACTAAATACATAAAAAATCTCTCACTGAGGGGGAGCCCAAGGGAGATCATTTGGAAACACGTCAGCATACTCCGATACTACTAGGACATCACTTAAATTGGGTTTAAGCTCAGAAGCCTCAAACAAAGTGAAGAACAACACTGAGCCTTTCCTCACCGCCTTAACCACTTGAAGAGCAGACATCAATGTCCTGCTCGCTCCTCGCATGCCAACAAATGTGGTCTCATCACCGGTGTTCTTTCCTAGAGTAATCTCCTTCAGATTGCAATCTATGCATGCTCGCTGCTTCGAGAGCTAGTCCATGCCAAACATTATGTAAAATTCAGCAAGTGGTAATAATGACACTTCCAAGTCGAAATCTTGATTCCGAATCCGCACTTTTACACAACTCAACCTATCAACGCTCATTCAAGACCTATTGGGCAACACTACCTCCAATCTATCCTTTACCAAGGTAGATGACACTCCAATTCGCACCACGAAGTCCTTTGACAGGAAGGAGTGCGATGCTCCAGTATCAAAAAGAGCCGTCGCAAGATAGTTGAAAATTAGGACAAAGCCTTATTGCATACACCAACAAACGTATAGTTGCACACGAAGTATAAATCACGTCAATATGCAAAAGCTAAACAATAATTCATACCTATGACGACATCATTTTTTCGGATGGCTTCATGTTGGCCAAGCGAGTAGACTCTCAGCTGGGTCAGAGGATGCTGGGATGCAGAAGACTCCACAACTTTGACTTTCTCCACGTAAGTTGAACCCGCCGCACGAGCATCATCCACTGCTCGGTTTTCTGCCTTCGGGGGACCACTTCGACACACTCGGGCTTTGTGTCCCACCATTCCGCAAGTGAAGCACGTTATAGGGCCCCATGCAGTAGTTGCTCTCGACACATTAGAGGGAGCTGGTTCCGTGATCCTAGACTTCCTCTTGTTCTTTCTGAACTCAGGCTTGGACTGAAAGGTCGGCGCGTGAAACTTTGGCTTCTTTGCATTGAGGCCTTTCGCGCACTACACCCTATGCATATCCATTTCTAGAGATATGGCAGTTTGTACTAGAACCTGAAAGCCAAAAGTCATTGGCCTTGCTAGAAGCAACCTCAACTCATCCCGAAGTCCATCGTAGAACTTATTTGTCTTTGCCTCCTCATCTTTTGTTGGGAATAATACCCATTGATTTATCTAAACAAATTAAATAAAAGTGATTTCATTAGTTAGGATGAATTACCCACATTGTATAGAATGGGTAATTTGTTTATTAGATGTCCTAGGATATCTTACTCACATTAGAGTGTCAAGACAGGTCAAAATGAGCACAAAATATAGCTGAGTTAAACTTGCATCGAATATAAGTCGACGCAACTTCGACTAGAAGTCGATGCAATGTTGACTGAAAGTCGAAGTAACTTGACGTAGAAGAAAGAGCCTGCCGAATCCATCTTAGAAGTCGACGCAACTTTGATTTCAATTCGACGCAGAAGATGAAGTTCAAATCCAAGTCTTCAACTCGATGGATACGTTGATAAGAACTCGACGCAACGTCGACATCTGAGTTCAGTCAGAACTAAGAAGAATTTCAAAGCTGCTTCTATAAGAACTCAGAGGTGCGTCGATATGATAGATAATGAACTCGACTCAGTTTCGAATACAGATAGAAAAGGAAAGTTTTCTGCTATCCTTTTTGATGCTTTTCCAGATGATCTACAAGGCTGAAATCTGATCTCTAGCGGCTCTTTTATTTCCAAGAATGGAATGGAGTATTTCAAAGATACAACAAAGACATTCTTGCAAGTTATTCAATTCAGACTTGACGGGTCGGGAACAGAAATAAAAGGAAACATTTATTGTCCAATGGACATTCCTTCTAAGGTGAGACCATAAGAAGAAAGAAATTCAAACACTAATGGTCAGAGAATAAATATGCTGAGGAAGAAAGATAACCATAACGAATTCAGTGATTCTTCTTCTTCCTCTTCTTCATCATCCTGAAGTTTTCTCTCTGACCAAGAAAAGGAGATCAAGAACTTCTCTGTTTAGATATACAAGGCAGATTCTTCTTCTTAATCTCACAGTAGCAAACAAACAGGAGTACAGAGATTAACTGGATCACAAGCATCTAACCCTTGCATTCTTCTCTATCATAAGCAAGGGTTCATCATATATAGATCCTGAAGAATACCAAAATACAACTTCCAGTGTGATAGCTGTTATAGGATTCATACAACAGAATCCTAGTCTTCTTCTTCTTTCTTACCTCTCGGTTATTATACATTAACTGTAAAAGAGTCCTAAGAATCCATCTCCAAAGGATTCAGTTGGTTCTAAGAGTCTCCTTATCAAAAGACTTAGTGGTTCTAAGAGTCTCCTTATCAAAAGACTCAGTGGTTCTAAGAGTCTCCTTACCAAAAGACTTAGTGGTTCTGAGAGTCTCCTTGTCAAAAGGCTAAGTGCTGGTTCTGAGAGTCTCCTTATCAAAAGACTCAGGCACATTTAGTGCAATCCTAACAAGGTGGTAGAAGAGTGTACTACCCACATTTTGGGAAACCACTATAAAATTTCTGTCTTTTCTGTGTTGCTTTTCTGTGTTGTCCCTTTACTGTTTACAATTTTCTTAGTTCTGTGATTATATTATTCTGTGATTGGTATTGCTGAATGCATAGTTGTTTGAGTAGTTTTTATTGTGTGTGCATAATTAGGGTAAAAGTTTTTAAAACTCTATTCACCCCCTCTATACTCAGAGGCACACTGTGCACTTTCAATTGGTATCAGAGGTAGGTTGATCATACAAAGGCTAACACCTTGATTAAAAGATATCCTCACTCATATTTCTGTATTTAAAACTATTTCAAACAAAATTATGAGTTCTAAGGACTATGCATCAACAAGACCACCAATGCGTAACTTAAATAAGTTTACACTCTGGAAGGCCAGAATAAAGCTCTATATGTACACTATTGATGAAGACATTTTCAATGTCATTATTACAGGTCCCCCAACACCAATAACAAAAGATGCCAGTGGGACAGTAACACAAGAAATTGTCCCTAGATCATAGTGGAATGAAGCTAAAAAAAGGTGAAGGCATGTGATTCCAAAGCCATGAATATTCTAGCATCAACTATGTCTGATGACATATTCCAGAAGGTTGCTGACTGCAACTCTGCTAAAGAAATCTGGGAATCTCTTTCCAGATTAGTTGAGGGCAGCTCTGATGAAAGAAAGGACAGAAAGTCCCTTCTCATATCCCAATATGAGAACTTTCTGAAAAAGGTTGAAGAAAGTGTTGCAGAGATGCATGAAAGATTTAACACCATCATAAATGAGCTAAAAGGACTAGACAAGGAAATTTTTCTGACAGAAATTAATGACAAACTCCTCATGCGCTTCCCAAGCACATGGGACTCAAGAATCTGGTCTATCAGAGAGTCCAGATGTCATAGAGAAATATCCATAGATGCTTTGCTAGGTAATCTCAAGTCATATGAGCTCCTACTAAAAAGCAGGGCTGAGTCAGAAGCAAAGGAGAGACTCTCAACTCCTATGGAGAGAACAATTGCTATGAAGGCTACTGAAGGAGAGCCTTCTACCTTTGAGGAAGAGATGTTTAATCTCTTGGCCAGAAGATTCAAGAGTTGGGTCAAGATAGAAGACTCCGAAAGAAAGGAGAGGAGTTCAAGCAAACTAAGGTTTGATAAAACTTTTAAACAAGAAATAACTTGCTTCTCTTGTAGAAAACCTGGGCACATTGCACCAGAATATCCTGAAGAGAAAAGTGACAAGAGCATCAAGAAGAAGGAGCACAAGAAGAAATCTTTCAGGAGGAAAGATAAGAAGAATGGTAAAGGTTTCGTTGCTGAAACCTGGTGTGACTAAGATTCTGAGTCAAGCTCCTCCTCATCTGATAGTGATGAACATAGTGCAGCTGAAGAAGCCTGTCTAATGGCTCTGGAAGATTCTACTGAAGAAAGTCAGGTAATTATATTTGATGACTTTTATTTCTCTTCAGAAGATTTTAAAGAATGTTTTAAAGATTTTTGCCAAGATTATATTAATAGCCAAAAAGAACTTAACACACTTAAAGAAGAACTAGAAGATCTTAGGAAAGTCAATATATATTCAGTCAATTATGACTTAAGAAACCAGATGTATATGAAAGAGAAAGAAATAGATACATTAGTTAATTAAAATTCTAATCTAAAAGAAGTGCTTACAAGGCAAAAGCCTTTGAGGACTCACTCAATGGGAGGAGTCAAAAGCGAAAGGACATTACACAAAATCTCACTATGAGATTCAAACATCTTAGTCTAGGAGCAAATCCATCCATCAGCACACCAATCCCTAGCAAACCTTCCTAGGAAAATCCTATAGTGTTCATTAGATCTACCATAAATCAACCTAATAACAACTTCGAATCATGTGAAGAACAAAATAATAATCCTAATAAGCTCAATGTATTCAATAGGGTAAACTCCACTAATCAAACAGGGATTCTAGGTAAACACCCCTTAGAAAAGCCAAATAAAAATTATAAAAATCTTAATGAAAAGAATTATGCGTCGACTAGAACACTATGCAGTCTTAATGATGCATGAAACTCGACAGAGTTCTGCATATGCTTCTACATCAACTCGAAGCAAGAATGAGGTGCGTCGAATTCTATTCGACGCAACCAATATTGTGCATCGAATTATTATCGACGTAACTATGCAGACACATCAAATTCCACTCGACGCAACTCTAAAGATGCGTCGAGTTCATTTCGACGCATGTTCTCAGTAAGAAATTTTAAGTCATCTAGATCTCTCTCTTTTGTTCATATTTATAGCTCTAGATGCTTTTGTTGCTCTAAATTTGGGCACATGGCCAAACACTGCTGGCATAATATACCATCACTTCTTCACCTTAAGGGGTACAATGAAAGACCAACCTACTCTTTCATAACTACATATGATGATAAAAGAAAGAGACCCCAACAAGAGAGGGTCAATAATAATGTTTAATTTCCTGTGCAGAGAGGAGACTGTTCTACCACAAATCAGTAGTGGTATCTTGACAGTGGATGCTCCATGCATATGACTGGAGCAAAAGAATTGTTGGAAAACTACAAGGCCAAGGAAGGCCCTAAGGTAATTTTTGGAAATTCCCATTCTGGTCAGACCAAAGGATATGGTGTGCTCAGGATTGGGGAAATCTCCTTCTTTAAGGTAGCTTATGTTGAAGGGATTCAACATAATTTAATTAGTATTAATCAGCTATGTGATGGTGAATACAAAGTTGTATTCAATAAGTCCTTATGTCATATAGTTAGTCATGCGACTAACCAAATTGTATTGACTGGACTTAGAAAGGGTAAAGTCTATGTATTAGATTTTGAGTATGCAAAGTCAGAGGTCTGCTTATTTAATTCCCAATTAGAAAATAGTGAACTGTGGCATAGGAGACTTAGTCACCTGAACTTTAAGACCATGGCTAAGTTGTCCAAGCTCAACCTAGTAAGATGCTTACCAATTGGTAAGATTAAGGAAGAACATCCCTGTAGAGCCTGCCAACTAGGAAAGCAAATCAAATCATCATTCAAACCAATTGGTAATAATGATTCCCCAAGAACCATATATCTGCTGCACATGGACCTATTTGGTCCTATCTCCACTCAGAGCTTAACATGAAAGTTTTATACTTTAGTCATTGTTGATGATTTTTCAAGATTCAACTTGGTGTTCTTTCTAAAAGCTTAGTCAGACACCTTCAAGATCCTCTCAAGATTCATTAGACAGATTCAATATGAATTCAACACTCAAGTTGCTGTGATCAGAAATGATCACGGTACTAAGTTTGAAAATCAGTTAATGTGTAGATTCTGTGAGGATGAAGGGATAAGACAAAGCTTTTCAACTCCTAGAACCCCCCAACAAAATGGGGTGGATGAAAAGAAAAATAGAACTCTAATTGAATCAGGAAGGACATATTGGCTGAATCCAACTTGCCAAAGTTCTTTTGGGCTGAGGTAGTGAATACTGCCAACAATGTCCTGAATAGAAGCCCCATCCACAA
Organism: Dactylorhiza incarnata; assembly: GCA_033032865.1. Classification (NCBI taxonomy): domain Eukaryota; kingdom Viridiplantae; phylum Streptophyta; class Magnoliopsida; order Asparagales; family Orchidaceae; genus Dactylorhiza; species Dactylorhiza incarnata. Next base: position 14,004,145 of record JAWHQI010000028.1, read on the forward strand.
GACCAATTTGAATACTCCCTATTAGTTATTAAAGGGAAAGACACCTATAGTCACATACTTTAGAATTTTTGGGTGTACTTGCTTCATTCTGAACCATGGAAATTGTCTTGCCAAATTTGACAAGAAGGTTGATGACGGGATATTCTTGGGGTATTCCTCATCAAGCAAGGCCTATAAGTGTTATAATAAAAGCTCTCTCAAACTTGAGGAGTCAATGCATGTGGTATTTGATGAAACTAACATGTTTTACAAGGGGAAGGAAACTTCCACCAATGATATAATGCAGGAAGAAGACCAACTTGCAGATCAAGTTAAAAGACTCAGCATCTTGGATCATCCATCAGATAGCCATGACAAAGGCAAATAGAAAGCTGAAAATGATTCAAATGAAGAGGCCTCTGTAGATGAGGATGATACTGAAGCACCTGCTTCACCAAATATATAGATCATTCCAGAGAAAGAAGATATGGTCTCCATAATTAATGAGCAAGAGGAATTTCACAAGAACCGGGATGACTCAAAAGGATCATCCTCCATCTCAGGTTATAGGAGATTTGTCAGTGGGAGTGAAGACAAGGAATCAAATAACAAATGAGACTATGACGCAATGCTTTCTCTCGCATTATGAGCCAAAGAAGTTTGAAGAGGCTAGTAATGACCCTCACTAGATAACTGACACACAAGAAGAATTAGCTCAGTTTGAAAGGAACAAGGTCTGGTCCCTGGTTGAGAGACCAAGACATTACCAAGTAATTGGAACAAAATGGGTATACAAGAATAAAATGGACTCAACTGGAGTTATTATCAAGAACAAGGCTAGGCTTGTTGCTCAAGGATATAAGCAAGAGGAGGGAATTGACTTCAACCAAACATTTGCTCTAGTGGCAAGATTAGAAGCAATCAGGATGTTTCTTGCCTATGCAGCACATATGAAGATAAAGGTCTATCAGATGGATGTGAAGAGTGCATTCCTAAATGGAACTCTTCAAGAAGAAGTATATGTGGAGCAGCACCCAGGTTTTGTCAATCCATCTTACCCTTCTTTTGTTTATAAATTAGACAAAGCACAATATGGTCTCAAGCAAGCTCCAAGAGCTTGGTATGAGACCATATCCACTTTCTTTTTGGAACACTCATTTGTAAGAGCTAAGGTGGATAAAACACTATTTACTAGATCACATAAAAATCAGCTACTTTAGTACAAATATATGTAGATGATATCATATTTGGCTTAACAGATCAAAAAATACGCAAAAGGTTTGCTGACCTAATGCAGTCTACATTTGAGATGAGTAGCCTGAGGGAACTATCCTTCTTTCTTGGTCTTCAAGTAAAGCAAACTGCAGATGACATTTTCATATCACAATCCAAGTATACCAGGGAACTCATCAAGAGGTTTGGGATGGAAAATATCACTGTCATGAAAACCATCATGGCTACCAATACTGTTCTAGATAGAGATGAGAAGGGTAAGTCCTTTGATCAAAAGACTTATAGAGCAGCCATTGGCTCATTCCTCTATCTGACAGCTAGAACCAGATATCATGTTTGCTACATGCATAGGTGATAGATTTCAGGTTGACCATAAGGAATCCCATACGAGTTCTGTGAAAAGAATACTCAGATATCTAAAGGGTACACCTGAACTTGGCTCATGGTATCCTACAGAATCTGGATTTGACCTAGTAGGCTATTCAGATGCAGACTATGCAGGATGCAGGCTTGATAGAAAAAGCACCTTAGGAACCTATCAATTCCAGGGTGCCAGACTGATCTCATGGTTTAGCAAGAAGCAAACCACAATCTCCACTTCTACAACTAAAGTTGAGTATATAGCTGCAGGATGTTGCTGCTCACTAATATTGTGGTTGCAAAATTAGTTGTTAGACTACAACTTTTCTCTTGATAATTCCACAATATTCTGTGATAGCTTTAGTGCTATTTCTATAGCTTCCAATCCTGTTCTCCATGGCAGAACTAAGCACATAGAGATAAAACGCCACTTTCTTAGGGACAATATAAAGAAGGGTAAGATCAATCTTCAATACATTTCCATTGATATTCAAAAGGCTGACATCTTCACTAAGCCACTTGATGAAAGAAAGCACAAGTTCTTCATCAATGCACTGGGAATGCTTGATGGAGCTCTCTAGGTCATTTTTATAATGTACTCATACCTATCTTTTATAGAAAGTTATTGCTGGGAAAAATAGCAAATTTTTTGAGAAAAAAACATTTAATGTTTATTCAGAGCTGCTTCGAATATAAATCAACGCACCATCGATTTCTATTCGACGTTAGCTTCGAGAGCTAATTGGGTTAGTTCATTCGAATAGCACTCGACGTTGCGTCAAATACATATCGACACTTACGTCGATATCATAGTTGCTGACTATATTGGGAGCCACGTTGATTTCTACTCGATGTTACATCGACTTTGCAAAGCACGCACAGACTACTTCTAGAAGCAACATCGACATGTTTTGGCACGCTAAATTCATCTCTTTTCGACGTTGCTTCGAATACAACCCTAAGTTGCGATGATTCATCTACTCAAAGCAACATAGGCATTCAAATTTATTGTGCTTTTTGAATTCTCTCCCTTTCGCTCTCCTCCATTTCCTTTCTACTTCTCTCTTTCTGTTTCAGTGCAGGTACTCGTAGGTCATCAATGTCATCTCCTCCAAATCAAAGAGATGTTGTCGAAGCAATTAATCAAGACTTAGAGACATTGCTGTCTCAATTCAGTTCCCTCTATCATGATTTCTCAAAAGAATGCTATCGAAAGCTTTGTGCTCAACATAGGAGGTTACAGAACCTCACTTCTCAAATCAAGGCCATTGATATAGAAGTAAGGTTGTCAGTATTGCATGCTGCCGTCTTTATATCCTTTATCAACGATATAAAGCAGGGGGATAAGTGTGCCATTAGGCCCCCTCCAGATTCAGTATATACAACAAATCTTCCCTCTCCCTATGTGTCAGAAGGAGAGCCAGCCATCTCATCCAGGTTTCTTCTCCTACCTGCATCATTCTCTCCTCCAAGAATCATGTCTTCAATCTAGGGGGAGCCATCAAAACAGGTGGAGAGTGATTTATTCTCAGATGATACTGACTATCTGAAGAGTCTGGAGGAGTCAAAAGAATGGACTGAGTTACCTCTCCCTAAGACACCTAACTTCAGACCCTACTCTGAAGAATCCACAATAGCACCATATCCAGTCAAGCCTGCTGACCAGGTCACTGAACTTGCTCCGTCATCTCCACCACCAGCTCAGCTCCCTCATCATACTACTCCAACACCCACTCAACTTGCTCAAGCACCAGTCTTTAGAGGAAGACCTCCATACAGAGTAAGGGGGCATGAAAGGAATTTTAGAGGAAGGGGAATAGATGTTAGAGGAAGAGGATATGGAAGAGATATACCAATTTGGAAGAGGTATACAAAAGAACAAAGAAAATAGTACATGAAGGACATATCTTACTTCAAAACTTATGAGAAGGATGATCTCCCTGAAAACACAATGAAAGTATACACTGATCCAAAGCTTGATAAATCCCTAGATGAAATCAGAGAGAGGGATCAATATGAGTTTGAAGCATCTCAAAGAGAGCTAGAAGAAAAGAGACGGTTGTTTATTGAAAGGCTGAAGAAGGGCACAGATGTTGTAGAAAAGGAACAACTAAAGGAGGCAATCCAAATCCCAAGCACACTCTTTGATTCTACAAAGTATGCTGCAATATTTCCTCAAGCAAAACTTCTTGAAAATAGAGGGCAACTTCACAAAGGAGGCCTTGGATGTGATCTGGATGAAACAGAGAAGCCATTCCTAAAGAAAAAAAAGATTGTATTCAAGACTACTCCAACTTCTGATAATCCACAGTCAACATTCATTGTACCAAACCCTGATGCAGAAGAACTAAATCTGGAAGAAATTAACTTGATAATAGCTAAAGTCTTTTGTCTGGGTTTGAAGCTTAAAGATGTCTATTTTGAAGCAGAAACTGATCTGGAAAAGCTCTTTAAGGGTCATAAAATAATTCAGAAGAATCCAGAGAAAGCCACCCTAGCAAACTTTAAATATGTGGAGAGGAAATTCAGGAAGGTCTATGAGGCCTTATCTACTTTTCTTAAAGGAAGGAAGTAAATCATTTCTTGGATAACTAACTCTGATAAACATCTATTTATATTAATCCAAAGTTTTTAGTTTACCATGGCATTGTGCTATTGTACATGTGTATGATACATTTGTATGATTGTACTCTATTTTTCATTTATGTATGACTGAAATCACTTAAACAAATTGTAAAATTTGTTGAGATAAATAGAGGGAGATTATTGGGAAAAATACCCATTGATTTATCTAAACAAATTAAATAAAAGTGATTTCATCAGTTAGGATGAATTACCCACATTGTATAGAAAGAGTAATTTAGTCATTAAATGTCCTAGGATATCTCACTCACATTAAAGTGCCAAGACCAGGTCAAAATGAGCACAAAATATAGCTAAGTTAAACTTGTGTCGAATAAAAGTCGACGCAACTTCGACTAGAAGTCGATGCAACGTTGACTGAAAGTCGAAGTAACTCAGGCTACTTGTCGAAGTATCAAGTGAAGTCAACGCAACGTCAAAATGAACTCGACGCAGAAGGAAGATCTTGTCGAAGTCATCTTAGAAGTCGACGCAACTTTAATTTAATTTGACACAGAAGACGAAGTTCAAATCCAAGTATTCAACTCGACACAACGTCGACATATGAGTTCAATCAAAACTAAGAAGGAATTTGAAGCTGCTTCTATAAGAACTCAGAGGTGCGTGATATGAAGGATAGTGAACTCGACGCAGCGTCGAATACAAACAGAAAATAACGGTTTTCTGCTATCCTTTCTGATGCTTTTTCAGATGTTCTACAAGGTTGAAATCTGTTCTCTAATGGCGTTTATTGCCAATAATGGAATGGAGTATTTCATAGATACATCAAAGACATTCTTGGAATTTATTCAAATTATACTTGACGGGTTGGGAATAGAAATACAAGGAAACATTTATTGTCCAATGGACATTCCTTCAAAGGTGAGACCAGAAGAAGAAAGAAGTTCAAACACTATTGGTTAGAGAATAAATATGTTGAGGAAGAAAGATAACCATAATGAATTCTGTGATTCTTCTTCATTTTCTTCTTCTTCTTCTTCATCATCCTGAAGCTTTCTCTCTGAACAAGAAAAGGAGAACAAGAACTTCTCTGTACAAATATACAAGGCTTCTTCTTCTTCTTAATCTCACAGCAGCAAGCAAATAGGAGTACAAAGAATAATAGGTTAACAAGCATATAACTCTTGCATTCTTCTCTATCATAAGCAAGGGTTCATCATATACAGATCCTAAAGTATACTAAAATTTAGCATCTAGTGTGGTAGCTGCTATAAGATTCATACAGCAGAATCCCAGTATTCTTCTTCTTTCTTACCTCTCTGTTATTATTCAGTAACTATAGAAGATTCCTAAGAATCCCTCTCCAAAGGATTCAGTTGGTTCTAAGAGTCTCCTTATCAAAAGACTCAGTGGTTCTAAGAGTCTCCTTATCAAAAGGCTCAGTGGTTTTGAGAGTCTCCTTGTCAAAAGTCTCAGTGCTGGTTCTGAGAGTCTTCTTATCAAAAGACTCAGACATATTTAGTGCAATCCTACCAAGGTGGTAGAAGAGTGGACTACCTATATTTTGGGGAACCACTATAAAATTTCTGTGTCTTTTCTGTGTTACTTTTCTGTGATGTCCCTTTACTTATTATAGTTTTCTTATTTCTGTTATTATATTATTCTGTGATTGGTATTGCTCAATACATAGTTGTTAGAGTAGTTTTTATTGTGTGTGCATAATTATGGTAAAAGTTTTTACAACTCTATTCACCCCCCCCCCCCCCCCCTCTATAGAATACTCAGAGGCACACTGTGCAATTTCATCTTCCACCAAAGATCCCGCATAGCGACCTAGTCTTGTGATTTCATGCAAGTAGTCGTCTACAGAGCGATCACCCTAAGTTAACCGGAGAAACTAGTTTTGCAACGCAATGCGCTGGGCAGAGGGATAAACCTCTGGAGGAACAGTTCTGAGAATTATGTCATAGAGATATTAGTAATCTCTCTACCCACAAACTTGTGCACCTCTATTTCTTCCCACCAAAGCACTGCCTCTCCATCCAAAATGAAAGTGGCTAAGGTGACCATCATGGCTTCATCTGTTGCTGTCGCCTTTAGAGTTCTCTTTATCCTTGACAGCCAATCCTCTACATCTGTTGGGGATTTGATACCCGAGAAGGTTTGAGGATGGAAGCTCAAAAGTGCTTATGTTATTGGTCACAAGCTCATCTCACACCTACAAGCTCAACTCTATGTTCCACCCTAGGTTCCGCTGTAGGTTCCACTACAGTAATATGCACTAGGTCCACATCCGGAGTAGGAGTAGTAGGCTGTGCAAACCGTCCTGGTTGAGTATTGATCATCGCAAAGACTGCTTCAGTGACTAATCTAATCATCTCAGCAGATAGAGTGGTCACTGACACCTCAGCAGATGCACTACTTTTGGCAGTGTTACGGGGTTGAGACTGCCCCGCACCACTCCTAGTCAGCTATAATCGTGTAACACACAATTTAGTGACTAAAAATATAGCAAATAACCTATCATGGAACGCTAAGGTTCCGTAAACAAGCAAGTTTTTCATTCCTAAGTGGACATTCTTAATAGTTTTTATCATTTTAGGTGAACGCACAACACGTGCACACCACCCCTTAAAAAGGAATTCGGCCTCAAATTCGCTAAACTACGGATCGACTCTTAAAATCCGATACCAAATTGTAACACCATGCCAGTACAAATAATATAATAATTGGTCCGGCCAGGACCCCACGCCATATTGAACACACTAGCAAGGCGCTAAAAAGTTGATAAACAGAAAATAACTACACCAAAGTATAAATAAAGCGTAATTGAAAGCTTTCATTAAACATTAATTTCAGAATGTCCACCATCTGAGGAATGTCACAATAAAGTTATGACCTTAAAGCCTTACATTCAACAAATGTAACTAACTCGAAAACATACTTCGGCTCGCAGGCCAACAATACATGGAAAATAGTAAAATAGACTGGCTTTCAAGGGCCAACACAACAATGAGCTTCAGCCCGCTATTTCCCGCTTAGCTCACCAGCACATGCACCATCCACAAATATGAGGTAAACGAGGGTCAGCCATGAGCTGACCACAAACCGTGTAACGATCCCACCCCTGTTCATTCTAGCCGGCTCAAGGGCAGGGTACCGCTAACCTGCAAGCAAGCTGTACTTGCAACATGTGATAATATAAAGAAAGTGCATCTATTCTACACAAGGTGAGGTTTCAAGCACAATCAATCTTCTAGGTTGAGCATCAAGTAAAGGGGAACCTAGGAATGCATATGATGTTGGTTGGGTTCACCCGGAGGCTCCCCACAACCGCCTAAGCAGCCACATGAGGCTAACATAACATCAATTCATCATAACACAAATGTGGGTACTCAACTCACGACCACACATTTCATGCACACAAGACATGATTTCAAGGTACTCCTTCACGAGCACCAACTCCACCCTAAGTTATATAACCTTAGGTGGGAAAAGAGCTTTTGGACGGTCTAGGTGAACATCTTCCATGGCCTCTCCCATGATTGGGCAGGATACACGAGGTTAAGACCTCTCGCCGAAACGCATGGAAATGGATTCGTTTCAGCTTTTTTCGTGCTCTAGTCATTGTGATCCACTAAAACGATGTGAGCACAACTTTGCCTCGCCCCATAAGGGTTTATCACATACAGGTCTTACACAAATGGTAAGTTATGCACCTAATCCTTCCAAGAGGACATAGGCCTCACAAACATAACCAACGAAGGAGGTTTAAGACACTCTACTTCAAAACTCGTGGTGAAGGTTTGCATTCATCCACAATTCAAGCATGGGGCTTCCGTTAGGATCTCCAAAAGACACCTAGAACCCAAGTCCTGTATTCATAATGACATAACTCGTGGAGTCATTCTCCGTCACGCATTCTAGGCTTAAACTAAATGCACATCAGAATCAAGCAACACCGATCCGGGCTAACGGCCACGGATAGGCTTCATACAAAATGTCTAAATCTGTATGACTACTGGATTTCTAAATGCAATAAATGTCAGGGACGGAAACAATCGGCCCGGAGTTCCGAAGAACTATATGAAGACCTAAACTTCACTAATTAGTGAAAGAGACAACCTTATGCAAGCATAGAAAAGGGATGAAAGGACCAAAGCATGTCCTAAGACCGGGAGGAAGGATCGTTACCCTTGTCGATCTCTTTGGCGCCATGAATCTAAGATTTCAGTCGGATGTAAAGAACCTCACCGATTTGCTCTCTGTGGATCTAGAAATGGCTTGTGATTCGGAGCTTCGGAGCTCCGTTAATGGCAAAAAGAGTCTCCTTCTTCCTCCTTGGCTTTCCTCTTTCTCAAGCTTGGAAAGGACTTGTAAGAATTAGGATAAATTTCCTCTGGTAAAACCCTAATAGCTTCCTAGAACATCTCCCAGTCGTTGGATCAAAATCCTTAAAGATTTGACCGCCACGATCGCTATTTTGCGGATCTATTCCGTCAGCTATGTAGGACCCCATATTCTGAGTGCAAGGAAAGTAGAAGTGTACTGAAGCTAAGGAGCTAGCGCCAGGCGCTAGTGCAAGCGCCGGTGGTAGCGCACTTTCTGAGAAATATGTTATTCTCGAGAAATGTTTGTAGCACTCCAAATTTTCCCAGCGGATAGATAACACTGAGAGCTAGCGCCAGGCGTTAACGCTAACGCCAGGCGTTAGCCTAAGTCTTAGCGTCGAGACGTCGAGACCATTCGTCGAACACGCCATTCATCGAACGAGCCATTCGACGAACATCGGGCAGTTCGTCGAGAACGAGGCCATTCGTCGAATGCGAGGCCGATCGACGAATGTCGGGCAGAGTGCCGAAAACGCCGTTCGATGAACATTAAGCCGTTCGTCGAACGCAGGCTGCAGAGTGTTCGTCGAACGCCGTTCGACAAACTCCAGGCCGTTCGTCGAACGCCGATCATCGAATGCCGTCGGGCTTTAAGCGACTGTGGATAAGCTCAGCCACCGCCTTAGGGGCTAACGCCCGGCGTTAAGTGCTAACGCCGGCGTTAGCTGAGAAAATATAAAAGGCAGCCAAATTCAGTTTCCCTTCTCATTTTCTTATTCTAAGCCCGTTCCAAAGGCAGAAACTTGGGATTTTGAAGGAAGGAGGTCTGTTTGGGCTAGCCTTTTGCTTGTGTTGAGAGCAAATACGTGGGGGAGATTGCTTGCGTGTTTGCCATCGTCGATCTCGTGGAGAGGAAGCTGTTTCAAAAGAGTCCAGCCGAGTTCCTCTCAGATCTATGGCATCGAAACGAGCGCCGAGGGTAACGATTCTCCTCCCTAGTATTTGTACACGTTCGTCCTTTGATTTGCATAGTAGTAGGCAATTTCCACTAGTGAGTGGATAGATTTCTGCCGACAGGTCGATGTTATTCCCTTATTAATTGCATATAGAGTCCGGAATTGAAGTACGGGCATAGACATGCTGTGTGAAGCACATCTGGACAGGTTGGTCTGGATTGGTGATGTTGATATGTTATTGCACTCCGGAGAAGACTCCGTGATCTATGCTGTGTTTCTCGGGTGTTGTGTACTGTTTCGTACTGCAAAAGAGATCTGGAGGTGTTTCCCAAAAAATACTCGGAAAAGAGTAGCAGAACTGGGTTCTGTCACTAACGCCGGGCGTTAGTGCTAACGCCGGCGGTAGCTCCCAGCGAGTTGTGTGAAGCCTGTGAAGCCTATGTGCATGAACTAGGTTGAGCAGCTGAAGCTGAAGGACCGCGTACCTTGCTTCAGTGACCTTACGAGTCAAGAGCGGGTTAGGGGAAGCCGTACCCGTTTTAGGTGGATGTTATCCCTAATATTATGAGCGCGGGCATCTGGCGGAACCAAACCCCCCTAGCTATCTTGTGCTGAGGATTTCAACCTCGGGTCACAATATGTCGTTTGGGACTAGACTAATCAAGGCCGGCCATCCTTGATGAGAGTCAGCTCATTGTGAGAATCCGAGTTGAAAAAGGACTTGTTGATTGCGTGTCGTGTGTGCACAATGCGTGTAAGCCTAAATCCGAGTTGAAAAAAATACTTGTCGATTAATGCATCGCTCTCAATGAAAATGAATGCTTCTATGTGGTGCTTAGATGCACCTGTGATATAACTCTGCCCCGAGCATGGGGTGGGGTCGTTATAAATCTGGGTCAGTGATGCGCGTCGGCAAGTGCACCGGTCGCTGTCAAGTAATAATTGTGGAGAATAAATTCCCCGGATGTCGGTCTCTTGAGGAATGCAGGATGGGTGAACGAACCGCGCAGTGATTATTGTTACACAAGCGTTTCACAAACACAAAGAGGGGTTTTTGGTTGGTTTTCCTAATTTCAACAACAACAACAGAGATGCGGGTCAGGAACACCGCTTCGCAAAGTGAGGTGGATGCAACGGCTGCGATGCCGTGCTTCGTGAGGCGGATGAAGTGAACTCAAGTGTGAAAGGGTGAGGGTCGCAAACACCTCTTCACAACCGTCGTTAGCTCTTGCTAACACGGAGCAAACACCTTGCGTGCGTGTGCGAGTGAGTGAGTGAGAACGGAATGAATCATGAGCAAACCATGGAGAAAAACAAAGAAATATTCATTTTCATCAAAGTAAATATCACAATATTCATCTAGTAAATGGTTCAAAGAGTGCAATGAAGGGAAAGAAGAAAGAAATAACCGACGGTGAAGATTAGCGGCCGTTCACGGCCGGAATGGTAGGTTGTCGGGCTACCTCCGGACTCGGACGGACAATGCTTCCGGCGTAGAGAGCTGTCACAATCTCCCTACGTGCTCCGTCGTCTTCGACTCAAGGTCTCTTCCTCTTCTCACCGGGCGGAGAGCGAAAATGGTTGCTTCGAGGCTTGCGGATGATGGAGAACACTCACGGACGATGGAGGAAGGCTTGGAATGGATGGAGGAGGCTTCCCCTTGCGTGAAAGATGAAGTAGGGGCGTTCCAGGGCGGTGGTCGGCGGCGTACGGAACAGGAACCTCGCTCCCGGAATGATCGATTCGCCCTAAAATCGCAACAGGCGTTTAAATAGGCGCTGGATTGAATACTGCGCACGATCATTGGCGCACGACCAGTGGTCGTGCGCACTGGAATTCTGCGATCGTGCGCACTGCCTGGACAGAACCTGCAAGAGACGAAATTATAAAATACAATGTTCGCACGACCAGTGGCGCACGACCGGTGGTCGTGCGCACTGGAGTTGATGGTCGTGCGCACCACAGCAAACAGAACTCAGAAATTTAATGGTCAATGCGCACGAGCAGTGGCGCACGACCGATGGTCGTGCGCACTGGAGTCGATGGTCGTGCGCACTGCACCAGACAGAACTCGTGAAAAAGGGTTAAGTGCGCACGATTAGTGGCGCACGACCGGTGGTCGTGCGCACTAGAACAAGTGATCGTGCGCAGTGTTCCTGTGCAGAATTGCACCGGAAACACGTGCACGCCTCCTATTCCAGCACAAACACAGATCTAGCCACTGAAAGTGACACTTAACAACATATGAATACTACTAAAGATAATACACACGAAAACACACCAAAGTGGGCCTAAATGTGCACCTAGCATGGGTTATCAAATATAGACTATAATAAGGCTAAAGTGCGTGATATTGACAAAATAACGGCCCGGATGAGTCCATAAATGTATATATGATTAGGACTCATCACACCCCCAGACTTAACTGTTTGCGCGTCCCGAGCAAACGAATCCGGTGGAATGTGAAAACGAATAATTAACATAGAGAATTACACAAAGGAGTACGGTGCGAAGTAACATACGCATGCGAGTAGAAATTCTAGTAGAAAGAGATTCTAACTATGCTAACTAATTTACGTAAGTATTAAAGCGTAAGTAGAGATTTAATTATACTCAGTTGGTAAATTATGACGAATTTGGCGATCATGCCCGGTATGAAAGCGACGAGACACTGAGGCGGGTGTTGCACAAGATTTGGGCTTAGGAATAACTCCGCTGAAATCCATCAACGTCGTGAACCATACGCTTGCCCGGTCACACTCTCACCACGGCGCTAGCAAACTCACAAATCAAATCAGTAGGACTTATAGGATTAAAACGGGGCTTAGGTTACGGTATGATATTCAAAGTTAAACACGATGGCTGTGCAACCCAAGTGAGCTATCGGAACGCTGCACCCCACAAACCACAAACTACGCTCGTGTGACACACCCCCAGACTTATCATGAAAACCAGGTGTGCGCACGGCCTACTTCACAAATTCCAACAGATTTTCTGTTTTTAGCTCGGGAGGATTTTTTTTTTTCAAACTACTGTTTTTTTTTCTTTTACATATTTTTTTCTTCTTTTATGTGTCCTCCGGTTGGTTCAAAGTCAGCGGATAGACAATATTTTCCCTTCATAACAAAATGATTCCACACGACACGCATATTGAGACTTATGAGCGCAGTTAAAAACAATTTGGTTGCGGGTGTAGGATAGGCTTCAGGCTTTGGTGGATGAAGAGGAGCTGAACAAAGGATTGGTAGGCACAAATTTGGCTCGCAAAGGTGAATGAAATGGACATGGAACAACAAAGCTCAAACTAGCCAAATGGTGGCCTACGTCATTTTTAACTCGACGAGTCGCTCTCACCAATGCTTCGAGAGTCGCTTGGGGCAAGTTCTTAGCCCACGAGAAAGATAAACCTTCCTCCCGACTCGAGCAACACACGACTAGCAATCGTGCACACACAATACCGGGTTATCGTCAATTTCATACAAATTCAGCATTTGAGTATACTAAATCTAAATTTACGCAGAAATACTAAATATAAATTAGATGCATAAAGAAAATCTAGTTCTACTCAAATTCTACCATAACATGCGACATGACTAGTACACTACATGAGTCGACATCGTGCTCCAAATAATAATTCCTATGTTAACAAACTATTTCACATTCCAACCAAACTAATTTTAAACGGAACAACACAAAAAGACAAGCACGCACTCAAGTGGGTGAAGTGGTGTGTAAGGAATGCAACAATGATAATGATAATGAAAAATAAAAAGCAACCTTCTAGTATGCAATGCAGCTCGTGCACAGTGGATAATAACAACCGCTCCCCCAGACTTAAGCTAAACACGATATCTAGAAATTTGAAGCTGAAAGAGGGGAGGAAGTGTTACCCAATGCTCAGAAATGAGCATACCAGACGATTGGCGTTTACGATCAAGAATAGTCCGCAGCATCCGCCATCGAACACGAAACCTGCAAGCACAAACTCAAGGCAACAAAAGCAAATATAAAAGCTGAACTAAAAAAAAAAAGAAATACGAAAACGGAAATCTGGGTTGTCTCCCAGTAGCGCTTTCATTTAACGTCCTTAAGCTGGATCAAATACCTGTATTAACAGTGTTTATAAAGAGTGCAGGAATTAAAAAAAATACTCAAAAATAGTTCATCACAGCAGATAAAACACACATCAACTAAAAGCGCTCTTATGGTGCGCTTCTCCCGTAGCACGTAGGCGGGAGGTGAAGGCTTTAGGGCCAGCACTGGTATTACCCAATGCTCCCCTAACCTCCGCCACCTTGCCACGGAGAGCAGCAGCACGAGCGTCACGCAGAAGTTTTTCCTTTTTAAGTTTGGTGACAGTTGGAGACTGCCACCGCTGAGAGTTCTCAGATTTTTCTGCCTTAGAATCAGGTGGCGTCACTTCCGGCATCGTGGTGACTACCGGATCGGCCCACGAGATGGAGCGCTTACATAGTTTATTACATGATTCATCACACGGAGATAAATAACTATCATCCCTAACTATATTCAAGTCAACGTTTCCCGAACTGTCGTCTTCCTCCATCTCGGAGTCGAACTCTTTCATTCCTCCTTCACCTGTTTCTTGAACATGTATCTTTCCTGCACCGCTTAGAAATTCATCAGAAATAACGAGAGGGGGCGGAGTGAATATTTCAGTTGTGGCTTCAGGGCAAGTAGGTTGCTGCACCACATTGGTTAGGGAAATGCACCCCGTAGCAAAATCAAGGGTAGCACCGCTCTCTTTCAAGAACGGCACCCCCAAGATAGGAATGGACTGGTTTTCTCGCGGGCCCAGAACCTGAAAATCAGCTACTACAGCTGTCCCCTCAACCGTTACCTCCACATTCTTTACTTCCCCCTCAGATTGGATAATCGTGCCATTAGCGAGAATCAGCGATTTCCTTTCCTCCGTGTTCATCTCCAGCTGTAACTTCGCAACATCTCGCAGTGCAATAACGTTGCGGGAGGAACCGGAATCGCATAAAGCTTTGGTTTCAACCTTGTTGATGGAGCACGAGATTACCAGCTCACTCGGTTTGGCATCTACCGCATCTCCTAGACTTTTCCCTTGATCAATAGGGTTCTTTTCCGTGCTGCTGGGAAGGGTTCCCTGCGAACGCTCGGTTAGCGCTTGAGCCAATTGGCCCAATTGCGTCTCCAAGTTTCGCATAGATGCGGTTTGATTTACCATGTTTGAATTAGCTGCAAGCAGGAATTTCTCCATCATCTCTTCTAAATTACTTTTCTTTTGGGTGGGGGGTGCTTGGTTATAATCCGGGTGCGGCGGCCTCGGTTGGCTCCCGGAGGCGTAAGCATCATTCTGATGCTGCCCCGGTGACCATCGTTGGCCGGGCGTGTTGGGATTCCAAGAGAAGTTTGGGTGACTTCTCGCTCCCGGATTATAGGCGTTATTGTAAGGCGCCCCCTTGGGTTGATTTCCTACATAGTTCACAGATTCATTTAAGGTCAAGTGTGCGAAATCACCTGCCATGTGGTTCCCCGAACATTCATAAGCATGATGGCCTCCGCCTCCACATCCTTCACAAGTAATGATAACAGCAGGCGCAGATGGAGTGGGGAGTGAGTCGACCATGAAAAGACCTCGGCCGCTTCTCGGGGCATTTCTCCCGGCAGTCCAGAACGTACTGTGGGAGGCAGTGTCACGCAAAATCCGAAGGGCTTCGTCCGGAGTGTGGTTCATCAGGGTACCACCCGCTGCGGCATCGATCATTGCCCTGTAGTGGGGCTCGATTGCAAAGTAGAATAACTCGACCACATTCCATGGCTGGAGCTCGTGGCCAGGACAACGGCGAAGGAGCTCGTTAAGGCGCTCCCATGCTTCAGCAAGGGTCTCTTGGTCCAGTTGACGAAATGTGGCGATCTCCCGCCGCAAGCTCACGATCTTGTCCACAGGATGGAATTTAGCGAGGAACTTGGATGCAAGGGCATCCCAAGTTGCAGCAGTCCCGGGCGGAATGGAGTGAAGCCACACTTTTGCCTTGTCCCGGAGAGAGAAGGGGAACAGTCTCAGCTTGACTGTGTCATCAGCAATCCCGGCATAGCGGAAGGTTCCGCAGATATCAGAAAATTCTGCCAGATGCAGATGCGGGTCTTCGCTAGCCAGCCCTGAAAACTGAGCATTGTTGCGGATAATGTTTAAGATCGCTGGCTTGATCTCAAACTGATTATTCATGATGTTGGGCCCAAACCCCGGGTACACACTCCCAGCAGTGGGGGTGGTGTAGTCTCTCATTGTGCGGGGTCGAGGCCTCGCCGCCTCCTGCTCGTCGCCAGGCAGATGTTGCCCCTCGTTGGGCACTCTCGCATCATCATCGTTCGGGTTTACTTGATCACCCATGGCCGCTTGTACAGCTGCAGCGCGCCTTCGCGCGCGAGCAGTCCGTTCGATTTCTGGGTCAAAAGGTGCGAGTTCACCGGCGGTCTGTCTCTGCATACACTGTCAGAAACAGAAGAAAACAAGGAAGTTCAAAGACAACAGCTCGTATAACGAAAATCACTACACAAGACGATACACGTCTGCATTCCCCGGCAATGGCGCCAAAAACTTGATGCGCGTCGGCAAGTGCACCGGTCGCTGTCAAGTAATAATTGTGGAGAATAAATTCCCCGGATGTCGGTCTCTTAAGGAATGCAGGATGGGTGAACGAACCGCGCAGTGATTATTGTTACACAAGCGTTTCACAAACACAAAGAGGGGTTTTTGGTTGGTTTTCCTAATTTCAACAACAACAACAGAGATGCGGGTCGGGAACACCGCTTCGCAAAGTGAGGTGGATGCAACGGCTGCGATGCCGTGCTTCGTGAGGCGGATGAAGTGAACTCAAGTGCGAAAGGGTGAGGGTCGCAAACACCTCTTCACAACCGTCGTTAGCTCTTGCTAACACGGAGCAAACACCTTGCGTGCGTGTGCGAGTGAGTGAGTGAGAACGGAATGAATCATGAGCAAACCATGGAGAAAAACAAAGAAATATTCATTTTCATCAAAGTAAATATCACAATATTCATCTAGTAAATGGTTCAAAGAGTGCAATGAAGGGAAAGAAGAAAGAAATAACCGACGGTGAAGATTAGCGGCCGTTCACGGCCGGAATGGTAGGTTGTCGGGCTACCTCCGGACTCGGACGGACAATGCTTCCAGCCTAGAGAGCTGTCACAATCTCCCTACGTGCTCCGTCGTCTTCGACTCAAGGTCTCTTCCTCTTCTCACCGGGCGGAGAGCGAAAATGGTTGCTTGGAGGCTTGCGGGCGATGGAGAACACTCACGGACGATGGAGGAAGGCTTGGAATGGATGGAGGAGGCTTCCCCTTGCGTGAAAGATGAAGTAGGGGCGTTCCAGGGCGGTGGTCGGCGGCGTACGGAACAGGAACCTCGCTCCCGGAATGATCGATTCGCCCTAAAATCGCAACAGGCGTTTAAATAGGCGCTGGATTGAATACTGCGCACGATCATTGGCGCACGACCAGTGGTCGTGCGCACTGGAATTCTGCGATCGTGCGCACTGCCTGGACAGAACCTGCAAGAGACGAAATTATAAAATACAATGTTCGCACGACCAGTGGCGCACGACCGGTGGTCGTGCGCACTGGAGTTGATGGTCGTGCGCACCACAGCAAACAGAACTCAGAAATTTAATGGTCAATGCGCACGAGAAGTGGCGCACGACCGATGGTCGTGCGCACTGGAGTCGATGGTCGTGCGCACTGCACCAGACAGAACTCGTGAAAAAGGGTTAAGTGCGCACGATTAGTGGCGCACAACCGGTGGTCGTGCGCACTAGAACAAGTGATCGTGCGCAGTGTTCCTGTGCAGAATTGCACCGGAAACACTTGCACGCCTCCTATTCCAGCACAAACACAGATCTAGCCACTGAAAGTGGCACTTAACAACATATGAATACTACTAAAGATAATACACACGAAAACACACCAAAGTGGGCCTAAATGTGCACCTAGCATGGGTTATCAAATATAGACTATAATAAGGCTAAAGTGCGTGATATTGACAAAATAACGGCCCGGATGAGTCCATAAATGTATATATGATCAGGACTCATCAGTCAGCTAAAGCTGACCGGTTACTTGTTTTCCCACCGCTTGGTGGATTTGTTTGTACAGGCCCTGGCGAGACTAGCGGGAAATAGCGGGCTGAAGCCCCTGCTGCTGTGTTGTACTGGCCCTCAAAGGCCAAAGCTTTTGTTTACTGTTTTTCATGTGTGTCCGGCCTGCGCACCGATGTTTGGAAGCCACCTTTATTATGTAAACAAACGTGTAACGAACTTGATGTATTTCATTCCTAATAGGTATTGTGGACAATGTATACACTGGTTTTAATTGAAATTAAAATGCTTCCGTTGTGTGAATCTGTGTGCTGAGATGGTTATGTTATTAACTGTTTAATACTAATCTAGGAATACGCTCTTCTGTTCGTTTCAAATGGTGTGGGGTCCCGGCCGGACCTACTACTATATGCTATGTAATAGGGAGGGTGTTACAAATTGTTATTAGCTACGGGTCTCGTTCCCCTTCCGTCTGAATTTGTGGTCGAATTCTTTTAAGGGGTGGTGAGCACGTGTGTGCGTCGCCGGTAACTCATGTAAATAACCAGTAATTGTCCACTTTAGAAATGAATTACATGTATGTATGTAGCATTGGGATGGAACTTCTGTGTTCCTTTATTGATCCATGCTATCTCTTAGTCGCTAATTATGTTTTGTGCACATGTATAGGCGGCTGGGAGTGGAGAGGGGTCGTCTCGACCCCCGTGTTCCTCTGCGAGCAGTGCACCAGCTGAGGTGCTGACTCCTCCTTCTGCTGAGACAGTAAGGATGATAGCGAAAGCAGTGTTTTTTATGTTCACTGCATAACCTGGAGGGCATGTCCTTGGACAGCCTCCTACTCCTGTAGTGGCTCCAGTGCCGGTTATGGCAGCTGAACCTGCGGTTGAAAGGCCAGTGCCGGTGAGGGAACGAAGAGCTCCAGACCAACAACTACATTACTTTCTGAGTTTCCATCCTCCTACGTTCACGGGGGAAGGAACCCCGACGCAAGCTGAGGATTGGCTATCAAAGGTGCGCAAGACCTTGAAGGCCACTGATACAGAGGAAGGCCAGAAGGTTACTTTGGCAACCTTCCTACTTGATGGGGAGGCGCAGTTGTGGTGGGATGAGATAGAGCTGCATCACCTAGGAGGAAGGCAGCTAGTGGACATCTCATTTGACGAGTTTTCGAGATTGTTCTTGGCGAGGTATCTCCCACCTGCTCAGCAAATCGAGATGGAGAACCAGTTCAACCGTCTAACTCAAAGTGATCGTATAATAGATGATTACCTGCATGAGTTTACTCGGTTGGGGCAATACGCAGGAGCGACCTTTGCCGATGAAGCCCGGAAGACCAATCAGTTCTATGAAGGTCTGCGAGAAGAGTTGCGGTTCCTTCTGTCATGGGAAATGACACAGGGGTTTATGACCCTGGTTAATACGGCTCGTTCCTTAGAAAAGGATATGAAGCGATCCCAGAGCAGGAAGGAGCTAGCCGTAGTAAAGCCATAGTTCAAAGTACCGAGCTCTGAGAAGTCTGGGAGAGGCAAGTGGAGGAGCAAAGAGCGACCTTCTGGGTCAGCTCAATCTGCGGCATCGGGTATGAAGACTGGGAGAGGCCCACTCATATGTTATAACTGTGGTAAGCCGGGTCATATAGCCCGAGAATGTCGTGGGGGCAAGAAGGAGGCTGCGGCTTACGCGGCAGAGAAAGGGAAGGCGGCAGAGTCAACCGCATCCCATGCTGCTCCAGCCCAGCCTAGGGTGTATAATCTTGGCCAGCAGGAGGCCATCAAACAAAGCGATATGGTGACAGGTATGCGCTAGCATACAACTTTTGTTGCATTTTATACTTCAGACCTTGTGCATTGCTTGTAACCGTTTGTATATTAGGCTTTGTCCTAATATTTAACTCTCCGGCGAGGGCGTTATTTGATATGGGAGCTTCACATTCTTTTGTATCAGAGGCCTTCATACGACATCTTGGAGTGCCTTCGTCATGTAGAAAGGAACGATTAGATGTGTTGCTACCCAATGACTGCTCGATGAGTGCGGATTGAGGCTGTGTTGTAAAGGTACGAATATGCAGTCAAGATTTCGATTTGGAAGCACTGATACTGCCCCTTTCGGAGTTCGATGAGATCTTTGGTATGGACTAGCTGTTGGCGCAGCAGGCCTACATTGATTGCACTTCTAAGGAGGTCACACTGGGGCAGAATACTGAACGTGCGACTACTTTTGCCGGTTTGCGTGGATGGAGCAAGACGTTGATGTCTGCTGTCCAAGTAGTCAAGGCTGTTCGGCAAGGCGCATACTTGTGTGTTGTGCTAGTGGAGGCTGCAAAGCCTCAGCCCAGTCTGAGTGACGTTCCTGTTATCTCAGAGTATCCTGATGTGTTTTTGAAAGATCTTCCTGGGGCGCTACCTCAGCGAGAGATAGACTTCACTATAGAGCTGGTGCCAGGTGCCAAGCCTGTGTCACGCTCTCCGTACCATATTGCGCCAAAGGAGATGGCAGAGTTAAAAGTTCAATTACAAGAGTTGCTAGAGCAAGGCTATATACGCCCAAGTACATCGCCTTGGGGTGCTCCGGTCCTCTTTGTGAAGAAGAAGGATGGAAGCCTTCGTCTCTGTATCGACTACCATGAATTGAACAAGCTGGCCGAGAAGAACAAGTATCTGATTCCTTGAATCGATGACTTATTTGATCAGCTAGTGGGTTCATCGGTGTATTCAAAGCTGGATCTTAAGTCTGGCTACTATCAGTTGTGGATTCGGGAATGCGTCATCCCCAAGACGGCATTTAGTACCCGCTACGGGCACTATGAGTTTACTGTTATGCCATTTGGATTGATGAATGCGCCGTCAGTATTTGTGGATCTGATGAATAGGACCTTTCGAGAGTACCTGGATCGATTTGTCATCGTCTTCATCGACGATATCTTGGTGTATTCTCAGTCTGAAGAAGAACACGCGATTCATTTGCGGGCCGTTTTGGAGACCCTGCGACGGAGTCAGTTGTATGCCAAATTCTCCAAGTGCGAGTTTTGGCTAGCTTCAGTAGCATTCCTTGGTCATGTGGTTAGTGGTGAGGGTATCGCAGTGGATCCAACAAAGATAGTTGCTATCCAGGAGTGGCCCGTTTTGACGACAGTAGAGGAAGTTAGGAGTTTCCTTGGACTTGCCGGCTACTATCGGCGCTTCGTGGAAAACTTTTTGTGGATTGCTCTTCCTCTCACAACCTTGACAAGGAAGGATCAGAAGTTTGTTTGGTCACCAGCGTGTGCACGAGCTTTTAAAGAATTAAAGAGTCTTCTGAACACGGCACCGATCTTGTGTTTGCCATGTGGTGCAGAAGGCTATGAAATTTACAGTGATGCGTTAGGGAGCGGCTTAGGCTGCGTGCTTCTTCAGCATGGTCAAGTGATAGCTTATGGCTCTCGCCAGTTGAAAGTGCATGAGCGGAATTACCCGGTCCACGACTTTGAGTTGGCGGCCGTAATCTTCGCTCTGAAATTGTGGCGACACTACTTGTATGGCGTGAAGGTTGATATCTTTACGGACCATAAGAGCCTAAAATATATGCTAAATCAGAAAAAGCTCAATATGTGACAGCGAAGGTGGATGGAGTTCCTAGGGGACTACACTTTTGAAATACACTATACTCCCGGGAAGGGAAATGTCGTCGCAGATGCTTTGAGCCGGAGGGCTTCTGCGCAGGCCAACTGGATTCAAATGTATGATCCACGTCTGATCAGTGAATTGGAAGCCTTGGAGATCTCCTGTGTGGAAAAGAGTTCTAGTGCGAGTGCGTGCTTGAACTGGACGGAGGTGCAATATGACCTCGTGGACAGAATACGACAGGACCTGGAGCTTGATTCAAGCATGCAACGCTATTTGGTGGAGTCTGAAGTTGGGACTGCTGCAGAGTTTGTGTTAGACGACGGTCTGATATGGAATGATGGTCGGTTGTGCATCCCAAATGTGGGTAAGCTGCGAGAAGAATTGATGTACGAAGCGCACTTTACAAAGTACTCAATTCACCCAGGGAGCACAAAGATGTACCAAGACATGAAAAAGCTATTTTGGTGGCCAGGTCTGAAGAAAGCCATCGCCTTATACGTGGCAAAATGCAAAACTTGCGCACTTGTGAAGGCAGAATGTCAGAAACCTGGAGGTTTCCTGAAGTCGTTGCCAGTACCGGAATGGAAATTTGACGATATTTCTATGGATTTCGTGCACAATTTGCCGAGATCTCAGAGTGGGAATGATGCCGTATGGGTGATCGTGGATCGCTTGACCAAGGTAGCCAACTTTATTCCAAACCGAAGGGACGATTCAGTTGAAAGGTTAGCAAAGCTTTATGTTGATAACATTGTACGATTGCACGATGTGCCCCGTAGCATCGTCAGTGACCGAGATGGACGCTTTACTTCGAAAGATTAGAGGCTAATCCACCAGTTGTTGGGTACAAAGTTGAAGTTTAGTACTGCCTTCCACCCTCAAACGGATGGACAGACTGAACGTACGAACATAACTCTGGAGGACATGCTCCGTATGTGCGTCATGGATTTCGATAAGAAGTGGGAAGATCATCTTTTCATGATCGAATTCGCTTATAATAACAACTATCAGGCAAGTATAAAGATGGCGCCCTTCGAGGCCCACTATGGTAGAGCTTGCCGTACTCCCTTAGCTTGGGCGGAGAGAGGTGAGACAAAGCTGTTTTAGCGGAAGGAAGTCGAAGATGCAAATTCGGCTATTCAAACAATCCGGGAGAGATTGTTGATTGCACAAGTAGGCAGGCGAAATACAACAATGCCAAGCACAGAAACGTCGAGTTCGCCGTGGGCGACTGGGTTTACCTAAAGATCAAACCTTTCAAGGGTGTATTCTGGATTCGACGCTTGAAAAAGCTGAGTCTGAAGTACCTTGGACCGTTTGAGATTCTGGAGCGTGTTGGCGAAGCTGCCTATCGGCTCGCTCTTTCGACAGAGTTGAGCGACTTACATGATGTGTTTCACATATCTGTGCCGAGGAAGGCAGTGCTAGAGCCTAACCAAGTGCTTGTGACGAATCAAGTGCCAATCGATGAGGGGCTAAAGGTGAAAGTTACGCCTATATGCATCGAAGACACTGATGTTAAGCAGTTGCGGAATAAACTGATCAAGATGGTCAAGGTCCGCTGGAACAATTGCGGTCGTGAGGAGCTTTCATGGGAGCGTGAGCAAACCATGCGTGACGAGTTCCCCGAATTGTTCCGATAAGGTACAAGTTATGTTTTTGTATCTCGTTGTTATTTGCACTGTTAAAATTTTGGGACGAAATTCTTTTAAGAGGGGAAGAATTGTAAGACCCCATATTCTGAGTGCAAAGAATGTAGAAGTGTACTGAAGCTAAGGAGCTAGCGCCAGGCGCTAGTGCTAGTGCCAGCGGTAGCGCACTTTCTGAGAAATATGTTATTCTCGAGAAATGTTTGTAGCACTCCAGATTTTCCCAACGGATAGATAACACTGAGAGCTAACGCCAGGCGTTAACACTAACGCCAGGCATTAGCCTAAGTCTTAGCGTCGAGATGTCGAGACGTCGAGACCGTTCGTCGAACACGCAGTTCGTCGAACGATCCATTCGACGAACATCGGGCAGTTCATCGAGCGCGAGGCCGTTCGTCGAACGCGAGGCTGATCGACGAACGTCGGGTAGAGTGTCGAACATGCCGTTCGATGAACATTAAGCCGTTCGTCGAACGCAGGCTGCAGAGTGTTCGTCGAACTCCGTTCGACGAACTCCAAGCCGTTCTTCGAACGCCGATTGTCGAACGCGGTCAGGCTTTAAGCGGCTGTAGATAAGCTCAGCCACAGCCTTAGGGGCTAACGCCCAGCGTTAAGTGCTAACGCCGGCGTTAGCTGAGAAAATATAAAAGGCAGCCAAATTCAGTTTCCCTTCTCATTTTCTGATTCTAAGCCCGTTCCAAAGGCAAAAACTTGGGATTCTGAAGGAAGGAGGTCTGTTTGGGCTAGCCTTTTGCTTGTGTTGAGAGCAAATCCGTGGGGGATATTGCTTGTGTGTTTGCCATTGTCGATCTCGTGGAGAGGAAGCTGTTTCAGAAGAGTCCAACCGAGTTCCTCTCAGATCTATGGCACCAAAACGAGCGCCAAGTGTAACGATTCTCCTCCCTAGTCTTTGGACACGTCCGTCCTTTGATTTGCATAGTAGTAGGCAGATTTCCACTAGTGAGTGGATTGATTTCTGCCGACGGGTCGATGTTATCCCCGTAGTAATTGCATATAGAGTCCGGAATCGAAGTACGGGCATAGGCATGCTGTGTGAAGCCCATCTGAGCAGGTTGGTCTGGATTGGTGATTTGATATACTATTGCACTCTGGAGAAGACTCCGTGATCTATGCTGTGTTTCTCGGGTGTTGTGTACTGTTTCGTACTGCAAAAGAGATCTTGAGGTGTTTCCCAGAAAATACCCGGAAAAGAGTAGCAGAACTGGATTCTGTCACTAACGCCGGGCGTTAGTGCAAACGCCGGCGGTAGCTCCCAGTGAGATGTGTGAAGCCTGTGAAGCCTATGTGCATGAACTAGGTTGAGCAGCAGAAGCTGAAGGACCGCGTACCTTGCTTCAGTGACCTTACGGGTCAAGAGCGGGTTAGGGGAAGTCGTACCCGTTTTAGGTGGATGTTATCCCTAATATTATGAGCACGGGCATCTGGCGGAACCAACCCCCTAGCTATCTTGTGATGAGGATTGTAACCTCGGGTCACGATATGCCGTTTGGGACTCGACTCATCAAGGCTGACCATCCTTGTTGAGAGTCAGCTCATAGTGAGAATCCGAGTTGAAAAGGACTTGTTGATTGCGTGTCGTGAGTGCACAATGCATGTAAGACTAAATCCGAGGTGAAAAAGTACTTGTCGATTAATGCATCACTCTCAATGAAAATGAATGCTTCTATGCGGTGCTTAGACGCACCTGTGATATATGTACTGATATTGCTTTCCTGCAGGGAAGGAGCACCGCCGACCCGAGCATGGGGTGGGGTCGTTATAAATCTGGGTCAGCTAAAGCTGACCGGTTACTTTTTTTCCCACCGCTTGGTGGATTTGTTTGTACAGGCCCTGGCGAGACTAGCGTGCTGAAGCCCCTGCTGCTGTGTTGTACTGGCCCTCGAAGGCCAAAGCTTTTGTTTACTGTTTTTCATGTGTGGCCGGCCTGCGAGCCGATGTTTGGAAGCCACCTTTATTATGTAAAAAAACCTGTAACGAACTTGATGTATTTCATTCCTAATAGCTATTGTGGACAATGTATACACTGGTTTTAATTGAAATTAAAATGCTTCCGTTGTGTGACTCTGTGTGCTTAGATGGTTATGTTATTAACTATTTAATACTAATCTAGGAACGCGCTCTTCTGTTCGTTTCATATGGCGTGGGGTCCTGGACGGACCAACTGCTATATGCTATGTAACAGGGAGAGTGTTACAAGCTACCACCTGGCGGTAGCGCTATCGCACCACACTAGCACTTGAACTTAACGTTCAGCATACCGTCTCATTCTCTCGACGATACTGGGAGTCATATTGACTTGAATACCTAACGTCGGCAGTAGCACTACCACCCGACGCTAGCGTCCAGTCGATATACTCTCGACATCAGCTAAGCTTCTCGTTGATAAAGCTATCGCTAGCAGTAGAAGATACCGCTCGATGTTAGTGACCCGACAACACGAGCTTTTCAAGATGATACAACGCTCATCCCATTGATCTAGGGTTCATCCCATTGATACAGCTACCTCTAGTGATAGTACCTACCGCTGGGTGTTACCTTCCAACTACAGAAATCTTATCTTCATAGAAGTGTGAAAACTGGGGTGTTACAATAGGACCCTGATTGAGGCTAGAAGAACAATGCTGAGTGAGTCCTCATTGCCAGAATATTTCTGGGCTGAGCTATCCAAACAACATGTCATGTTCTGGATAGAGCATCTATCACCAAAAATCACAAGAAAACACCCTATGAACTGTTGAAGGGCATAAAACCCACTATATCCTATTTCAGAATCTTTGGGAGCAAATATTTCATTTTAAATAATGGTAAATCTAATTTAACTAAGTTTGCAGAAAAGAGCAGCGAGGGTATTCTTGTTGGATATAACTCCCATAACAGAGCATGTAGGGTGTTCAACAAGAATACTGAAGTCGTAGAAGAGTCTATTCATGTTGTATTTGATGAGACTAGCCTGATCTACAAGGGCTGGTCTATTTCTTCTAAAGTTATAGGTGCTGAATTAAAGGATGAAAGAGCTCTATAGAGAACAAGTCAACTTCCAATGAGATCACCTCACCTGATGCAATTGTCAGAGAACAAGGAAAATCATCAGGTGAAACACAAGTTGCTGATGAAGAAGAACAACATGAAGATCAACATGCTGAACAGAAAGCTGAGGTGGTGCACAAGGAATTGCAGAAAGGCTGCCAATTGCTATCAGACGCCTGAAAGATCATCCCAGAAATCTGATCATTGGAGATGCAAACCAGGGAGTCACAACCAGAAGCAAAAATCACAACGAGGCAATGTTCCTGAGCTTTCTCTCCCAAGTAGAGCCAACAAAATTTGAAGAAGCAAATGGAGATCCATTCTAGATAATGGTCATGCAAAAATAACTGAATCGGTTCAAAAGATGCAAAGTGTGGAAATTGGTTCTAAGACCCAAAGAACATAACATAATTGGAACAAAATAGGTCTATAGGAACAAGATGGATGAAAATGGAGTAATTGTGAAGAACAAGGCAAGACTAGTAGCAAAATGATATAGACAAGAAGAAGACATAGATTTTGATCAGACTTTTGCATTAGTGGCATGGCTAGAAGCCATCAGATTGTTCCTTGCATATGTTGCCCATGAAGGATACAAGGTCTACCAAATGGATGTGAAGTCAGCCTTCCTAAATGGTGACCTAAAAGAAGAAGTATATGTTGAACAACCATAAGGTTTTGTCAATCCAACTTTTCCTGATTATGTGTACTATCTTAGAAAAGCTTTATATGGCTTACAACAAGCCTCAAGGGCTTGGTATGAGGCCTTGTCTACCTTCCTTCTTTAGAATAAATTCTCAAGGGGGGGGGGGGGGGGTAAACAAGACATTGTTCCTAATGAAAGTAAAGGGCAAGAGTCTCTTAGTTCAAATATATGTTGATGACATCATATTTGGGTCTACAGATGATAACCTTTGCAATGAGGTTGTTAACCTGATGCAAGGGGAATTTGAAATGAGCAGTATGAGAGAGCTTACGTATTTCTTAGGCATCCAGGTGAAACAATCTGAAGATGGAATTTTCATCTCCCAAACTAGGTTCACAAAGGAGTTAGTTAAGAAATTTGGGATGGAGAGTGCCTCCACTATTGAAACTCCTATAGGGTCAAATATATCCCTTGACAAAGATGAGAAAGGGAAACCTTTTGATGAAACCTTGTACAGGTGTATAATTGGCTCCCTCCTCTATTTAACTACAAGTAGACCTGATATCATGTATGTTACATGTGTGTGTGCTCGGTACCAGGGTTGCCCTAAGGAATCTCATTACTCAGCTGCAAAGAGGATTTTGAGATACCTTAAGGGCACACCACATCTTGGCCTATGGTACCCTAGGAACAATGATTTTTAACTAACAAAGTATTCAGATGCAGATTTTGCAGGCTGTAAAGAGGTTAAGAAGAGTACCTCAGGGACATGCTAATTCCTTGGGAGAAGAATAATTTCCTAGAGTAGCAAGAAGAAAACTAGTGTTACTATTTCAATAGTAGAATAAGAATACATATCATTTGGAAGCTGCTGTGAACAATTGGTGTGGAACCAACATCAACTTTAGGATTACAATTTGCAGCTATGTAAAACTCCTATGTTTTGTGATTCATCTAGTGCAATTTAAATTGTTAAGAATCCTGTGTCACACAGTAGGACTAAGCACATTGAAATTAGGTATCACTTCATCAGAGAACATGTTGAGAAGGAAGACATCTGCCTTGAGTTTGTCTCCACTGAAAAATAAGTGGCAGATATCTTCATTAAGCCTTTGGAATTTCTTCAAAATTGAGCTGGGCATGCTAAATTTTGAATAACTTCTGCTGAGCTGCCCTTATTTATGTAGGTGCTAGGTCACTAATATAGCATGCAGGTTGTCATTGGAAAAGCTGGGAGTGACTTATAGAAGAGGTGTACATAATGTTTGTGCATAAGAGCAATCAAAGGTCATATTATTCTGTCCAAAAAAATGACATCATCTTGATAACACATCGACTCTATTATATATCTATATGAAGGCAGTGAAAGGGTAAAGAAATGGAGCTGCAAGTGAGGGGGAGCATGACAGAAAGTGCGCAGTGAGTCCTCTGAGTACTCTCTAGAGGGGTGAATAGAGTTTTAAAACTTTTCACTAAAAATGTGCGCAGAACAATAATAATCCAAACAACTATGCATTCATAAATACCAATCAAGAATATAGTAAACACAGAGTAAAAATAAAAATAGGACAATATAGAAAATTAGCACAACACAAATAAGACACAATCTATAGTGGTTCCCCAAAATATGGGTACTCCACTCTTCTACCACCTTGGTAGGAATAAACTATTCAGTGCCAGAGTCTTTTGATAAGGAGACCCTTAGAACCACTATGTCTTTTGGTAAGGAGACTCTTAGAACCAAGGTCTGTGTCTTTTATTAAGAAGACTCTTAGAACCAAACTAGATCATTTGATAGGGAGATCTTGAACCACTGAATCCTTTGAAATGGGATTCTAAGGACACTTTACTAAATTTACAAAAAGTAAAAGAAAGAGAAAGAG
This sequence comes from Dactylorhiza incarnata, assembly GCA_033032865.1. Taxonomy (NCBI): domain Eukaryota; kingdom Viridiplantae; phylum Streptophyta; class Magnoliopsida; order Asparagales; family Orchidaceae; genus Dactylorhiza; species Dactylorhiza incarnata. Next base: position 14,032,514 of record JAWHQI010000028.1, read on the forward strand.
TAGAAAAGAAGAAGAAGTAAAGATTCTGATTTGAATCCTCTTTCAACAAATTTCTCTGAGGATTCTAGGCACTGCTAGTGGACTGGATCTTTTATATGATTAATCCTTTGTAAGAAGAAGAAAAAGATTGTTAAGCTTTTGTTCAGTCTTTCAATTTGTTGCAGCAGAGAGAAGAACGCGTATCCGAAATCTATTTCTCTATTTTTGTGTCTCTGCTTGTATGATGGAAGGAGGAAGAAGAAGATGGCGTGTCAAAATCTCGGAGACTATATAGGTGTTTTCTATTCCTCTGCCTCCTTATTCTCCTGTCGAATCTTGATAAATTCCTTTCCTCTTTTGTCATTTCCCTAGTAGGAATATCCAAGAGGTAGTATTGTTCTCTTTTCATTTCTGTTAGCAGCCCGTCCAAACCTTTTTTGAATAACATCCAAATATATTTTCATTGTATCTCTAGAATTATTCTTTCCTTTCTTGATTATAGATAACCTATTGGAATTCAAATAACTTCCATTTATATCCTCTGCACGAGCTTCAGAATATAATATAGGAAGTATTCTAATTATGTGTCTGTATTTGATGTTACATCGAATACATTTTCCTTCTTATCGACACACCTCTGAGTTCTAATAGAAGCTACTTCGAAGACTTCCTTAGCTTTGAAATGAACTCTGATAACGACATTGCGTCGAGTCCTTATCAACATATCCACCGAGATGAAGCCCTAAACTCTGAGCTCTTCCTACTGTGTCGAATGTAATTCTAAGTTGCGTCGACTTCAATGTTGCTTTGATTGGCTCTGTCTTCTATGTCGAGTAGACATTTTCACATTGCGTCGACTTCAACTGATGCATCGACTACCCGTCTGAGTAGGTCAACAAAAGTCCTAATGGCCAGCCCCACTGCTTTAGAAATTGCTTGATCAATGTCAAAAAAGGTATAGGATGGGAGGTATAGGGTGTATCAACAGGAGGCATTGATATGTTGATAGGAGGAGTTGTTGATTGAGGATGATCTAGAGGAGCATAAATGAGGACTGTGAGATTGTCTTATGGGATTGTGGTCGATTGTGGTTGCTGTAGAGAGAAGATCTGCGCTGGATGTTCTGCTGGTGTAGCTGGTATGAATGTCTCCAGTTCTTGGGCTGGATGTTCAGCTATGGTATCTATTATGACTGCTTCATTGTCTTGCGGAGCTGGAGATGGAGGAGGAGATGGTGGCATTTGACCAGGCTTTAGTATTTGTTGGGTCCACTTGGAGAATATCCCTATATTTATTCTCTTTCTAGGAGGAATGGACACTTCTTTGGATTTGCACACTACTAGATAGTGCTTATATAGTACTTGACTCATGATCCTCATGTATGCATTTTCTTTGTGGGCATACTTGTGATCAATCAGTTTCAGGAGGAACCACCCCCAGTGAATTCTTTTGTTGAGAACCAACACTCCCATGATTTACAGTTGTTGTTTGGGAATTGCATCATGTGCAGAAATTTTATATAGTAGAACTTTTCCTACTATGTCTGCCAAGAATCTGTATTCTTCTAAAAATTTGTTCTTCTTTACGTTGATTGCCTTTTCTTTGTGGAAATTCATAATCTACATTGCTTGCTGTGTTTTTGTCGCCGTCAGTTCAGATGAGTCATCACCTTCTGGTAGATCAAAGGTAAGACTCAACATCTCCTCAGTGATGTGAATGTCATTGCCAGAGATTCTCCCTTGGATAGATCCATCCTCTCCAATATGGATATTATCTTTCACCTCGGCTAATTCAACATCAAGTATCTTTCCTCTGGTTGAAATTAATTTTGTGAGTCATGCGGTTTGAAACAAGTTCAATATTCCCCTGAAGTTCTCTGTCGCTGTATTGAATGAGTCAATATCAACATTAAATACTGAGTTTACTTTGGGAGGAGCCATTGATTCTTATGTCAGTACCTGCAGAAATAAGATAAGAAAGAGAGAGAAGGAAACAAGAACAAGAACGCAAGAAAACAGGAGAGCAATGTCAAATGGAAATAGAAGCAGTGCGCCAAAATAAGTCGATATAGAATCTAGAAGCAAAACTGCGCACGCTTGACATGTCGATGTTGCGTCGAGTGGTAATCGACGTGATTTCAAGTCCTTACAACAACTATTAAGTCGACGCTTGGGTCGATATGATTTCGACGCTGTGTCGAGTGCTATTCGAATTAACTATCTCTGATAGCTCTCGAAGCTGACGTCGAGTAGAACTCAACGGTACGTCAAATTCTATTCGACGCATCTCTGAACTAGCATTTTTTATTTTCTTCAAAGAATTTTGTTGTTTTCCCAGCAATTATTTTTATTACAAATATCATTTATAAGATAATATGTATAAATTAGAAATCATCATAGGGGCATAGAGAAGAGATCACACCCTTTTGATTCTTTGTAGTTCCACATTGATGTAGTTCTTCCTTTCTCTACATTATCTCTGAAAAAGGAACCCTAAGTTTTCCTGCACATGTAATTCAAACATTGGAGGGTACCCAAGACCTTGGGCCCTTTGCTTTTATAGGGTATAATGAAAGAAAAAGAAAATAATAATCTTTCATTATACCATTTTGGATGGCATAGATCTGGTCTATCAAACCAAGACATGTAGCTTGCTACTGAAAATTTGCATGTGTATCTCTGAATAGTAAATATGTAGAATGCCTAATAATTTTCATTTTTATTTTAGCTTTTTGATTGTGGTTTATTAGTTTCTCTGAACTATTCTTGCCTAGAGTTTTCTTCTCATTATTAGAATTCACTCTATTAAATATTGTAGTTTTATTAGGATGGTTATCTAGTTCTTCACACATTTGGCTGATTTCATTTACTTGATATTCACTAGGTCTAATAAATACTACTGGATTTTTCCAAGCTGGTTTTCTGGAAGCTACAGTGCTAGTTGATGGATCAGCCCATAAACCTAGGTTTTTTAGCCTTATGGAAAGATTTTCTGAGATTTGTCTTAGTTGTATACTCCTGCCATTTAATGAGTCTTCAAAGAATTTTGCCTTTATAAGCACTTCTTTTAGTATTAGATTTTCAATAGTCAATTTATTGATCTCTGTTTCCTTTTTATATATCTGATTCCTTAATTCATAGTTAATATAGTACATAATTCCCTCTTAAGATCTTCTAGTTCTTCCCCAACTGTTTTAAGTTCTTTTTGACTGTTAAGATAGTCTTGACAAAAATCTTTAAAGCAGTTTTTAAAGTTTTCTGAAGTAAATCAAAATCATCAACTAAGGTTACCTGATCTTCTTCTATAATTGAAACTTCTAAAGCCATTAGACAGGCTTCTTCAACAACACATTCTTCATCACTGTCAGATGAAGATGAGCTTAACTCAGATTCTATGTCACTTCAGGTTTCAGCTATGAAATCTTTTCACTTTTTCTTGTCCTTCTTCTAAAGAACTTCTTCTTATGCTCCTTCTTGTTGTCGCTTTTGTCCCTTTTGCTCTTCTGGACATTCAAGGGCAATGTGCCATGGTTTTCTGCATGCAAAGCAGGTTATTTCTTGCTTTGAAGTCTTATCAAACTTAGGTTTGTTTGAGCTCCTTTCCTTCCTTCTAGAATCTTCAGACTTGACCCATCTTCTAAATCTTCTAGCTAAGAGATTGAACATCTATTCTTTAGAAGTAGAAGGCTCTCCTTCAGCTGCCTTCAATGTTATAGTCCTTTCCATTAGGGTTGAGGCTTTCTCCTTTGCCTCAGTCTCAGCTCTACTTTTCAGCAGCAGCTCATAGGACTTGAGCTTGCTTAGCAAGGCATCAATGGAGATTTCTCTGTGGCATCTGGACTCTCTAATGGCCCAGATCCTTGAATCCCATGTGATTGGGAACCACATGAGAAGCTTATCATTGATTTCAGTTAGAGAGATTTCCTTATCCAGTCCCTTAAGCTCATTTATTATGATGTTGAATCTCTCATACATCTCAGCAACATTTTCATCAGTCTTTTTTTGAAAGTTCTCATATTGGGATATGAGAAGGGACTTCCTGTCCTTTCTTTCATCTAAGCTATCTTCTACCAATCTGGATAATGACTCCCAGGTCTCCTTTGCTGATTGGCAGTTAGCCACTTTCTGGAATATGTCATCTGACATAGTTGATACCAGAATGTTCATGGCCTTTGCATCACATGCCTTTACCTTCTTCTCAGCAACAGTCCATTCAGCTCTAGGAACAATTTCTTTTGTCACAGATCCACTTGCATCTTTTCTGAATGGCACTAGAGGACCTGATACAATGACAACAAAAATGTCTTCATCGATAGAATTTATATAGAGTTTTATTCTGGTCTTCTAGAGTGTAAACTTATTCAGATTACACACTGGTGGTCTTGTGGATGCATAGTCCTTATAACTCATTTTCTGAAAATAGTTTTTAAAATATAAAAATTTAAGTGAGAGGATCTTTTGATTAAGGTGTTAACCTTTTTGTGATCAACCTACCTCTGATACCAATTGAAAGTGAACATTGAGTCCTCTAAGTATTCTCTTTAAAGGGGGGGGGGGGGGGGGGGAGGGGGAGGGTGAAAAGAGTTTTAAAACACTTCACTAAAAATTTGCATAGAACAATAATAATCCTAACAACTATGCATTCAGAAATACCAATCCATAATAAATCAAACACAGAGTAAAAATAAAAATGGGACAACACAGAAAATTAGCACAACATAGATAAGGCACAATCTATAGTGGTTCCCCAAAATATAGGTACTCCACTCTTCTACCACCTTGGTAGGAATACACTATCCAGTGCCTGAGTTTTTTGATAAGGAGACTTTTAGAACCACTGAGTCTTCTGATAAGGAGACTCTTAGAAGCAAGGTCTGAGTCTTTTGTTAAGGATACTCTTAGAACCAAACTAGATCTATTGATAAGGATATATTGAACCACTGAATCCTTTGAAGAGGGATTCTAAAGACTCTTTACTTAATTTACAGAAAGTAAAAGAAAGAGAAAGAGTAGAAAAGAAGAAGAAGTAAGTTTTCTGATTTGAATCCTCTTTCAGCAAATTTCTCTGAGGATTCTAGGCACTGCTAGTGGACTAGATCTTGTATATGATTAATCCTTTATAAAATGAAGAAAAAAGATTGTTAAGCATTTGTCCAGTCTTTCAGTTTGTTGCAGCAGAGAGAAGAACAAGTATCAGAAATATGTTTCTCTATTTTGTGTCTCTGCTTGTATGATGGAAGAAGGAAGAAGAAGATGGTCTATCAAAATCTCTGAGACTATATATGTGTTTTCTCTTCCTCTGTCTCCTTATTCTCCTGTCGAATCTTGATAAATTCCTTTCCTCTTTTGTTATTTCCCTAGTAGGATTATCCAAGAGGTAGAATTGTTCTCTTTCCATTTCTGTTAGCAGACCGTCCAAACCTTTTTTGAATAACATACAAATATATCTTTATTGTATCTCTGGAATTCTTCTTTCCATTCTTGATTATTGATGATCTGTTGGAATTCAAATAACTTCCATTTATATCCTCTACATGAGCTTCAGAATAGAATATTGGATGTATTCTAATTCTGTGTCTGTATTCAACGTTACGTCGAATACATTTGCCTTCTTATCGACGCACCTCTGAGTTCTAATAGAAGCTGCTTTGAAATCTTCCTTAACTTTGAAATGAACTCTGATATCGGCATTGCATCGAGTCCTTGTCGATGTATCAGTCGAGATGAAGGCCTAAACTCTGAGTTTTTCCTTCTGCATTGAATGTAATTCTAAGTTGCGTCAACTTCAATGTTGCTTTGACTGGCTCTGCCTTTTACGTCGATTACATTTTGACGTTGTGTCGACTTTAATTTATGCATCGACTACTAGTCTGAGTTATCCTTACTTCTATTTGTAGTTACATCGACTTGCAGTCGAAGCTGCGTCAACTTCTATACTGTTCTTTGACGCCCTAATGAGAGTGTGACATCCTAGGACATCTAATGACCAAATTCGTGTTTTGGAATGGCTAAATCTAAAGGAATACCTGATATCCTAGATAATGATCTATAGTAATCTTATTACTCGTGAATAATTGAAACCGCAAGTTTCAAAACTCTCTTTCGAGTTCTTGAGTCATCAAATTCTGTTTCTTACGCATATTTTGTTGAAAGACTTGGATAGAGTCTATTTCTCTTGATCTGATGTTTTCTTCATTGTGAGTTTGTTTTAATTAGAATCACCAATCTATGATTCACTTAGGTCTTGCGTGTCATAAGCAAATCCTGGAAGCTAGGGTTTAGGTGGTGCACCGTCTTGATTGCATGGTCGCGGTAAGCAGGAAATACTCTTATTCTAGTAAGACTTACACTTGAACTTGAGTGTGAACCATGTGCACCCACTATAAACACCTACGCATTTCAACAATTACAGCTTATGTCGTTGCAAGATTGTTTTAGCTTACGACATATTTTCTTATATTGTAAATTTTCCTGTCAAATACCTAAATCCTTGATTTGATAACTTGTTTCAGTACACTAGAATCCGCGAAATCCTGTGCTAAGTCATTAATAACGTAAGTTAACATTGAAAGGTAAGGTTTAATTGATGCAACTCCTTGACTTGGGTTCCCTCTTGAATCCCTAATGGGAACAAATGACTGGTCATAGCGAGCATAAATTTCTGAATCTCCTGAATCTGTACTTGAATCTACCTGAAACATGAATCCTGCGCATCAAACAAAAACACGTACACTTTTACTTGTTACAACTTATGTTATTACATGATCATCTTTGTATGTTATATTTCATAGTAGTCTAATAATTCTAGACATTTCTGCTTGTCTCACTTGCTTGCCTGTCTTGTTAGCTCTGCTTCATGAAAAGCGGTACACAAATATTTTATTTCTCCTACTCGTATTTTTATTTAGCTTTACTCATGTTTATTTCAAAGTTCTGAGGCTTTTCCTTCTTGTTTTGGAATTTTCCTTAGCGTCCGTGCCTGCGCCGCCTATGTCCTGAGCCAGTCTGCGTCAAGCTTCAGGTTTTGTGTTTATGTTTCATTTCTTTTGCTGTCGGATATTTCTGTTATGTAGTAATTACGATCAGCCATTTTCTCCTGTTTCATTGACAACTGTTAGGCTAAATATTATATGTGCTAGAATTTGATATTATATGTTCCAAAATTTGTATCATAAGTTCTTTTGTAAAAATGCATGTGTACCTATTTCAAACTCACATTTTAAAGCTTCCGCAGTAAATCAAACTGTTTTACTCAAAAGTAACTCTTTTAAAAACTTATTATCAGCTTCTCTGCTTCCGCCTTAGCAGACATGGTTTTCTTTTCGCCCATGCCTATGGCATCATGGTCTACCTCGAAGCGCACTCTGACTCTTGTTGAGATGGGTCGTGACAGTTCTCATTATTTTGCTTCATCATTGACTGGTTATGACTTCTTCAAATAGGGGGAGATTGTTGGGAATAATGCTCATAATATTCCAGATTTGGAGAAGTCCCTAAGTTAATGATAAGTACAAATTATATTTGATATCTACCTGATGTGACATGAGCAAGTTGGGACTTGATATATCTTTGATAAATGTTATATATAAGGTTTGAAGATTAAGCACAAAATGTCTAAGTTAAATATCATCGTGTATATGACACTCACACGATGATATTGTTGTGATCACTCATAGAAGGCAGCAGAAGAAGTCAGTCAACAATCGTCGTGACAATAAGAAGAACTTGACGATGTCATCATGTCAACAAGGTACACACAACAATATTATTGTGAGGACTCAAAAGTCAACTAAGACATATCATCGTGTCAACAAGGTACACACGATGATATTGTTATGAGGACTCAAGAGAATTAGATAAGGCATATATCATTGTGACAATAAGCTTCACAAGACAATATCATTGTAAGGACTCTAGGAAAGTCAGCTAAGGCATATATCGTCCTGACAACAAGCTTCACATGACAATATCATTGTGAGGACTCAAGAACAGTCAGCTAAGGCAGGTATCATTGAGAAAGCTCAAGTAAAGCCATTTAAGTTGCTTATCATCATGACAGCAAGGTGCACACGATGATATCGTTACAAGAACTAAAAAAAGGCTGCTAAATCATTTATCATTGTGATTAACCAACTTGACACAACGATATCGTTTTGTCAAGCTAAGAAGGCGTGATTTAAAATCGACAAAAATGACAAAAGTAATTATCAAATCAATCATGTCTAAAAAGTGGTCTGAGATAAAACTTTATCATACCTCGACCGTTCGAAGAATTATTGATATAAAAGGATAAGAGAGGGTCGGCTAGTCCTAACCTTTTGAGCTTATATCGTTGAGAAATTAAATGGAAAAAAGCTTGCATGCCGCTAAAAACCAATATTACAGTAAAAACAAGTTTTTTACAAGGAAAAAGAAGAAGAAGAAGAAGAAGCCAAGCTTTAACAAGAAAGCTCTCACTTTTGAGAGCAAGAAGACTTCTTCATACAAGAAAGCTCAGCACTGATCCTAATCAGAAGGCTTATCTATTGAAGATCCAGTGCTGCTGCTAAAGAGAAGGCTTTGTATCCAGAAAGACCTAAGAAGACTCAAGATAATTAAAGCTAAATCTTTTAGAGTCTTTATGTTATAAAATTTCTTCTAATATCTTATTGTAAGATCTCCTTGAGATCTGAGGTAGGGCTGTGTTGATAGCCTGAGTGTGGGACTTGTGAGAAGGCCTGAGTGCAGGACTTTGCTGAAAGTTTAAGGTAGGGTCTCTGAAGACCTGAGGTAGGATTTCTGAGGAAATCTGAGTTGTAGGATCCTTGTTGGCGATCTGAGCTGCAGGATTGCTTGCACTCTAAGGTTGGGTTGCTGCTGGCACATGAGATAGGATTCCAAAAGGGAATCTGAGGAGGGGACTTGCCGAGTTCCTGAGTTGTAAGATCAAATTGATTTGAGTTTTTTGGCAGAGTTGACCGAGTCTAGCACACTACTAGACATGTGAAGGGGGACAGTGGAGAATCCATCATCTGTGGAACCACTATAAACAACTGTGTACTTTTCTGTGCTTGTTTGCTTACTTTATCTAAGCTAAAATATTCAACAATAAAAAGAGTCTAAAGTATTTTGAAGCACCTATTCACCCCCCCCCCCCCCCCCCCCTCTCCTCTAGGTGATTAGACTACAGATCAAACTTTCAATGGGTATGATCATATGAGAGATGCAACAGATTAAGCATGTAAAAACAAAATGCAGACATAAAGATAATCATGTAAAAGATAGGGGAACCCAAAAATAAAACCAGAGAATTACAAAACATGGTGTAAAACACAAATGAATCAAAATACCAGTTTAAAAAAGCTTGTTACAACACTGCTTATATATAAAAAACAAAATCATAAGTTTTTGACAATGCACACGAATCTAAATACACACGATTTTTTGTACAATGTTATGAGATTTATAGATTTAATACGAAAAACCATTATATGTGTCATGAATAACAATCGTGTTTGAAAGCATTCGTGTGATAGACATATAATGTAGTTTTAGTCCAATTCTTATGCATGTAAGTGTTAGATGAAATAATGACACGTGTAAGTGTAGCAATAATTGAAATAGCACTTAGTGAATTTAACATGAATACATTGCTATATCTCAGTGAATAGATGTGCTAACACAAAAGTAATGAAGTGATAAATCATGTCATATTTCAATATACACAATACCTAGAATAGAACTAGGGCACTAACCAATTTTTCTGTTCTTTGTGCACGATCGATAAGATCCTTATACCTAAGGTGATCATCCTTACAATGCTCATTGAGGCTTATCAGGAGGAATAAGTTGTGCTTGGGGGTATCCTTGTGAACTATAATGATAGCATATTATTTTCATAATTTTGCACACTATCAATTTTTGCATTTTATTTGTCACACAAGGTCCCCGAATCTATATAAATCTACCCTTATAGGAAGATACACTTTAACTTGTATACAAATACCGTAACAATACAATTTTGGCCCAAAGTTTTGAGCCCTACATATGGAAGATGAACAACTTGATATTGATTGATCAAGTCATGCCTAGCGTGTTATACACAATATCACGTGCTTTAACATGTAAGCATGAAATTTCCACTTGAGTGCAGTCTCTAAGGACGTGTGCATCGTGAATAGTCATTGTTTTACCTAAATCCTCACACATACCTAGAGACATATAAACATACATCGCATATCTAGTAACACTCAAGAGCAAATACCGATAGATTGAGACACATCATGACAAAAGGCATACAATGCAATCAACAATCCTAAATCTGAACATTGTATATAATCTGTATGCTGTATATCCAAGTCATGCTTGTCCCAAACCTAGCGATTTCATATTTTTATTTTATATTACTTTAAATGTCAAAACAAAACAAAAATACACATTTAAAAACATATTTTTGGTTTTTGAATTTATTTTGTTCTTTTGTAGTTGATTAAAAAATTAAGTTCAAAATTAAATAATGATCTGAAAAACATAGAAGTTTGTAAAGAGACTAACATAAATGATCTTCTATGTCACATAAAAATACAGAAAAGAAACGTACAAATTTGATTTTTCTGCTACCGTCGGCGTTAGTACTACCTCACGACGCTAGCAGACAGAGATTGAATCTTTTGCACGAAAAACATGATTTCTAAAGATTTTTTGTTTTGATTTGTTGTTGATCCTTGTTATCAGATATAAGAGACACCAGATGCCGCAAACAGTTTTGAAAATCTTGGAAAAATTATGGTTTTTATAATTTAGGCCTAATGTGTCAAGAGGGTTATATATGAATTTCTCATGCTTTCAAATTCATGTAAGCTTAATGAAAAGATATCAAGTATGCAAACACAAGAAAGAACATGTTCGAACAACCCAAATATGTATGAAATAAATAGTCATTGTGTGAAGTAATGATCATGTAATGATTAAAAAATATGAGTACGCCCTAGATTAAAGTACCCTAAGAATATGTCTACACCATTACCCCGTACTAAGTGACGGATGGGCATGAGAAGCTGCACACATGTCATATGTTGGGGTGTTAATCCCATATGCATACAAAAAGAGTCTGCTCAGCCTAGCACTCTTTCCCCCAGTGCCTCGCAAGGCCCCACTGGAGCCCTCCCTGATTAAGGACAAGACATGGTTTACAGGTTAGTGTATCTAATGCACACAACCTTACGCCTCCGCTATTGTGAGACACTTGTCATGGATTATTGAACATGGACATACAACACGTTTAATTCTAAAAACTCAAATTTGAACTATGGTACTATTGCATGATTAATGTGTGGATTTATTATTGTAGTGCAGTTTTTTGAGTTTTAAATCTATTTACAAATTGTTATTCATGCAATCAACTACGCAGATACCATGATTTTCATCTTTTAGAACTACACCTTTTTATTTAGCAAAACATTAAAAATGTTAAACCTAGCAAAGACACTAAAAATGAGCATTTCCTAAGGAATGATGCTAGGATGATGAGTTTTGGATACAGTGGTGTACTTTTTATGATAATGATCAATATAAAAGTCTGATTTGCATGTATTCAATATGGATTTTAATTTCAATCTAAACGTTCATAGACCTAGAATGAAATGATTTATTCTTTTTGATTTATTTTTAATATAATTGATTCTGGAGTCTACAAATAAGAATGGAATATATGCGATCATAATACCTAAAATATTCACATAATAATCATGAACCAAAACAGATGTAAGGAAAGTTATGAAATTCATTGTATTCATTTTAATTTTATTTATTGATTCATAACAATTATCCAAATCATATATAAGGTTTTCTGATGGTAAGAGTGAATAATACATAAAGTAGTAAAGTAATTTTTCAGAAACACTAATTTAGAGAAAGTCGGAATTTTTCAAAAAAATATAGCTACCACCGGCGGTAAGTATTAGCGCTTGGCAATATCAGATAGGGACTTGAAATTTCATGCAAAAAAGCATGGTTTTCGTAATTTTTCAATTTCAATTTCTCTTGATTATGTTTTAGCATGTTAGGGGCTATCTAATGCATCAAAGAAATTTGTGAAATAATCAAAAAGTTGCGCATTAAATATTTATAGCCTAAGGACCCTAATAGCCCCTTTTCAAATCCATTTTTGAAAATGATTTTATTAGTCTTTATACTTATCATTTTTGAACTTCAGTGTTTAGATTATTTGTTTAATGATTTTATAAGATATTTATAGGCAATGGATTTAAAAGGATAGAAACTAGATAGATAGGTAACTTGAAGTAATATGACTTTCTATTCAATTTCATTCAATTTATTTTAGTAGTCATTAGGCTCAATATGTGAAAGGCATATCTCGAAATTTATAAAGTGACCATAACATGTTCGCTCAACAAATGACAAAGAAAAAAAATAAAAAAAGAAACAAAAGAAATGGACGTTATGCATTTCGTGAAGTAGAATTTTGAATGTTTCATTTTGTTTTAATTCTACTTGACACAATATGTGGATACTAGTGACAAAGAGATTTGGGTATCCAAAGGGAACCAAATGTGACAGTTCCTTTAGGTACCCAAATACATCGTATTGGCTTTTTGAGAGACAAGGATAAATGGACCATTTCAATTGAAGTTAATGCGTCATTCTTAAGTATGGGTCTCCATTGATACTTTGGTTTGATATTATTTAAATTTTAATTGTGATTAAATAGAGTCTTCATGAGAGGATATTTGATTGGAAAACATTGCGTTGACAAATTCATTATGTTGAAATTGTTTTCCAAGTTAGAATTATCTTGCTTAACATCAAGTCTGTTATAACAATGATTCTTTGGAAATTTGTGTTCATTCAATGCTATGTAGGGAGGAGATTGATTTTGTAAATGAAAATGTTAATTATGTTTCGAAATTTCATTTACAAGCATTTAATGTTTCCACTCCCTTTGTTTGGCTTAGGCAAGATATGGAAATTCATATTCAACTTGCTTTTGGATTTGACTTGATATTTTGGTTCTATGTTTTGTGAATTTTTATTCATAATTTTCTTTAGTACGTTGATTTTTTGTTTCCAATTCATTATTCTTAAATTTTAAATTATGTCTAGCTTTATAATAAGCGAGTGTGCTATTTTTAAGAATTGAGGTTATAGAATTAATGTGAGTTTCATAGTCATTTCTCAATTCTTCAAACGTTTCATCCATTTCTTTAATTTTTATTTTATAATTTTTGCATCTAGCACAATCACTTTTCAAGGATAGATTTTCTAAAGACAATTTTTTATTATTTTCTTTTGAAATAAGAAGCTCCTTTTCAATGTCCTTGTATTTTTCTTGTAAGTCATTATAATTACTACATGGTTTAAAATTTTCAACTAATGAGCAGTGAGGAGAACTAGACATCACAATTGAATTATACATTAGCATTTGCTTTTAAAATTTTGTTTTATAAACGTTGTTTTGAATTAATATTTTTCAATTTCTTAATTCTACGTCTAACAGATTCTAGCACATGCACTGTAGAAATAGATGTTATAGCAAGCAATGAATTTTTACTTATAATGATTTCGGATGATGGATGATTTGAACTTAAAATTCCTTTGGCATCTTCCTCTTCCGCTTACACTGACAAGTTAACATTTTCCCTACCGCTTGATGTGTTTGGTATATCTTCCTGCATGAGCAAGTCTTTATTTGTTTCTTCGCTTGGATCCATAAGAAATTGCTTGGGTTCATCGTCTGTAGAAGGAAGACTATAAGTAATCTCAAGAAACTTCCAAAAATCATAAGCAGTTGACAAAGTATAAATATGTTTGAAATTTTCTTTATCAAGGGCGAGAAATAGGCTATTTATAGATTTAGTGCTTAAAAATAGTCATTCCTACTTAACACACGTGATGGATTTATTATTGTTATATTACAAACTTTTATATCTTGATATATAAGAAATCGTTTCATTAGAGTTTTCCACCCTTTATACATGTAAACAACGATGGTGCTAACGAATTTTTGATGTATAATCTTTCATCCCCACTAGTAGATGCATGATTATTGTTAGCCATTTTACTTCAGGTTGTTAGTCCCTTTTTGAAGTAACCTCGCTCTGATACCACTTGTTGAATCTAATAACCAACCTTAGAGTGGAGGTGAATAAGGTTTTCAGTGAATAACATAAGTTTTAAAAGTTTCTGCAGTAGGAATATACTTTCTGGATGATAGCGCAGGGCGGTAGGGTTACCGCCGGTCGTATCTCATAGAAACTGTATTCTCGACCTACAGAAGATCGTTTCAGAGTACACATGAAAACTACTTCAAGTAACAACAAGATTCATATATAATTATACAGTAAAACAAGAGATGTTGTATACATTATAATCTAAAGTTAATGGTTACAATTACAAAACTAGATCTCCTTGGCGCCATAGATCGGAAGCGATGAATCGAATAACTCTTGGGTTTTCTATGCCGACCCTCCCCTTGAGGACCGGTTGGCTCTCACCCTTCTCCCGGAAGGTCTTCGAGCCGTCTCTCTCCCTTCCCACCCAGAAGGTCTTCGAGCCCTCTAGATCTCCCTGATCTTGATGCCCTCCCCGGACAATTTCTCATGGATTCCTTCCCAAATTCCGACAACCTCCTCGATCGATTTTTCCACGATACAAAATGGAAGAAAGAAGAGAAATCAAAAAATAGAAGATAAAAGTTTTGCTCCTTCAAAAGTTTTCTACGGAGGTGATGAGCGATCAGTGCTTTTTGTTTATGTTCTCTGTGCACACGATTATTCTCTGATTCACATTCGTTGTCCGCACACTTTAAAGATCTTCTTCGTGCTTGAGTGAGGGAAAGTGTTCTTCTCCTTGGATGGCGACTCCTTGTGGTAGAGACAGCTGGAAGCCTGCTCTATTAGTTCTAGGGTTCTGGGACTAGAGTCTCACCGAAGTAGGAGAAAAAAAATCTCTTTATCTTCTGAACAGTAGACTTCCTGGGAGAAATTGTCTTTATGGGCTAACTTTCAACTGTGATCACTATCTTTTCTCCAAGAGCCAGCTCTAGCCCTGTGGAAGGTTCAGTATACTCAACTTCTTCTGGGTCTTTTCCCTTACTGTCATTTCCTGTCTCTCGGATGTCCTCCATCTAGACTATCTTCTTAGCTACATGTTTTTCATCTTGACTTTCCAGGGTGGAGCACTTCATATGGGGCTCCACCTCAACCCTCTCAGTATCTTGGGCTGAGCACCCTTGTGGTGACTCCCCCTCAACTTTCTCAGTGTCTTGGGCTGAGCTTCACATCAGGAACTCGCCCTCAACTAGATCACTTCCCAGAATGGGACTTCTTCTTGCTTCCATAACCTCTGTGTCAGCAGGTACACTTACATCCTCTGGAATCACTTGATTTAGAGCTGCCTCCCCCTCTGTCAAAGTAGGGTTTGGTAGAGATGGGACATCTTCTTCCTCAGCATCCTTGGACAGGTTTGGGTAAGGAATTGATGATGCTCATTCTCTTTAGGAACTGCTAGAGGATCTTACCTCCTCTGAGTCATTAACAACCATAGATTTCTTTTTCTTTCCTTTTGGAGCAGTTTGGGCATTCTTGGGAGTTTTGGGAATGAGTCTCTCCCATCTATCCAGCATTTTTGAATCCAATCTCTTTGAGTAGTGTAGAGGTGCTCCCATACTTTTCTTCACAATATCCCCAAGGGTATTCAGTAGGAGGATGGATAGAATTCTTCCATATGATGGAGTTTTCAGGGTGCTCTTGATTCTCTGAAATACGAATTTTCTATAGTCTATCTTCTTTAAAACAATGATCATGCACATTATTTCAAACATTTCTTTTGAAATCCTATTGTGGGAACCAGACTTGCACAGCAGTACTTTCCCTACAATATCTGCAAGGAGTTTTCCCTTCTGATTGAATCCAGCCTTCTTGATAGACCCATAAGTCTTGCCACTATGCCCACACCTGGCATATCCAGCAGATAGATCCTCAATTGTCAAGTCTTCCTCTTCGACCTATTTCCCCAACCTTGGAATCCTCAAAGATTTTCTTAAGCTCTTGGCATTTGCTTTGATATTCTCTCCGGCTATAGTAGACTTTAGAATTTCCCCTGAGCTATTTATTCTAGCTCCATCAAAGAATTCCTGGACTTCTTTGTTCAGGAGGGTACTGGGTTCACATAGCAGATACTCCAGCCCTGCTGATTCTATCAACATGATTATGGACCTGATTTCTTCGGAGCAAGAACTGAATCCTCCCCTCATGAGTTTGCATCCGGAGATGACTGAGGATTCTTCTTTCTTTGGAGCCATTGATGCAAAACGTCGAGAGCAAAGATTGTCAGAGATGGAATGGAGGTTTGTCGCGGAAATAACTTAGGGCAAATGAAAGCATAATTTTTGACCTAAGCATTCACTCTATTATATTAGGAGTAGATGAAGAGGCGCGTACCTTTTGTCTTGGTTATTAGATTAAAAATCCATCAGACGGCTTAGATTAGGGATCCAATACAGCATGAAGTGTCTGTGCTGTATTTCGATGATGCCCATCTTTGTCGCGATATTGTCGTCGAAATCACTTCAGCGTTGCCATCGAGATTTTACTGATTTCATTGAGACGTAGATTTTGTCATTGAGACTGCTCCTATTTTTTTCGCTGAGAATTCATTTATGTCATTGAAAAACTCATTTGATATTTGTATAACTTGAGTACTCCTTAAGGAATTCTTGGAACTAGTGCTACTTATATTTTCTCGTTCACATCTCTTATGTAGAATGTCAATTTGATGTTTACTTGGGCAGGGCTCCATTTTTCAAGGTTTGGTTTCTTCATTATTTCATTCATTCTCTTCATCTTATCTTTTGATCTTTAACTTACCTACTTCTCAAGCATGGTGATGAGAGAGTAGGGACTAAACTGGTTGAATGTTGTACTCATCTTCTATCATTGATCTGATGTCTTCATTGTGAGTGGAGCTGTGTACTCCCCCTCCATAGATGCAAAGATTTGAGAAATTCTTCAAATTCTTTAATAACTTCATCTCCACTACTTAGATCTTTCCCAATCACCTCAATTTCCATGTTCAGAATAACCTTTTGATCAATTTTGAGAATATCTTCTTGATGTACTTCATTTTGAAGAACTAGATCATTTTCCATTAGTTATATCTTCTCTTAGATGGCTACCCCTCAGTAGAAGTAAGAGATGTATGAACTTATTGTGGGGAAGTGTGTTGATATTTAAGTGGCATTTGTTTGTTTGAAACTTTAAGTATCATTATTAGTATATCCTCTTTGAATTGAATTTTCTTGAATATGTATTTACTCCAGTCTTGTGCCTGGAGCAATTATTGTCCAAATACCAAAAAGGGTTGGCATTTAGACATACCTGCAAAAAGGATTTGTTATCCTTAGGCACCCAATTAAATTTGGGTTCAAGGTTCATGTTAGGGGAATAACCTGAAGTATTACACCTATGAGTGGTCTGCTCTCTTCTTGCATTAGGCACTGTTGGATTGAACCAGCAGTCCAGAGCAAAAAGACCAATATTTCTACAACACCAGCACTCATACCTGTTGTATCTTCTCTTATGCCTTTCCACTTGGAAATGTTGGTGGGCAGGAGTGAAGATAGCTGACCTAACAGACCTTGGGTGAACCTCATAATGGTGAGTATGTAGTTGAGCTGATCTCACCACTTTTTGGTTCACCACCTTGGGAATAGGCTTGGCTGCCTTTCCCTTGCTTTTAAGTGTTGATGTTGCAGATCCATGGATATGGGAACCATGAATCTTTACTTAGGTCTCTTCAAGAGGAGTTTGAGGAACACTTGGCCCAAAGCTTGCTTTTCTATGTGTGTTGGGGAATTTACTATTTTTTATAGAGCAAGCCTTGGTCAGATGATCATGTGAAGATTCCTAGTAAGAGAAATTTGATGCCAGTAGCTTCTCTTTGTAAGAAGGTTGGGCTTCAGATGTCTTGCCCTTGACTGTTTCCTTACCAAATCCTACACCACCTTTGTATGGTGCAGAGAATTGGTCAATGATGGGAAGGACAGTCTTGGGCATTGAGAAGTTGGCAACAATTTTCTTCTCAGCCAATAGCATTTCCTCAAGGTCCTTAATGACCTTGTTCTTCTTACCCAACTCAGCATTTTGAAGCTTTGTGACATCCTTGAGTTTGTCTATTTCTTTGCTCATAACAATCAGCTTCTCAGCTGTCTCTTGGAGCTCAGATTGGACATATTTCAGGGATGCTAACTCCTTAGATTGAGCTCTAAGAAGCTTCTTGCTTATTTTCAAAGCAATCCACATGGCTTCATTATGCTGCACTAGGTTAGATTCAACCTCATGTGGAGATCTTGAGGATATGCTTTTGTAAGCAGATGCACACTCACTCTCATGCAAAGAAACTATCATTGATTTATAATCAGTGACAGATAAGGGGGCTCTAATAAGTACCTTCCCAGGAGAGGTATAGCCATCCTGGATTTCTTCAGTTATGGTCATAAGGCCAATGAGAACTTCCTCCTAATCTCCTGATGAGTCTGAATCAGAATCTATGAGTGTTCTGATTTTCTTAGCAATGTAACCCTTCTCAGATTTCTTCTTGTCCTTTGGACTTCTTCTATAATCATTCTTCTTGGATTCTTTCTTATTAGAGGGGCAGTCATCAATCTTATGACATGTCTTCTTGCAGTGACAACACATTAAGTTAGCCAAATCAGATTCATTGAGTTTAGAGTTATACCTTTCCTTCTTTGAAGATTTATTCTGGTCATGTTGACTAGATCTTCTGGATTTTGAGGAGGATGTTTTCTGTCTGTTTCTTCTTTTTTTGGACATCTTTCTTTTGGGCAGCTTAGTGAGGAGTACTGGCTCTTCAACAATGTCATCAGATTTTGATGAGCTTGCATCAGAAGCTTCTGTGTTCTCAGAGATATTCTGAATTATCAGAATATTGTCTTTGGTACTCCTCAAGCTTTCACCCACAAAATTCATGACCCTTTCTCTGGTGTTCCCCTTTGAATTTTCTTCATCAGTTTCCTTCATGTAGATCTCCAAGGAATCCCACATATCTCTTGCTATTTTGTAATGACTTAAGTATTGAGATCTAGAATCACCAATTGCATTCTTAAGTATGTATTTTGCACTTTTATCCATGGATATCATATCTTCATCTTCATTGGAGAACTGTGATATAGTATAGGGCCCCTCTTCAACAACCATAAATAACCTGAGATCTGATGCTTCCATGAATAACTTGACTCTTAACTTCCATATGGCAAAGTTCTCTTTGGTGCAGATGGGCAACCTTATTGATCTCATCTCTTGATGATGCTCACAGGCCATTGAAGAATCACAACCCAATCAAAAACTTGTAGATCTTGTTCTAAGTTGTTAAGCTTTTGAACTCAACCTACCTCTGATACCAATTGAAAGATATGGGTTGTCTATAAACTACACCTAGAGGGGGGTGTAATTAGGTGTTTTCACTATTATTTGCTACTTTAAAATAAAGCAATCAAAGCACACAGGCAAACCAGAAAACACACAAGGATTTATAGTTGTTCCCTACAAGACAATGTGTCTAGAGGTAGTCCACTATCCCTCCCACCTATCTATCAATGTGCTAGACTAGGCAACTTCTCCAATGCTCAGATCTTTTCCATTATTCAGCAGATCTTACAACTCAGATCACAAAGGATCCTACCTCAGCTCTTCAC
The DNA here is from genome assembly GCA_033032865.1 of Dactylorhiza incarnata. Taxonomy (NCBI): domain Eukaryota; kingdom Viridiplantae; phylum Streptophyta; class Magnoliopsida; order Asparagales; family Orchidaceae; genus Dactylorhiza; species Dactylorhiza incarnata. The sequence continues at coordinate 14,052,203 of JAWHQI010000028.1, forward strand.
ACAGAAAAGCTTACACTCAGTTTATACAAACCTTACAACAATTTTCTCGGACTTTATAAGTCTTACCAAGCACTCAGATCTGTACCAAGATCCTACCAAACTCAAGCTCACACAGAACCCTACCAAGCTCAGTCTCATAAAGAACCCTACCAACTCAGATCTGGTACAAGATCCTACAAGCTCAGGTTCACAAAGAACCCTACCAAAGAAGAAAGGAGTTGTTCTGTTGTAGAAGAGAAGGCTTCAAGATATAATCTTTGAATGCCAGACTTCTTCATCTTCTTGCAAATGTAAGTCCAGTGACCTTGTGGATTACTGAACCTTCTTTTGAATCTTCTCCTTAGTTGATAGATGCCCTTCTTGTACAGGAGGAAGATGCTTTCTTGTCTTCTCAGCCAAGTGATGAAGATTTTCTTTCTTGTCATCTTTTCTTTTCAAATTGTACAGAAAAGTTTGCTTTCTTTTGAAACTTCTTTGATCTTCACAGCACGGTCAATGAAGTCTTCTTCTTGTTTTCTTTTCTTTCTCTTCTGTAGGTATGTATAAGAATGAACTTGAGAAAGAATGCTAAGTAATCGTGTCTCTGTAAAAGAGAAATCTTTCTTTTATACTCCTCTGCACTTATGCATAAAGGCCCTTATTGATTACTGCATAATCAATTCCTCCATTTGAAAATTCTGGAAAATTGGCATATTTAATTTATCATAAATGTCTTGCTATTTTTGGAACTTGCAGAATATAGACATTATATTATTCTTCATTGAATATTATGCAACGATTATATTCTGCAGAGAATATGTCATTTAATACTCCTTGATTGATGCGCAAGATAGGCGATGTGCACATTCCATGTATATCAATTTCCAAGAACGACTGCTTATTAAATGCTGCTCTGCCACTGTCAAGATGATAATATTTCTTCAAACCGATATCGTCTTGATCAATGTAAACGACAGATATACTTCTCAATGACATCGTCGACATACTTCCTTCTTCAAGACTATACTTGATATCTTGACAATATTGCTTCCTCTAGGCGTTATCATCGAGATATTTCTTTTATGAACACTTAGACTTATTTATCTGACAAACAACCTTTCTTCAAGACGATATCAACTTGATCTTCCAGACGATATAAGATCTTCTAGACGATATAAGATCTTCAAACCGATGAACCTTTCTTCATGAACCTTTCTGTTAACTTAATGAGTTCTGTCTTTTAGCTTCACGACTATACCTCTTCTTCAAGACGATATCATCGACATCTGATCTTAGCTTTATCATGATAAGTTTCCTTCAAGATGATGTCGTCGACATCTGAACTTAGTTTTATCCATGATAAGCTTTCTTACACCTTTCAAGGCTATATACATCTTCAGACGATATCGTCGACATCTGAACTTAGCTTTATCAATGATAAGTTTTCTTCAAGACGATGTCGTCGACATCTGGTCTTAGCTTTATCAATGATAAGTTTTCTTCAAGACAATGTCGTCGACATCTAGTCTTAGCTTTATCAACGATAAGTTTTCTTCAAGACGATATCGTCGGAATTATTTCGATGATATTTTACTTGGTGAATTTTCATTTCTATTAGAGTCTTGATATTAGTAATGTAGCTTTGATGCATTTGTCAATGATATTGATAGCAACTCAATGATATGACCAGTCCTTCTTTATGTTTTTGGACTTAGTGAATTATTTGGCTTATGGTTTATCTTTTGCAGTCATGAATAAAACATACCATCAAATACATATTGCATTTATCATTGATCTGAGCACTTCTTCAAATAAGGAACATTGTTGGGCACTGTTCCCAATAAGGAGGAATCGAGATGCGGAGGCCGAGAGATGGGGGTGGTGCTGCCGTATTGTGACTTCCATCAGGAGGAGGGCCATGCAACGGCCACCTGCCCTAAGTTCTTGGAGATCAGGAGGGCAAGAGGCCCTGGGGAGCAACAGCCACCGATGAGGATAGAGGAGGTAACCGGGAGAGTAGAGGAGGATAGGTGCCTCGACAGGGCTAACGTGGGGATTCGAGGAGGGATCGGGGGTGATTCATGGGGGAGTGGGGATCAAGGCGACCCAGAAGCCAAGCCTCCACACCATGTATCGTCGGAGCGTAGCTTCGACTTCCCAAGCCCCACCCCCAGAATAAAAAAATACCTTCTCTCGGAAGGATATGCCCGACCACGAGGACCCGTTCTGTGATGCATTGGTGATCTAGGCGGCCCTCGAGAACTTCACCATCTCCCTTATCCTTACCGACAATGGCAGGTCGGTCAATGTCATCTTTAAGAAGGCTTTCGACGGGATGAAGGTGGAGGCAAGGAGGGTGTTATCCTTAGACGGATCCTTGTTTGGGTTCTCAGGAGAAAGTAAGGAGTTGGAAGGAGGAGTATGACTCCACATAACCTTGGGGGGACAGTCCCATAACTTTATTTCTTTCAAATTGATCTAACTCTTCATTCATAGTCAAAAACCAAAATTCGTCATTTAAAGGGATTGAAACGTTTTTAGGTTCAATTTCAGAAACAAAGCAAAGGTTTGAAAATGTTTCATGAAGAGAAGATCGAGTTCTTACCCCAATAGATGGTCTCCAATTACAAGTTCCCTTAGATGAACTTTTGTGAATCTAAGCACACTTGGCGGCATGAACTCTTCTTGTATCATCTCCATTTCTTTATCACCTCCAAGTAGTTCAACATTATCATCCTCCAAGGCTAAAGATGGTTCCTCTTCTTTTCCCACAATGTTATAATCTACACAAGGAACAAATTCATCAAACTTCACATGAATGGACTCTTCAACCTTTTAGACCTTTTATTGTATATCATATATGCTTTACTAGTTAAAGAGTAACAATGAAATATTCCTTCATCACATTTTTCATCAAATTTTGCTAAAGCATCTTTGGTGTTTAAAATAAAACATTGACATCGAAAAACATGAAAGTAAGATACATTAGGTTTCTTTTTGTAATATAATTCATATGAAGTTAATTTTAGGATTGGGCGAAGCATGACTCGATTTATGACATAACAAGATGTATTTACAGCTTCAGCCCAAAAGGATCTAGGCAACCCATACTCGGATAGCATAGTGTGTGCGAGTTCCTGAAGGGTTCTATTTTTCATCTCCACCACACCATTTTGTTGGGGGTGCGTGGAGCGGAAAATTCGTGTTTAATACCTAGATTATTACAAAAAGTGGTAAAATTATCATTTTCAAATTCCCCTCCATAATCCGATCTAATACACTTAATTTTTAATTCTAATTCATTTTGAAATAATGTCCAAGTAAATCTAGAAAAAACATCAATTAAAAAACTGTGTACTTTTTACCACCTAGACTACAAGTGCTAATTGGCCCAAATAGGTCCATGTGAATTAGTTGTAGAGGTCTAGTGGTGGACATTTCATTTTTGTTTTTAAAAGATGTTTTAGAAAATTTTCCTTTTTGGCATGGCGGGCATAAAGTGGATAGATTTCCATTAAGCATTAGTAAACCCCTTATTATTTTATTTTTTGATAATTTTAAGATCAACTTGGTGCTAGTGTGACCAAGATGCCTATGCCATAATTCTAGTTCTTCATTTTTTGTAGTTAGACATTTTAGTGATACACGTGATAGATCATGAAAAGAAATTGAATAGACATTATGAATTCTTAGTGCAGTGAGTACAATATTATTAGTCTTAGGATCTATAATTTTGCACAAATTAGTAGAAGACTCAAATAAAACATTAAGACCTTTATCGCATAGTTGACAAATAGAAATTAAGTTGTGTTTTAAGCCTTCTACAAATAACACGTTTGTAAGAGAGAAGGAGTCGTTAGCCACTCTACCGATGCCTAAGATTCTTCCTTTCCCATTGTCACCGAATGTCACCATTCCTCCTTTCTTCTTTGTGAGGCAAAGGAACTTTGTTTTATCGCCTGTTATGTGCTTGGAACAGCCTGAGTCCAAGTACCACATGTCTTCCTTATCCTTAGCCGGCCAACACACCTAAAAAGATGTTAGTGAAGATCTGGATACCCAAGAGGTTCCTCCCATAATATAGGTGGTGACCTTAGGTACCCAGATTTGTTTTAAAGTGCGCTTTCCCTTCTTCCTGCAAGAGCCCGTTGTGTGGCCAAATAACAAACAATTTGCACACGCAACATAAGGAGATGAGACCTTTTTCAGAGAATTTTGTTGACCCTTACCGGTAGACACAGAAGTGGAATGGGTGACAGACTTATTATTATAAAATGAATTTTGGTTTATGGAACTAGAGCTAACGCTGGGAGGTAGCTTCCCGAACCATAACCCAGCCCAAACTTTGCAAACCCATAGCACTGGTTGCCCAAAATCATGTCCAGTGATTTTTGGCCAACCCCGAATTTGTTTATTGCCATATTAAGATCATCGATTCAGGCTTTTAAGGCAAAATTTTTGCTTACTAAATTTCCACACCTCTTTGCAAAAAATTTCTTTTCATTTTTTGTTTGAGAAAGAGAAATTTTTAAACTTCTTTCTTAGTCTCTCTTTTGTTTTGTGAGAGATTCGATATTTGAGAGAGCCTTAGAAAGATCGTTTACTAGTTCTTTTGTTCTTACTACGTTATGTTCATTTTCTTGGCTAGACCCTATCTCTTTTCCCAAAGTTTTTATTTCCTTATTTAATTTTTTATTTTGTTTTAAGAGAATTTTATTTTCAGTTTTTAGAATATCAAGATCTTTTATACTTTTACTAAAAAATTTGCATGTTTTCATGTACTCAATATAAAGGTCATCATAAGTATTAGGAATTACCTCAATGTCGCTCTGGACACTGCAATTGTCGTCCGTTGATTCATGGCTCCTCCCCATAAGGCACAGATTTGCCTCATCACTATCGCTTGAAGTTGACTCCTTTGAACTTTCGGATGAAGAGTCATCCCACATTGCAGCCTTCAAAACCTTCTTCTTTTCTCTTCCTTTATGCCACTTTTCTTTTTGTTCTTTCAGGTACTTTGGGCATTGGATTCTTATATGCCCGGTCTTCCTGCAATGGAAGCACTCGGGAGGAGGTCGCTCTTCATCATCGTCGCTTGATTTTTCCTTTTTCTCACTTTTGGAGGATGAGCCTTTTCGGAAGTACTTACAGAAAGTATTCCTCCTTTCTGGATTCTTCATGAAGTTTGTGAAACTTTTCACAAAAAGACTCTCCTCATCCTCTTCCTCGTTGTCATCCTCTATCCTTGACTTCAGTGCTAACGCTTTCTTCTTTGGCTCTTTGTTGTATTCTTCATCTTGGATTTTGAGTTCCAACTCATAGGTTTTGAGATTCCCAATGAGGCTCTCAATCTGGAGCCCTCTTAGATCATGCAATTCCGAAATAGCTGTCACCTTTGGATTGAACTTCGGAGGGAGAGAACGAAGGATCTTCCTCACCAAGTCACCATTCGAGAAGGTCTTTCCAAGGATCTTTGAGGCGTTTACGATCTTGGTAAAACGTGTGTACATCGAGTCCATGTCCTCATCTGGATCCATTCTGAATATTTCAAACTCCGATTCCAGTTGGAAGAGCTTTGAGTCTTTAACCTGAGAGGTACCTTCATGAGTTATTTTTAGTAAATTCCAAATTTCATAAGCCATTTCACAAGCACAAACTCTATTAAATTCAGTCCTATCTAATGCACAAAATAAAGCATTCATAGCTTTAGAATTATTTTTACATTTATTTTTATCCCCATCATCCCATCTATCTCTAGGCTTTCCATGGTTACCTCTCCAACAACAAAAGTAGGAGTGGTATACGGTGTTTCGACACTAGCCCAGACGTCCAGATCTAAATTTATTAGAAAGTAACGCATTCACGTTCTCCAATAGTTATAGTCGGTTCCTGTGAAAAGTGGAGGTCTACTTATTCCTTGCCCCTCGTGGAAAGCGAGATCACGGAGCGTCATTATTCCCGATTGTTAAGCCAATTTAGAATAACTTGGCTCTGATACCACTTGTTGGATCTTGGGCGCCCTTATAGGGGGGGGGGGGTGAATAAGGGTTTTAAAATCTTTTGTTATATTTTTAAATACTTAAAATGATAAGAGATTAAATTAGTGATAAACCACACAAAAAGAGGAAATCAAGTAATATAAATGAAAGACATGGTTTTATTAACTTGAAATATAAGATTAAAAAATTTGACTTCTTATGACGCTAGAAATCGTAGGCGATAAAGTAAAACCCCCTTTTGTTTTCTATCCCGACTCGTATCCCCATAAACTGGTGGCTTTAGCCTATCCTTCCTGGATACGGCCTCAAGCCGCTCTAGCCTTTCAATCCCCAAAAAATCCTTGAGCACCCCCTAGATCTACTCCCTAGACCAAGTCGCCAACATGAGGCGATTTCCTCCCTTAGTCCTACCCAGACCCAGTCGCCAACACGAGGCGAATTTTACTCCGGGATAGTAATGAAAAAGTTACAAACAAAACATAAAAATATAAATGAAAACTCCCTATGAAGAATTCTGGAGATGGCGAAGGCTCGCTGAATATTCTCGAAGTCGAAGTGTGCGTTCTTCGCTTTGTGTAGGCATTGATTCGATCCTCCTTGAATTCTTCTCTCGAATTTGTGTGGGAGATGATGGTCTGGAAAATATGGCCCTCTTTTAGTTTCTAAAGTGCTGGAATATGACTCTCTCAAATCAGTGGTTGGAGAAGATGAAATCCACATATTTATAGGACTTATGGAATTGTTTTGATGGCTCGGATCTTCAAAATAGAAGGAGATTCTGCACTTTAGGAAACATTCATTTTAGGCAACCCTAACGCTGGCGTTGAGTCTAACGATGGCGTTAGGTCAGATAATTCCTAATGTGCTCCTGCAATCACGTCTGCTTCCCTCCTTGCCATAATCATCATGATGGGAACGAGAGTCAACGCCCAGCGTTAAGTCCTAACGCCTGGAGTTAGACCACATCCCACTTCTCAGTTTGTGAGCAGGTCCAGACCAATAATGCAGCAGCCTAGTGTCATATCTGATCAAACCTGCATGTTAAAAACACAATGGCAAACAAGATCAAATACAAGTAGGATTTGTTATTCTCAAATCAAAGGGATGCGGAAAACCATGTTCCAACAGGTGGTTGCCGAGGGCTTGGACCGCTTGGAAGGAGATGAATCGGGAGCCATTTCAGGCTTCCACTTCTGGCTGCTGGGCTTGGAGGAGCCCGGATCCTTACGGCAGGCTTGGGAGGCAGATCGCGTGAGATCCAGGGAGGCACCAAGGGTTCCCTCATTTGCATGCAGTGGATGTAGGGGGAGATCTCGCGCCCCTGCATCAGGTTGAATAAGTAAGAAAAAGTAGATGTAAAGGTAAGCGAGAGCTAGGGTTGAAGCAGTTTGCCTTACCATCTCCCGATAGGACTCTGGAGACTGCGTCGACGTTCTTCCATAGATGAACAACGTCCATGTCATTCCCCCATAATGAACTAATGGAGCTTAGCCTCATGACCCCTCAGTGACGGAGGCTTGAAGTTCGACTAGTCCTCCTGCACTGCCACAAGAAGGGTGTTGTCGAAGTTCTCAATGATGAAGATGAACCGACGAACCCAGTCATGGTTCTTGTTGGTGGTACCGATGACCTTGAGCTGATACTGGCCAGAGAAGAAGGCGACCCCGCTCTTCACCGGGAAGTTGAACAACTTGTGGAAGATGGGGAGGCTGAATTCGATCCTCTCCTCACAAAGGTAGCAGGTGAATGCTACCAGCATGGCAATGGAGTTGGGGTTGAGCTGTGCGGGAACGACGCAAAAGTAGAGGAAGGTCTGCCGCAGCTCCGGCCAGAGAGAAAGGCGGAACCCCACCTCAAAGTGCTCTAGAGGAATGGCGAGAGTGCCCGGCGAACACTGGTTGATTCAATCGCAATCTCTAGGGCGGCGCGCGACGAACCCTGGCGGGACATAGTACATGATCTCCATCGATAGTCCATGATCTCCATCGTGAACTCGTCTTCCGACAGATCATAGGTAGGGAAGTCATGGTTAGCAAATGGCTGAGCGCACCTAGCCCTGCCGTCAGGTTCAGCAACCATTGAGCAGGGGTTAAAGTTTGGGCGCGAGAAATCTGGAGAGAGGCATGAGTGCAAGTGCAAGAGCGAGAAAGAGAAGAAGGAAGCTGGAACAAAGGTAATAAATGCGGCGGGTGGGCCTAGCTATTTATAGAAAAATACGGAAATCTAGAAGTTTCCTAGGCATGGGGGTGCGGGTAGTGACCGTGCTACCCCGATGCCTCGGGATTTGAGCTAGCCCCACCTTTGCTCCACTCGCCGACAAGTGGCGAGGATCGAGCGCAGAGTCCTCTGGAGGAAGGCGGAAGCAAGATAAAGCACAACGAAACCAAAACGTTATGCGAGACAGCATTCGTCAAAACATAAGAAAAATCATGCAGAATAGACATATGTTTACCATTTAAGACAATAAGATCGTTCACAAGTCCGATCTCGACATTCATTACAAAAAAGAAAAAATATTATTCGGGGCAAGGGAAATACAGGGGGTGAGTGCCGGTATGCTCAGTATTGAATCAATTGTCATCGACCCCGACCTCGCCTCCCCATCCTCGGTAGCACTCGTGGGTAGTAGTACGTGTTTACGGCGGTGAGTTCTTGATTGACCAAGCGCATTTGGTCCCTTGCCCGCACGATGTGCCTCCCGGGGGAAGTCCCCTCGCACCTAATTCCCTGCCGCTCCATCTCCCTGACGAGGTACGAGTAGTCCCTTTCTAGGGCACCCAACCTATGCTCAAAAGCTACCCATTGTCTGTTCACCTGACTGACGAGGTCTCGTTGCATCCAGATAAGATTGTTGAGAACTGTTGGGGAAATGATTTATCTTAACCCCTAGAATTGAGTAGAATATAAATTCTAAGTATGAAAAATTAGGCTAAGTAAATATACGTCGAATAGTATTCGACGCAACGTCGAAATATAGTCGACGTTTCTCTCAGAATGAGTCGAAGTAACTCTAAGAAGAATTCGACGTAATCATAGTCGACGTACCTCTGACTTCTAGTCGACACATTTGATAAAGTCGACGCACCTTTGTCGACGCACCTTCCTTATTCTCCTCTCGACGTCCAGCCAGGATGAAATCGACGTTTACGTCGAATAGTAATCGACGCACGTCGATATCTATAAGTATTTCAAAAACACGCCAGATCTCTTTTCTTCTTTTTGTAGATCTGATTTATATGGAATGATATTATTCTTTTATAGCCGTTCTGAATCAGCCTTTCCTTCTATTTGATATTTGGCTAATTTGATTAAGATTATTATGGATATTATTTGAAAACAGAATGAATTCTTTCCTTCTACAGAAATATTGATTATGGAAACTATTATCTCTTTCTAATTCTCTGTCTGCTAATTGATTATTCTCCTTTAGCAATATATTTTAAACAGAGCTATAAATAAGAAGGAGGTCGACAGAGAATATAAACAAGTGATCCACCATATACATTTGAAAAAGAGGAAGAGCTCCCAAGTGAAGAGTGAGAAAGCTGAGAAAAGAGATAGTGTGCTGCAGCAAAGAAAAAGCCTTCTTCTTCTCCTTCTTCTGAAGCCATTCTGCTGCAAACTCTGAAAGCTCTCACAAAAGAGAGAAAAGCTTACAATCTCCTTCTCACTATAGAAGAGAGATCATATTCACTATACTTGTTCTTCCAATCTTCTTGCTAGGAAGAAGATTCTTTCTTACATATATCATTTTCTGTTCTTCTACTTGTTCTACTTCTTCTTCTCATTCTATTTTCAAATTGTGTAAAAGAGTTTTTAGAATCTCTCTTCAGAAAATTCAGTTATAGTGGTTCTAAGAGTCTCCTTACCTAAAGACTCAGTTCGGTTCTAAGAGTCTCCTTATCAAAAGACTCAGTCTGGTTCTAAGAGTCTCCTTATCAAAATACTCAGTGCAAGTTAGTGAATTCCTACCAAAGGGGGTAGAAGATTGGACAACCCAAAGTTTTGGGAACCACTATATTTCCTTATGTTGTGCTGTGATTTTCTTCTTGTTATTTTTCTTCTTTACTTGCTTAATTCTTGTTGGTGTGTGGGAAGCTTAAGTCTGTGATTATTACACACATATATATATATATAATTGCACAAAGTATTTTTAATCTCTATTCACCCCCATCTAGAGAATTCTAGTGAGGTTAACTGTGCACTTTCAATTGGTATCAGAGTCAGGTTGATCTAAAAAGGGTAACTCCCTGATCAAAAAGATCCTACCTCATATATATATATATATATATATTTGAAAATTATATCTTTTCGCATGGCACAAATCAAAGATTATGCTTCCACCAGACCACCAATGTGCAATCTTGAAAAGTTTGCAGTTTGGAAAACAAGAATTCGGATTTATATGAATTCTATTGATGAAGAATTATTTAATGTTATTTTGACAGGTCCTCCCAAACCTTATAGAAGAGACTCAAGTGGTGAAGTGACTCAAACACTTATCCTAAAGGCTGAGTGGACATCTGAAGAAAAGAAGGCAGGAATATGTGATGCAAAAGCTGTAAACATTCTTGTCTCAACCCTCTCAGATGAAATCTTTCAAAGGGTTGTTTACTGTGAATCAGCCAAAGAAATATGGGAGGCTCTTACAAAGATGGTAGAAGGAAGTGATGATGAAAGGAAAGATAGAAAGGCTCTATTGATCTCCCAATATGAGAACTTTCAAAAGAAGTATGAAGAAAGCATATCTGAGATGTATGATAGATTCAGTCTGATCATAAATAAATTAAGGAGCCTGGATAGAGAGATCTCTCTCATAGAGATCAATGACAAACTGTTAATGAGTCTCCCAAGTTCATGGGACTCAAGAATATGGGCAATAAGAGATACAAGAGGACAAAGGGAAATCTCAACAGATGCCCTCTTAGGAAAACTCAAATCCTATGAGCAACTGCTGAAAACCAGAGAAGAGAAGGAAAGAAGAGGAAGCACTTCAACCTCCTCAAAAGATAGAAACATTGCTTTGAAAGCAACAGAAGAAGAGACCCCTATCACCGAAGAAGAATTATTCAGCCTCCTGGCCAGGAGATTCAAGAAATGGGTCAGGACAGATGGGTCTAGAAGGAGAGAATCAAAACCAAGGTATGATAAAACTCCTACTAAAGAAATCATTTGTTATTCCTGCAGGAAAACTGGACACATTGCACCAGAATGTCCAGAAAATATTGAGAAGAAGAAAGATCTGAAAAAGAAAGATCTCAAGAAAAAGGGGAAGAAGAAAGAAAGAGGCTTCATTGCAGAAGCTTGGAGTGAAACAGATTCTGAGGACAGCACCTCATCCAAAAGTGACAATGAAGAGTCTAAGCAAAAAGACCTATGATTAATGGCTTTTGAAAGCTCAAAAGAAAAACATGGTGCTAAATCATGGAGTGAGACAGAATCAGAAGGAAGCATCTCTTCTGAAGATGATAAAGAATATAGCCTTATTCTCATAGAGGAATCTGAGGATAAGGATGAGGTAAGTATCTTTGATGACATAGATTTTCTGTGTGAAGATTTCAAAAATGATTCTAAAGGATTATGTTTAGATCAACTAGGAGCTAAACAAGAAATTAAGAATCTAAAAGAACAAATTAATGTCATTAAAAACCAAAGAAATATAGAGGATACTTGTTCTAAAAAACATGAGTTAAGGGTTAACATCAGAGAAAAAGAAATAGAGAGGGCTAAAATAGAAAACCAGCTTCTTAAGAATAAGGTATCCCAAGCAAAGGCTTTTGAAGAATCAATAAAAATGAGAAGTCAAACACTTAAAGAAATCACAGAAAAACAAACAAGAAGACATAAAAATCTTGGGCTAGGAGCTGATCCCTCAGCTAGTCTTAATCCATTCAACAAACATGCTTGGATGAGCCCTGTTAAATTCACTAAACCCACTAACTCAATAAACCAAGAAGAAGACTCCCTCAATGAGATAAATCATTTTGATGAAACATCATACTATACAGATGAAGATTCTCAAACTACTTCTAAGAAGGCAACTAAGTCAAAAGAAACAAATCATAAAGAAATAAAATCAGAAAAAGGGAAAAGTAAAATTTGTGAAGACACAATTGCGTCGATTTCATATCGACGCATGAATGATAGTAAGTCGAATTCTACTCGACGCAATCTCTCAGATGCTTCGACCTCAAATCGATGCATGAATAAAACTGCGTCGACTTACAATTGACGCAACTACTTCCATGCATCGACTCCAGATCAATGCAATCTAGAGAAAGCGTCGAATATATATATCGACGCAACTCTCAACATACGTCGAATAGATATCGACGCATACAAACTCAGAGCAACAAAAAGACAGAACACTTCCATCCTCCAAAAACCTTCCATCTTAACCCCCATTCAGGACCCATTCATCCTGATCATAATTTCTATCCTAATCAAAACTTTTATCCTAACCAAAAATTTTATCCTAATCAAAATGTTTATCCTAATCAACACCACTATCCCTCTCTAAACTCAAAATCCCATAATCTAAAGATAGTCAGATCTTATATCTGCAATAAAACTGGCCACATTGCCAAACAATGTTGGTACAATCAATCTAATTGTTTATAAAAATTAGTCCAAGACTATCTTAGAAAACATTAGAAGCAGGAAGAAATAATCTCTCAAGGGAAACCCCAAAATTTTTCAGGAAAATGAAAGTCACGACGATTTTATAATCAACGCACCGTCGATAACTATCAACAATAACTTAAATCGACGCATGCGTCGACTCCAATCGACGTATACGTCGATATGAAACCCTAACATCTTACCTCAGACTGTATCGACGCTTACATCAGATTCCACTCAACGTAACGTCGACTTCATGAAAAAGAGCAGCAATATTAAAATATTTTCGGTCACATCCACTGTAGTACCGATTATGCCTCGAATTGTGTCTCATTTCGATGTTTCACCTGACTTAAATAGACTCTTCAGTTAGAAATCCTCTCGCACTTTGCATCTTTCATCCCTCTTACCTCTCAGTCCATCCATTTCTTCCTCTTTCTCACTGACCTACAATGGCTCCCAAGATAAACTCTGGGTTCGACATTGACCTCGAATCCTTCCAAGCCGCCGCAGAAAATTATAAGAGCATCATAGCTCTCTTCACTGAAGCTGGTCTGGATAAGCTCATCTCCACAAGATGCAAGCTCCTAGAGACAGAACTCACAGAGCTGATGACTCATGTTCAGATATCTGAATAAGGAGAAATCACAGGAACAATCCATGAGACACCTGTCTCAATTTCTGCAGAACACATTAGGACCACCTTTGATCTACCATCAGGTACAGTCCAATATTATCTTTGTTCAAATAGGGAAAGCAAATCATTTTCTAAAGAATAACTAAAATAATTCTCCTATCAGGTGATGAACCTGTGGAACTTACCCCTGCTGAAATAAAGAATCTGTTAATCACCATGAAGTTCTCCAAAGATAGACCAATCCACCTGAAGAAAATAGACTTCTCTGATGAGTATAGACTGTTGGCAGACATAGTAGGGAAAATATTACTATGTAAGATCTCTGCCCATGATGCAGTGCCCAAGCAGCAACTGAACATCATGGGGCCCTTGTGCTGAAGAAGAAGGTAGACTGGGCAAGCTGCCTGCTCAAAATGATAGGCTATAAATATTCTCACAAAGAGAATGCCTACATGAGAATTATGAGCCAAGTTCTCTTCCACTCCTTCCCTGACCTATGCAAGTCAAAAGGAATTCCTATCCCTCCAGGCAAAAGGATGTCCATTGCTCTCTTCTCAAAATGGACCAGGCAAATTCCCAAGCCTGGTGCCATTCCTGAAAGGACTCCTTCTCCTCCTATCTCTCCTGCTCATGAATCTTCTCCTACTCCTCCTCCTCCTCATACAGACATCTCTTTTGTACCACCATCATCCACACCTTCACAAATACCAACTCAATCACCTGCTCAAACCTCATATATTCCTCCACCTCCTCCATCACAAACACCTCATCAAAATGATACAGTCACCTCTCCATCTTCATCACATACACCTCCACCATTGTCTCCTCCTCCTCCAACACAACCTGAACCATCTCCATCCACTGAAAACCTCATCACCCAGTGTATCCAGACAGAAGCCCAAAAATTTCAGGACATGCTGGATGGACACTGCTCTCAACTTCACTCTTCCATCATGCACATGCAAACCCAAATAGATGGGGTCAATGCCTCTGTGCAAAGCATGAAATCCTTTATCTCTTCATCTAGGGTCACCAAGTCTTTCTTCACCTCCTTGGCTAAGAAGGTCAAGAAGGGGAAGAAGTTCGATGAAGAGCAGATCTCCAGCCACAAAACTCCCTCTCACAAAACCCCTCATTCTTCAAAATCTGACAATTTAGCTCTACTCAAGACCATTGGGAATGAAGTAGTACCAGAGCTACATACTGAAGAGCAGATATCAAATGTACTGATTATAGAAAGAGAAGCTGCACAACAAGTGGATCTATTGCAAGGGGAGGCAAGTAGAGCAGAGAATGAAGTTGAAGCTCAGGGGGAGCCAGATGCTGTTATACCTGAAATTGGAGATAAAAGAGAAACTGAAGAAGAAGTAAAAGGCTCAAAGGAAGTTCCATTCCAGGGGGAGCAAACTACTTTGACTCAGGGGGAGCTGAGGGAATCACCTGTTACTGAGAAGGAGCAACCTACAAAAGTATTCACTAGGAAAAGAAAAACTCCTCCTACCCCTGAACAATGATGATATACTCTGTTTGAACAATTGTCTATGCTTAAATGCTGATTAGTCAACTGAACATGAAACTTGTTTATATAATTTCTTATTCTATCTTCTTCTGATTATTTAACATATTTCTAACCTATATGAATGTCTTGCTGAGCTGATTAAATACTGATACAATTTCTCTCTAAATAGGGTTAAGACAAATAGGGGGAGATTGTTGGGGAAATGATTTATCTTAACCCCTAGAATTGAGTAGAATATAAATTCTAAGTATGAAAAATTAGGCTAAGTAAATATGCGTCGAATAGTATTCGACGCAACGTCGAAATATAGTCGACGTTTCTCTCTGAATGAGTCGAAGTAACTCTAAGAAGAATTCGATGTAATCATAGTCGACGTACCTCTGACTTCTAGTCGACGCATTTGATAAAGTCGACGCACCTTTGTCGACGCACCTTCCTTATTCTCCTTTCGACGTCTAGCCAGGATGAAATCGACGTTTACGTCGAATAGTAATCGACGCACGTCGATATCTATAAGTAATTCAAAAACACGCCAGATCTCTTTCCTTCTTTCTGTAGATCTGATTTATATGGAATGATATTATTCTTTTATAGCCGTTCTGAATCAGTCCTTCCTTCTATTTGATATTTGGCTAATCTGATTAAGATTATTATGGATATTATTTGAAAACAGAATGAATTCTTTCCTTCTACAGAAATATTGATTATGGAAACTCTTATCTCTTTCTAATTCTCTGTCTGCTAATTGATTATTCTCCTTTAGCAATATATTTTAAACAGAGCTATAAATAAGAAGGAGGTCGGCAGAGAATATAAACAAGTGATCCACCATATACATTTGAAAAATAGGAAGAGCTCCCAAGTGAAGAGTGAGAAAGCTGAGAAAAGAGATAGTGTGCTGCAGCAAAGAAAAAGCCTTCTTCTTCTCCTTCTTCTGAAGCCATTCTGCTGCAAACTCTGAAAGCTCTCACAAAAGAGAGAAAAGCTTACAATCTCCTTCTCACTATAGAAGAGAGATCATATTCACTATACTTGTGCTTCCAATCTTCTTGCTAGGAAGAAGATTCTTTCTTACATATATCATTTTCTGTTCTTCTACTTGTTCTACTTCTTCTCATTCTATTTTCAAATTGTGTAAATGAGTTTTTAGAATCTCTCTTCAAAAAATTCAGTTGTAGTGGTTCTAAGAGTCTCCTTACCTAAAGACTCAGTTTGGTTCTAAGAGTCTCCTTATCAAAAGACTCAGTCTGGTTCTAAGAGTCTCCTTATCAAAAGACTCAGTGCAAGTTAGTGAATTCCTACCAAAGGGGGTAGAAGAGTGGACTACCCAAAGTTTGGGGAACCACTATATTTTCTTGTGTTGTGCTGTGATTTTCTTCTTGTTATTTTTCTTCTTTACTTGCTTAATTCTTGTTGGTGTGTGGGAAGCTTAAATCTGTGATTATTACACATATATATATATATACATATAATTGCACAAAGTATTTTTAATCTCTATTCACCCCCCCCCCCTCTAGAGAATTCTAGTGAGGTTAACTGTGCACTTTCAAGAACCTTCGTCACCCACTCCTTCATCATCCTAGGGTCTGCGCGATCACCGAGAATGTCTGGAAGGTCACCGGGAGAGGGGGTGGCGAGATCACGTCCTCCTCAAAGTGAGGGTCCATCGATGAGGCCTCTCGGTAGCCTGCAGGAGAGAAAGTTAGATAGTCTTATTTAGTAGTACAAACGAATAGGGTCGAAGCAAATGAAGTGACTAACCTGGTACATATTTTTGCCTTGGCGCTGGCCAGAGGAGCTAGGTTGCCCTGCAAATGGCTGGTCGGGGGGATGAAGGGATTTCTCCTTTTCAGGGCGAGAAGGTACCTGGTTGGCATCAGAAGTGGTGTCTAGATCGGTGTCAGGAGACTTGTGGTCGGGGTCCCTCCCTGCCGAGTGTTCTAGCTCTAGAGCAAGGAGAGTCGTGATCTCACAAGCTGGAGTGTTTCGCGATATTGGGGAAATTCCCATAGTCCCGAGAGTGGGTGTTGTCGGAGACAGGGTAAGCAAAGCGGCGAAAGGTAGAGAAGCATGCGAGGAGGTAATAAAAAACTTACCAAGTTCAAGCAGGGTTCCGCCAAGACTAGCAGGAAGGTCGGACTCCTGAGCCGGCGGGACTTCTTAGGGGCAGGCGAGAGCACTGTGGTATCTGTCGGGTTGGTCTCGAGGCCATTCCCCGTCACTGGCGTCTCCTGCGAGTGGTCAGAATCATTGCGGTATTGAGTCACCAGAATTATCGACAAGACAAGAAAGATCAGATTACCTTGGTAAGGTTGTCGGGAGGATTGCTATAAGGGGGCAGAGTCCTTGATGCGGACTCAGGCACCATTCGGTCCTGCCAAACCGCCTTGGTCCTCTTCGGCCAATAGGATGAGGTTAGATCCCTCTTCGACGAGAGCCAGGGGCATATTGAGCAGATTTAGAGGTAGTCTTCTCCTGCGCGGCGACGAGACGATCCAGCAGCTCTTGTGAGAGCGGTCTAGGTGACGGCCACATGAACTCCATTGGTAAGGTTGTCGGGAGGATTGCTAATAGGGGTTAGACTTTTCTTTTCAAGGGTAGATCTTGCTCGTAAAGAGCGAGGATTTTGTACAGCCCCATATTCGTAGTGTGGGCCCTCAGGCCCCAGACGGTCAAAACCATGAGCAAAGCAAAGCAAATAGGTCAAGAGGGGCATTCGCCCATGTCAGGAGAGGTAGGCAAGCTTCGGGGAGAGTGCAAGCCTTATTCGCTAAATCACTCGCCCACCTAGGAATTCAGATGCGCAAATCGCCAAGCGAGTGAGGGGCGGAACCCCATTCGCCCGGGAGGATCACTCGCCTAGTAAGATCTAGAGAATCTGGTGCGCGGGAAGTATGGCAAGTGGTGCCTTCACGGACCACTCGCCCAGTGGGGTCTAGAGATAAAATTACCTAGGTACACTTTGGGGACTGCCAATAGCCCTTCAGAACAGTGGAGTTTGGTTGTTAGCAGACCAGTTTGGGTGCATTTAGTAAAACAAAAAGATGGAATAAAGCTATTTGCAGACCAGAGTAGAAAAACTATAAATAGACCCTTAGGGACACCTTGGAGGGGATTCGATCTTTGGGCTCTCTCCTCCTAAGGTTAATTTTGGATTTCCTCCTAGCCCTCCAAGGTGCCCATTTCAGCATTGGTTTTGGAGGGGAAGCTCTCTAAGATCTTCCGGGTGTGTGGCGGGACCTCCTCACTGTAGCTTTGGGTCTATTCATTCTTCTTCATTTTTAGTCAAGTGAGCCAGTGAGGGAGAATTAGGTATATGATACAACCCCCTATGGGTCCAAACTCCTATTAAAACTGGTTGATGGTTTCAACACAGGTGATGCAAAGGCCATGAACATCTTGGTGTCAACTATGTCAGATGACATATTCCAAAAGATGGCTGATTGTAACTTAGCAAAGGAAATTTGGGAGTCATTGTGCAGATTGGTTGAAGGGAGCTCAGATGAAAGAAAGGATAGGAAGTCCCTTCTCATATCCCAATATGAGAACTTTCAAAAGAAACCTGAAGAAAATGTTGTTGAGATGTATGATAGATCATCATTAGTAATGAACTCAAAGGACTAGATAAGGAGATCTCACTAACTGAGATCAATGATATGCTTCTCATGTGCTTCCCAAACACTTAGAACTCAAGGATCTGGGCTATTAGAGAGTCCAGATTCCATAGAGAAATCTCCATTGATACCTTACTAGGCAAGCACAAGTCCTATAAGCTACTATTAAAGAATAGAGCTGAGACCGAAGCCAAGGAGAAAGTCTCAACTCCAAAAGAAAGGACTATAGCTTTGAAGGCAGCTGAAGGAGATCCTTCTACTTCTGAAGAAGAGATGTTTAATCTCTTGGCCAGAAGATTTAGAAGATTGGTCAAGACTGAAGACTGTAGAAGAAAGGAAAGGAGCTCAAACAAACCAAGGTTTGATAAGACTCCAAAGAAAGAAATAATATGCTTTGCCTGCAGAAAGTCAAGGCAAATTTCCCATGAATGTCCTGAAGAGCAAAAGGACAAACGCAGTAGCAAGAAAGAGCACAAGAAGAAGTCCTTTAGGAAGAAGGACAAGAAGAAGTCCTTTAGGAAGAAGGACAAGAAGAATGAAAGAGGTTTCATAACTAAAACCTGGAGTGACTCAGAATCTGAGTCAAGCTCTTCATCTGATAGTAATGAAGAAACTATTGCTGATGAAGCCTATCTGATGGATTTAGAAGATTCAATTGAAGAAGATCAGGTATCCTTATTTGATGACTTTGACTTTTCTTTAGATGACTTTGACTTTTCTTTAGAAGAATTTCAAATTTGCTTTAAAGAATTTTGTCAAGATTATCTTAAAAATCAAAAAGAACTTAAAATGGTTAAGGAAGAACTAGAAAATCATAAGAAAGAAAAAATGTACTCTGTTAACTATGAATTAAGGAATCAGATATATAAAAGGGAAACAGAGATAACTGAATTAACTAATGAAAATGTAATATTAAAAGAAGAGCCTACAAAGGCAAAAGCTTTTGAAGACTCACTCAATGGGAAGAGTCAAAGGTTAAAGGATATCACACAGA
Organism: Dactylorhiza incarnata; assembly: GCA_033032865.1. Taxonomy (NCBI): domain Eukaryota; kingdom Viridiplantae; phylum Streptophyta; class Magnoliopsida; order Asparagales; family Orchidaceae; genus Dactylorhiza; species Dactylorhiza incarnata. The sequence continues at coordinate 14,071,566 of JAWHQI010000028.1, forward strand.
ATCACTCTATGAGATCTAGATATATTGGTCTAGGAGCAGATTCATTAACTAGCATAGCAACCTCTACCAAACCATCTTGGAAAAATCCAGTAATATTTGTTAGACCTAGTAAATATCAAATAAATGAAAACAGTCAAGTGTGTAAAGAACAAAACAACCATCTTGACAAAATTACTATATTTAATAGGGTAAATCCTAATAATGAGAAGAGAACTCTAGACAAGAATCATTCAAAGAAACTAATGAACAACAATCAAAAGGCTAAAATCAAAAGAAAAATCAATAGGCATTCTACAGATTTACTATATCGAGATAAATTCTACTCAAATTTCTAGTACCAAGATAACATATCTTGACTTGATAGACTTATTCTATGTCATCCAAAAGGGTATAATGAAAGACCACTCTATTCTTTCATATCACCTTATAATGGTAAAAGCAAAGGGCCCAAGGTAACCTGGGTACTCTATAATGTTTGAATTCCATGTGCAGGAAAACTTAGGGTTCCTCCCTCCAAGACAATGTGGAGAAAGTGAAATTAAATCTTCAATGTGTCACTATAGATAATAAAAAGGGTGACCTCTTCTCTAAGCTCCTTGATGCAGATTTCTAATACACATATATTATTTAATAAATTTATTTTCAATAAAAAAATCTATTACTGGATAAAACAACAAAAATTTCTGGAAGAAACTTCAAATGTTAATTCAGAGCTGCGTCGAATCTAATTTGACGCATCATTGATTTCTACTCACCGCCAGCTTTTAGAGCTGTCTGGGATAGATAATTCAAATATCACTTGGCGCAGCGTCGAATCCATATCGACGCATGCGTCCACTTAATAGTTGATGCAAGAATTTAAAGTCACATTGATTACCACTCAACGCAATATCGACATGCCAAGCGTGCGCAGTATCTGCTTCTAGAAGCTACTTCGACTCATTTTGGCACACTGAGTCTATTTCCTTCGACGTTGCTTCGATTAAAACCCAAACCTACGATGAATCGTCTTCTTTTAAGCAATACAGATGTTAGATCATTTTACACTTTCAAATTTTCTCTCTTTTGCTTTCTTGCGTTCTGGTTCTTGTTTCTTTCTCTCTTTCTAGTTTGCTTTTGTAGGTACTATTATAAGAATCAATGGCTCCTCCAAAAGTGAACTTAGGATTTGATATTGACATCGACTCATTCAATGCAGCAGCATAAAACTTCAAGCGAATCTTGATTTTATTTCAAACTGCAGGACTCACAAAATTGATTTAGACAAGAGGAAAGATATATGATGTTGAATTAGCGGAATTGAAAGACAACATTCATATTGGAGAGGATGGGTCTCTCCAAGGAAGAATCTCTGACCATAATATCCACATCATTGAGTAGATGTTGAGTCTCACCTTCGATCTCCCAGTAGGTGATGACTCATCTAAACTGACGGTGAAAGAAACCCAGCAAGCACTCCAAAATATGAATTTCAACAAAGAAAAAACAATAAAACTAAAGAAAAATGATGGTTCAGAAGAATACAAATTCTTAGCAGATATATTAGGCAAGGTCCAACTATGTAAAATACCTGCTCATGATGCAATTCCCAAATAGTAATTGCAGATCATGGGAGTACCGGTTCTCATCAAAAGAATCCACTAGGGGAGATGCCTTCTCAAACTGATTGGTCACAAGTATGCCCACAAGCAAAATGCATACATGAGGATCATGAGTCAAGTCCTATATCACCACTATCCAATGGTGTGCAAATCCAAAGGAGTGCCCATCCCTCCTATAAAAACAATAAACATAGGGATCATCTCCAAATGGAACAAACAGATTCTAAAACTTGGTCAAGTTCTACCCTCTCCTCCCTCATCTCCAGTTACTCAAGATCAGGAAACAATTATACCAAATACCATAGCTGAACATCCAGCACAAGGATAGGAAACAATCATACCAGATACAATAGTTGAACATCCAGCACATACCTCTTCTCCATAATAACAATCTACCGCAACCCCAGAAAATAACCTCACAGTCATCCTCTCTGCTCCTCTAGATCATCCTCAATCAATAACTCCTCTTATTGACAAATCAACCCCTCATATTGATACACATTCTACCCCCCCCCCCCCCCATCCAATACCTCCTTATGATATTGATCAAGCAATATCTAAAGCAGTGGAACTGGCCACTTGGACCTTTTCTGACTTGCTACAAACTCAGTCAAGAAGATTTCAAAGGAAATATTCTCAGATGGAAAATGAACTGAAAGAAACAAATGAATCAATTCAGGCAATCAATACATTGATGTCCTCCTCAAAGATCACGAGATATTTCTTAACCTTACTTGTCAGCAAGGTTCAGAAGGGGGAGACTGTTCTAGAGGAGGAAGTGCCTGCTCAAGAGGGTGAGAAGAATGTTCATGAGAAGGAAGTTCCTGCACAAGAGGGGGGAATGCTCAAGAGAAGGAAATGCCTGCTCAAGAGGGGGAGGTTGTTCAAGAGGAGGAGATTGCTACAAATCAGAAAAGGTTTGCAAAACTCCAGGGGGATATGCCTGCACCAACCCAGGGGGAGCTCCTCACAGCTGATGAGCAGGTCATCAAGGATGTCTGATGGGGACCATCCCCTCAGCCCCTCTCTTTCCCCCACCCCAGATGAAGAAGACCCCTTCACCGAGCCTCATTTGGTAGGGGATGTTGCTGATGAAGACCCCCACATCCACTTGGTGATTGATGGCGACATTGCTGATGCGGCCGTTGATCCCCGACATAGAGAGTTCGTGAATTGGGACGGTCGTTGCCGCAAGTTCGAAGACACGTCGTTTCTTCGCCTTCGCCGCGACGTTCTACGCCAACGCCGCGACGTTCTTCGCCAACGCCGTTACACATTTTGCACGACGTCCGCCGTCACCAATTTTAAATAAAATATATAATTATAAATTAAATAATTATAATTATATATTTTATTACTTATCATTTCAAACAATTTCTACTTTTAGCAATTTCAATTTAAGCATGTTTTATTTAAAGCAATTGTATTTTTATTATGATGGCTGCATATAACCATCATAATATTTGTTTCTATTTTCATGCAGTTAACTTTTGGTATTATTTTTATTTTATTCTAAATTTTGTATAGAGGAGATTGAGTGGTGTAAGGCTATATATAGTCATGCTTGTTGTTGATTTGAGGGGATGATTGATGAAGATATTTTGAAAACCCTAAAAACCTCCTCTCTAGCTTTCCCTCTCCTTCTTGTGGCCGCCCCCCTCTCTCTTTCCCCCTCTCCAAGTTTCGGCCAAGGGAGGCCGCCCCCTCCTCTCCTCCTCCTTCTAGCCGCCGGCCGCCCCCCTCCTCGTGGAAATCCGCCCACCCTTCTCCCTCTCTCTACCGTTTCTCCCTCTACATTCTCTCACGCATCAAGGTGGTCTTGGGCTTGTTCGTGGCGGCGGTATTTGAAGGCGACGGTGCACATCTTCAAGGACTCCCCTCCGGCGACCACCTCCATGAATAACGTTGGACTTTCTACAACCCGGATCTACTATTCTGGGAGGGTAACGCTTTCTACCTCTTGAGCGATTCTTCGATAGTTATTTGTGGTGGATAAGAATTGTGACGAATTTTTCGACATTGATTTTTTTTCTCGATCCTTCTCATTTGTGATAGTTGAACGATCTTGGATTATTTTTACTCGACGAGTAGTGGCGATTCTCTTTTGCCTTTGTTGGGGAAGATCCTCCTATTTCCGGAGTTTTGCTTTCGGAGGATCTTCTTGTGATTGACAACAACAATAACTTGTCCGGATCTCGTTGATCCCTTTATTTGGAGAGACGTTGGCCTATTGCCCTCGTCCGTTCCTTGTACGTCGCGGTTGTCTTTGCGTGATAGTTGTGAAGGACTCACCCGTAGGTGGCTGCGTTTGTTCGTCCGATTAGGTGTTACTTAGAAACGATCTCGCGACCCAATCGATCGCGCAAGTGAGAGCGACCCGAACACCCAAGCCTACATCAATTTGGTATCAGAGGTAGGTTGTGTTGAGTTCTATCTCAGAAGAATCCTTACTCTCAGATCTGTAGGTTATCCTCCCTCTAAACGGTGCGTTCGTTAGCTCGGTCAAATTCTGAAATTTTCAGATTGGTCTGCATTTAGTAAAAACCTCGGAATTTTAAAACTTGTCAAAAAAATCTGAAAATTTTTCTGTAGCTTCCTGCTCTTATTTCCAACAACATTAAAATAGAAAAATTTTCGATTCGACCACGTTAGGTTGGCCTGAAAATTGGAGACATTATAATTTTGTTCGTGTCAGCACATGAACTTTCACTAGTAATGACTACTAGGCTGAATCCGAGGTATCCCCGGCACTCTCACAAATAACTGCACCACCGGCTAATTTAAAGTAGTTAGGTAAGGGTCGGAATGACGCTGTGAAGGTGATTAGGCTCAGCCGCGACCCGAAACACCGATTTAGAGCAAATTTTAAACACGGTGAGAAGTGGTGCAGGCTCGTGGTGGATAGTGTTTGCCATACAAACGCTATCACGGAGAATGCAGTATCTAGGATGTTGGTGACCACTGCGCCACATCCTTGCCCTTATCGTCTCGTATGTTCGGATGAGAGCACTATCTTAGTGTCCAGGCGATGTTTGGTGCCCCTCACCATCCATGTCTATTCTGAGCTCATTTGGTGTGACGTTCTTCCTATGAAGGACTTCCATATTTTGCTGGGACACCCGTGGCTCGCTAGTCATGACGTTAGTTATGACGCCCAGAATAACACCCTAGACTTTACACATGGGGGTCAACTAACATATCTTAGGTCCAGCCCGCCCAGGAAGCCCAAAGTCCCATCTGGAGACGCTCGCGGCACGATTGAGTTGACACCACCTGGTGCAGACACACATGGGGATTTTGACATTGTCGGTCAAAATCAGCCCTTAGTTTGTGTTAGCCACTCTGAAGCAAACACACCGAGTTTGAGTATGGGGCCCGAGCCCGGCCCTGTTAGTCCCAGCCTGCCCATAAACATTGTTCCAGTTAAGGCACCCTCGACTGACTTAGTGCCTGAAATTGATGCTGCTCTGATTAGCCAACCTCTACTTGATCCCGTTAGTCTTAGGGAGCCTTCTGTTGGCCACCCCGAGGACATTCAGGAGATTGAAGAAAATTCTGAAAGTGGGCTGGGTGAATCTGATGCTGATGGTGACATGGTTGAGGAGATAGGGCGAGCCTTATCGACTCCTCACATTTTTGATGGTGGGATTAGGGCTCGTGCATTTCCTGTGTCATTTAGTGGGGAGGACAAATGGTCCAATCCATTATCTGTGGGTAGTAGTTGTGTGGGCACATTCTCTGCACTAGTGGACCCTAGGCTAGTGTTAGCGCCCCCGCTGAACCTTCACCCATTTAAGATTGCTTGGGTTTCCCCTACTTCAGCCCCGATCTGGAAGTATGGCATAGAGCCCGTTACCGCCACGGGGCGGGTTGAGTGGTTTCGTTGGGTTGTCCTTCCCATGCTAGCTGATCTTAATTGTTGGGATCGCCCTAGGATGGACCTGAATTTAATTTCATATAATGAATTAGTAGGTGTTTCAAGAGGTCTTAATCCACCCAAACATGATGAATTGGTGCTAGCCGACCCATCTGGGTCCATTCACTTTGTAGTCGCCGCACCCGTTGGAGAATCCCGCAATAAGGAAGACTCGGTTTTAGTAGATCATTCCCCTGGACAGTTGCCAATTGGCAACTTAGATGGCAATGTCAGTATTGTCCCCACTGTTCGTCGAATAGTTGTCGTTCTAGAAAGTTTTGCTTTACATTTGAGAGTTTTTGCTGAGAGGGGCCCAAACTCCATTTACAATGACTCGAAATATTTTTCACTCTTTCTAGCTCCACTGCATCTAGCTCCCCCTTCGTTCCCCTCCACAAAAATTTCTATTGGGTTGAGAGGTGAGCCGGGTAGCATGTTATTCACTCCTTTGGCGGTCTCTGGAGGTAAGACGTCTTATGAAATTGTTGCACTTTCCTCTTCATTTTCCTATGCTTTGATCAAGGCCCCCGAGGCCAACCTTTTGTTTGACAGGAAATCAGGAGGAGTACTCTACCAGGACCTACATCCGACAGTGCTGACTCATCAGTGATGAGTTTTTTCGAGCGGGGGAGGATTGATGGGGACCATCCCCTCACTTTCCCCCACCCCAGATGAAGAAGACCCCTTCACCGAGCCTCATTTGGTAGGGGATGTTGCTGATGAAGAACCCCACATCCACTTGGTGATTGATGGCGACATTGCTGATGCGGCCGTTGATCCCCGACATAGAGAGTTCGTGGATTGGGATGGTCCTTGCCGCAAGTTCGAAGACAGAGAGGACCCAGCGCAACCAACTGCACCAAAAGACCGGACTATTGGTGAAGGCGCAACTTAATCTTTATATCAACGGAAAGGCGCTACGAGTCAAGTGAAGAGACGCTGGACCCAAAGGCGCAACTTAATCTTTATATCAACGGAAAGGCGCTACGGGTCAAGTGAAGAGATGCTGGACCCAACAAAGACACGTCGTTTCTTCGCCTTCGCCGCGACGTTCTACGCCAACGCCGCTACGTTCTTCGCCAATGCCGCTACACATTTTGCACGACGACTACCATCACCATTTTAAATAAAATATATAATTATAAATTAAATAATTATAATTATATATTTTATTACTTATCATTTCAAACAATTTCTACTTTTAGCAATTTCAATTTAAGCATGTTTTATTTAAAGCAATTGTATTTTTATTATGATGGCTGCATATACCATCATAATATTTGTTTCTAATTTCATGCAGTTAACTTTTGGTAGGCCGCCCCTCCTCTCCTCCTCCTTCTAGCCGCCGGCCGCCCCCCTCCTCGTGGAAATCCGCCCACCCTTCTCCCTCTCTCTACCGTTTCTCTCTCTACATTCTCTCACGCATCAAGGCGGTCTTGGGCTTGTTCGTGGCGGCGGGATTTGAAGGCGACGGTGCACATCTTCAAGGACTCCCCTCCGGCGACCACCTCCGTGAATAACGTTGGACTTTCTACAACCCGGATCTACTATTCCGGGAGGGTAACGCTTTCTACCTCTTGAGCGATTCTTCGATAGTTATTTGTGGGGGTTAAGAATTGTGACGAATTTTCCGACATTGATTTTTTTCGCGATCCTTCTCATTTGTGGTAGTTGAACGATCTTGGATTATTTTTACTCGACAAGTAGTGGCGATTCTCTTTTGCCTTTGTTGGGGAAGATCCTCCTATTTCTGGAGTTTTGCTTTCGGAGGATCTTCTTGTGATTGACAACAACAATAACTTGTCCGGATCTCGTTGATCCCTTTGCTTGGAGAGACGTTGGCCTATCTCCCTCGTCCGTTCCTTGTGCGTCGTGGTTGTCTTTGCGTGATTGTTGTGAAGGACTCACCCGTAGGTGGCTGCGTTTGTTCGTCCGATTAGGTGTTACTTAGAAACGATCTCGCAACCCAATCGATCGCGCAAGTGAGAGCGACCCGAACACCCAAGCCTACATCAATGTCACTACAATTGCTCAAGAAGCTGTCCATATTGCTGAAGATGTTGCATCACTTCAGGGGGAGCTTCATAAAGAGGATGACAAAACTGCTGAAGAGGAGGGTGAGAAGAACGATGTCAGGGCTACTGAGGAGGAGGAGGAGCCTCTCATATTTCCACCAAGAAATGTTCCAACGCAGGTATTCTCAAGGAAAAGAAAAGTTTCTCCCAAAGATCAGTAACATCTAGGTAAGGAGAAAATGAACAATTATGGTATCATTATCTGAGATGCAATTCTTATGACAATCATATCTTTTAATCAGAAGTTTTCATACCATTTTAGTTCATGATATCATTCTGGTATAATATGATTTTATGTACTCTATTTTATTTTTCAATATGATTGAAATCTCTTTAAAAATTTGTAAAATTTGTTAAGATAAATATGAGGAGATTGTTGGGAAAAACATCCTCTTGATTTATCTTATAAATTATGTAAAAGTGATTTCATCATCTAGGATTATTACTCATTATGTATAGTGAGGGTAATATGGTCATTAGATGTCTTAGGATGTCATACTCTCATTAGAGTGTCAAGGAACAGTCAAAAAGAGTGCAAAATTCAGTTGAGTTAATTTTGCGTCAAATAGAAGTCGACGCAGCTTCGATTGAAAGTCGAAGTAACTTTGAATAAAATTATAGATAACTCGGACTGGCAGTCGATGTATCAATTGAAGTCGACGCAATGTCGAAATGTATTCGACGTAGAAGGTAGAGTCAGTCGATGCAACATTTGAATTTGACGCAACTTCGAATTATATTCGACGCAGAAGTCAGAGTTCAATGTCTATGTCTTCATATCGAAGGACATCGATAAGGAATCGACACAACGTCAATATCAGAGTTTAACTCAAAGATGAGGAAGATTTTGAAGCAGCTTCTATTAGAATTCAGAGGTGCGTCGATAAGAAGGCAAAGTTATTTGACGCAACGTCGAATACATACACAGTCTTGGGATACTTCCTGAAATCGATTCTAATGTGTTGGGGAAAACCCTTGATTTAACTTAACAAATTAATTAAAAGTGATTTTATCTTCTAGGATTTAAGTTACCCATTGTATAGTGAGGGTAATTTGGTCATTATATGTCTTAGGATTTCACACTTAACATAGAGTGTCAGAACCAGATCAAGGGAAGCAAAATTAGGCTAAGTTAACATTTGCGTCGAATAGAATTCGACGCAACATCGAGTCCATATCGACGAAGCTCTGACTAGAAGTCCAAGTGGTTCAAACCCTCTGTCAAAGTAACTCAAGTCGATGTAACATCGAATAGATGTCGACGTAGAGGTCAGGACTTGTCGGAGTAACTGGAGAAGTCGACGCAGCTTCTACTTCAACTCGACGCAGAAGATGTTATATGTCGAAGGCATCTAAAGTCGACGTGATGTCGACTTCATCTCTACGCAGAAGATGAAGCTCAGAGCCACGCAGATCAACATGACGTACACGTCGATAAGATATCGACGCAACAACTACTAGCAGAGTTCAGTCGGAGCACGGATGAAATCAAAGCAGCTCCTAGAAGAACTCAAAGCTACGTCGATAAGAGAAGAAATGAATTCGACGCTACGTCGAATACAGTCTGCAAAAGGTAATCTTTTAAGATGTCTCTCTGATCCTTCTTTCATGGCCCACATCTTTCAAGACCGTTCCCCAACGGCTCAATAATTGCCTGAAATAGAAAGGAGCATTAAAGGACACAAAAGGTTTCTTGGAACCATATTCCTTGTAGGTGGTCGGGACGAGAATTAAAGAGGAAAGAAAGAGAAAGTGATAAGTAGATTACCTTATCAAGGCATATCAGAAAGTGAAACAATTTCGAATTTGAAAAGAGAGAATAAAAAGACAAGAGAAGATAGAGGCAGACAGAGCATCAAACACAATCAGCCGTCTCCTTCATTTTTCTAGGGCTTTCTCTTCTTCACCATCTCTCTCAAGAACCCTAATCAAGAACAGAAAAGAAAAGAGAAATACAACTGTTCTTCATCTAAGCGAACAGTAGATCTGATAGTTGCTTCTCATCACCATCATATAGCAGCAGGATCTGAATCAGAAGAAGTCAAGAAGAATCTGATAATCAAAGTCTCTACAGTTCATCTTCATCAAAGGCAGAGACTAATCAAGAGCAGATTCTGTGGGACTTCGCATTGGCTGTTCTTCAATCAGCCATCATAAGAATTATGAGAATAGAATTCATACAACATTCTTTCTTCTCTCTATTTCCTGTAAAAGAGTTTTATTAATCCCTCTTCAAAGGATTCAGTGGTTCAAGATCTCCTTACCAAAAGATCTGGTGGTTCATGATCTCCTTATCAAAAGATCAGTGGTTCTAAGAGTCTTCTGATCCAAAGACTCAGGCACAGGTGGTGCATTCCTACCAGGTGGTAGAAGAGGGGAGTACCCAGGGTTTGGGGAACCTCTATAAAATTCATTGTGTCTGTGCTGTGATTTTCTATGCTATCCCAGTCTTTTATTCTGCACTTTATTTCCTGCATTCTTTATTCTGCCTGGATGGTTAAGCATAACTCATTAGAGTAATTTATTGTTAAACACAGTTATGATGGAAATATTTTAAAACTCTATTCACCCCCTCTAGAGGAATCTTAGAGGCACACTGTGCACTTTCATAATGTTTATTCAGATGATATATATGGAACTTATTTGAATTCTAACGGGTCGTTCATGTACAAGAAGAGAAGGAGAACTCCAGAGATTAAACAATAATATATTTGGAAGTTATACAAAAGGATTTGACGGGTAGAGAACACCAATAGAAAGAGATTCTTAATATCTTCTGGATATTCTAACTAGAGAAACAACAGAAGAGGAAAGTCATTCATCTCTATTCGATAGAAGAATAAGTATACATAATTCAAAAGAAAGAAATAATAATCATTATGTCTTCATCTTCTCCATCTTTCTCTCCAACAAAAAACAATACGACAAATCTCTGTATAGAAAAATACAAGGCTTCTTCTTCTTTCTCTCTCAGGAAGATGCATACAGATTATACAAAGATCATCAATTGGATCAGGGCTTTCATAATCCTTGCACCTTCTCTAGCAAGGATTCATTCTCTGAAGAAAAGATCCAGAAAACACTTAGTGCCTTAATCTTCATTGACTACTGCAGGAGGATTCATTCATAGAAGAACCAACTTCATTATCTTCTCCTTCCTTACTCTATTTTCTCTTTCTGTAAAACTGAGTAAAGAGTCATAAGAATCTCTCTTCAGAGGATTTAGTGGTTCAAGATCTCCTTAACAAAAGATCTAGACTGGTTCAAGATCTCCTTACCAAAAGATCTAGCTATGGTTCAAGATCTCCTTATTAAAAGATCTAGTCTTGGTTATAGGAGTCTCCTTAACAAAAGACTAAGTGTCAATAATCCTCATTAATTACTGCAGGAGGATTAATCCAAAGAAGAACCATCTTAATCTTCTTTTTCTTTTTTACTCTATCTTCTATCTCTGCAAAACTGAGTAAAGTGTCCTTAGAATCCTTCTTCAAAGAATTCAGTGGTTCAAGATCTCCTTAACAAAAGATCTAGTGTTGGTTCAAGATCTCCTTATCAAAAGATCTAGTCTCGGTTCTAAGAGTCTCCTTAACAAAAGACTCAGACTCTGGTTCTAAGAGTCTCCTTATCAAAAGACTTAGGCACAGGATAGTGTATTCCTACTAAGGTGGTAGAAGAGTGTAGTACTCATATTTTGGGGAACAACTATAGATCTTGTCTCATTTGTGATGTGAAAATTTTGTGTTGTCCCTTAGTTATTTTTATTACTCTATGATTAATTTATTCTGGTTGAATTTCTGGATGGTTAGTAATTAGAATTGTTATTGTTCTGTGCACATATTTTTGTGAAAAGTTTTAAAACTCTATTCACCCCCCCTCTCCCTCTAGAGAATACTCAGAGGACTCACTGTGCATTTTCAAAGAACTTGTGAAACTCTGATGCTTCCCCATCCATGCGAGGAACACGATAGATAGATTCGCTCTTCTGGATGGGCGCATACAGGATTTTGTTGAAGTCCCCCTTGATGAAGAGGAACCTAACGTTCCAGTGGTGGACCTTGTTGAGGGTCTCACAGATATGGAGTTGCGAGACAGTCAGGTAGGCGACTCCATCTGGGGTCGCCCTATAGATGAACAGCTTATGGAAGTTCATAAGGCTGAATGCTATTCTCTCCTCACGCATATCACAGGCTAATACGATGAGCATAGCTATCAAGTTCGTATTAACTTGTGCAGGCACCGTCCCGAAATATTTTAGGAACTTCTTTACCTCGGGCCACAGGGGGATGCGAATATAACATCGAAGTGTGAGAGAGGGAAGGGTAGCTCATCCGCATAGACGGAGTTAATGGCCTCATGTTCCCTTGGGCAGCGAGCCAAGTATCCATCCAGCAGAAGAGCGACCTCAAAGGTGTGGCGATCCTCCTCCGACACTTTTCCCTCAGGAAAGAAGTGGTCGGTGAAGTTGGCAACATAGTTCCCTTGCCCATCGACAGGGTTGAAAGTTCCGGCCATTCTTTAGAAGGGTTGTCGAGTAGAATGTGCGAGCCAAAGGAGAAAGGAGAGAGCAAGAGAGGGCAATTAATGTGGTAGGTAAAATTATGGAAGGGGGTATTTCAAAAAAGGGGGATGGGGGTCGCGACTAGTAGCGCGACCCACTCACCCCATACCCACTTGCCCCAACCTACATGTGAAGTCTCCTCGGCCCACCCTTAACGAGCGAGCGTGAGAACTACGGTTTTGCAAATTTTAACATCAAAGAGCGACAAGGGAAATAACTCAACATGCGAGTCATACAAATAAGAAGAAAAACATAAACCTTGCGAAGAGGGGTTAAGCATAATGATGAAATAATAATGTTCATACAGTTATTAAAAACTAACAGTGAGTCCATCTCAAAGAACTCTCAAATGCGAGTGGATCGGAGGCACATGGGATTTCACCTCCAGGGACCCTGACCGCTCATCCGCATCCTTGGACCTAGCCTCAGGAGGGCATACTCGCGGGGCACGGGGATCTCCTGTTGATGGGAGAGTGTGCAATCTTCAATTCGCCTGAAGTGGTCTTCCAACGACCCCCCCCCCCCCCCCTGCGAATCACTGCACCTCCTCCGTGAGCAGAGTGTGTGGTGGGACAGAGAGGGGTTGGGGTGCACGTTCTATAGACCATTTAAGGCTGATCTCTTTCAAGTTGTGTGCTGGTGGTGCCGACGGTCCTCCTTGTGAGCTGTGTGGTGGGGAGACTGTTACAAAAGGTGCACTTGTTAATATACAACCGGGCTGCAGCCCATGCCACCCCCAAACCCTCTCCACTTAACAGACAGGTTGTTGGGGCCAGGATTTGATCCCGCGCCCCCTTGATGATCAAAGTACTCCATAGTTAAGCGTGCTCGGGCTGGATTAGTCATGGGATGGGTGACCTCCTGGTAAGTCCATGTGTTGCCGCTTAACTGAACAATTCCTCATAAAATGGGGGGTTACGGCCTCCAACAACTCACTTTGCCATGTGGTGGGACAAAGAGGGGTTGGAGTGCACGGTCTGCAGACCGGTTGAGGCTGAACCCTTTCGAGTTGTGTGATGGGGTGCCGATGGTCCTCCTTGCAAACTGTGTGCTGGGGAGACCGTTACAGAGTGCGGTCCCTCTCAAGAGCTTCCATTCACCGTTCCAGGGCGAGGATGCGAGGGAAGGTGTCATTATCTGTCAAATCCCTCTCCTCTTGGAGCTCGCAAAGCATATACTCATGCTTCTGCAGGATCCCTACCACTCGAATCTTCATCTCAGCTGCATTGGAGGGGTCGCCCAGGTACTCATCGATCATGTCGGGAGAAGGCGGTGCTGAGTAGATTACTGCATAATCTAACTCGTCAGATATCGTGTTGTTAGCATCTAAAGATAAAGGCAAAAGGTTAGTGCATAGTCAAAAAATGGAGAAAGAATGAGGCGAGGGGACTCCCTTCGTAACGTCCCAAGGCCCTGGACTTACAATCGGGACAACGTCCACCGACTACCTCGCCTGGCGACCGTTACCGGGCTGCAGCCCAAGTGCAGCTCAATTGGTGATGAGGAGTGGTTTGAAAACTCCTTATCAAGGAGGTTGCAGGTTCGAGACCCGGCCTCAACAATGCGTCGTTGCTGAGAAATAGTGGGGCGGAGAGGCTTTGGGGTGCTTGGGCTGCAGCCCGGTAACGGTCGCCAGGCGAGGCAGTCGGTGGACGTTGTCCTGATTGTAAGTCCAGGGCCTTGGGACGTTACCAAAAAAAAGTGCACTTTTTATTGTAACGTCCCAAGGCCCTAGACTTACCATCGGGACAACGTCCACCGACTGCCTCGCCTGGCGACCGTTACCGGGCTGCAGCCCAAGCACCCCGACCCCTCTCCATCCCATAGGCGGGTTGTTGGTGGCCACAGCCTCCCTTTGATGAGGCAAACTCGATAGTCAAGCATGCACCACGGGGACTTCCCAGGAGGTCACCCATCCCAGTACTACTCCAGCCTGAGCACGCTTAACTATGGAGTTCTTTCACTTCTCATCACCAATTGAGCTGCAGTTGTAACACCCCAAGAATCGTAGTCCAGCGAGGTAGGCGGAGTGGTAGCGTCGCGCTCGGAATAGGCTGAAAATTCCATAGCAGGTTCTTCGCGCACGCTCACTGGCCTCCTTCGTGCACGACCAGTGGTCGTGCGCCTGATCGTGTGTTAATTCACAAGGGTTGAAGGTCGGCTGATCGTGTAGCGCGCGATCAGGGGATGTTGGCCGCGCACGATCACTGACCGTGCGCCGCTGCTCGTGTGCACTGTTTATTCTGCTCCGCGAAAAGTGACGGGGATGACGATTCGGCCGTCCAAAATCTTGGGATTTGATCCAACGGCTGCGATGGTTGGCTGGGGGGTTTTAAGTCTTGGTAGAGGAGTTAAACCCTCATATTTCCAAGTCATTTCTCTCTCTTAGGTTGGAGAAAGGAGGAGGAGGCAAGGAGGAAGGAGAAGGGGAATCCGCCATTGCCGGAGCTTCGGAGCTCTATTCGCCGATCCGAGACCGGCAACACGTAGAGGGCGTCGAGGCGCTTCTTCTCCACCGTTTGTTTGCAAGCTTCTCATGGCTAGGAGGAGATCTCAAAAGGTAACGAAATTTCTCCTCCCGGTCTTTAGGATGCGTGCATGGCATCCCTTTAATTTCTGCATTTTGGCACCGGATCCGTCGAGTGAGAGGGGTCCGGGTCGCCTTGGTTCAAAAGGAACCATCGGGTTGATTGAGTCCGTCCCCGACATGATTTGCACTAGAGATCCGCTCCGTTAGTGGATTAGGCATTGTGGGTGAAGCCGGATTTGTGGTCGTTGGTCCGATTCGGTGATGTTGATTTACGCGCATTTTAGGGGTTTTGTTAGAAATCCGAATACGGCGAACTCATCGTTGTGATGCCCTTGTAGCTTCGTGTGGTAACGAACGTTGGTTTTAGGGCGGAGAAATAATGTGCGGAATATGGGGCTTGTAATGCCTAGTGTTGTGCGAAGGCGCGATTGGTCTTTGTGGTTGGCTGGCTATCCCGTGAAGACTGAGATTCATGTATGGAGAGTGTCCCGGCAAGATTAGTCCCTTTGATTGTTGACTGACGAGAATGTCTGTGCTACGGATGAGTCCGGTGACGGTCGCCAGGCGAGGCAATCGGTGGACGTTGTCCCGAGAGTAAGTCCAGGGCCTTGGGACATTTTGGTTAGCCAGAATTCTTAGTATCGGTCTTGGTGTGTTGTTGGCGGCCCGAGCGTGTGAGCTGTTAGACAAGCCCGATGGCATGGTGAGCCAGGCGAGGTGGGTCTCAGCGAGAGCTCTTGGCCTTGGGTTATGATGCCCTTGCGGGGAAATGATAAGTACCTTTGTGTTTGTGATGTGATGATGATGTATGATGATGTGATAGATTCATACGCTTTAGGGTACCTTGGGTGAAACCCAGGTTTGCATTCATTTTGCATTGGTAGGCCCCTTTTTATTATCTGCTCAACATAGAAACGTGGATGATGTATGTGACACTCATACCTGTTTTTATGTCGTTTCCTTTTATGTACATTTGCATACGAAGTGCTGACTTGCAGGGTGAAGTAGTTCCCCGGGGTCCGCTAGGACGGCCGGGAGGAGGGATGTTGTTACACCGTTTGTGGTCAGCCATAGCTGACCCTCGTTTACCGCTCTTTGTGATTTGGTTGCAGGGCAAGAATCGCAGGCTGGACCCAGCGCGCCGGCCAAAAAGGCCTAAAGCCTCATTAAGTGTTTACCTTGTCTTCATGCACTTCTATTATTACATTTTGTTGTAACCGGCTTGCATGCCGAGGTAGTTTAGGTAAAACTACTATCTGTCCCCTTTGTTGGGACGTCCTTTTGTGTTGAATGTTTGATGATTTGGACTGTGGTTTTGTATGGCCTTAAGGCCCGTTGGACTCCTATGTAGTGTGGACAATCTCTGTGTTTTATGTTTGTTTCCGCTGTGTTGTCTGAGTTTTGAGAATGGGTAGTTAATATTATCTTTTAATACTGATGCTGTGGCGGTTATATGCTGTGGGGTCCCGGCCGGACCCATGTTATATGATCATTGCAGGGGAGCTGTTACAATTTGGTATCAGAGCTAGGTTTGAGTATTCTTGCGAGGTCTAGTGTATTTGGATCGCGTAAGAGATTGTGCACATAGGAGTACTGTGGGGATCATGAGTATCCCTGCATTTGAGTCTTGCGAATAGAGCTTGATAAGTCTTCTTCCTTGATAATACTAGGATGTTGGCGACGATGCGGGGACGTTGAGGAGGCAAGAGGAGCCTTCGGGAAGCAGTGCGACTGCTCGGGGCCTCGTGAATGTGGGCATGTCCCCGGCTGATTTCTGTCGCATGCTAGCGGAAGCAATGGTAGCGGCCCAAGCTGGAGCGATGCCACGGGTTCCGACACCAGTGGTGCAAGTTGCAACTCCTGTTACTCCGGCGGCTACGCCGGCTACACCGGATGTCGAAGTGAGGCAAGCAGAGCCAATAGTGGAGAGAGCTATTCCGATGGGTGATCGATTCATGAAATACTTCTTGAGTTTCCACCCTCCGACATTCAAGGGAGTGGGCACTCCAACGGATGCCGAGGATTGGCTTTCAAGGATCCAGGAGCTCTTGAAGGAAGATGAGACCCCAGCTGAGAGGCAGTCTCACTTTGCGAGTTTCATGTTAGAGGGCGATGCGAAGTTGTGGTGGGTGAACCATAATGGTCGCTATTTTGTTGGGCGTGTTCCGTCCATGAAGGAGTTCGGGAACGCTTTCCTAAAGCGTTATATTTCGGCTTCGACAAGGCTAGCACTGCAGCGGCAGTTTCTGCATTTGGTGCAGCGGGAGAAGACAGTGGATGAATATCTGCAAGAGTTCACTTGTTTGGGTCGTTATGCGGGAATGACCATGGCAGATGATGAAGAGAGGGATAATCTCTTCTATCAAGGGTTGAGAGAAAATTTAAGGCAACCACTCATAGCCTTGAAGAATGTGGGATTCAATGAATTGGTCGAAGCCGCTCGCACACTGGAGAGCGACTTGGAGCGAACCCAACGGCGAAAGGGTGTTGCGGTAAAGCAGGGAGAAGGAAAGCCTTCTCAGTCCCAATCTCAGTGGAAGTCTGAGGGAAACCGATACAAGAAGAAACCCCGTCCTAATAGGACTGGGGAGAGGAGTGGCGCACCCTCGGGAGACTTTCGATTCAAAGGTCCGTTGACTTGTTACCAGTGTGGCAAGGTGGGTCACATTAGTCGGTTTTATACCGAGGGCGGAGCTGAGCCAGAGCCGAGACAGGAACAATCAGTGCGTTCGGGTCCCGGTGTTGTAGAGAAGGGGAAAGAGGTGGAGTCGAGTGCTTCGCGGTTCCCTCCAGTGCAGCCTAGAGCCTATAATCTTGGGCAACATGAAGCGATACGTCAACCCCTCTCGAGTGTTGTTCGACACGGGGGCGTCACACTCTTTTCTTGCGGAAAGTTTTATCCGGAAGATTGGTGCTGAGTCCATAGAGGCAGAAGTGGAGCTGGGTGTGCGTATGCCGAATGGGTCTTTCATGACTACCATGAGGAAGGGACGCATTGTGATGCAAATTGGCGATTATGATTTCTTGTTGGTAGCAGCGATACTGCCACTAGCCGAATTCGACGTTATCTTAGGGATGGACTAGCTTGCCGCGCAGCGAGCTAGTATCGATTGCCAGTTGAAGGTGGTAACCCTGAGAGGAGAAGGTAGAGCAGAGGTCAAGTTCGAAGGCCTAAGCGGAGTTGCTTGCTCCCTGATTTCTGTCGTGCAAATGAGGCGTGCGGTAAACCAAGGAGGCGAGGCATTTTTGGCTTTGTTGGAGACTCACTCCACAAAGTTGGCCATTGGAGAAGTTCCGGTGGTGGAAGAATTTGAGGACGTTCCCCGAGGAGCTTCCGGGAGCACCCCCTCAGCGTGAGATCGATTTTTCGATCAAGTTGGTACCGGGTGCGAGGCCGGTGTCGCGTCCTCCATTTAGGATGACACCGAAGGAACTGGCCGAGTTAAAGGTTCAGTTGCAGGAGTTGTTAGAGCAAGGGTACATTAGGCCCAGCTCTTCACCGTGGAGCGCGTCGGTATTGTTTGTGAAGAAGAAAGACGGAAGTATGCAGTTGTGTATCGACTACGTGAATTGAATAAATTGACCGTTAAGAATAAATATCCGATTCCGCGAATCGATGATTTATTCGACCAGTTAGTAGGGTCGGTGGTGTACTCCAAGTTAGACTTGAAGTCGGGGTACTACCAGTTGAAGATTCGAGAAGAGGACATCGCAAAGACAACGTTTGGGACTCGGTATGGCCATTACGAGTTTTCGGTGATGCCGTTCGGACTGACGAATGCGCCATCTGTCTTCATGGATCTGATGAACCGGGTTTTTCGACCGTTTTTAGATTCGTTCGTGGTGGTGTTTATTGATGACATTTTGGTGTACTCAAAAACAGAGGCAGAGCATGAGTCTCACTTGAGGCTGGTATTGCAGACTCTAAGGGAGAATCAGCTTTATGCTAAGTTCTCAAAATGCGAGTTTTGGATCGAGAAGGTGGCTTTCTTGGGTCACGTAATTAGTGGAGATGGGGTGGCAGTAGATCCAGCGAAGATTGAAGCCATTAGGGATTGGCCTGTATTGAGAACCGTGGCGGAAGTCCGGAGCTTCTTTGGACTAACCGGTTATTACAGAAGGTTCGTGGAGAACTTTTCACGGATGGCGTTGCCCCTCACCACTCTCACTCGCAAAAACCAAAGGTTCGTATGGACACCAGAGTGTGCCCGTGCATTTGAGAATTTGAAGGAAAGGTTGATGTCTGCTCCAATCCTTAGTCTTCCTAGTGGGATGGAAGGATTTCAGATTTTCAGCGACGCGTCAGGTTGCGGGTTGGGTTGCGTGTTGGTGCAGCACGGCAAGGTGATAGTGTATGGGTCAAGGCAGTTAAAGACTCATGAGAGGAATTATCCCATCCATGATCTAGAGTTGGCAGCGGTAATTTTTGCGCTAAAATTGTGGCGGCACTACGTTTATGGTGCGAAGGTGGAGATCTTCACGGATCACAAAAGCCTGAGGTATCTCCTAGACCAGAAGGATTTGAATATGCGCCAGCGTAGATGGGTCGAGTTCCTTGGGGACTACGACGTGGAGATTCAGTATACGCCGGGTAAAGCCAACGTGGTGGCGGATTCCTTGAGTAGGAAGTACTCTGGGCAAGGTAATTAGATGACGGCGCATGATGAGCATTTGATACGAGACCTGGAGTCCCTGGATATTTCTTGTGTGGCAAGAGGCGAGTCTGGCGTGGCTCGTTTGAACTGGATGGAAATGCAGTATGACATAACGGATCGAATCCGAGAGGCGACGAGCGCAGATGAAGAGTGCCAATAGTGGGCGTTGGAGGCTCAACAAAGCAAAGGCACGGCTTTGGAGATGGTTGGTGGGATTCTGAAGAGAGACGGAAGGATCTGTATTCCGCACTTTGGCAAGCTTCGCGAGGAGTTGATGTTTGAAGCTCACTTTACGAAGTACTCCGTTCATCCAGGAAGTACAAAGATGTACGCGGATATGAAGAGATATTTTTGGTGGCCTGGGATGAAGCGGGATGTAGCCGAGTACGTGAGCCGATGCCAGACTTGTGCCTTGGTGAAGGCTGAGTACCAAAGGCTCGGTGGGTTCTTGAAGCCTCTCCCTATTCCCGAATGGAAGTTCGATGACATCTCCATGGATTTTGTACATGGTTTGCCTCGATCGCAGCTGGGTAACGATGCAATTTGGGTGATAGTGGATCGCCTGACCAAGGTGGCTCACTTCATTCCGAATCAGAAGGGCGATAGCTTGGAGAAGCTCGTGGAGCTCTAAGTTCGAAACATTGTGCGGTTGCACGGGATTCCGAAGAGCATCGTTAGTGATCGCGATGGGCGTTTCACTTCGAAGGACTGGAGGCTAGTACAGAAGAGCTTAGGCACAAAGCTCAAGTTTAGTATCGCATTCCATTCGCAGACCGATGGTCAGACAGAGCGAACGAACCGTACGATTGAGGACATGTTGAGAATGTGTGCTCTCGACTTTGGTAAAGGTTGGGAAGACCACATCTTCATGGTGGAGTTTGCCTATAACAATAGCTTCCAGGCGAGTATCAAAATGGCGCCCTATGAAGCTTTGTATGGAAGGAAGTGTCGAACGCCGATGTCTTGGGCGGAGATGGGAGACACTAAGCTGTTGGGGAAGCAAGTGGTGGAAGATGCTTGCGAGATTGTGCAGACGATTCAGGAGCGCATGAAGGTTGCTCAGGATCGATAAGCGAAGTATTTCAATGCGCGCCACAGAAATGTGGAGTTTGCAGTGGGCGACATGGTCTACCTGAAGATCAAGCCGTTCAAGGGTGTTTCGCGGGTGCGGCGACTCAAGAAGTTGAGTCTGCGGTATCTGGGTCCGTTCGAGGTTACGGAACGTATAGGCGAAGCAGCCTATCGTTTGGCGTTATCCGCAGAGCTGAGTGGATTACATGATGTCTTCCACGTCTCTGTGTTGAGGAAAGCTCTGGTGGAGCCGAGCGTCGTAGTCGAAGCGGCGACAGTGCCGGTGATGGAGGATTTGGGGACGAGGGTTCGTCCGGTTGGCGTGGAGGATTCGGAAGTCCGGCAGTTGCGCAACAAGGAAGTTAAACTTGTAAAGGTGCGATGGGACAACTGCGGGCGAGATGAATTCTCTTGGGAGCGTGAGCAAGCGATGCGGGAGGATTTCCCGGAAATTTTTGCTCCAGGTATGCTTTATGAATTTCCTATTTAAATTCTGAAATTTCGAGGACGAAATTCTTTTAAGGGGGGTGGAGTTGTAACACCCCAAGAATCGTAGTCCAGCGAGGTAGGCGGAGTGGTACCGTCGCGCTCGGAATAGGCTGAAAATTCCATAGCAGGTTCTTCGCGCACGCTCACTGGCCTCCTTCGCGCACGACCGGTGGTCGTGCGCCTGATCGTGCGTTAATTCACAAGGGTTGAAGGTCGGCTGATCGTGTAGCGCACGATCAGGGGATGTTTGCCGTGCACGATCACTGACCGTGCGCCGCTGCTCGTGCGCACTGTTTATTCTGCTCCGCGAAAAGTGACGGGGATGACGATCCGGCCGTCCAAAAATCTTGGGATTTGATCCAACGGCTGCGATGGTTGGCTGGGGGGTTTTAGGTCTTGGTAGAGGAGTTAAACCCTCATATTTCCAAGTCATTTCTCTCTCTTAGGTTGGAGAAAGGAGTACGAGGCAAGGAGGAAGGAGAAGGGGAATCCGCCATTGCCGGAGCTTCGGAGCTCCGTTCGCCGATCCGAGACCGGAAACGCGTAGAGGGCATCGAGGCGCTTCTTCTCCACCGTTTGTTTGCAAGCTTCTCTTGGCTAGGAGGAGATCTCAAAAGGTAACGACATTTCTCCTCCCGGTCTTTAGGATGCGTGCATGGCATCCCTTTAATTTCTGCATTTTGGCACCGGATCCGTCGAGTGAGAGGGGTCCGGGTCGCCTTGGTTCAAAAGGAACCATCGGGTTGATTGAGTCCGTCCCCGACATGATTTGCACTAGAGATCCGCTCCGTTAGAGGATTAGGCATTGTGGGTGAAGCCGGATTTGTGGTCGTTGGTCCGATTCGGTGATATTGATTTACGCGCATTTTAGGGGTTTTGTTAGAAATCCGAATACGACTAACTCGTCGTTGTGATGCCCTTGTAGCTTCGTGTGGTAACGAACGTTGGGTTTAGGGCGGAGAAATAATGTGCGGAATATGGGGCTTGTGATGCCTAGTGTTGTGCGAAGGCGCGATTGGTCTTTGTGGTCGGCTGGCTATCCCGTGAAAACTGAGATTCACGTGTGGAGAGTGTCCCGGCAAGATTAGTCCCTTCGATTGTTGACTGATGAGAATGTTTGTGCTACAGATGAGTCCGTTGACGGTCGCCAGGCGAGGAAATCGGTGGACGTTGTCCCGAGAGTAAGTACAGGGCCTTGGGACTTTTTGGTTAGCCAGAATTCTTAGTATCGGTCTTGGTGTGTTGTTGGCGGCCCGAGCGTGTGAGCTGTTAGACAAGCTCTATGGAATGGTGAGCCAGGCGAGGTGGGTCTCAGCGAGAGCTCTTGGCCTTGGGTTATGATGCCCTTGCGGGGAAATGATAAGTACCCTTGTGTTTGTGATGTGATGATGATGTATGATGATGTGATAGATTCATACGCTTTAGGGTGCCTTGGGTGAAACCCGGGTTTGCATTCATTTTGCATTGGTAGGCCCCTTTTTATTATCTGCTCAACATAGAAACGTGGATGCTGTATGTGACACTCATACCTGTTTTTATGCTGTTTCTTTTTATGTCATTTGCATACGAAGTGCTGACTTGCAGGGTGAAGTAGTTCCCCGGGGTCCGCTAGGACAGCCGGGAGGAGGGATGTTGTTACACCGTTTGTGGTCAGCCATAGCTGACCCTCGTTTACCGCTCTTTATGATTTGGTTGCAGGGCAAAAATCGCAGGCAGGACCCAGCGCGCCGGCCAAAAAGGCCTAAAGCCTCAGGAAGTGTTTACCTTGTCTTCATGCACTTCTATTATTACATTTTGTTGTAACCGGCTTGCATGCCGAGGTAGTTTAGGTAAAACTACTATTTGTCCCCTTTGTTGGGACGTCCTTTTGTGTTGAATGTTTGATGATTTGGACTGTGGTTTTGTATGGCCTTAAGGTCCTTTGGACTCATATGTAGTGTGGACATTCTCTATGTTTTATGTTTGTTTCCGCTGTGTTGTCTGAGTTTTGAGAATGGGTAGTTAATATCATCTTTTAATATTGATGTTGTGGCGGTTATATGCTGTGGGGTCCCGGCCGGACCCATGTTATATGATCATTGCAGGGGAGGTGTTACACCCTTAACAAGCGAATCTTTTATGGCCTTCCCCTCGCAACGCGAGGTGGGCTCGCAGTCATGATGGGTGGGAAAATCTGCCTCGCGCCAAAGGGGCAACATGTAGGAAGTACCAGAGACTTCCCCAAACCTTCTCGTGGGGATCCTTGTCAGGACCTCGCGCTTCAGGGACCACGGAGACGCCAGTAGTAGTGCTCACTTCGGTGATGGTTGTTTTGGCAAACTCCTGGGTCAAGTCGCAAGTAGGCGACTTCAGCCACGGAGGGGTCGACGCGAGGTCGATGTAATTGGGTACTACGAGGATAAACATGGTTAGTCGTGCTCACGAGGCGCGAGTCGTGCAAGGAGGAATAGAATTCGCTTACCAGGAATGAGGGGGTGAGTATTAGGATCAACCTGGTTGCTCGCGCCCTCCTGCTCGCTAACCAGTAGTTCTCCCATACCGCCCTCAGTGGAGGTGTTAATCTATTAAACCCATAACTCAAGACTGGCATAGCATTGTGAAAGTTTTTATAATCTAGTAGTGCGGAGGGGAGGCTTGTACCTGGTCTAAAACTCCTAGGGCTAGGCTGAACCCGGGTTACGTTGGAAGCTCGGGCAAAGTCGTTCCCTCTCCCACAAACTCTCGCCTCACTTTTTGGCGACCCATTTTTCCATGTGCCTCGTCGTAGTTCGTGAGGAGTGCTCAGTGATGAGTCCCCTCAGCCCATCAGAGGTAGCCTCACCCTTCTTCTTACCTGCGATGAGGAGAGGTCATAACTCTTGGGAAAGCGGCAAAACATCGATCAGACAAGGGGAAATGGAGGGAATAAGATAAAAATGATGCAGGTGGGTCTTTGGAAGGGCCCTCCCCCTCCCTCTTGGTATTTATAGCCCCCGGTGGGGCCGCTAAAAGATTCTCTCCAAAATCAAGGCACTCGTCAAACACATGAGGTTGAACTATCTTTCGGAGTTTGAGGCAAACTCGCAAAGAGCGGGGATTATGTACAACATTGGATTTGCCTAGTGGACCCAGCAAGGCCAATAGGTAGAAGGGGCCAGAATCGCCTACCGCCAGCGTTACCGTTACCGCGAGGCAGTTTGCTCAGGTGAGTCGATTCACCTCTAGCTGATCGGCATAAATCTCCCGGATTGGCGTCAAATCCAATAGTGGGGTTCATAGCGTAAAGCGAGTCATAGGTATTCTATTGTAGAACGAGAGTTCGGTCGTTTTTTTTTTCTAAGCTCAGTTGGGCACTTCCATGAGAGTGGCGTATTCATGCTTTGGGAACCTCCACGGTCAAAGTATTTTATTTAAAGAGAATTAGAGTTTTGTTTATTCACTTTTTGATTATTCTCAAGCCGAGGTGATTAAAGATCGAGTATTAATCTTTTAATCATTACCTAAACCCTTCCCTAATTTGGCAATTTGTTTCTCTTTTTAGATAAGTTAAACAACTCACAAAAATCAGTTGATAAGTTAATAGTTCTCTCCTCGAAGTAGAAGTAATTGACGCGCCCCAGGAAATACAACCTTGATATTTTTCTTAAGCATCTTATACTATAGACACTAAGGTACACTTGCCTTCATCGGATATAGAATTGGAAAGCATCTGAAAGTGCACAGTGAGTCCTCTGAGTATTCTCTAGATGGGGGTGAATAGAGTCTAAAAACTTTTCTATAAAAATGTGCAGAACAATAAAATAATTCTACTAACTATGCATTCAGAAATCCAACCAGAATAAAAACAAACACAGAATGACAGAAATAAAGATGGGACATCATAGAAAATTTACAGCACAGATTGAGACAAGATCTATAGTGGTTCCCCAAAATATGGGTACTCCACTCTTCTACCACCTTGGTAGGAATACACTATCCAGTGCCTGAGTCTTTTGATAAGGAGACTCTTAGAACCAGAGTCTGAGTCTTTTGTTAAGGAGACTCTTAGAACCAAGACTAGATCTTTTGATAAGGAGATCTTGAACCAACACTAGATCTTTTGTTAAGGAGATCTTGAACCACTGAATTCTTTGAAGAAGGATTTTAAGGACACTTTACTCAATTTTGCAGAGATAGAAGATAGAGTAAAAAAGAAAAAGAAGATTAAGATGGTTCTTCTTTGGATTAATCCTCCTGCAGTAATTAATGAGGATTATTGACATTTAGTGTTTTTTTTTTGTATCTCTGTTCAGTAAATGAATCCTTGCTTGAGAGAGAGAGAGATGCAAGGATTGTGAAAGACCAGATCCTGATGATGATCTATGTATATCTGTATGCTTCTTGTTGAGAGAGTAAGAAGAAGATGAAGCCTTGTTGTATATTGTCTAGTACAAAGATCTGTTCAGTATATTTCTATCTCAGAGAAAAACTAGAAAAGAAGAAGAGTGGATTGTTATAGTTATTTATTCAATTCAGTATACTTATTCTTCTATCGAATAATGTTAAATTACTTTACTCTTCTTTTGTTTCCCTAGTAGGAATGTCCAAGAGATAGTATTGCTCTCTTTCTATTTATGTTCACATCCTGTCCAAAACCTTTTTGAATAACTTCCAAATATATCTTTATTGTGTCTCCGGAGTTCTTCTTTCTATTCTTGGTTATGAACGACCCATTAGAATTCAAATAACTTCCATTTATAACATCTGAATAAGCTTCAGAATCGAATCCAGGAAGTATTCTAAATCTGTGTATGTATTCGATGTTGCGTCAAATACCTTTACCTCCATATCGACGCACCTATGAGTTCTAATAGAAGATACTTCGACATCTTCCTTAGATTTGAAATGAACTCTGATACTGACGTTCGTCGAGTCCTTATCAATGTATCCGTCGAGATGAAGACCTAGACTTTGAGCTCTGACTTCTGTGTCAAATATAATTCGAAGTTGCATCGACTTCAAATGTTTCTTTGACTAACTCAAGCTTCTGTGTGGAATACAATTCGATGTTGCGTCGACTTCAACTGATATATCAACTACCAGTCTGAGTTATCCTTACTTCTATTTGAAGTTACTTCGACTTGAAGTCGAAGCTGCGTCGACTTTTAGTGGACGTAGAATTAACTCAACTGATTTTTTGCACTCTTTTGTGTTGGATCGGTAGGCGCCCTTAGAGGGGGGGGGGGTGAATAAGGGTTTTCAAAACTTTAGTGATATTTTTAAAAACTATGTAATAATGCAAGATTAAGACAATAGAAAGTCAAGTAAAACAATTGAAATAAAGTAGAGACATGCTTTATTAATATTAAATACGGTTTTACAAAAGTTGACTTCTATGACGCTAGAAATCGGTGGCGATGAATAGTAAACTCTTTTTTTTTTCTATCCGGACTCGCATCCCCACAAATCGGTGGCCCTAGCCTATCCTCCCCGGATTCGGCCTCAAGCCACTCTAGCCACCCCTTCCCTGGATGTGGCCTCGAGCACCCCCTAGACCTAGCCTAGATCTAGTCGCCAACACGAGCCGAGTTTCCCCCTAAGTCCTACCCAGACCTAGTCGCCAACACGAGGCGATTTCACTAACCGTTTACAAGAAGAATATGAAATGAAAATAAATAAAAAACTCCCTTCTGAAGTTGGAGGCGAAGATCCGCTGTAGAATAAGCGTTGTAGAAGCGGACTTCGTTTGGATCCGGCGTGATGAGATTCTCCTTCAGAATTTTGCAGAACTTTGGTAGAACTTCAACTTTTGGCCAAGATAGCCTCTGGAATTCTAGCACTCTATCTCTCTATAATATCTCTCTGATGTGTATCTGAAACGAGAGGAGAGGAGTCCTTTTTATAGCCTCAACTCTAGCGCCTACGCTAGCGCTACCGCCGGCGCTATCCCATATTAGGACATGTTTTGCGCCGCAGAATCTTCAATCCGAGGAAACAATTCCTCCTTGCCAACTGTGTGCGTCGCTACTGCCTGCTCTATCGGCTACCGCCAAGCGCTATCTCCTTCCATATGTTCTCCCGGAATTGCGCTATCATCGCTAGCGCCAGGCGCTAAGTGCTACCGCCGGCGCTAGTGCGAGACTTGGAATTGCTGACTCAAAATTAGGGGCAACCATCCTTGAGTCATGTGGACTTTGATTTCCTGCACACTTAAACACACAAGATCAAAAACACATAGGATTTGTTATTCTCAAACCTAGGAGATGCGGAAGACCATGTTCCAACAAACTCCCCCTTTTGATAATAACAAATCCATTAATGATAAATCAGAGCATTAATATATAAGCATGATGAAACTATATTTGTGTGTGTGCGAGAGTGATGACTTAGGATAATTATTGATTTTTAGCATTTAGAATTGCTCCCCCTAAATACATGCTCCCCCTAAGTGAATGCTCTCCTAATGTATAAGCTATCATCTTAATTAAGCATTATAGTTTGATAGTAGATTAATATTTATCATGTTAGTTCTCCCCCCTTTTGTTATTAGCAAAAACGGGTAAGGAGACATCACCAAAAAGTTGATAATAAGACAAAAGCATGATCGAGCTTGTAGAGAATGAGAAAGAGTTTTAGAGTTATTTTCATCACAATATTGTCATAAATCAGAGTTTCTAGCATAACCAAATAGAAGGTAAATGTAAAGTTGCGGAAGACTTAGAAAAACATCTTTTGTAAGACATGTTAATTAAAAAATATAGGAGTTTAATTTTATAAAAAGATGTTTTGTAAACATTTTAAAATCAGTAAGAAATTAACCAAGCATGAAATAATGATATCAGAAAAATAGTACAACAATGTTATATTAATTCAGAGTTTCAAAACATACTAAACATTGTAGAAGGCATGCTAGGTTATCTATTGCATTTCATAAGTAAAGAATAATATAGAATTAGCATTAGGATCCAATACTCATGAGAAGAAGTGTTATGGAAGATAATGATGTGCACATAAGTGTATTTTTGAGTAGAGTAAACACATGTTTTAATCAAAAATACAAGTAATATGTAAAGTAAGAGCACAATAAAACACAAATAATTTCACTTCCACAAACTTCAATGCACGAAAAAAAATGTACGACAACCAAGGTGCTTTGCACAAACAATGCTCATTAAGACTTATCAGGGTGCAAAGTAGTGCTTGGGGGATCACCTAGTTTTATTCTTCAAGATTGATTTTTATTGTGATCCGGTGTACTTAAGAATAAGTGGTTTTTTATTTTGAAAGAAAGTTATGGTTTGCACAAGATACTTTACTATTCTTTCCAAGGTGCTCAACCTCACAATGCTTATTAAGACTTATCAGGAGGTTCAAGTAGTGCTTGGTGGAGTTATCTTTGTCACTTTAATTTATGATTGTTGGTTTGTACAAAGTTCTCCGAATACACTTGTTTTGCAAACCAATATAATTTATAAAAACATAACCACTTTTCTTAACTTTTAAAGTGCAAATAAAGGTTGTGTAGGCAAGATACTTGTGCAATTTTAATTCATTGTACTATTACAAAACAAACACAAGCATTCTTAGATAAAACACATAAGTAGACAATGCCAAAATAAGTGAGTGAATAGCGATCATTATCAAACATAAAACATTTACTCATACTTAGAGGCATGCTAAGCTTAGTTCTACACAACTTGTAAAAGATACGTGATGCATATATTAATAGATATATCAAAGCATGATGAAAACAATGTTCAAAGAGTTTGAAAAGATAAATTGCAACATTATAGAAGTTCTAAAGAATAGATTAAATCATGCTTGATTTTCATTGGAAAATCCATACAGTTTTTTTTTATAGTTTTAGTGTTTTTTTTTTATTTTATTTTTGCAAACAAATAAAAGCATATTTTTGTAATTTTGGCTTTTGTATTTTTGTATTTGATTTTTGCAAAAAAAAAACAAAAAGAAAAACATATTTTTTGTAATTTGGTTTTTGTAGTTTTGTATTTGATTTTTCAAAAAATAAAAAAAAAGTGCAAAACTAAATAGTAAATATAGATGAGTATATTTTTAGGTATTTTTCAAAATTTTAAAAGCACAGAAAAACAAATATGCACGCTAGCGCGGGAAACAGTACACGATTTTTTATGATTTTGAAATTTTTAATTGTTGATCTTGATTAAGTGTCCCAATAGTAGTTTCATGCAGAAATCTCAGATTTTTAGGAGATATTTTCGATGGTTAAAACTTGCAAAAATTGTGTTTTGTGAATGTGTTTTAACACGAAAGATCTAGGACACCTAACTCAAGTCGTAATAATCGAAATCTTGCATCGGGAAGAGGTTTAGTAAATATGTCAGCGAGTTAAGAGTCCGTGCCAATGAAGCTTACTTTTACATGCTCTTTCTTAATGTGATCCCTAATGAAATGATGACAAACATCGATGTGTTTGGATCTAGAGTGGTGTACAGGATTATATGTGAGGTCTATTGCACTTTTGTTGTCACATTTAAGATCAATGTTTTTAAGATGAAATCCAAAATCCTCTAGTGTTTGACTCATCCATAAAGCTTGTGCACAACAGCTACCAAGTGCGATATATTCGGCCTCCGTGGTGGAGAGTGCAACCGAAGATTGTTTTCGACTAGACCAAGCTACTAAAGAGGGCCCTAGAAAGTGACAAGTACCGCTAGTGCTTTTTCGATCTAGTGAACACCCGGCGTAGTTCGAATCGGAATAGCCGTGGAGTGTGAATGAATCATTGTGTGGGTACCATAATCCTAATTTAGATGACCCTAATAGATAACGAAAAATACATTTTACCGCTTTTAAATGAGATTCTTTTGGATTGGTTTGAAAGCGAGCACATAAACATATGGCAAACATTATATTTGGTCTAGATGCACTTAAGTAAAGAAGAGATCCTATCATTCCTCTATATAGCGTTTGATCAATTGAAATTTCGGATTCATCTTTTCCTAGTTTTAAAGAAGCACTCATGGGAGTAGAAGCTTGTTTGAGATTTTCAAATCCAAATCGTTTAAGCATATCGTGAACATATTTTGTTTGACAAATAAAGATACCATCAGTTTGTTGTGAGATTTGAAAACCAAGAAAATATGATTGTTCTCCTACAAGACTCATTTCAAATTCATTTTTCATTACTAATACTACTTCATTACACAACTCTTCATTGGTGGCTCCAAAAATGATATCATCAACATATATTTGTAAAATAATTAGATCATTATTATTATGCTTAATGAAGAGTGTGTTGTCGGCACTTCCCATAACATAACCGTGCTTTAACAAAAACGATGTAAGTCGATCATACCATGCACGGGGCGCTTGTTTTAAACCATAAAGCGCTTTTTCTAATTTGTAAACATGATTAGGGAATTTTTCATTTATGAAACCGGGGGGTTGTTCTACATAAACTTCTTATTTTATAAACCCGTTTAAAAAGGCACTTTTAACATCCATTTGAAATAATTTTATTCGTTTAAAACTCGCAAATGCCAAAAATATTTGTATAGATTCTAAGCGAGCAACGGGTGCAAAAGTTTCTTCAAAATCTACCCCCTCAATGTGAGAATAACCTTGAGCAACTAAGCGTGCTTTATTTCTTATAATCCTAGATTCACCATCTAATTTATTTTTAAAGATCCATTTTACGCCAATAATTGGATGATTAGATGGTCTTTCTACTAGATTCCAAACTTTATTTCTTTCAAATTGTCCTAACTCTTCATTCATAGCCAAAAACCAAAATTCGTCATTTAAAGCGGTGGAAACGTTTTTAGGTTCGATTTCGGAAACAAAACAAATATTTGAAAACATTTCATGAAGAGAGGATCGAGTTCTTACCCCAGTAGAAGGTTCCCCAATGACTAGCTCTTTTGGATGATTTTTTGAGAAGTTCAACACACTTGGAGGTACATATTCAACTTCATTTGACTTCTCCTCCTCTTCTTTGGACGGTTCTTCTTCGTCGTGCTCCAAAGATGGCAAAGGTTCATCATTTGTACCTGTAGAAGGCTTCTCTGCACATGGAATAAACTCAACAAATTTAACATTAATAGACTCTTCAACCTTACTCGATCTTTTATTAAATATTCTATAGGCTTTACTGGTTGAAGAATATCCAAGGAATATTCCTTCATCACATTACTCATCAAATTTTCCTAAATAATCTTTCGTATTAAGAATAAAACATTTACATCCAAATACTTTAAAATATGATACATTAGGTTTCTTTTGAAAATATAGTTCATATGGTGTGAGATTCAGTGATGGGCGAAGCATAACTCTATTCATTACATAGCATAATGTGCTTACGGGTTCGGCCCAAAACGACTTAGGTAATTTATATTCAGATAACATGGTGTGTGCTAGTTCTTGGATTGTCCTATTTTTCCGTTCTACAACACCTTTTTGTTGAGGTGTGCATGGAGCAGAGAACTCATGCTTAATACCTAACATTTCACAAAAAGATTTAAAATTTTCATTTTCAAATTCACCTCCATGATCTGAGCGAATGCACTTTATTTTTAAATCTAGTTCATTTTGAATACGAGTACATAACTTTGAGAATTCGCAAAACGCATCAGATTTAGAAGAGAGAAATAAGGTCCAACAATATCTTGAGAAATCATCTATTAGAACGAAGGTGTATATTTTACCACCAAGACTTGCGGTGTTAACGGGACCAAAGAGATCCATATGAATTAGTTGTAATGGTTTTGAAGTGGAAATTTCGTTTTTGCTTTTAAAAGATGATTTTGTAAATTTTCCTTTTTGGCATGGTGAACATAGTGAAGATAAATTTCCATTCAACTTAGGCAATCCTCTAATCAATTCCCTTTTTGCTAGTTTTAAAATGAGCATTGTACTACGTGACCTAAACGTCTATGCCATAGTTCTAATTCATCATTTTTTGTTATAAAATATTTTATAGATGATTTGGAAAGATCATGAAACGAAACTATGTAAACATAGTGAATTCTAGGTGCAGTTAGTAACACATCTTTTGTTTTAGGATTAACTATTTTGCAAAGATTAGTGGATGATTCAAATAATACGTCTAATCCTTTATCACATAGTTGGCTTATAGATATTAAGTTATGTTTCAAACCTTTAACATAAAGAACATTTGAGATAAGAAAAGATTCGTTAGCCACTGTACCAACTCCCATGATCCTTCCTTTACCGTTATCACCAAACGTTACGATCCCTCCTTTCTTCTTTTCTAGGCTAAGGAATTTTGCTTTGTTGCCCGTCATGTGCTTGGAGCAGCCTGAGTCCAAGTACCACACGTCCTCTGTTTCCTTAGCCTTCCTGCAAATCTAGAGAGAAGATGAGAGTAAAGATCCAGATACCCAAGAGGTACCACCCATAGAGTAAGTGGATTTCTTAGGTACCCAGATTTGTTTTAAAGAACGATGTTTTATATTCCTGCAAGAGCTAGACGTGTGTCCAAACTTAAGACAATTAGCACACGAAATAAAGGGAGTTGAGACCCTTTTCTGAGTTTCTACGTTGCTCTTGTTGGATGATGCTTGAATATTAGAAAAAGCAGAAGATTTTTAACACTTGAGCTACCGCCGGCGTTAGTGGCTAGCGCTGGGCGGTAGGGTTCACTTTTATATCCGACCCCAAATTTTGCAGAACCATAACATTGGTTTCCCAAAATCATATCCAGGGATTTTTGACCAATCCTGAATTTTTTAATGGCTATATTGAGGTCATGATTTTGTTTTTTAAGAAAAGTATTTTCTTGTACAATCATAACACATTTGTTTTCAAATCCCTTTTTGTTATTTTGAATTTGTAAAAGAGAGGTTTTTAATTTTCTCTCTAAGTCCCCCTTTTCTTTTGCAATAGTTTTGTTTTGTGAGAGGGCTTTAGAAAGAGAAACTTCAAGTTCTTTTGCCAAAAATAAAGAGTGCTCACACTCTTGACATGAAACCTTTCTCTTTTCAAGGGAATTCACCTTTTTTGTGAGTTTATGATTTTCTTTGATAATAGATTCATTTTCATGATTTAATATAATATTATCTTTTATACTTTGATCATAGGATTTGCAAGTTAAAACAAATTCATCATAGAGTTCTTCGAAAGTAGGAGGAATTACCTCAGTGTCGCTAAGAACACTGGTGTCGTCATCGTTGCTCTTCGCCATTAAGCATAAGTTTGCTTCCTCCTCGCTACTTGACTCAGACTCGTTTGACTCTTTAGAGGAAGAATCATCCAAAGTTGCGGCTTTTAGTACTTTCTTCTTCTCTTTTGCTTTGTGTTGTTCTTTTTGCTCCTTTTGATACTTTGGGCACTGGTTCCGAATGTGCCCGGTCTTCTGCAGTGGTAGCACTCTGGTGGTGGTATTTCTTCTTCATCTTCGCTTCCTTTTTCTTTCCTTGATGAAGAGGAAGATCCCTTTCGTCGAGTATCCTTTTGGAAGTATTTGCGGAATGTGTTCCTTCTTTCCGGGTTCCTGATGAACTTCCTGAAGTTCTTCACCAGGAGACCTTTTTCATCTTCATCATCATCTTCGAAGCTCTCCTTCTTTGACTTTAGTTCTAGCGCCTTTTTCTTTGGCTCTTTGTTGTATTCATCGTGTTGAATCTGGAGTTCTACTTCATGGGTTTTAAGATTCCCAATAAGGTTCTCGATCTGGAGCGTTCTTAAGTTGTGCGACTCC
The DNA here is from genome assembly GCA_033032865.1 of Dactylorhiza incarnata. NCBI lineage: Eukaryota > Viridiplantae > Streptophyta > Magnoliopsida > Asparagales > Orchidaceae > Dactylorhiza > Dactylorhiza incarnata. The sequence continues at coordinate 14,105,119 of JAWHQI010000028.1, forward strand.
GAGATGGCTGTCACCTTTGGATTGAACCTTGGAGGTAAGGAGCGAAGAATTTTCCTCACCAAGTCCCCGTCTGAGTAGGTCTTTCCAAGTGCCTTTGTAGCGTTGACGATCTTGGTGAAGCGGGTGTACATCGAGTTAATGTCCTCTTTCGTATCCATCCTGAATTTTTCATATTCAGATTCCAGTTGGAATAGCTTTGCATCTTTCACCTGCGATGTACCTTCATGAGTAACTTCCAATTGATTCCAAATATCATAAGCAATTGTGCATGAAGAAATTCTATTAAACTCAGTCCTATTTAAAGCGCAAGATAAAGCGTTCATTGCTTTAGCATTATTTTTACACCTTAGTTTATCGTTATCATCCCATTTATCTTTAGGTTTTGCTAATGTCGCCTCTCCTACTACAGTTGTAGGAGGAGAGTACCGAACTTCTACCATGTTCCATACTTCTACATCCATGGTCATAAGAAAACACATCATTCGATTTTTCCAGTAGTTAAAATCTGACCCAGTAAAGAGAGGTGGTCGACTAACCCCTTGACCCTCAGGAAAAGAGAGATCATGAGACGCCATTATTCCCAGTTGTTAAGCCGATTGGAATAACCTACCTCTGATACCACTTGTTGGATCGGTAGGCGCCCTTAGAGGGGGGGTGAATAAGGGTTTTCAAAACTTTAGTGATATTTTTAAAAACTTTGTAATAATGCAAGATTAAGACAATAGAAAGTCAAGTAAAACAATTGAAATAAAGTAGAGACATGCTTTATTAATATTAAATACGGTTTTACAAAAGTTGACTTCTATGACGCTAGAAATCGGTGGCGATGAATAATAAACTCTTTTTGTTTTCTATCCCGACTCGCATCCCCACGAACCGGTGGCCCTAGCCTATCCTCCCGGGATTCGGCCTCAAACTGCTCTAGCCAACCCTTCCCTGGATGTGGCCTCGAGCACCCCCTAGACCTAGCCTAGATCTAGTCGCCAACACGAGGCGAGTTTCCCCCTAAGTCCTACCCAGACCTAGTCGCCAACACGAGGCGATTTCACTAACCGTTTACAAGAAGAATATGAAATGAAAATAAATTAAAAACTCCCTTCTGAAGTTGGAGGCGAAGATCCGCTGTAGAATAAGCGTTGTAGAAGCAGACTTCGTTTGGATCCGGCGTGATGAGATTCTCCTTCAGAAGTTTGCAGAACTTTGGTAGGACTTCAACTTTCGGCCAAGATAGCCTCTGGAATTCTAGCACTCTATCTCTCTATAATATCTCTCTGATGTGTATCTGAAACGAGAGGAGAGGAGTCCTTTTTATAGCCTCAGCGCTAGCGCCTGCGCTAGCGCTACCGCCTGCGCTAGCGCTACCGCCGGTGCTATCCCATATTAGGACATGTTTTGTGCGGCAGAATCTTCAATCCGAGGAAACAATTCCTCCTTGCCAACTGTGTGCGTCGCTACCGCCTGCGCTATCGGCTACCGCCAGGCGCTATCTCCTTCCATATGTGCTCCCGGAATTGCGCTATCATCGCTAGCGCCAGGCGCTAAGTGCTATCGCCGGCGCTAGTGGGAGACTTGGAATTGCTGGCTCAAAATTAGGGGCAACCATCCTTGAGTCATGTGGACTTTGATTTCCTGCACACTTAAACACACAAGATCAAAAACACATAGGATTTGTTATTCTCAAACCTAGGAGATGCGGAAGACCATGTTCCAACATTTTGTACTAGTCTTTGCCACCCTAATATGAGTGTGACATCCTAGGAAATCTAAAGACCATATTACCCTCACTATACATCATGGGTAATAAATCCTTGATGATGAAATCACTTTTCCATAATTCGTAAGATAAATTTAGAGGATGTTTTTCCCAACAACATCATAAACAACCATTTATTTTACCATTTAATGAACAAGAATCGGACGTTCTAATGGTGGAATTTATTCGAGGTCTCACAGGCTTTCAGCTGCGAGCTAGTTAGGAAGGTGACCCTGTGTGAGGTCGCTTAGAAGATGAAGAGTTTGCGAAAGACGGTGAGGTTGAACTCCACCCTCTCCTCCTGTAGATAGCATGCAAATGCAACCAACATTGTGATCGTGTTCATGTTCATCTGCATGGGCACCATGATGAAGTATTTAAGGAATTATTTTACTTAGGGCCATAGTGGGAGGTGGAGCCCAACGTCAAGGGGGAGGCGAGTTCATCCTGGTAGAAAGTGTTGATGGCCTCTCCCTTCCCCGGGCAGCCAGCACTATACCCAATCGACAGAAGGGTGGACCCAAAGGCAAGGAGATCCTCCTCCGACACCTTGCCATCAGGAAAGCAGTGGTTGGTGAAATTTGCGAGGGGGGCTCATAATTTTCAGCTTGACCCACTTGCTCCACCCACACGATTCAAACCCCCTCTCTCCTACCCGCGCCGCGAGTCTCATTGGCTTGCACCTAAGCGGCGAGCAAGTGCATCCCATCACCCAAAACTAGGCATCACAAATCGAAAATAAAAGAATGCAGCATGCGAGCCCCATCGAATAAGAAGCATAAATGTCTGCAAGCCAGGGTTAAGCACAGTAGAAAGAATAAATCATTTGGGATGCAGTTAAGACAAGAAAAAGAAACATTCAAGCATTCTAAAATAAAAGATAAATGGGTGAGAGCGGAGAAACTGAGGCTGCCCTCTCCAGATACCCCGACCCCGCGTCCGCACCCTTGGACCTTGCCTCTCGGTGGCGTACTCGTGGACCGCAGTGACTTCTTATTACATGATACGCGCGCAGTATTCGATCTGCTTAAGGTGGTCCTCTAGCGAGGTTTTGTCACCTCCCGCGATAGTCTGCACCTCCCCCGCGAGTAGCGCGCAGTCCCCCTCCAGAGCTTCCATCCACTACTCCAGGTTGAGGATGCGAGGGAAACGGTGATTCTCTCCCAAAGCCCTCTCCTCCTGGAGCTCGCGAAGCATGTATCTGTGGTTCTGCAACACCCCATCCATTTCTCTTTTTAGCTCGGCAGCATTGGATGGGTCTCCTAGGTACTCGTCAATCATGTCCGTGGAGGGAGGTGTCGAGTAGATTCCTACATCACCCAATTCGTCGGCTATCGAGATGTCAGGATTTGAGAATATAGGTGAAAGGTTAGCATGAAGTTAGAAACTGAGAAAGAAAGTGGCGAATGCATTCACTTACCATGAGAATTCTCAATGCCCTTCCCCTCACGATGGGGAGAAGGCTCGTGGTGACGGCTTGTAGGTCAACTCGGCTTCCTGCCGAAATGGTTGGATATGGGGAGTATCAGGGACTTCCCGGAACCCACTCGCGGAAGATCCTTGCATGGCCTTGTGTCGCAGGAGCCGCGGTGAGGTCAGGAGCATTGCTCACTGGAATGAGATCTATATTGGCGTACTCTAGGGCCAGGTCGCAAGTGGGTGACTTCAGCGACGGGGGCGTCGAGGCGAGATCAATGAAAGAGGGTACTTCGAAAGTAAACTTATGGTTAAATATACTTATAATGCACAAGTCGAGCGCGAGGAGAAAGATGGTTACTTACTAGGAACCTGGGGGCGATTACCCAGGTTCGCCTAAGCACTCAAGCCCTCCTATTCGTCGCCGCCCGACTTCCCGTACCATCTTCCATGGTGGCTAGGTTTGGTTGCGAGATCTATGGTTTGAAATGTCAGTGCATTATAAGGAAATTTTGAGCGAGTAAAGGGAGAAGGGGACTCGCACCTGATTAGATGCCTCGAGACCCAGGCTGAAGCCGGGTTGTTGATGCTGCCCTTGTGGAGTCGTCGCCCCACCCAGGGACTCACACCTCACCTTCTAGGCGACTCATTTTTCTGCGTGCCTCTAAGGTGTACGTGTGGAGTGCTCTAAGACGAAGGCCATACGACCATAATAGAATGCTTGTTCTGTTCCTTAAGGGCGGCGAGGCGAGCTAGAATATCTTTGGAGGGCGACATGATGGTGGGTCCTTGGGATGACCTCCCCCTCCACCTAGATATATATAACCCCGGTGGGTCCCACCGAAAGATTTTTCCTAAATTAAGGCACTCGCCAAACACACGAGGATAAACTATCTTTCCGATCTTGAGGCAAACTCATAAAGAGTGGGATTGTGTACAACCCCGTGTTTGCCAAGTGGTCCTGATAAGCGAAATTCATATAGTATTTTAGGCCCTATTCTATCTTGTTTTTCCTTTGATATCGCTCATTTATTTGATGTTTTCGTCATAAAACCTATTATATTCGAAATTATATGTCATGTGAGCGTTTTGTAGCTATTTGGAGCATGTTATCTTTTATTTCATGCATGAGGGAATATTTAGATGTTATAGTTATGGCTGTGCGGATGTGTTTTTCTGGGATTGTTGAAGGCTTTTCCTATAGGTGCAGCGGTTGTAGTATTGTCCTCGCACGCCTCAGTCATTTTCTAAGGAGGAGGCCACTGGTCGTGCATTTCTCTTCACACACGATTAGTGTCCCCCTCTGCACATGACCACTGGTCATTGATGCGCGAATCTAGCACACCGATATAGGCGGTAGCAAGACTGCGGCACGAAACGACAATGTACCGATCGTTCAAGTAATATAAAATGTGGGAGTGAATCCCGAAGTAAAGAATCTCTAAGGAACACAGTAAGGTGGAGTTAACTTTAGAGGAAGGACTTGAGATCGAAGTCCTTTAGGTTGGATGGATTGCGGAAGAGGGGATTTGGATTAAGAAAATAAAAGAAAAGAACTAAACTACTCCTATGCAAGCCGCTATGCACTGCTTCGATGGGCGGATGGAAACTATGCAGGCCACTTTGCACTGCTTCGCTAGGCGGATGGAAGAGTAGGCTTGCAGATGGAATGGTTCGCACCGGCGGAGTTGAGGTGGATTACACAGGCCGGTAGCACCGCTTAGCTTGGCGGATGGAAGAGTACCCACACGGAATGGGCGAGTAGTCAGGCGGAATGGAAGAGTAGGCTTACGGAATGGAATGGACGGTGATGGTGGATCGAAGATGGAATGGGGGCGCTCCTCACTTGCATAAACCACAAGATAATTTAACATAGACATGATATAAACTTAAATGCAATGATAAGGTTTAGCAATCATCGTTCATACAGACAAATGATATAGGAAAACACTACTACAATATGAAGGGGGTGAGATTACAACCAAAGGACGGAGACTCATCGGAGGTTCATGGCCGGAATCTAGGGTTGTCAATCCTTGTCCGAGCTCGGACTCCAACTGCCTTCCGGGGTCTCTGAAGCTCTCACCACCTCTAACCCGTCTTCTCCATCAATCTTCTTTGATCCTAACCTCACCAGAGAACTTCACGTGTGCAGCAAGAAATCTCTTGAAATGGAGCATGGGAGTGCACAAACGATGGAGGAGGCCTAGAGGATGCTCCGGATTTAGATTTGCAATAGAATGGTGGCCGGAGCTCCTCCTAAAGGTGGGCGGCGAGGGTGCGGTGAAAAAGGGCTGAACTGGAGCTCTTCAGCGTGGGAAAAGAAAATTGGTCCTCGATAGTGCGAAATCTGCAGCTTTTATAGAAAATGGTCAGAAATTGGTCATGCACAGTCGAACGCACGACCATGCGTGGACCGTGCGATATTTAAAATACAGGCGCCTAGGAAGAAGAATCAGGAGATCCTGTGCGTTTTACTCACGCACGGTCGAAGCCGACCGTGCGTAAAAACGCATGAGAAAATCCAGAAAGCTCGAATCTGGCCAACAAGGAGAGATCGTGTCTTTCCTTCGCGCACGGGCAAACTACCCGTGCATGAAAAAATCGCACGATCAGGAGCAGAACACCATTCTGCCAGCAGATAAGCACGCACGGTCGGAGCGATCGTGCGTCAAGAAAACGCACGACTATGCAATTCATGCAGAAATGGAATTTGGGCAAAATGGAGATCTGCCCACCTTCACATCACAATAAACAGCTGCGAATACACCTCCAGCAACATCCAAATACAGAAAAAGGGTTGGGGAGCACCATGTGCTTACCCCCAACAACATGGAGGGCAAATTCACACCAAAACTGGCCTAAAAGGAGCACTTTGTGTAATCCGGAATATCAATACAATATAAGCAATAATGTGCAGAAAGTGAAGTGCATGTGCACGAAAACAAGCCTAGATGAGTCAGAAAAACCCTATATAAATTGGACTCATCGCACCCCCAGACTTACCTGTTTGCACATCCCGAGCAAACAAATCCTAAGCAGACGGAAAAATGGAATAACTAGCTTAAAATTACAAAATGGAGTACCATGCGAAGTCGCATGCTCATGTGTATAGAAAAATAGTAGAGAAGATTTCTAATTATACACAGTTTATAAATTTCTAATAGAGTAAATAAATATTACTTCTACTCAAAATGGGAGTCATGGTGAATCACCCGGTCACAGATACGGAGAAAGTAAAATAATTGTTGAGACGAGCATTGCCAAAGTTGGGATTCCGGACAAACTCCACCGAAATCCATCGGTGTCGGAGACCATAAGCTCGCCCGATCATATTCTCTCCACAACACTAGATTGGTTCATAGCGCGAGTCGGTAGGACTTTAGGTTTTAAATGGGGCTTGGGTTCAGGTAGGGTAAACAATGATAAACAAGGGGGCTTTACGCACCTAACCCAAATGAACTAATGTAATATACTATCCTCAAGCACCACACAAACACGTGGGTACACCAAACCCCCAGACTTGAACTTAACAACATGGGTGTGTGCACCGCCTACTCCCAATAATAAATTTATACAAAGATTTTTCAATTAAGCTCATCACTTTTTTCTTTTCTTTTCACTTCTTTTCTTTTTCTCATTTTTTCTTTTCAAAATGTTTTCAGCAAATTGAGCTATAAAGCACAACCACATTTTCACAAAAGTATCACAACATCAACACCCTAAATAATAAACGACTAAAACTCAAATATGGGTGTGCGATTAGGATTAGCTTTGAGTCTTTGGTGAGATATAAGTGGGGCTGAATCAAAGAGCAGGTAGGCACAACTGGGCTAAGAGGATAAGATGATAGGAATGGCACAAAGGCTCAACCTGACCAAAATGATGGCCTACGTCATTCTTGCGCAACAGAACTATCATATTCCTATGCTTCAAGAATCGCTTGGGGAATGTTCTTAGCCACCGAAAAAGATTATCCTTCCTCCCCGCTTGAGGAATACTAGTCTAACGATAATTTACACACATCCATATGCTACCTTTTGATTAGCACTAGATTCATCATTTGAGTAGACTAAATAATATTTACACTAATAGAAATGTATAAGACTAATAGTATAAAGAAAAATCTAGTCTACATGGATTTCTATGGAAGACATAAGCACTCAACTAGGAGCACTGCATGAGTCAACATTTTACTCCATTACATAATCTTAAGCCAGCACCTAGACTATCCCAAATCGCACAAAAGAATGAGTTCAACTCATGACAAGCCAACAACTAAGTACACGCTCAAGTGGGTGTTGTGATGTGCAAAGAAAATGAATAAAACATCTTAAATAAAAGCTTCTAGTTTGCTATGCAATAGCGCACGTGAGTGGGTACATAAAACAACTCTCCCCCAGACTTGAAATAAACAATCCAACACAATATATGGCTATGAAATTCAAAATAATGCTAAGGGAAGAGAGTACCCAATGCTCAGCAAGTGAGCATACCAGAAGACGCGTGTACACCAAGACAAAGTCGCAGCATCCCCATCCAGAAAAAGAACCTGCAGGGGTGAGCTCCGCCAAAAATAAAAGAAAATATACAAACTAAAATAAAGTATAACTAACTGAACAAACTAGATAAACTGAAATTGCAAGAAAAGTAAGATAACTACTGGGGTTATTGTCTTCCCAGCACAGCTTATTCAGATCTTTAAGAGTTCTAGCTAATGGCAGTATGGAAAAGGAAATGAATAGGTAATAGTTCTAATATGCGTGTCGGTAGTGGGTACCGATATGGAGACAGAATAGTTACTCCCCTACCTAAATATAAATAATACCTCCTCTTCATAGGTAGAGGGAATAAAAAGTAAGAAGAGGAGGAGGAGTACTCCTCACAAATCTCACCAAAATCCTCCTTGCCCAGCAAGGTGTCGTCTTCAGGGAGGCGGCAGGAGGAGAAGATAATGAATGAGGCTTCCCCTATGGAGGAGGGATAAACCTCCTCACAAGAGAGGAGACACTCATCATTGAATTGAGCAAAATTCTCCAAGTCCTTCTGAAGTATCTGTGAAGACTCAACCTGCACAGGCTCAGGTGAAGAAGGGGGGGTCAGGAAATAAAAGAGAAGAACGACATAAATAATCAAAAATCGGGGGAGTGGTCTCGGTCTCACTCGCAGCAGGATCCAAGCATAGATCTCTGTCATCATTGTAAGTATCATAGCAAGGGGGGCAGTGAACTCAAGGACCTCGGTGGTGAGTTGGAACTCATCATCCCATGAAGAAGTGCAAACCTCCTCATCAGAAAGAGTATCCTCATCATCCCACTTTGGCTCACCATCATGCTCAAAGTAGTTGTTCTCCCCATCGAAGAGAACAACACCATCGTCCCACTTTGGAGCAACCTCAGGCTCCGAATCATCACCCTGCTCAATTACTTCGACAGGATCATCTAAAATTGGTGTAGAAAAATCATGCAAAGAAGGTGGAGGAACAATGGATTCGGAGAATATCTGAGCTGGTTCCTCCACATGTGAATCATAAAAAGGTGAAGAATGTACAATATGAGACAATTCCACATTGTCCGAGTATGAATCAGAGGCAATTCTGATGGGTATATCTGTAGCGGTCCCACGAAGAAAGGCGGGTACTGCGAGAAACTCAACAGAAATTGAAGGAGCGTAAGAATGGGAAGAGGATGGCACAATACGAATATCTGGTTCATCCTCCTCCTCCATCTTGCGTTAGAACGTGATGCAATCCTTCAGAGCGTGATTAGTGCTCCGATAAAACAAACACTTAAGATTAATCCTTGACCTCAAAAGAGGTGGGAAACTATATGTGGTAGGTGTTTGTGGTGAAGGCACATGGTTATGATAATCGGGACGATCGTATGTGGAACTATATGATATTGATTCCCCATAAGTAGAGCCATAAGAATCATAGCCACAGTTTCCCATATGACATTGTTCACTACGATGATTGGATTTCCCGCACCATCTGCATTGCAAGTATACATACATATTATTGCGGGGCGATTCACCAAATAAATATAGTCTTTGCAAGAATTAACTACACACAAGCAACTAAAATGAGAACCCTACTGTGTAAATTTTGAAATAGAAAAGGAGTAAATAAAATAAAAAAGGGCTTACTAAAATGAAAACAAGAAAAATAGAAAAATACAAACGATGCAATATACAAATGGAAGAACTTCTTTCTCTTGTCGCTCTCTCTCAAGCAACTCACATGACTGTGTTCCCCGGCAACGGAGCCAAAAACATGATGTGGGAATCTAGCACACCGCTATAGGCGGTAGCAAGACCGCGACACGAAACGGCAGTGTATCGATTGTTCAAGTAATATAAAATGTGGGAGTGAATCCCTAAGTATCGAATCTCTAAGGAATAGAGTAAGGTGGAGTTTACTTTTGAGGAAGGACTTGAGATAGAAGTCCTTTAGGTCGGATGGATTGTCGAAGAGGGGATTTAGATTAAGAAAATAAAAGAAAAGTACTAAACTACTCTTATGCAGGACTCTATGCACTGCTTCGCTGGGCGGATGGAAACTATGCAGGCTGATATGCACTGCTTCGCTAGGCGGATGGAAGACTAGGCTTGCGGATGGAATGGTTCGCACCGGCGGAGTCAAGGTGGATTAAAGGGGTCGTTAGCACCGCTTAGCTTGGAAGATGGAAGAGTAGGCACACTGAATGGGTGAGTAGTGAGGCGGAATGGAAGAGTAGGCTTACGGAATGGAATGGACGGTGATGGTGGATCGAAGATGGAATGGGGGCGCTCCTCACTTGCATAAACCACAAGATAATTTAACATAGACATGATATAAACTTAAATACAATGATAAGGTTTAGCAATCATCGTTCATACAGACAAATGATATAGGAAAACACTACTACAATATGAAGGGGGTGAGATTTCAACCAAAGGACGGAGACTCATCGGAGGTTCATGGCCGGAATCTAGGGTTGTCAATCCTTGTCCGAGCTCAGGCTCCAACTGCCTTCCGGGGTCTCTGAAGCTCTCACCACCTCTATCCTATCTTCTCCATCAATCTTCTATGATCCTAACCTCACCAGAGAACTTCACGTGTGCAGCAAGAAATCTCTTGAAATGGAGCTTGGGAGTGCACGAACGATGGAGGAGGCCTAGAGGATGCTCCGACTTTAGATTTGCAAGAGAATGGCGGCTGGAGCTCCTCCCAAAGGTGGGCCGCGATGGAGCGGTGAAAAGGGGCGGAACTGGAGCTTTTCGACGTGCGAAAAGAAGATCGATCCTCAATAGGGTGAAATCTGCAGCTTTTATAGAAAATGGTCAGAAATTGGTCACGCAAGGTCGAACGCATGACCGTGCATGGACCGTGCAATATTAAAAACACAGGCACCTACGAAGAAGAAGCAGGAGCGCCCGTGCATTTTACTCACGCATAGTCGAAGCCGACCATGCGTAAAAATGCATGAGCAAATCAAGATAGCTCGAAATTAGGCCAACAAGGAGAGATCGTGCGTTTCCTTCGCGCACGGGCAAACTGCCAGTGCGTGAACAAATCGCACGATCAGGGGCAGAACACCATTCTGCCAGCAGATAAACACACACGGTCAGAGCGATCGTGCGTCAAGAAAATGCACGACCGTGCGATTCATGCAGAAATGGAATTTGGGCAAAATGGAGATCTGCCCACCTTCACAGCACAATAAACAGCTGGGAATACACCTCCTGCAACATCCAAATATAGAAAAAGGGTTGGGGAGCACCATGTGCTAACCCCTAACAACATGGAGCGCAAATGCACACCAAAACGTGCCTAAAAGTAGCACTTCGTGTAATTCAGAGTATCAATGCAATATAAGCAATAATGTGCAGAAAGTGAAGTGCATGTGCGCGAAAACAAGCCCAGATGAGTCCGATAAATGTGACTCAACAGTCATGCGTGGTCATTTGCAGGTAATCGGCTTGATCCCCCCTCAATCGGCTTGATGTGTCCACTACACATGCATTTTTCCTTTGCACACGAGTAGTGGCACCTCGGCGCACGACCACTAGTCGTGCGCGGCAATTTGCATAAAATGACCCGAGGATCGCATGAGTGCACGCACGAGGATAATAGCACGACCACTGGCCGTGTGAGGTCAATATTCCCCCCCCCCCCCCCCCCCCCCGCAAAACTCGATTTTTCCCGCCAGTCTAGGTTCCTTCTCGCACGAATGGAGGATTTTCCTTCGTGCGCGACCACTGGTCATGCTCCTACTCATGGGCGTTCATTATTTCTACGGCCTATAAATAGCCTATTTTGCAATTTCTTCTATGTGCTTCATTTTAGGTCTGTCTTTTCAGTGTCGTTTCGCCGTTTTTCTCCGCTCCAAGCTAGGGTTCGCCCCTAGACTCCTCCCCATCAGCCAAGCTTCAAAGATCAAGACTTCCTTCAAGGATTCAAGCTATATTGAAGGTGATTTTGTGGATTTCGGCATGATCGCTGCAAACCCACCGAGAAGACAGACGAGAGGCAGTGATAGCTTCATATACCCCGAACGACAGCCAAGGATCGTGCTAGGAGTCTTGCTACATCCTTCACTTCTGAGGAAGAGACTCGGGTAGCATTTGTATTGCTTTCTTATTTTTCATCCTACTTAGGTTTGCCCCTTTTGGGTTTTCTTCATATATGGTGATGGTGGAGTTTGTATGAACATAGCATTCACTTATATTCATTTATATGTGTTTAATCTTAATTGAAAATCATTATTGTTATGTTCATAAGTCTTTGCTTGGAGGTGGTGTTATGTTGATGTGCTTGTGGTTGTGAGGTGTGTTGCTACGACAATGAGCGAAGCGGAGGCTTATGAACCGCCGAGGTGCAAGACGGAGAAAGGCGACCTGAGATGTGCGAAGCAGAGGAAGGCAGCCTGTGGAAGTGTGAAGCAAAGGAAGGCAACACACAGAGATGTGATGCAGAGGTCGAAGACCCGTGGAGGAGCAATGCAGTGTCGACGACCCGCATAGTTAGTTAGTTTTCTTTTATTTGCAACTAATCATTTTAAGTTGTTTGTGTGTGTGTAGTTAATTCTTGTAAAGATTAATATTTTATTGTGAATCACCCCATAGCAATATGTATTCAAATTTGAAATACAGATTGTGTGGGGCATCCAATAATCTATCTAGAGAATGCCATTCGGGAAACCATAGTTATGGTTCTTACTACTCTTCCTATGGGGAATCAGTATCATACGGTTCCCTTCCACCATGAGCACCACACCAATATTGTATCCCGCCTCTTCCGAGGTAGACGTTAATCGCTTGTGCTTGTTTTGTCAAAGTATGAATCATGTTTTGAAGGATTGCGTCGCTTTTATACGATAAATGGAGGAAGATGATGAACTGGCTATCTGAATCTTGTCTCCCTCCCCTCTTGATTGCCTCCTTCAACTCCTAATCCATACTCCGACAATGTGGAGCCATCTTCTATTGTACATTCTTCACTTATTTTTTATTCACGTGCAGAGGAACCAGCTCACATATTCTCTGATGATGTTATTACCATTCTTCCTCCATCTTCTTTACATGAGTTTTCTACACCTATTTTTTATGATACTGTTGTAGATATTCTGCAGGGTGATAATTCGAAGCCTGAGGTTGTGCCGAAGTGGGATGAGGATGTCGTTCTCTCTAATGGGGAGCAAGACTACATGGAACATGATGATGCGCCGAAGTGGGATGAGGAGGATATCTTTTCCATTGAGGAGGTTTGCACTTCTTCATCGGACGAGGAGGTCCAACTCACCACCGAGGCACTTGAGTTCTCGGATGCCCCTTGCTATGATTCTTATGACTCTGATAGTGATCTGTTGGTAGAGTCTGCTGGGATTGAGACTGGGACCACTCCCCTGATTTTTGTTTATTTATATCTTTCTTCACTTTTATTTCCTAACCCCCCCCCCCCCTTCAGTGACTGAACCTGTGTAGGTTGATTCTTCACAGGGACTCCAGAAGGACTTGGAGCATTCTGCTCAAGTCAATGAGGAGAGCATCCCCTTATATGAGGAGATTTATTCTCCCTCCGTAGAGAAAGCTCATTTCATTGCCTTCTTCTCCTGCTTCCGTCTTGAAGAAGATGACACCTTGCTAGGCAAGGACATATATTTTGGTGAGAATAGTGAGGAGGACTCCTCCACTTCTTACTTTCTATTTCCTCTACTTGTGAAGAATGGGTATTACTATTTAGGTAGATGAGTAACTGTTCTGTCGCTGTATCGGTACCGATTACCGACATGGATATTAGAACAGGTACCTGTGCACTTTTCCTTCCATACTCCTATAAGCTAAAACTTTTTATATTCTGAATAAGTCATGCTGGGAGGACAATAACCCCAGTAGTTATCTTGATTTCATTTGCATTTTCTTTTTTAATCTAGCTTAATTAGTTAAATTTCAATTTTTATTTCATTTTGCATGTTTGTTTTTCTTTTTGCTAATCCATATTTAATTTGTTTTTTTATTTTGTTTTGTCAACACTAATCTAAGTGCAGGATTTTAGTGAAATTGCAAAAATCTTTTAGTTGGAGCCTTGAGCAGAATTCAAGTTCAAATTCAGAATTCGTAACAGCTGGAATGCCCCATTCTCGGGCATAGGTAATGAGTTTCTATCCGAACCTTATCTTCCTGCATTCCTCATGTATTTTAGCATGCTAGTTCGCATTAAGGACAATGCTTAGTTTAAGTCTGGGGGGATGGTTCTCTGCTACTCACACCTACCCACACACACATATTGCATTCTGTTAGTGTTGTTTTCATTTAAAAACGACTCCATGTTTTGCTTAAAATTTTAAATTTTCTTCGCTCATTTGCATCTCACTTTCGCACCTATTACACTATAACTTTAATTATTGTTATTCTCGTGTTTTCCAATATCTTTTTGATGTGTAGGTTAGATTAATTTATAATAAAAAATTGAAATTGGGTAGTGAACCGTAGACTCGTGGAGTGCTCCTAGACGAGTGCCCATGTTCTCGAATAGAAATAAATTTAGAGTTAATTTTTCTGCATATGTTAAATACATTGTATTAAACTTACTATCGTTGGTCATATATCCACTCCTCGTTAGAACGCGATCGAGTCCAACGCTAGTGTAGAGTTGTGTGTAGTGTTGTTAGTGACGTATTATAGACTCACGATGAGAGGATGTCCTTTCTCAGTGTCTAGAACTCACCTCTAGCAATCTTCAAAGCATATACACTAAATAATAATTAACTCAATGAAGATGATTTAGGTCTTTCTTTGGATAGTTTGAGTCTATGCGTCCTAGCCTACATTCATAACCATTGCAAACACAATTTTGAGCCTATCACCATTTTTTGTTGATTCACCCCCACCATTATATCACCAAAGCTAAAATGTCAACTCAATTGCACACTTAAATTTCTGAGCATAATTTCATTTTTGTTTTCATATTTTAAAAATAATTGGAGTTGTAGCTTTGTGATGTGATGGAAAGCTGAAAGTTGTGATATATTTGGGTGCTTAGTTGAAAAGAAATTGAAAATTCTGAAAATATGAAATGAAAAAAAATCTGAGGAAAGAGAAAAGAAAAATTTATGGTGTAGGTTATGTGAGAGTGACCCCATATCAAAAAGCAAGTCTGGGGGTGTTACTCTCTTCTTTTTATGGTAGTCATTTTCTATGTTAAGCTCAAAACATTTTGTTTAAGTGTGAAAAACCATCACATTTATCTTTGTTATATCTCACCATTAAACCTAAGCCAACAAGTCATCCTAATCTAAGTCCTAATGATTCGTAGAGTTGGTTTGATATTGAGTGTAGTGGAGGTGTGACCGGGCGAGCCTATGACCATCATCATTAATGGATTTCTTTGGAGGCCACCATAGTAGTTCTAGGTCCATAATATCACACTCAGTGTTACTACTTTCGCCTGCGCTATGCTTAGGATAGATCACTTAGTTCTCTTGTTTAAGAGTGGATATAGTCGTACGATAGTTTGTTTAAATGCGGTGTAATTAGATTATATGCTTAGAAATTTTCTTTAACCTATTTTTATTCCTCATGGACACGAGACTTCTCGGTCCACTTTCTAATTTCATTTTTTATTTGTAACTGGCCTATCATACTCCCCGTAGGTAGATGGATTGCTCGGGACGAGCAATAATTCAAGTCTGGGGATTTTGATGAGCGAATTTCATATAGTGTTTTAGGCTCTATTCTAGCTTGCTTTTCCATTGATACCACTTATCTATTTGTAGATTTCATCTTAAAACCTGTTATATTTGAATTGTATGGCATGTGAGCATTTTGTAGCTATTTAGAGCATCTTAGCTCTTATTCCATGCATGAGGGAGACTTTTTCTCCCCATTTCAATTATATATTTAGATGTTATAGTTATGGTTGTGCGAATATATTTTTCTAGGATTGTTGAATGTTTTTCCTGCAGGTACAGTGGTTGTAGTATTGTCCCCATGTGCCTTGGTCATTTTCTAAGGAGGAGGCCACTGGTCGTGCGCTTTTCTTCACGCACGATCAGTGGCCCCCTCTGTGCACGACCACTGGTCATGCACGGTCATTTGCACGTAATCGGCTTAATCCCCCCTCGATCGGTTTCATGTGTCCACTACATGTGCATTTTTCCTTCGCGCATGAGTAGTGGCACCTCGGCGCACTACCACTGGTCATGCAGGGCTATTTGCATAAAATGATCCGAGGATCGCACGAGTGCATGCATGAGAATAATATCATGACCACTGGTCGAGCGAGGTCAACATTCCCCCCCCCCCCCCCCCCCCAACCTCAATTTTCTCTCCAGTCCATGTTCCTTCTCGCACGATTAGAGGATTTTCCTTCACGCACGACCACTGGTCGTGCGCCTACTCGTGCACGTTCATTATTTTTGCGGTCTATAAATAGCCTATTTTGCAATTTCTTCCGTCTACTTCATTTTAGGTCCGTCTTTTCAGCACCGTTTTTCGCCCCTCCAAGCTAGGGTTTGCCCCTAGGTTCCTCCCCATCACCCAAGCTTCAAAGATCAAGACTTCCTCCAAGGATTCAAGCAATATTCAAGGTGATTTTGTGGATTTTGACTTGATCGCTGCAAAACCATTGAGAAGACGGGAGAGAGTTAGTGACAACTCCATAGACCCTGAACGATAGTCAAGGATCGTGTTAAGAGTCTTGCTACCTCCTTCACTTCCGAGGAGGAGACTCGGGTAGCGTTTGTATTGCTTTCCTATTTTTCATCCTATTTAGGTTTGCCCCTTTTTGAATTTTTTTTCATATATGGTGATGGTGGAGTTTGTATGAAGATCTCATGCACTTATATTCATTTATGTGTTTAATCTTAAATGAAAATCATTAAATTGTTATATTCATGAGTCTTTGCTTGGAGGTGGTGTTGTATTGATGTACTTGTGGTTGTGAGATATGTTGATACGACAACGAGCGAAGCGGAAGCTTTCGACCCGCAGAGGTGTGAAGCGGAGGAAAGCAACTCGTGGAAGTGCAAAGAGGAGGAAGGTGACCTGCGGAAGTGCAAAGCAGAGGAAGACAGCCCGCGGAGGTCGGCGACCCATGGATGAGCGAAGCGGTACCGGCGACCCACATAGTTAGTTAGTTTTCTTTTATTTGCAATTAGTTGTTAGTACCAAAGCACCCCCCCCCCCCCCCCGAGCAAAACACTGACATAAAAAGACTTCTATTTCAAGTCTCGCCTCAATAGATTACTCAACCCCCCCCCCCCCCCCCCCCCCGTGTTCCACATGAGAATCGATACTCAGGGATTTATTCTCATTTTATTATTACTTGACAACGACTGGTTCACTATCGTTCGCATCGCAGACTCGCTCCCTCCTATTCCGTTGTGTCGAGATTGCACATTAAGTTTTTGGTGGCATCGCTAGTGTGTCGTAGAGAGTGGGGATTGTGTACAACCCCGTGTTTGCCAAGTGAACCCATCAAGACCAGCAGGTAGAAGGGGCAGAACTCGCCTACCGCTAGAGGTATCGTTACCGCGAGGTGTTAAGCCCAGGCGGGTCGACTTGCCCCTAGCCGATCGAGTAGACTTGTAGATAAGATGCGAGTGCACCCCTGATAGCTAGTACCGGCCCCCAGTTCGAGGTAAGCGGCAAGAATCCAGTCACGTCGGGTACTCACCACCCCCAGGCGAGCATGCCATAAGTGGCATAGACTCGCCCCTAGGGGGTAGCTCTTTTTTGCAGGAAAACCCATTTTGTCTTGCACTTAGCCATTCCAAACAGCGGGATTCCGTTGTTGGCAGACCAATTTGGGTTGCATTTAGTAGTTTCAAAAGGCGGGATTTCGTTATCCGCAGACCATTTTTAGAAAACTATAAATAGACTCCCAAGAGCACCTTTGGAGAGAGACACTTCTGCTTCCTCCCTCCTTAGGCTGTTTCTGGTTGGTAAGAGCTCTAGCATTCTGTTAGTCGTGGTTTTCGGGCTGACAGTTTGGTGCTCTCAAGTGCTCTCCAGGGTGCCCGACTCAGTATTGACTTGGGAGGGGAAGCTCTCTTTGATCTTCCGGGTTTGCGGCGGGACCTCCTCGCTACAGCTCATGAGTTCTGTTTCTAGTTTCCCATCCTTGTGAGTAAGGTAATTTGCTCTAAGTGCCTAGCCTAGTGTTCTAACTCAGGATAAGAAAGTGCAAGCTACCCACATTGGTCCGAACTCATCTTGAGTCGTGGTTTCTGAGGTCAACAGGTATGAGACAAAAGGTAGAGTGTATTGTCTGCACAAGGCCCTTTATGGGCTCAAGCAGGCCCCTCGCATATGGCATGTCAACGTAACCACTTATTTCCAACAAGAAGGATTCATTGCAAGTAAATCAGAACCCTCTTTTGTACAACCCTCATAATTTCTGAGTCGATGTGACCCGACACGGATGAGGTCATGACGGAAAAGGTGACTGCGACGCAGCAAACCGAACCAGCGGAGGTCGTCAAGACCAAAAAGAGAGGGCACGGGGGGGGGGGGGGGGGGGGGGGGGGGGGGGGGGGGGAATTCCCTTGGTCGAGTGGACCTTGGGTCCACTTGCCCAAGGGTGTGGGCGAGTGGACCCTTGGTCCACTCGCCCCATGTAGTTGGGCGAGTGGACCAAGGGTCCACTCGCCCAAGGATGTGGGCGAGTGGACCCTTGGTCCACTCGCCCCATGAAGTTTGCACGCCCAAGGATGTGGGCGAGTGGACCCTTGGTCCACTCACCCCATGAAGTTGGGCGAGTGGACCAAGGGTCCACTCGCCCAAGGATGTGGGCGAGTGGACCCTTGGTCCACTCGCCCCATGTAGTTGGGCGAGTGGACCAAGGGTCCACTTGCCCGAAAAGTGGAGTGGACCATGAGGTCCACTCGCCCAGTCAAGGCGGTGGACCTCGATCCACTTGTTCGACCCCCGGCAAGGGGGGGAGTGGACGTCTCGTCCTCGACTCGCCCCCTCTCTCGTTTTGATCATCCAGGTTCGTGGGTGAGCTGCGGATAGCAGAATTTTGGCTATCCGTAGCCCAATTTTGGGGAGTCTATAAATAGACCCCCCATGGGCACCTTGGGAAGGGTTGTTGGTACCCCCCCCCCACCCCTCCCCCTCCCTCGCTTATGAGCAATCACTACCCCTCCCCTGTCATTGAAGGTGGACGGTGAGGTGATCCTTAGTGCTATCCAAGGTGCCCAGGCTCAGCATTGGCTTGGGAGGGGAAGTTCCTTGTGAGCTTCCGGGTATGTGGTGGGACCTCCACGCTGCAGCTTAAGGGGTCCTTTCGTGGACTTAGGTGTTTATTCAAGGGCAAGGTTCTTCGGTTCTTAGTGACTGGTCAAGGGTCTCGCTCAGGTCAAGTAAGGGTTAGATGCATCCCCCTTGCGAACGTCGAGGCCAGTTCTCTGGTTTCAACATTATGGTGCGGTGAGCATGGAAGCAGCTAGTTTGGAAAGCTCTGGGCAAGTCTCATGGCTGGAAGTGATGAGCTGGGGGACTCACCCCTGCCGGCGAATGCGTGAAGTAAGGTGACTTCGAGGAGTTCAGGAAGGCAATCCAGGAAGTCTTGCGGATCGCACTCCCCCCTCAGGGCGAGTGCTCGGCATCACCAACACCTGTGCTCGCCTCGCCGTCTTTGATGGAGATAGAGCAAGCATGTCGGCAAGGGAAGGGGCCAGTCTCGGAGGAAGGCTTGAGCCTCCAAGTGCAAGCGCTCTTCAATAGCTCTCCTGGGGCCAGTCGCCCCGAGTGAGGGGGTAGGGAGGATGCCTCCGTCTCACCAGGAAGGGGGTGGAGTCCCTGTTCCTGATTCAACAAAAGCACGGGGAGACGCGGGGAAGCTACGCAGATCAGTTCCAGGGGCAAGTCTTCCACCTTCAGGTCAACCAGGGAAGCAGGAAGGACCAGGAGAAAGAGAAGGAAAGAGAAGGCGAAGAAGATGGAGGAAGTAATGAAGGAGATGGTCAAGGTGCAGGTGACCAATAGGCCCAGAGGGGCGCGTTGTAATGAGCAGGCAGCTCCTCGATGATGAATGAAGAGGTCTCAGGTAACACCTTGACTAAGTGGTTTGGGGAAGGTGTTGAGTTCCTCTGCCTCTAGGTGAAGGTAAGCACCAAGGACGTGGATGGGTACTCCGCTCCCATTTGGTAAGATCCCCGACTAGAGACCATTCTCCGGGCTCAGTCATGCCGGTAGATGGGAGACTCATTGGGTCAACTCGCTACTTGACTAAGTGGCTTGGGGAAGGTGTTGAGTTCCTCTGCCTCCAGGTGAAGGTAAGCACCTAGGACGTGGATGGGTACTCCGCTCCCATTTGGTAAGATCCCCGACTAGAGACCATTCTCCAGGCTCAGTCATGCCGGTAGATGGGAGACTCATCGGGTCGACTCGCTACTTGACTAAGTGGCTTGGGGAAGGTGTTGAGTTCCTCTGCCTCCAGGTGAAGGTAATCACATAGGACGTGGATGGGTACTCCGCTCCCATTTGGTAAGATCCCCAACTAGAGACCATTCTCCGGGCTCAGTCATGCCGACAGATGGGAGACTCATCGGGTCGACTCTCTACTTGACTGAGTGACTTGGGGAAGGTGTTGAGTTCTTATGCCTCCAGGTGAAGGTAAGCACCTAGGACGTGGATGGGTACTCCACTCCCATTTGGTAAGATCTCCAACTAGAGACCATTCTCCGGGCTCAGTCATACTGGCAGATGGGAGACTCATCGGGTCGACTCGCTACTTGACTAAGTGGCTTGGGGAAGGTGTTGAGTTCCTCTGCCTCCAGGTGAAGGTAAGCACCTAGGATGTGGATGGGTACTCCGCTCCCATTTGGTAAGATCCCCGACTAGAGACCATTCTCCGGGCTCAGTCATGCCGGCAGATGGGAGATTCATCAGGTCGACTCGCTACTTGACTAAGTGACTTGGGGAAGGTGTTGAGTTCCTCTGCCTCCAGGTGAAGGTAAGCACCTAGGACGTGGATGGGTACTCCGCTCCCATTTGGTAAGATCCCCGACTAGAGACCATTCTCCGGGCTCAGTCATGCCGGCAGATGGGAGACTCATCAGGTCGACTTGCTACTTGACTAAGTGGCTTGGGGAAGGTGTTGAGTTCCTCTGCCTCCAGATGAAGGTAAGCACCTAGGACGTGGATGGGTACTCCGCTCCCATTTTGTAGGATCTCCGACTAGAGACCATTCTCCAGGCTCAGTCATGTCGGCAGATGGGAGACTTATTGGGTCGACTCACTACTTGACTAAGTGTCTTGGGAAAGGTGTTGAGTTCCTCTGCCTCCTGGTGAAGGTAAGCACCTAAGAAAGTGTGGTTAGATCTTAAAGTTACTCTAGAGGGGGGGGGGGGGGGGGTGAATAGAGTGTTAAAAGTTTTTCACTTAATTTTATAGCGGAATTAAAAAAGTAATACTTATATGTGTATTGAGTGAGTAATAAAAACAAACACAAAGAGAGCACACAGCACAATACAGAAAAATAAATACAACACAGAGGACACAAGGATTTTATAGTAGTTCCCCACTAAACCTGGGTACGTGTACTCTTCTAACACCCTTGGTAGGAATCCACTAGGTTTTTGATCAGGTGCCCTATCACCAATGGGGTTTTGATCAGGTGCCCAAAACACAGAGGAGCTTTTGATCAGGTGCTCTAACCAAACTACAGGTTTATGTTCAGGTGCCCTACCACCAAGGGGTTAAGTTTTGAAGGGAGTTATAACCTTGTACAAGATGAGATAAGAAGGGTTTAGATGTTCTTCTCTGTCAATATTCTGGGAGAAGACTATTGGATTGATGATGTAAAGCTCCCCTTGTCTGATATAAAATGTTTGACAGTCGATGGCTGGAGCTTTCTCTTGAATGTACTGATCTTCCTGTAGCTGATGAATCTGAGAGAATAAGTTCCTCAAATTATTGTTGCTCTTTGAAGACCTGATCTTGCAGCAGAGATCTGAGATAAGTATGTTGATATTGTTCTCAGAGAATGAGGGTGCGGCTTGAAGAAGATGAAGATGATCTGTAAAAATTTTGTTCTTCTTTTTCTTCCTGTAACCTTCTGAAGAATAGTATTCTTCTCTGTCGACAACTTCCTATTATTGAATTCCTGTAATTGCTGTCGTGAAAACTGTGTATCTTCTTCCTTATTTTGTTTTTCAAAACTCTGACAGATTTGAAATTCAAATCCTCTGTATAAGGAGTATAATAATCTGAATTGAATGTTTCCTTGGAACTACATGCAAGACTTTAATTCATTTTCCTTTTTAATTAATGATATCCTTTTCCGCCAAACGGCTATTTTCTCGGGAAGAGAATGGAAAGGAATAATATAAAAAGGAAGGATATAATCCTTGACTTATCTGGATTAAATACAGTCGTTGCTGAAAGATCTGTGTTCAGAGAATATTATAACTGATCTTTTGAAATAAATATGCTGTAGAGAAATTTTTGTCGATCTGAATAAACAAGTTCGTCGAACAGAATTGGATTCGTCGATCTCAGAGATGAGTTCATCGACCTGAAGATATTCGTCGAACGCAGACTGAGTTTGTCGAATGGACGCTGGAGTTCGTCGAACTGAGAGAACTTATCTGCTGGCCTGGCTAGAGAACTAAGTTCGTCGAGCTGAGAAAATACTTTCATCGATCTGAACATCTGGTACTTATTCTTCGAACGCAGAGCTGAGTTCGTCGAACGCTGAGACTAGGAGGTTCGTCGAACGCTGAGACTTGATCAACTGCTGAGACTTGGTCAACCGTTGAGACGAGGTCAACCACTGAGATGAGTTTCATCGACCGCTGAGACGAGCTTCATCAACCGCTGAGATTAGCTTTCGTCGACCGCTGAGAGCATTTTGTCAAATGCAGAGAGGAGTTCGTCGAACGCAGAATGATGTCGTCGAACACAGAACCGCTGATCCGCTGAGACGCTGAGATTGAATCAAGCCATTTTTCGAAAGCAGAATGCAAGACGTTCATCAAACGCAGAGAGCATTTCGTCGAACGCAGTATTGAGTTCGTCGAACGGAGAAACTAAATCTTTTCCTTAGTTCTTTCAGCCTAAAACCTTGACCTTTAAGACTATACATTGGGGTCAACTTAGTCCTAATAAACAGATAGTGATCCTATCCCAAATCAGTAATAGGGTTGTTCTAACAATCTCCCCCTATTTGGGTTAGGACACTATTTGACAAAAATTAAAACAAACAAAACACAGAGTATATATATATATATCTGACATATTATACACATTTCAGCAGATATAAAAGAAATATGATACTCTGAGTTTAGAAACATTACATTTGAAAACAGAAATAATAATAACAAACAATCAGAACCTTTTATCTTTCTGAATTCTTACTTTCTGACTTTCTGAATTCTGATATTGTCTTCAGCTTTCTGAATTTGATTATCTGAACTGTATCTGCTATATCTGAATTTGATATCTGAGCTGTGGCAAAAATTGATTATCTGAATCTGTCATTGTTGCTTCTTCTATATCAAAAGCTATATATGAATCTGCATTAAGCTGGAGCAAACACTGCATCTGAAATTGCATTATGTGAAGCTTGTTCATAAGTCATCTTCCCCTTTCTGAAAGCATCTCCCCCTGAGATTGGAGGTTCTTTATAAAGCTTCTCCCCTTGAAACTATCTCCCCCTGCCTAGTTCATAGAACATCTCCCCCTGAGCAAAAACTACATTATATGGAGCTTCTTCATAAACTTCTCCCCCTGCCTAGTTTCAGGAAGGCCTGAAGCTAGGCCCCTTGAAGAAGGGACATATGAGGAGGTAGGGAAGGATGCAATCTTTATATTGCTATTGTTCCTGCAAAATAAAATAGAGATCTAGTGAAAAGGAACTGGAAAGAGAAGCAGTTTCTGTAGGCATTCAGTTAAAATAAAAGATTTGATTATAATGAAATAAATTCAGAAACAAAAGCTTCATCAAAAATGCGTTCGACAAAAAATAATTTTTCGTCGATCTCGGTTCGACGATCTAGATGACTTCGTCGATCTCCGTTCGACGAACAACTAGATTTCGTCGAGCTCAGTTCGATGAAGAGATGGGATAAGTAGAAAATTTAATTTTTAGCGGATTGAATCTCCATCTATCATACCTAGCTGATTTATAAAGAAGATATGTTTCTTTTCATCCAAGGGTTTGGTGAAAATATCAACCATTTGCAAATCAGTAGAAATGAATTGTAGGCAAATTTTATTTTTATCCACATTATCTCTGATAAAGTGGTGCCTAATTTCTGTGTTTAATCATACTATGGAGAACTGGATTTTGTGTTATAGATATTGCACTAGTATTGTCACAAAATATAATTGAATTATTTAGATTGATACCATAGTCTAGGAGCTAATTTTGTATCCACAATATTTATGAGCAACAACTGCTTGCAGCTATGTATTCAGCTTCAGCTGATGATGTAGACACGGATGTTTATTTCTTACAAAACCAAGACACAAGCCTATAACCAAGAAACTGACAAGTTCCTGATGTGCTTTTCCTGTCTACTCTGCATCCAGCATAATCAGAATCTGAGAATCCAGTTAATTCAAATTCTGAAGTTGTTGGATACCAGAGTCCTAGATTTGGACAACCCTTTATATATCTCAAAATTCTTTTTAGTAAAATTAGGTGAGATTCTTTGGGGTTAACTTGGAACCTAGCACAAATACAGGTAGCAAGCATTATATCAGGCCTGCTTGCTATTAAATAAAGTAATGAGCCAACAATTGCTCTATATACTTTCTGATCAGCAGGTTTCCCTGATTCAACATTATGTACAATAGCATTTGAGGGCATGGGTGTTTTCATGGTGGAAGCATCAGACATACCAAACCTTTTCACTAATTTCTTAGCATACTTGGATTGTGATATGAATATGCCATTTGGAGTTTGCTTCACTTGAAGACCAAGGAAGTATGATAACTCACCCATAATACTCATTTCAAATTTAGATTGCATCAGGTTTGAAAACCTTTTGCATAAATTTGAATCAGTGGAGACAAATATGATATCATCTACATATATTTGAACTAGTAAAGTTTGATTTTTATGTATCCTGAAAAATAGGGTTTTATCAACTATGCCTCTACAGAAATTGTTCTCCAAAAGAAAATTAGCTAAGGTCTCATACCATGCTCTGGGAGCTTGTTTGAGACCATAGAGAGCTTTATTAATCTTAAATACATAAGAGGAGTGAGTTGGAGAGATAAAACCTGGTGGTTGTTCCACATAGACTTCTTCTTTGATGTCTCCATTAAGAAATGAACTCTTCACATCCATCTAGTATACTTTGAATTTCTTGAATGCAGCAAAGGCCAGAAAAATCTTGATAGCTTCAAGTCTTGCAACAGGAGCAAAGGTCTGATCATAGTCAATTCCTTCTTCCTGTGAATATCCTTGGGCTACCAATCTTGCTTTGTTTCTGACTATGTTGCCTTGATCATCTAGCTTGTTCCTGAAGACCCACTTGGTGCCAATGACAGGATGGCCTCTTAGTTTTGGAACCAAATCCCATACCTTGTTACTTTCAAATTGATTGAGCTCCTCTTGCATTGCAAGAATCCAATTTGGATCTTGTTCTGCATCTTTTATGGATTGAGGTTCAATCTGGGATAGGAAACAAGTGTGCATCTGATTTTGGTGTAGTTGATGCCTTGTTTGAACACCTGCTGAAATATCTCCAATGATTTGGGATATTGGATGATCTCTAACTGTGATGTGATCAACAGTTGGAGTTGGTTCAGTAATGGTATCCACTTGGGGAATTTGTTCAGCTGTCATTTGATTTGAACTGTTAGCAAGATCTGGATTATCTTCTTCTTCACTGTCTTCAATATTTTGAGTGATGGAAGTAGTGATTCTTCATTCTGTAGATCTAATCCATTAAGCTCTTCACATAGAGCTGGTACCTACAAGGTATTTTTGGTAGAGGTGGTATTCCTCTCCTCAATTAACATGTTAGTCTCATCAAAGGATACATGCATGGACTCTTCTATCTTAAGAGTAAATTTGTTGTAAACTCTGTATGCTTTACTAGAAAGAGAATATCCAAGGAATATGCCTTCAACAGCTTTTGCTTCAAACTTCCTTAGATACTTCTTGTCATTGTTATGCACATAGCATTTACAGCCAAATATCTTAAAATAGTTAACCTTGGGCTTTTTATTCTTAAGTAATTCATAAGGAGTTTTACCCTTAAGCTTATGTATCAGGCTTCTGTTCAACACATAATTTGATGTGTTCATTGCCTCTGCCCAAAAAGAGAGTAGCATGTTTGCATCAGCAAGCAATGTAGTTATTGATTCAATAAGGGTTCTATTTTTCCTTTCAGCTACCCCATTTTGTTGAGGAGTTCTAGGAGCAGAAAAACATTGCTTGATCCCTTCTTTTCCACAGAATTCTCTCATCAGAAGAGATTCAAACGCAGTGCCATGATCACTTCTGATCAATGCAACTAGAGTAGAGTACTCAATCTTGATGGACCTGAGAAAGTCTGTCAGAACACTGAAGGTGTCAGACTTGTTCCTAAGAAAGAACACCCAAGTGAATCTTGAGAAGTCATCTACAATAACTAGAGAGTAATGCTTCCCTCCTTGACTTTGTATTGCAGTAGGTCCAAAAAGGTCCAAGTGCAGTAAGTAGAAAATCCTAGGTGAATCACTCTTGGATAAAGATTTAAACTACTTCTAGTTTGTTTACCTAATTGACAAGCCCTGTAGAGTCCTTCCTTTTTGTATGAACCAGAAGGCAGTCCTCTAGCAAGATTGTCCTTAAAAAACTTAGATATAGTTCTAAGGTTAATATGTCCTAGCCTTTTATTCCATAATTCATTTGTTTTACTTATAGAATTGAATAAGCAAATATATGAGTTGGCAAAGTCAAAATTGACTAAATAAATGTTTCCATGTCTAATACCAGATAACACATTAATGTTTGTATTATTGGTAATAAGACATAAGGAACGATTGAAAGTTACCTGATAACCTTCATCACATAACTGGCTTATGCTGATGAGGTTGTGCTTCAGACCCTTGACATAAGCTACCTCTTTGAAGGTGACTGCTCCAACTTTGATCTGTCCATATCCTTTTGGTTTGTCCATAGTTGGAGTCTCCAAAGATCACTTTGGGTCCAAGCTTTGCCTTGTAGTTGCTCAGGTTGGCCTTGTTTCCTGTCATGTGCTTTGAACATCCACTATCCAAATACCATTGTTCTTTTAATTTTGGATAGCCCTGTACCTGCACAACAGAAAAAAAAACTAGTTATTTTTGACCCAGAGTACCTTGGGTCCTTTTGTTTTTCCAGAAAACTCTGAAATAAAAGACATTTCAGGTTGATCCTTATAACCTTGTGGATGATATCTCCTTGGAGGAATTATCCACTCAGTGAAAGGCTTGAAAGTATGTGAAGAATACAAATTCCTTAGATTTTTTGTATAGTTTCCATTCGACGAATTCAGGTGAGTTCGTCGATTGCCGTTCGACGAAGTGAAGTGCTTTTGTCGAGCGTCGTTCGAATAATAACTATACTGGAAATCTGTCTTCAGAGTTTGCCGATCTCCGTTCGATGAAGTGAATTCATTTCGTCGAGCTCTGTTCGACGAATTCTGCTGAATTCCTTTATTCTTAACAGCTTTGCTTGAAATGTTTTTATTTACTTCTACAACTCTTTGCTCTTAGCAGAAATGAATTTTATTGGTGTAGAAAGTATGTTCTTCTTAATAAGAGGTGGCTCACTTGATGATGCACCCAAGCCCAGTTTGCCACTTAATCTGGCATTTACTGTGCTTGTGATGTCCATCAGTTTGATACTTCTCCCATTTAGGGATTCTTCAAATTTCTTAGCCTCGGATAACTTGTTCTCAATGAGAATAATATGTTCTCTGGAGGCAGCCAAATCTTTCTTAAGATTAGCATTTTCTTCACTGAGTTGGTTCATTTCAGCCAACTTATTTCTGAGAGAGATTATTTCCTTCTCAGATTTGATTAAATCTAAGCAAAGAACTTTGAATTCAATTGAATCAAAATCAAAATTAGATATTACCTGATCACTGTCAGCTTCTGATTCTGATTCTTCTGAATTACTTCCCGAGGCATTGATAGCCATCATGTAGAAGTTCCTTTATTCTTTATCATCACTGGAGCTGGATGATGATGCATATTCTGACTCACTGTTTGAGTCACATATTACCATCAAACATTGGCCTTTTTTTTATTCTTCTTCATCTTCAAAAGAACTGGATGAAGATTCTGATTCTGTTTCACTCCAAGTTTCAGCTACAAATCCTCGTCCCTTATGCTTGTGTTTGTGGGAGGAAAACTTGTTGGAGTGCCTCCTTTCTTCTTTGTCTTTTCTCTTCTCCTTCTTCTGATTCTCTGGACACTCTGGCAGAATGTGTCCAGGTTTCCTGCAGCTAAAACAGATAATTTCTGTAGAATTTGACTTATCATACCTTGGCTTTTCTATGGATCTTGAATCCTTCTTTCTGAAATCCTTTCTAGCCATCTTGTAGAACATTTTGGCTAGAAGGCTCATGAACTCCACTTCTCCTGGAGCTTTTTCTTCTTCTTCAGTAGCTTGGAAAGCTACACTTTTCTCCTTCTTGGATGCTGGAGATGAGGTGGATTGTTCAGCTTCTTTGGATTTGATAAGCTGCTCATTGAATTTGAGTTTGCCTAACAAGCTCTCAGTGGAGATCTCATTAAGTCTTCTGGCTTCCTTGATTGGCCAGATCCTAGAGTCCCATGTGCTGGGGAAGCACATAAGGATCTTATCATTGACCTCAGTGATGGAGATCACTTTGTCCAAGGTCTTCAGCTCATTGATTATGAGGCTGAGCCTGTTATACATATCAGCTACTCTCTCGGATTCTCCTTTCTTGAAATTTTCATACTGGGAGATTAGGTGAGATCTTCTATCCTTTATTTCATCTGCTGATCCTTCAACCATATTGTTGAGGGAGGTCCAGATTTCCCTTGCTGAAGTGCATTCCACAACTTTTTGGAAAATGTCATCAGATGTGCCAATATGTTCATAGCTTTGGCATCAACACTTCTCTACTTCTTCTGTGCCTCTATCCACTCAGGAGGTGGAACAACATTGTTGTTAGTTGTGGTTTCAGCACTTGTTGTTGTTGTAGGTGTTGGAGGTCCTGTCAAAATAACATTAAAAATTTCCTCACCAATAGAATTCATGTACAATCTGATCCTTGCCTTCCATAGTGCAAACTTACTTAGATTGCACATAGGAGGTCTTGTGCTTGAATATTCTTTCTTTGGTGTCATGAGGTTTTAAGAAAAAGAAAACTCTAAAATAAATTTAAGATCTAATTGATCTTCCGATTCAGGTGTTAGCCTGTATACAATCAACCAACCTCTGATACCAATTGAAAGTGAGGTTAGATCTTAAAGTTACTCTAAAGGGGGGGTGAATAGAGTGTTAAAAGTTTTTCACTTAATTTTATAGCGGAATTAAAATAGTGATGCTTATATGTGTATTGAGTGAGTAATAAAAACAAACACAAAGAGAGCACACAGCATTATACAGAAAAATAAATACAACACAGAGGACACAATGATTTTATAGTATTTCCCCACTAAACCTGGGTACGTCTATTCTTCTACCACCCTTGGTAAGAATCCACTAGGTTTTTGATCAGGTGCCCTATCACCAATGGGGTTTTGATCAGGTGCCCAAAACACATAGGAGCTTTTGATCAGGTGCTCTAACCAAACTACAGGTTTTTGTTCAGGTGCCCTGCCACCAAGGGGTTAACTTTTGAAGGGAGTTATAACCCTGTACAAGATGAGATAAGAAGGGTTTAGATGTTCTTCTCTGTCAATATTCTGAGAGAAGACTAGTGGATTGATAATGTAAAGATCCCCCTGTCTGATATATAATGTTTGACAGTAGATGGCTGGAGCTTTCTCTTGAATGTACTGATCTTCCTGTAGCTGATGAATCTGAGAGAATAAGTTCCTCAGATTATTGTTGCTCTTTGAAGATCTGATCTTGCAGCAGAGATCTGAGATAAGTATGTCGATGTTGTTCTCAGAGAATGAGGGTGCTTCTTGAAGAAGATGAAGATGATCTGTAAACTTTTGTTCTTCTTTTTCCTCCTGTAACCTTCTGAAGAATAGTATTCTTCTCTGTCGACAACTTTCTGTTATTGAGTTCCTGTAATTGTTGTCGTGAAAATTGTGTATCTTCTTCCTTATTTTGTTTTTCATAACTCTGACAGATTTGAAATTCAAATCCTCTGTATAAGGAATATAATAATCTGAATTGAATGTTTCCTTGGAAATGCACGCAAGACTTTAATTCCTTTTCCTTTTTAATTAATGATATCCTTTTCTGTCAAACGGCTATTTTCTCGGGAAGAGAATGGAAAGGAATAATATAAAAAGGAAGGATATAATCCTTGACTTATCTGGATTAAATACAGTCGTTGCTGAAAGATCTGTGTTCAGAGAATTTTATAACTGATCTTCTGAAATAAATTTGTTGTAGAGAAATTTTAGTCGATCTGAATAAACAAGTTTGTCGAACAGAATTTGATTCGTCGATCTCAGAGATGAGTTCGTCGACCTGAAGATATTCGTCGAATGCAGACTGAGTTTGTCAAACGAACGCTGGAGTTCGTCGAACTGAGTGAACTTATCTGTTGGCCTGGCTGGAGAACTAAGTTCATCGAGCTGAGAAAATACTTTCGTCGATCTGAACATCTGATACTTATTCGTCGAACGCTGAGACTTGATCAACCGCTGAGACTTGGTCAACCGCTGAGACAAGGTCAACCGCTGAGACGAGGTTCATCGACCGCTGAGACAAGCTTCATCAACCGCTAAGACGAGCTTTTGTCGACCGCTGAGAGCATTTCGCCGAACGCACAGAGGAGTTCGTCGAATGCGGAATGAGGTCGTCGAGCGCAGAACTGCTGAGCCGCTGAGACGCTGAGATTGAATCAAGCCGTTCGTCGAACGCAGAATGCAAGACGTTCGTTGAACACAGAGAGCATTTCATCGAACGCAGTATTGAGTTCGTCGAACGCAGAAACTGAATCTTTTCCTTAGTTCTATCAGCCTAAAACATTGACCCTTAAAACTATACATTGGGGTCAACTTAGTCCTAATAAACAGATAGTGATCCTAGCCCAAATCACTAATAGGGTTGTTCCAACAACCAATGACGTGGATGGGTACTCCGCTCCCATTTGGTAAGATCCCCGACTAGAGACCATTCTCCGGGCTCAGTCATGCCGGCAGATGGGAGACTCATCGGGTCGACTCGCTACTTGACTAAGTGTCTTAGGGAAGGTGTTGAGTTCCTATGCCTCCAGGTGAAGGTAAGCACCTAGGACGTGGATGGGTACTCCGCTCCCATTTGGTAAAATCCCCGACTAGAGACCATTCTCCGGGCTCAGTCATGCCGGCAGATGGGAGATTCATCGGGTCGACTCGCTACTTGACTAAGTGACTTGGAAAGATGATGAGCTCCTCTGCCTCCAGGTAAGTTTGGCCCCTAGGACACGGATAGGTATTCCACCTCCAGTTGGTTTGAAAAAGTGTTGAGTTCCTCAGCCTCCATGTAAGCTAGGCCCCTAGGACGCGGATAGGTATTCCACCTCCAGTTGGTTTGAAAACATGTTGAGTTCCTCTGCCTCCATATAAGCTAGGCCCCTAGGACGCGGATGGGTACTCCGCCCCCAATTGGTTTGGGAAGGTGCTGGGTTCCTCTGCCTCCAGGCAAGCTAAGCCCATAGGGCGTGGACGGGCACTCCGCCCCCAATTAATTTGGAAAGGTGTTGAATTCCTCTTCCTCCAGGTAAGCTAAGCCCCTAGGACGTGGACTGGTTCTCTGCCTCAGTTGCTTCAATAAGATGGTTGAGTTCCTCTACCTCAAGGTGAAGGTAAGCACCTAAGACGTGGATTGGATCTCTGCCTCAGTTGCTCCAATAAGATGGTTGAGTTCCTCTACCTCAAGGTGAAGGTAAGCACCTAAGATGTGGACTGGTTCTCTGCCTCAGTTGCTTCAATAAGATGGTTGAGTTCCTCTACCTCAAGGTGAAGCTAAGCACCTAAGATGTGGATTGGAT
Source organism: Dactylorhiza incarnata (assembly GCA_033032865.1). Lineage (NCBI taxonomy): Eukaryota > Viridiplantae > Streptophyta > Magnoliopsida > Asparagales > Orchidaceae > Dactylorhiza > Dactylorhiza incarnata. Next base: position 14,136,886 of record JAWHQI010000028.1, read on the forward strand.
CTCTGTCTCAGTTGATTCAATAAGATGGTTGAGTTCCTCTACCTCAAGGTGAAGGTAAGCACCTAAGACGTGGATTGGATCTCTGCCTCAGTTGCTTCAATAAGATGGTTGAGTTCCTCTACCTCAAGGTGAAGGTAAGCACATAAGACGTGGACTGGTTCTCTGCCTCAGTTGCTTCAATAAGATGGTTGAGTTCCTCTACCTCAAGGTGAAGGTAAGCACATAAGACGTGGACTGGTTCTCTGCCTCAGTTGCTTCAATAAGATGGTTGAGTTCCTCTACCTCAAGGTGAAGGTAAGAACTTAAGACGTGGATTGGATCTCAGCCTCAGTTGCTTCAATAAGATGGTTGAGTTCCTCTACCTCAAGGTGAAGGTAAGCACCTAAGACGTGGGTTGGATCTCTGCCTCAGTTGCTTCAATAAGATGGTTGAGTTCCTCTACCTCAAGGTGAAGGTAAGCACCTAAGACGTGGATTGGATCTTTGCCTCAGGTGCTTCAATAAGATGGTTGAGTTCCTCCCACTCCAGGTGAGCTTGGCTCCTTATTAGGTGTGGAGTTTCCCCCACCTCCATGTGAGCTTGGCTCCCTGTCAGGTGTGGAGTTGCCGCCTTCCTCCTTTGGTCAAGTTCAATTCGACCTAAGGTGTTGACCTTTCTCCACCTCCAGTTGAGCTCGGCTCATATGAGGGTTGTTAAGTGGAGAAAGGTCTGCCTTCCACCTCAGGTCGAGCTCGGCTCGACTAAGGGTGTTGAGTTTTTCTCCACCCCAGGTCAAGTTCAATTCGACCTAAGGTGTTGAGCTTTCTCCACCTCCAGTTGAGCTCGGCTCATAGGAGGGTTGTTAAGTGGAGAAATGTTTGCCTTCCACCTCAGGTCGTGCTCGGATCGACTAAGGGTGTTGAGTTTTTCTGCACTTCAGGTCAAGTTCAATTCGACCTAAGGTGTTGAGCTTTCTCCACCTCCAGTTGAGCTCGGCTCATAGGAGGGTTGCTAAGTAGAGAAAGGTTTGCCTTCCACCTCAGGTCGAGCTCGGCTCGACTAGAGGTGTTGAGTTTTTCTCCAGCTAAGGTCAAGATCAATTCGACCTAAGGTGTTGAGCTTTCTCCACCTCCAATTGAGCTCGGCTCATAGGAGGGTGGTTAAGTCGAGAAAGGTTCGCGTTCCGCCCCAAGTTAGGTTCAGTTGAAAAACACGGCAGGATCATCCCGTTGGCAGGGCCCTTCGTGGATCACTCTAGGGTCCCACCTACTCGTCAAATAGGTGGGTTGGACTTTCTTTCCGAGCTTAAGGAAAGCTCGAAAAGAGCGGGGATTGTGTACAACCCTTATATTTTACGAGTCGGTGTGAACCGACACGGATGAGGTCGTGATGGAAAAGGTGACCGCGACGCAGCAAACCGAACCAGTGGAGGTCGTCAAGACAAAACAGAGAGATGAAAGACTTTAATTAAGGGTAGCTAATCACCTAGAAGGGGGGTGAATAGGTTATTTAAAGATTATTGTTGTTCTTGATTATAACCAAGATAAAAATGACCAGAGCTTTCAAGAAATAAAAACACACACAGAAAAGGACACACAGATTTTTATAGTGGTTCCCCTTATCTTGGGTAATCCACTTTCCCCCTTCTCCCCTTCTAGCAGTGTGCTAGATAGGGTTTATAGCTCCTCCAGATCTCAGACCACAAACAGGTCTTACAGCTCAGATCACAACAGATCTTACAGTGTCAGATCACACAGATCTTACTAACTCAGATCACACGGATACTACCTCAGCCTTTATAACTAGGCCTACAGCTCAGATTCACCCCTGAATCCTACAACTCAGATCACACCTGATCTTACAACTCAGATCCTTGACAGATCCTACACTCAGATCTGACAACTCAGATCCTACAGGAATTTATAAAGAGAATAACAAATACTTAGACTCAGATTTGAGATTGTTGAGCCTTCTTGATCTGCCTGAATGATCAGACAGAAATCTTCAAAAGAACGGCAGCAGAAAATGATCTTCTTGATTCGACAGGCTGTGATGACTGTTCTTCTTTTTAGGAAGATAGATTCTTCCTTCTTGATCTTCTTCTTTCAGAAAGAGGTATCAGCACCAGATTGCTGAATGAAATCTTCAATTTAGATTGGTTCTGAAAGGGAAGATGACTTCTCCAGATTCTTCACTCAAACTTTCTCTCAAATTGATGGAGACGATAATGGCTTTTGAAAGATAGGAAAAACTTTTCTAACTTAACTTTTCTTCACTTCCATCACTGCATAACCCATAGGTCATGCCTTCTATTTATAGCCCATCATCTGCAATGTCTGTTACGCTCCTCCACATCAGCATGACGTTATGTCTTCAACGGTCTTCAATGGAAACAAAGACTCAGCTAGTTATAGAAGATATTCCTCAGTTCAGAGTATTTGTAGAAGAGGCGTTGAGCACTTAACATCTCTGTCGATGCTTTTTCAATTAGGCGTCGTGCGATATTTAGACGCTCGACGCATACTCCTTAGACTGAAGCTCTCGACTCCTCCTTCTCAGGCGTTGAGCAATCATCACTTAGTCGGCGCTTTTTATCTGAAGAAGTCGAGCAACGTACAGGAGCTCGACGCTTCTTAACTATGCCTCTATATCTCGACACTTCTGGTTGGCGCTGAGCTGACTGAAGTTATGTCGACACTTCTCTTTCCAAGGCGTCGAGCGATATAACATGGCTCGACGCTTCCAAACTTGGTCTCAGAACTTCAGCGGCGACCTTGTCTATTTGAGTAGTAGACATGAGTCAACGCTTCTGGGTCACAGGCGTCGAGCGATGTATGATGTCTCGACGCTTGTGAACTTGAATGAATTCCATGAACTTTTTGCCTGACCTGATCTCCTGCACATTGATTCTAGAGAGTATATCAAATACATTCTGAGATATATCTTTGACTTAGGAATGGACTTCTCCAAATCTAAGACATTGTGGGCAATGATCCCAACAATCTCCCCCTTTTTGAAGAAGTCATAATCTCAGTCAATGATATATCTCTCTTTTCAAAGATAAACAATGTGTTCTAATCTCTATACAGGTAATCAAAATAAAGAGTATCAAACTTTATAAAATTAGATTACCAAAATATTCTATCCACAGAAATTATCTCAGACATGATTTCTCATATAAGCATAAAAACATAAGCAATTCAGAATAAGACATGTCACGAAGAGAGACAGAATCACATTACAGGCATATATATATATGATCATGAAAAATAGTTAACACTGGGAATTCATCAAGATTGTTCAAAAATATATCAATTACATTCTTCTGAAAGTAAAAAGTAAAGATTAAATTTCTAAAGCTGCCCAGGATCCTTGAATTCAATTCCTCTTCTGGCTCTTTTGGAGAGTGCTTCAGCAACTTCCTTTCTCCTCTTGAAATAGCCATATGGCTTTGGAAAGTATCTGATTGGCTCCATTTCTCCTGCCTGGACCTTCCCATCCATTTTGTCAGCCTTGAATTTGATCTTTAGTTCCTCTTGATCCCTATGCTTTAACCATTCAGCTTCAGAATACCACTTTCCTCTTTCCTCTGGGTTATTTTTCACAGCTTCCCATGCTGACAAAATCAATTCTCTGGAAGATGGAGACCAATGTTCAAAATCAACTCTTGATTGAACCTCTTCTCTGAACTTTCTTTTACTTGATTCTACTTGCTCACTAGTAAAATTCTCTCTTTTACTTTTATCCTCAGGACTATACATTTTAGCAATCTGCTTTTGAACCTGAGTAAGAGAGGCTGGCCTTGTCTCAGAGACTTGATCATTCTCATAGTCTATGGGAGGATATCCAAGAGTTTCTCTTATAGAGTTTGAGGTCCACACAGCATGTTCAGAACTAGCTTGAATCATTGACCTCTCCCCCTTTAGGACTTCTTCAACAATGTGATCTCTCAAAGTATTCTTCTGAAATCTGACTTGACCTTCCAAGTGATTAACTCCACTTTCAATGGTTTTCTTTACTTTAAAGAGATGATCATCTATAGTATTTGCATGCAACTTTGCTTGATCTTTTAGAACTGTGGAGCTCTCATCAATTTTTACCAAGATATCAGCATTCTGCTGTTGCAGTCTAGCTTCAATCTTATTTGTACATGTTAAGATTTGTGTTATCTGTTCTTTATACAAAACTTGCATATTGCTGCTTAGTATTCCTTGGTTTGTCTGAACATCATCCACTGTCTTTGTAATTCCAGCTTGAAATTCTTTAATAACCTTTGATGTTTCTTTGATTACATCAAGCTGTTCAGTTGTATAATCTACTGAAACACCAGCTCTCTTAAAGAACTTTACCATCTCCTTTCTTAATGTAGATATCTGATGATTGACTTCAAATCTAACCAATTTCAGTTGGAAATCTACCTCATTTTTCATTTTTGTATTATTCTCCTCAATATATTGTTCTAATAATCTTCTTTGATTATTCAGCAACACTTCCAGCTGAGGTAGAATAGGACTAAGATCCACATGGATTTCCTTTTCCATTTCAACACCTTTGCTGCTCTCTTCTCTGATTAAGGAATCATCTCTCTGGGTCATATGGGAGCTAGAGGATTCTATCTTGATAACCTTCTCAGCAGGTTTCTTTGGTGCTTCAGGCTCTCCTTCTACCTCCATAGCATCAATTACAGAATTCTCTTTAGCAGGGATCTCAGCCTGAGACTCCCCCTCAAATGGTGCATTATCTTCAGCTGGGAATTCATCTTGAGGCTCCCCCTCAGTCTCTGCATTGATCAGATCAATTTTATCCTGAGCAGGGATCTCATCCTGAGCCTCCCCCTCAACTACAGCTTTGCTCATTTCAAAATTGTTCTGAGCAGGAATCTCATCTTGAGTCTCTTTCTCATTTAGAAAAACCCCTTCAAGTCTAGCAGGGGATACATGAAGACTTCCACTTTCTTCTTCTCCTTTCTCACTCTCATCCTTTGGAGTATCAGGAGAACTGTCCCTTGCATTGTTCCCTTCTTCATCTTCAGATGTTGTAAGGTTTGGATCATGAATTGGAGTAGATTTAGATTTTCTTTTGGAGGAGGATGAGCTGGATGAACTTGAAGAACTTGAAGAAACCTTCTTCTTTTGCTTCTTTGCTTTCTTCTGCTTGGGAGAAGGATCTGCTGGAGGAGGATTAGATAAGACTCTGTCCCATCTCTCTATCATTCTCATATCCATTTTCTTCATGTGGTTTATCTTTGATCCAAGTTTATTATTCAAAGAGTCAGGAGTGACTTTTACTAAATACAAAGACAATATCCTACCCATGTTGGGTACTTGGATACATTCAACTATCCTGTCAAACATAACTCTTCCCCAATCTGTTCTCAGAGAATGAATAATCCTTGTCAGTAGAATAAACATTTTTCTGGAAATTTTGTCATGTGATCCAGTCTTGCACAGCAGTCCCTTTCCTATCACATCTGTTATCAATTTACCTTTCGAATTCATTCCTTTTCTCAGAATACTTCCAGTGATTTCTCGTGAAGTTTCAATTCTGCACCAGATTTGTGCTAATTTAATCTGTTCAGAGGTCACCTCTTCTTCTTCTTCATTACTTTTTAACCTAGGCAGTTCTAGTGCCTTAGCGAGTCTAGAAGGAGTTATCTTAATCTTCTTACCATTCACACTGGTCTTAATCTTTGAATTGACAGAGTCTATTACTATGTTAGAGTATAGCTCTAATACCTCTCATTTCCAGATGAGAGTTGATTCAGACAGCACAAATTCCAGTCCTGCATTGTAGATTAATTCGATTGTTGATTTGATCTCCACTGAAGCTAATTGGAATCCATTTAAAACAAGTTCACTTCCTTCATAGAGATACTCACTGTTTTTGGGAGGCATTGTTGTTGATGAACGGAGTGAAAGAGAATTGATGGAGAGATTTTCTAGGGCAGCCAATTTCGAACTTAGAGAACTAGGGCATATGCACTAACGAAGTGTCTTCCCTATTTATAGAAGTTCTAATTCAAGAAGATGAATAGCCGCGCGCCGAACTTGTTTGACAAGATTGATCTAATGGTTCAAATTGATCCTGTTGAGACGGCCTAACTATGTTCGCATAAGCGTTGAGATCGCTCGACGCCATATATCTTCAGTCGACGCCAGGTGTCTTCTCCACGCCAGATATCTTCTCGACGCCAGATAATTTCTCTCGACGCCAGGTAACTTCTCCACTCACCTTATAGGACTCAATCATTATTTTCATTTATTTAATTCAAAACAACTTTAATCCACTTTTAACATACCTAATTCAATTTTAAAATTATTGAATTTAGTTTCATCCAAGGGTTTAGTAAATATGTCAGCACCTGTTTGTCAGTGGGAACATATTCAATTGAGATATCTCCATTTTCTACATGTTCTATAATGAAATGGTATCTTATTTCTATGTGCTTAGTTCTGCTATGAGATACAGGATTGTTAGCTATAGCAATAACATTAGTTGAATCACAAAATAGAGGAGATTTACTTAGCTGAACTTTATAGTCTTGGAGTTGGTGTTGAATCCATAGTAGCTGAGCACAGCAATTTCCAGCTGAGATGTACTCAGTTTCTGCTGTAGAAATAGCCACACTGGTCTGCTTCCTGCTACTCCAAGATATTAGTCTTTTGCCAAGAAATTGACATGTACCTGATGTACTTTTTCTATCCTCCTTGCATCATGCAAAATCAGCATCTGAAAAACCAATTAGTTCAAAATCATTGCTTCTAGGATACCAAAGGCCAAGATTAAGAGTGCCCTTCAGATATCTCAGGATTCTTTTGATAGCAGTGTAGTGAGATTCTTTAGGGTTCACTTGATATCTAGCACACACACATGTTGAGAACATAATGTCTGGCCTGCTAGCAGTTAGGTAGAGCAATGAGCCAATGATGCCTCTGTACAAGGTTTCATCGATAGGTTTCCCTTTTTCATCCTTGTCCAGTGACATATTTGCTGCCATTGGTGTCTTCATGACAGTGGAATTTTCCATTCCAAACTTCTTAATAATTTCTTTTGTGTACTTGGTCTGAGAAATGAAAATTCCTTCCTCAGACTGTTTCACTTGGAGTCCTAAGAAGTATTTAAGCTCACCCATGCTGCTCATTTCAAATTTCCCTTGCATAAGGTTTGCAAACCTTTTGCAAAGGTTATTATCAGTAGAGCCAAATATTATATCATCTACATATATTTGTACTAGAATAATGTGACCTTTAACTATCCTAAGAAACAATGTCTTATCTATCTTTCCTCTTGAGAATTTGTTCTCAATAGGAAATCTAGATAATGTCTCATACCAGGCTCTAGGTGCCTGTTTCAGACCATACAATGCTTTTAATAAAAGATAGACATGATTTGGATGAGTAGAGTCAATAAAACATGGGGGTTGTTCAACATATACTTCCTCCAATATTGTTCCATTAAGGAATGCTGACTTTACATCCATTTGATAGACTATTGATAATGCTATATTTATAGTTATTTTCACATAATATTTTATTAATAATTAATTTAATTTAATTTAGTTTTAGTTAATTTATCACTAATTTATTTTCTTTTTGTATTTTCAGGTAATTTTGGTTGCCAATAGCAATTTCAAGCTCATAAGACTAATCAGGAGAATATTTGGAGTATTTCTGCCGAAATCGCAAAGTACACGCCCCCGGTCACGGGCGTGACCTAGGGCATGACATTTTGTCACGACCGTGAACCAGCCCCGCGTATTCCAGTTGAAGGAGTCAGCCGCCACGTCAGATTAAAATTACACGCTCTCCGTCACGGGCGTGACTGAGGGCGTGACCTCAAATTCACGGGCGTGACTCGCCCGGAATGCATTCATTTCAGCCAGCAATCAATTCCCGCCATTTCTAGCTTACACGCCCTAGGTCACGGGCGTGACCGAGGTCGTGACCCTTCTGCAACCGCCAGTTTAACTCCAGATCGCGGCGTTTCCCGCCGTTTACAGACTCGTTCAAGACACGCCCTTGGTCACGGGCGTGACCTAGGCCGTGACCCGCCATGCAATTGATTTTTGGTAGTTTCTCTTCCCCAACGTCCCGGGCTTTCATGACAGCAATTACGCAGCTTACACGCCCTTGGTCACGGGCGTGACCAAGGGCGTGACTCCCCATTTTTTTCATCTATAAAAGGCAGCAATCTCCAGAAGTCAGGGGGTGCAATTTTGGAGTTTAATTTCAGCTTTAGTTTACTGCTTTTTATGTTCTAGCTACTTTTTCCTAAAGTTGTAAGTTTTTATTATTGCTATTTTAATTCAAGTATTGTTGTTTTCTTAATCATGTCTTTTTCCTCTTCTACTTGTATTCCCATCACTATGATGAGTAGCTAAATTTCCTTTAGCACTTGGTCATGATGAACTTTGGAATAAAATAAAATATGTTTTGAATCTTTCTAATTAGCAAACTCTCGTTTTGTTTATCTTCGATTTATCTTTGAATTATTTTGTTTTGATTTCATATGTCCGGAATATGACTTTCAATCTATGATTCGTTTGCTAGTGATCGAGAGATCCATGCGAACGAGGAGATCACTCAAAGATAAAAAGAGTTGTATGCATTCCTCGAGAGAGGGTGACACAAATCTTTCGGATTGGAGTCAAATCCAATAGTGGGGTTCACCGCTTAAAGCAAGCTTAGGGGGTTTCGACTTGCCGAGGGGTCTTAATCGATCAACCTAAGATTAGGTGGTAGTTCTCTCGAGAGAGGCTCTACCATATTTTGGGAACCTCCACGGTCGAGGATATTTCAATAAGAGTTTGCAGTTTCATCTTTTATAAAATTATATTTTATTCCAAAGGGATTCAAGACCAAGTGCTAATCCTTTTAATCATAATTTTTCTTCGTAGTTAATTTTCTCCAAATCATTTTTCCAAAACAAACCCAACTTTCGATCGATAAAATAATAGCTCTTCTTTGTGAGTAGAAGTACTCAACAAGCCCGGAAAAATACGACACTTGATTTTCTAAATCCTATACTATAAAGCGATAGGTACACTTGCCTTATCGAATTATACGTGGATAATATTCTAATTTTGCACAGCGCGAATTTATCTCATCAACTATGAAACCAGTGTGTGCTAGCTTTGTTTTTGATGATCACACCATTCTCATCCAGCTTATTCCTGAATACCCATTTGGTCCCTATGACTTTGTGTTTCTTTGGTCTTGGGACCAATATCCAGACTTTGCACCTTTCAAATTGATTTAGCTCTTCTTGCATAGCTAATATCCCTGAAGTGTCTTTATTGGCTTCATCAAACTTCTTAGGTTCTATTTTGGAAAGAAAGCTGTGATGCAAAGCCTCATGTATTGAGTTTCCTCTTCTGGTTTGCACACCATCATTTGGATTTCCTATGATCTGTTCTTTTGGATGATCCTTCAGATGTTTGGTTGCATTCCTCCACCTTTCATTTTCCCTTTGAGAGTCTGGTGCATCTGTTTGAGTAGGTTCTTCTAGAGGATCTGGATGAGGAGGTTCTTCAACAGCAATAGGTTCTTCATAATTGTCTTCTGCTTGAGGTTCATCCTCTCTAGTTACAATTATAGTCTCATTAGTTTCTCCATTATCCTCATTTTGTTGTTCATTGATATTCATCTCCTTCAATTTCTGTGTAGAACCTGCACAACTAGATAAACTTCCCAGATCCTTATAAATAAGGCTGGTTTCATCACATACAACATGTATAGATTCTTCTATCCTATTAGACTTTTTTGTTCAAAATTCTATAGGCTCTACTTTGACAGTTATACCCAACAAAGATTGCCTCATGTGCTTTTTCAGCAAATTTAGTGAGATGGTGCTTTCCATTATTTAATACAAAGCATTTACTACCAAATATTTTAAAATTGGCTAAAGTGGGTTTTCTACCTTTCAACAACTCATATGGGGTCTTATCCAGTCTTTTGTTTATAAGAGCCCTATTCTGCACATGGCAGGCTGTGTTTACAGCTTCAGCCCAGAAATACTCAGGAAGAGAAGAATCACTCAGCATACTCCTGTTAGCTTCAATAAGGGTTCTATTTCTTCTCTCAGCAACCCCATTTTGTTGGGGAGTTCTAGGAGATGAGAACTCTTGAGAGATTCCTAGATTCTCACAAAATTTGGTCATTGCACCTGACTGAAATTCAGTCCCATGATCACTTCTAATTTTGGCTACAGAATTTCCTATTTCATTGGAGATTTGCCTAACAAAACTGGTAAATATTTCTAAAGTGTCTGACTTATGTTTGAGGAAGAATACCCAAGTGAATCTGGAATAATCATCAACTATTACAAGGGTGTATGATTTTCCTCCTAAGCTATGGATTGACATTGGTCCAAATAGATCCATGTGAAGTAGGTATAGACATCTAATGGAATCCTTCTCACCAATTGGTTTGAAGGATGACTTGGTCTGCTTACCCATTTGACAAGCATGGCATGCACCCTCCTGCACACACTTCCACTTAGGCCCAGCTCTCACTAGGTCTTTTGAGATAAGTTTATTTATAGTCTTATAATTTATGTGAGCTAACTTTTTATGCCATTGAACACTACTAGAAACTTTATTTTCTGCTACTAAGCATATGGAGTTAACTAGATCAGAACATATGAAGTTTAAGCAGTAAATGTTGCCACTCCTAGTGCCTGAGAGAATTATCTCATTTTCTTTCTTAATCATGCACTCATCCTTGTGGAATGAAATGTCATACCCAATATCACATAATTGACTTATGCTAATGAGATTGTGTTCCAATCCATCAACATGAGCAACTTTGGTGATGGTGACAATTCCATTTGAGATATTGCCATAACCTTTAGTTTTACCTCTTTCAGACCCTCCAAAGATAACCTTTGGTCCATTCCTTATAGGAGTGTAATCATTCAGCAGACTTTTTGTTCCTGTCATGTGCATAGAGCACCCACTGTCCAAGTACCAGATTGGAAGTTGATTGGTCTTTGGACAACCCTGCAAAAAGAAATTACCTTTTTTTAGGAGCCCACACCAAGTTGGGTCCTAGAACCTTGTTAGTATGAGCTGGAACATTTAGTTGTTGAATAATCCTTGGTGCTGTAAGAGTTGCCATAGGTCTGAATACTGGTCTCCCAGAGTTGAATCTTGGAACAGTTGGATTGAACCAGCAGTCAAGTGCAAAATGCCCAACCCTTCCACAGCACCAACATTCATATCTATTATATCTCCTTGGAGGTCTTCTTACTTCTTTATGTTGACTTATATTTTGCTTAATTGCCTTATTCACAGGAGCTATGTAATTTGTTTTAGTAAATTTTATTGGTTCAGTTTTCTTTCCATCAGTGGTTTTTACTTCAGGTCTTAGTTCCTTTCTTTTGAATTTAGTATTTGCTTTAAATACAAAGGAGTCATGATGAGTTAATACTTTTTCTTTGCATAGAGGTTTGGCATTATTGTTACTTGGTTGAATTAAATCATCTTTGCTATTAGAACATTCACCCTTATAAAACTTATGCACACCTTTTTGATCATGCTTGTTTGTGATAGGCATGACTGTTAAACTTTAAAGATTGTATAGGTGCCTTGTCATTACTTTTAGGGTTTTTATCTGCATTCCTATCATATCCTATGCCATATCTGTATTGTGCAGAGAATGTGTCTATTATAGGAAGAATAGTTTGTGGTTTTGAGAACTTTGCTACAAGTTTCCTTTCTGCTAGGAATTTTGCTTCAAGTTCTTTTATTAACTTTTCCTTGGTGCTCAAAGTTTGTATGTGAATAATAGACATGACTTTTAGTTTGCTAAGTTCTTTACTTGTCTGATTCAGCCTCTCAGCTGTCTCAGAGTTTTGAGAATCAGTTTGCTTTAATTCGGATAGTTCTTTTTGTAACCTTTTATTATGCCTTTTGCTCTTCTTAAGTGCTTTGAGAATTAATTGATATTTTTCAATAATTTCATCTACATGAAGTTTAGATTGTGAGTCATTTTCATCAGAAGAGAATGAATCTATTTCAGGTTCAGAATCAGAATTAGATAGAGGAGTTTTATCAAGTACCTTTATATCAGTAGTTGTCTCCTGATCTTCTTGATCACTCAATGTCATGAGTCCTGCATTTTATTCTTCATCCTCTTCACTATCAGACCTTGATAGTGGGGCTTTTATCATAGGTCTATCATTTAGACTGTCTTCATTTTCATTGGCAGCCATCAGAGCTATAAGTGCATCCTCACTATCTGAGTCTGATGACTGAGATTCACTATCACTAAGAGTGACCTTGCCCTTTTTGGCTATTAGACTCTTCTCATGTCTCTTGTCAGATTTGTGCTTTCTTTCATCAGATTTCTTGTTGTTCTTTCTCTTTGAAGGACAATCAGCAATCATGTGTCCTGATTTCCTGCAACCAAAACACACAATTTCTTCTGAATTAATTTATTGTGTTTAAAATTGTACCTGTCCTTCTTGGAGTCTGGTTTGAATCCCTCTGAAGAATTTGAATGCTTCTTAGATCTGGATAACTGAGAGGGTCTAGTTTTCCAGTGTTGTTTTCTTCTCAACATTCTTTTTAGCTATTTGGTAAAGAGTGCCAATTCACCATCTGATATTTTAGAATCAGAATTACTGGTTTCTGATTCTTCTGATTCAGATGGAATCCTGGGGGATAATGATATTCATTCTTTGCTTTTCTTGGAGCTTTCTGCTTTCAGAGCAATAGGATTTTCCCTGCTGTGTCCTTCCCCGGCTTTTCTGGTATTCAGATGAAGTTCATGGGACAAGAGTTTCCCATATAAATTTTGTGGCTGAATGTTTCCCAGATTTCCCATTTCTCTGATTGCACAGATCTTGATATCTCATTCTTTGTTCAGTGATCTTAAGAATTTATCATTCAGCTCATAATCTGTGAAAGTTCTTCCATAAGTTGTTAGACCATTTACAATCTTGAAGAATTTTTCATAGCAGACTGCTATTGAATCTTTCTTGTCTTGTCTGAAGGCTTCATATTGCTGATTTAGAAGTGACTTCCTGTCATCTCTGACTTCTTTAGTCCCTTCCATATAGACGATAAGAGATTCCCACATTTCTTTGGCAGTTTTGCAATGGACTGAATTTTGGAAAGTTGAATCTTCAATAGCACTAACAATGATGTTCTGAGCTCTCTTATCCATGGAGGCCAGAATCACTTCATCTTTGGTCATCTCTGAATAGGTTTTAGGAGTCTTTATATTTCCATCTGTAAATGAAACTTTCATAGGAACAAAAGGTCCCTCTAGAACGGTTATGTAAATCATAGGATCAGATGCTTCCATGAAAAGTCTGACCCTTTCTTTCCAAATCCCAAAGTTTTCTTTTCTGCAGATTGGAAGCTTCATAGATGTGAATTCTTTGCTTCCTTCTGTATTAGCCATCACGACTTCAGAAATCTACCCTTAGAAGATCTTGTTCAGGCTGTTAAACCTTTTCTTGAACAACAACCCTCTGATACCACTTGAAAAACTTTAATTAAGGGTAGCTAATCACCTAGAGGGGGGGGGGGGGTGAATAGGTATTTAAAGATTATTGCTGTTCTTGATTATAACCAAGATAAAAATGATCAGAGCTTTCAAGAAATAAAAACACACACAGAAAAGGACACACAGATTTTTATAGTGGTTCCCCTTATCTTGGGTAATCCACTTTCCCCCCTCTCCCTTTCTAGCAGTGTGCTAGATAGGGTTTATAGCTCCTCCAGATCTCAGACCACAAACAGGTCTTACAGCTCAGATCACAACAGATCTTACAGTCTCAGATCTCACAGATCTTACTAACTCAGATCACACAGATCCTACCTCAGCCTTTATAACTAGGCCTACAACTCAGATTCACCCCTGAATCCTACAACTCAGATCACACCTGATCTTACAACTCAGATCCTTGACAGATCCTACACTCATATCTGACAACTCAGATCCTACATGAATTTATAAAGAGAATAACAAATACTTAGACTCAGATTTGAGATTGTTGAGCCTTCTTAATCTGCCTGAATGATCAGACAGAAATCTTCAAAAGAACAGCAGCAGCAAATGATCTTCTTGATTCGACAGGCTGTGATGACTGTTCTTCTTCTTAGGAAGACAGATTCTTCCTTCTTATTCTTCTTCTTTCAGAAAGAGGTATCAGCACCAGATTGCTGAATGAAATCTTCAATTTAGATTGGTTCTGAAAGGGAAGATGACTTCTCCAAATTCTTCACTCAAACTTTCTCTCAAACTGATGGAGACGATAATGGCTTTTGAAAGATAGGAAAAACTTTTTTAACTTAACTTTTCTTCACTTCCATCACTGCATAACCCATAGGTCATGCCTTCTATTTATAGCCCGCCATCTGCAATGTCTGTTACGCTCCTCCACGTCAGCATGACGTTATGTATTCAACGATCTTCAATGGAAACAAAGACTCAGCTAGTTGTAGAAGATATTCCTCAGTTCAGAGTATTTGTAGAAGAGGCGTTGAGCACTTAACATCTCTGTCGACGCTTTTTCAATTATCCGTCGAGCGATATTTAGACGCTCGACGCATATTCCTTAGACTGAAGCTCTCGACTCCTCCTTCTCAGGCGTTGAGCAATCATCACTTAGTCGACGCTTTTTATCTGAAGAAGTCGAGCAACGTACAGGAGCTCGACGCTTCTTAACTATGCCTCTATATCTCGACACTTCTGGTTGGCGCTGAGCTGACTGAAGTTAAGTCGACACTTCTCTTTCCAAGGCGTCAAGCGATATAACATGGCTCGACGCTTCCAAACTTGGTCTCAGAACTTCAGCGGCGACCTTGTCTATTTGAGTAGTAGACATGAGTCAACGCTTCTGGGTCACAGGCGTCGAGCGATGTATGATGTCTCGACGCTTGTGAACTTGAATGAATTCCATGAACTTTTTGCCTGACCTGATCTCCTGCACATTGATTCTAGAGAGTATATCAAATACATTCTGAGATATATCTTTGACTTAGGAATGGACTTCTCCAAATCTAAGACATTGTGGGCAATGATCCCAACAAGAGGGCCCGGGGGGGGGGGGCAAATTCCCTTGGTCGAGTGGACCTTGGGTCCACTCGCCCAAGGGTGTGGGCGAGTAGACCCTTGGTCCACTTTCCCCATGTAGTTGGGCGAGTGGACCAAGGGTCCACTCGCCCAAGGATGTGGGCGAGTGGACCCTTGGTCCACTCGTCCCATGTAGTTGGGCGAGTCGACCAAGGGTCCACTCGCCTGAAAAGTGGAGTGGACCGTGAGGTCCACTCATCCAGTCAGGGCGGTGCACCTCGATCCACTTGTTCGACCCCCGGCAAGGGGGGGGAGTGGACGTCTCGCCCCCTCTCTCATTTTGATCGTCCAGGTTCGTGGTTAAGCTGCGGATAGCAGAATTTTGGCTATCCGCAACCCAATTTTGGGGAGTCTATAAATTGACCCCCATGGGCACCTTGGGAAGGGTTGTTGATACCCCCCTCCCTCGCGTGTGAGCAAGCACTACCCCTCCCCTCCCCTTGTCATTGAAGGTGAACGGTGAGGTGATCCTTAGTGCCCTCCAAGGTGCCCAGGCTCAGCATTGGCTTGAGAGGGAAAGTTTCTTGTGAGCTTCCGGGTATGTGGTGGGACCTCCACGCTGCAGCTTAAGGGGTCCTTTCGTGGACTTATGTGATTATTCAAGAGCAAGGTTCTTCGGTTCTTAGTGACTGATCAAGGGTCCCGCTCAGGTCAAGTAAGGGTTAACTGCATCCCCCTTGCAAACGTCGAGACTAGTTCTCTGGTTTCAACATCTTTATTCATCAAAACTGAAGATAATGGAAGCAGAACACAATTTTTGAAGCTGCGACATAACCTAGTTGTTGAACCATTTCCAATTCAAGAGGGGATTGTTGAAACCGATTTCTCGGTCTCCTGTGGAGCTCGGGGCCCTCACCGAAATGAGGGGCAGCTAGCCCTTACCGGTCCCTCGGGAGAGGTAAGGCCGACAATTCGAGCAAAGAACAAAGACCCTAGTCGTAGCGAGGAGGTCCCTCCACTAACCCGGAAGATCGTCGAGCGCTTTCCCTCCCAAGCCAAAGATAAGACTCGGGCACCTTGGAAAGCTAGAGAGCTCAAACCAAAGCGACCTAGGGAGAGAAGAGCTCAAAGATAATGAACCGGTCCTCTTCCAAGGTGCCCTTCAAGGTCTATTTATAGATTTTGGTTTTGTGGTCTGTCAATAGCCAACTCCCGCTATTCGTTCTTACTGTCCGCACCCCAAATTGGTCTGCTAACAGCCAAACTCCGCTGTCTGGAGGGGCTAACCGCAGACCACCAGGGGTCTTTTGGTAAAAGACCATCCCCACTACCGGCGAACCCGGGACCCTCGACCTGTTCAGCGAACATGAGGTTCGCCAAGGCCACCCAACGAGCTCCTTCGGCTGGCTGGCTCGCCTCTTCCCGGGCTCGCCCCCACCTGGGCTCACCCTCGGTCGCCGGGCGAACTCCTTCAGCCGGCTCGAACTTGGAACCCCTTTCCATCTGAACCACTCCTTAGCGGGTCGAGCTCGCCAAAATGGCTAACTGTACCCCAGAAATGGCTATTTGCACCCCAAGGGCGCGGACCTGCCCAGCGAGCTCCTTCGGCCGGCTGGCTCGCATCTTCCCGGGCTCGCCCCCATCTGGGCTCGCCTTCGGTCGCCTGGCGAACTCCTTCAGCCGGCTGGCTCGCCCGGTCGTGCGAACTTGGAACCCCTTTCCTGGCGAACATCGGGGGTGTACACAATCCCCTCTCTTCGCGAGGTTGTCTTGAGCTCGCGAAGAAACATCCAACCCTGGTGTTCGCCGATTCGGCTGACGTGGCGGGAATCTTGTGGTGGGTCCCACCCCCAAAGCTATAAATACCGTCCGTCGTGGCTAGTGATCAAGCTTTTTCTTCCCCATCATCCTCGCAGAAAACAACTCAGAATGTCCTCCACGCTGAGCGCGCGAGATCGACTGAAGGCTTCAAGAGAGATGGCGAAGGCCCAGGTCGCCGAGCGCAACGCCTGGATGTTCAACTTGGCCACATCTCCATCCCCACAGCCTAAGAAGGCCAAGACGGTTCGGAGGTCGCAGGGGGAGGACGTGTCGTCGCCTCCTGCCTCGCCCCCGCCGCCGGATACCGGGCTCGCACAACAGGTATTCTTCGTCTAGACTTTTTACATCGCCTACCCATTTACTCCTTTTCCTCTCGCAGAACCCTCCACCCGAGGAACGTATGGCGGGCCTCACGCTGACCTCCTCTCGCCCTCCGTCCCCCGCAAGGTTGGGATCGCTAGATGCTGGGACCGGGACTTCGACTCAGCAGGCGCCGACCTCGCAACCCCGTAAGTCATGTGTATCCTCCCTTATCTCTGCTCAAGTCCGTGTGATATCTACACGTTGATGGCCTATGCAGATACCCCACCGCCGAGTCCCAAGGAGAAAGTCTCCACCCCGGTGCACTCGCCGGTCCCGCTTAAGGTTAACGTGGCGACCCCTGGCTTCGGTCTGATGGGCAGGCGAAGCCCAGGCGGCTCGCTTCTTGACGGCGCCCAAGTCGCTGAGAGAGTGGTGTACCCTCCTGGTCTGGGGAAACCCCACGTCCCGAGATTCCGCGAAAACTTCCAGGGTCGGCCGGAGTCTTCGCGCAAGCCCCGTCACGAGTCCCCCTTCTCGCCAGGTCACCATGTTTTCGCGAGCTCTCACCTCTTGCTCGTCCCCTGATCCAACTAACTCTTCCTTCGCTGAAATCTCAGGAGCCACCCTTGAGTCAGAGCACAGGAGGATGGAGATGTCACCTCCGCCTTCTCCTAGCCAGATTGAAGACTTCCTGGGTGACCCTGGCGACCCTGTGCGGATGAAGAGTCGGGTGTCTGAGGTGCTTCAGAAACACGGCATGATGTTACGCGAGTTGGAGGAGCGGTATGACGCGGACCGGGCTGCCTTTGACGAGAGATTCGTCGTGTTGGAAGACGCGAATGTGCGCTTGATCGCCGAGGTGGAGCCGGTGCCTCGCGCAGATGTTACCTCGCCCGGCGTGCACATCTCGCGGGGCGAGGATCAAGCACACCTAATCCTGCGCGAGTTTAAAGCGCTTCGCGAATACCATTATCCGAGAGTGCCGCCACGTGCGGGCAAGCGGGGTCGGGGTCGCTGGAAATGGCTTCCTTACCCCTGAGGCTGCCGCGGGTTTAATTCTACTATCCTTTTGCTTTTATTTCTTTCATGACACCTGTTGAACAATATCTGGTGTGGTAATATTCGCGAGTCCGTCGCGACTCGCCTTTTATCGTTTTTCCTTTTTAATTTTTCCCTTTATTTCTGTGGTGTGCATGTGGTTTATTCAGTTCGTCCGCTGTGTTTGATATGATCGCCCTCGCGGAGCGCTTGCGAGCTTCTGTGCAACGCTATGCCCGGACCCCTTTTCTTCGCGGGCCGGCCTTGGGCGGGACTCAATTACCGCGCGACGGCGAGCCCTGGCTCGCAAGACTGCAGTCCCTTTGAGCAGAAATCTACTTTATTTTAGCTATCCGCACTCCCGACGCTTCGATTCCCGTGCCCACCCGAATCTCTTATAAATAGTTCGGATTCACTTTCCTACCCGTCGCATTTATTTCTCCAGTCTTCTCGCGTCTACGCTCATCTCCGTTCTCGCAAGATCGTGCTCGCGTTCGCTGCTTGTAAGTTGCCTCTTCCTGACTCGATGCGGACGAATCAGCAAATGGGAGCGGATGGCGAGAGCGAGGGGCGGTCAAAATGCGCCTCAGCGTTTCAAGCCCACGAGTTCTACTGCGCGAACATCACAGCCGAGGAGTATAAACTCGCTGTGGACCGCTATCTCCCGGAGGGTTATTCGGCTCGCTGTCCGAGTGAGAGATCTTCATTGAACGAGACTGGGGCTGACGAGCTCGCGATCCCCATCACGCACTTCGAGAATGGGTTGCGACTCCCTTTGTGGCCTAAAATTCGTCAGGTACTTCGCCCAGCCTTCTCGCTGCTTCGTGCCTACTATAGCAACTTTCTCATCGTTCTTTGTAGGTGTTGCGGTATTATGGGGTGTTACCGAGCCAGTTGACCCCAAATGCGATCGCGGATATTGTCGCGTTCGCCAGTTACCTGCGGGAGGAGAGGATCGAATTCCGCAAGGTATTTTCCTTCCGCGCCTTCCGAGACGGGACCACCTATTTCGCGAGTCAGCACGTCACCGTCTGCGAGACGGTGAACAAGAGTCACTATTGGACCCAGAAGTTCCTCCTGGTGAAGGGACCCTTCGGCAATCTCCACTTCACCCCCCTCCAGCGGGATGACGCTACTTACCACCCTCCGAGCTCGCTGAGTGGTGCCGACGCCAAACTTCTCCAATACCTCTCCGGCAAGAACTTTGAAGTCGCCTATCTGCGGCGCAATGTCGACTCGCTACTCGCCGTTCCTCAAGGGGAAGGTAGGGCTCGCTCTCGCCCCACTCTCCTCTCCTTTCTTCGTTGTATAACGCTCTTACTTTACAGGCGAGCGCGAGATCCCTGTTAATCCCCCGCACGCACAAGGCATCACTCTCACGGCGGACACCCTCGCGACCGCGGCGGCAGAGGCTTGCCACGATCTTCCCGCCGTTGGGTCCGGCAAGAAGCGGCCCCCTTCTGCGAGTCAGCCGGGTTCGCGGTCCTCCTCCAAGAAGTTGAAGGGAAAGACCCTCGCTACCAAGGATAGGAGCGCGGTCGTCTATCTAAGCGAGACCGACGGCTCGCCTCCTTCCCCTGCGAAAAAGCCTGACCCCCCGGCGGACCAGGGCGCTGGGAGTTCTTCCGTGACCCCCCAACCCAAAGGCCACAGGAACTTCGGTCTGGGCGAGAAAGTTTCTGACATCCTCGGCGAACCCCTGCTCGCTTGGGACCCCAATGCCAACCGGATTTCCTGCTCCACCCTTCACCCCTCCTGGGTGGAGCTCGGTAAGGCCGGGGAGGAGGCGTTCTCTCTCTCCTTCGGCTTATATGGCCGCGAGGACGCCGCTGCTTATAAAGATATGGGGCCACGACAACTGGTCTATGAAGAAATGCGAGCCCAGTTCCGTTCGACGGAACTCGCGCATATGACGGGGCGCCGCTATCTGCAGGCGGATAGAGATATCCGCGCGTACAGGGAAGAGCTTAAGAGAGCTCGCGAAGAGATCAAGGGCCTTAAGGAGAGGGAGGAGGTGACGGAAAGCCTTCTCGCCGGGATGCAGGGCAAGATGGTAAGTGACCCTCGGGTCTCTTTTCTTTGCCGTTTGCGACCTCTAGCCTTCTCATAACTCATTTGATGCTCAGGATGCCGACGTAGCAACCAAGCTTCTCGCTCGCAATGGTGAGCTGGAGCTGGAGAATACTATGCTGAAGACTCGGGTGGACGAGCTGGTTCGCAGCGTGCTACCTCCTTCTCCTGGGCGAGCCGGTTCTCAACAGAGGGCTGCCGAAGGCGAGGAACAGAGACGGCGAGATGCGCAGGAGGTCGCCAATCTCGTCTTCACGACCCTTAAGAATGCGAGCCTACTCGCGGAAGACGCGATGGAGTTTACGGCTGAAGACGTCTGCCCGGACCTCTTCGACTTGGCGCCGTGGTTGGGGGTCCGCAAGAATGGCGAGGGCCCCCCTGAATGAACCCTTTTAGCTTCTCCTCCCCGAATGTACATTATTCTTTTTGGGCTGGCGAGATCGCCGCCGAACATAGAAAAGTCTTGAGTAATGCTAGTTATAATTTTTTCGTTGGTGTTTATGTGCATGCTCGCGTCTCTTTGTTCTTTCTCTCGCATTTGATCTTTCTTCTGCTCATGACAAGTTAAGCGGCAGTGCCCCCGGAAGGCCCGCGGATGCGGGTGTCTAGGCTCGCCTTCGCCGGGGTTCTCTTCTTATGGATCTCGCGAGCCCGGGTTGTCATCGCCCGCGAGTATTGCCCGGCGAACTCGACCTTGGCGAGCTGAGGCATCGGCATTCTGCGAACCAAAAACCCCCCTGACTCTAGTGTCTCGACCCGTTACCTCAGGCCTTACCTGCCTCAATCCTTTCAATTTTGCGAACCAAACCCTTCTGGCTCTACCACTTCAATCTTTTATCTTAGCCCTTGACCCTTATTACCAGCCTTTCCCGAGATCAACCAGAACCCCTCGTCTAGGTGAGAGCCCGGGAGCGGAATCGATCTGGGGCATTCCAGCACCAATATATCCAATCTTGCCAGCCTCTCCAGAGATCAACCAGAACCCCCCGTCTAGGTGAGAGCCCGGGAGCGGAATCGATCTGGGGCATTCCAGCACCAATGTGTCCAACCTTGCCAGCCTCTCCAGAGATCAACCAGAACCCCCCATCTAGGTGAGAGCACGGGAGCGGAACCGATCTGGGGCATTCCAGCACCAATGTCCAACCTTGCCAACCTCTCCAGAGATCAACCAGAACCCCCCGTCTAGGTGAGAGCCCGGGAGCGGAATCGATCTGGGGCATTCCAGCACCAATGTCCAACCTTGCCAGCCTCTCCAGAGATCAACCAGAACCCCCCGTCTTGGTGAGAGCCCGGGAGCGGAATCGATCTGGGGCATTCCAGCACCAATGTCCAACCTTGCCAGCCTCTCCAGAGATCAACCAGAACCCCCCGTCTAGGTGAGAGCCCGGGAGCGGAATCGATCTGGGGCATTCCAGCACCAATGTCCAACCTTGCCAGCCTCTCCAGAGATCAACCAGAACCCCCCGTCTAGGTGAGAGCCCGGGAGCGGAATCGATCTGGGGCATTCCAGCACCAATGTCCAACCTTGCCAGCCTCTCCAGAGATCAACCAGAACCCCCCGTCTAGGTGAGAGCCCGGGAGCGGAATCGATCTGGGGCATTCCAGCACCAATGTATCCAACCTTGCCAGCCTCTCTAGAGATCAACCAGAACCCCCCGTCTAGGTGAGAGCCCGGGAGCGGAATCGATCTGGGGCATTCCAGCACCAATGTGTCCAACCTTGCCAGCCTCTCCAGAGATCAACCAGAACCCCCCGTCTAGGTGAGAGCCCAGGAGCGGAATCGATCTGGGGCATTCCAGCATCAATGTCCAACCTTGCCAGCCTCTCCAGAGATCAACCAGAACCCCCCGTCTAGGTGAGAGCCCGGGAGCGGAATCGATCTGGGGCATTCCAGCACCAATGTATCCAACCTTGCCAGCCTCTCCAGAGATCAACCAGAACCCCCCGTCTAGGTGAGAGCCCGGGAGCGGAATTGATCTGGGGCATTCCAGCACCAATGTGTCCAACCTTGCCAGCCTCTCCAGAGATCAACCAGAACCCCCCGTCTAGGTGAGAGCCCGGGAGCGGAATCGATCTGGGGCATTCCAGCATCAATGTCCAACCTTGCCAGCCTCTCCAGAGATCAACCAGAACCCCCCATCTAGGTGAGAGCCCGGGAGCGGAATCGATCTGGGGCATTCCAGCACCAATGTCTAACCTGCTGCGGCCCCAGTACAACAGTAGTTATAAGCATCATATACGAAAAAAGAAGAGTAAGCCACTTATTAAATAACATGACAAAGCGTTCAAGGGTAGAATCGTTTCAAGTCATCCCCACTCCGGGCTCGGTCGAGAGGTACCCCTTCCACATTCTGGAGGTGATACCCTCCCGACTTGAGTACCTCGCTTACAATATATGGGCCTTCCCAGTTGGGGTTAAGCTTACCCACTGTGGCCCCTCTGCCGGCCGCATCGACCTTCTTCAGGACTAGGTCCCCTTTCTGAAAGTGCTTGATCCGGATATGTTTGTCGAAATATCGAGCCATCCGCCGTTTGACCTCTTCCTGTCTGATGGTGGCCAAGTCCCGGAGTTCTTCCACCAGGTCCAAAGACAGCCTCTGCTCTGCGTTGTTGCCCTCTAGCCACCCTTCATCCCCCTCGCTTGCAGCGATCACCCGGGGGGTCTTCACCTCAAACTCTATGGGGAGGACGGCCTAGGACCCGTGAGAGAACTTGAATGGAGTATTCCCGGTGGCGGTATTCGGAGTAGTCCTCATTGCCCAGAGGACGGAGGGTAGCTGTTCCACCCAGTTTCCTCGAAGGTTCTCCACTTTCTTTTTCAGTAGGTTGACGATTATTTTGTTCGCCGCCTCCACCTGCCCATTGCTCCTCGGGTGGTGGACCGATGCGAACCTGAGATCAATGCCGAGCTGGGTGCAGAAACCGACAAACTCTTCACTAGCAAACTGCGGCCCGTTGTCCGTCACTATAGCTAGAGGGAGTCCATGCCTGCAAATTATCTCCCCCCACACAAAATTCCTTACAACCTGAGAGGTTACCTTGGCGAGTGCTTTAACTTCTACCCACTTGGATAAATAGTCGATCATGACCAGCAGGAACTTCCTCTGGCCGCTGGCTTGGGGGAAGGGACCGACCAGGTCCAGCCCCCATATGGCGAAGGGCCAGGGAGCCGTGATGGTCTGGAGTCTTTGGGCTGGGAGGAGCTGGAGTGGAGCATAGAGCTGGCATTTTGGACATTTCCTTGCGAACTCAGCCGCGTCTTTGCTGAGAGTGGGCCAGAAGTAGCCTTGCCTCAATACTCTCCCTTCCAGGGTCCGACTCCCGGAGTGACTGCCGCACTCCCCGGAGTGGATTTCTTCCAGCACTCTCGGGACCTTCTCTTCGGAGACACAACGGGCCAGGAGTCCCGAGAGGGTCTTTCTATATAGCCCCCCTGCATGCAAAGAGTAATATGCGGACTTATACCTGAAGCGTCTCTTGTCCACATCCTCTCCAGGGAATTGCCCGGAGGATAGGAAGGTGATGAACGGATCCCTCCATGAGGCTTGTTGATCCACTTCCATCAATTCTCCTTCCTCGATGGAGGGCCGGAAGAGTTCCAAAGTCGTCCCCCCGCTCGGGGACCGAACTTGGCTAGGAGATCCGCCTGGGTGCTATCCTCCATCGGCACGTGCTTGATCGAGAAGGTGCGGAACTGCCCGATGACCCCCTTAACCTTTTCCAGGTATAGTAGGAGGGTTGGATCCTTTGCTTCAAACTCTCCTTTGATCTGGCATGCTACCACCATGGAGTCCGTGGAGACCTCCACGTCCTGCACACCCAGTTCCCGGGCCAGCCGAAGGCCCGCTATCACTGCTTCGTACTCAGCCTGGTTGTTGGTGATTGGGAAATGGATGTTTAAGGCTTGTTCAATCCGAGTCCCCTGAGGACTCACCAGGACTATTCCCCCTCCATATTAGTATTTTCCAGATGCTCCGTCCACCAACATCTTCCATGCTTCTGGGGGAGGTGGCTCGTGCTCCCCCACTTCGGCCGCGTAGTCGGCCATGAAGTCTGCCACCGCTTGAGCCCGGATGGATGTCCTGGGTACGAACGTGATGTTGAATTCGCTTAACTCCACGGACCACTTTGCCAACCTTCCTGAGTGCTCCACCCCTTCCATGATTTTGCGGAGCGGATGGTCCGTCACTACTTTGATTGAATGGGCTTGAAAGTAGGGTCGGAGCCTCCGGGCCGACACCACCAATGCGAAGGCTAACTTTTCTAGGATCGGGTACCGGAGTTCTGCCTTCTTCAGCACTCGGCTGACGTTGTAGATTGGGAACTGTTTCTTCCCCTCCTCCCGGATCAGCACGGAACTTACTGCTTCGGATCCTACCCCTAGGTATAGGGACAGGTCTTCTCCTGGCTTCGGTCCCTGGAGCAGAGGGGTTTGAGTGAGCTGTCCTTTCAGAGCCTGGAAGGCCTTCTCGCATTCTGGGGTCCATTCAAACTTCTTGTTTCCCCGCAGTACTTTGAAAAAAGGTGCACATTTTTCTCCCGCCTTGGAGAGGAATCTGCTGAGCCCAGCCAATTTCCCGGTAAGGCTCTAAACCTCCTTCGGATTTCTTGGCGACTCCAACTCCATCACCGCTTTAACTTTGTCCGGGTTGGGCTCCACTCCTGTGGGGGTGAGAAAATGGCCCAGGAACTTCCCTCGGCTCGCTCCGAAGACACACTTCAAGGGATTGAGCTTCATCTTGTACCGCCGCAGGGTCCCAAATGTCTCTTCGAGGTCGCGTAGGTGAGTCTCGAGGTCTCGGCTCTTAACCATGAGGTCGTCGACATAGACTTCTAAATTTCTTCCTTTCTACTCGCGGAAGACTCTATCCATCATCCTTTGGTACGTAGCCCCTGCGTTCTTGAGCCCGAAGGGCATCATCTTGTAGCAATAACATCCATCCCCCGTGATGAAGGAAACATCCTTGATGTCCGGGGGATGCATGCAGATTTGGTGGTAACCTGAAAAAGCATCTAAGAAAGACATTACAGAAAAACCAACGGCTGAGTCAACCAGCGCGTCGATCCTGGGCAGGGGGTAGCAATCTTTCGGGCATGATTTATTAAGAAGCGAAAAGTCGATACACATACGCCACTTACCTCCTCCCTTCTTTACCATAACGACGTTGGAGACCCAGCCTGGATACTGGATCTCCGATACAAACCCGGCCTGCAGGAGTTTGCCCACCTCTTCGCGGATGGGTCCTTCTAGCTTGTCTGCGACGGCCCTCCTCTTCTGACGGATGGGGCGGGCACCGGGGTCGAGGTTGAGGCGATGGCACGCCACATCCGCGTCGATCCCGGGCATTTTCGCGGCGCTCCAAGCGAAGACGTCCACGTTCTTTTGTACGCAAGCCAGAATCTCCGCTTGATCTCCTGGGTTGAGTTCTCCGCTGACCCGGACTTTTTCCACCACCCCCCGCCGGGTGATGACCTCGAGCTCCACGACCTCGTCCACAGCCTCCAACTGGGACTGCTCTCCCCAAGCCCTTTCCTCTTCGGCACAAGCGGGAGCCTGGGTCTCTTCCGCGACTTCCTTCTCTACCACCATCAGCTCTTCCGCCCTTCCCTCCTGGGCCTTCTCCTCATCTTCCTTTCCTTCCGCCCGGGGTACCTCAGCTACCCCTTCCTGGGCATGAACTTCATCTCCCTCCTTCTCTTCGGCTACCTCCAAACCTCCGGCTTCGGCAGCCTCTTCCATCACCTTATCCCACTCCTCAGCTTCTCCCATCCAAGAGATGGTGTTAACAGCCGTCACGTAGCACTGTCTTGCCACCTTGGGATCCCCCCTGATCCGCACCTGGACCCCTCCGTCGTTGAACTTGAGGCATTGATGAAAAGTGGAAGGGACGCAGCGGAACGCGCTGATGAGTGGCCATCCAAAGATGGCGCTGTAACTGCTCGGGGCGTCCACTATGACAAAACGACAGTTCCGGGACTGCCCACCCAGGGTCACATGAAGTCCTACTCCTCCCTCTACTTCCTTCCTCTCCCCCGAAAATCCGAACAGAGGGCCATCCGAGGCCAACACCCTTCTGGGTTCCACCTCCATCTTGTCGAATGCCTTCTTGAAGATGACATTGACCGAACTCCCGTTGTCTACTAGGATTCTGGAGACGGTGAAATTCTCGATCGCCGTCTGGATGACCAGCGCGTCGCAGAACGGGTCCTCGTAGCTCGGCATGTCCTTCTGGGTGAAAATAATTTTTTCGGCCGGGGGTGGAGCGGTGGATGTTGACGCTACGCTCCGGCGGTAGATGGTATGGAGACTAGCCTTGCGGGTTGCCTCCACCCCTACCCCCCCATGGATCACTCCGATCCCTCCTCTATTCCCCAGATCTGCTCTATCCTCACACCTTTCCTCCTCCTCCTCTCGAGGTTCTACCTCCACGATCCTTAATGGCTGCTGCTGAAGTGGCGCGGGCGCTCTGCCCCTCTTCACCTCCAGGAACTCCGGACAGGTGTCCGTTGAGTGGCCTTCCACATCGTGGAAGATGCAATATGGCACCGCCACTTCCCTTGCCTCGGTCTCCGCCACCCTATTCCTTCTTCTCCTAGCGGCCGCCGTTTCCGCTTATCCTCCCCATCCCCTTCCTCTTCCGCGGCCAATTGCCATGGCCTGTTGAGGCGGGGGAGGTAACTGCATCGTGCCCTGCCTCCACCCCAACTGGGGGGGTCTCCATTGACCTTCGAAACGGTTACCCCTTCCTGGGCCGTAACCCCTTCCCTGCCCCTGCATTCCTCCACCTTGCGGCCTCCATCCCCCCTCCGGGGCCCGGGGCTCTTCCCTTCTTCTGGCCTCTTGCTGCTTCATCTCCGGCTCACTGAGTTTTGCTAGCCTCTTGGTGAGCTCTGGGTTGGCTTCTTCGCTTGCTACTTCCTCTGCCACCCTCTCCATCAGCTCCTCATAGGAGACGGGGGCCTTCCTCTTCAGCGCCATCTTGAAAAACTTTCCTTCAACCCGACCGTGAAGGCGAGTTGAAGTGCAAACCCAGGCACCTCCTGAGTGAGCTGCACTTCCTCCTGGAACCGATCCGCATACTGAGCCAACGTCTCCCTGGACTCCTGCTTCACCGCGAAGAGGGAATCAGCGTCCTTCTTCCTCCTTTTCGAAGTTGAAAATCTCAACAAAAAACTTCAGCGCAGGTCCTCGAACGCGTAGATAGAGCCTGCCGGAAGTGAATGAAACCAGTCCCTGGCCTTCTCCTTGAGAGTGACGGCGAAGAGCCGACACTTGAAGGCATCGGACATCGGCCTGATGGAGACCGAGTCCTCGAAAGACTGCAGATGTTGGACTGGGTCATCTCTGCCATTGTAGTACACTCTATCCCATTCTCCGAATCCCGCTGGAACGGGTGCAGACAACACCAACTCGCAGAAGGGACTTCCCCCTCCTGCCATCTTTTCTCGCTCGGCTCGCGGACCTAGCTCGCTCGCCAAGCTTGGGAACGCACTCGCGAGGGTGACGCTCGCCTGAACCACCCCGACTGTCGCCGCGTCCTCCTGGCGCGCGCTCGCCTGCGCCGCGCTCGCTGGGGCGGAGCTTGTCAGTACCGAACTCGCCGGCACGGAGCTCGCCAACACCGGGCTCGCCGGACTGGCGAACAGCACTCGCCCTTCCCTGTCATGTCCTGGTTCAACGGCAACTTCTTTTCCAGCCCTTCCTCCTGGTTCCCTCTCACCGACTGCTGTTGGGGGGGGGGGGGGGGGGGGGGGGTAGTCGCCTGAGGTGCCGGGGTCGCAAACTCACTTCGCAGAGCCGTGACCGTGAACCCCAAGGTGTCGAGCACCTCCTTTCTGAAATCCGCGAACATCCTAGCCATCACTTCCTGAGGGGTCTCGCCGAACTCCTCGCCCTGCTCTTCATCTCCCGCCATAACTCTTCTCTGGGACTTTCTTGAACCAGCCACGCTCCACGCTCACCGCACCAAAATGTTGAAACCGATTTCTCGGTCTCCTGTGGAGCTCGGGGCCCTCACCGAAATGAGGGGCAGCTAGCCCTTACCGGTCCCTCGGGAGAGGTAAGGCCGACAATTCGAGCAAAGAACAAAGACCCTAGTCGTAGCGAGGAGGTCCCTCCACTAACCCGGAAGATCGTCGAGCGCTTTCCCTCCCAAGCCAAAATAAGACTCGGGCACCTTGGAGAGCTAGAGAGCTCAAACCAAAGCGACCTAGGGAGAGAAGAGCTCAAAGATAATGAACCGGTCCTCTTCCAAGGTGCCCTTCAAGGTCTATTTATAGATTTTGGTTTTGTGGTCTGTCAATAGCCAACTCCCGCTATCCGTTCTTACTGTCCGCACCCCAAATTGGTCTGCTAACAGCCAAACTCCGCTGTCCGGAGGGGCTAACCGCAGACCACCAGGGGTCTTTTGGTAAAAGAACATCCCCACTACCAGCGAACCTGGGACCCTCGACCTGTTCAGCAAACATGAGGTTCGCCAAGGCCACCCAACGAGCTCCTTCGGCTGGCTGGCTCGCCTCTTCCCGGGCTCGCCCCCACCTGGGCTCGCCCTCGGTCACCGGGCGAACTCCTTCAGCCGGCTGGCTCGCCCGGTCGTGCGAACTTGGAACCCCTTTCCCGCTGAACCACTCCTTAGCGGGTCGAGCTCGCCAAAATGGCTAACTGTACCCCAGAAATGGCTATTTGCACCCCAAGGGCCCGGACCTGCCCAGCGAGCTCCTTCGGCCGGCTGGCTCGCTTCTTTCCGGGCTCGACCCCATCTGGGCTCGCCTTCGGTCGCCTAGCGAACTCCTTCAGCCGGCTGGCTCGCCCGGTCGTGCGAACTTGGAACCCCTTTCCTGGCGAACATCGGGGTTGTACACAAAATGTTGAAACCGATTTCTCGGTCTCCTGTGGAGCTCGGGGCCCTCACCGAAATGAGGGGCAGCTAGCCCTTACCGGTCCCTCGGGAGAGGTAAGGCCGACAATTCGAGCAAAGAACAAAGACCCTAGTCGTAGCGAGGAGGTCCCTCCACTAACCCGGAAGATCGTCGAGCGCTTCCCCTCCCAAGCCAAAGCTAAGACTCGGGCACCTTGGAGAGCTAGAGAGCTTAAACCAAAGCGACCTAGGGAGAGAAGAGCTCAAAGATAATGAACCGGTCCTCTTCCAAGGTGCCCTTCAAGGTCTATTTATAGATTTTGGTTTTGTGGTCTGTCAATAGCCAACTCCCGCTATCCGTTCTTACTGTCCGCACCCCAAATTGGTCTGCTAACAGCTAAACTCCGCTGTCCGGAGGGGCTAACCGCAGACCACCAGGGGTCTTTTGGTAAAAGACCATCCCCACTACCAGCGAACCCGGGACCCTCGACCTGTTCAGCGAACATGAGGTTCGCCAAGGCCACCCAACGAGCTCCTTCGGCTGGCTGGCTCGCCTCTTCCCGGGCTCGCCCCCACCTAGGCTCGCCCTCGGTCGCCGGGCGAACTCCTTCAGCCGGCTGGCTCGCCCGATCGTGCGAACTTGGAACCCCTTTCCATCTGAACCACTCCTTAGCGGGTCGAGCTCGCCAAAATGGCTAACTGTACCCCAGAAATGGCTATTTGCACCCCAAGGGCCCGGACCTGCCCAGCGAGCTCCTTCGACCGGCTGGCTCGCATCTTCCCGGGCTCGCCCCCATCTGGGCTCGCCTTCGGTCGCCTGGCGAACTCCTTCAGCCGGCTGGCTCGCCCGGTCGTGCGAACTTGGAACCCTTTTCCTGGCGAACATCGGGGTTGTACACAATCCCCGCTCTTCGCGAGGTTGTCTTGAGCTCGCGAAGAAACATCCAACCCTGGTGTTCGCCGATTCGGCTGACGTGGAGGGAATCTTATGGTGGGTCCCACGCCCAAAGCTATAAATACCGTCCGTCGTGGCTAGTGATCAAGCTTTTTCTTCCCCATCATCCTCGCAGAAAACAACTCAGAATGTCCTCCACGCTGAGCGTGCGAGATCGACTGAAGGCTTCAAGAGAGATGGCGAAGGCCCAGGTCGCCGAGCGCAACGCCTGGATGTTCAACTTGGCCACATCTCCATCCCCACAGCCCAAGAAGGCCAAGACGGTTCGGAGGTCGCAGGGGGAGGACGTGTCGTCGCCTCCTGCCTCTCCCCCGCCGCCGGATACCGGGCTCGCACAACAGGTATTCTTCGTCTAGACTTTTTACATCGCCTACCCATTTACTCCTTTTCCTCTCGCAGAACCCTCCACCCGAGGAACGTATGGCGGGCCTCACGCTGACCTCCCCTCGCCCTCCGTCCCCCGCAAGGTTGGGATCGCTAGATGCTGGGACCGGGACTTCGACTCAGCAGGCGCCGACCTCGCAACCCCGTAAGTCATGCGTATCCTCCCTTATCTCCGCTCAAGTCCGTGTGATATCTACACGTTGATGGCCTATGCAGATACCCCACCGCCGAGTCCCAAGGAGAAAGTCTCCACCCCGGTGCACTCGCCGGTCCCGCCTAAGGTTAACGTGGCGACCCCTGGCTTCGGTCTGATGGGCAGGCGAAGCCCAGGCGGCTCGCTTCTTGACGGCGCCCAAGTCGCTGAGAGATTGGTGTACCCTCCTGGTCTGGGGAAACCCCACGTCCCGGGATTCCGCGAAAACTTCCAGGGTCGGCCGGAGTCTTCGCGCAAGCCCCATCACGAGTCCCCCTTCTCGCCAGGTCAGCATGTTTTCGCGAGCTCTCACCTCTTGCTCGTCCCCTGATCCTACTAACTCTTCCTTCGCTGAAATCTCAGGAGCCACCCCTGAGTCAGAGCACGGGAGGATGGAGATGTCACCTCCGCCTTCGCCTAGCCAGATTGATGACTTCCTGGGTGACCCTGGCGACCCTGTGCGGATGAAGAGTCGGGTGTCCGAGGTGCTTCAGAAACACGGCATGATGTTACGCGAGTTGGAGGAGCGGTATGACGCGGACCGGGCTGCCTTTGACGAGAGATAAGCCGTGTTGGAAGACGCGAATGTGCGCTTGATCGCCGAGGCGGAGCCAGTGCCTCGCGCAGATGTTACCTTGCCCGGCGTGCACATCTCGCGGGGCGAGGATCAAGCACACCTAATCCTGCGTGAGTTTAAAGCGCTTCGCGAATACCATTATCCGAGAGTGCCGCCGCGTGCGGGCAAGCGGGGTCGGGGTCGCTGGAAATGGCTTCCTTACCCCTGAGGCTGCCGCGGGTTTAATTCTACTATCCTTTTGCTTTTATTTCTTTCATGACACCTGTTGAACAATATCTGGTGTGGTAATATTCGCGAGTCCGTCGCGACTCGCCTTTTATCGTTTTTCCTTTTTAATTTTTCCCTTTATTTCTGTGGTGTGCATGTGGTTTATTCAGTTCGTCCGCTGTGTTTGATATGATCGCCCTCGCGGAGCGCTTGCGAGCTTCTGTGCAACGCTATGCCCGGACCCCTTTTCTTCGCGGGCCGGCCTTGGGCGGGACTCAATTACCGCGCGACGGCGAGCCCTGGCTCGCAAGACTGCAGTCCCTTTGAGCAGAAATCAACTTTATTTTAGCTATCCGCACTCCCGACGCTTCGATTCCCGTGCCCACCCGAATCTCTTATAAATAGTTCGGATTCACTTTCCTACTCGTCGCATTTATTTCTCCAGTCTTCTCGCGTCTACGCTCATCTCCGTTCTCGCAAGATCGTGCTCGCGTTCGCTGCTTGTAAGTTGCCTCTTCCTGACTCGATGCGGACGAATCAGCAAATGGGAGCGGATGGCGAGAGCGAGGGGCGGTCAAAATGCGCCTCAGCGTTTCAAGCCCACGAGTTCTACTGCGCGAACATCACAGCCGAGGAGTATAAACTCTCTGTGGACCGCTATCTCCCGGAGGGTTATTCGGCTCGCTGTCCGAGTGAGAGATCTTCATTGAACGAGACCGGGGCTGACGAGCTCGCGATCCCCATCGCGCACTTCAAGAATGGGTTGCGACTCCCTTTGTGGCCTGAAATTCGTCAGGTACTTCGCCCAGCCTTCTCGCTGCTTCGTGCCTGCTATAGCAACTTTCTCATCGTTCTTTGTAGGTGTTGCGGTATTATGGGGTGTTACCGAGCCAGTTGACCCCAAATGCTCTCTTATCCATGGAGGCCAGAATCACTTCATCTTTGGTCATCTCTGAATAGGTTTTAGGAGTCATTATATTTCCATCTGTAAATGAAACTTTCAGAGGAACAAAAGGTCCCTCTAGAACGGTTATGTAAATCATAGGATCAGATGCTTCCATGAAAAGTCTGACCCTTTCTTTCCAAATCCCAAAGTTTTCTTTTCTGCAGATTGGAAGCTTCATAGATGTGAATTCTTTGCTTCCTTCTGTATTAGCCATCACGACTTCAGAAATCTACCCTTAGAAGATCTTGTTCAGGCTGTTAAACCTTTTCTTGAACAACAACCCTCTGATACCACTTGAAAAACTTTAATTAAGGGTAGCTAATCACCTAGAGGGGGGGGGGGGGGGTGAATAGGTATTTAAAGATTATTGCTGTTCTTGATTATAACCAAGATAAAAATGATCAGAGCTTTCAAGAAATAAAAACACACACAGAAAAGGACACACAGATTTTTATAGTGGTTCCCCTTATCTTGGGTAATCCACTTTCCCCCCTCTCCCTTTCTAGCAGTGTGCTAGATAGGGTTTATAGCTCCTCCAGATCTCAGACCACAAACAGGTCTTACAGCTCAGATCACAACAGATCTTACAGTCTCAGATCTCACAGATCTTACTAACTCAGATCACACAGATCCTACCTCAGCCTTTATAACTAGGCCTACAACTCAGATTCACCCCTGAATCCTACAACTCAGATCACACCTGATCTTACAACTCAGATCCTTGACAGATCCTACACTCATATCTGACAACTCAGATCCTACATGAATTTATAAAGAGAATAACAAATACTTAGACTCAGATTTGAGATTGTTGAGCCTTCTTAATCTGCCTGAATGATCAGACAGAAATCTTCAAAAGAACAGCAGCAGCAAATGATCTTCTTGATTCGACAGGCTGTGATGACTGTTCTTCTTCTTAGGAAGACAGATTCTTCCTTCTTATTCTTCTTCTTTCAGAAAGAGGTATCAGCACCAGATTGCTGAATGAAATCTTCAATTTAGATTGGTTCTGAAAGGGAAGATGACTTCTCCAAATTCTTCACTCAAACTTTCTCTCAAACTGATGGAGACGATAATGGCTTTTGAAAGATAGGAAAAACTTTTTTAACTTAACTTTTCTTCACTTCCATCACTGCATAACCCATAGGTCATGCCTTCTATTTATAGCCCGCCATCTGCAATGTCTGTTACGCTCCTCCACGTCAGCATGACGTTATGTCTTCAACGGTCTTTAATGGAAACAAAGACTCAGCTAGTTGTAGAAGATATTCCTCAGTTCAGAGTATTTGTAGAAGAGGTGTTGAGCACTTAACATCTCTGTCGACGCTTTTTCAATTAGGCGTCGAGCGATATTTAGACGCTCGATGCATATTCCTTAGACTGAAGCTCTCGACTCCTCCTTCTCAGGCGTTGAGCAATCATCACTTCGTCGACGCTTTTTATCTGAAGAAGTCGAGCAACGTACAGGAGCTCGACGCTTCTTAACTATGCCTCTATATCTCGACACTTCTGGTTGGCGCTGAGCTGACTGAGGTTAAGTCGACGCTTCTCTTTCCAAGGCGTCAAGCGATATAACATGGCTCGACACTTCCAAACTTGGTCTCAGAACTTCAGCGGCGACCTTGTCTATTTGAGTAGTAGACATGAGTCAACGCTTCTGGGTCACAGGCGTCGAGCGATGTATGATGTCTCGACGCTTGTGAACTTGAATGAATTCCATGAACTTTTTGCCTGACCTGATCTCCTGCACATTGATTCTAGAGAGTATATCAAATACATTCTGAGATATATCTTTGACTTAGGAATGGACTTCTCCAAATCTAAGACATTGTGGGCAATGATCCCAACAAGAGGGCCCGGGGGGGGGGGGGGGGGGGGGGGCAAATTCCCTTGGTCGAGTGGACCTTGGGTCCACTCGCCCAAGGGTGTGGGCGAGTAGACCCTTGGTCCACTTTCCCCATGTAGTTGGGCGAGTGGACCAAGGGTCCACTCGCCCAATGTAGTTGGGCGAGTCGACCAAGGGTCCACTCGCCCGAAAAGTGGAGTGGACCGTGAGGTCCACTCGTCCAGTCAGGGCGGTGGACCTCGATCCACTTGTTCGACCCCCGGCAAGGGGGGGGGGGGGGAGTGGACGTCTCGCCCCCTCTCTCGTTTTGATCGTCCAGGTTCGTGGTTAAGCTGCGGATAGCAGAATTTTGGCTATCCGCAACCCAATTTTGGGGAGTCTATAAATTGACCCCCATGGGCACCTTGGGAAGGGTTGTTGATACCCCCCTCCCTCGCGTGTGAGCAAGCACTACCCCTCCCCTCCCCTTGTCATTGAAGGTGAACGGTGAGGTGATCCTTAGTGCCCTCCAAGGTGCCCAGGCTCAGCATTGGCTTGAGAGGGAAAGTTTCTTGTGAGCTTCCGGGTATGTGGTGGGACCTCCACGCTGCAGCTTAAGGGGTCCTTTCGTGGACTTATGTGATTATTCAAGGGCAAGGTTCTTCGGTTCTTAGTGACTGATCAAGGGTCTCGCTCAGGTCAAGTAAGGGTTAACTGCATCCCCCTTGCAAACGTCGAGACCAGTTCTCTGGTTTCAACATCTTTATTCATCAAAACTGAAGATAATGGAAGCAGAACACAATTTTTGAAGCTGCGACATAACCTAGTTGTTGAACCATTTCCAATTCAAGAGGGGATGATGAAAAATGAACCGGTGGTTCAACATCATTATCTAAACCGGGCCAATCACTGGAATTGAACAAGTCAGCAAAATTAATAAAGACGGAAGACGAAGTAAACAGAGAACACGCAGAAGCCGAAGAAACCTGAACTCCTCGAATTCTAGGCTCTGTTTGGCGGGGCGGATCCACGCCGGTCGCGTGGACGAAACCGCCCCACTGCGGTTTCCGCTGTTTGGCGGGGCCACGGTTGGGCGGTGGAACTCACGCCCCGCCGTAGGTTTCCCGCTAATTTCATCCGCGCAACGCATTCTGCGGTTGCGGTCCAGCGGTGCGGATGAAATCCGTGCCTGTCCGACCTCCGCGCCAAAAGAAGCCCTAATCTACCGAATGCTGTTTTTAGTTCTCAATGTAATTTTTAGTTCTCAATGTAATTTGCACTATAAAAAACAAGTTAGAACGATGTATTCACAATCTATCAAATAAATGAATGACTGAGCATCAACTCTGTTTTTCCCTGTTCTTTTTTTCCTTACTGCCATCCTTCTCTTTTCAAGGATTTCTAAAAAAAAGCCTTGGTGGTTGAAGGCGGCCTGAGATTTGCTTGGTGGAGTTCTGGCCGGCGGGTAGAGGTTGGAGAAAGGAGAAGCAGCATCTGCTTCGGTGGCATTTAAAGGTGGACTGGGTTGTTCACGGTGATAAGGCCGGGACCGGCTGCCACCTGTATTGGGCGGCGAGTAGTTGGCCATCGTTGAAATAGAGATGCAAAGATAGGGGAACAGTAAGATTAGGCCTTAAATTTAGATTTTTAATATTTTAATTATGTATACTTAAAATAAAATTTAATAAATAAATATATATATATATATAAATTCAAAATGGGAGGATGATTATACTCCGGCTATAAATAACAGAAAACCAGTGTGGACCGTACCCATTGAAAGGAATTTCATCCACTTTCAAAGCGGAGGAAGAACAGTTCTAGTTAATAAAGTTTAGAGCGATGAATTATCAATAATGCAAAAATGATGTCTTTTTAGAACCAGTACAGATCAGAAGCACGAAAAGATCAAAAATCAGAACAAAAAGCAACCAATTCTAAAAACCGAAAACCTAAACTTTATTGTCGAACATAAAACAGAGCACGAAGGAACAGGGGAGACAGAGGCGGAGAGATTAATGGGACAGAGAAAGAGAAAGCAGCCAAACAAAACATAATTATTGGAGACGACCCTACCATCATCATCCCTATCTACTATCTAATCTGATACGCAACGATCTCGATTTAGCACGCAATGCGTGCATCATCCCCCATCATCACCGGCTTCGTATCTATCGCTGTCGTCGTCTCCGCCGCTGCTATCGCCGCCGTCAGTGGAGAGATGCGCCAGCCAGCAGTTTCCGTGGAGGTGTCCGTTCACGCAGACAAAATATTCTAGGCGGCCTTGTTGCGCAGCGAGGCGCCGCGCCGCTGTCCGTGGCACTAGGCGGGCCGCCGTCATGCTCCACACCCGGGCCCTGCAGTAAGGGCAGCGGACCCGCTGCTCGAGGTCCACCTGCCGCGCGATGAGGTGCGCCCGTGTTTTTGATCGGATGAAACCACGGTACACGCCGCGGTACGTACCCAGATCCTCACCCTCCAGCGCCCCATCGACGTCGGTGTGCTCACAGGGGTCACTCATGAATAGCAGATCCCCACTGCAGCGGCGCGAGAGGAAGCTGAGACCCGAGGTTTTCGAGAAGCGGGAGACACCAGCGAAGTGACCGGGGAGGTTGCTTGGGAGGGGAAAATAGAGGCTGGAACCTCCGCCGGAACAGTAGAAGAGTAACTTGGCGAGAGCATGCCAGCCGCCCCCAACCCGGCTCGGACCCTCCGGAGTCCCACTGGTTAACGCCGCCACCATTCGCGGTGCCCGGGAGATGCACACCTCACGCCACAGTACGCGGTTCGCCACCGCGCGCAATCGCCGGCTCACTCGCGCCGCCACACACACAACGCTCGGATCCCAGTTCAGCTGTCCAAACACCAGAACGAGTATTTGCTCGTCCAATATCCCACTGTTCCCGTCGTCGGATCCCAACCAGCCACCTTGTCCCGACCCTCTTCCACGGCCACGCCCCTCTCCGCCTGCTCTCAATTCCATTTTTTTTTTAAATTCTGAAACAAATTCAATGGCCACCACCAGCTACTCGTCAAGGTCGGGGCGACCGGGAGCAACCCGATAAATAGTTAGGGCGGGGAGGTATGATGCTCCGCGGAAACATCCATCAGCTTGGACTTCTCTTACTATATTATTATATTCATAAAAGAGCTATGCCGTATGTAGCCTCTACTCGAGGTTCTCATCATTACTCCGCGGGTCATCAGAACATTTCCAACACGTGGACGACTGTTCGGAATTTGAAATTGCCGGAGTGGCGAACGAGAGAAGAGCCGGTAGCAGCAGGGCAGAACCAGGTGTCGAGTTCTAGATATGAAAAATCTTAAGAACGCGTGTTTTCTTTTCATTGGAGTACCGACACGTGTGCATGGTTGCTTTGGGACAGGCGAACGTTGATGCGGAATTTAATTATTTACCTGAATATATTTATATTTCATTCAGTCCTTAAAGAGATCGGATAATTTTGCAGATGGCGGGGCCCATTCAGTTTAGCCATGTCAGTGCACTTTTGGTCCAGGTCAGCTCTGTTGATTCGTACACCAAAGAACCTTTGACAAGCGTCATAAAAAATTAAGAGTCTGTTTAACGACTAGTCGGTATTCCATAACAGCGAAAACAGAGCACGTGGTGCTCAAGGATCACTTCAGTGGAGAAGAAATATTATACAAATAAAAAATTTCCACCATTTTTTAGTGGAGAGGCAGGTGGTAGGAAAATATTGGTCCACGATTCATGGAACCCACCAATAGGAGATAGGGATGCTCTTCTTCTTTATAAAATAAAATAAAACATTTCTTTTAAGAAAAAAATTATCAGTTCTCTCTTATGTGTAATTGCTACTTGAAATTAGGTTTGATAAAGTGTTCGCCATTATTTATTGATCATTTTCATAAAAAACAAATGAAGCTACGTGATCAAATGAAGCTACATGAAATTATGTCTTGTCTCGCGTGTAAGTGAAGTAGTGAATTATTTGAGACATGACGCAAAAATTCTTTTATATTTGTTGAATGATTAAATGCAAGAAGTAGTTAAATTTAAATGAGTGTGTGAGAACATGAGTTGAAGAATGATTTCTTCTATTAAAATTCATCTTCATAGCACTGAGGGCTAGAAAGGGCCTCACTCACCACCCAACCCAGAGATGCTTTCCAAGAGAGTTAGAACCTTTGACGAGTGTCATAAAAGGTTTAGCCATTTCAGTGCACTTATGGTCCACGTCAGCTTAATCTGTCGTTCGGCTTTCTTCTCAATCATGATTCGTAAACCAAAGAACCTTTGACGAGCGTCGTAAAAAACTAGGGAGTCTGTTTAACGACTAGTCGGTATTCCATAACAGTGAAAACAGGGCACGTGGAGCTCAAGGAACACTTCAGTGGAGAAGAAATATTATACAAAAAAATTCCACCATTTTTAGTAGAGAGGCAGGTGGTAGGATAACATTGGTCCACTATTCATGGAACCCACCAATAGGATATAGGGATGCTCTTCTTCTTTTATAAAATGAAATAAAACATTTCTTTTAAGAAAAAATTTATCAATTCTCTCTTATGTGTAATTGCTACTTGAAATTAGGTTTGATAAATTATTCACCATTATTTATTGATCATTTTCATCAAAAACAAATGAAGCTACATGATCATTAATGATCAAATGAAGCTACATGAAATTATGTCTTATCTCGCACGTAAGTGAAGTAGTGAATTATTTAAGACATTGCGCAAAATGTCTTTTATATTTGTTGAATGATTAAATGCTAGAATTAGTTAAATTTAAATGAGTTTGTGTGAACATGAGTTGAAGAATGATTTCTTCTATTAAAATTCATCTTCATAGCACTGAACAAGATATTTGGGAGGGCTAGAAGAGGTCTCACTCACCACCCAACCCAGAGATGCTTTCCAAGAGATTTAGTAGAAATAGAATGTTTTATATTTACGACATGCATCCGTCGAGTGCACTGACAGTGACTAGAGATCGACTAAGAAGGCAATCGTACGTTGATTAACGACCAATTCGGATCGAGAAAACTCGCCTTGGTCTCAACGTCAACTCGCCTCGGTCTCAACGTCAACTCGCCCAACCTCGACGGTGACTTGACCAGGTTCTCATGGGGGTGGGGCCCACCCTCAAATAATCGGGTATCCCCCCACTAGTCTCATTTGTCTATAAATGCAACCCAACGGTGTTGTAGCTTGTGTTGATTCTATTTTTATAAGTAATACAAACTCTTGATCTCTCTCTCTCTCTTGTTTACTTCGTGTCTGTGCTTGCTATCTCGGGGAGGGGGGGGGGGGGGGGGGGTAAATAACCTCTGTCCATCCTTTAGTCTGAACTTTGTGAGCCAAGTTCTCAGCTCCAACATCTTAGTTCAGTGAGCTCCAACATCTTGGTTCAGTGAGCGCGGACCCTAGTCGAAGGAGGGAAATTATCTAAAAAATATAACAATGTGCATGAGTCGGATTGTGAAAACTCGGGAGTGTAGGAAAACTTCGTCACCTGGACTGATTTCACGGTTTTTTGTAGGATGGTAGAAGAGACCATATAAGTTCACCTCCCTCCTCGTGTTGAAGTCGCATCAACCCCACCCATATACTCACCTCCTCAGAAACACCAGAGACTTCCTGATGATTTGAGAAGGAATCCTCCATAGAATTAGGGGAGAGCCCTGCACGCAAGATAGTTCATGGTACGATCGTAATGGCATCACAATCTCATGAATTTGATCAGAAGAATTCGTAACTACCACATCACCGGTATAGGTGGCTACTCCCTTCTGCGAACAGATCTTGACAACGCTCGTATAGATAGGTGGTGAGCATATTTTATATAGTATTTAGGCTCTAGTATAACTTAGTTTTCATTTGATTTCGCTCATCTTTTATTTGATTCTATCATAAAATCTCTTAAACTCTATTCTCGTATCATATGAGCGTTTTGTAGCTATTTAGAGCATATTTTTATTCATTCCATGCATGAAGGAGACTTCCTCTCCTTCTCATTTCATTTTCTTATTTTGATATATTGCATATGGCTGTGTGGTTGTCTATTTCTGGGTGTGCTGGAGATTCTTCATGCATGTACATAACTTGTGTAGCTTCCCCGGGTGATTTGGCCCATTTTCATGTGAAAGGCCATTAGTCATGCATTTTTGTTCATGCACGGGCAGTGGAATCCTCTGTGCACAACCACTGGTCATGCACGTTCATTTGCCAAAATTGACCCAAGAACCCCCTTAATTTCGCACGGGTAGCCACATGAGTATTGGACTTCCTTCTCGCATGACCACTGGCCGTGCGAGTTCATTATTTTCCTTACAACGCCACAATTTTTCCTCCGAAAAATTTCCTTCACGCCCTACCACTAGTCGTGCATTTTTTCCCGCACTACCACTGGTCGTGCGCGGGTCAAAAATTATGCATGACCTATAAATAGTTGTTTCGCAATTTCTTCTGAAACCAGGTCATCGGGGAGCGTCATTTTCCGTCGTTTTTCACCTCCTCCAAGATAGGGTTTGGCCCTAGGCTCCTCCCCATCACCCAAGCTTCAAGGATCAAGATTTTCTCCAAGGTTCCAAGCTCTTGTGAAGGTGATCTTGTGGATTTCAACATGATCGTTGCAAATCCACCGAGAAGATGGGCGAGAGGTAATTACATCTTCATGTCTACAAGAAACCTCACCGAGAGTGGAGCCCATAACGGGAGGACTATATTTTGTGTGTGATCACAGAGATGGAGGAGGAAGCTGGTTCACAAGAACTGGTCTCTATTGTTACGAACACAAAATAATATCTTCCCCAAATCCCATGTCA
Source organism: Dactylorhiza incarnata (assembly GCA_033032865.1). NCBI lineage: Eukaryota > Viridiplantae > Streptophyta > Magnoliopsida > Asparagales > Orchidaceae > Dactylorhiza > Dactylorhiza incarnata. The sequence continues at coordinate 14,177,880 of JAWHQI010000028.1, forward strand.
ATCGCCTTGCCTTTTCGTTGCCTTCTGAAGGCGTTCAGAGTAGTCTTATCCACGTCCGCCTTCACTTGAGAATTATCTGTGGCTTTAGATTTCATATCCATCATATCGACCAAGTTCTCACCTCTGTCCATCCTTTAGTCTGAACATTGTGAGCCAAGTTCTCAACTCCAAAATGCTGGTTCAGTGAGCTCCAATAGCTTGGTTCGGTTAGCGCGAACCTTGGTAGAAGGAGGGAAATTATCTGAAAAGCATAACAATGTGCATGAGTCAGATTGTGAAAACTCGGGAGTGCAAGACAACTTCATCACCCGGATTGATTTAACCATTTTTTGTAGGATGGTAGAAGAGACCATATACGGTCACCTCTCTCCTCATGTCGAAGCTGCATCAACCCCACCCATATACTCACCTCCTCAGAAACCCCAAAGCCTTCCCAATGATCCAAGAAGGAATCCGCCATAGAATTCGGGGAGATCCTTGCACGCAAGATAGTTCATGGTACGACTGCAGTGGCCTCACAATCTCATGAATTTGATCAGGAGAATCTATAACTACCACCTCACCGGAATATGTGGCTACTCCCTTTTGTGAATAGATCTTGACAACGCCCCGTACAGATAGGTGGTGATTGTATTTTATATACTATTTAGGCTATAATATAGCTTGGTTTTCATTTGATTTCGCTCATATTTTATTTGATTCTATCATAAAATATTTGAAAATCTATTATTGTGTCATATAAGCATTTTGTAGCTATTTAGAGCATGTTTGCATTCATTCCATGCATGAAGGAGACTTCCTCTCCTTCTCATTTCATTTTGTTGTTTTGATATATTGCATATGGCTATGTGGATGTCTATTTCTAGGTGTGCTGGAGGTTTTTCATGCAGGTACAAGACTTGTGTTGCTTCCTCCGAGTGATTTGGCCCCTTTTCATGTGAAAGTCCATTGTTTGTGCATTTTTGTTCATGCACGGGCAGTGGACTTCTCTATGCACAACCACTAGTCGTGCACGTTCATTTGCCAAAATTGACTTGAGAACCCCCTTAATTTTGCACGGGTACTAGACTTCCTTCTCGCAAGACCACTGGTCGTGCGAGTTCATGATTTTCCCTACAACGCCACAGTTTTTCACTCCAGAAAATTTCCTTCACACCCTACCACTGGTCGTGCATTTTTTTTCGCACTACCACTGGTCATGCGCGGGTCAAAAATTCTGCATGGTCTATAAATAGTTGTTTTGCGATTTCTTCTAAAACCAGGTCATCAGGGAGCATCTTTTCCTTCGTTTTTCACCCCCTCCAAGAAAGGGCTTGGCCCTATGCCTCTCCCCATCACCCAAGCTTCAAGGATCAAGATTTTTGCCAAGGATCCAAGCTCTTATGAAGGTGATCTTGTGGATTTCAACGTGATCGCTGTAAACTCACCGAGAAGATGGGCAAGAGGTAGTGACATCTTCATGACTAAAAGAAACCTCACCTAGAGCGGAGCCCATAATGGGAGGACTATATTTTGTATGTGATCATGGAGAAGGAGAAGGAAGCGGGTTCACAAGAACTGGTCTCTATTGTTATGAACACAAAGTAGAATCTGCCCCATATCCCATGTCAATCACCTTGCCTTTTCGTTGCCTTCTGAAGGTGTTTAGAGTAGTCATATCCATGTCCGCCTTCACTTGAGCATCAGTTGTGGCGTTAGATTTCATGTACTTCATATCGGCCTTGATTTTCACCAGCTCTTGTGTGCTCATGTTAGTGCCCACCACCTATGGCTCTATGGTATCATCAGGGATCTCTATTTCTACATTGTCAAAATGAGAAGTGTCCCCCGACACCAAGACTCTGTCTGTACAAACCTTAGGTCCTCCATCCACAGAAGTCACTGTAGTACTGGGTGTGATTTCCCCTAGCGTTTGTGGTAACTCACCCTCTTCCAGGATGACATCATCCATGTTATCCGGGATATTCTTGTTAGCCACTTTCGAGGCCTTGATCTTCTTCTTCTCATTTGGGTAGACCTCAAAAGTCATTCATTTTCTCTTCTTCTCACCCTCATCATCTGCTACCTCATTCCTCTCAAAGATTTTCTTCTTCGCAGCTAGCCTATGCATCCTTCAATCTCTGGGAGATGCCGGGCTCACTTGCTTTAGTCTGTGCGGGTGCTACATATGCTTTTTCCCTTACAGTGAGGTCTTCCTCTTTAGAATGACTGAATACCTAACCTTTAATCTTCCCCATGTTGATATCAAACTTGGTGTGCTCAACCTAAAGTCTGGTTAAGGAGAATCCATATTGTTCATAATTTACAAGTATCAGTGAGATCCCTAGAGTAGTAGTCTCAGCGGGCTTCGTGGCAACATCATCAACCTTTTTTACAGACTTTTAATTAGAACAAGTCATCATAGACATTAGTTTTTGTTCACTTGGACCTTCTTCTGCTTGCTTCTTCCGCAGGGAAGAGCAGTTGGAACATGGGTTCCACATCTCGTGATTTGGCAATAACAAATCTTAATCTACATTTGATCTTTTTTGCTTGTGTTTATAGTGTGTATGTCTTACATGTAAAATATAGAGAAGTACATGAGAGATGTGGACTAAATTTTCCACTACCGCGTGGCAATAGGTACTATCGCCGGTGGTAACTATCATTCCATAAGGACAGATGAAAAAGGAGCATTTCAAAAGGGACTTGGAGGGAGGAAAAAGCTTAATATTTAAAGCATTATCGTATCGCACTAACATTATTGTGCGACGGTAACCTTTAGGCAACCCCGCGTAATCACAAAATGTGTAAGGAGATCACAATTTGGCGTGCTGCAAAAATTACTCTACCACATGGCATTAGGTCTTACCGCACGACAATCATCGTTGCCAAAAATATGTAAATCTAAAATCAACAGTGATGCATCCTGCTAACCAAAACAAATAACTATACATCACCCAATTCATGTGTTGAAGCCAGGAAATTCCCAACTCCAAATATTCAAATCAATGCAACCTAAGATTACTAGTCCCGTGGTCCAACTTAACAGCTTAATGGGCAAGGACAAAGATGTTGGACATGTGTGTCACATCCCTTTGTTTGAGAATAACAAATCCCAAATTATATTTGATCTTGCTTGTCGTGTGTTTATAGTGTGCAGGAACTATAGGTGCAATACTCCACAGGTAGAAAGCAACTGAATTCAAACATCTGGAAGAATGCACTACCGCCAGCGTTAGAGCTATTGCCAGGCGCTAGCTCAGGTTCCGTTCGACGAATTTGCCTGCGTTCGACGAAAACTCCGTTCGACGAAAATTTAGTTCGACGAACTTGAAGCTCCGTTCGACGAAAACTCCGTTCGACGAAAATTCCGTTCGACGAACTTGAAGCTCCGTTCGACGAAATTGTTCCGTTCGATGAAAGTTTGTTCTGCCACGCCGCCGATGATTTCGCAACCGCTCCACACGAACGCTACCGCCAGCACTAGCGCTACCGCCTGGCACTATCTCAAGTTCGTGCACAGCGCCACGCCGCCGATTGTTTCGCAACCGCTCCACACGAACGCTACCGCAGGCGCTAGGAGCTACCGCAGGCGTTATCTTCAAGTTCTATAAATTGATGGGCTCTTTCTCGTTTTGGCTAATCCATCCCAGAGAGATTACAAGTGGCACAACTCTATTGCTGTTATGCTGCCCAAGATGGATCTCCCACTAAAAGCTTAAGGAGAATTCTGGAGGAGGACAATGTCACGCTATATCCGAAGGACGATCGCTTCAACCTCGATTATGCTACAGCGATCCTTCATCCTCATCTTCAGAGATCTCTTATAGGGAGTTTTATTATTGTTATCTTTATTTTCATTCCATACTTTTTGTAACCGTTTAGAGAATTTGCCTTGTGTTGGCGACTAGGTCTGGGTAGGACTTAGGGGGGAATTCGCCTTGTGTTGCCGACTAGTTCTAGGTGATTAGATCTAGGGGGCTCGAGGACATATCCGGGGAAGGATTTGCTAGAGCGGCTTGAGGCCTTATCCGGGGAAGGAAAGGCTAAAGCCAACCAGTTTGTGGGGATACAAGTCGGTATAGAAAAGGAAAAGATATTTACTTTTGTACGCCTCCGATTTCTAGCGATATTGAAATAAAATTTATGTAAACACCTTTTTATATTAATACAATCATGTCTCTACTTGTGTTTACTTGATTTCTCTCCTTTGGCGTTATCTCTAAAATATTGGTTACTAAGTTTCAATTCTAATTACTTTATCTAAATTGTTTAGTTCAATCTCTTTCATCATAAAACAATTTAGTACTTGTTTCTAAACTTGGTTATTATGATATTCTCACAAATTAGCTAAATTGTTATTTTGCCTTTTCATATTATAAAACAATTTAGTAATTTTCATAACATTAAAAAAAAGAATTTTATTCCCTTATTCAACCCCCCCCCCCCCCCTCTAAGGGCGCCGTAAGGTCCAACAAGTGGTATCAGAGGGAGGTTATTCCAAACAGCTTAAAAACCAGGAATAATGGCGTCTTATGATCTCGCTTCTACTAGTGGGGGAAACTTTCTTATAAATGAAAAATCTTTAGCACCACCTTTATTTGAAGACAAAAATTACAATGGATGGAAATTTCTTATGGAAAAATTTCTTAAATCTTTGGATATTAAAGTATGGAATATTACAATTAAAATGCCCCCAAGTATTTTAAATAAAAATGAAATGTTTTTAAATGCCAAATCTATGAATAGTCTATATTGTGCATTAGATCAAAATATTTTCAAACTTATTTATACACTTCCTACTGCTTATGAAGTTTGGAAATTTCTTGAAAATACTTATAGTCTTCCTTCCACAGATGTTGAACAAGAGAAATTCCTTGTGGATCCAAGAGAAGAAATTGATGAGGACTTATGCTTGGAGGAAGAAGAACACAACGTCACAATATTGGACTCATTTGTTGGTAACACATCAAGCAAAAGAGAAGACATAAATTCAACTATGGGAGAGGAATGCAAAGAAGATGTCAAAGGAATCGTTGGTCCAAATCTTGCCTCATCCCATAATAATGTAAGAAAATCAAAAACTCCTCTTTTTTTAACAAATTCCATTTCTACATCTCGTATGCTTAAAATTGCTAAACGTAAAATTTTAAAGTTAAAAATTGCTAATTCCAAATTACGTTTAGAAAATAAATCTTTAAAAGTAAACGATAACGTAGAATCAAATATTGATGTGATAAATTCTCTTTCATGCTCTTTAGCTAAAATTCTTATTCCTTGTTTTGATTGCAATTTATTAAAAGAAAAATTCAAGGAAATTGAAAAAGGTCTCTTAATTTCTAAAAGGCATAATGAAAAATTGATAATTGAAAATGATGCTTTATCTTGTAAGTTATTACAATTAAAATCTTTTGTTGAAAAATTTCAAATGTCATGTAATGAATTTCATCATAAGATTTTGAATAACAAGGATAAATTAACTCACAACATCATTTCTAAAAAGGACCATTTTCATAATCAACTCAAAAGGAGTTTAGTTTCAAAAAGAATTATGACCCTCACAAAATTCTTAAGAGTCACTATTATTAGTCTCAATATATTTTCAATCATGACTCAAATTTAAAAACTCCTTTTCATGAAAATCAAACTACAAAATATTATCCTTCATATTATAAGAGTATGTCTATAAGAAATAGTGGAAATGAAAATCATCAAAATAATAATCAATCTTTTAAAACATATTGTAACCCACTTTTTCAATAATCACTTCTAAAGAAAGACAATCACTCTTATAAACTTTCAAAGAATCTATGTAATAAAATTCATTATGATTATCAACATCAATCTATTTTGAAAAATAATTTGAATAAACATATAAAGATAATCATAACAAATATAATCATATAAAGATGTCACATAATCATAACATGAATTTAAAAGATAAACAACCAATGTATGAATGGAGACCCATAAAGAAAAATGACATATCATCTTTAATTAAAAAAGCCCATTCATCATTATCTTCCCAAAAGCCACCACGATATATTTGGGTACCCAAAGGAACCATCCCACTTGGTCCCCTTTGGATACCTAAATCTCTCATTCATTAGTATCCAATCATTTGCATGAAGTAGAAATAATTAAAAATGAAATATCAATACTCTACTTCATGATATGCTTATTGTCTCTTTTCTCTTATTTATTTTTTATTTTTTGAACAAACATGCTATAATCACTTTATATATCATGAAATATGACTTTCATATATTAAGCCTAATGTTTATCAAATCAAATTTGAATTAAAATTGAACATTAAGACATATATTTTTCAAAGTGATCTATCTCTCATCTTTATTGTTCTTTATCCTTTTAAATCCTTTACCCTTAATTGTCTTGAATTATCATTATAAATTGAATATTGAAATTATTATCAAGACTATTGAAACTATTTTACAGATTGGATTTAAATGGTTTATTAAAGGGCTTAAACTAAAAATTAAAATGCGAAACATTTTTTGATTCTTTTCTATTTTTGTTTGCTGCATATGATAGCCCTTATAATGAAGAATATTATCTAGAAAAATTGAAAACAAAAATCCATCTAAACGCATGTTTAATCTTTCAAAAATGTGAGTTTACGATCAAAACTTCAAACATCCATATCTTTTGATCCGCTCGCCTGATTTTTTGCGTTTAATATATTTTTGGAAAGAGCACAAAAATCTCCATCCAACGGCGAACTAGGCTTGCCCATTTGAGTTCATTTGGTGCTGTCAATTTGCCAAATTTCAACTCTGTTTTAAAAGCTATCTTAGTTTGCATGATTTGGAAATTTCTGTGTTTATGGATTTTTCATTGCATGCTATCCTTAGTATAATTGTTTCATATATTAATTTAGATATTATGTGTGTGATGTGTGTCGCCAATGTTTGCATGTAATTTAGATCTTAGAATCATCTTGTATCATTAAGATCAAATCAAAAGTTTAATCATTTCATTCTAGGTCTAAAGAAAATTAATTTGAAAACTTCTCATATTACATGCAACATTATCTCCATTAATCCTATGTAATAACATTGCATTCAAACTCATCATCCTAGCATCACTTCTTGGTCTATGCTTATATATTTATGTTAGGTATAACACTTACATTGTTATTCAAATTTCATGATAACTATGTGATTTGAAATCATAAATAGAATACTAAAATTCCAACAAACACATAGTTTATGGATTAATCATTAGAATATATATGAGTATTGTATCATGAATCATATATTATCATGCGAAACCAAAGATCAATAAATTCAATTATTGAAAGCAAGCTTATAAATTTCAAAACTTTATATATGTGATCTTTGTCTTTTATATGATTAGATGATCATCATTTTTCTAGACTTAAAAATCAAACATGCTTATTCAAAAGAAAATCGCTATATCACTATATCATAAGTCTAGAAGGATTAGAATTTTCATACATCATGATGATCTAACATATATTCTATGCAAAATTATCTATAATCATAAATCATAATTCATGTTCTATCAAGAAAAATCTCAAAACAATAATACCACCTAGGAATTATGAATCTTTTGATAAAAATATGAATATTGTTTTCTTTACATTAGTTGGTGTATGGATATGCTTTGGTATTGATTGCATGTATCTCTCATATTTATAGACTCTAAATCAACTTTGTAATGAAAGTTTAAATCAAACTTAATCATCACTCTATTCTAGATCTATAATTTAAAACTCTATTTTGGAATACATGCAATATTAATGTTAATCTTATGACGTGACTTTAAATCCAAAACTCATCATATTAGCATTATCACATATTGAATATTAGTATTTTTGCTAGTTATCTCATATCGTCATCTCATAAAAGTAGAAAAACTACGCGTCTTTAAATAATTCTTCGCATTAAACAAAACCCATAGTTTCTATATCAACACATAGATTTAAAAGCATAGGTTGTCCAAAAGATTATTTCACCTATGAATTCATATCTCACAATAGCGGGGACGTATGGTTGTATGCATTAGAAACCTAACCTCTAAGTCATGTCTTGTACTTAACCGTGGAGGGTTCCAGTGGGGCCTTGTGAGGCACTGGGGGGGAAATAGTGCTAGATTGAGTGTTCTCTAGTGTGTGCGTATGGGACTAACACCCCAACCTACGGCATGTGTGCAGCTCCTCATGCCCATCCATCACTTAGTACGGGGCTAGGGTGTAGACATTTAGTCGGGGTAGTCTTTAATCTTAGGACATACTTATATTACTCTTTGCATGATCATTTTATTTACTTATCACTTAAATCATGCATATTTTGGGTTGTTTAATAAAAAATGTCCTCTTGTGTTTGCATAATTTATCTTTTTGAGCTTAAATGTTTTTGTAAGACACATGTATTTGAAAAAGCTATAGTTTTATGCAAATTTGAGCAATCAAGACATCTCCAAAAATTACAAAATTTTTGCATAAGACTACTCTAAGGACACTTAATAAATATCAAAAATCAGATTTTTAAATTTCTCAAAAAATCAAGTACTGTTTGCCGCGCTAGCACTAGCGCTAGCGTGGGTGTTTGATTTTTCTAATTTTTAAAATTTCTAAAAATCCTTAAAAATATGTTTGTTTATATTAACGATTTTTTTTTAAATTTCTAACATTGATTATCTTTGTTTTAATTTATATTTAAGAAAATCAACTACAAAAATTCAAAATTCAAAAGTACAAAAATATGTTTTTGAGATTTGTGTTTTATTCATATTATTAAAAATCAACTACAAAAGTTCAAAATTCAAAAATTCAAAAATATGTTCTTAAGATTTGTGTTTTATTCATATTATGAAAAATCAACTACAAAAGTTCAAAATACAAATATACAAAAATATGTTTTTTTGATTTTCTGTTTTGTTCTCATTAAAAAATGATAAAAAAACAAAAAATTTGTATGATCTTTATTTATAATATCAATTATGAATGAATTCTATTATTTAGAATTATTTACAATGTTAAAATTTATTCCTTGAAATTACTATGAACATTGTTTTGTTTATCATGCTTTGATATATCTATTTAAAGTGCATCAATTGTATTGAAAAATATGTGTAGAACCAAGCTTAACATGCCTCTAAGTATGAGTAAATATTTTATGATTGATAATGATATATTTCACTCACTTATTTTGATAATCAACATGTGTGTTTAAATCCAAAATGCTTGCTTGTGTATTGTATTTGTACAATGAATTAAAACTTGCATAAGTTTATTGCCTACACTACATTTGAATTGCACTTATGAAATTTAGAAAAGTGGTTAAGTTTAAATAATTGTGTTTGCAAAACAAGTGTATTCGGAGAATGTTGTCTCATAAATATGAACAAAAAAAAATATATATGTAGACAAATATAACTCCACCAAGCACTACTTGAACCTCCTGATAAGTCTTCATAAGCATTGTGAGGTTGATCACCTTGGAAAGAATAGTAAAGTGTCTTGTGCAAACCTTGGTTATTACACCACTTTGTTAAAAATTATGTGCATTAAAAGTGTGTGAAAGTAATTTACTTGTGTTTTATTGTGCACTTTACTTTACATATGTCTTGTATTGTGTTGATTTAAATCAATAGTTAACATTGCCCAAAATACACTTATGTGCACATCATTATCTTTCATAACACTTCTTCTCATGAGTATATGATTCTAATGCTTTATCTATACTACTCTTTATATAAGAAATGCACTAGATAACCTAGCGCGATCTCTCCAATGTTTTGGTATCTCTTGAACTTAAAATTAAGTAACATTGTAGTATAATATCTCTTTGATATATTCATTTCATGCTTGGTATCTTTTTGAAAGACTTTGAGATTTCAAAAAGATTAAAACATCTTTCATTTTTGAACTAAAACTCATATTTTTACTTATGCTTTTCATGCTTACAAAAAGATGTTTCTTATAATCTTTTGCTTGCTTACAACTCTTATCTTTTTATTTGAAATCTCTTATATATACTATGCTTAAACTCTTTATCATTTCATATATTACAAAAGCTCGATCATGATTTATAACAAGCCTAAAGAATGCCTCCTTACTACCCTCACCCTACCTTCTTTTGATAATACCAAAAGGGGGAGATTATTTGAAGAAATCTATATAGGAGAAATATAGAAGATTAAGGGGAGCATAATTCGTGTAATCTATCATTTAGGGGGAGTAAAACATAAATTGCATTTATGTAGGGGGAGCATTAAGATAGGGGGAGTATGCATATCATCATGTTTATCATATACTATAGTTGCACTATCATCTTGCTTATCATATACTATAAACACTATTATTGATTTCTTGCGAAGAGGATTTGTTATTATCAAAAGGGGGAGATTGTTGGACATGTGTGTGACATCCCTTTGTTTGAAAATAACAAATCCCAAATTGTATTTGATCTTGCTTGTCGTGTGTTTATAGTGTGCAGGAACTATAGGTGTAATACTCCACAGGTAGAAAGCAACTGAATTCAAACATCTGGAAGAATGTACTACCACCAGCGTTAGAGCTATCGCCAGGCGCTAGATCAGGTTCCGTTCGACGAATTTGCCTGCGTTCGACGAAAATTTCGTTCGACGAACTTGAAGCTCTGTTCGACGAAAATTTTGTTCGACGAAAAATCCATTCGACGAAAATTCCGTTCGACGAACTTGAAGCTCCGTTCGACGAAATTGTTCCGTTCGATGAAAGTTTGTTCTGCCACGCCGCCGACGGTTTCGCAACCGCTCCACACGAACGCTGCCGCCAGCTTTAGCGCTACCTCCTGGCGCTATCTCAAGTTTGTTCACAGCGCCACGCCGCCGACGGCTTCGCAACCGCTCCACACGAATGCTACCGCAGGCGCTAGGAGCTACCGCAGGCGCTATCTTCAAGTTCTATAAATTGATGGGCTCTCTCTCATTTTGGCTAATCCATCCCAGAGTGATTGCAAGTGCACAACTCTATTGCTGTTATGCTGCCGAAGATGGATCTCCCACTAAAAGCTTAAGGAGACTTCTGGAGGAGGACAACGTCACGCTACATCCGAAGGATGATCGCTTCAACCTCGCTTATGCTACAACGATCCTTCAACCTCATCTTCAGAGATCTCATATAGGGAGTTTTATTATTGTTATCTTTATTTTCATTCCATACTTTTTGTAACCGTTTAGAGAATTCGCCTTGTGTTGGTGACTAGGTCTGGGTAGGACTTAGGGGGAAATTCGCCTTGTGTTGGCGACTAGTTCTAGGTGATTAGATCTAGGGGGCTCGAGGCCATATCCGGGGAAGGATTGGCTAGAGCGGCTTGAGGCCTTATCCGGGGAAGGAAAGGCTAAAGCCAACCGGTTTGTGGGGATACAAGTCGGTATAGAAAAGGAAAAGATATTTACTTTTGTACGCCTCCGATTTCTAGCGATATTGAAATCAAATTTATGTAAACACCTTTTTATATAAATACAATCATGTCTCTACTTGTGTTTACTTGATTTCTCTCCTTTGGCGTTATCTCTAAAATATTGGTTACTAATTTTTCAATTCTAATTACATTAACTAAATTGTTTAGTTCAATCTCTTTCATCATAAAACAATTTAGTACTTGTTTCTAAACTTGGTTATTATGATATTATCACAAAATAGCTAAATTGTTATTTTGCCTTTTCATATTATAAAACAATTTAGTAATTTTCATAACATTTTTAAAAATGAATTTTATTCCCTTATTCACCCCCCTCTAAGGGCGCCGTAAGATCCAACAAAAGAGACTAAGGGAGCAACAACAGGACCCAAGGTGTTGTGGTAGGGAGGTCCCAACATGTACCCAGAAGCTCAAAAGAGACTTCTCCTCCAAAACCAAAGATGGTCGAGTAGGGTACAAGGAAGGCACCAACTTGGAGAGTATCTTAAGTGATGACCAAGGGGGGATGATCAAGATCTCACAACCCAGGTCTTCAAAAATGGGTTCTGAAAGCTCAGCCAAAAGAAGATGCAATTCCTGGTACCCTTGGGTTCTATTTATCGGGAAAACCAAAATGGGGATATTATTTATAGCCCAACCCTTCTCGGTGACTATACGACATTGAGGGGATCTCACATGGCTTTGGCGAGCATCTCCTATGGTCACGCACCTAGCGAGTATGAGGGGATGCTCGCACATGCTCGCCCATACTTGCCAAGGACTTCTACTGCTCCTGTTGGCTGAGTTGTCTTGATCTTTTACTCCTGGCTTCTCCTTTGACCTTTGCCTTTGAATTTTACTTCTACCTACATAGCTTGACTGGGTCCTACCCTCGATGTCTATGGGTTATACACAATCCCTGCTCTTTGCGAGCTACAAAGGAGCTCATAAAGAAACATCTAACCCTTAGTCGACGAGCTCCTTTTGGAGAGTATCTGGCATAATTGACACCACTTTGCCTACTCCTGAACTCTATAAATAGAGGGGTGGTTCTTTCATTAGACACCTTTCTGAACTCGTACGCGATGTCGCTCACTATCGAGGAAAAACTCCAAGCGAACATGGCCAAGTTGACAAGATTTCTGAAGCCACATACTCTGAAGCGTTCTCGTGGGGGCGACGACGTTGATGAGTTTCTCACATCGAAGAATAAGAAGATTCCAAAGAAGAGGAGAACTAGCGACCCGCTCCAGCAGATGTTGCTACCTCCGTCACTAATCAATAAAGAATTCTCGTGGATACCCGAGAGCTGGTCGACCGACTGGGTCTTTGCAAAGATGTCGAGCAACCCACTCCTAAGCCATCTCGCCATCCCGCGTAGCAGGTCGCCTCTGAAGTGGACCTTCCTGGGTCCCAGACCTAGTTGCCACCTAAACTCGCCTCCTAGCAAGGTGAGTGCTTTATTGTCGCTGGCTTTGTTTTACTCGCGCTGATGATATTTCTTTTCTTTGCTGTAAGACCAACTACTGGAGCTCTCGACAAGCATCTATCAGCGCCTCCTTTGCGATCAACTCCTTTTACCTCCCTTAAATACCAACCGGGATCGCGAGTTGGCTACTCTGTTTGGATCAACCTCGACCACCTGAGGACGTCGTCTGGGAAACAAGTTCCCTCTGGAGCAACAAGTGACCTCCCCTAGAGAATACCTCGCAACCTAGGGCGAGCAAGGCGCCTCCGCCTCCTGCGGGCTATCATGAAGTCCTTCAAGCGAGTAACCTGCCTATTCCACTTTTGAGTACCTCACGACCAACTCCTGCGAGTACATTGCAGTTACCCATGAGTAACCTCCCACTGCCGCCTCCGTTGTCATCATTATCTGCTGGTCTGACCGACATCTGCCCATTGTCGGCATCTACCCCCTTGATCTTTATGTTGGATCTTATGGCGCCCTTAGATGGGGGGGGGGGGGTGAATAAGGGGTTTATGAATTTTTGAGTAAAACATAGAAAGTTTCAGAAAAATGAAACTTTTTGATTACTGTTGGTAATGCCCGCATTAAAAGTTAACGCTGAGCGTTAGCTCTATAGAAAAAAATATGCTTCACAGAATTATGTCAAAGTGATTTTGCTTATGAAAATTTAAATGAAATACAATTCCAAAAAATCACAGATAATAAAAATTGATATTATATTTCAAAGATAAAATTTCAATAACGCTTGAAATTAAAGGCGATAATGTAAAGATCACTTTGTGTTCCTTCACCAGTCCTTCTCCCAAGGACCGGTTGGTTATAACCTATCTTTACCGAGATAAGGCCTCTAGCCACCCCCTAGATCTACCCTTGACCTAGTCGCCATGCACAAGGCGGCGAATTATCCCCTAAACTGAACCCGACCTAGTCGCAACATGCAAGGCGGCAAATTCACTACCGTTACAAGCAAATAATGAAAAGATAAAAGTAAATTCAGAATAAAAGACTCCCTAAATTGAAGAGCGTTGAAGGAGACGTTGAAGACACGCAAAGACCATCATCGGAGTTGAAGCGAGCATCCTTCTTCAAATTTGAGAGTTGGAAATCTCCTTCTCACTCTTGTTCCTCAATGGTGGTGTTGGGAGTGCTCTCTGAAATTGGGGATGAATTGCTCTCTCAGAAGATTGGAATGAAGGCTTGAAAGTTGTTCACTTGTGCAACGAAATCATCTCTTTAAATAGGCACGGGAGCTAACGCCTGGCATTAAGAGTTACCGTCAGCGTTAGTGATAGTTTATAGTCGTGGAAAAGAGCGTGCAACCGTTGAGATCGTGGCAGATCATTGACTCAACGCCTGCGTTAGCTCCAATGCTGGTGTTGCCTTTGTCTTCTCGACGCTATTTCTTCTCTATGTTATTACCATCTCGACGACATCCCATATCAACGATAAGTTAACGCGGGGCGTTAACTTTTAATGTTGGCTGTTAGCTCTCTTTTCAGAGAGTCATCACCAATCAACATCCTGTTCATGGGGTTATTTAACTATAGTACCTACACACTATAAACACAAGCAAGATCAAATAAATGGTGTGATTTGTTATTCTCAAACTAAGAGATGTGGAACACAAGCTCCAACAATCTCCCTCTTTTGGTAATAACTGTTGGATCGTGTGACGCCCTTAGAGGGGGGGGGGGGGGGGGGTGAATAAGGGTGTGTTTTAAAAATATAATTTTTACTTAATAATTTTTAGACAAATTTTACTTTACTAAAAAGGTTACTTATAAATAATTTTAAACCAATGTAATTTTTGTATTTAACCAAACACAAATTTCTAAGATAAAGATTTAAGCAAACAAAATTGCAATTAGTGAAAAGAGCATAATTATATTAATCATGAAATTTGCATACAATAAAAATGATCTTAACAATGCTTAAGATCAAGGCACAATTATGATAATAAAAATACAATAATTTTGGTTTACCAATCCTTCTCCCAAGGATCGGAAGGCTATCGCTTGTCTCTCCCAAGACCAAGCCCAAGCCTATCCTCTAGATCTTCCCAAGATCTAGACGTAGCACACAAGGCCACGATTTCCCACCAAGCCTCGCAAGGACTTGGGCGCTCCGCACAAGGAAGCGATTTTCCACTAAGCCGCGCAAGGACTTAGACGCCGCACGCAAGACGACGATTTCTCTACCAATACAAAATGAAAAAGTATGTGAATGAAAATACAATATGAAAAGAACAACTCCCTAGAAGATCAGATCTCTGAATGGATTGTTGAAGCTTCGAGATGATCGATGATGTAGAAGCACGCCCGATCTCGTCTTCAATCTTCAATCCTTCTTTGCACAAATGGGAGTTGAGGAGGTTCTGGAGCTCTCTGGTTCGTATGCACTCAGGAAGGGACTGGAATTCTCAAAAGCTTGGAATGCACGAACCAAAGGAACCAATTTATAGAAATTCACTGTCGCCTGGGCGACAGTGACTGTCGGAATTTTCCGACAGCGCTAAACTGCCGCTGGAGTGCCGTCGTGGGTGGAGTCGTGGGCAGTTGGTGTAACCGTCGAGCTATCGCCTGGGCGACATCGATGTCGGAATTTCCGACAGTGCAAAACTGCCGGTCGTGGGTGAAGACGTGGGCAGTTGTTGTAACCGCCGAGCTGTCGCCTGTGCGACATCGATGTCGGAATTTCCGACAGTGCAAAACTGCCGGTCGTGGGTGAAGACGTGGGCAGTTGTTGTAACCGCCGAGCTGTCGCCTGGGCGACATCGCTGTCGGAATTCCGACAGCGCAAAACTGTCTTTCGTCGATCTGCCGTGGAGGGAAGTAGTTGTAACTTCTCTGCTGTCGCCTGGGCGACAGTGGCTGTCGAAATTTTCCGACAGTGAAATTTTCCCACATTCAATTTTAGCTCCAGCAGCAATGTGAACATCTCATACCTGTTATCTGCACACCATTAATGAAAATAGAATCAAATACAAAAGGGACTTTGTTATTATCAAACCGGAGGAGTGCGAAACGCATGCTCCAACAATCTCCCCCTTTTGATAATAACAAATCCGTATAAAAAGAAATCATGTCTATTTAGATTGTTGATTTTAACCTTTGATGTGTGCACAAAATTAACATAATATATATTTCTTGAAAATAAATGATCTACCTTTAGATGAAAACTCCCCCTAAATGAAAGCTCCCCCTAAATATATGCTCCCCTCCCCCTAAATATATGCTCCCCCTAAATATATGATGTATTGTGTAGGTGGAATATTTAGGTGTGATAGATTTGTGACTTTTCTTTTTATACTTTAAATTCTCCCCCTTTTGGTATTAGCAAAAATGAATATTAGATAAAAGAGTAGCTTTTAAGGGAAAGGTAATAGAAAATAGAAATGAAGAGTAAGCGGAAGCAATTTGTTGGTAATGATTGAAGTCCATGAAATAATAGGAATATGCCATAGTATGAATAAGCTCATGAAGTGGCGGTATAGCCATATGTAGTAATGAAAGAAAGAACTTAAACATGAGTAAGATCATTTGAAAGTATCATAGAAAGACACAATAGTGTATAGAATTATGGAATATTTTCGGTCCAATTCTCATGAGATGAATATTTATTTAACATAATGATGTGTACATGTGATACTTAGATCAAACATATAAAGCTATTTAATTTACATGATCATTGAAATGTAGAACATAATAAAAGCACATAAAGGCAACTTTGACTTTGAAGATATAGCACAAGATGAATAGTAAACCATGTTTCTTTTGCACAAGACACTTTACAATTCTGTCCAAGGTGCTTAACCTCACAATGCTCATTAAGACTTATCAGGAGGGTAAGTAGTGCTTGGTGGAGTATCCTTGTCTTTATTTTTATTTTTTTTTGATCACAGACGTTGTGATATCTTAATTTTGATATATTGATATATATTTTTTTAATTGACCAAGGATCTCCGAATTCACTTGAATCGCAAAAGATGGTGTATATTTTGTTGTGCTAACAAATCAATGTTGAAAGTTGTATTTAAGAAGTGCTATTTTATTATGTGAAAGCAATTATGATCCATGTATATATTAAATAAAAAGACATACGTATTGATCAAAAGAAGTGAACGTGATAGTTCATTATGATAGATAAACAATTTCTCATACTTAGAGGCATGCGAAAACAATTTCCAATGGTCTAAACTACTAAGTAGAAGTGTCAATACGATGATAACTTGGAAATGAAATCATATAAACATGTAAGTCATTTTTTTTTAAAAATAAATAACACATGGTTTGTCATCAAGTCATGAGGTGAAGCATTAATAATGACATATAACTATTGTAGATCATCAAAGGGACCTTAAATTGGAGTTTTGTTAAAATGGGAGCTGTCGGAAATTTCCGACAGTCACTGTCGCCTGGGCGACAGTGAAAAATATAAATAGGGCTGGGGACCGAGTCAAACCCTATTGTGCATCATTTCCTGGAGTTAAAACGAGAGGAAGGCTGTCGGAAGTCGGCGACATCCCTAGAGCTAAGGTATGGGTTTTTGATTTTGGTGTTTTTAACTCAAAAATTTTTAGGGATTTGTGATTTTGATAGTAGAGAAGAAGGAAAATGTAGTTTTTATGTTGATTTTTGATGAATGGTGTAGGTTTTGAAATTTTTGATTTGAAAAATGTAGATCTAGTTTAAAAACAAGTGGATCTTGGTGGATCTTTGCTAAAATTTTTATCTTTGTTAAATTTCTTTTTGAGTTGGTGATGAAGGTTTCCATTTGTTCATTTTCTAAAGGATTATTGTAGATCTAGTTTAGAGAAGAAGGTGGAAGATGATGAATAGTAAAGGATTTGTAGAATATGTTGATTTAAAAAAAACTTGATGTTGAAATAACATTTATTTTGAGTAGATCTGGAAGTATATGTAAAAATTTTGAGAGAAAATCACTTGGAGGGCTGTCGGAAATTTCCGACAGCCACTGTCGCCTGGGCGACAGTGTTCCAGTGCACAATGTGATACCTTGTTTAATCAAAATTTTTGTATGTTATTGCAGAATGGCTTCCAGTTCCAAAGCTCAAAAGAGTACTTTGGAAGATGCACATACTTCATATCAAGTTTTTCCGGGGGTGGAGAAGGCTATTGTTGGAATAGCGAAGTATGTGGAATTTGAGTCGCCAAAGCACGATCATATCTATGATCGGCTTGCGAACGCAGGTATAATTTCAATAATCACACCAGAGGGGTTTTCTTCCTTTTTCATTCATGAATTTTATAACCATTTGGAAGACCCAAATTTTACTGAATTGGATGGAGGAGTGAGATCAAGGATCCAAGGTCAACATGTGGAAATAACACATGTTGATCTACGAGAGGAATTCGGACTAGTGATGAGTGAGAATATGCCTGATATAGTGGAGAATTATCGAAAGGATAGAGATTGGACCCTTGTAAACATGAGTTTACATGGGAATCAAAAAAAGACTCTTACCACTGAAGTTACCTCACTTACTCCGGATGCGTTCTTAGTCCAAGATATATTAAGGAATTCAGTGATGTTGAAGAGTGGAGACACAAGAAGCATTACGGCTCAGTTGACCCTCTTTACATACTATATTATGGAGGATGAGCTTTTTGATGTGGCAGACTTCATACTCGCCCAGATTAGGTATGCGTATAGATTAAAGCATCCAAGATGGGTGAAGGTTCATACGCTGCCAATGGGGGCGGTAATACAGCGTGTACTATACAAGAAGTATGGATGGATAGTGCAAGGTGCTTATTTGGATGATTGTTACCCGGAAATATATTATACGGGTTCAATGAAGGTGAAGAAGCCGCAGAGAAAAGCTCATCCGGGGATTGAGATTAGAGAGCCGACGATTTCTATGGCAGGATCACTACGAGAGTCCATTGATGATTTGCGTGATTCATTAGAGGATCACAAGAGGGAAGTGAAGAAGGACCGTAGTCGAATGCAGAAATTTATGAAGTTTCTCGTCAAAGGTCTGAAGTTGAAACCAACTCCGGAGGAAGAGGCCGAATGGCAAGTTCCGGACGAAGAACCGCCACGCCAATCGGTGAGGCGAACTCGCCGTGGCAAAGCCGTGAGACGAGGACTTCCAGAAGATTGTCCAGAGAGCAGCGGGGCTGGTTATGAAGATTCAGAGTAGTTTTATGTTGCTGCTGCTGCTGGGCGATGTCGGAAAATTCCGACATCCACTGTCGCCTGGGCGACAGTGAACTTCTTTAGATTTCTGTTTTTATTTAAAGAACTTGATCCTTAAGTATGTTCTACTGTTTTTATGTGAACAATATTGATGTAATATTAATGATGTTGAATTTTTGTTAAGTCCTTTGAAATTTTATGTTTTGATTTTTAGAATTTTGGCTTTTTGTTTTTACATTTGTTTATGTTTTGTGATAATAATTTTTTATTTTAGGCTTTAAATTGTGATATATTCATTGTGAAATGTCTAGAATGCCCAATTCTAACCTAAGCATAGAAAAACGGGAATCCGATAACGGCTTAGTGAATATATCCGCTAGTTGATTTTCCGTGCCTATAAAGTTGATTTTTATATTACCCTTCTTAATGTGATCCCTTATAAAATGATGTCGGACGTCTATATGCTTAGATCTAGAATGTAATACGGGATTGTTTGTTAAATCTATAGCACTTTTATTATCACACTTTAATTCTACACTACTTTGTTGTATGCCAAAATCTTCTAACGGTTGGGACATCCAAAGTGCTTGGGCACAACAACTACCTAGTGCAATATATTCGGCCTCGGTAGTAGAGAGGGCAACAGAATTCTGTTTCCTACTCGACCATGAAATAAGTGAAGGGCCGATAAAGTGACAAGTGCCATTAGTGCTTTTCCTATCTAAAGAACATCCCGCATAATCAGAATCCGAAAAACCATGCAAAATAAAAGAATCATTATGTGGATACCATAAACCTAATTTTGATGTTCCAATGAGATATCTAAAGATACGTTTCACCGCTTTTAAATGTGACTCTTTAGGATTAGCTTGAAATCTAGCACATAAACAAATGACAAACATAATATCAGGTCTAGATGCGGTTAAATACAATAAGGACCCTATCATACTTCTATAAAGGGTTTGTTCAATTGAAACACCACTTTCATCTTTCCCTAATTTTAGAGAAGTACTCATAGGAGTGTTTGCATGCTTAAGATTTTCAAATCCAAATCTTTTTAACATATCATGAATATACTTGGTTTGACATATAAAGATTCCATCATGTTTTTGTGTAATTTGAAAACCTAGAAAATATGAAAGTTCTCCAACCATACTCATTTCAAATTCATTTTTCATAATTTCAACTACTTCATTACACAACTCTTCATTAGTGGCTCCAAAAATAATATCATCAACATAAATTTGTAAAATAACTAAATCATGATCAATTTGCTTAATGAAGAGTGTAGAATCAGCACTTCCTATTTTATAATCGTGCTTTAACAAATATTGAGTTAATCGATCATACCAAGCACGAGGCGCTTGTTTTAATCCATAAAGCGCTTTATCTAATTTATAAACATAATTTGGATATTTCTCATTTATAAAGCCAGGGGGTTGTTCTACATAAACTTCTTCTTTTATATACCCGTTTAAAAATGCGGTTTTGACATCCATTTGATATAATTTAAATCTTTTAAAACAAGCAAATGCAAGAAATATTCTAACCGCTTCTAATCTTGCTACGGGTGCAAAAGTTTCATCAAAATCTACCCCTTCAATTTGTGCATAACCTTTTGCAACTAATCTGGCTTTATTTCTAACAATTCTAGATTCATTATCCATTTTATTTTTAAAAATCCACTTAACACCAACTACAGGACGATTTTTTGGTCATTCTACAAGATTCCAAACCTTATTACGTTCAAATTGATTAAGTTCTTCATTCATAGCTAAAAACCAAAATTCATCATTTAAAGCGGTGGAAACATCTTTTGGTTCTATTTCAGAAACAAAACAAAGGTTTGAAAATAAAACATGTAGTGATGAACGAGTACTAACCCCTTTTTGCGGATCCCCAATGATAAGCTCCTTTGGATGATCCTTTGAGAATCTCAAATCACTTGGAGGCACATATCCTTCTCTTTCTTCTTCTTCTCTATCTTCTTCTCCTCTTTCTTCTTCTTCTCTTTCTTCTTCTTTTTCTTCTTCATTTTCTCCAAGTTCTTCTTCATCATTCTCCACCAATGGAAGGGGTTCATCTTCTTTTCCTGTAATTTTCTTTTCTACACATGAAGCAAACTCATCAAACCTAACATGAATCGATTCTTCAACTATTTTTGTTCTTTTATTAAAAATTCTATAAGCTTTACTAGTTGAAGAATAGCCAATAAAAATACCTTCATCACATTTTTCATCAAATTTTCCTAAGGAATCTTTAGAATTCAAAATAAAACATTTACAACCAAAAACTTTGAAATAAGAAACATTTGGTTTTTTACTAAATATTAATTCATAAGGAGTTAAATTTAAAATAGGGCGAAGCATTACTCTATTAATTACATAACATGCCGTGCTAACCGCTTCAGCCCAAAAAGATTTTGGTAATTTGAATTCAGATAACATTGTACGGGCTAACTCTTGAAGAGTTCTATTTTTCCTCTCCACTACACCATTTTGCTGTGGTGTGCGTGGAGCGGAAAATTCATGTTTAATTCCTAACTCCGTACAAAAAGAAATAAACTTTTCATTTTCAAATTCTCCTCCATGATCCGATCGTATGCGTTTAATTTTCAACTCAAATTCATTTTGGATACGCAAACATAATTTTGAAAATTCTGAAAATGCATCGGATTTGGAGGTTAGAAATAAAGTCCAACAAAAACGAGAATAATCATCAATCAAAACAAATGTGTATTTTCTACCTCCTAAGCTAGAAATTCCAATTGGCCCAAATAAATCCATATGTATTAATTGAAGTGGCCTAGTGGTAGAAATAATGTTTTTACTTTTGAAAGATGATTTTGAAAATTTTCCTTTTTGGCAGGGCACACAGAGTGAAGAAGATAAATTCCCATTTAACAAAGGTAAACCTTTAATTAATTTATCTTTTGAAAGTTTTGTAATTAACTTGGCACTAGCATGTCCAAGTCGCCTATGCCATAAATCTAATTCATCATTTTTTGATAGAAAACATTTCAAAGTAGAATTTGAAAAATCAAGAAATTTAATCATATATACATTATGACATCTAGGTGAAGTAAAAAAAATTTCATTTGTTTTGGAATTAATAATTTTGCACAAATTTGTAGAAGATTCAAATAAAACATTTAAACCCTTATCACATAATTGACTAATAGAAATCAAATTATGCTTTAATCCTTCTACAAATAAAACATTTGAAATTGAAAAATTTTCGTTACCCACAACACCGATGCCGATGATTTTTCCTTTTCCATTGTCACCGAATGTAACAACTCCTCCTTTCTTCATCTCCAGGCTAAGGAACTTCTCTTTATTGCCCGTCATGTGCTTTGAACAGCCCGAGTCCAAGTACCACACGTCTTCTTTGTCCTTAGCCTGCCAACACACCTAGAAAGAGGAGGTGAGTAAAGATCTGGTTACCCAAGTGGTTCCACCCATAGTATAGGTAGAAGCCTTAGGCACCCAGATTTGTTTAATTTTACTTTTTCCTTCCTTCCAGCAAGAGTCCGTAGTGTGACCCAATCTATTGCATTTGGCACATGTAATGTATTTAGAAGAGTATAACTTTTCTGGACTTTTACTGGATGAGGATGCAGTATTTGATAATTTATTAATTTTAGAATTTTTAAAAGTAGATTTTCTAGAGTTTTCACTATCGCCGGCGACAGTGGTTGTCGCCGGGCGACAGCTTCCAGACGTGTATCCGAGCCCAAATCTTCCAGATCCATGGCGTTGGTATCCTAAGATCATATCCAGTGATCTTCGGCCAATTCCAAATTTTTTCATGGCTAGTATTAAGTCATGAATCTGGTTTCTCATTTTTGTATTTTCGGATACTAGATTTACGCATTTATGTTCAAAGGATTTCTTTCCCTCATGGACTTTGGAAATTGAAGATTTCAGATCTCTCTCTAAAATCTCATTCTTTTTAGTAAGTACTTTTATTGTAGAATGAGATTTGGAAAGAGATTCTTCAAGTTCATTAATTCTTCCCCAAAAGTGATCACACTCTTGGCAAGAAATATCTCTTTTTCCAATAGTCTTAATTTCATTTAACAATTTTTTGTTTTCTTTAAGTAAAATTCCATTTTCAGATTTTAGAAGATCATTATCTTTTAAATTTTTTTCAAAAAATTTGCAAGTCTTTAAAAATTCGGAGAATAATTCATCATAGGTTGGAGGAGTTACCTCAGTGTCGCTTTGGACACTGCATTCGTCATCCGATATGACGCTCTTTCCCATTAAGCATATGTTGGCCTCCTCTTCTTTACTTGAGTCGGAACTGCTTGCATCCTCAGACGTAGTATCATCCCAGGTTTCCGCCTTCAACACCTTCTTCGACCCTTTGTGCTTCTTTTCTTTAAGTTCTTTCAAGTACTTTGGACACTTGCTTCGAATGTGTCCTAACTTCTTGCAGTGATAGCACTCCGGAGGCGGTCTCTCTTCCTCCTCATCGCCTTCCTTTCCTTTTTTCTTCCTAAAGGTTTCCTTCTTAAAATACTTCTTAAACGAATTCCTTCTCTCCGGATTTTTCATAAATTTTCTAAATTTTTTAACAAATAAGCTCTCCTCATCTTCTTCATCCTCCTCAGAATCACTAGTTTCTTCCTTCTTAGATTTTAGAGCCAATCCCTTCTTCCTTGGCTCCATATACTCTTGTTGTTGAATTTTTAATTCAACTTCATGAGTTTTCAAATTCCCAATGAGGCTCTCCAATTTTAAAGTCTTAAGATCATGTGACTCGGAAATTGCAGTCACTTTAGGATTGAACTTCGGGGGAAGTGATCTTAAAATTTTCCTTACCAAATCTCCATTTGAGAAAACCTTTCCTAGCACCTTTGAGTCATTCACGATTTTTGTAAATCGTGTGTACATCGTATCAATCTCTTCATCTACCTCCATTTTGAACCTTTCAAATTCAGATTCCAGTTGAAATAGCTTTGAGTCCTTTACCTGCGAAGTACCTTCATGAGTGATTTCTAATAAATTCCAAATTTCAAATGCAGAATTACAAGCACAAACTCTATTAAATTCAGTGCGATCTAGTGCGCAAAATAAAGCATTCATGGCTTTTGCAGTGTTCTTACATTTTAATTTATCGTTGTCATCCCACTTGTCTTTGGGCTTATCCATGGTTACATCTCCTACAACAAATGTTGGAGAAGTGTAACTGGATTCTACCATATTCCAGACTTCAATATCTAGCGCAATTAGAAAACAACGCATACGTGTTTTCCAATAATTGTAGTCTGTGCCCGTAAAAAGTGGTGGCCTACTAATTCCTTGCCCCTCAACGAACGCGTGATCGTTGTGCGCCATTACTCCCGGTGGTAAAACCGTTTTGGAGTAACCTACCCTCTGATACCATTTGTTGGATCGTGTGACGCCCTTAGAGGGGGGGGGGGTGAATAAGGGTGTGTTTTAAAAATATAATTTTTACTTAATAATTTTTAGACAAATTTTACTTTACTAAAAAGGTTACTTATAAATAATTTTAAACCAATGTAATTTTTGTATTTAACCAAACACAAATTTCTAAGATAAAGATTTAAGCAAACAAAATTGTAATTAGTGAAAAGAGCATAATTATATTAATCATGAAATTTGCATACAATAAAAATGATCTTAACAATGCTTAAGATCAAGGCACAATTATGATAATAAAAATACAATAATTTTGGTTTACCAATCCTTCTCCCAAGGATCGAAAGGCTATCGCTTGTCTCTCCCAAGACCAAGCCCAAGCCTATCCTCTAGATCTTCCCAAGATCTAGACGTAGCACACAAGGCCACGATTTCCCACCAAGCCTCGCAAGGACTTGGACGCTCCGCACAAGGAAGCGATTTTCCCCTAAGCCGCGCAAGGACTTAGACGCCGCACGCAAGACGACGATTTCTCTACCAATAAAAAATGAAAAAGTATGTGAATGAAAATACAATATGAAAAGAACAACTCCCTAGAAGATCAGATCTCTGAATGGATTGTTGAAGCCTCGAGATGATCGATGATGTAGAAGCACGCCCGATCTCATCTTCAATCTTCAATCCTTCTTTGCACAAATGGGAGTTGAGGAGGTTCTGGAGCTCTCTGGTTCGTATGCACTCAGGAAGGGACTGGAATTCTCAAAAGCTTGGAATACACGAACCAAAGGAACCAATTTATAGAAATTCACTGTCGCCTGGGCGACAGTGACTGTCGGAATTTTCCGACAGCGCTAAACTGCCGCTGGAGTGCCGTCGTGGGTGGAGTCGTGGGCAGTTGGTGTAACCGTCGAGCTGTCGCCTGGGCGACATCGATGTCGGAATTTCCGACAGTGCAAAACTGCCGGTCGTGGGTGAAGACGTGGGCAGTTGTTGTAACCGCCGAGCTGTCGCCTGGGCGACATCGATGTCGGAATTTCCGACAGTGCAAAACTGCCGGTCGTGGGTGAAGACGTGGGCAGTTGTTGAAACGGCCGAGCTGTCGCCTGGGCGACATCGCTGTCGGAATTCCGACAGCGCAAAACTGTCTTTCGTCGATCTGCCGTGGAGGGAAGTAGTTGTAACTTCTCTGCTGTCGCCTGGGCGACAGTGGCTGTCGGAATTTTCCGACAGTGAAATTTTCCCACATTCAATTTTAGCTCCAGCAGCAATGTGAACATCTCATACCTGTTATCTGCACACCATTAATGAAAATAGAATCAAATACAAAAGGGACTTTGTTATTATCAAACCGGAGGAGTGCGAAACGCATGCTCCAACAATAACAAATCCACGAATAAGAAATAAACTTTAATTTGAGTAATGTTTATAGTATATGATAAGTGTGATAAACATGCATGCATGCATACTCACCCTATATGGATACTCCCTTACATGAATGCATTTTCCATTTTACTCCTCATAAATCCTAGATTTCTTATTTCAATTTATTTCTTCAATTTATTCTCCCCCTTTTGTTATAATAAAAAATAGGTGGGCAGAGTAGTAGCAATATGAAATGATATGCATTATGTAGATATAAAGCAACTTTTTGAAAAAACAAATAGTGAACACAGCGAAAGCAATATTGAACATCTTTAAGAATTTGTAAGTACAAAATATAATAAGTGCTTAAAGCAATTTAAGTATATGTTTTTAATATAGATACAGAAGTTGCAAGTATATTTGATGTTGGTAAAGGAAAATTAGCAAGCAAGATTACAAATATTAAAAAAAGATATGCTTTACAATATAAATAAATTTGCATTTCAAGTATACATTAACATTGTAAAGATCATGTTTCGCTATCAAGTGCACTTACTCAAGATTATAGAGAATAGTGTAGATAAGCTTTTAGGTCCAATTCTCATGAGTGGAAGTGTTATAAATAATGATGATGTGTTCAATTAATGTGTTTTGATAAAGTATACAAGTGTATAAATCAAACCACATGAAAGTTTGTATTCTAAGAACATAACTTGAAATAAACATAAACAACTTCCACAAATTTCAATGCACATACAGATTTTTATTTTTAAAGAGAAGTGGCAATTTTTTTTTACAGAAGACACTTAACAATTTTTGGTGGAGTTTTCCTTTTTATTTTTATTTTTATTTTTATTTTTATTTTGTTTTTGTTTTTTTGACAAAGGAGTCCAAATTCACTTGTTACAAACATATAAATTTTTATTTGGAATACCACATTTCTCTAATCACAAGTGCATGAAAAACAAAGAATTGCAAGAATGAATTCAATGTTGTGTAGGTAAACAATTTATGAAATTCAAAAATTATTTGTTCTTATACTACTCAATCATGCGAAAATAAGATTTAAAAACACATGTAGATTAACAAAAAGGTGTAAGTGAGAAGATCATTATGAAAGATAAATCTTTACTCATACTTAGAGGCATGTAAAAACATTTCTACACATGTAATCTATAACCAGATTTATTGCACATTTTAAGATAATATTCAAGGCATGACAAAAATAAAACAATGTTTTTTAAGAAACTTGAAAGATAAAATCAAACATTGTAAATAATCTTTAAGTAATAAATATAATCACCCTTGATTTAAGCATTTAAGCATAATATATAATTTTTTTTAAAAATATAAAGAATAGAAGACTTTTAAAAACAGAGAAATAAAAATAAAATACTGCATTAAAATAATACCAGAAATTTTTCAAAAAAGACATAAAAAGTTTTGGAGTAAAGGGGCTAACGCCAGGCGTTAGCTTTTTAACGCCAAAGAACTGCAAATTTTGATTTTTTGAAAAATGTTTTTTATAATTCCTTTGTATTATAAAGAGACATTTTTAATGTTGGAATTTCAGAGATTTTAGAGTTGATTTGAAGACTCTTTTAGCATGTTTTTTTTGTTTTAAAAAAATGTTTTTATTTTTTTTAAAAAATGTTCTTCTTATTTTTTTAAATGCAAACAAAATATAAATAGAGAAGAAAATTGATAGCATTTTATAGGGATTAATGAGATATTTCTAAGACGCCAAATTCTAACCTAAGCATGTTAAAACGTGCATGTGGTAGAGGTTTGGTGAAAATATCGGCAAGTTATGAGTCAGTCCCTCTAAAGCTAATTCTAACACGTTCCTTCTTGATATGATCCCTAATAAAGTGATGTCAGACATCTATATGTTTAAATCTAGAATGATGTACGAGATTGTTTGTAAGATCGATAGTGCTCTTGTTGTCACATTTTAATTCTATGTTATTTAGATAAACACCAAAGTCTTCAAATGTTTGGGTCATCCGTAAGGCTTGTGCACAACAACTACCTAGTGCGATATATTCGGCCTCGGTGGTGGAGAGGGCAACATAATTTTGTTTCCTACTCGACCATGATTTGAGTAAAGGGCCTATAAAATGACACATGCCACTAGTGCTCTTATGATCTAATGAACATCCTACATAGTCCGAATCAGAAAAACCATATACAATAAAACAATCATTAAGCGGATACCATAAGCCTAATTTAGATGTTCCGATTAGATATCTAAGAATACGTTTAACCGCTTTTAACTGTGATTATTTTGGGTTAGCTTGAAATCTATCACACAAACAAATGGAACACATAATATCGGGTCTAGATGCGCTTAGATATAACAATAAGCCTATCATTCCTCTATATAATGTTTGATCAATAGAAATACCGGCTTCATCTTTTCCTAACTTTAGTGATGAACTCATTACTGTATTAGCTTGTTTGAGGTTTTCAAATCCATATATTTTAAAGGATATCATGAACATATTTAGTTTGACAAATAAAAATACCATCTTGTCTTTGTGAGATTTCAAATCCTAGAAAATAAGTGAGTTCTCCTACCAAGCTCATTTCAAAATCATTTTTCATCACTAAAACTACTTCATTACATAACTCTTCATTAGTGGCTCCAAATATAATATCATCAACATAAATTTGATATATAATCAAATCATTATCTACATGCTTAATGAAGAGTGTATTATCCGCACTTCCCATTTTATAACCGTGCTGTATCAAAAATAATGTCAATTTATCATACCTAGCACGTGGTGCTTGCTTTAATCTATAAAGCGCTTTCTCTAACTTATGTAACACCTCCCCTGCAATGACTATATAATATAGGTTCGGCTGGGACCCCACATCATATAATCGCCACAACTTTAGTATTAAAAAGTGAT
Source organism: Dactylorhiza incarnata (assembly GCA_033032865.1). Lineage (NCBI taxonomy): Eukaryota > Viridiplantae > Streptophyta > Magnoliopsida > Asparagales > Orchidaceae > Dactylorhiza > Dactylorhiza incarnata. Next base: position 14,206,597 of record JAWHQI010000028.1, read on the forward strand.
ATATATCTACCCATCTCAAAACTCAGAACAAAACACAGTGAAAACACTAAATAAACCACAGAAGTTGTCCACATCTACATAAGAGTACTATGACCTTAAGAACTTATAAAACCCATACTCAAGTCATCAAACAAGGCATAGAATGTGCCCAAAAGATTATAACAATCCTATGCTACCTCAGCGTGCAAGCCGGAACAAGTAAAGATAACATAGTAAAACAGGAAAATAGGAAAAGTGCACTTCATGAAGCTTAGGCCTTTTTGGCCGGCGAACTGGTTCCAGCCAGCGATCCTTGCCATACATCCAAATCACAAAGAGCGGTATAACAAGGGTCAGCTTTGGCTGACCAACAACGGTGTTATAACACCCCTCCTCCCGGCCGTCCTAGCGGACCCTGGGAAGCTACATCACCCTGCAAGTCAGCAATTCGTATGCAAATGAAATAAACAATAATTACATAAACACGACAGGCATGAGTGTCACAAGCATCATCCACGTTTCTATGTTGAGCAATAAAAGTAAGGGGCCTAACAATGCAGCATGTTTGCATACCTGGGTTTCACCCAAGGCACCCTATGGCGTGTATGCTTCTAACATAACAAAACACATCATCATTTCACAATAAACCAAGGGTACTTATCACTTCCCCATGGGCATGCAAGACCAAGGCAAAGAACTCCACTGAGACCTCACCCCTTACATGGCTCATCTTGCCAACGGGCGCATCAGCATACTTGTTCTCGCCATAATCACTAAGCCAAAAGCCAAGAACTCCACTGATACCTCAACCCTTACATGGCCCATCCTGCCAAAGGGCGCATCAGCATACTTGTTCTCGTCAGTTAGCACAAAAGGGGACTCATCTTGTGATAGAGATTGTATATAGTTTTAAAAACAAATCCAACTAATATCCCGATGTAGGCAAGTATACCTATCAAAATATAGTATAGGAAGGATGTCCTATTTGCCCGAGGCCTGTCGAGTAATCTTACTCACGTAAATTAATATTATTTTATCGGAAAAATATTTAAAATGTTTTTATAAAAGAAATAATAAAAGAAAGGAAACATTTGATCGAGAATCCTTCTTAAGTAAAATACTTAGTAAATCTAGAGTTCATAAGAAATGGATTTAGACAAACTTGACCGTGGAGGTTCCCAAAATATGATAGAGACTCTCGAGAGAGAACTACCACCTAACCTTAGGTTCATCGATTAAGACCACTCGGCCAGTCGAAACCCCTAAGCTTGCTTTATGCGGTGAGCCCCACTATTGGATTTGACTCCAATCCAGAAGATTTGCGTCACCCTCTCTCGAGGAATGCATGTAAATCTTTTTATCTTTGAGTGATCTCCTCGTTTGCATGGATCTCTCGATCAATAGCATACAGATCTTAGATCGAGAAACATATTCGCGACATATGAATTCGAAGCAATTTAATTCAAAGATAAATCCTAGTTTTTGAAAACCAAACTATGAAAAAGAGATTACTAAATACCACTACTTAAGAATTCATCCGATCAAATGTAATAAAATTAGCTACTCATAATTGAAGAAAAAGAACATTTTTATAACTATGAAAAGAGAAGTACAAGTGCGAGTAAAGTAAATCTAAGCTATGAATTGGAATTGCAAAGCATAAAATAAATTGCTAAAATAAATTACACTAATGAAATGCAGAAAAACTACTCTAAAATTGACCCAATCGAAGCAAGGACTTGATCCCCATCACTTTGGCAGCAGCTGGCTTTTATAGGCAGAAAATTGGTGAGTCACGCCCATGGTCACGCCCGTGAACAAGGGCGTGTAAGCTGCGCAACTGTGTCGTGAAAGCCCGAGAATGTTGGGGGAGAGAAACCGCTAAAATTGATCATCTGGATGGGTCACAGCCTAGGTCACGCCCGTGACCTAGGGCGTGTCTTGACCGAGTCAGGAAACAGCGGGAAACAACGCGATCTAGAGTTAATCTGGCAGTTGCGGGAGAGGTCACGCCCCTTGGTCATGCCCGTGACCAAGGGCGTGTAAGCTGGAACGGCTCGGCGGCGAAAACTGCATGTATTGAATGCATGTCGGGCAAGTCACGCCCTTGGCCTGAGTGTCACGCCCGTGACCTGGGGCGTGTAACTATAATCCGACGTGGCTGTGATTTCTGGGAGTTGAAAGTGGAGCAAGGCCGCGACCATGGTCACGCCCCCAGGTCACGCCCGTGACCTAGGGCGTGTACTTTGGGAGTTTTGCAGAAATATCCCAGAATTTCCCCTGAACACGACTCTGGGCTTGTAAATTGCTATTAGCAGCCCAAAGTTCCTGAAAACACAAAACAAAGCAAATTAGATATATATTAAACTAAAATTATATAAAACTAATTAATTACTACTAAAATATTATATAAAAAAGAATTTACTCCTAATTATGCATTTAAAATTATACATGACTCATACATAAATGAGTTTTGAAATAAAATTTAGATTTATAAGAAATAAATCATGATTCATAAGTTGACATGCGTAGAATAAAAATTTGTTTAAAAAATTCTCTAATTAAATTTTCATAAACAAAGTTGTATTCAATTAAGCAAAATAATCTAAGATTAGAATTATAGAAACTTTTATTATCATTCGAAACTTTATAGAAATCCTACAATATTAACAAAGCTCTCTCATAAATATCTTGAATATGAAATGATATTGGTTAAGTTTGGGTAAAATTGGCATAGAAGAGATTTTTAAGAAAAGATATTAAGAAAAGATATGCTTTACAATGTAAATAAATTTCCATTTCAAGTATGCATAAACATTGTAAAGATCATGCGTTGTTATCAAGTGCATTTACTCAAGATTATAGAGAATAGTGTAGATAAGCTTTAGGTCCAATTCTCATGAGTGGAATTGTTATAAATGATAATGATGTGTTCAATAAAGGTGTTTTGATAAAGTATACAAGTGTATAAATCAAACCATTTGAAAGTTTGTATTGTAAGAACATAACTTGAAATAAATATAAACAACTTTGCTTCCACAAATTTCAATGCACATAAAGATTTTTATTTTTAAAGAGAAGTGGCCAAAAATTTGTTTGCACAAGACACTTTATAATTTTGGTGGAGTTTTCCTTATCCTTTTTTTATTTTGTTTTTTTTAACAAAGGACTCCAAATTCACTTGTTGCAAACATATAAATTTTTATTTGAAATGCCACATTTCTCTAATCACAAGTGCATGAAAAAACAAAGAATTGCAAGAATGAATTCAATGGTATGTAGGTAAACTATTTATGAAATTCAAATATGATATGTTCTTATACTACACAATCATGTGAAAATAAAATTTAAAACACATGTATATTAACAAAAAAGTGTAAGTGAGAAGATCATTATCAAAGATAAATCTTTACTCATACTTAGAGGCATGTAAAAACATTTATACACATGTAATCTATAACCAAATTCATTGTACATTGTAAGATTATATTCAAGGCATGACAAAAACAAAATTATATTTTGTAAGAAACTTAAAAGATAAAATCAAACAATGTAAATAATCTTTAAGTAATAATTATAATCACCCTTGATTTAAGCATAAAATTTTTTTATCATTTTAAATAATAGAAAACATTTAAAACAGAGAAATAAAAATAAAACACTACATTAAAATAATACCAGAAATTTTTCAAAAAAATAAAAAAATTTGGAGCAAAGGGGCTAACGTCAGGCGTTAGATTCTTAACGCCAACACAAAACTGAAAATCTTGTTTTTTTGTGAAAAATGTTTTTCATAATTGTTGGACATGTGTGTCACATCCTTTTGTTTGAGAATAACAAATCCCATATTGTATTTGATATTGCTTGTAATGTGTTTATAGTGTGCATGAACTATAGGTGCAATGCTCCACAGGTAGATGGCAGCATGGAAACAATTTTTTGAAAGGAGCGGTTCCTCAGCGCTACCGCCAGCGCTATCGCTAACGCCAGACGCTAGCTCAGTTGGTTCCATCTCAGCGGTTTCATCTCAGCTTCCGTCTCAGCGGTTAGCCTCGTCTCAGCGGTTCCTTAGCACTACCGCCAGCGCTAACGCTACCGCCTGGCGCAATCGCGAGTTCGTGCACAGCGCCATGCCTCCGACGGTTCCGCAACCGCTCAGTACAACCGCTACCGCCAGCGCTAGCGCTACCGCCTGGCACTATCTCAAGTTCGTGCATAGAGCCACGCAGCCGACGGTTCTGCAACCGCTCAACACGACCGCTACCGCAGGCGCTATCAGCTACCGCAGGCGCTAGCTCCAAGAATTATAAAACGATGTATTCTCTCTCATTTTGGGTAAGAACTTCCAGAGACATTACTTGTGCCCAAACTCTCGTGCTGCTACTCTGCCGAAACATCATCTCCCACTCAAAGCCAAAGAAGAAATTCTGGAGAAGGAAGCCATCACGCTGCATCCGAAGAACGATCGCTTCGACCTCACTTGTGCTTCAGCGATCCTTCATCCTCATCTCCAGAAATCTTAAGAGGGAGTTTGCTTGTTATTTACTTCACTTCTTTATTTATATCTTATAGTGAAATCGCCTTCTGTTTGGCGACTAGGTCCTTGCGCGGCTTAGGGGGAATTCGCCGTGTGAGTTGGCGGCTAGGTCTAGGGGATTAGATCTAGGGGGTGCTCGAGGCCATATCCGAGTTTGGGTTGGCTAGAGCGGCTTGAGGCTTTATCCGGGGAAGGATAGGCTAAAGCCAACCGGTTTGTGGGGATACAAGTCGGTATAGAAAAGGAAAAGAAATTCACTTTTGTACCCCTCCGATTTCTAGCGATATTGAAATCAAATTTTGTAAACACCCTTTTTATATAATACAATCATGATTATATTTGTGTTTATTTGATTTCTCTCAATTGGCGTAAAATTTCATTATTGCAAAATTGTTATTACTAAATTGTCATCTTATTTCCTATTAATCAAAAACAACTTAGTAATTATCTTAAAAATTATAAAAAAAATTTTATTCCCTTATTCACCCCCCCCCCTCTATGGGTGCCGTAAGATCCAACAAGTGGTATCAGAGCCAGGTTATTCCAAATGATTTAAAAACCAGGAATAATGGCGTCTTATGATCTCGCTTTTTCCGAGGGTCAGGGAATTAGTTGACCTCCACTATTTACTGGGTCAGATTATAATTATTGGAAAAATAGGATGCGTTGTTTTCTAATGACCCTAGATATTGAGGTTTGGAACATGGTAGAAGAAGAATACACTCCTCCTACATTTGTAGTTGGAGAGGTTATGTTAGAAAAACCCAAAGATAAATGGGATGATCGGGACAAACTCAAATGTAAGAATAACGCAAAAGCCATGAATGCTCTATTTTGTGCGTTAGATAGAAATGAATTTAATAGAATTTCTGCATGTACCACTGCATATGAAATTTGGAATCATTTGGAAGTTACTCATGAAGGTACATCGCAGGTTAAAGATTCCAAGCTTTTCCAACTGGAGTCGGAATATGAAAAATTCCGAATGAATGAAAGCGAAGATGTTGATGGTATGTACACGCGCTTCACCAAGATCGGCAATGCCTCAAAAGCTCTTGGAAAGACTTTCTCAAATGGCAACTTGGTCCGTAAGATCCTTCGTTCTCTTCCTCCAAAATTCAACCCGAAGGTGACGGCTATTTCGGAGTCGCACAACTTAAGGACGCTCCAAGTTGAGAGCCTCATTGGGAATCTCAAAACCCATGAGGTAGAACTCAAAATCCAACATGATGAATACAACAAGGAGCCAAAGAAGAAGGCGTTGACATTAAAATCAAAGAAGGAGTGCCAAGAGGATGAGGATGAAGATGAAGAAAGTTTTTTGGTGAAGAACTTCCGAAAGTTCATGCGAAATCCGGAAAGGCGAAACACTTTCCGGAAATTTATCCAAAAAGATGGAAGATGGAAAGGGTCGTCCTCAAAGAAGGAAAAGGAGAGCGATGATGAAGAAGAAAGACCTCCACCAGAATGCTTTCATTGTAGGAAGACCGGGCACATTCGGAGCCAATGCCCAAAATTCTTGAAGGAGGAAAAGGAGAAACGACACAAAGGGAAAGAAAAGAGGAAGGTCTAAAGGCAAAGACATGGATGACTCCTCTTCCTCCTCCTCCGAAGAATCAAGCGGGTCTTCATCAAGCAAAGATGAGGAAGCAAACATGTGCCTCATGGGATGTGGAAACGACGACGACGACACCAGTGTTCCTAGTGACACTGAGGTAACTCCTCCCACTTATGATGAATTGTTTAATGAATTTCTTGAAACTTGCAAAGCTTTTGATAAAAATATGAAAGATAGTATTTTATTAAATCGTGAAAATGAATCTCTTATTAAAGAAAATCAAAAGCTTTCTAAAAAGGTAATTATTTTAGAATAGAGAAAGGTTTCTTGCCAAGAATGTGATCACTCCACTAAATTGGCAAAAGATATAGAAGAGTCACTTTCTAAAGCCCTCTCTCATGCCAAAACTCTTACAAAAGAGAAGGGGGAATTAGAAAGGAAATTAGAAGCCTCTCTTTTGCAAATCAAAAATAACAAAAAAGGTTTTGAAAATAAGTGTGTCATGATTGTGAAAGAAAATTCTTCACTTAAAGCACAAGTTCATGATCTCACCATGGCCATTAAAAAATTTGGTATAGGCCAAAAATCACTAGAAATGATTCTAGGGTACCAGTGCCATGGATCTGGAAAATTTGGGCTCAGATATCGAGGAGAGGGCTACCGCCCAGCGTTAACCACTAACGTCGGCGCTAGCACCTCATACCAGAAACCTGAATTTTCTTTAGCAAAAGATTTTTATTCAGTAAATCCAATTTGTTCCAGCAAGAAAATATTCCAGAAAAGGGCTTCAACCCCCTTTATTTCGTGTGCAAACTGTTATAGGTTAGGTCACACATCTAGTTCTTGCAGGAAAACAAAATGAAATACTTTAAAGCAAATTTGGGTACCTAAGGCTTCCACTTATTCTATGGGTGGTTCCACTTCGGTATCCGGATCTTTACTCTCATCTTCTTTCTATATGTTCAGGCAGGCTAAGGACAATGAAGACGTGTGGTACTTAGATTCAGGATGCTCCAAGCACATGACGGGAATAAAGCAAAGTTCCTTAGCCTAGAAAGGAAGAAGGGAGGGATCGTGACGTTTGGTAACAACGGAAAAGGAAGGATCGTGGGAATTGGTACAGTTGGTAACAAATCCTTCACTATATCAAATGTTTTTTTATGTAAAAGGGCTAAACATAATCTTATCTCAATTAGTCAACTATGTGATAAAGGATTAGATGTTTTATTTGAATCTTCTACTAATCTATGCAAAATATCTAATCCTATTACAAACAATATTTTTTTAACTGCACCAAGAATACACAATGTTTATATAGTTTCATTTCATGATCTTTCAAAATCATCTTTAAAATGTTTTATTACCAAAAATGATGAACTTGAACTTTGGCATAGAAGGCTAGGACATGCTAGCACAAAGCTTATTGTAAAACTTGCCAAAAGAGATTTAATTAGAGGATTGCCTAGATTAAATGGAAATTTACCTTCACTTTGTTCACCATGTCAAAAAGGTAAATTACTAGATCCTCTTTCAAAAGTAAAAATGTTATTTCTACTACAAGACCTTTGCAATTAATTCATATGGATCTTTTTGGTCCCGTTAGCACCGCAAGTCTTGGTGGTAGATTATATACATATGTTTTAATAGTTTTTTTTTATTAGATATTGTTGGACAATATTTCTATCATCCAAATCCAAAGCATTTTGTGAATTTTCAAAATTATGTACTCGTATTCAAAATGAAAGTGATTTAAAAATTAAATGCATTCACTCGGATCATGGAGAATTTGAAAATGAAAAATTTACTTCTTATTGTGATATGTTAGACATAAAACATGAGTTCTCCGCACCACGCACACCACAACAAAATGGTGTTGTAGAAAGAAAGAATAGGACACTTCAAGAGCTAGCACGCACTATGTTATGTGAATATAAATTACCTAAGTCCTTTTGGGCCGAAGCTATAAACACATCATGTTATGTTATAAATAGAATCATGTTTCGCTCATCTTTAAATCTCACACCATATGAACTTTATTTTCAAAAGAAGCCTAATGTATCTTACTTCAAAGTTTTTGGTTGTAAATGCTTTATTTTAAATACAAAAGATAGCTTGGGAAAGTTTGATGAAAAATGTGATGAAGGAACATTTCTTGGATACTCTTCAACTAGTAAAGCTTATAGAGTTTTTAATAAAAGAACTAGAAAAGTTGAAGAGTCAATTAATGTGAAATTTGATGAGCTTGTTCCTTGTATAGAAAGACTTTCTGCATGTAAAGAGGATGATCTATTACCTCCTTTGGAGCATGGTGATGAAGAACCTTCCAAAGAAGAAGAGGAGGAGGCCAAGAAAGATGAATATGTACCTCCAAGCGTCTTAAAATTCACAAAGGATCATCCACGAGAACTTATAATTGGTGAACCATCCATCGGGGTAAGAACTCGCTCTTCTCTTCATGAATCTTATTCAAATGTTTGTTTTGTTTCCGAAATAGAACCAAAAAATGTGTCTACTGCTTTAAACGATGAATTTTGGTTTTTGGCTATGAATGAAGAGTTAGAATAATTTGAGCGACATAATGTTTGGAAATTAGTAGAAAGACCATCTAATCACCCGGTTGTAGGCGTAAAATGGATTTTCAAAAATAAATTAGATGGTGAGTCTAGAATATCTAGAAATAAAGCACGCTTAGTAGCACAAGGATATTCACAAATCGAGGGGATAGATTTCGATGAATCTTTTGCACCCGTTGCTAGATTGGAGTCTATAAGAATTTTTCTAGCATTTGCAAGCTTTAAAAGAATAAAACTATTTCAAATGGATGTGAAAAGTGCGTTTCTAAACGGGTTTGTAAAAGAAGAAGTTTATGTTGAACAACCCACCGGTTTTATTAATGAAAAATTTCCAAATCATGTTTATAAACTAGAAAAAGCGCATTATGGTTTAAAATAAGCGCCCCGTGCATGGTATGAAAGACTTACATCATTTTATTAAAGCACCGTTATATTATGGGAAGTGCGGATAATACTCTCTTCATTAAGCACAATAATGATGATATGATTATTTTACAAATATATGTTGATGATATAATTTTTGGATCTACTAATGAAGAGATGTGTAATGAAGTTATTTTAGTGATAAGAATGAATTTGAAATGAGTCTAGTAGGAGAACTTTCTTATTTCCTTGGTTTTCAAATATCACAAAGAATTGATGGTATCTTTGTATGTCAAACTAAATATGTCCATGATATGCTTAAACGTTTTGGATTTGAAAACCTTAAACATGCTTCTACACCAATGAGTGCATCACTAAAATTAGGAAAAGATGAATTAGGAACTCCTATAGATCAAACTTTATATAGAGGTATGATAGGATCTCTACTTTATCTAAGTGCAACTAGACCCGATATTATGTTTGCCGTATGCTTATGTTCTCGATTTCAAGCCAATCCAAAAGAATCTTATTTAAAAGCGGTAAAACAAATTTTTAGATATCTCACTGGGTCATCTAGATTAGGATTATGGTACCCACATAATGATTCATTTACATTGCATGGCTATTCCGATTCAGATTATGCTGATTGTTCACTTGATAGAAAAAGCACTAGTGGTACTTGTCATTTTCTAGGACCTTCATTAGTTGTATGGTCTAGTAGGAAACAAAATTCGGTTGCACTCTCCACCACGGAGGCCGAATACATTGCATTAGGGAGTTGTTGTGCACAAGCTCTATGGATGAGCCAAACTTTAGAGGACTTTGGTTTTCATCTAAAACTTATTGAATTAAAATGTGACAACAAAAGTGCCATTGATCTCACATATAATCTGGTACACCACTCTAGATCCAAACATATAGATGTGCGTCATCATTTCTTAAGGGATCACATTAAAAAGGAAAATGTAAGGATTAGTTTCATTGGCACGGACTCTCAACTTGCTGATATATTTACTAAACCTCTTCCCGATGCAAGGTTTCAAATGTTAAGATTGGAATTATGAGTCTTAGACATCTTAGGATGAATAACATGTAAAACGCTAATGTTTTATGCAATTTGAGCAATCAAAACATCTCTGAATATTATACAATTTCTGCATAAGACTACACTTAAGACCCCTAATCATTATCAAAAATCAAAAATTTAAAATTCTTAAAAAATCGTGTACTGTTTGCCTCGCTATCACTAGCGCCGGCGCTAGCGTGGGTGTGTGATTTTTCTGTTTTTTAAATTTCTAAAAATCAACAAAAATATGTTAGTTTATTTGTGCAAATTTATTTTTGTGTTTCTGTCTATTTTATTTTTGTTTTATTTGAATTATGAAAAATCAACTACAAAATTTCAAAATTCAAAAATACAAAAATATGTTAGTTTTTATTAAAAAAAAAAATTTTCAAAACAAAAAACTGTATGATCTTTATTGCCAATATCAAGCATGTATGAATTCTATTATTTAGAATTATTTATAATGTTAAAACTATTGGTTTAAGATAGGTCTTGATGGATCATGAATTATGATATATGATTATAGTGAATTTTAACATAGGATATTAATAGATCATGGTGGTGATTGTGAAATCATATTCATCATTTTTGTAAATTTTCTTTTTGATTTTATTTTTAGAATTAGACAAAACAAATACAAGGTATTTGACAACAATGATAGTAAAAATAATTTTTTAGAGAAAATCGGAATTTTTAGGAAAATATGTTACCGCCAGCGTTAGTGATAACGCCTGGCGTTAGCAACAAAGTTACTATATTTGATTTAAAACACATTGTTTTTGATATTATTTGATTCTGATTTTTCTCGATTATGATTTTCAATATAGGGGCTATTATATGCAGCAACGAAAAATAGACAAATATGCAATTAGTTGCGCATTTAATATTTTAGCCTAAGACCCCTAAAAATCTATTTAAATCCAATTTTGAAAGTAATTTCATTAGTCTTGATAATATCATTTAGAAAATTTTGCATTCAATTTATAATGATAATTTAAGACACTAATAGGCAAAGGATTTAAAAAGGATAAAACAAAAAGAAAAGATAGATCACTTAAAAATTATGACTTTATGTTTAATTTAATTCAATTTTGATTTGATAAACATTAGGCTTAAAATGTAAAAGTCATATTTCATAATATATCTAAGTGACCTTAGCGTGCTGGCTCAAGAATAAGAAAATAAACAAAAGAAAAAGCAATTAAGCATATCATGAAGTAGAGTAATGATATTGTTTTATAATATCAATTAAGCATTTAAGAAAAAGCAATTAAGCATTTAATATTGTTTTATAATGAAGGAGATTGAAATAAACAATTTAGATTTAGAATTGAAAATTATAGAAAGAATTTTATTCCCTTATTCATTGTTGGATCTTGTGGCGCCCTTAGAGGGGGGGTGAATAAGGGCCTATTTAAATTACGATTTTTACTTAAGAATTTTTAAAACAAATTTTACTTTTCTAAAAAATTACTTATATAAATTTCAACCAATGTAATTTTTAAATTAATTCAAACACAAATTCTAAGTTAAAGATTAAGCAACCATATTTACAATTAAAGAAAAAGTCATAATTTTATAATCATGAAATTCACATACAAATAAAATGATCTTAACAATGCTTAAGATCAAGGCACAAATATGATAATAAAACTTTTACAATTTGTGTTTACCAATCCTTCTCCCAAGGATCGGAAGGCTATCACTTGTCTCTCCCTAGACCAAGCCCAAGCCTATCCTCTAGATCTTCCCAAGATCTAGACGTAGCACACAAGGCCACAATTTCCCACCAAGCCATGCAAGGACTTGGACGCTCCGCACAAGGAAGCGATTTTCCCCTAAGCCTCGCAAGGACTTAGACGCTCCGCACAAGGAAGCGATTTTCCCTACCAATACAAAGTAAAATGTATATAAATGAAAATACAAGATAAAATAAGAACTCCCTAGAAATTCAGATCTCTGAAAGGAAGGTTGAAGCCTCGAGATGATCCTTGATGTAGAAGCACGTCCGATCTCGTCTTCAATTTCAAACCTTCTCAGCATAAATGGGCGTTCAGGAGGTTCTGGAGCTCTCTGGATGGAATGCACTCAGGAAGGGACTTAGAATCCTCAAAAGCTTGGAATGCACGAACCAAAGGAACCAATTTATAGAAATTCACTGTCGCCTGGGCGACAGTGACTGTCGGAATTTTCCGACAGCGCTAAACTGCCGCTGGAGTGCCGTCGTGCGGGCAGTTGCTGTAACCGTCGAGCTGTCGCCTGGGCGACATCGATGTTGGATTTCTGACAGCGCAAAACTGCCGGTCGTGGGTGGAGTCGTGGGCAGTTGTTGTAACCTCCGAGCTGTCGCCTGGGCGACATCGCTGTCGGATTTCCGACAGCTCAAAACTGCCTTTCGTCGATCTGCCATGGAGGGAAGTAGTTGTAACTTCTCTGCTGTCGCCTGGGCGACAGTGGCTGTCGGAATTTTCCGACAGTGAAATTTCCCCTCATTCAATTTTAGCTCCAGCAAAAATGTGAACATCGCATACCTGTTATCTGCACACCATTAATAAAAATAGAATCAAATACAAACGGGACTTTGTTATTATTAAACCGGAGGAGTGCGAAACGCATGCTCCAACAATCTCCCTTAAGAACTACTCTTTTATCTAATATTAACTTTTGCTAATATCAAAAGGGGGAGAATTAAAGGTATAAATAGAACAATAACAAATCTATTACACTTAAATATTCCACCTACACAATACATCATATTTTTAGGGGGAGCATATATTTTAGGGGGAGCATATATTTAGGGGGAGCATATATTTAGGGGGAGCATTCATTTAGGGGGAGCTTTCATCTAGAGGTAGATTATTTATTTTTAAGAAAAATATATCATGTTATTTTTGTGCACACACCAAAGGTTAAAATCAACAATCTAAATAGACATGATTTCTTTTTATACGGATTTGTTATTATCAAAAGGGGGAGATTGTTGGAGCATGCGTTTCGCACTCCTCCTATTTAATAATAACAAAGTCCCGTTTGTATTTGATTCTATTTTTTATTAATGGTGTGCAGATAACAGGTATGCGATGTTCACATTTCTGCTGGAGCTAAAATTGAATGTGGGAAAATTTCACTGTCAGAAAATTTCGACAGCCACTGTCGCCCAGGCGACAGCAGAGAAGTTACAACTACTTCCCTCCACGGCAGATCGACGAAAGGCAGTTTTGAGCTGTCAGAAATCCGACAGCGATGTCGCCCAGGCGACAGCTCAGAGGTTACAACAACTGCCCACGACTCCACCCACGACCGGCAGTTTTGCGCTGTCGGAAATCCGACATCGATGACGCCCAGGTGACAGCTCGACGGTTACAGCAACTGCCCGCACGACGGCACTCCAGCGGTAGTTTAGCGCTGTCGGAAAATTCCGACAGTCACTGTCGCCCAGGCGACAGTGAATTTCTATAAATTGGTTCCTTTGGTTCGTGCATTCCAAGCTTTTGAGGATTCTAAGTCCCTTCCTGAGTGCATTCCATCCAGAGAGCTCCAGAACCTCATGAACTCCCATTTATGCTGAGAAGGTTTGAAATTGAAGACGAGATCGGACGCGCTTCTACATCAAGGATCATCTCGAGGCTTCAACCTTCCTTTCAGAGATCTGAATTTCTAGGGAGTTCTTATTTTATCTTGTATTTTCATTTATATACATTTTACTTTGTATTGGTAGGGAAAATCGCTTCCTTGTGCGGAGCGTCTAAGTCCTTGCGAGGCTTAGGGGAAAATCGCTTCCTTGTGCGGAGCGTCCAAGTCCTTGCATGGCTTGGTGGGAAATCGTGGCCTTGTGTGCTACGTCTAGATCTTGGGAAGATCTAGAGGATAGGCTTGGGCTTGGTCTAGGGAGAGACAAGTGATAGCCTTCCGATCCTTGGGAGAAGGATTGGTAAACACAAATTGTAAAAGTTTTATTATCATATTTGTGCCTTGATCTTAAGCATTGTTAAGATCATTTTATTTGTATGTGAATTTCATGATTATAAAATTATGACTTTTTCTTTAATTGTAAATATGGTTGCTTAATCTTTAACTTAGAATTTGTGTTTGAATTAATTTAAAAATTACATTGGTTGAAATTTATATAAGTAATTTTTTAGAAAAGTAAAATTTGTTTTAAAAATTCTTAAGTAAAAATCGTAATTTAAAAAGGCCCTTATTCACCCCCCTCTAAGGGCGCCACAAGATCCAACAAAAACATATTCTTTCAAATTACTATGAACATTGTTTTGCTTATCACGCTTTGATATATCTATTTAAAGTGCATCAATTGTATTGAAAAATGTGTAGAACCAAGCTTAGCATGCCTCTAAGTATGAGTAAATGTTTTATGATTGATAATGATACATTTCACTCACTTATTTTGGTAATCAACATGTGTGTCTAAATCTAAAAATGCTTGCTTGTGTATCGTATTTGTACAATGAATTAAAACTTGCATAAGTTTATTTCCTACACTACATTTGAATTGCACTTATGAAATTTAGAAAAGTGGTTAAGTTAAAAATTGGGTTTGCAAAACAAGTGTATTCGGAGAATGTTGTCTTACAAATATGAACAAAAAAATTATATATGTAGACAAATATAACTCCACCAAGCACTACTTGAACCTCCCGATAAGTCTTCATAAGCATTGTGAGGTGAGCACCTTGGAAAGAATAGTAAAGTGTCTTGTGCAAACTTTGGTTATTACATCGCTTTGTTAAAAATTATGTGCATTAAAAGTGTGTGAAAGTAATTTACTTGTGTTTTATTGTGCACTTTACTTTACATTTGTCTTGTATTTTGATGATTTAAATCCATTGTTAACATTGACCAAAATACACTTATGTGCACATCATTATCTTTCATAACACTTCTTTTCATGAGTATTGGATTCTAATGCTTTATTTATACTACTCTTTATATAAGAAATGCACTAGATAATCTAGCATGATCTCTACAATGTTTTGGTATTTCATGAATTTAAAATTAAGTAACATTGTAGTATAATATACTTAAATTCATTTCATGCTTGGTATCTTTATGAAAAACTTTGAGATTTCAAAAGGTTAAAATATCTTCCAATTTTGAACTAAAACTCATATTTTTACTTATGTTTTTCATGCTTACAAAAAGATGTTTCTTATAATCTTCCGCTATGCTAAAACTCTTATCTATTTATTTGAAATCTCTTCAATACTATACTTAAATTCTTTATCTTTGTCTATATTACAAAAGCTCGATCATGCTTTATCTTTTTAAAATGCCTCCTTACTACCCTCACCCCACCTTCTTTTGATAATACCAAAAGGGGGAGATTAATTGAAGAAATCTATATAGGAGAAATATAGATAAATAAGGGGAGTAACACATAAATTCATGAAATCTATCATTTAGGGGGAGTAACACATAAATTGCATTTATGTAGGGGGAGCATTAAGATTGGGGGAGTATGCACATTATCATGCTTATCATATACTATAGTTGCACTATCATCTTGCTTATCTTATACTATAAACACTATTGTTGATTTCTTGCTAAGTGGATTTGTTATTATCAAAAGGGGGAGATTGTTGGACATGTGTGTCACATCCTTTTGTTTGAGAATAACAAATCCCATATTGTATTTGATATTGCTTGTAGTGTGTTTATAGTGTGCAGGAACTATAGGTGCAATACTCCACAGGTAGATGGCAGCATGGAAACAATTTTTTGAAAGGAGCGGTTCCTTAGCGCTACCGCCAGCGCTATCGCTAACGCCAGGCGCTAGCTCAGTTGGTTCCGTCTCAGCGGTTTCATCTCAGCTTCCGTCTCAGCAGTTAGCCTCGTCTCAGCGGTTCCTTAGCACTACCGCCAGCGCTAACGCTACTGCCAGCGCTAATGCTACCGCTTGATGCTATCACGAGTTCGTGCACAGTGCCACGCCTCCAACGGTTCCGCAACCGCTCAGCACAACCGCTACCGCTAGCGCTAGCGCTACCGCCTGGTGCTATCTCAAGTTCGTGCACAGAGCCACGCAGCCGACGGTTCCGCAACCGCTCAACACGACCGCTACCGTAGGCACTATCAGCTACCGCAGGCGCTAGCTCCAAGAATTATAAAATGATGTATTCTCTCTCGTTTTGGGTGAGAACTTCCAGAGACATTACTTGTGCCCAAACTCTCGTGCTGCTACTCTGCCGAAACATCATCTCCCACTCAAAGCCAAAGAAGAAATTTTGGAGAAGGAAGCCATCATGCTGCATCCGAAGAACGATCGCTTCGACCTCGCTTGTGCTTCAGCGATCCTTCATCCTCATCTCCAGAAATCTCAAGAGGGAGTTTGCTTGTTATTTACTTCACTTCTTTATTTATATCTTGTAGTGAAATCGCCTTGTTTTTGGCTACTAGGTCCTTGCGCGGGTTAGGGGGAATTCGCCGCGTGAGTTGGCGACTAGGTCTAGGGGATTAGATCTAGGGGGTGCTCGAGGCCATATCCGAGTTTGGGTTGGCTAGAGCGGCTTGAGGCTTTATCTGGGGAAGGATAGTCTAAAGCCAACCGGTTTGTGGGGATACAAGTCGGTATAGAAAAGGAAAAGAAATTCACTTTTGTACGCCTCTGATTTCTAGCGATATTGAAATCAAATTTTGTAAACACCCTTTTTATATAATGCAATCATGATTATATTTGTGTTTATTTGATTTCTCTCAATTGACGTAAAATTTCATTATTGCAAAATTGTTATTACTAAATTGTCATCTTATTTCCTATTAATCAAAAACAACTTAGTAATTATCTTAAAAATTATAAAAAGAATTGTATTCCCTTATTCACCCCCTCTCTAAGGGCGCCGTAAGATCCAACAATAATTCCTTTGTATTATAAAGAGGCCTTCTTAATGTTGGAATTTTAGAGATTTTAGAGTTGATTTTAAGGCTCTTTTAGCATGTTTTGTTTTTTAAAATAGTTTTTGCCTTTTTTTTGTAAAAAAATGCAAACAAATAGAGACAAAAAAAATTTTGATGGCATTTTATAGGGATTAATGAGATATTTCTAAGACGCCCAATTCTAACCAAAGCATGTTATAACGTGCATCGGGTAGAGGTTTGGTGAAACTATCAGCAAGTTGTGAGTCAGTCCCTATAAAGCTAATTCTAACATGTTCCTTCTTGATATGATCCCTAATAAAATGATTTCGGACATCTATATGTTTAGATCTAGAATGATGTACGGGATTTTTTGTAAGAACGATAGCGCTCTTGTTGTCACATTTTAATTCTATGTTATTTAGAATAAACACCAAGTCTTCTAAAGTTTGGGTCATCCATAAGGATTGTGCGCAACTACCTAGTGTGATATATTCGGCCTCAGTGGTGGAGATGGCAACATAATTCTGTTTCCTACTCGACCATGATGTGAGTGAAGGTCCTATAAAATGACACGTACGACTAATGCTCTTACGATATAATGAACATCCCACATAATCCGAATCAGAAAAACCGTGTAAAATAAAACAATCATTATGAGGATACCATAAGCCTAATCTAGATGTTTCGATTAGATATCTAAAAAATACGTTTAACCGCTTTTAAATGTGATTCTTTTGGGTTAGCTTGAAATCTAGCACATAAACAAATGGAATACATAATATCGGGTCTAAATGTACTTAAATATAGCAATGAGCCTATCATTCCTCTATATAATATTTGATCAAAAGAAATATCGACTTCATCTTTTTCCTAACTTTAGTGATGCACTCATTGGTGTATTAGCTTGTTTTTGGTTTTCAAATCCAAATATTTTAAGAATATCATGAACATATTTAGTTTGACAAATAAAAATACCATCTTGTCTTTGTGAGATTTGAAATCCTAGATAATAAATGAGTTCTTCTGCCAAGCTCTTTTCAAATTCATTTTTTATCACTAAAACTACTTCATTACATAACTCTTCATTAGTGGCTCCAAATATAATATCATCAACATAAATTTGCAATATAATCAAATCATTATCTACATGCTTAATGAAGAGTGTATTATCCGCACGTCCCAATTTATAATTGTGCTCTATCAAAAATAATGGTAATCTATCATACCAAGCACGTGGCGCTTGCTTCAATCCATAAAGCTCTTTCTCTAACTTATACACATGATTTGGAAATTTTTCACTCACAAAACTGTAGGGTTATTATACATAAACTTCTTTTATAATCCCATTTAAAAATGCACTTTTAACATCCATTTGAAATAATTTAAATCTTTTAAAACTCACAAATGCAAGAAATATTCTAATTGATTCTAGGCGACCAACGGGTGCAAAAGTTTCATCAAAATCTACCCCTTCAATTTGCGAATATCCTTATGCAACTAATCTAGCTTTATTCCTTGTAATCCTAGAGTCACCATTTAGTTTATTTTTAAAAATCTATTTGACACCTATAACCGGATGATTAGATGGCCTCTCTACTAAATTCCAAACCTTATTACATTTAAATTGATTTAATTCATCATGCATTGCTAAAAACCAAAATTCATCATTTAAATCGGGTGAAACATTTTTTGGTTCTATTTCGGATACAAAATAAAGGTTCGAAAAAGACTCATGTAAAGAAGAATGAGGACTTACCCATTTTGATGGTTCTCTAATAACAATCTCCCTTTGATGATCTTTTGAAAACTGTAGCACACTTGGAGGAACATATTCTACTATCTCTTCTTCTTTCTCCTCTTTTTCTTCTTCTTTTTCTCCAAGCGATTCATCATCCTCGTGTTCCAAAGTGGAAAGGGATTTGCCTTCTTTTCCAATACGATTAGTATCTACACAAGGAACAAACTCATCAAATATTACATGAATAGACTCTTCAACTATTTTAGTTCTTTTATTATAAATTCTATAAGCCTTACTAGTTGAAGAGTAACCAATGAAAATTCCCTCATCACATTTTTCATCAAATTTTCCTAATGCATCTCTAGTATTTAAAATAAAACATTTGCAAACAAAAATATGAAAATAAGATACATTAGGGTTTCTTTTAAAATAAAGCTCATAAGGTGTTAATTTTAAAATAGGACAAAGTATAACATGATTAATAATCTAACATGAAGTATTAACTGCTTCGGCCCAAAATGATATTGGCAACCAATATTCACAAAGCATAGTGTGTGCTAGCTCTTGAAGGGTTCTATTTTTCCTCTCCACTACACCATTTTATTGTGGGGTGTGGGAGCAGAAAATTCATGTTTAATTCGTAAATCATTACAAAAGGAAGAAAAATTATCATTTTCAAATTCTCCTCCATGATCTGAGCATATGCATTTAATTTTTAAATCAAGTTCATTTTGAATATGAATGCATAGTTTAGTAAATTCAAGAAATGCATCGAATTTGGAAGATAGAAATAAAGTCAACAAAATCTAGAATAATCATCAATTATTACAAAAGTATATTTTCTACCTCCTAGACTAGAAGTGTTAACCGGTCCAAATAAATCCATATGAATTAATTGAAGTGGTCTAGTAGAAGAAATTATATTTTTTCTTTTACAAGAATATTTGAAAACTTTCCTTTTTGGCAAGGTTTACAAAGAGAAGATAAATTACCATTAAGCATAGGTAAACCTTTAATTAATTTATCTTTTGATAATTTCAAAATAAGCTAGGTGCTAGAGTGACCAAGACGCATATGCCAAAGATCCAATTCATTGTTTTTAGAAATAAAGCATTTTAAAGATGATTGTGAAAGATCATTAAATGCAATCATATAAACATTATGAATTCTAAGTGCGGTGAGTATGACATTATTTGTTTTAGAATTTATGATTTTGCAAAGATTTGTAGATGATTCAAATAATACATTTAAACCCTTATCATATAATTGACTAATTGATATTAAATTATGCTTCAAGCCATCTACAAATAAAACATTAGAGATTGAGAAAGATTCGTTACCCACTGTGTCGATGCCCATGATCTTTTCCGTTATCTCCAAATGTCACCAACCTTCCTTTCTTCATATCAAGGCTAAGAAACTTTGCTTTGTTGCCCGTCATATGTTTGGAGCATCTTGAGTCCAAATACCACATGTCCTTTTTGTCCATAGCCTGCCAACATACCTAAAAAGGAGATGACAGTGAAGATCCAGATACCTAAGAGGTTCCTCCCATAGAATAGGTGGAAAACTTAGGCACCCAGATTTGCTTTATAGCACTACGACCCTTCTTCCTACATGAGTCCGAGGTGTGTCCAAATAAATGATATTTGGCATACGATATAAAAGGGGATGAAACCTTTTTTGGAATTTTGGATAAACTCTTGCAGGAAGATGACATAACATTTGAATTTTGAAATGATTTTTTATTAACAAAAATAAAATTTCTAGATTTATTGCTAATGCCAGCGTTAAGGGTCAACGTTGGGCGATAGCTCCCAGTAACGTATCCAAGGTCTTATTTGGCACTACCATGGCATTGGTTGGCCACGATCATGTCTAAAGATCTTTGCCCATCTCTAAATTTTTTAATAGACATATTTAAATCATGAATACGAGCTTTGAGAGCGGTGTTTTCCGTTACAAACATAACGCACTGATTCACAAAACTTTTCTTCCCTTCTTCTATTTGAGAAAGAGAGGTTTTTGAAGTTCTTTCTAAATTCCCCTTCTCCTTAGTAAGAATTTTGATATTGGAGTGGGACTTAGAAAGAGCTTCTTTGAGTTCACTCTTGGCAAGATACTTTCTCTTTCCCTAATAGTTTAGATAATTTTTGTTTTCTTTTAACAAAAATTTATTTTCAGAACTTAGAATCTCAATATCATTTAAAATTTTATCAAAAAATTTGCATGTTTGTAAATACTCAATATATAAACCATCATAAGTAGTAGGAAGAGTTACCTCAGTGTCGCTTTGGACACTACTTTCATCATTAGATAGTGTGTTGCTCTTTGTCATGCGGCACACATTGGCTTCTTCTTCACTGCTGGAGGATGAGCTTCTTGATTCGTCGGAGGAGGAGTCATCCCAAGTAGCCGCTTTTAGGACCTTCTTCTTCTCTTTTCTCATGTGCTGCTTTTCTTTACGCTCTTTCAGATATTTTGGGCACTGGCTCCGGATGTGTCAGATATTTCTGCAATGGTAGCACTCCAGTGGTGGTCGCTCATCATCGTCCTCATCGCTACCTCTTCCTTTCTTTGATGAGGATCCATTCTTGATGAAATATTTCTGGAAGGTGTTTCTCCTTTCCGGATTCTTCAAGAACCTTTTGAACTTCTTCACAAAAAGGCTCTCCTCGTCCTCCTCATCGCCATCTTCGTCAGCCTCCTTCTTTGATTTTAAGGCCAAAGCCTTCTTTTTTGGCTCCATATTGTACTCTTGTTGTTGAATTTTGAGTTCAGCCTCATGGGTCTTGAGGTTCCCAATGAGGCTCTCAATTTGGAGCTTCTTCAAATCGTGCGACTCTGAGATAGCCATCACCTTTGGATTGAACTTTAGAGGGAGAGACCTTAGAATTTTTCTCACCAAGACGCCGTTGAAGAACACCTTACCAAGTACTTTTGAGTCGTTGACGATCTTGGTGAACCTTGTGAATCTTCATCTGCCTCAATTCAGAATTTCTCGTATTCGGATTCAAGTTTGAAAAGCTTTTAATCATTGACCTGCGAAGTACCTTCATGAGTGATTTCTAATAAATTCCATATATCATAAGCAGTTTCGCAAGCACAAGTTCAATTAAATTTCGTTCTATCCAAAGCACAAAATAAAGCATTCATAACTTTAGTGTTATTCTTGCATCTTAACTTGTCGTTATCATCCCATTTGTCTCTCGATTTTTCCATAGTAACTTCTCCAACAACAAATGTTGGTCGAGAGTAGCATTGTTCCACCATACCCCACACATCATTATCTAAAGCAATTAAAAAATAACGCATTCTTGTTTTCCAATAATTATAATCAGTACCGGTAAATAGTGGAGGTCTACTAGCCATTGACCCTCAACGGAAGCATGATCAGGATGCACCATTATTCCCGGTTGTGAAACCATTTTGGAATAACCTTCCTCTAATACCACTCATTGGATCTTATGGCGCCCTTAGAGGGTGTGTGAATAAGGAGTTTACAAATTTTGAGTAAAACTGAGAGATTTATAAAAAAAACAAAACTTTTTGATCCTGTTACTAACGATGGCGTTAAGAGTAAATGCTGGGTGTTAGCTCTCCAGAAAATTAGGCTTCACAGAGTTATGTCAAAGAGATTTTACTTATGAAAACTTAAATGAAATACAATTCCAGAAAATCAGAGATAATGAAAATGAATATTATATTTCAAAGAGAATTACAAAGATAGAATTTCAATAACTCTTGAAATTAAAGGCGGCGAGGTAAAAATCACTTTTTATTCCTTCACCGGTCCTTCTCCCAAGGACAGTTGGCTATAGCCTATCTTTCCCCAAACAAGGCCTCTAGCCACCCCCAAGATCTACCCTTGACCTAGTCACCACGCATAAGGCGGCAAATTTCCCCTAAACTAAACCCGGCCTAGTCGCCACATGCAAGGCGACAAATTCACTACCGCTACAAGAAAATAATGAAAAGATAAAAGTAAACTCAGAATGGAAGAATCCATATATTGAAGAGCGCTAATGGATATATTGAAGACACACAATGACTATCGTCAGAGTTGAAGCGAGCGTCCTTCTTCAAATTTGACCGTTGGAAATCTCCTTCTCACTCTTGTTCCTCAATGGTGGTGTTGGGAGTGCTCTCTGAATCCGGGGATGAAATGCTATCTCAGAAGATTGGAATGAAGGCTTGAAAGATGCACATTTGAGCAATGAAATCAGCTCTTTAAATAGGCATGGGAGCAAACGTTGGGCATTAAGAAGTTAACATCAGCGTTAGTATCAGAGCTAGCTTATTCCAAAATTGTTTCACAACCGGAAATAATGGCGCATCTTGATCATGCTTTCGTTGAGGGTCAAGGGATTAACAGCCTCCTCTATTTACCGGTACTGATTATAATTATTGGAAAATAAGAATGCGTTGTTTTTTAATTGATATAGATAATGATGTGTCGGGTATGGTGGAACAATGCTACTCTCCACCGACATTTGTTGTTGGAGAAGTTACTATGGAAAAATCGAGAGAAAAATGGGATGATAACGACAAGTTAATTAAGATGCAAGAATAACGCTAAAGCTATAAATACTTTATTTTGTACTTCAGATAGAATGGAATTTAATGGAACTTGTACTTACAAAACTGCTTATGATATATGGAATTTATTAGAAATTATTCATGAAGATACTTCGCAGGTCAAGGATTCAAAGCTTTTCTAACTTGAATCCGAATACGAGAAATTTCGAATAGAGACG
Organism: Dactylorhiza incarnata; assembly: GCA_033032865.1. NCBI lineage: Eukaryota > Viridiplantae > Streptophyta > Magnoliopsida > Asparagales > Orchidaceae > Dactylorhiza > Dactylorhiza incarnata. The sequence continues at coordinate 14,230,041 of JAWHQI010000028.1, forward strand.
AATGAAGACGTAGACTCAATGTACACAAGGTTCACCAAGATCGTCAATGACTCAAAAGTACTTGGAAAGGTATTCCTCAATGGTGACTTGGTGATGCGCAAAATCTAGCACACCGCTATAGGCAGGAGCAAGACTGCGGCAAGAAACGACAGTGTACCGATCGTTCAAGTAATATAAAATGTGGGAGTTAATCCCCAAGTATTGAATCTCAGAGAAACACAGTAAGGTGGAGTTATTAATCTAGGAAGGACTTGAGATTGAAGTCCTTTCGAGCGGATGGATTGCGGAAAGGGGGGGGGTTGGTTTATGGAAAATAAAAGAAAAACAACTAAACTATTACTATGCAGGCCTTGAGAGCACTGCTTCGCTAGGCAGGATGGAGAATACATAGGACTTGAATGCACTACTTCGCAAGGGTGGATGGACGAGAAGGCAAGCAGATGGAGTGGTTCGCACTAGCAGAAAGGTTTGAGGGCTGTTAACACCTCTTAGCTTGGCAGATGAAAGAGTAGGCACACTGAATGGGCGAGTAAGCTAGCAGAATGAAGTGGAGGGTGGAGTGGATTTGGTGGCTCACCTCTAGTGACTAAGAAACATACAACAAAATTTCATAAACATGAATTATCATGAAGAGCAAATATGTTTATAGCACAACATCATCAATAAAATGAAGAACACAACCAAATACATTCACACAAGTAGAGAAAAATGCAAGAGATACAACCGAATCCGGAGGCTTGTTGTAGGTTCACGGTAGGAATCGTCGGAGTGTCAATCCACGTCCTAGATCGGTCCCAACTATCTTCCGGGGTAGAGGAGGGCTGTCACTTCCTCCCAATGAATCTGTCTTCTCCGGTAAACTACAATCCGGCCACGTCTGATGCAAAGAACTCCAAGCTTGGCGATGAAGATGAGTGTAGAATCCTCTCCTTGAAGTGCTTGGATGATGGAGGCGGCCGAGAGGATGCTTTGGCTTTAGATTTGCAAGGAAATGGTGGTCGGAGCTCCTCCTTAAGGTGGGCGGCGATGGAGCGACGGACTGGAATGGAGCGGGACCTTAGGCGCGGGAAAGAAGATGGACCGGGCGAACTCTCGATTAGGTCGAGATAAGCAGCTTTTATAGAAAACTGGTCAGAAATTGTCACGCACGGTCGAACGCACGACCGTGCGTGGACCGTGCAATATTAAAAGAACAGGAGCCCAATAAAAAGAAGCAGTCGCACCCGTGCGTTTTACTCAAGCAGCGGTCGAAGCCGACCGTGCGTAAAAACGCACGGACAAATCCAGATGGCCAAAAACAAGGCTAAACAGGTCGATCGTGTGATTCCTTCAGGCACGGGCAACTGCCCGTGCGTAGAGACGCACGATCAATGATAGAACATCATTTTCCACCCTAGAAGAGAACGCACGATCACATACGACCGTGCGTCAAGGAAAATGCACGGCCGTGCGATATACGCAGACATGAATTCTAGATTAAAATGGATGAACCGTCCACCTGCATCAGCCACAACACAGCTGGGAATACCCCTCCAGCTCAAGCATAAACGCATAAAAAGAATGGGGAGCACATTGTGCTTGCCCCCAACAACAAAGCGCGCAATTGCGCACCACAATGGGCCAAGACATTGCACTAATAGTGAAAGCCCGAACGAGTAAAATATAAGCAATTAAGAACTGAAAATGAAGTGCAAAAGCAGGAAAACTAGCCCAGATGAGTCCATAAAAGTGTATATAAATGGGACTCATCAAACCCCCAGACTTACCTATTTGCACGCCCCGAGCAAACAAATCCTAAGCAGGCGGGAAAATGGAATAGCTAGCTTAAAAATTACAAAATGTAGTACCATGCGAAGTCGCATGCTCATGTGCATAGAAAAATATTAGAGAAGATTTCTAATTATACACATAGTTTATAAATTTCTAATATAGTAAATAACTATTACTTCTACTCAAAATGGGAGTAACGGTGAATCATCCGGTCACACATACGGAGAATGTAAAATAAATGCTGAGACGAGCATTGCCCAAGTTGGGGTTCCGGACAAACTCTACTGAAATCCATCAGTGTCAGAGACCATAAGCTCGCCCGGTCACATTTTCTCCACGACATTAGATTGGTTAATAGCGCGAGTCGGTAGGACTTTAGGTTTTAAAAGGAGTTTGGGTTATGGTGAGGTAAACAAAGATAAACATGAAGGCTTGATACACCTAAACCCAAGTGAGCTTTACAAAAAAAATTATCCTCAAGCACCACACAAACACGCGGGTACACCACACCCCCAGACTTGAACTTAACAACATGGGTGTGTGCACCGCCTACTCTCAATCATAAATTTATACAAAGATTTTTCAATTAAGCTCCTCTTTTTTCTTTTCTTTTCACTTCTTTTTCTTTTTCTCATTTTTTCTTTTCAATTCATTTTCAGCAAAATGGGCAATAAAGCACAACTACATTTTCACAAAAGAAATTTACCACATCAACACCCCAGTAAGGAAAATACAACACGACTAAAGCTCAGATTTGGGTGTGCGACTAGGATTGGCATTTAGGATTTGGTGAGATAAAAGTGGAGCTGAATCAAGAGGAAGGGGTAGGCACAAAGGGGCTACCGAGGGAAGATACCATGAATGGCACAAAAGCTCAACCAGGCCAAAATGATGGCCTACGTCATTCTCACGCAAAAGAACTATCCTATGCTTATGCTTCAAGAATCGCTTGGGGCAAGTTCTTAGCCACCGAGAATGATTATCCTTCCTCCCGACTCGAGCAATACGCATCTAACGATACTTTACACACATCCCTATGCTACCTTTTGATTCACACCAGATTCACCATTTGAGTAGAGTAAATAATATTTACACTAAAAGAAATGCATAAAACTAAAAGTATAAAAAGAAATCTAATCTACACAAATCCCTATACTCACAAGAGTACTTGACTAGGAACACCGGGGTCAACATTTTATTCCACTACATAATTTAAAAGCTAGCACAATCATTTTCCCAAACACACAAAGGAAATGAGTTATACTCGATATGCGCCTACAGCTAAGTACACGCTCAAGTGGGTGTTGTGGTGTGCGGTAATGATGAACAATACTAAATGAATGAGATAAATTACTTCTAGTATGCAATGCAACGTGTGCGTGCACAGTGGGCAACGAGAAGCAGCTCTCCCCAGACTTAATCTAAACAATCCAACACAAGATATAACCATGAAATTCAAAATGAAGACTAGGGAAAGAGATTACCCAATGCTCAGAAGTGAGCATACTAGAAGATTGGCATGTAAACCAAGAAAAAGTTGTAGCATCAGCCATCCAGAAAAAGAACCTGCAGGGGTGACCTCCGCCAAAAACAAAAGGACATATACAAAATAAAATGAAAAACACTAACTAAACTAGATGAAATAAAAATGCAAGAAAATGTAAGATAACTACTGGGGTTATTGTCTTCCCAGCACGACTTATTCAAAAAGTTAAAGGTTCTAGCTAATGGGAGTATGAAAAGAGAAATGCACAGGTAACTGTTCTAATATGTGTGTCGGTAATGGGTACCGATACGGTGACAGAACAGTTACTCCTCTACCTAAATAATAATACCTGCTCATCACAGGTAGAGGAAGCAGAAAGTAAGAAGTGGAGGAGTCCTCCTCACTATTCTCACCAAAATGTATGACCTTGCCCAACAAGGAATCGTCTTCTTCAGGACGGGTGCAAGAGGAAAAGGAAATGAGTAGAGCTTCCACCATGGAGGGGGGTCAACCTCCTCACATAAGGGACTGCTCTCCTCATTGGCATGAGCAAGATGCTCTAAGTCCTCCTGGAGTCCCTGTGAAGAATCAACCTGCACAGGCTCAGACACTGAAGAAGGGGGTCAGGAAATAAAAGAGAAGAATAACATATATGATCTAAAATCGGGGGAGTGATCCCGGTCTCACTCCCAAGAGGTTAGAGAAGTAAGATATTGTCGGCATTGTCGACAATGCTGCAAGGCTCAGTAGGATCATCTGTGACTTCATCCATGATTTGGACTTCCTCCACCAGTGCTGAGGAAAAATCCTCTTCACCTTGAAGGTTGTCCTCCTCCATAGGAATAGGCATAACACATAGATAACCTGCCTCATCCTGCGAAACATCCTCAAAAATGTCATCAGAGACAAATGTAGTAGTATGCACAATAGGGGAGGAATAGTGCTCGGATAAAAGTCAAGCACTGATTCCTCACAAAGAATCGAATCCACGCAAGGTAATATATGCACAGGGGAGATTGGCTCAGCGATGTCAGAACATACATCTGCCGCAACTCTGATAAGCGTGTTTGCATCCTTCCCTTCAAAACATGAAGGTGGCACAGAAAAGTAATCAGAAGTAGAAGGTGTGCTGCCACAGTTAGGCGTCGGGAAGATCCGGATATCCGGCTCGTCATCCTCGTCCAATTGGCGAAGAAATACAGCACAATCCTTCAAGGCGGATCAATGCTCCGACAAAACAAGCACTGTTTTGCATTTTCTTCGACTCAAATTGGGTCGGAGATGAATGCAAAAATGGTACGTGCGGAGCGGAAGAGTAGCCATAGGACTTAGGCGCAGTGTATGAGGTACCGTACGACGTCGGTGCCCGATATATTGAGCCTTGGGGACTAGGGCTACTATCTCCCGATGGGCATCTATCACTAGCATGAGAAATATCTCCACACCAACGACAACGAATATTAAAAGCGGCCCACATTGTGTGAAGATAACAAGATTCGAAAGAAAAACACTATTGTGTAGAATATAACACCCAACAATAATTTACCAAAGCAACCTAAATTTAAAACAGGAAAAACAGAATATGAAATAAAACAAAAAATAATGCAATTTACAAATGGAAGAACTCTATCTCACAGCTGTCCCTATCCAGAAACTCACACGACTGTGTTCCCCGGCAACGGCGCCAAAAACTTGATGCGCAAAATCTAGCACACCGTTATAGGCGGGAGCGAGACTGTGGCACGAAATGGCAGTGTACCGATCGTTCAAGTAAAATAAAATGTGAGAGTGAATCCCCAAGTATCGAATCTCAGAGGAACACAGTAAGGTGGAGTTATCTATCGAGGAAGTACTTGAGATTGAAGTCCTTTCGAGCGGATGGATTGCGGAAAAGGGGGTTTGGTTTATGGAAAATAAAAGAAAAACAACTAAACTATTCCTATGCAAGCCTTGAGCGCACTACTTCATTAGGCGGGATGGAGACTACGTAGGCCTTGAACGCACTACTTCGCAAGGGCGGATGGACGAAAAGGCAAGCGGATGGAGTGGTTCGCACTGGCGGAAAGGTTTGAGGGCCGTTAGCACCTCTTAGCTTGGTAGATGAAAGAGTAGGCACACGGAATGGGCGAGTAAGCTAGCAGAATGAAGTGGAGGGTGGAGTGGATTTGGTGGCGCACCTCTAGTGACTAATAAACATACAACAACATTTCATAAACATGAATTATCATGAAGAGAAAATATGTTTATAGCACAACATCATCAATAAAATGAAGAACACAATCAAATACATTCACACAAGTAGAGAAAATTGCAAGAGATACAATCGAATCCAAAGGCTTGTTGTAGATCCACGGTAGGAATCGTCGGAGTGTCAATCCATGTCCTAGCTCTGTCCCAACTATCTTCCGGGGTAGAGGAGGGCTGTCACTTCCTCCCAATAGACCCGTCTTCTCCGGTAAACTACAATCCGGCCACGTCTGATGCAAAGAACTCCAAGCTTGGCGATGAAGATGAGTGTAGAATCCTCTCCTTGAAGTGCTTGGATGATGGAGGCGGCCAAGAGGATGCTCCGACTTTAGATTTGCAAGGAAATGGTGGTCGTAGCTCCTCCTTAAGGTGGGAGACGATGGAACGGTGGACTGGAACAGAGCGGGAACCCTTAGGCGCGGGAAAGAAGATGGATCGGGCGAACTCTCGATTAGGTCGAGCTCTACAACTTCTATAGAAAACTGGCCAGAAATTGGTTACGCACGGTCGAACACACAATCGTGCGTGAACAGTGCGATATTAAAAGTACAGGAGCCTAGGAAGAAGAAGCAGTTGCGCCCATGCATTTTACTCACGCGCGGTCGAAGCCGACCGTGCGTAAAAACGCCCGGACAAATCCAAATGGCCATAAACAAGGCTAAACATGTCGATCGTGCGATTCCTTCACGCACGGGCAACTGCCCATGCGTAGAGACACACGATCAACGACAGAACATAGTTTTCCACCACAGAAGAGAACGCATGATCACATACGACCGTGCGTCAAGAAAAATGCACGGCCGTGCAATATACGCAGACATGAATTCTAGATAATAATGGATGAACCGTCCACCTGCATCAGCCACAACACAACTGGTAATACCCCTCCAGCTCAAGCATAAACACATAAAAACAATGGGTAGCACATTGTGCTTGCCCCCAACAACAAAGCGCTCAATTGCGCACCCCAATGGGCCAAGACAATGCACTAATAGTGAAAGCGTGAACGAGTAAAATATAAGAAATTAAGAACTAAAAATGAAGTGCAAAAGCAGGAAAACTAGCCTAGATGAGTCCATAAAAGTGTATATAAATGGGACTCATCACTTGGTGAGAAAAATTCTAAGGTCTCTCCCTCCAAAGTTCAATCCAAAGTTGACGGCTATCTCAGAGTCGCATGATTTGAAGAAGCTCCAAATTGAGAGTCTCATTAGGAACCTAAAGACCCATGAGGTTGAACTCAAAATTCAACAACAAGAGTATAACATGGAGCCAAAGAAGAAGGCTTTTGCCTTAAAATCAAAGAAGGAGGCTGACAGAGATGACGATGAAGAGGATGAGGAGAGACTTTTTGTGAGAAAGTTCAAAAAGTTCATAAAGAATCCGGAAAGGAGAAACACCTTCCGGAAATATTTCATCAAGAAGGGATCCTCGTCGAAGAAGGGAAGAGGTAGTGACGAGGACGATGATGAGCGACCAGCACCTGAGTGCTACCATTGCAGAAATATTTGACACATCCAGAGTTAGTGCCCAAAATATCTGAAAAAGCGTAAAGAAAAGCGGCACATGGGAAAGGAGAAGAAGAAGGTCCTAAAAGCGACTACTTGGGATGTATCCTCCTCTGACGAATCAAGCATCTCATCCTCCAGCAGTGAAGAAGAAGCCAATGTGTGCCTCATGACAAAGAGCAACACACTATCCAATGATGAAAGCACTGTCCAAAGCAACACTGAGGTGACTCTTCCTACTACTTATGATGGTTTATATATTTAGTATTTACAAAGAGGCAAATTTTTTGATAAAAGTTTAAATGATATTGAGATTCTAAATTCTGAAAATAAACTTTTGTTAATAGAAAAAAAAATTATCTAAACTATTAGCGAAAGAGAAAGTATCTTGCCAAGAGTGCAATCACTCCGTGGCAAGAGTGAAAGAACATGAAGAAGCTCATTCTAAGTCCCAGTCCAATATCAAATTCTTACCAAGGAGAAGGGGGAGTTAGAAAGAACTTTAAAAACCTCTCTTTCTCAAAAAGAAGAAGGAAAGAAAAGTTTTGCAAATCGGTGCATTATGTTAGTAACGGAAAACACCGCTCTCAAAGCTCGTATTCATGATTTAAATATGGCTATTAAAAAATTCATAGTTGGGCAAAGATCTCTAGACATGATCTTGGCCAACCATGCCATGGTAGTGCCAAATATGGCCTTGGATATGTTACTTGGAGCTATCGCCCATCGTTAACTCATAAAGATGGCATTAGAAATAATTCCATAAATTTTATTTCTGTTAATAAAAAATCATTTCAAAATTCAAATGTTATCTCATCTTGCTGCAAGAGTTTATCCAAAACTCAGAAAAGGGTTTCATCCCCTTTTATAACGTGTGCCAAATGTCATTTATTTGGACACACCTTAAACTCATGTAGGAAAAAGGGTCGTAGTGCTATAAAGCAAATCTGGGTGCCTAAGGTTTCCACCTATTCTATGTGAGGAACCTCTTGGGTATCCGGATCTTTACTCTCATCTCCTTTTTAGGTATGCTGGCAGGCTAAGGACAAAAAGGACGTGTAGGATTTGGACTTGGGATGCTCCAAACACATGACGGGCAATAAAACAATGTTTCTTAGCCTTGAGATGAAGAAAGGAGGGTTGGTCACATTTCGAGATAACGGAAAAGGAAGGATCATGGGCATCGACACAGTGGGTAACGAATCTTTCTCAATCTCTAATGTTTTATTTGTAGATGGCTTGAAACATAATTTAATATCAATTAGTCAATTATGTGATAAGGGTTTAAATGTATTATTTGAATCATCTATAAATATTTGCAAAATCATAAATTCTAAAACAAATGATGTCGTACTCATCGCACCTAGAATTCATATTGTTTATATGATTGCCTTTAATGATCTTTCACAATCATCTTTAAAATTCTTTATTTCTAAAAATGATGAATTGGAACTTTGGCATAGGCGTCTTGGTCACTCTAGCACCAAACTTATTTGGAAATTATCAAAAGATAAATTAATTGAAGGTTTAATGGTAATTTATCTTCTCTTTATACGCCTTGCCAAAAAGGAAAGTTTTCAAACAAATTCTTTTAAAAGCAAAAATGTAATTTCTACTTCTAAACCTCTTCAATTAATTCATATAGATTTATTTGGACCGGTTAGCACTTCTAGTCTAGGAGGTAGAAAATATACTTTTGTAATAATTGATAACTATTCTAGATTTTGTTGGACTTTATTTTTATCTTCCAGATCCGATGCATTTCTTGAATTTAAACTATGCATTCGTATTCAAAATGAACTTGATTTAAAAATTAAATGCGTACGTTTGGATCATGGAGGAGAATTTGAAAATGATAAATTTTCTTCTTTTTATAATGATTTAGAAATTAAACATGAATTTTCCGTTCCTCGCACACCACAACAAAATGGTGTAGTGGAGATGAAAAATAGAACCCTTCAAGAGCTAGCACGTACTATACTTTGTGAATATGGGTTGCCTAAATCAATTTGGGTCAAAGCAGTTAATACTTCATGTTATATAATTAATCGTGTCATGCTTCATCCTATTTTAAAACTAACACGGTATGAGCTTTATTTTAAAAGAAAACTTAATGTATCTTATTTTCATATTTTGGGTTGCAAATGTTTTATTTTAAATACTATAGATGCATTAGGAAAATTTGATGAAAAATGTGATTAGGGAATTTTCACTGGTTACTCATCAACTAGTAAGGCTTATAGAATTTATAATAAAAGAACTAAAATAGTTGAAGAGTCTATTCATGTAAGATTTGATGAGTTTGTTCCTTGTGTAGATACTAATCGTACAGGAATCGAAGACGAACCCCTTTCCCCTTTGGAACATGAGGATGATGAATCGCTTGGAGAAAAAAAGAAGAGATAGTAGAATATGTTCCTCCAAGTGCGCTACAGTTTTCAAAAGATCATCCAAAGGAGCTTGTTATTGAAGAACCGTCAAAAGGGGTAAGTACTCGTTCATCTTTACGTGAGTCCCTTTCAAACCTTTGTTTTGTATCCGAAATAGAACCAAAAAACATTTCAACCGCTTTAAATGATGATTTTTGTTTTTTAGCTATGAATGATGAATTAAATCAATTTGAACATAATTAGGTTTAGAATTTACTAGAGAGGCCATCTAATCATCCGGTTATAGGTGTAAAATGGATTTTTAAAAATAAACTATATCGTGACTCTAGGATTATAAGGAATAAAGCTAGACTAGTTGCACAAGGATATTCACAAATCGAAGGGGTAGATTTTGATGAAACTTTTGCACCCATTTCTCGCCTAGAATCAATTAGAATATTTCTTGCATTTGCGAGTTTTAAAAGATTTAAATTACTTCAAATGGATGTTAAAAGTGCATTTTAAATGAGATTATAAAAGAAGAAGTTTATGTAGAACAACCCCCGGTTTTCTGAGTGAAAAATTTCCAAATCATGTGTGTAAGTTGTAACACCCCAGTGTCGCTGAGTGCGGGGGCTGGAGTGCCTAAGTCTTATGCATACTTTTCTGTACCTGGGTGCTAGCGCCGACGCTAGGTCCTAGCACAGGCATTAGCTTTCCCGTCGAATGGACTTGTGGTTTCGATGGAGTCGTCGAGGTGGATTCGTCGAAAGGGCTTCGTCGAAGGGAGTTCGTCGAAAGTCTAGCGCTGGCGGTAGCGCTAGAGCCTGCGATAGGTTTTTGTCGAGTGGTGCAATTCGTCGGGGAATCGTGATGTTCTTCATCAAGGGGTTTTTCGTTGAGTGGCTAGCACAGGCGGTAGCGCTAGCGCCGACTCTAGCTAACGGAACTAGTTCCGTAAGTGGCATTTCCTGGACATCCGATCTTCTTAGATCTTGATCTTAAGGTTCAGATAAGTGCATCCTAAGGATCTAAATAGGGCAGAGAAGTTCTATTCTCATTTCATTAAGCCTTTTGGTGCTTTTGCAGGCTAAGGAAAGGAGGAGGGTTTGGAGGAAGAAGAAGGTTAGATCCGCCATTGTTGGAGCACCGGAGCTCCGTTCGCTGATTCGAGACCAGATCCGTGGAGAGGACTCGAAGGCACTCGTTTCTACCCATGCCTTTCAACCAATCCATGGTGAGGAAGAGAACTCTTAGGGTAACGACATCTCTCCTCCCAGTTTTAGGATGTGTGCATGACATCTCTGCTTTTACCTTCTCTTTTCTGAAATTTATGGCACCAGATCTCTCAAATGAAAAGGGTTTTGGTCGCCTTAGTTCAAGAAGAACCATCAGGTTGATTGAGTCCGTCTCCAACATGATTTTGCACTAGTGATCCGCTCCGTTAGTGGATTAAGCATTGTGGGTGAAGCCGAAATCGCGACCGGTTGTCTGATTTGGTGATGTTACTTAACGTGCATTTTAGGGTTTTTGTTAGAAATTTGATGGCGGCGAAAACGTCGTATATGTTGCCCTTATGTTTCGTGTGAGAACGAACATTGGTTTGGAAAGGGTAATTTTGTGCGTAATGATTAGCTTGTGAAGTCGCTTGTATGTAAGGGCGAGACTTTGTCTTTGTGGTCGACTGACTAGCCCGTGAATGCTTGGATTTATGTGGGGAGAGTGTCCCGGCAAGACGAGTCCCCTTTTGTGCTAACTGACGAGAACAAGTATGCTTATGCGCCCGTTGGCAGGATGAGACATGTAAGGGGTGAGGTCTCAGTGGAGTTGTTGGCATTTGGCTTAGTGATTGTGGCGAGAACAAGTATGCTGATGCGCCCGTTGGCAAGATGAGCCATGTAAGGGGTGAGGTCTCAGTGGAGTTCTTGTCCTTAGGCTTGGACGCCCATGGGAAAGTGATAAGTGCCCTTGGTTTGTTGTGAAATGATGATGTGTGTTGTTATGTTAGAAGCATACACGCCATAGGGTGCCTTGGGTTAAACCCAGGTTTGCATACATGTTGCATTGTTAGGCCCCTTACTTTTATTGCTCAACATAGAAACATGGATGATGCTTGTGACACTCATGCCTGTCGTGTTTATGTTATTATTGTTTATTACATTTGCATACGAAGTGCTGACTTGCAGGGTGATGTAGTTCCCCGGGGTCTGCTAGGACGGTGGGGGAGGAGGGGTGTTATTACACCGTTGTTGGTCAGCCAAAGATGACCCTCGTTATACCACTCTTTGTGATTTAGATGCAGGGCAAGGATCGCAGGCTGGAACCAGTTCGCCGGCCAAAAAGGCCTAAGCTTCATGAAGTGCACTTTCCTATTTTCCGATTTGACTATGTTATCTTTACTTGTTCCGGCTTGCACGTTGTGGTAGCATAATATTGTTATAATCTTTTGGGCACATTCTATGCCTTGTTTGATGACTTGAGTATGAGTTTTGTAAGGCCTTAAGGCCGTAGTACTCTTATGTAGATGTGGACAACTTCTGTGGTTTATTTAGTGTCTCCGCTGTGTTTTGTTCTGAGTTTTGAGATGGGTAGATCAATATCATTTCTTAATACTAAAGTTGTGGCGATTATATGTTGTGGGATCCCGGCCGGACCTATATTATATAGTCATTGCAGGGGAGGTGTTACAATTTGGTTTCAGAGCTAGTTAGCATTCTTGTTGAGGTTTAGCGTGTTCGAATCGCGTTAAGAAGTTGTCCACATAGGAGTACCTTGCGGGACCAAGAGTGTCCTTGTGTTCGAGTCTTGCGAATTGAGTTTGATTCGTTGTTTCCTTGCTTATGCTAGGACGGTGGCGATGATGCAGGGACGTCAAGGAGACAAGAGGATCCTTCGGCAAGCAGTGGTACGGACCCAGCCCTTATGAATATGGGTGTGTCCCCGACAGACATCTGTCGTATGCTAGTAGAGGCGATGGTGGCAGCTCAAGCTGCGACGATGCCACATCTTGCGATGCCTGTTGTGCAGGTTGTGAGTCCTGTTACTCCGGTTACTGAGACACCGGAGGTGGGAGTGAGGCAGGTAGAGTCGTTAGCCGAGAGAGCAGTTGGGCAAGGAGATCGTCGGATGAAGTACTATCTGAATTTCCATCCTCTGACGGTCAAAGGAGTTGGCACTCCGACAGACGCTGAGGATTGGTTGGCGAGAATTCAGGAACTCCTGAAAGCGGCAGAGACCCCAGAGGACAAGCAGTCCCAGTTCGCGGTGTTTATGTTAGAAGGCGACGCCAAGCTGTGGTGGGTGAACCATATCGGTTGGCATTTCCCTGGACGCGCCCCGTCCATGGAAGAGTTTGGGAATGCCTTCCGGAAGCGATATATCCCCTATTTGACGAGGTTAGCCCTTCAGCGGCAATTCTTGCACTTGGTGCAGCGTGAGAATATGGTAGACGAGTACTTGCAGGAGTTTACTCAGTTGGGTCGTTACGCGGGAACGGCCATGGCAGACGATGAGGAGAGGGATAATCTCTTCTATCAGGGTTTGAGAGAGAATCTAAGGCAACCTCTTATAGCCTTACAGAATGCGGGGTTCAATGAGCTAGTTGAAGCTGCTCGAACTTTGGAGAACGATTTGGAGCGAACCCAGCTTCGTAAGGGCTTTGCGGCAAAGCAGAGAAAAAGTAAACCTTCTCAGTCCCACGGGAAGTCTGAGAGAAGTTGGTGGAAGAAAAAGGCCCATCCTTTTAGGACTGGCGCGAGGAGTGGTGCAGCTTCTGGAGAGTTCCGTTCCAAGGGACCAGTGACGTGCTACAAGTGTGGCAAGTTGGGTCACATAGCTCGGTTCTGTTCCAAGGGTGGAGGTGAGCCAGAGCAGAGACAAGTACAGTCGATGCATTCTGGTCCTAGTGTTGGGGAGAAATGGAAAGCGGCGGAGTCGAGTGCTTCTTGTTTCCCTGCTGTGCAGCCTAGAGCATACAACCTCGGGAAATAGGAAGCGATTCTTCAACCCGATGTGGTGACAGGTATGAAAATTTTAGAATTTCGTTCGATAGCTTAAAACTATTTCGACCTTTCATATTTGTTATATACATGTTAGGCTTCGTGCTAGTTTCTGGCTACCCCTCAAGAGTGTTGTTTGACATAGGAGCATCACACTCTTTTCTCATGGAAAGCTTTATTCGGAGAATCTGTGTTGAGACTATCGAGGCAGAGGTGGAGCTTAGAGTGCGCGTGTCGAATGGGTCTTTCATGACCACTAGAAGGAAAGGACGCATTGTGTTGAGAATTGGCGAGTGTGATTTCGAGTTGGTAGCAGCGATTCTATCACTAGCCGAATTTGACATCATCCTAGGGATGGACTGTCTTGCATAGCAACGAGCTAGTATTGACTGCCTGTTGAAGGTGGTGACCCTAAAGAGTGAAGGTAGAGCGGAGGTCTAATTCGAGGGCCTGTGTGGAGTGGCTTGCTCCCTAATTTTTGCCGTGCAATTGGTGCGTGTTGTGAATCAAGGAGGAGAGGAATTTTAGCTTTGTTGGAGACTCACTCCACAAAGTTGGCAATCAGAGAAGTGCCAGTGGTGGAAGAATTCGAGGATGTGTTCCCTAAGGAGCTTCCGGGAGCACCTCCTCAGTGTGAAATCGACTTTTCAATTGAGTTGGTGCCGAGTGCGAGGTCGGTATTGCATCCTCCATTTAGGATGGCACCGAAGGAACTGGCCAAGCTAAAGGTGCAGTTGTAAGAGTTGATAAACCAGGGGTACATTAGGCCCAGCTCTTCATTGTGGAGTGCGACGGTGTTGTTCGTTAAGAAAAAGGATGGTAGTATGCGGTTGTGCATAGACTATCGTGAGTTGAACAAATTGACTATCAAGAATACATATTCGATTCTGTGAATCGTTGATTTGTTCGATCAGCTGGTGGGGTCGTCGGTGTACTCCAAGTTGGACTTGAAGTCGGACTACTATTAGTTGAGGATTCAAGAAGAGGATATTCCCAAGACAGCTTTTGGGACGAGGTATGGTCATTTTGAGTTCTCGGTGATGTCATTCGGTTTGACGAATGCGCCATCAGTGTTCATGGATTTGATGAACATAGTGTTTCGGCAATACATAGATTCGTTCGTGGTGGTGTTTATCGACAACATCTTAGTGTATTCAAAGTCGGAGGTGGAGCATGAGTCTCATTTGAGATTAGTGTTGCAGATTCTGAGAGATAACCATCTTTATGCTAAGTTCACAAAGTGCGAGTTCTGGATCGGGAAGGTGGCATTTCTTGGTCACATGATAAGTGGAGATGGGGTGGTAGTGGATCCTGCGAAGATTGAAGCCATTAGATATTGGCCAGTACTGAGAACCAGGGAGGAAGTCCGGAGTTTCCTTGGACTAGCCAGTTATTACAGAAGGTTTGTTAAGAACTTTTTGCGGATGGCTTTGCCCCTCACCACTCATACCCAAAAGGACCAGAAGTTTGTGTGGACGCCGGAGTGTGCCCGTGCATTTAAAATCTTGAAGGAAAGATTGATGTCTACTCCAATCCTAAGTCTTCTTAGTGGGACTTAAGGATTTTAGATTTTCAGTGACGTGTCAGGTTGCGGTTTGGGTTGCGTGCTGGTGCAGCATGGCAATGTGATAGCTTATGGGTCGAGGTAGCTAAAGCCTCATGAGAGAAATTATCCCATCCACGACTTGGAGTTGGCGGCGGTAATTTTTGTATTGAAGTTATGGCGGCACTACGTGTATGGTGCGAAGGTGGAAATCTTCACGGACCACAAAAGCTTGAAGTATCTTCTAGACCAGAAGGATCTTAATATGAGGTGGCGTAGGTGGGTCGAGTTCCTTGGGGACTATGATGTAGCGATTCAGTATACGCCAGGAAAGGCCAATGTTATAACACCCCAGGGCAGGCCGGAAACCTCATCCTGCGTGTTCGGGCTGCAGCCCATGTGCAACCCCAACCCCTCTCCGCGCCTGTTTCTCAGTGCGTTGGGTTGTTGAGGGGGGATTCGATCCCGCCACCTCTGGGATAAGAACTCCTTCAACCGAGTCTCATCACCAACTTAGCTGCAGCTCAGTTGGTGATGAGACTCGGTTGAAGGAGTTCTTATCCAGGAGGTGGCGAGATCGAATCCCCGCCTCACAACCCAATGCGCTGAGAAACAGGCGCAGAGAGGGGTTGGGGTTGCACATGGGCTACAGCCCGGACACGCAGGATGAGGTTGCTGGCATGCCCTGGGGTGTTACAAATAAAAAGGCTCAGTTGGTGATGAGACTCGGTTGAAGGAGTTCTTATCCAGGAGGTGGTGGGATCGAATCCCCCCTCAACAACCCAACGTGCTGAGAAACAGGCGCGGTGAGGGGTTGGGGTTGCACATGGGCTGTAGCCCGGACACGCAGGATGAGGTTGCGGACCTGCCCTGGGGTGTTACAAATGTGGTGGCTGACGCCTTGAGTAGAAGGTATTCCGGGCAGGGAAATTGGATGGAAGCGCATGACGAGCATTTGGTGCGAGAGTTTGAGTCTCTTGGCATTGTATGTGGGGCTAGGGGTGAGCCCAGCGTAGCTCAGCTGAACTGGATCGAGATGCAGTGTGATCTAGCAGATCTAATTTGAGAGACAAGCAATGCAGATGATGAGTCATCAATTGGCATTGGAAGCTCAGCAAAGCGAAGGCAGTGCTTTGGAGATGGTCGGTGGACTTTTAAAGAGAAATGGAAGGGTGTGTCCCTCGCTTTGGCAAGCTTCGTGAGGAGTTGATGTTTGAGGCTCACTTCAAAAAGTACTCCATTCTTCCAGGAAGTACAAAGATGTGCTTGGATTTGAAGAAATCCTTTTGGTGGCCTGGGATGAAGCGGGATGTATCTTCGTATGTAAGTCGGTGTCAGACGTGCGCCTTAGTGAAGGCTGAATGCCAAAGGGCGGGTGGATTCTTGAAACCTCTTCCTATCCCCGAGTGGAAATTCGACGATATCTCCATGGATTTTGTGCATGGTTTGCCTCGATCGCAGCAGGGTAACGATGCGATTTGGGTGATTGTGGATCGCCTGACCAAGGTAGCCCACTTCATTCTGAATCGGAAGGACGATAGCGTGGAGAAGCTCGTGGAGCTTTATATTCGTAATATCGTGCGGTTGCACGAGATTCCCAAGAGTATCGTTAATGATCACGATGGGCGGTTCACGTCCAATGACTGGAGGTTAGTATAGAGAAGTTTGGGCACAAAGTTGAAGTTTAGTACCTCGTTTCATCCACAGACCAATGGTCAAACGGAGAGAACGAATCGTACGTTGGAGGACATGTTGAGGATGTGTGCTCTCGATCTCCGTAAGATTTGGGAAGACCACCTCTTCATGGTGGAGTTTGCCTATAATAATAGTTTCCATGCGAGTATCAAAATGGCGCCATACGAGGCTTTGTATGGAAGGCGGTGTCGAACGCCGATGTCTTGGGTAGAGGCGGGAGACACACAGCTGTTAGGAAAAGAAGTGGTGGTAGATGCTTGTGAGTTGGTATGAACGATCCAGGAGCGCATGAAGGTTGCTCAGGATCGGCGGGCAAAGTATTTTAATGCGCGCCACAAAAATGTGGAGTTTGCGGTGGGCGACATGGTCTACTTAAAAATCAAGCCATTCAAAGGCGTTTCTCGGATTCGGCGACTCAAGAAGTTGAGTCCGAGGTATTTGGGTCTGTTTGAGGTTACAGAGCGCATAGGCGAAGTGGCCTATCAGTTAGCTTTGTCTGCAGAGCTAAGCAGATTACATGATGTATTTCATGTTTCGGTGTTGAGGAAAGCGTTGGTGGAACCGAAAGATGTTGTTGAGTCTTCGACAGTTCCCGTAGCCGAAGATCTGAGGACGATAGTTCGTCCAATTTGCATGGAGGATTCTTAAGTCCGACGGTTGCGGAATAAAGAGGTGAAGCTGGTGAAAGTGGATTGGGATAATTGCGGACGAGATGAGTTCTCGTGGGAACGTGATGAGTCCCAATTATATACACATTTATGGACTCATCTGGGCCGATTTTCTAGTCTTTGCACTTCACTTTATCTAAGGCCCCCCTCCCAGAACACAAAACACGGCCGAGGGGAGTCTTATGCCCAGGACAGCCGCATTGCGGAAGCGCCAGCTCACGGGCTAGTCACCTCCACAAGACGCCTATCCCGCCGGCTAAACCAACTCAACAGCGCCAACCCATCAATAAACTAAAACAAGAAGCCACATATAGATATATAAAATTCGCATAAGTAGAGTCCATAAATATACAAAAAGGTAGCTCCACGAGCTCCTGCAAAATATATCAGAGTATCACAAAAGATGCCCAAAGGGGCTACATCTCAAAACTACTACTCACGTCAGCCGCTGACGGTACTGAGGGTATCGCTGTCTCCGGCCCTGCCGCCCTGACCTGACTGTCCTCCTCCTGCGCCGTGCGCTGAGGCTCCAGGGCGCACTCCTAAAAAGAGGGACGTAGCAACCATTAGTCATAAAGACTAAGTGGCTTCACATCCGCTCCCCCGGCGACTCCAAGGCACCGGGCGGTAGAATTGACTGCAATATTAGCAATAGTATACAAAACAGGTGACAGGATGGGTTGTTCATATGTGTCGGTTGTATAAGTACCCAAGTACTTGCAATATTCATAACTAGCATGTTCATAGTTATATATATAGCAGCAGTGACTATCCAAGCAAGTGTAAGCACAACAAACATAAGCTGAGTATTAAAGAGCTGAATTGAACTTAACTTATAAGGATGCCCATACAAGCTTATAAGTTAAGGGTCTGCATATAAAGGTACCTCATCATATAAAGATGCCCATACAAGTTTATATGATGAGTTTCCATTGCTGTGCAATGCAATGATTATGATATGAATGCGGTGCAATGATTATGATATGAATGCGGTGCAATGATTATGATATGATGACTTCTCCAAGAGCATTTTCTATGTCGACATAGACCTTTAGTTCCCACTTTTCGAGGGTAGCTAACCACTCAGGCACCCCCCGTCGTGGCCAGACGGTGGCAGTGGCACGGGCTTCGCCATTACTAGGAGGGTATGAACACTACCGGTCCTAGGCCTATGTACGCCTCGACGCTCTTGTTCATAGCGGAGACCCTGCGTACTACCCGCATTCCTGCGGGGTCTTCAAGACGCGGAGGGGATCTATTGGGTAGATGGACACCAAGACATTCCAACCCAACCGGTCTGAGTCTAACTACCGGCTCCTGTCGGTGTCACGACTAGCGAGCCCGTAGACCCGCCACAACCTATCCTCCCACGAGGATCACTACACCACCATGTGTGAAAACCTGCACATTCATATTATCACGTCCTGCCCGTAGGCCCATTCACAACCGGTGCTCGCAAGCACACCTCATATTAACACGTTCTGCCCGTAGGCTCCGTTCACAACCGGTGCTCACAAGCACACCTCATATTAACACGTTCTGCCCGTAGGCTCCGTTCACAACCGGTGCTCACAAGCACACCTCATATTAACACGTTCTGCCCGTAGGCTCCGTTCACACAAGTTCAACCTAGTTGAACTATTCACATTCTTGAGAGGTTACTACAAATACGCATCATCCCGTTGCTTATCTAGCGAGGCGATCATTCATAGAAGCACGTCTTCCAAACATGCGCTAAGAATCCCCAAGATAACGTTCGAGATTTCCAAGCATATCTCGCATGTCATCGACATTCACCTCTCGCCCTCAATTTACGGCTCACTCTATCACAATGAGATGTTTATCGCATTTGAGGGGTTATCACCAAACCACACTCTTCGCTGGGTGATCGATCGATGTGCGCATTATTATAAACATGTCGTCAAAGTCTTTATTCGATTATTCATCGCAATGCCTCATTCCATACATCATTCCATTCGCCCATGCTCCGCCCAATTGACACGTAAATCTGGGCACTCATTTCCTCATTAAATTGGAGAATATAGATTTCTCTCCAAACAATAGCCACGTCGGCATTCCTAGTTATTATTCCCGGAGCGAAGCGAGAACGAACTACGGTTGGCGAAATCACAACAAGTACCCTCCCACAACTCATGAAATTCAACAAGGGTCAGCACAATATCATCAATTCGATTTCTACCACTATTAAGAGCGTCGGACAAGTATTATAAAAGATATCCCTAAAGATTATCGCAATTCAAACCACAACGACGCTGATTAACAAAAATGAGATTCTGGGAGTTTTACTCCACACCAAATTATGTGACACCCCATTTTGGAAAGCTCTCTCCAAGGGCTACAACATTCATGTTGAGTCCTAAACCCAGATCCAAGTGAATCCTACCTAAAATCTGCTCCAAAGTCAACTGCAGAAACCTGGACAGCAAAAACAGCACGCACTTAAACAATTTCCCGCTTTCTGGACAGTCCACTCGACTGGACCTTTAGGGAGCTACAAGTTACTTCAGAAAATGGATAACCTATCATTGGAAAGCTCTTTCCGAGGGCTACAACTTCCATATTGAGCCTGGAACCTAGTTCCAGTGGGAAGAAGCCCAAAAATTGGCTTGAACACAGCTGCGCACAATTTCACCCCTTATTTACCAAGTGCAATGTTATGAATTTTGCAAGGGGCTATTATCAACTTCACTACACAGTATGCCATAAAACACAAACCTATTTAACAGAGCATTATCCATCATCTTCCCCCAAACATGTGTTAGGTCATTTCACCCTTTTAAAATCCCTAACTATCATTCCCTTCACTCTCCCTCAACGACCATGGGTTTGCCCCAAATCAAATCCCATCTCTTCCTCTTGAAGAGAAGAAATGATTCCTAGAACCTCGCGGCGAACGATGCCCTAATTTTTGAGGTTCCGGCTTGGGCTACCTAAAGAAACTCCATTAAAGCTCACACGAGAAGCTCTCTTGAGCCTTCATCTCTCCTATTGTGATCTAAGAGGCTAGCACCAAGGGAGAGGGGAGGAAGTCACCTGATTTTATGGCCAAGGTCGGAGCTCATCTTGATGGAAGCATGGGTAGTGGTCGGCCAAGCTCCAAATGCCTCTCCAAGCTTTGCTCCTCCAAAGCTCCATGAATAAAACCTTAAGTTAAAACCATCAGGTGGGAGGGAAGGAGATGAAGAAGAAGGAGAGGGAGAAGATGAAGATAAGAAGAAGGATATCTGTCGGGTAATCAGACCAGCAACTCTTGTGTTAAGAGAGAAGAGAGTAAGCCTTGGAACTCTAAATATAGGTGTCGGCTTCTTATTGGACAAGGTATCCACTTCTGGTCTAAAATAATCATAAAAAATTAAGCATTTAAGCTTTATTGGGCGACGGGAAGAAAGAGCCCAGAATCGTCGAACGGGAACAGTAACTTCGTCTAGCGCTGGGATTTTCGTCGAACGCTGTTCGACGATTTTCGTCGAACGACGGCTAAGTTCTTCTACCGCTGAAGGACGCTGTTCGTCGAACGCCGTTCGACGATTTTCGTCGAACTCCGTTCGACGAATTTCGTCGAACGCAGGCAGACTTCTTTGATTGCGGCTGCAGCAATTATTTCGTCGAGCGCAACTATCCCTTTGATATTCGTCGAACGTAATTAAGTTGGCCGCTCATTTTCTACCTGCTATTTTACTATATTTTCCGCTCATAAGTTTCTATCCAAATCACTAATGAAATTCAATGAATATCATACATATATATATATTTATATATAATTTATCCATCAAGATCTCTGCTCATAAATTTCCGCTATCCGCACACCAATGTGCAATTCCAAAATAAATGTATCCCAGCAACATAAATGTACCCCAATCAAAATGTAAGCTATATTTTCATCATAGGGGCCTAGCGCGCACGGGGATGTTACACTTTAGACATGTTTTCATTCCTATTTAATACTCCATGCTAAGTGCACTTCTAGGCCCGTTTTGGTGTTATTTCTTGTTCATCTTCGTTACTAGTTTTCATGCAGTGTTAAGTGCCACCTTCAGTGGCTAGACTGGTGTTGTATGCTGGAACAGGAGTCGTGCAGGTGTTCCCGGTACAATTCTGTACAGGAACACTGCGCACGATCACTGGCTCTATCGCGCACGACCACTGGTCGTGCGCCACTGATCGTGCGCACTTAACGCCCATTTTATGAGTTCTGTCTTGCTTATCTCACAACCACTTACGATAGTGCGCACGACCACTGGTCGTGCGCCACTGGTCGTGCGAACATGTATTTTATAAATTTCTTTCATTTCAGGCTCCTCCCAAGCAGCGCGCACGATCGCAGAACTCCAGTGCGCACGACCACTGGTCGTGCGCCAATGACCATGCGTAGAATTCATTCCAGCGCCTATATATATGCCTGTTCCGCTTTTAGGGCGGGGGGGGGGGGGGGGGGGGGGGGGGGGGAGCCGCCGAGAGCGCGAGTGGCAGTCCGTACGCAGGCGATTTCCATTCCTGGACACCTCCACTTCATCTCCTACGCAAGGGGAAGTCCTCTCCAACCATTCCAAGTACTTCTCCATTGTCCGGGAACATTCTCCACCATCCTCAAGCCCTCAAGCAGCTGTTTTCCACTCCAGTCCGGTGAGAAGAAGAGGAATCCTGAGGTAGAAGACGACGGAACCACATAGAGAGATCGTGACAGTTTCTCTACACCGGAAGCACAGTCCGCCCGAGTCCGGAGGTAGCTTGACAAACTACCATTCCGGCCGTGAACGGCCGCTAGTCTTCATCCATTGGTTATCTCTTTCCTCTCTCCTTCGTTGTAATCTATGAATCTTTTAAACCTGAATATCATGATGTTTGGTTTAAATGAAATGAATGTTTCTTCTCTTTTCATCATTACTTGCTTGTGAATCGCTTCGCCTCCACTCATCCACTCACTCATTCACGCACTCAAGGTGTTCGATCCGCGTTAGCAAGAGCTAACGGCGTTTGTGAAGAGGTGTTTGCGACACTCGCCTTCCCGCACTAGAGCACGCTCCATCCGCCTCATGAAGCACGACATCGCGGCCGTTGCATCCATCTCGCCTTGCGAAGCGGTGCTTTCGACCCGCATTTCCTTCATTGTTGTTAAGAGTAGAAAACCCAACCAAAACCCCCCACCTTTGTGTGTTTGTTTACGCTTGTGTAACAATAGTCACACAATGCGATTCATTCACCCAACCTGCATTCCTCAAGAGACCGACACTCGGGGATCCTATTCCCAAACTTTATTACTTGCGCGACCGGTGCACTTGCCGAAATATCGCATCAAGTTTTTGGCGCCGTTGCCGGGGAATGTTCAGGCGTGTAACGTCTTGAGTTGTGAGCTTTTGTTACAAGAGCAGTTGTTTTTGATTTCCTTTGTTTTGTTTTCTTTTTGTTGTGACTGTGCATGCAGAGACAAGCCGCAGGGGAACTTGTACCCTTTGATCCAGAGATCGAACAGACCGCTCGCGCACGAAGGCGCGCAGCAGCCGTACAGGCGGCAATGGGTGACAACATAGACCCAAACAATGCTGACCCAAGAGTGCCCGATGTGGGGCAGCACCAACCTGGAGATGAGCAAGAGGTAGTGAGGCCTCGACCCAGAACGATGAGAGATTATACCACTCCGACAGCTGGGAGTGTGTATCCGGGATTTGGTCCCAACATTATGAACAACCAGTTCGAGATCAAACCTGCGATCTTGAACATCATCCGGAACAATGCTCAATTCTCCGGGATGACCAGTGAAGACCCGCACCTGCACATGGCAGAGTTTTCCGATATCTGCGGAACTTTCCGCTACACTGGAATACCTGACGATACAGTCAAGCTGCGACTGTTCCCATTCTCACTTCGCGACAAGGCCAAGGTGTGGCTCCATTCTATTCCTCCTGGGACCGCCGCGACTTGGGATGCTCTTGCATCTAAGTTCCTGGCCAAATTCCACCCCGTTGATAAAATTGTGAGCCTGCGGCGGGAGATCGCCACCTTTCGCCAAGCTGACCAAGAGACCCTTGCCGAGGCGTGGGAGCGCCTTAATGATCTTCTCCGCCGCTGCCCGAACCACGAGCTCCAACCGTGGAATGTGGTAGAGACATTTTACTTTGCGATCGAGCCCAACTACAGGGCAATGATCGATGCTGCTGCGGGTGGTACTCTAATGAACCACACTCCAGAGGAGGCCCTTCGGATTCTGCGCGACACCGCCTCCCACAGTACATTCTGGACTGCCGGGAGAAATGCACCAAGGAACGCCCGCGGTCTCTTTGTGGTCGACTCACTTCCTCCTACACCCGCGCCTGCTGCTGTCATTACGTGCGAAGGATGTGGAGGCAGCGGCCACCACGCATACGAATGTTCAGGGAACAACGTATCAGGTGACTTCGCGCACTTATCCTTGAATGAATCTGTTAATTTTGTAGGAAATCAGTCTAAGGGGGTGCCATTTAATAATGCTTATCATCCGGGAGTGAGAAGTCACCCGAACTTCTCATGGAACCCAAACACGCATGGCCAACGATGGGCACCGGGGCAGAATCAAAACAATGCTTATGCCTCCGGGAGCCAACCGAGGCCACCACACCCGGATTATTACCAAGGCCCCCCAGCCCAAAAAAAGAGTAATCTGGAGGAGATGATGGAAAAATTTATGCAAGCGGCTACCTCAAATATTGTGAACCAAACCGCATCCATGCGGAACTTGGAAACACAGCTGGGCCAATTGGCCCAAGTGCTAACCGAGCGGTCGCATGGGACCCTTCCTAGCAACACTGAAAAGAACCCAATAGATCAAGGGAAGAGTCACGGCGATGTGGTAGAGGCTGATCCAAGTGAGTTAGTGATTTCTTGTTCCATCAATAATATTGAAACGAAAGCTTTGTGCGATTCCGGCTCCTCCCGCAACGTTATTGCGTTGCAAGACGTTGCTAAATTGCAACTTGAGATGAACACGGAGGATCGGAAATCCCTTATGCTTGCTAATGGGACCGTTATACAATCTGAGGGGGAAGTGAAAAATGTAGAAGTGATAGTTGAGGGGACGATTGTGGTTGCTGATTTTCAGGTGTTGGGACCCCAGGAAAATCACTCTATCCCTATCTTGGGCGTGTCGTTCTTGAAAGAGAGCGGTGCCACCCTTGATTTCGCTACGGGGTGTGTCTTCCTACCCAATAAGGTGCCGCAGCCCACTTGCCCCAAAGCTATAACTGAAACATCCACTCTTCCCCCTCTCTTTATTTTTGATGAATCTCTGAGTTGTGCAGGAAATGAAGAAGATAAAGAACCAATTGAAGGAGAAAAGGAGGAGCACCAGTCCAGTGAGGAAGAAGTAGATCTTCGGAGAGAATTTGATTCCGAGACGGAGGAAGATTGCATTTCGAAAAATATTGACTTGAATTTAGTTCGGGACACTGTCCCATTATCTTCTTGTTTTGATTCTTGTAATAAACAATTTAAGCGCTCCATCTCTTGGGCTGATCCGGTAGTCACCGCGACGCCGGAAGTGACGCCACCCACCACCAAGGTGGAAAAATCCGAAAACTTTCAACGTTGGCAATCCCCGACTGTCACTAAACTTAAACAGGAGAAACTTCTGCACGACGCTCGCGCTGCCGCTCTCCGTGGCAAGAGGGCAGAGGTTAGGGGAACACTGGGTGACACTAGTGTTGGCCTTAAAGCCTTCACCTCCCGCCTACGAGCTACGGGAGACGCGCACCATAAGAGCGCTTATAGCTGATTTGTGTTGTCTGAATTTGTGAAACTGCTTCTGTGAACTTCTCTTTTAATTTCTGTGCTCTTTAAACAATCATAATACAGGTATTTGGTCCAGCTTAAGGACATAAAACAAAAGCGCTGCTGGGAGACAACCCAGATTTCCTAATTTTATTTTTATCTAACATGTTTAGTTCAGTTTTTATATTTGTTTTTGCTGTTTTTAGTTTTGTGCTTGCAGGTGTGTTGTGTTCTTTGGTGCGGATGCTGCGGACTGCTCTTTATCTTAATCGCCAATCATCTGGTATGCTCAATTCTGAGCATTGGGTAACACTTCTTCCCCCCTTAGCTTCCAATTTCTGTGATGTAATGTTTAGACTAAGTCTGGGGGAGAGTATGTTGTCATCCACTGTGCACGAGTTGCACTGCATACTAGAAGTTTGTTTATTATTTATCTTTATCATCATCATTGTTTTCATGCTTCGTGCACCACTTCACCCACATGAGTGCGCGCTTTCCTATTTGAGTTGTTTCCAAATAAACTATTTTGGTTAGGAATGTGAATTGGGGTGTTAGCTTAGGAATTACTATTTGGAGTGTGATGTTGACTCGAGCAATGTTCTAGTCGCACCTGCATGCTGTAGTAGCATTTGAGTAAAACTAGATTATTTCTATGCGTTTAATTTATGATTAGTATTTTTTGCGTAGTTTTAGATTTGTTATACTCAAATGGTGAATGTGAACGAAATTGGTGATAACCCGATGTTGTGTGTGTACGAGCACTAGTCGTGTGTTGCTCGAGTCGGGAGGAAGGTTTACCTTTCTTGTGGGCTAAGAACTTGCCCCAAGCGATTCTCGAAGCGTGGGCGAGAGCGACTCGTCGAGTTAAACATGATGTAGGCCACCTTTTGGCTAGTTTGAGCCTTGTCGTTCCATGTCCTTTTCGCTCACCCTTGCAAGCCAAAATTGTGCCTACCACTCTTTTGTTCAGCTCCTCTTCATCCACCAAATCCCGAAGCTTATCCTACGCCCGCAACCAAATTGCTGTTTAACTGCGCTCATAATTCTCAATTTGTGTGATGTTTGGAACTTGTGCGTTGTGAAGAAAAACACGTTTTATTTTGCTGAATTTGAACCAACCGGAGGATAAGTAAAAGAAGAAAAGTATGTTGTTAAAAGAAAAAAAAAATCTGAAAAAGAAATATGTCGTAAAGAAATCCTTCCGAGCTAAATAGAAAATCTATTGGTAATTGTGAAGTAGGCCGTGTGCACACCTAGTTTTCATGATAAGTCTGGGGGTGTGTCACACGAGCATTGTTTTTGGTTTTGTGTGGTGCAATGTTCCGTTAGCTTACTTGGGTTGCGTAGCCATCGTGTTTAAATTTGAATATCATACCGCAACCTAAGCCCCAATATAATCCTAAAAGCCCTATTGATTTGACTTGTGAGTTTGCTAACGCCGTGGAGAGAGTGTGACCGGGTGAGCGTATGGTTCACGACGTTGATGGATTTCAGCGGAGTTATTCCTAAACCCCGACCTTATGCAACACCCGCCTTAGTGTCTTGTTACTTTCACACCGGGCATGATCGTTCGAATTCTTCATAATTCACCAACTGAGTATAACTAAATCTCTACTTACGCTCTAATACTTTCGTAAATTAGTTAGCATAGTTAGAATCTCTTTTTACTAAATTTCTATTTGCATGCTTTTGCTACTTCGCATTGTACTCCTTTGTGTAATTTTCTTTGTTAACTACCATTTTCACACTCCGCCGAATTCGTTTGCTCGGGACGCGCAAACAGGTAAGTCTGGGGGTGTGATGAGTCCCAATTATATACACATTTATGGACTCATCTGGGCCGATTTTCTAGTCTTTGCACTTCACTTTAGACATTTTTTCATTCCTATTTAATACTCCTTGCTAAGTGCACTTCTAGGCCCGTTTTGGTGTTATTTCTTGTTCATCTTCGTTACTAGTTTTCATGCAGTGTTAAGTGCCACCTTCAGTGGCTAGACTGGTGTTGTATGCTGGAACAGGAGTCGTGCAGGTGTTCCTGGTACAATTCTGTACAGGAACACTGCGCACGATCACTGGCTCTATCGCGCACGACCACTGGTCGTGCGCCACTGATCGTGCGCACTTAACGCCCATTTTATGAGTTCTGTCTTGCTTATCGCACGACCACTTACGATAGTGCGCACGACCACTGGTCGTGCGCCACTGGTCGTGCGAACATGTATTTTAATAATTTCTTTCATTTCAGGCTCCGCCCAGGCAGCGCGCACGATCGCAGAACTCCAGTGCGCACGACCACTGGTCGTGCGCCAATGACCGTGTGCAGTATTCATTCCAGCGCCTATATATATGCCTGTTCCGCTTTTAGGGCGGGGGGGGGGGGGGGGGGGGGAGCCGCCGAGAGCGCGAGTGGCAGTCCGTACGCCGGCGATTTCCATTCCTGGACATCTCCACTTCATCTCCAACGCAAGGGGAAGTCCTCTCCAACCATTCCAAGTATTTCTCCATTGTCTGGGAGCATTCTCCACCATTCGCAAGCCCTCAAGCAGCTGTTTTCCACTCCAGTCCAGTGAGAAGAAGAGGAATCCTGAGGTAGAAGACGACGGAACCACGTAGAGAGATCGTGACAGTTTCTCTACACCGGAAGCACAGTCCGCCCGAGTCCGGAGGTAGCTTGACAAACTACCATTCCGGCCGTGAACGGCCGCTAGTCTTCATCCATTGGTTATCTCTTTCCTCTCTCCTTCGTTGTAATCTTTGAATCTTTTAAACCTGAATATCATGATGTTTGGTTTAAATGAAATGAATGTTTCTTCTCTTTTCATCATTACTTGCTTGTGAATCGCTTCGCCTCCACTCATCCACTCACTCATTCACGCACTCAAGGTGTTCGATCCGCGTTAGCAAGAGCTAACGGCGTTTGTGAAGAGGTGTTTGCGACACTCGCCTTCCCGCACTAGAGCACGCTCCATCCGCCTCACGAAGCACGGTATCGCGGCCGTTGCATCCATCTCGCCTTGCGAAGCGGTGCTTTCGACCCGCATTTCCTTCATTGTTGTTAAGAGTAGGAAAACCCAACCAAAACCCCCCCTTTGTGTGTTTGTTTACGCTTGTGTAACAATAGTCACACAACGCGATTCGTTCACCCAACCTGCATTCCTCAAGAGACCGGCACTCGGGGATCCTATTCCCAAACTTTATTACTTGCGCGACCGGTGCACTTGCCGAAATATCGCATCAGAACGCGAGCAAATGATGCGGGATTTCCGGAACTGTTCATTCCAGGTATGTGTTATTTGTCCTTTCGTTAACGTCTTAAATTTCGAGGATGAAATTCTTTTAAGGGGGGTGTATTTGTAACACCCCAAGTGTCACTAAGCGCGGGGGATGGAGTGCCAAAGGCTTGTACAGACTTTTCTGTACCTAGGAGCTAGCACCGGTGCTAGGTACTAGCGTAGGCGTTAGCTTTCCCATCGAATGGACTTGTGGTTTTGATGGATTTGTTGAGGTGGATTCATCGAAAGGGCTTCGTCGAAGGGAGTTTATCGGAAGGATAGCGCTGGCGGTAGCGCTAGCACTGGCGATAAGTTTTCGTCGAGTGGTGCAGTTCATCAGGGAATCGTAATGTTCTTCGTCAAGGGGTTTTTCATCGAGTGGCTAGCGCAGGTAGTAGCGCTAGCGCCGACGCTAGCTGACGGAACTAGTTCCATAAGTGGCATTTCCTGGATGTCCGATCTTCTTAGATCTTGATCCTATGGTTCAGAGAAGTGCGTCCTAAGGCTCTAAATAGGGCAGGGAAGTTCTGTTCTCATTTCATTAAGCCTTTTGGTGCTTTTGGAGGCTAAGGAATGGAGGAGGGTTTGGAGGAAGAAGAAGGTTAGATCCGCCATTGTTGGAGCACCAGAACTCCGTTCGCCGATCCGAGACCAGATCCTTGGAGAGGACTCGAAGGCGCTCATTTCTACCCATGCCTTCCAACCGATCCATGGCGAGGAAGATAACTCTTAGGGTAACGAAATCTCTCCTCTCGGTTTTAGGATGTGTGCATGGCATCTTTTCTTTCACCTTCTCTTTTCTGAAATTTATGGCACTGAATCTCTCAAATGAGAGGGGTTTGGGTCGCCTTGGTTCAAGAAGAACCATCGGGTTGATTGAGTCCGTCCCCGACATGATTTTGCACTAGAGATCTGCTCTGTTAGTGGATTAGGCATTGTGGGTGAAGCCGAAATCGCGACTGGTTGTTTGATTCGGTGATGTTGCTTAACGTGCATTTTAGGGTTTTTGCTAGAAATCTGATGACGGCGAAAACTTCGTATGTGTTGCCCTTATTTTTCATGTGAGAACGAACGTTGGTTTGGAAAGGGTAATTTTGTGCGTAATGATTGGCCTGTGAAGCCACTTGTATGTAAGGGCGAGACTTTGTCTTTGTGGTCGACTGGCTAGCCCGTGAATGCTTGGATTCATGTGGGGAGAGTGTCCCAGCAAGATGATAGTGCATTATTTATAGCTATTTTTATATAATATTTTAGTAGTAATTAATTAGTTTTTATTTAATTTTAGTTTAATATATATCTAATTTGCTTTGTTTTGTGTTTTAAGGAACTTTGGGCTGTTAATAGCAATTTAAAAGCCCGCAGTCGTGTTCAGGGGAAATTCTGGGATATTTCTGCAAAACAACCAAAGTACACGCCCCAGGTCACGGGCGTGACCTGGGGGCGTGACCATGGTCACGGTCGTGCTCCGCTTTCAGCTCCCAGAAATCGCTGCCACGTCGGATTATAGTTACACGCCCCAGGTCACGGGCGTGACCGGGGGCGTGACACTCAGGCCAAGGGCATGACTCGCCCTACATGCATTCGATACATGCAATTTCCGCCGCCGAGCCGTTCCAGCTTACACGCCCTTGGTTACGAGCGTGACCAAGGGGCGTGACCTCTCCCGCAACTATCAGATTATCTCCAGATCGCGCCGTTTCCTACCGTTTCCTGACTCGGTCAAGACACGCCCTAGGTCACGGGCGTGACCTAGGTCGTGATCCGTCCAGATGATCAATTTTGGCTGTTTCTCTCCCCCAACATTCCCGGGCTTTCAAGACGCAGTTACGCAGCTTACACGCCCTTGGTCCCGGGCGTGACCAAGGGCGTGACTCACCAATTTTCTGCCTATAAAAGCCAGCTGCTGCCAAAGTGATGGGGATCCAATCCTTGCTTTGATTGGGTCAATTTTAGAGTAGTTTTTCTGCATTTCATTAGTGTAATTTTATTTATGCAATTTATTTTATGCTTTGCAATTCCAATTCATAGCTTAGATTTACTTTACTCACACTTGTACTTCTCTTTTCATAGTTATAAAAATGTTCTTTTTCTTCAATTATGAGTAGCTAATTTTATTACATTTGATCGGATGAATTCTTAAGTAGTGGTATTTAGTAATCTCTTTTTCATAGTTTGGTTTTTGAAAACTAGGATTTATCTTTGAATTAAATTGCTTCGAATTCATATGTCGCGAATATGTTTCTCGATCTAAGATCCGTATGCTAGTGATCGAGAGATCCATGCAAACGAGGAGATCACTCAAAGATAAAAAGATTTACATGCATTCCTCGAGAGAGGGTGACGCAAATCTTCCGGATTGGAGTCAAATCCAATAGTGGGGCTCACCGCATAAAGCAAGCTTAGGGGTTTCGACTGGCAGAGGGGTCTTAATCGATCAACCTAAGGTTAGGTGGTAGTTCTCTCGAGAGAGCCTCTATCATATTTTGGGAACCTCCACGGTCAAGTTTGTCTAAATCCATTTCTTATGAACTCTAGATTTACTAAATATTTTACTTAAGAAGGATTCTCGATCAAATGTTTCCTTTCTTTTATAAAAACCTTTTAAATATTTTTCTGATAAAATAATATTAATTTACGTGAGTAAGATTACTCGACAGGCCTCGGGCAAATACGACATCCTTCCTATACTATATTTCGATAGGTATACTTGCCTACATCGGGATATTAGTTGGAATTATTTTTAAAACTATATAAAATCTTTATCAAGTTTTTGGCGCCGTTGCCGGGGAATATTTTGGTTGATATTTTGAAAGCGTGAATTTTATTATTTTTATCATTCTCTTTCGCCGTCCCCATTTCTCTTTTTGCTTTATTTTTCAATTTCATTCTATTAAGTAACGGTTGTAGATTTTTCTTTCTTCACAAAATGATGTTATCGCAATTGGCCGCAAAAGTTGTCGAGCTTCAAAATAAAGTCAATCTTTTGGAAGCCGCACAAATGCGCCAAATTATTTGTCCTTTTTGTGGGGGTCATCATTCTAGTGAGGAATGTTATTTTTCATTTCAAAATTTTTTTAATGAAAATCCATATAATTTTTATAATGAAAATAATTTTTCTTTAAATAATGATTCGGGTGAATTTACTTCTTGCACTGATGTTGATTATTCATGGTGGCAAGGTCACCCAGATAGTTTTCAGTGCGAAGAAGAAAATTCCTTCAATCATGATTTGCATTCCTCGCCTTTTCCGCAAAGTTATTCTTCTTCTGATATTGAGAATTTTCCGAATTTTATTTCTCCCACTTTAAATGCTTATTCTCATGATCAAGAAGAACAATTGTACCAAGAATTTCGCAAAATCATGGAGACACCAGGCGAATTAGAAAATGAAAATTTTTCTTCTTCTCCTTCGCCCGCCCTTTCTTCTCTTTATCATGAAATTATAATTTGTGAAGAAATTGTGTCCCGTGAATTTAATTCCCTTGGTATTGATTTTTCAGATAAAAAATTTATTTTAGAAAATGAGCAACCGATCCTTAATCATGAATTTTCACAAGAAACTCCTCCTTGTGAAAAATTTTCCGACTCGCTTAATCTTGATTCTGTTTATTCTAACGATTTTCATGTAGAGGATGAGCTGTTGCAACCAAACGTCTTCACCGATCCATTTGCCGCTCATCTCCAACAATCAAAATTACCTAAGGTATGTATAGGTAATTTGGATTCACAATTTCGAGCTAACGGACAACAAAAGAATCACGACTATAGCGAAGGGGTCGCCGGGCAACGGATTTCGGCATGCTCACCTGAGCGTGAATTAAGAGAGTTGCCTGTGCACCTTTATTTTTATTTTCCTTTTTCCTAACAATAACCGTCTAGCTTAAAGACGGGAAAAAGAAAGCGCTCTTGGGAGGCACCCCTAGCTTATCTTTATTTTTTTGGCAATTTACTTTTTCAGCATTTTATTTATTTTCCCTCCTACTTGGCTTATAAACATTGGGGACAATGTTTATTTTTAAGTATGGGGGTGTATTCTCTTATTTTCTGTTTTTATTAAAAATCCATAAATAATTAGAAAATCTTTTTCAAAATTATATAAAAAAAAATTCTTTCCTTATTTTCGATTTTGTTATGAAAAATTACAAAATTCAAAAAAAATGTTTTCTTCTAAATTTTTATGTCTTTGAGTCTTATTTTCCTTGTTTGCAAATTAAAATACCAAAAAAAAAATTTAAAACAATTAAAAATTATTTCTTGCGAAAGGGCCGTGTTGGGCTTTCATCCCACAAAACCGCCTAGTACCTTGCGAGCCCGTCAATGGGTAGCCCTTGGGAAGTCCAAGAACAAAAAAATTTATTTCTGTTTCATTTTTCTTATTCAAGCAAATATAAAAATATAAAATAAAACAAAATTGATTTAAGAAAATGTTTTTATAAATTTTGTATTATTAGATGCTTCCTTACTTTTTATTTGAGTCCAACCAATCTTAATTATGAGCTTTTATTTATATGAATTTTAAAAAAATAAAAGTTTTCTTTTTATGTGTTTTCTATTTTATGTGTCTCTTCATAATTTGTTAGATTTAATTTTTTAGATAAATTTGATTTACAGAATTTTTCATTATTTTGATTTGATTAGAATATTTCTTAGTTTTGTTTTCTCTCCTTAAAATATCATGAATTAATTTGGAGCAATTGTGCTTAAGATCTTTAGATTTTTATTATATTAACTTTAACTCATAGTTTCATAATGATTTCTTAATTTATTTTCTATGCTCTCAAAATAGTTATCTTGAGAATTTTATAGCCTTTAAACCCTAGCCCCTCCTTTTACTTTACCCTTTTGATTGGCAAATAAAAAATATATATATAAAAGATCATATGTCATGGAATGAGAGGATAAAATTCATCATTCCTAAACATATGCACCCAAATTTGTAAAAGATTATATGGCATGGAGCTGAGAGGATAAAATGCATCACTCCTAAACATATACATTTGGGGTATTAAAAAAGAAAAGTATCTAAAAATGGAAATGAGAGGATAAAATTCATCATTTCCCAATTAAAAATCTCTTCTATGCCAATTTTACCCAAACTTAACAAATATCATTTCATATTCAAGATATATATGAGAGAGCTTAGTTAATATTGTAGGATTTCTATAAAGTTTCGAATGATAATAAAAGTTTCTATAATTCTAATCTTAGATTATTTTGGTTAATTCAATACGATTTTGTTTATGAAAATTTAATTAGAGAATTTTTGAAACTAATTTTTATTCTACGCATGTCAACTTATGAATCATGATTTATTTCTTATGAATCTAAATTTTATTTCAAAACTCATTTATGTATGAGTCATGTATAATTTTAAATGCATAATTAGGAGTAAATTCTTTTTTTTTGAAATGGCATATAAATTTTATTCTCATACTTATGAATTGGTTTTGCTCTGGAATAGCAAAAGCTTAAGTATGGGGGTATTTAATAGTGCATTATTAATAGTTATTTTTATTTAATATTTTAGTAGTAATTAATTAGTTTTTATATAATTTTAGTTTAATATATATCTAATTTGCTTTGTTTTGAGTTTTCGGGAACTTTGGGCTGCTAATAGCAATTTAAAAGCCCACAGTCGTGTTCAGGGGAAATTCTGGGATATTTCTGCAAAACTCCCAAAGTACACGCACTAGGTCACGGGCGTGACCTGGGGGCGTGACCATGGTCACGACCGTGCTCCACTTTCAGCTCCCAGAAATCACTGCCACGTCGTATTATAGTTACACGCCCCAGGTCACGGGTGTGACCGGGGGCATAACACTCAGGCCAAGGGCGTGACTCGCCCGACATGCATTCAATACATGCAGTTTCCGCCGCCGAGCCGTTCCAGCTTACACGCCCTTGGTCACGGGCGTGACCAAGGGGCGCGACCTCTCGCGCAACTGCCAGATTAACTCCAGATCGCGTTGTTTCCCGCCGTTTCCTGACTCGGTCAAGACACGCCCTAGGTCACGGGCGTGACCTAGGCTGTGACCCGTCCAGATGATCAATTTTGGCGGTTTCTCTCCCCCAACATTCCCGGGCTTTCAAGACGCAGTTACGCAGCTTACACGCCCTTGGTCACGGGCGTGACCAAGGGCGTGACTCACCAATTTTCTGCCTATAAAAGCCAGGTGCTGCCAAAGTGATGGGGATCAAGTCCTTGCTTCGATTGGGTCAATTTTAGAGTAGTTTTTCTGCATTTCATTAGTGTAATTTTATTTATGCAATTTATTTTATGCTTTGCAATTCCAATTCATAGCTTAGATTTACTTTACTCGCACTTGTACTTCTCTTTTCATAGTTATAAAAATGTTCTTTTTCTTCAATTATGAGTAGCTAATTTTATTACATTTGATCGGATGAATTCTTAAGTAGTGGTATTTAGTAATCTCTTTTTCACTGTTTGGTTTTCGAAAAATAGGATTTATCTTTGAATTAAATTGCTTCGAATTCATTTGTCGCGAATATGTTTCTCGATCTAAGATCTGTATGCTAGTGATCGAGAGATCCATGCAAATGAGGATAAAAAGATTTACATGCATTCCTCGAGAGAGGGTGACGGAAATCTTCTGGATTGGATTCAAATCCAATAGTGGGGCTCACCACATAAAGCAAGCTTAGGGGTTTCGACTGGCCGAGGGGTCTTAATCGATCAACCTAAGGTTAGGTAGTAGTTCTCTCTCGAGAGGATCTATCATATTTTGGGAACCTCCACGGTCAAGTTTGTCTAAATCCATTTCTTATGAACTCTAGATTTACTAAGTATTTTACTTAAGAAGGATTCTCGATAAAATGTTTCCTTTCTTTTTTTATTTCTTTTATAAGAACCTTTAAAATATTTTTTCCGATAAAATAATATTAATTTACGTGAGTAAGATTACTCGACAGGCCTCGGGCAAATACGACATCCTTCCTATACTATATTTTGATAGGTATACTTGCCTACATCGGGATATTAGTTGGAATTATTTTTAAAACTATATAAAATCTCTATCACAAGACGAGTCCCCTTTTGTACTAACTGACGAGAACAAGTATGTTGATGCGCCCTTTGGCAGGATGAGCCATGTAAGGGGTGAGGTATCAGTGGAGTTCTTGGCTTTTGGCTTAGTGATTGTGGCAAGAACAAGTATGCTGATGCGCCCATTGGCAAGATGAGCCATGTAAGGGGTGAGGTCTCAGTGGAGTTCTTGGCCTTGGGCTTGCATGCCCATGTGGAAGTGATAAGTAACCTTGGTTTATTGTGAAATGATGATGTGTGTTGTTATGTTAGAAGCATACACGTCATAGGGTGCCTTGGGTGAAACCTAGTTATGCAAACATGCTGCATTGTTAGGCCCCTTACTTTTATTGCTCAACATTGAAACGTGGATGATGCTTGTGACACTCATGCCTGTCGTGTTTATGTTATTATTGTTTATTTCATTTGCATACGAATTGCTGACTTGCAGGGTGATGTAGCTTCCTGGGGTCCGCTAGGACGGCCGGGAGGAGGGGTGTTCTTACACCGTTGTTGGTCATCCAAAGCTGACCCTTGTTATACCGCTCTTTGTGATTTGGATGCATGGCAAGGATCGCTGGCTGGAACCAGTTCGCCGGCCAAAAAGGCCTAAGCTTCATGAAGTGCACTTTTCCAGTTTTCCTGTTTTACTATGTTATCTTTACTTGTTCTGGCTTGCACACTGAGGTAGCATATGATTGTTATAATCATTTGGGCACATTCTATGCCTTGTTTGATGACTTGAGTATGGGTTTTATAAGTTCTTAAGGTCATAGTACTCTTATGTAGATGTGGACAACTTCTGTGGTTTATTTAGTGTTTTCGCTGTGTTTTGTTCTGAGTTTTGAGATGGGTAGATATATATCACTTTTTAATACTAAATTTGTGGCGATTATATGATGTGGGGTCCCAGCCGAACCTATATTATATAGTCATTGCAGGGGAGGTGTTACATAAGTTAGAGAAAGCGCTTTATAGTTTAAAGCAAGCACCATGTGCTAGGTATGATAAATTGACATTATTTTTGATACACCACGGTTATAAAATGGGAAGTGCGGATAATACACTCTTCATTAAGCATGTAAATAATGATTTGATTATATATCAAATTTATGTTGATGATATTATATTTGGAGCCACTAATGAAGAGTTATGTAATGAAGTAGTTTTAGTGATGAAAAATGATTTTGAAATGAGCTTAGTAGGAGAACTCACTTATTTTCTAGGATTTGAAATCTCACAAAGACAAGATGGTATTTTTATTTGTCAAACTAAATATGTTCATGATATCCTTTAAAATATATGGATTTGAAAACCTCAAACAAGCTAATATAATAATGAGTGCATCACTAAAGTTAGGAAAAGATGAAGCCGGTATTTCTATTGATCAAACATTATATAGAGGAATGATATGCTTATTGTTATATCTAAGCGCATCTAGACCCGATATTATGTGTTCCATTTGTTTGTGTGTTAGATTTCAAGCTAACCCAAAATAATCACACTTAAAAGCGGTTAAACGTATTCTTAGATATCTAATCGGAACATCTAAATTAGGCTTATGGTATCCTCTTAATGATTGCTTTATTTTATATGGTTTTCTGATTTGGACTATGCAGGATGTTCATTAGATCATAAGAGCACTAGTGTCATGTGTCATTTTATAGGCCCTTTACTCAAATCATGGTCGAGTAGGAAACAAAATTATGTTGCGCTCTCCACCACCGAGGCCGAATATATCGCACTAGGTAGTTGTTGTGCACAAGCCTTGTGGATGACCCAAACATTTGAAGACTTTGGTGTTTATCTAAATAACATAGAATTAAAATGTGACAACAAGAGCACTATCGATCTTACAAACAATCTCGTACATTATTCTAGATTTAAACATATAGATGTCTGACATCACTTTATTAGGGATCATATCAAGAAGGAACGTGTTAGAATTAGCTTTAGAGGGACTGACTCACAACTTGCCGATATTTTCACCAAACCTCTACCATATGCACGTTTTAACATGCTTAGGTTAGAATTGGGCGTCTTAGAAATATCTCATTAATCCCTATAAAATGCTATCAATTTTTTTCTCTATTTATATTTTGTTTGCATTTAAAAAAAATAACAAGAACATTTAAAAAAAACATTTTTTTAAAACAAAAAAAACATGCTAAAAGTGTCTTCAAATCAACTCTAAAATTCCAACATTAAAAATGTCTCTTTATAATACAAAGGAATTATAAAAAACATTTTTCAAAAAAATCAAAATTTGCAGTTCTTTGGTGTTAAAAAGCTAACACCTGGCGTTAGCCCCTTTACTCCAAAATTTTTTATGTCTTTTTTGAAAAATTTCTGGTATTATTTTAATGCAGTATTTTAATTTTATTTCTCTGTTTTTAAAAGTCTTCTATTCTTTATATTCTTAAAAAAAATTATATATTATGCTTAAATGCTTAAATCAAGGGTGATTATATTTATTACTTAAAGATTATTTACAATGTTTGATTTTATCTTTCAAGTTTCTTAAAAAACATTGTTTTATTTTTGTCATGCCTTGAATATTATCTTAAAATGTGCAATAAATCTGGTTATAGATTACATGTGTAGAAATGTTTTTACATGCCTCTAAGTATGAGTAAAGATTTATCTTTCATAATGATCTTCTCACTTACACCTTTTTGTTAATCTACATGTGTTTTTAAATCTTATTTTCGCATGATTGAGTAGTATAAGAACAAATAATTTTTGAATTTCATAAATAGTTTACCAACACAACATTGAATTCATTCTTGAAATTCTTTGTTTTTCATGCACTTGTGATTAGAGAAATGTGGTATTCCAAATAAAAACTTATATGTTTGCAACAAGTGAATTTGGACTCCTTTGTCAAAAAAAACAAAAACAAAATAAAAATAAAAAGGAAAACTCCACCAAAAATTGTAAAGTGTCTTCTGCAAAAAAAAATTGCAACTTCTCTTTAAAAATAAAAATCTGTATGTGCTTTGAAATTTGTGGAAGTAAAGTTGTTTATGTTTATTTCAAGTTATGTTCTTACAATACAAAATTTCATGTGGTTTGATTTATACACTTGTATACTTTATCAAAACACATTAATTGAACCCATCATCATTATTTATAACACTTCCACTCATGAGAATTGGACCTAAAAGCTTATCTACACTATTCTCTATAATCTTGAGTAAGTGCACTTGATAGCGAAACATGATCTTTACAATGTTAATGTATACTTGAAATGCAAATTTATTTATATTGTAAAGCGTATCTTTTCTTAATATTTGTAATCTTGCTTGCTAATTTTCTTTTACCAACATCAAATATACTTGCAACTTGTGTATCTAAATTAAAAACATCTACTTAAATTGCTTTAAGCGCTTATTATATTTTGTACTTACAAATTCTTAAAGATGTTCAATATTGCTTTCGCTGTGTTCACTATTTTTTTTTTCAAAAAGTTGCTTTATATCTACATAATGCATATCATTACATATTGCTACTACTCTGCCCACCTCTTTTTTATTACAACAAAAGGGGGAGAATAAATTGAAGAAATAAATTGAAATAAGAAATCTAGGATTTATGAGGAGTAAAATAGAAAATGCATTCATGTAAGGGGAGTATCCATATAGGGGGAGTATGCATGCATGTTTATCACACTTATCATATACTATAAACACTATTCAAATTAAAGTTTATTTCTTATTAGTGGATTTGTTATTATCAAAAGGGGGAGATTATTGGAGCTTGTGTTCCACATCTCTTAGTTTGAGAATAACAAATCACACTATGTATTTGATCTTGCTTGTGTTTATAGCGTGCATGTACAATAGTTAAATAACCATATGAACAGGATACTGATTGATGACGATACTCTGAACAGAGAGCTAACACCCCGCATTAGAGGTTAATGCCCTGCGTTAACTTATCGTCGAAAAGGAGATGACGTCTCAACGGTCTTGACATAGAGAAGAAATATCGTCGAGAACAAAGAGTCAACGCCAGCGTTGGAGCTAACGCTCACGTTGAATCTATGATCTACCATGATCTCAATAGTTGCACGATCTCAACCACGACCATACATGATCACTAACGCTGGCGTTAACTTCTTAATGCCCAACGTTAGCTCCGGTGCCTATTTAAAGAGCTGATTTTGTTGCTCAAATGTGCATCTTTCAAGCCTTCATTCCAATCTTCTAAGAGAGCATTTCATCCCCGAATTCAGAGAGCACTCCCAACACCACCATTGAGGAACAAGAGTGAGAAGGAAATTTCCAATGGTCAATTTTGAAGAAGGACGCTCGCTTCAACTCCGACGATAGTCATTGCGTGTCTTCAATATCTTCGTCAGTGCTCTTCAATATAGGGAGCCTTTTATGCTGAATTTACTTTTATCTTTTCATTATTTTCTTTTAACGGTAGTGAATTCTCCGCCTTACGTGTGGCGACTAGGCCGGGTTCAGTTTAGGGGGAAATTCACCATCTTGTGCATGGAGACTAGGTCAAGGGTAGATCTAGGGGGTGTCTAGAGGCCTTATCTAGGGAAAGATAGGTTATACCAACTGGTCCTTGAGAAAAGCACCAGTGAAGGAAGAAAATGTGATTTTTACCTTGTCGCCTTTAATTTTAAGCGTTATTGAAATTCTATCTTTGTAATTCTCTTTGAAATATAATATTCATTTTCATTATCTCTGATTTTCTGGAATTGTATTTCATTTAAGATTTCATAAATAAAATCCCTTTGCCATAATTCTGTGAAGCCTAATTTTATGGAGAGCTAATGCCCAACGTTAACTCTTAACGCCAGCATTAACAACATGATTAAAAAGTTTTGATTTTCTATAAATATCTCAGTTTTTACTCAAAATTTGTAAACCCCTTATTCACCCCCACCTTCTAAGGGCGTCATAAGATCCAACACCTTAGGGGAGCGCTGATTGACACCATCGGGCTCCTGCCCTGCGAGTATCAAGAGAAGAATGCTCGCGCCTATATGGAGTTGGAGGCCAAGTTTAACCGATTGGCCATCAATGAGCCTTATCAACACTTCTCTGTGCTGGAGGTGTGAGCAGTGAAGACGGAGGAATTCTGAGAGCAGCTGGCTGGCGCAGAATCTCAATTCCATCTACTCAACAAGTTAAAAAGGTGAGTAGTGATGATAGAACATCGCCAGTAGCTCCATCATGACAAACTGGTCAGCATGCGGGTGAGCATGGGCTCGGTGGGAAGGATGGAGAGAATGGAGGATCAAATTCACAAGGGCGAAGATGTGTTCACTGTATCTGTCGAGCATTTCAAGCGTGCACGTGACATGGGATGGGTCGGGCAATATCCTCAGCCTCCTGATCAGCGTGCGAATCCTCCTAGGCCTTATGAACTGTTGAGAAATACATCCTCTAGATTTATCTTATAAATATGTAAAAGTGATTTCATCATCTAGGATTTATTACCCATGTTGTATAGTGAGGGTAATATGATCATTAGATATCCTAGGATGTCATACCCTCATTAGGGTGTCAAAGACCAGTCCAAAGGAGTGCAGAAGTCAGTTGAGTTAATTCTGAATCAAATAGAAGTCGACGCAGCTTCTA
The DNA here is from genome assembly GCA_033032865.1 of Dactylorhiza incarnata. Taxonomy (NCBI): domain Eukaryota; kingdom Viridiplantae; phylum Streptophyta; class Magnoliopsida; order Asparagales; family Orchidaceae; genus Dactylorhiza; species Dactylorhiza incarnata. The sequence continues at coordinate 14,271,003 of JAWHQI010000028.1, forward strand.
CTTCAAGTCGAAGTAACTTTGAATAGAAGTAAGGATAACTCAGAATTGTAGTCGATATATTAGTTGAAGTCGACGTAACGTCGAATTGTATTCGACGTAGAAACTTGAGTTTGTCAAAGAAACATTTGAAGTCGATGCAACTTCGAACTATATTCGACGCAAAAGTCATAGCTTAAAGTCTAGGTCTTCATTTCGACGGATACATCGATAAGGAATCGACACAACATCGATATTCGAGTTCATTTCAAAGCTGATGAAGATGTCGAAGCAGCTTCTATTAGAACTCAGAGGTGCATCAATAAGAAGACAAAGTTATTCGACGTAACGTCGAATACATACACCAATTTAGATTACCTCCTGGATTCAATTATGAGGCTTATTCAAAAGTTATAAATGGAAGTTATTTAAATTCTGATGGGTCGTTCATAAATAAGAAGGGAAAGAAGAACTCCAGAGATACAATAAAGATATATTTGGATGTTATTCAAAAAGATTTTGGATTGGCTATCAAAAGAAATAGAAAGGGAGAAATACTACCTCTTGGAGATTCCTACTAGGGAAACAACCGAAGATAAAATAATTCATCACTATTCGACAGAAGAATAAGTATACTGAATTGAATAGAGAATAATAATCTTTCTGCAATTTTTTGCACCAACTCTCTCTTGCCAGAAAAGAAAGAACAGATCTATGTACTCGATATCATATGTAAGGCTTCTTCACATAGCAAGAAGCATACATATATATAGAGATCATCATCAGGATCAGAGCTTTCATAATCCTTACATCTATCTCTCTCAAGCAAGGATTCATCTACTGAACAAAGATCCAGAAAACACTAAGTACCAATAATTCTCATCGATTACTGAGGAGGATTAATCTAGAGAAGAACAATCTTCATCTTCTTCTTCCCTACTCTACCTTCCACTTTTGTAAAACTGAGTAAAGAGTCCTTAGAATCCCTCTTCAAAGGATTCAGTGGTTCAAGATCTCCTTAACAAAAGATTTAACACTGGTTCAAGATCTCATTATCAAAAGATCTAGTTTTGGTTCAAGATCTCCTTATCAAAAGATCTAGTCTTGGTTCTAAGAGTCTCCTTAACAAAAGACTGAGACCTGATTCTAAGAGTCTCCCTATCAAAAGACTCAGGCACTGTATAGTGTATTCCAACCAATGTGGTAGAAGAGTGGAGTATCCATATTTTGGGGAACCACTATAGATCTTATCTCATATGTGCTGTGAATTTTCTGTGTTGTCCCTTCCATATTTCTATTATTCCTTGCTTATTTTATTTTGGTTGGATTTCTGGATGCTTAGTATTTAAAATTATTTTATTGTTCTGTGCATATTTTTGTTAAAAGTTTTAAAACTCTATTCACCCCCCTCTAGAGAATACTCAGAGGACTCACTGTGCACTTTCATGAACTTTCATCTTTTTATTCTTTGAGGGATCGCCTTTTGGCGATTATGTAAACCGACACTTTGACTATAATCTGTAATTTTATTTGGCGAGCACTTGATCTCACCTTTGATTTATTGTCTCGCATTCGGCGATGTTGCTTCTATCTTGTATTCTTTAATTTTTGTGAGTATAGATTCTTGGTCGGCGCGAAGACTCGGTGAGTTTTTAAGTGCTTTTATTCAGGTCCTCATGAGCTGAGGTCAACAAATTTTTTTGTGCAATGCTATAGCAGCGACTTCACATGATGCTTGCCACACCTTTTTTCTAGTCACGGTGTGCTGGCCGATACTTCCCTCCCTTGCCTCCACTTATAAATAGGGAAAATACGTATTTATTATGTTATCAGTGACTTACTTCTTCCCGCGAGTATCCCTGACATCCTTCCTTCTCGCCATCAACACTTGCTCTTTCATCTCGTGCTCTTTCTTCTTGCGCCCTTTCTTTTTGAGCTTTTTCTTCTCGCATTCTTCTGCAATGACTGATGATATTGTTGCTTGGTGAATCAGTCATGTGAGGAACTTCATTGCGACGACATTCAAGAAGTCAGTCACCGAGCAGAAAGATTTGGAATATTTCACCAACCAGAAAGATCTGGGATAGTCCCCGTCCAGATCAATCTGAATGGGGTGGCAATGATCATCAGATTCCTCTACTTCCTTCGATTAGAGAAGATCATCTTTAATCTTTCTGTATACAGGAGGATCTTCACATTTGAGATGATGAATGAAGGAGTCATCTATTTTTGCAGCCATACCTGCACTTTAGTCAGCATAGCGAATAAGAATCATCGATGGGGAGATTGGATAATCGTCGTTGACAGCGACTTTGAATAAATTCCTCACTGATCCTAGTAGCCGCCCGACAGTGTCTTCATCCTACCTTTGTTGGAGGGCCAAGGGAGCAGCTCCTCAATGCCTCCCGAGGTTGCAAGTTCGATGTCATCTTCTAGCGACAACATGTTAATGAACTAGGACATATCTTCCCGGGTAAAGGTATATTGTTGAGCGGGTATCTTTCATTCACGCTTTATAGCATTCTTCATATCTTGTGACTATTACTATCTTCTAAACTTCTGCAGTCACTCACATTCTTCCGCGCGAGTCTCTCTAGGCGGTGAAGGAGGCGCTCCTTCTCAAGAGGGTTCGAGGATTTTGTCGCGCGATAACGAGGGGTCACTGGGATCCCTGATCAACTTGTCGCTACTCTCGGATGACTTGATGGAGACCTGAGAGAAGGGTGGTTCCTCATAGAAGTGTAAAGACAAAGGAAAGGGCAAGGTCAGTGTCCAGTAGCCCAAAAGAAAGAAGAAAGAGATCGCGAGCAGGGACTTTGGCGGGAAGGCGGACCCCTCAGAGGTTGGCGATCCTCATCTTCATCCTAACTTTGGGGAAGGGGGGGCGCAACGAGGATGGCTATGGTCGCCCATTGGTGACCTGGGCCGAGGGCGAGCATGAGGTGATGCTTAGTACCAACCTGCCTGCCTGGTCAGAGGATTGGGAGGATAGAGGCGAGACATATGATGTCACCTTCAGCATCTAGGGTCGCGCAGATGCTGAGTCACTTCATGATGTCACGCCCGAATATATTGCACACCAGACCTCGCGCTCGCTCTTGCGATCTGCCGAGCTCAATCATCAGACTGCGAGAATCTAGCTTGCGGTTGAAGCGAGGATCAAAGAGACGAGTCAGACCGTCCTCGCTCTTGGGTCAAAAGCCGCCAAGCGCAAGGCTTATCAGGTAACTACGACTTGATTGAAGTATTTCCACCTTGTTGCTTCTCACTATTCGCAGACGATTGGACAGATGATTATCTCTCTTACTCGCATGATGCAGAGATTATAATGGAAAAGAAAGTGTCCAAGCTGGAACATGAGCTAGAGGACACCCGGGTAGCTCTAGAGGCTGCCCAAGTAAAGATATCTGAGTTCAAAACTCACCCAGCCAAGCAACAACCGTAAGCGGCGGGCTCCTCCAGGGCAGGAAAGCAGATTTGGCTGCACATCAATGAGATGCTTAGTATTCATCATGACATCGTGCGAGCAACTAAGAACATCATCTTGAGCAAGATAAAGTTCGAAGTATATTTGGTGCCGGAGGCGACTAGCTTGACGGTGATGATTCTCATCCCGGGACTAGTCGCCAAAGAGTCTTCTTCCCCTATTCTCGCTTCACCTCCTCGATCAAGCAATGATGATGATGAAGATTCTGTGGATGAATGAGGATGAGGATGGAGATGAAGAGGAGGTTGTCGACATCAATTGCGATGAAGATGAAGACGAAGCTGTCGATGATGAAGAATACCTCAACGAGAATGATGGAGGCGATGATGATGTCTAGTCGACAAGACCTTTTTGATCAAATAGTGCTCGCATATACTAAAGAAATAACATTTTTTTCTCTTCTGCTCCTTTTATACTCGTTTGCTTAGCGAAATTTAGTAGACTCTTAGGCTCGAACATGATGAGTACCCTCTAGGCTCATAGGCTCGAAGTGAGTTCGACTGATCATCATTATGACAAATTCAACTTGGAAGGATGCTCGCCATAATTGCTATACTTATCATACTCGCCCACTCGCATAGATATGCTCACTCCTACTTGCTCGTACTTATTTATACTCGCCTATAAGAGTACTCGCCTTCCTCAAAGGTTACAGATATTTGGACTGGGGGTATCACTCGGGGGGAGGGGGTGGGAGTCCTGTAGGATGCACACTCTCGAGGCTTTTACTCCACCTTGTAAGAAGCTTGAGAGAATATGAAGATCAACAAATAGGGAATGACAGTTGGGCGCTCTAGGTGGACACATAATCTCGAGGCCTCCATACTACCCTGTTTGTGAGATGCTGAGAGAACGGGCAAGTAGGGAATGATAGTCAGGGGGTCCAAGGGGACACATAATCCCGAGACCTCCATCCTACTTTGCAGTGAGATGTTGAGAGAACCGACAAGTAGGGAATGACAGTCGGGGGTCCAAGGGGACACATAATCCTGAGGCCTCCATCCTACTTCGTAGTGCAATGCTGAGAGAATCGACCAGTAGGGAATGACAGTCGGGGATTCCATGGAGACACACAATCCCTAGGCCTCCATCCTACTTTGTAGTGAGAAGCCGAGAGAACCGACAAGTAGGAAATGGGAGTCAGAGGGGGGGGGGGGGGTCCAAGTGGACACATAATCTCGAGGCCTCCATCCTACTTTGTTGTTAGTTGCTGAGAGAAACCAAAAGTAGGAAATGATAGTCGGGGGGTCCAAGGGGAAACATAATCCTGAGGCCTCCATCTAACTTCATTGTGAGATGTTGAGAGAATTAATGGGAATGACAGATGGGGGGACAAGGGGACACACAATCTCAAGGCCTCCATCCTACTTCATAGTGAGATGCTGAGAGAACCAACAAGTATGGAATGACAGTTGGGGGGGTCCATTGGGACACACAATCCCGAGGCCTCCATCCTACTTTTTTGTGAGATGTTGAGAGAACCGTCAAGTAGGGAATGACAGTCGGGGGGGGGGGGGGGGGGGGGGGGGCGGGGGGGTCCATGAGGATACTCAATCCCGAGACCTCCATCCTACTTTAGGCTCTCTATCCTGAGAGGTCTTCATCCTATCATTCAACAATCACGAGTGGTTAGCCATACAGACTTGTACAAATTGAAGAAACAACACTAAACCTGACCTTTCAGCGAGCCTTTTGCACTTTGAAGATGATGACTCCTTTATAAAAGGGTCCCTCTGTCAGTTAAATCGTCCGTCTCTTCATTGAGTTGGGAGGTTGGCGTCCAGATCCCTTTCTAATAAGCTCTCCAGACAGATGAGAAATGTGATGGGAGGGGGGGGGGGGGGGGGGGGGGGGGGGTCACTCGGCCAACATGCAAGGAGGGAGCTGATCTCGACCATTAATGCATAAGTTTGGTATTAGGAAAAATCGCTAACCCGACGCACCATCCCATCACCTATTCTGGGTTTTACCAGAGTCCCATCGGAGGGCCATTTACCAACCCATTCGTGGTGATCGATTTCACCTACATTGGTTTTTGGAGATGTTTGCTGGAAGGAAAAAAATAAGAGACTCACATATTCCCTTGTTTTAGGGGGTGAGGAATTCATTAATATAAATAAACATACTTAAGATGGATATATACATTCTTGCTAGGGGTAGAACCTTTTCAGGCTATCACTGTTCCAGTTATTCCCAAGAAGCTCTCCTTCGTGATTTTGTAGATGATACCCTCCAGTTACTGTTGGATCTTTAGGCACCCTTAAAGGGGGGGGGGGGGGGGGTGAATAAGGGTTTTTGAAAACTTTAAGATTTTATAGAAAATGTTGGTGATTTTCTAAGAAGTATATTGAAACAAAAGCGAAGAACTAGAAATCAATTTTATTGAATACAAAAAGACATGATTAACATTAATAAAATTGATTACAAAAGTGGATTTCTATGATGCCGAAAATCAAAGGCGAATATAAACGAGTCTTCGGTTTTCTATACCGACTCTTCTCACCAAGAACCGGTTGGCTTTAGCCGATCTCTCCCCAGATACGGCCTCAAGCCGCTCTAGCCTTTCCATCCCCAAAAAGACCTCGAGCACCCCCTAGATCTACTCTCTAGACCTAGTCGCTAACAACCACAGCGAATTCCACCTATGCCATGCATAAACCTAGTCGCCAACAACCGTGGCAAATTCACTAAACACAAAGAAAGAGGTACAATAAAATATAAAAGACAAGTTAAACTCCCTATGAAGAATTCTGGAGACGGCGAAGACCCGCTGAATATCGTCAAAGTTGAAGCATGCGTTCTTCGCGTTGGGTTAGCATTGATCTGATCCTCCTTTGAATTCTTCTCTTAAATTTGCGTGGGAGATGGTGGTCTGGAAATACGGCCCTCATAGAGTTTCTGAAGTTGTGGAATATGGCTCCTTTGAATTAATAGTTGAAGAGAATGAATGTCACCTATTTATAGGATAGGAAGTTAATGCCGACATTAAGGCTAACGCCAGGCGTATACTCTATATAGAAATAATTTGATGGCTTGGATCTTCAAAATAGGAAGGAGATTATGCACCTTTGGAAATATTCATTTTAGGCAACCTTAACGTTGGCGTTGAGGATAACGCTGGAGCTAAGCCAAATCATTCCCAAAATGCTCTTGCAATCACGACAACTTCCTTCCATGTCATTTTCATCTTGGTGGGAATGAAAGTCAACACCGACGTTAAGTCCTAACTCCTGATGTTAGACCACATTCATCATTTTAGCTTTTGAGGAAATCCAGACCAACAATGCAGCATCCTAGTGTCAATTTTGTTCAAACCTGCATTCTAAAAACACAATGGCAAACTAGATCAAATACAAGTAGGATTTGTTATTCTCAAATCAAAGGGATGTGGAAAACCATGTTCCAACAATCTCCCCTTTTGATAATAACAAATCCAATAGAGATAAATCAGATTTATATATAAGAGATGGGTTTTTAGAAAGATATATGACACTAAGTAACATAGAGATAAGAATTATAATTATAGTTTGTTAAATTGTGCCCCTTCTTAAGTTCTCCCCCTTAGTGTATGCTCTCATAGACTAGATTTATGCTCCCACTTAATCTATTGAATCCTACTCCTTAATCATAAAGATTTATCATTTTATTCTCCCCCTTTTGTTATTAGCAAAAGTGGGTGGAGTGAAACAAAACTAGGATAAAGAGGTAAAAGTTGGGAGAACTAAGAGAGTGTTAGGAGTTTTGTTGAAAATAATGTAAGTCATGATCGAGCTAAGAGAGAGTAGCACAATGGAAAAAGAATATGATAAGCGTGAGTAATAACATCCCTAGTACATTATCAAGCCATTCTTCTACTTGTTAAAAATAATGAACAAAAGAGTTTGAAAGATAACACTTGATGAAAAAGTGAAAAAGAGTTTGAAAGACACAAGTGAAGAAGAGGTCTTAAAAATAAGCATGATAAAGCATGATAAAAATACATGATCAAATTAATAATGCGGAAAGCAAGGTAACCAAGATAAGCAAAAGAATTTTTTTTGTTTTGGTTTGACAATTATTCCAACAATATTTCTAGACTTTTTACATATAATGAGAATTATCCTTGAAAATTTTCAACAACTAATAGGCAAGCATCATTTAACATATTCAAAAAGATAAAAGCTACAATGTACCTAATTCGTATTTCAAGTAAAGAAAACATTGTAAAAATCATGCATTATAATCTAGTGTTTTTACTTAAGTTTTTACAGAATCATGTAAATATGCAATAGGATCCAATTCTCATGAGTATAAGCTTTATGAAAAACAACGATGTGTGCATAAAGTGTTTTGATAAGAGTATACAAGTGATATAATCAAAACACATGACATATGTAAGGGAATAGTAAAAACAATATTAAGATAGTAATCTTAGAAGTACTTTCACACATCAATTCTAGAATAAAATTCTAAAGCACAATAAAGTAGTACAACTACCAAGGTGCTTCACCCACACAATGCTCATTAAGACTTATTAGGGAGTGAATTATTGTTTGGGGGATCACATAAGTATATTTTATAACTTTCTATTTTAAGTGATCTGGTGTACAAATAGAAGTGATAAAGAAAATGTGTTTACACAAGATACTTTATAATTCTTTCCAAGGTGCTCAACCTCACAATGCTCATTAAGACTTATCAGGAGGGTGAGTAGTGCTTGGTTGATTTATCTTTGTCATTTCATTTCATATTTTTAATTTTGGGACAAAAGGTCTCCGAATTTACTTGTTTTTGCAAACACTAATAATATTGAAATAACACTTCTATATGTGCAAGAAATTTATTATTAGAAAGAAGGTGTAGGTAATTTTAGACATACAACTTAATATGTTAAAGCTATTACACTACACAATCATGCAAGAATAAGATTATAAGCACATGTAGATTACCAAACAAATAATGAGTGAATGAATCATTGTTTAACATAAAGCATTACTCATACTTAGAGGCATGCTAGGCAATCATACACAATTTTCTACATACTATTTCATTGCACATTATCAGATTAAAGTCAAGGCATGATATGATAAAACAATGTTTAGAAACTTGAAATGAAAATTAGACATTGAAGCAAATCTTTAAGTGTATGTTTAATCAATTTTTACCATTTATAATGAAAATACTAAGATGTTTTGCTCATGTGAAGTGTTATAATCAAACCATATTTTTGTAAACATTGAGAACAAAACATATTTTTCAATATTTTTGGATTAATTGATTTTTTTTTCTTTTTGTATTTTTGAAATAAGACAAACTTAAGAAAAAAAATCTAAATTTGAGAAAACAGACAGAGAAAATGCATGAGAAAAATACAAGAAATATTAAAAAAAAATAGAATGAAAATTAGGCTAAGGAAGCTAACACCTGGCATTGACTTCTTAACGCCCAAACAGAACACTGTTTTCTTAGGTTTTGGAAAGAATTTTCTTTGACTTGGAGTGGATATATATAGGCCTTCTTATTGTAGAAATTTCAGAGAATTTGGAGATGATTAGAAGGCTATTTAAGCATGTTTTTGATAGTTTAAAATGGTTTTTATTTTTTTATTGTGATTTGATTTTTCCAGTGACAGTGTGAATAATATGCAAGCATATATATAAAGATGTATACAAATGAATAGGCAAAAACCAATATTCAAAAATATGGAAAGAGGAGATAACGCCTGGCGTTATACTCAACGCTGGCATTGACCCTACTTTATATAAACACAACAAATCCTATGTTTTTCCCTCATTCCCTTCATTTCAATCCAGTTCTCTTCCAGTTTCGTCGACAACCCCTTCTCAGATCTAGGTAAATTCCTTGTTTTTCTTCTTATATTTTTTGGTTAAATCCTTTCTCTACCCCTAATTAGTAATCCTTTGAAGTATTGAAGTGTTTCATAATGGTAGATGGTGGATCTAGGACTTTGAGATCTAGGGTTTTTGGTTTTTGAGTTTTAGAGTTGGGTTTTTGAGATTTTTCACAAAGATGATATTTTGCTTTGAATTTTTAGGTGTTTTGAGTTCTATTGATGATTTCCCTTTATTCTTTACTTTTTATGAAAATTTTCGAGTTCTAGGAGTGAGTGAGGATCAGTATTGTATAATGGAGATGATAAGAAATCTGACAGCATGCGCCTGGAGTTAACATTAACACTGGGCATTTATATAATAATATTTTGTGTTGAGTTTTTGTCGTGTTTAAATGTGCAGGTTATGTCTGCTTCCAGTTCGCATGGGGTTCATGCCCGAAAAACTTCTTCCCGTACACCATAAGAATCTTATCAGTCTTATACAGGGATAGAGAAGGCATCAGTTGGTGTAGGGATGGTGTTGTGGATAGACCTCCCCCAGCATGAACATATACAAAATCTCCTGGCTGCATCGGGGGTATTATCAGTGATTCCTGATGATTATTTTTCTACTAACTTCATTCATGAGTTCTATAACAATCTGTTTGATCCATCGAAGACAGAACTCAATGGAGGGATGATGTCGATGATGTAATATGAAGTTGTCCAGATCACTCATGAAGATTTAAGGAGTGAGTTTGGGTTAGTGGAAAGTGAGAATCATTTTGATGTGGTGGAAAAGTATCGGGCAGAGCGAGACTGGTCACAGGTAAATTGGCTTTTGCATTGAAAAGATAGTAGGGAGAAGATTACAGATGTTTCTTCACTCAGGGAAGATGCGTTCATAATTCAGGATATTTTGTGTCACACCATTATGTTGAAGTCCGGAGATACTAAGAAGATTATGGCTCAGCTTAGTATCGTTACCTATCATATTTTATAGGAAGAGGGATTTGACATGGCAGATCTTCCACTTTCATAGATTTGGTATATGTTTAAGTTGACGGATCCGAGAAGATCTCATCTTAACACTCTTCCCTTGGGTGGACTCATTCAACGGGTGGTGATGGAGAAGTACCAATATATATCCCGAGAGAATTATGTTAACGATCTTATCCCGGATCTTTATCCAACTTCTACCATTCGAGTTCCTCGACCATGAGATGTAACATCTTCTTCTAGACCACCCCTTTGATGAGGAGTCTCGCTACGTGAAATGAGTCGGGAGCATCAGGAGTCGTTTGAAGACTTCAGGGAGAATGTGACTCGCCGAATGTCACGGATGGAGAGAATGATGCGATATATGATCAAGGATCTAAAGTTGAAGTCGACACTGACAGAGGAAAGGGAGTGGGATGTTCCCGTGGAGGATCCGCCTCGCCACTCGACTCACCGTACATGAAGGAAAAGGGATCAAGGAAGTTCTAGTGCTGAAGGATCAGATTATGTTAGTGAGAGTAGAGAATTTTAGGGTGTTTTTTATGTAATAATAATTGTTTAATTTTGGACAACTAAAGTTTAACACTAGCATTAAAGCTTGCGCCAGACGTTAGCAGTTATCTTGATTTTTATAATTTAGCTTTTTTTGAGTTTTATTTACTTTGTGAAATGTTTCTTTGATGTGTTTTTGTTTTGTTCAGGTATTCTTAGTTATGACTTTATTGCTTTAAATAGGTGTCCACACAACCTTTGGTGGATTTAATCATGTTAAATTGCTTTTATAATGATATGAGCTTATAAAAAGAAAACTTCAAATGTCTTATTAAAAAAAACTGTATTAGCTTTCATAACAATTTTAGTATTCAAGTTATTTAATGAATGACATTTTAAAGATAAGATAAAAAGGTATTGATATGACTTTTTATTTAATTTCATTTTTGATTTATTGATCATAAGTTTATGTGAAAGATTCATATTTCGAGATATATATGAAAATAACCATTGTTTTTAGGGTAAAGACAATAAAATAAAAGGAGTTTTAAGTATATCATGAAGAAGATTATTGGTTGTTCATTTTTATTTGGGTATTCTTCATGCAATTGTATGATACCTAATGACAAAGAGATTTAGGTATCCAAAGAGGTCCAAAAGGGGATTGTTCCTTTGGGTACCCAAATACATTGAGTTTGCTTTTGGGGAGACAAGGATGAGTGGACCCTTTCATTTGACATTAGTGCATCATTCTTACATATAGGTCTCTATTAATACCTTGGAACGATTTTTTTTTTTATCTTTTAAATTTCCATAGTTATTTACTTGAATATTTGGATAAAAATGACTTTTGAATTTATTTAAGGGAAATTTGTTTGCATTTAAATTTATGTTGGTAAAATCATTATGTTGTAAATGATAATGATGATGTTTTGGAAATTCTTTTACAAGTTTTTGTTGTTTTTTATTCCCTATATTTTGCTTAGATAAATTGTGGAAATTCATATTTAACTTGCGTTTGAATTTTTCTTGTATGTTTTGAGAGTTTTTCTTTATGATTTCCTTAAGGAAGTTGATTTTAGTTTCCAATTCATTATTCTTAATTTTGAGATTGTGTCTCGCTTTATTATAAGCAATTGGGCAATTCTTAAGAGTGGTGACATTGGAATCAATGTGAGTTTGATAGTTATTTCTTAATTCCTCAAATGTTTCATCCATCTCTTTTATTTCAATTTTATAATTTTTACACATAGCACAATCACTTTTAAAGGATGAATTTTCTAAGCACAATCGTTCATTTTGTTCTTTTACAAAAATAACTCATTTTCAAGTTCCCTGTAATTTTCTTTCAATTAATTATATTTGATATAAGGTGAAGAAATTTTAATTAAAGAGCAAGAGTGAGAGTCATCATGCAGATCAATTTTTATTTCTACATTTGATATAACTTTTAATCTTTTATTTTCTAAACATAATTTGTAGTTATCAATTTTCAATTTCTTAATTTTACGCTTAGTAGTTTGTAGCAATTGTAATGTAGAAATAGAATTGCAAACGATGGAATTTGATTTCCTTACAGCGCTTCCGGATGAGGCGAGACTTGAACATAAAGTTCCTTTGTCATCGTTATCTTCCTCTTCCATAGATGTGTTGTCATCATCCCTTCCACTTGATGTGCATTCCATGGATCCATTAAGAGATGAGCATTCTTGAATGTTTGTGAAATCTTGCATATTCTCTGGTTCTTGCAATTGTTCCGTACCTATATGAGGAAGACTATAAATCTCTTCAAGAAATTTCCAAATTTTCTACGCATTAGAAAAAGAGTAAACCAATTTGAAAATATCTTGTGACATTGCGCATAATAAACTATTCATAGCCTTCGCATTTAAAACCATTTCATTTTTATTTAGCATACTTGAGGGCATTTTAGTAGTAATATTCCAAACTTCCATGCCTAAGGAGTTATAGAAAATTTTCCTTTAGATTTTTCCACCCTTTATAATTTTTCCCTTCAAATAAAGGTGGTGCTAGTGATTTTTCATTTATATAAAATTTCTCCCCACTTGTAGAAGTGAGATCATGATCAAGGAGCGCCATTATTCCCGGTGGTGAAACCATTTTGGAATAACCTCCCTCTAATACCACTTGTTGGATCTTTAGGTACCCTTAGAGGGGCGGTGAATAAGGGTTTTTGAAAACCTTAAGATTTTATAGAAAATGTTTGTGATTTTCTAAGAAGTAAATTAAAATAATAGCAAAGAACTAGAAATCAATTTTATTGAATACAAAAATGTTGGAACATGGTCTTTCGCATCTCCTAGGTTTAAGAATAACAAATCCTATGTGTATTTGATCTTATGTGTTTAAGTGTGTAGGAAACAAAGCCACATGACTCAAGGATAATATATGAAGGTTGCCCCCAAATTTGAAGCCAAAATTCCAACATGCCCACTAGCGTCGGCGGTAGCACCTAGCACAGGCACTAGCTCTGATTAGAGCAATTTTGGGAGCTATTTTAGAAGGAGATAGTGACAGGCGATAGAATATAGCACAGGCGGTTGCGCAGAATTTTTAGATAGGTTTCCTTGGAATGAAGATACGCACGCGGAGGATATTTCCTAATCCGGGATAGCACCGACGGTAGCACTAGCGCATGCGCTAGCTCTAAGGCTATATAAAGGATCCCGTGGCTCTGTATTTTTCATCCTCTCCCACTCCTAAATTCCAGAGCTTCGTGCCACATCATATATAGGAAGGTTTAAAGAGATACTCCCACAAATCCATGAAGGCTTAAGGAGATCCGTGGAGAAGATTTCAACACACGTCATCATCATGATGAAAGACCGCATCGACTACGATCACACTCTGTGGGTATTTATCTACTTCTCTAAGAGATCCACATAGAGGGAGTTTTTAATATTGTTGTTACTTTCATTCTTGCAATCGCTTGGTAAATTTGCCTCGTGTTGTCGAGTAGGTCTGGGTAGGACTTAGGGAAAAAATTCGCCTCATGTTGGAGACTAGGTCTAGGGGTGCTTGAGGCTATATCCGAGGGAGGATTGGATAGAGAGGATTGAGGGTGTATCCAGGGTAGGATAGGCTAAAGCCACAGGTTCGTGGGGATACGAGTCAGGATAGAAAATGAAAAAGTCTTTTTACTATTCGCCTTCGATTTCTAGCGATATAGAAATCTATTTTTGTAATCAATTTTATTAATAGTAATCTTGTCTCTCTTTGTGTAATAAAATTGATTTGTTCTTCATTTCTCTAAATTGTTTATTAACTTCTCTTTCATTATAAATCAATTTAGATCTTTATTCAATATCACTATTTTGATCTCCTAATATTTCAAGTATTTCAAAACAACATATAAGTTTTAATACCCTTATTCACCCCCCCCCCCCTCTGAGGGCGCCTATCAATCCAACAAGTAGTATGAGAGCAAGGTTATTCCAAATCGGCTTAACAACCGGGAATAATGACGTCTCATGATCTCTCTTCTATTAGTGGTGGAAATTTTATGAAGAAGGAAAATCACTAGCACTACCTTTATTTGAAGGTAGAAATTATAAAGGGTGGAAAATTTTAATGGAAAATTTTCTTAAGTCATTAGATATTAAAATATGGAATATTACCATTAGGAAGCCACCAAATGAGTTGAGTAGGGAAGAGCGTGTCTTAAATGCTAAATCAATGAATTGTCTATTTTGTACACATAATCAAAATATTTCCAAACTCATTTATACTTTTCCCACTGCATATGAGATGTGGAATTTTCTTGAAATAACTTATGATTCTCCATCTATAGGTATGAAACAAATGCAAGAATTGGAGAACATACAAGCATGCACAGATGTTCAAGAAAGCTCCTCTCATGATGAATCAATGGGGTGCACATCAAGTGGAAGAGAAGAATAAATCTTATCTTTGGAAGAGGAGTTCCAAAAAGATGTCAAAGGAACTATTTGTTCAAATCTTGCCTCTCCCAATACCAATGTAAGGAAATCAAATTCTTCTCTTTTTGTGACAAATACCATTTACGCCTTACATATGCTACCAAGTGCTAAACATAAAATTAAGAAATTGAAAATCGCTAATGAGAAATTACGTTTAGAAAATAAAAGGTTAAAAGCTAATGTAGAATCTAGTTGTGTTGTGGCTTCTCCATCTTGCTCTTTAATTGGAATTTCAAAGCCTTGTTTTAATTGTAATGATATTAAAGAGAAATTCAAGGATTTTGAAAAAGAACTTTTAATCTCAAAATAGCATCATGAAAAATTGGTAAATGAAAATAATATTTTATCTAATAAACTAGAATCATTATAACTGTTTGTGGAAAAATTTACAAGTAATAAAAAATCTTTTATTTTTAATTTATCATCAAACATGTGTGAGACTTCTACTAGTATTTTAAAATCTATTAAACATGCACCTAGTAGAATGTTTAATCATTGATAGATAAAATTTAAGCAAATTGCAATATTATATGGAGGAAATACATATTTTTATATATCTAAATTAACATTTTTACGTGAATAATTTAAGCTAAATTATGTCTTATCAATCATTAATGCATATTGAATTCTAACCCTCACTATATATCTCCCAAATTAAATTCATATGTGGACAAATTTCCTATGAAAAATAATTTCATGTCATTATTATTCTAAGCCTAATTTTAATGAATATGGAAATTTGATGCATAAAAATAAATCAAAATATGGATGGAGACCCAAAATAAAAGATAAAACATTAACTCCACTTGAAAGGATTCATTCATGTTTGTCTCCCCAAATATTATCACGTTATATTTGGGTACCCAAAGGAACTGTTACACTTAGTTTCCTTTGGATACCTAAATTTCTTATTCATTGGGTATCATCAAATGCATGAAGTAGATTCTTTTCAAAATGAAATATGCAAATTTATACTTCATGATATGCTTTAATGTCTTTTCATTTCTTCTTCTTTTATTTTGTTTAAGCTATCATGTCATGGTCATCTTATATATTATTGGAAATATGATTTTATCTCTTAAAGCTTAATAAGTTTATAAATCAAATTTATCAAAATTTAAAGTCATATTTTATTTTGATGACCTATCTATCTTTATTATATTCATTGTCAATAAATATCTTATATTATCCATATAAATCAAATTCTATAAATGTTATGAGATATTTATCTAAATAAATAAAATCATGAACTTCAATTTTTCTCTTTCAGAAAATGTTAAGTCTATAAAAATTAAGTATGGGTAGCAACCAATAATATTTAAATATCTTGAGAAAGGGAGATTTGGGATGTCACGCCATCACATCTCCTAGTACCAGTGCGAACCCCTTACAGGGTAGACCTTAGGAAGTCCAAGATCCACTCTAAATTGCTAAGTCCAACTAAAGTCTAGCAAAGAACAAATTAAATATAGACTCATGCGTACTCTTGCAATATTTGAAAAAGAAAAATATCATTATCTTGTACTTTCAGAAAATTATATATATTCATGATTAAAAACAAAATCACAAAAGTCATATTAAACGTATGAATTATCAAACTAACATTGTATCTTAATGAATATTATTGGTTATCATACTAATCTCATGCATTGTCAGTTATCATCTGTTTAACTTGAATAGAAAATTTGGAACTTAGAATTCATGATATCTATGATGTTTTATATTATCATTCAAAAATTCAAATAAACTCATAGTCTATAAATCCTTCATAAACTTAGAACGATTTGTATGTTCATGATCATATACCAATATTGTATGTCTCACAATAGCGGAGGCGTAGGGTTGGATGCATTAGAGACCTAACCTCTAAGTCATGTCTTGTCCTTAGCCGGGGAGGGTCCGAGTGGGGCCTTGCGAGGCACTGGGGGGGGAGTGCTAGGTTAAGCATTCTCTAGTGTATGCATATGGGAGTAACACCCCAACCTACGGTATGTGTGCAGCTCCTTATGCCCATCCGTCACTTAGTACGGGGCTAGGGTATAGACATATAGTCTGGGTATTTTTATCTAGGGAATACCTACTTTTATTCTTGCATGAATAATCATTTCACATTATAATCATTTAAATCATGTTTATTTGTCTTATTCGAACATGATATCTTGTGTAATGTAAAGTCATATAAAAAATCGCTAATGTTTCATGCAAATTTGAACTATCTAGACATCTTCAAAAAATTTGAAATTTCTACATGAAACTACTCTTGGGACACTTAATCAAGATCAATAATTAGAATTCTTAAATCTTAAAAAATAGTGTACTGTTTGTCGCGCTAGCGCTAATGTCGGCGCTAGCTCGAGTGTCTGATTTTTTGTGTTTTTAAAATTTTGAAAAATCAACAAAAATATGTTCTTTTATATGTACAACCTATTTTTATCTTTATGACATTGTGTGAGGTTTAAAAAATCAAATACAAAATTCCAAAATGCAAAATTGCAAAAAATATGTGTTTGCTTATTTTTTGTTGCTTTAAGAAAATAATAAAGATTGCTATACTTCATTACTTTGGCAAAAATGACAAGCATGTCCTTTTAGATTTGGCTAAAAATGTTTAATTTAAAATCTCAAGTTTTCTAAACATTGGCTTGTCATGCTTAGATTTTAATCTTGTTACGTGCAATGAAAAAGTCTATAGTGAATTTTGTAGGATTGCATTTGTATGCCTCTAAGTATGAATAATGTATTATGTATGATAATGATCTCTTTACACTCACACTTTTTGGTAGACTACATGTGCCCATAATTCTTAACCCTACATGATTGTGTAGTGTAGTAGCTTACAATATTAAGATGTCTATCTCTATTTCCTACACATTATTCAAAACTTTGTTGCACATATAGAAATGAAATTACAAAATCATAAGTGTTTGCAAAAAACAAGTGAATTCAGAGAACTTTGTATTGCTCAAAAATTCAATAATAAAATGAAAAAGATAACTCCACCAAGCACTACTTGAATCTCCTGATAAGTCTTCATAAGCATTATGAGGTTGAGCACCTTAGAAAGAATTGTAAAGTGTCTTGTGCAAACTACTTTAATACACTTCTATTATGTAAACTGGATCACAAGAAAAAACTCTAATTGAAAATAAAATATGTGATCTCCCAAGCACTACTTCGCTCCCTGATAAGTCTTAATGAGCATTGTGTGGGCGAAGCACCTTGGTTGCTGTACTTCTTATGTGCTTTGTATCAAATCTAGAATTGATGTGTAAAAGTAGTCACAAAGATTACATGCTTAATAATGTTTCTACTTCACTATATAAGTCATGTGTTTTGGATTATATCACTTATATACTTTTATCAAAACACTTGTTATACACATCATTATCTCTCATAAAGCTTCTACTCATGAGAATTGGACTCAAATGATTTTTTATATAAATTCTCTAGAAAGCCTTAGTAAAAGCACTAGATTGCAATGCATGATCACTACAATGTTTTCCTAACTTGAAATGCAAATTAATAACATTGTAGTTACTATCTTCTAGAATATGTGCAATCATGCTCGCCTTACTAATTTTTTTGAAAATAGAACTCCTTGACTATTGTCATGAAAACCTTATTGAAAATCCTACTTGCTTACAAATATATAACTTGGATATTTATATAAGAATAGTTTTATCCAAATAACTGTTGGGTTTTTCTTAAGGGTATACACATCATATGTGCGCAGCGGAATATATCAAGAACAACCCAAAGAGACATATGGATCTTGCTAAAACCATGAATCAAGAAATAGAGGCAACAAAATTACCTTCACGAAATTGAGTCAGCACTCAATCAAAAGCTCCAAGAAAAATCTTCTAGGATTCGGAATCCTATTCCAAGTTCTTGCTCTGCACTTCCTATCTACTCCGTCAACAATGGACTGCTCGTCGGAGGAGTAAGTGTAGAATTGTGTCCACACCTCTACAGAAGTCCACACAAGAGAAGGAGAACCCTAGCTTCTTGTCGCACAAGAACTAGGTCAGAGAAGAAGAAACCTCAACGTCTTCCATGAACTGCTAGGTTCGATTACAGGAAGAGGCGGCGACTGTCGGAAGAGGAGAAAAGCTCTAGCGGAATGATTCTGGCGCTGCTCTCTAAAATCGCAAAAGGGTCGGTCTAAGTTTTCGTCTTCCGTAAACCGTAAGAGGCCAGCCATCAGGAAACCTAAATCGCGAACTAATTTATATGAAGTCGTGTTCGACGAACCCGCAACAACTTGCGTTCGACGAATCCGCAGAAACCTGCATTCGATAAACTGGCAGAAACCTGCGTTCGACGAACCCGCAACAATTTGCGTTCGACGAACCCGCAGAAAAATGCGTTCGACGAACCCGCAGAAAAATGCATTCGACGAACTGACAGAAACCTGCGTTCGATGAACCCGCAACAA
Source organism: Dactylorhiza incarnata (assembly GCA_033032865.1). Classification (NCBI taxonomy): domain Eukaryota; kingdom Viridiplantae; phylum Streptophyta; class Magnoliopsida; order Asparagales; family Orchidaceae; genus Dactylorhiza; species Dactylorhiza incarnata. The sequence goes on from JAWHQI010000028.1 coordinate 14,290,166, forward strand.
CTTGTGTTCGATGAACCCGCAGAAAACTGCATTCGACGAACTGGCAGAAACCTGCGTTTGACGAACCCGCAACAACTTGCGTTCGAAGAAAGAAATAAAACAGTTCAACTAAACCTTTTAAACGAATTCGCTTATACCCTATAGACAAATTCGACTATACTAATTCGGCTATATAAATTCGATTAAACCATTTACCCGAATTTTGACTTAGCCGAAATCCTCTAAACACTTTAGCCGAATTCGTTCAAACCTATTAGCTGAATTTGACCCAGTTCGGTTAAACACTTTAGCCGAATTTGTCTAGTATAAGTCCAATCGTTTAAACACTTTAAACGATTTCCCGTTGAGACATTCTCAACTTAATTCCAAACAGTCAAAAGAATGATCCTCTACTCACATCCAATATGAGCAAGACCAACTCAATTCTTTATCCAATTTCTCCAAGCACTTTTATGTGCGACCCTATAGGCTCATATCGCATTGGCAGTTAGACTAGATATTTGACCACTTCCAGATCACCATGGAAGCACCAACAGTCTCCCACATGATCTTGAACGTATCAAATAAAAGTCTCACAAACAATGAGCAACATCTAGCAATGCATCATTGTTACCCAAGCAATAAGAGTTCATAACTCAACAAGCCTGTCATGACCAATGTATCAGTGTTGTCATGTCCCCTTGTCCTTTACATCTGGATAGAACTAGAGGCATGGACCGTGTCACCCTCATAATTGTTCAATCCCAGTTTCCTGATCTAGAATAGATTGTCTGAAATTGGTGAGCTCAATATCATATATTGACTCAACCAAGCATGGCCATGCATTTCTCAGTCTCATTCCATCAATGGGCCCATGGATGTAACTCCTGTCATACAGAATGACAAATCCCATTTATGCTCACACACAAACATCCAAATGATTCGTAACATACCCAACAACCACCCTTATCATCAACCTTTCTCAAGAGAAGACTTTATATGGCATCAAAGTATGCTCTTCCTCACCCGATGAATGCTGTGACTTCAGGTCAAAGGACCACAAACAACATTGTCACTTGAGACCTACTTGTGACACGTTCATATAACAATCCACAAAGTAGTCTCATGGTGGGTCTGTACAGTACAACTTGTTCCTAACAAGTACCCATGTGATGAATTGATATCACAATATCATGACCTGTGAGAACCGGTCATCAGTCAATGCATATGCTAGTCTTATGGTCTCATCCTTGCCCTAATTTCTAGGATGATACCTCGACCAGGGACCATTTAAGAATGAAGCTTCAAATAAACATAGGCCCTCACATTCAAGTCACGTACTTGAATTCCTATGGAAACAAACATTATAAGGGCATTCATTATGTTAATTAGTCTATCATATAGAAACAGTTGACATAATAAAAGAACTTGCCATAAATGTAAAATGAAACATACAGTACATATCACAATTCATCAAATGAATAAACATCCAACAAACATACAATCCATAAGGCTCCCACTAAAGACGATCATTCAGGTATCTAATACCCATTGATCTAACATGACCATCATGCTTCCTTTGCGCAAGAGGCTTTGTCGGTGGATCCGCTATATTTTCTTCAGTTGACACTCTGCAAATGCTCACATCTCCTCGATCGACAATCTCTCGAATAAGATGGAACTGCCGAAATATGTGCTTGGAGCACTGATGAGATCTAGGTTCCTTAGCTTGTGCAATAGCACCGTTGTTGTCACAGTAGAGAACTACGGGAGCAACAATGCTAGGAACTACATCTAGCTCACTGATGAATTTCCTAATCCACACAGCCTCCTTTGCCGCAATTGCGGCAGCAATATACTCGGCTTCTGTCGTAGAATCGGCAACTGTTGCTTGGAACTCTTCCAGCTTACAGCTCCTCCATTAAGGCAAAATACAAAACCTGACTGGGACTTTGAATCGTCCTTATCAGTTTGGAAGCTAGCATCCGTGTAACCACTTACAACGAGCTCTTCCTCTCCACCATACACCATGAAAGTATCCTTAGTCCTTCTCAAGTACTTTAGGATATTCTTGACAGCAATCCAGTGACTCTCACCAGGATCAGACGGATACCTGCTCGTCATGCTCAAAGTATATGAGCCATCGGGACGAGTACACAACATTGCATACATGATTGATCCAATTGCCGAAGCATATGAAATCATCTTCATGCGGTCCTTATCTTCCAAATATTTCGGACACTGGTCCTTAGAGAGACTCACACCATGTGACATGGGTAAGAATCCTTTCTTGGACTCAAGCATGTTGAACCGTTTCAACACCTTGTCAATGTATGTACTCTGGGTCAAACCCAGCAACTTCTTCGATCTATCTCTATAGATCTTAATACCAAGTATGTAAGTCGCTTCACCCAAGTCCTTCATAGAAAAGCAGTCCCCTAGCTCATTCTTAATAGCTTGCAGGGTTGGAATGTCATTCCCGATCAGCAGTATGTCATCTACATACAATATCAGAAAGACAACAATGCTCCCACTAATATTCTTGTAAACACAAGGCTCATCTTCGTTCTTGATGAAACCAAACTCTTTGATCTTCTCATCAAAACACAGATTCCAACTTCGAGAAGCTTATTTCAATCAATAAATGGATCGATTAAACTTGCATATTTTAGTGGCTTCACTTGGAGATACAAAACCCTCGGGTTGTGTCATATACACTTCCTCAAGGAGGTTTCCATTAAGGAAAGTCGTTTTGACATCCATTTGCCAGATCTCGTAGTCATAATACGCAGTAATAGCAAGTAGAATTCTGATGGACTTGACCATGGCTACAGGGGAAAAGGTTTCATCATAGTCAACACCATGAATTTGACTAAAACCTCTAGCCACCAGCCGACCTTTTAATGTTTGTACATTCCCATCCATGTCAGTCTTTTTCTTGAAGACCCATTTGCACCCTATGGGTCGTACCCCTTCAGGTGGTTCCACCAAGGTCCAAACTTGGTTTGCATACATGGAATCCATTTCAGATTGCATGGCCTCAAGCCATTGCTCGGAGTCAGGTCCATACATAGCCTCCTGATAGGTTGCAGGCTCATCATCATGATCCATAAGCAACATACTACCTATTTGAGACACGAGAAATCCATATCTCTCAGGCTCAAATCTTGGTCTATCAGATCTACGTAGGACTTGTGTTTCTTGAGCAGCTTCTCCAGCTACAACAGATTGTAGTCCTTGCTCAGGTTCCAATTCACGTTCATTCACTGTTTGTGGTTCCTGAACCTCTTCAAGTTCCACCTTTTTAGTCTTTCTGGATAAGAACTCTTTCTCCAAAAATATGTCAGTCCTTGCGACAAACACTTTGCCCTCGGACGGTAGGTAGAAGTAATACCCTTTGGTTTCCCTAGGATATCCCACAAAATAACACTTATCTGATTTGTGTTCCAGCTTGAAAGACATACTAGGACGCTTCCCAGTCCATATCTCATATGGTGTCTTTTGAACCGTTTTCGTCGGAATACGATTTAGTGTAAAAGCAGCAGTCTCTGGAGCAAAACCCCAAAAGGAAACGAGCAAATCTGCATGACTCATCATCGACCGCACCATGTCTAATAGGGTACGATTCCTCCTCTCAGAAACACCATTATGTTGCGGTGTTCTGGGTGGGGTGAGCTGTGATACAATACCACACTCTTTCAGATGATCACGGAACTCCTGACTCAAATATTGGCCACCTCGATCAGATCAAAGTGCTTTTATCCTTTTTCCCAGTTGGTTCTCTACTTTATTCTTAAACTCTTTGAACTTTTCAAAGGTCTCAGATTTGTTCTTCATAAGAAACATGTATCCGTATCAACTGAAATCATCAGTAAATGTAAGGAAGTAGTGGAACCCACCTCTAGCCATAGAACTCATGGGTCCGCACACAACACTATGTATGACACCCAAGAGATCATTTGCCCTCTCAGTATGACCAGTGAAAGGGGATTTAGTCATTTTGCCTAATAAGCAAGACTCGCATCTCTCAAATGATTCATAATCAAATGAGTCCAGTAGTCCATCTCTATGGAGCTTGGATATGCGTTTCTCGTTTATATGGCACAAACGACAATGCCAAAGGTATGTAGGATTCGAGTCATTTGTTCTTAGTCTTGTATTATTTTCTATATTATAGATCGGATGGTCTAAGTTCAAAACATATAAGCCATTAAACAATTGGGCTACACCATAACAAGCATCATTCATAAAAATCGAACAACAATTGTTCTTAATTATAAATGAAAAACCCTTCATGTCAAGACATGAAATGGATATAATGTTTCTAGTTATGGATGGAACATAATAACAATTATCTAGTTCTATTACAAGCCCAATGGGCAAAGAAAGACAGTAAACACCTACGGCGACGACAGCAACTCTTGCTCCATTCCCGACGCGCAGGTCTACCTCCCCTTTACCCAGCATTCTTCTCCTTCTCAGTTCCTGCATATTTGTACAAATGTGAGAACCATATCCGGTATCCAATACCCAAGATGAAGGAGCATAAATGTTTATCTCTATAACGTAAATAACTAAAGTGGAAGTCATACTTCCTTTCTTCTTTTGCAGATCCTCAATATAGAGGGGACAGTTCCATCTCCAATGCCCGGCCTTACCACAGTGGTGGCACTTTCCTTCTTTCGCCAGACCTTTCCTTTTCAGTGCAGAAGACTTGGGATCAAGAGGAGACTTAGATCCAATCTTCGTCTTCTTAGATCCCTTGGCCTTGCCCTTACTCTTATGCACCATCAGTATGGGGCTAGCAGGCTTGACCTTCTTCATGTTGTTCTCGACAGTTCTCAACATGTCAAGGAGCTCGGGCAGTGTCTTTTCTATTTCATTCATATTATAGTTCAAGACAAACTGCTCATAACTGTCTGGCAACGATTGCAGGATCAGATCCGTGGCCAACTTTTGGCCCAAGGGAAAACCCAGTTTTTCAAGGTTCTCTATATACCCAGTCATCTTGAGTACGTGAGTCCCTACTGAGTCTCGAGCTCCCATTTTGCACTGAAACAATGCCTTGGATATGTCAAACCTCTCTTGCCGAGCTTGCCCCTCGAACATTTTCTTGAGGTGCCCGATTATCTCATAACCACACATGCTCTCGTGTTGCTTCTGAAGCTCAGAGGACATGGTAGCAAGCATGAGGCATACCACATCCAAGGTATCATCCTGATACTTCTTGTAAGCATCTTTATCTGCTCTCGGAGCATTTCCAGCCGGCTCTGTGGAGGCTTCACCTTCCAAGACATAGAGCTTGGGCTCTTGCCTGAGAACAATTCTCAGGTTCCTATACCAGTCGAGGAAGTTCGTCCCATTGAGCTTATCCTTCTCAAGGATGGCTCTCAAGGACAACGTGGAGTGAGAGGTATTTGCCATGGAAATTCTACAATAAATTTGCAAAAGATTTTCAGTACTATATTTCAAAATACATTATACTTTAATAAGGACTTCTATTAAAAGAGCTCCCACTATTTAATCAAATTGAAAACCCTTAATATCGATTCGGAGAGTTTATGCGAGCTACTCTCTTAGTGTACAAGATCCGTATTGCACCAACACAATGAGTTCGCTTTGGCGTTTCTCTCACGATGTGGTTATTTAAGTAGGCAACACTTGCCAATTGCATCACTATGCAACTCTTGCATGGTTGGTGAATAACTCTTTATTCGCATCCATCATATGGTGCATGCCAGCCCTATGCCTCAAAGCACTCAACCTTTGAGGTCACTTAGTTAAGTTGGACCCGATGTCGACAGTGGGATATCACAATTTATCCACTCGCACCCTTACCAAGATAGATTAATGCACCTTGCTTTGGCAAGCCCACACTTCATCGATCGAGGAAGGAAGAGTGTCATCCACCGGAAGGCATCCGAATACTTAATATTGATAAGGGAATTTATCTTTCAATTGATGAACATTTCATCGTGATTAACATTGAATCATGATTAACATTTAATCAATGTGCACACAATTCACAAACAGACCAAGCATAACCCGGATACATTCCAGATGCACAAAACCATCAACACTTGATGATATGGATTAAATCTGAATATTTAGAACATTTCTAAACCTTCGGATTTACATGTACCAGATGCTAGCAAAAGCAAACAGCCTTATTACAGTAGACAAGCTCGTCTCTCTAGTCTTTAGTTTCACAAACTATCATAGAGACAGACGGTTACTGTGAAGGGAACAATTTCTGAAACATGGAATTAGCAAAACCTGGCTCTGAGACCACTGTTGGGTTTTCTTAAGGGTATACACATCATATGTGCGCAACGGAATATATCAAGAACAACCCAAAGAGACATATGGATCTTGCTAAAACCATGAATCAAGAAATAGAGGAAATAAAATTACCTTCACGAAATTGAGTCAGCACTCAATCAAAAGCTCCAAGAAAAATATTCTAGGATTCGGAATCATATTCCAAGTCCTTGCTCTGCACTTCCTGTCTGCTCCGTCAACAATGGAGTGCTCGTCGGAGGAGTAAGTGTAGAATTGTGTCCACACCTCTACAGAAGTCCACACAAGAGAAGGAGAACCCTAGCTTCTTGTCGCACAAGAACTAGGTCGGAGAAGAAGAAACCTCAACGTATTCCACGAACTACTAGGTTCGATTATAGGAAGAGGCGGCGACTCTCAGAAAAGGAGAAAAGCTCTAGCGGAACGATTCCGGCGCTGCTCTCTCAAATCGCAAAAGGGTCGGTCTAAGTTTCCGTCTTCCGTAAACTGTAAGAGGTCAGCCGTCAGAAAACCTAAATCGCGAATTGATTTATATGAAGCTACGTTCGACGAACCCGCAACAACTTGCGTTCGACAAATCCGCAGAAACCTGCATTCGATGAACCGGCAGAAACCTGCATTCGATGAACCGGCAGAAACCTGCATTCGACGAACCCGCAACAATTTGCGTTCGACGAACTCGCAGAAAACTGCGTTTGACGAACCCGCAAAAAACTGCGTTCGACAAACCGGCAGAAACCTGCGTTCGACGAACCCGCAACAACTTGCATTCGATGAACCCGCAGAAAACTGCGTTCGACAAATCGGCAGAAACCTGCATTCGACGAACCCGCAACAACTTGCGTTCAACGAAAGAAATAAAATTGTTTGACTAAACCCTTTAAACGAATTCGCCTATACCCTATAGACGAATTCGACTATACTAATTCGGCTATATAAATTCGATTAAACCATTTACCCAAATTTTGACTTAGCTGAAATCGTCTAAACACTTTAGCCGAATTCGTCCAAACCTATTAGCCAAATTTGACCCAGTTCGGTTAAACACTTTAGCCGAATTTGTCTAGTATAAGTCCAATCGTTTAAACACTTTAAACAATTTCCCGTTGAGACATTCTCAACTTAATTCCAAACAGTCAAAAGAGTGATCCTCTACTCACATCCAATATGAGCAAGACCAACTCAATTCTTTATCCAATTTCTCCAAGAACTTTTATGTGCGACCCTATAGGCTCATATCGTGTTGGCAGTGAAACTAGATATTTGACCACTTCCAGACCACCATGGAAGCACCAACAATAACATCATTTTTATGGCATAACATCTCTTATTACTATGATCTTTGAACTTCCAAATAGATGTTGTCTTTGGATAAACAATTTTATAGCCTTCTCGCCTGAGATCTCTCAAATATTATGCTATAAACCTTAAAAGATTTTAAAAGAAAAATGATTTACAGAAACAACTCTTTTTTGAATTTAACTCCTATTTTCCTCTTATGAATCATCATGATTACAAAAAGATATTTCTTGTATTTCTATAAGTCTTCCGCATCGTCACCATATATTTTTACCGTGCGCTTTCATGCTTATTTAAAGTCATCTCTTTTGTGTGCATCATCATTTGAATCTTAAAATTCCTTTCCTTCAACAAGTGGTAGACTTGCTTGGTAAACTTTATATTGGTTGTGTTAAACATGAATATTATTTTTATGCTAAAAACTCTGATCTATTTCTATGAAAATTCTTATGCTAAAAACTCTGCATCATTTCATTTCCTCTAAAAAGCTCGATCATGCCTTATCTTTTCTTATCAAATAACCTCTTTCTATGTCTCTTGCTACCTTAACCCACTTTTGCTAATAACAAAAGAGGGAGAACTAACATGATAAATAAAATCGCTCTCAAATGAGAAAACTAACATGATTAATGACAAAGATGATAGCTTACATATAAGGGGAGCATTCACATAGGGGGAGCATGTATTTTGGGGGAGCAATTCTAAATACTAAAAATGACAATTATCCTAAGTCATCACTCTCACACACATACAAGTAGGTTTCATCATGCGTATATATTAATGCTCTAATTTATCATTAATGGATTTGTTATTATCAAAAGGGGGAGTTTGTTGGAACATGGTCTTCCGCATCTCCTAGGTTTGAGAATAACAAATCCTATGTGTATTTGATCTTGTGCGTTTAAGTGTGCAGGAAATATTGCCACATGACTCAAGGATAACATATGAAGGTTGCCCCCAAATTTGAAGCCAGAATTCCAACATGCCCACTAGCGCCGACGGTAGCACCTAAAGTAGGCGCTAGCTCTGATTAGAGCAATTTTGGGAGCTGTTTTAGAAGGCAATAGTGCCAGGCAAGTAGTGGATAGCGCAGGCGGCAGCGCGAAATTTTTAGAAAGGTTTCTTTTGAACGAAGATATGCACGCGGATTCCTAATCCGGGATAGCATCGGTGGTAGCACTAGCATAGGCGCTAGCTCCAAGGCTATATAAAGGACCCCTTGGCTCCGTATTTTTCATCCTCTCCCACTCCTAAATTCCAGAGCTTCGTGCCACATCATATAGAGGAAGGTTTAGAGAGATACTCCCACAAATCCATGAAGGCTTAAGGAGATCCGTGGAGAAGATTTCAACACGCGTCATCATTGTGATGAAAGACTGCATCGACTATGATCATACTCTGCGGGTCTTCGCCTACTTCTCTATGAGATCCACATTGAGGGAGTTTTTAATATTATTGTTACTTTCATTCTTGTAATCTCTTGGTAAATTCGCCTCGTGTTGGTGACTAGGTCTGGGTAGGACTTAGGGCAGAAATTTGCCTCGTGTTGGCGACTAGGTCTAGGTTGTAGATCTAGGGGGTGCTCGAGGCCGTATCCGAGGGAGGATTGGCTAGAGTGGCTTGAGGCCGTATCCGGGGGAGGATACGCTAAATCCACCGGTTCGTGGGGATACAAGTCGGGATAGAAAATGAAAAAGTCTTTTTACTATTCGCCTTCGATTTCTAGCGATATAGAAATCTATTTTTGTAATCAATTTTATTAATAGTAATCCTGTCTCTCTTTGTGTAATAAAAATGATTTGTTCTTCATTTCTCTAAATTGTTTATTAACCTCTCTTTCATTATAAATCAATTTAGATCTTTATTCAAAATCACTATTTTGATCTCCTAATATTTCAAGTATTTCAAAACATCATATAAGTTTTAAAACCCTAATTCACCCCCTCCCCACCTTTAAGGGCGCCTATCGATCCAACAAAAAAGACATGATTAACATTAATAAAATTGATTACAAAAGTGGATTTCTATGACGCTAGAAATCAAAGGCGAATATAAAAGACTCTTTGGTTTTCTATACCGACTCTTCTCACCAAGAACCGGTTGGCTTTAGCCGATCTCTCCCCAGATACGGCCTCAAGCTGCTCTAGCCTTTATATCCCCAGAAAGGCCTCGAGCACCCCTAGATCTACTCCCCAGACCTAGTCGCCAACAACCGTGGCGAATTCCCCTTAAGTCGCGCACGGACCTAGTCGCCAACAACCGCGGAAAATTCACTAAACAATCAAAAAGAAAGAGGTACAACAAAATATAAAAGACAGTTAAACTCCCTATGAATAATTTTGGAGATGGAGAAGACCCGCTAAATATCCTCGAAGTTGAAGCGTGCGTTCTTCGCAATGGGTTAGCATTGATCCGATCCTCCTTCGAATTCTTCTCTTAAATTTGCGTGGGAGATGGTGGTCTGAAAATACGGCCCTCATAGAGTTTATGAAGTGCTGGAATAGGGCTCCTTTGAATTAATAGTTGAAGAGAACAAATGCCACCTATTTATAGGATAGGAAACTAACGTCGGCGTTAAGGATAACGTCAGGCGTTGACTCTATATAGAAATAAATTGATGGCTCGGATCTTCAAAATAGGAAGGAGATTCTGCAACTTTGGAAACATTCATTTTAAGCAACCTTAACGCTGGCGTTAAGCCAAATCATTCCCAAAATGCTCCTGCGATCAAGGCAGCTTCCCTCCATGTAATTTTCATCTTGGTGGGAACAAAAGTCAACACCGGCGTTAAGTCCTAATGCCTGGCGTTAGACCACATTCATCATTTCAGCTTGTGAGCAAATCCAGAACAACAATGCAGCATCCTAATGTCAGTTTTGTTCAAATCTGCATGTTAAAAACACAATGGCAAACTAGATCAAATACAAGTAGGATTTGTAATTCTCAAATCAAAGGGATGTGGAAAACCGTGTTCCAATAGTTACTAGCGACTCATGGATGATGAACAACCCTTCCCAGTTCGGGTTAGCTTCCCCATCGCAGACGATTTTCCTGCAACATCTTCAGAATGAGGTTTCCTTCTTAGAACTGCTTGATGCGGACATGTTTGTCGAAATTTTTTGCCATTCGCCTTTTGATCTCTTCTTGTCGAACCGAGGCTAGGTCTCAATGTTCTTTGATGTAATCAAGAGAGAACCTCCGAGTTTCTTCATTATCTAGCAGACATTCCTCATCTGCCTCATCTACCGCAACCACTCTATGACTTTTGACCTCAAACTTTACTAGGATGAGAGATTCAGACCTATGTGATAACTTGAAGCGAGTTTCCCCGGTGGTGAAATTAGGAGTAGTCCTTAGAGCCCATTAGGACCTAAAGGAGCTGCTTTGCCCAGTTCCCTTTCAAAATCTCGACTTTTTTCTTCAGGAGGTTGATGACTAGCTTGTTGGCTGCTTCCACTTGCCCATTGTTCCGAGGATGGTGTGTTGAGGCAAATCAGAGATCTGTCCCTAGCTGTCTGCAAAAATCCTCCAACTCCAAGATGGCAAACTGCGGACTGTTGTCCGTGAAGATGAAGAGGGGGATCCCGAACCTGCAAGCGATTTCCCCCCAAATGAAGTTCTTTGTGACTTGAGAGTTGTTCTTGGCTAGAACTTTGAACTCGATCCAAAGGATGAACTTCCTCTGGCTGCTAGTTTGGGGGAAAGGGCCTATCAAATCCATTCCCTAGATGGCAAATGACCAAGGGGCCATGATTGAGTGAAGCTGTTGAGATGGCTATAACTGGAGAGGAGCGAAGAGCTGGAACTTCTGACATTTCTTCTAGAAGGCTTCGACATCCTTTCGGATGGTTGGCCAGAAATAACCGCGCCTTAAGATATTTTGCTCTAGAGTGCGAGACCCAGAATGAGTTCCATACTCTCCAGAGTGAATCTCTTTCAGAACTCGAGGCACTTTGACTTATGAAATACATCTGGCCAAGGTGCCCGAGATGGTCTTGCGATACAACTCCTCTCCAGTTAGTAGGTAATAAGATGCTTTGTATCGGAACTTTCGTTGATCTTCACCTTCTGCTGGGAGTTTACCGGTAGTCAGGAATGCTATGAGCAGATCTATCCAGAAAGCGCACTGCTTGATATCCATCATTTCGCCTTCCTTTATAGATGGTCAAAAGAATTCGGTGATCGTTCCTCTGGCCCTCGGGACATACTTGGCCAAATGATCCTCCACGGAGTTCTCCCTTGGTACATGCTCGATGAAGAAGGATTGAAAACCTCTAATCAACCCCTTTACTTTTACCATGTATCTTTGCAGGATGGTGACCCGCAACTTCAAAATCTCCTCGGATCTACAAAGCGATCACCATGAATCTGTGAAATCTTGGATATCATGAATCCCCAACTCCTTTGCAAGACACAAGTATGCCACTACGACCTTGTACTCCGCTTGGTTTTTTGTGATGGGGAAGAGGATCTCGACTGCTTGCTCGATCCTAGTTTCCCGCGAGATGACAAGCATGATGCCTTCTCCTACAGAGCTTTTGCCCGAAGCTCCATTTATGAACATCTTCCAGGAAACCATGCTTAAGGAGCTTTTAACTTTATCCACATCCACCGAGAAGTCGACTAGGAAGTCCGTCATCGCTTGTGCTTTGATCGCCATCCTGGGTGAGAGAGAAATGTCAAACTCATGGAGTTCTACTGATCATTTTGCTAGACTTCTTGAATGTTCCATTCCATCCAGAATACTTCGAAGAGGATGATGGTCACAACTCGGGTGGAGTGAGCTTAAAAGTAAGATCAGATCTTCCGCGCTAGCTGACACCACCAAGGCGAAAGATAGCTTCTCGAGGATGGGGTACCGCATCTCCGCCTTTTTGAGCACCCGACTTACATAGTAGATGGGTAGTTGACCCTTTACCTCCTCTTTAACAAGCAATCAATCCTAGAAAGATCCTTCTGTCACAGTCTGGACGATGTATTTGATAAATCAAGTAGTCTTCTAGTCGATGCAGTCGACAAATTAGTTAACTGTCTAGTCGATCCATTCGACAAATTACTTAACTCTCTAGTCGATAAATGGCTTAGCTTCTAGTCGATGCAGTCGACATTTGACTTAGACTAATCTTTGCTTCTTACTTGAATTTCTTTTAACTATGTATATTTTCCTCATGATACTGAAATGTCTGATATAGGATTAGATCATATGTCAACATGAGTTTTGCACCTCGAGGGAATATAAGGGAAAAACTCTGTTTGGGTGACCATAAGCCTAACACTATATTAGACAAGCATTTCTATTGTACCTCTCATATCAAAACTTATACATTCATCAAATACAAGATGTATATTGTCATCTTGAGGCCTTCTTCAAATCAGGAATCTTGTGGATAATATTCCTGATAGTTAACTTGGTAGTAGTCTAACTCACCTAGAGGGGGGGGGGGGGGGGGGGGGGGTAATTAGTTTTCTATGCTTCTTCTACTATTAATTAGTTATTTAGATGATTGTACTTAAATAGAAGCAAACACACAGAAAACACACAGCTTTTTTTAGTGGTTCCCCAAGACAATGAGTCTATGGGTAGTCGACTTTCCCTATATGTCACAACCCGCATTTTCCCAAGAATTTAATACATATTATCAGAGCAAGGGGAAAATACGCGTCGTGATGCCACGTCCTGCAGGAGACAACTACAGACGCTCAGGCAAACGCTCCTTACGATAAATTTATAAAAGACATATATGTAAACATATAGCAGGCACCCTACATAAGTTTCTGAATGCAGCCCCTAACATAAGGAGGAATTAATTGAAACAGCCCCAACCTGGAAGCCATAAGGAAGCCCCCTAAATCAACAGGCCCCAACTGCTTTGCATACAGCAGCCCCAAATAAGAAACCCAAAAAAAAAACTTCACATCAGATGGGGATGGCTGCCAACAAAAGGTATATTTTTTTTTTAGAAATCTTGCTAACAATTAAGAGGGACTACCACATAAGGGCCACAAATTTTTACCAACGAAATACTAGAGAGTCAAGCCCTCAACAATCCATACCTTTAGCCAACCAATTTAAGAAATTTGCCACTTGATTAACCAGGAACTACCAACCAAGAGAGAGAATCTAGAAAAGAGATGGAGGGGAGGGAAGGGAAGAGTTTTCTTGCCTCTAGGTCAACCGGAGAACCACCGGATCGTAATAAGCTCGAAGAAACCCTAGCCCCGGCGACGAAGATAAGCCCCGACAATCAAGATCCTTCCTCCTCCGACAACTCCGGCGCCGCTCGACGCCGATCCGACGCAAACCCCACCCCTCGACATCTCGCCGACTCCACGCAACAGGGAAGGAACGAAAAGGAATTGTTTTTTTTATAACCGCTGGGAGGAAGGATATTATATAACCTCTTTTTTTATAACTTATATATAAGCTTTTATAAATACATAACCTCATAATACATATATATATATATATATAATTGCATATATAATACCCTACACAAAACCACCCTATAAAAGATCATGCAAGCATACATATGTGTGTATATATGTATTCGTATACTTTTATAATTATATATATAAATCTATACATGCTTATATATATAACACATATACATACCTATATTTGCATATACAATCCCAACTAGAATTTACTCATCGGACGACGACGACGACGAAACGGTAACGCCCTTGCGCATTTACACTACGCAACGATAATTTCATATTTAAGACATTATCAATTTCGTATCCCCACTTAGAAGACTACAAGGAAATTTTGGGGCGTTACAACCACCCTTCCTAACAAAAAGTTTCGCCCCGAAACTTTGCAACAACAGTACCAAACATTTTACCACTAAATCCCTCACATACCCGCTTAGATTAATTATAAGAGAAAACCTGGGGCGTTACAGTCACCCCACCAAGAAGGAAGTTTCGTCCCGAAACTTAGAACCGAAACTTAGAAAACAATGAATGAAAAGAGCAAAGGGAGAGGTAAACTTACACTCGCTAGATAGAAATGCTATCCGAAAAGGGTTAGGAAAGCAGATGCGGATAAGATTACCCAAAAAAGAAAAGGACATTACCAAGAACTCGAAATGTCCAAACCGAGAACAGAAAGCGGATCGCGGAACATCTGACAAGCGGATCCCCAACTAAAGGAAGCCTACACGAAGATCAGCCTTTGAAAACACCGAACTAACTTTCTTCTTCATGAACAAGGAGAGAGCACTCCAGGGCGAGGAACTAGGCCAGAAAAAGCCACACCGCAACCACCCATCTATCTGAGTGCGCAACTCTCGCAACACACTTGAGGCCAAAGGATACGGTGCCTTAGCAATAGGACAAGTACCCGGCTCTAGGTCAGAAACAAACTCCTCAACTCTCACAGGTAGAAGAACAGGAAGACTAACGGTGAAGACATCAGCGAGATCTCGCACCACAGGGAAGTAAACGAAAAGGAATTGGTTTTTTTTATAACCGCTGGGAGGAAGGATATTATATAACCTCTTTTTTTATAACTTATATATAAGCTTTTATATATACATAACCTCATAATACATATATATATATATATAATTGCATATATAATACCCTACACAAAACCTCCCTATAAAAGATCATGCAAGCATACATATGTGTGTATATATGTATTCGTATACTTTTATAATTATATATATATATATATATATCTATACATGCTTATTTATATAACACATATACATACCTATATTTGCATATATAATCCCAACTAGAATTTACTTGTCGGACGACGACGACGACGAAACGGTAACACCCTCGCGCATTTACACTACACAACGATAATTTCATATTTAAGACATTATCAATTTCGTATCCCCACTTAGAAGACTACAAGGAAATTCTGGGGCGTTACAACCACCCTTCCTAACAAATTATTTCGCCCCAAAACTTTGCAACAACAGTACCAAACATTTTACCACTAAATCCCTCGCATACCCGCTTAGATTAATTATAAGAGAAAACCTGGGGCGTTACACTATACACCTTTCTAACAGTGTGTTAGACAAGGCAATCTCCTCCAACAGCCCAGCTCAAAGAACTTACAACACAAATTGTTGGGAAAACCATTGTGATTTATCTAACAAATTATCTTAAAGTGATTTCATTAGTTAGGTTGTATTACCCACATTGTATAGAAAGGGTAAAATGGTCATTAGATGTTGTAGGATGTCACACTCACCTTAGAGTGTCAAGACCAGATCAAGATAAGCAAAAATTCAGTTGAGTTAAAACTTGCATTGAATAGAAGTCGACGCAACTTCGACTAGAGGACGACACAACTCTGACTAGAAGTCGAAGCAACTCATACTGACTGTCGAAGAATCAAGTAAAGTCGACGTAAAGTCAAAATGAACTTCACGTAGAAGGAAGAGTCTGTCGAAGCCATCTTAGAAGTCGACGTAACTTCGACTTCAATTTGACGCAGAAGACAAAGTTCAATTCCAAGTCTTCAAATTGACGGATATGTCGATAAGTACTCGACGCAACGTCGACATCTGAGTTCAGCCAGAGCTAAGAAGGAATTCGAAGATGCTTCTATAAGAACTCAAAGGTGTGTCGATATGACAAATAATAAAGTCAACGCAGCGTCGAATACAGTCAGAAAAAGGATGTTTTCTGTTGTCTTTTCTAATTCCTTTTTCAAAAGGTCTACAAATTTGAAAACAATTCTCTAATGGCTCATTTATTGCCAAGAAAGGAATGGAGTATTCCAGAGAAATAGCAATGACATTCTTGGAAGATATTCAAATAAGTCTTGACGGGTCGGGAACAAATATAGAAGGAAATAATTATTATCCAATGGATATTCCATCTAAGGACAGTCCAAAAGAAGAAAGAAATTCAAACACAAATCAATAGAGAATAAGTATGTTGAGGAGAAAAGAAAACAACAACCATTATTCTCTCAGTCGAATACTTATGTCTTCTTCTCCCTCCTCCAGTCCTAAGACAGAACAAAAGAATAACTTCTCTGCACAGGAAAATAACACAACAAGCCTGCTACTTTCTCTTCTACATCATATAGCAGCAAGCCAACAAAAGTGTAGAGAGGATCAGGATTAAAACTCATACCCCTTCAATCATCACTATCTTAAGCAAGGGTTCATTATATTCAGATCCTGAAGAATATAGAAGCAACAACATCCAGAGAGATAGCTGTTGAAGGATTCTAACTGAAGAATCCAATTATCTTCTTCCTCCTCTTCCATTGTTCTTATTCTCCAACTGTAAAAGAGTTTAAGAATCCCTCTTTAAAGGATTTAGTGGTTCTAAGAGTCTCCTTAGCAAAAGACTCAGTGGTTCTAAGATTCTCCTTAGCAAAAGACTTAGTGGTTCTAAGAGTCTCCTTATCAAAAGACTCAGTGGTTCTAATAGTCTCCTTATCAAAATACTCAGTGGTTCTGAGAGTCTCCTTATCAAAAGACTCGGGCACAGTTAGTGCAATCCTACCAGGGTGGTAGAAGAGTGGACTACCCATATTTTGGGGAACAACTATAAAATTTTTGTGTCTTCTGCATTGCTTTTCTGTGCTGTCCCAGTTTACTATTTTCTGTTCTATATTTCCTGTGATTACTTTATTCTGTTTTGGTGTTGATGATTGCATAGTACTTAGTAGTTTTATTGTGTGTGCACATTTAGTGTAAAGATTGTTAAATCTCTATTCACCCCCTCTAGAAAATACTCAAAGGAACACTGTGCACTTCCATTGATCACACATAATCTCTCAGGTTTCCTCCAAAACCCTACCTCAGGCAGCAGCCCTATAACTCAGAGTTCTCCAACTCCTACAGCTCAGAAACCCTTCTGGTTTCCTACCTCAGGCCTATCAAGAAGCCTTACACTCAGGCTGGGAGTATAACCCTACAACTCAAACACATATGCCCTACAATCTCAGAGTACTTATACTCCTACAGCTAAGTGACTTACTAAGTCACCTACCTGAGGCTTATCAGGAAGCCCTACAACTCAGGACAAAGATGTTCTTACAATAATGTTAGTTTATGTTTCTACAACAGAAGATAATATATAAACTTTCAGCTTTTGGTCTTCTGATGTTGTAGTACAGCAGATGATGTCTTGAGCAGAACTTAACAAGGCTTCAGTACTGCTCCACTTGATCTTCCTCTTTAGCTGAAGAAAAGATTCACTTGTTCTTCTGAACTTGATCCAGCATGAACAACAGTTTTGACTTGCTCTTTGTAGTCGTCAATCTAGAGATATCAGTTGTGCAAGCTCCTATTTCATTGACCTAACATTCTCTTTTATACCTCCAGCAGGCATCAACGACTCTTTCCATTGCCTAGTCACAACATGGACAAGAATATAAAAGATTATCTTTCTTTCTTGTCACTTGCACCAAAAATAAATCCCGCCTGATTAACATTCATATTTGAATCTGTCTCAGCGGATGGGCTGAGACAGGCTTCACTCCCAGCGACAGAAATAACCTGCGTCTAAGCGGATCCGCTGAGACAATTAGCCTTCTCAACGATTTCGTCTATATGCAGCTCAGCTGAGACAGACTTCTTCTCAGCGGCTAAACAACTGCATCTCAGTGTTTCAGCTGAGACCAGACTGCTGTCTCAGCTAATTTTGACAGTGAAAACCAAAGTCCTATTCCAAAATTTGGAAATACTTAAGCATGTATAAACATGATATAAAATGACTTATCAAATACAATATGCACTTAGCATTGTATGTGGTGCATCTTCAAATCTAGGGAACATTGAAGGGCAATATTCTCAACAATCTTCGCCTATTTGAAGAAGGCAGAACATACTGCAATGCTAAGATGCGCTAACACAATGAAACATATCATGAGAAATATTGATAGTAGAAAAATAGTCATGACAACATAACAAAATTATTGTTAACAAAACTATAGGCAATATACAACATTAGTAGTTTAACATCAAAGTTTGCTTATAACATAAATCTCAAATATTAATTGAAATACCAATTGAATTAATAATAAATTGTCAACCGAGTTTTATCATTAAAATTGCATAATTTTTTCTAAAGAAAAATTAAACATCTGATCAAAATTTTCTCTTCTTAGCAGCACTTGAACTTCCACCTTGATCCCCAGCAACATACTTTGCAGCAGCAACAACATTCATTTCAGCAACCTCCTTCTTGTTTCTTTGCCTTTTGAAGTAAAGGAATGGTTTTGGAATGTATCTGTATGGCATCCTTTTGGGGTTGGCTTTGTTCACTAGATTTTCCTTGAATATTCTTTCCCTTAGAGAATTCCTTTCTAAGTGCTTTATCCATTCCTCTGCAGAATAGATGTTGTCAATGTTCTTGTAGATCTATCCATGATTAATCTAAGCATTGATGATTATTTTCTTTGAGTCATCACCCCAATATTCAAAATCAGGATCTTTAGCTTGACCAACTTTATTCTTAGCCATAAACTCTTCAACCATCATTACACTTTCTCTTTTTCTTCTTGCTGCCAGTTGAGCATCTTGTGCAGTCCTTTCATGATCTTCGAATTCAAAATCTTCTTGTCTTGAAGTGTCCAAGAGAGGAAGATTGAGTGCAATTATTATTCCTTGAAGAACTTTAAGAGCTAGCTCAGTATTGGTCTCAGCATGGGTCTCCTTTCCCTTTCTGGCTTCTTCAAATATCTTCAATTCAAGAGATTGAGAAGAGGTTGTCATAGAGCCAGATAAGGTTTGAAAGGCATTTTCTAAATCAAATTTTAGATCATCTTTCATTTTCTCAGCTTCTCCTATCATAGTGGTTGTTGTGGACCACACATATTCTTCAATATGATTTGAGGCCTTCTCTATCACCTCATCAGTTTTACTGACATAATTTTTAACATAGCCCATGTCTTTCTCTGAAAGTTAGAGACTTTTGTTCATGGATCTTATAATGGTGTTCTGATCTATAACTAATTTCTCTGGTAGATAAACCACTTTGTCATCTGGCTATTTTGGTAGACTTTGTCTTCCTTTATGACCTTGATCTCAGTCATCATCTCAGCTTTCATATCTAAATAGATGTATCTATATATTCCTTGATTGAAGACATGTGCCCATCAATCAGTGTCTTGATTGAACTTAGAAGAAGTTCATTTGAATGTGTAGAGGTTGAAGGTTGCTGTTAAACAATGATAGGTTGTTTGAAAGTTGCTGTTGGAACTACAGGTAGGCTTTTCTCTTGATTTTCTAGACCATCACACTCAACTAGAGTGGATGTCTTAGCTGCTAGGGTGGATGGAATTATCTCATCCTGAGCAGGGACCCTTGTAGCATGCACATTGTGAGCATTATCAACAGTTGGGAAGTCTAGAGGATTGGGAGCATCATTGTTATCTCCAACATGATCTCCTTTATCTTGAACATAAACTTCACCTTCTCCATCATTCTCTCCTTTATCTGGAATGTTGTCTGATCCTAGATCAACAATAACAACAACATTTGCTGCTGGGATTTCAGAGTCTGATTCAGAACAGACTATCCTAGCCTTCCCAGGTCCTTTGATTAACCTTTTCTTTTTATCTTTTACCTTAGAGGGTTGACTCATGGGAAGCACCCTTATGAATCTATCCAAAGTCTTAATGTCCATTCTTTTCAGGTAATGGATATTTGAACCTTTGGAGCTGACAAACAGGTCAGGGTAGGAATTTAAGAGGTAAAAAGAAAGTAATCTTCCCAAATTAGGGGTTTGGAGACATTCTTTTATTCTCTGAAAGACTACATCAGCCCAGGATGTCCTTTTGTGTAGAACAATCCTTGCTATTAGCTCAAACATGTGTTTGGATATTGTATCATGAGATCCTGGCTTGCAGAGAATAACTTTCCCAACTATATCAGCTAATAGCTTTCCTTTCTGGTTAAAATTCTTCCTTTTTAGTGAGCTAGTCTTAGCATCACTATATTCACACCACTTCAGAGTTTTATCCTTTTCATCCTCAAAAACTTTGTCTTCATCATTGTGGAATGATGACAGACGTAATGCTTTTTCATGTTTCCTTGGGGTAATTTTGGTCTTATCACTTCCAATCTTTGATTTCAGAGAGGTTTTGGAAGGAGATAATTTAACATTGCTATAAAATTCTAGAACCTCAGTTCTCATAATCGTCGATGGTTCTGAATTCATGAATTCCAGTCCTTGAGCATCTAAGGAGTTGAGTGACTTCTCTGATTACTAAAGGTGCATGTTGAAATCCATTCCTTACTATTTCATAGCCTTCTAGAAGTTCCTTTGCACACTTTGGCGCCATTTCGTCAAAAAGAAGAATCGCTGAGATGAGTGGGAAAGAGAGTTTGTCTCGACGGCTGGTGTTTAGGTTTTGTAAACTTATTATTATTGCTCTATTTATAGAGATTGAGTTTAAGTTTAGGTTTAAGTTTACCCAAGCGAGGAATATTGATTTAACTTATCAATTTAATTGATTTAATACCACTGGATTCTTAATTAAGACTTGATTTAATTAAAACGGACTGTCTCAGCGGATCCGCTGAAATGGAGTGATAAACCACTGGGATAGGGTATTATAACCCGCTGAAACCACTCAGCTGTCTCAATAGTTTCGCTAAGATCAATCACTTTTCTCAGCGGTTTAGCTGAAATCTTCTCAGCTGTTTCAGCTGAACTAACTGCCTAGCAGTGAACATTATAATTTGTAGTCGAGGAATAACAATGGCATATGAATACTCAAATGAAAGGTAAATAACTAATCAACACTTAACATTCCTAACTCAATTTTGAATAAATTAAACTTAGCCTCATCCAATGGCTTAGTAAAGATATCAGCTACTTGATTGTCTGTGGAGACATATTCAAGACAGATATCTTCACTTTCTAAATGCTCTCTAATTAAATGATATCTAATTTCTATATGTTTAGTCTTGCTATATGATACAGGATTCTTAGCAAAAGAAATTGCACTAGATGAGTCACAATATAGTGGAGAATGACTTACCTTGAGGTTACAGTCCTCTAACTGGTGTTGTATCCACAAAATCTGTGCACAGCAGCTCCCTGCAGTAATATATTCAGACTCAGCAGTAGATATTGCCACACTAGTCTGCTTCTTGCTGCTCCAAGAAATCAATCTCCTGCCTAGGAATTGACAAGTCTCACTTGTACTCTTCCTATCTACTTTGCAGCCTGCAAAGTCAGCATCTGAAAATCCAATTAGTTCAAAATCTTTGTTTTAGGGTACCAAAGGCCAAGAGTTTGACTGCCCTTAAGGTATCTCAAAATCCTCTTTGTAGTTGAGTAATGAGATTCCTTAGGGCATTCATGATACCTAGCACAAACACATGTTGCATACATAATATTTGGTCTACTAGCAGTTAGATATAACAAGGATCCAATGATACACCTGTACATGGATTCATCAAAGGGTTTTCCCTTCTCATCCTTGTCTAGGGAAATGTTGGACCCCATGGGAGTTTTCATAGTGGAGGCTGATTCCATCACAAACTTCTTAATAAGTTCCTAGTGTACTTAGTCTGAGAGATAAATATCCCTTCATCAGACTGTTTCACTTGGAGGCCTAGAAAGTACTTGAGCTGTCCCATACTGCTCATTTCAAACTCCCCTACATAATGTTGGCAAACCTTTTGCAAAGGTTGTCATCAGTAGACCCAAAAATTATGTCTTACACATAAATTTCTTGTCCTTTGTTTCCCTAAGAAACAATGTACTATCTATCTTTCCCCTGAAGAACTTGTTTTTGATGAGAAAGCTAGACAAGGTCTCATACCAGGCCATAAGGGGCTTGCTTTAGACCATATAAAGCTTTCTTAAGTAAATAAACACGAGAGGAATGAGTAGGATGAACAAAACCTGATGGCTGCTCCACATATACCTCTTCCTTCAGATTTCCATTCAGGAATGCAGACTTTGCATCCATTTGATACACCTTGAACCCCTTGTGGGTAGCATAGGCAAGGAATAATCTTACGACATCTAACCTTACAACAGGGGCAAAGGTTTGGTCAAAGTTCATGCCTTCTTCTTGTATATACCCTTTGGCTACCAATCTTGCCTTATTCTTGATGATGACCCCATTCTCATCTAACTTGTTCCTGTAAATCCATTTGGTGCCAATTATGTTATGTCCATGTGGTTTTGGTACTAACTTCCATACCTTGCACCATTTGAATTTATGTAGCCCCTCTTGCATAGCTTGAATCCAGAAGGTGTCTTGGTTGGCTTCCTCAAACTTCTTAGGCTCAACCTGAGATAGGAAGCTCAGGAATATAGCTTCATTGTGAGCACTGCTTCTGGTGATCAAACCTTGGTTCTCATCTCCAATAATCAAGTTCCTTGGATGATCCCTCAGATGCCTGGTCGCTGTAGGCAATCTGTCAGCATCCTACTGGACTTTATCTACAGCTACTTGTTCTTCATCAATCTGAACATCTTCAGCTTGAATAATCTCAATCTCTGAATTTATTCTGCTAGAGCTGGGTATGTCTTGTATAGACAACTCTTACATCTTTTGAACATTTCCTATCAATGTAGAAGTGATGTACCAGCCCTTATAAGGTAGGCTAGTCTCATCAAAAATAGCATGCATACATTCCTCAACTACATGATTCTTCTTGTTGAATACTCTATAGGCTCTACTATGTGAGCTATATCATACAAGAACACCAACATTGCATTTTCAGCAAACTTTATAAGTTGGGATTTTCCATTATTTAAATGTAGTATTTGCAACCAAAGATTCTAAAATATGAAAATTTTGGTTGTTTGCCTTTCAGAATTTCATAGGGGGTTTTCCCAAGGGCCTTATTAATGGATGCTCTATTCAGAACATAACAAGGTGTATTGACTACCTTAGCCCAGAAATATTCTATGAGTGAGGAGTCACTAAGCAATATTCTGTCAGCCTCTATCAAGGTCCTATTCCTCCTTTCAGCCACTCCATTTTGTTATGGAGTTCTTGGGGAGGAAAACTCTTGGGTGATACCAAAATCTTTACAAAACTTTGTCATGGCCCTAGAAAGAAACTCTGTGCCATGGTCAGTTCTACTTTTGACCATAGTACATTGTAGTTCATTCTGAATTGCCTTGACATAGTTTATAAAGATATCTAAAGTATCATATTTCTTCTTAATGAAGAATAGCCATGTATACTTTGAGTGATTATCAACAATCACTAGAGTATACAACTTCTCACCTAGGCTATAAATGGGCAAAGGACCAAACAAGTCCATATGAAAAAGATATAGACATTTTTCAGTGTCTTTGGAGCCAATACATTTAAAGGTGACCCAAGTTTGGTTACCAATTTGGCATGCATGACAGGGACCACTTTTAACACATTTTAAATCTGGATTATTTCTAACTGGGTTTTTAGAAAATAATCTGTACATTTTCTTATAATTAATGTGGGCAAGTTTCTTGTGCCATTGAACACAAACTAACTCACTCTCATTAGCTACAAGACACACATGAGATAAATAACTGTTGCAGATGAAATCTAAGCAATAAACATTTCCACTCTTAGTGCCTGAGAGAATGACCTCTAAGTCAATTGACTTTTTGATCAAGCACTTGTCATTGTGGAATTCAATGACATAGCCCAAGTCACATAGTTGACTTATGCTTACAAGGTTGTGTTGCAACCCTTCAACATAAGCTACCTTTGTTATTGAAACTATCACATTGTTAATCACACCATAGCCTCTTATGACACCTTTGTCAGATCCTCCAAAGATCACCTTTGGTCCATTCTTTGTTGGTATGTATTCTTTGAGTAAGCTCCTTGTTCCAGTCATGTGTCTTGAACACCCACTGTCCAAGTACCATATCTGATCTAGATGGGTACTTGAACTAACACGCAAGATAGAATTTACTTATCCTTAGGTACCCAATTAATTTTGGGTCCTAGATCCTTGTTAGCAACTATAAATACTTTCCTGGAAGGGTTTTGCTTGCCTGGAATGCCTCTCCTTACATTTGGCACATTGGGGTTATGCCAACAATCAATTGCAAAGTGACCCACTTTGCCACAACACCAACACTCATGAATGTTGTATCTTCTTTTCTGAACAGATTTAGAAGTGGGGATTTCCTGTTTTGGTTCAGTATAGAGGATAGCTACATTCTTCTTATTCCTGTCAGTAGTTACATGGCATGTTGCCTTCCTATAATTGGTCTCTGTAGACAATATCTTATTGACATCATCTGATTTTAACTTGGTGATGAATAGAAAATATTGCATATTTTTAATATAATTTCTAGCCTAATTTGGGTATTTTTGTATATGCAATATGTAAATTATTGAAATAATAGCTTGTTTTATCTTGTTTGTAAATATATGTAAATATATGTAAATATTATAAGTATAAATAAATATTGATATATTTTTAATACATGTATATATTTATGTATATATGTAATAATAAATAGTATATATATATTAAATACATATATGTATATATGTATTAATAATAAGTGTATATATATTATCAATATATATAATAAATAATTAGAGAGTATATATTAAAATATAATCTTATAAGTAATTTTGTAAATTAAATGAAAATTAAATTAAAAAATAAAAATATCTGTGTAAATTATAATAAGTATATTTATTGCTCCTTATATGTTGAAGGAACCGCTTGGCTCACTGGTTCTGGTCTTGGCTTGCAGCGCTGCTGGCCCGGGTTCGAATCCTGGCGCTGGCGGATTTATTGGGATTTAATTCTGTCTGCGCAATCCCACCCGTTTTTGCTTTTAATTAATTCTGATTCTAATTTAATATATATAATATACCCCTATATATTGTAGATAGAGCCGCTTGGCTCACTGGTTCTGGTCTTGGTTGCCCCCGCTGCCGCCCTGGGTTCGAATCCAGGCAAGCACACATTTTGCCAGGATTAATCCCGCTGCCGCCCTGCCCGCGCCCGTGCCCTGCTTCCCGCTGCCCTACCCTGCCTCCAGCTCAGCCCGCCAGCTGCTTCCAGCCCTCTATCCGCAGACCAGCCCAGCTCAGCTTCTTGAACAATCTCTTCTAGAACTGCCAGCTCTCTTCCAAACCATTCTTCCCCCTTTTTTTGCTAATTGCACCCCCCACTTCTTGCCTATAAATAAGAGGGGTTGGCCATTGTATTTGGGGTTCACAAATTCCAAACCTTGTAGGGGGTTTGTGTTCCACCTTTTGTATTTACTTTTATGTTTTTATTTTCTCACTCCTTGTTATCCTTTGTCTCCTCTCTTTGGTATGTAATATTTATTTTGTTTAAATGAAATAAGTTTTTACTCTTGTTTATCTTGTTCTTCATCTTGATCTTGTTTTTCTTTGTTCCTTTTTTGTTGTTTTCTTGTTCTTCATCAAGTTCTTGTTTTTGCTCTTTTTGTTCTTCTTTGTTTTGTTCATGTCTTGTTTTTCTTTTTTTTTAATTTTTGTTGGGTGTGTGAGTGTATGAGTTTAATTGTTCTTCTTTTATTTTACTTTTCTAAATTTTTGTTGGGTGTGTGAGTGTATGAGATTAAATTTTAAAAGATTTCATAATTAGTTTTTATGCTTTCATAATTAGTTTTAAGCTTTTATAAGTTAGATTTTCATGCTTTCATAATTAGATTTATTGCTTTCTTTATAGCTTTCATAACTTAGTTTTAAGCTTTCATAATTAGGTTATTTGCTTACATAAATAGATTTTCAGCTTTATTTCCGCTTTCATAAATAGATTTTCAGCTTTCTTTACAGCTTTCATAACTTAGTTTTTTGTCTTTTCTATCGCCTTTCTTGGTTTTTGCTAAACGCACACCAAGCCCGCGATTGTTATCATTTTTGTTTTCAAATTATTGCACTTGTTATCGTATTATCGCTTTTCTTGGTTTTTGCTAAACGCACACCAAGCCCGCGATTGTTATCATTTTTGTTTTCAAATTATTGCACTTGTTATCGTATTATCGCTTTTCTTGGTTTTTGCTAAACGCACACCAAGCCCGTGATCGTTATCATTTTTTATTTTAATTAATGCATAAACTTTCATCTATTTTTATATCCGATAAAACAATACGCGTAGCTCGAAGTAACAATACTCGACGGGACCCAGGACTAAATACGACCTTGATATGATTTTTCTAAATCGTATATACTACACGCGATAGGTGCGCTTGCCTCCTACGTCGTTCGTTATTTTCTTATCAAGTTTTTGGCGCCGTTGCCGGGGAATTTCATCGATATTGCGAAAAAAGTATACACTATTGATTTTATCATCTTTAAAAAATCAAAAAAATTAAAAAACCCCAAAAAACCCAAAAATATATGTTTTCTCTTTTTCTTAAGCTTTAATTTGTAAATATAAAAAAATTAAAAACCAAAAACATGATGAAATATTCTTATAAAAAATCCAAAAATATTTGTTCTTCTTTTTTCTTTTTCTTTTTCTATTAAGTTACTTTTATTTTTATTAAGTATTAATTTGTATATAAATGTGCATATAAGAAAACTCAAAAAATGATAGGATTTCTATTTGTTTTTCATTAAGTTTTTTTTAAAATGCATATTTGAAAACATATTATTTCAAATTTCAAAGTGAAAAAAAAAATAATGAAAGACTTTAAAACCAAAATCAAAATGAATTCTAGGAATTTTAAGATAGGACAATAGATAGTTTTCTCGAAGTAGGATTACTCGACAGACCCGAAAGGGGATTTTTGTCGATATTTTGAAAAGAGGAAACCCCGTTGCTTTTACCTTATTATTTCTACGTTTTCTTCTTTGCTTTTCATTTTAAAGATTTTCTTTATTAATTTTGTTTTTTTTCTTATGTTTTAATATAAATTTGAATATGCGTATTTCAAAAATGATGAAAATACATTTAGAAAACTCCAAAAAAAATATATGTGGTTTTATTTTATATATATTTCATTCTTTTTGTGATATAGAAAAAACCAAAAATCATAAATGTTCTTTTTACTTTGTTTTTCTCTTTCTTGTTCTTATTGTTTTTGTTCCCTTTTTTAGTGTCATTATGTATATAAATGTACATATAAGAAAAAAAAATTAATATAATATTGTATCTTTCTTTTTGTAAATACCTTTTTCCCTTTCTTTCTTTCTTTCTTATTTTTATTTTTAGGTTTTATATATGTAAATATTTGGCTAAATTTTGAAAAATAAAAAAAAATGATGATGGAAAAACTAAAAAAATCCCACCAAAAAAAAATTAATTAATTAAGTATTTTTGGCTTTCTTTTTTTTTTCTTTTTTTCATCTTTCCTTTTTTCTTGCTTTTCTTTTTGTTAAGTGTTTATATATATTCTTATCATATTAAAAATCCAAAAAATGATGAAAATATTGATTTGAAAAATCCAAAAAAATATATGCTTTTTTTTTCTTTCTTTGTTTTTTTTTATCTTTCTTAAGTTTTATTACTTATTAAGTTTTATTTTGTATATAAATATGCATAAAGAAAAAAATGATATGATTTCTATTTTATTTTCATTAAGATTATCTATGCATATTTAAACAAAACAAAATAATACTCTAATTAAAATGACAAAATAATGGAAAATTTTGAAACATAAATCAAAAAGAATTTTTGGAATTTTTGAGATAGAATAATAGGTAGTTTTCTCGAAGTAGGATTACTCGACAGACCCGAAAGGGGATTTTTGTCGATATTTTGAAAAGGCGAAACCCTATTACTTTTATCCTTTCATTTCACTTCTTCTTCTTTGTTTTTTATTGTAAAGCTTCTCTTTATTTTTCTTATTTTTATTAAGTATAAAGGTTTTTATATATATATGCATATTTTAATAATGATGAAAATATGTGTTAGAAAGATCTCCCAAAAAAATATATATAGTTTGCTTTATGTATATATGTTTTATTTTTTTGTAACTAAGAAAAATTGGAAAAACAAATAAAAACTTATATATATATGCATATGATTTTATCATTTTTATCCCCCCCCCCCCTTCTTTGTAAATAACCTTTATTATTATGTTTTAACATCTTTTGCAGGTAATTATTCCGGTCATCCCGTCTCCGAAATAGGGGCGTGCTTTTTTCCCCTGCTTTTTCCCCTCTTGTATTTTCTTTTTCCTCTTTTTCATGCTTTTGTACATATATAGAATTGTTCCTCATACTTACTTCAACATTGGGGACAATGTTGATTTTAAGTATGGGGGTATGGTATGATGTTTTCCCCCTTGGTAATTATTGTCCCCCATTTTTACTTAGAAAAAACCAAAAAATGACAAAATAAATAAAATAGCAAAATTTGTTACAACATAAAAAATTATTTGTTATAACATAACAAAATTTGTTATGACATAATAAATTATGTTGCAAGATCTTTGTCCCTCTTATAAATGTTTATGTCCCTCTTATAAATGTTTATAAATTATGTTGCAACATCTTTGCAACATCTTTGTCCCTCTTACATAAAATTCAAAAAATCCAAAAAAAAATCATTAATTAACTTAGAAAAAACAAAAAAAAAATAAAAATTTATAAATGTTTTATGTTTATGTCTTTTATTTGTATATAAAAATCCTTATTTATAATAATAAATCAAAATCCAAAAAAAAAATGATGAAAAGTTTTACTAAAAAAATTTTGTTATAATAAAATTCACAAAAAATTTGTCATAACATACAAAAAATATATATGTCTTTCTCTTTCTTTTTCTTTCTTTTCCCTTTTTTTTAGTATTAATGTAAATATATATGTATTTACATATGTATTTTGTTATAAATCAAAATCCAAAAAAAAAATTATGAAAAGTTTTACTAAAAAAATTTTGTTATAACAAAATTCACAAAAAATTTGTCATAACATACAAAAAATATATATGTCTTTCTCTTTCTTTTTCTTTCTTTTCCCTTTTTTTAGTATTAATGTAAATATATATGTATTTACATATGTATTTTGTTATAAATCAAAATCCAAAAAAAAAATGATGAAAAATGTATTTAAAAATTTGTTATAACAAAACATATTTTGTCATAACACCAAAAATTTTTATATAAATTTTTATTTTTCTTTCTCTTTCTTTTTCTTTTTTAGTATTAATGTATATATTTTACCAAAATTAAAAAAAAAAAATCTGATGAAAAAAATATATTACAAAAAACCAAAAAAATATTTTGTATGTATTTTTGCTTTTCTTAATTTTCTTCTTTCTTTTTGTTACTTTGTTTTTATTAAGTATTTATATATGTATTTTGTTATAAAAAATCAAAATAATAATATGTATATCTTAAAAACTCCAAAAAAATAATGAAAAAAACTTATCAAAAAAATCCAAAAAAAGAATAAAACCCCTACTTTGCTTTTTGTTACTTCTAAGGCTAGGTTAGGTTTATCTTTAAGCGTTTTTCATTATTTTTGATTTACTAAATCAATTTTATTTATTTCATAGTTTGAAAAATTTAAATCGAGGAATTTTCAGTAGTAAAGAAAATCTTGCGATCTTAATTTAATTTGAGAACAGAATTTTTAGCACTACCTCGAGTTAACCCTAAATAGATTCGCTTTTGTATTAAATTGGCAAACCATCTTTAGATTCAATTATTCTAACTCAAACTTGTGAAACTTTAGGAATATTCTAATCTACTAAATTTTGCTCTCAAATCCTTTTTTATTATTCTAGTTTTTCTGTTGAAACCCTCACCCCTTTAGCTTGGCATAAAAAGTAAAAGAAGAAGTTTTAAAGGAAATCATGTGTCAATGGGAATAAAAAGATTCCGTAAACACAGGCACCCAATATTGTTAAAAGAAATCTCGTGTCAATGGGAATAAAAAAATTAATAATTCCGTAAACACGGGCATTGGGTTAAGTTGAGAAAAGATTTCATTTATCCCGCGTAAACCAACGCTGGGTATCAAAGCAAAACCACCAAAAAGGTGGGGTGAGAGGATACAATCCATCACCCCTAAATCCAAGCACTCTTCTTTTTGCCAAGGCTACCCTTTTTCCCTACCCCTTAGCCAATAAAATTGTAGGCTAGATTTTAATTTAAAAAGTTTGCGAGAGCATAATTAGTAGGTTTTATTTATTCTTAAAAATTTTCTTTAAAAAGTTAAAGTTTTATATAATTCTACTCTAATTAAAGGCGCCAAAGACTGCAATATTCGACGCTATTTAGCTAACTTTAGAAGTCTCGCTAAAACTTTTTCGCTCTTTTTAAATCATCTTCATAATTTAGGACTTACCTCTATAAATCTCCTAAATTTATTTCGATCTCACTTTTGATTAAATAAAAACTTTAGTAATTAGAAATTTTATTAAACGTCTTATAGGTATCCCTTACT
The DNA here is from genome assembly GCA_033032865.1 of Dactylorhiza incarnata. Lineage (NCBI taxonomy): Eukaryota > Viridiplantae > Streptophyta > Magnoliopsida > Asparagales > Orchidaceae > Dactylorhiza > Dactylorhiza incarnata. The sequence goes on from JAWHQI010000028.1 coordinate 14,321,031, forward strand.
TTTGCTCTGGAATAGCAAAAGCTTAAGTATGGGGGTATTTGATGAATAGAAAATATTGCATATTTTTAATATAATTTCTAGCCTAATTTGGGTATTTTTGTATATGCAATATGTAAATTATTGAAATAATAGCTTGTTTTATCTTGTTTGTAAATATATGTAAATATATGTAAATATTATAAGTATAAATAAATATTGATATATTTTTAATACATGTATATATTTATGTATATATGTAATAATAAATAGTATATATATATTAAATACATATATGTATATATGTATTAATAATAAGTGTATATATATTATCAATATATATAATAAATAATTAGAGAGTATATATTAAAATATAATCTTATAAGTAATTTTGTAAATTAAATGAAAATTAAATTAAAAAATAAAAATATCTGTGTAAATTATAATAAGTATATTTATTGCTCCTTATATGTTGAAGGAACCGCTTGGCTCACTGGTTCTGGTCTTGGCTTGCAGCGCTGCTGGCCCGGGTTCGAATCCTGGCGCTGGCGGATTTATTGGGATTTAATTCTGTCTGCGCAATCCCACCCATTTTTGCTTTTAATTAATTCTGATTCTAATTTAATATATATAATATACCCCTATATATTGTAGATAGAGCCGCTTGGCTCACTGGTTCTGGTCTTGGTTGCCCCCGCTGCCGCCCTGGGTTCGAATCCAGGCAAGCACACATTTTGCCAGGATTAATCCCGCTGCCGCCCTGCCCGCGCCCGCGCCCCGCTGCCCGCGCCCGTGCCCTGCTGCCCGCTGCCCTACCCTGCCTCCAGCTCAGCCCGCCAGCTGCTTCCAGCCCTCTATCCGCAGACCAGCCCAGCTCAGCTTCTTGAACAATCTCTTCTAGAACTGCCAGCTCTCTTCCAAACCATTCTTCCCCCTTTTTTTTGCTAATTGCACCCCCCACTTCTTGCCTATAAATAAGAGGGGTTGGCCATTGTATTTGGGGTTCAAAATTCCAAACCTTGTAGGGGGTTTGTGTTCCACCTTTTGTATTTACTTTTATGTTTTTATTTTCTCACTCCTTGTTATCCTTTGTCTCCTCTCTTTGGTATGTAATATTTGTTTTGTTTAAATGAAATAAGTTTTTACTCTTGTTTATCTTGTTCTTCATCTTGATCTTGTTTTTCTTTGTTCCTTTTTTGTTGTTTTCTTGTTCTTCATCAAGTTCTTGTTTTTGCTCTTTTTGTTCTTCTTTGTTTTGTTCATGTCTTGTTTTTTTTTTTTTTAATTTTTGTTGGGTGTGTGAGTGTATGAGTTTAATTGTTCTTCTTTTATTTTACTTTTCTAAATTTTTGTTGGGTGTGTGAGTGTATGAGATTAAATTTTAAAAGATTTCATAATTAGTTTTTATGCTTTCATAATTAGTTTTAAGCTTTTATAAGTTAGATTTTCATGCTTTCATAATTAGATTTATTGCTTTCTTTATAGCTTTCATAACTTAGTTTAAGCTTTCATAATTAGGTTATTTGCTTACATAAATAGATTTTCAGCTTTATTTCCGCTTTCATAAATAGATTTTCAGCTTTCTTTACAGCTTTCATAACTTAGTTTTTTGTCTTTTCTATCGCCTTTCTTGGTTTTTGCTAAACGCACACCAAGCCCGCGATTGTTATCATTTTTGTTTTCAAATTATTGCACTTGTTATCGTATTATCGCTTTTCTTGGTTTTTGCTAAACGCACACCAAGCTCGCGATTGTTATCATTTTTGTTTTCAATTTATTGCACTTGTTATCGTATTATCGCTTTTCTTGGTTTTTGCTAAACGCACACCAAGCCCGCGATCGTTATCATTTTTGTTTTTAATTAATGCATAAACTTTCATCTATTTTTATATCCGATAAAACAATACGCGTAGCTCGAAGTAACAATACTCGACGGGACCCAGGACTAAATACGACCTTGATATGATTTTTCTAAATCGTATATACTACACGCGATAGGTGCGCTTGCCTCCTACGTCGTTCGTTATTTTCTTATCACTTGGCAGCTAAGCAAGAGTTGATGACATTAGATACTGCACTATTAGACTTGTTTATAGTCCTGAAAGCAGCCATGGGTTTTGCTAGAAAGGATTTGGAAGAAGAATCTTCCTTCATCTTGAGTGAAGGGGTTGAGGTATCAAACACAAATGGTCCATGATGGTCCATCTGGATTTCCTCATGAGGGGCCTTTAAGGCACTCAAGCCCGTTCCCTTCCTACCACAATAGCTGTGAGCTATACGGATCTTGCTATTGGATCTACCATTCAACAAGTGACCATAAATGCTTTCTTGGTCATACTTGTTGGAGGGCAACAAAACCTTCACGAAGGAAGTCTTAGGCTCAATTGGAGCTATGACTTTACCCTTTATGCTAGCAGTTGCTGCCCACTTTTATTGCTTTGGGAGGAGAAAGAATCAATGATAGGCAGCACTGACTGAGGCTTGGAGAACTGAGCCACTAGCTTCCTCTCCTTGAGGAGTTTCTCTTCAAGATCCTTGATGATCTTGTTCTTCTGGCTTATGGTGCTCAGTTGGATAATTGTAATTCCCTTCAACTGGCTAATTTCTTTACTCATCTAAGCTAGGTGGGTAGCAGACACAGAGAATTCAGTTTTTACCTGCTAAAGGGAAGAAATTTCCATAGCCTGCCTCTTGGCTAGCTTCTTGCTCTTTTTCAGAGCTTCCAAGAGGGAACCATACTTGTCAATCAATTGAATGACATCATCCTCTGATTCTGAATCACTTCCATCATTGGATAAACATGTTTCAGAATCAGGACCTGTCTCATATTCAGTAGAAGAAATAGGATGAGTTAATACCTGTTCAGCATTTGAAACATCCTGACTGTCTTCACCATCAAATATGGCCATTAAGCCACAACATCCACTGACATCCTCATCCTCCTCAGTGTCATTATCTGAGTGTGACAAAGGGCAACTTCATGGAGCCCATCTCCTTATGAACTCCAAGGGCAGCCATAAAGCAATAGTAGACTACTCCTAGTAGGATCATGTCAAACTGTTAAGTCCTTTTTGACCAACCTACCTATGATACCACTTGATAGTTAACTTTGTAGTAATCTAACTCATCTAGAGGGGGAAGGGGGGGGAGGGGGGTGAATAGGTTTCTTTGCTTCTTCTACTATTAATTAGTTATTTAGATGATTATTGTTAAGTAGAAGCAAACACACAGAAAACACACAACTATTTATAGGGGTTCCCCAAGACAATGAGTCTATGGGAAGTCCACTTTCCCTCTACATCTTTCTAACAGTGTGTTAGATAAGGCAATCTCCTCCAACAGCTCAGCTCAAAGAGCTTACAACATAGATCACACAGGATCTCTCAGGTTTCCTCCAAAACCCTACCTCAGGCCAGCAACCCTACCGCTCAGAGTTATCCAACTCCTACAACTCAGAAACCCTTCTGGTTTCCTACCTCAAGCCTATCAAGAAGCCTTACACTCAGGCTGGGAGTACAGTCCTACAACTCAAGTACACATGCCTTATAATCTTAGAGTACTTCTGATGCTACAACAGCCCTACAACTCAAGATGTTCTTACAGTAATGACAGTTTATGTTTCTACAACAGAAGATAATATATAAACCTTCAGCTTTTGTTCTTCTGATGCTGTAGCACAGTAGATGTTGTCTTGAGCAGGGCTTGATAAGGCTTCAGTACTGCTCCGCTTGATCTTCCTCTTCAGCTGAAGGAAAGATTCACTTGTTCTTCTGAACTTGATCCAGCAAGAACAACAGTTTTTGACTTGCTCTTTATAGCCATCAATCTAGAGATATCAGTTGTGCAAGCTCCTATTTCATTGACCTAACATTCTCTTTTATACCTCCAGCAGGCATCAAAGGATCTTTCCATTGCCTAGTCACAGCATGGACAAGAATAGAAAAGATTATCTTGCTTTCTTGTCACTTGCGCCAAAAATAGATCCTGCCTGATTAACATTCATATTTGAATCTGTCTCGACGGATGGGATGAGACAGGCTTCACTCTCAGCGGTAGAAATAACCTGGAACTTAGCGGATCCGCTGAGACAGTTAGCCTTCTCAGCGATTTCCTTTATATGCAGCTTAGCTAAGACAAACTTCTTCTTAGCGGCTATACTGCTGCGTCTCAGCGGTTCAGCTGAGACCAGACTGTTGTCTCAGATGGTTTTGACAGTGAAACCCAGAGACCTATTCCAAGATTTGGAAAGACTTAAGCCTATATAAACATGATATAAAACGGCTTATCAAATACAATATGCACTTAGCATTGTATGTGGTGCATCTTCAAATCTAGGGAACATTAAAGGGCAATATTCCCAACAATTCCTAAAAATCTCCCCCTATTCAAAGAAGTCAGAACCTCATGTGACAATAGACATATAGATATAAAATTTTAATAAGACATAAATACTTAGAGAGCAAAATCATTCCAGTTTATATAAATATGTCAGAAAATATAGAGTACTACATTAAGACAAAATAAGTGAAAATCCAATAAAAGTTTAAGGCAAACAATAAAGTTTTTCAGGTCTCTCCAACATCTTTCCTCTTCTATCTTTGGAAATAACCCAGAGGATTAGGGATATATCTTGGAGGAGGAGGTGATCCATTTGGATGATTCCTCCCGTGAATCTTCCTCTTTGCCTCTTGTTTTTCATGCTTGTCCCACTCTACTGAATTCTAATATCTGGAAGTGTTGATACCTAACTTTCCAGAATTTTCCCATATGTACAAGATGATGGTCTTGGACTCAGAGGTCCACACTATATAATTAGGTAAGTTCTGTATTTCTAACCTCCTTCTTTGTCCGGGCAACATTTCCTCTTCAATGGGGGCAATCTTCCTTTTATGAGATGAAGATGGCCCTGCTTGATCAGCTGGGGAGAGTAGTCATAGTCATCCCAAGATTCTTTATAGTTAGCTGGAGGAGTGTAATCATAAGCAGCTGGAGTGAATTCTAGTTCTGGCGAGTAATTTCATGGTGATAAATCCTGGGCCTCCCTAATGGCATTGGACATCCATAGAGCTTGTTGAGCAGTTTGTTGAGTAATGGTCTTCTCCCCCTTTTTTATTTCTTCAAATACATATTTGCATATAGCTTCATGAGAATTAGATATCTTCTGTTCCAACATGTTCACCCCTACAGTCATGGTGTTCTTTGTTTGTAATTGATGCTCATCCAGCAATTGACTGCAGAAGTCCATTCTATCTTGTATATTTATCATGTTTTTTGCCATGTTGTGTGATGTTGCTTGAAAGGCTAAGTGAAGAATTTCTCCAGTTGCAACTTAATTATCCACTATTGATTGCAGGCCTTGGTGGGTCATGTCATTTTGATGTGTAGTGACATCTACAACATTTGCAGCTTTCATGAAGAAATGAAGGGTTTGAGCATTCAGATGATGCATTTCTTCTTGCAGAGTTGTAATCTTTTCATTCATCTTTGTCCTCAATCCTTGGATTGTCTTTTGTAAAAAACTCACTATTTGTTTCCTTTGATTGTCCAGCAGGATTTGTAGTTGATCTAGTAGAGAACCATGAGGTACTTCATGTATTGATGGAGATAGAACCTTGGGCTCTTCTGGAGCAGTACTGTGTGATGGACCTGTATAAGCCTCATAGTCCTCATACAGGCAATCAGGAATGGAAGTCTGGGAGGTGAGCTTGTGAGTGTCTGACTCTTCCAACACGCTCTTTTCTTTCCATAGAACTATCTCCTTCCCTATGAGGAGTAATTCTTATGATTCTTCTTGGACTGGTAGTGGTGCTAGTGTGGAGTCTATAATCATCTTGATGACCTGCTCAATTTCATCCAGCTCAAGACCAGTGTAACACCCTCCCTGTTACATAGAATATAGCAGTAGGCCCGGCCGGGACCCTACACCATATTAAACGAATAGAAGAGCGCATTACATAATTAGTTTCAAATAGTTTATAAGAAAACCATTCCAGCACATAGAGTCACACAACAGAAGCATTTATTACATTAAGGAAAAACCAGTTCACAACTTGTCCACTTCAACAACTAGGAATGAAAATACAATAAGATTTGTTTATAAAATGTTTACATCAAAAGTGGCTTCCAAACATCGGCACGCAGGCTGACCACACATGAAAAATAGTAAACAAAACACTTTGGCCTTCGAGGGCTAGCAAATCTCAGAAGCTGGGGTTCTACCCCACTATTTCCCGCTCGTCTCGCCAGGACCTGTGCAAACAAATCCACCAAATAGTGGGACAACAAGCAACCGGTCAGCTGTAGCTGACCAAGATTATAACGACCCCACCCCATTCCCGGGGTGGTGGTACTCCTTCCCTGCATGCAAGAGTTAGCAGCATATATACACATATATCCGCAATCAACACCAGCGTAGGCATTTACAACCGTCTGCTTCGTGCTCTCAAGGCACACTTTGGCATACTCCTCGAGTTACGGACGCTGTCTTAATTCAACTTAGACAACTATGAGCTTTACTGTCAGGACCGCCTCATCCTACAGTTCCTTTTCCCAAAATTCCCTCAGTCAAATGGAGGTGCGAACTCATCACTGACTAGCTAAGGGACTGGTTCGGTTCAACTAGGCATGTGCTCACTCATCGCGATCAACTCTGCATGATGCGGGTAAGCTTTCACCTTGTGCCCGTTACTCGAAGCTAGGCTCTCCAGGCCCTTCAGCTTCTGTTGTGCACACCCAGTGCTACACAGGCTTCACTGGTTTTGACCAGGAGCTAACGCCATTGTTACAGTTAACAATGGGCATTAACTAACAGAACGCAGTTCTGCTAACTTTTTCCGGGTATTTTCTGGGAAACCCCTCCAGAACTCCTTGTAGCACGCCTCAGTACTCAGAACCCGAAAAACACAGCATATGACACGGAGTTTTCTCCGGCACGCAACAAGCAATAAACATCACCAATCCATACCAACCTATCCAGATGGGCTTCACACATCATGCCTATGTCTGTACCTCGAATCCAGACTCTATATGCAATTCCTATGGGGATAACATCAACCCACCGAAAGAACCCATCTACTAATTAGTAGAAGTCTTCCAAATAATATGCAAATCAACGGACGCACATGTCCAAAGATTAGGCAGGCGAATCATTACCCTTGGTGCTCATTTTGGTGCCATAGAACTGAGATTGCACCGGCTGAAATTTGCAAAACAACTTCCTCTCCACGGAGTCAATCGATGGCATAAGCACACAAGCAGTCTCCTCCATGGATTTGCCCTGAAACAACTAGCCAAAAAGGCTCTCCTTCCTCTTCCTGATCTCTGCCTTTGCCTTTAGAGAGAGTCTAAGTAAGGAAATTGAGGAGAATCCACAGATGTGAGGTTATATATAAAACACCACTAACGCTGGCGTTAGCCCAAAGATGGTGGCCGAACTTATCCACAACTTCTTAAGGAAATAGACGAGAAACCTAACGTCGGCGTTAGCTATAACGCCAATCGAGTTGCGATCCCTTCGATTGGGTTATGGTCCCGTCGATCGAGTTGCGGTCCCGTCGACCCGTTGATAAGTCTACGATCCCGTCGATTGACCTTCGATCCTGTCAACTCGTCGACACGCCTGTCTTCTCGAACTCTAACGCCTGGCGTTATCCCTAACGCCTTGCGCTACCTCTCAGACTTCACCAAAATTTGAATTCAGTGCACTTGAAACCTGGGGTCTTACAATTTTCTTCCCCTTAAAGAAATTTCATCCCGAAATTTTAACAGTGCAAAGAAACAAAAAGATACAAAATATAACTTGTACCTCAACGGAATAATTCAGGAAACTCATCACGCATGGTTTGCTCACGCTACCATGAAAGCTCCTCCCGACCGCAATTGTTCCAGCAAACTTTGACCATCTTGATCAGTTTATTCTGCAGTTGCTTGACATCAGTGTCTTTGATGCAAATAGGCATGACCATCGCCTTCAGCCCATCATCGACCGACACTTGATTCGCCACTAGAACCTGGCTAGGCTCTGGCACAGCTTTCCTCAGCTCAGAGATGTGAAACACATCGTGCAATCCGCTCAGCTCCATCGAAAGAGCGAGCCGATAGGCAGCTTCACCAACACGCTATAGTATCTCAAACGGGCCAAGGTATCGCGGACTCGGCTTTTTCTAGCATCGAATCCTTGACAATCCCTTGAAAGGCTTGATCTTGAGATACACCCAGTCGCCCACGGTGAACTCAACATTTCTGTGTTTGGCATTATAGTATTTTGCCTGCCTATCTTGCGCCACCAACAATCTCTCCTGGATTATTCGGATAGTCGAATTCGCATCTTTGACTTCCTTCCGCTTAAACAGCTTCGTCTCGCCTGTCTCCGCCCAAGCCAATGGAGTACAACAAGCTCTACCATAGAGGGACTCGAAGGGTGCCATTTTTATACTTGTTTGATAGTTGTTATTGTAAGTGAATTCGATCATGAACAAATGATCTTCCCACTTTTTACCGAAGTCCAAGACGCACATGCGGAGCATATCCTCCAAAGTTCTGTTAGTAAGTTCAGTCTGTCCATATGTTTGAGGGTGGAAGGCAGTACTAAACTTCAACTTTGTACCCAACAACTGGTAGATTAGCCCCCAATCTTGTGAAGTAAGGCGCCCATCTCGGTCACTTACGATGCTACGGGGCACACCGTGCAATCGTACAATGCTATCAACGTATAGCTTTGCTAACCATTCCACTGAATCGTCCTGCCGGTTCAGAATAAAGTGGACTACCTTCGTCAAGCGATCCACGATCACCCAAACAACATCATTCCCACCCTGCGATCTCGGCAAACCGTACACTAAATCCATAGAAATGTCATCAAATTTCCATTCCGGAACATGCAACGACTTTAGGAACCCACCAGGTTTCTGACATTCGGCCTTCACAAGTGCGCAAGTTTTACACTTTGCCACGTAAAGGGCAATTTACTTCTTCAAACCTGGCCACCAAAATAGCCTTTTCATATCTTGTTATATTTTTGTGCTCCCCAGGTGAATCAAGTACTTTGTATAATGTGCCTCGTACATCAACTCCTCCCACAATTTGCCCATATTTGGGACGCACAACTGACCATCTTTCCACACAAGACTGTCGTCCAACACAAACTCTACAGCAGACCCAACCTCAGTCTCTGCCAAGTAGCGATGCATGCTCGAATCAAGCTCCAAGGCCTATCGTATCCTGTCCGCGAGGTCGTATTGCACCTCCGTCCAGTTCAAGCATGCACTCATAGTAGAACTCCTCTCAACACAGGATGTCTCTTAGGCTTCCAAGTCACTGATCAGACATGAATCATGCATCTGAATCCAAGCTGGCTTGTGCAGAAGCTCTCCGGCTCAAAGCATATGCGATGATATTTCCCTTCCCAGGAGTATAGTGTATCTCGAAAGTGTAGTCCCCCAGGAACTCCATCCACCTTCGCTGTCGCATATTGAGCTCTTTATGATTTAGCAGATGCTTTAGGCTCTTATTGTATGTAAAGGTATCAACCTTCACGCCATACAAGTAGTGTCGCCACAATTTCAGAGCAAAGATCACGGCGCCAACTCCAAGTCATGGATCGGATAATTCCGCTCATGCACTTTCAACAGGAGAGAGCCATAAGCTATCACTTGACCATTCTGAAGAAGTACGTAGCCTAAGCCGCTCTCGGACGCATCGCTGTATATTTCATAGCCTTCTGTACCACATGACAAATATAAGATTGGTGTCGTGGTCAGACGACTCTTTAACTCCTCAAAATCTCGTACACACGCTGGTGACCAAACGAACTTCTGATCCTTCCTTATTAAAGTTGTGAGAGGAAGAGCAATCAGCAAAAAGTTCTCCACGAAGCGCCGATAGTAGCCGACAAGTCCAAGGAAACTCCTAACTTCTGCTACTGTCGTCAAAACGAGCCATTCCTGGATAGCAACTATCTTCACTGGATCCACTGCGATACCCTCGCCACTAACAACATGACCAAGGAATGCCACCGAGGCTAGCCAAAACTCACACTTGGAGAACTTGGCATACAGCTGACTTCGTCGCAGGGTCTCCAAAACTACACGTAAGTGAATCGCGTGCTCTTCTTCCGATTGAGAGTATACCAGAATATCATCAATAAAGATGATCACAAACCGATAAAGGAACTCTCTAAAGGTCCTATTCATCAGATCCATACACACTGATGGTGCATTCATCAATCCAAACGGCATAACAGTAAACTCATAGTGCCCGTAGCGGGTACTAAATGCCGTCTTGGGAATGTTGCACTCCCGAATCCTCAACTGGTAGTAGCCAGACTTAAGATCCAACTTCAAATACACCATTGATCCGACTAGCTGATCAAACAAGTCATCAATTCGAGAAATCAGATACTTGTTCTTCTCGGTCATCTTGTTCAATTCATGGTAGTCTATGCAAAGACGAAGTCTTCCGTCCTTCTTATTCATAAAGAGGATCGGAGCACCCCAAGGGGATGAACTTGGGCGTATATAGCCTTGCTCTAGCAACTCCTGTAACTAAACCTTCAACTCCACCATCTCCTTTGGCGCAATCCTGTACGGAGAGCTTACACAGGCTTGGCACCTCGCACCAGCTCTATTGTGAAGTCAATCTTTCGCTGAGGTGGATCCCCAGGAAGATCTTTAGGAAACACATCAGGATACTCTGAGATAATAGGAACGTCACTCAGACTAGGCTGAGGCTTTGTAGCCCCCACTAGCACAAAACACAATTATGCGCCTTGTCGAGCTGCCTTGACTACTTGGACAGTAGATATCAACGTCTTGCTCAATCCACGCAAACCAGCTAACGTCGTCACACACTCGGTATTCCGCCCCAGTGTGATCTCCTTAGAAGTGCAATCAATGTAGTCCTACTGCACCGACAGCCATCCCATACCAAAGATCACATCGAAGTCCGAAAGCGGCAATATTAGTGCTTCCAAATCAAAATCTTGACTTCTGATTCGTACCTTTACAACACAACCTCGATCCGCACGCATCGAACACCCATTTGGTATCATCACATTTAACCTTTCCTTTATCAATGACGAAGGCACTCCAAGTTGTTGTATAAAGGCCTCCGATAGAAAGGAATGCGAAGCGCCCGTATCAAACAGTGCTCTCATCGGAGAGCTAAATATTAGGACAAAGCCTAATACACACAAGGTTAACAAGCAACGCACAAGGTATGAAGTATAAAAAGCAACAAAAGTTGTATGCTAATGCATACCTGTCACCACATCACTTTGCTTTATGGCCTCCTGCTGACCAAGATTGTACACCCTAGGCTGGTCTGGAGCAGCATGGGATGCGGTTGACTCCACCGCATTTCCTTTCTCCGCTGTCTTCCCTTTCTGGGAGCCACTGCGACATTCACGAGCATAATGCCCCATCTTGACACAGTTATAATAGATGAGTGGGTCTCGCCCAGTCGTCACTATCGATACAGCTGATTGAGCTGACCCAGAAGGTCTCGCTCTTTTCGTCCATTTGCCTTGCCCAGACCTCACAGAGCTCGGTACTTTGAACTCTGGCTTTACCACAGCCAAGTCCTTTCTGCTTTGGGACCGCTTCATGTCCTTCTCCAAGGAATGAGCCGTATTGACCAGGGTCATAAACCCTTGCGTCATTGGCCCCGACAGAAGGAACCCCAATTCTTCTCGCAGACCTTCGTAAAACTGATTGGTCTTACGAGCTTCATCTGCAAAAGTCACGCCTGCGTACCTCCCCAACCGGGTAAACTCATGCAAATAGTCATCAATCATACTATCACCTTGATTTAGATGGTTGAACTGATTCTCCATCACAATCTGTTGAGAAGGTGGGAGATACCGCGCCAAGAACATTCTCGAAAACTCTTCAAAAGAGATGTTCGTCGGCTGCCTTCCTGCTAGCTGATGGAACTCCAACTCGTCCCACCGCAGCTGCGCCTCCCCATCAAGAAGGATGGTTACTAATGTAACCTTCTGACCTTCCTCTATATCAGTGGCCTTCAAGGTTTTTCTCACTCTCGATATCCAATCCACAGCTTGAGTTGGGGTCCCTTCCCCCGTGAACGTCGGAGGGTGGAAGCTCAGAAAGTACTGCAGCTGTTGGTCTGAATCTCTTCGCGCCCTCACCGGCACTGGTCTTTCGACCACAGGTTCAATTTCCACAACTGGCACCGAGCCACCCCATGGTAGGAGACTGTCCAGGGACATACCCTCCAGGTTGAGCAGTGAACATAGCGAACACCGCTTCAGCTACCATCCTCACTGTCTCATCAGAAGGAGGAGTAGGCACCTCAACTGGTGCACTGCTCGCAGTCAAATGCGGGGGTCGAGATGGCCCCGCGCCACTCCTAGCCGCCTATGCAGGCGCATAAAACACAATTAGCGACTAAGAGACAGCATGGGTCAATAAATGAACACACAAGTTCCACCACAATGCTACAATCATACATGTAATTCATTCCTAAAGTGGACAGTTATTGGTTATTTACATGACTTAACGACGACGTACAAATGTTCTCACCACCCCTTAAAAGAATTCGACCACGAATTCAAACGGAATGGAACGAGACCCGTGGTTGATACCAATTTGTAACACCCTCCCTGTTACATAGAATATAGCAGTAGGTCCGGCCGGGACCCCACGCCATATTCAACGAACAGAAGAGCGCATTACGTAATTAGTTTCAAATAGTTTATAAGAAAATGATTCCAGCACATAGAGTCACACAATGGAAGCATTTATTATATTAAGGAAAAAGCAGTTCACAACTTGTCCACTTCGACAACTAGGAATGAAAATACAACAAGGTTTGTTTATAAAATATTTACATCAAAAGTGGCTTCCAAAAATCGACGCGCAGGCCGGCCACACATGAAAAATAGTAAACAAAACACTTTGGCCTTTGAGGGCCAGCAAAGCTCGGCAGTTGGGGTTCCACCCCTCTATTTCCTGCTCGTCTCGACAGGACCTGGGCAAACAAATCCACCAAAGAGTGGGAAAATAAGTAACCAACCAGCTTTAGCTGACCAAAATTATAACGACCTCACCCCATTCCCGAGGCGGTGGTACTCCTTCCCTGCAGGCAAGAGTTAGCAACATATATACACATATATCTGCAATCAACACCAGCGCAGGAATTTACAGCCATGCGCTTCGTGCTCTCAAGGCACACTTTGGCATACTCCCCGAGTTACGCCTCCACGCTAAGTCTTATTTCAACTTAGACAACTATGAGCTTTACTATCAGGACCGCCTCATCCTACAGTTCCTTTTCCCAAAATTCCCTCAGTGAAACGGAGGTGCGACCTCATCACTGACTGGTTAAGGGACGGGTTCGGTCAGCTAGGCCCATCCTCACTCATCGCGATCAACTCTACACGATGCGGGTAAACTTTCACCTTGTGCCTATTACTTGAAGCTAGGCTCTCCAGGCCCTTCAGCTTATGTTGTGCACACCCAGTGCTACACAGGCTTCACTGATTTCGACTAGGAGCTAATGCCAGCGTTACGGTTAACATTGGACATTAACTAACATAACCCAGTTCTGCTAATTTTTCTCGGTACTTTCTGGGAAACCCCTCCAGAACTCCTTGCAACACGCCTCAGTACACAGAACACAAAAAACACAGCATATGACATAGAGTTTTCTCCAACACACAATAAGCAATAAACATCACCAATCCAGACCAACCTATCCTGATGGGCTTCACACAGCATGCCTATGTCCGTACCTCGAATCCGGACTCTATATGTAATTCCTGTGGGGATAACATCAACCCACCGGAAGAACCCAGCTTCTAATTAATAGAAGTCTTCCAAATAATATGCAAATCAACGGATGCACATGTCCAAAGATTAGGGAGGAGAATTGTTATCCTTGGTGCTCGTTTTGGTTCCATAGAACTAGGATTGCACCAGCTGAAATTTGCGAAACAACTTCCTCTCCACAGAGTCAATCGATGGCACAAGCACGCAAGCACCCTCCTCCACGGATTTGCCCTCAAACAACTTGCCAAAAAGGCTCTCCTTACTCTTGCTGATCTCTGCCTTTGCATTTGGAGAGAGTCTAAGTAAGGAAATTGAGGAGAATCCACGGATATGAGGGTTATATACATAACCGCTAATGTTGGTGTTAGCCACTAACGTTGGCGTTAGCCCAAAGGCGGTGGCCAAACTTATCCACAACCGCTTAAGGAAATCAATGGGAAACCTAACACCGACGTTAACTCTAACTCCAATCGAGTTGCGATCCTGTCGATCGGGTTATGGTCCCATCGATCGGGTTGCGGTCCCGTCGACCCATCGATCGGTCCGCGATCCCGTCGATCGACCTTTGATCCTGTTGACTCATTGACACGCCTAAGTCTTCTCGAACTCTAACGCCTGGCGTTATCCCTAATGCCTGGCGCTACCTCTCAGACCTCACCACAATTTAAATTCAGTGCACTTGACACCTGGGGTCTTACAACCAGTCTAGGCAGAGTCTTGCTAGTGTGACTCCCCCTCAATCACCTCAGTGATTGACCTCTCACCTTCTTCTAGCAGCTCAATCTCTTGGGCAGAGTTTTCTAGGAAGAACTCCCCATCAACTATTGTAATACCTTGGTAAGCATGTTCTTAGTGAACTTCTTCTTCTTCTACTATTTTAGTATGCGGGGTAGAAAATTCCTGTAGATCTTCTCCCAGATCCACAGTTTCAGTATACTGAGGAGCAAGTTCCAGATGAACTTCTCCCATATTCTCAGTTTCTTTTTCAGCAGCTTCCCTAGACACTTCCATATGTGTTGAGCTTTCTAAAGCTTCTGGCACCATAGTGACAGATTTGTTTGGGTTTACTTCCCCTATATGCTCCCCCTCAGCATGACTGGGGGGGTTGAATGGGGCTTGGAGTATGTTGTTTCTTCTTCTTCAGTCTTCTCTTCTTTTCTCTCATCTTTCCTTGCGGACTGCCTTCACTTTTCCTCTTCTCAGCTTATTGTTGCTTAGATCTTTGTCCTATTTTCTCTGATTTGGGGAAGGGCTTCTCCCACCTCTCAATTGTCTTGTAGTCTATTCTTTTAGGTAGTGCAATGGTACTTCAGGTGACTGATTAAGCTTTTCTCATAGGCATTTAGAGAAATATAGGGAGACAATTCTCCCCATGTTGGGGATGTTAAGCAACCCTTTAATTTCCTGAAGATGCGCTTACTCCAGTCAATCTTCTTGGTGACAATAATTGTAGTCATGAGATTGAACATTTCTTTTGATATTCTATCCTGTGAGTCTGGTTTGCATAATAATACTTTGCCTACAATGTTGGCTAATAACTTACCTGGTGGGTTCATGTTGCTCCTCTCAAGTGAGCCACGCTCTTCACCTGAATAATCACACCATTCCAGGGCTACCTCATGATCTGCCCTAGAAAATTCCTCTTCTTCTTATCCTTCAGAGAGGGCTGGTATGTCAAGCAGCTGACTCAAGTGTCTGGGGGTAATTCTCAAATTATTCCCAATGATAGTTGTTTTGATGTTTTTCCCTGATGCACTGACCTCTGCTCCTTTGAAGAACTCTTCGACACATTTTGGCATGATCCTTGTTGGTTTAGATAGTAATGTTTCAAGCCCTGCGACACTAAGAAGGAATATGACAATACGTATCTCTTCGGGACAATTTTTGAAGCCGCCCCGCACTACTTCACTGCCGGTGTTGATTTTGTCTGAAGAATTTGTCTTTGGCACCATTGGAGATGCAGAAGGTTTTTGGAGAGAAGGAGGAGAAAGCTTTTGCTGGAAGAGAGAGAGAGAGAGAGAGAGAGAGAGAGAGAGAGAGCGTGAAAGAATTGGTGTCGACTTTTGGATTTTTTACAGCCTATTTATCCTAATGTTTTCTGAAATTTCTGATTTAGTTACATAAAAAGGAAGTTGAATAGACGCGTACCTTATTAAATAATAGATTTGAGAATATCTTTTAATATGGTGTGCTAATATTCTTCCTTGTTTATGGCAATTTGTTTCTGTGTTTCCCCCATCAAGCCGATATTCTTCCATTTAGGACTTATGTTGGGTCCAACGTTCCTTCATTTGACCGATAGCGCCTTTCCTACTTCCTTAAAGAAAAAGTAGCGCCCTTCCCATCAGTCCGGGATTTTGGGATAGTTGGTTGCGCTTGATCCTACAAGTGGTATCAAAGGAGGTTGTAGGTTCGAGGCGGGGGGGGGGGGGGGGGGGGGGCGCTGATTAAATCCTGAAATTTCTCTAACTGTGTGGGTCCCAGCGGGTCAGGCGACCGCGACCATGCGAAAGCCACCTCTGAGCCATGTGGAGCACCTCTAAGCTGGCGGGTCATGCTGGACGCTGGGGGGGGGGGGGATTGTTGGGTCCAGCGTTCCTTCACTTGACCCGTAGCGCCTTTCCTACTTCCTTAAAGAAAAAGTAGCGCCCTTCCCATCAGTCCGGGCTTTTGGGATTGTTGGTTGTGCTTGATCCTACAAGTGGTATCAGAGGAGGTTGCGGGTTTGAGGTCGGGGGGGGGGGGGGGGGGGGGCGCTGATTAAATCCTGAAATTTCTCTACCAGTGTGGGTCCCAGCGGGTCAGGCCACCGTGGCCATGTGAAAAGCCAACTCTGATCCATGTGGTGTGCCACCTCTGAGCCATGTGGATCACCTATGAGCTGGCGGGTCGTGCTGAACACTGGGGGAGATTGTTGGGTCCAGCGTTCCTTCACTTGACCCGTAGTGTCTTTCCTACTTCCTTAAAGAAAAAGTAGCGCCCTTTCCATCAGTCCGGGCTTTTGGGATAGTTAGTTGCTCTTGATCCTACAACTTATTTCCTACACTCTTTGTTAAATGCCTAATATCTACTAACTTGCACAACATAATAGTTGTATAATAAATAATTTTAATGACCTAAACTATGGAAACTAATTTTGAAAGATTGGATGGGCATGAAAATTATTCTAAATTTAACATGCCTAATTTAATTTTGAAGAAATTGAATTTTTCTTCATCTAGAGGCTTGGTAAAAATATCTGCCACTTGTTTGTTAGTGGGGACAAACTCAAGGAAAATATCTTATTTCTCAACATTCTCTCTAATGACATGATATTTAATCTCAATGTGCTTGGTCCTGATGTGTGAGACAGGATTTTTAGCAATTGAGATTGCACTTGATGAATCACAGAATAATGTAGTTTTACTTAGCTAGATGTTGTAGTCCTGCAGTTGGATGTTATATCCAACTCAATTGGGCACAACAACTTCCATCAGAGATATATTTTGATTCAGCTGTTGAGATAGCCACACTAGTTTGCTTTTGCTGCTCCATGAAATTAGCCTTCTCCCAAAGAATTGGCATGCCCCTGAGGTGCTTTTCATATCTTCCTTGAATCCCGCAAAGTCTGCATCCGAAAATCTTGTCAGCTCAAAATCTTTACTCTTAGGTACCATGATCCAAGGATTGGTGTATCCTTAAGGTATCTTAAAATCCTCTTGACAGAAGAATAATGAGATTCCTTTGGGTTCACTTGATATCTGGCACAAACATAAGTAGAAAACATAATGTCTAGCCTACTAGCAGTTAGGTAGAGCAGAGATCCAATGATGCATCTATACTTGATTTCATTAAAAGGTTTTCCTTTCTCATCCTTATCCAGAGACACATTGGAGCCCGTTGGAGTTTTCATTGAAGTTGCATCCTCCATTTCAAACTTCTTTATAAGTTCTTTTGTGAACTTGGTCTGAGAGATGAATATACCATCCTCAAATTGCTTCACTTGAAGTTCTAAGATGTATTTCATCTCTCTTATTCTGCTCATTTCAAACTTCTCTTGCATAAGATTGGCAAATCTTTTACAAACGTTGTCATCTGTAGATCCAAAGATTATGCCATCTACATATATCTGGACTAGCAAATTCTTGCCTCTTTCTTTCCTTTGGAACAATATTTTATCTATCTTTCCCCTTAAAAACTTGATTTCAATGAGAAAGCTAGAAAAGGTCTCTCATACCAGGATCTAGGTGCCTATTTTAGATTATATACAACTTTCTTTAAATAGTAAACATGACTAGGGTGAGATGAATTGATAAAACCTGAAGATTGATCTACATATACTTCCTCTTTAAAATCTCCATTAAGGAAGGCAGACTTCACATCCATTTGATATACTTTGAATCCTTTGTGAGCTGCATATGCTAGAAACAACCTTATTCCCACCAATCTTGCTACTGGTGCAAAGGTTTTATCAAAATCTATTCCGTCTTCCTGTCTATATCCCTTTGCAACCAGCCTTGCTTTATTCTTAATGATAACTCCTTGTTCATCCATTTAGTTTCTGAATACCCATTTTGTTCTAATGACATTGTGGTCATGGGGCCTTAGGACCATCTTCCAGACTTTACATCTCTTGAACTAGTTCAACTTCTCTTGCATATCCAAGATCCAGGATGGATCAAAGTTGGCTTCTTCAAACTTCTTGGGTTTTACCTGAGAGAGATGCTCAAGTGGAGTACTTCATTCATTGTGCTCCTCCTTGTTTGAACTCCTTGACCTATGCCACCAATTATCTGACTCTGTGGGTGATTTCTCAAGTGTCTTGTAGTTGTTGGCATTCTTTCTGCAGTCTCTTATGCTATAGGTCCAACTTGTACCTCAGTCTGCTATGTTCTTTCTGCACCTTCCTGTACATCTTGTGTTTGACAGCTTTCTCTGATTAGTGCACTGGTGAAGTTATCTCACTTTCTTCTTGCTTGTCATTGATAGACAATTTTTCCAGCTTTTTGTTCAGTACCTGCAGCACTAAGAGAACTAGGTCAGTCTTTGTAGATCAGGTTGGTCTCATCAAATACAACATGAATGGATTCTTCTACTACTTGAATTTTTATGTTGAATATTCTGTATACTCAACCGTGGGATTATCCAACAAAAATACCCTCAAAAGCCTTTTCAGTAAACTTTCTTAGATAGTGCTTCCCATTGTTTAGTACATAACACTTCTAAAGATCTTGAAGTAGACTAGAATTGGTTTTCTACCTTTCACAAGTTCATAGGGAGTCTTGTTGTAATTCTTGTTGATTAATACCCAATTTTGCACATGACAAGCTGTGTTGACAGCCTCAACCCAGAAGTATTCTGGAAGTGAGGAGTCGCTCAACATAGTTCTACTAGTATCAATAAGGGTTCTATTCTTTCTCTCTGTAACTTCATTTTGTTGAGGAGTTCTAGGATAGGAAAACTCTTGAAAGATACCTAGGTATTCACTGAGCTTGGTCATGGCTTCTGATTGAAATTCAGTTCTATGGTCACTTCTGATTTTGGCAATGGAACTGCCCATTTCATTCTGGATTCGCCTGACAAAGTTAGTGAATATCTCTAGAGTATTAGACTTTTGCTTAAGAAAGAACACTCATGTGAACCAAGAAAAATTATCAACAATTATAAATGTATAGACTTTCCATCCTAAGCTGTGAATGGGCATAGGACTAAACAAGTCCATGTGCAGTAAGTACAAACATCTAGTGGAATCCTTAACCCCAATTGGTTTGAATGAAGCCTTTGTTTGCTTGCCCATTTGGCATGCATGATAAGGGATTTCATGACATTTCCACTGAGGGCTAGTCTCTTGTGTCATTGCACACAGAGACTTGCTCTATTTTCAACCATAAGACAGATTGAAGAATCTAAATTTGCACATAAGAAATTAAGGCAATAAATATTTCCACTTCTAGTGCCAGTCAGTATAATCTCTTCAGATTTCTTAATCAGGCACTCATCTGTACAACCTTGAATTCGCCGAGCGAACCCCCGGGACTCAAGAGGTATTTAAGACTTGTTTTTCCTCCAATGGCTGAGGACAAGAATAGGGGGGCGAGACCCCAGGGGGGGGCGA
Source organism: Dactylorhiza incarnata (assembly GCA_033032865.1). Classification (NCBI taxonomy): domain Eukaryota; kingdom Viridiplantae; phylum Streptophyta; class Magnoliopsida; order Asparagales; family Orchidaceae; genus Dactylorhiza; species Dactylorhiza incarnata. The sequence goes on from JAWHQI010000028.1 coordinate 14,340,888, forward strand.
GTCGCTAGCGCTGGCGGTAGCAATATCGCTAGGCGCTAGCCAATCTCGCTCAGCCCCAGTAGAGGAGCGAGACCAGCAAGGGGGCCGCCCCTAGCTGGGTCTCGCCCAGCCCCAGCAGAGGGGCGAGACCAGCAGGGGGGCTGCCCCTAGCTGGGTCTCGCCCAGCCCCAGCAGAGGGGCGAGACCAGCAGGGGGGCCGCCCCTAGCTGGGTCTCGCCTAGCCCCAGCAGAGGGGCGAGACCAGCAGGGGGGTCGCCCCTAGCTAGGTCTCGCCCAGCCCCAGTAGGGGGCCGACCCCCGGGTCTCGCCCCACCCGGTTAATGGGCTTGCCGAGCCCCGCGAGGTACCCCCTCTCGCCCAATTCCGGGGGAAGGGGTCGGTCTGCGCTTAGCACCTCAGAACAGCGGGATTTGGCTATTCGCAGGCCAAATCCGGGGGCATTTTGGTAACTTTGCAGGCAGTTTTTGGTTACTTGCAGCCCAACTTCAGAAATCCTATAAATAGGACCAAGGGGGCACCATTTGAAAAAGATCATTCTAGGCTAGCTCTCTCCCTCTCTCTCTCCCCACTTTCTCTCTCTAGTGGGTGAGGAGAGCCTCCAGTGGTGCCCAAGCTTAGTAGTGGCTTGGGAGGGGAAGTTCCTAAGGGGCTTCCGGGTATGTGGAGGGACCTCCCCACTAAGCCCTTGGTCCAGTCCATTGTTCCTCAACCTTCAACCTAGAGCTCTCCCTTGGGGGAAGTAAGGGTTGGTCGCCCCTCAGCTTGCTGAGGGACCCGAACTCCACAGAGACTGAGAAATCAGTTTCAACATCATCCTTGTGGAATGCAATCGCATAGCCAAGATCATACAGTTGACTTATTCTAGTCAGATTGTGTTGCAATCCTTCTACATAAGCTAGCCTTATGATGGTGACTATGTCATTTGAGATCTTACCATAGCCTTTAGTCTTTTCTCTGTCAGATCCTCCAAAAATGACTTTTGGACCATCTTCTACTGAGAAATATTCAGTTAATAGACATCTTGTTCTAGTCATGTGCCCGAAACATCCACTACCCAAATACTAGATAGGAGTGTGGTTGGTCTTTGTACACACCTGCAAAAAGAAAATCACTTCTTCATAGGCACCCAAATCTTGTTGGGTCATAGATTCTTGTTAGCATTAAATATTTTCTTCAGCTTCTGACCAATCTGAAATGCATTTTGGACTACTCCAGGTTTGGATGTTGGCATCCCATTAATTGCCCTTGAAACTGTTGGATTGTACCAGCATTCAATGGAAAAGTGGCCAACTTTTCCACAGCATCAACATTCAAACTTGTTGTACCTTCTTTTTGGGCTCACAACAGAAATTGGATAGCTTTTCCCGTGGTTTGAAGGATATCTGAATGGTACTGCATGTGAATCTTTGCATGACATATGGTGATGTGTTGGTTATGTCATAGGTTGCACAGCCACTTCCTAGCCCTTCCTTGCAGTTCTCCTTTCAAATTCTTTTTCTATGCCCTTGGTTCTGGTGTTGGCACCAAACACAAAAGGGCCATGATCTTTTAGTTCAATTTCTTCATGAGTTCCTTTGAAGGCACTTTTTCCATTGTGCACCTCTTTTGTTCCACTTCTGGACCATTCATTTTCCCATTGTCCATGGACATTATCTTGGTCATAACTATTTGAGGCTAGTAGAACCTTTTGAAAGATGCTTGGTTGAATTGGTGCTTTCCTTTGGCATCCACCTTCTCTCCTCCCTTTCTCTCATATCCTACACCACTTTTATATGGTGCTAAGAAGCTATCAATAATAGGAAGAATAGTTTGTGGCTTAGAAAAGTTAGCCACTAGCTTCCTCTCTTTGAGGAGCTCTCCTTCCAATTTCTTGATGGTCCTTTCTTTTTGAACCAATAGATCAGCTTGAAAATCAGTTATTTTCTTGAACTCAATTATCTTAGAGTTCATCTGATGGATTTTATCTAGCTTCTCATCAAATTGAGATTTCATGGGTTTGAGATGCTCAATCTCCCCATCCCATGTCTCATCTGATAGTTCATCTTCAGAAGTGCTGGGTTCATATTCCTCTGACTCAGCTGGTCTTCTGGGAGGGGATGAGGAATTCTCTTGGCCTTTTCTAGAGCTCTCAGCTTTTAGTGCCTCTAATTTTTCTTTGTTGTGCCCTTCTTCACTCTTCTTGGTATTCAAATGCAATTTATGGGACAACAATTTCCCAAACAAGTTTTGAGGCTAGATTTTGCACAGATTTCCCGTTTATCTTATTGCACATATCTTAATGTCTCATTCCTTGTTGAAGGATCTTAAGAACTTGTCATATTGGTCATAGTTTGTGAAGGCTCTTCCATAGTTCTTCAGCCCATTCACTATTCTAAAGAATTTCTTATATCAATCTGTTATATTGTCCTTCTTTTCTTGCATGAGGGCTTCATGCTCTTAATTTAATAGGGACTTCCTGTCATCCCTTACTTCCTTTGAACCTTCCATGTACACTATCAAGGTGTCCTACATTTCTTTTGTTGTTTGACAGTGAATGAGGTTCTGAAATGTGGAGTCATCAATGGCACTAACTAAAATATTTTTAGCCCTTTCATCCATTGTTGCCAAGATGACTTCATCTTTTATCATCTTTGAAAGTTTTGTTGGAACTCTCAGATTTGCATCAATAGTTGAGACCTTCAAGGAGATGAAAGGTCCCTCTTTAATGCTGGTGAAAATCCTAGGGTCAGAGGCCATGTAGAGCTTAACCCTTTGCTTCCATATACCAAAATTTTCTTTCCTACAAATAGGAAGCTTATAGTGCTTAATTCCTTATAACTCTCTCCAGAAGTCATGATGCCTTTATATTTTTAACCCTTAAAGGATCTTGTTTAGCTGTGAAGCCTTTTGAACAACCTAGCTCTGAATAGGTGTTTTAATAGTTTATGGTTTCTTTAGATTTTCTTCTTTTAAGAACATCAACGTAATAACAAACACAAACCACAACACAGTACACCAAGATGTATAGTGGTTACCCAATTATGGGTACTCCACTTCCTCTCCCCCCTCCCCTTCATCTATCTAGCAGAGTGCTAGCTTATGCCAACTTCTCTAAATTTCTCAGATCAAAAGATCTTACACTCAAAGTCTTGTACTCCTACAACTTAGGCTCAACAGTCCCCTACCTCAGACATTCAACACAAGGTCATACAACTCAGATCTTCAATCATAAGATCCTATACTCAGGCCAACATAGCCCTACCTCAATCTCTCCAACAAGAGATCTACACTCAGATCTTTTCAAAGATCCTACCTCTGATAACAATGATCCTACAACTCAGATTCCCACGGGAATCCGACAACAAACTCAGATCCAAAAAGGAACCTACAATTACAAAGAAGTTTGTAAAGATTTTGACTCAAACAATAACACTTGAGTTTTTAATAGAAGCACTATGTAAGTTTCTTCTTCCTTGATCAACACTTGAATATATCTGCTTGAAATGAATTTGGCTGAATCAGGAACTTACTCAAGAGAGAAATGTTCTTCAGAAAGAAAATAGTTATGTTGAGCTTTGGAAGAAATCTCTCTCAGGATTGTAGTGGCTGAAGACTTGGCAGAATTCTAAAGCTTGAGCACTGCAAAATTCTTGCACAAAACTTCTTTCTAAGTGTATGCACACGTGCCTTCTTGTAAATGTATGTATATTGTGTAACTTTTTCAATTTTCATACCCTTTATAGAAGACTGGATCGGCAGAGCCCTTACTTCTAAAAAAGGAATGCTTCAATGGCTAGAGATTTTCCCTAAGGAAAGTTCTTTAAATGGCAGCAATTTGAAATCAATGAGTATAATCTATTTCTCTTAAAGCATGTTGATTATTGCAGCAAAAAGAAGAATTCAAATCAATTTGAATGACTGCGCAATTTGTGGCTTGATCTCAACAGAAAGTTGTTAAAACACGCTTCAGACTGACAAAATAATCTATGTAGTCGATAAAATCCTTCAACACTTATAGATATAATGTAGTCGATAAAATCTTTCAGCACATTTAGATATGATGTATTCGACAACCTATAACTTAAGAACGCAACCTGACGTAGTCCATACTTAAGCAATCAATCCTGGAAAGATCCTTCTATCACAGTCTGGATGATGCAATCGATAAATTAAGTAGTCTTCCAGTCGGTGTGGTCGACAAATTACTTAAATGTCTAGTCGATGCAGTCAACAAATGACTTAACTCTCCAGTCGATGCAGTCGATAAATGGCTTAACTTCCAGTCGATGCAGTCGACATTTGACTTAGACTAATCTTTGCTTCTTCCTTGAATTTCTTTTAACTATGTTGCTTTTCCTCATGATAATGATATGCATAATATATGATTAGATCATTGGTCAGAATGAGTTTTCCACCTTAAGGGATTACAAGGGCAAAACCCTGTTTGGGTGAACATAAGCCTAACACTATACTAGCCAAGCATTTCTATTGTACTTGTCACATCAAAACTTATGCATGCATCAAATACAAGATGTTTATTATCATCTTGAGGCCTTCTTCAAATCAGGAATCTTATGGACAATATTCCCAGTAGTTTTGAAGAACGCAGAACACTTTTCTCCTGCTTTTGACAGGAAGCGGCTAAGGCCTGACAACATTCCAGTCATCCTCTGGATCTCCTTGGTGTTCTTCGGCGATGTCATCTTCAAGATTTCTTTAACCTTGTCACGGTTGGGCTCCACTCCTTCGGACGTGAAGAGATGCCCAAGAACTTTCTTGTCCCTGCTCCAAATACACATTTTGCCGTATTGAGCCTCATTTTGAACCATCGAAACATCGCAAAGGTCTCCATCAGATCGATGACGTGCTCCTAGACACTCTTTCTCTTAATCAAAAGGTCATCCACGTACACCTCTAGGTTCCTCTCATTTTTCTCCTTGAAGATTTAATCCATCTTTCAGGTAGGTAGCACCATTCTTCAATCTGAAGGGCATCATTTTATAACAATAGCATCCATCGCCGGTGATGAAGGAGACATCACGACAATCGAGAAGAAGAATCTGGATCTGGTAGTATCGTGAAAAGGCATCAAGGATGTTCATCACAAAAATCTGACGGCAAAATCAACCAGTGCGTCGATTCGAGGAAAGGGATAACAATCTTTTGGGCAAGCTTTATTCAACAGAGAAAAATCAACACACATTCTCTAGCCCCCTCCGACTTTCTTCACCATTATAAAATTTGAGATCCAGCCTGAATACTAGATCTCTAACACAAAGCCTGCCTCAAGAAGTTTCCTCACCTCCTCTCTAATGGGCTGAGCCAACGCAGTGGCGCTTGCCCTCTTATTTTGTTAGATGAGATTGACCACAGGGTCCAGATTGAGGTGATGGAAGGAAACCTCCATGTCAATTCCTGACATCTCTGCAGCGCTCCAAATGAAGATGTCAACATTTTATTGCAGGCATGCCACCATATCTATATTCTCACCGATCTTCTAAGATTTCCCGATCTTCAGTAACTCGGCTTCTCCGAATCCCGAGAATACTTCTATCTCTTCCACTTCTTTCGCGACCTCCAACCTGACCATGCCTTCCAGCACCTTCTACATCTCCTCCGCATCCTCCATCCAACTGATGGTGCTAACTACGTTGAGGTAGCACTCACTGACAGCTCTTGGATAGCTCCTGATCCTCACCTAGACATCTCTCTGGCAGTACTTCAAACATTGATGGTAGGAGGACGGGATGGCCTTGAAGAAGTTGATAAGTGGCCCCGCGAAGATTGCATTCTGAGAAGATGATCTCTTCCAACGGAGGCGGTCCCTATGAGGTCGAGGCGACACTCTTACGATTTATTTGATGGAGACTACCCTTGCGGGAAGCCCCCAACCCTGATCCCTTGCAGATCACCCTGACTGCTACTCCTTCTACTCCTTGGATAACCTCTACCCGACCTCCTTGGTCGGTTCGATATTCATTCCTCCTTCGGGAGGGGGCTGGGAATGCCACCGACCCGACTAGGGATTCCTGCCTCTGCTGCTCCCCACCTCCTTCTCTGGCAACTAGCCTTCTCCTAGAATCCCAGAAGTCTAGGCAAGTCGTTGTACCATGCCCATCTACTTGATGTAGATCTCCTCTGCCTAAGGTCTCCTTCGATGATTCCTTCAGACTTGCATGTTACCCCATTGGGCGACGACCATCTCTTCCTCGCATCCTCCTTCCTGACGCCTCCCTTGCGGGATGAAATCTCTTCTCTCCTGGGAGAAACTCCTTCCCGGACCTTGAAATTAGGACCTTCCTACCGGCCTCCACTGTGGCTTATTGATAGGCACATGGTACCTCCTCTCGACGCTCCGGAGCCACCAAGGGCCTCCTCACTTCATGCCTCCTCGACTCCTCTCTCTTGGGTTCTTGCCTCCTTCTAGGCTCCTTTCGCCTTCTTTCTTCCTGCCTTTTCCCTTCCTGCCTTCGAGGCTCCTCCTTTTTCCTTCACACTGGGACGTTCTCCTCTTCCTCCTCCTCCTCTTCCCTGGTCAACTTGGTGAGCATTGCCAGGAAGCCACGATTCGACGCTTCTCCTTAGACGAACTTATTAGCTCTCTCAATAAGCTGTTCGTAAGACATGAGGGGATCTCTACTGATCTCCAGCTTGAAGAGGCCTTCCCCTCAGCTGAATGTCTGGTCTAGCTACAAGGTGAAGCCATCCACCTCCTGGATATCTAGAACCTCCTCCTGGAAGCGGTCGATGTTGTTTCCCAACATCTCCAACACCCCTTGCACTAGATAGAAAAGGGTTGTTGCCTCATTCTTCCTCTTCTTTGCCGTGTTAAATCACATCGTCACTCCCCGACACAGGTCTTCGAAGCATTAGATGGAACCTCATGTCAACTGGTTGAACCAATCTTTGGCCTTTCCCCTAAAGGTGGTAGAGAAGAGCATGCACTTGAAGGCGTCTGACATGGTCTGGATGGAGACAACATCTTCAAACCACTGGGGGTGGCAGATGAGATCATCCCTCCCAGAGTAGCAACTCAAAATGGGTTCTCTGAACCCTTCTGGAACTAGAGCAAAAGGGCCTCATCATAGAATGGGCTACTCCCACCTTGTTGGTGATGATCCTCAGCTTGGCGAGAAGGCCCACCATACTCGCCACCTCGGCGAGTATCTGGGAATCTCATCGGATTCTCGACATCCCGAAATCTGATTCCCTGCGAGCTCGTCGGGTAGAACTGTGACTGCCTTTGTCGCTCTGGCTCTACCTCCACATGCTCCTTCCCTACTCGCATAGAGGGAACACCATCCTCTGATAGAGTCATACGACGAGGCGAGGTCGTCGTGACCTCCACACGAGGAAGCAACACTGCTCGCAAGGTCTCCTCTATTCGCCGCGCAAAATCCTCGAAGTCTGATCTTGTCACATACTCGCCTCCTTCTGCCGAGTTGCCGACTATTCCTTCATGTTCGCCAACATCCACCATCTTGCCTTCTTGCTAGATTTTCCTCCTCTGCCTGCGATCAATGCTCACCACACCATAATGTTAAAGCCAGGAAATTCTCGGCTACAAATATTCCGATCAATGCAGCCTAAGGTTACTGGCCTCACGGTCCAACTTGACGGCAACATGACTAAGGGAGCAACAATATGACATCAGGTGTTGTGGCATGGAGGTCTCACCACGTACATAGAAGCTCAGAAGAGACTTCCCCTCCACAACCAAAAATGTCTGAGCAGGGTACGAGGAATGCACCAACTTGGCGAGAATCTAATGTGATGACCAAGGGGGGATGATCAAGATCTCACGGTCCAGGTCTTCGAAAATGGGTTCCGAAAGCTCAGCCAAAAGAAGATGCAATTCCTGGTACCCATGAGGTCCTATTTATAAGGAAAACTAAAAGGGGGGTCTTATTTATAGCTCAGCCCTACTCGGCTACTATGCAACATTGAGGGGATCTCGCCTAGTTTTGACAAGCATCTCCTATGATCGCGCACTTGGCGAGTATGAGGGGATGCTTGCACATGCTCGCCCATATTTGCACAGGCCTTCTACTGCTCCTGTTGGCTGAGTGGTCTTGATCTTTGACTCCTGGCTTCTCCTTTGAACTTTGACTTTGACTTCTGCATACGTGACTTGACTGAGTCCTACCCTTGATGACTATGAGTTGTACTTCATGGATTTTAAACCATTCGAGTAAGACATTCTTTAAGGAAACTATCAAAATAATACCTCTAAGTAGATATGTGAGTTTCCTACTTTTATAAGTTACTACGAATCATGAAAACCTTAGAAAAACCATTCCGAAGGCATGAAGTTAGTTCACCAAAACATAGGAAATGCGATGAAATTTTAAAGTGAAACTTAGGCCCCGTTTGGATGGCTTAGCATAAGAAAATAAAAGTATAATGACATAATTTAATAGAGAAGATCGCATCAAAAGTTGGAGCACAAAGTAGTTTACAGTGCACTTTATTTAGTTTATTATTAATGGAATTGAAAAGCTTAATTATAGTACCATTCACTATTGAAGAAACACAACTTAAATTAGTACCAACCGAAAGGTGTATGGTTAAGAGAAAAAGTATCTTCATAAAGAAGATGTAAAGGTTAACTATTATATCTATACTATATTATTACTATTTATTAAATTGCAATTTGGTGTTGATTTATCACAGTAAATAACGGTTTTACCCTTACTACCGTTGCTCATTTACTTCTTTCATGCGCTGGCAATATATAAACATTTAAGAACTTATTAGCATAAACAAAAGAAAGATATTAACTATAAACATTGTGCTGGGAGGAAATTCTGAGGATTAATTTCTCTGTCCAAAACCGTTCGAATTCACCAGGATAAAGATGTTGCTTTGCCTGGTATTATCAAATGTATCGGGTTTATAAATGTATTAACCGATACATAGTTATTAATAGATTAAATAGTTACACAATAGATTTATTTAATCTAAATAGAATTATTAGTTTATTACTACTATAACTATTAATAATATATTTATTTGAAGATGAGCAGTTGACGCGGGACACCCCCATGCACTGCAACGATAGTACCTTCACTACTCGCATCCCCTCGTGTGAGAGTGATACATCCGCACCTCCGGCGAACCTTCTAATTTTATATGAACATTTACATTTTTACTGATATTATGTAGTCCATACAAACGGTGTTCTATTAGTCGAATCAGGGCGGATCTAGAGGGGGGCTTGAGGGACACTGGCACCCCCATTATTTCTCAAAATTGTTACTGGATTTGGATTCCTCTCGTCGAGGCAATGAATTTTGACTGATATGTCAAAAACAGTGGCCAGATTAGGGAGAAACAGCTCTGATAAGATGGAAGTGTTCTCACGTCACATAACTAGTTTGTTTTGGGACAAATATTGGCTATTCGTGGACCAAATTTGCTTTTCACAGACCAAGTTCAGCTATGTGCACCCCGAAAATTAATTTTCAACATGTGACCCACGACCCTCCTACTCACCCCGCTAGCATTTGTGTTTAGAAATTTTTTGTGCACTACCATTTATAACTTTCTGGATCCGGCACTGAGTCGAATGTCTAGTAAAGTCAAGAGCTCCTCTATTACAAAAAACAATTTAAAGTGCACAAACTAGATATCTATAAATGAACAAAAAAAATTTGGTTTGACACTGCATGACACCAAAAAAGAAGCGAGTTACGTCTCAGCTAAGCTTAAATATGAGAGTCTTCTTTCATTTCTCGACGGTGGAGTAAGACCAAGCCCATGAGCTTATTATCGGTCGTAACCCATATCGCCACATGAAAGAGACATGAGGTTTGGAGAAAAGTATTCTTATGAATCTTATACAAAAACATTGGAAGAAATTGCACCTCAAAGATATAATTGATTGCATTTTCTATAAGTCACAAAAAAATCCCTTAGGGCCCGTTGTTTGGACGGAATTGGAATTCGATATTTGAATTGAATATTGATGAATATTGTGAAATTAAATATTGATGACTAATTCCAATTCCAACGTTCGTCTAATAACTAATATTGTTGAATATTGTGGAATTAATCAATACTTTTGTTCGTTTGTTAAAAAAATTCAATTAAAGAATTGAAAAATATTACGAAAAAGCTAATATTTATCGCATGTATCAAAAACAAATGTATGTCATGGCGACGATTTTTTCGCCCGAGCACGGTTTTTTCGCCCAGACGAATTTTTTTTCGCCCGGGTGCGATTTTTTTCCGCACGGGCGTAATTTTTTCGTCCGATCGCGGTTTTTCGCCCGAGCGCGCATTTTTTGCACAACCTCATTTTTTCTCCTGGGCGCGATTTTGTGTCCCGGGCACGATTTTTTTGCCCGGGCGCAATTTTTTTTCCCGGGTGCGATTTTTCCATCCGCCCGGTCGAAAAAAGCACTCACAGGCGATAAAAGCGTGTCCCGGCAAAAAATCGCTCCCGGACAAAAAAATCTTGGCTGGGCGAAAAAATCTCGCGCGCGCAGGCGAAAAAATAACTCGCGGGCAAAAAAATCGCTCCCAGACGAAAACTCGCGCGTGGGAGAAAAAATCGCACCCAGGCGAAAAAATCGCGTGGGGGGAAAAAATTGCGCTCGGGGGAAAAAATCGCGCCCAGGCGAAAAAATTGCGCCCGGGTGAAAAAATCGCGCCCGTGCAAAATAATCGCGCCCGGGCAAAATAATCGCGCCCGGGCAAAATAATCTCCCCCAGGAGAAAAATTAGCTCCCGGGCGAAAAACTCGTGGCAGGGCGAAAAACTCGCGCCAGGGCGAAAAAATCTCGCACGGGCGAAAAAAATCGCGCCCGGGCGAAAAAATGTCGCCCGTGTGAAAAAATCGCGCCCGTGCGAAAAAATTCAACCCAGGAGAAATTTTCGCTGTCGTCCGAAAAAATCTCGCTCGGGCGAAAAAATTGTGCCCGGCGACTAACGTGCTCCCGAACAACAAATGCGCGCCGGATTATAAAAATGCGCGCACGGCGACAAAAACGCACGTCCGGTCGAAAAACGCACGCACGACGACAAAACGCGCGTCCGAGAGAAACGCACGCCTGGGCGAAAAATTTATGCCTCGGCGAAAAACGCACTCATACCCGAAAAAAGCGCACCCGGGCGTAAATCATGCGCTCTGACGAAAAATACGTCTCGGCCGGAATTATCCAATTCTTATATAGATTGGAAAGAATTGTGTTTAGTTCAAAATGAATTCCACAGAATTGATTAAAAATTCAATTCCAACGTCAAGTGCGCAAACGAACGACTAAATTGGAATTATACCTTCAATTCCAATTCCAGGAGCTCAATTCCGTCCAAACGAACGGCCACTTAAGGGCCCGTTCGTTTGGACGGAATTGGAATTCGATATTCGAATTGAATATTGATAAATTTTGTGGAATTAAATATTGATGACTAATTCCAATTCCAACGTTCGCCTAATAAACAATATTATTGAATATTGTGGAATTAATCAATATTTTTGTTCGTTTGTTAAATAAAATTCAATTTAAGAATTGAAAAAATATTACGAAGAAGCTAATATTTATCACATATATCATAAACAAATGTATATCATGGCGACGATTTTTTCGCCCGAGAACGATTTTTTCCGCCCGGGCGCAATTATTTCGCACATCAGCGATTTTTTCGCCCGGGCGCGCATTTTTTGTCCGAGCTCATTTTTTCGCACGGGCGCGAGATTGTGTCCCGGGCACGATTTTTTGCCCAGGCGCAATATATTTTCCCGGGTGTGAATTTTCCACCCGCCCGGCCGAAAAAAGCTCGCAAAGGCGATAAAAGCGCGTCCCAGCAAAAAACCGCTCCCCGGTGAAAAAATCGAGCCTGAAAAATAGCCCCCGAGCAAAAAAATCTCGTAGGGAGAAAAAAATTTGCCCGGGCAAAAAAATCGCTCCCGGCCAAAAAAAATCTTGCCCGTGCGAAAAAATTGCGCACGGCCAAAAAAACTGCTCCCTGACGAAAAATCGCGTTTGAGCGAAAAAATCGCGCCGGGGCGAAAAACTCTCCCCTGTGAGAAAAATTCGCGCCCGGGCGAAAAATTCGCGTCCTGGGGAAAAATCGCGGCCGGGCGAAAAAATCGCATCCCGGCGAAAAAACTCTCTCGGGGGAAAAAATTGCGCCGGGGTGAAAAAATTGCGCCCGGGCGAAAAAAATCGCGCCCGGGCGAAAAAACGCGCGCCCATGCGAAAAACGCGCGCGCCATTGAAAAACTCGCGCTCAGGCAAAAAATTGCGCTCCCGGGTGGCAAAACTTGCGCCCCGACGAAAAACGCGCCCCGTGGCGAAAAACGCACGCCCGGGCGAAAAACGCGCGCTAGGGCGGAAAATTTCCGCCCGAGCAAAATTTGGGCGCCCGGGCGAAAAACGGGCGTTCGGGCGAAAAACTCGCGTCCGTGCGAAAAACTCTCGCCCGGGCGAAAACTTGTTCGCACGGGCGCATAAACGCGCGCCCAGGTGAAAAACGCGTGTCAGGGCGAAAAACGCGCGCCAGGGCGAAAAACACGCGCTAGGGCGGAAAAATTCCGGCCGGGCAAAATTTGGGCGTCAGGGCGTAAAACGCGCGTTCGGGCAAAAAAAGCGCGTTCGGACGAAAAACTCGCGCTCGGTCGAAAAATTGTGCGCCCGGGCGTATAAGCGCGCGCCCGGGCAAAAAAGGCGATAAATCGAGCGTGCCACACTCACCCAATTTCGATATGTCTAGCTTGATTTTGTGCTTAGGCTAAAATCAATTTCATGATATTCAACTCAAATTTCAATTATTAAAGCTACCTAACAAGTGAACGCCGTAATTGGAATTCGACGTCGAATTTCAATTCCAAGACTTCAATTCCGTCCAAACGAATGGGGCCTAAGGGTTTATGGTTTAGTATTAGTCACGATTTTTGCTCTGTGACTAATAAACGAATAGCTAAAACCCATTTTTCTGGTAGTGCTCGAATAATCTATAAGATGTTGCTGCAATTGCTTAATATATACATAGGAAGCACTAGCAAATTAGACACCATTTTGTAGTAGTTTGGTAACCGAGTAATGAGAAAAATACTTTTATCAAAAATATATTTTCAGGACATGCATTTGAATGCAGTAAACCGCCGCACTTTCAGAAAAGCTAAAATGATCTTTTCTCTATCTTCATTCTCCTCATAAGCTCTATGACACTTCCTACCACTATTTTTGGCAGCTCTATCCCACAATTGATTTCTCACCACTACCTTTCCTATAGTCACAGCTATCCCAATTAATTAGATCTTTATAGATTTGTGTGGTAGTTTTCTTCATTGAACACATGCTATCAAATTCTTGAAAAACTAATTAAATCATCTTGACAAGTGCCTTATAGACGTAACAACGAGGGTCCATTCGTTTAGATGGAATTGGCTTTCTGGAATTGGCATTGGAGATTAGAAATTCAATTCTAGTGTTCGGCGCAACAAAATTTAAGCGGATATTGGCTTTCATGTGAAAACCCATGGATTTTACTATGAACTAAAAAATCAAATAGCAATTCTTACCTCCGCCCATAGGTTTTCCGCATAATCAAATGTTTACACTAGAATTTTTCAACCTACGCGCGAGTTTTTCGCCCGAGCGTGCGTTTTTCTGCGGGGTGTTTATTGTCCGTGCGCGTTTATTTCACCCGGGCGCATATTTTCGCCCGGGCGCGATTTTTTTCGCGCGGGCGCGTTTATTTCGCTCGGGCGCGTTTTATTTCGGTCGAGCACGTTTATTTCGGACCGGCGCGATTTTTTCGCCCGGGCGCGATTTTTAGCATAGGGCGCGATTTTTTCGCCCTGGCGTGATTTTTTCGCCCGGGCGCATTTTTTTCGTCCGGACGCGATTTTTTCACCCGGGCGCGATGTTTTCGTCCGGGGCGCGATTTTTTTGCCCGGGCGTGATTTTTTCGTCCGGGCGCGTTTATTTCGCCCGGGCGCATATTTTCGCCGGGGCGCGATTTTTTTCGCCCGGGCGCGTTTTATTTCTCCCGAGCACGTTTATTTCGGTCGGGCGCGATTTTTTCGTCCGGGCGAGATTTTTTCGCCCGGGCGCGATTTTTTCGCCCGGTCGCGATTTTTTCGCCTAGGGCGCGATTTTTTCGCCCGGGCTCGATTTTTTCTCCCGGGCGCAATTTTTTCGCCCGGGCTTGATTTTTTCGCCCGGGCTTGATTTTTCACCCGGGCGATATTTTTTCGCCCGAGCGCAATTTTTCGGCCGGGCGCAAATTTTTCGCCAGGGCGCGATTTTTTCGCCCGGGCAGGACTTAAGGACTTTTTTCACCCGGGCTCGATTTTTTCGCCCGGGCTCGATTTTTTCGCCCGGGCGCGATTTTTTCGCCCGAGCGAGATTTTTTCGTCCGGGGCGTGATTTTTTCTCCCGGGCGCGATTTTTTCGTCCGGGCGCGTTTATTTCGCCCGGGCGCGATTTTTTCGCTTAGGGCTCGATTTTTTCGCCCGGGCTCGATTTTTTCTCCCGAGCGCAATTTTTTCGCCCGAGCGCAATTTTTTCGCCCGGGCGCAATTTTTTCGCCCGGGCTTGATTTTTTCGCCCGGGCGCAATTTTTTCGCTCGGGCGCGATTTTTTCGTCCGGGGTGTGATTTTTTCGTCCGTGCGCGTTTATTTCACCCGGGCGCATATTTTCGCGCGAGCGCGATTTTTTCGCCCGGGCGCGTTTATTTCGCTCGGTCACGTTTTATTTCTCCCGGTCACGTTTATTTCGGCCGGGCGCAATATTTTTGCCCAGGCGCGATTTTTTCGCCCGGGCGCAATTTTTTTCGCCTGGGCGCAATTTTTTCGCCCGGGCGCGATTTTTTCGCCGGGCACGATTTTTTCGCCCTGGCGTGATATTTTATCTCATTCGCGCATTTTTTGCCCGGGAGCGCGATTTTCGCCCGGGCACGCGCTTTTAAAAATTTGAATTTTAAAAATTTCAATTTCAGAAAGTCAATTCGATCGTGCAGCCGACAACTTACAGATATCAATTCCAATTCTGTTCACTGGATTTCATCCTGTAACCGAACAGCAGAATTGGTTTTATGCACAAAACCAATTCCTGCAGATATTGGTTTTCTGGCCAAAGCCAATTCCAGAAAGCCATTACCTGCGCGCCAAACGAACCCTGAGAGATTATGGGAGCATTAGGGACACCGGTGCGGCTCCATTTTCCACAGGTGCGGTGGAAGATGGAAACGCTTCAAACAACGCATGAGGCTCCAGCGGCATTCCTCCTCCAATGGGAAAGGGGAAAAATCTGACGGGACTCCATTGCATTGCCCAGCAGAGAGGAGAACCTTTACCCGTGCTCTATTTGCCACCGGAATGAAGCCTCACATGTGCTCCATATAGAACCAAAGTGAATAATCATATTAATAGTATATCTGAAATTGGCACAAACATCTGCCAAGGTATTCTATTCACTATATATGTTGTAGGAAAATTCATTAATAAAAAAGGGCTTCAATATTTCATACCATGAAACATTTTAATTACAACAATGCCTAATTTTATTTATTACAAGTGTCAAAAAGGAAATAATCCATATGCAGCCGAAAGAATGCCAATATTGCAGAACATATGCTAAATACAAAATTAAAATATTGCCATTTCGCAACCTAGATGAAATAGGAATTACTCCGACATAAAGTTAAATATGGATAAAATAAAAATATAAATAAATACGCAATAAGTTGAAAATATTTTAAAAATAATAAAAGGTCTTGTAAAATTTCGTGTGGAGAATATATCCCCTATGAAAAACATAATATTACAAGTAGAGAATGAACAAATGCCTTGGATTAAGATCCTTCATCTTTAATTTGTACAAGTACACATGTCCTTTGTTGGGGATTTCTACGTGCCATTCAAAATGATATTAACACATCATAATGTGCGCAGCGGAAGAAACAAAATAAGAACAATCCAAAAGAGTTACGGATCTTGCGATTTTATGAATCAAGAAATGCAAAAGCAAAACATTGTAATACCTGAAGGGGATTGAGTCAATACTCAACCGAGGTGCTCCATGACTGAAATCCAGAGAACAGTCGATGAGTCCCAAGCGTCGAAATGGATCGGCGCCTCTATGGGAGTCCACACGAGCGATGAAGAACCCAAGCTTCTTGTCGCACAAGAACTAGGTCGGAGGAGAAGAGCCCTCTACGTCTCCCAGAGACTGCTAGGTCCGACGTCAGGGAGAGGCGGGCAGCGGCGTCGGGGTGCGGAAATGGCCGATCGGAACTCTTCCGTAGCACACGTCGGAACTCTTCCGTCGCCCCCTCTGATTCGCACAAGGATCGCATTTTTAGGGTAAAGAATCGCATTCTATTTATACCCAAGCGAGAGAGAGAGGCTATCCGCACATCCACGACTTAGATTGGAGTAAAAAAAATTCGTCGAGTGAACATTTCACTGAAGAAATTCGTCGAGTAACAAACTGAATTCGTCGAGTAAAACGGAATTCATCGAGTGAACCTTTCACTAACAAATTCGTCGAGTAACAAATGATTCGTCGAGTAATCATAAATTCGTCGAGTCATGAATTCGTCGAGTTCGTCGAGTAATCATGAATTCGTCGAGCCATTATGATTTCGTCGAGTAATCATCAAATCGTCATTCTACGAATTGAATAAGAGTCGTCGAGACACTCTCGACGACTCGACTCGAAAACTTGTCAACACGCTCCATACAATATTCACAATATCTGTGGAGCATACAGTGGACTCGACCCAACTCCAATAAGTTATAGGATTGGTCCTTCACTCATATCCAATATGAGTAAGGCCAACACAATTCTTCCTCCAACTTCTCCAAACACTCTTGTGTGTGGCCCCATAGGCTCATATCGCGTTGGCAGCAAGGCTAGATGCTTGATTACTTCTAGATCACCTTGGAAGCACCAATAGTCTCCCACTTGATCTTGAACGTATCAAACAAAAGTCTCAAACAATGAGCGACATCTAGCAATACATCATTGCTACCCAAGCAACAAGAGTTCATAACTCAACGAGCATGTCTTGACCAATGTACCAGTGCTGTCATATTCCTTTGTCCCTTACATCCGGATAGAACTAGAGGCCTGGACCGTGTCACCCTCATAATTGTTCAATCCTAGTTTCCTGATCTAGAATAGAACTTAAGAGATTGGTAAGCTCAATATCACATATTGGCTCAACCCAGCATGGCCATGCATTTCTCAGTCTCATTCCATCAAGGGGCCCATGGATGTAACTCCTGTCATAAAGGATGACAAATCCCATATCTGTCCACACACAAACACCCAAATGAATCGTAACATACCCAAATAACCACCTTTATCATCAACCTTTCACAAAGAAGACTTTAGATGACATCAAAGTACGCTCTTCCTCACATGATGAATGACGTGACTAAAGGTCAAAGAACTGCAAACACCATTGTCAGTTGAGACCTACTTGTGACACGTTCATATAATAATCCATAAAGTAGTCTCAAGGTGAGTCTTTCCAGTACAACTTGTTCACTAACAAGTACCCATGTGATGACTTGATATCACAATATCATGACCTGTGAGAACCGGTCATCAGTCAATGCACATGCTAGTCTTAACGTATCATCATTGCCCTTCAACTTCTAAGATGATACTCCGACTAGGGACCATTTAAGAATGAAGCTTCTTGTTGAACATAGGCCGTCACATTCAAGTCACGTACTTCAATTCTTATGGAAGCAAACATTCTAAGGGCATTTATTATGCTAATTAATCTATCAAATAGAAACTATTGACATAACAATAAGAACTTACCATAAATGTAAAATGAAAAACACAGTACATATCACAATTCATCAAATGAATAAACAACCAAAAACATACAATCCATAAGGCTCCCACTAAAGATGATCATTCAGATATATAATACCCCGTGATCTAACATGACCATCATGCTTCTTTTGCGCAAGAGGCTTTGTTAGTGGATCTGCTATGTTTTCTTCAGTCGGTACTCTGCAAATGTTCACATCTGCTCGATCGACAATCTCTCGAATAAGATGTAACCGCCAAAGTATGTGCTTGGAGCGCTGATGAGATATATGTTTCTTAGCTTGGGTCATTGCACCATTGTTGTCACAGTAGAGAACTACGAGACCAACAATGATAGGAACTACACCAAGCTCGCTAATGAATTTCCTAATCTACACATCCTCCTTCGCCGCATTTGCAGCAACGATATACTCGGCCTCAGTCGTAGAATCGGCAACTATCGCTTGCTTGGAACTCTTCCAGCTTACAGCTCCTCCATTATGGCAAAATACAAAACCTGATTGAGACTTTGAATCATCCCTATCAGTCTGGAAGCTAGCATCCGTGTAACCATTTACAACGAGCTCTTCCTCTCCACCATACACCAAGAACATATCATTAGTTCTCCTCAAATACTTTAGGATATTCTTGACAGCAATCCAGTGACCATCAC
Organism: Dactylorhiza incarnata; assembly: GCA_033032865.1. Taxonomy (NCBI): domain Eukaryota; kingdom Viridiplantae; phylum Streptophyta; class Magnoliopsida; order Asparagales; family Orchidaceae; genus Dactylorhiza; species Dactylorhiza incarnata. The sequence goes on from JAWHQI010000028.1 coordinate 14,359,324, forward strand.
CGGGATTAGACTGATACCTGCTCGTCATGCTTAAAGCATAAGAGACATCGAGTCGAGTACACAACATTACATACATGATTGATCCAATTGCCGAAGCATATGGAATCAACTTCATGTGGTTCTTATCTTCCAAAGATTTAGGACACTGGTCCTTAGAGAGACTCACACCATGAGACATGGGTAAGAATCCCTTCTTGGACTCAAGCATTTTGAACCGCTTCAGCACCTTCTCAATGTAGGTACTTTGGGTCAAACCCAGCAACATCTTCGATCTATCTCTATAGATCTTAATACCAAGTATGTGAGTTGCTTCGCCCAAGTCTTTCATAGAAAAGCAGCTCCCTAGGTTGTTCTTAACAACTTGCAGGGTCAGAATGTCATTCCCGATCAGCAGTATGTTATCCACATACAATATCACGAAAACAACAATGCTCCCACCAATCCTCTTATAAACACAAGGCTCATCTTCATTCTTGATGAAACCAAACTCTTTGATCTTCTCATCAAAACGCAGATTCCAACTTCGAGAAGCTTGTTTCAATCCATAAATGGATCGATTCAACTTGCAAATTTTAGTGGCTTCACTTGGAGATACAAAACTCTCGAGTTGTGTCATATACACTTCCTCAAGGAGGTTTCCATTAAGGAAAGCCGTTTTGACATCCATTTGCCAGATCTTGTAGTCATAATACGCAGCAATAGTAAGTAGAATTCTGATGGACTTGACCATGGCAATAGAGGAAAGATCTCATCATAGTCAACACCATGAATTTGCCTGAAACCTTTAGCCACCAGCCAGCCTTTGAATGTCTGTACATTCCCATCCAAGTCGGTCTTCTTCTTGAAGACCCACTAGCACCCTATGGGTCTTACACCTTCAGGTGGTTCCACCAAGGTTCAAACTATTAGACATGTGTGTCACATCCCTTAGTTTGAGAATAACAAATCCCATATTGTATTTGATCTTGCTTGTCGTGTGTTTATAGTGTGCAAGAACTATAGGTGTAATACTCCATAGGTAGAAAGCATCTTGGAATCGACAAACTGAACTAAAGCACTACCGTCAGCGCTAGAGGTTACCGCAGGCGCTAGCGCTACCGCTAGTGCTAGCGCTACCGCCTAGCGCTAGCTCAAGTTCATGCACAACGCCACGCCACCGACGGTTGCACAACCGCTCTACACGAATACTACCGCAGGCGTAGGAGCTACCGTAGGCGCTAGCGACAAGTTCAATAAATTGTTGGCTTCTCTCTCGTTTTGTTAAGAGCTTCCAGAGAGATTACTTGTGCCAAAAATTCCAGATCTGTTACTCTGCCGAAAGTTCATCTCCCACTCAAAGCAAAGAAGATTTCTGGAGAAAGAAGCCCCCACGCTGCATCCGAAGAACGATCGCTTCAACCTCGCTTATGCTACAGCGATCCTTCATCCTCAACTTCACAAATCTCATAGAGGGAGTTCTTGTTATTTACTTTATTTCATTATAATTCTTGTAGTAAAATCGCCTTGTGTTGGCGACTAGGTCCTTGTGCGGCTTAGGGGGTAATTCGTCACGTGAGTTGGCGACTAGGTCTAGGAGATTAGATCTCGGGGGTGCTGGAGGCCATATCCAGGGAAGGATTGGATAAAGCGGCTTGAGGCCATATCCGGGGAAGGATTGGCTAAAGCCAATCGGTTTATGGGGATACAAGTCGGTATAGAAAAGGAAAAATTATTAATGTTTGTACACCTCCGATTTCTAGCGATATTGAAATCAAATTTATGTAAACACTTATTCATATAATACAATCATGTCTCTATTTGTGTTTACTTGATTTCTCTCATTTGGCGTAAATTTTATTATTATTACTTCTTACTAAATTATTATTTTGTTCTCTTGTAAACTCTACAACAATATAGTAAATTGAATAATATTACAAAAAGAATTTTATTCCCTTATTCACCCCACTCTAAGGGCGCTTATAAATCCAAAAAGTGGTATCAGAGGGTAGGTTATTCTAAACGGTTTAAAAACCAGGAATAATGGCGTCTTATGATCTCGCTTTTTCAGAAGGACATGGAATTAGTAGACCTCCACTGTTTATTGGGTCAGATTATAATTATTGGAAAAATAGGATGAGATGTTTTCTTATGACCCTAGATATTGAGGTTTGGAATATGGTAGAAGAGGAATACTCTCCTCCTACAGTTGTAGTTGGAGAAGTAACATTAGAAAAACCTAAGGATAAGTGGGATGATAGGGATAAACTTAAATGCAAAAATAACGCCAAGGCCATGAATGTTTTATTTTGTGCGTTAGATAGAAATGAATTTAATAGAATATCTGCTTGTACCTGCATATGATATTTGGAATCATTTGGAAATTACTCATGAAGGTACATCGCAGATTAAAGATTCAAAGCTTTTCCAACTGGAGTCAGAATATGAAAAGTTCCGGATGGATGAAAGTGAAGATGTTGATGTCATGTATACGCGCTTCACCACGATCGTCAATGCCTCCAAAGTTCTAGGAAAGACCTTCTCCAATGGCGACTTGGTCTGAAAGATTCTTCGATCCCTTCCTCCAAAATTCAATCCGAAGGTAACGGCTTTCTCGGAGTCGCACGATCTAAGAACGCTCCAAGTTGAGAGCCTCATTGGGAATCTCAAAACCCATGAGGTAAAACTCAAGATCCAACACGATGAATACAACAAGGAGCCAAAGAAGAAGGCGTTGGCACTAAAATAAAAAAAAGGAGTGCCAAGAGGATGAGGATGAAGATGAAGAAAGACTTTTGGTAAAGAACTTCCGAAAGTTCATGAGAAATCCGGAAAGGAGAAACACCTTCCGAAAATATTTCCAAAAGGAAGGAAGATGGAAAGGGTCATCTTCGAAGAAGGAAAAGGAGAGTGACGATGAAGAAGAAAGACCGCCACTGGAATGCTATCATTGCAGGAAGACCGGGCATATTCGGAGCCAGTGCCCAAAGTTTTTGAAGGAGAAAAAGGAAAAGTGGCACAAAGGGAAGGAAAAGAGGAAGGTGCTAAAAACTAAAACTTGGGATGACTCTTCCTCCTCCGAAGGATCAAGCAGGTCTTCATCAAGCGAAGATGAGGAAGCAAACATGTGCCTCATGGGACAAGAAAACGACAACGATGACACCAGTGTTCTTAGCGACACTAAGGTAACTCCTCCCACTTATGATGAACTTTTTAATGAATTTCTTGAAATTTGCAAAGCTTTTGATAAAAATGTGAAAGTTAATGTTTTATTGAATCGTGAAAATGAATCTCTAATTAGAGAAAATCAAAATCTTTCCAAGAAATTAATTGTTTTAGAAAAGAGAAAGATTTCTTGCCAATAGTGTGATCACTCCACTAAAATGGCATAAGATATTGAAGAGTCGCTTTCTAAAGCCCTCTCCCATGCAAAAATTCTTACAAAAGAGAAGGGGGAATTAGAAAGAAAATTAGAATCCTCTCTTGTGCAAGTTAAAAATAATAAAAAGGATTTTGAAAATAGGTGTGTCATGCTTGTAAAAGAAGACTTATCACTTAAAGCACAAGTTCATGATCTCACCAAGGCCATTAAAAAATTTGGAATAGGTCAAAAATCACTAGAAATGATTTTAGGGAACCAGTGCCACGGGTCTGGGAAATTTGGGCTTGGATATCGAGGTGAGGGCTACTGCCCGACGCTAGCCACTAACGCCAGCGCTAGCACCTCATACAAGAAGCCTGAATTTTCTTTTTCAAAATGTTTTTCCTCTACAAAATTAATTCCTTCCAGCAAGAAAATATTCCAGAAAAGGGTCTCAACCCCCTTTATTACGTGTGCAAACTGTTATAGGTTTGTTCACATGTCTAGTTCTTGCAGGAAATTAAAACAAACTACTTTAAAGCAAATCTGGGTACCTAAGGCTTCCACTTATTCTATGGGTGGTACCAATTGGGTATCTGGATCTTTACTCTCATCTTCTTTCTAGATGTGCATGAAGGCTAAGGAAAATGAAGACGTGTGGTACTTGGATTCTGGATGCTGCAAGCACATGACGAGCAATAAAGCAAAGTTCTTTAGCCTAGAAAAGAAGAAGGGAGGGATCGTGACATTTGGTGATAACGGAAAAGGAAGGATCATGGGTATTGGTATAGTTGGTAATGAATCCTTTAATATATCTAATGTTCTTTATGTGAAAGGGCTAAAACACAATCATATTTCTATTAGTCAATTATGCGATAAAGGATTAGATGTTTTGCTTGAATCTTCCACTACTCTATGCAAAATATGTAATCCTACTACAAAAGATATTTTACTAACTGCACCAAGAATACATAATGTTTATATAGTTTCTTTTCATGATCTTTCTAAATCATCTATAAAATGTTTTATCACTAAAAATGATGAATTAGAACTTTGGCATAGAAGGCTAGGACATACAAGCACAAAACTTATTCTAAAACTTGCCAAAAGAGATTTAATTAGAGGATTGTCTAGTTTAAATGAGAATTTACCTTCACTATGTTCACCTTGTCAAAAAGGAAAAATTGCAAAATCCTCTTTCAAAAGTAAAAATATTATTTCTACTTCAAGACCCTTGCAATTAATTCATATGGATCTTTTTGGTCCGGTTAGCACCGCAAGTCTTGGTGGTAGATTATATACATATGTTTTAATAGATGATTTTCCAAGATATTGTTGGACAATATTTCTCTCATCCAAATCCGATGTGTTTTGCGAATTTGCAAAATTATGTACTCGTATTCAAAATAAAAGTGATTTAAAATTTAAATGCATTCGCTCGGATCATAGAGGAGAATTTGAAAATGAAAATTTTACTTTTTTTGTGATATGTTAGGCATAAAACATGAGTTCTCCGCACCATGCACACCACAACAAAATGGTGTTGTAGAAAGAAAGAATAGGACACTTCAAGAACTAGCACGCACTATGTTATGTGAATATAAATTGCCTAAGTCCTTTTGGGCCGAAGCCGTAAATACATCATGTTATATTATAAATAGAATCATGCTTCGCCCATCTCTTAATCTCACACCATACGAACTCTATTTTCAAAAGAAGCCTAATGTATCTTACTTCAAAGTTTTTGGTTGTAAATGTTTTATTTTGAATACTAAAGATAACTTGGGAAAGTTTGATGAAAAATGTGATGAAGGAACTTTTCTTGGATACTCTTCAACTAGTAAAGCTTATAGAATTTTTAATAAAAGAACTAATAAAGTTGAAGAGTCGATTAATGTGAAATTTGATGAGCTTGTTCCTTGTGTAGAAAGACTTTCCGCAGGCAAAGAGGATGATCACTTACCACCTTTGGAGCATGGTGACAAGGAACCTTCCAAAGAAGAAGAAGAGGAGGCCAAGGAAGATGAATATGTACCTCCAAGTGCCTTGAAAATGACAAAGGATCATCCACGGGAATTAATAATTGGTGAACCATCCATCGGAGTAAGAACTCGCTCTTCTCTTCATGAATCTTATTCAAATATTTGTTTTGTTTCTGAAATTGAACCAAAAAACGTTTCAACTACTTTAAATGATGAATTTTGGTTTTTGGCTATGAATGAAGAGTTAGAACAATTTGAGTGACATAATGTTTGGAAATTAGTAGAAAGACCATCTAATCACCTGGTTGTAGGTGTAAAATGGATTTTTAAAAATAAATTAGATGGTGAGTCTAGAATATCTAGAAATAAAGCACGCTTAGTAGCACAAGGATATTCTCAAATCGAGGTGATAGATTTTGATGAATCTTGTGCACCCGTTGCTAGATTAGAGCCTATAAGAATATTTCTAGCATTTGCAAGATTTAAAAGAATAAAACTATTTCAAATGGATGTGAAAAGTGCTTTTCTAAATGGGTTTGTAAAAGAAGAAGTTTATGTTGAACAACCCCCTGGTTTTATTAGTGAAAAATTTCCAAATCATGTTTATAAACTAGAAAAAGAGCTTTATTGTTTAAAATAAGCGCCCCGTGCATGGTATGAAAGACTTACATCATTTTTATTAAAGCACGACTATATTATGGGAAGTGCAGATAATACTCTCTTCATTAAGCACAACAATGATGATATGATTATTTTACAAATATATGTTGATGATATTATTTTTGGATCTACTAATGAAGAGTTGTGTAATGAAGTTATTTTAGTGATGAAAAATGAATTTGAAATGAGTCTAGTAGGAGAACTTTCTTATTTCCTTGGTTTTCAAATATCACAAAGAAATGATGGTATTTCTATATGTCAAACTAAATATGTCTTTGATATGCTTAAAAGCTTTGGATTTGAAAACCTTAAACAAGCTTCTACTCCTATGAGTGCATCACTAAAATTAGGAAAAGATGAATCGGGAATTTCTATAAATCAAACTTTATATAGGGGTATGATATGATCACTACTTTATCTAAGTGCAACTAGACCCGATATTATGTTTGTCGTATGCTTATGTGCTCGATTTCAAGCCAATCCAAAAGAATCTCATTTAAAAGCGGTAAAACGTATTTTTAGATATCTAATTGGGTCATCTAGATTAGGATTATGGTACCCGCACAATAATTCATTTACACTTCACGGCTACTCCGATTCGGACTATGCCGGATGTTCACTTGATAGAAAAAGCACTAGTTGTACTTGTCATTTTCTAGGACCTTCATTAGTTGCATGGTCTAGTAGAAAACAAAATTCGGTTGCACTCTCCACTATGGAGGCCGAATACATTGCATTAGGGAGTTGTTGTGCACAAGCACTATGGATGAGCCAAACTCTAGAGGACTTTGGTTTTCATCTAAAACATATTGAATTAAAATGTGACAACAAAAGTGCTATTAATCTTACAAATAATCCGGTACATCATTCTAGATCCAAACATATAGATGTACGTCATCATTTCTTAAGGGATCACATTAAAAAGGAAAATGTTAGGATAAGTTTCACTGACACAAACTCTCAGCTTGTTGATATATTCACTAAACCTCTTTCTGATGCAAGGTTTCAAATGTTAAGGTTAGAATTAGGAGTCTTAGACATTTTAGGATAAGTTATTTGAAAAATGCTAAAGTTGTATGCAATTTGAGCAATCAAGACATCTCCATAAATTACAAATTTTTTGCATAAGACTACTCTTAAAAAAAATGAAAATTTAAAATTCTCAAAAAAATGAAAATTTAAAATTCTCAAAAAAATGAAAATTTAAAATTCTCAAAAAAAAAATTACTTACTATTTTCAACGCTAGCATTAGCGTCGGCGCTAGCGTGGGTATTTGATCTTTCTATTTTAAAATATTTCTAAAAATCTATAAAAATATGCTAGTTTATATGTACTACTTAGTTTTTGTATTTTTGACTTTTGTTATTTTTATTTTATCTATATTATGAAAAATCAACTACAAAACTTCAAAATTTCAAAAATACAAAAATATGTCTTTGTGGTTTTCTGTATTTCTTTCATTAAAAAATTTCAAAAAAAAAAAAAATTGTATGATCTTTATTGCTAATATCAAGCATGTATGAATTCTATTATTTAGAATTATTTACAATGTTAAAACTTGTTTCTTCATATTACTATGAACAATGTTTTGTTTATCATGCTTTGATATATCTATTTAAAGTGCATCAATTGTATTTAAAAATATGTGTAGAACCAAGCTTAGCATGCCTCTAAGTATGAGTAAATGTATTGTGATTGATAATGATACTTTTACATTCACTTATGTTTGGTAATGTACACGTGTCTTTAAATCTAAAATGCTTGCTTGTGTATTATAATTGTACAATGAATTAAAACTTGCATAAGTTTAATATCTACACTATAATTGAATTGCACTTAAGAAATTAAGAAAAGTGGTTGAGTTTAAAAATTGTGTTGGGTTTGCAAAACAAGTGTATTCTGAGAATGTTGTCTCACAAAAGTGAACAAAAAATAGACAAATATAACTCCCCAAGCACTACTTGAACCTCCTGATAAGTCTTCATAAGCATTGCGAGGTTGAGCACCTTGGAAAGAATAGAAAAGTGTCTTGTGCAAACCTTGGTTATTACACCACTTTGTTAAAAATTATGTGCATTAAAAGTGTGTGAAAGTAATATACTTGTGTTTTATTGTGCACTTTACTCTACATATGTCTTGTATTTTGTGATTTAAATCATTTGTTAACATTGCTCAAAATACACTTATGTGCACTTCATTATCTTTCATAACACTTCTTCTCATGAGTATTGGATTCTAATGCTTTATCTATACTACTCTTTATATAAGAAATGCACTAGATAACCTAGCATGATCTCTACAATGTTTTGGTATCTCTTACACTTAAAATTAAGTAACATTATAGTATATTCTCTTTTGATATGTTCATTTCATGTTTGGTATCTTTTTGAAAAACTTTGATATTTCAAAAAGGTTAAAACATCTTTCAATTTTGAACTTAAACTCATATTTTTACTTATGCTTTTCGTGCTTACAAAAAGATGTTTCTTATAATCTTCCGTTTGCCTACACTCTTATTTATTTATTTGAAATCTCTTATATACTATGCTTAAACTCTTTATCATTATCTATATTACAAAAGCTCGATCACGATTTATCTTTTATAAAGAATGCCTCCTTACTTCCCTCACCCACCTTCTTTTGATAATACCAAAAGGGGGAGATTAATTGAAGAAATCTAGAGGAGAAATCTAGAAGATTAAGGGGAGACTAATTCTTGTAATTTAGGGGGAGTAAAACATAAATTGCATTTATGTAGGGGGAGCATTAAGAAAGGGGGAGTATGCACATTCCCATGCTTATCATATACTATAGTTGCATTTTTATCTCGCTTATCATATTCTATAAACACCTTTGCTGATTTCTTGCTAAGAGGATTTGTTATTATAAAAAAGGGGAGATTGTTGGACATGTGTGTCACATGCCTTTGTTTGAGAATAACAAATCCCATATTGAATTTGATCTTGCTTGTCGTGTGTTTATAGTGTGCAGGAATTATAGGTGCAATACTCCACAGGTAGAAAGCAGCTTGGAACTGACAAACTGAACTAAAGCACTACCGCTAGCGCTAGAGGTTACCGCAGGCGCTAGCGCTACCGCCTGGCGCTAGCTCAAGTTTGTGCAGAACGCCACGCCACCGACGGTTGCGCAACCGCTCTACATGAACACTACCGCAGGCGCTAGTGACAAGTTCAATAAATTGTAGGCTTCTCTCTCATTTTGTTAAGAGCTTCCAGAGAGATTACTTGTGCCAAAAATTCCAGAGCTGTTACTCTGCATCTGAAGAACGATCGCTTCAACCTCGCTTATGCTACAACGATCCTTCATTCTCAACTTCACAAATCTCATAGAGGGAGTTCTTGTTATTTACTTTATTTCATTTTTGTAATTATTGTAGTAAAATTGCCTTGTGTTTGCGACTAGGTCCTTGTGCGGCTTAGGGGGTAATTCGCCACGTGAGTTGGCGACTAGGTCTAGGAGATTAGATCTAGGGGTGCTCGAGGCCATATCCGGGGAAGGATTGGCTAGAGCGGCTTGAGGCCATATCCGGGGAAGGATTGGCTAAAGCCAACTGGTTTGTGGGGATACAAGTCGGTATAGAAAAGGAAAAATTATTAACGTTTGTACGCTCTGATTTCTAGCGATATTGAAAACAAATTTATGTAAACACTTATTCATATAATACAATCATGTCTCTATTTGTGTTTACTTGATTTCTATCATTTGGCGTAAATTTTATTATTATTACTTTTTACTAAATTGTTATTTTGCTCTCTTGTAAACTCTAAAACAATAGTAAATTGAATAATATTACAAAAAGAATTTTATTACCTTATTCACCCCCTATAAGGGCTCTTATCGATCCAACACAAACTTGGTTTGTATACATGGAGTCCATTTTAGATTTCATGGCTTCAAGCCACTTCTCGGAGTTCGGTCCATTCTTAGCATCTTGGTAGGTTTCATGCTCATCATCATGATCCATAAGCAACACATTACCTATTTGAGACCCGAGAAATCCATATCTTGGTCTACCAGATCTACGTACGACTTGTGTTTCTTGAGCAGGCTCTCTAGTTACAACTTCTTGTGGTCCTTGCTCATGTTCCAATTCTGGTTCGTTCATTGTTTGTGGTTCTTGAACTTCTTCAAGTTCTACCATTGCAGTCTTTCTGGATAAGAAATCTTTCTCCAAAAAGATACTAGTCCTTGCGACAAACACTTTGCCCTTAGACGGCAGGTAGAAGTAGTACCCTTTGGTTTCCCTAGGATACCCCACTAGATAGCATTTATCTGATTTGGGTTCTAGCTTGTCAGGCATTTGACGTCATACGTATGCCTCACAGCCCCAAATCTTAATGAACGACATACTAGGATGCTTCCCAGTCCATATCTCATATGGCGTCTTTAGAACCGTCCTTATCGGAACTCGATTTAGTGTGAAAGTAGTAGTCTCTAGAACAAAACCCCAAAAAGAAATGGGCAGATCTGCATGACCCATCATCGATCGCACCATGTCTAACAGGGTACGATTCCTCCTCTCAAACACACCATTATGTTGATGTGTTCCGGGCGGAGTGAGTTGTGATACAATGCCACATTCTCTCAGTTGATCACGAAACTCATGACTCAGATATTCGCAACCTTGATCGGATCGGAGTGTTTTTATCCTTTTTCCCAGTTGGTTTTCTACTTCATTATTAAACACTTTGAACTTTTCGAAGGTCTCGGATTTGTTCTTCATAAGAAACACGTATCCGTATCTATTGATATCATCAGTAAATATAACGAAGTAGTAGAACCCACCTCTAGCCATAGAACTCAAGGGTCCGCATACATCACTATGTATTATACCCAAGAGATCATCAACCCTCTCACTACAACTAATGAAAGGAGCTTTCATCATCTTGCCTAATAAACATGACTCGCATCTCTCAAATGATTCATAATCAAATGAGTTTAGTAGTCCATCTCTATGGAGCTTGGATATGTATTTCTCGTTTATATGGCCCAAACGACCATGCCAAAGGTATGTAGGTTTCAAGTCATTTGTTTTTAGTCTTTTACTATTTTCTACATTATAGATCGAATGGTCTAAATTCAAAACATATAAACCATTAAACAATTGGGCTACACCATAACAAACATCATTCATAAAAATTGAACAACAATTGTTCTTAATTATAAATGAAAAACCTTTCATGTCAAGACATGAAATAGATATTATGTTTCTAGTTATGGCTGGAACGAAATAATAATTATCTAGAAGCCCAGTGGGTAAAGAAAGACAATAGACACCAATGGCAACGGCAGCAACTCTTGCTCCATTTCCGACACGCAGGTCTACCTCCCCTTTACCCATCATTCTTCTCCTTCTCAGTTCCTGCATATTTGTATAAATGTGAGAACCGCATTCGGTATCCAATACCCAAGATGAAAGAGAAGAAAGGTTTATCTCTATAACGTAAATACATGAAGTGGAAGTCACACTTCCCTTCTTCTTCTGCAGATCCTCAATATAGAGGGGACAGTTCCGCCTCCAATGCCCTGCCTTACCGCAGTGGTGGCACTATCCTTCCTCCGCTAGACCTTTCCTTTTCAGTGCAGAAGATTTGGGATCAAGATGAGACTTAGATCTTATCTTCGTCTTCTTGGATCCCATGGCCTTGCCCTTGCCTTTATGCACCATCAGTATGGGGCAAGCAGGCTTGAACTTCTTCATATTATTTTTGGCAGTTCTCAACATGCCTAGGAGCTCGGACAGTGTCTTATCTATTTCATTCATGTTATAGTTCGAGACGAACTGCTCATAACTGGCCGACAATGATTGTAGGATCAGATCTGTGGCCAACTCTTGGCCCAAGGGAAAACCCAGTCTTTCAAGGTTCTCTATATACCCAATCATCTTGAGTACGTGAGTCCCTACTAAGTTTCGAGCTCCCATCTTGCACTGAAATAATACCTTGGATATGTCAAACCTCTCTTGCCGAGCTTGCCCCTCGAACATTTTCTTGAGGTGCTCGATTATCTCATATCCACACATGCTCTCGTGTTGCTTCTGAAGCTCAGAGGACATGGTAGCAAGCATGAGGCATTCCACATCTAAGGTATCATCCTGATACTTCTTGTAAGCATCTTTGTCTGCTCGCCGAGCATTCCTGGCCGGCTCTATAGGGGCTTCCCCTTCTAAGACATGGAGCTTGCGCTCTTGCCTGAGAACAATTCTCAGGTTTCTGTACCAGTCAAGGAAGTTCGTCCCATTGAGTTTGTCCTTCTCAAGGATAGTACTTAGGGACAAGGTGGAGTGCGATGTGCTTGCCATGGAAATTGTACAATAAATTTGCAAAACTTTTAGTACTGTATTTCAAAATACATTTTATATTAATAAGGACTTTTATTAAAAGCTCCCACTATATTAATCAAATCGACAACCCTTAATTTCGATTCGGAGAGTTTATGTGAGCTACTCTCTTAGTGGACAAGATCCGTATTTTACCAACACAATGCGTCCGCTTTGGCGTTCCTCTCATAATGTGGTTATTTAGGTAGACAACACTTGCCAATTGCATAACTATGCAACTCTTGTATGGTTGGTGAATTACTCTTTATTCACATCCATCATATGCAGCATGCCAACCCTATGCCTCTAGGCACTCAACCTTTGAGGTCACCTAGTTAAGATAGACCCGATGTCGATAGTTGGATATCACAATTATCCGCTCGCACCCTTACCAAGATAGATTTATGCACCTTGCTTTGGCAAGCCCACACTTCATCGATCGAGGCAGGAAGAGTGCATCCATCGGAAAGCATATGTATACTTAATATTGGATAAGGGATTTTATTATTCAACCGATGAACGATTCATCGTGACTAACATTTAATCACTGTGCACATTCACAAAATAGAAATATAACATTTGTAACCCAAATGCATCCTCTTTGTGTACGAAAACAAATTATCAACACTTTGATAATATGGCTAAATCTGAGCACTTAGAACACTTCTAAATCTCCAGATTTACATGCATTGAACACCGGCAAAATAACTCCACTTATGCAGTAGACAAGATCGCCTCTCAATGTCAGATTCAAAATCTAAGACATTTGATTTCACAAATCATTTTGAGGGACGGTTACTGCAAAGGAGAAACAATTTCTGAAACAATGAAATCTCAACGATATCACAGGAGTTCCTGGCGGGGTTCCAAGGGGCCGCGCCTCTTACAGGGTCTTAGGGGCAGAGCCCCTAACGGTCCAAGGGGAAGCACCCCTGGCGGATTTCTACGTACCATTCAAAATGATATTAACACATCATAATGTGCGCATCGGAAGAAACAAAACAAGAAGAACCCAAAAGAGTCACGGATCTTGCGATTTCATGAATCAAGAAATGCAAAAGCAATACATTGCAATACCTGAAGGGGATTGAGTCAATACTCAACCGAGGTGCTCCACAACTGAAATCCAGAGAACAGTCGAAACGGATCGGCGCCTCTATGGGAGTCCACAAGAGCGATGAAGAACCCAAGCCTTGTCGCACAAGAACTAGGTCGGAGGAGAAGAGCCCTCTACGTCTCCCACGGACTGCTAGGTCTGACATCAGGGAGAGGCGGCATTGGCGTCGGGGTGCGGAAATGGCTGATCGGAACTCTTCCGTCGCACACGTCAGAACTCTTCCGTTACACCCTCTGATTCACACAAGGATCGCATTTTTAGGGTAAAGAATCGTATTCTATTTATACCCAGGCAAGAGAGAGAGGCTATCCGCACATCCACGACTTAGATTGGAGTAAACAGAATTCGTTGAGTGAACATTTCTCTGAAGAAATTCGTCGAGTAACAAACTGAATTCGTCGAGTAAAACAGAATTCGACGAGTGAACCTTTCATTAACAAATTTGTCGAGTAACAAATGATTCATCGAGTAATCATAAATTCGTCGAGTCATGAATTCGTCGAGTTCATCGAGTAATCATGAATTCGTCGAGTTCATCGAGTAATCATGAATTTGTCGAGTCATTATGATTTCGTCGAGTAATCATCAAATCATCATTCTACGAATTGCAGTAAGAGTCGTCGAGACACTCTCGACGACTCGACTCAAAAACTTGTCAACACGCTCCATGCAATATTCACAATACCTGTGGAGCATCTAGTGGACTCGACCCAAATCCAATAAGTCATAGGATTGGTCCTTCACTCATATCCAATATGAGTAAGGCCAACACAATTCTTCCTCCAACTTCTCCAAACACTCTTGTGTGTGACCCCATAGGCTCATATCGCGTTGGCAGCGAGGCTAGATGCTTGATTACTTCCATATCACCTTGGAAGCACCAACATCCTTCAGAGCTGAGCCTCTAATATTTTTGTTGCAACAGACTGCATATTTCTTAAGCGCCATTTCATAAGTTTGCATTTAATGCAAATGCACTTTCTAAGCTCGTTCACCTGCATGCACTTCAACAAAGGATTGGTTTGCTTTGAGAACCATGCATTAATCATGAAGGACCTCCTGGCGGGGCGAAGCAGATGTGTTGTTGGGATGATCAAGCTTGGGTTTTCACCCAAGATGGTGAACCTCAGGAGGGGTTGCAAGGCAAAGTGCAATTATAAGGCTTTTGTGGGAAGGGATTTGTAACTAGACCCCTCCTAAATGATTCCTTCACAATGTCTAGCTAATCTATCTTGATAATCATCTCGATGTTGATTTTCAAGTTTCACAATTCAATTATTGATTAGTCGTCACTGTTGTAAACGCACAGTGGACACCAAATACGCAAGATTGTATTATAAATTCTTTTTTTGACAACAAAGTACATGCACCAACACCCCTCAACAAGAGTTCATATAATTTGCACTAAGTACAACTCAACACCACTACAACGTGTTATCACACACACGCACGCACATGCACTTCACACTTCGCTACAAATATCGTTGGAGCTTGCTCGGCCTTTAAGCTATTAGTTTGAACTTGAGTTCGTTCTGATGTTAATTAATAAAGCCGAGGAGAATATGGAATGGCTTAAGAAGCATAGAGAGGCTTAAAGCAATAATATAAAACACCCAGTTTTACTTCTTATATTTTCTTTTTTATAGTGTACGAATAAGTATTACAAAGAGGGGCCTTTTATAGACCAAATCAGGCGGTGACTTGATTTACAAGTAAGCTATATTTAATTATTACATTCAAAGACCACTTACCTTCAACTTTATTTATTCTCCCAGATAAGCTTGCTTGTCTTTATTGCAGCATTCGGCTTAGGTCATCTTCAACATCTCCCCCTTAAGCTGAAATCCTTCCAACCCCATCAACGCATGCAACTCGGAGAAACGGAAGCGTTGCAAAGGCTTCATAAATAAGTTTGCCAATTGTTTGGTGGAGGGGATGTGATTCATGGATATGAGAACTTTGTCCACGAGATCTCGAACAAAATGGTACAGTAAGTCAATATGCTTGCTACGCCTTTGTGTCATAGGGTTTGCTGCAATGAAGATTGCTGATATATTATCACACAATATGTTTATCAGTTTCTTTTCTTCTTCGCCTTTGATTTCTGTCAGTATTCTTTTGATACATAGGCATTCACAGGCGGCAATACTGAGTGCCATATACTCAGCTTCAGTCGTCGATAATGCGACAATTGCTTGTTTACGGACACCCCAGGCAATGGGTTTTGATCCTGATAGAAATAAGAATCCTATAGTACTCTTTCTATATCTATACTGGATCCCCAGTATGAATCGGCATAGCCCAGTAGTTTAGGACTAAGATCATGCTTGTATATTAGGCCAAAATCTTGGGTGCCCTTTATGTAGCGAAGGATAGATGAAATGAAAGTAAATGACTTTTAGTAGGTTGTTGCATAGACCGGGATACCAAATTCACAACATTAGTTATATCTGGTCTTGTGTTTGTAAGGTACATAAGAGAACAAACAAGAGATCTGTATTGACAAGCATCCACAGATTCTTCTTGATTTTCAATTCTTAACACTTCATTTGCCATCATTGGTGTTAAGGTTGGGTTACACTGATCAAATTGAGCCCTTTTAAGTAATTCTGCAGCAAATTTAGGTTGAGTAAGAAACATACCAAAAGGTGTTTGATGGACTTGAACTCCAAGAAAGAATCGCATGAGTCCAAGGTCTGCCATTGCATATTCAGCTTGCATAGTCTTCTTGAATTCATCAATCATGGATGGAGAGTTTCCTATAACAATCATGTCATCCATGTATAGTCCCACTATGACTTGGTTGGTTTTAGTACCTTTGATATATAGAGATGGTTCATTTGTGCAGCGTATAAAAGCTAATTGAATGAAATATTAATCAATATTTTCATTCCAAGCCCGTGGGGCTTGTTTTAAGCCATAGAGAGCTTTGTGTAGTTTGTATACTTTCAGCTTATTAGTCCCTTCCTGACAATATCCCTTGGGTTGCACTATATATATTTCTTCTGTGATGGTTCCATTGAGAAATGCCACCTTTACATCTAAGTGATATACATGGTAGTTGCATTGTGCGGCATGATCTAGTAGAAGGTGAATAGTATCCATCCTGACTACTGGCGAAAAAGTTTCATTGTATTCTTCCCCAAGCATTTGTGAATACCCTTTCACAATTAAACGAGCTTTATGTTTGGAAATTGCTCCAGTGTCTAAATATTTTGTTTTATATTACCATTTAAGACCAAGAGGGATTTTATTGGACGGTAAATCCATTAAGGTCCAGGTTTTATTTTTTTGGATGGTGTCCCATTCTTCTTCCATTGCCTTTTGACATATTGGATCAATACAAGCTTCTTCATAGTTAGTTGGAGTTGAGCATAGGAGGATCCTTTCTGTCTCATTATAGATGTCATGCAGACTCCTTGTTTTAGTAGGTGATGATGAGGAAAGGCCAGTCTCTGAAGAACTTTGTTCTGGGAATTGTCTTCAGGTAGATCATCAGTAATGATATGGAGGGGCAAGACACTTGCTCAACTGTCAATCTGGGTTGATTAACAGTTTGCTCCTCTGGCTGCCAATCTCATGCCGCTTGTTCAATGAAAAGTACATTATGAGAGATGATTGCCTTCTTGGAGATGGGATTAAATGATCTATAAGCATTAGATTGTTCACTGTAACCCACAAATATGCATTTCTCACTTCTATTGTCTAACTTATCTCTGCCTTCAGGTGTAGTAAGTGAGTATGCAATGCATCCAAATGTTCGTAGGTGCTCCATAGATGGCTTTCTCTGTTTGAGCATGAAATAAGAAGTCTTATTGCTAAGAGCTCTGGAGGGAACTCTATTTAGAATGTAAACTGTCATTTGCGTGGCTTCAACCCAAAATATTTTTTTGAAGGGCTTTTGCACGTAACAAAGACCTAGTCATCTCCAAGATAGTCTGATTTCTCCTCTCAACTACTCCATTCTGTTGGGGAGATTTGGGAGAAGTTAAATGTCTTTTGATTCCAGTATTTGCACAAAAAGTAAAGAATTTATTGGACATAAACTCACCTACCCTATCGGTTCTTATTGTTTCGATGTTTAAACTCAGCTGCAATTCAACTTCCTTCTTAAAGGTAACAAATTTATCATAAGCTTCACTTTTGGTTGAGAGATGATACAACCATATGTATCGAGAATAATCATAAACTAATAGTAAAAAGTACCTTTTGTCTCCAAAGTTTGTGAGGTTGGTCCCCATAAATCCCCATGTAATAGTATCAGAGGTCGTAGAGATTTTACTGATGCCATTTTAGGGAATGGTAGATTGTGGGTTTTACTATAGGCACATTCTTCACAGAAATTTATTGATTTTTCTGGAAGTGTGTTGGTAGACCTGAAACCAAGGCTGTCTTTCATTAATTTTATAGCCTTACAATGAAGGTGACCCAGTCGGTGATGCCAAGGGATAAGAGGGGTGTTACCAATCTGATTTTCTGAGATCAGTGCATGATGTTTGACAATAGATATCTGAAGAGTTAATAATTTTTTGCTAGTCAGATTTGCTGAGGCTAATATATCACCTGAGGCACCTTGAGAGATAGAAGCTCTAGCTTTGTTGAATTTGATAGAGTAGTCTGGAATAAACTAATTGGCCTACCCTTAGTAGATTTTGTGTTAATGTAGGTACATAGTACACATCATGAATCTGTTTGGTTTCACCAGAATATATTTGAACAACTATTGAGCCTTTCCCTTCAATTTGAGCTGTGAATCCATTGCCAATAATGACTTTTTGATTTAATGGATTCATCCAAATGAGTGAAGTATGCTTTGGTATTGGTTATGTGGGATGAATACCCACTATCCAAATACCAAGTATCCATATTTACTGTAGAATCAACAAAAGGAGTAAAAAGCATTGCTTCTATATTGAGGTTTTTTTATTTCAGTTACTTTGGCTTCTTCTTTTGGATTGTGCCAACAATTTTGAGCAGAGTGATTAGGAATGCGACAACTTTTGCATCTAAAAAAGCAATATTTTGATTGATGATTTGTTTTCTTACAGATGATGCAATAAGTTTCAGCAGCAAGAGTAACCTTGGGGTAAGTTACTTGTTACTTACCTTTTCCTTTTCCTTTTCCATTATTTCGTTCAAGGCCTTGCTTCTGCTGGAAGGGGGTCATAGTATTCCATTTTCTATTGTCTGGGATTTTAGATTTCAGCTGTAACTTTGCTTGTAACTCTTGATATAACAGTTGATTGAGATGTTGCAGTCGTTCTTCGTGTGTTTTTAAGGAGCCCATGAGGGCAGCTAAAGGAAGGGGTTTTAAGTTTTTTGAATCTTCTATAGCTGTTATGGCAGGGTAGAAACTGGGAGGTAAGCTCCGTAATAGTTTTGGCACAATTTTACTATCTTCAATTGTATCTCCATAGCTTCGTATCAGATTCATTATATGAAGTGTTTTGGCTAACAGATCATCTACTTTCTCTCCAGGCTTCATAGAGAGGTTTTCAAAGTCTTTCCATGCGTTTTGTAATTTTAAAGCTACAACCTTCTCATCTCCTTTAAACGCTTCTCTTAAGATATCCCAAGTGGCTTTACTCGTCTCGTCTCCCATTATCCTTGGGAAAACAGCTTCTGAAACCCCTTGATAGATCATGCAAATTGCCCGAGCATCTTTTTGTTTTTCTTCTTCACTTGGTTTTGCTTCAGCTATAGTTTTAGAACTCTTACCTTTGTTGGGAATGGTAGGCCCATTGGATACCATGTCCCATAAGCCTTGAGAAATAAAGACCTCACTCATATGAACGGTCCAAAAATCATATTTTTCAACATTGAAGTTTGGGATGGAAGTATGAGAGAGAGAGAAGGTAATGGCAGTTGCCATAAGCTCTAATGATGCCTTGCAAGTTACTACTATGCTCTGATACCAGTGATGTTAATTAATAAAGTTGAGGAGAATATGGAATGATTTAAGAAGCGTAGAGAGGCTTAAAGCAATATTATAAAACACCAAATTTTACTTATATATTTCCTTTTTTATAGTGTACGAATAAGTATTACAAAGAGGGTTCTTTTATTGACCAAATCAGGCAGTGGCTTGATTTACAAGCAAGCTATATTTAATTATTACATTCAAATCCCACTGAAGATTGGGATGGAAGTATGAGGGAGAGAGAGAGAAGGTAGTGGCAGTTTCCATAAGCTCCAATGATGTCTTGCAAGTTACTACTATGCTCTGATACCAGTGATGTTAATTAATAAAGCTGAGGAGAATATGGAATGGCTTAAGAAGCATAGAGAGGCTTAAAGCAATAATATAAAACACCCAGTTTTACTTCTTATATTTCCTTTTTATAGTGTACGAATAAGTATTACAAAGAGGGGCCTTTAATAGACCAAATCAGGCAGTGGCTTGATTTACAAGTATGTTATATTTAATTATTACATTCAAATCCCACTTTCCTTCAACTTTATATATTCTTTCCCAGATAATCTTACTTGTCTTGATTGCAGCAATCGACTTAGGTCATCTTCAACATCTCCCCTTAAGCCAAAATCCTTCCAACCACCATCAACGCACGCAGCTCGGAGAAATAGAAGCATTACGCGGGCTTCATAAGTAAGTCTGCCAGTTGTGTGTTGGAAGGGATGTGATTCACGGATATGAGAACTTTGTCCATGAGGTCTCGAACAAAAGAAACTGATAAACATATTGTGTGAAAATATATCAGCAATCTTCATTGTAACAAACCTTATCACACAAAGGCGTAGCAAGCATATTTACTTACGGTACCATTTTGGTCGAGATCTTGTGGACAAAGGTCTCATATCCGTGAATCACATCCCTTACAACAAACAACTGGCAGACTTACATACAAAGCCTTTGCAACGCTTCCGTTTCTCCTAGCTGCGTGCGTTGATGGGGGTTGGAAGGATTTCGGCTAAAGGGGGAGATGTTGAAGATGACCTAACCCGAATGTTGCAATCAAGACAAGCAAGCTTATCTGGGAAAGAATAGATAAAGTTGAAGGCCAGTGGGCTTTGAATGTAATAATTAAATATAGCTTACTTGTAAATCAGGCGGTGGCTTGATTTGCAAATAAGCTATATTTAATTATTACATTCAAAGCCCATTTGCCTTCAACTTTATATATTCTTTCCCAGATAAGCTTGCTTGTCTTGATTGCAGCATTCAGCTTATGTCATCTTCAACATCTCCCCCTTAAGACGAAATCCCTCCAACCCCCATCAACGCACGTAGCTCAGAGAAATGGAAGCGTTGCAAAGGCTTTGTCAGTAAGTCTGCCAGTTGTTTGTTGGAGGGGATGTGATTCACGGATATGAGATCTTTGTCCATGAGATCACGCACAAAATGGTACTGTAAGTCAATAAGCTTGCTACGCCATTCCCAATCTTCACTAGGTGTTTTATATTATTGCTTTAAGCCTCTCTATGCTTCTTAAACCATTCCATATTTTCCTAAGCTTTATTAATTACCATCACGGGTATCAGAGCATAGTAGTAACTTGCAAGACATCATTGGAGCTTATGGCAACTGCCACTACCTTCTCTCTCTCTCTCACTCTCTCTCATTCTTCCATCCCAATCTTCAATGGTATCGTAAGTAAATATGCTTGTTACGCCATCCCAAACTCTCATACTTTCATCTCAACACCACTACAACGTGTTATCACACACACACGAGCACTTCACACTTTGCTACAAATATCGCTGGAGCTTGCTTGACCTTTAAGCTATTAGTTTGAACTTCAGTTCGTTCATCCCTGCTGTGTTCGCATAGGCTAATGTTCATATATATTTGCTATCCACACAATCTTGAGTTTGCATAAGCTCAAACATATCTTCCTCTTCTTCTTGGTACTAGTGTTCGACCAAACTACTCCACCTTTGCCTTCAAGATTTTTCTTGGCCCAGCTGCTAAAATCTCTCCTCCTAGGATGGTGTTGGCACCCCTTGCTGGAGTTTGCCCTGTTGGGATTTTCGGTCATGGAAGCGCAATCCCCAGGAATAACTAAATACAGAGCTATAAGAAAATACGTACTTCTCACAATTTTATTAGCACAATAAAATGAATAAGTACTCAAATTAAGAGATACAAGTCCAAAAATATACTGCAGAAGAACAGACTACGAAAATCCACAGGAGTAATATGAACTTGACTGCAATCCGTAAAACGGACGCACAAGATTCGTACCAGAATGAACCTTCATCATCGTCGGATGACCAATCGCCGCCACCACCACCGAGAAGAGATCCATGTAAGCACTTGACCTTATCACGAACACGCAACCCATCAATGTCGCCACTTGTGCACAAACACCACCGCCTAAGAGCATGCAACCATCGAGCACCGCGCACCTTACCGCAACCCGTGATTTTGACGTTGCCGCTACTCGCACGCTTTCGCTCTTCATTGTCGATGCAACCCATAATCGGTTGTCGACGTCCACCGTTGCCTTCGGCTGTACAATGCCACTCTCCTCTTCAAGTCTTTACCTCTCTTTGGTTTGGCTTTTGGTGTGTCCACATAGCTTTGCATCCCTCTCATTTTATAGAGCCAAAATTTAATAACAATGGGGGAATGAAACACATATTGTGGCCTCTTTCCTAAAAGCTTTCCATGCATGCAATCATTCAAAGCACATGGACGGCTAGAGGAAAAGTCTTCATTGGCGGACGGTAGGTGAGAAATGTGAATCATGTGGGTTTGAAAAATCAAACCAACTCAACAATCACCACCTTGGTTTGTTTTTAAAGCATCACATTCTGCATGAAGCATCTTCTGCACAAAGCATCAACTGTACGAAGCTCTAGTCTGCACGAAGCACCAATCTGCACGAAGTACCACCTCATGTCTGAGGCGTCAGTTGACTTATCGTAATTCAAACTCCATCTCTGCTCTTGTTCAGCTGTGGGATACCGACGAACCCAGATCACAAAAGCTGACTCTCCGAACCTGAGTCACAGAAGGGAGATCCACTGCACCACCTCGACCATCCACCATATCAACCATAAAAATCAGGGCATACCACCTCACACTGTGGTCCCCATCAGTCGGTACAGAATACCGAACTACACAGCCTTCATGAGCACGACGCACCCACATGTCACCATTAGAACTCATTTTCTTGCCGCAAAATTGCAGTCACCCGAGTCCAAACTGACCAACGATATCAGATTCTTACGCAGCTTGAGCACCAGATGTACCCTCTAAAGCATGCGCACCACCCCATCAGGCATATGTATGTTCAATGTCCCTACACCTGTAACCTCACAACCTGAGTCATCACCCAAATAGAATGACCCAGTCGTCATCTCCAGAGAACTGAACATCGATGCATCTAAGCATATGTGTTGCGATGCACTCGAATCTAATATCCATCCACTGTCAGAGTCGTCATGACTCTCAGTGATGGTATATAGACCATCACTCTCCACTCCCAGATCTAGCATCACCACATCCACATCTTGGACGTCTCCAGAACTCTGCGCAGGCTGTGGGCAATTTCTCCTGATGTGACCACTCTGTCTATAACGGTAACAAATAACTCCCTTCTTTGAAGCCGACCGAGCCCGTGCACCCCTCAATCCCCTGTCGAATGCTCCCCCCATCCATCTACCGCCAAAATAAGCTCACCCTTAGGAGCGGAGTCCTTCAACATCTGATTGGACAGTAATGTCGATATGACCTCCTCTAGCCCCAGTGTATCCTTCCCATATATGAGCATGGTCACCATGTGTTTAAAGGATGGCGGGAGCGAGGTAACAAGTAATATGACCTTATCTTCTTTCTCCACATTCACACCAACCACATGTAATTTATTTAGAAGGTCGTTGAACACATTAAAGTGCTCCTGCAGGTTGCCACACTCCTGCATCTTCAGCCCATACAATCGTTGTTTCAACAACAACCTTGTGGTCAGCGACTTGACCAGATACAATCTTTCAAGCTTATCCCAAAGCTTGATTGCAGACTCCTCGATGCCAATGTTAAAGAGCACCTTGTCATCAATGCACATCTTGATGATGCTAGTGGCACACTCATCCAAGTCAATCCACTCCTCATCCTTCACTTCAACAACCAATTTTTCTCGTCCCCGCAAAACCCCCATCGATCAGCCCTGCTCAACTAGCATATCTTTGAAGCTCATCTGCCATAGACTAAAATTTCTGCTGCCATCGAACTTCTCCACCGAGTACCGAACCAAAGTCGCATTCTTCCCCACCATAGTTGCCCTCGGGTATGACTAGGAGACCTGTTTAATTCAAGGTCGAATTTGAGAGGATGGGAAGAGGACCTAGTCGTTCACCACCACAGTCAAATCTTTCCTCAAATGTTCAATCAGTCGCCTACAGAACTTGACTCAAATACCACTTGTTGGGATTTTTGGTCGCGGAAGCGCATTTCTCGGGAATAACTAAATACAGACTCATAAGAAAATAAATACTTCGCACAATAAAATAAATAAGTACTCAAATTAAGAGATACAAGTCCAAAAATATACTGTAGAAAAATAGTCTACGAAAATCCATAGGAGTAATATGAACTTGTGTGCAATCCATAAAATGGACGCATAAGATTTGTACCAGAACGAACCTTCGTCGTCGGCGGACGACCAACCGTCGCCACCACCACCAAAAAGAGATCCAAGTCAGGACTTGACCTTGCCACGAACGTGCAGCCCATCAACGTCGCCACTTGTACACAACCACCACTGCCTAAGAGCATGCAACCATCAAGCACCGCGCACCTTGCCACAGCCCGTGAATCTGACGCATTGCCGCTACCCGCACGCTTTCTCTCTTCATTGCCGATGCAGCTCGTAATCGGATGTCGACGACCACCGTCGCCTTCGGTCGTACACTACCACTCTCCTCTTCAAGGCTTTACCTCTCTTTGGTTTGTCTTTTGGTGTGTCCATATAGCTTTGCTTCCCTCTCATTTTATAGAGCCAAAATTCAATAACAATGGGGCATGAAACACATGTTGTGGCCGCTTTCCTAGAAGCTTCCCATGCATGCACTCGCTCAAAGCACATGAACGGCTAGAGAAAAAGTCTTCATTGATGTCTGGTAGGTGAGAAATGTGAATCATGTGGATTCGAAAAATCAAACCAACTCAACACGCCCAAGTTCACGTCCAATTGCAGCCTCCTCTCCTTCTCAGTTTTCAGCTAGCTAGCTTTGATTCCTCACAGAAGCCTATTTATAGAGGTGTTGCACCTATGCGTGACAGCCACATGTTCATTTTTCCTGATCCTTCCAGCTGCTTTGATGCATGCGGGTAAGCTATAAACTTAGGAAAACTATAGAATATATATATATTCATTAATTCTGCCATGGACCAAGTCAAAGGCGGAAATTGTTCATCATTTTCTTCAAAAAAAATTTTTTTGGCTTTTTTTTTGAACTCCCCGTCAAAAACATAACAATACTTGTCGAGTTTGATCTTGTACTTAGGGATCGCATCCGTGTTCAACGGCTTCATGAAAATATCGGCAATTTGATCGAATGACAATAGAACAACTCCACAACTCTATTCTTCACTTGCTCGCACATAAAAAGATACTTCATCTCAATATGTTTGATGTATCCACGCAACACTCGATTCTTTGCGAACTAAATAGCTAGTTTGTTATCCACATAGATAGTCATCGAGCTTTCTTCTGAATGATGGAGTTCGCATAGAAGATTTCTTAACAAAATCGCCTGACAAGTACACACTACTGCCCCTGCTTCACAAGTAGATAACTCAATTGTAGTCTGCTTTTTCGAACTCCATGAGAATATTGTCGAGCTTAAGTGGAATGTATAATTGGAAGTGCTCTTCCGATCAATCACACCTCTTCCATAGTCACTATCTAAATAGTCGACTAGACGCATGTCTTCAGTTGTCGAATAACACAAGTCATGATCTCTTGTATCATTAATATGTCTCAAGATCCGCTTGCTGCAGTGAAGTGGTCTTGATTTGGTGACTCTGTATACCTGCTCATAACTCCAATAGCATACACGATACCTAGCCTTGTGAAGATAAAATATCGGAGGCTTCCCACTAGGCACTTGAATAACGTGGAATCTACATCTTCCTACTCAGACAAATTCTTCAACTTGAGTCCAGGATCTACTAAAGTAGAGATTGACTTACAGTCTCTCATTCTAAACTGATTATAATGTGCTCAACATATTTTTTTTAAAGATGAAAATTTCATCTTCAGTTTGGTACGCACTTCAATACCCAGAAATCATGTCATCTCTCCAATGTCGGTCATCTAAAACTCCTTCGCCATGGTCTTCTTAAACTTGTCAAACATTTGAGGATTGTTGTGTGTAAAGATCATGTCATCTACATACAGACAGATGACATGATATCTCCATTTGACTCTTTCTTCGTGTAATGCGCATGATCAAATGGGCTTTTGACATACCCGTTCTTTTGAAAGTAGCTATTAATCCTAGTGTTCTAAGCTCTTAATGCTTGCTTCAAGCCATAGAGTGCTTTCTTCAGGTGAAAACCTTTATCCTCTCAGCCTTTCTGAACATAATGAGGTGGTTGTTAGATATATATACTTCTTCTTCCAGATATTTATTTAGGAATGTTGTATATCCATTTGATAATTCTTCCATTGATGTTGCGATGTGATAATTTCTTGCGTGTAGATCAAAAATAATATGATTAGTCAAGTGTACTTATCGTATTATAGTATAAGATATTTAAATATTAAATATCAAGTGTCGTAAATTTTTGAGTTGTTGAGTACTATTACTCACGAATACTACTATTATTTTATCAAGGAAAACTTGGGTTTGGTTTTAAAATAATTTGCAAACCGATTAAGGAAAATTCGATGATTTTAATGGATTCACATATGATATAGAATCCCTTTAGAAAAAAAATTATGAATAATTGACTTGCATGCTTTCAAATAAATAACTTTGACTGTGAATGTTCCAATAATATGATAGCACATTGCTAGAGGAATACTAATACCTAAACTTAGGTTAATAGACCAAAATTCCTTTCTACAATAGACATCCCTAAGGTTTTCTTTAAGAAGTGAAACCCTCTATTAGATTTGACTCAAATCTGAAAGATTTATATCATCCTCTCTTGAGGTGTGCATGATCATGTATGGTGTTCGCGTGGTGATACTTTGAGTCATGGAATTGGGTGATCGTCGTGAGTGCCCCCGATTCATGTAATGACTTATGATTGTTATGCTAGCATCATGCACTATGTGATAAGGGTGATAAGGGTTGTGGTGAGCCTTCTGGTGAACCCAAGCATTATTTACAAAGCATATTAGGCTCCCTTTTATTTACCAGTAAAATCTAGAAAGTGTTTGATGTCTGATCCTTTGCATATAAAGTGTATCTCAACATCTATGCTTTATTATTTTGCTATACATATTACATGCTCTACATGAAGTGTAGTTGCGGGTGTGTGATGATTCACCTCGGAGTCCACTAGGATTGCCGAGAGAAGGGGTCATTATGCATTTTATTTTCAACTCATAGTTGATCCTCATTTATTTCTTATACTTATTTGGTTGCGGATAGCGTAAAATATATCGTAACATAGTGGGACAAGCCCTAAGCTGAGCAAAAATGAAAAGTTAAGCATAACTTGTTTATTGTTTTACCTTTCATATCGGTTCTGTGTACCCAAGTTCTATGTATTGATGTATTGACTTTTTCATGAGGTTATGTATTGGCCATAAGACAGAATGTTTCATTTTCTACCTTAGTTTAGATGTGGACATGTTTCATTTTCTACCTTAGTTTAGATGTGGACATTCTACTGTAAAGAGTTTATTTTATCTTCTTCTGCTAGTTCGATTTAGACAATGTGTTAGTACGAGATGTAATTTGAAGTACCATTTTATAATTGTTTGCCCGGAAATCCTCGACCTCTCTTCTCAGCCAGGATGGACCTTCCCGGCAGTGTCAGACTTGCGAGACCGCCCAGACCGCCTCTCTTCGGCTCAGATTCTTCCAAGCGCTCGGCGGTCAAGATCTAGTCAGATCGCCAGACCGCGCGGTTTGGCCCCTTTTTCTCCTTTTTTGTTATTAGCACCCCTTTCTCTGCCCCGACTCTCCTGTACCCCGGGCAGCCCATAATTTTTGGACCTGCCCGTTCGGGCAGCCTCTGCGTCTATAAATAGAGGGGTAGGGGTACCTGAAAAGGTACTTTTGCTTTGAGCCTCTAGCTTACAACCTGTGGAAGAGGTCTCGAATTCTGTCGCTTTTCTACCTCAGATCCTGCTCTGTTTCTAGTCTCCCCTCTACTCCACTTTCGAGGTTAATCCGAATAGTCTTTCTTTTCTCATTTTCCTCTTCTGCATATCCCATCTTATGTAACCTACACTCCACAGTTTCCCCTCAATCCTCCCCTTAGTGTGAGTTCTTGGAGGTACATTTTTTGGTACCAACAGAACAAACACGCGACCTTCAGATTAGGAGTGTTTAGGTGAATTCAGCAGACATCGATATGGCAGACCGCAGGATGTGAGCTCGCCGGTCTTCTAGCAGTCGTCCTCCCCTTGACTTGAATCCCTTAGAGGCCCTCGAGTGTCGTTTCGAGCTGCGTGTCGAGCAGGCACTCCGGGAGGCTGCCCAAGCTTGGCAAGAGGTTGCCCAGGCTCAGCAGGAGATCACGCGATCTCAGCAGGAGACCGCTCAAGATCGCCAGGAGGTTGTTCGAGCCCAGCAGGAGTCCGTCAAGCAGATCGAATCCATGAGTCAGGTTCTGGCAGTGATCTCCCAGAGGATCCTTCCTCAGCCAGGTCAGGTTGCCACACCTGACCCTTGGCTAGTGATCACCCTTGTGATCGCGCTACCCCTCAACCTGCAACTCCTTTGCAGTCTCAGCAAGAGGAGTTCGCAGCCCATCATGATTCTTTCAGAGCAGCAGCTCAGGGGCCTCCAGCCTAGACCGTGAATATTCAAGAGGATTATGTCAATCCTCTGGCCCCTCCTGCTCCTTTCTCTGCTCCTTTTCCTGCTCCTTTTTCTGCTCTTTCAGAGCAGCCCTCTCCTTTCTCTGACAAAGTTCGTTGGGAGCCCATTCCCAATGGATTCACAGAGCCCCGACTCCCTACGTTCTCTGGGGAGAGTGACCCAATTTCACATCTTCAGGCTTTTGAGTCCGTCATCGCTCTTAGGACCATTTCAGATGCTGTGAGGTGCAAGCTGTTGATCACCTCTTTTGATGGACCTGCCAAGGAATGGTTCTACAAGCTGCCTTCCCAATCCATCCCGAGTTTTGCCATCCCGAGGCATGAACTCCTCCTAAGGTTTGCAACTGCCAAGAAAAGGAAGAGTGGTCCTGCGGCCCTCTTCAAGATTAAGCAGGGAGATAACGAGACTACGACTCATTTTATTGATCGCTTCCAAAAAGAAATTCTGGGAATCAGGGATGTTGATCCCGCTCTTTATATGGCTGCACTGATTAATGGTTTGCAGGAAGGTCCCCTCAAGTTTGAGGTTACCACTAGAGAGCCCAGCTCTAATCAGGAGCTGATCAGTATCGCCAACCGTTACATAGATGGGGAAATCAACAACCCCGCATATGTCTCTAATCTGACTAGCAAGGCCATTCAGAAAGGTTCCGCAGGATTTTATCCAGCTCCACCATCGTTAAAGTCGCATCAAGAGTTTCCCCCTCCCGCTCCAAAAGGAGGAAGAAACTTCCGTAATAACCGCTTCAATCAGGGAAATCAGCAGTTCCAGCCTAAAGGGCCTCTGCTGCCAACCCCTGCCGCTCCAGCTCCGCAAATCACCCCAGTTCACCAAATCCAATACATTCAGCCACCCCTTCTAACTGCTCAGCAATTCTATAATGACTCCCAAGAGTCCTTTACAGACCTTGGTGTTTCTATGAGTGAAGTAGTTTAGATTCTCCAGAAGCAGCCCTTCTTCAAAAAGCCCGCTCCGCTTAACTCAGATCCAAAATCACGGAATCCGGCTCTTTACTGTGAATATCACAGAGAAAGAGGTCATCTGACCGAGGATTGCAGAGCCCTTCGCTTGCTGGTAGAGAAGCTTCTGAAGGAGGGAAAGCTCCGAGATCTCCTTCAGAAAAGTGATCCCTCTAAGGCTTCAACCTCCAAGGGAAAGGAGGTAGTGGAAGTCCACTAGGAATGTGAAGAGGTAGATAATGTTGGCCATCTCGACAACATCGGTTTTCCCAATGAGTGTGTGGACGCAGATGATGAAGGTGCTCTGGGTAACCTTTTATGCATCCACGGAGGGGCAGGACCGGAGTCCTCTAGAAGGGTTAGTCTTAAAAGAGTCTACCGATCAGAAATTGCTGCCACTTCCTCAGTTCCGGTCCGGGGAACGGTTACCTTCGGAGAAGAGGACCTTCCCCCGGCCTCCAATCCCTTCGACGATACATTCATCATCAAAGCAGTTATAGAGAATTATACTGTGGAGAAAATTCTAATCGATACTGGGAGCTCGGTGAACGTGCTCTTCAAGCCTGCCTTCGAAGCTTTGAAGACAGGGAAGCCTCTTCTTTCCACGGAGGGACCTCTCTATGGTTTCTCGGGAGAAAAAAAGGAGGTGGAAGGAGTCGTCACCCTCTCTGTAATTTTAGGTGGCATCATGAGGCTCGTAAAGTTTATAGTCGTTAAAGCTCCTAACAGCTACAACGCAATTTTTGGGAGGCCCGTTCTGAATGGGTATCAGGCGGTAGTGTCAACCTACCACCAAGCAGTGAAATTTGCCTTGAATGGCAAACAGCACCGGATCAGGAGCGATCCGAAGAAAGCCAGGGAATGCTATGTAAAAATGGTCAACGTGATCGTATCTTCTTCTCCCCAAGAAGCTGTGATGTCTTCATCGGCTCAAATTCCTGACCAGGTTGAAGTTGTAGAAGAAGCCGAAGAAGTTGAAAGATATGGAGTTCGCTTGGAACCTTCCCAAGCAACTCAAGGTGTGCCCATCAGCGAGGAAGATGAAAGCAATAAGCTCTCCATCAACGCTGAAATGCCTGAAGCTGACAAGAGTCAGCTCATCTCCTGCCTCCTGAAGAATCTAGATTTCTTTGCTTGGTCTGCAGATGACATGCCAAGAGTTAATCCAGACATCGCCTGCCACCATCTCAACATTGATCCTAACTCCACTCCCATCAAGCAAAAGAAGAGGTTTGTGGCAATGACCCTTGCACAACCAATTTGAGAGGAGGTGGAGAAGAAGCTGAAGGCCATGTTTATCCATGAAATTCAGTACCCTGAATGGGTGTCTAATGTTGTAATGGTCAAAAAGTCTGGTGGAAAATGGAGAATGTGTGTAGACTTCACGAATAAATCTTGCCCAAAAGATTGCTACCCCTTGCCTCGGATAGATTCTTTAGTGGATTCCGTGGTTGGGTACTCTTGTATGAGTTTCTTAGACGCATTCTCAGGCTATCAACAAATTAGAATGCACAAGCCCGATATCCCGCACACTTCATTTATCACAAATGATGACTGCTTTTGTTATCTCGTGATGCCCTTCGGGCTAAAAAATGCTGGAGCAACTCATCAAAAAATGATGGATACGATTTTTAAAGGCCAAAAAGAAAGAAATCTCGAGGTCTATGTCGATGACCTCCTGATAAAAAGCAAATCATTCTCATCTCACTTTAGTGATCTAACAGAAACATTTGCAACTCTTCGAACTTTTAATTGGAGACTGAATCCGTTGAAATGCATTTTCGGAGCAAGTAAAGGGAGATTTCTTGGTCATCTCCTCACTTCAGAGGGGTTAGAACCTAATCCGGATAAGGTAAAGGCCATATTAGAAATGTCACCTCCAAAATCTCCTAAAGAAGTTCAGCAATTAGGAGGGAGAATGTCAGGTTTAGGTCGTTTTATCTCTCGATCTGGAGATAAAAGCGCTTCTTTCTTTAAGACCCTCTGAGGAGGGGCTAAGTTTGAATGGACGAAGGAGTGTAATGATGCTGTCAATCAGCTCAAAAAGCAGTCGACATCAACTCCTCTCCTCCAAAGCCCAAGGGAGGGAGAAGATCTCTTTCTGTATTTGGGTGTTGGCTCTGATGTCATAAGCTCAGTTTTGGTTCGAGAAGAGAAGAGGAAACAGTTTCCAGTATACTATGTGAGCATGATTTTGAAAGATGCAGAAACCCGTTATCCAATCCTCGAAAAGTTGGCATTAATGCTCGTGACTTCGGCAAGGAGGTTAAGACCCTATTTCTAAGCTCATTCGATCCAAGTGGTCACTGATCTTCCATTAAAGAATGTCTTAGAAAAGCCAGAGCATTCAGGAAGACTAGCTAAATGGGCGATAGAACTCAGTGAATTCGATATCTCTTATATTCCAAGGGTAGCGATCAAGGCACAAGTTTTAGCGGACTTCATGATTGATGCAAGTGAGGCTTTATCGAAGAAGGAAGTCGGAACACCTTGTGCTTTGACAATCTTTGTTGATGGAGCTTCAGGAAGGAATTCATCTGGAGAAGGAGTTTTCTTGATCAATCTGAATGGAGTCAGATTAGATCAAGCTTTGAAGTTTTATTTCCTAACAACTAATAATCAAGCAGAGTATGAGGCTTTGTTGGCCGATCTCAGATTTGCAAGAGAATTGGGAATCGAGGATGTTCAAATCAGAACGGATTCTCTGGTGATGACATCTCAAGTTAACGGAACTTTTGAGACCAGGGACCAAATTTTGAAGCAGTACCTAGCTTTGGTAAAAGTTGAGATAGGCAAGTTCAAAAAGTTTTTTATCCAGCATATTTCGAGAGAGAAGAATGTAGAACCAGATGAATTGGCAAAGTTTAGTCTTCTTTCAGGAGGAACCACTTCAGAATTATTTCATCCCGCAATTGAAGACGGAGAGGTTATGCAGATAGATCAACGCCCATCTTGGATGGATCCATTCATTCTCTATCTCTCAACCGGGAAACTCCATTCAACGGTAAAAGATAGAAAAAGGTTTATACTGAAAGCAGCTCATTATTATCTTGTTGCAGGGATACTTTACAGGAAGATCTTCCTATCACCTTTAGCTCGGTGTGTCTCAGAAGAAGAAATCTCAGCTGTTCTTCAAGAGGTTCACTCAGGAGAGTGTGGCAGTCACTCTAGAGCTAGAACTTTGGAAAAGAGAATTCTGAGGCAGGGATATTTTTGGCCTCAATTAAGGAAGGATGCAGAGAAGTTCGCAAAGAAATGTGTACAATGTCAAAAGTTTGCTCCTCCTCAGAATCAACCGGCTCAGTAACTTAAGTCTATAGCAACCCCATGACCGTTTGTAGTTTGGGGGATGGATTTAGTTGGGCCTTTTCTTTTGGCTAGTGGGCAGCGCCAGTACATTATTGTAATGATTAATTATTTCAGCAAATGGATCGAAGCAAAACATTGGCCAAAATTACTACTTAAGTTGTGAAAAATTTTATCTGGGAGGAGATAGTATGTAGGCACGGAATCCCAATAGCAATTATCACAGATAATGTTTCTCAATTTAACAACTCTCAACTTATAAATTTTTGTGGTCAGATTGGCACCGAGTTGCGTTTTGCTTCTGTGCATCATCCTAGAAGCAACGACCAAGTAGAAGCTGCTAATAAACTCATAATCAATCTTTTATAGAAGTAGAAAATCTCTGGGGCAATTAGGCGGAGCAGTTATCTTCAGTGTTATGGGCTCTAAGAATGATTCCCACCTCAGCTACTGGAGAAACTCCTTTTAAATTATTTCATGGTTCAGAAGCTCTTATTCCTGTTGAATTTGAGGTGAAAAGTCCAAGAGTGTTGTTATCTCAACAAAACCAGGATGATTGGATGGAGGGGAATGATGAAGAGCTAAAGTGTAGTCTTGATCTCATCGAAGAGTTAAGAGATGCAGCAACAATCAGGCAGGAAGAGGTGAAGAGAAGGATGGCAAGACTCTTTGATAAAAATGTCAAAATTAAAGAGTTCATTGTTGGAGATCTAGTTTTGAAAAAGGTAGACATAGCAGCAAGATCTGGCTCAGTGGGAAAGCTCAATCCAAATTGGACAGGTCCATTCATGGTGAAAGAAGTGCTTAAGAATGGTGCTTATCGTCTTCAGACTTATGAAGGAGAAGAGTTGCCTCACACTTGGAGTGGGGATGACCTTAAGCGCTTTTTCTCTTAAATGCTTGTAGCTAACTTTTTCATTCCTTTTCTTACTCTTCCCCTCTTGAACGTTATGATGATATGTCTATAACCTTTTTTTAATATATATGATATTGGAAAGGCATCAAAAACAAATTGTTTTCAAAGGCTTGAATCCTGCCAAGGGTGATATCACTGGATTCTACTTCATCCTCCTCGACTTGAAGCTTGTGGTGTAAATCTGCCAGGACCACAGGTAGCGTGGAGAATTCACATCTGTGTTGCAGTAGCTCGCCAAGCTCGTGCGAGGGATGTTTAGAATGCCGGGTCCTAGCTGATATCTGACACACCTCAGAACCAAGGGAGGTTGAGTTGAATGTTCAGCTCTGTCATGCATTGAAAGAGGACATTGTTACAGTCTTAATGATCTTCCAGGGAAAGCAATGTCGGTATAGCCTCTATGGCATGACCACACCTGCCCTATGGATCATCTTTGTTCTGTAACTCTTGAATACTCGTTGGATTGTGGATAGCCGAGGGTCAGTCAGAAACATCTATGACCGTCGCCTAAATCTTGAGGGGGCGGTCTGAAGTTTGAGAGACCGCTAGTTTTGATCTCTTTTTGGCTTTCTGCGATTTGAATATGTTGAGACCGCCGGCTGGATCTCCTCCAGGACTTGGATGTTAGAGCTTGCTAGTAGGGTTCTCCATTTCATTTCGAAAGTGGTTTTCAGCAATCTTGAATATATTGAGACCGTCGGATGCTTCTCCTCCTGGACTCGGATGTTAGAGATCACCGACTGGTTTCCAAGAGAAGTCCTCTGAATAGAGCTCAAGGCATTTGGAATCATCTTGGAATCATTATATTGACCGGTCTGGATAAATTGAGATCGCAAGATGAGTGATTACTCCTATTTCTCCAAAGTCTACAGGAATTTCTATAGGTTCTCTATATTTGTTAATTAGCGGTCTGAGAAAGTCAAGATCACGCAATATTTGGTTAATCGTGCTGAGTTCTAATTGGTCTGGTATAATAAAGACAGCCAGTTATGACCTCTATAAAAAGGATGTCTTGGAATATTTCAAATTATGGATTATCTAT
Organism: Dactylorhiza incarnata; assembly: GCA_033032865.1. NCBI lineage: Eukaryota > Viridiplantae > Streptophyta > Magnoliopsida > Asparagales > Orchidaceae > Dactylorhiza > Dactylorhiza incarnata. The sequence goes on from JAWHQI010000028.1 coordinate 14,393,954, forward strand.
CACACTTTCGTTATTCAAGCTTTTATGAAGCGATCTCTATATTAATAGATCGCATCTTGTGCTCATGCTCGAAATTATTCATTAGATATTCTGTTGAGATCGCAGATACGATAATCGGCCTTATATAATTTCATGGTAAAATTAGAGATCATCAGTTATGGGAAATTCTTCATTTAGTTCTTAATCAAAATCGGCCTCGTCTCCTCGTAGTGCGGTCTGAAAAATGTAAGATTTCCCCCTTTCGAATTGTCAATCTATTATTTCAAGGTCGGCAAAAACCTAAGGCATTGAGATCGAATGCCAATTCTATCTCGTCATAAAAAGGTCGCAAATAATATTTTCGATACACAAGAAAAATAACAAGACAAACATTCATTCACAAAAGAAGAAAGGTATGACGAAATTCTATTTATATATCTAAGTGTTCAAATACATAAGACCGTCCGGTCTCCAAAAAGTAAAATTACAAGATTGCTTATTCATTGTTTGACCTCTTGGGAGACCGCTCATCCGAAGAGGAGGAATCGGTCTCTTTAGAAGATTCATCTGGGTTTCCTTCTTGAATTCTGGATCCAGAGCTTGAGGCCACTCCCGAGCTCGCATCTTGGCCCACCACGTATTGACTACCGCTTTGTTGGTCCTCATCAACGATCTCAACATATTCTTCCCCATCATCAGCGGTCTCCTTTGCGGTCACTGATTGAACAGCAATTTTTCTCGACGCTTCAGGGAAAATAGTGGCAAATGTTGTATCTTTGAATTCTTCAGTAAAGCCACCACGATCACGAATTTCAAAAATTACTTGTTCAGCGGTCTCTCTTACATGTTGCATCATAGATTTTTGGAATTCGAGATTTTCAGGATCGTAGGTTGTCTCCCTTGCTCGCTACAGAAAGAAAATAATCAGATCGCGCGATCACAATAAAAATCTTAAATCACCTGGAAAAATTATCTTACCTGCAGGATTTCGACCCCCCTTAAGGCACCCCGGAGAGACCGCCACATATGATGATTTAATACCACGCTCCTAACAGCCACTTGGGCGCAAACGTCTAGGAGCATGACTGTCTCTATATCGTATGCTTCCGCTGTGTTCTTTTTCCCGTATAAGGCAACGGTGATCGCAGAGGCGTGGCGGGTCAACCTTCCGCTCCAAAGGGGGAGATCAGTGGAGACCCTCACCGTCTTTCCCTTAGCGCCCCATTTGAGAAGGGGCTTGCCTTTGATATCTTTTTGATTTCTCATGAATCCATGCAGATGGAATGGCTCGTTGGCGGTCTTAGATGTATTGCCGACCTCAGTGGTCTCGCGGTCTCCTTCCCTCTTTAATCTTCTTTCCCTTTGGGTGAGCACTTCTTCTGCTGGTGATATGGGATCTTTCGTCGGGATCGCGAAGGATGCTGGAAATGGAAAATTAGTAAGAAAGAAAAATGCGAAGAAATCGAGGAAGACCGCTGGAAAAATACTCACTTTCCTCTAGAGTGATTTCAGCGATCTCAGGCCAGATCGCTAAGTAGTGAATAAGGTCTAGTCGTTTCCCCGCCAGAAACACCAAGATCTTCAGCTCCTCCTCCGAGATCGTCTTATCCTTCCTGAAGATTCTCTCAGCTCGCGGAGAAGGTCGGCTTTGGAGACCGCTGAGATCACCTTCGAACACAAGGAACCTCTCTGTCTAGAAAGAGACCTTGATGGGGAGATTCAAAACATTGATTCCTTCAGCAGAGAAGTATATTAACCCTTTGAATTCCTATTTTTTCTGACCTTCCTTTAAACCTTTGCAGTGAAGGTCGCACGGAAAAGCGCCATAGTAGATTTTATCTTTTCCGATCTCATGTAATTTATGAAAACTGTAATGAGAGCAATTGAGTTCGGCGGCAGCTGGGCGAACACCAACCCATAGTAATCCATTATCTCAAGAATTTCCCAAGGGAGAGGGATTTTCAACCCATGATCGAAGTGATCAATGGGGATAATAAATTTATTCTCTTCCCCAAAGTTCAACCCTTCATCCTCTCTTGGCGGTCTGACAACTATGTGAGTCTGGATCATATGTTTTTTCAAGATATATACTCGTCTTTTGAAAGATGGCAAGGCTTGTGATCGGCTCTCAAGAAGACACTAGCAGAAGAAGCTCGCGCGGACACCATGATTGGAGATCGCTGAGACCGGTGCTTTGGGCGCATGCAAAAAGTATAAAATAAGAATTCATAAAGGAAGCTATTTATAGAGAGTAAGAGATATTTTCGTAATGATTACTTCTCTCAAGGCCGCCCAGCAAAACTTCCCAGACCGCTAAAACCTACATAAGAATAAAGATGGCGCATATATATTTCGGTCTCAATAATTGGAGATCGCAGCACCTCATATCACATGAAATAAAATAAGCAGCACATAATAACAAAAATCATCACGGCAGAATAGGGACCGCAAGAAACAGAAAATTATACATATTACACAATCATGATTGTCTAAAAGTTATATTACAAGACCGCATCAAAGTAAATAAAAGCTCATTTCTTATGAGGTCATTTCCTTCCCACATAGGCCGCAATATCTTGCATTTCGTTGATCGCAGTCAGGACAGACGCCAGATTTTGATTTGCAGACATTGCAGCTAGGTGAATCTTGGACATCTCCCTATCTACCTGCTCCATAGGGATCACCATGATCTCTGAAGACGGTCTCTCTTCTAGATGATCGCCAGATGTCCCCGACCTCATAGTCATTTTAGTAGGACCGCCCCTCAGCATGATGACCTCAGTAGATAGAGCAGCGACCTTTCCCTTGTAGTACTCGGCATCTTTCTTTGCTTTCCTGAGTGCCCGAGCAAGCTCGCCGTTCTTCAGACCGCACTCTTCGCGAACTCGCTTTTCATTAGAACACAGTTTTTCTTCGAGATCGTGGATTTGGTTGTCTCGATCGTGGAGTTGATCATTATGAGATCGCTCCCGAATCAGCATAGAGCGAATATCCTCAAACACTGGGTTAAGGATATTGGCGAGCTGATCAGGGATCACGATCTTCCGCGGCGGAAGCTCTCCTTCTTCGATTTCAACAGTGTTGTCATCTGCGATCAGGAGAATTTCAAGATTAGCTCAACAATTAGAAGCTTAAAAATAAAAAAGTGGTCACACAAAAAGAGTACTTGGAAAGAAATTGAGACCGCAGTCACGTAAAATATTTTCTATATCCGCTGTGACCGCGGGTTCTGCGGTCAATAAGAGGCGATCTGATCCCCTTAAGTGCTCAAGGTTCATTCTTTCCAGTTCTTTCTTTTGCGACCTCTCTCCTTCTTTTCTTCTCCTTTTTAATTCCGTGTTGCTAACAAGGATTTCGTCTGTTTCAATGACGACGATCTCAGATTTTCTTTTTGGAGATTCAGGTCGGAGCATAGGTAAAGGAAGAAATTCTGACGATCTGGTAATCTTTGCCTTACCAGTTCGCAGGGCAGAGACTGCTTCTGTGCGGTCCGCTGCTGCCCGGTCTAGTTCCTCTTCTTGAGCAGCAGAGAGGTGTTGCAGACTGATAGAGAGCGCGGCCTTTTCCTTGGCAATCTGTCGGCTCTTCTCCTCTGCCTTCAGCTCAGAAGTTTTCCTTTTCTTCTTCTTTTCGGTGGCCAGCAAAATTGCCTTCTTCTTCTCCTCCTCAGCAGCGATCAGAGCTGCCCTCTCATTTTCTTTCTTTTCTCTTTCTTCTCTTTCTCTCCTCTCCTCCTCCTCTTGCAGTGATCAGAGCTGCCTTCTCCTCCTTTTCCTTCTTTTCTTTCTCTTCTTTTTCTCTCCTCTCCTCCTTTTTCTGCTCGACAGCGATCAGAGCTGCCTTCTCCTCTTTTTCTATCTTCTCCTTCTCTTCTCTTTCCTTCTTCTCTCTCTCTTCCTTTTCTTTCTTCTCCTTTTCTTCTCTTTCTTTTCTCTCTTTCTCTTCTCGGTCTCTCTTCTCTTTCTCTCCTCTTAGCTTGACCGCTGCAACAACGATCTCCTTCTCAGTGATCTCTTTCTCGGCAGCAGTTGCCTTGAGGTTTTCGACCTCAAATGGATCAAGCACCTTCAATGATGAATAAGAAAAATCATTAGAAGAATCTTCATCAAGATAGGCAATCAGCTCAGAGTCCGCCTCTCTTGAAAAAGCTGAGATCGCAGAAGGAAAAAAGAGATCGACCGCATCGCTTACCTTAGTAGGAGCATCCACAAGATCCTTGAGACCGCCGCTCTCAGGGAGTGTGGCAGCCTTCGGGGTGATCACATCCTTAAATCCTTCACCTTTTGATCTCTTAGCGCTTTGAGTAGAAGGATTTGAATTCGTTCTCTTTTTTGCTTTCGCAGTGTCCTGAGCATCATCGATCTTTTGCCTAATCTGCTCGGCCTCAATCTTCTTCTCCTGCATTCCAGCTAGGATGTTTTTAGTTGAAGCGATCTCGTCAAACTGGGCAACGGTCTGACCAAGTGCTTCCACGGTTTTCTGGTAGTTAAAAGAAATGGAAAAATCAGCAAGATTCAGTGTAGGCCCTGAAGAGCTAGTTGATAAGACAGCAGCAGTGTGATGTGATGAGACCGTGTTCTCCGGTAAGTCAGGTTGCTTCTTCGGAGAAGCTCGCACGGTCTCTTTATATGTGCTCGCCTTCGTCGAAGCCTAGACAGTTTTCACCACCTTCTTCGAGGTGGCGGTCTTCTTCTTCTCGGGAGACTCCTTTTCTGGAGGTGTTTTATTCAGCGCGGACAGTAAAGTCACCATTGTAGAGATCGTTTCTATCTGATTTTCTATGACCGCTTGAAGATCAAGCTCGCCTGTTTTTCAGAGAATTATGATTTCTAATGCCGCGGAAGCAGTATTTATAGACCCAGGGCGCATTTATGACGGTCGCGGTCTCATCGGTCAAAGCTTACATTTTCAAAGTTCCAACGCAACTTAAAAATGTGTGGGGATTATGTTTGCCCAGAAATCTGCGACCTCTCTTCTCAGCCAGGATGGACCATCCCGGCGGTCTCAGACTTGCGAGACCGCCCAGACCGCCTCTCTTCGGCTCAGATTCTTCCAAGCGCTCGGTGGTCAAGATCTAGTCAGATCGCCAGACCGCGCGGTCTGGCCCCTTTTTCTCCTTTTTTGTTATTAGCACCCCTTTCTCTGCCCCGCCTCTCCCGTACCCCGGGCAACCCGTAATTTTTGGACCTGCCCGTTCGGGCAGCCTCCGCATCTATAAATAAAGGGGTAGGGGTACCTTAAAAGGTACTTCTGCTTCGAGCCTCCAGCTTACAACCTGTGTAAGCGGTCTCGAATTCTGTCGCTTTTCTACCTCAGAACCTGCTCTATTTCTAGTCTCCCCTGTACTCAACTTTGGAGGTTAATCCGAATAGTCTTTCTTTTCTCGTTTCCTCTTCTGCCTCTCCCGTCTTAAGTAACCTACACTCCATAGTTTCCCCTCAATCCTTCCCTTAGTGTGAGTTTTTGGAGGTATATTTTTTGGTACCAACAATAATGTTCAGCTTATGAAGTTTGTATGTTGTGTGGGAATGGCCGGACACATATTATATGTCATTTATAGGTGGAACATTAAAATTTGGTATCATAGACTTAGGAATTAGATCTTGTAGTCTTTAGGTTCATGGATGAACCCTTTTAATGGGTGGTGTGCACATGTAGTGTTAAAGTTTTAGGATGCCTAAAAGATTACATAGGAAGAATGCCCACTTAAAGATAAATGTGTTTGATTTGGAACATGAGTGTTCCAATTTTGTTGTTGATTTGGTTTCTAAATTGTGTGCTCCGATGCCCATTGCGGATACAGTTCAATTACCCAACCTGGAGCATGTGAGCACCAACTGAGGTATCTCTTGGGTTTCAATCCCCCATCATTTTTTCGGATCGAAACTATAATTGAAGTTTAAGAATGGATGGATAGGGTGAAGAGGATTTTAATGCTACCGACACCGAGGAGGATAAAATAGTGACCTTGTCCACCTTCCTACTGAATGGCGAGGCTAGACTTTGGCGGGAAGAAGGAACTGATTGACATTTTGGCGTGTGTCATCTGACACATATATATCTCTATGGAAGAATTCTCTGAGCCCTTCCTTATAAGATACATCCTTGTCGTGACGCGCTTAGCATTACAAGGTCAATTCATGCATCTACTTTAGTAGTATGAAAAAGCCGCGAGCCTCGACTCGCGCAATGTGTCCTTCTACAATTACTCATCGCTACTTGATGAGTCTGGTTTATACAGTGATTTCCGGCCTCATTTGGGTTTGATTTAGTGTCATTGCACTTCATTGCTGTTCATATACGCTTATATTGATAGCATGACGTTTCTGCGCCTTTTGTGCAATCCTTCCCTCTTTGTGGCATGTTTTTCCTATATATTACTGTATGCCTGTGTTATGGATCCGGTGGTGTGCACGGATCGGGGTTATTTGTGTTTTTCCTGCAGGTCCTGGGGTCGTGTGCACGTTCGGGATGGTGCGGGGGAATTTTTGGCCTAAAAAGCCTCTGATCGTGCGCATTCCTTCACGCACGATCAGGCGCACGACCATTGGTCGTGCGATAAATCCCAGCCCAGATCGAAATCGGACCAAAGATATGCGCACGATCAAAGGCCTTTCTTTGCGCACGACCACTGGTCGTGCGCCCCTGACCGTGCGGTGTTTTCTATTTTTTCTTTGCTACAGGTTGACTGCGCACGATCACAGGCATTCCTTCGCGCACGACCATTGGTCGTGCGCCACTGACCGTGCGCAGTACTTATTCTGCTCCCTATTTAAGCCGCTGTTCCGCGATTTTAGGTATTCAGACAGATTTTGGGGCGCGAATTCTTCCGCAAGCTCCGCCGTTTTCCCTCTCCAAGCTCCATCCATCCATCCCCTTCCTTGGGAAAGCTTCTTCCATCGATCCTAAGCTCCACCAAGGGTTCCGGAAGCTTTCCCCGCCATCTACAGCAAGCATTTCAAGGTGCGGCATCTCCTTTTAGGTTAGGTGGAAGAGACCCAGCTCTGAGAAGAAGACGGATGATGGTTGGAGGTAGTGACAGCCTCTGAACCCCGGAAGCAACCAAGGACAGAGCTCGGAGGAGGCTTGACAACCCCCCATTCCGACCAAGATCTATGGCGAGGCTTCTCATCTCGTGGTTTCCTCTACCCTCTCTCTTTTGGAAATGTATGCTTACACTTTTGTATCGAACTAGAGTAATCTTTATTTGTCTATGAATGGAAGTATTCTCTTGTTTTATTTCTCGTTTGATGCTTTACTGTGATGCGCTCCGCCCCCACTCCACTTCCACACACGCTTTAAGCTAGCTCACTCTAGCAAAAGCTAGAGGTGAGAGTGAAGAGGTGAATACGACCCTCACAAAACCCACACTGTGGCCATTTCACCCGCTTACCGAAGCGCGGCATCGCGGCCGCTGCACTCACCCCCACTTTGCGAAGAGGTGTGTGCGACCCTCAACCGTCACAGTTACTTTCCGTTCACGCGCCTTCCGAAGCACGGCATCGCGGCCGTTGCATCCACCCCGCCTTGCGAAGCGGAGTTTTGACCCGCATCTCATTTCTGTGTAGTAATTTAGGAAACCAAAATCAAAGCCCTTACTTTTCTTTTAATTTACTCTTGTAATTATTCGCTCAATCCGAAGAGTCAAACTAACCACGCGCATTCCTTGAGAGACGATATTCGGGGACGTACTCCCAACTTTATTACTTGTGCGACCGGTGCACTTGCCGAGCACGCATCAAGTTTTTGGCGCCGTTGCCGGGGAATGCAGGCGTAGTTTGATTTTGGTGTTTGAGTTAATAGCTACACGAGTTGTTTTTTTTTGTTATTTCTATTGTTTTCGGGTTGTGTGAATGCAGGAGCGATGTCACATTCTTTATTGCCTCTGTCACAACATGATGAGGATACAACCTATTTGGAGGAGAAATTCTTCAAATTTGCTCATATTATAATTCAAGGCCTTGAAACACGGCAAGAGTGTATTGATAGATTGACTATGCAGGTTGAGACTTTGGTGTCTCTTGCCTCGGCCGTGTTGAAAGAACCTCCCCATGATGTGATAGTGGTACAATCAGAACCTGTAGGGAGTGAAACCGGGATCACTCCCTCGACTAATGATTTTTTATGTTCTTCATCTACTTTGTTTCTTGACCCTCTTTCATTGGTTATAACTCAACAGGAAGAGTTAGCGTTGGTCATCCAGGTGGAATCTGATCATCTCTCACGAGAGGATGTCACTCATGACACCTCTTCCTCCTGCTTTGCTCCTACGGATGTTGAGTCTACTCTCGCTCCATCTCTTCCTGTTATTTCTAACATCGTTTCATTTATTCCCCCGCAGAATTTGGAAGTTGCTGACCCATTTTTGGCCAGTCAGATAATGCATTCCTGGCAGGATAAGCATGTCGCAGTGGCAGACGATATTGCTCTATCCACTCCAGTGTCACCACATGTGCTTCCCCTAAAGGACTGGCTGCAAGGGGGAAAGCGATTTTTCATTGAAGAAATACTCTTGGAAGAGAGAAAGAGAGCAAGAAAGGAGGAGACTTGGGGATGGAGGCTAAACCTCTTACTTTGTTGCCATCAGTTGTGGGTCTCCGGACCTTTTTCTTCTATATGCAGTTACTATTTTAAATCAACGTATAGTTGATTTCTCCATGTGGTTGTGTAATAATACTGCGTAGACTTGGATGATCTCCTCTCTTTAATTTTGCGTGAACAATTCTATAATCTGCTAATACAGGTATTTGGTCCACCTTAAGGACGGTAAACAAAAGGGTTCTTGGGAGACAACCCATTTGGGACCATTTGGTTCCGTTCTTTCTTGTTATCTTTTTTTTTTGCTATATTTTTATGTGCTTGGGATCCCTTTAATCGCAGGTCCGCATTTATTGGAGCACGGCGGGATCACCGCCTTCTGAACAAAACGCCATATCTTCTGGTATGCTCATTTCTGAGCATGGGGTAATCTCTCATCCTAGCCTTCTTAAGCTTATGCCACTATCAAACATGCTTTCTGCTTAGTGTAAGTCGGGGGGGGAGAGAGTAGTTATCGTTACCTCGTGCACATGCACAGTGCACAGCATACTAGGATTTACATCTGTGTTATATTGTAGCATTGCTCATCTAATGGCACACCACGACACCCACGTGAACGCACTGAACTGTAGGCGCGCGACTAGTCTAACTCGTCTCAGTTGTGTGAATGGGAAATCACAGTGCTGGGGTAGGATTGCGAGACGAAGTACTTTATTGACTCTTGTAGTGCTCCTAGTCGAGTGCTCATGTCTCGTAGGAATTTGTGTAGATTCAATTTCTTTTTATGCTTTTAGTCTATATTTTTCTACTAGCGTAAATATTATTTACTTTACTCAAAATTTGGTGAATCCGGTGTGAATCAAATGGTAGCATAGGAATGTGTGTAGACGTCCGTTAGTCTCGTGTTGCCCGAGTCGGGAGGAAGGATTATCTTTCTCGGTGGCTAGAACTCGCCCCAAGCGATTCTTGAAGCATGGGTATACGGTTAGTCAAGTGCGTGAATGTGATATAGGCCATCATTTTGGCCCGGTTGAGCCTTTGCACCCTTTCCTATCGCTATATCCTCGTTAGCCCAATTGTGCCTACCCGTTCTTTGATTCGGCCCCACTTTTATCGCACCAAAGCCCAAAAGCCAATCCTATTCACACACCCAAATCTGAGCTTTAGCTGTTTATTATTTTAATGAGTTGGGTTGTTGACGTGGTGACATGTTTGTGAAGTTGTGGATGTGTTGTATTGATTATTTGCTGAAAATGACAAGAAAAGAAAAAAAAATGAAAAACAGAAAAGAAGTGAGAAGAAAAGAAAAAGATATGAGTTTGAATGAAAAACTCATTTGAAGAAGTATAAGTTTGGGGAGTAGGCGGTGCACGCACCCATGTTGTTAAGTTCAAGTATGGGGGTGTAGTGTACCCGCATGTTTGTGTGGTGATGAGGATAGTTTTCTGTGCTAGCTCATTTGGGTTTAGTGTCTGAGCCGTCGCTTTTATCTTTGGTTACCTCACCTAAACCCAAGCCTCATCTCAAACCTAAAGTCCTATTGATTCACACATTTGAGTTATACCAGTGCCGTGGAGAGTGTGCGAACGGGCAAGCCTATGGTCACCGACATTGATGGATTTCAATGGAGTTGTCCCGAGTCCCGATCTTGGGCAACGCTCGCCTCAGCGTTCAGTTTACTTTCTTCCTATGTACGACCTTATGATTCACCGTGATTCACCTTTTGAGTAAACGTAATATATAAATACGCTCTTAGAAAATTATAAACTAATATGTATAATTAGAAATTTTGTCTACTAGATTTCTATGCACATGCGTATGAGACTTCGCATATTACTCCGCCCTTGCAATTTCTAACCCAGCTATGTCTTTTCTCGCTCCGCCGGATTTGTTTGCTCGGGACGCGCAAACAGGTAAGTCTGGGGGTGTGATGAGTCTGGTTTATACAGTGATTTCCGGCCTCATTTGGGTTTGATTTAGTGTCATTGCACTTCATTGCTGTTCATATACGCTTATATTGATAGCATGGCGTTTCTGTGCCTTTCGTGCAATCCTTCCCCCTTTGTGACATGTTTTTCCTATATATTACTGTATGCCTGTGTTATGGATCCGGTGGTGTGCACGGATCGGGGTTATTTGTGTTTTTCCTGCAGGTCCTGGGGTCGTGTGCACGTTCGGGATGGTGCCGGGGAATTTTTGGCCTAAAAAGCCTCTGATCGTGCGCATTCCTTCACGCACGATCAGGCGCACGACCATTGGTCGTGCGATAAATCCCAGCCCAGATCGAAATCGGACCAAAGATATGCGCACGATCACAGGCCTTTCTTCGCGCACGACCACTGGCCGTGCGCCCCTGACCGTGTAGTGTTTTCTATTTTTTCTTTGCTACAGGTTGACTACGCACGATCACATGCATTCCTTCGCGCACGACCATTGGTCGTGCGCCTCTGACCGTGCGCAGTACTTATTCTGCTCCCTATTTAAGCCGTTGTTCCGCGATTTTAGGTATTCAGACAGATTTTGGGGCGCGAATTATTCTGCAAGCTCCGTCGTTTTCCCTCTCCAAGCTCCATCCATCCATCCCCTTCCTTGGGAAAGCTTCTTCCATCGATCCTAAGCTCCACCAAGGGTTCCGGAATCTTTCCCCGCCATCTACAGCAAGCATTTCAAGGTGCGGCATCTCCTTTTGGGTTAGGTGGAAGAGACCCAACTCTGAGAAGAAGACGGATGATGGTTGGAGGTAGTGACAACCTCTGAACCCCGGAAGCAACCAAGGACTGAGCTCGGAGGAGGCTTGACAACCCCCCATTCCGACCAAGATCTACGGCGAGGCTTCTCATCTCGTGGTTTCCTCTACCCTCTCTCTTTTGGAATGTATGCTTAAACTTTTGTATCGAACTAGAGTAATCTTTATTTGTCTATGAATGGAAGTATTCTCTTGTTTTATTTCTCGTTTGATGCTTTACTGTGATGCGCTCCGCTAGGGGTGTAAACGAGTCGAGCTCGAGTCGAGCTTGGCAAAAATCCCAAACTCGAGCTCGAGCTCGAGCTAAATATTTCGAGCTCGAGCTCGAGCTCGAGCTCGTCGAGAACACCCTGCTTGGCTCGAGCTCGAGCTCGAGACCAGTATATTGAGCTCGAGCTCGAGCTTTCGAGCTCGCGAGCTCGAGTCGAGCTCGAGCTGCTCGCGAGCTTTTTGCTCATGAACCCATTTTTATTTTTATTTATATATATTTTTTTAAAAAAATACCAAAAAAAAAAGCTCACGAGCCGGCTCGCGAGCTCATGAACAAGAGTAATCGAGCTCGAGCTCGGCTCGAAATCGAGCTCGAGCTCGTCGAGCTCGAGCTCGAGCTCAACTGGTTCGAGCTCGAGTCGAGCTTTTTTCGAGCCGGCTCATCGAGCTCACGAGCCGGCTCGACTCAACTTGCAGGGCTACGCTCCGCCCCCACTGCACTTCCACACATGCTTCAAGCTAGCTCACTCTAGCAAAAGCTAGAGGTGAGAGTGAAGAGGTGAATACGACCCTCACAAAACCCGCACTGTGGCCATTTCACCCGCTTACCGAAGCGCGGCATCGCGGCCGCTGCACTCACCCCCACTTTGCAAAGAGGTGTGTGCGACCCTCAACCGTCACAGTTACTTTCCGTCCACGCGCCTTCCGAAGCACGGCATCGCGGCCGTTGCATCCATCCCGCCTTGCGAAGCGGAGTTTTGACCCGCATCTCATTTCTGTGTAGTAATTTAGGAAACCAAAATCAAAGCCCTTACTTTTCTTTTAATTTACTCTTGTAATTATTCGCTCAATCCGAAGAGTCAAACTAACCACGCGCATTCCTTGAGAGACGATATTCGGGGACGTACTCCCAACTTTATTACTTGTGCGACCGGTGCACTTGCCGAGCACGCATCACTACTCGGGGCCAGTTCCCCAGTGATCTAGCGCTATCCGGTTCGAAGCGTCTGCCCTTCACCCTGGTAGTAAGATCACGGCGCCGCCAGGGCCTGCCCCCCTCACGGTCGCCCACGGTTCGAAGCGTCCGCCCTTCACCGATACTCGGGGCCAGTTCCCTAGTGATCTCACGCTACCCGGTTCGAAGCGTCCGCCCTTCACCCCGGTAGTAAGATCACGGCGCCGCCAGGGCCTGCCCCCCTCACAGACGCCCACGGTTTGAAGCGTCCGCCCTTCACCGATACTCGGGGCCAGTTCCCCAGTGATCTCATGCTACCTGGTTCGAAACGTCCGCCCTTCACCCCGATAGTAAGATCACGGCGCCGCCAGGGCCTGCCCCCCTCACGGTCGTCCACGGTTCGAAGCATCCGCCCTTCACCGATACTCGGGGCCAGTTCCCCTTTTACCCAGCTCCTAGCACATGCTCACAGCCGCTATCCGGGGTAAAAAAATTGACGAGCACAAAAGCGAGAAAATCAAAAGGCAAATATCGATGGTGGACAAAGAAATCATCATCAAGCAATATGACCAAGTAAAGAGTTACACTACACCACGAAACATGCAAATACAAACGCAATGAAATACGGTACATAAGTGAAGGAAAGCAAAACATACAGACAAATGAAACCAAAACGATCAGCCTTCGATATCTACGTCAGAACAATCATCCTCAGAAAGATCGCCAACACCAAGCCCGGTCGTGCTGCATCCGAGCTTTCTCTCCACCATGCGAAGGGTCTTCCCGATCCCCCTCTTAAAAGAGATCTCGCACTCATCTTCCAGTAAGGGATCCACCTCCTTGGTCATATTCTCAGCTCGAAGCTTCTCAGAGATCCTAGAGCGCTCCTCTACGAATTCCAGGGAATCCTTGTACTCAGCAACTCCCTCGGCCTTAATAGCCTTGATATCCGGCTCAAGAGAGGAAAGCCTCTCTACCTCGCCTCTCAGGAATCCCAGCTCGCCGTCCTGACGGAACATGTCTCCCTGCAAATCTTTAACCAATCTAGCAGTATCGTCAGCAGCAGCCTTCTCTGCGCCAAGCTCCCTATGCAGACGCTCTATCTCGGAGCGGGCAAGGGCCAGATCGGACTCCAATTGGAGCGCCCGCGATATCTCACGCTCCCTCTTCTTCTTGGAATCCTCCAGAGAGCTCTTCACGACACGTAGCTCCTCCTGAAGAACAAAATACTCGTCCTTCAGCCCAACGTAGCAATCGTTCCAAGTATGAGCAACGCTATTCATGACATCGGTCTGCAAAGAAAGGGCGGGATAAGAATATTGGAAAAAGAAAACACATACAAAGTAAACAACAAAAAGATATGGCTAACCGCTGAAGTCATCGCCCGTAGCGAAGATGATACTCTCTTCGCCGTCATCGGTGGAGGATGAGGAGGATGGCTCCGAGGAGGCTCTTCTGCCACAGGAGAAGCCGCGATCTCAGCGTCAACGTCAATAAGAGTCTCGTCAAGCACAACTCCACTGGGACCCGCCTCATCAGAACGGCTCTTCGGTGGAGGTGGAGAAGATACCCTCTCTGAACATCCGCATCTGATGACAAGCTTTCTCTTCCTATCACGCGGTAAAGGAACGACGACATCACGCTCGACATTCGACGAAAGCCCGACTAATAGTAATCTCTTTTCCTCGACAAAATTAGCCGCGCCATAAAGAGCCTTCGATAAGTCATCACGATCTGGAAAACCAGGAAGAGGCTGGAATTCGTTCTCTCGTCCCACCTGACGGCGGCAGCGGCCCGGAAGATTCCTCCAAAGCTCTTGCAAGTCCCAGCGATTGCGGGCGTACCCGTACAAAGTATTCCCATGGCGATAATCATTCTTTTCCCCAAAATGGAACCACCTCTTATTGCTACAAACATCGATCCGACCTCCCGGATCCGTGAAAACCTCACACCAATCTTTGAAAATCTCCAAAGAAAACCGCGAGTCATGCTCCCGAAAAAATACAATCAACCCCATAATCCTTGTCATGCCGGCTGGTGTAAACTGCGAAATAGGCACGACGCAGAACCTAAAAATCTCGATCGCCTCCTCCGACGGGGGAAAGCGGAACCCCGATTTTAAACAGCTCTCAGAGACAGTAATAAAGCTAGTCGGCGGATTCTGAGCACGTTCCTCCGGAAATGGTATCTTCACTTCTACGGACGATGGGAGTCTAAACCGCTTACGCCAAGCCTTGACACGCTCAATATTGAGCGTAGAACGCAACCGCATCGATTTTGATCGCGCTCCTTTCCTCGACGTCTGAAAGAAGGGGGAAGAAAAATAAGAAATAATAGATAACAATTAATAAATCTTGAATCCGCGCAAATTACCACCGCACAACGCGGTGGTCACCGCAAAAAAGGAATAATAGCTGCACGATGAGAGGAAGAAAAATCACAAAATACCTCTGCCATGACTCCGCCGCAGCGTCCGCACCGCACAAAAAGATAATAAAATCATCGCACTTCTCTAAGCAATATGAGCGAACTCCGAGGATTTTGGAGGTAATTGATGGGCCTTCATCCATCTTGTAGAGAAATCCGGGCTGCGTTTAGCCAAAAAACCCCACTCCCCACTAAGATGGTGGAGGCATGGGCAAGAAGGAAGAGAAAAACCACCCAAAACCGCCGCGGAACCGCCCAAAAACCGCCACACACGCGCAGTTTCGTGCGCTAGCGCGCGCGGTACCGCCATGTGGTACCGCGCAAAAAGGAAGAGAAAAACCGCCCAAAACCGCCGCGGAACCGCCCAAAAACTGCCACACGCGCGCAGTTTCGTGCGCTAGCGCGCGCGGTACCACCATGCGGTACCGCGCGCCCTAGCGCACGAAACTGCACGTGTGTGGCGGTTTTTGGGCGGTTCCGCGGCTGTTTTGGGCGTTTTTTCTCTTCCTTCTTGCCCATGCCTCCACCATCTTAGTGGGGAGTGAGGTTTTTTTGGCTAAACGCAGCCCGAATTTCTCTACAAGATGGATGAAGACCCATCAAATGTATTATCGATATTTATGGATTTGATGATAGGACATTCTGAGAGTACCTAGGCCACTTCTTCATCGTGTTCATGATGACATCCTAGTGTACTCTCAGTCAGAAGAGAAGCATGTCAATCACATGCACTTGGTATTATGTATCCTAGGAAGGCACCAACTCTACATGAAATTTTCAAAGTGCGAGTTTTGGTTGTCTTCGGTGACATTCCTGGGTCATGTTGTAAATGGGGAGGGTGTTGCAGTGGATCAATCAAAGATTGGAGAAATCTTCGATTATCCCCGAGTTGAAGAATGTGCCGAAAGTTTATAGTTTCTTAGGATTCGTGTTTCTTCTCACTATATTGACGAGGACATAACATAAGTTCATTTTGACTCCAGAGTGTGTGCGAGATTTTGAAAAATTGAAGAGCCTACTGATATCAACATCGATTTTATTTTCACCATGTTGAACTGAAGGTTACCAAATATATATATATATATATATATATATATATATATATATACCGACACACCAGGTAGTGAGTTGGGTTGTGTGTTATTCCAATTCGGAATGGTGATAGCTTATGGGTCATGCTAATTGAAAGTGCGTAAGAGATACTACCTTTTTCATGACTTAGAGATGACGGTCGTGGTGATCGCTCCTAAGTTGCGGCATCATTATTTGTAAGAAATTAAGTTTTACATATTCATAAATGTTAATTTTTTATATAATGAAATTTGTGGAATTAAATAAAGGAAAACAATGTGGGACTGGTCATGGTGTCAGGTTCATCTAGCTGAGAAAGAGCATCATCCACTTTGTTTTGAGAGCCCGATTTATATCGTATCTTAAAGTCAAAACACATCAAGTTAGAAATTTTTTTTTTTGACATTTTAATTGGGTACTCAAATTACGAAGGGTTTGATGATCTGTTCGCGATTGGCGAAAAGTAGAGAAAATTGCGAGCAACTCGCAGGAGTACGTCGACTTACCTTGTTTACGAGGAGTTAATTTCTTACTGTAGTAGGCAATATGATGTTTGTTTTGGGAGAGAAAAACTCCTATGTCAAACCATAAAGGGTCAGTGTCAACTGTATACATGATGTTGAAGTTGGGAAGGGATAACATGGGCATCGACGTCAGGAGTTGTTTAATTGTATTAACTGTTGTAGAGACTGAGGGTGCCCAATTAAACCCATTTCTAACAAGTAAATTTGTAATTTGGGCTGTGATTGTGCCGTAGTGTGGGATAAAATGCCAGTAATAGCTAGCCAGCCATAAAAGAGATCGTAGTTATTTTATCATTTTTGGGATATGCCAGGATAAGATTGTTGCAATAATATTCGGGGTTGGCTGGCTATTGTTAGCAGACATGATATGCCCCCAAAAATCAAAAGAAGATACCTCCAAAGTGTTGGAATAATTTTTCTGTATTCCTATATTAATATACAAAATAATATAATTTTAGGTTTCTAAAACTTTGCAGAAACAGCAATATCAAAATTGTATGAAGGTGGTGAGAAATAAAAGAGTGAGGTATAGGTTAGAATCAAGCCTGGGTAAGGCGTGTGATCACTGCCTTAAAGAAGTTGCACCACCCTCCGGCAGGGCTTTCAACCGATGCTCACTCCTCCAAGGTACAATACCCGGTTAGATCCCGAAAGCTCCGATGTGCGCGGACACCGAAGAAGCACAGAGCACCCGAACTCCCACTTGATGAAGCAAATGTAAAGAAAAGGAAATCGTAAGAACGAGCGAGAGAGAGCAGAAGCGGCTGTATCCAGAATTGCAGAAAAGAACCCTCTAATATTCAGACCACAAGGCTCCTCTAAAATAGGATCTCTTAAAACGACAATAATTAAAGCCACAATAAATGCGAACGGTTATAATTGGAAGGCTGAAAATCGGGAAAAGAAACGTTGTATTTCCAACGTACGAAATTAATGCCGAAAAGCACGCGTAAGCGGTTTAGGAAACATGCGTAATAACTGCAAGAGAAAACGACAAAGAAAGAGGTCACGAAGAGACTACACGACGACACAACTTATCGTCGAGACTAGTCTTCTATTCGACGACAAAAAACGTGTCGAGACCGAGTGTGACGACAATACAACTTATCGTCGAGACTTGCAATCGACGATACGACCTGTTCACGATGATACAACTTATCGTCGAGACACCAATCGACGATACGACCTATTCACGACGATACAACTTACCGTCGAGACACGCAATCGACGATACGACCTGCCGTCGTCGATCTGAATCAATTCGTCAACCGCAGAGACATGGTCAACCGCTGAGACGGAAGATCGTCGACCGAAGAAAGCATTTCGTCGAACGCAGAACCACTGAGACTGAGGTTCATCGACCGCAGAAAGCATTTCGTCGAACGCAGAACCGCTGAGACTGAAGTTCGTCGAACGCAGGATGGGAGTTCGTCGAAGGCAGGATGGGAGTTCGTCGAACGCAGCATGCCATTCGTCGAACGCAGGATGGAGTTCGTCGAGCCGACACAAAACCGAATAAAAGGGCTAAAACTGTTTTGTACAAAAAATACAATTCAATTCAATTATTCCCCAAATCCCAAATCCGAAATCCGAAATCTGGATCCGGTCCGGTGCGGTGCGTTCGCGTGTGTGGTTCATAGTTTCTCCTTATGTTCTTTTGAACAAATAAGAAAAAGTGAAAACAAATATATACTCCTTAGCTAGAAAGCAAATGAGCATGGTGAGACTAATGAGTTCATCCTTTCATTCATGAAAGGTTTCCCTCCAAATAATTTGGGTTCCCTCCAATTTTGGTTTTGGAGCTTTTCATCAAATATGAATAGCCAAACACCAACCACCATAAGGGCTCCATAAAACATAATAAAATAAACGTTTATTTACAAAATTTCTAACAATCCCCCACAAAAGCAAAAAACCAAAAACGAACTTCATAAGAACGATATTACTAATGATAAGTAAAATCAAATACAAATTTGCTTCATCAAGTTGTATCAATTGTAATGGGTATAGGTGGAATGGTTATCTTGAACCTATAATTAATACTTATTTCCTCTACCGAAGAGTATAATATGCCAGAGGCTTTGAATTATAAACTTTTGACTGGTAAGTTAGATAAGCACACAAAAGATTGGTTGTTCTTGGGTTATGGCGGTGGGCACGTTAATGGCCATGCGCAATCCTTGATTTTTCTTGAGAGTTATTTTGGGTTCAGCCCGGATCCCAAAATTGCGGCCTCACAACAACCCCCACATAGGTGGTGCCTCAAGAGATATTTCGTAACTAATATCTCGCAAAGATATATGCATTTGGCAATCATTAAGAACTTTAAAATTCATCCTAAACTGTTACGTAGAGCACAACATCCTGGAAATGGGGAGAAGGTTTTCTCAACTTTTTAAATTTGTGCTCCCAACTACGCTACATCAACGACTTCATTTCTACCACATTGAACCCACTTCATGGGATCTCCAATCACATGGGTTGGGTATCCACCGTTGGCAGCAATTTATGTGGGCTTAAGCCCCATTCCCCTCGATGATAACAATATCTCCCTTCGGGATAATCCATTGGTAAGATTATCAGCCAGATTCAATTCTGACTTTACGTAATTTAGTGATATCACTTCTTTTCTTCTTTGCTTCACTAACTTGTACCCGATTCTCATGAACTTATTCATTTTTGCATTAGTATTATTTGAAGCAGTTAAATCAATCACAGATATATTATCACAATGCAAAGAAATGGCAGGTATATGTTTTCTAACTAAAGGAATTTCAGTAAGTAAATACAGGAAAATTATTCCCCAAATCCCAAATCCGAAATCCCAAATCCGAAATTCGAAATCCGGATCAGGTCCAGTTCGGTGCGGTGCGTGCGCGTGTGTGGTTCATAGTTTCTCCTTATGTTTTTTTGAACAAATAAGAAAGAGTGAAAACAAATATATACTCCTTAGCTAGCAAGCAAATGAGCATGGTGGGACTAATGGGTTCATCCTTTCATTCATGAAAGGTTTCCCTCCAAATAATTTGGGTTCCCTCCAATTTTGGTTTTGGACCTTTTCATCAAATATGAATAGCCAAACACCAACCACCATAAGGGCTCCATAAAACATAATAAAATAAATGTTTATTTACAAAATTTCTAACACAAAGAACATTTGATCGTTAGTTTTACAAATAATTGATTTTAAAGCTTGGTGTCAAAAATGATACGTAAATGTCGGAGATGGAAATCTAAATAGGTAAAATAACACCCTAAAATATAACTACAAATTCGCAAAGATAAGACTAAAAAACGAAGTTCATGAGGGTTTGAAAGGTTGTCAAGGTGTTTGCTAAGCCAAAAGGAATAACCAAAAATTCATATAAACCTTAATGTGCCTTAAATGTTGTCTTATAAATATCATCAGTGTGCATACGTACCTGATAATACCTAGATTGTAAATCTAAATTAGAAAAATAGTTGTATCATGTAATATAACCTATAACCTGTTTGGTTTTATAGTTGGTGGTGATAGGTTCAAATGGTTCCATCCAATCATAACTGAGGAAAATATCTACCCCTTTAAGATCTATGACATAAAAACTCTAAATTGAAATACTTTGAGGTTTACAGATAGATTTAGGAATTTACCTTGACAGATCATGGATGCACCATCAGCTTGCGCACCATTACCTACATAAACATTAATAGGTTTAAGAACATAAATCTGTAAACCCAAGAATTTGACTAGTTTCGGGGAAGTAGCATTGATGGTGCTTCATCCATTGATTAGGATATGAACTTCGTGTTTATTATTTACCATGTCTAGTATTCAAAAGGGTTTTATGGAGTAAGAGCCCATAAATGCATTTAAACTTAGTTTGGGATGTTCCATAAGGTTAGAATGATCAGGGATATTCACAGATGAATTATCCGAGTCCTCAATAATAGGGAGGTCATCTCCGTATTATATAGCTTGTTTCTTACACTTGTGGCCTACAAAATACTTCTCACCGCAGGTGTAACAAAGTACTTTGTATTATTTTACCTGGATTTCCACTTATGGAAGACTCTTGTAAGGTTGGTGTTCAGGGGTCTTGCGAGGGTGACCTAGGTATGAGTCATGAGGGGACCTAGTATAGTTCCATTTTATATTGAATGAAAGTGTCGATTATCTTCCACAATGTTGATGCAAAAATTACACTCCACAATCCCATGCTCTGCTAAGAAAGGAACCTGTGTGTGTGTGTGTGGGGGGGGGGGGGGGGGGGGGCGATAAACTGAGAGCGGTCGGCTACATTGCTATTGTTAAGGATGAGCTAAAGGGAACAAGAGAGGGTGTTACATGCTTCTAGGCAAGACATCCCACAACTGAAACTCATTGTTGCGGTAGATCTTATTGCTCACTCAAAATGGTTACACAAAAGTGGTATCCACTAGGAGGAGCTCACAATGACTAGAAGGGCACTAATTTGAGTACACAGGAAGAATTTGGGTCTCCGATACATTTCTCAATACTATTCACCCCTATTTATACTAGTGGGGGCTATCTGAATGGGATGGGAGAAGAAACTGCCCAGGTTACAGGAGAAACGAGAAGATATGAGAAAGTATATGGTGCAAAAATACCCTAAATATCTAGACCGCGTTGACAGGACAAGAGTGTCTGCATGAGCTTAGGAAAAGAATAACAATGAGGAGAATAAAACTAAGCTAACTATGTGTTCGAATGGGCTCTGAAGGCTGAATGCCAGGGATGATGAGGAAGAAACCATCTATCCGGCAAAGGCTAGAGTTGTTGGGCTGTGTAGATGTTGAAGCTCTATGTTACGCATACACTATCATGCAAGTCCCCGGATGAAGATCATCGACGTACGCGAATGGAAGCCGCCGCACTTATTTGGGGCATGCGCATGGAAGCAGCCATGATTATTACTTTGGAATTAAGTGTGTTAATTAATATTAATTAAATGGTATTTAATTAATATTAATTAGACATAATTAATAATTAATGTAATGTCTTAATTTGTGTGCCCTCCCCCATCTATATAAGAGGGAGGGGTAGGAGTTTGATTTTTATGCTTGAATGTATGAAAGTTTTTGGGCTTGCTCCCTAAGTTCCTCTTTATCCTTCCTCCTTTCGTCTCGCTCACCCCCACCGGCCCTTCCCCTTGCCGGATTCCTCCCGATCTCTTATCAAAACGTTAACAATGGTCCGACCTGCTGCTCCGCCCGCCTTACCGCCGTCGAATCAGATTTCTATTTCCATGGCCCCGACAAGGCGTCTCCATGCCGGCGACAACACTGCGGGAGAGGACGGCATCAGCGCCAGACTCGACCACTTCAATGTCCAATTCGACCTCTTGCAGTCCACCGTTAAAGCCACCCTCGCCGATCAAGCGCTCATTCTCATCCGTCTCGATGTCCTTATGTCGTCGCAGCTCCAACACACCACAGCTTCTGCTTGACCCATCACCCTCGCACCGACTCCAGCAGCCGCAGACGACACCCGCACCACCAGCGCCATAGTTGCCCCGATTCCGACAGCAGCAGCCACCGCCTCACCTCCCACACCACTCAGGCCAACCGCCCCAACCCGCCGCAAGTCTGTTCTGCCATCACTCTAGACATCCGCAGCGAGCTCCTAGCTATGCGAAACCTCCTTGTCAAGACCATCGCCAACAACAAACGCATGCAGGAGCTATCCGCTCTGCAATGCCACCGCCTGGCCCACATCGGGGAACCACAGGAGAATGTCTCCTCCCCTTCCACCGTTGAGCAGCCCGCCCCACCTTCACCTTCCAACGTCGTCATCATCGAGCATCCCGTCCAAGCTTCCCCTTCCAGCGCCTTTGAGCACGCCTCTCCGCAACCCGTCGATCAAGTCTCCTAGCAACCCGCCGAGAACGCCTCCCAGAAACCCGTCGAGCAAGCTTCCCTGCAACTTGTTGAGCCCGCCAATTCACTGTTGGAGCTTGCTTTCCGCATCTCTTGGTTTGAGAATAACAAATACCGTGTTGTATTTGATCTAGTCTTTTGTGTGTTTACAGTGGCCAGGTTGTATAGGTTCAATGAGGAGACAAGTCCTCGTTCATGGGCATGATCCGAGAACGACAAGTCTCAGGTTGGATGAGTTTTGTGTGCTGATCTTAAAATGGCCATAACTTTCAATCCAGGAAGAGTTACAGAACGTGCCACCCCATTTCGGAGATGAGAACGACTCAATCTACATGCTGGAGCTAAATTTGAATGTGGGAAATTTCACTGTCGGAAAATTCCGACAGCCACTGTCGCCCAGGCGACAGCAGAGAAGTTACAACTACTTCCCTCCACGGCAGCACGACGAAAAGCAGTTTTGAGATGTCGGAAATCCGACATCGATGTCGCCCAGGCGACAGCTCGACGGTTACACCAACTGCCCACGACTCCACCCACGACGGCACTCCAGCGGCAGTTTAGCGCTGTCGGAAAATTCCGACAGTCACTGTCGGAAATTCCGACAGCGATTTTCTATAAATTGACACCTTCTGTTCGTGCATTTCAACAACTAAAGAATTTCAAGTCCCTTCCTGAGTGCATTCCATCCAGAGAGCTCCAGAACCTCATGAACTCCCATTTATGCTGAGAAGGTTTGATATTGAAGACGAGATCGGACGCGCTTCTACATCAAGGATCATCTCGAGGCTTCAACCTTCCTTTCAGAGATCTGAATTTCTAGGGAGTTCTTATTTTATCTTGTATTTTTATTTATATACATTTTACTTTATATTGGTAGGGAAAATCGCTTCCTTGTGCGGAGCGTCTAAGTCCTTGCGCGACTTAAGGGAAAATCGCTTCCTTGTGCGGAGCGTCCAAGTCCTTGCGTGGCTTGGTGGGAGATCGTGGCCTTGTGTGCTACGTCTAGATCTTGGGAAGATCTAGAGGACAGGCTTGGGCTTGGTCTAGGGAGAGACAAGTGATAGCCTTCCGATCCTTGGGAGAAGGACTGGTAAACAAAAAGAAATTTACATTTGTACGCCTCCGATTTCTAGCGATATAGAAATCAAATTTATGTAAACACTTTTTCATATAATATAATCATGTCTCTTTTGTGTTTACTTGATTTCTATCATTTGGCGTAATCTCTATTATATTGTGTTCTAAGTTTTCAATTCTAAATCTAAATTGTTTATTTCAATCTCCTTCATTATAAAACAATTTAGTAATTATCTTGAAAATTATAGAAAGAATTTTATTCCCTTATTCACCCCCCCTCTAAGGGCGCCGTAAGATCCAACAATTGTTATCAGAGGCAGGTTATTCCAAATCGGTTTAACCACCGGGAATAATGGCGTCTCATGATCTCGCTTCTACTAGTAGGGGAAATTTTCTTATAAATGAAAAATCTTTAGCACCACCTTTATTTGAAGGCAAAAATTATAATGGGTGGAAATTTCTTATGGAAAGATTTCTTAAATCTTTGGATATTAAAGTATGGAATATTACAATTAAAATGCCCCCAAGTATTTTAAATAAAAATGAAATATTTTTAAATGCCAAATCTATGAATAGTCTATATTGTGCATTAGATCAAAATATTTTCAAACTTATTTATACACTTCCTACTGCTTATGAAGTTTGGAAATTTCTTGAGAATACTTATAATCTTCCTTCCACAGATGATGAACAAGAGGAATTCCTTATGGATCCAAGAGAAGAAATCGACAAGGACTCACTCTTGGAGGATGATAAATCTAAGAGTGAAATCGATGAGGAATTCCTTATGGATCCAAGAGAAGAAATCGATGAGGACTCATGCTTGGAGGAAGAAAAATACAACGTCACAATGTTGGACTCATTTATTGGCAACACATCAAGCAAAAGAGAAGACGGAAACTATAGCAAGGTAAGAAAATCTAAATCTTCTCTTTTTGTAACGAATTCTATTTCTACTTCTCGTATGCTTAAAATTGCTAAACGTAAAATTTTAAAGTTAAAAATTGTTAATTCCAAATTACGTTTAGAAAATAAATCTTTAAAAGCAAACGATAAAGTAGAAACAAATATTGATGTGTTAAATTCTATTTCATGCTCTTTAGTTACAATTCCTACTCCTTGTTTTGATTGCAATTTATTTAAGGAAAAATTCAAGGAAATTGAAAAAGAGCTCTTAGTTTCAAAAGAACATAATGAAAAATTGATAGTTGAAAATGATGCTTTAACTTGTAAGTTAAAACAATTAAAATCTTTTGTTGAAAAATTTCAAATGTCACCTAATAAATTTCATCATAAGATTTTGAATAACAAGGATAAATTAACTTACAAAATCATTTCTAAAAAGGATCATTTTCACACATTAAATCAAAAGGAGTTTGGTTTAAAAAGGAATTATGATCCTCATAAAATTCTTAAGAGTCACTATTATAAGTCTAAATATATTTTCAATCATGACTCAAATTTAAAAACTCCTTTTCATGAAAATCAAAATATTAAATATTATTCTTCATATTATAAGAGTATGTCTAAAAGAAAGAGTGGAAATGAAAATCATCAAAATGATAATCAATCTTTTAAAACATATTGTAACCCACTCTTTCAACAATCACTTCTAAAGAAAGAAAATCACTCTTATAAAATTTCAAACAATCCATATAATAAAAATCATTATGATTATCAACATCAAGCTATTTTGAAAAATAATTTAAATAAACATAAACATCCAATGAATTATTTTTCAAACAATTCACATAATCATTATTTGGATTTAAGTGATAAACAACCAATGTATGAATGGAGACCCATAAAGAAAAATGACATATCAACATTAATTAAAAAGGCTCATTCATCATTAACTTCTCAAAAGCCTACACAATGTATTTGGGTACCCAAAGGAACCATCCCACATGGTCAACTTTGGATACCTAAATCTCTTACTTATTAGTATCCTATCATTTGCATGAAGTAGAAACAATTAAATATGAAATATCATTACTCTACTTCATGATATGCTTAATTGCTTTTTCTTTTATTTATTTCTTATTTTTGAGCCAACACGCTAAGGTCACTTAGATATATTATGAAATATGACTTTTACATTTTAAGCCTAATGTTTACCAAATCAAATTTGTATTAAAATTGAACATTAAGTCATATATCTTTCAAAGTGATCTATATCTCATCTTTGATTGTACTTTATCCGTTTAAATCCTTTACCCTTAATTGTCTTGAATTATCATTAGAAATTGAATATTGAAATTATTTTCAAGACTAATGAAATTAGCTTTAAAAATGGATTTAAATGGTTTATTAAAGGGCTTAAGGTAAAAATTAAAATGCGCAACGTTATGATAATCTTCAATTTGCTGCATATGATAGCCCCTATAATGAAAAATATTATCAAATAAAATCGAAAACAAAAATTCATCTAAACGCATGCTTAATCTTTCAAAAAGCGAGTTTTTGATCAAAACTTCATATAGCCATATCTTTTGATCCGCTCGTCCGATTTTCGCGTTTAATATCTTTTCGGAAAGAGCACAGAAATCTCCATCTATTGGCAAACTAGGCTTGTTCATTTGAGTTCTTTTGGTGCTGTCAGTTTGCCCAATTTCAACTCCATTTTTAAATGCTATCTTAGTTCGCTTGATTCAGAAATTTCTATGTTTATGATTTTTTTCCATCACATGCAATCCTTAGTATAATTGTTTCATATCTCATATTATGTGTGTGATGTGTGTCACCAATGTTTGCATGTAATTTAGACCTTAGAATCATCTTATATCATTAAGATCAAATCAAAAGTTTAATCATTTCATTATAGGTCTAAAGAAAATTAATTTGTAAACTTCTCATATTACATGCAACATTATCTCCATTAATTCTATGTAATAACATTGCATTCAAATGTATCATTCTAGCATCACTTCTTAATTTTTGCTTAAATTTTTATGTTGGGTAGAACATTTACAATGTTATTAAAATATCATGATAACTATGTGATTTGATATATGTATAATACTAAAATTCCAACAAACACATAGTTTATGGATTATTCATTAGAATATTTATGAATATTGTTTCATGAATCATTCTTATCATGCAAAACCAAAGATCAATAAATTTAATTATTGAAAGCAATCTTATAAAAATTCAAAAACTTTATATATATATGATCTTTGTCTTTTATATGATTGGATGATCATCATTTTTCCTAGACTTACAAATCAATCATGTTCTTTCAAAAGAAAATCACTATATCACTATATCATAAGTCTAGAAGGATTAGAATTCTCATACATCATGATGATCTAACATATATTCTATGCAAAAATTCTCTTTAATCATAAATCATAATTCATGTTCTATCAAGACATATCTCAAATCTATAATAGGAATTATGAATCTTATGATAAAAATTATGAATAATGTTTTCATTACATTATTTGATGTATTGATTTGCTTTGCTAGTGATTGCATGTATCTCTCATATTTGTAGACCCTAGAATCAACTTTGCAATGAAGATATACATCAAACTTAATTATCACTCTATTCTAGATCTATAATTTGAAATTCTATTTTGGAATACATGCAATTTCAATATAAATCTTATGACATGACATTAAACTCAAAACTCATCATACTAGCATTGTCACTTATTGAATATTAGTAATTGTGCTAGTTATCTCATTTCGTCATCTCATAATAAGTAGAAAAACTATACGGCTTTTTAACTCTTCACAAAAACCCATAGTTTACATATCAACCCATAGATTTAAAAAGCATAGGTTGTCCAAAAGATTATTCACCTATGACTTCATATCTCACAATAGCGAGGGCGTAGGGTTGTATGCATTAGAGACCTAACCTCTAAGTCATGTCTTGTCCTTAACCGGGGAGGGTTCCAGTGGGGCCTTGCGAGGCACTGGGGGGAAAGAGTGCTAGGTTGAGTGTTCTCTAGTGTGTGCATATGGGACTAACACCCCAACCTACGGCATGCGTGCAGCTCCTCATGCCCATCCGTCACTTAGTACGGGGCTAGGGTGTAGACATTTAGTCGGGGTAGCCTTTAATCTTAGAACATACTTATATTACTCACTGTATGAACATTTTTATTCACTTATTACTTAAATCATGCATATTTTGGGTTGTTTAATAAAAATGTCTTCATGTGTTTGCATAATTTATCTTTTTGAGTTTAAATGTTTTTGTAAAACACATGTATTTGAAAAAGCTAAAGTTTTATGCAAATTTGAGCAATCAAGTCATCTGTGAAAATTCCAAAATTTCTGCATAAGACTACTCTAAGGACATTTAATAAATATCAAAAATCAGATTTTTAAAATTCTCAAAAAATCGAGTACTGTTTCCAGCGCTAGCGCTAGCGCCGGCGCTAGCGTGGGTGTTGGAATTTTCTGATTTTTAAAATTTCAAAAAATCCATAAAAATATGTTGGTTCATATTTTCTACTTATTTGTTGTGTTTCTGACTTTTGTTATATATGTTGGTTCATATTTTCTACTTATTTGTTGTGTTTCTGACTTTTGTTATTTTAGTTTTATTTATATTATGAAAAATCAACTACAAAAGATCAAAATTCAAAAATACAAAATTTTTTTTGTTATTTATGTTTTTCTTCATATTATTAAAAATCTACTACAAAAATTCAAAATTCAAAACTTACAAAAATATGTTTTTTTGTGATTTTTCTGTTTTTGATTTAAAAAAAAAAATTATAAAACAAAAAAAAATTGTATGATCTTTATTGTCAATATCAAGCATGTATGAATTCTATTATTTAGAATTATTTACAATGTTGAAACATATTCTTTCAAATTACTATGAACATTGTTTTGCTTATCATGCTTTGATATATCTATTTAAAGTGCATCAATTGTATTGAAAAATGTGTAGAACCAAGCTTAGCATGCCTCTAAGTATGAGTAAATGTTTTATGATTGATAATGATACATTTCACTCACTTATTTTGGTAATCAACATGTGTGTCTAAATCTAAAAATGCTTGCTTGTGTATTGTATTTGTACAATGAATTAAAACTTGCATAAGTTTATTGCCTACACAACATTTGAATTGCACTTATGAAATTTAGAAAAGTGGTTAAGAGTTAAAAAAAAAATATTGGGTTTGCAAAACAAGTGTATTCGGAGAATGTTGTCTCACAAATATGAACAAAAAATTATATATGTAGACAAATATAACTCCACCAAGCACTACTTGAACCTCCTGATAAGTCTTCATAAGCATTGTGAGGTTGAGCACCTTGGAAAGAATAGTAAAGTGGCTTGTGCAAACCTTAGTTATTATACCACTTTGTTAAAAAATTATGTGCATTAAAAGTGAGTGAAAGTAATTTACTTGTGTTTTATTGTGCACTTTACTCTACATATGTCTTGTATTTTGATGATTTAAATCAATTGTTAACATTGCCCAAAATACACTTATGTGCACATCATTATCTTTCATAACACTTCTTCTCATGAGTATTGGATTCTAATGCTTTATCTATACTACTCTTTATGTAAAAATGCACTAGATAACCTAGCATGATCTTTACAATGTTTTTGGTATTTCTTGAATCTAAAATTAAGTAACATTGTAGTATAATCTCTCTTTGATATGTTCATTTCATGCTTGGTATCTTTATGAAAAACTTTGAGATTTCAAAAAGGTTAAAACATCTTTCAATTTTGAACTAAAATTCATATTTTTACTTATGCTTTTCATGCTTACAAAAAGGATGTTTATTATAATCTTCCGCTTGCTTACAACTCTTATCTTTTTATTTGAAATCTCTTTTATGCTATGCTTCAACTCTTTATCATTTCATATATTTAAAAGCTCGATCATGCTTTGTTATTTAAATGCCTCCTTACTACCCTCACCCCACCTTCTTTTGATAATATCAAAAGGGGGAGATTAATTCAAGAAATCTAGAAGATTAAGGGGAGAATAATTAAATAATGCACCATTGCAATTAATTATAACATTTAGGGGGAGCATAGATTTAGGGGGAGCATAGATTTAGGGGGAGAATACAATTTAGGGGGAGTATATTAAAAAGTTTTCATGGAAAGCGTCTATTGCTCGATCATGACAACCCACTTTTGGTAATAACAAAAGGGGGAGAATAAAATGAGAAATCTAGTGACATATATATTTAGGGGGAGTAAAATCTGTCACGCAGTAAACCTTTTATTCATGCATATCTTTTATCGCACTTATCTATAAACTCACTAATTTCTCATATGGGTATTTGTTATTATCAAAAGGGGGAGATTGTTGGAGCTTGCTTTCCGCATCTCTTGGTTTGAGAATAACAAATACCGTGTTGTATTTGATCTAGTCTTTTGTGTGTTTATAGTGGCCAGGTTGTATAGGTTCAATGAGGAGACAAGTCCTCGTTCATGGGCATGATCCGAGAACGACAAGTCTCAGGTTGGATGAGTTTTATGTGCTGATCTTAAAATGGCCATAACTTTCAATCCAGGAAGAGTTACAGAACGTGCCACCCCATTTCGGAGATGAGAACGACTCAATCGACATGCTGGAGCTAAATTTGAATGTGGGAAATTTCACTGTCGGAAAATTCCGACAGCCACTGTCGCCCAGGCGACAGCAGAGAAGTTACAACTACTTCCCTCCACGGCAGCACGACGAAAAGCAGTTTTGAGATGTCGGAAATCCGACATCGATGTCGCCCAGGCGACAGCTCGACGGTTACACCAACTGCCCACGACTCCACCCACGACGGCACTCCAGCGGCAGTTTAGCGCTGTCGGAAAATTCCGACAGTCACTGTCGGAAATTCCGACAGCGATTTTCTATAAATTGACACCTTCTGTTCGTGCATTTCAACAACTAAAGAATTTCAAGTCCCTTCCTGAGTGCATTCCATCCAGAGAGCTCCAGAACCTCATGAACTCCCATTTATGCTGAGAAGGTTTGATATTGAAGACGAGATCGGACGCGCTTCTACATCAAGGATCATCTCGAGGCTTCAACCTTCCTTTCAGAGATCTGAATTTCTAGGGAGTTCTTATTTTATCTTGTATTTTCATTTATATACATTTTACTTTATATTGGTAGGGAAAATCGCTTCCTTGTGCGGAGCGTCTAAGTCCTTGCGCGACTTAAGGGAAAATCGCTTCCTTGTGCGGAGCGTCCAAGTCCTTGCGTGGCTTGGTGGGAGATCGTGGCCTTGTGTGCTACGTCTAGATCTTGGGAAGATCTAGAGGACAGGCTTGGGCTTGGTCTAGGGAGAGACAAGTGATAGCCTTCCGATCCTTGGGAGAAGGATTGGTAAACAAAAAGAAATTTACATTTGTACGCCTCCGATTTCTAGCGATATAGAAATCAAATTTATGTAAACACTTTTTCATATAATATAATCATGTCTCTTTTGTGTTTACTTGATTTCTATCATTTGGCGTAATCTCTATTATATTGTGTTCTAAGTTTTCAATTCTAAATCTAAATTGTTTATTTCAATCTCCTTCATTATAAAACAATTTAGTAATTATCTTGAAAATTATAGAAAGAATTTTATTCCCTTATTCACCCCCCTCTAAGGGCGCCGTAAGATCCAACATTCACAACCTGCCTCTGCACGTCCATGCCTCCAACTACAACCTCCTCTTGCATCGGCTTCACCGATGTCGCTACCGCATCGACGCCCTCTTATATATCCTTCATCGACGCTGGAACCTCGATATGTTGCTTCATCGATTCGAGCACCACGACCTAATCGCATCTCCTCGAGCCACCCGCCCACTTACTCCTTCCCCACCGAGCTGTTACCTTCCCATTCTTTACCAGCACACTTTTTGATAGGCTGCTGCCTGACCGAACAACAACTACCGGTTTCCAACAAATCCAGCTGTCCCTCTGCCTCACTAGATGCCAAAATCCCCTCTCTTTTTCTTGTCTTGTCACATCCCTTTTTTCTAATCCTTATTCTCTCTCTACCCCTTTTAACCCCACGGCCCCCTCTCTTTTGTATACTCTATTAATCCCAGCCATCACCTCCATAGCCCCACCTACTTTAGTTGTAACCCTCTCTCCTCTCCTCCAATCTCATTTAACAAAACCTGATTTCACGCCCATCTTCCCCACTACACACCAACCCCCACTTTATTTCATCCTTTTTTTCCTTTTCTCTCAGCATGCCCCATCTCTCTCCCTCTCATTAATTGTCACCTTCTCTCATCACCAACCTTATTTCTCTTCCATTGTCTTTTCCCATCAATTTGTTTGTCCTTTCCTTCTATCTCCTCTTCCAAACAAAAGCACACCAACCTTTTTCTCTCCTAGCTGCCGCCCCCATTTCCACACCCATCCAGCACCCACTTTCACCCTCACAAGCCCACCCACTCTTGTTTTCCCCCTTTCCTCTAACCGCACTCCTCTAACACATAAATATTCAGCCCAAATATTTCTTTTAACACCTCTTCGTTCTTTCTCCTCAAGGCACTCGCCACCGCCACTAGAATGCACAACTCCTTTCTCGTCAACATCCTTAAAGATCCCGATAAAAGAATAACACTCGACCTTGAGGATAAGGTCGATTTTCAATGGCGGAATAGTGTTACACATACATTATCACGCAAGTGGACCTCCCAGATGAAGATCATCGACGTACGCGAATGGAAGCCTCCGCGCTTATTTGGGGCATGCGCGTGGAAGCTGCCATTATTATTCCTTTGGAATTAAGTGTTGATAAGTAATAAAAAATATGTATTTTTGGTATAAGTATTAGTATAGTTTTAATTAATATTGTGAATTTTCTATGTAAATTAATGAATAAATTGCTTCTTTATTATTTCTGGTTTCTAACTTAGTTTTATTTTTGTTTTTGCAATTTTTTGCAAAATTTTCACAGGTCACGCCCTCAGACACGCCCGTGACCAAGGGCGTGTAATTTTAAAGATCAAATATCAACGGGACGGCTCAATTCAGATCAAATCCCGACAAATCGCTCAAGTCACGCCCGAGGTCACGCCCGTGACCAAGGGCGTGTAATTTTAAAAGCCAAATTTCCAGCTGGCAGCCGTTTTCAGGTGAAATCTCGAAGAGTTGATCAAGTCACGCCCGTGACTCTACAAGTCACGCCCGTGTTCCAGCAGAGTCACGCCCGTGAGCCGCCAGCGCATCACGTCTCGAAGCCGCACCCATGCTGCCGACATCAGCCACCCATAGTCACGCCCGTGACTCACCAAGTCACGCCCGTGACATACCAAGTCACGCCCGTGTGCAGCCATGTTTGACGGCCAGACCTTCCAGAAGGCGGCGAATACAGCCGAGCAATTGTCACGCCCTAAGTCACGGCCGTGACATTCAAGTCACGCCCGTGACCTAGGGCGTGTAAAACTCAAATTTTCCCTATAAATATAGGGGCTCAGCTGAAGTTATTTTCATCCAAATTTTGAGTGGTTTTTGTTGTATTGTGAGTTCTTTTGAGTGATTGTGAGCTTCTCTTCTGCATTTCAGTTTAAGTTCGTTTGTAGTTTTTTTTTTCGTCTTCCTAGTCTAGTTGTAATGCTGATTTCAGAAATAAAATGATGTTTTTCTCATTTGGATCATCTTCTTCTTATTAATGTTAGTGTGTGTGCGTGTATGAGTTTAGCTTTATTGCTTTCATAATTTAGTTTTATTGCTTTTATAGTTAGTTTTATTGCTTTCATAATCTAGGTTTACTGTTTTCATAGCTTAGATTTACAAGCTTTCATAAAATAGTTTTATCGTTTTCTTTTTTGCCTTATTTTATCGCTTTCATTTTAAACGCTTTCTTTTTCAGTTTCTTTTAGAGTGTGTGCGTGTATGAGATAGTATTTTCCTTTTTTGTAGCTTAGTTTTTATTTCAGTCTTTATATAACTGCTATATACCACCCCCTTCTCAAATAAGAGGCTAATTTACTTTAGCACTTATTTAAGTCGGTTGGGACGGATATTATTTCTGCACCTTTATAAGTCTTTTCATTTCTATACCACCCCCTTCTCAAATAAGAGGCTAATTTACTTTAGCACTTGTTTAAGTCGGTTGGGACGGATATTATTTCTGCACCTTTATAAGTCTTTTCATTTCTATACCACCCCCTTCTTAAATAAGAGGCTAAGAACTTTTTAGCACTTGTTTAAGGTGGTTGGGACGGATATTATTACTGTTTTTATATAAGTCTTTTTATTTCCTTTTTATCCGCTTATATCCGCTTTAATTATCAAACATGTATTTTTCAACCGATAATGCCGTCTCCATTCCGATGAGTGGCTAATTTCCTTTAGCGCACGACGTCGAAGAGCATTGGGACACAAAAATAGTTTTTCTATAAAAATTAAAACATCTCTTTCTAAAATAATTAACGCTTAAGGTTTACCCGAGAATCACGTTGAGTGGAGCCACATAATCGATGTGTGGTTTTCATTTCCGTTTTCGTACCTAGTTAGCCGAGAGGCTCGTGTGTACGGACTGATCACTCACGGGTAAAGAGAAGTGCGCTCTACCCTCGAGAGAGGATGAGGTAACTCTTCCGAATTGGAAATAAAAACCCAATAGCGGGGTTCGCAACATAAAGCGAGTATTAAGAACATTCGATTGTAGAACGAGAGTTCGGTCGAATATTCATAATCTCAGGTGGGCGTACCCTCGAGAGAGGAGCGTTCATAATTATGGAACCTCCACGGCCAAGTCATCTTAATATTTTGAAAAGTCATCACTTTCAATTCTACGAAAAATCTATTTTCGTCTCAAGGTAATTCGACGTCGCGCGCTATATTTCTCATCACTTAGAACTCTAGTAAATCGCTTAAATCATCTTTCGCATTTTATCATTTAGAACTCTAGTTAAATCAACTAAAAATATTATTCCGATAAAATAATAGTTCGTCCCTCGAAGTAGCATAATCAACACGACCCGCGGAAATATACGATCCCGATATTTTCTAAAAATATCCTGTATTACTTGCGATAAGGTATACTTGCCTTTATCAAATGATTAATTTGGACGAAAAATTCAAACACAGCTTTTCAAACTCATTTAGTGCAAAACTCTCCTTTTCTACTATTCAATTCAATAGAATTCGGCATTGTAGCCGAAGCGTAATTGTCAATATTCCGAAAGAAGAAAAAGATCGTTACTTCTATCCTTCGATAGGATAACGGTTAATTTCTCAAAGTAGGAGTACTTGCGAGACTCTTCGAAAATATCCGCCAATTCTAAACTCTTAATATAAAGGTTATCTTTTAACTATAAAACAAAAAGAAGAAGCCCAAGTAATCATCAAGTTTTTGGCGCCGTTGCCGGGGACGTTTGTGTTGTTATTTGAAAGTAGGAACTGCTATTAATTTTATTCCTTATCTATATATTAAAAAAAAAAGGGCACAAAAAAAAGAGGTTACAAAACTAATAAAAAAAAATTATATAAATATAAAAACTTATATTATAAAAAAAAAAAATATAATAATAATAAAACAGAAAATCCAAAAATATTGTTTTTTAATTTATGACCCGAGGAAACTCCTCGGACGATTCGACTATTCCTTTTGACCCCGAAATCGAGCGCACTCTTCGTGAGCGCATCCGATCTCGTGATCAAAACTTACTCGAAACCCCCGAAGAGTCAATCAGAGATACTGTAAATATGGGCGATCCAATTCCAAATGCGGCCCCGGCCCGGACCATGGCATATTATGCCCGGCCGAATTTGGAAGATACAGGATCCAGTATTACTCGCCCGTCAGTTAATAATAATAATTTTGAAATAAAATCCAGCATAATTCAAATGGTACAACAGTCGATTCAGTTCGACGGTTTGCCAGATGAGGACCCAAATCAGCACCTTTCAAACTTTTTAGAAATATGCGACACCTTTAAAATTAATGGCGTCACTGATGACGCCATTCGTTTACGCTTATTTCCATTTTCGCTACGGTCAAAGGCCAAATCATGGTTGACTTCTCTTCCGAGAGGGTCCATAACCACGTGGGCCCAATTGACGGAATTTTTCTTAACTAAGTATTTTCCTCCGTCAAAAACCGCAAAACTACGCACGGATATCACATCCTTTGTGCAATTCGATTCCGAGTCTCTTTATGAGACTTGGGAGCGTTTTAAGGAATATTTGCGTAGGTGTCCTCATCACGCGCTACCAACTTGGCTACAGGTCCAAACATTTTATAATGGTTTAAATTTTTCTACACGGCAGATGATTGATGCGGCTTCCGGGGGAACGTTAAACAACAAAACCCCAGAGACCGCTCAAGCTCTGATCGACGAAATGGCCATGAATGCGTACCAATGGAACGTGCCAAGGTCGCGTCCTACTAAACCGGCTGGTCTTTTTGAAGTGGACGCCACTACTTTCTTAGCCTCACAGGTAGAGCGGCTAAGTAAGCAGGTGGCGGAGATGACTGTTTCCTCCTCCACTCCCGCTTGGAATAATAATAATAATAATAATAACGTAATCGAAGAATCGGTGGATTACCTCGGTAATCCGGTTAGGCCCCCCTTCAACCCTAATAACAACCCGTATAGTAATACTTATAATCTAGGTTGGAGGAGCCACCCTAATTTCTCCTGGAGCAATCCTAACAATGCTCAGAGGCCCCCAAATATGAATCCTCAGGGATTTCCGCAAGGATTTCCGCAGGGATTCCAGCCTCCTCCTCCAAAACCTTCGCCGCTCGAAGATATTTTGTCTAAGTACATCGCGTCCAACGATTCAAATATCCGGAATCTTACCGGATCGATTAAAAGCTTGGAAAACCAGGTTGGACAACTTGCAAAGATGGTCTCCGAGCGGCCATACGGAGCTTTACCAGGGAATACAGAGCCAAACCCAAGGGAAAATGCCAACGCTATAACCCTTCGAAGCGGCAAGGAGGTCGTCTCCCCATTGCGGGTTGAGCCTAAGGTATGCATTTCGCCTCCGACCCCTCCACCCTCTTCTTCGATTCTAATTGCTCCAGCTTCTCCGGTTGTGCCAAATGTTTCGAGTCCTCGAATTCCCTACCCGTCTAAAATTAATAAAGAGAAGGAGGACGAAAATTATCAAAAATTTTTGCGTATTTTAAAACAAATTCAAATAAACGTCCCCTTCTGCGAGGCACTCTCCCAAATGCCGAAATATGCGAAATATCTTAAAGAGTTGCTTTCTAATAAAAAGCGACTCGAGGATGTTTCGCGTGTTTCCCTTAATGCGGAATGTTCGGCAGTTCTCCTTAACAAATTGCCGCCAAAACTAAACGACCCGGGACGGTTCTCCATCCCGTGTCTCTTTGGCAATATGTTAATAAAGTACGCTCTTGCAGACTTAGGCGCCAGCATCAATTTGATGCCTTTTTCTCTTTTCAAAAAACTCAATTTAGGCGTCCCGAGTCCGACAAAAATGAGCATCCAACTCGCGGATCGCTCGGTAAAGTACCCAATCGGGGTAGCGGAAGATGTTCTGGTCATGGTTGACAAGTTTATCTTCCCGGTAGACTTTGTCATCCTGGACATAGAGGAGGACGTCGAGGTACCCATCATCCTCGGTCGCCCCTTTCTCGCAACCTCCCGTGCGTTAATCGATGTCAGTAACGGTCGCCTCCTCCTTCGAGTTGGAGACGACGAAGTTACTTTACATATCAACCCCTCCATGCGGAACTCACTATCGAATGATGATTCCTGTTTCAATTTGGAATCCGCGTTTGTGGACGAGTGTTCTTCTCTTTCAGAATTGCTATCCTTAATGATAGACGATTCGGATCTGGCGAATCAACCTCCTTTAGAAGAATTACCGCCAGATTCGCCTTTCGAGCCTTTCGACTCGAAAGATTTAAAAATCTCCACTTCCTACGAAGAACCTCCGGTCTTGGAGCTTAAGCAACTCCCCGACCATCTAAAATATGCTTTTCTAGCCGCGAACTTAAAGCTTCCGGTTATAATATCTTCTACTTTAACTGATTCAGAAACATCCGAATTGGTTGAAGTTTTATCTAAACATCGTCGTGCAATTGCATGGCAAATTTCCGATATCAGGGGAATTAACCCCTCATTCTGCTCCCACAAAATTTTTCTCGAAGAAAACCCCCGCAAAACAATTCAGCCTCAACGACGACTTAACCCGAACATGCGGGAA
Organism: Dactylorhiza incarnata; assembly: GCA_033032865.1. Classification (NCBI taxonomy): domain Eukaryota; kingdom Viridiplantae; phylum Streptophyta; class Magnoliopsida; order Asparagales; family Orchidaceae; genus Dactylorhiza; species Dactylorhiza incarnata. The sequence continues at coordinate 14,431,496 of JAWHQI010000028.1, forward strand.
GTCGTTAAGACTGAAATTATTAAACTCCTTGATGCGGGGATTATCTATCCTATTTCCGACAGTACGTGGGTAAGCCCCGTACAAGTCGTCCCGAAAAAGGGCGGTATAACGGTCGTGGCAAACACGAATAACGAATTAATCCCAACTCGTACTGTTACGGGTTGGAGGGTGTGCATCGACTACAGAAAACTAAACGATGCCACCAGAAAAGACCACTTTCCGTTACCGTTTATTGATCAAATCTTAGAGCGTCTCTCCGGTCACCCTTTTTATTGCTTCCTTGATGGTCTCTCGGGATTTTTCCAAATCCCTATTTCACCCGAGGACCAAGAAAAAACGACTTTTACTTGCCCTTTCGGCACCTTCGCATATCGGAGGATGCCGTTTGGCCTCTGTAACGCGCCAGCTACATTCCAAAGATGTCTGCTGGCAATATTTTGCGAGCTAGTAGAAGACATAATGGAAGTCTTCATGGATGACTTCTCCGTCTTTGGAAACTCTTTTAAAAATTGTTTAAAAAATTTAGATAGAGTCCTCCAACGGTGCGAGGAGACGAACTTAGTCTTGAACTGGGAGAAATGCAACTTCATGGTCCGAGAGGGTTTAGTCCTCGGCCATAAAATTTCTTCCAAGGGGATGGAGGTCGATAAGGCCAAAGTCGCTATAATTGAACAACTTCCTGTTCCTTCGAACGTCAAATCAATTAGAAGTTTTCTTGGCCACGCAGGTTTTTATCGGCGGTTCATTCAAGATTTTTCAAAAATAACCAAACCGCTAACTCACCTCCTGGAAAAAGATTCCCCATTCATTTTTGACACGGCCTGCGTAGAGGCGTTTAATTTTATTAAAAAGCAACTTATCAATTCTCCAATTCTGGTGGCGCCAGATTGGTCTCTTCCGTTTGAGATTATGTGCGACGCGAGCGATATCGCAGTAGGAGCTGTCTTAGGCCAACGCGTAAATAAATATTTTCATCCAATATATTACGCTTCTCGCACACTCAATGCCGCACAGGCTAACTACACCACAACGGAAAAGGAACTTCTCGCCGTCATCTTTGCTTTTGATAAATTCCGACCCTACGTAACCCTTTCACATGTAATCGTTTTCACTGATCACTCCGCCTTGAAATATCTTTTGGCCAAAGTTGATGCTAAGCCTCGCTTACTTCGATGAATCCTCCTTTTACAGGAATTTGACTTAGAGATCCGGGATAAGAAGGGGGCTGAAAATTTAGCAGCCGACCACCTCTCACGTTTAGAACACCCCGTCGCAGAAGCGCTCGTCGAACCCGAAATAGACGATCGATTTCCTGAGGAGCGCCTTTTCATCATAAATAATACCAAAACTTCTTCTACCCCTTGGTTCGCAGATTACGCGAACTATTTAGTCGCGCGGGTCCTTCCAAAAGATTTTTCGACTCAGCAGAAGAAGAAATTCTTCTCTGACTTAAAAAACTACTTTTGGGAGGACCCCTTTCTCTTTCGAGTCTGCGCAGACCAAGTGATACGAAGGTGTGTTTCCAGCGAGGAGGGTGCGCAAATATTGCGACACTGCCATGAGGGGCCGGCTGGAGGGCATTATCAAGCCAACCGGACCGCGCGGAAAGCGTTAGAGTCAGGCTTTTATTGGCCCACTCTCTTTAAGGATGCTCACACTTTTGTGAGTATATGCGATAGCTGCCAGCGGTCGGGTAACATCTCCCGTCGTGACGAGATGCCCCAAAATTTTTATTTAGAATGCGAAATTTTCGATTTGTGGGGCATAGACTTTGTAGGCCCCCTACCTCCTTCTTTTAATAATCGCTATATCTTAGTGGCGGTCGACTATGTATCTAGGTGGGCGGAAGCGCAAGCTCTGCCCACCAATGATGCGCGAGTCGTCGTCCATTTTCTAAAAAAATTATTTTCTCGCTTTGGCACGCCCCGTGCAATAGTAAGTGATAGGGGCACGCACTTCTGCAATGCCCAGTTTTCAAAAATTTTATCTAAATACGGCGTCACGCATAAGCTCGCCACCGCCTATCACCCCCAAACGAGCGGCCAAGTAGAGGTAGTAAATCGCGAGATAAAACGCATTCTGGAAAAAACAGTCTCTTTAAATAGGAAGGATTGGTCCTCAAAACTCGACGACGCGTTATGGGCGTATCGTACGGCATACAAGACCGCTATCGGTTGTACGCCCTATCGATTAGTCTACGGCAAAGCGTGCCATTTACCGGTAGAATTAGAACACCGCGCTTTTTGGGCCTTAAAATTTTTAAATCTCGATTCGAACTTAGCCTCCGAGAATAGGAAATTCCAACTCAATGAACTCGATGAATGGCGTGCGAACGCTTATGAGAGTAATAAATTTTATAAGGAGCGTTCTAAGTTCTACCACGATCGAAAAATTAAATTTCCAAAAACTTTCGCGCCGGGCGATCTTGTCCTTCTTTATAATTCACGTCTTCGTCTTTTTCCGGGTAAGCTCAAATCCCGCTGGTCCGGCCCCTTTGCAGTCAAAGAGGTTTGGCCGTATGGGACCGTTCTTATCTCTCACCCCGAAAAAGGCGATTTTAAAGTCAACGGCCACCGTTTAAAACTATATCTTGCGGGCGATCCGGTGGACGGACACACAGAATCTTTAACCCTCCCCAATTTATAATCTCACCACGCCAAATGCGTCAAGCTACGCGACGGTAAACAAAGCGCTCGTGGGAGGCACCCCATATTTATCTAATATTTTTATTATGCTTTTTCTCTATTTTTGCAGGGTTTCTTCCGACCCCGCCAGCTTTACTTCAGGAAAGCCTTTTTGCTTCCTTTTTCCTTTTGTATATATTGCATTGTTATTTTCCCTTCTTCATACTTACATTACAACATTGGGGACAATGTTGGGTTTTACGTATGGGGGTGTATTTCCCGTTTTCAAAAAAAAAAAAAAAAAAAAAATTAATAATAATATGTATTTTTTGTAGTTGACAAAAAAAAAAAAAAAAAAAAAAAAAAAAAAAAAACTCCAAAAATAATAAACCCTACTTTACTTTTATTCTTAAAGCATTTAGTTTCGAGAGTATATGTTTGTGGATTTTCATAATCGCTAGTTTTACTATTTGTTTGTTTATCTAAGATCGATAGATTTAAACGTTCGGGGTTAAGTTTTAAAGAATATCTTGTGTTTTTAATTTAAATAGAGGCTTTGTTATCAAGCACTACTTCTACTAGCTAAAATAGAGACATGTGTATTATGTTAGCAAAACAACTTTAGACTGCAATTATCCCTACTTTATGTCTTCAGGAATCTAGGAATATTCAACTTACTAAGGTTGCTCTCAAAACTTTTTTTTATTATTCTAGAATTTCTCTTGAAAACCCCTTGTATACACCAATTTAGCATGGCAAAAACACAAAAAGAAGAAAAAAAAAAAAAAAAAGATCTTATGTCAATGGGAATACAAAAATTCCGTAAACATAGGCACCCAATATTTGTTAAAAGAAATCCTATGTCAATGGGAATTGCAAATTCCGTAAACACAGGCATTGGGTTAATTAAAAAGGTCAATTTTCCCTCGTACACCAACGATGGGAGTCAAAAGAAACTTTATAAGAGGGGTGAGATGATACAATTCATCACCCCTAATCCAAGTACTCTTCTATTTGCCAAGGCTTTTTACCCCCTTTTCCCTTAACCAAATTATTGTTTCTAGTTTTAATTCAAAAAATCATTTGAGAGCATAATTAGTAACTTATATTTTTCCTTTATGTTTCTTTAAACAAAGGTTATTATAATTTCGATCTAATCTCGTTTACTAATGATTGCAATTTTGTTTGCTATTTGGTTAATTAAGAAGTCTTTTGGCCAGGACATTTCTTCTACTTAAATCATTTGCATAATTTAGGACTTAACTCTTATTACTCCGAATTTTTATTTTTCAGTCTCTTATGATTAAAATAAAACGATAGCCAAAAATTAGAACTTATGTTAATCCCGTATAGATCTCTCTTACTTTTGCCCTGGAATAGCAAAAGCTTAAGTATGGGGGTATTTGATAAGTAATAAAAAATATGTATTTTTGGTATAAGTATTAGTATAGTTTTAATTAATATTGTGAATTTTCTATGTAAATTAATGAATAAATTGCTTCTTTATTATTTCTGGTTTCTAACTTAGTTTTATTTTTGTTTTTGCAATTTTTTGCAAAATTTTCACAGGTCACGCCCTCAGACACGCCCGTGACCAAGGGCGTGTAATTTTAAAGATCAAATATCAACGGGACGGCTCAATTCAGATCAAATCCCGACAAATCGCTCAAGTCACGCCCGAGGTCACGCCCGTGACCAAGGGCGTGTAATTTTAAAAGCCAAATTTCCAGCTGGCAGCCGTTTTCAGGTGAAATCTCGAAGAGTTGATCAAGTCACGCCCGTGACTCTACAAGTCACGCCCGTGTTCCAGCAGAGTCACGCCCGTGAGCCGCCAGCGCATCACGTCTCGAAGCCGCACCCATGCTGCCGACATCAGCCACCCATAGTCACGCCCGTGACTCACCAAGTCACGCCCGTGACATACCAAGTCACGCCCGTGTGCAGCCATGTTTGACGGCCAGACCTTCCAGAAGGCGGCGAATACAGCCGAGCAATTGTCACGCCCTAAGTCACGGCCGTGACATTCAAGTCACGCCCGTGACCTAGGGCGTGTAAAACTCAAATTTTCCCTATAAATAGAGGGGCTCGGCTGAAGTTATTTTCATCCAAATTTTGAGTGGTTTTTGTTGTATTGTGAGTTCTTTTGAGTGATTGTGAGCTTCTCTTCTGCATTTCAGTTTAAGTTCGTTTGTAGTTTTTTTTTTCGTCTTCCTAGTCTAGTTGTAATGCTGATTTCAGAAATAAAATGATGTTTTTCTCATTTGGATCATCTTCTTCTTATTAATGTTAGTGTGTGTGCGTGTATGAGTTTAGCTTTATTGCTTTCATAATTTAGTTTTATTGCTTTTATAGTTAGTTTTATTGCTTTCATAATCTAGGTTTACTGTTTTCATAGCTTAGATTTACAAGCTTTCATAAAATAGTTTTATCGTTTTCTTTTTCGCCTTATTTTATCGCTTTCATTTTAAACGCTTTCTTTTTCAGTTTCTTTTAGAGTGTGTGCGTGTATGAGATAGTATTTTCCTTTTTTGTAGCTTAGTTTTTATTTCAGTCTTTATATAACTGCTATATACCACCCCCTTCTCAAATAAGAGGCTAATTTACTTTAGCACTTATTTAAGTCGGTTGGGACGGATATTATTTCTGCACCTTTATAAGTCTTTTCATTTCTATACCACCCCCTTCTCAAATAAGAGGCTAATTTACTTTAGCACTTGTTTAAGTCGGTTGGGACGGATATTATTTCTGCACCTTTATAAGTCTTTTCATTTCTATACCACCCCCTTCTTAAATAAGAGGCTAAGAACTTTTTAGCACTTGTTTAAGGTGGTTGGGACGGATATTATTACTGTTTTTATATAAGTCTTTTTATTTCCTTTTTATCCGCTTATATCCGCTTTAATTATCAAACATGTATTTTTCAACCGATAATGCCGTCTCCATTCCGATGAGTGGCTAATTTCCTTTAGCGCACGACGTCGAAGAGCATTGGGACACAAAAATAGTTTTTCTATAAAAATTAAAACATCTCTTTCTAAAATAATTAACGCTTAAGGTTTACCCGAGAATCACGTTGAGTGGAGCCACATAATCGATGTGTGGTTTTCATTTCCGTTTTCGTACCTAGTTAGCCGAGAGGCTCGTGTGTACGGACTGATCACTCACGGGTAAAGAGAAGTGCGCTCTACCCTCGAGAGAGGACGAGGTAACTCTTCCGAATTGGAAATAAAAACCCAATAGCGGGGTTCGCAACATAAAGCGAGTATTAAGAACATTCGATTGTAGAACGAGAGTTCGGTCGAATATTCATAATCTCAGGTGGGCGTACCCTCGAGAGAGGAGCGTTCATAATTATGGAACCTCCACGGCCAAGTCATCTTAATATTTTGAAAAGTCATCACTTTCAATTCTACGAAAAATCTATTTTCGTCTCAAGGTAATTCGACGTCGCGCGCTATATTTCTCATCACTTAGAACTCTAGTAAATCGCTTAAATCATCTTTCGCATTTTATCATTTAGAACTCTAGTTAAATCAACTAAAAATATTATTCCGATAAAATAATAGTTCGTCCCTCGAAGTAGCATAATCAACACGACCCGCGGAAATATACGATCCCGATATTTTCTAAAAATATCCTGTATTACTTGCGATAAGGTATACTTGCCTTTATCAAATGATTAATTTGGACTAAAAATTCAAACACAGCTTTTCAAACTCATTTAGTGCAAAACTCTCCTTTTCTACTATTCAATTCAATAGAATTCGGCATTGTAGCCGAAGCGTAATTGTCAATATTCCGAAAGAAGAAAAAGATCGTTACTTCTATCCTTCGATAGGATAACGGTTAATTTCTCAAAGTAGGAGTACTTGCGAGACTCTTCGAAAATATCCGCCAATTCTAAACTCTTAATATAAAGGTTATCTTTTAACTATAAAACAAAAAGAAGAAGCCCAAGTAATCATCAAGTGTGTTAATTAATATTAATTAAATGGTATTTAATTAATATTAATTAGACATAATTAATAATAAATGTAATGTCTTAATTTGTGTGCCCTCCCCCATTTATATAAGAGGGATGGGTAGGAGTTTGATTTTTATGCTTGAATGTATGAAAGTTTTTAGGGTTGCTCCATAAGTTCCTCTTTATCCTTCCTCCTTTCATCTCGCTCACCCCCACCGGCCTTGCCCATTGCCGGATTCCTCCCGATATCTTATCAAAATGGTAACACTCTATCTATAAACCCCAATTTTCATAATGCTGTGAAAGCAGGAGTTTTGTTGCTAGCGTTGGGCGGTAGGTGCTACCGTTGAGGGTAGCTTTAGCGTCGAGATCATCGAGATGGTGCGTCGAGTAGATATCATCGAGAGCCAGCAGCGCGCACTAGTATTACCGCTGGCGGTAGATTTATCGACAGGAAGCTTTGTTGTGTCGTCGAGACAGCATTGTCGAGAGGTATCGATGAGATGCTAGCGCGATGCGGTAGCGATACCGCTGGAGGTAGGTATTCAAGTCGACGTGTGGCACAGTATCATCAAGAGAGCGAGACGATATCATTGATAGGATATCGTCTAGAAGTTAGCGTGGCGCGGTAGTGCTACCGCCATGCGGTATCTTGCGGAACCAGATCTGTAAGTAGCATTTTATAGACGTCCAATCTTCTTAGATCTTGAAAGCCCTAACTAGGGCAGAGGATTCTCCCATTTTATTCTCAATTCATTTATGACTTTGGGGGCTAGGGTGAGAGGGAGAGCTTGGAGGAGGAAGAAGAATAAGATCCTCCATTGTTGGAGCTTTGGAGCACCATTCGTCAATCCAAGACCGGCAGCGCGGAGAGGGCTTGAAGGTGCACGTTTTCATCCATGTTATTCGAGTTTTCCATGGCAAGGAAGAGACTTCAAAGGGTAACGATATCTCTCCTCCGGGTTTTAGGATGCGTGCATGTCATTTTTTGTTTTGCCTTCCTTTCTTCTGCATTTTGGCACCGAATCTCTCAAATGAGAGGGGTTCGGGTCGCCTTGGTTCAAGAGGAACCATCAGGTTGATTGAGTCCATCCCTGACAATATTTTGCATTAGAGATCTACTTCGTTAGTGGATTAGGCATTGTGTGTGAAGCCGAAGTTGCGACTGGTGGTCTGATTCGGTGATGTTACTTAACATGCATTTTAGGGATTTTGCTAGAAATTCGATTACGGCGAAAATGTCGTTGCGATGCCCTTGTATTTTCATATAAGAATGAATGTTGGCTTGGGGAGGGGAAAATATGTGCGGTATGATTGGCTTGTGATGCCTGTTTGTGTGTGAAGGCATGGTTTATCTTTGTGGTCGGCTAGCTAGCCCGTGAATGCTGGAATTCATGTGTGGAGAGTGTCCTGGCAAAACAAGTCCCCTTTTGTGATAACTGACGAGAATGTATATGTTGATGGAAAGCCTGATGGCATTGTGATCCATGTGCGGGTAGGGTCTAGGCAAGAGTTCTTAGCATTGGTTGTGCTTGGTTTGGTGTTTCTGGCGAGACCAGGTGAGCTGATGGACAAGCCTGATGGCATTGTGGGCCATGTGCTGGTGGGGTCTCAGCGGGAGGTCTCGATCTTAGGCTTGTATACCTCTGGGGAAATTGATGAGTACACATGTGCTTGTTGTGATGTGATGATTTGTGATGACATGTTAGAATCAGACACGCCATAGGGTGCCTTGGGTGAAACCCAGGTTTGCATACATGTTGCATTAGTAGTCCCCCTTACATTATTTGCTCAAAATAGAAATGCGGATGATGCTTGTGACACTCATACCTATGTTTTTATGTCACTGTTGTTTAATTACATTTGCATATGAAGTGCTGACTTGCAAGGTGATATAGTTCCCCAGGGTCTGCTAGGATGGCCGGGAGGAAGGGTGTTGTTACACCGTTTGTGGTCAGCCATAGCTGACCCTCGTTATACCGCTTTCTTTGTGATGGATGCAGGGCCAGGATCACAAGCTGGAGCCAGCTCGTCGGCCAAAAAGGCCTAAGCCTCATGAAGTGTACCTCCTCCTGTTTTCCTGCTTTTTGATGTTTTTGTTACATTGTTCTGGCTTGCATGTCGAGGTATCATAGGAATGCTTCTATCTTTTGGAAATGTTGTGTTGTATGGATGATAATTCGAACATTGGTTTTGTAAGGACTTAAAGCCAGATTACTCCTATGTATGTGTGGACAGCTTCTGTGTTTTTTTAGTGTTTTCGCTATGTTTGTTCTGAGTTTTGAGTTGGGTAGATTCTATATTATCTTTTAATAATAAAGTTGTGGCGATTATATGTTGTGGGGTCCCGGATGGACCCATATTATATGGTCCTTACAGGGTAGGTGTTATAATTTGGTATCAGAGGTAGGTTAGCGTTCTTGTTGAGTTTTAGTGTAATCGGATCGCGTAAAGAGGTTGTCCACATATGAGTATTTGCGGGTCCATGAGTGTCCCTGTGTCGAGTCTGCGAATAGATTGTGATTTTTTTGCTCCTTTGCTTATGCTAGGATGGAGGCGACGATGTGGGTAAATCGAGGCGGCAAGAAGAGCCTTCGGCGAGCAGTGCTACTGCTCTGGGCCTCATGAGTATGGGTGTGTCCCCAGAATACTTCTGTCGCATGCTAGCAGAGGAAATGGTAGCAGCCCAAGCTGCGGCGATGCCAAAGGTTGTGATAACTATCATGCATGTTACGACTCTTGTTACCCTGGTCGCGATGCCTATTACCCTGGTCGCGATGCCTATTACACCAGAGGTAGTAGTAAGATAGGCAAAGTCGTTAGTCGAGAGAGTGGTTGGGCACGGAGATCGTCAGATGAAGTATTTTCTGAGTTTCCATCCTCCAACGTTCAAGAGAGTCAGTACCCCGATGGATGCCGAGGACTGGTTGGCAAGGATTCAGGAACTCCTGAAAGCGGCAGAGACCCCAGGGGACAAGCAGTCCAAGTTTGTGACGTTTATGTTAGAAGGTGATGCCAAACTGTGGTGGGTGAATCATAGTGGTCGTCATTTCCCTGGACGTACCCCGTCCAAGGGAAATTTTGGGAACGCTTTCCTGAAGTGGTATATCCCCTCTTCGACAAGATTAGCTCTTCAAAGGCAATTCCTGCACTTGGTGCAGTGCGAGAAGATGGTAGATGAGTACCTGCAAGAGTTTACTCGAGTGGGTCGTTACGCGGGGACAACCATGGCAGATGATGAGGAAAGGGATAACCTCTTCTATCAAGGGATGAAAGAAAATATAAGGCAACCTCTTATAGCCTTAAAGAATGCGGGGTTCAATGAGCTAGTTGAAGTCGCTCGAATGCTGAAGAGCGACATAGAACGAACCCAGCATCGTAAGGGCTTTGCGGTAAAGCAAGGAGAAGGTAAACCTTCTCAGTCTCAGGGGAAGTCAGAGGGAAGCCGGTTGAAGAAGAAGCCCCATCCTTTTAGGTCTGGTGAGAGAAGCGGTGCAGCTTCTGGGGAGTTTCGTTCTAAGGGACCTATGACGTGCTTTAACTGTTGCAAGGTGGGCCACGTAATTCGGTTATGTACCGAGGGTGGAGCTAAGCCTTAACAACGGCAGGAGCGGTCATTGCGTTCTGACCCTAGTTATGAGGAGAAAGGAAAAGCAACAGAGTCAAGTGATTCATATTTCCCTCCAGTGTAGCCTAGAGTGTACAACCTTGGGCAGCAGGAAGCGATTCGTAAACTCGATGTGGTGACAGGTACGAAAAGTTTAAATTTTCATTCGGTAACTTAGAACTATTTGCGACCTTTCGTATTTATTATGCGTGTTTAGGCTTCGTGCTAGTTTCCGGCTACCCCTCCAGAGTACTGTTCGACATGGGAGCATCACACTCTTTTCTCACGGAAATCTTTATCTAGAGAATCGGTTTTGAGACTGTCAAGGCAGATGCGGAGCTTAGTGTGTGCATGCCGAATGGATCTTTCATGACCACTAGGAGGAAAGGATGCATTAGTTTGAGAATATGCGATTGTGACTTCGAGTTGGTAGCCGCAATTCTACCACTAGCAAAATTCGACTTTATCTTGGGGATGGACTGGCTCGCAGAGAAACGAGCTAGTATTGACTGCCTGTTGAAGGTGGTGACCCTATGGAGTGAAGATAGAGCGGTCAAGTTCGAGGGCCTAGGAGGAGTGGCTTGCTTCCTGATTTTTGTCGTACAAATGATGTGTGCGGTGAATCAAGGATGAGAGGCGTTTGTAGCTTTGTTGGAGACTCACTCCACGAAGTTGGAAATCAATGAAGTTCCGGTGGTGGAAGAATTTGAGGATGTGTTCCCCGAGGAGCTTCCGGGAGCCCCTCCAGCGTGAAATTGACTTTTTTATAGAATTGGTACCGGGTGTGAGGCCGGTGTCGCGTCCTCTGTTTAGGATGGCACCGAAGGAACTGGCCAAGCTAAAGGTTCAGTTGCAAGAGTTGTTAGAGAAATGGTACATTAAACCCAACTCTTTGTCGTGGAGCGTTCCTGTGTTGTTCGTAAAGAAGAAGGATGGTAGTATGCAGATATGCATAGACTACCGTGAGTTGAATAAGTTAACCGTCAAAAATAAGTATCTCATTCCACGAATCGATGATTTGTTTGACCAGCTGGTGGGGTCGACAGTGTATTCCAAGTTGGACTTGAAGTCGGGATACTACCAGTTGAGGATTCGAGAAGAGGATGTTCCCAAGACAGCATTTGGGATGAGGTATGGTCATTTTGAGTTCTCAGTGATGTCGTTCGGTTTGACGAATGCACCGTCAATGTTCATGGATTTGATGAACAAAGTGTTTCAGCAATACCTGGATTCGTTCATGGTGGTGTTCATCGATGACATCTTGGTGTATTCGAAGTCGAAGGCGGAGCATGAGTCTCACCTGAGATTGGTGCTGCAGACTCTGAGGGAGAGCCAGCTTTATACTAATTTCTCAGAGTGCGAGTTCTAGATTGGGAAGGTGGCATTATTGGGTCACGTGATCAGTGGAGATGGGGCGGTGGTGGATCTGTTGAAGATTGAAGCAATTAGAGATTGTCCTGTATTGAGAACTGTGGCGAAAGTTAGGAGTTTCCTTGGACTAGCCGGTTATTATAGGAGGTTCATTGAGAACTTTTCGCGGATGGCATTGACGCTCACCTCTCTTACCCGAAAGGACCATAAGTTTGTGATAGTTTATGTAGGATGTAGTCTTAAACACCTAGAGGGGGGTGAATAGGTTTCTTTTATTTTAGGCTTAGTGTTTTCTGATTTTAGGTTAGTAAATTATCAAGCACAGAAAAACACAAAGAGATTTATAGAGGTTCCTCAAGACAGGGTGTCTTGAGTAGTCCTCTTTCCCCCTTCACCTTTCTAATAATGAGTTAGACAAGGCCAACTTCTCCAAACTCAGCTCCAAGAGCTTACAACACAGATCCCTCAGGATCTCTTAGGTTTTCCCAAACCCTACCTCAGGCACAGCAGCCCTTCCTCAGAGGAATCCATCTCCTACAGCTCATACCACCTCCTGGTCCTACCTCAAGCTGACCTCTTAGCTCTACAACTCAGGCTAATCAGCCCTACCTCAGATCACACACTGATCCTACCTCAGAGGAATCCTCCTCTTACAACTCAGGCCAATCAGCCTTACACCCTCAGGCAATAAAGCCCTACAGTCTCAGAACCCAAAGGCTCCTACAAATAATATAATGAGTTTTACAGAATGAAATAAGAAAAGATCAAGCCTATTCTTCTTCTTCTTTTCAGCTGCTGTTGCAGACTTGAATCGGGGAGGAGATGAGCAGGTCCACTTTGATTCTTCTTGATCAGCACTTCAGATGAAGGACTGGATCTACTTGCTCTATCTTGAGATGAATCAAGATGAGCTATCTCTTTTCTCCTTGCAGCCTTGCGTTAGCTCAGTTCTTGGCTACCGACAATGGAACAGTACGCTTTCGCTTCTTTGTGTGCTCGAGAGAAAGATTAATAGCAATAGTTATTTTCTCAACCCTAACTTATTTCTTTTATACTCCTTTGATCTTCAACGGCTCTCAGTCGTCCTTCTTACAAATATCGAAGTGATTGGTGGACCCCACAATGCCTTTCTACAGCTTGCGCCAAAAGCAGAACCCGCCAGATCACGTTTGAAACTGTCTCAGTGGTTGGGCTGAGATGGTCAGCCTTCTCAGCGGTTGCTTTTGTCCCGTCTCAGCGGATCCGCTGAGACAGACAATTGTCTCAGCGGTTTCTTCTATCTACAACTCAACTTGCCCAGATGCCTTCTCAGCGGCTCCTGGTCTTGTCTCAGTGGTTCAGCTGAGACAGAGAACTTGTCTCAGCTGATCATACATTACACCATGGTGTGCCCTTGTCCTGCATAGCTATGACATAGAAATAGGGCTTATCAAATGCAACTTGTACTTAGCATTGAGTGTGAGGTCTCTTCAAATCAAGGGAACATTGAGGGTCATTTTCCCAACAATCTCCCCCTATTTGAAGAAGGCAGAACACCCTCAAATGCTAGAGTACATTACTCATAAATTCTTGATATGTGTTATTGCAGTAATGAATTCATCATATCATGCCCATTGCATCAAGGATTTTATAACAGATAATGTTTATGAAAGTCATATTACCACAAAGTTTAATTAATCCAACAGTGATATTTGATAGGCATGACAATGCAACATAGATTGGATTAACCAATCAAAACAGGGTAAGGTTTAGTTATAACTCAGATTTGCAACTTAGATAAGGTGGTAATTCAAAGCTCAGTTTGCATTCATATATTCATAAAACATTTCAAACAAATTATAGTTCAATTATCATCCAACCATTCATAACATATTTTCTTTTCTTAGAAGATTTGTTTTGAATACTTTATCTCCCCCTTTCTTAGAAGATTTATGCATAAGATATTTATGCATTCACTTAGAATTATCTTTTCTTAGAAGATTTGTTTCAGTGTGAGGATAGAATTTATGACTGCATTTGTATCCTCCCCTTTTCTGGCTTCTTCATAGATTTGTTGATGGAGGTCTTGCTGAATGTTGATAACAGCAGCTGGGGCATCATCCTACTCATCTTCAGTGTCAGCATCTTGATGATCACTCAGATTGACATCACCAGCATGATCATCCTCCTCCCCCTCAGAGAGAGCATTCTTTTCTGTTGAGACCAGGAATGCTATAACCTGATCTTTATCAGCTGATGGCTCTTGTGGGTGCTCCCCCTTAGATGGAGCACACATCAGTGCTTGAGGATCAGAAGTTATGACTTTGTACACATTAGAGCTGAGTTCATCGAACTCAGAACTGAGTTCGTCGAACTCAAACTGAGTTCGCCGAACTCAATCTGAGTTCGCCGAACTCAATCTGAGTTCGCCGAACTCAATCTGAGTTCGCCGAACTCAAACTGAGTTCGCCGAACTCAAACTGAGTTCGCCGAACTCAAACTGAGTTCGTCGAACTCAAGTCTTAGTTCATGTGAACTACATCATAGAGCTGAGTTCGTCGAACTCAGAGCTGAGTTCGTCGAACTCAACCTGAGTTCATCGAACTTAAACTGAGTTCATCAAACTCAAACTGGAGTTCATGCGAACCACATCATAAGGCTAAGTTTGTTGAATACAGAACTATGTTCATCGAACTCAGAGCTGAGTTCGTCGAACTCAAAGCTAAGTTTATCTGAACTACATCATAGAGCAAGTTCGTCGAGCTCAGAGCTGAGTTCGTCAAGCTCAAACTGAGTTCATCGAACTCAAAGCTGAGTTCATGTGAACTACATCACTAAGCTGAGTTCGTCGAACTCAAAGCTGAGTTCATCAAACTCAAACTCGACGTTCGTCGAACCCAGGAAAGAGTTCGTCGAACACAGATTTTTTTTCAGATGTCTAAGTGCAACCTGAAGATCAACTGAAACAGATTGTTCTGGTTAAGATGATCATACTCCTTTAAAATCATTAGAGATAGGATTACTTGAATGCCTAATCACGTCTCTTATAGGGTTGATGTGTCAACATTTTAAAGTTATATCAAATCAAGATTGGAAGAATGAAGTGTTTTACACTATTCTACATTTAACATTCCTAGTTTAATCTTGAAGGCATTAAACTTGGCCTCATCCAATGGCTTAGTGAAGATATCAGCCACTTGACTGTCAGTGGGGACAAATTCAAGGCAGATATCTTGAGATTCTACATGTTCTCTTATAAAATGATATCTTATTTCTATATGCTTAGTCCTGCTGTGAGAGACAGGATTCTTAGCAATAGAGATAACAAAGGATGAGTCACAATAAAGAGGAGAGTTACTTACCTTGAGGTTGTAGTCCTATAGCTGGTGTTGAATCCAAAATAGTTGTGCACGATAGCTCCCTGCAGCAATGTATTCAGACTCAGCAGTGGAGATAGCCACTCTTGTCTACTTTTTGCTGCTCCATGATATCAACCTTCTTCCTAGGAATTGACAAGTACCACTTGTGCGTTTCCTGTCTTCTTTGCAGCCTGCAAAATCTGCATCTGAAAATCCAGTTAGTTCAAAATCATTGTTCTTAGGGTACCAAAGGCCAAGATGTAGGCTGCCTTTAAGGTATCTCAAAATCCTCTTTGCAGCTGTGTAGTGAGATTCCTTAGGACATGCCTGGTACCTAGCACACGTACATGTAGCATACATAATATCTGGTCTACTAGCAATTAAATATAACAGGGATCCAATGATGCACCTGTACATGGATTCATCAAAGGCCTTGCCCTTCTCATCCTTGTCCAAGGAAATGTTGGACCCCATGGGAGTTTTCATAATGGAAGTTGATTCCATCCCAAACTTCTTGATAAGCTCTCTAGTATACTTGGTCTGAGAAATGAATATACCTTCATCAGACTGTTTTACTTGGAGGCCTAAAAAGTACTTGAGCTCTCCCATACTGCTCATCTCAAACTCCCCCTACATTAGGTTGGCAAACCTTTTGCATAGGTTGTCATCAGTAGACCCAAATATTATGTCATCAACATATATTTGGACTAGGAGATACTTGCCCCTTGTTTCCCTAAGAAATAATGTGCTATCTATCTTTCCCCTCAAGAACTTGTTCTTGATGAGAAAGCTAGACAATGTCTCATACCAAGCCCTGGGGGCTTGCTTTAGACCATAAAGAGCTTTCCTAAGTAAGTAAACATGACTAGAGAGGGTAGGATGTACAAAACCTGATGGTTGCTCAACATATATCTCTTCCTTCAAGTAACCATTGAGGAAAGCTGTTTTGACATCCATTTGATACACTTTGAACCCCTTGTGGGCAGCATAGGCAAGGAATAGCCTAATTACTTCCAACCTTGCAACAGAAAGTATATCTCTTCTTCCTGTCTATAACCCTTGGCTACCAGCCTTGCCTTATTCTTTATGATGGTGCCATTTTCATCTAACTTATTCCTATAAATCCATTTGGTACCTATGATATTGTGTCCTTGAGGCTTTGACACCAATTTCCATACCTTGCATCTCTTGAATTGTAGAAGTTCTTCTTACATAGCTTGAATCCAAGAGGTGTCTTGGTTGGCTTCTTCAAACTTCTTGGGCTCCATATGTGATAGGAAGCTCAAGAATAGGGCTTCATTATGAGCCCTGCTTCTGGTTAATATACCTTGATTCTGATCTCCAATTATTTGTTCTCTTGAATGATCCCTTAGATGTCTCATAGCTGTAGGCAGTCTGTTCTCAGCTTGCTGTGCTGTTTCTGCTGGTTCAGGAGTGTCTTCATCACCATTGACTTCTTCCTCTTCAGGTATGGCAACATCATAATAAGCTTTGCTGCTGCTGGGTGTGTCTTGTATAGACATCCTTTCCAAATCCTGTTCATTTCCTATCAAGACATAAGATCTAGACCAGCCCTTATATATTTGGCTGGTCTCATCAAATACTACATGCATAGATTCCTCAACATGAGTTTTTTTGTTATACACTATATAAGCTCTACTATGTGAGCTATAGCCAACAAGAACACCCACGCTGCATTTCTCTGCAAACTTTGTTAATTGAGATTTTCCATTATTTAAAATGTAGCATTTGGAACTAAAGATTCTAAATTATGAAATTGTAGGTTGTTTGCCTTTCAGAATCTCATAGAGAGTTATTCCATGAATCTTATTGATGGAAGCTCTATTGTGAACATGACATGCAGTATTGACTACCTCAGCCCAGAAGTATTCTAGGAGTGAGGAGCCACTAAGCAGTGTTCTCCCATCTTCTATCAAGGTCCTATTCCTCATCTCAGCCACACCATTTTGTTGTGGAGTCCTTGAGGAGGAAAACTCTTGGGTTATACCATATTCTTGACAAAACCTTGTCATAGCTTCAGATTGAAATTCTGTGCCATGGTCAGTTCTAGTCCTGACCACAGCACATTGCAAGTCATTCTGAATTGCTTTGACATGAGTTATAAAGATATTTAGAGTATCAGACTTCTTCTTTAGGAAGAATACCCATGTATATTTTGAGTAATCAATCACCAAAGTATACAACTTCCCACCTAAGCTCTGAATTGGCAAAGGACCAAACAAGTCCATATGCAAGAGATAAAGACATCTTTCAGTGTCTTTGGAGCCAATACTTTTAAAGGTGGTCCTTGTTTGCTTGCCCATTTGGCAAGCATGACAGGGACCACTTTTAATACATTTTATATTAGGACTATTCCTAACAAGGTTTTTAGAGAATAATCTATACATTGTCTTGTAGTTAATGTGAGTAAGTCTTTTGTGCCATTGTACACAAAGGGACTCATTCCCATTTTCTACAAGACAAACAGATGCAAGAGATTTACTATAAATAAAGTCTAAGCAATAAACATTCTCACTCCTAGTGCCTGAGAGAATGGTCTCTAAGTCTTTAGACTTTTTAATCAATCACTTGTCATTGTGGAATTCAATGACATATCCTAGATCACATAGTTGACTTATGCTTACTAGGTTGTGTTGCAACCCTTCAACATAAGCTACCCTTGTAATTGAGACTATGCCATTGGAGATCACACCATATCATTTGGTGATTCCCTTTTCTGACCACCCCCCCCCCCCCCCCCAAAGATAACTTTGGGTCCATTCTTCACAGCCTTGTAGTCCTGTAGATGATTTCTTGTTCCTGTCATGTGCCGTGAGCACCCACTATCCAAATACCAAATCTGCCCAAGGCTGGTATTTGAACTAACCTGCATGATGGAATTTAATTACCCTTAGGATCCCAAGTGATTTTGGGTCCTAGGTACTTGTTAGTCTGATGAGATAACCTCGCACTAGCTGCACTCTTTGCAGGAAGACTCTTCTTTGCATTTGGTACATTGGGATTGTACCAACAATCTATGGAAAAGTGTCCCACTTTACCACAACACCAACATTCATGAATGTTGTATCTCCTCTTCTGAACATTTCCTGAGGAAACAGCATTACTGTGCCTTAGTTCAGGAGGGGAGACAGCTGCAATTTTCCTATTTTCTCTCAGCAATGATTTGACTAAATGTTAATCTATGTGTTGTCTTCATGCTCTTTGTTTTGATGACATCAACTTTCTTTGGCTTGGTAGCCATACAAGATCTGATGGCATCAGACACTGAGCAGCAAGTCTTGTCAATAGATTTGACAGCAGATATTTTCTTTGCTAAGATAAATTTAGGCTTCGTTTGGCGCAGCGGGGGCGGGCGGAGTCGGCGGCTCGATCCGCCGGTTTGGAACCGGAGGGGGGAGGCGGCAGCTCCAAAAGCCGCTTTTAGCGGCGTTTCTCCTTGCGGGCGGGTGGAAACGGAGCAAACGCCGCCGGAGGGGCATTTGTTTTGCCGCCTTCCGGCGGCGTTTGCCCCAAACGGGGCGGCGAAATGCCGCCCCAAACGAAGCCTTAGAAGAGCTTGCATTCTGATTCTTGAATGAGGGGGCTGAAGTACCAAATACAAATGGTCCAGGTTGGGCCATTTGAATTTCCTCATGGGGAGCCTTCATAGCACTCAATCCCATTCCCTTTCTTCCACTATGGGAAGGAGTGTTTTCCTTCCTATAGGTACTCCCATTCTTCCAGTGACCATACATGCTTTCATGGTCATACCTGTTGGAAGGGAGTAAAACCTTTTGAAATGTGGTTTGAGGCTTAGCCTTACCCCTGCACTTTTCTCCACTCCTTTCTCCTACTTCCATTTTATTGAATCATAGCCCTCTCCTATTGGATTGAGAAGAGGAGTTAATAATTGGGAGCACGGATTTTGGCTTGGAGAATTGAACCACTAGGCTTCTTTCTTTCACAAGCTTCTCCTCAAGATCCTTGATGGCCTTGTTCTTCAGGAATATGGTGCTCAAATGGGTGATAGTTATCCCCTTTAGATGTCTAATTTCCCTATACATCTGATTCATCTTGGTAGAAGATTCAGTGCATTCTTGTTTTTCCATCTTAAGGGAATCTATCTCTTGGGCTTGCCTCTTGTCTAGCTTTTTGCTCCTTTCCAGAGCTTCCAAGAGAGCATCATACTTGTCAATCAATTGATTGACATCTACCTCAACTTCTGAATCACTTCCACCAATTGATGAAGGTGCTCCAGATTCTGGGCCAGTCTCATAATCAGAAGAGGATAAGGAATGAATTAATATATGTTCATTTTCTGAGATGTTCTGACTGTCCTCATCATCAGTGATGGCAATTAGGCCTAGCTGAGCATTGTCCTCTTCATCCTCCTCTATATCACTATCTGAGTGTGACAGAGGGGCCCTGACTCCAACCTTGGCAGTGTTAAAATTTTTTATTTTAATCGTTTAGGAGTAAGCAGGAGTTGCATCAACTGAGTTATAGCCAAACAACCACAATGCCACACATCAACACAATAGAATTTATTGAATCGCAAAACTTCATTTACATTTGGAGACATACATGGTGAGACATGATTCATAAGAATCACGAAGAAGAGAGAAACAAAACACACCAAAAAACAAAACTAGCGGCTTGACAAGCAGAGACCGCACAGACCGCTGAACTCCAGAGACCGCCCGGCTTGATCTGAGACCGCACGAACAGAAAACAGGCAAGATGACCTATACTGCAAGACCACCACCTCAGACTGCACGAACTGGAGCTTATTGAACTGAACAAAGAACAGAAGCTATCGCCAGACCGCAACTCAGATCGCCTAACCGCTGAAGGTTGCCTGATCGCTGAGCTCGCTGCGAACAGCACAAGAACAACATAAACCAGTTCGCAGACAAGCCGCTGCCGAACTGTTTATTCAAGCTGCTGGGAAATCACCAAGGAAGGAGACCGCGACCTGCTGACCGCGCACCTGCGAACACAACAAACAGTCAACTCACTTCCGAGACCGCCCGACCTCAAAGTTGAGACCGCACAAAACAACCCAGGCTCTAGTTCTTACAGTTCTCGTTATGAATGACGGGCCATGCACCCCTATTTATAGGCGACAAGACGGATGTCCTCACCGCCGCAAGAGAGATACAGT
Source organism: Dactylorhiza incarnata (assembly GCA_033032865.1). NCBI lineage: Eukaryota > Viridiplantae > Streptophyta > Magnoliopsida > Asparagales > Orchidaceae > Dactylorhiza > Dactylorhiza incarnata. Next base: position 14,451,564 of record JAWHQI010000028.1, read on the forward strand.
CACCACCCTCCAGATCGCCAGCAGCCTCACAGAGCAGACCGTGCGATCACACCACTTGGACAACATCCTGTCCAAGACCGCAGATCAGCAGCAGACCATGCACAAGCCGCGCGAACACAAGACCGCGCATAAGCCGCGCGGACACAAGAACACTCCTTCCTTAGATCACCAAGAGCAAACCAAGAACATCTGGCCGACTTCAGACAAGTTGCCCGACCAACCTGCATAAGCCGCCCGGTCAGAGCGGTTACACAAGAATAGACCGTCCGGTCTTCTTACAAAGAAGCAAGACCAACCAAGTAGAACAACCCGGGAAGAGACAGCAACAAACAAGAACAGACCGGCCAACCACAGCAGACCGCCAGAGCCAGACCGGCAGATCACCAACACAGAGACCGCCCGGTCTCTGCGATCACCAAAACAGACCGCCGGCTACCTTCCACTTCACTTCAATAATTTCAACAGGAAGCAGGATAAACTTCATCTTTTGCTGCAAACAGCCCTATGTAGGCTTCTTATTCATTCTCTGAATCTGAAGTTGAGGATTCAGATTCACTCCAGCTGTTTCCTTTCTTTGCTAGGAAGGATTTTTCACCCTTCCTATCCTTGTGGTGATGATGCTTCTTATCACCATTCTCCTTTCTTTTGGCTGGACAATCAGCTATGACATGTCCAAGTTCGTTGCAGCAATAGCAAATTATGTTATTTGAAACATGTTTACTGGATTTGGAATCATACATGTCACCCTTTGGGTGCTGTCTGTCAGGTTTCCTATAGTCCTTCTTGGAGTGTGATGAAGAGGAGGGCTTGTTCTTCCATTGCTTCCTCCTCATCATCTTCTTGAACTGCCTTGAGAAGGCAGTGAACTCTTCATCAGATGAAGAGCTATCTGAGGTGCTGATATCAGATTTTTTAGATTCATCACTTCTCCTTGGAGGAGACACCATCCTGCCCTTGCTTTTCTTGGAGCTGTCAGCTTTGAGAGCTACCGATTTCTCCCTTGTCTGAGCCCTTGTTGAGGTGTCCTCTTCCTTTCCTGCAGACAGCTGCATCTCATAAGAGAGCAGCTTACCAAACAGTGTGTGAGTGGGAGTTTCACCTAGTTTGGCCACCTCCCTTATGGCACAAATCTTTGTGTCCCAATCTCTAGAGAGATCTAAGGAACTTGCCATTCAGCTCATAATCACTGAAAACTCTCTCATAGGTTCTCAGCTCATTGACTATTCTGAAGAACCTCTCATAGCACATAGAGATGCTCTCCTGGCTGAGCTGCTTGAAGGCTTCATACTCTTAGTTGAGGTGTGACTTTCTATCATCCCTCACTTTAGCTGTCCCTTCCATATATACTACTAATGTGTCCCACATTTCCTTGGCAGTAGTGCAGTGTACCAAGTTTTGAAATATGGAATAATCAATAGCATTAACTATGATGTTCTGGGCTCTTTTGTCCATGGTGAACAATGCAAGTTCATCCTTGGTCAAGTCATTGAAGGTCTTGGCCACTCTCCTTGTTGGATCTATGGTGGAGGCAGTTTGAAAGGTGTAAGGCCCTTGCTTTACAGTTATATAGATCCTTGGATCAGATGCTTCCATAAACAATCTAACCCTTTGCTTCCATATGCCAAAGTTTTCTTTGTTGCATATGGCCAACTTCATGGATCTCATCTCCTTCTGCAATCCAGAGGAAGCCATTGGATTGTTAAGACTATTCCTTTATAGGATCTGGTCAGACAGTTATGTCCTTCTTGACCAACCTCCCTCTGATACCACTTGATAGTTTATGTAGTATGTAGTCTTAAACACCTAGAGGGGGTGAATAGGTTTCTTCTATTTTAGGCTTAGTGTTTTCTAATTTTAGGTTAGTAAATTATCAAGCACAGAAAAACACAAAGAGATTTATAGAGGTTCCTCAAGATAGGGTGTCTTGAGTAGTCCTCTTTCCCCCTTCACCTTTCTAACAATGAGTTAGACAAGGCCAACTTCTCCAAACTCAGCTCCAAGAGCTTACAACACAGATCCCTCAGGATCTCTCAGGTTTTCCCAAACCCTACCTCAGGCACAGCAGCCCTACCTCAGAGGAATCCACATCCTACAGCTCAGACCACCTCCTGGTCCTACCTCAAGCTGACCTCTCAGCTCTACAACTCGGGCTAATCAGCCCAACCTCAGATCACACACTGATCCTACCTCAGAGGAATCCTCCTCCTATAACTCAGGCCAATCATCCTTACACCCTCAGGCAATAAAGCCCTACAGTCTCAGAACTCAAAGGCTCCTACAGATAATATAATAAGGTTTATAGAATGAAAGAAGAAAAGATCAAGCCTGTTCTTCTTCTTCTTTTCAGCTGCTGTTGCAGACTTGAATCAGGGAGGAGAAGAGCAGCTCCACTTTGATTCTTCTTGATCAACACTTTTGATGAAGGACTGGATCTACTTGCTCTATCTTGAGATGAATCAAGATGAGCTATCTCTTTTCTCCTAGCAGCCTTGTGTTAGCTCAGTTCTTGGCTGCCGATAATGGAACAGTACGCTTCTGCTTCTTTGTGTGCTCGAGAGAAAGATTGATAGCAGAAGTTATTTTCTCAACCCTAACTTATTTATTTTATACTCCTTTGATCTTCAACGGCTCTCAGCCGTCCTTCTTGCAAATATGGGAGTGATTGGTGGACCCCACAATGCCTTTCTACAGCTTGCGCCAAAAGCAGAACCCGCCAGATCACGTTTGAAACTGTCTCAGCGGTTGGGCTGAGATGGTCAGCCTTCTCAGCGGTTGCTTCTGTCCCGTCCTAGCGGATCCGCTGAGACAGACAATTGTCTCAGTGGTTTCTTCTATCTGCAGCTCAGCTTGCCCAGATGCCTTCTCAGCGGCTCTTGGTCTTGTCTGAGTAGTTCAGCTGAGACAGAGAGCTTGTCTCAGCTGATCATACATTACACCATGGCGTGCCCTTGTCCTGCATAACTATGAGATAGAAATAGGGCTTATCAAATACAACTTGTGCTTAGCATTGAGTGTGAAGTCTCTTCAAATCAAGGGAACATTGAGGGTCATTTTCCCAACAGTTTGTTTTGACACCGGAGTGTGCCCATGCGTTTGAGACATTGAAGGAAAGGTTAATGTCTGCTCCAATCCTAAGTCTTCCTAATGGGACTGAAGGGTTTCATATTTTCAGCTACATGTCAGTTTGCGGGTTGGGTTGCGTGCTGGTGCAGCATGGCAACGTGATAGCTTATGGGTCGAGACAACTAAAGCCTCATGAGAGGAATTACCCCGTCCATGACTTAGAGTTGGCGGCGGTAATTTTTGCGTTGAAATTATGGCGGCACTACGTGTATGGTGCAAAGGAGGAGATCTTCACGGACCACAAAAGCTTGAGGTATCTCCTAGACCAGAAAGATTTAAATATGCGACAGCGTAGGTGGGTTAAGTTCCTTGGGGACTATGACGTGGCGATTCAGTATACGCCAGGCAAGGCCAATGTGGTGGCTGATGTCTTCAGTAGAAAGTATTCCGGGCAAGGTAATTGGATTGAAGCGCATGACAAGCAGTTGGTGTGGGACTTTGAGTCTCTTGACATTGCTTGTGTGGTTAGAGGTGAGTCTAGCGCAGCTCGGTTGAATTGGATCGAGATGCAGTGTGACTTAGTAGATCGAATCCGGGAAGTGACTAGTGCAGACGAAGAGTTTCAACAGTTGGTGTTGGATGCTCAACAAAGCGAAGGCAGTGCTCTGGAGATGGTCGGTGGAATTTTGAAGAGAAATGGAAGGGTGTGTGTTTCGCGCTTTGGCAAGCTCCGTGAGGAGTTGATGTTTAAGGTTCACTTCACGAAGTACTCCATTCATCCAGGAAGTACAAAGATGTACTTGGATTTGAAGAAATCCTTTTGGTGTCCTGGGATGAAGCGGGATGTAGATTCATATGTAAGCTGATGTCAGACTTGTGTCTTAGTGAAGGCTGAGTGCCAAAGGCTGGGCGGATTCTTGAAACCTCTTCCTATCCACGAGTGGAAATTCGACGACATCTCCATGGATTTTGTGCATGGTTTGCCTCAGTCACAGCAGGGTAATGATGCGATTTGGGTAATTGTGGATCACCTGACCAAGGTAGCCCACTTTATTCCAAATCGGAAGGAAGATAGCGTGGAGAAGCTAATGGAGCTTCATATGCAAAATTTTATGCGGTTGCACGGGATTCCAAAAAGCATTGTTAGTGATCACGATGGACCGTTCACATCCACGGACTGGAGGTTAATGCAAATAAGTCTGGGCACAAAGCTTAAGTTTAGTATCGCGTTCCATCCACAAACCGATGGTCAAATAGAGAGAACGAATCGTACTTTGGAGGACATGTTGAGGATATGTGCTTTCAATTTTGGAAAGAGTTGGGAAGACCACCTCTTCATGGTGGAGTTTGCCTACAACAATAGCTTCCAGACGAGTATCAAGATGGCACCATATGAGGCATTCTATGGAAGGTTGTGTTGAACACCGATGTCTTGGGTAGAGGCGGGAGACACTCAGCTTTTAGGAAAGGAAGTGGTGGCAGAGGCTTGTGAGTTGGTGTGAACGATCCAGGAGCGCATGAAGGTTGCCCAGGATCAGTAGGCAAAGTATTTTAATGCGCCCCATTGAAATGTGGAGTTTGTTGTGGGCGACATGGTCTACTTGAAGATCAAATCGTTCAAGAGCGTTTCGCAAATTCGGCGACTCAACAAGTTGAGTCTGAGGTATTTGGGTATGTTCGAGGTTATGGAGCGTATAGGTGAATCAGCCTACCGGTTGGCATTGTCCGCGGAGCTAAGTGGGTTACATGATGTTTTCCATGTCTCGGTGCTAAGGAAAGCTCTGGTGGAGCCGAATGACGTAGTTGGGCCTACGACCATACTAGTAACCAAGGATTTGAGAACGATAGTCCATCCGATTTGCGTGGAGGATTCAGAAAGCTGACGTTTACGGAATAAAGAGGTCAAGCTAGTAAAAGTGCATTGGAATAATTGCTAGCGAGATGAGTTCTAGTGGGAGCACGAGCAAACAATGCGGGAAGATTTTCCAGAACTATTTGCATCAGGTTTGTGTGGCATGTTTTGTTTTAGCATTTTAAATTTCCAGTACGAAATTCTTTTAAGGGGGTGGAGTTGTAACACCCCAGTTTTCATAATTTTGTGAAAACAAGCATTTTGTTGCTAGCGTCGGACAGTAGGTGCTACCGTTGGCGGCAACTTTTGGCATCAAGATCGTCGAGAAGGTGTGTCAAGTAGATATCATCGAGAAGGTGCGTCGAGTAGAAATCGTCAATAGCTAGCATCGCGCGCTAGTATTACCACTGGCAGTAGCTTTATAGACGGGAAGCTTCGTTGTGTCGTCGAGATGAGATCGTCGAGACGGTATCATCGAGAGGTATCGACGAGATGCTAGCGCGATGCGGTAGCGATACCGCTGGTGGTAGGTGTTTAAGTCGATGTGTGGCGCAGTATTGTCGAGAGAGCGAGATGATATCATCGAGAGGATATCGTCTAGAAGTTAGTGTGGCGCAGTAGCTCTATCGCCGCGTGGTAGCTTGTGAAACCAGATCCGTAAGTAGCATTTTCTGGACGTCCGATCTTCTTAGATCTTGATCTAAGGGCTAGGTTTAGTGCGTCTGAAAGCCCTAAGTAGCGCATAGGAGTTCTCCCATTTTATTCTCAAGTCATTTGTGACTTTGGGGGCTAGGGTGAGAGGGAGAGCTTGGAGGAGGAAGAAGGCCAAGATCTGCCAATATTGGAGCTTTGGAGCACCATTCGTCGATCCAAGACCAGCAGCGCGGAGAGGGCTTGAAGGTGCACATTTTCATCTGTGCTATTCGAGTTTTCTATGGCAAGGAAGAGACTTCAAAGGGTAACAACATCTCTCCTCCTTGTTTTAGGATGCGTGCATGACATCTTTCATTTTGTCTTCCTTTCTTCTGCATTTTGGCACAGGATCTCTCAATTGAGAGGGGTTCGGGTCGCTTTAGTTCAAGAGGAACCATCGGGTTGATTGGTCCATCCCCGACATGATTTTGCATTAGAGATCCACTCCGTTTGTGGATTAGGCATTGTGGGTGAAGCTGAAGTTGCGACCGGTGGTCTGATTCAGTGTTGTTGCTTAACGTGCATTTAGGAATTTTGCTAGTAATCCAATTACGGCAAAAATGTCGTTATGATGCCCTTGTATTTTTGTATGAGAATGAATATTGGCTTGAGGCATGGAAAATATGTGCGGGATGATTAGCTTGTGATGCATGTTTGTGTGTGAAGGCATGGGTTGTCTTTGTGGTTGGCTGGCTAGCCCGTGAATGCTAGAATTCATGTGTGGAGAGTGTACCGGCAAGACAAGTCTCCTTTTGTGATAACTGACGAGAACGTCTGTGCTGATGGAAAGCCCGATGACATTGTGATCCATGTGCGGGTGGGGTCTAGGCAAGAGTTCTTAGCATCGGTTGTGCTTGGTTTGGTGTTTCTGGAGAGAACATGTGAGCTGATGGACAAGACCGATGGAATTGTGGGTCATGTGTGGATGGGGTTTCAGCGGGATTTCTCATACTTAGGCTTGTATGACTTTGGGGAAATTGATGAGTACCCATGTGCTTGTTGTGATGTGATGATGTGCGATGACATGTTAGAATCATACACGTCATAGGGTGCCTTGATTGAAACCCAGGTTTGCATACATGCTGCATTGGTAGGCCCCCATAATTTATTTGCTCAATATAGAAACGTGGATGAAGCTTGTGACACTCATACCTGTGTTTTTATGTTACTGCTGTTCAATTACATTTACATACGAAGTGCTAACTTGCAGGGTGATGTAGTTACCCGGGGTTCGCTAGGAAGGCCGGGAGGAGTGGTGTTGTTAAACCGTTTATGGTTTGCCATATATAACCCTCGTTATACCGCTTTCTTTGTGATGGATGCAGGGCAAGGATCACAAGATGTAGCCAGCTCGTCGGCCAAAAAGACCTAAGCCTCATGAAGTGTTACTCCGCCTGTTTTCCTGCTTTTTGATGTTTTTGTTACATTGTCTCGGCTTGCATGCCGAGGTAGCATAGGAATGCTTCTATCGTTTGGAAATGTTTTGTGTTGTATGGATGATGATTCGAACATTGGCTTTGTAAGGACTTAAGGTCAGATTACTCCTATGTAGGTGTGGACAGCTTCTGTATTTTGTTAGTGTTTCCGCTGTGTTTGTTCTGAGTTTTGAGTTTGGTAGATTCAATATCATCTTTTAATACTAAAGCTGTGGCGATTATATGATGTGGGGTCCCAGTCGGACCCATATTATATGGTCCTTCCAGGGGAGGTGTTATGCTAGCCACCCAGGATGCTAAGGAAGACAATGAATTTCTTGCAGATACTTGGAGCACTAGGTTGAGCGGACTCCTAGGGAGTGACCACTCAATCATATGAAGAAGGAAACATTGTAACTTCCATACTTAACATGATAGTCTGGGTGGTATCCACTATCCTAACTGTGTGGACTACTAAGATAGCAGGGTTGCTTGTCTTGAAGACCACTTGAGTGGCTTGGCCAGAAGAACACTGAAAGGATGACCACATAGGCCCCTAAATTATAAGATTGGTTCGCCAATACCTGGAGGGTCCAAGTGGATACCCAAAAACTATCCTCATAGGACACAAAGAGGAGCTCACAGTAGCTTTAAGGGCACAAATATGAGTCTGCAACAGGCAGAAGTTGGGTCTCTGATCCCTTTCTCAATACTGTCAACCCCTATTTATAATAGTGAGAGCCTGCCCAAACAGGCATGCATCAAAAAATATGGGATGCCCATGTTGTAGGAGAAACAGGTGGAGACGAGAGGATACTTGGTGTGCAAATGGCCTAAAAAATCTAAACCGTGCTAACATTACATGAGTGTACACTCAAGCTCAGGAAAAAAGTGTTGCACTAAGAGAATAGAACTAAAATAATTATGTGGTTGAGCAGGCTCTAGAGGATGACCGCCTGAGTTGATGATAAAGAAGCCATCTATCCTGCAGAGCCTAAAGCTTCTGAGCTATGCGGATATAGGAGGTCTATCCACTCGGTTGTAGATGAGGTACTGGATTGCTTGGAGAGAACTGGAGCTTTAGGCTGAGCATACTCACAACAGAGGCCGCTCAGGTTGTTGAAGGAAATGATGGTTGACTTGCAAGTAACTGGAGGACTAGGCCAAACAGACTCTTGGAGGATGAGCACCAGACTCTTGATGAATAGGAATTGCCTGGCTTGCTAAACAATAGAAGAGGATCTGGGCAGACTCCAAAATCTATCTGCACAGACCACTGTGGTGATGATTATGAACTCTCTCGAGGTCGCAGGATTTTGGGTAAGCATGATCCCCGCACATTTTTAAGTTTGCGTGGAATTTGAAAATGTAAAAACTAAACTTCGAAGCCCATAACACATTAAATTTCCCAAAAAATCTATAAATAGCTCCACGGTCTAGGAGATCTAATCAAACATTTCTTCGACGTGACGCTTTTCACAAATTGTGGTCACACTCTTTAGGCAAGTAATGGTGGTCAATGAGAACCAGAGCATAATGTCATTGCTCCAAAAGGAGTTCTAAGACTACTCATCTCCACAGAAGAAGTGGACTGGAGAAGTACGGGGCGGACAGAGGAGTACGTTCGCTGCAACTTCTTCTAAAAGAAAGTCCAAGGAGAAGACTGAGATTGTCTTGCTGAAGCACATTGCGACTACCCCCTTTGAGCCCTCTTCCACTCTATATATTGTTAATAATCTAGCATCTCCTTAGTGGGACCTGAGGATAACTGCATCTAAATTTGATATTGATCTAGATAAGGTAGTTGTGGTCCTTTTCCATTCAAACGAAGAGCCTGTGATTTACAAAACAACTGAAAACCTACCTGCACGACCTAGGGCTAAGAAGATTAAAGATCTATCTCTGTGGATTAGAGTAGATGAAGCTACTATTTGAGAAGGGTTCAAGCTGTTTGCGGCCTCCACGACGGAGATAATCCAAAGTGGAAGGGAGTAGCAGATGATGCTAGCAAGAAGGACAAGAAGAAGAAGAAGAAGAGGAAGCAAACAACTTCTGAGGTCTCCTCAAAGGAGAAGAAGAAATCCAAGGGTCGAGAAGCGATTGATGAAGATGTTACGGCCAGCTCGAAAGTTATCAACCTTGAATAGGGTGAACTCCCGTAGACACCAGGGAAGGTTGCACATGTCAAGGAAATATTTATATTAGCTAACGGGTCATCGGGGATTTAGGGTTTAGCCCTATTAATACCCCTGCCGGGGGCAACGTGGAGATCGTTCCAAACTTTACGATCACACAGGATGCTTCAAACACCATATCATTCTCGAAGCAGAGCCTCTCGGTTCCCTAGCGCCCCCCCCCCCCCCCCCCCCCCCCCCCCCCCCCCCACACACACACACTCTCTCTCTCGTCTCTCTCATTTGTACGCCAAGAATAAATTGCAAGCAGGCCAAATCTCTCCCGCCGGTCTCCCTCTCGCTAGCCTCTGCTCGCGTCTAGGAGGAGACACCGCCATCCCTTTCTCGGATCGTTGTCTCTTCCGCTTGGCAGAGATCCCGCTCGCCAGAGAAACCTTGCGCTCATTCTTCCCGCCACAAGCTGCATGCCGGCCCTCTCCCTCGTGCGTTCTTCTCGGTCAAGGTATCCGAGGAGAACCTAGGAATCATCGCTCTCTCTCTCATTTCCTCAACAGATCAGAGTAGAACCTAGGCTTTGTCGCGCCTCAATGATGCTGCAATCATCCGTTTGTCAGAGAATAAGAAGGGATCCAGCCTTGACATCTCAGTGGCTCGACATCTCTGGTCTCGTCGTCTCAGCGGCTTAGCATATCTCATCTCAACGTCTCAGCGACTTGAAATCTTGGCACCTCAGAGTCTCAGCGGTTGGCATCTCAGCGTCTCGACATCTCAACGCAGATCTTTCTGTTGTGATACTGCCAGCGTTAACTTCTAACACCGAGCGCTAGCGGCAGTTCTCAAACCAGAAGGGCCTCTTCTAAGACTTCTCCATGGCGGTGTCTCCGACAATTTCAGATTTAGCCTTCACCGTCGGAGAGACAAGATGTTGAAGGGAAACAATCTATCCTTTCCTGTACCGATGATCAAATTGGAGAAATTCTCAAATTAGGAGTTCAACGCCTGTAAATGGAACACGCAGTTCGGTATGAAGTACTTGAATATGTTTTTTATACACTGCAGCCTGATTTTGCAGATTTCAAAGGAGGAGACGATGAAGCTCAGTGGATCAGCGATGAAGACTTCTGTCGTGACTACCTCCTCAACTGTCTCTCCAATTCCTTGGCAGAGACCTATGGCAAATTAAAGAGTGCAAAGGAGATCTGGATCGCTCTGGAAGATCAGTTCAAGAGGAGAATATGTCCAAGACGCATCTGGTGGACAAATTCATGGCATTCTCTTTCTCTAAAGAAAGGGAGATTCTACCTCTGATTGCAGATCTGGAGAATCTGGTGGCAAAGCTAAACAGTGAGAACATCCCTCTGCTAGATGGGTTCATTGCTGCAGCAATCATCTGTGAGATTTTTTGAATCTTTATGAAGCGAGCAGGAGTTAGTCAACTTAGAGCTCACAAGCCAAACAACCAGAAGCAAATGGAGGCAAACAAGTGATCTTTATTGATAGCAACTTCAAATTACAAGGCAAGGCATGCTTGGCGAGACATGATTTCGCCAGCACAAACACCAAAGAGAAAAACAGAAATTGAAGATAACTTAAGACCGCGCGGTCTCCCTTGCGACCTCAGCAACTCGCCAAACCGCAACCCGCTGCTGATCTCAGAACAACACCAGACCACTGATCAGACCGCACCCTTCCTTCCGAACTCCTGATTCTCTCGAACTCTAGCACCACAACTCCAAGCCGCAGACCGCCCGAACACTTTCAGAGGAAGAGGTGATCGCTGCTGCCCGCACTATTCGCAGAAGCTGCACAATAAGAGTTCAATCAGCAGACCGCCCGGTCACACAAATAGAGACTGCAGGAAAGAAGAGAACTCGGCTTACACTTGGTGTGTCACAATTATTGCTGCCGATGGGTCCTATTTATAGGCGTGATACCTGATCCAGTCACCACCCTATGAGATAGGATCACCACCCTCCAGACCGCGCGACCTTACCGGTCACACTGCGCGATCAGCAACAGTACTCCTGCTTCATTTTAGGTGAGCTCGCCAACTTCAACTAAACCATGAGGGACCGCCTCTCTCATAGTGAGATCGCGACTCCACAAGGAGATCGCCAGACCGCCACGAAGCTGCTCACCACCTGTATTTGCCAGAGACAGCGAACAACGTCCAGCTCGCATACCAGTCTCCTCTTGAGACCGCGAACTGAGACCGCGCGACTAAGTCCCTTAGTCCGCGAATACCACCAGAAAGCCCGGTCAGCAACCAGACCGCATTCTGGAAAACCTGGATCAAACTGTGCGGTCACACCAGACCGCCACAGCCTAGAAGAAGACAGCTCGCCACGCGGTCACGAACAGACCGCGCACACCTGAAGACGGTCAGCCCTCCACGCGGTCACAGACAGACCGCGCGGCCTTCACCTTCATCCGCCTTGGACCCATACCAGCGATCAAGCCAGGAGACCGCAGCTAGGCTTAGACAAGCCAGACCGCAGAGGCAGACCGCCAGGCCGTGCGGTCACGCCAGACCGCCCGACCTCCTCCCAGACCGCCCAGGTCCAAAAGTCCTCTAACTTCCACTTCAACAATTTCAACACTCCCCCTTAAAGTAGGAAGTTGAAACTAGCCCCAGTAGGCTCCTTAGCCGTGCGAACGACCCCTTCGCCAGCGCCTTTGTGAAGATGTCTGCCACGTTGTCTGCACTCCGCACATGCCCGACCGAAAGAGATCCCTCCAGCACCTTCTCCCGTATGAAGTAGTGCTCGATCTCGATATGCTTGGTCCTCGCGTGACAAACTGGATTGGTAACCAGTTTGAGAGCACTCTCATTGTCACCGCGTAGTAGAGTCGGCTCCCGAACCTCCTTGTGGACGTCTCCCACCAACCTCCTAAGCCAGATGGCTTCCTGAGCTGCCAAGGACGAAGCCTTGTATTCCGCTTCCGTGGTGGAGACCGACACGGAATCCTGCTTCTTGCTGCACCATGATATAGCTGTAGGGCCCGCCATGAAGACGAATCCAGACGTCGACTTCCGATCATCCGAATCTAACCCGTAATCAGCATCCATGTACCCGTGCACCTCGAAGCCCGCATCTCTCCTGTATAGGAGACCCATGTCCGAGGTCGCCTTGACATACTTCAGAATGTTCTTGGCTGCTAGCAGATGAGGTACCCATGGCTCCGCCATATATCGACTCACTCTGCCAACTGCATATGCAATATCCGGCCTCGTGATCGTCAGATAGATCAAGCTCCCAACCAGAGCTCGGAACACCAACGGATCTTGTAGAATCCTCCCCTCATCCTTGCGAAGTTTTGTGGCCTTCTCAAGAGGTGTGGAAGTGCTCTTCCCTTCCTTCATGCCGAATCATTCCACGATTCGCTCCGCATATCCGGCCTGGGTCACCAGCACTCCACCTTCCTTCCTCTGCACCTCGAGTCCAAGGAAATGGTGAAGCTCACCTAAGTCCTTCATCTCAAACCTGATAGACAGCTCGGCTCGAAGCTGCGGTACTTCCTCCTTCGAGTTCCCCGTCACGATCATATCATCGACGTATAGCAGCACGATGACTTGAAGCTCCCCACTCTTCTTGACGAACAAGCTTGTGTCTGAGTCTGAAGCACCAAATCCACAGAATAGGAGGTATTCTGCGATCTTCCCGTACCACGCCCTCGGCGCTTGCTTCAACCCATACAGGGCCTTCTTCAGCTTGCAGACATGCTCCGAAAAATCTTCAGACACAAAGCCTGGTGGCTGGACCATGAAGATATCCTTGTCAATCTCGCCGTACAAGAAAGCGTTCTTGACGTCGAGCTGCCAAATCTCCCATCCACTGAACGCCGCCAAGGCAATGATGAACCGAACTGAAGTCATTTTTGCCACCGGACTGAAAGTCTCCTCGTAGTCTTCACCGTATTGCTGCGAGAACCCCCGAGCTACAAGACGAGCCTTGTACCGCTCGATGCTGCCGTCAGCTTTCTTCTTGAGCTTGTAGACCAACTTGCAAGTCACAGGAATGGTGCCCTTGGGCTTGGGCACAAGAGACCAGGTCTCATTCTTCTCGAGAGCTGCCATCTCTTCTTGCATAGCAAAGTCCCACTCCTTCACACCTCTGGCCTTCTCAAAGCTCGACGACTCCCTCTCATCCAAGGGACCAGCGAAGAAACATGAGACGAAGCTCACTGCGTTTCCTCCTGTATAGCGATCAGGGGTGACGATCGCTCGCTTCGACCTCCTCAGCTCCTTCCCCTGAACCGCATTATCTTCAGCTGCTTCTTCCCTAGCTCCTCTTCCAGACATGCTAGGAGCATCGCTCCCCCTGCTCCCTGAACCAGAAGCCCCCGTCTCGGAACTAGAAGGAGATGGACCACCTGGTGACAAAGGTAGCTCCACCTGAAGATCCTCCACAGCTTTCTCCGGCACCTCCACCCTGCTCTCTGGTAGCTCCACATCAGAAGACCCCTTGTAATATGTCACCTCATCGAACACGACGTCGCGAGATACCACAAACCTCCGCGTCTCCAGGTCCATGCACTTCCATCCTTTCTTCCGCTCATTGTATCCCACGAAGACTAGCTTCCTTGCTTTTGCATCTAGCTTCATCCGAAGAGCATCTGGAACATGCACGTAGCAGGTGGAACCAAACACCCTAAGGTGTGCAACGCTTGGCTTCTCCTTGAACATCATCTCATGCGGATTCAACATGTTGATGGGACTCAAAGGCATCCAATTGATGATGTAGGCAGCACAAGACATTCCCTCCGCCCAGAAGGACTTTGGGATACTATTGGCATGCAGCCAACACTTGCAGGTCTCCGTCAGATGACAGATCTTCGGCTCTGCAACTCCGTTCTGCTGTGGAGTATGTGCACAAGTGAGCTCTCTCCGGATGCCTGCCTTCCTACAAAAAGTAGAGAACTCACTGGACGTGAACTCCCCTCCGTTGTCAGTCCTCAGCTTCTTCACCCGCAGTCCTAGCCGACCCTCCACGAGCTCCTTGAACTCCACAAACTTGGCAAACGCCTCCGCCTTCTCCTTCAGGAAATATACCCAGACATATCTGGTGTAATCATCGATCAACACCAGCATATATCTGCTGCCTCCGAGGCTTGGGGTAGCAGTAGGTCCCATTAAGTCACCGTGGATGCAATCCAATGGCACACTACTCCTTGTCTGCGACTTGTCAAATGGTAGTCGATGAGACTTGCCGAACTGACATCCCGCGCAAACATGACCTTCACCGTAGGAAGATAAACTTGGCAGGCCCTTGACCAGACCTCTCACCGCCATAGCTTTCAGCTTGTCCATCCCTACGTGCCCCAACCTCTCATGCCATATAACAGCACCATCATTCGTCTTCATCTTGTCGACGTAGGAACTTGTCGATAAAACGAACGTCCTTTGCCCGTCTCCCGACATGGACGACCTCAGCCTTTACGGCCTCAAAATTGCATAGAAACTTCACTTCTGTTGGGCCGAACAGAACGTGATACCCAGCGTCTACAGCGTTGGTCACGGAGAAGAGGTTTTTCCTCATACCGGGCACGTGATAGACACTCTTCAAAGTAAGTGGCCCTCTATCACTGCCCAAGGAAACAACCCCCACCTTCTCTACTGGATGCACAATATTATCAGCAGTAATGATTGCATTGTTACCTGTATAGGGCTGTGCAGAAGAAAGCTTGGTCTCATCTCCGGTGAGGTGATGACCACACCCCGAGTCCACGATCCAGTCTTCCAGATAGTTGATAGAAGCAGAAGCTCCAACAGAAGCCGAGAAGGCTCCTCCCCAACCTCCTTCAAAGTGCCTGGCCTCAGCTTCCTCCTTCTCCGCAGCATGCCCAGCTTGGGTGACCACCTTGCAATCCTTCCTGATGTGGCAATACTTGCCACACTTGAAGCACTTCGGACCTTCACCCTTCTTCTTCCCGTCAGCCTTGGGAGCATACCCCCTTTCCTGCTGCCCAGAAGTTGAAGGCCCATAGCCTCCTCCAGCGGTCTTCTTCTTCTTATCCCAGTTCTTCTTCTTCCCTGAGAAGAGCACTTCGCCATCTCCCCCAGCCATCGACATCCCCGCCATCTGCCTTGCCAAACTTTCTTGCGATGCAAGCAAGTTCTCCAGCTCCAACAGAGACGGCTGATTTGCCCATCCCTGCACCGACATCACAAAAGCAACATATTACTTTCGCAAGTCGCGGATGATGTGCCTCTTCAGCTTCGCCTCAGAGATAGGTTCATCAGGATCCAATGCTGAGATTTCAGCGCACAAGTTCTTCATCTTCAGAAAGAAAGTGGAGATAGAAAGATCACCCTGAGCCGACCTTGCCAGCTCATTCTCCAAGAACTGTAGCCTTGCTACATTCTTCTTGTTAAACAGCCCATCCAGGGCTCTCCAGATCTCCGCAGCCGATCCACATCCCAGAATATGATCAAACAGATCAGGTGAAATTGCCCTCTTCAGAGTGAACTCTGTCTTCGCATTCGTCCTCCTCCAAGTTCTCACCTCAGCCCCATTATCCCCTTCCGGGACAACTTCCTGCGTCTGATCTCCTCCAACTACCTCCCAGAGGTCCTCACCTAGAAGATAGCTTTGCATACATGACTTCCACTTCTTGAAGTTAGTCGATGTAAGCATCTCAATTCCAAGACCCCTCGCTTCCATTGCTCTACCACTGGTTCCTTCTTCACAAAGGCGATGGCTACTCAAAGTCACTCACAGCTCTATCCACTCCAACCTACCTCTGATACCAGGTGAGATTTTTCGAATCTTTATGAAGCGAGCAGGAGTTAGTCAACTTAGAGCTCACAAGCCAAACAACCAGAAGCAAATGGAGGCAAACAAGTGATCTTTATTGATACCAACTTCAAATTACAAGGCAAGGCATGCTTGGCGAGACATGATTTCGCCAGCACAAACACCAAAGAGAAAAACAGAAATTGAAGATAACTTGAGACCGCGCGGTCTCCCTTGCGACCTCAGCAACTCGCCAAACCGCAACCCGCTGCCGATCTCAGAACAACACCAGACCACTGATCAGACCGCACCCTTCCTTCCGAACTCCTGATTCTCCCGAACTCCAGCACCACAACTACAAGCCGCAGACCGCCCGAACACTTTCAGAGGAAGAGGTGATCGCTGCTGCCCGCACTATCCGCATAAGCTGCAAAATAAGAGTTCAATCAGCAGACCTCCCGGTCACACAAA
The DNA here is from genome assembly GCA_033032865.1 of Dactylorhiza incarnata. Lineage (NCBI taxonomy): Eukaryota > Viridiplantae > Streptophyta > Magnoliopsida > Asparagales > Orchidaceae > Dactylorhiza > Dactylorhiza incarnata. Next base: position 14,467,930 of record JAWHQI010000028.1, read on the forward strand.
TAGAGACCGCAGGAAAGAAGAGAACTCAGCTTACACTTGGTGTGTCACAATTATTGCTTCCGATGGCTCCTATTTATAGGCGTGAGACCTGATCCAGTCACCACCCTATGAGATAGGATCACCACCATCCAGACCGCGCGACCTTACCGGTCACAACGCGCGACCTTACCGGTCACACCGCGCGATCAACAATAGTACTCCTGCTTCATTTTAGGTGAGCTTGCCAGCTTCTGTTGGGTTTCCTACAACCATACATCATATGTAGGCGCAGCGGAAATAAATAGAACAACCCAAAAAGAGTTTGGATCGGGCCATGAACATTGAATCTAGAATCTAATCAAAAATACTAGGCATAAATTACCTTAGTGGAGTTGGATCGAATCCAACCTAGGTGCTCTAAGAAGAAGAGTCCTGTCGTCGGCTGTGCGAGAGTCCTTACGTAGAATAATGTCTACGTCTCTGCGGCAGTCCACACGAGCCGGGTGAAATATGACTGCACCTTGCACTTCCACGAACTGCTAGGTTCGCTCCAGGAAGAACAATCATGGCGACGATCGTCGGCGATGCGATCTGCGTGGGCGAGCGAAGCGGAACTTCTTCCATCGACTAGGGTTCGGGAGGCGGAACACTTCCGTCGACTAGTGTTCGGGAGGCGGAACACTTCTGTCGGCTGAACTTCCTGTTGGCGTAACCTCCTATGGAACCCTTAAAACAAGTTCTAGTTATACCCGAAGCATAAAAAGACCTACAAGAATCGCTATCCGCAGACCACAGAAAATTGGGGTTTCTGGAACAATTCGTCGGGTATCAGCATTCGTCAAGTTTCCACGAATCATATTCGACAAATTCCGACGAATCATATTCGACGAATTCCGACAGCAACATTTGCCGGGTTTGGGGTTTCTGGAACAATTCGTCGGGTATTAACATTCGTCGAGTTTCCACGAATCATATTCGACGAATTCCGACGAATCATATTCGACGAATTGTGACAGCAACAATTGCCTGACCCCATTCTGTATGGTGATTGGTAACCTTTACCAACACAGTCAATCTTCCAACTTCTCCACATGCTCTTATGTGCGACCCTGCAGACTCATATCGCGTTGGCAGTGAGACTACATGTTTGACCACTTATAGATCACAATGGTAACTCCAACAGTCTCCCACTTGATTTTGAAAGTATCAAACAAAAACCTCACAAACAATGAGCGGCATCTAGCAATGCATCATTGCTCCCCAAGCAATAAGAGTTCATAACTCATAAGCCTTTATGACCAATGTTCCAGCGTTGTCTTTGTCCCTTTGTCCCTTACATCCGGAAAGAACTAGAGGCATGGACCGTGTCACCCTCATAATAGCTCAATCTAAGTTTCTTGATCTAGAACGGACTTCCAGAGAATGGTGAGCTCAATATCACATATTGACTCAACCAAGCATGGCCATGCATTTCTCAGTCCAATTCCATCAAGGGGCCCATGGATGCAACTCCTGTTATATAGGAGGACAAATCCCATATCTGCTCACACCCAAACACCTAAATGATTCGTAACGTACCCAACGACCACCATTATCATCAACCTTCTTCAAGGAAGACTTTAGATGACATCAAAGCACGCTCTTCCTCACTCGATGAATGCTGTGACTTCAGGTCAAAGGACCACAACACCATAGTCAAATGAGACCTACTTGTGACACATTTAAGTAACAATCCACAAAGTAGCTCAGATTTGGTCTGTCCAGTACAACCTGTTCACTAACAAGTACCCACGCGATTACTTGATATCACAATATCATGACATGTGAGAAACGGTCATCAGTCAACACACATGCTAGTCTTAATGTATCATCATCACCCTTAGCTTCTACGATGATACCTTGACCAGGGACCTTTTAAGAATGAAGCTTCAAAATCATAGGCTCTCACATTCAAGTTACGCACTTGATGTCCTATAGAAGCGAACATTCTAAGGGTATTTATCACGAATTTAATTCTATCATATAGAAATAGTATATCATAATAAAAGAACTTGCCATTAATTGTAAAAAGAAATAATTGGTACACAATTCATCATATGAATAAATAATAAACAACCAATAGAATATATATTTTACATGCAACCCACAAGACACACTAGAGTTGATCACTCAGGTATCGTAAACCCATTGATCTAGTATGACCATCATGCTTTCTCTGCGCGAGAGGCTTTGTCAGTGGATCTGCAATATTCTCCTCAGTCGGCACTCTGCAAATGTTCACATCTCCTCGTTCAACAATCTCACGAATAAGATGGAACCGCCGAAGTATGTGCTTGGAGCGCTGATGGGATCTAGGTTCCTTAGATTGTGCAATTGCACCATTGTTATCACAGTAGAGAACCACGGGACCAACAATGCTAGGAACTACATCTAGCTCGCCGATGAATTTCCTAATCCATACAGCCTCCTTCGCTGCATTTGCTGCAGCGATATACTCGACCTCAGTTGTAGAATCAGCAACTGTCTCTTGCTTGGAACTCTTCCAGCTCACAGCTCCTCCATTCAGGCAAAACACAAACCCTGACTGAAACTTCGAATCATCCCTATCAGTTTGGAAGCTGGCATCCGTGTAACCACTTACAACGAGCTCTTCCTCTCCACCATACACCAAGAATACATCCTTAGTCCTTCTCAAGTACTTCAGGATATTCTTTACGGCTATCCAGTGACATTCACCGGGATCAGACTGATACCTGCTAGTCATGCTCAAAGCAAAAGAGACATCGGGTCGAGTACATAACATTGCATACATGATTGACCCAATTGCCGAAGCATATGGAATCAACTTCATGCGGCCCTTATCTTCACAAGATTTTGGACACTGGTCCTTAGAGAGATTCACACCATGAGACATGGGCAAAAATCCTTTCTTGGACTCAAGCATGTTGAACTGCTTCAACACCTTCTCAATGTACGTACTCTGGGTCAAACCCAACAACTTCTTCGATCTATCTCTATAGATCTTAATACCGAGTATGTAAGTCGCTTCACACAAGTCCTTCATAGAAAAGCAGTTCCCTAGGTTGTTCTTAACAACTTTCAGGGTAGGTATGTCATTCCTGATCAGCAGTATGTCATCTACATACAATATTAGGAAGACAACAATGCTCCCACTGATTCGCTTGTAAACACACAGTTCATCTTCATTCTTGACAAAACCAAACTCTTTGATCTTCTCATCAAAATGAAGGTTCCAACTTCTAGAGGCCTGTTTCAATCCATAGATGGACCTATTCAGCTTGCATATTTTAGTGGCTTCATTTGGGGATACAAAACCCTCGGGTTGTGTCATGTACACTTCCTCAAGGAGGTTTCCATTTAGGAAAGCCGTTTTGACATCCATCTGCCAGATCTCGTAGTCATAATACGTAGCAATAGCAAGCAATATCCTAATGGACTTTACCATGGCAACAAGGGAAAAAGTCTCATCATAGTCAACACCATGAATTTGCTTGAAACCCTTAGCCACCAGTCGCCCTTTGAATGTCTGTACATTCCCATCCATGTCGGTCTTCTTCTTGAAGACCCACTTGCACCCTATGGGTCGTACCCCTTCAGGTGGTTCCACCAAGTTCCAAACTTGGTTTGTATACATGGAGTCCATTTCGGATTTCATAGCCTCAAGCCATTTGTCGGAGTCCGGTCCATTCATAGCCTCTTGGTAGGTCGCTGGTTCATCATCATGATCCATAAGCAACACATTACCTATTTGAGACACGAGAAATCCATATCTCTCAGGCTCAAATCTTGGTCTACCAGATCTACGTAGGACTTGTGTCTCTTGAGCAGGTTCTCTAGCTACAACATCTTGTAGTCCTGGCTCAGAATCCAATTTTGGTTCATTCACTACTTGTGGTACTTGAACTTCTTCAAGTTCAACCTTTTGCGTCTTTCTTGACAAGAACTCTTTCTCCAAGAAGACACCCGTCCTTGCGACAAACACTTTGCCCTCAGACGGTAGGTAAAAGTAATATCCTTTCGTTTCCTTAGGATATCCCACAAGATAACACTTATCTAATTTGGGTTCCAGCTTGTCAGGCATTTGACGTCGTACGCATGCCTCACAGCCCCAAATTTCAATGAATGACATACTAGGACGCTTCCCAGTCCATATATCATATGGTGTCTTTAGAACCATTTTCGTCGGAGCGCGATTCAGTGTCATTGCAGCAGTCTCTAAAGCAAAACCCCAAAAGGAAACAGGCAAGTCTGCATGACTCATCATCGACCATACCATGTCTAACAGAGTACGATTTCTCCTCTCAGACACACCATTATGCTGCGGTGTCCTAGGTGGAGTGAGCTGTAATACAATACCACACTCTTTCAGATGATCACGGAACTCATGACTCAGGTATTCGCCACCTCGATCAGATCGGAGTGCTTTAAACTTTTTACCCAATTGGTTCTCCACTTCATTCTTAAACTCTTTGAACTTTTCAAAAGTTTCGGATTTGCACTTCATAAGATACACGTATCCGTATCTACTGAAATCATCAGTAAATGTAACGAAGTAGAAATACCCACCTCTAGCCATAGAACTCATGGGTCCGCATACATCACTATGTACTATACCCAAAAGATCCTCAGCTCTCTCAGTATAACCAGTGAAAGGGGCTTTAGTCATCTTGCCTAATAAACAAGACTCGCATCGCTCAAATGATTCATAATCAAATGAGTCCAATAGTCCATCTTTATGGAGCTTGGATATGCGCTTCTCGTTTATATGGCCCAAACGACAATGCCAGAGATATGTAGGATTTGAGTCATTTGTTCTCAGTCTTTTATTATTATCTACATTATAGATCGGATGGTCCAGGTTCAAAACATAAAGACCATTAAACAATTGAGCTACAACATAACAAATATCATTCTTAAATATAGAACAACAATTGTTCTTAATTATAATAGAAAATCCAATCATGTCTAAGCATGAAATGGATATAATGTTTCTAGTTATGGCCGGAACAAAATAACAATTATTAAGTTCTATTACAAGCCCACTGGGCAAAGAAAGATGGTAAACCCCTACGGCTACAGCAGCAACTCTTGCTCCATTGCCGACGCGCAGGTCCACCTCTCCTTTACTCAGCAGTCTCCTCCTTCCCAGTTCCTGCACATTTGTACAAATGTGAGAACCACATCCGGTATCCAATACCCAAGATGAAGGAGCAGAAAGATTTATCTCTATAACGTAAATATTCGAAGCGGAAGTCATACCTCCCTTCATTTTCTGCAGACCCTCAATGTACGAAGGACAATTCCTCCTCCAATGACCAGCCTTGCCATAATGGTGGCATTTACCTTCCTTCACGGTGCTCTTCTTTTTCAGCGCAGAAGATTTGGGCTCAAGATGTGACTTAGGTCCCACCTTCGTCTTCTTGAAGCCCTTGGCCTTACCCTTGCCTTTATGTACCATCAATATGGGACTAGCAGGCTTGGCCTTCTTCATGTTTATCTCGGCAGTTCGCAACATGCCTAGGAGCTCGGGCAGTGTCTTGTCTATTTCATTCATGTTGTAGTTCAAGACGAACTGCTCATAACTATCCGGCAACGATTGCAGGATAAGATCTGTGGCCAACTCTTGACCCAGAGGAAAACCCAGTCTCTCCAGGTTCTCTATATACCCAATCATCTTGAGTACGTGAGTACCAACCGAGTCTCGAGCTCCCATTTTGCACTGAAATAATGCCTTCGTGACATCGAACCTCTCTTGACGAGCTTGCCCTTGAAACATTTTCTTTAGGTGCTCGTCAATCTCCTTGCACCCCATGTTCTCGTGTTGCTTCTGAAGCTCAGAGTTCATGGTGGCAAGCATAAGGCACTCGACGTCTAAGGCGTCATCGGTATACTTCTTATAAGCATCCTTATCAACACGGGATGAGTTCCCGGTCGTCACCTCGGGGGCTTCTTCTTCCAAGACGTAGAGCTTTCGCTCTTGCCTGAGAACAATTCTCAGGTTCCTGTACCAGTCCATGTAGTTCGTCCCACTTAGCTTGTCCTTCTCAAGGATAGCTCTCAGGGACAAGGTGTAATGTGAACCACTTGCCATGGAATTCTATAAGAATTCATGCAGAATTTAATCAGTACCAAAATTTCAAAATACAATTTATTTTAATTTGGACTTCAATTAAATACTCCCACTATTTTATTCAAATTGATAGCCCTCACTATCAATTCGGAGAGTCCATGTGAGCTACTCTCTTAGTGGACAAGACCCGTATTTCACCAACACAATGAGTCAGCTTTGGCTTTTCTCTCACTATGCAGTTATTTAGGTAGGCAACGTTTGCCAATTGCATCCTCATGCAACTCTTGTATGGTTGGTGAATAACTCCTTATTCGCATCCATCATATGGTGCATGCCAACCCTATGCCTCTAGGCACTCAACCTTTGAGGTCACCTAGTTAAGTTAGACCCGATGTCGACAGTGGGATATCACAATTATCCGCTCGCACCCTTACCTAGATAGATTAATGCACCTTGCTTTGGCAAGCCCACACTTCTTCGATCGAGGCAGGAAGAGTGTCATCCATCGGAAGGCATCCGAACACTTAATATTTGATGAAGGGATTTTTAATAATAGGTTAACACTTAACCATGATCAACATTTGATCAATGTGCACATCCACAGAAAAACAAGCTTTCTAAAAAAAATTTCCACATGCATCCCTTATGTGCACAACATAAGACTATCAACCTTTGATAGACGAAAGGGCTAAATCTGGACATTTAGAACTCTTCCAAATCTTCAGATTTACATGCATTGGACAAAGGCAAAGACAACTCGACTTAAAGCAGTAGACAAGCTCGTCTCTCATTGTTGGATTCAAAATCAAAAACAATAGAAGGGTTCATTAACCACTTGAGGGACGGTTACTGCTAAGGAGACAACAATTTCTAACAATTAGAAATTACCACAAAATCCCAGACGTTCCTGGCGGGGTTCCAAGGGGCCGCGCCCCTGGCGTGGTCTTAGAGGCAGAGCCCCTAACGGGGTCAAGGGGCAGAGCCCCTGCGGGGTGCGGGGCAGAGCCCCGTCCAAATTTTTCAAAATCACCACCGAATTCCCTTGAAAAATCATCAACTTTTGATGTTCCAGGAAGAAATCTTGACATTTAGAATGCTTCCAAATACCTAGATTTGCACGTACTGGAATAACCTAACTTCTGAAACAACATTCATGGCCGTAACCTAGCTCTGATACCACTGTTGGGTTTTCTACAACCATACATCATATGTAGGCGCAGCGGAAATAAAGAGAACAACCCAAAAAGAGTTTGGATCGGGCCATGAACTTTGAATCAAGAAGCTAATCAAAAATACTAGGCATAAATTACCTTAGTGGAGTTGGATCGAATCCAACCTAGGTGCTCCAAGAAGATGAGTCCTGTCGTCGGCTGTGCGAGAGTCCTTACGTAGAATAATGTCTACGTCTCTGCGACAGTCCACACGAGCCGGGAGAAATACAACTGCACCTTGCACTTCCACGAACTGCTAGGTTCGCTCCAGGAAGAACAATCACGGCGACGATCGTCGCTGATGCGATCTGTGTGGGCGAGCGAAGCGGAACTTCATCCGTCGACTAGGGTTCGGGAGGCGGAACACTTCCGTCGACTAGGGTTCGGGAGGCGGAACACTTCCGTCGGCTGAACTTCCTGTTCGCGTAACCTCCTATGGAACCCTTAAAACAGGTTCTATTTATACCCGAAGCATAAAAAGACCTAAAAGAATCGCTATCCGCAGACCACAGAAAATTGGGGTTTCTGGAACAATTCGTCGGGTATCAGCATTCGTCGAGTTTCCACGAATCATATTCGACGAATTCCGACGAATCATATTCGACGAATTGTGACAGCAACAATTGCCTGACCCCATTCTGTATGGTGATTGGTAACCTTTACCAACACTGTCAATCTTCCAACTTCTCCACATGCTCTTATGTGCGACCCTGCAGACTCATATCGCGTTGGCAGTGAGACTACATGTTTGACCACTTCTAGATCACAATGGTAACTCCAACAGCTTCAACCAAACCATGAGGGACCGCCGCTCTCATAGTGAGATCGCGACTCCACAAGGAGATCGCCAGACCGCCACGAAGCTGCTCACCATATGTGTTCGCCAGAGACAGCGAACAGCGTCCAACTCGCATACCAGTCTCCTCCTGAGACCGCGAACTGAGACTGCGCGACTAAGTCCATTAGTCCGCGAATACCACCAGAATGCCCGGTCAGCAACCAGACCGCATTCTGGAAAACCTGGATCAAACTGTGCGGTCACACCAGACCGCCACAGCCTAGAAGAAGACAGCTCGCCACGCGGTCACGCACAGACCGCGCACACCTGAAGACGATCAGCCCGCCACGCGGTCACAGACAGACCGCGCGGCCTTCACCTTCAGCCGCCTTGGACCCATACCAGCGATCAAGCCAGGAGACCGCAGCTAGGCTTAGACAAGCCAAACCACAGAGGCAGACCGCCAGGCCGTGCGGTCACGCCAGACCGCCCGACCTGGGAAGCCGAAACCGCCAATGAGTGCACCCGCAGTTGCTGACACCAACAAGAAGGTCAAGAAATTTAAAGGTCAGTGCTACAACTGCAATAAGTGGGGTCACTCTACTTTCGAGTGCAGACAACCAAAGAAGGGAGAATCTAGCACACCAAGGGTTGAAAACAAAGCAAATATGCTTCATCAGACTACGCCTACCCACTTTGTTGCCATGGTGGGGAAAGTTCAGTCCAGTACATAGTGGTGGCTAGATTCAGGTGCTACCTGCCATGTCTGCAACAATCCAGCTCTTCTGAAGGATCTCACTGCTGCGGATAAGACTATTACTATCGCAAATGGTGCCACTGCAGAGGTTCTCCAGACCGGGATTGTGGATTTGCTACTCTCTTCAGGTACGCATTTAATTTTGAAGAATGTTAAATTTATACCTACATTAGCTGCTAATTTAGTTTCAATTAGTCTGTTATGCGATGTCGATATGTCTTTTAATATTAGTGGCGGTAGAGTAACTTTAATGGTTAACTTGAATTATTTTGGTTGCGCATATGTCTTAAATGGGATGTATAGACTGAGTCTAGCAAATGAAGTAGTACGCGCAGTTAGTTCAAACTTGATAGATCCTAAGACTTTACATGCAAGACTAGGACATGTGAACTATAGAAAACTATTTTTGCTAGTTAAAACTCACAATAACCCTTTAGACACAAAAACCTAATTCGACAAATGTGAAATTTGTGCTCAAACCAAGATAACTAGAACACCTTTTAGTCAAGTTTCTACGAGCACACAATTACTAGAGTTAATACATTCCGACATTTGTGATTACAAAAGTTCTGCCACCTGAGGAGGTCGGAAGTATCTGATAACCTTTATCGACGATCACTCTAGATTCAGTCACATTTATCTCCATAAATCCAAAGATAAAGCCTTTGAGAAATTTCGTATTTTCAAAGAAAGGGTAGAAAATCAACTAGCCATGGAAATTAAAAGACTAAGAAGTGATCGACGAGGAGAATACTTATCAGGTGAATTTAGAGACTTTCTTGCCAGCAATGACATTATCCCTGAAACCACCGCCCCGTATTCACCTTAATCCAACGGTATCACTGAGCGGAAAAATAGGACTTTAACAGAAATGTTGAACTCCATGTTCTTGACTGCTGGCACGTCTGCGACTTGTTGGGGCGAAGCTGTCCTTGCCTCAAATCATATTCTTAATAAAGTTCCACATGCAAAGTTGAAACAAACACCCTATGAGCTTTGGTTTAAGAGACCTCCTAGATTTGATAATCTTAAAACTTGGGTTGTATCGCCTATGTTAGGATACCCAACCCAAGGATATCCAAGATTGGACCTAGAACCAACACCTGTGTCTATCTAGGATATGCAGAGGATAGTGCTGCAAACAGATTTCTAGATCTCTCAACTAATACTGTCAAAGAATCTAGAGATGTTATTTTCTTTGAGGATAAGTTCCTTAAAGACAAGAACCTAACCCTACCAGGTCTGCAACCATCAGTACTGAAAATTTAGTTCAGACTGAACCAAGAATCTCTGACACTGAGCTGATTAACACTAGGGTTTTAGAGCCCACAAGGTTATCTAATAGAGAAAAAGAGCCCAAAAACTTCGGTACAGACTTTGTGACTTACCAAGTTGAAGTTGATCCATCCACCTATAAGGAAGCGATGTGATCTAGGGATTCTCTATTATGGAAAGAAGTCATTGATGATGAGATGAACTCTCTCATGCAAAACCACACGTGGACATTAGTTGATCTGCCCAAGGGGATAGAACCATAGGGAACAAGTGAGTTCTGATGAAGAAACTAAATCCTGATGGGAGTATCGCTAAATACAAAGCACGTTTCGTTGCCAAAGGCTACACTCAAGTGAGTGGTATAGACTACTTTGATATATACTCGCTTGTTTGTCACATTGCGATGATTAGAATTCTTCTCACTATAGCATCTATTGAACATCTTACTGTTCATCAGATGGACGTCAAGACTGCATTTCTAAATGGAGATCTGACTGAGGAGATCTACATGCTCCAACCTGAAGGGTGTGTCATAGAAGGTCTAGAAAATATGCTCTGTAAGTTGATTAAGTCACTCTATGGATTGAAGAAAACACCAAAGTTGTGGCACGAGAAATTTGACCCTTGTGTTAAAAGCATTAGTTTTCGATCAAGCCTATCAGATAAATGTCTGTATATAAGAACGAGTTCAAATACAGTCGCCATTATATGCTTGTACGTTGATGACATGTTAATTCTGGGTACTGATCAGTCTGAGGTGGAAGACGTCAAAGTTACCTTGAAGGAACAATTTAGCATGACAGATTTAGGCGTGGTGAAAACCATCCTAGGAATGGAAGTGAACTTCACTGAGAAGGGTATTACCCTAAGTCAGAGTCAATACATCAGAAATCTACTGGAAAAGTGGGGTTAAGATAAAAGCAAGAAGATTGAGACTCCATATGATTATAATAATAGACTGAAACCTAATGACGGTTCACTTTTCAAACAGTTGGATTACTACAAACTCATAGGAAGTCTCATATATGCCACTACCTGCACTAGAACTGATATAGCCTTTACGGTCGGCATGTTAAGTAGATTCACTAGCAACCCTGGAAAGGACCACTAGGATGCCTTAGAAAGGCTGATGCGATACTTAAAGTACACTAAAAAATATGCTTTATGTTATAGTGGACATCCTCCTGTGATTGAAGGGTATTCTGATGCCTCCTAGTGCTCAGACATTGGTGATAGTAGATCCACTATTGGTTTTGTGTTTACACTAGGAGGAGCTGTTGTAGCTTGGAAGTCTAAGAGGCAGACGTGCATTGCACTATCCTATATAGAATCAGAACTCTATGCTCTCGCTTCAGCTGTAGAAGAGGCAGAGTGGATTAGAGATCTGATAATGGGCATTCCAATGATGAGTCTGAAAATGAACTCTGTATCAATATTTTGTGATAATCAAGCAACAAAGACCATTGCAACTAATAATCTGTTCAATGGAAAGCGAAGGCAACTACGGATGAAACGGGCCTGGTTGACCTATCTCACTTGTCAGGGAATAATTTCTCTACTAGTTGTGAGATCAAAAGATAATGTAGCAGATGTCCTTACAAAGGGCTTATGTAAGGTTCTTACATCTAAATCATTGGGGGATATAGGATTAAAGTCCATCTAGTAGGACAAAATACCTGTTTTATGTTTAAGATTTTAGAACTGGAATATGCACTCATTCATGCATCTACGTGGAGCACACTAAAGTATTTTAGATGCTGCCTACATAAGGCCTGAGACTGAATAGTTGTCTGTCATTCCAAACTCGATGACTTACACTATAATTTCTACTCAAAGGTTGGATTGGGTATCATTCCAAAAAGGAATACTAAGGTTGTTGTTTGTGTCCTGATATTAGGATTGTACAACCCTGTATTCGCCGAGTGGATCCCCGGGGCCCCAGGGTGTCATTAGGCCCAATATATTTTAAGAGGCACTGCCGCATGTAAGAGGGGTGGGTGAGCCTTCGGACGGGCTCAAGTCCGGGGGCACAACCCCAGATTCTTCCGAAGAGGGGGGCGAGCAGGGAGGGCGGTTAGCCCCTTGTCTCGCCTAGCCCTCTTAGGGGGGCGAGCAGGGAGGGCGGCCAGCCCCTGTCTCGCCCAGCCCTCTTAGGGGGGTGAGCAGGAAGGGCGGCCAGCCCCCTATCTCGCACAGCCCTCTTAGGGGGGCGAGCAGGGAGGGCGGCCAGCCCCCTGTCTCGCCCATCCCTCATAGGGGGGCGAGCAGGGATGGCGTCCAACCCCTGTCTCGCCCAGCCCTCTTAGGGGGGCGAGCAAGGAGGGGGACCAACCCCTTGTCTTGCCCAGCCCTCTTAGGGGGCGAGCAGGGAGGGCGGTCAGCCCCCTATCTCGCCCAACCCTTTTAAGGGGAGAGCAGGGAGGGCGACCAGCCCCCTGTCTCGCCCAACCCTCTTAGGGGGTGAGCCGGGAGGGCGGCTTGCCCCTCCCCCCTATCTTGACCGGCCCCAAGAAGAGGGGGCGGCCTGCGTTTAGCGCCTCAGAATGGTTGGTTTTGGTTGTTGGCAGGCCAAACTGGGGGGTATTTTTGTAATCTCGTAGGCCAGAATCTGGCTATTGGCAGACCAAGTTTAGAAATCTATAAATAGGACCAAGGGGGCACCATTTTGAGGGACTTGTCTTTTGGCTTCTCTCTCCCCAAGTTTCTACGGTAGGTGATGAGAGCCTCCAAAGGTGCCCCAAGCTTAGCATTGGCTTGGGAGGGGAAGCACTCGAAGATCTTCTGGGTGTATGGTGGGACCTCCTCGCTGAGCCCTTGGTCTAGTTAGTAGTTTCCTAAGCCTTCATCATAGCGCCCTCTTTTGATAGAAGTAGGTGTGAGGTCACCCCCCCTCTTTTGGGGACCCCGAACTCCACAGAGACCAATTCTTGGTTTCAACATTTATGGTGCGGTGAGCGTGGAGAGTGACCAGCACGGAAAATCTCAAGTTGAGCTCTATAGCTGGAGGTGGAGGAGATGGATCCTACCCGGGCCACTCGGAGTCGCCAGTGGCTATGGTGATGATGGAAATGTTTAAAGACTTCAAGATGGAGATCGTGCCAACCTTGCAGCTAGCTTTCGCCACGAAAGGCAGATGCGAGGAAGGAGGCATTCCAGAGGTCCCGCCCTAGCAGATGGGTGAGAGCACTGCCAGCCAGCAATCCAGGAAGGAGGTGCTGTCAGGGGAAAGTGGGGAGGCGTCCGGCCCCCACTCGCCCGAGCTCCAAAGAGGGGGCGAGTGGGCAGGCGGCTTGCTCCCACTCTCCTAGCCCCAAGGGGGCGAGTGGGGAGGCGGCCTGCTCCCATTCGCCTAGCCCCAAGGGGGCGAGTGGGGAGGCGGCCTTCCCCCGCTCGCCCATCCCCAAGGGGGCGAGTTGGGAGGCGTCCTGCCCCCACTCGCCTAGCCCCAAGGGGGCGAGTGGGGAGGCGGCCTTCCCCCACTCGCCCATCCCCAAGGGGGCGAGTGCGGAGGCGGCCTGCCCCCACTCGCCCAGCCCTAATAGGGTGAGTGGGCAGGCGGCTAGCCCCCACTCGCCCAGTCCCAAGGGGGCGAGTGGGGAGGCATCCGACCCCCACTCCCCAGCCCCAAAGGGGGGCGAGCGGGGAGGCATCCGACCCCCCTCGCCCCGCCCCAAAAGGGGTCGAGCGGAGGCGATTTGGCGAGACCTCCCCGGGCGACAACTGTTCGGTAGTCCGGCAAGTGCAGAGGTCAGCGAGCCAGCTCCGCGAGAGCGAACCAATCATCGAGCAGGCGATGGAAGTCCCTTTTGTGAGATAATCCTCTCTCGAACGGGAGTCCTCAAGTTTTGGTGCTAGAGTGCCCCAGATCGATTCTGTTGCCGGGTTCTAATAGACGGTGGGTCAGGTTGATCTCTGGAGAGGCTGGCCAGGTGGAAAGTTTTAGTGCTGGAGTGCCCCAGATCGATTCTGCTGATGGGCTCTCATAGACGGTGGGTCAGGTTGATCTCTGGAGAGGCTGACAAGGTGGGAAGTTTTTGTGTTGGAGTGCCCAGATCGATTCCGTTGTCGGGCTCTCATAGACGGTGGGTCAGGTTGATCTCTGGAGAGGCTGGCAAGGTGGAAAGTTTTTGTGCTGGAGTTCCCCAGATCGATTTTGCTGTCAGGCTCTCATAGACGGTGGGTCAAGTTGATCTCTGGAGAGGATGGCAAGGTGGAAAGTTTTGGTGATGGAGTGCCCCCGATCGATTTCGCTGCCGAGATCTCATAGACGGTGGGTCAGGTTGATCTCTGGAAAGGCTGGCAAGGTGGAAAGTTTTTGTGCTGGAGTGCCCCAGATCGATTCCGCTGATGGGCTCTCATAGACGGTTGTTGGGTATTGTGTCCACAATCACCTAGATTTGAAGATGTCCCCTAGTGAACTAAAATGAATTGAGTATGTATTTGATGATTTCTGTTTAGATGTGTTATGACAGGTCTTAATGCTAAGTGCACACCAAAGTCAGGTTGCAATGGATCACCAAACACAGTTCTAGACAATGTAATCCCTCATTGTATAGAACAAAGTGTTGGTCCATGTGTAATCTCTCTCTTGGGGTGCACTTCATATACTCATAACTGAAGGCTTTCAAGTTTGAGGAGTGGAGCAGGTTTTCAGAAGAAAAGAAAAATTCTGCTGAGTCAATTCGTCGAGATGACTCGGGTCATTCCGACGAATCCCGACGAATCCAGACAGAAGACCTTTATCTTGGTTTAGAAGAAAAATCTGCAGCTAAGTCCATTCGTCGAGATGACTCGGGTCATTCCGTCGAATCCCGACGAATGCTGACAGAGGTCATTTTGGCTGGGTTGTGAAGAAAATTCTGCAGCTAAGTCAATTCGTCGGATGTTCTCGTGAACTCCCGACGAATCCCGACGAATGGTAACAGAAAGTGTTTTTCATGGGTTGTTCAGTGTTTCCCTGTGGCCAAGTCAATTCGTCGCATGTTCACGTGAAGTCTCGACGAATGACGGACAGACGGATTTCAAATCTTCGTTTCGTTTTCGAAAATTAGGGTTAGCCACCATGAACAGTACACGTGTCACCTCTCCCTTCATTGTCGCACGAGCCGTTGAAGTTCTCCCTATAAATAAATCCTTATTTTAGGGCAAGGGCATCAATCTTAAAAAAAAAATCGATCTAAAAATCTCTCTTCAGCCGACAGTTCAGAAAAGATAAAGCTAAAAGTCGATCTCCTTTCTCTTTTGCTGAACAAGAATTCTGAAACCTAACATTTGCTGCTCAAAGATCCTTTCTCTATTGTTGTTAGAGATTTTTCAGAAGAAGGCCTTTGATCTTATTGCTGCTCTCATTATTGAAAATTCTTTCAAGTAAGTCAAAGGGCCTATTCAGATCTGGTTAGCCAAGTCTTCTCTCTTCCACATCTTTCAAGTGCCAAGCTTTCTTTCAAGGTTGAGAAGAAGACTCAGTATTCAAGATCTGAAGTTAATCTCTTTAGAGGTTAAGAAGAAGTATTTTGTTTCAATATCTTTTCTTTTGTAGGAGTTTTCACTCCGAGATTATTTGTAGGAGTTGTTTACTCCGAGGTGTAGGAGTTGTTATACTCCGAGTTGTAGGAGTGGTATACTCCGAGTTGTAGGAGTTTTGACTCCGAGGTGTAAGATTAGTTATAATCTGAGATTGGTGAAGTAGCCGAGTCTAGCCTCGAAGTGCTAGATAGGCGAGGCGGGAAAGAGGACTACCCACATCGGGGAACCTCTATAAAATCCTTGTGTCTGTGCTGTGTTTGATTGTTTGTTTTTCTGTGTTAAATTTTTAATTCCGCATAAAGAAATAGAATCCACCTATTCACCCCCCTCTAGGTGATTTAGGCCGCAACTAGATACTTTCAATTGGTATCAGAGATAGGTTGTTTGCTATACGGCTAACACCTTGAACAAGACTCCTCATCTAGTTGCTAAAGCAAATATGTCTGGAATGGATAAGGCCAAGGATTCCGTCAAGTTGCCAGTCTGCACCAAAGAGAACTTTCCTATGTGGAAGGAAAGAGTAAGATTCTACATGGAAGCTGCTGACCCAAGAATCTTTCAGATCGTGGAAGAAGGTCCCCATATTCCGATGAAACCATCTTCAATAAACTCCACCATCATGATCCCGAAGAAGATGTTGGAACTGAACAAAGATGAGATAGCTCTAGTGGCCCTAGACAAGAAAGCAAAGAATATCATAGCAGGTGCAGTTGATGATTCAATATTGCAAAATCTGCTTCACTGCAAATCTGCTAAAGAAATGTGGGATTCACTAGTCGTTCTGATGGAAGGGACCGAAGAAGTGAGGGATGACCGAAGATCGTTGCTAAATCAAGAATACGAAGCTTTCAAGCAAGATCCAAGAGACTCCATTTCTGACACCTACGAGAAGTTCTTCAAGATTGTAAATGGTCTTAGGAACTATGATCGAGAATTCACAACTGGCGAACTAAATGACAAATTCCTGAGATCCCTGACGAAAGAATGGGACACCAAGGTTATAGCCATCAGAGAATTCGGAAAGCTAGGAACCACGGAGCCACAAATGCTGTTTGGTAAGCTCTTGTCCCATGAGTTGAAGTTGAACTCCCGCAAAGCTGAAGAAGAGGGGATCAAGGCCTCTGGAAGGGAGAAGTCCTCCGCTCTGAAAGCTGAAAGCTCAAGAAAGAGCAAGACTCTCCCACCTGTCAGGAGATCATCTTCTGATGAGGATGAATCTGATGCCAGCCCCTCCGGCTCAGAGTTGTCTGATGGAGAATTTTCTCTGCTCTCCAAGCAATTCAAAAGACTTCTAAATAAAAGAAAGCAGAAGAGAGGCCAATCCACTGCATTTGATCACAGAAGATCAAGACGTGATGGTGATCATCACAAGAAGGACTACAATAATGACAGGTATAAATCTAAACCGAACAAATATGATTCCACTGACATTATTTGCTATTGCTGCAATAAGCCAGGACACGTGATAGCCGAGTGTCCATACAAAAAGAAAGAAGGATCAAAGAAGGAAGAAAAGAGAACCTTTAAAGGAAAGAAGAAGGAAAAGAGCCTCCTCGCCAAAAAGGCCAAGACTCTGAGCGACAGTGACTCTGATGCGTCAAGCTCAGATGAAGAAGCCTACTTTGGGCTAATGACACATCTAGACGAAGAAATAGGCGACTCCTCTTATAAGGGGAAGGTAAACTCTCATACCCCTCTGTCTGCTTCTGAAGATGAGACTGCATCCGTAGCAAATGAAGGCTACTCCTCAGAGGAGGACTCTAAGTTAATAACTCAGTATGAAGCCCTTGTGAAAGGATTTGACAAGTGCCGCAAGGTCGTCAAATCGAAGTCAAAAGAAATTGAATCTCTCAAGACAGTGGAATTAGCTTTGAGGGAGGAAGTTGAACAATTAACTCCTCTCAAAGATGAAATCCAACTCTTGAAAGACGAACTGAAAAGCTCCACTGAGTTGTTGAATCTAAAGGAGAAAACTATAAATGAACTAGAAGATAAGTTGAAGGCGGAAAGGAAGCTCGTAGAAAGCTTCTCGAAGCCTAAGACTATTCTTCCACTCATTGATAGGTTTTCTGCTCCTGCGAAGGGTACTGGAATTGGTCATAAGGCCGAAAGTAGTAAGGCTGCTGAGAAAAGAGCCGTGATAGGGAAGGGAACTGCTTATCAAAGTCAACCTTCATTCAGGAAGGTCATTTTTCCATCAAACCCGTTTGACCTTGATTCATCCTACGATCATTTTGCTAGACCAACACACGTTGAACCTAGTAATAAATATCAAGGATGGAGCTTTCCCCGAAAGTTTGACGTCTCTCCATTCAAAGCTCCTCATGAAGAAATAATTCTCAAAGATCATGGTCCGTTTGTTCACGGATCAGCTCATAAGAAGGCACCAAAAATTAAAACGATTACACCCAAATCTGTTGAGAAGAAGTTGGAGCCATGTGTGTGCTGTCACCATGAGGCCCCCACTTCTAAGAAAGCTCCTACTAAGAAAGTCACCCCGGTTGCACCTCACGTTCAAAAAGTAAAACAGGAGACAAAGAGAAGGTACAATCGGTTCGATTGTTGGTGTTGTGGCAAGGTTGGTCACTTTGCCATAGATTGTTGGTTTAATCCGAGAAATGTCACGACTCCACGGATTAACAATGCAAGAATGACCCCTCGCAATGTTAACATTCCAAGTGGCGGTCATCTAACAAGAAGCCAAGGACCCAAATCGGTTTGGGTTCCTAAGGGCAATTGATTGTTGATTGCAGGTATGTTCAAAGGCCAATACAAATCCAATATGGTACTTGGACAGTGGTTGTTCACGGCACATGACCGGAACAAGAAGACTACTACAAGAGTATACCCCGGTGAAAGATGGTCCAAAAGTTATTTTTGGCGAATCTGATCGGGGAATCACAAAAGGCTACGGTATGATCACAAATGGTATAGTCTCATTCACAGACGTGGCTTATGTTAAAGGATTACAACATAATCTCATTAGCATAAGTCAACTTTGTGATAAAGGCTATATGGTAGAATTCTACAAGGACAAGTGCTTGATAAAGTCGTCTGATACGTCAGAAACTATTTTAACAGGCACTCGGAGTAGAAATATTTTTTGTTTAAATTTTCTATGTTTAGACTCTTCTACACCAGTGTGCTTTTTAGCAAAAGATAGTGCATCTCTTTGTGACCAGTGGCACAAGAGACTAGCACATATTAATTTCAAAACTATAAGTATGTTATTTTCTCAAAATTTAGTTCGCGATGCTCCTGATGTTAAGTGCATTAAAGAGAGACCGTGTCATGCATGCCAAATGGGTAAGCAGACTCGGGCAACCTTTAAAAGCATTATTGGCAAAGACTCTAACAGGTGTTTATATCTGCTCCATATGGACTTGTTTGGTCCCATGCCAATCAGAAGTATAGGATGTAAGTCTTATACGTTGGTTGTTGTTGATGACAACTCACGCTTTGCTTGGGTATTCTTTCTGAAACACAAGTCAGACACCTTTGCTTCTTTCACCACATTCGTCAAGCAAATCCAGAATGAATTAGAATGTTCTGTGGTCAAAATCAGAAGTGATCATGGTACAGAGTTCAAGTCTGGAGCTATGACTGAATTTTGTGAAAGCCTAGATATCTTTCATGAGTTTCCTCTCCCCGTACTCCACAACAGAATGGAGTAGCTGAAAGAAAGAATAGAACGCTCATAGAGGCCTGCAGAACAATGTTGAGTGATTCTTCACTACCAGAGTACTTCTGGGCTGAAGGCATCAACACTGCTTGCCACGTGCAAAACAGAGCACTAATCAACAAGAACCATCATAAGACTCCTTATGAACTTTTGAAGGGCAAGAAACCAACCCTGTCTTATTTTAGAATCTTTGGCAGTAAGTGTTTTGTACTTAATAACGGGAAATATTACAAAACTAAATTTAGTGAAAAATGTTTTGAAGGTATTTTTGTAGGTTATAGTAGCCATAGTAAGGCATATAGGATTTTCAACAAGAAAACCCTGGTTGTAGAAGAAACTTACAATGTCATATTTGATGAGACGAGTATGCTTCAAAGCAACTCTTCTAGTGTTTTTGTTGAAGATGTAGATGCAAGGTTCAAGGAACTACACCTAGAAGAAACTGTAAAGGAAGACGCTACAAAAGCTATTGAAGTAAATGCTCCTTCTACATGTGAGGATGATGACCCTCAGGAAGATGAAGATTTACCTGAAGTGCAGGAACCTCATGGTCATCTAAATGTTGGAATGATCAGACATTTGAGAGATCATCCAGCTGATCAAATCATCGGAGATCCTTCAAGCAGAGTTCTAACTAGAAGAGGTACAACTAACGAAGTTTTACATTTAAGTTTTCTTTCACAGATTGAGCCGAAGAAGTTTGAGGAAGCAAACACCGATCCCTCTTGGATCCTTGCTATGCAAGAGGAGCTCAACCAATTCAAGAGATGTAAAGTTTGGAAGTTGGTACCTAGACCCAAAGGACAGAATGTGATTGGAACCAAATGAATTTACCGGAACAAGCTTGATGAAAAGGGCATCATCACCAAGAACAAAGCAAGACTGGTTGCTCAAGGATACAGGCAAGAAGAAGGGATTGACTTTGATCAGACCTTCGCACCAGTAGCAAGACTTGAAGCCATCAGATTATTTCTGGCTTATGCTGCATATAAGGGCTTTAAGGTTTTCCAGATGGATGCAAAGTCCGCCTTTCTGAATGGAGACCTTAAAGAGGAAGTTTATGTAGCTCAGCCTCCAGGTTTTGTAGATCCTAACTTTTCTGATCATGTATATTATTTACATAAAGCCTTGTATGGTCTCAAACAGGCACCTCGTGCCTGGTATGAGACATTGTCTAAGTTTCTCCTTGAGAACAAATTCACAAGAGGAACAATAGACAAGACATTGTTTCTTAGGGAAGTAAAAGGCGAGATTTTACTAGTGCAAATCTATGTCGACGATTATATATTTGGCTCTACTGATGACAAACTCTGCAAAAAGTTTTCTAACTTGATGCAAGGTAAGTTTGAAATGAGCAGTATGGGAGAGCTGAAATATTTCTTAGGACTCCAGGTGCACCAATCTGAAGATGGAATTTTCATCTCTCAGACGAAGTTCACCAAAGAGCTTCTTAAGAAATTTGGAATGGAGAGTGCAACCTCAATGAGGACTCCAATGGGCTCAAGTATGTCTCTGGACAAGGATGAGAAAGGGAAACCTTTTGATGAAACCAAGTACAGAAGCATAATTGGGTCCTTGCTCTATCTCACTGCTACTAGGCCTGATATAATGTTCTCAACATGTGTTTGTGCCAGGTATCAGGTAAACTGTAAGGAATCTCATTATGCCGCTGCAAAGAGGATTTTGAGATACCTTAAGGGCACACCGAATCTCGGCTTATGGTACCCAAGAAGCAATGATTTTGAACTAATTGGTTTATCAGACGCTGATTTTGCAGGAAGCAAAGATGATAGGAAGAGCACTTCGGGAACTTGCCAGTTCTTAGGAAAGCGGCTCGTCTCCTGGAGCAGCAAGAAGCAAAATTGCGTTGCAATATCGACTGCTGAATCGGAGTATATCTCTGCCGGCAGTTGCTGTGCACAACTTTTGTGGATGAAAAATCAGCTTGAGGACTATAATTTAAAGCTCTCAGAAATCCCCATGTTCTGTGACTCCTCAAGTGCTATTGCCATAGCAAATAATCCCGTCTCTCACAGCAGAACGAAGCATATTGAGCTTCGCTACCACTTCATCCGGGAACATGTTGAGAGTAAGGACATAAATTTGTTATATGTTAATACTGACAAACAAATTGCAGATATTTTTACGAAGCCTCTGGACGAAACCAAATTCAATTTCTTCAAAATGGAACTTGGAATGCTTAACAAGGAATCTTGAAGTTGGGACTGTTGAGATTTCACGAAATTGCACGAGATTTCACTTGTTAACTCAGAAAATTTCATGAAGTTTCACGGGTTTTCACGGGACAAATATTACTCTTCTCAATTCATCTCCCGTGGAATCATCTCCCTATTAAATACGGTTTTATCGTCCTATAGGTAAGCACTCTACTTCAATTTATATATATATAAAAATCAAAGAAAACATCACTATTTCACGAGAACTTCTGTGAAACCCTACCCGACCGTTCGTCTCCTTCTATCGCGATTCCTATGTTTCTCTTCCGCGGCTTCGACGACATCAATGGTGCCCAAAGCCTCTGGAGGTTTGCATTCAGGGGGAGAGTTGGTGAGAGGCGCCTTCCGCTCAGCTTCAGATGAGTTTTGGAACGTGATTATGATGCTCGATGTCGCCGGGCTCAGTTTTGTCTTAGAAGAGCCGGCTAAAATCCTAGAACAGGACATTCTGGAGTTCTATCGCAATGCCAAAATCTCAAGTCAAGGTAAGAAGATCAAAAGCTCTATTAGGTCTTGCAAAATCATTTTGAAGGCTAGTGGTATCAACCGATTGTTGAGGATGCCTGAAGTTGAATCAGAAGAGTTGTTTGTTGAAGATATTTTCAGAGCCAGAAGATTCTGTGGCATTCTTGATCAAAGCTCCAAAATCAGAAGAAAGTTCATGAATGAAGGAGGTAAGATTCTGTGTGATATTCTAGGAAAAGTATTATTATGCAAGGTAGGCTCTCATGACTACCTCTCTGAAGAAGCTTTCAAAATTCACTTCGCTATAATATGTCGGAAGAATTTCAATTTTGGTGAAGTAATCTTTGAGAAGATTAAAGAAAGTTTTCTTGCTCCAAATTTTGGAAGAATTATCAGTCTGCTTCTGAATAGTAGTAATCCAGATTTTTTCAATCTTGGAAGAGGCATCCCCATCCACCACATAAAGAAGATCAACTCAACCATTTTCTCCAAATGGGAAAGGGTAATTCCCAAGGGCTTAGGGAATGCTGGAGTTAGGGCTGCTGTAAGTGATGATGAGGCCCCTCTGCTTGATGAGCATAGGTCTATTGAAGCAGGGCAATCCTCCAGGGGGAGTGGACTTAGTCCATCTCCTGCACAGGGCAGAGATGCACATGTTGAGGGGGAGTTTCCAACCCCAAGAGACATTGATGCAGAAAGTGGTGCTGCAGAAGATGTTCCTCCAAGTGATGCTGATCAAGTACCTCTTGATCCTGTTGATATTGTTGTCCCTGATGCTGATCTTGACATGGAGGGCCCAGAGGATACTGCTGATTTTGATGAGGCTCCTCAGCTGGAAGATTCAAGGAGATCACCTGCCATGGTTGATTCTCATTCTGAAGATCATGAAATCTTTCCAGACTCTCCTAATGAGCAATCTGAATCTGTGGAGAGGGGCAGCTTTGGTGCCAGGCTGAAGTTGGCTAAGGAGATGTCTCTACCTGAGGGGGAGAAAGACCAGGAAGATATCTTCATGGCTGAATATGTTCTTCCTGAAGTCTTTCCTTCTGTGCTGCTTTTGCCTCCTCCAGAAGTTCTTGTAACGCCCCTGATTTTCGTCAATTATTTTTTCGTACCCGTTGTGACGTAATTTTGGCGTAAGGGCGTTACGTCGCTCTTTTGGTAGTGTTTCGAGCCTTAGCTTAGTTGGAGCTCGTGATTCAGATCGAGCGTGCGAGATTTCGCGTCGTTTCGAGTTAAAGTGAAGGTTTGGAGTAATTATCAAGATTTTAGCTTCAGGAGGCTTTATCCGGAGTTTGGCTTGTCAGAATTGAATTCTGACTTCGCCGTTGGATTCTTAGCGCCGTGTTTTAGTTAGGGTGCGAATTTCGTAGAAATCTGAGGTGTTTTGGTCGCCCTCGCAGTTTTAAGTAATTTGGAGGATTAATTATTTATTTAAATAATAAATTAGGTTTATATATAAGCCTAAAAATCCTTCCCTTCTCCATTCATCTCCTTCCTCGATCAAAATCAGCCGCCGAAGGTTAGGGCGAGAGCGGAGTTTCGTGGAGCCTTCAACCGGCGATTTCTAGAGCTGTAGTGGTCGGAATCGAGTTTGGTTTGAAGATTTGGAAAGCTCTCGGCGAGATCTTCGTCTTAGTGCGCTCCAGGTCTTCGTGCTCGGGAGTTACCTTGGCATTCGGAGCGGAGTTAGGCGAGTTTTGCAAGGTTAAGGCAAGTGGTTTCTTCCTCTTTCTCTCTTGATCCTTTTGACGGTTGGTTTGCCCGTTCTGAGCTCTTGTCATGCTAATTAGCAAGAGTTTTGTGTGTTTGGTGTAGTAACTTATGATCTAGAACCTTCCCTTGATTTTCTCCTCCTCAATCTTACCCAATATCAAGTTTTTCCCCTTGTTCTTGCGGTGGCTCGAGAGACAGATTTGGATGTCTCGAGACATAGCTGATGTCTCTAGACATAACTGTCTCTGTCCTTGGGGATGTCTCGAGACATAGCTGATGTCTCGAGACATACCTGTCTCTGCAGCTTTGGATGTCTCGAGACATAGCTGATGTCTCGAGACATAACTGTCTCTGTCTTTGGGGATGTCTCGAGACATAGCTGATGTCTCGAGACATACCTGTCTCTGCAGCTTTGGAAGTCTCGAGACATAGCTGATGTCTCGAGACATAACTGTCTCTGTCTTTGGGGATGTCTCGAGACATAGCTGATGTCTCGAGACATACCTGTCTCTGCAGCTTTGGATGTCTCGAGACATAAGGGATGTCTCGAGACATAGCTGTCTCTGGCCCTTTCTTGTCTCGAGAGATACCTTTCATGTCTCGAGAGATTTCTCTTGTCTCGAGAATTTCCCTTTCATATCTCGAGAGGTCCCTTTCATATCTCGAGAGGTCCCTTTCATGTCTCGAGAGGTTGCCTATTACTCGAAAATTCAACCTTCTATCTTCCGAGAAGTCCTTTGTAGTTCTCGGGAAGTCCTCATTTTGATGTGATTTTTGCATGACCCCGCCAGGGGCGCGGCCCCTTGGAACCTTGGAACCCCGCCAGGAGCGCATGTGATTTCGTTGCGATTCTCATGTTTAAATCTTGTGTCCTCTCAGGCGCACAAGGATGTTGCCAGTATCCCTTCGGTGCTCCTGATCTTGAATCCCTTTTGCTTGAATTCTTTTACTCGTTGTGGTCTGTTAACGTTTGAGTTTACTCTTATGATTCGTCATGATTTATGCCTCTGATTACTCCTCCTCCTTTTTGAAACCTTGTGCCTCTTACAAGGGTACAAGGAGTTTTGCCCAAGTCTCTTGGGTGTCCTTGATCGTGAATCCCTCGATCTTGAACCCCTTTGCCTTTTTGGTTCAATGACTCCGAGTCTCCCCTTATGAATCGTTTGATTAGCAGTTATCTTATGGTGACCCTATCCTTAGGGTGTTTCTTCCTAGTATTTGTGATGTTAGCAGTATGCGGTGATGTTGCTAATAACTGCATTGCGTCTTTGATCATGTTTACCTCCTATCAAAATTCTAAACCTGATGTGATCTTGCAAATCGTTGGTTTCGCTTGTGATTCATCTTGATCGGTGTGTGCCTTGCTTTGACCCTATCTCTTAGGGTATCCCTGTTGATTATTTCTCGGGCTTCGTCCCGTGTCTTAATGATTTAATTAAAATGAATATATGCTTTTAGCTTGCACGGTGGCCATTACAAGGACGTGATCAGCAGGCGTTGCCTGTGTTCCTGTGGGCCGTGTTTGGGTGGTTGGGTCTAGAAGTACCCCCACCTGGATTTGGGCTTGGGTTGCGGAGGTAAGAAACCGCACCCGTTTATTTGAGCTGATCAGTCTCATGTATGAAAAATTTACAAGATAATTAATTTATACTTGCTCCTACTTATGATATTTGGTTGCACTTGGTGCTTTGCTTAGCTCCTTGTTTCAGAGCTTCTTTTTCAGTGAATCAGGCTTGGGTTGGTACCCCGTATGCCTTTATTGCTTGTCTTTTCCTTACTTCTTGCCACTTGCAATTCCCTTGCTGAGGCGTTCTTGTTTATTGAATGCCTCAGGTCCATAGCCGTAGCGGTTGGTGGAGTAGCCCGAAGTCTTCGGGAGTTTTTAGCTGCTGTTTACCCCGCTGCTGCGAGGTAGTAGTAGTTGTTGTTGTTTGCTTTTCCTTGTGTTCAGACATGCTAGTTTGGGCCAATGGGTTAGTGTCAGCTTGTTGACGCTCATTGTGCCTCTTTGATACTTTATAGTTTACTTACCAGTTTATGCCACTGCTTTTAGATCTGATACCTTACTCTCTGGGAATGATTTATGACTAGGTGCATTATAGTGATAAAATGGCTTTTTCATTCATCTTCATCTCATCATTTTTAACTAAAACCCTTAGTTTTAAAGTCACCTAAAGATATTTTCTATACTTATACTACGCCTAGATAAGTGCATATCATCTACTTTATGTCCTGCCTTCACGTGCATATAGGACCTTAAATGAACTAAATCAAGTGTTTTCCGCTGCAGTTACATATATAATTTTCTCTGTGGACTAGTTGATCCACGAACTGAGAGACACAGTTCTGACTCTAAACCCTAATAAATGATTTCAAATAATGATTATCGTGAAATCATGTTTTCAACTATCAAGTAATAGGTTCCCGCCTGAGCGTCTGCAGTTGTCTCCTGCATGACGTGGCATCATGACGCATATTTTCTCCTCCTCTGATATTCTTAATTCCTGAGAAAATGCGGGTTGTGACAGTTCTTGTGGCTAGGAGCACTTCTCCAAGGGCAACTGTGCTTGACAAGCAAGCACAGTCCTCAAGTTTTGTAACTGATAGAATTTCTCCTGAAGAGGTTGAGACTGGTGATAGCTCTCACTCTTCTTTGCTGAAGTCCATAGCAGGGCTGCTAAAGGTTCAGACTGATCACTTTGATCAGTCTATCAAGCAAGTCTATAAGAAGATTGACTCTGTTGATAGTTCTCTGAAGCAGGAAATGGCTGAGATCAAGCATGAAATGGGAAGATTCAAGAGTGATCAAGAAGCCTGGATGCTAACTGCAGGGAAAGCTTTGAATCATACAAATACAGCAGTTGGGCATGCTCTTACCAACTTGCATCAGGTCAGTGAAGATGTTCTTCATCTCACCTCTGCTCATGATCAAGGGATCTCTTACTTGGATGATCAAGTTGAAACTCAGCTGAAGAGATTATATACCCTCCTGCATGAAGATGTCATAAAGGGAGAGGAGCGTGTGGTATCCAGGTTAGAAGAAAGTGCAAGCAAAATGAATGATTTGAATGAAAGTGTAGCTACTCAAATGCAAGATCTCAAGGAAAACATCTTACAAAATGTTAAGGATGTGAATTGGTATACTCATGAAGCCCAAAGCTGGCTGTTCAAGGAAGTGGCTGGAATGCTTGGGTTTGCTGTTGTGGATAAAGGGTCAGATTTTCCCTCATCAAGTGCTCCAAGACCCAGGGCTCCTAGTTTCTCTCCAAATCCTATTGAGGATTCTGTTTTTGCTGATGAATTCATCCCTGCTTCATCTTATCAAGAATTTTGGGATGATCCATTCCCTGTTCAAGATCCTGACAGCTCCTATTTTGCTGAACCCTCTGAGAAGTCATTAAAAAGGAAGCTATTTGCTGATAAGACATCTGCTAAGAGGTCTAATCCACATAAGAAGATCAGAGAATTTTATGATAGGCCTCCTCTTAGAAACTTCCAAGAATGTTGGAGCCCCATCTCCAAAAGTATTGTTCTCTCTGTTTTTGATAGAGTCAGCAATCAGAATGAAAAAGTCAGTGACCATTATAGTTCAGAAGAATGGAGCATGTTTGAGAAGAGGACAACTGAAAGAAGAATTCACTTCAAGAATGGTGGATCTAAAGAGTCTGCTCCTGATAAATATTGGCCTAAGCCAAAGGCATTCTTTGAGAGAATGGATTCAGAACTGAAGAAGAAAGCTGAGGCAGTGGACAGAATGTGTGCAAAGAAGAAAGGCAAAGGTCATGAATAAGCTGTGCTTATCTGGAATCATGATGTTTTCCTTGCTTATATATATATATACACATTTCTTTTGTGTTAAGTTAAAACATTCAGTCCTATTCTGTTTTTCCTTATATATTACTGCCTGGGTTGTGCATTCTTATTTAGTATACTTTCTGTGCAATTCAAGTTAGTGCCTAGGGTTATGACATCTTCAAATAGGGGGAGATTGTTGGGTATTGTGTCCACAATCACCTAGATTTGAAGATTTCCCGTAATGAACTAAAATGAATTGAGTATGTATTTGATGATTTCTGTTTAGATGTGTTATGACTGGTCTTAATGCTAAGTGCACACCAAAGTCAGGTTGCAATGGATCACCAAACACAGTTCTAGACAATGTAATCCCTCATTGTATAGAACAAAGTGTTGGTCCATGTGTAATCTCTCTCTTGGGGTGCACTTCATATACTCATAACTGAAGGCTTTCAAGGTTGAGGAGTGGAGCAGGTTTTCAGAAGAAAAGAAAAATTCTGCTGAGTCAATTCGTCGAGATGACTCGGGTCATTCCGACGAATCCCGACAAATCCAGACAGAAGACCTTTGTCTTGGTTTAGAAGAAAAATCTGCAGCTAAGTCCATTCATCGAGATGACTCGGGTCATTCCGACGAATCCCGACGAATGCTGACAGAGGTCATTTTGGCTGGGTTGTGAAGAAAATTCTGCAGCTAAGTCAATTCGTCGGATGTTCTCGTGAACTCCCGACGAATCCCGACGAATGGTAACAGAAAGTGTTTTTCACGGGTTGTTCAGTGTTTCCCTGTGGCCAAGTCAATTCGTCGGATGTTCACGTGAAGTCTCGACGAATGACAGACAGACGGATTTTAAATCTTCGTTTCGTTTTTGAAAATTAGGGTTATCCACCATGAACAGTACACGTGTCGCCTCTCCCTTCATTGTCGCACGAGCCGTTTAAGTTCTCCCTATAAATAAATCCTTATTTTAGGGCAAGGGCATCAATCTTAAAAAAAAATCGATCTAAAAATCTCTCTTCAGCCGACAGTTCAGAAAAGATAAAGCTAAAAGTCGATCTCCTTCTCTTTTGCTGAACAAGAATTCTGAGACCTAACATTTGCTGCTCAAAGATCCTTTCTCTATTGTTGTTAGAGATTTCTCAGAAGAAGGCATTTGATCTTATTGCTGCTCTTATTATTGAAGATTCTTTCAAGTAAGTCAAAGGGCCTATTCAGATCTGGTTAGCCAAGTCTTCTCTCTTCCACATCTTTCAAGTGCCAAGCTTTCTTTCAAGGTTGAGAAGAAGACTCAGTATTCAAGATCTGAAGTTAATCTCTTTAGAGGTTAAGAAGAAGTATTTTGTTTCAATATCTTTTCTTTTGTACGAGTTTTCACTCCGAGATTATTTGTAGGAGTTGTTTACTCCGAGGTTTAGGAGTTGTTATACTCCGAGTTGTAGGAGTGGTATACTCCGAGTTGTAGGAGTTTTGACTCCGAGGTGTAAGATTAGTTATAATCTGAGATTGGTGAAGTAGCCGAATCTAGCCTCGAAGTGCTAGATAGGCGAGGCGGGAAAGAGGACTACCCACATCGGGGAACCTCTATAAAATCCTTGTGTCTGTGCTGTGTTTGATTGTTTATTTTTCTGTGTTAAATTTTTAATTCCGCATAAAGACATAGAATCCACCTATTCACCCCCCTCTAGGTGATTTAGGCCGCAACTAGATACTTTCAACTGTGGGTTAGTTTGATCTCTGGAGAGGCTGGCAAGGTGGAAAGTTTTTGTGCTGGAGTGCCCCAGATCGATTCCGCTGTCGGGCTCTTATAGACAGTGGGTCAGGTTGATCTCTGGAGAGGCTGGCAAGGTGGAAAGTTTTGGTGCTTGAGTGACCCAGATCGATTCCGCTGCCGGGAGATCATAGATGGTGGGTCAGGTTGATCTCTGCAGAGGCTGGCAAGGTGGAAAGTTTTGGTGCTGGAATGCCCCATGTACAATGCCGATATTCGCCAGGCGAGGAGGCGCGGTTTAGGAAGGCAACAGGATGAAGGGAGTAATAAGAGAGGAGGGCCATAGGGCCAAAGACCTCGCGAGAGGGGCATTGGAGAAGTCTCTCCCGGAAGGCTCGCAGAGAGGCGAGCGAGAAGGGTCGGCGAGATGAACGCTCGCGGGCAGTTTGAGGAAGCTTATTGAGCTCGATGAAAGGAGTCCCGCGTTCGACGAACTCTCCCGTGTTCGTCGAGCTCACCTGCGGTCGTCGAGCTCACCCCTGTTCGGCGAAATCATCAGAAGTCGACGAAGTGTTCTATGCTCATTAAA
Organism: Dactylorhiza incarnata; assembly: GCA_033032865.1. Lineage (NCBI taxonomy): Eukaryota > Viridiplantae > Streptophyta > Magnoliopsida > Asparagales > Orchidaceae > Dactylorhiza > Dactylorhiza incarnata. The sequence continues at coordinate 14,497,739 of JAWHQI010000028.1, forward strand.
GCTAAAGGGATGGTCTCGCAAGAGGAGTCACGAGATCCTGATCTCGGCAGATATCTTCAAAAGACTGGACCTATGTTCGGTAAAGAGGTGTTCAGCAAAATGTGCTCAGTGCGCGACAAAGTCAAGAGGCGGTCTCGCAGGAAGGCTCGCGAGACCGGGCCTCAGCGTCCGGCGAGCTCAATTCTATGTTCGACGAATTGTTTCCCGCGTTCGACGAAATGTGTGGAGCTCGACGAAGTCAAGAGGCGGTCTCGCAAGAAAGCTCGCGAGACCGGACCTCAGCAGATACCGCCAGAATGGGCCAGCGAGGTCCCCGCAGAGCGATTGCCTAGGAGAGGCATCGCAAGCAGGACTCGCGAGGAGGCCCGCGAGAGCTTCGACAGCAATGTTCTCATTGTTCTTTGCCCATAAGTTGATAGGGCCAAATTACCCTTTTACCCTTGGTGGTCTGCCTTTAGACCCTCCAAAAAGCGGAGTTTTGCTGTTAGCAGACCCATTTGGGGTGTGGATAGTAAAATCAGAAGGCGGAATCCTGCTATTTGCAGGCCAGATTAGAAAACCTATAAATAAGACCTAAAGGGCACCTTTGGAGAGGACTTCACTTCAGCTTCTCTCTCCTCAGGCTCTCCTTGGCTAGCATCTCCAGAGCTCTCCAAGGTGCCCGAGTCTCAGCTTTGTCTTGGGAGGGGAAGCGCTCAACGATCTTCCGGGTTAGTGGAGGGACCTCCTCGCTGCGACCAAGGTCTTAGTCATTTTCCTAGTCTTCGGTCTACCTTCTCTGAGGGATCGGTAAGGGCTAGCTGCCACTCATTTCGGTGAGGGCCCCGAGCTCCACAAGAGGCCGAGAAATCAGTTTCAACATTTTGGTGCGGTGAGCGTGGACCATGGCTGGTCCAAGAAAGTTCCAAGGAGATATGGTAGGAGGCGAGGATCAAGGCGAGGAGTTTGGCGAGTCACCGTAGGTGGTGACGCCGAGGATGTTCGCAGATTTCAGGAGAAAGGTGCTCGACACTTTCGGACCCACGGTCGCGGCGCTGCGAAGTGAGTTCGCGACCCCATCACCTCAGGCGACCCCTCCCCCAGCAGCGGTTGGCGAGAATGCCCCGGGGGGAAGGGCCAAAAAGTAAGTCGTCGGAGGGTCAGTGCGAGGCCTAGAGGGGCGAGTGCTGTTCGCCAGCCCGGCGAGCACGGCGCAGGAAAGCGCACGCCCGGAGGATGCAGCGACAGTGGGGGTGGTTCAGGCGAGCACCGCTCTCTCGAGCGCAGTCCCCGTGAGCCCAAGTCAGGCGAGGGAGCTCGGGGGGTGTGTGGAGCGAGAAAGGATGGCAGGAGGGGGAAGTCCCTTCTGCGAGCTGGTGCTTTCTGAACCTGTCTCGGCAGGGTTCGGGGAGTGGGACAGGGTGTACTACAATGGCAGGGATGACCCTATCCAACACCTCCAGTCTTTTGAGGACTCGGTCTCTATCAGGCCGATGTCAGATGCCTTCAAGTGTTGGCTCTTCGCCGTCACCCTCAAAGAGAAGGCCAGGGATTGGTTCCACCAACTCCATGTTAGGTCAATCTACGCCTTTGAAGACTTGCGTCGAAGTTTCCTATTGTGATTCTCAACTTTGAAGAAAAGGAAGAAGGGCGTCGAGTCTCTCTTCAAAGTGAAGCAGGAGCCAAAGGAGCCCTTGGCTTGCTACGCTGACCGGTTTCAAGAGGAGGTACTGATCACTCAGAAGATGCCTGGGTTTGCACTCCAACTCACTTTCACCGTCGGGCTAAGGGAGAGTTTCTTCAAAATGGCTTTATAGAGGAAAGCACCCGTCTTCTACGAGGAGTTGATGGAGAGGGTGGCGGAAGAGATCAAGAGTGAGGAGGCCAACCCGGAGCTCACCAAGAGGCTAGCAAAGCTCAGTGAGCCAGAGGTCAGGCAGCAGGAAGTAAGGAGAAGGGAAGAGCCCAGGGCCCCGGAGGGGGAGTGGGGCAGAATGCCGGGGGAATGCAAGGTCAGGGAAGGGGTTACGACCCAGGAAGGGGTAACTTCTATTGAGGTCAAGGAAGACCCCACCAGTTGGGATGGAGGCAGGGTCCGAGGCAAATGCCTCCCCCACCTCAGCAAGCCATGGCGATCAGACGGGGAAGAGGAGGAAGAGGAAGAAGAGAAGAGGCTAGAGAAGAAGCAGGAATAGGGAGAAGGAGGAGGAATAGGATAGCGGAGGGCGAGATAGGGGAGGTGACGTTGCCGTACTGTGACTTCCACGATGAGGAAGGTCACGCGACGGCCACCTGCCTAGAATTCCTGGAAACAAAAAGGGGTCGAGTGCCCGCGCCGAGACAACATCAATCAGTGAGAATCGAGGAGGTCGAACCTCGAGAGGATGAGGAGGAAAGGTGTGAAGACAGAGCTGATGTGGGGAGCAGAGGAGGGATCGGGGTGATCCATGGGGGGGGGGGGGGGGTAGGGGTAGATGCAACCTGCAAGGCTAGCCTCCTTACCATCTATCCGCAGAGCGTGGCCTCAACATCCACTGCTCCACGCCCAGCGGAGAAAATTACTTTCTCCCAGAAGGACATGCCAGATCATGAAGACCCATTCTGCGATGCGCTGGTCATCCAGACCGCCATCGAGAACTTCACCATCTCGCGGATTCTAGTCGATAATGGGAGTTTGGTCAACGTCGTCTTCAAGAAGGCGTTTGACGAGATGAAGGTGGAGGCCAGGAGGGTGTTGGCCTCGGATGGTCCCCTATTTGGCTTTTCGGTAGAAAGAAGGAGGTAGAGGGTGGAGTGGGGCTCCATGTGACCCTCGGAGGGCAGTCCCAGAACTGCCGCTTCGTGACAGTGGATGCCCCGAGCAGCTACAGCGCCATCTTCGGATGGCCTCTCATCAGCGCATTTCGATGCATCCCTTCCACCTTCCACCAGTGTCTCAAGTTCAACGCGGGTGGAATCCAGGTCTGGGTCCGGGGAGACCCCAAGGTGGCGAGACAGTGCAATGTGACGGCTGTCAACACCATCAACTGGATGGGAGAAGCGAAGGAGTGGGATAAAGTGATGGAGGAGGCGGCAGAAGCCGGAGGTGAGGAGGGAGCAGAGGAGAGGATGGAGAAAGAGGAAGTTTATGCCCAGGAAGGGGTCGCTGAGAGGCCCAGGGTGGAGAGAGGAGAAGAAGAGGAGAAAGAAGAGGGTGCCCGGGAAGGAAGGGCGGAGGAGTTGATGATGGTAGGGGAGGAAGAGACGGAAGAGGGAACCCAAGCGCTCGCTTGCAGCGGGGAGAAAGAAAGTGCTTGGGGAGAGCAATCTAGACTGGAGGCCATGGAGGTCGTGGAGCTTAAGGTCACCACTCGGCTTGGGGTGGTGGAGAAGGTCCGGATCAGCAGAGAGCTTGGTTCGGAGGAGCATGCTGAGATCCTAGCATGTGTGCAGAAGAATGTGGATGTCTTCGCTTGGAGCGCCACAGAGATGCCCGGGATCGATGCGGATGTGGCTTGCCACCGCCTCAAACTTGACCCCGGCACCCGCCCCATCCATCAAAAGAGGAGGGCCATAGCAGACAAGTTGGAAGGACCCATCCGAGAGGAGGTGGGTAAGCTCCTGCAGACAGGTTTTGTATCAGAGATCCAGTATCCAGGCTGGGTCTCCAACGTGGTCATGGTGAAAAAGGAAGGAGGTAAGTGGATAATGCGTATCGACTTTTCACTACTTAATAAATCATGCCCGAAAGATGGCTACCCCCTGCCTAGAATCGACGTGCTGGTTGACTCAGCCGTCAGTTTTCCTGTAATGTCTTTCTTAGATGCTTTTTCAGATTATCATCAAATCCGCATGCACCCCCCGGACATCAAAGATATCTCCTTCATCACGGGGGACGGATGTTACTGTTATAAGATGATGCCCTTCGGGCTCAAGAATGCAGGTGCCACGTACCAGAGGATGATGGATAGGGTCTTTCGCGAACAGAAGGGAAGAAACTTAGAGGTTTATGTTGATGATCTCATGGTGAAAAGTCGGGACCTTGGGTCTCACCTCCGAGACCTTGAGGAGACGTTTGGGACCCTGCAGAAGTACAAGATGAAACTCAACCCCTTGAAGTGTGTCTTCGGGGCTGGCCGAGGGAAATTCCTAGGTCACTTGCTCACCCCGGCGGGGGTGGAGCCTAACCCAGACAAGGTTAAAGCGATAATAGAGTTGGGGTCGCCGAGAAACCCGAAGGAGGTTCAGATCCTCACGGGGAAGCTGGCTAGACTCAGCAGGTTCCTCTCTAAGGCAGGAGAGAAGTGTGCGCCCTTCTTCAAGGTGCTAAGGGGCAACAAAAAATTTGAATGGACCCCGGAGTGTGAGGAAGCTTTTCAGGCTTTGAAAGAACAACTCACCCAAACCCCCCTACTTCAAGGGCCGAGACCAGGAGAAGACCTATCCCTCTACCTGGGAGTAGGATCCGAGGCAGTAAGTTCAGTACTGATCCGGGAGGAAGGAAGAAAGCAATTCCCTATTTACTATGTCAGCCGAGTGCTGAGGAAGGCGGAGCTCTGGTACCCCATTTTGGAGAAGTTGGCTTTCGCATTGGTGGTGGCGGCCTGGAGGCTCCGGCCCTACTTCCAGGCACATTCGATCAAGGTAGTGACTGATCACCTGCTTTGCAAAGTTATGGAAGGGGTGGAACACTCGGGAAGATTGGAAAAGTGGTCCGTGGAGTTGAGTTAGTTCAATGTTACGTTCGTGCCCAGGGCGTCGATCAAGGCCCAAGCAGTGGCAGACTTCATGGCTGACTACACAACCGAAGTGGGGGAACATGAACCGCCTCCCCCAGTGGCATGGAAAATGTTGGTGGATGGTGCGTTAGGAAAGCACTCCTATGGAGGGGGAATCATCCTGGTAAGCCCTCAAGGGACAAAGATCGAACAAGCTTTGAACATCCACTTCCCAATTACCAATAACCAAGCTGAGTACGAGGCGATGATAGCAGGCCTTCGGCTGGCCCAGGAACTAGGAGTGCAAGATGTGGAGGTCTCGACGGACTCCATGGTGGTGGCATGCCAAGTCCGGGGAGAGTTTGAAGCAAAAGATCCGACTCTCCAGCGGTACCTGGATAAGGTCAAGGGATTCATCGGGCGATTTCGCACTTTCTCCATCAAACACGTGTCGAGGGAGGAGAGCACCCCCGCGGACCTCCTAGACAAGTTCGGTCCCCGAGCAGGGGGAACGGTTTCGGAACTCTTCCGACCCACCATCGATGAAGGAGAACTGATGGAGATAGATCAGCGGACCTCGTGGATGGATCCTTTCATCACCTTCCTATCATCAGGAAAGTTCCCTGAAGAGGACATAGACAGACAACACTTCAGGTATAAGTCAGCATATTATTCCCTACATGCAGGAGGGTTGTATAGGAAGACGCTCTCGGGACTCCTGGCCCATTGTGTCTTCGAGGAGGAGGTTCCGAGAGTCCTGGAAGAAATCCACTCCGGGGAGTGTGGCAGTCACTCCGGGAGCCGAACCCTGGAGGGGAGAGTGTTGAGACAAGGCTACTTTTGGCCTACCCTCAGCAAAGATGCGGCGGAGTTCGCAAGGAGGTGTTCAAAGTGCCAGCTCTACGCCCCGCTCCAACTCCTCCCAGCCCAGAGGCTCCGGACCATCACAGCTCCCTGGTCCTTCGCCATATGGGGGTTGGACCTAGTCAGCCCTTTCCCTCAAGCTAGTGGCCAAATGAGGTTCTTACTGGTCGTGATCGATTATTTCTCTAAGTGGGTAGAAGTGAAGGTGCTCGCCAAGGTAACATCTCAGGTTGTGAAGAATTTTGTGTGGGGAGAAATAATTTGCAAGCACGGCCGCCCCTGGCTATAGTGACGGACAATGGGCCACAATTTTCTAGCGAAGAATTTGTTAGCTTCTGCACCCAGCTTGGCATCGACCTCAGGTTCGCATCGGTTCACCACCCGAGAAGCAATGGCCAGGTGGAGGCGGCAAACAAGGTCATCGTCAACCTACTAAAGAAGAAGGTGGAGAACCTTCGAGGTAACTGGGTAGAGCAGCTTCCATTCGTCCTCTGGGCCTTGAGGACTACTCCGAATACCGCCACTGGAGAGACCCCTTTCAAACTTTCTCATGGGTCCGAGGCTGTCGTTCCCGTAGAGTTCGAAGTAAAGACCCCCAGGGTGATCGCCGCAGGTGAGGGGGGCGAAGAGTGGCTAGTGGCTAATGATGAGGAACAAAGGCTATCCTTGGACCTGGTGGAGGAGCTCAGGGACCTGGCCACCGTCAGGCAGGAGGAAGTCAAGCGGCGAATGGCCCGATACTTTGACAAAAACATCCGAATAAAGCACTTCCAGAAGGGAGATCTGGTCCTGAAAAAGGTCGACGCGGCCGGAAGAGGAGCCGCGGCAGGTATGCTTAACCCCAATTGGGAGGGTCCGTATATTGTAAGTGAAGTGCTCAAGTCGGGGGGATATCATCTCCGAGATGTGGAAGGGGTACCTCTTGGCCGAGCCAGAAGTGGAGACAATTTGAAGCGATTCTACCCTTGAAAGTTTTATTATGATATTAACTGAATATTTTACTCCTCCACTTGATAGTTGCAACTATTATGCGAGAGCAAGCAAGGTGACAAGTATTGATGCTGGAATGCCCCAGATCGATTCCGCTCCCGGGCTCTCACTAGACGGGGGGTTTCAGGTTGATCTCTGGAGAGGCTGGCAAAGTGACAAGTATTGATGCTGGAATGCCCCAGATCGATTCCACTCCCGGGCTCTCACTAGACGGGGGGTTTCAAGTTGATCTCTGGAGAGGCTGGCAAGGTGAAAAGTATTGATGCTGGAATGCCCCAGATCGATTCCGCTCCCGGGCTCTCACTAGATGGGGGGTTTCAGGTTGATCTCTGGAGAGGCTGGCAAGGTGACAAGTATTGATGCTGGAATGCCCCAGATCGATTCCGCTCCCGGGCTCTCACTAGACGGGGGGTTTCAGGTTGATCTCTGGAGAGGCTGGCAACGTGACAAGTATTGATGCTGGAATGCCCCAGATCGATTCCGCTCCTGGGCTCTCACTAGATGGGGGGTTTCAGGTTGATCTCTGGAGAGGCTGGCAAGGTGACAAGTATTGATGCTGGAATGCCCCAGATCGATTCCGCTCCCGGGCTCTCACTAGACGGGGGGTTTCAGGTTGATCTCTGGAGAGGCTGGCAAAGTGACAAGTATTGATGCTGGAATGCCCCAGATCGATTCCGCTCCCGGGCTCTCACTAGACGGGGGGTTTCGGGTTGATTTCTGGAGAGGCTGGCAAGGTGACAAGTATCGATGCTGGAATGCCCCAGATCGATTCCGCTCCCGGGCTCTTACTAGACGGGGGGTTTCAGGTTGATCTCTGAAGAGGATGGCAAGGTGACAAGTATTGATGCTGGAATGCCCCAGATCGATTCCGCTCCCGGGCTCCCACTAGACCGGGGGTTTCAAGTTGATCTCTGGAGAGGCTGGCATCTTGACAAGTATTCATGCTGGAATGCCCCAGATCGATTCCTCTCCCGGGCTCTCACTAGACGGGGGGTTTCAGGTTGATCTCTGGAGAGGCTGGCAAGGTGACAAGTATTGATGCTGGAATGCCCCAGATCAATTCCGCTCCCGGGCTTTCACTAGACGGGGGGTTTCAGGTTGATCTCTGGAGAGGCTGGCAAGGTGACAAGTATGGATGATGGAATGCCCCAGATCGATTCCGCTACCGGGCTCTCACTAGATGGGGGGTTTCAGGTTGATCTCTGGAGAGGCTGGCACGGAGGTGGATTCCTCACGAAGGTGGGTCAGAAAGTCGCAGGATTGACATGTCTTCAGTACTATCCAGGGCTTTCTCGCTCGACGAGAAGAATGGATTTCGCACAGCAATAAAGGGGCCAACGTGACCCTCACAGGATGACCTCTTAGGAGAGGTATCGCGAGCTGTATCCGCGAGAAGACCTGAAAGAACTCCAATGGAGGGAGAGGGGTTCTCGCCGGGAGGGGGTATATCGTGCGAGACCTTAAAAGAAGGGGTAGTCCTAAACCCCAAACCCAAGGTACATCGGAGAATCCACGCCAAGACGTGAGGAAAAGCGATACTAAGCGAGAGCGGAGTCTACGCCATAACCGTAGAAGCACGCGAGAATCAGCTTGGCGTGAACGACAAAAAATATGCGGCAACGCGATATAAACATGCAAATAATGAGGCAGAAGAGATGAACAAGGCATATAGAGGCTATGTTTGCACTTAAACAGTCCAATTACAATTTGCGGCGATCTCGCCAGCCAAAATGGAAACAAAAACAAAATGTCGACGATTCTCAAGAATCGCTCTCCGACTCCTCCTCGTCGTCGCTGCTCTTCACCAGCGCGAGAGGGATAAAGAGCCCCGAGGTGACGTCTTCTAATGTGATGTCGGCCGCGTCGGCAGACATTAGGCCGGCCACCTTCATCGCGTCGAAGATGTAGCGTGCCGACTCGATTGACCCCAGGTGACTCTCCTCATCCCGCGCTCGCCGCTCTTCCTTCAGGCGGCGGGGAGAAGGGGGAACGACGGCACGGGCGAGCTCGCAATTTAGAGCTTTTAGCCCGGCCACCTCGCCCTCCAGGTCCTGGATACGAGCGTCGACTCTTCCAGCAGCCTCGACATCCTGTAAGTAAGATAAGTTAAGGGAGCGAAATGGCCGAAGGAGAGGAGGGTGACGAGATCTAGGTAACTCACCACACCGCTCTCTACGGCGAGCAGCTTCTCCTTTAGCTGCGCGTTCTCGGCGAGAAGCCCCTGATAGGACCTCACGAGCTCCACATTCTGTTGCTCCAGTTGCAAGCAACGTCTCCCCGTCATGTGGGCGAGCTCTGCGGAGCGCAACTGAGACCTCGCGCTCTCGAACGCAAGGGTCCTCGCAGTCTCATCTTTGTAAGCCCCCGCGTCCTCGCGTCCATAGAGGACAAACGAGAAATCAAAGGCATGACCGCTGACGGTCGCCTTCTCCACCCAGGTAGGGAGGATGGTGGAGATGTCCGCCCGGTTCGTCTCCGGCTTCATGTTCACCAAGAGTTCGCCGGTCTCATCCCGGCGCCTCTGGCCGAGGCCGAAGTTGTAGTGGTTGACGGGGATGGGTGGAGTGGAGGTTCTGGCAGCCTCCTAGCTAGGATCGTCTTTCTCAACTCCCGCGGGGAGGCCGGTAAGGTCGAACTCATGAAATGCGGCCTCGCCAGGCTCCTTCCCCTTCAAGGAGGCGAGCGAGAACCGACTCTTCTTATTCTTTTTCTTCGACGGGGATTTTGGGGGAAGGCCATGGCTACTAGAAGCCCCCGATCTCTTGCGAGAGGATGGCTCACCTGGTGTGATGGCGTCTAGACAAGCCTCCGCCGCCATGGTCGCGAGAGAAAGGGTAGCGTCGGTCTTCTGATTGCTCGTGTAGGGGGGATGGAGGGGGAGATCTCGCTCGCCTAAAAGGTGTTGGAATTACAATAAATACAGAGTTACTTGGAATAGCAGAATTTATTGAGCGAGATCTTTACCTTCCCCAGCGAGCACTGGAAGCAGTGAGTCGAGGTTGCGGCGGAGATGAACAACCTCGAAGTTCTTCTTGCAGAAGAACTGATAAAGGACGGCGTCATGGTCGCCGAGGGCAGTGGGCCGATAGGTGGTCTCGCCGTGTTGGACTGGCGAGATAGGGATATTGCCGAAGTTCCCCTTGACGAGGAGGAACTTCTGGGACCAGAAGTGGGCCTTGTTGACGGTCTCGACGACTTTAGGACCCGAGCCCACGAAGTAGGCGGTCCCGTCCTTATAGGCGCGGAAGGAGAACAGCTTCCAAAAAATCGGAAGGCTGAACTCGATGCGCTCCTCGCGCAGGTAGCATGCGAAAGCTGTAACCACCGCAATGGCATTAGGGGTAAGCTGACCCGGGACAATGCCATAATGCTTGAGCACCTGGCGAGCAACAAGAAAACCAGGATTAGTTTATATAATGAGCGAGACTTGACCTGTAGAGAATAATAAATGATAGAGAATGATTATTGCCTAGAGGATTTCCGGCCACAAGGGGAGACGCAAGCCGACCACGAAATGAGTGGTGGGGATGGCCAGCTCGTCGACGAGTTGCGCGTTGATCACGTCGTCCTCGCTAGGGCGGCGCGCCGCGAATGGTGGGGTGACGTAGTCGGCGCCGCGGTGAAGTATTCCTCATCTATCAGGTTGCAATGAAAGAAGTCATGCTCGGCGAAAGCCTTAGCAATCTTTCGCCGACCCTCCGACTCATTGGCATCACCGCCCATTTCGAAAACCTGCGAGAAAGGAAATAGAAAGAGAATGGGAAGGAGCGAGAGCTCTGAAGCAGAGGAGGAAGAAGGTTGACAGTAAATGCGGTGGTTGACTCGGCTATGACATCCTATTTATAGCAAAAGTAAAAGGGCGGGAAGAAGCCCAACCGCCGGTGAGCGCGGTTAGCCAAAACATCACATCATGACCGCGGGCGAGAAAGGCCTGCGAGGTTAGTACAAGCAACATATTTGCGAGAACAGCACAAGCAAACATAATGGCGTAAGGGGGGGGGGGGGGGGGGGGGGGGGGGGCGCCGCGAGATACATTTAGCGAGAACGGAGGCTCCTCGCGAGTACAATATAACATGAAAAAGAAACGGACATGTTAGCAGCGAGCGGAACTAATAAAAAGCTAGTAATAATTATTATCATACGAGATAAAGCCAATATATGAGTTGGAAGCCATTGCGAGATTGTCCAGAATAGCGTCACTCATTGACAGGTAATAAGAGTTCGCGACAACGTAGAAGTTAGCGAGAATCATAGGGCAACCACTTCCACCTACCCCCACCCCACGACCCCTAGAATTGTAGTAATCCTTGGCCGTGCGGCCCTCCCGTTCCATGAGGAAGGCGTAATCCCTCATCCTCGCTATGTGCACCTCCGGCGTCATGATGTTCTCATCGTGATCACGTTGTCTCGCGGCCCGAAGCCTCGCACACTCTTCCATCAAGACAGCATGCCTATCCTCAGTGGCCTCTCTGTCCCATCTCGCTTGCAGGTTGAGATCCATCAGCATCCGACCATGTTTTCTAAGCAACTCTGCAGCTCATTGTTTCATCGTCTCAGGATCTCGCGGATCCCCTAAGAAGTCTTCCACTTGGTCAGGGAGGGGGGACATCTCGTCGTCGCCCAACTCAGAATCGGTAGGCGGATTTTCAGAATTCTCTGTGAAACATTACGAAAAGATTAGGGGGCGCCGTCGGAATGCTTACCCAGAGGGGGGCGAGAAGTCTCAGGGCGGCCCTGGAAGACATTACCATAGTGGGGGTAGAGATATTTACCCAGGCCAGGAGGGTAGACAACGCTGTTGGACGAAGGGATCTTTGGCGGTATAGAGCCGTCGGTCTCCTCGCTCGTCAGGAGGTTGAACCCTGGCGTATCTATAGTTTTGTCGGGAGGAGGCAGAGACGGAGGCCGCGATGCCTGGCGAGCCGAGGACTTTCGGGGCGAGACTATAAGAAGCAGGGAATAAAGGTCAGATAGTTGACAAAAGGAGGGCTGGCATGCGAGATTAAGGGCGTACCTGCAACATTTTTCCCAGCAAGGTTTGTATCCGCTGACGGACTATTGCGAGACCCACCAGCAGGTTCGCCAACGTCCTCGTTCGGCAAAGCATACTACAAGTAAGCAAGTCGTTAGAGCAAATCTATTGGTTTAGCTAAAGGAGTAATTCCTACCTTCGCGGGGAGGGGTTATCGGAGGGAGAATCCACCAACACAGAGTCGCCCCCGGTTTGGCGGATCGCTTTCGCGTTCTTGGTCTTTGGCGTCACTGCAGGGGGAGGGCGAGACATCCAGGCGGGAACTTTTACCGTGGAGGACAGCCCGCCAGCCATGGCAGCCCTTAAGCGAGCTTCAGCTTCTTCGGAAAGCGGCATCTCCTGGCAGCTACAGTACGGGATAAAAAGAAAGAAAAGGAAGTGACGGCACACGTCATTGAGGACTCGGGACGATATTTATTGCCCTCAGGGTGGGCCCTACCAAAGATTCTTGACAGATCATCAAGGTCCTGGCGAATACCAGGGGTTGGATGTTTCTTCGCGAGCCTAAATAGCCTCGCGAAGAGCGGGGATTGTGCACAACCCCGATATTCGCCAGGCGAGGAGGCGCGGTTTAATAAGGCAACATGATGAAGGGAGTAATAAGAGAGGAGGGCCATAAGGCCAAAGACCTCGCGAGAGGGGCCTTGGAGAAGTCTCTCCCGGAAGGCTCGCAGAGAGGCGAGCGAGAAGGGTCGGCGAGATGAACGCACACGGGCAGTTTGAGGAAGCTTTCTGAGCTCGACGAAAGGAGTCCCACGTTCGACGAACTCTCTCGTGTTTGTCGAGCTCACCTGCGGTCGTCGAGCTCACCATTGTTCGGCGAAATCATCAGAAGTCGACAAAGTGTTCTATGCTCATTAAAGCTAAAGGGATGGTCTCGTAAGAGGAGTCGCGAGATCCTGATCTCGGCACATATCTTCAAAAGACTGGACCTATGTTCGGTAAAGAGGTGTTCAGCGAAATGTGCTCAGTGCGTGACAAAGTCAAGTGGCGATCTCACGGGAAGGCTCGCGAGACCGGGCCTCAGCGTCCGGCGAGCTCAATTCTATGTGTTGGATCGGTCGGCGCCCTTAGAGGGGGGGGGGGTGAATAAAGGTTTTCAAAAACTTTAAATTATATTTAGAAAAACTTCGGAATATTGCAATAATAAAATAAGAAGTCAAGTAAAAGAGAGACAAGCTTTATTGATATTAACTAAGTTTTACAAAACTTGATCTCAATGGCGCTAGAGATCGGAGGCGAATAATAAAAACTCTTTTTCGTTTTCTATACCGACTCGTATCCCCACGAACCGGTTGGCTTTAGCCGATCTCTCCCTAGATACGGCCTCAAGCCGCTCTAGTCAATCTATCCCCAGAAAGGCCTCGAGCACCCCCTAGACCTAGCCTAGATCTAGTCGCCAACATGAGGCGAATTTCAGCCCTAAGTCCTACCCCAGACCTAGTCGCCAACACGAGGCGATTTCACTACCGTTTATAGAAAAGATATGAAATGAAAAGACAATAATATAAAAACTCCCTCTATGTTGATCTCTTGGAGAAGTGGACGAAGGTTCGCAGAGTATGATCGTAGTCGATGCAGCCTTTCGTCACGATGATGACGCGTGTTGAAATCTTCTCCACGGATCTCCTTAAGGCTTTATGGAATTGTGGGAGTATCGCTCTGAATCTTCCTCTCTCTGCTATGGCACGAAGCTCTGGAGTTTGGGATTGGAGGAGGATGAAGAATTCGGAGCCAAAGCATCCAATTTATAGCCTTTACGCTACCGCCGGCGCTAGCGCTACTGCCGGCGCTAGCGCTACCGCCGGCGCTAGCCCGGAGTAGGAAACGTTTTGCGCGGCAGGATCTTCAATTCGTGGCAACATATTGCTCCATGCCTCTTGTGCGCCATGCTACCGCCAGTGCTAGTAGCTAACGCCGGGCACTAGCTCCTTTTAAAAACGATGTCAGAATCGTGCAGATCAACGCTAGCGCCGGGCGCTATCGCTACCGCCGGCGCTAGTGAGCTTGTTCGAATTTTGGCCTCAATTTTGGGGGCAGACACCATGAGTACTCCTTGAATCATATGGTCTATGTTAACCTGCACACTTGAACACACAAGATCAAATACACATAGGATTTGTTATTCTCAAACCTAGGAGATGCGGAAGACCATGTTCCAACAAACTCCCCCTTTTGATAATAACAAATCCATTAATGATAAAACAAAGCATTAATAAATAAGCATGATGAGACTATATTTGTGTGTATGTGAGAGTGATGACTTTAGGATAATTATTGATTTTAGCATTTAGAATTGCTCCCCCTAAATATATGCTCCCCCTATGTGAATGCTCCCTTAATATGTATGCTATCAACTGAATTTGTCATGTTGGGTTTATGATAGCGGGTTACATTTATCATTGTTAGTTCTCCCCCTTTTGCATTTTATCATGTTAGTTCTCCCCATTTGTTATTAGCAAAAGTGGGTAGGGAAACAAAGCACTAAAAAATGTGTAAATAAAAGAGAAGGCATGATCGAGCTTTTTAAGTAAATGATAAGGAGTTTTAGACTTGTCTTTCATTGAAAATGATCAGAGTTATGACTTATTTTATCCCTTTTGTTTGTAGTTCTCCCCCTTTTATAAATCAGAGTTTAGCAAAAAAATAATGATTTTCCCTTTAAATAAGAGTTTTAAGCCAAAAAAAATCATGATTTCCAAGTAACCAATCTACCCAGATAATATGTCAACACCCTAGCCCCGTACTAAGTGACGGATGGGCATGAGGAGCTGCAAACATGCCGTAGGTTGGGGTGTTAATCCCATATGCAAACACTAGACAAAAACTTAACCTAGCACTCTTTCCCCCCAGTGCCTCGCAAGGCCCCACTGGAACCCTCCCCGGTTAAGGACAAGACATGACTAGAGATAAGGTTATCTAATGTCTACAACCCTACGCCCCCGCTATGGTGAGAAATGAAGTCATGGATAACAATTATTGGAAACATTAAGCATTTAAATCTAATGGGAAAAATCATTGCATATGGGTTTATATTTTTATTTGAATTTTTGAAATAAAACTCACATAGCTATATTGAAATTCATGAATGAATCAGAGTTTGAGTATTGCGGAAGATTTCGAAAAAGAAACATCATAATACTAAATAAGAGTTTAAGTTAAAAAAGAGATGTTTTATAAGCAATATTTCACTTGTTGGAGGAGTGTTTAGAATAGAAATAGATCATAGTTATAAGCAAAAAAAATTCAACCAATATAAAGTTTACCAAGCAAGTCTACCACTTGTTGCAAGAAAGGAATTTAAAGATTCAAGTGATGATGCAGACAAGATGAAAGATTTTAAATAAGTATTAAAGTGCAAGGTAAAACAATTATATGGTTATGATGCGGAAGACATATAGAAGTACAAAAAAAACATCTTATGGTAATCAATGATGGTTCATAAAAAGATATATGAGTTCAATTTCAAAAAGAAGATGTTTTTGTAAATCTTTTTTGCATTTAACATTTTTGTTTTGACAATACAGTAACCAAGCATGAAATAATCTTATCAAAAAGAGATTACTACAATGTTACTTTAATTCACAATTTCAAAACATACCAAACATTGTAGAAAGCATGCTAGGTTATCTAGTGCATTTCATAAATAAAGAGTAGTATAGAATTAGCATTAGGATCCAATACTCATGAGAAGAAGTGTTATGGAAGATAATGATGTGCATAAAAGTGTATTTTGAATAGAGTAAACAAATGTTTTAATCAAAAATACAAGTAATATGTAAAGTAAAGAGCACAATAAAACACAAATAATTTTACTTCCACTCACTTCAATGCACAAAGAAAAAATGTACAACTACCAAGGTGCTCTGCACACACAATGCTCATCAAGACTTATCAGGGTGCAAAGTAGTGCTTGGGGGATCACATAGTTTATTTTGAATTTTGAGACTTGTGATCCGGTGTACTTTAAGAGAAAGTGGTTTTTCTTATTTTTGAAAGAAAGAGTTGATTTGCACAAGACACTTTATTATTCTTTCCATGGTGCTCAACCTCACAACGCTTATTTAGACTTATCAGGAGGTTCAAGTAGTGCTTGGTGGAGTTATCTTTGTCACTTTATTTTATGATTTTGTTTTGTACAAAGTTCTCTGAATACACTTGTTTTGCAAACCAATATAGTTTATGAAAAAGATAACCACTTTTCTTAACTTTTAAAAGTGCAAATAAAGGTTGTGTAGGCAAGATACTTGTGCAATTTTAATTCATTGTACTATTACAAAACATACACAAACATTCTTAGATTAAACACATAAGTAGACAATGCCAAAATAAGTGAGTGAATTGCGATCATTATCAAACATAAAACATTACTCATACTTAGAGGCATGCTACGCATAGTTCCACACAACTTTTTCAATATAAATTATGCACATATTAATAGACATATCTAAGCATGATGAAAACAATGTTCAAAGTAGTTTGAAAAAATAAATTGCAACATTATAGAAGTTTTGAATAATAGATTAACTCATACTTGATTTTTACATTAAAGTCCATACATATATTTTTGAAAAATAATTTTTATTTAAAGTTTGAACTTATAAAATTGATCTTGGACTTCACTACAACAAACTGCACCTGTTGTAAGGACTGGAATGTAACTGAAACACAGTTTGTTACTAATAGTTATATTTAGTAACAAAGTTTTTTTGTTGTTACAAAAAAGTACTTTTTTGTAACGAATATTTTAAATTTTGTTACAATAATAATTAATTCGTTACTATAACTGTAAGTATTTGTAACAATACTAATGTTACGTTACAAATAGAAAACTTTTCTCACAATAAGTATCAATTGTAACCACATCATGAAAGTTTTTTGTGACAAAGACATTGTCCTTACTAATAGTAATATTTTATTATTAAAGTTTTGTTACAAAAAATGTATCATATTTTATTTTCAATTTTTGTACTATTTTATTATCAAAGTTTTGAATTATTATTTTTTTTTTGAAAAAAAAAATATTTTGTATGCACGCGACAGTACCCCGCCTCGATAGTGCTCTAACGTGACGACAGTACTCCTACAACTCGCAAACATCCATGCGCGGCTTTCGCAGATATGTGGTACTATTGCGACATGTATTTTTGCGCGTACGCGGGTTTTAATAAATCTTTAACTTTTTATAAAAGTTTTTCTGCCTCTCTCTTATGCAGTTCTATCTCTCTCTCACATGAATGAATGAAATATACGGATAAAAATTTCCCTCCAAAAATTTTTGAACAAAACAAGACTAAAAATTAAAAATATATTAAATGTAAAAATGAATGCAAATTAATATGACATTAATTTTTTAATATAATTTTTAAATTACAATAAAATCACGCACAAACCCGCGTGCACGCAAATGCACTCTCGCGCGCACGCAAATGCACTCTCGCGCGCACGCAAATGCACTCTCGCGCGCACGCAAATGCACTCTCGCGCGCACGCAAATGCACTCTCGCGCGCACGCAAAAGCACTCTCGTGCGTGTAGTTTTCCTTTTTTTGCTTGAGAGCTAGCGCGTATTGCATGTGTCGGGGCTCAAACACAGACATATGCACACACACAAACACAGACAACCAAACACACAAACATCCATTTGCGAGCTGTATGTAGCAATGCCTTTCACGTACGGCCGCCGCCGTTGTCTCCCCTCTCTTCGACGGTCGCCGCCGCCGTCACCTCTCTCTTTCACGGCCGCCGCCATCGTCGTTCTCTTTCTCGGCCGTCGCCGCGCGCCGTTCTCTTCCTCTAGTTTATTAAGTTTTGTCTATTTCCTTCCCTCTCACATTAATGAAATATATGGAGGAAAATTTCCCTCCATAAAATTTTGCACAAAACAAATCAAAAAATTTAAAACATATTAATATAATTTTTGAATAAAAATAATGATCGCGCACTGGCCCCGCATGCACGCATATTTTTTCATTGTGCGCAGGGGTGAAATAATTGTACACTTCGAGCGCCCATTTTTCGCTCAAGCACGTGCTTTTCACTCGGATGCGCGTTTTATTTCCCGAGCACGTTTTTTTTCAGTCGCGCGCATTGCACTAGCTCTATCTTTTTTGCTCGGGAGCATAAATAAATTTATCAGCGCACACGTTTTTTGCTCGGGAGCTAGCGTTTTAATGAAAATATATGTCATATATATATATATGGCAATGTTATAAGCACACCAGTTTTGGCTATTGACACACCAATTTTTATGAGTTATTATGCGCCTTTTGAAAATACGTCTTATACATGCATTTTTAGGAGAAGTGTTCAACACGAAAATTGTAGATCTCGTCGAGATCTACAATTTTGTGTTGAACATTTTTCCTAAAAATGCACGCATAAGACGTATTGCCGCCCTGATCGTAACTATAGCGAATTTTTGGAAATTGGTGTACGAATACCCCTTGTGCGTACATTTTTAGGAAAAGTATTCAACACGAAAGTTGTAGATCTCGACGAGATCTACAATTTTTGTGTTGAACACTTTTCCTAAAAATGCATGTACAAGGCGTATTTTCAAAAGGCGCGTAATAACTAATAGAAATTGGTGTGCCAATAGCCAAAACTGGTGTGCTTATAACATTGCAATTGTCCTATATATATTGATTGATGGATGACACGTGCTTTGATGAAAATAAATGTGTAATGAAATTCATAAATACATGTCAAATGAATTCATAAATACAACACGTTGTTCAATAAAATTTACTTTTTAAATAAGATCTATGTTTTTTTAAAATAAGAATTACCCCCGCTCAATTTTGTCCGCTCTCAGGAGCTCGATCAACTGACAGTGCAGATGAGGCCCATGTTCCCCGCTCGACAAATACCCCCGCCTCGACATTGCCCGACAGTGCACATGAGCTTTAAATAAGATTTATGTATTTTTAAATAAGGTTTATCCGTTTATGTATTTTTTAAAAGTAAGAATTACCCCGCTCAATTTCGTCCGCTCTCAGGCGCTCGATTAACTGAATAAAAAATAATTGAATATTAATTTAATTTTCTCACCGAACACAAACACACACACACACACACACACACACACACACACACACACATACAAACACAGACACGCAAACACAAACACAGTCACAGACATAGATACAGACTGACATCGACACGGACATAGTCAAACACAAACACAAACACGCATAGACACGCAAGCAAAGACACAAACACACATTGACACAGACCCAGACAAGCACGTGTACATACAGACATAGATACATAGACACAAACACATGGACATAGACACAGACTTGTATAGATACATGGACACATACATAGACACATGGACCGACACACATACGTACGTACACAAACACAGACACATACAGACACAAACACATAGACACAAACACAGACACATGGACCGACACATATACGTACATAGACACTCACAGACACAGACACAGACAGTCACAGTCACACACACACACACACACAATAACGCCACGACAAACACACACAAACACCAAAGACAGGCACACACAAACACCAAAGACAGACACACACATACATTTGTGTACACACACACACAAACACACACAAACAAAGACACACACAGACACATGCAGATACACGTAAAACACACAGACACACATACATAAAGATACAGACACACACATGCATAAGCAAATATAGATTATGCACAGACACAGACACAGACCCCATGCAACATGCACACACACACACATATGCACAATCTCGATTTTGAGTCGAGCTCGAGTTCAATGAGCTCAATCTCGAACTCGAGTTCAATGAGCTCAATCTCGATTTTGAGTCAAGCTCGAGTTCGTTGAGCTGGAGCTCGATTACTACTCGAGCTTCAGCTCAGATATTTTTGATCATGATGGCGCGAGAGCCATCTCTCGAGCTCGAGCAAAAAATAAAGAAAATTTCATGATATTGTGCATGAAATTTTTGGCGGGAAATTTCCCTCCACACAGACATACATAGACACAATAACACACAGATAATCACACACATGCACAGACACACAAAGACACACAGACACATCCCCACACTGCACACATACGCATAGACATAGACAAACAGATAGACACAGACACAAACACAGACAAAAACACATACTGACAAAGACAAAGACACAGACAGACACAAACACAGACATTGACTTATACATACACAAACACAGACACACAAACAAACATGCACATGCACAGACAGACGCATAAACACAGACAAACATAGACACACTGACACACACACACACACATGCACACAAACACACACACACAAACACAAACACAAATACACACATACATTGACACAATAACACACAGACAGACAAACACATGCACAACATACAGACACACAGACAGTATGTATTTTTCTTAATGGCGGTCATAACTAGTGTCATGCCAAACAACATTTTTTGGCGATAACATTTTAGTCCAAACTCATTGGAGGAAAATTTTCCACGCCAAAGGAAGACAAAAGTCTTGGGTGGTGTTATTGTTGTATTAATTAAAAAATTAAATTTATTAATTTTAATATTATACATGTCATCGTGAATTTTATGGAGGGAAAAATTTTCCCCCCATAAAAAAATGAAAGCACTCCTCTCCCGCTTAATAACTTCTTTAACGTGGCTAGGGCTTCAATAATCTCTTCCCCGACAACTCTCCTGTCTCGATCTCCTACCCGATCTCTCGTCAAGCGATTTTCATCCAGACCACATCCTCATCGCCGGAAGCGCTCGAGCAGGGACCTCCTTACAAAGTCTTGCTCCCTGATGGTTGTGCATTCACCGTCAAGCACCTCCATTGCTGCACCCTAGGCGAGAATAAGTTACGCGTAGAAATGAATCGGCATGGTAAACTCCGCCATCCCAACCTCGCCCCTCCTCGGATTCTGCATCATAGACGACGATCGCCTCCTCATCTACAAACACATGGCCAATGACGTGCTCTCCTCCCATATATCGACCTTAACCACCGCCATCAACTGGCCGGCCCGCCTCCGGATGGCCATCTGCTTCCAGGTTTGAACCTCCCCCCTCTTTATCTTTCCCTTTCCCTCTACATAGCGTCATTTGAGTTTCTTATTCTAGGTTTGCACTTGTATCTTCTGTTCCAGTTCTTCAAGAGCTTCTGTTATATTTCTGCATCTAAGACTCAGTCTACAAACCGATCAGGGTAACTGGTAAGCCCCTGCTCTACATAGCTCCATTCTCTATCCCTCTCTCTGTCTTTTTTTTTCTGTTACTCTATGCCCGCCTAGAGTGTAGAAACAGTACATTTTGTGTCTTATTTGTAATGGAATCTTCATGTTAGCTCCTATTTCCCCCTTTTTAAATTTATTTTGTGAGATTTTATGAAGATAGTTCTATGTAGACTGCATATTTGAAGCAAATTAATATATACCATGTAAAGGAATTTGCTGTCGTTGTGATGGTAACCCTTTTCTTCTCAAATAAAGGAATTAGCTCCATTCTCTATCCTTTCATTTATAGTCATTTTTTTGTTTCATGTGTGTTCTGTTGAAAATAGTAAGCTTAATTTGGAAGAAAGGAGAAAATGATTGAAGGGGTGAATTAGCCTCCATTCACTATTGAATATTTATAGAGTAGATTACAGCTTTGCAAGTTACAATAAAATGGCAGTTACAAATGGAAACAAATCAATTTGATTAAAGGCTGAAATTAATAGAGTTGTTATATTGTTGTAATTAGTGCTGCTATTAATTATACCATTTGAACCGGTTGGGGCCACCAAGGATTAATTCCAACATATTCTACGGCTGGAGTGAAGGTACAGAAACTTATTAGTTTTATACTTTTCCCAGTTTAATCCAAAGATTGGGTTGTGTTGGTATAGCATGTTGTTTTGCTTCCTGAAACTGAAATCAACCTTCTCATTCTCATCTGTTTTGATCTCTGCAATTCATTTCTTGTTTAATCAAAAATTTATTTTATGCTGAGATGTTCCATGTTCGGCAGGAGTCAATGCCGTGAAAGTTATGATTTTTTTCATATTAATTATAACAGTCCTAGTGATCAGGTTTTCTGATTAATGACATTCTCATTGAAATTTAATCTTTTTTTTTGTTAATAGATGTTGTTAGTTGTTGATATGATGCCATCTTTAAGTTTTTTATTTGGAATTGACATTTAAACTTATCTAAATTCTATCTAGAGATTAAATAATAATTATTTTCAACAAGCCCTCTCCAATGGCACTTCTTGCATATTGAACATCACTTCTACCTTGTTCAGTTACACTAGCAACTAGAGTAGGAACAGATTATTGAGATCATCACTTGTTTGCAATTTTAAGTTCGACCACACTGCTAAAAAATCCTGCGTCCGCCACTGCTAGGGTGGCGGACATGACGATGAGGTATGGTGCTAATCGTCTCACAAAAAACCTTCAGCATCTTCTTCGTCGGAATGCTAATCTCCATTCGCACACCACCAGCTTCAGTGACTATTCTCCATTTCCAGGTATTTCTACACATACATCCCCAGGTCTGAAGGATTTATTGCCGTTCTTATGTGATCAGCTCAACCAAATAAAGTTTTATCGTACTTCTGCACCTACATCCCTTACATCCTTAGCAGATCTAGAGGTTTTGTTGAATAATAATTATCGACTCTTTAATGTATTCAAAAGTTCCCCCCATGCACTTTTCATCTCCATCTATTAAGATGACGGTTAACATTGAGAAGGCGCAGGAGAAACAAAATAGACAGTGGTTGAAGGGGAGGGCTCGCTGGAATCGTCAGATGGAGGAGCGATGTGGCACTGTCTGTGCTCTCTGATGCGCCATCCTCGATCATTCTAGCGTCGGTGGCATCGGGACAGGTATCAATGGGCGGCAAGGGCGCCGTAAAGACTAATCGATCCAGCAAAACTAGTTCACCATGCGAAGTGCAGGCATAGTGCTCATTTTTATTTTATGCTGAGATGTTCCATGTTCGGCAGGAGATTCATTCTTAAGTTTCGTAATCCTTTGTAGCTATGCATGCCTCCTTTTTAACTGTTAAATCTGGCCATTACCTAGAGTTTTTTTCTCTACACCTCAAACCATGGCCATCATTATACACACTAGATTCTGTTATAGGAGAAAGAATGATCATATTTTGATACGCATCACAGTGAAATATTGTAGTAGAAGTTTTTTTGTTAACACAAGCCTTCATTTATATTGCAGGTTACTTGCAGCAATTGACTCTCTTTTTTGTTATAATAGTAGCTATCAATGTTATACAAAATTCACAAATATGTTTTGGAAGATACATGCAGATTTTAATTTCCTCATTCCTCTGCTGGAGGATTGTTAAATGATTTTGGCAATCCGATTTAATATTTCAGGATGCTGGTTGGTTTTTATTTTCTTTAAAACGCCGCAATATTTGGCGGCGTTTTTTTAAAAAAACGCCGCTAACTTTCGGCGGTGTTTTTTTAAAAAACACCGCTAACTTTTGGCGGTGTTTTTGTAAAAAAACGTCACTAATGTCTCTGAGTTTTCGCGGCGGTCTCTACCACGGTGCTTTTGCGGCATTTTTTCAAGCACCGCGAAAGCTTCCACGGCGCTTGAAAAACACCGCGAAAGTCATACAAAAATGTCGCAGTAGACCTGTTTTGTTGTAGTGAGTACGCCACCCACCCCATCGCTGGTGAATTGGATCCATACTCTCAGCTCACCCATTCATTTTAATTTGTTTCTTTTTGTGTTGGCAGGTTTTTATGTCGATTAGGAAAACATCCATAGTCATTTAGCCAATGTAAATTTTAATTTTTGCTTATCATTGCAATAGTAGCATGGATCATTTTTTCAGGCACCATAAGATCTCCATTCCCAAACAATTTCATATCTTATATTTACTGTGTAATTTTTGATGGTTAAGTCATTTGATCTATAGTTGAATTTTTTAATTGTGTTTTAGTTTTTATTTGCATGTCTACTCTTTTCAGAATTTGCTTCTTTAGTTGTTAAATCCTGTATCGATATCATTTCCATAGTGCATTATTTCCAGTTAAAACATATAGATGGATGTTAGGATGTGTAAGAAATAAGGAATAGAGGGATCTTATGGTGGGTGAACATGAATGCGATTCAATTGCTTTAGTGCTTGCTTCAGGGCTTTATGGTTGCTCATTCTCTCAGGAATGTGAGAGCTTTAGATCTTTATGTTGCATTACTTCCATCATTGTCTCAGGAGTATCAGGGCTTTATGGTTTCTCATCGTCTCATGACTTTGCTTGCAATCAATTTATCATGCCATTTTCCTACTTTTGCAGGTTCCCTGTGAAGATCATTATTCCAGTTCCTGTTGACCACCACTTTTAGTTTCATTACTAGTTCCAATGCTTTTATAAGTACATAAACAAACAGTTTTGGGTTATAGTGTATCTCATGACTTTGCTTGCCATCAATTTATCATGCCATTTTCCTACTCAGAAATGTTTGAATGTTGGCATTGGTTGGAGTAAAATGCCCAGAAAAGCAAGTGTTGCATTGAATGGGCTATCCAATGTGTTTCTTTTGCACATATTTTCTGTTCAATTCCTTCAATAACTTTTTCTGTGATGCTAAATTATTTTGTATGTCAAATTTGTGCATAACTTTTCATGTTTTCTTTGCTCTTTTATTTTTCTCAGAGTGATGAAGAAGGCTATGAAACAGATGGATCAGATTTGCACAGTTCTATGTCCATTCCAGGTTTCTTTCTTTATCTATTCATACATTTTATTGGTTTTGGTTTTTCTTGTATATTTTCTTCTGCACTTATATGTGTTCTAGTAGAAGACACATGCTTATTTAATTAAACAATTATATACATGTGTAGGGCGGCAAGTGTGTATTTTATTGTACGCTTCTTTAATGGGGTGTGTATGGATTATGTATGTATGGATGTGAGTTTGTATGGATGTTTCTGCTTTCATTTATTTGTAGGGTGATCTTAATTGCTCTCTTTTATTTGTAGGGTGCTCGAGCATTGACCAACAAGTGACGAAAGATTCATTAGTCAGAAAGTGATGGACGATTCATTTTTCGAAAAATGACAGAAAATTTATTAGAAACATGTTGATCTTGTAATGTAATATTGTATTATTTTAGAAGAGATGATAATAACTTGTACTCTATGTAATACTTTTTGGTGTGAATAAATACATGTTGATCTTGTTGCGAAATATTAAATATATGCGTGTTTTCAAGATTATTATTTGTAATAAAATCTCAGGTACACAAAAAATAGAAATGGAATATTTTTGATATATAAATGAATTGGCTGTAGCAAGAAGAATGGAAAACAAATGTAACGATTTTTTCGTTACTATTGTTTAATCTATTGTAACGAAATAATGTTTATTATACTTTATTGTAATGAAGTTACTTTATTTTTAGTGAGGAAAAAATAAAACATCTGTAACGAAATAGTTTTAATAGTAACTGTTTTTTTGTGAGGAAAAAAAACATTCGTAACGAAATAATATTTATTGTGACCAATTTATTGTGAGGAAGAATCTCTTTTTGGTGAGAAAGTATCATTTGTTACAATTACTTTATTTGTAACGACATGCATACATTCGTTACAATAACCTTTAGCGTCGAGCTTTAGAGTAGGACCGTTACTTAAAGTTTTTTTCGTTACCAAAGAGTTTTTGTAATGAATTTTGGCACTTATTGTAACGAATTAGGTCCTTACTATAAGTGCAGTTTGTTGTAGTGTGGAGATGTAGTTTTCTCTTTAGAAGGTGAAGGTGGAGAAGGGATTTTTGTAGGAGAGGGAACAACAGGCACAATGTCCTCTAGAGGAATATCCTCAAGTAAGGGTGTCTTGAGTTTGATGTAGCTGGCAGAGAAGCCAGGAGAATGATGCTGATATTCTTCCTCATGCAAGGGTGCCTCAATCCAGACATGCCCTTTTAGGTCATCAGAAAAAGCTGTTTCTTCCTCCCCCTGGACTTCTATATTCTGTACTGCAACAATCTCCCCTTGAACATATGGGACACCTATTCTGAATGCTGAATCCACAGCAAGACCTCCTTTTGTATGATAGGAGGAGGATTCACCAAGGTGTTTGTTGAAGGTGTAATCAGAATGATTGGAGAAGATTTGAGCCTATGGTAAAAGAAAAAAATGAAGTTGATTTAATACTTAAGGATAGTATTTAGAGATTGGAAAAGAGTTAGCCCTAAGCTTTAAGAAAACCTAGATAGGGGCTTTCTGGAGAAACTCTCCCCCTGGTTTATATCCTTCAGAAATGATGTAAACCCTTTTGGCGATAGAGGTTGTTCTTGTAGAAGAACATGAAGCTCAGGAAGAGAGGCAGAGAGGTTGGCCAATTTGGCTTCACAGGTGGTGAGCAAGTCGGCGCACTCATTGGAGAAGGTGGTCAGACGTGTCTGGAAGTCATTCAGAAGTTGTTCCAGAGCATCGTTTATTGTTTTGAGGAGGGCAGATTGAGCAGGGGTTGGCGTCATTGATGCAGAGAGAGAGGTAGAAGATGAAGATTTTGGCGGTTTGGGAGAGTATGAGTTTATGAAATAAGAAGTGTTATTTAAAGGAGGTGAAACGTCAAAAAGGAAACAGAAATCAAGGTATATTGGTTAACCAATCGTCAAAAGAAGAAGGGAATATTTAATTCCAGTTTTATTATGAAGTCGACGTTACGTTGAATTAGAATTGACGCATGGTCGACGTGTCGGAGCATCTGTGACGTTGGTTATTGATGTCGACGTATGCGTCAATATGGAGTCGACGCTCTGTCAAAACATTGTCAGCATAATGTCCTGTCGACGTGGTCGCAGACTTGCGTCGATATTAGATCGACGGTGCGTCGATAAGGGATCGACGTATCTTTGTCTTTAAGAAATCAATGCTAGCGCCGAGTTCCTCTCGACGGTGCGTCGATATGTAATCGACGTGTCTGTAAGTACATGCTTAATTTTTCTGATCTCTTTTAGATTTCCCCAACAATGATGTTTATAAGAATCCATCAAGCATTCCCAAGGTGTTGATAAAGTAAGTATGCTTAGTTTCATCTAAGGGCTTGGTAAAAATATCTGCTCTTTGACTATCTGTAGGAATATATTCTAAGGTTATCTTACCTTTTTCTACATTGTCTCTAAGAAAGTGATGTCTGATCTCTATATGCTTGGTTCTACTATGAAGGACTGGGTTGGATGCTATGGATATGGCACTAGAGTTATCACAATAAATTTTAGAGTTATTGACTTCCAATTTATAGTCAAGAAGCTGATTTTGCATCCAGAGAATTTGTGAACAACAGCGCCCAGCAGCTATATATTCAGCTTCAGCTGTTGAGGTTGAGACTGAAGTTTGTTTCTTACTGAACCATGATATTAATCTATCACCTAGGAATTGGCAAGTACCAGATGTGCTTTTTCTATCAACCCTACATCCAGCATAGTCTGCATCTGAGAATCCTATTAATTCAAAATTTGTTTATGCTGAGTACCACAGACCTAGTTCAGGTGTGCCCTTTAGGTATCTAAGAATCCTTTTTACAGAGGTGAGATGGGATTCTCTTGGATGAACCTGAAATCTAGCGCATATGCAGGCTGTAAACATAATCTCAGGTCTGCTAGCTGTTAGATATAGAAGGGATCCAATGATTGCCCTATATGTCTTTTGATCTACTGATTTTCCCTTATCATCCTTTTCTATAATGGCATTAGTTGCCATAGGTGTTTTCATTGTAGAGGCTGATTCCATACCAAACTTTTTGATTAATTCTTTAGTGTATTTAGATTGTGAGATAAAGATTCCCTCACTGCTTTGTTTCACTTGTAGTCCTAAGAAAAAAGAGAGTTCTCTCATGCTACTCATTTCAAATTTTGATTGCATTAGATTAGCAAATCTTTTACAAAGTTTGGGATGAGTTGAGCTAAAGATGATGTCATCTACATAGATTTGAACAAGAAGGAGTTGATTTTTATGGGTTCTAGTAAAAAGTGTTTTATCTACTTTTCCTCTTTCAAAAGAATTCTCTAAAAGGAAATTAGAGAGAGTTTCATACCAGGCTCTAGGTGCTTGCTTAAGACCATAAAGTGCTTTGTTAAGTCTATAAACAAAGTTAGGTGAGGAGAGATTGACAAAACCTGGTGGTTGCTCTACATACACCTCTTCTTGAAGGTCACCATTCAGAAAAGCACTCTTGACATCCATCTGGTAGACTTTCATCTTCATGAAGGCTGCATAGGCAAGAAAGAGTCTGATTGCTACCAATCTGGCTACTGGAGCAAAGGTTTGAATGTAGTCTATTCCTTCTTCTTGTCTGTATCCTTGTGCTACAAGTCTTGCCTTGTTCCTGACAATTACTCCAGTGGAATCTAGTTTGTTTCTGTATACCCATTTTGTACCAATAACTGGGTAGTTTCTTGGTCTCTCAACTAAGTTCCACACTTTGTTTCTCTCAAATTGGCTTAGTTCTTCTTGCATGGCTATAATCCAGTGAGGATCACAATTTGCTTCCTCAAACCTCTTTGGTTCAACTTGAGATAAGAAGCATTGGAGCATCATCCCATTGGAGACTTGATGTCTTGTTCTTACTCCAGTATTGGGGTCTCCAATTACTTGGGATTGTGGATGATTTTTCATATTGATCCCTGTCCTACTTGAATTTATCAGATGCTCTTCTTCCTCATTAACAATGGGATCATTGTCAAACTGTTCTTCCTAAACTATGTTCTCTTGTGGGAGTTGGTTTTGATTGCTCTTCTCTGAACCTTCTTCATGCTCTTGTTTAGATTCCTCACTTGTTTCCAGTAGCTGGTTTTCTTTCCCAGTGTCTCTGTTCTCTAGAGTCAGTTGTTCAAGCTGAGTCTCTATGCTGCTATTTTCCTGTGGAAAAGGATTGGTGGATGTTTCCTCCCCCTTAAACAGCATGTTAGTTTCATCAAATATAATGTGCATAGATTCTTCAATTCTGAGAGTTCTCCCGTTATAGCATCTATAAGCTTTACTAGATGATGAGTACCCAAGAAATATTCCATCATCAGACTTCTTGTCAAACTTGGCAAGATGATCTTTCCCATTATTTAAGATAAAACAAGCACATCCAAATATTTTAAAGTATTTAACAATGGGTGTTTTTCCCTTCAGGAGTTCATATGGAGTTTTTGACTTAGTTTTGTGTATGAGGCTTCTATTTAGAACATAGTTTGCAGTGTTGACTGCTTCAACCCAGAAGGTTTTTGGTAATCCTGATTCTGCAAGTAAGGTCCTTCCTGATTCAATTAAAGTTCTATTCTTTCTTTCAGCAACTCCATTTTGTTGAGGAGTTCTAGGGGCTGAAAAACTTTGTTTAATACCTATATCCTCACAGAAACTACTGATTGACTGATTTTCAAATTCAGTCCCATGATCACTCCTGATAATTGAAACATGAGTATTGAACTCAGATTGAATCTGTCTTATGAATCTTGAGAGAATCTTATGGGTTTCATACTTGGCCCTTAGAAAGAATACCCAACTGTACCTAAAATAGTCATCTACAATGACTAAGGTATAAGACTTTCCACCCAAACTTTGAGTGGATATGGGACCAAAGAGATCCATGTGCAGTAAGTAGAGGATCCTAGGGCAGTCATCCTTACCAATTGGTTTGAAGGATGACTTGGTCTGTTTTCCTAGTTGGCAAGGTCTGCATGGAGAGTCCTTAGAGAATCTACCCTTTGGTAGGCCTCTGACTAGGTTATTCTTTGATAATTTACTAATGGTTTTGTGGTTTAGATGACCCAGTCTCCTATGCCATAATTCACTTTTATTAATAACATTGTTGAACAAACAAACTTCTGTGGGTGAGGAGCTAAAGTCTATTATATATACCTTCACTTTTCTAATTCCATTGAGTACTATGACACCAGTCTTGATATCAATAATATAGCAAAATAGTGTGGTGAATTTTACCTCATACTTACCACTGTCACATATCTGACTTATACTTATCAGATTGTGCTTCAGTCCTTTGACTACTGCCACATTCTTGAAGGTGACTTTCCCTTCTTTGAAATCTCCAAACCCCCTGGTTTGGCCATAGCTAGAATCTCCAAAAGTCACTGGTGGTCCAAGTCTATCCTCAAAATTGATTAATAGGTTTTTGTACCCTGTCATGTGCATAGAGCATCCACTGTCCAAGTACCACACCAACCTGAAGATGTGATACATCTGCACATAAGATTTTAAACATTAGTTTGGACCCTCCTAAGCTGGGGTCCCTTCTTCCCAACAGTGAAAGGTTTAATGAAAGAATAAGTGGGTTTTTCAGAATATCCTTCCTCCTTTAGGGGTATTGGCTTATCATACCAATTGTCTTTGGTAATGTTGCAGAAATAGTGTTCATAATAAAAGGAAATGGATTGAGAAGACTTTTTGGAAAAGGAGACATTTCTGTTAGATTGGTTGCGTCGAAATGAATTCGACGTATGTTTAAAGTTGCGTCGAGTGGAAGTCGACGCTTCCTTCATTCTGTGGTTACTTTTAGTCGAAGCATAAGAGAGATTGCGTCGATTGGAAGTCGACGTATTTTGGTGTCTGCGTTGATTAGAAATCGATGCATAATTTGAGTTGCGTTGAGTAGAGTTCGACGTACGTCGATAATGATTCGACTCAAATTTGTTTCTTTTCTGAGGATATTTTCCTAGGATTCCTTCATATATAGTGGGACTATCTTTGTTAAAAACAGTGGTTGTTTGTGATCTTTCTCCTGTCAAATGATTTTCCCTAGTGAAGTGAATAGGATGTTTCCAGACAGATTTGCTGGGTGATTGAGGTTTGGGTTCTAAGTCAGTGTTATATTCTAGTTGTCTAAATCTATCAGTGAGATTGTTAGAGATATTCTTGAGCTTCTGACTTCTGCCATTTAGAGAGTCTTCAAAAGCTTTTGCCTTTGCTAGCTCATTTCTTAGTGCTTGATTTTCAGTATTGATTTTATTTAGTTGTTCCTCTGAGAATCCTAGACTGAGCTCAGTTTTTATGTTGTGTTTTCATTTGTTTGAGATTATTTAGTTCATTTCTTAGTTCATTTACCTCTTTCTCAGATTTGACTAGATTTAAACAGAATTCTTTGAAACTATTTTTGAAATCAGTGGAAGAGAAATCTATATCATCAAATATATTTACCAGAGATGTATCTTCAGGCTTTTCAGTAGCCATCAAACAGGTTTCCTCTTGCTTAGCCTTTTCCTGATCATCTTCAGATGAGGTACTCCCTTTAGATTCTGAATTACTCCATGATTGAGCAATGAATCCTTTCTCTTTCTTCTTCTTCTTCTTTAGATCTGTTCTTTTCAGATCTTTCTTATTGCTGATCTCTTTAGGACATTCAGCTGCAATGTGTCCAGGTTTCCTGCAAGAATAACAGATAATCTCTTTATTAGGAGTTTTGTCATACCTGTTTTTTGAGTCTCTCCTTCTGGATCCTTCTGTTTTGATCCACTTCTTGAACCTTCTGGCCAGTAGACTGATCAGCTCTTCATCATTTGTAGAGGGTTCACCTTCAGTAGCCTTCAAAGCAATGCTCTTTTCTTTTGACAGTGGAGAAGCCTTTTCTTTCTCTTCTTTCTCAGCTCTTATTTTCAACAGCTGTTCATAAGATCTTAATTTACCCAACAAGACATCTGTTGAGATTTCTTTTTGACTTCTGGAATCTTTAATTGGCCAGATTCTTGAATCCCAAGTGCTAGGGAAGCAAGTTAGCAATTTGTCATTTATCTCAGTGAGAGATATGTCCTTCTCAAGTGTTTTTAGCTCATTTATTATGAGGCTGAATCTGGCATACATGTCAGCCACACTTTCATTTTCTCTCTTCTGGAAGTTTTCATATTGAGAGATGAGATGTCTTTTTATCCTTCCTCTCATCAGCACTCCCTTCTACCATTTTATTGAGAGCTTCCCATATTTCCTTAGCTGACTCATATTCAGCAATCTTTTGGAAGATTTCATCTGAGAGGGTTGAGACTAAGATATTCATAGCCTTAGCATCACATGCTTGAGCTTTCTTTTCTTCATCTGTCCATTCAGCCTTTGGAGCAAGTGTTTGTGTGACCTTTCCACTTGAGTCCTTCTTGAATGGCTTGGGAGGACCTGTCATAATAACATCAAATTCTCCATCAATAGAGTTTAGATAAATTTTAATTCTTGTTTTCCAAAGTGCAAACTTTTCAAGGTTGCAAATTGGTGGTCTGGTGGAAGCATAATCTTTGATTTGTGTCATGTGAAAAGATATAGTTTTCAAAAAAATATATATATGAGGTAAGATCTTTTTGATCAAGGAATTGCCCTTTTTAGATCAACCTCCCTCTGATACCAATTGAAAGTGCACAGTTAACCTCACTAGAATTCTCTAGAGGGGGTGAATAGAGATTAAAAATATTTTGTGCAATTATATATATATATATGTGTGTGTGTGTAATAATCACAGATTTAAGCTTCCCACACACCAACAAGAATTAAGCAAGTAAAGAAAATAACAAGAAGAAAATCACAGCACAACACAAGGAAATATAGTGGTTCCCCAAACTTTGGGTAGTCCACTCTTCTACCCCCTTTGGTAGGAATTCACTAACTTGCACTGAGTCTTTTGATAAGGAGACTCTTAGAACCAGACTGAGTCTTTTGATAAGGAGACTCTTAGAACCAAACTGAGTCTTTTGGTAAGGAGACTCTTAGAACCACTACAACTGAATTTTTTGAAGAGAGATTCTAAAAACTCTTTTACACAATTTGAAAATAGAATGAGAAGAAGAAGTAGAACAAGTAGAAGAACAGAAGACAATATATGTAAGAAAGAATCTTCTTCCTAGCAAGAAGATTGGAAGCACAAGTATAGTGAATATGATCTATCTTCTATAGTGAGAAGGAGATTGTAAGCTTTTCTCTCTTTTGTGAGAGCTTTCAGAATTTGCAGCAGAATGGCTTGAGAAGATGAAGGCTTTTTCTTTGCTTCAGCACACTATCTCTTTTCTCAATTTTCTCACTCTTCACTTGGGAGCTCTTCCTCTTTTTCAAATGTATATATGGTGGATCACTTCTTGTCATTCTCTGTCGACCTCCTTCTTATTTATAGCTCTGCTTAAAAGATATTGCTAAAGGAGAATAATCAATTAGCAGACAGAGAATTAGAAAGAGATTTAGAGTTTCCATAATCAATATTTCTGTAGAAGGAAAGGAATTCATTCTGATTTCAAAATAATATCCATAATATTCTTAATCAAATTAGCCAAGAATCAAATAGAAGGAAAGGCTGATCCAGAACGGCTATAAAAGAATAATATCATTCCATAAAAAATCAGATCTACAGAAAGAAGGAAAGAGATCTGGCATGTTTTTGAATTACTTATAGATATCGACCTGCGTCGATTACTATTCGACGTAAACGTCGATTTCATCCTGGCTGGACGTCGAGAGGAGAATAAGGAAGGTGCGTCGACAAAGCTGCGTCGACTTTATCAAATGCGTCGACTAGAAGTCAGAGGTACGTCGACTATGATTACGTCGAATTCTTCTAAGAGTTACTTCGACTCATCTTGAGAGAAACGTCGACTATATTTCGAAGTTGCGTCGAATACTATTCGACGCATATTTACTTAGCCTAATTTTTTATACTTAGAATTTATATTCTTCTTAATTCTAGGGGTTAAGATAAATCATTTCCCCAACAATGACTTTATTTCATAAGAAATTGATTACACAAAAGTTTGCTTTAAGGATTTGATGATATAATTTAACACATTCTTAAACAGGAAATAAAATCAATTGAATGAAACATTAAAGGACATGATTTTATTTCATAAGAAATTGATTATACAAATGTTTGATTTCTATAATGCTAGAAATCAAGACGAGAATATGAAAAACTCTTTTATGCGATTCACCGGTCCTTCTCCTAAGGACCGGTTGGCTATAGCCTATCTTACCCTAGATAAGGCCTCTAGCCACTCCCTAGATCTAACCTTGACCTAGTCGGCATGCACAAGGCGGCGAATTCCCCTTAAACCTCATAAGGCCTAATCGCCAACAATTGCGGCAAATTTCATACAGAATCCTTCCCGGAATTCGACGTTCTCTCCGAATGATTTCTTCACACCCGTTACAAATGGAATACAATAAAAGATTACAAGATAAAAATAAAGTAAGAGAAACTCCCCAAGAAATTTTGAAGGTTCAAACGAAGGCGATGTAGACGTTGGCGTTCTTGAAGCATTCATCCTTCATATAGAATATGCCTTGTAGACCTTCTCCTTCAAAATCTTCTTTAGATTTTCATGTTAGCCCAAGGGAGATCTCTCAATTATTGTAGATGAGCCTCTCTCGAAAGAATCAGAATTCTGGCTTTAGAGGCAATGGAATGCTTATTGTAGAATGAGAGGAGTTGCTCTTTAAGTAGGCTTGGGAGCTAACACTTGGCATTAAGAAGTTAACGCCAACGTTTGTGATCATGTATGGTCATGGCTGAGATCGTGCAACCGTCGAGATCATAGCAGATCGTGGACTCAACGCGTGCGTTAGCTCCAATGCTGGCGTTGTCACTTGGTACTCGACGATACTTCTTCTCGACGCCATTCCCTTCTCGACAACATCCCTTATCGCTGATAAGTTAACGATGGGCGTTAGCTCTCTTTCCAGAGAATCAACTGGGCGGAGTCTAGTGACTTAATACACTTGTGGCAAGGTAGGAAACTATGCCCAAGATTGTCGGTCTTGTACTCTGAAGGCGGACAACCAAGCTTTGTAGTATGCCAAAAAGGTGGGAGCATTAAGTCCGAGGGCTTGTGCGTAAGAAAACTGGATTCAAATGCATGATGAGCGTCTAATTAGTGACTTAGAGTCCCTTTCGATTACGTGTGTCGATAGAAGGAAAATTGGTAGTGTATGCTTGAGATGGATCGAGGTACAGTGCGACCTTGTGCATCGAACCCTTCAGTCCTTGGAGCTTGATGAAAGCATGAAGCGGTATGTGATAGAGACCATAGATGAGTCAAATGTTGATTTATCTTTCGATGATGGTCTTCTATGGAAGAATACTAGATTTGTGTATCCCAAATCTTGGTATGTTATGGGAGGAATTGATGTACGAGGCTCACTTTACCATGGACTCAATCCACCAGGGGATCACAAAAATGTACATGGACATGAAGAAACTCTTTTGGTGGTCGGGTATGAAGAAAGACATTGCCCTCTACGTGGCCAAGTGTCATACTTGCGCGTTGTTGATGGTTGAAAGTCAAATACTTTGTGGGTTTCAAAATCTTTGTCAATTCTAGAATGGAAGTTTGACGATATATCAATGGATTTCGTACACGGATTGCTGAGATCGCAACATGGAAATGATGCCATTTGGGTGATCGTAGATTATTTGACAAAGATATCGTACTTCATTTTGAACCGGAAGGATGATTCTGTGGAAAAGTTAGCCAAGTTATATGTTGATAATATCGTGTGATTGCACGGAGTTCCCTGTGGCATCGTGAGCGATTGTGATGGGCATTTCACATCGAATGACTGGAGGCTAATCCACCAACTATTGGATACCGAACTGAAATTTAGCATGGACTTCCATACATAAACAGACGGGCAGACCGAAAGGACCAATAGAACCATGGAGGATATGCTCTGAATATGCGCCTTGGATTTCAGAAAGAGGTGGGAGGACCATCTCTATATGTTCAAGTTCGCCTAAAATAACATCTACCAAGCAAGTATACAAATGGTGCCCTACGAGGCCCTATATGGTAGAAAATGTCATACTCCCTTGGTTTGGGCGGAAACAAGCGACAAAGTTGTTTAAGCAAAAAGACGATGATGCAAATTCATTGATTCAAATGATCCAGGAGCGATTATTGATTTCTCAGGATAGACAGGCAAAATATTACAACACCAAACACCGAAATATCAAGTTCAATGTTGGCAACTGGGTTTACTAGAAGATCAAACTATTCAAGGGTGTATCGAGGATTCGATGCTTCAAAAAGATAAGTCTGAGAAACCTTGGACCATTTGAAATTTTGGAGCGTATGGGAGAAGCTGCCTACCACCTTGCTCTTTCTACATAGCAGAGCGGATTGCATAATGTGTTCAACATGTCGGTATTAAGGAAGGCGGTGCAAGAGCCTGCTCATATTATTGTGGATGCTAAAGTGTCGGTCGATGGTGGGCGCATCAGAACTGGCGAGACCAGGAGTGAGCGGGAGCACAAAAGAGCTCCCCATGGAACAAGCGAGAGCGGGAGGGAGCAGGAGCGAGCGGGAGTGCTTCCTGTGGAACAGGAGCAAGCGGGATCATGAAAGTGCTCCCTATAGAGCAAGAACTAGTGGGAGCATGAGAGCGCTTCCCATGGAGTAGGAGCGAGCAGGAGCACGAGAGTGCTTCCGGCAGAGCAGGAGCGAGCGAAAGCGCTTCTAGTGGAGCAGGAGCAAGCGGGAGTGCATCATGTGGAGCGGGCGGGAGCGGAAGCACTCTTTGCAGAGCTAGAGCGAGCAGGAGTGCTTCTCGCATAGTTGGAGCGAGCGTGAGTGCTTCCCACGGAGCAGGAGAGAGCGAGAGCGCTTCCCGCGAAGCAGGAGCGAGCGGGGGCACTTCCGGTGGAACAAGAAGGAGTGGAAGCACGCTCTACAGAGTTAGAGAGAGTGGGGGTTCTCCCCACGGAGAAGGAGCGAGCAGGAGCGCTTCCCGCAGAGCAGGATCAATTCTCGAGGAACAAGCCGGAGCGGTAGCGCGAAGTTGCTTTGCAGCAGGATTAAGGCCGTGAGAGAAGAGGTAAAGTTTTACTTTTTATATTTTGCCCACAATGAAATATTCCGCGCGAAAGCTCGCTCGTGATGGAGCATGCACAAAGGGCGCGGGGGAGAGCACATGAGCGTGTTGTGCCTCAAAACAAAACACTCAGCCCAGAAAATGAGCAAAGGGCGTGGGGCGCGCGACTATGCCACGCCCAAGGAATACGGTCCCGCTGCACACAGGGAGGGAGGCATTGTCGCGCTCTAGGGGGGCGACACTACCGTGCCCCTTGCAAACTACCACGCTCAACAAGAGCACGACGATGTCACGCTCAGGGGAGTGCGCACTGTCGCGCTCTAGGGGGTGTGGCATTGTTGTGCCCCTTACGGGCTGTCGTGATCGGGGAGCGCGGTGCTACCATGCACCAGGGGGCGCGGCCCTACCACGCTCCAGTGGGCACGTACTTGCCGCGCTCTAGCAGGCACGGCATTGCCATGCCCCTTGCGGCCTGCCGCGCTCAGGGGAGCACGGCTTGCCATGCTGAGGAGAGCGCAACACTATCGCACCCCCTGTGGCCTGTCATGCTCATGGGGTGCGCAGCCTTGCGGCTTGCCATGCCCAAGGAGAGCGTAGAACTGTCATGCTATAGGGCACAGCGGTGGACTCGTCGTGCTCTACGAAGCATGTACCTGCACTCCATCTTGAGCGCGGGACTTACCATGGTTCGTAGCGGTGCTCCTTCTCGCTAGTGCTTACGAGACGTCTGCTCTTAACTTCTTCTTTTCACATTTCTTAAAATGTCACTGGCTATGCGCAGGAACCAAGGTGGAATGTTCATGCGAGGTGTATGTGCATGTGTTAGACTTTGAACGTGGACCGGATTGAATCGTGGCAGAAAAACTTTAATATTCCCACGTGCATCAAAGTGAGGATTTCGCTACCCGAAGAGCGGGCTCAACTCCCTCCTTTCGGCTTCATTACTATTTCTGAGGGGAGATTCAAAGCAAGGTTTCGGGTTCCCCCGCCCGAGGAGGCTGTGGAGATCTTTTGCCATTGTGGGGTGTCGGTGACCCAGTTCACCCCAACGGGCATAAACAGGGTTATGGGGCTTATTTGTTTTTACAGCGAGCATGGCTCACGCATGTCTTTAGAGATATTCAGGGACTGGTGTAATGTTCTCCTTGGGCTGGGAGGTCGGGTCGACGTTCGCAACAACAAAAGATGGCTTGCGTTTGAAGAGAAGGCCGACCACCGCCACGAGGGCACATTCTATGGGTTTGTAGAGAACTCTTGGTGGCTACCAGAGGCATGGAGGGAGATCTCCGATCATTATCGGCGAGTACAGGGCCAGGAGGATGTTTTTACGCCGATCCTTGGTTTCACAAATGATAAAGGTCTGGCGAGGCCTCTATTTCACATCGGCATTTTTTGTGGACGCAAAGCGGTTACAGCTAGCGGGTCTTGCGTTGGGCGTCGGGCGAGATAGTGTGGTTACACTAACCTTGGACAGGAAGAGGAAACTAGTTTTCAGTCTTGGGGGCTTCCTCGACATCCTCCTTCCCTGACGTTGGAGACGATGGAGATGGCGCGGGACCATCCATTCCGGCAAGGGAGGTTGCTCCTCATTCCCCTGACATCGAGGAGATTATTGTGCCTCCAGCGGCTAGCTTGCCGCTTCCAAATGGTCAACCGTCAATTGTTGTTAAAGATAAAGGAAAGAGGCATGCGTCCTCCTCCCTGCTTGCCACAACCTCGAATGTAATGGAAAGGTTCAATATTTTGTGTCTCTTTGCCCTCGCCTTTATTTCTGACTTGAATTTCTTTTGTTCAGATTGAGGAGTTATGCGATATTGCAAATACATGGAATGAGCATTACGCATGCCTGAAGAATGCTTATTTTGTCCTTCTAGAGAGGCTCCATACTGCAGAAGATGTTGTATAGAAATCAAAACAGAGGGGTGAGCGTGATGCTTCCCGCATTAAGCATTTAGAATCCGAGCTTGCCTTTGAACGCGTTGAGATCGAGAAGCTTATAACAGAGTCCTGTACGATGGAGGCGACTCGCCAAGGGCAGATAGCAGCGATTGAAGAGGCAAAAAAAGAGATTTCTCGCCAAGACAGTGAGCTGATACACCTCCGGGAGGAGATGGAGAGGCTTGCTTCTACGCAGCTGGACCCTGAGCAGATTAAAGTCATGGGGGTACCTGAGTAAAAGGATTCCCTTGACTTTATGCAGGAGTGTTTCTGGATATCTGAGGAGCTCTGTACTGAGATCATGACCAAAGAGGTCGAGCTAATCATGGAGGATGAGTGTGGGATTGCCTTCTCGAAGGGCTTTAGGAAGGCTCTTCGTGTGGTAGAGAGAAGGCTTGGGTGCAGCACCGCGGGCCTTGGTCTAGGTGATGCTTTAGAGGATGATGCTTCTGACGTGGACATTGAAGGGGTGACATAGGTGTCTCTTGTGTTGTTGTTTTTGAGTTCTCTTTTCATTTTTGCGCTTGTCTCATGATTGTTTCTTGGGATGATGTATATGTGCCTGCTTTCATTTACAGTGTTTCTTTGCGTTTTTTGATTTTCTAATCTCCCATTATGCTTTTTGGATACCTGTTAGTTGTTATAAATAGTCTTTAGTTGGTCCTGATATGGTTCCCCTAAGGGATTCTCCTACTATATGCCCCCCAATTTTTGGAGACCACAGTGTGTGGGATGTGAAAATTAATTTTTAATGTTGCTCTTGAGAATGCGGCTCGGAGAGCTAGCCACCACCTTATCGGAGGCTTTTGCCTTTTCATTTGAAGATTCATTGAGAGAACACGATTCCTGCTCGGTCATGAGGGGGCATGCCCTCAGTGGCCGGATGGTGCAGACTCGCTCTCGATGTGGAGGGCTTGCCACCATCTTATCGGAGGTGTCGCCCTACCATTTGGAGATTTGTTGGGGAAATGTGGTTCCCGCCCGGTCATGAGGGGGGCATGCCCTCAGCATCCAGATGACGCGGACTCACTCTCAGTGTGGAGGGCTGGCCACCATCTTATCATAGGTTGTCATCCTACCATTTGGATATTTGTTGGGGGAACATGATTCCCGCCCGGTCGCGAGGGGCATGCCCTCAACAGTCGGATGGCGTGGACTCACTTTCGATGTGGAGGATTGGCCAACAACTTATCGGAGGTTGTCGTCCTGCCATTTGGATATTTGCTAGGAGAAATGTGGTTCCTGCCTAGTCGTGAGGGGTACATACCCTCAACGGTCGGATGGCGCGGACTCGCTCTCGATGTGGAGGGTTGACCAGCATCTTATCGGAGGTTGTCATCCTACCATTTGGAGATTCGTTGGGGAAATATGGTTCCCGCCTGGTCATGAGGGGGCATGCCCACATCAGCCGGATAGCGCAGACTTGCTTTCGATGTGGATGGTTGGCCACCTTATCTTAAAGTTTGATCTGTAGTCTAATCACCTAGAGGGGGGTGAATAGGTGCTTTAAAATATTTTAGTCTTTTTTAAGTTGCTGACTATTCTAGCTCAGAGAAAGTAAAATAAACAACACAGAAAATCACACAGTTGTTTATAGTGGTTCTCCAGATGATGGGTACTCCACTGTCCCCCTTCAACTAACTAGCAATGTGCTAGATTCGGCCAACTCCTCCAAAAACTCAGATCAATCAAATCTTATAACTTAGGAACTCAACAAGTCACTTACCTCAGATTCCCTCTTAGATACCTACCTCAGATGACAGCAACAACCCTACCTTAGAATACGAGCTCTCCTACAACTTAGATCCCTAGCAAGGATCCTATAACTCAAACCCCCAGCAAGGATCCTACAACTCAAATTTCCTCAGAAATCCTACCTCAGGTCTTCACAAGACCCTACCTCAGACTTTTAGCAAGTCATACAACTCAGGCCTTCTTGCCAGCCCTACACTCAGATTTCAAGGAGATCTTACAATAATGAGATTAGAAGAATGTTTACAATATATATACTCTGAAAATATAGTTTTAAGCAACTTGAGTCTTCTTAGGTCTTTCTGAATAGAAAGCCTTCTCTTTAGCAGCAGCACTAGATCTTCAATAGATGATCCTTCTGATCAGGATCAGTATTGAGCTTTCTTGTATGAAGAAGAATTATTGCTCTCAAGAGTGAGAGCTTTCTTGTTGAAGGTTGGCTTCTTCTTTTTCTTCTTCTTTCTTCAAAAAGACTTGCTCTTTACTGTTTTATTGCTTTTTAGCGGTAGGCAAGATTTTCTCTTTTTGATTTCTCAATGATATAAGCTCAAAGGTTGGTGTTAACTGGCCCTCTCTTATCCTTTTATATCTCTGATTCTTTTAACAGTCGAGACCTGAAAATGTTTTATCTCAGACCACTTTTTAGACATGATTGATTTGACATTTGCTTTTATCATTTCCATCGATTTGAAATCCTATCTTCTGAGTTTGACAAAACGATATCGTTGCGTGAAGTTGGTTAATCACAATAATAAATAACTTAGTAGCCTTCTCTTGAGCTCTTGCAATGATATCATCGTGAGAACCTTGTTGTCACGACGATAAGCAACTTAGATGCTTTACTTGAGCTTTCATAATGATATCTGCCTTAGCTGACTTTTCTTGAGTCCTCACAACGATATCGTCATGTGAAGCATGTTTTCACGATGATATCTGCCTTAGCTAACTTTTCTTGATTCCACACAATGATATCGTCGTATGAAGCTTGTTTTCACGACGAAATTTGTCTTAGCTGACTTTCTTTGAGTCCTCACAACTATATCTGCCTTGGCTGACTTTTCTTGAGTAGTCACAATGATATTATCATGTGAAGCTTGTTGTCACAACGATATTTGCCTTAGCTGACTTTCCTTGAGTCCTCACAACAATATTGTCATGTGTAACTTGTTAACATGACGATGTCGTCGTTTTCTTCTTATTGTCATGTCGATTGTTTACTGACTTCTTCTGCTTCCTTTTGTGAGTGATCACAACGATATCGTTGTGTGAGTATCATATGCACGATGATATTTAACTTAGACATTTTGTGCTTGATCTTCAAACATTATATATAAGGTATATGATGTCCTAACCTGCTCATGTCACATCAGATAGATATCAAATACAATTTGTACTTATCATTGACTTAGGGACTTCTCCAAATCTGGAACATCGTGGGCAGTGTTCCCAACAATCTCCCCATATTTGAAGAAGTAATAACTCAGTCAATGATAAAGCACAATAATGAGAATTTAGAGACAATAAGAGTACATAGTAGAATAATCTCCTTCCCTTTGCCTTATGCAGCAACGGTATATGTTTCA
This sequence comes from Dactylorhiza incarnata, assembly GCA_033032865.1. Lineage (NCBI taxonomy): Eukaryota > Viridiplantae > Streptophyta > Magnoliopsida > Asparagales > Orchidaceae > Dactylorhiza > Dactylorhiza incarnata. Next base: position 14,539,368 of record JAWHQI010000028.1, read on the forward strand.
AATGTGGCAGGAGCAGCAGCACCACTGGCCTTGATCATTGATCTCCTCTCCCCCTTTAGGGCTTCTTCAGATAGGCCCTTCTGCAGATTAACTTGAGTTGACGACACACTTTTCTTAGCTCATCTCCTTAGGAGCTTTAGACAGATCCTTTTGGAGTGCTAACCTAGTGTGGATAGCATCCTCAACCTTAATGATTTTATGTATCACCTCTACTACTTGAGGAGGGAGCTCAGTGTCATGCTCCCCCTCACTTGCAGCAACATCTGTACTACTTTTGTCAGTCATGGTCCCCTCACTTGCAGCTTCATTTCTTTACACTTTAACTGCCTTCATACAGAGATATAATAGAGTATCGTTGTGTTCATCATGGCGATATTGTTTTGTGGACAAAATAATATGGCCTTTGATTGCTCTTATGCACAAACATTATGTACACCTATTCTATAATTCACTCCCATCTTTCCCAATGACAACCTGCATGCTTTGTTAGTGACTTAGCACCTACTAGAAGAAAAATGCAACAATAATAAATAACTATGGACAGCTCAGCAGAAATTATTCTAAATTGAGCATGCCCAGCTCAATTTTCAAGAAATTGAACTTTGCTTCATCCAAAGATTTAGTGAAGATATCTGCCACTTGTCTATTAGTGGGGACAAACTCAAGGCAGATGTCCTCGTTCTCAACATGTTCTCTGATGAAGTGATACCTAATTTCAATGTGCTTAGTCCTGTTGTGTGAAACAGGATTCTTAGTAATTGAAATTGGCAATAAATAACTTAGTAGTATTCTCTTGAGCTCTTGCAATGATATCATCGTGTGAACCTTGTTGTCACGATGATAAGCAACTTTGATGCTTTACTTGAGTTTTCACAATGATATCTGCCTTAGCTGACTTTTCTTGAGTCCTCACAACGATATCGTCGTATGAAGCTTGTTGTCATGATGATATTTGTCTTAACTAACTTTTCTTGATTCCTCACAGTGATATCGTCGCGTGAAGCTTGTTTTCATGATGAAATTTGTCTTAGCTGACTTTCCTTAAGTCCTCACAATGATATCTGCCTCGGCTGACTTTTCTTGTGTAAGACCCCATTTTTTCGTTACAAAACTGGGTCTTATGCCCAGAACCGCCGCTTTGCAGTGACACCAACACTCGGGAATGTTGCCACTACAAAACACCGATCCTTCCAGTCATATCGATCACAGAAGAAGAAAAGTACAATTTAAGCAAAAGTAAGCTAAAGTCCACATCATATAAATATAGATCTTAATGAAAGATGTCCACAGATAATAATTGAAATTAAGAGGTAGCAATAAAAAGGGCTCATGCCTAGTACATCATGTCCTCACTACAAGATCACTCGCGGAAGCAAATATACTAGTAAACACTCACGGATCCTGAAACTGGTGCTCCTGTATTAGGCTGTCCCGCCACCATCTGCACCGGCCTCTGGTGGCGCTGCATCTCCTTGGTCCCTTAAAATGATGTGGCCCACCGACCGTTAGTCAAAAAGACTAAGCCTCATTTCCCCCCCATCCATCCCCCAGTGTCCTTAGGCACCGAGTGGGACGATGAAGCATAGGACAGCATGAGGTATAAAATAAAGCAGGTGACATGTCTTAGCTACAAGAGTAATCTATCACTACACAGGTGTTTATATATATGAGGTAGTAAATAAAGCAATGTAAAGAACAAGTAAATTAAGCAAGTAAAGACAAGTATAGAGTAGAAAAGTAACCATTGATTTATAGGAATGCCCATACAAACTATAGACCAAGGGGTCATTTAGCAAGGCCTATCGTATAAAAAGACCCATAACCAATTTATACGATAGGGGTAGGGGTTGAAATGCAATGCTTATGCTATGACATGCATAGTTATGTTGGGTAATGTTATGATCATACAAGTGCAACTCACACACTTCGACTATATGTGCACAGACCTTTAGTTCCCCCACTTTTGGAGCTAGCAAAACCCCCAGGATACTCCCGTAGTGGCAAACGGAAGCGGTGGGTTGGGCCTCGCCCACCTCTAAGTTGGTATTCACACTACCTAACATAGACATATCATACGCCTCAACGCGAAAAAAACATAGCGGAGCGCCTGCGTACTATTACTGGCTAGACCACCAGACTTTCCTTAGCCAAGTGCAAATCCACACTTGCCGAGTCAGCGTATTGATGTTGGTGTGAACGACCGTCAATACCAAAGACCCACCACCTTTATGCACATGAAATTATGATTACTATATATCTCTGAGCCATAAGCTCCCTAGGCTAACCTACCGGTCACCATAACCTTCCGAGCCACCGGCTCGCCGGACCAACCCATATGTACCTACAACCACCGAGCCTACCGCTCGTAAGGCCAAACCAACTAACCACCCATTGCAGCGGAGTGTGGGTGAGTGTATTATTGAGTTAATCTTGCATAACAAATTATTCCTACGGTTTTGGGTTAACCATGGACTTTCCGAGGACAACCCTGTGAGGGGCTCGCAGAGGTACTAGGAGCTATGATGGGCTGAACCCCAAAGCTCCCTTTCCAAGGCACTTATTCTTATTGGTGTCTACCCTTGACCCGACTACTATTAATGTTACACTTACTAACGCTAAGTGTGTTTTACTTCACTCCAAGGGAATGGCGCTCTTTCGTCGATCCCAAGCACACTCTTGCCTCCTAGTCAACCAGGCATCTCACTACGACCTTCCCTTAGTGACCCCTTCCAATCCAATCAGTCTGGGTGCACCAACTTTCTTAACTCCCCATATAAAACCTACATGCTTGTCTTAATTCAGTCTTTTCACTATACGCAGACCATGTGAACTACATGAGGTGCATGAGAAGAGGTACTCCAAATAATCATCCAAATGACCCAAGATTATTATCGGGGGTGTGTTATGACATTTTAAGACTATCTCCAAAATTCATAATTTTCCTAATTTATTTGGCATATATTATAATTTCCTCAAAATCAGGGAACCTGACTTTGAACATCAAGTATGATTTTCTGGTAATATATGGCCTTGATAAAATTTGTACAAGTATATATCATCAAAATAACAGCCAAATATGAATTTCATAAATTAACAGAAAGGTTTTGACCTCCAAATAAAATGTTAATTGATTTATCAAAATTAAGGATTAACAAAGAAAGTACCAAAAATACCCATCCAAAAATTACAAGAAAATTAACAAGTGTCCAAGGTGATCAGAAAAGTTCACTAGTTGAGTTTGATAATTTTCCAGATTTAGTTGACCATATAAATACTTTATTTAAATAAACCAATCATAGGGCACTTTATGAAGAGACCCATATAAAAACTCCTTCAAAAATTATGCTAAAATTCACATATCATATTATTGCCATAAAAAGTCCTCTGACCAAGTTTCATAATTTTTCAGTGAGTATTAAATCCATAATTAATTTGCTTACAACTAGGGCAAATATTGGGGTATGAATGAAGTACTATATATATTTTTATTATATAAGTAAATATACATATCTTGCCAAGCACACCAAACTTTTAATTTCAGCCATTAGATTTAATCAACTTCGAATTCTCTCCGTTCGATCCTAACACAGTTCATAAAAGATTGAAACCCCATCCAGTGCTTCCAAAACCCCCCTTCCCGAATCCCGTGCTTCCTCAACTCCTCATTCCTCTGTGAAATCGATGCCGAAGCTCTCGCTCCCCTTCAGGCGACTCCTCTTCTCCACGCATAGCTCCTCTTCGCTCGCAAATTAAGGTCTTCTTCTCACAGAGCTCCACCGGTGGCCTCCAATCATAGCGGTTCGAGCTTCCCTGGTGACCTCATCGCCTCTCGACCATCCCACATTTCAATTTCACTCATCCCCTCACCTCACCGCAAGCTACAAACCCTATCTCCCTCGGCGTTCGCGACCCTTCCTCTCCATTGCTTTCACCCGATCTCACATTTCGCATCCTTGCTCGCCTCTGTCGAAGCCCTCTCGGGATCGCGTCTAGGGCATCAGAAGTATGCAGCTCCGCCGACTTCCCACTACTTCTTTGCCGGACATAACTGGAGCTCTGACTACTTCTTCGCCGCCAATAACTAGATCGCCTCTAGGGCAGAGATTCTTCGAGGGTGGATCTCCAGCTACTTTATCGCAGCCATGCTTCTCTTGCCATGACCGCCATTAAAGAATGATTCATTTTTAAGATCCTGTGTAGCCATTGACAAGGAGCTTGAGGAAATTACCAAGCTAGATTCATTCAATAGTGGCACCACTGCTCTCTCCATTGTCAAACAGGTTGCGATAAACTTATACATAGATCTTTTTTTCGCTTTTTCCTCTTCAATTTTTTCTAAAATTGAAGATGAGGTGTTTTTGTTCAGAATATTGTGCTTTCTACAGATTCTGATAAAATTACAGAATCTGTTATTTATTGCTGCAGCATGTTTCTTTTCATATTGTTTACTTGGCCAAGTACCTAAAGTATCAAATTTAAGACCAATTGATTATAAGTGGAGGGGTCTTCAATTATATTAAGTTCATAAATCTACATGAGTTTTTCGATGAGATTTTATATTCTCAGCACACTTCATCACATACAACACAATCCTCTTTTTACATTGTGTCATGGAGTAGGATGTTGGGCCTTCCCGGCTTTGATGTCACACTAAAACATTGGTATCCAACCTAAAATCAATTAGTTAAAGGTGAAGGCGCCAAAAATTTATATTAAGTATATAGGGTTGAACGAGTTTATGGATGTGGAACTATATTTTGTGAAAGTTCTTTGGCCCCTGACAATTAGTTATGTCGAGCAATTGATGTGTTTGCTTCAATTTTGAGCTCACTGGGATATCTCCACCAGACAGAATCGTTGAGAAAACCTGTTGAACTATTTGCGTTCTTTAGGCTGAGTAATTGGTGCATTCTATAGAATTCATTTCCGACAATGAAGATTGCAGGTCTGACCTCCTCTGCCTTTCTCCTAGGACAAGTGTGATTGTATCCATGAAGTAAATATGTTGATATGTATATAATAACGAGAGATTTTTAGGATAACTGGAATGAAATTGCTGGTCATTTTGATGTGGCAAGGCAAGCATCAATTGAATTTTCATTTCTATATTTGTAATTTCCATACCTATAAGGTTTTATAAATTTTTTTTTCTTTTACGCACACTGAGGTTGTTTCAAAAGAGTTTGCATATACCTTCTCTTCTTTCTTATGCAAGGATTTTTCTGCTGCTAAGAAAATTGTTGCTATTGGCTTACATGGAAATTCTTAGACAGACTTGGACATGCTACAGCTTGGCTGGCTTACTGACCCAGGTGAAGCATCATGTTACTAAAATTTACCCTTCTTGCTACTTCTCAAAAATTAGAGCTTTTAGAATAGATGTCGGGAAGGAAATATACCTTACTCTGCATCTTATGGAAAAAAATATGCTCTATGATTGAAACACGAGACTGAAATTCTTCACTTTATTTTGGTAATTTCGCAATTTCATAATTTCTGGGATACTGTCATCCATTTAGTATATTGCCATCATGCTCATGACTTTTCTCTCAGTTTGGGCATTTTCAGTTTACAGAGATGCTATTTTCAGTTTACAGAGAAAAAACTTCTTATAGAAAGAGGTATTTTCAGTTCTCAGTTTACAGAGTTTGGGTATTTTCACTTGATAGAGGAAAGGAACCATAAATTATCCATAGAAATTAGATTTCTTTGGTGTTTACTGTGTTAAATTTTTTTCATTTTCTTTGGATAAGTTAACTATCATATATGTAGCGGTTCAATTGATAGTAATCTTCTGATTTCTGGTGATCTGTTATTCAGAGAAATTATGTTTCTGATCTCGCTCATCGAAATGTCCTTGCACATCACGATTTGTACCGAATAAGTTTGATGTATTGTGCGAATGAGATGAATGTCCAAGAATTTAATCCATTAAACATTGTGTTGGTGGAAAAACGATTCAGTCAAATAAGAAAAGTCTTTCATCTACGGTGTTATAAGCTTAACTGTATCTCTAATTTAAAGTTCTATAAGCTTCATTTGTATGATGACAGATGCGGTGTTATAAGCTTCATTTGTATTTTTGATTTATCTTATTTGTATGATTAGAGCCACTGTTCTATTTCCTTATAAAATCAAAATTATTATAAATAAGATTTATAAGTTTTACGTTTTTTTTTTCAAACTTCAAGTTGCTCTGTATATTTTTGTAAAAAATTGGATAGCCAGATCTATCTCACATTATCCTGGTATAGCCAATACCTATTTCTCATTAGATTTTTTTAATTTGATTTAGCTTGCTCTGCTTTTGGGGGATTCAAGGATTAAATGTTGTGGATGTTACTTATATAAGGAGTTGTTCAAAATTTTACAGGGACTCAAGGATTAATGTTGTGGGTGTTTGTTCAAAACCCGGTTTTATTTTTCAGTTCTCCAATCTCGGTTAAGGCACGATCAGCTCCTTCTCTGGTGAGGTGTGATTCTTAGCTTCTTTTTAAAGCTTTTTTTTTCAATCTACTTTTCTATTACTTAATCAGATATCTACATTCATGTTGTGTACTCATTCAGATGATATGCATTCATGTGCTCCTTTTTTCACACTCGGTTTAGGGATTTGGATAATATACTTTTTTAAATTGATTTTCCTTGCTTTGCTTCTGGGGGGATTCACGACTTAAATGTTGTGGATCTTGCTTATATATGAGTTGTACAAAATCTGTTGATGAAACAAATTTTAGAGGGACTCAAGGATTGATTTTGTGGGTGTTTGTTCAAAACCCGCTTTTATTGTTCAGTTATGCATTCTCGGTTAAGGCACGATCAGCTCCTTCTCCGATGAGGTGTGATTATTTTGCTCCTTCACTCTTAGTTTTCGATGTGCTTTCATGCTTCCGATAATATCCCAACCCCATGATTTTATTCATTTGTACCTAGAATGATTTTTAGGTTGCTATTTTGTTTGAGTTCTGTTAAAATTCCTTACTTTAACCTTATTTCAATGTTCAAACAACCCTACTTTGCTTGAATGCCAAGAGGGCGAAGCTCGCTTGATTGCGGGCGAAGCCTGCATCGCCGCATCGAGAATGGGCGTAGCCGTTCGAAGATGCTAGTATATATATATATATATCAATTCAAAATTCATAACAAAATTATCAGAGAATAGTATCACTAATATAATCTCACTTCCAAAATTTCATGAACATTAAAGGTAATATGCTTATGTAAATTCTTAATATAAGAAAGTGCCCTAATTGGTTTGTAATTAATTCAGAGGGGATAAACGTTCCTAAAAATTCCAGATAAATTATCTAGGGCATAATACCACCTCGTAAACCTCTCCACCAAGTTTCAAGTCAATCCGATGAAATATGACCCTATGTCCTTCAATAGGTTCAAAATATAACCCTAAGGTTTGAGTCGGGGTTCTAGGGCACATCCACCCCAAACCACCCGAAAACTACTTGTGGGGGTATTTTATGTGACATCAAGTCAGTGATCAAAGTTTCACAACATTTGGATGAGGGTTGATCTCCCAAATCCATCAAGTGCATTTTTGATCTAATATACCATAGTTTGACCAAGTTTGGTTTACTTAATCACCTTACCAATTCAATCCCAAATGTGATGAAATTTTTACCAGAGTCATGTAAAGACCCTAAGGACCACCCACCAAAATTTAGAAGGGTTTAAAGGTCTCTAGACCCTAAAATTAAATCACAAACATTTTATTAAATTTCTACAGAAACTATAGAAAAAGGTTCTACAAAAATTCCGATTTTGGGGTATATTGAGGGTAAGGGTAATTCTAGCATATGCTCCAAATTTCAAAGCATTTGGATGAGTAGTGTATCGGGCGCACTCAAATCAATCTCTGGTCAACCCTATGTACATGTTACACCATATTGAGTGTTGTTGTCAAACCAGTGGGCCAAATTGGCTCAAATTAATTTTAAAATAAACTAGACATAAAGATCTACAACTTTTGTCTCTGGACATTTTTCCTAAAACGTCGTCTAATGGGTTCAAATTTCAGTTTCAAAAACGTGTATTTCTAGGAGAAAAAATTAATAATATATCTAAATGGAGGGCATCAGTTCATCTTCTCCAATCAGCCAACGGCCACGATTGGCCCATCCTGTAACAACTTGAGAGGTGATTTCCCGGCCACCTAGACCCTCTCCTAGTCGGCCAATGCCACCACCACCTCCGTTGAGGTGGCGTTCGGCGATGTACAGTGGTTGGTCAGCCGGAGGCAGCCGAAATCGGGGATTTGAACAAGAAAAGTAAAGCTTGAACACAAGCTTTTGGCCATGCCGATCCAAGACCAATTGGCCCCAAATCTAGCGGCCAAAATGATGTGATCTACCCACTAAGAAATAGATGAGAGGAGAGGACCTGAGTGGTGGCTTATAACCGTGCCGATCGTCGGTCCGCCATGGTTGGTCGAGAGCTCTTGGGTGTCATGCCAATATGCGCTTAAATGGTGGATTTCTTTTAGAAAATGAGAGAAACTCATTCCCTTCACCCCTTGAGGCCTTCTATAGAGCCAATAAAGGGTGGGGAGGAGGTGAAGCATGGGATTCCTCCATTAACATCATTCATGGTTGTTGGGAATATGACCCTCAATGTTCCCTTGATTTGAAGAGGCTTCACACTCAATGCTAAGTACAAGTTGTATTTGATAAACCCCATTTCATCTCATGACTATGCAAGGTTAGGTCATACTAGGGTATGAAGTATGTTCAGTTGGCTTGCTGCCAAAACCGCTGAGACGAGCTCTAAGTCTCAGCTGAACCGTTGAGATAAAGCCAGGAGCCGCTGAGAAGGAGACTGGGTCAGCTGAGCTGCGGATAAGGAAAATCCGTTGAAACAACTGTCTGTCTCAGCAGATTCGCTGAGACGGGACACAAGCAGTCGCTGAGACAGGAGGCTATCTCAGCCCAACCACTGAGACAGATTCAAATAAGTAGACGGCTTTACTTTTAGCGCAACATGTAACGCCCCGGGTTTTTCTTATAAATTACTTTAATCGAGCGCGGAATTTGTAATAATTAATTTTAAAACTAAATATTTAATTCGAGGCGTCAAGGCGAAAGGGCGTTACTGTTTCGGAAACGTCGTCGCCGTCCGGCGAGCTGGTTCTAGGGGGAGTCAATTATGCAGATTCAAGTGGGTATATATAGCTATATTCATGTATAAAAGTTTATATATGAGTAATCATACTCAAGTATAGATATATACGCATACATAGGGTTTCATTGTATGGATTTAAACAAAACAATATATATATATATGTATATACATTATATACATATATTTGGTATGTACAGGTGTAAGATTTTTTCTTTTTTAGAATATATGGATGTGCATGCTGGTGGTTTTGGGAGATAGAGGCGGGTCCTTTTTTTGATGGCTCCAGCTTTTCCCTTCTTCATTTCTCCCCTTCCCCCGATGGCTTCAATCTTTTTCGAGTGGGAGATAGAGGCGAGCTAGGGTTTTCGCCGACCTCGCCGGGTGTCGGTGGCGTAGGCCATCGGAGGAGTTTTGGGAGGTTGCCGGGCCCTGTCTTCATCGCCGGGGCTGAGCTATCAGACGGCCCTCGTCGAGATTGCCGCGATTTGGCGGGTCACCGGTTGATCCGAGGCAAGAAAACACTTCCCCTTCCTTCCTCTTAACTTCTTTAATTCCGGCTGCTTCTTCTGTTGCTCGAAATTTCTCTTTGATGGTTGCTAAGGTTGGGGAAATCCTTTTTATCTTGGCCCTCTCTCATATGATAGCTGCTATGGTTGGAGTAATCCTTTTATTTTGGCCCTCTCTTATATGTTAGCTGCTAAAGGTGAAATCAATTATTGTGGCCCTCTCTATTATGCTAACTGCGATGTGGCTGGGTGAGTTCTTTTGGGCTTTCCTGAGGAAATCACCCCCTTGATTTTAACATTGCAGCTATTTTGGTACCCTCCATGGGTTATGTTAGCAGCTATTTTGAATTCCTCCTGGTTCTCTTAGCTGGTTCCTAATGCAAATCGAATTGGCTATTGTATGCTAAAATTACTTGGTTTATTGGGGTTTTGTTGCCTAGCCTGATGCAAATTTATTGGGGCTTTGTTTGGCTAAACCTATTGTATTGCAGTTGGTTGGGGTGTATGCTAGCAATTCATTCCTAGTTATGTCATCACTAATTAGGGGCTCGTGCTAGCTGTTTTCTTTTTTTTTTCCAATTCCCGTTAACATTTAGGTTGGGATGTGCTAGTAGTTTCTCCAAGTCCCTGTTAATATTTATTTCGGGCTTATCTTGGTTATACGCGGGGTTCTATTTGCTAACTCCTCGGCACTTAATTGGTCCTATTTTATTATATGCTAGCTGCTATGGTTGGGTGAATCCTTCTATCCCTCTTGTATATGCTAGCCGCGATATGTCTAGCTTGTCCCGATCCTGGGCTAATCCTTGATGGTTTATTCTGGTTGATTTTGTTCTAGATCATGTTTTACTTGGCTACTTCTGCATATTTACTTGGCTAAATATTGATGGACTTGTTTGCATTGGAATGATGGGTATAAGGAACAATGGGGTCCTCCATCATAGTTCTGTTAATAGTGGTTGGTGGGGCGATGAGACCACCACCGCGGCGCCTTTGTTTTAGTTGGGGTGAATGTCCCCTTTATGTGAGTGGATAGTGACAGTGTTTTGGGTCCGCCACCACTGGTCCATTTTTGCACTATATGCCAAGTTTAGTCATGCTCTTGCTTATCGGGCTGGTTCTATGCGGGATCTTCCTAACCTTCTATTACTAAAGTCTTTATATAAGCGTATATATATAGTTATATATATGTGTATATGTATATATATATATGTATTTATATACCCCCTTCAGCTTGGACATGTCACGTGTTACTTCTCCTGCTCTTACTTTTAACTATGCTATTTTCTTGCACCCTTTGGGCTGAGACATTCTTTTCTTATGGATGCCTCAGGTTTAGGTTTGTAGCTGCCGCCGGTGTTTGAGCGGGGTCGTTCTGTCCGCCGTCGAGGCCTTCCCTCTCTTGTGGGTAAGGATTCTGTTTCTTTTGTTATAGTTTCCTTCTGAACTGTGGACCCTTCTCCCTGCGGGTTCGTGTCAGTTGTTGACGCCCGTGTGGGTTTTGCTTAGTTTACTTTTGATGCTGCTGCTAGCTTCCTTTACTGCTACTTGGTTATTTTGTGATTATACACTCTGGGAAAAGCTTATTTTGATGTATATTATAGCAGTTTCTTTTAGAATTATAAGAAGTTGATCTTTTAACTGTTTGTTGCACTTACTATTAAGTATCACATATTTGCAAAACGTAAACCAAAATAAAATGATATTTATTTATTGTGTACTAAATTTAGACCGGCGATCGCCCTGGGGACGTCTCTAGTCTCCAGCGCCGTTAGGAATAAAATGAACCTATTTTCTTCCGTTGTATACGCATGTTTTTATAAAACGCGGCTTAGTAAACCGCAGGGCCGAGGGACACGGTCTCCTAACCCAAATTAAATAAACTTAAAAGATAATCCTTTTATTAATTTGTACCGGTTTGTAAAGAAAAAGGTCGTGTAAGTGCTCGCCTGAACGTCTGTAGTTGTCCCCTACAGGACGTGGCATCATGACGCGTGTTTTCCCCTTCGCTCTGATAATATAAATTATTTCGGGAAAATACGGGTTGTGACACAACACCTGTAAAGCAGGAAAGGATGTTCCAATCACTCCCATGATGTGTCAGGAGGACATCTGATAGCCGTTGAAAGACAAGGGCAGTATAAAAGAATCATTAGGGCTTTATAAAAGAAGACTCTCTCCAGCACACAAAAGAAGAACAAGATTACTGTTCCATTGATGACAGCCAAGAAAACTTTCACTTCCTGTTTACCTGAAGCTGCAAGGAGAGAATAGATTGCTCCTCTTGATCAACTCAAGATAGAGCAAGTTGATCCTCACTCTTTCTCTGAAGAAAAGGATCAGGAGAATCAAAGTTGAGGCCATTGGACTCATCCCAGATTCAAGACTGCCACAGCAGTTGTTCTGCAACAGAAGATTAAGCTTATTCTATCTTCTTTTGTAATCATACATTGTTATTACTGTAGGATCTTAACAGTTCCCCCTGCCGCGTTGCCGCCAGAAATGAATTTTATCACGCATTTCCAAAGGCTAGGACCCCCGACTTATGACGGGAGGGCGGACTTCATGGTGCTCGATGATTGGATCCTGGCGATGGAGGAGATGTTCTCGTATTCTGGCGCGTCGGCGGGCCAGAAGGTGATGATTGATGCCTTCCAGCTGAAGGTTTTGGCAAGGAGCTGGTGGATCCGGGAGAAGGAGGCTCTTGTAGAAGGTTGCTCGTGGGAGCAGTTCAAGGGGAGGTTGTTGAAGAAATTTTTGCCCTCTGTTGAGCAGGACCGCCTGATGAATAGCTTCTTGCATTTGAATCAGCGACAACTCACAGTAGGGGAATATGAGGTCGAGTTCTCCAAGCTGAGCAGATTCGCCCCGGATTTGGTTGCGTCTGAGGAGAACCGGGTGAAGAGATTTTTGGGAGGCCTTCGCGGCGAGATCCAGCAGTTGGCCAGTGCTTACAGGTCCGTGAGCTTTGCGGATGCAGTGGAGGCTGCGCTGAAGGTAGAGGCGATCGAAAATGCCAAGAATAGAGGAAAGGAGCTTAGGAAGGAGAAGAGAAAGGTGGGCGATGGGGGCAGCTCTGCCCCGAGTAAGAAGGGGAAGGTTGTGTGTAGTTTCTGTAGCCGTGTGGGCCACCCCTTCGAGAAGTGTTTCAAGAGGCAGGGTGTGCAGGAGCAGCAGCAGCTGATGGCGCTTCAGGGTGCCCCGAAGAATGATTTGTTTTGCACTTCATGCAAACAGAGGGGGCACGACGTCAGTCGTTGCTAGTCAAAGGGGAAGGTTTGTTATCAGTGCGGACAGAAGGCACATGTGAAGTCCAAGTGCCCGCAGCTTCAGTCGGCCGGCCAGCAGCTTGCCCTCCCAGTCGCGGCACCACCACCGCCTCAGCAGCAGCTGATAGATCGAGGGAAGGTAAAGCTAAATGCCGTGACAAAGGACGAGGCGCAGTGCTCGAACCAGGTGATATCAGGTTCGTCTTCGTTCTCGTTATAGTTTAATCTCTTTATACTAAAGTAATCGCTATGTTAATGCCTCATCCCTGTGTTGTTACGTGTCCATACTGCTTTGTTAGGCGAGTTTAAGGTTCGAGACTGTTGGGCGCACGTTCTGTTTGACTCGGGTGCCACCCACTCCTTTGTGGCCAAGAGGTTTGTCGATCGGCATCGCTGGGCCCTGGAGTGAGTTGATGGTCCATTTCGTGTCAAGTACCCGTTCGGCGATTCAGTGGTGTCAGATTTGTGGGTGAGGCAGTGTCCGATCGTGTTGGATGGATTTGTGAGCCATGCGGATCTGATGGTGGTCGTCTTGGAGGACTTCGACGTGATCTTGGGCATGGATTGGCTAGCCCGTTATGACGCCGTGATCCAGTGCAGGGACAAGCGTCTGGATTTCTTGATGGATGATGGCCAGCCCAGGAGCGTGTTCAGCTTCCCGCATCAGACTTCCTCAGTTATGTCGGTAGTCTGTGCCCAGGCTTTGGCGGAGTTTGATGGCCGGGTCTGTGTTGTTTCTGTGTTGCTTGCAGCTTGTGCTTCGGTGCCCTGTGTGGAGAATATCCCTGTGGTGCGGGAGTTCCCGGACGTCTTTCCCGATGACCTTCCTGGTCTCCCTCCGGAGCGAGAGATTGAATTTGCGATAGATTTGGAGCCCGGGACCCGCCCTATTGCGAAGGCACCCTATCGTATGGCACCGCGGGAGTTGGAGGAGCTGCGCACTCAGTTGGATGAGCTCTTTCAGCTTGGTTTTATTAGGCCGAGTTCGTCGCCTTGGGGCGCGCCGGTTCTGTTCGTGAGGAAGAAGGATGGATCGATGAGGCTTTGCATCGATTACAGAGAGGTGAACAAGGTCACTATCAAAAATAGGTATCCACTCCCACGGATTGATGACTTGTTCGACCAGTTGCAGGGTAGCTGCGTGTTCTCGAAGATCGACCTCCGGTCCGGTTACCATCAGCTGAGGATTCGCGACTCAGACGTTCCGCGGACTGCTTTCCGGTCGCGTTATGGACATTTCGAGTTCCTGGTGATGTCCTTTGGGCTGACGAATGCGCCCTCGGCTTTCATGGACCTGATGAACAGGGTATTCCGGGATTTTCTGGACCAGTTCGTAGTGGTCTTCATTGACGATGTGCTGATCTATTCTTCGAGCGAGGAGGAGCATGCTCGACATTTGCGGTTGGTGTTGTCTACCTTGAGGGCACACAAGTTGTATGCCAAGCTGAGCAAATGCGAGTTCTGGCTTTCGGAAGTATCCTTTTTGGGTCACCTGGTGGGCAAGAGTGGCATCTCTGTGGACCCAGCGAAGGTCGCTGCTGTTTTGGACTGGAAGAGGCCGTCGTCGCCGAAGGAGATCCGCAGTTTCCTGGGTTTAGCTGGCTACTATCGGAGGTTTGTGGAGGGTTTCTCAGGCATTTCCGCGCCTCTGACCAAGTTGACGCGGAAGGAAGCGGCTTTCGATTGGAGCGAGCAGTGCAAGGAGGCCTTCCAGGAGTTAAAGAGGAGGCTGTGTTCCGCACCGGTTTTGGCTCTCCCGGTTGAGGGAGTGGAGTTCCAGGTCTATGTCGATGCTTCGCTGTTAGGCCTTGGTTGTGTCCTCATGCAGGAGGGCAAGGTCATTGCGTACGGGTCGCGGCAGCTAAAGGTGCATGAGCGGAATTACCCGACGCATGACTTGGAGTTTGCTGCGGTGATATATGCCTTGAAGCTGTGGAGGCATCTCTTGTATGGAGTGGAGTGCAAGATCTACTCAGATCACAAGAGCCTGATTTACGTGTTCTCGCAGCGAGAGCTGAACCTGCGCCAGCGTCGGTGGATGGAGTACGTGGCCGATTATGATGTGGAGATTCTCTATCACCCTGGCAAGGCAAATGTAGTGGCGGATGCCCTAAGCAGGAAGTCAGCTTCTGTTTTCGGACTCTCTGTGCAGTCCCTGGTGGAGGAATTCTTTCTGATGAGCATCACGGTGAAGCCCAGTGGTGGTCCGTCTCGTTTGGAGGTTGAGGAGCCGTCTTGGATTGTTTTGGCGAGGTTGCACCAAAAGGATGATCTGGATTTGCAGCACCTCCGGAGCAGGGCTGAGAGAGATGAGTTGCCAGATTTCTCGATTGATGCGGAGGGTACTTTGAGGTTCCGTGGCAGGCTGTGCATACCCGCGGTGGAGCAGATTCGGGCAAAGATTTGTGAGGAGGCTCACGACTCCAGCCTATCCTATCATCCTGGTTCTACCAAGATGTATCGCGACCTGAAGCAGATTGTGTGGTGGCCTGGCATGAAGGGCGATATTGCGAGATTCGTGGCGCAGTGCTACACTTGTTAGCGCGTCAAGGCGGATCACAGGAGGCCTGGGGGCAAGTTGTCGCCGTTGGATATTCCCCCGTGGAAGTGGGAGAGCATCTCTATGGATTTCATTACTGGATTGCCGAGATCTCCGCGGGGGCATGATGCAGTGTGGGTCATCGTTGACAGGTTGACCAAGTGTGCTCACTTCGTGCCGTACAAGACTGGTTATTCGATGGAGAAGATTGCATCTCTGTATGTGCAGGAGGTCATCAGGCTGCATGGGGTTCCAGCGAGCATAGTGTCTGACCGTGATTCCAGGTATACCTCTCGTTTTTGGCAGAGTCTGCAAGGGGCCTTGGGCACCGATCTCAGGTATTCTACGGCCTATCATCCGCAGACAAATGGGCAGACGGAGAGGGTTAATCAGATCGTGGAGGATATGATCCGGTGCTATATTCTAGAGCATGGGGGAGCTTGGGATGAACGCCTTGGGCTCATGGAGTTCGCGTACAACAATAGCCACCAGGAGAGCTTGCAGATGGCTCCGTTTGAGGCGCTGTATGGGAGGAGATGTCGGACTCCGCTATTTTGGGCTGAAGTGGGCGAGAAGCCTGTTCTGGGTCCTGAGGCTTTGGAGGAGATGAGTTTTGTTGTGACGCAGATCAGAGAGAAGCTGCGGATAGCTCAGGAGCGTTATGAGAAGTACGCAAACCGGCGTAGGAGTGATCTGGAGTTTGCAGTGGGGGACATGGTGTTCCTTAAGGTGTCCCCGATGGCAGGCGTCAAGAGGTTTGGAAAGAGCCACAAGCTGGACCCCAGATATGTAGGCCCATTCGAGATCATCGAGCGCATCGGGGTTTCTGCGTACAGGTTGTTGTTACCTGCCTCTTTCCCCGGCGTGCACGACGTTTTCCATGTGAGCCAGTTGCGCAAGTGTGTCTGCAGCGATCGTCATGTTCTAGATTCAGTGCCAGTGCTGCAGCCCAATCTATCGTTTGTAGAGCAGCCCGTTCGCATTTTGGAAAGGCAGGATCGAGTGTTGCGGAGGAAGACCATTCCTATGGTCAAGATCCTCTGGGACAATCAGGATGTTTGGGGTGCGACCTGGGAGCTAGAGTCAGCTATGAAGGAGTCCTATCCTCACCTTTTCGACTAGATTCCCTGGTGAGTTTTCGCATCTCGAGTTTTCTTTCTCTTCGTGCTTTTCTTTTTCGTGCTTTCCTCGTTTTGGATTGTCGCTGCAAAGTTTCAAGTCGAAACATTTTGTGAGGAGGGGTGACTGTAACGCCCCGGGTTTTTCTTATAAATTACTTTAATCGAGCGCAGAATTTGTAATAATTAATTTTAAAACTAAATATTTAATTCGAGGCGTCAAGGCGAAAGGGCGTTACCGTTTCAGAAACGTCGTCGCCGTCCGGCGAGCTGGTTCTAGGGGGAGTCAATTATGCAGATTCAAGTGGGTATATATATAGCTATATTCATGTATAAAAGTTTATATATGAGTAATCATACTCAAATATAGATATATACGCATACATAGGGTTTCATTGTATGGATTTAAACAAAACAATATATATATATGTATATACATTCTATACATATATTTGGTATGTACAGGTGTAAGATTTTTTTCTTTTTTAGAATATATGGATGTGCATGCTGGTGGTTTTGGGAGATAGAGGCGGGTCCTTTTTTCGATGGCTCCAGCTTTTCCCTTCTTCATTTCTCCCCTTCCCCCGATGGCTTCAATCTTTTTCGAGTGGGAGATAGAGGCGAGCTAGGGTTTTCGCCGACCTCGCCGGGTGTCGGTGGCGTAGGCCGTCGGAGGAGTTTTGGGAGGTTGACGGGCCCTGTCTTCATCGCCGGGGCTGAGCTATCAGACGGCCCTCGTTGAGATTGCCGCGATTTGGCGGGTCGCCGGTTGATCCGAGGCAAGAAAACACTTCCCCTTCCTTCCTCTTAACTTCTTTAATTCCGGCTGCTTCTTCTGTTGCTCGAAATTTCTCTTTGATGGCTGCTAAGGTTGGGGAAATCCTTTTTATCTTGGCCCTCTCTCATATGATAGCTGCTAAGGTTGGAGTAATCCTTTTATTTTGGCCCTCTCTTATATGTTAGCTGCTAAAGGTGAAATCAATTATTGTGGCCCTCTCTATTATGCTAACTGCGATGTGGCTGGGTGAGTTCTTTTGGGCTTTCCTGAGGAAATCACCCCCTTGATTTTAACATTGCAGCTATTTTGGTACCCTCCATGGGTTATGTTAGCAGCTATTTTGAATTCCTCCTGGTTCTCTTAGCTGGTTCCTAATGCAAATCGAATTGGCTATTGCATGCTAAAATTACTTGGTTTATTGGGGTTTTGTTGCCTAGCCTGATGCAAATTTATTGGGGCTTTGTTTGGCTAAACCTATTGTATTGCAGTTGGTTGGGGTGTATGCTAGCAATTCATTCCTAGTTATGTCATCACTAATTAGGGGCTCGTGCTAGCTGTTTTCTTTTTTTTTCCAATTCCTGTTAACATTTAGGTTGGGATGTGCTAGTAGTTTCTCCAAGTCCCTGTTAATATTTATTTCGGGCTTATCTTGGTTATACGCGGGGTTCTATTTGCTAACTCCTCGGCACTTAATTGGTCCTATTTTATTATATGCTAGCTGCTATGGTTGGGTGAATCCTTCTATCCCTCTTTTATATGCTAGCCGCGATATGTCAAGCTTGTCCCGATCCTGGGCTAATCCTTGATGGTTTATTCTGGTTGATTTTGTTCTAGATCATGTTTTACTTGGCTACTTCTGCATATTTACTTGGCTAAATATTGATGGACTTGTTTGCATTGGAATGATGGGTATAAGGAACAATGGGGTCCTCCATCATAGTTCTGTTAATAGTGGTTGGTGGGGCGATGAGACCACCACCGCGGCGCCTTTGTTTTAGTTGGGGTGAATGTCCCCTTTATGTGAGTGGATAGTGACAGTGTTTTGGGTCCGCCACCACTGGTCCATTTTTGCACTATATGCCAAGTTTAGTCATGCTCTTGCTTATCGGGCTGGTTCTATGCGGGATCTTCCTAACCTTCTATTACTAAAGTCTTTATATAAGCGTATATATATAGTTATATATATGTGTATATGTATATATATATGTATTTATATACCCCCTTCAGCTTGGACATGTCACTTGTTACTTCTCCTGCTCTTACTTTTAACTATGCTGTTTTCTTGCACCCTTTGGGCTGAGACATTCTTTTCTTATGGATGCCTCAGGTTTAGGTTTGTAGCTGCCGCCGGTGTTTGAGCGGGGTCGTTCTGTCCGCCGTCGAGGCCTTCCCTCTCTTGTGGGTAAGGATTCTGTTTCTTTTGTTATAGTTTCCTTCTGAACTGTGGACCCTTCTCCCTGCGGGTTCGTGTCAGTTGTTGACGCCCGTGTGGGTTTTGCTTAATTTACTTGTTGATGCTGCTGCTAGCTTCCTTTACTGCTACTTGGTTATTTTGTGATTATACACTCTGGGAAAAGCTTATTTTGATGTATATTATAGCAGTTTCTTTTAGAATTATAAGAAGTTGATCTTTTAACTGTTTGTTGCACTTACTATTAAGTATCACATATTTGCAAAACGTAAACCAAAATAAAATGATATTTATTTATTGTGTACTAAATTTAGACCGGCGATCGCCCTGGGGACGTCTCTAGTCTCCAGCGCCGTTAGGAATAAAATGAACCTATTTTCTTCCGTTGTATACGCATGTTTTTATAAAACGCGGCTTAGTAAACCGCAGGGCCGAGGGACACGGTCTCCTAACCCAAATTAAATAAACCTTAAAAGATAATCCTTTTATTAATTTGTACCGGTTTGTAAAGAAAAAGGTCGTGTAAGTGCTCGCCTGAACGTCTGTAGTTGTCCCCTACAGGACGTGGCATCATGACGCGTGTTTTCCCCTTCGCTCTGATAATATAAATTATTTCGGGAAAATACGGGTTGTGACACAACACCTGTAAAGCAGGAAAGGATGTTCCAATCACTCCCATGATGTGTCAGGAGGACATCTGATAGCCGTTGAAAGACAAGGGCAGTATAAAAGAATCATTAAGGCTTTATAAAAGAAGACTCTCTCCAGCACACAAAAGAAGAACAAGATTACTGTTCCATTGATGACAGCCAAGAAAACTTTCACTTCCTGTTTACCTGAAGCTGCAAGGAGAGAATAGATTGCTCCTCTTGATCAACTCAAGATAGAGCAAGTTGATCCTCACTCTTTCTCTGAAGAAAAGGATCAGGAGAATCAAAGTTGAGGCCATTGGACTCATCCCAGATTCAAGACTGCCACAGCAGTTGTTCTGCAACAGAAGATTAAGCTTATTCTATCTTCTTTTGTAATCATACATTGTTATTACTGTAGGATCTTAACAGTTCTGAGTTGTAGGGCATCTTTGTCTGAGGAAGTAGGGATGTTTAGCCTGAGAAGTCGAGTTGAGAGGTCAGCTTGAGTGTAGGATCAGTGTGTGATCTGAGGTAGGGCTGTTGAGCCTAAGGTAGGGTTGTTGAGCCTAAGGTAGGGTTGTTGAGCCTGAGATAGGGTTGTTGAGCCTGAGGTAGGGTTTGTGAAGACCTGAGGCATCTGTGTTGTAAGCTCTTGGAGCTAAGTTTGGAGGTGTTGGCCTTATCTAACTCATTGTTAGAAAGGTGGGGAGAAAGAGGACTACTCAAGGACCCTGTCTTGAGGAACCTCTATAAATCTTTGTGTGTTTTATGGATGCTTGATAATAACTAACATAACATCAGAAAACAGCTAGTTATAGCCTAAAGAAAAAGAAATCTATTCCCCCCCCCCCCCCCCCCCCCTCTAGATGACTAAGACTACATCCTAAGCAAACTATCAAGTGGTATCAGAGGGAGGTTGGTCAAGAAGGACATAACTGTCTGACCAGATCCTATAAAGGAATAATCTTATCTCAATCCAATGGCCTCCACTGGATTGCAGAAGGAGATGGGATCCATGAAGTTGCACATATGCAACAAAGAAAACTTTGGCATATGGAAGCAAAGGGTTAGATTGTTTATGGAAGCATCTGACCCAAGGACTTATATCATAGTAAAATAAGGGCCCTTCACTTTTCAAACTGCCTCCACCATAGATCCAACCAGGAGAGTGGCCAGGGCCTTCAATGACTTGACCAAGGATGAACTTGCACTGTTCACTATGGATAAAAGAGCACAAAACATAATTGTTAATGCAATTGATGACTCTACATTTCAGAACTTGGTACACTGCACAACTGTCAAGGACATGTAGGATACACTAGTGGTATATATGGAAGGAACATCTAAGGTGAGGGATGATAGAAAGTCACTCCTTAATCAAGAATATGAAGCCTTCAGGCAGCTGAGCCAGGAGAGCATTTCCATTTGCTATGAAAGGTTCTTTAGGATAGTCAATGAACTAAGAACCTATGAAAGAGTGTTCAGTGACTATGAGCTTAATGATAAATTCCTTAGATCTCTAACTAGATACTGGGACACAAAAAATTGTGTCATCAGGGAAGTGGCCAAGCTTGGTGAGACTCCTAATCATACACTATTTGGGAAGCTGGTCTCTTATGAGAAGCAGTTATCTGCAAGAAAGGAAGAGGACACTTCAACAAGGGCTCATGCAAGGGAGAGATCTGTGGCTCTCAAGGCTGACAGCTCCAAGAAGAGCAAGACCAGGATGGTGTCTCCTCCAAGAAGGAGTGTTGAATCAGATAAGTCTGAGAACAGCACTTCAGATAGCTCTTCATCTGATGAAGAGTTTGCTGCCTTCTCAAGACAGTTCAAGAACATGATGAGGAGGAAGCAGTGGAAGAACAAGCCCTCCTCCTCTTCACACTCCAAGAAAGACCACAGCAAATCTGAAAGGCAGCACCCAAAGGGTGACAGGTATGATTCTAAATCTAGTAAACATGTTTCAAATAACATCATTTGTTATTGCTGCAGCAAGCCTGGACATGTCATAGCTAACTGTCCACTCAATAGGAAGGAAAATGGTGATAAGAAACATCACCACCATAAGGATAGGAAGGGGGGAAAATCCTTCCTAGCCAAGAAAGGAAAGAGCTGGAGTGAATCTGAATCATCATCTTCAGATTCAGATGTTGAAGAAGAAGCCTTCATTGGGTTGTTTGTAGCAGATGAAGATAATGACTATCCTGCGGCCAGAATTGGAATCAGGGCCCCTCTATCACATTCAGACAGTGATATAGAGGAGGATGAAGAGGACAATGTTCAGCTTTGCCTCATGGCCATCACTGATGAGGAGGACAGGCAGAACATTTTTGACAATGAACAGATATTGATTCATTCTATCTCCTCCTCTGATTATGAGACAAGCCCAGAACCTGAAGCACCTTCATCAATTGGTGGAAGTGATTCAGAATCTGAGGAAGATGTCAATCAATTGATTGACAAGTATGGTGATCTCTTGAATGCTCTGAAAAAGAGCAAGAAGCTTGTCAAGATGCAAGCCCAGGAAATTGTCTCCCTTAAGATGGATAGGAAATAATGCACTGAGTCACCCTCCTTGGTGGCTCAGATGAGTAGACAGAAAAGCCATCTAAAGGGAATGACCATTGTGCATTTGAGCACCATATCCCAAAGAAACAAGGTCATCAAGGACCTTGAGGATAAGCTTGTGATAGAAAAGAGCCTAGTGGCTCAATTCTTCAAGCCCAAATCTGTGCTTCCTATTATTGATACCTTTTCATCTCAAACCAATAGGAGAGGACTAGGGTTCAATAAAATGGAAGTAGGAGAAAGGAGTGGAGAAAAGAGCAAGGACAAGGCTAAGCCTCATACCACCTTTCAGAAGGTGTTGCTTCCTTCTAACAGGTATGATCATGAAAGCATTTTTGGTCACTGGAAGAATGGAAGCTCCTATACTACAACAAACTGCACCTGTTGTAAGGACTGAAATATAACTAAAACACAGTTTGTTACTAATAGTAATATTTAGTAACAAACTTTTTTGTTGTTACAAAATAGTACTTTTTTGTAACGTATATTTTAAATTTTGTTACAATAATAATTAATTCGTTACTATAACTGTAAGTATTTGTAACAACACTAATGTTACGTTACATATTGAAAACTTTTCTCACAATAAGTATCAATTGTAACCACATCATGAAAGTTTTTTGTGACCAAGACATATTGTCCTTACTAATAGTAATATTTTATTATTAAAGTTTTGTTACAAAAAATATATCATATTTTATTTTCATTTTTTGTACTATTTTATTATCAAAGTTTTGAATTACTTTTTTTTTTTTGAAAAAAAATGTGATATATTTTTGCGCGTGACAGAACCCCGCCTTGATAGTGCTCTAACGCGACGACAGTACTCCTACAGCTCGCAAACATTCGTGTGCGGCTGTCGCAGATATGTGGTACTATTGCGACATGTATTTTTGCGCGTACGAGATTTTTTATAAATCTTTAACTTTTTATAAAAGTTTTTCTGCCTCTCTCCCATGCAGCTCTATCTCTCTCACATGAATGAATGAAATATACTGATGAAAATTTCCCTCCATAAAATTTTGAACAAAACAAAATTAAAAATTAAAAATATATTAAATGTAAAAATGAATGCAAATTAATTTGACATTAACTTTTTAATATAATTTTGGAATTAAAATAAAATCACGCACGAACCCGCGTGCACGCAAATGCACTCTCGCGCGCACGCAAATGCACTCTCGCGCGCACGCAAATGCACTCTCGCGCGCACGCAAATGCACTCTCGCGCGCACGCAAATGCACTCTCGCGCGCACGCAAATGCACTCTCGCGCGCTCGCAAATGCACTCTCGCGCGCACGCAAATGCACTCTTGTGCGTGTAGATTTCCCTTTTTTGCTTGAGAGCTAGCGCGTATTGCATGTGTCGGGGCTCAAACACATGCACACACACAGACATGGACAACCAAACACACAAACATCCATTTGCGAGTTGTAGCAATGTCTTTCACGTACGGCCGCCGCCGTTGTCTCCCCTCTCTTCGACGGTCGTCGCCGCCGTCGCCTCTCTCTTCCACGACCGCCGCCATCGTCGTTCTCTTTCTCGGTCGTCGCCGCACGCCGTTCTCTTCCTCTATTTTATTAAATTTTGTCTAATTCCTTCCCTCTCACATTAATAAAATATATGGAGGGAAATTTCCCTCCATAAAAATTTGCACAAAACAAATCAAAAAATTTAAAACATATTAATATAATTTTTGAATAAAAATATCGATCGCGCACTGGCCTCGCATGCACGCATATTTTTTCATTGTCGCGGGGGTGAAATAATTGTACCCTTCGAGCGCCCATTTTTCGCTCGAGCACGTGCTTTTCACTCGGATGCGCGTTTTATTTCCCGAGCACATGTTTTTTTCAGTCGCGCGCATTGCACTAACTCTATCTTTTTTGCTCGGGAACATAAATAAATTTGTCAGCGCACACGTTTTTTGCTCGGGAGCTAGCGTTTTAATGAAAATATATCATATATATATATATATTGATTTATGGATGACACGTGCTTTAATGAAAATAAATGTGTAATGAAATTCATAAATACATGTCAAATCTATTCATAAATACAACGCGCTGTTCAATAAAATTTACTTTTTAAATAAGATTTATGTTTTTTTTAATAAGAATTACCCCCGCTCAATTTGGCCGCTCTGAGGAGCTCGATCAACTGACAGTGCACAAGAGGCACATGTTCCCCGCTCGACAATACCCCCGCCTCGACATTGCCCGACAGTGCACATGAGCTTTAAATAAGATTTATGTATTTTTAAATAAGGTTTATCCGTTTATGTATTTTTTAAAAGTAAGAATTACCCCGCTCAATTTCGTCCTCTCTCAGGCGCTCAATCAACTGAATAAAAAATAATTTCGTCATCGCACTGGGACACTATCGAGGCGGGGGTAATTAATGTCGTGTGGGGCACGTGCGCTTTTCCTATGCACTGTTAGTTGATCGATCGAGCGTCTGAGAGTGGGAGAGTACAGTTTTGGCGGAGGTACCGTCGCTGCCGGGATACTGTCACGACGGAGAGTATCGAGCACGGGCATACCTTTATAATATATATATATATAACCGGTTATATATATAATAAATTATAATTATAAATTTAATTATATATAAACGTGTATAAAATTTTATATAAACTTTATAAAACATTTTTATAAAAATTTCATATAAATTTTTTATATAAAATTTTACGATCAGCTCCGCACGGGCTTCGCCCGTGCTCGCTAACTCTTAGCGGGCTGCGCGCTCATTCGAGCGGGCTGCGCTCGCATTCGAGCGAGCTGCGCGCGCATTCGAGCGGGCTGCGCCCGCATTTGAGCGGGTTGTGCCCGCATTATACAGTACCCAGCCGGCAACGGCGGGCTTCGCCCGCCCCCGACGGACTTCGCCCGCAACATATACATATGAGTACTCAAAATGACCGTAAAAAAATATACATCAATATTTTATAAAAAAAATTTTCAAAAACATCTATCTTTTCACAAAAAATCATTTTAAAGTTTTTTTTATATATAGTAGTTAAGGATATATAAAATTTCTTTATATAAAATTTTTATAAAGCTTTATAAAGTTTTTATAAAACTTTAAAAATGTTTTTATAAAAACATTAAATTTAAAAATGAATGACAATTTGACATTAATTTATTAACATAATTTTAGAATAAAAATAACTATCGCGCACAGGCACCGCACGTACGCAAAGACACTCACGTGCGCACGCGCGACCACCTCCGAGCACAAGCGCACACACGGCGCGGGCTCGGGAGAGCATTTTTGGCCCGAGAGAGTATTTTTTCGGCCGGACACGTGTTTTTCACTCGGGCGCGCGTTTTTTACCCGAGCGCACGTTTTATGCCTAGTCGCGCGTTTTGCACTTGCATGCATTTATGATCGGGTGCATTGTCTCCCAAGCGCGCATTTTCGCTTGGGAGCGCGTTTTTACCCTGACACGTATTTTCGAATCATCGGTACTCATTTTCTCCAAGGTGCATTTTAGCCCAGTCATGCATTTTTTTGCGGACGTGCATTTTCACACAGGTGCAAGTTTTTGCCAGAGCGCGCATTTTTCTTACAGGCGCACGCGAGATGACTAATAAATATCGTAACATTAAAAATATCGCTAATTGTTTCGCCAAACCCAGCTGCATGTACAGTTTCGTCGTCTTCTCTTTCTTCGTCGACTTTGTCACGCAATCATGTTATCTCATTACATCGTTATTTTTTATCAAGGAAAATTGTGCTATGATCTAGTCATTTCCTCCTTTAATTTCTTGTATCTCATTACACACAGACACACACACACACACATGCACAGACACACAAACACGGACACACACACACACAATCACACACACACAGGCACACACAGACACACATGCACACACAGACACACATAGACACACAGACAGACATACACATGCACAAACAAACAAACACATACACACACACACAGACGACACACACACGGCACACATGCACAGACACAGACACAGATAAACACAAATACAGACACATACATACACACATGCACAGACATAGACACACAAACACACAGACACATACACAAACACAAACACAAACACAGAAACAGACACATAGACACAGACACATAGATACATACATGCATATATAACTGGAGATCACACAAACACAAACACAGACACATACACACATATATAGCTGGAGATCACACAGACACAGACACACACACACATACACACACAGGCACAAACGACACAAACACAAACTGACACAGACACACAGACACACCGACACACACACAGACATATATATATGACACAGACAGACACAGACACACAAACACACAAACAAAGACACACAGACACAAAAACAAACACACATGCACAAACACACATAGACATACAAATACAGACAGACACATGCACAGTCACACATAACAAGTTAGAGATCACACATACACACACACACACAGACACACACACACACATGCATAGACACAGAAACACACACACACACACACACACACACACACACACACATACACACATATATTAACTATGCATCTCAAAAGAGCTCATTCCTCTGCTTTCTGCATATTAACTTAATAATAATCACTATTAGAAAAGTGGCTTTTAGCCACACTTTTTTTGCCATGGGTCAAAAATCGTGGCTAATAATGAAGTATTAGCCAGAGCTCATAATTCGTGGCTAATAATCAAGTATTAGCCACTGATACCTAATTCGTGGCAAAAATTAAAGTATTAGCCACAGTTTGTTTAATTTGTGGCTAATAAAATAGTATTAGCCACGGTTGCCTAATTCGTGGCTAATACTTTAGCCACACTTTCTAGTCCATGGCAAATACGAAAGTATTAGCCACGATTTTGGTCGTGACAAAAAAGTTATGTGATAATTGACTAAATTTTAGTTATTTTTATTTATAACATGCGTAAATATATTAAAATTAATTCTCGTACTTAAATAATTTGTTTCACATATAATTCAATCACATCACGTGTGATGATCATCGCGTTGAGTTTTTTCTCGACAGGCTCAAGCTCGAGGTGAGTTTTTTTTCGAGCCGGCTCATCGAGCTCTCGAGAAGGCTCGACTCAACTTGCATCCCTACACGAGATAAGTTTTATAAGGAAATCGGGGCCAAACTTGGATAAAAATAAACTTTTTTGTATATTAATTTTGCATTTCAAAATAAATTCTTATGATTTTTATTGACTAAACTAAGAACATCAATTTATGGAGAGAAAAATAAAAAATTCCCCACAAATTTTCTTTATTCCCACGCTTTCTCATCTAACTCTATGACTATTCATTTCAGTCTCTCCTATAACCTTGCTCATCTTTTCCCATCGCCTTTTCTTATCTCTTTCTCCCGTCGCCGCTCATCCCTCTCGCATGACATTTCTCTCCTCCTCAATCTCCCTTACAACATCAGGCATCCTCCTTCTGCACCAGCCTTCAATGTCTATTTCGCCACTCTCGCCCTTCTCCCCATCAACCCGCATCGGCGACCTAGGGTTGGGCCAACTAGTTCTGACCACCTCTTAACAGATCTCTACGCCCGACTTCCACTGTAGCCATGTCCTTCGCTGCTTCAGGTTCCAACTGACCTGGATTTATTTTTTTACAGTTGAAACATCTATATATATATTTATTATATAAGCAAAGGCAAAAGTGGAGATGGTGAAATATTGGACGGACAAAAATACCCTCACTAAATCAACATCCATAACTCCCTTTTTTGGTTTTTTGGTCTTTTCGCCTTCAAAAATAAATCTACTTTATTTATATCTCATTATATCTATTTGTTTTGGGGACTTTAGTCATCAAATCCCCCGCCAGCGATTGTACAGCCTCTCCCGCCAGCTTTTAACCCGCGCCCCAATCCTCTCCATCTACCACGGTCTTTCTCCACCCCTCCACGCTAAACCATCGATGACGCCTCCTCTCTTCCTCGACTGCCATCCGCTGAAAGCACTGTTACCCTACCTCTCCTTGGCAGAGCCCTGCCGAAAGCACTGCCGCAACTCTCCTCCACAGTGCCAAAGGGCTCCTCCTCCATCGTGAATCATCAAGAGCTCCTCCATCACGAATTCGAGGATCCTCCTCCACCGTTCTTGCGAGATTCCTACAGGTGCCTTCCCTCTGCCATTTCTGATCTCACATTTCTTCAGGTGCCTTTCAGTTCTTATCTCACATTTCTTCTCTCTGCCATCCCTGTTACAGGCCCTGCTTAAAAGCTCTGTCGCCTCTTCAACTGCCTGTGCAGGGTAGAGATCACGGACAGCTCCTCCTCCACCGTTGCAAGAGTTGCCTTCAGTTGCGATTTCCAGATTGTTCATTTTTGCTTGCGCAAGGGCTCTCACAAGGTCCATTTTCTGATTTCGCAAGGGCTCTCGCAAGGTCCATTTTCTGATTTCCTATTTCTAGATTTCTATTCTGCATGTTTCCTCCTCCCAGAACTTTCCTATTTTTGATTATATGTTAACTCAGATTTTGTTTTATTTCTCAGTTCTTTTGTTATTCTCATATTTTCGTGAACTAAAAGATTTTTATGTTAATAGTTGTTCAAATTTTGTTTTATTTTGAGTTTATACCTGAAACTATTATGTTAACTAAAAGAATTAACTTTTATTTCTCAGTTTATATGTTAACAAATTTTGTTTTATTTCTCAGTTTATATGTTAACACGTGCTGTTCAGATTTTTATGTCTATATATATATATAGTTATTCAGATTCTTCAGTTAACTATTATGCTAACTCTCTTATGTTACCAACTATTATGTCCAGATTCTTCAGTTCCGATTTTGTTATTCTCAGATTTTGTGTTGATCTCAAATTTTGTGTTATTGCTCAGATTTTGTTCTCAGTTTTTTGTGTTATTACCGACCCCATTTGTTCTCAGTTTTTTGGTTATTCTCATATTTTGTGTTGTTCTCATATTTTGCTAGAAATCAAGTTTTTCTAGAACTCTATCTTCTACGGCAATGTTATTCTCAGATTTTGTTCTCATATTTTGAGGTTCCCGATTTCTAAAAGGTTTGTGGATTTGGTATATGTCAACCATAGTGATTTGGTATATGCCAGGTTTTTAATTTTTCCTGAGCCCGATTTTTTCTGAGGTCAAATTTTGTTCTCAGGTTTGATGTGGGTACTTTGAACTGATTATCAAATTTTGTTTCTCTGCCTTATCGTCCTAATTTTTCATATATCAAGCTAAATAATTCATTATGATTTTAATATCTATTTACACCTTGCTTAAACAGATTGATTTTAATATCCGTGTCCTTGCTACTACCTTAGAAATTTGCATTCCTTTAATAAAAATCGTTCATTTTTTTCTTTTAAAAGCTTCTTTCTTGCGTTGAAGAGAGTATTTATTATTAAAAGCTTCAGTTGAGCTCCATTTTGCTTGTTTAATGGGGTGTGTATGGATTATGTATGTATGGATGTGAGTTTGTATGGATGTTTCTGCTCTCATTTATTTGTAGAGTGATCTTAATTGCTCTCTTTTATTTGTAGGGTGCTCAAGCATTGACCGGCAAGTGACGAAAGATTCATTAGTCAAAAAGTGATGGACGATTCATTTTTCGAAAAAATGACGGAAGATTTATTAGAAACATGTTGATCTTGTAATGTAATATTGTATTATTTTAGAAGAGATGATAATAACTTGTACTCTATGTAATACTTTTTGGTGTGAATAAATACATGTTGATCTTGTTATGAAATATTAAATATATGTGTGTTTTCAAGATTAATATTTGTAATAAAATCTCAGGTACACAAAAATAGAAATGAAATATTTTTGATATATAAACGAATTGGCTGTAGTAAGAAGAATGGAAAACAAATGTAACGATTTTTTTGTTTCTATTGTTTAATCTATTGTAACGAAATAATGTTTATTATACTTTATTGTAACGAAGTTAGTTTATTCTTAGTGAGGAAAAAATAAAACATTTGTAACGAAATAGTTTTAATCATAACTGTTTTTTTGTGAGGAAAAAACACATTCGTAACGAAATAATATTTATTGTGACCAATTTATTGTGAGGAAGAATCTCTTTTTGGTGAGAAAGTATCGTTTGTTACAATTAATTTATTTGTAACGACATGCATACATTCGTTACAAGAATTTTTAGCGCCGAGCTTTAGAGGAGGACCGTTACTTAAAGTTTTTTTTCGTTACCAAAGAGTTTTTGTAACGATTTTTGGCACTTACTATAACGATTTAGGTCCTTACTATAAGTGCAGTTTGTTGTAGTATAGGAAGGAAAACACTCCTTCCTATAGTGGAAGTGTTAGAGATGGAACGTTCACCTAGATGGGGGGTGTTAGGTGATCTTGGTACTTTTTGAGTTATTAGAGTGAGTTATCAATATTCAAGCAATGCACAAAATTAACACGCAAGTAAATCACACCAGACGACACAAGATCTATAGAGGTTCTTCAAGACCGGGTGTCTTGAGTAGTCCTCTCTCCCTCTGCGCCTACCCGGCAGTGTGCTAGGCTCGGCAAACTCCGCCAAATCTTTAGTCCATCAAGCCTTACAACTCAGACCCACAAGTCCCAACAGCCTAGGCCTGCAAGCCCCTACTGCCCCCGAGCCCGCAAGCTCGACACTCAGGCCCTCAAGCCCTACAACATGGACCCGCAAGTCCCAACACCCTAGGCCCGCAAGCCCCTACTGCCCCCGAGCCCGCAAGCTCGACAAGACGCACCCGCAAGTGCACTGCCCTGGCCCTCAAGCCTCACAGCTCTCCAGCGCTCAAGCTAGACAAATTGGCTCGCAAGCCTTACAAGCGAATACAGTAAAGAGACTGTCACTTCTGCCTGATGAAGATCGATAACTTTAGCCTGTTGAAGATTGGCTCATTGAGATTGAAGAAGATTCTTTTGAATCAGACTTTGAGCGCACAACTCTTCTTCAATTCTTTTCTTAGCCTGATGAAGATTGGCACCTTAACAGTCGATGAAGATAACTGCTTCTTCTTTTTCTTTCTTTCTTGCGCCGCTTGTACTGTTCGATTCGCTATGTGCGCAAGTTCTTTCTTTCCGATCGATTGATACCGTATTAGGGCAACCTCTTATCACTTTTATAAGACTGCGAGGTCCCCAACGGTCTTCTGAAAAAGTGCCTTAAGTGTCAGACGCCCCTTTCCTTAAGAGCGCGCGCTGATTAGACAATCAGGCGGCGGCATTAAATGCTGACAGCACGTCCGCAAGATTTGAATTCTGTCTTGAAGATATTTGCATCATTTCAACGATAAGCTATCTCTGACTATATCATCTCGATCTTCCTTCCTGCATTATGTCGTCGTGATCACATTGTTCTCTCGGTGACATGCCTTCTTTACGATGATGCGGTCACTTTGGTGAAGTCGATGATACTGCGTCTTCTTTGCGTTCGACGATATTGCTTCTGCGCTCGACGAACACGCCAAATCTCAGCGGTCGTCGATCTTCCTTCTGAGCTTGATGATCTTCCTTCTGCGTTCGACGAATAGCATTCTGCGATCGACGAACTTGTCATCCTTCGTTCGACGATCAGCATTCTTCATTCGACGATCGGCATTCTTCGTTCGGCAATCTTGCTATGTCTTAGCGATCGACGAACATGCTACTTCTCGGTGGTTTCTTTGCTCATCATCACGATGACAAGCGTACTTTGTTGACAATGTCTCTTATTCTTCTCGACCACATTTCTTTAATTTCCTGAGACTTTATGCTAGAGAAGTAATCAAATACAAAGTGAAGTTTTCTTGACTTGGTGACTTCTTCAAATCAGGAATCATGTGGGCAAGATTCCCAACAATCTCCCCATATTTGAAGAAGTCATAATCTTAATTCATGACTACTTTCACTGTACAATAAATATTATAATCTTAACTTTGAGCATGTGAGATTGTACTTATCTTTGTTGAATTTGCTGAACTTGCTGAGTACATCATCAATCTTGTAGCTCCCCCTAGATTTGATGTCTCTTCTTTTATGGCTCCCCCTACTTCTTTGCTCTCCCTATCTTTGAGGTCGTCTTCTTGAACATTTGATGCCCTTTCTCCCCCTTTCTGACTTCTTTTCTGGAGCAGTTCTTTTAGGAGACAATAGTTCAAGGCTCCCCCTTCCTCGGTTATAGTTTATCCAAGTCCCATTAGTGATGTTGTCATAGCCCCTGGTCACTCCCTTTTCTGAACCTCCAAAGATAACAGTCGGTCCATTCTCCACAGGGATGAATTCTTTCAAATACTTTCTGGCTCCAGTCATATGCTTGGAGCAGCCACTGTCCAAATACCAAATTGGAGATTGGTTGGCATTTGGACCTACCTGCAAAACAAATCACTTCCCCTTAGGTACCCAATAGGGATTGGGTCCTTGGTTTCTGTTAGGGTGATAGAGTGTAATCGCAAACCTCGGAGGGTTCTGCACTATCCTTGCATTGAGCCCTGTTGGATTGAACCAACGGTCCAATGCTAAGTGGCCTACATTCCCACAGCACCAACACTCATATCTGTTATATCTTCTTTTCTGTGCCATCATCTGAGTAGGACAGTGATGATGAGCAGGAGAGAAGGCTTCTTGTCTAACAGATCTAGGGTGAACCTCATGTGTGTGAGCCGGGGGAGGAATTGGCTTCACCACTCTTTGGTTCACCTTCTTGGGAGCAGGCTTTGTTGGAACAGCCTTTCCCATTCTCTTGACTGATGTTGCTGTAGGTCTGTGGGCTGAAGGACTTGCTGTCAGCACCTTCTTATAAGAAGGTCTAGCTTCATGATCTTTGCCCATGACTGGCTCCTGATTGAAACTGATACCAGCTCTGAACTGTCCAGAGAAGGCGTCAGATATTGGCGGGATAGTTTTGGACATTGAGAAGCTGGAATCAAGTTTCTTCTCAGCCAACAACATTTCCTCAAGGTCCCTAATGACCTTGTTTTTCTGCCCTAACTTAGCATTCTTAAGCCTTATAGCTTCCTTAAGTTTGTCCACTTCTTTGCTCATAGAAGTTAGCTTTTCAGCTATCTCCTGGAGCTTGGATTGGACAGGCTTCAAGGAATCTAACTCCTTGGTTTACCCCTTGAGGAGTTTCTTACTGCCTATGAAGGCTTTCCATAAGGCTTTATATTGCCTTATTAGTTCAGATTCAACTTCATACTGGGATCTTGAGGCTGTGTTGTTGGCAGCAGATACCTCCTCATCATCATGCAAAGAATCTGCCGCTAATCCAGAATAAGAGGCAGATAAAGAAGTTCTGTGTTTTACCTTTCCAGGAGAGTTGTCATCCTGTTTGCCTTCATTGATGGCCATCAGTCCAATAAGTGCCTCATCCTCAGTCCCAGAGGAGCTTGAGTCAGAGTCACTCAACGTTTTGGTCTTCTTTGCCACAAACCCCTTCTCAGAGGTCCTCTTGCTCCTAGAGCTTCTCTTGCTCCTAGAGCTTCTTCTTTCTTCATGGTTCCTTGACCCCCTTTTCTTGGAGGGGCAGTCGGCAGCCATGTGACCTGTTTTGCTGCAATAATAGCAAACAGTATTGTTTAAATCATGTTTACTGGAGTTGGATCTATACCTGTCCTCCCTGGGAGCCCTAGATCTGTCCCGATAGTCAGATCTTCTGGAGCTTGAGGAGGAGCTTCTGTTGTTGTCCCTCCTTCTTCTATGTAGCAGCTTTCTGAATTGTTTTCCACCTCTCTATCAGTGTCATCAGAGTCAGGGGAGCTGGCTTCTGATTCCTCACTGTTCTCAGTTCTGTTCTGAGAAGCAGAGGTCTTGCCCTTGAATCTTCTGGTGCTCTCAGCCTTTAGAGCCACCGATCTTTCTCTTGAGCTCACCTTTGAGCTTTCTTCTTCTTCAGCCTTCCTTGTATTAAGATGGAGTTCATGAGACAGCAGCTTCCCATATAAGTTCTTGGGCTCCATGTTGCCCAGTTGGCCCATCTCTCTGATGGCACATATCTTGATATCCCATTCCTTTGTGAGGGATCTGAGAAACTTGTCATTTATATCAGAGTTTGTGAACTCTCTTTAGTAGTTTCTCAGGCCATTCACGATCTTAAAAAATCTCTCATAGCAGTTGGAGATATTTTCATTCTTGCCTTGTTTGAATGCTTCATATTCCTGGTTGAGGAGAGATTTCATGTCATCCCTTACCTCTTCAGTACCCTCCATGTATACGATCAAGGAGTCCCACATCTCCTTAGCCATTTTGCAGTGAATCAAGTTCTGGAGGGTTGAATCATCTACAGCACTTACAATAACATTATGCGCCCTCTTATCCAGACCTGCCAAGTCTAGCTCGTCCTTGGTCATGTCTTCATATTTCTTTATTACCTTCCGCATCGGATCAATGGTGGAAAGGGTTGTGGGGACAAAAGGACCCTGTTGGACTGTCAGATAGATTCTTGGATCGGCCGCTTCCATGAACAGCCTAACTCTTTCCTTCCAAATGGGAAAGTTCTCCTTGGTGCAGATCGGAAGTTTCATAGATCTCATCTCCCAATTTTGATCTCCACCGGCCATGGTGAGTCATTCCTGATCTAGATCGGACTGTTAAGTCTTCTTTTGATCAACCTAGCTTTGATACCACTTGCTAGAGATGGAACGTTCACCTAGAGTTGGGTGTTAGGTGATCTTGGTACTTTTTGAGTTATTAGCGTGAGTTATCAATATTCAAGCAATGCACAAAATTAACACGCAAGTAAATCACACCAGACGACACAAGATCTATAGAGGTTCCTCAAGACCGGGTGTCTTGAGTAGTCCTCTCTCCCTCTGCGCCTACCCGGCAGTGTGCTAGGCTCGACAAACTCCACCAAATCTTTAGGCCCTCAAGCCTTACAACTCAGACCCGCAAGTCCCAACAGCCTAGGCCCGCAAGCCCCTACTTCCCCTGAGCCCGCAAGCTCGACACTCAGGCCCTCAAGCCCTACAACACAGACCCGCAAGTCCCAACAGCCTAGGCCCGCAAGCCCCTACTTCCCCCGAGCCTGCAAGCTCGACAAGACGCACCCGCAAGTGCACTGCCCTGGCCCTCAAGCCTCACAGCTCTCCAGCCCTCAAGCTAGACAAATTGGCCCGCAAGCCTTACAAGAGAATACAGTAAAGAGACTGTTACTTCTGCCGGATGAAGATCGGCAACTTTAGCCTGTTGAAGATTGGCTCCTTGAGATTGAAGAAGATGCTTTTAAATCAGACTTTGAGCGCACGACTCTTCTTCAATTCTTTTCTTAGCCTGATGAAGATTGGCACCTTAGCAGTCGATGAAGATGACTGCTTCTTCTTTTTCTTTCTTTCTTGCGCCGCTTGTACTGTTCGATTCGCTATGTGCGCAAGTTCTTTCTTTCTGATCGATTGATGTCGTATTAGGGCAACCTCTTATCTCTTTTATAAGACTGCGAGGTCCCCAACGGTCTTGTTAAAAAGTGCCTTAAGTGTCAGATGCCCCTTTCCTTAAGAGCACGCGCTGATTAGACAATCAGGAGGCGACATTAAATGCTGACAGCACGTCCGCAAGATTTGAATTCTGTCTTGAAGATATTTGCATCCTTTCAATGACAAGCTATCTCTGACTATGTCGTCGCGATCTTCCTTCCTGCATTATGTCGTCGTGATCACATTGTTCTCTCGACGACATGCCTTCTTTACGACGATGCGGTCACTTTGGTGAAGTCGACGATACTGCATCTTCTTTGCGTTCGACGATCTTGCTTCTGCGATCGACGAACACGCCAAATCTCAGCGGTC
Source organism: Dactylorhiza incarnata (assembly GCA_033032865.1). Classification (NCBI taxonomy): domain Eukaryota; kingdom Viridiplantae; phylum Streptophyta; class Magnoliopsida; order Asparagales; family Orchidaceae; genus Dactylorhiza; species Dactylorhiza incarnata. The sequence continues at coordinate 14,575,059 of JAWHQI010000028.1, forward strand.
GTCGATCTTCCTTCTGAGCTCGATGATCTTCCTTCTGCGTTCGATGAATAGCATTCTGCGATCGACGAACTTTCCATCCTTCGTTCGACGATCGGCATTCTTTGTTCGACGATCCGCATTCTTCGTTCGACGATCTTGTTATGTCTCAGTGATCGACGAACACGCTACTTCTCGGCAGTTTCTTTGCTCATCATCACGATGACAAGCGTACTTTGTTGACGATGTCTCCTATTCTTCTCGACGACATTTCTTTAATTTCCTGAGACTTTATGCTAGAGAAGTAATCAAATACAAAGTGAAGTTTTCTTGACTTGGTGACTTCTTCAAATCAGGAATCACGTGGGCAAGATTCCCAACAGGAAGAAAGGGTATGGGAATGAGTGCCATGAAGTCTCCCCATGAAGAAATTCAAATGGCCCAACCCGAACCATTTGTATTTGGTACTTCAGTTTCATCATTCAGGAGTATGGAAGCAAGTTCTTCCAAGCTCTGTCCAGCAAATAACATGGCTGTTGTAAAACCTGTAGACAAGTCCTCTTGCTCAGTGTCTGATGCCATCAAATCTTGTGTGGCCTCCATGTCAAAGCAAGCTGATGCCATTAAGACAAAGGGTGCCAAGACTGTATAGAGGTTAACATTCAGCCAAATCATTGCTGAAAGAAACATGAAAAATGTTGTTGTCTCCCCTCCTGAACATAAGCACAGTGATGCTCTCTCCTCAAGAAATGTTCAGAAGAGGAGATACAATATTCATGAAGTGTTGTGGTAAAGTGGGACACTTTTCTATAGATTGTTGGTACAATCCTAATGTGCCAAGTGCAAAGAAAAGTCTTCCTGCAAAGAGTGCAGCTGGTGTGAGGTCATTTTGTTGGAACAACCCTTTTACTGTTTTGGGCTAGGATCACTTTGTACTGATTAGGATCAGTTGACCCCATTGTATAGTTTAAGGGTCAAGTCTTTAGGCTGATAAACTAGCTAGAACTTAAGATTAATCTAAGGTTTTCAGCGTTCGACGAATGACTAGCAGCACTCGACAAATGGCTTTTGGCGTTCGACAAACGTCTAGTATCGTTCGACAAACTGTTCTAAGCAGACTGAAGTATTACAGCCAGTTACAGCACTCGACATTTACTGATCAGCGTTCGACGAATGACTAGCAGCGCTCGACAGATGGCTCTCAGTGTTCGACAGTTTTTTTTATATATAACAGCGCTCGACAGTTTTCTAGCCAGTGTTCGACATATTCTGGACAGCACTCGACAGATATATGGCTCCCAGCATTCGACAGATCATTTATTGAATTCCAGATTTATTATCAGTCACATTCTATTCTGTCCTAACAGCAAAATGACGACTATAACGGATCTATTCAATATCTTTGGATATATTCTGACAGATAAGGAAGGATATTTAAAACTCAATTAATATATTCCTTTCCTTCCTTTTTCCCAGACAGGAATAGCCGTTGACATTTAATGAAAAGGAATCTTTTCACGACCAAGGAACAAAAGGACCTGGCAGAGTCGTTTGAGCCTTGTTGTTATTTCCAAGAATGTCAACAGAATTCATAAAAAAAGGAGAAGGGATATATATATAGACAAAAAGAAGAAGAAATATAGAGATATATACAAGTAGTAATTTTCTTCTTTTTCTCTCTTCGACAAGCAGCACAAAAACCTCAGAGAACATCATCAAGAGGATTTTTACTCAGAATCTGCTGCAAAGATAGATCTTCTAAAAAGAGCAACAAACAATCTGAAGAACCTATTCTTCCAGATCAATCTGCTACTGGAGATTTTTTTTTGGAGGAAGCTTCTCCATCTTCTGTCAACTAATTCAATCAGACAGGGGGAGCTTTACAACAACATCCACTAGAATCTTCTCTCAGCATCTTGACAGAGAAGAACACTACAAACTCTTTCTTACCTCTCTTGTACAGGGTCATAACTCCCTTCAAAAGTTAATCTTGGTGATAGGGCACCTTTGCAAAAACCTGCACCTTGGTTAGAGCACCTTATCAACAGCTCACCTGGTGTGTGGACACCTTATCAAAATCACCTGGTGTGAGGGCACCTTATCAACAACCTCCTAGTGGATTCCTACCAAGGGTGGTAGAAGAGTAGACGTACCCAGTCTTTTTGGGGAACTACTATAGCTCCTTGTGTCGTCTGTGGTTAATTATTCTTTGTGCTTGTGCTGTTTGATTTCTTTTATTTACCTTCTCTGTTTATTCAATTCTCACACTAATTACACTTATATATAAATATATAACACTATTTTAATTCCGCTATAAAACTAAAGAAAAATTTTAATACTCTATTCACCCCCCCCCCCCCCCCCCCCCCTCTAGAGTAATTTAAGATCTGACCTCCACTTTCAATTGGTATCAGAGGGAGGTTGATTCTTTACAGACTAACATCTGAATCACAAAGATCAACCAGATCTTAATTTGTCTAGAGCTCCTTTAACCAAGAATTTTATAACATTCAAAACTCATGGCACAAAACAAGTAATATTCTAGCACAAGACCTCCCATGTGCAATCTCAATAAGTTTGCACTATGGAAAGCAAGGATTAGACTTTATATGAACTCTATTGATGAGGAGATTTTCAATGTTATTCTTACAGGACCTCCAGCACCTACAGCAACAACCAGCACTACTGCAGCAACAGACAACACTGCTGTTCCACCTCCTGAGTGGACTGAGGCTCAGAAGAAGCAAAGAAATGCAGATGCAAAAGCCATGAACATTCTAGCCTTAACTATGTCAGATGACATATTCCAGAAAGTTGTTGAGTGCACCTCAGCAAAAGAAATCTGGGAATCACTCAACAACATGGTGGCAGGTTCAGCAGATGAAAGGAAAGATAGAAGATCCCACCTGATCTCTCAATATGAGAACTTCAAGAAGGGAGAATCAGAAAATGTTGCTGATATGTACAATAGACTCAGCCTCATAATAAATGAGCTGAAGTCTCTGGACAAAGTGATCTCACTCACAGAGATCAATGACAAAATTCTCATGTGCTTTCCCAGCACATGGGACTCCAGAATCTGGCCAATCAAAGAAGCCAGAAGCCTAAATGAGATCACCACTGAAGCCTTGTTGGGCAAGCTCAAATCTTATGAGCAGCTTGTCAAGAGTAGGGAAGTTGAAGAATCTACCTCATGCCCAGCACTCAAGAAGGAGAAAAGCATAGCCTTCAAAGCTGCAGAAGTAGAAGGACCAACTCCTAACAAAGAGGAGTTGATGAGCTTCATAGCCAAAAGATTCTATAATATGGCTAAGAAAGATTTCAAGAAGAAGTCATCCAGAAGCCATGACAAGCCAAGGTATGACAAAAATCATTCTAATGAAATTATATGTTTTGGTTGCAGGAAGCCAGGACATATTGCTCCTGAATGTCCAGAAAATCAAAACAAAAAGGACAGAAAGGAGAGAAAAAGAGAAAAGGAAGAAAAGAAAAGATCCAGCAAATCTTCCTCCCATTCACACAAAAAGAAGGGAAGAGGATTTGTAGCAACATCCTGGAGTGAAACAGAATCTGAATCAGAATCCTCATCTGGTTCTTCTGATGAAGAAGAAACAAAAGAAAATAGCCAATGTCTAATGGCAACTTATGACTCAGACTGTGAGTAACAATCTGAATCTTCATTAAGCTCCAATGATGATGAAGAAGAAAAGAACTTCTGCATGATGGCAATCAATGCCTCAGCCAGCAAATCTGATGAAGAAAATTCAGAATCAGAAGAAGAAAATGATGCAGATCAGGTAATGTCTGATTTTGATTTTACTTCAGATGAATTCAAAGCTGAATTCAAAATCCTTTGCTCAGATCTACTCAACTCTGAGAAAGAAATAATCTCACTCAGATGTAAGATAGCTGAAATGAAAAAGATGGGTGAAGAAAATGCAAATCTTAAGAAAGAATTGGCTGCCTCCAGAGAACACATTATTCTCATTAAGAATAAACTTTCTGAGGCCAAGAAATTTGAAGAATCCCTAAATGGGAGAAGTATCAAACTGATGGACATCACAAGCACAGTCAATGCTAGACTTAATAATAGCAAGCTGGGCTTGGGTGCCTCATCAAGTGAACCATCTCTGATTAAGAGAAATATCCTTTCCTCACCTATAAAATTTATGTCTGCTCAAGGCAAAGAAGATGTAAAAAGAGATAAAGATATTTCAAGCAAGTCTGTTAAGGATAAAAGAATTCAAAAGAATTCGTCGAACGGAGATCGACAAAAAGGTTCAAATTTGTCGAACGGAGCTCGACGAAATCTGAAAACAGATTTTCAGTACAGTTATCAGATGAACAATAGTCGACCAATTTATCCAAATTTGTCGAACAGATACTATACAGAAAATACTAGAAATCTCACTTCCAAACAAACTAAAAATCCTTTCACTGAATGGATAATACCTCCAAGGAGATATCATCCACAAGGCTATAAGAGCCAGCCTGAAATGTCATTTATCTCTGAATTTTGTGGTAACACAAAAGGACCCGAGGTAGTCTGGGTCAAAAACAACTAGTTTATGTTTTTGTCTTTGCAGGTACTTGGCCATCCAAGATTAAATCAAAAATGGTACTTGGATAGTGGCTGCTCAAAGCACATGACAGGAAACAAGGCCAATCTAAAAAATTACAAGGCACAGCTTGGACCCAAAGTGATCTTTGGAGACTCCAACTATGGTCAAACCAAAGGCTTTGGTCAAATCAAGGTTGGAGCAGTAACATTCAAAGAAGTCACCTATGTGAAGGGTCTAAAGCATAACCTCATCAGTATAAGCCAGTTATGTGATGAAGGTTATCAGGTAACCTTTAATTAATCAGAATGCATTATCAAGTCATTTGATAGTGTCATTGTCTTATCAGGTATTAGACAGGGTAATATATATTTAGTAAATTTCAATTCCTCTAAATCAGAAATTTGCCTGTTTAATGAGCTAAGCAAACCTAGTGAACTATGGCATAAAAGATTAGGACATGTAAATCTCAGAACAATTGCCAAGCTATCTAAAGATAATCTAGTTAGAGGTTTACCATCAGGATCATATAAGAAAGAAGGTTTATGCAGGGCATGCCAGCTAGGAAAGCAAACCAAAAACAGTTTTAAATCCTTATCTAAAAGTGATTCACCTAGAATCTTATTCTTGCTACATATGGACCTTTTTGGACCTATAGCAATAAAAAGTTTAGGAGGGAAGTCTTACACTCTAGTTATTGTAGATGACTTCTCTAGATTCACTTGGGTATTCTTTTTGAGAGAAAAGTCAGATAACTTTAAAGTTCTTACAGACTTTCTTAAGAGCATACAAATTGAATACTCTACTGTAGTTGCATTGATCAGAAGTGATCATGGCACTGAGTTTGAGTCTCTTCTTATGCAAGAATTCTGTGAGAAGGAAGGTATCAGACATTGCTTCTCAGCTCCTAGAACTCCTCAACAGAATGGGGTAGTTGAAAGGAAAAATAGAACCCTAATTGAATCAGCAAGAACATTGCTTGCAGATGCTAATTTGCCACTATCTTTTTGGGCAGAAGCTGTTAGCACAGCAAACTATGTTCTAAATAGAAGTTTGATACACAAACTTAAGGGTAAAACTCCCTATGAATTACTTAAAGGGAAGAAACCTAAAGTTGACTATTTCAGAACTTTTGGTTGCAGGTGTTTTGTTCATAACAATGATAAGAAATATCTTAGAAAATTTGAACCAAAATCTGAAGAAGGAATTTTCTTAGGATATTCAATAGTTAGCAAAGCATATAAGGTATTTAACAAGTCCTCTCTTAAGATAGAAGAGTCCATGCATGTTTCCTTTGATGAAACTAACATGTTTTACAAGGAGAAGAACTCTTCTACCAAGAATGCTTTGCAGGTACCAACTCTATGTGAAGAGCTTGATGGGCTAAATCTACAGTCAGGAGATTCAATGCAACCATTAGCTCAAAGTCTTGAAGATAGTGAAGAAGAAGATCATTCAGATCTTATTGATTATCAGAATCATGCAACAACAGAACATCCTCCACAGGATACAGTTACTGAGCAAAATTCCCAAATAAATATCACTGCAGAATTAACTCCAACTGTTGACCACATCACAGTTAGAGATCACCCAATTTCACAAGTGATTGGTGATATTTCTGCAGGTGTTCAGACAAGACATCAACTGTATCAAAATCAGATGCATACTTGCTTTCTATCACAAGTTGAACCTCAAACCATAAAAGATGCAGAACAAGATCCAAATTGGATTCTTGCAATGCAAGAGGAACTTAACCAATTTGAAAGAAACAAAGTTTGGGATTTGGTTCCAAGACCAAGAGGCCATCCAGTCATTGGCACCAAGTGGATCTTCAGGAACAAACTTGATGATCAAGGAAATATTGTGAGAAATAAAGCAAGACTTGTAGCTCAAGGATACTCACAGGAAGAAGGCATAGACTATGATCAAACATTTGCACCTGTAGCAAGACTTGAAGCTATCAGAATATTTTTAGCATTTGCTGCATACAAACAATTTAAGGTATATCAAATGGATGTAAAAAGTGCATTCCTAAATGGAGATATCAAAGAAGAAGTTTATGTGGAACAACCACCAGGTTTTTTATCTCCAACTCACTCTTCTTATGTATTCAAGCTTAATAAAGCTCTCTATGGTCTCAAACAAGCTCCCAGGGCATGGTATGAGACCTTAGCAAATTTTCTATTGGAAAACAAGTTCTGTAGAGGCTTAGTAGATAAAACCTTATTTTTCAAAATACATAAAAAATCAAACACTGCTAGTTCAAATATATGTAGATGATATTATTTTTGGATCTACTGATTCAAATTTATGCAAAAAGTTCTCTAAACTTATGCAATCTAAATTTGAAATGAGTAGCATGGGTGAATTATCATACTTCCTTGGTCTTCAAGTGAAGCAAACCACATCAGGAATTTTCATTTCCCAATCCAAGTATGCTAAGGAATTAGTAAAAAGGTTTGGAATGTCTGATTCCTCTCCCATGAAAACACCCATGGCCTCTAATGCTGTCATCAATGCTGATGAATCAGGGAAACCTGTTGATCAGAAAATGTATAGAGCAATTGTTGGCTCATTACTATATTTGACAGCTAGTAGGCCTGATATAATGTTTGCTACCTGTATTTGTGCTAGGTTTCAAGTTAACCCTAAAGAATCTCATCTATCTTTATTAAAAAGAATTTTAAGATATATAAAGGGTTGTCCTAATCTAGGTCTCTGGTATCCAACAACATCTGAATTTGAATTAACTGGATTCTCAGACTCAGATTATGCTGGATGCAGAGTAGACAGAAAAAGCACATCAGGAACTTGTCAGTTTCTTGGTGATAGGCTTGTGTCTTGGTTTTGTAAGAAGCAAACAACTGTGTCCACATCAACAGCTGAGGCAGAATATATTGCTGCAGGCAGTTGCTGCTCACAAATTCTGTGGATACAAAATCAACTTCTAGACTATGGAATCAACTTAAATCAATCAATCATATTTTGTGACAATACTAGTGCAATAGCTATAGCACAAAATCCAGTTCTCCATAGTAGGACTAAACACATAGAAATAAGGCACCACTTTATCAGAGATAATGTGGATAAAAATAAAATTTGCCTACAATTCATCTCCACTGATTTACAAAGAGCAGATATTTTCACCAAACCTCTGGATGAAAAGAAACACATCTTCTTTATGAATCAACTGGGAATGATAGATGGAGACTCAATCTGCTGAAAATTATATGTTCTAACCCAATTTTCGTCGAACGAAGAACGACAATATTTTTTTTTTTTTTGTCGAACGATGGTCGACGAAAACCTACATCTTAAGAGTCAGTGAAGAAAATCCCATTTGTCGAACGGCGCTCGACGAAAAAGATTTTTTTAAATAACTTTAAAGTCGGTTCGACTTCAGAATTAATTAGGTTTTGCCGAACAGCGCTCCTCGAATTCTCCTCCCTATTTCCTCGACTATATAACACCTATTTTACTTCATTCTAAGTTCGCGCCTACAGAAATCGTTTTCCTTCAGTTCCCTATTGCACTTGATCTTTCTCTTCTCTTGCAGGAACAATGGCGATTCCTCAGGCCTCTCTGCACCCAATGAAGTTTGACGCAGGTTTTGACATTGACATGGACTCGTTTGCACAGTCAGACCAAATCTTCAAGGATATTCTTCAAATGCTGGATGAACAACAACTAAGGAAATTTCTAAGCACCAGGCAGAAGATAGCTGTTGCAGAGATAAAAGAATGGGTTTTCACTGCAAAACCAGTCGATGAAAGCTTGTCGGGAACAATCGCAGGTCATCATGTCTCTCTCTCTCCCACCATCCTTACTGAAATCTTTGGTCTTGCAAACGGTGAAGATGAATTAGACATAAGCTCAAATGAATTTGATGAAGCTTTAGTCAAAATGGGCCATTTGACTGGAAACCCTAGCCACATTCTGAAAAAGAACATGTCTCAGAACTACAAGTTCTTAGCAGATATTGTTGGGAAATTCCTGCTGGGCAAGACTTCTGGACATGACTATATCAGTAGGCACCAATTTCTATTAATGGTGGCCTTAATGGAGAAGAAGAAAGTCAACTGGGGATCAATCCTTTTTGACCTAATTAAAAAGAAGAATTCTACAGAGAATGTATGCTTTGGAAGAATCATAGGAATCTTCTTGCAGGAAAGGCATCCAAAACTTTTGGTGTCACCAAAAGTAACAATAAATGCCAGCAAGAGGCTGACCTCAGCACTCTTTGCTAAATGGGATAGAATAATTCCCAAGAAGAATACAGGAGCTGAGGCCTCCAGAAAAAGGAAAGCTTCTGATAACACAAGGACTGATCAAGTCACTCCCTCCACACCTCTAGAAGATCCTTCCTCAGTTCCTCCTCACTCTCATATCCTCTCTCCTCCTGCTCAACAATCTCCTGCTCATTCTTCATCCCCTCCTTCAACTACAATACCACTCATCAATGATATTCAAATCTTAACAGACCACATCAGTGATGCTCCACCACCACTATCTTCAGAACCACTACCTACCACACCTCCCTCTCCAATACACAATGAATATCACTCACCTATCCATTCTCCTAGTCCAATCCATCCAGACATTCATACACATACCACCAACATCAGTAATATCATTCCTTCAATATCCTCTCCATCCACATCACAACCATTCACTTGCCATCCACCCGATTATTCATCCCTCAACCTCTAATCTATTGCTAATCAAGTCTTTGATCTTATCCTTCCTAAAATAAGCCAGCTCCTAGATGCAAAACTTGCTCCAGTTATTCAGGCACTTTCTTCTTTATATTCTAGGATAGCCTCTCTTCCCTCCTCCACTGCTGTCCCTGCTACTAGAGGCCTAGATTCAGGTTGCCTTGAAGCTAGGCAGGGGGAGATGTTCTATGAAGAAGCTCCAGCAACAGAAGAAATTCCAGAAGATGTTACAATTTTTGATACAGATACACAAGTTATAGAAGTAATAAATACTATATGCATTCATCCATCCTGTGATCTATATAGCTTATTATCAAAATTTGATGTCACATATACTTCAAGAGTATCACCAAAGGTATACATAGAGGATCTTTCAAAGGCTCTGATTTGCCTTCCTCAGAAAACTCATTCTGACATCATACAAAATTATATATCCTCTATTCCTTCATCCACAATTCAAGACAGTCCAATACAGGATCATTCTGCAGAATTTGAAGATGATCTTGCAGAATTCCTTGATGATTCACCAGCCCCACAAATTACTTCTTCACCTCCAATTCCTGTATGGAATGAAGAACCAATGCCAAGCTTTGATGAAATCTGGAGAGAAGCAGATGCAGAGTTTGACAAAGCTGAAGAAGAAAGATTAAAGGCTCGTGAAGCAATCAAAAGAATTGATGACTTATACAATAAGCCAATCTCATCTTCTGACTCTGAAGATAATGATGACTCCAGTAATTCTGATGATACATTCTCAAAGAAAAGAAAGAAAAGAACAGCTAAGTCAAAGGCTGCTCCCAAGCCCCCAAATCCAAATAATGATATTCCTTTGTACATTTTGTATAATGTTCCTCTTGATGAGAAAACTCCCCACTGGATGAAGTACTCCAGAAATGAGAACAATAGGAGGAAGAAATTCAAGAAGACTGGCTACATTTCTGACAAATCGGTCAAGTACAAGCATCCTCCTCCTCCTCCTCCAGCAGCTGGTGCAACAGGATCAACAGGTGTATCATCCTCCTCTCAGAAGCCAATCTCTCAACATTCAAGGAGACCTGGTAGTTCTAGTGGTTCTCAAATCTCTAGATCAACCAGTGCTCCTTCCTCCAAGAAATCAGCTTCAATCTATCAAGGAAGTCAAACCTTCTCTTCCTCTCAAATATCTTCAGAATACAAATTTCACATTTCTGATGGATCTTTTCACAGAGATAGAGTACCTCAAAAGGTCACTCAAGACAAAAATGATTCAGAAGATATTTATTACTTTCCAGATCCAGAAGAAGAGAAAATGTGTCAGATGGCAAGACTGAAAGAAACAGTTGCATTTGCACAGATTAAAAAGGCTAAAGCAAAAGGCAAAGACTTCTCAAGTTTCTCAACCATGTCAGAATACAGAAGAAAAGAACTTGAAAAATACAAAACAGTTACAGCATTCAATACTGAGGAATATATTGATATGCACCCAGAAGCATTTATCCCTCATGTCAAAGAACAGAAAATCATTGGTGCTCAAGAATTGTTTATCAGCAAACAGAAATCAGAAGACCCCAACAGGAAAATCATATTCAAGCCAGCTTCTCAGGACAAAAAGCCTTAAATAAATTGCTTGGTTATGGATGTAAAGTTTCTGAACTCAGAGCACTTATTTCTATCTGATGATCTATTTTTTTCTCTCTGTTTTGCTGCATCTATTTGATTTCTTGTTAAAAAGTATCCTAACCCAAATAGGGGGAGATTGTTGGAACAACCCTTTTACTGTTTTGGGCTAGGATCACTTTGTACTGATTAGGATCAGTTGACCCCATTGTATAGTTTAAGGGTCAAGTCTTTAGGCTGATATACTAGCTAGAACTTAAGATTAATCTAAGGTTTTCAGCGTTCGACGAATGACTAGCAGCACTCGACAAATGGCTTTTGGCGTTCGACAAACGTCTAGTATCGTTCGACAAACTGTTCTAAGCAGACTGAAGTATTACAGCCAGTTACAGCACTCGACATTTACTGATCAGCGTTCGACGAATGACTAGCAGCGCTCGACAGATGGCTCTCAGTGTTCGACAGTTTTTTTTATATATAACAGCGCTCGACAGTTTTCTAGCCAGTGTTCGACATATTCTGGACAGCGCTCGACAGATGGCTCCCAGCGTTCGACAGATCATTTATTGAATTCCAGATTTATTATCAGTCACATTCTATTCTGTCCTAACAGCAAAACGACGACTATAACGGATCTATTCAATATCTTTGGATATATTCTGACAGATAAGGAAGGATATTTAAAACTCAATTAATATATTCCTTTCCTTCCTTTTTCCCAGACAGGAATAGCCGTTGACATTTAATGAAAAGGAATCTTTTCACGACCAAGGAACAAAAGGACCTGGCAGAGTCGTTTGAGCCTTGTTGTTATTTCCAAGAATGTCAACAGAATTCAAAAAAAAAGGAGAAGGGATATATATATAGACAAAAAGAAGAAGAAATATATAGATATATACAAGTAGTAATTTTCTTCTTTTTCTCTCTTCGACAAGCAGCACAAAAACCTCAGAGAACATCATCAAGAGGATTTTTACTCAGAATCTGCTGCAAAGATAGATCTTCTAAAAAGAGCAACAAACAATCTGAAGAACCTATTCTTCCAGATCAATCTGCTACTGGAGATTTTTTTTTGGAGGAAGCTTCTCCATCTTCTGTCAACTAATTCAATCAGACAGGGGGAGCTTTACAACAACATCCACTAGAATCTTCTCTCAGCATCTTGACAGAGAAGAACACTACAAACTCTTTCTTACCTCTCTTGTACAGGGTCATAACTCCCTTCAAAAGTTAATCTTGGTGACAGGGCACCTTTGCAAAAACCTGCACCTTGGTTAGAGCACCTTATCAACAGCTCACCTGGTGTGTGGACACCTTATCAAAATCACCTGGTGTGAGGGCACCTTATCAACAACCTCCTAGTGGATTCCTACCAAGGGTGGTAGAAGAGTAGACGTACCCAGTCTTTTTGGGGAACTACTATAGCTCCTTGTGTCGTCTGTGGTTAATTATTCTTTGTGCTTGTGCTGTTTGATTTCTTTTATTTACCTTCTCTGTTTATTCAATTCTCACACTAATTACACTTATATATATATATATAACACTATTTTAATTCCGCTATAAAACTAAAGAAAAATTTTAATACTCTATTCACCCCCCCCCCCTCTAGAGTAATTTAAGATCTGACCTCCACTTTCACATTTCATCATGCTAACAAGGACCTAGGACCCAAAATTATTTGGGCTCCTAAGGATAACTAAACTCCTTCTTGCAGGTTAGTTCAAGTACCAGCCTCAACCAAATATGGTACTTGGACAGTGGGTGCTCAAGGCACATGACAAGAACCAGAAATCTTCTACAGGACTACAAAGCTGTGAAGAATGGACCTAAAGTCATCTTTGGTGGATCTGAAAGAGGAATCGCCAAGGGATATGGTATGATCTCAAATGGCATAGTTTCAATCACAAGGGTAGCTTATGTTGAAGGGTTGCAACACAACCTAGTGAGCATATGTCAACTATGTGATCTATGCTATGTCATTGAATTCCACAATGACAAGTGCTTGATCAAAAAGTCTAATGACTTAGAGACCATTCTCTCAAGCACTAGGAGTGGGAATATTTATTGCTTAGACTTTATATGCAGTAATTCTCTTTCATCTGTATGTCTAGTAGCACATGAAAATGAGTCTCTTTGTGGTCAATGGCACAAGAGACTTGCCCACATTAACTACAAGACAATGTATAGATTATTCTCTAAAAACCTTGTTAGGAATAGTCCTAATTTAAAATGTATTAAAAGTGGTCCCTGTCATGATTACCAAATGGGTAAGCAAACAAGGGCCACAATATTGGCTCCAAAGACACTGAAAGATGTTTATATCTATTGCGCATGGACTTGTTTGGTCCTTTTCAAATTCAGAACCTAGGAGGGAAGTTTTATACTTTGGTGATTGTTGATGATCACTCAAAATATACATGGGTATTCTTCCTTAAGAAGAAATCAGATACATTGAATGTCTTTATAAATCATGTCAAGGCTATTCAGAATGACTTACTGTGTTGTGGTCAGGACTAGTACTGACCATGGTACATAATTTCAATCTGAAGCCATGACAAGGTTTTGTCAAGAATATGGTATCACCCAAGAGTTCTCCTTCCCAAGGACTCCACAACAAAATAGTGTGGCTGAGAGGAGGAATAGAACCTTGATAGAAGCTGGAAGAACATTGCTTAATGACTCCTCACTCCCAGAATACTTCTAGGCTGAGGCAGTAAATACTGCATGTTATGTTCTTAATAGGGCTTCCATCAATAAGTTCATGGAATTACTCCCTATGAGATTCTGAAAGGCAAACAACCTACAATTTCATACTTTAGAATCTTTTGTTCAAAATGCTACATATTAAACAATGGAAAATCTCAATTAACAAAGTTTGCAGAGAAATGCAATGTGGGCGTTCTTGTTGGCTATAGCTCACATAGTAGAGCTTATAGAGTGTATAATAAGAACACTCATGTTGTAGATGAGTCTATGCATGTAGTATTTGATGAGACCAACCTATTCCATAAGGGTTTGTCTGGCTCTTCTATTTTGACAGGAAATGAGAAGGAAATGGAAAAGATGTATGTGCAAGAAATACCCAACAGTAGCAAGGCATATACAGATGCAACAATTCCTAAAGAGGAAGAGGTCCAAGGTGCTGAAGACACTGCTGAACCAACAGAAGTATTACAGTAAGCTGAGGACAGATTGCCTGCAGTCGTAAGACACATACCAGATCATCCAAAAGAACAAATTATTGGAGACCAGAACCAAGGTGTACTGACCAGAAGCAGGGCTCATAATGAGGCCTTCTTCTTGAGCTTCTTATCACAAATGGAGCCCAAGAAGTTTGAAGAAGCCAGCCAAGACACCTTTTGGATTCAAGCAATGCAATAAGAACTTCTACAATTCAAAAGATGCAAGTGTTGGAAATCGTGCCCACATGATTCCTGATTTGAAGAAGTCGTCATGTCAAGAATACTTCACTTTGTATTTGATCACACATCTAGTTCATAATCTCAGGAGAATACAAGTATATATCGTCTAGAAGGACTGAAGGGATGGCCGACAAAGTATGCTTGTCGCTGTAATTATAGGCAAAGCAAACGCAGAGATACTATCAAAGAAAGGCGTGTCGTCGAGAAGAATGAAGTATCGTCGACATCAAAGTAGCAGCCATGTCGACAAGACAATACTACAATTACAACGACAGAATGAACAAAGAAGGTTCCAATGACACAGTCAAAGAAAGCATATCGTCGTATATGCAGGAACGCCAGCATGTCCTATATCGTTGGAATGCAAGCGGCGGAGGCAGAAGCAAGGAGATCTGAGAAGAATTTCCAAAGCACAAGGAGCCGACAAAGAGATGTCATCGAGAGATATTCCATGTCGTCGTAACGATGGAATATATCGTCGAAACAAATTCAAATCTTGTGAACGCGTGTGGTCAGCAATTAATGTTGCCGCCTGATTGTTCAATCAGCGCGTGCACTTAAAGTTTCGAGGTATTTGCGCGTGCTAAAGAGATTTGGAGATCTGACACATAAAGGAACTTTTCAGAAGTCCGTTGGGTTACCCCTCTCAGTCTTATAAAAGGAAACAGGGTTGCCCTAGAAAAGATAACTTCGCGTGCAAGAAAGAACCAGCAAAAAGTATCCTGTCGTTCAATAGAACAGTACATTCTTGCGGAGAAGAGGAAGAAGTTCTCAAGAAGCAGTCATCCTCATTGATTGCTAAGAAGCCAATCCACATCCGGCTAAGAAAGAATTGAAGAAGAACCGTGCATTCAAGATCTGATTCAGAAGGATTCTCTTCATTCTCAAGAAGCCGATCATCATCAGGCTAAGGTTGCCGATCAACATCAGGCAGAAGAAACAGTTTACATATGTAATCCCTTGTATGGCTTGCGAGCCATATTGTCTAGCTTGAGGGCTGGAGAGCTGTGAGGCTTGAGGGCCAGGGCAGTGCACTCACGGGTGCGATTTGTCGAGCTTGCGGGCTCGGGGGCAGTAGGGGCTTGCGGGTCTAAGCTGTTGGGACTTGTGGGTCCGAAAGGTAGGGCTTGAGGGCCTGAGTGTCGATCTTGAGGGCTCGGGGGCAGTAGGGGCTTGAGGGCCTATGCTATTGGGACTTGTGGGTCCGTGTTGTAAGGCTTGAGGGCCTGAACCTTTTGGCGGAGTTTTCCGATCCTAGCGGATCGCTGGGTAGGCACAGAGGGACAGAGGACTACTCAAGACACCTGGTCTTGAGGAACCTCTATAGATCTTGTGTCGTCTGGTGAAATTTGTTTGCGTGTTTTCTTTTGCGCTTTACTTAGTTTCTGATAACTCACGCTCGTAATTCAAAAGGCATCAAGATCACCTAACCCCCCCCCCCCCCCCCCCCCCTTATAGGTGAACGTTCCATAACCAACAAGTGGTATCAGAGCTAGGTTGATCAAAAGGAGACCTAACAGTCCGATCTAGATCCGGAACGTCTCACCATGGCCGGTGGAGATTAGAATCGTGAAATGAGAGCTATGAAGCTTCCTATTTGCACGAAGGAGAACTTTCCCATCTGGAAGGAAAGGGTCAGGCTTTTTATGGAAGCTGCTGACCCAAGAATCTACCTGACGATCAAGTAGGGCCCCTTCGTCCCTACTTGTACCTCCACTATTGACCCAACCAGGCAGGTAATAAAGAAGTATGAAGACATGAACAAGGATGAGCTGATCTTGGCAGGTCTGGACAAAAGGGAACAAAACGTTATTGTCAGTTCCATAGATGACTCCACCCTCCAAAATTTAATCCACTGCAGAACGGCCAAGGAGATGTGGGACTCCTTGATCGTATATATGGAGGGTACCGATGAGGTAAGGGATGACAGAAAATCCCTCCTCAACCAAGAGTATGAAGCCTTCAAATAGGGCAAAAGTGAAACAATCTTCAGCTGCTATGAGAGATTTTTCAAGATAGTGAATGGCCTGAGAAACTATGATAGGGAGTTCATGAACTCTGACTTGAATGACAAGTTTCTCAGATCCCTCACAAAGGAATGGGATATCAAGATATGCGCCATCCGAGAGATGGGTCAGCTGGGCATCATTGAGCCCAAGAATCTGTATGGGAAACTGTTGTCCCATGAACTTCAACTCAACACAAGGAAGGCTGAAGAAGAAGAAAGCTCAAAGGCGAGCTCAAGAGAAAGATCAGTGGCTCTAAAGGCTGAGAGCTCCAGAAGATCCAAGGGGAAGATCGCTGCTTCTCAGAATAGATCTGAGAGCAGTGAGGAATCAGGAGCCAGCTCCTCTGAATCTGATGACACTGATAAAGAGGTGGCCCTCCTCTCAAAGCAATTCAGAAAGCTGATACATAGAAGAAGGAGGGATAACAGTAGAAACTCCTCCTCAAGCTCCAAAAGATCTGACCATCGGGACAGATCGAGGGCTCCCAGGGAGGACAGGTATAGGTCTAACTCCAGTAGACATGATTTACATAATACTGTTTGCTATTCTTGCAGCAAAACAGGACACATGGCTGTTGACTGCCCCTCAAAGAAAAAGGAATCAAGGAATCATGAAGAGGGAAGAAGCTCCAGGAGCAAGAGAACCTCTGAAAAGGGGTTTGTGGCAAAGAAGATCAAAACATTGAGTGATTATGACTCAAGTTCCTCCGGGACTGAGGATGAGGCACTCATTGGACTGATGGCTATTAATGAAGGTAACCAGGATGACAACTCTCCTGGAAAGGTAAAACACAGAACTTCTCTATCTGCCTCTGATTCTGAATCAGTAGCAGATTCCTTGCATGATGATGAGGAGGTGTCTGCTGCCAACAACACTGCCCCAAGATCCCAATATGAAGTTGAATCTGAACTGATAAGGCAATATAAAGCCTTATGGAAAGCCTTCAAAGGCAGTAAGAAACTCCTCAAGTTGCAAACCAAGGAGTTAGATTCCTTACAACCTGTCCAATCCATGCTCCAGGAGACAGCCGAGAGGTTAACTTCCATGAGCAAAGAAGTGGACAAACTTAAGGAAACCATACGGCTTAAGAATGCTGAATTAGGGCAGAAGAACAAGGTCATTAGGGACCTTGAAGAATTGTTGATGGCTGAGAAGAAGCTTGCTTCCAGCTTCTCAATGCCCAAAACTATCCTGCCGATTATTGACACCTTCTCTGGACAGTTCAGAGCTGGTATCGATTCTCATCAGGAGCCAGTCATGGGCAAAGATCCTGAAGCCAGACCTTCTAACAAGAAGGTGCTGAGAGCAAATTCTTCAGCCCATTGACCTTCAGCAACAGCAGCTTAAAGTATGGGAGAGGATGTTATCACAAAGCCTGCTCCTAAGAAGGTGAACCAAAGGGTTGTGAAGCCAATTCCTCCCCCGGCTCACACACATGAGGTTCACCCTAGATCTGTAAGGCAAGAAACATTATCTTCTGCTCATCAGCACTGCCACACTACACAGATGATGAGGCAGAAGATAAGATACAACAAATATGAGTGTTGGTGCTGTGGGAAAGTAGGCCACTTTGCACTGGACTGTTGGTTCAACCCAACAGGGATCAATGCAAGGAAAGTGCAGAGTCCTCATGAGTTTGCGATTCCGTTCTATCATCCTAACAGGAACCAAGGACCCAATCCTTATTGGGTACCTAAGGGGAAGTAATTTATTTTGCAGGTAAGTCCAAATACCAACCAATCTCCAATTTGGTATTTGGACAGTGGCTGCTCCGGGCACATGACTGGAGTCAGAGAGTATTTGAAAGAATTCATCCCTGTGGAGAATGGACCGACCGTCATCTTTGGAGGTTCTGAAAAGGGAGTTACCAGGGGCTACGGAAATATCTCTAATGGGTTAGTCACCATCACAAAGGTAGCCTATGTGGAGGGGTTGAGACACAACTTCATAAGCATAAGTCAGCTTTGTGATCTAAGTTTTGTCATTACCTTCCACAAGGATAAGTGTCTGATTAAGAAGTCCTCAGATTCCGAGACTGTCTTAACTGGCACTCGGAGTGGGAATATTTATTGCTTAAATTTTTTGAATATAAATTCTTCTATGCCCATATGCCTAGTAGCCGATGGTAAAGAGGCTCTATGTGTACAATGGCACAAGAGACTTGCACACATCAACTACAAGACAATAGGTAAGCTTTTCTCGCTAAACTTAGTCAGAGATGGACCTGATATTAAGTGCATCAGAGATGGTCCTTGCAAGCCTGCCAACTTGGAAAGAAGACTAGGACTAGCTTCAAAAGCATTTCTAACAAAGAGTCGTCAAGGTGCTTATTTTTATTGCACATGGATCTATTTGGTACCATGTCAGTTCATAGCTTAGGAGGTAAGGTATACACCCTTGTAGTTGTTGATGACTACTCAAGGTTCACTTGGGTCTTCTTCCTCAAAAAGAAATCAGATACACTAGACATCTTGAAGAATTTTGTCAGGCAAATCCAGAATGAGATGAACTACTCGGTGGTCAAATTCAGAAGTGACCATGGGACAGAATTTCAGTCAGGGGCCATGACAGAATTCTGCCAAGACCTAGGCATCTCCCAAGAATTCTCCTCCCCCAGAACTCCTCAACAGAATGGAGTTGCTGAAAGGAAGAACAGAACCTTGATAGAGGCCAGCAGGACAATGCTGAGTGACTCCTCATTACCAGAGTACTTCTGGGTCGAGGCTGTCAATACTGCTTGTCATGTGATAAGCAGGGCCTCAATCATCAAAAATCATAAGAAAACTCCCTATGAGCTAATGAAGGGCAGAAAACCAACTCTATCCTACTTTAGGATCTTTGGTAGCAAATGCTATGTCCTTAATAATGGGAAATCCAAACTTACTAAGTTTGCTGAGAAAAGTAGTGAGGGTATTTTCGTTGGATACAGATCCTACAGCAGGGCATACAGAGTATACAACCTCAATACCCAAACAGTGGAAGAATCTGTTCATATTGTATTTGATGAGACCAGCCTTATACATAAGGGTTGGTCTAGTTCTTTAGTGACTGCAGGTACAAGGGAAAGATTGGAGAAGCTTTCCATTGCAGACAATGATGACACCCCACTCAACTACAAGAATCAGTCAGTAATGGTGGAAATAGAAGTGGAACCTGCAGAAGATACAGAAATAGCTGAAGAATTGCAGAATGAAGAAGTAGCTCATACTGATATGTAACACCCCAAAACTTCGAAGCAGATATGGGCTGCTGGGAGCTAGCGCAGGCGGTAGTACTACCGCCTGGCGCTATCCATCTCGACGGTTGCTAGCGTCGAGACGGAAGCCGCTAGCGTCGAGATGGGAGCTAGCGCAGGCAGTAGTGCTACCGCCTGGCGCTAGCCATCTCGACGGTTGCTAGTGTCGAGACGGAAGCCGCTAGCGTCGAGATGGAAGCCGCTAGCGTCGAGGCACTATCGTTTGGCGCTATCCATCTCGACGGTTGCTAGCGTCGAGACGGAGGCCTTAAGCATCGATAGCCGCTAGCGTCGAGACGGAAGCTAGTGCAGGCGTTAGCGCGCGACTCAGACCCGTGATTTGGAATCGTGGGCATTTATGGGACATTGACTTTGGGGCCTTATTTTGGACAGAGGTGCCCGGGATGTGGCCTTAGGAGGCCGAAAGGCTCTTGGATTCCTTTATTCTCTAAGGGATTTAATTATGAGAGAGGGAGAGCCTTGGAGAAGATGATGAATAAGGTTTTCCAGCCCTAGAGCTCATCATTGGTGGAGGTTTCCTACACCGAATCCGGATCCGTTGGTGTCTACGCGTAGAGGAGGGCAAGACTCTCCTTTCCATCCGTACCAAAAATCAAGCTATGGCCTCGAAGCGACGTCAAAGGGTAATGATCCTTTCTACCATATTTTGGACATGTGTTAGTCCATTTTCGTGCATCTTTGAGGTCCCTACCCAAAAGGGTGAGGTCGCGACCTCCGACGGGTGGATTCGTGTTATCCCCGTCAGATCTTGCATACATGTAGAGTCCATGCGTGGAATGGATGTAGGCGCGCTGTGTGAAGCCCATCCGAGACGGTTCGTCCGGATTGGTGATGCTTTTTGATATTATGCGTGCCGGGGAAAACTCCATGTTGATATCCTGCTTCGTAGGACTAGAGGGTGCTACTGCATGCGCAGCAACGCCTGGGGGTGTGCCCCGGGAAGCACCCGAAGTTAGAAGCAGAAATGGAGTTTTGTTCACTACCGCTGGCGCTAGCGTTAGCGACGGGCGGTAGCTCCCAGACTTGGTTCTGGTGATTTTGTGCATTCTGAGGCAGTGGGAGTGCTACTGTATGTACAGCAATACATGGGGGTGTGCCACGGGGAGCACCCACAGCTAGAAGACAAGGTGGGGTTTCTGTGCGCTATCGCTAGGCATTAGCGTTAACGGCGGCGATAGCTCCCAGACTGAGTTCTGGTGATGTTGTTGTGCCCACCTGTTGAAAGGACCTGAGGCCTGTGTGCCCGACCTGTGAGGGTGTCCTAGTGGATGACTTAGCGGCCCGTAGAACCGGATAATTGAGAATACCTGGGCTGAGGGGACGCCATACTCGCTTTTCGTGTTGTACAACGAGATCTGTGAACAACGGGCATTTGACGAACCTGAAACCGCACCACTGCAGCACCTGATTAGTAAGTCTCGTACAGCATGTCGGGAAGCAATGGGAAAGAGTCTTCGGACTACGAGATGTTCACAATTAAAGCACGGGAGAGCCCTGGTATTCGGGCCACCGACTTTAGCCTCGAAGGGCAAAGCCATCACGAGTGGATGGTGGTGGAAGGCGGAGTACACCAAAGAGTGCCTGAGAGAACGAGACGTGGAGGCCATTCCCACGTTTGTGATTGATGCATATGTATGAATTGTTGTGGTCCGTGTCAGCCGCTTCATTCTGTTATATATATATGTTGTGATGCTCTTGCAGGGACGGGAAACTGCCACCCCCTCGAAGGGGTGGGGTCGTTATAATTTGGTCAGCCGTAGCTGACCGTTGCCCTATTTTGCCACCGTTTTTGGTGGGCTTGTGGTACAGGTGCTGGACCGAGCGGGAACATAGAGGGAACATAGCGGGCTGAAGCCCCTGCGCTGCTGCGGCCCTTGAAGGCCTTTTTGATGTTCTCTTATTTCATGTATGGCCGGCCTACGCGCCGATGATGGTAATTTTGTAAGGCTGTTGTGCCTAAATTTTGTTGTATAAGACATTTCATTCCAAGTAATAGAAGTGGACATACCCGGGTTCGGGTTTTGTGGTTTATATGTCTTGTCTCTCTCTTTTGCTTCCGCATAGAATGCTCTGAGTTAGGTTCGTTGTTTAGAGTTATTCGATATTTCAATTAAGTGACGTTCCCATTTGTTTTGTAGTATATGGCGTGGGGCCCCGGCCGGACCTTCTATTATATGCTCCCGAACGGATGGGGATGTTACAAATTGGTATCAGATTCTAGGGTTCCGTGTCCTTCTAAGGAATTCGTGGACGAATTCTTTTAAGGGGTGGTGAGCACGTGTGTGCGCTACCGTCGAGATGTAAAATAAACCCAAAAATGTCCACTTAGGAATGAAATGTAACAACAAACCAACAATTATTGCATGATTTTGGAACCTGAGTGTTCCTTTTGTTGTTAGTTGCGACTGTGCTGTCGCCTAACTGTGTGATGCACTCGTGTAGGGTACTCGAAGTGCAGCGGGACCGTCACGTCCCCGTGACGTGGTTGAGAGTAGCGGGTCTGCTGAGGCTCCTACACCTCCGTCTGCTGAAATGGTTCGGCGAGTTACATAAGCCATTCTAGCTGCGTTTAATGGTCAGCCTGGAGGGCAAGGTCAACCGCCGGTGCAGGAAGTGGCCCCAGAGCCACTAAGAGTGGAGCAAGTCCCCATGAGGCGTGCTGCTAAGCAACAGCTGAAGCACTTCCTGGGATTTCGACCTCCTCTGTTTACTGGGGTTGAATCCCCAGCTGAGGCCGAGGACTGGCTGTCGCATATGGAGCGAATTCTGATAGCGACACAGTCAGATGAAGCGCAGAAAGTGACCTTCGCTACTTTCTTGTTGGAAAAGGAAGCCAGGCGGTGGTGGGATGAGGTAGAGAGGCGCCAGTTTGCAGGAAGGCGACTGGTTGATGTTCCGATGGAAGAGTTCTCGAGAATCTTCCTGGCAAGGTATGTGCCTCCGTCGCAGCAGATCACGATGGAGAACCAGTTCCTGGCTCTG
The DNA here is from genome assembly GCA_033032865.1 of Dactylorhiza incarnata. Lineage (NCBI taxonomy): Eukaryota > Viridiplantae > Streptophyta > Magnoliopsida > Asparagales > Orchidaceae > Dactylorhiza > Dactylorhiza incarnata. Next base: position 14,597,574 of record JAWHQI010000028.1, read on the forward strand.
ACGCAGGGTGATAGACTGGTTGATGACTATCTGTATGAGTTCACCAGCCTCGGGCGTTACGCTAGAACTTCTTTCGATGACGAGGGGAGAAGGGTGAACAGGTTCTACGGAGGCTTGCGTAGTGAGTTGCGGTACCTTCTGACAGGGCCTTTGACGCAGGGTTTCACAACCCTCGTTAGTTCATCCCGAGCGCTTGAGCAGGACATGCTCAGGGAGAAGGGCAAGGTGGCTGTGGTCGAGGCAATGCCGGAGGGCAAGGCGCCAAGTGCGGCGAAGTTGCGGAGGTTGAATCGCTAGAAGAAGGCTCGATTATCTGGGCCAGCTCCCTCTGCTTCGGGCGCGTCGTCTGGACATGGCCCTCTTATTTGTTTTACTTGTGGCAAGCCTGGCCATTTCTCTCGGGATTGCCGAAGTGGGCTTCCAAGGTCAGAGAAGAAGACTGGGCCATCTTATTTTGAGAAGGGGAAGGCGGCTGAGTCCACTACCTCCCGTATGGCTCCCCCGCAGCCCAGAGTCTTCAGTCTTGGTCAGAAGGAGGCTATCAAAGCCAAGGACGTCGTGACAGGTATAATTTAAGATACAGTCCTTACTGTTTTAATATACCTGTTTTAGTGTTCATGCTAACCTTGTTTGGCAGAGTAGGCTTTGTAAATGTTTTAGGCGTCCCAGCGAGAGCGCTTTTCGATACTGGAGTTTCGCACTCCTTCTTATCGTCGGACTTCGTCCAACGTATTGGTGCGCCGTCGTTTGCTTCTGCAGATGGACTGGAGGTCCTACTGCCGAATGGATATTCGATGCGTGTGGAGAGGAGTTGCTGCGTGAAGGTTCTAGTCAGATGCCAGGAGTATGACCTGAAAGCATCGTTACTCCCCCTGGTTGAGTTCGATGTAATCTTCGGCATGGACTGGCTGTCGGAACAGCGTGCGTGCATCGATTGCACCATGAAGGAGGTGAGGTTTGGGCAGTGTGCCGATCGTGATACGGTCTTTGCGTGTATGCGTGGATCGAGCAAGATGCTGATGTCTACTCTCCAGGTGTCCAAGGCAGTGCGACAGGGAGCAGAGTTATTCTTTGCTCTAGTGGAGGCTTCAACGCCGAGGCCCAGCCTAGTGGATGTTCCGGTAGTTTCAGAGTTCCCCGATGTGTTCCCGAGCGATCTCCCTAGTGCTCCACCGCAGCGGGAGATAGATTTCACGATTGAGTTGGTGCCAGGCGCTAAGCCTGTGGCCCGCTCGCCGTATCGTATGGCTCCGAAGGAGTTGGCGGAGTTGAAGCTGCAGTTGCAAGAGCTGCTTGAGCAGGGCTACGTGCGTCCGAGTTCTTCACCTTGGAGTGCACCGATCCTCTTTGTCAAGAAGAAGGACGGTAACCTGCGGCTTTGCATCGATTATCGGGAGATGAATAAGCTGACCGAGAAGAACAAGTATCCTCTTCCGAGGATAGACAACTTGTTCGACCAGCTCGTTGGTTCGACAGTAGACTCGAAGCTGGACTTGAAGTCCGGCTATTATCAGGTGCGGATCAGGGAGTGCGACATCCCGAAGACTGCCTTCAGTACAAGGTGCGGGCAGTATGAGTTCACCGTGATGCCGTTTGGGCTATCTAATGCGCCTTCGGTGTTTATGGACTTGATGCACCGGACGTTCCGAGAGTACCTCGACCAGTTTGTGGTCGTCTTCCTTGATGACATACTGGTCTACTCTCAGTCCGAGGAGGAGCACGGTGATCACCTGCCAGTAGTCTTGGAGGTTCTGAGGAGGAACCAGCTGTATGTCAAGTTCTCAAAGTGCGAGTTCTGGCTACCTTCCGTGGCGTTCTTAGGCCATGTGGTTAGTGGAGCGGGTGTGGCGGTAGATCCGGTGAAGGTTGCGGCCATCAGGGAGTGGCCTGTTCTTTCTACTGTAGCGGAGGTCCGTAGCTTTCTCGGGCTGGCCGGCTATTACAGGCGCTTCGTGGAGAGCTTCTCACGGATCGTGTTGCCTCTTACGACGCTGACACGGAAGATGCAGGAGGTTGTTTGGACGCCCGCGTGTGCGCAGGCTTTCGAGGAGTTGAAGTGGCGGCTTACCACGGCTCCGATCTTATGTTTGCCTTACGGCACGGAGGGCTTTGAGATCTACAGGGACACTTCTGGGAGCGGCCTTGGCTGTGTTCTGCAGCAGCATGGCCAGGTAGAAGCGTACGGCTCTCGCCAGCTGAAGGTGCACGTGCGGAACTATCCGGTCCACGACTTAGAGTTGGCGGCCGTGATATTTGCCATGAAGCTTTGGCGGCATTATGTGTATGGCGTGAAGATCGATATCTTCACAGACCATAAGAGCCTGACGTACCTTCTGACGCAGAAAGGGCTGAATATGCGACATCAGAGGTGGATGGAGTTCCTTGGGGACTTCACCTTCGAAATTCATTACACTCCCGGGAAGGGGAATGTTGTCGCGGACGCGCTTAGTCGCAGGGCTCCAGCGCAGGCCAACTGGATTCAGATGCATGATGAGCACCTGATACGTGACCTGGAGGCCTTGGGTATTTCTTGCGTGGAGAAGAGAAGCAGTGTTGATGCTTGCCTCTGTTGGACTGAGGTGCAGTACGATCTCGCAGATAGAGTCCGCCAGGCTTTAGAACTCGATCCGAGTTTAAAGCGCTACGCGGAGGAGGCTGGTGGTGGGCTGGATGCCCAGTTTCAGGTACGTGATGGGTTGCTGTGGAGAGGCGACCGTTTGTGCATCCCCAAGGTGGGTGAGCTGCGCGATGAGTTGATGTACGAGGCGCATCGTACCAGGTACTCAATTCATCCGGAGAGCACGAAGATGTACAAGGACATGAAGGTCCTTTTCTGGTGGTCGGGTATGAAGAGGGACATCGCTCACTACGTGGCCAAGTGCCACACTTGTGCGCTAGTGAAGGCGGAATGTCAGAAGCCCGGTGGCTTTTTGAAGTCATTACCGGTTCCGGAGTGGAAATTCGATGACGTTTCCATGGATTTCGTGCATGGGCTGCCGAGATCGCAACGTGGGAACGATGCCATCTGGGTAGTCGTAGACCGGCTGACAAAGGTGGCGCACTTTATCCCCAACCGGAGGGATGACTCGGTGGAGAAGTTGGCGAAGCTGTATGTTGATACAATAGTACGATTGCATGGTGTGCCCCGTAGCATCGTCAGTGATCGAGATGGACGATTTACTTCGAGCGACTGGAGGCTAGTCAACCGTCTATTGGGTACGAAGCTGCAGTTTAGCATGACCTTTCATCCTCAGACGGATGGCCAAACTGAGCGTACCAATAGGACGATGGAGGACATGCTCCGGATGTGCGTCCTGGATTTCGGCAAGGGGTGGGAAGATCACCTCTTTCTTGTTGAGTTCGCATACAACAACAGCTACCAGGCGAGTATTCAGATGGCGCCTTTCGAGGCCCTCTATGGCAGGAAGTGCCGCACTCCCTTAGCTTGGGCGGAAACGGGAGAGACGAAGCTCTTCAAGAGGAAAGACGTCGAAGAGGCGACTTCGACGGTATGTATGATCCGGGAGAGGCTTTTGGTTGCGCAGGATAGGCAGGCGAAGTACTATAATGCAAAGCACCGCGACGTCCAGTTCGCCGTTGGCGATTGGGTTTACTTGAAGATCAGGCCGTTCAAGGGTGTATCCAGGATTCGACGCTTGAAAAAGCTGAGTCCGAGATACCTTGGACCGTTTGAGATCATCGAGCGCGTCGGCGAGGCAGCTTATAGGCTTGCTCTATCGGCGGAACTGAGCGGGCTACACGATGTATCCACATCTCCGTGTTGCGGAAGGCAGTGCAAGAGCCTACGCGTGTGGTCGCGGCGGATCAGGTGCCCGTGGATAGTGGGCTTAAGACGGCGGTCAGGCCCGTTAGCATCGAGGATGCTGAGGTGCGTCAGTTGCGGAATAGGGCGATCCGTATGGTAAAGGTCCGTTGGGACAACTACGGTCGTGAGGAACTCTCATGGGAGCGTGAGCAGACCATGATGGAGGAGTTCCCCGAGCTGTTTCGGTGACGTTTATCTCTTTTTCCCCTTTTTGTAAAGACCTTTCTGGATATTTATATATGCCTGTTTTTACAAATTTCGGGACGAAATTTTTATAAGGAGGGGAGTGTTGTAACACCCCAAAACTTCAAAGCAGATATGGGCTGCTGGGAGCTAGCGCAGGAGGTAGTGCTACCGCCTGGCGCTAGCCATCTCGACGGTTGCTAGCGTCGGGACAGAAGCCGCTAGCGTCGAGATGGGAGCTAGCGCAGGCGGTAGTGCTATCGCCTGGCGCTATCCATCTCGACGGTTGCTAGCGTCGCGACGGAAGCCGCTAGCGTCGAGATGGGAGCTAGCGCAGGCGGTAGTGCTACCGCCTGGCACTAGCCATCTCGACGGTTGCTAGCGTCGAGACGGAGGCCTTAAGCGTCAACAGCCGCTAGCATCGAGACGGAAGCTAGCGCAGGCGCTAGCGCTAGCGCGCGACTCAGACCCGTGATTTGGAATCATGGGAATTTATGGGACATTGACTTTGGGGCCTTATTTTGGACAGAGGTGCCCGGGATGTGGCCTTAGGAGGCCGAGAGGCTCTTGGATTTCTTTATTCTCTAAGGGTTTTAATTAAGAGAGAGGGAGAGCCTTGGAGAAGATGATGAATAGGGTTTTCCAACCCTAGAGCTCATCTTTGGTGGAGGTTTCCTACACCGAATCCCGATCCGTTGGTGGCTACGCGTAGAGGAGGGCAAGACGCTCCTTTCCATCCGTACCAAAAATCAAGCTATGGCCTCGAAGCGACGTCAAAGGGTAACGATCCTTTCTACCCTCTTTTGGACATGTGTTAGTCCATTTTCGTGCATCTTTGAGGTCCCTACCCAAAAGGGTGAGGTCGCGACCTCCGACGGGTGGATTCGTATTATCCCCATCAGATCTTGCATACATGTAGAGTCCATGCGTGGAATGGACTTAGGCGCGCTGTGTGAAGCCCAGCCGAGACGGTTCGTCCGGATTGGTGATGCTTTTTGATATTATGCGTGCCGGGGAAAACTCTGTGTTGATATCCTGCTTCGTAGGACTAGAGGGTGTTACTGCATGCGCAGCAATGCCTGGGGGTGTGCCCCCGGAAGCACCTGAAGTTAGAAGCAGAAATGGAGTTCTGTTCACTACCGCTGGCGCTAGCGTTAGCGCCGGGCGGTAGCTCCCAGACTTGGTTCTGGTGATTTTGTGCATTCTGAGGCAGTGGGAGTGCTACTGCATGTGCAGTAATGCCTGGGGTGTGCCCCGGGGAGCACCCACAGCTAGAAGCCAAGGTGGGGTTTCTGTGCGCTGTCGCCAGGCATTAGCGTTAACGCCGGCGATAGCTCCCAGACTGAGTTCTGGTGATGTTCTTGTGCCCACCTGTTGAAAGGACCTGAGGCCTGTGTGCCTGACCTGTGAGGGTGTCCTAGTGGATAACTTAGCAGCCCGTAGTGCCGGCTAATTGAGAATACTCGGGCTGAGGGGACGCCATACCCGCTTTTCGTGTTGTACAACGAGAGCTGTGAACAACGGGCATTTGGCGAACCTGAAACCGCACCACTGCAGCACCTGATTAGTAAGTCTCGTACAGCATGTCGGGAAGCAATGGGAAAGAGTCTTCAGACTACGGGATGTTCACAATTAAAGCACAGGAGAGCCCTGGTATTCGGGCCACCGACTTTAGCCTCAAAGGGCAAAGCCATCACGAGTGGATGGTGGTGGAAGGCGGAGTACACCAAAGAGTGCCTGAGAGCACGAGACGTGCAGGCCATTCCCACGTTTGTGATTGATGCATATGTATGAATTGTTGTGGTCTGTGTCAGCCGCTTCATTCTGTTATATATATATGTTGTGATGCTCTTGCAGGGACGGGAAACTGCCACCCCCTCGAAGGGGTGGGGTCGTTATAATTTGGTCAGCCGTAGCTGACCGTTGCCCTGTTTTGCCACCGTTTTTGGTGGGCTTGTGGTACAGGTGCTGGACCGAGCGGGAACATAGCGGGAACATAGCGGGTTGAAGCCCCTGCGCTGCTGCAGCCCTTGAAGGCCTTTTTGATGTTCTCTTGTTTCATGTATGGCCGGCCTGCGCGCCGATGTTGGTAATTTTGTAAGGCCGTTGTGCCTAAATTTTGTTGTATAAGACATTTCATTCCAAGTAATAGAAGTGGACATACCCGGGTTCGGGTTTTGTGGTTTATATGTCTTGTCTCTCTCTTTTGCTTCCGCATAGAATGCTCTGAGTTAGGTTCGTTGTTTAGAGTCGTTCGATATTTCAATTAAGTGACGTTCCCGTTTGTTTTGTAGTATATGGCGTGGGGCCCCGGCCGGACCTTCTGTTATATGCTCCCGAACGGATGGGGATGTTACATGATATACCCAGAATATTACCAACTGCACTGAGACAAGTAAGATATCATCATCAAGAGAAGATAATAGGAAATGTCAACCAAGGTGTGCTGACAAGAAGTAGAGCTGCAAATCAAGCATTATACCTGAGTTTTCTTTCTCAAATTGAACCCAAGAAATTTGAGGAAGCAAATCAGGATCCATTCTGGATTACTGCAATGCAGGAGGAACTGAATCAATTTAAAAGATGTAAGGTGTGGAAATTGGTTCCAAGACCCCAAGGACACAACATCATAGGAACCAAATGGGTCTACAGGAACAAAATGGATGAAAATAGAGTAATCACCAAGAATAAAGCAAGATTAGTAGCAAAAGGCTACAGACAAGCGGAGGGAATCGATTTTGATCAGACATTTGCTCCAGCAGCCAGACTGGAAGCAATCAGATTGTTCCTAGCCTATGCAGCATTCAAAGGCTTCAAGGTCTACCAAATGGATGTGAAGTCAGCTTTCCTAAATGGTGACCTTAAAGGGGAAGTATATGTAGAGCAGCCTTCAGGTTTTGTCGACTCTACTCATCCTGACTATGTTTATTTTCTTAGAAAAGCCCTTTATGGCTTAAAGCAGGCACCTAGGGCCTGGTATGAGACTCTGTCAAGCTTTCTAATTGAAAACAAGTTCTCAAGGGGAAAGATTGATAAGACATTGTTCCTAAGGGAAGTAAAGGGCAAGATCTTGCTAGTGCAGATCTATGTTGACGACATTATCTTTGGCTCTACAGACAACAATCTCTGCAAAAAGTTTGCCAACTTAATGCAGGGAAAGTTTGAAATGAGCATTATGGGTGAGCTCAAATACTTCCTAGGTCTCCAAGTGAAACAATCTGAAGATGGCATTTTCATCTTTCAGACCAAATTCACTAGGGAGCTAGTCAAGAAATTTGGTTTGGAGAGTGCTTCTTCCATGAAAACTCCAATGGGAACCAATGTGTCTCTGGACAAGGATGAAAAGGGCATACCCTTTGATGAAACCAAGTACAGATGCATGATTGGATCCTTGCTTTATCTCACTGCCAGTAGGCCTGACATAATGTTTGCAACGTGTGTCTGTGCTCGATATCAGGTGAATCCCAAGGCATCTCACTATATCTCTGTGAAGAGAATTCTAAGATACCTAAAGGGTACATCTAATCTTGGCCTATGGTACCCTAGGAACAATGAATGTGAACTGACGGGTTATTCAGATGCAGATTATGCAGGATGCAAGGAAGATAGAAAGAGCACCTCCGGAACATGTCAATTCCTTGGAGGAAGACTGATTTCCTAGAGCAGTAAGAAGCAGACGAGTGTGGCAATCTCAACCGCAGAATCAGAGTACATCTCTGCTGGCAGCTGCTGTGCCCAACTGTTATGGATTCAACATCAACTTGAAGACTACAACCTAAAGATGACCAAAACACCCCTGTTTTGTGACTCTTCAAGTGCTATCTCAATTGCTAAGAGCCATGTATCTCACAGCAAGACTAAGCATATTGAGATCAGGTATCACTTCATCAGGGAGCATTTGGAGAATGAAGATATCACACTTAAATTTGTCCCAACAGACAAACAAGTGGCTGATATATTTACCAAGCCCCTAGATGAAGCTAAGTTTAACTTCTTCAAATTCCAATTGGGGATGTTAAACTTAGAGTGAAGCTCAACTCTATTATTTACTAATGCCTTTCTAGATGAGTTGTTAGAAATTCTCACAGGACTTCAATGAATCACGACTAAGCAAGGGGGAGCCATTCCCTACTTAGAGAAGCAGAAGGCAAGAAGTCAGAAAGGGGGAGAAAGAGTGCTCAAAGAAGAGACATCAAATCAAGGGGGAGCTACAAAATTGGGGGAGATTATAAGTTATATCTTGACAGGGGAGCAAATCAAGGGGGGGCTAGCTCAAAGATAAGTTATATCTTGACACACCTTCTGTTAAGATTATGTTATTTATGGTCATGTGAAGTAGTCTTGAAATGAGATTCTGACTTCTTTAAATAGGGGGAGATTGTTGGGAATCGTGCCCACATGATTCCTGATTTGAAGAAGTCATCATGTCAAGAATACTTCACTTTGTATTTGATCACACATCTAGTTCATAATCTCAGGAGAATACAAGTATATATCATCGAGAAGGACTGAAGGGATGGCCGACAAAGTATGCTTGTCGCTGTAATTATAGGCAAAGCAAACGCAGAGATACTATCAAAGAAAGGCGTGTCGTCGAGAAGAATGAAGTATCGTCGACATCAAAGTAGCAGCCATGTCGACAAGACAATACTACAATTACAACGACAGAATGAACAAAGAAGGTTCCAACGACACAGTCAAAGAAAGCATATCGCCGTATATGCAGGAACGCCAGCATGTCCCGTATCGTTGAAATGCAAGCGGCGGAGGCAGAAGCAAGGAGATCTGAGAAGAATTTCCAAAGCACAAGGAGCCGACAAAGAGATGTCATCGAGAGATATTCCATGTTGTCGTAACGATGGAATATATCGTTGAGACAAATTCAAATCTTGTGAACGCGTGTTGTAAGCAATTAATGCCGCCGCCTGATTGTTCATCAGCGCGTGCACTTAAAGTTTTGAGGTATTTGCGCGTGTTAAAAAGATTTGGAGATCTGACACATAAAGAAACTTTTTAGAAGACCGTTGGGTGACCCCTCTCAGTCTTATAAAAGGCAACAGGGTTGCCCTAGAAAAGATAACTTCGCGTGCAAGAAAGAACCAGCAAAAAGTATCTCGCCGTTCAATAGAACAGTACATTCTTGTGGAGAAGAAGAAGAAGAAGTTCTCAAGAAGCAGTCATCCTCATCGACTGCTAAGAAGCCAATCCACATCCGGCTAAGAAAGAATTAAAGAAGAACCGTGCATTCAAGATCTGATTCAGAAGCATTCTCTTCATTCTCAAGAAGCAGATCATCATCAGGCTAAGGTTGCCGATCAACATCAGGCAGAAGAAATAGTTTACATCTGTAATCTCTTGTAAGGCTTGCGGGCCATATTGTCTAGCTTGAGTGCTGGAGAGATGTGAGGCTTGAGGGCCAGGGCAGTGCACTCGCGGGTGCGATTTGTCGAGCTTGCGGGCTCGGGGGCAGTAGGGGCTTGCGGGTCTAGGCTGTTGGGACTTGTGGGTCCGAAAGGTAGGGCTTGAGGGCCTGAGTGTCGATCTTGAGGGCTCGGGGGCAGTAGGGGCTTGAGGGCCTATGCTATTGGGACTTGTGGGTCCGTGTTGTAAGGCTTGAGGGCCTGAACCTTTTGGCGGAGTTTTCCGATCCTAGCGGATCGCTGGGTAGGCACAGAGGGACAGAGGACTACTCAAGACACCTGGTCTTGAGGAACCTCTATAGATCTTGTGTCGTCTGGTGAAATTTGTTTGCGTGTTTTCTTTTGCGCTTTACTTAGTTTCTGATAACTCACGCTCGTAATTCAAAAGGCATCAAGATCACCTAACCCCCCCCCCCCCCCCTTATAGGTGAACGTTCCATAACCAACAGCAAGGTATGGAAGTTGGTGCCAAAACCTCAAGGACACAATATAATTGGCACCAAATGGATTTACAGGAACAAGTTGGATGAAAATGGTATAATCATCAAGAACAAGGCAAGATTGGTAGCCAAGGGCTATATACAAGAATAGGGAATAGACTTTGATCAAACCTTTGCCCATGTTGCAAGCTTAGAAGAAATTAGGCTATTCCTTGCCTATGCTGCCCACAAGGGGTTCAAGGTATACCAAATGGATGTCAAATCAGCCTTCCTCAATGGTGACTTAAAGGAAGAGGTATATGTTGAACATCCATCAGGTTTTGTGCATCCAACCCTCACTAATCATGTATATTTACTTAGGAAGGCTCTTTATGGTCTAAAGCAAGCCCCTAGGGCTTGGTATGAGACATTGTCTAGCTTTCTCCTCAAGAACAAGTTCTTGAGGGGAAAGATAGATAGTACATTGTTTCTTAGGGAAACAAGGGGCAAATGTCTTATAGTCCAAATATATGTTGATGGCATAATATTTGGGTCTACTGATGACAACCTCTGCAAAAGGTTTGCCAACCTAATGCAGGGGGAGTTTGAGATGAGCTGTATGGGAGAGCTCAAGTACTTTTTAAGCCTCCAAGTGAAACAGTCTGATGAGGGTATATTCATCTCTCAGACCAAGTACATTAGGGAGCTTATCAAGAAGTTTGGGATGGAATCAGCTTCCACCATGAAAACACCCATAAGGTCCAACATTTCTCTGGACAAGGATGAGAAGGGCAAGGCCTTTGATGAATCCATGTACAGGTGCATTATTAGATCCCTATTGAATCTAACTGCTAGTAGACCAGACATTATGTATGTTATATGTATGTGTACTAGGTACCAGGCATGCCCTAAGGAATCTCACTACTCAGCTGCAAAGAGGATTTTGAGATACCTTAAAGGCAGCCTACATCTTGGCCTTTGTTACCTTAAGAACAATGATTTTGAACTAACAGAATTTTCAGATGCAGATTTTACAGACTGCAAAGAAGACAGGAAAAGCACAAGTGGCACTTGTCAATTCCTAGGAAGGAGGTTGATATCATGGAGCAGTAAAAAGCAAACAAGTGTGGCAATATCCACTGCTGAGTCTAAATACATTGTTGCAGGAAGTTGTTGTGCACAACTATTATGGATTCAACATCAGTCAGAGGACTACAACCTCAAGGTAAGTGAATCTCCTCTCTATTGTGACTCATCCAGTGCTATCTCTATTGCTAAGAATCCTGTCTCTCATAGCAGGACTAAGTACATAGAGATAATATATCATTTTATAAGGGAACATGTTGAATGTAAGGACATCTGCCTTGAATTTGTCCCCACTGACAATCAAGTTGCTGATATCTTTACAAAGCCACTGGATGAAGCCAAGTTTAACTCTTTCAAGATTGAACTAGGAATGTTAAATATTGAATAATTCCTCTTGCAAATCTTCTATGTTATTATGCTTGTTAAGTTAGGATTCAAAATCTTATCACATCAACACCTAGTGACATGATTAGGTCTCAGCACATTCTGACATTACAATGATTAATGATAAGGCAATAAGATCAGCTAAAACAGACAAGGCTGTTTTAGCTGAGCCGCTGAGACATCTGGGAAAAGTCTCAGCGGAACCACTAAGACTGCTAAAACTATCCCAGCGACTGATAGTGCTCTGTCCCAGCATTTAGGCTGCCATCTCAGCGGTTCAGCTGAGACGAGATGGGTTCATTATACTTTGTCTAAATGCAACCCCAATTGACCCAATTCTACTTACAACTATAAGAGCAATTAAATCTAATTATTAGGGTTAATCATAACAAAGACTTAGGCCATATAAATAAACAATCTTTAATCAGTAAGAGGTACACAACCCTTCTTTCCTAGCCACTGAGACGAACCCCTTCCGTACCAGCGCATTCTTCTACAATAACAATGGCTCCCAAAAGCTCTAAAGACTTCTGGAGGGATATGAAATCATCATGAATGGGTTTGCCCATGCTCCAGAAGAAATCAAGGGAGTGATTCAACTCCTGGAATACCAAGGTCTGGAGTTTATTCTGTCTGAACCATGTGTCATTCTCAGAACTGAAGTTCTGGAATGGTTTGGACATGCTAAGTTATCCACTTACAAGTCATCCCTAAAATCAAAGATAGGAGATGATAGAATAAAGATAACTCCTGCTACACTAGAAAAAGCCTTACATCTTCCATCCTGCAGTCCAAGTGAGGAGGAAGAATTCTCTGAGAAAGATAAGAAAAAGGCTCTGAAATGGACTGAATACAATGATGCCAAAATTGGATCATTAAAAAGAAATTCTTCAACCAAAGGGGCAAACTCTTATCTGATATTGTGGGAAAAGCTATTCTTTGCAAACCAGGGTCCCATGACACAATCTCACAATACATGTTTGACCTCATGACAAGGATAATACTGAAAAGGAAAACCTCTTGGGGAGAAGTGATTTTTCAAGGAATCAAGGAATGTTTGCAAGCACCCAACTTGGGCAGAATTCTTTCTTTGTACCTACTCCAAACTTATCCTGACAAGTTTGGCAAATCCAAAGGAGCAAACCTACACTATCTCAAGAGGATGGATATCAAGACATTAGATAGGTTTACAAGGGTACTCTCATTGAGCTAGCCCACTGAGTCAAAAGACACAGGCAAAAAGAAATCCAAAACTGTGAAGAAGCCAAGAATGGTTCTATCAAGTTCTGAGTCTGACCACTCAGATAAAAAATGAAGATATTGGTGTTGATCTTGGATCACACAGCATTCCTGATAAGGATGACTTACCTCCTGACAATGTCCATCCACAGGGCTTGGACTTAGATATTACCTCTGGTAATTAATCCTTAAACTCCATATTACTCTTAATATTATTTTACCATAGCCAACCAACTAAGTTAGTCACTAATGACACTTAAATTATGTGGACCGCAGCTCCCCAAGGCCAGCTAAATGCTCTATCTGAGGGGGAGAATCAACAAGAGCCATCCCACATGGATGGTATCAATGATCAAGATGGAAGTGAAGGAGACAAATCTGACAAGGACAAAGTTCCTTCTCCTAAGGACTTACAAAGTAAGCTTGATACAATAATACTAGATTTTGAAAGAAGAATATCAAATAACATTGATGACTCCCTAGTTCTCTGGGACTTACCCCAACAAGGCCCATCTGATGCCCCATCTGAGGGGGAGAAGCCAAAAGAGCCATCAGCTGACGATGATGATGTTCTTGGTAAGCCCTAGAAACCCAACCTTATTATTGTTAATTCATTAAATATAACTCCATAATTATTGTCCCAGAATTCCTGGACTCATTAGATCAAGTTGATCTATCTGAGGGGGAGGAATCATACCATGATGATGCTGACATGGATAATGTGGATAATGATGGAGTCCACCCTGCTCATATTGATGTTATATCATCTTTTGCTGAGAAGGTGGGTGATACAGTATTAGCTGCTGATCTAGAGGCTAATCAAGGGAAAAGTAATACTACACTGCAAAATTCAGAATAGGTGCTACCTGTAGCCCAACAGCAGCTCATACCTCCACAAGAATTAGTCCCTCCTCCAATTCCACCAAGGCTTCAAGACCCAATTATCCCTGATCCACAAGCTTCCACCTCCACTTCCTCAAATAAGAACATTACAAATACAATCCACCTCATGCTAGAGACTCATCTCACTTCCATGAAGCATTATGTAGACCAGTCAGTTAGCACAGTCAAAGCATATATTGATCAGTCCATCATGAATGTGAAGACTGAAGTAATTATTGGGGTCAAGGAAATTAGGGAAGACACTGGAATGCTGAACAAGCAAATGACCAAATAGTTTGACCTAGCTGAAAAGACAGTAATGTCTCAGAATATCATTCTCAGGTCTATGGACAAACACCTCCAGCTATCTGAATAGGACATAACATATGTCAAAAGGTATGTCAGTAAGACTGATGAGGTGATAGAAAAGTCAGTCAATCACATTCAAGAATATGTATACTCCACTGTTATGCAGCTGAATGAAGAAGCTGACAAGAACAAGGAAGAGCTGAAAACAGATATTACCACTGTCTTTCAATCCATTGCTGACACAGTCACGGCTACCCAACTGAATTCTGAGGTAGTCAAACTTAAAGATGTGCTTCAAGCTGATTTTGAAAATGTTTTCCAAACCCTATCTGGCACTATAACATCAGCTAAGTAAGACCTCCATCAACATGTGTTTGAAGAAGCCAGAAAGGGGGAGGATACAAATGCAATCATAAATTTTGACCTAACCCTTAAGGTTCTACAAGGTACAAGGATTGCACTGAATCTTCCTCTCTTATATGTCAATAGGGAAGAAAATTGTGATTTCCCACATCAAGAAGCAATTGCCCAGAATGAGAGATTGAAAAAGAGAAGAGAAAGAGAGCATGTACTGCTGACTGAAGAATACATGGCCAGGCATAGGGATGTACAGAATAGAGATACTGACTATGAGTATTGGAGTGATGACTCCAAGGAAATAATACTGAATGCCTGGATAATCCATGGTCAGATTGGTAAAGATATTGACAGGCTATATCCATCTGAAGAGTGGATAAAACATTTAGAAAGAAACACAAAAAGAGAAAGGGTATTCAAAGCTAATCTGGTAAAAAAGATAACTCAAGAAGAATGTCTTCTACATATATACTAAAGTCATTTCTATACTTCCAAAGGCAAGAGAACAAAAGAAAGATAGCTGAAATTGAGGCTACCAATGCTGAAAAGGACAACCACAAATCTCCTTGAAGATATGATTGTGGCTGCTGAAGATAAGGAGATCCCAGCTCAAGCAGAAGTGGTTGCTGAAAACATAAATGTGACAGCAGACCAAGATGCTTCAGCCAAAGAAAAAGAAGTGGTTGCTGACATTCCTGAGTGCTCTACTTCTAGGAAAAGAAAACTTTAAATGAATGTATAAATGTCTTATGAATGCCTGGATGTAAATTGAACTATACTTTATCTGAAATGCTTATGAATGAAGTGTTATATTAGTCATTTTGTGTCCTAAGCTAATCTGAGCTAGCTTAATTTTACCATGTAATATTGATTAAGTTAATATGTGATTCATCATCATGTTTATCTAATCATATTATTGGTTTGTTAGACTTTGTTAGTAACATACCTGACATGAATATCACTTGTTACAATCTTATTCTAAATATCATATTAATGTTTACATGAGTATGTTATAATGATTATCATGATGTGAAGTTACATGACAGACATTTATGTATTATGTACTTTAGCATTTGAGGGTGTTCTGCCTTCTTCAAATAGGGGGAGATTGTTGGGAATATGACCCTCAATGTTCCCTTGATTTGAAGAGACTTCACACTCAATGCTAAGTACAAGTTGTATTTGATAAACCCCATTTCATCTCATGACTATGCAGGGTTAGGTCATACCAGGGTATGAAGTATGTTCAGTTGGCTTGCTGCCAAAACTGCTGAGACGAGCTCTCAGTCTCAGCTGAACTGCTGAGACAAGGCCAGGAGCCGCTGAGAAGGAAACTGGGCCAGCTGAGCTATGGATAAGGAAAATCGGCTGAGACAACTGTCTGTCTCAGCAGATCTACTGAGACCGGACACATGCAGTCACTGAGACAGGAGGCTGTCTCAGCCCACCGCTGAGACAGATTCAAAAAAAACATACAGGCTTTACTTTTGGCGCAACACCTGTAAAGCAGGAAAGGATGTTCCAATCACTCTCATGTTGTGTCAGGAGGACATCTGATAGCCGTTGAAAGACAAGGGCAGTATAAAAGAATCATTAGGGCTTTGTACAAGAAGACTCTCTCCAATACACAAAAGAAGAACAAGATTACTGTTCCATTGACGGAAGCCAAGAAAGCTTTCACTTCCTGTTTACCTGAAGCTGCAAGGAGAGAATAGATTGCTCCTCTTAATCAACTCAAGATAGAGCAAGTTGATCCTCACTCTTTCTCTGAAGAAAAGGATCAGAAGAATCAAAGTTGAGGCCATTGGACTCATCCCAGATTCAAGACTGCCACAACAGTTGTTCTGCAATAGAAGATTAAGCTTATTCTATCTTCTTTTGTAATCATACATTGTTATTACTGTAGGAACTTAATAGTTCTGAGTTGTAGGTCATCTTTGCTTGAGGAAGTAGGGATGTCTAGCCTGAGAAGTAGAGCTGAGAGATCAGTTTGAGTGTAGGATCAGTGTGTGATCTGAGGTAGGGTTGTTGAGCCTGAGGTAGGGTTTTTGAGCCTGCGGTAAGGTTTGTGAAGACCTGAGAGATCCTGAGGGATCTGTGTTGTAAGCTCTTGGAGCTGACTTTGGAGGTGTTGGCCTTATCTAACTCATTATTAGAAAGGTGAAGGGGAAAAGAGGACTACTCAAGACACCCTGTCTTGAGGAACCTCTATAAATCTTTGTGTGTTTTCTGGATGCTTGATAATAACTAAGATAACATCAGAAAACAGCTAGTTTATAGCCTAAAGAAAAAGAAACCTATTCACCCCCCTCTAGGTGACTAAGACTACATCCTAAACAAACTATGAATGGTGAAAATTTTGGTCATCCCTAAAAGTCACCAAATTCACCCTCCTTAAGAGTTGGAAAACCTCATAATCTTCTCCTAATTGATAGGGGGAATGAATCCCCATCAATTGGGAGGACTTTTGGCCTCCCTTGGCCATGAATTTGGCCACCAAAAATGATATCATCCGCCTCCTGTCAGTTGAGATACCGTCGGTGCTAACGCTAGAGCCAGCGCTAGCGTCTCGACGACGTAATGCTCCTTGGTTCGGCCACTACTAGGCGCTAGCGCCAGCGGTTCGTCTAAACCACCAGCTCTTCTCGGCGGTTCATCTAAACCACCACTACCGCCAGCGCTAGCCCCTAGCGTCGGTGCTAGATCAGCATTCAAGGTACCCCTTCTGTCTACGGTTGGATACTTGGGGTGTTTTGAAGGGACCCCTTAATGGATTAGGCATGTTATGGTGGGGTCTTGGGTCACGGTGACGCCCTAAAGCCAACCTTAGGTTAGATAATTGAAAATTGCTATCCGCATACCATGGTGATTTTCACCTCGAGCTTAAGCTCTTATGATCTCTTTGCGCATCTTAGGGTTTTTTCATGACCTGGTCATGACAAAACCATCTTAGGGGTCTAGTGGTTTGGGTGATGTTACATCTTGAGTCCTCACAACGATATCGTCGTGTGAAGTTTGTTGTCACGATGATATTTGCCTTATTTGACTTTCCTTGAGTCTTCGCAACAATATTATCATGTGTACCTTGTTAACATGATGATGTTGTTGTGTTCTTCTTATTGTCATGTCGATTGTTGACTGACTTCTTCTACTGCCTTTTGTGAGTGATCACAAATATATCGTCGTGTGAGTATTATATGCACGATGATATTTAACTTAGACATTTTGTGCTTGATCTTCAAACATTATATATATGGTATATGATGTCATAACCTGCTCACGTCACATCAGATAGATATCAAATATAATTTGTACTTATCATTGACTTAGGAACTTCTCCAAATCTGGAACATCGTGGGCAGTGTTCCCAACAATCTCCCCCTATTTGAAGAAGTCATAACTCAGTCAATGATAAAGCACAGTAATGAGAATTAAGAGCCAATAAGAGAAGAGAGTAGAACGGTCTCCTTCCCTTTGCCTTATGCAGCAATAATAGATGTTTCAGATGTGGCAGGAGCAGCAGCACCACTAGCCTTGATCGTTGATCTCCTCTCCCCCTTTAGGGCTTCTTCAGATAGGCCCTTCTGCATATTGACTTGAGTTGACAACACACTTTTCTTAGCTCATCTCCTTAGGAGCTTCAAGCAGATCCTTTTGGAGTGCTAACCTAGTGTGGATAGCATCCACAACCTTAGTGATTTTATGTATCACCTCTACTACTTGAGGAGGGAGCTCAGCGTCATTCTCCCCCTCACTTGCAGCACCATCTGTACTACTTTTGTCAGTCATGGTCCCCTCCCTTGCAGCTCCATTTCTTTACTCTTTCACTGCCTTCATACTGAGATATAATAGAGTATCGTTGGGTTCATCAAAACGATATGGCCTTTGATTGCTCTTATGCACAAACATTATGTACACATATTCCGTAATTCACTCCAAGCTTTCCCAATGACAACCGACATGATTTGTTAGTGACTTAGCAACTACTAGAATAAAATTGCAACAATAATAAATAACTAAGGGCAGCTCAGTAGAAATTATTCTAAATTGAGCATGCCCAACTCAATTTTGAAGAAATTGAACTTTGCTTCATCCCAAGATTTAGTGAAGATATCTGCCACTTGTTTATTAGTGGGGACAAACTCAAGGCAGATGTCCTCCTTCTCAACATATTATCTGATGAAGTGATACCTAATTTCAATATGCTTAGTCCTATTGTGTGAATCAGGATTCTTAGCAATTGAAATTGCACTAGATGAATCACAAAACATAAGAGTTTTACTTAGCTGTAAATTGTAATCCTGAAGTTGATGTTGGATTCACAACAATTGTGCACAACAGCTTCGAGCTGATATGTATTTTGATTCTGTTGTTGAACTAGCAACACTGGTTTGCTTCTTGCTACTCCAGAAAATTAGTCTTCTCCCAAGGAATTGGCATGTCCCTGGGGTACTTTTTCTATACTCTTTACTGCCTGCAAAATCTGCATCTGAATACCCTATTAGTTCAAAATTATTGTTCCTAGGGTACCATAGGTCAAGATGTGGTGTGCCCTTAAGGTATCTCAGAATCCTCTTTGCAGCTGAGTTTTGAGATTCCTTAGGGCAAACCTAGTACCTAGTACATACACATGTGGCATACATGATATTAGGTCTGCTTGAAGTGAAATAGAGGAGATGGTCAATTATACACCTATATAAGGTCTCATCAAGAGGTTTCCCTTTCTCATCCTTGTCAAGGGATATATTTTACCTCAGAGTTTTCATAGTGAAAGCTGCATACTCCTGTTTAAGTAAGGATTTTATGTCATTCCTTACCTCAGTTGTGCCCTCCATGTACACAATTAGTGTATCCCACATTTCCTTGGCAGTTTGACAGTGAATCAGATTTTGGAATGTGGAATCATCTATGGCACTGATAATAATGTTCTTGGCCCTTTTGTCCATAGTGGCCAGAACTACCTCATCTTTGGTCATCTCTATCAGCTTCTTAGGGACCTATAGGTTTGTCTATTGTTGAAACCTTTGTGGGGTTGAAGGGTCTCTCTTCAACTATGACAAAGATCCTAAGGTCACAGGCTTCCATAAATAACCTAACCCTTTGCTTCTAGATGTTGAAGTTCCCCTTTCTGCAGATAGGCAACTTCATTGAACTGAGCTCTGTATAACTTTCACATGAAGTCATGGTGAATAGACTACGAGTTTTCTTGAGGAACTTGTTCAGACTGTTAAGTCCTTTTTGAACAACCTCTCTCTGATGTCACTTGAAAGTTTGATTTGTATTCTAATCACCTAGAGGGGTGAATAGGTGCTTCAAAATTTTTAGTCTCTTTTATGTTATTGACTATTCTAGCTAAGAGAAAGTAAAATAAACAACACAGAAAGGCACACAGATATTTATAGTGTTTCTCCAAATGATGGGCACTCCACTATCCCCCATCATATATCTAGCAGTGTGCTAGACTCGGCCAACTTCTCCAAAAACTCAGATCAATCAGATCTTACAGCTTAGGAACTCAACAAGTCCCCTACCTCAGATTCCTCCCTCGATTCCTACCTCAGGTGCCAGCAACAAGCAATCCTATAACTCGGATCCCCAGCAAGTATCCTACAACTTTGATCCCCAGCAAGGATCCTACAACTCAGATTTCCTCAGAAATCCTACCTCAGGTCTTCACAAGACCATACCTCAGACTTTCAGCAAAGTCCTACAACTCAGGCCTTCTTACTAGCCCTACACTCAGGCTGACAACACAGCTCTACCACAGATCTCAAGGAGATCTTACAATAATGAGATTAGAAGAATGTTTACAATATATAGTCTCTGAAAAATATAGCTTTAAGCATCTTGAGTCTTCTTAGGTCTTTCTGAATAGAAAGTCTTCTCTTTAGCAGCAGCACTGGATCTTCAATAAATGAGCCTTCTGATCAGGATCAGTGCTGAGCTTTCTTGTATGAAGAAGTCTTCTTGCTCTCAAGAGTGAGAGCTTTCTTATTGAAGCTTGACTTCTTCTTTTTCTTCTACATCTTCTTCTTTCTTCGAAAAGACTTGCTTTTTACTGTTCTATTGCTTTTTAGCGGCGACAAGATTTTCACTTTTTGATTTCTTAATGATATAAGCTCAAAGATTAGGGTTAGTCGACCCTCTCTTATCCTCTTATATCTCTGATTCTTCTAACGGTTGAGACCTAAAAAGGTTTTGTCTCAGACCACTTTTCAGACATGATTGATTTGACATTTGCTTTTATCTTTTCCGTCGATTTGAAATCCCGCCTTATGAGCTTGACAAAACGATATCGTTGTGTGAAGTTGGTTAATCAGAATGATAAATGACTTAGTAGTCTTATCTTGAGCTCTTGCAACAGTATCGTGTGTGAACCTTGCTGTCATGATGATAAGCAACTTAGATAGATTTACTTGATCTTTCACAACAATATTTGCCTTAGCTGACTTTACTTGAGTCCGCACAACGATATCGTTGTGAGAAGCTTGTTATCACAATGATATTTGCCTTCATTGACTTTTTTGAGCCCTCACAACGATATCGTCATGTGAACCTTGTTGTCATGATGATATTTGTCTTACTCGACTTTCCTTGAGTCCTCACAACGATATCTGCCTTGGCTGACTTTTCTCGAGTCCTCACAATGATATCGTCGTATGAAGCTTGTTGTCACGATGATATTTATCGTAGCTGACTTTCCTCGAGTCCTCACAATGATATCATCGTTTGTACCTTGTTAACACGACGATGTCTTCGTGTTCTTCTTATTGTCATGTCGATTGTTGATGGGCATCTTCTGCTGCCTTCTGTGAGTGATCACAACAATATCGTCGTGTGAGTATCACATACATGATGATATTTAACTTAGACATTTAGACATTGTGTGCTTGATCTTCAAACATTATATATAAGGTATATGATGCCCTAACCTGCTCATGTCACATCAAATAGATATCAAAGATAATTTGTACTTATTATTGACTTATGGACTTCTCTAAATTTGGAACAGTATTCCCAACATTACCAGAGGTTGTCACCCTGCCATTTGGAGTTTTGTTGGGGAAAACGTGGTTTCCGCCTGGTCGTGAGGGGGGCATGCCCTCAGCGATCAGTGCATACTTGCTCTCGATGTAGAGGACTGGTCACCATCTTATCAGAGGTTGTCTATTGGAACCTTAGGTTTAATTTGAGTTAGGATCCACCTTTAGTATCTAAGTTTATATATCATAACTCAGATTGTATAACTTAGATTAAATATCTAATTAAGAAAGAAGGCTGAAAAAGAAATATATTAATAGGCAGAAAAGAATAAAAAATATATATAAATAATATACTAAGAAATATATATATAAGAATAGGCTAATTAATATAAGAGAAAATAATATAAGGAAAAATAATATAAGAGAAATTAATAAAGAAAATATAAGTGAAATAAAATATTGTTGGAACATGGTCTTCCGCATCTCCTAGGTTTGAGAATAACAAATCCTATGTGTATTTGATCTTGTGTGTTCAAGTGTGCAGGTTAATATAGTCCATATGACTCAAGGAGTACTCATGATGACTGCCCCCAAAATTGAAGCCAGAATTCGAAGAGGCTCGCGAGCGCCGGCGGTAGCACCTAGCGCCGGCGGTAGCACCTAGCGCCGGGCGCTAGCGATGAATAGCGCAATTCCAGGAGCTGTTATAGAAGGCGCTAACGCCTGGCGGTAGCAGATAACGCCGGCGGTAGCGATGAACACAGAAGGAATAAAAGCAAGGTTTTCGCGGATTGAATATCCTGCCGTGCAAGAAGTTTCTTAATCGGGGATAGCGCCGGCGGTAGCTACTAGCGTCGGCGGTAGCGTGACGCACAGAAGGAATAGAGCAAGATGTTGCCGCGAATGGGAGATTCTGCCGCGCAATTTATTACTTAATCCGGGCTAGCGCCGGCGGTAGCGTGAAGGCTATAAATTGGATGCCTTGGCTTCGAACTCTTCATCCTCTTTAGATCCAAAAACTCCAGAGCTTCGTGCCACAGCAGAGAGAGGAGAGATCAGAGAGATACTCCCACCAAAAGCTTAGAGAAGGAATTTCTGAAGGTGGATTTCTTCACGCTTCATCCGACAGGCGACCGCCTCAACAAACGCTTATACTACAGCGGTCCAACGTCTCCTACTTCAGAAGTTCTTAGATGGAGTTTTTATTATTGTTGTAATTTCAGTTTAGTTCTCTTTTTCTTGTAAACAGTTCGTTAATTCGCCTCGTGTTGGCGACTAGGTCCTGGGTAGACTTAGGGGGTAATTCGCCTTGTGTTGGCGACTAGGTCTAGGGTGTAGATCTATGGGGTGCTCGAGGCCTCTCTGGGGATAGATTGGCTAGAGCGGCTTGAGGCCGTATCTAGGGAGAGATCGGCTAAAGCCAACCGGTTCGTGGGGATACGAGTCGGTATAGAAAACGAAAAAGAACTATAATTATTCGCCTCGATTTCCAGCGTCATAGAAATCCATTTTTGTAATCAATTTTATTAATAGTAACCATGTCTCTATTTTTGTAATAAAATTGATTTTGTTCTTCATTCATCTAAATTGTTTATTATCCTCTTTTTCATCATAAATCAATTTAGATCGCTATTCAAAAATATTACTTTAATCTTGCAATAATTCAAAGTTTTCTAAATATTTACTTAAGTTTTTGAAAACCCTTATTCACCCCCCCCCCCCCCCCTCTAAGGGCGCCGACCGATCCAACAAGTGGTATCAGAGCGGTTTTATTCCAATCGGCTTAACAACCGGGAATAATGGCGTCTCATGATCTCGCTTCTTTCAATGGGGGTAATTTTGAAGAAGAAGAAAAATTTCTTGCACCACCTTTATTCGAAGGTTCAAATTATAAAGGATGGAAAATCTTAATTGAGAAATTTATTAAAACTTTAGACATCGAAGCTTGGAATTTAGCAATAGCAAGACCTGCAAATGAATCAAATAAAAAGGAACTTCAATTAAATGCAAAAGCTAAACATTATTTATTTTGCGGTCTATCTAATGAAATTTTCAAATTCATATATTGCTTTTCTAGTGCATACAAAATATGGCACTTTCTTGAAGAAATGTATGATCTTCCTCTCGCAGGTGTGGAACAAACACAGGAGGAAAAGATCGTGCAAACATCCATTATCATTCAAGAAGATCTCTCTCGGAGCAAAGCCATGGAGAATATTGAAATAGAGGAAGAGAACAATACATCAAAAGAATATGAAAACTCATCTGTGATCGAGGAAGGACCAAAAGATAACGAAGGAACTTTATGCACACATTTTGCCTCTACCAAAAGCGTTGTGATAAAGTCAAAATCCTCTTCTTGTGTGATAACTTCCATTTCTAGTTTCAATATACTAAGAACTGTTAAACGTAAGATCAAGAAATTGAAAATTACTATTAAAATTTTACATTTAGAAAATAAGAGATTAAAAGCTAATGTTAATTTAGAATCAAAGTGTGATGTGGTTTCACCATCTTGTTCTTTACTTGAAAACACAAAACCTTGTTTTGATTATTATAATATTAAGGAAAAACTCATGAAACTTGAAAAGGATTTTATTTTAGTAAAAGAACAAAATGAAAAATTATGTTTAGAAAATTCTTCCTTGAAAAATGATTGTGCTAAGTGCAAAGATTTTAAAATTGAAATTAAAGAGATAGATGAAACATTTGATGAGTTTAGAAATGAGTATCAAAATCATATTGACTCTATTGTCTCCACTCTTAAAAATAACACAACAGCTTATAATAAAGCTAGGCATAATCTAAAGATAAAGAATGATGAATTAAAATCAAAAATCAACTTGCTTTTGAAAATTATAAATACAAATTCAAAACATACAAATTTAGAATATCAAGCAATATCTAAAAGCAAGTTGAATACAAATATCTTAACTAAACCTAATAATGGGAATAAGAAACAAAATGTTTTTTCATATCAAAAACCAAATCATCATTATTTGCAAAATCATGTTTCTCCCAACTTAAAATTGAAATTACACAAATTTCCTATAAATGATAATTTCAATTATAATCTTCAAAGGAAAGAAAATCATCATGGAAATTTGATAAATAAGAATAATATTAAACCAATGTTTGAATGGCGGCCAAAAGTTAACGATGAAACACAAACTCAAATCAAAAGGGCCCATTCAATCACATCTCCCCAAAAGCAAACACGATGTATTTGGGTACCCAAAGGAACCGTCACACCCGGTCCTCTTTGGATGCTTAAATCTCTCATTCATTAGTATCCCATCATTTGCATGAAGTAGAGATCAATTAAAAAATGAATTATCATTTCTCTACTTCATGATATACTTAAACTTTCTTTTTGTCTATTTTTCTTTTGATTTTTCTTAAAACCATCATGATATGATCACTTTATATATCTTGTAATATGACTTTCATAAATTAAACCATAATTCATAAATGAATCAAATTGAATAAAATTGAATAAAAGTCATATCATTTTTAGGTGATCTACTTATCCTCATTACTACCTTCTAAATCCATTCCTTAACATGCCTCGTAAATTGAAATTATTGCCAAGACAAATGATATTATTTTAATGGATTTAAATGGGTTAATAAAGGGCTTAGGCAAACAAAAAAATTAAAATGCACAATGTGTTGATTTCTATCTATCTTGTGTACTGAATATGACAGCCCTTATATTAGAGAAAATTTACAATAAACTAACCAAGAATAGTTTCTCACTTATTTCATATTCACGATTCACCTCACAATCTTTCTTTAAAAATATTCCGAAAAATGATGAATATGATTTGTGCTACATGCTTCACCATCATAATTATGCAATATCAAAAGATCTTTAAATTCAAACATTACAAAAGATCCACTTAGTTCTAACATTTGATTGGTGATCATAATAAGTACATTAATGAAGTATGACTTGCATGTATCTCATTTGATTAATTATAAACCATAGAATCAACTTTATATTAATAAATCAAATGAAATCATAAATTCATTCCATGTAAAAATATTAAATCACGTTCTTGAATACATGCAACATTATCTCAATTAATCTTGTGGTATAATAATTGCAATCAAACTCATTATTCTAGCATTATCAACAAATAGATATTATTCATGCTAGTTATCTCATATTACCATAATGAATTAATTATGAAGTAAAATAAAATAAAATTGAACGAAAAAATAACTATGTGACTTTAAATTGTTTCCATTGGACTAAAATGCTTATGAATGTGCATGATATTCTTTTGCATGAACATTATTTTCTAAATCACTAAAATTATGCATTTTTGTTCCTTCATGTCTTCTCGTGCTTACATTTCCTATCATTCTTCAAACTACATTAGATTGATAAAAGTCTAGAAAAATTTGAATTCACATACATTATGATAATCTATCTTATAGCTCATGCAAGATCTCGTTTGTTATGACTTGAGATAGGTGTCCTAGATCTTTCATGTTAAAACATGCTTACAAATGCAATTTTCTTCATTTTTAACCATCAAAAACATTTCCAAAAATTCTGCAAATTCTGCATGAAACTACTAATGGGACACCTAATCAAGTTCAAGCATCAAAATTTTCAAAACCCTAAAAAATCACTTACTGTTTCCCGCGCTAGCACTAGCGCCGGCGCTAGCGTCGAGGTTCGTTTTTCTGTAATTTTAAAATTTTGAAAAATCCCTAAAAATATATTAATCTATGGGTACGATTCATTTCTGCATTTTTGCTTTTATTATATTTTTGAAAAATCAAATACAAAAATAGAAAATCCAAATTACAAAAAAAAAATATGTTTTGCTTTCTGTTTTTTGTCATTTGCTTAAAGTCTAATTTTCTTAAAAATCAAATACAAAAATATAAAACAAAAAATATCAAAAAATACTGTATGGACTTTATTGTAAAAATCAAACATGATTTAATATATTATGTAGTACTTCTATAATGTTGCGATTTATCATCTCAAACTACTTTGAACATTGTTTTCATCATGCTTAGATATATCTATTAATATGTGCATCAATTATATGTTAAAGGTTGTGTAGGATCAATCTTAGCATGCCTCTAAGTATGAGAAATGTTTTATGTTTGATAATGATAGATATTCACTCACTTTTTGGCATTGTCTACATATGGTTTAATTTAAGAATGCTTGTGTATGTTTATGTATTAGTACAATGAACTAAAATTGCAAAAGTATCTTACCTACACTCCTTTATTTGCACTTGTAAAAGTTAAGAAAAGTGGTTATGTTTTTCATAAATCCATTGGTTTGCAAAACAAGTGTATTCGGAGAACTTTGTACTAAACTAAAATCATAAAATAAATAACAAAGATAACTCCACCAAGCACTACTTGAACCTCCTGATAAGTCTTAATAAGCATTATGAGGTTGAGCACCTTGGATAGAATAGTAAAGTGTCTTGTGCAAACCATATCTTTCCTTCAAAATAAGAAAAACCACTTACTCTTAAGTACACCGGATCACTAGTCTCAAACAGTAAAAATAAAATTTGTGATCCCCAAGCACTATTTTGCACCCTGATAAGTCTTAATGAGCATTGTGTGTGCAAAGCACCTTGGTAGTTGTACATTTTTTTGTGCATTAAAGTGTGTGGAAGTAAAATTATTTGTGTTTTGTTGTGCTTCTACTTTACATATCTCTTGTATTTTTGATTAAAACACTCGTATACTCTACTCAAAAATACACTTATGTGCACATCATTATCTTCCATAACACTTCTTCTCATGAGTATTGGATCCTAACGCTAATTCTATGCTACTCTTTATTTATGAAATGCACTAGATAACCTAGCATGTTTTCTACAATGTTTGGTATGATTTGAAATTATGAATTGAAATTACATTGTAGTAATCTCTTTATGATAATATTATTTCATGCTTGGTTATTTATTATTTTTTTGTCAACCATAAAAGATTTTCATTGAAACATGATTTACATAAACATCTTCTTTTTGAAGTTAAACTTATATATCTTTTTATGGATTACCCTTGATTACAATAAGATGTTTCATGTATTTCTACAAGTCTTCTGCATCATCACCACATAATTTTTACCTTGCGCTTTCATGTTAATATCAAGTCTAAAATCTCAATTTTTCAAAAAAAAAAAAACAAATGGTAGACTTGCTTGGTGGAATTTATATTGGTTGTTCCAACACGCATATCATTTCTTATGCTAAAAACTCTGATTTATTTCTATAAAAACTTTCATGCTAAACACTCCTCCAACAAGTAAAATATCGCCTATAAAAACATCCTTTTTTTATTGAATTTCAAATCAATATTTTTCTTCTCTAATTGCTATAAGGATGTTGTTTCTTTATTCCAAAAAGCTTTAACTCTTATCTTTATAAAGTTAGTGTTTTTTTTTGAAATTCCAAAACATCTTCTTTTTGAGCTTGAACTCTTATTTAGTATTATGATGTTTTTGAAATCTTCCGCAATACTCAAACTCTGATTCATTCATTTCAATATAGCTATGTGAGTTTTATTTCAAAACAATTCAAATAAAAATATAAACCCATAGGCTATAAATTATCATTAAGGTTTAAATGCTTAATGTTTCCAATAATTATTATCTATGACTGCATATCTCACCATAGCGGGGGCGTAGGGTTGTAGACATTAGATAACCTTATCTCTAGTCATGTCTTGTCCTTAACCGGGGAGGGTTCCACTGGGGCCTTGCGAGGCACTGAGGGGAAAGAGTGTTAGGATAAGTGTGTGTCTAGTGTTTGCATATGGGACTAACACCCCAACCTACGGCATGTTTGCAGCTCCTCATGCCCATCCGTCACTTAGTACGGGGCTAGGGTGTAGACATATTGTCTGGGTAGATTAGTTACTTGGAAATCATAATTTTATGCTAAAACTCTGATATTTTTACAACTCTTATATAAAGGGGACATCATTATTTTTCTTAGGCTAAAACTCTGATCTATTTTCTCTACAAATTGTTCTAAAACTTCTTATCATTTCCTTCTCACTACGAAGCTCGATCATGCCTTTATTATCCAACTTTTCTGTGATGCATCCCTACCCACTTTTGCTAATAACAATGGGGGAGAACTAACATGATAAAATGTAAAAGGGGGAGAACTAACATAATAAATATAATTCGCTATCAAAATAATAACCCAACATGATTGATTAAGTTGATAGCATACATATTAGGGGAGCATATATTTAGGGGGAGCAATTCTAAATGCTAAAATTAATAATTATCCTAAAGTCATCACTCTCACACACACACAAGTATAGTCTTATCATGCTTATTTATTAATGCTTTGATTTATCATTAATGGATTTGTTATTATCAAAAGGGGGAGTTTGTTGGAACATGGTCTTCCGCATCTCCTAGGTTTGAGAATAACAAATCCTATGTGTATTTGATCTTGTGTGTTCAAGTGTGCAGGTTAATATAGTCCATATGACTCAAGGAGTACTCATGATGACTGCCCCCAAAATTGAAGCTAGAATTCGAAGAGGCTCACTAGCGCCGGCGGTAGCACCTAGCGCCGGGCGCTAGCGATGAATGGCGCAATTCCAGGAGCTGTTATAGAAGGCGCTAACGTCTGGCGGTAGCGGATAACGCCGGCGGTAGCGATGAACACAGAAGGAATAAAAGCAAGGTTGCCGCGGATTGAAGATCCTATCGTGCAAGAAGTTTCTTAATCGGGGATAGCGCCAGCGGTAGCTACTAGCGCCGGCTGTAGCGTGACGCACAGAAGGAATAGAGCAAGATGTTGCCGCGAATGGGAGATTCTGCCGCGCAATTTGTTACTTAATTCGGGCTAGCGCCGGCGGTAGCGTGAAGGCTATAAATTGGATGCCTTGGCTCCGAACTCTTCATCCTCTTTAGATCCAAAAACTTCAGAGCTTCGTGCCACAGCAGAGAGAGGAGAGATCAGAGAGATACTCCCACCAAAAGGTTAGAGAAGGAATTTCTGAAGGTGGATTTCTTCACGCTTCATCCGACAGGCGACCGCCTCAACAAACGCTTATACTACAGCGGTCCAACGTCTCCTACTTCAGAAGTTCTTAGAGGGAGTTTTTATTATTGTTGTAATTTCAGTTTAGTTCTCTTTTTCTTATAAACGGTTCGTTAATTCGCCTCGTGTTGGCGACTAGGTCCGGGGTAGACTTAGGGGGTAATTCGCCTTGTGTTGGCGACTAGGTCTAGGGTGTAGATCTAGGGGGTGCTCGAAGCCTCTCTGGGTATAGATTGGCTAGAGCGGCTTGAGGCCGTATCTGGGAAGAGATCGGCTAAAGCCAACCGGTTCGTGGGGATACGAGTCGGTATAGAAAACGAAAAAGAACTATAATTATTCGCCTCGATTTCCAGCGTCATAGAAATCCATTTTTGTAATCAATTTTATTAATAGTAATCATGTCTCTATTTTTGTAATAAAATTGATTTTGTTCTTCATTAATCTAAATTGTTTATTATCCTCTTTTTCATCATAAATCAATTTAGATCGCTATTCAAAAATATTACTTTAATCTTGCAATAATTCAAAGTTTTCTAAATATTTACTTAAGTTTTTGAAAACCCTTATTCACACCCCCTCTAAGGGCGCCGACCGATCCAACAAATATTTCATATAGTTTGACATTTCGTCGAACGACGCTCGGCAAACGTCGAACGGTGATCGGCGAACAGGTTTATATAAGAAGCGCTCGACAAATTACAGCATTACAGCACCGCTCGACGAATGGCGAACACCACTCGACGAATGGCGAACGCCGCTCGACGAATTCCAGTAGACTTTCAGAAACAGTAATTTTAATTATCTGGTCGACGAATGGAATGATGAGCTCGACGAAAGGAGAGCTCAGGTCGACGAAATTTAGGCAGAATTATCCTTCTTATTTAATATGCTGTCAGATTTTATTTAAAACAATATTTCTTTATTATATTTTATATATTGTTATATATATTGTTGTTCTGACATTACAGCTTGCAAGCATTAAATAATATAGTCGTTGGCAGCAAAGCATTAATTGTTATAGCCGTTGCAACAAGCAAAAGAAGGAAAAAGGACAACAACTTTTACACAACTGGCAGCAAAGCATTAATTGCTATAGCCGTTGCAGCAAGCAAAAGACGGAAAGAGGACAACAGCTTTTACACAACAGCAGATTTTATACAGCAGAAGATATGCAGAAGATTATTTTAATATAGCAGAATATATTCTGTTCTCTCTCTCAACAGATTACATATATACTATATTGCTGTACAGATTCAGGTAGAGATAGAATATATATTTTACACCTTCTGTACAGGAAAAATAGAAGAAGAAGAGAAAAAGATGAACAGGGGCAAAGACAGAGAACAACTTTATTACTTTATCTCTTTCTGTTTTTGCTAAACTCTTCTCTTGCAGATCATATACAACCTGAGACATCAAACAATATCACTTGCTCAGGGATCTAAAACTGCAAGAAGAAGAAGAACAAAGGTTTTGGAATCAAGAGAAGGAGCCTCCACAAGCTGTCATCAAACTACATCAGACAGGGGGAGCTCTCTTCAACATATTCATCAAGAGTCTTCTTATCAAAAGAGAAGAACATCATAATCTTTTCTATATTCTTTTATTTCTTCCCATCTTGTACAGGGTTATAACTCCCTTCAAAAGTTAACTCCCGGTGACAGGGCACCTTAGCAAAAAGCTGCATCTTGGTTAGAGCACCTTATCAACAGCTCACCTGGTGTGTGGACACCTTATCAAAATCACCTTGGTGTGAGGGCACCTTATCAATAACCTCCTATTGGATTCCTACCAGTGGGTAGAAGAGTAGATGTATCCAGTTGAGGGGAACTACTATACATCTTGTGTCATCTGGATTGCTTATTGGCTTTGTTTTACTTCTTTACCTGTGCTGTGTTTTATTTATGCACTCCTACAGCTTGTGCTTATTACTCTTACAACAAACATTATATATATTTATATATATCATTTATTTTGAAAGCAAACTTAAATAAGAGTTTTAACATATAATAAGAACTAAACCTCCACTTTCAATTGGTATCAGAGGAGGTTGATTTTTCTTACAGGCTAACACCTGAAATCACAAAGATCACCTTAGTTCTTATTTTGTCTTTAAAAAGAATTTTTCCAAATGGCACTAGCAGATTCCTCTTCCTCTTTCATTAACACTATTTTTGATGCAGAACCATCTTCATCTCTAAGTGAAGAAGAAAACAAGGAAGAACAAAAAGCCAAAGCTTTTTGTATGTTGGTTATATATGGTTCAGATTACACATCAGAATCTGAATATAAAACAGAAAAGGTAGAAGAGGTAGAGGTATCTTCAAACTTTAATTTTACCTCTGATCCCTTTAAATCTGATGATAAATCTGTTTTCAATACATTATGCACAGATTTCATAATTACTGAAAATTACAATTCTGAAAATAAAGTCAGAAAAGAATTAACAATAATTGCTTTGACTTCTGATTATGATAATAAAACAGAAAACTTTAAAACAACAACAAAACAAATTATTTGCTTAAAAAATAAGTTATTTAAGCCTGATAAGTTTAAATAGACTTTTAAAGAAAAAGAAATTATGTTTGTTCAGCAACATAAAAGAAAATTTTCAAATTTATATTTTGATGAAATAAAAAGACCAACATATCTAAATATAAAACATTTGCATTTACCTATTTAAAACATTTATAATTAAATTAAACAACAATTATGTGATTCTGTTGAATTTGTTTTTAAAAGCAATGTCAGATAGACTTCATTTTCTTACAGATTTTTCTCCTAAAATCATGTTGAGCATTCTACTATAGTTGCATTGATCAGAAATAATCTTGGCACTGAGTGTGAGTCTCTTCTGATTAAAGGGGATTCTATAGAAAGAAGCTATCAGACTTTGTCTTTCTGATTATAAAAATTCTTAGAATCGGTTAAACAGCTAGTAATTCACATATTTAAAATCCTATTTAAATCAAAATTTAGGAAATCAAAATTGCTTAGCTATAAAATAAAAATAAACAATCTCTAACCCTTAAGCAGATCAAAACTTTTTATGATTAGGAATCCTAAACCAAATAGAGGGAGATTGTTAGAACCTAGTTAATTTGGATTAGGATCCCAACTCAAATAGGGGGAGATTGTTGGAACCTTAGGTTTAATTTGAGTTAGGATCCACCTTTAGTATCTAAGTTTATATATCATAACTAAGATTATATAACGTAGATTAAATATCTAATTAAGAAAGAAGACTGAAAAATAAATATATTAAATGGAAGAAAAGAATAAAATATATATATATAATATACTAAGAAATATATATATATATAAGAATAGGCTAATTAATATAAGAGAAAATAATATAAAAGAAAATAATATAAGGAAAAATAATATAAGAGAAATTAATAAAGAAAATATAAGTGAAATAAAATATTTCATATAGTTCGACATTTCGTCGAACGGCGCTCGGCAAACGTCGAATGGTGATCGGCGAACAGGTTTATATAAGCAGCGCTCGACAAATTACAGCATTACAGCACCGCTCGACAAATGGCAAACACCGCTCGACGAATGGTGAACGCCGCTCGACGAATTCCAGCAGACTTTCACATGGTCTTGAGGGAACAAACCATGCTCCAGATAAGCGTGTATGGGGCACATCCAGCTTGGGCTCCCTTCGTCTATAGCTTCAATTCACAAGGTCCCTGAATGCTTGGCATCACAATTTCTTCAATTCATCGTCGCCTGGTTTGGTACCTTGTGTGGGAGATTGCTAGCTTAGAGAGCTCATCCGCCCTGGTATATCCTCCTGGGGGACATACATGATCTGATGCACCAAGATCTTTAAGAGGAGGATTTTCACCCGTTGGAGGTACTTCACTAACTGGTCATTCTTTGACTCATAATCTCCTTCGATTTGCGAGACTACCAACTGTGAATTGGTGTGTACTGTTAGACGCTCTACCCCGCAGTCAATTGCCAACCGCAACCCAGAGATCAATGTCTCATACTCAGCCACATTGTTGGTGGCTCGAAACATCAGCCTGAGGCCATATTCGAGGACCGACCCCTCCAGACTTATCAGCAAAAGCCCTACATCGGCTCCATCAACCCCCGAAGCACCATCGATGTAGAGGTCCCACCTGTCGGTGGTTGAGCAGTTGAGGTCAGCGTCAGGCTCAGCGGGAAGAGTGCACTCCATCACGAAGTCAGTTAGGGCTTGCGATTTGATGGCTGGCCTGGGCAAGAACTGGATGTCAAATTCGTCGAGCTCGACGTCCAATTTTACCATTATGCCCGAGGCTTCCAGTTTCTGTAGGATCATTCGCAGTGTTAGCTGTGTCAACACCTTGATGGTGTGGGATTGGAAGTATGGCCTAAGCCTTCTTACTGTGAACACCAAAGCTAGAGCGATCTTGTATACCGTTGGGTATCGGGCCTCGGTGTCAGTCAACGCCTTGCTGAGATAATTGATGGGGTGCTGGACTCCTCCCTCCTCCTTGACAAGCACTGAGTTGATGGTGTGGGGTGATACTGCCAGGAAATGGCATAAGACCTCCCCGATGTCGGGCTTTAAGAGCAGCGAGGGGGGAGGCCAAGTACTGCTTAAGGAGCTCGAATGTTGCCTGTCATTCGTTCGTCCACTAGAATCCAGTGTTGTGAGCCCCACTGAGTGCCTTGAAGAAGGGGAAGTATTTTTCTCCCATTCGTGCCAAAAATCGGGAGAGTGCTGATATCCGTCCGTTGAGTCGTTTCACCTCCTTGATGGAATGAGGGGCTGACATTCCTTCCAATGCTTTTATTTTTTTAGGATTCACCTCGATCCCCCGAAAGGTCACCATGAAACCCAAGATCTTTCCCGTGGTTACGCCAAAGGAACACTTCATGGGATTCGGCTGCATTCGGAAGTGGTGCAATAGCCGGAAGCACCTGGACAAGTCCTCCAGATGACTCCTCCGATGGACGCTTTTCACCAACATGTCGTCGACATACACCTCCATGGTACGCCCAATGAGGCCTTTGAACAGTCTGTCACGCCTGCATTCTTGAGTCCGAAAGGCATCACTTTGTAGTCGTAGACTCCCTTATCGGTTCGGAAAGTGGTGTGCTCTTCATCTTGCGGATTCATTCTTATCTGGTTATACACCTGAGTAGGTGTCCATGAAGCTGAGCAGCATGTGCCTGGCAGTGGCATCGATGAGCTGATCGATTTGGGGAAGAGGTAATCTATCCTTTCAGCATGACTGTTTAAGGTTGCTATAATCCACGCACACCCACCACTTTCAGGAAGCTTTCTTGACCATCACCGCAATGGCCAGCCAAACAGGGTACTCCACCTCTCGGATGAACCCTGCTTCGATGAACTTTCCTACTTCCTCCTCGATCGCCTGAAGACGCCCCGGGGCAAAGTTTCGCTTCTTCTGGATCACGGGTCGGTAGGCCAGTTTGATGTTCAAAGAGTGGGAGATTACCAGGGGGTCGACCCCAGGCATGTCCTCTGGGCTCCATGCGAAAATGTCTTTATTTGCGCGGAGGAAACTTGCGTACTCCTCTTGCTCCTCGAGAGTCAAAAGCGACCCGATTTGTACCGCGCGAATCAGATCTTCCTCGGACAGTTGCACCTCCACGAGTCCCTCCACCAGTGCGCCTCTTTGCAAAGTGGCTTTGTCTATAGGCCGAAGCTATCGATGTTGAGCGACGTGCCTTGTGTAGGTCGAGCTTGCTTCAGATAACAAGACTGTGCTGCTTCCTGGTTCCCACGCACGACTCCCACTCCGCAGGGAGTCAAGAACTTCATTGTTAGATGAGGAATAGAGGAGATGGCGCCGAACGTGAACTGGAGGGGCCTCCTGAAGATGGCATTGTAAGTGGAGCTTGTACAACCCTGTATTCGCCGAGTGGGCCCCCGAGGCCCAAGATATTTTTAGGCCCAATATTTTCAAATGACGCGACCCCGGGAGGAGGAGAGGTGAGCATTTGGAGGGAGTCGAGTCTGAGGGGCGCATCCCAGGACTGTTCCCTTGTGAGGGCGAGCCGGGGAGGGCCGGGAGGCCTCCGACTCGCCCAGAGCCTTGTGAGGGCGAGTCGGGGAGGGCCGGGAGGCCTCCGGCTCGCCCAGAGCCTTGTGGGGGCGAGCCGGGAGGGCCGGGAGGCCTCCGGCTCGCCCAGACCCTTGTGGGGGCGAGCTGGGAGGGCCGGGAGGCCTCCGGCTCGCCCACACCCTTGTGGGGGCGAGCCGGGAGGGCCGGGAGGCCTCCGGCTCGCCCACACCCTTGTGGGGGCGAGCCGGGACGGCCGGGAGGCCTCCGGCTCGCCCAGACCCTTGTGGGGACGAGCCGGGGAGGGCCGGGAGGCCTCCGGCTCGCCCACACCCTTGTGGGGGCGAGCTGGGTGGGCCGGGAGGGCCTCTGGCTCGCCCACACCCTTGTGGGGGCGAGCTGGAAGGGCCGGGAGGCCTCCGGCTCGCCCACACCCTTGTGGGGGCGAGCCGGGAGGGCCGGGAGGCCTCCGGCTCGCCCACACCCTTGTGGGGGCGAGCCGGGAGGGCTGGGAGGACTCCGGCTCGCCCAGACCCTTGTGGGGGCGAGCCGGGAGGGCCGGGAGGCCTCCGGCTCGCCCACACCCTTGTGGGGGCGAGCCGGGAGGGCCGGGAGGCCTTCGGCTCGCCCACACCCTTGTGGGGGCGAGCTGGGAGGGCCGGGAGGCCTCTGGCTCGCCCACACCCTTGTGGGGGCGAGCTGGGAGGGCCGGGAGGGCTCCGGCTCGCCCACACCCTTGTGGGGGCGAGCCGGGAGGGCCGGGAGGCCTCCGGCTCGCCCAGAACCTTGCCGGGTAGGCGGTCTGCGTTTAGCGCCCAAGAGTAGCGGGATTTGGCTATTCGCAGTCCAGTTTTGGTTATTCGCAGTCTAAGAGCAGCGGGATTTGGCTATCTGCAGCCCAGTTCAAGGGAATTTTGGTAATCTGGCAGACCAGTTTTCGGCTATTTGCAGGCCAACTTCAGAAATCCTATAAATAAGACCAAGGGGGCACCATTTGGAGGGACCTCATTCTAGGCTAGCTCTCTCCCTCTCTCTCCCTCCCCAAGTCTCTCTAGTGGGGTGAGGAGAGCCTCCAGTGGTGCCCAAGCTTAGTAGTGGCTTGGGAGGGGAAGTTCCTGAGGGGCTTCCGGGTATGTGGCGGGACCTCCCCACTAAGCCCTTGGTCCAGTCCCTAGTTCCAACACCTTCAACCTAGAGCTCTCCCTTGGGAGGAGTAAGGATTGGTCGTCCCTCGGCTAGCTGAGGGCCCCGAACTCCACAGAAACTAAGTCTTGTTCGCAAGTCTCGGTTTCAACACATGGTGCGGTGAGCGTGGAGTGTGACCGATTCACGAAACTCTCGAGATGAGCTCCATGGACGGAGGTGGAGCAAGTTCCGACCCAGGTCATTCGCAGCCCCCGGTGGCTGGAGTGACGTTGGAGATGTTTGAAAGCTTCAAGCGAGAGGTCATGCAGACCTTGCAGATCGCCTTCGCCACGACGGCCGTAGGCAGAAGAGGAGATGGTTCGGAGGTCCCGCCCCAGCAGGTGGAGGAGGGAACTCTCGGCCAGCAGTTCAGAAAGGAGATACCGGTGAGGGGGGAGTGGGGAGGTGCCATACCCCCACTCGCCCACCCTCAAGGGGGCGAGCTCAGGAGGGGGGCGCCCTCCCAGCTCGCCCCAGCCCCTCAAGGGGGCGAGCTCAGGAGGGGGGCGCCCTCCCAGCTCGCCCCAGCCCCTCAAGGGGGCGAGCTCAGGAGGGGGGCGCCCTCCCAGCTCGCCCCAGCCCCTCAAGGGGGCGAGCTCAGGAGGAAGGCACTGTCCCAGCTCGCCCCGTCTCTTCCAGCCCAGTCCCAAAAGGGGGCGAGCGGGGAGGCATCCGACCCCCACTCGCTCCACCCCAAAAGAAACCAAGTGAATGTTGATGGTCGAGACCACCTCGGGTGGAGGCTACCCAATAGCCCGGCGAGCGCAGAGGTCAACAATTCGACTCCGCGAGAGCAAGGAAGTAAGGACTTCAAAAGAAAAAGATCCAACCGCCCGAGGTGGAGGACGGGACCAAACACACCCCCTCCACCACCTCAGCAAACCATGGAGATTGGTGGGGGTAGACGGAGGAGAATCAGAAAAGCAGGAAGAAGAGGGAAAGGAAGGGGTAGGGTGGAGTCACCCTACTGCGACTTCCACCAGGAGGGTCACGGGACATTCACTTACCCTGAGTTCTCAGAGATGAAGGATGCGAGGAGTCCAGGGCAACAACAACAACTACCAGAAGAAGTCGAGGAAGACCAAGACTGGGAGTGGGAGGCTCAGTTCGGCTTCCATACTTAAGTTTCATTTTCTAGCCTTAAGTTCGTGTAATGCTATGTTCCGTTTCCATGTCTAGTTTTTCCAACATGTACTAGGATGGTTTAATATAATGAAAGTTTTTCAAAAATGCTTAGCCTCGATGCTGGCCCGCTGACCAGGCTCCCACCTAGCTGGCAGGGTCGGGAACTGCTCGAGGGCGGGGAAGAGAATGCTTAGCCTCGATGCTGGCCCGCTGACCAGGCTCCCACCTAGCTGGCAGGGCCGGGAACCGCTCGAGGGCAGGGAAGAAAGTATTTAGTCCCGATGCTGGCCCGCAGACCAGGCTCCCATCAAGCTGGCAGGTCCGAGGATCGCTCGGGGACAAGGAAGTCACAAGTATTTAGTCCTGATGCTGGCCCGCGGACCAGGCTCCCACCTAGCTGGCAGGGCCGGGAACCGCTCGGGACAGGGAGGAAAATGTCCACCACTAGTAGAGCTCGCTCATAGAAGTGTGTCGACCCTATGTCCACCACTAGTAGAGCTCGCTCCTAGAAGTGTGTCGACCCTATGTCCACCACTAGTAGAGCTCGCTCCTAGAAGTGTGTCGACCCTATGTCCACCACTAGTAGAGCTCGCTCCTAGAAGTGTGTCGACCCTATGTCCACCACTAGTAGAGCTCGCTCCTAGAAGTGTGTCGACCCTATGTCCACCACTAGTAGAGCTCGCTCCTAGAAGTGTGTCGACCCTATGTCCACCACTAGTAGAGCTCGCTCCTAGAAGTGTGTCGACCCTATGTCCACCACTAGAAGAGCTCCCTCCTAGAAGTGTGTCGACCCTATGTCCACCACTAGTAGAGCTCGCTCCTAGAAGTGTGTCGACCCTATGTCCACCACTAGTAGAGCTCGCTCCTAGAAGTGTGTCGACCCTATGTCCACCACTAGTAGAGCTCGCTCCTAGAAGTGTGTCGACCCTATGTCCACCACTAGTAGAGCTCGCTTTTAGAAGTGTGTCGACCCTATGTCCACCACTAGTAGAGCTCGCTCCTAGAAGTCTGTCGACCCTATGTCCACCACTAGTAGAGCTCGCTCCTAGAAGTGTGTCGACCCTATGTCCACCACTAGTAGAGCTCGCTCCTAAAAGTGTCGACCCTATGTCCACCACTAGTAGAGCTCGCTCCTAGAAGTGTGTCGACCCTATGTCCACCACTAGTAGAGCTCGCTCCTAGAAGTGTGTCGACCCTATGTCCACCACTAGTAGAGCTCGCTCCTAGAAGTGTGTCGACCCTATGTCCACCACTAGTAGAGCTCGCTCCTAGAAGTGTGTCGACCCTATGTCCACCACTAGTAGAGCTCGCTCCTAGAAGAGTGTCGACCCTATGTCCACCACTAGTAGAGCTCGCTCCTAGAAGTGTGTCGACCCTATGTCCACCACTAGTAGAGCTCGCTCCTAGAAGTGTGTCGACCCTATCTCCACCACTAGTAGAGCTCGCTCCTAGAAGTGTGTCGACCCTATGTCCACCACTAGTAGAGCTCGCTCCTAGAAGTGTGTCGACCCTATGTCCACCACTAGTAGAGCTCGCTCCTAGAAGTGTGTCGACCCTATGTCCACCACTAGTAGAGCTCGCTCCTAGAAGTGTGTCGACCCTATGTCCACCACTAGTAGAGCTCGCTCCTAGAAGAGTGTCGACCCTATGTCCACCACTAGTAGAGCTCGCTCCTAGAAGTGTGTCGACCCTATGTCCACCACTAGTAGAGCTCGCTCCTAGAAGTGTGTCGACCCTATATCCACCACTAGTAGAGCTCGCTCCTAGAAGTATGTCGACCCTATGTCCACCACTAGTAGAGCTCGCTCCTAGAAGTGTGTCGACCCTATGTCCACCACTAGTAGAGCTCGCTCCTAGAAGTGTGTCGACCCTATATCCACCACTAGTAGAGCTCGCTCCTAGAAGTGTGTCGACCCTATATCCACCACTAGTAGAGCTCGCTCCTAGAAGTGTGTCGACCCTATGTCCACCACTAGTAGAGCTCGCTCCTAGAAGTGTGTCGACCCTATGTCCACCACTAGTAGAGCTCGCTCCTAGAAGTGTGTCGACCCTATGTCCACCACTAGTAGAGCTCGCTCCTAGAAGTGTGTCGACCCTATGTCCACCACTAGTAGAG
This sequence comes from Dactylorhiza incarnata, assembly GCA_033032865.1. Taxonomy (NCBI): domain Eukaryota; kingdom Viridiplantae; phylum Streptophyta; class Magnoliopsida; order Asparagales; family Orchidaceae; genus Dactylorhiza; species Dactylorhiza incarnata. The sequence continues at coordinate 14,637,176 of JAWHQI010000028.1, forward strand.
CTCGCTCCTAGAAGTGTGTCGACCCTATGTCCACCACTAGTAGAGCTCGCTCCTAGAAGTGTGTCGACCCTATGTTCACCACTAGTAGAGCTCGCTCCTAGAAGTGTGTCGACCCTATGTCCACCACTAGTAGAGCTCGCTCCTAGAAGTGTGTCGACCCTATGTCCACCACTAGTAGAGCTCGCTCTTAGAAGTGTGTCGACCCTATGTCCACCACTAGTAGAGCTCGCTCCTAGAAGTGTGTCGACCCTATGTCCACCACTAGTAGAGCTCGCTCCTAGAAGTGTGTCGACCCTATGTCCACCACTAGTAGAGCTCGCTCCTAGAAGTGTGTCGACCCTATGTCCACCACTAGTAGAGCTCGCTCCTAGAAGTGTGTCGACCCTATGTCCACCACTAGTAGAGCTCGCTCCTAGAAGTGTGTCGACCCTATGTCCACCACTAGTAGAGCTCGCTCCTAGAAGTGTGTCGACCCTATGTCCACCACTAGTAGAGCTCGCTCCTAGAAGTATTTAGTCCCGACGCTGGCCCGCTGACCAGGCTCTCATCAAGCTGGCAGGTCCGAGGATCGCTCGGTGGCAGGAAAGTTTCAAGTATTTAGTCCCGATGCTGGCCCGCTGACCAGGCTCCCATCAAGCTGGCAGGTCCGAGGATCGCTCGGTGACAGGAAAGTTTCAAGTATTTAGTCCCGATGCTGGCCCGCTGACCAGGCTCCCATCAAGCTGGCAGGTCCGAGGATCGCTCGGTGACAGGAAAGTTTCAAGTACTTAGTCCCGATGCTGGCCCGCTGGCCAGGCTCCCATCAAGCTGGCAGGTCCGAGGATCGCTCAGTGACAGGAAAGTTTCAAGTATTTAGTCCCGATGCTGGTCCGCTGACCAGGCTCCCATCTAGCTGGCAGGGCCGGGAACCGCTCGGGGGCAAGAAGGAAAGTACTTAGCATCGATGCTGGCCCGCTGACCAGGCTCTCACCTAGCTGGCAGGGTCAGGAACCGCTCAGTGGCCGAAAATTCTCATAAGTATTTTTCCCCCCGAGGTGGCTCTGTTAGCCGGGCTCTCACTAGCCGGCAGGGTAGGAAGGCCTCTCAGGGAGGCTAAGTATTTTTCCCCCGAGGTGGCTCCACTAGCCCGACTCTCGCTAGCCGGCAAGGTTGGGGAACCTCTCGGGGAGGCGCTGTGGCTTTTCCAAGATATCAACAATAACCGGATTCCCAGCGACACTCGTCGAATATGCAGGGTTGGACATTTCTTTCCGAGCGTCAGCCACGCTCGAAAAGAGAGGGGATTGTGTACAACCCTGTATTCGCCGATTGGCCCCCGAGGCCCAAGATATTTTTAGGCCCAATATTTTCAAATGACGCGACCCCGGGAGGAGGAGGGGTGAGCATTTGGAGGGAGTCGAGTCTGAGGGGCGCATCCCAGGACTGTTCCCTTGTGAGGGCGAGCCGGGGAGGGCCAGGAGGCCTCCGACTCGCCCAGAGCCTTGTGAGGGCGAGCCGGGGAGGGCCGGGAGGCCTCCGGCTCGCCCAGAGCCTTGTGGGGGCGAGCCGGGAGGGCCGGGAGGCCTCCGGCTCGCCCAGACCCTTGTGGGGGTGAGCTGGGAGGGCCGGGAGGCCTCCGGCTCGCCCACACCCTTGTGGGGGCGAGCCGGGAGGCCTCCGGCTCGCCCACACCCTTGTGGGGGCGAGCCGGGAGGGCCGGGAGGCCTCCGGCTCGCCCAGACCCTTGTGGGGGCGAGCCGGGAGGGCCGGGAGGCCTCCGGCTCGCCCACACCCTTGTGGGGGCGAGCTGGGTGGGCTGGGGGGCCTCCGGCTCGCCCACACCCTTGTGGGGGCGAGCTGGGAGGGCCGGGAGGCCTCCGGCTCGCCCACACCCTTGTGGGGGCGAGCCGGGAGGGCCGGGAGGCCTCCGGCTCGCCCACACCCTTGTGGGGGCGAGCTGGGAGGGCCGGGGGGCCTCCGGCTCGCCCACACCCTTGTGGGGGCGAGCCGGGAGGGCCGGAGGGCCTCCGGCTCGCCCACACCCTTGTGGGGGCGAGCCGGGAGGGCCGGGAGGCCTCCGGCTCGCCCACACTCTTGTGGGGGCGAGCCGGGAGGGCCGGGAGGCCTCCGGCTCGCCCAGACCCTTGTGGGGGCGAGCCGGGAGGGCCGGGAGGCCTCCGGCTCGCCTACACCCTTGTGGGGGCGAGCCGGGAGGGCCGGGAGGCCTCCGGCTCGCCCACACCCTTGTGGGGGCGAGCTGGGAGGGTCGGGAGGCCTCCGGCTCGCCCACACCCTTGTGGGGGCGAGCTGGGAGGGCAGGGAGGCCTCCGGCTCGCCCACACCCTTGTGGGGGCGAGCCGGGAGGGCCGGGAGGCCTCCGGCTCGCCCAGAACCTTGCCGGGTAGGCGGTCTGCGTTTAGCGCCCAAGAGTAGCGGGATTTGGCTATTCGCAGTCCAGTTTTGGTTATTCGCAGTCCAAGAGCAGCGGGATTTGGCTATCTGCAGCCCAGTTCAAGGGTATTTTGGTAATCTGGCAGACCAGTTTTCGGCTATTTGCAGCCCAACTTCAGAAATCCTATAAATAGGACCAAGGGGGCACCATTTGGAGGGACCTCATTCTAGGCTAGCTCTCTCCCTCTCTCTCCCTCCCCAAGTCTCTCTAGGGGGGTGAGGAGAGCCTCCAGTGGTGCCCAAGCTTAGTAGTGGCTTGGGAGGGGAAGTTCCTGAGGGGCTTCCGGGTATGTGGCGGGACCTCCCCACTAAGCCCTTGGTCCAGTCCCTAGTTCCAACACCTTCAACCTAGAGCTCTCCCTTGGGAGGAGTAAGGATTGGTCGCCCCTCGGCTAGCTGAGGGCCCCGAACTCCACAGAAACTAAGTCTTGTTCGCAAGTCTCGGTTTCAACAGAGCTCGACTCTACCACTACGAACTGTACGTCGTGGGTGGCCTGACTCGGGAACTCCCCTAGCGTGACAGGAAGTGTAATCATCCCTTGAACGGGAATAGGGCGATTATCGAAACCATACACTGGCCCCCCGACTGGGCTTAGATGCTCCTTCGTGAGCTTCATGCTTAGGAGTGTGGACATGAACAGGACGTCGACAGAACTCCCATTGTTGACCAAGATCTTATTTACATTGAAGTAGGGGTCCTCGATCCCTGCGCTGATGACAAGCGGGTCTTGGTGTGGCTACCACAATCCTTCCAGATGCTCATCCCTGAAACTTATCATTATATCTTGCCGCATCTTCTTGTCTGCATGAATTTTCTCCGGATGGGCTATAGAAAGTATTTGCACGGATAAGACGGGAGATCCCACTATTGTCTCCACTTCTCCCACCGTTGGTCGACCCCTGGGTACGCCTTGGGGTGCAAGGGGTTAGTCTCTTGCAGGTCTGGGCGGTGCCTGCTGATTGAGTGCCTGGCCTTGTAAGAATCTTCCCAAGAGCCCTTGGCGTACAAGATGCTTAATTTCTTCCTTCAACCAGGTGTATTCCTCCGTACGATGCCCTATCCCCTGGTGGAATTCACAGTACTTCGTCCGATCTCCTGTATTCGGAATTAGTAGCATGGGCCTTCGCAGTGCGGCATCGTCACGGATGGCATACAAGATGTTGGTCCAGGAGGTATTCAGGGGCGTGTAGTCCCGATACGGTGGACGTCCTCTACCCTTCCGGAATCTGTTGGAGTTACCATTGTGATCTAGAAGTGGTCAAACATGTAATGTCACTGCCAACGCAATATGAGCCTGCATGGTCGCACATAAGAGCATGTGGAGAAGTTGGAAGATTGACTGTGTTGGTAAAGGTTACCAATCACCATATAGAATCGGGGAGGTAAAGCAAATGTTGCTGTCGGAATTCGTCAGAATTCGTCAGAATTCGTCGGATCGTTCCGTGGAAACTCGACGAATTATTACAGAGACCCTAAGCTCGGCAAATGTTGCCGTCTGATATGATTCGTCGGATTCATCGGATTGTTTCGTGGAAACTCGACGAATTGTTACAGAGATCCTTAACTCGGCAAATGTTGCCGTCTGATATGATTCGTCGGAATTCGTCGGATTATTCCGTGAAAACTCGACGAATGCTGTTCCGTGGAATCCCGACGAATTGTTACAGAAACCCCAATTTTGCTGTGTGGTCTGCGGATAGCGATTCTTCTAGAAGCCTGTTTATGCTTTGGGTATAAATAGATCTTCTTTTAGGGTTCTTACAACTTACGAAAAGTTCAGCCGATGGAAGGAGTTCCGCCTCTCGCCCGAACCCTAGACGGAAAGAGTTCCGCCACCCCGTTCGCCTCCGCCGACCTCCTCTCCGGCGATCGTCGCCGTGATTGTTCTTCCTGGAGCGAACCTAGCAGTTCGTGGAAGTGCAAGGTGGAGTTGTTCTTCTCCCGGCTCGTGTGGATCACTGTAGAGACGTAGAAATCATTCTACGTGAGGACTCTCGCATAGCCGCTGACAGGATTCTTCTTCTTGGAGCACCTAGGTTGGATTCGATCCAACTCCACTAAGGTAATTTATGCCTAGTTGTTTTCATTACTTCTTGATTCAATGTTCATGGCCGATTCAAATCTTTTTGGGTTGTTTCTCTTTATTTCCGCTGCGCCTACATACGATGTATGGTTGTAAAAAAAACCAACAGAATCATCATGACGGTTCCTATGGAGATCGTCGCTCTTTGTCGGCACCGGCGGGGCCTCTTGCCCTTTTTCCTCTTCAGACTTCCCTCAAATTCCTGTCGATGTGCTTCATTTGCCACTATCTGCGCCTCAACTCAGTGCAAGAGGTCGGGGTAGCTGAGCACCATCTCTCGCATTAGGGCCGAGTAGAATCCTCTTGGGAGGAGCCCCCAAGAAAGACGTCGCGCAGAAGTTCTGGGTCAACCCCTTGAATATGGCGTGCTTCAGATGTGAAGCGGCGAAAGAAGTCCTTAAGAGTCTCACCTTCGTTCTGGCGGATGCCTGAGAGGTGGGAGGGATCCCTGACGATTCGACGATTAACAAAGAACTAATATACAAATAGCTGAGTCAGTTTGGCGAAGCTATCTATTTGACGCTCTCTCAGCGAGTGGAACCATGTTCGGGCCTGCTCCTTTAGAGTCACCGGGAACAGCTGACACAGAAGCTGATCGAGGGCGTTGTAGATTTGCATGATAGTGGTGAAGTGGTTTACGCGCTCCAATGGATCATTGGTGTCATCGAAAGTCTCAATGCTTGGCAGGTTGAAACTGTGCGGGATGTGATGTGCCAGTACTTGCGGAATCAGTGGGGATCCATGGCGGAGGGGACGTCACACAAGAGAAATTCGCTGCCCCTAGACCCGTACTCTTCCTCGATCATCCCACACAACTCCTCATGGGTGATCCTTACACCTGCAGGTGCTCCTCTATCCCTCTGCGAGCGGTTCACGCTGACTCTCCCCCGCTTGCATGGCCGGCCGCACTGGGAGTGCGGAACTTGCGGCATCGGAAAGCTCCTCCTCGGTGCTGGCTTACAGACAGGCGATGCTCTCCTAACGAGCATGGTCTGGATGTTGCGGTGGCCGGGCGATTCGCGCGACAATGCGGGCGGGCGCACGAGGGGCCCCGAGGTTCCTCAAGAGAGACAACATCTTCGTCTGCCTCTCTTCAATCAGTAGTACACGCTCCTCAACGTCAACCGCCAGTGCGACATTGTTTCCTTCCTGCGGCGGTGCATCGCCAACCTGCGAGTTATTAAGAGTGGTGTCGACCTGCCCCTAAGGGGCCGCTCTGTTGGCAACGCGGGTGCTTCTGCTGGCCATCACTTTTGGCAATTTCTATCTTCCAAGAATCTTCTAAGAGCTGGGAACACCAGTTTCCATAGACGACGCCAAACTGTTGTGGGTCGTTCAATGCTCTCCTAGACCGGTTAAGTTGAACCGACTTAGCTCGAGAGTGAGCAGAACGCGCAAACAGTCAAAAGTGAACACCAATTGTAGACAACGAGGTTTTACGTGGAAAACCCAGAAAGGGAAAAAACTATGGGGCCTAGCCCAGTTCTGAACGATCCACTAGTTTTGTGTTACAGAAAGAATTGTTTTTCGAGGGTGACATGTCATCGCTCGTTACAAAGATTTTGATAACTCCTCCCAACACTTAGGAGTCGAGCCTAATGAAGCATTCTCGGGGTCAACCTTCAGCGCGGAACTTGGTAGAGCTATCCCAAACAGACCGCTGCGGAGCTGCCTCGAGCAGAACGATGTGGAGCAGCCTAGTGCTGAATGCTTGGGAGCAGCCTGGAGCAGAATGCTCTGGAGCAGTCTGGATCGAAGAAACTGAGGTCCTCCCTAAGCTCTTGAAGTAAAGCTGAAACGCTGAAGGAGGTCTCTAAGGGGAGCTTGAAGGGCAACGAAGATCTTCCAAGAATCCTCGCCGGAAAACTCAAGAGCTCCTTCTTTTCCAAATGCCCAAAGTCCCTTCAAATGGAGGCCTGACCCCCCCCCCCCCCCCCTATAATTTTTGAGGTAGAGGTTCTGGTAACTGCGTCGCTGATTCCAGGGAAAGCGAATGAGAATGCTTGATTCAGAGCACACAAAACGCCAATTTCGAGGTTATGACGAGTTTGCCCCCCCGATCATACTGGGCATCCCGGGCAACCTCCATGGTAGTGGTGGTGGCCGGCGATCGCCACCAGCGATGGATGATGGTGGCGTTCCCCGCGAAGGAGGGATGAGCGGGAGTGCCTTCTGCGGAGCATGGATGAGCGGGAGTGCCTTCTACTGAGAGGGGATGTGCGGAATGCCTCTTGCGGACCATATGAGAGTGGGAGCGCTCCCTGCGATACAGGCGAGAGCAGGAGCGCCTCCCGCGGAGCATCGTTGCATAGTGTTATAGAACGAACTTTTGGAGTGTGGAAGAAGAAATAATGTATCATTGTGATATGTCGTAGTATAATTTCAAAAAAATAGCGGAATATTGTGGTCTCTACATTGACATTGCATAATTTTATACGGAGACATCATGCTAGTATAAACAGTCATTTCTACAGATGTGATCATGATGAGACCTTTGTCTACCCTTAGGCGCGTTTGATTAGGCGAGAGTACAAATGGAAAGAGGCACAAGGAGGGAGACCAACGAAATCGTTAGGGGTGGAAGGAGTGGATCGAGTCAATATGAGGTGGCGCGACATTGAGGCTGAACATTTTGCATTTTTATTTTTGTGCTAATTAGTTAGCCCTTCAACATTTTTAAAACAATTTGTTGCATTTTCATTAAATTGTGTGTTTTATTTTTAACCGCCATCGGAGCAGTGATTTTCTAAATAAATACAATGTTTTTCTGTTTTGAAACTAACTGCAAACGGAGGTTACCTAAATAGTTTTCTCAATTTTGAAAATACAGTTTAAAATCTCCCTTTTGAACAACTTCATTTTAAAATAGCAGTGTTATGAACACACCATAAAAGGATACGAACACACCATTTTACATTAATAAAACATTTCAAAACCCTTATTTCCTTCTCATTTTGCTGCCGCTAGGTACAACCCGCCCAGATAACTCTTTCGCGCGATTTTAGGGTTTGAATTTTTCTCCGCCCCCGGAAGCCCCGTCCACTGTCGGAACCCCCCTCCTTTCCTTCTCCAGGCCGGCCTAATCCCACTATGGTCCCCTGTCTTCGTGTATTTAGGATTTCAAACTTCTCCAGGCCAGACGATTCTTCCATGCACCTCCTGCTCATAGTTTCTTCTCCATAGCTTCAGGCTGGCGACATCGGGTGTGAAGCCATTCAGGTCCATTCTTTCTCCATAGTTCGATTCCAGCATTGAAATGAATGTATGCATTCCAGTCATTTCCAGCATGCATTAGTGGCCGACGAGTTATGTTTTTCGATTTTAGGTCATTTTTTATCTTTTTTTTTTCTCGTTTTAGGTTTCAATGTTAGTTTCCCTTTGTTGTATAAGTTTTGCATAATTATTTTTAAGTTAGTAGTGACCGACTGATGGTTTATTTTTTTTATTTGAAGGAAAACACATTTTACCCGATTTTAGTTTGGTTTTGGCCGATTTCTATTCATTTTTTGCTCTTTTTGATTTCTACTTCCTCCTCTCTTTGTAGAAGTTAAATGTGGAATACATAACCATGTTTTTTTTCATCTAGAAGTTATGCAAGTAGATTAAATGAAAATGAACAAAAAGTCGTTGAAGAGATGTATGCATCGGGTGTGAAGCCTAGAAAAATATTTTCTACTTTGAAGAAGAGTAATCCTTCCAATACTTCCATCTTGAGAATAATTTATAATGAAAAAAATGAGATTGTACAAGAAGGAATTGGAAGACAGCACCCCAATTCAATTTCTGTATAGATGCATTAGAGAAACTATGTTTATTGGATTCTTACCTTTGCACTCTTCCCCTCCGCCGAGCCGATCGAAAAACTATATTTATTGGATTTCTGAACGACAATCACTTCATTCAATTGTTGACGCAGGAGGATTGTCCCCTACCTCCAATAATCACTACGTGGAGCCTGTATCATGCTACCATTGCGGAAGAGTGAAACTTGACATACATTTCAAGAATTAGAGAAGATGATGCTATGATAAAAGTGGAAGAATTAATTTGACGGATCCATGAAAATGAGGTATACATGTTTTTTAATTATTAGACATAAACAATACCCGCGAATAACGTGATTAATAATTTTTTTCTAATGTATCTTGTGCAGATCATTGAACCCTAAGATTTTTTGGATGATCAACTATATAACATGACTTCACTACATATATGTAAAAACTTATATTTCTACTCCTTTTATTCATATTGTATATAATTTAATATTTACATAAATTTCTTTATGCATGATGGATGGAATTTTGACTTTATATGTTATTTTTGGACTCAAATAGTTTTTTGTAACGAATTTTATATGTTATTTTTGGACTGAAAAAGTTAGTGCAACGGACTTCATATGTTAATTTTTACCACTAATATTTTTTAAAATTGATTGAATGTTGAAATAGCCTCTTTTTGGAGAGTTGGTTAACAATTAACAATTGATATGTACATAGTGAGATTCAGTTAGCGATATTAGGCTGTACATAGCCGTTGGCCACCCATAGCCATTAATATTGTGTCCATAGCATTGCTCTTTTAAAATGATGTCTGAAACAGTCGAGAGAGGCGAAATTTTTGAATCCGACGAGCGGACTCCGATTTGCTCTTTTGCTCGAATACATAAACAGATTCACCAATCCCGATGATTTTTTAAATTTAATCGCCTCCCTGGACGTGATCTTGGACGTGGCACGAGAACAGCAATCTCGGACACAGGAATCCCTCCCGAGAGAGACAGTGACAGACTCCGGACTCCACTAACCGCACCGCTTTTCAAAATCCCTCCCCCGCCTTGTTCTTCAGAAACCCCAACCCCATCAATCGCCACCATTTCGTGTCCCTGTCCTCTCAACTTCGCTCGCGTCCAAGGGCATGGATGAAGAAGGCGACCTCTGGAAACAATTCCTCGAGCATGACGAAGGCAGCGACGGTGAAGACCTCCCGGTCCCCTCTCAGATTCTCTCCGACTCATACCTCATCGGCTTCGTCATCGCCAATATCGTCGGCCTGCGCTACTACTCCGGCACCATCAATGGGCGGGAGCTCGTGGGCCTCGTACGCGAACCCCTCAACCCTTATGATCCCAACGCCATCAAGGTCCTCAACACCCGCACCGTTCAAGTCGGCCATATCGAGCGCGCCGCCGCATCCGTCCTCGCCCCTCTCCTCGACTCACGCATCATCTCTGCCGTGGAGGCCATCGTCCCTAAGCCCCCATCTGGTGGACGAAACCCATACCGCCTCCCCTGCCAGATCCACATCTTCGCTCTCCCCGACGCCATACCTACTGTTCAATGCGCCATTATGGATGGTGGACTACACCTCTTCACCCCCGACGACCACGAGTTCGGTCTCTCCGAGTCCGTCATCGTCAAGGAGACCACCTCTAGCAACGCTTCCAAGGAGCGGCGAAGGATCGATGATATATTCTCTCTCGTAGGGAAGGATGGGAAGGAGATTGAGGCTCTCGATCCCCCTAAGAATGTCATTTTGACGGATTTGTTCCCTCACCAGAAGGAAGGTTTGGGTTGGTTGGTTTGCATGGAGAATTCACAGGACCTGCCGCCATTTTGGCAGCAGAAAAATGGCCACTATCTTAATGTGTTGACAAATCACCAGACAAATGAGCGCCCAGAGCCCCTCAGGGGTGGAATCTTCGCAGATGACATGGGATTGGGTAAAACTCTCACTTTATTATCATTGATTGCTTCCAATAGCTCGGTAAAGGACGTTGAACAATCTTCTTCCACAAAGAAGCGCATGGTTGGAAATAGAATGGCTATGGGTTCTCGGAAGAAACGAAAAACTGCTGTTGAGAATGATGATAGCCTTTTGAATGGCAAAGACATGATTTTGGGCCCCAAAACAACTTTAGTTGTCTGCCCATCATCTGTCGTGACGACATGGATTTCTCAACTGGAACAACACACTAAGCCTGGTAGTCTGCAAGTTTATTTGTATCATGGAGAGCGTACAAAGGAAGTGGAGGTACTCATGAGACATGATATTATACTGACCACATACAAAACTTTAGCTTTAGAGCTTAACTCACAACAGTGTCCTCTTATGGATATTGAGTGGTTTAGAGTTATTTTGGATGAGGCCCATGTCATAAAGAACTTTGCATCACGACAAACTAAGGCAGTTGTTGAGTTGAAGGCAGAGAGGAGGTGGGTTGTCACAGGAACTCCAATACAGAATAGTTCCTTTGATTTGTTCTCTCTCATGGCCTTTTTGAGGTTTCTTCCATTCTCAATTAAGAGCTATTGGCAGAGTCTCATCCAACGACCGTTGGATCAAGGGAATGCAAGTGGAATATCACGCTTACAAGTAAGAAAATTCTTCATTTGGTTACAATTTTCTTTTGTTCTCCCTCTTTTTAGTTTTTATAGAATTTGCTGGTTAGCCAATAAATACAACCGAGTGACCGACTGCTTGCTCCCTATCTGCTCTCCATATCGAAATTTACATTCTTGTCGGATACTTAGTCTTCTCCTTTTTTCATTGGTGATTCAGGGATCAATATAGAGCTAGACAGCTCGTGAAGAGTGAAACTATCCTTCGTTTTATTTATAGGAACATCTTGATTCTCATTTTTGATCCCAATCTTGTACTCATCTTTCAATTACATTCATTGATATGTCAGTTACCAGTCTCAAAGAAACATTTTCACTATTATCTGCATAGATATTGATTTTGATTGTTTACTAGCCATGTTACAAATAATGCATGTTTTACTCATTTTACTATTTACCATTTTTGTGTGTGTTTTGTTGTGCATATTTCTTGGATTTCAATGCTTGGAATTGCACTCAGCTAGACTGACTAGAGCAGAAGGATTCATAAAGAGACCCAAATAGTTGGGCTATGATTAATCATGGTAATTAATAGTGCTGACTTATTGAAAAGACTACTTGAAATAGAAATCTGTTTTGCAAGACTTCAATTAAATAGATGATGCTTTGAATTTTTTATATCTTCCTAAATTCAGTGGATAATTCTACTGTGCATTAACTTTTAGATCCTGATGCTAAGTCATTGAGATAAGGCTAATGATGATAAAATGATTGACAATTACTCAGAGCCTTCTTTTACTGCGGTGTAGATTGCATCAGATTGTGTTTGAGTCCATAAACAGTTTAGTATGTATGTGATTGTAAGGATTTCATACTCTGAGCAAAGTTTTGGATAAAGTAATCAACTTCAAAATGTGGTGTACTATCATGTATAACGTAGTGGATTTTCTTGATGTGGTTAAACGAACAAATAATAATTTATGGAGGAATTTGTTATGGAATGAATATAAAAGGGTAGCCCGGTGCACAAAGCATCGTCCGGGGAAGGGTCCCACCACAAGGGTGAAATGTAGGCAAACCTTACCCTGCATTTTTGCAGGAGGCTGCTTCCAGAATTCGAACCCGTGACCTCAAGGTCACACAACAACATCTTAACCGGTGCGCCAAGGATCCCCTTCTTGTTATGGAATGAATATATGAGATAAAAAAACAATCAAAGAAGTTATATTTAAAATCATTTAGACCATTGATCTTATAATAGAGAACAAATACTTTATAAAGGGAGGGCACTGTTTATCAACAAAATGTGATCTACCAAATCACTAAACCTCTTTTTACTTGGAGACTGCTTGGCTAAGAGTTGGTATTAAAAATTATTTTCATTTATGTTTTTTCTTGTTTTTAATGTGGTTTGAATTATTGTAACTTCATAAATCATTTTTTTCAAAAAATTGGCGCTAAGAAAATGAGAACAAATCAAATATATTTAGTGTGTGTGAATTGAAATATTTAGTGTGAGTGAATTGAAATATTTAGTAACTTCATAAATCATTTAGTGTGAGTGAATTGAAATATAGTAACTTCATAAATCATTTTTTTCAAAAAATTGGTGCTAAGAAAATGAGAACAAATCAAATATATTTACTTTATAGGGTTTTTAGGCCCACAAAGTAAATCTTTGAAACGTAAACGTGCTTGATTTGAACACATCTAGAATTCTTTTGTCGAGACAAACTTCATATGAGATTATTAGTTCCATTAGAATCTTATCGTAGAAGTCATAAAAATTTAGAAAAAAGCATAATTCATAAGGTGATTTGGTGGTTACAATGAGGAGGAATTATGTATTTATGTTACGTATACGCGATAACGATGACTCAGAACATTTTTATTTTATATTGTCTTATGTATTTTACGTTTGAAGGGTAGTATGGTAATATGCAATTTGTCCCCTCTCTCTCTATAAGGAGGGGACTTGAGAGTCATAGGCATCTTTTTATCATTAGGGTTTTGGGATCTCTTATTTAAAGAGGGACTTCAAGGAGGAACCAGCGTCCTCGAGTTAGGCACTAATATCTCTTGTGATTTATAGTCTGTTTTCAATTTCAAGTGCAACCAATTTTTTTATCCGTGATAATTGGTTCCACCGGCCCTTTCCACCTATAAATCCAACTGCTGGGAATCAACTCGTCATTCGACCGACTTAGGCAATAGCCACCCCTCTGCGTCTTCTGTGCTCAATATGACCTGCGATCCCTCTTACATCCTCAATCCAGTTTACCTAGGCACCAAGCGTCATCAACCACTGATCGGATCTCGCCAACGCTTATTTGGCCAGACTGCACGACTTCCACACTCTTCCCAACGCTCCGCTCCGTGACGTCCCTTCTCTGCGCTCCTTCCCGTGCTTGGCTTTACCGTACTTCTTCCCTTGCGCTCACCCCATCCTCGTCCAACAATGTTTTTGATGTAAACCAAGATCCAAAGGTTTTTATATTATATCATAAATAAATATAATTGAGATTAAATTAAATTGATGAATGCGTGTTCGATTCGATGAGCAAATAAACAAGGCAATTAAGCTAGGTTTAATATGACGCTCTCAAATAGCCAACGCTCGAATGACGAGTGCCATGAAATTATAATCCATAGGCAAGGAAATAATATAAAGACAACACAATATTTTTAATTAACGACAAAGAGACACAATGATAATTTATGGCAAACTTTGAAATTTTAGTGATCAAATAAATAAAGCATAATATTATTCTAATGCGAAACGAGTGAGAGAACGACGAGAGGTATACCTTTGGGTTGCGAGTGAAGCATTGAAATCAATCTGGGCTTGGGATGAAGGTATAGCGGAATGGACTTGCCCAGCCCAGAGACTGTCAACCACCTTCTACTACATCCTTTACCAGTTTGGGATAGCCATTATACGAACATCCACGATCGACCTTCTAACTGCCCCTCCTCCGTGCAACAACCTTCCCTCTACCTCGTCGGTCCCCATAAATAGTGGTTTCCACAACTCCCCTAGACCCACGAGCTCCTTTCCCCTCGCAACCGCTACTTCCCTGCAAATGTGTTACGATGAAGGGTTTAGAGGAAGGGTGAGTCAAGAAGAAGGAACTAGAAAAGGTTTTTATATTAAATCATAAATAAATATAATTGAGATTAAATTAAATTGAGGAATGCGTGTTCGATTCGATGAGCAAATAAACAAGGCAATTAAGCTAGGCTTAATATGACGCTCTCAAATAGCCAACGCTCGAATGACGAGTGCCATGAAATTATAATCCACAGGCAAGGAAATAATATAAAGTCAACACAATATTTCTAATTAACGACAAAGAGACACAATGATAATTTATGGCAAGCTTTGAAATTTTAGTGATCAAATAAATAAAGCATAATATTATTCTAATGCGAAACGAGCGAGAGAACGACGAGAGGTATACCTTTGGGTTGCGACTGAAACATTGGAATCAATCTGGGCTTGGGATGAAGGTATAGCAGAATGAACTTGGCCAGCCCCAGAGACTGTCAACCACCTTCTACTACATCCTTAACCAGTTTGGGATAGCCATTATGTGAACATCCACGATCGACCTTCTAACTGCCCCTCCTCCGTGCAACTACCTTCCCTCTACCTCGTCGGTCCCCATAAATAGTGGTTTCCACAACTCCCCTAGACCCACGAGCTCCTTTCCCCTCGCAACCGCTACTTCCCTGCAAATGTGTTACGATGAAGGGTTTAGAGGAAGCGTGAGTCAAGAAGAAGGAACTAGAGAAGAAAATTTCAGCCCATAGGGCTCACTTCATTGATCTTACTTTCAAAATACTCATTATTATGTCTTACATGAGCTTTCACAGTGCCTTGCTGAAATAACATGAAAGGGAAAACAACAAATAACTAAACGCCCCCTAAATATAAACGATAATAAGATATAGACGGTGGAGTGCATGATGCTCATGCGCACTACTGGCCAACATCTACCATCTCATCGTGATTTGTGTCCTTGTCTCCTCAGTCCCGATGTCGATATACGCACCACACGTGAGGGAACATCTTGCTTGTACGTATCCATAACAATGTCGCATTCTAGAAAATTCGCCTTGTCGTTAAGGCAGAAGTCAGGAAATTAGGCGCAAAATGCGTCGCGGTCCACCCATGAGGCATCAGATGGATGTTGACGAAGCCAAAGCACCAAGACTTGATCATCGAAGAGACCCTCCCATAGCGAAGTGCTTGCATCTTAGATGAGCTGGGGGATGTAAGTCCGATGGTGTTGTGCCTGCCGGGGCAAGATGTAATGTCATCTCTATATGGGTGTCACCTATGACCTGTTTTAGCTGGAGACATGAAACACCAGATGGATGCAGCTCATCGGGGGCTGCTTTAGTCTGTAAGTAATGGCACCTACACGGGCGAGGATCTCAAATGGGTTGTAAAACTTGGCCGCCAACTTGGTATCGGTCGTCTAGGAAATTGATATCTGGCGGCATAGGAGGAGTTTGACAAAGACGTTGTCTGCCCCCATGAACTGAATGTCACGCCGATTACGATTGGCTTGGGCAACCATCCTATTTTGGGCCCGCTGAAGGTGGGTGCACAATTGAAGAATAACCGTTTCACGATCCTATAATATGCCAGCTAATGCTGCGATGAGACCTTTGCCGAGAAAGATTGTAGGTATGCGAAGGGGCGTTCATCCATAGATAATATCGAACAAGGTTGTACCTACAACTGTGTGGAAGGAGGTGTTGTAGCTATACTCAGCTCAGGGTAGATATTTGTTATGGGCATCTTTTGGTCGGCGATCGATGGAGGCGGGGATACAAGGGCAAGCCCTAGAATGACGGAGGAGATGAAAGAAGATGAAACCCTAAAGGGTGGAGGAAGGAGAGAAGAACATTAGGGGAAGAGAGGAAGCCCTAGAAGAGAGACTTGAAAGAAACTTTCTCATTGATTGATTGATTTTCATACAAGACTAGGGGTCTATATATTGGAACCCAGAATGGCACAACTGTAAATAAAATAGTAGACGCTAAATTATAAAATGTGACGACGCTACCGACGACTATGACTTAATACAACTCGACACGAATTGACACAATAATATAAAATAATAATAATATAATAATAAGATCACTGATGGAGGACCTATAACACTCCACCCCTCCTTAAAATCGAGCTTGCCCTCAAGCTCAAACTCCCAAAGGATGAACGACTCCTCTAACTCCTTGATTTTGCGCCAGAACAGCGCCTGGTAGCGCATCGTGGCGGAAGGAATGAGGTTGGCTGGTCCGGCGGAGGAGCGGAAGGCAGAAGTAGCAGGGTGGCCAAGGGAACAACGACCGACGGAAGGAAGGCGTCTGGTGGGACCGGCGGAGCGGTGGAGAAAAGCGGCGGTAAGGCGGTCAGGGAAACCATGGCCGGCGGGCCGGCGGGGCGGCGTGAGGCAGCAACGACAAGGCGACCAAAGGGACCGATAATGGTAAGGGCTGCGACAGCGCAATTGGCGGACCCGGTGGCGCAATCGGCCGTGGTGGAGAGACACCTGGCGTAATTGACGGCCTCGTCCGCAGGCAAGCAGGGGCGGAAGTGGAGGAAACATGCACGGGCTGGGTGGGCGCCGACGCTGGGAGAGGCGGGACCCCGAAGTGTCCCGAAGTCACCGATTTCTCGAATGTGGTGTTGAGATGAGATATTGATGCCTGAAATGACTCCGACATCTTCCACAACATCGAACAAAGGGTGACCTCATCTGCGACACTAAGTTTGACGTCCATTATAATGTGTTGATTAATTAATCAATTCAATAACGAATTAATTAAAAAAAAATCAATTAATTGGAGAGGCGTGCGGTCTTGCGGAAGGAGAGACACTAGGGCAGAAAGATGCGGGCGGCTCGAGGACTGGGAAAGGTGAGATGGGTGACAATTGCTGCTTGGTTGAAGGGCTCGAGGAATTGGAATCCGCCCGATGGGAGAGGTTTGCTGCTCAAGAGGCGGTGCTGCTGTGTGGTGAAGTGACGCAGAAGAACGACGGGACACTTGGTAAAATCGTGTGCAGGTGGCTCGATCCAGGTGGACGCAGAGATGCGCGGGTGGTGTGTTCGTCGTCGTCGGTTCGAGTGGGGGAAAACGCGTCACGACGAGCAGCGCTGATCAGGACCCGTCGAGGGTCGGTGTCGAGCTCTTGAAGGAGAACGCGTCTGCCAAGGAAGAAGCCAGGGGGGCGGGAAATCGGCTAGAGGAAGAGCAACGACAACTGGGCTCTTTGGGAAGGCTGGTGGAAGTCGACGTCACTGTAGTTTTGCTGGTTTGAAGCTGCGACTGTTGGCATCGTAGAAGTAGAGGCGACTGCTATGGTTGAAGTTGACGTTTAGTGGCATGGGAGGAACCTTGGCTTGTTGAAATCGTGAGGACAATGGAAGTGTCGAGCGGCGGAAATGTCGAGCCGCGAAAGTGTTCTCGTCCAGGCGCCTTGGCGTTGTCCTGCATTTCCAGCGTCAGCCATGCATCTCCATCGACCTCCTACACACATCAGTTCTCCACCATTGACGCCGCTTCTCTGTTGACATTTTCGCTCCTGCAAGCACGCGTCCCTAGCTACTTCATCGAGCCGCCCTTAGCAGACTGCACATGGTCTTATCCCATCTCCCTCGAGCCCCTCAAGCCAGGCCGCACATGTTTCCCCTCACGCTAGCCGACCGCTCCAACTTAATTGATTTTTGTATATTAATTCTTCATTGAATTAATTTAGGAATTAATTAATTAAGATGGACATAAAACTCTGCGCTGCCGATTCAGCAATTTTCCGTTCGCTGTTCACATCATTTCAGGACTCTCTGTCTCACCTCGACACCAAGCTTGACCAATTGGAGTGGTCGGGATACTTTGAAGTTCTACCCCATCCCGCACAACCGACATCCCCGCCATCACATGTTGTCGCCCCTTCCATTGCAACTTGGCCGGTTTCACCACCACCGCCGATTGCGCCACCGGGTGTGCCGATTGCGCCGTGGCAGCCCCTACCACTGCGGACTTTGCCGTCCGCTTCCCGACGCAGCCTCCACCTCCACCTACATCGCCGCTTCTTGTGCCAGTCCTCCACTGCCGGCCCTTTCCGTCCGCCTCCCGACGCAGCTGCCACTGCCGACCCATTCTGACCGCCTTCGGACGCAGCTTCCACCGCCGACCATTCCGTCGTCTGCTATGCCGGTCCATGCTCTGTCAGTCCCTCCGACCACCTCGCCACATCTTCTGCCGGCCTTTGCCCCGTCGGCCCCTGCTTTGTCGGTCCCTTCGACCGCCTTGTCGTTGCTGCCTTTCGCCGCTCCGTCGGACCCATCGGGCCTATTCCTTCTACCGCCCATTTTTTCCAAGGTGCTGCCACTACTCACAGCCGTCGCCGCGACACGCTACCAGAAGTTTTTTAGCGGGAAATCAAGGAACCAAATGATTCGGCCATCCACGTGGAGTTTGATCTCGAGGACAAACTCGTTTTCAAGGACGGATGGAGAGTTATGGGTCTAAACGTTAGTTATCTAGTTACATACTATTATATGTAATTATATATTGAGTCGAGTCCTATGTATCGAGTCGAGTCAAGTTTAGTCGGTTGTATCGTATTAACTGTTATGGGTTGTATCGAGTCGAATCAAGTGAAACAAGTCGAGTCTTATTATTATTTGTTAGGTTAGTATCGTGGATTTATAAATAAACCGGTCTTTGTATGAGATAATCAAGCAATGAAAATATCAGTTTCCTTTATCTCTCTAAAATTCCTCTCTCTCCCTCTCTAAGCCCATTGCCTTCCCCTAGGGTTTCCTCTCCCCCCTTCCCCAAACTTCTTCTTCTCTCATCTCCTCCACCATTCTAGGGCTTGCCTTTGTATCCCCGCCTCCATCCATTGCCGACCAAAAAGAAGCCCATAATAACATTCTGCCCAGGCGTGCAGGTGATCATAAACAAAGCACTGAAGATAGTTCTCCAGACATTTGTCGTGGCATTTTGAACAATGTCCATCGAAATGGGCTCAAGAACAGAGGGTCGCGATCGCTCACAATGGAGTCGGGAAGCCTGTGAGGTGGACCACACCCTCCACGAAGGCAGAGACAATGACCAGGGCAGAAAACAAATGGCAGAGCGGGAGGAAATATCTGCCTGCCCGCCCGTCGATGTCGAGTGAAACTCAACCAATAGTTGCGATATGAAACGAGAGGACACTAAAAGAGAACCAAACCCCCGGTAGTGGAGCCAATCCTCAACCAAAATGAAGGATGGTCGAGCGGTCTGGAGGAGCGGGATGGAAACAACTTCTTGTTGGATGGAGGCGACATCCTCCCAAACAGCCTGGGAGATGGCCGCTAGGGTGGCAACGACCGGTCTACTGGACAACGAGTTGGCAGCCCCGATTGAACCAAGCCCGACTAAAACTCGATGGTGAACTCGTAACCCAACAACTTTGCTATCCAGACTTGCTGTGTTCTGTTATTAAAGTCGCGCCTGAGGCGCACTAGGCGCACGACGCTATGGCTCTGCTAGGCAGTGGCGATCGAGGTGGACCTGGCACGCCTCACTCGAAGCACAAGGCGCGCCTTGCGTTCCACGCAAACAAGCCAGTGGTTCAGTTTATTAACATTAGGTTTAGTTTTTTCACCTATGTCTCATTGTCGCTCCTCTCGCCTAGTGCTGACCGACGGATTTCTTTCTCCTCTTGATTTCCTCTCTTGATTTCCTCGCCAGATTTCTTTCTTTGCCGGAGATCCTTCTTCGCCGGAGTTCTTTCTTCACTTGAGACTCCTTTCTTGAATTCTTCTTAGCGGAGAGACGTATATTTTTCTTCCTTTGACAGTAGAGATGATGAAGACTTGTTTTTTTTATGATGATTAGTTGATTCTCGCGAGTAATAAAATATTTGTTTTTCTAATATTTTCTTACCATTAATAATACTTTTCATTTCTTCCTTTGTATCACATTGTTCCCTGAAAGGTGTATTACATTATTCACTAGTGCGCTACTATGAAAGTAATTTTATTTTATAAGTTTTTGTTGGCACTAGTGTTAGTGCGCTACTGTGATAGTAATTTTATGTTATAAGTTTTTTTGCATTCAATAAACTAGAAAATGTCATTTTTATTTTTTTGTGCCTTGTATTCGTCAGGCACGTGCCTTGGCTGCAAGACCCTTTTGTGGCTCGGTGCGCCTTTAATAATGGAAGCTGTGCTGGCGTGACAATCTTCTGCTTTAGTAAATACCAGAGGCTCCAAGACCCCTTTGCGCCTCGGTGCGCCGTTAACGTAGGCTGCGTTGGTGTGGGAATTTTCTGTTTTGGTAAATACTAGAGGTTATGATGGTCAGTGCGAATGGTGAAGTGTCGACCTGACAGATAGGGCTGACATTGCTGTGCTGACAGGCTATAACTATGAGTTTGGTCTCGTAGGCAGAGCGTGCACGAACCCTGAGTGAAAGCGCTACTGAAGTGGGTCATCAAGTGTTAAGATAGTTGCGGTAATGAGAGTCTATTGAAGGGCCATGAAGTCCGTGGCCGCCTCAAACTCTTCATTAAAAAGAAATGGAGTTAGCTTTCTTCAATAAGGTGGAGAGGGGTTTGGCGAGCTTGTCGTTGTTCCAAGTGAAACTCCGATAGTAACCTGTGAGATTAAGGAATCTTCAGACGACCTATGGGGAGCGGGGGAGTTGGCCATTGGAGGACGACCTCCACCTTATCGATCTCCATCGCCACGCCCTTGGCCGAAATGGTGTGCCCCGAGTAGCTATCTTGGTCTGGCCGAAAGTGCATTTCTTGGGGTTCACGAGGAAGGCATGCTCGTGGAGGGTGGCCAGGGTCACCCGCACATGATGGAGATGATCTTACCAAGAGTTGTAGACAAGAATATCATCAAAGAACAACAAAATATACCTCCATAGGCCCGGGAGAAAGAAATTGTTCATGGTCGCTTGAAAAGTGACTGACGCATTCATGATACCAAACAACATGACCACAAACTCATAGTAGCCGTCGTGGGTGCGAAAAGCTGTTTTCAAGATGCCCTCATCGCGCACCCGCATCTGGTGGTTGCCAGACCGTAGGTCGAGCTTGAAAAAGAGTATCGCCCCACAATTCATCAAATAATTTCAGGATTACCGGTATGGGATAATCCACACAGAACCGCCAACTACCATCCTCGAATTAGGAGAACTATACTAAAGGACGAATGCGGCTTTGAGCCAACATGTCACCCACAAGACATTTGATCTCATTCTTCTAAATGTGCATGTACTTGTAGTGGTGGACGGAAATCGCAGCCACCCTCGGTTGAAGGGCAATGTGGCGGTTTGTTGGGTGCAGAGGTGGAATGTTGGTAGCATCTACAAAGACTCATGGGAAAGCGTCCAAGACACATTGCAGTTGGAGTCGTATATGTGCGAGTGGTTAGGTCAGCTCAACGACGTTGCACAGGTATGTAACAAAGTCCACTTCTACTATTTTTTGGATAAAATGGACGACAACTGCCTGACAGATGAGGGAGGCATCCCCTGCCAAAAGTAATGGAACACTCGCCTGATGAAAACATATCATCATGCGATCCCAGTTGACATACATGTCGTCGAGGGTTCAGAGCCATGCTACGTCCAATATGATGTCAACGCCACCGAGCTTAAAGGAGTAGAAATCCGTCCGGAAAGGTCAAGGGCCAACATTCATCTCCAGACATGTACAGATTCCCCGGTGTATATGCGACGACTGTCACCTAAGCAAACCGAGAAACAAGGAGCAGGAGATAAGCCTATGTCGAGTAGTGTCACTAGGAGTTGGGAGATGAAGTTGTAGTTGGCTCCACTATCAATCATCACAATCTCGGGGGTTCCATAAAGAGTACTAGAGAGCTTCATGATTTAGGGGCCAAAGTTGCTATTAACCGCGAAGCAAGGGAGGTCTAAACAATGCAATCTCGCTTGGGTTCCATCATGGTGTGTCATCACCCTCCAGTGCTTCACAATCCTCAAGGGTGACCTCTAGCTCCTCGCCATTGGTGATGCGAAGCTCCTTCAGGGGACAATCATGAGTCGGAGAGTAGGGTTGTTTACAATGGAAAGAGAGGCCCTTAGTGCGAAGATTGCGGTACACTTGGTTGGTCATCCATGTTGGAACATGCGTTCCACATCTCTTGATTTAAGAATAACAAATCTCATTATGTATTTGATCATGTTTGTTTTGTGTTTATAGTGTGCAGTAAATACATGTACAATACCACATTGATTGCGTACATGAAATGTGATGCAAAAATGGAAATGATGCTCTGAAGAAAGTACTACCGCGGGGCGGTAGCATCTACCGCTGGCGGTAGCAATCGTGACAGTGGGACAGCTGGCACCACACTTTTAAATGAAATCATTAGCAGGAGTAGGGAAGCCAAATTGTAAATAAGCTAACGCGTGACGTTAACACTAACGCACGGCGTTAACTGAAAGGCAAGCCTGACGATCATCTGCTGATTGAAGTGCCAAATGAAGCAAGAGATCAATCAGACGGCTGAAGCGTATATTGGGCTAACGCGGCGCGATAGCCTTATCGCAACGCGGTAGCTGTTGTCTAAAATAAGAAACACGCTTACTATTCCTGGACGGCTATCGCACAGATCTCTTACCATTACGGGTACCGCACGGCGGTAGCACCTACCGTTTGCGCTAGCTCACAGTTCTATTTAATTGGTCGCTCCGCTATTTCATTTAACGAACGTGAAAGCTACAACTCCGAACCAATTCGTGTGAGCCCTCGTCCCAGACATCCAAGGCACTCCCTATATTAAACTTGAAGATCCAAAGGAGAAATTGAAGGCAGTTTCAATTAAAGCTCATTCTACATGAAGGACGAGTGTAACGACAACTCCAATCTCTCGCGTGCCTTCATCATCGCCTTCAGAGTTTCTTCATAGAGAGTTTTTATACAGAAATTTTATTTCTCATCTTGTATTTTCTATTTTCCTTTGGTGACTATTTTTTTGTGTATCGACTGTGGAATTCGCTCATGTGAGCGACTAGATCCGTGTGCGGCTTAGAGAGTAATTTGCCACGTGAGTTGGCGACTAGGTCTAGGGAATAGGTCTAGGTGAGCTTGAGGCCTATCTAGAGGGAGGTAGGCTAGGGCCAACCACTTCTTTGGGAGAAAGGGTTAATATAGAAAATAAAAGAGTTTTTATATTCACCGTCTTGATTTCTAACGTCATGGAAATATCTTTTTGTAATCAAAACATTAGTGAAATAAAACCATGCAACTTGTTTTGTTACTTTGATAATTTCACTTTTTTATTCTCTGGAAATGTTTTAGAAGAATTTTTTGGTCTAAGTTTTAAATGAAATCGAAAATTGATAAACACCCTTATTCACCCCCCTCTAAAGGCGTCTGACGATCCAACAAGTGATATCAGAGTCAGGTTTTTCCAAAATGGTTTCACCGCCTGAAATAAAGACGCATCATGATCTCGCTTCATTAAGAGATGAATCTTCAAATATTGAATTTTCCCTAGCAGCGCCGTTATTCACCGGAGAAAATTATAATGCTTGGAAATTACAAATGAAAAAGTTTCTTATTATGTTAGACGTAGATATATGAAATATCACTATAACAAAACCTCCGAATGAATTAAATAGGAACGAAGACATTTTGAATTCTAAAGCCATGAATAATTTATACTGCGCAATTTCAAGAGATATGTTTAAATTTATTTATTTATTCTCTACTGCTTATGAAATTTGGAGATTTCTTGAGAAAACTTATAGTCTTCCTTCCACAGATGATGAACAATATCAAAACGTCATGCTAGAGCAATTTCTTATGGATCCAAGAGAAGATAACCATGAGGATTCATGCTTAGAAGATAACCTTTCAAACTCATCAAAGAGAGAAGAATGCAACGTCACGATGTCATGCTCGGATGATGACACTACAAGCACGTCAAGCATGGATGAAAGTGATAGATGAACTTCATGTTCAAGTCAAAATTCCAAATTTGGAAGCACCGTAAGCTCTTTTATTCCTTCCATTGAAAATTATACTTCCATGTCTATCACGTTATGCGAAGCACAAGAATAAATTGCCGCTTTAGAAAAAAAGAATGAAAAATTAGTTTTGGAAAATTTATTTTTAAAAAATGGCTGTTTAATGTGCCACAATCTTAAAAGTGAAATTGAAGAAATGGATAAACTTTTGAGGGTTTAAGACATGATTATAAAAATCATATTTACTAATTTGTCACTACTCTCCAAAATAGCTCTCACGCCTACTCTAAAGCAAGACATAATGACGCAGGACGAATCTATAGGTGGCGGATAAACCGCGACCTAACCCTACATGCTATGCAAAGCCCGACGACGTGAATCCAAATTAGATAATAAATTTTAAAGTCAACATCTCACGCAGATAAATTCACAGCAAGATACAATAATTAATTGGGGCGAACAAGCTTTGGTTTCCCTTCGCGTGGAGGGCCAAAGATAGAGCGCGCGGCGAATCGGTCCTTCCTGCAGTTAGAGATTTATCCGAGAGCAAAATACTATAATGAACAGAAAGTCCCAACATACATGTAATAATCCAAAACCATAACAATGTCTACAACTGAATACCAATACAGAAACACAACACGAAATCTGAAAGTAAACTAGGACTGCAGCGATTTAAAATAAATCTGAAGTTTGGAGGTGAAATGGGGTTTTCCGGGTGGTGGAAGACTAGATCGGGCAAGGGGAAGGTGGCTCCACGGAAGGGGAGGAGTTGGCTGCGGGTATGGGTGGTTTAGGGGCTGGATCGGGGCCCGGGACTGGATCTGAACAGATCTGTCCAGATCTGGACAGATCTGGCCGGCGGTGAATAGGGAAGAGGGGCTGGGATAGGGGCGGCAGGGGGCTGCTGTTGGGAGGCTGCTGGCGGGTGTAGGTGGGCTGGCGGCGTGGGACTACAGGGAGAAGGGAGGGCGGCGGAAGTGGGCTGAGGGGTGGCGGCTGGAGCTTGGAGGGAGGGCTGGCGGAAGGGGCTGGTGCAGGGGCTGGCGGCTGGGATCCTGCAGGGGCTGGCGGCAGAGGTTTGGCAGGGGGGTGGGCGACTAGGGTTTGAAGGGTGGCTGCGGGAGGAGGAAGGAGAGGCTAACAAAAGGAAGAAGATACTTACCCAAGGAGTCGTCACCAAGGGGGCTCCACGGAGTCGGCACCGCGGAGGAGATCACCGGAAACAAGGAAGAAGACTCTCCAAATTTCAGCAATGAAATTCCTGCAGCCCTAAAGATCCTATTTATAAGAAAACAATATTAGGGCAACCGAAATCGACGGCTAAGATTGGCCGGCGGTTCCGATGCCATAACTACATGAAATACAACTCAAAATACATAATGTTATATATGAAATCGACTAGCAACACGAATCCGAACGCATCCACGGAGTCAGATCGTCGATCCGGGCACGCTATATATCGTAAGTTGCCAAATCAGCCCCGAATCGGCTCAAAGCTCGTCCTCGCCTATGCTCCGCATCAATCTCCCCGGCTTGAAAGAATTCATCTCCCAATGAATAGGGGTCATAATTCTCTCGCCGCATGCCAGGTAAAACTCGAAGAGGCCCACCAGAGGTCGTCCAAGTGTCGACGCTGAAAAGTGGCATCGCCAATCAACTCCTCCGGACTGAAAAATTTCCATCCCCGATGAGTGGAGACGGACGTACTGAAGTTGAAGTCCGGGGGCGAATCGATCAAGCTCATCTCTCAACACACTAGTAGAAGGATCCGGTGGGGTCTGAGGTGCCAATGGTGAAGCCGTTGGGGACAAAATCCCGGGTAAGTAAAGGTCAGAGGTGGGCTGAGAGTGGGGCAATGAATGTGGTGTCAATGGCTCGGGGGTAGACTGAGTGGTGGGTGGTAAAAACGGTGGTAAAGGCTCAGGAGGACCGTCAAGATGTGGGCCCGAATACTCGTGAGGTGCAAAGGATGGCGTCAGGTTCTCGACATTGAACATAGTATGGGTACCCATGCTCGCGGGGATGTTCAACTCATAAGTATTTGTCCAGATGCGTCTCAGGACCGAGTCAGGACCCATTCGCCGAACTCTCAAACTTTTAGCAAGCCTCGCACGGAGCCTCACAACGCAGATTCTCGCCATCACCTGCTCGCCTTCATGAAGTACCTGCACTTGCCAGTGAACATCCACATGTGATTTACAAAATT
Source organism: Dactylorhiza incarnata (assembly GCA_033032865.1). Classification (NCBI taxonomy): domain Eukaryota; kingdom Viridiplantae; phylum Streptophyta; class Magnoliopsida; order Asparagales; family Orchidaceae; genus Dactylorhiza; species Dactylorhiza incarnata. Next base: position 14,663,251 of record JAWHQI010000028.1, read on the forward strand.
TATTATCATTATGGATTCTTCGTCGGACCGACTCATGACACACAAGCAAACGATGAACAAACATCTCAACAGACTCATGCAAATGATGACGAAACAACTCAACAGACTCGTGCGAATGATGACGAAACGACTCAACAAACTCATACAAATGACGCAAATGAAACATGACCGACACAACATGCTTTCTATGTGAAAATCTAATAATGACATGAAAACCTACTAAAGGAGGTGGCCTATCAGGAGGCTCTCTCGGGGGAGTGTAGAAAAACTCATCTCGTGTGAGACGAGTGCTAAGACGATCGAGAGAGACAACTATACTCAAATACGCGCTTGTAATGATCCAAATGTTTCTCAGGGAACGTGACACATCAGGGGGCTCACCAGAAGGTGTGTAAGAAAAGTCATCTCGAATGCGACGACCATCTGAATGAAGAGCGTGTGCACCGACTAGAAGACGTGGCTCTATAGTCTGATGAGTGTCCCCGAAAAGAAAGGGCTCGTCTGGTGGGTCAATAGGTGATGCATCCCAAAACTCAGCGAGAGCGCGCCGTGCCGGCAGGTGGTGCCCTAAATATTGGATGCTCATCACAATATCCATCCTCTGGGGCGGGGTCAGGGACGATAATGAAAGAGGCTTCCATAAATCGATACTCATACAAGCGGGGCTCGCCTGAATCCTATGCTCATCAGGATGTGGCGGATCATCCGGAGGCTCAACTGGGGGCTCGTCGTAGAACTCGTCACTAGGGTCATGGTCCTCCAGATGAGTACCACCGTAAGGGGTAGTGTCCCCGTGAATGGATGAAATAGCCACTACGAGATCAACATCAGGCTCTGGTCTCTCGGTCGTGATGTGATTCAGGGTAACGACAATGGGAGAGCGACATAGATCTACGCTCAAGAATGGGTCCGCGGGTGCGGTGTCACGATGTGAGTCAAGGGTAGGGGTGCTAATCAACCCATGACATGTCAGAGGTGGTGGTGCGGGTGAAAGACACAACACTACGGACTCAATAGGCCGCTCAGGTTCGCCCTCAGTCGGGGCCACAAGAGACGGGTCAGAAACTAGAGATAAGTCACTAATTAGGCTAAGCACCTCACTGGGGTGAGAGCAATCTGCATCAGGTATTACTTCAGTCATGTCTGATGGAACAATGATAGGCAGAGTGGTGTCCTCGGTGTGGGAGGGGATCGTACTTCGAAGGTCAAGGTGAGAATCCCATCGACCAGCTCTTGCGAATCTCAAAGACTGTTCATAACGAAGGGCAAGCTGATACGTCTGCTCGAGGGACTTCGAGCTATGAAAAACCACCTCAGTACGAATGTCTGGTCGAAGGCCAGACCGAAATCTGCAAGAGTTCATGGCTGGGTCCTCTCGGATATTGCTGAAGGGAAAATAATTGGTCGAGCAAGCAACTCCGATATGACGAAGGCAAATACCTCTGACACAATGTACGCTTCATGTCCACCCAACTAGTGATGCGATGTAGACGGTCTCGCCCGCGGGTCTTCTCAACGCAAGACCAATATGCCCTCGCCTGATCTAAAGTCTAAGTTTCGCAAACTTGACGCGACGCTCACCGAATACCTCAAAATGGTCAAGATAATACTTTGTCCACGAGCCAATAACTGAAAAACTCGGGACTCGATGAACCGTCAAAGGAAGGGGCAACAGTACGAAACTGACTCTCAAGATCTCTCACAACAACGATCCTCATAATAGTCATCTCTAAGGTAACCGAGTCGTGTCGAAGGATCGACACGATCCGCTCGCGTGTACGGATAAGAACGATGACAACCATCATACTGATCGTCTCTAGTGTAGTGGTCTCGTGTCGGTGGGTCAACGCGATCTCTAAAAGTGGTGTGCTGAGATCGAGAATAATCGTCGTAGTAACGTGAAGATCTCCCTGACGGAGCTCTGTGAGAGCGGGTGCTAGTGGACTCGAGACCTCCAAAGTGAAGGGAGGAATAATCGTGACACCTAGACATAATGAAAAACCTATAGACTCTACGACTGCGTATCGAAAAGTGCGCGCAACCTAGCTCTGATACCAATTGACGCAGGATGAATCTATAGGTGGCGGATAAACCGCGACCTAACCCTACATGCTATGCAAAGCCCGACGGCGTGAATCCAAATTAGATAATAAATTTTAAAGTCAACATCTCACGCAGATAAATTCACAGCAAGATACAATAATTAATTGGGGCGAACAAGCTTTGGTTTCCCTCCGCGTGGAGGGCAAAGATAGAGCGCGCGGCGAATCGGTCCTTCCTGCAGTTAAAGATTTATCCGAGAGCAAAATACTATAATGAACAGAAAGTCCCAACATACATGTAATAATCCAAAACCATAACAATGTCTACAACTGAATACCAATATAGAAACACAACACGAAATCTGAAAGTAAACTAGGACTGCAGCGATTTAAAATAAATCTGAAGTTTGGAGGTGAAATGGGGTTTTCCGGGTGGTGGAAGACTAGATCGGGCAAGGGGAAGGTGGCTCCACGGAAGGGGAGGAGTTGGCTGCGGGTATGGGTGGTTTAGGTGCTGGATCGGGGCCCGGGACTGGATCTGAACAGATCTGTCCAGATCTGGACAGATCTGGCCGGCGGTGAACAGGGAAGAGGGGCTGGGATAAGGGCGGCAGGGGGCTGCTGTTGGGAGGCTGCTGGCGGGTGTAGGTGGGTTGGCGGCGTGGGACTATATGGAGCAGGGAGGGCGGCGGAAGTGGGCTGAGGTGTGGCGGCTGGAGCTTGGAGGGAGGGCTGGCGGAAGGGGCTGGTGCAGGGGCTGGCGGCTGGGATCCTGAGGGGATGGCGGCAGAGGTTTGGCAGGGAGGTGGGCGGCTAGGGTTTGAAGGGTGGCTGCGGGAGGAGGAAGGAAAGGCTAACAAAAGGAAGAAGATACTTACCCAAGGAGTCGTCACCAAGGGGGCTCCACGGAGTCGGCACCGCGGAGGAGATCACCGGAAACAAGGAAGAAGACTCTCCAAATTTCAGCAATGAAATTCCTGCATCCCTAAAGATCGTATTTATAAGAAAACAATATTAGGACAACCGAAATCGACGACTAAGATTGGCCGGCGGTTCCGATGCCATAACTACATGAAATACAACTCAAAATACATAATGTTATATATGAAATCGACTAGCAACACGAATCCGAAAGCATCCACGGAGTCGGATCGTCGATCCGGGCACGCCATATATGGTAAGTTGCCAAATCAGCCCCGAATGGGCCCAATGCTCGTCCTCGCCTATGCTCCGCATCACATAATCTTAAATTAAGAAACAATGAGTTAGAGGCTAAAATTAAGTATCTCACACAACTCGTTAACTAAAACTCTCAAAATATTACTCCACAATATCGAACCATGATTAAACAAACCAAAGGAAGTGAACACCACCAAATGCACATAAATCAAATTTCAAGTCACTATCATCACCATCATTTACAAAATCAATCTTCATTCAACAAAAAATTGAATGCAGACACTTCTCAATTTAATCAATTGCCATACAATCATCACTATTTTAATTTTCAATATAACTATGAAGCACAGATACTTTCCCGAGGGGCGCGTACCCGTACAGGGTATGTTTTCGGTACCGGTACGTACCCGATACTCAATGGATACACCTGCTGCTCTAGTCTGAGGATAAACTTGGATTTGATAAATCGTTATGCATTTTGTGATATGACAATGTTTTTCTAAAGTAAACAAGAACTTTTCCATGTATTTTAGAAAAGAAAAAATGACTCATAAATGCAACTAGCGGTGTTTGTTTACTGTAGTAACAAAATGTGATCCTGACTTAGATTTTTTTATCGTTAGAACTACGAAGAATTTGATTTAAATTTGATTATTTTGTTAATTTACTATGTATTTGAGAATTAGATGTTTTTTCTACTTGCTAAAAATGAATTTTTCTATGTTTTATATTCTCCCTCTTTTAAAAAAGGTAGCATATATATACATGTACATTTATATATATGTATGTATATATAAATCAATTTTATTAACATCATGCCTCGAAAGTACCCGTATCCATATTTTTTTGATCTCCACGTACTACCGTACCGGATACGTATCGTACCCGGTACTCGTACCCATACCGGTGTTTCATAGCAATATAAGAATCATTATGATAATCATAAGCAACATCAATCTATCTTAAGAAATAAATTCAACACACATAAATCTCTAACGAATCATTTTTCAAAAGACTCCCCACATGAAGACTAAATATAACCACTATATAAATTTGAAAGGTAAACACCCATTTCAACCAAGATATGCATGGAGACCCATAGTGAGAAATATTGGTTCAATTCCACCTACACCTATGAAGTCCCAATCGTACATCTCACAAAAGTCATCACATCATATTTGGGTTGGAGGTCTGGACAGCAATTGGGAGGATGGGGGTGACTGTATGAAAGGTGTGAAGGATTGGCCGGAGCTTTGGATGGCTGTAGGGTGGCTGGACAACACTCAGGCAGTAATTTCGGGGAGGCTTTGGGCTGCTGGGTGAAGGCAGAGGGTGGTTCCACGAGTGGCTCAAGTGGGAGGGCTGCTGTTGGGGAAACAGTGGGGAGAGGGGCAGGAGATTGGACTCCAGGAAACAGGGGGAGGGGAGAAGTTTGGCTGTGGCTCCACGTGAAAGAGAGAGGGAGGCAGGGAGGGGGTTGGAGATGTGGGGTAGCCAGTTGGGAAGAGTATAGCCAGCAGTTAGAAGGAGGGGTGTGGCTCGGGTAAGGGGAATATAGACAGCAGTTATGAGGGATGCAGCAGTTAGGACCTTTTAATGAGATGGGGGAATGAAAAGGGTGGTTCCAGGTGACTACAATAGAGGGGGAAAGAGGGGTGGCTGTGAGGATTATGGGTGGGGGGGGGGGGGGGAATGGAGGCTTAAATTTAGGATTAATTCCTAAATTTTAGGGAGTGGGTGGTATTGAGGTAGTGAGAAGGTGGTTGTTGAGGGGTGGGGGTGGTGGCCGGAGGTGGTCGCCGGTGGTGGTCGCCGGAGAGGTTTTCCAGCGATCGTTGGAGAATGGAGAATGATGGAAAAATGAAGGGGAGGTGTAGGAGGACCACCTGAGGTAGCCGAAGACGTACTCCGATGATCGCCGAAGATGGAATTTATGGGATAGATGGATCCACGACAAGAGAACGGGGAATTGGAGGTGGCCGATTGCTGTAGCTGAGGAGGGGGGAGGGCTTAGACCGTCTGCTACTTGTGGATGATGGGGGGAAGTTATGGCCGGCTGCTGCTTTGTGGGTGAAGGTTATGGGGCTTACAGCAATGTCTCGATTATGAGGAAACATTCTCTCCAGTAGCCAAGCTCAACACAGTTCGTGTCCTCCTCTCCATGGCTGGGCATCACTAATGGCCCTTACATCAACTGGATATCAAGAATGACTTTTTAAATGGTCACCTACAATAAACAGTGTACATGCAACAACCTCTCGGGTTTGAGACCACGGGGGAGTCCCGAATTTGTCACCTTAAGAAGTCAATCTATGGTCTCAAACAATCCCCTCGGGCATGGTTTGACAGGTTCAGTAAGGCTATTCGGGAAGTTGGCTTTACTCGGAGCTCGACAGACTTCTCTCTGTTCACTCGACAACGAACAACAGGAACAGTTCTTCTGTTGGTATATGTTGTTGACATCCTAATCACTGGAAATGATTCAAAGGGAATACAAGCAGTCAAACAACACCTTAGCCCCGTCTTTCAAACAAAAGATCTGGGGAACTTTCGGTACTTCCTTGGTCTTGAGATCGCGAGACGTCCTGATGGACTTGTCCTCTCTCAACGGAAGTACTGTCTCAATCTTCTTCAGGATGCTGGCTACTCTGGATGCTAGACGATTAACACTCCTATGGATGTCAATCACAAGTTGTGTGCACATGCCTCTAATTATGATCCTCCTCTTCCAAATTCAGAATATTATCGACGACTTGTTGGAAAACTGATTTACCTAACGGCCACGAGACCAGATATATTCTTTGTTGTTGGGGTTGTCAGCCGGTTTATGCATTCCCCTCAAATGTCTCATCTTCAGGCTGTCAAACGCATCCTAAGATATCTAAAAACAGCCCCTGGTCAAGGGCTGGTATACAAAACCTTGTCTTCTATTTCAACTTTGGTTGCGTACTCTGATGCAGATTATGCTGGTTCCCTGGATGATCGACAGTCTACTAGTGGATTTTGGACTTACTTTGGAGGTCACCTTGTTACCTGGCGTAGTAAGAAACAAGCTGTGGTTGCTCGATCCTCAGCTGAAGCGGAATACCGTTCGATGACATCAGTTGTCTTTAAACTCATATGACTTGAAAGTATCCTTGCTGATCTAGGAGTAAAACTTCCCTCACCATCTGTCTTACTATGTGACAGTCAAGCCACTATACACATATCTAAGGACCCGGTCTTCCACGAAAGAATGAAACACATTGAAGTGGACTGTCACTTCATCCGGGAGAAAGTTCAAATGAAGAAGTTAGAAATTAGAATTAATGCATGTTCCGGGTACTGACCAAGTTGCTGATATTCTCACTAAGGCCCTACCAAGTACCCTATTTTATCAATTCCTGTCCAAGCTGGGTGCCTACGACTTGTACGCTCCAGCTTGCTTGGGAGTGTTAGAAATTCCATGTAAAGACCCATTTTGGAGCCCATTTATTTTCTTGTTTCTCTCTTTTTTTTAGTCCCACATTGTGTATAAGGAACACCTCTCTCTTTCTCCCTCCTATATATTTGTATTCATACATTGTATTTGATATATAGAAGAGAATATACAAGGTTCTGCTCTTATCTACAATTTTTAATGTATGGATGACTGGTTTTGTGCATGCTTTGCGTGTTTAGTATTTGCGTGATCGTAATTTTTTTAAACATGACCGTAATAACATAACTTCTCGGTTCAGTTCGGTTTTCTCGGTTTATTAAAATTGAAAACCGCACAAAACCAAAGGGGTGGGGGTTATCCAAAATGAAAAACCGCCACTACACCGAACCGAGCGGTTTGGTTTGAATTTCGGTTCGGTTCGGTCGGTTCGACCGGTTTTTGGTTTTTTCGTGCTACTAACACCCTTAAGCCAACATGAAAAAATATTGAGACTGCGGGGTTATATAGACATACCACTAACCCCCTTAAATCAGCATGAAAAAAATCCAGACTGACCAACACCCCACAAATTGTTTCTTCGCCAAAAATGATTGGGTCCATGTCCGTCTCTAGCCATACCTACAATACCCTTTCTCCGACCACTCCTCCATCAAACTAAGTGCTACTATGACTCCTTCCTTATTCAGGTCTGTCTCATCCTTGTCTATAAACTTTAACTCCATATGGCACCCACACCCACCCAATTTTCATGTTTCTGCATTCAAACAATACAAAGGTTCTATTCCACTAGCCTCCTCCGTGGATTTCCCTTTTTCCACTTCTACCCTACAACGAGCCACACATTTACAACCTTGAGTTCAAGGTTATTTTGAAGTAGTGGGGGATGACACAAATACATCTCCTCTGACTTTAATGTTTCATGTGCGCTCAATGCCCAGTTTAGATCACCCACCAAGTAACTTGTCGATTAACCTCGCTAAAGCAACTTGCCGAGGAATCTGGACAAGCAGTTTGCTAAGTAACCCCACCAAGTAACTCTGGCAACCAATAAAACACTCTTGCTTAGAAGGAGATCCTACTTATAAATTATTATAGATACTTTAAGTAGAAAATCTGCTCTAGTCGTTATGGTACAAAAGAAAATTAAACTTTTTTACTTTGTTTCTCTCATTTTTTCATCTCCTCCTAGTAGCCGCACTCTTGCTCAAAAGGAGACCCTATCATTGTGCCTCAGAAGTACTATATAATAAAATGACATCATCTACAATAGAAAGAGTAATTTTATAAAGCTATAATTATGTCCGCCATTATTATTTGATCCGATACTGGTAGTAAAAGATGTTCATTTGCAGATAAAGCATGTTGTAAATTTGAATGTTATGATGGATGCGTGGCAAAACATGAAAGATACAACAACAACAACACTCAAGCCTTTATCCCACCATAATGCGGTCGGCTATATGGATCCTTTGTGGCCAATGCGCCCTATCTTTAGTCTACTGAAGAAAGGTTGTTGAAATTAGAGTTAGGTAGTGTAGGCATAACAACAATGTGTAGAAAATGCATAAATAGTTGGGTTAATAAAATTAAAGTTAGAGGATTAATGTACGAGGGCTGGTAAACCTAAGATATACATGTATAGTAGTTCATCAATATTATTTACCAAATAGTCTGGATAAGACCTTTATTCGTTCAAGTTCTTGAACGTGGCTTGGAAGGAGAAACTTTTACAGACTTGGATATTATCAGTGATGTAATTAAATTATTGGCTTAATCTTATACTAGGTTCCACCAAGGTTATGTAACAAATGGCACAAAAAACCTAAATTGTAGTCATCAATAGTACAATATTTGCTCGGACGTCTTTTTATCGAAGATTTCCCCAAAGATATGTTCAAAAGTGTTCTTGTACCACTTGGAGCTTAGACATCCAACCAAAGGAGGGTTGTTTAGTTTAACCATTCTAAATTTGACTTGCCAGAACATTCGACACTGATATTCCTTACTTTACTATCTTAAGCACAAGGCGTGACCATTAGTATCAAACTGAGGTCCATTTGAATTTAATTTTACCTAAGTATTGTGTTTTAGATTGACTGGAACTCTCAAGTGTGCCAAAATAAGCTACTATACTTTATCCTGAGCAAATAGTGAGACTAGGATGGTCATGCCAAGGCAATGTTAGCCAATTTTACACATCTAGTGCTAGATGCTGTATCTGAATTTATAGCTCTTTGGTGCTAAGACAGTTAATTGAAGATGCAATGAAAATTGTTTTCATGATCACCTTCAGAATGCCACTTATTTTCAAAAAAAAAAAAATTAAACGTCGAGATGATGTTTTATGTTATTGGAAACAATGTGAAACTATGCAGAATATAGAAACAAGATGGAATACACCCTCTGCTACCAATCTGATACGTATACGCTTTGCGAGCTGAGACACAACGACCGTTATGGATTATCTTGTAGTCGTAGTTAATTATGCATTATTCGCCATTTATTATGTAGTTGGCCTTTATGTATTTTGTCCTGTAGTGGGGGGCTCCATCTATATAAGGAGCCCTTAGGTTGGGAGTGTTGCATCTTTGGTGTCTTAATCATTTGGGCTCTCTTTAGAGGAGTACTTTTGAGGACCCAACCTCCAGGTGCTTAGCGGGTGCATGTTTCCCGAGTTTGTATCCATGTTTTCTCCATTCAATGCAATTTCATCTTTGTAGTTCGTGATTCTTGATACAACGCAACTACTACGTATCAATTGGGCTCTCTTTGGAGAGAGGTGTACTTTTGAGGACCCAACCTCCAGGTGTTTAGCGGGAGCATGTTTCCCGAGTTTGTATCCATGTTTTATCCAGTCAATGCAATTTCATCTTTGGAGTTCGTGATTCTTGATACAACGCAACTAATAGGTATCAATTGGTCCGATCTGCCAGTCATTTCGGGTTTTTGGCGGAACCCTAAGGGCTCTCCGTCCCTGTTCATAGCAGCAGTTTCCCGATCATCTTCCCTACCCCATCCCGCCAGCGCCAACCTCTATCCACTCCATGGCCCTCACTCCAGATCAGCTTCACCGCCGATTCGATCAGCTACAGGTCGTCATGGACAACCTCCTCGCCACGTTGTGCGACCTTCACTGCCTCCCTTGCACAACCCCGCCAGCGACCGTCTGCCGTCCCACCCTCCGCAGCACCAACCACCAATTGACCTCCTCCTCCTGCGCCTCTCGCATGACCCCTCCCTCCAATATGCCCTTCGAAAAGGGCACCATCGGCTGTCCCTGCTCTGCTAGTCTCCGCCGTCCTCTTCGACCAAGCACTGCACGTTCAGGATCACCTACTATCGTTGACTACATCCTTTCCCCGTTCATCCTTCTGGTGTTCCTGCCACGCCCAGCTGACCGACTGACTCAAGAACACCCTCCTCTCCTCTTCCTGCTCCGACTACGCATGCCCTATCTTCATTTACACGCCAGCCCCCTCACTTTCTTTTCTCGAGCCCCACGTCCCGTAATACCAGCAGGCGCTGCCCCACTCCACCTTGTCATGTCTTCACCCACTACCACACCCAACTTTCCTTTCAATTTAATGGACCACATTCTCTCTCCCTCAATTCCACCTTCACATATCCTCACTTTTCACCCGACATGACAGACGCATGCAGAAGGATGAACTCGTTATGACACCACTTATTTCAACCCCGATTGTCTTGTAGCACTCGTTATGACACCACTCCCCTGTTATCCTTTTTTTGGCTGAAATTATTTTTGTGCCTCTAGTTCCAAAAGAACCCGACAAATTTTTTTTGCCCCTAAGATTACAAAAGTCCTTCATTCTTGCAACTTTTAGACAAGGCCTCTGCCATGACGAGCTTTGCTCTTGTTTTGAACATAATTACCACAAATTTGCAGCAACCGGCCCCGCGTGACACCTCCGAGCTCCCGAGGTTTCACATGAACTGCCCCCCAGAGGAGTCGTCCGAGTCTTGACGATGCGTTCATGAGACCCTTACAGGCTCGACCTTAGGGACAAGACCGCTTTTTAGGATGGGTGTGTTGATACGTATACGCCTGGCGATCAGATACGCAACGACGGTTATGGTTTATATTGTAGTCGCAGTTAATTATGCATCATTCGCCATTTATTATGCAGTTGTCCTTTATGTATTTTGTCATGTAGTGGTGGGCTCCATCTATATAAGGAGCCCTTAGGTTGGGATTGTTGGATCTTTGAAGTCTTAGTCATTTGGGCTCTCTTTGAAGAGAGGAGTACTTTGGAGGACACATTCTCTGGGTGCTCGGCGGGAGAGTCTCTCAAGTTTGTATCCATGTTTTCTTCGTGCAATGCAATTTCATCTTTGGAGTTCGTGATTCTTGATACGGCGCAACTACTATGTATCACAATTAATAAAAATTTCTATTATCTACTTAGATAATTGGCTAACAGACTTATACCCTTAGACTTGTCATTTTAGAAGTTAATGAAAATAATTAGGTATTCACTTCCTGGTATTTTTTCTCTCTGAAAGAGAAGGCAGTTAGCATATTGAGTGTGCTTATTAACTAATTTAAGTCTATGCATTTTTTTATAATTTGTAGGCCTTGATGGCAAGTATTTCTTTGCGGAGAGTAAAAGGAATACAGAACGGAAAAGATAGCTTAGTTGGACTTCCACCAAAAAGTGTTAAAACTTACCTTGTGGAACTCTCTTCCGAAGAACGGGAGCAGTATGAAAAGATGGAATCAGATGCAAAAAATACACTGATGGAGTATGTTAATGATGATACCATATTGCGCAATTATTCTACTGTACTTCACATTATATTGCGACTTCGTCAAATCTGTAATAATGTGGCCTTGTGTCCCTCGGACCTAAAATCACTACTTTCATCCAACAGTCTTGAAGGTATGGCAGTTGCTATCCTTTTTATTCTTCTTTTTCTATGAGATGATATTTGTTTGTTGGTTATAGTTACACCTTATTATTACTTGGATTTCCTTCTATTTGATTCTTGTTTATTTTAACCAATCTGAAATCTATGAGCATGACAAGGTATGTCAACTGTAACTGAGCATGTGATGATGATAATATGATGGCATGTCAGGGTTAAGGGTGAATTAGGATTCGTCTGACGCGGTGGTGACGGTCGTGAATATTGTGGTCGGCTGGTCGTGAACTTTGATTTGTGAATGGTGTGATCATGAATGTCAACAGAGTTATATTTGGAAGAATTTTATTTTATGCGGTTGTGAACAATGAGATACAAGTCTCGTTTTTATTTCTGGAGATAAATTGTTATTATCACTTGATCTAGCACAGTCTCCTTAAGAAGCAAGTCTCTACTTTATGTTGAACTGGATGACTTGAAAGGTCTCTGTATGACTACAGAAAAATAATGCATGGTCTCTAAAAACAAATCTGAAATCTATGAGCATGACTTGGATTTCCTTCTACATATCTGAATTTTTGTATCCTATACTTTGATATTTTTTTAGATTATCAAACAAGAGTGATGAATCTACAAGCACTGATTAAAGAATAGAAAAGAAAACTATTGTAATAATTAGGAGCAAAGACCTACAGAGCTATAAAGATTTCATATCTATGAATATGAACTCACAAGTTTCGACAGATCTGAGTTTACCTTATAGAAGGAGGAAGACAATCCAGTCCAGCGAGGGGCTGCTGCGATCAGTGCCAGCGAAGGGCAACTGCGATCAGGGACGGCGAAGGACAACTGTGATCAGGGCCAGCGATTCGATACTTTGATATTTTGTTAGATTACTAAACAAGAGTGGTGAATCTACAACCACTGATTAAAGAATAGAAAATAAAACTATTGTAATAATTAGGAGCAAAAGACCTACAGATCTATAAAGATTTCATATCTATGAATATGAACTCACAAGTTTCTACAAATCTGAGTTTACCTTATAGCAGGAGGAAGACAATCCAGTCCAGCGAGGGGCTGCTGCGATCAGCGCCGACGAGGGGCAACTGCGATCAGGGACGGCGAAGGGCAACTACAATCAGGGCCGGCGAAGGGATGCTGCGATTTGGGGACGGGAGAGAGGTATTGTGTGTGGAGAAGGAGGTTCTGGAGATAGGTATCAGGGTGGCTGACCACAAGTTAAAGGAAGAACTCTAGGCTGTAATGCAAAGGAGGAAGAAGAAAGTCCTGTACCCGGTACCCCTGTCAACTCGTATTCTGGATTGAAGAATGGAGGAGTCAGCGCCATCTTCTCGTTTACTGGGATGGAAGATTTGTGTCTCTGCTTGGCTAAGGATTCATATTTTGGAGGAGAAAAACAAGCGAATGGGGATCGTCGGGCTTGCGCAATGTGTATTACCCGGTGTTGCTAACCGCCATTGCTTCCCTCGACCACGTTTAATAACACCGGTCACGACCTCTAATTACGTCAACCGTGGACATCGTCGTGAGTAGCCAAATGGGTTTTGTTTGGCGGTACCGACGATGCCGGGGTAAAAACGGGCAGCCAAACCTGGCCTTAATCTGATGTTTCCCTTCACTGTGTGAAAATTGATATTCATGCAGCACTGACAGATAGGAGGGTAGTTGGTTCTAGCTTTGAAAATAACTAGACACATTTCTATATTATTTTCAGTGTCACTTTGCTTCAGTATTTATGTTATATCCCTTTTAATTATGCTCTAATATAATAATTCCTTTTGATGTTGTTGATATCTAAATTTTTTGTTCGAAGTGTATTTTCCTTTGTTATATTGGTGGGATAAAGGCTTGAGTGTTGTTGTATATTGAATAATGAAAGGTTGATCAGCAGATTAATTTATTAAACCAAATAATCATCCTCTCTATATAGGGAGGGAGATTATACATAAGAGGATGTACACAGAATAATAAGTATATGACGATAACAAAAATGTGTAACACATAATAACTCATAACACTCCCCCTCAAGTTGGTCGGGAGATGTTGATCATACTCAACTTGCCATTAATCTTTCCAAAGGTTCTTACACTCAACCCTTTCGTGAGAATGTCGGCAAATTGTCTTCCCGTCATCTCTCTCTAATTTGTTGTTTGCTTCGATTGGGGTATCGACATGTCTACTCACTCATCCCTATCTTCTTAAGAAGATCCATAGTGTATTTTTTCTGAGAAATGAAGATCCCATGCTTAGACCTTGCAACTTAAATACCCAAGAAATATTTGAGTTTTCCCAGGTCCTTAACTTCAAACTCACAAGCCTATTTTTGTGTCGGTACCTTGATTTATCACCCATGATAATAATGTCATCAGCGTAGACAATGAGGGCTTTAAGTTTACCTGCCATGTGTTTGATGAACAATGTGTTTTTCTTTTGTTGAAAATTTTTAAATGGAAGATTTGAGATCAAATTTAAATTTTGTAGTGCTAGTCAGATTCTAGCAGGTAATATCATTAATGTAGTTGATATTGATCTAGGAGACGCTCGTAGATGTCTAGCAGGAGAATGTATGATGCGATATGATTTACTAATTCCACAGATCAACCGTGCTTACTCCCTACCTTGCTTTTTTGATCTTTCATTCTCTCCCACTTTTGATACTTGTCTCTTTGATGCTCTGATTTTTACTGATCATTTTAATATTTCGCATAAAATTATGACTAACAGTTTGTGAGCATTTTCGGAAAACTATAATTTCATGTTTGATTTTATCACCAAGAGTTATATTTTTTTGAAGTTGATTTGTTCTCAGCATTTTTCAAGAAATAGAGTTTGCCCACAAATCATGAGCTGTAATGAAGAATCCTTCCTTTGCCTCACTCTCTGCCACATCCCAGAGTTTGCCACACTCCGTTTCATTTTCTGACTTATCTTGGCAGACTTTACTCGGGTCTTGGTTATTCAACAACATGACAGTAGCATAGCATTTTCTAATCAACGGTCGGATATCCTTGTTGTAGGCTACATTACACTCTCGACGGGGTCGATATATTTCAAGCCCGGGAGAATTGATGCAACTTGTGTTGCATCATCACATTGCTTTTAATTTTTACTCACACATGTATCACACATCTTTATTTTAGCACATTTATTTAACGCATGTTTTAGCACACTTTTATTTTGTATCACACATGTACTCATTTATTTTGTATCGAGCACTTTGCTCGCGCTTGTTGTTACCGCTTATTGGTGTGATCCGGTACGTTCCTGAATAAAAGGATCCGTCAAATTATGTAATATGTTAATTAAGACAAACACAAAAAAAGATCAATTAAAATAAAACTCATTCAAAATTATTTAATATTGAAAGAAAATTTAATTAAGTTCCATTTTCAAGATTTATTTATGGTGTGAAATATTAATGGAGAAAATTCTTTGAATTCCCTCTCTATTTTGATCATTAGAAATCTCCTACCCAAAACAAAAAACATTCCTCTGAAATCCTTCCTAAAATATTACCTAAAACCTCTTTTCCCCTCTTAAAAGGACCAACCCTCTCCTCAAAAGCAGCTTGGACAAATCGAAACAAAGAAATCTTTTTTCCTTGCTCACGTAACGAAGGTCCCACTCGCCTTACGCCTTCACCTGGGTTGGCGACCGTCGGGCGACGTCCCATAGGGCTCTGAAGACCTTGTCCCTACCTCCTTCTGGCGAGGACGACGCCCCAACCATCGGGTTCCTTCCTTCAGGTGCCGCACGAGCAACCTCGTCCTCGTTTGTCTTCCATCCTCCACTGAAGCCCACCTTCGACTCTGTCCGAGCTTCCCATACCCCCGACAGCCCTCCAGAGCCCTCATCTCCTAGCTCCGACCCTGCCCATACCGAGCCTTCTAGTCACTACCCTCCTCGATCCCGGTCACACCGCAGCTAAAATCCTAAAGCCTATTCGATCCCAATCCCTCCATCGCAAACAGAGAACTCATTCTGCCTCCACATCCCTCTGAGCCATCCCCTCCCTATAACCCTAGGATTCAGTGTTGTTTCCTATTCTTTGCCGCACTTGTGGGTCACAGTATCTCTCTCTATCTCTTTGATCTCTTAGCGTTACCATAAACATATTTTATTTGTTCTTTAAGGTTTAGAGTGTACTTACCTTAATTTTCATTTCTACCTATTTGTCGTCAATTTGAAAAACTTTATTGCTCATCGTTTACTTACACACATGTGGATGATTTATTTCAAGTTTTAATTACGTTTGGATGCTAGGTCCTTATGCACGTCTTATGCGACTTTCGTTTAAGTATCTCATTTTGTTGCTTGTCGAGTTTAGCTTCGTAGTTATATTTAAATAATCTCAAATTTATTAATTAAAAGTCATATTCCATTTCCTAGGTTATATCACAACGGGTGACACCGAACAATCCCTTCTGCTTTGTGCTTCCCGCTTCCTCTATTGCAAGATCTTTCCGAGCTTGCGCATATCCACATCCGAGTTCAACGAGTTCTCCTCACGCCACCTTCCCACGGGCATCGAAGCAAGGATGTCAGTTGGGGAGGAAAAAATCAACACCTTGAGCCCTGACGAGCTTGCCTTCTTGCTGTCTCACTTCGAGTGCGGGTTGAGGCTCCTAATATGGCCCGAGATCCTCCACTTTCTATGTTACTATGGTCTCATTCCAGACCAGGTTAACCCCAACGATGCGTCATCATTGGTTGCATTCGCCTGCTACCTGCGCGAGGAGGGTATTGAGTGGGATCTTGCTGTGTGGCGCATGAACTTTTTCATGAAGGTGACCGCAAATGGGATTGCATATTTCGGGAGCACTTTTGTGAAGTTGAAGGGACTTTTGAACAAGGTCCATCATTGGAATGATTGAGTCATTTTCATCATGTGCGACTTCGGTGCCATCCCCTCTGTTGTTTATGGGGTGTCTACTTTATCACCTAGAGGGGGGGGGGGGGGGGGGGGAGTGAATAGGTTTTTCAAATTATGTTATCCCCTTTTAGGTGTTCTTGATTTCTGTTTAGAAGATCTGTAAAGTAAAGAGCAAAACACAGAAAACACACAACGATCTATAGAGGTTCCTCAAGACCGGGTGTCTTGAGTAGTCCTCTCTCCCTCTGCGTCTACCTAGCAGTGTGCTAGGCTCGGCAAACGCCGCCAAAAGCTTCAGGCCCTCAAGCCTTACACCACGGACCCGCAAGTCCCAACAGCCTAGGCCCGCAAGCCCCTACTGCCCCCGAGCCCGCAAGCTCTACACTCAGGCCCTCAAGCCCTACAACACGGACCCGCAAGTCCCAACAGCCTAGGCCCACAAACCCCTACTGCCCCCGAGCCCGCAAGCTCGACATATCGCACCCGCAAGTGCACTGCCCTGGCCCTCAAGCCTCACAACTCTCCAACCCTCAAGCTAGACAAATTCGGACCCGCAAGTCCACTGCCCTGACCCTCAAGCCTCACAGCTCTCCAGCCCTCAAGCTGGACAAATAGGCCCCCAAGCCTTACAAGAAATTACAGATATTTAAACTGTTTCTTCTGCCGAGGTTGATCGGCAACTTAGCCTGATGGAGATCGGCTTCTTGAGTTGAAGAAGATGCTTCAGATCTGAACTTTACAGCACGACTCTTTCTTCAAACTCCTTCCTTAGCCAGATGAGGAGCGACTTCTTATCAGTCGATGGAGATGACTGATTCTTCTGAGAACATTTGATTATTGTTCTCTCCTTTTCCTTCTTCTTCTCCGCAGAATATTTTGTTCAAGAGTAGCGGTGGGATACTTTCTTGCTCTGATGTTCGAGAGAATTCCTAGGGCACCCATCGTTCCTTTTTATAGGGCAGAGGAGCCGCACAACGGTCACATGCAATGTCCTTTTCTGTCAGATGCCCATCCCATAGGAGCACGTGCTGATGACTCCATTCCTTAGGTGCACGCGTTGATTGGACAATCAGGCGGCGGCATTAACTGCAGATTGCGCGTGCGCAACTTTTGAATCTGTCTTGACGATATCTCCATTGTTATGACGACATGGATAATATCTCGACGACAGGGATTTGTCGATGCCATAATCTCCAATGCAGACCTTCAAATCTTCTTGCTTATGCCTCTGATGCTGGTATCTCGACGATAGGAGACATCCTGGAGATTCTGCATATACGACGATATGCAGTTTTTGACTGTGTCGTTGAGATCTTCTATCTTGCAATATGTCGTCGTATTCATATTATTGTCTCGACGACATGAATGATGTTATGTCAACGCTTCAGCAGCTGTCTGTCTTCAGCTGTCCCTCTTCAGTCTTCTTGACGATATGCCTTCTTTACGACGATGTCCAACAACATCAGTCATACTTAGCTTTCTCAGCGACAAGGCTTCTTCACGACGATATCTGTTCTTCTTGACAACATGATCTCTTTATTGATGTCGACGATACTGCATCTTCTCGACGACATTCCTTCCTTCGATATCTTTGAGTCTTCTCTGCGTTCGACGATCTCGCCATGTCTCAGCGTTCGACGATTACGCTACTTCTCAGCGGTTGCTTTGCTTTGCCCGTCGTTACGACGACAAGCACGCATTGTCGACGATATCTCCTATGCTTCTCGACGATATAGTACTTAGTTAAATAACTAAGGTACATGACATTGTCGATTCCTGCAAGTATGAACTAAGTGGAATATTAAATACAAAGTGAAGTATTCTTAACTTGTTGACTTCTTCAAATCAGGAATCATGTGAGCAGGATTCCCAACACCTTCGGTGCCGGAACCGAGAGAGATTCCTACCTTCCGATCTCTCAAACTCAAGGCGTACTTGAGCAACCTTTGCGAGTTCTTGCGATATAAGCACTTCGACATTGTTTACTCTCAACAACAGGTGGACGAGGTTCCTCATGTCGCCCAAGGCGAAGGTGAGCTTAGAGATTTGATTTGTGTTCTTTGTTGAGCGATCTTATCGGGCGACGTTCTGACATTTTTTGTCCTCATATGCAGGCTCTCATACGGTCCCTTCCTCTTTTCCATGGTCTTAGTCACACGCCTGTGCCAGATGATGAGCGGAGGAGCGAGAAGCCACGTCTCCTAACCACTTCTGCCTCCGGGGTGAAGTGTTGGCGCAAGGAATGCACCCAAAAGCGTAGGGCGAAGTTCGATGATGACAATTCTGCTGCGCATCCTCTCTCCGATATATGTTACGAGGGGTGCGACATAGCCGGCGAACCCTTGATTTTCTGCGAAAATAACCAGAACCGGGTTAACATCATCTCCCGCTTGCCGTCTTGGATTGAGGACAATGATCCGAATGATGATGCCTTCAACGCCATGTTCGCGATGTACATGTGGCATGATGCTGATGCATTTGAGGTTACGTATCCTCTCTACCTCATCGATCAGGGCTCGTGGGTTGTGTTGCGGTCTGCCGAGCTCATCCACCGGACGACGAGGGCTAACTGGAGTTTAGCGAGAAGCTCACCAAGTCGAAGGAGGCCTGTGCGGCGTCGGAGGAACAATCAACGAAGGTTGAGGGCGAGGCCCTGGTATTGTCTCCTTCCCTACCTGTACTTCAACGTTGTTTACTCTCAACAACAGGTGGACGAGGTTCCTCATGTCGCCCAAGGCGAAGGTGTGCTTAGAGATTTGATTTGTGTTCTTTGTTGAGCGATCTTATCGGGCGACGCTCTGAAAATTTTTGTCCTCAACTGCAGGATCTCGTACGGTGCCTTCCTCTTTTCCATGGTCCTAGTCACATGCCTGTGCCAGATGACGAGCGGAGGAGAGAGAAGCCATGTCTCCTACCAATTCTGCCTCCAGGGTGAAGTGTCGGTGCAAGGAATGCACCCAAAAGCGTAGGGCGAAGTTCGACGATGACAATTCTGCGGCGCATCCTCTCTACGATATGTGTTGCGAGGGGCGCGACATAGCTGGCGCCCTTGATTTTCTGCGAAAATAACCAGAACCGGGTTAACATCATCTCCCGCTTGCCGCCTTGGATTGAGTACAACGAGCCGAATGATGACGCCTTCAACTCCGTGTTCGCGATATACGGGTGGCATGATGCTGAGGCATTGGAGGTTACGTCTCCTCTCTACCTCACCGATCAGGGCTCGTGGGTTTTGTTGCGGTCTGCCGAGCTCATCCACCAGACGTCGAGGGCTAACTGGAGTTTAGCGAGAAGCTCACCAAGTTGAAGGAGGCTCGTGCGGCGGCGGAGGAACATTCAACGAAGGCTGAGGGCTAGGCCCTATTATTGTCTCCTTCCCTACTTGTACTGCTGATGTGAGTTCCTCTTTATGATGTTCTAGCTTGCGCGTGATTTGAACAGAATTGTCAGATACTCCTCACCAAAATTGTGTCAAAGGCGAAGCAAGCCCTTGTGGACTTCCAGAAGCATCTTGAGGAGGTCTACATTTGTTTAGCCCATACCGAGTACAAGCTTGTTGTTGTCGAGCTGACTGAGGTGGTGGCCGGTGGGTGATTTTGAGCCAGCTTTGGAAGAAAAATTGGCTAGCCCCCGAGTGGGCGGACATGAACGTGTAAGATGTCCGTCCAGAGCTCTTCCCTGAGAGTGGGTCTTCTTCCTTCTTCGACTTAAGTGATTCTTCCTCCTCTTCTTCTAGTGGATCTACGTCCCGCAGTAGCTGCGAGCAAGGCAGGTTGCTGCCAATCTCAGATGTGTGAGTGGTGGTCATGGGTTCCCTTTTGTTCCTTCCTTTGTTGTGGGGTCACAATTAGAAGGATTTTTTTTTTAGAATTATAATTTTGATAAACAGGAAAGAAGTATTTTTTTGGTTGTTTTTGTCCTATCCTTGTATGGTGCTGATCACACACAGACTTTTAGGTTTGTTGTGTTGAACTCGCGTAGACTCTTAACTCTTAAGCTTGTGTTGAACTCGCGTGCGCGGTTCCTGCTTGAGAATTTCATTATTCATTTCTTTGGAGTAAACGACTCGAGCTCGAGGCATTCCGTTATTGGTGAAATAAAACAACGAGGTGTAGAAGTGAGTTTTTTTTACGACGTCGGACTTAGACCAGATAAAGTCGACACGCTCTCATGTGCAGAGGGTGAGCTCAACTGGAGGAGGTTGATAGGCGAGTTGTTTCCACGGACCACGCCTCAACGGAGCCCTTTTAGGATGCCTTTCCACCTAACTTCTGACCGGGAGATAATTGTCGAAGGGGTATGAGCACTCGAGGCGTAGCTAACCAACAACAAGGGGGAACTGATCTCGACCAACAATGTAGAGACTTGGATTTAGAGGCATGCACCCTGGGGCGTCGACCATTCACGCGGCCGATGCTTTTCAGGAGATAGGGGGTTGCGTTCACCTAGGCAAGGCTCCAGAGGCATCGTCCTGACGTGGGAGATGCCGTTGTACCAACCGGGGATATGCAACCAACGTGCAAGGGGGGAGCTGATCTCGGTCGACAATGTTGAGGCTTGGGTTTAGAGTCACAAGATAACACATAATTGCCAAAGAAGAGGAAAAAGCAATTTTATTATCATTGAATAAGTTAGGAATACATCCAATGCTTATCTTTTTGCAATAGTCATCCCAGGAAAGCATAAATATACGTGAATACAATTCCACAGCTCATTTTGGCGCGACTAGAGTCCGCGAGAAAAGTCACCCCTGGCGACGTGTGTGGCTTGGGGTCACCTTCCTATTATGTTGTCTCCTCGGCGACGGGCTCTTGGCTGGAGGAGGTATCGAGAAGGCGCAGCTAGGGTCTCCTCCTTGACGGAAATCCTCTCCGCGAAGGGCTCTCAGCTATTTCGAAGAGGTGCCATGATGCCAGTGAACGTTCGAATACAAAGTGAGTTGAACTCGCGGGACCCGTGCCTCGTCCCAGTGTGTGAACCACAAGCAAGGAAGGTAGCCGAGCCATGGCCCCATGTAACTCCTCTGCCACACATGGACCCGATCCAGAGTCCAGCTCCATTCTTAGCATAATAACAGGCGCGGAAAGCTTCCCTTTGACACAACGCCCGCAACGCCAATATAATAATGTTCGCCAGACGACGGAGTGACCTCGTGGGGGTGCGTCGTCACAGTGTGCGCGACTTCAAGACACTACATGCGACGGGGTTGCTACACTTACACGAGACGCTGCGACTTGTCTCCCGTCCATCGTTGTGCTCCATGATGCTTCTACGAAGGTGTTTCTATCTTCGACCATGGTCCTCACTCACCGCACCAAGTTGTTGGAGCTGAGATCTTGTGACGCAGGGTAAGGCCCTAAGGAACTATGGCTAGATGCAAATGCAATTTTCCAACGAAGATTAATTTGCAATAGCGTATTTAAAATCATTTTTGTTAATTGGCCACCGGAAAACAAAACATTTAAAATAAGGAAACAAAAGAGGGGTACAACCGCGAAAGTGCGCGAAATCAAATGACTATTTAAATTGAGAGAATACACGGACTCAAATAAATGAAATCAAAGCATACGAACTAATATCTCCTTAAGTAGAGATCAAACGCATGACTCAACGGCAAAGAAATAACAAACATACCTTGGACTCACATAATATTGAAAGGGGAGGGCTGGAGATGCCTTCGTAGGGCCGTGGAGTCGTCAAAATCGCCAACCGGGACTGAATTCAGCAAAGGACTGCTGAAGTTCTGTTTCTTGGGCCTGGACAGCAAGCTGGAGCACAACAGGAGGGTTGGGAGTAACTGGACAGCGATATCCAGGATGGGGATGCCAGTAGGAGAGGCGTGGGAGGCTTGGCAAGGGTTCCGGACTGCTGAATGGAGGCTGGACAGCAGTTAGGTGACTGTGTGGGGGCTGGGAGAGGGTGAAGGGGTCGGCTGGTAGGATAATTTCACGAGGGGGAGTGCTGGACAGTGGCTCCACGTGGGGGATGGGGGCGGGGTTGGGTTGGAGGATGTGGATATTGGGTGGGATGAGGTGGTTTAGGAGAGGGGGAGGTGGAGTCCACGTGAATATGGGGGGAGTGGGTGTGGACCGGCTATAGTGACTGGGAGAGTAGTGGCTGGAATTTCGGAATTGTTCCTAATTTTTAGGAAGTCGGGTAGTGGGGTAGTGGGCGGTTATGAGTGATTATGGGTGGTGGTGGAGGTGGCTGGCCGGAGGATGGCCGGAGGTGGTCTCCGGTGGTGGTGGTGGCCGGAGAAGGCTTCCGGCGATTGTCGGAAAAACCAAAATGATGTAAAATGATGGGGAAATGGTGGTGGATCACCGGAGTTAGCCGGAGACGTTCTCCGGTGATTGCCGGAGGTGGAAATTAGGGAAGTTTGAGGGAAGATGGGGATGTAGGGGCCGACGGCTATGGGATGTGAGGGGGTTGGATAAGAAGTGGTCGGCAAGGGGTGGGAGAGGGAAATGGGGTCCGACTGCTGTGGGGAGGAGATCTGGGAGGAGGGAGGGAGCTCGGTAGTGGAATGGAGGAAGAGGTTGGCCTGCTGCTATGGGTGTGGTGTTGGGATGGAGTGAGGGTGGCCGACAGTGGGTTGAGTGGGGAAATAGTGGTGGCCGGCTGATTTAGATGGGGCAGTGGAGTGGGGTGGACGGAGGAGGAATGAGGGAAGTGAGTTGTGGCTCACGGCTATGGGATGGAGGAATTCCCAGGTTTCACATCCGGGGGTCGACTTCGGCACCCAATTGACCAAGGGATTGGCCTTAACACTCAATCCTTCAATACCTCTGAATGAGAGCCCTCACCCTCAATATATAGAGACTAGGGAGGACAACGAACATAACTATGATTGGCCGAACGTTGCGATTCAAAAATAAATAGCAAATACAACTCGAAATAAAAAAATGAAAATATCAACTAATGCTACGATCGGCGACCCGCTCAAGATGAGCGGTCCCGATCGTCATTGCACCCGAGGTCGTCGTGAGTAGACCTGAACGGGTCGGGCGGGCTGCTCCCCATCATCTTGGCTCGCTGTGTTCAGACCGAAAGTATGGCCGAAGATTACTGGCCCTCGATTTGGCAAGCACATGCACTTAACGAACAAGATCGGTCTAGGATTCACGCTTCCTACAAATATGGTCCACATGTGCCGTGGAGGTCCCACCGCACACCCAGGAGTGTATTGGGACTCTCCCTCCGTATTCAATGCCGAGATGGGTCCGGGGAAGAGGTTGGTGGGCTCGAAGTCGGTCGGTGAGTAAACTTGGGGGTCCTAGACGGTCCCCCGTTCCCTGAACCTTGGAGTCATATTTATAGGGAACTGAGTAGTTAAGTCCGACCCCTAGTTGATTTGATTGGGTCACTCGACGAGTTGATTTGGACTTGTGCGAGGTGCCACAAGCTGAAGGGAAACCGCCTGTGAGCTGTCGTGGCGGGCCGTGCGAGCTCCAGGTGAGTTTCCTACTAGTTGTGAGGGGTCTCTACATTGTCATTCTGGGGTCAACGATCAACTCTTCTGGACCCATAGTGTACTCGCCGAATATGGGTTATCACACCACCATTGGGAGAAGACGCGGCACCCGCAGCAACACAAATTCAGCCACCTTCGACGACCCCAGGCGTCCAGTCACCCGCTCCTTCTCTTGGCAAGCAAGTCAGCCGATGGGGGACTTTCAAAATTTTACGGTTGCTCTCCAGGACATGCTGCAGACTGTCATGACCGCCATGGAAGCACGCTTTCGGGACGCCGAAATCTGGCATCCGGACGACATGACCACTCTCACTGTTAGGCTTAATGAGCTAACCTCCCTTCCCGTTGTTACTACACCCACGGATCACGTCAGCAGTAATCAAGTTCCGCTACCGCAGACCTTACACCCTGAGGCTGCCATTCCGCCGCGCTGTACCCGGTTGGAGTTCCCCACCTACGATGGGAAAACAGATCCCTTGGGCTGGCTCACCAGGTGCGAACAATTTTTTGGTCATCAACAAACTCCGACCGCTGAACGGCTTCCTCTGGCCTCCTTCCACCTTCTCGACTCGGACTTGCTTTGGGCCACTCGTCTCCTCACTGATCAGTCGGGTTTGACGTGGGACGACTTCAAGCGATTTTGCAACCTACGTTTCGGCCCTCCAATCAGCAGCAACCCCCTCGGTGCCCTCACAACACTTCGCCAGACGAGCTCCGTGGACGATTATGTGGATCAGTTTCAACTTCTTCTGGCACAAGTCTCACTTTCCCCAGAGATGCAGGTCGCCATCTTCACCGTCGTACTTCACGAACGCCTTCGACTTGATATCAAATTTGAGGCTCCTCCAGACTTAGTGATTCCTACGAGTCTGGCTAGGATATGCGACCATCGTCTCCAACTGGCACAGGAGGTCTATTTGCCCACCGACATCGGCATTCAGCCAGGTCATTCAGAGGGACATCCATCCCCACCAGTCCGGAAACTATCTCTGGATGGGAGATGATGGAACCGCGCGTCAAGGGCTTATGTTTCAACTGCGACGAGCAGTACACTCACGACCACATGTGCAAACAAATTTTTTATCTGCACGTCGAGGACTCTGATGATGAGGGTGTCAGCTGACGCAGACACCATTGATCTCCCTCGAGCTTGAGGACAAGCTTGATTTGCAAGGAGGGAGAGATGTTACGGGTCTTTTTTTGACGTTATTTAATATTAATTATTTCTTAATATCAGTGTTGTGGATATCTCCGACATGGCTGACATGTCAGCCGACATAAAGGTATGGACAAAACGACACGTTTCCGATATTATTTTGCAAAATATCCTTTTGGAATATATCCTCCGATATGTCTGTTATTGACCGATATATTCGCCGATATATCGGCTGATATATCCCGACATTTTATCGACTATTTTTTTTCCAATTTATTTTAATTAGTGTCTATGGTCTAATAGACTAAACCAAAATTGTTTCATTGTTTAGGTTGTTTTTTGCCCTTCCTCTGGCTTTCTTCCTTTCTCTAGTCTGTCATCGTCTTCAATCATGCATGATCTTTGAATTATGGACTAAAGGTTCTCTTATCTTCCATTGTCATCGAAAACTTTCTGACTTTATGCTTCCTCTTACTTTATTTCATGCATTATACCATTATTACTTTTGCAGTATAAAATATTTATATTAGTTTGATAAATTTTGGAGTTCAATAAATATCAAATTATTAACATATTAATATATATAAAAAATGATTAAATTTATATATAATTACACATAAATAATTAAATATTAAAACCCGATATATGAAATATCCCCGATATATCCCCCAACATATTAAAACGACATGAAAAACTTAAACCGACGTGTCTCCGATATTCGACATCTACAACTTTCTTAGAGTCGCGTCCTTATTGTGCGTCGTTATTTATGTCGTGTTTGTCTTATTTCCTTTAGCATTATTTTCTTGTAGCTTTTTCTTGTTTGTGTCGATTGTAAGTCCTATTTAAAGGATCCAGTGAGTCTTGTATTAGTATGAATAAAGAAGTCTATTTTCCCAAACCCTAAAAGAGATCTTGGAAACTCTCTCTCGAGCACGCCCCACATAGGTAGCCGCGGTCAAGGCTCCGTAGTATCTCCGCCTCCGTAGTATCTCCGCCTTCGCCATCTCCAAACCTCCGGCTACTCTTCCGGCGACCTCCGAGTCGGTCCCTAACAGTTTCCTACTGACTTCTTTCTTTCAAATTTATGCAGATTATTTGATTCATTCATTTTCAATATTTTTTTTAAAAACATGAAGCCCATGCAAATTAAATTGTGGAAATTCATTTTATATTACACAAAACTTGAAGCCCATGCAAATTAAATTGTGAACATTCATCTTAAATTAAAAAAATGAAGCCCATCCAAATCTCTTTGTACAATCTATATTGATATCCAAGAGGAGAACAATGGTAGGCTAGGGAATCATTTCTTCTCTGCCTTTATTACCCGGTGAATGCATTTTTTTCTTTTTATAACATTAATTCATTTTAAATTCATTATGTAAGAAAGGGCCGATGCCGAGTAACAATTTTATTACTTCATGTAAGAAACATACAAGAACACGTCACATATTTATAATTATGATAAGTGACACCACAACTCGATAAACAAGACTCCTGATGGGCCATTGCAAGTGGGCTTTTCTATTGAGCATTTATGCATCTATTTTCTTCTATACTTTCCTGCAAGTTGAGTGTACATACCGTTGGCTCCAAGCTTGGAAACAAACTGATAAAGTGGATGAGGCAAGACTTTTG
The DNA here is from genome assembly GCA_033032865.1 of Dactylorhiza incarnata. Classification (NCBI taxonomy): domain Eukaryota; kingdom Viridiplantae; phylum Streptophyta; class Magnoliopsida; order Asparagales; family Orchidaceae; genus Dactylorhiza; species Dactylorhiza incarnata. The sequence goes on from JAWHQI010000028.1 coordinate 14,689,945, forward strand.
TGAAGATATCAGAGAGTTGGTCTGCAACAGGAATATGTCAGAGATCAATTTTACAGAACTGGACTTTTTCTCTGATGAAGTGACAATCTACTTCAATGTGTTTGGTTCATTCATGAAATACTTTTTTTACATATGGATAACAACTTTAGGGTTGAGTGTTGTTATGGATAACAACTTTACTATCACACTAGAGAATTGCAGGAGATGTAAGAGATATATCAAGATCAGTAAGAAGACTCTCCAACCAGTTAAGCTTGAAAACAACATAGGCCATTGAACGATACGCCACTTCAACAGATGAGTGCTCCACAACCGTTTGTTTCTTGTTTCATCAGGTGACTAGATCCCCTCCAAATAAATGCAGTAGCCGCTTGTAGACCGGCGATCATTAATGATGACTGCATAATCCGTATTAGAGTTGACAATCAACCACAGGGAAGACAAAGTCTTTTACAAAAACCCTTAACCCGGAATATTCTTTAGATACTGAAGGATCCACTCAAATTCTTGAAGACGGGAGCACGCGGTGCATGCATTTATTGGTTAACCACTGCAACATAGAATGAGTGTGATGATGTGTTAATAAGGAGAAGTTCACCGATCTTTATGGGAAACCAAATGCCGGAACCACTTGACTAAATTTGTTAAATCATACTCAAGAAGACAGCTTCAGGACAAATATTGATTTTCTTAGGCGGCATACAAGAGAATCCCCCGTGGTCTCAAATCCAAGAGGTTATTACATGTAGACATTCTCAGTCAAATCGTCATTATGGAATTCATTTTTGATATCAAATTGATGCAACTGCTAGTGGTGATAGACTGCCAAAGAGATCAATACCTTTTCATTATTAAGCTTGGTCATTGGAGAGAACGTCTCTTCATAATTAATGTCATATTATTGAGTTACGGTCCACAAGATGTGCTTTTAGTGCTCAACCGACTTATCTGGACAATGTTTAATCGTAAACACCCATTTACATCCTACTCGGGGCTGTCTAAGAAGGGACACAGTCCCAAGCTATTAGCTCACAGTGCCTTCATTTTGTCATCCATCGCTTCCCGCCACCCCGGATGCTGGAGAGCCTCCTATACATAAGAAAAGGGGTGAAAATAGATGAGGAGCACACAAACCTTTGAAGTTCAAGAGATACCCCGTTAGAGGAGACATAGCGAGAAAGATGATGAGTAGTAGATGAGCATGTGTCTAATGGAGAGTTTTGGGTGGAACAGTTGGACCAGGGGCGTTGTCAGTAGGGAGCGACTGGATTGGGGCATTTTGGCAAGTACGACAACGAGTATGCATGTTTATTAGAAGAGGTGTTGGCATCACAGTGGTCTGTCAATAGGTACGTTTGGGATTGAGGAAGAGCAGGTGGTGTTTCGTTTCGTTAGGAGTAGAAGAGGAATATAATGGTTGATCCTCAAGAAAGGTAACATTGGCGGATTTCACAGTTTTTCGATCTATGGGAGAATAACACACGTATCCCGTCTGAGTTTGAGAGTACCCAATAAAGATATTTGATAGCCCGTGGTGCCAACGTATCTAAAAGAGGACCAAAATGATAGACAAAACAGACACACCAAAGACTCAAAAGTTAGGGAGAGGGGAGATGTGGACGGAAGTAGGATGGAGAAAGGGGACACAAAATTTAGGATAGTCGATGTCATGCAAATGCAATTAATTAAATAACATGTCGTAGTAATCTTCGAACCTGTATTTGAAATATGAGAGATTTGGCTACCTCAAGAAAGTGACAATTCTTCTACCCTGCTACACCATTTTGTTGTGATGTGTAGGAGCAAGATGTCTGATGAATACCCAAGGTATTGTAGATTTTTGTAAAATCCGCGACTAATGTACTCGTGAGCATAATCGGTTCAAATGATTTTGATCTATAAATGAACGAAATACATGTATTATCTCAGCTCGAACACGAAGTAAATACAGTCACTCAATGCGAAAATGATCATCTATGAAGGTAGTAAAGTAATGACATCTAGATAAACTATCATTTTATATGTACCACAAATGTCCGAATGAACTGAAAATGGAGCATCTCTGCAAGTTTGGGGGGGGGGGGGGGGGGGGGGAGGGGGGGGGGGGGGGGGGGGAATTTGAACGATATTGTTTTCCATAAATATAAGTTTCACATGTAAAATTAAAACCCAGAAGGGCCTTCTGTATGATTGGAAGCGCGTGAACAAGACACCTTTGTCATTCGACTGAAGTGATGGAAGACAGAGATGATGGAGGTAGATCCAGAATGTAGAGCCTTTTCGACATACGTCCTTTACCAATGATATTTTGCTTCAGACGGTCCTGCATCACAAAGGAAGAGGAAAAATTATGAAGCAGTCATGATCATGTGTAAGGCATTAACAGAGAGAAGAATAAACAGTGAACCAGAAAGATGAAGTATATAGCGTAGAAAACTAGAGGAGGTAAGAGATATGTCTCCGGATCCATTAATCCGGGTAGTTTCTCCAGGTGTCAATTTCAAATCGGGGCATGCTTGGAGTGTTTATTGCAGAAGCCTGGTGAGGAGGGTTTTGCTGCTGCTTGGGGAACCCATATTTTACATAGCAACTTGCCTCAGTGTGATTCGCCCGGCCACAGTAGGTACACATGTAGGTGCTCTAACCCTTAAGGCAATTTCGGCCATCTCGCCTACCACCCCCTCGAAAGCCCATGCAACATACCCTAAGCTTTGGGGGAGGTGGTGACATGCTTCATTAAAATGTTGGAGAAGGGTAGAAGATGGAGTTATGTGGATATCAGTGGAGGAAGTGACCTTTAGAATCATTGAGCAAATATTCGACATGGATGAGATAGTTGGTGAAGACAACGTTGGCATGGACACTATAGAGATGTGGTGGTATTCTAGCCATCAATAGCTATATTAACCGCTTCCTTCTAAGCCCTCTGGGTTGCCAGATCAAAAGTTGGAGGCTGGTGTTAAATCCATCTATGAGAGTCTTATATTGCACTGTAAATGATGTCAGATTTCCGGACCAGGTTCAACGGTCGGGAGGTCTTAGAATAAATCGAACAACTGTTAAGGGTTATATTTCACAAAGTATGGTGACTTTAGTTCATTCCAAATAACGTTTGCAGTTTCATGATGCATAATAGTTCAATATGACTAACTTTCCATGAAGTTGTATCTATGACTGAATTCGACTATCATCCCGAAGCTATTGCTCAGCAGGCTCAGTCGAGGGGTCTCGAGTCAAATGATGACGAAGATTCTTAGTCTGGAGTACCCGTCGCACCGAGTGGACCCACTAAACAAAGTAGTGTTTTGTAAAGAGAAATAATGGTGATCTTAAGCTCATCTCTGACTTCATATATGGGAGCAGAAGCGGGGAAAACTGTAGTGGTGGATGAGGCTGAATCAGCTTTTCTGTCCACCATACAAAAAATTGGTGGGGAGTTCAACCCGCTTCTGTGGTTCAAGCGAGAACTGACAAGATTCAAGAAGGGTCCTGGCGAGTTCAATAGACTTATGGAGAACTTTTGGCGAGCTCAAGTGAAAATTTAGATATGAGTAGGTGAGAGTGAGAGTTCATTCAGAGAGAGTGGCGAGGGCTTTTGCATGCTTTGTAAACAACGAGCGGATCATCATGCTCTGCAAATAGCAAGAGCTTTTGCGAGCTCTGTACTCAATTGCTTTTGGCCAGTTTCTGGCGAGCTTGAGAGAATCAAAAGATGATCAGGTGAGAGCGGGAGCTCAATCATCGATAGTTGAAAGTGGAGGTTAGTTCTTAAATAATCAACCTGTTTTGATACCAATTGAAAGTGAGTTTTAGTTCTTAAATTAAAACTTCTTTTTAAGTTATTTCAAAATAGTGAGATATATATATAGATATGTGTAGCAGAGTGATTTATGTAATTACAATATTTATCACAGATTATCACAGCACATTAATAAAAAGAAATAAGACAGGCAAACCAGAAGACACAAGAAATATAGTAGTTCCCCAATCAACCTGGGTACATCTACTCTTCTACCCACTGGTAGGAATCCACTGCAGGTTTTTGATCAGGTGCCCTGCCACCATATGAGCTTTTGATCAGGTAACTCAAAAACCAAATCACAGGTTTTTGCTAAGGTGCCCTGTCACCGAGAGTTAACTTTTGAATGGAGTTATAACCCTTTGTACATGAAGGAATAAAGAAAACAAAAAGTTAAAGTGTTCTTCTCTTTTCTGAGAAGACTCTTGATGATCCTGATGGGTTGTTGAGATTGGATCTTGATGTTGAAGAGCTCCCCCATGTCTGATTGAGTTTAGATGACAGTTTGAGTAAGCTTCTTCTTTAGTATGTGACAACTCTTTTTCTTCTTCTTCTTCTGCAGTAGATATCCTGAGCAAATGATCTTGTTTAAGTGTCTCAGGATGAAGATGATCTGCAGAGAAGAGTTAACAAAACAAAGATAGAGAAAAATATGTTTCTCTGTTCTGTATGTTGTATCTGTGTGTTCTTGTTCTCTTGTTCTCTTTTCTTTTCTCTGTCTTTATATAATCTGGAGAACTTCTCTCTTATTTTGAATTCCTCTTTTTGGGAAAGGGAAAGAGATAAAGTCTCTTTAATTATCTTGACTCCTCGAGAAGATAAACTGCTGTCTTTAAGCTTTTCTGCAACGGCTATTTCATTTAATGCTTCTGCCAACGGCTATATATAAATGTGAAGCAGTAACAATTCAAACAGAAGAAAGACAGCAATATATAAATAGAAACTATACAAAATATTATTTTAGTCGAGCTGAGAAAGGAGAATTTATATAGCTGATAATATTTTCGTCGAGCTCAGCTTCAAGTTCGTCGATCTGAACATTTGATTCGTCGTTCTGAGCTTCTGTTGAAGATTCGTCGAACGCAGACTTGAGATCGTCGAACACAGCTTTTTGTCGACATCTGAGACGGCTGTTCTTCGTCGAGCGCTGCTTGGATTTCGTCGAACGCAGCTAGCCGTTCGTCGAACGCAGAGAACATGTATAATTTTTATCTTTCTCTTATATTATTTTCTCTGATTCGATCGCATTATATTTATATTACTTTCTTATATTATTTTCTTAGTCTTCTGACTTAAGGGAGTTTGATCTAAGTTATAAGATGTGTTATGATAGAAACTTAAATTATAGAGATAGATCCTAACTCAAATTAAAACTAAGGTTCCAACAATAGTGATGAGAGCTTTTGCGTGCTCTGTAAACAGTGCGAGAATCGGCGAGTTTTGCAAACAACAAAAGCTTTTGCGAGGTCTGCAAAGACAGCGAGGGGATTTGTGAGTATATGTCGATTAGATCTGAGCGGTCGTGCAGACTGAGGTCGGTGAGCTCTGTTGGAGCCTATATTCCGCATCTCTTTGTTTGAGAATAACAAATACCGTGTTTTATTTGATCTTGTATTTTATATGTTTATAGTGTGCAGGTTGTACAAGAACTATAGCTACACATCCCTATGAGTAGTATACTGAATGGAGATGACTCTCTGGAAAGAGAGCTAACGCCTCACGTTAGTTGTTAACGCCCCGCGTTAACATCTGTCGAAAAGGAATTCGTCGAGAAGAAATGTCGTCGAGAACGAATCCGTTGAGAAGCCAGAGACAACGCCAACGTTGACTCTTAACGCCCGCGTTGAGTCCACAAACTGCCACGATCTTGACGGTTGTACGATTTCAGCCACGACAGTACACGATCACTAACGCCGGCGTTAACTCTTAACGCCACGCGTTAGCTCCCGTGGCTATTTAAAGTACATCTCCTCTCATTCTATGTGAGATGATTCCAGAATTCTAAATAATTTTAATAGAGGCTCGTGTACAACATTTGAGAGATCTCCCTTGGGCTATCATGAAGATCTAAAGAGGATTTTGAAGGAGAAGGTCTACAACGCATATCCCATACGAAGGACGATCGTTTCAAGAACGCCAACATCTACATCGCCTTCGTCTTCACCTTCAAAATTTCTTAGGGAGTTTCTCTTTACTTTATCTTGTAATCTTTTACTTTTTTCTTTTGTATTTTGTGTGGAGAAATCGTTAGGGGAGAACGTCGGATTCCGTGGGAAAATTCGCCGCGGTTGTTGGCGACTAGGTCATTGTGCGGCTTAGGGGGTAATTCGCCGCCTTGTGCGTGGCGAATAGGTCGAGGGTAGATCTAGGGGGTGGCTAGATGCCTTATCTGCGGATAGATAGGCTATAGCCAACCGGTCCTTGGTAGAAGGACCGGTGAAACAACAAAAAGTGTTTTTACATCTTCTCGCCTTGATTTCTAGCGTTATAGAAATCAAACATTTGTGTATTCAATTTATTATGAAATAAAATCATGTCTTTTAATGTTCTGTTCAATTGATTTTATTTCCTCTTCAAGAATGTTTTAATTTATATTTTCATTAATGTATTAAAATTAACATTTGTGTAATTATTTTTGAAATACAATAAGGGTCCATTCGTTTGGACGGAATTGGCTTTCTGGAATTGGCATTGAGGATTAGAAATCCAATTCTAGTGTTCGGCGCAACGAAATTTACGAGGATATTGGCTTTTATATGAAAACCCATGATTTTGACTTTGAACTAAAACATCAAATCGCCAATTCTTACCTCCACCCATGAGTTTTCCGCATAATCGAGTGTTTTTGCCAGAGTTTTTCGGCCTACGCGCGTGTTTTCCTGCCGGGAGTGAGTATTTTCGCCGGGCGCGTGTTTTTCGGTCAGCGCGTTTTTTTCGGCCGGGCATTCATTTTTTGCCCAGGCTGGCGTTTTTCGCCCGGGCGCGCGTTTTTCGGTCGGCCGTGGGTTTTTTCGGCCGACCGGGCAATTTTCACCCGGGCTTGCTTTTTTCGCTCGAACGCGATTTTTCCGCCCGAACGCGATTTTCTGGCCGAACGCGATTTTTCCGCCCGAACGCGATTTTCTGGCCGAACGCGGTTTTTCCGGTCGTACGTAATTTTTCCGGTCGTACGTGATTTTTCCGGTCGGAAGCTAATTTTCTGGCCGGGCGCGATATATTTTTCCCGGACGCGATATTTTTTGCCGGACGCGATTTTTTCTCCCGAGCGCGTTTTTTTCGCCCGTGCGAGTTTTTTTCGCCCGGGCGCAGTATTTTCCCCCCGGGCGAGATTTTTTCGCCCAGGCGTGTTTTTTTTGCCCAGTCGCGTTTTTTTTGCCTGGGCACGCCCAATTGCATTTTTTTTGGCCAGGAGAAAAAACGCGACTGGGCGAAAAAGGAAGAAAATCGCGCTCGAGCGAGAAAAATGCGCCGCGATGAAAAAACGTGACCGGGCGAAAAATCGCACCAGGCGAAAAAAACGCGCTCGGTGGAAAAAATCGAGCCCGGGAGAAAAAAACCGCGCCCTGGACAAAAAAAACGCGACCGGGTGAAAAACAACACGCCCGGCGAAAATAACGCGCCCGGGCAAAAAAAACGTGCCCTGGCGAAAATAACGCGGTCGGGCGGAAAAAAACGCGTTTGGGCGAGAAAAACGCGACCGGGCAAAAAAAAAAAGCGCCCGGGCGAAACAATCGCGCCCGGGCGAAAAAAACGCGCCCCAGTGAAAAAACGCGACCGAGCGAAAAAAACGCGCCTGGGCGAAAAAAACGCGCCCGAGTGAAAAAAAAGTGCCCTAGCAAAAATATGCGCCCGGGAGAAAAAATTGCGTTCGGGCGAAAAAATTACGCTCGGGCGAAATCAACGCGGTCGACCGAAAAAATCGAGCCCGAGCGAAAAAATCGCGCCTGGGCAAAAATATCGCACCGTGGCGCGGGTTTTTCGTCCGGGGGCGCGTTTTTCGCCCGGAAAAAAAGTGCGCGCCTGGGCGAAAAAATTGCGCTTGGGCGAAAAACACGCGTCGTAAAACATATTATGCAATTTAATGCGTTCGACGCTAATATGGATATTTTGAGTTTTATAAAATTATTGTATAATGTCAATACCAATACCAATTCCATTATTCATCCGAACAACTTTTGTGCCTCAATTCTAATTCTGTTGACTGAATTCAATCTTACAGCCGAACAACAAAATTGGAATTATGTATAAAGCCAATTCATGTAGATATTAGTTTTCGTCGAAATGCCAATTCCAGAAAGCCAATTCCGTTCAAACGAACGGACCCTAATCGTTTTCATTATCTCTGATTTTCTGTAATTGTATTTCATTTAAGATTTCATAAGTAAAATCACTTTGACAATCTTTTTGTGCTAAGGAATATTTTTTGGAGAGCTAACGCCCAACGTTAACACTTAACGCCAGACGTTAACAACAGTTAACAAAAAGTTTTGTTTCTCTTGTTTAAAATGGAATCTTCAATACAATCTTTTCTGAGATATCAAAATATATTTTCTTATAAAATATTCATAAACTTTGATCACAAACTTTGATAAATTTAATTAAGATTTAAAATTTCATAAAACTCTTATTCACCCCCCTCTAAGGGCGCCGTAAGATCTAATACGTGGTATCAGAGCGTAGGTTTTTCCAATACGACTTCACAACCGAGAATAATGACGCTTCATGATCTCGCATCTTCTAGAGTGGATAATTTTTATGAAAATGAAAAATCATTGTCCACCATTATTTATGTGTGAAAATTATAATGGGTGGAAAACACTTATGGAAAAAATTCTTAAAACTTTAGATATTGAAGTTTGGAATATTACAATTAAAATGCCCCCAATTATTCTAAATAAAACTGAAATATTTTTAAATGCCAAATCTATGAATAGTCTATATTGTGCTCTAGATCAAAATATTTTCAAACTTATTTATACGCTTCCTACTGATTTTGAAGTTTGGAAATTTCTTGAGAATACTTATAGTCTTCCTTCCACAGATGATGAACAAGAGGAATTCCTTATGGATCCAAGAGAAGAAATCGACGAGGACTCGTGCTTGGAGGAAGATCCATCTAAGAGAGAAACAATATTGAACTCAATTGATGACAAAACATCAAGCAAAAGAGAAGACGGAAACTATAGCAAGGTAAAAAAATCTAAATCTTCTCTTTTTGTAAAAAATTTTATTTCTATATTTCGTGTACTTAAATTTGCTAAACGTAAAATTTCAAAGTTGAAACATGCTATTTCCAAATTACGTTTAGAAAATAAAACTTTAAAAGCAAACGCTAAAGTAGAATCTTATATTGATGTTTCAAATTCTCTTTCATGCTCTTTTAAAAATGCTAAACCTTGTTTTGATTATAATACTTTTAAAGAAGAACTTAGGCATTGGAAAATATCTTTTAACTTCAAAAGAGCATAATGAAAAATTGATAAAAGAAAATGATAATTTAAAGGATAAACTAGAATCATTAAAAAAGTTTATTCAAAATTTTGCATATAATAAAAATTCTTTTATTTCTAGTTTATCAAATTATCAAAAGTCTAAAAGCTTAACTTCATATTATAAGAGTATGTCTATAAGAAAGAATGGAAATGAAAATCATCAAAATAAGAACCAATCATTTAAAACATATTGTAACCCACTCTTTCAACATTCAATTCTTAAGAAAGATCATCACTCTTATAAACTCTCAAAGAATCCATATAATAAAGTTCATTATGATTATCAAAATTAATGTATTTTGAAAAATAATTTGAATAAACATAAATCCCAAATGAATTATTTTTCAAACAACTATTATCACAAAAAGATGTCAAATAATCATAATATGAATTTAAAAGATAAACAACTAAAATATGAATGGAAACCCAAAATTAAAAACGAAACACTAACTCCACTTGTAAAGGGCCATTCATCATTATCTCCCCAAAAGACAACACAATATATTTGGGTACCCAAAGGAACCATCACACTTGGTCCCCTTTCGATACCTAAATCTCTCATTCACTAGGAATCATTGTATTGCATGAAATAGAAATAAATTGAAAATGAAATATCATTACTCTACTTCATGATATGCTTAATTGATTTTTCTTTTATTTATTTTTTTATTTTTGAGCCAACACATTATGATCACTTTGTATATCATGAGATATGACTTTCACATTTTAAGTCTAATATTTAACAAATCAAATTTAATTAAATTGAATATAAAGTCATAAAGTTTTTTAAGTGATCTATCTTTACTTTTTATATGTTTTATCCTTTTTAATATAATTTCATTGCCTATAAATGTCTTATATTATCATTATAAATTGAATGCTAATTTGCTAAATGATATTATCAAGACTAATGAAATTACTTTCAAAATTGGATTTAAATAGACTTTTAGGGGTCTTAGGCTAAAATATTAAATGCACAACTTATTGCATATTTGTCTATTTTTCGTTGCTGCATATAATAGCCCCTATATTGAAAATCATAATCAAGAAAAATCGGAATCAAATAATATAAAAAAATCATGTGTTTTAAATCAAAAATTGTAACTCAAAATTGTAAATAAAAAAACCATGTGTTGCTAACGCCAGACGTTATCACTAACGTTGGCGGTATCATATTTTCCTAAAAATCCGGTTTTCTCTAATTATTATTTTTTGAAAAATTATTTTACTATGTTAAGTATCATTATCTTCTACTTTCAGATACCTTGCATTTGTTTTGTCTAATTTCCACAAATTAATATCAAAAAGAAAATTTACAAAACATTTCAAAATAATTAAAACAATTTGTAGTATAATATTCACTTTACAAGCAGTCACTACATATTAAAAGGATGAATATGAACTATACAATCACCACCATGATCTATTGATATTTTATGCTAAAATTCACTATATTCGTATATCATAATTCATGATCTATCAAGACCTATCTTAAATCAACTAATTCTATCAACCTTAGGAATTATGAAATATATGATTGCGATTGATATTATAGTTTCATATCTTGTTTAGTGTGTGTGATGTGTATCTCTATTGTTTGCATGAATCTCATCATATTTAGACCTTAAAATTAACTTGGCATTAACAAGATGAAATCAAATAGAATTGCCTCTTCATTCTAAGTCTATAAAATTTAAAAACTCTATGTTTGAATACATGCAACTTAATTATATGTTTGTCCATCTTTACATAGTTTTGCACCATATTGTCCTAACTCATCACACTAGCATCATAACTTACCATAGGTAGAAATCAATGTCCATGCTAGTTATATCTTGCAATGCTAAAGTAAATTATATTACTAATATCTGAAAATCATAATTTCCTTTGTAGTTATTTGCATGAATAAAAATTTTCTAAATGGATTTAAAATCAACAATCTTCGATATAAGTGTAAATCCAAAACTAATCATGCAATTATACCATAGTTTATATATTCAAGGCTTACACGCTTAGCATGTCCATAATCATTAAACCCATGACATGTGTCTCACAATAGCGAATGTACAACCCTGTATTCGCCGAGTAGGTTCTCGAGACAAAAAGTATTTCGGAACACCATCCCCGCCCCAACTCACGGGGGGGGGGGGGGGCGAGCTCCTCTCGCCCCGCCCCAACCCAGGGGGGGCGAGCTCCTTTCGCCCCACCCCCAAGCCAGGTGGGCGAGCTCCACTCGCCCCCGCACCCCCAGCAGCAGGGGGGCGAGAACCCAGGGGGGCGAGCTCCTCTCGCCCCGCCCCAACTCAGGGGGGGGGGGGGGGGCGAGCTCCTCTCGCCCCGCCCGAACCCAGGGGGGGCGAGCTCCTCTCGCCCCGCCCCCAAGCCAGGGGGGCGAGCTCCACTCGCCCCCGCGCCCCCAGCAGCAGGGGGCGAGAACCCAGGGGGGCGAGCTCCTCTCGCCCCGCCCCAACTCAGGGGGGGCGAGCTCCTCTCGCCCCGCCCCCAAGTCAGGGGCTAGCTCCACTCGACCCCGCGCCCCCAGCAACAGGGGGGCGAGAACCCAGGGGGGCGAGCTCCTCTCGCCCCGCCCCAACTCAGGGGGGACGAGCTCCTCTCGCCCCGCCCCAACCCAGGGGGGGCGAGCTCCTCTCGCCCTGCCCCCAAGCCAGGGGGGCGAGCTCCACTCGCCCCCGCGCCCTCAGCAAGAGGAGGCAAGACCAGCAGGGGGCCGACCCCAGCCCCAGCAGGGGGGCGAGGGGAGGAGGCCTCCGGCCCCCCTCGCCCCCTCCCCAGCAGAGGGGCGAGACCAGCAGGGGGCCGACCCCCGGGTCTCCTCCCACCCCAGTTAGGAGGGCACGCCGAGCCCCGTGAAGTACCCCCTCGCCCAGTTCCGGGGGGAGGGTTTGGTCTGCGTTTAGCGCTGCAGAACAGCGAGATTTGGCTATTCGCAGGCCAAATCGGGGGGCATTTTGGTAATTTCGCAGGAAGTTTTTGACTATTCGCAGACAAAATCCAGAAATCCTATAAATAGGATCAAGGGGGCACCATTTGGAGGTAAGCTTGTTCTAGGCTAGTTCTCCCTCTCCCTCCCCAAATCTCTCTAGTGGGGTGAGGAGAGCCTCCAGTGGTGCCCAAGCCCGGCTTTGGCTTGGGAGGGGAAGCGCTCAACGATCTTCCGGGTATGTGGTGGGACCTCCTCGCCAAGCCCTTGGTCCAGTTCATAGTTCCAACACCTTCAACCTAGAGCTCTCCCTTGGGGGGAGTAAGAGTTGGCCACCCCTCAACTTGTTGGGGGCCCCGAACTCCACAGAGACCGAGAAATCGGTTTCAACATTTTGGTGCGGTGAGCGTGGAGTGTGACCAACTCAAGAAACTCTCAAGATGAGCTCCATGGACGGAGGTGGAGGAAGATCCGACCCAGGTCACTCGCAACCCCCGGTGGCTGGAGTGACGTTGGAGATGTTCGAAAATCTCAAGCGGGAGGTCATGCAGACCTTGCAGGTAGCATTCGCCTCGATAGGCGAAGGCAGGAGAGAAAGTGGTCCGGAGGCCTCGCCTCAGCAGGTTGGCGAGAACACCCTCGGCCAGCCATCCAGGAAGGAGGTACCAGCGGGGGGGGGGGGGGGGAGGCGTCAGGCCCCCACTCGCCCAGCCCCAAGGGGGCGAGTGGGGAGGCGTCATGCCCCCACTCGCCCAGCCTCAAGGACGCGAGTGGGGAGGGGGCCAGCACCCACTCGCTCAGCCCCAAAGGGGGGCGAGCATAGGAAGTCCTTTGTGTGAGCTGATTCTCTCGGCCCCGATTCCAGAGGGGTTCGGAAGGTTGGAGATGTCTCACTACTCCGGCAAGGATGACCCCGTCCTGCACCTACAGTGGTTTGAGGATATGGTCTCCATCAGGCCCATAACGGACGCTTTCAAATGTCGACTCTTCGCGACAACTCTGAAGGAGAAGGCTAGAGATTGGTTCCACCAGCTCCCTGCGGGATCCATCTATGCCTTCGAAGACTTGCGCCGAGTTTTCCTGCTACGCTTCTCGACGTCAAGGAAGAGGAAGAAAGATGCCGAAGCACTTTTCAAGATCAAGCAAGAGCCAGGGGAGTCGCTGGCTCACTATCTGGAGCGGTTTAGGGAGGAGGTTCTCCTCGTCCAAGAAGTGCCCGGGTACACCCTCAAGCTTGCCTTCACGTTGGGGCTGCGGGAGGGCTTCTTCAAGATGGACCTCAAGAGGAGAGCTCCTTTGTCCTTTGAAGAGTTGATGGAAAGGGTGGCAGAAGAAGTTAAGAGTGAGGAGGCCAACCCGGAGTTCGCGAGAAGGTTGGTCAAGCTGAGTGAGCCAGAGACAAGGCAGCATGGGGGGAAGGGTAGGGGCCCCCAAAAGGAAGTTCGACCAGGAGGAGGCCAACTTCCAGGGAGAGGGGGCCGACCTCCCAGGGTGGAGGCAGGGACCGAAGGCACCCTCTCCACCACCCCAACAAGCCATGGTGATCGGCCACAGAAAAAGAAGAAATCGTAAGGGAGGAAGAGGAGGAGTCCGGGTGGAGATACCTTACTGTGACTTCCACGATGAGGAGGGTCACGCGACATCCACCTGCCCCGAGTTCTTGGAAATGAGGGAGGCAAGACGTCCGAAGTCGCAACGTCATCAGCCAGAGGAGGTCGAGGAGGACCATGCCTGGGAGTAGAAGTCCAAGTCCCGGTCTCCGTGTTTATCTTTTTCTTTAAATCCATGTAGTGTGATGGTTTATTTCCTTAGTTATTCTTGCGTGTAACCGGATGACTAGTATAATAAAAGTTTTTCCAATTGATTTTCCTCTCGGATGGTTCCGCTGACCGGGTTCTCACTAGCTGGCAGGCCAGGTTGACCTCCCAGGGAGGACAAATGATTTTCCCCTCGGATGGTTCCGCTGACCGGGCTCTCACTAGCCGGCAGGCCAGGTTGACCTCCCAGGGAGGACAAGTATTTTCCCCTCGGATGGTTCCGCTGACCGGGCTCTCACTAGCCGGCAGGTGCAGGTTGACCTCCCAGGGAGGCTATGTTCTTCACCCCTCGGATGGTTCCGCTGACCGGACTCTCACTAGCCGGCGGGTGCAGGTTGACCTCCTAGGGAGGCTATGTTCTTCACCCCTCGGATGGTTCCGCTGACCGGGCTCTCACTAGCCGGCAGGTGTAGGTTGACCTCCCAGGGTGGCTATGTTCTTCACCCCTCGGATGGTTCCGTTGACCGGGCTCTCACTAGCCGGCAGGTGCAGGTTGACCTCACAGGGAGGCTATGTTCTTCACCCCTCGGATGGTTCCGCTGACCGGGCTCTCACTAGCCGGCAGGTGCAGGTTGACCTCCCAGGGAGGCTATGTTCTTCACCCCTCGGATGGTTCCGCTGACCGGGCTCTCACTAGCCGGCAGGTGCAGGTTGACCTCCCAGGGAGGCTATGTTCTTCACCCCTCAAATGATTCCGCTGACCGGGCTCTCACTAGCCGGCATGTGCAGGTTGACCTCCCAGGGTGGCTATGTTCTTCACCCCTCGGATGGTTCCGCTGACCGGGCTCTCACTAGCCGGCAGGTGCAGGTTCACCTCCCAGGGAGGCTATGTTCTTCACACCTCGGATGGTTCCGCTGACCGGAATCTCACTAGCCGGCAGGTGCAGGTTGACCTACCAGGGAGGCTATGCTCTTCACCCCTCGGATGGTTCCGCTGACCGAGCTCTCACTAGCCGGCAGGTGCAGGTTGACCTCCCATGGAGGCTATGTTCTTCACCCCTCGGATGGTTCCGCTGACCGGGCTCTCACTAGCCTGCAGGTGCAGGTTGACCTCCCAGGGAGGCTATGTTCTTCACCCCTCGGATGGTTCCGCTGACCGGGCTCTCACTTGCCGGCAGGTGCAGGTTGACCTACCAGGGAGGCTATGTTCTTCACCCCTCGGATGGTTCCGCAGACCGGGCTCTCACTAGCCGGCAGGTGCAGGTTGACCTCCCAGGGAGGCCATGTTATTTTCCCCTCGGATGGTTCCGATGATCGGGCTCTCACTAGCCGGCAGGCCAGGTTGACCTCCCAGGGAGGACAAGCGATTTTCCACTCGGATGGTTGCGCCGACCGTGCTCTCTCCAGCCAGCAGGGCAGGTTGACCTCCTAGGGAGGCAAAGTCTTTTTCCCCCCGAGATGGCCTCGCTAGCCGGACTCTCGCTAGCCGGCAGGGTTAGAGGAACTCTTGGAGAGGCTATATGTCTTTTCCGAGATAACACCGTTAGCCGGATTCCCAGCGACACTCGTCGAATATGCAGGGTTGGACGTTTCTCTCCGAGCGTGTATCTCGCTCGAAAAGAGCGGGGATTGTGTACACCCCTGTATTCGCTGAGTAGGTTCTCGAGACAAGAAGTATTTCGGAACACCATCCCCGCCCCAACTCAGGGGGGGGGGGGGCGAGCTCCTCTCGCCCCGCACCAACCCAAGGGGGGCGAGCTCCTCTCGCCCCACCCCCAAGCCAGGGGGGCGAGCTCCACTCGCCCCCGCGCCCCCAACAGCAGGGGGGCGAGAACCCAGGGGGGGCGAGCTCCTCTCGCCCCGCCCCAACTTAGGTGGGGCGAGCTCCTCTCGCCCCGCCCCAACCCACGGGGGGCGAGCTCCTCTCGCCCCGCCCCCAAGCCAGGGGGGCGAGCTCCACTCGCCCCCGCGCCCCCAGCAGCAGGGGGGCGAGAACCCAGGGGGGGCGAGCTCCTCTCGCCCCGCCCCAACTCAGGGGGGCGAGCTCCTCCCGCCCCGGCCCCAAGCCATGGGGGCGAGCTCCACTCGCCCCCGCGCCCCCAACAGCAGGTGGCGAGAACCCAGAGGGGGCGAGCTCCTCTCGCCCCGCCCCAACTCAGGGGGGGGGGCGAGCTCCTCTCGCCCCGCCCCAACCCAACCCAGGGGGGGCGAGCTCCTCTCGCCCCACCCCCAAGCCAGGGGGGCGAGCTCCACTCGCCCCCGCGGCCCCAGCAGCAGGGGGGCGAGAACCCAGGGGGGGCGAGCTCCTCTCGCCCCGCCCCAACTCAGGGGGGGCGAGCTCCTCTCGCCCCGCCCCAACCCAGGGGGGGCGAGCTCCTCTCGCCCCGCCCCCAAGCCAGGGGGGCGAGCTCCACTCGCCCCCACGCCCTCAGCAGGAGGAGGCGAGACCAGCAGGGGGCCGACCCTGGCTGGGTCTCGCCCAGCCCCAGCAGGGGGGCGAGGGGAGGAGGCCTCCGACCCCCCCTCGCCCCCGCCCCAGCAGAGGGGCGAGATCAGCAGGGGGCCGACCCCCGGGTCTCGTCCCACCCCAGTTAGGAGGGCACACCGAGCCCCGTGAAGTACCCCCTCGCCCGTTCCGGGGGGAGGGTTTGGTCTGCGTTTAGCGCTGCAGAACAGCGAGATTTGGCTATTCGCAGGCCAAATCGGGGGGCATTTTGGTAATTTCGCAGGAAGTTTTTGACTATTCGCAGACAAAATCCAGAAATCCTATAAATATGATCAAGGGGGCACCATTTGGAGGTAAGCTTGTTCTAGGCTAGTTCTCCCTCTCCCTCCCCAAATCTCTCTAGTGGGGTGAGGAGAGCCTCCAGTGGTGCCCAAGCCCGACTTTGGCTTGGGAGGGGAAGCGCTCAACGATCTTTCGGGTATGTGGTGAGACCTCCTCGCCGAGCCCTTGGTCCAGTTCATAGTTCCAACACCTTCAACCTAGAGCTCTCCCTTGGGGGGAGTAAGAGTTGGCCACCCCTCAACTTGTTGGGGGCCCCGAACTCCACAGAGACCGAGAAATCGGTTTCAACAGCGAGGGCGTAGGATTGTGTGCATTAGAGACCTAACCTCTAAGTCATGTCTTGTCCTTAACCGGGGAGGGTTCCAGTAGGGCCTTGCGAGGCACTGTGGGGAAAGAGTGCTAGGTTGAGTCATCTTTTGTATGCATATGAGATTAACACCCCAACCTACGACATGTGTGCAGATCCTCATGCCCATCCGTCACTTAGTACGGTGCTAGAGTGTAGTCATGCAGTTAAGGTATCTTGATCTTAGATATACTTATATTATATTCATTGCATGAACATTATCTCACTCTTTATATTTAAATCATGCATATTATTTTTGTTCTATCTTTGCATTTTGTGTTTGCATATTTTATTATTTTGAGCTTTAATGATTTTACAAAACACAAGTATTTGAAAAATCACCAAAAACATGCTAAAAGAGCTTTCAAATCTAATCAATATACTCTGAAATTTCAACTGAAGGAATGTCTCTTTATAATACAAATGAATTGTGAAAAATGTTTTTCAAAACATCAAAATTTGCAGTTCTGTCTTGGCGTTAGCTCCTTTGCTCCAAATTTTTTTTTTGAATAATTTCTGGTATTATTTTAATATTTTTTGTGTGTTTTATTTCTCTGTTTGTAAAAAGTTTTCTATCTTTTTATTTCCTTTAAAACAAAAATTTATTTTTTTTCAAAAAAATATGTATTTTCTCATGCATTATTTTGGGTGTATCTCTCTGTCATAGAATATCATTTACTGAAAGAGCTATTAAAGACTTCTATGTTTTTCAGAGAATATATATAAAAAAAACAAATACAAAATTACAAAATAATTTCAAAAAACAAAAATATGTTTTTTTTCTTTATGTGTGTTTATTGTTTTGTGCATATATAAAAATTTAAAAATTTATAAAAACTGATTATTATTCATTGTCATTGTCAAGGATGATTAGTTATATCAATTAAAGATTAAATACAATGTTTAATTTAACTTTCAAGTTTCTTAAAAAATATTTTTTTGTATTTATCATGCCTTGAAAATTATCTTGTTATGTGCAATGAAATTGATTGTAGATAAACATGTGTAAAAACGCTTAGCATGCCTCTAAGTATAAGTAATGTATTATATTTGATAATGATTCATTCACTCACTTATTTTTGATAACTTACATGTGTTTACAATCTTATTCTTACATGATTGTATAATGTAATAACATAAGTAATTAAAATGCTTAAATAGATAACCTACACAACATTGAATTGGTTATTACAATTCTTTGTCTTTCATGCACTTATTCTTTAGAGAAATGTGGTTTAAAATGCTATGTTTGCAAAACAAGTGAATTCGGAGTCCTTAGTCACTAAACTAAAAAACAAATAATAAATGACAAGGAAAACTCTACCAAGCACTACTCACCCTCCTGATAAGTCTTAATGAGCATTGTGAGGTTGAACACCTTGGCTAAGAATTGTAAAGTGTCTTGTAGCAAACATTTATACATCACTTCTCTTAGTACACCGGATCACAAATAAAATTTGAAAATAATGCTGAAAAGTATAAAAGTGATCCCCAAACACTACTTTGCACCCTGATAAGTCTTAATAAGCATTGTGTGTGCAGAACACCTTGGTAGTTATACTCTTTATTCATGTGCATTGAAATATTGTGGAGGTAATAGTATTTGTGTATTTTAATGTTATGTTATTTCATTATATATGTCATATGTTTTTGATTGATTCACTTGTATACTTTATCAAAGCACTACTTTGTACACATCATTATCTTTCATAAAACTCTTACTCCTGAGAATTGGATCCTAATGCTCATCTACTCAATTCTCTACAAACTTAAGTAGTATACTGAATGAAGATGACTCTCTGGAAAGAGAGCTAACGCCCCGCGTTAGTTGTTAACGCGGGGCGTTAACTTCCGTCGAGAAGGAATCCGTCAAGAAGAAATGTCGTCGAGAACGAATCCGTCGAGAAGCCAGAGACAACGCCAACGTTGACTCTTAACGCCCGCATTGAGTCCACAAACTGCCACGATCTTGACGGTTGTGCGATTTCAGCCACGACATTACGATCACTAACGCCGACGTTAACTCTTAACGCCACGCGTTAGCTCCCGTGGCTATTTAAAGTACAACTCCTCTCATTCTATGTGAGATGATTCCAGAATTCTAATAATTTTAATAGAAGCTCGTGTACAACATTTGAGTGATCTCCTTTGGGCTATCATGAAGATTTAAAGAGGATTTTGAAGGAGAAGGTCTACAACGCATATCCCATACGAAGGACGATCGTTTCAAGAACGCCAACATCTACATCGCATTCGTCTTCACCTTCAGAATTTCTTGGGGAGTTTCTTTTTACTTTATCTTGTAAACTTTTACTTTTCCTTTTGTAATTTGTGTGGAGAAATCGTTCGGGGAGAACGCTGGATTCTGGGAAGGATTCCGTAGGTAAATTCGCCGCGGTTGTTGGCGACTAGGTCCTTGTGCGGCTTAGGGTGTAATTCGCCGCCTTGTGCGTGGCGACTAGGTCGAGGGTAGACCTAGGGGGTGGCTAGAAGCCTTATCTAGTGATAGATAGACTATAGTCAACCGGTCCTTCTCCAATAAAAAGTGTTTTTACATATTCTCGCCTTAATTTCTAGCGTTATAGAAATCAAACATTTGTGTATTCAATTTATTATGAAATAAATCATGTTTTTTAATGTTCTATTCAATTGATTTTATTTCCTTTTCAAGAATGTTTTAATTTATATTTTCATTAAAGTATTAAAATTAACATTTGTGTAATTATCTTTGAAATACAATAATCGTTTTCATTATCTCTGATTTTCTGGAATTGTATTTCATTTAAGATTTCATAAGTTAAATCACTGTGGCAATCTTTTTGTGTTAAGGAATATTTTCTGGAGAGCTAACGCCCAACGTTAACACTTAACGCCAGACGTTATCAACAGTTAACAAAAAATTTTGTTTCTCTTGTTTAAAAAGGAATCTTCAATACAATCTTTTCTGAGATATCAAAATATATTTTCTTATAAAATATTCCTAAATTTTGGTCACAAACTTTGATAAATTTAATTAAGATTTAAAATTTCATAAAACCCTTATTCACCCCCCCTCTAAGGGCGCCGTAAGATCCAACAAGCTCAAGCAGCAATCGAGGGTCAACGAGCTCTTCAATCATTGAGAGGATCAAACGGGCAGAGTTTGACTGAGATCTTAGCGTCCGCGTGTGTTGAGGTCGACGAGGTCAGGAGCGAACACCAGCTTTGGTCGATGAGAGCTGAGTATGTGAGCTCGAAAAATAATATGGCCGAACGAGTGAGCTCAGGTGTGAAATGGAGTGCTCAAGCAGCGTAAGTGAGGGAGCTCAATCACTCGTGCTAGCTAGGTGAGAGTGCGAGACGAGTCTTCAAGAATCGTAATCTGGCTCTGATGAAGAACATGTACACATATTTATAGTTATGAGGAATGACACCACAACTCCTATTCACATTGTGAGACAAATCTATACAAGATAAACAGACTCCCAATGAGCCATTGCATGCGGGCTTTTGTATTGGTGTTTTATGCATCTTTTTTCTTCTATACATTACATTATTATATTGCGAAATCATTTTTTGTAGTTTTCCTGTATTATGACATCCCAGCCTCGAGAAACTACTCTTGTACTGTAGCATTAACCAAGTTTTCTTCGGATTGCAGCGACCAGCAGAATCCGATGTGATAGTGATCCCATGTATCAAGTGAATATTTTTCATTTTTGGGTTTCTGAATTCTTCTATGTTTTGCATTAGAGGCATATAAAAGAAAGCTAGGCTATAATGAAGAAATCAGTAAATATTTTTTGTACCATTAAAATTCTTGATTATCTTCTCTTGGATGAAGATTGTATTTATTGGTTTGATTTTTTTAAAATTTTAAATTTGTAAAATTTTGCATTATTCCTCCTTTATTATAATCGTGAATCTAATTAGACACTCTTATAGATGTTTCCAAGAACCCGGAGTTGCTGAAGAAGCTTGCTTCAATGTTGGAAGACGGAGATGATTTCGACTGTCCCGTCTGCCTTTCTCCGCCAACCAAAACCATTATAACGTGCTGCGCCCATATCTTCTGCCAATCATGCATACTAAAAACCCTGAAGACCCTCAATCCCCGTTGTCCCATCTGTCGGCAACCTCTGTCCAAGTCCGAACTTTTCTTGGCCCCACCGCCGAAGGCTTCAGATGAGAATCCCACTACAGAATTCTGTGGCACGCCGGTATCATCCAAAACCTTGGCCTTGCTGAATCTCCTACAGGAATCCAGGAGGGAGAAGGATTCAACCAAATCCGTAGTATTTTCGCAATTCCGAAAGATGCTGATCCTGTTAGAAGAGCCACTGCGAGCCGCCGGTTTTCATTTCCTGCGTATTGATGGCTCAATGACGATGAAAAAAAGGGGCGAGGTGATGAAGGAGTTTGGATCGTATGGGCCAAATTCTCCAACAGTGTTGTTAGCCAGCCTCAAAGCAGCGGGTACGGGGATAAATTTGACGGCGGCGTCGAGAGTGTATTTGGTGGAGCCATGGTGGAATCCGGCGGTGGAGGAGCAGGCGATGGACAGGGTGCACAGAATTGGACAGCTGGAGGAGGTGAAGGTAGTAAGGCTGATTGTGAAGGATAGTATTGAGGAGAGGATACTAGAGCTTCAGGGTAGGAAGAAGAAGCTTGCTGGAGGAGTTTTTAGGAAGAAAGCTGCAAGGGAACAGAGAGAAATGCGAGTCGACGATATTAGGACCATGCTCTGCCTGTGAGGATGTTCGTTCTAGAACTCACTGTTCTTTTTTTTTTGCGCACTCGAGATTTGTTGAATATAACAATAGCACCTATAGATTATGTGGGAAGTGACTGCGTTCACAACAAATAGCTTTTTTGTACTTGTATCTATTAATGGTGCAGATCTGAAGAGATTGGTAGTTTTTCTGTTTGATTTTGTTATCAGAAAAGCAAATTCGCCTATTCTCTCTGTTGTCCTGATAACTTATGATTCAATCTTTTGTTAACCTTGAATCTTTGATTGTGTGCATTGGTTCTATCTTTTTATGGGGCGTAGTCAGCCAAAATTTCCCTGTCTGTCTATTCAATAGATTAAGTATAGTCAGTTTTAGGGTCAAAATTTGGCCATTGGAGTAATAAGTGGATTTACTGTGGCGTGGCTACCTCTGAATGCTAATGCATATCATCTTTGTGGTTTGTTCTCATTTGGCTATGCAGCAGTCAGGGGTTAAGCAGAATGTTTGTAGGCGCGAATCATTGGAAATCCTGTGGATCATGATCACCGGTTGTGTACCACGGGGCGGTTTGGCATTCAGCGGACACATAGTTGTCACAGTTTTGATGCGAAGCATGTTTTCTGAGGAGATATAGGGGCCTGATTGACCCAGTTCATTTGAGATGTAACAGGTATAATGTCAGTTTAAAGGCTCTATTTTCCTCAGGATGGGCACTGCTCGTGTGGAGGCTCCGCAAGCATGAGTGGTGGAGACCAGCCCCGATCGGGTCGTCGCAAAAGTGCCCGACGTCGCGCCCGACCGGACCTTTACCGGCCCTAAGTTTCACTGTTCTTTTAATTGTAACTTGTTGTGTTTGTGTTATTTGCAATTATATGATGAGCAAAATTATATATATATAATTTCATAAATATTTATATATTTACATATATATGAAATTATATATATATATATGATATGTTAAGAAGCAATGAAGTCCGGTTCAGCCTCTCAGTTAAGATCCGTAATAATTCGTAATGGG
This sequence comes from Dactylorhiza incarnata, assembly GCA_033032865.1. Lineage (NCBI taxonomy): Eukaryota > Viridiplantae > Streptophyta > Magnoliopsida > Asparagales > Orchidaceae > Dactylorhiza > Dactylorhiza incarnata. The sequence goes on from JAWHQI010000028.1 coordinate 14,712,798, forward strand.
TATTTTATTTTCCGTGAGCAGTAATTAGGATGTGGCGTTGCTTCCCCCTGTCAGTTGCTGTCGTTTTATTTTCTTGTTGAAGATTGATTGGTAGGTTTAAGAAGTTCTGTGTGTGTTAATTTGGATTCCCGTTGAAGATGAACAGAGAAATTTATTTGTGGTATTTGTATTCCGAGTGGAGTTCAGTAAATGAAGTAATTGTCTCCGTTATCTGCTTATGATCGATGAACATATGAATTATTAAGGTTGTTGTTGCTTGGTGAAGTCCCGTAGGAGTTTTATTCAGGAGAAGATAAACAGTAACATTAGAATGTTACTGTCCACGTTTAATTTAATATTGCTGTAGGTGAACGTTTTAAATACTTGCTTCCGTGGAGCCTCTTTTGTGAATAGTGAGTGAAGTTTAGTTCTTGTGTTAGAGATTACGGGGAACCACTTTCGTGTGAGAGAGTGAGTGAATTTATGTTGTTTAGTTTGTGGCTTTCTTACACTAGTGAGTGTTTGAGTTTCCGCGGAACCACTTTCGTGTGAGAGTGAGTGAAATTTCTCCTTAGTGCCTTGTGCGATAGCGGCCGACTTCGGAGCGGGAGATCGAAGGTGACGAGGAATTCCTCGCGGGATCGCCGTCGACTTCGATTGCGGAAAGACGACTCTTTCCGTGGGTAACTTGTTCCTTTCTCCTCCTTTGTGTGCATCTAAATTTTCTCCTTAGGATATTAGACTCATTGTTGGGTTTTCGCTCGGATTTTGTCAGCGAACGCTACGTCGAAAACTCCAAACGGAAACGTATTTGGAGTTCACGATATCCGTTTGCTACAACAAGGGGAACGGAACGAAAGTTGCGAACTCCTTTCCCCGGATTTAGAATTGAACCATAATTTCAAGAAATTTCATTTTGAACAAAATTAGTAATTTTATGCTTTTACAAAATCTTGTTGCTTAGTTTCTTAAAGTTCGTGCACGCCCGCTCTAATTTCGAATTTAAAAAAAAAAAAATTAATTAAATTGCACGCATTTAGGGTTTCTTAGAACTAGCCGACAGGCGCGCAAACCCTACGCGCCGTCCTGCATCAATTTGGTATCAGAGCGAGGTTCCGAAATTTTTCTAAATTTCGAAATCCGCCCTGCGTAGAATAGGAACCCGCATAGCATTTTAATTTTTCAAAAAAAAAGTTCTTATTGTATTTTTAGCATAATCATCCCTTTTAATTGTATGCGTGCATGCATCTGCGTAGTGGTAGGTTAGTGAGTATGAGTTCACCACATCACACTCCACCTGAACATCCTCCAGAGGTAAACTCAGAGATGCGTCGAGTTGACCGTGGCCAAGCGAGTCGTGTGAACGAAGGGACGGAGCCACCCCAGTGGTTTCTACCTTTCGCCCACCAAATGACAGCGTTAACCGAGAGTGTCTATCAAGTGCGAGAAAGATTTAAAAACCTTAGTGGTAGGATGAATAGCCTAGAGGTACCCCCTCGAGGTTCAATGCCACCTCCCATTCGAGATTGGCATTCCATTAGACCCCATCACAAAACCCCACACCACTACCTAGAAGGGTCTACACATTGGAGAAATCCTTTATTTGAGGATTACGAGTCCATTTACACTCACCCCCATGGAGCCCGCACTCGAGTGGATCATGTTGATCCACCGACACCATATTATGAGGGTAGAGTTCAGTATCACTCCAGTTACCGATACTACACGTCACCTTTATATGAGGAAACTGAGTCGTTATATGCGCGACCACCCCCACACGTTCGTAGGACTCACGTCCAACCACGGGCACGACATGATCATGTTATGGACGATCATCATGATTATCCTCAAGAATCTTGTAGAGGTCACCCTCGTCAAGTGTACACTACACGTTGTGATCCTTCTAGTGTTCCGAAAACGAACATGATGGTGTCCATTAAGGGTCGACGAGAGCACTCCTCTTCCCACGGCAGGGAAATTTCACCCACTCTGCCTGATATTCTAGTACAGGATGTGTGGAGTCAACCCCCACGAGAGTCTGCCCCACTTAGTGAGATCACCATAGAGACTATATCTACATTGAGTGAAGACTTTTCACATACTTCACCCGAGATTCTAGATTCACTATTGAGTGAAGAACTTTCGTGCACCCCACCCGATAGCGCACCGAGTCACATCACGACTGAGAGCCGAGAGCTTTGTAGTGACCTCGAAGTTGCCACCTCTCCCTATTCCGGGAGCACGACCCTTTCTGATGGTTTACTTCTGGAGGACCATCACTCTACTGATGGGTTCTTTGACGACCCTCCTATTGAGCCTCCAGATGAACCACCTCGGTCATGTATAGTTGAGATACCTGTGAGTAATACCCTTATGAATCCCAAGACATGGATACCTGCTCCATTGTCTCCCTTGATGTCACTAGTGCCTCAAAGAGATGATTTTGAGTGTGACATCTATATAGTGAGGCTTGATCGTAAACATTTGATCACTCGCACTCTAGATGAGTTATGGGACGTACCACCTACTCACTTCATTCTAGAGTCGCGTCTTATTATCGGTGCATATGGTTATCACTTTGAAGACCATCGTATTCGCGATGAGTTTTCATATGTCTCACCTGGTGAGCCTCCTGATGCCTCACATTCCCTTAGTAAGTTTATTACGATGGTCACACTTCACGGGCATTATCATTTATATGAGAGCACTCCATATGTTATTGGAGCTTATACCGGTACTCGTCACATTTGTGACGAATTTTATTATACCCCTCCCGGTGAACCCCCAGATGAACCACATATGGGTTCACCACACATTTGGGATGTATCTATCCTTAGTTGCATAGTCGAGTTTGAGGGTGCACTCGATGAATCGTTGATTTTATATCTTATCACCGATGTCTCTGATTTTCACTTGAATGGTCATCGCCCGCGCGATGAAGTCTTTTATGAGCCACCTTCCGAGCCTCCTGATCACGTACCTATCTCAGGAGTTGCTTCTAGTATCTAAAACCTCCGGTTTGTGGAGCTAGTCGTGTCAGTAGTTCATCATTTGCATTTGCATGATTTGCGTGAAAAATGAGCGGAAATTGCATAGTACTTTTGACGTAAATGCAACTCAAGCTAACAGGCATAAAAGAGCTACAAGTTTCAAAATGGATGACTTGGTGATGGTTCGACTAAATCCGAAACGGTTACCTTCGGGTATCGTAAAGAAGTTAGCTGGCCGTAGAACTGGACCCTTTAGAGTGGTCAAGCGGATTGGGCAAAATGCGTATGAACTTGAGATGCCTTCCGTTTGGGGAGCAAATCTGGTTTTTAACGTAGCCAATCTGACTTTATTCCACGATTACCCGCATGAGTCTCTAGATTTTCCATTGCCTTCTCCTCCATTTGATTCTTCTGGGTTGGTGAGTGTTAGTAAGGAGTCACATTCAGGACACACTAATTCTCATTCAGTTTACTGACACACCATCTGCAGTTCTACCGTTTTCCACTGACAGTTTTCAGGCTGAGCATGAGACACCAGGTGATTCTTACATACCAGTTCCCAGAGCCACTGATAGACTTCCGTGACAGATCTTGGTTCCCGAGCAGATATTGGATGACGAGACAGTGACCACTACTGATGGTGGTTTTCAGAGATATTTGGTTCGTTGGCATGGCAGACCAGAGACCGAGACCAGCTGAGTTTTGGCCGAGGAGTTACATCATATGGATGTTGATCTTCTACAGCACTACCACTCAGAGCACTCACCAGAGATGAGTGATTTCGAGAGGGGGAGAGTTGGTGGAGACCAGCCCCGATCGGGTCGTCGCAAAAGTGCCCGACGTCGCGCCCGACCGGACCTTTACCGGCCCTAAGTTTCACTGTTCTTTTAATTGTAACTTGTTGTGTTTGTGTTATTTGCAATTATATGATGAGCAAAATTATATATATATAATTTCATAAATATTTATATATTTACATATATATGAAATTATATATATATATATGCTATGTTAAGAAGCAATGAAGCCCGGTTCAGCCTCTCAGTTAAGATCCGCCGCTCAGCCTCCCGGTTCAGTCCGCACGCGCCCGTTAGGGCTCAGCCGGGCATTCTCCCGTCAATGGCGCTACTCCAGGAGAAGCTCCCGCACGAGTTCTGCCATGGAAAGCACGACCCCTCCCTCCCGACGGTTTCAGCAGTCGACTACAACAACCGACCACGTTCCCGCACCAGTTCCGCTCCGCCGAATCTTCGATCAGACCGGCTTCCTCCATGACGCCGACGGTTGGTCCTCTTTAAAAAGGGAGGTTTTGAGTTCTGCAGGGCGGCGAAGATTGTTGAGGAATTCTGAAAATGAAATTACTGTGTTTCCCCTCTGATGAGAGAGATGATGAATAGTGCTTAGGAGTTGTAGGTGTTAGGCGAAGGTTGGAGATCTGAAAGAATTCGTAATGGGTATTTTATTTTCCGTGAGCAGTAATTAGGATGTGGCGTTGCTTCCCCCTGTCAGTTGCTGTCGTTTTATTTTCTTGTTGAAGATTGATTGGTAGGTTTAAGAAGTTCTGTGTGTGTTATTTGGATTCCCGTTGAAGATGAACAGAGAAATTTATTTGTGATATTTGTATTCCGAGTGGAGTTCAGTAAATGAAGTAATTGTCTCCGTTATCTGCTTATGATCGATGAACATATGAATTATTAAGGTTGCTGTTGCTTGGTGAAGTCCCGTAGGAGTTTTATTCAGGAGAAGATGAACAGTAACATTAGAGTTACTGTTCACGGTTAATTTAATATTGCTGTAGGTGAACGTTTTAAATACTTGCTTCCGTGGAGCCTCTTGTGTGAATAGTGAGTGAAGTTTAGTTCTTGTGTTAGAGATTACGGGGAACCACTTTCGTGTGAGAGAGTGAGTGAATTTAGGTTGTTTAGTTTGTGGCTTTCTTACACTAGTGAGTGTTTGAGTTTCCGCGGAACCACTTTCGTGTGAGAGTGAGTGAAATTTCTCCTTAGTGCCTTGTGCGATAGCGGCCGACTTCGGAGCGGGAGATCGAAGGTGACGAGGAATTCCTCGCGGGATCGCCGTCGACTTCGATTGCGGAAAGACGACTCTTTCCGTGGGTAACTTGTTCCTTTCTCCTCCTTTGTGTGTATCTAAATTTTCTCCTTAGGATATTAGACTCATTGTTGGATTTTCGCTCGGATTTTGTCAGCGAACGCTACGTCGAAAACTCCAAACGGAAACGTATTTGGAGTTCACGATATCCGTTTGCTACAACAAGGGGAACGGAACGAAAGTTGCGAACTCCTTTCCCCGGATTTAGAATTGAACCATAATTTCAAGAAATTTCATTTTGAACAAAATTAGTAATTTTATGCTTTTACAAAATCTTGTTGCTTAGTTTCTTAAAGTTCGTGCACGCCCGCTCAAATTTCGAATTTAAAAAAAAAAAAATTTAATTAAATTGCACGCATTTAGGGTTTCTTAGAACTAGCCGACAGGCGCGCAAACCCTACACGCCGTCCTGCATCAATGAGGCAGAGCGACGCAAGCTGCTGCAGCAGCTTTGCCCGGAGCTGCTGCAGTATGTTGCCTAGAGATGAACTTCTTTATTCTTTTTATACATATAAGCAATCATGTTTGAGATACCCATGTGCCTCGACATGAAGCTATAATATATCCTCCGTTCGTCATCTCTATAAAAATGTCACATTAAATATAAAACTCAACAATATTTGATGGTACGATGATACACTTTTTAAAATTAAATAAAGCGTAGCAGCTAAATTCACTTACCAAAAGTTTTAAATTTTGTAATAATAAAGAAGCTTAAAATTTGAAAGTGGAATGTTTACACGAAAAATATTTTTTCCATATATATATATACATATATATATATAGATATATGTATGTGTATAGATATATGTATGCGTATATATATGTATATATATGTGTGGGATGCACGGGGCTCCGCCCTTACGGTCAATTGTGATGGTACTCCGATCACGACAGGCACGGAGCTCCGCTTCTATCAATTAATTAATACATTTAAAATAAACACACTTAATTAATTAATGGTGAAAATGGTTATACACAAATTTTAATTTTTATTAAAAAATTCTCATCATGATTTATATATTATTATATTATTAAATTTTCATTATTACTTTTTCAAATTAAATTGACTAGTTTTCATCATTATTTTTTCAAATTAACTTTAATAAAGCTGACGTGCCTAATGACACTACCATAGTCGATATAGGAGCTCAACTATTTTTTTTTCAATTTTATGTTTTCCATCGTTAATTTTAATTTGGAAATAGAGTGTAATTAATTAAATGTGTATTGTATTTTATATTTTTTTGAAGTATATTATAATATATTTTAATATTAGATGAAAACAATATGGCTATATTTGACAGTTTTGAATGTTTCGTTGAAAACAACTTTTTTCCTTTTAATATTGTAAAAATATATAGAGTCAGAGTGCGTATAACGAAGTATTTATAGGCTTTATATTGGACTACAAAATTAATCATGGTCTTCCAATTTAGACTTATCCCTCACCAGATCCCCTATGCTGACACTCCCCTCTTGTGAGTCGGTTTCTTGGTTTAAATTTTTTTTGTGCGGTGAGCGTGGACTGTAGCTAAAGGAAAAAATTCTTGCAATAAGACATCATGGCTCACGGTGACGAGCAAGAGAATGAGCTCGACAACTCGAGAGTTGAAAATGAGTTTGTCACTCAGGCTAATTTCGCGGACTTCAGCTAGAGGATGGAAGATACGTTGTGAGCTCTGCTCGCTCCTTGCGCCGAGGTCACGACGACCTTGCCTCGCTATGTCACTTCTTCTGAAGAAGGGGAGCAGTCTCTGCGACCTGGCAAGGAGGTAGCCTAGACGAGCCTGAGCGACTTTAGTAGTCGCTAGGTCAGTAGGTCCACCAACGAGCTCACATAGGATTCATTTTCGCGAGGTACCCCAACGAGCTCCCATAGGATTCATTTTTGCGAGGTTGAACCTCGGTGAGTTCCCAGGGAGCTCGCTTTTGCGGGATGGAGCCAGATCGCCGCCCGTCAGTTCGCTAGTATGTGCCCCAAAGTCCATTCCGCGACCAGATCTTATCAACCCATGTTCCATAAGGGTTCAGAGAGCCTAATATGAGTTACTATATGGGGAAAGATGACTACATTCAACCCCTGCAATGGTTCGATGATGTTGTCTCCATTCGAATTATGATTGGCACTTTCAAGTGGAGGTTCTTCACAATTACCTTCAAAGGGATGTCAAGGGACTGGTTTCACGAGTTGCTAGCAAGTTTTATATACTATTTTGAAGACTTGCGCCGTGGGCTGATGTTTTGCTTTGTGACATCCAAGAAAAGGAAGAATGGCCTGATGTCCCTCTTATGTCCACAACTACTAGGAATCTAAAGTACTGAAAAATGAGGTACTCTACCTTAAGGCCTTACAAGGCTTTCAAGTAGTGTAAAAGTAAAACTAAAGAAAAGCCCAAACATGGGAGAAGAGACCTCCAGCTTCACAACACAACTTGGGCTCTGACCCATCTGACCCACTACGCTCAGCTACGAGCTACACCACTTGAAACCAAGAACAAACAGTCGACAAATGAAGGTCAACATGGGGTTGACCAATACAATGTAACTACCCCTCCCCCGGCCATCCTAGCGGACTCCGGGGCGAGCACATCTCTCTACCGCAAGTATGCACGAAAACCAAAACATGCAAACAAATAATAAAGGGACATACTAAGAGTCACCTTCCAAACCACCAAGCACGGGTCATGAACACCCAAAAATCACATGACCTAAATAATAAGGATAAGCAATCTAGGAACCACAATGTGAGGCGTAAGATAATCTTTCATCATCAATCGTAGCGACTTGAGGGACAAAACCTACAATTATCCTACAAGGAGTGATAGAGGACTAGTTTGCCCCACGCCCTCAAACATAGTGATAGGAGGGTCAAACCTACAACCATCAAAACAAACGTGATAGGAGGGGCCTACTTGATCTGTGTCCTCGAACATTGCGACATGTGGAACTCATAACCCATGCACAACTTTCTATTAGGAGCGACAGAGGACTAGTTTACCCCACACCCTCAAACGTAGAGACATGAGGTTAGACCTACAACCATCAAAGTAAACATGATAGGGGACCCTACTTGACCCGTGTCCTCGAATACATCAACAGGGGAAGACAAAACCTATAACTGCCATAATAAAGGGATATGGAACTAGTTTGGGGAACACAACCTAAAACTGCCCTTTTTGAAGCGGCAGAGGATTGGTCTGGGGGAATACAACCTACAACTGTCCTTTTTGAAGCGATAGAGGACTGGTCTGAGGGAATACAACCCACAAAATCCCTTTTTGAAGTGGCAGAGGACTGGTCTGGGGGAATACAACCTACATCTGCCCTTTTTGAAGCGGTAGAGGACTAGTTCGGGGGGAATACAACCTACAAATGTCTTTTTTGAAGTGACAGGGAACTGGTTTGGCCCATGTCTCCGATCGTAGATTCTAAGCATAGCCCTACGCGGCTCTAACATACACAGACAACGTGTCGACAACCTTCATGAAGAAAGCTCACGAATTCCCATAATCACTACAACAAGTAGCACGACACATTCTCATTCTAGCACCTAGGGCTATTCACAATGAACATCACATAACATCACCGATCCGGGCTTATCTCCACGAGTAGGCTTCACACAATATGCTTAAATCCTGACTCGCACGTCGGATCACTAACACACATTTATGTCGGGGACGGACACAATCGACCCGGTGGTTTGCAATGAAACGAGGGAAACACACTCCACATCCAATTGGAGGTCGGTGGCCCTCCTAAGCAAAGTAATAGCAGAAAACTACACGCCCTGGCGGAGTCTCCGCTCTCTGTCGTGTAGTAGGAGAGGGAATCTATGTGCAGTCACACAAATATACATGCCCTGGCGGAGTCCCAATCCTCAACTGGAATAGTGTGAGGGGACTCTCATTGCACAACATAATCAAAAGTACAAAACAACGGTCCTACGACTTAGGAAAGGAATCCTTACACTTGGCGCATGCTGCGGAGCCATGGAAATGATCGTAGAGGCTCCCTCTTTGCGGATCCATACTCCTCTCGATGATTTAAGCTCTGAATCAACTCTCCTGTAGAGATTTCAGCAACAAACTTCCTTGGTACGGGCTTCTTCGGCAACCCTTCACGACGACTAAAACTCATCCCCCTTCCGCCGACCACCGCGAATGATAAGTGGAGCTCTCCGGAAAGGGAAGATTTTAATAACCACCATGCCAACAACCCTATCTCTTGGTCAGACAAGAGGAAGAACAACTCACAGCCAAAAATGAAGCTCCAACGAGAGGAGGTCGACTGAAATGAAAGAGGATTTCTTATTATAGGCCTCAACATTGTTAGCCAAGGCATACACGTCAAGGAGACAGCAGTAGGGTTCAGTGTAAGGGATCAACAAGATCACACACCTCCCACTCCTTCTCTACAGTGAAGAAAACGAAGGGACTTAACATGGGGTTGAGTGGCTGCTAGCTCTCGATCGACCTAAGTCACGGGTAGAGTGAGAGAGAGAGATCGAGGGGAATCCTTGTGGCTGCTCACACAAAAATAAGGGGGGGGAGAGATAGACAGGTCGGGTAAAGGGAAAGGAGGGGGATTTAAGGTTTTATTTAAACCTAACTGAAATCGGTTGTTCGTAGACCTTGCCCTCTATATGCACCCCAAATATAGATTTTATTTAAAATCAAGGCATTACATTCACTCTGCATCTTGCACTCACATTCAACTTGCAGGAAGGTCTCTTCAAGCTCGAAGTTAACAGAGATCCTCTAGTGTCTTTTGAAGATTTGATCGACCGGGCGGGTTGGTTCATAGAAGGAAATAATTCGAACAATAATTTCTTAGCAAAGCTTACACGGCTAACCAGAGCAGAGGAAGTCAAGTCCCATGATGGGGGAGGGAGGATGGAGCATAGGAGGCAGGAGGAGCCGATGAGGCAGGAAACATCCTATGAGACCCATGAGAGATTTCTCCCCAGAACGACAAGTCCGTTTCAACCTCCCGAAAGGCGGTAAGGAGGTGGAAGGAAAAAAAGGTCCCCTCCCCGAGAGGCCATGATAATTGCTCGCTAAGGAGGAAGGACCCATGGAAGGAATTAATATCGAAGGAATCAACGCACGAGCATTCTCCTTTACTGCGACCTACATTAGGTTGAGGGACATGCCACCACGACATGTATGGAGTGTTGGAACATGCGTTCCACATCTCTTAGGTTGAGAAGAATAAATCCCATTATGTATTTGATCAAGCTTGGTTTGTGTTTATAGTGTGCGGGAAATATAATATCATTTTGAATGCATACAAGTAAATGCAATACAAAAATGGACATTGTGCTTTGAAATTTGTCCTATAGTGGGGCGGTATCATCTACCGATGGTAGTAGTGGTCGTGAATGTGGGACAACTAACAAAAGACATTCAAATGAAAACATTAGCGGGAGAACCAGAGCTAACTTGTAAAGAGGATAACGCGTAGCGTTAACCCTAATGCACGGCTGTAACTAAATGGAAAGTCTGACAATCTTCTATCTGATTGATGAGCCAAATTGAGCATGTGATCCATCTATTGGCAGGAGCGTATATTGTGCTAACGCGGTGTGATAACCCTATCAGTGCGTGGTAGCTGTTGCCTAAAGTACAAAACACGCTTAACATTATTGAACGGCTGTCGCGTCAAAATCTTACCATTTTGGGTATCGCGGGGCGGTAACACCTACCGCCGATGCTAGCTCACAAAATCTATTTAAAAGGCCGCTATGCTCTTTCATTTCAAGGACGATCAAGCTACAACTCCGAAGATATTTGTGTTAGGCCTCGTCCAAGACATTCAGAGCCATCCCTACCACACTCTTGATCATTAAAGGGAGATCTCGAAGGAGGAGTATGCAACATCCCCACTCCAATTAGACCCCCAATGTGAATTAGGTCATGACAAGTGTCATGACATGTGACATAGGACAAGGAATTGACCATGGGAACCTTAGGTGACTCAGGCTTCATTTGGGAGAGCGGCTGCGGTTGTGAATGGAATGGTTGTAAATGAAGGTTTGTAAATGGAGCTATTGGAAACTGAATGCTACAAATGAAGATCTGTTTAGATAGTCTGTGTTTGCAGAGCTTTTCAGAACAGAGAACCATTTGCTAAAATAACGGTGTGATATTCTTGTTATTAATTTTTGTTCATTCTGTCAATGCAGAATTAATTAGCTTAAAAAACACATACATAAAATAGAAAAACATATATACATAAATGTTGCATTAACTCGAAATACATGCAATCATCAACGTAGAAAAACACGTATACATCAACGTATGCAAAAACTCCAAATACGTTCAAGCTCTGTGTAGTTGTTCGACAATGGATTCACGCAGCGCCGACATCTCATCAACACCTACTCGAATCCCTCTGGCATAATCTCCACTTGAGCTTTCATTAATTTGGCTTGTTCTTCTTTGAAGGCCCGTAGGGTAAATCAAATGCTCGTCTTCATCACAAGCTCGAAAATGAGCGTCTGAGCGGGATGAGTGCCTACGAATATAATTATGCGAAGTCATTGTTGCACTATGGGCATCAATACTGAAGAATATTGGGTTAATTGTAGGACATTTCACTTGGGTGTCAATACTTGAGTATAAAATTGGGTTGCGTTTAGTAAAAAACTTGATAAGGCTAAAGTCATGTAGAAGACATTTTGATGAGTCAAGGAGATGATAAAAGTATGTCAAACTTCTGGAATTGGAACCTTAGGGCAAGGTTAAGAATGAGTGTGTTTGTACTTAGCCCCCAAAACGGGTAGTGTTGAAGTTCAATTAAGAGTCAACACTTCCCCTTCCCATAAATTATAATCCACCTTAGGATTCTATAATAACTAGAGAGCTTGAGATCGAATATATGGGTAGCCACTAATAAGATTAAATATTTTGAGAAAGGGAGGTTTGGGATGTCATCCCATCATACCTCCTAGTACCACTGTGAGCCCCTCACAGGGTAGTCATCAGAAAGTCCAAGATTCACCCTAAATCATTAACTATAACTCAATCATAAGATAAAGATTAATATAATTAAGTAGATAATGGAAAATGATGGGCAACACACTATAAGGATGGATGAATATTTGTATGGAGGGCGGGCTAGTCCTGCGAGCTGGAGGCTTGGTGTAGTTACGATATAGAAGGACTGGTTGATCCTGCGAGCTGTAGGCTCAGTGATTATGTACTGGGGGACTGGTTAGTCCTGCGAGATGGAGGCTCGGCGTGGTTACGATATAGAAAGACTGGTTGGTCCCGCAAGCTGTAGGCTCAGTGATTATGTACTATGGGACTGGTTAGTCCGACGAGCTGTAGGCTCGGGATATAGAGATGATACACTTGCATGTGCATAAAATATGGCGTGTCATCGGTACTAGCCTAGTCGACACACCGACGGAAGTACGATGACTCGACAAGTGGTAGGAGTTCAGAGGGCTAGGTTATTTTACTGCGCGACCGAAAGGTCACATTCCCTAATAACCCTATACTTAGCCTATAAAAGGTCTGGTTTTGATTGATCCAGCAAGAGTACGCATGAGCTCATGAGTACCAAGGATGTAAGCCCCCACCCCCTCCCCCCAAAACATTGAACATGTGTTGAAGGAGGAGGGTCTTACTGCCCAAGACGGCCACCCAACGCTCTCCAAGTGGCAATGACCCACATACTTAAGCGCTAGATGATCATCCTGTCAGGCAAGGAATCAACACATCACATCAGATCACATAGCCATGTGGAAACATAACTCCTCCCCGGATCCATATCCTAGGGACGAGCTAAGCACCTAAACAATAATTAGATAGCCGAAGCAAGAGTGTTAGCATCATGTAAATAACTGGAAGCAACAGTAATAACCATAATTATTTAATAGAAGAGCTCAACTAGTAACCATAATATCAATTAGTACTCGCATCTTGTACCTATGACGCAAGTGTTCATAATCTATTAACGCACCCTGTGTCGACATAGTTTGGACCGCTTCTCTTCCAGCGGGGTAACAAACCCCGTGGCCCTCACCGATGTGGCCGTTGGTGACAGTGGCCAGTCCTGCCACTTCTGGGTGTGGTCGTACCGCACTACCCAGGCCCCACCATACAACCCAGTGTACTCCTTGGATGTGAGCGACATCCGGCAATTTCCAAATTTCTAGGTCGACCAGTGGAGGCAATTCAAAGGGGTATAAAATGGTGATCACCCGGGTACACATCTCCCTGTCGCCATGAGTCGTCCACCCTCCCGCACCAGTACGAATGGTCTACGGGCGTGACCAACCCGCCACTTTTTCCGCAAGCAATCAACAAATATTTTAATTAATTAATAGTTGGTACCTTTCAGGTCTGCGATGACATTCTTAAATCCATATGTTGTTCAAATTTTAGCCAAGAAGCGCGACGAGCGTGAGAGCACGTTACTTGGGGCTAACCCTGGAGGAAAACTCAACTCTCGGTTATACCCAACTAATGCTTTACTACAAAATCAACCGCTCGTCGGAGCAGGACCCGGGCTAGAATTTGCAGAGATAATAAATTGTAATAATTGAGTACGGTAATGAACAATGCTGTAAAATAAGCTGCAAAAATGAAACATTGAATTGTAAAATGTACTGAACTGAACGAACTGAAATAAAGCGTTGAAATAATCTAGACCAGTACGAGACTGAAAGATTATGGGTTGTCTATAAACAACACCTAGAGGGGGTGATTAAGTGTTTTCAGTTTCTTTGCTACTTTAAAGGTTTATCAATCACAACACACAAGCAAACCAGAAAACACACAAGGATTTATAGTGATTCCCTACAAGACAATGTGTCTAGAGGTAGTCCACTGTCCCTCCCACCTATCTAGCAATGTGCTAGACTAAGCAACTTCTCCAAAGCTCAGATCTTTTCCACTTATTCAGTAGATCTTACAACTCAGATCATAAAGGATCCTACCTCAGCTCTTCACACAGAAAAGCTTACACTCAGGTTATACAAACCTTACAAGAATATTCTCAGACTTTACAAGTCTTATCAAGCACTCAGATCTGTACCAAGATCCTACCAAACTCAGGCTCACACAGAACCCTAGCAAGCTCAGGCTCACAAGGAACCCTACCAACTCAGATCTGGTACAAGATCCTACAAGCTCAGGTTCACAAAGAACCCTACCAAATAAGAAAGGAGTTGTTCTGTTGTAGAAGAGAAGGCTTCAAGATACAAGCTTTGAATGCTATACTTTTTCTTCTTCTTGCAGATGTAAGTCCATTGACCTTGTGGATTACTGAACCTTCTTTTAAATCTTCTCCTTAGTTGATAGATGCTCGTCTTGTACAGGAGGAAGATTCTTTCTTGTCTTCTCAGCCAAGTGATGAAGATTTTCTTTCTTGTCTTCTTTTCTTTTCAAATGGTACAAAAAAGTTTGCTTTCTTTTAAAACATCTTTTATCTTCACCGCACGACCAATGAAGTCTTCTTCTTGTTTTCTTTTCTTTCTCTTCTGTAGGTATGTATGAGAATGAACTTGAGAAAGAATGCTAAGTAACTGTATCTCGATAAAAGAAAAATCTTTCTTTTATACTCCTCTGCACTTATGCATAAAGGCCCTTATTGATTACTGCATAATCAATTCCTCCGTTTGAAAATTCTGGCAAAATTGGCATATTTAATTTATCATAAATGCCTTGCTGTTTTTGGAACTTGCAGAATATAGACATAATATTATTCTTCATTGAATATTGTGCAACAGTTATATTATGCAGAGAATATGTCATTTAATACTCCTTGATTGATGTGCAAGATAGGCGGCGTGCACATTCCCTGTATATCAATTTCCAAGAATGACTACGCATTAAATGCTGCTCTGCCACTGTCAAGACGATAATATTTCTTCAAACCGATATTGTCTTGATCAATGTAAACGACAGATATACTTCTCAACGACATCGTCGACATACTACCTTCTTCACGACTCTACTTAATACCAGAACGATATTACTTCTTCTAGACGACATCATCAAGATGTTGCTTTGAATAAGACTTAGATTTGTTCTTCAAGCTAACTGTCTTTGTTCAGGATGATATCATCTTGATCTTCTAGACAACATCGTCGAGAGGTTGACTTAGACTTATTCTTTAGGATGACTGTCTTACTTCAAGACAATGTCGTCTTGATCTTCTAGACGACATGAGGTCATCTAACTGTTGTTTATTCTTCATGACTTTTCCTTCATGACTTAATGAGTCTAGTCACTTAGCCTTCAAGGTTGAACTTCTTCTTCAAGATGATATCGTTGACATCTAAACTTGTCTTTCTCCTCGACATGCTTTCTTCAAGACGATGTCGTCGATATCTGAATATAGCTTTCTCTACGACAAGCTTACTTCAAGACGATGTCGTCGATATCTGAACTTAGCTTTTTGCATGACAAGCTTTCTTAAACCTTTCAAAGTTATATGCATCTTCTTCAAGATGATATCGTCGGAATTGTTTCGACGATACTTTACTTGGTGAATTTTCATTTCTATTATGGTCTTGATATTAGTAATGTGGCTTTAATGCATCTGTCAACGATATTGATAGCAACTCAATGATATGATCAGTCTTTCTTTATGTTTTTGGACTTAGTGAATTATTTGGCATATGGTTTATCTTCTGCAGTCATGAATAAAAGATAGCATCAAATACATAGTGCATTTATCATTGATCTGAGCACTTCTTCAAATCAGGAACATTGCTGGGCCTGTTCCCAACAATCTTCATCTATTCGAAGAAGTCATAATTCACTTCAATGATAAGTGTCACATGATAAATAGAATCAAGTTTAAAGACATTCAGCAAGTATAATTCATTTACCAACATGATATAAGTAGAGATAATTATTTAAGACAAAATATTTCAATCATTTGCCCTAGTCATTAGTTAGACAAAATATTTCATGTTCTTCAGATCCTGCTGCTGCTTCCCTTCCCTTTTCTCTTATGACTTTCATAGAAACTGATTGGTTTTGGAATCTTCTTTGGAGAAAGAGGAGGACCATGAGGGAATGCTAGTTTATGATTTCTCCTCTTCTCCATTTGAGTTGAATATTGATTCCAATCAGCAGAATAATATATTCTCTCTAACCCATCTTGAGGGTATCCACTTTCCATCCATGCTTCTGAGATCAGATTCCTAGAGGTAGGACTCTACTTGCATGATTATGGATCCTGCTCAATTTCTCTAAGCCTCTTCTGCATGTACCTTTTGCACTGAACTCTTTCTTTTCCTGGAGCTGGCAGAATCTCCAACTTCTATGCCATAAACCTCTAAAGTAGTACTCTCAGAGGTTTCTGCTAACTCATAGGCTGATGGAGGCTTCTGTAAGGCTTGCTTGACTTGATTGACTGTCCACATGGCCTGATGTGAGCCAGCATTTATCATTGCTTTCTCCCTCTTTAGGACTTCTTCATCAATGTGATCATCAAGAGTTACTTGTACCAAATTGATTCTTTCATGTAGGCGTTGCTCAGCCTCATCCAAGTTATTTATTACTTCTAACAAATGTTCATCTAGGCTTTCTGTATTTTCATTTAATCTCTGTAAAATTTGATCTCTGTCTCCATTCATAAACCCTGCTATTTGCCTAAAGGCTTGCTTTTGAATGATCCTTGATTTTGAATGATCTGATGGGAGTGGTGTCCAATTTTATTGATCTCCTCACCAACATGTTCCATGGCAGGATCTGTGAAGTGAAAGAAGTGAGTTTGTTGAGTGTTGAGGTAATGTATATCATCCTTCACTATTTTCAGCTCAGCCTTTATCTCTTTCCTGAGCCCATCAGCTGTTTGTAACAATGAAATGTTCCATCTTCTCTCTTTGAGCTTTTAGCAATGCTGACATCATGTGAAACAGTGATCCTGATTGTACAGTGGATGTTTCAGTAGCATCTTCTTCTGAAGCAACTATTTCTTCCGTGGCATCTTTAGGGGCACTATCAGATGGGTAATTACTTATCTGAACAGTAGACTTCCTGGGAGAAACTGTTTTAATGGGCTCACTTTCAACTATGATCACTATCTTTCCTCCAAGAACCAGCTCTAGCCCTGTGGAAGGTTCAATATACTCAACTTCTTCTGGGTCTTTTCCCTTGCTGTCATTTCCTATCTCTGGGATGTCCTCCACCTGGACTATCTTTTCAGCTGTAGGTTTTTCAGCTTGACTTTCCAGGGTGGAGCACTTCAGATGGGGCTCCCCCTTAACCCTTTCAGTATCTTGGGCTGAGCACCCATGTGGTGACTCCCCCTCAACTTTCTCAGTGTCTTGGGTTGAGCTTCCCATCAAGAACTCCCCCTCAACTGGATCACTGCCCATAATGGGACTTCTTCTTGCTTCCATAACCTCTGTGTCAGCAGGTACACTTACATCCTCTGGGATCACTTGATTATGAGCTACCTCCCCCTCTGTCAAAGCTGGGTTTGATAGAGATGGGAAATCTTCTTCCTCAGCATCCTTGGACAGATTTGGGTCTGGAATTGATGATGTTCCTTCTCTTTCAGAACTGCTAGAGGATCCTACCTCCTTTGATTCATTAACCACCATAGATTTCTTTTTCTTTCCTTTTGCAGGTGCTTGGGTATTCTTAGAGGTCTTGGGGATAACTCTTTCCCACCTGTCCAGCATCTTTGAGTCTTACCTCTTTGAGTAATGTAGAGGTGCTCCCGTGTTTCCCTTCACCACGTCCCCGAGGGTATTCAAAAGGAAGATAAATAGAATTCTTCCAAATGAAGGGGTTTTTAGGATGTTCTTAATCCTTTGGAATAGAAACTTTCTCAAGCCCGTCTTCTTTGAACCAATAAGCCTGCATATTGTCTCAAACATTTCTTTTGAAATCTTGTCGTGGGAACCAAGCTTGCACAACGGTACCTTTCCTACAATGTCTGCCAGGAGTTTTCCCTTTTGATTGAATTCCACCCTTTTAATAGACCCATAGGTCTTGCCACTGTGGCCACATCGGGCATATCCAGCAGAAAGGTCTTCAGCGGTCAGAGCTTCCTCTTCAGCTTCCTTCTCTAGTATTGGAATCCTCAAAGCTTTTCCTAAGCTCTTGGAAGTCATTTTGATCTACTTTCTGGCTACAATAGACTTTAGGATGAGTCTGGAACTATTGATTCTTGCTCTATCAAAGAATTGCTGGAGCTCCCTGTCCATGAGAGTACATGGCTCGCAGAGCAGATATTCCAGCCCAACTGATTCTATCAGTACGATTACTGACCTAATTTCTTCAGAGCAAGAACTGAATCCTCCCCTCATGAGTTTGCATCCGGAGATTATTGAGGATTCTTCCTTCTTTGGAGCCATTATTGTAGAACGTCGAGAGCAAAGATTGTCGGAGAAGGAATGGAGGTTTGTCGTGGAAATGGCTCAGGGAAAATGAAAGCGTAATTTTGACCTAAGAGTTTACTCTATTTATATTAGAAGTAGATGAAGAGGCGCATACCTTCTAATGTACTTCATTTTGAAGAGCTGGATTATTTTCCATTAGTTGTATGTTCTCTTAGATGGCTCCCCCTCAATAGAAGCAAGAGAGGGATGAACTTCTTGTGGGGAAGTGTGTTGATATTTAAGTGGCATCTGTTTGTTTGAAACTTCAAGTAACATTATTAGTTTATTCTCTTTGAATTAAATTTTCTTGAATACTTATTCACTCCAGCCTTGTGCCTGGAGCATTCATTTCTAAATACCAAAGGGGTTGACATTTAGACATATCTGCAAAAAATATTACTTATCCTTAGGTATCCAATTGGATTTGGGTCTTAGGTTCATGTTAGGGAAATAACCTAAATTACTACACCTTTGAGTGGTCTGCCCTCTTCTTGCATTAGGCACGGTTGGATTGAGCCAACAGTCTAGAGCAAAATGATCAATCTTTCAACAGCACCAGCACTCATACCTGTTGTATCTTCTCTTGTGCCTTTCCACCTGGGAATGTTGGTGTGCAGGAGTGAAGATAGTAGACCTAACAAGCCTTGGGTGAACCTCATAATGGTGAGTATGTAGTTGAGCTGATCTCACCACTTTGGGAACAAGCTTGGCTGCCTTTCCCTTGCTTTTAAGTGTTGATGATGCAGATCCATGGATATGGGAACCTGGAATCCTTACTTGGGTCTCTTCAAGAGGTGTTTGAGAAACACTTGGCCTAAAGCTTGCACTTCTATGTGTCTTGGGAAATTTATTGCTTTTTGTAGAGCAAGCCTTGGTCAGATGATAATGTGAAGATTCCTGGTTAGAGAAATTTGATGCTAGTAGCTTCTCTTTGTAAGAAGGCTGGGCTTCCGATGTCTTGCCCTTGACTGTCTTCTTACCAAATCCTACACCACCTCTGAATGGTGCAGAGAATTGGTCAATGGTGGGAAGGATAGTCTTGGGCATTGAAAAGCTTGCAACAATTTTTTTCTCAGCCAATAACATTTCCTCAAGGTCCTTAATGACCTTGTTCTTCTTACCCAACTCAGCACTTTGGAGCATTGTGACATCCTTGAGTTTGTCCATTTCTTTGCTCATAACAATCAGCCTCTCAGCTTCCTCTTGGAGCTCAGATTGGACAGATTTCAGGGATGCTAACTCCTTAGATTGAGCTCTAAGAAGCTTCTTGCTTCTTTTCAAAGCAATCCACATGGGTTCATTATGATGTACTAGGTTAGATTCAACCTCATGTGGGGATATTGAGGATGTGCTACTGTAAGTAGATCCACACTCACTCTCATGCTCAGAAACTGTCATTGATTCAGAATCAAAGACAGATAAGGGGGCTCTAATAAGTACCTTCCCAGGAGAGGTGCAGCCATCCTGGATTTCTTCAGTCATGGCCATAAGGCCAATGAGAACTTCCTCCTTATCTTCTGATGAATCTGAGTCAGAATCACTGAGTGTTCTGATTTTCTTAGCAATGTGTTCTTTCTCAGATTCCTTCTTGTCCTTAAGGCTTCCTCTATCATCACTCTTCTTGGATTCTTTCTTCTTATAGGTGCAGCCATCAATCATGTGACATGTCTTCTTGTAGTGACAACACACAAAGTTAGCCAAAATAGATTCATTGAGTTTAGAGGTATACCTTTCCTCCTTTGAAGATTTATCCTGGTCATGTTGACTAGATCTTCTGGAGTTTGAGGAGGTTGTTTTCTGTCTGTTTCTTCTTTTTCTAGACATCTTTCTTTTAAGCTGCTTGGTGATGAGTACTGGCTCTTTAACAATGTCATCAGATTTTGATGAGCTTGCATTAGAAGCTTCTGTGTTTTCAGAGACATTCTGAATTATCAGAATATTGTCTTTGGTACTCCTCAAGCTTTCACCCTCAAGAATCATGACCCTTTCCCTGGTGTTCCCCTTTGAATTTTCTTCTTCAGTTTCCTTCATGTAGATCTCCAAGGAATCCCACATCTCTTTTGCTATTTTTCAATGACTTAAGTATTGAGACGTGGAATCATCAATTGCATTCTCAAGTATGTATTTTGCACTTTTATCCATGGATATCAGATCTTAATCTTCATTGGAGAACTGAGAAAAGGTGTTAAGGACATAAGTTCCCTCTTCGACAACTATGAATAATCTGGGATCTGATGCTTCCATGAATAATTTGACTTAATTTCTATATGACAAAGTTCTCTTTGGTGCAGATGGGCAGCCTCATTGATCTCATCTCTTGATGATGCTCACAGGCCATTTGTTTACTAGAACCCACTAACTTTGTAGATCTTGTTCTAAGCTGTTAAGCCTTTGAACTTAACCTATCTCTGATACCAATTGAAAGATTATGGGTTGTCCATAAACTACACCTAAAGGGGGGGGGGTGTTTAGGTGTTTTCATTTTCTTTGCTACTTTAGAGGTTTATCAGTCACAACACACAAGCAAACCAGAAAACACACAAGGATATATAGTGGTTCCCAATAAGACAATGTGTCTAGAGGTTGTCCACTGCCCCTCCCACCTATCCTACAATGTGCTAGACTAGGCAACTTCTCCAAAGCTCAGATCTTTTCCACTTTTCAGCAGATCTTACAACTCAGATCACAAAGGATCCTACCTCAGCTCTTCACACAGAAAAGTTTACACTCAGGTTATACAAACCTTACAAGAATTTTCTCAGACTTTACAAGTCTTACCAAGCACTCAGATCTGTACCAAGATCCTACCAAACTCAGGCTCACACAGAACCCTACCAAGCTCAGGTTCACAAGCAACCCCTACCAACTGAGATCTGGTACAAGATCCTACAAGCTCAGGTTCACAAAGGAGCCTATCAAATAAGAAAGGAGTTGTTCTGTTGTAGAAGAGAAGGCTTCAAGATACAAGCTTTGAATGCCGGACTTCTTCTTCTTCTTCTTCTTGCAGATGTAAGTCCAGTGACCTTGTGGATTACTGAATCTTCTTTTAAATCTTCTCCTTAGTTGATAGATGCCCTTCTTGTATAGGAGGAAGATTCTTTCTTGTCTTCTCAACCAAGTGATGAAGATTTTCTTTCTTGTCTTCTTTTCTTTTCAAATGGTACAGAAAAGTTTGCTTTCTTTTGAAACTTCTTTTATCTTCACCGCACGGCCAATGAAGTCTTCTTCTTGTTTTCTTTTCTTTCTCTTCTATAGGTATGCATAAGAATGAACTTGAGAAAGAATGCTAAGTAACCGTATCTCGATAAAAGAAAAATATTCCGTTTATACTCCTCTGCACTTATGCATAAAGGCCTTTATTGATTACTGCATAATCAATTCCTCCGTTTGAAAATTCTGGCAAAATTGGCATATTTAATTTATCATAAATGCCTTGCTGTTTTTGGAACTTGCAGAATATAAACATAATGTTATTCTTCATTGAATATTGTGCAACGGTTATATTCTGCAAAGAATATGTCATTTAATACTCTTTGATTGATGCGCAAGATAGGCGGCGTGCACATTCCCTGTATATCAATTTCCAAGAACGAATGCACATTAAATGTTGCTCTGCCACTATCAAGACGATAATATTTCTTCAAACCGATATCGTCTTGATCAATTTAAACGACAGATATACTTCTCAATGGCATCGTCGACATAGTACCTTCTGTTGGATCTTGTGGCGCCCTTAGAGGGGGGGGGGGGTGAATAAGGGCAATTTAAAACTTTGATACTTTTTGTAACAAACGAAACAATATATGAATATAGAGACAAATAATTGAATTTAAAAACAAGATTTTATTTCATCAAAGATAATGAGTAGAAATAATTCCAATAAAGCTTGGAATCAAAGGCTTACAATTAATAAAATCTCTTGTCTCTTTTCACCGGTCCTTCTCCTAAGGACCGGTTGGCTATAGCTAATATCTCCCAGATAAAGACACTAGCCTCTCCCTAAATCAAATCTTGATCTAGACGCAGCACACACGACGGCGATTTTCTCCCAAGCCACACAAGGGCTTGACACCGCACACAAGACGATGATTTACCCTAGACCACACAAGGATCTAACACCACACACAAGGTGATGATTTCCCCTAAGCCTCACGTGAACTTAGACGCCGCACGCAAGACGACGATTTCTACAACGATTACAAGATGAATGTAAATATAAATGAAATACAAATTAAAAACCCCCTTTAGAATTTCTGGACCAAAGCAGCGAAGAACCCTTGAGAAAGTCTCCTTGGAACGCGTGTACAATCTTCGGCTTCGCTCTCTCTTTTCTTCTTCAAGGATGGGGATTTTCGTTCTCTGGAGCTCTCTGGACGATAACACTCAGGAAGAAGGCTTGAAAGTATGAAGGAATGAAATCCACGAAGTTCTGGACCCTTTAAATAAAAAAGAGTTGTCGCCGTCCGATAGCTAGGTATCGCCAGAATCCAATATCTTCAGAGGCTGCCACGTGTCCCACTAATTCGACGTTTCTGCGCGGAGTTGAGGTCGTGGTTGAGACGTGGACTGTCAGATATCCGATATCACTATCGAAAATCCGTTAGCTTGCGTAACTGCTGCACGTCGTATTGTTGCGGGAAGATCGTGCACTGTCGGATATCCGATATCACTATCGGAAATCCGTTAGCTTGCATAACTGCTGCACGTCGTAGAGTTGCGGGAAGATCATGGGCTGTCGGATATCCGATATCACTATCGGAAATCCGTAGCTCTAAACCGCTGAGAACAAATCGTGCGCCGTCAGAAATCCGTTAGCTCTCAACCGTTGGGAAGAAATCGTGTGCTATCGGAAATCCGTTAGCTAGCTGTCGGAAATCCGATAGCTCCAATTTCTGGAAAATCGGTATTTTGCCCCAATTGCAAACATGCTATCCTTGCACCTGTTATCTGCACACCATTAATCAAAAATAGGATCAAATACATTCGGGATTTGTTATTCTCAAACCGGACGAGTGCGGAACGCATGCTCCAACAATCTCCCCCTTTTGATAATAACAAATCCTTATAAAAAGAAATCGAATAAATCCTATAGATATATTGAAAAGTATATCATGTGTGTACAAATGTGAACGTTTGATCTTCATGATCTCCCCCTTAATATGATATGATTCCCCCAAAATATTCTCCCCCGACATATAAACTCCCCCTACATGAATGCTCACTTGATTAATTAAGTATTTTAAGTGATTTAAGTGATTTAAGTGATTACTTATGATTTATTATTATCTTCTCCCCATTTGATATTATCAAAAGTAATGAATAGAGACGAGGAAATAGTACCATAGAGATATGGAAGAAAATATGAAAGAGTATAGGGAAATTGGAGTACACTAGCGCAAGCCTTGTAAGTTATATGATATGAGATAGGAAACCGTAGAGATTAGGCTAAGCATTCTAGTAATGTGTTATAATGTATAGAAGCAAATATACTTAACCATGATGAGATTCAATTTCAATTATCAGAGAAAGACACATGAGAATATAGAATATTGAATCGTTTCGGTCCATGTCTCATAAGAAGAAATTTTATAAATAACAATGAAGTGTAGTAGTGATACTTTGAGAAGAATACATATGAATATATTTAAAATATACATGATCATGGAATTGTTAAACATAACATAAATATACATAAAGCCAAACTTATGAACTTATGGAAACTTTGCAAGTATACATAAAAGGACCATTTTGGTTTTGCATAACAAGACACTTTACAATTCTTTCCGAGGTGCTTAACCTCACAATGTTCATTAAGACTTATCAGGAGGCTAAGTAGTGCTTGGTGGAGGATCCTTTTCAATTTTTTTATTTCTTGCAATTTTTTTGGCAAAATGTATGTTTTGCATTTGAATTTGCCTCCCCTTTTTTGAGTATTCATATATGTAAAGGATCTCCGAATTCACTTGCATGCAATAATGATATAATTTGAATAAGTGCAAAGTAGCAAAGTTGAAGGTAGCATTTATGAAATGTATTTTGTTATGTTTGAGCAATCATGATGTATGTATAAAATAAATATTATTTATATGTAATGGCAAAGTAAGTGTTTGCGATTGCTCATTGTCATGGATAAAAGATTTCTTATACTTAGAGGCATGCGAAAACAATTCTTTAGTACTGTATGAAAGTGTCATTTTTTATAACTGAACATTGAACATCATAAGCATGTGTTAAGCTATTGTTAGGGAAAATAACACATGAAGAAGCATTTATGCCAGATTAAAAAAAACCCTTATGAACATTGATAGAAACAGGTAATGAAGAAGCTAGGGAAAAATAGGTATTTAATTTTTTTGGGAACTGTCGGATTTCCGATAGCTAGATGTCGCCATCCGACAGCTCAGAAAAGATAAAAGGACGCGTTTCATCATTTGACCGACACCTCACTTCAGTTTTAGGCAAAATTCCGAGATCTAGAGCTCCAGGTGACGGAAAACTTCAGATCTAAGGTGAGATATGTGGATTTTGCAAGTTTTGTTTAAAATTTCTCCATTAGTTTTGTGATTTTGATAATCCTCTTGGTTTTCATGGAGTTTTGTGAAGATAATTTGTAGAATGTTTAGTAGATCTAGACATTTTAGATCTTGGTGTTTATAAGAGATTTAGATCATGTGATTTTGAAGTAAAATGAGAAATTTTTGTTGTATTTTTGTGTTGAAACATGATTTTCCTTTCTTTCTTGTTGTTTGTGTGGAGATCTAGAAGTTCATAGGTATCAGCTTTATAGGAAAAAGATGATGACCAAAAAAATTTTTGAAGTGTTATAGGAAGAAGATGATGAATAGTGATTTTCACCAAAATTTTGATTTTTCAAAAATTATATAAATGTTGAAGAATATTTTCTGTGTGAAAACTGTATGGATTTGTTATAGGAAGATTTTTTTTGTGAAAAAAATTTCGGAAGCATAAACTTTTAGCTATCGGATATCCGACAGAGGGGTATCGGATATCCGACAGGTCCATTTTGTTGTTGTTTGTTGTTTTTAAAAAAAAAAAATTTATGTCTCATGCAGATATGTCTTCCAGTTGGAGATCGAGAAGGGGTGATTCTGGAGACGCTCATTCTTCTTATCAAAGTTTCCCGGGCATAGAAAAGGCCCAAATCGGAATTTCAAAAGTCGTGGAATTTGATCTCCCCCGGCATGAACGAGTCTATTATATGCTTGCTGAGGCAGGTATACTCTCGGTCATTATCCAAGACATTTTCTCCTCCTTTTTAGTCCGAGAATTTTATAATCATCTTGAGGATCCGTCATATACCGATTTGAATGGAGGAGTTAGATCCAAAATTCAAGGCCAATATGTGGAGATCACTCCATTTGATTTAAGAAGTGAATTTGGAATAATGGAGAGTGAGAATGTGTTGGACATAGTGGAAAATTATAGACTTGAGAGAGATTGGACCCTAATGAATATGTCTTTGCATGGAAATTCCACAAAAAACCTTATAACCACTATGACGACATTGACAGATGATGCTCGTCTTGTTCAAGATATACTAAGGCACACTATTATGTTGAAGTCCGGTAATACCCATAGTATTACGTCTCAACTTAGTCTTGTGACTTACTATATAGTGGAGAACGAATTATTTGATGTGGCCGATCTTCTTTTGTCTATGATTCGTTATACATTTCGCCTCAAAAGTCCTGAATGGAATAAGGCACACACTCTCCCGTTGGGTGCGATTATCCAGCATATTCTATTCAAGAAATATACATGGATAGATCAAAGCTTTTATGTTGGAGATTGAGTTCCGGAAATATATCAAACGACGTGTATAAAGGGTAAGAAAAATCAAAGGAAGCCGCCTACTACGGAAATGAGAGAGCCTCCTATTGCACATGGAGGGTCTATGTGGGAGGCACTCGATTCTTTCCAAACTAGGTTGGATAGACATATCGATGATTTTCAAGAGCATAGAAGGTCCTTTGAAGAACATAAAGTAAGGTGAAGAAAGATCGAACGCGAATGCAGAAATTCATGAAGTTCCTTGTGAAGGGACTTAAATTAAAGCCTATGCCTTCTGAAGCCGCGGAATGGGAAGTGCCGACGGAGGAAGAGCCGCGTCGCCAATCGGTTAGTCAGGGTCGGCGGAGGAAGACAGTGATAAGGAGAGGAGATTATGATATTCCAGAAAGTAGTGGAGCAGACAGTAGAAATGAAGAGGATTCAGAGTGAAAAAGACTTCTGGGAGCTATCGCCATCCGACATCCTACTATCGCCATCCGATAGTTGCCCAGCCCATATCTCTCTCTAATTTTGTGATTTGCTTTTATGAGACATTTTAAGTACTTATTTATTAAAATTTTGTAATAATTTGTGATATTTGGACATGTTATATGATGATGAATGTCTATGTTAAGAGTTAGTTTTTCTTCCCTTTTTTTTAAAATGATTAGCTATTGTTATGTTTTTTTAAAATTTTATAGGTGATAAATAGTGATGTAATCATTGAAAAATGTCTAGGATTCCTAATTCTAGCATAAGCATAGAAAAACGGGAATCCGATAACGGTTTAGTGAATATATCCGCTAGTTGTGAATCCGTTCCTATGAAATTGATTTTTACATTACCCTTCTTAATATGATCTCTTATAAAATGATGTCGGACATCTATATGCTTAGATCTAGAGTGTAATACGGGATTATTAGTTAAGTCTATAGCACTTTTATTGTCACACTTTAATTCTACACTACTTTGTTGCATGCCAAAGTCTTCTAATGTTTGTGACATCCAAAGAGCTTGGGCACAACAACTACCTAGTGCAATATATTCGGCCTCGGTAGTAGAGAGGGCAACAGAATTCTGTTTCCTACTTGACCATGATATAAGTGAAGGGCCGATAAAATGACAAGTGTCACTAGTGCTTTTCCTATCTAAAGAGCATCCCGCATAATCTGAATCCGAAAAACCATGTAAAATAAAGGAATCATTATGAGGATACCATAATCCTAACTTAGATGTTCCTATAAGATATCGAAAGATGCGTTTCACCGCTTTTAAATGGGACTCTTTAGGATTAGCCTGAAATCTAGCACATAAACAAACGATAAACATAATGTCAGGTCTAGATGCGGTTAAATATAATAAAGATCCTATCATGCTTCTATAAAGGGTTTGGTCAATTGAAACTCCACTTTCATCTTTTCCTAATTTTAGTGAAGCACTCATAGGAGTGTTTGCATGCTTAAGATTTTCAAATCCAAATCTTTTTAACATATCATGAATATATTTGGATTGACATATAAAAATACCATCATGTTTTTGTGAAATTTGAAAACCTAGAAAATATGAAAGTTCTCCTACCATGCTCATTTCAAATTCATTTTTCATAATTTGAACTACTTCATTACACAACTCTTCATTAGTGGCTCCAAAAATAATATCATCAACATAAATTTGCAAAATAACTAAATCATGATCAATTTGCTTAATGAAGAGTGTAGAATCTGCACTTCCTATTTTATAATCATGCTTTAATAAATATTGAGTTAATCGATCATACCAAGCACGAGGCGCTTGTTTTAATCCATAAAGCGCTTTATCTAATTTATAAACATAATTTGGATATTTTTCATTTATAAAGTCAGGGGGTTGTTCTACATAAACCTCTTCTTTTATATACCCATTTAAAAATGCGGTTTTGACATCCATTTGATATAATTTAAATCTTTTAAAACAAGCAAATGCAAGAAATATCCTAACCGCTTCTAATCTTGCTACGGGTGCAAAAGTTTCATCAAAATCTACCCCTTCAATTTGTGCATAACCTTTTGCAACTAATCTGGCTTTATTTCTAACAATTCTAGATTCATTATCCAATTTATTTTTAAAAATCCACTTAACTCCAACGACAGGACGATTTTTGGGTCGTTCTACAAGATTCCAAACCTTATTACGTTCAAATTGATTAAGTTCTTCATTCATAGCTAAAAACCAAAATTCATCATTTAAAGCGGTGGAAATATCTTTTGGTTCTATTTCAGAGACAAAGCAAAGGTTTGAAAATAAAACATGTAACGATGAACGAGTACTAACCCCTTTTTGCGGATCTCCAATGATAAGCTCCTTTGGATGATCCTTTGAAAATCTCAATTCACTTGGAGGCACATATTCTGCTCTTTCTTCTTCTTCTCTATCTTCTTCTTCTCTTTCTCCTTCTCTTTCTTCTTCTTTTTCTTCTTCATTTTCTCCAAGTTTTTCATCATCACTCTCCACCGAAGGAAGGGGTTCATCTTCTTTTCCTGTAATTTTCTTTTCTACACATGAAACAAACTCATCAAACCTAACATGAATAGATTCTTCAACTATTTTTGTTCTTTTATTAAAAATCCCATAAGCTTTACTAGTTGAAGAATAGCCAATAAAAATACCTTCATCACATTTTTCATCAAATTTTCCTAAGGAATCTTTAGAATTCAAAATAAAACATTTACAACCAAAAACTTTGAAATAAGAAACATTTGGTTTTTTACTAAAAATTAATTCATAAGGAGTTAATTTTAAAATAGGGCGAAGCATTACTCTATTAATTACATAACATGTCGTACTAACCGCTTCAGCCCAAAAAGATTTTGGTAATTTAAATTCAGATAGCATCGTATGGGCTAACTCTTGAAGAGTTCTATTTTTCCTCTCCACTACACCATTTTGCTGTGGTGTGCGTGGAGCGGAAAATTCATGTTTAATTCCTAACTCCGTACAAAAAGAAATAAACTTTTCATTTTCAAATTCTCCTCCATGATCTGATCGTATGCGTTTAATTTTTAACTCAAATTCATTTTGAATACGCAAACATAATTTTGAAAATTCTGAAAATGCATCGGATTTGGAGGTTAGAAATAAAGTCCAACAAAAATGAGAATAATCATCAATCAATACAAATGTATATTTTCTACCTCCTAAGCTAGGAATTCCAATTGGCCCAAATAAATCCATATGTATTAATTGAAGTGGCCTAGTGGTAGAAATAATATTTTTACTTTTGAAAGATGATTTTGAAAATCTTCCTTTTTGGCAAGGCACGCATAATGAAGAAGATAAATTTCCATTTAACAATGGTAAACCTTTAATTAATTTATCTTTTGAAAGTTTTGTAATTAACTTGGCACTAGTATGTCCAAGTCGCCTATGCCATAATTCTAATTCATCATTTTTTGATAAAAAACATTTTAAAGTAGAATTTGAAAAATCAAGAAATTTAATCATATATACATTATGACATCTAGGTGCGGTAAAAGCAATTTCTTTTGTTTTAGAATTAATAATTTTGCACAAATTTGTAGAAGATTCAAATAAAACATTTAAACCCTTATCACATAATTGACTAATAGAAATCAAATTATGCTTTAATCCTTCTACAAATAAAACATTTGAAATTGAAAAATTTTTGTTACCCACAACTCCGATGCCGATGATTTTTCCTTTTCCATCATCTCCGAATGTAACAACTCCTCCTTTCTTCATCTCCAGGCTAAGGAACTTCTCTTTATTGCCCGTCATGTGCTTTGAATAGCCCGAGTCCAAGTACCACACGTCTTATTTGTCCTTATCCTGCCAACACACCTAGAAAGAAGAGGTGAGTAAAGATCTGGTTACCCAAGTGGTTCCACCCATAGTATAGGTAGAAGCCTTAGGCACCCAGATTTGTTTAATTTTACTTTTTCCTTTCCTCCAGCAAGAGTCCGTAGTGTGACCAAATCTATTGCATTTGGCACATGTAATGTATTGAGAAGAGTATAACTTTTCTGGACTTTTACTGGATGAGGATGCAGTATTAGACAATTTACTAACTTCAGAATTTTTAAAAAGAGAATTTCTGGATTTTTCGCTGTCGCCGGCGACAGTGGCTATCGCCGGGCGATAGCTTCCTGACGTGTATCCGAGTCCAAACCTTCCAGATTCATGGCATTGGTATCATAAGATCATATCCAGTGATCTTCGGCCCATTCCAAATTTTTTCATGGCTAGCGTTAAGTCATGAATCTGGTTTCTCATTTCTGTATTCTCGGATACTAGATTTACACATCTAAGTTCAAAAGATTTCTTTCCCTCATGGACTTTGGAAATTGAAGATTTCAGATCTCTCTCTAAAATCTCATTCTTTTTGGTAAGAATTTTTATTGTAGAATGAGATTTGGAAAGAGATTCTTCAAGTTCTTTAATTCTTCCCAAAAAGTGATCACACTCTTGGCAAGAAATTTCTCTTTTTCCAATAGTCTTGATTTCATTTAACAATTTTGTGTTTTCTTTAAGCAAAATTTCATTTTCAGATTTAAGAAGATCATTTTCTTTTAAACTCTTTTCAAAAAATTTGCAAGTCCTTAAAAATTCAGAAAATAATTCATCGTAGGTTGGAGGAGTTACCTCAGTGCCACTTTGGACACTGCATTCATCATCAGATATGACGCTCTTTCCCATTAAGCACATGTTGGCCTCCTCTTCTTTACTTGAGCTTGAACTGCTTGCATCCTCAGAAGTAGTATCATCCCATGTTTCCGCCTTCAGCACCTTCTTCGTCCCTTTGTGCTTCTTTTCTTTAAGTTCTTTTAAGTACTTTGGACACTTGCTTCGGATGTGTCCTAACTTCTTGCAGTGATAGCACTCCGGTGGCGGTCTCTCTTCCTCCTCATCGTCTTCCTTTCCTTTTTTCTTTCTAAACGTCTCCTTCTTAAAATACTTCTTAAATGAATTCCTCCTCTCTGGATTTTTCATAAATTTTCTAAACTTTCTAACAAATAAACTTTCCTCATCTTCTTCTTCCTCCTCAGAATCACTACTTTCCTCCTTCTTAGATCTTAGAGCCAATCCCTTCTTCTTTGGCTCCATATACTCTTGTTGTTGAATTTCCAATTCAACTTCATGAGTTTTCAAGTTCCCAATCAGGCTTTCAATATTAAGAGCTTTAAGATCATGAGATTCAGAAATAGCCGTCACTTTGGGATTGAATTTAGGAGGGAGAGATCTAAGAAGTGTTCTTACCAAATCACCATTTGAGAATTTTTTTCCTAAAACTTTTGAGTCATTTACTATCTTAGTGAATCTTGTGTACATGGTATCCACATCCTCATCTACCTCCATCCTGAACTTTTTGAATTCTGACTCCAATTGGAAAAGCTTTGAGTCCTTCACCTGCGAGGTACCTTCATGAGTAATTTCCAATAAATTCCAAATTTCATATGCAGTTTGACATGCACAGGTTCTATTAAATTCAGTTTTATCAAGAGCACAAAATAATGCGTTCATTGCTTTTGCATTATCTTTGCATTTTAATTTGTCCTGGTCATCCCATTTATCTTTGGGTTTTTCCATGACAACATCACCAATTGTAAAAGTAGGATGAGTATAATTTGTTTCAACCATATTCCATACTTCAATATCTAATGATATTAAAAAACACCTCATCCTAGTTTTCCGATAATTATAATCGGAACCCGTAAATAATGGTGGTCTAGTTATTCCTTGCCCCTCAGAAAATGCATGATCATGGTGCGCCATAATTTCAGGTGGTTAAACCTTATAAGGAATTAACCTTGCTCTGATACCACTTGTTGGATCTTGTGGCGCCCTTAGAGGGGGGGGGGGGGTGAATAAGGGCAATTTAAAACTTTGATACTTTTTGTAACAAACGAAACAATATATGAATATAGAGACAAATAATTGAATTTAAAAACAAGATTTTATTTCATCAAAGATAATGAGTAGAAATAATTCCAATAAAGCTTGGAATCAAAGGCTTACAATTAATAAAATCTCTTGTCTCTTTTCACCGGTCCTTCTCCTAAGGACCGGTTGGCTATAGCCTATATCTCCCAGATAAAGACACTAGCCTCTCCCTAAATCAAATCTTGATCTAGACGCAGCACACACGGCGGCAATTTTCTCCCAAGCCACACAAGGACTTGACACCTCACACAAGACGATGATTTACCCTAGACCACGCAAGGATCTAACACCACACACAAGGTGATGATTTCCCCTAAGCCTCACACGGACTTAGATGTCGCACGCAAGACGACGATTTCTACAACGATTACAAGATGAATGTAAATATAAATGAAATACAAATTAAAAACCCCCTTTAGAATTTCTGGACCAAAGCAGCGAAGAACCCTTGAGAAAGTCTCCTTGGAACGCGTGTACAACTTCAGCTTCGCTCTCTCTTTTCTTCTTCAAGGATGGGGATTTTCGTTCTCTAGAGCTCTCTGGACGATAACACTCAGGAAGAAGGCTTGAAAGTACGAAGGAATGAAATCCACAAAGTTCTGGACCCTTTAAATAAAAAAAGAGTTGCCGCCGTCCGATAGCTAGGTATCGCCAGAATCCGATATCTCCAGAGGCTGCCACGTGTCCCACTAATTCGACGTTTCTGCGCGGAGTTGAGGTCATGGTTGAGACGTGGACTGTCGGATATCCGATATCACTATCGGAAATCCGTTAGCTTGCGTAACTGCTGCACGTCGTATTGTTGCAGGAAGATCGTGCACTGTCGGATATCCGATATCACTATCGGAAATCCGTTAGCTTGCGTAACTGCTGCACGTCGTAGAGTTGCGGGAAGATTGTGGGCTGTCGGATATCCGATATCACTATCGGAAATCCGTTAGCTCTAAACCGCTGGGAACAAATCGTGCGCCGTCAGAAATCCGTTAGCTCTCAACCGCTGGGAAGAAATCGTGTGCTATCGGAAATCCATTAGCTAGCTGTCGGAAATCCGATAGCTCCAATTTCTGGAAAATCGGTATTTTGCTCCAATTGCAAACATGTTATCCTTGCACCTGTTATCTGCACACCATTAATCAAAAATAGGATCAAATACATTCGGGATTTGTTATTCTCAAACCGGACGAGTGAACAAAAGCATGCTCCAACACCTTCTTCACGACTCTACTTAATATCATAACGATATTACTTATTCTAGACGACATCGTCGAGATGTTGCTTTGAATAAGACTTAGACTTGTTCTTCAAGCCGACTGTCTTTGTTCAGGACGATATCGTCTTGATCTTCTAGACGACATCATCGAGAGGTTGACTTAGAGTTATTCTTTAGGCTGACTGTCTTACTTCAAGACAATGTCGTCTTGATCTTCTAGACGACATGAGGTCATCTAACTGTTGTTTGTTCTTCATGACTTTTCCTTCACGACTTAACGAGTCAAGTCACTTAGCCTTCAAGGTTGAACTTCTTCTTCAAAATGATATCGTTGAAATCTGAACTTGGCACTCTCCTCGACAAGCTTTCTTCAAGACGATGTCGTCGATATCTGAACTTAGCTTGCTCTACGACAAGCTTACTTCAAAATGATATCTGAACTTAGTTTTTTCCACGACAAGCTTTCTTACACCTTTCAAAGCTATATACATCTTCTTCAAGACGATATCGTCGGAATTATTTCGACGATATTTTACTTGGTGAATTTTCATTTCTATTATAGTCTTGCTATTAGTAAAGTGGCTTTAATGCATCTGTCAACGATATTGATAGCAACTCAATGATATGATCAGTCTTTCTTTATGTTTTTGGACTTAGTGAATTATTTGGCATATAGTTTATCTTCTGCAGTCATTAATAAAACATACCATCAAATACATAGTGCATTTATCATTGATCTGAGCACTTCTTCAAATCAGGAACATTGCTGGGCACTGTTCCCAACAGAGACTGGAGTAGTACTGATGAGAAAACGGAAAGGAAGGTACTGTAACTAAAATACTGAAAGGACTTGGACCAATTTGAGACTGGAGTGAAAGGAAATACAATTGAATAAATGGCTTAGTAGTCTTTCACTCCATATTTTAGGAGGCTTCAGTTCCATCTCCGTTCATAGGAGGTTTTTTTTAATTTCTGCCCATTAATAAGATCTAGTAATATGTTCAATTGCGCCTTTTAATCATGGCCTAAGTGTACCCGAGGAGCGTTGTTATGAGTTCCTTAATAGAGTTAGCTTCAAATATTAAGGTTGGCAGTCGACACACTTAACGCCCGTATCGCTCATTTTACCAATGTATTTGAGACGTTTAAGAATTATTCTTAATGAAGAGCTCGATAATTTGCCAAAGCCCTGTATCGCTTTGAGCTTGAGACTTCACTTCTATACACCAGGTCATTATTTATTTGTAAAAATAATTCATGAATTATATTACTATCGTGTGGAACAAATCCTACAAAATTTTATGACGATCGAAATTATAGCGCGACCCTTTATTTCAAAAAATCAGGGAACCATGAACTTTTGCCCAAAAATTCCCAAATTTTAATAGTAAACCAAATATGGCCTATTATGAGCCTAGCAATTTTTTCAAAATCTTTCAAATTTTGGGCATTTAATTTGGCCATCAAATCTTAAATGAGTTACTTAGAATGCCAAATCAATTTATAAAATTCCCAAAAAAATTGTGGCGACAATGGGGAACAACTTACATATTTAAAATTTTTCTCCTAGGAGCCTAGATTGTCCTTACAAAAAGAAAGATGGCTGGGCAGAATTAGGGTGCGGATAACCGCTTTCATCCCCCAGCTGTAACGGGGCCGCAGTGCATGCAATATCCTACTTCCCTTACAGTGGATATGGGACAGATCCGCTCTGGGGGCATGGAAATGGAGGTGGGGCAGGAAATGAGAGTATTGCAGCCATCTCATCTCTGCATGGATATTAGGAGGCCACTGTAATCCCGCGTCGACAGGTGCTTGCGAGCTCTTGCCGCCACCGGCCAGCGGTAGCCAGCTGTCGGAGCCGCACCTGATTGACTCGCCGGGGGCCGGCGGTACTTCTGGCGGTAGCATGGCGGCCAGGCACTTCCGGGAACCATCAGAAGCTACTAATCAGAGGGCGGGGTGGCGCGACCAGTCCTGCTCCCTATGTGGTCTCACCACCTATGCTCCTCAAGCCTTAGCGCATAAGACGCGGCCCCTGCCAGCTCACCGGGGGACAGAGATTCCTCCGGTGGTGGCTCGGCGACTTTTGCCTCCGAAAAAATCAGCAGAGAGCCCCTACCTCGCATATTCTATACGGGTGTCGTCGGAGGTGCATTCTCCGATGGCACCAATGTCTTCCACCGCATGGGAGGGACCCCTCCAGAGGTGTCACACCCTACCAGTGCCACCACTAGCACTGGGTAGGCTTCACCGTGCACGACCTCCACTCGATTCTGGAGCGTGTTTCGGGTGGCGGCGACGGAGCTGTGACAGTCGGGCAGTGCATTCGATGCACGGGGGGATGAGAAAGGAGGAGTAAGGTTCCACCTGTCGTGGGAGGGCTCGAGAGGATTAGGGATAATTTGCCATGGGAGGTGGTGGAGGAGGAAGGAGGGTGGTAGGAGGTTTTCTGGCAGGAGGTTTTCTGGCAAGAGGAGACTCTGGCAGGGGGTGTCTACTGGGTGGTGTGAGCCCATGAAGAGGGGGGCTTCTTTTATATACAGGAAGTAGGGCTCCCTTTCTCCTCCCTAGTGTGGGACTAAGGGATAGGGAGGGGAAGATTATTTTCTCCTCCTGCAGCTGTCCAGGACAGCTGGCCACTCCCTTGGGATGGTGGCACACCTCCCTGGTGGTATGAATAGGTAGAAGGATAAGGGCACTAGTCTTTGGTGGTGGTTTTGGAAAGAGGAGGGAAGGGTTGATGGGCTTTGACCAAGGCCCATTACAAAACCCTTTATTGGTTTTAGAGGCCCAAGGGATGGAGGGGGTGAATCCCAAATGCTTGGTGGTGGTGAGGTGAAAACCTGGTTTGGGGAAAAATAATTCCAAAAGTAGGAATTTTTAGGGTTTGACCAAAGTCTACCTTTGGGTGGGTCCTCTATGTCGGTTAAAGTAAAAGTGGGTCCATGTTGCCGGGGATGGGTCAATGCTATGGTAAGGTGGTAGGATTGGTGTGCGTATGTTTTTCGGTGCACAATAATGTTCAGTTTGACCATTATTTTACCACATATTATCGAAATTGACCGGGACAAACTCCATTGACTTTATATCGATCATATGAATCCAATTCCATTGATCGGGGTCCAATAAGAGTTTAACTGCTCAATATTTGAAAAATTGTGTGTCACGACAAGCTATGAGACTAAAAAATGCTCATATTCGTCACATGACTTTTGATTTTGTTGTAACGAGTCTCAGCACACTTATATTGGCTATACAAATCCATAGAAACTGAGAGAACTCAAATCGGAGCTCTCTAGCCCCATATTCACTTTTCTTGTAATCGTGACGTTCTACGAGGAACAGTCATATTTTCCATATGACCTCGGATTGAAACGAAACAAGTTTCATCGCACTCATATTGACTATACAAAGCTATAGGAACTGGCAGAACTCAAATCGGCATTCTTTAACCAAATATTCACTTTTCTCGTATTCGTGACATTCTACGAGGAATTGTCATATTTTCAATATGACCTGAGATTGAAACGAAACAAGTTCCATCGCACTCATATTGACTATACCAAGCTATAGGAACTGATAGAACTCAAATTGGAGTTCTCTAACCCAATATTCACTTTTCTTGTAATCGTGATGTTTTACGAGGAACGGTCATATTTTCCATATGACCTCAGTTTGAAACAAAACAAGTTCCATCGCACCAATCGTTCATAGCATAAAATTTAGGATATAAATAAGACCTCATATGACCTCAGTTTGAAACAAAACTTGATAGCTAAAATTTAGGATATAAATAATTTTCTCCAAATTCTACGAACTATAGGCAAGAGCACCTATCGTTCATAGCATAGGATATTTAAAACAAATAAATATCAAGTGTCATATTCCACGGGTTTGTTGACTACTTCTACTCACGCAAATTAATATTATTTTATTGGAAGTAATATGAAGTTTTGAAAATAATTAAATAAAGAGAAACATTTGATCGGGAATCCTTCTAAAGTAAAATATTTCGTAAATCTAGAATTCGAAAGAAATCGATTTAGACAAACTTGACCGTGGAGGTTCCCAAAATATGATAGAGCCTCTCTCGAGAGAACTACCACCTAACCTTAGGTTGATCGATTAAGACCCCTCGGCCAGTCGAAACCCCTAAGCTTTCTTTATGCGGTGAGCCCCACTATTGGATTTGACTCCAATCCGGAAGAATTTCATCACCCTCTCTCGAGGAGTGCAAACAATTCTTTTTACTGATGAGCGATCTACCGTATTTACGGATCTCTCGATACACTAAAATATGGATCAAACTTGATTTTCATACACTAGAAATATGAAACCAATAATTGCAAATCATCGGTAAATCTTAGTTTCCAAATCCAAACTAAAAATAAAAGATTACGAAATATAAAAACTTAGGAAATCATCCGATCAAATGCTATAAAATTAGTTAAAAATGATTTAAAAAGAAGAACAATTTTATTTCTAAGATAAGGAATAACACATACAAGAAATAAAATTCTAAACTAAGAATTAAGAAGTGCAAGACAAGAAGTAAATTGCATAAAGAAAATACAATAAGAAAATGCTGAAAAAACTAATCTAAAAATGACCCAATCTAAGCTAGGATCAGATTCCCATCACTTTGGCAGCAGCTGGCTTTTATAGGCAGAAAATTGCTGAGTCACGCCCTTGGTCACGCCCGTGACCAAGGGCGTGTAAGCTGCGTAATTGCGTCTTGAAAGCCCGGGAACGTTGGGGAAGAAAAACCGCCAAAATTAATCATCTCGACGGGTCACGGCCTCTGTCACCCCCGTGACCTAGGGCGTGACTTGACCGAATCTGGAAACGGCGGGAAATGGCGCGATCTGGAGTTATTATAGCAGTTGTGGGATGGGTCACCCCCTAGGTCATGGCCGTGACATGGAGTCACGCCCGTGACAGAGGGCGTGACATGACCGAGTCTGGAAACAGCATGATCTGGAGTTATTCTGGCAGTTGCGCGAAGGGTCACCCTCTAGGTCATGGCCGTGACATGGAGTCATGCCCGTGACCTGGGGCGTGTAGGATGGAAATGATGTGGCGGCGTGTTCTGGCAGCTGGAAGACGGCTGGGTTGAGTCATGTCCGTGACTTGATGTCACGCCCTTGGTCATGGCCGTGACCGAGGGCGTGTAATACTAAATTGGGCTGGCGGCATGTTCAGGCAGCTGGAAGATGGGTGGGTTGAGTCATGGCCGTGACTTGATGTCACTCCCTTGGTCATGGCCGTGACCGAGGGCGTGTACTGAAGATTTTTGCAGACTTGTTCCATTCTTTCCCCTGAACATGGCTGTGAGCTTGAATTTGCTATTAGCAGCCCCAAATTACCTGAAAACACAAAATAAAGCGAATTAGATATATATTAAACTAAAATTATATAAAAACTAATTAATTACTACTAAAATACTATATAAAAATAACTATAAATAATGCACTATCAGTGACGTTTTACGAGGAACGGTCATATTTTCCATATGACCTCAGTTTGAAACAAAACAAGTTCCATCGCACTCATATTGACTATACGAATCTATAGGAACTGATAGAACTCAAATCAGAGTTATCTAACCCAATATTCACTTTTCTCGTAATCGTGGCGTTCTACAAGGAAAGGTCATATTTTCCATATGACCTCAGATTGAAAAGAAACAAGTTCCATCGTACTCATATTGACTATACAAAGCTATAGGATCTGTCAGAACTTAAATCAGGGTTCTTTAACCCAATATTCTGATTTCGGGTTAACTCCTACTTTCTAAGGTTTGGGGTGGGGGATTGAGGTACTTGTATTGGGTCCACAAGGGTCTAGTGACCCAATAAAAGCCGGGATGTTACAATCCAATAAAAATAAAAGAATTTTTCATCCTTGAAAATTGCTTAAGGTTGGGGGAGTTTTGCAGATGTGACATACCTGATGAAAAAGTGCTGGGTATTTTTCTCAGATGAGAGTTTCCGGTTCCCATGTATACTCGTCACGTCCGCAATTAAGCATAGAATCTTGACCATTGTGATGGTTTTGTTCTGCGGGTCCTTGACTTTGGAGTCTATTATATTTACTCGCTCGAGCTGGATTGATCTGTCGGACTGTATCAGTGTTGGCGGTGTGGGTAGATGCTAATCTGGTTGTCGAAGGATACGTCTTAGTGAAGAGACATGAAAGACGTCGTGAAGATTTCCCCATTCTGGAGGCAAAGCTAATCAGTATGCGATGGGGCCAATTCGTGTTATGATCTGGTATGGACCTAAATAGCGAGGATACAACTTTTTCTGCTTTCTTATCCGAGAGATTCCGTGCATAGGTTTGATCTTCAGGAATACCATATCTCCTATGCTAAATTACACCAGTTGATGTCGTGCATCACAATACTTTGCCTGACGGCTCTGTGCTTCAAACATTCGATCTCAGATTAACCTTATTGCCGATGTGGTTTCATCTATGCATGTAACCCCCATAGCTTCCGGGTCCTCATCCTGTGCCCATGACAGCAGGGTCCAACAACGTCTTCCATATAGAGCCTCGTATGGTGCCATCTTGATACTTTCCTGGAAGCTGTTGTTATATGAAAATTCCATCAATGGTAACAACTGCTCCCATGGCTCATTGTGTTCCACTATGCATAGTCAGAGGAGGTCCTCCATTATCCAATTTGTCATTCAAACTAGGTACCTAGATAAGCCTACACCCTCCTCCATTCCTTCGAAGTGAAACGTCCATCGCGATCAGATACCATGGACTTGGGTACTCCATGAAATCAGACTACATGTTCTATAAAAATTCTAGCCAAAACATCGACACCATCACTTTGTTGGTTTGGAATAAAACGAGCTACCTTCGTGAGGTGGTCCACCACGACCCATATGGAGTCATTTCCTGCATGAGATCGTGGTAGGTTGTGGAAAAAATCCATAAAGATGTCTTCAAACTTCCACCCTGGTATTGGTAGAGCCAATGCCATCATGTAAGTTGTAATCATCTTGCGCACCATCCTGCAGTGCTTAGATGATCGGGGCTGCTTCTGGATCAATCTTTTGGGCCTCACAGATTCTATCCCGAATGTCACACTAGATCTCCATCCAATATAACTAGGCTTGGTATTCCACTGGATCCCTGCGAGCGATGAGAGTGATGCTTAAATATGCTAAGGATAGGATCAACTCTGTTGGTATTGGCTCCATCCAGCTCCCAACTACTGAGGGATGACGACTTAAGGCATCCACAACTTTGTTGGCCTTGCCAGGGTGATATTGGAGGGCGAATTTATAGTCGTATAGAAATTCCAACCACCGACGCTGTCGAAGGTTCAACTCCTTCTGAGTGAATATGTACTTGAGGCTTTTGTGGTCAGAGAAGATCTCGCATCTCACTCCATAGGTATGCCTCCAGATCTGATGCAGGACAGGAATCCACCTGCCTTCCACCCTGGCGTACCAGGGGTCCCGCCCAAGAATCCACCTGACGGACTTTCAACAGGGTTGCAGCCCATACACCCCAACCCATCTCCAGCCGACAACAACTGATGGGTTGTTGAGGTCGGGGATCGAACACCCGACCTCCTTGATAAGAAGCTCTTACAAAGAGCTCTCATCACAAACTGAGCTGAGTTGGTGATGAGAGCTCTTTGTAAGAGCTTCATATCAAGGAGGTCGGGTGTTCGATCCCCGACCTCAACAACCCGTCAGCTATTGCCGACTGGAGATGGGTTGGGATGTATGGGTTGCAACCCTAATGAAAGCCCGTCAGGTGGATTCCTGGGCGGGACCCCTGGTGCGCCAGGGTGGCAGGCAGGTGGATTCATGTCCTGCATCATAAAGTGCACTTTTATGATGCAGGATAGGAATCCACATGCCTGCCACCCTGGTGCACCAGGTGTCCCGCCCAGGAATCCACCTGACGAGCTTTCATCAGGGTTGCAGCCCATACACCCCAACCCATCTCTAGCCGACAACAGCTGATAGGTTATTAAGGCCGGGGATCAAACACCCGACCTCCTTGATAAGAAGCTTTTACAAAGAGCTCTCATCACCAACTGAGCTGCAGCGGTCCTTTAACTCGACGAATGCATTCTCACACTCAAGCCTCCATCGGAACACAAAATCTTTTTTGGTGAGGGCGGTGAGGGGTATGAAAATCTTTGAAAAGCCTTTTATGAACTTTCGATAGTACCCGACGAGTCCAAGAAAGCTTCTAATATCTGCTGTTGATATACGTGGCGACCAATTTCGTACTGCCTGTATCTTGGCCTGGTCCACCGCTACCCCATTCTTATTGATAGTGTGTCCTAAGAATCCGACTTCCTCCAACCA
Organism: Dactylorhiza incarnata; assembly: GCA_033032865.1. Lineage (NCBI taxonomy): Eukaryota > Viridiplantae > Streptophyta > Magnoliopsida > Asparagales > Orchidaceae > Dactylorhiza > Dactylorhiza incarnata. Next base: position 14,754,516 of record JAWHQI010000028.1, read on the forward strand.
AAACTCACACTTACTGAACTTTGTTAAGAGAGAATGTTCTCGTATTTTAAGTAATACCATCTGGAGATGCCTGCAATGGTCTATCTTGCTCCTTGAGTAGATGACGATATCGTCTATGAAGACGATTATGAAGTGGTCCAAGAATGGTTCGAATACTTTGTTCATTGATGCCATGAAGTAGGATGGTGCATTGGTCAGCCCAAAAGGCATCACCATGAACTCTTAAAGGCCGTATCGGGAACTAAAGGTTGTTATGGGAATGTCCTCCTCTCATACGCAGAGCTGATAATATCAAGACCTTAGGTCCATTTTAGAAAAGACGGATGCGCCTTGCAGCTAATCAAATAGCTCGTCTATCCTTGGTAGAGGATAAGTATTCTAAATAGTAAGCTTATTGAGTTCCCTATAATTGATGCATAGACGTAGTGACCCGTCCTTCTTCTTAATGAATAACACAGGGGCTCCCTAGGGTGAGTTACTTGGACGGACGAAGCTTGCATTGATTAGTTCTTGAAGTTGTATCTTTAGCTCTACTAGTTCTTTTGGGACCATTCGGTAAGGCGCTCGTGACATTGGTCGAGCTCTAGGTATAAGCTCGATCTGGAAGTCTACTTCTCGTTGTGGGGGCAATCCTGGGAAGGACTCGGGAAAGACATCTGGAAAGTCTCAGAATACGGGCACTTCAGTGAGTACTTGAGTTTTGTCCTCCATCTCGAAGTAAATAAGGTACATTTCGTCCTTTTGTTGGATTGATTTGATAATTTGGGCGGATGTCAGAATTATGTGGGTGATGGATGGTATACCTTTTAAGGTGATAAACTGCCCATTCGGGTTCTGGAGATTGTGTTCTCTGGTCGAGCAATTGATTTGGGCCTTGTGCTCGGCTAGCCAGTCCATACCTAGGATGATGTTTAACTCGGTTATTGCCAGAATAATCGCGTAGATCTTGAACTCCTTGTTTCCTAGCATAGCCTGAAATGAGCATTTTTCCGTGGATGTCATATCTGATTCGTCTGGAAGTTGAATTCGTATGGACATTCCAGATGATCAGATGGTGTTTTCCTTGGTTGCGATGAAGTCCCGGGAGACGAAGGAGTGTGTGGCTCCAGTATCGAACAATGTTTTAGCGAGATGTCCTTCTACCAAAAGTAAACCTGGTGAAATATATATATAAACCATGATCATGGAGTTTTTACAGATGTTATGTGTAACAACAGGGATTTTACACTATGTAGGTATAAAAACTACACACGTGAATCTTGTTAGATACTTTTACTAAGATATATCATCATATGTGTTGAAAATATATACATATGACTACGTCTGGGGCAGGTCCTTGTTGTAGGTCCAATGCATAAGCCTCGAGTGGTGTTGCTCTGCCTTACCTGGCCCGATCCCTCCTGCCTGTAGGTTGACCCATGCGGCCTCCTCATCCTCGACTTCTCTCAACTACTCCATGTACTGCTCCTAAGCCTTAACTCCTTATGGCCTGGGGGCAGAAGGCTCTGATATGCCCGGGTTGTTGGCAGAGGAAACAGTTCCCTACAAAGGAAGCATCTCATCGTACCGCTGGTGCGGTCTAGGGTGCTAGAGCTGGTCGGGGTGCCGGTGGTGTGGGTGCATGTCGAGGCTGAGGTGCCTGTCTGTAGGGTTGGTGGCGATGACGTTGCCTCCTATCTCTGCCTTGTCGTCGAGGAGCAATCCCTCTCCCTCGTTCTTGGCCCTGAGGTGCCTCTACCTATCCTCTACGCTGCTGGTCCACCATCCTATGGTCCATATCTAGTGTCGTGGCATGTGTAGCAATCATGTGGAAGGTTGACTGGGAGATCATGATCAGGGCCTACTGCAGGTCGTCGTGTAGTTCTCGGTAAAACTTGGCGGCTCTATCTCTGTTTGTAGTTGCAAGTGTCATTGCGAAGCGGGCTAGGTGGATGAACTCGCGTTGGTACTCTAGTACGGTTCTATCTCCCTGCCATATGTGAAGGAATCGCTAATGAAGTGTGACTCGATCGGCGTCGGAGATTAAGTGTTCTAGAAAAGCATCGGAGAACTCTCCCCAGAGAATAGTACTAAGTGGTCATCCTCTAATTGTGGAGCGGCTAGCTTCCCTCCACCAATCTTATTCTGGAGGAGAAGACGGGATAGAGGATGGTTCTCACGTCTCACCGAATGGGGAAAATAGTAAAGTAGCGCCTCTTATTACACGAAAACATGGGTTTAGGGTTCTGTCGTGGCTAACATTGATTATTAGCCATGGTATTTTCTTGTTGTGGCTATTACCTGCGTATTAATCACGATTTTCTATTGTCGTGGTTAATGCGTAAGTATTAGCCACACTTTTTTGCAGCCATGGCTAAAATCTAATTATTAGCTACGGTTTTGTAATCATGGCTAATACAATTGTATTAGCCACAATTTTTAAACCCTGGCAAAAAAGTGTAGCTAATACTCATTTTTCTAGTAGTGTAACCTTCTAGCAATGTCACTACTAGGGATACTGTGGCAATAGCGGGGCACATCATGCCCACTAGTAACTCTTCAACCCTCTCTACCCACTCTTCCGCCTATATAGCAGACTCAGTGCCTTAGAAGATAGGAGCCCTTAGCCCCCAGAAAGTTTTCAGGAGGTCCGTGGGCATGGTAAGCTGCTGGGGTTGCTGTGTGATGTCAGTCTGGAAGGTGGTAAGTAGTGTTGTCAATATCCTCCCCAGGCCAGTCTAAGTAAATAGAACTATGGCTGGAGTAACTGGGTCTGGTGGTGGAGTAGAAGGGTGGTACTGGTCTCTAGAGGATGATCTCCTGTTACTGGACTCTGGTATCTTGAGTGGTAATAGAAAAAGATCAGCAGTTTGCAAAAGCAAGGGGATTTGCAAAAAGACTGACTGAAATGGAATCGAAGTGTGTGCTGGTATGCTACCGTGCAGTCTAGAATCCTTACATTTTTATCCTAAGGGTCTACCAAGCTTCCTTTATGTGGTTCGTCCCGATTCAAGAAACCGAAGATGGGAAGGAAGGATTCGGAGACTGCCCCACATGGACAGATAGTGAATGCTCTGATCCATTTGTAAGGTCCACCCCAAAACACTGAACATGTGTTGAAGGAGGAGGGTCTTACTACCCAAGACGGCCACCTAGCGCTCTCCAAGTGGCAATGACCCACTTACTTAAGCGCTAGATGATCGTCCTGTCAGGCAAGGAATCAACACATCACATCAGATCATAGAGCTAAGTGGAAACATAACTCCTCCCCGGATCCATATCCTGGGGACGAGCCTAAGCACCTAAACAATAATTAGATAGACGAAACAAGAGTGTTAGCATCATGTAAATATCAGGAAGCAATAGTAATAGCCATAGTTATTTAATAGAAGAGCTTAACTAGTAACTGTAATATTAACTAGTACTCGCATCTTGTACCTATGACGCAAGTGTTCATAACCTGTTAACGCACCCTGTGTCTACATATTTTGTATCGCTTCTCTTCCATCAAAGTAACGAACCTTGCGGGCCTCACCGATGTTGTCGTCGATGATAGTGGCCAGTCCTGCCACTTCTGGGTGTGGTTGTACCGCACTACCTAGGCCCTGCCGTACAACCCAGTGTACTCCTTGGATGTGAGCGACATCCGGCGATTTCCAAATTTTTAGGTCGACTAGTGGAGGAAATTCAACGGGGTATACAATGGTGATCACCCGGGTACATATCTCCCTGTCGCCATGAGTTGTCCACCCTCCTGTACCAGTACGAACGGTCTGCGGGCATGACCAACCCGACACTTTATCCGCAGGCAATCTACAAATATTTTAATTAACTAATAGTTGGTACCTTTCGGGTCTGCGATGGCTTTCTTAAATCCACGGGTTGTTCAACTTTTAGCCAAGAAGCACAACGAGCATGAGAGCACGTTACTTGGGGCTAACCCTAGAGGAAACCTCAACTCTCAATTATACCCAACTAATGCTCTACTAGAAATTCAACTGCTCGTCGGAGCAGGACCCAGGCTAGAATTTGCAGAGATAGTAAATTGTAGTAATCGAGTGTGGTAATGACTAGTGATGTAAAATAAACTACAGAAATGAAAGACTGAATTGTAAAAAGTACTGAACTGAAATAAAGCGTTGAAATAATTTGGACCAGTACGAAACTAGAGTAGTACTGAAGAGAAAACTGAAAGGAAGGTACTATAACTGAAATACTGAAAGGAACTAGATCCATTTGAGACTGGAGTAAAAGGAAATACAATAAAATAAATGGGTTAGTAGTCATTCACTCCATATTTTAGGAGGCTTCAGTTCCATCTCTGTTCATAGGAGTTTTTTTTTTCCTGCCCATTAATAAGATTTGGTAATATGTTCATTTGCACCTTTTAATCATGGCTTAAGCGGACCTGAGGAGCGTTGTTATGAGTTCCTTAATAGAGGCAGCTTCAAATATCAAGGTTGGGAGTCGACACACTTAACACCCGTATCGCTCATTTTCCCAATGTATTTGAGACGTACGAGAATTATTCTTAATGAAGAGCTCGATAATTTGCCAAAGTCATGTATCACTTCGAGCTTGAGATTTCACTTCTAGACATTAGGTCATTATTTATTTGTAAAAATAATTCAAGAATTATATTACTATCGTGCGCTACAAATCCTTCAAAATTTTAAGACGATCAAAATTATAGCGCGCCCCTTTATTCCGAAAAATCAGAGAAACATGAATGTTTACCCAAAAATTCCCAAATTTTAATAGTAAACCAAATAGGGCCTATTATGAGCCTAGCAATTTTTCCAAAAAATATTCTTCAAATTTTGGGATTTTAATTTGTCCAAACAAATCTTAAATGAGTTATTTAAAATGCCAAATCAATTTATAAAATTCCCCAAAAAATTGTGGCGACAACCCTCATAATGGGGAATAACTTTCATATTTAAATTTTTTCTCTTAGGAGCATAGATTGTCCTTCAAAAAAAGAAAGTTGGTTGGGTAGCATTGGGGTGCGGATAGCCACTTCCATCCCCCAGATCCTGCGGCTGTAACGAGGCCGTAGTGAGCACAATATCCTCCTTCCCGTACAGTGGATCTGGAACAGATCAGCTGTGGGGGCACAGAAATTGAGGCGGGGAGGGAAATGAGATTATTGCAGTCGTCTGATCTCTACATGGAGATCATGCGGCCGTTGTAAACCTACGGTGGCAGGAGCTTACAAGCTCTTACCGCCGCCGTCCAGCAGTAGCCGACTGCCAGAGCCACCCCCGATTGACTCGCCCAGGTCCGACAGTGGCATGGCGACCGGGCATCGTCGGGCGTCATCGAAAACTACAAACCAGAGGGCGGGGTGGCGCGGCCAGCCCTGCTCCCAGCGTGGTCGCACCACCCCTGCTCCTTCGGCCTTAACGCATAAGACACTGCCCCTGGTCGGCTCATCGAGGGATGGAGATTCCTCCGGCGGTGTCCCGGCGGCTTGACGCAGCCGTTTGCCGCCAAAAAATCAGCAGGGAGCCCCTACCCTGCATATTCTATACGGGTGTCGTCAGAGGTGCATTTTTCGGCAACACCAATGTCTTCTACCTTAGAGGAGGGACCCCTCTAGATGTGTCTCACCCTCCCAACACCACCAACGGTGCTGGGTAGGTTTCACCATGCACGAACTCCACCTCATTCTGGAGTCTGGTTCGGGTGGCAGCGACGGAGCTCCGGCAGTCAGGCGGTGCAGTTGATGCATTGGGGGTGATGAGAAAGGAGGAGGAGGAGACAGGTTCCACCTATCATGGGAGGGCTCGGGAGAATTAGGGATGATTCACCATGAGAGGTGGTTGAGGAGGAAGGAGGGTGGAGGGAGGTTTTCTGGCGAGAGGAGACTCTGACAGGGGGTGTCGGCTGGGTGGTTTGAGTCCATGAAGAGGGGAAATTTTTTTATAGAGAGAGTATGGCCTCCCTTTCTCCTCCCCGATGTGGCACTAAGGGAGAGGGAGGGGGAGTATTTTTTTCTTCTACTCCAGCTATCCTGGACACCTAACCACTCCCTTGGGATGGTGGTAGACCTCTCTGGTGGTATTAACAGGTAGAATGACAAGGGCCCTAGTCTTTGGTTATGGTTTTGGAAAGAGGAGGGAAAGGTTGGTGGTCTTTGACCAAGGCCCATTCCAAAACCCTTTGTTGGTTTTAGAGGCACCAGGGATGGAGGGGGTAGAGCCCAAATGCTTGGTTGTGGGGAGGTGAAACCCTAGTTTGGGGAAAAATAAATCCAAAAGTAGTAATTTTGAGGGTTTGACCAAAGTCAACCCTGGGGTGGGTTCCCCATGTCGGTCAAAGTCAAAGTGTGTCCAAGTTACCGGGGATGGGTCAATGCTGGGGTAAGGTGGTAGGATTGGTGTGCGTATATTTTTCGGTGCACAATAACATTCAGTTTGACCATAGTTTGACCACCCATTATCGAAATTGTCCTGGACAAACTCCATTGAATTTGTATCGATCATATGAATCCAATGCCACTGACCGGGGTCAAATCAGAGTTTAATAGCTCAATATTTGAAAAATCGTGTGTCACGGCACTGTGAGACTCAAAATGCTCATATTCATCACATGACTTTGGATTACGATGTAATGAGCCCCCATCACACTTGTATTGGCTATACAAATCCATAGGAACTGACAGAACTCAAATCGGAGTTCTCTAGCCCAATATTCACTTTTCTCGTAATCGTGACGTTCTACGAGGAACGTTCATATTTTCCATATGACCTTGGATTGAAACAAAACAAGTTTCATCGCACTCATATTGACTATACAAAGCAATTGGAACTGACCGAACTCAAATCGGAGTTCTCTAACCCAATATTCACTTTTCTCGTAATCGTGACGTTCTACAAGGAACGGTCATATTTTCCATATGACCTCGGATTGAAACGAAACAAGTTCCATCACACTCATATTGACTATACAAAGCCATAGGAACTGACAAAACTCAAATCATAGTTCTCTAACCTAATATTCACTTTTCTCATTATCGTGACTTTCTACGAGGAACTGTCATATTTTCCATATGACCTCGGATTGAAACGAAACAAGTTCCATCGCACTCATATTGACTATACAAAGCTATAAGAACTGACATAACACAAATCGGAGTTCTCTAACCCAATACGTTGGAACATGCTATCCACATCTCTTAGTTTGAGAAAAACAAATCCCATTGTATTTGATCTTACTTGCTACGTGTTTATAATGTGCAGGAACTTCAGCTTTTAAGCCCCTATAAGTATGGAAAAGAAAGTCGACGAATTCTCTATCAGGTCAAAACTCTGATGCTAGTGCGGCACGCCAACGCTACCACTGGCGGCAGCTTCTGCATATGTAGAAACATCGTCGAGAAGGAAATATTTGTCGAGAAAGGAATTTAAAGATACAGGTTGTCTATAATCTACACCTAGAGGGGGTGATTAGGTGTTTTCAAGATTATTTGCAATGTTAAAATCTATCTATCACAGCACAAGAGCAACACAGAAAACACACAAGATTTATAGTAGTTCCCTACAAGACGATGTGTCTAGAGGTAGTTCACTATCCCTCCCACTTATCTAGCAATGAGCTAGACTAGGCAACTTCTCCAACTAAGATCTCTTCTCAATAAGTAGATCTTATAACTCAGGTTCACAAAGAACCCTACCAATCTCAGACTTTACAAGTCTTACAATAATTCAGATCTTCACTAAGATCCTACCAAACTCAGGCTCACACAGAACCCTACAGAACTCAGGCTCACACAGAACCCTACCAACTCAGATCTATCACAAGATCCTACAAGCTCAGGCTCACACTGAACCCTACCAAATAAGAAAGATATTGTACTTTTGTAGAAGAGAAGGCTTCAAGATATATGCTTTGAATAACAAACTTCTTCTTCTTGCAGATGTAAGCCCAGTGATCTTGTGAACTACTGAGCCTTTCTTTTGAATCTTCTTCTTAGTTGATAGATGCACTTCTTGTACAGGAGGAAGATTCTTTCTTCTTGTCTTCTCAGCCAAGTGATGAAGATTTTCTGCTTGAGCTCTTCTTTTCTTGATCAGAATCAGTATATTGTAAGAAAGTCAAGTCTCTTTTGAAATCAACAATTCCTTTCCTTTATATTCTTCTGTAACTTTGCATAAAAGTCCTTACTGAATTCTTCCATAATTAATTTGCCTGATAGAATATTTGAGAGAAACTACAGAATAAATTATCATAAATGTCTTGCCATTCTTGGAACTTGCATAATATGGAAGTGAATAATATTCTTCAATAATACTGTGTAATGGCCATATTCTGCAAAAGATATATCATTAATTATTATTTGATTGATGAGCAAGATAGACGACATGCATATTACCTATATATCAATTTCCGAGAAACTCGGTGCATTAAATGATGCTCTGTATCTGTCAAGACGATAAAATTCCTTCAAGCCGATATCGTGTTGATCATCTCAAAGATGTGTAATCTTCTCAACGATATCGTCGACATACATCCTCCTTCAAGACTTTACTTGATATCTCAATGATATTGCTTCCTCTAGACGATATTGTCGAGATGCTTCTTTTTTATATGACTTAGATTTTATTCTTCAGGTTGATAATCTTTCTTCAAGACGATATCGTCTTGATCTTCTAGACAATATGAGATCTTCAAGTCGATGTTGTTTACACGATTCTTCCTTCATAATCTTCTCCTTGATATGACTTATTCTAGACGATATCGTCTAGATGATTCCTTCTACATGACATAAGCTTAATTGTCAAGTTGATAAGCTTTCTTCTCGATGATATCATCGAGATGCTGTCTACACTACTTGACCTTGCTTTCTCAGTGATAAGGTGTAACATCCCAATTTTAAAAAGGGGTCTAGCCGGTTCGGTTGAACCCTTGGAAGAGCTTAGGCTGGGTCATAGGACAACCACGACTCGACCTTCACCTCCTAATGGTGGTCATTTTGAGAAATAACTGTTTTGTTTAGCATTGTGCTTCGCCGCAACGTCAAAATTATTTATTGAGCATACGTGCTCCGAATCGACTTTCGTCAGTTGCGTTAGACTCGTATAGTTGATACGAGTGCAACGAAACTCGTTTCGTGTCGATCCTAAGTCATATGTAGAATATGACTATTTTGAGTATCGTAGCGCGTCACGACGCGATTTTAGAGTATGGAGCATACATGCTCCGAATCGACTTCCGTTAGTTACGTTAGACTCGTATGGTCAATACGAGTGCAACAGAATTCGTTTCGTTCCGATCCGAGGTCATTTGGTGAAAGTGACCGTTTTGAGTATCGTAGCGCGTCACGACGACACAGTTTTAGAATACAGAGCATACATGCTCCGAATTGACTTCTGTCAGTTGCGTTAGACTCGTATGGATGATACGAATGCAAAGAAACTCATTTCGTTCCAATCCGAGGTCATTTGGTGAAAGTGACTGTTTTGAGTAGCGTAGCGCGTCACGACGACGCAATTTTAGAATGCGGAGCATACATGCTCCGAATTGACTCCCGACAGTTGTGTTAGACTCGTATGGTCGATACGAGTGTAACGGAACTCATTTCGTCCCAATCCGAGGTCGTTTGGAGAAAACGACTATTTGAAGTAACGTCGAGCGCCACAACAACGCCATTTTAAAATATCGGGTGAACGGACTCGGAACCAACTTCGAATGCTTTCATTAGCTTTGTATGGCGGACACGAACACAAAGACACACTCCACACATTTTTTCCCGCGCTTATTTCAGAGTTATGAATATATATGTATGTAAATTATTATATACCTATATAAATGTGTATATATAGATTTATATATATGAATATATATACATAAAAACGAGGCAGAGTAACAAAACCTGCGAAACCATGGGCGGTGGGCGGAAAACCGGGGGTGAAAACCTGGGGCGGGAGGAGGAACCTCACCGGAGGTACTTTGAACTCGTCGTTGGAGGCATCGGATTGGCCGGCCATGGCTACAAAATAGGCGGCTCACCTCCTCTTCAGGCAGGGGCTCGGCGGCAAGGTCACCCCTTGCCCTCATCTCTCCCTCTTCCTCCTCCTCTTCGAAACTCTGCCGGATTAAGGATTGATGCAAGAAATCGGGGCACGACAAGGGAGACTCCGACTCCTCCCCGCCTCTGATTCGTGGTAACCCTATTCTCCTCCTTCCTCAAGTTTTTCATGGCGATGGCTCTTTTTCCCTTACTTGCCTCTTCCTCCTCCGGCAATGGTAATCTTTAAGCATTCTATAATTTCACTATTCATCATCTTGGTTATTATGGGAGTGGAAGGATGCACGGTGCTCTAGTTTAGAGGTTTGGGTCGAATGGGGGCTGCCTTGTGAGCTGTTAATGGGGGCTGCCTTATTAGTTGTAAGGGGGGGGGGGGGGGGGGGGCTGCTGCATGCTATATAATTCCAGTTGGGTTGCCTTATAGCTTTTTGTATGGGGGCTGTTATTATATTTGTCTGGATCGGTCGACTCTCGGCGTGTTGGTCGCGATCCGGCGAGTCGCTGGTTGAATCTGAGGCAAGGAAACACTTCCCCTTCCTCTCTCTTAATTTCCTTATTGTCTTTAGTCTTGATAAAGGGAGCGTGCTGCTGGTCCTGTTGCTTGATATATGCTTGACCCTCTCATATAAGCTACTGCTATATGGTTGGATGAATTCTTTTTGGGGCTTTCATGAAGAAATCTCCTACTTGTTTTACCCCTTGGTTTATGATGGCAGCTAATTGGTTTTTTATTTCCCTTGGATTATGATTACAGCTAGTATGCCCCTTGGTTTGCGATAACAACTACTTCGAAATTTCTTGTTCTATGTTGGCAACTACTTGGTATTTCTTTGGGTTCATGTTAGCAGCCATTTGATTTTTCCCTTGGTTTCATAGCTAGCCGCTATGTTGATTATGTTTGAAGTTTTGGTAAATTCCCTTGGTTATGCTAGTAATGATCCGATCATGTGCTGAAGTTTAGTGAACGGGGGTATTTCTCTCTCTTTCATTTCTCTCTTTCTCTCTCTCCCTCTCTTCCTCTTGACTTCCTGATGGATTATTATTGGAAATCAAGATTGCTGAACGTACGCGTTGGAATGGGAAATTTTGGTTTGCGGCTAAGGTGAGGGGAACGGGGTTGGAATTTTATAATGAGGAAACTGCCTTCGCATGATCCCTTACTAAAACTTCTTCCTCTTCTTCTTCCCCCCTTCCTTTCTTACTTCTGATGCTTGGTTATCACTTATGGCTGGAAATCCTTTCTTACTTCTGATGCTTGGTTATCACTTATGGCTGGAAATCCTTCTTACTTCTGATGTTTGGGTATTAATTTTACATTCGTGTTGGAAAACCTTGTTCCCCTTTGGTTCAGAATTATTTAGGGCTGTTGTGGCTTTGTGCTTACTGCTGTAGCTTTGCCTTGCTGCTGTGGCTTTGTGCTTGCTGCTGTAGCACTGCGCTGCTGCTATTGTAGTCGTGCTTGCTGCTATATGATTTGATTTGGGGTTGCCTCGTATGTGTTCTAATTAGGGGCTGCTGTGAGGATTGTTGTTTTTATTAGAGGGCTGCTCTTATTTCCTTTTGTTTTCTTTCTTTTGGGGCTGCTGCTGTTCCTTTTTCTGTGTATTTGAAGGAGGTTACCTTATCACACTTTAACGGGGGATGCTGCTATGTGCACTTGAATTTGGGGCTGTTACTATGTGGTTCGGTTGGGGGCTACTCTACCTTCTTTCCCTGTTAACTTTCTTGAAGGGGACTGCCGTGTATGAGGGCTGTTTTATGGGGGCTGCTCCTTGGGTTTGATTATGCTAGTCCCGAATCGTGTTTACGTGTTTAACTCTGCACACCCCTTATAGTTTCGTTTATGGGGGTTGCTCTTCCCAACTCACGGCAAGGTATGGCAGCTTCACTCTCTCTTCCTCCTTCGGAAATGGTAATCTTTACTCTATCCCTCTCTCCCTCACACTCTTCCTCTGTTTGTGCAAGATTTAATATATAGACATACACATACTCATACATATATGTGCACATAAGAGGGGGCTTCACATAAGGAGGTGGATGAGCAAAAGCTCTAGTGCAGTGCTTGTATGCTTCATGTGCTCCTACTCTCCCTCTAAGAGCTTTACATATGGTTGATGTGCTGATCTCTCTCTCTCTCTCTCTCTCTCTCTCTCTCTCTCTGTCTAAGCAAGCTCTTATATATTGGTATATATGAGTTGTAAGCTTGCTCAAGAGAGGGCCTTTGTTGGGGGGCTGCTTTTTACAATACCTAGTAATGTGAGGGCTGTTTTCTTATACTGGTTAATTAGTAATGTGGGGGGCTCCCTTGTGCAGATTGCTGGGGTTTATATACTTTAAATTAAGAGCTGCTTCTATACTACTCTGTTAGGGGGGCTACCATATAAAAAGATTTTGATTTGGGGCTGCCCTTTGTTTTCCTTCTTATGGGGCTGCTGCTGCTACTATCAATTAATGTTAGGGCTTTCCTTGTGAATTGAGGGTTGTTGATATGCTTTTGGTAGATGGGCTTTGCTGTTACTACCTCCTTCCCATATTCTCTAACATTTCTTCTCTCTCTACCCCTTCACAAATTCTGATGTTGATTAAAGGTGGAAATACTCCCTCTTCTTTTGATGTGGTACCAATACCAATGGAAATGTTATATAGATGACTTGGGTTTGATCACCAAGCATCCAAATGATTGACGGGAGCCTATGGGCCATATGAGGATGGCTCGATTTAATTGCCAGCCGGGTTAAATAGTGGTACCTTCTCGGATGGAGATATGCTAAGCTTATATAGAGTTCGTCTTCTCTCCTCCTACAAAACTGCGGGTGGATATATTGTTAAGCTTTAAAAGAGTTCTTTTCTCCTCTTATGATGAAATACACCTTTCGAGAAAATAATTCCTAAGGGAATAAAATGTTGCCTTTGAGAAAATAATTCCTACGGGAATGAAATGCTGCCTTCGAGAAAATAATTCCTACGGGAATGAAATGCTGCCTTCGAGAAAATAATTCCTAAGGGAATAAAATGTTGCCTTCGAGAAAGTAATTCCTACGGGAATGAAACGTTGCCTTCGAGAAAATAATTCCTACGGGAATAAAGGTTGCCTTGAGAAATAATTCCTACATGAATTAAATGTGCCTTCGGAAAATGTGCCTTCGGAGAATATAGGATGGTCGATGAGTTTTTCCTCTAAGGCAACCCGCACGACGGACGGTCTGGGAGGGCAACCCGTGCGAAACTTATAGAACTACGTGGGTCTGAGACCGTATGCAGGATGATACGGAATACGTAGGCGGTGGTCGTAGGAAGACTGCCTCGGCCCAATAAGAGTCCAGATATCCCCTCCCTTATAAGTGTTATTTTATGTCTGTTTGTTAGTAGGGGTTGGATTCTGTTGGTGGTTCTAATAACTTGTCTTTATCACAGGTGACAGGTGCGGATAAGAGACCACACCCAAGTATGGAGGAAGCCACGGAGCAGGCTACGTCAGGTACAAGTTGTTAAGCCGCATCCCTTTTGTTGTGCCCCACCTCACGACATCTATATATTGGCAATGAATCCTTGATGGACAGGATTTAATGCGGCAGAGGTATGTAAATTATTCATACAGGTCTTGAGTTTAAGGTTTCTGTGATCGTTAATCTTCCGCTATAATACTACGTCTTCCGCTAAATGCTATAAAGAGCACCCTTTGATGATGTCTTCCGCTAGAATACTGTTTCCCTACTCTGTTGATGTGTAGTGACTTTCGCTTAACACCACCACAATGCATGACCTTGGAGTATTCAAGGAAGGGGGTTGAAGAAGCTAGTATCTTCACCCTTCGTGATCGCTCCGGCGTCGTGCAAAAAGGGTGGTGTGCGATAAGATCCCCCGGTCGGACCGCCGATTTGGGAGGGGGGTCTTACATAAGATTTCTTCAAGAAGATATCATCGAGACTGTCTCAATGGTATGTTCCTTGTCTCAACGATATGTCAGGTAAGGCTCAAACCGATATTTGACTTAGTGAACTCTTCACTTCTATATAGTTTTGATACTGATGATGTAGCTTTGAGGCATTTCAATGATATGTGTATCATCTCAACGATATGTCCAGTCCTTCTTGATGATTTTAGACTTAGAGAATTACTGGACATATGATTTATCCTCTTTAGTCATGAATAAAATATACCATCAAATACATAGTGCATTTATCATTGATCTGAGTACTTCTTCAAATCAGGAACATTATTGGGCACTGTTTACAACAATCTCCCCCTATTTGAAGAATTCATAACTCACTTCAATGATAAATGCCAAATGATAAATAGAATCAAAATTTGAGACATTCAACAATTGTAACATGATTCATCTATCAACATGATATAAATAGAGATAATGTTTTAAAACAAAATATTTCAGTCATTTGCTCAAGTCATTTTCAGACAAAACATTCTATGATCTTCAGGTCCCGCTGCTGCTTCCCTTTCCTTTTCTTTTCTGCCTTTCATAGAAACTGATTGGCTTTGGGATCTTCTTAGGAGATGGAGGAGGACCATGAGGGAATGCTAGCTTATGATTTCTCCTTTTCTCCATTTGATTTAAATGCAGATTCCAGTCAGCAGAATAGTAGACTCTTTCTAACCCATCTTGAGGGTATCCAAACTCCATCCAAGCTTCTGAGATCAGGGTCCTAGAGTTAGGACTCCACTTGCATGACTATGGATCCTGCTCAATTTTCCTTAGCCTCTTCTGTATGTACCTTTTGCTCTGAACATTCTTCCTTTTTCTTGAGCTGGCAGATTCTCCAATTTCTATACCATATACCTCTGAGGCAGTGCTCTCAGATGGTTCTGCTAACTCATAAGCTGAGGGTAGCTTTTGTAAAGCTTGTTTGACTTGATTTATAGTCCACATGGCTTGATTTGAGCCAGCATTCATCATTGCCTTCTCCCCCTTTAGGACTTCTTCAACAATGTGATCATCATGGGACACTTGTACCAAATTTATCCTCTCATATAGGTGTTGTTCAACCTCATCCAAGTTATTTCTTACTTCTAGCAGATGTTCATCTAAGTTCTGAGTATTCACTTCCATTGTGTCCAGAATTTGATCTCTATCTGAATTCATAAACCCTACTATTTGTTGAAGAGCTCTCTCAGTATTCCTTGACATAGTGCCTTGTTTTTGGATGATCTGATGAGATTGATGTCCAACCTTGTTGATCTCCTCACCAACATGTTCCATGGCTGGAGCTACTAAGTGAAAGAAATGAGTATGCTCGGTGTTCAGATGATGCATGTCATCTTTCACACTCAGCAACTCAGCCTTTATCTCTTGCCTGAGGCCATCAACTGTCTGCAGAATGAATTGTTCCATCTTCTCCCTTTGAACTTTTAGCAGTGCTAAGATCATATGGAATAGGGAACCTGATTGATCAGAAGATGATCCACTAGCATTCACTTCTGGAACATTATTCTTCTTTGGAGGACTTGCAGGAGCACTGTCTTGACCCAGAAGATCAGGAGAGTTTACATACATCTTCTCTTCCTCTTCCGCTAGCAGTTGCTTGCCTTTGATCAGAACCAGGTTAAGCTCAGTTTGGGGATCAGTATTTCCAACCTTTTCTAACACATTGCCTTCAGATTCCTTCTCTGGATCATCCTTCTCATGGACTACTTTTTTAGCTGTAGGTCCTTCAGCTTGATCCTCCAGGGTAGAGCACCCCAAATGGGGCTCCCCCTCAACCCTATTAGTATCTTGGCCTGAGTGCCCATGTGGGGACTCCCCCTCAACTCTCTCAGTGTTTTGGGTTGAGATTCCAACCAGGAACTCCCCCTCAACTGGATCACTGCCCAGAATGGGGCTTCTTCTTACTTAAATAACCTCTATGATAGTAGGTTCACTCACATCCTCTGAGATCATTTGATTTAGAGCTACCTTCCCCTCTGTCAAAGCAGGGTTTGGTACGGATGGGGATCCTTCTTCCTCATCAACCTTGGACATGTTTGGGTCTGGAGTTGATGGCGCCCCTCCTTCAGAACTGCTAGAGGACCCTACCTCCTCCGAGTCATCAACTACCACAACTTTCTTTTCTTTCCTTTTGCAGCTGCTTGGGCAACCTTAGGGGTTTTAAAGCTAACTCTCTCCCATCTATCCATCTTCTTTGAATCTAACCTCTTAGAATAATGTAGAGGTGCTCCCATTTTTATTTTCACCACATCCCCAAGGGAATTCAGGAGGAAGATAGATAAGATTCTTCCAAATGAAGGGGTCTTCAGGGTGCTCTTAATCCTTTGGAACATAAACTTTCTCCAGTCTGTCTTCTTTGAGACAATGATTCTACACATGACCTCAAACATTTCCTTGGAAATCCTGTCATGGGAACCAGGCTTGCACAGTAGCTCTTTCCCTACTATGTTAGCCAGAAGTTTTCCTTGCTGGTTGAATTCTATCTTTTTAATAGACCCATAGGTCTTGTCACTATGCCCACACCAGGCATATCCTGCATAGAGGTTTTTAGCAGTTAGATCTTCCTCTTCAATCTCTTTCTCCAGTCTTGGTATTCTCAATGTTTTTTCCCAAGCTCTTGGCATTCATCTTGATCTTCCGCCCAGCCACTACTGACTTTAGGATGGTCCATGAATGAATAATTCTTGCTCCTTCAAAGAATTTCAGGAGCTCCATGTTCAAGAGAACATAGGGTTCACAGAGAAGATATTCCAATCCTGCCGACTCCACCAGTCCAATTACTGACCTAATTTCTTCAAAGCAGGAGTCGAAACCTCCTCTCAGAAGCTCATAGCCGGATATGACTGAGGATTCTTCCTTCTTGGGAGCCATTGAAGCAGAACGTCGAGAATGAATGATTGTCGGAGACGGAACGGGGTTTTGTCGCGGACATGACTTAGGGCAAATGAAAGTGTAATTTTTGTCCTAAGCATTCACTCTATTTATAGTAAAAGTAGATGAAGAGGCACATACCTTTTTGTCCTGGTTAATAGATTAAGAATCCATCAGACGACTCTGATTAAAGATTCAATATTGCATTGAGTATTTGAGTTGTATTTTGACGATGTGCATTTTTATCGTTGATAGTGTCGTCGAGATTATTTCAACCTTATCATCGGAATCACTTCAGCTTTGTCGTCGAGACTCCAGTAATATCGTCGAGACTTAGATTTTGTCATCGAAATATTTCATTCTGTATCGCTGAGAAGTGATCTATGTCGTTGAGACACCCATCTGATACAAGTCTAACTTGAGAAGATTATCATAACCTCTTGAGATAATCATCTAGGCTGTGCCATTTAAGCTTCCTCCTTCAAATGTCTTATTTGGAGATAATAATTTGACATTTCACTTGATAAGCTTGGAATCTTGTATGGGCTACACAAACTAAGAATATTCTGTTTAATTCCAACCTTGTAATAGGAATAAGGGATCTGGCCAAACTTAATGCCCTTCTCCTGTCTATACCCCTGACTTGTCTTAGAGCAGCTTGCAATTTTCTGGGAATGACTTTTGTCTTTCATTTAATATTCAGCCTTGTCTTTATTGAATAGCTAATCCAATTTCTACCCTCTCTACTCCAATCATGTGCCTGGAGCAACCACTGTCCAAATATCAAAAGGGTTGGCATTTGGATATACCTGCAAAAAGGATTACTTACTCTTACCAAAAAGGATTTCTTTGCTCAAAGCAGTCAGCTTTTCAGCTGTCTCTTGGAGCTCAGATTGGGCAGATTTCAGGGATGTTAACTCCTTAGATTAAGCTCTAAGAAGCTTCTTACTTATTTTCAAAGCAATCCACAAGGCTTCATTATGCTGCACTAGCTCAGATTCAACCTCATGTGGGGATCTTGAGGGTTTGCTATTGCAAGCAGATTCACACTTACTATCATGAACATAATCTGTCATTGATTCAGAATCAGAGACAGATAAGCGAGCTCTAATAAGTACCTTCCCAGGAGAAGTGTTATCATCCTAAATTTCTTCAGTTATGGCCATGAGGCCAATGAGAGATTCCTCCTCAGTTTCTAATAAATCAGAATCAGAAGCACTAAGTGTTCTGATTTTCTTAGCAATGATTCCTTTGTCAGATTTCTTTTTGTCCCTTGGACTTCTTATATCATTCTTCTTTTTTGATTCTCTCTTCTTGGAGGGGCAGTCATCAATCATGTGACCTATCTTCTTGCAGTGATAACAAACTAAGTTTGTCAAATCAATTTCACTGAGTTTGGAGTTATACATTTCCTTCTTTGAGGATTTGGGTTTATCATGTTGACTAGATCTTATGGAGCTTGAGGAGGATGTCATATGCATGTCTCTTCTCCTTTTAGGCATTAACCTTTTGAGCATCTTGGAGAAGAGTACTGGTTCTTTAACAGTGTCATCAAATTCTGATGTGTTTGCATCAGAAGCTTCATTGTCTTCAGAGATATTCTGAATTGTAGGAGTCTTGTCCTTGGTACTTCTCAATCTTTCACCTTAAGGGCCATGGGATTTTCTCTGGTGTTCCTCCTTGAGTTTTCATCTTCAGTTCCCTCCATGTAGACCACCAAGGAATCCCATATTTCTTTTGCTGTTTTGCAATGAATTAAGTTCTGAAATGTAGAATCATCAATTGCATTTTTAAGTATGTATTTTGCTCTCTTATCCATAGTTATCAGGTCTACATCTTCCTTGGTAAACTATGACAAAGTTTTATGGACTAAAGGAGTTGTTGGACTCATTGAAACAGTCATGGGGACATAAGGTCCCTCTTCAACAACCATGAACATTATGGGATCTGATGCTTCCATGAAAAACTTGACTCTTTGCTTCCAGATGGCAAAGTTCTCTTTAGTGCAAATGGGCAGCTTCATTGATCTCATCTCTTGATGATGCTCACAGGCCATTGAAAGATCACAACCCATACAAAAACTTTTAGATCTTGTTTTAAGTTGTTAAGCCTTTGACCTCAACCTACCTTTGATACCAATTGAAAGATATGAGTTGTCTATAATCTACACCTAGATGGGGGTGATTAAGAGTTTTCAAGATTATTTGTTACTTTAAAATATATCTATCACAGCACAAGAGCAACACAAAAAACACACAAGATTTATAGTGGTTCCCTACAAGACAATGTGTCTAGAGTTAGTCCACTGTCCCTCCCACCTATGTAGCAATGAGCTAGACCAGGCAACTTCTCCAACTCAGATCTCTTCTCAATAAGTAGATCTTACAACTCAGGTTCACAAAGAACCCAACCAATCTTAGACTTTACAAGTCTTACAATAATTTAGATCTTCACCAAGATCCTACCAAACTCAAGCTCACAAAGAACCCTACAGAACTCAGGCTCACACAGAACCCTTCCAACTCAGATCTGTCACAAGATCCTATAAGCTCAAGCTCACACAGAACCCTACCAAATAAAAAGATGTTGACTATTGTAGAAGGGAAGGCTTCAACATATATGCTTTGAATAACAAACTTCTTCTTGCAGATGTAAGCCCAGTGATCTTGTGAACTACTGAACCTTTCTTTTGAATCTTCTTCTTAGTTGATAGATGCACTTCTTCTACAGGAGGAAGATTTTTTGTTCTTGTCTTCTCAGCCAAGTGATGAAGATATTTGCTTGAGCTCATCTTTTCTTTTCTTGATCAGCATCAGTATGTTGTAAGAAAGTCATGTCTCTTTTGAAATCAACAATTCCTTTCTTTTATACTCTTCTGTAACTTTGCATAAAAGCCCTTACTGAATTCTTCCATAATTAATTTGCCTGATAGAATATTTGAGAGAAACGACAGAATAAATTATCATAAATGCCTTGCCATTCTTGGAACTTGCAGAACATGGAAGTGAATAATATTCTTCATTAATGCAGTGTAACGACCATATTCTGTAGAAGATATATCATTAATTATTCCTTGATTTATGCGCAAGATAGATGGCATGCATATTCCCTTTATATCAAATCCCGAGAAACTCAGCGCATTAAACGCATCTTTGCATCTGTCAAGATGATAAAATTCCTTCAAGCCGATATCGTGTTGATCACCTCAACGATGTGTAATCTTCTTGACGATGTCGTCGACATACTTCTTATTCAAGACTTTACTTGATATCTCAACGATATTGCTTCTTCTAGACGATATCGTTGAGATGTTTCTTTTTATATGACTTAGATTTTATTCTTCATGCTGATAATCTTTCTTCAAGACAATATCATCTTGATCTTCTAGACAATATGAGATCTTCAAGTCGATGTTGTCTACACGATTCTTCCTTCATAATTTTCTCCTCGATATGACTTCTTCTAGACGATATCGTCTAGATGATTCCTTCTACATGACATAAGCTTAATCGTCAAGTTGATAAGCTTTCTTCTTGACGATGTCGTTGAGATCCTGAATACACGACTTGACCTTGCTTTCTCAGCGATAAGGTTTCTTCAAGACAATATCATCGAGACTGTCTCAATGGTATGTTCCTTGTCTCAACGATATGTCAGTTAAGACTCAAACCGACATTTGACTTAGTGAACTTTTCACTTATATATAGTTTTGATACTGATGATGTAACTTTGATGCATTTCAATGACATGTGTATCATCTCAATGATATGTCCAGTCCTTCTTGATGATTTTGGAATTAGAGAATTACTGGACATATAATTTATCCTCTACAGTCATGAATAAAATATACCATCAAATACATAGTGCATTTATCATTGATCTGAGCACTTCTTCAAATCAGGAACATTGATGGGCATTGTTTCCAATAGGAATGTCGTCGGGATTGAATATAACAACTTTTACCGCGACGCATTAAGGCTAACACCCGACAGTAACTTATGTAAGTCCCATGATCATGATGTTGATTGAGGAGCAAAAAAGGAAGGAGATCTGATGGCTGAGAAAGATATAACATTAACACGACGCGCTGACCTTACCTCGAAGCGATAGGAGGGGATGCTAATTTTGGAGCCATAATATTGCCAAAGATGTCTCGATCAGCGTGCTAGCTTGTTTCTTAAAGAGGCTACCGCCCGGCAATAGCACAACCGTTGGCACTAGGATCTGGGTCTATTTAATGAGTGGTCCGCCTCCATTTTGATTTACTGATTTTGAACGACGCATCTAAGCCACAACTCCTGTATTCGTGAGAGACTCCTCTTTGCAGCCAAGAGAAATCCATCAATGTTCGTGAACGCTAAGGACTTGAAAAAAGATCAATCACGTAGACTTCATCTTCAAGATCAAACTTTGAGCGAGTTTCTTTGATGTTTTTTTGTTTTTATTATTTGTAACTCCTTTTATCATCAGTAGAGAATTCACCATGTGGCTGGCGACTAGGGCCTTGCGAGGACTAGGGAGAATTCTTGCGTTGGTGTGGAGACTAGGTCTTAGGATTAGATCTAGGGGGTGCTCGAGGCCTGTCTGGGGATAGAGAGACTAGAGTGGCTTGAGGTCATATCTGGAGATAGATCGGCTAATGCCAACCGGTTCTTAGGGAGAAGAGTCAATATAGAAAACCAAAAGGGTTTTATGCATTCACCTCAATCCCAAGTGTCATTGGGATCAGATTTTGTAATCATTTCTAAAGCAATAATACTATCTATTTTTCTCTAATATTATCCTGCTATCTTTGATCGTTGAAATCTAAACAAAAGGGCATTCTCTGTCACTAATGCCGAGCAGTAACACTACCACTAGCGCTAGCAACAAAGTTCACATCTCTCGTGCCTAGTACAACCCAATTTCATAAAAATATTACTTTAGTGTCTTAACTGAAATATTTTCATAAATACAGTCATCATATTTGAATAAACTCAATTATGTCTGAAAAGTTTTAAAACCCTAATTCACCCCCTCTAAGGGCACCTACCGATCCAACAAGTGGTATTAGAGCAAGGTTATTCCAAAATGGCTTCACAACCGAGAATAATTGCACTTCATGATCTCAGATCCAATAGAGGGGATGTTTTTTATTAAATGAAAAATCTTTAGCACCACCTTTATTTATGGGCAAAAATTATAAAGGGTGGAAAAAGTTAATGGAAAATTTTCTTAACTCTTTAGATGAAAAAGTTTGGAATATTACTATTGAAAAGCCATCAAGCGTATTAAATAGAAATGAAATGATTTTAAATGCGAAATCTATACAAAGTCTATTTTGTGCGCTAGATCAAAATATTTTCAAACTTATTTATACTTTACCTACTGCTTATGAGATTTTGAGTTTTCTTGAAAAAACTTACGATTCTCCATCTACAGGCACGGTATAATCACAAGAACTGGAGAATAGGCAGGCCAGCATAGGCAATCAAGAAAAATCCTCTCCTGAAGGATCCATGGAATGCTCATCAAGCAGAAGGGAAGATATCAACTCATCTATGGAAGTGGAAGAAGAAAATGTCAATGAAACTTGATGTTCAAACCATACCTTATCCAAATGCACGATATGGAAATCAAATTCTCTTATTATTTGTAAATCTACTTCTGCATTATAGTTGGTACAAATTGCTAAATGTAAAATTAAGAAATTGAAAAATACTAATTGCAATTTGTGTTTAGAAAATAATAGTTTAAAACCAAAGTTAATATAGAATCATATTTTGATGTATCTAGTTTTCCCCATGGCTCTTTAGTTAAAAATATTACACCTTGTATAGAATTTAATGAATTAAAAGAAAAATACAAGGAACTTGAAAAGGAACTTATTCCTGTAAAAGAACATAATGATAAATTGTCTTTAAAAAATTCATTTTTAAAAACTAAATGTGCTATGTGTAAAAATTATAAAATTAAAATTAAAGAGATGGATGAAACGTTTGAAGAATTAAGAAATAATTATAAAACTCATTGATTTTATTGTTACCACTCTCAAGAATAACACAATCTCTTATAATAAAGCTAATCATAATCTCAAGACTAAGAGTAATGAATTGAAAACCAAAATCAACTTGCTTAAGGAAATTATAAATAAAAACTCACAAAACATAAATCAATAATATCAAGCAAAATCCAAAAGCAAGTTGAATATGAATTCCCATATCTTGACTAAGACAAATAAAGAAAATGAAAAACATAAAGTATTCGTAAATGAAATCCCAAAACAATATCATCATTATCATTTACAACATCAACCTTCTCTCAATATAAAATTGAAAACTAACAAATTTCCTATAAACAATGTTGTTAAAAATCATCATTATAAAAACATTAAACCAAGGTATGAATGGAGACCAATACTTAAGAATGACTCACTAATGTCATTTGAAAGGGTCCACTCATCCTTGTTTCCCCAAAAGCCAACACGTTGTATTTGGGTGCCTAAAGGAACCATCCCACTCGGTTCTCTTTGGATACCTAAATCTCTTATTCATTAGTATCTAAAACTACATGAAGTAGAAACAAATCAAAAATGAATACCATTATTCTACTTCATGATATGCTTAACTCTCTTTTTGTATGTTTGTTTTTCTTTTGTCTTTTCTTAAGAAAATATGCTATGGTCACTTTATAACATGTGATATGACTTTCACACATTAAGCATAAATTCATTAATAAACCAAATTGAATGAAATTGAATAAAAAGTCATATCATTTCTCAAGTGATCCCATCTATCTTTTTTGGGTTTTATCTGTCTAAATCCTTTACCTACAAATGTCTTATATTATCATTATAAATTAAACACTAAATTTGTTATATGATATTAACAAGACTAATGAAATAATTGTCAAAAATGGATTTAAAAGGAGTATTAGGGGTCTTAGGCTAAATGTATAAAATGCGCATGTTTTTGCTTATTTATTTAATATCCTTGCATCATTTGATAGCCCCTATCATGTTTAATCATAATCACGAAAAATCAGAATGGAAAAAAAATCACAAAATTCATGTGTCTTAATCAAAAGTATCAGCTCTGTTTGTTAGCGCCTGACGTTAGTTCTAACGCATGCAGTTTCACAGTTTTCCTAAAAAATTCTGATTTCTCTAATAATTAATTTCTGAAAAGGTATTATACTACCTTAAACTTAACTATGTTTTCAGAAAATTATATATATGGTTTGATTAATATTCAAAAATCAAAGAGAAAATTTACAAAATATTTCAAAAATAACCAAAAATATATTCTCATTATATTTATATTCATAATTCAGCATACAACTTTTCTCTTTAATAATTTGAAAAGAATAAATATTAATTTTGTTTATATATAATACTTCACTTAAATCATCATGAATAATTAATTGCGAGTACTTAAGTTATATGTGTTAAAGTTAATGATCATTTATAATTATCACACAAAATCAAAGGATTTTTTAATTCAAACAATTGACATAACTACAAAAGATCATATTGCCTCCAACATATGGTTTGTGATTATGATCATTATATGAATGTATTATGTATTATGTGTGAATGTATCTCACTTATATATAGACTATAGAATCATATTTATACCAATAAGAATTAATCAAATTTAATCAACACTTCATTCTAGGTCTAGAAATTTAAATGTTATCTTTGAATACATGCAACATTATCACAATTTATCTTATGACATAACATTGCATTCAAACTCATCATTCTAGCATTATCAACTAATAAATATTATCATCCATGCTAGTTATCTTTTATTGTTATAATGAATTAATTTTAAAATAAAAAAATTGAAAGTTAAAATTCATAATAACTATATGACTTTAAAATCAAATATAATTAGAAATCAATCTCGCATAAAAGCCATAATTTATAAATTGTTTCCATAGGATTAAACATTTAGTATGTCCATGATCATTCACCCACATTATATGTCTCACAATAGCGAGGGCATAGAATTGTTTGCATTAGAAACCTAACCTCTAAGTTATGTCTTGTCCTTAACCGGGAAGGGTTCTAGTGGGGGCCCTTGCATGGCACTAAGTGAAGCAGTGCTTGGTTAAGCGTCATATTTTGTTTGTATATGGGATTAACACCCCAACCTACGACATGTGTGCAGCTCCTCATGCCCATCTGTCACTTAGTACGGGGCTAGAGTGTAGACATGTAGTTAGGGTATCTTGATCTTTGACATACTTATATTATGTGCATTGCACGAATAGTATTTCACCCTTTATGATCATTTCACTCATGCATATTATGTTCAAACATGCTACTTATGTTTTTCATACTATATACTCTTTGGACTCTCTCGATTTTGAGATACATAAGTATTTTGAAAGAACATTTTGACACCTTAAGCAAAAAATCTTTTATCTGCATATTTCTCACTATTATTCAAAACTCTTTGTGGTACTCAATATCTCTTATCTTAGAAAACAAGAATCAAGAAAAATCAGAACAAAAAATTACCAAAAATCATTTTTTCTAAGCAAATTACCAAATCTCTATTGCTAGCGCCACGCGTTAGATCCACGCCGGCGGTAGCATAAAATCGATATTTTTTCCTTTTTGCATTTCGTTTTTTTTCTGACATAGAATATCATTTCCTGATAGGCTTGTTAAAGACTTCTATGTTTTCCAGAAAAATATTTAAATTTGAATACTTAAAAATCAAATACCAAATTACAAAACAATTTCAAAGAACAAAAATATATTTTTTTGTGTGCTTATTGTATTGTATTTGTTATACAAAATCAAAAATTATAAAAACTGATTGTTATTCATTGAAATGTTTCAAGGATGACTAGGTTTATCTCTTCAAGATTAAAATACAATGTTAAATTCTAATTTCAAGTATCGTAAAACAATGTTTTTGTCTTATGCCTTGAACATTATCTTGTAATGTGCAATTAAATGGATTATAGAAATTATGTGTAGAAGTGCTTAACATGCCTCTAAGTATGAGTATTGTCTTATATTTGATAATGATTTATTCACTCACCTCTTTGATAATTTACATATGATTTTAATCTTACTCTTGCATGATTATGTAGTGTAATAACTTAACATTATTGAATGTGTGTTTAGTTTACCTACAACACATACAAATCTTTTTCATTCACCCATATTTGAAGAAGTGTGTTTCAATCAAAAACTATATGTTTGCAAAAACAAGTGAATTCAGAGGTATTTGTCATTAAGCTAAAAATCAAATAAATAATTGACAAAGATAACTCCACCAATCACTACTCATCCTCCTGATAAGTCTTAATGATCATTGTGAGGTTGAGCACCTTGGAGAGAATTGTAACGTATCTTATGAAAACTCTTTTACACTACTTCTTATACACCGGTTTTCAAATAAATAAAAGAAAAGATTCAATATATATGATCCCCCAAGCACTACTTTGCACCCTGATATGTCTTTATGAGCATTATGTGTGTAGAGAACCTTGGGATTTGTACTATTTATATGTGCATTGAAATTAAATATAGCTTTGTGGGTGGTTGTAACGCTAAAAATGCATTTCAATAATGTTGTGTTTATTTCATTATACATGTCATGTGTTTTGAATAAATCATTTGTATACTCTTTTTAAACACACTACTTGTACACATCATTATCTCTTATAAACCTTCTACTCATGAGTATTGGACTTTAATGCATATTTATACGTCTTTTCTACAATTTTAAGTTGATGCACTAGATAGATTTGCATGATCTCTACAATGTATAAGTTTACTTGAATTGCGAATTTAGGACATTGTACTTATCTTGACTTGATAAATTTAAATCATACGTGAATTATTTTTATGTACCACAAGCGTATCTTGACTCTTATTCATTTTCAACACTTGCAAATTTCAAAAATGATGTTTATTTTAAGAATGCTTAGTATAGTTGAACGTATCTTCCGCTACACCTTGTCTACTCAATCTTGCTTATTTACCTTCTAAACCAGTGCTATTATTTTTTGATACAAATGATATTGTGATCATAGCCTTCAATTGCTAAAACATCTATTTTCTACTAAAACAAAACTCTTACTCATTTACTATGCTTCAAACTATAATGAAGATGTTTATTTATCTTGAAACATGTTTTCCACTATCCTTACTAATTATATGCTCGATCATGAATATTTTCTTACCCAACAAGTGGTATTAGTTGCTTAACTAATGATACTTTATTCTTAATCTAAACTTCTATGAAAAGGGGAAGAATAACTAAGTAATTCAAACTCCATCCTTTAATCACTCACCATGTAGTATCACTAAGTCATAAATCTTTGTGTTGGGAAAAACACTCTTGTGATTTATCTAACAAATTATCTTAAAGTGATTTCATAATCTAGGATATATTACCCATGTTGTATAAAAAGGGTAAATTGGTCATTAGATATCCTAGGATATCACATTCACTTAAGTGTTACAAGACCAGGCCTAAGAGAAGCACAAATGCAATTAAGTTAAGACATGCGTCAAATGGAAGTCGACGCAACTTTGACTAGATGTCGACGTAACTCTGACTGAAAGTTGAAGCAACTCAATCTGTCTGTCTAAGTATAAGTGAAGTCGACGCAACATTGAAATGATCTTGACGCAGCCATATCAGAAGTCGACGCAACTTCGAAATGAACTCGACACAGAAGACAGAGCTTGTCAAAGCTATATCAGAAGTCGATGCAACTTCAAAATGAACTCGACGCAGAAGGAAGAGCCTGTCAAAGCCATCTTAGAAGTCGACGCAACTTTGACTTTAATTTGACGCAGAAGACGAAGTTCAAATTCAAGTCTTCAACTCGAGGGATACGACGATAAGGATGTGATGTCGACATCTGAGTTCAGCCAGAGCTAAGAAGGAATTTGAAGCTACTTCTATAAGAACTCAGAGGTGCGTCGATATGACGAAAAATGAATTTGACGCAGCGTCGAGTACAGTCAGAAATAGAAGGTTTTCTGCTGTCTTTTCTAATACATTTTTAGAAGGTCTACAAAGCTGAAGACTGCTCTCCAACGACTCATTTATTGTCAAGAATGGAATGGACTATTCCAGAGATGCGGCAAAAACATTCTTGGAAGTTTATTCAAATCAGATGGACGGGTCGAGAACAAAAATAGAAGGAAACGTCAATTGTCCAATGGACATTCCCTCTAAGGACAGTCCAGAAGAAGAAAGAAATTCAAACTCAAATGATCGAGAATAAATATGCTCAGAAAGAAAGAAAACAAACAAGAACAACTGATGATATATTTCTGTCTGTCAAAATAGGGCCTCTGCTTCTTCCTCCTTCAACCCTAAGATAGAACAGAAGAAGATCTCCTCTGCACAGGAAAAGAGAATAACAACACTGCTGCCTCTTCTTCCTCATCACATACCAGCAAGTCAACAAAAGTGCTCAGAGAAACAGGATCAAGCTTATAACCTATCACAACCCGTATTTCCCCACGAATTTAATAATTATTATCAGAGCAAGGGGAAAATACGCGTTATGATGCCACGTCCTGCATGGGATAACTACAGACGCCCAGGCAAACACTCCTTACGAATAATTTATAAAGACTTGAATATGATTGAGTTAAATAGAAATTTTACATTTTTTAGCTTAAGACAGTGTCCCTCGGTCTAGTGGATCAACTAGTCTATGAGTAGAAAACTATACATATGCAGTGGAAAATAGGTTCATAATACTCTTCATGAGCATGAAGATCAAACATTTCAACAATGATATGCACATCTCTAAATATAGTATAAGTAAAGAAAGGATTTTCTACGATCTTCAAAATAGGTGACATTTACTTAAAATCATGTTATGCAAGAATGCCATTTTCTATACATAAAATAACTCATGCATCCTAACATAAAACCTCTCAGAGAGCAAGTATTTAATTAACTAGAAAGTAACAGCAGAAAAACTAGCAAGTAATCTCACACTGGAAAACCAAAGCTACAACTGAAGCAAAGGAACAACTACCTCACAACAGTGAGGGGAGAACAAACAACTACAACTAACTGCAGCTCCAAAAACACTAACTCTACCATCCAAAACGCTACAGCTCCGAGCCTGAGACATTCAAAAGAAAAGAATGCCTTAGCAAGAAAGTGCAAGTGGAAACAAGAATTAAACTAGGATTCTATACAAGGGTTAGCAGCAATCAAAATAATTGATTGCAAAAAAAAACTAAAAGGATAAGCATCTATTAGCTTACAACAACCTGAGCCAGCTCAAACGAGTGCACTCGGTAAGAGAAATGCCTGCACCAAAGTAATGGCCAAATTGAACAAAACCAACCACGTGTCCGTTACGGCGGCTCAGAGATGGTGGTCAAACATCGTATAATACATATATATAAGCATATACGTTTAAGCAATTGAGACTGATCAGCTCGAGAAAAGGGCATCATTTAACACTATGCAATACACAAGGCCTCAGATGTATGATCCACAAATGGGCACTGAGGTGGTGGTCCTTTATCCACTGCCAACCATAGCCCAAAATAAAACAAACCAGGGGTATTCTGGCGGTGACTCCAGTCCACACAAACCAACAGCCCAACAGAGGCATTGTGGCAGTGACTCTTAGCTCACACAACCAACAGACCACAACAGAGCATACCTGGCTCCCAATATCCAACAGAGCAAACATCGTTCTTCAAATCCAACATGCCAAACAAACGAGTGCTAGGAAGGAAAATATGATTTCAGATGGTTTTAACCACAACTCAAGACGAGAGAATCAATAAGCACATGATTCAACAATTAATCATTAGATCAACATTCAACTTATTAATAGGATAAAGATTTCAGCAAGCCTACACCATACAAGGTTTGGTGCTGGAACACGACCATGATAAGCTTAACATGAAGGCCACGCACCAGAATAATACTCAACAGCTTAATAGAAAACACTCGGTGAGTCTAACTTGACTCCTAACGATCATCTCGTAATCCCACAATGAAAGCCACACAAAAGACACCATAAATGATCCCCTAACAATTACGGGACACCTCGACGAATAAAGCATAGCTTAAGATACCCGGGAACACCCGGGAACACCCGGAAAAAGAACATACAAATATGCTGAAATAATTCAGAATATGCGATGAAATCGACAGAAATACGCATCAACAGTCATCAGGAAAACTTAACAAAAGTAACAACTGGAAACTTAATAAAAGAAAAAGAAATAAATACACATTCTTAGGAAGTGCAAACTTTTCTAAACCTAGGGAAGTCTTAATAGACTACCTGCAGCAGAACTAAGCATGAATACACAGAAACTGACTAAATTCAAGGGAAAGACAGCAGGAGATCAAGAAAGCCAAACAAGATCCATAAGGGAAAAACAACAGCCATTAACCTAAACTTAACAGGTTAGGCATACCAGAAAGAAGGAGAGGACTGAAAGGAAGGACTTTCAATCTCACGGAAAACATGCTTCAGGGGACAACTACTACTTGGACACAACTAACAGGAGAACCTAACCTAACTAGATTTCAGGAGAAAGGGTCTTCAAAGAGAAGGACTGCTATTTGCAGCCAAAACCACCAAGAGAATATTCACATTCAGCCAGAACACTAAAGACAGTGAGGAAGAAGTATTACTCCTCATTGAGAAAGTTAACCCAAATTTACATAGCAGACTGAGTAAGAAAGGGATAAATACTCAGAAGTCAAAGGCAGATTACACAAAAAACCTGGGGGGTTCTGGATAGAAATTCTGGACAGAAAGATTAATAAGTTCTGGACAAACACATAGAGAATTCATTTGGAACCAGCCTATAGAATAAGCTGGAATCAAAATACACTAAAAGAAACTTGATTATTGGGAATAGACAGGAAAAAAAACTTTTATGAAAGAATTTATCAGAATAACAAGCAAGACCATAGACAAAACTATACTTGCATAAAAAGGGGAAGAAGCAAGCATTAAAGGGGAGGAGGAACCAAAACCATAAAAAAAATCTAACAAAGAAAAGGCAAAATTGACTGGTTGTCCCGTCGATCGGCGGGTGGTCCCGTCGATCGATGGGAAGAGCCGTCGATTCTGACTTAGAGCAAAAATAAGACCAGATCGCAGCTCAAAACAAAGATCGACGGGATGGTCCCGTCGATCGACGGGATGTCCCGTCGATTTTTACTTAGAGAAAACAATAGAAAAATAAAGGCTAACAATTGGGACCAAGGATCGACGGGTTGGTCCCGCCGATCGATGGGAGGTCCCGTCGATCGACGGGATGTCCCGTCGATTTTGACTCAGCACCCAAAAATCTCCCTTTTCAAATTTTAAACAAGCCCAACATGCTTCTATCAAGACCAACCCTAGGCTACCAACAAACCACAAATAACAATAACTAAAGTAAGGCAAACCATCACTAATTACCAAATATAAAGAGAGTTTAAAAGTGTCCTGGAGAAGAATACAAGGAAAAGGGGGAAAGAGCAAACCACCACTTGCCTTTACTCGAAGCACCGAAATACGGCCTCGCAAGCCCTCCACGCCAAGGATCGGCTCACACACGGCCTAAGCGCGAAGAATCTACGAAGATTGGATAAAATACGGAATCAGGGATGCTAACCCTAGCGCCAAAAATCTACGAAACGGACAAAACTTACCACGCACGCGAAGAGCATAGCGAGAGCTTTACATATACTTCGGCGACGAAACCGAGCTCTCGAGCTCCCTAGACGGCCAACGGAAAGAAGGAAAAACCCTCTTTCTCTCTCTCTCGAACTTCTAGCTCGGTTCAGGAAATTAGGAAGAAGAAGATGGAGAAAAATAGTAAATTAATATATATATAGTGGATAGTTAATGGAGAAGTATATTTATAATATATATATATAAATAAATAGATAGAGGAAGACAATCTGTAATATTAGTAATAATAATAAGAAGAAGAAGAAAAAAAGAAGGTCGAACCAACGATCGCCGATTCCAACAAAAATCGCACCGAAGACAAACGACGTCGACGCTACGAATCCAACGGAGAAGTCAGAATCAAATTCCGACGAGCAAAACTCCAGATATAAATTTCTGAAGTTTGCGGCGACGATAATTAAACAAATCTTTGAAAAATCACTGGGGCTCTAAAAATGCTCGGATCGCAACGAAACTTCGACGAGTCTCTCTAAAATTAAATAATTTAATTTCCTAATGTAAAATTTTCCAAAGCTGGCACACTCCAAAATTTGGTTGAATTGACCGAACGAACGTGAAAACACGCAAACGACGGTTCACTGCTAACTTCGCACTAACGTAACGCCCTTACGTCAAAAAAAATGACGTCAAAGAAGGAATGAATTAATTCCTGGAAATTCAGGGGCGCTACATAACCCTTGCAATCATCACTATCTTAAGCAAGAGTTCATCATATTCAGATCCTGGGATAAACAT
This sequence comes from Dactylorhiza incarnata, assembly GCA_033032865.1. Lineage (NCBI taxonomy): Eukaryota > Viridiplantae > Streptophyta > Magnoliopsida > Asparagales > Orchidaceae > Dactylorhiza > Dactylorhiza incarnata. Next base: position 14,786,771 of record JAWHQI010000028.1, read on the forward strand.
ATGCTACAACATTCAAAGAGACAGCTTCTGAAGGATTCTTACTAAAGAAACATTTTCCCATCTTTCTTCTCATTCTATTGTTCTATTTCTCCTACTATAAAAGAGTTTTATGAATCCCTCTTCCAAAGGATTCAGTGGTTATAAGAGTCTCCTTATCAAAAGACTTAGTGGTTCTAAGAGTCTCTTTATCAAAAGACTCAGTGGTTCTGAGAGTCTCCTTATCAAAAGACTCAGACACAGTTAGTGCAATCCTACCAGGGAGGTAGATGTAACATCCCCCAAATTACTAGACCCCTAGGGAATTTTTGTCATGACCAGGTCATGACAAATATAGGGTAAGTGACCTAGGGTGCCTTGGAAACAAGTTGAATAGGTGGAGAACACCGTGGTGTGCACTTAGCCACCCTGGGTCACCCCAATTTAAGGAAAATTCAAGGGTAAACCAAAAAGGGGTGAAGCACCCTATACATCACCTATAACCATGAGGAGAACACCTAGGCTGAATTAGAGCTTTCTAGGTGACATAAATGGTTCCTTGAACCAAAAAGTGTGTCCCTTGATCGCTATAGGAGCCTTTGTACTAACTAGGTCAAGTTACACAAAAAGACCCAACTTGACATACTTCACTCTAGTATAGGTCAATTAGCCTGAGTATGGTTAAAAACTAGGGTAGAGTAATGAGACAGAATGGACCTAATGGAATCGATCAATTTTGGGAAATTAAATCAATTTCTAAACAGCCCCAATTTGGCCTAATTGGACTAATCCCCTCAATTGACCTTCAATTGACCCAATGTGATCAAATTGATCACCTCTAACACTCCAAAATCACTTAGGGAGTCTAATGGGTCTACATTAGACCCTTGGGATAAACCAATTTTAGGAAATTGGGCCAATTACTAGAAAGCCCTAATTTGGCTTATTTGGACTAATCCCCTCAATTGACCTTCAATTGACTCAAGGTGATTAAATTGATCACCCTTAACACTCCAAGATCACTTAGGGAGTCTAATGGGTCCACATTGGACCCTTGGGGTAAACCAATTTTGGGAAATTGGGTCAATTACCAAAAAACCCCGATTTGGCCTAATTGGACTAATCCCCTCAATTGACCTTCAATTGACTCAATGTGATCAAATTGATCACCCCTAACACTCCAAGATTACATAGGGAGTATAATGGGTCCACATTGGACCCTTGGGATAATCTCCTGCAGTGCCTGATTCCAGGGCCTTGAAGACCGGTTCTAATTATGCATCACATCCCTGTGCAGCTTTTATCCGATCTCGGATATCACAAACTAAGCTCATCGAGGCTAGATATTCCTGGTAGACCTCTGGATCATCTCTGGATACGAGTGTAATATGCATGTTGTCCAACATTTGTACTCATCCCATGGCCATTAATTGGGGTTCCTTGTCCGAGGTAATATCCCTCCTACTGAGTGCATCCACTACCGTATTTTCCTTTCCGGGGTAGAATTTATATACCAGTAGGGATAACCTCCGGGAGGATGTTCTAACAGAAGCTCATCATAGTAGATATTCAGTACACCCCGGGATCACCAAGATGACTGCAGACTTGAAAAGAACGATGTATTGGCCAGGGATGAAGAGGGATATTGTCCGTTTTGTGACACATTGTGAGCCATGTCAACTAGTAAAGGACGAGTGCAAAAGACCGGGAGGGTTATTACAGCCATTGTCGGTGCCGGAGTGGAAGTTTGAGGACATTTCCATGGACTTCGTACATGGGTTACCTCGCTCCCGCTCTGGGCATGACTCTGTCTGGGTCATTGTGGACAGGTTGACAAAGGTGGCCAGACACATTCCCATCAAAAAGGGTGCTCTTGTCAGTATCCTAGTATGGTTATTCATGGAAAAATTCGTCAGATACCACAGAGTACCCAGATTGACCGTGTCGGATCGAGATGATCAATTTATGTCAAGGGAATGGAAGGTGGTTCAGGCATATCTAGGGTCACGTATGACATTCACCACCGCGTTCCACCCACAGACCGATGTCCAGACAGAACGAACCATCCAGACTATGGAAGACTTGTTAAGGTTGTGCATACTAGATAGTGGGGAACCGTGAGAGAGACTGCTGCCACTCGTCGAATTCTCCTACAATTATAGCCAGCAATCCAGCATTGGCATGGCTCCCTACGAAGCTCTCTATGGAAGAAAGTTCAGGACACCACTTTCATGGGTGCAGGATGAGGACTCGAAGGCGTTGGGGTAAGAATATATTGAAGTCACGGACGCCCAAATATGACTGATATGAGATCGGATGTTGGAGGCACAGAGCAGGCAAGCTAAATATTACGACGCGTGGCATCGTAAGGTGCAATTTCAGACAGGAGATGATGTATTTTTGAAAATACGTCTAGCACATGTGGTCACATGGGTGCGGCGACTGAAGAAGCTCAGTCCAAGATATATGGGGCTATATAGGATCCTGGAATGGATCGCCCCCTTGGCCTATAGACTGGAGCTGCCACATGAGTTGGCCGGGTTGCACGATGTCCTTCATGTCTCCTCTCTTAGGAGGACACTTTTTCGTCCAGAGCAACTAATTACAGCTATAATGGGCCCGATAGCATCCGACCAAATATTCCATTTGGAGCCAATACAGATTGATGATACATCTATTCGATTCTTGCGATGAAAGAAATTTCCGCTGGTAAAGATTCTTTTGTCTAATCACAGACAGGAAGAACATACATGGGAACCACTTGATTTGATGCAGAAATAATATCCATAACTTTTCGAATCAGGTAACACTTAATTGCTTAAAGTTTTCATGATTAATCAACTTGGTCTAACACCGCGTACACCCGATCCTAATTTCGAGGACGAAATTGTTTTCTTTTGTATTGGGATTTGTAACATACACCAAATTACTAGACCCCTAGGGAATTTTTGTCATGTCCAGGTCATGACAAAAATAGGGTAAGTGACCTAGGGTGCCTTGACAACAAGTTGAATAGGTGGAGAACACCATGTGTGCACTTAGCCACCCTGGGTCACCCCAATTTAAGAAAAATTCAAGGGTAAACCAAAAAGGGGTAAAGCACCTTATGCATCACCTATAACCATGAGGAGAACACCTAGGATGAATTAGATCTTGCTAGGTGACATAAATGGTTCCTTGAACCAAAAAGGGTGTCCCTTGATCACTATATGAGCCTTTGTCCTGGCTAGGTCAAGTTACACATAAAGACCAAACTTGACATACTTCACCCTAGTATAGGTCAATTAGCTTGAGTATGGTGAAATTGACCACACCACACCCTCCCTTAACACTAGGCTAGACTAATGAGACAGAATGGACCCATTAGTCAATTTTGGGAAATTAGGTCAATTACCAAAAAGCCCCAATTTGGCCATATTGGACTAATCCCCTCAATTGACCTTCAATTAACTCAATGAGATCAAATTTATCACCCCTAACACTCCAAGATCACTTAGGGAGTCTAATGGGTCCACATTGGACCCTTGGGATAAACCAATTTTGGGAAATTGGGCCAATTATCAAAAAGCCCCAATTTGGCCTAATTGGACTAATACCCTCAATTGACCTTCAATTGACTCAATGTGATCAAATTGATCACCCCTAACACTCCAAGATCACTCAGGGAGTCTAATGGGTCCACATTGGACCCTTGGGATAAACCAATTTTGGGAAATTGGGCCAATTACCAAAAAGCCCCAATTTGGCCTAATTGGACTAATCCCCTCAATTGACCTTCAATTGACTCAATGTGATCAAATTGATTACCCCTAACACTCCAATATTACTTAGGGAGTATAATGGGTCCACATTGGACCCTTGGGATAAACCAATTTTGGGAAATTAGGCAAAATTACCAAATTATAATTTTGCCTTATATGGTTCAATTGGCCCTCAATTGGCCAAATTGACCTAGCACAACCCTTCCTAAACCCTAAGGGGAGTATATGAGACCTAAATGAACCAAGGCGTGCATTCAATTTTGGAGTATTAGTGCAAAACCACCAAAATGCCCAAATTTGTCCATATAAGCAATTATATGCAATTATGCCCCATATGACCCCACCATGACTGGATTCCCCTTGGAATAGGTCCATATGGCCTAAGAACCAATATTGGTCAGCCACATTGGTTGGTGTGAGCTTGAGTCAAGCCCAAACCCAAAAATCTCGAATTGGTCTATTTTGGTCAAGTGAGCCCAAACTCAAAACCAATTGGACTTAGCCCAACCCAAAGAGCCTATTAGCAAGCCTTCATGAGGTTTAAACCTTAAGCCCTCTGAAATTTCGAAAATAATGGTTTAATTCCAAATAATTTGAAGTTAAAGCTTGGGAAAAGACAAAGGAGACAAAGGAGGAGGGAAATGGGGGATGGGTGCCAAATGGCACCCACTTCCCTTCCCCGGGCTCTCGTCTGAGCTGTGGCACTAATTCCATCAGCTTTGGGCAGTGGGGGAGTGTCCATGATTGGCCAAATTGGCGGCCAAGGGGGCTGAATGAGACATCAAAAATGGCAAACAACCATATACACCCCTTCCCCTCAATACTCCTCTCCATCACCTTCAGAGCTTCCCAAGCAATCGAAACCCCAACTTTGGAGAAGAAATTGGCAGCTGCAACCTAGAAGAGCCATGGCACTGAGAAGGCTAAGGTCGGCAATGGCAAACCATTCAACCACCAGGAACGCAGCTCAAATTCAGGCAAGTTCCTTTCCCTCTCCATCTGTGCTAGCTTCCCATCAATTTAGATTGAAGGTCCCAGCTCAATTGAGCTGGGATCAAGCTTCACTTTTGACTATTTTATAGTCGAAATGCCCCTGCCTTAGAGCTCTGTTTCGGACATCGCTGGCCTGCCTGAAGCCCGATCCTGGTAGCCCACACCTCAACGAAGGTGGTGGCAGTGGTGGGTGGTCGTGGTGCTGTGTGGATGGCCAGAAAATCACGGCCAAAGACGACCCAGGTGCAAATGATCTGGGCCTTTGGCTGGCTGGAGAGAATGAGCCCCGGCCGTTGGATCTCAGATAAATTGTTAGTCGCAGCCCTTTTCATGTTTTAATATAGGAATTTAATTTCTGTCACATATAGAACATAATCTTGTTGAATTTATTGGGGGCCTTTAGAGGCCCCAACATAAAATTCCCCCTGAATGGAAAGTGTAGTTTATGACCTTAACAAAAATTAGAAATTTGTTTGAGGTCATTTGGAGCATTGTAGCTCCCTGGGCATCCATTTTTGTGAGACATGTACATATAGAGCTCTAAGAATTTAGAAATTAATTTAGGGAGATTATAGCTCTAAATGAGTTGAAATTTGGGGCATGCATGAGTCATGCCCTAAAGCACCCCTGCCAAAAATTGAGAATTTTTTGGAATAGTTTTTCTAAGGTTTTGATCAACATTTCATTTTCCTTGAATGGCCTAGATCTATGGTCATATTGGTCCAAACCTGCTCAAATTTTCACTAGATGATAGATCAGGCCAAATATAGTCTATGGTAGAAATTTAAGGTCATTTGGACCACTGCATGTTGGGCTAACCAACTTGCATGTCTTGATATGGTTAAGGTGTGGTGTGCATATAGCCCAAATGAGTATTTTGTGACCCTAGTTCATTTGACTTGGTTTTAGTCTCTGAAATTTTAGCCACATTTTTGGTGATGATATAATACATCACCTAACCAAAAATTAGAATTTTTGGGACACATGTTTCTAATGTTTATGTAGAAATTTATTAAATCATGCATGGTGTATACTATGAGTTACCTTGACTCAAATCACTCCAAATCTTCCTTGAGTGGTTGGAAATGTGTATGTTAGCCTCTGGTAAAATTTTTGACTCAATTAGATCCTTGATTTTGAGTAAATCTATGTCTTAATGAACCATAGAAAAATCATTGTTTAGGTCACACTAAAGGTTGATTTTGCCATAATGAAATAGATTCTATGCACTCAAATTGGGGCCCTTAGAGGCCTTAAAAGGGAAAATAGGCAGAGACAACTTTTGTAGGCCTTTGTGTCTACTACCTGTAGGAAGTGAGATCACATCATTTGGTGCCCTAGAGAAGGACAGATTTAGTAAGGATGGTCCTAAAGAAGGACAAATCTTAAATTGTAAATAACTTTTATATAGTAGATGATATGAGACTGAAAATTTAACCATGTGTGTATGCACCCTAGACAAACTATGTGCCCAAAAATTAGAATTTTTGGAGCACATTTTTCTAAATTTTTTAGTAGAAATTTAATAAATCACATATGGTGTATATTATGGGTGATTTGGACTCAAATCACTCCAAATATCCTTTGGGAGGTTGGTTATGTATATAATAGCCTCTTGTTAAAATTTTAGGTCATTTGGACCCTTGCATGTTGATTTATTCTACATGTTTGTGTAAGGAAAATTTGGTGTACATATAGCATTACCATGCAACATTAGAATTACATGAGAATTAAAGGTTTTCCCTTGGTCAACTTTCATGAAACTTAAAACATGCACTTAGGAACATAGGACAATACTCTATGGAGAAAATCATCAACCTTTGGGTTGATTTCCTTAGGTAACCTGATTTCATATGATTTGGTCACAAAGACCCCAAGTGAGTAATTATAGGATCAAAGCATACCGAAATGTTATGAAATTTGGTATATAGATCTTTTATATCAGTAGGAATCTCCGGGAATTTTGTTAGAATTAATCATTGAGCAAACAACATACTCCCTTCACAAAGTAGAATTTGAGCTTATAACTTGAAAAATTAATAACACGAATTATGGTTGTTGGATTGTTATAGAATTTTGTATATATATCTTTTATATCAGTAGGAAGCTCTGGGAATTTGTTAGAATTAATCATTGAGTAAACAACATACTCCTTTCACAAAGTAGAATTTGAGCTTATAACTTGAAAAACTAATACCACGAATTATGGTTGCATGATTGTTATAGAATTTTCTATATATATCTTTAATATCAGTAGGAAGCTCTGGGAATTTTATTAGAATTAATCATTGAGCGAACAACATACTCCCTTCACAAAGTAGAATTTGAGCTTATAACTTGGAAAATTAATACCATGAATTATGGTTGCAGTTTGTTATAGAATTTTGTATATAGATCTTTTATATTAGTAGGAAGCTCTGGGAATTTTGTTAGAATTAATCATTGAGCAAACAACATACTCCCTTCACAAAGTAGAATTTGAGCTTATAACTTGAAAAATTAATACCATGAATTATGGTTGCTGGATTGTTATAGAATTTTGTATATAGATCTTTTATACCAGTAGAATGATCTGGGAATTTTGTTAGATTTAATCATTGAGTAAATGACAGACTTCCTTCACAAAATAGAATTCAAGCTTATAACTTGAGAATTTAATACCATGAATTATTATTGCTGGAATATCATGGAAATTTGTACATAGACCCTTGACATTAATATGAGTTTCTGGAACTAAAATGGTCTCATACTTAGTTAGTAATCATATAGTCAACTTGGTAGGACATGTGGTTTCACTTTAAGACAAATCGGTCTGCGAATAGTAAAAACTGAAACTTAGATTTGGATCCCTCCCTTATGGTCACCACCCCTAGAGTTATTAACTCTCAGGGATTTGCATATGCCTAGTCGGGTTGGAAGGTTAATCACCAAGGGCAGTCTTTGGAAGTAAAGACTGGGGTGCGTTTAGTAAAACTTTCAATTCAGGAATTGACAACGGCCTATTGGGAGAGGTGAGGAGTGACCCAACAGGAGGTACAAGTTGTGATTGCGAGAACGCAAAGAAAAATATGATGTATCAGGCTTAAGCCCTTTTTTATTTACCAGCACTCTGATTTCTATCATCTATTTCATATTTTATCTCATTTTGGACAAGTTTTCAATTATATGGTGATTTGTTGTGGACATGTGCTTCTAGAGATATTTTAATTCCGTGATACATGGTTGGCCTGGATATGTTGATTAGCCGGTAGAATCGACGTATTGTGGTGGCGACCATTTGGAGAAATGGTGCCACCACAAGACGGCGGTTCTGGGCGGTAAGACACGGGAGCGATTGCAAAAAAAGAGGGTCTTACAGTAGAAGATTGGACTACCCACATTTTGGGGAACCACTATAAATTTTTGTGTCTTCTGCATTGAATTTCTGTGCTGTCCAGTTTCCTACTTTTCTATTTTATATTTCCTGTGATTAATTTATTCTGCTTTTGGTGTTGATGATTGCATAACACTTAGTATTTTTATTGTGTGTGCATAACTAGGGTATAAAAGATTTAAAACTCTATTCATCCCTTTCCAGAGAATACTCAGAGGCACACTGTGCGCTTTCAATTGGTATTAGAGCCAAGTTGATCATTAAAAGGTTAACACCTTGATCAAAAGATCTTCTCACTCTTATTTCCTTATTTAAAATTAACTAAAAGTATTTTAAAAAAAAAGAGTTAGAAGAACTATGCATCAACAAGACCACCAGTGTGTAACCTGAATAATTTTACACTTTGGAAGGCCAGAATAAAGTTATATATGAACTCTATTGATGAAGACATTTTCAATGTCATTATTACAGGTCCCCCAACACCATACAAAAAGGATGTCAGTAGATCTGCAACACAGGAATTAGTCTCAAGGAATGAGTGGACAGAGGTTGAGAAAAAGAAAAAGGCATGTGATGTCAATGCAATGAATATTCTGGTCTCCACAATGTCTGATGACATCTTCCAGAAAGTAGTTGACTGCCAATCCGCAAAAGAGATCTAAGAATCTCTCACCAGATTGGTAGAAGACAGTTCTGATGAAAGAAATGACAAAAAGTCCCTTCTCAAATCCCAGTATGAGAACTTTCAAAAGAAAGCTGAGGAGAATGTAGCTGAAATGTATGACAGATTCAGCACTATAATAAATGAGTTGAAAGGTCTGGATAAGGAGATCTCTCTGACTGAAATAAATGATAAGCTTCATATATGTTTCCCAAGCTAATGGGACTCAAGGATCTATCCTATTAGAGAATCCAGATGCCGTAAAGAGATCTCTACTGATACTTTGCTAGGAAAGCTCAAATCTTATAAGTTGCTATTAAATATCAAGGCTGAAACAAAGACTAAGGAGGCAGTCTCAACTCCCATCCAAAGGAGTCTTGCCCTGAAGGTTGCTGAAGGAGAGTCCTCCACTCCTAAAGATGAGATGTTCAGTCTTTTAGCAAGGAAATTCAGAAAGTGGGTTAAGACAGAAGACTCAAGAAGAAAAGAGTGGAGCTTAAAACCCAGATTTGATAAGACTCCAAAGAAGGAAGTAATCTGCTTCACCTGCAATAAGCCAGGGCACATAGCCCCTGAGTGTCCACAAGAACAAAGGGATAGAAGCAACAACAAAGAGGAGGAGAAGAAGAAGAAGTCTTTCAGGAAGAAAGACAAGAAGAAGGGTAAAGGTTTCATTGCTGAAACCTGGAGCTACTCTGAAGCAGAGTTAAGCCCCTCTTCATCAGAGAGTGATGAAGAAAAAGATGTTGAAGTTGCATGCCTGATGGCATTGGATGTCTCCTCAGATGATGAAGGAGACCAGGTAAGCCTTTTTGATAGTTTTGAATTTAATTCATAAGAATTTAAAATTAGCTTTAAAGAATTCTGTAATGACTATCTTAAAATTCAAAAAGAAATAAAGACAATTAGGGAAGAGTTAGAAGATTTCAAGAAAGATAATTTATATTCAGTAAACTCTGATTTGAGAAATCAAATATACAAAAGGAAAATAATAACTGAATTAACCTATGAAAATACAACCTTAAAATAAGAGCTAACAAAGGCAAAAGCCTTAGAAGACTCACTCAATGGCAGGAGTCAAAAGCTCAAAGATATTACACAAAATCTCACTATAAGATTTAGACACCTATGTTTAGGAGCAGAACCATCTACTAGCACAGAAGTCCCTAGTAGACCAGCTTGGAAAAATCCAGTTAGATTTATTAGACCTAGTGACTATCAAACAAGTGAGAGGAGTGCAATAATTGAGAATCAAGATAATAATAATCCTGATAAAATCACTGTATTTAATTAAGCAAACTCTAATAGTGAGAAAAGATCTCTAGGGAAAATCAATTCAAACAAACCAATGAATCTAAATAAAAAGGGTGTTATAAAAGAGAAAATTGTTAAGCACTCTGCTGATTTGTTATATTTTGATACATTCTATACACATTTCAAGTACCAATATAATAAACATAGATTTGATAAACACATTATCTGTCATCCAAAAGGACATCATGAAAGACTTTTCTATTCTTTCATAGAACCTTATAATGGTAGAAGCAAAGGGCCCAAGGTAACCTGGGTACCCTCTAATGTTTGAGTTACATGTGCAAGTAACTTAGAGTTCTTTTCCCAGAGAAAGTGAAGGGAAAAGAAAGAAGTAGATGATCAATAATAAACTACACATATGCAAAGGGAGTAATCTCTACTCTAAAATCCTTTTATGAGTTTATAGTTCATGGAAATAATAGTATATATATTATTTTCAATAAAGATCATTGCTAGGAAAAACAGCAAGAACTTTCTAAGAAAATTGAACTGTTTATTCAGAGTTGCGACGAATAGAATTCGACGTACCGTCTAATTTTATTCAACGCCAGCGTTGAGAGCTGTCTAAATCAGATAATTCGAATAGCATTCAACGCGGCGTCAATTTTATATCGATGCATACGTCGAGTTAATAGTTGTTCATCAAATTTGATAGTGTGTTGAGTTCTAATCAATGCAACGTCGACGTGTCTGCCGCGCGCAGTTTCAATTCTAGAAGGTGTCTCTACACTTTTTGGCACGCTGACTATTAATTTTTGTCGACGGTGCATCAAATATAACCCTAAGTTGCGACGAATCGTCTTCTTGTAAGCAGCTTAGACGTCGAATTGATTAGGCTTTTGAATTCTCTCCTTCTTTCTCTCGAGCTCTCTTGTTCCCCTGCTCTATTGCTATCTTTCTCTCTTTCTTCCTTGTTTACTTTGTGCAGGTACAACACAAACAATGGCCCCTCCTAAAGTTAACTCAGGATTCGATGTCGATGTTGAATCATTCAATGCAGCTGCTGAGAGTTTCAAAGCAATTATGTGGCTTTTCCAAACTGCGGGACTGACAAAACTGATCACAACGAGGAGCAAAGTATGCAATGTAAAATTGATCGAATTGAAAGAAACCATCAGTATTGATAAAGATGGATCTCTACAAGAGAAAATCTCTGAAAACGAAATCCATATAACAGAAGAATCACTAAACATGACATTTGACCTGCCTGTAGGTGAAGATTCAGCAGAGCTTTCAGCGCAAGAAACACAACGAGCCCTCCAAATCATGCATTACAGCAAAGAAAAGGCGATTAATCTAAAGAAGATTGATCTATCTGAAGAATATCGATTCCTAGCTGATATAGTAGGAAAGGTTTTACTCTGCAAAATTTCTGCACATGATGCAATCCCAAAGCAGCAATTACAGATAATGGGTGCTCTAGTTCTGAACAAAAGAATCAATTGGAGGAAGTGTTTATTAAAGTTAATTGGACACAAGTATGCCCACAAAGAGAATGCTTATATGAGGGTCATGAGCCAAGTGATACTTCACCAATATCCAACAGTATGCAAATCAAAAGGAGTGTTCATTCCTCCTGGTAAGAGAATAAATATTGGGATCTTTTCCAAGTGGACCAGGCAGATTCAGAAGCCTGATCAAGCTCCAACCTCTCCTCCTCCATCTCCACCTCCAACACCAACCTCTCAAGATCTTGGGAATTATAATGCTCCAGCTCAAGATCTTCATTCAAGTCCACCTAATACAACTCCAGAATCCACACCACAGATCCCTCTCCAACCACAACAACAACCATTCACCACCATCTCAGTTGAAATTTTTCCAAACATCAATTCTACTCATCTACCACAATCTCTCTCAACTCCAGAAGATAATAGAGCACAATCCCCTATTCACCAAAATTTCCTAGATTTCAATGAAGATTCCACAGCTCCACTTGACACACCTCCTATCATCCACAATCGGACAAATATCAATGACACTACAATAGGAACTCCTCCAATTATCATCTCCAACACACCAGTTGACACACCCCCTGCCTCTACGCCTCTCTCATTTGATATGGAACAAATTATATCAAAAATAGTAGGACTGACTGCTGACACATTTGCTGACTTGTTGGCCACTCAAGACAGAAAGTTTAATAGGAAGTATTCACAGATGGAGAGTGAACTAAAGGAATCAAAAGAGTCTCTCCTGGCCCTCAAAGCATTTATGTCCTCCTCTATGGTATCTACATAATTATTAACCTCCATTGTCAGTAAGGTTCAGAAGGGGGAGAAATTTCATGAGGAGGATGTGTGTAACGACCCAGAAGCCGACGTACGGGCTTAGCACTAGCCTCAACTGGACTCGTTATGGGCTGCAGCCCATGCCACCCCCAACCCCTCTGTGCGCCTGTTTCTCAGCAGCGCTATGTTGTTGAGGTCGGGATTCGATCATGTGCCCCCTTAATAAGGCACCCTCAACAACCCTCATCACCAATTGAGCTGGAGTTACAGCTCAATTGGTGATGAGGGCTGTTGAGGGTGCCTTATCAAGGGGGTGCAGGATCGAATCCCGACCTCAACAACCTAGCGCTGCTGAGAAACAGGCGCACAGAGGGGTTAGGGTGGCACGGGCTGTAGCCCATAACGAGGCCAGTTGAGGCTAGGGCTAAGCCTGTACGTCGGCTTCTAGGTCGTTACAAAAAAAAGTGCAGCTCAATTGGTGATGAGGGCTGTTGAGGGTGCCTTATCAAGGGGGCGCGGGATCTAATCCCAACCTCAACAACCTAGCACTGATGAGAAATAGGCGCGCAGAGGGGTTGGGGGTGGCACGGGTTGCAGCCCATAACGAGGCCAATTGAGGCTAGGGCTAAGCCCGTATGTCAGCTTCTGGGTCGTTACAATGTGATTGGTCAAGAAAAATAGGATGGGCAGGAGAAGGACAAGATTGATGATGCTTCTGATCATAACAGTCCTAACAAGCTGACTATATTTCAAATAGCAATTCTAGATGTCCTCTTAGGAGATGCACAAATCAAGGGGAGCCTCTTACAAATCCTTAAGAAAAGCTTGCACTACAACAGGGGGATCTTCATGCAGGAAATTAGGGGGAGATACCTGCATCAAACCAGGGGGAGCTTCGGGAGAAGCTTGTATCAACCCAGGGGGAGCCCTTAGAAAAAGATCAGCTCTTGGATGAAGTATCAACAATTGCTAAGTAGGTTGTTCAGACTGCAATATATGATGCACAAATTTAGGGGGAGCCTCCCAAAGAAGATGACACTCAGGTTGAATAGGATGAACCTCTGGCATTTACTTCAAGGAAGGTAACAAAAAAGTTTTTCTCAAGGAAGGGGAAAACTCCTCCAAAGGAATAGAACAATACATGTGAACATCTTCTGGAATAACTTCTTAGTAAACATATTTGAAGTGATATAAATATGGAAGTATTCTGATTAAATTGGAAGGTTATCATGTTGGTCCATGTTGTTGTGCAATGATGTTATTTTGATTTTATTTCTTATTATATATATTGTCTAATATGCTTATTTAACAGCATGTTTGAAATCACTTAAATTATTTGTTAAATTTGTTAAGATAAATAAGGGAAGATTGTTGGGAAAAACACCCTTGTGATTTATCTAACAAATTATCTTAAAGTGATTTCATAATTTAGGATATATTACCCATGTTGTATAGAAAGGGTAAATTGGTCATTAGATGTAAGACCCCATTTTTTTTTGCAAAAACCACCAGGTCTTAGGCCCAGAACCGCCGTTTTGCGGTGACACCCTCGCTCGGGAAGGTCGCCACTACAAAACGCCGATCCTGTCGGCCAATTCGATCACAAGAAAGGTAAGGTTTAAATGAAATAACAAACTAAGTCCACATCACATAACTGAATAGAAAGATACGATAACAAGGGCTTCTGCCCGATTACAAAATAGCCTCACTACAAAGGTCACTCGTGGAAGCAATTCAACTAAAACAAACACTCACGGATCCTGTCATCTGTGCTCCTGAGCTAGACTGCCCCGCCTCCATTTGCACTGGCCTCTGGTGCTGCCCCGTCGCCGCGGTCTCCTAAAATGATAAGGTCCACCGACCGTCAGTCAAAATGACTCAGCCAATTCCCCACCCCTCCCCCCAAGGCTCCTAGGCACCGTATGGGGAGGAGGAAGCGGAGGACAAACAAGGGGTAATACAAAAGCAGATGACAAGGTGAATTCTACACTACACAGGTATATATATATATAAATGAAGCAGGAAATAGAAAGCAGCATAGTAAAAGAATATAATGAACAGTAAGCAGTAAGTGTAGTGGCAAGTAAATATCATAAAATTAACCTTTGATTTATAGGAATGCCCATACAAACCTATAGACCAAGGGGTCGTTTAGCAGGGCCTATCGTATAAAAAGTCCCATACCAATTTATACGATAGGTGACAGGGGTTGAATGATATGTTTATGCCATGACATGCAGAGTATGTTATTATGCAATGGTCATACAGGTGCAACTCACTCACTACGATTCTATGCGCATAGATCTTTAGTTCCCCCTTTTTGGAGCTAGCAAGACTCCCAGGATACCCCCGTAGTGGCAAACGGAAGCGGTGGGTTGGGCCTCTCCCACCTCTAGGTTGGTATATGCACTACCTAACCTAGACCTATCCTACGCCTCCGCAAAACCCGTGGAGCGCCTGCGTACTCTTACTGACTGGACCGCCAGACTTTTATGGCTAAGTGTAAGTACCACACTTGCCGAGCCCAAGTATCAACGTCGGTGCAACGATCGCCAACACAAAGGACCCACCACCTTATGCACATGCAACTTAACTTCCAACAACTCCGAGCTACAAGCTCCCCGGGCTGACCCGCCCGTCACCAATAAACATTTCAGAATCACAAGTTCACCGGACTAAACCGGCTAGACTCCTATAAGTAAACCTTCATAATACCTTACCCAAATTAAACCTAGGTGCTCTACGATGCTAACGGGAAAAGACGATCTTTCGTCAATCTAGGACGACCTACCGCAAGGGTGGCTCCCCACCACCCTAGGACTCACCAAACCCTAATTACACCAGGGGTCCTCACATAATTACATGTCTACCAATTAAGCCTCACATCTCCAACCAAGAACACATGTTTGACCCTTAATCCCCAAAGTTGCCAAAATGCTAAACGCAGACCACCCTCAACGTTTTGATGCTCATGAAGGGAGGTACATTAAATAATCAACTCTATGACCCAATGGATTTATTGGGGGTCCATGCTACTTATTTAAGATCAAATCCAGAGTTTCATAATTTTTCCGATAATATTAATATTTAAAACAATTTTTCCAAAGGGCAATTTCCTAAGTTTTGAGCTACAAGTGTACTTTTCTGACTTCCAATGCCTACCCCAATTTTGACATAAATCAAGAGTACCTAATAATCAGTGGATATGAATTCTTTAGGAAAAACCAGCAAGATTTACTATTTTTAAAAATTCCAAAATTCATTTATTTCCAATAAGTTCCAAACGAGGTACCCTCATATGATCTCCAAACCCTATGCAAATTAATACAGAGGTGATGCATACCAAAATATTCAGTCCTACAAAGTTTGACCATGTTCCACAGAGGGTACATTTGTAATTTCCACAGAGGATATATTTGCAATTAATTCCAAATTGAACTAGAGGTACAAAAAATATTAATCCATAAATTATGAGGAAAATACTGTGGGTTTATGTTGGTATGAAATGTCATCCAGCAAAGTTTCATGCAATTACAGAAATCTAACAACCTAAAATTAATCATTCCAAAAATTGCCAACAATATGAATAATTTCAATTTGAACCTCCAAAATTTTTCTAATGGTTCTAACAGAATCTTCCAGGGATTAATAACACTAAATCTAAGTTGGTGACAGATGATGGTTAGTCACTAAGTATTATTTCTCCCTAAATCCCAAAACCCTAAATATTTACAAATCTACCCAAGGATTTATTACCTAGGTTTGGCAACTCCAAACCCCACCAATTTCTCACAGTAGTATTCTATGGATACCAAGATCATCTCCCCAAAATTTTAAGTCAAACCATTAAGGTTTGACCCCTCTTCCTTCATTGGCCTCTAATTGCACCCCTTTAGGGTTTAACCTAGGGTTAAGGTCCAAACTTCTCCAAATCCACCCAAACTTCTTGTGAGGGTTTTATAACACTCTTAGAACTCAGAGAAGGCTATTACACTTCTCTTCATGGGCAAACATTCCTATGTCCTTCACAAATCCTAAAGGGCCTCCTAAGGTTAGCCACTAGGGTTTAAGGGCACACTAAGCCTTAACTCATCAAAAATTGCTCCTTGGGGTGTCCCATACATCCCAAGTCAGTGACCAAGGTCACCCCTTCCAATCAGTGGGAGGAAACCCCTCCACACTCAAAAATTAGCTTAAGTAAACTTTTGCCCTAATCATAACCCTTAAGCAAACAAATGGCCAATGGAACTCCCTACTTTGCCCAAGTCCAAGTTACTCACTACACTGGTCAGAGGTCAGTGAAATGACCACCCATGATCCTACCAACATTTGGTGAGGAGTGGGGTTCTATTGGGTACCTAATTGGGGTGCTAATAGCATTTAGCCCCTTTTGATTTACTAGGGTAAACCTCCTCCAATGGCCACCAAATTTGGACCAAAGGTTGGCATGGGGGAGGGTGATGTGCACCCCAAATATGAAGCCATTTGGCTTTGTGGAAGATTGGGGGCACTCACCCAAAATTTTGCCTAAACCTAGGGAGCCTAAGGTTGTCTTGGTGAATTACCCCACTAAATCATCTCTATAAATTATGAGATTTTAACCAGGGACCCTATTTACTCTCTAGGACCACCCATCCAAGTTTGGAAGGGTTTCGAGGTGTTTAGGGCACCTAATTAGGTTACACAAGGATTATTGAACTTTTCCAAAAAATTATAGGGAAAATTTCTCCAATCAATCTGATTTTTGGACATGTCCTACATATGTATAAGAGTAGCCTACCCCCCCCCCCCCCCAAATTTCAAGTTATTTGGAGTTCTTGATTGGTGTGGGCATCAAAAATAAACTCTGGTTAGCCTTATGGACAGACCTCACCAAAATGAGTGTTGTGCCCTAACCAGGGCTCCAAATCGAGTGATCTCAATTTTGGATTAAACTAGACATCAGGGGCTCCAACTTTGATGTTGGACAATTTTTCCCTAGGAGCCTTTAAGTATTTTTAAAAGAATTTACTAATCACTGCATTTTAATCACAGAAAAATAGGAATTATAACTATGGGGCGCACGAATCTTGGCGCAGATCCAACCGCGCCCGGTCATCATCCCCGATAGCCAGTGGCTAGGATCTGCCGTGCCTGGGCCGCCTTGATTAATGATTTCCCAGACACCTGAGCGCCACCCCGGCCGACCAACGCCACCACCACCTCCGTTGAGGTGGTGGTCGACGATGAGCGGTGTTTGCTCGCCCGGAGGTGGCCGTAATCACGATTTGGAAGAGGAAGCCCAACCTGATCGACGGGAGGCTTGGCTGGCTTGATTCCCGGCCAATTGGCCACGAAACGAGCCGCCGGAGATTGGGATCTAATCCTCAGGCGTCAGGGAAGGGAATCAGACCTGCTGATGAGCTTGCCGTCGCGTTGTCCTTGAGTACACCATGGGAGCTCGGGGTGGTTGCGACACCATGCCGATTCAGGCCTACAACACACGATTTCCTCTGAAAGCTTGGGGGATTCTCTCCTCTTCGGCTTCTGAAGGTGATGGGGGGGTCGAATGAAGGCAATGGTGGCTTTAACCACCAATGCCATTAATGGCCCCTTCGAATTCCTCCCAAGGTCGGACCCCATTCATTCCCCCTGCCTTAATCCCCCTTGGAAACTGCTGGAAACTCCTTGTAATCGGCAGAGGAGATGAATGGAAGAGTTAATGGGGGAGGCCAAAGGGGTGAATCTTCTTAATGGCCATGAATGGCATCTTTCTCTCACCTCAAAAATGGGGAAACCTCCATTTTCTCTCTCCTAAACATCATGGCCGGTTTCTATACTCTCTCCTGAGTTTAATGGTAGTCTACTTGGGCTGGTTGACCAACCAAATGAGTTAGCCCAATAGGATTGGGTTAGGTTTGAGAGATTTGACCTAAATTGGGCAATTTTGACTTTTGGTCAAATTGGCCAATTGGGTGACTCTAGGATGGGGCTTTTGGGTCCATTGGGTTCCAAATTAATTTTAGAAACTATTGGTGGGGTCAATTTGGTCATATGGGTCTTAGTTGACCCAATCTAAGCTGATTTGACCAAAATAGGCTAAATTGACTTTAGTCAAATTGAGCCCTAGGGTTGACTTGGTCATGGGGCTTTTTGGTCCACTGGTTCCCCTATAATATGATAACACTATGGGTAGGGTCAATTTAATATGGTGATGGTTAATTATGGTACTTTGCAAAGAATTGCCATTTTGACCTAAAAATGACATTTTGGTCAATTTGCACCCCTGGGGGTCCCATGATGGGGCTTTTAGGTCTACTAGGCCTCTTATGGTATTCTAGACCTAGATGTGTGATCAATTTGACATGGTGAAGGTTGATTGGCTCTAAATAGGCTACTTTGACCAATTTGGGGGCTTAGGTTGACTTTGGTCAATTTGGCCTCTTAGGTTGACCCCAATGGGCCCTTGGTGCCCTAAGGGGCCCCCTAAAGGGTTAGGGATACTATGGTGGGGTCAAAAGGTCAAGTTGAGGCCCTAAAGTCCAACCCTAAGCTTGGTAAATGGAAATTGCTATTTGCAGACCAAGGTGGTTTCCTCCTTCTTTCCTAAGCTCTCAAGGTCAAATGGCTCTCCCTATGGTTTTGTCATGACCTAGTCATGACAAAACCAACTTAGGGGTCTAGCAGTTTGAGGGATGTTACAAATCCCAATACATAAAAAAAAAATTTCGTCCTCGAAATTCAGACAAGCCTGTGGGGTTTCTACTAGAAGAAAAAGTAACATCCCGGAAAAAGTTAATTGTACCTGTGGTAAAAAGCTGCTGATATTTTTGCTGCATCAAGTCCAGTGGCTCCCAAGTGTGCTCTTCCTGTCCATGATTCCTCAACAGGACCTTGACCAGCGGAACCTTCTTGCGTCGCAAGACTCGTAGCTCTGTGTCGTCTATCCGAAGCGGCTCCAGGTGAATCGATCGATCTGTAGCTACTGGCCCCTCTAAAGTAGACACCTGCTGCTCAGGCCGAAGTAAAGCCTTCCTAAGTGAGGAGACGTGGAATACGTCATGCAGTCCCTCCAAATCCGGTGGTAGCTCCAGTCTGTAAGCCAAGGGGCCGATCCGCTCCAGGATCCTATAGGGCCCCATAAACCTCGGACTGAGCTTCTTCCGCCCGCGAACCCTCGAGACTCCGTGCATCGGACGTATCTTCAAGAAAACCCGGTCTCCCACCTGGAACTCCACCATACGATGACGCACATCGTAATACTTGGCCTGCCTGCTCTGGGCCTCCAGCATCCTATCTCGAATCAACCTCACCTGGGCCTCCGTGTCCTCCACGAACTCTGAGCCAAGAGCCTTGGGATCCTCATCCTGAATCCAAGACAATGGTGTCCTGCACCTCCGTCCATATAATGCCTCGTATGGTGCTCTGCCTATACTAGCCTGGTGACTGTTGTTGTACGAGAACTCGACTAACGGCAACAGTCTCTCCCATGGCTCCCCGCGGTCTAGAATGCAAAGGCGCAAAAGATCCTCCAGGGTCCGATTGGTGCGCTCCGTTTGCCCGTCTGTCTGGGGGTGAAAAGCTGTGTACTGAAGGTCAACCGGGTGCCTAGGTAGGCCTGCACCGCTTTCCACTCCCTCGACATAAAACGTCCATCTCGGTCAGACACGATCGTCCTTGGCACACCATGATATCGGACAAACTGCTCCACAAACTTCCGTACCAAAACCCTAACCGAACCATCCTTCCTGATCGGAATGAACCTGGCCACCTTCGTCAATCTATCGATGATCACCCAAATCGAGTCATTTCCTGCACGAGATCGGGGAAGACCGTGAATAAAATCCATCGCTATATCGTCGAACTTCCATTCCGGCACCGGAAGTGGTTGCAACAATCCTGCTGGGTTCCGGCACTCCGCCTTCACAAGCTGGCAAGTCTCGCAGTGGGTCACAAAGTAAACGATGTCTCTCTTCATACCTGGCCAGTACATGGTCTTCTTCAAGTCCGTCGTCATCTTGGTAATACCCGGGTGCACTGAATACCTACTGCAGTGAGCCTCTGTCATAATATCCTCCTGAATCTGATCTCCTGCCGGTATATACACTCGACCCCTAAAACTCAACAGGTCGTCCTTCAGCGAATAATCTCCGGCTGAGCCTGCCTCCAAGGCTCTGAATATCGGCTCCAGCTTGGCATCCTGCCTCTGCCCTTCCCTGATGCGGTCTCGAATGTCGTAAGTAGCACCAGTCGCCGCTAAGTATTCCTCGTACAGCTCCGGATCATCCTCGGATACTAGGGAGATCTGCATATTCTCGAACATCTGCACTAACTCCATGGCCATCAACTTAGGCTCTGCTCCTGACGTAGTAGCTCTCCTGCTCAACGCGTCTGCTACTACGTTCGCCTTTCCTGGGTGGTAATGCATCGTGTACTGGTAGTCTGATAAGAATTCCACCCACCGCCTCTGCCGGATATTCAGCTCCTTCTGCGTATCTACATACTTCAGATTTTTGTGATCTGAGAATATGTCGCAGTGGATACCATAAAGGTAGTGCCGCCAGATCTTGAGAGCGAATACGACCGCTCCCATCTCCAAGTCATGCACTGGGTAATTCCGCTCGTGATTCTTCAACTGACGGGAGGCGTAAGCTATCACATGCTCGTTCTGCATCAGAACGGCACCCATCCCCTGATACGACGCATCCGTATACACTTGAAATCCTTCTTTCCCCGACGGAAGGGCAAGGATGGGAGCCAAAGTAAGCCGATCTTTCAGCTCCTGGAAAGCTGTCTCACACTGCGGCGTCCAAGTAAAAATAGCATCCTTCCTTGTCAGGGAAGTAAGCGGGAGGGCTATCTGAGAAAACCCCTGAACGAACTTCCGGTAGTAGCCGGCAAGTCCCAAGAAACTCCTCACGTCGGTGGCCGTCTTCAGCGGCGGCCAATCCCGTACTGCCTGAATCTTTGCTGGATCCACTGTTAAGCCCGCTCCACTGATGATATGACCCAGGAAGGCCACCTCCTTCAACCAGAACTGACATTTGCTGAACTTCGCATACAACTGATGCTCCCGAAGCTTCTCCAAGGTTAGTGCCAAATGTCGTGCATGCTCCTCCTCCGTCCTTGAGTAGATAAGGATGTCGTCGATGAATACAATGACAAAGATGTCGAGGTAAGGCTCGAACACCCGGTTCATCAGGCTCATAAATGCTGATGGTGCATTTGTGAGTCCGAACGGCATCACAGTGAACTCGTACAATCCGTATCGGCTGCTGAAAGCCGTCTTCGGGATGTCCTCCTCCTGGATCCTCAGCTGATAATACCCCGACCTCAAATCCAGCTTCGAGAAGCAGTGGGCTCCCTCTAGCTGGTCGAAGAGCTCGTCTATCCTTGGCAGAGGGTACGTGTTCCGCACCGTCAGCCTATTCAGTGCTCTGTAGTCGATACACAATCTGAGCGTCCCGTCCTTCTTCTTCACGAATAACACCGGAGCTCCCCAAGGTGAGGAACTCGACCTAACGAACCCAGCTTCCACCAGCTCCTGCAGCTGGCTCCGAAACTCTACCAACTCCTTCGGGGCCATCCGATAAGGAGCTTTGGACACCGACTTTGCCCCTGGCACCAGCTGAATCTGAAAATCCTTCTCGCGGTGCGGTGGCAGCCCAGGAAGCTTCTCCGGAAATACATCAGCGAAATTTCATACCACCGGGATACTTGACACTGAGTCCTTGACTTCAGTCGCCTCAAAGAGCACCTGATAAACCTCGTCTCCCTGCAGGTGGGCCTTGACGGCCTGAATAGATGATAAGAAGAGACGGGGGGTGGGTTGAGTACCTTTGAATGTCACATCACCGTCTCTATGCTCTAGCACGATCCGCCTTGATGGGCAGTCAATCCTTGCCTGGTTCTCATACAACCAACTCATGCCCAGGATCAGGTCGTAGTCTCTCATCTTCAGCACAGTTGCCGGGGCCTCGAACAGTCTTCCTCCAATCTCCAGACTCATAATGCACGTTGCATTTGTTAGAACCTCCGATCCGTCCGAAAACCGCACCCTCCTATAGTCGCTTTTGGAGTGCTGGACTTGGTCCAGGTCCTCGATAAACTTAGCCGAGACGAACGAGTGCGAGGCACCCATATCGAAAAAGGTAAAAGCAGGTTTGCCAAAAACGGATACTAAACCTGAAGGTTTTGATGTTTGATTCAATGCTAAGGTAAGGCTAAAACTTAAAAAGGCATTAACATTTAAATGAAAATACAACAAAGTACCTGCGATGACCCTTGCTGGGTCCCGGGGCCTGGCCAAGTCTAGGGCATAAGCCTACTCCCTGTACTGTCTCCAATCGTCGCCCTGAAATCCACGACCTTGACCACGTCCTCGGCCCCCGAGATGTTGACCCCGTGGTGCTGCCTGAAGTGCTGGTGGAGCATTCCTCTGGGGGCAGTTCCTCTTGATGTGGCCGACCTGGTGGCAGTGAAAGCACTTCGGAGGTGGCCCACCTCCTCCAATCCTTGGCATCTCCCTCATCTGCAGAGGATGAGGAGCCAGCACTACCGGCTCCCTTTGTACCTGCCTCACCTCCTGACGGGGTTGGACCTCCGTCCTTCCTTCTCCAGCGTCTCGGCCTCTCGGTTGATCCCTTCTGCTACTTCTTCCCTGATCCTCCATTGGTCTCTTTCTCCCACGAACAACTTGCTGGTCTCCCTCCAGCTTCTTGGCCATCTCAAGGATCTTCGCCATGCTGCCGTCGGAGACGAAGAGGAGGGCCTGCCTCATCTCATCACGAAGGCCCTTATAGAACCTCTTTGCATATCCCGCATCATCCAGCTGGTAAGATACCGCAAACCAGGACAGGTGGGTAAACTCCTGGTGGTACTCCAGCACTGACCTACTCCCCTGCCGCAACTGCAGAAACCTATCCTCCAGATCATCTCTTGCCGACTGCGGCACAAAATGCTCTAGCAGTGCCGCCTTGAAATCCTCCCATGCAACATCTGCTGCCTCCAGTCCCGGATAAGCTGTAGCCAGGAACCTCTTCCACCACCTCTTGGCATGGGATTCCAAGCATGAAACCACCAGTGGCACCTCCATATCTACCGGGCACTGGATTCCCGTCAGCATCTCTTGCATAATATCCACCCACTCCTCAGTTCTTACGGCAGTCTTCGTCCCGATGTATGCTGGTGGGGAGAGACCCCGAAAGATGCTCAGCCAGTTGGCCCCGGGGTTTTGCTGGGGAGCCGGTGCCTGCTGTGCCCTGAACGTCTCCAAAATGGCAGTCAGTGTCTGCCCCAACTCCATCTGCTGAATCGGGGTAGGAGCCGGTGGTGGGACGACGTCCGAAGTCGGTGGAACTCCATGCTGCGGTGTAGGTTCTGCCGCCGGCTACATAAGAAAGATTGCACTCGTAAGGGACTTAGCTAAGGAAAATTCAGTTATAAGTGGATCTTTTCATGTGATTTCCCTTATGGGCACACCATTGCTTCCGCTGCTAGTTTGTCCGCAAACTAAGCTCGCGCGGGGTGGCCCAGGGTTTGTGGACTTCTTTTCTTTGGATCGAGGTTTGCTTTGATACCACTTGTAAGACCCCCTTTTTTTGCAAAAACCACCGGGTCTTAGGCCCAGAACCGCCGTTTTGCGGTGACACCCTCGCTCGGGAAGGTCGCCACTACAAAACGCCGATCCTGCCGGCCAATTCGATCACAAGAAAGGTAAGGTTTAAATGAAATAACAAACTAAGTCCACAACACATAACTGAATAGAAAGATATGATAACAAGGGCTTCTGCCCGATTACAATATAGCCTCACTACAAAGGTCACTCGTCGAAGTAATTCAACTAAAACAAACACTCACGGATCCTGTCATCTGTGCTCCTGAGCTAGACTGCCCCGCCTCCATTTGCACCGGCCTCTGGTGCTGCCCCGTCGCCGCGGTCTCCTAAAATGATAAGGTCCACCGACCGTCAGTCAAAATGACTCAGCCAATTCCCCACCCCTCCCCCCCAAGGCTCCTAGGCACCGTATGGGGAGGAGGAAGCGGAGGACAAACAAGGGGTAATACAAAAGCAGATGACAAGGTGAATTCTACACTACACAGGTATATATATAAATGAAGCAGGAAATAGAAAGCAGCATAGTAAAAGAATATAATGAACAGTAAGCAGTAAGTGTAGTGGCAAGTAAATATCATAAAATTAACCTTTGATTTATAGGAATGCCTATACAAACCTATAGACCAAGGGGTTGTTTAGCAGGGCCTATCGTATAAAAAGTCCCATACCAATTTATACGATAGGTGACAGGGGTTGAATGATATGTTTATGCCATGACATGCAGAGTATGTTATTATGCAATGGTCATACAGGTGCAACTCACTCACTATGACTCTATGCGCATAGACCTTTAGTTCCCCCTTTTTAGAGCTAGCAAGACTCCCAGGATACCCCCGTAGTGGCAAACGGAAGTGGTGGGTTGGGCCTCGCCCACCTCTAGGTTGGTATATGCACTACCTAACCTAGACCTATCGTACGCCTCCGCAAAACCCGCGGAGCGCCTGCGTACTCTTACTGACTGGACCGCCAGACTTTTATGGCTAAGTGTAAGTACCACACTTGCCAAGCCCAAGTATCAACGTCGGTGCAACGATCGCCAACACAAAGGACCCACCACCTTATGCACATGCAACTTAACTTCCAACAACTCCGAGCTACAAGCTCCCCGGGCTAACCCGCCCGTCACCAATAAACATTTCAGAATCACAAGTTCACCGGACTAAACCGGCTAGACTCCTATAAGTAAACCTTCATAATACCTTACCCAAATTAAACCTAGGTGCTCTAGGACGCTAACGGGAAAAGACGATCTTTCGTCAATCCAGGACGACCTACCGCAAGGGTGGCTCCCCGCCACCCTAGGACTCACCAAACCCTAATTACACCAGGGGTTCTCACATAATTACATGTCTACCAATTAAGCCTCACATCTCCAACCAAGACCACCAGTTTGACCCTTAATCCCCAAAGTTGCCAAAATGCTAAACGCAGACCACCCTCAACGTTTTGATGCTCATGAAGGGAGGTACACTAAATAATCAACTCTATGACCCTATGGATTTATTGGGGGTCCATGCTACTTATTTAAGATCAAATCCAGAGTTTCATAATTTTTCCCATAATATTAATATTTAAAACAATTTTTCCAAAGGGCAATTTCCTAAGGTTTGAGCTACAAGTGTACTTTTCTGACTTCCAATGCCTACCCCAATTTTTACATAAATCAAGAGTACCTGATAATCAGTGGATATGAATTTTTTAGGAAAAACCAGCAAGAATTACTATTTTTAAAAATTCCAAAATTCATTTATTTCCAATAAGTTCCAAAGGAGGTACCCTCATATGATCTCCAAAACCTATGCAAATTAATACAGAGGTGATGCCTACCAAAATATTCAGTCCTACAAAGTTTGACCATGTTCCACGGAGGGTACATTTGTAATTTCCACAGAGGATATATTTGCAATTAATTCCAAATTGAACTAGAGGTACAAAAAATATTAATCCATAAATTATGAGGAAAATAATGTGGGTTCATGTTGGTATGAAATGTCATCCAGCAAAGTTTCATGCAATTACAGAAATCTAACACCCTAAAATTAATCATTCCAAAAATTGCCAATAATATGAATAATTTCAATTTGAACCTCCAAAAGTTTTCTAATGGTTCTAACAGAATCTTCCAGGGATTAATAACACTAAAACTAATTTGGTGATAGAAGATGGTTAGTCACTGAGTATTATTTCTCCCTAAATACCAAAACCCTAAATATTTACAAATCTACCCAAGGATTTATAACCTAGGTTTGGCAACTCCAAACCCCACCAATTTCTCACAGTAGCATTCTCTGGTTACCAAGATCATCTCCCCAAAATTTCAAGTCAAACCATTAAGTTTTGACCCCTCTTCCTTCATTGGCCTCTAATTGCACCCCTTTAGGGTTTAACCTAGGGTTAAGGTCCAAACTTCTCCAAATCCACCCAAACTTCTTGTGAGGGTTTTATAACACTCTTAGAACTCAGAGAAGGCTATTACACTTCTCTCCATGGGCAAACATTCTTATATACTTCACAAATTCTAAAGGGCCTCCTAAGGTTAGCCACTAGGGTTTGAGGGCACACTAAGCCTTAACTCATCCAAAATTGCTCCTTGGGGTGTCCCATACATCCCAAGTCAGTGACCAAGGTCACCCCTTCCAATCAGTGGGAGGAAACCTCTCCACACTCAAAAATTAGCTTAAGTACACTTTTGCCCTAATCATAACCCTTAAGCAAACAAATGGCCAAGGGAACTCCCTACTTTGCCCAAGTCCAAGTTACTCAATACACTGGTCAGAGGTCAGTGAAATGACCACCCATGATCCTACCAACATTTGGTGAGGAGTGGGGTTCTATTGGGTACCTAATTGGGGTGCTAATAACATTTAGCCCCTTTTGATTTACTAGGGTAAACCTCCTCCAATGGCCACCAAATTTGGACCAAAGGTTGGCATGGGGGAGGGTGATGTGCACCCCAAATATGAAGCCATTTGGCTTTGTGGAAGATTGGGGGCACTCACCCAAAGTTTTGCCTAAACCTAGGGAGCCTAAGGTTGTCTTGGTGAATTACCCCACTAAATCATCTCCATAAATTATGATATTTTAACCAGGGACCCTATTTACTCTCTAGGACCACCCATCCAAGTTTGGAAGGGTTTTGAGGTGTTTCGGGCACCTAATTAGGTTACACAAGGATTATTGAACTTTTCCAAAAATTATAGGGAAAAGTTCTCCAATCAATCTGATTTTTGGACATGTCCTACATATGTATAAGAGTAGCCTACCCCCCCCCCCCCCCAAATTTCAAGTCATTTGGAGTTCTGGATTGGTGTGGCATCACAAATAAACTATGGTTAGCCTTATGGACAGACCTCACCAAAATGAGTGATGTGCCCTAACCAGGGCTCCAAATTGAGTGATCTCAATTTTGGATTAAACTAGACATCAGGGGCTCCAACTTTGATGTTGGACAATTTTTCCCTAGGAGCCTCTAAGTATTTTTAAAAGAATTTACTAATCACTGCATTTTAATCACAGAAAAATAGGAATTATAACTATGGGGCGCACGAATCTTGGCGCAGATCCAACCGCGCCCCGTCATCGTCCCCGATAGCCAACGGCTAGGATCTGCCGCGCCTGGGCCGCCTTGATTGATGATTTCCCGGCCACCTGAGCGCCACCCCGGCCGACCAACGCCACCACCACCTCCGTTGAGGTGGTGGCCGGCGATGAGCGGTGTTTGCTCGGCCGGAGGTGGCCGGAATCACGATTTGGAAGAGGAAGCCCAACCCGATCGACGGGAGGCTTGGCTGGCTTGATTCCCGGCCAATTGGCCACGAAACGAGCCGCCGACGATTGGGATCTAATCCTCAGGAGTCAGGGAAGGGAATCGGACCTGCTGATGAGCTTGCCGTCGCGTTGTCCTTGAGTACACCATGGGAGCTAGGGGTGGTTGCGACACCATGCCAATTCAGGCCTACAGCACACGATTTCCTCTGAAAGCTTGGGGGTTTCTCTCCTCTCCGGCTTCTGAAGGTGATGGGGGGGTCGAATGAAGGCAATGGTGGCTTTAACCACCAATGCCATTAATGGCCCCTTCGAATTCCTCACAAGGCCGGCCCCCATTCATTCCCCCTGCCTTAATCCCCCTTGGAAACTGCTGGAAACTCCTTGTAATCGGCAGAGGAGATGAATGGAAGAGTTAATGGGGGAGGCCAAAGGGGTGAATCTTCTTAATGGCCATGAATGGCCTCTTTCTCTCACATCAAAAATGGGGAAACCTCCATTTTCTCTCTCCTAAACATCATGGCCGGTTTCTATACTCTCTCCTGAGTTTAATGGTAGTCTACTTGGGCTGGTTGACCAACCAAATGAGTTAGCCCAATAGGATTGGGTTAGGTTTGAGAGATTTGACCTAAATTAAGCAATTTTGACTTTTGGTCAAATTGGCCAATTGGGTGACTCTAGGATGGGGCTTTTGGGTCCATTGGGTTCCAAATTAAGTTTAGAAACTATTGGTGGGGTCAATTTGGTCATATGGGTCTTAGTTGACCCAATCTAAGCTGATTTGACCAAAATAGGCTAAATTGACTTTGGTCAAATTGAGCCCTAGGGTTGACTTGGTCATGGGGCTTTTTGGTCCACTGGGTCCCCTATGATATGATAACACTATGGGTAGGGTCAATTTAATATGGTGATGGTTAATTAGGGTACTTTGCAAAGAATTGCCATTTTGACCTAAAAAGGGCATTTTGGTCAATTTGCACCCCTGGGGGTCCCATGATGGGGCTTTTAAGTCTTCTAGGCCTCTTGTGGTATTCTAGACCTATATGTGTGATCAATTTGACATGGTGAAGGTTGATTGGCTCTAAATAGGCTACTTTGACCAATTTGGGGGTTTAGGTTGACCTTGGTCAATTTGGCCTCTTAGGTTGACCCCAATGGGCCCTTGGCTCCCTAAGGGGCCCCCTAAAGGGTTAGGGATACTATGGTGGGGTCAAAAGGTCAAGTTGAGGCCCTAAAGTCCAACCCTAAGCTTGGTAAATGGAAATTGCTATTTGCAGACCAAGGTGGTTTCCTCCTTCTTTCCTAAGCTCTCAAGGTCAAATGGCTCTCCCTATGGTTTTGTCATGACCTAGTTATGACAAAACCAACTTAGGGGTCTAGAAGTTTGAGGGATGTTACATTAGATGTCCTAGGATATCAGATTCACTTAAGTGTTACAAGAACAGGCCTAAGAGAAGCACAAATTCAGTTAAGTTAAGACTTGCGTCGAATGGAATTCGACGCAACTTCGACAAGATGTCGACGCAACTTCGACAAGATGTCGACGCAACTTCGACAAGATGTCGATGTAACTCTAACTGAAAGTCGAAGTAACTCAATCTGTTTGTCGAAGTATAAGTGAAGTCGACGCAACATCGAAATGATCTCGACGCAGGCATATCAGAAGTCGATGCAACTTCGAAATGAACTCGACGCAGAAGACAATGCTTGTCAAAGTTATATCATAAGTCGACGCAACTTCAAAATGAACTCGACGCAGAAGGAAGAGTCTGTCGAAGCCATCTTAGAAGTCGACGCAACTTTGACTTCAATTCGACGCAGAAGGCGAAGTTCAAATTCAAGTCTTCAACTCGACGGATATGTCAATAATAACTCGACGCAACGTCGACATTTGAGTTCAGCCAGAGCTAAGATGGAATTCGAAGCTACTTCTATAAGAACTCAGAGGTGCATCGATATGATGAAAGATGAAGTCGACGCACCGTTGAGTACGGTCAGAAATAGAAGGTTTTCTGCCGTCTTTTCTAATACCTTTTCAAAAGTTCTACAATGTTGAAGACTGTTCTCCAACGGGTCGTTTATTACCATGAATGGAATGGAGTATTCCAGAGATGTAGCAAAAATATTCTTGGAAGTTTATTCAAATCAGATGGATGGGTCGAGAACAAAAATTGAAGGAAACATCAATTGTCCAATGGACATTCCTTCTAAGGACATTCCAGAAGAAGAAAGAAATTCAAACTCAAATGATAGAGAATAAATACGCTGAGAAAGAAATAAAACAAAAAAGAACAACTTATGACATATTTTTGTCTGTTGAAATAGGGCCTCAAAAAAGAATAACAACATTGTTGCCTCTTCTTCCTCATCACATAGGAGCAAGTCAACAAAAGTGCTCAGAGAAACAGGATCAAGCTTATAACCCTTGCACTCATCATTATCTTAAGCAAGGGTTCATCATATTCAGATCCTGAGATAAACAGAATCTACAACATTCAAAGAGACAACTTCTGAAGGATTCTTACTGAAGAATCCCTTTCTCTTCTTTCTTCTCATTCTACGGTTCCCATTCTCCAACTGTAAAAGAGTTTTAAGAATCCCTCTTCCAAAGGATTCATTGTTTGTAAGAGTCTCCTTATCAAAAGACTCAGTGGTTCTAAGAGTCTCCTTATAAGAAGACTCAGTGGTTCTGTGAGTCTCCTTATCAAAAGACTCAGGCACAGTTAGTGCAATCCTACCAGGGAGATAGAAGAGTGGACTACCCACATTTTGGGGAACCATTATAAAATTATGTGTCTTCTGCATTGAATTTCTGTGCTGTCCAGTTTATTATTTTTTCTATTTTATATTTCATGTGATTACTTTATTCTGCTTTTGGTGTTGATGACTGCATAGCACTTAGTATTTTTATTGTATGTGCATAACTAGGGTATAAAAGATTTAAAACTCTATTCACCCCCTCTAGAGAATACTCAGAGGCACACTGTGCACTTTCACTTTGTCATGCTCTTTCCTCTTCTCTACACCCTCTTTTGAAAATACCAAAAGGGGGAGAATAAATTTGAAAGAAATTAATACTTAAGGGGAGAAAAATTCATAGGATGCTATGATGTAGGGGGAGCACTCATATACGGGGAGCATCTATATAAAGGGAGCATATTCGTACTATCACACATATCCTTTACTATAAAACACATTTCTTATTGTTGAATCCTTTTCTTTCTAAGATGATTTGTTATTATCAAAATGGGGAGTTTTTTGGGACATGCTTTCCACATCTCTTGGTTTGAGAATAACAAATCTCATTGTATTTGATCATATTTGCCATGTGTTTATAGTATGCAGGAACTTCAGCTTTTAAGCCCCTATAAGTACAAAAAAGAAATTGGATGGATTCCCTATCAGGTCAAAACTCTGATGCTAGCACGGCGCGCTAATGCTACTGCTGGCAGTAGCTTCTGCATATTTAGAATCATCGTCGAGAAGGAAATATAAGTCGAGAAAGGAATGTCGTCGGGACTGAATATAGCAACTCTTACCACAGCACATTAAGACTAACGCCCTACAGTAACTTATGGAAGTCCCGCGATCATGATGCTAATTGAGGAGCAAAAAAGTAAGGAGATCTGACGGCTAGGAAAGATATAATGCTAACGCGGCGCGCTAACCTTATTGCAGCGCAGTAGGAGGGGATGCCAAATTTGGAGTCAGAATGTTGCCAAAGATGACTCGATCTGTGTGCCAGCTTGTTGCCTAAAGAGGCTACCGCCCGATGGTAGCACTACCGCTGGCACTAGGATCCGGGTCTATTTAAAGAGCGGTCCGCCTCCATTTTGATTTGTTGATTTTGGACGATGCATCAAAGCCACAACTCCTGTATTCGTGAGAGACTCCTCTTTGCAACCAGGAGAACCCTGTCAACATTCATGAACACTAAGGACTTAAAGAAAGATCAATCACGCAGACTTCATCTTCAAGATTAACCTTTGAGGGAGTTTCTTTGATGTTTTTTATTATTATTTGTAACTCTTTTTATCATAAGTAGAGAATTCACTGCGTGGTTGGCGACTAAGGCCTTGCGAGGACTAGGGAGAATTCACTATATGGGTGTGGCGACTAGGTCTTGAGGCCTGTCTGGGGATAGAGAGGCTAGAGTGGCTTGAGGCCGTATCTGGAGATAGATCACCTAAAGCCAACCGGTTCTTAGAGAGAAGAGTCAGTATAAAAAAACAAAAGGGTTTTACGCATTCGCCTTAATCCCAAGCATCATTGGGATAAGATTTTGTAATCATTTCTAAAGAAATAATCTATTTTCTCTAATATTGTCCTGCTATCTTTGATCGTTGAAATCTAAATGAAAAGGCATTCTATGTCACTAACGTCGAGCGACAACACTACCGCTGGCGATAGCAACAGAGTTCACATCTCTCATATCTAGTACAACCCAGTTTCATAAAAAGCATACTGCAGTGTCTTAACTAAAATATTTTCATAAATACAGTCATCATATTTAAAAAAAAATCAATTAATTCTAAAAAGTTGTAAGACCCTTATTCACCCTCCACCCCCCTCTATGGGCGCCTATCAATCCAACATAATATTCTGATTTCGGGTTACCTCCTACTTTCTAAAGCCTGGGGTGGGGGATTGAGGCACTTTTATTGGGTCCACTAGGGTCTAGTGACCCAATAAAAGTCGGGATGTTACAGAGGATAGGTGTCATATCGTACATTAGGGCCTATGTATGGTAGTGTGTTATACCCACCTAGGTGAGGAGACGCCCGCTCATCTGCCACCGTTTGACCATGACAGGGGTGCCGGAGAGGTTAGCTGCATCTAAAAAGTGGGAACTGGGTATGTACGTACAGAGTCGAGTATGTGAGTTGTATGTATGTGAAATCATAGCATAGAGCATTGCATGGCATATCATCCATATCAATGCATAAAACAAGATCATCATCATATAAAATTAGTATGGGTTTTTTTTATATGATGAGTTACTTAAGCAACCTGAACCTTATCTTATAAGTTTGTATGAGAATTCATATAAGTTAAGTTACTTCCTTGTGATAATACTTTAGCTGCATTTCCTTTACTTACTGCTCTTTATTATTTCACTTTGCTTTCAGTACTTACTATAGTAGAACTGATAGTTAGCTGTACATTACTATGCACTACTATATTAGATAGAGTCATGTCACTTGCTTGTATATCTGCTACTATATACCTTTCTTTTTGTCCTCCCGTCCAGTACCTAGGAGTCATGGGGGAAGGGGTGGACGAAACCACTTAGTCTTTTTGACTAACAGCCGGATGTGGCATAACAACCAGGAGCGCATGGAGCCGGAGCAACAACAACATAATGTTCTGGAGGAGCAGCAGGGTAGGGAGATACAGTGTGAGGAGCCATTGCAGTGTACCACGCAGATACCCCAGACTGATTGAGTGATTAGTTATTGATTTACTTCCGCGAGCATTTGTAGTGAGGATCTTGATGTACCGGGCATAAGCCCTAATCATTTCTATTATTGTATCTCATGGTGGACTTGTCTATTTTTGGACTTTCATTATATATTATCTGTGTGATGTGTATTTGGTGGTTTAAATGTTCTTGCTTATACTTATGGTTGGCCTGGATGATTGATATTATTCGGCAGGATCGTGTCTTGCAGTGGTATCTAACCCGAGTGTTGGTGTCACTGCAAGACGACTGTTTTGGGTTGTAAGACCCAAAAATGAATGAAAAAAGGTCTTACAGAGTACATCATTGCTCATTCTACATGAAGTACGAACGCGACTACAATGCCGATCTCTCTAGTTCCTTCATCCTCGCCTTCAGATCTCTCATATGGAGTTTTTATTTATAGAAATTCTATTTCTCCTATCTTTTATGTTCTCTTTTCTTTTGTGACCATGTTTGTGTAACGATAGTGAAATTTGCCCGTGTTGGCGACTAGGCCTGAGAGCGACTTACAGAGAAATTCGCCCATGTGTTGGCGACTAGGTCCATGTGTGACTTAGGGAGAAATTCATCTTGTGAGTTAGGCGACTAGATCTAGGGAGTAGGTCTAGGCGGCTACCCGAGGCCAGTATAAGGAGAGATAAGATACGGTCGATCGGTCCTTAGGGAGAAACTTTGGTATAGGAAACAAAAGGAGATTTTTATTTATCACCTTGATGTTTAGCGTTATGAAGATCAACTTTTGTAAAAATCTTTAATTGGAATAAAATTATGCCTCTTTTTATTCTTTATGCATATCTCTTTGTTTAATTTCAAGTTGTTATCTTCAAAGGTTTTTATATTGATAAACATTGATAAATTAATTTTTAAATACCCTTATTCACCTTCCCTCTAAGGGCGCCTCATGATCCAACAAGAGGTATCAAAGATAGGTTACTCGTCTTAGGCTTAACAACCTAGATTATTAGATGGCGTCCCTTAGAGATCCGTCGAATAGCGATGACAAGAATATATTAACTCCTCCACTATTCACCGAAAATCATTAAGATAAATGGAAAGGATTAATGAAAAATGTTCTTATTTCTATTGATATTGATGTGTAGAATATGGCTATTAATAAGTATATTGCACCATTTATTTTAAAGAAAAAAAATAAAATTCTTAAGCCTACAAATGATTTTAATGATATTGAGAAAAATGTATGTACTTTAAATGCTAAAGCTATGAATTGTCTATTTTATGCCATTGACAAAAATATATTCAAACTTGTACACTCATTTAGCACTGCTTATGAGATTTGAAAATTTCTTGAAGAAACTTATGATTCATCATCTATAGGTACGAAATAGTTACAAGAGTTGGAGAATCTACAAGTTTGCATAATTATTCAAGATATTTCTTCTTTGGACAAATCTATGGAGTGCACATCAAGTGGAAGGGAAAAAGGCAGCGCATCTTACAATTTAAATGATATTTCATCAGATATTACTGTAAGCAAATTAAATTCCCCACTTATCGATTCAAACTCATTTTCAACATCTCGTGCACTTGAATTTGCTAAACATAAAATTGAAAAGTTAAAAAATATTAATTCTAAATTACGTTTAAAAAAATAAAAACTTAAAAGCAAAACTTGATGAGAAATCTATTATTGATATGCATATTGTTATCTCTCCCTCATGCTAAACATTTAAAAGCTATACTTTGTCTTGATTGCAATAAACAAAGTTTATATTGCAAAAGAGCTTGGTGAAGAATTACTAAATGAAAATAATGCTCTCATAGGTAAACTAGATTCATTAAAATTATTTATTCCAAAAAATTCAAATGAAAAAAAATCCTTTTTTGTCTAGTTTATCTACAAATTTGTTTAAGGTCTCTACTAGTGTTACAAATCTTGTAAAACAATAATACTTAGTAGAATATTTAGTCGTGTAAGCTCAACATACATCAAGTGCACCATATATTCCAAATTTTGACATGTATCATCTTGTTGTAAGGATAAATTTAAACCTTACACATCTCACCAAATTTGGGTTCCCAAAATTTCATTATCCAAAAATTTTGGATCCATATGGGTTCCCAAATCATGTCTTCATGTACCTTGAGATTGTTGGTTGGCTAGGGAGATATTTTCATACTATGGTTTGTTTGCATTAAAATGATTATTAATCTATCAAACCTACTTTGTGTTGGATCGTCAGGTTCCCTTAGAGGGGGGGGGGTGAATAAGGGTGTTTTAAAATTTTGTTTTAATTTGAAACTTAGATAAAAAAATATTCATAGAACATTTTAGAGAATAGAAATAAAATTCTCAAACTAATTAAAAGCAAGATGCATGATTTTTATTTCATCAAAAATGATTACAAAATTGTGATTTCAATATCGCTAGAAATCAAGACGACGATCCTTACTCTTTGAATTTCTATATTGACCATTCTCCCTAAGGACCGATTGGACCTAGCCTATCTTTCCCTAGATAGGCCTCAAGCCACACCTAGACCTACTCCTAGGTCTAGTCACCAACTCACACGATGAATTACTACCTAACCAACACACAAACCTAGTCACCAACTCACAATGCAAATTCCTCCTAAGTCGCTCACGGACCTAGTCGCCTACACACTGGCTAATTTCTCCACTCAACAAAAGAGTAACAAAAGAAAAGAGAAAAATACAAGATAGAGAAATAAAAACTTATGTAGTGAAACTCCCTATGAGATGTCTGAAGGTAAGGACGAAGGCAAAATAGAGATCAATGTTATATTCGCATCCGTGCTTCGTGTAGAATGATCGTTGATGAACTCCTCCTTCAAGATCTCCCTTTTATGATTAAGAGTGCTACATGGATAGATCTGAATATCTGGGACAAAGCCTCACACAAAAATCTACAAAGTTATGACTCAAGTAATCTTTAAATGAAAGAGCAGAGCGACCTTTAAATAGTTTCTGAGAGCTAGCACCGACGGTAGGTGTTATCGCCATGTGGTACCCTTAATGGTAAGAAATTAACTCGCAGATTGTCCATGAGTGGTAAGAGCATTTCTTATTTTAAGAAATCGCTACTGCACCACATTAGCTCAATATATGCTCCCACCGTCTAATTGATCTCTTGCTCCATTTGGCTCCTCAATCATAGCACATGACTGCTGGGCTTGACATTCAGTTACGGCAGCGCATTAGCTTCTTTATCATTTGGCTTCGCTACTCCCGCCAATGATTTCATTTGGAAGTGTGGTGTCGTCGTCCCACAATCATGATCGTTATCGCCAGCGATAGGTGCTACCTCCACGCGGTTTGGACTATCTTCAGAGCATCGTATCCATTTTTGCATCGTATTTCATGTACACATTCAGTGTGGTTTTGTACATGTATTTCCTGCACACTATAAACACAAAACAAACTTGATAAAATACATAATGAGATTTGTTATTCTCAAACCAAGAGATGCGGAACACATGTTCCACTAAACTCTCCCTTTTGTTTATAACAAATCCGTCAATGAGAAATCAGTCATTTTAGAATAG
Organism: Dactylorhiza incarnata; assembly: GCA_033032865.1. Classification (NCBI taxonomy): domain Eukaryota; kingdom Viridiplantae; phylum Streptophyta; class Magnoliopsida; order Asparagales; family Orchidaceae; genus Dactylorhiza; species Dactylorhiza incarnata. The sequence continues at coordinate 14,823,429 of JAWHQI010000028.1, forward strand.
AGTTGTGTTTATAGAATAGTGCGGTAAGTGATAATTGTGATAAAATAGGATTTTTGGAGTGGTGTAGTTGAGTACATAATAATGTTCATCTTCTAGAAATATGTACTCCCCCTATATGAATGCCCCCCTACATAGATGCTTTCTTTACACATATTGGTGTAATATTGTACTCTCCCTATAGTATTAGATTTTTCAATTATTCTCCCCCCTTTAGGTATTATAAAAAGAGGGTTGAAGTGAGTGTAGTCATGAAGTTTTAGTTTTCCCTATTTAGTTATGAAATAAGATTCCACTTTTGTCAAAGATAATCATGATCAAGCATAGTAGTAAACACAACGGAAAAAGTCATGAAAACAAAAGATGTCATTCCAATGCTTATTGTGAAATATACCAAGCATGATTGAAATATCAAGAAAAGATAACAAGCTATAATGTAAAGTGATTTGCATTTCAAACATTAAAAAGCATTGTAGCAATCATGCTTAGATATGTAGTACATAAATTTAATGTTTGTACATAATAGTGTATTTGTGCGTTAGAGTTCAATTCTCATAAGTGGAAGATTTATTTAAGATAATGATGTGTACAAATAATGTTTTGATAAAGTATACAAGTGTAATAATCAAGACACATGATATATGCATTGGAATAAATACAACATCATCAAATTGCAAAGTAAAATTACTTCCACTCAATTTTATGCACAATAAGTAATAGTACAACTACCATGGTGCTTCACACACACAATACTCATTAAGACTTATTAGGGAGCGAAGTAGTGTTTGGGGGATCACATAGTATTATTCTAACTTTTATTAGTGATATGGTGTACTAAGAAGAAGTAAAGCTACGCGGTGTATTTGTAAATTGTTTGCATAAGACACTTAACAAGTCTTTCCAAGATGCTCAACCTCACAATGCTTATTAAGACTTATCAGGAGAAAATGTAGTGCTTGGTGTAGTTTTCTTGTCATTTATTATTTGAAATTTTTTATTTTGTGACCAAGGACTTCGAATTCACTTGTTTAGCAAATTTTTTTTATTTTATTTTGTAACCACACTTCTCTAAGTAATACGTGCATGAATGTCCATGAATTGCAAGAAGTAAATTCAATGGTGTGTAGGTAATTAATATGTGCATTTCAATTAGTTATATTATTACACCACATACTCATACACATGAACACAATTATTTGTGTATGCAGGAATCAAAAAGTGAGTGAGAAATAATTCATCATATAACATAAAGCATCAATCATACTTAGAAGCATACTAATCACTCATAAACATGTTTTCTATAATCATTTCCATTGTACAATAAAAGATTGTATGCAACTCATGAGTAATCAAGACAATGTTTAAGAAGTTTGAAAATTTAATCATACATTGTAATGAATCTTTAAGTGATATATCTATTCATCATTGACTATAACAATGAAAAGTACAAAGTTTTTAGGTTTTTTGTTTTTATAAAATAAAAGAAATACACTATAAATCAAAAAGTAAAATATATTTTTGTGATTTTGATTTGTTTTGAAATTTTCTATTTGGTTTTGGGGTTTTAAGAAAGTTAAAGAAATAATGAAATGATAATCTTCTAAGCCAGCAAAAATACAAAATGCAAAAGAGAAAGCAATAAAAGAAATTCAGCGCAACCACTGACGGTAACAGTAACTGTGGGATGATTGATACAAAAAATTTAAATTAATTCTAAATCTATAAACGAAATAGGCAAGCATACCTATAGGTCATAGCATAGGATATGAAAGTCATATCAAGGTCGTATAAATCCACGGGTCTGTCGAGATTTTTACTTCGGGAAAACAAACTATTATTTTATCGAATAAAACTTTAGGAGAAATTTATAATTAAGAAGAATAAAATAAAGAAAATAAATCTAGACTTGATTAAAACGCACTTTGAGTGAAATTGAAACGACATATTTATAACTTCTAATCTGATCCTTGACCGTGGAGATTCTCGGTTTATGAACGTACCTTTCTCGAGTAATACGCCCAACTAAGATTAGGAATATCAACCGATTTCTCATTCTATTATCAATAACATAATAGTTGCTTTACGAGGTGAATCCCACTATAGTATTTGACTCATATCCAGAAGATTTACATCATCCTCTCTCGAGGATTGTGTGCAACTCTTTTTTATTCCTGAGCGATCGATTCGTACGCATGAGTTGCTCGGCTAACTAGAGTGTGAAAACAACTATCGAAGTTCACAACCGATATATGAACTCGATACGTTATTATTCAAGAATAAATCGAAGGAGGAAAGGAAAGATAATAACGAAGAAGATATTATTTCATCCAAAGCTCGTAATTTTCAAGATCTAAATATTAATCTAATTGACATGAAAATAAAAATATGAAATGAATGGAAATGACATTTGTGAATGCAATGATGTGCGCTTATTATGTGGCAGTTGGTGTTGGCTCTACCAGATTCACACTGATGGATGGCTTGAAGGCCAATTCTGATGGCTAGGTGTCTTGGCCTAGGCTAGGGGGTTCCTTAGCTTGGGATCGTGTTTCCTAGGTTAGCTACTAAGAAATCTAGACTAGAATCTAGACCTTTTGATTATAAGATGAAATTTCCCATCATGATTGACCGAGTGAGTAAAGTACAGGTTGCGAGCCATGCATTGAAGCCTAGGACTGTTCGTGTGAGGGCCTCCTAGAAGTGGAAATACACCATTCCACTGCCTCCTTCTAGCCACAATGTGTGGGGCATGTGTGGTTAGCTACCCACGAACAACAGGGTAGTGTTGTCCTTGTTTGCTTAGACTTGTGATGATTTAGTAATGGATATCATTGGCGAAACTAGATGGAGGCACACCTGGGCACGTGCTTGGGTCAAATTTTGAAAAAAAAATTTATATGTTATGGCAGAGTTTTATCTTGTCAGGTGTCATAGCCTATCAGACTAGGCTAAGCACTTGACTTGTCTTGTCTTTATTTGATGTTTCAGGCTTTTCTCCATCAAACCTACCCTGCACCACCCAACCCCTTTTTCAGCTCATCTAAAATTCTAAAAAATCTAATCCCTGCGAGTCTCTCTCACTTAAGGAACCAGATCGCTATTCTTCAAAGATTGTATGCAACGGTGGCTCTTTCTTCGTGAATTCACCTGCTCGGCAAGAGATTTTTTTTTTTTTAAATTTCATGTTTCCATCCTCTTCTTGTTGATTTTCTTCTCTTCATTACTCCTTGAGATCTTTGTCATGGATGGATAACATGTTTGGAATGCACGACAAGGAGAAATCTACAGTGAAACTGTGGAAGGGTTCAGTTAGTGCATGGACAGGCCATAGGGAACTGGATGGGAGCTTTGGGTGCTAGAAGGGAAATCAGTGGTGGTGCAACTCCACAATGCTTATTTTTTAGATCTTAAAAGCATGTCGCCCTAACTCATTTTTTAGATCTTAAACTGTTAGTGCATATCTTTAGGCAGTTATTTATTTTGGTGCAATTAGAAATGAGTTTTTTTGAGTAAAATGAAGACTTTTTTTCTACAAACTGAAACTCAGTACTCATTAGTTTATTGGTTTAAACAATGATTTCAATTTCTTTGAACAACATGATACTATTTATCTAAAACATTATGGTTCAAATTTTGATTGAGAAAATGGTTTTACTTTTGTGCATCTTAAATTATTATCTTTCTTTTTCAAATGTTTCATTTTCATTAGTACTTTTTCATGCTTTTTTTTCATATTTTTGCAAATATTTTAATTTTACTATGTTCCAACTTTTTTGTTAATGTATATTTAAATTTTTAATAATCATAAATATTTATTTTTTAATTGATGCCTGAGCTGGTCTTAGATCCTAGCTCTACCACTGATGGATATGATGTGATATTTAAATATTGATATGATGAAAATGTATGAATATGAATGATGATAGAAGGTAGATGACATATTCTCTTAGTGCATTAACATCCCCTATACAAATGCGAGGCAAGTATTATATATGAGTTTGATATGACATCATTAAAGTAGTACCTATATAGTAGTTTACTATTATTATTCATCTGCGTTATTAAATCTATTCCACCTCTTGCACTTTTGATATTTACCTTTCGTTCATACCGTATATATGTATATATTATTTCGTCCTAACAGTTACTATATGAGTACTAACTCGTCCCTCCTTTAAGCAAATATGGCTTGGGGGAGGGAGTGAAATCACTTAGTCATTATATGATAAACCCGTCCGTTGTATCTCCCCCTTTAGGTGTAGCTGGCAAAGCAAGATAGGAGTCTCCAGGATGAGAACCCGTGGAGGAGCTGAAGAGTAGAGTAGTCGTTAGTTAGCTTTTACTTATTATTTCCTGGTTGGCGTGTGTTGTTAGTCACCGGCCATCACTTGGACTATTGGGTCTTAGGGCCCAGACTGTGTGTTTATAGTTTATACATGTTTCTTTATTCTATTACTATTTATTATGTGATGCTACTGCGTATATGATTAGACTTTTGTTGCATAGATTTATTTTACTTCCGCTTACTATGTTTATTACACGAGTTGATTGTGATGTGATGGTTATTCGATGAACATCACCGTTGATTCGTAGCTTTGGGAGTGGATGACAAAGGAGAGGTTAAACGTTCATACATATACTCTTCCGCTAACATCACTGTTGAAGGTAAGTGCCTTAGTGGTGGTGTGTGATAAGATCTCATCGTCGGTGCCTATTTTTCAAGGGATGGTGGATCTTACACAAATTGTGTTGTTTACATTGGAATCATTTAACTTTTTTACCGATTCACATGATGACAACTATATTGGGTACAAGCATAAGTTAAATATTGCTTTGCAAAAAAAGATCAAAATATTGTTAATGATATGTCTTTTGTTTGTTTCAGTGAAAAACAATTTTAAACTTTGAGAGATGGTGGATGAGACACTATTCAATACGATTTTGTTTTTTGTGGCAAGCATAATATTCAAACTCCTAACACGGGTGATCAATATATTCCCTGAGGAAGATCAAGAAGGTTTGCTGAATACTACACAAATTTGCATCATTATCATGTTGACATATTTAAAAGTCGTCAGTCTACAACTACAAGAGCATAACAACTGATTTGATGATGTGAGCATATAATTGCTTTATTGTATAACTTATTTGAATCTTATTAACACCTTTGGTTATTTTGACAAGCAAAATGCGCTCAGACTGGTGAAATTTTATCTTAATGACTTTTCAAGTTTGGAGTTTTTTAATTTTGATTTTCAACTTAGAACTTCATTTGAGTGATAAGAGTTTTTTTTATTGAAGGACATTGGTTTATCTCTGTATGAAGCTTATTGAAACTATGAAACATATTGCTTATCAACAAGTTTAGAAGCTTTTGAAGTTACTATTGATTTTTTTATGTGGCTACTGCAAGTGTGGAAAGAGTATTCTCTGTCATGAATTATATCAAGAACATATTACCAAATAGTACGCATGTTCAAATGTTAAATGATTGTTTTTTATTAAGAATCATTTTTTTGGAAGTTTGTGAATAATCGTTTTCAAAAAATAAAAATCATCATGAACAATTATAATTTTTTTCATATATTGTGTATTTTTCAATTTAGACAATTGAATGTAATTTTGCATAAATATGCAGTGTCAGCCAAAGTTTTGAAAATCGGACCGGACCGGCCGATTCAACCGGTCAGACCACCAACCGGTGGACTACGCGGTCCGGTCAGGGGTGCTCCCAGAACCGGAACGGGTTAAGCTAAACCGGGCGGGTGTTGGGTCGGGGATTAAAATATTTTTATTTTATTTTAAAACTCTAAAATTAATAGGGGTGGAGAAAGGTATAACTTGGGTGTTGATGCTCTCTTTCTTTTACGTGGATGTGGAGGCCGCATATATTGAATCCTGCGATGTGAGACTAATATAATGACTAGATTTATAAAAATAAATCAATGCTGGATTTTGAACCGGTAACCTCCAACAAGATACAAAATTCTTAACCACTACACCAACGCATTTTATCTATTTTCTATAAATTACATTATATATATATAATTTTCATATTAATTAACATATAATATTATTATTATTCATATTTGTTAAAGTAATAAATTTATTCTTCATAACTTATATATATAAAGGATATACCGAAATTATTTGTAATTAACATATACAATTTTATTTTAATTAACATATATCATATTTAGCCAAAAGTTTTCTTTGTATAGTTGAGATGTGCGCGTCTGCTTAATTAAAAGTTTAAAATTTAATTTTCATAATAGATTTAATAACTTATTATATATGTGATAAAATACTAATATTGAGATTTTAGATAGCAAAATATATTACTATTTATGAAAATATTTTATATAATTTTGACTCTTTATTTCTATTATTTTTATTTAAAATATATAAACTAAGTTAAATTATAATAGATAATTTTAATATTTATTATATTATCTAACATCACAGTTCAACCCCGATCCGAACCGGTCCGACCTTGAACTCTTGATCTCACCGGTTCGTTCTCCAAACCGGTTCTCAAAACCTTGGTGTCAACAATCTATGCACCATTTCATTTAGAAATTTATTTATCCCCCAATTTATAATTTTCTGCACTGGACAAAAATAATGATAGCATCTTATTTCATGCTCAGTAAATAAGATGCCATATTTCACTACGCCTCCCTATTTGCTAAACTCAGCCTGTCACAACGGGACATTGTTCATCGAGCCAAGAAACAAGACAAGCAGACCCAAACACAAACATGGAGCTCAGCCAGTAGTCTAGAACACCCTAAAACCTGCAACAAGATCCTCTCCATTTCAAGTGAAATAAATAGTATGCATTTCATGGTCCAGATTTATTTCTGGCTGATCCGACGGGTTAACTAATCCCATCTTATTTTATTTTTCTTTTAATAAAAAAATTCTACATCATTAGACCACCACCTCCATTTGAGAGGATCCCAGTCTCTAAAAACTACGCTCAGGCAAAATGTATTGGAAACGCTATTCAACGGATGCAAACACTGTTCGCCGGAGAACTGCAGTGTGGATGGGAGGAAACGCTGCTACACCCAAACTCTCTCACGAACTGAACATAGAATTTCACTGGCAATAAATGAGCATTCAATCGAACTGGCACACAAATATTACCTCGGGAAATTAGTAAGAAGAGATTGCAGCTACACGGTAGAGAACAACAAACAATTAAAATTTATCATGGAAGGAGGATTATAGTCGAAACACAAGTCCACTCGGAACAATAGAGAGAAACCCATGGTAACAAAATAGAAACGGAAAGACAAGGCAATAGCATAATATTGCAGCAGCTGACCACAACAGATGGTAGCAGTAACAACAATCTATAACCAGGCGCGGCGAATTTCTATTCGCCTCATTAGCTCAAATGTCGTGATTAGCTTCCTCCTCATCCTCATAGTCGACCTCCTCGTCGGCGGTCGCATCCTGGTACTGCTGGTACTCCGAGACGAGGTCGTTCATGTTGCTCTCGGCCTCGGTGAACTCCATCTCGTCCATGCCCTCGCCCGTGTACCAGTGCAAGAAGGCCTTCCTCCTGAACATTGCCGTGAACTGTTCACTAACCCTTCGGAACATCTCTTGGATCGAGGTCGAGTTGCCGATGAATGTGGAAGCCATCGACAGTCCCCTCGGAGGAATGTCGCACACGCTCGACTTCACGTTGTTCGGGATCCATTCGACGAAGTAGGACGAGTTCTTGTTCTGCACGTTGATCATCTGCTCATCCACCTCCTTAGTGCTCATCTTCCCGCGGAACATGGCGGAGGCGGTGAGGTACCGCCCGTGACGGGGATCAGCGGCGCACATCATGTTCTTCGCATCCCACATCTGCTGGGTCAGCTCAGGGACTGTGAGAGCTCGGTACTGCTGGGACCCACGGGAGGTCAGCGGGGCAAACCCGACCATGAAGAAGTGGAGTCGGGGGAATGGGATCAGGTTGACAGCCAGTTTCCTCAGGTCTGAGTTCAGCTGCCCGGGGAACCTAAGGCAGCATGTAACACCACTCATGGTTGCCGAGATCAAGTGATTTAGGTCTCCAACTGTTCATATTTGCAAACAAAATGTGTCAAATGAAATCAAAGGCAACCTGAAGTTCGACTGAATAAATTTAAAATTCGACCAAGTGATCACTTACTCTAGATTTAAGTGCAAATAGGAAATCATCCCCTTTTAGGGACTTCAAATTTATTGTGGAACTAAAGAAGCTAGAGGCGGAGCATGAATAATCCTTAAGATTAGTATAATATCAACCCCAGACCGATAATAATCATAATTAAGATCATGCATAAATAGCATAATATCAAAATTTCACAACTACCCAATGGAAAAATAGAACACAACTTCCATCTAGGAATAGATCTACATGTAAATATGAACAACAGCATGAGACATCTTGAGAATCAGAGCAAAGTTAAAGGCAATAATCTACAATTATAATTATGTCTACAGCTATGAGAATTAAGATATTTAATATGTATAATCAAATTATGCAACTGAAATAGAATAAGACATACTGAAGATTTATCTTTCAGATTCAAACTAGATCAAGCAAATAAGTTCCAATAGTACAGATCTATCATTGCAGGTGGCAACTGAAATAAAATAGGACATACTGAAGGTTTACCATTCAGATCCAAACTAGATCTAACAAATCAGTTCCAATAGTGCAGATCTATCGTTGCACTTGAATTGATTCAGAGACATAGAAAGTCAACATAGGATTGGGCAAAACTAAATAATAACTAGTTTAAGGAATTGGCGTAAAAAAGCTGCAAAATTTATTAATTAAATCTAAAAATAAGAATACACGATATTAGTTTCAGGGCAATCTGGTAGTAAGGGATGAAATAGACTAATCAAATAAAGAAATTGTTGAAAAAACGCATGAGTTTGGGGGACTTACAACTAGGGTTGGACAGCTTGAGAGTGCGGAAGCAGATATCATAAAGGGCCTCATTGTCAAGAACCATGCACTCGTCGGCATTCTCCACCAGCTGGTGGATAGAGAGAGTCGCATTGTAGGGTTCAACAACCGTGTCGGAGACTTTAGGAGATGGGAACACGGAGAAGGTGAGCATCATGCGATCAGGATACTCCTCCCTCATCTTAGAAATCAACAGTGTGCCCATTCCAGATCCAGTTCCTCCTCCAAGAGAATGGCATACTTGGAACCCTAATTATGGAAAGGAAAAGTTCAGTAAGCAGTGTAAGGTTCCAGGGACTGCATCCATGTAATCAGACCACACTGATCCAGAATTGGCAGCATGTTCTGAAGTACTATCAAAGTCAACATAGCTCACAAGTGCAAATTCTGTATCAGATCGAGTGCATAGTAGATGTAAAGAGAAACAGCAGATATAAGTCGAAAGTTAGAACTGTGAATTGTACAAGGAATCAGATAAAGAGATCTGATAATTATAACAAATCAGATCTCCCGTAGAAGTGAAATTGTGAGGAAAACTACTCAAAAAAATACTTATTAGTGATGCAACATCAAGCAATAATGCTGAACAAATCAACGAAACAAGATGACTTGGCCTCAATTTCGCAGATCCGCACTTGCAAAAACCAATCGTAACTCTTGAGCAAAGGAAATATACCTTGAAGACAGTCGCAGTTCTCGGCCTCCTTCCTAACAACATCAAGAACCGAATCTATGAGTTCGGCTCCCTCAGTGTAGTGCCCCTTAGCCCAGTTGTTCCCGGCACCGGACTGACCGAATACGAAGTTGTCTGGGCGGAAGATCTGGCCATAAGGTCCCGTCCTCACGCTGTCCATAGTTCCTGGCTCCAAATCCATCAGGACCGCCCTGGGAACGAACCTTCCACATGAAGCCTCGTTGTAGTAGACGTTCACCCTCTCCAACTGCAGATCTGAAGTGCCCGTGTACCTTCCGGTCGGATCGATGCCGTGCTCATCGCAGACCACTTCCCAGAACTTCGATCCGATTTGGTTGCCGCATTGCCCACCCTGCACGTGAAGGATTTCTCTCATCTTTACTCTTTTCTCCTCTTCCGACTTCCAATGCAAACTGTAAAAAGAAGAAAAGGAAAAATGAGCGAATCAAAATATCAAAATGCTCCACTAACAAGTGCCGATGGTCATAGAGCCGCCGGAAAACAGAGAGAAATAGGGAAGCAGGGTATCCCGGCGAACTCACCAGCAGCCTAAGCGAGGGAGAGGGTGGAAAATGGATGCGCACGAAGATTGGCTAGAATGGCCTGTTTAAATAGCCGTGTAGTTAGAAGGATATGATCGGACGGCTGCCGCTGATCCTAATTCAAATTCTATTTCTCGGTGGGCAGTGCCGTCCGATGGGAGGTATCGGACGGCTGGTGGGCCCGCCCTGGGACCAGTGATGGAAGTCCTCATCGATCTCTGGACTTTTTCGAATATGAAACCGTTTTCAAATTTTCATTTAATAATAAATTGATTTTGGGAATTGTTATAGGCACCTCTATTTTTGCTATTCGCACAAGTAAATTATTAAATAAGGGTATTAAAAATACTCCTAAAAATCTAACCGCACGGCATAGTTCTCGCACGCAACCGCCTCCTCTATCGCGATATCTGTCACAACCCGTATTTTCTCAATATATATAAATATATTATCAGAGTAAGAGAAAATACGCGTCATGATGTCACGCCGTGCAGGGGACAACTGCAGACGCTCATGCAGCTCTACCTCAAACGTTTCTTTGGAAAGTCATGAACTTGAGTTTAAAATATAGTTTAAGTTTAAGGTTTTCAAATAACGTGTCCCTCGGTTTAATGGATCAACTAGTTCTTAAAAAAGAAAGTATAAATTTATGCAGCAGAAAATACATAATTTACTTTAATTTGTCATACATGAGCATGATGAATTAACCAACATTCTGATGATATGCGACCTCTAGATTTAGAATAAGTACGAAAGGTTTCTTTTACGGGATTCAAAATAGAGTGATAATAGTTTAAAAGGAGATGTCATGTATGAAGAATTATGCAGTTTTGTATATAGAATAACTACCATGCATCTTAACATAAAACCTTCCCAGAGAGCATTTGCACTAACAGCAAACAACGACAGTAGCATATAAATAGCAAGACAATGTCTAACGCAAAAGGAAATTCAGGATATGGGCATCAACATACTGATGCAACCCATATCCTTAACAAGTTTTAAAAAAATAACAGTCTACCTCCCAGAGTGTCACAACCCGCATTTCTCCCACAAATTTAATAAATATTATCAGAGCAAGGGGGAAATATGCGTCGTGATGTCACGTTATGCAGGGGACAACTACAGACGCTCAGGCAAACACTTCTTACGATTATTTTATAAAAACATAAATGTGTTTGGATTAAAAAGAGAATTTTATATTTTAGCTTATGACCGTATCCCTCGGTCCGGTGGATCATCTAGTCCACAAGTAGGAAACTATACATACGCAGCGGAAAACAGGTTCATTTTAGCCTACATGAGCATGAAGATCAACATCACAGAAATGATATGCACATGTCTATGTTTAGTATAGTAAGAAAAGATTTTTTACGATCTTCAAAGTACGTGATATTTACTTAAAATCATGATATGCAATAATGACATTTTTATACCAATAAAGTAACTAATGCATCCTAGCATAAAGCTTCTCAGAGACCAAGTAGGTCAACAACCCGTAAGTAACAGCAAAACAGCTAGCAAGTAATCTAGCACTAGAAAACTAGAGCTATGGGCGTCAACAACTGACACGAGCCCATAGAAAAACAAAGTACAAGCCTAAATCTAAAACAAAAGGAACAACTACCACACAACCGTGAGGGGAGAACGAACCACTACAACTAACTGCATGTTTTAATGTTATTGTGTGAACCATATTTCATGTATGGTGCGTCTAGTATTAATTAATAATTATAATTGAATAATGATAATTATAATTAAATATTATAGGGATAATATTTAATTAATAATTATTATTTAATTATATTTATTAATTAGATTATTATTGTGCCGCGGGCGGAGGTTGTAGCGGCGTTGGCGTTGCAGTTGCTGTCGTTGTCATGTTGAGGTCATCGTCTCCATCACAGCTCCAGAGAACACCAACTCTACTAATCGAACAGCTACGACTCCGAGCCTGAGAAATTCAAAAGAAAAGAATTCCTCAGCAAGAAAGTGCAAGAAAACCCAAGGTTAGCAGCAATCAGAAATAAAAGATTTGCATGTAGGAAAACTAATCAGATAAGCATCTATACTCTTACAACAACCCGAGCCAGCTCAAACGTGTGCACTCGGTAAGAGGAAAAGCCTGCACCAGAAGGTAATAACCAAAACAATCAAAGCCAACCACTTGTCCGCCATTGCGGCTCAGAGGTGGTGGTTATACATATAATATCATAATACACATATATAAGCATATATGTTTATAAGCGCTTGAGACTGATTAGCTCGAGCGAAGAGCGTCCCCCAAAAAAGACACTGCGGCGGTGGTATCTTCCACAAACGCCCGCAGCCCAACAAACAAACAGGAGTGTTGCGGCGGTGGCTCCAATCCACTCAAACCAACAGCCCAAAAGAGGCGCTGTGGCGGTGACTTTTAGCTCACACGTCCAACAGACTCCAACATAGCACCAGAACAGTGGTGCATAAACATATATATAAGTATGTATACATATAAGTATATAAATAAAACACACTACAGATCACCAGAAAACACTCGGAGCATTAGACAACATAGCATACTTAGCTCATAAATCCAACATAGCAAACAGAGGAGTGTCAGGCAGGAAAACATAATTTTCGATAGTTGTAACCACAACTCAAGATGAGAGAATCAGTAAGTGCCAGGTTCAGCAATTAATCAATATATCAGCATTCAACTTACAACAAGGTCGAAGATTTAAGAAAGCCGACGTCATGCAAGGCTTGGTGTCGGAACAAGAAGAAGATAAACTTAACACGAAGGCCAAACACCAGAACAATATTCAATGGTTCATTTGAAACTACTTGGTGAGTCCAAACTTGACTCCCAACGAATTTCTCGTAACATTACGGTGAATAAGACACGAAAAGACACCATAAAAGATCACTAACCCAATACAGGACAACTCAAAGAACAAAGCATAGCTTCATCAAAAGTCTCAACCAAAGGGACTTAAAATGTTTGATAACATCGCTTAAGATACCCGGGAACACCCGACAAAAGAACATATAAATATATGAGGAAATAATTCAGAATAAGCGAAGAAGTCGACAGAAAAACATATCAAAAGTTGACAGGAAAACTTAACAAAAGTTGACGGGAAAAGACTTATATCAAAGTCGACCAGAAGGACTTATATCAAAATTGACTAGAAGACTTCATGTCAAAGTCGAAGGGAAACTTCATAAAAGAAGAAATAATTGCACGATCTTAAGGCGAGCAAACTTTTCTAAACCTAGGGAAGTCTTATCAGACTACCTGGTAACATAACTAAACAAGTATAGAAGCTATCCAGATTCCATGGGGGATGACAACAAGAATCAAGAACCCATAACACCAATATGACCCCAAAAAGGGAAACACAACAGCCACTAACCTAAAATCAACAGGTTAGGCAGACAGGGAAGAAGAAAGGACTAAAATGAAGGACTTTCAATCTCCCAGCAAAATCAAGCCAAGGGGACTACTACTACTAGAAGGACACAACCAACCAGAGAGCCTAGCATAACTAAGCTTCAAGAAACAAAGTCATTAAGGAGAAGGACCGCTATTTGCAACCCACAACCACTAAAAAGAAATCTTTACATTCAACCAGATTACTAAGACAGTGAGGAGGAAGCATTACCCTTCACTGAGAAAGTTAACACAAAAAGTTACATGGAAGACTGAGTCTGGAAGGGTTTAAAATACTCAAAAATAAAAGGCAGATTACACAGAAAATCAGGGAGTTTTGGACAGAAATTCTAGACAGGAAGACTAAGAAATTCAGGGCAAAAGTTCTAATAAATTCTGGACAAAAGGCTAAAAAATTCAGGAACTACACAGTGAGAACTTCTAAACAAGTCTATGGTATAAACAGGAATCAAAATGCATAAGAAGAAACTTGATTTCCGAGAATACACAGAAAATGACTTTTCTGAGAGAATCTATCAGAACAACAAGGAATGCCACAAACAGAACTTCACTTGTAGAAAATGGGGAGAAACAATCAAAAGATATATATATATATATAGAAGATTTAGAGTTCTGAAGAAACATACAAGCCCAGGGAATTTAGGATCTGGTTCCTCATACCGTCACGAATTAACAAGCAAGATTCCATGCAATTTGGCCGCAAACCATCCAAATTTAACTAAATAAAAATGCCCAGGAGTTAACAAATGAAAACCACCCATATTATTATTTATTTCTAGCTACTTATAAGCAAAAGGTGAATTTTGCAAGTAACATAACCAGAGACTAGCCAAAAGGAACCAAACATATAATCTTGATAGCATAGATTTTTGTTTTAGGAATTCTGCTAGCATAAACCCGGGGCCACCAGCCCAAAGCTCCCCACAAAAGGGAAGAAAAAAAAGAACAATCCAAATAACCAAACCTCCTGGAAGGGGTAAACCAACAGCCGCCACCCCCCCATATCCAATGAGACTAACCATTTATTTTCTACCCCTAATTTCCCCAAACGAAATCAAGCAAAGGGCATCCCACTTAAGGAAATTCCTGGAGGGACAATCCAACAGCCCCAACCTTCATTAGGCAAAAATCTGGGAGAATTAAAAGAAACCAAGCCACAGCCCAATCAAGGAAAAGTCCTGGAGGGACAAGCTAATAGCTCCAGCCCTCAAAAGAATGAAATCGGGATTATACAACCAACCCCCAAAATAAACCCAACAAGAATGATGCAAAACAGCCCCAAAAGAAATGGAATTTCCAATAGATCCAACTACAGCCGCCCCAACACAATCCAGACTGGAGCCAAGTGTAGCAGCCCCAAGATGACTAGTTTCATAAAACAACCCCCCCCCCCCCCCCCCCCCCAAACAAGATTCTACAAGGCAACCCCCCAAGATGTTTTTCAAATCCAAACTGAAACCAAGAATAGCAACCCCCATTTAACAACTCTTAAGAAAGCAACCCCCAACATATAATAACCCGATATGACTATAAGCAACAACCCATGGCAAATCCAGCGTAGAATGACGAATCATAAACCATCTCAAACAAGGAACGAAGGGGGAAGGATGAGAGGTGGTTTTCTTGCCTGAAATGGGAGCCGATACCGCTCGTCGAAGCGAAAACCATGGCCGGAAGACTTCACCACCACTACCGAAGCCAACTAGAACCCTCCGCAACCCCGCTCCGGCGACGAAACAAGCCCCCAGCGATCTCGAACCTCCCATCTCCGACGAATCCGGCGCCTCGCGACACCCGCCCGACGGAAACCTAACCCTCCTATGCAGCACAAAAGAGGCACGGGAAGGGGAGAAAAAGAGAGCAGCTTGTCATGGGCTACTTGTTCAAGGTGCAACCTTGACCATAGTTTCATGTGTGAAAGGCATAATAAGCCACATGTTGAGGCGATAAGGAGTCAAAGTGGTCGAAGACTTGGGTGTGGGAGCCCTTGACATAAGTATGGCTCCATACTTAAGATGATCATACATAGGGGGAGCATGCCAAGAATAAGAATTAAGCGTAACTACGACATCTTATGGCGGAGAAGGATACGGAAGTCTCCAGAACACTGGAGAGAAATCTTGAAGATGACGGAAGATTCTAGAATGATGTGGTGACTTATAAAAGATTCAAGAGTTATGTAGAATGCTCTAGAATATTGTGGCATTGTGTAGAGATTTCTAGAATATTATAGAAGAGTGTAGAATATTCTAGAAAAATGTGGAACCTTCTAGATAATGTTAGATGTGTGTAGAAGTATCTAGAAGTGTAGAAGTTGAGAGTAATCTAGAATAGTCTAGAATACTCTTGAATATTATAGAATAGTCTGGAGGCTTGTACATAGTCATGAGAGGAGTGTAGAATAGTTTAGATAAGTCTAGAATAATCTATACTTAGGAGGGAAACCTGTTTTGGGCCTATAAAAAGGGAAGGCCCCTCATTTTGTATCCAAGAAATCCAAGTTATCATCCAAGTTTTGGAGAAGCAATAGAGTTCTTTGAGTTTCCTTTGCAATTGAGAGTTCTCTTGAGTTCTACTTTGCATCCTTTCTTCATCACCACCTAGTTCTCGCAGGAGAGGCTGACTTAGCTTGGCTACGCGGATTGGCAAGAAGGAGCTAAGGCTGCACGGGAGCTTGTAAGAAGACAAGTCCGTGACAGTTGGTATCAGAGAGAGGTTCGCTCAAGTTCATGGTGCATAAGAAGACTAGATGTTTGGTGAAATGGGCAACTCAAGTGTGGATGAGCATGATAAGGAGGTCATGCAACAAGTTGAAAAGAAGAGAAGCCAAAGAGAAATTCATAATTGATGCTTGGATCAAGTTGTGGTGAAACCAGTAGAACAACGCACTCGTGCACGTAGTAGGCTACCATCCGTTCGAGAAGAAGATGAAATCATTACAAGAGTGATGGGGCCTAAAAGTGGGTGTTTCTTATGCAAAGGCGACCACCACTTAAAAGATTGTCCAAGTTTGGAGTGCCTCTTGTGTCTTAGAGGCCATGATTCTACTGGTTGTCCAAGAGCACATCATTACCATGCAGTCGAAGATAAAAGTGACTTCAACACGAAGCGTGAGCAAGATGTGAAGGCATGTTTCCATGAGGACAATACTTCTGTGGAGGTAGAAATGGTGTCATGCAATGTGGATCAGGATATGAATGGAGACTCTGAGTGTCGAGATGGTGAAGCTCATGAGGAGGAACTGATCAAAGGAGTCGAGGTGCAGCCAGTTGAGAACGTGGAGTCCCGACGCCAAGGGGGCAAGGCTGACAAAGAGGATCCAGTCGAAGTGTTCAAAGGTGAGCAATCAGTGGAATAATTGTTCGAGAGTCGCAGAGGCAATGCTTATACAAGGGCACCATTTACATCGATTTATATGGAGCATGAAGAGGACGTGGAGTCTGATATTCAAGGGAGCAATGCTCATGTGGAAGATTGGCTTGAGGGTAAGCCAAAGGAGGGTGCGGAGTCCACAACATGTGAAGTAGTCGAAGAGTCACTACTTGATGCGGAGTCAGTGGCACTACTTGATGGAGTTAAAAATCACCAAGCCGCGCTGGATTATTGGTGGACAGATGTTCTCGATGATAGGAAGGCAAAGGTTCGAACAATTTTTCTACCCGATGTATGGTTGCGATGAGGGCATCATAAGAATGGGCGTGGGAGAATGTCATGGGCTGCTTGTTCAAGGTGCAACCGTGACCATAGTTTCATGCGTGAAAGGCATAATAAGCCACATGTTGAGGCGATAAGGAGTCAAAGTGGTCGAAGACTTGGGTGTGGGAGCCCTTGGCATAAGTATGACTCCATACTCAAGATGATCATGCATAGGGGGAGCATGCCAAGAATAAGAATTAAGCGTAACTATGATATCTAATGGCGGAGAAGGATACAGAAGTCTCCAGAACACTGGAGAGAAATCATGAAGATGACGGAAGATTCTAGAATGATATGGTGACTTATAAAAGATTCTAGAGTTATGTAGAATGCTCTAGAATATTGTGGCATCGTGTAGAGATTTCTAGAATATTCTAGAAGAGTGTAGAATATTCTAGACAAATGTGGAACCTTCTAGATAACGTTAGATGTGTGTAGAAGTATCTAGAAGTGTAGAAGTTGAGAGTAATCTAGAATAGTCTAGAATACTCTTGAATATTATAGAATAGTCTGGAGGCTTGTACATAGTCATGAGAGGAGTGTAGAATAGTTTAGATAAGTCTAGAATATTCTATACTTTGGAGGGAAACCTCTTTTGGGCCTATAAAAGGGGAAGACCCCTCATTTTGTAACTATCCAAGAAATCCAAGTTATCATCCAAGTTTTGGAGAAGCAATAGAGTTCTTTGAGTTTCCTTTGCAATTGAGAGTTCTCTTGAGTTCTACTTTGCATCCTTTCTTCATCACCACCTAGTTCTTGCAGGAGAGGCTGACCTAGCTTGGCTATGCGGAGTGGCAAGAAGGAGCTAAGGCCGCACGGGAGCTTGTAAGAAGACAAGTCCGTGACAAGCTGCTGCTGACTTCTTAACATATATATATATGTATATATGTATATATATGTATATATATACATATATATATATATATGTATATGTATATATACATATATATAGTTATAGATATATATTTTTGTATGAAAGTGAATTTTTTTTCTATACGCACTTATACGCAGCAACCTAGCATTGAACTCACCGGGCGACGACGACGACGACGTTTCTGAAACGGCAACGCCCCCTCACATTTACACTACGCAACGATAAATTTATTATTTAGGATATTGCCAATTTCGTATCCCCGCTTAGAAGACTATAAAGAAACTCTGGGGCGTTACACAGAGCGAGAGTAAGGGAAACACTACAGAAATCAGAAGAAAACAGATCTCGGTCAGCTCCACCTGTTACTGATCTGAACCTGAGACATTCAAAAGAAAAGAATGCATCAACACAAAGGCATGAAAAGACATCACATAATTAAGAGTAAGAGAAATCTTATCAAGATAAAGGGTTACCAACCCAACAAGAATAGTTGTAAAATATCAGCAAATCTAATAAAGAAGTATTAGCATCCAAAGGGAAGACTGGCACAAAGTGTGGTCAAATTTGCATATCAAAATCCAAAGAGGAAAAAATGTTGAATTGCCCAAGATGTAAATCACGATCTCAGCCATAAAACGGTACTGAGGCGGTGGCTATCTTTCCAACCAACCATCAGACCAAACATCCAAGGCACAAAAGCACTGTGGCGGTAGTTACAGCCCACCAACCAACAGTCTACACATCCACGGAAAAGAAAACAAACAGTGTGGTAGTGGCCTCATTGTCCAACTACACCAACAATCCAAAAACAACTGACTGGGAAATAGAGATTCACATCATCTTGACTAAAACAGACACCACAGAAAAACCTGGAAACAATTCAAAGCGGGAAACCCAACCTTACTGAAAGTGGAGGTTAGATCTTAAATTAACTCTAGAGAGGGGTGAATAGAGTATTAAAACTTTTCCCTTAGTTTTATAGCGGAATTAAAATAGCGATATATATATATATATGTGTGTATAGAGTGATTTATAAAACTAAAATAAAATAAATAATGAAAACAGCACACAACACAATCACAGAGAATAAAACAAACACAGAAGACACAAGGAGCTATAGTAGTTCCCCAATAAATCTGGGTACGTCTACTCTTCTACCACCCTTGGTAGGAATCTACTAGGATTTTTGATCAGGTGCCCTCACACCAAGGGGTTTTTGTTCAGGTGTCCACACACCACAGAGCTTTTGATCAGGTGCTCAAAACCAACTAGATTTTTTGATCAAGTGTCTTGCCACCAAGGAGGTAAACTTTTGAAGGGAGTTTTAACCATGTACAAGATGGGATAGAGAGGGGTTTAGATGTTCTTCTCTATCAAGATGCTGAGAGAATACTCTAGTGGATGTTTGTTGAAAAGCTCCCTGTCTGATATGAAATTGTTTGACAGTTGATTTGCTGGATCTTTTTCTTGAAAGAAATGATCTTCCTGATAACTGATAAATCTGAGAGACAAGAATGCTTCTCAGATTGTTTGTTGCTCTTTGGAGATCTGTGCTTGCAGCTGATGACTGAGAGAATAATGTTGATGATCTAAGTTGAAATGAAATTGATGCTTGAGGAAGAAGAAGATCATCTGCTTTTTGTTCTTCTATTTCTTCCTGTAGCTTTCTTCTTTCTTGATCTGATTCTTGCAGTAGAAATACTGAGAGGTGGTGTCGAAGATGTTCTCAGAAAAATATGTGCTGCTGGAGGAGGAAGATTTGTTAGCTTTTTGTTCTTCTTGTTCTTCCTGTAGTTCTCTTCTTTTCTTTTTCTCTGTACAGTTGTATGTAATATGTTCGGTGTATATTTTCTGTCGTGAAAACTGAGAGGTAATGCTGTATGTCTTCTTCTCTTTTCTTTTGATAAGATTTGAAAATCAAATCCCTTGAATTAAGGAATAAAATAATTTGTAATCAATCATTCTGGGAACTGTAAACTGCTGAGCCGTATATCTCTTTCCTTTTCCATGAAATGT
Organism: Dactylorhiza incarnata; assembly: GCA_033032865.1. NCBI lineage: Eukaryota > Viridiplantae > Streptophyta > Magnoliopsida > Asparagales > Orchidaceae > Dactylorhiza > Dactylorhiza incarnata. The sequence continues at coordinate 14,843,643 of JAWHQI010000028.1, forward strand.
CCTTTTCCGAGGAAATGTTAACGACTATAATCTTGGAATAATAAAAGGAAATATATTATCCTTACTTATCTGAAAGAAAGAGCCGTTGCTGAAGTCAATCTGAGATCAGAGAATGAAATAATATGATCTTCTGAAATAATTCTGCTGTATAGAAGATTTTCGTCGATCTCAAGAATTTCCGTCGAACACAATATTTAGTTCGTCGACCTCAAATGATCCTGGCTGGAAGAATTAAATTTGTTGAGCTGAGAAGATATTTTTGTCGATCTCAACAAGTTTCGTCGAGCTCAAAGAACAAGTCTGTTCGTCGATCTGAATGTCTGATAAAGATTCGTCGAACGCAGACTGGAGTTCATCGAACGGAAGGATTCGTCGACCTCTGAGCCTGGAAAAATTCGTCGACCGCTGAGCTTGAGCAAAATCGTCGACCGCTGAGCTGAGAAAATTTCGTCGACCGCTGAGACGAGATCGTCGACCGCTGAGACGAGATCGTCGACCACTGAGACGAGATCGTCGACCGCTGAGACGAGATCTATTCGTCGACCGCAGAGCTCAGGCACTGAGACACTGAGAAGAAGCAAGCCGTTCGTCGAACGCAGAGAGCATGCTGTTCGTCGAACGCAGAGAGTAAGCCGTTCGTCGAATACAAAGTGTAAGCCGTTCGTCGAACGCAGATAGCAGTTCGTCGAACGCAGTGTGTAGTTCATCGAACGCAGAATCTGAATGAATTCTTGAGTTCTAACAGCCTAAACTCTTGACCCATAAACTATACATTGGGGTCAACTTTGATCCTAATCAGCAGATAGTGATCCTAGCCTAAATCAGAAATAGGGTTGTTCCAACAATCTCCCCCTATTTGGGTTAGGATACTATTTGACACAAATTGAAAATAAACAAACAATAAAATAGCAAAAACAACAGAGCATGTATATATCTGATAGATTTTAAATATTTCATCAGATATAAAGAATATGATACTCTGAGTTTTGAAATTAAGTTGAAAATAAATCTAATAAAAAGAACCTTTGTCTTTCTCTGAAATCTAACATCTGAATTCTGAATTCTGATATGATAATTATGAATTCTGATTTTGTCTAAACTATATCTACTATGTTTCAGCTTTCTGAATTTGATCTGAACTGAATCTTTATAATCTGAATATGTTATCTTCCATAACTGAAATCTGAACCTGAACTTGAGCTAAAACAATTACTGCATCTGAATTTGCATTATGTGTAGCTTGTTCAGAAGTCATATTGCCCTTTCTGAAAGCATTTCCCCCTGAGAGTGTCCCCCCCTGAGACTGGAGGTTCTTCAGCTTTCTCCCCTTGCCTAGTTTATAGAACAACTCCCACTGAGAGCAAAAAATTGCATCAAATGGAGCTTGTTCATAAAAACTTCTCCCCCTGCCTAGTTTCAGGAAGGCCTGAAGCTAGGCCCCTTGAAGAAGGGACATTTGATGGAGGTAGGGAAGGATGCAATCTGATTTCCAGACATTTGAACTGATAATGTTGTTGCATTCTTTGTCTTAAGGGTGTGCACCCATTCCTTTATTATCAGCTATTGGGAGTTTGAGTCTGACACCAATTGAAAAGTAAGCTTTGATTTTGATATCAATTGAAAGTTCTGGTTTTCTGATATTGAACTTGCAATTTCATTTGCATTCTCTATCTTGAGAGTGTAAGCCCTATCTGTTATTTCTGCAACTTATAGTTTGATCCCAATTGAATACCAATTGAAAGTGACCTCTGGTACCTGCAAAATAAATGTCTCTGGTAGAGGTGGTGTTTCTCTCCTTATTTAATAGGTTAGTTCCAACAATGCATATACTCTTCTATTTTAAGGGTAGATTTGTTATAAACCATATATGCTTTATTAGAAGGAAAATATCCTAGATTTTGTTTTAATAGGATTCCATAAATATGATGGGTTGCTACAACTTTTAATGGATTTGAGTTGCTATAGCTATTAATGGATTCTAAGGAATTCTAAGATCAGGAAAACATTGCCTGATACCTTCCCTCTAAAGAATCCCCTTATCAGAAGAGACTCACACTCAGTGCCCTGATCATTTCTGATCTATGCAATCTTAGTAGAATGCTCAACATAATTTTGGAGAAAGTCTGTAAGAGCATTGAAGTTATCTGACTTTGTTTTTAAGATAGACAAATTCAAATGAATCTTATAACTGCTTGTTTAATTGCAATTGGAGTTAAAAATATTTTCAATAGGTTTAAGCATTGCCTTATAGTTAATTATATTGGCCTTGTTTCCTGTCATATGCTTTGAACAGCCACTATCCAAATACTATTTTTCATTTATTCTTGGAAAGCTGTGTACCTGCAAAAAAAAATATTTGTTCTTGACCCAGATTACCTTGGGTCTTTTTGTATTTCCACAAAAATATGAAATAAAAGACATTTCAGGTTGGTCCTTGTAACCTTGTGGATGATATCTCCTTGGGGGTATTATCCATTCAGTTAAAGGATTCATAGTATGTGAAGAATAAGAATTGTTCAAATTCTCTGTATAGTTTCTGTTCGACGAACTAGGCTGAGTTCGTCGAGTGCCGTTCGACGAATGACTGAGATTTCGTCGAGCGCCGTTCATATAATGACTATATTGAAAATCTGTCTTCAGAGTTCGTCGAGCTCCGTTCGACGAAGTGGATACATTTCGTCGAGCTCCGTTCAACGAATTCTGCTGAATTCTGCTATTCTCGACAGTCTTACTTGAAATGTTTTTATTTATTCCTACAACCTCTTTGCTCTTAGCAGAGATGAATTTTATAGGTGTAGATAGTATGTTTTCTTAATCAGATGTGGCTCACTTGATAAAGCACCCAAGCCTAGTTTGCCACTTAATTTGGCATTTACTGTGCTTGTAATGTTCATCAGTTTGATGCTTCTCCCATTTAGGGATTCTTCAAATTCCTTAGCCTCAGAAAGTTTATTCTCAATCAGAATAATTTGTTCTCTAGAGGCAGCCAAATCTTTCTTAAGATTAACATTCTCTTCACTTAAATTATTCATTTCAGCTAGCTTATTTCTGAGAGAGATGATTTCCTTCTCAGATTTAATTAAGTCTAAGCAAAGAACTTTGAATTCATCTTTGAATCAAACTGAATTGAAATCAAAGTTAGATATTACCTGGTCAGCATCATTTTCTGCTTCTGATTCTGATTCTTCTTCATCAGAATTATTGGCTGAGGCATTGATTGACATCACGCAGAAGTTCTTCTCTTCTTCATTATCTTCATCATCACTGGATGATAATGCATTTCCTGACTCACTGCCTGAGTCATAAATGGCCATCAAGCATTGGTCATTTTCTTTTGATTCTTCTTCATCATCTGAAGAACTGGATGACTGTTCTGATTCTGTTTCACTCCAGGTTTCTGCTACAAATCCTCTTCCCTTCTTTTTGTGCTTGTGGGAGGAAGACTTGCTGGAGTATCTTCTTTCCTCTTTTTCAATTCTCTTCTCCTTCTTCTGATTTTCTGGACAATCTGGCAGAATATGTCCAGGTTTCCTGCAGCATAACAAACAATATCTTTAGAATTTGACTTGTCATACCTTGGCTTTTCCCTTGATCTGGAGTCCTTCTTTCTGAAATCCTTCTTGGCCATCTTGTAGAACCTTTTGGCTAGAAGGTTCATGAACTCCTCATCTCTTGGAGCTTTTTCTTCTTCTTCAGCTGCTTTGAAAGCTATGTTCTTTTCTCTCTTTATTGCTGGAGATGAAGTTGATTGTTCAGCTTCCCTGGATTTGATGAGCTGCTCATAGGATTTGAGCTTCCCCAATAATGTTTCAGTAGTAATCTCATTGAGGCTTCTGGCTTCCTTGATTGGCCAGATCCTAGAATCCCATGTGCTGGGGAAGCACATTAAGATCTTGTCATTCATCTTAGTGATAGAGATCACTTTATCCAAGGTCTTCAACTCATTTATTATGAGGCTGAGCCTATTGTACATATCAGCTACTGTTTCAGATTCTCCCTTTTTGAAATTCTCATATTGAGAAATAAGATGAGACCTTCTATCCTTCCTTTCATCAGCAGATCCCTCAACCATATTGTTGAGAGAAATCCATATTTCTTTTGCTGAAGTGCATTCCACCACTCTCTGAAAAATGTCATCAGACATTGTTTGAGCCAGAATGTTCATGACTTTTGCATCATCACTCCTTTGCTTTTTCTGGGCTTCAGTCCATTCAGGAGGTGGAACAACATTGTTGGTAGTTGTGGTTCCAGCACTTGCTGCTGCTGTAGGTGTTGGAGGACCTGTCAAAATAACATTAAATATTTCTTCATCAATTGAGTTCATATATAACCTAATCCTAGCTTTCCATAGTGCAAACTTACTGAGATTGCACATAGGAGGTCTTGTGCTTGAATACTCTTTGTTTTGTGCCATGAGTTTTTAACAGAAAAATAAATAAAATAAAATAAGATAAAAACTCTGAAAGAATTTAAGATCTAATTGATCTTTGTGATTCAGGTGTTAGCCTGTAAAGAATCAACTACCCTCTGATACCAATTGAAAGTGGAGGTTAGATCTTAAATTAACTTTAGAGGGGGGGGGGGGGGGGGGGGGGGGGGTGAATAGAGTATTAATACTTTTCCCTTTGTTTTATAGCGGAATTAAAATAGTGATGTATATATGTGTATAGAGTGATTTATAAAACTAAAATAAAATGAATAATGAAAACAGCACACATCACAATCACAGAGAATAAAACAAACACAGAAGACACAAGGAGCTATAGTAGTTCCCCAATAAATCTGGGTACGTCTACTCTTCTACCACCCTTGGTAGGAATCCACTAGGATTTTTGTTCAGGTGCCCTCACACCAAGGGGTTTTTGTTCAAGTGTCCACACACCACAGAGCTTTTGATCAGGTGCTCAAAACCAACTAGATTTTTTGATCAGGTGTCTTGCCACCAAGGAGGTAAACTTTTGAAGGGAGTTTTAACCCTGTACAAGATGTGATAGAGAGGGGTTTAGATGTTCTTCTCTGTCAAGATGCTGAGAGAAGACTCTAGTGGATGTATGTTGAAAAGCTCCCTGTCTGATATGAAATTATTTGACAGTTGATTTGCTGGAGCTTTTTCTTGAAAGAAATGATCTTCCTGATAGCTGATAAATCCGAGAGACAAGAATGCTTCTCAGATTGTTTGTTGCTCTTTGGAGATCTGTGCTTGCAGCTGATGACTGAGAGAATAATGTTGATGTTCTCAGTTGAAATGAAATTGCTGCTTGAGGAGGAAGAAGATGATCTGCTTTTTGTTCTTCTATTTCTTCCTGTAGCTTTCTTCTTTCTTGATCTGATTCTTGCAGCAGAAATATTGAGAGGTGGTGTTGAAGATGTTCTCAGAAAAATATGTGCTGCTGGAGGAGGAAGATTTGTTAGCTTTTTGTTCTTCTTATTCTTCCTGTATTTCTCTCCTTTTCTTTTCCTCTGTACAGTTGTATGTAATATGTTCTGTGTATATTTTCTGTCGTGAAAACTGAGAGGTAATGTTGTATGTCTTCTTCCTTTTTCTTTTGATAAGATTTGAAAATCAAATCCCTTGAATTAAGGAATAAAATAATCTGTAATCAATCCTTCTGGGAACTGTAAACTGCTGCGCCGTATATCTCTTTCCTTTCCTATGAAATGTCCTTTTCCGAGGAAATGTCAACAACTATAATCTTGGAATAATAAAAAGAAATATATCATCCATACTTATCTGAAAGAAAGAGCCGTTGCTGAAGTCGATCTGAGATCAGAGAATGAAATAATATGATCTTCTGAAATAATTCTGCTGTATAGAAGAGTTTCGTCGATCTCAAGAATTTCCGTCGAACACAATATTTAGTTTGTCGACCTCAAATGATCCTGGCTGGAAGAATTAAATTTGTTGAGCTGAGAAGATATTTTCGTCGATCTCAACAAGTTTCGTCGAGCTCAGAGAACAAGTCTGTTCGTCGATCTCAAGATTTTCGTCGATCTGAATGTCTGATAAAGATTTGTCGAACGCAGAATGGAGTTCGTCGAACGAAAGGATTCATCGACCTCTGAGCCTGGATAAATTCGTCGACCGCTGAGCTTGAGCAAAATCGTCGACCGCTGAGCTGAGCAAATTTTGTCGACCGCTGAGACGAGATTGTCGACCGCTGAGACGAGATCTATTCGTCGACCGCTGAGCTGAGGTACTGAGACGCTGAGATAGAAGCAAGCCGTTCGTCGAACGCAGAGAGCATGCCGTTCGTCGAACGCAGAGAGTAAGCTATTCGTCGAACGCAGAGTGTAATTCGTTCGTCGAACGCAGTGTGTAGTTCGTCGAACGCAGAATCTGAATGAATTCTTAAGTTCTAACAGCCTAAACTCTTGACCCATAAACTATACATTGGGGTCAACTTTGATCCTAATCAGCAGATAGTGATCCTAGCCCAAATCAGAATAGGGTTGTTCCAACACTTACGGTAAATTCGTCGAAATACATTCGACGAATCCAAGAAATATCGACGAATTCATCGAAATACATTCGACGAATTACAAGGGCATTCAACGAAATCTCTATCGATGTCATTCGACGAAAGTGGCGTAACGACTTAGCTACTCGCTGGAAGCCTAAAACTATTAGACGAATTCCTAAAACTAATCGACAAATTAGTCGAAATGAATCGACGAATCTACTTAGAACACTCGACGAAATTAGTCAGAAAGAAATTTACTTAAGGGTATTTCGACGAATTTATAATTACTTTGACGAAATGATGGGATACGAAACATTTGGCAGAAAGCGAATTGAAATTTCTTTGTCTAAGTCAGATATTAAGGAAAAAGAAGGTTAAAGAAGATGAAATAACATGGCAAGGGGGAAGAATCCACCACTTGCCTCAAACATTTCGAAGAAAATGGCCTCCAACGCACTCCACGTCACAGATCGACCGATAGAAGACTCTAAGGAAAGATTTCTGAAACTTTTGGGACGAGAAGGAGGGTTAGGGCTATACCCTTCACCAATGAAAATCCACGAAACTGAAAATAATTACCGCACACGCAAAGAGCTCGACGAGAGCTTTCCAGATCTATGCTTCGACGATGATTTCGTGCACCGTAGCTCCGGTGGCGGCGATCGGAAAGCTCACGGAAAGACGTGCCTCTTCTGGATCGCATGAATCGGGGAAAGAAATAAGGGTTTCGATTTCACGGAGGGGAAGAAAGGATTACTTATATATATAAGGATATAATAATAATAATAATAATAAGAGTAAATGGGGGGGGGGGGGGGGGGGAGGATTCGTGGTGAAAAAGGCATTCAACGAATAAAACCATTCAAGGAATCGAGACCTCATTCAACGATATTTATAGTCATTCAACGAAATTTATATATAAGTGTATATTTACTCAACGAATTTATTCATCTTATCATTCACGCTAATAATAATAGTAATAATAATAATATTATTATTATTATTAAAACTAAATGAACGTCGAAACCGACGAAAATCGCACCAAAGGCAAACGCCGGCGCTACGAATCCATCGACGAAGTCAAAACCAAAATCTGACGTACCGTTCTCGAGATATAAATTTCTGAAGTTTTACGGCGAACGATAAATATACAAATCTTTGAAAAAATCACCGAGGCTCTAATATCGCTCGGATCGCCATTAAACTTTGAGGGCCTTTCTAAATTAAATAATCTGATTTCCTAACGTAAAATTTCTCAATTCCGGGTTGTTGTAAAATTTGGTCGACTTGACCGTACGAACGCGAAAATGAGCAAACGACCACGCACCGTTAATTCCGCACTGACGTAACGCCCTTATGTCATTATGACGTCATCAACGGGTTTAAAATAATTGCCGAAAATTCAGGGGTGTTACAGTCACTCCCCCTAAAAAAATGTTTCGTCCCGAAACTTTGACAAATAATTCGAATACAAAAGATAGAAGTGAGCAACCAAAAGCTAACGGATGTAAACACTCACCAAGGAGAACTAGGAGAAAAGATGAGGATGATATTTCCTTATAACAGATTCCAGTTCCCAAGTCGCGCTCTCGACGTCTTGGTTTCGCCAAAGGACTTTAACCATAAGAATTGTCTTATTTCACAACACTCGATTCTGAGTCTCCATAATACGAAAAGGCTCTTCAACATAAGCCAGATTAGGTTGCAACTGGGGCACTAAGTCAAGGACATGACGATCACCATGCACGCACTTTCTCAACTGGCTCACATGAAACACATCATGAAAACCTGGGAAAGAAGCAGACAAAACCAGCCTATAAGCTGACACTCCAATGTGCTCAACAACCTGGAAAGGTCCCACATACCGGGGATCCAACTTGTGGTTCCTTCAAAATCTTTTAAAACCTGACATCGGAGAAACTTTCAAGAACACCATGTCCCCAACTGCGAACTCCAGATAAACCCTCGTCTGATTAGCATACTTCTCATATCTCTCCTGAGCACCATGTCACTCTTTTCCTTTGACCGTTGGTCTGAGCGTGGTAACCGGTAGAGTATCTAAGGTCAGTATCCAAAGCTCCCTGCAAACTCTGCCAGAAATGAGACATAAACCTAAAATCCCGATCTAACACAATACTCATGGGCACACCACGCAATCCGATGACCTCATCCAAATAAAGCTCTGCTATTTTCTCCATAGAATAACCGGTCTTAAAAGGAACATAATGAGCACACTTTGTGAATCTGTCAACTATGACCCATACTGAATCATGTCCTCCGGGGGATCTCGGTGTACCGGTAATGAAGTCCATTGAAATACTCTCCCACTTCCAGTTTGGAATATCCAAAGGGTTCAATTTACCTCCAGACCTCTTATGATCTGCCTTAACACGCTGGCAAGTAAAACATTCAGAAACATATTTAGCTATATCATTCTTCATACCTGACCACCAAACCATCTGCTCCAAGTCTTTATACATCTTTGTGGAACCATGATGATAGGAAACACTAGAGTCATGCACTTCACTGCAGATCATTGTTCGAATATCCTCAAACGTCGGGATACAATATCTACCCCGATACTTCAAGGTATTCTTATTATCAATTGAAAAATCTGGTAATTCAACTTTTTCAGTTCTATTCTGGAGATGCTGCAAATCAGGATCTTCCTTCTGATGCAGTCTTGTAAGGGTAATCCAAGAAGTCTCTTCAGCTTCTAAACATGAAGGTCTACCACCGACTGAGATATCCATCAGCATAAACTCCTCTACTAAGGACTACATAGAAAGGTAGAACACAAGCGCGGTCTTTCTACTCAGGGCATCAGCCACCACATTAGCCTTACCCGGATGGTACAAGATGTCAACTTCATAATCTGCAACATACTCCAACCATCTGCGCTGGCGCAAATTCAGTTCTTTCTGGGTAAAGACATACTTCAAACTGTTATGATCCGTAAAAATCTTGCATGACACTCCATAAAGAAGATGTCTCTAAAGATTTAAGGCATAAATCACTGCCGCAAACTCGAAGTCATGCATAGGGTAATTCCTTTCATGAACTTTCAATTATCTTGACCCATACACAATTACCTTTCCTTCTTGCATCAAAACACACCCGAGTCCAACATGAGATGCGTCCACATAGACAACATACTTTACTCCTTCGGTCGGTAAAGTCAAAATAGGAGCAATGCACAAACGCTTCTTTAATTCCTGGAATGCCTCCTCACATGAATCGCTCCAAACAAAGGCTGCATTCTTCTGGGTAAGCTTAGTCAGAGGTGCTGATAGTACCGAAAATCCTTGCATAAACCTTTTATAGTACCCTGCCAACCTTAAGAAACTCCTTATTTCCGTAGGCGTTGTAGGCGTCTTCCAATCCAAAATGGCAGAAATCTTTCCTGGGTATATAGAAATGTCATCTTTGTTCACCACATGACCCAGGAAAGACACTTGCGAAGGCTAGAATTCGCACTTACTCAATTTCACATACAACTTGTGCTCTCTTAGAGTAGACAATATTAAGCACAAATGTGTAGCATGCTCCTCAGCATTTCTTGAGTACACCAACACATCGTCGATGAAAACTACTACAAAATGATCTAAAAAGTCTTTGAACACACGATTCATCATATCCATGTAAGCAGATGGTGCATTCGTCAAACCAAATGACATCATTAGAAATTCAAAATGACCATAACGAGAACGAAAGGCTGTCCGAGGGATGTCTGACTCACGGATCCTCAACTGATGGTAATATGAACGAAGATCAATCTTTGAAAACACCGAACTACCACACAACTGATAAAACAAATTGTTGATTCGCGGTAATGGATATCTGTTCTTGATGGTTACCTTATTCAACTCCCTGTAGTCTATGCAAAACCTCATAGTACCATCCTTCTTTTTCACGAACAACACTGGAGCACCCCAGGGCAAAGAACTTGTCCTAATAAATCCACACTGCAACAATTCATCTAACTGCGTACGCAACTCTTCCAGCTCACGCGGGGCCATACGGTACGGTGCCTTAGCAATAGGATAAGTACCAGGCTCAAGATCAATAACAAACTCCACATCTCTCTCAGGCAGAAGACTAGGAAGACTAATAGGGAAAACATCAGGAAACTCTCTCACTACAGGAACATCTTGGATATATGGCAAACCACTAACAGTTTCTAACATAGAAATAAGGTAAGCAAAACAACCGAAATCTAAAAGTTTCTGAGCACATACCGCAGAAATAATCGGGGAATCCTGACGCGGAAAGCCATACACACTCATGGGTTGACCGTTGTCAAACTTGAAGTCCAAATGCTTTACCTTGCATTAGATAATTGCATCATACTTGGATAACTAGTCCATGCCCAAAATCACATCGAAATCTTTTAGGTCTAGCACCTTCAAATTAGCAAATGCTAAGAAATCACCTAAGTGGATAGGACAACTCTGGATACCCTGGTTCGACACCACGGAGTTGCCAGAAGGAAACTTAACACGAAACACATCGCCAAACTGATCGAGGGTCAAACGTCAACGCTCTACAAAAGTCCTAGCCAAGAATGAGTGGGTAGCACCATAATCGAAAAGGACATGCGCCCAACGGTTCTTTACCTTAAACTCTCCTATAAAAATCGGATGCATAACTAGCCGAACAGAAATTGAAACTAAAGATGAAGGCTAAGAGTTAAATTAAGGTCTAACCTGAAATCACCTTGGTGGAATTATGTGCTTCCTCCCTAGTCATCACATTCAACTTGTCATTTCCTCTATTCTGATGCTGCGACTGCGATGGCGAAAAAGCCTGAAGTGGCACTGGCTGCAGAGCAGGCTAGAAACGCGGGCATTTAGTCTTAACGTGCCTCTTCTGTCCGCACTGAAAACACACCTTATCTTTAGACCAGCAATGGGCAATTTCATGCCCCTTTCGCTTACAAAAGGTACATGTCAGATCTCCTCTAGGAGCGCTCTGAATTGCCAGTACTTGTTACTGCTTCTGGGCTCGCAATCTCTTAAAGCATTTCTCAAACGGATGGCCAGGGCGACCACAGAAACTACAAACTTCGCCATTCTTTTTCTTTGGAGCAGGGCCAAATATCTTGGGGCCTTCCCCCTCTTTGACCTTTCTCTTGTCCTTTCTCATCAACGCACCTCTATTCTTGGCGTTGTCGATGGCCTCAACTTTCAGCGTGGCTTCTACTACTTCAGCATAGCTTTCAGATCGGTATCCGCTAGCCAATTGCTGAACGTTACTACGAAGTCCACTCTTCTTGTCTCAGAAGCCACTAAATCTGGAGAAAATCTGCTCAACTTACTGAATTCAATCTCATACTCACTAACCGTGAGTTGCGTCTGCTTCAGGTGCAGAAAGTCATTCATCAGACCGTCTTGCTCGACTGATGGCATGAACTTCTTCAGCAACATCGCCTTAAACGACTCCCACGAACATCCGTCTACGAGGCTTTCTCTCTCCCTAATCCACCAGCTCTTAGCAAGTCCTTTTAGCTGGTAAGCGGCAAACCATCACCCTTTAGCCTGCAGAGATTCCTAAGTATGTAACCATCTCCTCAATGGCAACTGACCAGTCATCCAACGCCATGAAATCGGTTATTCCGTCATACGTAGGAGGTCATAATAGCTAGAAATGCGATATAAAGTTCATCTCTGGTGGAAGCAGAACTGGAGGCACCAGAGGAGCGGAAGGAACAAACACAGTCTGACCCACTACAAGGTCCTGCATTCCAGGTTTCTGCACAGCGGCGACAGTCAACAACTGGATCTGCGATTGCATCGCAACCAATTGCCTTGACAGAACCTCATTACTCTGCCGCAAACTCTCGATCATGGCTTCACTCTGCGCACCCGAAGACTCACCCTCTGATTGGGGAGTCAACCTCGTCGCAACACGCCTCGACGACATATCTATAAATATGAATAAATGACTCATCACAACCCTAGCTTGGAACTAGAACTACTCAACTTAGCTCGAACCAAATAAGAAAAGGCACTTGCTTTGGGATTTTATATAAATGATGTTATTCTGAAGGCTGCCGCATTAAAGGAACAAACTGCATGAAGGAAACAAAAATTGGCGGGAGCTCCCGTCGATCGACGGGATGGTCCCATCGATCGACGGGAAGCCCCATCGATTTTGAATTAGAGCCTAGGGAAACATCCTCCCAGCTGATGGCAAAGATCGAAGAGAGCTCCCGTCGATCGATGGGATGGTCCCGTCGACCAGCGGGAAGACCCCTTGATTTCAACTTAAAGACTAAGGGAACACCTTTCCCAGCTGATGCCAAAGATCGATGGGACGGTCACGTCGATCGATGGGAGGTCCCGTCGATCGACGGGATGTCCTGTCGATTTTGACTTGGCACATTTCTTTTCCTAAAATTTTCTAAACTAACCTACTTTACTACTATCAAAGCCTATTTCTGGACTACTATGCCATACTTATACTTACAACATTGCAATTAGAGTAGAGTAAATTAATCATCACTAATTACCAAGATAAAGAAGATAAGAAAGGAGAAGGAATTTGGAGAAAACAAGCTAAGGGGGAAGAAAACAAACCACCACTTGCTGACCGTGACTCAAACCTAACTACCTCAGGGTCTTAGGGCTTCTACCGAGCCCGAGTCATCTCTCGGCGACACAACACACTCCTGAGGGGTCTAGCTCGAATTGGGATGTTACACCTTTGGATACCTAAATCTCTCATTCGTTAGTTTCCAATCATTTGCATGAAGTAGAATTAATTAAAAATGAAATATCAAAATTCTACTTCATGATATGCTTAATTTCATTTTCTTTTTGTTTGTTTTTATTTTTGAACCAACACGATATGGTCACATTATATATCATGGGATATGACTTACACAAATTAAGCCTAATGTTTAATAAATCAAATTGATCAAAATTCGAGTCATACTTTATTTTGGCGACTATCTATCTTTTTTAAATTCATTGCCTATAAATATCTTATATTATCTACTGCGAGCCCTTCACCGGGTAGACCTCGGGAAGTCCAAGATCCACTCTAAATTGCTATGTCCAACGAAAGTCTAGCAAAAATCAAATTAATTATAGATTCTTGCGTACTCTTGCAATGACCGAAAAAGAAAACTATCATTATCTTGTACTTTCAGAAAATTATATATATATATATATATTCAAAAATTGTAATTAAAAAGAAAATCACAAAAGACATATTGAAAGAATTAAATTGAACATAAAGTCATAATATTTTCAAGTGATCTATCTTTTCTTTTTCAAAAGTTTTATCTTTTTAAATCAATTGCCAATAAATGTCTTATTCTTTCATTATAAATTGAATGATAAATTTGTTAAGTGATATTAGCAAGACTAATGAAATTACTTTCAAAATGGATTTTAATGGGCTTTTAGGGGTCTTAGGCTAAAATTTTAAATGCATAATATATGATAGCCCCTATATTGAAAAATCATGATCTAGAAAAATCGGAATTGAAAAATTACAATAATGATGAATATGAATTCACACACACCATGATCTTTTGATATCCTATACTAAAATTCACTATTATCATATATCATAATTCACGATCTATCAAGAATTATCTTAAATCAACTATTTCTATCAACCTTAGGAATTATGAAATATATGATGACTATTGGTATTGTAGTTTCATATCTTATTTTGTGTGTATGTGATGTGCATCTCTATTGTTTGCATGCATCTCATTATATTTAGACCTAAGAATTAACTTGGTATCAACAAGATGAAATCAAATAGAATTGTCACTTCATTCTAGGTCTATGAAAATTCAAAACTCTATATTTAAATACATGCAACTCAATTATATATTTGTCCATCTTTACATAGCTTTGCACCATATTGTCCTAACTCATAATACTAGCATCATCACTTACAATAGGTAGAAATCAATGTCCATGCTAGTTATATCTTGCAATGCTAAAGTAATTTATATTACTAAAATATGAAAATCATGATTTCCTTTGTAGTTATTTGCATGAATAAAAATTTTCTAAATGGATTTAAAATCAACAATCTTCGATATAATTGTAAATCCAAAACTAATCATGCAATTATACTATAGTTCATATTTTTAAGGCTTACACGTTTAGTATGTCCATAATTATTAAACCTATGACATGTGTCTCACAATAGCGAAGGCTTAGGATTATGTGCATTAGAGACCTAACCTATAAGTCATGTCTTGTCCTTAACCGGGGAGGGTTCCAGTAGGGCCTTGCGAGGCACTGAGGGGAAAGAGTGCTAGGTTGAGCGTCGTCTTTTGTATGCATATGAGATTAATACCCTGACCTACGACATGTGTGCAACTCCTCATGCTCATCCGCCACTTAGTACGGGGCTAGAGTGTAGTCATGTAGTTAAGGTATCTTGATCTTAGATATACTTATATTATATTCATTGCATGAACATCATCTCACTCTTTATACTTAAATCATGCATATTATTTTTGTTCTATCTTTGCATCTTGTGTTTGCATATTTTATTATTTTTAGCTTTAATGATTTTATAAAACTCAAGTATTTGAAAAATCATCAAAAACATGCTTAAAAGAGCCTTCAAATCATCTCTAAAAAGTCTGAAATTTCAACAGTAAGAAGACCTCTTTATAATACAACTGAATTAAGAAAAACATTTTAAAAAAAAAATCAAAATTTGCAGTTCTGTTTTGGCGTTAAGAAGTTAACGCCTAGCGTTAGCCCCTTTACTCCAAAATTTTTATTTTTGAAAAATCTCTTGTATTTTCTCATGCATTATTTTGGGTTTATTTCTCTGACATAGAATATCATTTATTGATAGGCCTTTTAAAGACTTCTATGTTTTCCAAAAAATATTTAAATTTAAATATTTAAAAATAAATACAAAATTACAAAATAATTTCAAAGAACAAAAATATGTTTTTCTCTTTATATGAGATTATTGTTTTGTACTTATATATATATATATAAAAATTGTTATTCATTGCCATTGTCAAGGATGTTTAATTATATCAATTAAAGATTAAATACAATGTTTAATTAACTTTTAAGTTTCTTTAAAAATATTATTTTGTATTTGTCATGCCTTGAAAATTATCTTATTATGTGCAATGAAATTGATTGTAGATAAACATGTGTAGAAACGCTTAACATGCCTCTAAGTATAAGTAATGTATTATGTTTGATAATGATTTATTCACTCACTTATTTTTGATAATCTACATGTATTTACAATCTTGTACTTGCATGATTGTGTAGTGTAACAACATAAATAATTAAAATGCACAAATAGATTACCTACACAACATTGAATTGGTTATTACAATTCTTTGTCTTTCATGCACTTATTTTTTAGAGAAATGTGATTAAAATTAAAATGTTATGTTTGCAAAACAAGTGAATTTAGAGTCCTTAGTCACTAAACTAAAAAACAAATAATAAATGATAAGAAAAACTCCACCAATCACTACTCACCCTCCTGATAAGTCTTTATGAGCATTGTGAGGTTGAGCACATTGGCTAAAGAATTGTAAAGTGTCTTTTAGCAAACAATTTATACACCACTTCTCTTAGTACACCGGATCACAAAAAATGAAAATAATGCTACAAAGTATAAAAGTGATCACCAAGCACTACTTTGCACCCCTGATAAGTCTTAATAAGCATTGTGTGTGCAGAGCTCCTTGGTAGTTGTACAATTTATTTATGTGCATTGAAATATTATGGAAGTAATATTATTTGTGTATTTTAATGTTGTGTTATTTCATTATATATGTCATGTGTTTTTGATTGATTCATTTGTATACTTTATCAAAACACTCTTTTGTACACATCATTATCTTTCATAAAACTTCTACTCATGAGAATTGGATCATACACTACAACAAACTGCACTTATAGTAAGGACCTAATTCGTTACAATAAGTGCCAAAATTCGTTACAAAAACTCTTTGGTAACGAAAAAAACTTTAAGTAACGGTCCTCCTCTAAAGCTCGACGCTAAAGGTTATTGTAACGAATGTATGAATGTCGTTACAAATAAAGTAATTGTAACAAATGATATTTTCTCACCAAAAAGAGATTCTTCCTCACAATAAATTGGTCACAATAAATATTATTTCGTTACCAATGTTATTTTTTCCTCACAAAAAAAAAGTTATGATTAAAACTATTTCGTTACAAATGTTTTTTTTTTCTCACTAAAAATAAAATAACTTCGTTACAATAAAGTATAATAAACATTATTTCGTTACAATAGATTAAACAATAGTAACGAAAAAATTGTTACATTTATTTTCCATTCTTCTTACTACAGCCAATTCATTTATGTATCAAAAATATTCCATTTCTATTTTTTGTGTACCTGAGATTTTATTACAAATAATAATCTTGAAAACACACATATTTAATATTTCATAACAAGATCAAAATATATTTTTATTCACAACAAAAAGTTTTACATAGAGTACAAGTTATTATCATCTCTTCTAAAATAATACAATATTACATTACAAGATCAACATGTTTCTAATAAATCTTCCGTCATTTTTCGAAAAATGAATCATCCATCACTTTCTGACTAATGAATCTTTCGTCACTTGCCGGTCAATGCTCGAGCACCCTACAAATAAAAGAGAGCAATTAAGATCACGCTACAAATAAAAATAATGTCTCAAATAATAACACCAAAATTGATAATTGTAGACATAGGTTTGCCATCATAACATAATTATGGAATACTTATAAGACACCATTGGTATTTGGAAGACTTATAGATAGAGAGTAGTAAACATAAGGGTAGTTAGAAAAAAATTTACCGGGAACAAAACTGATCTAGGGAATCAAATGATCACCTAAAAGAAACAAAAAATCACTTCTCTCCAAAAGTGAGTTGCAGCAAAAACTGGGTATATGCCATCTATGAAACTTCTTGCTTGCAAACGGAGAACAATGTCATTGAACAAAAGACATCATAATTTAAAAGAAAACAACAATATAATAGATCAGTATAACAGCGGACGTAGGCTGTATTACCAGCGGAAGATTTAAAATCACTTCTTGTTTTCCAGCTCTTCGCCGTAGGCTGTATTACCAGCGGACGCCATGGCTATGGCTTCCCCGGGAGGAGGGTGATGCTACGGTCGAATCTGCTCGCGCACCTCCGGGAGGTGCGCATATGTACCCAAATATTTGCGTAATTTTAAATGGGGTCATTTATGCAAGTTTATTACATAATTTGATATGTTGACTCAACATTCTATATGTGACTATTTTTTGCTCGATCTCGAGAGATGGCTCGCGCGCCATCATGATCAAAAATATTTGAGCTGAAGCTCGAGTAGTAATCGAGCTCCAGCTCAACGAACTCGAGCTCGACTCAAAATCGAGATTGAGCTCATTGAACTCGAGTTCGAGATTGAGCTCATTGAACTCGATCTCAACTCAAAATCGAGATTGTGCATATGTGTGTGTGTGTGTGTGTGTGTGCATGTTGCATGGGGTCTGTGTCTGTGTCTGTGCATAATCTATATTTGCTTGTGCATGTGTGTGTCTGTATCTGTATGTATGTGTGTCTGTGTACGTACGTATGTGTGTCGGTCAATGTGTCTGTGTATGTGTCCATGTATCTATACAAGTGATCTGTGTCTGTGTCCATGTGTTTGTGTCTATGTATATATCTATGTCTGTATGTACACGTGCTTGTCTGTGTCTGTGTATTTGGGTTGTGTGTGAGTGTTTGTCTGTTTATGCATGCATGTTTGTCTGTGCTTGTGTGTGTCTGTGTTTGTGTATCTATGTGTGTTACACACAATCTGTGTCTGTGTCTGTGTGTTTGTGCGTGTTTGTGTATTTAAAGCTCATGTACACAGTCGGGCAATGTCGAGGCGGGGGTATTGTCGAGCGGGGAACATGGGCCTCATGTGCGCACATGTATTCGTGTGCGCGCGAGAGTGCATTTGCGTGCGCGCAAGAGTACATTTGCGTGCGCGCAAGAGTACATTTGCGTGCGCGCGAGAGTGCATTTGCGTGCACGCGGGTTCGTGTGTGATTTTATTTTAATTCCAAAATTATATTAAAAAATTAATGTTATATTAATTTGCATTCATTTTTACATTTAATATATTTTTAATTTTTAGTTTTGTTTTGTTCAAAATTTTATGGAGGGAAATATTCATCCGTATATTTCATTCAGTCATGTGAGAGAGAGATAGAGCTGCATGGGAGAGAGGCAGAAAAACTTTTATAAAAAGTTAAAGATTTATAAAAAAACTCATACGCGCAAAAATACATATCGCAATAGTACCACATATCTGCGACAGCCGAGCACGAATGTTTGCGAGCTGTAGGAGTACTGTCGTCGCGTTAGAGCACTATCGAGGCGGGGTACTGTCGCGCGCATACAATTTTTTTTTTCAAAAAAAAATAATAATTCAAAACTTTGATAATAAAATTGTACAAAAATTGAAAATAAAATATGATATATTTTTTGTAACAAAACTTTAATAATAAAATATTACTTTTAGTAAGGACAATGTCTTTGTCACAAAAAACTTTCATGATGTCGTTACAATTGATACTTATTGTGAGAAAAGTTTTCTATTTGTAACGTAACATTGGTGTTGTTACAAATACTTATAGTTATAGTAACGAATTAATTATTATTGTAACAAAATTTAAAATATTCGTTACAATAAAGTTAGTTTTTGTAACAACAAAAAATCTTTGTTACTAAATATAACTATTAGTAACAAACTGTGTTTCAGTTACATTCCAGTCCTTACAACAGGTGCAGTTTGTTGTAGTGATAATGCTCATCTACTCAATTCTCTACAAACTTAAGTAAACGCACTGTAAGTTTATATATGATATAATCTAATTCACCTTGGGGGGGGGGGGTGAATAGGTCTTTTGATTTCTACTTGTTTGATATAGATAGTTAAAATTATTCTAAGCAAGTAATCAAGCAAACCCAAAAAACACACAAGTGTTTATAGTGGTTCCCCAAGATAGTGTGTCTATGGGTAGTCCACTTTCCCCCTTCACCCTTCTAACAGTGTGTTAGACAGGGACAAGTTCTCCAAACTTAGATCCAAGAGCTTACAACACAGATCCCTCAGGATCTCTCAGGTTTTCCCAAACCCTACCTCAGGCACAACAGCCCTACCTCAAAGGAAACCACCTCCTACAGCTCAGACCACCTCCAGGTCCTACCTCAAGCTGATCTCTCAGCTCTATAACTCAGGCTATACAGCCCTACCTCAGATCTCACAGATCCTACCTCAGAGGACTCCACCTCCTACAGCTCAGACCACCTCCTGGTCCTACAACCTCGGGCCAAATGGCCCTACAAACTCAGGCCTAACAGCCCTACAAACTCAGGCAAAAAGCCCTACAAACTCAGGCAAAAAGCCTTATAGTAAAAGAGTATTTAAGCTTACCACAGCAAACAACACAGAGAAGAAGTCTCCTGTAGTTCCTGCACAGCTTGTGCTTTCTTGTAGCTGGAGATGATAATGGCAGCTACAACCTGATCTTCCTCTTTAGTTGAAGGATGGAAGATCACCTTGCTCCTTCTTATAGAGGAGCTATCGTTATCTCTCAGTTTCTTCTTCCTTGTTCAGTGAGCAGGAGGAGAATGACGAGAACTGGGCCGTCAATGGAATAGTGAAGATGTTAGCACTCGACCAGCACATCTCAAAAGTGCCCTCTCTTTCTTTTATACACCCTTGATCTTCAACGGCTCTCAGCCATCCTTCTGACTGATATGGGAGTGGTTGGTGGACCCCACAATACTTTTCCGCAGCTTGCGCCAAAAGCAGAACCCTCCATGTCACATTTGAACTGTCTCAGCGGTTGGGCTGAGAAGGCTTCCTCTTCTCAGCGGATTCTGTCAATCTGCAGAGAAGATCATGCATTCGACGAACTGCAATCTGCGTTCGACGAACTCGCCAAACTCTGCGTTCGACGAACTTCATTCTTCATTCCACGAATACGCTAAGTCTCAGCATTTGCTTCTGTCCCGTCTCTGCGTTCGACGAACTGCATTCTGCGTTCGAAGAACTTGCCAAGTCTCAGCATTTACTTCTGTCCTATCTCTGCGTTCGACGAATAGCATTCTTCATTCGACGAACTCCATTCTGCGTTCGACGAACTTCATTATGCGTTCGACGAACTTCATTCTGCGCTCGGCGAACATGCTAAGTTTCTTCTATCTGCAGCACAGCTTGCCCAGATGCCTTCTCAGCGGCTCCTGGTCTTGTCTCAGCAGTTCAGCTGATACAGTGAGACCTTCTCAGTTGATTAAACAACACACCTTTGAATCTATTCCATTGTATGGAATATCATCTCCCTGTACAAAACTTGAGACAAAATAGAATGTATCAAATACAATATGTACTTAGCATTATGAGTGATACCTCTTCAAATCAAGGGAACATTAAGGACAATATTCCCAACAATCTCCCCCTATTTGAAGAAGGCAGAACATTCCCAATGCTAAGGTACATAGCCAACAAAAACATATCATGAAAATGATCTATATAACATTCATGATAACATTGCTTCTAAAAAATAATATTGTTTAAGTATTCTATCAAAACTCATGACAACATTCTATATTAAGCTTTGACTAACTCAGAGGGAAATCCACTCAAAGCTAACTCTGAGTTGGTCTTAGCATTGGCCATCTCCCCCTTTCTGGTTTCTTCAACTATTTTACCCTCTAGGGATAGGGAGGCAGCAGCTACAGACCCTGAGAGGGTTTAGAAAGCATTTTCCAAATCCCCCTTTAGGTCATCCTACATCTTCTCTGACCCACTTAGCATTTGCCAACTCCCCCTTAACCTGAGCAGGAACTTGCTCCCCCTCAATGTGAGAACTATTATCTTTAATAGCTGTTCTTGTTCATTTTGAACAACCCTTTCTAGCTCCCCCTCAATGTGAGTACTATTCTACATTTAACATTCCTAGTTCAATCTTGAAAGCATTAAACTTGGCCTCATCCAATGGCTTAGTGGAGATATCAGCCACTTGACTGTTAGTGGGGACAAATTCAAGGCAGATATCTTTACATTCAACATGTTCTCTTATAAAATGATACCTTATCTCTATGTGCTTAGTCCTGCTGTGAGAGACAATATTCTTAGCAATAGAGATAGCACTGGATGAGTCACAATAAAGAGGAGATTTATTTACCTTGAGGTTGTAGTCCTCTAGCTGGTGTTGAATCCACAATAGCTATGCACAACAACTCCCCCTTGGCTCCCAGCCTTGCCTTGTTCTTTATGATTTTTCCATTTTCATTTAACTTGATCATATCATGTGCCTTGAGCACCCACTGTCCAAGTACCAAATTTGGGTGAGGCTGGTACTTGAACTATCCTACAAGAAAGAGTTTAGTGATCCTTAGGAGCCCAAATAGCTTTGGGTCCTAGGTACTTGTTAGCATGATAAAATGACCTTACACTAGCTGCGCCCTTTGCAGGAAGGCTCATCTTTGCACATGGCACATTAGGATTGTGCCAACAGTCTATGGCAAAGTGTCCCACTTTACCACAACACCAATATTCATGAATGTTATATCTCCTCTTCTGAATATTTCTTGAGGAATTAGCATTACCGTGCATGTGTTCAGGAGGGAGACAGCTGCAGTCTTCTTGTTTCTCTCAGCAATGATTTAACTGAATGTCAATCTATGTGCTGTCTTGATGCTCTTTGTCCTAATGGCATCAACTTGCTTTGGCTTGGCAGCCATACAAGATCTGATGGCATCTGACACTAAGCAACAAGCTTTGTCAACAGATTTGACAGCTGTCATGTTCTTAGCTGAAATAAATTTAGAAGAGCTTGCATCCTTATTCTTGTATGAAGGGGCTGATGTACCAAATACAAATGGTCCATGTAGGGCCATTTGAATTTCCTCATGGGGATCCTTCATTGCACTCAATCCCATTCCCTTTCTTCCACTATGGGAATGAGTATTTTCCTTCCTATAGGTACTTCCATTCTTCTAGTGACCATACATGCTTTCATGGTCATACCTGTTGGAAGGAAGTAATACCTTTTAAAAGGTGGTTTGAGGCTTAGCCTTACCCCTGCTCTTTTCTCCACTCCCTTCTCCTGCTTCCATTTTATTGAATCCTAGTCCTCTTCTATTGGATTGAGAAGAGAAGGAGTCAATAATAGGGAGCACCGATTTAGGCTTGGAGAATTGATCCACTAGGCTTCTTTCTTTCACAAGCTTCTCCTCAAGATCCTTGATGACCTTGTTCTTCAGGGATATGGTGCTCAGATGGGTGATAGTTATCCCCTTCGGAAGGCTAATTTCTCTATACATTTGATTCATCTTGTTAGAAGATTCAGTGCATTCTTATTTTTCCATCTTAAGGGAATCTATCTCTTGGGCTTGCCACTTGGATAGCTTTTTGCTCCTTTTCAGAGCTTCCAAGAGAGCATCATACTTGTCAATCAATTGATTGACATCTACTTCAGATTCTGAATCATAATCATTAGTTGATGAGTGTGCATCAGATTTTAGAATTGATTCATACTTAGAGGAAGGGAGAGGAGTATGTACCTGGTCAGGTGTGTCCTGACAATCTTCATCATCTGATGTTATGGCCATTAGGCCAATATATTCTGTAACATCTTCATCCACCTCCATATCACTATCTGAATGTGATAGAGGGGCCCTGATGCCCACCTTTGCTGCAGGAAAGTCCTCATCTTCCTCAGCTGCAGGTTCTTCAACAACAACCATCCCAATGAGGGCTTCATCCTTTTCAGATTCTGATGAGCTGGAGTCTAATTCACTCCAGCTCCTTTCCTTCTTAGCTAGAAAGGATTTTTCTCCTTTCTTGCCTCTTGGTTGATGAGACTTCTTCTCATCCTTCTCTTTTCTCTTGACAGGGCAGTCAGCAATGACATGCCCTGGCTTGCTGCAGCAATAACAAACAACTTTAGAGGAATTAAATTTAGAGTTAGAGCCATACCTGTCATTCCTGGAGTGATGCTTTGACTCCTTGCTGTCCTCCTTGTTGTGATATGAGGAGGAGGGCTTGTTCTTCCATTGCTTCCTCTTCATCATCTTCTTGAACTGCCTTAAAAAGGCAGCAAACTCTTCATTAGAGGAAGAGCTATATGAGGTGCTGGTTTCAGATTCAGCACTTCTCCTTGGAGGAGACACCATCCTGCCCTTGCTTATCTTAGAGTTATCAGCTTTGAGAGCTATAGATTTCTCCCTTGCCTGAGCCTTTGTTGAGGTGTCCTCTTCCTTTCTTGCAGACAACTGCATCTCATAAGAGAGCAGCTTTCCAAACAATGTGTGAGTGGGGGTCTCACCAAGCCTGGTCACTTCCCTGATAGCACAGATTTTTGTGTCTCAATCCCTTGTTAGAGATCTGATGAACTTATCATTCAGCTCATAATTAGTGAACACTCTCCCATAGGTTCTCAGCTCATTTACTATTCTGAAGAACCTCTCATAGCACATGGAGATGCTTTCCTGGCTCTGTTGCCTGAAGAATTCATACTCTTGGTTAAGGAGTGACTTTCTATCATCCCTTACTTCAGCTGTCCTTTCCATATATACTACTAATGTATCCCACATTTCCTTGGCAGTAGTGCAGTGAACCAAGTTTTGAAATGTGGAATCATCAATAACATTAACTATGATGTTCTGGGCTCTTTTGTCCATGGTGAACAATTCAAGTTCATCCTTGGTCAAGTCTTTGAATGCCTTGGCCACTCTTCTTGTTGGATCTATAGTGGAGGCAGTTTGAAAGATGAAAGGTCCTTCCTCAACTGTAATGTAAATCCTTGGATCAGATGCTTCCATAAATAGTCTGATCCTTTGCTTACATATGCCAAAGTTTTCTTTGTTGCATATGGGCAACTTCATGGATCCCATTTCCTTCTTCAATCCAGAGGAGGCCATTGGATTGAGATTAGACTATTCCTTTATATGATCTGGTCAGACGGTTATGTCTTTCTTGACCAACCTCCCTCTGATACCACTTGTAAGTTTATATAGGATGTAGTCTAATTCACCTAGAGGGGGGGGGGGGGGGGGGGGGGGGGGGAGTGAATAGGTCTTTTGATTTCTACTTGTTTGATATAGATAGTTAAAATTATTCTAAGCAAGTAATCAAGCAAACCCAGAAAACACACAAGTGTTTATAGTGGTTCCCCAAGACAGTATGTCTATGGGTAGTCCACTTTCACCCTTCACCCTTCTAACAGTGTGTTAGACAGGGCCAAATCCTCCAAACTCAGCTCCAAGAGCTTACAACAAAGATCCCTCAGGATCTCTCAGGTTTTCCCAAACCCTACCTTAGGCACAACAACCCTACCTCAGAGGAAACCACCTCCTACAGCTCAGACCACCTCCAGGTCCTACCTCAAGCTGATCTCTCAGCTCTACAACTCAGGCTATTCAGCCCTACCTCAGATCTCACAGATCCTACCTCAGAGGACTCCACCTCCTAAAGCTCAGACCACCTCCTGGTCCTACAACCTCAGGCCAAACGACCCTACAAACTCAGGCCTAACAACCCTACAAACTCAGGCAAAAAGCCCTACAGTAAAAGAGTATTTAAGCTTACTACAGCAGACATCACAGAGAAGAAGTCTCCTATAGTTCCTGCACAGCTTGTTCTTTCTTGTAGCTGGAGATGATAATGGCAGCTACAACCTGGTCTTCCTCTTTAGTTGAAGGATGGAAGATCACCTTGATCCTTCTTATAGAGGAGCTATCTTTATCTCTCAGTTTCTTCTTCCTTGTTCAGTGAGCAGGAGGAGAATGACGAGAACTGGGCCGTCAATGGAATAGTGAAGATGTTAGCACTCAACCAGCACATCTCAAAAGTGCCCTAACTCTTTCTTGTATACACCCTTGATCTTCAACGGCTTCTGTCGACGGATTCTGTCGATCTGCAGAGAAGATCCTGCATTCGACGAACGACGAACTCGCCAAACTGCGTTCGACGAACTCGTCAAACTGCGTTCGACGAACTCACCAAACTCTGCGTTCGACGAACTTCATTCTTCGTTCGACGAACACGCCAAGTCTCAGCGTTTGCTTCTGTCCCGTCTCTGCGTTCGATGAACTGCATTCTGCGTTCAATGGACTTGCTAAGTCTCAGCGTTTGCTTCTGTCCTATCTCTGCGTTTGACAAACAACATTCTTCGTTCGGCGAACTCCATTCTGCGTTCGACGAACTTCATTCTGCGTTCGACGAACACGCCAAGTTTCTTCTATCTGCAGCTCAGCTTGCCCAGATGCCTTCTCAGCGGCTCCTGGTCTTGTCTCAGTGGTTCAGCTGATACAGTGAGACCTTCTCAGTGGATTAAACAGCACACCTTTGAATCTATTCCATTGTATGGAATATCATCTCCCTGTACAATACTTGAGACAAAATATAATGTATCAAATACAATATTTACTTAGCATTGTGAGTGATGCCTCTTCAAATCAAGGGAATTTCATTGAGGTCAATATTTCCAACATGCACTAGATAACAAAGCATGATCACTACAATGTTTATGTTTACTTGAAATGCATATTTTATTATATTGTAGTTTTTGTATCTTTTCTTGATATTATAAAATCATGTTTGAAATTTTATCTTAATGGAATAACATCTCTTGAATCTTTAACTCAAACATCAACTTTTCAAATTTAAAACTCATTATCCTTTATATGATTTTATCTTCTAAAATGATGTTTATGTTTAAGAGTGCTTATTATATTCTTCCGCTAAGTTTACTACTTATGCGCTTTCATGACTATTATTTTTTCAACAAGTGGTATCTTAAAATATAAATGCTTTCTTTATCATTTCAGCTATGGTGCTTACTACTTTATGTTCCATCATGCTTATATTTTTTCTCAACAAGTAGTATTTAACAAGCTTTTGATTGCATCATATTTTTCTTCTCTACATAGTTCATATTAATCCTTATTGCATACTCTCACCTAAACCCTCTTTTGATACAACCAAAAGGGGTGAATAAATTGCATAAATCTAATATTTAGGGGGAGTGCATTATAATAATATCAAACTAAAAAAAGTATCTTTGTAGGGGGAGTAATCATATAGGAGGTGCATACACTATCCTATGCTCGATCAGGACAATACTTCAATAAGTGGTTCCTAATCAATCTTAGTAGATATACACTCATCCCTACCCACTTTTGCTAATAACAAAGGGGGAGAATAAATTGAGGAATCTAGTAAAATAGATATTTAGGGGGAGTAACTTATAAGAGAACACTTATGTAGGGGGAGGACTTCATATAGAAAGAGTATGCATTATCACATTCAAATCTATCATGCTCTTAACATGTTAATCATGTATATCTTATTACCACACTTACCTATAAACACAAATTATCTTAATCTCATTAATTTCTCATACATGTATTTGTTATTATCAAAAGAGGGAGATCATTGGAGCCTATATTCCGCATCTCTTGGTTCGAGAATAATAAATACCGTGCTGTATTTGATCTTGTATTTTGTGTGTTTATAGTGTGCAGATTGTACATGAACTATAACTACACATCCATATGAGTAGTATGCTAAATGGAGACGATTCTATGGAAAGAGAGTTAACGCCCCGCATTAGAGTTAATGCCCCATGTTAACTTATCATCGATAAGGGATGTCGTCGAGAAGGGAATGACATCTAGAAGAAGTATCGTCGAGTATAAAGAGACAACGCCAGCGTTGGAGCTAATGCTCGCGCTGAGTCCACGATCTGCCACAATCTCGACGGTTGCACGATCTCAGCCACGATGTACACGAGCCACTAACGCTGGCATTAACTCTTAACGCCAGGCGTTAGCTCCCGTGCCTATTTAAAGAGCAGCCCCTCTCATTCTACAAAAAGCATTCCATTGCCTCTAAAGCCAGAATTCTGATTCTTTTGAGAGAGGCTCGTCTACAATAATTGAGAGATCTCCCTTGGGCTAACATGAAGATCTAAAGAAGATTTTGAAGGAGAAGGTCTACAATGCATATTCTATACGAAGGACGAACGCTTCAAAAATGCCAACGTCTACATCGCCTTCGTCTTCACCTTCAGAATTTCTTGGGGAGTTTCTCTTACTTTATTTTTATCTTGTAATCCTTTATTGTATTCCTTTTGTAATGGGTGTGAAGAAATTGTTCAGGGAGAATGTCGGATTCCGTGAAGGATTCCATGGGAAAAGATAGGCTATAGCCAACCGGTCCTTGGGAGAAGGACCGGTGAATCACAAAAAAAGGGTTTTTCATATTCTCACCTTGATTTCTAGCATTATAGAAATCAAACATTTGTATAATCAATTTCTTATGAAATAAAATCACGTCCTTTAATGTTTCATTCAATTAACTTTATTTCCTCTTTAAAAATGTTTTAAATTATCTTTGAAGCAAAGCACTAAAGCAAAATATATTGTAAGATTCATTTTGATCGTTAAATTATGGATTTCAACTTTTGTCACTAACGCCGGGCGTTAGCACTAGCGCTGGCGGTAGTGGAGAAAAATTGAATTCCGACTTCTTTAAAATGAAATCGTCAATATAATCTTATCTGAGATATTAAAATATATTTTCCTAAAAAGTATTCTGAAACTTCGATCACAAACTATGATAAATATAATTAAGAATTAAATTCCATAAAACCCTCATTCACCCCCTCTAAGGGCACCTAAAGATCCAACATGTTTTTCAAAATAAAAAACTCTATGTTTGCAAAAACAAGTGAATTCGGAGAACTTTGTGTCAAACCAAAATTCAAATGAATATTTGACAAATATAACTCCACCAAGCACTACACACCCTCCTGATAAGTATTAATGAGCATATTGAGGTTGAGCACATTGGAGAGAATTGTAAATTATCTTGTGCAAACTCTTTTATATACTACTTCTTGTACACAGGATCACACATAAACAAAAGAAAAGATACAATATATGTGATCTCCCAAACACTACTATGTACCTAGATAAGTCTTAATAAGCACTGTGTGTGTAGAGCATCTTGGGAGTTGTACTATTTTTAAGTGCATTGAAATCAAATATAGCTTTACGGGTGGAAGTAACTCTAAAAAATGCATTTCAATAATGTTGTATTTATTCCATTATACATGTCATGTGTTTTGATTAAATCATTTGTATACTCTTATCAAAAACACTACTTGTACACATCATTATCTCTAATAAATCTTCTACTCATGAGTATTGGACTTCAATGCATATTTACATGTATTTTCTACAATTTTTAGTAGATGCACTAGATTGTTTTGCATGATCTATACAATGTATAAGTCTACTTGAATTGCGAATTTAGCACACTATAGTTTCTTATCTTGATACATTCAAATCATGCGTGAATTATTTTTATGTGCCACAAGCGTATCTTGGAATTCAAATTCAAAACATCTTCTTTCAAACACTAACACTCTTATTCATTTTCAACTGGCGGCAACTTATAGAAGTCCCATGATCATGATGTTGATTGAGGAGCAAAAACGGAAGGAGATCTGATGGCACGAATGGAGGGTAGGCCAAATTTGGAGCTAAAATGTTTCCAAAAATGACTCGATCCGCGTGCCAGCTTGTTGCCTAAAGAGGCTACCGCCCGATGGTAGCACTACCGCTGGTGCTAGTATCCGAGTCTACTTAAAGAGCGGCCCGCCTCCATTTTGAGTAGCTGATTTTTGACGACGCATCAAAACCACAACTCCTATACTTTAGTGAGAGACTCTTTGCAGCCAAGAGAACTCCGTCAACGTTCGTGAATGCTAAGGACTTGAAGAAAGATCAATCACACAGACATCATCTTCAAGTTCAACCTTTGAGGGGGTTTCTTTGCTGTTTTTAGTTTTTGTTATTTGCAACTCTTTTTATCATCAGTAGAGAATTCGCCGCATGGTTGGCAACTAGGGCATTGCGAGGAATAGGGAGAATTTTCTTCGTGGGTGTGGCAACTAGGTCTTGGGATTAGATCTAGGGGGTGCTCGAGGCCTGTCTAGGGATAGAGAGGCTAGAGCGGCTTGAGGCCGTATCTGGAGATAGATCGACTAAAGCCAACCGGTTCTTAGGGAGAAGAGTCAGTATAGAAAACCAAAAAGGGTTTTACACATTCGCCCCAATCCCAAGCGTTATTGGGATAAGATTTTGTAATCATTTCTAAAGCAATAATACTATCTGTTTTCTTTAATATTGTCTTGTTATCTTTGATCGTTAAAATCTAAATGAAAAGGCATTCTTTGTCACTAGCGTCGAGTGATAACTCTACCGTTGGCGTTAGCAACAGAGTGCTCATCTCTCGTACCTAGTGCAACCCACTTTCATAAAAATCTTACTGTAGTATCCTAACCGAGATATTTTTATAAATACTATCAACTTACTTGAATAAACTAAATTAAGACTCAAAAGTTTTAAAACCCTTATTCACGCCTACCGATCCAACAGTTTTAACGGAGTCACTCATTCTCATTTCTTAGATTATATTCATATATACAAACAGTACCTATATATGTATTGGGTAGTATTAAAAAAGAAAACATTTTACATGCGGGTTGCAGTGCCATCCACTTTTACATTCGCATTCTCGAATTTATTTTCCACCAATCCCTAGTTCCTTATTCCCATTGTTTAGTGATTACTAATTGCAAACGTGACATCCAAAAATATTTAAGACAAAGAAAAGGTATTACAAATTGAGGTTGTGGAGAGTAATAAAGGCATGGAAAAAGAGATACAAGTTGAAAGTGTAGGGGAGAGAATAATGTCATGTGACGATAAGGTTTCAAAGCTTCTAAATAAGAAACAAAAAGAAAAAATTCATGATAGTAATAAGTTTAAGGTCTCAAGTATGGGAATGATTTACCAAGTACAAGGACAGTGAAGGAAAGAATCAGGCACAATGTAAACATTGTTCCAAAATATATGCAGTTGGTCCAAGAAAGAATGGTACTAGTGCATTGAGAGTACATATGATGACTGTGTCGATTTCAAAAAGTTACACCAAATCAAAAAATATTATCATTTATCGAGAAAATAGAACTTCAATGAGATTGAAGATATGATGATTGAGATTGAGTAGTATGATGCGGCTACGATAAGAGTTCCGATGTCGTCAAGTAATAATAAAATGAGGAGTTACCCCAGGGTATCTATCTCACATTGAGCACGGTGGGGTGGAGTAATCTTAAGAGACAAGACTTGAGATTGAAGTCTTTACGTCAGAGTTTTACGGGGGATTTCGATTTGTGAACTATAAAAAGAAAACTAAATTAATTATGCGGTTCGTTGACACCACTTCTCTCCTCCGCGGGTCGCCTTCCATACTTCGCACCTTCACGGGTCATAGTCCTCTGCTTCGCTTGATGGTGTAGCAATGTACAACACAATCAATCACAATAACTACAAAAGCAACTCAACATGGAAAACAACTACAAATCCATACAGTCCACAATAAATAATGTAAATATGAACATCTACACACAATGATCACGATGCGTAGATGCTTTAGAATACACATTCAAATACACACAAGAATCATAAAAGTGAGAAAGCAAATACAGGTTACCGATCCTTCTCACAAAGGGGACGAAAGTCACTTCCTTGGATTCATTGGGGAGCCCGGCTTGGTCCACCATCTCTTATCTTCCTCCTTGGCTTCGTCCATAATACGGGAGAAGCAATCACCTTTTCCTAACGAGTCTTCTTCTGGGTTTTGTTCGCCGCAACACCTAGGGTTCCATACTCGAAGAGCTCCAAGGGGACCGTGCAAATGCCTCCAATCACTTTTACAATACTCGAGGAGGCAGGATATGGAAAGGGGTCGAAACCTTAAAATTTTGGGTGAAAAGGGGAGAAAATAGCGCTCCCAAATCTCTCACTCTAGAAGAAATCGTGCAAGGAACAATTTATAGGCCGGCAGAAAAATAACTCACGCACAATCGTGCGTCTGTAAAGCACCTGCCCGTTCGATTGATCATGTGTGAAGACCTGCAAACCTGCGCGGGAAAGAGGGCCTCACAACAGAAAAGGACATAACAGTCGCACGACCATTTACTATTAAGGACCAGAAAATTCAGGACAAATCCACCCACTGTCGCACGATCGTGCGCAAGTAATAAGTGATCATGTACGAAGAAATGGCAAAATGATCGTGCGAAGTGTAGAATGATATCATCTGCCCGTGCACAAACAAATGAATGACCGTGCGACTTTAAATCACACGAGCAGTTATTGTTTTGCCTTAAAATTCAATGTGGATTTCCCGGGCCCAAACCGAATGATCACAACAGAAAAGTAAAGATATTATAAAGCTAATCATGATCAAGAATGATAATGAGAGGGAGAGAAAACCTCCCTCATGCAATAAATGTCCAAACTACACCCTTTCTAGCATGGAATTGCTCACCAGACTATGGAGATTTCTAATGATATGACATAAAAATGTAATAAGAATGAGAAAATAACATATGAAAGCAGTGCTAGAACGGAGCCTAAATCAATATACGAAAATCATTCATCAAATACCCCCATACTTGAATGATTGTTCGTACCGAGCAAACTACTATCCTTACGGGTACTAGACGAGCCTAAACTATCAATTAGAAACTGAAAGTAGTGAGTATACATAGATGTTCGATGCTCAAGGTGCAATAGGAAGAAAAGTAAAAATAACTTTTATGTAACTAAATATCTATACTTTTCAAAACAAAATATCAATAGATTATATCCACTTCTAAGTAAGAAAATCGTATTGTCCTAGACCTTGCGTAGAAAGAAAATAGCGCGGCCGCTGAGCTTAACATTATCCTCCTAAGACTACGGGGTAGAATCCAAAGAAATCCTTCAATGTCGATGTCCATAGGTTTTCCCGGTCACTCTCTCTCCGCGACGTTGACTAATTCTATTTATGCAAATCAATAGGACTTAAAGTTAGGATGAAATATTAGGCTTCAGTTTATGGTGGGGTGAATCAAAGATAAACATGATGACTTAATCGCACTAAACCAATAAAAGAGCTAGCATCAAAATCAACCTCCCAAAGATAAGAATTGGGAAGTAACACCCCTAGACTTGGAATTTTGCCTATGGGGTTACTTCCACATTGTCCAAACACTAACTCTCCTTTCATTTTTAAAATTTTTCTTTTTCTAATTTCATTTTTTTCCTTTTTCAAATGATATTCTTTTAAGCTTTATCAAGAACACCCAAAAGATAAGCTTTTAAATGCACACCAAATCACAGCATTTCAACTTAAAACACAAGTAGAAAAATCAAATTTTGAATTTAAGCTCTAATCTAAGTATGAGAATAGGTTGATCTTTTAGACATCGGTGATTATGAGGTGGGGGTGAAACAAATGATAGGTGTAAGGGCCAAATTGTGTATGCAATAGTAGAACCGTAAAGGTGCGGATGCAAAGGCTCAATCAATCTAATAAAAGGCCTACATCATATTCGCAAAAAAAAACTAGCTTAAGCATATGCTTCCAGAGTCTCTAGGGCAAGTTTTAGACACCGAGAATGGATACCCTTTCATCGAAGTCAGAAAATGCCCAACTAGTGGCTTGTTACACACATTCCTACATTATTCTACGGACGAACTCGCTTTCTAACTAGAAGTGTATATGTACCATAGATACAAAAGTAGAAAAGTATAACATAAGAAGCATATAAAGAAGTTAAATCTAGCAAGAATTCCAATTACAAACATGTGCACAAAACTAGGAACACTACACGAGTCATTATACACTCCAATAATCACATTCTAAATGCATTTTAAACTATTCCAACACCTATAAAAAGAGTAAGAAAACCTGAGAACGAACAATTATTCGGCTACTAAACGTGTGAGGTGCTGGAATGAAAGCACGTGAGTGAAGAAAAAAAAAATAAAATTTGGAGCACAATTTTGAGAAAAAAATAAACACTAACGGAATGCAGAATTAGTAAATAAGTGAACAAATGAGTAACGTCCCCCCCCCCCCCCCCCTGCACACACACACACACACAACTTAAATCATGCATTGCTCTCAATGCAAATGAGAATAGAAATACAAGGTGGGCTAGAAACGCGTTACCCAATGCTCGAGAATGGGGCATTTTGTGGTGGTATGAAATCTAAATTTAAGATCAAGAGTGTGCTCCCATTCCCGGCTCGACCAATAAGAGTATGCGATCATCCAAAATCCTGCACAGGGATTAGCGCCCAAAAAACAAAATGGACAAATAAAAACTAAAATTTACTAATTATACTAGACTTGGAAAAATAAAAATGCAGGTAAAACAAGATAACTACTAAGTATCATGTCCCTCAGAATGACTTATTCTTAAAATTAAAAAGTGCCAACTAATAGGAGTATAAAAATAAAAATGAAGAGGTAACTGTCCCAATATCCGTGTCGGTAGCCGGTAGCGATACGGCGACAGAACAGTTACTCCTATACCTGAATAAAAATACCTGAATTTCACATAAGGGAAATAGAAAGGAAGAAGAGGAGGAGGAGTGCTCTTCACTAATCTATCTACAATAAATGTCCTTGCCTAGCAAGGAGTCATTTTCTTCAGGACTGGTGCAAGAGTAGAAGGAAATGAATGGAGCTTCCTCTATGGAAGGAGGATCAACCTCCTCACATAAGGGTATGATCTCCTCATTGACTTGAGCGGTATGCTTAATATCCTCCTAGAGTACCTGTGAAAATACAACCTGCATAGACTCAGACAATGAAGGGGGTTCGGAAATAAAATTGAAGAAAGAAAAAATTAATCAATAATCGGGGGAGTGGTCCCGGTCTCACTCCTGGCAGGATCCACTAATTGAACAATGGTGTGGTATGAATCATAGCAAGGGGCATCCGAGAACACAAGGGCTTCGGTTGTTTGTTGGAACTCCTTGTCTAGTGAAAAAGTGCAGACCTCCTCATCAAAAAGGATATCCTCTTCATCCCACTTCGACACGACATTATGCTCCAAGTAGTAATACTCCCCATCGGATAGAACAACCTTCTCATCCCACTTTGGCACAACCTCAGGCTCCGAGTCCTCACCCTGCAAAATATCTTCGACAGGATCATCATAAATAGGTGTAGAAAATTCATGCAAAGAAGATGGAGGAATAGTGGTAATATCAAAATTAGAGAATATATGATCAGACTCCTTCGCAAGTGAATTCAAAGAGGTGATGAATGTACATATGGAGATGAATCCACATTGTCAGAATACAAATCAGCGGCAATTTTGATTGGCATTTCTGTAGCGGTCCCGCGAAAGCAAATAGGCGTCGCGAATAGATCATTAGAAGCTGAAGGAGTGCAATCATGAGGGGAGGAAGAAACGATCCGAACAGATGGTTCATCATCTTCTTTCAACTGTCATGTAAAAGTGACGCAATCCTTCATGGCATGATTCGAACTATTATAAAACAAACACTTGAGATTAACCCTTGACCTCTAAAGAGGTGGTATACATTATTGGGATGGTGTTTGTGGTGGAGGTGCATGGTCATGATAATTAGGTTGATTGTATGAGGAACCATATGATACTGATTCCCCATAGGAAGAGTCGTACGAATCATAAACAAGGCTTCTCATATAGCATTCTTCATTATGATGATTGGTGTCCCGCACCATCTACATTGTGAATTTGCATACATATTGATGTGGGGGTGATTCACAAGATAATTTTAATCTTTGCAAGGATTAACTACACAAGATAATTAAATCGAATAAGGATAACCTGCACTAAAAATTATAAAATAGATTCAGAAGAAATAAATTTAAACGATGTTTTTTATAATTAAAATAAGGAAAACTAAAAACAAAACAAAAACGATGCAATATATAATTGGAAGAACTTCACTCTCTCGACTCTCTCGACAGATACACACACGTGTCATATTCCGTGGCAACGATGCCAAAAATTTGATGTGGATGCAGCAAGAGTACCAATGTCGTCAAGTAATAATAAAATGAGGAGTTACCCCGAGTATTGATCTCACGTGGAACACGGCGGGGTAGAGTAATCTTAAGAGATGAAACTTGAGATTAAAGTCTTTACAACGGAGTTTTACAACTGAGTTGATTTATGAACAATAAAAAGAAAACTAAATTAATTATGCGGGTCACCAGCACCGCTTAGCGCCTCCGCGGGTCGCCTTCCTCCGCTTCAGTACTCCTCCGCGGGTCGCCTATCTTCACTTTCGTACCTCAGTGGGTCGCCTTCCTGCACTTCGCACCTCCGCGGGTCATAGGCCTCCACTTCGCTCATTGCCGTAGCAACGCACAACACAATCAATCACAACAATTAACTACAATAACAACTCAACAGGAAAAACAACTACAAATTCATACACTCCACAATAAATAATATAACTATGAACATCTACATCATGTTCATGGCGTGTAGATGCTTTAGAATACACATCCAAATACACACAAGAATCATAACAGTAAGAAAACAGATACAGGTTACCGATCCTTAGCACGGAGGGAATGAAAGTCTCTTTCTCGAATTCGTAGGGGAGCCCAGCTTGGTCCACCAGCTCTTCCTCTTCCTCCTTGGCTTCGTCCACAATACAGTAGAAATTGACACCTTCTCCTAACGAGACTTTTTTCGGGGTTTGTTCGCCTCAACACCATGGGCTCCTAACTCTAAGAGATCCAATGCGACCTTTCAAATGCCTCCAATCGCTTTTACAA
Source organism: Dactylorhiza incarnata (assembly GCA_033032865.1). Classification (NCBI taxonomy): domain Eukaryota; kingdom Viridiplantae; phylum Streptophyta; class Magnoliopsida; order Asparagales; family Orchidaceae; genus Dactylorhiza; species Dactylorhiza incarnata. The sequence goes on from JAWHQI010000028.1 coordinate 14,879,829, forward strand.
TGCTTAGGGAGGTAGGAGATGACTAGGGGTCGGAACCTTAAACTTCTGGTCGAAAAGGATAAAATTGAATACACACATCTACTTTGATGAAAAACAACTCACAAAAATTTTAAAATCACTAATTGCATGATCATCCAACTAAACTCAATCCTCGCGCTCTTATCTATTACTACATAATAATTTGTGTAACATTAACCGGTGAACTCAAATCTCCTCTACGACATGAAAAAATTGTTGGTACGCTTGACCCACGATCTTTTCCAGTGCGCGGTATTAATCTCATAGTAAAATTCACGCTTGCACAATTTTTAGCGCACGTGTTAGATGAAAAAGCCGATTGAATTTTCAGTCGTAAATCATAGTCAGAATGAGTCGTTTTGTACATACTTTGCAGCCTAAAATCCTATTGAAATTGTACCGCGTACAAAAAATATTTCTTCTGCAGCATATTTATTAATTTAAAATTAGTCGATATTCTGCAATTCAATGAATCACTTTCTAGTTTCTAACGTCAACGAGGGCCGGAGGAAAATTTAGCCGGGGGTATTTTGGACACTCAACGAAGAAGATCCAGGAAAAGAAGACGAAAATTGTCGGATGATAAAGCTGTAGAAAGCCATGTGATATTTAAGCCGTGGGCCGGCTTTGGAGTAAACATGACATATTTTGTATGAGGAAATCCTTACGGTTTGGAATGACTCATCGCCATCCATTGAGATGATAATTCTTGATGACGGTGCTGATGAATACTACATGATGCGGATTTCCGCATAGAAATTTTGTCCGATTATGAGCACAGTTACGTAGAAGACAAAAAATCTTAGTCTGTTTCACGAGAGCTAATGTAATATATACAGAGAGGGTTATTTACCCGGAATTTTCGTCGAAGTTTGTGTAATTGGAGTTTGCACCAATCTAATTTATGAAATTACAAAAATCTCGCTCAAAGTTTACATTTCATAACATCCATGCACAAAAGTACCCTATTTGAGTAAATATTAAGGGGGTCATTTTGTTCATGAATGTTAGAAATGTAAGAATTGAGGAAGGAAATTGTAATTTAGAAAATTAGAGGGGTGCAAGCTGTAATTTTGCAAACTTGAAATGGAGGTCACGGTAAATAGCCTTATATACACATAGACACGAGTGAAAGTACACAGCCTGAAATTTAAAAACCGAAACCGCAAAAAACCGCAACACCGTACCGCACCGCACCGCACCGTTTTTAAACCGCACCGAACGGTGTGATTGTGGTGCGGTTTTGATTATTGAAAAACCACATAGTTTGCGGTGCGGTTCGGTTTTGGCCTTGTCGAAACCGCATAAACCGCACCGCACCGTATGATTATAAATATTTTATTTAATATCTTATAAGCTATAATTTTTTACAAATTAATGTTATATCTGACAGTTCTTTCATCTTCGTTGTTCCACATAGATTTTTCTAGCTAGGTTTTTACATTTTTTTTATAAATATTTTACAATCTTATAAAGTTATTGTTGTACACCCGTGAAGGCCTCAGGATGCGCCCAAAAGAAACCTCGCAGAAGAGAGATGGGGGGTAGCGATCGAAGCACACACGAGCCCCAGATATGTACGTAATCGCGCGCAAAAGCGCCCGGCAGCACGCGGGCTGCACCACTCGCCGCAGGGAGATGGCCCGAACACGCCCCGACCGCACCACCTTGGGGGGGCCCGGCCCATTCGCATCCCCCAAGGAGAGTGGCCGGCCAAGTCGCACCCCTCAAGGGGGGTACGGGCCGACCACACCCCCGAGGGGGTACGAGCCGGCTACACCCCCCAAGGGGGAGCCGCATCCCCCAAGGGGGTGCGGCCCGGCCACACCCCTTGAGGGGTGCGGCCAAGCCGCACCCCCCAAGGGGGTGCGGCCAAGCCGCACCCCCAAGGGGTGCGGCCCAGCCGCACCCCTTGTGGGGTGCGGACCAGCCGCACCCCTTGTGGGGTGCGGCCAAGCCGCACCCCTTGGGGTGCGGCCAGTCCGCACCCTCCCCTCTCGGGGGTGCGCGGCCGTGCCCACCCCTTCTAAGGGTGCGGTCCGGCACCCGCGCCCCTCCGGAGGACTTCAACCGCTCGCTAGGGAGCGGCTCCTCGATTCGCCGTCCGTCCGAGGCATCTCCCGGGGCCCGTCGCGCATTCGGGGAGCTTCAGCGCTAACCCGCGCTCAGAACGTTTCTGAACGCAGTCGGGAAGCCTTCTCACTTTTTGTCTTTCCGGCTTCTCACTTTTTGTCTTTCCGGCTTCTCACATTTTGGGTTTCAGGCTTCTCACTTTTCAGGAACAGTTAGTAGCCTTTTTCACCTCCAACAGAACTGCCCGAACTGCCCAAACTGCCCAAGCTGCCCGAGGGGCAAGGTGGTCATTTACGAAAAATAGTGATCCGAGGGCCCCGAACCGGAGAATATGATTCGTCCACCGAGCATTTATGGAAACTGCCAACGGCAAAATTACCGGGCCGCCCCCGACAAAAACTATAAAAGGAGCCCCATGGCTTCATTTGAGAGGACCTTGACTTCTGGACTCGGGAGAGCTCCTTGCAGACTTTTGCGGAATTCTCCTTCGGCACTTGAAGATCTCCTTCGGGACTTGAAGATCTCCTTCGGGACTTGAAGATCTTCATCTTCCGAAAGGCGACGAGCAGTTCTCAGAAGAGAAAGGCGACCAGCCTTCTCAATTCCAGAAAGGCGACCAGCCTTCTCAATTCCAGAAAGGCGACCAGCCTTCTCAATTCCAGAAAGGCGACGAGCAGTTCTCAGAAGAGAAAGACGACTAGCCTTCCCGCTTCCGAAAGGCGACTAGCAGTCTTTGAAGGGAAAAGGACTTAGTTTTTTCGTGAGGTGGCCTGTCACCCTCGAAGCTCTCTTTCTCCAAGTATTGTAACGAGCAGCGGTCTGTCGCGCTCGAGTTCTAGCTTCCAAGTTGTAACTCCTCCAGAAGATAGTGAAGTTTGGTCGGCACAGCTCCGGCCGCGTGGTTTTTTACCCTTTCCGGGTTTTCCACGTTAAAAAGTCTCTGCGTACTCAACGAACCTCTAATTGACTGTTTGCGCGCTTAGCTCGCTCACGAGCTAAGGCGGTTCAAGTGAACCGGTCTACCAAGAGCCATAAGCGTTCCGCAACAGTTTGGCGCCGTCTGTGGGAACATTCCCAGAACTTTCTGAAGGTCAACCGCGACGGCGAGGAAGAGTACCCGCACTGCGGAGGGATCAGCGCTGGAGGGACGCGTCGACCCAGCTCCCTCCCCCTCGCAAATCGACGCACCACCCGCAGAGCAGGCACTCCCTGCGCCAGCAGCTGGGCTGGAAGTGCGCATGCGGCGAATCGAAGAGCACCAAGCCGAGATGTTGGCTCTCGTAAGGGATCTCGGGGCTCCTCAGGCTCCGGTCCAGCCACCAGCTCCAAATGCACCGCCACCCCCAGTTCTAAACCTTGTCCCGAACCAAGAAGCCGTCCAGGAAGATGAGGCTTCAGAAGGATTCTCCAACGCGGCGAGTTCCGCTCACCTTGTCCCGCCGGCTGGAGGACCGGAAGCTGACCACCGTCGCCACCATCCCAGAAGAGCTCCCCCTGAGCGGGCAACGGAAAGGACTACGCGCGAAGAAATCCGTGATATGATCGAGGAAGAGTATGCCCAAGCAGGACGACGCACCGCGCTCGCTCGCCGCCCCGCGCATCAGGGCTCCCCCCTGTCACCTCAAGTCCTAGCCCATCCAATCCCGAATGTCTTCAAGCTTCCTAACATCGAGACATTCGACGGGACGGACGACCCTTTGGAACACGTCAATCATTTCACCACCATCATGAGGATCTACAGCACTCCTGATCAGCTCCTCTGCCAGGTGTTCCCAGCGACCTTGAAAGGCCAAGCGCGCACTTGGTTCCATTCTCTGCGGAATGGGGCCATCAACAACTTCACGGAAATGGCACAGCAGTTCGTGGATCAGTTCATCGCCAACCGCCGAATTGTCCGGGATCCCTCCCATCTCTCAGGGATCCGCCAGAACGACGGAGAGACGCTCAAGGACTTCTTCCGACGCTTCACTACCGAGGCGCGGCAGATCCCAGGGGTTGACCCCGAACTCTTGCGAGGAGTTTTCTTAGGAGGGCTCCGCCCAAGTGGATTCTATTCGGCTCTCATGAGAGAAACCGTACCAAGCTACCCCGACCTTGTTCACAGGGTCGAAGCGCAAATAGCTGCAGATGAGGCCATCGAAGCACACCGTCAGCAGTTCGAAGGAAGCCAAGGAAAGAAAAGGGGAACAGATCAAGCCCCTCGCGAACGAGAAAATCGTCGCGGCGAGGAGCGCCGCGGTGACGGACGTCGGCGTGACCCCCGAAGGGATCTGGGACCGCAGCCGCCCAGGACCTACACCCCACTGAACACCACCAGAACGAACGTGCTCTACGCCATTCAGAACAACCCCGAACTTCGCATGCCCCGGATACCCCCGCCAAACCCGAGGGGTGACCAGTCCAGATACTGCGAGTTCCATCGAGGAACAGGACATACCACCGAAGAGTGCACCAGGCTCAAAGACGAGATCGAACGCCTCATCCGCCAGGGACTCCTGGGAAGATTCTTACAAGGCCAGATCCCCAATCAGCCCCAGCAGCCTAGGGAGGCAGGAGAGCAGCCCCCCGCCCCCCGAGGCGCAGGTGGAGGAAGGCCGATGGTAGGGGAAATCGAGACGATCGCCGGACCGCCAGTCTTGGCGTCGCAGATCCTCTCGATCGCCCAGCCCGCGAGAGGCCACGAAGACAAAAAACTCGAGCAGGATATTACGATAGCTTTCGGAGATGAAGACTTACGAGGGTTGCGGCTTCCACACCAGGATCCGCTCGTGATCAGCGCAGGGATCGGGGATCCCTGCTTTAAAGTGAAGAGGATACTAGTCGACAATGGAAGCTCGGTCGACGTCTTGTTCCTCTCCACCTTGCAAAGTATGAAGCTCACCAAAGACCAGCTTAGTCCGGCAGCCGGGCCCGTCTACGGCTTCGACAACAGGCCCGTCCCGGTGCAAGGCATGATCATCCTCCCAGTCACGTTGGGCGAATTTCCAAGACAGTCAACGCACAACATCCAGTTCATGGTGGTAGAGTCCACCTCGGCCTACAATGCCATCTTCGGGAGACCGCTCCAGTCAATCTTCGGGGCAATCCCCTCTATTCCACACCTAGCTATGAAGTTCCCCACTGCCGCAGGAGTAGGAGTCGTAAGAGGAGACCAAGAGGCAGCCAGGACTTGCTACCTGAAGCAGGCTCAGCCAGCAAGGGCGACCGCTCTCAACATCAATAACTTCGACCTGCGAGACGAGGCGACGCTGCAGCGAGGAACGCCCGTTGAAGGGCTAGTGGAAGTACCGCTCTCCAGGCGAGACCCGACTCGAACTGTTCAGGTCGGGTCACTCTTGACATCACAAGAGCAAGAGAAGTTCACCACCTTCCTGCAGGAGAACGAGGATATTTTCGCATGGAGCCCGGAGGACATGCCCGGGGTAGATCCCGACGTCATCTTTCACTCGCTAAACATCAACCCCGCATGCAGACCCGTGATTCAGAAAAAGAGGAACTTCGCCCCCGAGCGCCTAAAAGCAATCGAGGAAGAGGTAGCTAAGCTCCTAGAGGCGCGATTCATTCGTGAAACAGAATATCCCACATGGCTCGCCAACGTGGTCATGGTCAAGAAGGCCTCGGGGAAATGGCGAATGTGCGTCGACTACAGCAACCTGAACCAAGCCTGCCCGAAGGATAGTTTCCCCCTGCCAAGGATTGACCAGCTCGTCGACGCTACGGCAGGCCACGAGCTACTCAGCTTTATGGATGCTTATTCAGGTTACAACCAGATAAGGATGAACCCCGCAGACGAAGAGCATACCGCCTTCCGCACCGACCGGGAAGTCTACTGCTACAAGGTGATGCCCTTCGGCCTTAAAAACGCCGGAGCCACTTACCAAAGGCTGATGAACAAGGTCTTCAAGGATCTCATCGGAGAAACGATGGAGGTTTACGTGGACGACATGCTAGTAAAGAGCGTCCACCGACGCGACCACTTGGAAGACTTAGAAAAGTGCTTCCAGCTTCTCCGTCGCTTCCAGATGCGGCTCAACCCCAGCAAGTGTGCGTTTGGTGTGACGGCGGGGAAGTTTCTAGGTTTCATGGTAACCCATCGGGGAATCGAGGCCAACCCCGAGAAGATCAAGGCGTTGGAGGATATGTCGCCACCTCGCTCAATTAAGGAAGTACAACGCCTAAACGGGAGGATCGCAGCTCTGTCCCGTTTCTTATCACAGACAGGAGACAAGTACCTCCCCTTCTTCAAAATCCTCCGGGGAGCGCGACATTCAGGTTTCCAATGGACGGACGAGTGCCAGGTGGCCTTCGAGCTTCTCAAGCAGTACCTGGCTTCGCCACCGCTCCTGTCAAAGCCCACCCCCGGGGAAACTCTGTTCTTGTACCTGGCCGTATCGCCTACGGCTCTTAGCTCAGTGCTTGTGAAGGACGAAGGAGGAGTGCAACGCCCGATCTACTACCTCAGCAAAGTCCTCACCGATACCGAAACCAGATATCCGGCAGCAGACAAGACAGCTTTGGCTCTTGTCTTCTCGGCTAGAAAACTCAGACCCTACTTCCAGGCTCACGCAGTCAAAGTATTGACACAACTCCCATTACGGGCGATCCTCCAGAAGCCGGAAGTCTCGGGGAGACTTGTAAAGTGGGCCGTAGAACTCGGCGAATTCGATATCCAATTCCTGCCTCGCCCTGACATCAAGTCGCAGGTGCTCGCCGACTTCGTGGTAGAATACACCATCCCGCCAGAAACAACCCTCATCAAAGACACCGCAAGCACCCGGTGGACCCTCTATGTCGACGGCGCCTCGGGAGCTGAAGGGGCCGGAGCGGGATTGCTCCTTATGAGCCCCGAAGGGATCACCCTGGATTACGGACTCCGGCTAAAGTTCCCCGCAACAAATAACATCGCGGAATACGAAGCACTGATCGCCGGTCTCCGGCTCGCTATCGACTGCAAAGTCGAGAACCTAACGATTTATACAGACTCCCAACTCGTGGTCTCATAGGTTGAAGGAGATTACGAGGCTAAGAGCGAGCAGATGACGAAATACCTCGCATTCGCAAAGTCACTTCTCCAAAAGATCTCATCATATCAGATCCTACACATCCCCCGAGAGCAGAATACCAGGGCGGATGCCCTATCCAAGCTCGCCACCTCACCCTCCAGCTACCAGTCTCGAAGACGCCGAATCGAAGAAGTTGTGATCCCAAGCATTCAAGGGCCATGGGAAATCACAACCATCCACCAGGAGGAGTCGCCCTGGATGACCCCATTACGAGCCTACCTGGAGCAAGGGCACCTTCCTGAAGATCGCCTAGAGGCGCGAAGGCTGCGAATGCGGGCTGCATCGTTCACCATTATAGACGGGGAGCTTTACAAACGGGCATTCTCAGGACCATATCTGAAATGCCTGCCGGCAAGCGAGGCGGACTACGTACTCAGGGAAGTACACGGAGGAGTCTGCGGAGAGCACCTAGGCGGGAAGGCATTAGCGCGGAAAATACTGCGTCAAGGCTTCTATTGGCCGACAATAAGGAAGGACGCGGCCGACTTTGTCCAGAGGTGCAAAAGCTGTCAGCTACACGCCAACATACCTCATCAACCCCCGGTCTCACTTACCACGCTGCAGAGTGCGTGGCCATTCGCGCAATGGGGGATCGACCTCCTCGGCCCCCTACCTCTAGCATCTGGACAGAGGAAGTTCATCATCCTAGCTATCGATTACTTCACCAAATGGGTGGAGGCGGAGCCCCTGGCTAAGATCACCGAAGAAAATGCCAAACAATTCGTCTGGAAGAGCATCGTTTGCCGCTTCGGCATCCCGGCTACGATCATTGCCGACAACGGCACTCAATTCACTGGCAAGACCTTCACCAAGATGTGCGAAGATCTGAAAATCAACCTGCGCCACACGGCCGTGGCGCATCCACAAGCCAACGGACAAGTAGAAGTCACGAACCGCACCATCCTCAAAGGGCTGAAAACACGCTTGGAAGAAGCCGGGGGACAGTGGGTAGACGCGCTCCCGAATGTATTATGGGCATATCGCACAACAGAAAGAACTCCTACAGGAGAGACACCTTATAACCTCTGCTACGGAACCGAAGCTATCATCCCCGTTGACATCGGCGTTCCGAGTGCTCGAGTACTCACCTTCGACCCCAACAAGAATGATGGACTGCTCCGAGAAAACCTTGATCTAATCCCCGAAGTCCGGGACAACGCTGCTTACCGTGCTGCACTCTACCAAATGCGTGTAGCCCGGACCTACGACAGGAGGGTGAAGCCCAGACCAATCAACGTAGGAGATCTCGTCCTACGCAGCATCGAAGCCGCCGGCAAAGGTCCCCAAGGAGACAAGCTTTCAGCGGCCTGGGAAGGCCCGTACGTAGTTACCGCAGTCATAAAACCCGGAACATACAGGCTCAGGACGGCGGAAGGGAAGACTTTGCCACGCACCTGGAACGCTCAAAACTTGCGCCGCTTTTACCAGTGATCCCAGGACCTCTACCATGTACTAAGCCACGAGTTCAAACTCGTGCAAACTTATCTTCAATTTCTGTACCAAGCCGCGAGCTCTAACTCGTGCAAATCTATCTTATAATTTGTGTAAAAGCCGCGAGCTCAGGCTCGTGCACCTATCTTATCTTACATAAAGCTGTGCACCAAATGATTTCTTATTGAAAAGCTATGTTTTGACACCTTCACGCACTTAAGAAACACTTTGCAACGAGGCCCTGCCTCGGGGGCCTTGCACCGCCGTCGATTGAAGGTTCTCCCTTCTCCTCCGCCGTCAAGTCCCAGCGTCGTAGGGGCCTGCCCCCCTTACGAACGCCTCCGGTTTGAATACACCATCTATTCACCGGCCACTTCGGGGCCCTGCCTCGGGGGCTTTGCACCGCCGTCGATTGAAGGTCCGCCCTTCTCCTCCGCCGTCAAGTCCCAGCGTCGTAGGGGCCTGCCCCCCTTACGAACGCCTCCGGTTTGAATACACCAGCTATTCACCGGCCACTTCGGGGCCCTGCCCCGGGGACTTTGCACCGCCGTCGATTGAAGGTTCGCCCTTCTCCTCCGCCGTCGAGTCCCGGTGACGTCGGGGCCTGCCCCCCCTGCGTTCACCCACGGTTTGAATACAAACGCTATTCACCGGCCAAGCCGCGAGCCCGACTCGTGCAAGAAAGCCGCAAGCACAGACTTGCGCGAGCTAAATTTTCTATTGTGAAAAAAAAAAGCCGCGGGCTCAGAACCGCGCAAGCTAATCTGTCACTTTGCAGAAACCCCACAGTCCACGCGGATATCAGAACCTGGCAGCAAGCCCACGACAATCACAGGGAACCAGCACCCTCCGACATCAACTCCTACCTAAAAAAGCGCCACACAGAGGACAAGGGGTAAAGCCGCCGAAGAAAAATCAAAACCTTCGAACTCCTCGCTCAGGAATTCGGACTCCGAAGGTTTGGGGGGCTTATGTTATACACCCGTGAAGGCCTCAGGATGCGCCCAAAAGAAACCTCGCAGAAGAGAGATGGGGGGTAGCGATCGAAGCACACACGAGCCCCAGATATGTACGTAATCGTGCGCAAAAGCGCACGGCAGCACGCGGGCTGCACCACTCGCCGCAGGGAGATGGCCCGAACACGCCCCGACCGCACCACCTTGGGGGGGCCCGGCCCATTCGCATCCCCCAAGGAGAGTGGCCGGCCAAGTCGCACCCCTCAAGGGGGGTACGGGCCGACCACACCCCCGAGGGGGTACGAGCCGGCTACACCCCCCAAGGGGGAGCCGCATCCCCCAAGGGGGTGCGGCCCGGCCACACCCCTTGAGGGGTGCGGCCAAACCGCACCCCCCAAGGGGGTGCGGCCAAGCCGCACCCCCCAAGGGGTGCGGCCAAGCCGCACCCCTTGTGGGGTGCGGCCAAGCCGCACCCCCCAAGGGGGTGCGGCCAAGCCGCACCCCCAAGGGGTGCGGCCCAGCCGCACCCCTTGTGGGGTGCGGACCAGCCGCACCCCTTGTGGGGTGCGGCCAAGCCGCACCCCTTGGGGTGCGGCCAGTCCGCACCCTCCCCGCTCGGGGGTGCGCGGCCGTGCCCACCCCTTCTAAGGGTGCGGTCCGGCACCCGCTCCCCTCCGGAGGACTTCAACCGCTCGCTAGGGAGCGGCTCCTCGATTCGCCGTCCGTCCGAGGCATCTCCCGGGGCCCGTCGCGCATTCGGGGAGCTTCAACGCTAACCCGCGCTCAGAACGTTTCTGAACGCAGTCGGGAAGCCTTCTCACTTTTTGTCTTTCCGGCTTCTCACATTTTGGGTTTCAGGCTTCTCACTTTTCAGGAACAGTTAGTAGCCTTTTTCACCTCCAACAGAACTGCCCGAACTGCCCAAACTGCCCAAGCTGCCCGAGGGGCAAGGTGGTCATTTGCAAAAAATAGTGATCCGAGGGCCCGAACCGGAGAATATGATTCGTCCACCGAGCATTTATGGAAACTGCCAACGGCAAAATTACCGGGCCGCCCCCGACAAAAACTATAAAAGGAGCCCCATGGCTTCATTTGAGAGGACCTTGACTTCTGGACTCGGGAGAGCTCCTTGCAGACTTTTGCGGAATTCTCCTTCGGCACTTGAAGATCTCCTTCGGGACTTGAAGATCTCCTTCGGGACTTGAAGATCTTCATCTTCCGAAAGGCGACGAGCAGTTCTCAGAAGAGAAAGGCGACCAGCCTTCTCAATTCCAGAAAGGCGACCAGCCTTCTCAATTCCAGAAAGGCGACCAGCCTTCTCAATTCCAGAAAGGCGACCAGCCTTCTCAATTCCAGAAAGGCGACGAGCAGTTCTCAGAAGAGAAAGGCGACTAGCCTTCCCGCTTCCGAAAGGCGACTAGCAGTCTTTGAAGGGAAAAGGACTTAGTTTTTTCGTGAGGTGGCCTGTCACCCTCGAAGCTCTCTTTCTCCAAGTATTGTAACGAGCAGCGGTCTGTCGCGCTCGAGTTCTAGCTTCCAAGTTGTAACTCCTCCAGAAGATAGTGAAGTTTGGTCGGCACAGCTCCGGCCGCGTGGTTTTTTACCCTTTCCGGGTTTTCCACGTTAAAAAGTCTCTGCGTACTCAACGAACCTCTAATTGACTGTTTGCGCGCTTAGCTCGCTTACGAGCTAAGGCAGTTCAAGTGAACCGGTCTACCAAGAGCCCTAAGCGTTCCGCAACAGTTATATTTCGGTTTTTACATTTTTTTATATCTTATAAGTTCTCCATCTCTCATTTCTCCCGACTCCCACTCCCGTTCATTACTGTTCCACAAAAGCTAGGTCACGGACTAACTGAAGCCGGAAGGAGTGTCTTCTCCGACGCATCGGCTCGCGACTCCTACGTTCATGCGAGCGAGGGCGGCTCGGTTCAATCTGAATTCACAAAACAGTGTAGATGTTAATTGTTATGATTATATTTATCTCACTTCTATCTCAAATTGCAATGTTATCATTATATTTATCAGCTGTGTGGACGTAGTCTAAAGTTCCCAGAACCAATTTTAATTTTTAACAATTATAACAACACATAAGAAAAAAAACCGAAACCGCACCGCAAAAACCGACTCCAAACCGCACCAATGTCACACCGCACCGCACGTTTTGGATGCGGTGCGGTTTTGTAAAGTCCAAAACCGACCCTCTTCGGTGCGGTTGCGATTTGGGCTCAAACCGCACCAAACCGCACCAGTTTCAGGCCTAGCCCTACCTGTGTGGTCGCAAAAGTACACCGGCCGCGATAGTGCTACGACGCGATAATACTTCCGTGATTCGCAGCCTCACGTAACACCCCCGCTCTTTTCTTTCTTCTCTACTTTCAAAGTCATGTTTATGTATTTGATTTGACAGTCACAATTAGATAATATAATAATTACGATAACTTGAAAAAGTTGATTTTGACAACTTGATATCAATCACTTGTTTTTTTTTTACTTTTTTAGAATTGTTACATATCCGTAGAGGCTTTGAGTTTCTCACTTTTCAGGAACAGCTTGTCGTCTTTCCTCGAAGGGCAGCATGGTCATTTACGAAAAATGGTGATCCGTGGGCTCTGAATCGGAAAATATGATTCGTCCTTCCAGGTGGTTATGGTGGTTACAACGGCAAAATTACCGGGCTACCCCGACCAAAGCTATAAAAGGACCCCCTAGGCTTCATTTGAGAGGACCCCGCCTGGATGACCAGGGAGAGCTCCTTGAAGATTTCCACGGATTTCTCCTTCGGCGCTTGAAGATCTCCTTAATTCGTGGACTTGAAGTTTTCCTTCGTCCCGAAAGGCGACTCAGCAGTCTCACTTTCGTTCTCACGAAAGCGGACACAGCGCTCTCACTTTCGTCTTCACGAAAGCGGACAAGGCATTCTCATTTTCGTTCTCTACCGTTCTCAGAAGGAAAAAACTTAGTTTTTTCGAGAGGTGGCCTGTCACCCTCGGAACGTTCTCTCTCTAATATTGTAACGAGCGGCGGTCTGTCACGCTCGAATTCTAAACACCGGATTGTAACCTCTCAGAAGATAGTGAAGTTTGGCCGGCACAGCCCCGACCGCGTGGTTTTCTTACCCTTTCCGGGTTTTTCCACGTTAAAACGTCCCGGTGTACTCCACGAATTTCTCTGTAACTGTTTGCGCGCTTGGTTCGCTTCCGAGCTAAGGTGGTTCAATCGGACCGGTCTACCAAGAGCCCCAAGCGACCCGCAACAGTTTGGCGCTGTCTGTGGGAAGGAATTCCCAAAGTTCATCAAAGATTACTGAAAGTGACACTTACTGCCAACTGCAATGGCCAGAAGAAGTGCTCGCACCACTGAAGGTTCAATCCCGGAGGGGCGCGTCGACCCAGCTCCCTCCCACTCACTCATCAATGCGCCTCTCGCAGAAGAGGCAGTGCTTACGCCTGCGACGGTGCTGGAAGGGCGCATTCGGCAAATGGAAGAGAAACAAGCCGAGATGCTGACTCTCATGAGAAACCTGGGGGCACCTCGAGTTCCCATTCAGCCTCCAACATCAAACGCTCCGCCACCCCCAGTTCTGAATCGTGCTCCGGTCGAGGGAGCCGTTCGGGAAGATGAAGTCTCCGAAGATTTCTCCGACGCTGCAAGCTCCGCTCATTCTGCTCCGCCGGTCAGAGGACCGGAGGCTGACCCCCATCACCCCCCGCCAAGGAAGAGCTGCTCCCGTCCGAGCAAGGGAAAGAACCACGCGAGAGGAAATCCGCGACATGATAGAAGAAGAGTACGCCCAAGCAGGACAACGCGCAACTCTCGCCCGCCGTCCCGCGCATCACGGCTCCCCGTTGTCGCCTCAAGTCTTGGCACATCCAATTCCGAATGGCTTCAAGCTTCCCAGCATCGAGACATTCGATGTGACGGACGATCCGTTGGAACATGTCAATCACTTCACCACCGTCATGAGGATTTACAGCGCCCCTGATCAACTCCTCTGTCAGGTGTTCTCGGCAACCTTGAAGTGGCAAGCGCGCACTTGGTTCCACTCTCTGCGGAACGGGGCCATCAACAACTTCACAGAAATGGCGCAGCAGTTCGTGGATCAATTCATAGCAAACCGCAGGATCGTCCGGGATCCCTCCCATCTCTCAGGGATCCGCCAGAATGACGGAGAGACACTCAAAGATGTTTTCCGACGCTTCACTACGGAGGCTCAACAGATCCCAGGAGTCGACCCCGAGCTCTTGCAGGGAGTTTTCCTTGGAGGATTACGCCCAGTGGCTTCTACTCAGATCTCATGAGAGAAACCGTACCGAGTTACCCCGACCTCGTTCACCGAGTTGAAGCTCAGATAGCCGCCGACGAGGCCATCGAAGCACACCGCCGACAGTTCGAAGGTAGCCAAGGAAGGAAGAGGGGGTCGGATCAAGCCCCTCGCGGACGAGAACAACGACGCGGCGAGGAGCGGCGTGGTGACGAATGTCGTCGTGATCCCCGAAGAGACCTGGGACCGCAGCCGCCCAAGATCTACACCCCGTTGAACACTACTAGAACGAATGTACTCTACGCCATTCAAAACAACCCAGAACTCCGCGCACCTCGAGCGTTAGCCCCAAAACCAAGGGGCGATCAGTCCAGGTACTGCGAGTTCCATTGAGGAACCGAGCATACCACTGAGGAATGCACCAGATTTAAAGACGAGATCGAGCGCCTCATCCGCCAGGGACTCCTGGGAGGATTCCTACAAGGCCAGATACCCAATCAGCCCCAACAACCTAGGGAAGCAAGGGAGCAGCCTCCCGCTCCCCGAGGCGTAGGAGGAGGAAGGCCGATGGTGGGAGAAATCGAAACGATCGCCGGACCTCCCATCTTAGCATCGCAAGTCCTCTCGATTGCCAAACCCGTAAGAGACCACGAAGACAAGAAGCTCAAGCAGGATATTACAATCGCTTTCGGAGAAGAAGACTTGCAAGGGTTGCGGCTTCCACACCAGGATCCACTCGTGATTAGCGCAGGGATTGGGGATCCTTGCTTCAATATGAAGAGAATACTGGTAGATAACGAAAGCTTAGTTGATGTCATGTTCCTTTCCACTCTGCAAAATATGAAGCTCACGAAAGATCAGCTCAGCCCTGCAGCCGGGCCCGTCTACGGCTTCGACAACAGACCTGTCCCAGTTCAAAGCATGATCACTCTCCCAGTCACATTGGGCGAGTTTCCAAGACAGTCAATGTACAACATCCAGTTCGTGGTGGTGGAATCCACCTCCGCCTATAATGCCATTTTCGGGAGACCGCTCCAGTCTATCTTCTGAGCAATCCCATCCATTCCGCATCTGGCTATGAAGTTCCCAACCGCCGCTGGAATAGGGGTCGTAAGAGGAAACCAAGAGGCAGCCAGAAACTGCTATCTGAAGCAGGCTCAACCAGCGAAGGCAACCGCTCTCAACATCAATAACTTCGATCTGCGAGACGAAGCTACTTTGCAGCGAGGAGCGCCCGTTGAAGGACTAGTAGAAGTGCCGCTCTCCCAGCAATGCCCAACTAGGACTGTTCAGGTCGGGTCGCTCTTGTCGCAAGAAGAACGAGAAGAGTTCACAACCTTCCTACAAGAGAATGAAGTCATCTTCGCTTGGAGCCCGGAAGACATGCCCGGGGTAGATCCTGAAGTCATTTATCACTCTTTAAACATCAACCCTGCCTGCAGGCCTGTAATTCAAAAGAAGAGAAACTTCGCCCCTGAACGGTTGAAGGCGATCGAGGAGGAAGTAGCTAAACTCCTGGAGGCACGATTCATACGCGAAGCAGAATACCCCACGTGGCTTGCCAACGTGGTCATGGTAAAAAAGGCCTCAGGGAAATGGCGCATGTGCGTTGACTACAACAATCTGAACCAGGCATGCCCAAAAGACAGCTTCCCCCTCCCGAGGATTGACCAGCTCGTCGACGCGACGACCGACCACTAGCTACTCAGCTTCATGGATGCTTATTCAGGTTACAACCAGATAAGGATGAACCCCGCGGACGAGGAGCATACCGCCTTCCGCACCGATAGAGGAGTCTACTGCTATAAAGTGATGCCTTTCGGCCTTAAAAATGCCAGAGCCACCTATCAAAGGCTGATGAACAAGGTCTTCAAGAATCTCATCGGGGAAACGATGGAGGTTTACGTGGACGACATGCTAGTAAAGAGTGTCCATCGTTGCGACCACTTGAAAGACTTGGAAAAGTGCTTTCAGCTTCTGCGTCGCTTCCAGATGCGGCTCAACCCCAGCAAATGCGCGTTTGGTGTGACGACCGGACAGTTCTTGGGTTTCATGGTAACCCATCGGGGAATTGAGGCCAACCCCGAAAAGATCAAGGCGTTGGAGGATATGTCGCCACCTCGCTCAATTAAGGAAGTGCAACGCCTGAACGGGAGGATTGATGCATTATCCCGTTTCTTGTCACGAACAGGGGACAAATACCTCCCTTTCTTCAAAATCCTTCGGGGAGCTCGCCACTCCGGTTTCCAATGGACTGATGAGTGCCAGGCGGCCTTCGAACTCCTCAAACAGTACCTGGCTTCGCCACCGCTTCTGTCAAAACCCATCCCCGGAGAAACTCTGTTCTTATACCTAGCAGTATCACCTACGGCCCTTAGCTCGGTGCTCGTGAAAGATGAAGGAGGGGTGCAACGACCAATCTACTACCTCAGCAAAGTCCTCACCGACACTGAAACCAGATATCCGGCAGCAGACAAGACAGCCTTGGCTCTTGTTTTCTCAGCAAGGAGGCTTCGACCCTACTTCCAGGCTCATACAGTAAAAGTGTTGACACAGCTCCCGCTGCGAGGAATCCTCCAGAAACCAGAAGTTTCAGGGAGACTAGTAAAGTGGGTCGTAGAACTCAGCGAGTTTGACATCCAATTCCTGCCTCGACCTGACATCAAGTCGCAAGTACTTGCCGACTTTGTTGTAGAGTACACTATCCCATCGGAAACAACTCTTGTCGAAGACGCCACTAGACCCCGTTGGACCCTCTATGTCGACGGTGCCACAGGAGCTGAAGGGGCCGGAGCAGGATTGCTCCTCATAAGTCCCAACGAGATCACCTTGGATTACGGTCTCCGGTTGAAATTCCCCGCAACAAATAACATTGCAGAGTACGAGGCGCTGATCGCCGGTCTCCGGCTCGCCATCGATTGCAAAGCAGAGAACCTGACAATTTACACAGATTCTCAACTTGTTGTCTCGCAAGTCGAAGGAGACTACGAGGCTAAGAGCGACCAGATGGCGAAATACCTCGCGTTCGCGAAATTACTCCTTCAGAAGATCTCGTCATATCAAATTCTTGTCATCCCCCGAGAGCAGAATTCCAGGGCAGATGCTCTATCCAAGCTCGCCACTTCACCCTCCAGCTACCAGTCTCGAAGACGCCGAATCGAAGAGATCGCAGTTCCAAGTATTCAAGGGCCATGGGAGATCGCAACCATCCACCAGGAAGAGTCATCCTGGATGACCCCATTACGAGCTTACCTCGAGCACGGACACCTCCCAGAAGATCGCTTAGAAGTGCGGAGATTACGGATGCGGGCGGCATCATTCACTATTGTAGACAGGGAGCTTTACAAGCGGGCGTTCTCGGGACCATACCTAAAGTGCCTACCGGCAGGCGAGGCAGACTACGCCCTCAGAGAAGTGCACGGGGGAGTCTGCGGAGAGCACCTAGGCGGGAAGGCGTTGGCACAAAAGATACTACACCAAGGCTTCTATTGGCCGACAACGAAGAGGGACGCAACCGAGCTAGTCCAAAAATGCAGGAGCTGTAAGCTGCATGCCAACGTACCTCATCAGCCCCCAGTCACACTCTCCACACTCCAAAGTGCGTGGCCGTTCGCGCAATGGGGAATCGACCTCCTCGGCCCCCTACCTCCAGCATCCGGGCAGAGGAAGTTCGTCATCCTAGCCATCGATTACTTCACCAAGTGGGTAGAAGCGGAGCCCCTAGCCAAAATCACAGAAGAGAACGCTAAACAATTTGTCTGAAAGAACATCGTCTGCCGCTTCGGTATTCCAGCAACAATCATTGCCGACAACGACACTCAATTCACCGGGAAGTCCTTCACCAAGATGTGCGAGGACCTGAAGGTCAACCTTCGTCATACTTCTGTAGCACACCCGCAAACCAACGGGCAAGTAGAAGTCACGAACCGCACCATCCTCAAAGGGTTGAAGACGCTGTTGGGAAAATGATTTCTCTTAACCCCTGAAAATGAGTTGGATATGAATTCTAAGAAAGGAAAATCAAGGTTAAGTAAATATGCGTCGAATAATATTCTACGCAACGTCGAAGTAGTATCGACGTTCCTTTCAGAATGAGTCGAAGTACCTTTAAGAAGAATTCGACGTATCCTATGTCGACGTAGCTCTGACTTCTAGTCGACGCATCTTGAGAAGTCGACGCACCTTAGTCGACGCACCTTCCTTATTCTCCTCTCGACGTCCAGCCAGGACGAATTCGACGCTTACGTTGAATTGTAATCGACGCACGTCAATTTCTATGATTAATTCAAAAATCGCCAGATCTCTTTCCTTCTTTCATAGATCTGATTTGTATGGAATCAAATTATTCTTTATAGCCGTTCTGAATTATTCTTTTTCTTTAATGAATTCTTGGCTAATTTGATTAAATCCATTATGGACACTATTTGAAATCAGAATGAATACTTTCCTTCTATGGAAATAATTGTTATGGAAATTTCTCCTTCTTTCTAATACTCTGCCTGCTAATTGATTACTCTCCTATAGTGTTATTTTAATGAACAGAGCTATAAATAACAAGGTGGTCGGCAGAGAGTAACAAGAAGTGTTCCACCATTTTACATTTGAAAAAGAGGAAGAGCTCCCAAGTGAAAAGAGAGAATTGAGAAATAATTCTGCAGCAACCATCAAGCTTCCATCTTCTCCTGCTTCTGAAGCCACTCTGCTGCATACTCTGATAGCTCTCACAAAAGAGAGAAAAGGCCTATAATCTCCTTCTCACTATAGAAGAGAGATTTCATTCACTACTTCTTGTGCTTCCAATCTTCTTGCTAGGAAGAAGATTCCTTCTTGTCTTTATATTATCTCTCTTTCTTCTTTACCTTTATTTTCACTTTCAAATACTGTAAAAGAGTTTGTAGAATCTCTCTTCAAAAATTTCAGTTGTACTGGTTTTAAGAGTCTCCTTTTCAAAAGGCTCAGTTGGTTCTAAGAGTCTCCTTATCAAAAAACTCAGGGTGGTTCTAAGAGTCTCCTTATCAAAAGACTCAGTGCAAGATAGTGAATTCCTATCAAGGGGGTAGAAGAGTGGACTACCCAAAGTTTGGGGAACCACTATATTTCCTTGTGTTGTGCTGTGATTTCTTTTCTTACATTTACTTTCTTTACTTGCTTAATTCTTGTTGGTGTGTGGGAAGCCTTAATCTGTGATCACTACACCCATATATATAATTATTAACTTTGCACAAAAATATTTTAAATCTCTATTCACCCCCCCTCTAGAGAATTCTAGTGAGGTTAACTGTGCACTTTCAATTGGTATCAGAGAGAGGTTGATCTAAAGAGGATAACACCTTGATCAAAAAGATCCTACCTCTTATATATATATATATTTCTAACAAATATTTTTCACATGGCACAAATCAAAGGTTATGCTTCCACCAGACCACCAATGTGCAATCTTGAAAAGATTGCAGTTTGGAAAACAAGAATTAGGATTTATATGAATTCTATTGATGAAGATTTATTTAATGTTATCTTGACAGGCCCTCCCAAGCCTTATAGAAAAGACTCAAGTGGTGAGGTGACTCAAACATTTGTCCCAAAGGCTGAGTGGACAGTTGAAGAGAAAAAGGCAGGAACATGTGATGCAAAAGCTGTAAATATTCTGCTCTCAACCCTCTCTGATGAAATCTTTAAAAGTGTTGTTGATTGTGAATCAGCCAAAGAAATCTGGGAGGCTCTCATAAAGATGGTAGAAGGAAGTGCTGATGAAAGAAAAGATAGGAAGGCTCTATTGATCTCTCAATATGAGAACTTCCAAAAGAAGAATGAAGAAAGCATCTCTGAGATGTATGACAGATTCAGTCTGATCATCAATCAACTAAGGGACTTGGACAGAGAAATCTCTCTTACAGAGATCAATGACAAATTGCTGATGAGTCTCCCAAGCTCATGGGACTCAAGGATATGGGCAATAAGAGACACAAGAGGACAAAGGGAAATTTCAACAGATGCTCTCTTAGGAAAACTCAGATCCTATGAGCAACTGCTGAAAACCAGAGAAGAGAAGAAAAGAAGAGAAAACACCCCAACTTCTTCAAAAGACAGGAACATTGCATTAAAAGCAACAGAAGAAGGAAGCTCCATCACTGAAGAAGAACTATTCAGTTTCCTGGCCAGAAAATTCAAGAAATGGGTCAGGACAAATGGACCAAGAAGAAGAGAGTCAAAACCAAGGTATGACAAAACTCCTACTAAATAAATTATTTGTTACTCCTGCAGGAAACCTGGACATATTGCCCCAGAATGTCCAGAAAATGCTGAGACAAAGAAAGATCTGAAAAAGAAAGATCTCAAGAAAAAGGGGAAGAAGAAAGAAAGAGGCTTTATAGCAGAAGCCTGGAGTGATACAGACTCTGAGGACAGCTCCTCTTCTAAGAGTGACAATGAAGAACCTAAGCAAGAAGACCTATGCTTAATGGCATTTGAAGGCTCAAAGAAAGATGATGGTACCAACTCATGGAGTGAGACAGGATCAGAAGAAAGCATATCTTCTGAAGATGAAAGAGAAAATAGCCTCATTCTCATAGAGGAATCTGAGGATGAGGATGTGGTAAACATTTTTGATGAAATAGATTTTCAAAGTGATAATTTCAGAAATGATTTTATGGGAATGTGTCTAGATCAACTAAAAGCTACACAAGAAATTAATGATCTAAAAGATCAAATTAATATGGTTAAAAACCAGAGAAATAGAGAGGTTAAATGCTCTAAAAATTATGAAGTAAGGGCTAACATCATAGAAAAGGAAGTAGAAAGGGCTAGAATAGAAAACCAGCTCCTTAAGGATAAGGTATCCCAGGCAAAAGCCTTTGAAGAATCAATAAACATGAGAATCCAAACTCTCAAGGAAATCACTGAACAACAAACAAGGAGACATAAAAATCTTGGTCTAGGGGCTGATCCTTCAACCAGCCAAATTCCATCCAACAAACCTGCTTGGATGATCCCTGTAAAATTCACCAAACCCATCAAATCAAACCAAGAGAAAGATTCACTAAATAAGGAAGAAGACTTCCTCAAGGAAATAAAACAATTTGATGAAACATTATATTATTCAGCTGATGACTCTCAGACTTCATCTGAAGAAGCAACTAAGCCAAAAGAAACAATACATAAAAGAGCAAAATCAGAAAAAGGGAAAAAGAAAATTTGTGAAGATACAGTTGCGTCGACTTCATATCGACGTATGAATGATAGTGCGTCGACTTTCACTCAACGCAACCTCTCTGATGCCTCGACCTCTACTCAACGCTTGAATAAAAATACGTCGACTTCCAATCGACGCAACTTTTTCCATGCGTCGATATCAGATCAACGCTATCGGGAGAAAGCGCCGAATATAAATCGAAGCAACTATCAACATGCGTCGAATAGATATCGATGCACAAAAATACAGAGCAACTTAAATGCCTATCCTCCAAAAACCTTCTATAATTCCCATTCAGGATCCATTCATCCTAACCATGATTTCCATCACAATCAACACCTCTATCCTAACCAAAATTTCTACCCTAAACCTGGTAACCAAAATTCCCATCCTAATCAAACTTTCTATCCTAATCAACCCTTCTATCCTTCTCTAAACTCAAATTATCATAAGAATAAGATAATCAAGTGCCATATATGTAACAAAACTGGCCACCTTGCCAAACAATGTTGACACAACCAATCAAACTATCTGTAAAAATTAGTCCAAGACTGACTTAGAACTAGGAAGAGATAAAAAGAAATAAACACCTAAAATTCTTCAGGAAAATCAAAAGTCACGTCGACTTCTAATCTACGCACCGTCGATGACTCAACTCAATAAGTGAAATCGACGCATACGTCGATTACAATCGACGCATACGTTGATACGAAACCCTAGCATCTTAACGCGGGCTGTATCGACGCTTACGTCGAATTCCGCTCGACGTAACGCCGACTTCATAAAAAACGAGCGGCAATGCTAAAATATTTTCGGTCACATCCACTGAAGTACCGAATAAGCCTCGAATTGAGTCCCGTTTCGACGCTTCACCTGACTTAAAAAGACTCTTCAGTTGGAAACCTTCACTACTCTGCATCCTTTATCCTTCTTGCTCCTTAGTCCAGCCATTTCCTCCTCTCTTTCACTGACCTAAAATGGCTCCCAAGATAAACTCTGGTTTCGACATTGACCTCGACTCCTTCCAAGCCGCTGAAAAAATTATAAGAACATCATAGCTCTCTTCACTGAAGCTGGATTGGACAAACTCATCTCCACAAGATGCAAGCTCCTGGAAACAGAGCTCACAGAGCTGATGACTCATGTTCAGATTTCTGAGCAAGGAGAAATCCAGGGAACAATCTATGAGACACCAGTCTCAATCTCTGCAGAACATATTAGGACCACCTTTGATCTTCCATCAGGTATATCCTAATATTATCTTTGTTCAAATAAAATAGGGAAAAGAAATCAATTTCTAAAGAGTAACCTCATAAGTCTTCATCGTTCCCCTATTAGGTGATGAATCTATAGACCTCACACCTGATGAAATCAAGCATCTGCTAACCACCATGAAGTTTTCAAGGGATAAACCAATCCATCTAAAGAAAATAGACTTTTCTGAGGAGTACAGATTGCTAGCAGATATAGTAGGAAAGATACTACTATGCAAAATTTCAGCCCATGATGCAGTACCCAAGCAGCAACTGAACATCACGGGGGCCCTTGTGCTGAAGAAGAAGGTGGATTGGGCCACATGCTTGCTCAAGATAATAGGCTCCAAATACTCACACAAAGAAAATGCATATATGAGGATTATGAGTCAAGTACTCTTCCACTCCTTCCCTGACCTCTGTAGGTCAAAAGGAATCCCCATTCCTCCAGGGAAAAGAATGTCAATAGCCTTATTCTCCAAGTGGACCAGGCAAATCCCTAAGCCTGGTTCCATTCTTGAAAGGACTCCCTCTCCTCCTAACTCTCCTGCTCATCCATCTCCTCCTCCTCCTCCTCCTCAAAGAGACAATCCTTCTCTACCACCATCATCCACTCAAATAGTCTCTACCACCCTCACAACTCCTACTCTACCTACCTCTTCTCAAATACCTGCTCCTCAAACAGCAGTTTCTCCATCTCCTCCTCCTCATACTTTCTCATCCTCTTCACCTCCATTATCACCAATACCTCATACATCAACTAACCTTTCTTCACCCTCATCACCACCTCCACCACTCTCTCCTCATCACCAACCACAAAATGAACCATCTGCATCCACTGAAGCCCTCCTTACTCAGTGCATTGCATCAGCAGCTCAAACATTCCAAACAATGCTGGATGAGCACTGCTCCCAGATTCATTCCTCCATCCTTCACATGCACACCCAAATAGATGGGGTCAGTGCCTCTGTGCAAAATTTGAAGACCTCTCTCTCTCTTCCTCTAGAGTAACCAGGTCTTTCTTAACCTCCCTGGCCAGGAAGGTCAAGAAGGGGGAGAATCTAGATGAAGAGCAGCTCTCCACTCCTAAATCTCTCTCCCACAAGTCACCTCTTACCTCAAAAACTAATAATCCTGCACTGCTCAAGACAATTGGAAATGAGATAGTACCTGAGCTACATATTGAAGAACAAACAATAGAGGTACTCAATATTACAAGAGAGGCTGCAAGTCAAATGGTACTATTACAAGGGGAGGCAAACAGGACAGAGAATGAAGCTGAAAAGGAAGATGTGGCAGATAAAGAAGCTGAAACTCAGGGGGAGCTAGGTACTGTGATAGGTGAAATAGGAGCTCAGGAGCTGGATACTGTTATGAATGAAGCTGAAAATGAAAAAGGACAGTCGGATGCTGTGTTGGCTGAAGTAGGAGCTAAGGAACCAGATACAGCTGGAGCTGAAGATGATAAAGAAATTGAAGAAGTAGAAGGATCAAAGGAAGTTCCATCACAGGGGGAGCAATCTGCTCAGGGGGAGCTAGGTGAACTTCCTGCGACTGAGAAGGAGAAACCCTCCTCTCCTAAAATAGTAGTATTCAAGAGAAAGAGAAAGACTCCTCCTACCCCTCCTTAGTAATGTTTGAAAATAATACTGATATACTTTACCCTATAGTTAAATACTAATTGGTATGAACATGAAGTCTGTTTATATAATTATGGAAAATTTGGTTATATGATCTCTCTTTCCAATTTCTTTTCTGCTTGATTAACATATTTCTTATCTTTACAAATGCTGTGCTGGGTTAATTATATGTTAGTACAATTTTCCTCTAAATAGGGTTAAGACAAATAGGGGGAGATTGTTGGGAAAATGATTTCTCTTAACCCCTGAAAATGAGTTGGATATGAATTCTAAGAAAGGAAAATCAAGGTTAAGTAAATATGCGTCGAATAGTATTCGACGCAACGTCGAAGTAGTATCGACGTTCCTTTCAGAATGAGTCGAAGTACCTTTAAGAAGAATTCGACGTATCCTATGTCGACGTAGCTCTAACTTCTAGTCGACGCATCTTGAGAAGTCGACGCACCTTAGTCGACGCACCTTCCTTATTCTCCTCTCGACGTCCAGCCAGGACGAATTCGACGCTTACGTCGAATTGTAATCGACGCACGTCGATTTCTATGATTAATTCAAAAATCGCCAGATCTCTTTCCGTCTTTCATAGATCTGATTTGTATGGAATCAAATTATTCTTTATAGCCGTTCTGAATTATTCTTTTCCTTTAATGAATTCTTGGCTAATTTGATTAAATCCATTATGGACACTATTTGAAATCAGAATGAATACTTTCCTTCTATGGATATAATTGTTATGGAAATTTCTCTTTCTTTCTAATACTCTGCCTGCTAATTGATTACTCTCCTATAGTGTTATTTTAATGAACAGAGCTATAAATAACAAGGTGGTCGACAGAGAGCAATAAGAAGTGTTCCACTATTTTACATTTGAAAAAGAGGAAGAGCTCCCAAGTGAAAAGAGAGAATTGAGAAATAATTCTGCAGCAACCATCAAGCTTCCATCTTCTCCTGCTTCTGAAGCCACTCTGCTGCATACTCTGATAGCTCTCACAAAAGAGAGAAAATGCCTACAATCTCCTTCTCACTATAGAAGAGAGATTTCATTCACTACTTCTTGTGCTTCCAATCTTCTTGCTAGGAAGAAGATTTCTTCTTGTCTTTATATTATCTCTCTTTCTTCTTTACCTTTATTTTCACTTTCAAATACTGTAAAAGAGTTTTTAGAATCTCTCTTCAAAAAATTCAGTTGTACTTGTTCAAAGAGTCTCCTTTTCAAAAGACTCAGTTGGTTCTAAGAGTCTCCTTATCAAAAGACTCAGGGTGGTTCTAAGAGTCTCCTTATCAAAAGACTCAGTGCAAGATAGTGAATTCCTACCAAGGGGGTAGAAGAGTGGACTACCCAAAGTTTGGGGAACCACTATATTTCCTTGTGTTGTGCTGTGATTTCTTTTCTTACATTTACTTTCTTTACTTGCTTAATTCTTGTTGGTGTGTGCGAAGCCTTAATCTGTGATCACTACACCCATATATATATAATTATTAACTTTGCACAAAAATATTTAAAATCTCTATTCACCCCCCTCTAGAGAATTCTAGTGAGGTTAACTGTGCACTTTCAGACGCGCCTGGAAGTAGCTGGGGGACAATGGGTGGACGCACTCCCAAATGTACTGTGGGCATACCGAACAACAGAGAGGACTCCTACAGGGGAGACGCCATATAACCTCTGTTACGGTACTGAAGCTGTCATCCCCATCGACATCGGCGTTCCGAACACTCGAGTATTAACCTTCGATCCCAGCAAGAATGACGGCCTGCTTCGGGAAAATCTCGACCTAATCCCCGAAGTCCGGGATGACGTCGCCCAACGTGCCGCATCCTACCAAAGGCATGTAGCCCGAATCTATGACAGGAGGGTGAAGCCCAGGCCAATCAACGTGGGAGATCTCGTCTTACGCAGCATCGAGGCAGCCGACAAAGGCCCCCAAGGAGATAAGCTCTCACCGACATGGGAAGGCCCATACGTTGTCACTACGGTCGTAAAGACCGGAACATACAGGCTCAGAACAGTGGAAGGGAAGACTCTACCATGCACCTGGAACGCCCAGAACCTGCGCCGCTTTTACCAGTAATACAAAGTCTTCTATCAAGCGAAAAGCCGCGAGCGCAGACTGGTGCAAACTTATCTTATATTACCTATTATGTACTAAGCCGCGAGCTCAGACTCATGCAAACTTATCTTATATTACCTATTATGTACTAAGCCACGAGCTCAGACTCGTGCAAACTTATCTTATATTACCTATTATGTACTAAGCCGCGAGCTCAGACTCGTGCGAACTTATCTTGTATTACAAAAACTACACGCAAAACGATTTTCTACTATAAAGAATGTGCTTTGACACATATGTCCAATTAAGAAAAAATCTTTATGTTAGGGCCCTGCCCTAGGGACTTCGCACCGCCGTCGATTGAAGGTTCACCCTTCTCCTCTGCCGTAGAGTCTCGGCGTCGTAGGGGCCTGCCCTCCTTACGTTCGCCCCCGGTTTGAATACACCAGCTATTCACCGGCCATGTTGGGGCCCTGCCCTAGGGACTTCGCACCACCGTCGATTGAAGGTTCGCCCTTCTCCTCCGCCGTAGAGTCTCGGCGTCGTAGGGGCCTGCCCCCCTTACGTTCGCCCCCGGTTTGAATACACCAGCTATTCACCGGCTATCTCGGGGCCCTGCCCCGATGACTTCGCACCGCCGTCGATTGAAGGTTCGCCCTTCTCCTCCGCCGTAGAGTCCCGGCGTCGTAAGGGCCTGCCCCTCTTACGTTCGCCCATGGTTTGAATACACCTGCTATTCACCGGCCAAATTTATTATATGAAAGCCGCGAGCCCAGATTTGCGCAAATTAATGAAAAGCCGTGAGCCCAGACTCACAGAAACTTATCTAACATTTTTTTGGAAGACCATCAAGCTACTCAGGTACCGACTCTAAAACGGCAGGCTCACCACAACCTCCAACACAACCGCTGGACAGCACACCTGCAACCTATCAAGGCAAGATAGAAATTTCGCTCACAACAAAGGCCGAGCAACGATCCCCAGCACGCCACGAAGATAACAATGATCATAAGTCGCCATAGGAAAATCAAAACCTCCGAACTCCTCCGCGCAGAAGTCCGGACTCCGAAGATTTGGGGGCTTATGTTACATATCCGTAGAGGCTTTGAGTTTCTCACTTTTCAGGAACAGCTTGTCGCCTTTCCTCGAAGGGCAACATGGTCATTTACGCAAAATGGTGATCCGTGGGCTCTGAA
Source organism: Dactylorhiza incarnata (assembly GCA_033032865.1). Classification (NCBI taxonomy): domain Eukaryota; kingdom Viridiplantae; phylum Streptophyta; class Magnoliopsida; order Asparagales; family Orchidaceae; genus Dactylorhiza; species Dactylorhiza incarnata. The sequence continues at coordinate 14,906,959 of JAWHQI010000028.1, forward strand.
ACGGAAAATATGATTCATCCTCCCAGGTGGTTATGGTGGTTACAACGGAAAAATTACCGGGCTACCCCCGGCCAAAGCTATAAAAGGACCCCCTAGGCTTCATTTGAGAGGACCCCGCCTGGATGACCAGGGAGAGCTCCTTGAAGATTTCCACAGATTTCTCCTTCGGCGCTTGAAGATCTCCTTCGTGGACTTGAAGTTTTCCTTCGTCCCGAAAGGCGACTCGGCAGTCTCACTTTCGTTTTCACGAAAGCGGACACAGCGCTCTCACTTTCGTCTTCACGAAAGCGGACAAGGCATTCTCACTTTCGTTCTCTACCGTTCTCAGAAGGAAAAGACTTAATTTTTTCGAGAGGTGGCCTGTCACCCTCAGAACGTTCTCTCTCTCTCTCTCTAATATTGTAACGAGCGGCGGTCTGTCGCGCTCGAATTCTAAACACCGGATTGTAACCTCTCAGAAGATAGTGAAGTTTGGCCGGCACAGCCCCGACCGCGTGGTTTTCTTACCCTTTCCGGGTTTTTCCACGTTAAAACGTCCCGGTGTACTCCACGAATTTCTCTGTGACTGTTTGCGAGCTTGGTTCGCCTCCGAGCTAAGGTGGTTCAATCGGAATGGTCTACCAAGAGCCCCAAGCGACCCGCAACAAGAATCCTAATTATATAGATGAACATTATTATTTAAATTATTTTGAAATGAATAAAAGAATTTGATGACATTAGATTAAAAAAATATGGGCAGTATTGACATTATTAATGTTTCACCAAATGAGACTTTTCGCTTTTAATATAATATAGAAATAGATATATGCGAGCATCATCGCACGGGCTTCGCCCGTGCTCGATGCTCTCGGGTGGGCTTCGACCGCATCCAAGTTCGCCCATGCCTGATGCTCTCGGGTGGGCTTCGACCGCATCCAAGCGGGCTCCACTCGCATGAAGTCTGTGTTCGTGGCTCGCACCCCACTGTCGCAACATATTCCTTTCATCGTGTGAACGGGGAGCACCGACTTCATGGGGGCGGAGCCTGCTTGGATGCGGGTAAATGCCTCTCGAGAGCACTGAGCTTGGGAGAAGCTCATGCAAAGATGCTCGAATAGATAAATTTATATATATATATATCTTTATCATATATAAAGAAATATCAAACTCATGAATTTTAAAAACGTTGAAATGATTACGGCCGTTGAATCTGGCATGATATTTCATCAGTCGTCGGATCAAACCGCTCCCTCTCTCTCCATTTTTCATAGGTCTCCTAAACCTACTAGGGGGTGACCTAAAACTATGAAGGTGTAGAGTATCTTACAATATGAAATTACGATTTTACCCCTAAATTTAGGGGAAAATGAGTGTCATATGACCTGTTTTTTAATCTCACAAAATTTGTCAATGGTGAGAATTGAACCCAGGTCTCCACCATGTCAACCAAAGATGAAAACCATCGCAGCATATGATTTTTGTTGAACAAAATTAAATTAAGTTTCATATATACAGATATAAATATAGATCGCCCCCGCAGAAAGTCACCGCCCCTGCCGAATGTCACCTCCGCTGAATGTTGCCGCCTCTGCCGAATGTTGCCCCCGCTGAATGTCTCCGCCCCTGCCGAATGTCGCCGCCCCTGCCGAATGTCGCCCCTGCTGAATGCCGCCGCCCCTGCCGAATGTCGCCCCCGCTGAATGTCGTCGCCCCTGCCGAATGTCGCCCCCGCTGAATGCCGCCGACCCTCCCGAATGTCGCCCCCGCAAAATGTCTTCGCCCCTGCCGAATGTCGTCACCGCTGAATGTCGCCGCCCCTGTCGAATGTCGCTGCCCGCACGAGGGGCCCCCGTTCCCTGTCACTCGTGTGTGTGTGTGTGTGTATGTGTAGAGAGAGAGATAGATTAATTTAAATTATTATGAGCCCAATTAATATAAGTTTCATATACAAATTAAACTTCTCCAAGATTTCGGTAATCCAAGTTTTATAATTTTATATACAAATTAAACTTCTCCGAGCCCGATTTCGAATTCGATTTCGAATCCAAGATTTTGGGATGAATCAAACCCTGAATTCAAATATTCAGAAAAATCTGAATCTGAATCTCTGCATTCTTTCCCAATTTTTTATGTCAGTTGTTATTAGCTCCATAACTTTGGCTATCCGCAACTATTTGATATCCACAAATAACTATTTTTGAAAATGGCTATCCGCAAACATAATCGTTATTCGCAAACAAATTTTTTTAAGAGATAAAAATCTAAAGGATTGTAAATAATATCACCGCAATTACATTGATTTATAATAAACTTCCCAAAACACCATCAAAACATAATTATTTTTAATTGTGTTAGAGCCATTAAAAAAGCTAATATTCAAAACTAATCATGATTGCTTCAAATTTGGCATTACTTCACGCATTCTTTTAGCCTGCAAATATGAAGAAAAAAAGATTGTTTTTATCGTTCGACATATACGACATGATCCATTTGCACAATATTAAAACATACAAGCGAATGGTGTTGATGAGGTTCCTGAAAACGTATCTGGTCGGACCCATAATTTTCCACCGCGACCTCGACCGGCTCACCGATACGATTCCAACAGGCTCATCCTCGCGCAGAGAGACCGACACAGAACCACCGTCAAGTAATGGTCGCAAAACCACCGCGCGACGGCCACGTCAATCGGACTTCACCACAACAATGCGGGCAAGCTCGCCAAGGTGCGGCCTAGGCCACATGCCCCTATATGGGGTGCGGTCAAGGGTGCACCCCCCCCCCCCCCCCCCCCCCCCCATTTCGGGTGCGGCCAAGGCCGCATCCCCCATGAGGGGTGCGACCAATTAAGGCTGCACCCTCACCATAGGGGGTGCGGCCATGGACACACCCACTCTTGACGGGTGCGGCCAGGGCCGGCCCTAGGGTGCGACCCATTTCGCATCCCCCTTTAGGGTGTTACGAGGCTGCACCCCCTTCAGGTACGATCGAATTTGCGCCCCCTATTGGTACGGTCGCGCTCGTACCCCCTCGGGGTACGGCGCGGCCACCTCCTAAGTGCTCCTAGCAATGTCTCCGCTCTCAGAGCGCCTCCGCGTTCACGACGCGCTCAGAACACCTTCGCGTTCACAGCACATTCAGAATGCATCAGCGTTCACCGCGCGCTCAGAACTCCTTCACATTTCCGACGCGCGGGACATTTAAGCTTTCTTAATTTCATATATTGCAGGTCTTATTCACTACACTCAACGCCATCAACGAAGCTGCCCGAACTGATCGAACTGTCGGGGGGGGGGGGGGGGGGGACGGGAATATCCAAAAATGGCGATCTGTGTGCTCCAAATTGGCAAACGTGATTCGTCCGTCAGGTGATTACGGTGGTTACACCGACAAAATTACCGGGCTACCCATGCCCAAGGCTATACAAAGAGCCAAGAGCCTTCATTTCAAGGGACCTTACCTTCTAGACCCGAGAGAGCTCCGTTGATGATTCCTCAGAGTTCTCCTTCGGCGCTTGAAGATTTCCTTCAAATCTTCGAAGATCTCCTTCAAATCTTCGAAGCTCCCCTTCGGCACTTGAAAATCTCCTTCAAGTCTTCAAAGATCTCTTTCAAGTATTCGAAGATCTCATTCAACCTTTCGAAGATCTCGTTCGAGCCTTCTAAGATCTCTTTCGCTTTCGAAGACATTCTTCCTAAGGGACTCAGAGATCCTCCAGACTCAGACAATGCTAACCGAGTTCTTTCGCATCTAGCATGATAACCAGGAGACTATAAATTATTTATACACAGACTTTCAAATCATTACAGGTGGATTATACCTCAACGTAAGTGGGTACTTAGATGCACTAATACTAAGACCATTCTAAATCATATTGCCGGACCCAACTCATTCCAATGTCTTCAGAATCTCGGTGGCGTTACATACTCAACGTTTATGGAGGCGACCCAGATATTTGGGCTTCTGGAGAAAGAAAACAGTATTCGTGATTGTCTGTCTGAAGTAAGGACCTTTAGAATGCTTGCGGGATTGAGACGATTGTTTACAACTATTTTTTTTTTACTCCACACCAAGTTTAGTGCGGGAATTGTGGGTTAATAATTTTCAAAGCATGATTGAAGATTACACTTCCTCAAGCACCGCCTGTGAAACATACATGATAAATAAGTTGTTAAATGAATTAGATGGAATTCTCCAGCAACACAACAAAAGTGTAATAGATTTTGACCTACCACCCATATCTGAAGGCTACACAAATTTACATGATTTTTCAAGCGTAATCGAACACATGAGCTGTCGATTCCAATTTCAGACGATGATTTAAATTCAATGGGTCGTCTTAACAGTGCTCAGTTATCCACATTCAACGTTATCAGTGCATCGATAAGAGGAAGGGAAAGTGCTTTTTTCTTTGTCGACGGACCAGGAGGGACTAAAAGACATTCCTTTATCGATCAATACTAGCCACATTTCGAAAAGATTGTTATATTATTTTAGCCACAACTTCTTCGGGTATTGCAACTAATCTACTTCCTGGAGGACGAATGGCTCATTCTAAATTTAGAATTCCTAAAGACTTCGATGTTGTGTTCACTTGCGGTTTTGGAAAACAATCTGCTTTACGCGTATTAATAGAGCAATCATGTGCAATTATTTGGGATGATGCATCGATGACTCACTGGAAGGAATTTGAAGTTGTTGACCGTACATTCAAAGACGTGCTTAGTGCAAGTCTACCCTTTGGTGGGAAGGTATTGATAATGGGTGGTGATTTTCAACAAGACATGCCTGTCGTCGTACACGGAACAAAGGCACACATCATTAATTCAAGCATTGTTGAGTCCTACTCATGGCCGCATGTCAAAATCTTTTGTTTGACTGAAAATATGAGAGCACGAGAAGATGTAAGTTTCTCAGCTTTTCTGTTGAGGGTGGGCAATGGAGAGGGGGCAATTGTAGAAGATGATAAATTCTGATCCCGGATTCCATGGTGGTCCCTTGGGAAGGTGAAAACTTTGTCGATGCTTTGGTTGCACTAATCTTCCCAAATTTACGTGCTAGGAATCATGATGATCATTACATGGATAGTAGAGCAATATTAACTTCACTTAATGAAGATATAAACAAATTAAATGAAAAGTGTCCCTCATCTTCACCTGGTGAAAAAGTAACTTACTACTCCTTTGATTATGTGGCGGATGACATGGGGCATTTGTATTTGCCATAGTTTTTGAATTCCCTCAATCCTGGCAATCTACCACCGCACCAGTTTACTTTAAAGATAAGATGCCCAATCATGCTTCTTCGAAACATAGATCCAAAAATTAGGCTGTGCAATGTAACACAACTAAAATGTGTCTGTTTTTCGAGGAATGTGATATAGCATGCGGGTATTTATACCGCGCATACCGTTAAATAGTGTTGATGATGCAAGAATGCCCTTCGAGCTCATTTGAAAACAATTCCTTGTGCGCTTGAGCTATGCACTTACAATAAACACGTCGCAAGACCAAACTGCCAAGAATGTTGGGATATATCTTCAAAACCCCGTGTTTAGTCATGGACAACTTTACGTCCATTGTTAAGGGGTGTTTCAGAGCAAAATACAAAGGTGTTGGTGAAAAATGGAGTGGTTGATGGCCATGAAGGTGTTGGAATTTTTTGATGTAAAAAGCTAAAAAATAATCACATGAGGATGTTTGCTCATGTGCGATAATCATATGTGATAATTTATATCCTTTTGTTTTGATAAAAAATAATTATATGATTATTATTTAATGATAATAAGTTATTCAAAGTTATTTTAAAGATAAAACGTTTATAATATAATTAATAAAATATATTCTTTAATGCTTTAGAATCTAAAACGTTAATATTTATATATTTTATCTTTAAAATTATATATATATATAATTTGTTACTATATAATATATATTAGATATATATATATATGTTATCGTTAAAGTTATATTAATTATAATATAACGTTGGCAGTAACTTTATATTATAACATTAATATATATGATATAATTAATATTAATTATTACAATTAAATGTATTAAATATTTTAATAAATTATGAAATAGAATTTGAGCCTATAAATAGCTCTCAAATATGAGACATTCAAATTATATTATTGCTCTCATCTTTTTCCTCTTGTTCTCACATTTTCAATACTATTTTCTTGCGGTTCTACGTTTGCTTCATCCAGTGGAAGTTCGGGTGCTCTGTGCTTCTTCGATGTCCGCGCACATCGGAGTTTCGGGATCTAGCCTGGTGTTGTACCTTGGAGAAGTGAGCATCGGTTGAAAGCCCTGCCGGAGGGTGATGCAACTTCTTTAGGGCAGTGATCACACGCCTTACCCAGACTCGATTTCTTTCATTAATTTTTATTGTATTTTATTTCATGTATTTCTAAACATTTGTATTTTGTTTCGAAAAATTACATTACAAATGTTTTATTATTTATAGAGAATATATTAGAAATAATATTATTATATAAGAAAAATTTCTAACAATCTAAAGAAGTTGATTTACACATCATAATCTCTTGCGAAAGGGTCGTGTTGGGCTATCATCCCACAAACTGCCTAGTACCAGCGAGAGCCCATCATTGGGTATTCCTTGAGAAGTCCAAGAATAATACATAAATAAATATTTGAATATTTATTAAGAATGTTTTTCAGTGCGTGATAATTTTGTAACAAATATTCTATGTAATTGTTTTAATATTCAATGATGCACAAGAGTTAATATTAATATTGTATATAATTATTAATGTTATTAAGATATGATAATTTAAATATTATAAATTTCTTTAACTAATATAATAATTATTAATTATAATATAAATAACATAATTATTATAATATAATGTCATTAATATTTAAATAACATAACTATACTATATTCTTATAAACATTTAGATTGTATAATATCGTAAAGGTTCATATCATAAACTTTGTAAATGTAAATGTTTATAAAATAATAGATTATATGATAAATGATATTATTAATATAATATAAATATTTATTTTCTTATAAACAACATAAATGTTTATATCATAAATATTAATATTAAATATTATTAATATTTATATTGAAAAGTGATATATCTCTAATGATTTATTTAAATTAAATATTATGGATTTTGTAATAAATCAAATTAGTTCTACTACTTTGATACATAGCAATATGTGAAATGTTAGAGTTGTTGGAGCATGCGTTTCGCACTCTTCCGGTTTGATAATAACAAAATCCCGTTTGTATTTGATTCTATTTTTATTGATGGTGTGTAGGTAACATGTATGAGATGTCACAATTCTGATTGGAGCTCAATTTGACTGTATGGAGAATTTCGATGTCGGAATTTTCCGACATCTACTGTCGCCCAGGCGACAGGACAAAAGTTACAGCAGCAGCCCGCACGGCAGCATGACGAGCAGCGGTTTAGCGCTGTCGGAATTCCGACAGCGATGTCGCCCAGGCGACAGGACAGAAGTTACAGCAACTGCCTGCACGTCAGCACGACGAGCAGCAGTTTGGCGCTGTCGGAATTCCGACAGCGATGTCTCCCAGGCGACAGTGAAAAACTATAAATTGGCTCGTTTTGTTCGTGCATTCCAAGCATTAAGAATTCCAAGTCTTTTCCTGAGTGCATACGAACCAGAGAGCTCCAGAACCTCATCAACTCCCATTTGTGCTTAGAAGGTTTGAGATTGAAGATGAGATCGGACGCGCTTCTACATCAACGATCATCTCGAGGCTTCAACCTTCCTTTCATAGATCTGAATTTCTAGGGAGTTCTTCATTTCATTTTGTATTTTCATTTATATACATTTCACTTTGTATTGGTAGGGAAATCGTCTCCTTGTGCGTGACGTCTAAGTCCTTGCGTGGCTTAAGGGAAAATCGCTTCCTTGTGCGGAGCGTCCAAGTCCTTGCGTGGCTTGGTAGGAAATCGTGGCCTTGTGTGCTACGTCTAGATCTTGAGAAGATCTAGAGGATAGGCTTGGGCTTGGTCTAGGAAGAGACAAGTGATAGCCTTCCGATCCTTGGGAGAAGGATTGGTAAACACAAAAATTGTTAAAAATTTATTATCATATCTGTGCCTTGATCTTAAGCATTGTTAAGATCATTTTTATTGTATGTGAATTTCATGATTAAAAAATTATGACTTTTCTTTAATTGCAAATTTGGTTGCCTAATCTTTAACTTAGAAATTTGTGTTTGAATTAATTTAAAAATTACATTGGTTTGAAATTTTTATAAGTAATTTTTAGAAAAGTAAAATTTATTTAAAAATTCTTAAGTTAAAAATTATAATTTAAACACACCCTTATTCACCCCCCCTCTAAGGGCGCCACAAGATCCAACACGTGGTATCAGAGAGAGGTTACTCCAAAACGGTTTTACCACCGGGAGTAATGGCGCACAACGATCACGCGTTCATTGAGGGGCAAGGAATTAGTAGGCCACCACTTTTTACGGGCACAGACTATAACTATTGGAAAACCCGAATGCGGTGTTTTCTAATAGCTCTCGACATTGAAGTTTGGAATATGGTCGAGACGAGTTATACTTCCCCAACATTTGTTGTAGGAGATGTAACTATGGACAAACCCAAAGACAAGTGGGATGACAATGATAAATTAAAATGTAAGAACAATGCAAAAGCCATGAATGCTTTATTTTGTGCACTAGATCGCACTGAATTTAATAGAGTTTGTGCTTGTAATACTGCATTTGAAATTCGGAATATTTTAGAAATTACTCATGAAGGTACTTCGCAGGTAAAGGATTCAAAGCTATTTCAACTGGAGTCAGAGTTCGAAAGATTCAAAATGGAGGTGGATGAAGAAATTGATACAATGTACACACGATTCACTAAAATCGTGAACGATTCAAAGGTGCTGGGTAAGGTTTTCTCCAATGGAGATTTAGTAAGGAAAATCTTAAGATCACTTCCCCCGAAGTTCAATCCTAAAGTGACTGCAATTTCTGAGTCACATGATCTTAAGACCTTACAATTGGAGAGCCTCATTGGAAATCTAAAAACCCATGAAGTGGAGTTGAAGATTCAAAGCCAAGAGTACAATTTGGAGCCCAAAAAGAAGAGCTTGGCGTTGAAATCTAAAAAGGAAATTCAAAGCGAGACTGAAGAAAGTGAGGAAGATGAAGAAGGACTGTTTGTGAGGAACTTTAAGAAGTTTATGAGAAATCCTGAGAGGAGAAACTCATTTAGAAAATTTTTCAAAAAGAATGATTTTTCCTACAACAAAGGCAAAGGAAACATGGATGATGAAAAGAACGTCCGCTACCGGAATGCTATCATTGCAAAAAGATTGGACATATAAGAAGCAAGTGCCCAAAATATTTGAGAGAGCAGAAAGAGAAGAGGCACGATAAGAATTTCAAAAAGAAGGTTCTGAAGGCGGAGACTTGGGATGACACAACTTCTGAAGGCTCAAGTGAAGCAAGCGATGAAGATAAAGAAGAAGCAAATATATGCTTGATGGGGAAAGAAAATGCGTCATCTGACGACGATTGCAGTGTCCAAAGCGACACTGAGGTAACTCCTCCATCTTATGATGATTTATATTATGAATTTATGAAAACTTGCAAATTTTTGGATAAAAGCCTAAAGGAAATCGATTTTCTAAAATGTGAAAATAAAGTTCTTTTGAAAGTAAATAAAAAGTTATCAAATGAGTTGAAATCTATTGGGAACGAGAAGGTAATTTGTCAAGAGTGTGATCACTCTTCGACAAGGATAAAAGAACTTGAAAACACTATTTCTAAGTCCGATAAAAAATTGATCAACTTCTAAAAGAGAAAAAGGACATAGAAAAGGTTGTCAAAACTTCTCATTCTCAATTAGAGAATTACAAGAAAAATGTTGCAAATCGATGTGGCATGATAGTAAAAGAGAATTCAATTTTAAAGTCCAAAGTAAATGAATTGAACATGGCAATTGGAAAATTTGGTGTTGGAAAAAAATCTCTGGATATGATTTTAGGAAACCAATGCCATGGGTCAGCAAAATTTGGGCTAGGATACGTTTCTGGAAGCTCTGGAAGCTGTCGGAAATTTCTGACAGCTGATGTCGGAACCAGCGACAGCTCCAGGTTCAGAAAACCCATTTTTCAAAATGAAAATTTTTCTAAGTCCACACATAAAGATGTTTCCTCCAGCAAGAGTCCAGAGAAACCATTAAAGAATGGTTTCTCACTATTCATTGCATGTGCCAAATGTCATCGATTTGGTCACATCTCGGACTCATGCTGGAAGAAAGGAAAAGTTAGTGTTAAACAAATTTGGGTACCTAAGACTTCCACCTATACCATGGGAGGGACCACTTGGGTAACCAGATCTTTACTCTCATCATCTTTTTAGGTGTGCGTGCAGGCTAGGAACAAGGAAGACGTGTGGTGTTTGGACTCTGGCTGTTCAAAACACATGACGAGCGAGAAATCAAAATTCCTAAGCCTGGAGATGAAAAAAAGAGGAACAGTGACCTTTGGAGATAATGGCAAGGGTAAAGTCAAAGGCATTGGAGTAGTAGATAACGAAAAGTTTAAAATTTCAAATGTTTTATATGTTAAAGGTTTGAAACATAATTTAATTTCTATTAGTCAACTATGTGATAAAAATCTAAATGTTTTATTTGACTCTAGCTCAAACCTTTGCAAAATTATTGATTCTAAAACAAACGAAATCGTACTTACTGCACCAAGAATAAACAATGTCTATACAATCACTTTTCATGATTTATCTCATTCTACACTTAAATGTTTTATTTCAAAGAATGATGAACTTGAATTATGGCATAGGAGACTAGGACATTCTAGTGCTAAACGCATAGTAAAGCTTTCTAAAAATAAAGTAATAAAAGGTTTACAAAATTTGAATGGAAAGCTTTCTTCATTATGTTCACCATGCAAAAAAGGAAAGTTTACAAAATCATCTTTTAAAAGCAAAAATGTTATTTCTACTACTAGACCTTTACAATTATTACATATGGACTTGTTTGGTCCAATTACTACACAAAGTCTAGGAGGTAGAAAATATACGTTTGTTATTATTGATGATTATTCTAGATTTTGTTGGACATTGTTTTTAAATTCAAAATCTGATGCTTTTGATGAATTTGTAAAACTATTTTCACGTATTCAAAATGAACTTGATTTAAAAGTAAAATGCATTAAATCAGATCATAGAGGAGAGTTTGATAATGAAAAATTTATTTCATATTGTAATGAATATGGGATAAAACACGGATTTTCCGCTCCTCGCACACCACAGCAAAATGGTGTAGTGGAGAGGAAAAATAGAACACTTCAAGAATTAGGACGTACTATGCTTTGTGAATTTAAATTGCCAAAACATTTTTGGGCCGAAGAGGTTAGTACTGCATGCTATATTATTAATCGTGTCATGATTCGTCCTACATTACAATTAACTCCTTATGAAATTTATTTTCAAAGAAAAGCAAATGTATCTTACTTTAAAGTTTTTGGTTGTAAATGCTTTATTTTGAATACAAAAGATAACTTAGGTAAATTTGATGAAAAATGTGATGAAGGAATTTTCATTGGTTATTCTTCAACTAGCAAGGCCTATAGAGTTTATAATAAACGTACTAAAGTGGTTGAAGAAACTATTCTTGTGTAGAAAATACTAAAGTTGCAGGTAATGAGAAAAATGAAGAAGATGTGGAACAAAATCTGAGGAAAAATGATGACGATGATGAAGAAAAAGTAGGGAAAGAAGACGAAAAAGATGGTGAAGAAGAAGAAGAACAAGGATATGTACCTCCAACCGAGCTAAGGTTCTCAAAAGATCATCCACAAGAATTTGTTATTGGAGATCCATCAAGTGGGGTACGTACATGTTCTAGTTTACATGAAAGTTTTTCAAATTTATGTTTTGTCTCAAATATAGAACCAAAAGATGTTGCCACCGCTTTAAATGATGAATCTTGGTTTCTAGCTATGAATGAAGAACTTAACCAATTTGAAAGAAATAAAGTTTGGATTCTTGTAGATAGACCTAGTGACCATCCTGTGGTAGGAGTCAAATGGGTTTTTAAAAATAAATTAGATATTGACTCTAGGATCACTAGAAACAAAGCTAGGCATGTCGCGAAAGGATACAATCAAATTGAAGGGGTAGATTTTGATGAAACTTTTGCACCCGTTGCACGATTGGAAGCAGTTAGAATTTTTGTTGCATTTGCTAGTCATAAAAGATTTATATTATTGCAAATGGATATTAAAACTGCATTTTTAAACGGGTTGATTAAAGAAGAAGTTTATGTTGAACAACCCCCAGGCTTTATAAATGAAAAATTTCCTAATCGCGTGTATAGATTACAAAAAGCTTTGTATGGTTTAAAACAAGCACCACGAGCATGGTATGATAGATTGACCTTATATTTATTACAAAATGGTTTTAAAATGGGTGGTGTTGATTGTACACTCTTCATTAAGCAAGTTGATGATGATTTAATTGTTTTACAAATTTATGTTGATGATATTATTTTTGGAGCCACTAATGAAGAGTTATGTAATTATTTTGTTAAAATGATGGAAAGTGAATTTGAGATGAGCATGGTAGGAGAACTAAAATATTTCTTAGGATTTCAAATTATTCAAAAACATGATGAAATTTTTATAAACCAATCAAAATAATTACATGATGTTTTGAAAAGATTTGGATTTGAAAATCTTAAACAAGCTAGTACTCCTATGAGTGTCTCTTTAAAATTAGGGAAAGATGAAAGTGGAATATCCATAGATCAAACTTTATATAGAGGGATGATAGGTTCACTTTTATACTTAACCGCTTCTAGACCAGATATTATGTTTTCAGTTTGTTTATGTGCTAGATTTCAAGCCGATCCCAAAGAATCACATTTAAAAGCGGTAAAAAGAATTTTTAGATATTTAATTGGCACATCTAAACTTGGTTTGTGGTATCCTCATAGCGATGATTTTACTCTTTTTGGCTATTCTGATTCTGATTATGCCGGTTGTTCACTAGATAGGAAAAGCACTGGTGGCACTTGTCACTTTTTAAGCCCTTCACTCATTTCATGGTCGAGTAGGAAATAGAATTCTGTTGCCCTCTCAACCACCGAGGCCGAATACATCGCACTTGGTAGTTGTTGTCCACAAGCTCTTTGGATGAAACAAACTTTAGAAGACTTTAACATTAAACAACAAACTATAGAGCTATGGTGCGATAACAAAAGTGCAATTGATTTAACTTACAACCCGGTTCATCACTCTAGGTCCAAACATATTGACGTTAGATATCATTTTATAAGAGACCACATTAAAAATAATCAGATTAAAATTTCCTTCATTGGAACCGAAAATCAACTAGCCGATATATTCACAAAACCATTGCCAGATTCCCGGTTTTCAATGTTAAGGCTTGAATTAGGAATCCTAGATATTTCAAACTAAGCATATCCAATATGACAAATCAAGTTTAATAAGATAAAGAACAATTAAAAAACATCATTTTAAATCAAAACATAGAATTTGAATGACTTAACAAAAATTCTCACATCATTAATAATTCATACAAATTGTTCCAGAAAAACAGTAGAAATGAACATAAGATTAAGTTCAGTAAACAGAAAATGAAATCTGGATAAGTTCACTGTCGCCCAGGCGACAGTGAGTGTCGGAAAATTCCGACATCAGTCAGAAGCAGCAACCTGCTGGAAACTACTCAGAATCATCATATCCAGCCCCGCTACTTTCTGGACAGTCTTCTGAAGATCCACGTCTTACAACCTTTCCACATCGAGTCCGCCTAACCGATTGGCGTGGCGGTTCTTCATCTGGGACTTCCCATTCGACCGCTTCTTCAGGAGTAGGCTTTAACTTCAGTCCCTTCACCATAAATTTCATAAATTTCTGCAGTCTACTGCGATCTTTCTTCACTTCTTTCTTGTGTTCTTCAAATGAATCACGAAGATCATCTATAGCCTCTCATAGCATTCCTCCTCTAGGATTTGTAGGCTCTCTAATCTCTATTCCAGGATGAGGCTTTTTATGCGACTTCTTAACTTTCATGGTACCCGTATAGTATATTTCAGGAATACAATTATCTAAGTATGAATCTTGACTTATCCATTCATACTTCTTATAGAGAATACGTTGAATTATAGCCCCATTGGCAAAGTATGAACCTTCACCCATTTTGGTTGTTTTAATCTAATAACATAACGAATCTGGGCAAGGATGAGGTTCGCTACATCAAAGGGTTCCTTCTCTATTATAAAATATGTATACATCATCAACTGTGCTGTGATACTCCTTGTATCACCACTTTTTAGCATGACTGAGTTTCTCAATATGTCTTGGACTAAATAGGCATCAGGAGTGAGTGAAGAGACTTCTGTGATTAGGGTCCTCTTATTACTTCCATGTAAGCTCATGTTTACAAGAGTCCAATCTCTGTCCCTTCTATAACTTTCTACTATGTCTGGCATATGATCAATCATAAGAAGATCAAATTCATCTCTAAGATCAACATGTGTTATTTCCACTTGTTGACCTTGGATTCTCGATCGCACTCCCCCATCCAATTCAGTGTGTTTAGGGTCTTCCAAATGATTGTAAAACTCTCGGATCAAGACAGATGAGAACATATCTACTAAATTTACTGATAATATACCTGCATTAGCAAGAAGAGTGTAGATATGGTCGTGCTTAGGAGAGTCAAATTCAACATATTTTGAAACTCCAATTATTGCCTTCTCAATCCCCGGATACACTTGATATGAACTATGAGCATCTTCAGATATACTTTTACGAGCCTTAGAACTGGAAGTCATTCTGCAAACATAACAAAACTAAATTTAAGTTAATCACTGTTCTGTGCACTGGGACGATGTCGCCCAGGCGACATTGACTGTCGGAAAATTTCGACATTGATCCAGTGAGATTTTTCTATGTTTTTCAACATAGACTTCCAGATCTACTCAAAATCAAACTATATTTCTGTTAAATTTTTTATTCTCTATATCAACATCACAAGATCTAAACCCTCTTTTGAACACCAAGATCTAAAATGTCTAGATCTCCTAAAACTTCTACATTTTTTTTCTCTTCACAAAAACTCAATGAAAACCAAGAGAAATATCAAAATCACAAAAAAAATTTGAAAAATTTTAAACAAAACTTGAAAAATCCAAGTTCCTTACCTTAGATCTAGGGTTGTCGCCGCACTCCGACACCTTCCTCTCGCCTTCCAGTCCAGAAAATGAAGTACAATCGGGTTTGACTCAGTTTTTAGCCGCTTTTATACTTTTCGCTGTCGCCTAGGCGACAGTGAGTCTCGGAAAATTCCGACAGCTCCCAAATTTGATTTATCTTCAATTTTGATCTCTCTGATACTCTACACTAGTTATATGTCATTATTAATGCCACAACTCATGAATTGATGCCAAACCATGTGCTTTTTATTTTTTAAAAATGGCTATATACATGATTATATGATTTCATTTCCACTCTATCATAGTATTGCCACTCCTGCTAAGTGGTTTAGACTATTGAAAATTGTTTTCGCATGCCTCTAAGTATGAGAAATTGTTTATATATAATAATGAGCTATCACGTTCACTTCTTTTGATCCATACATATGTCTTTCTATTTAATATATACATGAATCATGTTTGCTTTAACATAATACAATATCATTTCATAAATACTACTTTCAAGCTTGATTTGTTAGCACAACCAAATATACACCATCTTTTGCGATTCAAGTGAATTCGGAGATCCTTGGTCAATTAAACATAAAACTATATATAAATATCTATACAAACTACAAAGTTAAGATATCACAAAATATGTGATCAACAAAAAGTTTAAATTGAGGACAATGATACTCCACCAAGCACTACTTACCCTCCTGATAAGTCTTAATAAGCATTGTGAGGTTGAGCACCTTGGAAATAATTGTAAAGTGTCTTGTGCAAAAGAAAAAATGGTATTCTATTCTTATTGTGCTATATCTTCAAGGTCAAAGTTGTTTTTATATGCTTATATTATGTTTTTATTCAAATGATCATGTAAACTAAATAATTTCATATGTTTGATCAAAGCAACACTTGTACACATCATTATGTTATATAAACCCTCATCTCATGAGAATTGGACCGAAAAGATTCCAAATTTCTATACACAATTGTGTCTTTCTATGATACTTTACAATGACATTAATCATGTTTAAGTTATTTTTTTTATTCCACTACTTCATATGGCTATACCATCTTTTCATGAGTTTATTCAATACTATGACATATTACTATTATTTCAAGACTTTCAATCATTTTCAACACAAGTGCTTTCGCCTACTCTTATTTTCTACATCCTATCTCTTCCCTTCAGAACTACTCATTCATTTCAAATTACCTTTTGTTAATACCAAAAGGGGGAGAATTATAAGTATATTCAAGAAATCAAAGAACAATTCCACCTAAATCTTCCACCTAAACAATACATCATTTCAATTTACTATAATATTTAGGGGGAGCATTCATTTAGGGGGAGCATTCATCTAGGGGGAGCTTACATTTAAGAGTAATATATCATGTTATTTTTATGCACACACCATATGTTAAAAACAACAACCTAAATAAACATGATTTCTTTTTATACGGATTTGTTATTATCAAAAGGGGGAGATTGTTGGAGCATGCGTTTCGCACTCTTCCAGTTTGATAATAACAAAATCCCGTTTGTATTTGATTCTATTTTTATTGATGGTGTGCAGGTAACATGTATGAGATGTTCACAATTCTGATTGGAGTTCAATTTGACTGTATGGAGAATTTCGATGTCGGAATTTTCCGATATCTACTGTCGCCCAGGCGACAGGACAGAAGTTACAGCAGCAGCCCGCACGGCAGCACGACGAGCAGCGGTTTGGCGCTGTCAAAATTCCGACAGTGATGTCGCCCAGGCGACAGGACAGAAGTTACAGCAACTGCCCGCACGTCAGCACGACGAGAAGCAGTTTGGCGCTGTCGGAATTCCGACAGCGATGTCGCCCAGGCGACAGTGAAAACTATAAATTGGCTCGTTTTGTTCGTGCATTCCAAGCATTAAGAATTCCAAGTCCTTTCCTGAGTGCATACGAACCAGAGAGCTCCAGAACCTCATCAACTCCCATTTGTGCTTAGAAGGTTTGAGATTGAAGATGAGATCGGGCGCGCTTCTACATCAACAATCATCTCGAGGCTTCAACCTTCCTTTCAGAGATCTGAATTTCTAGGGAGTTCTTCATTTCATTTTGTATTTTCATTTATATACATTTCACTTTGTATTGGTAGGGAAATCGTCTCTTTGTGCGTGACGTCTAAGTCCTTGCGTGGCTTAGGGGAAAATCGCTTCCTTGTGCGGAGCGTCCAAATCCTTGCGTGGCTTGGTAGGAAATTGTGGCCTTGTGTGCTACGTCTAGATCTTGAGAAGATCTAGAGGATAGGCTTGGGCTTGGTCTAGGAAGAGATAAGTGATAGCCTTCCGATCCTTGGGAGAATGATTGGTAAACACAAAAATTGTTAAAAGTTTATTATCATATTTGTGCCTTGATCTTAAGCATTGTTAAGATCATTTTTATTGTATGTGAATTTCATGATTAAAAAATTATGACTTTTCTTTAATTGCAAATTTGGTTGCCTGATCTTTAACTTAGAAATTTGTGTTTGAATTAATTTAAAAATTACATTGGTTTGAAATTTTTATAAGTAATTTTTAGAAAAGTAAAATTTGTTTAAAAATTCTTAAGTTAAAAATTATAATTTAAACACACCCTTATTGACCCCCCCCCCCCTCTAAGGGCGCCACAAGGTCCAACACGAGTACGTTGGACATATAAATTTCGAATCAATGAAATTTGATAAAATTTGATCTATTACCTAAGAAAAATATTTTATCTAATATTAGATACGAAATTTGTATCCACTCTAATTTGCAAGAAAATATTTTAAGAACATGAAAAAATATATACACCATTGTATTTTATTTATTCTAATATTTGTGACTCAAATTGTCAAAGTGATAGAGATGGATATAAGTATATTGTAAAATTCACATATTACTTCAAAAAAAAAACCTTTTTACATTTATTTATTAAAAAAAAATTATTTATTTTAAAAATAAAATAAAGCCGTCCGAAGTTGAAAATCAAATGAGTTTCACTAGGAAAAAAAATATTTTCAATCTAGAAAATCGATCTTTTGGATTCTTAAAGTGTGGGGGTACTGATCTAAAGTCTTTATTCTCAAACTAAAATTGATAGGTCTTAAAATGGTCAATTTTATTTTTATGACTCCGCTAATTATAGTGCAAATGCGCTTTTCATTACTAATTATCAAGTAAATGAAATTTCTAATAATATTATTTGAGAAGCCCGTGATGCGGTCTATCGTGAAAATAAAATAAAAGATCACATATTAACCTTCAAGTATAGTCATACTTCACATTTACTTGTCAATTCTCTTGCTTATTGGTAGTTTTAATTGATTCTGATATATCTTGTTATACCATCCATAAAGGCCTAGGGGTGCGTCTAGAGAAAACTCCACTGAAGAGAGATGGGGTCAACGGTCAACACGCAATCGCTCGAATCGAAGAAACCGAGCCCGTCATTCCCGCCGCCAACCGCCAGGAACAGAGCGCGCGGAGAACAAACCGCAAGCACGCGCGCTACCGCACGCACGGTAGCGCACGGGCAGCGCCCCCCGTCGCGGGGGAACGACCCCGCCGCACACCCTCGGGGTGCGGCTCGCGCGGAGCCGCACCCTACAAGGGGTGCGGCCCAGCCACACCCCTCAAGGGGTGCGACCAAGCCGCACACGCAAGGGGTGCGGCCAAGCCGCACCCCCCTTGGGGGTGCGGCCCAGCCGCACCCCTCAAGGGGGTAAGGGGTGCGGCCAAGCCGCACCCCCCTTGGGGGTGCGTTCCAGCCGCACCCCTTGGCGGGTGCGGCCAAGCCGCACCCCCCTTGGGGGTGCGGCCCAGCCGCACCGCCCATAGGGTGCGGTCCGGCCCCCTCCCCTCGCCTTTTTCCGTAGGGGGCTCGCAAGGGGCCCTGCCATAGTCGCGCCCCCTCGTCAGGTGCGTCGGATCCCAATTTCTATTCGGGGGACAACTCCCCGCTCCACCGTTCGCTCAGAATGCCCCCGCGCTTACGCTTGCTCAGAACGCCTCCAAGCGCGTTCAAAGCACCTCCATGTTCGTCGCGCGCTCAGAACGCTTCTGAGCGCGCTCAGAACGCCTCCGCGCTCACGCGCGCTCAGAACGCCTCCAAGCGCGTTCAAAGCGCTTTCATGTTCGTCGCGCGCTCAGAACGTTTCTGAGCGCGCTCAGAACGCCCCCGCGCTTACGCGCGCTCAGAACGCCTCCAAGCGCGTTCAAAGCGCTTCCATGTTCGTTGCGCGCTCAGAACGCTTCTGAGCGCGCTCAGAACGCTTCTGAGCGCGCTCAAAGCATTCTCACTTTTTGTCTTTCCGACAGTCTCACTTTTTGTCTTTCCGACAGTCTCACTTTTTGTCTTTCCGACTGTCTCACTTTTTGTCTTTCCGACTGTCTCACTTTTTGTCTTTCCGACTGTCTCACTTTTTGTTTTTCCGGCGTGCTCACTTTTTGTCTTTTCGGCGTGCTCACTTTTTGTCTTTCAGGCTTCTCACTTTTCAGGAACGGCCAGTCGCCTTTTTCGCCTCCAACAGAACTGCCCGAGCCGCCCAAGCTGCACGAAGGGCAAGGTGGTCATTTACGAAAAATGGCGATCCGTGTGCCCCAAATCGGAAAATATGATTCGTCCACCAAGCATTTATGGAAACTGCCAACGGCAAAATTACCGGACCGCCCCCAGCTAAAGCTATAAAAGGAGCCCCAGGGCTTCATTTGAAAGGACCTTGACTTCTGGACCCGGGAGAGCCCCTTGCAGACTTTTGCGGAATTCTCCTTCGGCGCTTGAAGATCTCCCTCGTGGGCTTAAAGATCTTCGTCATCCTGAAAGGCGACTAGCCTTCTCACTTTGGAAAGGCGACTAGCATTCTCAGAAGGAAAAGGCGACTAGCCTTCTCACTTCCGAAAGGCGACTAGCATTCTCAGAAGGAGAAGGCGACTAGCCTTCTCACTTCCGAAAGGCGACTAGCATTCTCAGAAGGGAACAAGACTTAGTTTTTTCGAGAGGTGACCTATCACCCTCAAAGCTCTCTCTCTCCCTCTCTCCGAGTATTGTAACGAGCAGCGGCCTGTCGCGCTCGAGTTCTAGTTTCCAAATTGTAACCCCCAGAAGATAGTGAAGTTTGGTCGGCACAGCTCCGGCCGCGTGGTTTTTCACCCTTTCCGGGTTTTCCACGTTAAAAAGTCCATGTGTACTCAGCAAATCTCTAATTGACTGTTTGCGCGCTTAGTTCGCATACGAGCTAAGGTGGTTCAAGTGAACCGGTCTACCAAGAGCCCTAAGCGTTCCGCAACAGTTTGGCGCCGTCTGTGGGAAAGTTCCCAAAAACTCTCTGAAGGCCAACTGCAATGGCAAGAAAGAGTGCTCGCACTACTGAAGGATCAATGCCGGAGGGGCGCGTCGACCCAGCTCCCTCCCACTCGCTTATCAATGCACCTCCCGGGGAGGAGGCAGTGCCTTCTCCCGTAGCTGGGCTGGAAGTGCGCATGCAACATATTGAAGAACACCAAGCCGAGATGTTGGCTCTCGTACGGAATCTCGGGGCTCCTCAAGTCCCGATTCAACCGCCGGTCCTGAACGCACCGCCACCCCCAGTTCCGAACCATGCCCCGAACGAGGAGGCCGTTCGAGAAGGAGAAGCCTCGGAAGGGTTCTCCGACGCAGCAGGCTCCGTTCAACCTGCTCCGCCGGCCAGGGGGCCAGAAACTGATCACCATCGCCCAGGAGGAGTTGTCCCCGGTCGAGCGGAAGAAAGAACTACGCGAGAGGAGATACGCAATATGGTAGCAGAAGAGTACGACCAGGCAAGGTGACACGCAGCTCTCGCCCATCGTCCCGCGAATCACGACTCCCCACTATCGCCTCAAGTCTTGGCCCATCCAGCTCCAAACGGGTTCAAGCTTCCCAACATCGAAACATTCGACGGGACGGACGACCCATTGGAACATGTCAATCACTTCACCACCATCATGAGGATTTACTGCGCCCCTGATCAGCTCCTCTGTCAGGTGTTCCCGACAACCTTGAAGGGGCAAGCGCGCACTTGGTTCCACTCCCTGCCGAATGGGGCCATCAACAACTTCACAGAAATGGCGCAGCAGTTCGTGGATCAATTCATCGCCAACCGCAGAATCGTCCGAGATCCCTCCCATCTCTCAGGGATCCGCCAAAACAATGGAGAGACACTCAAGGATTTTTTCCGACGCTTCACTACGGAGGCCCGACAAATCCGAGGAGTTGACCCTGAGCTCCTGCGGGGAGTTTTCCTTGGAGGAATCCGCCCAAGTGGATTTTACTCAGCTCTAATGAGAGAAACCGTACCAAGCTATCCCGACCTCGTTCAGCGAGTCGAGGCCCAGATAGATGCAGATGAGGCAATTGAAGCGCACCGCCGACAGTTCGAGGGGAGTTCAAAGAGGAAGAAAGAGGAGTCGCTGCCGCAGACAGTTCCCAATAAGAACAACAAGCGTCACGACAACTCCAGCCGAGGACGAAGATCTCACCAACATCAGGACTACACTCCCCTGAACACAAGCAGGACTAACGTTCTCCTTGCCATCCATGATCATCCCTCTCTCCAGAGGCCTAGGGATCTTGCACCAAATTCCGGAGACCAATCCAAATACTGCGACTTCCATCGAGGCCGCAGACACAAAACAGAAGATTGTTCGCGACTGAGCGCAGAGATCGAACGATTCGCACGTCGGGGACTCCTTGAAAAATTTCTCCAAACCAAGGATCCTGAATCAACAAGTCAAGAATGATCCAGCAGGGGAGCAATCCCCAAAGGGACAGTCCCGAAGAATAGCATGTTCTATGTCTGACGTATCTACTTGTATCTCGTGTAACAAACAAATATCATTCTATTTATTACTCTTCATCAAGCACCCAAACCTCCAGCGTCATTTTCAATTGTACTGTCTCTCCCAGCACAGAGTGTTCAGATTGTCCGACAATGGACTCTGCCCTCTCCCAGAATAGAGTGTTCAGATTGTCCGACAATGGACTCTGCCCTCTCCCAGAACAGAGTATTCAGATTGTCCGACAAAGGACTCTGCCCTCTCCCAGAACAGAGTGTTCAGATTGTCCGACAACGGACTCTGCCCTCTCCCAGAACAGAGTGTTCAGATTGTCCGACAACGGACTCTGCCCTCTCCCAGAACAGAGTGTTCAGATTGTCCGACAATGGACTCTGCCCTCTCCCAGAACAGAGTGTTCAGATTGTCCGACAAAGGACTCTGACCTCTCCCAGAACAGAGTGTTCAGATTGTCCGACAAAGGACTCTGCCCTCTCCCAGAACAGAGTGTTCAGATTGTCCGACAATGGACTCTGCCCTCTCCCAGAACAGAGTGTTCAGATTGTATGACAAAGGACTCTGACCTCTCCCAGAACAGAGTGTTCAGATTGTCCGACAAAGGACTCTGCCCTCTCCCAGAACAGAGTGTTCAGATTGTCCGACAACGGACTCTGCCCTCTCCCAGAACAGAGTGTTCAGATTGTCCGACAACGGACTCTGCCCTCTCCAAGAACAGAGTGTTCAGATTGTCCGACAATGGACTCTGCCCTCTCCCAGAACAGAGTGTTCAGATTGTCCGACAATGGACTCTGACCTCTCCCAGAACAGAATGTTCGGATCGTCCGACAAGAGACTCTGACCACTCCTATAACAAGTGCTTGTATATGTCATACAAAAACGTCGAGCTCTTCCGAACAGAACGACCGGGTGTCCCAAAGTAGAGGCTCTGATATTTTTCAAAGGACCCAACGTCCACCAGACGCGAGAGCTCGCTCTCCTCCCCCAGTGACCTCATTACTACAACACAAAGCATCCGCACTTCGCCCTCATGTTAGGTCACGGTGCGAAGCGTAAGCCCTTCGCAGAAACTTTGGGGGTCCTAAAATTGGTCCTATTCAAGTCCGCGATCTTCGGTACTAACGCCCGACAACACACCTTGCGCACCTCGCCTCAGCGCTGATTGGGAACCTCGCCTCAGTGCTGCTTCGTCGCATCGCTCTCAAGCTACTCAAGCTTCAACGCTGAACGGCAAGCTCGTCACAATCTCCAACACAATCACAGGGCGACCAGCTCGCAACCGAACAAAGCGAGATATAAATTTTTCCCACAACAAGAGCCAAGCAACGGCTTTCGGAAAGCACGCACGACAACAGGCTCATCGTTGCGCAAGTCGCAACAGCTTACCTCTGACATGGTACAACGCGTCGCTCGAATATGACGAGGGTCGGAATTGCCGCAGAAAAATCAAAAACCTCCGAACTCCTCCACGCCGAAACTCGGACTCCGAAGGTTTGGGGGGCTTATGTTATACCATCCATAAAGGCCTTGGGGTGCGTCTAGAGAAAACTCCACTGAAGAGAGATGGGGTCAACGGTCAACACGCAATCGCTCGAATCGAAGAAACCGAGCCCATCATTCCCGCCGCCAACCGCCAGGAACAGAGCGCGCGGAGAACAAACCGCAAGCGCGCGCGCTACCGCATGCACGGTGGCGCACGGGCAGCACACCCCGTCGCGGGGGAACGGCCCCGTCGCACACCCTCGGGGTGCGGCTCGCGCGGAGCCGCACCCTACAAGGGGTGCGGCCAAGCCGCACCCCACTTGGGGGTGCGGCCCAGCCGCACCCCCCTTGGGGTGCGGCCAAGCCGCACCCCCCCGGGGTGCGATTCAGCCGCACCGCCCATAGGGTGCGGTCTGGCCCCTTCCCCTCGCCTTTTTCCGTAGGGGGGCTCGCAAGGGGCCCTGCCATAGTCGCGCCCCCTCGTCAGGTGCGTCGGATCCCAATTTCTATTCGGGGGACAACTCCCCGCTCCACCGTTCGCTCAGAACGCCCCCGCACTTACGCATGCTCAGAACGCCTCCAAGCGCATTCAAAGCACCTCCATGTTCGTCGCGCGCTCAGAACGCTCACTACAACAAACTGCACCTGTTGTAAGGACTGAAATATAACTAAAACATAGTTTGTTACTAATAGTTATATTTAGTAACAAATATTTTTTTTGGTTACAAAAAAGTAAATTTTTGTAACGAATATTTTAAAGTTTGTTACAATAATAATTAATTCGTTACTATAACTGTAAGTATTTGTAACAACATTAATGTTACGTTACAAATAGAAAACTTTTCTCACAATAAGTATCAATTGTAACCACATCATGAAAGTTTTTTGTGACAAAGACATTGTCCTTACTAATAGTAATATTTTATTATTAAAGTTTTGTTACAAAAAATATATCATATTTTATTTTCAATTTTTGTACTATTTTATTATCAAAGTTTTGAATTATTATTAAAAAAAATTTATATGCGCGACAGTACCCCGCCTCGATAGTGCTCTAATGCGGCGACAGTACTCCTACAGCTCGCAAACATCCATGCGCGGCTGTCGCAGATATGTGGTACTATTGCGACAAGTATGTATTTTTGCGCGTACGGGGTTTTTTATAAATCTTTAACTTTTTATAAAAGTTTTTCTGCCTCTCTCCCATGCAGCTCTATCTCTCTCTCACATGAATGAATGAAATATACGGATGAAAATTTTCCTCCATAAAATTTTGAACAAAACAAAAATTAAAACTAAAATATATTAAATGTAAAAATGAATGCAAATTAATATGACATCAATTTTTTAATATAATTTTGGAATTAAAATAAAATCACGCACGAACCCGCGTGCATGCAAATGCACTCTTGCGCGCACGCAAATGCACTCTCGCGCACACGCAAATGCACTCTCGTGCGTGTAGATTTCCTTTTTTCGCTTGAGAGCTAGCGCATATTGCATGTGTCGGGGCTCAAACACAGACACATGCACACACACAAACACGGATAACCAAACACACAAACATCCATTTGAGAGCTGTAGCAATGTCTTTCAGACGTGTATAAAATTTTATATAAAGTTTTTATATAAAACTTTACGAGCAGCTCCGCACGGGCTTCGCCCATGCTCGCTGACTCTTAGCGGATTGCGCCGCATTCGAGCGGGTTGTGCCCGCATTCGAGCGGGCTGTGCCCGCATTCGAGCGGGCTGTGCCCGCATTCTACAGTACCCGGCCGGCGACGGCGGGCTTCGCCCGCAACATATACATATGAGTACTCAAAATGACCGTAAAAAAATATACATCAATATTTTATAATTATTTATTTCAAAAACATTTATGTTTTAACAAAAAATCATTTTAAAGTAAGTCATTTTCAAAAGTTTAAAAATATTTTTATATAAAGTTTTTATAAAACTTTAAAAACCTCTTTATATAAGTTTTTCTTCCTCTCCCCCTCTCTGTTACATGAATGAAATATATGGAGGAAAATTTTTCTTCATAAAATTTTGCAAAAAAAATATCCAATAATTAAAAACATTAAATTTAAAATGAATGTCAATTTGACATTAATTTATTAACATAATTTTAGCATAAAAATAACTACCGTGCACAGGCCCCGCACGCACGCAAAGACACTCCCGTGCGCACGTGCGACCACCTCCGAGCACAAGGGCACGCACGGCGCGGGCTCGGGAGAACATTTTTGGCCCGAGAGAGTATTTTTTCGGGCGGGCACGTGTTTTTTTCACTCGGCGCACGTTTTTTGCCCGAGCTCACGTTTTATGCCCAGTCGCACGTTTTGCACTTGCATGCATTTTTGACCGGACGCATTGTCTCCCAAGCGCGCATTTTCGCTTGGTAGCGCGTTTTTACCCTGACACGCATTTTCGAATCATCGGCACTCATTTTCTCCAAGGTGTATTTTATCCCAATCACGCATCTTTTTGCGGACGTGCATTTTTCACACAGATGCAAGTTTTTGCCAGAGCGCGCATTTTTCTTACAGGCGCGCGCGAGATGACTAAAAAATATCGTAACATTAAAGATATCGCTAATTGTTTCACCAAACCCAGCTGCACGTACAGTTTCGTCATCTTCAATTTTTTCGTCGACTTTGTCACGCCATCATGTTATCTCATTACATGTCATATCGATTGCTAGAAGACACGTGGTTTAATGAAATAGATATAAAGAAAGTCATAAATACATGTCATATCGATAAATAAAACATGTGGTTCAATAATTAAGCTAACATTAATTACTTTTTAAATAAGATTGACTTTTAAGTCTAGACATAGACATGTATGTGGTACTATTGCGGCATAAGAATTTTCGCGCGCGCGGGGTTTGCGAGCTGCAGGAGCGTCGTCACATTGGGACAGTAGTACTATTGAGGCAGGGGTAACGTCACATTGGCACAGACGACACTGACAGACACAGACACCAACACACACACACACACGTAGATAGACGACACAGACAGACATAGATAAATGGCACATACAAACACAGACAAACAAACAAAGTCACACAGACACAAACACAGACACACATGCATGCAAACACAGACATAGGCACACAGACACCGACACACACACAGAGATAGACACAGACACAAACACAAAGCCGGACACAAACACAAACACACACAGACACAAACACACACATACACAAACACACACATAGCCACAAAGACACACACACACACATAACCACGAACACACACATAGACACACAGGCACGGACACAACACGGACACAGACACACATAGACGCACACATGCACAGACACACATAGACACACAAACACACAGACGCAAATACAGACACAGACAGACACATACACGCAAACACAGACACAGACACAAACACATACACACACATACGTAGACTGACACAGACACACACAATCACATATACACACACAGTCACACACACAGACACAAACACATACATACACACACACACACACACACACACACACACACAAACACACAGACATACATAGACACACAAACACACACATAGCTACAAACACACAAACACAGACATTAAAATTTTTTTATATTAGCTTCGCATTTTGAAAAGCTTCATTTTTAATCTGATCTTGCCATAAAAATATAATAGTTAATACAAAGACATTAAAATTAGGGTGATGTTAAAGGCAAACCAGAATTGGCTATTGGCAAATCAATTTCTATGAGTTATTACGCGCCTTTTGAAAATACGTCTTGTACATGCATTTTTAGGAAAATTGTTCAACACAAAAATTGTTCATCTCGTCTAGATCTACAATTTTCGTGTTGAACACTTTTCGTAAAAATGCACGCAAAAGGCGTATTGTCACTCTGATTAACTATAGTGAATTTTTTAAAAATACGTCTTGTGCGTGCATTTTTAGGAAAAGTGTTCAACACAAAAATTGTAGATCTCGATGAGATCTACAATTTTTGTGTTGAACACATTTCCTAAAACTGCATGTACAAAGCATATTTTCAAAAGGCGCGTAATAACTCTTAGAAATTGGTTTGCCAATAGCCAATTCTGGTTTGCCTTTAACACCACCCTAAAATTATGGAGGGAACTTAAAAACTTTCCCCCCAAAATTTACTCAGGGCTAATTTATTCCAACAATTCTCAATCTATATACTCCCTCTCACATTTAGGTCTCGCATCGGCTCTTTGCTCGCGCGATTCTCTTCTTCCCGGCGTGCACAGGCGGACAAATCACTAGCGACATCGTGAGATTCTCTTCTTCCATCTCCCAGCATGACTCGCGATTCTCGCCTCCTTCGTCGATTCGCCTGTAGTCCTGAGCATCAGCCGCACCCGTCGCATACATTTCCGTCTCCATTTCCTCTCTCACGCTCGGAACTCCCCAGCGACATCAGATTTTGGCTCCTTCTTCGATGCTGAAACAGCCGCCTCGCCAACGCCTGTCGTCATCGTAACCCATTGTCACCGTCCGACAGCATTTCTTCCAAAGCGACTCAAAAAGACTACCTTTTGGCGGCGCTACCTTTGCCCTTATTTCTTCCCGGATCTAGGTCCTCACATTCGCTAGCACTGCAGGTATCTTCTTCGGTTCTTCCTTCGATTACCCACTTCTTCTTTCGATTTTCTGGAGTAAAAAGTCAAATTTCTGATTCTACTCAGCAGAGCCATCATTTGGATCTTCAATTTAGGGCTTGGATTTAGCTCCCGGTAATTTAGGGCTTCAATTTCTGATTTTTCTCTAGATGGAAGAATTAGAAGTTTTGATGATTTTTTGTTGCTTTTGCCTGTAGCTTTATCATTGTTCAGTTCTAACCTTGGCCAACCATGTACCAATCATGGATTAGTACATGATCTTTGTATTTCTTTATTTTTTGAAGTAAAAAAATATGCACGCATCTCCAAGTCCTTGATGAACTTCTCCTGACATGGTAACCCATGATTTTGGCCTAATTTTGCACCGACAGATGAGAAAATTGCTTGAGTTACTTTGAAAGTACCAAAACATGATTAAAAAGAAATAAAAAGATGACTGCAGTTGAGAGTACCAAAATGCTTTCTGTTGTCGTTACTTTATTCCCAAAGTAATTAACTCCTCTACATTGCAGGCGCTGGAGGGGACGCTTGATCTTCATCATCTCTTCAACAAATTCAACATCATCTCTTCAACATCATCTCCTGCTCCCCTCAGTGTAATCTAGCTACCGTTCTCTCCTGTTACAAGTGCATGGAATACTTATTTCAGCAAGGATATATAATATCTGTCTGCGTCATGAGTAATATGCATGAATTAATTAGTAAATAAGTTATATTATCAATAAATGAGTTATAGAGCAGCAGCTAAGTTATCGATACAAAAAAAACTATTCTTATTTTCCATAAAAACTAGTATTGCATGGGATGTGAGATGAGAAACAGAAGAATTGCTGGGCAAATCTCCTTTGGCAGAAAGTTATTTGCAACTCCAATATAATTTCTCTACACGATAAATTATATTGGAGTTTGAGAATATCTTGATTATGTTTGCAGCCTCCTGCCTGCCAAAGCAGAGGAAGCCCAGCTATTCTCTTTTCATTTCAGAACTTCTTTTGATTTGAAGGGAGAACTTCTTGAGCAGCAGCTGGGTAAAATGCCAGGCAATGCACAATCTCTCCTCGCTTACGGGTTGGAGGAATCAAAATTTCTGGGTGGTTTCTTAAGATAGCATTGTTTGTCAGTTTGCTTCATCAGTCTTTTTATTATAATGGCAGATCAATTCAACTCTTTGTTCATATCATCACCTAAAAAAGTAGATGAAGGTAAGGCTTGGCAGAAGGGAAGCAACTGTAGTGATCATGATAGGCCATAACTGTTGTGATGCAAACATACATTCTATGACTGTAGTCTTTTTGTCCAAACTCACCGGAGCAAAAACGCCGCACCAAACGGAGCCATAGACATAATATTTGATGTCTCCACCATATTGATCCAAATAACCCTTAACCATCTAACATATAACTATATAAGTTGTAAATGACATTCCTATATTCACCAATTCATCCAAGAACTTGATTTTTTTTAATAACATGATATTAATAGCATTGCATATCACCATTTCTCTATATTATCTAATTGTGCTTTTGGATCATAGCAAAATTGATTTAAGGCGGCATTTTTTCTCTCCTCTGGAACATCAGCAGAACCTAGAATACATCTATCTTCGGATAAGGTATATTTAATTAATGCTAGATTTGTGTAAGTCTTTAAATTTCAATTACATAATTATAATTATTTTATAAATATATGCAGTTTATGAGGGTTATGTCTCTTATTCGTGGACAAAACTCAAACAATGAGACCACTTCTAATGATACACCTCAAAACAAATCATAATACAAGAGTTAACCCCGAAGAAGGTAATAAAAATTGACGTGAATTGTGTACTAATATCTGAATTACTTTGAAAAACTAATTAATGCAATTGATAGCAGGTGATCAAGGAGAAAATTGATGACGACATATCTTTAGGCTAATATTGTAGGTGTTGTCTGCAGGCCTTGACTTGTACTTGAAGCATCAAGAAGGGAATGATTATATGATGCAAGAGTATACCATGCTTGTGTGTGGATCAAACACCATGTTATGAAGGTACTAGTGACATGTTATTGTAGGCATATGTGGATGTTGATAGAACATGATATACTTAGTTATTGAAAATTTGATTTGTCTGAAATTTTTCTGGATATGGTGATGGTGTTTGTTCTGATAATGTTAGGTTTCAAGTTGTTATTCACTTCATGATTGATTTTTAATTAATTGATTATTAATTTGCAAGCATTTGGGGGCGGTTTATTTTTATTGATTTTGCAAGCATTGATGATGGATTTTGTATTTGTTCTGATATAGTGGAAGGAGTTCTGGAGGGGTATGGGTGAGAAAAGAGTCGGCTGGAAGAGAATCCAGAGACTGGAGCCTGGATATTGTTCTGGCACTAGGCTGAAACGAGAAGGTTGGATGTTGTTCTGGACTAAAGAGAAGGTTGGCGTGAAAAGGAGAATTAGAGTTAATGGGGGTGGGGAGATATGGTTGAATGTGTGCGAGGGGTTGGGAGGATGTCCATGTATGGGAATGTGAGGGGCAATTTAAGTGGAGGAAAACTAAAGGCGGCAATTATGGTCTTCTTCTTTTGTGTAGTGGGGGTAAGATAGTTATAGAGTGGGTATAGCTAATGGGTAGTTAATGGAGATAGTTATGGATAATTATGGTGTTTATGTGGAAGTTACAGGTAGTTACACAGGTAGTGGGATAAGAGGAGTTGGTGGTGGAGGGTGGGCAATTTTATGTGGGCTGCATTTTTTTAAAAGAAAAACTGCAACATTGGCGGCGTTTTAAAGAAAACGCCGCCAATGCTCCTGCATTTTTTTTTAAAAATGCCTAGTATTGGTGGTGTTTTTTTTAAAACACCGCGGCTATTGGCGGCGTTGTTTTTAAAAAATGCCGCCGATTCCTGTTGTCGCGCGCTTTTTTAAAAAACGCCACCGATTCTTGTAGTCGCGCGCTTTCCAAAAAACGCCGCAAAATTCTTTCGCGGCGATCCATACCGCGATGTTTTTTGTCCAGATTTCTGTCCAGATTTCTTAGAGAAATTGGACAGATTTCTTAGAGAATTCTGGACAGTTTCTCCTACAGAAATCTGTACAACTTTCTCTAAGAAATCTGAAGTGAAATCTATCCAGATTTGAGTTCCTTCAGTTTCACCTAATGCAGGGGATGGTGGATGTGTGTGAGTTTGTCTAGCTGCCTTTCTCATTTCAAGTAAATCATGCCCATTTATTGGACTCGTGGAAACAATTTTACTTATGCAAATAGATTCACATAAGTTGCATGCATAGTTTGGCCAATTAGACTTGCTATAATTGATTTCTGACATGTTAATGTGCTTCATATTTTGTTTGCTAAACAAACTTGTTGATTTCAATTTCTGCTTCATGTTAGAGTATGCATTTATTGATCATAGCTTTGCTTGGGTAAAAATCAGAAGCAAACACATTATTAATGTGTCAATTTCTTGTTCTAATATTTTTTTTCTGAAAACTCAACTCGTTTTTATGAATGAAGATAAATATGTCAGTGGCGTGCTTCACCTTTTTTCCTTTATTTATTTTCTGAAAACTCAACTTGCTTAAATGTTTTTGTTGGTGCATTAAAAGTTTGTAGTCTTTTATTTACAGGTTTCATTCTTGCGATCAAATCATTCTAGGATTCGGACATATGGATCATCTGCGCCAACATATAGAAATACAATTATATACTGTGGGGCTGAGATATTGTTACTTGAATGGGAATGCAGATCTGTCCGCTTGGTAATTTAACTCATGCTATGAGTCCCCCCCCCCCCCCCCCCCCCCCCTCTCCGTCTTATGCATTTTTGAATGCTTTACCTAATAAAGAGGATGCATGAAATTTGTATTTTTGGTTTTTCTACATTCTCTTTATTATAGCTGCTCATAGGGATAGCTGATGGAGGTATCAAAGCATGAAATGTTGATGCTAAGAGAGTTGTCTGTGATCTAAATACCACTCAAGAATTCCCAAGGTTCTTTACTAGATAGTTTCTGAACATAATATGTGAAATTTCTTCTTATCACTTTAGCGTTGCAATGAAGTGTTGTGGACTCGAAGTGTAGCCCAGTTGAACCAATTTTTGTCTTTGCTTCTGCATCTAGGCGGTATTTACTTCACCGACTCTTTTCTTTTAGTTTCAAAAAAAATTCACATAAAAACTACAGCTAATACCTCCTTTAGTAACTTCTAACATTCTTTGGTTCCGCATGTGAGTCTCCAACATGAGAAATGATCAAGTACTCTTTTTAAAAGTACAAGAAGCATAACATTAGTAGTTGTGCCTGATTCATCTCCATTCTGAACCTGTTTCAGCCTTCCAAGAAGGAAGTTAATAGAAGAGAAAAAAATCAGGAGTTCATATGCTTAGATAGATCATGTATGTTGTCTCTTGTTTTATCTTCTTTGAATGGCCCTTTTGGTAAAAATAGCTCAGGCTTAAAGTAAATTCTATAGCAGGAGTAAAAAGGCCTTTGAAAGTTCTATAGCAGTTTGAAAGTATGCCTTTGAAACCTGTAGGACTTTCCCCGTAGCTTGCTCTGGTGGGAATAGATGTTGATTAAGTACTATTTTTCCCCTCAAATTCAAATGATTAGTTCTGTATTGAATTAATGACCATTTTTCTGAATTGAATTTTGTGATCTTAATTGCTCTCTTTTATTTGTAGGGTGCTCGAGCATTGACCGGCAAGTGACGAAAGATTCATTAGTCAGAAAGTGATGGACGATTCATTTTTCGAAAAATGACGGAAGATTTATTAGAAACATGTTGATCTTGTAATGTAATATTGTATTATTTTAGAAGAGATGATAATAACTTGTACTCTATGTAATACATTTTGGTGTGAATAAATACATGTTGATCTTGTTACAAAATATTAAATATATGTGTGTTTTCAAGATTATTATTTGTCATAAAATCTCAGGTACACAAAAAATAGAAATGGAATATTATTGATATATAAATGAATTGGCTATAGTAAGAAGAATGGAAAACAAATGTAATGATTTTTTCGTTACTATTGTTTAATCTATTGTAACGAAATATTATTTATTATACTTTATTGTAACGAATTTAGTTTATTTTTAGTGAGGAAAAAATAAAACATTTGTAACGAAATAGTTTTAATCGTAACTATTTTTTTGTGAGGAAAAAATAACATTCGTAACGAAATAATATTTATTGTGACCAATTTATTGTGAGGAAGAATCTCTTTTTGGTGAGAAAGTATCATTTGTTACAATTAATTTATTTGTAACGAAATGCATACATTCATTACAATAACCTTTAGCGTCGAGCTTTAGAGGAGGACCGTTACTTAAAGTTTTTTTCATTACCAAAGAGTTTTTGTAACGAATTTTGGCACTTATTGTAACGAATTAGGTCCTTACTATAAGTGCAGTTTGTTGTAGTAGCTTCTGAGCGCGCTCAGAATGCCTCCGCGCTCACGCGCGCTCAGAACGCCTCCAAGCGCGTTCAAAGCGCTTCCATGTTCGTCGCGCGTTCAGAACGTTTCTGAGCGCACTCAGAATGCCCCCGCTCTTACGCGCGCTCAGAACGCCTCCAAGCGCGTTCAAAGCGCTTCCATGTTCGTTGCGCGCTCAGAACGCTTCTGAGCGCGCTCAGAACGCCCCCACGCTCGCGCGCGCTCAGAACGCCTCCTAGCGCGTTCAAAGCGCTTCCATGTTTGTTGCGCGCTCAGAACGCTTCTGAGCGCGCTCAAAGCATTCTCACTTTTTGTCTTTCCGACTGTCTCACTTTTTGTCTTTCCGACTGTCCCACTTTTTGTCTTTCCGACTGTCTCACTTTTTGTCTTTCCGACTGTCTCACTTTTTGTCTTTCCGACTGTCTCACTTTTTGTCTTTCCAGCGTGCTCACTTTTTGTCTTTCCGGCGTGCTCACTTTTTGTCTTTCAGGCTTCTCACTTTTCAGGAACGACCAGTCGCCTTTTTCGCCTCCAACAGAACTGCCCGAACTGCCCGAGCCGCCCAAGCTGCACGAAGGGCAAGGTGGTCATTTACGAAAAATGGCGATCCGTGTGCCCCAAATCGGAAAATATGATTCGTCCACCAAGCATTTATGGAAACTGCCAACGGCAAAATTACCGGACCGCCCCCGGCTAAAGCTATAAAAGGAGCCCCAGGGCTTCATTTGAAAGGACCTTGACTTCTGGACCCGGGAGAGCCCCTTGCAGACTTTTGCGGAATTCTCCTTCGGCGCTTGAAGATCTCCCTCGTGGACTTAAAGATCTTCGTCATCCTGAAAGGCGACTAGCCTTCTCACTTCGGAAAGGCGACTAGCATTCTCAGAAGGAAAAGGAGACTAGCCTTCTCACTTCCGAAAGGCGACTAGCATTCTCAGAAGGAGAAGGCGACTAGCCTTCTCACTTCCGAAAGGCGACTAGCATTCTCAGAAGGGAAAAAGACTTAGTTTTTTCGAGAGGTGACCTGTCACCCTCAAAGCTCTCTCTCTCTCTCTCCGAGTATTGTAACGAGCAGCGGCCTGTCGCGCTCGAGTTCTAGTTTCCAAATTGTAACCCCCAGAAGATAGTGAAGTTTGGTCGGCACAGCTCCGGCCGCGTGGTTTTTCACCCTTTCCGGGTTTTCCACGTTAAAAAGTCCATGTGTACTCAGCAAATCTCTAATTGACTGTTTGCGCGCTTAGTTCGCTCACGAGCTAAGGTGGTTCAAGTGAACCGGTCTACCAAGAGCCCTAAGCGTTCCGCAACATATCTAATTCAAAGATGAATAAGTTTATGAGATTCATGTACAAGTCTGCGAAGCAAAGAAGAAAGAATGTGATATCACAAAATATGCTGAGTCAGAATTAAATCTGGCTGATAATCTCACAAAGGGTTTGTCTCAAAATGAGATAAAAAAATCATCGAGGGGAATGAGGCTTAAGCCCACATAATTTTGCTACCAATGGTGGATACCCAACCTATGTGATTGGAGATCCCATGAATTAGGTTCAATGTGGTAGAAACGGAACTATTGATGTAGCCAAGTGAGGAGCACAAATTAGAGAAGATAGATGTATCTTTCTCTCCTCATTCCTATGGTGAAAAGTGCTTCATGTAACGGTATAGGTTGTGACGTTTAGTCCTTAATGGTTGCCAAAGGCATAATTTTGCGAGATATGTGTTACGAATATCTCTTGAGGCACCACCTATGTGGGGGTAGTCGTGAGGCCGCGACTTTGGGATTCGGGCCGAGCCCTAATAACCTCCATGAAAATCAAGGGATGCGCATGGCCATTAAAGCGCCCACCGCCATAACCCAAAGAATAACCAATCTAGTGTGTGATTATTTTAGCTATTGGTCAAAAGAATATAATTCAAGGCTTCTAGCACATTATGTTCTTCAATAGAGACGATAAGTGTCACAACCCGCATTTTCTCCGAATTTAAGAATATCAGAGTACGAGAAAATACACGTCATGATGCCACGTCATACAGGAGACAACTGTAGACGCTCAGGCGGGAACCTATTAATTAACTAAACAAACATGATTATATGATAAGTCATCATTGAAATCATTTATTAGGGGTTTTGAGATAAGAACTGTGTCTCTCAGTTCGTGGATCAACTAGTCCACCGAGAAAGTTTATATAATTGCAGCGGAAAGTACTTGATTTAGTTTACTGAAAGTCCTATATGTATGCAAACGACGGGGCATGAAGTAAATGATATGCACATAACTAGGCGTACTGTAAGAGTAGAAAATACCTTTAGACGGCTTTAAAGTTAAGGGTTTTAGTTAGAAAGAATGCAATGAGGATGAAGAAAAACCATTTTATAACTATAGTGCACCTAGCATAAATCATTCCCAGAGAGTAAGATACACAAGATCTATAAGTAGTGGCATAAACTGACAAGTAAACTATAAGGTATAAAAAGGGGCACAATGGGCGTCAACAACATGACACTAACCCATTGGCACCAACTAGTATGTCTGAGCACAAGAAGCAACTAAAAACAACTACCTCGCAACAGCGGGGTGAGCAGCTACAAACTCTGAACTCCAGGCAACACCACTAGCCGCTACGGCTCTGAACCTGAGGCATTCAATAAAACAAAGAACGCCTCAGCAAGGAATTACAAGTGGCAGAAGATTAGCAGAAAAACAAACAAGGCATAAGGGGTACCAACCCAAGCCAAAATTACCGGAAGAGAAGCTCTAAACAATGAACCAACCAGCATTAAGTGCACTAAATACCAAAAGGGAACAAACACATTCATTTATTTAGTTTCATTGAATAAAGAGACTGATCAGCTCAAATTAAACGGGAGCGGTTAACTAACTCCGCTACCCAAAGCCCAAAACCAGGTGGGGGGTGCTACTAGACCCAACCATCCAAACACGACTACCGTGCAAGGCTATAACGTTTTCCCCCACTGTCCCCCAAACACCACTACGGTGTAAGGCTAAAGACAGTAGTTCTTATTACTTAAATTTTTTAATTAAACACGGGACGCTACCCGAAAGGATAATCACTGGAAGGCCCTAAGAATTAGGGTCAAGGCAAGGTACACCGAGCACAACGATTTAAGGGTAAACTCGAATGTTATCAGACCACAACCAGTAAAAGAATACAAGCAAGAGGGTTCAAAGATCAGGAGCACCGAAGGGACACTGGCAATCATCCTGGTGCACTAGAGAGGACACACGATTTAAAACATGGAAATCGCAACGAAATCACATGCGCACCTGGCGGGGTTCCAAGGGGCCGCGCCCCTAGCGGGGTCTTAGGGGCAGAGCCCCTAACGGGGTCCAAGGGGCAGCGCCCCTGGCGGTGGTCCAGAATTTAGGACGTCTTGAAAACTACAAGGAACTTCTCGAGAGATAAAAGGGTTTCTCGAGAGAAGGGCAATTTCTCGAGAGAAGTGCAATTTCTCGAGAGAAGAGAAATCTCTCGAGACATGAAAGGGCCAGAGACAGCTATGTCTCGAGACATCCCTTATGTCTCGAGACATCCAAAGCTGCAGAGACAGGTATGTCTCGAGACATAGCTATGTCTCGAGACATCCCCAAAGACAGAGACAGGTATGTCTCGAGACATCAGCTATGTCTCGAGACATCCCCAAAGACAGAGACAGTTATGTCTCGAGACATCAGCTATGTCTCGAGACATCCAAATCTGTCTCTCGAGCCACCGCAAGAACAAGGGAAAAAACTTGATATTAGGGTAAGGTTGAGGAGGAGAAAAATCAAGGGAAGGTTCTAGATCATAAGTTACTACAATAAACACACAAACTCTTGCTAAACAGCATGACAAGAGCTCAAAACGAGCAAACCAACCGTCAAAAGAATCAAGAGAGAAAGAGGAAGAAACCACTTGCCTTAAACCTTGCAAACTCGAAGATCTCCGCTCCGAAAGCTAAGGATCCGGCCAAGAACTCACCCGAGCACAAAACCTGAAACCTTTCGGATCAAAGGAAGGAGTTAGGTCACTACCGAATCTCTCAAAACTCCACGAAACGAGAAAATCTTACCGCTAGAACGAAGATCTCGCCGAGAGCTTTCCAAATCTTCAAACCAAACTCGATTCCGACCACTACAGCCCTAGGAGTCGCCGGTTGAAGGCTCCACGAAGCTCCGCTCTCGCCCTAACCTCCGGTGGTTGATTTTGATCGAGGAAGGAGATGAATAGGGAAGGGAAGGATTTTAGGCTTATATATAAACCTAATTTATTATTTAAATAATTAATTAATCCTCCAATCTACTTAAAACTGCGAGGGCGATCAAAACACCTCGGATTTCTACGAAATTCGCACATTAACTAAAACACGGCGCTACGAATCCAACGGCGGAGTCAGAATTCAATTCCGACGAGCCAAACTACGGATAAAGCCTTCCGAAGCTAAAATCTTGATATCCACTCAAAATCTTCACTTTAACTCGAAACGACGCGAAATCTCGCACGCTTGACCTAAATCACAAGCCTTAACCAAGCTAAAGCTCGAAACACTACCAGACGAGCTGACATAACGCCCTTAAGCCAAAATTACGTCACAGCGGGCACGTAAAAATAATTAACGAAAAAAATTAGGGGCGTTACAATAAGTACTAAGTATAAGTTCAAGGTAACCATTCCACCTATACCCATTGCATTAGATACAACTGGATGAAGCAAATGTTTATTTACTTATTATTACATATATATTAGTTTTATTATTGTTGGATTATTTTTCGCTTTTGTGGGAGATTGTTGGAATTTTTTGATGTAAAAAGCCAAAAAATAATCACATGAGGATGTTTGCTCATGTGCGATAATCATATGTGATAATTTATATCCTTTTGTTTTGATAAAAAATAATTATATGATTATTATTTAATGATAATAAGTTATTCAAAGTTATTTTAAAGATAAGGATAATTTTATTAATATCTTTAACATTTTATAAATTTATATAAAACGTTTATAATATAATTAATAAAATATATTCTTTAATGCTTTAGAATCTAAAACGTTAATATTTATATATTTTATTTTTAAAATTATATATATATATATATATATATATATATATATATATAATTTGTTACTATATAATATTATATATATATATGTTATCGTTAAAGTTATATTAATTATAATATAACGTTGGCAGTAACTTTATATTATAACATTAATATATATGATATAATTAATATTAATTATTACAATTAAATGTATTAAATATTTTAATAAATTATGAAATAGAATTTGAGCCTATAAATATCTCTCAAATATGAGACATTCAAATTATATTATTGCTCCCATCTTTTTCCTCTAGTTCTCACATTTTCAATATTATTTTCTTGCGGTTCTACGTTTACTTCATCCAGTGGAAGTTTGGGTGCTCTGTGCTTCTTCGATGTTCGCGCACATCGGAGTTTCGGGATCTAGCCGGGTGTTGTACCTTGGAGAAATGAGCATCGGTTGAAAGCCCTGCCGGAGGGGGGTGCAACTTCTTTAGGGCAATGATCACACGCCTTACCCAGGCTCGATTTCTTTCATTAATTTTTATTGTATTTTATTTCATGTATTTCTAAACATTTGTATTTTGTTCCGAAAAATTACATTACAAATGTTTTATTATTTATAGAGAATATATTAGAAATAATATCATTATATAAGCAAAATTTCTAACAGAAGAAGTCTACACTAAAAATGTCGTGTACAAGAAAATATTTGCCAGACTCTGGCCAAATAACGCAGAAGCGTAAAGGTAGCCACCTATGTTTAGCTCTCATTACACTTAGAAAACACTCATATATAAAGTTCTTTATGATGAAAACACTCATATATAGAGTTTTTTTTTCTAAACTGCAGGTTTGGTAAAACCTGCTGCAGGCTTGGTAAAAATTGCTGCAGGCTTGGTAAAAATTGCTGCAGGTTTGGTAAAAACTGCTACACACCAGTACACAATTTTGGTGAACACTGCAGCACAAACACTTTTTCGTACTGCCGCAGTCCGAAAAAATTTCATCAAAAGGCGACGAAGGTGGATGATTAAATGCAACAGCCTAGATATATAAGTTTGATGTACATATACCAAATTTGTTGTATTAAATGCAACATCCTGATACGAAGGTGGATGATTATTACAAATTTGTTGTGTTTTCTTTAAACTGTAGTTTTCGTAAAAGTACTGCAAGTTTCGTCAGAACTGCTGCAAGTTTGGTAAAAATTGCTACACCTGAGTCAAATATTTAGTATATGTACATCAAACTTATTTGAAAATACCTTTTCCTTTGTCTGAGGATGGAAAGCTAGCCCGGATGAGTTTGATTCAGATTTTAATCGCATTACGAACATGTTTTCCTACTTTTGGACCGGAAAATTTTGATCAAAAGCCGCTGAAGGTGGGAAATGACTTGCAGGTGAAAGTATTGTCGCCGCATAAGTACTCTTCGTGTTAAAATATGTAAATAAAGTGTGTAAATGATTAAGTGCAAATGCCTACATATAAAGTTTGGCTTTTTTGAGAGTTCAGGTGAAAATCAAGTATTTTCATCAGGTCTTTGATAGACGCAGCAAAAGCAAATATGTGCCGCAAATTTGAATAGATGCAGAACTGTCGCGCCCGCCGATTGTCGCGCCCGCACGCACGGGTCCCCCATGCATGCACGACAGCTTGTATTAATATAAGCAGCAATGTCAGGCGGGCATTCAGTTAGTGGCATTTGGATGAAAATCTAGGGTTTGAACTTTTAAACACCGAGTGGAGTTTAAATTTTCTGTCCGGCCAATGCCATAATTAATTATAGTAAATCCAAGGTTTAATAAGTAATTTTTGTTTCCTTTGCAATAATAATAATAATAATATAATTAAGGAAAAGAAGATAGGCATATAGAGTGACGTTTCTTTTTTTTTCGTCTCCTCATTCCCCAAAGATGACAATTGGAAGTCGAGGTGATCCTCCAATAATTAATTATAGGCTCACATGCATAAATAGTTCTTTATAAAAAAACAGTCATAAAAGTTTAAATTGCACCCATAAAATTAGATTACTGCAACACATATTCACACAACGGACACAAAAAATGAAGTCTGTTTGGGAGGGTTTTTCAGAAAGGAGAAGGAGTAGTGGCAAAAGGATGGTAGGAAAATGTATTTTTCGAAAATGTTTATTGCAAAAAGAGATATGTTTGGGTGAACTCATTTTAAAGAGATTTTCAAAAATAAGAAGCATTTTATAAACTGTTTGGCAAATCACAGTTGCCGTAACGTTTTTTATAAAAAATGCAAGCCCAAACAGAAAAATGCTCGGACGCGCATATTACGCCCGGGCGCGCATATTACGCCTGGGCGCGTATTTTTCACCCGTGCAATTATTTTTCGCCGGTGCGCGCATTTTTCGTCCAGACTAGCATTTTTTTCCCCCGGACGCACATTTTTCGCCTGGGCGCACATTTTTTCTTCCAGGCACGCAAATTTTGCCTGGACCCTCATTTTTCGCCCGGCAAAAAAATACGCGCCCGGGAGAAAAAAGAGCGCCCAGGCGAAAAAATGAGCGCCCAGGCGAAAAAATGAGCGCCCATGCGAAAACTTCTCGCCCGGACAAAAAATGCGCGCACGTGCGGAAAATGCGCGTCCAGGCAAAAAATGTGCGGCCGAACGAAAAATGCGCCCCCAGATGAAAAATGCACGCACGTGCAAAAAATGCGCGTCCGGGGCAAAAAAATGCGCGTCCGGGGCAAAAAATGCGCGTCGAGCGAAAAATGCGCGCCCGTGCGAAAAATTCGCGCCCCGGCGAAAAATGCGCGCCTGGGCGAAATATGCGCGCCGGGGCGAAAAATGTGCGCCCGGGCGAAAAATGCTCGTCCGCGTGAATAATGCGCACCCGGAAGAGAAAATGCGCGCCCGGGCGAAAAATGCGCTCCCGGGCGAAAAATGCGCCCGGGCAAAAAATGCGTGCTCGGGCGAAACAATGCGTTCCCGGGCAAAGAATGTGCAACCAAGCGAAAAATTCGCGTCCGGGCCTAAAATGCGCCCATGGGCGAAGAAATGCTCGCCCGGGCAAAAAAATGTTCGCACAGGAGAAAAATTTGTGCTCGGGCGGAAAATGCACTAACCTTGTATCGGGATGAGGAAGTGCTTTTCGAAAAGGATGAAAAGTAGGGGACAAGTGACTTTTCAAAAAGAGGAGAAAAAAGAGATTTCCGCGGTAGCTTTTCCCACCGGTAGACAATGCAAACGATTTGTTAGGTTCGGTGGCGTTTTTCATAAAACAGAAAGAAGCTAAAAAACCCTCCCAAACAGACTCTTAGTATATGCAAAATTGCAAATCATATTTTTACCCATATATCAAAACTTCACATTTTATCTAATAAATGCGGGTCACTTGGACTTCTTGGTTGTTTAGTCGGCTTTCTATCTCTATTTTCAACTAGCGTAGAATTTTTGCTTGAAGTTTTGAGGATTCAAGATTTATGATTCTAAACTATTTGTTGAGCAGTGAATGGATATGGGCAAATAGTCAACGCTAACTAAAATTTTGGATGTTTGCTCGCAGACCATAGTAAAGTAAGCCGAGAAGCATTTTTCTCGATGTTCGGTAAACGACTACTAAGCACCTATAAAGATAGCAAAGGAAGACGAGATGAAGGACTCTCTTGCCTTGCATCTCATCCAGCAAGCTGTAACCAATAACATCTATTCGAGAATAATGGGATCTAAATCGGTGAAGCTTGGGAAAGACTTGAGAATGAGTACAAGAGCTCAAAGAAGGTAATAAAAATTAAATTCCAATCTCTTAGAAGAACATTTTATTCCCTTTTAATGAAAGAAGGAGAAAGTATTTAAGATTACTTTGCAAAAGTTACCAACATTGTCAATCAAATAAGAAACCTGGGAGGAGCATTACATGAGCTAGAATGTAGAGAAAATCCTACGATCACTTCCAAAAATTTACAATGTAACATCCCGGCCGTATTCACCACATAGTATGAGTTCGAATGGGTCCCCACAGCATACACCGTCAACAAGTGATGTATTATAAGAATGTAACCATCACAACTCACATCTCAAAGTAGTAAAGTAACTACATCGGAAGCTAACTAAAGCTAAACCAAAGCATGTATAACCATGCAACCAAACACGAATGAGCAGAAAACATGGGTCAGCCAGAGCTGACCACAAACTGTGTAACAAATCTCCTTCTCCCTAGGCATCATAGCGGAGCCCAGAGAGTTAAGGCTCTGCAGGATTAGCATATCGCAATAACTACAAAGAAAAGCAGTGAACAAACAACAAAGTGTGGTGTCATAAGCATCAAACATATTTCAATATTGAGCAGTAAGTAATGGGGGTCTATTATGCAATCACAAACTAGCATAAGAATATCCTATCCATGCACATCTAATTCAAGTAACAGGCTGCCATGTCCTACGTTACCATTACTCCAAATTCTAGTAGCGAACTTTTTTCGGCTCTGTTTGATACTCATCGCATTGTATTTTGATTCAACCTCATGATTTTTAATGTTCCTAATGAGGCTCTCAATCTCGAGCTAACTTAGATCATGAGACTT
Organism: Dactylorhiza incarnata; assembly: GCA_033032865.1. Lineage (NCBI taxonomy): Eukaryota > Viridiplantae > Streptophyta > Magnoliopsida > Asparagales > Orchidaceae > Dactylorhiza > Dactylorhiza incarnata. The sequence goes on from JAWHQI010000028.1 coordinate 14,950,110, forward strand.
TGTTATTATAGTGACCTTTGAATTGAACCTTGGTGGAGGAGATCTTAGTATTTTCCTCACCAAGTTGTTGTTGGAGCAGGGGCGGATCCAGATGGGGGCCCGAGGGACACTGGCACCCCCATTTTTTTTCAAAACTGATAGTGGATTTGGATTCCTCTCGTCGAGGCAATGAATTTTGACGATTTATATGTCAAAAACGATGGCCAGATGAGGGAGAAACAACTCCGATAAAATGGAAGCGTTCTCACGTCACGTGACTAGTTTGTTTTGGGACAAATATTGGCTATTCGCGGACCAAAGTTGACTATTCACAGTCCAAATTTGGCTATTCGCAGACCAAGTTCAGCTATGTGCACCCCCAAAATTAATTTCCAACATGTGACTCACGACCCTCCTACTCACACCGCTAGCATTTGTGTTTAGAATTTTTTTGTGCACCCCCATTTATAATTTTCTGGATCCGCCACTATGTTGGAGAAGGTCTTTTCGATTGATTTGGATGCGTTCATGATCTTTATAAAGCGTGTGTACATAACATACACTTATTCAACAATCTCCATGCAAAAGTGCTCATATTCAGACTCGAAACTAAAAAGTTTAGATTCCTTAAACCGTGAGGTACTTTCATGTGTCAGTTCTAATAATCACCAAATATCATACGCACTTTCGCAAGTACAAGTACAATTGAATTTCGCTCTATCTAATGCAAAAAATTAAGAGTTTGGGGCATTAGCATTATTAAACAAAGACATTTATCAAATTCATCCCACTTATCTCTGGGCTTTTCTATAACCATATTTTCAACGGTAATAAATAGAGGTGTATAAATGTTTCGACCATATATGAAACATCCATTTCTAAGGTCATATGAAAAATTCTCATTTTAGTGTTCCAGTAAATATAAACAGTGCCCATGAAGAGTGGTGGATAGGTCGTGGCACCTAATAAGAGAAGCATGTTTTGATGCCACTTTTTGGATCATTATAAAAACTTATTTTTCATTTGGAAAATAAATACTTGAATGATTTTATAGTTTTAGAAGAAAGTAAAGATTCAAACCATTATGATCAGCAAAAAATTATCATTTAAATAAAAATCTCAATTCATACAATGATTTCGATCTTTTAGTGCAAATACCGAAAGACGATAAAAATAATGATCTTGGGTTTTCTATACTGACTCACTTCTTGATCTGGTTGGCCCTAGCTAATCTATCCATGGATTAGTCTCAAGCCTCTCCTTCCCAGAGAACTCCCTTGATCTATCCTAGACCTAGTCATCACACTAGAGGCAAACTTTTCTCCTTAGACCTATCTAGATCTAGTCACCACATAAGAGGCGATTTCCCACAAATACAAAGATATTCAATCTAAACTCAAAACCACAGAAGAAAATAAAAGAGAAATAAAATAGTGCACTAGAGAACTCCCCAAAATCAGGTGTTGAAAGAAGATGAAGAAGGCTCTCTTGAGATCGTCGCCATTCTATGTAAGCCCTTCTTTTGAATGATCATTTTAATCTTTGATCTTCCTTGGAATAGCTTTGAGTTGAAGGATGGGAGTGCTTCTGTGTTCTGGGGTGGCTAGGGCGACCACTCTCTCCAAAATCTCGTGATGAATCCTTAATCCCGAGATAAATAAATGAGTTTTTATTTCTCTAGGAACTATCACCTGCGGTAGTTGCTACCGCTAGGCAGTAGCGACAAGTTTTGAATATCACGTGCTCTTTTTCATCATCAGCGTGGCTGCGGTTTCCATATGAAAGTTTGAGCTAACACTGGGCGATAACGGCTACCATGGAGAGGTAGTAAATTTTAATTGTTTGCACTCTTTACTCCTTTGCAACGTGGGATTTTTATATAGAGGTTTGCGCTAACACCGGGCGATAGCCACTACCACTAGGAGGTAACGACATTTGAAATGAATCTTTAAAACACCACATTGTTATTGTCGATGCTATTGACTACCGTGGGCGGTAGTGGGATGTATTCAAGTCCGTCCAGGTTGCCTTGTCTCCTTCCAGGACTGCTCTAGGTGCTCATATGAGCTATCACCATTGGATGATAATCACTTCCGCTAGCGGTAGCTCCTTTTTGAAATTCTTCCAGACAGCCCCAAAAATCTCTAATTCCACAGTAGATCCTCGACTGCAGATCAACTTATGTTGAGTAGTATCACCAGGCGGTATCAACTATCACTGACGGTGGGTAGCATTTTTGGACTTAGCCTATTCATTTCAACCCGTCACAAGGGGGAGAATATGTGATGTGTCTATTTTTAAAATTAAACTTATAACAATTAAAATAAACCATAGCAAAGAACAAGGCCAAAAAACTCAGCACACAGAGACACAAGATTTATAGTGGTTCCACATAGATGGGTACATCCACATTCCCCCAACACCTATCTACCAAGCAGCTAGCTTAGGAAAACTCCTCCAATTTCTCATATCTCACCCACAGATCCTACAACTCAGTCACAACATGCCTTACAACTCAGATCCACTTAGGATCCAACCTCAGGTTCCTGGAACCCTACAACTCATGCACAACATGCCTTACAACTCAGATCTACATCTGATCTTATCTCAGGTTAACACAGAACCCTATAACTCATACTCAAAAGAGTCCTACAGAGAATGTAATGAGTTTACAAAATAGAAGAACACTCCACAATGTAAAGAATAAGAATAGCCTGGAGAGTCTTCTGAGGCCTGAAGAAGACGGCCTCTGGATTTGAAGAGAAGACTTTGAAGAACTTAAAACTGATGCACAATAGCTTCTCTTTGATCCTCTTCTTCAATCTGGAACAATACTTATTAGTCGATGGTGCCTGACTGAACCTTAGAGAACTGAGAGCACAGGAAGTTTGTTCTCAAAAATGTTCCTTCAGCCGTATTGATAGCCGTTACAATCTTTCGATTCGTCAGTTCGGTGTATTTTTAGGGCAAACATCTTATCATTATATATGACAAGGATGTCTAACGGTCTATTCTGAGGTCTCATGGTTGTCAGAAACCCATTTCTTAACGACATCCGCTGATTGGACCCTTAGACAACGACATTAAATGCATACAGCGTGTTTCGAAAATTCTTGGTCTGTTTTGACGATATGAACAATATCTTGACGACAGAACTTATCGTTTCAGCGATCCATCTTGGACTTAGACAACTCTTACATTCTTCTGAAATTTTCACTTGAAATAGGTTTCTCGACGACATGGAATGTGTCAGCTACATTTTCTGTTATAATGACATATGGTATTCACGTTGATATCGTCGTGATCATCTTGACGATATGGAACATCTCAGCTGTATTTTCTGTCGCCATGATATCTAATGAAAGTGCACAGTGTGCCTCTGAGTATTCTCTAGAGGGGGGGGGGGGGGGGTAATAGAGTTTTAAAATATTTTACCCAAAATGTGCAAATAATAAAACACTAAGTATTATGCTTTAGCAGAACCAAAGGACTGAATAAAATAAATGTTGTTTGCTAAAATAAAAACAGAGTATCTAGAGTATGGACAACACAGAAAATCACACACACAAAGACACAAGAATTTTTATAGTGGTTCCCCAAAATATGGGTACTCCAATCTTCTACCTCCCTGGCAGGAATGCACAACCTATACCAGAGTCTTTTGATATGGAGACTTTTAGAACCAAAGATCTTTTGATAAGGAGATCTTGAACCACTAAGTCTTTTGATAAGGAGACTCTTAAAACCACAGATCTTTTGATAAGAAGATCTTAAACCACAGATCTTTTGATAAGGAGATCTTGAACCACTGAATCCTTTGGAAGAGGGATTCTTAAAACTCTTTATAGTTGATGATAGAATAAAAATAAGAAAGAAGATGGAGAAAAAGAATTTTGTTCTCAGAATTCTGTAAAAGCTTTCAGCTTCTATTTTTCCCTTCACTGGATCTGTTAATGATGTACCCTTGCTTATGATTGTGATGATTTGCAAGAGTTATGGTTTCTGATCCTTTTGTATATTTTGTACTTGCTATCTGGCTGTTATATGATGTAGAAGAAAGAGCAGCCTTCTGTTTTTCCTGTTCTGAGAGAGAGCACTTCTTTTCTTTTTCTCTTTTAGGGTTCCAGGAGGAGGAAGAAGAAGTGAGAACCCTAATCGATAAACTGCAGAAGATTGTAATGAATTCCCTTCTCTTTCCTCTCTACTCATCCTATTTATTGTCCATGATTAATTTTGAATTTGTTTCCTCTTTTGGGTTGTCCTGAAAAAGCATTGACTTGGACAATTAATCTTCCTTTCTTCTTTTGTTCACGCCCAATATATCAGCTGTTTGAATTCATTCCAAGAAAGCTTTTCCTGTCTTCATGAATGCTCCTTTCCATTCTAGGCAATAAACAAGCCGTTGTAGAACGGTCTTCAGTGATGTGGGCCTTCAGAGAGAGTTCTAAAAGGACAGCTAAAAAGGTTTCCTTTTTAGACTATATTCGACGCAGCGTCGATTTTGACTTCTCTCTTATCGACGCACCTTCGAGTTTTTGTAAGAGCAGCTTCGAATTCCTTCTAGCTCTGGTTGAACTCTGATATCGACGTTACATCGATTTGTTATCAACGTATCCGTCGAGTTGAAGACCTGGACTTGGGATGAGTCTTCTGCGTCGAGTTGAAGTCGAAGTTGCGTCGTCTTCTTGAATGGCTTCAACAAGCTCTTCCTTTTGCGTCGATATCCTTTCGACCTTGCGTCAACTTTGACTTATACATCGACAGACTGAATAAGTTGCTTCGACTTCTTAGTCAGAGTTGCATCGACATCAAGTCGAAGTTGCGCCGACTTTCAATCTACGCAATTCATAACTTAACTCATTTTGAGATTGTTTTGACTTGGCCTTGACACTCCAAGGGAGTGTGACAACCTAAGACATCTACAGACCAAAATACTCTTACGATACAATGGATAATATAACCTAAGAGGTAAAATCATTTATAGCTAATTTGTTAAGTTAAATCAAAAGGAGTTTTTCCCAACAATCTCCCCCTATATATCTTAACAAATTTTATAGATTGTTTAAAGTGATTTTACACAGGTTTTGCATAAACAGAAATACATACAAGATAACATAGACAATAAAACATGACAGAATAAAATCATAGACTATTTCATACATTGTCAAGTAAATTATATTGTTCACCACAACTGTTTATTCTTAGAAAGTGTAATATTGACAGAATACCTGAGGTATCTTTGTCCATTCTCAGGAGTTTTCCTTTTCCTTGAGAATACTTTTGGAATTACTTTCCTTGGGGCAAACGTAAGTGGTTCATTTTCTTCTTCAGGATTCCTATCTGCTGCTGTATTGATTTCATCATCTTTGGGAAGCTCCCTCAGAGATTGTGCATTTGCTTCAGCATCCTAAGCAGCTTCTTGAGCAATTTTTGATACTTCATCTAAAAGAAGATCATCTACTAGAAGCTCCCCCTGAGTTGATGGGGGCAACCCCTAGTTTTCTGCTAGCAATTCTCCAGCTAGTTCCTGAGAAATTGTAAGAAGCTCCCCCTGATTTGGTGCTTCTTCCTTAGTTATCATCTCTTCCTAGTTCAACTTTGCAGCTGGTTCTTGAACTGGTAGCTCCTCCTAATTTTCATCAAGATTCTCTTAAAGGTTTGCAAGAAGCTCCCCCTGGAATACTATAGGAGCAGGTTCATCAATAATATCTGCAGCTGGCTCCCCCTGGATTGATTGTTTTTTCTAGAGACATTGCAGGAGGCTCTACTGGATCATTTCCTTCCTGAATGATATATAATCTATTGGGATCTTCCTCTACCAGATGCATTTCTTCTTCCTGAACTTTCTCCTCGTCCTGAACCATCTCCCCCTTCTGAACCATGCTGGCTAGGGAGGTTAAGAACTCTTTGGTGACTAAGGAGGAGGATACAAAAGATTTTTGAGCCAGGAGATACCCTTTTGACTGAAGTAATTCACTCTCCATCTGAGAGTACTTCCTATCAAATTTTCTTGCTTGAGCAGTTAGAAGATCAGCAAAAGTGCTAGAAGCTAGCCCTACTACTTTTGAGATGACTTGCTCAAGGTCAATGGGAGGGTTAGGTGTGGTAGATATAAGAGGTGATGGTGGGAAGTCTTCTTGGATGAGAGAGTGTATGATAGACTTCTGGGGAGATGTGGTATTGTGATGGTAGGGGAGTAGACTGATTGTCTAAGAAGGAGGTGGATGATTATTGCTGAGGTTCGAGAGGAACATGAGGGGTAGGTTCTGGAGCTGAGGTGGATGGGATGGATTGGAGGTTTTGCTCTGGAATGACACTTTGTTGTGCTGGTGGATTATTTTGGGCTGGAAGATCTGGTACAGTTATCTCTATGTCCTGTGGTGATGGAGAGAGAGGAGGTGAAGGTTTAGATTAACCAGGCTTGAGAATCTGCCTGGTCCATTTGGAGAAGATTCCAATGTTCAACCTTTTTCCTGGAGGAATGGGCACTCCCTTGGACTTGCACACCATTGGATAATGGTGGAAGAGCACCTGGTTCATGATCCTCATGAAGGCATTCTATTTGTGGGAATACTTGTGGTCAATCAACTTCAAGATGCATCTCCCTCAGTTTATCTTCTTCTGAAGGACTAGAATGCCCATGATTTGCAGCAGCTGTTTTGGAATAGCATCATGGGCAGAGATTTTGCAAATGAGCACCTTCCCTACAATGTCAGCCAGAAACCTGTAGTCCTCTCCAAGATCAGTCTTCTTTAGATTGATGGCTTTATCTTTCTTGAACTGCATGATCTCCAAGACTTTCTTTGTCTCTTCTCCTGTCAATTCATCAGATTCATCACCTGTTGGCAGATCAAAGGTGAGAGATAGCATTTGCTCTATAATGCTAATATCATTCTCAGATATCTTCCCAATGAGGGATCCATCCTCTCCTAGGTGAATGTTGTCCTTGAGCTCTGTCAGCTCTACATCCAAAATCTTGCATCTGGTGGATATTAATTTGGTTAAACCAGCAGATTGAAACAAGCCAAGAATGGCTTTGAAATTATCTGAAGCAGCTTTGAATGAGTTCACATCAACATGAAAACTAGAGTTAATCTTTGGAGGGGCCATTGAATCTAAGGTACCTGTAAATAGAAGAGAAAAGAGAGAGAGAGAGAAACGCACGAGATAACTATAGAAGAAGAGAGCACGAGAGCAAGGAGAGGAAAATTCGAAAGCATAATGAATTCGACGTCAAGATTTCTTTAAAAGAAGGTGATTCGTCGCAGCTTAGGGTTGCACTCGAAGCACCGTCGATAATAATTAATATTTAGCGCGCCAAAACATGTCGAGACTGCTTCTAGAAGCAACTCTGCATGCGCTATTATATCGACGTTGCATCGATTAATATTTGACGCAACTTTGAGATTGTTCAGCAACTCTTAAGCCGAAGTAGTAAAGTCGACGTTGTGTCGATTTGTAATCGACGTAACCTCGAATTTGATCAGCATTTATTAAGTCGACGCGTGCGTCGATATGAACTTGACGGTGTGTTGAATGCCATTCGAATTTCATCAGTGACTATCAAGTCGACGCACACGCCGATTAGAACTTGATGCTGTGTCGAATACCATTTGAACTTTTCACTCTGGTTATCTCTCAAAGCTTGCGTTGAGTAGAACCCGACGGTACATTGAATTCTATTCGATGCAACACTGGAAAACAGTTCTATTTTCTTGGAAAAGTCTTGCTATTTTTCCCAACAATGATATTTATTGAAAATAGTGTTTATACAATTATTTTTATGAACTATAAAGATAGAAAAGGAATTGAGAGAAGAAATCACTCTCTTAGTTGAATTTAGTTCTTCCATCTCCTTTTACTATATCATAGCTAGGTGGGGATCCTACCTTCTCCTGCACAAGTAGTTCAAATATTAGAAGGTACCCAGATTACCTTGGACCCTTTGACCATTATAAGGTTCTATGAAAGAATAGAATGGTCTTTGTTGGAACATGGTTTTCCGCATCCCTTTGATTTGAGAATAATAAATCCTACTTGTATTTGATCTTGTTTGCCATTGTGTTTTTAGCATGCAGGTTTGAACAAATATGACACTAGGTTGCTACTATTGGTCTGGACTTACTCTCAAGATGAAAAGAAAGGTATAGAGCTAATGTTAACTTTTGTTCCCGCCAAGATGCAACAAGTATGGAGGGAAGCTGCCGTGATTGCATAAGCATTTTGGGGATGATTTGACTCAACGCCCGATGTTAGAGTCAATGCCAGCGTTAAGGTTGCCTAAAATGAAAGTTTCCAAAGTTGCAGAATCTCCTTCCTGTTTTGAAGATCTGAGCCATCAAGTTATTTCTATACTGAGTCAACGCACAACGTTAAGTCTTAACGCCGACGTTAGCTTCCAGTCCTATAAAAAGGCGGCTTTCGTTCTCTTCAAGGTTGATCACTATGGAGGCCTATTCCAACACTCTGAATTATTTGTGAGGGCCGTATTTCCAGACCAACACATCTCCCACTCAAATTTCAAAAGGAGGAATCGAAGGAGGCTTGGATCAACACGCTAACACAACGCGAAGAATGCACGCTTGGACTTCAACGATCTTCAACGATTCATCGGCGTCTCCTTCAGATTACCTCATAGGGAGTTTCATATTTATCGTTTTGTATTTTTATTTTTATTTTATCTTTGTAATCGGTTCGTTAATTCGCCTCGTGTTGGCGACTAGGTCTGGGTAGGACTTAGGGCTGAAATTCGCCTCGTGTTGGCGACTAGGTCTAGGGAGTAGATCTAGGGGTGCTCAAGGCCTTTCTGGTGATAGATTGGCTAGAGCGGCTTGAGGCCGTATCTGGGGAGAGATCGGCTAAAGCCAACCGGTTCGTGGGGATACGAGTCGGTATTGAAAACAAAAAGAGTCTTTCATATTCGCCTTGATTTCTAGCATCATAGAAATCAGATTTTGTAATCAATTTTATAAATGATAATCATGTTTTTTCTTGTTTAATAAAATTGATTTCATTTCCAATTTCCAACTCTTTACTTTTGATTCACTCTTATACAAATAAAATATCAAAAGTTTTCTATAAAATATTAAAGTTTTCTAAAACCCTTATTCACCCCCCTCTAAGGGCGCCTATAGATCCAACAAGTGGTATCAGAGCTAGGTTATTCCAAAATGATTTCACCACCGAGAATAATGACGTCTCTTGATCATGATCTCGCTTCTACTAGTGGGTAAAATTTTAACATAAATGAAAAATTATTAACACCACCTTTATTTATGGGCAAAAATTATAAAGGGTGGAAAATATTAATAAAAATTTTTCTTAAAGCGTTAGATGAAATTTTTTGGAATATTACTATTGAAAAGCCATCTAGCGTACTAACTAGAAACGAAATTGTTTTAAATGCAAAATCTATAAATAGTTTATTTTGTGCGTTAGATCAAAATATTTTCAAACTTATTTATAATTTACCTACCGCATATGAAATTTGGAAGTTTTTTGAGATAACTTATGACTCTTCATCTACAGGTATGGAACAAACGCAAGAATTGGAGAACATACAAGCATACGCGAGTATTCAAGAAAGCTCCTCACATGATGGATCCATGAAAGGCACATCAAGTGGAAGGGATGATGGAAGCTCTTGTGTGGATGTGGAAGATGAAGAAGACAAAAGAACTATATGTTCAAATATCACATCGTCCACAAGCAATGTAAGGAAATCAAATTCCATCTTTTGTACTTCTATTTCTACATTGCAATTGCTACAAACTACTAAGCATAAAATTAAGCAAATAAAAAATTCAAATTCAAAACTACGTTTAGAAAATAAAACTTTGAAAGCAAATGTGAATGTAGAATCCAAAAATGATGTGTTTGAATCTCCATCATCCTCTTCATTTGAAAACTCCACACCTTGTAGTGATTATAATGAATTAAAAAAAAACACAAGAAACTTGAAAAGGAGTTTATTTTTTTAAAAGAACAAAATGAAATATTATGTTTAGAAAATTCTTCTTTGAAAAATGATTGTGCTAAGTGTAAAGATTATAAAATTGAAATTAAAGAGATGGATGAAACATTTGAGGAATATAGAAATGACTATCAAAATCATATTGATTCAATTGTTTCCACTCTTAAAAATAGCACAATAACTTATAATAAAGCTAGACATAATTTAAAAATTAAGAATAATGAATTAAAAACAAAAATCAACTTGCTTATAAAAATTATGAATATAAATTCACAATATCAAGTTATATCTAAAAGCAAGTTGAATATGATTTCTCAAAATTTGAATAAGCCAAACAATGGAAATAAAAAACATCAAAAGATTGTAAATGAAATTCCAAAATACTATCATCATCATTTACAATATCAATCTTCTCCCAACTTAAAATTAAACGCAAACAAATTTCCTTTAAATAATAAATTCAAAAGTCATTTTTATCCAAAGATTCAAGAAAATGACTATGGAAAATTGAAAAATAAAAATAACATTTTTCCAAGGTATGAATGGAGACCCATACTTAAGAATGACGCACTAATGTCAAATGAAAGGGTCCATTCATCCTTGTCTCCCCAAAAATCATCTCGCTATATTTGGGTACCCAAAGGAACCATCCCATGTGGTCCTCTTTGAATACTTAAATCTCTCATTCATTAGTATCCTATCATTTGCATGAAGTAGAAAACAATTAAAAATGAAATATCATAACTCTACTTCATGATATGCTAAATCTTTTCTTTGTTTGCTTATTTTTCATTTTTTTATCCAACATGATATGATCACTTTACACAACTTGTGATATGACTTTCACATATTAAGCCAAAGTTCATTAATAAAACAAATTGAATAAAATTGATCAAAAAGTCATATCATTTTTCAAGTGAACTACTTATCCTTTTTATTTTTGTATCCATTACCTTTAAAAGTCTTATATCATCATTAAAAATTAAATGCTAAATTTTTTTATTATTATCAAGACAAATAAAATAATTGTCAAAAAAGGATTTAAAGGAAAATTATGGGGTCTTTGGCTAATGTATAAAATGCACAAGTGGTTGATTATTTATTTAATATCCTTGTGTTATTTGATAGCCTCTAATATGTTTAATCATAATCATGAAAAACCGGAATTGAAAAATTGCAAAAATCATATGTTTTTAAACAAAAACCAAAATTAAATTTACAAAAAAAAAATGCGAGATTTTGGCGCAAATTTCAAACGATCATAACTTTTGATCCGCTTGTCCGATTTTCGCCCATAATAACTTTTCGGAAAGAGGACGAGAAGATCTATGCCATAGAAAACGAGCTTTGCTCGTTTGAGTACGTTTTGACCCTCAGATTGCCAAAAAATCAACTATGTTTAGAAGTTATCTTAGTTTTTTTCCTTTTTGACAATTATTGTGTCTACGAATTTTATGTCACAGGCTTTGGTCTCTCCTTCCAACAAATCATATGCTTGTAATCTTTACATAACATTGCACCTTGTTATCCTAACTTCTCATCTAGCATCATCACTTACTATAAGTAGAAATCAGTGGCTATGCTAGTTATATCATGTCATGTTATGCTAAAGAAAAATAGAATAATGAAAATTAAAAGTCAAGAAAAGTACATATATATGGTTTGTTAATATTCAAAAATCAAAGAGAAAATTTACAAAACTCTTCAAAATAAAAATATTTTCTCATTTTCACTATTCACCTTACAATATTTCTCTTTAATAATTTGAAAAGGTTGAATATGAATTTTCTTTAATAATACCTCATGTACATTATCATGAACAATTAATTACGAGTACTTAATCACTATGTGATAAAATTAATGATCATAGTTATGTAATATCAAAAGATCTTTTAATTCAAACATTACACATAACTACAAAAGATCCTTTTGGTTTTAACATATGATTGGTGATCATGATAATTATATGAATAAATTATGTATTGTGGTTGCATGTATCTTACTATATCTAGACCTTAGAATCACCTTAATATCAATAACGTCAAATCTAATCATCACTTAATTCTAAGTCTACAAATTGAATTTCTATCAATTTAAAAAGACATGCATTATTCTTATGGCATAATATGAACTCATCATACTAACATTATCAACTAATAAATATTATCATTCATGCTAGTTATCAAATAATGCCATAATGAATCCATTTTAAAGTAAAAAAATTGAAAGATAAAATAACTATGTGACTTTAAATTGTTTCCATAGGACAAAATGATTAGGATGTCCATGATCATTCACCCACATTATGTGTCTCACAATAGCGAGGGCGTAAGATTATATTCATTAGAAGACCTAACCTCTAAGTCATGTCTTGTCTTTAACCGGGGAGAGTTACAGTGGGGCCTTGCGAGGCACTGAGGGGAAAGAGTGCTAGGTTGAGCGTTCTCTAGTGTGTGCATATGAGATTAACACCCCATCCTACGACAAGTATGCAGCTCCTCATGCCCATCCGTCACTTAGTACGGGGCTAGCGTGTAGACATATAGTTTGGGTATTATAATCTAGGACATACCTATATCATATGTTTTGCATGCACTCTTTATGATTATACTCTTCATGCAGTCTTAGGTTGATTGAACAAACTTCTCTTGTGTTTTGCATATTTTATCATTTTTTGAGCTTTAATGATCTTGTAAAACATAAGCATTTGAAAAACCAATAAGATATAAAACCATTTTTATAACAAACAAAAATATGCTTAATAAGCCTTCTAATGATCTCTAAAATATCTGAAATTTCTACAGTAAGAAGACCTAATATATATAAAAACTATTTCAAAGAATTTTTTTTCAAAAATCTTAAAAAATAGTGCTCTGTTTGGGCGTTAAGTAGTTAACGCCAGGCGTTAGCCTTTTTGGCCAAATTGAAATTCTGATTTTTCCAAAAATTTTTTGGTATTTTTTTAATACAATTTCTCAGTTTCTTTTCTATGATTTAAAATTATTTTGTTATTAATTTGTTAGTTTTATTCCAAAAAACAAAAAATTTAAATAATTCAAAATGATCAAAAATATGTTTTTGTTATTTGTTTTGCTTTAAAATATTTACAAAATTACGATTTGACTATATGACTTCACAATAGCAAACATCTTAGCAATTTTTGTTTCAAATGGTCAAAATTGATTATGCATACACATCAAGATTTTCTTCAATGTCCAATTCTAATTTCAAATTTTTCTAAACATTGTTTTTGTCATGCCTTGACCTTAATCTGATTATGTGCAATGAAATAGTCTATAGATAATTGTGTATGATTGCCTAGCATGCCTCTAATTATGAGTAATGCTTTATGTTAATCAATGACTTATACACTCACTATTTTGGTAATCTACATGTGATCATAATCTTAGTCTTGCATGATTGTGTAGTGTAATCATTTTAACACATTAAGATTGTATGTCTAAATTACCTACATCGTCTTTCAAAAATAAATTTCTTGCACACATAGAAGTGTTATTTCAATTTTGTTAGTGTTTACAACAACAAGTGAATTCGGAGACCTTTGACCCAAACTTAAAAAATAATGAAATAATATGCCAAAGATAACTCTACCAAGCGCTACTCACCCTCCTGATAAGTCTTAATGAGCATTGTGAGGTTGAGCACCTTGGAATGAATTGTAAAGTGTCTTGTGCAAACATTTATTTTTATCACTTCTATTTGTACACCAGATCACTAAAAATAAAAACTTTCTAAAAATGCTTATGTGATTCCCCAAGCAATACTTCGCTCCCTGATAAGTCTTAATGAGCATTGTGTGGGCGAATCACCTTGGTAGTTGTACTTCTTTTATGTGCTTTGAAATTTTATTCTAACATTGATGTGTGAAAGTAGCTATAAGATTACAATCTTAATATTGTTATTACTATTTCATTACATATGTCATGTGTTTTGATTATTTCACTTGTATACTTTTATCAAAACACCTTATGCACGCATCACTGTTTTTCATAAAGCATCTACTCATGAGAATTGGATCCTAATGCAAAATTACATAATTCTCTAAAACCTTAAGTAAAAGCACTAGATTGCAATGCATGATTTCTACAATATTTTCTTTACTTGAAATATGAATTGGTTACATTGTAGCTATTATCTTTTTGAATATGTTAAATCATGCTTGCCTATTAATTATGAAAATTTTCAAAGTTAAAATGCTCAAATGTGAAAAGTCTAGATATATATATATATATATTGTTGAAATGGTCAAATATTACAAAAATATTAATCTTAATAACTTTGTTTTATCTTTCTGCATTCCTATTTGATCATGTATCCTCTTTACCATGCTTTATCATGCTTACTTCTAAGGTTTTTCTTCACTTGTGCTTGTCAAACTATATTGCATTTCTTTCAACAAGTAGTATTTTTGTTAAATTACTTTGAAAAGCAAGTGGTCGAAATCTGAAAGTGGAGTGTTTAGTTCTTATTTATCTTATTAAAAGCTCTGATTAATTTTTGTTTTTCTTTTCAAAATAAATGATATATATAAATATATGAGTGTTGCTGAGTGAGTAATAAAATCAAACAGTTAGAGTGATTTAAGAATACACAACACAAATAAGAAATGAAAGCAAAACAATCAAACAATTCAGATGACACAAAATGTATAGTAGTTCCACTCAACTGGGTACATCTACTCTTCTACCCACTGGTAGGAATCCACTAGGAGGTTGTTGATAAGGTGCCCTCACACTAAGGTGATTTTGATAAGGTGTCCACACACCGGGTGAGCTATTGATAAGGTGCTCTAACCAAACTGCAGGTTTTTGCTAAGGTGCCCTGTTACCGGGAGTTAACTTTTGAAGGGAGTTTTAACCCTGTACAAGGTGGGAAGGAGAAAGTAAAATGAAAAATAGAAAATATAATGTTCTTCTCTGTATGAGAAGACTCTTGAAGATCCTGATATGGTGTTGAATGGATCTGATTGTTATGTTGAAGAGCTCCCCATGTCTGATATAGATTGATGACAGTTCTGGAGATCTCTCCTCTTGATTATACACGCACTTCTTTCTTCTTATGCAGTGATAATCCTGAGCAAATGGTTGTGATTGTTGTCTCATGATGTATATGATCTGCAAGAAGATGTTAGCAAGAAAATAATAAATGTGCTCTGTATTTGTGTCGTGTGTTCTACATATCTCTATATATTTTTGCTCTTCTCTTTAGTATATATAATCTGAGAAGTTCTTTTGAATTCTTGCCCGGGAATATGGAAAGAGATAAAGTCTCTTTAATTTGATTCCTTGGGAAGAGGAGATGCCGTCTTTGACTGTTCTGAAATGGCTATAATCTTTATTACCTGCAACGGCTATATCATAAAAATATAGTAATATAATAATTGAAAGTCGAGCCGAGTAATATAATATTGTTGGCAGCATTTTCGTCGATCTCTTCTTGATTCGTCGACCGCCGTTAAGAGAATGCTTTACTCTGACCGCTGAGATTATTTCATCAACCGCTATCTTGATTGGAATTCGTCGACCGTTGTCTTGATTGGAATTTATCGACTGGGGGATGAAATGTAAGATTCGTCTAGCGCCATTCGACTAATTTGTTGATCGCAGAGCGCCGTTCGACGAATGCCGGGAGCCATTCATCGAACACAGAGAAAGTATATAATTTTTATATTTTTCTTAATTTTCTTCAGCCTTTTATTTTAAAGAGATTTGCTCTAAGTTATGAGATAAGTTGAGATATAAACTTAGATATTAAAATGTGGATCCTGACTCAAATCAACCCTAAGGTTCCAACAATCTCCCCCTATTTGAGTTGGGATCCTAATCCTCTTTAAAACTAGTGGACTGGTAATCTCCCCTTATTTAGTTTGAGTTTAAGAGACCTAATTAAAATTTTTCTGGGGTTTTATATGTTGTCTCCCCCTGTTTGGTTTAGGATGCTAATAGTTGTTATCTCATTATTCTCCTTTTCTCTCTCACTTGGCTTCTCTGATTTTCTCCTTTTCTCTCTCTCACTTGGTTTTAGTTTTTCGCATTTTCTCTCTCACTTGGCTTAAACAATTTTTCTCATTTTCTCTCTCACTTGGGCTGGAGAAGAAAAATTGTTTTACTAATTGTTTTAATTGTTAAGCCTTTTCTTTTTCTGCTAGAACTCTCCCCCTGTCTTGATTCAGGGAACCCTGGATCAAGACCCCTAGAAGAAGGGTAATTGGGAGCAATCCTATTTGAATATTTTCCTCCAATTTTCTTTTTAATACGAGTTATTTGAGCAGTTTTGTTTTCCTAGATTTTGATTTAATAGGATTTTAGAATCTTGAATTGCTATTAATGAATTTTAAGGAATTCTTTGATCAGAAAAACTTTGTCTGATTTCTTCTTTCTATAGAATCCCCTTATCAGAAGAGACTCACACTCAGTGCCATGATCATTTCTGATCAATGCAGCTACAGTAGAATGCTCAACATGATTTTAGGAGAAGCCTGTAAGAACTTGAAGTTTATCTGACATTGTTTTCAAGATAGCAAATTCAAATTTTATATTTGCTGTATTATTATTTGAGTTAGGATATTTAAAAAGGATAAACCTTTGAAATATATTATCGTTTTTATTTCATTAAAGTATAAACTTAAAAAATTTCTTTGATTTGGTTGAACATAAATAATTTCTTTTTCTTTGAAAGTTTGTTCAAGATTTTTGGCCTGCATTTTGAGATTTCTCCCATTGTTTGTGCTTGCCTTAAAAAATTTGTTTTTAAGAAAAACAATTTGTTCTTTTGATGTTTTCAAATTTTCTTGAAGTCTATTATTTTCAAGAGTTGAAATTTTTATTTCTGTTAACTCTTTTAAGATTTTATTTTCAGATTTTATTAAGTCTATAAATGTTATTTTAGAAATAGACTTGAAAGTAATAGAGGTAGAGTTGGGAGTTGATTTTACCTCATTTACCTTTTCTATTTTAGCTTCTGCATCAGGGATCTGATATGAGCCACCATATATGGCCATCATGCAGAAAGCTCTAGCTCTAAGTTCTTCTTCTTCTTCTTCTTCACTTAGATTTGTTGATGGTTCTGCATCAAAAATATAGTTAGTTGAAGAGATGGAAGAAGGTTCATTTACCATCCTAGAGAGGGAGTTCCAGATTCCTCTTGCAGAGGTGCAGTCTTCAAGTTTTTGAAGAATGTCTTTTGACACTGACTGAGCCAAGATCTGCATGGCTTTGGCATCTGCATCTATTGAATAGTCTGAGGACGGAGAAGATTTTGTAGATGGGGAAGGTTTTTTAGATGGGGAAGGTCTTGTAGATGGGGAAGGTCCTTTATGTTTATCATC
Source organism: Dactylorhiza incarnata (assembly GCA_033032865.1). NCBI lineage: Eukaryota > Viridiplantae > Streptophyta > Magnoliopsida > Asparagales > Orchidaceae > Dactylorhiza > Dactylorhiza incarnata. Next base: position 14,967,410 of record JAWHQI010000028.1, read on the forward strand.
TGACCAGCATCAGCACCAGCTTTGAATTTATCTGGCTTCATTTTGCAAACACGGGCAGTGACATCAGTTTCTCTATTACCACATTTTATTTCGGTAGTTTTCCTTGAAGAAGATATGTCAGCGCTAGCATTAACAGGCCCTTTCATTGCTCTCAAAGGGGACTTGAGACCCGTGGAACTAGGTAATGTAGGTGTATTTGCCTTTAATGATATGAGGGGAGGTCCTGTCAAAATAGATTTGTAAATTTCTTCATCTATGTCATTCATATATAACTTAATTCTAACTTGCCATAAAGTAAATCTATCTAGATTACAAACAGGTGGATCTAAAAATAAAAAGTCTTGTGTCATTTTGAAAACCATTTGATAAAAAGAAATAAGAACTAAGTGATCTTTGTGATTTCAGGTGTTAGCCTGTGTGAAAAATCAACTTCCTCTGATGAAGAAAATATCAGAAGGTTTAGTATAACCAACCTCCTCTGATACCAATTGAAAGTGGAGTGTTTAGTTCTTATTTATCTTGTTAAAAGCTCTGATTGAGTTTTGTTTTTCTTTTCAAAATAAATGATATATATAAATATATGAGTGTTGCTGAGTGAGTAATAAAATCAAACAGTTAGAGTGCTTTAAGAATACACAGCACAAATAAGAAATGAAAGCAAAACAATCAAACAATTCAGATGACACAAGATGTATAGTAGTTCCCCTCAACTGGGTACATCTACTCTTCTACCCACTGGTAGGAATCCACTAGGAGGTTGTTGATAAGGTGCCCTCACACCAAGGTGATTTTGATAAGGTGTCCACACTCCGGGTGAGCTGTTGATAAGGTGCTCTAACCAAACTGCAGGTTTTTGCTACGGTGCCCTGTCACCGGGAGTTAACATTTGAAGGGAGTTATAACCCTGTACAAGGTGGGAAGGATAAAGTAAAATGAAAAATAGAAAATATAATGTTCTTCTCTGTATGAGAAGACTCTTGAAGATCCTGATATGGTGTTGAATGGATCTGATTGTTATGTTGAAGAGCTCCCCCTGTCTGATATAGATTGATGATAGTTCTGGAGATCTCTCCTCTTGATTATACACGCACTTCTTTCTTCTTATGCAGTGATGATCCTGAGCAAATGGTTGTGATTGTTGTCTCAGGATGTATATGATCTACAAGAAGATATTAGCAAGAAAATAATAGATGTGCTCTGTATTTGTGTCGTGTGTTCTACATATCTCTATATATTTCTGCTCTTCTCTTTAGTATATATAATCTGATAAGTTCTTTTGAATTCTTGCCCGGGAATATGGAAAGAGATAAAGTCTCTTTAATTTGATTCCTTGGGAAGAGGAGATGCCCTCTTTGACTGTTCTGAAACGGCTATAATCTTTATTACCTGCAACGGCTATATCAGAAAAATATAGTAATATAATAATTGAAAGTCGAGCCGAGTAATATAATATTGTTGGCAGCATTTTCGTCGATCTCTTCTTGATTCGTCGACCGCCATTCAGAGAATGCTTTACTCTGACCGCTGAGATTATTTCATCAACCGCTATCTTGATTGGAATTCGTCGACCGCTGTCTTGATTGGAATTCGTCGACCAGGGGATGAAATGTAAGATTCGTCTAGCGCCATTCGACTAATTTGTTGATCGCAGAGCGCCGTTCGACGAATGTCGGGAGCCGTTCGTCAAACACAGAGAAAGTATATAATTTTTATATTTTTCTTAATTTTCTTCAGCCTTTTATTTTAAAGAGATTTGCTCTAAGTTATGAGATAAGTTGAGATATAAACTTAGAGATTAAAATATGGATCCTGACTCAAATCAACCCTAAGGTTCCAACAAAATCCTTTGGTAAAAACATGGAATATTGTTCTTTCACGCTTATCATAAACTTTTTCCGCTGTGCTACTCTCTTCTATTAGCTCGATCATGACTTACTTTATTTTTACACAAAACTCTTAATCCTCTCTTAGTTATGTCCCATCTTTTGTCTTCTCTATTCTAGTTTTGTTTCACTCCACCCTCTTTTGCTAATAACAAAAGGGCGAGAATAAAATGATAAATCATAATGATTAATGGAGTAGGATTCACTAGATTAAGGGGAAGCATAAATCTAGTCTATGGGAGCATATACTAAGGGGGAGCACTTAAGTAGGGGGAGCACAATTATAATGAACTATAACTCTTATTAATATCTCTATGATTGCTTAGTGTCATATATCCTTCTAAAAACACATATCTTATATATGAATCTGATTTATCTCTATTGGATTTGTTATTATCAAATGGGGGAGATTGTTGGAACATGGTTTTCTGCATCCTTTTGGCTTGAGAATAACAAATCCTACTTGTATTTGATCTTGTTTGCCATTGTGTTTTTAGCATGCAGGTTTGAACAAATATGACACTAGGTAGCTACTATTGGTCTGGACTTACTCTCAAGCTGAAAAGAAAGGTAGAGAGCTAACGCCCGACGTTAACTTTTAACGTCGACGTTAACTTTTGTTCCCGCCAAGATGCAAAAAGTATGGAGGGAAGCTGCCGTGATTGCAGGAGCATTTTGGGGATGATTTGACTCCATGCCCGACGTTAGAGTCAACGCCAGCATTAAGGTTGCCTAAAATGAAAGTTTCCAAAGATGCAGAATCTCCTTCCCATTTTGAAGATCCGAGCCATCAAGTTATTTCTATACTGAGTCAACGCCCGGCGTTAAGTCTTAACGCCGGCGTTAGCTTCCAGTCCGATAAAAAGGCGACTTTCGTTCTCTTCAAGGTTGATCACTGTGGAGGCCTATTCCAGCACTCTGAATTATTTGTGAGGGCCGTATTTCCAGACCAACACATCTCCCACTCAAATTTCAAAAGGAGGAATCAAAGGAGGCTTGGATCAACACGCTAACTCAACGCGAAGAACGCACACTTGGACTTCAATGATCTTCAGCGATTCTTTGGCGTCTCCTTCAGATTACCTCATAGGGAGTTTCATATTTGTCTTTTTGTATTTGTATTTTTATTTTATCTTTGTAATCGGTTCGATAATTCACCTCGTGTTGGCAACTAGGTCTGGGTAGGACTTAGGGCTGAAATTTGCCTCGTGTTGGCGACTAGGTCTAGGGAGTAGATCTAGGGGGTGCTCGAGGCCTTTCTGGTGATAGATTAGCTAGAGCAGCTTGAGGCCATATCTGGGGAGAGATCGGCTAAAGCCAACCGGTTTGTGGGGATATGAGTCGGTATAGAAAACAAAAAGAGTTTTTCATATTTCCCTTGATTTCTAGCGTCATAGAAATCAGATTTTGTAATCAATTTTATAAATGATAATCATGTCTTTTTTTGTTTAATAAAATTGATTTCATTTCCAATTTCTAACTCTTTACTTTTGATTCACTCTTATACAAATAAAATACCAAAAGTTTTCAATAAAATATTAAAGTTTTCTAAAACACTTATTCACCTCCCCCCTCCAAGGGCGCCTACAGATCCAACAGTCTTTCATAATATCCTTTAGAATGGCAGAGAATGAGTTTATCATTCCTTGATTTATTATGTTGGTAATTGAAATGTGTGTAAAATGAATCTACATATAATAAATCACCAGTGTATTTTATTATTCTAGTTTTGGCTTTAGCCTTTTGATTGTTGTTGTTTATTTTCTCTGCATTGTTCTCGCCTAAGGGTTTCTTTTGATTGTTGTTGTTTATTTTCTCTGCATTGTTCTCGCCTAAGGGTTTCTTTTCATTATTTAAATTTACTTTGTTAGGCACATTCATTTTACTGGATAATTACTATCCTTATCTTTATATGGTGCACTCCTCTCACTTGATTGATACTAACTAGGTCTACCAAATCTAACTGGATTTTTCTAGGCAGGTTTCCTAGGGGCTTCTGTGTTAGTGGAAGGCTCTGCTCCTAAACCTAGGTGATTAAATCTCATGGAAGATTTTGTGTAATATCTCTGAGCTTTTGACACCTCCCATTGAGTGAGTCCTCAAAGGCTTTTGCCTTTGTTAGCTCTTCGTTTAACCTTAGATTTTCTTTTCTAATTTCAATTAGATCTAATTCTTTATTATCAATTTCTTCTACCAGGTCTTGATTTTTTACATATAGTTCATCTTTCTTTAGGTTGTCTAGTTTTAACTTAACTATTTCTATCTCTTTTTGTGCATTGAGGAAATCATTGCAGAATTCTTTAAAGCAATTTTTAAAATCACTAGAACTGAAATCAAAATCATCAAACAATGATACATGTTCTTCCTCATCATCTGAGGACATTCCCAAGGCCATTATGCATGCTGCTTCAGCCTCTTTTTCTTCATCACTCTCTGATGAAGAAGAGATTGACTCTGCTTTAGAGTCACTCTAAGTTTCAGCAATGAAACCTTTGGCTTTCTTCTTGTCTTTCTTCCAGAAAGACTTCTTCTTCTGCTCATCCCTATTGCTGCTCCTGTCCCTTTGTTCCTGTGGACAATCTAGAGCTATGTTCCCTGGCTTATTGCAGGTGATGAGAATCATCTCCTTCCTTGGAGTCTTATCATATTTGGGCTTTGAGCTCCTCCCTCTTCTCCTTGAGTCTTCTTTCTTGACCCACTTTCTGAATCTTCTTGCTAGGAGACTGACCATTTCATCTTCAGGAGTGGAGGGATCTCCTTCAGCAGCCATTAGGGCAAGATTCCTGTGAGTAGGAGTTGAAACTGTCTCCTTAGCCTCTGATTCAGCTTTGCTCTTCAGAAGCATCTCATATGACTTCAGCTTTCCTAGCAAAACATCAGTTGAGATTTCTCTATGGCATCTGAACTCTCTGATGGCCCAGATCCTTGGATCCAATGAGCTAGGAAAGCACATAAGGATCTTATCATTGATCTCTGTCAAGGAAATTTCCTTGTCCAGACTCCTTAGCTCATTAATAATGATGTTGAATTTGTCATACATTTCAGCAACATTTTCATCAGCTTTCTTTTGAAAGTTCTCGTATTGGGATATGAGAAGGGACTTCCTGTCCTTTATTTCATCAGAGCTTCCTTCTACCATTCTAGTGAGATATTCCCAGATTTTTTTTGCTGATTGGCAATCAGCTACTTTCTGAAAGATGTCATCTGACATTGTGGAGACCAGAATATTCATAGCCTTGGCATCACATGCCTTCTGCTTCTTTTCAGCCTATGTCCACTCTTTCCTTGGGACAGGTTCTTGAGTTGAAGTTCCACTGGCATCTTTCTTGTATGGGGTTGGGGGACCTAAAATGATGGCATCAAAAATATCTTCATCAATGGAGTTCATGTACAACTTTATTCTGGCCTTCCAGAGTGTAAACTTATTTAGGTTACACACTGGTGGTCTAGTTGAGGCATAATCCTTAGAACTCATTTTCTTTAGAAAATAGATTTAATATAAAGAAATAAGAGTAGGAGGCCTTTTTGATCAAGGTGTTACCCTTTTAATGATCAACCTCCCTCTGATACCAATTGAAAGTGTACAATGTGTCTCTGTGTATTCTCTACAGGGCGGGGGGGGGGGGGGGTGAATAGAGTTTTAAAATATTTTTCCCAAAATGTGCAAACAATAAAACACTAAGTATTATGCTTCAGTAGAACCAAATGACAGAATAAAATAAATATTGTTTGCTGAAATAAAAACAGAGTATCTAGAGTATGGACAACACAAAAAATCACACACACAAAGACACAAGAATTTTTATAGTGGTTCCCCAAAATATAGGTACTCCACTCTTCTACCTCCCTGGTAGGAATGCACAACCTCTGCCCGAGTCTTCTGATAAGGAGACTTTTAGAACCAAAGATCTTTTGATAAAGAGATCTTGAACCACTAAGTCATTTGATAAGGAGACTCTTAGAACCCAAAATATTTTGATAAGGAGATCTTGAACCATAGATCTTTTGATAAGGAGATCTTGAACCACTGAATCCTTTGGAAGAGGGATTCTTAAAACTCTTTATAGTTGAAGATAGAGAAGAAAGAAGAAAGAAGATGGAGAAGAAGAATTCTATTCTCAAAATTATGTAAAAGCTTTCAGCTTCTATTTTCCCTTCATTGGATCTGCTAATGATGAACCCTTGCTTATGATTGTGATGATTTGCAAGGGTTATGGTTTTTAGATCCTTTTGTATATCTTCTACTTGATATCTGGCTGCTATATGATGTAGAAGAAAGAGCAGCCTTCTGTTTTTCCTATTCTGAGAGAGAGCACTTCTTTTCTTTTTCTCTTTTAGGGTTCCAGGAGGAGGAAGAAGAAGTGAGAACCCTAATCGACAAACTGCAGAAGATTGTAATGAATGCCCTTCTCTTTCCTCTCTACTCATCCTATTTATTGTCCATGATTAATTTTGAATTTGTTTTCGCTTTTGGGTTGTCCTGAAAAGGCATAGACTTGGACAATTAATCTTCCTTTCTTCTTTTGTTAATGACCCTTCTATAAGCTGTTTGAATTCATTCCAAGAAAGATTTTCCTGTCTTCTTGAATGCTCCTTTCCATTCTAGGAAATAAACAAGCCGTTCTAGAATGGTCTTCAGTGTTGTGGGCCTTCAGAGAGAGTTCTAAAAGGACAGCTGAAAAGGATTCCTTTTTAGACTGTATTCGACGCTGCGTCGATTTCATCTTCTCTCTTATCGACGCGACTTTGATTTCTTATAAGAGCAGCTTTGAATTCCTTCTAGCTCTAGTTGAACTATGATATCGACGTTACGTTGATTCGTTATCGACGTATCCGTCGAGTTGAAGACCTGGACTTGGGCTGAGTCTTCTGCGTCCAGTTGAAGTCGAAGTTGCGTCGACTTCTTGAATGGCTTCGACAAGCTCTTTCTTCTACGTCAATATCCTTTCAATGTTGCATCGACTTTGACTTATACATCTACAGACTGAATAAGTTGCTTCGACTTCTTAGTCAAAGTTACGTTGACAACAAGTCGAAGTTGCATCGACTTTCAATCGACACAAGTCATAACTTAACTCATTTTGAGATTGTTTTGACTTGGCCTTGACCCTATAAGGGAGTGTGACAACCTAACACATCTATAGACCAAATTACCCTTACTATACAATGAGCAATATAACCTAAGAGGTAAAATCACTGATAGCTAATTTGTTAAGTTAAATCAAAAGGAAGTTTTCCCAACATCTAACTTAGTCTTCAGGATGATATAACTCCTTCACGATGATATTTTAACATTGTCTGAATTCCACTTCTGTCTCCTGAAGTATATATGCAAAGTATCCTTTTCAACGACAACCTTATATTTTTTCAACGACATGTCTAGTCTTTCTCAACGATTTTGGACTTAGAGAGATTTGAGAAGCGCTGGACATACTAACTATACACTGCATTCATAAATAAGATAGAACATTAAATACATAGTGCTTTTATCATTAACCTGAGCACTTCTTTAAATCAAGAACATTGCTGGGCACTGTTCCCAATAATCTCCCCCTATTTTAAGAAGTCATAACTCACCTGAATGATAAATGTCAGATAATAAGTAAAATCAAATAAAGAAAATTAAATAAGACACAGAAAGATTCAACCACCAACATTGCATAAATGAAAGATAATGTCTTATACAAAATTAACAAAGTCATTTGCCTTATCCAATCTCAAGACAAACATCCTAAGATATCTGATCCATCTAGCTCCTGCTGCTTCAGCCTTTTCCTTTCCTCATCTGTCTTTCATAGAAACTCCTTGGATTTGGGTTCCTCTTAGGAGAAGGAGGAGGACCATGGGGAAAAGCTATTTTATGATTTCTCCTCTTCTCCTCTTGTCTCATATGAATTTGCCAATCAGCAGAGTAATAGACTCTTTCTGAGCCAGCCTTAGGATATCCAAATTCAATCTATGCCTCTGTAATGAGATCTCTAGAAGTAGGACTCCACCTGCTGAACTGAGGATCTGGCTCAACTTCCCTCATCCTTCTTTTCCTGTACTCTCTGCTTTCTGTTCTTTTCCTCTTCCTGGAGGTTAAAGATTCTCCAATTTCAATAGCATTTTCCTCTGAAGTAGTACTCTCAGAAGTTTCTTCCATATCATACATAGAGGTGGGAATTTTCATGGCTTGCTTAACCTGATTAACTATCCACATTGCTTGATGGGAGCTTGCATTTATCATAGCCTTCTACCCCTTTATGACTTCTTCTGCAATGTGAGCATCTAGGGTAACTTGCACCAAGTTGATTCTCTCATGAAGATTTTGTTCAGTCTGAAGAAGAGAATTTCTGAGTTGTGGTATATGATCATCTAACATTTGTGTATCAAAGTCCATTCTATCAACTATAGTCTGTCTATCCTGACCCATAAAGTTTGTGACCTGTTGAAAAGCTTCTTGCATATTTCCTGATATGACTACCTGATTTTGAATAACTTGGAGGGTTGCCTGATGAGCTACATTCAGCTGATCAACAATAGTTGTAACACTCCTAAATTTTTGATAATTTAACTAAATAATAGTACAACGTAATAAGGATGTAAGAGCCTTACGTTAATGCGAAGTTAGTAGTGTTTGCCAAAGTGTAGTAAATTTCAGAGACTAGAATTTAAAATAATTAATTTAAGCGAAATTGTCGAGTTTCGTTGTCATAAACTATGTAAATTAAATTGTAACTCGTAATCGGCTCGTTGAACCCTTATTTCAACTTCGCTGTTGGTCTCGTAGGGCTGGTATTTGCCTTCGGTGCAAATTTCGTTAAATTCCAAGTTGGTCTTAGTCCAAATAGTTAATTAAAGATTTAAACTACTAATAAATTTTATTTAATAAAAGGATTTCTTAACCCTCATATAAAATGGCAAATTCCTAGAAATTATGTCTTTTCCTTCTTTTTCTTCTTGTTTCTGTCGAACCGAAGCCGCGAGAGAGACAGAGAAGTCGCGACATTCGTGAAGTGTTCGTCGACTGCCACAAGAGTCTTAGTGCACGAAATCTCCGTCTAAGCATAGATTCAGAAAGCTCTCGCCGAGATGTTCGTGTGTGTGGTGAGTATTTTTTATTCCGTGGATTTTTGTTGTTGATGAGTGTAGCCCTAATTATCCTTTTCGTCTGAAAAGTTTCAGAAATTTTGTTCTAATGGTCTTCTCTTCGCCCGATCCTGGGTGTGGAGCTCATTGGATTTGGAAGGCAGAAGGTTTGAGGCAAGTGGTGGATTTTCCCCCTTGCCATGTTCATTTTCAATTCTTTTTTCCTTTTCTCACTCTTTTCTTTCATCTGTTTTAGATAAGGAGCAAAGTGTAGACCCGTCATCAGAAATTCTGATTTCTTTTTCCTAGCATAATTTGTTTTAAGCTTAAGTGAAATTCATCGAGTGTTTAGGGAAATTCATCGAGTGTTTAGGGAAATTCATCGAGTGATCTCAGATGTTCGTCGAGTATTCTAAGGTAAATTCGTTGAGTATTCTCGTAATTCATCGAGTGTTTAAGTGTAATTCATCAAGTGTTAGAAATTTGCCGAGTGGCTTAGCAGAAATTAGTTGAGTATCAGTTAGAATTCGTTGAGTGTTCTTTGGATTCGTCGAGTATATGCAATGAATTCGTCGAGTGTTATTGAAAGTCGTCGAGTGAGATTCATCGAGTGTTGTCGGAAATTCGTCGAGTCGTTTCGATTAATTCATCGAGTGATCTCGGAAATTCGTCGAGTCCTTTCGATTAATTCATCGAGTGATCTTGGAAATTTGTCGAGTCTTTTCGATTAATTCATCGAGTGATCATGCCCAATTTTGTTTATGGTAGTCTTGACAAGTTTTGTCGTGGAGTTGTACTTGTTTTTTTTTTGGGTTTTCAGTGGTGCCAGTTTTGGTCAAGATGTTTGTGAATCATTATTCCCAGTCAGTTGTTTTTTTAGACTGTTGGTTGAGTTGGACAAGTGACCACCACCACAGTGCCTTTTATTTTTCTTCCTTGGATGTGTAGACTGTTGGTTGTGTGGACCGTAGCCACCGCCATAGTGCTTTTGTTTCTTGGATATTTTGGTATGATGGTTTGTGTTGAAAAGAATGTCACCGCCTCAGTACTATTTTATGTCTGGTGTATTGATTCACTTCTCGAGCCAATCCGACGCTTGTTTCATTTTTTCTACTTGGATATTGATATAAAACATTAACTGCACTTCGTGCAAGTCCTCCTTGTTTGGATACTAGATTTTCCTTTCTTTGATTTCTATCATTTTACTGTTGCTTTCTTGTTGGGTTGGTAACCCTCTCAAACTCGTTAAGTTCTTTTTACTCTATGTTTGAGTTTCCTTTTTTGCGCCTTTGTGCTGAGATATTCTTTTCTTTTTGAATGCCTCGGGTTTGGAACAGTAGCAGTTTGAGCTGATCGAGTTCGGTCCTTCCAGACCTTCAGTAGCTATTTTCTTTACTCTCATTTTTGAGAGGTAGATTGTTGAAACTTTTCTGGTTTGTTTTAATGCTATGAGTTTGTGTCAGTTTGTTGGCGCCCATAGTATGTTTTTTCTTCTTTTGTGTTAGATTGTATTTTGCTAGTTATGCTACTACTGTTGCCTTGCTATTAATGCAAATGCTTTGAGAAGGTTTTATGTTATGATGCATAGTAGTTATTTTATATACTAAACTCTGCATGTTTCCTCATGCTCATGACATCTCCTTTAACTGTTATCACTCTATTTTGAAGCTCCTAAAGGTTCTCTTTTACCTATTCTAAATTTTGAAGGTGCATATTATTCGAATGCTGGTTAAGTTTTCATGCTCATGTAGGACATCTTAAAGAAAATTATGTATTTTTCTGCTGTGTATATTTATACTTTCTTGGTTGTGGACTAGATGATCTACTAAATTGAGAGACACGGTGTTTGGAACTTTCAAACTTAAATTATAATTTTTGCATAAAGTTATGTCTTTTATAAAAGAAAGTGTAAAGTTAGAACCGCCTAAGCGTCTGCAGTTGTCCCCTGCACGGCGTGACATCGTGACGCATGTTTTCTCTTACTCTGATAATACTTTTATATATTGAGAAAATGCGGGTTGTGATAGTTGGTATCAGAGGTAGGTTTGGTTGATTGTTAGACAGGTTAGTCGAACAGTCATCTATTTTGGAGTTTTTTGTCTCATTGCATACACACACCGAAGTGTCATCCATATATCTTGGCTGAAGCTTGAACACTACACTCATAAGCATGACAAAAGTATACATGGCGTATTATATAGTATGGGATGCATAATATGTATTTGTATATGGATCCTCATAGGCATGGCAACATGTGACTGTTATGTAGTATGAGATGCAAAACAATCATCACATGGATGCTCGTTAGATTTTGCTTTTTGTTACATGCGATATTATGCAGTATGCGATGCATAATATTCATGTGTACGCCGCTCATGACATGCATTAAGGCTTTCATTAGAATTCATAGCACAACAAGCATTGCATAACATAACATTAGCACATGTGCCAAGCTAAAAATCTATATAATGACACTCGTACATACATGATTTGAAATGAAGATTTGAACATTCATACATGCATATGATATGCACAAGGGTCAAAAGATGATAGTATATCATCCTAAGTTGAATCATAACATCATTCAGATAAAATTCCAGAGCAAAGTAGTAGAAAAAGCAAGTGTCTACACATGTTTGGTTTGTTTTGAGTTAAGTAATCTTAGCTTTTAGCTATCTTTGACGAGATGTTCGTTTGTGTTCTTAAAAAATGGTCCTGAAGCGAATGTCGTTGAGGTCGACTCTCCAGTCCAAAGGTGAGTCTTTGGGTGCGCATAACGAAGCTATGATCGAGGAGCTGCGTTTGAGCAACGAAACTCTGTCAAGATATATTGGGAAAACCCCCTTTGATTTAACTTAACAAATTATCCATAAGTGATTTTATATCTTAAGTTTCATTACCCATTATATAGTGAGGGTAATTTGGTTATTAGATGTCTTAGGATGTAACACTCAACTTAGGGTGTCAAGACCAGATCATGACATGCATAATTTGGGTTGAGTTAACAATTGCGTCGAAATCCATTCGACGCAACTTTGACTTGATGTCGACGTAATTTAGACTAGAAGTCCAAGCAACTCTACCTTTCTGTCGAAGTAGATCAAATCAACGCTACGTCGAAAGGATATCAATGTAGATGAAATTGTCATGTCAAAGTAATTTTAGAAGTCGACACAACTTTGAATTCAATTCAACGCAGAAGGAAGAATCTGTCAAAGCCATATAAAGTCGACGCAACTTCGACTACATATCGACGCAGACGATGAAGTTCAAACTCGCCTTCAATTCGATGGTTACGTCGATAAGTAATCGACGCAACGTCGACTACAAAGTTCAATCAGAGCAAGAAGGAATTCGAAGCTGCTCTTACAAGAACTCGAAGGAGCGTCGATAAGAGAGAAGGAGAAGTTGACGCAGCGTCGAATATAGTCTAAAAAAGGGAACCTTTTTAGCTGTCCTTTTAGAACTCTCTCTCAAGGCCCACATTACTAAAGACATTCAACAACGGCTTGTTTATTGCCTCAAATGGAAATGAGCATTCAAGAAGACAGGGAAAGCATTCTTGGAATGAAATCAAACAGCTGGTGGGCGGGTCGTGAACAAAAGAGGAAAGGAAGATAAATGGTCCAAGACTATACCTTTCCAAGACAACCCAGAAGAGGGAAAAAAATTCAAATTCAATCATGAATAATAAATAGGAAGAAAGAAGAGAGAAAAATAGAGGAATCATTACCATCTACTACAGCTTGTCGATTAGGGTTTCCAACTTCTTCTTCTTCCTCCTAGAACCCTAAAAAGATAGGGAAAAAGAACTGCTCTCTTTCTGAATAGAAAAACTCAAGGCTGCTCTTCATCAACATCACAAAGCAGCCAGATTACATGTAGAAGTCAGTCAAGAGGATCTGAAGCATATAATCCTTTCAAATCATCACAATCATAAGCAAGGGTTCATCAATAGCAGATCCATTGAAAGAAATATAGAAGCTAAAAGCTTCTACAGAATTCTGAGAACAATATTCTTCTTCTTACCTCTTCCTCTTCCCTCTTCAATTTCCTCCAACTGTAAAGAGTTTTAAGAATCCCTCTTCCAAAGGATTCAGTGGTTCAAGATTTCCTTATCAAAAGATCTGTGATTCAAGATCTCCTTATCAAAAGATCTGTGGTTCTAAGAGTCTCCTTATCAAAAGACTCAGTGGTTCAAGATCTTCTTATCAAAAGATTTTTTGTTCTAAGAGTCTCCTTATAGTGCTTTCCCTATCTTCTTGAATGCTCCTTTCCATTTGAGGCAATAAACAAGCCATTGTAGAACGGTCTTTAGTACTATGGGACTTGAGAGAGAGAGAGAGTTCTAAAAGGACAACAGAAATGGTTCCCTTTTTCAGACTGTATTCGACGTTGCGTCGACTTCTACTTCTCTCTTATCGACGCTCCTTCGAGTTTTTGTAAGAGCAGCTTCAAATTACTTCTTGCTCTGATTGAACTCTATAGTCGATGTTGCGTCGATTACTTATCGACATAACCGTCGAATTGAAGGCTTGAGTTTGAACTTCATCGTCTGCGTCGATATGTTGTCAAAGTTGCATCGACTTCAGATGGCTTCAATAGATTCTCCCTTCTGTGTTGAATTGAAGTCGAAGTTGCGTCGACTTCAAAAATTACTTTGACATGACCATTTCATCTATGTTGATATCCTTTCGACGTAGCGTCGACTTGATCTACTTTGACAGAAAGGTAGTTGCTTGGAATTCTAGTCTAAGTTATGTCGACATCAAGTCGAAGTTGCGTCGAATGGATTTTGACGCAATTGTTAACATCAAGTCGAAGTTGCCTGTGGTGCAAAGCCCTGTGGTGGGCCAGACTGTACCTGATCCTCCTGCTCCTCTAGTGCCTCCTATTTTGTTGCCGCCAAAGATGAACTTTATCTCGCATTTTTAGCGATTAGGACCCCCCGACTTATGATGGTAGGGTTGACTTTGTAGATTTAGATGATTGGATCATCGCTATCGAAGAGATGTTTGCTTACTCTGGAATTTCTGCGGACCAAAGAGTCATGGTTGCCGCTTATCAGATGAAGGGCCTTGCCAAAGGTTGGTGGATCCGAGAGAAAGAGGGCCCCATGGATGGATGCTCCTGGGAAAGGTTTAAGGAAATGTTGTTAAGGAAATTCCAGCCGTCGATAGAGCAGGATAGGCTAACGTACAATTTCCTGCACCTAAGGCAGAGATAACTCACCGTGGGTGAGTATGAGATTGAGTTTAGTAAGTTGAGCAGGTTTGCTCCGGATATGGTAGCCACTGAGTCTAGTAGTGTTAAACACTTTCTGGGTGGTCTAAGGAGTGACATCTAGCAGTTGACCAGCGCGTACAGATTCGAGTGCTATGCGGAAGCAGTGGAAGCTGCCTTGCAGGTTGAAGCTATTGATAATGCTAAGAACCGTGGCGTGATGCCGCGGAAGTAAAAGAGATAGACCAAAGATAAAGGGAGTTCACGGGAATCTGGCCCCGCTATGAAGAAAGGAAGTAAAGAGGCATGTTGGTTTTGTGGCTCGCCAAGCCATCCTTTTGAGAAATGTTTCAAGAGATTGGGGACCCAGAAGTAGCTATAAGTGCCTGCGATTCAGAGCACACCCAAGGGAGATGTAACCTGTACTTTTTATAAGAAAATGGGGCATGATGTTGCCCGCTGTTGGACTAAGGATAGGGTTTACTATCAATGAGGACAGAAGGGGCACACAAAAGCTAGTTGCCCGCAGTCCCATCCTACATTGTATCCAGTTCCGCTTCAAGCCTTGCCCTTGCCGCAGCTTCAACATATGGACAAAGGGAAAAGTAAATTAAATGTGGTGACTAAGGAAGAAGCTCAGTCTTCCACCCAGGTGATTTTAGGTTAGTTTCCTACCTAGTAGTAAATTTCAAAATTTCAATTTAAATCCTATTTTATTAGTTATTTGTGTAATTTTCTATGCGAGTTTAAAGTAAGGAACCATTTGGCGCATGTTCTTTTCGATTCGGGTGCTACATACTCTTTCGTGGCAAAGAGTTTTGTAGACCGACATCGTTTGGTCATCGATCATGTTGGCGATCCGCTCTGTGTGAAGTTTCCCTCCGCTGATTCGGTGGTGTCGAATCAAGGAATCTTGAACTGCCCTATTCTCTTAGGAAGTTTCTTATCGTATGCCGATTTGAAGGTGCTTGACTTTGAAGATTTCGATGTGATCTTGGGCATGGATTGGCTGTCCAGGTATGAAGCTATCATTCAAAGCAAGGTGAAGTGTTTGGACTTCAAGATGGATAAAGCCCAACCCATGAGTGTGTATAGCCTTCCTCGCCAGGATTTCCCGATCTTATTTCTCATACGTGCTCAGAGTTTTTAGAGTATGGTTGTATCGCTTATATTGTGTCCATTTTAAAAATTGTTATTGCTTTGCCGCGTGTCGAGGATGTTCCCGTGGTGCGCGAGTTTTCTGATGTTTTTCCTGTCAGTCTTCCTAGTCTCCCTCCTGAGAAAGATGTAGAGTTTGTTATAGATCTTGAGCCTGGTACTCATCCTATTGTGAGGGCGCCTTACCATATGGCTCTGCGCAAGTTGGAAGAGTTGTGTACTCAATTTGATGAGTTATTGCAGTGTGGTTTTATTATGCCTAGTTCTTCGCCCTAGGGTGCTCCTGTTCTATTTGTAAAGAAAAAGGATGGATTTATGAGGTTGTGTATAGCTATAGGGAGTTGAACAAGGTAACTATCAAGAACAGATATCTGTTGCCTCAGATTGATGACTTGTTTGACTAGTTGCGAGGAAGCACTATATTTTCAAAGATCGACCTCTGTTCAGGCTACCATCAGTTGAGGATCCGTGAGTCGGACGTTCCGCGGACTGCTTTCCGTTCCCGTTATGGACATTTTTAGTTCTTAGTAATGTCATTTGGTTTGACGAATGCACCCTCTTCATTCATGGATATGATGAACCGAGTTCAAGGACTTTTTAGACCATTTCGTGGTAGTGTTCATCGACAATGTGTTGGTGTATTCTAGAAGTGCTGAGGAGCATGCTATGCATTTGCGCTTAGTATTGTCTACTCTGAGAGAGCATAAGATGTATGCAAAGTTCAATAAATGTGAGTTTTGGCTTTCACAAGTGTCTTTTCTGGGTCATGTTGTGAGAAAAAATGGAATTTCAGTAGACCCAACAAAGATATCAGCTATTTTGGATTAGAAGAGGCCTACAATGCCTAAGGAGATAAGGAGCTTCTTAGGGTTGGCAGGTTACTATAGAAGGTTTGTGCAAGGATTTTAAGTGCTGTCGGCACCTCTGACTAAGCTTACCCAGAAGAATGCAACGTTTGTTTGGAGCAATTCCTGTAAGGAAGCTTTCCAAGAATTAAAGAAGCGTTTGTTTACTGCTCCTGTTCTGACTTTACTGAGAGAGAGAGAGTGTATAGTATGCCGTTTATATGGATGCATCCCATGTTGGACTCAGTTGTATTTTGATGCAAGAAGGAAAAGTGATCGCGTATGGATCACAACAATTGAAGGTTCATGAAAGGAATTACCCTATGCATGACTTAGAGTTTGCGGCAATGATTATGCCTTGAAGCTGTGGAGACATCTGCTATATGGAGTGTCATGCAAGATCTTCACGGATCATAAGAGTTTGAATTATGTCTTGTAACACCCCAAATCTGTTGAAGCAGATTTGGTCTGCTGGTAGCAGTTCGTCGAACGGCCAGAGCGCATTCGACGAACAACCGCCTGGCTGCGTTCGACGAACGGCCGCCTGGCTGCGTTTGACGAATGACAACCTGGCTGCGTTCGACGAATGGACGCTTGGTTGCGTTTGACGAACGACTGCCTGGCTGCGTTCGACGAACGGCCGCCTGGCTGCGTTCGACGAACGGCCGCCTGGCTGCGTTCGACGAACGACCGCCAGGTTGCGTTCGACGAATGGCCACCCGTTCGACGAATGCCAGCCAGTTCGTCGAACGCAGGTCCAGTTCGGCGATTTTGCGTTACAGATCCGTGAGTTATGCTCATGGCCGTCAAATCTAGGGTTTTAGATCCAATGGTTGGTATTTATTTCGGGATTTCATAGGGCTTGACCAGAGGAGTGTTTATCCTCATTATTCTAAAGTCTTATCCCTCTTCAAGCGTGAGAAGGAAGAAAGCCAAGGAGGAATAAGAAGGCATCTTCTGCCATCAACGGAGATCCGAAGCTCCGAATCGCGAGCCATTTTCAGATCTGGAAAGAGCAGCCCATTGCGGTTCTTTCTACCCTAGTGAAATCTCAGATCTATGGCGAACAAGAAAGCTCCAAGGGTAACGATCTTCTACTTGGACAAGTGAAGTCCTCCTTTTTATGACATGTTTGCATGGAAAATCCCTCACTGATTGGTGGAGAAAAGGGAGTTTTCTAGCGGGTTGATCGTTTCGATCCCTTGTGGTTACTTGCATTTGCATCCAGAATCGTAGTACGGATATAGGCATGCATTGTGTGTGAAACCCATCTGGACAGGTTGGTCGGGATTGGTGATGGCTATAGTGTTAACTATGCCGGAGAAGACTCCGTGATTTGTATGTGCTATTTTCGAGTTTTGTGTGCGGTAGTGTACTGCAGGGAGTCCTGGAGTTAACCTCCAGGAAATACCCAAAGTTGTAGGTAGATTCGATGATCTGTTAGGGAGTTGTTTGTTGAGGTGTAAATCATCATTTTTGTTCCTCGGGCAGAGGTGAAGCCGTACCCGCGTCGCGACGATAGATTTCGATGACTTGAGCACGGGCAAAGCTGATCCAAACTCGCTCTCATACCGAATCGGTGAAGAGGTAGCTCCTCGATGCACCGTATGATGTTGGGATTAGTTCGTAAGGCTAGGTAGTCTTGGCGGTCAAAGCTCATGCGAACTCTTTGCTTAAGGAGTTGTTAGGTGTGGCTCGGGGAGTACACCGTGAGAGTGCCTTGGGAGCACGAAATGTGTGGCCGTGCGTGCCAACGTTGGTGTTGATTGCTTATACATGTGGTGCTTGAACGCACCTTGACAATCTATGCCTATACTGTCTGCCTGCAGGGAAGGAGTACCGCCACCCCGACTATAGGGGTGTGGTCATTATAATATTGGTCAGCTTTAGCTGACCGGTTACTTGTTTCCACGTTTTGGTGGATCATTGTTTCAGGTGCAGGTGAGCCAAGCGGGAAATAGCTTGCTGGAGCTTATGCTGAGTTGGCCCTCGAAGGCCAACCTCCCCTCTTTTGCTTTCCTTAAATTATCGGCCTGCGTGCCGATGTATGCTTTGGAGTTTTGAGACATTATTTTAATGTAAGGCCTTACGGCCAAAACTCTATTGTTTTATTCCTGGGATAGTGGACAGTTTTAAATAACGTTTTAATCAAATGCTTCAGCTTATGTTTAATTTACTCTGGTGTAGTTGTAGTTTTTTTCTGATTATCACCTTATGATGCTTAGCTAGTGTGTATAGTATGGGGTGGGGTCCCGGCCGGACCTACTGTTATATTATTTGTACTAGCAAGATGTTACAATTTGGTATCGGATTTAGGGCGTCGATCCGTAGTTTAAAAAATTTGAGGCCAAATTCCTTTTAAGGGGTGGTGTGCACGGGTTGTGCGTTCACCTAAAATGACAAAAAACTAATAAGAATGTTCACTTAGGAATGGAAAAACATACTTGTTTTGCGGAACCCGAGTGTTCCATGATTGATGTTTGCTATGTTTTTGGTCACTAAATTGAGCCTTGCATGATTATAGGTGAGTAGGAGTGCTGCAGGGCAGTCTCGACCCTGCAACACCGCTGAAAGTAGTGGGTCGGCTGAGGTGCCAGCGACCATTCCTTCGGCTGAGATGATCAGATTAGTCGCAGAAGCTGTCTTCGCAATGATCAACACTCAACCTCAAAGGCTTGCACAACTTGCTTTGCCTACTCCGGATGTGTCCCCGGAGGCAGTTGCTGCAGTGGAACCTGCGGTGGAACCAAGGGTGGAGACCCCTATGCCATTGGATGTAGTGGAACCTGCGGTGGATCCAAGGGTGGAACGTCGAGTAGAGCGAGTAGCTATTGCGCGAGCGCGTGATCAACAACTCCAGCACTTTCTAAGTTTCCATCCTCTAACCTTTTCGGGGACTGGATCCCTAACGGAGGCGGAGGACTGGTTCTCAACAGTTAGAAAAACTCTAAAGGCGACAGCAATGGAAGAAGCTATGATGGTCACCCTAGACACCTTTCTCCTTAACGGAGAAGCAGAGCTTTGGTGGGCCGAACAGGAAGTGCATAAGTTTGGAGGTAAAGATATTACCGAGATCACTTTGGCGGAGTTCTCAAAATCATTTCTTCAGAGATATATTCCCTCTGCCCAACGCATTGCGTTGCAGAACCAGTTCTTGAAGTTAACTCAAGGCGATAACTAGGTGGACGAGTACTTGCACGAGTTCACTAGACTGGGCCGCTATGCGGGGTCTTTGGTGGAAGATGAGGAAACGAAGACGAACAAGTTTTATGAAGGTCTTCGAGATGAGTTGAGGCTGCTCCTTGCAGGCCCAATGACATTTCGCTTCAATGTGATGGTGCAAACTGCCAGATCTCTGGAATTGGACATGAAGAGAGTGCAAGCAAAGGGTGTGGCAAAGAAACCTGATTTTCACGCGCCGGCCTCTCAATCAAAATCTGAGTTCAGGAAAAATAAGAGAAAGTCTAGGTTCGCGGAACCAGCTCCTTCTAATATTTCGGGAGCAACTACTGTGCGGGGTTCTGTCACGTGTTTCACCTGCGGGAAGGTGGGACACAAAGCCGTGGTGTGTCGAAGTGGTCCCCCGAAGGTAGGAAATCGAGCGGTGGACTATGCTCGTGCTGCGGGTCAAGCGGAAAAGGGCCAAGATGCGGAGTCTTCTGCTTCCCAGCACATTCCGACCCAACCGAGAGTTTACTCGCTTGGCCAGCAAGAAGCCATCCGACAAAATGATGTCGTCACAGGTATGAATTAAAATTTAGCTTTTACAGCGTAGCGTGATTCATACCGCATGTACGACTATATCCTTGGTGATGTGCTTTTAGGCTTCGTTCTAATCTTCAACTATCCGGCGAGAGCTCTCTTCGATACTAGAGCATCGCACTCCTTCTTGTCCAAGGACTTCGTGTTGCGAATCGGAGTACCGTCTACCCTGGTGATGGATAGGCTGGAGGTAGTGCTGCCCAATGGATCTCGGATGAGCGCGGATAGGTTGAGTCGTGTAAAAGTGCGGATTGAGAATCAGGAATTTGACTTGGAAGCGTCACTACTACCACTAGCTGAGTTTGACGTAATCTTTGACATGGACTGGCTCTCTAAGCAGCGAGCATGCATAGATTGCAATCGAAAGGAGGTCATGAAAGTGAGGTTAGATCTCAAATTAACTCTAGAGGGGGGGTGAATAGAGTGTAAAACTTTTTATTAGTTTTATTGCGGAATTAAAAATACTTATATATATATATATATGTGTGTGTGTATAGCAGAGTGTATAATAAAAATGAAAAATAAAATCAGCACAACACAAACACAGAGAAATAAACAAGATCACAGAAGACACAAGGAGCTATTGTGGTTCCCCTCTCAATATGATACATCCACTCTTCTACCACCTTTGATAGGAATCCACTAGGATTTTTGATCAGTTGTCCTAACACTAATGAGCTTTTGATAAGGTCCCCAAAAACAACATAGGATTTTTTGATAAGGTGTCTTGCCACCAATGAGGTAAACTTTTGAAGGGAGTTTTAACCCTGTACAAGATGAAATAAGGAAGGTTAAGAAGTTCTTCTCTATTCAACAATCTGAGAGAAGACTAATGAAAAATTGATGTAGTAAATCTCCCCCTGTCTGATTGAAGGGTTGACAGTTTGTGGAGAAGCTTTCATTTGAAAGAAATAGATCTTCTTAATAACTAATTAATCTGAGAGAAATGAGTTCCTCAGATTTTTGTTGCTCTTTGAAGATCTGAACTTGCAGCAGAGATTCTGAGAGGGAGTGTTGAAGTTCTCAGAAGAATGTAAGTGCTGCTTGAGGAAGAAGATGACTGAATAAAAAATTGACTGCCTGTTCTTCTTCTTCTTCTTTTTCTCAAATCATGTGTGTAAAAATCTCTGTCTGATATCTTCCTTCTTTGATAATATATCCTGATTTGAATTTCAAATATTCTGATTTAAGGAATAGAATAATCTGACTTGAAATCCTTCTCGGAACTGCAACAGCCACCAAAACGATTTTGGCAGGTCCTTTAATTCCTTTGCCGTATAATATTCCTTTTGCATTAAATGTCAACGACTATATTATCTTGGAATAAGAGAATAGAAGGAATATAATAGAGAGAGAGAGAGAGAGAGAGAAATCTTTGTCTTATATGAAAGATCCGTTGCTGATTTGATCTGAGAGACGGGTTCGTCGATCTGAGCTTCTGATGTTGATTCGTCGAACGCAGAGCTGAGTTCGTCGACCGTTGAGACTGGAAAATCGTTGACCGCTGAGACTGACTGAAGGCTTGAATTCGTCGAACACAGAGCTAGCCGTTCGTCGAACACAGAGCTAGCCGTTCGTCGAACCCAGAAGGGAGTTCGTTGAACGAAGCAAGTAATTCATCGAACGCAGAAACTTAACTTTTCCTTAAGTTCTAGCTAACTTAACAGCCTAAAAACCATGACCCTTAGACTATACAAGGGGGTCAACTTAGTCCTAGGCAACACATAATGATCTTAGCCCAAATTAGTAATAGGGTTGTTCCAATAATCTCCCCCTATTTGGGTTAGGACATTATTTGACAAATATTCAAATAATAAACAATAGAAAAACAAACTGCAGAGCATATATATATATATATATCTCACAGAATGTAAATTCATTTCAGCAGATAGAATAATATAGTGCTCTGAGTTTAGAAACATTACAGAAATAATACAATCCAAGTAATTAAGAACTTCTGTCCTTTTTAGAAGAGGGCTTGAATATAATCTGTCTATTTGGATTTTCTGAATCCTTCTTGCTTATATAAAGATCCCGGGCTCCTAGAATGGTATGAGATTTACCTTGAACAACCACTGCTGCTGGATGCTTTATTAGGTAATCTTCAGCTTTGAAAAAGTGCTTTGAGCCATACTTTTCAAATTCTTGCTTTCTGAATTCTGACATAGTAGAATACTGAGAGAAATCTTTACCTTCAGCTTTTGCTTTATTGATCTGAGCTGTGGCAATAGATTCCTTGAATCTAGCCATCTGAGCTACCTTTTCTGCTTCTGTATCAACTAGAGAAGAAGGCCTTTCATCAGAATCACTGTCCTGAATTGAAGGTTGTTCAGAGTGAAGATTTCTTTGTCTGTGCAAAGAACCATCAGAAATAGGCATATACTATGATTGAGAAGGAAGAATGTCTGAATTCTCTTGAGGAGCATCTGCTGATCTTGAAGTAGGAGGAGCTCTGGCTGATCCTGATCTTTGAGATCCATAGGAACTACCAGGTCTCCATCCTGAACTTCTTGACTGGGAAGAGGAGGACATCCCTACTGATCTTGCTGCACCAGCTGTTGGAGGAGGAGGATGATTATACTGACTGGCTTGTCAGAGTAATAACCAATCTTCCTCATCTTCATTCTTCTGTTATTTTCATTTCTGGAGAATCTCATCCAGGCTGGAGAGTCCTTTGTCAGAGAAATACCATGAAGAATATAATAGGGAATGTCATTGTTACTGGAAGGAGGCTTAGGGACAGCCTTTGACTTAAATTTCCTTTTCTTCCTTTTCTTAGAGGATGAATCATCAGAATCATCATCTTCATCTGAATCATCAGAAGATTGGACTATATTATCATAAGGATCATCAACAAATACAGGGGCTTTAGAAATTCCTTGCTTATTAGCTTCATCTTGTTCCTTAAATAATTCATCAAAATCTGGTAGGGGGGACTCATCAAAAACAAAAGTTGGAGGTGAATTCACGAAGCCAACTTCCTCTGTTACTAGAGCTTGAACTGTGCTTGAAACTGGCTCTGGAATACTGCTGATAACTTTCTTTAACAAAACTTTACTAATAGGAGCCGTATAAGGAATTATAGCCTTTGAAAAATCTGAAAACTGAGGTAAGCTATTTAAAACTGTGTTGAACTGTGAAAGCAAATGAACAATATCTATGAAAGGGGAAATAGAGATATTATCTATTGAAATTGTATCTGCTACTGTTACTGTTTCTTCTATATCAACTGTGTCTGCTATATCAACAATTTCTGCTATATCAACTGCTGTATCTACTATCATAGCATCTGGAGCACCTCTGCTGAACCTTGAAGCTTCTTCAAACCTTGGAGCTTCTTCATCAGACATATCCCCCTGCCTAGCTTCAGGGAGACCTGAATCTAGGCCCCTAGAAGAAGGGACAGGTGGAAAGGAAGTAGAGAAGTAAGCTATTGAAGAGGTCAGGTCAGAAAGAGCTTGGATAACTGGAGCAAGCTTTGCATCCAGGAGGGCATCTAGCTTTGGATAGATATGATCAAAGATTTGATCAGCTAGAGAGGAGAAATTGACATATACAAACTCTGGTTGAGTTCAGGATGATGGGGTAGAAGAGGATGGAATGGAGGAGGGTAAAAAGATGTTTGTTGCATTAACTGTTGGTGGAGTGGTATCTTGATGAATAGGAGATGAAGGTTGGATGGGTGACTGGTGGTCATAATGGATGGGAGAGAGAGGTGGAGAAGGTAGAAGATTAAATGTGGGAGGTGGAATGTCATCAACAGGGGATGGAGAATTTGAAGGTGGAATAATTTCTTCAGAAGAAATAATCTGAGGAGGTGGAGATGGGAGAGGAGGAGAAGAAGCAATAGGAACTTCTGGAAGAGTTAGGGGAGTGACTAGATCAGTCCTTGTGTCTTCAGAAGCTTGCCTTGGGGCATCTGCCCTTGGATTCTTCTTAGGGATCACCCTGTACCACTTACCAAAAAGGGCTGACGTTAGCCTTTTACTTGCATTAATGGTCACCTTGGGAGAGACCAAAAGGTATGGGTGCCTTTCCTGAAGAATAATTCCCAATATTCTTCCAAAATAGACATTCACTTTACTTACTTTCTTCTTAATTGATTCAAACAGAATCAATCCCCAGTTCACTTTCTTCTTTTCCACCAAGGCCACCATCAAAAGAAATTGGTGCCTGGTAATATAGTCATGAGCAGATGTTTTGCTTATCAAAACTTTTCCAACTATATCTGCCAAGAATTTGTATTCTTTTGACAAATTCTTTTTCAACAAGTGGTTAGGGTTTCCACTGGAGTGACCCAGCTTAACCAAAGCAGCATCAAATTCATCAGAACTGATGTCCAGTTCATCATCACCATTTACAAAACCAAAAATCTCAGTTAAAATTTATGGAGAAAGAAAAACCTGGTTCCCTGAGATGGTTCCAGATAGAGTATCATTCTCAGCTTTAGCAGTATAAACCCATTCCTTAACTTCTGCCACTGGTAGTTTTATCCTTGTGCTCATAAACATCTTCATTTGTTGTTCATCAAAGAGTCGAAGAATGTCCTTGAATACCTGGTCAGACCGAGAGAACGACTCCAAGTCGATGTCGAAACCAGCGTCAAACTTCATGGAGTACAACACCACTTGAGAAATTGCCATTTTTCCTGCAAATGAAAACACGATCAATTGTAAGGGGAACTGGAGGGAAAAACGATTTCTGTAGGCGCAAAGCCAGAAAGAAATAAAGAATAGATTGTATAGAAAGATCGGAGAAGGGGGCACACATTCTTAGAACGAGGTACGACTAACCCTAATAAAATCAGAAGTCGAAAAGACTTAGTTCTTCGTCAGACTGCGTTCGACAAAAATTTTGTTTTCGTCGATCCCAGTTCGACGATCGAGATTGTCTTTGTCAATCCTGAGGTTAAAAGGTTTTGTCGATCTTCGTTTGACGAATGATTCAATTTCGTCGTCCTCCGTTCAACGAAATGAGGGGATAAATAGAAAATTTAATTTTTAATAGATTGAATCTCTATCTATCATTCCTATCTGATTTATAAAGAATATATGCTTCTTTTCATCCAAGGGTTCGGTGAAAATGTCAGCTCTTTGCAAATCAGTAGAAATAAATTGTAGGCAAATTATATTTTAATCCACATTATCTCTGATAAAGTGGTGCCTAATTTCTATGTGTTTAGTCCTACTACGGAGAACTGGATTTTGTGCTATAGATATTGCACTAGTATTGTCACAAAATATAATTGAATTATTTAAGTTGATCCCATAGTCTAAGAGCTGATTTTGTATCCACAGTATCTGTGAGCAGCAACTGCCTGCAGCTATATATTCAGCTTCAGCTGTTGATGTAGACACATATGTCTGTTTCTTACAAAACCAAGACACAAGCCTATCACCAAGAAACTAAAAAGTTCCTGATGTGCTTTTCCCGTCTACTCTGCATCCAACATAATCTGAATCTGAGAATCCAGTTAATTCAAATTCAGATGCAGTTGGATACCAGAGTCCTAGATTTGGACAACCCTTTATATATCTCAAAATTATTTTTAATAAAATTAGGTGAGATTCTTTGGGGTTAACTTGAAACCTAGCACAAATACAAGTAGCAAACATTATATTAGGCCTACTTGCTGTTAAATAAAGTAGTGAGCCAACAATTGCTCTATATACTTTTTGATTAACAGGTTTCCCTGATTCATCATTATCAACAACAACATTAGAGGGCATGGGTGTTTTCATGGTGGAAGAATCAGACATACTAAATCTTTTCACTAATTCCTTAGCATACTTAGGTTGGGATATGAAGATTCCATTTGGAGTTTGCTTCACTTGAAGACCAAGGAAGTATGATTGTTCACCCATACTACTCATTTCAAATTTAGATTGCATTAGATCAGAAAACCTTTTACATAAATTTGAATCAGTAGAGCCAAAGATAATATCATCTACATATATTTGAACTAGTAAAGTTTGATTTATATGTATCCTGAAAAATAGGGTTTTATCAACTATGCCTCTACAGAAATTGTTTTCCAAAAGAAAACTAGCTAAGGTTTCATACCATGCTCTGGGAGCTTGTTTGAGACCATAGAGATTTTTCTTAAGCTTAAATACATAGGAGGAGTGAGTTGGAGAGATGAAACATGGTGGTTGTTCCATATAAACTTCTTCTTTGATGTCTCCATTTAAAAATGCACTCTTCACATCCATTTGATATACTTTGAACTTCTTGAATGCAGCAAAGGCCAGAAAAATCCTGATAGCTTCAAGCCTTGCAACAGGAGCAAAGGTCTGATCATAATCAATCCATTCTTCCTGTGAATATCCTTGGGCTACCAATCTTGCTTTGTTTCTGACTATGTTGCCTTGATCATCTAACTTGTTCCTGAAGACCCATTTAGTGCCAATGACTGGATGGCCCTTTGGTCTTGGAACCAAATCCCAAACCTTGTTCCTTTCAAATTGATTGAGCTCCTCTTGCATTGCAAGAATCCAGTTTGGATCTTGTTATGCATCTTTTATGGATTGAGGTTCAATCTGTGATAGGAATCAAGTGTGCATCTGATTTTGGTGTAGTTGATGCCTTGTTTGAACACCTGCTAAAATATCTCCAATCACTTGTGATTTTGGATGATCTCTAACTATGATATGGTCAACAGTTAGATTTGGTTCAGCAATAGTATCCACTTGGGGAATTTGTTCAGCTGTCACTTGATTTGATTTGTCAGCAAGATCTTCTAGATGATCTTCTTCTTCACTGTCTTCAAGTGTTTGAGTTGATGGAATTTGAGAATCTCCTTTTAATAGATTTAATCCATTGAGCTCTTCACATAGAGTTGGTACCTGCAAAGTATTTATGGTAGAGGTGGTATTCCTCTCCTCATTTAACAAGTTAGTTTCATCAAAAGAAACATGCATGGACTCCTCTATCTTAAGAGTAGATTTGTTGTAGACTCTATATGATTTACAAGAAAGAGAGTATCCAAGGAATATTCCTTCAGCTGCCTTAGCTTCAAACTTCCTTAGATATTTCTTATCATTGTTATGCACATAGCATTTACAACCAAATATCTTAAAATAGCTAACCTTAGGCTTTTTATTCTTGAGTAATTCATAGGGAGTTTTAACCTTAAGTTTAAGTATCAGGCTTCTATTCAACACATAATTTGCTGTGTTCACTGCCTCCGCCCAAAATGAGAGTGGCAAGTGAGCATCTGCAAGCAATGTAGTTGCTGATTCAATTAGTGTTCTATTTTTCCTTTCAGCTACCCCATTTTGTTGAGGAGTTCTAGGAGCAGAGAAACACTGCCTGATCCCTTCTCTTCCATAGAATTCTCTCATCAGAAGATACTCAAACTCAGTGCCATGATCACTTCTGATCAATGCAACTACAGTAGAGTACTCACTCTTGATGGACCTGAGAAAGTCTGTTAGAACATTGAAGGTGTCAGACTTGTTCCTAAGAAAGAACACCCAAGTGAATCTTGAGAAGTCATCTACAATAACTAGAGAATAATGCTTCCCTCCTAAGCTCTGTATAGCAGTATGTCCAAAAAGATCTAAATGCAGTAAATACAGAATCCTAGGTGAATCACTCTTGGATAAAGATTTAAAACTACTTCTAGTCTGCTTACCTAACTGACAAGCCCTACAAAGTCCTTCCTTCATGTATAAACCAGAAGGCAGTCCTCTGACAAGATTGTCCTTCGAAAGCTTAGAGATAGTTCTAAGGTTAATGTGTCCAAGCCTTTTATGCCATAATTCATTTGTCTTACTTATTGAATTAAATAGATAAATGTCTGAATTGGCAGAGTCAAAATTGACTAAATAAATATTTCCTTGTCTAATACCAGATAATACATTTATGTTTTAATTATTGGTAATAAGACATTGGGAAGGGTTAAAGGTTACCTGATAACCTTCATCACATAACTGGCATATGCTGATGAGGTTGTGCTTGAGACCCTTGACATATGATACTTCTTTGCTCCAACCTTGACTTGTCCATATCCTTTTGTCTGTCCACAGTTGGAGTCTCCAAAGACAACTTTGGGTCCAAGCTTTGCTTTATAATTGCTCAGGTTGGCTTTATTCCCTGTCATATGCTTTGAGCATCCACTATCCAAGTACCAATATTCCCTTACTTTTGGATAGCTGTGTACCTGCAACAACAGAAAAACAATCTAGTTGTTCTTGACCCAGACTACCTTGGGTCTTTTTGAATTACCACAAAAATCAGAAATAAAGGATATCTCAGGCTGATCCTTATAGCCTTGTGGATGATATCTCCTTGGAGGAATTATTCACTCAGTAAAAGGATTTTTTGTAGATGCAGAATAAGAACTCTTCAGCTTTCCTGTATATTTTCCATTGGACGAATTTTGCTGAATTCGTCGATTGCCGTTCGACGAGGTAGAGACCTTGCGTCGAGCGCCATTAGAATAATAGCTATACTGAAAATCTGTCTTCAGAGTTTGTCGTGCGTCGTTTGACGAACCAGTCTGGTTTCGTCGAGCACCGTTCGACGAAATCTGTAAGATTTCTTTATTCCTCATATTCTTGCTTGAAATATCTTTATCTACTTCTACAACCACTTTGCCCTTAGCAGAAATGAATTTTACAGGTGTAGAGAACATGTTTTTCTTAATGAGATGTGGCTCACTTGATGCACCCAAGCCCAGTTTGCTATTAAATCTAGCATTAACAGTACTTGTGATGTCCATCAGTTTGATACTTCTCCCATTGAGGGATTCTTCAAACTTCTTTGCTTCAGATAACTTGTTCTCAATGAGAACAATGTGTTCCCTGGAGGCAGCCAAATCTTTCTTAAGATTTACATTCTCTTCACTTATTTGGTTCATTTCAGCTAACTTAGATCCGAGAGAGATTATTTCCTTCTCAGATTTGATTAAGTCTAAGCAAAGAACTTTGCATTCATCTTTGAATTCAATGGAATTGAAATCAAAATCAGAAATTACCTGATCACTGTCAGCTTCAGTTTCTGATTCATCAGAATTATGTTCTGAGGCATTGATAGCCATCATACAGAAACTTCTTTCTTCTTCATCATCCTCATCATCACTGGATGATGATGCATTTCCTGACTCACTCCTTGAGTCATAAATGGCCATTAAGCATTGGCCATTTTCTTTTGATTCTTCTTCATCTTCAGAAGTACTGGATGAAGACTCTGATTCTGTTTCACTCCATGTTTCAGCTATAAATCCTCTTCCCTTCTTTTTGTGTTTGTGGGAGGAAGACTTGCTGGAGTTTCTTCTATCTTCCTTTTCTTTTCTCTTTTCCTTTGTCCTTCTTGTTTTGATTCTCTGGAAAGTCAGGTGCAATGTGTCCTGGTTTCCTGCAACCAAAACATATTATTTCTTTAGAATTATTTTTGTCATACCTTGGCTTTTCATAGTCCCTGGATGACTTTTTCCTGAAGTCTTTTCTTGCCATCTTGTAGAATCTTTTGGCAAGTAGACTCATCAACTCCTCATTGTTTGGAGACTTTCCTTCTTCTTCTGTAGCTTTGAAGGCAATGGTCCTGTCCTTCTTTGTTGCTGGAGATGAAGTGGACTGTTCAGCTTCTCTGGATTTGACAAGCTGCTCATAGGATTTGAGATTTCCTAGCAGTGTCTCAGTAGTAATCTTATTGAGCCTTCTGGCTTCCTTGATAGGCCAGATTCTAGAGTCCTATGTGCTGGGGAAGCACATCAGGATCTTGTCATTTATCTCAGTGATAGAGATCACCTTGTCCAAAGAATTCAGCTCATTGATTATGAGGCTGAGCTTATTGTACATATCAGCCACTAATTCAGTTTCTCCTTTCTTGAAGTTTTCATACTGAGAAATAAGCTTATTGTTTGAGCCAGAATGTTCATGGATTTAGCATCTGCACTTCTTTGCTTCTTTTGTGCATTTGTCCACTCAGGAGGTGGGACAACATTGTTGGTTGTTGCTGCATCAATACTTTTTGATGCTGAGGGAGTAGGAGGTCCTTTTAAGATAACATTGAAGATTTCTTCATCAATAGAGTTCATGTATAACCTAATCCTTGCTTTCCACAGTGCAAACTTATTTAGATTGCACATAGGAGGTCTTGTGCTTGAATACTCTTTGTTTTGTGCCATGAGTTTTTAAACAAAATAAAATGAAAATAAAAACTCTGAAAGAATTTAAGATCTAATTGATCTTTGTGATTCAGGTGTTAGCCTGTAAAGAATCAACTACCCTCTGATACCAATTGAAAGTGAGGTTAGATCTTAAATTAACTCTAGAGGGGGGTGAATAGAGTTTAAAACTTTTTGTTAGTTTTATTGCGGAATTAAAAATACTGGTATATATATATATGTATAGCAGAGTGTATAATAAAAATGAAAGATAAAATCAGCACAACACAAACACAGAGAAATAAACAAGAACACAGAAGACACAAGGAGCTATAGTGGTTCCCCTCTCAATAGGGCACATCCAATCTTCTACCACCCTTAGTAGGAATCCACTAGGATTTTTTATCAGGTGTCCTAACACCAATGAGCTTTTGAAAAGGTGCCCAAAAACCACACAAGATTTTTTGATAAGGTGTCTTGCCACCAATGAGGTAAACTTTTGAAGGGAGTTTTAACCCTGTACAAGATGAAATAAGGAAGGTTAAAAAGTTCTTCTCTGTTCAACAATCTGAGAGAAGACTAATGAAAAATTGATGTAGTAAAGCTCCCCCTGTCTGATTGAAGGCTTGGCAGTTTGTGGAGAAGCTTTCACTTGAAAGAAATAGATCTTCTTGATAGCTGATTAATCTGAGAGAAATGAGTACCTCAGATTTTTGTTGGTCTTTGAAGATCTGAACTTACGGCAGAGATTCTGAGAGGGAGTGTTGAAGTTCTTAGAAGAATGTAAGTGCTGCTTGAGGAAGAAGATGACTGAATATAAATTTGACTTTCTGTTCTTCTTCTTCTTCTTTTTCTCAAATCGTGTGTAAAAATCTCTGTCTGATATCTTCCTTCTTTGATAATATATCCTGATTTGAATTTCAAATCTTCTGATTTAAGGAATAGAATAATCTGACTTGAAATCCTTCTCGGAACTGCAACAACCACCAAAACAATTTTGGCAGGTCCTTTAATTCCTTTGCCGTATAATATTCCTTTTGCATTAAATGTCAACAACTATATTATCTTGGAATAAGAGAATAAAAGGAATATAATAGAGAGAGAGAAATCTTTGTCTTATATGAAAGATCCGTTGCTGATTTGATCTGAGAGACGGGTTCGTCGATTTGAGCTTCTGATGTTGATTCGTCGAACGCAGAGCTGAGTTTGTCGACCGCTGAGACTGGAAAATTGTCGACCGCTGAGACTGACTGAAGGATTGAATTCGTCGAACACAGAGCTAGCCGTTCGTCGAACCCAGAAGGGAGTTCGTCGAACGAAGCAAGCAATTCGTCGAATGCAGAAACTAAACTTTTCCTTAAGTTCTAGCTAACTTAACAGCCTAAAAACCTTGACCCTTAGACTATACAAGGGGGTCAACTTAGTCCTAGTCAACACATAATGATCCTAGCCCAAATTAGTAATAGGGTTGTTCCAACAGGTTACTCTGGGAAAGAACACCGGTGACGAGACCACATTTGCGGGCATGCGGGGAGCAAGCAAGACTCTGATGTCTCCTCTCCAGGTGGTCAAGGCGGTGAGGAAAGGCGGGGAGTTGTTCTTCACGTTGTTGGAGGCTGCGACGCCTAAGCCCAATTTATGTGATGTCCATGTGGTGGCAGAGTATGTGGATGTGTTTCCTAACGAACTCCTTGGGGATCCACCCCAGCGAGAGATTGATTTCTGTATCGAGTTAGTGCCAGGTGCCAAACCTCTGTCATGCTCACCATACCGGATTGCACCAAAGGAATTGGCAGAGTTGTAAGTTCAGCTGCAGGAACTGCTAGAGCAAGGCTTTGTACGTCCAAGTTCATCCCCTTGGAGTGCACCAGTTCTATTTGTAAAAAAGAAGGACGGGAGCTTGCGTCTATGCATCGACTATAGAGAGCTGAATAAGCTGACTAAGAAGAACCGCTATCCGATTCCAAGAATCGATGACTTATTCGACCAACTGGTTGGGTCGACGGTATACTCGAAGCTAGACTTAAGGTCCGGCTATTATCAGCTTCGTATAAGGGAATGCGATATTCCAAAGACGGCGTTTAGTATCCGCTTCGGGCACTACGAGTTCACGGTTATGCCGTTCGGCCTTTCCAACGCGCCATCGATATTTATGGACTTGATGAATAGAACGTTCCGAGAGTATTTGGACCGATTTGTGAACGTCTTCATCGACGATATTTTGGTAAACTCTCAGTCTGAAGAGGAGCATACAGAGCATCTGCACGCAGTGTTGAGCACCTTGAGGAGGAGTCACCTACATGCCAATTTCTCCAAATGCGAGTTTTGGCTACCATTTGTAGCATTCCTGGGTCATGTCGTTAGTGGTGAAGGAATAGCAGTCGATCCGTCAAAGATAGTGGCAATCCGAGGGTGGCCTTGTGCTGAAAAATGTGGATGAAGTCCAAAGTTTCTTAGGACTTGCCGGTTATTATAAGCGCTTCGTGGGGAATTTTTCGAGGATCGCACTTCCTCTCACTAAGCTGACTAGGAAAGATCAGAAGTTTGGTTGATCGCCCGAGTGCGCATGAGATTTTGAGGAGCTGAAGAGTCGTCTGACCACGACGCCCATTTTATGCTCGCCATGTGGAACGGAAGGCTATGAAATATATAGTGACGCTTTGGGGAGTGGCTTGGGTTGTGTCTTAGTGCAATTCGGTAAGGTAATTGTCTATTACTCCCGTCAATTAAAGGTACATGAGAGGAACTACCCGGTCCATGATTTGGAGCTAGCGGCCGTGGTATTTGCTCTTAAACTTTGGAGGCACTACTTGTATGGCATGAAGATTGACATCTTTACGGACCACAAAAGCCTCAAATGCCTGCTTGATCAGAAGGAGTTGAATATGCGACAAAGGAGGTGGATGGAGTTCCTTGGGGACTACACCTTCGACATTTGATACACTCTTGGGAAAGGAAATGTAGTCGCTGACGCATTGAGTCGTCGGGCTCCTGCACAAGCTAATTGGATTCTGATGCACGATGAGCGTCTAATCCGCGAGCTAAAAGCCATGGAGATCATCTGTATCGATAGGAGAGCGTCTCCTTCAGCGTGCTTGAACTGGACGGAGGTTCAATATGACCTGGCCGACCGAGTTCGTCAAGCATTGGAGATGGATACGAGCATGAAATGATATAAAGTGGAGACCGTTGATGGTTCAAACGCTGATTTCTCATTCGAAGATGGTCTTATATGGAAAAAAATAGCAGATTATGCGTCCCAAATGTTGGTGCATTATGGGTGGAATTGATGTACGAGGCTCACTTTACCAAGTACTCGATCCACCCGGGGAGCACAAAAATGTACATGGATATGAAGAAACTCTTTTGGTGGCCAGGAATGAAGAAAGACATTGCTCTCTACGTGGCCAAGTGTCACATTTGCGCGTTGGTGAAGGCTGAATGTTAAAGACCTGGTGGGTTTCTACAGTCTTTACCGATCCCGGAATGGAAGTTCAACGATATTTCGATGGATTTCATGCATGGATTGCCGAGATCGCAGCATGGAAACGACGCCATTTGGGTGATAGTGGACCGTTTAATGAAAGTATCGCACTTTATTCCGATCTGGAAAGACGATTCCGTAGAAAAGCTAGCAAAGTTATACGTTGATAATATCGTACGGTTGCACGGGGTTCCCCGTAGAATCGTGAGCGATCGTGATAGGCGGTTCACATCAAACGATTGGAGGCTGATTTATAAATTATTGGGTACCAAGCTAAAATTTAGCACGACCTTCCACCCACAAACGGATGGACAGACCGAAAGGACCAATAGGACGATGGACGACATGCTAAGGATGTGCGTCCTGGACTTCGGAAAGAGATGGGAAGATCATCTCTATATGATTGAGTTTTCCTACAACAACAACTATCAAGCAAGTATAAAGATGGCACCTTTCGAGGCTCTTTATGGTATTAAATGTCGTACACCGTTGGCTTGGGCTGAAACGGGCGACACGAAGTTGTTGAAACGTAAGGACGTGGATGAAGCAAATACATCAATTCGGGCAATACGAGAGCGGTTGCTCATTTCCCAGGATAGGCAGGCAAAGTATTACAATGAAAATCACCGGAACGTCGAGTTCATCGCTGGTGATTGGGTTTACCTAAAGATCAAACCGTTCAAAGGGGTATCGAGGATCCGACGCTTGAAAAAGCTAAGTCCGAGGTACTTAGGACCGTTCGAGATTTTGGAGCGCATTGGTGAAGCTGCCTACTGGCTTGCTCTATCTTCGGAGCTGAGCAGGCTGCATGATGTATTTCATATCTCTGAGTTGAGAAAGGCTGTGAAAGAGCCTACGCAAATTGTTGCGGTTGACGAGGTGCCGATTGATTTTGGGCTAGAGACGAAAGTCAAGCCCATGTGCATCAAAGATACCGAGGTGAAACAATTGCGGAACAAAGCCATCCGAATGGTAAAGGTCTGTTGGGACAACTGCGGAAAAGAGGAACTCTCTTGGGAAAGAGAGCAAACCATGCTTACGAAGTACCCCGAGCTTTTCCTTTCAGGGATAAATTATATTTTTGTACCTTGCTGTTTTCGTAATTTCGGGCCAAAATTCTGTTAAGGGGGGTGGAGTTGTAACACCCCAAATCTGTTGAAGCAGATTTGGTCTGCTGGTAGCAGTTCGTCGAACGGCTAGGGCGCGTTCGACGAATGGCTAGGGCGCATTCGATGAACGACCGCCTGGCAGCGTTCGACGAACGATAGCCTGGCTGCGTTTGACGAACGACAACCTGGCTGCATTCAACGAACGACCGCCTGGCTGCGTTCGACGATCGACCGCCTAGCAGCGTTCGACGAACGGTCGCCCGTTCGACGAATGCCAGCCAGTTCGTCGAACGCAGGTCCAGTTTGACGATTTTTGCGTTACAGATCCGTAAGTTATGCTCATGGCCGTCAAATCCAGGGTTTTAGATCCAATGGTTAGGATTTATTTCGGGATTTCATAGGGCTTGACCAGAGGAGTGTTTAACCTCATTATTCTAAAATCTTATCTCTCTTCAAGCGTGAGAAAGAAGAAAGCCAAGGAGGAAGAAGAAGGCATCTTCTGCCATCGACGGAGCTCCGAAGCTCTGAATCGCGAGCCATTTTCAGATCTGGAAAGACCAGCCCATTGCGGTTCTTTCTATCCGAGTGAAATCTCAGATCTATGCCGAACAAGAAATCTCCAAGGGTAACAATCTTCTACTTGGACAAGTGAAGTCCTCCTTTTTGTGGCATGTTTGCATGGAAAATCCCTCACTGATTGGTGGAGAAAAGGGAGTTTTCTAGCGGGTTGATCGTTTTGATCCCCTGTGGTTACTTGCATTAACATTCAGAATCGTAGTACGGATATAGGCATTGTGTGTGAAACCCATCCGGACAGGTTGGTCGGGATTGGTGATGGTTGTAGTGTTAACTATGCCGGAGAAGACTCCGTGATTTGAATGCGCTATTTTCGGCTTCTGTGTGCGGTAGTGTACTGCAGGGAGTCCTGGGGTTAACCTACAGGAAATACCCAAAGTTGTAGGCAGATTCGATGATCTGTCAGGGAGTTCTTTGTTTAGGTGTAAATCCTCATTTTTGTTCCTCGGGCTGAGGTGAAGCCATACCCGCGTCGTGACGATAGATTCCGACGATTTGAACACGGGCAAAGCTGATCCGAACTCGCTCCCATACCAAATCGGTGAAGAGGTAGCTCCTCGATGCACCGTATGATGTTGGGATTAGTCCATAAGGCTAGGTAGTCTTGGCGGACAAAGCTCATGCGAACTCTTTGCTTAAGGAGTTTTTAGGTGTGGCTCGGGGAGTACACCGTGAGAGTGCCTTGGGAGCACGAAATGTGTGGCCGTGCGTGCCAACGTTGGTGTTGATTGCTTATATATGCGGTGCTTGAACGCACCTTGACAATCTATGCCTATACTGTCTGCCTGTAGGGAAGGAGTACCGCCACCCCGACTATTGATGAGTCCCTATTATATACATATTTTCGGACTCATTTAGGCTAGTTTTTCTGCTTTTGTGCTTCAGTTTCGTTCATATTTCCTTTAGTTATGCTTTTGTTAGAAGTATATAGTTGTACTTGTTTTTGTGTGCAATTGCGCACTTTGTTGTTGGGGGTAAGCACTTCGTGCTCCCCATGGTGTTTTCTGTATCCCTGTGCTGCTGGACGTGTATTCCCAGCTTGTGTGTCATGTATGCAGGTGACCTGATCGCCCAGTTTTCCCCGATGTAATTTCTGTGCATATCGCACGGTCGTGTGTTTTCCTTGACGCACGGTCTGTGCGGTCGTGCGTTTGTGTCTGGGCAGGAAAACGGAGCATCAGAATTTACTCGTGCGTCTTAGCGCACGGGCGACGTTGGTCGTGAGTGAACAAATTGCACGGGCGGAATGTCTTCTTCCCCTGCACGCCTGCTGAGCCTAAGTATCACACGGTCGACGCACGGTCGTGCGTTCGACCGTGCGCGACCAATTTTCTGGCGATTTTCTATAAAAGCTGCAGTTTTGACCTAAATCGGGAGACGTCCGTACGCGCTGTACAGCAGCGCGATTCCGCCTTTTCCACCAGGGTTTCGTCCCTTTGGCATCCTCCTTCATCCTAGGGCTTCAAGAGAGATCTATATGCCATCTCCTTCAAGCAAGAGGAAGCTTGCAACCTCCTCCGGATCGTGAGACGAAGAAGACGGGTCCATTGGAGAGTAGTGACAGCTCTCTCTACCCCGGACGCAGTTGCTGACCAAGCTTGGACGCGGATTGACAACCCAGCGATTCCAACCGTGAATCTTCAACAAGACTTCGGATTCGGTCGATTTCTTGCCTTGTACTTCTCTTCTTGTTGTGTATGTGTGTAGATCTCACTATTATGATGAAGTAGAGTGCATAAACTTGTTTATATTTCTTGATTTCATGTCTATGTGATGTCATTTTATGTTTATGTTGCTTGAGGTGCGCCCCATTCCATCATCCATCCCGCCGTCGCGTTCGTTGCCGCACTAGCAATTGCTAGTGGTGTGCGTGTCGAAGAGGTGCTTACGACCCTCATTCCGTTTGCCTACTCGTCCATCCGCCCTTATGAAGTAGCGCGCTCAAGGCCTACGTAGATTCCTTTCCGCCAAGCGAAGCTTTGCATAGCGGCATTGCATAGGAGTAGTGATAGATTTTTCTCTTTATTTTCCACAAACCAAATCCCCCATTTCCGCATCCATCCGATTAAAGGACTTCGATCTCAAGTCATTCCTCGAACGTTAACTCCACCTTACTGTGTTCCTTGATAGATTCGATACTCGGGGATTACTCCTCGTTTTATATTACTTGAACGATCGGTACACTGCCGTTTCGTGTCGCAGTCGAGATACCGCCTATAGCGGTGTGCGAGATTTGCGCCATCAAGTTTTTGGCGCCGTTGCCGGGGAACACAGACGAGTGATCTCAGAAATTCGTCGAGTATTCTAAGGTAAATTCATTGAGTATTCTCGTAATTCGTCGAGTGTTAGTGTAATTCATCAAGTGTTAAAAATTCGCCGAGTGGCTTAGCAGAAATTTGTCGAGTATCAGATAGAATTCGTAGAGTGTTATTTGGATTCGTCGAGTATATGCAACGAATTCATCGAGCGATAGTGAAAGCCGTCGAGTGAGATTCGTCGAGTGTTATCAGAAATTCGTCGAGTCCTTTCGAATAATTCGTCGAGTGATCTCGAAAATTTGCCGAGTCCTTTCGATTTATTCATCAAGTGATCTCGGAAATTCATCGAGTCTTTTCGATTAATTCGTCGAGTGACCATGCCGAATTTTGTTTATGGTGGTCTCAATAAGTTTTATCGTGGGGTTGTACTTGGTTTTTTCTGGGTTTTTTTGTGGTGCTAATTTTGGTCAAGATGTTTGTGAATCATTACACCCAGTCGATTTTTTTTGGACTGTTGGTTGAGTTAGACAAGTGGCCACTACCATAGTTCCTGTTTTTTTCTTCCTTGGACATGTAGACTATTGGTTGTGTGGACTGTAGCCACCGCCACAGTGCTTTTGTTCCATGGATGTTTTGGTCTGATGGTTTGTGTTGGAAAGAATGCCACCACCTCAAAATCGTTTTATGGCTAGGATATTGATTCACTTATCGAGCCAATCCGGCGCTTGTTTCATTTTTTCTACTTGGATATTTATATACAACTTTGACTGCACTTTGTGCAAGTCCTCCCTGTTTGGATACTAGATTTTCCTTGCTTTGATTGTTGTCGTTTTACAGCTGCTTTCTTGTTGGGTTTTTAACCCTCTCGAACTCGTTAAGTTCTTTTTACTCTATGTTTGAGTTGCCCTTTTTGCGCCTTTGTTCTGAGGCATTCTTTTCTTTTTGAATGCCTCTGGTTTGGACCAGTAGCAGTTTGAGCTGACCGAGTTCGGTCCTTCCAGACCTTCATTAGCTGATTTCTTTACTCTTATTTTTGAGAGGTAGATTGTTGAACTTTTTCTGGTTTGTTTTAATGTTATGGGTTCGTGTCAGTTTGTTGGCGCCCATATTATGTTTTTTTTTCTTTTGTGTTAGACTGTGTTTTGCTAGTTATGCTACTACTGTTGCCTTGCTATTAATGTAAATGCTCTGGGAAGGTTTTATGTTATGATGCATAGTAGTTATTTTATATACTAAACTCTGCATGTTTCGTCATGCTCATGACATCTCCTTTAATTGTTATCACTCTATTTTGAAGCTCGTAAAAGTTCTCTTTTACCTATACTAAATTTAGAAGGTGCATATCACTAGAATGCTGGTTAAGTTCTCATGCTCATATATGACACCTTAAAGAAAAATATGTATTTTTCCACTGCGTATATTTTTACTTTCTTGGTTGTGGACTAGATGATCCACTAAACCGAGGGACACGGTGTTTGAAACCTTCAAAATTAAATTATATTTTTTGCATAAAGTTATGTCTTTTATA
Source organism: Dactylorhiza incarnata (assembly GCA_033032865.1). Lineage (NCBI taxonomy): Eukaryota > Viridiplantae > Streptophyta > Magnoliopsida > Asparagales > Orchidaceae > Dactylorhiza > Dactylorhiza incarnata. The sequence continues at coordinate 15,006,418 of JAWHQI010000028.1, forward strand.
AAGAAAAGTGTAAAGTTAGAACCGCCGAAGCATCTACAATTGTACCCTGCACGGCGTGGCATCATGGCGTGTGCTTTCTCTTAATCTGATAATACTTTTATATATTGAGAAAATATGGGTTGTGACAATAATGTCCATAGATGGAGCTGTCAAGTGAAGAATGTGAGTTTGCTGAGTATTGAGATGATGCATATCATCTTTAACAACCTGGAGCTCATCCTTCAGCTCCTTTCTCAACCCTTCAACTGTCTTCAGAACAAATTCTTCCACTTTTATCCTCTGCATATCTAGCAGTGCTGACAACATGTTAAACAAGGATCCTGATTGTGCATTGGATGGTTCAGCAGGAGCATCTTTAGGGTCAGAAAATCTCCTAGAGACACTTTTAGAATCAGTGTCAACAAACTGGAAACTAGGAGAATTTATTAGCATTTCCTATTCATCTGACACAACTCCCTTGCCTTTGAATTACACCAGTTCAAGTACAGTGAGAACTATTTTCTGGTGCTTTCCAGGCTCTCCCCCATTCACTTTCTTGGATCCTTCACCACCATCCTTCTCTATCTCATTTCCAGCACTCTTCTCAGCTTCTCTTTCAACATCTTCCTGAACTCCACCTTCAGCAGAAGTTCCAATTTCTCTAGCATCAACACTTCCACTTATATCTTCAGCAGCCAATCTTTTTACTAGATCATCCAGGGCAGAGTACCCCAAATGCATCTCCCCCTCAACAACTGCAGTGTCATGCGATGAGCTCCCTAGTAGGGGCTCCCTCTCAACTTAACCTAACACTTGGACAGATCTCCTTGGCAAGGACTCCCCCTCAACATAGGCTCCTCTTTACTGGCCTCTTTTTCTCTTATACACAGCTGGAGTAGCACTCATAGGTGCTCTCCTTTCCTCAATAACCTCTATAGGAGAAGGTTCAACATTAGCCTTTGGTGTTATCTGAACTTGAGAGCCCTCCCCCTCTATCATAGTAGGGTTTATGATAGTTATAGCTACTTCTTCTTTAGAACTGCTGGATGATCTTTTCTCCTCCTCAGGATCATCAGACTACACAACCTTCTGCTTTCCTTTCTGAACTTCCTCGCTAGCTTTAGAGGATTTTGAAATCACCCTTTCCCATATCTCCAGCATCCTGGAGTCCAGCTTCTTGGAGTAATGAAGTGGTACTCCCATCTTCCTCTTCAGGTTCTCCCCAAAAGAATTCATAAGAAAAAGAGACAGAATCCTTCCAATACTTGGGTCTTAAGATTCCCCTTGATTCTTTGAAACATAAGATTTCTCCAGTCAGTCTTCTTGGATAGAATGATTCTTCACATTATGTCGAACATCTCTTTCAGGATTCTATCATGAGAACCTGGCTTACAAATCATCACTTTTCCCACTACATCTGCCAACAGCTTCCCTTGCTGATTGAATTCAGCCCTTTTAATCGACCCATAGGTCTTGCCGCTGTCACCACACCAGGTGTAACCTGCAGTGTAGTCTTCACCTATCATATCTTCATATTGTTCTCCTGCCTCCAACTGTGGTTGTCACAATGCCTTCCCCAAGCTCTTAGAAGACACTTTCATCTTCCTGCCATCCACCTTCGATTTCACAGAAGTTTCAGAACAACTAACTCGAGCTTCTTCAAAGAACTACAGCAAGTCTCTGTGCATGAGAACGCATGGCTCGCTTAACATATATTCTAATCCTGCCTCTTTAAGCAACCCTATCACTGACCAGATTTCTTCTGAACAATTATTGAAACCTCCTCTCAGCACCTCACATCCAAAAATCACAGATGCCTCTTTCTTTTCTTTATCCTTCTTTGGATAAATGGAGGCAAGTTGGCGGGAACGAATATATGTCGAGAACGAAATGGGAGTTTGTCGCAGAAAGGACTTAGGGAAAATGACAGTGTAAGTTTGTCCTAAGCATCCATCATATTTATACTAGAGGTAGATGAAGGGGCACATACCTGTTCAAACTGTTTGATTTGATTAATCATCAGACGACTCAGATTGAAAGATCCAATATTGTTTTAAATAGCTGGGTTATGTTACGATGATACTCATTGTGTAATCAAATTATTTCACCGCCAAGCATCCCTCCACCGACTCTATAAGTCTTTCTCAATTTATCCAAATGAAACATTGTGTCGCTGAGATTCTTGTAGTGTCGTCGAGACATTTAACGATGTCGTTGAGACAAGGCACACATATTTGCCAGACTTAATGAATTTCCATCACTTCTTGAGAGGTACCTGCATCACTCAGCATACATGTTATCAGTGACTATAAATAGATGATGGCAAATTGAAATTGAGTTAGAATTCATTCGAAGTTCAACATCCCCGATTGAAACTTGAAGAAGTTAAACAACTTCATCTAGGGGCTTTGTGAATATATCAGCCACTTATTTGTTTGTAGGGACAAACTCAAGGATGTTATCTTCATTCTCCACATGCTCCCTAATGAAGAGATACCTGATCTCAATGTGCTTTGTCCTGCTATGTGATACAGGTTTCTTAGCAATTAGATGGCACTAGATGAGTCACAAAACAAGGGTGTTTTGGTCATCTTCAGATTATAGTCTTGGAGCTGATGCTGGATCCACAACAATTGAGCACAATAACTCCCTGCATATATATATATATATATATATATATATATATATATATATATATATAGATTCTGATGTAGAGATTGCTACACTTGTTTGCTTCTTGCTACTCCATGAAATGAGTCTTCCTCCAAGGAATTGGCCAGTCCCTGAAGTGCTCTTCCTATCTTCCTTGCACCCTACATAATCTGCATCTGAATGAACAATTAGCTCATAATCATTATTCCTAGGGTACAATAAGCCAAAATTGGGTGTACTCTTGAGGTATCTTAAGATCCTCTTGACAGAGGAGCGATGAGATTCCTTAGGGTTCACCTGGTATCTAGCACACACACACGTGACATACATTATATCAGGCCTATTGGCAGTTAGGTAGAGCAAAGATTCAATCATGCATCTGTACTTAGCTTTATCAAAGGATATTCCCTTTTCATCCTTGTCCAGAGTCACATTAGATCCCATGGGATTCTTCATGGAAGAAACACTCACCATACAAATTTCTTTACTATCTCTATAGTGAACTTAGTCTATAAGATGAATATGTCATCTTCAGACTGTTTCACTTGGAGACCTAGGAAGTATTTGAGCTCTCCCATACTTATCATTTAAAACTTTCCCTACATCAAGTTGGCAAATTTCTTGCAGAGATGAACATGTGTAGAGACAAATATTATGTCATCCACATAGATATGCACTAGCAAGATCTCGCCCTTTAATTCCCTTAAGAACAATGTCTTGCCAATCTTCACCCTTGAGAACTTGTTCTCAATGAGAAAGCTTGACAAGGTTTCATACCAGGCTTTAGGAGCATGTTTCAACCTATACATAGCCTTTCTAAGAAAATAAACATTATCAGGGTGTTGAGAATCAACAAAACTTGAGGGATGCTCTACATACACCTCTTCTTTGAGATCACCATTTAGAAATGCTAACTTATCGCTAACCGCAAACTCAACCATATGATGATTTGGGTTAAAATATTTAGCTTGACGAATCTGAGCGTCAAGCATCTTGTCTCAAATCAACCTCACAGCTACATCAACATCGTCCACATACTAAACACTTAAAGCCTTCAGGTCTTCATTTTGAACTCAAGAGAGAGGTGTCCTGCACTGTCTACCATGGAGTGCCTCGTAAGTAGCCATCCGAATACTGATCTGATGAATGTTATTATACAAAAATTTAACCAAAGGTAGCAGTCTTTCCCAAGGCTCATTGTAATCAAGAATACATAATCGAAGTAAGTCCTCCATTGTACGGTTGGTTCTCTCAGTCTTTCCATCCACCTAAGGGTGAAATGTTGTACTCAACGTTAGTCTAGTACCCAAATATGCTTGAACATTTCTCCAACTATGTGATGTGAACCGTCAATCACGATCCGACACAATAGACTTTGGCACCTCGTGATAACGTACAACTTTCTCAATGAACAGTCGAACAAGAACGTGAACATAATCACTCTGCCATTTAGGAATGAATCGAGCTAATTTGGTTAAACAAACAACTACTACAAAGACCGAATCATTTCTGACACGAGAACGCAGTAAACCATGCACAAAATCCATAGAAATGTCTTCAAACTTCCATACCAAAACTGGAAGTGGTTGCAATAAACCTTTAGGACTCTTGCATTCTGCTTTAACCATTTGGCACGCTTGATAGTGAGTCACGTAATGTGTGACATCATTCTACCAGACCAAAATAATGTCCAATTCATGTCTATGTACATCTTGATCACTCTAGGATGTACCAAAAATTTGGAAATGTGGGCTTCCTTTAATAATTCTTCCCGAATACCTCCAATACTTGGAACATATAATCAATATCGAAAATGAAGCAACTCTTCTTTAATATGATAATCTCCTGAGAGTCCTCTTGAATAGTAGGAATGATCATTGCGGAAACTGGGTCTTCCTTTTGTGCTACTCAGATTCGGTCTCGCATATCACAATGAACTCAGTCCAGAACATATACTCTCTATAATTAGGTGTACTTTCCCTTTGGATGAGTATGATTCCCATTGACAAGAGTCTTAAAGGATACTGGAGGTGGTGTGCCTCCTACTCAAAGCATCAATAACAGAATTTGCATTGCCGGGATGATAATGAGGATCAAAGTCATAGACACACAAGAACTCGATCCACCATCTCTGTCTATGATTAAATCCTTTTGCATATAAATGTACTTTAGGCTCTTATGATCTGAATAGATCTCACACTTTACACCATATAAATAATGCCTCCAAATACCGAGTGCAAATACAACTGCTCCCAACTCTAAGTCATGAGTAGGGTAGTTCTTCTCATGCTTCTTTAACTTCCGAAAAGCATATGTTATAATATGACCGTGTTGCATAAGCACTGCACCTATTCCTAAGAGAGATGCATCAGTATAGATTAAAATCCTTCCTTTCCCGAGAGAAGAGTCAGAACAGGGGCCAATGTTAATCGGTCCTTCAATATGGCAAAAACTTCTTTACATGCCAATGTCCAAACGAATGGAGCATCCTTCTTTGTCAAAGCTGTGAGTGGCTAAGCTATCTTAGTGAAACCCTCCACAAATATTCTAAAGTAACCTGCCAAACCAAGAAAACTTCAGACGTCCCTAGCTATTTTTTAGTGAATGCCAGTCTCGCACTACCTGAATCTTTGTCAGGTCCATAGTTAACCCGTTTCCACTAATGCCGTGTCCCAAGAAACGAACGTCCTTCAACTAGAACTTACATTTACTGAACTTAGCATAAGGTTTGTGTTCTTACAACTTCCACAACACCATCCTAAGATGTTCAGCATGGGTCTCCTCGTCTTTGGAATAAACAAGAATGTCGTCTATGAATACAATTACAAAGATATTGAGGAACAGCTCGAAGACCCTATTCATAAGACTCATAAACACATATGGAGCATTGATGAGGCCAAAAGGCATCACTATGAATTCATACTGGCCATAACGAGAGTTAAACGATGTCTTTGAGATATCTAATTCTCTAATACTCAACTGATAGTAACCTGATCAAAGGTACAACTTAGAAAACACATATGCTCCTCTAAGCTGATCGAACAGCTCATCAATTTGAGGGAGAGGATAGGTATTTTGGATTGTTAACAGATTTAACTCTTAGTTGTCAATGCACAGTCTAAGGCTATCATCCTTATTTTTCACGAATAGTGCCGGAGCTTCCCATGGTGAAGAACTAGGACAAACAAACACCTAGTCAATTAACTCTTGCAACTGAACTCAAAACTTGGCTAACTTTTTTCGAGCCATACGATAAGGGGTCCTGTACACAGGCCAACTCCCCGGCACCAAATCAATTGAGAACTCCACCGCTCGTTTTGGTGGCAAACCGGGCATCTCTTGAGGACAAATGTCTGGGAACTCATTAACCACTACAACGACGTCTATATCTTGCTTACTTTCAGAGATACTAAAAAGGAATGGAAACACCATATCACTGTAGGTGGATGCCTTAACTGCCTGAATGGAAGTTATGAGTGTTTGAGATATTGTCTTTATACCTTTGAACCCAATCTTCTTGCCCGAAGGAGAACTCAAAGTAACTTCTCTGGCGACGCAATAAATCTAGGTTTTGTGCTCCGCAAGCCAATCCATACACAAAATGAGATCTAACTCTGGGATATCCAAAACTATTGCGGTGACTTCTATAGTATCGCCTTCCAAACTCATCTTTAGCGAACATTTTGTCGTAGAGTGGATCATGGATCCATTGTATAATTGAACCATTAGTGACAAACCTTCAATGATTATGATCCCATCCAGATCCTGGATATACTTCTTAGAGACAAAGGAGTGTGTAGATCTGATGTCAAACAGAGTCTGCGCTAGCTTATTATTGATGATAATACATCCTGTGCTTTCTACCATCAGAATTTCTAACAAAACTATACATAGTGCTTTTTGCTATATGTAAAAAGAAATACTTAAATAAAACAAAATGTAAACAAAGTCACATATCAGTCATTACGTCCTGGGGCTTATGACCCTGAGTGAGATCTAATGCAAAAGCCTAATAGGGATCCTTCTGCTTCCCTTGACTGTCATTGCCAAGTCCATATCCTTTTCCTTGCGGTATGGAGGACTTGTCCTAGTGGACTATCCGATGTGGGCACTGGGACCTCAAATGTCCCGGTTGGTGGCAGTGATACCAATTTTCTCGAAAGGGAGTAATCTCTTGTGGAGGATGCTGGGTATGCTGAGAAGGAGATATGACTGGAGATTTCTTCTCCTATTTATTCTAAGGATGACCCTGTCCTCCAAACATCCAACCACTTCTGAACTTACTATGATCACGAGAAAACTTTTATTCCTATCTGATCTCTGCTCTGCAGTAGACTGTGTTGAGGTTTCACCTACCTTTAAGGCTTTGGCTAGTTCCACAATATTCATGAAACTTGAATGAGTGGCCATGATGAGAGGCTGCCTCAGAGAGTCCCGCAATTCATAATAGAAATGCTTCGCCGCATCTTGATCAGTTAGGGAATTGTTGCCCGCAAAATGAGCCGAGTGACAGAACTCTCTCTAGTAGTCCATAGCTGAAAGGATTCCTTGATGGAAGGGGAGAAACTGCTCTTGAAGCTCTTCTCTGTCTAAGGCAGGGATGAAATGATCCAAAAAGATGTCTGGGAATTCTTCCCACTCGATGTTGAAAAGGAATCATCCTCAGAAGGTAGAGCTATAGACCGATCTCTACCACTGCCTGGCATAATCTTCAAGTAAAGTAACAACAAAGGTAACGTCCATATCACTAGGGCATCTCATGTCTATGAGTAACTTTTACACCCGATCCAACCATTCTTCAGTCTATGCCACAGTCTCAGTACAATTAAAAATAGGAGGGGACAGACCGCTAAATACACTCATCCAATCAGTCTGTGGAACAGGTGATGGAGTAGGCATTTGATTTAGAGACGTCTTGAATGTCTCAAGGATAGAAGAAAGTGCTTGGCCTATTTCAATTTGATGGAATTGAGTAGGCTGATCAGCAGGTGTAGGGGGGACATGCTCAGAAGGTACAGGAGTTTGTTGGACTCCTGGCACAGTGGTAGGTGTCTGAACCTGATTTCCTTGGATTGTATCTTTCAGAATCTATGAATAGAAATTATGGATTAGGTTTTGAACAAAGGTTTATAGAGAAAACTATAAAATAATTTAAGACAAATGTGTTAAATTATTGTGACCAACTCATTGGCCCACCATCTTCCGTGAAGTTCGTCCTTAAACTCGTAGAACCCAGATAAGCTAATGAAAATGCCAGTAACTTCCATACTCAGAGATTATAATAGGCAAAAGCTAATTGTTGTTGATACCAATTGTAGATACCAAATATAAAACCTCCCTCCCAAGTCAGAGAGTGTATCTTATGCCCAATGTAACCGTTCCACGGTGATACCATCAAACATGACTAGCACCACCATGTGATGCTTACTATGTCGGCTAAATATCACATCAGAGAATAAAATATGCACAAAAGTATAGCGGGAGTGGAAAACTGGAATAGTATTGACATAAGCAAAGTCGCAAACAACCACAAATATCTCAAAACATAATGTTGCAAGACTAGAACAAACATAGGGCGACATATGTCCAAAACTAATCAACAAGACATAGGGTTCAATCGATAATAATTACTTCGTCGACGCTCACATCCACTGGATCATCTGATGAATCTGTGGAAGAGTCTGGTACTTGGGGTGGAGCGGGTGTTGTCCTAACAATATGTCTTCTACCTTGATACGAGTTAAACCTTCATGGAGGCACCCATTTGGGATCTGCTTGTTTCAGCTCCTGTTAGTGTTTAATAATAAAATATTAGTCATCGACGACTAAGCAACATCCTCCTGCCCCTCGGTGCCCCCTAGGGCATAAGGCAAGTAGGGTCAAAATTTTATTAACTTATCAAAGACAGTATTAAGTTTTTATTTGTATCATCAACAAGTACCATCATAGTAGCATATAAGAATAACATATCATGTGTTAGAGCCCATACTAACTCATATAATAACTTATCTTATTGCAGTGCTCATACACCGAATAAGACAAGGGTCAAAAAATATTATCATGGTATACATAACAATGCGCATTAGGAGTAAGACTAGACATAGTACTCAAACTAAAGATGAACTTACCTAAGTAATATCTAGACATTAGAATGTTATTATGTCGACATAACCAACCTTTTTATGTAGGTAGCGATCCTACGGGCCTTGTCGTAGTGGCAAGACGACAACAGTGGTATGGTAACTACTGCTTCTAGGGAAGTAACACACAACTTGCCCTAGGCCCTCATGTATGGGTCAAGCATGTACTACTTTAGAGTAAATGACCAAGTCAAGTGCACACACTGTGAAAGACTCCCAATATTAGATAGCAGAGCCTACCAAGTAAGTGTACCTTAGAAAGTAGCTAAGGCTTACCTCAAGACCTACTGCTACTAAGAGTCACAATACAAACACCAAGTTAGTGTGCTCTACTTTGGAGTGTCAGAAGAACACACCACACAACTCAACATCCATCACAATTATGATGGTGACTCATGCATGAACATAACTTAGTTCGGACAAAAGACAAAACCTGTCTTTACATATCTACAGCTATAAACATGAGTGTTTAATAAAAGATTCATGAGCAAAGTAAGACATCCTTACTCAACACAGTTTGCAACCTAAAACATGAAGTATTACTTTACTAACAACATCTTGGAGTATTTCTCACAAGGTTAACATGTGGTTAATCATGGACTAATGTATCTAGTTCATATAAACATGTAATGGTTCACAATGAGCTAACTACTACTTTGATAAGCAAGTAATCAAACATCTATAAGCAAGATTATTAATAGAAAAGGAGGCAAGCACTCTGAAATTTCAGAGGTCATAACACCAAAGAACATGGTGCTAAGTTCCTGCCTTACATGAATATGTTTTCATCAATCAACACTTGAAAGTGTATCACTTAATGTGTCACCATCACACCTAATAGTACAAGGTAAACACCTCAACCAAGTGCTTCCAAACTCATAACATATAAAGACAATGAGATTACAAGTGCACTGTACAAATTCCACATTATAATACATTATATGTAGAGAAATATTCATACATTAAATTTTCATATAGTTTGGTGTGACGAAAATAGCAAAATCATGAAAGTATGATAAACAAAGATTTACTAATCCGAATGAAACCAAATTTGGGTCCCTGGGACTTGATGTCATACCAAAGGGCTCAACAAAAATTGAGGCCATTATGAATAGTTTAAGCATTGATTATTTCATTTATTTAATCCATGTCACATAATCATATTTTACCAAAAACTTTAGGAGATGATATTCCAAAAATTCCAAAAAACTCCTACCAGAGTTTGGTACTCATAATTATGCCCTCTGTACCAAATTTCAACCCATAATATTTAAAATTGAGGGAAAAATACACTTCATTTAATTTTAACTTTAAGTTATAAATGTCCTCACTAAAATGGGCCCACAGTGGGCTACAAAGGTCACCGTGAGTGGTGCCACCCCAATTTGGAATTCTCTCAATGTCCTATACATCTTTCATGTTGGGCATATTTTCAAAAAATGGCCAGAAGGACGTTGTTGAAGCCAGGAAATTCCTGACTCCAAATATTCAAATCATTGCAGCCTAAGGTTACTAATCTAGCTGTCCAACATGATGGCTTGATGGGCAAGGGTAAAGAAACTATGGGAGCAACAATAGGACCCCAGACGCTGTAGTAGGGAGGTCCCACCACGTACCCAGAATCTTAGAAGAGACTTCCGCTCCATAACTAAAGATGGCCTAGCAGGGTACGCGGAAGGCACCAACTTGCAAGTATCTAGAAAGGTGACTAAGGGGGATGCTCGAGATCTAATGATCAAAGTCTTCAAAAGTGGGTTCCAAAAGCTCAGCCATAGGTGCAAATTCTGGTACCTCTAGGGTCCTATTTATAGGAAAACCAAAAGGGAGGGGGGGGGGGGGGGGGGTCTTATTTATAACCCAGTCCTACCTGGCGACTATGCTACATTGAGGGGATCTCGCCTATCTTTAGCAAGCATATCCTATGGTCGCCCATCTTACGAGTATGAGGGTATGTTTGCATATGCTCTCCCATACTCGTCGAGGACTTCTACTGCTATTGCTGTGTGAGTTGGTCTTGATCTTTAACTTTTGGCTCTTCCTTTGACATTTGACTTTGACTTCTGTCTATGTGGCTTGAATGTGTCCTACCCTCGATGAATATGGGTTGTACATAATCCCCGCTCTTTGCGAGCTATGAAGGAGCTCAGAAAGAAACATTCAACCCTTATTCAGTGAGCTACTCCTGACGAGTATCAGACATACTCTGCACCACTTAGCCGACCCTTGAACTCTATAAATAAGGGGGGATGGGGGGGGGGGGGGGGGGGGGGGTATTTCTTTGGACATCTTATATGAACTCGCACGAGATGTCGCTCACTGCCAAGGAAGAATATCAAGCGAATACAACCGAGCTGTCAGGTTTGTTAGAGCCACCCAGTCAGAAGTGTCCTCACAAGGGTGACAATGTTGCGGAGTTTCTCACGTCAAAGAAGAAGAAGAAGAAAATAATTGCAAAGAAGAACCACAACCTCCCCCATGCCAACGCCACTGCGCCCGCTGAGAATCAACCCGTGTTCCCCGCGAGTACCCAGGAAATACTCAAATGGTTGGGTCTTGATGGTGATGTCGAGCAACCTGCTCTTGAGACATCTCTCCTTCCTACTTAGCAGGTTGATCCTGCCGAGGATCTTTTTGGATCCTCGCTCCCTGCATAATCAGAGCTCGTCACGCGAGGTTGGTGCTCGCTTTTTAATTATCATTAATTAGATTATACTGGCGCTAATGATCTTCCTTCTTTTTGCAGTGTCGCCGACTATTGGAGCTCCCATCGAGCATCTATCAGTGCCACCTTTGCGATCAACTCCTGTGATTGCTCTTGAATCTCAGCCGGGAATGCACGTTGGCCACTCGGTTAGGATCAACCTCGGACACCCGAGGGTGTCGTCGGGGAAGCAAGTTCCCTATGAGAGCGACAAGCGACCTCCTCTAGAGAAGACCTCGCAACCTAGGGTGAGCAAGGCTCCTCCACCTCCTTCGGGCAATCACAAGGTCCTTCCGGCGAGTAACCTGCCTCCACCGCCTTCGAGTAGCTCGTGACTGACTCCTATGAGTATATCACAGTAACCCATGTGTAACCTTCCACTGCTGCCTCCTTTGTCATCAACATCCGTTGTTCTAGCTGAACTCCACCCATTTTGGCTTCCAGCCCCTTGATCCCTTCTGTGGGATCATCGCAGGTCAGGGGGAGCTAGAGATCTCCGGGCTTCTTTGCACCAAGAGGGGGAGGGCAACCACTGGATGGTCGCGGTAAGGGACTTATGGCCGACCTTCCTAGGCTGCCTGGGATGTATCCCCCGCATGCTACCCCATCAGATAGGTATCATCATCGTGGATAATATCCTAGTCCTCGCCGCAAAATGAGGACTGATACTCCTCGGCCTGGTAATTTGCTGTTGTGATAAAGTCATTATGTTTGCTGCAATTCTCGCCAATTTGGATGTCGATCTTGTATTCTTGATAGGTCGCTCATTTATCCCAGGGAGAGTGTTGATCGACGCCATCGGAATTTTGCCTCGCAAGTATCAGGAGACAAATGCTCGTGCCTATATGGAGTTGGAGGCTAAGCTTAGCTAGTTGGCAATCTGCGAACCTCGTCGCCGCATCTGTTCACTAGAGATGTGAGTAATGAAGTTATAGGAGCTCGGGGAGCGGTTGGCTGGTACGGAGTCTCGCTTATATCTTATCAATGAGGTGGACAGGTAACTGGCGATAACAGAACATCGCTAGCAGCTCCATCACGATGAATTGGTTGGCATGCGATTGAGCATGGGTTCGGTGGGGAGGCTGGCGAGGATGGAGGATCAAATTATCAAGGGAGAAGACACGATGACGGTGGCTGCTGATGAGTCCTGATCATATACACTTTTTTGGACTCATCTGGGCCATTTATTTAGTCATTTCACCGCACTTTAGCCCTGTTATAGTTCATATTGATCAGTCTATGCTAGGTGCACTTCTAGGCCCATTCTGGTGTAATTTCGTATCTATCTTTGTTATTAGTTTTCTTGCGATGTTAAGTCCCACTTTCAGTGGCTAGACTGGTGTCGTACGCTGGAACAGGTGTCGTGCAGGTGTTTCCGGTACAATTCTGTACAGGAACACTGCGCACGATCACTGGTTCTATTGCGCACGACCACTGGTCGTGCGCCGCTGATCGTGTGCGCTTAACCATATTTTTCTAAGTTCTGTTTCGAGCAGTGCGCACGACCACCTACGATAGTGCGCACGACCACCGGTCGTGCGCCACTGTTCGTGCGCACTTATCATTAATTTTATGAGTTCTGTCTCGACCAGTGCGCACGACCACCTACGATAGTGCGCACGACCACCGGTCGTGCGCCACTGGTCGTGCGAACATGTTATTTTATAATTTCTGCCTTTGCAGGTTCCGTCCAGGCAGAGCACACGATCACCGAATTCTAGTGCGCACGAGCACTGGTCGTGCGCCAACGACCGTGCACACTGTTTATTCCAGCGCCTATAAATCGACCTGCTCGCGATTTAGGTCAGAATAATCCACCGTTTTCTCGCCGAGCTCCGCCGTTTCGCCCCCTTTCGCTGGTTCTCCGCCCCCCTAGGCCTCCTCCATCATCCAAGAGCTTCAAGGAGGAGATTCCACTCATCTTCATCGCCAAGCAAGGAGTTCCTCGCATCAGACGTGGCCGGATTGTAAATCGCTGGAGAAGACGGGTCCATTGGGAGGTGTGACAGCCCTCCTCTACCCCGGACGCAGTTGGGACCGAGCTAGGACGTGGATTGACAACCCGACGATTCCTACCGTGAATCTACAACGAGACTCCGGATTCGGTCGTATCTCTTGCCTTTTTCTTCTACTTGTGTGGTTGTAGTTGTTTGTAATCTCTATATTTAGATGATGAATGCTATGAACTATGTGTATTATTGTTTATTTCATGTTTATGGAATTATTTAGTTCATATGTGTTAATGAGGTGCGCCCCCATCCATTTTCCACTCCTCCACCGTACCCGGTGCCGCACTAGCAATTGCTAGTGGCGTGCTTGTCGAAGAGGTGCTTGCGACCCTCAATCCGTTAGCCTACTCATCCATCCGCCTACCGAAGCGTGGCATCGCGGCCCGTATTCCATCCCGCCAAACGAAGCAGCGCGCTCAAGGACTGCATAGTTCGATCCGTTTGCCTACTCGTCCATCTGCCCTTGCGACGCAGCGCGCTCAAGGCCTGCCTAGTCTCCATCCCGCCAAGCGAAGCATTGCATAGCGGCATTGCATAGGAGTAGTTGATAGCTTTTATTTTATTTTCCAAAAGCCAACCCAACTCCCCCGCATTCCATCCGATTTAAGGACTTCAATCTCAAGTCCTTCCTCGAAACCTAACTCCACCTTACTGTGTTCCTCAAGAGACCGACACTCGGGGATTTTCCCCATTATTATTACTTGCGCGACCGGTGCACTTGCCGAATCATCGCATCAGCTGCCAAGAATTTCAAGTGCGTGCGTGACATGGGGTGGGTCGGGTGATATCCTCCCCCTGCCCCCCCCCCCCCCCCCCCAACCCGATCAGCACGTGAATCCTCCTAGGCCTTAGGTAGTATTTTTCTTTGAATGCTCGCCATTGGAGACTTTGTAAACCAATACTTTTGACTTGAATTTGTAATATTATTTGGCGAGCATTTGATCTCGCCTTTGATTTGTTGTCTTGTTTGTGGCGATGATGCTTTTATTTTGTCTCCTTCAATTTGTTGTGAGTATAGATGCTAAATTGGTGCGTAGATTTGCCGAGCTTCTAAATTCTTTTGTGCAGGTTCTCGCGAGCCGGGGTCGACGACTTTCTATGTGCAATGCTGTAGCAGCGACTTTACATGATACTCGTCATACCCTTTTTTCTAGTCGCGACGTGCTGGATGATCCCCCCCTTTGCCTCTGCCTATAAATAGGGGGGTATGTATTTTTTACGTTGTCAACGACTTACCTCTTCTTCACGCGAGTACCTTCATCTTCCTTCCTTCTCACCTAAACTCTCGCTTCTTCTTCTCGCATTTCTTCTTTTCGTGATGACTGACGAAGTAGATGCTCGGCGAATCGGTCATGCAAAGAACTTTGCTACGACGACGTTCAAGAAGTCGATCTCTCTGCTGAAAGACTTAGATGATTTCAAAGATAAGTTCCTACCCAAAGGAATCTCGGTAAGGCTTTCTCGTCAAGGAGCGCGACTAAACACCTTCCTAGAGGGAAAGATCGTGATTCCTATCCGCCATTTCGAGGTTGGCCTGTGGCTTCCCTTGCCACTGGAGTTCTGTCAGATACTCCACTACTATGGGATAGTCCACGCCCATATCAATCCGAATGGGTTGGTGATGATCATCAACTTCCTTTGGTTTCTTCAATCAGATAAGATCGCCTTTGATCTTTCGGTCTTCAGAAGGGTCTTCTCCTTCAGGGAGACTAATGATGTAGCCATATCTGCACTCTAGTCAGCACGGCGAACAATAATCATCGCTAGGGCGAATGGATAATCATCAGTAGCGGGGACTTTAGAGAGATTCCTCGCCAATCCTAGCAGCCCCCTGACACCGTCTTCCTTCTGCCTTTATAGGAGGGGCCAAGGGAGTGGCTTTTCAATGCTTTCTAAGCTCCGCGGAATGATGACGTTTATTGGTGACGTTGCCTCAATGAGCTGCCATGGATCTTTTTGGGTGAAGGTAACTCACAAAACTATTAACAAAACTCTAAGAAAAAGAATTAGTGTTTAATTTTGATTCAGATTGTCTACGTGCTTTTGAATTTCTCAAAACACAGCTAATTAGCGCTCCAATAATGATAGCTCCTGATTTTAATTTACCTTTTGAACTAATGTGCGATGCTAGCAATTATGATGTCGGTTTTTTCTGGGACAGTGACACAACAAACACTTCCATCCAATCTACAATGCTAGCAAAACACTAACATCGGCTCAAGAGAATTGCACTACAACGGAGGAGTTATTGGCAGTGGTAAGTTTAGGTCATACTTAACTTTGTCAAAAGTAATAGTGTATACGGACCATTCCACCTTACGCTATCTTTTAACAAAAATAGTTGTGAAATCTCGAATCATTCGATGGGTCCTTCTACTTACAAAATTTGACCTTGAGATACGAGACAAGAGGGAGCCAAAAATTTAGCATCTGATCACTTATCTCATCTTGAGAATCCATTACTCGAAGAACTGGATGAGTCTGAAATATCTGACATCTTCCCAGATGAATATTTGTTTGTTGCCACTTCTATTCAAAAAGATCATTATCTATGGTTCGCAGATTTTGCAAACTATTTGGTTGACAAGGTTCTTCCCCCAAACTTAACTTATCAATAGAGAAAAAAAATTCTCGGATTTGAAATACTATTTTTGGAAAGACCCTTATTTATTTCGAGTCTGTTCTGACTCAATCATACGAAGATGTGTATCGATCAAGGAAGGATAGAACATCAACTATCATTGCCATGCTGGACCAATTGGAGGGAACTATAGTGCCAACCGAATGGCCCGGAAAGTACTTAAAACAAACTTTTATTAGCCTTATATATTTAGGGATTCCCATAGATTCATTAATTCGAAGTTGTGATAATTGTCAACGGGCTGGTAATATATCTCATGCCAATGAGATGAGACAAAATTATATTCTCATTTGTGAAATTTTTGATATTTAGGGAATAGACTTTATGGGTCATTTTCCTACGTTATCTGGAAATAAATATATCCTAGTAGCAGTGGACTATGTCTCAAAGTGGGTAGAAGCATAAGAACTTCCAACGAATGATGATAGGGTTGTAGTTTCATTCCTACGTACATTATTTTCTCGATTCAAAACACCAAGAGTTTTGATAAGTGATAGGGGTGCATACTTTTACAACTTGCAGTTTGATCGTGTCTTAAAGAAGTATGGCGTCTTTCACGGAGTATCCACTCCATATCACCACCAAACTAGTGGACAAGTTGAGGTTTCTAATATGGAATTAAAGTGCATTCTCGAAAAATCAGTGGAATCAAATCGCATTGAATAGTCTAAAATTTTTGACGATGCCTTCTGGGCCAATAGAACTACATATAAAACACTGATCGGTTCATTGCCTTACCATCTTGTATATGGGAAAGCTTGTCATTTGACTCTTGAATTAGAATACAAGGCTTATTGGGCGATTAAAAACATGAATTGGAATATAATTTAGCTAGAGAAAAGTGTAATTTGCAAATTAATGAACTCGATGAATTGCGTTAGTTAGCTTATGAAAATTCACAAATCTATAAGGAACGGACTAAGAAATATCATGATAGCCATCTACAAGGTTGTAAAAATATGTACCCCATCGATCAAGTTCTGCTCTACAATTCTAGATTACGACTCTTTCTTAAAAATTGCACTCTCGATGGTCTGGACCTTTCATTGTTAAAAACAATTTTCCATATTGAACGTTTGAATTATTACACCCAAAGAATTGATTATTCAAGATTAAAGGGAATAGAGTCAAGTTTTATCATGGAGATAGAATTTTAAATACAAACTCGGACGATTGGAATTTGATTTAGAGGAAAAAGTTAATCAAAAAATAATAAAAGATAGTTGATTTTGGATTTTGAGGTTTTTTGAGGATTTTGGATGACATGCACCTTGAGACACACGCCCCTGTGCCCCAATTGCATGTCACCCAAATTATGTGGTTTAACTCCTATGATCATGATAAGGTACGAGACATAATTTAACAACACATAGCCAACACACACAACTATGTGCATCAGATCGTGTGTCAATTTTCTTCTTCGAAACTGGTCACCCACACTTTATAACCCCCACTATAATCGGGTTTTCTCCCAAATTCCCTCTTTCTATCTCGCAATTCAGATAATCTCTCCTATTTTTCACTAGTCCAACTCTGATCCAAGATTATTTCTGCTCTTGCACAAATTTGGATTCCCCTACTTCAACATTCAATCTTCAAGGTAATTCCTTATAGAATTTTCTCCAAAGATATTAACTTTTCTCAATTTTTCATTTTCTCTTTTTACGATGCTCACAATTTTGATCGAATCTTCTCAAACTCTTTTTGATTTAATTCAAACGTCAAATTTCTATTTACAAAGATTTCAAACATCATCCATTTAGAAATTATACCGAGATCATGGCAAAATTTTCAAAAAAAAATTCTCCTACCATGTTTAATAAAGTTGATTTTCCAAATCATGTTATCTCATTTGCTTTCTCCAAAAATACCAAAAATAAAATAAATATTTCTTACTTTCAAATTAATTTGTGATGAGTTCCGATTGTATCTCGAAAACTCTCATTTTTTTACAAAATCTATTCTTCATGAAATCTTTTATTTTAATTATGGTAGCCATCCAAACTTTAATAAATCTTCAAAAATTCTACAGGTAGTCATGTCCGAAGAATCATCAATTCAAATTCTTCCAACTGAAAAATGTGGAATCCGAGATACCTTATATGGACATCGTATCAAAGATAAGATATTTCCGCCTGCTAGAAAAAGAATTCACCAATTGTGGGAAGATCGACTAAGATGTTATTCGAAGACTTTATCTTACCCCAGAAATCATTGACTCTACCTACACACTCAGGTGGATGCATTTTTAAATATCAAAGGCTTCGGTTACCAGGAGATTATAATTGATTTCCTATGTACTTTTAGGATTCTTGGAGTTGCAGGGCAATTCAGATCTGAGTCTACATTTAAATTCTGCCTCGGGAAGTCGACATATACTTTGACGGTCATAGACTTCAACCTCATCATGGGATTCTACAATATGGATTTTGTTATATTATATAAATATTGGGACTTGGAAGTTACCTTTCCTAAGGATATAAATGTTCTTGACCGTTGGGAAATCCTCAGCCATAAGGCGGAGCAGTTCCAGGAAAAGAAGACGGATGCTTCTTCACTATGCTGCCCTTCATTGAGGATTCTACACCATCTCCTTAGAAGAACTATCGCATGGATAGATGTTTGCAATACCACTCTTAGCAAGAAGCATGTTCTCCTATTATATAGTATGTATGCAGATTTCCAGAATAATGTTGGGTTCTTCCTCATTCAGAGTATCAAAGATCATGTGAAAAGTCCATATATCAGATCTATCAGAATCGGCCCATACATTAGTTATCTTGCCAAAGCACTACCCATACATTAGTTATCTTGTAAAAGCAGTAGGCAGCCTTCGATGTACTTCCATGCATGGAGGCCGTATCTCAGATGACTCAAATCACCATCGAATATGTAATGTCTTTCGGCATCATTAGCATGCATATGTTGGAACGTGCATTCTGCATCTCTTTAGTTTGACAAAATCAAATCCCATATTATATTTGATCATATATGTCTTGGGTATAGTGTGCAGGTTTATAGGTGTGAATATGTCAAAAATTAAGTTTATTTTAACCTACCACCGGGCGCTAGTCATACTGCCGGCACTAGCTGTATCGATGAGACTTTCTATCAACGTGAAGACTTATTTTGTCTCAACGGTGTCGTCGAGACGATGTCGTCGAGACCACTACCACCGCACGCTAAGACTAATGTGGGTGCTAGCTCTATCGACGAGATGGATATCGACGGGAAGGCACATGGCATCGAGAAGGATAATTTAGAGAAGATATCAATGGAGGCCACTACCGCCGCGCGCTAGATGTACCGCAGGTGCTAGCTCTGTCGACGAGACAGATTCCGTCGACTTGAAGATTGTGTCGACTAGAAGCCATATCATCGAGTTGAATGCGTCGAGATGATATTGACATGAATGTTACCACGGGCACTAGCCTATTGCCGCGCGTTAGCTCTATCGACGAGAAGATTATGTCGACGGGATGACTCTACTATCATCAAGAAGAAATCAATATGACTGCTACCGCACCGTGTTTTCTACTGCGCAGCGCTATCTAAAGACAGCAAGAGAATATTTACTGGTACCTTCCTGATTTGGTGATGGATAGCTGGAAAAAGTGCATAAAGACGCTACCGCCGCGTGGTAACTCTATCATCGGTGGTAACTTTAAAGAATCAGCTATTTAAGGTCTTGATTCATTTCCTGAAAGGGAGAGACACACACTTGTGAGAATAGGGCTCCTCAGTCACCTCTGGTGTAGATAACTACCGTCTCCATGCAAGGAAAAGAGAACAATCTCCCTCCTGCTCGAGTTTGAAGATCTCCGAAGAGCAAAGTCTACAAAGACCATCCGATGCTGATCGAGTGCAAGTGAAACAATATTTAGAAGCATTGATCGCTCACCGCTCTACGGAGGATATTGGTTTATGAGGGAGCAATAGTTTTTATCTCTTTCTTATTCATTCTTTCAATTTTCTCTTTGTTTTTGTGTGAAGGAAAATCAACCAGGGAGGTCGTCAGAATCCGGGGAGGATTCCATTGGAAATTATTCTAGGAGGATGTCTAGATCTGGGAGATCTAGCGGGGCTCTAAGACCCTTCCTGGGAGGAAGGTGAAGAGCAGCTTGAAGACCTTTCCTTGGAGGAAAGGGAGAAAGCCAACCGGTCCTTGGTTTAGGGTCGGTATAGAAAACCCATGGTTATCATATTCATCGCCTCCGATCTCCAGCGTCATGGAGATCTAAGTTTTGTATAAACAATGTTTTGTTATTCAATGATATCTTGATTCTATATTTTATTATATAACATGCTGTGTTTTCTTGGTGAAATATTGGTTGCTACAGTTTTATTCCCGAAATATTATCCCGCAGTAATTGTGCTATTTCCAGAGCTAACGTCGCACGATAGGTTTACCACCCAGTGCTAGCTCCAGTGTGCGCATTCTTGCATTATTTTATTTAAAACTCTAATACATGTTTAAAAACCTTATTCACCCCCTCTAAGGTTGGCCACCAGATCCAGCAAGTGGTATCAGAGCGATTTTACTTCAAAAAGGATTAAAATCCTGAAGTACGATGGCCAACGTAAATCATGCTTTCCATGAGGGTCAAGGTATGAGCAGACCCCCACTGTTTATGGGGTATGACTACAACCACTGGAGAACTTGAATGAAAATTTTCTTGATGACACAAAACATGGACGTATAGGCCATGGTTGAGATGAAATACACCGCACCCACTATCACCGTAGGCGAACAAGTGCTGGACAAACCTAGTGATAAATGGGATGATGCAGATAAATTGAACTGCACCAATAATGTGAAAGCAATGAATACTCTTTTTCGTGCTTTAGATAAAACTGAATTAAATAGAATATGCAATTGCGAAACTGCTTATGATATTTGGCGATTGCTTGAACTAACGCACGAAGGTACATCGTAGGTGAAAGAGTCAAAGCTGTTTCGACTAGAATCTGATTTCGAACAGTTCTAGATAGAGATCGATGAAGAGGTGGACAACATGTACACTCGCTTCACGAAGATTGTGAATGCCTCTCGATCACTTGGAAAGACTTTTTCCAATGGGGACTTGGTGCGAAAAATTCTGCGATATCTTCCTCCATGGTTCAACCCAACGGTGACCGCCATTATTGAATCTCACAACATCAGCACCATGGAAATCGAAAGCATCATTGGGAATCTGAAATCCCATGAGTTGGAGCTGAAAATCCAAAGCGAGGAATATCCAAGGGAGCCAAAGAAAAAAGCTCTTGCTCTCACGGCGGACAAGGGAAAGGAGGAAGTGGAAGAATCTGATGATGAAGAGAGCTTATATGTATGGGAATTTAGAAGATTCATGAAAAATCCCAAGAGGCAAGGGAAGTTCAAGAAATTTCTCAAGAAAGGAGCGCAAGAGAAGAGGAGTTGGAACAAACCGTCAAAAAGGATGGAGAGTGATGAAGAAAAGTTGGTTCTGGAATGCTTCCATTGTCACAGATCTAGGCACATGAAAAGGGCATGCCCAAATCTTCAAAAGGAAGAAAAAGAGAAACAAAACCGGGACAAAGGAAGAAAGAAAGTGCTAAAAGCATCAACATGGGACAATGTCAGTTCAGACGAGTCAAGCACTTCCGGTTCAAGCAGTGAGGATGAGGCAAATCTGTGTCTCATGGGTAAGCATGACAATGGATCCGACAGCGAATCCAGTGTTCAAAGCGACACTGAGGTAATCCCTCCTTCCTATGATGAACTATATGAAACTTATGAACTGTTCTGTAATAAACTTGATGAGGTATTGCTTGAGAAAAACTCCTTCAAATCTGAAAACAAGATAATGAAGAAATATTTGAGGGATTTAGATAATGAACTCACCAAATGCGGTAAAGAGAAAGTAGAGTGTCAGGAGTGTTTTCACTCAGTGGCAACATTAAATGAGCTAAAAGAAAGCATCTCCAAGACTTCCTCGAAAGTAGAAAGTCTTACTAACGAGAAGAAGGTTCTGGAGAAAAGGTTTCACATGTCTCTTACGCAAGTGGAGGATAATAAAAAGTAGTTCTCGAATCGGTGTGTGATGCTCGTCACAGAAAACACCGCCTTGAAAGCAAGGATTCATGATTTGAACTATGCTATCAAGAAATTTGGGATAGGCCAGAAATCTCTGAATATGCTTCTGGGAGCACAGTGCTTCGAATTTGGAAAGTTTGGGATGGGCTACATGAACGAAGTGCTACCGCCAAGCGCTAGCACTAGCGCCGGCGGTAATTCATCTCCAACAAAGTATAAAAATATGTTTAAGAAAAATAAAAATATTTCTAGAAGTTCTGGAAGTTCTTCACCATCTTCCAGCATGGGCTCTACTAAAATGAAAAGGGCATCATCCACTGCTTATACCTTGTGTGCCAAATGTAAAAAATTTGGTCACAAGTCTAGCTAATGTTTTAGGAAAGGTCAAAAGATTGCAATGCAAGTCTGGATACCGAAGTCGTCTACCTATACTATGGGTGAAACAACTTGGGTAACCAGATCTTTACCCTCATCTTCTTTATAGGTATATTGGTAGGTGAAGGATAAGGAAAACATGTGGCACTTGGGCTCTGGGTGTTCCAAGCACATGACGGGAGATAAAGACAAATTCCTTAGCCTAGAGAAGAAGAAAAGAGGACTGGTGACCTTTGGAGACAACAACAAAGGACACATTCTAGGTGTTGGCACCATAGGCAATAAAGCATTTTCTACTTCAAATATCTTATTTGTAGATGGTTTAAAGCATAATCTGATTTCTATTAGTCAATTATGTGATAAGGGCTTAAATGTTGTATTTGAAACCTCTACAAATTCTTGCAAAATTCTAGACGCTAAAACGAATACCGTATTGCTCACAGCACCTAGAAATCATAATGTTTACACCATTAAATTTGAGGACTTATCATCCTCTAATCTATGATGCTTAGTAGCGAAAAATGAGGAGCTAGAACTTTGGCATCGGAGGCTCGGTCATTCCGAGAGCAAATTAATAGTCAAACTATCAAAAGAAAAGCTAATATGTGGTCTTCCACAATTAAACGGTAGTTTGAATTCTTTATGTACTCCATGCCAAAAGGGCAAGTTCTCCAAATCATCTTTCAAAAACAAACTTGACATTACCACTTCTAGGCCACTACAGTTAATTCTCATGGATCTCTTTGGTACTATTAGTACGTGTAGTCTAGGAGGTAAACGGTATACTTTTATATTGATAGATGACTATTCACAACTATCTTGGACTGTCTTTTTGGCTTCCAAATCTGATGCATTTTCTGAATTCTCTATACTATGCCACTAAAGTCTAAAACGAAATGGATTTAAAAATAAAATGCATAAGTTCAGATCATGGGGGAGAATTTGAGAATGAAAACTTTACAAATTTTTGTAACACCTTCGGAATTTGGCACGAGTTTTCCGCTTCACGCACTCCACAGCAAAATGGAGTTGTGGAAAGGAAAAAACGGACTTTGCAAGAATTGGCTCGCACGATGCTATCCGAGTATGGCTTGCCCCGATATTTTTGGGTTGAAGTAGTCAACATTTCATGTTATGTGATGAACCGAACCATGCTTCACCCTATCTTAAAGCATACTCCATATGAGCTATATTTTGATAAAAAGCCGAATGTCTCATATTTTAAGGTCTTTGGTTGCCCATGTTTCATTCTAAACACTAAGGACCACTTAGGTAAATTCGATGAAAAATCTGACCAAGGCATCTTGTTAGGATACTCCACCACGAGTCATGCATATAGGGTTTTCAATAAAAGAACCTCGATTGTTGAAGAATCAATTCATGTGCACTTTAATGAAAATACGCATAATAATGAATATAAATCAAATGTAGATGATAATGATAATGAAGTGCATTTGGAAGATGAGAATATAGAAAAAGAAGAAGTAGAAGAAATTGATCCAACTCATGTTGAAGGATATAAGCCTCCAAGCACTTTAAATTTTTCAAAACAACATCCACGAGAACTAGTGATTAGAGAGCCTTCACATGGATTAGAACTCGCTCAGCTTTGCATGAATCTTTTTCAAACTTATTTTCATATCTAAAACAGAACCCAAGAATATCTCGGAAGCACTAAATGATGAATCTTGGTTCTTAGCCATGAACGAGGAATTAAACCAATTTGAGCAAAATAAAGTTTGGATGTTGGTGGAGCGTCCTAGTAACCATCCGGTAATTGGCTTAAAGTGGATATATAAAAATAAACCTAATGGTGAGTCTAGGATAATTAGAAATAAAGCACGGTTAGTTGCTCAAGGCTACTCTCAAATTGAAGGCGCTGACTTTGAAGAGTCCTTTGCACCGGTTGCACGTCTTGAGTCCATTAGGATGCTTCTTGCATTCGCAAGTTTTAAACAAATAAAATTATATCAAATGGACGTCAAAAGTGCCTTCCTAAATGATTATATTAAGGAGGAGGTGTATGTTGAGCAACCACCCAGTTTTAAGAGCGGTGATCACCCAAATCATGTATTCAAACTAGTGAAAGTCTTGTACGGTCTAAAGCAAGCACCCCTTGGTTGCTATGATAAACTTACAGCCTTCCTTTTAAAACATGGTTTTATGATGGGGAATGCGGGTACGATGCTATTTGTAAAGAATAGTGATTCCGATCTAATTATATTGCAAATCTATGTAGATGATATAATTTTTGGTGCCACCAATGAAACTCTATGTAATCATTGTTCAAGTGATTCAAACTGAATTTGAAATGAGTTTGGTAGGCGAATTAACATATTTTTTAGGCTTTAATATTTTTCAAAAGAATGACACAATATTTATATGCCAATCAAAATACATAAAAGATATGCTTAAGCAATTTGGCTTTGAAAATCCGAAACAATCAAAAACTCCAATAAGTGCATCAGTCAAACTAGGAAAGGATGAAAGTTGCATTTTAGTGGATCAAACAATCTTTAGAGGTATGATCGGATCACTTTTATATCTAAGTGTGTCTAGACCCGATATTATGTTTGTGGTATGCCTTTGTACTAGATATCAAGCTAATCCTAAAGAATCTCATCTGAAAGCAGTTAAACATATCTTTAGGTATCTTATAGGCACACAACATCTTGGTATTTGGTATCCACACACCACTGATTTCACGCTCCATGGGTATTCAGACTCGGATTATGCTGGATGCTCCCTTGATCGTAAGAGCATGTATGGCACTTATCACTTCCTAGGTCCGGCATTAGTTTCATGGTCGAGTAAAAAATTGAATTTTGTTGCGCTCTCCACTGCCGAGGCCGAGTATATTGCCTTAGGAAGTTGTTGTGCGCAAGCACTTTGGATGTCACAAACATTAAAAGACCTCAGTCTAAACTTTAAAAATGTTGAACTTAGGTGCGACAACAAGAGTACCATCGACTTAACGAACAATCTAGTACACCACTCGCATTCTAAACATATAGATGTGCGTCATCACTTTATTCAAGATCACATTAAGAAAGTGAACGTGAGATTAACCTTTATTGGGACTGACAGCCGGCTTGTGGATATGTTTACCAAACCCCTCCATGATGCTCAATTTTCTCTGCTTTGCTTAGAATTGGGGGTTTTGGATATCTCATCCTAATGTTTTCATGTAATGCATATGGTGTGTCTTTTCGTCCAGGTTTTGCTGCATTTGATGAGTCTTGCACTTCACAATCTTATTAGGACGTCTTTAGATGCAAAAACTGGCAAAATCTGAACTATTTTTCCTGAGAAATCATGCTATGTTACTTACCACCGGGCGTTAGTCTTATCGCCGACGGTAGTTGTTCTTCATGAATGATCCAATTTCTCTTTTGATTTTACCTTGTCTATTTCTCCTGTACTTCTGTTTGTTTTTTGTTTCTTTCCATTTTGTTTAAATAACCAAAAACACATAAAAATTTGAAAACCCCCAAATCACAAAAACATGTTTTTCTTTTGTTTTCATTGTTTGTGTTTGTTGTTGTGTGTTAATCTCTTGAAAAACTTAAAAAAACTGAAAATGATCATGCTAAAGGAGCATACATGACATGAAATTGAAGCTCCATGATTACTTACACTATCTGATTTTTGACTTCTAATTCTTGTATACATTGTATGTATTTGTCATGATATGTCCTAATCTAAAGGTAGCAACAACTGAGTGCTAATTGATTAGTAATGTATGTTTAATATGCCTCTAGGTATTTGTGAGGATTTAGGCTAGACAATGATTTTGCACATCCACACATTCTTAGAGAATGCACTCAAGTAGAAATTCAAATGCTTACATGATATAACTCATGATATTGTGTCTAACACTTTAGGAATGACTTGATAAATCAATATCACAATACTCATCTTTACTATATAGGCATAGAACTATGGGCAAAAATTATATTGGTAAATTGGTTGTGTATACGAGTTAAAGTGTATCTATCTATGTGTGTAAATTTTGTTTGATTCGGGAACCTTGTCTAAAAGAAAGAAAATTAAAATGAAAATTTTGATAGTGCAACAGATAATGAAAATTATATACTTTCAATCTTGTAGACAAGGATTTCCCTCAAGCACTACTCACTCCTCCTGATAAGTCTTCATGAGCATTATGAGGATGAGCACCTTGGTTAAAAGAATCATTACGATCTTGTGCCAACCCGGAACATAAATTAGTGCCCTAGTTCTATACTTGGTATTTGTGTAAGATTGACAAACATGACATGATTTATCACTTCATTACTCTTGTGTTAGCATATATACTTATTGAGATATAGATTGTATTAATTTTAATTTAACTTGATGTTATTTCTATTGATGCTACACATACACTTGTCATTGTTTAGTCTAACACTTTCATGCATAAGAATTGGATATGAACTGCATTATCTATCTCTTGCACGTTTGTACTAATACATGATTGCCTTTCATGACACATACAATGTTCCTTTGAATTAGTTTTCTAAATCTTTTGACATTGTGTGTAATTTCATGTGTATTCAGTATCGTGACATGTATCCGATTTATATATTTTATACTAAGTTGTTAAATGCAAAACTGTTCAATTTTAAAGTGGTATTTTGATTTCCTCCTGCATTTTGACCCATGTATTTTTAAATTCTCTGATTATCTTTTGGTCAACCCTTATTCCTATCATGATTTACTTTTATGTGTGCATTTAGTCTTCAAATCAGCTGCATCTCTCATACATCTATGTTAGTTTGATCTAGACCACCCCTTTTGCTAACATCAAAGGGGGAGAATAGAGAATGTTCATGAGCTAGTCACATACTAGTCATCTAGGGAAGATCACTTATCGGGAGAGATACTCTTATAGAGTTCACATCGATAGGGGGAGCACGTATGTAGGGGGAGACATTTTACTTTAGTGCAAGTTCACACTTTATGATTTATCTTGATATATAAACCTGTTCATGTTTCATGATTACTGTTGATTACACTATACCATGTTTTTAATGATAATTATTGATTATATCTCATGAATGGGATTTGATATTATCAAAAGGGAGAGTTTGTTGGAATGTGCATTCTACATCTCTTTAGTTTGACAATATCAAATCTCATATTGTATTTGATTATACATGTTTTGGGTATAGTGTGAAGGTTGATAGGTGTGAATATGTTGAGAATTAAGTTCATTTTAATCTACCGTCGGGCGCTAGTCATACCGCCGGTGCTAGCCGTATCGACGGAACATGCTATCGACATTAAGACTTATTTCTTCTCAACGGTGTCGTCGAGATGATGTTGTCGAGACCACTACCGCCACGCGCTAAGACCACCGTGAGCGCTAGCTCTGTCAATGAGACAGATATTGATGGGAACGCATATGGCGTCGAGAAGAATGACGTTGAGAAGATATCGATGGAGGCCATTAATGCCGTGTGCTAGACATACCGCTTGTGCTAGCTCTATCAATGAGATAGATTGCATCGACTTGAAGATTATGTCGAATAGAAGCCATGTCGTTGAGTTGAATGCGTTGAGATGATATCGACGTGAATGTTACCGCGAGTGCTAGCCTACCGCCGCACATTAGCTCTATCCACGAAAATATTATATCGACGGGATGACTCTGCTATCATCGAGAAGAAATTGATGTGACTACTACTGCGCAGCGCTATTCAAAGACAACAAGAAAATGTTTTTTGGCACCTTCCTGATTTGGTATTGGACAACTGGAAAAAGCATGCAAAGATGCTACTGCCGCGGGGTAACTCTACTGTCAGTGGTAACTTTAAATAATCAGTTATTTAAGGTCTCGATTGTTTTCCTGAAAGGCAGAGGTACACACTTACGAGAATAAGGTTCCTCGGCCACCTTGGGTGCAGAGAACCACCATCTCCATGCGAGGAAAAGAGAACTATCTCCCTCCTGCTCGAGTTTGAAGATCTCCGAAGAGCAAAGTCTACGACGACCATCCACTACTGATCGAGTGCAAGAGAAATGATATTTAAAAGCACTGATTGGTCACCGCTCTACGGAGGATATTGGTTTTTGAGGGAGCAATAGTTTCTATCTATTTCTTATTCATTCTTTCATTTTTTTTCTCTTTGTCTTTTTGTGAAGGAAAATCGACCGGGGAGGTCATTGGAATCCGAGGAGAATTCTATTGGAAATCGTCCTGGGAGGACGTCTAGATCTCCCTCTAGGACCCTTCCTGGGAGGAAGGCGAAGAGCGGCTTGAAGGCCTTTCTTGGGAGGAAAGGGAGAGAGCCAACCGGTCCTTGGTTTAGTGTCGGTATAGAATACCCATGGTTTTCATATTCAACGCCTCCGATCTCCAGCGTCATGGAGATCTAAGTTTTTGAATAAACAATGTTTTGTTATTCAATGATATCTTGATTCTATATTTTATTATATAACCTGCTGTGTTTTCCTGGTGAAATATTGGTTGATGCAGTGTTATTCCCGAAGCATTATCCTGTAGTAATTGTGCTATTTCCAGAGCTAACGTTGCGCGATAGGTTTACCTCCCAGTGCTAGCTTTTCTGCGCGCATTCCTGCAGTATTTTATTTAAAACTCTAATACATGCTTTAAAACCTTATTCACCCCCCCTTTAAGGTTGGCCATCTGATCCAACATCATTTTGGGCCAAAAAGAATACACTTCTACATTAAGGGATGCATACTTGGTGATCCACATGTTCGTGAAGATAGGCGGGTCTCTTTTAGCACTTCAGACACATCCCCCTACACTGATAGATATTCATGAGTACAGCCAGGCCTCGCATGTTCCAGAGATTAGATCTGACGAGACCCAAGATCGTTGGAAGAAGATTGAGGAGGATCAAGAGACTATGGCTACCCAGATAGATAACATTATCAACACTCAACAAAGTATTATGGATACTCTTTAGCATCTACATTACCAGGGATAGATCTACAGAGTGTTGGATCTACAGGCGCCCTTAGAGAGTGAATACGGGTTTTAATAAATTTACTCATTAATATAAAATAAAAATATTTTACTTTAAAACTTTGAGAGAAATTATTATTCAAAACATTTTAGAGAATAGGAAATAAAATCAAGTTAATAAAATAAAAAAAAGATATGATTTTATTTCAAAAGAAAGTTGATTATAAAAAGGTTGGTTTCTATAACGCTAGAAATCAAGGCGGTAAAATGAAAAAATCTCTTTTGTTTTCTATACCGACCCTTCTCCTTAAGGACTGGTTGGCCCTAACAAATCTCTTTCCAAATAAGCCTCAAGCCTATCCCTAGATCTAAACCCTAGATCTAGTCGCAAACACCCACGACGAATTTTTTCCATAAGCCTCACACGCACCTAGTAGCCAACCACGTGTGAATTCTCCCAAAGTCGCTCTTGGACCTAGTTGTTAACCACTGGTCGAATTTCTCCACTTAACAAAAATAGTAACAAAAATAAAATACAAGATGATAAAGATATGAGAAGTAAAATATGTAGAACTCCCTATGAAGATCTTCTGAAGATGAAGACGAAGACACGCGCGAAATTGACTTGTTGATGCATGGTTGTTGGGAAAACCCCTTAGATTTAACTTAACAAATTATCTCGAAGTGATTTTATCTGTTAGGTTTCAATTACCCAATGTATAGTGAGGGTAATCTGGTCATTAGATGTCTTAGTGAAAGTGCACAGTTATCCTCACTAGAATTCTCTAGAGGGGGGGGGGGGGTGAATAGAGATTTAAAAATATTTTGTGCAAAGTTAACAAATATATATATATATGTGTAATAATCACAGATTTAGGCTTCCCACGCACACCAACAAGAATTAAGCAAATAAAGAAAGTAATAGCAAAAAGAAAATCATAGCACAACACAAAGAAATATAGTGGTTCCCCAAACTTTGGGTACTCCACTCTTCTACCTCCTTGGTAGGAATTCACTATCTTGCACTGAGTCTTTTGATAAGGAGACTCTTAGAACCAACCTGAGTCTTTTGATAAGGAGACTCTTAGAACCAGTACAACTAAATTTTTTGAAGAGAGATTCTAAAAACTCTTTTACACGGTTTGAAAATGAAATAAGAATAAGAAGAAGTAGAAGAAAAACGAGAAAGAATCTTCTTCCTAGCAAGAAGATTAGAGGCACAATAATAGTGAATGTAATCTCTCTTCTATAGTGAGAAGGAGATTGTAGGCCTTTCTCTCTTTCAGTGAGAGCTTTCAGAAATTGCAGCAGTATGGCTTCAGAAGGAGGAGAAGAAGAAGGCTTGTTGTTTGCTGCAGCACACTTTCACTTTTCTCAGCTTTTCTCACTTTTCTCTTAGGAGCTTTTCCTCTTTTTCAAATGAATGATTGGAGCACTTCTTTTTATTCTTTGTCGACCTCCTTATTTATAGCTTTGTTTATTCAAATAATGCTATAGGAGAATAATAAATTAGTAGACAAAGAAATAGTAAGAGAGAAAAGTTTCCATAATCATTATATCTATAGAAGGAAAGAAATCATTCTGTTTTCAAATAACATCCATAATAATCTTGATCAATTTAGCAAAGAATTAATTAGAAGGAAAGACCGATTCAGAACGGCTAAAAAAGAATAATATCATTCCATAAAATTCAGATCTACAAAAGAAGGAAAGAGATATGGCGTGTTTTTGAATCTGTCATAGGAATCGACGTGCGTCGATTACTATTCGACGTAGTCTTTGATTTCAGCCTGGCTAGACGCCGATAAGAGAATATGGAAGGTGCGTCGACTGAGGTGCGTTGA
Source organism: Dactylorhiza incarnata (assembly GCA_033032865.1). Classification (NCBI taxonomy): domain Eukaryota; kingdom Viridiplantae; phylum Streptophyta; class Magnoliopsida; order Asparagales; family Orchidaceae; genus Dactylorhiza; species Dactylorhiza incarnata. The sequence goes on from JAWHQI010000028.1 coordinate 15,037,751, forward strand.
CTGAGGTGCGTCGACTATACTGGGTGCGTCGACTATACTGGGTGCGTCGACTAGAAATCAGAGTAACGTCGACTTAGGTTACGTCGAATTCTGTTTAGAGTTACTTCGACTCAGTATGAGAGATACGTCGACTACACTTCGACGTTGTGTCGATTACTATTCGACGCATATTTACTTAAACTAAATTTTCACTCTTAGAATTCATTTTCTACTCATTTCTAGGGGTTAAGATAAATCATTTTCCCAACAATCTCCCCCTATTTGTCTAAACCCTATTCAGAGAGAAATTTTATCCGCTTTTAATCAACATATCAAAGCATATTTATAGAAAAGAGATATATTAGGAAATCAGAAGAAAATAGAAAAAGAAATCATATAACAGGTAAGTATCTTTCACAAGGTTTTAAACTAAGAACTTCTTGTTATACATGAAATTAACAAAGGCAGAGTAAAGTTTCTTAGATAACTGTTCAATAGCTTCAAAAATGTAGCTCCTGGCTCTATCAGGATGCTCCTGAACATTTTTGATAATTGTGTGCAGTTTTGCCAGGATCTTTTCAGCATCAGGAGGGTGTCATTTATGGAATAGCCCTTGCTAATGATAATTGCTGACTTTTCATCAATCATTTCAATTGTAATGCTTTGAGGTTTCTTTTGTGTAGGTTTGGGATCAGATGGTCGCTTGTTGTCAACCTTGGGCCTATATTTTCTTTTCTTCTCTGGTTCCTGTTTCTCAGGGATCTCAGGCATCTTTTCTTTCCCTTTCCAGGTTGAATCATGTCATTTGTATAATCCTTTTGGTTTTTCAGGCTTCTTATAGGGAATGTAGACATCTTCTGAACACCCTACACCCCTCTTGTGCTTTTGTCCTTTGTCTAGGATAAGCCCTGCCTGAGGATTTTTCCTTTGATATGCTTCAACATCAAACAGTTTCTTTGGAATTTTTATGGATGATTCAGCAAGAATCTGTTCTTTGGTCATTCCCTTCTTGATCTTTTCCATCCAAGCATTCCTCTTATCCACTGTTTCTTTTATAGCTGCTTCAAATTCATACAGATCTCTTTCTCTTATTTCATCATGTCTCTTTTCCATTTCAGGGTCATTGTACTCCTTTACAGGACTGTCAGGAGTGATATTAGGCATTTTTCAAACCTCTTTATCTCCTTACAAGCTTTCTGTATTTCTTTTCCTTTGCATAATCTTTCCTTTCTTCTTTGGAAAATTTTTGCCAATGAGGGATGAATTCTCCTTTTCTTTTCATTTTTCCTCTTGTTCTTTGCCTAGGTAGGATTTATGGAGGTAAATGTAGTAGTGGAGGTAGAGAAGGAGGTTGAAGTGGTGGTAGAGGCAGAGGTGGAGATGAAGGTAGAGAAGGAGGTTGAAGTGGAGGTAGAGGTGGAGTTTTCTCTTTAGAAGGATAAGGTGGAGAAGGAACTTTTGCAGAAGGAGGAGTTTGTTCTGTAATAGGAGGCAGAATGTCCTCAGGTGGGGTAGTCTCTGCTGAAGAATGCTTTACTCCTTCAATTTCTTATGGAGGAATATCCTCAAGTAGGGGTGTCCTAAGTTTGATATAACTGGCAGAGAAGCCAGGAGAAAGATGCTGATATTCTTCCTCACAAGGGGGTGCATCAATCCAGACTTGCCCTTTCCAGTCATTAGAAGTAGCTGCTTCTTCCTCCCCCTGGACTTCTGTATTTTGTACTACAACAATCTCCCCCTGAACATATGGGGCATCTGCTCTGAATGCTGAATCCACAGCATGGTCTCCTTCTGTATGGTAGGATGAGGATTCACCAAAGGGTTTGTTGAAGGTGTAATCAGAGTGAGTGGAGAAGATTTGAGCCTATGGTAAGAAATGAAGTTGGTTTAATACTTAGAGATAATATTTAGAGATTGGAGAAGAATTAACCCTGAGCTTAAGGGAATAGAGAACCTGATTGGAGGGGTTTCTGGAGCAACTCTCCCCCTAGTTTATATCCTGCAGAAAGGATGTAAACCTTTTTGGCGACAAATGTTGTTCTTGAAGAAGAACCTGAAGCTCAGGAAGAGAGGCAGAGAGGTCGGCCAGTTTGGCTTCACAAGTGGTTAGCATGGTGACATATTCGTTGGAGAAATTGTTCAGTCTTGTCTGAAATTCATTCACGAGTTTTTCCAGGGCATCGTTTATCGCTTTGATGATGGCAGATTGAACAGAAGTTGGCGCCATTGATGCAGAGAGAAAGGTAGAAGACAAAATTTTTGGCGGTTTGAGAGAGTATGAGTTATGAAATAAGAGGTATTATTTAAAGAAGGTGAAATGCCGAAAAGGAAACAGAAATCAAGGTATATTAGGTAATCCAATCGTCAAAAGAAGAAGGAAAGATTTGTTTCCAGTTTTATCATGAAGTCGACACATGCATCGATATGGAGTCGACGCTCCATCGAATTTTTGTCAGCCTAGTGTCCTGTCGACATGTTCGCAGATTTGCGTCGATAGAAAGTCGATGGTACATCGAGAAGGGATCGACGTATCTTTGTCTGTAAGAAATCAATGCCAGTGTTGAGTTCTTCTAGACGGTGCGTCGATAGGTACTCGACGTATCTTCAAGTGCTCTCTTAGTTTTTCTGACCTCTTTTAGATTTGCCCAACAATGATGTTTACAAGCTTCCATCAAGCATTCCTAAGGTGTTGATGAAGTAAGTATGCTTAGTTTCATCCAAGGGCTTGGTGAAAATGTCTGCTCTTTGACTATCAGTAGGAATATATTCTAAGGTTATCTTGCCTTTTTCTACATTGTCTCTAAGAAAGTGATGTCTGATCTCTATATGTTTGGTTCTACTATGAAGGATTGGGTTGGATGCTATGAATATAGCACTAGAACTAGCACAATAGATTTTAGAGTTATTGACTTCCAATTTATAGTCAAGAAGCTGATTTTGCATCCATAGGATTTGTGAACAACAGCTCCCAGCAGCTATATATTCAGCTTCAGCTGTTGAGATTGAGACTGAAGTTTGTTTCTTACTAAACCATGATATTAATCTGTCACCTAGGAATTGGCAAGTACCATATGTGCTCTTTCTATCAACCCTGCATCCAGCATAGTCTGCATCTGAGAAACCTGTTAATTCAAAGTTTGTTTCTGCTGAGTACCATAAACCTAGTTCAGGTGTTCCCTTTAGGTATCTAAGAATCCTTTTTACAGAGGAGAGATGGGATTCTTTTGGATCAACCTGAAATCTAGCACATATGCAGGTGGCAAACATAATGTCAGGTCTGCTAGCTGTTAGATAGAGAAGGGATCCTATGATTGCCCTATAGGTCTTTTGATCTACTGATTTTCCCTTATCATCCTTTTATATAATGACATTAGTTGCCATAGGTGTTTTCATGGTAGATGCTGATTCCATACCAAACTTTTTGATTAATTCTTTAGTGTATTTAGATTGTGAGATAAAGATCCCCTCACTGCTTTGTTTTACTTGTAGCCCTAAGAAATAAGAGAGTTCTCCTATATTACTCATTTCAAATTTAGATTGCATTAAATTAGCAAATCTTTTACAGAGTTTGGGATGAGTTGAGCCAAAGATGATGTCATCTACATAGATTTGAACAAGGAGGAGTTTATTCTTGTGGGTTCTAGTAAACAGTGTTTTATCTACTTTACCTCTTTCAAAAGAGTTTTCTATCAGAAAGTTGGAGAGAGTTTCATACCAAGCTCTAGGTGCTTGCTTAAGACCATAAAGAGCTTTGTTAAGTCTATAAACAAAGTTAGCAGAGGAGGGATTGATAAAACCTGGTGGTTGCTCCACATATACCTCTTCTTGAAGGTCACCATTCAGAAAAGCCCTCTTGACATCCATCTGGTAGACTTTCATCTTCATGAAAGCTGCATAGGCAAGAAAAGTCTGATTGCTTCCAGTCTGGCTACTGGAGCAAAGGTTTGGTTGTAGTCTATTCCATCTTCTTGTCTGTATCCTTGTGCTACAAGTCTTGCCTTGTTCCTGATAATTACTCTAGTGGAATCTAGTTTGTTTCTGTATACCCACTTTGTACCAATAACTTGGTAGTTTCTTGGTCTCTCAACTAAGTTCCACACTTTGTTTCTCTCAAATTGGCTTAGTTCTTCTTGCATGACTATAATCCAGTGAGGATCACAATTTGCTTCCTCAAACTTCTTTGGTTCAACTTGTGATAAGAAGCATTGGAGCATCATTCCACTGGAGACTTGGTGTCTTATTCTTACTCCAGTATTGGGGTCTCCAATTACTTGGGATTGAGGATGATTTTTCATATTGATCCCTGTCCTGCTTGGATTTGTCAGATGCTCTTCTTCCTCATTAACAATGGGATCATTGTCCAACTGTCCTCCTGAACCATGTTCTCTTGTGGGAGTTGGTTTTGATTGCTCTTTTCTGAACCTTCTTCATCTTCTTGTTCAGACTCCTCACTTGGTTCCTGTAGCTGGTTTTCTTTCCCAGTGTCTGTGTTCTTTAGAGTCAGATGTTCAAGCTGAGTCTCTATGTTGTTGTTTTCCTGTGGAAAAGGACTGGTGGAAGTTTCCTCCCCTTAAACAGCATGTTAGTTTCATCAAATATAATGTGCATGGATTCTTCAATTCTGAGAGTTCTCCTGTTATAGCATCTATAAGCTTTACTAGATGATGAGTACCCCAGAAATATCCCATCATCAGACTTCTTGTCAAACTTGGCAAGATGATCTTTTCCATTATTTAGTATAAAACAAGTACATCCAAAAATCTTAAAGTATCTAACAATGGGTGTTTTTCCCTTCAGAAGCTCATATGGAGTTTTTAACTTAGTTTTGTGTATGAGGATCCTATTTAGAACATAGTTTGCAGTGTTGACTGCTTCAGCCCAGAAGGTTTTTGGTAATCCTGATTCTGCAAGCAAAGTCCTTCCTGATTCAATTAAGGTCCTATTTTTCTTTTAGCAACTCCATTTTGTTGAGGAGTTCTAGGTGATGAGAAGCTTTGTTTGATACCTTCATCCTCACAGAAACTACAGACTAACTGATTTTCAAATTCAGTCCCATGATCACTTCTGATAATGGAAACATGAGTATTGAATTCAGATTGAATCTGTCTTATGAATCTTGAGAGAATCTTGTGGGTTTCAGACTTAGCCCTTAGAAAGAATACCCAGCTAAATCTAGAATAGTCATCCACAATGACTAGGGTATAAGACTTTCCACCTAAGCTCTGAGTGGATATAGGACCAAAGAGATCCATGTGCAGTAGGTAGAGAATCCTAGGGGAGTCATTCTTACCAATTTGTTTAAAGGATGATTTGGTCTGTTTTTCTAGTTGGCAGGGTCTACAAGGAGAGTCCTTAGAGTACCTACCCTTTGGTAGGCCTCTGACTAGGTTATTCTTTGCTAATTCACTAATGTTTTATAGTTTAAATGGCCCAGCCTCCTATGCCATAATTCACTTTTATCATTAATGTTGTTGAACAAACAAATCTCTGTGTGTGTGGAGCCAAAATCTACTATATATACCTTCCCTTTTCTAACTCCATTAAGTATATGGCACCTGTCATGACATCAATAACATGGCAAAATAGGTTGGTGAATTTTACCTCATACTTACCACTGCCACATATCTAACTTATACTTATCAGATTGTGCTTTAGTCCTTTGACTACTGCCACATTCTTGAAGGTTACTTTCCCTTCTTTGAAATCTCCAAAACCCCTAGTTTGCCCACAGCTAGAGTCTCCAAAAGTCACTGGTGGTCCATGTCTATCCTCAAAGTTGGTTAATAGATTTTTGTACCCTGTCATGTGCATGGAGCATCCACTGTCCAAGTACCACACCAGCCTGAAGATGTGATGCATCTGCATATAAAATTTAAACATTAGTTTGGACCCTGCTAAGCTGGGGTCCCTTCCTCCCAACAGTAAAAGGTTCAATGAAAGAGTAAGTGGGTTTTTCAGAGTACCCTTTCATCTTTAGGAGTGTTGGCTTATCATACCAACTGACTTTGGTAATATTGCAGAAATAGCATTTATAATAAAAGGAAATGGATTGAGAAGACTTTTTGGAAGAGGAGAGATTCCTGTCAGATTGGTTGCGTCGATAGGGATTCGACGTATGTTCAAAGTTGCGTCGAGTAGAAGTCGACGCTTCCTTCATTCTGTGTTCACTTTTAGTCGAAGCATAGGAGAAGTTGTGTTGATTGGGAGTCGACGCACTTTGGTGTATGCATCGATTAGAAATCGATGCATTATTTAATTTGCGTCGAGTAGAATTCGACGCACATTGATAATGATTCGACGCAGGTTTATTTCTTTTCTGAGGATATTTACTTAGGATTCCTTCATATATAGTGAATTTTTTTTTATTAAAAACAGTAGTTGTTTCTGGATTTTCTTGTGATTTTTCTCCTATCAGATGATTCTTCCTAGTGAAGTGGATAGGATGTCTCCAGATAGATTTGCTGGATGATTTGAGGTCTGGGTTCTAAATCAGTATTAAACTCTAGTTGTCTAAATCTATTAGTGAGATTTTCAGAGATATTCTTAAGCTTTTGACTTCTACCATTTAGAGAATCTTCAAAGGATTTTGCCTTTGCTAACTCATTTCTCAGTGCTTGATTTTCAGTATTGATTTTATCTAGTTGCTCCTCTGAGAATCCTAGACTGAGCTCATAGTTTTTATATTGTGTATTCATTTGTTTGAGATTGTTTAATTCATTTCTTAGTTCCTTTATTTCTTTCTCAGATTTGACTAAATCTAAACAAAATTCTTTGAAACTGTTTTTGAAATCAGTAGAAGAAAAATCTATATCATCAAATATATTTACCAGAGATGTATCTTCAAGCTTCTCAGTAGCCATCAAACAGGTTTCCTCTTGCTTAGCCTCTTCTTGATCATTTTTCAGATGAGGTACTTCCTTCAGATTCTAAATCACTCCATGTTTGAGCAATGAATCCTTTCTCTTTCTTCTTCTTCTTTAGATCTGTTCTTTTCAGATCTTTCTTATTACTGATCTCTTTAGGACATTCAGGTGCAATGTGTCCAGATTTCCTGCAAGAGTAACATATAATCTCTTTAGTTGGAGTTTTGTCATACCTGGTTTTTGAGTCTCTCCTTCTGGATCCTTCTGTTTTGATCCACTTCTTGAACCTTCTGGACAGTAGACTGATCAGCTCCTCATCACTTGTAGAGGGTTCTCCTGCAGTAGCCTTTAAAGAAATACTCTTTTCCTTTGAGAGTGAAGGAATCTTTTCTTTCTCCTCTTTCTCAGCTCTTGTTTTCAACAATTGTTCATAAGATCTTAATTTACCCAACAGGACATCTGTTGAGATTTCTTTTTGGCTTCTGGAGTCTCTAGTTGGCCAAATTCTTGAGTCCCAAGAGCTAGGAAAGCAAGTTAGCAGTTTGTCATTTATCTCAGTGAGAGATATGTCCTTCTCAAGTGTTCTTAACTCATTTATTATGAGGCTGAATCTGGCATACATGTCAGCCACACTTTCACTATCTTTCTTCTGGAAGTTTTCATATTGAGAGATGAGTAATGCCTTTTTATCCTTTCTCTCATCAGCACTCCCTTCTACCATTTTAGTGAGAGCTTCCCATATTTCCTTAGCTGACTCACATTCAGCAATCTTTTGGAAGATCTCATCTAAGAGGGTTGAGACTAAGATATTTATAGCCTTGGCATCACATGCTTGGGCTTTGTTTTCTTCATCTGTCCATTCAACCATTGGAGCAAGTGTTTGTGTGACCTTTCCACTTGAGTCCTTCCTGAATGGCTTGGGAGGGTCTGTCAAAATAACATCAAATAGTTCTCCATCAATAGAGTTTAAATAAATTCTAATTCTACTTTTCCAATGTGCAAACTTTTCAAGGTTGCAAATTGGTGGTCTGGTGGAAGCATAATCTTTGATTTGTGCCATGTGACAAATAGTTTTTAGAAATATATATATATATAAGGTAGGATCTTTTTGATCAAGTAGTTAACCCTTTTAGATCAACCTACCTCTGATACCAATTGAAAGTGCACAGTTAACCTCACTAGAATTCTCTAGAGGGGGGGGGGGGGGGTGAATAGTGATTTAAAAATATTTTGTGCAAAGTTAACAAATATATATATGTGTAATAATCACAGATTTAGGCTTCCCACACACACTAACAAGAATTAAGCAAATAAAGAAAGTAATAGCAAAAAGAAAATCACAGCACAACACACAAAAATATAGTGGTTCCCCAAACTTTGGGTACTCCACTCTTCTACCCCCTTGGTAGGAATTCACTATCTTGCACTGAGTCTTTTGATAAGGAGACTCTTAGAACCAGTCTGAGTCTTTTGATAAGGAGACTCTTAGAACCAGTACAACTGAATTTTTTGAAGAGAGATTCTAAAAACTCTTTTACACTGTTTGAAAATGAAATAAGAATAAGAAGAAGAAGTAGAAGAAAAACGAGAAAGAATCTTCTTCCTAGCAAGAAGATTAGAGGCACAATAATAGTGAATGTAATCTCTCTTCTATAGTGAGAAGGAGATTGTAGGCCTTTCTCTCTTTCTGTGAGAGCTTTCAGAAATTGCAGCAGTATGGCTTCAGAAGGAGGAGAAGAAGAAGGCTTGTTGTTTGCTGCAGCACACTTTCACTTTTCTCAGCTTTTCTCACTTTTCTCTTAGGAGCTTTTCCTCTTTTTCAAATGAATGGAGTGGAGCACTTCTTTTTATTCTTTGCCGACCTCCTTCTTATTTATAGCTCTGTTTATTCAAATAATGCTATAAGAGAATAATCAATTAGCAGACAGAGAAATAGTAAGAGAGAAAAGTATTCATAATCATTATATTTGTAGAAGGAAAAAAATCATTCTGTTTTCAAATAACATCCATAATAATCTTGATCAATTTAGCAAAGAATCAATTAGAAGGAAAGATTGATTCAGAACGGCTAGAAAAGAATAATATCATTCCATAAAATTCAGATCTACAAAAAGAAGGAAAGAGATCTGGCGTGTTTTTGAATCTGTCATTGGAATCGACGTGCGTCGATTACTATTCGACATAGGCGTCGATTTCAGCCTGGCTAGACGTCGAGAAGAGAAAATGGAAGGTGCGTCGACTGAGGTGCATCGACAATACTGGGTGCGTCGACTAGAAATCAGAGTAACGTCGACTTAGGTTACGTCGAATTCTGTTTAGAGTTACTTCGACTCAGTGTGAGAGATACGTCGACTACACTTCGACGTTGCGTTGATTACTATTCGACGCATATTTACTTAAACTAATTTTTCACTCTTTGAATTCATCTTCTACTCATTTCAACGGGTTAAGATAAATCATTTTCCCAACACTTAGGATGTCACACTCGACCTAGGGTGTCAAGACCATATCAAGAGGAGCTCAAATTAGGAAGAGTTAACATTTGCGTCGAATAGAAATCGACGCAACATTGATTTGGTGTCGACGCTCCTCTGATTAGAAGTCTAGGCAATTCAGCCTCTCTGTCGAAGTAGATCAAGTCGACGCTACGTCGAAATGTTATCGACATAGGCGAGGTGTTAATATTGGAGTAATCATAAAAGTCGACGCAGCTTCGAGTTCAATTCAATGTAGAAGGAAGAATCTGTCGAAGCCAACTAAAGTCGACGCAACTTCGATTACATATCGACGCAGACGATGAAGTTCAAACTCGACATCTTCAACTCGATGGATACATTGACAAATAGTTGACGCAACTCCGATTATAGAGTTAAGTTAGAACAAGGCAAAATTCGACGTTCCTCTTATAAGAAGTCGAAGGCACGTCGATAAGAATGGGAGAGAAGTTGATGCAATGTCGAATACAGTCTGAAAAGGTAACCTTTTCACCTATCATTTTGAGACACTTGATGCGATTATGGCAAGTACACCGGTCGTGTGCAGGTAATAGTTGGGAGGCAACTCCCCAGATATCGATCTCTCATGGAATGCAAGTTGTGGTGACAAGAAAATAGAGTGAGGTGATTGTTACGACGAGTAAAAGAAAGTAAAAACAAGCGTTGTGATTGGTGTTGTAAGCTATTGCAGAAATAAGAGAAATGCGGGTCGAAAGCACCGCTTAGAAAGTGGGGGTGAGTGCAGCGACCACGATGCTCCGCTTCGGTATGAGGGTGAAATGGCCACAGTGTGGGGTTTTGTGAGGGTCGTATTCACCTCTTCACTCTCACCTCTAGCTTTTGCTAGAGTGAGCTAGCTAAATCGTGTGTATGGAATTGGAGTGGGGGCGGAGCGCATCACAGCAAAGCATCAAGTGAAGAATAAAACAAGAATAAGCTTCCATTCATAGACAAATAGAGATTAATCCAGTTCATTACAACAGTTAAGAATACATTTCCAAAAAGAGAGAGGGTAGAGGAAACCACGAGATGAGAAGCCTCGTCGTAGATCTTGGCCGGAATGGGGGGTTGTCATGCCTCCTCCAAGCTCAGTCCTTGGTTGCTTCTGGGGTTTAGAGGCTGCACTACCTCCAAACATCATCCGTCTTCTTCTCAGAGCTGGGTCACTTCCACTTAGCCCAATGGAGATGCCACACCTTGAAACACATGTTGTAGATGGTGGGGAATGCTTCCGGGACCCTTGATGGAGCTTAGGATCGATGGATGAAGCTTTCCCAAGGAAGGGGATGGATGGATGGAGCTTGGAGTGGGAAAACGGCGGACTTGCGGAAGAATTGCGCCCAAAACAGTGCTGAAATATGCCCTAGAATCGCGGAGCCAGCCCTTAAATACGGAGCAGAATAAACACTGCGCACAATCAGTGGGAAACGACTAGTGGTCGTGCGCGAAGGAATGTTTGTGATCGTGCACAGTCAACCTGTAGCAGAGGAAAAGATAGGAAAAGAACGCACGGTCAGTGGCGCACGACCAGTGGTCGTGCGCGAAGAAGGCCTCTGATCGTGCGAACTGCTCGGGTTGGTAAGGGGAATTAACACACGACCAGTGGTCGTGCGCCTAATCATGCGCGAAGGAAAACGCACGATCAGTTGCTTTTAGGCAAAAATTTGCCCCAATCCATTCTGGGCATTCACATGATCCTTGTACCTGCATGAAAAACATACTAGACCACTGATCCGTGCACACCACAGGATTATAGAACAAGCATACAGTAATATATAACAAAATCACACCACGAAGAGGGTAAGGGATGCACTATAGTTAAGAATATGCAATGCTATCAATATAAGCATAGATGAGCGTAAATGGAGTGCAAAGGAAAGATAAACACCCCAGATGAGCCCGGAAATCACTATATAAACCGGACTTATCACACCCCCAGACTTACTCGCTTGCACGTCTCGGGCAAATACTCAATCCTATGGTAGAAAAATGAACATTAAAGAAGCAACTGTGCAGGCAAAACACGATGAGAAGTAAAGAACTAACGAGCGTAAAAATAAAGTAGAAAAGATTTTAAAACAAAGACTATATTTTAAGAACTTCTACAAGTGTAAAATACAAAATACTACTACTCTGAGGTGAATCGAACTGTCGCGCCCTAGGGAAAATAACGTGAACTGTTGAGGTGAGCGTTGCTCAAATTGGATCTCAAGGAAGAGCTCTCCAAGAAATCCATCAAGGTCGGTGGTCATACGCTTGCCCTTTTGCACCTTCTCCACTGCATGAGACGATCTTATCTAGAATCTGTAGGGCTTTTAGGCTAGACTTAGGGCTTGGGTCGAGGTACGGTAATGAAGTAGAAGAACGTAGGCTAAACGCACTCATCCTCCGGTAAATAAAAAAATTTCAACCTCAACATCTTCACCTTGAAGCACACTCCCCCAGACTTCATTTAAGCACTATGGTATGAGCGAGACTACCACACTTGTGGTTCGATTCTTTTTAGAGTTCATTTACTTTTTTTTCTAGATCCATAGAAACATAAGTTAGGATCAATCAAAATTCTAAATCATTCTCTTTTTTTTGCGCGCACACACCACATCACACATCCAATTTTTTATTTCTCCGCATCGCACAATCATCATAAATATGTATATATTTCAAAGCTTGACTCTAGTGCGTTTTAGGTTAGGATAAGTGGCATTGGTGAAAGTTTAGTGGAGTTTAACAAATATGAGAGGTAAGGCTCAACGAGGCTAGCAAAGGATGACGTTAGGTTGGGAAATCAAAGCTCAACCGGACCAAATGATGGCCTACGTCATGCTCCCAACAAGATCATTCAACGCACTCGTTTTGAAAATAGCTTGGGGCAAGTTCTTAACCACCGAGCGAGGTCTCCTCTCCTTCCAACTCAAATAACACGAGGCTAATAGCTCTTCTACACTCGACCTAGGGCTACTGCTAGATTCACCAAATTCACCGTTTGAGTAGAGTATTTTATAGTTACACTAAAGAAGTAAATAAAACTATAATTTTGTAATAAAATCTACTTTACATGAATTTTTAAGCCACGTGAGCGCTCTACTAGTAGCACCGCATGGGTCACATCTTGTTCTGCCACACAATCCTAAATTAACAAACAAGCTTCTAAACATACAAATTAAGCGCTTACATGATAAATGCGCATGAATAACAATAAAACGCATGTGGTGTGTGTTATGGAATGAGACAATAAATATAAATTTCCTAACACATCATTCTAGCATGTATGTGCGCGTAGCGTAAGCAAAGGCTCGCTCCCCCCATACTTGAATTGAAAAACAAATCAAATATAACATTTCATAGCAAAAATATAGCTAGGTTAGGAGTACCTATGCTCATAAGAGCATGCCAGAAGAGCGGTCAATTCCATCTTTAAGGTTCTCCTTCCTCTTCCTCCAAGCGAGTTCACACCTGCATTGTTAGCATAAAAAAACAAACAAAACACAATAGAAATTAAATAAGCAAACGGAACCGGGTGGTTCCCATGGGTTGTCTCCCAAGAAGCCCTTTTGTTTAACGTCCTTAAAGGTGGACCAAATACATGTATTAAGCAATTTATAAAGTCTAGGAATAAGCAAAAGTCAATAAATCCTAATGATTATTACAAGCTCAAAACAAATCAGCTATAAGCTGATTTGAAGTAGTAACAACTGATGAAAGAAAAAGGTCTGGGGACCTGGTAGTAGGAGTGGAAATTAAGTAGGATGCTCAGCCTCCAACCCCAAATCTCCTCCTTTTTCGCTCTCTTCTTCTCCTCCAGTATTATGTCTTCAAAGAAAAACCGCTTGCCCTCTTGTAACCAATCCTCAAGGGGAAACACCAATGATGATGAGGAAACAAGATGTTCCTTCACTGTACCTTCCTCATCCCTCCAGGCTTTCGGCTCCTCCATGCATAAGGTCTGATCAATCGAAGGAGGGGCATCTTACATCCTTGTACATAAAGAAAGGGGGTCAGGAAATAAATTGGAAGAAAAACTAAAAGAAATCTCATCTGAGGGGATAATCCCGGCTTCATCCCCCATGGGGTGCGACAATGACAAACTGATGATATCATCAAAGATTTCACTAGACTCAACAGCGCACGCAATGGCCTCCTCTATAACTTGGACTTCCTCGCACTGGACCGAAATGGTTGCTTCAGCACAATCGAGACTATCCTCCTCCATGAGAGTGGGCACGACACTGCGTAGGTCTGCAACATCCTGCAAATTGACCTCAATGATAACATCAGAAATAAATGTAGTTTCGTGTGTAGTGGGAGAAGACGTGCTTCTTAAGAGTTCGGGCTCACTCTCCACACAAGGGCACAAATCCACGCAAAGTGGTACATGAACCGAAGAGGTATGGGGGGTCGCATCAGAAATAGATTCATGAGGGACACTGATGCACGTGTCGATTCCAGAGCCTTCAAGAAGTGAAGGTGGAAGTAACACGTAATCAGAGGAAGGAGTTGTGCTCGCATAATTCGAAGATGGGACAATCCGGAATCCGGCTCATTGGCATCCGCCAATTGGCAAAGATAATTAGCACAGTCCTTCAAGGCATGCTCTCTACTTTTGCAAAATAAACACTGCTTTACCGGCTTCGCCGGCACCAAAGGTGCGACAGCCGCGTAAAAGTGCGACAACGAAGGCGCAGTAGCATAGCCAAAAGATTTATGGGCTCCGTATGGTTTCTGAACAACACCATACTCTTTGGGACACCTATGACTAGCGTGGGATGTGTCCCCACACCAATGACATCGGATATTCAAATGCGCCCACATGATACAGAAGAAGAAAATAGCATGATAAAGAATAAATTAAAAAGAATAAAAGACTCAATCGAAAATAATCGATTCACAACCAAAATCTCATCACGCCTGCATTCCCCAGCAACGGCGCCAAAAACTTGATGCGATTACGACAAGTGCACCCGTCGCGTGCAAGTAATAGTTGGGAGGCAACTCCCCAAATATCGATCTCTCAGGGAATGCAAGTTGTGGTGATAAGAAAATAGAGTGAGGTGATTGTTACGACGTGTGAAAGAAAGTAAAAACAAGGGCGTTGTGATTGGTGTCCTAAGCTATTGCAGAAATAAGAGAAATGCGGGTCGAAAGCATCGCTTCGCAAAGTGGGGGTGAGTGCAGCGGCCACGATGCCGCGCTTCGGTGTGTGGGTGAAAAGGCCACAGTATGGGGTTTTGTGAGGGTCGTATTCACCTCTTCACTCTCACATCTAGCTTTTGCTAGAGTGAGCTAGCTAAATCGTGTGTATGGAATTGGAGTGGTGGCGGAGCGCATCACAGCAAAGCATCAAATGAAGAATAAAATAAGAATAAGCTTCCATTCATAGACAAATGAGATTAATCCAGTTCATTACAACAGTTAAGAATACATTTCCAAAAAGAGAGAGGGTAGAGGAAACCACGAGATGAGAAGCCTTGCAGTAGATCTTGGCCAGAATGGGTGGTTGTCACGCCTCCTCCGAGCTCAGTCCTTGGTTGCTTCTAGGGTTCAGAGGCTGTCACTACCTCCAAACATCATCCGTCTTCTTCTCAGAGCTGGGTCTCTTCCACTTAGCCCAATGGAGATGCCACACCTTGAAACACTTGTTGTAGATGGCGGGGAATGCTTCCGGGACCCTTGATGGAGCTTAGGATCGATGTATGAAGCTTTACCAAGGAAGGGGATGGATGGATGGAGCTTGGAGAGGGAAAACAGCGGACTTGCGAAAGAAATCGCGCCCAAAATAGTGCTGGAATATGCCCTAGAATCGCGGAGTTGTCCCTTAAATACGGAGCAGAATAAGCACTGCACACGATCAGTGGCGCACAACCAGTGGTCGTACGCGAAGGAATGTTTGTGATCGTGCGCAGTCAACCTGTAGCAGAGGAAAAGATAGGAAAAGAATGCACGGTCAGTGGCGCACGACCAGTGGTCGTGCGCGAAGAAGGCCTCTGATCGTGCGAACCGCTCGGGCTGGTAAGTGGAATTAACGCATGACCAGTGGTCGTGTGCCTGATCGTGCGCAAAGAAAAACGCACGATCAATGGATTTTAGGCCAAAATTCGCCCCAATCCATTCCAGGCGTTCACATGATCCTTGTACCTGCATGAAAAACATACTAGACCACTGATCCGTGCACACCACAGGATCCACAGAACAGGCATACAGTAATATATAAAAAACTCACACCACGAAGAGGGTAAGGGATGCACTATAGTTGAGAATATGCAATGCTATCAATATAAGCATAGATGAGCGTAAATGGAGTGCAAAGGAAAGATAAATAGCTCAGATGAGCCCGGAAATCACTATATAAACCGGACTCATCAACACTCTCCTATGACCCACAACTCTGAAGACCATTCCTCAACGACATATTTATTGTCTGAAATAGAAGGAAGCATTAATAGAGGACACACAAGCTTTTCTTGGAAACATGCTTATGGTTGAGAGACGGGTCGGGAATCAAGAATAGGAAGAAAGAGAATTTGCAGAAAAATACATGTTCATGGCTTACCATAACTGGAAATAAATTCAAATTAAAGAGGGACAATAAAAGGGAAGAGGGAGGCAGAGAACAGCAGAGCAATTACCATAATAAGCCATCTCCTCTCTCTATTAGGGTTTCCTCTTCATCTTCTTCCCCTGCACAGGAACCCTATCTGAGAGACACAGAACAAGAACTTGCTCTCTCTTGAATAACAGAGGAACTGAAGGCTGCTGCTCATCACTATCTTAAAGCAGCCAGAGTTCAATAAGAAGAAAGAAGGATCTGACTATAATAACTCATGAAATCTAATCAGGAGTTCATCAAGAGCAGATCCAGTAGAAAGAAGAGAGAAGCTATCCTGAAGACAGACTTCATAAGAATTCTGAGAACAGAATTCTTTCACCTTCTTCTTCCCTTTTTCTTTTTCTCCTCCCCAACTATAAAGAGTTTTTAGAATCCCTCTTCCAAAGGATTCAGTAGTTCAAGATCTCCTTATCAAAAGATCTGGTGGTTCAAGATCTCCTTATAAAAAGATCTGGTGATTCATGATCTCCTTATCAAAAGATCTGGTGGTTCAAGATCTCCTTATAAAAAGATCTGGGGATTCATGATCTCCTTATCAAAAGATTAGTGGTTCTAAGAGTCTCCTTATCAAAAGACTCAGGCACAGGTGGTGCATTCCTACCAGGTGGTAGAAGAGAGGAGTACCCACATTTTGGGGAACCTCTATAAATTCTCTGTGTCTTTTGGTTGTGTGATTTTCTATGCTGTCCTATTTCATTTACTGCCTTTCTCTATTTTACTTGACTACAGTAGTTTTATTCTGGCAGCTATCTAGCTGAAGCATAATACTTAGGTTTTTATTGTACTTGCATAAATAGAATAGGAATAATTTTTAAGCTATATTCACCCCCCACCCTCTAGAGAGTACTCTGAGGCACATTGTGCACTTTGAATTGGTATCAGAGGGAGGTTGATCATTAAAAGGTTAACACCTTGATCAAAAAGACCTCCTACTCTTATTTTCTATAAATACATATTTTACAAAATGAGTTTTAAGGATTATGCCTCCATAAGACCTCCAGTGTGTAACCTGAATAAGTTCACACTCTGGAAGGCCAGAATAAAACTATACATGAACTCCATTGATAAAGATATTTATGATGTTATCCTTTCAGGTCCCCCAGCACCAGTCAGAGAGAGTTCAGGTAAAACCTCTACAATTGTGGTTGTACCAAGAAGTGAGTGGATGGAGACTGAGAAGAAGCAGAAGGCATGTGATGTCAAGGCCATGAACATTCTGGTTTCAATAATGTTAGATAACATTTTCCAGAAAGTAGCTGACTGCCAATCAGCAAAAGAAATTTGGGATTCACTCACCAAAATGGTGGAAGGGAGCTATGATGAAAGGAAAGACAGAAAATCCCTTCTCATATCCCTGTATGAGAATTTTAAGAAGAAATCTGAGGAGTCTGTAGCTGATATGTATGACAGATTCAGCATCATCATTAATGGGCTCAGAGGCTTGGACAAGGAGATATCCATGACTAAAATTAATGATTCAATCCTCATGTGCTTCCCAAGCTCATGGGATTCAAGGATCTGGGCAATTAGAGAGTCCAGAGGCCTCAGAGAAATCTCTACTGAGGCTTTGCTAGGAAAGCTAAAGTCATATGAGATGCTCCTGAAGAACAGGACTGAGTCAGAGGAAAGGGAGACAACCCCAGCTTTTGTCCAAAGGAGCCTTGCTCTAAAAGCTACAGAAGGAGAGCCCTCTACTCCTGAGGATGAGATGTTCAGTCTCCTGGCTAGGAGATTTAAAAAATGGGTCAAGATAGAAGACTCAAGGAGAAAAGGAGATTGGAGCTCAAAGCCCAAGTATGACAAGACTCCAAAGAAGGAGGTTACTTGCTTCTCCTGCAACAAGCCAGAGCACTTTGCTTCCGAGTGCCCAAAATAGCAAAGGGGGACGAGAAGCAGCAACAAGAATGAGAAGAAGAAGAAGTCTTTCAGAGGAAAGGACAAGAAGAAAGGCAAGGGTTTCATTGCTGAAACCTAGAGTGACTCTGAAGCAGAGTTGAGCTCATCCTCATCTGAAAGTGATGATGAAGCTGAAGTAGAAGCATCCTGCATGATGGCACTGGGGATTTCATCAGATGATGGAAATGAATAGGTATCATTATTTGATGATTTTGATTTCAGTTCAAAAGATTTAAAACTTCTTTTAAAAATTTCTGTAATGATTATCTTAAGGTAGAAAAGAAAATAGAAATAGTTAAGCTAGAACTAGACATCCTAAAGAAAGATGAAGTGTATGTCAGAAATCAAGATTTGGTAAGAGAGATTGATAATAAAGAATTAGAACTAATTGAGATTAGAAAAGAGAACATAAGACTAAAAGAAGAGCTAGTAAAGGCAAAGGCCTTTCAGGACTCTCTCAATGGGAGTAGTCGGAAGCTCAAAGACATCACAGAAAATCTCTCTATAAGATTTAATCACCTAGAGTTAGGAGCAGAGCCCTCCACTAGCACAGAAGCACCTAGGAAGCCTGCCTGGAAAAATCCAGTGTCATTTGTTAGACCTAGTGACCATACAGAACCTGGCACTAATAATCCTAATAAACACACTATCTTTAACAAAATTAGTTCAAATAATGAGAAGAAAAATGTAGGGAAAACACCTTAGAGAAATCAAATAACAACATTCAAAAGGCTAAAGCCAAACCTAGGGTAATAAAATACTCTACTGATCTTTTATATTTAGATACATTCTACACACATTTCAAATACCAATATAATAAACATAGGTTTGGGAAACCCATTCCTTATCATCCAAAATTGTATCATGAAAGACCCTTCTATTTCTTCATTGAACCCTACAATGTTAAAAGCAAAGGGCCCAAGGTAACCTGGGTTCCTTCTAATGGTTAATTTACATGTGCAGGATTAGGTAGGGATCCACTCAAGAGAAAATGGAGTGGAAAGTAAATATGGATAATCAAGAAAGAACTAAATGAAACCAAGGGAGTGATTTCCTCTCTAAATCTTCCTTGTTATCTTTATAGCTCATTAAGATAATATTATAAACTTGTTTTTAGTAAACATAATTGCCGAGAAAAATATCAAAATTCTTCGAAAAGAAAATAGGTCTGTTCATTCAGAGGTGCGTCGAATAGAAGTCGACGTACCATCAACTTCTACTCGATGCTAGCTTCAAGAAGCACTCAGAGTGGATAATTCGAATAGAATTTGTCGCAGCGTCAAGTTCATATCGACGCATGCATTGACTTATCAGACGTTGGTCAAATTCGAAGTTACGTTGAGTTCTACTAGACGCAACGTCGACATAACTATGTCGAATTAAGGATTGGTAAACAATCTCGAAGTTGCATTGAATACCAATCGACGCAATGTATATATATCAGCACGCGCAGAATTGCTTCTAAAAGCAGTCTTGACATATTTTGGCACGATAATTATTAATCTAGTCGACGGTGCTTCGATAGCAACCCTAAGAAGCGATGAATCAACTTCTTTTATGCAAGTTTGATGTCGAATTCTTTACGCTTTTGAATTTTCCTCTCCTTACTCTCTTGCTCTCCTCCTCTCCAGTTCTCTTGTGATCTTTTCTCTCTCTTTCTCTGCAGGTACTCACAAAGACAATGGCCCCTCCTAAGATTAATTCCGGCTTTGATGTGGATATTGATTCCTTCAATGCTACAGCCGAAGGTTTCAAGGCCATTCTAGGTCTTTTCCAATCTGCTGGCCTAACGAAGCTTATTTCTACCAGGTGTTAGATTCTAGAGATAGAACTTACAGAATTAAAGGATAGTATCCATATAGCAGATGATGGGTCCCTTCAAGGGACAATTTCTGGATAAGATATCATTGTTTCTGAAGAAATTCTATCTCAAACATTTAATCTACCCACTAGGAATGACCTAGATGAATTGACATGGGAAGAAATCAGCCAGTTTCTACAGCTCATGCAGTTCAGGAAGGAGAAACCAATAAATCTCAAGAAGATCGATGTGGCAGAGGAGTACAAGTTTTTACCTGACATTGTCGGCAAGGTTATGTTATGCAAAATATCAGCTCATGATGTCATTCCCAGGCAGCAGCTGCATATCATGGGCATTCTAGTCCTACAAAAGAAGATAAACTAGGGAAGATGCCTCCTGAGATTGATTGGGCACAAGTATGCCCACAAAGAAAATGCTTACATGAGGTTAATGAGCCAAGTGCTCTTTCACCACTACCCCAGTGTGTGTAAATCCAAGGGAGTGCCCATTCCTCCTGGAAAGAGGATAAATATTAGCATATTCTCTAAATGGACCAGGCAAATTCTGAAGCTTGGTCAAGTCCCAACCTCCCCCCCTCTCTCCACAGCACCGCAGCAAGAGGTCATTCTAGACCAAACCTTTCAATCCACTCCATCCATCTCAGTTCCAGAATTATCTTGTCAACAATAGTAGTAACAACAATAGCCTCAATAGCCACAACAGCAACAAGACCATTCATCCACCTCAGTCCCTGAACCAACACCACATATTCCTCAACAACAACCATCCATACCACCAGCACTTCCAATTCATACCTCACCAGATTTCTACCAACCACTCTCTCCAATCCAAGAGGATCAACCTCCATCTACATCATCCATCCCCCAAGTCAACATTGAGCAAATCATCTCCAAAGTTATTGGTCTTGTCTCCTCTACATTTGCAGACCTGGTGGCCTCCCCAGCAAGGAAATACTATCAAATGGAGGCTGAGCTGCTTGACTCACAGAGATCCCTCTAGAGTCTCAAGGAGTTTGTCTCTTCCTCCTTGGTGACAAGAGATTTCTTAACCTCTCTAGCCAGCAAGGTCAAGAAGGGGGAGAACATCCTGAAGGAAGAAAGGCTTGTTCTTCATCTGAGTGGATAGGGTGGTGGTCATGATGATGAAGCCACTGCTCATGATAAAGTAACCACCTTCCAAGGTACACAGGCTGATGGGGACCAACTGCCAGAGAATCAAGTGGCAACTACTGTAGATTTCCAGGGGGAGCCTATCCCAGATGTTCCATCTATTCAGGGAGAGCTTGTCCCAGATGTTCAAAGAACTTTGGAAGAAGAAATGGTTGTTGTAGGTTCAGCAGGGGTTCAGGGTGAGCTTCAGGATGAGAACCTACTAGATGAAGTGGCAAAGATTGCCAAAGAAGCTGTTGATATGGCTGAGCAGAATGCACAATCTCAGGGGGAGATTCCTAAAGACAAAGTTGCTAAAGAAGCAATGATGTCCCCTGAAGATGATGAGCCTCTCAAGATTGCTCCAAGGAAGGTAATGCCAAAAGTGTTCACAAGAAAAAGAAAGACTCCTGAGAAGGATTCTTAAATAGAAGGTATTCTGTGATTATCTCTTCTGAGAACAAATATATACTGGGAAGAACAATGTGATATAGTTTTACTGCTTGACAACTAAATGGAATTGCTTATGATTTCAGTCTGTCTTATCTTGTGTTCATATTATATTGTATGTATTGTTGTTTATGAAAAATTGTATAAAATCACTTTGAATAAACTGTAAAATTTCTTAAGATAAATAGGGGGAGATTATTAGGAAAAACCCTTTAGATTTAACTTAGCAAATTATCTAGAAGTGAATTAATCTTTTAGGTTTCAATTACCCAATGTATAGTGAGGGTAATCTGGTCATTAGATGTCTTAGGATGTCACACTCGATCTAGGGTGTCAAGACCATATAAAGAGGAGCTCAAATTAGGAAGAGTTAATATTTGCGTCGAATAGAAATCAACACAACATCAATTTGGTGTCGATGTTCCTCTGATTAGAAGTCCAAGCAATTTAACCTCTCTGTTGAAGTAGATCAAGTCGACGCTACATCAAAATGTTATCGATGTAGGCGAGGTGTTAATGTCGGAGTAATCATAAAAGTCGACGCAGCTTTGAGTTCAATACAACGCAGAAGGAAGAATCTGTCGAAGCCAACTAAAGTCGACGTAACTTCGATTATATATCGACGCAGACAATGAAGTTCAAACTCGACGTTTTCAACTCGACGGATACATCGACAAATAATCGACGCAACGTCAATTACAGAGTTAAGTTGGAGCAAAGCAGAATTCGATGTTCCTCTTATAATAAGTTGAAGGCACATCGATAAGAATGGGAGAGAAGTCGACGCAACGTCAAATATAGTCTGAATAGGTAACCTTTTCAGCGGTCATTTTGAGACTCTCTCCTATGGCCCATAACTCTGAAGACCATTCCTCAACGGCATATTTATTGCCTTAAATAGAAGGAAGTATTAATAGAGGACACAAAAGCTTTTCTTGGAAACAAGCTTATGGTTGAGAGATGGGTCGGGAATTAAGAATAGGAAGAAAGAGAATTTGCAGAAAAGATACCTTTGTAGGGCATACCACAACTAGAAATATATTTAAATTAAAGAGGGACAATAAAAGGGAAGAGGGAGGCAGAGAACAGCAGAGCAATTATCACAATCAACCATCTCCTCTCTCTATTAGGGTTTCCTCTTCATCTTCTTCCTCTGCACAGGAACCCTATCTGAGAGACACAGAACAAGAACTTGTTCTCTCTTGAATAACAGAGGAACTGAAGGCTGCTGCTCATCACTATCTTAAAGCAGTCAGAGTTCAATAAGAATAAAGAAGGATCTGACAATAATAACTCCTGAAATCTAATCAGGAGTTGATCAAGAGCAGATCCAGTAGAAAGAAGAGAGAAGTTGTCCTGAAGACAAGCTTCATAAGAATTCTGAGAATAGAATTCTTCCCCCTCATTCTTCCCCTTTTCTTTTTCTCCTCCTCAATTGTAAAGATTTTTTAGAATCCCTCTTCCAAAGGATTCAGTGGTTCAATATCTCCTTATCAAAAGATCTGGTGGTTCAAGATCTCCTTATCAAAAGATCTGGTGGTTCATGATCTCCTTATCAAAAGATCAATGGTTCTAAGAGTCTCCTTATCAAAAGACTCAAGCACAGGTGGTGCATTCCTACCAGGTGGTAGAAGAGAGGAGTACCCACATTTTGGGGAACCTCTATAAATTCTCTGTGTCTTTTGGTTGTGTGATTTTCTGTGTTGTCTCATTTCATTTACTGTCTTTCTCTATTTTACTTGACTACAGTAGTTTTATTCTGGCAGCTATCTTGCTGAAGCATAATACTTAGGTTATTATTGTACTTCCACAAATAGAATAGGAATAATTTTTAAGCTCTAATCACCCCCCCCCTCTAGAGAGTACTCTAAGGCACACTGTGCACTCTCAGTGGCCTTCACATAGAATCATCATTGATGCGCTTCCCCTTCAAGTTCTCCTTTTGATCTTTATGATAGACCAATATAATTTCTATAGAGATCTGAGATGAGGCACTAAAAATTCGGAGTGGTGGTGCAATGCTTGCCTATTAATGGTTGATATGAAAGAAGGAGTGAACTGGCTGTATTTATAGCACTAAGAGCTAGCGCTAATAGTATCACCAAATGCCCTGCAGTATCTCTTTAGGAAACAATTGACACATCAGATCGAGCAGACATGTTAAGTGTATTTCTTCATTTGAGGAAAAATTCATTTTAGGTAACACCTACTACACTGCGCTAAGCTACCGCACTGCGATAGCTTCTTTCCTTAGTAACTCCCGCTAGTGTTTTCATTTGAATGCATTTTGGCGTTCATCTCCAAATTGAATGCTTCTATCAGTGATAGGTTATACTGCGTCGTGGTAGGACCCTGAGATTTGAGTTTTGTCCATTGTGTCGGTCCATTCAATTTATCATTTTGGTTTATCATACCTGTTAATTCCCGCACATTATAAACCCAAAGCAAACTTGATCAAATACATGATGGATTTGTTATTCTCAAACCAAGGAGATGTGGAATGCGTGTTCCAACAAACTCTCCCTTTTGATAATAACAAATCCTTTAATGAGAAATCAATCATTTTAGATTAAGTTTATGTTTATAGAATAGTGTGGTAAATGATATTCATGACAACAGGTTTGTTGTGTGATAGATTAAGTATATAAAATATAATGAATACTCCTCTTATATGCTCCATTATATGTGCTCTCCCCCTACATAATTGTGTTCATATATGATTTACTCCCCCTAGATTTCTCAATTTATTCTCCCCTTTTTGTTGTTATCAAAAGTGGGTATGTAAGATCTCTTTTCCCAAGACTCGTTCGGGTACATGAAAACTCGAACCTCTCCCGCATCGCACGGTTGAGGTGGATCTTCGCCCAGAATCGCTGCCTTGCGGTGTCACCAACACTCGGGTTGGCTATCACCGCTCAGCACAAACTCTACCGGCTATACGATCATAAGTAAAAATATGCCAAAAGGTAAGAACAGATGTAAAGGCATGTCCACAAGGCACAACATCATATAAATATATAATGAAACAGAAAGTCCAAAAAGAGACAGTACAAGAAAAAATTGCTTAAGCCGGATACATATCCAAAATGAGTACTCTCTCTCTCTCTCTCTCTCTCTCTCTCTACAACATGCGGAAACTACAAAACTCTCAAATGCTGAAATCTAACTATCTAGTCATCAACCTGTGGCATCGTGGTAGTATGCTGCATCCACTGCTCAGGTCCTGCCATCTCGTCCAGCTGCGCGTGGGACAACTCTGTCTCCTCGGACTCCTGCGGTCACCACCGACCGTTAGTCATAAAGACTAAGTCGTTTTGTCCTCGCCTCCTCCACGACTCCTAGGTACCGAGCGGGAGGAAGAAGCGGAGGACAACAAGGGGTAAGCAAATAAAGAGGTGACATGGCACTAATCTAGCAAATATAGGTAAAGCGGTAAAACTAGCTAGCAGTATAGTGCAATAATTGACAGTAAAGAAGAGCATGAAGTAAAGCAGTAATACAAAGAAAATTGCGGTGCAGTAAGTAAAACTAATCTACCATCACAGATTCGTACCTAAACTTATATGAACGCCCATACGACATATAAGTTAAGATGTCCAGGTAACCCATCATATAAAAGAGCCCATACTAATTTATATGATGGGGGTATGCTAATGTGTATGTTATGCTATGCTATGCTTATGATTTAATGTGTTTATGCAATGTGACTCACCCACACGACTCTATGCGCACAGACCTTTATAGTTCCCAAATTGTTAGAAAGGAAGCCAACCTTTGAGGTACCGACCGTCGTGGCTCATGGTGGCAGTGGATCGGGCACTCCACATCCTAGGCGGGGATGGTCACTACTAAGCCTAGACCTCACGTACGCCTCAATGCTAAGAACACAACAGCGGAGCTCCTGCATACTCTTGCTGGAATCCACCAGACTTTAAGGTCGGGGTGGGTTATTAGGGATTGTCTTCCAGACCGCGGTACTCAAACTTACCGGCCCTCTAAACCTCACCCTCACCTGAGTCAACATACTATCGTCGGTGACACGACTAGCCTAGTACCGAAGACTCGCCACTATTTGCATAAGTAACAGGTATTATCAAGTCCACCCGAGCTTCCAGCTCAGGGATTAACACACAAGTTGCTCCAACCCATTTCCTTCCCGAAGGTGATCCATACTAGTTTGCTGACCTAATTAGGCTACTCTTGCCTACAATTTAGTTAGTGTTATATTTATGGTGAATCTTGGACTTCCCGCGGTATACCCCGTAAAGGGGCCCCCAACGGTACTAAGGATTCAATGGGCTCAACCCCACCATCCTCCTTCTCAAGATAATTACTTTAGTTTGTGATTAACATTTAGTTCACCCCTCTTTATTTCATATAATTAAAGTGACTTAGCTCAACACCCGTCCCACCCAACTGGGTTGGACGTACCTCCACACCTCATACACTAACCCTAGCACAACCTCACTGTTAACCCTAGGTTTGACCCTCCTTGAATCATTGTGAGCAATAACTCAAATATTGAATGGATATAACTTCTAAACACTACTTAGGGGTCTGAATTGTCTAAAATTCAAAATTCTGTTTTTACTAATCGCAGACCACTAAGTTGAACTAACCTCAAACCTCATAAAGGAATCCTTCTAAAAACTCATCACCAAGGTATGGTATAATTATACTAGGCTCCCACTTACCTTAATAAGGTATGTTGCAATTTCCATAATTTTCCATATTAATTTGGTATTTATTATTATTTAAAGTAGTTAAGGTCTTAAGTCAAATTACACATGATCTATCCTCAAAATGCTTTTACATGCTACATGAAAATTATCAGTAAGGTAATGTTCCATATCAAGTTGGTTTACTAAGTTTCATGTCCCTAGGATGTCATGTGGCCTACTAAATCATCATAGTTGTATAATTACCAAAGTGCCACTATAATTAGGAAAAATAGTATTTCACATCAGAAAAATCTACCAAAATTACCATATGTCCAAATGGGGGTCTAGAGTCCTCTACCAAATGATTGTGTCATTACCTTATGATTTGACATTTTAAAATGATTTAACATCTAAGAGTTGTAATTACTAATTTCTACATGAGGTACATGAAATACAAATCTACAGACTTCCAAATAATTATCAAGGGCATATATCAACCTAAAATAACAGATAACCAAGTTTCATTATTTTACCCAATGATTTGACATTTTTCAGAATTAAATTCCTCTAAGCTAATAAGCACTTAAAAATTCCTCCACAAGGGATAACACTTCAATAAATCATAGCAAAATTACTATAGCCCATTTTCATCCCAATTCAGCCACTGTTAAAATTTCAAAGCCATACAAGGTCATATGACCATGCATTTTATTTATTTAAGGAAAAAGTGGCAATTTCATTTATTAAGAGAAAAATACCTAAATGACTCTAAAAATTCCCATTAAATTATCTAAGCCATTTTATGCTCTTAATAACATGCCTACAAAGTTCTGAGCCAAGGGTGACATTTGGTCCTATGTCCTTCACAAGCCCTAATTTGCAACCTTAAGGGTTTACCCTTAGGGTTTTAGGACACACCACCCTAATGACTCCAAATGCTCCATTAGGGGGTGTCACATGCCTTTATATATCATTATCTACATAATCATCATGATGGGAGGAGGCCAACTCACTCAACTCCTCAAAATGGCCTAAACCCTAACTTGCCCCTTAAGGGCCCTCATTAGGGTTTCCCATTTTCCATATCAAATCAACTCCAAATGGAGTAAAAATTTTTACTGGCACTACTCATGTACTAAAGAGAATGCCACCAAAATTTGGTGCCATTTGGACTTCATATGCTCCAAAAATCAACTTTATTTAAATATATTAACTACCACAAAAACTATAGGTAAAAGTGCCCATCAAGGGCTGATCTTTGGGCATAGGGTTTCCCTAGGGTATACCTACCCATGGTTAAAATCTCAGCTTCAAACCTTAAGAGGTTTAGGCTAGGTAATTATTTTAGTGGACTGACCTAGTATAGGACCAGTCCTAGTAAAACAGCTCCCCAGGGAGCTGTGGGTCACCAAATGACCTGAACTCAAGCCCTAATGAAAGCTAAGGTCAATGCCCACAACTTTCATGTTGGGCACTTTTTCTAAATCAGACATTAAGGGCCATTAATTAATTTTTGAAGTTGCTGGTATATTAAAGGCAGAAAATCCAAGACTTTGAATTAAATTAAATACATAAATAGAGAGGAGCACGAATCTTAAAGCGGATCCAGCGGCTGCCAGCTCGTCTTCCTCCTCCAGCCAACGCCTGAGATCGAGCCGAGCTCGACGAGTTTGCGACCAAGTTTGCCGGCGATCCAGCCACCACCACCGCCGGCCAACACCACCGACACCTTCGTGGTGGTCGGGGCTACCATCCACCGGCGACTGGCGGCCGGAGGCGGCGGTTTCCGGCGATCCCAGGCTTCCCTTTTCAAGCCAAATTTCATGGATTTGAGGAGTGGATTCGGGCTCAATTGAGCCCGATCTTTCTTCGTTTTGTGATAGGAAGCTAGCATGCGGGGAGGGAAGGAGAAACAAACCGTGATTGGGGCGTGGCGGCAGCTCCGGCGGTGATTCACCATGGTTATGCTTTGCTCCGGCGACCCCGCTCTCGATCTCGATTCTCCAGCTCTAGCCTTGCTCCAGGTGTCGTTCTCGACTGCTCTCTCCCTTCTGAAATTGATGGTGTGGCTGGAATGAGATGAGGAGGCCTCTATAGCTAGTTTTGAAATCAAGCTCCCTCGGTTAAGCTCCTTGCTGCCACCCTCCTGCACCCCTGCCCCTGCTGGCCCTCTGGTCTCCTCATGTTGCTTATTAATCAAGGGTGGTGTGCCCCAAACTGATTGGAGGTGGAGTGTTAGAGGGGGAGTGTTTGCTTTTGCTTTTCTCTTTTTGCTTTTGCCTTTTTAATCACCTTTTGGTCCCCCTCTCCTTTGGTTAATCAAACCTAAGGTTTGAGCTCAGTCCAAGGCTGCTATGGGCATGACCTAAGTCCATGAATAATGATTAATTGATGGGTGTTGGGTTCCACTCAATTTAGGCTTATAATTCACCTTAAAGAGCTATGTTGACCAAGGTTGACTTTGGTCAACAAGGTGAGTGGGTTGACCCCACTTTGGGGTCATGGGTACGTTAACATCACCCAACATTGGTTGGTCCGTGGTGGGGCCCCAATTGGTTCAATTTAATCAAAGGGTGTAGATTTGACCAAAATTGGGTAAGGTTTGACTTTGGTCAACTTCATACAATTGGGTCCCACCCAAGTGCAATTTCCATGGTTATGGTCTTCCTTAGTGGTTAGGGTGGTATGGGGAAGGTCAATTTGGTGAATTGAGGATCAATTGGCCTAAGGGAGTGACATTGGACTATGTTAATTTTTGTGCCCTTGGTGTGCACTTAGCACACTCCACTTGGTCCAAGGGCCTTAGTGGCCACTCTGCACACCACCCATGCCCTAATACCAACTAGGGGTCTAGACGGATTGGGGATGTTACAGGGTAGAGGTGAGTATTGTCATGAGATGAATTCTTCCCCTAAAGGACCACTTGATTTAAAGATATTTATGATCAAGCACAACAAGTGTATGCAAACCCTATATGAATGCTCCCCCTACATAGATGGTTCATTTAAACATTTATGATTTTATATTGAACTCCCCCTAAATTATTAGACTTCTTCAATTAACTCTCCCCCTTTTGGTATTAACGAAAGAGGGCAGTATAGAGTGTTAGCAATAAGAATTAGTTTTCCTTATGTAGAGATGAATTAAAATGCAATATAAAACTTGTTGGATACTACTTGTTGGAAAAATAATCACTTATAAAAAGAAAATCATGATCGAGCACAAGAGTAAGAACACAGTGGAAAATAGATCATGCCTACTTAAAAATAAGCATCTTTTAGAAAATAATAGCACAAAATATAAGGAGTTATAAGCTTAAATAAGAAGATGTTTGAGTAAAATACCAGTTCAACTAAGTTCGAGACTTGGGGGTGATCAAGGGCTACATGTTTAGTGGTCGACCCGTGTGAGACACGGTGAGAAGAATATAAAGAGCACAATGAACAACTCTGAACTGCCTACAAACAAGACTCGCATGCTACAGTGAGGAGGTCCCGCCACATACCCAGAAGTTTATAGAAACTTCCCCCTTTTAAAGCCAATGCTGAGCTCGGTACAAGAGTGGCAGGCACTGAACTCTCCCAGCCCTTAAAGTGAGAGGGGTCAAAAAGATCACATCTACTTGTGTCTTGATATTTATAGGCAAATCCAAAAAAAGGGAGAAGGTTTGCAAATAGCCGCTCATGCATTTTTAGATGGACTGCGAACAGCTTCCTCTGCCTTAATAAAAATGATATTCAAAGACCCAGATGGTCTTTGGATAGCCCATCCCTCCTTAAGTAAGATGTTATTCTCAGACCCATATGGGGTGCAGGTTCTCTCCCTGAGGTCGCCGAGTACTCTCCTTATGTTTGTCGAGTACTCTCCTTGAGTCTGCCAAGTAATCTTCTGGAGGTTGCTGAGTACTCTCTTTGAGGTTGCAGAGTACTCTCCTTGAGTCTGCCAAATACTCTCCTTGAGCCTATCGAGTACTCTCCTGGATTTTGCTGAATACTCACCTGGAGGTCACCGAGTATTCTCCTGGAGTCTATCAAGTACTCTCCTGAAGATGACCGAGTTCTCTCCTTGAGGTCGCCACTCTCCTTAAGGTTGTCGAGAACTCTCCTTGAGGTCGCTGGGTACTCTCCTTGAGTCTGTCGAGTACTCTCCTGGAGGTCGTTGAGTACTCTCCTGGAGTCTACTGAGTACTCTCCTGGAGGCCTCCAAGTACTCTACTTGAGTATGTCGAGTACTCTCTTGGAGGTCGCCGAGTACTCTCTTGGAGGTCGGCGAGTACTCTCCTAGAGTCTATCGAGTACTCTCCTGGAGGCTGCCGAGTACTCTCATGGCAAGGTCTGTGAATAGCCTCTAGGCTGCCGAGTTGAATGGTCTGCGAACATCCGTCTCCTTAGACATTTTTTATCTCGACGAATTACGGGTTATACACAAAAACATATATAAAATTTTCTGAAATCATAAATGAACGATTAGTAAAGTAGTAAAATATTTTTCAGAAAAAATAAACCAAAGAAAATAAATTTTTTCATAAAATAGACCTGCCGCCGGCGATATGTGTTAGCGTCGGGCGGTAGCAAACAAAGATTTATATTTTTGTCTTAAAATTTTTTTTTCATCATTTTTTGATTCTGATTTCTCTTGATTATGATTTTTCATGACATGGGTCATCAAATGCAACAAAGAAATCAGAAGAATAATCAAAAAGTTATAGATTTAAAACGTTTAGCCTATAGCATTTTGATGTAGCATGACATCATGAGTGAATCAATAAGCATAGGCAATGGATTTCATATATTCGAGATAGAGTGATTAATCATTTTATTTATCATGATAGTTCCAAAATTATGACACATAATTATTCATATTCATCCAAATTGATTTATTATAGAGTAAGCTTATACAATGTGAATGTGTCATAATACTACATATATCAAATGTTTACATAAAACATATTGGCTCAAAAGAAAGATGAAACATACAAAACTAATCAAAAAGAAAAAGTTTATTTTTATTTTTAATATTGACTAGGGAGCAAAATTATGTTTGATAAAATAGTAATTATGAAAACATCATGATATTCATCTTCCCAGCCAATCAATTATCTCAAGGTACATGAAGACATGATTTGGGAACTTATATAGATCCAAATGTTTTGGATAGTAAAATCTTGGGAACTCAAATTTGGTGAGATGCACAAGGTTTAGATTTATCCTTACAACAAGATGATATGTGTCCAAATTTGGAACATATTGTGCACTTGATGTAAGGAGTACTTACATGATTAAATATTATACTACATGTTTGTTTAACAAGATTTGTAACACTAGTAGAGACCTTACACAAATTTGTTGATGAACTAGAGGTAAAAAAAATTATTACTTGAAAATTTTTGGACAAACAATTTTAATGAATCTAGTTTATATGTTAGAGCATTATGTTCATTTATAAACTTTTCACTATGCACTTTTTCAATAATAAGTTCTTTTTCAAAATATTTAAATTTTTTCTTTAAGTGTAATACAATCAAAACAAAGTATATCATTTTCAACTGAAGAGCATAAGGGAGAAACAGACACATCAATATTAGATTCTACATCAAGTTTTGCTTTTAAGTTTTTATTTTCTAAACGTATTTTAGAATTTATATTTTTCAACTTTTTAATCTTACGTTTAGCAATGTCAAGCACACAAAATGTAGAAAGAGAATTTGTAATAAGAAGAGAGGAATTTGTTTTGCTTGCAGTGCTATTTGGCTCGAAATTTTGATTTGAACAATAAGCTCCTTTGTCATCTTCTTTTTGGCTTGATGTGCTGCAATCTTCCCTTCCACTTAGTGTGTACTCCATGGATCTGTCAAAAGAAGAACTTTCTTGAATATTTTCGAAAGCGTGTATATTCTCCAATTCTTGCAATTCTTCCATACTTGTAGATGGAGAATCATATGTTTCTTCAAGAAAATTCTAAATCTCATGAGCTGTCGAAAAAGTATAAATGAGTGAAAATATTTTGATCAAGTGCACAAAATAAACCATTCATGGATTTAGCATTTAAAGAACATTCATTCCTATTTAATTTACTTCGGGCTTTCTTATGGTTATATTCCATATTTCAATATCTAAAGATATAAGAAATTGTTTCAGATTTTCCACCCTTTATAATTTATATCGGTAAATAAAGTTGGTGCTATAACTGACCCCACTATAGTGGGATAAGGGCTTGAGTGTTGTTGTAAATAAAGGTGGCTAATGGTTTTTCATTAATTGAAAATTCATCCTCTCTAGTAGATGTGAGATCATGATGTGTCATTATTCCCAATGGTGAAACCATTTTGGAATAAAATACCTCTAATACCACTTGTTGGATCTATAGGCACCCTTAGAGGGGCAGTGAATAAGGGTTTTAATAAATTTACACTTTAATAGAAAATAAAAATATTTTACTTTAAGACTTTGAGAGAAAATATTATTCAAAACATAGGAAATAAAATCAAGTTAATTAAACAAAGAAAGACATTGGTGGGGAGCAGCCCACCCGACCTATTTGGGTCTACTCATGATGACCACGAGTGCAGTGATGATCAGGACTGCTCATTTTGAGCGGCCCGATGACCTTTGTATTTTTGTCTCTTGTCATTTTTTATTTTGAATTGTAATTTTATGTTTTATTTGAGTCATAGTGTTCGGCCAATTATTGTCATTCATTGGTCCTTAGAAAACTATAAATAGAGGGTGAGGAATCTCATTTTAGGCATTGAATATTGGAGTATATAAGTCCAATCCTTGGTCACTTTCGGTGCTGAAGGGACTTCATGTGCGAAGCCCGGGCTTATTCCCCCTTCCCTATCCCTTGGCCGGCCAAGCCACTCCCCTCCTACTAGTGGTCGGCCAACCCACCATCCACATCCTTCCTCTTTCAGGTAACAACCAACCTTCCCCATTCATTCCCCAACAATAGCCCCAAAGTTTCTTCCCGTTAACTCACTATCGCCCTCCTATTTATCCCATTCCAACCTCATTCACCAATTCCCCACCTACACTCACAAAATAGTCCCCATTTCCCACCATATCCACCTCTGGCGATCACCAGAGAATGACCCCGGCCATTTCCGATGATCCCCACCACTTCACTAACACTTTCCCCACCAAAACTCCTAAACAACCCCTTAAATATCATCTTCGGTGATCACTCGAGTTCATGTTCGGCCACCTATGGTGTCTCTCATATACATTCCACACTTATTTTCATCATTTGGAGGTTTCCAACGATCACCAGAAAACATCTCCGACGACCACCACCACCGGCAACCACCTACAACATTACCCACCTACACCACCACTCATAACCGCCATAACTACTTTCTAACTTCCCACTACCCCTCCATCCCCACTTTCCTACATTTTAGGGAGTTAATTCCTAAATTTACTCTCATCCTTTACTCCTCCCATAACTGAACCCCCCCCCCCCCCACACACACACACACAATATCCCCTCCCATTTCACATGGATCCACTTCAAGTCACTCCCTATCTTTAGCCCAATATCCCACCATTAATAGAACACCACATCTTCCCCTAATCCAACCTCATGTGGAACCTCAATCCCTCATCCCATATAATTAAATTCCTTATTTCCTGAACCCATTAATAGATTCTTACTCATGGTAGTTCTTGGACCCCTTCAGCTCCTGAACCCATAATCCCTCTGCCTCCCAACAATAGCCCCTCCATCTGAACCGTAGGTGGAGCCACAACATTTACTCACCTCCCTCTTACCTCCCAAGCTCTCTATCCCACATGGAGCCACAAACAATCCATCCCCACTCCCTAACACCACCTTCCTGCTATAGGAATTCATCTCCTACTATCCAAGATAGCAAAATCAGTCCAGAAATTCACACCAGGACTTCATCAAGCCTCCTCACCTCCCACACAGCCACCCGAAATCCTCGGGTTTATGTCTTGACTTCTAGAACAAAAATCCTAAGTTTTTTATCATTGAAATCTATTTCGGGAAGCGCCTCCAGCTCTCCCCTCTTAATAGTAGTGGTAGTCAAGGTTTTTGTGTTGATTTATTTACCGTTGGATCTCGTGATTGTTCTCTACTAGTAGATATAGTGGTTTGTAAGTTTTACTTCAGTTCTTTCATCTTTATGATTTCCTATTTAAATAGTATTTGCTTTTGCGCACTCTCGTGCTCATATGCTTCTCTTTGTTGCCTTGGTTTAAAATTGCTTTAATTCAATTGTGGAAAAATCAAGTTATATGGTTTATAAACATTGTTTTGCAAGCTTGAATTAGCCAGACATTTGCATTTGTACTAACATCTAGCCTTAGGTGTTCATTTGCACCTTACCCTACGTCAGTTTGGTATCAGAGCCCAAGTTGGGTTGCATTGCATGTTACGTAACAGTAAGGCATATAGACGTTTAATGTCAAAGTCCACGCCTCAACATAGTCATGCCAATACCAGTTTGAATACTGATATATTTTTGTCCAATCTCCAAAAAAATTTGTAGGATCGATTCGATCAAGTGGGCACACAATTCCATGAGATTAAGGAGCAGTTTTAAAACTTCACCACTAGAGTAGAGGATCTAGAGTCCAGTAGGTCTCCAAGTCCACTAACGTCCACTAGGCTACAAGTTGTCTAACGTGAGGGTCGTGAAAGATAAAGAACTCCTACTCCTGCATACACCCCATATTGTATATCCATAACTCAATTGCACTGGCTCCCCATCCCACTCAGGAGGCCCCAGGGGCAGCCAATGATCATTATAGGAACCCCAATGGGGGTCGGGCTCTTCCTCCCCTAGAGGAGAAACCTCTGCCATAGTACCCACCTCGTAGAAGTCATCATTATCAAGACCCTCAGTACTATCATGATCGAGATGACTATATGGGCCGCTATGATGCCCCCAGATATTATAAGGATGACATTACTCACCATCTTCGGATCGATGCCCCATCCTTTGATACGAAGTTAGATCCTAAGGCATTTAGTGATTGGTTGTTAGAAATTGACAACTATTTTGATTGGTTCAAGATGAGCAATGAGATGCGTGTAAGGTTTGCCAATATGAAATTACCGAGGTTAGAGTGCTCCCTAGATAGAGAGGGACTTGACCCCATCACCCGATGGGCCGATATAAAGCAAAAACTTAGAGAAAAACACCTCCCCGCTTCGTATCGTAGCAACTCTTAGAGCAGCTCCTAACCTTACGATAGGGCACCCTATCTGTAGCCAAGTACATGACTCAATTTGATGAGCTTGTCATAAGGAGTGATGTCGCAGAGGAGCATATCATGACGGCCTCCCGCTTTAGGGCCAGACTGAGGGCAGACATTTGTAGGGAGCTCATTCCTCATTGCTTAGAGACAATCGAGCAGATCTACTAAATGACATTAGAGTATGATCAATACTTGCGTGCTACAGGCTCAAAGTGACCTACTTCATAGTCTGATAGTCCTGCCCCTAGGAGGCCCCCACAGTATGGATCTACCACTAACATGCCTACCCATAATTCCATAGATACGAGGGACACCTATACTGCCTCTGAGACCACAAAGCTTGGGATCTGGTGTTATAGATGTCAGGGTAGAGGCCATATGGCAATGCAGTGCCCTACATAGAATCTGCTTATTGAGGAGGATCCTGACCTAATATCTGATCCCGTAGAGCCACTTGAGAAGCATATCTTCATGGCTATAGAAGAAGGTTGGGAGGATGATGTCGACCGAGCACTTGAGTTGGGCATCAACCGTCGCTTACTGCACCCCCCCCCCCCCATGTGGATGAGGATTGGAAGCAGACCACTATCTTTTACACTTATTTTCTGAGTGTAGGTGGGTCATGCAAGCTCGTCATCGATAGTGGTAGTTGTGTGAATATTATAGCCTAAAAGGGGCTTGAGCATATGAAACTTAAGGTGAAGCCTCATCCGCATCCATATTGAGTTGTTTAGGTTGACCTGACTGATAAGATTGATTATAGCAAAGAGGATATCATGAAAACCATTCAGCACTTAATTAATCAAATGTATACCAATAAAAGTGTTGTAATTAATAGGATAATCAAAAAACATGATCTACTGAGTTAGAAACTTGGAGATTCCCGAGCTGACATCCTAAAATCCATATCTAAAGAAGCCAGAAAGTGGAGAATATGGGGGCACAACAAGCTGAGTGGTTAATGAATGAAATTAATGTAACCCTGTGTCATCCTCCTTATGTTCAATTTGAAGTGCAGGATCTGGAACAATATATCTCTCTAGTGTAGCATGATGCTGAGGATGCTACCTACCTCCACTCAGACAAGGGAAAGGGTATTATCACTAATAAAAATGAAGCTCTGACTAGAAAGAGGAAGTATTGAGAAGAAATGGAGAAAGAGCCCAAATTTGAGCAGTGGAGCCCTAAATCAAGAAACATTATTATATCCACATGGAATATTTACAGTAAAGGGGATCTGGATAGGCGCAGGTTTTATAATACAGTGGAATGGAAGAAATATGAAGATTCAAAAACATAAAGAAGACTTCACTTCAAGAACAAGAGGCCTCCTCCAGTCCCTCAAAGATATATTCCCAAGCCAATCAGCTATTTTAAGAGACTGAGGTGAAAAAAGAAAGAAGCTAAAGCAAAAGCAGCAAAGAGAGCAAAGGGGCAAGGTGTGTAATCAATAGGGAAAAGGAATGATGTAGCTAAAATCTAGTCAAGAACATTTGTGATCCGGGAACAATGAGAATTGGCTTAACTCATTGCATAAATGGACTATATGTGTGATTTCACACCTGGGCACACCATTGCATCTACTGCATAGTTTGTCCTCAAACTAATGCTCGAGCACCTTATGGTTATGGGCATATAATACTAAACATAATCAAATTAACCATTTTCCCAAAATTTGGGTTATTTTGAGTTGATTTAACCACATAAATTCAGAAATACAATATAGTGATGTATGCACACCAAATTCCCATACACTATATTCACATGCATGTGGAATACACCAACAAGCATAGGCCCAAATGACCTCAAATTTTTACCAGTGACCGTTTAGTACCTAATTGACATGCCACCCAAAATTTAGGTCATTTAGAGTTGATTTAGCCACATTAATTTTATTCATATGAAAAATCACTTTTTTCACAAAACTATAGAAACATGATGCCCAAAAATTCTGATTTTTGGTTAGGGGGTGTGGCTAGGGTATATAGTTGCATGCCCAAAATATTAGGACCATGCAAACACCCATGTGAAATTAATTCTCATTTTGATGACTGGTCCTCCCTTAGGACACACCTCAGAAAAATGGCCCTCCAGGGAGATATAGGTCACCAAATCTGGTGATTTAAATTACTATGAAAAATATACCTCAAGGGCTACAATGTTTGTCTCTGGAATCTTTTCCTAAAACAGCCTCTAGGTGGCCTAAATATTGAGTTCAATTAACTGTAAAATGTGTGAAAAACATTTCATTAAATAAAACCTGGCCTGCAGATAGCCATTAGCCCAAAAATGGATGACCCAAATTGCATCTTCTACCTCCAGCCAATAGCTAGAAATGCTTCTAGCTGGGCCAACTTTCAACTTCATTTCCCGGCCACCCCTCCACCTCCACGGTCGGCCACCACCACCACCTCCGTTGAGGTGGTACCCATCGATTAGCGACAAAATGTCGGCCAGAAACCGCCTCTCTGGCGTTCCCGAGCAAGGTACAAAACTCTAAAATTTGTCCCTCATCTCCCATGGATTCAAGCTCTGTTGAGCTCGAAACCTCTCCTAAATGGATCTAGATTCTAGCACAAAGAGAGAGGAGGAGAAACTTACCATTAGTGGAGCTTGGCGGCGACTAACATTCTGCCTTCACTAGCGCACAAGTGTGGCACTTGGCCACGTAGTGAGCGATGTCCCTCTTCATACCGGGCCACCACAAAAGGACCTTCATGTCCTTGTACATCTTTGTGCTCCCCGGATGAACTGAATACCTGGTACGATGCGCCTCGTACATCAACTCATCATGCAGCTCACCCAACTTGGGGACGCACAATCGGTCTCCTCTCCACAGCAACCGTCACGCACCTGAAACTGGGCATCCAGCCCACCATCAGCCTCCTCCGCGTAGCGCTTTAAACTCGGATCGAGTTCCAAAGCCTGGCGGACTCTATCTGCGAGGTCGTACTGCACCTCAGTCCAACTCAAACAGGCACCGGCACTGCTCCGCTTCTCCACGCAAGAAATATCCAAGGCCTCCAGGTCACGTATCAGGTGCTCATCATGCATCTGAATCCAGTTGGCATGCGCTGGAGCCCTGCGACTGAGCGCATCTGCGACAACATTCCCCTTCCCGGGAGTATAGTGGATCTCGAAGGTGTAGTCCCCAAGGAAATCCATCCACCTCTGCTGCCGCATATTCAGCCCCTTCTGCGTCAGAAGGTACTTCAGGCTCTTATGGTCCGTGAAGATGTCGATCTTCAAGCCATACACATAATGCCGCCACAGCTTCAGGGCAAATATCACGGCCGCCAACTCCAAGTCGTCGACCAGATAGTTCCGCTCGTGCACCTTCAGCTGGCGAGAGCGGTACGCTATTACCTTGTCATGCTGCTGCAGAACACAGCCAAGGCCGCTCCCAGAAGCGTCGGTGTAGATCTCGTAGTCTTCCGTGCCGCAAGGCAAACATAAGATCGGAGCCATGGTAAGCCGCCACTTTAACTCCTCGAAATCCTGCGCACACGCGGGCGTCCAAATAAACTCCTGCATCTTCCGTGTCAGCGTCGTAAGAGGCAGCGCGATCCGTGAGAAGTTCTCCACGAAGCGCCTGTAATAGCCGGCCAGCCCGAGAAAGCTACGGACCTCCGCTACAGTAGAAAGGATAGGCCACTCCCTGATGGCCGCAACCTTCACCGGATCTACCGCCACACACGCTCCACTAACCACATGGCCTAAGAACGCCACGGAAGGTAGCCAGAACTCGCACTTTGAGAACTTAGCATGCAGCTGGTTCCTCCCCAGAACCTCCAAGACTACTCGCAGGTGATCACCGTGCTCCTCTTCGGACTGAGAGTAGACCAGTATGTCGTCAAGGAAGACGACCACAAACCGGTCGAGGTACTCTCAGAAAGTCCGATGCATCAAGTCCATAAACACCGAAGGTGCATTAGACAGCCCAAACGGCATCACGGTGAACTCATACTGCCCGTACCTTGTACTGAAGGCAGTCTTCAGGATGTCGCACTCCCTGATCCGCACCTGATAATAGCCGGACTTCAAGTCCAGCTTTGAGTATACTATCGAACCAATGAGCTGGTCGAACAAGTCGTCTATCCTCGGAAGAGGATAATTGTTCTTCTCGGTCAGCTTGTTCAGCTCCCGATAATCGATGCAAAGCCGCAGGCTACCGTCCTTCTTTTTGACAAAGAGGACCGGTGCACTCCAAGGTGAGGAACTCGGACGCACGTAGCCCTGCTCAAGCAGCACCTGCAACTGCAGCTTCAACTCCGCCAACTCCTTCGGAGCCATACGATACGACGAGCGGGCCATAGGCTTAGCGCCTGACACCAACTCAATCGTGAAATCTATCTCCCGCTGCGGTGGAGCACCGGGGAGATCACTCGGGAACACATCGGGGAACTATGAAACTACCGGAACATCCACTAGGCTGGGCCTCGGTGTTGAAGCCTCCTTTAGAGCAAAGAATAACTCTGCTCCCTGTCGCACTGCCTTGGACACCTGAAGAGCAGACATAAGCATCTTGCTCGATCCACACATGCTCGGAAAGACCATCTCACGATCGGCACACTGCCCAAACCTCACCTCCTTGGTGGTGCAATCGATACACGCATGCTGTTCCGACAGCCAGTCCATGCCGAAGATTACATCGAACTCAACCAGGGGGAGTAACAATGCTTTCAGGTCATACTCCTGACTTCCAACTAGAACTTTCATGCAACAACTCCTCTCCACATGCATCGAATATCCATTCGGCAGTAGGACCTCCAGTCCATTTGCAGAAGCAATCGACGGCGCACCAATACGTTGGACGAAGTCCGACGATAAGAAGGAGTGCGAAGCTCCAGTATCAAAAAGCGCTCTCGCAGGAACGCCTAAAACATTTACAAAGCCTGTCACGACGTCCTTGGCTTTGATAGCCTCTTGCTAACCAAGACTGAAGACTCTGGGCTACGGGGGAGCCATACGGGAGGCAGTGGACTCAGCCGCCTTCCCCTTCTCAGAATAAGATGGCCCAGTCTTCTTCTCTGACCTTGGAAGCCCACTGCGGCAATCCTGAGAGAAATGGCCAGGCTTCCTTTTCCAACAAGAAAGTAGCGAAGGTCACTTTCTGCGCTTCATCCGACTGTGTCGCTGTCAGAATTCGCTCCATATGCGACAGCCAGTCCTCGGCCTCAGCTGGGGATTTAACCCCGGTAAACGGAGGAGGTCGAAATCCCAGGAAGTGCTTCTACTGTTGCTCAGCAGCACGCCTCACGGGGACTTGCTCCACTCTTAGTGGCTCTGGGGCCACTTCCTGCACCGGCGGTTGACTTGCCTTCCAGGCTGGCCATTCAACGCAGCTAGAACGGCTTCTGTGACAAGCCGAACCATCTCAGCAGACGGAGGTGTAGGAGCCTCAACAGACCCGCTATTCTCCACCACGTCACGGGGACGCGACGGTCCCGCTGCACTTCGAGTGCCCTAAACGAGTGCATCACACAGTTAGGCGATAGCACAGTCGCAACTAATAACAAAGGGAACACTCAGGTTCCAAAATCATGCAATAATTGTTGGTTTGTTGTTACATTTTATTCCTAATTTGACATTTTTGGGTTTATTTTACGTCTCGATGGTAGCGCACACACGTGCTCACCACCCCTTAAAAGAATTCGTCCACGAATTCCTTAGAAGGACACAGAATCCTAGAAGCTGATACCAATTTGTAACACCCCCAACCGTTTGGGAGCATATAACAGAGGGTCCGGCCGGGGCCCCACGCCATATACCACAAAACAAACGGGAACATCACTTAATTGAAATATCGAACGACGCTATTCAACGAAGCTTAACTCAGAGCATTCTATGTGGAAGCTGAAAAGAGACAAGATAAACCCCAAAACCCATACCCGGGTATGTCCACTTTTACCAAATAGGAATAAATGTTTTACAACATCCCTGCAAAACAACCTCAGCAGCATATATATATATATATATATATATATATATATATATATATATATATATATGAGTGCGACTAGCAAAGCCCACAACCGTTCATACATATGCAACAATCACAAACGTGGGAATGGCCTCCATGTCTCGTGCTCTCAGGCACTCTTTGGTGTACTCCGCCTTCCACCACCATCCATT
The DNA here is from genome assembly GCA_033032865.1 of Dactylorhiza incarnata. Classification (NCBI taxonomy): domain Eukaryota; kingdom Viridiplantae; phylum Streptophyta; class Magnoliopsida; order Asparagales; family Orchidaceae; genus Dactylorhiza; species Dactylorhiza incarnata. Next base: position 15,079,028 of record JAWHQI010000028.1, read on the forward strand.
CTCGGTGGCTTTGCCCTTCGAGGCTAAAGTCGGTGGCCCGAATACCAGGGCTCTCCCGTGCTTTAATTGTGAACATCCCGTAGTCCGAAGACTCTTTCCCATTGCTTCCCGACATGCTGTACGAGACTTACTAATCAGGTGCTGCGATGGCGCGGTTTCAGGTTCGCCAAATGCCCGTTGTTCACAGCTCTCGTTGTACAACATGAAGAGCGGGTATGGCGTCCCCTCAGCCCAGGTATTCTCAATTAGCCGGCTCTACGGGCCGCTAAGTCATCCACCAGGACACCCTCACAGGTCGGGCACACAGGCCTCAGGTCCTCTCAACAGGTGGGCACAACAACATCACAAGAACTCAGTCTGGGAGCTATCGCCGACGTTAACGCTAACGCCTGGTGATAGCGCACAAAAACCCTATTTTGGCTTCTAGCTGTGGGTGCTTCCCTGGGCACACCCCCAGGCATTGCTGCACATGCAGTAGCACTCCCACTGCCTCAGAACGCACAAAATCACCAGAACCAAGTCTGGGAGCTACCGGCCGGCGATAACGCTAATGCCGGCGGTAGTGAACAAAAACTCCATTTCTGTTTCTAACTTCGGGTGCTCCCCGGGGCACACCCCCAGGCGTTGCTGCGCATGCAGTAGCACCCTCTAGTCCTACGAAGTAGTATAACAACATGGAGCTTTCCCCCGGCACGCACAATATCAAAAGCATCACCAATCCGGACGAACCGTCTTGGATGGGCTTCACACAGCGCGCCTACGCCCATTTTACGTATGGACTCTACATGTATGCAAGATTTGACGGGGATAACACGAATCGACCCGTCGGAAGCCACGACCTCACCCTTTTGGGTAGGGGCCTCAACGAGGCACGGAAAAGGACTAAGACACGTCCAAATGAGGGTAGGAGAGATCGTTACCCTTAGACGTCGCTTCTGAACCATGGGAACGATCGCAACGGTTCCCTCTTTGCGGATTCGTACTCTTCCCGATGAACCAAGCTTCGAATCGACTCTCTCATAGCGATTTCAGCAACACGCTTCTTCGGCAAGGTCTCCTAGGGAGAAGGGAGGCAGCCCTTGCTCCAAGCCGACGGGATGGAAGTGAGAGGGGGAAGGGCTCGGCTTCCCTGGGCTAAAACAAGAGAGAGGAGGGAGTTAGGGCTCGGGTGAGGGAGTTCCTCCAGCCGGCTTCTCCACGCGAGAGGGGCTCGACCCCTTGCCGTCGGGAGAGACGAAACGGAAGAGAAGGAGAGGGCTCGACACTCCTCCTGGTGGCCGTTCTGTGCGAACGAGGGCGAGAGAGAGCACGATCGGGGAGGGGCGACCTAGCCGCGTGAGGGAGACTGAGAACGAGAAAGAGGGAGGTCGGGGAGGGAGATCGAGAATGAGAGGGGGTATTAGGGGTTTTATCAAAACCCTAGCCCATCCCTGCTATCCGCAGACCGTGCTCCTAACCGCACCCCAAACACCGCTATTCGCACCCCACTAATGATTCGATCGGCCCGATCTCCTTCTCCGCTCAAATTCGCGGAGCAGAATAAATAGGGCGCACGAGCATCGGCGCACAGTCAGTGGTCGTGCGCGAAGCACCTCCACTGATCGTGCGCGCTTACCGCAACAGAACTCTGTTTTCTTGCGAATTAACGCACGATCACTAGTCGTGCGCGAAGAGCTGCTATGAAATTTCCAGCCTAATCTGAGCGCAGCACCACCTCTCCGCCTAACTCGCTGAACTACGACTTCTTGGGGTGTTACAACGATACATCAATCTGAGTCCTGCGGAAGAAGAAAATCCCCTTAGTCAAGATGTTGTGGCCCATCCATGGACGGGAGGATCATACGTGGGAACCTATAGATCTCATGTAGCAGCAGTACCCGAGACTCTTCACTTTAGGTACAACCTAAACCTACTCAAAGATTTACTTGTTTAGTTTATGTAAAGAACCCCGTAGACCCAAACTTAAATTTCAAGGATGAAATTATTTTTTGTTTATTGGGATTTGTAACATCCCATTTCCTACTAGACCCCTTAAATTCAATTAGGGTAGGACATATGGTGAGTGAAGTGAGTTTGGGCTAGGTTGTGACCTTAGGATACATTTAGTTGAGTGAACTCACTTGTGATCCACTATAGAAAACAAGTCAACTTATGTCAAATTAGCTCAAATTGAACTCACACTTGTAAAATGACCCCACCACCATATATCTAACCCAAAAGGAGACTAAATTGACCAAAAGCTCTATCAGTTGGTTAACCAATTTGGCCAAGTTGACCAAAGTCAAAGTTAAGTAAATATATCACAATTCAACTCAATCGGGTCCAATTCATACTCATATGGCCAAATTGTCCCTACCACTAGATGGTAAACCCTTAAAGGAGTGCTATGGACCCAAAAGCCCAATCATGAGGGTCATCAATTGGTTTAATTTAACCAAAGTCAAACTTAGGTCAACATAAGCCAATCCTTCCCCAATATGTTCATTTGACCCCCCAAAACATGAAATTGACTTAACCCCTAGTATTAGAACATCATAAGGGACCCAATTTACCCAAAATTCCCATAATGGGATCATTAATTGGTCCAAATTGACCAAAGTCAAACTTCCCCCAATTTGGTCAAAATCACACTCATTTGCTAAATTAGCCTAATTAGGGCACCACCATGACCCAACCAACATTGGGTGATGTCAATTGACTCAAGGCCAATACATTAGACCATTAAACTCACCAATTTGACCAAGTCAACCACAAAGTCAACCATGGTCAACATTAGGCCTAAAAGAAGAAATTAAAAGCCCAAGTGAATTCCCAATGGGTTAAGGCCTTAACTAGAGCCCATCCAGCAGCCTACATACCATATTAACAGCCATGCCCTCTGAATTTGGTGGGGAGTGACATGCAAGGGGGCATTTTTGACTTCCCCCCTAACTCAAATGGGACAAAGTAGGAAATTGGAGAGAGTTTTCCATGTGGCCCTCCTCTCCTCTGCCCAAGGCCATATCTGAGCCCAACACTTCATTCCCAGCCATTTTACAGCAAGGGAGGTGCCACTTGGCAACAAAGAGGAGCAACCAAGGTGAGGTCGAGCACCCCCTTTTCAATTCTCCCTATACAACCCTCCTCAGCCCACTTGAATCCTTCCACGAGATTTAGGAGGTGGATAGCATTCGAGCCAGTGTATTGGAGCAGAGAAATAGGTGGAGGATAGCTGTTTGGAGCAAGCTCACCAGAGACATCCACCACCATGCTGCACTGCTACAACACATGCCATCAAACCGCCACACATGTCCTTTTCTCCTCCCCTCCCTCTCTGCTAGCATCTAGATCCATCTAAAGAGAAATCGGGCTCAATTGAGCCCTATTCCATGTGAGAAAGAGGGAGAAATCCAGAGCTTTTCTTCTAGCTCATGATCGCCAGAAAAGCTATCTATGGCGGCCATGCCGCCGCCTGACATTAGCCACCACCTCAATGGAGGTGGTGGTGGTAGTGGTTGGCCGGGGAGGTGGCCGAATGGCTGGGATTGCGATCTAGTAGGGACTCCAGGTCGGACTAATCTGAGTCGTTGCTCATCAGGGACGATGAGCCCTGGTCGTTAGATCTTGATCAATGATCAAGATTAATTTTATGTATATAATTGTCACATATAATACAACATATTGATTAATTATTTAGAGGCCCTTAGAAGGCTTTTCATGAAAAATGCTCTGCGATAACTTTTGTAGATCTGAGTGTCTACTTTAATTAGGAACTTGAATCAGGTCATTTGGAGCACTGTAGCACCCTTAGCACTAGTTTTGGTGGACTTGTCCTAGTGTAGGGCATATATTAGGTTGTTAATATCTCTTAGATGGTAAGTCCAATGGAGATGAAAATTGGGCCATGAATGCATGCGCCGTAGTAAAATCTTGTGCCCAAAAATCAGATTTGTAGAAGAACATTTCTCCATGGTTTTGTTCATTATTTAATTTATCAAATTAATGAGATTTAAGGAGTTTGACAACTCAAAATAACCTCAAATTTGTGTATTATGCTTATTAGGTCATTAGTTGACCCTGGTTAAAGTTTGAGTGCAATTGAACTACTGCATGTTGGGTTAACCCACTTGCATGTCTTTGCATGGTATGTATGATGGTGTGCACATAGCCAAAAAGGGGATTTAATGTCTTTGGCACATTTGACTTGATCTTAGCCTCTAGTAATTTGGCCACATCTTTATTATGACATAATACATCACCTTAATGAAAATTTGGATTTTGGGGATTAAAAATCCTAATTAATTGATTAATTTAAAATATGTCTCATTTATGTATTAATGAAATATTTGTGGTAAAATCTTTTGGAAAATTTTGAAACTCTGAGAAATCACTTGGAATATCATTTGGAACTTCTAAAAATTTTTGTAGAAATTTTCAGAGATTATATCCCTGATTATTAACAAAATTATGACTGGTGACATTTCTGAATTTTTTAAATTTTAATAAGGAATAAGATTTGGAAATTTTGAAACTCTTGAAGAACATTTTATAGTTCTAAACCTCTGGAAATTTTAGTAGAATTGTGGGAAGTCGTACAATGAAAGAAAGACAATGAACTGAACTTGGAAAGTTAAGTAAATCAGAGGAGTATAGAAACATAAATTTTAATCGTAAAATTCAAGCATCAGAGATAAATGACGCTCTGAAGAAGATGAAAAATGAAAATTCAGTTGAGCCAGACGATATACCCATTGATGTATGGAAATACTTAGGGAGGGAAGAAATTTTATGGCTTACAAGTTTCTTCAATAAGATACTGAAGACAAAGAGTAAGTAACACATTTGAATTTATGAAATATTTATGGTTTCAATTCTCTGTAAAATTCTGAAACTCTGGCTAGGATGCTTTTAGATCATTACAATACTATGGTATTTTTCTCCGAATTTTTGGATGACTTAAATTAGTACTTGCTGTGTAAAGTTACATATTTACCCCTTTTATATTATGAAAGAATTATAATTGTAAACTCTCTGGAAAATTGTGAAACTTTGTGAATCATATTACTTTAATATTTGGTACCACTGGAAATTTTATTGGAGTGTTTAAAATTACTGACATGGTACTTTCTTTGGAAATTAATATATGTCCAATGATTAATGAATTTTTAATCGAGGTCAAATTAAATTGAAAGGTAATAATTCTCTAGTCATTTCTTAATTTAGTCATTATGAACCTGTGGTATGAAATTTAGCTCAATTGGACATGATATAGTGAAGGTTGAATCATAGGAACCGAAACTAGTTCAATTCCATTTGGTCTACAAATAGTAGAAAACTGACATAATGATTAGACCAGCAAGATCACTTAGAAATATAATGAAACTTGGAACATAGAAATAATATATCAGTTATATCAGCCCCTAGAAGTTATGGATTTTTCAGAGAACATTCGTACTATAGTTTAGGAAATAATTTAGAATCATGTCACACTATAAAGAAGGGTATGAAAGGGGCATTTATTACCTTAGAAAAATCATGATACTCATTCAGCATGGTATATCATTAGTGCGAGTTAAGAACATTTTGACAATCATATAATACTTACACCGCTTAGAGTATCGAAAATCTTTGAGTTGAGCATCGTTCAAGAGAACGTTTGTCTAAAGGTAAAATTGGAGGCAATTGATACGACATAAAACATCTATGTAATAAAGAGTAATAAGGAGAGTAGGTCTTTAGAAAGGGGTAGCAACCAATAAAAGTAATTGTCCTGGAGAGGGGGATTTGGGCTTCAGCCCATCGTATTCCCTAGTACCGCTGCGAGCCCTTCACCGGGTAGACTTCGGGAAGTCCAAGATTCACCCTAAACTTCTAAGTATAATAATAATTAGACAAGAGTAGCCTAATTAAGTGAATAAAAAATATGGTAAACTTCATCCCGAGTTAAGGTATGGGAAGTTGTATATCAGGACGGGTTAGTCCTGCAAGCTGGAGGCTTGGGAAATTGTATATCATGATGAGTTAGTCTTGCGAGTTGGAGGCTCAGGTTGTGATAACTTGCATGCGCATAGAAACAAATTAGTAGTGGGTCTTAGGTAATGGACTAGTCATCACACCAAAATTAGTACATTGACTTAGGCGGGTGTGAGGGTTCAATGGGCCAGTAGGTTGTTTATACTGCAATCTGGAGGATAATCCCTGAAGACACACACCTGACCTTAAAGACTAGTGGATTCCAGTTAAGAGTATGTTAGACTCTAGAGTGCACCTAGGACGTGTACAGAGGCATACAAAGGGTCTAAGCCTGGTAGTGTGTATACTAGCCTAGGAAGTGAAGGCACTCGCTTAACTACTGTCGTAAGCACAATGGTGGTACCAGAGAGTGTAGCTAACTCACAAAATTGGGAACGAAAGGTCTATGATCACAAAATCGTGTGGGTGAGTTGCACTTGTATGAATCATTTCATAGCATGCATATCATAACATACATAAACCTGAGGGCATCAATTCTAGATCCTTATCATATAAATTGGTATAAGCTCTTTTATATGATAAGTTATAGTTCAGGAAATCTTAACTTAAAATTTTGTATGGGCATTCATATAAGTTAAGGTACTCATGTGATGGTAGTATAGTTATACTTGTTTACTTTACCGCGCCGCGCTACTTTACTTCACTTACTTCTTTAACTGCTTCATTATTGTTTTACTATTGCTTCACTTCTGCTTACCTACTTATACTGCTAGCATAGATCCACAATTTTTATATATATTGGCTAGAATAGATTTCCTTATCACCTACTTGTTGTCATTCTGCTTTGTTGTCCTCTGCTTCCTTCCTCCTACACGGTATCTAGGAGTCGCAGGGGGAGGCGAGGGCAAAATAGCTTAGTCTTTATGACTAACGTTCAGTTGTGATCGTAGGAGCCCGAGGAGCTAGAGCACCAGCACAACCAACTGAACGAGGTGGTAGGACCTGAGGAGCAGATGTCGCGCATTACTTCTACTACTAGACAGGTGCTTGAGTATTAGAGTTTTGTTTAGCTTCCTCTTGGAGATGTAGTGAGAGAGTGTGATTGTTTCATTTCTTTCATTTTGGATATGTATCGGGCATAAGCCCTTACTCTCTTTTTGTGCTCATGATGGATTATTTCTTTTTCGCTTACATGAGATGTTCTGTGATTGTGGACTTATATTTTTTGTAAATTCTTCTATTCTCAATTGGCCTAAAGGTTGAATGATCGTACTAGCCGGTAGAATCGGCATCTTGCAGAGGCAACTATACCATGAGTTGGTGTCCTTTGTAAGGCAGCAGTTCTGGGCATAAGGCCCGGGTAACCCTCCTAGTAAGGGGGAGGGGGGTCTTACACACTATCATGTCATTTGGGCTCACGAATGCCCCCTCCACATTCATAAGTTTGATGAATAGGGTATTTGAATCCTTCATGGTTGTCTTTGTGATAGTGTTTATTGATGATATTCTGGTGTACTCGAGGACCAAGGAGGATCATGCACGACAATTGTCAATTGTATTGGAGAAGTTGAAGGAGCACCTCTTATACACCAAGTTTAGCAAGTGCCATCTCTAGATCAAAGAGACCACTTTCCTGGGCCATGTCATCAGTAGGTCTAGGTTAGTAGTGGACCATGCCAAGGTGGAAGTAGTAAAGGAATGGCCTCCTTTGAAGTCGGCAATGGATGTACGATGTTTCTTAGTGCTTAATGGTTCATATCGCAAGTTCGTTGAGGGTTTCTCGAATATTGCTCTTCCCCTTACCGCTCTGACCAAGAAGTACGTGCCTTTTATATGGACACCATTGTGTGAGGCTGCATTCTAGTAGTTGAAGGATCGCCTTGCCTCAACACTGATCCTTGCCCTTTCATCTGGTAAGGAAGGATTTCAGATTTTCATTGACACCTCATAGCAGGGCTTGGGAGCAGTACTAATGCAGCATGGGCATGTGATTGCCTATGCTTCTAGGCATCTGAAGAGGCATGTGTTAGAACAACCCTATTACTGATTTGGGCTAGGATCACTATCTATTGACTAGGGCTAAGTTGACCCCAACGTATAGTTTAAGGGTCAAGGTTTTAGGCTACTAGAACTTAAGGAAAGGATCAGTTTCTGCGTTCGACGAACTCCAAACTGCGTTCGACAAAATCCTTTCTGAGTTCGACAAACAGCGTGCTTCTGTTCGATGAATCAAGTTATCTAGCTAGTCCAGTAGTTTTATTTCTGCATTCAAAGAACTTCAATCTGCGTTTGACGATCTTGCCAAGTCTCAGCAGTCGACGATCTTGCGAAGTCTCAACGATCGATGATCTTGCCAAGTCTCAGCGGTCAACAATCTTGCCAAATCTCAGCGGTCAACAATCTTTCCAAGTCTCAGCGTTCGAGGATCTTGCGAAGTATCAACAGTCGACGAACCTGCCAAATCTCAGCGGTCGACGAACTTCCCAAGACTCAGCTGTAGTTCGACGAACTCAATCTTTAAGTCATTTCTTCAGCAAGTTTATCAGATTCTAGTTCAGGTTGACGAACTTCAACTAGAGATTGATGAACTCCAGTCTGTGTTTGATGAATCATGAACAGATGCTCAGTTCAAAGAACTTCAACCTTCAGATCGACGAACTCCTATTTCAGTTTGATGATTTTTTCTTCTTAAAGCTTGATGAATCCTGAAGATCAATTATATTATTCTCTGAACTCAGATCGACTACAGCAACAGATCTATTCAAGGTTTTGGGACTTATTATAATCAGATAAAGTAAGATTTCTGCCTTACATAATATATTACTTTCTGTTCCCGTCTCCCAAGAGAAAGTAGGCATTGACATTTAATGTAAAAGGAATATTTCATGGAAAAGGAATTAAGTACTCTACAGAATCGATTTGGTTTCCTTTGCAGTTCCAAGAAGGATTTAATCCTGATTATTCTATTCCTTATTCAGTGGATTTGAATTTCAAATCAGAATATATTATCTAAGAAAAAGGATATAGATGAAAGTGAAGAGAGAGAGAGAGCAAACAGAAGAGTGATACACAATTTTCTGATACAAAAAAAATTTTCACAGAGATCATCTTCCTTAAGCAGCACACATTTTCATTCTCTGAGAACATCAACACCTTCTCTCAGTTTTCAGCTGCTAGTTCAAATCTGCAAAGAGCAACAACAAATCTAAGAAACTTTGTCTCTCAGATTCATCAGCTATCAGGAAGATATTTCAGTCAAGAGAAAGCTTCACCACCAACTGTCAATCATCACTATCAGACAGGGGGAGCTTTACATCAACACAATCCACTAGTCTTCTCTCAGATTATTGACAGAGAAGAACTTCATAAACCCTCTTTTTCCCATCTTGTACAAGGTTCTAACTCCCTTCAAAAGTTAACTGTTTGGTGGCAGGGCACCTGAGCAAAAACCTGTAGTTGGTGTTTTGGGCACCTGATCAAAACTCCATTGGTGGCAGGGCACCTGATCAAAAACCTGTAGTTGGTGTTTTGGGCACCTGATCAAAACTCCATTGGTGGCAGGGCACCTGATCAAAAACCTGTAGTGGATTTCTACCAAGTGTGGTAGAAGAATGGATGTACCCAGGTTGATTGGGGAACCACTATAGATCTTTGTGTCCTCTATGTTTGTGTTTATTCTTCTGTGCAGTGTTGTGTGATTTCTTTATTTTGTTTTTATAACTCACTTTGTTATACACATATAAATATCACTATTTTAATTCTGCTATAAAAATAAGTTAAAAGTTTTTAATACTCTATTCACCCCCCCTCTAGAGTAAATCTAAGATCTAACCTCACTTTTAATTGGTATCAGAGGTTGGTTGATTGTATACAGGCTAACACCTGAATCAAAAGATTAATTAGATCTTAAATTTTTCTAGAGTTTTATTTTTATTTTTCTAAAAACTCATGGCACAAAACAAAGAATACTTAAGCACAAGACCTCCTATGTGCAATCTAAATAACACTACACCATATCATGCTTATAACCGCAACTGTAGATAAATAAACGCTACTATAACATATCATACCTATAATAATTATAAACAACCCTATTTTTATTTCCCAACCCCGGCCCACCCATTCTTAACCTAAGCGCGCACACACCCCGTAATCCCTCAGCCCCCGCATTTCCAAAACCCACACGCCTTGATGATTTAGGTTCCTGGAGTTCCGCCGCCTGCCATCCGAAATTCTGCCGCCTGAGTTCTGCCGCCGCCGCTCCACCTGGTGACCGCTGGCATCATCGCTGCCTAACCGATTCCAATCGTCGATGCCCTACTCCACCCGTGGATTCACTACAATATTTAAGATCTACAGCGACGTTTTTATGCGGCATTTAGCGGCGTTTCTAATAACCAAGCGCCGCAATAAGCTAAGAGTCTATTTTAAATATATTAAAATTTGTTTCTTAAAAATCCTATCGCCTTTTGTTCGGTGAAAACCCTATCACCTCGATCACACCTCCACCATTTTCCCACTTCAATCGTTGGACGCGTCTTCCTCCCATCGTCGAGCGCTTGATACGTCTTCCTCCTCTCAAGCCCTAATCATGTCTTCCTCCTCTCGAGCGCTGGATGCATCTTCCTCCTCTCAATCCCTAGTCGCGTCTTCCTCCTCTCAAGCCCTAGTCGCATCTTCCTCGAGATCCCAAGCCCGCAAAGCTCTTTCTCCCAGCCGTCTCCCGCATATTGATGGTCCTACCGTCTCCCGCGTATTGATGGTCGATCTTGCGATCAATTTGTCGTCGCCGAAGCGGAAGGGCAGAGGGTTTAGGAAAGGGGGGAGGTGGTCGGCGGCGACGGAGGAAGATGTGAAGAGGAGGAGGGAGTTGTCGGAAATGGTGGAGATGGAGGTTTCACATTAACATGCTTCCCTTCTGGTTTTCTTCACAGGATGGTATGTTAACAGGACTGTATGTGCAATATTTGATTCCTAATATCTCCGATTCTTTTTTTTTGGTACTGATTTAGTACTGTTTTTAACATTCTTGTGTCCCTGCTATTTTTTCCCTTTCAGATTTTATTTTTTTAGCTTATTTTCTTGTGCAATCTTACAACTGTTTGCTTCTTATTTAAATTGGTTAATAAGTTAGAGATTATTGAAAGTTTAAGAGCTTTTAAATCTATATGTTTTTGGGTACAAATTGGATGTTTTTCACCTCTAAAATCAGTATACTGGGGTACATGATCTCATTGATTTCTTGCTCAATTCTTCCCCAATTTGGCAGTGATAAACCAGTCGGTGTTGCACATGATGCCTTCAACACTTTCTTCAGCGAGACGGGTGCTGGCAAGCACGTTCCAAGGGCTGTTTTTATGGATCTCAAGCAATGCACACATGATGTTTGGTCAATTGACACAATAGAGAGCAAAATGTTTCATGAAGTAAAACATATGAGATTTTCTACAACATATGAGAACACCTGTCTTTAATTGATCGAGTATATTATCTTGAAAAATATAACAAATACTATAAAGGTAAGGTATCCCAAGAAGAAAGCTCCAGCAATTTTAGTGATTTGTATAATGTGTGAAACTTTATGATTTCTGCTTAGGAACTCATGAAGCCACTTATTTTTCAATAATACCCATGGAATGTTGAAATGCTTGTTCTTCCATTTTTAATGTTTGTGTGGATGAACTTTGGATAGTTGCTTTGATGTTGGCGTGGACACCTGTATGATGTCCATATATGTTGTTATTTGTTTTCGCTTATTAACTGCAGGAACAAAAGTGAGCTCAGGTGGACACAGAAATAATCGACACTGATCTCTTGAAGTGGTTATTAAGTTTCTAAAATCTAAATTTACCTTAAATTTTTGTGTTCTTACCAGAATATAATTTTTATCTATTTTATTGGCCTTTTTTCATGTCTGCAGAAACTCTGCAAGTTGCTTGTGCAGTTAGCATGAGAGATGAGTAATTTGGTTTTAAGGCACCTTGTAAGTTAATGATTTATGATTCATCCAGTGTTCTAATATTTTCCTAGCAAAAGATCAAAGTATTCAGTTAGTAACTTCTATTAATGAAAACTAATTTCTGAAATTGCTATATAATACATAATTATTGAGTTATTATATTTTTTAGACACTGTAGGTGACTTTGGCCTAGCAAAATTGTTGAGCATCCTCTGTGAGTACTGTTTGGATTTTTTGAATGTTCTTTTCTCAGTTTCTTACTAAATGCATTTTGCAATCATTGGTTTATTTTACAGGTTAATTGGAACTCCCAGCTATATGGTTCAAAATCAAATATAAGGTCCTTATTGTTCAAAATCATATATACGGTCCTTAATTGTTCAAAATTAGATATACCTCGCCGTAACTATTAGCGGTTTTTTTTAAAAAGCACCGCGGAAACTTTAGCAGCGTTTTTAAAAAATGCCGCGGTAGTGATGAGATTATCATAAACATTATTTCATGAAGTTTCTTTCTTGATTACACAAGGTCTTATAGGGGAACAATTTAAGATAATGATGAGTATAATTAAAGAATACTACAAAATTATGTTCCATGTTGATGCGTTCAGTGTGATCAATGATAAAAACTATTTTTATTTTGTTTTAGGTTTCTTGCTTCTAATTTATACGTCCTTTATTTTATTTTAGGTATGAGAGAACGAGGCACCAAAGGATCCTTCGAAGAAGGAAGAAGGCAAGATGGATGAGCCCTTGAAGAAGAAAGAGAATAGTTTTCATGAGCAGAAGATTTATTAATTATATATGTTTTTTCATGTATTGAGTTTAATAAAGATAATTAAGTGATTTATATATTGATTGTATTGAAGGGTTTGGGCTATCTCCCACCTTCTTTTTACTATTAATAAAAAAATGTATTTGAATTCTTTTACAAAATAGATATTATCTCTATTATTGTCTCAAATGCTTATTTTTATTCAATTTAATAGAAAATAAATGAATTTATTAAAATGCATTTTGTGCATTATTAAAAGGATAACCGCCAAATACAAGAATAAACGCCTTGTGATGGAGTATCATAGTCGTTGCTGTAAAATGATAGCGCTCAATAACTACTACCATTGAAAACCATAAATGTTACAATAGATGTACCTATAGTAGCAGTTTCAAGGACGCCACAATACATTGTGTAACCGCTACCATACCCTATGACCACGACAACAGATGCAACACACGCGCAACTGCTACCGTAGCCCTACAGTAGCGGTTTTTTTATATATAGTAGTGGTTTTTGAGTGCTACCATATGCATGATATGGTGTAGTGTAAGTTTGCACTATGGAAGGTAAGGATCAGATTATACAAGAATTCTATTAGCGAAGATATTTTTAATGTTATTTTGACAGGACCTCCTGCTCCTACAGCAACAACAAGTACTGAAGCAGCAACAAACAACCATGCTGTTCCACCTCCTGAGTGGACAGATGCTCAAAAGAAGCAAAGAAGTGCAGATGCCAAAGCAATGAACATATTGGCACAAACAATGTCTGATGACATTTTCCAAAAAGTTGTGGAATGCACTTCAGCAAGAGAAATTTAGATTTCACTCAACAATATGGTTGAAGGATCAGCAGATGAGAGAAAAGATAGAAGATCACATCTCATCTCTTAGTATGAAAATTTCAAGAAATTAAGGAGAAATTGAGACAGTTGCTGACATGTACAATATACTCAGCCTCATAATCAATGAGCTGAAGTCTCTAGACAAAGTGATCTCAATCACTGAGATCAATGATAAGATCCTAATGTGCTTCCCTATCACTTGGGACTCTAGGATCTGGCCAATCAAGGAAGCCAGAAGCCTCAATGAGATCTCTACTGAGACCTTGTTAGGCAAGCTTAAATACTATGAGCAGCTTATCAAGTCCAGAGAGGCTGAACAATCTACTTCATCTCCAACATCTAAGAAGGAAAGGAGCATTGCTTTCCAAGCAACAGAAGAAGAAGAAAAAGCTTCAGGAGGAATGGAGATTATGAGCCTACTAGCCAAGAGATTTTATAAAATGGCTAAGAAGGATTTTAGAAAGAAGGACTCTAGATCAAGAGAAAAGCCAAGGTATGACAAATACAATTCTAAAGAAATTATTTGTTATGGCTGCAGGAAACCAGGACACATTCTGCCTGAGTGTCCAGAAAATCAAAAGAAGGAAAAGAGAAAAGATAAAGAAGAGAAAAGACACTCCAGCAAACCTTCCTCCCACAAACACAAACATAAGGGAAGAGGCTTTGTAGCTGAAACTTGGAGTGAGACAGAATCAGAGTCTTCATCCAGTTCTTCTGAAGATGAAGAAGAATCAAAGAAAAAAGACCAATGCTTGATGTCCATTTATGACTTAAGCAGTGAGTCAGAAAATGCATCATCATCCAGTTCCAGTGATGATGAGGATGATGAAGAAGAAAGAAGCTTCTGCATGATGGCTATCAATGCCTCAGGACACAATTCAGATGAATCAGAATCTGAAGCTGACAGTAATCAGGTAATATCTAACTTTGATTTCAATTCAAATGAATTCAAAGATGAATTCAAAAATCTTTGCTTAGACTTAATTAAATCTGAGAAGGAAATAATCTCTCTCAGAAATAAGTTGGCTGAAATGAACCAACTAAGTGAATAAAATGTCAATCTTAAGAAAGAATTGGCTGCCTCCAGAGAACACATTGTTCTCATTGAGAACAAGTTATCTGAAGCTAAGAAGTTTGAAGAATCCCTCAATGGGAGAAGTATCAAACTGATGGACATCACAAGCACAGTGAATGCCAGACTTAGTGGCAGACGGGGCTTGGGTGCATCATCAAGTGAGCCACATCTTATTAAGAAAAACATTCTTTCTACACCATTAAAATTCATTTCTGCTAAGAGCAAAGAGGCTGTAGAAGTAAGTAAGAATATTTCAAGCAAGAATATTAAGAATAAAGGAATTCTACAGAATTCGTCGAACGGAGCTCAACGAAATCACACGAATTTGTCAAACGGAGATCGATGAACTCTGAAGACAGACCTTTAGTATAGTTATTATTCGAACGGCGCTCGATGAAAGTACTTCACATCATCAAACATCGATCAACGAATTCATCCAAATTTGTCGAACGGAAAATATACTAAAAATCTAAAGAATTCTAATTCTCAATATACTAAAAATCCTTTCACTGAGTGGATAATTCCTCCAAGGAGATATCATCCACAAGGATATAAGGATCAGCCTGAAATATCTTACATTTCTGATTTTTGAGGAAAGACAAAAGGACCCAAGGTAGTTTGGGTCAAGAACAGCTAGATTGTTTTTCTGTTTTTACAGGTACACAGTTATCCAAAAATAAAGGAACAATGGTACTTGGATAGTGGATGCTCAAAGCATATGACAGGAAACAAGGCCAACCTAAGCAATTACAAGGCAAGGCTTGGACCTAAAGTGATCTTTGGAGACTCTAACTGTGGACAGACCAAAGGCTATGGGAAGATCAAAGTTGGAGCAGTCACCTTCAAAGAGGTAGCTTATGTCACAGGTCTGAAGAACAACTTCATCAGCATAAGCCAGTTATGTGATGAAGGTTATCAGGTAACTTTTAACCATTCCTTATGTCTTATTTCTAATAATAAAAACATAAATGTGTTATCTGGTATTAGACATGGAAACATTTATTTAGTCAATTTTGACTCTGCCAATTCAGATATTTGTTCATTTAATTCAATAAGTAAAACAAATGAATTATGGCATAAAAGGCTTGGACATATTAACCTTAGAACTATCTCTAAGCTATCCAAGGACAATCTTGTTAGGGGACTGCCTTCTGGTTCATACAAGAAGGAAGGACTCTGCAGGGCTTGTCAATTAGGAAAGCAAACCAAGAGTAGTTTCAAATCTTTATCCAAGAGTGATTCACCTAGGATTTTGTATTTACTGCATTTGGATCTCTTTGGACCCACTGCAATATAAAGTCTAGGAGGGAAGCATTACTCTCTAGTTATTGTAGATGACTTCTCAAGATTCACTTGGGTGTTCTTTCTTAGGAACAAGTCTGACACCTTCAATGTTCTAACATACTTTCTCAGGTCCATCAAGATTGAGTACTCTACTGCAGTTGCATTGATCAGAAGTGATCATGGCACTGAGTTTGAGTCTCTTATGATGAGAGAATTCTGTGGAAGAGAAGGGATCGGGCAATGTTTCTCCACTCCTAGAACTCCTCAACAAAATGGGGTAGCTTAAAGGAAAAATAGAACCTTAATTGAATCAGCAACTACATTGCTTGCAGATGCTCACTTTTCACTCTCTTTTTGGCAGAGGCAGTGAACACAACAAACTATGTGTTGAACAGGAGTTTGATACATAAACTTAAGGGTAAAACTTCCTATGGATTACTCAAGAATAAAAAGCCTTAGGTTAGCTATTTTAAGATTTTTGGTTGTAAATGCTATGTGCATAACAATGATAAGAAATATCTAAGGAAGTTTGAAGCAAAGGAAGCTGAAGGCATATTCCTTGGATACTCTCTTTCTAGTAAAGCATATAGAGTTTATAACAATTCTACTCTTAAGATAGAGGAGTCCATGCATGTTTCTTTTGATGAAACTAACATGTTACATGAGGAGAGGAATACCACCTCTACCATAAATACTTTGGAGGTACCAACTTTATGTGAAGAGCTCAATAAATTAGATCTACAGAATGAAGAGTCTCTACTTCCATCAATTCAAAGTGCTGAAGACAGTGAAGAAGACAATCCAGAAATTATTGCTGACAGTTCAAATCAAGTGACAACTGAACAAATTCTCCAAGTGGATACCATTGCTGAACCAACTCTAACTGTTGACCACATCACAGTTAGAGATCATCCAATATCTCAAGTCATTGGAGATATTTCAGCAGGTGTTCAAACAAGGCATCAACTACACCAAAATCAGATGCACACTTGTTTCCTATTACAAGTTGAACCTCAATCCATAAAACATGCGAACAAGATCCAAATTGGATTCTTGCAATGCAAGCGGAGCTCAACCAATTTGAAAGGAACAAGGTTTGGGATTTGGTTCCAAGACCAAAGGGTCATCCAATGATTGGCACCAATTGGGTTTTCAGGAACAAGCTTGATGATCAAGGCTTAATAATAAGGAACAAAGCAAGACTAGTAGCTCAAGGATATTCACAGGAAGAAGGAATTGACTATGATCAAACTTTTGCTCCTGTTGCAAGACTTGAAGCTATAAGGATTTTTCTTGCATTTGCTGCATTCAAGAAATTTAAAGTTTATCAAATGGATGTGAAGAGTGCATTCTTAAATGGAGACATCAAAGAAGAAGTCTATGTGGAACAACCACCAGGTTTTATCTCTCCAACTCACTCTTCCTATGTCTTTAAGCTTAATAAAGCTCTCTAAGGTCTCAAGCAAGCTCCTAGAGCATGGTATGAGTCCTTAGTTAATTTTCTTTTAGAGAACAATTTCTGTAGAGGCACTGTTGATAAAACCTTATTTTTCAGGATACATAAAAATCAAACCTTACTAGTTCAAATTTATGTAGATGATATTATTTTTGGCTTTACTGATTCAAATCTATGCAAAAGGTTTTCTAACCTAATGCAATCTAAATTTGAGATGAGTAGTATGGGTAAGTTATCTTACTTCCTTGGTCTTCAAGTGAAGAAAACTCCAAATGGCATATTCATATCCCAATCCAAGTATGCTAAGGAATTAGTAAAAAGGTTTGGTATGTCTGATGCTTCCACCATGAAAACACCCATGCCCTCCAATGCTGTTGTTGAAAATGATGAATCAGGGAAACCTGTTGATCAAAAAGTATATAGAGTAATTATTGGCTCTTTGCTTTATTTAACAGCTAGTAGACCAGACATAGTATTTGCTACATGTATTTATGTTAGGTTCCAAGTTAACCCCAAAGAATCTCACCTAATTTTATTAAAAAGAATTTTGAGATATATAAAGGGTTGCCCAAATCTAGGACTCTGGTATCCAACTGCATCAGAATTTGAATTAACTGGATTCTCAGATTCTGATTATGCTGGATGCAGAGTAGACAGGAAAAGCACATCAAGAACTTGCCAGTTTCTTGGTGATAGGCTTGTGTCTTGGTTTTGTAAGAAATAGACATCTGTGTCCACATCAACAGCTGAAGCAGAATATATTGCTGCAGGCAGTTGCTGCTCACAGATAACGTGGATACAAAATCAACTTCTAGATTATGGTATCAACTTAAATAAATCAATCATATTTTGTGACAATACTAGTGCAATATCTATAGCACAAAATCCAGTTCTCCATAGTATGACTAAATACATAGAAATTAGGAACCACTTTATCAGAGATAATGTGGATAAAAATAAAATTTGCCTACAATTCATTTCTATTGATTTACAAAGGGTTGATATTTTCACAAAACCCTTGGATAAAAAGAAACATATTTTCTTTATAAATCAGCTAGAAATGATAGATGGAGATTCAATCAATTAAAAACTAAATTTTCTACTTATCCTCTATTTCCTTATAATATCAAACTAAATTTTCTTTTTATAGTGTGCCTAAAGAAATTGCTTCTCCTTCCAGTGCCTTTGCACTTGACCTCTTTTATTTATTTTTGCAGGAACATTGGCAATCAGATTCTAAAATTGCATCCTTCCCTTCTTCCTCTTCAAATGTCCCTTCTTCTAGGGGCCTAGCTTCAGGCCTTCCTGAAACTAGGCAGGGGGAGATGTTTCATGAAGAAGCTCCTTTTTGATAGGGGGAGAGGATTTATGAAGCAGGGGTAGATGTTTCATGAAGAAGCTCCTTTTTGACAGGGGGAGATGCTTTATGAAGCAGGGGGAGATGTTTCATGAAGAAGCTCCAGTTTCAGGGGAAGATATTTTATGAAGAAGCTCTATAATGCAACTTCAGATGCAATTTTTGCTCCAGTTAATGCAGATGCAGATACAAATTCGATTCCAGTTATTGCTACATCTCATATAAACAAAGCAAAAGCTGAAGGCAAGGATTTCATTCAGTTCTTTACAATGTCAGAATTCAGAAAGCAAGAATTTCAAAGGCAAATCACATTCAAGCCTCCTTCAGAGAAAATCAAAAGGTTCTGATTATTTGTTTTTATTATTTCTGTTCTCAATGTAAAATTTCAAAACTCAGAGTATCATATTTTATATCTGCTGAAATGTTTAAAATTTGTCAGATATATATGCTCTGTTGTTTTATTGTTTGTTTTATTATTTGAATTTTGTCAAATAGTGTCCTAACCCAAATTGTTGAAACCGATTTCTCGGTCTCTTGTGGAGTTCGGGGCCCTCAGCAAGCTGAGGGGCGACCAACACTTACTCCCCCCAAGGGAGAGCTCTATGTTGAAGGTTGAGGAACTAAGGACTAGACCAAGGGCTTAGTTGGGTGGTCCCGCCACATACCCGGAAGTCCCCTAGGAACTTCCCCTCCCAAGCCACTACTAAGCTTGGGCACCACTGGAGAATCTCCTCACCCCCTAGAGAGATTTGGGGAGGGAGAGAGAGAGAGAGAGAGAGGGAGAGAGCTAGCCCCAGGATAAGCTTGCTTCCAAATGGTGCCCCCTTAGTCCTATTTATAGAATTTCTGAACTTGGGCTGCAAATAGCCAAAAACCGGCCTGCGGAATTACCAAAATACCCTCGAAAATGGCTGCGGATAGCCAAATCACGCTGTTCTGGAGTGCTAAACGCAGACAAACCCCTCCCCCCCGGGATTGGGCGAGAGGGGTTACCTTGCGGGGCTCGGCGAGCCCCCTAACTAGGGCTGGGCGAGACCCAGCCAGGGTCGACCCCCCCTACTGGTCTCGCCCCCCTTACCGGGGCGGGGGCGAGGGGGGGCCGAAGGCCTCCTCACCTCGCCCCCTGCTGGGGCTGGGCGAGACCTAGCCAGGGCGGCCCACTGCTGGTCTCACCCCCTTGCTGGGGCAGGGGCGAGGGGGGGGGGGGGCAGAGTCCTCCTCCCCTCGCCCCCCTGCTGGGGCTGGGCGAGACCCAGCCAGGGTGGCCCCCTGCTGGTCTCGCCCCCTTGCTGGGAAGGTGCGAGGGGGGGGGGGGGGGGGGGGGCAGAGGCCTCCTGCCCTCGCCCCCTGTTGAGGCTGGGCGAGACCCAGCCAGGGCGGCCCCCTGCTAGTCTCGCCCCCTGCTGCTGGGGCGGGGGCGAGAGGAGCTCGCCTCCTTTGGGGTCTTGCCCCCTACTGCTGGGGGCGCGGGTGGGAGAGGAGCTCGCCCCCACTGGAGTCTCTCCCCCTACTGCTAGGGGCACGGGGGCAAGAGGAGCTCGCCTCCCTTGGGGTCTCGCCCCCTACTGCTGGGGGCGCGGGGGAGAGAGGAGCTCACCTCCCTTGGGGTCTCGCCCACTACTGCTGGGGGCGCAGGGGCGAGAGGAGCTCGCCCCCCTTGGGGTCTCGCCCCCTACTGCTGGGGGCTCATGGGCGAGAGGAACTCGCCTCCCTTGGGGTCTCGCCCCTACTGTTGGGGGTGCGAGGGCGAGAGGAGCTCGCCCACTTGGGGTCTACCCCCTACTGCTGGGGGCGTGGGGGCGAGAGGAGCTCGCCTCCCTTGGGGTCTTGCCCCCTACTGCTGGGGGCGCGGGGGAGAGAGGAGCTCTCACCCCTTAGGGTCTTGCCCCCTACTGCTGGGGGTGCGGGGGCGAGAGGAGCTCGCCCCCCTTGGGGTCTCGCCCCCTACTATTAGGGGTGCGGGGGGCAAGAGGAGCTTGCCCCCCTGCTGAGGGCGGGGGTGAGAGGAGCTCGCCCCCCTGCATGGGATCTCGCCCCCTCCTGCTGGGGGCGTGGGGGCGAGGGGAGCTCGCCCGATATATGGATGGGCGAGCGGGAGGTCTCTGCCTCCACCGCTCGTCCCCTTTCTCCCTGCCTGCGACCATTCTGCCAACTAATGTTCTAAGAGGCCCTTCCGTCTCGGGAGTGCACTTCGGCGAATATGGGGGTTGTATATAATCCCCGCTCTTTTCGAGCGAGGTACAAGCTCGAAAAGAAAAGTCCAACCTCATATATTCGGCGAGTGTCGCTGGAAATCCGACTAACGGAGCTGCCTCGAGAATAAACATATGGCCTCCGCAAAAGGGCCTTCCTACCCTGCTGGCTAGCGAGAGCCTGGCTAGCGGAGCCATCTTAGAGGAAAAACACTTAGCCTCCCTGAGAGGCCTTCCTACCTTACCGGCTAGCGAGAGCCCGGCTAGCGGAGCCACCTCGGGGAAAAAACACTTAGCCTCCCCGAGAGGCCTCCCCACCTCGCCGGCTAACAAGAGCCCGGCTAGCGGAGCCACCTCAGGGGAAAAACACTTAGAGAACTTTCAGCCACCGAGCGGTTCCCGGCACTGCCAGCTAGGTGGGAGCCTGGTCAGCGGGCCCGCATTGGGGCTAAGTTTGAGAACTTCCTGCCCCCGAGCGGTTCCCAGCCCTGCCAGCTTGGTGGGAGCCTAGTCAGCGGGCCAGCATCGGGGCTGAGCTTTGGATCTGTGAAACCTACCACCGAGTGAGCCTACGGACCTGCCAGCTAAATAAGAGCCTGGTCAGCGGGTCTGCTCGGGGCCAACCTTTGAAAACTTAGAACCTGCCGCCGAGTGAGCATTCGGACCTGCCAGCTAGATGAGAGCCTGGTCAGCGGGTCTGCTCGGGGCCAACCTTTGAAAACTAAGAACCTGCCGCCGAGTGAGCCTTCGGACCCGCCAGCTAGAAGAGAGCCTAGTCAGCGGGTCTGCTCGGGGCCAACCTTTGAAAACTTAGAACCTGCCGCCGAGTGAGACTTCAGACCTGCTAGCTAGATGAGAGCCTGGTCAGCGGGTCTGCTCGGGGCCAACCTTTGAAAACTTAGAACCTGCCGCCGAGTGAGCCTTCGGACCCGCCAGCTAGATGAGAGCCTGGTCAGCGGGTCTGCTCGGGGCCAACCTTGAGAACTTCCAGCCACCAAGCGGCTCCCGGCCCTGCCAGCTTGGTTTTGGAGCCTGGTCAGCGGGCCAGCATCCGAGAGGAACATCACTTACCCGCCCTGGGAGGTCAACCTGGCCTACCGGCTAGTGAGAGCCCGGTCAGCGGAACCATCTGAGGGGAACATCACTTACCCGCCCTGGGAGGTCGACCTGGCCTGCCGGCTAGTGAGAGTCCGGTCAGCAGAACCATACGAGGCTAAGATCGACACAATCTAGGAGCAAAGCTCAACTAGAGGTGGATACAAGGTCGACACCTTCTAGGAGCCGAGCTCTACTAGTGGTGGACATAAGGTTGACACCTTCTAGGAGCCGAGCTCTACTAGTGGTGGACATAAGGTCGACACCTTCTAGGAGCCGAGCTCTACTAGTGGTGGACATAAGGTCGACACCTTGTAGGAGCCGAGCTCTACTACTGGTGGACATAAGGTCGACACCATCTAGGAGCCGAGCTCTACTAGTGGTGGACATAAGGTCGACACCTTCTAGGAGCCAAGCTCTACTAGTGGTGGACATAAGGTCGACACCTTCTAGGAGCCGAGCTATACTAGTGGTGGACATAAGGTCGACACCTTCTAGGAGTCGAGCTCTACTAGTGGTGGACATAAGGTCGACACCTTCTAGGATCCGAGCTCTACTAGTGGTGGACATAAGGTCGACCCCTTCTAGGAGCCGAGCTCTACTAGTGGTGGACATAAGGTCGACACCTTCTAGGAGCGGAGCTCTACTAGTGGTGGACATAAGGTCGGCACCTTCTAGGAGCCGAGCTCTACTAGTGGTGGACATAAGGTCGACACCTTCTAGGATCCGAGCTCTACTAGTGGTGGACATAAGGTCGACACCTTCTAGGAGCTGAGCTCTACTAGTGGTGGACATAAGGTCGACACCTTCTCGGAGCCGAGCTCTACTAGTGGTGGACATAAGGTTGACACCTTCTAGGAGCCGAGCTCTACTAGTGGTGGACATAAGGTCGACATCTTCTAGGAGCCGAGCTCTTCTAGTGGTGGACATAAGGTCGACACCTTCTAGGAGCCGAGCTCTAATAGTGGTGGACATAAAGTCGACACCTTCTAGGAGCCGAGCTCTACTAGTGGTGGACATAAGGTCGACACCTTCTAGGAGCCGAGCTCTACTAGTTGTGGACATAAGGTCGATACCTTCTAGGAGCCGAGCTCTACTATTGGTGGACATAAGTTCGACACCTTCTAGGAGCCGAGCTCTACTAGTGGTGGACATAAGGTCGACACATTCTAGGAGCCGAGCTCTACTAGTGGTGGACATAAGGTCGACACCTTCTAGGAGTCGAGCTCTACTAGTAGTGGACATAAGGTCGACACCTTCTAGGAGCCGAGCTCTACTAGTGGTGGACATAAGGTCGACACCTTCTAGGAGCCGAGCTCTACTAGTGGTGTACATAGGGTCGACACCTTCTAGGAGCCGAGCTCTACTAGTGGTGGACATAAGGTCGACACCTTCTAGGAGCCGAGCTCTACTAGTGGTGGACATAAGGTCGACACCTTCTAGGAGCCGAGCTCTACTAGTGGTGGACATAAGGTCGACACCTTCTAGGAGCCGACCTCTACTAGTGGTGGACATAAGGTTGACACCTTCTAGGAGCCGAGCTCTACTAGTGGTGGACATAAGGTCGACACCTTCTAGGAGCCGAGCTCTACTAGTGGTGGACATAAGGTCGACACCTTCTAGGAGCCGAGCTCTACTAGTGGTGGACATAAGGTCGACACCTTCTAGGAGCCGAGCTCTACTAGTGGTGGACATAAGGTCGACACCTTCTAGGAGCCTAGCTCTACTAGTGGTGGACATAAGGTCGACACCTTCTAGGAGCCGAGCTCTACTAGTGGTGGACATAAGGTCGACACCTTCTAGGAGCCGAGCTCTAGTAGTGGTGGACATAAGGTCGACACCTTCTAGGAGCCGAACTCTACTAGTGGTGGACATAAGGTCAACACCTTCTAGGAGCCGAGCTCTACTAGTGGTGGATTATTTTCCTTCCTGCCCCGAGCGGTTCCCGGCCCTGCCAGCTAGGTGGGAGCCTGGTCAGCGGGCCAGCATCGGGGCTAAGCATTTTTTTTTGAAAAACTTTCATTATATTAACCATTCGGTTACATGTGGGAAAAACTAGGCATGGAAACGAAACATTGCATTACATGAACTTAGGGATAGGAAAGAAAACTAAGCATGGAAACTGGACTGAGTCCCCCACTCCCAGGCCTGGTCTTCCTCGACTTCTTCTGGTAGTTTCTGCTGCTGCCTTGGACCCGTCGCATCCTTCATTTCCAAGAACTCAGGGCAGGTGGACGTCGCGTGACCCTCCCCACCATGGAAGTCGTAGTAGGGTAACTCCACTGGGACACCCCTTCTTCCTCCCGTGCGGTTCCTTCTTCTTCTTTGGCCGATCGCCACGATTTGTTGAGGTGGTGGAGAGGGTGCGTTTGGTCCCTGCCTCCACCTCGGGCGGTTCGATATTTTCCTTTTGAAGCCTCTCCTTCCTTGCTCTCGCGGAGTCGAATTGGTGGCCTCTGCGCTCACCGGGCTATTGGGTAGCCGCCACCCGGGGTGGTCTCGCCCACCAACATTCTGACTCCTTTTGGGGTGGGGCGTGTGGCGGCCGGGTGCCTCCCCACCCGCCCCCTTTTGGGGCTGGGCTAGACGATCCGTGGCGAGCTGGGAAGGTGCCTCCCTCTTGAGCTCGCCCCCCTACAGGGGCAGGGAGAGATGGGAGGGCGCCTCCCTCCTGAGCTCGCCCCCTTGCAGGGGTGGGGCGAGCTGGGAGGGCGCCTCCCTCCTGAGCTCGCCCCCTTGCAGGGGCGGGGCGAGCTGGGAGGGCGCCTCCTTCTTGAGCTCGTTCCCTTGTAGAGGCGGGGCGAGCTGGGAGGGAGCCTCCCTCCTGAGCTCGCCCACTTGGGGATGGGCGAGTAGGGGTATGGCACCTCCCCACTCCCCCCCCCCACCGATACCTCCTACCTGGACTGTGGGCCGGGTGTTCCCTCGCCCACCTGCTGCGTCAGGACCTCCGGACAATCTCTCCTTCTTCCTTCGACTATCATGGAGAAAGCAACCGGGAAGGTCTGCAAGACCTCTTGCCTGAAATTATCGAACATCTCCAACGTCACCCCAGCCACCGGGGGTTGCGAGTGACCCTGGCTGGAACTTCCTCCACCTCCATCCATGGAGCTCATCTTGAGAGTTTCTTGAATCGGTCACACTCCACGCTCACCGCACCATAATGTTGAAACCGATTTCTCGGTCTCTTGTGGAGTTCGGGGCCCTCAGCAAGCTGAGGGGCGACCAACACTTACTCCCCCCCAAGGGAGAGCTCTAGGTTGAAGGTTGAGGAACAAAGGACTAGACCAAGGGCTTAGTGGGGAGGTCCCGCCACATACCCAGAAGTCCCCTAGGAACTTTCCCTCCCAAGTCACTACTAAGCTTGGGCACCACTGGAGACTCTCCTCACCCCCTAGAGAGATTTCGGTAGGGAGAGAGAGAGAGAGGGAGAGAGCTAGCCCCATGAAAAGCTTGCTTCCAAAGGGTGCCCCCTTGGTCCTATTTATAGGATTTCTGAACTTGGGCTGCAAATAGCTAAAAACCGGCCAGCAGAGTTACCAAAATACCCTCGGAAATGGCTGTGGATAGCCAAATCCCGCTGTTCTGGAGTGATAAACGCAGACCAACCCCTCCCCCCGTGATTGGGCGAGAGGGGTTACCTCGCGGGGCTCGGCGAGACCAAGCCAGGGTCGACCCCCCTGCTGGTCTCGCCCCCCTTATCGGGGCGGGGGCGAGGGGGGGCCGAAGGCCTCCTCCCCTCGCCCCCTACTGGGGCTGGGCGAGACCTAGCCAGGGCGGCCCCCTGCTGGTCTCGTACCCTTGCTGGGGCAGGGGCGAGGGGGGGGGGGGGGGCAGAGGCCTCCTCCCCTCGCCCCCCTATTGGGGCTGGGCGAGACCCTGCCAGGGAGGCCACCTGCTGCTCTCGCCCCCTTGCTGGGGCAGGGGCGAGGGGGGGCCAGAGGACTCCTCCCCTCACCCCCCCTGCTGGGGCTGGGCGAGACCCAGCCAGGGCGCCCCCCTGCTGGTCTCGCCCCCTGCTGCTGGGGCGGGGGCGAGAGGAGCTCGCCTCCCTTGGGGTCTCTCCCCCTACTACTGGGGGCGCGGGGGCGAGAGGAGCTCGCCCCCCCTGGGGTCTCGCACCCTACTACTGGGGGCGCGGGGGCGAGAGGAGCTCGCCTCCCTTGGGGTCTCGCCCCCTACTGCTGGGCGCGCGGGGGCGAGAAGAGCTCGCCTCCCTTGGGGTCTCGCCCCTACTGCTGGGGGTGCGGGGGCGAGAGGAGCTCGCCCCCCTTGGGGTCTCGCCCCCTACTGCTGGGGGCGTGGGGGCGAGAGGAGCTCGCCCACCTTGGGGTCTCGCCCCCTACTGCTGGGGGCACGGGGGCGAGAGGAGATCGCCCCCCTTAGGGTCTCGCCCCCTACTGCTGGGGGCGCGGGGGCGAGAGGAGCTTGCCTCCCTTGGGGTCTCGCCCCCTACTGCTGGGGGTGCGGGGGCGAGAGGAGCTCGCCCCCCTTGGGGTCTCGCCCCCTACTGCTGGGGGCGCGGGGGCGAGAGGAGCTCGCCCCCCTTGGGGTCTCGCCTCCTACTGTTGGGGGCACATGGGCGAGAGGAGTTCGCCCTCCTGCTGAGGGCGGGGGCGAGAGGAGCTCGCCCCCCTGTCTGGGATCTCGCTCCCTCCTGCTGGGGGCGTGGGGGCAAGGGGAGCTCGCCCCCCTATAATGGCTGGGCGAGCGGGAGGTCTCTGCCTCCACCGCTCGTCCCCTTTCTCCCTGCCTGGGACCATTCCGCCAACTAATGTTCTAAGAGGCCCTTCTGTCTCGGGAGTGCACTTCGGCGAATATGGGGGTTGTACACAAATATGGGGAGATTGTTGGAACAACCCAATTACTGATTTGGGCTAGGATCACTATCTGTTGACTAGGGCTAAGTTGACCCCAATGTATAGTCTAAGGGTCAAGGTTTTAGGTTGCTAGAACTTAAGGAAAAGATCAGTTTCTGCATTCGACGAACTCCAAACTGCGTTCGACGAAATCCTTTCTGAGTTTGACAAAATGTCGTGCTTCTGTTCGATGAATCAAGTTATCCAGCCAGTCCAGCAGTTTTATTTCTGCATTCGAAGAACTTCAATATGTGTTTGACGATCTTGCTAAGTCTCAGCGGTCGACGATCTTGCGAAGTCTCAGCTGTCGACGATCTTGCAAAGTCTCAGCGGTCGACGATCTTGCCAAATCTCAGCGGTCGATGATCTTGCCAAGTCTCAGCGGTCGACGATCTTGCGCAGTCTCAGCGATCGACGAACCTGCCAAATCTCAGCAGTTGACAAACTTCCCAAGACTCAGCTTTAGTTCGACAAACTCAATCTTCAAGTCGTTTCTTCAGCAAGTTTATCAGATTCTAGCTCAGGTTGATGAGCTTCAACTTGAGATCGATGAACTCCAGTCTGTGTTCGACGAATCATGAACAGATGCTCAGTTCGAAGAACTTCAACCTTGAGATCGACAAACTCCTATTTCAGTTCGACGATTTTTTCTTCTTAAAGCTTGATGAATCCTGAAGATCAATTATATTATTCTCTGAACTCAGATCGACTATAGCAACGGATCTATTCAAGGTTTTGGGACTTATTATAATCAAATAAAGCAAGATTTCTGCCTTACTTAATATATTACTTTCTATTCCCGTCTCCCAAGAGTAAGTAGCCATTGACATTTAATGGAAAAGGAATATTTCATGGAAAAGGAATTAAGTACTCTGCAGAATCAATTTGGTTTCCTTTGCAGTTCCAAGAAGGATTTAATCCTGATTATTCTATTCCTTATTTAGTGGATTTGAATTTCAAATCAGAATATATTATCTAAGAAAAAGGATATAGAAGAAAGTGAAGAGAGAGAGAGAGCAGACAGAAGAGTGATACACGATTTTCTAATACAACAAAAAATATACACAGAGATAATCTTCCTCAAGCAGCACACATTTTCATTCTTTGAGAACATCAACACCTTCTCTCAGTTTTCAGCTGCTAGTTCAAATCTGCAAAGAGCAACAACAAATCTGAGAAACTTTGTCTCTCAGATTCACTAGCTATCAGGAAGATATTTCAATCAAGAGAAAGCTTCACCACCAACTGTCAATCATCACTATCAGACAGGGGGAGCTTTATATCAACACAATCCACTAGTCTTATCTCAGATTATTGACAGAGAAGAACTTCATAAACCCTCTTTTTCCCATCTTGTACAAGGTTCTAACTCCCTTCAAAAGTTAACTATTTGGTGGCAGGGCACCTGAGCAAAAACCTGTAGTTGGTGTTTTGGGTACCTGATCAAAAATCCAGTGGTGGTAGGGCACCTGATCAAAAACTTGTAGTGGATTCCTACCAAGTGTGGTAGAAGAGTGGTTATACCTAGGTTGATTGGGGAACCACTATAGATCCTTGTATCCTCTATGTTTGTGTTTATTCTTCTGTGCTGTGCTGTGTGATTTCTTTATTTTGTTTTTATAACTCACTTTGTTATACACATATAAATATCACTATTTTAATTCCGCTATAAAAATAAGTTAAAAGTTTTTAATACTCTATTCACCCCCCCCCCCCCCCCCTCTAGAGTAAATCTAAGATCTAACCTCACTTTCAGCATGATCTGAACTACCTAGTGCATGACTTGAAGTAGGGAGCAGTGGTCTTCACCCTGAAGAACTGGAGGCATTACTTATACGACATCCACTTAAAAATGTTTTCAGATCACAAGAATCTGAAATACATACACACCTAGAAGAATTTTAACCTGAGGCCATGGTGGTGGCTAGAGTTCCTATGCGATTATGACTTTACACTATACTACCACCCCGGGAAGGCAAACTCAGTGGCTGATGCACTGAGCAGGAGAGCACCAGCATCCAGCCTAGAGTGCCTCTTGAGGGCCATGGAGTTGGACAGGTTGCTGGAGGAGATAGAGATTACACTTGTTTTTAAAGCTTGTCCTGATGTCTAAACTAAGTACCTACATACCATGAGCATTGTATGTGATATTTATGATCAGATCTGAGCTGAGTAGAGGAAGGATGCTGCTTTGGACCCTATATTCTGAGCTCTGGAGGATGGTTCTGCCGAGAACACACTATATGATGACCTTATTCTTTTCCATGGACAGTTATATATTTCTGCAGGTGGTGGGATCCATGATGACATACTGAGAGAGGCACATTGCACCAAGTATTTGGTGCATCCCGGGATCACCAAGATGCTTGCAGACCTGCGGAGGACGATGTTCTATCTTGGGATGAAGAGGCATATCATTCATTTTGTTACTCACCGCGAGACCTACCGGCGAGTAAAGGCGAAGTGTAAGAGTCTCGGGGGAATATTACAGCCTTTGCCAGTGCCTGAGTAGAAATTTGTGGACATTTCAATAGATTTTGTGCATGGTCTACTGATATATGTATTTTATATATTGTTTTCACCCTGTTGTTCTTATTGTTTTCTCCCATTTCTGAGCTAGATGCGTAGAATTATCATTCATATGATATATATTACTCATCTGGGTTGTTGGGATGATTTCTTTATACATGTGTGGATTTGTGTGCCTGTTTAGGGGAGGTTATGCTTAATTTGGTTAACACACGCTCATGCAGAATTTTTGTGCCCGCATGCACCTCTTTCTCCCATAGTACAGTAGTTTTATATTAATCTGAATTTGTGTGAGCATCATTTTTGCATATGCGTGCATGCATGTGCATTTGTGCGTGCACGGTAGTTTTGCATTTTTCATGCAGTTTGGGTCAATCTGAATTTATGCGTGCAAAATTTCCACTCACACATACACACAAGTGCAGTTGTGTATGTGCATATGTGCAATTGCACATGCGCGGACCTGGGCGCCCAGATTTCTCTACGTTTTTAACTCACACAAGCAAATACATTTTGCGGCGCACATGTGTGCACCCTATTTTCTATATATCATTGTTTTTGCGATTTTAGTTGGACCATAGTCCAGAGAGCACCATTTTTTAGGTCACAAGCTTGTCAAGAGATTAGGGGATTCACCCATTTGTCACCTTCAACCTCCCCAAGCATTCCAAAGATGTTGAGGATGATTTCCAAGGTGCCGTTGGAGTTCCAATCGGGTATACCTAGTGTTGAGGTGAGCAAAACCTGGAAGAAGATGCGTTAGGAGGAGGTGATAGCTTCTCCCGTATCATGGAAAAGGCCAAGGAGGAAGTGGAAGAGTTAGTGGACCAAGCCGTGTTCCCCTACGAGTCTGAGGAGACTAGACTTCTGCTCCCTTCGTGCTAGGGATTGGTAACTTGTATCTTATCTCTCTCTTTTGAAGTATTTCTAATCCTTATGCAGTATATTCTAAAGCATCTACACATCACGACCATTAGGTGTAGATGTTCATAGGCTTACTTTTGTGGATTGTTTGAAGTAGATTATGTTTTAATGATTTTCTCCATGTTCGTGTTGAGATGTTAATTGTATGTGAATGTGTTGATGGTTGATTTGTGATTGCGATTGTGTGCTAGTGAGAGTCGAACTACGTTGTTGTTGAGCTATACACAAGTCGATGTGAGCGAGAGGTTGGCCTTTGCTTTTGCAAGGTGCAATGTGTGCGAAGCAGAGGAGTGTGACCCGCAGAGGAGCAAAGAGGTGAAGGTGACCCTCATTGGTGAAAGTGAGTGCAAAGCGAAAGTCGACAACCCGCGGAAGTGCAAGGCAGTGTCGAAGACCCGCATAGTTAATTTAGTTATTCCTTTATTAAATTAGTATTAGGCAAAATTGAATCCCCCGTTAAAACACCTACTAAAGACTTCAACCTCAAATCTTTCTCGTAAGAAAACTCCACCCCGCCATGTTCCACATGAGATCTATACTCGGGGGGGGGGGGGGGGGGTAACTCCTCATTTAATAATTACTTGACGACATCGGTACTCTTATCATGGTCGTATCAAGTTTTGGGCGTCATTACCTGGGAACACAGCACATGTGAGTATCTTGAGAGAGAGTCGAAAAATAAAGATATTTTTCCATTTGTATATTGCGCTTATTATAATTTTTTTGCCTTTTGATTTTTCAGTTTTTGAAAATTTAGGAATTGATATTTTCTTCTTTTTATTTCTTTTCCCTTGTAAATTCGTTTTGAAGTATTTCTAAATCTAGGCTTTCACTGATTTCATTTCTATATCATGCATAATGACTCTTTATTCTACTTATGTTATTGTTGAATCCTTTCTGCACCAATATGTATTCTTACCCATAATATAAGTGGTGTTAAGCTTATAATCATTCTAGTGACGATTGTCATATAGGAAGCAGTGGTTATAATCTGTATGGCTCATCGTATGGGGTATCCAGATCTTCATACAATGAACCTACCTATTATAATGATGCGCCTCCAATGCGAGCATCGCCTTCACTCGGTGGTGTGGACTTTTTGTGTCCAAGACCTACTGGGAAGCGATGTTTGTTCTGTTAGAGTTTTGATCACGCTCCGAAGGATTGTGAAAAATTTAAATTGCAAATGGAGGATGAAGATAAGCCAACGCTTATCGCCATCACACCATTCCCATATTTCACTGCTCCTTCCATCATTGATGAAATATACATTATGCCCATGTGTCCTTGTGGGAGGACAGCGGATGTATCTACTAGCAAGGTTGTTGATCAATACGATGACATATTGGAGTTTTCTTCCTTTATAGTGTCTTCGCTGCCTTTGGATTCAGCGTCTGAGAATATATATTGTCTTTTATCTGATTCTACCATGAACCTATATATCCTCAAATTTTTTGTAGTATCAGTATGCATGTATCTTCTATTCTTATTGTTGATTGCTTAGATGTGCACGACGAGCCTATGGAGATGTGCTTAGTTGCATTGAGGATGATATTTTCCCTAGTAATGAGGTTTATACCTCATCACCGGAGGAGAAAGTGCAACTCATCACCGAAGTTCCTTGCAACTCATCTTTTTCTATAGTAATTTTATCACGGTCAGCAGTGATTAAATGATGAAACCTGATGGGAGTGACACTGAGATCACTCCCTCTATTTTTGACTCTTTTAGTTCTTCCTCCATTTGATTTCCTGACCCCCTTCTTATTCCACTAATGCTTTCATTGATAACTTCACTTTAATGTCTAATGATTATGTTTCTAGTGAGTTAATGTAGGTTGTCCATGTAGAAACTAGACTCGAATTGCTAAGTATTGAGGAGAACATGCTCTTGTGTGAGGTGGATAAAATCCCCTCACCGGATGATATTCAAAATGATATTTCTCTTCCTTGTGCCATTCGTGATTTTAATAAGTTTATTCTTCCTCCTCCCCTTGCTGTTAAATTTAATGTTATTTCTTGTATGCCCCTGCATGACTTTGAGTTTATTGACCCATTTTTGGGTAATCTTGAAGTGCAATCCTAGCATGGAAAGCATAGGGCAGTGACATAACACATTGCTTATTCCACCCCAGCATCACTGCTTGTGTTTCCCATGAGGGATTGGGTGCATGGTGGCAAGAGATTCTTCTTTGATGAGGTGTTATTAGAGGAGAAGAAGAGATCAAAAAAGGAAGAAATCTAGGGATGGAGGACCATCATACCTACTATCCACCTCTACTACTTGGTCTCCAGACCATTTTTGTTTATTTCCAGTTACTATTTCAAATCAGCGCATAGTTGATTATTCGGATGAGTGTGCATTTGTAGTAATTAGGATTTTCAGACATTTTTAGTTTTAGACTTATATGTGCTAGACAATTATATAATTGCATAATACAGGTAATTGGTCCAGCTTAAGGATGATAAACAAAGCGCTCTTGGGAGGCACCCCATGATTTTCTGTGTTTTTAGTATTTATCTATTTTTCTTATTTTGTTAGCACTAATCCTCGTGCAGGATTCGGTTGGGGCGTGCATTTTTGTTGGAACAAGCTTGGGCCAGGAGCACACTCTTGATCGTAAATTCATATTTCATACTGCCATGAAATTCCCAATTCTCGGGCATTAGGTAACAAATATTTATCCATCCTTGTATTTCAATTCTCATTTCTATTGAGGGCAATGCATATTTTAAGTCTGGGGGGTAGATAGTGTTACCCATTTGTTCACTTATTCACTTATTCTGCATTCCATTAGCATTTATTTTTCATAATTGTGCTCCTTTTTTATCTTCACTCAGGTGCATTCATTCCAGCACCCCACACGTTTAGTAGCCAAATAATTATCCATCCTCAGGTTTTCTTACTCTTCCTATAAGTGTTAGATTAGTCTAAATTACTTTTAGAATATGATTATGGGAGTGTATAATGACTCATGCAGTGTTCCTAGTTATGTGCACATGTTTGTAATAGGAATTCTTGCTAGATTTAACTTCTTTATATGCTTCTAATGTTATACTTTTCTACTTTGTATCTATGATATATATCCATGTCAAGTTTGAAAGCGAGTTCATCTGCAAATCAACATAGGAATGTGTGTAGCAAGCCACTAGTTGGGCATTCTCTGACTTTAATGAAAGGGTATCCTTTCTCAGTGTCTAGAACTTTCCCTAGCGACTCTCGAAGCATAGGCATATGCTAGTTTATTTTTGTTAATATGATGTAGGCCTTTTATTGGATAGATTGAGCCTTTGGATCCGTACCAATACGATTCTACCATTGTATACACAATTTGGGCCTTACGCCAATCATTTGTTTCACCCCCGCCTCATAATCACCAATGCCTAAAGGATCAACCTAATCTCACTCTTAGATTAGAGCTTAAATTCTAAATTTGATTTTCTACTTGTGGTCTTAAGTTGAAATGTTGTGATTTGGTGTGCATTTAAAAGCTTATCTTTTGGGTATTTTTCAAAAAGCTTCAGAGGATATCATTTGAAAAAGAAAAAAAATAAAATGAAATTAGAAAAAGAATTTTTAAAAAAAAAATGAATGGAGAGTTAGTGTTTGGCCAATATTGTAGTGTCCCCATATGTAAAAATCCAAGTCTGGGGGTGTCACTTCCCAATTCTTATCTTTGATAGGTTGATTTTGATGCTAGCTCTATTATTAGTTTAAGTGTGATTAAGCCTTCATATTTATCTTTGATTCACCTCACCTTAAACCCAATTCTAATATTTCATCCTCACTCTAAGTCCTATTGATTAAGATAAATAGAATTAGACAACGTCGTGGAGAGAGTGTGACTGGGCAAGCCTATGACCATTGACATTGATGAATTTCTTTGGAGTCTACCGCGTAGTCTTAGGAGGAGAATGCTAAGCTCAGTGGCGTTGCTATTTTCTTTCTACGCAATGTCTAGGATGATTCATATTTCTTATTTAGAAGTGGATATAACATATTGATATTTTGTTTTGAAAAGTATAGATATTTAGTATATATAGAAGGTAATCCTAATTTTCTTCCTATTGCATCTTGAGCATAGAACTTCTATGTATACTCCCTATTTTTAGTTTCTAATTGATAGTTTAGACTCATCTAATACCCGCGAGGAGAGTGGTTTGCTCGGGATGAGCAATAATTCAAGTCTGGGGTATTTGATACATGTATTTTATATACTATTTTCACCCAATTGTTCTTATCATTTTCTACCATTTATGTGCTAGATGTGTAGAATTATCATTCATATTGATATATATTACTCATCTGGGCTATTGGGATGATTTGTTTGTACAAGTGTTGATTTTTGTGCATGTTTAGGGGAGGTAATGTTCAATTTGGCTCACGCACACACATGCTGAATTTTTCGCATGTGTGTGCACCTCTTTCTCCCCTAACACAATAGTTTAATGTCAATCTGAATTAGTGTGTGCGTCATTTTTGCACGTGTGTGTGCGCATGTGCATTTGCACATGTGCGGTCATTTTTGTGCTTTTCATGTAGTTTGGGTTGATCTGAATTTGTGTGTGCAGAATTTTCACACACGTGTGTGCACACATATAATTGCATGGGTGTGGACCTGGGTGCCCAGATTTCTCTGCATTTTTAACTCACGCATGTGCATGCATTTTGCGATATACGCGTGTGCGTCCTATTTTCTTTATATCACTATTTTCATGATTTCTGTGGGATTGCAGTCCGAAGAACACCGTTTGTAGGTCACAAACTTACCGAGAGCTTAGGGGATTCTCCATTTTGTCTCCTTCAACCTCCCCAAGCATTTTAAAGGTATAGAAGGCGATTTCCAAGGTGCCACTAGAGTTCAAAGATGGAATACCTAGTGTCGAGGCGAACAAAACCCAAAAGAAGGTGCATTAGGATGGGTGATAGCTTCTTATGTATCATGGACAAGGCCAAGGAGGAAGAGGAAGAGTTGGTGGACCAAGTTGTGCTCCCTTACGAGTGCGAGGAGACTAGACCTCTGCTCCCTCCATGCTAGGGATTGGTAACTTGTATATTGTCTCTCTCTTTTGAAGTATTCATAATCTTTATGCGGTATATTATAAAGCATCTACACACCATGACCATTGGGTGTAGATGTTTATAGGTATACTTACTTTTGTGGATGGTTTGAAGTAGATTATGTTTTAATGATTTTCTCCATGTTCATGTTGAGATGTTGATTGAATGTGAATGTGTTTATGGTTTCTTTGTGATTGCAATTGTGTACTAGTGATAGTCGGGCTACATTGCGATTAAGCTAGACATGACCTGGTGTGAGTGAGAGGTTGGCCTATGCATTTATATGGCACAATGTGTGTGAAATGGAGGAGTACAACACACGGTGGAGTGAAGAGGTGAAGGCAATCCTCATTGGTTAAACTGATTGAGAAGTAGAGGTCAGAGACCCGCGAAAGTGTGAAGTAGTGTCGACGACCTGCTTAGTTAATTTAGTTTTTTTCTTTTATTGTTTTAGTATTAGCCAAAATCAATCCCCCACTCCCACCCCACCGCGCACACATTAAAACACTGACTAAAGACTTTAATCTCAAGTCTTTCTTATAAGAAAATTCCACACTATCATGTTCCACGTGAGGTCGATACTCAGGGGGGGGGGGGGTAACTCCTTGTTTAATTATTACTTGATGACATTGGTATTCTTGTCGTAGGAGCATCATCTACACTGATCCCACTCTAGAAATGATTTAGTTTGGGTGATTGTTGACTGGCTGACCAAGGTCGCTACATTAATTCCAGTTTGGAAGGATGCTCATGTTGGTGTCTTGGTGCATCATTTTGTGGAGCAGTTCATCAGGTACCATGGTGTGCCCAACACTATCATATCTGATCGGGATGGTCGCTTCACATACAGAGTATGGTGGGCAGTGCTGGCCTATCTGGGTTCACAATTAACTAGCACCGCTTTCCATCCATAGACAAATGGTCAGACAGATTGGAGCAATAGGACGATGAAGGACCTACTACGACTATGCATCCTGGTTCATGGAGAGCCATGGGAGACACTGCTACCATTGATAGAGTTCTCCTACAATTCACCAAGAGAGCATCGACAAGGCTCCTTATAAGGTATTATATGGCAGGAGGTGCAGAAC
The DNA here is from genome assembly GCA_033032865.1 of Dactylorhiza incarnata. Lineage (NCBI taxonomy): Eukaryota > Viridiplantae > Streptophyta > Magnoliopsida > Asparagales > Orchidaceae > Dactylorhiza > Dactylorhiza incarnata. Next base: position 15,115,483 of record JAWHQI010000028.1, read on the forward strand.
ACCACTATCTTGGGCTCAGGATGAGGATCCAAAGGCGCTAGGAGTGGAGTATATTGATGATATAGATATGGGACTGGATGCTCGAGGCTCAGAGCCGCCAGGCGAAGTATTATGATGCAAGGCACCAAATAGTGGATTTATAGGTAGAAGATTTGGTATTCATCAAGATTAGATCGATGCATGGTGTGTCACTTGTCTGCCTGCAGAAGAAGATCATCCCTCGATATATGGGGCCTTATATGATCTTGGAGCGGATCGGTCCCTTAGAAAATAGGCTGGAGCTACTACCGGAGCTGGCAAACCTGCAAGACGTCTTCCATGTCTCCTCACTTTAGAGAGTGTTGATTTTCCACAATTAGTACATCATATCTAAGACTGGCCAGTGGCATCCGATTGATCAATTCAGCTGGAGTCGATTCGGAGAGTGGATTCTGATACCCTTAGTGTTGCGGCGGAAGAAGGTCCTATTCATGAAAGTCACGTGGTCTAACCATGGGTTGGAGGAGTACACTTGGGAGCCGGTGGACCTCATGGAGCAATGATACCCATGATTATTTCCATCAGGTATAATCTAAAGAAGTTTTATATACCCGGTACTCCAAACCTGTAGCGCCAACCTCAATTTCGGTGACAAAATTATTTTGTTCGTTTATTGGAATTGTAACATCCTATTTTTAAACTAGGCCCCTTGAGAGAAATGTGTCATATTGAGGTAACTAGTACTGTTGAAACCGATTTCTCGGTTTCTGTGGAGTTCGGAGCCCCCAACGGGTTGGGGGGCGACTAGCACTTACTAATCTCGCGAGAGAACAAACTGGAGCCTCGGAGTTGGACACTGATCCTTAGGCTCAGCTAGGAGGACCCACCACACACCCGGAAGATTTTTAGAGCGCTTCCCCTCCCAAGCCAAAAGCTGAAGCCTAGGCACCTTGGAGAGCCCAAGGATGGCCTGAGGAGAGAGAAGCTCAAAAAAGAGGAACCTCTCCAAAGGTGCCCTTTGGATCCTATTTATAGATTTTTCTGATCTGGCCTGCAAATAGCAGGAATCTGCCTCTCGATTTTACTATACGCACCCCAACTTGGTCTGTCAACAGCCAAACTCCGCTGTCCGGGGTGGCTATTGCCAGACCCTCAGGGGCAAAGAGGTAATTCTAGCTTCCAGCATCATGGAAGAGGGATCTGCGAGGACTGCTCGCCCCCTGGTCTCGCCAAAGTGTATGCGCGAGCCCCTGGTATATCTGCGACCTCGAAGGTCTGGCTGATCCTTAGGAATGAGGCCCTCCTGCCGGGCTCGGAGAGAGCGAGATCAAGACACTGATCTCGCCTAACTCCGGCTGCCGAGAACTATTGGCATTCTGCGAGATCCCTAGGAGGAGCCAGGCGAACCCCGGGTTGTACACCCCGCTCTTTGCGAGATTATCCTAAGCTCGCAAAGAATCGTCCAACCCTGGGCGTTCGCCTGGCGACAGCTGTCCTGTCGGGAATCTTTCTGTGGGTCCCACCATTAGGATATAAATACCACTTGAGCTGAAGGGCGTCTTCACTTTCTTTTCTCCTTTATTCTTCTCCTTACTGTAGCTATCTTCCAATGCCTCTCTCCAAGGAAATGGAGGCTCGCCTGAAAGCTTCCAAGGCTCGCGAGGTGTCGATGATGGTGAAGCCCCCGGCGTGGATGAGTCGCCCGTCCCCCTCTCCTGTGCCGAAAATGAAGAAGGCGAAGGCCGCTCGCCGACTGGGAGACGATACTGTCGACCTGGAGTCTTCCCCTAGCGACAAATCCGTTGACAAGGTAAGGATTACCTGTCACGTGAGACTACTTGATTATTATTTCTAAGCTTCGCCTCTGTAGGTCATTAAGACCAACAAAGACGCTGGCGGGCCTTCGAACGAACCGCCCACTACTCCTCGGGAGAATGCGAATATCGTTGGCGAGAATCCTGACGGTACATTATTTGATCTCGCTGATTTTTCTTTAATTATGTTACCTGCTGATGTCTCTTACCTTTTAATTTTCCTTCTCCAGTTCTGCCTCCTGCGAGCCCGAGGCAACAGGATCAGCGAACTCATTCCCCTAAACTCCTGGACGCAACCATCCCGGCACCGAACTTTAACCTTCTCGCCAACGAGGACTCAGGCGGCTCACGCAGGCCGAAAGGTCCCCTCGTAGGTACAGCGAAATACCCCCTGGAAAGGGGAAGACTCACATACCTTACTATGGCACCGCCTTTGATCCTCCGCCTGGTTCCTTTCACCCTCCCCCGGGTAAGCCTTCTCGCGTCTCCGCTATTTACCCTGATATTTGTCCCTCCTAACCTCGCGTTCAACCCTTTTCAGCGGACTGCGAGACCCAACACACCGACTCTGAACTCGGGGACGATGAAATGTCCCCTTTTCCTGAGCAGGTGGAGGACTTCCTGGGCGATTCGCGAGAACCCGAGGTGATAAAACAGCGGACCACGGAGTTATTCCAAAAACAAAACCAGATGCTGCAGGACCTCAACATTCGGGCGAGAGTGGATAGGCGGGCTGCCGAGGAGAGATATGCTTCGCTGATGGATGAGTGCGATAGACTGCGTGCTGCGATGCCTCGCGATCCCGATGAGTCCGAGACCTCCGAGGAGATGCTCATAGCGAGGATCAAAGATTTCGCCCACCTGATTGATCGCGATGCCCGCGCTGCTGCTGAATTCCACAACCCCAGGAGGCCGCCGAGGACGGGACCGCGAGGAGGCGGCAGGTGGCAGTGGTTAACTTACTGATCTCGCACCTTTAGTTTTTTCCTTCGTGAAACATTTCCGCTATTTTTGTATTATTACTCCGAACAATCTCGCATGGCTGTGGCCCCTATTAGTTTTCGCTCGCTAAGAGCTGTGAACAATTATTAAATGTGCTATTGCTTGCGGCTTTTATACTGCCGCCTATGCTTTATCTCATTTTCGCTTGCGAGTACTGTTTCTGCTCGCGAATCGTTTATTTGGACTAACCCTGCAGTTTGATCTCGCTCGCCGGTCATTGGCGGAATGATTATTGTTTTCGCGTGTTATCCTGATGTGACATTTTGACTAATCGTACCCTCCGGCGTTTGGGCTTCTTCCTGCCGTTTTCATTTTCCTATAAATAGCTTTTCATTAATGATGTTTATCTACCGCCTCTCTCAGACCATTCCTTCCTCTCAGCTGCAGAGCTCTCGCCAATCTGTTCTCGCATTCCTCCCTTCTAGTTCTCGCAGGTACTAAAGATGGTGAAAACTGGGAAGGACGACCGCGAAGGCGAAGGTAGGCTAAAGTGCGCCTGGGCTTTCTGCGAACACGAGTTCTTCTGCTGCAACATGAGCGTGGATGAATACCTCACCTCCCTGGCCGACTTCGTCCCCCCCGAGTTCACAGCTCGCCGCCCAGGGGAGGATGAGGTGATTAACACCCTCCGACCCGATGAGATCGCCATCCCCATCGCACATTTTGCGGTGGGTCTGCGACTTCCCCTCTGGCCCGAGATTCGCCAGGTACGTTCCCTTTTCCTCTTCATTTCTCTCGCAGGATTAGTCTCGCTCGCAATAGTTTTCATTGTTTGTGGTTTTCCAGGTGCTCCGGCACTACGGAGTAGTTCTCGCCCAACTCACCCCCAACGCGATGGCGGTGATCGTGGGTTTCGCCTGCTTCCTACGCGAGGAGCGCATCGAGTTTAGCCTCCCGGTCTTCTGGAAACTATTCTCCTTCCGCGCCTACTCAGAGGGTACTGTCTACTTTGTAGGCTCGGGGTGCAAGGTCGTCGAGACCGTCAACAAGGCCCACTTCTGGGCTCAGAAGTTCCTCCTCGTGAAGGGGAACTTCGACAACTTCCCCGTCTCTCCTGTCCAATACAACTATAGCGTCTACCGCCCTCCAGTTCTCGGCGGCACCGATGCCGACCTCTTCCAGTTCTTCCAGAAGAAAAACTTCGAGGTGTGCCATCTCCGCCGCAACGTCGACAAGCTACTACCGGTGCTCCCCGGGGAAGGTAAGGATCTCGCCCCACCACTCATGTTCTTTTTAATTTTCAACCTTCTTCCTAACATCACTTTTTCCAGGTGAGCGAGACATCCCCCTCCACCCTCCTTATGCGAGTAACATAAAACCCTCCACCGACCTCGCTCTCGCTACCATGGGGGAGGCGGCATGCCGAGAGTTTACCCCCGCGACCGCTACCACTTCCAAGAAGAGGGCGGAGGCCCCGGGTAGCAAACCCTCCCGCCAGTCAACTCCAAAGAAACCCAAGAAGGGCGAGACCTCGCGCGCTTCCGTGAAGGGGAAGCGCCCTGCCGAACTCTCGGGTCGCGAGGCCGGCACTTCCGTGCTCCCCGAGGATCTAGAAGCCGAGGAGCTAGTCGAGGTCTCTGCCAAGACCTCGACACCGCCCCTTCCGTTGAACCACCTGCACTTCGGCCTCGGCGAGCGAGCCCGGGGTGAAATCGGCGAGCGCCTAGTGCGCTGGAGAGAAGAGGTCAACCGGATCGACGTCTCCTCCATACTTCCCACTTGGGTGGAGAAAGACGTCGCGACCTCCCACGCCTTCAACTTCTCCTTCATCATTTATGGTCGTGAGGACGCCACGGCTTATAAGGAAGAAACTGCGAGGGGCCTCGCCTATGAAAGCGCGAGGTCCCAGTTGCGGGCTATGGAGCTCGCCCACATGACGGGGAGAAGATGCCTGCAGCTGGAACGCGAGTATGCCGAGCTTGCCGAGGCCTACAAGGCCTCCCAGACGAAAGTCGACGAGTTGAAGGAAGAGCTAGCTGCCGCCGAGACCCGGGTGGTGAGTCATTTATCTACCGCATCTCCTTCCTCCCCAACTTGTCTTGTCTTACGTGTTTCTTGTTTGCAGGATGCCGAGATGGCTAGGCTTTCGGATGCTCGGGTCCTGAGCCTGGAGGGCGAGGTCGCCGGGCTGAAGGCACTCAACCGCGACCTGGCTCGTGCCGCCGTTCCCCCTTCTCCCCACCGTTTAAAGGAAGAGAGGCGAGACCGCAATGAGGCGCTTCGCGTAGAGTCGACGAATGCGGCTCGTTTCGTCTTCCAGGCCATGAAAGGAGCTGGACTGTTGGTTGCCGAGGCCGAGAGCGTGACAGTCGAGGACATCGCCCCGGATCTCTTCAAGCCGCTCCCGCCGGTGAAGGATAGCGACGACGAGGAGTTTCTGAGCGAGGCTTAGGAGGCAATCTTCATTTTGTTTTTAATGTATATTTTTGGGGCTGGCGAGATCGCCGCCCAATGTAACTAAACTTTTACATTGGAATGGAAATTTTGTGCACTGTTCTTTCTTGCTTGATATTTTCTTTGATTTCATTTTTATTCGCTAGTTTGTGCATAGTACTCGCTCCTTGCCGTCTCGCTTATTTTATATATGCCGAGAATTCCGTTTCTGGCCCAGCGAGTAGTTACCCTAAATTTCCGACCATATTTCTTAAGGACCAAACCCCTTTTCTCATTATTATCTTGTGTCGAGGACCCCCCCTCTCGCCAAAACGAGAAGTTATCCTCACTTTCAAACTCTCTTAAGGACCAAACTCCCTTTTCTCGCTAGCCTCTCCGCGAGATCAACCTGACCCACCGGCTAGTGAGAGCCCGGCAGCGGGATCATCCGGGGCAATCCAGCATAAAAGGACCCGTCAACCTCGCCAGCCTCTCCGCGAGATCAACCTTTCCCACCGACTAGTGAGGGCCCGACAGCGGGATCGTCCGGGGCAATCCAGCATAAAATAACCCGTCAACCTCGCCAGCCTCTCCGTGAGATCAACCTGACCCACCGGCTAGTGAGAGCCCGGCAGCGGGATCGTCCGGGGCAATCCAGCATAAAAGAACCCGTCAACCTCGCCAGCCTCTCTGCGAGATCAACCTGACCCACCGGCTAGTGAGAGCCCGACAGCGGGATCGTCCGGGGCAATCCAGCATAAAAGAACCCGTCAACCTCGCCAGCCTCTCCGCGAGATCAACCTGACCCACCGGCTAGTGAGAGCCCGGCAGCGGGATCGTCCGGGGCAATCCAGCATAATAGAACCCGTCTACCTCGCCAGCCTCTCCGCGAGATCAACCTGACCCACCGGCTAGTGAGAGCCCGGCAGCGGGATCGTCCGGGGAAATCCAGCATAAAAGAACCCGTCAACCTCGCCAGCCTCTCCGCGAGATCAACCTGACCCATCGGCTAGTGAGAGCCCGGCAGTGGGATCGTCCGGGGCAATCCAGCATAAAAGAACCCGTCAACCTCGCCAGCCTCTCCGTGAGATCAACCTGACCCACCGGCTAGTGAGAGCCCGACAGCGGGATCGTCTAGGGCAATCCAGCATAAAAGAACCCGTCTACCTCGCCAGCCTCTCCGCGAGATCAACCTGACCCACCGGCTAGTGAGAGCCCGGCAGCGGGATCGTCCGGGGCAATCCAGCATAAAAGAACCCGTCAACCTCGCCAGCCTCTCCGCAAGATCAACCTGACCCACCGGCTAGTGAGAGCCCGGCAGCGGGATCGTCCGGGGCAATCCAGCATAAAAGAACTTGTCACCTGGGACCCATAGTTGAAGAAACAGCACATGAGAAATAATATATTAGAACGGGTATAGAAAAGAAATTTTACGGATAAAAACGCTTTAAGTCATCCCCACTTCTGGCCCGACCGAGGGGTACCCCTTCCACATCCCGGAGGTGGTACCCTCCTGACTTTAGCACTTCACTTACAATATAGGGGCCCTCCCAGTTGGGATTGAGCTTACCCACCGTGGCCCCCCTTCCGGCCGCATCAACCTTCTTTAGTACCAAGTCCCCCTTCTGGAAATGTTTTACTCGAATATATTTGTCAAAGTACTTGGCCATCCGCCTTTTCACTTCCTCCTGCCTGACGGTGGCCAGGTCTCGGAGTTCCTCCACTAGGTCCAAAGACAATCTTTGGCCTTCTTCATTGTTCGCTCTCCATTCTTCACCTCCTTCCCCTGCGGCGACCACTCTAGGTGTCTTGACTTCAAACTCAACCGGGAGGACAGCCTCAGATCCATGGGATAGCTTGAAGGGGGTCTCCCCAGTAGCTGTGTTTGGGGTGGTCCTCAGTGCCCAGAGGACTGAGGGAAGTTGCTCCACCCAACTCCCTCTAAGGTTCTCGATCATCTTCTTGAGGAGGTTTACTATAATTTTGTTCGCCGCCTCCACTTGCCCAGTGGTCCTTGGGTGGTGGACCGACGCGAACCTGAGATCTATGCCGAGCTGAGTACAGAAACGAACGAACTCATCACTAGCGAACTACGGCCCGTTATCCGTGACAACGGCTAGGGGAAGCCCGTGCCTGCAAATAATCTCACCCCAAATGAAATTCTTTACCACCTGGGAGGTTACCTTGGCCAGTTCCTTCGCCTCGATCCACTTGGAGAAGTAATCGATCATCACTAGCAAGAACCTCCGTTGACCGCTTGCCTGGGGGAAAGGTCCCACCAGGTCTAGTCCCCAGATTGCAAATGGCCACGGGGCCGTGATCGTTCTTAGCCTCTGAGCTGGGAGGAGTTGCAGAGGAGCATAGAGTTGGCACTTGGGGAACCTCCTGGAGAACTCGGCCGCATCCTTGCTGAGGGTGGGCCAAAAGTAGCCTTGCCTCAGAACTCTTCCTTCCAGAGTCCTGCTTCCTGAGTGGCTGCCACATTCTCCTGAGTGAATCTCCTCTAGGACCCTCGGGGCTTCCTCCTCCGAGACACAATGGGCCAGGAGCCCCGAGAGGGTCTTTCTATATAGTACCCCTGCATGTAAAGAGTAGTAAGCTGATTTATACCTGAGCCGGCGCTTATCTGTTCCTTCTTCAGGGAACTTCCCCGTTGTTAAGTAGGTGATGAAGGGATCCATCCACGACACCCGATGGTCCACTTCCATCACCTCCCCCTCCTCAATGGAGGGTCGGAAAAGCTCCGACACCGTTCCTCCGGCCCGAGGACCGAACTTGGCTAGGAGGTCCGCCTGGGTGCTTTCTCCTCTTGGGATGTGTCTGATGGAGAAGGTGCGAAACTGTCCCACTATCCTTTTAACCTTCTCCAGGTACCGTTGGAGTGTTGGTTCTTTGACTTCGAATTCCCCCCCGATCTGGCATGCCACCACCATGGAGTCCGTCGAGACCTCCACGTCCTGCACCCCCAATTCTTGTGCAAGGCGGAGGCCTGCTACCACGGCCTCGTACTCGGCTTGGTTGTTAGTGAGGGGGAAATGGATGTTTATCGCTTGCTCTATCCTGGTTCCTTGGGGACTCACCAACACCACCCCTCCTTCGAAGGAATGCTTTCCCGACGCACCATCGACCAGCATCTTCCAAGCCACCAGATGGGGTATTTCAGATTCCTCTAACTCGGTCACGTAGTCGGCCATGAAATCCGCCACCGCTTGTGCCTTTATGGATACCCTGGGCACGTAGGAGACATTAAACTCACTCAATTCTACCGCCCACTTTGCCAACCTCCCAGAGTGCTCTACCCCTTCCATGATGCCATGAAGGGGGTGGTCAGTCACCACTTTGATTGAGTGTGCCTGAAAGTAAGGTCTGAGCCGCCTAGCCGACACTACCAAGGCAAACGCTAACTTTTCGAGGATAGGATATCTGAGTTTGGCCTTCCTGAGTACCCTGCTGACGTAGTAAATGGGGAGTTATTTCTTCCCCTCCTCTTGAACCAACACTGAGCTAACCGCTTCCAACCTTACCCCCAAGTACAAGTATAGGTCATCCCCTTGTCTCGGCCCTTGTAATAATGGGGCCTGGGTCAGTTGTTCTTTTAGCGCTTGAAAAGCCTTTTCGCACTCGGGAGTCCATTCGAATTTTTGGTTACCTCTTAATACCTTGAAGAAGGAAGAACATTTTTCTCCTGCCTTGGAAAGGAACCTGCTCAGCCCGGCTAACTTCCCTGTCAAACGTTGGACCTCTTTCGCACTTCGTGGAGATCTCAACTCAAGGATCGCCTTTACCTTGTCTGGATTAGGCTCCACTCCAAGAGGGGTAAGCAAGTGACCCAAGAACTTCCCTCGACTGGCCCCGAAGACTCACTTGAAGGGGTTAAGCCTCATTTTAAACTTTCTCAAGGTTTCAAAAGTCTCTTCGAGGTCACTGAGATGGGACTCGAGATTTTGACTCTTGATCATTAGGTCATCCACATAGACCTCCAAGTTCCTCCCTTTCTGCTCGCGAAACACCCTATCCATCATACGCTGATAGGTGGCCCCTGCGTTCTTTAAAACAAATGGCATCATTTTGTAACAATAGCACCCATCCCCTGTGATGAAGTACACATCTTTAATGTCGGGAGGGTGCATGCGGATCTGGTGATAACCTGAAAAAGCATCTAAAAAAGACATCACAGAAAAACCGACGGCTGAATCAACCAGCGCGTCGATTCTAGGCAAGGGATAACAGTCCTTGGGGCATGATTTATTAAGCAAGGAAAAATCCACACACATTCTCCACTTACCCTCTACCTTGGTTACCATCACAACATTGGAGACCCAGCCTGGGTACTGGATCTCCGATACAAAGCCAGCTTTGAGGAGCTTGTTCACCTCCTCCCGGATGGGCACCTCCAGCTTGTCCGCCGTGGACCTCCTCTTCTGGCGGATGGGGCGAGCGCCGGGATCGAGGTTGAGGCGATGGCACGCTACATCCGCGTCGATTCCCGGCATCTCTACAGCGCTCCATGCGAAGACGTCTACATTGTCCTGGACGTAAGCCAAGATCCTCGCCTGATCCTTCGGGCTGAGCTCCCCGTTGATCTTGATCTTCTCGATCGTCCCGGCCTTGGTGGTGATCTCCACCTCCACCACTTCTTCTATAGCCTCCGGCCTGGACTGTTCCCCCCAGGGGCCTTGCTCCTCTTCTTTCTCTCCCTCTTTCTGCCCCGCCCCGAGACCTTTGCCAACACCTTCCTGGGTATGAACTACTTCTCTTCCCCCTTCTTCTCCTACCTCCATTAGCTCCTCCACCCCATCCCCCGGGGCCTCATCTTCTCCCCGCTCTCCTTCTTCATCCCCCGCCCTGGGTCCCTCACTGACCCCTTCCTGGGCATAAACTACTTCTTCCTCTATCTCTTCCGTCGCGGCCACTTCTTCCATTACCTTGTCCCACTCCTCCGCCTCCTCCATCCAAGAGATGGTGTTGACGGCGGTCACATAGCATTGCCTCGCCACCTTGGGATCTCCCCTGACCCTGACCTGGATTCCCCCCATGCTGAACTTGAGGCATTGATGGAAAGTGGACGGGACACATCGGAATGCGCTGGTAAGAGGCCATCCGAAGATGGCGCTATAGCTACTGGAGGCGTCCACTATCAAAAAGCGGCAGTTCCAGGACTGCCCTCCCAGGGTCACATGAAGTCCTACTCCCCCTTCTACTTCTTTCCTTTCTCCTGAGAATCCGAACAGCGGGACATCCGAGGCCAACACCCTCCTGGGTTCTACCTGCATCCCGTCGAACGCCTTCTTGAAAATAACATTGACTGAGCTCCCGTTGTCCACCAGGATTCGCGAGACGGTGAAGTTTTCGATGGCTGTCTGGATGACCAACGCATCGCAGAATGGGTCTTCGTGACCGGGCAGGTCCTTCTGTGAGAAGGTGATCTTCTCCGCGGGGGGTGGGGCTTGGGAAGTCGAAGCTACACTCCGACGGTACATGGCATGGAGGCTCGCCTTCCGGGTTGCCTCGACCCCCACCCCTCCATGGATCACTCTGATCCCTCCTCGGGTCCCTACGTCCGCCCGATCCTCGCATCTTTCATCCTCGTCTCCCTGAGGTAGAATTTCCTCTATCCTTGCTCCCCCTTGCTGTGCTTGTGGTGCTGGGGCTCTCGACCCTCTAACTTCCAAGAACTCAGGGCAGGTGGCCGTTACGTGGCCTTCCTCCTGATGGAAGTCACAGTACGGCAGCGCCACCCCCCTTGCCACATCCCCGACTCCTCGGTTCCTTCTTCTGGGGCCGGCTCCTCCGGCTCCCCCTCCTCTTCCTCTTCCTGCCCTTCCTCTACCGATCTCCATTGCCTGATAAGGGGGGGGGGGGGGGGGGGTGGAAATGGCCTCGGGCCCTATCTCCACCCCAGCTGGTGAGGTCTTCCCTGCCCTCCTTGGAAGTTACCTCCCCCGTGGGGGAAACCCCTCCCTGGGCCTTGTATTCCTCCACCCTGCTGCCTCCATCCCAACTCTGGGGCTCTCCTTCCTCTCTCCTCCTTGGCTCTTGCTGTCTCCCTTCCGGCTCGCTCAGCCGTGCCAATCTCCTTGCAAACTCGGGGTTCGCTGCCTCCCCTTCTACCTCCTCTGCCGCTCTTTCCATCAATTCTTCATAAGATTGAGGAGGCTTCTTCTTGAGGTCCATCTTGAAGAAGCCTTCTCTCAGCCCCAATGTAAAGGCGAGCTGGAGGGTATACCCTGGGACCTCTTGGACAAGGAGGACCTCCTCTCGGAACCGCTCCAGATAATGAGCCAACGATTCTCCTGACCTCTGCTTGATGTCGAAAAGCGACTCTGGATCCTTCTTTCTTTTCTTCATGGCGGAAAAACGTAAGAGAAAACCTTTACGCAAGTTCTCGAAGGTATAGATCAATCCTGAGGGAATCTGGTGGAACCAGACCCTCGCCTTCTCCATCAGGGTAGTAGCAAAGAGGCGACACTTGAAGGCTTCCGACATGGGTCTGATCGAGACCATATCCTCGAACCATTGCAGGTGTTGAATGGGGTCATCATTGCTAGAATACAGCATCATGTTAGGCTCCCTGAACCCATCGGGGAGTGGTGCCGAGAGCACCATCTCGCAGAAGGGACTTCCCCCACTCACCCCCTGAACTTGCTCCACCCTTCTCACGGGCTCCTCGGGTGATCCTACTCCTGCCGATCTCGCCAGAGGATTGCTCGCCGGAACCTCCCTGGCCGAGCTTCCTCCCGCCAGAGTCTCCCTTGCCGGATTCCCGCTTCCCCCAGCAGGGCTGGGGAACAGCTCTCACCCAGACAGATCTCGTTCTCCTCCCTGGGCCGCCACCTCTTTTCCCGCTCGATGAGCTGGCTCGCTCTCGCCGACTCCAGGTTGATGAGCCACCTGGGGCGCCGGGGTCGCGAAACCGCCGAGCGCAGTGGCGAGAGCGCTCTGAAAAGCTCCAAGAAGATCTCGCCTAAGATCCGCCAACATCTCTACTGTGGCTGGTGCTCCCGGGGGTGGCGAGCCTCCAGGGTTCGTATCCCGCTCGTCCTCGCTGGTCATGTTTTCCCTGAGGTTTTCTTGAGCTAGCCGCACTCCACGCTCACCGCACCAAAAATGTTGAAATTGATTTCTCGGTTTCTGTGGAGTTCGGGGCCCCCAACGGGTTGGGGGGCGACTGACACTTACTAATCTCGCGAGAGAACAAACCGGAGCCTCGGAGTTGGACACTGATCCTTAGGCTCAGCTAGGAGGACCCACCACACACCCGGAAGATCTTTAGAGCGCTTCCCCTCCCAAGCCAAAAGCTGAAGCCTGGGCACCTTGGAGAGCCCAAGGATGGCCTGAGGAGAGAGAAGCTCAAAAAAGAGGAACCTCTCCAAAGGTGCCCTTTGGATCCTATTTATAGATTTTTCTGATCTGGCCTGCAAATAGCAGGAATCTGCCTCTCGATTTTACTATACGCACCCCAACTTGGTCTGTCAACAGCCAAACTCCGCTGTCCGGGGTGGCTATTGCCAGACCCTCAAGGGCAAAGAGGTAATTCTAGCTTCCAGCTTCATGGAAGAGGGATCTGCGAGGACTGCTCGCCCCCTGGTCTCGCCAAAGTGTATGCGCGAGCCCCTGCTATATCTGCGACCTCGAAGATCTTGCTGATCCTTAGGAATGAGGCCCTCCTGCCGGGCTCGGAGAGAGCGAGATCAAGCCACTGATCTCGCCTCACTCCGGCTGCCGAGAACTATTGGCATTCTGCGAGATCCCTGGGAGGAGCCAGGCGAACCCCGGGTTGTACAAGTACTAAGAAGTAAGCCTAGGACCCTAAGGTGTTCAAGGGAGAGCCACTAGTGCCCTAGTTGACTTGATTAGTTAACATCAAAGGCTTAAGTAAAAAATTAGCCCATTTAGCCCCAATTAGAACAAATTGGTCCTCCCTTGGTCAAATTGGCCCCACCATAACCTAAGGTACATATTTGGGTGTCATGGAACTCATGACCACCAAGTGGGGCATGCCACATCATCAATTTTACCAAAGTTAAACCTAAAGTCAACATAGGTCATATAAGCCCCAATTAGAAATTCAAGAGCCCAAGCCTAGTTCTAATGGGCTCAACCCATTCAAATAGGCCCACTCCAGCAAATAAATCACAATGACCTTGAATGCCCTCTGAATTTGGCATGGAGCTTACATGCAAGGGTTGAATGGTCATTTTTTTCCAAAGCCTCGCATGTGGAAGAAGAAGACAAGACACATGAGGTCTTATGCATGCTCCAAGGCTGAGAAGGAGGCTCTTTTCATTGATGGTGGTTGTAGATCATCAAGAAGAGGACACTTGGAAGTAAGAGGAGGTTCAAAATCTCATGCCCCCCTAATGGAATCTCTTTATTCAACCTCCCATTCTTTCATTTTAAGCTTTCATTCTCTTCATTGAAAATCAAGGAGTAGAGCCAAGCAATCCCTTGAAGAAATCAAGCTTAGGAGGACTAGTTGGAGCATAGTCGACTACACAAGCTCGCACCATACCTCCAAGACATCAAACTTGAACAATGGCCTCCAATCAGGTTTGTTTCTTCCCCTCTCCTCTAGTGATAGCCTCTTAGATCCAATTAGGAGAAGAATCGAGCTCAACTGAGCTTGATTCCATTAGGAATTGATGGAGAAAATATTATAAATGCCCATGATAGAACTTCTATTCTACGACATCATTTGCCACAAAATTGGTTCCAATCAACTCCTCTCTTCAATATGAAGCTAATGGAATTGATTTCATGAAGAATGGTGGCATATGTTGGGAGTATTAAAGGAAAGAAGGTCGAGCTCATCCTAGCCGTCAGCTAGAGGAAAAAGAAGGCCAAGTGATGTCGGATCTGCTTCCAGATTCATGCAGATCTACCGTCTATAGACCTAAATTAAATTATAACTTCATACAAATTCTGTCACACTTATTCAGTTAGGTTCAAGCCAATTTTTAGGCATGATCCAGCTAGATCCAGACCTTAGGATCAGTAGGAAAGTTGTAGCCTTTGGTTTGGCCTTTCCAAAATGTGGTGGAAAAAAATAGAGGTGGATTGTAGCCCACTAGGTTTCATTTTAAAAATGATGTGACACAACCTTAGTGTTGGAATATGGTCTTCCACATCTCCTAGGTTTGAAAATAACAAATCGTATGTGTATTTGATCATGTGTGTTTATGTGTGCAGGAAACAATTCCATATGAATTAAGGATAACATAAGAAGGTTGCACCCAAGTTTGAAGCCAAAACTCCAACATGGCCACTAGCGCCGGCGGTAGTCTCTAGCGTAGGTGCTAGACTTGATTAGAGCAATTTTGGGAAGCAGTTATAGAAGGAGATAGCGCAGACGGTAGCGGCTAGCACAGGCGGTAGCTCGATGCACAAGAGGTATCTCGGTTGGCTTTCCTTGGAATGAAATATTCTCATATGCGGAATATTTCCTAATTCAACCTAGCATCGGCGGTAGAGATAGCGCAGGCGGTAGCTTTCACTCCTATAAAAGGAGCCCTCTTCTCTCATTTTTCACACACATTCTAGAGAGAGTTCTAGTGCCTAAATTCCAGAGCCTTATTCTGCCAAGAGTTGATCTCCCACCAAAAGTTCTGAGAGTTTCTGAATGAGGACTTCTTCACGCGGCATCTGACTAACGATAGCTTCAACCACGCTTATTCTGCATTGATCTTTCGTATCTAACTTCTGAAGTTCCCTAAAGGGAGTTTTTCATGTTGCTGTTGTTTATTTCATTTCATATATCTTGTAATCATTTATTCAATTCGCCTCATATTGACGACTAGGTCTGGGTAGGAATTAGGGAGGAATTCGCCTCGTGTTGGCGACTAGATCTAGAGTAGGTCTAGGGGGTGCTCGAGGCCATATCTGGGGGAAGATTGGCTTGAGCGTCTTGAGGCCAGATCCGGGGGAGGATATGTTAAAGCCACCGGTTCATGGGGATACAAATCGGGATAGAAAACAAAAAGAGATTTTACTTTTCGCCATTGATTTCTAGTGTCATAAGAAATCAAGTTTTGTAATCTACTATTTCAAGTTAATAAAATCATGTCATTATTTTATTTCACTAGATTTGTTTGGTTTTCACTATTTTGATCTCTTAGATTTTCAAGTCATTTAAAATATAAGATTTTTTTAAAAAAACCTCATTCACCCCCCCCCCCCCCCCCCCTCTAAGGGCGCCTACAGATCCAACATGTGGTATTAAAGCTAGGTTTATTCCAAACGGTCTAAGAACCAGGAATAAATTGTTAAAATTTTTGAAAGACCATTTAGGAGTAAGCAGGAGTTGTATCAACAAGAGTTATAGCCAAACAACCACAATGCCAAAACAGCAACACAAGAAATCTTTATTGAAACAGAACTGCTTTACAATTCGAGGTATACATGGCGAGACATGATTCATAAGAATCACGGAGATGAGAAGAACAAACACACCAAAAACGAAACTGGCGGTCTGCCAAAGCAGAGACCGCACAGACCACAAAAAGGCTCAGGTCGCCCAGCTTGCTCTGCTGTACTCCCAGACCGCTTGCACAGTCAGACCGCAGAAACACCTTGAGACCGCGCGAACAGAAGCGACAACCTGCACTTCCAGACCGCAATCCTAGACCGCACGAACTGAAGCTTTATTGAACTGAACAAAGAACTGAAGCTGTCGCCAGACTGCAACTCTGATCGCCTAACCACAGAAGGTCGCCTGATCGCTGAGCTCGCTGCGAACAGCACAAGAACACAATAAACCAATTCGCTGACAGACCACAGACGAACTGTTTATTCAAGCCACCGGAAATCACCAAGGAAGGAGACCGTAACCTGCTGACCGCAAACCTGCGAACACAACAACCGGTTAGCTCGCAACCAAGTCGCGCGACCTCAAACTTGAGTCCGCAAGAAACAATCCGGGCTATTGTTCTTATAATTCTCGTTATGAATGACGGGCCATGCACCCCTATTTATAGGCGGATGGACGGATGTCATCACCGCACAAATCGGGATACAATCACCACCCGTCAGATCACGAACGGTCTCACAAGGCAGACCGTGCGAACACAACACTTGGACAAGATTCAGTCCAAGTCCGTAAGACAGTATCAGCCCGCGCACAAGCCGCACAGACACATTTATCACCCTTCCTGAGATCGCCTAAGGCACAGACGATCATCTGGCCGACTTGAACCAAGTCGCCAGAACAAAATGAACAAGCCGCCCGGTCATTGCAGTCAACCAAGAACAGGTCGCCCAGAACAAGACCGGGAGAACTCGCAACAGGTCGCCAGAACCAGCAACCAACCAAGAAGTAATCTGGCCGATCACAACAGATCGCCAGACCGGCAGGAAGAGATCGCAGAACCAAACCGCCAGAGCATCAGCACAGGCCGCGCGGTCTTTGCGGTCTCCAGCCATCAGACCGGCCGGACTCCCTTCCACTTCACTTCAACAATTTCAACACCCTCCTTGAAGTGGGAAGTGGAAACTAGCCCGAGCAACTCCCTTAACCGTGTAAACGGTCCCTTCGCCAGCGGCTTTGTGAAGCTGTCTGCGACATTGTCCGTGCTCCGAACATGCTCGACCATAAGAGATCCTCCCAACACCTTTTCACGAATGAAATGGTGCTCAATCTCTATATGTTTGGTCCTCGCATGACAGACTGGATTGTTAACCAGCTTGAGAGCACTCTCATTGTCCCCGCGTAGCAAGGTGGGACCTCGAACCTCCTGATGAACGTCCTCTACCAACCTCCTGAGCCAAACGGCTTCCTGAGCTACCAAGGCCAAAGCCTTGTACTCCGCTTCCGTGGTAGATACAGACACCGAGTATTGCTTCTTGTTGCACCAAGAGATAGCTGTGGGGCCTGTCATAAAGACATAACCAGACGTTGATCTCCGATCATCCACGTCTCCCCCATAATCAGCATCCATGAACCCATGCAAGTCCAAGCTTGACCCTCTCCTATATAGGAGACCCAAATCAGAGGTCGACTTCACATACTTCAAGATGCCTTTTGCCGCCAGAAGATGAGGTTTCCGTGGTTCCGCCATGTACCGACTCACCTTGCCAACTGCATAAGCAATATCTGGCCTTGTAATTGTCAAGTAGATCAAACTCCCAACCAGAGCTCGGAACACCAACGGTTCAGATAAGACTCTCCCCTCATCCTTCTGAAGCTTATGATTTTGCTCCAGAGGTATAGAGCTGCTCTTTCCTTCCTCCATGCCGAATCGTTGAACAATCCGCTCTGCATAGCTAGCCTGAGAAATGAGCACTCCGCTCTCCTGCCTCTGCACCTCGAGTCCAAGGAAATGGTGGAGCTCCCCCAGATCCTTCATCTCGAATCTGATAGCAAGCTCAGCCCTGAGTCTTGCAACAGCTTCCTTCGAGTTCCCGGTGACAATCATGTCATCCACATACAGCAGCACAATCACCCGAAGCACCCCCTCCTTCTTGATGAACAAGCTAGAATCAGAGTCTGAAGCAAAGAATCCGCAGAATAAGAGATACTCTGCAATCTTTCCGTACCACGCTCGAGGCGCTTGCTTCAACCCATACAGGGCCTTCTTCAACTTACAGACGTAGTCCGGATACTCCTTTGAGATGAAGCCTTGTGGTTGGATCATGAAGATATCCTTGTCAATCTCGTCGTATAAGAAGGCATTCTTCACGTCGAGTTGCTAAATCTCCCAACCACATGAAGCCGCCAAGGCAATAACAAATCGAACCGAAGTCATCTTTGCCACTGGACTGAACGTCTCATCATAATCTTCTCCATACTACTATGAGAACCCGCGAGCTACAAGGCGAGCCTTGTACCGCTCGATACTACCGTCAGCTTTCTTCTTGAGCTTGTAGACCCATTTGCATGTCACAGGAGTGGTGCCCTTCGGCTTGGGCACAAGAGACCAGGTCTCATTCTTCTCGAGAGCTGCCATCTCTTCTTCCATAGCTATGTCCCACTCCTTCACGCCTATGGCCTTTTCAAAGCTCGATGGCTCCCTCTCGTCCAGGGGACCAGCGAGGAAACATGAAACGAAGTTCACCATGTTCCCTCCTGTGTATCGATCTGGTGGTTGAATAGTCCTCTTCAACCTCCTAAGAGGTTGCTCCTGACTAACCACCTCCTTAGCTGCTTCTTCTGTGCAAGATCCTCTTCCAGATAAACTTGGAGCATCGCTCCCCCTGCTTCCAGAACCTGAAGCCTCCATCTCAGAGCTTGACACAGCTGGAGCTCCTGGTGAAACAGGCAACTCCACTTGAAGACTTCCCGCAGCTTTTCCTCCTTCATCAACCTTGCCCTCCGGTAGCTCAACTCCGGAACTCCCCTGTAGGAAGTCACTTCATCGAACACCACATCCCGAGAAACAATTGACCTCCGCGTCTCAGGATCCATACATCTCCATCCCTTCTTCCGCTCATCATACCCAACAAAGACTAGCTTCCTTGCTTTCGCATCTAGCTTTGTCCGAAGAGCATTAGGAATATGCACATAGCAGGTTGACCAGAACACCCGAAGGTGTGCAACACTCGGCTTTTCCTTGAACATCAATTCGTGAGGGGTCTTCATGTTGATAGGACTTAAAGGCAACCTGTTGATGACATAAGCTGCACAAGACATTCCCTCCGCCCAAAAGGACTTTGGGATACTTTTAGCATGAAGCCAGCATTTGCAAGTTTCCGTCAGATGACGGATATTCCTCTCGGCAACGCCATTCTGTTGTGGAGTATGGGCACAAGTAAGCTCTCTCCTGATGCCATGCTTCCTGCAAAAACTTGAGAACTCACCAGAGGTGAACTCCCCACCATTGTCAGTTCTAAGTTTTTTAACCCGCAGGCCTAACCTGCCTTCAACCAGCTCCTTGAACTCCACAAATTTTGCAAATGCATCCGACTTCTCCTTCAAAAAATACACCCATACATATCTGGTGTAATCGTCAATCAACACCAACATGTATCTGTTGCCTCCAAGGCTTGGGGTGGCAGTCGGTCCCATCAAATCACCGTGGATGCACTCCAGCGGCACTTTGCACCTTGTTTGCGATTTGTCAAATGGAAGTCGATGAGACTTACCAAACTGACATCCTTCGCAGACATGACCGTCTCCATAGGAGGACAAGCTAGGCAAGCCATTGACAAGGCCCCTTACCGCCATAGCCTTCAATTTGTCCATGCCTACATGCCCCAACCTTTCATGCCAGATGGCTGCGCCATCATTGGTCCTCATCTTATCAATATAGGTACTTGTCGATAAAACAAACAAGTCCTTAACCCGCTTGCCGACATGAATAACATCTCCCTTTATCTCCGGTTGAGTTTTGAGAAACTTCACTTCTGTTGGGCCAAACAGAACGTGATAACCGGCGTCGACCGCATTGGTCACAGAGAAGAGATTTTTCTTCATACCAGGCACGTGATAAACACTCCTTAACGTGAGTGGACCCTTATCACTGCTCAGAGAGATGACTCCTTCGTGCTCTACTGGATGAATAGAATTATCAGCCGTAATGATAGCATTGTTACCTGAGTAAGGCGCCAAAGAAGAGAACTTTGATCCATCCCCGGTGAGGTGATGCCCACACCCTGAATCAACAATCCAGTCCTTATCATAGTTGATGGAAGCCAAGGCCTTAACGGGCATCGCCGTTATATTAGACGCAAAGGCTCCTCCCCATCCAACTTCACCATACTTTGGCATCTCCTTCTCCACTGCATGTCCCGGCTGAAGATTCACCCGACAATCTTTCTTGAAGTGCCCGGTCTTATTGCATCTTAAGCTTCTAGGTCCCTCTCCTTTCTTCTTCCCATCAAACTTAGGGGCGTAGCCTCTATCTTGCTGACTTGAAATGGAGGGTCCATCATGACCCGACTTCTTCTTCTTCTTCCCAGAGAACATCACATCACTTTCTCCCCCGGAGATAGAAACCCCCGCCATCTGTCTTGCTAAACTTTCTTGCGAAGCAAGAAGGTTCTCCAGCTCCAACAACGACGGTTGATTTGCCCAACCCTGAACTGAAGTCACAAAGGCAAGATACTCCTTCCGTAACCCGCGGATGATATGCCTTTTCAGTTTTGCCTCAGAGATAGGCTCATCAGGGTCCAACGTAGAAATCTCTGTCGTGAGGTTCTTCAATTTGAGAAAGAAGGTGGAAATAGAAAGATCACCTTGAGATGCTTTCGCCAACTCATTTTCAAGATATTGTAGCCTCGCTACATTCTTTTTATTGAACAACCCATCCAAGGATGTCCAAATCTCAGCAGCAGATTTACATCCGATGATGTGATCAAACATCTCCGGTGAAATAGCCCTTTTGAGAGTGAACTCTGCCTTAGCATTCGTCCTCCTCCAAAGTCTCACCTCTGCCATATTATCTCCTGCTGGAAACACCTCTTGTGTGTCTTCTCCGCCAACTACCTCCCATAGATCCTCGCCAAGCAAGTAACTCTCCATACATGACTTCCATTTTTTAAAGTTAGTCGATGTTAGGAGTTCAATACCAAGACCTCTTGTGTATCCACCTTCCATGGCAAACTATGTGGTCTCTTCTTCACAAAGACGATGGCAACTCTAGTTGATCACTGCTTATCCACTCCAGAAACCTGCCTCTGATACCATGTTAAAATTTTTGAAAGACCATTTAGGAGTAAGAAGGAGTTGTATCAACAAGAGTTATAGCCAAACAACCACAATGCCAAAACAGCAACACAAGAAATCTTTATTGAAACAGAACTGCTTTATAATGCTAGGTATACATGGCGAGACATGATTCATAAGAATCACGGAGATGAGAAGAACAAACACACCAAAAATGAAACTGGCGGTCTGCCAAAGCAGAGACCGCACAGACCACAAAAAGGCTCAGGTCGCCCGGCTTGCTCTGCTGTACTCCCAGACCGCTTGCACAGTCAGACCACAGAAACACCTTGAGACCGCGCGAACAGAAGCAGACAACCTGCACTGCCAGACCGCAATCCCAGACCGCACAAACTGAAGCTTTATTGAACTAAACAAAGAACTGAAGCTGTCGCCAGACCGCAACTCTGATCGCCTAACCGCAGAAGGTTGCCTGATCGCTGAGCTCGCTGCGAACAGCACAAGAACACAATAAACCAGTTCGCTGACAGACCGCAGATGAACTGTTTATTCAAGCCACCGGAAATCACCAAGGAAGGAGACCGTAACCTACTGACCGCAAACCTGCGAACACAACAACCGGTTAGCTCGCAACCAAGTCGCGCAACCTCAAACTTGAGTCCGCAAGAAACAATCCGTGCTATTGTTCTTACAATTCTCATTATGAATGACGGGCCATGCACCCCTATTTATAGGCGGATGGATGGATGTCGTCACCGCACAAATCGGGATACAATCACCACCCGTCAGATCGCGAACGGTCTCACAAGGCAGACCGTGCGAACACAACACTTGGACAAGATTCAGTCCAAGTCCGCAAGACAACAGCAGCCCGCGCACAAGCCGCACGGACACATTGATCACCCTTCCTGAGATCGCCGAAGGCACAGACGATCATCTGACCGACTTGAACCAAGTCGCCAGAACAAAACGAACAAGCTGCCCGGTCACTGCAGTCAACCAAGAACAGGTCGCCCAGAACAAGACCGGGAGAACTCGCAACAGGTCGCCAGAACCAGTAACCAACCAAGAAGTAATCTGGCCGATCACAGCAGATCGCCAGACCGGCAGGAAGAGATCGCAGAACCAAACCGCCAGAGCACCAGCGCAGGCCGCGCGGTCTCTGCGGTCTCCAGCCATCAGACCGGCCGGACTCCCTTCCACTTCACTTCAACAATTTCAACATAAATCACATCTTATGATCTTCCTTTTCCAGAGGGTCAGGGTGTTAGTAGACCTCTTTTTATTAGGACAGATTTCAACTACTGGAAATCTAGGATGATGTTTTTTCTTATGACCATGGATATAGAAGTATGGAACATGGTAGAAGTTCGGTGTTGGAACACGGTCTTCCGCATCTCATAGGTTTGAGAATAACAAATCCTATGTGTATTTGATCTTGTGTGTTCAAGTGTGCAGGTTAACATAGTCCACATGACTCAAGGAGTACTCATGATGTCTGCCCCAAAATTGAGGCCAAAATTCGAACAAGCTCACTATCGCCGGCGGTAGCGATAACGCCCGGCGGTAGCGATAACGCCCGACGGTAGCGTTGATTAGCTCGATTCTGGCGGCATTTTAGAAGGAGCTAGCGCCCGGCGGTAGCTACTAGCGCTGGCGGTAGCATGGCGCACAAGAGGCATAAAGCAAATTGTTGCCACGGATGAGAGATTCGGCCGCGCAAGATCATTCCTAATCCGGGCTAGCGCTGGCGGTAGCGCTAGCGCGGGCGGTAGCGTGAAGGCAATTGGATGCTTTGGCTCCGAATTCTTCATCCTCCTCCAATCCCAAACTCCAGAGCTTCGTGCCTCACCAGAGAGAGGAAGATTCAGAGTGATACTCCCACAATTCCATAAAGCCTTAAGGAGATCTGTGGAGAAGATTTCAACACGCGTCATCATCATGACGAAAGACCGCATCGACTACGATCATACTCTACGGGCCTTCGTCCACTTCTCCAAGAGATCCACATAGAGGGAGTTTTTATATTATTGTCTTTTCATTTCATATCTTTTCTGTAAACGGTAGTGAAATCGCCTCGTGTTGGCGACTAGGTCTGGGGTAGGACTTAGGGCTAAAATTCGCCTCGTGTTGGCGACTAGATCTAGGTTAGGTCTAGGGGGTGCTCGAGGCCTTTCTGGGGATAGATCGGCTAGAGCGGCTTGAGGCCGTATCTGGGGAGAGATCGGCTAAAGCCAACCGGTTCGTGGGGATACGAGTCGGTATAGAAAATGAAAAAGGATTTTTATTAGTCGCCTCCGATTTCTAGCGCCATAGAAATCAAGTTTTGTAAAACATTATTTGATATTAATAAAGCATGTCTCTTCATTATTGTTTTACTTGATTTCTCTTTGTATTATTCTTGCAATATTTCAAAGTTTTCTAAATATAATCTAAAGTTTTTGAAAACCCTTATTCACCCCCCCTCTAAGAGCGCCGACCGATCCAACAAGTGGTATCAGAGCGGTTTTATTCCAATCGGCTTAACAACCGGGAATAATGGCGTCTCATGATCTCGCTTCAATTAGTGGGGCAAATTTCTGTGAAGATGAAATATCACATAAACCACCCTTGTTTGAAGGAACAAATTATAAAGGATGGAAAATTTTAATGAAAAATTTTATTAAAACTTTAGACATCGAAGTATGGGACTTAGCAATTATAAGACGTGCGGATGAATCGAATAAAAAAGAACGTCAGCTAAATGCCAAAGCCAAACACTATTTATTTTGTGCACTTTCTAATGAAATTTTCAAATTCATATATTGCTTTTCTAGTGCATACAAAATATGGCGCTTTCTTGAAGAAATGTATGATCTTCCTCTCGCAGGTGTGGAACAAACACAGGAGGAAAATAACTTACAAGCATCCATTATCATTCAAGAAGATCTCTCTCGGAGCGAAGCCATGGAGAATATTACACCAAGAGAAAAAGGAGATGAAAATTCATCTATGATGAAGGTAGGGACAAAAGATAACGAAGGAACTTTATGCATACATTTTGCCTCCACCAAAAGCGCTGTAAGAAAGTCAAAATCCTCTTCTTGTGTGATAACTTCTATTTCTAGTTTCAATATACTAAAAACTGCTAAACGTAAAATCAAGAAATTGAAAATCACTATTAAAAATTTACATTTAGAAAATAAGAGATTAAAAGCTAATGTTAATTTAGAATCAAACTGTGATGTGGTTTCACCATCTTGTCCTTTACTTGAAAACACAAAACCTTGTTTTGATTATTATAATATTAAGGAAAAACTCATGAAACTTGAAAAGATTTTATTTTAGTAAAAGAACAAAATGAAAAATTATGTTTAGAAAATTCATCTTTGATAAATGATTGTGCTAAGTGTAAGGACTACGAAATAGAAATTAAAGAGATGGATGAAACATTTGATGAATATAGGGATAAATACGAAAAACATATTGACTCAATTGTTACCACTCTTAAAAATAGCACAATCAATTATAATAAAGCTAGACATAGTTTAAAAACTAAGAATGATGAATTAAATGCCAAAATTATCTTGCTTAAGGAAATCTTAAAGAAAAATTCTCAATATCAAACAAACTCTAAAAGCAAGTTAAATATGATATCTCAAAATATGAATAAACCAAACAATGATAATAAAAAACATCAAAAGATTGTAAATGAAATTCCAAAACACTATCATCATCATCATTTACAATATCAATCCTCTCCCAACGAAAAATTAAACGTTCACAAATTTCCTATGAAAAATACCTTCAATAATCATTACAATCATAATCATCAATATAAAGATTATCATAATGGAAATTTGACATATAAGAATAACATTAAACCAAAGTATGAATGGAGACCCATTCTTAAGAATAACGTGCTAATGTCAAAAGAAAGGGTCCACTCATCACTATCTCCCTAAAAGCAAACACGATTTATATGGGTACCCAAAGGAACCGTCACACCCAGTCCTCTTTGGATACCTAAATCTCTTATTCATTAGTATCCCATCATTTGCATGAAGTAGAAATCAATTAAAATGAAATATCATTTCCCTACTTCATGATGTGCTTAAACTTTCTTTTTGTTTATTTTCTTTTGTTTTTTCTTAAAACCATCATGATATGATCACTTTATATATCTTGTAATATGACTTTCATAAATTAAACCATAATTCATAAATGAATCAAATTGAATAAAATTGAATAAAAGTCATATCATTTTTTAGTGATCTACTTATCATTTTTATTTTTTCCATTACTTTTTAAATGTCTTGAATTATAAATTGTAAATTGAAATTATTGTCAAGACTAATGATATTACTTTAATGGATTTAAATGGTTTATTAAAGGGCTTAGGCTAAAAATTAAAATGTGAAATGCATTGATCTTGTTTTGTTGATTATGATAGCCCTTATAATGAAGAGAAATATTTTTCACAAAATACATGATTAATCCTATGTTTAACATTGCATCCAAACTCATCATCCTAGCATCTCGTTTTGGTCTATGCTTATATATCAATGCTAGGTACAACATTTATGATGTTATTCATATTTTATGACAACTATGTGATTTGAAATAATAATAGAATACTAAAATTCCATCAATCACATAGTTTATGAATTAATCATTAGAACATGTATTATTTGGCTGATTCAAACATGATGTCTTGTGTTTACATTCTCTATCTATTTTCAGCTTACATTATTTTGGTAAACACAAGCCTTTGAAAAATCATAATAAAGATATAAGAAAATATGTCTCATGCGATGGTTAGGTAGTCTAGTCATATAAGAAAATCGCTAACGTTTCATGCAATTTGCACTATCTAAACATCTCCTAAAATTCTGATATTTCTGCATGAAACTACTATTGGGACACTTAATCAAGACCACCCATCAAAATTTTCAAAAACCTAAAAATTCGCTTACTGTCCCCTGCGCTAGCACTACCGCAGGCGCTAGCGTCCATGTTAGATTTTCTGAAATTTTAAAATTCTGAAAAATGCTTAAAAATATATTAATCTATGTGTACTATTCATTTCTGCATTTTTGCTTCTATTATATTTTTGAAAAATCAAATACAAAAATACAAAAGCCAAATTACAAAAATATTATATGTTTTGCCTTTGTGATTTGTCATCTGTTTTTCTTAAAGCAAAAAATCAAACACAAAAATATAAAACAAAATTTTTTTTATCAAAAATTATTATTTTTTGAACTTAAATTTTTACTTATATCTTGCGAAAGGGTGATTTGGGCTATCATCCCATCATATCACGTAGTACCGGGCGAACCTCTCACAAGGTAGTCCTCGGGAAGTCCAAGATCAATTTTATGAGTTCAACTTTAAATAAAAATTATTCTTCAAAAATATCAACAAAATATTGTATGGACTTCATTAAAAATCAAGCATGATTTAACTTATTATTTAGAACTTCTATAATGTTGCAATTTATCTTTTCAAACTACTTTGAGCATTGCTTTCATCATGCTTTGATACATCTATTAATATGTGCATCAATTATATTGTAAAAGTTGTGTAGAACTATGCGTAGCATGCCTCTAAGTATGAGTAAATGTTTTATGTCTGATAATGATCTTTATTCATTCACTTATTTTGGCATTGTCTACATTTGTGTTTAATCTAAGAATGCTTGTGTATGTTTTGTATTAGTACTATAAATTAAAATTGCACAAGTATCTTACCTACACAACCTTTAATTGCACTTTTAAAAGTAAAGAAAAGTGGTTATCTTTCTCATAAATTATATTGGTTTGCATAACAAGTGTATTCGGAGAACTTTGTACAAAACAAAATCATAAAATAAAGTGACAAAGATAACTCCACCAAGCACTACTTGAACCTCCTGATAAGTCTTAATAAGCGTTGTGAGGTTGAGCACCTTGGAAAGAATAGTAAAGTATCTTGTGCAAATCAATTCATTCTTTCAAAATAAAAACCACTTATTCTTAAGTACACCGGATCACTAGTCTCAAAATTCAAAATAAAATATGTGATCCCCCAAGCACTACTTTGCACCCTGATAAGTCTTAATGAGCATTGTGTGTGCAAAGCACCTTGGTTGGTGTACATTTTTTTTGTGCATTGAAGTTTGTGGAAGTAAAATTATTTGTGGTTTATTGTGCTCTTACTTTACATATTACTTGTATTTTTGATTAAAACATTTGTTTACTCTACTCAAAAATACACTTTTGTGCACATAATTATCTTCCATAACACTTCTTCTCATGAGTATTGGATCCTAATGCAAATTCTATACTACTCTTTACTTATGAAATGCACTAGATAACCTAGCATGCTTTCTACAATGTTTAGTATGTTTTGAAATTGTGAATTAAAGTAACATTGTAGTAATCTCTTTTTGATAAGATTATTTCATGTTTGGTTACTGTATTTTAAATGCAAAATGATTTGCAAAAACATTTCTTTTTGAAATTGAACTCATATATCTTTTTATGGACCATCATTACCATAAGATGTTTTTTGTATTTAAGTCTTCCGCATCATAACCACATAATTGTTTTACCTTGCACTTTCATACTTATTTAAAATCTTTCATCTTGTGTGCATCATCACTTGAATCTTCAAATTCCCTTCTTGCAACAAGTGGTAGACTTGCTTGGTAAACTTTATATTGGTTGATTTTTTTTTGCTTATAACTCTGATCTATTTCTATTCTAAACACTCCTCCAACAAGTGAAATATTGCTTATAAAACATCTCTTTTTGAACTTAAACTCTTATTTAGTATTATGATGTTTCTTTTTCGAAATCTTTCGCAATACTCAAACTCTGATTCATTCATGAATTTCAATATAGCTATGTGAGTTTTATTTCAAAAAATTCAAATAAAAATATAAACCCATATGCTATGATATTTCCCATTAGATTTAAATGCTTAATGTTTCCAATAATTGTTATCCATGACATTATTTCTCACCATAGCGGGGGCGTAGGGTTGTAGACATTAGATAACCTTATCTCTAGTCATGTCTTGTCCTTAATCCGGGAGGGTTCCAGTGGGGCCTTGCGAGGCACTGGGGGGGAAAGAGTGCTAGGTTAAGTTTTTGTCTAGTGTTTGCATATGGGATTAACACCCTAACCTACGGCTTGTTTGCAGCTCCTCATGCCCATCCGTCACTTAGTACGGGGCTAGGGTGTTGACATATTGTCTGGGTAGATTGGTTACTTGGAAATCATTATTTTTTTATGCTTAAAACTCTTATTTAAAGGGGAAATCATTATTTTTTGCTTAAACTCTGATATATAAAAGGGGGAGAACTACAAACAAAAGGGATAAAATAAGTCATAACTCTGATCATTTTCACTGAAAGACAAGTCTAAAACTCCTTATCATTTACTTAAAAAGCTCGATCATGCCTTCTCTTTTATTTACACATTTTTTAGTGCTTTGTTTCCCTACCCACTTTTGCTAATAACAAAGGGGGAGAACTAACATGATAAAATGCAAAAGGGGGAGAACTAACATGATAAATGTAACCCGCTATCATAAACCCAACATGACAAATTCAGTTGATAGCTTACATATTAGGGGAGCATTCACTTAGGGGGAGCATGTATTTAGGGGGAGCAAGTCTAACATGCTAGAATCAATTATTATCCTAAGTCATCACTCTCACACACACAAGTATAGTTTCCTCATGCTTATCTATTAATGCTTTGATTTATCATTAATGGATTTGTTATTATCAAAAGGGAGAGTTTATTGGAACACGGTCTTCCGCATCTCCTAGGTTTGAGAATAACAAATCCTATGTGTATTTGATCTTGTGTGTTCAAGTATGCAGGTTAACATAGTCCACATGACTCAAGGAGTACTCATGATGTCTGCCCCAAAATTGAGGCCAAAATTCGAACAAGCTCACTATCGCCGGCGGTAGCAATAGCGTTGATTAGCTCGATTCCGGCGGCATTTTTAGAAGGAGCTAGCGCCCGGCGGTAGCTACTAGCGCTGGCGGTAGCATGGCGCACAAGAGGCATAAAGCAAATTGTTGCCACGGATGAGAGATTCGGCCGCGCAAGATCATTCCTAATCCGGGCTAGCGCCGGCAAGTAGCGCTAGCGCGGGCGGTAGCGTGAAGGCTATAAATTGGATGCTTTGGCTCCGAATTCTTCATCCTCCTCCAATCCCAAACTCCAGAGCTTCGTGCCTCACCAGAGAGAGGAAGATTCAGAGTGATACTCCCACAATTCCATAAAGCCTTAAGGAGATCTGTGGAGAAGATTTCAACACGCGTCATCATCGTGACGAAAGACCGCATCGACTACGATCATACTTTGCGGGCCTTCGTCCACTTCTGCAAGAGATCCACATAGAGGGAGTTTTTATATTATTGTCTTTTCATTTCATATCTTTTCTGTAAATGGTAGTGAAATCGCCTCGTGTTGGCGACTATGTCTGGGGTAGGACTTAGGGCTAAAATTCTCCTCGTGTTGGCGACTAGATCTAGGTTAGGTCTAGTGGGTGCTCGAGGCCTTTCTGGGGATAGATCGGCTAGAGCGGCTTGAGGCCGTATCTGGGGAGAGATCGGCTAAAGCCAACCGGTTCGTGGGGATACGAGTCGGTATAGAAAACGGAAAAGGATTTTTATTAGTCGCCTCCGATTTCTAGCGCCATAGAAATCAAGTTTTGTAAAACATTATTTGATATTAATAAAGCATGTCTCTTCATTATTGTTTTACTTGATTTCTCTTTGTATTATTCTTGCAATATTTCAAAGTTTTCTAAATATAATCTAAAGTTTTTGAAAACCCTTATTCACCCCCCCTCTAAGGGCGTCGACCGATCCAACATTCGGTACTCTCCTCCTACAATTGTAGTTGGAGAGGCTATGGTAGAAAAACCTAAGGATAGATGGGATGATAACGATAAAATCAAGTGCAAAAGTAATGCTAAGTCAATGATCGCTTTATATTGTGCATTAAATAGAACTGAATTTAATAGAATTTCTGCTTGTGTAACTGCTTATGATATTCAGAACCAATTGGAAGTTACTCATGAAAGTACATCACAGGTAAAAGATGCAAAGCTATTCCAACTGGAGTCGGAATCTGAAAAGTTCAGGATGAATGCTGAAGAAGACATCAACTCGATGTACACACAATTCACCATGATCGTCAACGCTTCAAAAGCTCTTAGAAAGTCCTTCTCCGAAGGCGACTTGGTCAGAAAGATTCTTCGCTCTCTACCTCCAATATTTAATCCAAAGGTGACGGCCATCTCAGAGTCACACAACCTGAGAATGCTCCAAATTGAGAACCTCATTGGGAATCTCAAAACCCATTAGTTAGAACTTCAGATTTAACACGATGAATCCAACAAGGAGCCAAAGAAAAAGGCGATGTCACTGAAGTTAAAGAACGAGACCAACATAGATGATGATGATGATGAAGAAGGCCTACTGGTAAAGAACTTCAGAAAATTCATTAGAGATCCGGAAAGAAGGAACACCTTTCGTAAATACTTCCAGAAGGATGCACGATGAAAAGGGTCTTCCTCTTCTTCAAAGAAAGAAAGGTAAAGTGACTATGAAGAAGAATGACCACCTCCGAAGTGCTTTCACTATAGGAAGACCAGAATATTTAGAGCTAGTGCCCGAAGTATCTAAAGGAGCAAAAAGAAAAATGATACAAAGGGAAGGAGAAAAAGAAGGTGTTGAAAGCCACAACATGGGATAATTCTTCCTCTGAAGAATCAAGCGGATCTGAGTCAAGTGACAGGGAGGAAGCAAACATATGCTTCATGGAAAAAGGCAATGATGACGACACTAGTGTTCTTAGTAATGCTGAGGTAACTCTTCCCACCTTCGAAGAACTTTATGATGAATTTGTTCAAACCTGTAAAACCTAGGATAAAAGTATAGAAGATAGTATTATTTTAAATCATGAAAATGAATCTCTTATCAAAGAAAATCATAAGCTTACTAAAAATTAATTTCTTTAGAAATGAGAAAGGTTTCATGCCAAGAGTGTAAACACTCCTTATATAAGGTAAATATCTTGAAGTTTCTCTTTCTAAGGCCTCTCTCAAATCAAAACTCATACAAGAGAAAAGGGGGACTTAGAGAGAAAACTAAAAACCTCTCTCTTACAAAATAAAAATAACAAAAAAGGTTTTGAAAATAAATATGACATGCTTGTAAAAGAAAACTCATCTCTTAAAAAACAAATTCATGACCTCAATATGGCCATCAAATTTTTTGGAATTGGTCAAAAATCTCTGGACATGATTTTGGGGAACCAGTGTTATGGTTCTGGAAAATTTGGACTCTGATATCAAAGTGACAACTACCGCCCGATGCTAGCCACTAACATCGGCGGTAGCCCCTCATATAAAAAATCTCCTTTTTATTCTGGAAAACAAACTTCTTCCAGTGAGAGCAATGTAAAATTCCAGAAAGGGTCTCAACCCCCTTTATTTCGTGTGCAAACTTTCATAGGTTTGGACACACATCTAGCTCTTGCAGGAAAATAAAACAGAGATCTCTAAAGCAAATATGGGTACCTAAGACATCCACTTATTCTTTGGGTGGTACCTCTTCGGTATCTGGATCCTTACTCTCATCTTCTTTCTAGATTTGCAGGAAGACTAAGGATAAGGAGGACGCATGGTACTTGGACTCGGGCTGCTCCAAGCACATGACGGGCAATAAAGAAAAGTTCCTTAGCCTAGAAAAGAAGAAGTGAGGGATCATTAGTTTTGGAGATAATGGTAAAGGAAGTATCATGGGAGTCAGTACAATGGGTAACGAATCCTTTACTATTTCTAATGTTCTTTATGTACAAGGTTTAAAACATAACGTAATATCTATTAGTCAATTGTGTGATAAAGGATAAGATGTTTTATTTGAGTCATCTACAAATCCTTGCAAAACATTTAATCCTAACACAAAAGATGTTTTAGTAATTGCACCTAAACTCACAACGTATATGTAGTTTTCTTTCATGATTTTTCTAAATCATCTATAAAATATTTTATAACAAAAAATGATGAGTTGGAACTATGGCATAGACATTTAGGTCACGCTAGTACAAAGCTCATTTTAAAACTAGCCAAAAATGAATTGATAAGCGGATTGCCTAGATTAAATGGAAATTTATCATCACTATGTTCTTCATGTCAAAAAGGAAAATTTACAAAATCCTCTTTTAAAAGTAAAAACAAAATTTCTACTACAAGACCTTTGCAATTACTTCATATGGATCTCTTTGGCCTCGTTAGCACCGTAAGTCTTGGTGGTAGAATATATGTATATATATTTGTTCTAATATATGATTTCTCTAGATATTGTTGGACTTTATTTCTCTCTTCCAAATCTGATGCGTTTTGCGAATTTTCAAAATTATGTACTCGTATTCAAAATGAACTAGATTTAAAAATAAAATGCATTCGCTCAGATCATAAAGGAGAATTTGAAAATGAAAACTTTAATTCTTTCTGCGAAATGTTAGGTATTAAGCATGAGTTCTCTACTCCTCGCACACCACAGCAAAACGGTGTTGTAGAAAGAAAGAATTGGAAAATTCAAGAACTAGCATGTACTATGTTATCTGAGTATAAATTACCTATGTCTTTTTGGGCCGAAGCCTTAAGCACATCATGTTATGTAATGAATAGAGTCATGCTTCGTCCATCTTTAAATCTCACACCATATGAACTATATTTTCAAAAGAAACATAATGTATCATATTTTAAAGTCTTTGGTTGTAAATGCTTTATTCTAAATACAAAATATGCCTTAGGGAAGTTTGATGAAAAATGCGATAAAGGAATATTTCTTGGATACTCTTCAACTAGTAAAGCTTATAGATTATTTAACAAAAAAACGAGTAAGGTTGAAGAGTCTATTAATGTAAAATTTGATGAATTTATTCTTTGTGTAGAAAAACTTCCTACAGATACAAATGATGAACCCTTACCAACTTTAGAGCATGATGAAGAGGAACCTTCCAAAGAGGAGGAGGAGGCCAATGGAGATGAATATGTGCCTCCAAGCATCCTAAAATTCTCAAAGAATCATCCAAAGGAGCTTGTCATTGGGGAACCATCTATTGGGGTAAGAACTCAATCTTCTCTTCATGAAACTTATTCAAATTTTGCTTTGTTTCCGAAATTGAACCAAAAAAATGTTTCAACCGCTTTAAATGATGAATTTTGGTTTTTGGCTATGAATGAAGAGTTAGATCAATTTGAAAGAAATAAAGTCTGGAAACTAGTAGAACATCCATCTAATCATCCCATTGTACGCGTAAAATGGATTTTTAAAAATTAATTAGATGGTGAATATAGAATTACAAGGAATAAAGCTCGCTTAGTCACTCAAGGTGTTTCCCTAGAAGTTTGCAATCCCAAATGCTCACGATGGAATTCATCCGGTCTTGGCGGTCACAACGGTCTTAGTTTTTTTAGACCCCCTATCTTATCCTCGGCAGCAGATCTTTGAATTTCTCAGTTGTCAAGTCTAGCAGAGATGGTCAGACTGTGTGGTCTAGAGACCAAAGCTTTTCTACTATATGCACCCCAGATAGCTTCTTTCCTCTATCCAAACTCTCTTATGAACTGGGAAACCAGTAATTTTGAGATTTGCCTATTCAGGCAGGCTTCCACATCTATAAATAGAGGGGTAGGGTCCCTGAAAAGGACTTTTGGTTCGGTTCTATGTCGTAGCATCAGCCTAAGCGGTCTCAATTTATGTCTTCCCTTAGTAT
Source organism: Dactylorhiza incarnata (assembly GCA_033032865.1). Classification (NCBI taxonomy): domain Eukaryota; kingdom Viridiplantae; phylum Streptophyta; class Magnoliopsida; order Asparagales; family Orchidaceae; genus Dactylorhiza; species Dactylorhiza incarnata. Next base: position 15,149,025 of record JAWHQI010000028.1, read on the forward strand.
TTTTTCAGTCTCGCGGTCTAGCAACATTTTGCTCAGCTATTATAGAACCTTAGTAATCGGTCGTCCTCAGCTTTTTCCCTTTTCCTTTAGTGTTAGTTGTGGGGGTGCAATTTTTGTACCAACAGAATGAACACGCGACCTTCAGATTAGAAAGTACCAACAAACTCAGTGTTCTTAGGATGTCAGATAGGGATTTGCAAAGTCAGCCTCTGGGCGGTCCCTTAGGTCCAGGTCGTACGACCCCGGAAGTCCTTGAGACTATTTTTGAGCGGGCTTTAGAGTAGACTAGACAAGAGTTTGCAAAAGCCCAGTAAGAGACTGCTCAGTAGATACAGACCATGAGTCAGGCCTCGGGTGCGATCTCCTAGTGTTTCATCCCTCGGACCACTGAGGTCGCTACACCTATCATCAATCTACCCATCATCGGTAATGTGCTAGACCGCTCAACTCCTTAACCCACAACTCCTCTGCGGCCTCAAGGGGTGGAGTTCATTGCTCAGAGTGACTTTTTCCATGCAGCTGCCCAGGGAATCCTAGCCCGAGCTTTAAACTTCCAGGAGGACGTTGACCATCCCCCAACTGATCATTGGTAGGATCCATCTCCTTTTGTCGACCAAGTGAGGTGAGAGGCAATTCCCATGGGGTTCCAGGAACCTTTGCTCCCAGTATTCACTGGTAGGGATGATCTAGTCTCTCACCTGCAGGCTTTTGAAGTTGTAGTGTCGATGAGAACTCTGTCCGAAGGCCTCCGTTACAAGTTGTTTTCAACTTCTTTGGGAGGTGAGGCTAGATAATGGTTTTTTAACCTTCCTTCCAGGACTATTTCCTGTTTTGCAGACCAGTGAAGAGAGCTTCTTTTGAGGTTTGCTACCTCTAAGAAGAGAAAGAGTGGCCCTGCCGCCCTCTTCAAGATTAGACAGGGTGATAGCGAGACCCTAGCTCACTTCGTAGCGTATTTACAAGAAGATATTCTGAGCATTAGACATGTTGGTCCGATTCTGCATCAAGTAGCTTTTATTATTGCCCTTCAGGAGGGTCCATTGAAGTTCGATGTGACAACCAGAGAACCAAATTCCTATCAAGAGTTGATAGTCGTTGCCAACAAGTTCATTGAAGGAGAAATCTGTAACCCAGAATATGTCTCCAATCTCTCCAACTTGGCTTATCAAGGAGCAAGTAATTCTTCTTCAACTTCTTAATGTTTTCAGAAGCAAGATCGTCAGGACTAACAGTTCACAGCCTCCTCCCCTGAGAAGGAATTTTTTCCACCATCGTCCATCTGTCAACCACCAACAGTCTAATTAGTGGCATCAGCCTACTCCAGCTCAGCTTCCAGCTCTTCTTCCTCTCCCTCCGGTTACTCGTCCTAAGCAATAGTTTGATGATTCTCAAGACACTTTAACAAATCTTGCTCTCCCAATCAGTGAGGTGCTAGAGATTATTCAGAAGCAACCCTTTTTCAAGAAGCCATCGCCAATCAAATCGGACATCCGGTCCAGAAACCTAACTTTATATTGTGAATATCACAAAGTAAGGGGTCATCAGACTGAGAAATGCAGAGCTCTTATGTTCCTGATTGAGAAATTTATGAAGGAGGGGAAGCTCCAGGATTTGATAGCAAAAAGGGTTGAGGAGCAGGCAAAGAAGGCGAAGACCATGGCTGAGGTGAGTTGGGAGTGTGAGGAAGTGGAGGATGCCAGTCTCTTCGGTAGTCTTCACTTAGAAAGTGAGTGCGCGGATGCTGACGATGAAGGGGAGTTCAATCATCTTTTTTGCATCCACGGGGGAGAAGGGATGGAGTCCTCGAAGAAGTCTAGTGTTTCGAGGGTCTTTAGCTCAGAGGTAGCAGTGGTCTCGACCTCAGCTCCTGAGCTAGAAGTGGTTATGTTTAGTAAGGAAGATCAGCCTCCTCATGGTAATCCTTTTAATAATGCGGTGGTGATTAAGGCAGTGATAGAAAACTTCACCATGGATAGAATTCTGATTGATACTGGCATCTCAGTAAACCTCTTGTTCAAACCATCCTTCGAAGGCCTCAAGTATGGGAAGCCTCTTCTTGCTACCGAGGGATCTCTATATGGGTTCTCTGGGGAGAGGAAAGAAGTGGAGGGAAAGGTGACCCTCATTATAGTAATGGGGGTGTGATCAAGCAGGCAGAGTTTGTAGCAGTAGATGCGCCTAGTATCTACTATTGCATCTTCAGGAAATCTATACTTAATGAGTATAGCACCACTGTGTCCACCTTTCATCTGGCTCTGTAGTTTACTACCAAAGGGAAGTAGTTTAGGGTCTGGAGTGATCCAAAGCTTGTCCGAGAATGTTATGTCAAAATGGTTAACATCGTAGAGATATCTTCCCCCGAGGCAGCAATTGTGGAAGAGGTTTCAGATGCTGAAGAGATGGTCTGTGAGGTCCCTGCTGAAGAAGATCTAGAGAAACAACTCAAGACCTGCTAGGGGAGTTGACAGCAGGAACAAAGTCTAAAGGGGCTCACCTAGAACTTGGCCAGGTAGTCCAAAAGGTGCCTGTTGAGGCTGGAGGTGAAGAGAAGGAACTCTCTATTAATGGAGAGCTCGCTGAAGCTGAAAAGAGGGAATTGATCCCTTGCCTCCTGAAGAACTTGGATGTGTTCACTTGGTCAGCAGATGATATGTCAGGGGTTGATCCCGATGTAGCTTCCCATCATCTGAATATAGATCCAGCATGCAAACCCATGAAGCAGAAGAAGTATGCCATTGCTGAGGCACTTGCTGGAATAACCAGGGAGGAGGTGTTGAAGCTTCTTCGAGCTGGTTTTATCCACGAAGTTCAATACCCTGATTGAGTTTCAAATATTGTAATGGGGAAAATGCCAGGTGGTAAATGGCGTATGTGTGTAGATTTCACCCATCTTAATAAAGTTTGCCTGAAAGATTATTACCCCTTGCATCAGATAGATTCTTTAGTTGATTCCGCAGTTGGGTATCCGGATATGAGTTTTTTAGATGTATTCTTGGGGTATCATCAAATTAGAATGCATAAGCCTGACATACCCCATACATCATTCATTACGAACGATGGATGTTTTTGTCATTGCGTAATGCCTTTCAGGCTTAAAAATACTAGTACGACCTATCAAAGGATGATGGATTCTGTGTTTCAAAAGCAGAAGGGTAGAAACCTTGAGGTGTATGTTGATGATCTACTCATCAAAAGTAAGGTGTTTTCAGCTCATTTAAGGGACCTCGAAGAGACGTTCTTAACTCTCCGAACCTTCAGCATGAGGCTAAATCCTTCGAAGTGTATTTTTGGAGCTAGCAAGGGCAAAATCTTAGGTCATCTCTTGACCTCGAAAGGACTTGAGCCTAATCCTAATAAAGTGAATGAAAATCTTGAAATGACACCTCTGAGGTCTCCAAAGGAAGTGCAACAGCTAGGAGGCAGAATGACAGGATTGAGCAGGTTTATATCTCGTTCAGGAGATAAAAGTGCTCCTTTTTTTCGAACACTTCGAAAGGCCTCTAAGTTCGAGTGGACCAAGGAGTGTGATGTGGCCTTTGATCAATTAAAAAAGTAGTTAACTTCAACTCCTCTTCTTTAGATCCCCCAGGAGGGTGAGGATCTCTTCTTATATCTGGGTGTTGGAGTTGATGCAGTTAGCTCAGTGCTTGTAAGAGAAGAAAAAAGAAAGCAGTTCCCGGTCTACTATGTTAGCAGGATCATGAAAAATGCAGAAATTAGATACCCAATCCTAGAGAAGCTGGCACTAGCTCTAATCATTTCAACAAGGAGACTCAGACTATATTTTCAGGCTCATTCTATTCAAGTAGTCATAGACTAACCTTTGAAGAATATATTAGAAAAGCCAGAGCATTCATGTAGATTGTCCAAGTAGGCAATAAAGCTAAGTGAGTTCAATATTTCTTATGTGCCTCGAATAGCAATCAAAGTCTAGGTATTAGCAGACTTCATGGTTGATACAACAGATATTGGCTCTGAAATTGAGGTTAGTAGACCTCTCCCTTAGACCATTTTTGTTGACGGAGCTTCAGGTAAAAACTCCTCAGGAGTAGGGGTAGTATTAATCAATCCAAATGGTGTGTGATGAAATAAAGCTCTAAAGTTTCATTTTCCAGTTACTAACAATCAAGCCGAATATGAGGCTCTTTTGGCAGGACTTCGCTTCGCCAGGGAACTAGGTATTGAGAATGTTGAGGTGAAAATGGACTCTCTGGTCATGGCTTCATAAGTAAATAGTACGTATGAAACTTAAGAACCTGTCTTGAAGAAGTATCAAGAGCTAGTAAAAAACAAAATTGGGAGGTTCAAAAGTTTCATGATTCAACATATTCCCAGAACAGATAATTCTGAGGCTGATCAGCTCGCAAAATTTGGGTTGCTATCTGGAGAGACTACCTCGGACTTGTTTCATATTGTAGTGGAAGAAGAGATAGTTATGATGATGGGTCAGAGGCCATCTTGGATGGACCCTTTTGTTCTCTATCTTTCAATAGGGGAATTTCATATCACTGTCAAAGACAAAAAAAGGTTCAAGTTAAAAGCAGCACATTATTATCTGATTGCAGGAATTTTCTAAAGACCCTCTTAGCCCCTCTAGCCAGATGTATCTCAGAAGAAGAGGTCCCAGCAGTTCTTAACGAAGTTCATTCTGGTGAATGTGGAAGTCATTCAGGTGCCAAAATTTAGAAAAGAGAATTCTAAGACAAGGTACTTCTGGCCTAACATGAGAAAGGATACCAGTGACTATGCTAAGAAGTGTGTCCAGTGTCAAAGGTTTGCTCCCCTGCAGCATCAGCCTGCCCAGAAGTTAAGATTGATAATGACTCCTTGGACATTTGCAGTTTGGGGAATGGATCTTCTCAGACCTTTTCCTATGGCAAGCAGGCAGCATCGTTTTATTCTTGTTATGATTGACTATTTCAGCAAATGGATCGAGGCAAAAGATTTAGCTATAACTACCACCTAGATAGTAAGAAACTTTATTTGGGGTGAGATTATTTGCAGACACGGGATCCCCATGGCTATCATCACTGACAATGGACCTCAATTCAACAACTCAGAGCTGGTTAACTTTTGTGATGAGATAGGAACTGATCCGCGCTTTACTTCGCTACATCATCCTAGAAGTAATGGTCAGGTAGAAGTAGCTAATAAGTCTATCTTAAATCTCCTTAAGAAGAAGGTCGAGAATATCAAAGGTAACTGGGCAGAACAACTTCCGTCAGTGCTCTGGACCCTAAGAACCACCCGTATAAGATCTACTGGAGAGACTCCTTTCAAGCTATATCATTGTTCAAAAGCCCTTATTCTAGTTGAGTTCGAGGTTAAAAGTCCAAGAATTATATTTGCTAAGCAGAATGAAGGCAGCTGGATAGAGGAGAATGATGAGAGCTTGAAATGCAGTCTCGACCTCATTGAGGAGTTAAGAGATGAAGCTATGATAAGACATGATGAAGTGAAGAGTAGAATAGCAAGGCACTTCGATAAAAACATCCGAGTCAAGGAGTTCACTGTTGGAGATCTGGTAATGAAAAAGGTAGATGCAGCTGCTAGGTCCAGCTTTGTGGGTAAGCTGAGTCCAAACTGGGCAGGACCTTATGTTGTAAAGGAGGTATAGAAAAATGGATCCTACCTCCTCAAGACATATGATGGAAGGGAGATCTCCAACACCTGAAGTGGGGATGATTTAAAGCGTTTCTACTCCTGATACCCTCTTTACTTCTTTCAATATTTAGTATCTTTTTTTATCTCATTGTTTACTATCAATACAAATACTGACATTACTTCTTATGCATTTTGTGGGGAATGCTATAAGATGGAATTGACTACGAGTCTAAGTCGCACCAAGCGATATATCACCAAATCCTACTTGAACTCACGCGAATTGAAGTAAGAGTTGTAACATCTACATTGACCACGGATAGCGGGGAGATTTCGCTTCTATGTAGTAGTAGCTCACCAATCTCATGCGGCAGATCTTTAGGATTACAGATATAGGATGACATGTGAACACACCTCTGCATCAAGGGAGGTCTAGGTGAGTGCCACCTCTGCCGTACCTACAAATAGTGTCCAATAGTGTTGATGACCTTTCTGAGGAAAGTAATGTGGTCACTTTTTAGTACACACCTACCCAACTGGTCATCATAGCCTGTTACACTCATATACTCCTTGACTTAGTCTTCTTGGTTAAGATTTCTCTAAGGGGCAGTCTCAAGCACTTAAGACCATCACTTGTGAAGAGAAAGGAGCGATTATAATTATCTGTGATCGCTGCTCAGATAATTCCAGACCTCCAAGGTCGCCTCTCCTTCTTCCCTGACCAAAAAGGTCACTTCGTCTCTTTCTAACCTCTTGACCGTCGAGGTCATTTCTTCTATTTCTCCCCCTATGACCGCTGAAGTCACTTCTTCTTCTCTCTCTCTCACGACCGATGAGGTTGTTTTCATCAGCAGTGACACAACTTTGATGACCTCTCTGAGGAAAGCAATGTGGTCGCTTTTTAGTACACACCTGCCCAATTGGTCATCTTAGCTTGTGCACTCTTTTTTCCTCCATTTCGGGACTGTGCGGTCTTGGTCCAGTTTATCTTGGTAACCTGAGACCACCGTCTGTGGAATTCTTCCTGTAATGATTCTTTCTTATATCTCAAGAAAGTGGCGGTCTCAGTTTTCTTAGGCTGTCAGCCGCGGTGATCTTAAAGAAATTATGCACTTTCTATATTCTAATAATTGAATGATCTAGGAATTATTTGATCGCCGGAGGCAGATTCCAAAATTGTTTGAGTGAAATATAAGCGATCTAGGCATATTTAGATCGCATATATCTCACTCTGGATTTCCTAGATCTATGGAAGATTATTTATTCTACAAAACATTTTTAAGTATTAAGAATAGGCAGTTTGGAGGTTTTTAAGACCGTAGTTATCTCATCCTTGGTATTCATTATGATAAGATCGTTATTACCTCAAGAACATCCTGGGTTTATGTGAAAATTGTCGTTCTTCGGGTTTCTCAAATATGAAGAAGAATTATGTTAAGGTGAAAGAATTATACCCCCAAAAAAAATATTGAACTTAAAATCTGAGATCAATCAGTCAAGCGATTATTCTGCTTATTCTGAGGACATCATCACTAGACTATATATCAAAATATCGATCATATCAAAAAATAGTAAAGAATATATGTAAGGAATATAGATCGATCTTAAATAGTAAAGGTATGTAAAGAATCTAATTCATCTCTATTTATATCAAAATCATGGTTACAGATCACGCGGTCTGCAAAATATTTTGACCGTGACTTTTGAAAGATCAAAATACAAATTCATCAAAACAAGAAATTTATTTCGATTGCTGCGGTTTCTTGGGAGAAGGCTGTTCTAAAGTCCTGGAGTCAGCCAAAGTCTCTTATGGGCTCTCAGGTGACTCCTTGGAACTAGCACTTGAGTCTACCGCCGAGCTCAAATCGACACCCGGTTGATATTGACTTCCACTGGCTGGGCCGGTCTCGCTGTCATTCTCTTTAACCTCAACCTTATTAGTCTGAGAGACCACAACTTCTTCTTCTTCTTCTTATTCTCCTTCTTCAACTTATCTTTCTTTTGCTTCTTTTTTCTCTACCAGGGAGACAGTGTCAAGGAATAAGATAGAAAAATTGATGTCTTCAGGAATAATGACATCGCAGTCTCGCATCCGAGTGATTGCAAGTTCGACAGCTACTTTGACCTCTCCTATCATAATCCTTTGGTAAGCTGGATTATCATTATCATACATATCATTCCTCGTTTTCTAGAAGGGATCAAATCAGTTCAAGCGGTCTAAGATTTATAAGACCGCACAAAGGATTGTTGAGATCCTCACCTTGAGTTTGTCGGCAAGATCGTTTTTGTCACGAAGAGCCTGATGCAGAAGCCGCCCCATGTGGTGGTTCAAAATTGTGCTTCTGACCATCGCCTACACGCACATGTCAGGTACAATCTCTTCATCGAGGTCATACATCTCCTTTTGATTTTTCTCGCCATACAGAGCAGATGTTACCGCATCGGCATGGCGAGTGAGACCGCCACTCCAAATAGGAAGAGTCATGGATACTTTCACACTTTTTCCCTTCGCATCCCATTTAAGTAGCTGTCTCCCCTCAAGATCTTTCAACTTCCTCTTGTATCCAGCCATGGGAAACTTTCTCTGAGCAGGAGAAGATGGTTCAGTAGGATGATTCTGCGATCTCTCCCTCTCTCTTTTTAACCTCAGCTCGCTGTTACGATCTCCTCACTTTTGAGGTTAATAGATGGGAAGATTCTAGAGGAATCTGGAGTCTTGTACATAGGAAGGCGGTAGAACAATCTAGAGAGTTCATTACTCTTGTATATACTAGAATTGTATAGAATACTCTAGAATAGTAGGGATCTAGAATATTCTTTGGTTTGGAGGGAAACCTCTTTGGGGCCTATAAAAGGGGAAGGCCCCCTCATTTGTAATCATCCAAGTTTGGAATAAGCTTTTGAGTTCTCTTGCTTACTTCTCTCATTGTGCCCTGTGTTCTTGTCCTCATTCTCATTTCCACCACCGTTCTTTGGGAGTAAGGCTGACTTAGCTAGCCGCAAGGGGTGGCGAGAGGAGCTAAGGCCGCACGTGACATTGTCAAGGGGACAAGTCTGTGATAGTTGGTATCAGAGATAGGTTGACCCAGGTTCACTCAAGTTCATGTGGTGCTGCTATGGCGAATGAGGCAAACAACTCAAGCATTGTTGACGAGCGCAGTAGGGAGGTCGTAGATCAATTAGGCAGAAAGAAGAGGGATCATAGCAGGGCGCGAGAAGGAACTCATTTGGATCAGGCCATCATGACGATGGCCAATCGAGTTGAGAAGGTGGAAGGTAACTTTGAAACTCTTGAGGTCCATGTTCTTGAAGAATTTGATTCCATCAAGGAGTCTACCCAGACTTATCTTGATGCTCACCCGTTGTTGGAGGAGCACCCTGCTAGGATGGAAGATGTCATTCAAGCGATGCGGATTGGCTTCAAGTATATGAAGGAGGGACTCAACTTATGTCGCTGAGTCATGGCTAATGGTGGAGGTAACATGGCAATGGGCAATCCAAGGATGGAGGTTCCTAAGACCAAGCCATTTGTGGGCAAGCGAGATGCAAAGGAGGTAGAAAACTTCATTTGGCAAATGGAGCAATTTTTCGAGGGGTGTAACCTCGTCAACGAAGCTGCTAAGGTACGACAAGCCTCTTATTACTTATCTGATGTAGCTTCTCTTTTCTCTTTGGGGGCGTAGAAAGCAGACCGACATCGAGAAAGGCTTGTATCATAATGATACATGGGAGGAGTTTCGGCGTGAACTCAAACGGCATTTCTATCCTGAGAATATTGTTTATGAAGCTAAGAAGAAGCTTAGGGAGTTGAAGCACAAGGGGAGCATTACGGAGTATATCAAAGAATTTACCACCTTGATGCTACAAATTCCCAACATGTCAGATGAAGACTTGCTATTCTTCTTCGTGCATGGTCTTCAACATTGGGCTAAGTAGGAATTACAAAAGCGAGATGTGAAGACATTGGATGAAGCTATTGCCACAGCAGAGTCCCTTATTGAGTACCAACGACACCCATATGTAGCAAAGCCAAAGAAAGACAAGGGTGATAACGGGAAAGGTGGGGGAGAGAAGCGGGATGGCAAGAAGCCCACCTTCCAGCGTCATGACACTCAAAAGGAATATGAAGAGAAGAAGAAGGCCTTCATTCTGAAAGGGGGATGCTTCGTAAGCAAGGGACCGCATGCAATGAGCAGCTGTCCAAAGATGGGATCGCTTTCTGCAATCATGGAAAGCAAGGAAGCGCATGAAGAAATGGGCGGACATGAAGAGAAGGCCACATGAGTTTGGCCTAGGAGATAAAGTGATGGTAAAGCTCCTACCCCAATAGTTCAAAGTAATGCGAAGCATGCATAAGGGGTTGATAAGGGGGTATGAAGGGCCGTTCGAGGTGATCGACAAAGTAGGAAAGGTGTCATATCGCCTTGATCTACCAAACTCATTGAAGATTCATCCGGTCTTCCATGTAAGCATGTTGAAGCCTTATCATGAAGATCAGGAAGACCCCAGGCGAGGAGAATCACATAGAGCGCCTCTGATCATGACCAAATCATTCGAGAAGGAGATTGATCGGGTGCTATCTTAGAGGGTGGTACGGCGAATCGGAGTCCCACCAAGTACGCAGTACTTGGTCAGATGGAAGGGATTGCCAGAGTCCAATGCTACTTGGGAGACATTAGAAGAATTGTGGCAGTTCAAGGACTTTATTCAGCAGTACGAGGCGATGAGGACGACGCGAGGATAGGTGGGGGAGAATGTTACGATCTCCTCACTTTTGAGGTTAATGTTGGATTGATTGGCACCCTTAGAGGGGGGGGGGGTGAATAAGGGAATAAAATTCTTTATAACTTTTTAGGCGATTTACTAAATTGTCAAGAGTAAATTAGAATGAAATAATAATTTAACTTAAAGGAAGAAACAATTGTAATTTGCAATTTTATAACTTATGCCAAATGTTAGAAATCAAGTAAACACAGAAAGAGACATGATTATATTATAAAAAAGTGCTTACCTAAATTTGATTTCAATATCGCTAAAAATCGGAGGCGTACAAAGTTAAACAATTTTTCCTTTTCTATACTGACTTGTATCCCCACAAACCGGTTGGCTTTAGCCTATCCTTCCCCGGATATGGCCTCAAGCTGCTCTAGCCAATCCTTCCCCGAATATGGACTCGAGCACCCCTAGATCTAATCTCCTAGACCTAGTCGCCAACTCATGTGGCGAATTACCCCCTAAGCTGCGCAGGACCTAGTCGCCAACACAAGGCAAATTATCTATACGATTACAAAATGGAATGAAATGTAAATAATGATAACAACTATAAAAACTCCTTATATGAGATCTTCTGAATTTGATCGCTGTAGTATGAGCGAGGTCGAAGCAATCGTCCTTTGGATGTAGCATGACGTAGTCCTCCTCCAGAATACTCCTTAAGCTTTTTTGTGTGGGAGATCCATCTTCGGCAGCATAACAATAATGGAATTTTGGCACAAGTATGCTGTGTAGAAGCTCTCTGAATTTGGAAATGATATGATTTCACGATCTTGAAATCTCCAGCCCTATTCTCTTCAAATCTGATCTTTAAATAGGAAAAGGAACAATGCATAATGCCAGCATTAATCATCATGGACGACAGTTGCTAAAATCATGTATTGCAGTTTCTGAAATCTCGCAAAATTAAATCGTGCAAACTGTCGGAATCATGTCAGATTAATTTTCGTCGAACGCAAGCAGTTCGTCGAACGCAATATTCATTTCGTCGATCGGAGTCACGTTCGTCAACTGCACCGTCGGGATCGTTGCAATTTTTGAAATTTTCGTCGAGCGCAGTTTCTGAAATTTTCATCGAGCGGCCTTCTCTTTTCGTCGAACAAAATATCATTTCATCGAATGCCTTCTTCTCAGCGGTTTCTTCTCAGTAGACAGCGGTTTCTTCTTAGCGGTTTTTATCGTCTGGCATTTCTTCAAACTCAAATTCGTCGAATGTAGATTACTTTCGTCGAATGTAGATTACTTTCGTCGAATGCAGTTTCCTTCCAATTTTGGCGAACGCAGATTACTTTCGTCGAATGCAGTTTCCTTTAGATTTCATCGAACGCAGATTACTTTCATCGAACACAGTTTACTTCAGATTTCGTCGAATGCAGATTACTTCCATCGAACGCAGTTTCCTACCAGTGGAGTATTGCACCTATAGTTTCTGCATACTTTAAACACACGACAAGCAAGATCAAATACAATTTGGGATTTGTTTTTCTCAAACAAAGGGATGTGACACACATGTCCAACAATCTCCCCCTTTTGATAATAACAAATCCTCTTAGCAAGAAATCATTAAAGGTGATTATAGAATATGATAAGCGAGATAATAATGCAACTGTAGTATTTGATATGCGTGATTACGTGCATACTCCCCCTATCTTAATGCTCCCCCTACATTAATGCAATTTATGTTTTACTCCCCCTAAAATGATTGATTATATGAATTAGTCTCCACGTATTCTTCTATATTTCTCCTATATAGATTTCTTCAATTAATCTCCCCCTTTTGGTATTATCAAAAGAAGGTAGGGTGATGGTAGTAAGGAGGCATTTCTTATAAATGATAAAGATTATAAAGCATAGTATATACATAAGAGATTGCAAATAAAAAGATAAGAGTTGTAAGCAAGCGGAAGATTATAAGAAACATCTTTTTGTAAGCATGAAAAGCATAAGTAAAAATATGAGTTTGAAGTTTAAAATGTAAAGTTGTTTTAACCTTTTTGAAATCTCATAGTTTTACATAAAGATACCAAGCATGAAAATGAACATATCGAAAAAGAATATACTACAATGTTACTTAATTTTAAGTTAAAGAGATACCAAAATATTGTATTGATCATATTAGGTTATCTAGTGCATTTGTAATATAAAGAGTAGTATAGATAAAACATTAGAATCCAATACTCATGAGAATAAGTGTTATGAAAGATAATGATGTGCACATAAGTGTATTTTGGGTAATGTTAACAATTGAGTCAAATCACAAAATACAAGACTTATGTAAAGTAAAGTGCACAATAAAAACAAGTAAATTAACTTTCACACACTTTAATGCACATTATTTTATAAAAAGTGGTGTATTGTCAAGGGTTGCACAAGACACTTTACTATTCTTTCCAAGGTGCTCAACCTTACAATGCTTATGAAGACTTATCAGGAGGTTCAAGTAGTGCTTAGTGGAGTTATATTTTTACATATATAATTTTTTTTGTGCACATTTGTGTGACAACATTCTCCGAATACACTTGTTTTGCAAACCTAAATTTTTTGAAACTTAACCACTTTTCAAAATTTCATAAGTGCAATTCAAATGTAGTGTAGGTAATAAACTTATGCAAGTTTTAATTTATTGTACTAATGCAATACACAAACAAGCATTTTTAGATTAAAACACACATGTTGATTACCAAAATAAGTAAGTGAAAGGTATCATTATCAATCATAATACATTTACTCATACTTAGAGGCATGCAAAGCTTCGTTCTACACATATTTTTCAATAAAATTGATGCACTTTAAATAGATATATCAAAGCATGATAAACAAAACAATGTTCATAGTAATTTGAAGGAATAAATGTTAACATTGTGAATAATAATAGAATTCATTCATGCTTGATATTAGCAATAAAGATCATGCAGTTTTTTTGTTATTTTGAAAAATTTTAATGAAATAAAAACAGAAAAATCACAAAAGTATATTTTTGTATTTTTGAATTTTGAATTTTGAATTTTTGTAGTTGATTTTCTAAAATATAAATTAAAACAAAGAAAATAATTGTCAGAAATTCAAAAACAAATTAGTAAATATAAACTAACATATTTTTTTAAGGATTTTTAGGAATTTAAAAATCAGAAAATTCCAACATTAGCATTATACATGTTATTCATCCTAAGATGTCTAAGACTCTTAATTCTAGCCTTAATATTTGAAACCTTCTATCGAGAAGAGGTTTAGTAAATATATCAGCAAGTTGAGAGTCTGTGCCAATGAAACTTATCCTAACATTTTCATTTTTAATGCGATCCCTTATGAAATGATGACGCACATCTATATGTTTGGATCTAGAGTGGTGTACCGGATTATTTGTGAGATCATTGGCACTTTTGTTGTCACATTTTAATTCTATAAGTTTTAGATGAAAACCAAAGTCCACCAAAGTTTGGCTCATCCATAGAGCTTGTGCACAACAACTCCCTAATGCAATGTATTCGGCCTCCGTGGTGGAGAGTGCAACCAAATTTTGTTTCCTACTAGACTATGTAACTAATGAAAGTCCTAGAAAATGACAAGCACCACTAGTGCTTTTTCTATCAAGTGAACAACCAGCATAGTCCGAATCGGAGTAGTCGTGAAGTGTAAATGAATTATTATGTGGGTACCATAATCCTAATCTAGATGACCCAATAAGATATCTAAAAATTCATTTTACCGCTTTTAAATGAGATTCTTTTGGATTGGCTTGAAATCGAGCACATAAGCATTCAGCAAACATAATATCGGGTCTAGTTGCACTAAGATAAAGTAGGGATCCTATCATACCTCTATATAAAGTTTGATCAATTGAAATTACCGATTCATCTTTTCCTAATTTAAGTGATGCATTTATTGGTGTAGAAGCATGTTTAAGGTTTTCAAATCCAAAATGCTTCAGCATATCATAGACATATTTGGTTTGACATATAAAAATACCATCATTTCTTTATGATATTTGAAAACTAAGAAAATAAGAAAGTTCTCCTACTAGACTCATTTCAAATTCATTTTTCATCACTTTAATAACTTCTTTACACAACTCTTCATTAGTAGATCCAAAGATTATATCATCAACTTATATTTGCAAAATAATTAAATCATCATTATTATGTTTAATGAAGAGAGTATTATCGGCACTTCCCATAATATAAACGTGCTTTAATAAAAATGATGTAAGTCTTTCATACCATGCACGTGGCGCTTATTTTAAACCATAAAGTGCTTTTTTTAGTTTATAAACATGATTGGGAAATTTTTCATTAATAAAATTGGGGGGTTGTTCATCATAAACTTCTTTTACAAGCCCGTTGAGAAAAGCACTTTTTACATCTATTTGAAATAGTTTTATTCTTTTAAAGCTTGCAAATGCTAGAAAAATTCTAATGGATTCCAACCTAGCAATGAGTGCAAAAGTTTCATCAAAATCTATCCCCTCGATTTATGAATATCCTTGTGCTACTAAGCGTGCCTTATTCCTAGTGATTCTAGACTCACCATCTAATTTATTTTTAAAAATCCATTTTACACCTACAACCGGGTGATTAGATGGTCTTTCTACTAATTTCCTAACATTATGTCACTCAAATTGTTCTAACTCTTCATTCATAGCCAAAAACCAAAATTCATCATTTAAAGCGGTAGAAACGGTTTTTAGTTCAATTTCGGAAACAAAACAGATATTTGAATATGATTCATAAAGAGAAGAGCGAGTTCTTACCCCGATGGATGGTTCACCAATTATTAATTCCCGTGGATGATCCTTTGTGAATTTCAAGGCACTTGGAGGTACATATTCATCTTCCTTGGCCTCCTCTTCCTCTTCTTTGGAAGATTCCTCATCACCATGCTCCAAAGGTTGTAAGAGATCATCCTTGTTGCCTGCGAAAAGTTTTTCTACACAAGGAACAAACTCATCAAATTTTACATTTATTGACTCTTCAACTCTACTAGTTCTTTTATTAAAATTTCTATAAGCTTTACTAGTTGAAGAGTACCCAAGAAAAGTTCCTTCATCACATTTTTCATCAAACTTTCCCAAACAATCTTTTGTATTCAAAATAAAACATTTACAACCAAAAACTTTGAAATAAGATACATTAGGCTTCTTTTGAAAATAAAGTTCATATGGTGTGAGATTAAGAGATGGGCGAAGCATGATTCTATTCATAACATAACATGATGTATTTACGGCTTCGGCCCAAAAGGACTTAGGTAAATTATATTTACATAACATAGTGCGTGCTAATTCTTGAAGTGTCCTATTTTTTCTTTCTACAACACCATTTTGTTGTGGTGTGCGTGGTGCAGAGAACACATGTTTAATGCCTAACATATCACAAAAGGATGTAAATTTTTTATTTTCAAATTCTCCTCCATGATCTGAGCGAATGCATTTAGTTTTTAAATCACTTTCATTTTGAATATGAGTACATAATTTTGCAAATTCACAAAACGCATCGGATTTGGAAGAGAGAAATATTGTTGAAAAATCATCTATTAAAACATATGTATATCTACCACCAAGACTTGCAGTGCTAACGGGACCAAAAAGATCCATATGAATTATTTGCAAGGGTCTTGTAGTAGAAATGAAATTTTTACTTTTGAAAGAGGATCTAGAAAATTTACCTTTTTGACATGGTGAACAAAGTGAAGGTAAAGTTCCATTTAACCTAGGCAATCCTCTAATTAAATTACTTTTGGCAAGTTTTACAATGAGCTTTGTGCTAGCATGCCCTAGTCTTCTATGCCAAAGTTCTAATTCATCATTTTTAGTGATAAGACATTTTATAGATGATTTAGAAAGATCATGAAAAGAAACTAGATAAACATTATATATTCTTGGTGCAGTTAGTAAAATATCTTTTGTAGTAGGATTAGTTATTTTGCATAGATTAGTTGAAGATTCAAATAACACATCTAATCCTTTATCACATAATTGGCTAATAGAAATTAAATTGTGTTTTAATCCTTTTACATAAAGAACATTAGATATAGTAAAGGATTTGTTACCAACTGTACCAATTCCCATGATCCTTCCTTTTCCGTTGTCACCAAACATCACGATCCCTCCCTTCTTCTTTTCTAGGCTAAGAAACTTTGCTTTATTGCCCGTCATGTGCTTGGAGCATCCTGAATCCAAGTACCACACGTCTTCATTGTCCTTAGCCTGCCTGCACATTTAGAAAGAAGATGAGAGTAAAGATCCGGATACACAAGTCGAACCACCCATAGAATAAGTGGAGGCCTTAGGTACCCAGATTTGTTTTAAAGTATTTTGTTTTAATTTCCTGCAAGAACTAGATGTGTGACCTAACCTATAACAGTTTGCACACAAAATAAAGGGGGTTGAGACCCTTTTCTAGAATATTTTCTTGATGGAAGAAATTGGATTTAAAGAAGAAAAACATTTTGAAAAAGGAAATTCAGGCTTCTTGTATGAGGTGCTAGCGCCGGCGTTAGTGGCTAGTGCCGGGCAGTATCCCTCACCTCGATATCCGAGCCCATTTTTTCCAGAACCATGGCACTGGTTCCCTAAAATCATTTCTAGTGATTTTTGGCCTATTCCAAATTTTTCAATGGCCATGGTGAGATCATGAACCTGTGCTTTAAATGAAGAATTTTCTTTCACAAGCATGACACATTATTTTCAAAACCTTTTTTTATTATTTTTGATTTGCAAAAGAGAGGCTTCTAATTTCCTTTCTAATTCCCCCTTCTCTTTTGTAAGAGTTTTGGCATGAGAGAGGGCTTTAGAAAGTGACTCTTCAATATCTTTTGCCAATTTAGTGGAGTGATCACACTCTTGGCAAAAAACTTTTCTCTTTTCTAAAACAATTAATTTTTTGGAAAGCTTTTGATTTTCTTTAATAAGAGATTCATTTTCACGATTCAATAAAATACTATCTTTCATATTTTTATCAAAAGCTTTGCAAGTTTCAAGGAATTCATTAAAGAGTTCATCATAAGTGGGAGGAGTTAACTCAGTGTCGCTAAGAACACTGGTGTCGTCGCCGTGGTTTCCATGTCCCATGAGGCACATGTTTGCTTCCTCATCTTTGCTTGATGAAGACCCGCTTGATTCTTCGTAGGAGGAGGAGGAGTCATCCCATGTTCTATCTTTTAGCACCTTCCTCTTCTCCTTCCCTTTATGCCGCTTTTCCTTCTTCTGCTTCAAGAACTTTGGGCACTGGCTCCGAATGTGCCCGGTCTTCCTACAAAGAAACATTCCGGTGGAGGTCTCTCTTCTTCATCGCCGCTCTCCTTTTCCTTCTTTGAGGATGACCCTTTCCATCTTGCATCCTTTTGGATAAATTTCCGGAAAGTGTTTCTCCTTTCCGGATTTCGCATGAACTTTCAGAAGTTCTTCACCAAAAGGCTTTCTTCATCTTCATCCTCATCCTCTTGGCACTCCTTCTTTGATTTTAGTGCCAACGCCATCTTCTTTGGCTCCTTATTGTATTCATCATATTGGATTTTGAGTTCTACCTCATGGGTTTTTAGATTCCCAATGAGGCTCTCAACTTGGAGCGTTCTTAGATTGTGCGATTCTGAAATGGCCGTCACCTTCGGGTTGAATTTTGGCGGAACGGAACGAAGAATCTTTCAGACCAAGTCGTCGTTGGAGAAGGTTTTTCCAAGAACTTTGGAGGCAATGACGTTCTTGCTGAAGCGCGTGTACATGACATCAACATCTTCACTTTCATCCATCCGGAATTTTTCATATTCTGACTCAAGTTGGAAAAGCTTTGAATCTTTAACCTGCGATGTACCTTCATGAGTAACTTCCAAATAACTCCAAATTTCATATGCAGTAGTACATGTAGAAATTCTATTAAATTCATTTCTATCAAACGCACAAAATAAAGCATTCATGGCCTTGGCGTTATTTTTGCATTTTGTCTTATCCCTATCATCCCATTTATCTTTTTATTTATCTAAAGTTGTCTCTCCAACTACAATTGTAGGAGGAGAGTATTCCTCTTCTACCATATTCCATACCTCAATATCTAGGGTCATAAGAAAACATCTCATCCTATTTTTCCAGTAATTATAATCTGACTTAGTAAATAGTGGAGGTCTACTAATTCCCTGACCCTCGGAAAAAGCGAGATCAAAAGATGCCATTATTCCTGGTTTTTAAACCGTTTGGAATAACCTGCTCTGATACCACTTGTTGGATCGATTGGCGCCCTTAGAGGGGGGGGGGGGGGGGGTGAATAAGGGAATAAAATTCTTCATAACTTTTTAGACGATTTACTAAATTGTCAAGAGTAAATTAGGACGAAATAACAATTAAACTTAAAGGAAGAAATAATTGTAATTTGCAATTTTATAACTTATGCCAAATGTTAGAAATCAAGTAAACATGGAAAGATACATGATTATATTATAAAAAAGTGCTTACATAAATTTGATTTCAATATCGCTAGAAATCGGAGGCGTACAAAGTTAAACAATTTTTCCTTTTCTATACCGACTTGTATCCCCACAAACCGGTTGGCTTTAGCCTATCCTTCCCCGAATATGGCCTCAGGCCACTCTAGCCAATCCTTCCCCGGATATGGCCTCGAGCACCCCCTAGATCTAATCTCCTAGACCTAGTCGCCAACTCACCGGGTAAATTACCCCCGAAGCCGCGCAGGACCTAGTCGCCAACACAAGGCGAATTATCTATACGGTTACAAAATGGAATGAAATGTAAATAATGACAACAACTATAAAAACTCCATATATGAGATCTTCTGAAGTTGATCGATGTAGTATGAGCGAGGTCAAAGCGATCGTCCTTTGGATGTAGCGTGACGTAGTCCTCCTCCAGAATTCTCCTTAAGCTTTTTTGTGTGGGAGATCCATCTTCAGCAGCATAACAACAATGGAATTTTGGCACAAGTATGCTGTGTGGAAGCTCTCTGAATTTGGAAATGATATGATTTCACGATCTTAAAATCTCTAGCCCTATTCTCTTCAAATCTATTCTTTAAATAGGAACAGGAACCAACGCATAATGCCATCATTAATCATCATGGACGGCAGTTGCTGAAATTGTGTATTGTAGTTTCTGAAATCGTGCAAAATTAAATCGTACAAACTGTCGGAATCCTTGTAGATTAATTTTCGTCGAACGCAAGCAGTTTATCGAACACAATATTCATTTCGTCGATCGGAGTCACGTTCGTCAACTACACTGTCGGGATCGTGGCAGTTTCTGAAATTTTCGTTGAGCGTAGTTTCTGAAATTTTTGTCGAGCGGCCTTCTCTTTTCGTCGAACGAATATCATTTCGTCGAACGCCTTCTTCTCAGTGGTTTCTTCTCAATAGACAGCGGTTTCTTCTCAGCAGTTTTAGTCGTCCGGCATTTCTTCGAACTCAAATTCGTCGAACGCAGATTAATTTCGTCGAACACAGTTTCCTTCAGATTTCGTCGAACGCAGATTACTTTCGTCGAACGCAGTTTCCTTCAGATTTCGTCGAACGCAGATTACTTTTGTCGAACGCAGTTTCCTTCAGATTTCGTCGAACGCAGATTACTTTCGTCGAACGCAGTTTCCTACCTGTGGAGTATTGCACCTATAGTTCCTGCATACTCTAAACACACGACAAGAAAGATCAAATACAATTTGGGATTTGTTATTCTCAAACAAAGGGATGTGACACACATGTCCAACAGTTAATAGATGGGAAGATTCTAGAGGAATCTGGATTCTTGTACATAGGAAGGCGGTAGAACAATCTAACGATTTTATGACTCTTGTATATACCTGAATTGTATAGAATACTCTAGAATAGTAGGGATCTAGAATATTCTTTGGTTTGGAGGGAAACCTCTTTAGGGCCTATAAAAGAGGAAGGCCCCCTCATTTGTAATCATCCAAGTTTGGAATAAGCTTTTGAGTTCTCTTACTTACTTCTCTCATTGTGCTCTTGTGTTCTTGTCCTCATTCTCATCTCCACCATCGTTCTCTGGGAGTAAGGCTGACGACTTAGCTAGCTGCAAGGGGTGGCAAGAGGAGCTAAAGCCGCGCGTGACATTGTCAAGGGGACAAGTCTGTGACATCGCGCTGGGTAAGAACCTCCTCTTTTGGAGGGACCAGTAAGATCTCAGGAACCATCTGGGTCGCTGCATCATAAATATTCATTAGATCTTAAACGTAAAGTCAAAGTGTTCTAAGATCACAGGAGATTTCTTACTCTCCTCAGGCGTGAGCTCAGCGGGCTCATCCCAGTGATTGATGTAGTAAAGAAGATCGATCATTTGTTTGGAAAGCATCTGCTTAATGGAAGTCTCCACCTCTACTAAAGTTTTCGGCTTCTTGAAGACGCCTCAGCTCGGGGAGCAGGTCAAATCTCAATACCACCAAAATCTCCCTCAAAGATCAGGAATCATTTTGTCCAATTCAGGATCTTATTTGGGAGATTGATGATCTTCACCCCCCCGGCAGGAGAAATACATCAGCCCTTTAAACTCTTCTTTCTTCTTTCCTTCTTTTAGAGACTTCATAGTAAAGATCACGCGGAAGAGGTCGAGAGTGAAGGTGACCTTAGCCGATCTCAGATAGCAGATGTAAGTGAACATCAAAGCAATTGAGTTCTACGGCACCTGAGCGGGCACAACACCATAATAATTTAAAACCTCCACCAACTCCAAAGGTAGAGGAAAGGTGAACCCACATAAAAGTGGTCGATTGGAATGGTGATCTTCATCAGCGAACAAGCATTTAATCCCTCACTCTCAGCCGACATTCGAATCAGAATCTGTGAGCTGAGTTGATATTTTTCCAAGAAATCCCGAAACTTGGCCTAAGAGAGGCGATTTGGCTTATGCTCGGCGATCATGAAAATCTCAGCTACAACACATTGTGGGGTTTCCATATTCAGAGATCGCGGAGACCAGTTGGTGGTTGGCATTTTCGAGTATGCATTTATTGAGCCACCAAATGCGGTATTTATAGTTTCCCAAGCAATGATGGCGTAATCATGACGAAGGATGGAGCCGACAAGATCACATGTGAAGATCACGTGACCTGTTTTCTTCGACAAAAAAGAGAAGTTTGGCAAGAAGAATATAAATTGATCATAGGTTATGAGATCGCACGATCTCAAGCAAAAACTCAAGAGAAGAAAATTCAGCATCGCAACATAACAATAAAGAGATCGTATAAGCAGAAAAAGGAAATTATTATTACAAAATGCAATTGTCTAAAAAAAGTTAAAAATTATTCAATAGTTACAGCATAACAACTAAAGAAAACATCGGAAAGAACAAGTCATCATTTCTTTTGATCGCGCTTCATGCCAATGTGAGCGGTCTTGTCCTATATCTCATAGACCACTAACAGAGTGATCACCAGGACATGGATGGCGCTTAGGGCTGACTTATGAATGCCACCTAGCTCTTTGTTGAGATGGTCAAGTGGAATAGTGATATCAGAAGCCAGGCGGTCTGTCGGATGGCTGTTAGGAGACCCAACAAGCAGACTGGCAGAGTTCGCTCACAGCCACTCGTTCTCAACAAACAAAGCGTCTGACTTCCCCCTGAAGTAAGTGGCATCCTCCTTATCTTTTCGAAGCATCCTATGGAAGTCGGTCATATCATCATCAAGCCTCTTCTTAGCTTCCTTCTCCCTCTGGTCCGCCTATTTCCTTATCTCAGTGATCTTCAACTCTCTTTGAGTAGAGATCGCCTGAAGTCTCCTACTAAACACAGCTTCTTTCTCTTTTAGTTTTTCATCTTTCTCCTGGAGCGTTTTCTCCAACACACTTTCCCTAGCTTGTGAAGTCTGAAGCGCCTCAAAAAGAGGTGTCAAAACCTCTGAAAGCAAAGGAGGAGCGGCCTCATATTGAGGAAGCTCAATCTTCTCTGACATCTCTTCGATCACTACTAGATCATCTGCGGTCAAAAGAAATAGTGGAATCAAACATCGAAAAGAAAGAGAAATACCAGAAGGAAATCCCATACTCGAAGAAAAGGAAAGATAATGACTACAAAAGAAGCCCTGGATGACCTCAGTTACCGGAGGAAAAGCGGTCAGCACAAGGCGGTCAGACTGCCTCCAGAGATCAAGGTCCATCTTTTCCAATTGCCTCTTTCGTGATCTCTCTCCTTCCTTTCTTCTCTTTTTTAGCTCGTCATGACTCAGAAGAATATCATCAGTAGGGATGATGACCACCTCACGACGTCGCTTTGGTGATTGAGGTCAAATATACACAGGAAGGGAAAAATTATGTTCAGCGACCAGTTTAGCCTTACTAGACCGAATAGCTGAGATCACGGCCACACGGTCTGCAGTCGCCTTGGTCAGCTTGGCATCCTTAGCAGCGGTCATTTTCTCCCGGCCGGATAGAGCTTATTTTTCTTTGAGCAGTTGTGCCTCCATGCGAGCTTGCGCGGTCTCCTCATTTTATTCCTCTTCCTCCTCCTTCTACTTCTTCCACTTCTCCTCCTCCTTCTTCCTCTTCTCCTCCTCCTCTTTCTCCTTCTTCCTCTTCTCCTCCTCCTCTTTCTCCTTCTTCCTCTCTCCTCCTCCTCTTTCTACTTCTTCCTCTTCTCCTCCTCCTCCTTCTCCTTCTTCCTCTTCTCTTCCCCCTCTTTCTCCTTCTTCCTCTTCTCATCCTCCTCTTTATCCTTCTTCTTCCTCTCCTCCTCCTCTTTCTCCTTTTTCTTCTTCTCTTCCTCCCTTCCTTTCTTCTTCTCCTCCTCCTCTTTATTTTCCTTCTTCCTTTTTTCTTCCTCCACTTTTTTCTTCTTCCTTTCCTCTAGCTTTTTCATCTCTCCTTTCTCCTCTTCTCTTTTCCTCTTCTTCTCTCTCTCCTTCTCCTTCTGCACTTTCTCAGCCAGTTCGGCTTTGGTATTCTCATCCAATAGCTTTATTCTCTTCTACTCCAGCTCAATTTGACCCTCCACCTTTTCTATCTTCACATTCTTAACCTCCTTGTTGGTCACCACCATTAGCAACTCAGCTTCTTTCTCCTTCGCCTACTCTACATCAAGCCAACATAATACGGTCTCGAATTGATCGATGGACTGCACAACAGAAGGAGAAGAAAAGTCATTTAAAGAAGGGTCATCGAGATAGGCCATTAGCTCAGAGTTGAGACCGCACGTTGATTGTGAGACCGCAAGAGAAGAACGAGTTACTTTGCTTACTACCTGCAGAGGGGCGACCGTAAGGGCTTCAGAAGGAAAAGTAGCGGAAGCCAGCTTGATCGCGACGGTCTTAGTTAGAAGATTCTTCTCCACTTTTTTCTTGGACTTCCTGGTCCTGGAAGGAGAGTCGGTTTTTAACTTCTTCCTACTAGTTTCAGCAGCTTTTCTTCCTCACCAATCTTTTGTCTCAACTTTTCAGTAGATATTATGGTCCTCTGAAGATTGGCCTTTATTTCTTCAGTAGTAATCTGACCGCGATTTACAGCGGTCTAGCAAAGCATCTCTAATGCCTTCCCCAAATCAAAAGAAAACCTCACGCTGGCAAGGTCAAGCTCGAGAACCTCTGAAGAAGATCCTGTGATGTCTACTTGACTCAAGACCACCTGTGATGGTACATCAGATCCCTTCGTCTCCAGATTCTCAATGGTACCAGCAGTGTCCTTGGCTGCCATCTCAGAAAGCCCCGTCTTAGGTACCTTCTTAGAATCAACCACCTCTGCAGTCTTGGGTTTCTTTGCCAATGATTTATGTGAAACCTAGGAAGGATTGCAACTTTCTTCTGCTCCAAATGCCTCAAGAAACTCATTATCGAATCAACCTTAATGATCTCAAAAGTTCAAGACCGCTTGTCAAGTTTTCAGCTCATGTTTTGGGAAAAGTTCAGAATGACTGAATTCTGCAAGCCTTTTTATAGTCGTCAGTCACATTAAGGATAATCGTAATCTCCACGGTCAAAGTGAACATTTTCAAAGTCTTTTGGAACTTGGAAATGTGCGAGGATTATGTTTGCCCAAAAGTTCACGATATCAAGTGCTCGCGATGGAATTCATCTGATCTCGCCGGTCACGGCGGTCACGATGGTCTCAGTTTTTCTAGACTGCCTATCTTATCCTCGGCAGTAGATATTTGAAGTTCTCAGTAGTCAAGTCTAGTTGATATTGTCAGACTGTACGATCTAGAGACTTGAGCTTTTTTGATATATGCACCCTAGGTAGCTTTTTTCCTCTATCCAAGCTCTCTTATGACCTGGGCAGCCCGTAATTTTGAGATCTACCCATTCGGGCAGGCTTCCACATTTATAAATAGAGGGGTAGGGGTCCTTGAAAAAGACTTTTAGTGTGGGTCTAGGTCGTAGCATCATCCTAAGAGGTCTCAATTTAGGTCCTCCCTCAGTCTTTTTTCTGGTCTCGTAGTCTTGCAACATTCCGCTCAGCTATTCTAGAACATTAGTAATTGGTCGTCATCAGCTTTTTCCCTTTTCCTTCAGTGTTAGTTGTGGGGGTGCAATTTTTATGCCAACACAAGGTTTTTCTCAAATCGAGGGGGTAGATTTTGATGAAACTTTTGCACTCGTTGTTCGCTTAGAATCTATAAGAATTTTTTTGACCTTTGCAAGTTTTAAAAGAATAAAATTATTTCAAATAGATGTTAAAAGTACTTTTCTAAATGGGTTTATAAAAGAAGTTTTTGTAGAAGCAGCCCCCTGGTTTTATAAATGAAAAAATTTCTAAATCATGTTTATAAATTAGAAAAAGCGCTTTATGGTTTAGAACAAGCACCCCGTTCATGGTATGAAAGACTTACATCATTTTTGTTAAAGCACGGTTATGTCATGGGAAGTGCCGACAACACACACTTCATTAAGCACAATAATAATGATTTAATTATTTTACAAATATATGTTGATGATATAATTTTTGGAGCCACTAATGAAGAGTTATGTAATGAAGTCAAATTTCACAATAAAATGATGGTATTTTTTATTTGCCAAACAAAGTATGTTTATGATATGCTTAAACAGTTTGGATTTGAAAATCTTAAACAAGTTTCTACACCTATGAGTGCTTCATAAAAACTAGGAAAAGATGAATCGGGAATTTCTATCAATCAAACTTTATATAGAGGTTGTGGAACACAGTTTTCCGCATCCCTTTGATATGAGAATAATAAATCCTACTTGTATTTGATCTTGTTTGCCTTTGTGTTTTTAGCATGCAGGTTTGAACAAAAATGACACTAAGATGTTATATTGTTGGTCTGAACTTGCTCACAAGCTAAAAAAAGAATGTGGCATAACACCAGGCATTAGGTCTTAACGCTGACGTTGACTTTCATTCCCACCAAGATGAAAATGGCATGGAGGGAAGATGTTGTGATTGCAGGAGCATTTTGGGAATGATTTAACTTAACGCCAGCGTCAGCCTCAACGCCAGCATTAAGGTTGCCTAAAATGAATGTTTTCAAAGATGCTGAATCTCCTTCCTGTTTTGAAGATCCATGCCATCAAGATATTTCTATACTGGGTCAACGCCTGATGTTAGCCTTAATGCCAACGTTAGCTTCCAGTCCTATAAATTGGTGGCTTTCATTCTCTCCAACAATTGATCCAAGAGAGCCCTATTCCAGCACTTCAGAAACTCTGTGAGGGCAGTATTTCCAGACCACCATCTCCCACACAAATTCAAGAGAAGAATTCAAGGAGTATCAGATCAGCGCTCAACCAATGCGAAGAATGCACACTTCGACTTCGACGATATTCAACAAGTCTTAACCATCTCCATAATTCTTCATGGGGAGTTCTACTTATGTTCTTATATTTTGATTAGAACTCTTTTATTATAATCATGTAGTGAATTCGCCTCGTGTTGGCGACTAGGTCTAGGTAGGACTTAAGGAGGAATTCGCCTCGTATTGGTGACTAGGTCTTGGGAGTAGATCTAGGGGGTGCTCGAGGCCTTTCTGGGGATAGAAAGGCTAGAGTGGCTTGAGGTCGTATCTGGGGAGAGATCGGTTAAAGCCAACCGGTTCTTAGTGAGAAAAGTCGGTATAGAAAACAAAAGAGTATTTCATATTTCGCCTTTGATTTTTAGCGTCATAGAAATCATATTTTGTAATCAAATTTTATAAATGATAATCACATCTTTTCTTATTTAATAAAATTGATTAACTATTCTTTGTTTTTTATTCACTCTTATTTAAATAAAATATCAAAAGTTATCTATAAAAACTTAAAGTTTTCTAAAACCCTTATTCACCCCCTCCCCCCCACCCTCTAAGGGCTCCTAAAGATCCAACAAGTGGTATCAGAGACAGGTTATTCCAAACGGTCTAACAACCAGGAATAAATGGTGTCTTATGATCTCCCTTTCTAGAGGGTCGGGGTGTTAGTAGACCACCTCTTTTTACTGGGTTAGATTTCAACTTCTGGAAATCTAGGAAGATGTGTTTTCTTATAACCATGGATGTAGAAGTATAGAACATGGTAGAAGTTTGATACTCTCCTCCTACAATTGTAGTAGGAGAGGCTACGGTAGAAAAACCTAAGGATAAATGGGATGATAACGATAAACTCAAGTGCAAAAATAATGCTAAGGTAATAATGCTTTATATTGTGCATTAAATATAACTGAATTTAATAGAATTTTTGCATGTGTAACTGCTTATGATATTTTGAACCAATTGGAAGTTACTCATGAAGGTACATCACAGGTGAAAGATGCAAAGCTATTCCAACTAGAGTCGGAATATGAAAAGTTCAGGATGGATACTGAAGAAGACATCAACTCGATGTACACTGATTTCACCAAGATTGTCAACGCTTCAATAGCTCTTGAAAATACCTTCTTCGACGACAACTTGGTCAGAAAGATTCTTCACTCTCTACCTCCGAAGTTCAATCTAAAGGTGACGGCCATCTCAGAGTCACATAACCTGAGAACGCTCCAGATTGAGAACCTCATTGGGAATCTTAAAACCCATGAGATAGAACTCAAGATTCAACATGATGAATACAACAAGGAGCCAAAGAAAAAAGCGCTGGCACTAAAGTCAAAAAAGAGAGCAACGTAGATGATGATGAAGTTGAAGAAGTTCTCCTGGTAAAAAACTTTAGAAAATTTATTAGAAATCTGAAAAGAAGGAACACCTTCCGGAAATACTTCCAGAAGGATGCTTGATGAAAAGGGTCTTCCTCTTCTTCAAAGAAAGAAAAGGAAAGTGATGACGAAGAAGAAAGACCACCACCAGAGTGCTTTCACTGTAGGAAGAACGGGCATATTCGAAGCCACTGCCCGAAGTATCTAATGGAACAAAAAGAAAATTGATACAAAGGGAAGGAGAAAAAGAAAGTGTTAAAAGCCGCAACATGGGATGATTCTTCCTCTAAAGAATCAAGCGGATCTGGTTCAAGCGACAAGGTGGAAGCAAATGTATGCTTCATGGCAAAAGGCAACGATGACGACACCAGTGTTCTTAGTGACACTGAGATAACTCCTCCCACCATCGGAGAACTTTATGATGAATTTGTTCAAACTGTAAAGCCTATGATAAAAGTATAGAAGATAGTATTATTTTAAATCATGAAAATGAATCTCTTATCAAAGAAAATCATAAGCTTACAAAAAAATTATTTCTTTAGAAAAGAGAAAGGTTTCATTCCAAGAGTGTGAACATTCCTTATATAAGGCAAAAGATCTTGAAGTTTCTCTTTCTAAGGCCCTCTCACAAATCAAATCTCTTACAATAGAAAAGGGGGACTTAGAGAGAAAACTAAAAACCTCTCTCTTACAAATTGAAAATAATAAAAATGGTTTTGAAAATAAATGTGTCATGCTTGTAAGAGAAAACTCATCTCTTAAAAAACAAGTTCATGAACTCAATATGCCCATTAAAAAATTTGGAATCGGTTAAAAATCTCTGGACATGATTTTGGGGTACCAATGTTATGGTTCTAGAAAATTTGGACTCGGATATCAAAGTGATAGCTACCGCCTGGCGCTAGCCACTAACACCGGCGTTAGCCCCTCATATAAAAAATCTCATGTTTATTCTGAAAAACAAACTTCTTCTAGTGAGAGCAATGTAAAATTCCAGAAAATGGTCTCAACCCCCCTTTTATATCATATGCAAACTGTCATAGGTTTGGACCCACGTCTAGCGCTTGCAGGAAAATAAATCAGGGATCTCTAAAGCAAATCTGGGTACCTAATGCATCCACTTATTCTATGGGTAGTACCTCTTGGGTATCCATATCTTTACTCTCATCTTCTTTCTAGATTTGCAGGCAAGCTAAGGACAAGAAGGATGTTTGGTACTTGGACCCGGGCTGCTTTAAGCACATGATGGGAAACAAAGCAAAGTTCCTTAGCCTAGAAGAGAAGAAGGGAGTGATCTTTACTTTTGGTGATAACGATAAAGGTAGGATCATGGGAGTCGGTACAGTGGGTAACGAATCCTTTACTATTTCTAATGTTCTGTATGTAAAAGGTTTAAAACATAACTTAATATCTATTAGTCAATTGTGTGATAAAGGATTAGACATTTTATTTGAGTCATCTACGAATCTTTAACTCACAACGTATGTGTAGTTTCCTTTCAGGATCTTTCCAATTCATCTATAAAATGTTTTATAACAAAAAATGACAAGTTAGACCTATGACATAGACGTTTAAGTCACGCTAGTACAAAGTTCATTTTAACACTAGCCAAAAAGGAATTGATTAGAGGATTGCCTAGATTAAATGTAAATTTATCTTCACTATGTTCTCCATGCCAAAAAGGAAAATTTACAAAATCCACTTTTAAAAGTAAAAATGAAATTTCTACTACAAGACCTTTGCAATTACTTCATATGGATCTCGTTGGTCCCATTAGCACCGCAATTCTTGGTGTTTTAAGAGAATAAAATTATTTCAAATGGATGTTAAAAGTGCTTTTCTAAACGGAATTATAAAAGAAGAAGTTTATGTAGAACAACCCCCCGGTTTTATAAATGAAAATTTTCCAAATCATGTTTATAAATTAGAAAAAGC
This sequence comes from Dactylorhiza incarnata, assembly GCA_033032865.1. Lineage (NCBI taxonomy): Eukaryota > Viridiplantae > Streptophyta > Magnoliopsida > Asparagales > Orchidaceae > Dactylorhiza > Dactylorhiza incarnata. The sequence goes on from JAWHQI010000028.1 coordinate 15,178,386, forward strand.
GCTTTATGGTTTATAACAAGCGCCACGTGCATAGTATGAAAGACTTAAATCATTTTTATTAAAGCACGGTTATGTCATGGGAAGTGCCGACAACACACTCTTTATTAAGCACAATAATAACGATTTAATTATTTTACAAATATATGTTGATGATATAATTTTTGGAGCCATTAATGAAGAGTTATGTAATGAAGTAGTCTTAGTAATGAAAAATGAATTTGAAATAAGCCTAGTAGGAGAACTCTCTTATTTTCTTGGTTTTCAAATTTCATAACAAAATGATGGTATCTTTATTTGCCAAACAAAATATGTTCATGATATGCTTAAACAGTTTGGATTTGAAAATCTTAAACAAGCTTCTACACATATGAGTGCTTCATTAAAACTAGGAAAAGATGAATCGGGAATTTCTATCGATCAAACTTTATATAGAGGTATGATCAGATCTCTTCTTTACTTAAGTGCCTCTTGACCAAATATAATATTTGGCATATGTTTATGTGCTCGCTTTCAAGATAATCCAAAAGAATCTCATTTAAAAGTGGTAAAACATATTTTTAGATATCAACTTGGGTCATCTAGATTAGGATTATGGTACCCGCACAATGATTCATTTATACTACATGGCTATTCTGACTTTGATTATGCTAGGTGCTCACTAGATCGTAAAAGCACAAGCGGCACATGTCACTTCTTAGGCCCCTCACTAGTTGCTTGGTCGAGTAGGAAACAGAATTTTGTTGCCCTATCCACCATCGAGGTCGAATATGTCACACTAGGAAGTTATTGTGCACAAGCCCTTTGGATGAGTTAAAAACTAGAAGACTTTGGGGTGCATCTAAATAATATTGAATTAAATTGTGACAATAAAAGTGCAATAGATCAAACAAACAATCTCATTCATCATTTACGATCCAAACACATAGATGTGTATCATCATTTCATTAGGGATCATTTTAAGAAAGAACATATGAGAATTAGCTTCATAGGCACAGAATCCCAACTTGCAGACAATTTCACAAAACCTCTCCCCGATGCTCGTTTCTACATGCTTAGACTAGAATTAGAAGTGTTAGATATATCAAATTAAAACCCATCAAAATCTATTTCTCCTCAAAATAAACTTCTGTACTCCTTTATTAATCTTTTTGAGTCTTATCGCATATGATATTTCATGAATCTATCTACTTCACCATCATCACAATTAAACTAAAAACACTAACGCTCGGTGCTATCATTAATGCCCCGCGTTAGTATATTTCTCTGAACTTGACAATTTTCTTCTGCTTATCCATTTGTATACATCTATATATCTATGTTTTGCACCTTTGTTACTTTTTCATTTCTAGAAAAATCAAAATCAAATAAAAAAATAAAAAACATTTTAAAATTACCAAAAATATGCTTAAATAGCCTTCTAATCATCTCCAAATTCTCTAAAATTTCTACACTAAGAAGGTCTATATACATACTCTCCATTTCAAAGAATTTTTTTCAATAATCTTAGAAAATAGTGTTCAGTTTGGACGTTAAGTAGTTAACGTCAGGCGTTAGCTCCATTGGCCTAATTTTCATTCTGTCTTTTCTAAAATATTTTTGGTATTTTTCTAATGCATTTTCTCAGTTTCTTTTCTCTGATTTGAAATTATTTTATTATTAATTTGTTAGGTTTATTCCAAAATACAAAAAAAATTAAATAATTCAAAATGATCAAAAATATGTTTTTGTCATTTGTTTGTTTTAAATATTTACAAAAGTATGGTTTGACTATATGACTTCACATGAGCAAACATTTTTTTGTTACAAATGGTCAAAATTGATTTGGCATATACATAAAGATTTTCTTCAATGTCTAATTTTTATTTCAAGTTTCCTAAACATTATTTTATTTTGTCATGCCTTGACCTTAATCTGATTATGTGCAATGAAATAGTCTATAGAAAATTGTGTAAGATTGTCTAGCATGCCTCTAAGTATGAGTAATGTTTTATACTAATCAATGACTTATTCACTCATTATTTTGGTAATCTACATATGCTCATAACCTTAGTCTTGATTGAATGTGTAGTGTAATAGTTTTAACATATTAAGTTGTATGTCTAAATTACCTACACCTTCTTTCAAACAATTAATTTCTTGCAGATATAGAAGTGTTATTTCAATATTGTTAATGTTTGCAAAAATAAGTGAATTCGGAAACCTTTGGCCCAAAATTACAAAAAATATAAAATAAAATGCCAAAGATAACTCCACCAAGTACTACTCACCATCCTAATAAGTCTTAATGAGCATTGTGAGGTTGAGCACCTTGGAAAGAAATGTAAAGTGTCTTATGCAAACATATTTTTTTAACACTTCTATTTGTACACCGGATCACTCAAAATAATTTTTTTTTAACAAAGCTTATATGATCCCCCAAGCAATACTTCGATCCCTGATATGTCTTAATGAGCATTATGTGGGCAAAGCACCTTGGTAGTTATACTCCTTATTGTGCTTTGAAATATTATTCAAAAATTGATATTTGAAAGTAATTCTAAGATTACAATCTTAATATTGTTTTTACTATTTCATTACATATGTCATGTGTTTTGATTATTTCACTTGTATACTATTATCAAAACACTTTTATGCACACATCATTATTTTTCATAAAGCTTCTACTCATGAGAATTGGATCCTAATGCATATTACATGATTCTCTCCAAACTTAAGTAAAAGCACTAGATTGTAATGCATGATTTCTACAATGTTTCCTTTACTTGAATTATAAATTAGTTACATTACAGATCTTAATCCTTTTGAATATGTCAAATCTTGCTTGCCTATTAGTTATGGAAAATTTTTAAAGTTACTGCTCAAATGTGAAGAGTCTAGACATATTGTTGGAATTCTCAAACCAAAACAAAAATATTTTTATCTTGTTTATTTTGTTTTGTTTTTCCGCATTTCAAATTTGATCATGTATATCTTTTACCATGCTTTATCATGATTATTTTTAAAAGTTCTTTTCTTCACTTGTGTCATTCAAACTCTTTTGTTCATTATTGTCTAACAAGTTTAGAATGACTTGGTAAAGTACATGGAAAGTTATTACTCATGCTTATCATATCTTTTTTCCATTGTGCTACTCTCTCCCTTTGCTCGATCATGACTTATGTTTTCCTTAAACAAAACTCTTATCCTCTCTTAGTTTGTCCTAACTTTTATCTTCTTTATTCTAGTTTTGTTTCCCTCCACCCTCTTTTGCTAATAATAAATCTTAATGATTAAAGGAGTAGGATTCAATAGTTTAAGGGGGACCATGAATCTATTCTATGGGGGCATACACTAAGGGGGGCAGTTAAGTAGGGGAGCACAATTTAACAATCTATAATTATAATTCTTATTAATGTCTATATGTTGCTTAGTGTCATATATCCTTCTAAAATCACATCTCTTATATATAAATCTGATTTATCTCTATTGGTTTGTTATTATCAAAAGGGGGAGATTGTTGGAACACGGTTTTCCACATCCCTTTGATTTGAGAATAACAAATCCTACTTGTATTTGATCTTATTTGCCTTTGTGTTTTTAGCATGCAAGTTTGAACAAAAATGACACTAGGATGCTGTATTGTTGGTATGGACTTGCTCTCAAGCTGAAAAGAAGAATGTGGTTTAATGTCAGGTGTTAGGTCTTAATACGAGCATTGACTTTCATTCCCACCAAGATGAAAATGGCATTGAGGGAAGCTGTCGTGATTGCATGAGTATTTTAGGAATGATTTGACTTAACACTAGCGTTAGCCTTAACGCCAGTGTTAAGGTTGCCTAAAATGAATGTTTCCAAAGATGTAGAATATCCTTCCTATTTTGAAGATCCATGCCATTAAGATATTTCTATACTGCGTCAATGCCTAGCATTAGCCTAAATGCCGGCGTTAGCTTTTAGTCCTATAAATTGGTGGATTTTGTTCTCTCCAACAATTGATCCAAGAGAGCCATATTCCAACACTTCAGAAACTCTGTGAGGGCCACATTTGCAGACCACCATCTCCCACACAAATTCAAGAGAAGAATTTAAGGAGAATCAGATTAATGCTCACCCAACACGAAGAACGCACGCTTCGACTTCGACAATATTCAGTGAGTCTTAACCATCTCCAGAATTCTTCATAGGGAGTTCTACTTGTGTTTTATATTTTGATTGTAACTCCTTTATTATAATCATGTAGTGAATTCACCTCATGTTGGCGTCTAGTCTGGGTAGGACTTAGGGAGGAATTCACCTCGTGTTGGTGACTAGGTCTAGGGAGAAGATCTTGGGGGTGCTCGACGCCTTTTTGGGGATAGAAAGGCTAGAGCGGCTTGAGGCCGTATCTGGGGAGAGATTAGCTAAAGCCAACTGATTCTTAGTGAGAAGAGTCGGTATTGAAAACGAAAAGAGTATTTCATATTTCGCCTTTGATTTCTATCATCATAGAAATCAGATTTTGTAAAATTTTATAAATGATAATCATGTCTTTTCTTATTTAAAAAAATTGATTTACTACTCTTTGTTTTTGATTCACTCTTATTCAAATAAAACATCAAAAGTTTTCTAAGACTCTTATTCACCCCCCCCCCCCCCCCACCCCCTCTAAGGGCACCTCAAGATCCAACAGAGGTATGATCGGATCTCTTCTTTACTTAAGTGCATCTAGACCAGATATAATGTTTGTAGTATGTTTATGTGCTCGCTTTTAAGCCAATCCAAGAGAATCTCATTTAAAAGCGGTAAAGCATATTTTTAGATATCTATTTTGGACATCTAGATTAGGATTATGGTACCCGCACAATGATTCACTTACACTACACGGCTATTCCAATTTGGATTATGCCGGATGTTCACTAGATCAAAAATGCACTAGCGGAACTTGCCACTTTTAGGACCCTCATTAGTTGCATGGTCTAGTAGGAAACAAACTTCGGTTGCACTCTCCACCATGGAGGCTAAATACACCGCTCTTGAGAGTTATTGTGCACAAGCTTTATGGATGAGCAAACTCTAGAGGATTTTGGTTTTCATCTCAAAAATATTGATCTAAAATGTGACAACAAAATGCCATAGATCTTACAAATAGTCCAGTACACTACTCTAGATCCAAACACATAGACATTCACCATTACTTCATTGGGGATCATATTAAGAAAGAGCATGTAAAAGTAATTTTCATTGGCATGGACTCCCACCTTGCTGACAAATTCACTAAACCTCTTCCTGATGCAAGATTTCAATTGCTAAGACTAGAATTAGGTGTCCTAGACCTCTCGGGTTAAGTCACATTCAAAAATGCAAATGTTTTAAGCATTTTTTCACTATCTAGACATCTCCAAACCTTCTGACATGTCTGCATGAAACTGATCTTTGGACACTTAATCATGATCAAAAAACAAAATTTTCAAAATCTCAATATTTTGCTCACTATTGGCCACGCTAGCGCTAGCACCGACGCTAACTCGACTCTCCTATTTTCTGTATTTTTAAAATTTTGCAAAATCACTAAAAATATGTTCTTTTATATGTACTACTTATTTTTGCTTTTCTACAATTGGTTGATTTTTGAAAAATTAAAATAAAAATTTACAAAAGCCAAATTGCAAAAAAAAAATTATTCTCTTTTCTTCGCTTATTTATTTGATTTCTACCCTGATTTGCAGAAAATCAACTACAAATTATAAAACAAAAAAAAACTTACAAAAAAATATTTTTGAACTTAACTTTTTCTATTTACACGTATCTTGCGAAAGGGAGATTTAGGATGTCACCCCATCACATCTCCTAGTACCGGTGTGAACCCCTCATAGGGTAGACCTCGGGAAGTCTAAGATCAATTATAAGAGTTCAAGTTTTAATCATTTTCTTAGAAAACAAAATTCTTTTTCAAAATATCAAAAAAATTGTATGGAATTTCTTGTTAATATCAAGCATGGTTTAATCTATCATTTAGACCTTCTACAATGTTTACATTCATCTTTTCAAACTACTTTGAACATTGTTTTGCTTCTTATCATGCTTTAATATATCTAAACACATGTGCATCAATTGTATTGAAAAAGTTTTATATAGAATCAAGCTTAGCATGCCTCTAACTATGAGTAAATGTTTTATGATTGATAATGATATTTCTTCACTCATTTATTTTGGCAAGTCTACATGTGCTTTTAATCTAAGAATGCTTGCTTGTGTATTGTAATTGTACAATGAATTAAAATTGCACAAGTATGTTACCTTCACTACATTGACTTGCACTCTTAAAAAATTAAGAAAAGTGGTTGTTCTTTCAAAATTACATTGGTTTGCAAAAAAAGTGTATTCGAATAACTTTGTTCAAAATAAAAAATCATGAAATCAATTGACAAAAATAACTCCACCAAGCACTACTTGAACCTCCTAATAAGTTTTAATAAGCATTGTGAGCTTGAGCACCTTGGAAAGAATAGTAAAGTGTCTTGTGCAAACCTTTAGTTTTTTTTTCTACACCACTTATTCTTAAGTACACCGGATCACAAAAATATCAATATTGAAAAATAAAGTATGTGATCCCCCAAGCACTACTTTGCATCCTGATAAGTCTTAATAAGCATTGTGTGTGCAGAGCACCTTGGTAGTTATATAATTTTTCTTTGTGCATTGAAGTGTGCGGAAGTAAAATTATTTGTATTTTATTGTGCACTTTACTCTCCATATGTTGTGTATTTCTTGATTAAATCATTTGTTTACTCTCTTCAAAATACACTTATGTGCACATCATTATCTTCCATAACACTTCTTCTCATGAGTATTGGATCTTAATGCTAATTCTATACCACTCTTTATATATATATGCACTAGATAACCTAGCATACACTCTACAATGTTTGGTATGTCTTGAATTTGTGAATTAACATAACATTATAGTAGTCACTTTTGATATCTTTCTTTCATGCTTGGTTAATTTATTGTAAACCTTAAAAATTTTAAAAGAAAAATGATTTACAAAAACATATTCTTATGTTGGAATTTAACTCATATTTCTTCTTATGAATCGTCATGATTACAAAAAGATGTTTTGTGCATTTCATTAGGTCTTCCGCAATATTACCATATAATTTTTTACCTTGCACTTTCATGCGTATTTAAAGTCTTTTCTTTTGGAGTGTATCATCACTTGAATCTCAAAATTCCTTTTCTTCAACAAGTGATAGACTTGCTTGGTAAATTTTATATTGGTTGTTATAACATGCATATTTTTTTATTTTCATGCTAAAAACTCTGATCTTATTTAAAGAAAATCTCTTTCTTATGCTAAAAACTCCTTATCCTTACATTTCTAATAAAATATCGATCATGCCTATCTTTTAATCAAAAGCCTTTTCTCAATAACTCTTGCATGCTTAACCCACTTTTGCTAATAACAAAAGGGGGAAATGTAACATGATAAATGCTAAAGTAACATGATGAATACTAAAAGGGGGATGATCTAACATGATAAAGTCTTAAGCAAGAGCATTCACATAGGGGGAGCATTCACATGTGGGGAACTTTCATTTAAGGGGAGCATAAGTACAAAAATTACAAATTTATCCTAAGTCATCACTCTCACACACACAAATATGTTTCTTCATGCTTTATGTATTAATGCTCTGATTTATCATTATGGATTTGTTATTATCAAAAGGGGAGTTTGTTGGAACATGGTGTTAAGCATCTCTTAGGTTTGAAAATAATAATTCCTATGTGTATTTGATCAAGTGTGTTTAAGTGTGCAGAAAACAATGTCATATGACTTAAGGATAATATAAAAAGGTTGCACCCAAGTTTGAAGCCAAAACTCCAACATGTCCACTAGCGCTAGCGGTAGTCTCTAGCATAGGTGCTAGACTTGATTAGAAAAATTCTGGGAAGCAGCCATAGAAGGAGATAGTGCAGGCGGCAGTGGCTAGCTCAGGCGGTAGCTCGATGCACAAGAGGAATCTCGGCTAGCTTTCCTTGGAATGAAAGATTCTCACACGCAGAATACTTCCTAATTTAACCTAGTGCCGACAGTAGTGATAGCGCAGGCGCTAGCTTGCACTCCTATAAAAGGAGCCCTCTTCTCTCGTTTTTCATACACATGCTAGAGAGAGTTCCAATGCCTAAATTCCAGAGCCTTATTCTGCCAAGAGTTGATCTCCCACCAAAAGTTCTAAGAGTTTCTGAAGGAGGACTTCTTCACGCGGCATCCGACCGACGATCACTTCAACTATGCTTATTCTACAACAATCTTTTGTCTTTAACTTCATAAGTTCCTTAGAGAGAGTTTTTCATATTGTTGTTGTTTATTTCAATTCATATCTCTTGTAATCATTTAGTAAATTTGCCTAGTATTGGCGACTAGGTCTAGGTAGGATTTATGGAGGAATTTGCCTAGTGTTGGCGACTAGATCTAGAGTAGGTTTAGGGGGTGCTCGAGGTCGTATATGGGGGAGGATTGGCTAGAGAATCTTGAGGCCAGATCCGGGGGAGGATAGGCTAAAACCACTAGTTTGTGGGGATACGAGTCGGGATAGAAAACAAAAGAGATTTTACTTTTTGCCTTCAATTTCTAGCGTTATAAGAAATCAAGTTTTGTAATCTACTATTTCAAGTTAATAAAATCGTGTCTTTATTTTATTTCACTTGATTTGTTTGTTTTCACTATTTTGATCTCTTAGATTTTCAAGTCATTTAAAATATAAGAAAAAGTTTTGAAACCCTTATTCACCCCTCCCCCCCCCCCTCTAAGGGCGCCTACAGATCCAACACTTAGGATCTTCATAATTTGTGTATTTTTCTCAGATGATTAATCTGATGCTGATGAAATTTAATACATGCATGTTTGTTGATATTTTAAATAATTCCACAAAATTTCTTAATTTTTGGAAATGAGTTTTCTATGATTTTGTCAATAATTTCATTTCAACTTTTGGTGGCATGCATGTTATTGCATGCATGTCTATTGGTAAACAATTTATTGGGTTTTATATACATTTCAGTATCTAAAAACTAGAAGATGCTACATAAGGGTATAGTTAGTGTTACACATAAATTTAGAAATATGCATGTTGAATATCTCCCTATTCCTTAGCCCAAATGACTTGAAATTTTGTGCCATGATGTATTTAGGCATGACAAAGGACTCCATAAATTTTGGGAATTTTTGGAGTATCGTTTTCTAAAGCCTTTGAAAATATTTCATTTTCATTAAATGGGAAATTTCTAGGGTTTTTTCCTACCTATGATAAATTTTTAGGGCACCACAATTATGACATTAGGAACCTCTGATAAAAATTTCATGAATTTTAGAAGTGATTCGGCCACTATGCACACTATGTGAAAAGTTGTCACACATAGGTTAATTAATGTGACATGAACTTTAGGAATTATTTGCATGTTGTATATCTTCATATCTACTACCCCAAATGAAATGAAATTTTGATAGAGGGTGTATTTATCCATGGGGATGAGCTACAAAAAAGTGGAGAATTTTTATGGATCATTTTGCTATAATATTTATGAAAATACAAGAATCATTTAATGTGACATTACCTAGACTTTCTGAATTCCATTGGTGCCAAAAAATTTATGGTTTGTCATTTATGATGTTAATAGTCTCTGGTTAAATTTCAGTGGATTTGGAATTGATTTGATCACTTGTTTCACTACATGATTGCAGTCACTTCATGAAATTAAATGTGTGACGGATACTTTTGAATTTTTTGTAAATTGCATAACTCTCGGAATATTGCTTTAAATGATCTAAAAACTGGAATGTAGCTGAATATGAACCTGAGGATTGGCTCAAATAATTTGTTAAATTTTTGGAGCAAATTTTTCTGATGTTTTTGTAATTATTTCAAAATCATTACATGTGATAAAATGCGAGTTTTCTGAATTAAATTGTGCCCAAAATTTTTAGTGTGATCTTAATATGATGTTAGGGATGTCTGGTAAAAATTATAGGGCATTTGGAGTCAGTTACAACATGTTTCTTATTATTACAAATGATGCCTAAGTGACATTTAGCTTAGATATCATGAAAATTGTTTAGAGATATCCACCATGATTATCATGTAGAATTAAATCAGAAATTAGAGGTGTATCATTTTTGAATTAATAACATATGTACATGCTCACATGAATTGCTTTGGCAACTCGACCAAAATTGAATTGTCAAATACTTGAACATGTATACTTGCATGAGCATTTGTTCGAATAGGTTCCTTCAATGTTATTTTTTCATCTCTTGTCATGTTTGATACTATCTCATGATTTTTCACTTATTATCTTTGAAGAAATGATAGTGCATTATGTTCGATTTGTTTTTGAGCCTTTATGAACATGAAAAACACAAAAGACTTGAATTACCTATATGTTTTTCAATTTATTATCAAAATCAAAATATATGCAGTTTTCTTGGTTTTAATTCCCAAGTCATGAATCAATCTACATTAATTTTGAGTATTATAGACTCTCATAGGCTAAAAATTATAAATCCGTAACTTTTTGTAATTTTTTGTGGTTTCTTGATTGTATTAGCTGCTACTTATAGTGCACACATAAAATACATAAAATACAAAAAAGAAAAATCTCCAAAAACATGTTTTTATGTGAAATTGCAAAACTCTGACTACTATCATCGGTTGATGGCTACTACCACTAGCGATATCATGTTTTTTGTTTTCGTACTCTTTGCATTTTTTAATTTGTTTCCATGCGATATTTATCCACTGATTTGCGTGAAAATGACTTCTATTTTTCAACAAACTTTTTCTTGTTTTTCATTTTTTTTTCTTTTTTGAAAATTTCAAACTCAACTAGAAAATTACAAAAGCATTTTAAAATACAAAAAAAATATATTTTTCACTATATCTCATTCGGTTCATATTTTGCATTTGTATTCTTTTTTTCATAAAAACAAAAATTAATTAAAATTGTTTACATTACATTGACCAAGACAAACATGAATGAATATAACATTTAAAGATTCACTATAATGTATGATTTTATTTTCAAACTCTATTGAACTTTGTCTTGATTATTCATGCCTTGCATATTATCTTATAATGTACAATGAAAACATATGTAGGAACCTTATGTACAAAATGCTTAAGTATGTCTCCAAGTGTGAGTGATGCTTTATGTTCAAAAATGATTCTCACACATTCACTCATGTTTGATTCCTACATTGGTTTATAATCATGACTATGCATGTATGTGTAGTGTAATGAAATAACTAGTTAATATGCATGGACAAATTAGCTATACGCAATTAGATTGTTCTCTTACTCTCCATGCATATTCATGCACTCACATTAGAGAAGTATGGTTGAAAAATAAAATGAATGTTTGCTCGCAAGTGAATTCGGAGACCCTTAGTCATTTAAAATACAATAAAAATAAATATATGACAAGGATAACTCCACCAAACACTACTTCTCCTCCTGATAAGTCTTGATAAGTATTGTGAGATTAAGCACCTTGGAAAGAATTGCAAAATCTTTTGTAAGGTTAAACACCACATAGTTTTGCTTCTCTTTAATGCACCGGATCACCCAGACTAAAAATCTGAAACAAATATGCTCCACCAAATAATACTTTGCTACCTGATAAGTCTTAATGTGCATTAAGTGTATGAAGCACCTTGGTTGTTGTACTAGTTATGGTGCATTAAAATTAGTGAAAGTAATTTGTTTTGCATGATAATAATGTTTGTGTACATTCCATTATACTTTTCCACTGTCTTGATTATTGCATATGTACATTCTATCACATCACATATTGTAGACATTAATATCTTACATAAATCTTTCACTCATGAGAATTGGAAATTTGAGTACAAATATATTATTTTCTACATAAATGAGTAAATATACTAGATAACTAAGCATGAACTCTACAATGTTTGCTAAGGATTGAATTGCAAATTACTTTATATTGTATTCAAAAATCTCTATATTGATATATCTTTCAGGCTTGGCTAAATTAAAAATTAGACTATAATTCTTATCTTTCTACAAAATCAAAACACTTAAAGTAACAAAATCTCTTGGTTTATAATGTTAATCCTTATATTATGAACTTGGGTATAACACTTATCTTTCTATTTGATCTACTTCTTATCATGATTATCTTTGTAAAAAGAGCTCTTGATACTTTCATGATTATTTTTATCATGTTCATTTCAATTACTATGTCATCTTTCATGATTATCTGTTGCATACACTCTTTTCTCAATCATGTTTATATTTTTTAACAAGTGATTATTTTTTTCACTAGTTCTCTCACTTCCACCCTCTTTTGATAATACTAAAAGGGGGAAAATAAATTAAGAAATCTAGGGGAAGTACAAATATATAACCACTAAGTGTAAGGGTGCACATATTTAGGGTGAGCATTCACTTTGAACGAATGTCTCGCAAATAATTTATCATCTTATAAACCTGTGTTCACGATTATCACTTATCGTACATCATTACAAATAAAGCTTTAGTTCCAATGACTAATTTCCAATTATGGGATTTGTTATTATCAAAAGGTGGATTTTGTTGGAACATGGGTTCCACATCTCTTGGTTTGAGAATAATAAATCCAAACTTGAATTTGAACCACACTTTGTTCTTGTTTATAGTGTGTAGATTATACAAGTATAATAGATACAAGTAGAAAGAAGTTCGTTCGGAACAAATGAGAAAAAGGATTAAAATGATAACTATCGTGAGCGGTAGCAGTCCTTCTAGATGGACAGCTGGCAAGGGACATTTTGAAGGAGACATGACAGGAGATGAAAGATCCTTATGGAAGTACCTACTATGTGGAAGTAGCATTTAGGCAACCTCATCAATCATACATTGATTGAAGGCCCAATGAAGAAGGTTATCTCCTTTTGGCGGGACAAAATATTGCTGCCATGCAGCTATAGGAGTTACCGCGCCTCAATAGAATGCTTTCCTAAAATATGCGTCGAGGTTTCCTTTATTAAAGTCTGGAGTGAGAATTTTTTTTCCAAATGGATACTAATGAACTGTAGTTCTACCACCGGTGAGAGTCATCTGACTCCAATTTAATGATCACTTTGCCTCTTTATATAACAAGCATCCACGAATATTCTTTAGAGGAGACTCGTCTCAGACCACCGGGGGAGTCCCTACAACATACAAGAGTATTCAAAGGACAATTTGAAGGTGATTTGGATTAAAGTTTATGGAACACAAAGGACGAACTCCACGACAATGATGATCTTTCTCGTTCCATCGTCTTCACCTTCAAGGATCCTTTAGGGAGTTTTACTTTCATAAATGTAATTTTATATCTCTCTTGTATTTTTCTTTTATTTTTTATTACCTTTTTGTTGAGCGTAGAGGAAATTGCCCATGTGTGGAAGACTAGGGCCATGTACTGCTTAGAGTGAAATTTACCTCTTGTGTAGGCGACTAGACTTAGGGGTAGGTCTAGAAATGGCCTGAGTCCTATCTAGGGGGAGATAAGCTAAGGCTAATCAGTTCGAGGAGCGAGTCGGTATAGAAAACAAAAGGTCATTTTCTATTATTCTCCTTGACTTTTAGTGTTAGTGAAATCAAATTTTGTAATCATTTTTTATAGTAATGAAAGTCATTTTTTATTATTCGCCTTGACTTCTAGCGTTATTAAATGTCATATTAAAGTGATATTCAGGTAGACTAAGAAAATTAGATCATTTTTTTTGTATTTTCATGTGAAAATGTTTGTAAGTATTGCTCAACACATTGGTTAACTCATTTGATTAACCCATTTGTTTGAGGGTTATAGGTTGAACTGTATTTCAATTGGATCCCTTGTAGCATAAAAAATTTAGTTCAAAAATTACTCAAAAATATGGTATCTCTATCTGAGATTATTTACTCAGGAATTTTTTGTAGTTTGCCCATTGATTCCCAAAATTCAATGACTACCAGTGATCTTGTTAAAGAATGTTTTAGTGGGGCAAAATGCACGGCCTTTGAGTATCAATCTACTACCACTAATATAATGGTAAAAGTTGATGATGTTGGTAAGTTTGTAATAAAGTCCATGATTAAATATGCCCATAATTTCTGGGGAGAGGGTAAGGGCTAAGTAATTCATAAGGGGCATGATTTAAAGCTTTTATTTTTGGCATATATCACATTGTCTAATAAATTATATGATATCTCTTTTCATGTCATGTCAATAGAATTGAGCTTGGATTTAATACATAGTGCCATTAATTCCAGAGTGCCTACCATAATAGCTAGAATGAGATGCTTTTAATAGCTTTATCCTTATGGTTGATAGTTGTGGCATGTATACTATTTCTTTGTATATTATGTACTTTCTTGTTGTTTTCATTCTAGATAGGAAAATGGGTCATTATGTATTGATTGTATTAAGTTCAAGGTGAAGATATCATCAGTATAAACTTATTTCAATCCTTCCAATAGAGAGGTGGTTGGAATATAAATCATATAGAGGACATTAGGTGTGGTTGTCTCTAAAATTTCAGGGACTCGTGATGAGGCATATACAACTCTATTTTGTCTTCCTAATTTATATCTTATTGTGAAATCACACCCTAAAAGTTTGAAGATAAAAGTTTGTTGTTTGGGTGTGTCATGTTCTGAGTTAATAGATGATGTAGATTTTGATGGTTTGTTAAAATGATAAAGGAATGCCCTAATAAGTATTGCCTCCATTTGGCTACCGCAGCCATGACAACAAACATTTTTCATCCCTAAGTTGATTTTCTTTGCATTAGGGGTGATAACTTTTTACTAAAGTATGTGTGGGGAAAAACCTCTTGGTTTGGTATATCGAGTTACTATAAGTAATTCAAGCTTTGTCTTATCATACAAATAAAGAAGGGCTTTATAGTTATGGATGCCTATCCTAATGCAGTGATTAAGAAGTTGTCAAAGCATTACTCACAGATCAAGAAGTCTAAACATTGGTATCTTTATAGATAATTAGCTAAGTAAAGATGTCGACGTACATTGAGATGTATACAAAAAAAATTGTCGACATACATTGAGATGTATGCGAGGAAAATGTCGACGTACTCCAAGATATCTTACTTTATGCTTTGATATGCTAACATCTGAAGTTTTTTGCACCATTATGAAGAGATCTATTAAATAAAAGTCAAAGCATAAGTATATAACTCTGCAATGAGATTCTTCTCAATCTTATCTTGGTATATTTCAACTTCTAGTCAACATTCAAGAATCTATACTTTTATCTCTTTATTGATTAATTTTAGCAAAATAAGCCAATTATTCAGATATGATTATACTCGTTGATGAGCCAATTAAGTAATGTCTTGATTTCATTCAAAGCATACCAGGCAAGGGCATAATGCATGTTGCATCTATATATAAATATACTGTGTCTATCAGAAAAAGTGTTGAGAGGTCATATACAACATACGACTAAAAGGATTTGAGAATCTCTCATTCTCACTCTCATTTTTCTTTTCTTTTCTCTTCTTCTTCTTCCTCATCAAGAGTCTTATAGAGATAGTCTACAGTTGATAGTGATCATCTCTATTCTGATCAAAGACAAAACCTTTGCAGGGACAAAGAAGCTCTTCAAGATATTGTCTCAGATTCTCTTATCTTTCTTTCAAATTTGAAACCTCAAGTGGAATTTTTTGTTACTTTCTTCTCCAGAAGACGAGAATTCATTCAGTGCTAATAGATGAATAAAGTCCTCAGAGATATGTTGAATAGGACAATATTATTCATTAAATTCTCTACTATATCATCTCTCTTTCTACACTAAGTTTCTGGTAGAGTTCTTAGAATCTCTCTTCAAAAGATTCAGTGGTTGTCTAATCCTCCTAATCAAAAGGAACTATTAGTGGTTTTGATCCACCTTATCAAAAGGATTGTGGTTTGGTTTTAGCCACCTTATCAAAAGGCTTTTGCTTTTTGGATACCTTATCAAAAGGCTTGTTGGTTTGAGATACCTTATCAAAATCTCTTTTGGTTATTTGAATCTCCTTATAAAAAAATTCACTTATAATTGGTTCTAAGAGTCTCCTTATCAAAATACTCAGCATTGTCTAGTAGATAGCCTACCATGGAGTAGAAGAGGGGACGTACCCAAATTGGAGAACATCTATAAATATTCTTTGTGTCTTCTGCATTGTCTAGTAAATAACCTACCATGGGGTAGAAGAGGGGACGTACCCAAATTTGGAGAACATCTATAAATATTCTTTGTGTCTTCTGGATTGCATACGTCATTATAGCTTTGTTTTATTTATTTATTTAAGCAAGTGTTGTGAATGATTATAAGTTAAAAAAAAATTAAATACTTTATTCACCCCCACCCCCTAGATTAATTCTTAGTATCCTACCCTACCTTTCAATTTTTCCTAGGTTGATTTTCTAGGTTGATTTTCTTTGCATTATGGGTGATAATTTTTACTAAAGTATGTTATAGATTTATTTTGTTGTAACAGCAATGCTTATATTCCCACTCCTAAGGCACCGGTCTCTATCATAAATGGTTCTTTGAAGTTTGGTAATGTCAAAACCGAATAAGAGGCTAATTTGATTTTTAAACATTCATATGATTCCTGAGTTTTTTAATTCCAATAAAAAGAATTTTTCTTAAGCAACTCTATGAGAGGAAAGGAAATCATGGCATTGTTTTCAATGAATTTTTTATAATAACCAATTAATCTTAAAAAATACTCAAACTTCCTTCTTGTTAGCATGAGATGGGAACTACTCAATGGATTAAATGTTATTTTTATTTGGAAATACATCTCGATTACAAATGCTATGACCTAGAAATTCAATCTCAGTATTAAGAAATGTACACTTTGAAATCTTAATTAGTAATTGATTTTTTGAAAGAACTTCTAAAGTTGTTTTCAAGTGCTCATAATGGTCTTCTATTGTTGGTCTAAATATTAGTATGTTGTCAAAAATACAACAATAAACTTTCTTAGATATGTCTGAAAGATGGTACTCATTAGCGACTGAAATGTCGATGGTGCATTAGTTAACCCAATGACATTACTATGAATTCATAATTCCCCTAGTGTGTTCTAAATATAGTGTATGGATATCAGTTTCGACCATTCTTATCTAATGATATCTTGACCATATAATTTAGAGAAGATTCAGTCTCGAACAATTCATCTAGTAGCTCATATATGGTTGGAATTGAAAATTTCTCTTTTATGGTGAGTTTGTTGAGGGCCAGATTGTCGACACAAAATCTCCACGTCCCATCTTTTTTTCATACGAGAAGAATGGGTGACTTGAATGTAGAAGTGCTTGGTCTAATCTTCCAGCCCTTAGCATTTTACCTATCAGTCCCTCTATTTCATTCTTCTAATGATATGGGTATCTAAATGGTCTTATATTTGGAGTGATGGCTTCCGGAGTCAAATTAATCTCATGATTTATGGCTCGAATTGGTGGTAAGGTGGTGGATCCTTGAAATAAGGTGGAATACTCATTAAGTAGTTATTGTAATTCAACTGGCTTTTTATTCCTTATTTTAGAGAATGAAGTCTCCTCTTATATGGGTAATGAAACTTCCTTTGTTATTAACAAATAGATTGTTGAGGGTTTTAAAGTAATAGTCATATTAATCTACGATGATGAGATTGTACCAATTGGGGTATATTGACCATGC
This sequence comes from Dactylorhiza incarnata, assembly GCA_033032865.1. Classification (NCBI taxonomy): domain Eukaryota; kingdom Viridiplantae; phylum Streptophyta; class Magnoliopsida; order Asparagales; family Orchidaceae; genus Dactylorhiza; species Dactylorhiza incarnata. Next base: position 15,196,059 of record JAWHQI010000028.1, read on the forward strand.
CACATAAGAATCACTGGTCCATGTGTCCCTGAGTAAGGCAAAGTGAGATTATATAATCAGGAGTGACAGGTTAGCTAGCTTTTAACCAACGGATTCCAAACACTATGTTTGCTCCCTCTATATCTAAAACATATAAGTGAATTATGAACTTGTTGGTCTATTTGAGCAATGGGATGTATTTACACTTGATTCTACAACTTTTTGTTGTTCCATTGCCCATATAAATTGAAAACTCTTTGAAAACATGAATTGGTAATTTAAAAAAAACAGTCATTCTGGTAGCAATAAAATTATGTGAACTACCACTATCCACAAATATTTCTAGCAGTGGTGGAATATGTAGGTAGTAAATCTTAACATGTGGTCTAGAATTGATCCTGTTAGTAATTGTAGGCTAACTTTTGCATTTGAATTTTCTTCTATAACATCAAAGTCTCCATTCTCCAATTCATACATGCCTCCTATATACGATAAAGCTTCCTTTCATTTACATTTGTGGCTGACATGGTACTTTTCATGACAATTATAATATAGTCCTTTTTCTCGTCGTGATTGGAGTTCTGCTGGGGCTAATCGTTTAATTGGCGGTAGTTTTGTTCATTGTTATACGTTTTTGTTATTTTGTTTGAGGTTCTTGAATGGAATCAAGAATGGTTGGTTCTATTTCTTGGGTCAGAGATGCTTTGATCCTCATACATCCTAGAAAGGAAATATGCACATGTAATTATGTGGGACAACGAGTTAAGACCGAGGTCTTTGAATGCTTTCTTGTAAGCTAAAATTGTGTTTGTTTGTTGTAGTTTTGTCAAAATTCCAGTGGGTTTTTCGTATGTTGAAGGTCCAAATCTTTTAGTTATTACATCAATGAAGAAAGGAAAAGAAAGTGTTGGGTGGTCTCTCAAGGTAGCTTGATACCACTGAGATGCAGGTTTATTCAAATGTAGGGTTGCCAATAAGTAATCTTGGGTGCATACATTATTATATTCAAAATATAACTGAAGCACAAGAGCCAATCGGTGGGATTGCCCTATGAAAACCATGGGCATTGAATTTGAAGGAAATTTCTGGGTCTAGAAGGTACAACCTGGTTTTCGAATGCTGGTGGGTTTGGACCAAGAATTTTGCTGAATGATTGAGTTGGATATGATTCTTGGGTTCGATGATTGTTTTGATTCCCTCCACTTTCCATAGATACTTCTATTTTATTGAAATGCACCATTATATCTTGTCGTAGGGATGCAATCTGTTCCACGATTTGATCTGATGTCCGGTCTCTTGTGTCCATGATCTGTTGGACCAAGAAGTTTTGAGAGCACAAAAAATGTAACGTTCCCGCCTGAGCTTATATTTTAATTTTGATATATTATTACGACTTTAACATTGTGATGCAATTTTATCATTTGACATGTATTTTTATCTGGTTTATGATGGAAAAAAAATTTGACTGCTTTATGATAAATCAACACTTTCAAACAGTTTCAGTGATTTTTCCACCATTTTGCAAAACAGCAGATTTCCTCACCACTGTTTTCCACCACTAATTCTCTAATCGCTGTAGAGAGTTGTCACGGTTCCGGTTCGATTCCGGTTCTACTAAGACCGTGAACCGAACCGCTAAGGTAACCGTTCTTCAAATTAGAACTAAAACCTTATTTGGTTTGATCGGTTCCGGTTCTGGTTCCGATTCCAGCATAATTTTTGGAACCGTTATGTCAATAGTTCCGGTTCCGGTTCAACAAGAACCAAAACCAAACCGGCCACTAACGGTTCGGTCCGATTCTATGTGGTTCGGTCCGATTCCAATCGGGTCTATGTCATACATTATTTTAATCATTTTATAACTCTATAATTTGAGTCATTGGACGCAATCAAAAGATGATTATCTCCTTAAAAATACATATTCAAAAAGGAAAGTAGTCTGTCGTAAGGATAAGAAACCTGACAATCGATGCGTGTTACAGTCTTCCACAGTGCATGTTTCAAGATTGAGCGGAGGAGTGAGGTGGAGAGACATCAATGGACATGGAGAAAATTTGAAAGGAGGACGTCCATAAAGAAAATAGAGAGATATCTAGAGGAGTTGAAGGCGAAAAGATCTTCTGAGATGGTGGCTAAAATTGCTTGAGCTCGGCGATGACTCTAGATTGCTTCGTCGAAGGCCTACTATTGTGGTCGATTGCGTCGCTCTGTGAGTAAAGGGTCGATAAGGAGGCATCTACCAAGGAGTAGAACAACTGATAATGAAGATGAGAATAGGGAACATGTACAACCCTAATTTGTCGAGAGAGGAGTTGGAAAATAAGAGAATCACGCGAGTGTCATTGATCTACGACAAGAATGATTTATGCAGTCAGACAACATTACACCAAGATGGATTACTTTTTTGTATAATATAATATATAAGTATAGATAGTATAATAGATTATAAAGTAATAATATAATAATAATAATAATAAACCGGTTGTGGTTCGGTTCTACTTCGGTCTGGTTCAGAACGGGTCTAAAAATCCTGAAACTGCTTGAGACTTGTATGTTGCGGTTCCGATTCCGGTCCGGATAAAAAAATGAAAGAACCGCACCCGGACCATGGTTATTTACGGTTCCTAAATTCAAACCGAAATCTGAATAATTTGCGAATAGTTTAGTCCAATTCTTTGCGATTCTGGTTCGGTTCTTATTCGGCTTACGGTTTTCGGCTTTAAGTGACAGCTCTAGCTGCAGCCGAGCCAAATAGAGCATGAATGATTGAATCCTATCTTTCCATTTGTAATTGCACTATTATTCTGCTGGCAAAATGACAACCATTCTATCTGAATAGGCCTCATTTGATAGTTGATGAAGATCACAACAATTTTTTAACTCAAATTTCAAGCAAAGATGATGATCCAAGTTTAGGTTAGTTATTTCAGATTTTGGCTCTTTTGGGACGGTGACGACTGTCATGAACACGGTGGTTACGAACCGTCGTTTGTGAATGCCCAATCTCACCTAAGAAACTTTATCCACTTTTTGTCAAAGCTAGTTTTATTCTTGATGGTGCTCATAACCATTGTCTTGCCAAACATGCATTCTATAATGATGGCATTTTTGTCCAAACTCATTTGAGCAAGAAAAAAACTATGTCAAATGGAGCCTTTATCATATCCGCAATCTTGATTTAGGCCAGATCTTGCTGAAATTTAAGGGTAAATCAGTAAATGCAAGCCTCGTAATTTATTTATACAATTTCTATACATTATATATGAATGTGTTACGGCGACAAACCGTGTTATTTGAAAAAAAAAAGTGGTGATATGGGCAAACCTACTTTGGCTAATGGCAGCTCAAGGTTAATGGCGGGCGGATAATGTTAATGTCAGACTGAGACATTTAATGTCAAACCAAATTGGCGTTGGTGGCGGCAACGATGACATTTGAGTTAGTGGCGATGACGATGGCGTTGGCGGCAGCAATGATAGCGTTGGCGGAGGCGATGATGGCGTTGGAGTTGGAGGCGACGAAGATGATGTTGGCGGTGGCAATGATGGCATTGGTGGCGGCGACGATGGTGTTGGAGGAGGCGACGATGGCGTTGGCGGAGACGACGATGGCGTTGGCGGCAACGACGATTGCGTTGGCGGAAATGAGCTCTTTAAAAAAATACATGATTAAATATATTTAGGCAAAAATGCAAGATCATTCCTTACACTTTGATTGCTTTTTAATACCAGTCCCTGAACTTTCAAAAAGGTAAAATCAGTTCTTCAACTATTAAAACTACCTAAAATCAGTCCTAGAAACTCTTTCCCTCAGCCATTAAACCAAAAAAGATTAAAATAATAGTTTCTTGTCACTTAACTTTTAATCTCCCGTTACCTTCTCACATTTAATGCCCACATTTAAAGGCTGAAGAGGCTCAGATTTAGGGTTTAATGTCTCTCCATCTGCCCTGCCCGATACGTGCTCGAACGGCGTCGACATTGTACTCCTCGGTCGCCCGATGTTTCCTCCACCACCTCTGATTCCTACTTCGACAAGGTAAGGCTCTCCATCTCCTTCATTCGACTTCGGCTTTATCTTCTTCTCCCCTCCTTCATTCGAGCTCCACCGCCTCTCTTGCGTTCGCGCTCCCCCGCCCCTCTTTCGTTCGGGCTCCAACGCCCCTCTATGATTCGAAAAATTAATTAAGACAATGATCTGTGTGTGCATTGTTCTCCTAAGGCATGAGGCAAAGCTTAGTGGAATGTGGATGCCATTATGGTCACATAACAAAGTTTTTGAAGTAATTCATGCCCCTAATAAGTTTGTAGTTTATTTGGATAATTATTCTTGTGCTTGTGGAAGATGGAGAGTCAGCGGACTTCCATGTCGTCATGCTATCAGTTGCATGCATTATTTAAACATCAATAAACATGACTATGTGCATGAATGCTTCAAGAAGTCCACCTACATTACATGTTATAATCATGCCATCATGCCCACAAATGGACCCAATCTCTGGCCAAAGGTATAGAACACTCAGATTCTTCCGCCTCTTCTTCGAAGAGCTCCTGGACGGCCAAAAAAAAATGTTGATGCTGCTATGGAAAAAAATCCAACTAGAATAAGTCGTAAAAATGTGATAATTAGATGCTCCAAATGCGGTGTTTCTGGACATAACAAAAGAGGGTGTCCAACATGACAAGTAATTATTCAACTTGAATGTTTTTAATTACGTTATATTTCATCATATACTTTAGTAACTCATTGTCTTTGGTTTTGTATGTTGTAACTTATTTTGGGAGAAGATTATATTTCAAGATACTTGGAGGATGTGACTTTTTTATGAACGCTAAGACGTATTTTGGGAGACTGGCAATTGTATTGTGTACATCGACTTCTTAGTATTATGGTTTTTTATATATGTGATGACTTGATACAAATATTGTATTATGGCTTTTGGGAGACTTTTTTTTATGTATGCAATTGTATTTTAGGAGACTAGCAGGTTTTTTATGGTTCTGACTTTTTTATGAAAGCTCCATTAATGTATTTTTTGCTTTAATGGCTGACGGTATAGTTTAATTAATTTAATATTTTTTCTGCTATAATGGCTAACAGAAACTGTTATTTAGTTTTTTTTTGGTTTAATGGCTAATGGAAAGAGCTTCTAGGACTGATTTTACGTAGTTTTAATAGTTGAAGGACTGATTTTACATTTTTGAAAGTTCAGGGACTAATATTAAAAAGCAATCAAAGTTCAGGGACTAATCTTGTATTTTTGCCTATTTTCTTCTCCTCTCGTACGGATTCGAAGCAATGTTTGAGGTCTAGGTAACGCTAGCAGGAATAATCAGTTTGTGTTAGTTTGAAGAAGACTCATTTGTTATTTTCTTCTCCTCTCATTTTCGTTTCTCCATGAAAATAGTCATTTTGAATCGCTAGAAATGATCCAATAATCCTATTAAAAAGAAGACAACAAGCATCAGTGATGAGGTGAGTTGGAGCAGAGCATTCTCACCATGGGAGGTTCTTCTTCGATGCCTTCATCAACAGATTCGATGTAGCTTATGAGCAACAATCAGTTTGCGTCAGTTCAAAACAGAGGACGGAGCCATGCCGGCCATTTGGTGTTTTCTTATCGTCGGCCTTCTGTTTCTCCGTGAAAATAGGCATTTTGAATCGTTAAAAATGAAATCCAATCCAATTAAGGCTCTGTTTGGGGACAACTTATGTTGATCAAAAAACTGTTGATCGAATGAAGTTGTGTGAGAATAGAGCTGTTAGAAAAATAATGATAAAAAAGTTGCAGACTGTTTGGAGAGTTTGTGCTTAAGTGTTGATCGAATTGAGCTTTTTATTTTAAATTATTTGATAGAATAGTTGTTTGAAAACTATTTTTTTATATGAAAAACATGACTACATGTTTTGTTCGCAAGCATAATTAAACATATTAATACAATATTAATGTTTTATAAAATTCATTATTAAATTAAAATAAAAATTAATGTTCCCAACGCATTAGTTTCTCCATCTAGTATCTCGTACTATAGACATTTGATCAGCACCCCCAGCATCAAACATATCAGTATTAATATCAGCCTCTGTTGTGGTATAATTTTCCATCTCGGGGTGTATGAATGTTTCATCAACCTCACAAGTATTAAATTCTGGGTCTCACCGAGATGGATGTTTGAAGATAAAATTATGCAATGTCATAGTCGTGAGTACAATTGAACATTGTTTTTTGAAATTGTATTGTGGCATCTTTTGTAGAATACACCACTTTTTCTTCCTAACACTAAAAGTTCGTTCAATTACACTTCAAAGAGATAAATGTGTCTTATTGAAATGTTCATGCCTGCCTTTGACTCATTGACTACCGCGTGCATAATCAGCCAAATGATATCTTATTTTTCAGATATGATTTTAAATACCCCATATTTAATGGATATCAATCATCCACTAAATAATATTTACCTGCATTTATTGATAAGTTAAACATATTAACATGATAGTGAATGATTATAGCGTATATGATAATTTATTTAACAATTTACCTTGAGAGGGATGCAGAAAATGTAGTCTTACATCTATCAATGCGCATGTGAAGATGCGACTATCATGGGCTGAACATTCACATCCAGCAAGTGCAAATGTGAAGCACATATTGAAGTCGCAAACAACCATCACATTTTATGTTGGGGTACCATGACGTCCAATATATGTAATATGATCTTCAACTGGTATAATCGCATCTACATGTGTACCGTCAATTGCACCTACGCAATCCTTGAAGAATGACATGTAATGACCATCATAATGTTTTGATGTAGAATACTAGAACTTGATCAATTTAATTAGTCCTTGTTGAATCCATCCATTGCGATAACTGTTTTGTATAACTTTTAATAAAGAAGGGATAATATCACAAGAACCCAAAGAAGGGATAATATCGCAAGATACCTTTTTAATGGAGATTGTTTACTCCTATCACACAAGCAGAAATCGAAAAAACACAATAAAAAATCGATCAGGAGAATACCCCTAACCATGGGCATTGCAGTTGGGGTTGGCTTTGCTCAAAGTTTTCTACAATAGCTCATCAAATTTGGAATGACTCTTTATATTACCTCTAGTGTAGAGTCTTGCCCTAGGTAGACACGAAATCTAAGAGTCACTACCGAGTCGGTCTCTACACACGCAAACATATACTAAATTATTCAACAATCTCCTCATATGTCCGTCGCAAACCCGACTTCGAAATTGGTGGTTTGTGTAATGTTCAACCAAATCATGAATCATTCACAACTGCGTCTCATAGCTGTTTAACAAATTAGACTTAAAGAAAAGTGCATACAAACATAAGAAAATCATAAATCCAAGAAACATCACACAGTAGTCTAAAGTACGATCATATCATATGATCAGCACACCTAGTGTCTAATGATCAACAAAATAGCAAAATTGTCCAAACAATAAGTGTACCAAGAGTTAAACAATGCTCTAAACAAAGATAAACCATTAAACAAATAATACTCAAGTTGTCATCATCTTCAGATATACAACAGGTCGTCCTGGTCAGGATCCCACTTAGCAAATACTCCTCCATATTTAGCATCTCCAGTAATTTTTAATAGAGAATTTCATTTAAAATGAATTTATACATTTAAATATTTACATATATCTAGTCCTACTGTAAGAACATAGTACTTTATAATTAGCTAGGAGGACACCTACTCAAAGTATTATAGGTTCTACGTTAGAATCCATTATATATATCCAATGAAATGATCTTATGGACTTCTGGACAACGAGCTATATTTATATTTCAATAGGAAATGTCACGGTTACTGTTTTTCTAAAGTTAAATGGAAATCATCAAGTTTGGAATGAAACTAATTAATAGAAGAAGAGACAAACCGAGTCAGATTGTGTTATCAAATTTGGAATAACACGCTCTTCCAAAGTAAGAAAGATGAATCCAGGTGAAGTTATTAATATTAGATTTGGAATGAAATAAGTCACCAGATTCGTGTTCAACAACCAAGAGCAACAATAGAGCACGACATGCTTGATATGACCAATGAAATCAGAAAAATCAAAATATTGACTTAGACTAGACCGATCTAAATCATTTTTAGTCCAGTTTCCCCTACGATTTGATTAATCGATCTTTGGGCATTCCTTTCATCAATAGATCAGCTAGGTTATCCTTCGATCTCACATTAATCAAAGTAATAATTCCTTATTCTTTTAGATAATTTAGCAAAGCATGCCTCAGTCGCGCATGTCTCCTTTTAGTATTATAGAGAGCATTCTTAATGACTTAAACCGGTGCTTGATTATCATAATACAAGCTCAAAGAATTGACTTGTAACCTAGACAAGGGAATATCTACAATCAAATTCTTGATCCAGTCTGTCTCTTCACTAGCCGAAGCTAAGACAAATAATTATGCTTCCATAGACAACAAAGCTATACAAATCTATCTTTTAGATTTCTAAGTAATAGCAGCTCCACCTAATGTGAATATATATCCACTATTAGACTTACTGTTACAAACTTCTGAACAACATGAGGTATCAGAGTATTCATCCATAGTAGGAGGGTGACCAGTGTAGCACAGGGCATGATATTTAGTACCTCTTAGGTATCTCATCAGTCTATCTTGAGCATCTCAATGCTCTTTGCCTGGATTATTGGTAAAGCGACTCAGTGCCAATAGAAACAACAATGTCTGGTTTTGTACAACTTGTGGTATACATGAGACTATCAATTATCCTTGAGTATTTCACTTGATCAATGTTGTCCCCTACATTAGGACTCAACTTGACATTGTGATTAAAAAGTGTCTCCACTGGTCTACAATCTTTGTATCCTAGGTAGAAAAAGGTTGTTCTATATATATAATGAGCATAACTAAGAGTAACTCGACACTTGTCCATTCTAACTTTCATACCTAACATGACATCAATAGGACCAAAGTCCTTCATGTTAAATTCTTTTGCGAGTGTGGATTTAATATCTCATACAATAGCAAAATCTGACCCCAGAATCAGCATGCCATCTACACAACCCTAGGTTTGCCAAGGGGTAAAATGGAGAATTAGGCATAGGCGAATCAGGCAGGTGCTCGCCAACTCACAGTGAGTGAGCCACAAGGGCGAGGCGATGCGTGCCAGGTTTACTCCTTGCAAGGAGTATGGTGGGAGTGCGAGGCAAGCATGTGCATGCATCTTTGGAGTGCATATAGCCATGAAGAAGCGAGTGAGGTGTCACCCTATCAAGAGTGGCGAGGCGAGTGAGGTAGTTCTGATAGTTTATATAGGAAGTAGTCTTAGTCACATAGAGGGGGGGGGGAATAGGTCTCTTTTTGTGGTTAAGCTTTTAGCCTATTTGTTTTCAGATTTTAGGTTAGTTATATATCAAGCACCCAAAAAACACATAAAGGTTTATAGAGGTTCCTCAAGACAGGATATCTTGAGTAGTCCTCTTTCCCCCTTCACCTTTCTAACAATGAGTTAGATAAGGCCAACTCCACCAAACTCGCTCTAAGAGCTTACAACACAGATCCCTCAGTATCTCTCAGGTTTACTCAAACCCTACCTCAGGCTCAACAGCCCTACCTTAGGCTAAAAAGCCCTACCTCAGATCAACCAAAGATCCTACACTCAAGCTGAACTCTTAGCTCTACTTCTTAGTCTAAACAGCCCTACACACTTAGGCAAAGATGCCCTACAGACTCGGAACTTAACAGTTCCTACAGAAGTAATATAGAAGATTACAATAGAAGATAGAAGAATACAGCCTTGGTCTTCTGTTGCAGAATAACTGCTATTGCAGTTTAGAAATAGGGATGAGAGAAGACTCTGAAAGTATCTATTTGCGACCTAAATCACCTAGAGGGGGGTGAATAGGAGGTTTCTATAGCTTTATGCGGAATTAAAAGTTACAAGAAATAAAAGCACACAGAAAACTAAAGAGCACAAGCACAACACAACACAAGGATTTATAGTGGTTCCCCAGAATGGGTACATCCACTTTGCACCTCACTTATCTAGCTCTCCTGGCTAGACTAGGCTACTTCACTAAATCTCGGAGAAAACCTCTCATACAACTCGGAGTCAAAACTCCTACACTCGGAGCAAACCACTCCTACACTCGGAATAAAAAAATTCCTACAACTCGATCCTTCAACAAGGATCTACAAAAACTCGGAGGAAAACCTCCTACAAAAATTATAAAAGAGATTTACAAAAATTCTTGGATTAAAAAATCCAATATCTAAGAATTTCCAAGAAATCCTTTTTCTTCTTCAGATCTGAAAAAGTGAATCTTCTTCTTCTTCTTTGAATATAGAAATCTTAAATGAAAGGGAGGAATAAGAAAACTCTTTTCTCTTGAAATCCTTGATCTGAAAATGTATCCACTCAACAAGATCTGGAGAAGAAAATGATGCAATCCAAAAGCAGTGATCTTGTGAAATAGACACTTGATGAAGAATTAAGCACAAAGCTTGTCGGCTGCCAGAGATTTGAAATCTTGAGGGAGAGAAGATGATGGCAGGACACAGCCAAATATGTCTTCTCTCTTATTTTCTGATTCATGAACAGGAGAGAATTAAGAATAGAATAATTCTGAAGAGAATATATATCAGATTAAAGCTTCAACGGCTATAATAAAATAAAAGGAAACAAATCCATCTCCAACGGCTGTCTGCAAATATTAAGGAGAGAATTCCATGTTTGAAATAATAATTTCGGAAGCCCAATCATTTGAAATTTGAACAGCGCCAGCATTTCATCGTTCTGGACAAATTTCGTCGAACGGAAGCAACGATCGACGAATGTTCTGAAGTTAGTCGAACGACATTCGACTAACGGCCTTCAGAACTGTGCTCTGCGAAATTTCTTAATTTAGTCGAACGGTCGTTCGACTAACTGCGTTCGACTGACCTTCTTCAAATCTTCGTTCGACTAACTTCTTTAATTCTGCATTCAGCTAACTGCACACCAGAGATCGACTAATAGATAATTTAGTCGAACAGCTGGTCGACGAAAACCTGAGAGAAAAGCGCTGAGACGAGACCTCAGCCGCTGGGACGAAATTAGTCGATCGGAGATCGACGAACTGCTTTCAGTTGACAGCAAAGCAGAGATCGACTAATACTTCTCAGTTAGTCGAACTGAGCTCGATGAATTTTTCTCAGTTAACACCAAAGTGAGGGATCGACTAAATATTCCCAGATAGTCGAACTGAGCTCAACTAAATCTTCAGTTCATCGAGCTGAGATCGACGAATATAGATTTCTTCATTGAACAGAAAATACTTAGGAAATTTAATTTCTTCTCCTTGCATACCAGTTGCACCTCCTTTCATGGGCTTCAAAAGTCTTGAAAAAGAAGTATATTCCAATAGAGAGATCACACATAAGTCAACACCATATTCTACACAATGAGGAATTACATTGTATGAAATTGTGCTTATTGACCTACTGTGACCTGACATTGGTCTACACTTACCATTATGAACCTGCAAGACCACATCTGAAAGTACCATCAAATACAAAGACTATTCATCTTAGTTTTAAGGGATACTTCTTCAAATCAAGGTTATTGTGGTTACAATACCCAACAATCTCCCCCTATTTGAAGAAGTCAGAACCCTATCTACTAAGATGAATTTCACATATAAAACTAATAAACACAAGCAAAGATGATTATCAAGGAGAAAGGAATAGCAAAATTTTATTCATAAATAATATAAAAAGATTTAAAAGTTAACATGCAAACACAACACAATTCTTAAGGCATCTTGTCCTTTTCTAACTTGGCCTTCTCTGCCATGCTCTTCTTCAACTGCCTGACAAAATAAGACTTTGGCTTGGGTTAGTACTTTGGAGGAGGAGGAGCACTTGGGTTGTTGTAGCCATGTTCTCTAAAGTAAATCTTTCTTTTCAGCTTTGAAGTCTTCAACTTGTTGATTTCATCTTGATCATAATAGTTCTCTGGTTTTTCATTTGAAATTTCTACCAGATTGTATGTGTCCAAGATCATTCCTTTGGAAATTGGACTCCAGTTTTCATTCAAATTTCTTCTTTCATACCTTGTCTCTCTGATAGATGTGCTAGCTCCTTTCCTTTTTCTTCCAGCCTGAGAAGGTCTTCTTTCTGAGCTGACCTTTGCCTTCTTTTTAGCAATCTCTTTCTGATCATTCTTAGTATATGGAATCTTGGAAGATTCTGCAATCTCCTCCTGACCAGGCTTTACAGGAGAGTAATATGTAGGAATAACAACAGGAGGCTGATCTTCAAGAATTTGCTCAGGATGGACTTCTTGATCTTCAAGGACTTGCTCAGGATTGGCTTCTTGAGTTTGACCATATTGCCTTCCTGTGAAGACATCATGAAGCCATCCAGCATTCTGAGATTGATACATATTACTTTCTTGAAATCTGCTCTCTACTAAATTCTTTAATTCATCCATTTTGACTGCCATAATTTCCTCCCCCTTTCTGACTTCTTCAAGTAGGGCTTGGGAACCTTCTTCAGAGAAACTCTTAATAGTAGAGAGAAGAATTTTATTATTTGCCTCTTGTGATCTCAGCAACATGTCCTGACCTTTATCTACCTTGCCAGCTTGCTCATATAGATAGATCATACCTTTTGCTGAGAGATTCATAGCTTCAGCAGCTTTATCAAATTTTTCATCAAGTTCTCTTCTTAGAACACCCATATTATGATTGACAGTTGCCAGACCATTATTGATATCCTTTTCAACTTCTGAAATTTTGTTGTAAACAATCTTGAGAGAAAATTCTATGTGATCTGCTTGAGTCCTGAGCAGATCCTCAATAGAGTGCAGCAAATCACTTGGAGAAAATGCTGCAGCAATAGATCTTGAAGAATTTATATCCTTGAGGGATTCATGTTTCTCTTCTTGATTTAAATCCAATGTTCTGCTTTGCTCCCCCTCAGACCTTGCCATTTCTTCAGTATGAAAGGATTTAGAAGCATGAATTTCACCATCACCACCATTATCTGGAGCAGAGCCGAAACATGCACTCTTAAACTCTCCCCCTACATCAACTAACCCATGATTATTCTGCTTTGCCATGTCGAGAGAGATGAAGGAGAACAACAAGAGCTTGCGGCTAGAATACAAAACTTTCTAGGGTTCGGTGACGGAGCAGGTGTTGTGGTGCCTTCTTAACCCTTAAACCATTTTATAAATATTTAAAGATATATGAGAGATAGGCACGTACCTGAATTATTTGGAAGTAAATCTTCAGATCCAATATATTTGGAATAAGTAGAAATCTTTGCCAGACTGAATTAGAATTCTGATTTATTAGGTAATAAATCTTCTGATCCAATTGATGTGAAATAATATAGGAAAAAAAATATAAGAGATTCATGTTTGCTGGCTGTCTAAATATAGCTTTGTAAGAGAAGATAGATCGACGAAATCTGTCTGTCGAAAAATGTTGAGTTCGACGAATTGAGGAAAATTCGTCGAACGAAGTTTTGGCATAGAATATATTTCAGATCGACTAAATTGAGGTCGACTAAATTCTGATTGTCGAAATTTCTGGCATAAAATATATTTCAGGTCGACGAAATTCTGCTTGATATAATAGATTTCAGGTCGACTATATTGAGGTCGACTAATTTCTGATTGTCGAAATTTTGGCTGTCGAAATGATGAGTTCGACTAAATGTATGTGAAAGTCATTCCGATCGACGAAATTTATATTCAGCAGTGGTCGACGAATCTTGAGGTCGACGAACTTTCAATTAGACTAAATTTTGGAGAAAATCAGAGACAAGGACCTTGTCATCTCTTGAGGAAGTCACAGATTTTGATTGCTCTTTCTTCAATTCAAGATCCTTTGTTTAGCATGCAGTACTCCCCCTCAATCTTTTCTTTGCGTAAGATTTTCACCTCTTGAACTTATTTCTTAAGTATTTCTTGATCTTCTTCCTGACTTGAATATTACTCAAAGTTTAGCATTCCAAGCTCCATTTTAAAGTAATTAAACTTTGTCTTGTCAAGAGGCTTCGTGAAGATATTTGCAACTTGCTTATCTGTCGGAACATAACTGAGGTTGATGTCCCTTTTCTCCTCATGTTCTCGGATGAAATGATAACGAATTTCAATGTGCTTTGTCCTGGTGTGAGATACTGGATTGTGAGCAATTGCAATAGCACTTGACGAATCACAATACATCGGAATTTCTTTTAACTTCAGATTGTAGTCTTCCAATTGATGCTTTATTCACAGTAATTGTGCACAACAACTGCCTGCGTAGATGTATTCCGACTCAGCGGTTGAAATTGCTACACAATTCTGTTTCTTGCTACTCTAAGAAATTAGCCTTCTTCCTAGGAATTGACAAGTCCCGGAAGTGCTTTTCCTATCGTCCTTGCTACCTGCAAAATCTGCATCTGAAAAGCCTGTTAGCTCGAAGTCATTACTTCTTGGGTACCATAAGCCAAGATTTGGTGTGCCTTTAAGATATCTCAAAATCCTCTTTGCAGCGGCATAGTGAGATTCCTTAGTGTTCACCTGAAATCTAGCACAAACACATGTTAAAAACATTATGTCCGGTCTACTAGCAGTGAGGTAGAGCAAGGATCCAATTATGCTTCTATACTTGGTTTCATCAAAAGGTTTCCCTTTCTCATCCTTGTCTAGAGACATAGCTGATCCCATTGGAGTCCTCATAGAGGTTGCATTCTCCATTCCGAATTTCTTAATTAACTCTTTGGTAAACTTCATCTGAGAGATGAAAATTCCATCTTCAGATTGCTTTACCTGAAGTCCTATGAAATACTTCAGCTCTCCCATACTACTCATTTCAAATTTCCCTTGCATCAAGTTAGAAAACTTTTTGCAGAGGTTATCGTCAGTAGATCCGAAGATAATGTCATTGACATAGATTTGCACTAGCAAAATCTTGCCTTTTACTTCCCTAAGAAATAATGTCTTATCTATCTTTCCTCTTGTGAACTTGTTCTCAAGAAGAAAGCTAGAGAGCGTCTCATACCAAGCTCGGGGAGCTTGTTTGAGACCATATAAAGCTTTACGTAAGTAATATACATAATCAGGTAGAGAGGAGTCAACAAAACTTGGGGGTTGTTCTACGTATACTTCTTCCTTTAGATCACCATTAAGGAAGGCTGACTTTACGTCCATTTGATATACCTTGAAACCTTTGTGTGCAGCATACGCTAGAAATAACCTGATTGCTTCGAGTCTTGCCACGGGAGCAAAAGTTTGATCGAATTCAATCCCTTGTTCTTGTATGTTGTCTTGAGTAACAAGTCTGGCCTTGTTCTTGATGATTACTCCATCTTCATCCAGCTTGTTTCTGAAATCCCATTTTGTTCCAATGACGTTATGTCCTTTGGGTCTGGGTACTAGTTTCCATACTTTGCATCTTTTGAACTGATTGAGCTCATCTTGCATAGCAACGATCTATGAGGCATCGTTCTTTGCTTCATCGAACTTCTTTGGCTCAATCTGTGAGAGGAAACTCATGTGTAATACTTGATTTGCAGTACCTCTTCTGGTTCTAACCCCGGCATAAGGTTCTCCAATGATTTGTTCAACCGGATGATCTCTCTGGTGTCTAATCATCAGGTGTCTTCCATGAGCAATTGTGCCAGGAGGTAGATTCACTTCTGGAGTCTCTTCTTCCTCTAGAGGTTCTTCCTCATGTGGAGTTGGAACTTCTACCTCTGAAGTCTTTTGAGTATCTTCCTTTGGTGCTTCTTCCTTAGGTGTTTCTTCTAAGTTAAGTTCTTTGAATCTCCCACCTGCATCTTCAATAAAAACACTAGAAGAGCTTCTTTGAAGCATGCTCGTCTCATCAAATACAACATTACAATTTTCTTCTACAACCAGGGTTTTCTTGTTGAAAATCCTATATGCCTTACTATGGCTACTATAGCCTATGAAAATACCTTCAAAACATTTTTCACTAAATTTAGTTTTGTAATGTTTCCCATTATTAAGTACGAAGCACTTACTGCCAAAGATTCTAAAATGAGACAGGGTTGGTCTCTTGCCCTTCAGAAGTTCATAAGGGGTCTTATGATGGTTCTTGTTGATTAGTGCTCTGTTTTGCACGTGGCAAGCAGTATTGATACCTTCAGCCCAGAAGTATTCCGGTAGTGAAGAATCACGCAATATTGTTCTGCAAGCCTCTATGAGTATTCTATTCTTTCTCTCGGCTACTCCATTTTGTTGTGGAGTACGGGGAGAGGAAAACTCATGAAAGATACCTAGGCTTTCACAAAATTTGGTCATGGCCCCAGACTTGAATTCTGTACCATGGTCACTTCTGATTTTGACCACAGAACATTCCAGTTCATTCTGAATTTGCCTGACGAATGTTGTGAAAGAGTCGAAGGTGTCTGACTTGTGTTTCAGAAAGAATACCCAAGCAAAACGTGAGTAGTCATCAACAATAACAAAAGTATAAGCTTTGCCTCCTAAACTTCTGACTGGCATGGGACCAAACAAGTCCATATGGAGCAGATATAAGCATCTGGTAGAATCTTTGCCAACGATGCTCTTAAAGGTAGCCCGAGTCTGCTTACCCATTTGGCATGCATGACACGGTCTTTCTTTAATGCACTTAACATCAGGAGCATCACGAACCAAATTGTGAGAAAATAACATACTAATAGTTTTGAAATTAATATGTGTTAGTCTCTTGTGCCACTGGTCACAAAGAGATGCACTATCTTTTGCTAAAAAGCACACTAGTGTAGAAGAGTCTAAACATAGAAAATTCAAGCAAAAAATATTTCTACTCCGAGTGCCTATTAAAATAGTTTCTGACGAATCAGATGACTTTATCAAGCACTTGTCTTTGTAGAACTCGACCATATAGCCTTTGTCACATAGTTGACTTATGCTAATGAGATTATGTTGTAATCCTTTAACATAAACCACATCTGTGAAAGAGACTATACCATTGGATATCATACCATAGCCTTTAGTAACTCCCCGTTCCGATCCGCCAAAGATAACCTTTGGACCATCTTTTACTGGAGTAAAGACTTGCAATAGGCTTCTTATTCTGGTCATGTGCCGTGAACATCCACTGTCCAAGTACCATATAGGATTTGAGTTGGCCTTTGGACATTCCTGCAATCAACAATCAATTGCCCTTAGGAACCCAAACCAATTTGGGTCCTTGGCTTTTTGTTAGACGACTGCCACTAGGAATGTTAACATTACGAGGGGTCATTCTTGTAGTGTTAACTCATGGAGTCTTGACATTTCTCGGATTAAACCAGCACTCTATGGCGAAGTGACCAACCTTGCCACAACACCAACAATCGAATCGATTGTACCTTCTCTTTGTCTCCTGTTGTACTTTTTGAACGGGAGGTACAACAGGAGCAGCTTTCTTAGAAGTAGGAGCCTTATGGTGACAGCACACACATGGCTCCAACTTCATCTCAACAGATTTGGAAGCAGTCAATTTGATCTTTGGTGCTCTCTCGACAGCTGATCCATGAACAAATGAACCATGATCCTTGAGGATTACTTCTTCATGAGGATCCTTGAAAGGAGTCGTGTCAAAGTTCCGGGGTCTGCTCCATCCTTGATATCTATTGCTAGATTCAACAAGTGTTGGTCTAGTAAGATGACCATAGGATGCCTCAAAGTCAAAGGGGTTTGTTGGAAAAACTACCTTCCTGAATGAAGGTTGACTTTGATCAGCTTTTCCCTATCCTTTTACGGCTCTTTTCTTAGCGGCCTTACTACTTTCAGCCTCATGACCAAGACCACTACCCTTCGCAGGAGCAGAAAATTTATCAATGATTGGAAGAACAGTCTTTGGCTTGTAGAAGCTTTCTACTATCTTCCTTTCCGCCACTAACTTTTCTTCTAAATCATTTATAATTTTCTCCTTCAGAGCTACTAACTCAGTGGAGCCTTTCAATTCATCTCTTAAGATTTGGACTTCATTTCTGAAGAGAGTCAATCTTCCGATTTCCTTTCTCAGTTCCGATTCCAACTTCTTAAATGATTCAATCTCTTTTGTTTGAGATTTGACTACCTTGTGGCACTTGTCAAATCCTTCCACAAGGGCTTTATACTGAATCATTAGTTTTGACTCGTCCTCTGAAGAGTAGCCTTCATTTTTGCAACGGATGCAGTCTCGCACTCAGAATCTGAAAGAGGAGTGTGAGAGTTTACCTTCCCCTTGTATGATGAGACACTTGCTTCCTCATCTGATTGTGCCATCAGTCTAAAGTACGCTTCTTCATTTGAGCTTGACTCATCTGAGTCGCTGTCGCTCAGAGTCTTTGACTTTTTAACAAGGAGGCTCTGATCTTTCTTCTTTCCTTTGAAGGATCTCTTCTCTTCCTTCTTTGACCCTTCCTTCTTTTTGTAAGGACACTCGGCTATCACGTGTCCTGGCTTGTTGCAAAAATAACAGATAATGTCAGTAGAAACATGTTTGTTCTGTTTAGACTTATACCTGTCGTTATTGTAGTCCTTTTTGTGATGTTCACCATCACGTCTTGATCGTCTGTGATCAGAAGTAGAGGATTTGCCTCTCTTCTGCTTTCGTTTATTCAGAAGCTTTTTGAATTGTTTTGATAGAAGAGAGAACTCTCCATCGGACATTTCTGAACTTGACGAGCCAGTCACAGACTCATCATCCTCTTCTGATGATTGAGTTCTTGCTAATGTCATGGCCTTACTTTTCTTAGATCCTTCAGCCTTCAGAGCCACGGATCTTTCCTTCCCAGCCGTCCTGTTACCTTCTTCCTCAGCTTTCCTAATGCCGAGCTTAAGTTCATGGGAAATAAGTTTCCCGAATAACATTTGTGGCTCCATGGTTGCCAACTTTCTGAATTCTCTAATTGCGATTACCTTGGTATCCCATTATTTCGTCAGGGATCTCAAGAACTTATCGTTTAGTTCGCCAATAGTGAATTCCCGATCATAGTTCCTAAGACCATTAACGATCTTGAAGAACTTCTCGTATGTGTAAATGGAATCTTTTGGATCTTGCTTAAATGCTTCATATTCTTGGTTCAGCAAAGATCTTCGATCATCCCTTACTTCTTCCGTGCCTTCCATCAGAACAACTATGGAGTCCCACATTTCTTTAGCAGATTTACAGTGAAGCAGATTTTGCAACATCGAGTCATCAACTGCACCTACTATAATATTCTTTGCTTTCTTGTCTAGAGAGACAAGTGCAATTACATCTTTGGCCAGTTCCATCATCTTCTTCGGAATCATGATAGCAGAATTTATTGAAGATGGTTTTGTTGGAACATGGGAACCTTCTTCCACAATTTGAAAAATTCGTGGGTCTGCGGCTTCCATGTAGAATTTAACTCTTTCTTTCCACATGGGAAAATTTTCTTTAGTGCAAACTGGAAGCTTGATGGAATCCTTGGATTTATCCATTCCAGACATGCTTGCTCTAGCAACTAGACTTAGAGATCTTGTTCAAGGTGTTAACCTTTTAACGAACAACCTCCCTCTGATACCAATTGAAAGTATCTAGTTGCGGCCTAAATCACCTAGAGGGGGTGAATAGGTGGTTTCTATGGCTTTATGCGGAATTAAAAGTTACAAGAAATAAAAGCACACAGAAAACCAAAGAGCACAAGCACAGCACAACACAAGGATTTATAGTGGTTCTCCAGAATGGGTACGTCCACTTTGCACCTCACCTATCTAGCAATCCTGGCTAGACTAGGCTACTTCACTAAATCTCGGAGAAAACCTCTCCTACATCTCGGAGTCAAAACTCCTACACTCGGAGCAAACCACTCCTACACTCGGAATAAAAAAATTCCTACAACTCGATCCTTCAACAAGAATCTACAAAAACTCGGAGACAAACCTCCTACAAAAATTATAAAAGAGATTTACAAAAATTCTTGGATTAAAAAATCCAATATCTAAGAATTTCCAAGAAATCCTTTTTCTTCTTCAGATCTGAAAAAGTGAATCTTCTTCTTCTTCTTTGAATATAGAAATCTTGAATGAAAGGGAGGAAGAAGAAAACTCTTTTCTCTTGAAAGCCTTGATCTGAAAACGAATCCACTCAACAAGATCTGGAGAAGAAAATGATGCAATCCAAAAGCAGTGATCTTGTGAAATAGACACTTGATGAAGAATTAAGCACAAAGCTTGTCGGCTGCCAGAGATTTGAAATCTTGAGGGAGAGAAGATGATGGCAGGACACAGCCGAATATGTCTTCTCTCTTATTTTCTGATTCACGAACATGAGAGAATTAAGAATAGAATAATTCTGAAGAGAATATATATCAGAATAAAGCTTCAATGGCTATAATAAAATAAAAGGAAACAAATCCATCTCCAACGGCTGTCTGCAAATATTAAGGAGAGAATTCCATGTTTGAAACAATAATTTTGGAAGCCCAATCATTTGAAATTTTAACAGCGCCAGCATTTCATCGTTCTGGACAAATTTCGTCGAACGGAAGCAGCGATCGACGAAAGTTCTGAAGTTAGTCGAACGACATTCGACTAACGGCCTTCAGAACTGCGCTCTGCGAAATTTCTTAATTTAGTCGAACGGTCGTTCGACTAACTGCGTTCGACTGACCTTCTTCAAATCTTTGTTCGACTAACTTCTTTAATTCTGCATTCAGCTAACTGCACACCAGAGATCGACTAATAGATAATTTAGTCGAACAGCCGGTCGACGAAAACCTGAGAGAAAAGCGCTGAGACGAGACCTCAGCCGCTGGGACGAAATTAGTCGATCGGAGATCGACGAACTGCTTTCAGTTGACAGCAAAGCAGAGATCGACTAATACTTCTCAGTTAGTCGAACTGAGCTCGACGAATTTTTCTCAGTTAACACCAAATTGAGGGATCGACTAAATATTCCCAGATAGTCGAACTGAGCTCGACTAAATCTTCAGTTCGTCGAGCTGAGATCGACGAATACAGATTTCTTCATTGAACAGAAAAATACTTAGGAAATTTTATTTCTTCTCCTTACATACCAACTGCACCTCCTTTCATGGGCTTCAAAAGTCTTGAAAAAGAAATATATTCCAATAGAGAGATCACACATAAGTCAACACCATGTTCCACACAATGAGGAATTACATTGTATGAAATTGTGCTTATTGACCTACTGTGACCTGACATTGGTCTACACTTAGCATTATGAACCTGCAAGACCACATCTGAAAGTACCATCAAATACAAAGACAATTCATCTTAGTTTTAAGGGATACTTCTTCAAATCAAGGTTATTGTGGTTACAATACCCAACAGACTCAACTCTGATTCTCTTCAAATCAAGGTTATTGTGGTTACAATACCCAACAGACTCAACTCTGATTCTTTGGATCCTTCTCTTCAGATGATGAATGAGGATCAACTTGTCTTGATTTGATTTAATCAAGACTGCTTTATCTCTCCTTGTAGCTTCAGGAAGCAGGAAGAGATCACTTCAGGGCAGCCGTCAATGGAATAGTAAAGATCTTTTCTTCAGAGTGTGTGAGTGTTGTTTCTCAAAGCCCTAATTCATTCTTTTATACTCCTCCAGTCTTCAACGGCTATCAGATGTCCTCTGACACAGCATAGAGGAGATTGGAGTACAATATCTTGCTTTTCAGCCACTTGCGCCAAAAGTAGAATCCGCCAATTCTTTTGAATCTGTCTCAGCGGTTGGGCTGAGACAGCTTCCTGTCTCAGCGACTACAAGTGTCCCATCTCAACAGATCTGCTGAGACAGACAGTTGTCTCAGCGGATTTTGTCTATCTGCATCTCAGCTAGCCCAGACTCATTCTCAGCGGCTTCTGGCCCCATCTCAGCGGTTTAGCTAAGACAATGAGTTCGACTCAGCGGTTCAGTCAGTAAACCTCCTGAACTTACTTTACACCTTGACTAATCTAACCATGCATGTTTATGAGATGAAGATAGGGTTTATCAAATACAACTTGTACTTAGCATTAAGAGTGAGGCTTCTTCAAATCAAGGGAATATTGAGGGTAATATTCCCAACAATCTCCCCCTATTTGAAGAAGGCAGAATACCTTTAACACTAAAGTACATAACACAAAAATACTTATCATATAATTTCACAATATGATAAACATTATAACATACTCATGTAAACATTATTATGGCATTTAGGGTAATATTATAACATATGATGTTCAAGCCAGGTATGTTATAGACAGAGTTTAACAATCCAAAGATATGATTAGATAAGCATGACAAAGCATCACAGATTAACTCAATCATTAACACAGGGTTAAATTAAGCCATTGCACAGATTAGCTTATGTTGGGAAAAACCCTTGATTTAACTTAACAAATTAATTAAAAGTTATTTTATTCCCCTAGGATTTAACTAACTCATTATATAGTGAGGGTAAATTGGTCATTAGATGTCTTAGGATGTCACACTCAACCTAGAGTGTCAAGACCTATTCAAGAGGTGCAAATTTGGGCAAACTTAATAATTACGTCGAATGGAATTCGATGCAACATCGAGTTCATATCGACGCTACTCTGACTAGAAGTCCAAGTGGTTCAACCCTTCTATTGAAGTAACTCAAGTCGACGTTACGTCGAATAGATTTTGACGTAGAGGTCAGGGACTTATCAAAGTATCTTCAGAAGTCGACGCTGCTTCTACTTTAACTCAACGCAGAAGGGGACATCTGTCGAATCCATCTAAAGTCGACGCAATGTCGAATTTATCTCGACACAGATAATGAAAGTCAGAGTGATGCTATTCAACTCGACGGGTGCGTCGATAAAATATCGACGCAATGTTGACTAGCTGAGTTCAATCAGAGCACGGATGAAATCGAAGCTGCTCCTACATGAACTCGAAGCTGCGTCGATAAAAGAGGAGGTTAATTCGACGCTACGTCGAATATAGTCTATAAAAGTTTAACCTTTTCAGCTGTCATTCTGATGCTTCTCTCATGGCCCACATCTTTCAAGACCGTTCTCCAATGGCCTAATAATTGCCTGAAGTAGAAGGAAGCATTAAAGGAGAAAAAGATTTTCTTGGAAGTATATACCTCTTAGGTGGACGGGTTGAGAAGTAATAAAGGAATGAAAGAGAATGTCTATCAATAATACCTTTTCAGGTGCTACCTAAAAAGGAGACAAATTCAAATAAGACTCAGGCTATAAAAGGATAGAGAAGTACAGAGTATTGATCACTGTCAGTCATCTTACTTCAGATTAGGGTTTCTATTCTTCTTCCTCCTCTCTCAGAAACCCTAACCAAGAACATAAGAGAAAAGAGATTACAACTGTTCTTCATCTGAATAGAACAGTAGATCTGATAGCTGCTGCTCATCACCATCATATAGCAGCCAGATCTAAATCAGCAGAAGTTCAAAAGGATCTGACAATCCAAGTCTCTGCAGTTCATCTCCATCAAAAGCAGAAGCTAATCAAGAGCAGATTCTGTGTAAATTCACATTGGTTGTTCTTCAAACAGTCATCACAAGAATTCTGAGAACAGAATTCCTTCAACATTCTTTCTTCTTCCTCCTTTTCTAATTTCTGTAAAAGAATTTTATTAATCCCTCTTCAAAGGATTCAGTGGTTCAAGATCTCCTTATCAAAAAATCTGGTGGTTCATGATCTCCTTATCAAAAGATCAGTGGTTCTAAGAGTCTCCTGATCAAAAGACTCAGGCACAGGTGGTGCATTCCTACCAGGTGGTAAAAGAGAGGAGTACCCACAGTTTGGGGAACCTCTATAAAATTCTTTGTGTCTTTGTTGTGCTTTTCTGTGTTGTCCTAATCTTGTATTCTATACTTTATTTCTTGTACTCTTTTATTCTGCCTGTGTTGTTAAGCATAATTCTTTAGAATAATTTATTGAACACAGTTAGGATAGAAATATTTTTTAATTCTCTTTTCACCCCCCCCCCCCCCCCCTCTAGAGGATTCTCAGAGGCACACTGTGAACTTTCAATTGGTATTAGAGGGAGGTTGATCAATAAAAAGCTAACACCTTGATCAAAAAGACCTCCTACTCTTAATTCTTTAATTAAAACTATTTTCTAAGAAAATGAGTTCTAAGGACTATGCCTCAACAAGACCTCCAGTGTGTAATCTGAATAAGTTCACACTCTGGAAGGCAAGAATAAATCTCTACATGAATTCCATTGATAAAGATATCTATAATGTTCTTCTTACAGGTCCCCCAGCTCTAGTCAAACAAAGGGCAGGAGAATCCTCAACAACAGAGGGTATCCCAAGAAAGGAATGGACAGAGGCTGAAAAGAAGGTCAAGGCATGTGATGCCAAGGCCATGAACATTCTGGTATCAACAATGTCATATGATATTTTCTAGAAGGTTGCTGAATGCCAATCTGGAAAAGAAATTTGGGATACCCTCACCAGGATGGTGGAAATAAGTTCTGATGAAAGAAAGGATAGAAAGTCCCTTCTCATATCCCAATATGAGAACTTTCAAAAGAAGGCTAAGGAATCTGTGGGAGAGATGTATGACAGATTCAGTATCATAGTGAATGAGTTGAAGGGGCTAAATAAGGAAATCTCTCTAACTGAAATCAATGATAAGATCCTTATGTGCTTCCCCAGCTCATGGGATTCAAGAATCTAGGCTATCGGAGAGTCCAGAGGACATAAAGAGATCTCCACTGATGCTCTGCTAGGAAAACTCAAATTTTATGAAATGCAGTTGAAAAGCAGAGCTGAAGCTGAAGTAATAGAGAAGATCCCACCTCCAATTCAGAGGAGTCTTGCTCTGAAAGCTTTTGAAGGAGATCCCTCTACTCCTGAAGATGAGATGGTCAATCTCCTAGCAGGATATTCAAGAAATGGGTCAAGACAGAAGACTCAAGAAGAAGAGAAAGAGATTCAAGGCCTAAATATGATAAAACTCCAAGGAGGGAGATCATTTGCTTCATATGCAACAAGCCAGGGCATATTGCTCCTGAGTGCCCTCAAGAGCAAATGGAGAGAAGCAACAACAAAGAAGAAAAGAAGAAGAAGAAATCCTTCAGAGGGAAGGAGAAGAAGAAAGCAAGGGGTTTCATTGCTGAAACCTAGAGTGATTCAGAAGCAGAAGTGAGCTCATCCTCATTTGAGAGTGATGATGAGGCAGAAGCTGTAGCTACCTGCATGATGGCACTAGGGATGTCATCAGATGATGAAGAGGAACAGGTATCCCTATTTGATAATTTTGATTTCTCTTCAGAAGATTTCAAATATGCTTTAAGAATTTCTGTAATGATTATCTTAGGGTAGAAAAGGAACTAGACACTGTTAGGTTAGAACTAGAAAACCTAAAGAGAGATGATGTATATGTAAGAAACCAAGGCCTAATAGAAGAAATTAACAATAAAGAAATAGAACTAATAGAAATTAGAAAAGAAAATGTAAGACTAAAAGAAGAGCTAGCAGAGGCAAAGGCCTTTGAGGACTCACTCAATGGGAGGAGTCAAAAGCTCAAAGACATCACTAAAAACCTCTCCATGAGGATTAATCATCTAGGATTAGGAGCAGAACCCTCCACCAGCACAGAACCATCTAGGAAGCCAGCCTGGAAAAATCTAGTGTCCTTTGTTAGACCTAGTAATCATCTACCCAGTGAGAAGAATCTTCCTTCTAAGAGTAAGGATCACAATCATTCAGATAGAGTAGGTAAAGCTAATAAAGAAAAACTCTCTAGTAAGAATAGGATAGGAAAATTGAATAATGACAACCAACAGAGTAAGTCAAAACCTAGGATTATAAAACATTCTGTTGACTTGTTATATTTTGATGCATTCCATAGTCACTTTACACATCAAAATAATAGGTTTGGGAGACACATTCCTTATCATCCCAAAGGGTATCATGAAAGACCCTTCTATTCTTTCATTGAACCCTATAATGGTAAAAGCAAAGGACCCAAGGTAACCTGGGTTCTTTCAAATGTTTGAACTATATGTGTAGGTTTAGGTAGGATCCCACTTAGGAGAAAATAGAGTGGGAAGGAAGATGTAGAACAAGGATAAGGAACAAACTTCACCCAAGGGAGTGAACTCTATCTTGATTATCCTCTGTAGCTTATTAAATTAATAATATAATCTATTTTCAACAAATATGATTGCTGGGAAAAATAACAAGAATTTTCCAAGAAAATAGCTCTGTTCATTCAGAGATGCGTCGAATAGAAGTCAACGTACCATTGATTTCTACTTGACGCCGGTGTCAAGAAGCACTCTGAGCAAATAATTCAAATAGATCTTGACGTAACATCGACTTTGTATCGATGCATGCATCATAATGATTGGACGCTCATTAAAATTGAAGTTGCATCGATAGCAAGTCGACTAGACTGTGTCGATTTAAAGCTTGCTGAGCAATCTTCAGCAAGTGATTGCATCGACTGGATTACGTCGAATATAATTCAACGCAGCGTCAAATTGTCTGCGCGCTAAGAGTGTCTTCTAGAAGCATTCTCTACTTATTTTTGTGCGCAAAGAACATTGATACACATTTATGGTGCGTCGACTTAAACCCTTAGCAGTGATGAATTGCCTTCTTTTAAGCAACATCAGCATCAAAATCATTACGCTTTCGAACCTTCCTGCTCTCTTGTTCTCCAGCTCTCCCGTACTTCTCTCTCTCACTCTCTCTTTGTTATTGCAGGTAATATCAAACAAATGGCTCCACCCAAGGTGAACTCAGGATTCGATGTCGACATTGAGTCTTTCAGTGCAGCGGCTGAAAGTTTCAAGGCCATTCTTGGTCTGTTTCAAGAGGCTGGCCTCTCCAAACTCATCTCCACAAGATGAAAAATCCTGGATATCGAATTGACTGAATTTAAAGACAGTGTTCAGATAGGAGAAGATGGTTCCCTTAAGGGAAGAGTTTGTGACACAGACATATTGATAATAGAGGAAACATTGAACCGAACATATGATCTTGTTCCTGGAAATGAGACATATGAACTAACAGGGGATGAGGTTAAGAGGGGCCTGGAACTGATGCAGTTCAAGAAGGACAAGCCTATCAATCAAAAGAAAATGGATCTTGGAGAATAATATAGATTCCTGGCAGATATAGTAGGAAAGGTATTGTTGTGTAAGATTTTTGCATATGTTGTTGTTCCAAAGCAACAGCTGCAGATTATGGGAGCTCTTATTCTGAATAAGAAGATCAATTGGGGAAGATGCCTACTAAAGATAATTGGGCATAAGTACTCCCACAAGGAGAATGCCTATATGAGAATAATGAGCCAAGTGCTCTTCAAACATTATCCAAATATCTGCAAGTCAAAAGGAGTGCTCATTCCTCCTGGGAAAGGATTACAATTAGAATCTTTTCCAAATGGACCAGGCAAATCTCAAAGCTTGGTCAGGCTCAAATTTCTCCTCCTCCATCTCCTCCTCCACTAGACTCAGAAAGGGAAGTTATAGTTCACCCTCAGGAAGACATACCACCTCAACAACAGCAACAACAACTGCAACAGCAACAACAGCAGTTCCCATCCACCTTATCACCTGAGCCATCTTCTCTGCAGATCCCTCTACTACCATCCATCCAAATTCTAGACCATCCATCTGCTCCACCTCCACTACCATCAATTCACATCTCACCTAATGTTTACCACTCTCTCTCCTCCATCCCTGAGGATTTTCCTTCATCACCTCCACCTCCTTCAGCTCAAATTACTCTTATTGACCTAGAGCAGGTCATTTCAAAGGTTGTGGCCCTAACCTCTTCAACCTTTGCTGATCTGGTGGCCACCCAGGCAAGGAAGTTTGATAGGAAATATTCTCAGATGGAGGCTGAGCTGCTTGACTCTAAGAGATCCCTCCAGGGTCTAAAGGAGTTTGTCTCTTCCTCTATGGTTATAAGAGAATTCTTAACCTCTCTGGCCAGTAAGGACAAGAAGGGTTAGAATATCTTAAAGGAAGAGGGTACTATCTTAGGGGGAGAAGTACAGGATCTAGTTGAAGCTAACAAAGTGCCTGCCCCTGATAAGGTGACTACCTTTCAGCGATCTCAAATCCAGGGGGAGCCATCAGTTCAAGAGGTGCTCCCAGCTATTTAGAGTCAGCCTTAGGATGACGAGGTGCTTGATGAAGTAGCAAAGACAGCTTAGGAAGCTGTAAAGGAAGCAGAGCAGACTACACAGATCCAGGGGGAGCTTGCAGTTCAGGCGGAGCCAGCTCCAGATATTCAGAGGAATCTAAATATGGAACTAGAAGCTGTAAGCATAGCAGGGGTCTCAAAAATGAGCCTCAAGTTGAGCAGACTGCACAGATCCAGGAGGAGCTTGCAGTTCGGGGGGAGCCAGCTCCAGATATTCAGATGAATCTGAATATGGAACTATAAGGTGTAAGCATAGCAGGGGTTGAGAATGAGCCTCAAGCTAAAAATTTGCTAGATTAAGTAGCTCAGATAGCTCAGGAAGCTGCCTAGGAAGCTGAAAAGAATGCAGAAATTCTGGGGGAGCTTCCAAAGGAGATAGAGGATGCTGGACTAGCAGATGATGATGAGCCTTTGAAAGTGGCTCAAAGAAGAATTCCAAAGGTGTTCTCAAGGAAAAGAAAGACTTCTGAGAAGGATTCCTAATTAAAAGGTATTATGTGGTTAATTCTTATGAAGACATGTATATATACAGGGAAGAACAGTGTGATACAATTCTTATTGCCTGACAACTGAATGGAAGTGTTTATAATTTTCTGTTTGCATTATCTTGTGTCTATACTACATTGTATGTATTGTTGGCTATAAAAAAATTGTATAAAATCACTCTTATCAAACTGTAAAATTTCTTAAGATAAATATGGGGAGATTGTTGGGAAAACCCTTGATTTAACTTAACAAATTAATTAAAAGTGATTTTATTCCCCTAGGATTTAATTTACCCATTGTATATTGAGGGTAAACTGGTCATTAGATGTCTTAGGATGTCACACTCAACCTAAAGTGTCAAGACCTGTTCAAGGGGTGAAAATTTGGGCAAAGTTAATAATTGCGTTGAATGAAATTCGACGCAACATCGAGTTCATATCGACGTTACTCTGACTAGAAGTCCAAGTGGTTCAACCCTTCTGTCGAAGTAACTCAAGTCGACATTACGTCGAATAGATTTCTATGTAGAGGTCAGGGACTTATCAAAGTATCTTCAGAAGTCGATGCTGCTTCTACTTCAACTCGATGCAGAAGGGGACATCTATCGAAGCCATCTAAAGTCAATGCAATGTCGACTTTATCTCGAAGCAGATAATGAAATTCAGAGCAATGTTGTTCAACTCGATGGGTGCGTCGATAAGATATCGACGCAACATTGACTAGCTGAGTTCAATCAGAGCACAGATGAAATCGAAGTTACTCCTACACAAACTCAAAGTTGCGTCGATAAGAGAGGAAGTTAATTTGATGTTACGTCGAATACAGTCTGTAAAAGTTCAACCTTTTTAGCTATCATTCAGATGCTTCTCTCATGTCCCACATCTTTCAAGACCATTCTCCAACGGCCTAATAATTGCCTGAAGTAGAAGGAAGCATTAAAGAAGGAGAAAAAGATTTTCTTGGAAGTATATACCTCTTGGGTGGACGGGTCGAGAAGTAATAAAGGAATAAAAGAGAATGTCTATCAATAATACCTTTTCAGGTCCTACCTAAAAAGTAAACAAATTCAAATAAGACTCGGGCTATAAAAGGACAGAGAAGAAAGAGATGAATAGAGTATTGATTACTATCAGTCATCTTCCTTCAGATTAGGGTTTCTCTTCTTCTTCCTCCTCTCTTAGAAACCATAACCAAGAACAAAAGAGAAAAGAGATTACAATTGTTCTTCATCTGAATAGAACAGTAGATCTGATAGCTTCTCCTCATCACCATCATATAGCAGCCAGATCTGAATCAGCTGAAGTTCAAAAGGATCTGACAATCAAAGTCTCTGCAGTTCATCTCCATCAAAAGCATAGGCTAATCAAGAGCAGATTTTGTGAAACTTCACATTGGTTGTTCTTCAAACAGTCATCACAAGAATTCTGAGAACAGAATTCCTTCAATATTCTTTCTTCTTCTTCCTTTCTTTCTAATTTCTATAAAAGAGTTTTATTAATCCCTCTTCAAAGGATTCAGTGGTTCAAGATCTCCTTATCAAAAGATCTGGTGGTTCATGATCTCCTTATCAAAAGATCAGTGGTTCTAAGAGTCTTCTAATCAAAAGACTGAGGCACAGGTGGTGCATTCCTACCAGGTGGTAGAAGTGAGGAATACCCACAGTTTGGGGAACCTCTATAAAATTCTTTGTTTCTTTGCTGTGATTTTCTGTGATGTCCCAATCTTTTATTCTGCACTTTATTTCTTGTACTCTTTTATTCTGCCTGTGTTGTTAAGCATAATTCTTTAGAATAATTTATTGAACACAAGTATGATAGAAATATTTTTTAATTTTCTATTCACCTCCCCCCCCCCCCCCTCTAGAGAATTCTCAGAGGCATACTGTGCACTTTAGCCTATGACATAAGGAGATTAATTCAACAATTCATTCATTGATAATTCAGATAAGGTAATGAATCAAAGTTCAATTTACATTCAGAAGTTCTAGAGATTTAAATACATTCATCTAACTTTCTTTTCTTGGAAGAAGTTGAGCACTCAGGAATATCAACAACCACTTCTTTTCCTTTAGCTGAGGCTTCTTAGTCTGCTGCAGCATCCATGTTTTCAGCAACCACTTCTTCTTGAGTTGGGATTTCCTTATCTTCAGCAGCCATAATTATGTTTTCAGAGACATTGGTGGTTGTGTCTTTCTCAGCATTGGCAGCCTCAATTTCAGCTATTTTCCTTTTGTTCTTTTGCCTTTTGAAGTAAAGATATGGTTTTGGAATATATCTTGAAGGAATTCTTCTTGGGTTGTCTTTCTTTACCATATTTTCTTTAAATACCCTATCCATCTTGGTGTTTCTCTCCAAGTATTTTATCCACTCTTCAGATGGGTAAATTTTATCAATATCTTTACATACTTGTCCATGACTTACCCAGGCATTTAATATGATTTCTTTGGAGTCATCACTCTAATGCTCATAGTCTGGATCTCTATTCTGCTTGACCCTTTGCTTGGCCATGAATTCGTCAGCCAGGAATGTCTTTTCTCTTTCTCTCTTCTTTTTCAGATTTTCATTTTGAGCAATTGCTTCTTGACTGGGGAAGTCCCAGTCTTCTGCTCTATTTATATCCAGTAGAGGAATATTTAGAGCAAGCCTTGTACCTTGCAGCACTTTGAGAGTTAAGTCAGCATTTATAGTAGCATTTGTATCCTCCCCCTTTCTGGTTTCTTCAAATAGTTGTTGATGTAGATCTTATTTAGCTGTATAGATTATTCCAGACATGGTTTGGAAGACATTTTCAAAATCTGCTTGGAGCTCATCTTTTAGTTTAATTACCACATCATTTAGTTGGGTAGCAGTGACAGTATTAGTAATTGTTTGGGAAACCTTTTCAATGTTTGTCTTGACCTCATCTTTATATCTATCAGCTTCCCCATTTAGCTACAAGGCAGTGGAGTAGACATAGTCCGGGATATGATGTGATTGTTTTTCTATCACCTCATCTGTCTTGCTGACATAATTCTTGGCATATGTCATATCCTATTCAGAGAGTTGGAGATGTTTGTCCATGGATCTGAGAATGGTGTTCTGAGAGATCACGGTCTTTTCTGCTAAATCAAACCATTTGGTCATCTACATGTTCAGAATTTTAGTGTCTTCCTTTATCTCCTTGACCTCATTCATTACTTCAGTCTTTACATTCATGATGGACTGATCTATATAATCTTTGACTGTGGTAACTGATTGGTCTACATAATTCTTCATAGAAGTGAGATAAGTCTCTAGCATGAGGTGAATTGCATTTACAATGCTCTCATTTGAGGAAGAGGAGGTTGAAGCTTGCTGATCAGTCAGTTTGGGGCTGGGAGCCTTAATGGACTTGGAGGAGGGACTATTTGCACTACAACTGCAGGTATCTCCTGATCTGGATGTTGGGCAAGTTCATCCTTGTCAGCATTATCATTATCTGGTTCCTCCCCCTCATATTGAGCATCTTGGTCAGATGATTCCAGGAAGGCTGGGACAATGATTTGGAGTTAGAATTAATTGAGCTAGTAATTCTAAAGATGGGTTTGTATGGCTTACCAAGAACATCATCTTTATTTATTGGTGGCTCTTGTGGCTTCTCGCCCTCAGATGGGGCTTCAGATTGTCCTAGTGAGGGTAAAGACCAGAGGGTTGGTTCATTATCAAGATTAAGCCTAATTCTTTCTTCAAGATTGAAAATAAACCTGTCAATATGACCTTGCAAATCTTGAGATGAATGCCCCTTGTACTTATCATTATCATGGATATCAGCTATATCTAAGGAAACTGGTTCTTGTTGTGGCTCCCCCTCAGATGGAGCATTCATCAGGTCTTAAGGAGTTGTGATTCATATTATTTAAGTGTCATTGGTGACTACCTAATTGATTTGTTGTGATCAAATAATTCTATGAGTAATGAGGAGTTTTAGGATTAATTACCAGGAATTCAATCTATGTTCAGGTCCAGTGGATGGACAGTGTCAGTGAGCAAGCCATCCTGAGGAGCATCTTTGTCAGGAGAGCTGAGTGATCCAATATTATCACCTGCCTCTTCATCTTTATCTGAGTGGTCAGACTCAGAGCTTGACATGATCAGTCTTGTCTTCTTTGCTGATTGGGATGTCTTTTTCTCTTTTTCTTTTGCCACAGTGGGCTGACTCATGGGAAGTATCCTGGTGAACCTATCTAAAGTCTTGATATACATCCTCTTGAGATAGTGGAGGTTTGATCCTTTGGATTTGCCAAACTTCTTAGGGTAAGTTTGGAGTAGGTACAGAGAAAGGATTCTACCCAAATTGGGTGACTGCAAACATTCCTTGATTCTTTGAAAGATGACTTCTCCCCAAGAGGTTTTCCTTTTCAGTATGATCCTGGTCATGAGGTCAAACATGTATTGTGATATTGTGTCATGGGACCCAGGTTTGCAAAGAATGGCTTTTCCCACAATATCGGATAAGAGTTTGCCTCTTTGGTTGAAGAATTTTCTTTTTAATGATCCAGTCTTGCCATCATTGTATTCAGTCTATTTTAGGGCCTTTTTCTTATCTTTCTTAGAGATTTCTTCCTCCTCACTTGGACTGCAGGATGGAAGTTGCAAGGCTTTCTCTATTTTGGCAGGAGTGACCTTTATTCTTTCTTCTCCTATCTTTGATTTTATGGATGACTTGAAAGTGGATAACTTTGCATGGCTAAACCATTCTAGAACTTCAGTTCTGAGAATGATACTTGGTTCAGACAGAAGAAACTACAGACCTTGGTCTTCTAGGAGTTGAATCACTCCCTTGATTTCTTCTGGAGCATGAGCAAACACATTCCTGACTATTTCATAACCCTCAAGAAGGTCCTTAGAACTTTTGGGTGCCATTATTGTTGTAGAAGAATGCGCTGGGACGGAAGAGGAAGTGATTCGTCTTGGAGGCTAGTAAGGAAGGGTTGTGTGCCTTTCACTAATTAATCATTATCTATTTATAGAACCTAATTTTATTTCATGATTAGCCCTAATAATTAGAGTTAAGTGAACTTAGAGTTTAGAGAAGAATTAGGTTGATTGGAGTTGCATTTAGACAAATTATAATGTGACCAGCCCATCTCAGTGGAACCGCTGAGACGACTATCTTGACCGCTGGGACAGAGCACTTGCAACCGCTGGGATAGTTTTAGCAGTCTCAGCGTTCAGCTGAGATGTTTCCCAGCTGTCTCAGCGGCTCAGCTGAATCAGGCCTTTCAGTTTAGCTGATCTACCTACCTGAACATTAGACCTTTTAAGATCTGCTTGTGATATGACCTAACCATGTCACTAGGTTTATTGATGAACCAATATTATGAATCATTAACATAATACTTTAAGTGCATAATTGTGACAATAACTTAGTATCATAGATGATTGAACTAAGAAAACCTTTGAAATTTATTCAATATTTAGCATTCCTAGTTCAATCTTGAAAGCATTAACTTTACCCTCGTCCAATGGCTTTGTAAAGATATCAGCAACTTGATTGTCAGTGGGGACAAATTCAAGGCAGATGTCTTTACATTCAATATGTTCTCTTATAAAATGATATCTTATCTCTATGTGCTTAGTCCTGCTATGAGAGATAGGATTCTTAGCAATAGAAATAGCACTAGATGAGTCACAATAAAGTGGATACTTACTTACCTTGAGGTTTTAGTCCTCTAACTGATGTTGAATCTACAATATCTATGCACAACAACTTCGTGCAGCAATGTATTTAGACTCAGCAGTTGATATTGCCACACTTGTCTGCTTTTTGTTGCTCCATGATATCAACCTTCTTCCTAGGAACTGACAAGTGCCACTTATGCTTTTCCTGTCTTCTTTGCATCCTACAAAATTTGCATCTGAAAATCTAGTTAGTTCAAAATCATTGTTCTTAGGGTACCAAGGCCAAGATGTAGGATGCCTTTAAGGTATCTCAGAATCCTCTTTGCAGCTGAGTAGTGAGATTCCTTAGGGCAAGCCTGGTACCTAGATCACACACATGTAGCATACATAATGTCTGGTCTACTAGCAGTTAGATACAATAGGTATCCAATGATACATCTATACATGGATTCATCAAAGGCCTTGCCTTTCTCATCCTTGTCCAGGAAAATGTTGGACCCCATGGGAGTTTTCATGGTGGAAGCTGATTCCATCCCAAATTTCTTGATAAGCTCCCTGGTGTACTTGGTCTGAGAAATGAATATTCCCCTCATCAGACTGTTTCACTTGGAGACCTAAAAAGTATTTGAACTCTCCTATACTGCTCATCTCAAACTCCCCCTGCATAAGGTTGACAAACTTTTTGCAAAGGTTGTCATCAGTAGACCCAAATATTATGTCATCAGCATATATTTGGACTAGGAGACACTTGCCTCTTGTTTCCCTAAGAAATAATGTGTTATCTATCTTTTGCCCTCAAGAATTTGTTCTTGATGAGAAATCTAGACAATGTCTCATACCAAGCCCTAGGGGCTTGCTTTAGACCATATAGAGCTTTCCTAAGTAAATACATATGAGAAGAAAGGGTTGGATGTACAAAACCTGATGGTTATTCAACATATACCTCTTCCTTCAAGTCATCATTGAGGAAGGCTGACTTGACATCCATTTGATATACTTTGAACCCCTTGTGGGCAGCATAGGCAAGGAATAGCCTTATAGCTTCTAACCTTGCAATAGGGGAAAAGGTTTGATCAAAGTCTATGCCCTCTTCTTGTCTATAGCCATTGGCTACCAATCTAGCCTTATTTTTGATGATTAGTCCATTTTCATCCAACTTGTTCTTGCAAATCCATTTGGTGTCAATAATGTTATGTCCTTGAGGTTTTGGCACCGACTTCCATACCTTGCATCTTTTGAATTGAAGAAGTTCTTCTTGCAATGCTTGAATCCAAAAGGTGTCTTGGCTGGCTTCTTCAAACTAGTGCTACACCCTAGATCTACACCCTAGACCTAGTCGCCAACATGAGGTGAATTGCTCCCTAAGTCCTACCCAGACCTAGTCGCCAACATGAGGTGATTTAACGAAACAATAATAAAAAGGTGTTACAAATGAAATACTAAATTCAAATAACAAACAACTCCCTATAAGAATTCTGGAGATGGCGAAGACACGCTGAGTATTCTTGAAGTCGAAGCGTGCGTTCTTCGCGTTATGTAAGCGTTGATCCGGTCCTCCTTGAATTCTTTGCTCGAATGTGTGTAGGAGATGTTGATGTGGAAAATACGGCCTTGATTAGGTTTCTGAAGTGCTGGAGTAAGGCTCTTCTTGGTTGGTGTTTGGAGAAGACAAAATCCACCTATTTATAGGGCTGGATGCTAACGCTGGCGTTAAGCCTAACGCCTGGCATTGACCAAGTTTAGTAACATTTTTAAGGCTCGGATCTCCAAGAGAGGAAGGAGATCTCAACAACTTAGGAAGCTCTCATTTTAGGCAACCCTAACGCCTCGTGTTGATGCCAACACTGGCATTGAACAATATTATTCCTAAAGCGCCCCTGCAATTACGGTTGTTTCTTTCTTACCATAATCATCACGGTGGGAACGAGCATCAACGCCTTGCGTTGAGTGCTAATGCCTGGCGTTAGACAACATTTGACTTTTCAGTTTCTGAGTAGCTCTAGGCCAATAATCCACCATGCTAGTGTCATACCTGTTAAACCCTACAAGCTAAAAACACAAAGGCAAATACGATCAAATATAAGTAGGATTTGTTATTCTCAAATCAAAGAGATGCGGAAGAACGTGTTCCAACAATCTCCCCTTTTGATAATAACAAATCCAATAGAGATAAATCAGATTCATAAAAAAAATATGTGTTTTTAGAAAGTTGTTTTTTTCAATCATTGAGATAATAATAAGAGTTATAGTCCATTAAAATTGTGCTCCCCCTACTTAAGTGCTCCCCCTTAGTATATGCTCTCATAGACTAATGCTCCCCCTTAATCTAGTGAATCATACTCCTTTAATCATTATGATTTATCATTTTATTCTCCCCCTTTTGTTATTAGCAAAAGAGGGTGGAGTGAAACAAAAATTAGAATAGAGAAGACAAACGATGGGACATAAGCAAGAGAAGATTAAGAGTTTTGTGTCACAATAAAGTA
The DNA here is from genome assembly GCA_033032865.1 of Dactylorhiza incarnata. NCBI lineage: Eukaryota > Viridiplantae > Streptophyta > Magnoliopsida > Asparagales > Orchidaceae > Dactylorhiza > Dactylorhiza incarnata. Next base: position 15,232,751 of record JAWHQI010000028.1, read on the forward strand.
AGTCATGATCGAGCTAAGGGAGAGAGTAGCACAGCGGAAAAATATATGATAAGCATTTAAGAACAATATTCCATGTTTTTACCAAGGGATTTCGACCACTTGCTTTTCAATGTAATACAACTTGTTGAAAGGAATGAAATATAGTTTGACAAGCACAAGTGAAGAAAAACCTTAGAAATATGCATGAGAAAGCATGGTAAAAACAAGCAATATAGTCAAATAGGAATGCGGAAAGATAAAAACAAAGTTTTGAAGAAGAAAAAATATTTGTTTTTGGTTTGACATTTCCAACAATATGTTTAGACTCTTCACATTTGAGCATTTAACTTTGAAATTTTTCATAACTAATAGGCAAGCATGATTTAACATATTCAAAAAGATTAGAGCTACAATGTAACCAATTCATATTTCAAGTAAAGAAAACATTGTAGTAATCATGCATTGCAATCTAGTGCTTTTACTTAAGGTTTTAGAGAATTATGTAATTTGCATTAGGATCCAATTCTCATGAGTAGAAGCTTTATGGAAAACAATGATGTGTGCATAAGGTGTTTTGATAAAAGTATACACGTGAAATAATCAAAACACATGACATATATAATGAAATAGTAACAACCATATTAAGATTGTAATCTTATAATTACTTTCACACATCAATTTTAGAGTAAAATTTCAAAGCACATAACATGAGTACAACTACCAAGGTGCTTTGCCCACACAATGCTCATTAAGACTTATCAGGGAGCGAAGTATTGCTTGGGGGATCACATAAGCATTTTTATAAATATTTTATTTTAGTGATCCGGTGTACAAATAGAAGTGATAAAAGTCAATGTTTGCACAAGACACTTTACAATTCATTCCAAGGTGCTCAACCTCACAATGCTCATTAAGACTTATCAGGAGGGTGAGTAGTGCTTGGTGGAGTTAACTTTGGCATATTATTTCATATTTTTATTTTGGACCAAAGGTCTTCGAATTCACGTGTTGTTGCAAGCATTTGTAATTATTAAACTAACACTTCTATGTGTGCAAGAAATTTATTGATTGAATGAAGGTGTAGGTAATTTAGATATACAACTTAATATGTTAAAACTATTACACTACACAATCGTGCAAGACTAAGATTATAAACACATGTAGATTACCAAAAATAGTGAGTGTATGAATCATTGATTAACATAAAGCAATACTCATACTTAGAGGCTGCTAGGCAATCATACATAATTATCTATAGACTATTTCATTGCACATAATCAGATTAAGGTCAAGGCATGATAAAAACAATGTTTAGAAAATTTGAAATTAAAATTAGACATTAAAGAAAATCTTTAGGTATGCCAAAACAATTTTGACCATTTAAAAAAAATGACTAAGATGTTTTCTCATGTGACGTCATATAGTCAAACCATAATTTTGTAAATATTTTAAAATAAAAACATATTCTTGATCATTTTGAATTATTTGAATTTTTTTGTATTTTGGAGTAGAACTAACAAATTAATAACAAAATAATTTCTATTCAAAGAAAATAAACTGAGAAAATTCATTAGAAAAATACCAAAGACATTTTGGAGAAAGCAAAAAATCAATTGGGCCAAAATAGCTAACGTCTGGCGTTAACTAGTTAACGCCCAAACAGAACACTGTGTTTCAGGAATTTTGAAAAAAAATTCTTTCGAATAATTTTTATATATATAGGCCTTCTTGATGTAGAAATTTCAGAGAATTTGGAAATGTTTAGAAGGCTTATTTAGGCATATTTTGGCGTTTTGAAAAATATTTTTATACTTTATTTTTTATTTAGTTTCGAGGAGTCATAGCATGTGAATAGTTTCAAGGTGTTAACTCTAAGACTCCTAATTATAGTCAAAGTAAAGCAAAACGTGAATCAGGTAGAGGCTTGGTGAAGATGTCTGTAAGTTGTGATTCAGTGCCAATGAAGTTAACATGAACGTGTTCCTTCTTTATGTGATCCCTAATGAAATGATGTCTAACATCTATATGTTTGGATCTGAGTGATGAACGGGGTTATTGGTTAAATCAATAGCACTTTTGTTGTCACACTTTAGTTCAATATTAGTTAGATGAACACCAAAGTCTGCTAAAGTTTGAGTCATCCATAATGCTTGGGCACAACAGCTTCCTAGTGCAATATATTTTGCCTTGGTTGTAGAGAGGGCAACGGAATTTTGTTTCCTACTCGACCATGCAACTAGAGAAGGACCTAAGAAATGGCATATACCACTAGTGCTTTTCCTATCTAAGGAACAACCCGCATAATCAGAATCAGAGTATCCATGTAATACAAAAGAATCATTATTTGGATACCAAAGCCCTAATTTAGACGTGCCAATTAGATATCTAAAAATTCGTTTTACCGCCTTTAAATGAGATTCTTTTTGATTGGCTTGAAAGCAAGCACATAGGCAAACGGCAAACATTATATCTGGTCTAGATGTACTTAAGTATAGAAGAGATCATATCATACCTCTATATAAAGTTTAATCAATGGAAATTCCAGATTCATCTTTTCCTAGTTTTAAAGAAGCACTCAGGAATAGAGGCTTGTTTAAGATTTTCAAATCCAAAATTTTTAAGCATATCATGAACATATTTCGTTTGGCAAATAAAGATACCATCAGTTTGTTGTGAGATTTGAAAACCAAGAAAATATGATATTTCTCCTACAAGACTCATTTCAAATTCATTTTTCATTACTAAGACAACTTAATTACGCAACTCTTCATTAGTGGCTCCAAAAATGATATCATCAACATATATTTGTAAAATAATTAGATCGTTATTATTATGCTTAATGAAGAGTGTGTTGTCGGCACTTCTCATAACAAAACCGTGCTTTAATAAAAATGATGTTAGCATATCATACTATTCACGGGGCGCTTATTTTAAACCATAAAGCGCTTTTTCTAATTTGTAAACATGATTTAGAATTTTTTCATTTATAAAACCGGGGGGTTGTTCTACATAAAGTTCTTCTTTTATAAACCCATTTAAGAAAGCACTTTTAACATCCATTTGAAATAATTTTATTTGTTTAAAACTCGCAAATGCCAAAATTATTCATATGGATTCTAAGCGAGCAATGGGTGCAAAAGTTTCTTCAAAATCTACCCCCTCGATTTGAGAAAAACCTTGAGCGACTAAGCGAGCTTTGTTTCTTGTAATCCTAGATTCACCATCTAATTTATTTTTAAAAATCCATTTTACACCAACAATTGGATGATTAGATGGGCGTTCCACTAGGTTCCAAACTTTATTTCTTTCAAATTGATCTAACTCTTCATTCATAGCCAAAGACCAAAATTCGTCATTTAAGGCGGTGAAAACATTTTTAGGTTCAATTTCAGAAACAAATCAAATATTTGAAAATGATTCATGAAGGGAAGATCGAGTTCTCACCCCAGCAGAAGGCTCCCCAATGACTAGCTCTTTCGGATGATTTTTTGAGAAGTTTAAGACGCTTGGGGGCACATATTCATCTTCCTTGGCCTTCTCCTCCTCTTCTTGGGAAGGCTCCTCATCGTCGTGATCCAGAGATGGCACAGGTTCATCACTTGTACCTGCAGGAAGTCTTTCTGCATATGGAATAAATTCATCAAATTTAACATTAATAGACTCTTCAACCTTACTCAATCTTTTGTTAAATATTCTATAGGCTTTACTGGTTGAAGAGTATCCAAGAAATATACCCTCATCACATTTTTCATCAAATTTTCCTAACGAATCTTTTGTATTAAGAATAAATCATTTACATCCAAATACTTTAAAATATGATACGTTAGGTTTCTTTTGATAATATAGTTCATACGGTGTGAGATTAAGAGATGGGCGAAGCATGACTCTATTCATTACATAGCATGACGTGCTTACGGCTTCGACCCAAAAGGACTTAGGCAATTTATTCGGATAACATAGTGCGTGCTAGTTCTTGGATTGTCCTATTCTTTCTTTCTACAACACCGTTTTGTTGAGGTGTGCGAGGAGCGGAGAATTCATGCTTAATCCCTAACTTTTCACCAAAAGATTTACAATTTTCATATTCAAATTCTCCTCCATGATCTGAGTGAATGCATTTTATTTTTAAATCTAGTTCATTTTGAATACGAGTACACAATTTTGAGAATTCGCAAAACACATCATATTTGGAAGAGAGAAATAACGTCCAACAATATCTAGAGAAATCATCAATTAGAACGAAAGTATATATTCCACCACCAAGACTTGCGGTGCTAACAGGACCAAAGAGATCCATATGAATTAATTGTAATGGTTTTGAAGTAGAGATTTTGTTTTTGCTTTTAAAGGATGATTTTGTAAACTTTCCTTTTTGACATGGAGAGTATAGAGAAGACAAGTTTCCATTTAATTTGGGCAATCCTCTAATCAATTACTTTTTGGCTAAATTTAAAATGAGCTTTGTACTTGCTTGACCTAAACGTCTATGCCAAAGTTCTAACTCATCATTTTTAGTTATAAAACATTTGATAGATGATTTTGAAAGTTCATGAAAAGAAATTATATAAATGTTGTGCATTCTAGGTGCAGTGAGTAAAACATCTTTTGTGTTAGGATCAAATATTTTGCAAAGATTAGTGGATGATTCAAATAATACATCTAATCCTTTATCACACAATTGACTTATAGATATTAATTTATGTTTTAATCCTTTTACATAAAGAACATTTGAGATAAGAAAGGATTCGTTACCCACGGTACCTACTCCCATGATCCTTCCTTTACCATTATCACCAAATGTTATGATCCCTCCTTTCTTCTTTTCTAGGCTAAGAAACTTTGCTTTGTTCCCCGTCATGTGCTTGGAGCAGCCTGAGTCCAAGTACCATATGTCCTCTGTTTCCTTAGCCTTCCTGCAAATCTAGAAAGTAGATGAGAGTAAAGATCTGGATACCCAAGAGGCACCACCCATAGAGTAAGTGGATTTCTTAGGTACCCAGATTTGTTTTAATGATCATAGTTTTACGTTCCTACAGGAGCTAGATGTGTGTCCAAACTTAAGACAATTTGCACACAAAATAAAAGGGGTTGAGACCCTTTTCTAAATTTCTACATTGCTCTTGATGGATGTTGTTTGAACTTTAGAAAATATGGGAGATTTTTTAACTGTTGAGCTACCGCCAGCATTAGTGGCTAATGCCGGGTGGTAGGGCTCATTTTGATATCCGAGCCCAAACTTCCCAGAACCATAACATTGGTTTCCCAAAATCATATCCAGGGATTTTTGTCCTATCCCGAACTTTTTTATGGCCATATTGAGTTTATGATTTTGGTTTTTAAGAAATGTATTTTCTTTTACAATTGTTACACATTTATTTTCAAACCCCTTTTTGTTATTTTCAATTTGTAAGACAGAGGTTTTTAGTTTTCTTTCTATGTCCCCCTTTTCTTTTGTAATAGTTTTGATTTGTGAGAGGGCCTTAGAAAGAGAAACTTCAAGTTCTTTTGTTTTACATAAGGAGTGCTCACACTCTTGACATGAAACCTTTCTCTTTTCAAGGGAAATTAATTTCTTTGTAAGTTTATGATTTTCTTTAATGATTGATTCATTTTATCAATTTAAAATAATATTATCTTCTATACTTTTATCATAGGCTTTACAAGTTAGAACAAATTCATCATAGAGTTCTTCGAAGGTGGGAGGAGTTACCTTAGTGTCACTCAGAACACTGGATTCGTCATCGTTGCTTTTTGCCATTAGACATAGGTTTGCCTCCTCTTCACTGCTTGACTCAGACTCGCTTGATTCTTCAGAGGAAGAATCATCCCAGGTTGCGGCTTTTAATACTTTCTTTTTCTCCTTCGCTTTGTATTATTCTTTTTGCTCCTTTTAATACTTCGGGCACTGGCTCCGAATGTGCCCGACCTTTCTGCAGTGGTAGCACTCCGGTGGTGGTCTTTCTCCTTCATCTTCTCTACTTTTTCTTTCTTTAATGAAGAGGAAGATCCTTTTCGTCGAGCATCCCTTTGGAAGTATTTCCAGAAGGTATTCCTCCTTTCCGAATTCCTAATGAACTTCCTGAAGTTCTTCACTAGGAGACCTTCTTCATCTTCATCATCATCTTCGATGCTCTCCTTCTTTGATTTTAGAGCCAACACCTTTTTCTTTGGCTCTTTGTTGTATTCATCGTGTTGAATCTGGAGTTCTACCTTATGGGTTTTGAGATTCCCAATAAGGTTCTCGATCTGCAATGTTCTAAGGTTGTGTGACTCCGAGATGGCCGTCACCTTTGGATTGAACCTTGGAGGTAGAGAGCGAAGAATTTTCTGGACCAAGTCCCCGTCTGAATAGATCTTTCCAAGTGCTTTTGAAGCGTTGACGATCTTGGTGAAGCGAGTGTACATCGAGTTGATATCCTCTTCGGTATCCATCCTGAATTTTTCATATTCAGACTCCAGTTGAAATAGCTTTGCATCTTTTACCTGTGATGTACCTTCATGAGTAACCTCCAATTGATTCCAAATATCATAAGCAGATGTACATGCAGAAATTCTATTAAACACAGTTCTATTTAAAGTGTAATATATAGCGTTCATAGCCTTAGCATTATTTTTGCACCTTAATTTATCGTTATCGTCCCATTTATGCTTCGTTTTAGTAATGTCGCTTCTCCCACTACAATTGTAGGAGGAGAGTACCGAACCTCTACCATGTTCCATACTTCCACATCCATGGTCATGAGGAAACACATCATTCAATTTTTCCAGTAATTAAAATCTGACCCAGAAAAAAGTGGTGGTCGACTAACACCCTGACCCTTTGGAAAAGCGAGATCATGAGACGCCATTATTACCGGTTGTTAAGCCAATTTGGAATAAACTGGCTCTGATACCGCTTGTTGGATCTGAAGGCGCCCTTAGAGGGGGGTGAATAAGGGTTTTAAAAACTTGTGATATATTTTTAATATTTTTGAAATACTTTCAGAGAAATCAAACACAACAATTGAAATTAAGTAGAGAAATGCTTTATTAATATGAAATAAGGAATTACAAAACTTGATTTCTATAACGCTAGAAATCGAAGGCGAATAATAATAAATTTCTTTTCGTTTTCTATACCGACTCGTATCCCCACGAACCGGTTGGCTTTAGCCTATCCAACCCAGGATAAGGCCTCAAGCCGCTCTAGCCTTTCTATCCCCAGAAAGGCCTCGAGCACCCCTTAGATCTACACCCTAGACCTAGTCGCCAACATGAGGCGAATTGCTCCCTAAGTCCTACCCAGACCTAGTCGTCAACACGAGGCGAATTAACGAAACAATAATAAAAAAGGTGTTTCAAATGAAATACTAAATTCAAATAACAAACAACTCCCTATAAGAATTCTGAAGATGGCGAAGACACGCTGAGTATTCTTGAAGTCAAAGCGTGCGTTCTTCGCGTTGTGTAAGCATTGATCCGGTCCTCCTTGAATTCTTTGCTCGAATGTGTGTGGGAGATGTTGATGTGGAAAATACGGCCTTGATTAGGTTTCTGAAGTGCTGGAGTAAGGCTCTTCTTGGCTGGTGCTTGGAGAAGACGAAATCCACCTATTTATAGGGATGGATGCTAATGCTGGCGTTAAGACTAACGCCTGGCGTTGACCCAGTTTAGTAACATTTTTAAGGCTCGGATCTCCAAGAGAGGAAGGAGATTTCAGCAACTTAGGAAGCTTTCATTTTAGGTGACCCTAACGCCTGGCGTTGACGCCAACACTAGCGTTGAACAATTTTATTCCTAAACTACCCCTGCAATCATGGTTGTTTCCTTCTTGCCATAATCATCATGGTGGGAATGAGCGCCAATGCCCTGCATTGAGTGCTAATGTCGGGCATTAGACAATAGTCCACTTTTTAGTTTCTGAGCAGCTCCAGGCCAATAATCCACCATCCTAGTGTCATACCTGTTAAACCCTGCAAGCTAAAAATACAAAGGCAAATACGATCAAATACATGTAGGATTTGTTATTCTCAAATCAAAGGGATGCGGAAGAACGTGTTCCAACAAGGGGAGCAGGGAGGGCGGCCTGCCCCTGTCTCGCCCCAACCCCTTTTGGGGGGTAAGCAGGGAGGGCGGCCTACCCCCTGTCTTGCCCCAGCACCTTTGGGAGCGAGCAGGGAGGGCGGCCTGCCCCCTGCCTCGCCCCAGCCTCTTTGGGGGGGGGGGGGGGGGGGGGGGGGGGCGAGTTGGGAGGGCGACCTGACCCCTGTCTCACCCCAGCCTCTATTGGGGGGAGAGCAGGGAGGGCAACCTGCCCCCTATCTCGCCCCAACTCCTTTGGGGGGCGAGCAGGGAGGGCGGCCTACCCACCGTCTCTCCCCAGCCCCTTTGGGGGGCGAGCAGGAAGGCGGTCTGCCCCCTGTCTAGCCCCAACTCTATTGGGGGTGAGCAGGGAGGGCAGCCTTCCCCCTGTCTCGCCCCATCTCCTTTGGGGGGCGAGCAGGAAGGGCGGTCTGCCCTCCGTCTTACCCCAGCCCCTTTGGGGGCGAGTAGGGAGGGCGGCCTGCCCCCTGTCTCACCCCAACTCTACTGGGGGGCGAGCAGGGAGGGCGGCCTGCCCCCTGTCTCGCCCCAGCTCCCTTGAGGGGCAAGCAGGGAGGGACGCCTGCCCCCTATCTCGCCCAGACCCAAGAGGAGGGGCGGTCTGCGTTTAGCACCTCAGAATGGCGGGATTTGGCTATTGGCTGGCCAAACCTGGGGGTATCTCTGTAATCTCAAAGGTGGAATCTGGCTATTGGCAGACTAAGTTTAGAAATCTATAAATAGGACCAAGGGGCACCATTTGGGGGGACTCCTCTTTTGGCCTCTCTCTCCCCAAGCTTCTTCGGTGGGAGAAGAGAGCCTCCAAAGGTGCCCAAAGATCAGCATTGGCTTGGGAGGGGAAGCGCTCTAAGATCTTGCGGGTGTGTGGTGGGACCTCCATGCTGAGCCCTTGGTCCTGTTCCTAGTTCCTTAAGTTTTTGGCCTAGTGCTCTACCTTGAGAGAAGTAGGTGTGCAGTAACCCCCTCTTTTGGGGACCCCGAACTCCTCGAGAGACCAAGTTTTTGGTTTCAGCACAAACGACCTCGAATTGAAATGGAATGAGTTCCATTACACTCGTATCAATTATACGAGTCTAACGGAACTGACGGAAGTCAAATCGGAGTACGTTGGTCACCGTACCCCCAACGACTTAGTTTTGACGCACAACGATACTCAAAACAATCGTTTTCTCCAAGCAACCTCGGATTGGAATGGGACGAGTTCCTTTACACTCGTATCAATTATACGAGTCTAACGGAACTGACAGAAGTCAAATTAAAGTATGCTTGCTCACCATACCCCAATGACTTAGTTATGACACACAGCGATACTCAAAACGGTCATTTTCTCCAAATGACCTCGGATTGGAATGGGACGAGTTCCATTACACTCATATCAATTATATGAGTCTAACGGAACTGACGGGATTTAAATTGGAGTCTCCTAGCACACAATCCTATACTGGGTCACTTTCTATCTCTTGAGACTACTTTTATTGGGTTCACCAGAGTCCAGTGACCAAATAAAAGTCGGGATGTTACAATCCAATAAAAATAAAGTGATTTTTGTCCTCAAAAATTGCCTAATATAGAGGGTTAAATGACATACTTGGGGAAAGAGTACTGTGTATCTTTCTTGAACAAGCATTTCCAGTTCCCAGGTAAACTCCTCGCGTCCACAATTTGACCATAGAATCTTGACCATCGTGATGGTCTTATTCCACAGTTCTTTGGTCTTGGAATCTACTATCTTCCCTGGTTCGAGTTGGACGAATCGGTCAGATTGTACTAATGCTGGTGGAATGGAAAGATGTTTCTCTGGTTGGCAAAGGACACGTCTTAGGGAGGAGACATGGAATGCGTCGTGAAGATTTCCCAATTCAACTGGCAGATCCAGCCTATATGCAACAGGGCCCACCCTTTTAATGACTTGATATGGGCCTAGGTAGCGGGGATCCAGCTTTTTCTGCTTCTTTATCCGGGATACCCCATGCATTGGTTTAATCTTCAAGAATGCTATGTCTCCCACATTGAATTCTACCAGTCGATGACGTGCATCATAATATTTTGCTTGACGCTTATTGACGCGTTAATCTAACACACCGCTATAGGCGGTAGCAAGACTGCGGCACGAAACGGCAGTGTACCAATCATTCAAGTAATATAAAATGGGAGTGAATCCCCAAGTATCGAATCTCAAAGGAACACAGTAAGGTGGAGTTTACTATCGAGGAAGGACTTGAGATTGAAGTCCTTTAGGTCGAATGGATTGCGGAAAAGGGGGTGATTTGAATCGTGGAAAATAAAAGAAAACAACTACTCAACTACTTCTATGCAGGCCTTGAGCGCACTGCTTCGCTAGGCGGGATGGAAAACTATGTACGCCTTGAATGCACTACTTTGCAAGGGCGGATGGACGAGTAGGAAAGCGGATGGAGTGGTAAGTGCGGAATTGAACTGTGTAGGCCTTGAGCGCACTGCTTCGTGAGGCGAATGGATTATACGGGCCGCTATGCCATGCTTCACTAAGTGGATGAAAGAGTAGGCATACAGATGGAGTGAGTCGCACCGGTGGAATCGAGGTGGCAAGCACCTCGTCAATAAGCATGCCACTAGCAATTGCTAGTGCGGCACATGAACATGTTGGCGGGATGGAGGATGGACTTGGGCGCTCCTCACTTGCATAAACCACACATAACAATTTCTCATAGACATGAAATATTAAATATCATATCTAGGTTTAGCAAACATTATTCATACAACCAAATGATAAAGGAAAATAGTACTAAAATATAAAGGGGGTGAGATTACAACCAAAGGGCGGAGACTCATTGGAGGTTCACGGCTGGAATCTAGGGTTGTTAATCCTTGTCCAAGCTTGGGCTCCAACTGCCGTCCGGGGTTTGGAAGAGTTGTCACCTTCTTATATTATACCCGTCTTCTCTGTCAATCTTCTTTGACTCCAATCTCACCGGAGAACTTCATATATGCAGCAGGAAATCCTTCAAAATGGAGATTTGGAGGTGCACAAACAATGGAGGAGGCCTAGAGGATGCTCCGGCTTGAGATTTGCAAGAGAATGGCGGCCAGTGCTCCTCCCGAAGGTGGGCGGTGATGGAGCGGCGAAAATGGCGCACCGGGCGGGAAAATGGTGCTGGAAATGATCCTCCCTTGACCTAAAATCGTGCACATCTATTTATAGGCGAAGCAGAAATTAACAGCGCACACGATCAGGCGCACGACCAGTGGTCGTGCGCGAAGAGATGCCTCTGATCGTGCGCGAAGAACCTGTAGCATAATCCTGAACTGCAAAAATAGCGCACGGTCAGTGGCGCACGACCAGTGGTCGTGCGCGAAGAAGGTCAGTGATCGTGTGAACTTCTCTGTTTGATAAGGGGAATTAACGCACGACTAGTGGTTGTGCGCCTAGTCATGCGCGAAGGAAAACACGCGACCAGTGGCTTTTTCGGCCGAAAATCCCCCAGAACCAATCTCGAGTGTCACACAACCCTTGAACCTGCATGAAAACATCCAGAACCACTGGAATACAAGGAATCACACCAAAATGGGCTAAGGAACTAAGCGTTGAAATACACAGTGTAATCATAGCGAAGCATTTACGAGCAATAAGTGCAGTGCATAAGCATGAAAACTAGCCCAGATGAGTCTGAAAAATACTATATAAATTGGACTCATCAAACCCCCAGACTTACCTGTTTGCGCGTCCCGAGCAAATTACTCTCGGCGGACGGGAAAAACAAGGGTTAGAAAGGTGATTGTGGCTAGGAGTAATATGCAAAATCAAATAATCATGTGCATAAAAATCTCGTAGAAGAAATTTCTACTATGCAAAGTAATTTACAAATATCTAAAATAGTAAGTAAGAGATTAGTTTACTCAAAAGCTGAACCAAGTGTGATCTGCCAGTCACATGTAGGGAGAATGCAAAGACGCGCTCAGACGAGTATTTCGAAAAATATGGGATATGGAACTAACTCCACCGAAATCCATCGGTGTCTGGAGCCATAAGCTCGCACTTTCGCTCTCTCTCCATAGCATTAGGTAAAACTACACACAAGTCAATAGGGCTTTCGGGTAAATATGTGGCTTAGGTTGCGGTAGGATATACAATGATAAACTCGGAGGCTAACACACCTAACACATTTGAGCAATACAATTTGTAAACCCCGGCAGCAAATAAAGCTGATGTGTTCATCGCCAACACCCAATATAAAGTAATTCCTATCAAACAATTTAGAATTTCTGAATTAGAATAAAAAGCTCAGATTTTTTTTCTATTGAAGCGCTAATTTTTTCAATTTTCAGCTCACTGATATTTTTTTCTTTTATTTTTTTTCTTTTACTTAAGCAATCCAAATGTGTATCCATAAATAACAGCACAGCACAATAATCAGTTATACTATAATGCTCAAAACACGTGCGCATACAGGTTTGGTAATCTTTGCTTAAGCGAGGGCGGTGGAGCTAAATAGAAAAGGCGGGATAGGCTCAAAATTGGTTAGCAAGGATGAATTTCTGGTTTTTGGCTCAAAGCTCAAACGGTCCAAAGAATGGCCTACAACATGCTAATGCGTTATAACTACCCGGTTCCTATGTTTCGAGAGTCGCTAGGGGAGAGTTCTTAGCCACCGAGAAAGATAGTTCTTTCTCCCGACTTGAGAAATATGAATCTAGCGTTCGATACCAACTCACCTACACTACCGGTAGATCGGCACAGGTTCATGCTTTGAGTAAAATTAAAACTCTAATTACTAGATTAGATAAGAATAAAGATACAAAGCATGAAAATAGAAATAACTTCTACACAAAATTCTATGCAAAACATGAGTATTCGATTAGAACACTAGCTACTAGAGTCAACATCGTACTCCAAACCACAATTCCTAGCTAACACAATTGACTTCCCGGCTCCATTCCAAAAGGAAATTTGGCACGGTAGCACTCGCAAGTAAGTGAGTGCATAGTGGGTGCAGTGTGTGCGTGCCACATAAAAATTTGATAAACTAAAATAAACTGAAAGCTAAAATAATAACACTACCGGAATGCGTGCGTGCGTGCACGTGCATGGTTCTCACTCTCCCCCAGCCTTTCATGAAAGCATAATCTAAAATATGATTCTTTAAACATTAAACTAAGGAGAAAAGGGAGAGTGTACCCCATGCTCAGAAGTGAGCATACCGGAAGAATTGGCATTAAATTCTGAAAATTTCTCTCCAAGAGTCCTCCACCAAGGAAATTGCCACACACCTGCAGCCAAAAGACTCCACGCAAAAATATATAAAACTAAACTATGAGCATATTAGGGAAAAATTAAAGCAACAAAAACTTGGGTTGTCTCCCAACAGCGCTTTTGTTTACCGTCCTTAAGCTGGACTTAATACCTGTATTAAGCAGTTTTAATAATATTGTCTAAACATAAAAGAGAAAACTAAAATATCCTAATTATTACAAGCATGCCAAAAAGATCAACTGTACGTTGATTTAAAGTGGTAACTGAGAATAAAAGAGATGGGCCCGAAGACCCAACAACAGCAGTCAAGAGGATCAGGAGCTTTCCATCTCCATATTTCATCTTTCTTCATCCTCTTCCTCTCCTCCAACCTGCGATCATGGATGAAGTAACGCTTTCCACCCTGCACCCAGTCTTTCAAGGAAAAAGCAGGCAATGATGATGAGGAGGAATAGATGATGGATTTCATCATTGCCGTTTGCTTTTCCTTCCAAGAATGCCACACATAATCACCCAAAATGGGTCTAGATATTCATGCACCTGCAGGGGGATATATGAAACATCAGAAATTAAAGAAGGAGGGGAAGCAGGAAGGATGAATTCATTAAGATCAGCATTAAAAGAAGGTGGATTAGGAAATAAACTGGATGAAGAACTAAGAGAATCAAACACAGGAGTGGTCCTGGTGTCACTCCCATCAGGTTTCACAGAAGGATTATTGTCGATCGCAATAACATCACTGTAGTAAGAATATGAGCAGCTAGGAACTTCGATGATGAGTTGGACCTTCTCCTCCGGTGATGAGGTAGAAACCTCCTCACTAAGGAAAATATCCTCCTCAGTGCAACTTGGCGCAGCTTCGGGCTCCATTGACTCATCCTACACATCTAGAAATTCAGCAATAAGAGCAGAAGATACATGCATACTGATACAGGAAAATATCTGAGTAGAAATAGGACTCAAGATAGAGTCTGATAGGAGGGAAGAAATATCCTCAGATACAGAAACCACAGGAAAGGATGGCATAGTAGAGGAAGAAAACTCCAAAATATCGTCGTAGTGATCAATAACAATGCTAGTGGACACATCCGTCGTACTCCCAAGATAACCTGGGGGCCTAACGTAAATGTCATCAGAGATGGAAGGAACGGTGGCATAAGAAGGCAGTGGAATGGAGATAAGTGCTGGCTCATCATCCTCTGCCAATTGCAACTTCCATTGCTCATAGTCCTTCAGCGCATGATCAAAACTCCGACAACACAAACAACTACTCAACTACTCCTATGCAGGCCTTGAGCGCACTGCTTCGCTAGACGGGATGGAAAACTACGTAGGCCTTGAATGTACTACTTCGCAAGGGCGGATGGACGAGTAGGAAAGCGGATGGAGTGGTAAGTGCGGAATCGAACTGTGCAGGCCTTGAACGCACTGCTTCGTGAGGCGAATGGATTACACGGGCCGCTATGCCACGCTTCACTAAGCAGATGAAAGAGTAGGCATACGGATGGAGTGAGTCGCACTGGCAGAATCGAGGTGGCAAGCACCTCGTCAATAAGCACGCCACTAGCAATTGCTAGTGCGACACATGAACATGTTGGCGGGATGGAGGATGGACTGGGGCGCTCCTCACTTGCATAAACCACACATAACAATTTCACAAAGACATGAAATATTAAATATCATAACTAGGTTTAGCAAACATTATTCATACACGCAAATGATAAAGGAAAACAGTACTACAATATAAAGGGTGTAAGATTACAACCAAAGGGCGGAGACTCATTGGAGGTTCACGACTGGAATCTAGGGTTGTCAATCCTTGTCCAAGCTCGGGCTCCAACTGCCATCCGGGGTTCGGAAGAGCTGTCACCTTCTTATTATACCCGTCTTCTCTGTCAATCTTTTTTGACTCCGATCTCACTGGAGAACTTCATATATGCAGCAGGAAATCTTTCAAAATGGAGCTTTGGAGGTGCACGAACAATGGAGGAGGCCTAGAGGATGCTCCGGCTTGAGATTTGCAAGAGATTGGCGGCCAGAGCTCCTCTCGAAGGTCTGCGGTGATGGAGCGGTGAAAATGGCGCACCAGAGCGGGAAAACGGCGCTGGAAATGATCCTCCCTTGACCTAAAATCGCGCGAATCTATTTATAGGCGGAGCAGAAATTAACAGCGCACATGATCAAGCGCACTACCAGTGGTCGTGCGCGAAGAGATGCCTCTGATCGTGGGCGAAGAACCTGTAGCTGTTGAAACCGAAATCTTGCGAACAAGACTTGGTCTCTGTGGAGTTCGGGGTCCCAAAAAGGGGTGGTCTCACACCTACTTCCCTCGAGCCAACCCTCTAGGCGAGAGCACTTAGATTTGGAAACGGACCAAGGGCTTAGTGGGGAGGTCCCGCCACATACCCGGAAGTCCCCTTGGAACTTCCCCTCCCAAGCCGCTACTAAGCTTGGGCACCACTGGAGCCTCTCCTCACCCTCTACAGAGAGACTTCTTGGGGAGGGAGAGAGAGGAGAGAGCTAGCTTAGCCTGAGATCCTCTCCAAATGGTGCCCCCTTGGTCCTATTTATAGGATTTCTGAAGTTGGGCTGCAAATAGCCGAAAACTAGAATGCTAGATTACCAAAATACCCTTGGACTGGGCTGCAGATAGCCAAATCCCGTTGCTCTTGGACTGCGAATAACCAAAACTGGACTGCGAATAGCCAAATCCCGCTACTCTTGGGCGCTAAACGCAGACCGCCTATCCGACTTGGAGCTGGGCGAGCCTGAGGCCTCCCGGGCTCCCCGGCTCGCCCCCACAAGGCTCTGGGCAAGCCGGGGGCCTCCCGGCCCTCCCAGCTCGCCCCCACAAGTCTCTGGGCGAGCCGGAGGCCTCCCGGCCCTCCCAGCTCGCCCCCACAAGTCTCTGGGCGAGCCGGAGGCCTCCCGGCCCTCCCAGCTCGCCCCCACAGGTCTCTGCGCGAGCCGGAGGCCTCGCGGCACTCCCAGCTCGCCCCCACAGGTCTCCGGGCAAGCTGGAGGCCTCCCGGCCCTCCCAGCTCGCCCCCACAGGTCTCTGGGCGAGCCGGAGGCCTCCCGGCCCTCCCAGCTCGCCCCCACAGGTCTCTGGGCGAGCCGGAGGCCTCCCGGCCCTCCCAGCTCGCTCCCACAGGTCTCTGGGCGAGCCGGAGGCCTCCCGGCCCTCCCAGCTCGCCCCCACAGGTCTCTGGGCGAGCCGGAGGCCTCCCGGCCCTCCCATCTCGCCCCCACAGGTCTCTGGGCGAGCCGGAGGCCTCCCGGCCCTCCCAGCTCGCCCCCACAGGTCTCTGGGCGAGCCGGAGGCCTCCCGGCCCTCCCAGCTCGCCCCCACAGGTCTCTGGGCGAGCCGGAGGCCTCCCGGCCCTCCCAGCTCGCCCCCACAGGTCTCTGGGCGAGCCGGAGGCCTCCCGGCCCTCCCAGCTCGCCCCCACAGGTCTCTGGGCGAGCCGGAGGCCTCCCGGCCCTCCCAGCTCGCCCCCACAGATCTCTGGGCGAGCCGGAGGCTTCCCGGCCCTCCCAGCTCGCCCCGACAGGTCTCTGGGCGAGCCGGAGGCTTCCCGGCCCTCCCAGCTCGCCCCCACAGGTCTCTGGGCGAGCCGGAGGCCTCCCGGCCCTCCCAGCTCGCCCCCACAGGTCTCTGGGCGAGCCGGAGGCTTCCCGGCCCTCCCAGCTCGCCCCCACAGGTCTCTGGGCGAGCCGGAGGCTTCCCGGCCCTCCCAGCTCGCCCCCACAGGTCTCTGGGCGAGCCGGAGGCCTCCCGTCCCTCCCAGCTCGCCCCCACAGGTCTCTGGGCGAGCCGGAGGCTTCCCGGCCCTCCCAGCTCGCCCCCACAGGTCTCTGGGCGAGCTGGAGGCCTCCCGGCCCTCCCAGCTCGCCCCCACAGGTCTCTGGGCGAGCCGGAGGCCTCCCGGCCCTCCCAGTTCCCCCCCCACGTCGGGGTGCATTTAGACATCCCTCCTGGTGAGGTCTCGCTGGGGTGCATTTAGACACCCCTCATGGTGAGGTCCTGCTTCCTTACTGAGCGTGGGGGTGAGAGGAGCTCGCCCCCTACTTGGGTGCGGGGGCGAGAGGGGGGCTCGCCCCCCCCCCCTCTCGCCCCCCTTGATATTGGGGGCGCGGGCGAGAGGGGGGCTTGCCCCTCCTCCTCTCGCCCCCCTTGATATTGGGGGCGGGGGCGAGAGGGGGGCTCGCCCCTCCCCCTCTCGCCCCCTGCCTCTACCTCTCTTCCTGTGTGGGTCGATGCTCTCCCTTGTTCCAAGGAGCCCTTGAGGGTACTCGACGAATATCGGGGTTGTACACAATCCCCGCTCTTTTCGAGCGTGGCTCACGCTCGGAAAGAAATGTGCAACCCTGCATATTCGACGAGTGTCGCTGGGAACCCGACAAACAGTGCTACCTTGGAAAAAATACATAGCCTCCCTGAGAGATCTTCCGACCCTGCCGGCTAGTGAGAGCCCGGCTAGCGAGACCATCTCGGGGGAAAAATACATAGCCTCCCCGAGAGGTCTTCCAACCTTGCCGGCTAGTGAGAGCCCGGCTAGCGAGACCACCTCGGGGGAAAAATACTTAAGAGAATTTTCGGCCACTGAGCTGTTCCTGACCCTGCCAGCTAGGTGGGAGCCTGGTCAGCGGGCCAGCGTCGGGGCTAAGTACCTTGAGACTTTCCTGCCACCGAGCGATCCTCGGACCTGCCAGCTTGATGGGAGCCTAGTCAGCGGGCCAGCATCGGGGCTAAGTACCTTGAGACTTTCCTGCCACCGAGCGATCCTCGGACCTGCCAGCTTGATGGGAGCCTGGTCGGCGGGCCAGCATCGGGGCTTTAACCAATATGAATCACCTGCCTCACCGAGTGAATCTCCCCCGAGGCACATTTGACTCATCCAGCTAGTGAGAGCCTGGAGTGAGGAGGACATCTCGGCGTTGAACTTACCCATCCGAGGATCATTCGACCCACCCAGCTAGTGAGAGCCTGGAATGAGGAGGACATCTCGATGGCAAGCTCTTCCTTCCGAGGATCATTCGACCCACCCAGCTAGTGAGAGCCTGGAGTGAGGAGGACATCTCGGTGGCAAGCTCTTCTTCCCGAGGATCATTCGACCCACCCAGCTAGTGAGAGCCTGGAGTGAGGAGGACATCTCGGCGTTGGACTTACCCATCCGAGGATCATTCGACCCACCCAGCTAGTGAGAGCCTGAAGTGAGGAGGACATCTCGATGGCAAGCTCTTCCTTCCGAGGATCATTCGACCCACCCAGCTAGTGAGAGCCTGGAGTGAGGAGGACATCTCGGCGTTGGACTTACCCATCCGAGGATCATTCGACCCACCCAACTAGTGAGAGCCTGGAGTGAGGAGGACATCTCGATGGCAAGCCCTTCCTCCCGAGGGTCATTCGACCCACCCAGCTAGTGAGAGCCTGGAGTGAGGAGGACATCTCGGTGTTGAACTTACCCATCCGAGGATCATTCGACCCACCCAGCGAGTGAGAGCCTGGAGTGAGGAGGACATCTCGGCGTTGAACTTACTAATCATATAAGCAAAATAACTTCATCCATCTAATGGGGGGATTTCCCTTGTCAAAACCTCCTGGCCCAACCAGCGAGGGGTAGAGCTTGTTACAAAGGAAAACCACAAAAAACAAAAAACAAAAAATAGACACATCATACCCCCCCCCCCCCCATGGCACTCGCCTCTCCGGCTGCTCGCGCGAGATGATCATTCCTCTGCTTCTCCTGCCACTCCCATCTGGCTCATGTTCTCCATGATCTTCTCCATCTCCTCCGCCCCCGCTTGCCAAGAGATGTTGTTGACGGCTGTGACGTAGCAGTGTCTGGCCATCCTGGGGTCTCCGCGGATCCTGACTTGGATTCCTCCAGTGTTGAACTTGAGGCACTGGTGGAAGGATGATGGTACGCATCGGAAGGCGCTGATGAGGGGTCTTCCGAAGATGGCATTATAACTGCTAGGAGCGTCAACTTTGACGAACCGACAGTTCCTTGAACCTCCCCCCATCGTCACTTGGAGTCCAACTCCACCCTCTACCTCTTTTCTTTCTCCGGAGAATCCAAACAAGGGCCCATCTGAGGCCAGCACCCTCCTTGCCTCCACCTTCAACTCATCAAATGCCTTCTTGAAAATGACATTGACAGAGCTCCCGTTGTCAACGAGGATCCGAGAGACAGTGTAACCTTCGATGGCTGTCTGAATGACTAGCGCATCACAGAATGGATCCTCGTGTTCTGGCATGTCCTTGCTTGAGAAAGTGATTTTCTCCTCGGGAGGTGGGTCCTGTGACGTTGAAGCGACGCTGCGTCGAAATACGGAGTGGAGGCTTGCCTTACGAGTGGCCTCGATCCCTACCCCACCGTGGATTACCGCGACCCGACCTTTGGCTCCTATGTCAGTTCGGTCCTCGCAGATGTCATCATCTGCTACTGCTCCAGGTGGAACTTCTTCAATCCGCTCCGGCGGCTGCTGTTGCGTCTGACCTCTCGCCTCTCTCACCTCCAAGAACTCTGGGCAGGTAGTTGTTGCATGCCCCTCTGCTTGGTGGTAGTCGCAGTACAGCACCCCCCTTCCTCCTCTTCTCCTACGGGCTGGGATGTCTCTTGCTTCAACTCCTCCTCTTCGAATCGCCATAGCTTGAGCTGGTGGGGGTAGGAGCTGCCTAGGGGCCTGTCTCCAAGGAGGAGGGTTGGGCCTCCCTTGACCTCCGTAGTAGTTTCCCCCTCCTTGGGCGAAACCCCTTCCTTGCTCCTGACCCCCCTGGGGTCCCTGGTACCCTTGACCCCTCTGCTCTTCCCTCCTCCTTCCTTCTTGCAGCCTGAGGCCACCTTGCTCTCTTGGCTCGGCCTCCACCAACTTCGCCAACTTCTTTGCCAGCCCCGGGTTCGCCGCCTCCGTGGCTATCTCCTTTGCAGCTTTTTCCATCAGGTCCTCGAAGGACAAGGGAGGCTTCCTAGTTAGGCGCATTTTGAAGAGGCTCTCTCGTAGCCCTACGGTGAAGGCCATCTGGAGGGCATACCCTGGCATCTCCTGGATGTTCTGGATCTCCTCCTGGAATCTGTCCATGTACTGGGCCAACGTCTCCTCGTGCCTCTGCTTAATCAGGAAAATGGACTCAGCATTCTTCTTCCTCTTCTTGGATGTGGAGAAGCGTAGCTGGAAGCTTCGACCCAAGTCATCGAAGCTGTATATGGAGCCGACCGGGAGCTGGTGGAACCAGTCCCTAGCTTTGTCCCTCAGGGTGGTGGCGAAGAGACGGCACTTGAACGCGTCCGTCATGGGCCTGATGGAGACGGTATCCTCGAACCACTGCAGGTGCTGGACGGGATCATCCTTCCCGGTATAGAAAGTCATGTTGGGCTCCTTGAAGCCTTCCGGGATGGGAGCCGAGATGATCAGCTCGCTAAAGGGTGACCCCCTACTCGCCGGCTTCGCGAGCTCTACTTGCGCGACTCCTGCTCCGAGCGAGACCCCACTCGCCGGGCTCGGAAAAAGCACTCGCCCAGTGAGGTCCCGCTCGCCACTCTCAATCACTGGTTCCTTGCCTGGCCGACCCCCTGGGGCAACCTCTCCTGACCCCCCCTGGGCGAGCACTCCTTGCGACCCAGAAGGCGGTGTCTGGGGGGAGGGAGCCGAGCAGTCACCTCCCCTGGTGATGCCTTGGAGCAGCTCCATGATTCCCTTGATGGCCGTCATGAACTCTCCCCTTCCTACCACATCACTTGGGAGGTGAGACCCCTCCTCGTCTCCTCCTCCGAGGTCTCCTGCCATGAGATTTGGCTCAAGAACTTCTGTGCTGACCACTCTCCACGCTCACCGCACCAAAATGTTGAAACCGAAATCTTGCGAACAAGACTTGGTCTCTGTGGAGTTCGGGGTCCCAAAAAGGGGTGGTCTCACACCTACTTCCCTCGAGCCAACCCTCTAGGCGAGAGCACTTAGATTTGGAAACGGACCAAGGGCTTAGTGGGGAGGTCCCGCCACATACCCGGAAGTCCCCTTGGAACTTCCCCTCCCAAGCCGCTACTAAGCTTGGGCACCACTGGAGCCTCTCCTCACCCTCTACAGAGAGACTTCTTGGGGAGGGAGAGAGAGGAGAGAGCTAGCTTAGCCTGAGATCCTCTCCAAATGGTGCCCCCTTGGTCCTATTTATAGGATTTCTGAAGTTGGGCTGCAAATAGCCGAAAACTAGAATGCTAGATTACCAAAATACCCTTGGACTGGGCTGCAGATAGCCAAATCCCGTTGCTCTTGGACTGCGAATAACCAAAACTGGACTGCGAATAGCCAAATCCCGCTACTCTTGGGCGCTAAACGCAGACCGCCTATCCGACTTGGAGCTGGGCGAGCCTGAGGCCTCCCGGGCTCCCCGGCTCGCCCCCACAAGGCTCTGGGCAAGCCGGGGGCCTCCCGGCCCTCCCAGCTCGCCCCCACAAGTCTCTGGGCGAGCCGGAGGCCTCCCGGCCCTCCCAGCTCGCCCCCACAAGTCTCTGGGCGAGCCGGAGGCCTCCCGGCCCTCCCAGCTCGCCCCCACAGGTCTCTGCGCGAGCCGGAGGCCTCGCGGCCCTCCCAGCTCGCCCCCACAGGTCTCCGGGCGAGCTGGAGGCCTCCCGGCCCTCCCAGCTCGCCCCCACAGGTCTCTGGGCGAGCCGGAGGCCTCCCGGCCCTCCTAGCTCGCCCCCACAGGTCTCTGGGCGAGCCGGAGGCCTCCCGGCCCTCCCAGCTCGCCCCCACAGGTCTCTGGGCGAGCCGGAGGCCTCCCGGCCCTCCCAGCTCGCCCCCACAGGTCTCTGGGCGAGCCGGAGGCCTCCCGGCCCTCCCAGCTCGCCCCCACAGGTCTCTGGGCGAGCCGGAGGCCTCCCGGCCCTCCCAGCTCGCCCCCACAGGTCTCTGGGCGAGCCGGAGGCCTCCCGGCCCTCCCAGCTCGCCCCCACAGGTCTCTGGGCGAGCCGGAGGCCTCCCGGCCCTCCCAGCTCGCCCCCACAGGTCTCTGGGCGAGCCGGAGGCCTCCCGGCCCTCCCAGCTCGCCCCCACAGGTCTCTGGGCGAGCCGGAGGCCTCCCGGCCCTCCCAGCTCGCCCCCACAGGTCTCTGGGCGAGCCGGAGGCCTCCCGGCCCTCCCAGCTCGCCCCCACAGATCTCTGGGCGAGCCGGAGGCTTCCCGGCCCTCCCAGCTCGCCCCCACAGGTCTCTGGGCGAGCCGGAGGCCTCCCGGCCCTCCCAGCTCGCCCCCACAGGTCTCTGGGCGAGCCGGAGGCCTCCCGGCCCTCCCAGCTCGCCCCCACAGGTCTCTGGGCGAGCCGGAGGCTTCCCGGCCCTCCCAGCTCGCCCCCACAGGTCTCTGGGCGAGCCGGAGGCTTCCCGGCCCTCCCAGCTCGCCCCCACAGGTCTCTGGGTGAGCCGGAGGCCTCCCGTCCCTCCCAGCTCGCCCCCACAGGTCTCTGGGCGAGCCGGAGGCTTCCCGGCCCTCCCAGCTCGCCCCCACAGGTCTCTGGGCGAGCTGGAGGCCTCCCGGCCCTCCCAGCTCGCCCCCACAGGTCTCTGGGCGAGCCGGAGGCCTCCCGGCCCTCCCAGTTCCCCCCCCACGTCGGGGTGCATTTAGACATCCCTCCTGGTGAGGTCTCGCTGGGGTGCATTTAGACACCCCTCATGGTGAGGTCCTGCTTCCTTACTGAGCGTGGGGGTGAGAGGAGCTCGCCCCCTACTTGGGTGCGGGGGCGAGAGGGGGGCTCGCCCCCCCCCCCCCCCCCCCCTCTCGCCCCCCTTGATATTGGGGGCGGGGGCGAGAGGGGGGCTTGCCCCTCCTCCTCTCGCCCCCCTTGATATTGGGGGCGGGGGCGAGAGGGGGGCTCGCCCCTCCCCCTCTCGCCCCCTGCCTCTACCTCTCTTCCTGTGTGGGTCGATGCTCTCCCTTGTTCCAAGGAGCCCTTGAGGGTACTCGACGAATATCGGGGTTGTACAGTAGCATAATCCTGAACTGCAAAAATAGTGCACGGTTAGTGGAGCACGACCAATGGTCATGCACGAAGAAGGTCAGTGATCGTGCGAACTTTTTTGTTTGATAAGGGGAATTAACGCACAACCAGTGGTCGTGCGCGAAGGAAAACGCACGACCAGTGGCTTTTTCAGCCCAAAATCCCCCAAAACCAATCCCGAGTGTCGCACAACCCTTGAACCTGCTTGAAAACATCCAGAACCACTGGAATACAAGGAATCACACCAAAATGGGCTAAGGAATATACAAAGCGTTGAAATACACAGTGTAATCACAGAGAAGCATTTACGAGCAATAAGTGTAGTGCATAAGCGTGAAAACTAGCCCAGATAAGTCTGAAAATTACTATATAAATTGGACTCATCACTTATGTGCCTCCAGCATCCGGTCTCAGATTAATCTTATTATTGTTGTGGTGTCGTCTATGTAGGTGACTCTTAAAGCTTCTGGGTCCTCATCCTATGCCATGATAATGTTGTTCGACAATATCTTCCATAGAGGGCCTCGTATGGTGCCATCTTGATGCTCGCCTGGAAGCTGTTGTTGTATGAGAATTCTATCAAAGGTAGTACCTGCTCCCAAGGTTCGTTGTGTACCACTATACAGAGTCGGAGGAGGTCTTCCATGGTCCAGTTCGTCCTTTCTGTCTGCCCATCGGTTTGGGGATGGAAAATGGTGCTAAAAGCCAATCTGGTTCCCAGATAAGCTTGCACTCTCCTCCATTCTTTCGATGTGAAATGTCCATCGCGATCAGATACTATCGACTTTAGTACCCCATGAAATCAGACAACTTGTTCTATAAAGAGTCAGGTTAAGATGTCGACACCGTCGCTTTGTCGGTTTGGGATAAAACGGGCCACTTTAGTGTGGCGATCTACTACATCTCATATTGAGTCGTTCCCCACACAAGATCGGGGTAAGCCATGGATGAAGTCCATGGAGATATCTTCAAACTTCCATTCTGGTACGGGCAAGGGTTATAATAAACCTCATGGACTGCGACATTCTGCCTTGACTCTTTGACAGGTCTGGCAGAGTGCCACATAATCAATGACATCCTTCTTCATACCCGGCCAGTACAACGTTCTCTGTAGGTCTGTATACATTTTTACCACTCCCGGGTGTATTGAATACCTTGATTGGTGTGCCTCGTGGAGTATCTCTTCCCGGATTCCTTCGACGAAGGGGATGAATATACGGTGTTTGTACTATAGGATGTTATCATATAGATTGTAGTCTTCCTGAGCGCCGTGTTGTAGGGTCTGAATGATTGGGGCCGCTTCTACGTTGATCTTATGTGCCTCTTGTATTATGTCTCTAATGTCACATTGTATCTCCATCCAGTAAAGCTGGGCCTGGTAGTCCATATGGTTCCTGCGGGTGATGAGGATGATGTCCAAGTCTGCCGAGGACTTGACTAATTCTTTTGGTATCATCTCTAGCAAATTCCCGGTCATCGAAGGTTGCCAACTCAGGGCATCTGCCACCTTATTGGCTTTGTTGGGTTAGTATTGGAGAGAGAAGTCGTAATCGCATAGGAATTCCAACCACCGGCATTGTCGAAGATTTATCTCTTTCTGGATGAAGATGTATTTGAGGCTCTTATAGTCGGAGAAGATCTCGCATCTTACTCCGTATAGATGATGCCTCCAGACTTTTAGCGCGAACACTATAGCGCCTAATTCCAGGTCATTAGTTGCGTAGTTTAGCTCGTAATGCTTTAACTGCCGTGAGGCGTAGGTGACTACCCGTCCGTGCTGCATTAGTACGGCTCCTAACCCTTGTAGTAATGCATCGGTGTAGATTTGAAAGCCTTCAGTGCCTGAGGGGAGTGTCAAAATCGGGGCGGACATCAGCCGGTTCTTTAGTTCTACGAACGTTGCCTTGCATTCGGGCGTCCATTGGAACGGTGTATCCTTCTTGGTGAGGGAGGTGAGGGGTAAGGAAATTTTTGAAAAACCTTCCACGAACTTGCGGTAGTAGCCGGCGAGACCAAGGAAGCTCCTGATATCTGCTGTTGTCTTGAGTGGTGACCAGTCTCGTACTGCTTGTACCTTGGCTTGGTCTACCGCTAATCTATTATTGTTGATCGAAAGCCCAAGGAATCCTACTTCCTCCATCCAAAACTCACGCTTACTGAACTTTGCGAAGAGCGAGTGTTCCCGTAACTTGAGCAATACCATTTGGAGGTGTCTGGAGTGATCTATTTTATTCTTTGAGTAGATGAGTATGTCGTCTATAAAAACGGTCACAAAGTGGTCTAGGAAGGGTTCAAACACTTTATTCATTAGAGACATGAAGGCGGATGGGGCATTGGTTATCCCAAACAGCATTACCATAAACTCGTAGAGCCCGTAGCGGGAGCTGAAGGCCATTTTGGGAATGTCCTCTTCTCATACTCGAAGCTGATTGTAGCCGGACCTTAAGTCCATTTTTGAGAAGACGGACGCGCCTTACAATTGTTCGAATAAATCATCTATCCTAGGTAGTGGATAGATATTTTGGATGGTGAGTTTGTTTAGTTCTCTGTAATTAATGCACAGACGTAATGATCCATCTTTCTTCATGATGAATAGTACCAGAGCTCCCCAGGGTGAGGTACTCGGACGAACGAAACCTGCATCAATTAACTCTTGTAATTGTATTTTGAGCTCGGCTAGTTCCCTTGGGGCAATCCGGTAAGGTGCTCGAGACACCGGTCGAGCTCCATGGGTAAGTTCAATCTGGAAGTCCACTTCCCGTTGCGGGGGCAACCCAGGAAGGGATTCTGGAAAGATATCTGGGAAGTCCCAGATTATGGGTACTTTAGTGAGCACTTACGTCTTATCCTCCATCTCGAAGTAGACCAGGTACATCTCATCTTTTCGTCGGACTACTTTGATTATTTACGCGGATGTTAAAATGATGCGGGTGACAGATGGTATACCTGTTAGCGTGATAGATTGCCCATTTAGGCTCTGGAGGTGGATCTCTCAGGTCGAACAATTTATTTAGGCATTGTGCTCGGCCAACCAGTCCAATCCTAAATGATGTCAAATCTGGTTATTGCTAAAATGGTTGCGATGATTTCGAATTCCACATCTCCCAGCGTTGCCAGAAAAGAACATTTCTCTGTGGATGTCATGTCTGATCCATCTGGGAGTCGTATTCTTATTAACATTCTAGATGATCGTACAGTGTTTCCTTTATCTGCAATGAAATTCTGAGAGACAAAGGAGTGCATAGCACCGGTATCGAATAGCATTTTAGCGGGATAACCTTCTACCAAAAGTAAACCTGGTAATATATATACAATGATCATATGCTTTTTACAGATATACAGGAGGAGTAATTACATTGTCTAAACAAAAAGCTACATCACATATCTCTACCAGATAATATCATCCTAGTATACCATCGCTAATGAAAATATATACTTATCACTACATCTGGAGCAGGTCCTTGTTGAAGATCTAATGCGTACACCTTCAGCAGTGCTGCTCTGCCCTGTCTGGCTGGTCCCTCCTGCCTACAGGCTATCCTCTGCGACCTCCTCGTCCTCGTCCTCTCTCTGCATCTCCCTACACTACTCCTAAGCCGAGCCTACCTATAACCTGAGGTCAAAAAGCTCGAATGTGCCTCGGCTGCTGGCACAGGAAGTAGTTCCCTGCAAAGGGAACATCCCATCGTGCCGCTAGGGCGGGCTCAGGTACTGGGGCTGGTCGGGGTGCTGGGGCTGGAGGTGTCTGTCGGGGCTGGGGTACCTGCCTATATGGCTGATGGCGGTGACACTATCTCCTATCCCGGTCCTGTCTGCGAGGGCATGCTCCTCTCTCTCGGCCCTGGGTCCAGGGAACATCCGTATGTCCCCTTTGCTATTGGCTAACCATCCTCTGGTCCATATCTAAGGTTGTAGCATGTGTAGCGATCATGTGAAAGGTCGACTGTGAGGTCATGATCAAAGCCTGTCGAAGGTTGTCTCGTAGGCCCCGATTGAATCAGCAGCTCTGTCCCTATCTAAAACTGCCAAAGTCTCGGCGAAACGAGCCAAGTGGATGAACTCTCGCTAATACTCTGGCACAGTCCTCTCTCCATGCAGGATTTGCAGGAACCGCTCCTATAGTGCAATTCTATCAGCGTTTGAGATGAAGTGCTCTAGGAAGGCCTCTAAAAACTCCCCCCAGAGGACCATACTGAGGGGTCGTCCTCTAAATGTGGAGCGGCTGGCTACCTTCCACCAGTCTCGGGCATAGCCCTTATGTAAAGTCACCACTAAGGACACTGCGGGGCACATCATCCCGACTAGAATCTCCTCGACTCTCTCTACCCACTCCTCTGTCTGCATGGCGGACTCAGTGCCTCGGAAGGTAGGGGGCCTTAGCCCCCGGAAGGTCATCAAAAGGTCAGTGGGCATGGTGGTCTGCTGGGGTGGCCATAGGATGGCTGTCTGAAAAGTGGCCAGCAAGGCTGTTAGTGTCCGTCCCAGGTCGGTATCAACAAAAGGGGTCGTAGCTGGAGCGGCTAGGGCTAGTGGTGGAGTGGTAGGATGATATTGATCCCTAGAGGAAGATCTTTCATTACTAGACTCCGGTATCTGGAGAAGTAACAGACGAACATCAGTACTTGCAAAAGTAAGGGAATTTTGCAAAACTGAATGAAAGGAAGCGGAAAATGTGTGAGTGTACTACTGTGTAGTCAAGGATCCTTAAACCTTAAACCTAAGGGTCCACCAGGCTTCCGCTGTGTGGTTTGTCCCGAACCAAGTAACAGAAACTGGGAAGGGAGGATCTAAAGACTTCCCCATGTGGTCGGATCATGTTAGCTCTGATCCATTTGTAAGACCCCCCCCCCCCCCCCCCCCCCCCCCCCCCCCAAAAAAAAAAAAAAGCTGAACCCGGTTCAGGGAGAGGGGGTCTTTCTACCGAAGGACGACCACTTAGCGCTTCCGGATGGCAATGACCCACCCTCTCAAGCACTGAGTGGTCTCCTTGTCAGGCACAAGAATCACAACAACACATCAGAATCACATAGCGGAAGCAATAGAATAGGAAAACAAAGCACACAACTTATATTTACATATGGGGAAAAGGTCATGGACTATTGTTTACATCAACTGCCTCGAGGGCTACACATAACTATAACAAAACACTCCTTAGTTAGTCCTATACTCTAGTACTCACATCGAGGAAGATATGGGGAGAGGCCGGAGTGTCTGATCGGGCTATCTCTAGGGCTGGTAAGTCATCCTGCGGTACATGGGCTCCACACTGTCCCATCTCCTGTGAATGGTTATAAAAATAATCGTTAGTCACAGAGCTAAGTGGAAAACACATTCCCTCCTTGAATCCATATCCTAGGGGCGGGCTAAAGTATAGAAAATGATAGCCGAAGCAAGGAAAGGTTAGCAGCAGGTATATATATATACGTCGATAGAGCCTACCGGACGTAACTTTGATACAGTAGTGGGGAGAGCATAGTTTATAGCAACATTCTCAATTTTATCTTGCATGCACTCCAGGTATTCAAACCTGTACACCAAACCACAACCCTGTGTCGATACAGTTTGGACCGCTTCTCTTCAAGCAAGATAGCGAACCCTGCCGGCCTCACCAATGTGGCTGTCGGTGATAGTGGACAGTCCTGCAAGTTTTGAGTGCAGTCGTACCGTATCACTCAGGCCCTATCGTACAGCTTGGTGTACTAACTGGATGTGAGCAGCATCCGGCGATTCCAAGATTTAGGCTGACCAACAGAGGCAAAACAGCGGGTTTGAAGTGGTGATAACCCGTGGTGCACATCTCCCTGCCGTCATGAGTCGTCAAGCCTCCCGCACCGGTACGAACGGTCTGTGGGCGTGACCGACCCGCCACTTTCACAACTATCAATCTTCAACTGATTAAGTGAGGATAAAACACTTTAGGTCCGTTGAGGCATTCTTAGCTTGACCGGTTATGCAACTTTCAACCGGGAGACACAACAGCCGTGGGGCACCTTATTTGGAGATAACTCTGGAGGAGGAACTCAACCCCTAGTTTTCTCCAACTAAGGCCCCACAGGAATGTGGGACGAGCCGCGTGCCAGCATAGGACCAGGGTTAGCACCGTAAATATAAAAGGTGCAATATATAAGAGAAAGGCCGGAAGCAGGGGCCGAAATAACAGGACCAGTATGAGACTGGAGTATTGAAAGAATATAAAGCAGTAAATAAGGGACCAGTGTGAGACTGGAGTACAAGAAATGAACGAACATAAAGCATAAGGGGACCAGTGCGAGACTGGATTATTAAAAGAATAATTGCAAAATGTAAATACAGGACCAATACAAGACTAGAGAGCATAATAAATAAATGGGTTAGTAGTCCAATCACTCCATAATAGGAGGCTTCAATGTCGACTCCATTCTTAGGAGGAAGTTCTATTTTGTCCCCGTTCCTATGGGTCTCTTCTCCGTTCATAGGAGCTTGTTTATTCTAGTTATCGATCGGAGTTGACTCATACTTTATGAGATTCATTATTTCAGTGTGCCTTGGGTTCACATTTTTAAATATCTTGTCATTATTAATTTGGCAGTGTCGCCTCGTGATTGCGACCCTACTTACGTGTCGGCACTTTTAACTTAGTCGATTCCTTAGATCGATTCATATAATTTTACTATGAAGCTAAAATATCGCGTCAAGAGTTCGCAATTTTTCCAATTAGTTTCGTGATTTTAGGGCATTCATTTTGCACATAAAAGCCTTTTAAAAGATCAAAAGAAAAGGTCAAGCCATCAAACTTTGGCAGTAGTTGTAAAATACCCTGAACTAGAGCCTATAATTGTTTGGGAATTTACCATATTCATTCGAGCTTTTAATTCCTTTAAGTAAACCTTGTGTAGAGGTTTTAAAAAAAGCAAAACTCCACCTAAAAATCTGAAAAAATTATAGGAGGTGCCCCTCTGAGTGGGGAACATTTTTCATGTTGGGAGATTTAGCCAAAATGCCCCATTTACCCTCAGAAAAATAAAGAAGGGAAGGGGGTTTTGGGGTGCGGATAGAGGAAAGGAGAGAGGCGGGAGGACGCTGTACCGCGTGCCCTCCCCTCATTCCCATAGCGGATCTGGGCCAATCCGCTATGGGGGGCAGTCATGCCCACGCAGCGGGTGCGAAACAAGAATAAGGGGGGCGCCCGATCTCATCGTGGAGATCGGAAGGCCTCCGCTATCCCTGCGGGGTTGCCGCGATAGGCGGCCACTGCCGCCACCAGGCAACGGCCAGCTGGCATCGGCGCCGCCGCCGACTGGTGCATCGGGGGCCGGAGACCACTCCGGTGGTGGTTTCAGGTTTGCTGCGCCACCTCCCATACCAGGAGAGCCTTCCCCACCGCCCCTGGCTGGGGCACCGGGGAAGGGGCTAACCTCCGGTGGGGGTCTGGCGGCCTTGCTCCGCCGGCCACCACTCGGGGTGGCCTTTTGTAACATCCCGATTCGTTCTAGGCCCCTATGATGAGATTTAAAACAATGAAATGAATTTGGTGTGCTGATAGCACAATTAGCATTCGGCAAGCTTCCGTTCGATGAACGTCGAACGGGAAGCTCCCGTTCGACGAATGTCGAACGGGAAGTGTTCGACTAATTAGTCGTATGTTTTATAAGCAGCGCTCGACGAAAGTCGAAGGGCAGCGTTCGACGAAAGTCGAAGGCGCTGTTGCGTTCGACGAAAATTGAAGGGCTCCGTTCGACTATATATATAATAGCTACGATCGACGAAGTATAGGAGAGTTGCGCCCGACGAAATGTTATTCCTTCAGCGGTCGACGAAATAGCGGCAGGCAGTGTTCGACGAAGTGATCAGAGAACGACGAATTCCTGCGTTCGATTAATTTACGAATTCCAGCGCTCGGCAAATTCTTTGCCGCTCCCGTTCGACTGACGTCGACGGGTAGCGTTCGACGAAGTCGTAGCGCTCGACGAACGCGCCACTCGTTCGGCGAATTCTGGGCCTTTTTCTTCCCGTCGCCTGATAAAGCTTGAGTGCTTATCTTCTTTATGATTATTTGGAGTTCCAATGTTTGCCATGGGGAGTGGGAGCATTTAATGCTAACCCTCTTTTTTCCACTACTCTATCTCTCTCCTCTTAAACCAAAGGAGATGAGAGCATTCTCATCATTTCATCTCTCCCGAGCTATTCATCATCTTCTTCCCCTCCATTTTCTTCCTCTCCCTCTCCTTTCTCTCTCCTCATTTCCCCTCCCACCATAAGAGTTTGGCCAAGGATACGTGAAGGGTTTTCTCTCCGTGGAGCTTGGAGGAGTGGAGCTCGGAGAAAAGATAGAGCTCGGCCGAACGTCGCCATGCCGCCGCAACGACGAGCTCGAACCGCGACCGAAAAATGAGGTGACTTCCGACCCCTCTCCCTTGGTGCTAGTTTTCTTAGATCCATTAGGCGAGGCATCGACTCAATTGAGTCGATTTGGGAGCGAAATGAAGTTCCGTAGGAAAAAGGCCGCGTTATGGTTTTCGCCGTAGGGCGCCGATCGCCGCGGAAATACCCCCAATCAACTCCCCGCTTCAATACGAACGTGGGACGTCGATTTCGTGAGACGTGGTGGCCTCGTGAGGGTGTACGGGAGGAGAGAAGGCGGTATGCCCTAATTTCAATTTGGGATGACGATGAATAGTGCTACTCGAAATAGGTTTTAAATATTGCAATTATAGTCCCTGTTATGGAATTCAATATATAAATACATATATATATATATGATCATGTAATGCTTAAGAGTGGAGAAATTAGTTCTCTGTTAAGGGAATTCAATATATAAATACATATATATATGATCAATTAATGCTCACGGGTTGAGAAATAGTTTCCCTGTCATGGGATTTCTAATGTATATATATATATATGATCCCTGTTATGGATTTAGGGGAATTCAGAAATAGTTCTTGTTATGGATTTCAAATTATATATTCATATATATATGTCATTAAAGGTTTGAGAATTGAGAAATAGTTTTCCTGTTATAGGATTTGTTATTTATAACTTGCATAAGTGTGATGAATAATTCTCTGTCATTAGGATTGATAATTATATGGGATAAACGTATTCATAACTTGCTCTTGGTTATTAAGGAAATTGTGCGCAGCTGGGTTCGAGCCAGTTTTTTAGGCTTGAGCCCGCTGGAATTAGACTTCGGGCTCAACAAGGAAGTTGTAGCCCTCGGAAAGAGCTTTCCAACGATAGGTTACCCGTTTCCTGAAGTGACCTGTAACTCCCTAAAGGTCCAGTCGAGTGGACTGTCCAGGAAGCGGGAAATTGTTTAAGTGCGTGTTGTTTTTGCTGTCCAGGTTTCTGCAGTTGACTTTGGAGCAGATTTTAGGTAGGATCCACTTGGATCTGGGTTTAGGACTCAACATGAATGTTGTATCCCTTGGAGTGAGCTTTCCAAAATGGGGTGGCACATAATTTGGGATGGAGTAGAACTCCCAGAATCTCAGTTTTGTTAATCAGCGTCGTTGTAGTTTGAATTGCGGTAATCTTTGGGGATACCTTTTATAATACTTGTCTGACGCTCTTAATAATTGGTAGAAATCGAATTGATGATATTGTGCTGACCTTTGTTAAATTTCATGAGTTGTGGGAGGGCACTTGTTGTGATTTCGCCAACCGTAGTTCGTTCTCGCTTCGCTCTGGTAATAATAACTAGGAATGCCGACGTGGCTATTGTTTGGAGAAAAATCTATATTCTCCAATTTAATGAGGAAATGAGTGCCCAGATTTACGTGTCAATTGGGCGGAGCAAGGGCGAATGGCATGATGTATGGAATGAAGCATTGCGATGAATAATCGAATAAAGACTTTGACGACATGTTTATAATAATGCGCACATCGATCGATCACCCAGCGAAGAGTGTGGTTTGGTGATAACCCCTCAAATGCGATAAACATCTCATTGTGATAGAGTGAGCCGTGAATTGAGTGCGAGAGGTGAATGTCGATGACATGTGAGATATGCTTGGAAATCCCGAACGTTATCTTGGGGACTCTTGGCGCATGTTTGGAAGACGTGCTTCTATGAATGATCGCCTCGCTAGATAAACAACGGGATGAGGCGTATTGGTAGTAAACTCTCAAGAATGTGAATAGTTCAACTAGGTTGAACTTGTGGTGAACGGAGCCTACGGGCAGAACGTGTTAATATGATGAGTGCTTGTGAGCACCGGTTGTGAAGGAGCCTACGGGCAGAACGTGTTAATATGATGAGTGCTTGTGAGCACCGGTTGTGAAGGAGCCTACGGGCAGAACGTGTTAATATGATGAGTGCTTGTGAGCACCGGTTGTGAATGGGCCTACGGGCAGGAAGTGATAGTATGAATGTGCAGGTTTTCACACATGGTGGTGTAGTGATCCTCGGTAGAGGAAAGTTGGTGGCGGGTCTACGGGCTCGCCGATCGTCACACCGACGGGAGCTGGCAGTCAGACTCGGACTGGAAGGGCTCGTCTTCTTGGTGCTCATCTCCCAAAGCCCCCTTCCACTCCTGAAGACTCTGCAGAAATGCGAGCAGTACGCAGGGCTCCGCTATGAGCAAAGAGCGTTGAGGCGTACCGAGGCCTAGGACTGGTAGTGTGCATACCTTCCTAGTAGTGGCGAGGCCCGTGCCACTGCCACCGTCTCTCCACGACGGGGGGTGCCTGAGTGGTTAGCTACCCTCGAAAAGTGGGAACTAAAGGTCTGTGTCGACATAGCAAATGCGCTTGGAGAAGTCATCATATCATAATCATTGCACCGCATTCATATCATAATCATTGCACCGCATTCATATCATAATCATTGCATTGCACAGCAATGGATACTCATCATATAAACTTGTATGGGCATCTTTATATGATGAGTTACCTTTATATGCAGACCCTTAACTTATAAGCTTGTATGGGCATCCTTATAAGTTAAGTTCAATTCAGCTCTATGATACTTTATCTATGTCCTGTTACTAGTACGATTTTGATACTCTGCTTATGCTTTCTGTTTCCAGTACTTGCATTTATAACTGCTGCTACTTATCTATACTTATGAACAGCTTGTTAGTGCCATTGCAAGTACTTGGGTACTTATACAACCGACACATATGAACAACCCTTCCTGTCAACTGTTTTGTATACTATTGCTAATATTGCATCTTCTATTCAATTCTACCGCCCGGTGCCTTGGAGTCGCCGGGGGAGCGGATGTGAAGCCACTTAGTCTTTATGACTAACGGTTGCTACGTCCCTCTTTTTAGGAGTGCGCCCTGGAGCCGCAGCGCACGGCGCAGGAGGAGGACAGTCAGGTCAGGGCCGGAGACAGCGATACCTACAGTACCGGCAGTGACAGACGTGAGTAGTAGTTTTGAGATGTAGCCCCTTTGGGCATCTTTTGTGATACTCTGATATATTTTGCAGGAGCTCGTGGAGCTACCTTTTTGTATAATTATGGACTCTTACTTATGCAAATTATATATATCTATATGTGGCTTCTTGTTTTAGTTTATTGATGTGTTGGCGCTGTTGAGTTGGTTTCGCCGGCGGGATACTTGTCTTGTGGAGGTGGCTAGCCCGTGAGCTGGCACTTCCGCAAGGCGGCTGTCCTGGGCATAAGACTCCCCTCGGTCGTGTTTTGTGTTCCGGGAGGGGGGCCTTACAAATGGTATCAGCTTGCAACAATCCTGAGATAAAGAAGTCCATAGCCTTATGGTGCCACCCCACTCAACTCTTCAGTTTGAGGACAAACTGAATCAGCGGAAGCGGTGGTGTGCCCATAGGGGATTCGCATTAAGTATGTCCGTTATTTTTTTTCCTTTAAGTAGCCAACCTAACCCAAAAATCTACCTCATATGTAGATTTCGGTACGTTCAGAGCCAGTAGCTGGCACCCCAGTACCTCCAGGACCTACCTTGTTCCAGCAGTCGGAGCTGGGCCAGACTTTAGCCAAAATCCTGGATGCCTCCAGGTCTCTTCTCGTCTTGGCTGCCGCGAGCTTAGCGGAAGCAGGACCCAGTGCCAGGAGCGAGAGGCCCACTAGGGGTGTGATGGAGTCAAAATGCAGCTTCGCGAGGAGGAAGAACATCATGGATACAGGAGGTGGTGGGCATTTTCGCCCTAACTTTAGGGTGGAGCAACCAGCACGACCATTACCGTTGCCCCCACCGCGCCAGGATCAAGCGCATCTGCCGCAAAGAGGTGTCAGACTTTGCTATTATTGCCAACAGCCGGACCACATTCGGCGCCATTGCCCGCAGCTTCAAAGGGATGCTCAGAACCGCACCATGGCTCCTTCGGGAGCGCAGCAAGGTCGAGGACAAGAACGACAGGGTCAGGCACCGAAGCGTCCAAGAGCGCCTCTCCGAGCGATTTGTTATCATTGCGACCAATCGGGCCACATTCGGCGTTATTGTGCGCAGCGTCAAAGGGACGCTCAGAATCGCCCCATAGCTCAGGAGCGGGACCCGCAAGAGGCCATTACAGGTACCCATGCATTTTAGTTCCATCTTTTATGGCTATTATACCTTAGTAGGCTTAACTAGTCATTTGCATGGTCTAGCCTTAGTACGCACAATTTAAAATCCGCGGTACCGTGCTAGGTTGTATTAGGTCCGACCTTCACTTGTGATGTGAGTGCCACTTATTCAATTGTGTCAGAAGAGTTTGTAGATGATTGGGGCGGGATGTAACATTTCACTGGAGTCATCAGAAGGATGCTCCTTCGGGATGGCTCAAAGTTTAGCGTGAGTGTGAGTGCATGGACTTACACTCCAAGGTCTCTACCTCGGATAATGGAGTAATGATGTCACCCCTACCCAAATATTAGGGAAATCGCGATGAGATGGGTGTCGATCGCCAGTTATCAGCTTAGTAAAGGACCACTAAGCATATGCGGTGCCAATAAGTCTTAAGAGATGGCCATACATGTGCATGAAGGCGAGTATTGGTAGTGGAATGCCAAGCCATAGATGTGTGCCTTGAGGTTGTGTGCACACGGGGGACGAATGTATCGTATTGGCAATGGAAGAAACTCAGCCCGGGAGGTATGGGGGTTGATCTTGTTTCTTCGTTTATTGGGGCTAGTAGATGTCGTCGTGGGGTGTTGTCGCTTATTGAGTCGTCACAATTCTACGATGCTTAGAGTCGGTGACCCTTGAGGATTTACCTCATCTTAAGCGGTACGGCTTGTATCGTCAGATCTTGAGCGATGGGCAATTTCATTAGTAAAACGGGAGAAAAGAATATCTTGGAAATGATAACCTTATGGCAGGGAGTAGAAGAGATATTGTATGTGCATGACTATAATGACGACGAACCGTTCCCATGAAGTTTGAAAGACTCGGGTGAGTATTTTCCATATAGGCTTGGAGGATTGCCCTTCCCTAAAGTTTGGTGGATATGTGCCCGATGATATTGAGATCACCCCAAATGAAATTTATGAATTGGGTTGTATATTTATGGTAATAATGGGTGAGACTTAAATTTGGCGGAAATGTTCAGAGGGGGATTATTTGTTGTGATAAAAATTTGGGAGGTTTTTGCTCGAAATAATCCCCTGATTCAATAATTCCTTATAAATGGTTACGCGAATGCGGTTACTTGGGGAAGGAGCCTATGATAATGATAGTTGATGTAAGCCTGCCGTTGAAGTCGCCCCTGCCGTGTAGAACTGTTAGATGCGCATTTTAGTTGAAAGAGATGTAGGCGATTATTATGATGAATGAAAATTGGGATGAGTATTCGAACATGGATTGAAGAAGACATGAGCGTAGAATTTACGGGAAAAAGAAATCCAGCCGAAGAGATTTGGGGGCTTATCTCTTCGTTTATTGGGCTATTGATGTACAGTCTTGGAATTCTTTGAGGAATTTAAATCCTTGTAATCTTAACCTCGGGAGTCTGTGATTTTTGAATAATTAACTCGCCGTGAGCAAGATGGGCTGCTAATGCCATGGGTTGGATGATAGAAATTGAATTAGCGGAATAAGAGAAGAGAGCAAGTTGAAGATAATAATTCTCCACATACATCTATGTCGCGATATGATTATAGCTTGGGAGATCAATACGCGTTGGGTGGCGGAGTCAACAAGACTAATACGACTCGGTTGATGATCTGAAACTCTTGAAAGATTCTCATGAAAGGGGCATGCCATAAATGATCGTTGGCAGAGATTGTAGGGCGTATGGAATTGATGTGAATTAGTCTGTTATGTTGGGAAGAATGTTAGCACGAATATGAGTATGCGTGCTCGTGTTGCCCCGTTAGGGCAATTTTGTAGAGGCTTGAATCGTAACCCAACTGCTGAATAAGGCTTATGTTTATGACCAAAGAGCCATTCAATGACTGGTCGGGCTCATGCGAAAAAGTTCGCCACTAATTTTGAATCTTGTGTAAGCCTAAGCAAGACCTAGGTGAGACAAAAGGGACACTAGACTCGGGTCTCGTGTTTTTAGAAAGGAAGTAAGGTGATCATCACTTATGCAAGGCGTAGAGTCATAGAATCACCTTGCCTTGAGCCTACGATATTGATCCTCAACATCACCAGGACCAGTTGATAAGCCTCATCGGATGATTATGTGCTGTGTGGGAAGACGGGTACTGTATGTATGATCCGTGGTGAGAGCGTTAGAGAAGTCGGTTCTAAGAGGCTGTTTGATTAAGGGATTGAGGTAATTTATTATGCTGCAAGTGTTTGGATGGCATAAAGACTTGGTGGTAGTCCTTAGGTTCCGATAGCCTGAGTGTCATCATTAGAACCTCATGGGGATTAATAAGTGGAAACTTGAACTCTCTTGATAGTGTTGTAGTGCCTCTCAATGATCAATGGTTGGTCAGACGACTGCGTGATAAATTTTGGGGGACGCCTTGAAATTTGTTGAGTGGGAGTCGTATTCGATTGTTGATCAAAGAGTTGTACTTAAAGTGACATATTTAGGATAATTAGTTTAAATCGTAGCACTCATAGTGCTAAGGTTTTGCAACGTGGTGGTTAAATGAAGATGTTGGGAGCTTTGTTATATTACTGCTCGCATCGCTAGATGCCAACTGGATGGTCCGGGCCCTTTGGTGTTAATTCCCAAAGCCGCCATCCGGGCTATTGTTTGGTGTTAATTCCCAACGCCGCCACCTAGGCTGTGTCAAGCATGTACGTGACCCCATACCTTACCTGGTAGACTACCCGCCTGACTTTGAGGCCGGTTTCTTTGAAAGCTAAATTGTTGAATACATTCAAGTGATGACGATAAGGGTGCTACACGTTATTTGGATAACGATGCCTGAGATTGGAAGAATCAACTTACTCTTGCAAATCTAAAACACATGACTCCTTGAGAGGGGGAATTTGGATTTGGTGCGGGAGCACGAGTGGTAAACTCGTGCGTAACAGGTTCATTGAACCTAGAATGATTCAGATCCAAGGTGCGAAGAATGTTGATCGGTTAAGGTTGAGAGGACGAGTGATAACATCATGCGTGTTAGGCTCTCTGACCTGACGGCTTTTGACAAAGGTATAGCAAAGTTGATTCGTTGAGATTGAGAAAACTTGGGATACCAAGTGCGTGGAGTATGACGAGAGCACACCGGGGAGAAATTGAGGTGAGGTAGGGAGGACGAGTTGTGGCCCTCACCTGAGACGAGTAAGATTCAGTGTGCGCTCGGAAGAACAATTTTCGTAATCCGATCTTCGGTCCCCATAAGCCCAACTTAAATTTCGGGGACGAAATTGTTTCTTCGTTTATTGGATTTGTAACATCCCGATTCGTACTAGGCCCCTATGATGAGATTTAATACAATGAAATGAATTTGGTGTGCGGATAGCACAATTAGCATTCGGCAAGCTTCCGTTCGACGAACGTCGAACGGGAAGTGTTCGACTAATTAGTCGTATGTTTTAATAGCAGCCCTCGACGAAAGTCGAAGGGCAGCGTTCGACGAAAGTCGAAGGCGCTGCGTTCGACGAAAATTGAAGGGCTCCGTTCGACTATATATATAATAGCTACGATCGACGAAGTATAGGAGAGTTGCGCCCGACGAAATGTTATTCCTTCAGCGGTCGACGAAATAGCGTCAGGCAGTGTTCGACGAAGTGATCAGAGAACGACGAATTCCTGCGTTCGATTAATTTATGAATTCCAGCGCTCGGCAAATTCTTTGCCGCTCCCGTTTGACTGACGTCGACGGGTAGCGTTCGACGAAGTCGTAGCGCTCGACGAACGCGCCGCTCGTTCGGCGAATTCTGGGCCTTTTTCTTCCCGTCGCCTGATAAAGCTTGAGTGCTTATCTTCTTTATGATTATTTGGAGTTCCAATGTTTGCCATGGGGAGTGAGAGCATTTAATGCTAACCCTCTTTTTTCCACTACTCTATCTCTCTCCTCTTAAACCAAAGGAGATGAGAGCATTCTCATCATTTCATCTCTCCCGAGCTATTCATCATCTTCTTCTCCTCCATTTTCTTCCTCTCCCTCTCCTTTCTCTCTCCTCATTTCCCCTCCCACCATAAGAGTTTGGCCAAGGATATGTGAAGGGTTTTCTCTCCGTGGAGCTTGGAGGAGTGGAGCTCGGAGAAAAGATGGAGCTCGGCCGAACGTCGCCATGCCGCCGCAACGACGAGCTCGAACCGCGACCGAAAAATGAGGTGACTTCCGACCCCTCTCCCTTGGTGCTAGTTTTCTTAGATCCATTAGGCGAGGCATCGACTCAATTGAGTCGATTTGGGAGCGAAATGAAGTTCCGTAGGAAAAAGGCCGCGTTAGGGTTTTCGGCGTAGGGCGTCGATAGCCGCGGAAATACCCCCAATCAATTCCCCGCTTCAATACGAACGTGGGACGTCGGTTTCGTGAGACGTGGTGGCCTCGTGAGGGTGTACGGGAGGAGAGAAGGCGGTATGCCCTAATTTCAATTTGGGATGACGATGAATAGTGCTGCTCGAAATAGGTTTTAAATATTGCAATTATAGTCCCTGTTATGGAATTCAATATATAAATACATATATATATATGATCATGTAATGCTTAAGAGTGGAGAAATTAGTTCTCTATTAAGGGAATTCAATATATAAATACGTATATATATGATCAATTAATGCTCACGGGTTGAGAAATAGTTTCCCTGTCATGGGATTTCTAATGTATATATATATATATGATCCCTGTTATGGATTTAGGGGAATTCAGAAATTGTTCTTGTTATGGATTTCAAATTATATATTCATATATATATATATATGTCATTAAAGGTTTGAGAATTGAGAAATAGTTTTCCTGTTATAGGATTTGTTAATTATAACTTGCATAAGTGTGATGAATAATTCTCTGTCATTAGGATTGATAATTATATGGGATAAACGTATTCATAACTTGCTCTTGGTTATTAAGGAAATTGTGCGCAGCTGGGTTCGAGCCAGTTTTTTAGGCTTGACCCCGCTGGAATTAGACTTCGGGCTCAACAAGGAAGTTGTAGCCCTCGGAAAGAGCTTTCCAACGATAGGTTACCCGTTTCCTGAAGTGACCTGTAACTCCCTAAAGGTCCAGTCGAGTGGACTGTCCAGGA
The DNA here is from genome assembly GCA_033032865.1 of Dactylorhiza incarnata. NCBI lineage: Eukaryota > Viridiplantae > Streptophyta > Magnoliopsida > Asparagales > Orchidaceae > Dactylorhiza > Dactylorhiza incarnata. The sequence continues at coordinate 15,273,582 of JAWHQI010000028.1, forward strand.
AGCGGGAAATTGTTTAAGTGCGTGCTGTTTTTGCTGTCCAGATTTCTGCAGTTGAATTTGGAGCAGATTTTAGGTAGGATCCACTTGGATCTGGGTTTAGGACTCAACATGAATGTTGTAGCCCTTGGAGTGAGCTTTCCAAAATGGGGTGGCACATAATTTGGGGTGGAGTAGAACTCCCAGAATCTCAGTTTTGTTAATCAGCGCCGTTGTAGTTTGAATTGCGGTAATCTTTGGGGATACCTTTTATAATACTTGTCTGACGCTCTTAATAATTGGTAGAAATTGAATTGATGATATTGTGCTGACCTTTGTTGAATTTCATGAGTTGTGGGAGGGCACTTGTTGTGATTTCGCCAACCGTAGTTCGTTCTCGCTTCGCTCTGGTAATAATAACTAGGAATGCCGACGTGGCTATTGTTTGGAGAAAAATCTATATTCTCCAATTTAATGAGGAAATGAGTGCCCAGATTTACGTGTCAATTGGGCGGAGCATGGGCAAATGGCATGATGTATGGAATGAAGCATTGCGATGAATAATCGAATAAAGACTTTGACGACATGTTTATAATAATGCGCACATCGATCGATCACCCAGCGAAGAGTGTGGTTTGGTGATAACCCCTCAAATGCGATAAACATCTCATTGTGATAGAGTGAGCCGTGAATTGAGTGCGAGAGGTGAATGTCGATGACATGTGAGATATGCTTGGAAATCCCGAACGTTATCTTGGGGACTCTTGGCGCATGTTTGGAAGACGTGCTTCTATGAATGATCGCCTCGCTAGATAAACAACGGGATGATGCGTATTGGTAGTAAACTCTCAAGAATGTGAATAGTTCAACTAGGTTGAACTTGTGGTGAACGGAGCCTACGGGCACAACGTGTTAATATGATGAGTGCTTGTGAGCACCGGTTGTGAAGGAGCCTACGGGCAGAACGTGTTAATATGATGAGTGCTTGTGAGCACTGGTTGTGAATGGGCCTACGGGCAGGACGTGATAGTATGAATGTGCAGGTTTTCACACATGGTGGTGTAGTGATCCTCGGTAGAGGATAGTTGGTGGCGGGTCTACGGGCTCGCCGATCGTCACACTGACGGGAGCTGGCAGTCAGACTCGGACTGGAAGGGTTCGTCTTCTTGGTGCTCATCTCCCAAAGCCCCCTTCCACTCCTGAAGACTCTGCAGAAATGCGAGCAGTACGCAGGGCTCCGCTATGAGCAAAGAGCGTTGAGGTGTACCGAGGCCTAGGACTGGTATTGTGCATACCTTCCTAGTAGTGGCGAGGCCCGTGCCACTGCCACCGTCTCGCCACGACGGGGGGTGCCTGAGTGGTTAGCTACCCTCGAAAAGTGGGAACTAAAGGTCTGTGTCGACATAACAAATGCGCTTGGAGAAGTCATCATATCATAATCATTGCACCGCATTCATATCATAATCATTGCACCGCATTCATATCATAATCATTGCATTGCACAGCAATGGATACTCATCATATAAACTTGTATGGGCATCTTTATATGATGAGTTACCTTTATATGCAGACCCTTAACTTATAAGCTTGTATGGGCATCCTTATAAGTTAAGTTCAATTCAGCTCTGTGATACTTTATCTATGTCCTGTTACTAGTACGATTTTGATACTCTGCTTATGCTTTCTGTTTCCAGTACTTGCATTTATAACTGCTGCTACTTATATATACTTATGAACAGCTTGTTAGTGCCATTGCAAGTACTTGGGTACTTATACAACCGACACATATGAACAACCCTTCCTGTCACCTGTTTTGTATACTATTGCTAATATTGCAGCTTCTATTCAATTCTACCGCCCGGTGCCTTGGAGTCGTCGGGGGAGCGGATGTGAAGCCACTTAGTCTTTATGACTAACGGTTGCTACGTCCCTCTTTTTAGGAGTGCCCCTGGAGCCGCAGCGCACGGCGCAGGAGGAGGACAGTCAGGTCAGGGCCGGAGACAGCGATACCTACAGTACCGGCAGTGACAGACGTGAGTAGTAGTTTTGAGATGTAGCCCCTTTGGGCATCTTTTGTGATACTCTGATATATTTTGCAGAAGCTCGTGGAGCTACCTTTTTGTATAATTATGGACTCTTACTTATGCGAATTATATATATCTATATGTGGCTTCTTGTTTTAGTTTATTGATGGGTTGGCGCTGTTGAGTTGGTTTCGCCGGCGGGATAGGCGTCTTGTGGAGGTGGCTAGCCCGTGAGCTGGCGCTTCCGCAAGGCGGCTGTCCTGGGCATAAGACTCCCCTCAGCCGTGTTTTGTGTTCCGGGAGGGGGGTTTTACACCTTTACCCCGTACAGGAAAGACGGAGAGGGAGGAGGAATGATGAGCGGGTGCCGCCGAAGGCGCGTCCTTCGGCTGCCATGCCGCCTCCTCTCGTTGGAGTCGGGGTCCTTGGGTGGGGACCTGCTCCCATAGCACCACCACCGGCGTTGGGGGTGCTGTATCCACGGCCAGCCACCCACCCGAGCTTGGGAAAGGCTCGGGGCAGGGCTGGGGCACTCCGGCGATGGGGGGGCGGCCGACTAGCCTCGGGGAGGTAGGAAGAGGGAGGGGGAGGTCGAGGGTCGGGCGGCCATGGAGGGGAGGCAGTGGTGGCTCGGTTGGGAGGAGCTCTAGCAGGGTGGCTGGCAGACAGGGGAGGGGGGGAGGTTGGCGGGTGGTGTGCTCAGGGAAGGGGGTTGGGCCCCCTTTTATAGGAGAGGAGGAGGCCCTCCCTCCCTTTACCCATGATGTGGGGCTAAAGGGAGGGTGGGGGGGAGATATTTTCTCCCCCCCCCTCCCCTCCACAACCCTAGGGGTTGCCCACCCATGGGCAGGAGGAGTCTCTCTCTCCTTCCCCCCCCCCCCCCCCCCCCTCTTTTCTTTTCCTAAAAAAATCAAACTTGGTGGGAGGGGGGGTTTGTCCAAGGTCAACTTAGGGTGAGGTCCTCCATGGTCCCGGGGGTCCATCAAGATTTACTGGGGCCGATTCCGAGTTCCTGCGCTCCATATTTCGTGCGTTGTGTCGAGGCGGTCTACATAATCCAAAATGGGCATATTCTTTGTATGACCTCGGATTGAAATGTAACAAGTTCCATTGTGTTTTTTTTGGGCACACAAACCTAACGGAACTGACAGAAGTCAAATCAGAGTACATTTTGTCACCGTAGTCCAACGACTTAGTTGTGATGAACAATGATGCTCAAAATGGTCATTTTCACCAAACAACCTCAGATTGAAATGGAATGAGTTCCATTACACTCATATTGATTATACGAGTCTAACGGAACTGACGGAAGTCAAATCAGAGTACGTTTGGTCACTGTACCCCAATGACCTAGTTGTGATGCACAACGATACTCAAAATGGTCAGTTTCTCCAAACGACCTCAGATTGGAATGGGAGGAGTTCCATTACACTCGTATCGATCATACGAGTCTAACAGAACTGACGAAAGTCAAATCGGAGTACACTTGGTCACCGTACCCCCAACAACTTAGTTGTGATGCACAACGATACTCAAAACAGTCATTTTCTCTAAACAACCTCGGATTGGAATGGGATGAGTTCCATTACACTTGTATCGATTATACGAGTCTAATGGAACTGAAGAGATTCAAATCAGAGTCTCCTAGCACACAATCTTATGCTGGGTCACTTTCTATCTCTTGAGTCTACTTTTATTGGGTTCACCAGAGTCTAGTGAACCAATAAAAGTTGGGATGTTACAGTGGGAGCTCTTTCCCAGCCCGAAGAGCACCATCCCAGCGAATGGGAACCCGATGAGTGTAGGCCTGGTAAGTGGATGCCTGACGAGTGCAGGTCAAGTCAGGGAGCTCGTGGGGAGGGTCGAGTAGGCAAGAGCAACGGGTGGAGAAAGCCCGTTCTGTGAGCTGGTGCTCTTAGAACCACTCCCCGAAGGGGTTGGGGAGTCGGCCATGATGTTTAACACTGGCAAGGATGACCCCGTCCATCACATGCAGTGGTTCGAGGATATGGTCTCCATCATACCCATGTCGGATGCTTTCAAGTGCTGACTCTTCGCCACCACCCTGAAGGAGAAGGCTCGGGGCTGGTTTCACCAGCTGCCCACAGGGTCGATTTATGCTTTTGAGGATCTGCGTCGCAGTTTTCAGCTGCGCTTCTTGACTTCAAAGAAGAGGAAGAAGGATGCCAAAACACTCTTCAATATCAAGCAGAGGCTAGAGGAGTCATTGACCCACTATGTGGACCAATTCTAGGAGAAGGTTCTCCTCATCCAGGAGGTGCCCAGGTTCACCCTCCAGCTTGCCTTTACAGTAGGGCTGCGGGAGGGGTTCTTCAAGATGAACCTAAAGTAGAAGGCTCCCCTGTCTTTTGAGGAGCTAATGGAGAGGGTGGCGGAGGAGATAGATGGGGAGGCGGTTAACTCGGAGTTCACGAAAAGGTTGGCGAAGCTGAGTGAGTAGGAGGTCAGACAGTCAGAGGTTCGGATAAGGGAAGAGCCAAGAGCCCCGGAGTTGGGGTGGAGGCACCAAGGAGTGGGCATGCAGGGCCCGGGAAGAGGTTTCACCCAAGGAGGGGGAAACTTTCAAGTAGGATGGGGGAGACCCCATCATCTAAGATAAAGGCATGGCCCAAGGCTACCTCCTCCCCCTCCTCAGCAAGCGATGGTGATTGGATGAGGAAGAGCAGGAAGAGGAGGAAGAGGAGCGAGAGCCGGACCCAAGAGGAGTAACATGGGCAGGGAGGCCAAGAGAAGGGAGGCGGCGTTGCCTTACTGTGATTTTCACTAGGAGGAAGGCCACGCCATGGCCACCTACCCATAGTTTCAGGAGGTGAGGGGGGTAAGAGGCCCGACGCAATAGTTGCAACGAACGGTGAGGATCAAGGAAGTGCTACCCCGAGAGGAGGGGGAAAGGTGTGAAGACCGAGTTGATGTGGGGAACTGAGGGGGATCAGAGTGATCCATGGTGGGGTAGGTATCGAGACTACTCACAAGAGGAGCTTTCAAGCGATGTTCAGGAGGAGTGTCGCGCCAGCATCCCAGACCCCACCCCCTCTAGAAAAGATTACATTCTCAGTAGAGGACACGCAAAATTATGAGGATCCATTCTGTGATGCCCTGGTGACCTAGATGGCCATCAAGAACTTCACGGCCTCCCATATTTTGGTCGACAACGGGAGCTCCGTGAACGTGATCTTCAAAAAGGCCTTTGATGTGCTGCAGGTGGAGGAGAAGAGAATGTTGGCCTAGGATGGGCCATTATTTGTATTTTTGGGGGAGAGGAAGCAGGTCGAAGGAGGAGTCGGCTTTAGGTGATGTTGGGAGGGGTTCCGAGAAACTGTCGGTTCATCATAGTCGACACTTTGAGTAGTTAAAACACCATTTTTGGGTGCCCTCTCATCAGCACCTTCCATTGCATTCTATCTTCCTTGCACCAATGCCTGAAGTTTCCTAACGGAGGAGTTCAGGTCCGAATCCAAGGGGATACTAAGGTGGCAAGGCAGTGTTATGTGACTGCCATAAACACCATCTCCTGGAAGGCGGAAGCTGAGGAGTTGAACAGGAAGATGGGGGAACCGACGATGCCAGGAGAAGTAGGAGAGGAGATTAGTGCCCAGGGAGAGGTCATCAGGAGACCCGGGGAGGAAGAAATGGGAGAGGAAGGAGGAGAAGAAGGCCAAGCCCAGGAGGGAGGGGTGGAGTTGTTGGTGGTTCGGGAAGAAGAGATGGAGGAAGGAGAGACTAAAGCGCTCGCTTGCGGTGAGAAGAAGGAAAGTGATTGGGGGGACAATCCAGGCTGGAGGCCATGGAGGAGGTCATTGAACTAGAGGTCGTCTCCCAAGCGGGGGCGATAGAAAAGGTAAAGATCAGTGGGGAGCTCAGCCCCGAGGACCGGAAAAAGATCATAGCTTGCATCCAAGAGAATGTGGACATCTTTGCTTGGAGTGCAGCAGAGATGCCCGGGATCGATGCAGATGTGGCATGTCACTGCCTCAACCTCGACCCCAGCACTCGCCCCATCCGCCAGAAGAAGAGGTCCATCGCAGAAAAGCTGGAGGAGCCCATCCGGGAGGAGGTAGGCAAGCTCCTCAAGGCAGGTTTTGTATCTGAGATCCAGTACCCAGGCTGGGTCTCCAATGTAGTGATGATGAAAAAGTGGGATGGTAGGTGGAGAATGTGTATGGACTTTTCTTTGTTAAATAAATAATGCCCTAAGGATTGTTACCCTCTGCCTCGAATCGACGCGCTGGTTGACTCAGCCGTCGGTTTTTCTCTAATGAGTTTTCTAGATGCTTTCTCAGGTTACCATCAGATCCGCATGCACCCTCCCGACATCAAGGATGTTTCCTTCATCATAGGAGATGGGTACTACTACTACAAGATGATTCACTTTAGGATGAAAAACACAGGGGAAACATTTCAGTGGATGATGGACAGGGTCTTCCTAGAGCAGAAGGGGAGGAATTTGGAAGTTTATGTTGATGATCTCATGATCAAGAGCCAAGACCTCGAGTACCTCCTCCGGGACCTCGAAGAAACTTTTGGGACCTTGGGAAATTCATGATGAAACTCAACCCCCAGAAGTGTATCTTCGGGGCTAGCCGAGGGAAGTTCCTAAACCACTTGCTCACCCCAACCGGGGTAGAGCCTAACCCCAACAAAGTAATGGCAATCTTGGAGCTAGGATCACTGAGGAACGCAAAGGAGGTCCAGCATCTCACCGGGAAGCTGGTCAGGTTAAGCTAGTTTCTCTCCAAGGCGGGGGAGAAATGTGCGTCATTCTTTAAGGTGCTAAGGGGGAATCAAAAGTTTGAGTGGACCCTGAAGTGTGAGGGGGCTTTCCAAGCATTGAAGAGGCAACTAACTCAGGCCCCATTGCTCTAGGGACCGAGGCAGGGAGAGGATCTGTTCCTATACTTGGGGGTAGGGTCCGAAGCGGTAAGCTCCATGCTGGTATAGGAAGAAGGGAAGAGGCAGCTTCCGATCTACTATATCAGCCGAGTCCTGAGGAAAGCCGAGCTTAGTTATCCCATCTTAGAGAAGCTGGCTTTTGCCCTAGTGGTGTCGGCATGGAAGCTTTGGCCTTACTTCCAGGCTCATTCTATCAAGGTAGTGACTAATCACCCCCTTCACAACATCATGGAGGGAGTAGAGCACTCAGGAAGGCTAGCCAAGTAGTCAATAGAGCTGAGTGAGTTCAACATCTCATTTGTGCCCAGGCTATCGATAAATGTGCAAGTAGTGGCAGACTTCTTAGCCAACTACGTGGCCGAGGTGGAAGAAGTCGAGCCACCCCACTCGGTATCCTGGAAGATATTGGTTGATGGAGCATCAGGGAAACATTCCTTTGGGGGGTAGTTGTCCTAATGAGCCCTTAGGGGACAAGAATCGAGCAAGCCATTAATATTCACTTCCCACTCACCAATAACCAGACAGAGTATAAGGCGGTAATAGCAGTCCTGCGACTAGCCTGGTAGTTGGGTGTGCAAGACATGGATTTCTCGACGGACTCCATGGTAGTGGCATGTCAAATTAAGGGGGAGTTCGAGGCAAAGGAGCCAACTCTCCAACGATATCTGGAGAAGGTAAAGGGGGTCATCGGGCAATTTCGCACCTTCTCGATTCAACACATGCCAAGGGAGGAGAGCATCCCGGCAGACCTCCTGGCCAAGTTTGGTCCCAGGGCAAGGGGGACGGTGTCAGAGCTCTTCCGACCATCCATCGAGGAAGGGGAGTTTATGGAAATAGATCAGCGGGCATCATGGATGGATCCTTTCATCACATTCCTGACAACAGGAAAGTTCTCAGAGGGGAACGTGGACAAGCGACGGCTCAGAAACAAATTTGCATACTTCTCCTTACATATAGGAGGATTATACCGGAAGACCCTCTCGAGGCTCCTAGCTTGCTGTGTATCGGAGGAGGAAGTCCCAAGGGTCATGGAGAAGATCCACTCGGGGGAGTGTGACAGCCACTTGGGGAGCAGGACCCTGGAAGGAATAGTGTTGAGGTAGGGCTACTTCTGGCCCACACTCAGCAAGGATGCGGCAGAGTTTGCCAAGAAGTGCTCCAAATGCCAGTTATATGCTCCCCTCCAACTCTTACCGGCCTAGAGGCTCCAGACCATCACAGGTCTGTGGCCATTCGCAATATGCGGGCTAGATTTGGTGGGTCCTTTCTGTTGGAACATGGTCTTCCGCATCTCCTAGGTTTGAGAATAACAAATCCTTTGTGTATTTGATCTTGTGTGTTTAAGTGTGTAGGAAACAATTCCATATGACTCAAGGATAACATAAGAAGGTTTCCCCCAAGTTTGAAGCCAAAACTCTAGCTTGCCCACTAGCGCTGGCAGTAGCACCTTGCGCTGGCTCTAGCTCTGATTAGAGCAATTTTGGGATGCATTTTTAGAAGGCGCTGGCGCCAGACGGTACAATGACGCGCATGAGGAATGTCGGAGGGTTGCCGTGGAATGAAAGATATGCACGCGCAGAATAATTCCTAATCCAGGATAGCGTTGGCGGTATAGTTAGCGCAGGCGCTAGCACTCTCTCCTATAAAAGGAGCCCTCTTCTCTCATTTTGAGTTAACAAGTTTGAGAGAGGTCGAGTGCCAAAATTCCAAAGCCCTATTCTGCCGAGAATTGATCTCCCACCCAAAGTTCTGTGAGTTTCTGAAGGAGGATTTATTAACGCTACATCCGACCGATGATCGCTTCAATCACGCTTATTCTACAATGGTCCTTCATCTCCAACTTCAAAAGTTCTTCAAGAGGGAGTTTTAATATTGTTATAGTTATTTTCATCTCTTTATTATTGTAATCGTGTAGTAAATTCGCCTCGTGTTGGCGACTAGGTCTGGGTAGGACTTAGGGAGAAATTTGCCTCATGTTGGTGACTAGGTCTAGGGAGTAGATCTAGGGGGTGCTCGAGGCCTTCGGCTTGAGGACGTATCCGGGAAAGGATAGGCTAAAGACACCAGTTCATGGGGATATGAGTCAGGATAGAAAACAAACAAGACTTTTTATTATTCGCCTTCGATTTCTAGCGTTATTAGAAATCAAGTTTTGTAATCTTATATTTTATATTAATAAAATATCAATAAGCAAAATCAACTGGTTAAGCAACCGCATGAGGCTAACATAACATCAATTTAAATCAACACGAACGTATGTACATATGACCACACGCTCCATGCTCATAACGCATGCATCCAAGGAACTCCTTCGTGAGCACCAACTCCATCCTAGGTTCGGAAACCTCAAGTGGGAAAAGAGCTTTTGGCCCGTCTACGTGAACACCTTTCACGGTCTCTCCCAAGGTCGTACGTCGTCTAAGAGGAGCTACCTCGCACTGATTGGCCTGAAAATGGGTTCAGTTCAGCCATTGCCTGTGATCTTGTCATCGTGATCGAACGCACGACGCAGGTACGACATCACCTCAGCCCGTAATGGTTTATCACTTGCAAGTGCTACACAAAACATAAGTTACGTACCCAATCCTTTCGCAAGGACTTAGGCTTCAGAAATAACAACCAAGAAGGAGGTACAAGACCACTCCACTTCAAAACTCGTGGTGAAGGTTTGCTTTCAACCACAACCCAAGATGGGACTTCCGTTAGGCTCTCCAAAAAACACCTACAACTCAAGTCCGCAATGTGATGACAAATCTCTCGGAGTCATTCTCTGGCACACATTCTAGGCTTAATCTAAATGCAGCATCACAATTCAAGCATCACTGATCCCGGCTCACAACCACGAATAGGCTTCACACAAAATGCCTAAATCCGCATGACTACTGGATTTCTACATGCAATATGCTGGGGACGGACACAATCAACCCGGAGTTCCGAAGAACTTAAGGAAATCCTACACTTCACCATTTGGTGAAAGGGATGTCTTATGCAAGAATAAAAAAAGGAATGAGAGGACAAAAACGCGTCCTAAGACTGAGAGGAAGGATCGTTACCTTTGGAGATTTCTTCGGCGCATAGATCTGAGATTCCAATCGGATAGAAAGAACCGCACCTAGCTCCTCTCTACAGATCTAGAAACGTCTCACAATTCGGAGCTTCGGAGCTCCGTTAATGGCTGAAAGAGCTTCTTCTTCCTCCTTGCCTCTCTTCCTTCTCAAGATTGGGAGAGAGAAAAGACTTAAAGTTATGGGGGGAAATGGTCTTAGGTCAAGACCTAATACTTTCCAGCAACATCTCTCAGCCGTTGGATCAAAATCTAATGGATTTGACCACTCGGATCGTTGGTTCAGCATTTTAATACGGAGTAGAAAAAATAGGGCACACGATCATCGGCGCACGACCAGTGGTCGTGCGAGAAGGAATTCTCCTGATCATGCGAGTTCAACCCGTAGCATAATGGCAAGCCAAAAATAGCGCACGATCAATGGCACACGACCAGTGGTCGTGCGAGAAAGAAGCCAGTGAACGTGTGAACTGCTCGGGTAGGAAAATGGGCAATGCGCACGACTAGTGGTCATGCGCCTGATCGTGCATGAACAATCACGCACGACCAGTGGCCTATTGGTCTAAAATCAATGGCCCGCCCCCCTACTCCGAGCGTAGCATTACCGTGCCGCATTAGCTCACAGAATAGTAAAATTTGGAGTGTTACAGGAGGAATCTTAGGTTCTGTGAAGACAGTGGATGGCTGATGTTATTGTTGGAGGGACGCTTGTTGAGGTGGAGGTGTAGATTCTGGAGCTGGGGTGAAGACTTGTTGTGTGGTTGTAGGGACTTGTGGTGGATCTGTTATTGGGGAATATGCATCATGTTAGTGTGGAGAGGAAGGAGGGGAATGTAGAGCTTGACCAGGCTTGAGAATCTGTCTGGTCCATTTTGAAAAGATTCCTATATTTATCCTTTTTCTTGGAGGAATGGGCACTCCTTTTGATTTGCATACCATTGGGTAATGGTGGAAGAGCACATGGTTCATGATCCTCATGTAGGCATTCTCCTTGTGAGAGTATTTGTGGCCAATCAACTTCAGGAGGCATCTTCGCCAGTTTGTCTTCTTTTTAAGAACAAGAGCGCCCATGATTTGCAGCTTGCTCTTTGGGATGGCATCATGGGCAGAAATTTTATATAGTATCACCTTCCCTACTATGTTAGCAAGGAACCTGTAGTCTTCTCCAAGATCAATCTTCTTCAGTTTGATGCCTTTGTCTTTCTTGAACTTCATAATCTCCAGAACCTCCTTGATTTCATCCCCTGTTAACTCATCTGACTCACTGCCAGTTGCTAGATCAAAGGTCTGACTTAGCAATTCTTATGTTATCTGAACATCTGTTTTTGAAACCTTCCCATTGAGAGATCCATCCTCTCCTATGTGAAGACTATCTTTGAACTCAGTCAGTTCAACTTCCAGGATCTTACATCTTGTGGATATCAACTTTGTTAGTCCAGCATCTTGAAACAAGCCGAGAATGGCTTTGAAATTTTCTACAATGACATTGAAGAAGTCGACATCCATGTCAAAATTAGAGTTTATCTTGGGAGGTGCCATTGATTAGTACCTACAAAGATACAGAAAGAGAGAGAGAGAGAGAGAGAGAGAGAGAGAGAGAGAGAGAGAGAGAGAGAGAGAGAGAGAGAGAGAGAAAGAAATGCAGATGTAAGAGAGAGCTGGAGAGAGGGAAAGCACGAGAGCAAGGAGAGAAAGGAAAATTCGAAAGCGCAAAGAATTCAACGTCAAAATTGCTTAAAAGAAGCTGATTCGTCGCTGCTTAAGGTTGCAATCGAAGTTGCGTCGATAGAAATTAATATTTGGCATGCTAAAACATGTCGAGTCAGCTTCTAGAAGTAACTCAGTGCGCACTCTTAAATCGACGTTACGTCAATTAATATTCGACGCAACTTCGAGATTGTTCTGCACATGGTAATATTGACGTTGCATCAACTTTCAGTCGACGCAACTTTGAATTTAATCAGAGACTATGACGTTGATGCATGCGTCGATATGAACTTGATACTGCATCGAATGCCATTTGAATTTCATCATTAACTATTAAATCAACACATACGTCGATTAGAACTTGACGATGTGTCGAATACCATTCGAATTTTCTACTCTGATTGTTTCTCGAAGCTTTCGTCAAGTATAACTCGACGAATACGTCGAATTATATTCGACGCACCTCAGAATGAATAATTCTATTTTCTTGGAAAATTCTTGCTGTTTTTCCCAGCAATTATGTTTATTAAAAATAGTGTTTCTACTATTATTTTTATGAACTATGCAGATAGTAAGGGAATTGTGTGAACAAGTCACTCCCTTAGTTGAATCTAGTTCTTCCTTCCTTTCTCACTATCTCTTAGGAAGGACTCAGCCTTACCCTGCACAAGTAACTTAAATATTAGAGGGAACCCAGGTTACCTTGGGCCCTTTGCTTTTACCATTGTAAGGTTCAATGAAAGAATAGAAAGGGTCTTTCATGGTACCCTTTTGGATGATAAGTAATGGGTTTCCCAAACCTATGTTTATCACTTTGATACTTAAAGTGTGTATAGAATGTATCTAAATATAAAAGATCACCAAAGTGTTTTATTACCCTAGGTTTAGTTTTAACCTTTTGGTTGTTTAATTTCTGTGAATTACTCTTCCCTAGAGATTTCTTTCCTTTGTTAAAATTTGCTTCATTAACCCTAGTTATTTTCTTTGGTTTATTAGTTACCTGATCTTTAGTTTTTTCACTATCCTCACAAACTGTATAGTCACTAGGTCTAATGAAGCTAACTGGATTTTTCCAGGCAGGTTTCCTAGAGGCTTCTGTGCTGGTGGATGGCTCTGCTCCTAATCCTAGGTAATTAAATCTCATGGAGAGATTTTATGTGATGCCTCTGAGCTTCTGACTCCTCCCATTGAGTGAGTCTTCAAAGGATTTTGCCTTTGCTAGCTCTTCTTTTAACTTTATATTTTCATTTCTTATGTTAATTAGTTCTGATTCCTTATTATTTATTTCATTTATTACATCTTGATTTCTTAAGTATAGTTCATCTTTCTTTAGATTTTCTAGTTCTACCCTAGCTATTTCTACTTCTTTTTGTGCATTAAGGAAGTCTTGCAAAATTCCTTAAAATAATTTTTAAATTCATCAGAATTAAAATCAAATTCATCAAACATTGATACCTTCTCTTCTTCATCAGCATCTGAAGACATCCCCAGTGCCATCATGCAGGCTGCTTCTACTTCAGCTTCTTCATCACTCTCGAATGAGGATGAGCTCAACTCTGCTTCAGAGTCACTCCAAGTCTCAGCAAAGAACCCCTTGCCTTTCTTCTTGTCTTTCCTCCTGATAGACTTCTTCTGCTTCTGCTCATCTCAGTAGCTACTTCTATTCCTTTGTTCCTGGGGGAATTATGGGGCTATATGCCTGTCTTATTGCAGGTGAAGCAAATCACTTCCTTCTTTGGAGTCTTATCAAACTTAGGCTTTGAGCTCCAATCTCTTCTTCTTGAGTCTTCTATTTTGACCCATTTTCAAAATCTTCTTGCTAGAAGATTGAACATTTCTTCTTCAGGAGTGGAGGGTTCTCCTTCAGAGGCCTTTAGGGCAATATTTCTATGAGTATGAGTTGAGACCATCTCCTTAGCCTCTGTCTCTGCCGTGCTCTTCAGTAGCATCTCATAAGATTTCAGCTTTCCCAGCAAAGCATCAGTGGTGATCTCTTTGTAGCATCTGGACTCTCTTATAGCCCAGATCCTTGAATCTCATGAGCTGGGGAAGCACATGAGAATCTTATCATTTATCTCAATTAGAGAGATCTCATTCTCTAGCCCTTTCAACTCATTTACTATGATGCTGAATCTGTCATACATCTCACTAACAGATTCCTCAACTTTCTTTTGAAAGTTCTCATATTGGGATATGAGAAGGGACTTTTTGTCCTTTCTTTCATCAGAGCTACCTTCCACCATTCTGGTGAGAGAATCCCAGATTTCCTTTGTTGATTGGCAGTCAGCCACTTTCTAGAAAATGTCATCTGACATTGTTGAAACCAGAATGTTCATAGTCTTGGCATCACATGCCTTTTGCTTCTTTTTAACTTTTGTCCACTCTTTCCTTGGGACAGCTACTATTGTGGAGGATTCACCTGAGCTCTCTCTGACTGGAGCTAGGGGAACTGAAAGTATAACATCATAGATAGTTTTATTCTGGCCTTCCAGAGTGTAAACTTATTTAGATTACACACTGGAGTTCTTGTTGAGGCATAATCCTTAGAACTCATTTTTATTTAACTACTTTAAAAATAAACAAATGAGAGTAGGAGATCTTTTGATCAAGGTGTTAACCTTTTAATGATCAACCTACCTCTGATACCAATTGAAAGTGCACAGTGTGCCTCTAAGTATACTCTAGAGAGAGTGGGTGAATAGAGATGTAAACTATTTTTTATTCTAATTGTACACACACAATAAAACACTAAGTGTTATGCTTCAACAATACCAATAACATAGAATAAAATATGTGCTGAATAAAGTAAAACAAAAACTGTAAGTTATATGGACAGCATAGAAAATGAACACACACATAAGACACAGAATTTTATAGTGGTTCCCCAAAATGTGGGTACTCCACTCTACTGCCACCTGGTAAGAATGCACAACTTGTGCCTGAGTCTTTTGATAAGGAGACTCTTAGAATCAAAGATCTTTTGATAAGGAGATCTTGAATCACTGAGTCTTTTGATAAGGAGACTCTTAGAATCATAGATCTTTTGATAAAGAGATCTTGAACCATAGATCTTTTGATAAGGAGATCTTGAACCACTGAATCCTTTGGAAGAGGGATTTTAAAACTCTTTACAATTGGAGGTAATAGAAGAAGGAAAAAGGTGAGAAGAGCAATTCTGTTCTCAGAATTATGTAGAAGCTTTCAGCTTCTATAATTCCTTCAATGGATTTGCTATTGATGAATCCTTGCTTATGAATTGGAAGGGTTATATGCTTCAGATCCTCTTGGCTATCTTAGACTTGTAATCTGGCTACTATATGATGTTTGATGAAGAGCATCCTGTAGTTTTTCTATGCAGA
Organism: Dactylorhiza incarnata; assembly: GCA_033032865.1. NCBI lineage: Eukaryota > Viridiplantae > Streptophyta > Magnoliopsida > Asparagales > Orchidaceae > Dactylorhiza > Dactylorhiza incarnata. The sequence continues at coordinate 15,288,623 of JAWHQI010000028.1, forward strand.
GAGAGAGAGCAGTTCTTTTTTTGCTAGTCTAGTTAGGGTTCCAGTAGGAAGAAGAAGAAGTTGGAAGCCCTAATTGACAAGCAGTGGCTGATGGTAATGAATGATCTATATTCTTCTCTTCTTTCTTTCTATTTATTGTCCATGATTGATTTTGAATTTCTTTCCATTTCTAGGTTATCCTAAAAAGACATGGACATGGACAATTTCTCTTCCTTTCCCTTTTTGTTTACGACCCATCCACCAGCTGTATTATTTCCATCTCAGAAAGCTTTCCCTGCCTTCTTGAATGCTTTTTTCCAATTGAGACAATAATCAAGCCGTTGTAGAACGGTCTTCAGTACTATGGGCCTTGAGAGAGACTTCCAAAATGACAGCTGAAAAGGTTTCCTTTTCAGAATGTATTCGATGCTGCATCGACTTCTCCTTCTCTCTTATCGACGCATCTACGAGTTCTTATAAGAGCGGCTTCGAATTCCTTCTTTCTCTGATTGAACTCTATAGTCGCCGTTACGTCGATTACTTGTCAACATATCCGTCGAGTTGAAGACTTGAGTTTGAACTTCATCATCTGCGTCGATATGTAGTCGAAGTTGCATCAACTTCAGATGGCTTCGACAGACTCTTCCTTCTGCGTTGAGTTAAACTCGAAGCTGCGTCGACTTCTAAGTTTACTTCAATATGATCCTCTTATCTACGTCAATATCATTTCGACATAGCGTCAACTTGATTTACTTTGACAGAAGGGTTGAGTTGCTTGGACTTCTAGTCTAAGTTGCGTCGACATCAAGTCGAAGTTTCGTCGAATGGAATTCGACACAATTGTTAAATCAACCTAATTTATGTCTGTCTTGATCTGCTCGTAACACCCTAAGTTGAGTGTGATATCCTAAGACATCTAATGACCAAATTACCCTCAATATATAATGGGTAATTAAAACCTAAGAAATAAAATCACTTTAGATAATTTTTTAAGTTAAATTCAAGGAGTTTTTCCCAACATACATGGAGTCCATTTCAGATTTTATGGCCTCAAGCCACTTCTCGGAGTCTGGTCCATTTATAGCATCTTGGTAGGTTGTAGGCTCATCATCATGATCCATAAGCAACACACTACCTATTTGAAACATGAGAAATCCATATCTCTCAGGCTCAACTCTAGGTCTACCAGATCTACGTAGGACTTGTGTTTCTTGAGCAGGTTCTCTAGCTACAATAGTTTGTATTCCTTGCTCAGGTTCCAATCCTGGTTCATTCATTGTTTGTGATTCTTGAACCTCTTCAAGTTCTACCTTGATGTTCTCTCTAGATAGAAACTCTTTCTCTAGAAAAACACCACTCTTCGCGACAAACACTTTGCCCTCGAATCGCAGGTAGAAGTAATACCCTTTGGTTTCCCTAGGATATCCCATAAGATAACACTTATCTAACTTGGGTTCCAGCTTGTCAGGCATTTGACGTCACACATATGCCTAACAGCCCCAAATCTTAATGAAAGACATACTAGGACACTTCTCAGTCCATATCTCATATGGTGTCTTTAGAACCGTCTTCATCAAAACTCGATTTAGTGTGAAAGCAGTTATCTCTAGAGCAAAATCCCAAAAGGAAATGGGCAAATCTGCATAACTCATCATCGACCGTACCATGTCTAACAATGATTCCTCTGCTCAGAAACACTATTATGTTGTGGTGTTCTAGGTGGAGTGAGCTGTAATACAATAACACGCTCTTTCAGATGATCACAAAACTCCTAACTCAAATATTTGCCACCTCGATCAGATCAGAGAGCTTTAAATGTTTTTCCTAGTTGGTTATGTACTTCATTCTAGAACTCCTTGAACTTTTCAATGGATTCAAATTTGTTCTTCATAATAAACATGTATCTGTATCTACTGAAATCATCAGTAAATGTAATGAAGTAGTGGAACCCACCTCTAACCATAGAACTCATGGGTTCGCATATATCACTATATATGACACCCAAACAATCATCAGCCCTCTCAGTACATGATTCCTAATTATAAATGAAAAATCTTTCATGTCAATACATGAAATGGATATAATGTTTCGAGCTATAGCTGGAACAAAATAACAGTTATCTAGTTCTATTACAAGCCCAATGTGCAAAGAAAAATGATAGACACCAATGGCAATGACAACAACTCTTGCTCCATTTCCAATGCGGTCTACCTCTCCTTTACCCAACAATCTTCTCCTTCCCAGTTCCAGCATATTAGTACAAATATGAGAACCGCGTCCGGTATCCAATACCAAAGATGAAGGAGCAGAAAGGTTTATTTTTATAACAAAAATACCTGAAGTGAAAGTCACACTTCCCTTATTTTCTTGCAGATCATCAATATAGAGGGGGCATTTCCTCCTCTAATGTCATGCCTTACAGCAGTGGTGGCACTTCCCTTCATTAGCCAGACCTTTCTTTTTCAGTGCTGAAGACTTGGGATCAAGATAAGACTTAGATCCTATCTTCATCTTCTTTGATCCCTTGGCCTTGCCTTTATGCACCATCAGTATAGGGCTAGCAAGCTTGGTCTTCGTCATATTGTTCTTGGCAGTTCTCAACATGCCAAGTAGTTTGGACATCGTCTTGTCTATTTCATTCATGTCGTAGTTCAAGACAAACTGCTCATAATTGTCTGACAACGATTATAGAATCAGATCAGTGGCTAACTCTTGGCCCAAGGGAAAACTCAGTCTCTCAAGGTTCTCTATATACCCAATCATCTTGAGTACGTGAGTCCCTACTAGGTCTCGAGCTCCTATTTTGCACTGAAATAATGCTTTGGATATGTCATGTAAGCCCCCCCCCCTCCTGAAATCGATGGTCTGACCGGGGGTCTTATCGCACACCACCTTTTTTGCATGACGTCGAAGCGACCATGACTGGTGAAGGTACTTTCTTGATCTCCAACTCCCTGCCTTGAACACTCCGTTGTCATGCATTGGGGTAATATTAAGCGAAAGTCACTACACACCAATAGAGTAAGGAAGCAGTATTCTAGCGGAAGACGCCATTAAAGAGTGCACTTTATATCACTTAGCGGAAGACATGATTTATAGCGGAAGATTAATCATCACAGAAACTCATATATTTAAGACTTGTATGAGTAGCGTTATCCTTTCCGCTGCTCAAATATATCCAGTGCCAATGCATATACCTATATACCATGAGATAGGGTAGAAAGAAGATGCAGTCTAACAAATACATACCTGAAGTGGCCTACTTGGTGGCTCCCTCCACACATAGGTACTGTCTCTTACCCGTACTTGTTACCTACACTCAGGAAAGGATAACCACAAATCAAATCAAATTCCTATTAGTATCAAGCATAGTATGATTTTTAAGGGTGGGAATATCTGGACTATTATTGGGTCATGACAGTCTTCTCGCGACTGCCGCCTACGTACTCCATATCATCCTGCATACAGTTTCAGACCCACGTAGTTCTATTAGTTTTGCACTGGTTGTCTTCCCAGACCATACTTTATGCGGGTTGCCTCAGAGTATAACTAGTCAGCCATCTGATTTGCTCCCCAAGGCACAATTTATTCCTTTAGGAATAACTCTCGAAGGCACAATATATTCCAGTTGTAATAATTCTCGGAAGCACCATATATTCCCGTAGGAACATTTCTCGGAGGCACCATATGTTCCCGTAGGAATATTTCTCGAAGGCACAATATATTCTCGTAGGAATATTTCTCGAAGGCGCAATATATTCCCATAGGAATATTTCTGGAAGGCACAATATATTCCCGTACGAATATTTCTTGAAGGCACAATATATTCCCGTATGAATATTTCTTGAAGACACAATATATTCCCGTAGGAATATTTCTCGAAGGCACAATATATTCCTGAAGGAATATTTCTCGACGGCATAAGGTATTCCCATCAAATTTAAATTACAGTCAATACAACTATAAAACCCAAAACAACGATTCGTCCGCATTGCTGCGAGATCAGAGGCCAGTTTGACATTATTTAGGGTTGTCCGTGAAGGAATGTCCCATCTTCACGTTAACTCTAAATTACAGGCAATAAAGAAATAAAAGCATAAACATCGATCTGTCCACTCTGCTCCAAGAGCGGTGGCCAGTTCGGCACTATTTAGGGTTGACTCTGAAGGAATGTCTCATCTTCACGTCAACTCTAAATCACAAGCACTAAAGAAATAAAAACCAAAACCTCGATCTGTCCGCTCTGCTCCAAGAGCAGCGGTCAGTTCGACACTATTTAAGGTTTACTCTGAAAGAAAGTCTCGTCTTCATGCCAACTCTGAATTACAGGCAATAAAGAAATAAAAGCCTAAACATCGATATGTCCGCTCTACTCCAAGAGCGGCGACCAGTTCGACACTATTTAGGGTTGACTCTGAAGGAATGTCTCATCTTCACGTCAACTCTAAATCACAGGCACTACAGAAATAAAAACCTAAACCTCGATTTGTCTGCTCTGCTCTAAGAGCGGCGATCAGTTCGACACTATTTAGGGTTGAGTCTGAAAGAAAGTCTCATTTTCACGTCAACTCTGAATTACAGGCAATAAAAAAATAAAAGCCTAAACGTGGATCTGTCCGCTCTACTCCAGGAGCGGCGGCCAGTTCAGCACTATTTAGGGTTGACTCTGAAGGAATATCCCATCTTCACGTCGACTCTAAATCACAGGCACTAAAGAAATAAAAACCCAAACCTCAATCTGTATGCTCTGCTCCAAGAGCGGCGACCAGTACGATACTATTTAGGGTTGACCTTGAAGGAATGTTCCATCTTCATGTCAACTCTAAATTATAGGCACCAAAGAAATAAAAACCAAAACCTCAATCTGTCCGCTCTGCTCCAAGAGCGGCGACCAGTTTGACACTATTTAGGGTTGACTCTGAAAGAAAGTCTCATATTCACATCAACTCTGAATTACAGGCAATAAAGAAATAAAAACCTAAACATTGATCTATCCGCTCTGCTCTAAGTGTGGCGGCCAGTTCGGTACTATTTAGGATTGACTCTGAAGAAATGTCTCATCTTTACGTCAACTCTAAATCACAGGCACTAAAGAAATAAAAACCAAAACCTCGACCTATCCGCTCTGCTCTAAGAGTGGCGGCCAGTTCGACACTATTTAGAGTTGACTCTGAAAGAAAGTCTCATCTTCACGTCAACTCTGAATTACAGCCAATAAAGAAATAAAAGCCTAAACATAGATCTGTCCACTCTGCTCTAGGAGCGGCGGCCAGTTCGGCATTATTTAGGGTTGACTCTGAAGGAATGTCTCATCTTCACGTCAACTCTAAATCACAGGCACTAAAGAAATAAAAACTAAAACCTCGATTTGTCTGCTCTGCTCCAAGAGTCGCGGCCAGTTCGACACTATTTAGGATTATCCTTGAAGTAATGTCGCATCTTCACATCAACTCTAAGTTAATGTTGCTGGAACAAACTATAAATATGAAGTACTGAAATAAAGTATTGAAATGAACCACAGTAGTAAAATACTAAACTGTAAAAATGTTGAATGGAAATGAACCGAAATAAAGTACTGAAAATAACTGGACCAGTGTTGAACTGGAGTAAAAGAAATGCTGATGGAAAGTGTGAAATCTGAAATAAATGAAATGAGAAAGTTAGTTGTCCTTCAGTTCCATCTCTATCATCGGAGGCAAGTTCAGTTCTTCTCTTCGTTCCAAGGAGACTTCTCCGTTTCAGGGAGGCAACTCCGTTTATAGGAGGCTTCTCCATTCCAAAGAGGCAAGTTCACAATTCTGCGACGAGTTCTTAGTATTTTACCGTGTTAGGGTGCGCCGGTTTTATTTGAATCTAATAGTCACTTTAGTTGCATCTGTTACGACAATTTATCGGATTTTGCGTTGATCTGTAGGAGCTTCATTATAATTTCAAGTCCTCTGGTTATAGTCACTCGATTTAATTAACGAGACTTCAATTCTCCGCAAGAGGTCTAACACGAGATCTTTTAACCTCAATTGCTTGCACTGGGGTGAATCAAGTTATATATTTATGACCGACACGAATATTCATAATTTTCAACTGCTTTTAATCAATAAATATCAAAAGACGTCAGAAAATTTCAAAACCTAAACCAGGGGTTGGAATTGCCCTAATGCAGTCCCCATAATTTCCTAAAGTCATTTTGAGCTTTATTTGTCTTTAAATTGATTATTCGCCTCAAATAATTCATCATAATAAAATCCCAAAGAACTTTTACCAATCAAAAAGGAACTCCAAATTTTAAACAGGGTATGGTATTAACATAAAAAAAACCTCCTTAATTTTATCCTGGTTACTTCACTCATTAGGAGCCCTTCGTTATTTGTATTTTTTTAAATTAAGAGAAGGAGACATAGTTAATTCATAACAAAAATAGGAAATCCTCTCCTTAATTTTCCAAACTTTTCCAGAGGTATGGCCTGGTCCCAGTGTCATCCCAAAATATTTTTAGAATTTTGCAACAAAATTAAAGACCATTGATAATAGAAAAAAATAGTAAATTCTTCCCTATTTAAAACCTTAAAAATATCAAGAATTGATGGAAAAATCCAAAACTTTTGTAGAGGTTGTATTATGTTCAACTTGATATTATATAAGAATTACAGCTATTGGGATCATGAAAATCTCCCCGTGAAATTTTTGTAAGTAAAGAACCCAGCTTAATTAAATTCTTAGATTGTCATAATGGCTTCAGAAAATTCTCAAATAATTACCACAAGTGTATATGGGCTCTGGGAACATTCCATATTTATATCATAATTTTCTGATCTAATCTAATCTCTCTGATAATTTAAAAACCCCAAATATCATAGTATTTTAATTATTAAAAATAATAAATCATGACATAAAAATCTAAAAATTTTACTGGAGATACTCCTCACTGATTTGCACAACTTTCATGTTCACCACTTTTCCATTAGGATCACATATCACCCTTGAGAAAATCAAATATTAAATTCTAGATTATAAACTTATAAAATTTTATAAATTTATAATTTTTGTTAAAATTTCCTCCCCGCCGCTGTACCAAACCGCCCCCGTACGGGCCTCCCCCGCCGCCGTCCGGCCATGGATCCGCCCCCGGCCAACTCCTAGGGGGCAGGCGCTCCCTCCGGCAGTGGTCTGGTGGCCTGCCGCCGCCGGCCACCGCCGGAGCTAATTTTTCTAAAATTTTGGACGGAGGAGAGGGGGGGCGGCGGCGGCGCTCCGGCCACCGGAGTACACATTCGATGCGTCCAAAAGGTAGGGAGGAAGGAGAGGAGGAGGATCCACCTAGTTTGGGGTCCTCCGGGAGCCCTCCGGTGAAGATGCCATGGAGGGTGGTGTAGGTGGCGGTGGAGCTTGGAGCGTCTTCTCCGGCTCCGGCAGGTCTGCATGTTGCCGAGGGTGGTTCAGGGAGGTCGGGCTCTGCCTTTTGAGCCATGGGAGGGATTATTTTATAGCCCACCCGAGAGCTCCCTCTCTCTCTCTCTCCCTTCTTCCTTCTCAGTGAAGAAAGCCCTGGTTGGATTTCTTCCAACCATGGTTGGATCAAGGAGGGGGGCAGCTGACAGACATCATATGGAAGCTATAAAAATATCTAGGTCCACTTCCTTGAGTTAAGGCTAAGAGGGGAGATTAAGATTTGACTTAGGGTGGATTAAGGTTTGCTTAGGCTTAAACCTTGACTTTGGGATAGTGCATGGTGATTGATCTACCAATCATGGGTGAGCATGTGGATTGTGGTTTTTATTGAGTGGGGATGAGTGGAGAGCGTTTAAATTTTAAGAAAAATATTCTTTTGAGGAGGCAAAGTCAACCCTAAGTGGGTCCCCCATATGAGTCAAGGTCAATATGGGTCTAAGTCGTCGAGTGTCGAGTTAAAATCGATGTAATGGGGTTGAAATCCAGTGTTCACGTATCTCGAGATTTCGTATAATTTTATGAGTATTTATTTTATTTACTTGACTAAATGACGTCAGAATTGAGCAAAACAAATTTTGTTGCACTCGTATCGACCATACGAGTCTTACTCAACTGACAGAATTCAATTCGTAGCTCGTATGCTCGCTATACTAAAATAGTGTCATCGTGACGCGCTACGGTACTCAAAATTGTCACTTTCATCAAATGACCTCGAATTAGAACGAAATGAGTTCCGTTGCACTCATATCGACTATACGAGTCTAACGCAACTGACGAAAGTCAATTCGGAGCACGTATGCTTATTATACTAAAATAATATCGTCGTGACACGCTACGGTACTCAAAATGGTCATTTTCACCAAATGATCTCGGATTGGAACAAAACGAGTTCCATTGCACTCGTATCGACCATACGTGTCTAACGCAACTGACGGAAGTCAATTCGGAGCACGTATGCTCACTATACTAAAATAGCGTCGTCGTGACGCACTAGGGTACTCAAAATGATCATTTTCACCAAATGACCTCGGATTGGAATGAAATGAGTTCTGTTGCACTCGTATCGACCATACGAGTCTAACGCAACTAACGGAAGTCAATTCGGAGTACATATGCTCACTATACCACTTCAACGTCGTGGCAAAGCACAACGCTACCCAAAATAGTCATTTCTCTAATGACCACCATTATGGGGTAGAGATCGGGTCGTGGTTTTCTATGACCCGTCCTAAGTTCCTCCAAGGGTTCAATTGAACCGATTAGACTCCTTTTTAAAGTTGGGATGTTACATGTCAAACCTCTCTTGTCGAGCTTGACCCTTAAACATTTTCTTAAGGTGCTTGATTATCTCATAACCACACATGCTCTCATGTTGCTACTGAAGCTCAGAGGTCATGGTAGAAAACATGAGACATTCCACATCCAAGGTATCATCTTGATACTTCTTGTAAGCATCTTTATTTGCTCGGGGAGCATTCCCGGCTGGCTCTGTGGGGGCTTCCTCTTCCAGGACATAGAGTTTGCGCTCTTGCCTAAGAATAATTCTCAGGTTTCTATACCAATCAAGGAAGTTCATCCCGCTGAGCTTGTCCTTCTCAAGGATGGCTCTTAGGGACAGGGTGGAGTGAGATCTACTTGCCATTGAAATTCTACAAAAGGTTTGCAAGGTAGTTTTAGTACTATATTTTAAAATTTATTTTATTTTAATAAGGACTTTTATTAAAAGCTCTCCCACTATTTTATTCAAATTGATAACCTTTAATATCAATTTGGAGAGTTTGTGCGAGCTACTCTCTTAGTGGACAAGATCCATATTTCACACCCATCATGAGTTAGCTTTGGCTGATCACCCACAATGTGGCTATTTAGGTAGGCAACGTTTGTCAATTGTATCATTATGCAACTCTTGTATGGTTGGTGAATAACATTTATTCGCATCCATCAAATGTTGCATGCCAACTCTATGCCTCTAGGAACTCAACCGTTGAGGTCACCTAGTAAAGTTTGACCCGATGTCGATAGTGGGATATCACAATTATCCGCTCGCACCCTTACCAAGAAAAATTAATGCACCTTGTTTTGGCAACCCCACACTTCATCGATCAAGGCAGGAAGAGTGTCATCCATCGGAAGGAATCCAAATATGTAATATTAATTTTAAGGGATTTTTCATGATACTTGATTAACAATTAATCTTGATTAACATTTAATCAATGTGCACACATTTTCACAATCATGAAAGAAACAACAAGCATAACCCAGATACATTCCAGATGCACAAAACCATCAACAATTGATGTTATGGATTAAATCTGAATATTTAGAACATTTCTAAATCTTTGGATTTACATCTACCGGATGCTAGCAAAAGCAAACACTCTTATGGCAGTAGACAAGCTCGTCTCTCTATGCTTCAGTTTCATGAACTAACATAGAGACAGATGGTTACTACAGAGGGAACAATTTCTGAAACATGGAAATCTCATGAACCTCCCTCTGATACCATTGTTGGGTTTTCCTTATGGGTAGTCACATCAGTATATGCGCAGCGGAATATTCAAGAACAACCCAAAAGAGAGATAACGGGATCTTGCTTTAACCATGAATTAAGAAATTACAACAACAAATAAATTACCTTTGCGGAATTGAGTCACTACTCAATCGGATGCTCCAAGAAAAATCTTCAAAGAATCAGAATCCTATTCCGAGTCCTCTTTCTTGTTCCTGTGGCTCTGTCGAAATTGACAAGCTCGTCTGAAGGAGTTAGCACAAAAGTAGATCCGCACCTCTACACAAGTCCACACGAGCACTCAGAGAACCCTAAGTTCTTGTCGAACAAGAACTAGGCCGGAGATGGAATGCCCTTTACGTCTCCATGGATTGCTAGATCCATCTAAGAAAAGGCGGCGATGGGAATGGATGGTTGGGTCACGGCTAGATCTCACAGGAACTCTTCCTATCAATATTCAGAAGCGAGGAGATCTCAAAGGAATGATTCCTTCTTAATCTCCAGGAGCGACGATAGATGGCACGAGTACGGGTCCTCGATCAGGATCACCCTTCCATTCTTGCGTTGCTCACTTCGCATCTTCCGGCCTCTACGAAAACCAAAAGTGTCTGGCCTTATATACTCAGGAGTATAAAGTAGACAAAAGTATCCTCTATCCGCAGACCCAGTTAAAATAGAATATAAAGTTTCGTCGAGATTAATTCATTCGACAAGACATCTCGACGAAATCGTCGAGACAGTCTCGACAAAATCGTCGAGACATCTCGACGAATGTGACCATTCGTCTAGACAGTCTCGACGAAACAACAAGTGACAAACTGTCATCGAGACAGTCTCGATGACATGAATCATTCATCGATATAGTCTCGATGAACTCATGGAGACATCTCAACGAACTCATCGAGACATCTCGACGAAATTGTCGAGACATATTGACGAAATCGCCGAGACATTCTCGACGAAATCTCTATTAGTCCATGTCGTCGAGACATTCTCGACGACATTGATCACGAGTCAATATTCACAACATCAGCTTGTGATCCCGACAAAAGGTTTTCTATCACGACGACATTCACAATGTCATTTTGAAGTCTTCTCGACGATATTCATAATATCGTCTTGAAGCCTTCTTCGACATGCTCCATACAATATTCATAATATTCTGGAGCAGTCTTCCCGAACCAATTCTACTCCAAATAGTCATAGAATTGGTCATATCATTCACATCCAATATGAGCAAGGCCAACACAATCCTTTCTCCAAATTCTCCAAACGCACTTATGTGCGACCCTATAGGCTCATATCGTGTTGGCAGTGAGACTAACTATTTAATTACTTCCAGATCAACATAGAAACTCCAACAATAAGTGTGTAGACCAGAGATCTGGTCGTAACATATTCTGTCTAATCATTTGTTGAAGTGTGCCAAATTTTTACTAAGTATCTAAGAATATCGACGAGATGCAATATTTGGCTATTGGCACACCATGATTGGTTCTATATTTATAATATTTCCTCTAAATTATTGCCAAAACAGGTGCGCACCACTTTGCATTCTTATTATGTGCTATAATTAGAATCACTGTAGACATTAGGCCATAAATACATCATTAACCCAAGAGTCATCTATGCGACCTCTGTGGTTCCTTCTTCCCGCCGAAAAAGAATTTCTCTGCTCTCTGCACCTTGAATCACAAATGGCTCCCAAGACCAGTTCTTCTATCAAAATGAATATTGGTAGTGAACTCGTGCGCGATGGATTCAATAATGCTCAAGACAAAATCTAGAATGTAATCCTTCTACTCAGTGCATCAGGCCTGGAATTTGTTCGGTCAGAACCAACATCCATCTTGCTGAGGGAAGTTCAGGAATTCCTCCAGAATGCAGAAATCAGTTCTAAAGGAAGATACATCAAGACATATGTAGCTAGAAATGTGATGAGAGTAACTGCTCAATATGGATCCCTATACAGGATGAAAATGAATTCTCCTGGGAAATTGCTAGCTGACATAGTGGGAAAAGCCTTGCTGTGTAAACCTGGATGACATGATAGGATTTCCAAAGATATATTCAAGGTCATGACAACCATCATACTGACTAAGAAAATTGATTGGAGTTAGTTCATGTTTGAGAAGTTCAAGGCCTGCTTGAGTACCCCTAACCTTGGAAAATTATCTCCTTGTATCTATGGAAGAACCTAGCTTACAAGCTTGATGAGTCACTTGGGACTCCTCAATATTATCTGAAGAAGATCGACTACAAGTTTATAGAGAGGTGGGAGAAATCTTTCCCCATGTCTGGAAAGAACTAGGGTGAAAGCTCCAAGAAGAAAGGAAGGGAAAGAAAGGAAACAGTAGCAAGTTCTGACAGCCCTCCCAGTCATATTGAGGGGGGAGCAAACTGAGTAAACTGAGCAAACTGAGCTAGTGATCTCTGAGACTATAGTTCTATAAGATGTGGACACAACAACACCCATGGAGATGCCCAGGGTGGCTGATGGAGTAGAGAAGATTGATGAAGTAGAAAAGGTAGTTAAAGTTGAGGTGAGTCTCTCATGGAGAACTCAGCCCAAAACACTGAGATAGTTGAGGGGGAGTCTCTCTTGGAGAGCTCAACCCAAGAAACTGAAATAATTGAAGGGGAGTCTAAAGAAATTGAAGTAATTGAGGGAGAGTCTCAACTTGTGGGCTCTGCCCAGAATGCTGCTGATATAGATGATGTAGATAAAGTCATAGAGAAAGTTATTGGGCACATTACTGAAGATGTTGGCAAAGTGCTTGAACCTGTGATGAATGAGCCAGATGAAATAGTTTTCACTGTCCAAGAGATTGTTTTGTATAAAGGGAAGTCAGTTGTAACAGAGCTAGAACCTAAGAAGCAAACTCCCAAAGCTGACACCATTGACTGTATGTATAAGGATAATGAATCTGAGACAGATCCACCCATTACAGCAAGTGCTGGAGAGCCTAGCAACCACATTCCTGCAACCAGTGAAGAACTTCCTGGTTCTTAAATGGCTCAGATGAAAGCATTATTGGATGGTCAAACAAAACACTTTGAATATTATGTGAATAAGGCAGTTCCGGGAATGAGAAATGAGTTATCTGAGGAAATTGTATGACTCAAAGCTGAGATGCATCAATTGAATGCCCAGACCCTGAATTTCTTCATGAGGGCTTCTCCTGTTGAGGATCACACTACCCAACAACTAGAAGTGGCACTTGAAGGGCTTGTAGATATTGATGAAAATTGAAGGGTTGTTTGGATTTCAAATGCAACAAGGCTTGCCCTGAATCTACCCCTGATGAATTATGACTCAAAGCTTGAATATCATGAACCCCCCCCCCCCCCCCAGTAAAGCAATTCTCTGATAGTCCTCAGATTGTCGAATCCTCTCATAAAAGGAAAGTTGTAACACCTGAAGAAATGTTGGCCAGGAAGAAGAGGAGAGAGGAAATCCAAAAGGATCCCAGCTATGAAGAGTGGAGTCCAAAGTACAAGATTATAATATTGACTGCATGGAAACAATTTGGCAGCTTAAGTAATAATACATCAAGATATTATGGCTCTGTGAAATGGAACAAGCATGAACATAAGAGTTGAAAAGGAGGATTCACAAGAAGAACCATCCTAATGGACAACCTACTCCTCCTAGCTAGATATATTCCCAAGCATGTGAGCTACTTTGAAAGACAGAAGAGAAAAGCTATTGGAGATAGTGACTGATGGACAAGCAAAGCTGATGGAAATTAGACACTCTTGGGTTGATGATATATTTAAAATCTCTAATGTAAACATTATTATGAAACTAATATATAATGGAATGTTTACTTTATGCCTTGTGTCCAATTTGTTAATATTTATGCATGTGTCTATTGTTATATGAGGTTCCGACTTCTTCAAATAGGGGGAGATTGTTTGGAATATTGACCACAAGATTCTTGATTTGAAGAAGCCCTCGGGATAATAATAAACACATCATGTATTTGATGTATGTGTTAGTTTTGATGTGACATGTATAACTAAAGTGCATGACTAATGTAGGGTTAAGCTTATAGTCACTCAAACAATATTTTGCCTATATAATCCTTCATGGTGCAAAACACATGTTGACTTATGCCCTAACATTATATTAGACTTGTCATTAACAAGGAAAAATCACTTGGAAAAGGTTTGGAGATCATGCTGCAAAGTTAGCCAACAAGTTAGATTAAGCCTAAAATCTGCTAAGTCAAATATCGGCTAGATGACCTCACGACAAGATATCTATGTTGTCTAGACCATATCCATATATGCTAGATGATCTTACGACAAGATCTCTATGTCATCTAATCCATAACTATATCAACCAGACATTATTTATCTCTGAGTATTGACTAAGTCATTATCGTCTAGAAGACCTATATCGTCTAGAAGATGATCATATCGTCTACAAGACCAGTATCATCTGGAAGATGATTTTATCGTCTAGAAGACCTATATCGTCTGAAATATGATCATATTATCTAGAAGACCTATATCATCTAGAGGATGACCATATCGTCTAGACATGCAGATATCAACCTGAAAAGGGTGTCGACCTGAATAATGTTGTCTGGAACAGTATATCGGCCAAAAGATTTTCATATCGTCTAGACGCTGGAAGAAAGCCGCAAATCGCACAATAACTTCAATTCCATTTTGGAATTCGTTGTTTGTTGCGCCAATCAGGGAGTTTCTTGTGGAAAGCTTTAATTATTAAATCGCTCCTGATTCTAGTCATCAGTGGTTGATTTCCTATTAAAGCTTTAGGGTTTCTCAAATCAAAGAACTTTTTGAACTGAACAAGAGCGCAAAAATTCTTTTGGCGACTAACTTTTTCAATGAAAGAAATCCAAGTGTTGTTATAGTTCCTTCTCAGGAATTCATGCAGAACCTTCAAGAGCCTATTCGATCAAAGTTCTGATTCATCTTTCTACTCAAGTATTACTCAGCTAATCAAAACCTTTTTGAAGAACATTTCTCTGAGTAAGAAGCTTTTTCTGCAAGAAGTATTCTCGATCTAGATTTCATTTTCCAAGAAGATTCTTTCAAGGATCTGATCAAGGAAGAAGCTCTACTGTTGTGCTTCTACAGAAGACTCAAGACAATTCACTCTTTATTATTGATTCTAGTTTGTAATGTAAACATTCATTCTTTATGTTGTTACTGCAGGATCCTTTGGATCTCAGTTTTATTAGGATTCCAGTGGGAATCTGAGTGTATGATCCCTGGGATCTGAGGTAGGATCCTTAAGAAGATCTGAGTGTAGATCTCTGGGTGCAGGGATTTAGGTAGGGCTTTGGTAGCCTTAGTGTAGGTCTTTTGTGGTGAAGACTGAGGTTGGATCTCTATTGTGAGATCGAATTTTTGGAGGAGTTTTTCTTAGTCTAGCACATTGCTAGATATGTGGTGAGGAGAGAGGACTACCCAAGGAATTCTTGGGAAACCTCTATAAATCTCTTTGTGCTTTATGTGTGTTTTCTCTATTATCTTGGTAAAACTTATAAGAAACTAAAAAGTACCCATCACACATTTCACCCCCCCCCCCCCCCCCCCCCCCAAGGTGTGATCTAAGTGACCCATAGTAAAATAATATAAAGTCATCCATGATCGCCTTGATCACTACCGCATCATGAAACAGATTGGTTGTTTGAGTCAGGTCCTCCTTCTTGAATGTAAATATCCCCTGGAGTAGCGGGGCGAGGTAGGTTGAGGCTATTCCCTTTCATGGAGGCGTTTGAAGCTTACCATTTAGGATGATTATGATCCCGCGCCACCGTGAATGTAATTTATGTGCCCCAACTGGTAGACTCCCTCGACCTCCGCGCAATCATCTTCCTCACTATCCTGGTTTCCACCGCTTCCTTGCTCTATATTGCCGCACCTTTGGATGCTTGGGTCGACTTCTTCTTTTTCCTTCCCCTTTCCCTTTGCTGCAGCTGCTTCCTTGACATTGCCCGGGAGCAAATACTTCAGCTTCCCATCCCTTAGCAGCTTCTCCACCAAGTCACGGAGGACTCGACAGTTCTTTGTATCATGCTTGGTGTCTCGGTGGAACTTGCAGTAGAGGTCTTGATTCTTGCCTCTGAACCCTGCCTTCAGTAGTGCTGGAGGCCTGAAGTTAGGCTACTTCTGAAGTATCTCCACCACCTCATCTATTGGGATGCCAATGTCAGTATACTCTTCATGAGTATTGTCCTATTGGTTGGGGGAGGCTATCAGGAGGAAAGGGGGATTTTTGATGTTATTCTGCTGAGGGTGTGGAGGCTGCACCGACCTTTTTTGATGTAAGTGGCGGGGGCAATGCTGGGATCGCTACTGATAATTCCTCCCTCGCTGTCCTAGAGGCTGGAAATTTCGATAAGTCTTATTGATTTGCTGGGTTGCTATTTGAGGGCGACTAGAGACATGCTGAGGGCAACGGAACCCTAAATAAGAAAGATTTTCCACGAACTCTTCGTTGTTGCGCTCTCCCTCAACGAAGTGGTTTGCCCGCTCAATGAGTTCATCGTAGGTTCTCATCTTCCTCACGCAGCTTTCCAATTTGAAGAGTTCGGGCCTCAAACCATTGGTGAAGGCCACCCGGTACACCTGAGGATCCACGTCGGGAACCTCCATCATTAGTCCTTGGAAGCGGTCCAGGTACTGCCCTAAGGTTTTCTTCGGACCATACCGGATCTGAAATAGGATGTCCAGGTCAACTTTCCTCCGCTTTGACGTGGCAAACCTCTGCACAAACTCCTTTCGGAGCTCTCTGAAGGAACAAATTGAATTGGGTGAGAGACTATAGAACCACTCTCTTGCCTTGCCATCAAAAGTGGTGTCCATCAGCTTGCAACGGAGTCACTCAGAGAGCAGATGGAGAGATATGGTGGCGTCGAAGGCCTGCAGATGGTAAGTGGGATCTTCTTTTCCCGAGAAGTGGGAGAGATGAGGCTCCCTAAATCCATGAGGATCGGTCTCCTCTGCGATGGCGATGATGAAAGGAGAATAACTCCCCGTCCTGTCGACATGCTCTGAAGAACCGCTGGCGAGCGTGCTCACTATGGATGACCAACTGGGTGAGCAAACCGAGCAAATGGTTGAACTCTCTGCGAGTGACTGGCACGTCATCACGAGATTCGCCCTCCAACTGAGACGGCTCTAGGTGTCCTCCTGCCATCGGGTGATTTTGACGATTGCTTGATCTGAAGGTCGCTTGTCCAAACTATTGACACCAAAATTGTCACCAACTCTCCACACTCAGTGAACACTCTGGGGGAATGAGATAATGAGATCGATAACCGCAAGCAACTGCTTACTAACCCGTGGGACGAGGCGAATTGAGCACAGAAAAGCGAATGCCGCTAGCAACGGTGGGCACCAGATTGTCCCGCAGCGGTGAATGCCTCTCTTGCTGTGGGATTTTTATATTGCACAAAGGACTATTACAAGCTATTAAAAGAGTGCTGAAAGAAGAAGGAAACCAAATGACCGGCACTTGTGACCGCATCTACAATGAGGTAGATTCTGGACAAAGTTCTGTGTCCCTTCCAAGCACCCTTGGCCCTCTATTTATACTAGAGGTTAGGCTGCGTGGCTGGTGGGGGCAATGTTGTATTAAATGCTCTGCCGCTCAGGGAAACCAAAGTGTTGGTTGCGGAAGAGAAGAAAGAGGGCACGCGAGAATGATAGGCCATGACCGCAGACACCTGCTCGTCGAAAGGGGTCCATACGGACTCTGGAGAGTACCATCTGCGACTCCTCTAGGAGGCTGACCCTGCTAGCTGGAGGGCGCGGGCCCTATGACAAACAATCATGCATGCACCCTTGTTGTTATCCTGGAAAGAGTATGCGGGCACTCTGGAGGTGTCTGCCCTGGACTTCTGCTGAGAACACTCCCCTCTGGAATGTGACTGCGAATACACCTGGGGGCTTCTGAGACCGGCGGGTCGGACGCTAACCGAGGTCACAGGATTTGGGTTAACATTCTCTTTTGAGGAAGCTGGAGTTTTCTCCTTAGTTTCATTCTCATCTCTAGTCTTTAATAACATTTCATTTGACTTGAGCTTTCCAAGTAGTGCATATATAGAAATCTCTTTAGTGCATTTGTCTTCTCTAATGGCATTGATTCTAGAATCCTAAGAGCTTGGGATGCACATCAGGATTTTATCATTGATCTGAGTTAGAGAGATTTCTTTTTCTAGCCCTCTTAATTCACTAAATATTAGGCTGAATCTTTTGGACATGTTTACCACATATTCTTTTTGGCTCTTCTTAAAATTTTCAAATTGAGAGATCAAGAGAGAGATCTTATCCTTTTTTTCATCTGAACTGTCTTCTATAATTCTATTTAAGGAGTCCCAGATTTCTTTCGTAGATTGGAAGTCAACCTTCTGAAATATCTCATCAGACATAGTTGAGACTAAGATATTCATGGCTTTTGCATCACTATATTTATCCTTCTGTTCAACTTCTGTCTAGTCAACTTTAACCTAAGGGACAGTAAGTACCTTTTCATCTATATAAGTAGGAATTACAGGACCTACAATCATTGTGTCAAAAATTTCTTCATCAATTGAATTCATATATAATTAAATTCAAGATTTCCATAAATAGAATTTATCTAGATTGCACAAAGGAGGTCTTGTAGTTGCATATTCTATGAACTATGTAGAACACATGATTGTGTTTAATTATAATCTCACAAATAATTGTTAATACCATTGGATCTTGATTAATCAAGGTGTTAACCTTATAATGATTAACTTAGATCTGATATCAGTTGAATGGTGAGGATAAAGTGCTAAGAATTACTCTAGCAGGGAGGGGGATGAATATAGTTTTAAAGATTTTTGTTATTCCATAATCAATCTTAGTACATGCCACAATTAGTTATTATATTATCAACAGAAGAATTATAACACTTAGAATAATAAACTAAAAGCCATAGAGATTTATGCAATTAAAAGTCACAAAAGTTTTATTGAGGTTTCCCATAAGTGGGTACGTCCCCTCTTCTACCCGTTGGTCGGATATCCACTAGATAGTGTTGAGTCTTTTGATAAGGAAACTTTTAGAACAAATATAATGAACCTTTTGATAAGGTGATTCAAAACCAATCTAAATCCTTTAATAAGGGGATCTTAGGACCAATTGAGTCTTTAATAAAGAGACTCTTATAATAACTGAGTCTTTTGATAATGAGACTCTTAGAACCAACCAAGACCTTTGAATAGGAGACACTTAGAGCTAAATGTGAATCTTTGTAAGAGAGATTCTAAGAACTCTTTTCAGAAATGGCTAGTAGAAGAAACTTTTCCACAATGTAATCCTTCTTCAACAAAGCTCTGAAGGATTTGATTCTTTAAGCATTGTGTGGATTCTTGTATGCAGTAGCAACAGATAGAAATTCCTCTAGACATGCATAGAACGGATGGATTCAAAAGAGAGATGATTAATCCTATACCTTGAGAAATTTTGAGGAAGAAAATGAAGATCCTTTGAGAGAGAAGAGCCTTTGATCTGATAGAAGTGATATTGCTGGCAATGGTTCATGTCAAACTTCTTCTTAGAGAGAAGGAAGGACTCTAAATCTTAATCAACAGCTTATCCTTGTCTATTCATTTTTTCCTGTCGCAGAATAACTTTTGTTTTCAATTCGAAGAGATGAAGAAGATGATCGTTAGACTCTACGAAAAGATGAGTCTATCTTCAGACGAGTGAAGAAGAAGACAATATCAGAAAGATTCAATTTGAATCAATTTGAATCTATGGGATGAATTCTCTTAGTTTCATTGTTTGAAACTTTTCTATTTATAGACAACCTCTGAGTTGGCATTAACCTATTTAATTCTTGTTTCTTTGCAATTTCATTCCATTTATGGAATACCAATGGATAGATTTTATCTTTAATCACGTCCATAACTTGCTCGGGAAGTGATAGCAGAAGTCTGGAGAGAAGACGACGTTTTGTGACTAATGCATCGAATACTTTTTTACATTCGTCAAATTGTTGAGTAGAGAGATTTTGACGTAGGCTGAATAGCTTTACTCCGAGCAGTCTTTCTTTTAAGATGATCTCAACGTAAGTAGAAAACATTTTTTTCAATGTACGTGAAATACTTCATGACATATGAAGTGAACTTCTTGACGTGCATTAACTAATTCTCAAAGCATAAAAGCATAACATTGTTGAATTCTCTTCTTGAGTGTACACTGATTCTTCGGCAGCCTGTATCTATTTATAATTCATCATTTTACAATATAATGCTTTTTTATACATATAATGAGGTAATTCATAAATCACTCAAATTAATATTATATATCAAATTAAGAGGTTTTTCCCAACACTCCAGCCTCATCCACAGGGGCCCGTGCGAACTTCTGCTTCCTTGGAGAAGAAGTGCTCGCACCACCCACCTCATAGGCCTCCTCCCATCATCTCTCCAGGAGACGTCTCCTCTCACCCACTATCAAGATGTTCTTGAGAGACTGGAGCGGTTTCTCATCAGGGACCATTATGACAATTGAAAGGAAAAAATTCATGTCAGAATTGCGAGGTAAGTGTGTGTATTTGTTTGGCTAACTACCCATACTTACAATCTTCCACGGGGATATTCATTACTTCCTACACTAGCAGGATATAATAATTCGCATCCAAGGGCATGCGGTTGAGGAATCCCACTATCCGCCTCACCACTCCCCTTGGAGTCGGCAACTTGAAGGCATCCTCGCTCTGCGGGTCCAACAAGATAGAGAGACTACCAAACTCATCTTTAAAAAAGGCAAACCGGTCATACTAGCTATGAACTTTATTCAGGAGGTTGAGAACCCACATCATGTCAGAGCCGAAGTACATCTTCCCCCATGCTCTAGATCTTATGTAAAAGAGGTTGCGAAAAATGTCAGACTGAACTATATCTGCACCGTCCTGAAGTAAACTACAAATGAAATAATGGCTCAAACAACATTCAGTGACAGCTTGGTGGGGACTATGCCAAAGTAGTTCAAGATCTCAATGATCTCATGAAAGATTGAAAATCCCCACCCAGAGTCAAAGTGGTCGAACAGAACGACCAACTCTTCGCCATAAATTATTATTAACCTCTCATCAATCTTAGGTAACCACACCATGAAGAATGGGTCAATTGGGTGTCATTATAGGAAATTGTTGAATTCAAGTGATGAGATCGAGGGTATCTCATGCTTGTTGGATAGGAAGGTGACCACAAGATTTACTCGCTTAGACATCATCGTTACTAACCACACCAACTAGCTCATCATTCTCACACAGTTAAGGTGTGTAATGATCGTTAGGCACCTCCTATTTGTAAGCACTTTCCTGTCCTTAGCCTCGAAAGAAGAGGCGTCGGCAATTCAAGCTGGTGTAGTTACACATCTGTATTTGCCCCCGTACAGAGAGTCAGCCTGCAAAGAAATGTAAGAGATAATGAGCCAAGTGTTCGCATAGACCTCAAGCAGCCACCACAAGACAATATTCACAAAGTAATCCAAACAAGATAAAAAAAACAAGCAACACATACAAGGAATAAAAATAAGCGCGTGTCCGCGCACAATATATTATCGCAAATAGTTAATAAGTTTACAAGCCAATCAAATTAACGAAATTTTCTCGACTTCATTAGTTCTAATCGCGCAGAAGATCTCGCTCCACACCAATATAAGCCAAACCATCGACGAGATCGATGTACGCATTGTGTGCGACTTCCAGGCCCTTGTTTAGTTGCATGCTAATGGTATGAAGAAGCTGGACTTCTTTTTGCACCTGCAGCTCATAGGGAACACTCGACTCCACCAGAAGTGGCCGCAACCTCAACCTTGAAGTCGCACCCTCTTGTAAGACCTTCTGATTCAACAGATTAATCTCAGAAGTATGCACAACTATTTTGTCATTTTTAACCCTGTCACTCCTTTCCAAGTTACGAACTCTATCATTTGTGGTACACAACTCCCTTCGAAGTGGCTCCAACTCCTCGACTATTCTATCTGGCATTGTCATCCTAGGACCTACAAAAGTAATCGCAACAATGCGAAGTTAAGTTATATATATATAAGGCAAATCAAATGCATGGAAGGGCAGATATACCCATTATAACAGCCACCGGTACTTGTTCAAGGACTTGATCGTGTTCGCCGAAGTCGATAACATCAGCATCAGATACTTCATCAGGAGTCCACACAGGGCGTCTTTGCCGGTCGGGGTCGGTTCATTGGATGAATTGTTTTCACAATAACACACCCCACCTCCATCGCTCCTTCATCTGCATGTGGGTCAGAGGGCACTCACATGGAGCCGCTTCCACTAAGGGAGGGATGAATGTGGACTCGTTTATAAGTGTTGGAAGTGGATGTGAAGCCGGGAGCACCACCTCCTGCACCTGATCCATCATGCTCCCCTAAGATCTCTGCAACAACAACACTATATTGAGCCAAGGTGGCCACAACTCCAAGATCCGACACATTGGACACATCGGATCATAGTTATGACGTTAGGGTCTTCCCAATGTACATTTATGTACGAAGTGCCTTGATTGTCACTTGGCAACACATTTTACACATCATTAAACTTGTGATATAGTTTTTTACTTGTGTTAACAAAGTTGCATTTATCATGATATACTTGCATGTATGTTCACGCATAACGTATCACTTTATATTTGTACATGCATTAGTGCTGGATTAACTGCAAATTATCGGAGTGTGAGGGGTACTACTTAGAGGAAACTTGAGGTAGAACGTGAGAAAGTGGGAACACTGCACTGTCAACATTGGCTGGCTCATGCTTAATGATTTGAATACAGCCCCTCAAGTTAAAGTTGATGCTTGTTGCTTAAAGAAATGAACCAAGTGTTTTACTATCTTGTAATCCTCTACTGTTGTATTGCATGATGATGTGATGTCCATCATGTAAATTGATAATGAATAACTAAGATTTGTATATGGATTCTTGTATAGTGTGGATATTATCTTCTTATGAATGGTTGGGTGATATTATCATGAATTATGTAATTAATTAGATGTTTTTTGTTGTTCGTGTAATAGTAGTTGTACTTATAGTTGTTGTATCGTTTGTTGTCTCCTTTTGCTTCTAGCACATAAAACAATGAAACTGTCTCTTAACGCTTAGTTGCTGTAAAATAGATTCTTAGGGATGTTCAACGACGGGATTGCTTCTATGCTTTGATCATAAAGTGTCAAAGCTTCTTCGAATGGACTGGAACTGTAGGGTCACCCACATATACACGGAAGCTAATTATTGTGTTGACTTTTTAGGTAGTTTATTCATGTCTTTTGATTAGTGACACTATTTTGGACAGCTCTCATGCAGGATTAATGCCCCTAATACAAGATGATTTTGTGATAGTATTTAGACCTAAAGTATGCATATATAGGCGTGTAAGTGCTCCTTTTCACCAGAAAAAAAGAAAGAAAAAAGTAGGAAATAAAATTCAAATACTCTCATTAAGAAGAGAATACCATGATTACACAAGAGTGATGGTAAAATACTAGTGAAGAATGAAGATGCCGAGAGCTGAAACACTAATAATCTTATACTACATTTAAGTATATTTTGGCCCAAATAACATTAATGAATACATGTACATATATTAATACATGTGTCCTGATGGTAAAAACCAAATAGGTGGTGGCCAAGTATGGGTGGAATAATCTGTAAGAAATCGATCAAAAACACCAAGCTCCATGTCAAAGATGCCGACATCACGAGGATGATCTTTGTAATGCATGCAAAGATTATCAGGATAATCATCAGTAAAATATATGCAATTTCCTTTCAATCCAGGCACTTGTTCCGGAGATAAGGAAACAGAGTGATTGCTACCCAAGATCAAGCATCTCCCATTCAAATGATCTAGGCGTGTCGACGAAGGAAACGCCAAATCACCCTCTTCCCTCTGCATATTGATTTTGACGACCAAGAACTTAGCAGTGCAGATTGCTCGCAGATATTGGTCATTTATATGATCCCAGCTAGAAGTAGCATCCCAACTATAATTCTTACCACAATCTTCTCGACGCCTTTGTACGAGCAGAAGGTCTTCGGAGGAGAAAACCAAGTACATCTTGTGATGAAATGAATGACGATTACCCTTGGAGATTATCGTGACATGTTCGGGGTTGTCGGGGTGGAAAGCCAATACGGCCGCCGATTCCGTTACTGCATAGAACCTACCGTCGTTTGCGTTGTAGACGGCGTCGCTTAACTCAGCCTTCATCGAGGGAGGAATTGGGCAGAGGGTCCAAGCGCAGTCGCCCGGCTTGGCGAGTGCAAGCCTAACAGTGGTTAAGCCATATGCAACAAGAACAACGCCTGGAGGGCCGTTGTCAGATGAAGGAACAATCTTTCGGATGCAGAGATCACGAAACAACTTAATGGGATACGGAACGGGAGGTTGTTCGGCCTGATCATGATTGCTTGGATAATAAAAGCCGACCCAGGTGGAGATTGAGCTCTCGCGGACACACATTTTTTTGTATTCGGGGTCGGGGATGGCGATCAGGGAGGGGAGGCGTGCTTCCTCGCGAGTGAATGGGTTGAGGAGGCGGGGCTCCAGGGCCAGGTTTAGGGTAACAAGCCAGTTACCTTTGGAGCCGATGAAGCGGCGGTTACGAATTTCAGGGAGAGGGGAGACACGGTAGCAGCGGCGCTCCGGGAGGCTGAGGAAGGTGCAGGACTCTGACCTCTCGCCCTGCTCACTCGAGAGAAGAAGAAACGGGAAAGTGCGGGGTTTGAAAACGCTGCTCGGCTTTCTCAGCACCTGCGCCCACTGCCGGCAGACTCCACGGGCGCGGGCCACGTCCGGGAGAGCGACACGCCCAACTATGGAGACGATGAGTTCAGGCGGCAGATTCTCCCATCGGAAGCCTGACTCTTCCATCTTAAAAAACTTTATTTGGAGGCCGGCGGCTATCCAGAGGGATGAGCCACGACAACAATTTTCTCTTATCAAAACCTAACACCAGAATTCCCGCATCATAGATTCATAGTTAGCAACCTCTTCAGAAACTTTTGAGCCGCAGATTAACGCCAATTTACTAATAATAACTTAATATTATAAAATTGGTAAAAAAATGTAATAACTTTGAGATCAGGCTCTATTTCAGTATTTCTTTTAGGCGATTGTTATCCGCACTACGGTTTTGGCTATCCGCACTCTTTTTGTATGAGTTATTATGCGTATTTTAGAAGTATGTTGTACATGCATTTTTAGAAAAAGTGATCAACACTTTTCCTAAAAATGCACGCACAAGACGTATTATCGCTCTGATTGAAACATGGGTGTAACTATAGCGAATTTTTGGAAATACACCTTGTACATGCATTTTTAGGAAAAGTGTTCAACATGAAAGTTGTAGATCTTGACGAGATCTACAACTTTCGTGTTGAACACTTTTCCTAAAAATATATGTACAAGACGTATTTCCAAAAGACGCGTAATAACTCATTCAAAAAAGTGCGGATAGCCAAAACTGTAATGCCGATAACAAACGCCTCTTTTTTTGAAAGAAATTATTCTCTCGACTGGACTCTCTAAACAATTTGATTTTAGTCCTAATATCAATAAAGCTATAATAAACATATTTAATCATATAACTTTTTTTTTAAATAGCTCAGTTCTACAGTTGTCTTAAAGCACGGCTGCATATGTTTCTATCCTTCTTTCCTCGGCAGCCCTCCCTTTCTATCTCTAGCACATGATTGATCAGGAATCGCCATTACCAAAGGTCAATCGGGAAAGCAGCCACGGTGAGAACGCACCGCTCTTCTTTATGCTCTTTTTGAGACAGGTTATGCTGATGAAAAAGCTTTATTCCAAACACAAATGCTCTATTAGAATCGTTTGGTTGCGTAGATGTTAGAAAAATGTTTATCTTAAAACAGCTCATAAGTGGCTTTTTGAATAACAGGCGAGACCCAGCTTTCCGCTGCTCCAGACGCGCGTTCGACCTCCTAAATACGCGAATCCCTTCCGCTCGTCATTTCTCGCCTCTCGTTGACGAGCCCTCTCTAATCCCATTCTCGATCAACGATGAGCCCCCATCCAACTCCCTCTCGACGCCGACCTTCGCTCGATCTGACGAGCCCTCTCCAACGTCCTCTCGATGACAACGAGCCCTATCCAATTCTCTCTCGACGACGACCTCCGCTCAATCTGATGACAACAAGCCCTGGGTTCAAAGGGGTAAATTGATTTCTTCTTCTGGTGCTTCGATTTCTGCTTGGGTTTTTTCTGATTTTTTTGCTTGTGTTATGGATTCGATTTTATTTATTTCGTGTTGGGAAGTATCCGGCTCAATGCATCTGGTACTGTGTTCATCTTGCTCGAGTGGTAATTGTTGAATAATTTAGTATATGTTCGAGCGTGTCGAGATCGACTCGATAGTGACCCATGATTTTCGTGTCTGTCTAGGGCAAGACTCTACGCTAGAGGTACTATAAATAGTCATTCCAAACTTGATGAGTCATTGTAGAATACTTTGAGCAGAGCCAATCCCAACATTCTCAAAGTATTTGCGCTAGGGTTTCCGCTGCTCGCATTTTTCTTCCGCTTCCACCATCGCGATTTTCTTCCCGTCGTCGCTCCCGCGCGAGTTTTGGTTGCCGCTGTTAGATTGAGGAAGGGGAACAATGATTCATCGTTCCTGGTTGTTCTCCCCGCCGGTCGAAAGGGAGAAGGAGATCTTCCATCTTCGTTCCCGTCGCCGCCGCCAGGAAAAGGTCCTCCATCCCTTGCTCCCGCCATTGCAGGTTCGTTGCCGCCGCTGGAGGAGAACTTTCTCATGTTCTCTCCGATGCCGCCTGGAGGAGATCCATTCTCGCTCCCACCGCTGAAGATCCCGTCGTCGTCGTTGTAGATCTGCCATCATTGTCTCCAGATCTAGGTTTTCTGTAGTTCTCGTCGACAGACCTTCATCTGTGCTTAGTCTCGTCGACAAAGAGATTTTGTCGACTTGAGGTCTCACCGACAAGTGGCAGTTCTCGCCGACAAGCACCGATTCTAGTCGACAGTTTTTCTAAGTGCAAGTTCTCGTCGACAAAGAGACTTGTCGACTTGAAGTCTTGACGATATTTGACAGTGTTCTCGTCGACAAACAAGTTTTTCAACAGCTGGTCTCATCGACAAACTCTTTTGTCGACTGGAGGTCTCACTGACATTCTTTCTTGTCGACTGGTGGTCTCACTGATATTCAGTCCTATTGATTTGAGGTCTCGTCGATAAAAGACAGAACTCTCCGACAGCCTTCCTAAGTGCTATCTCTCATCGACAAGTGCTTGTTCTCAGCCAGCAGGAGGACTGGACTTAACTCTGGATTGGATCTGAAGTGAATTGGTTTCTCTCTACTCGGATCAGGTGACATTTTTCCATTTTTTTGTTTAAGTCCAAGATGTCAAAGTGAAACGCATACAACATTATCAAATTGTCGACCTTTGACGCCACTGACTACCACGGTTGGAAACTGCATGTCCAACTGGGAATGAAAGATCGTGAGATCTTCTACACCATTTTTAGTGATTTCGTCATGACTCGTGATGACATGGATGAATATCAGTGGAGGAAAAATGTGTATTTCTGCAGGGACTATCTTTTGAACCCGGTGAACCCTCGACTTGAAATAACCGACAGTGGTTTCAAGACCTCGAAAGAGATATGCGACCGCTTGAACACACACTTCCATAAGGAAGAGGGGCTATCAAAAACTCTCCTCGGAGAGAAGTTTTTCAACTTTAAGTTTAATATGAACTCATCAGTCACCTCTTAGCTTATAGAACTAGAAAATAAGTAGCTCAAGCTGGAAGACGAACAGTCTGATATGTCTGATAATCTTTTTATGAGTTTGATTATGCGCAAGCTACCACTTGAGTGGATCACCTTCAAGACTGAAATGCACAGACTGAAGGAGCGGATCGCAATAGATGAACTCAAAAGGTTCATCCATATTGAGGATCAAAATGCTGCTGGTCTTGGAGCAAGTTGGTCAAACCACACGGATTGCCAACTTCATTTCATGATCTGGCAAACCTCATCAAAAGCTACAGACACCTAATGGTGAAGCCTTTGCATAGTTACTAGCCAAAAAGCTCTTTTTCAAAAGGAAGAAGGGCAGGGCAAGTGCCGTAACTATGACAAGTGAGGCCATTGGGTCGTAGGATGCAAGGCTCCGAAGAAGAAGGAGGAAGCCCCCACGAAATGCTGCAAACATGTTGGTAGACATCTCTGATCCCAAGTCTTTTGTGGCTATGATTGAGAGTAGTCACCAAAGTGTGTCTTCTGAGTGGTGGCTGGATAGTGGTACTACTTGTCATGTGATAAATAATAAAGATCTTCTCACCGAGGTCACGGAGGTCAATGATAAAGTGGAGAACTACAATGGAGGAGAGATTGAGGTGACTCATGCTGGGATAGCAGAGCTGGTCCTCTATTCAGGTAAAACTTTAATTCTAAAGCATGTTAGAGTAGTTCATAGTTTAACTAAGAATATAATTTCAATGAGTTTGTTAAATAGGGCTGGAATTACTTTCACAACCTTCAACGGTAGAATAACTTTAATGGTTAATTCACACTACTTTAGTTGTGCATACTTGAACAATGGAGTGTATAGACTTAGCATAAACAACGATATCATTAACCAAGTTAGTTCAACTCTAGTTGATCTAAAGTTTTTACATAATAGATTTGGACATATGAACTACAGAAAATTGTGAGATCTAGCTAAAATTCATAACATCCCTTTAGATCTTTCTATTTGATTTGATAAGTGTAAAGTGTGTGCACAAACCAAGATCACTAGAAAACCTTTCAAGTCGATTTCTAGAAGCACACAACTTCTTGAATTGATATATTTCGACCTCTGTGATTTCAGGAGTCATATCACTAGAGGGGGAAGGAAGTTTCTTATTACACTCATAGGTGATTATTCCAGATATTATCATATGTATTTACTGAAATAAGAAAATAAAGTATTTGATACTTTTAAGATCTTCAAATCTCGTGTCAAAAATTAGTTAAATTTAAAGATCAAGAGATTTAGAAGTGATCGAGGAGGAGAATACACTGCGACTAGGTTCAAGAGATTTTGTACCTCTAAGGGTATAATACTTGAAACCATAGCTCCTTACTCACCCCAATCAAATGGTGTTGTTGAGCGAAAGAATAGAACTTTAATAGAAATGTTGAATTCTATGCTACTTACAGCTGGCCTGCCTAATTCCTTTTGGGGAGAAGTAGTTCCAAATGCAAATCATATTCTGAATAGATTGCCTCATTCTAAGCTCACTTCTACACCTTATGAGATGTGGCATAGTCATCCTTGTAGATTTAATACTCTAAAGACTTGGGGTTGTATTGCTTATGTTAGGATACAATACCTTAAGAGACCTAAGGTGGGACCTAAAACAATAACTTGTGTTTATCTAGGTAGTGCAGAAGATAGTGCAGCTGATCATTAATTTTCTAGATCTTTCCACTAATTCAGTGATAGAGTATAGAGATGTTGCATTCTTTGAAAATAAATTTGTCAAAGATCAAGGCTTAACCGTATCCGGGTCTACTGATATGATTTTAGAATCAACTGTAGAACCTAAAGTTGACCCTTCTGGCACTGCTCCCTAGCCTTTATAGGTTGAACTAATCCAGTTAGAGTGTCTACAAGAGATAGAATCTCTAAAAATTTTGGTAAAATTTTTATCACATATCACTTAGAGGATGATCCATTCTCCTAACAGGAAGCAATGCGATCTAGAGATTCCTTGATGTGGGCAGAAGCCATTGATGATGAAATGGACTCCCTACTATAGAACAACATTTGACATCTAGTTGACCTGCCTAATGGAGCTAAAGTCCTAGGATGCAAGTGGGTGTTGAAGAAGAAATTACATAGTGATGAGTTTATAGCCAGATAAAAAGCACGTTTAGTTGCTAAAGGTTATAGATAACATAGGGAATGGACTATTTTGATGTGTATTCACTTGTGTATTGTAACATCTCATTTCCTACTAGATCCCTTAACTTCAACTAGGGTGAGGCAAGTGGTGAGTGATGTGAGTTTGGGCTAGGTAGTAACCTTAGGACACATTGAGTTGAATGAACCCACTTGTGGTCTACTACAGGAGGCAGGTCAATTCAGGTCAAACTAGCTCAATGTGAACTCACACTTGCAAATTGACTCCACCAATAGAATAGAAGAAATTCGTCGATCGGAATCAATTTCGTCGAACCCAAGAAGGCATTCGTCGAACGAAGACTGGTCGAGCTGAAACTCGTAGTTCGTCGAACCCTGGAAGGCGTTCGTCGAACGCAGACTAGAAATTCGTCTAGCGCAGGCTGGTCGAGCTGAAGCTCGCCGTTCGTCGAACTCGGGATGAGTTCGTCGAACGCAGATTAGAAATTGTCAAACAGAGAAATAAACCAAGGGCTGTCGATTTCGTCGAACTGAAGCTCACCGTTCGTCGAACTCAGGATGAAATTTGTCGAACGCAGGCGTCAAATGCAGGAACTTATTCTTTCCCATAAGTTCTAGCCACTTAGACAGCCAAAAACCTTGATCCAAAGCCCATTCTGAGGCCCAAGTACCTAATGACCAGCCTTGCCCCCTATTTCCAACATGCAAAGGGGTAAGCATGGAATTTTCCCCAAATTCCATTAGAAAACAAGAGGAATTCGAGGAATGGAGGCCACTTGGCACTCCATTCCTCTGCCCAAAGCCATCCCTGACCTCCCCATCAATTCCCAGCCGTTTTTATGCTGACTAAGTGCCACTTGGCAGCTGGGAGGAGCAACCAAAGCTTGGCCGAGCCATGCTTTAGTGGGGCTTGCACTTAGAGCCCTCCTCCTCCCCATTTGAACTCACCAGCAGCTTCAGAAGGGTCTAAGCATTCGAACTAGTGTATTGGAGCAGAGGAAATGGTGTCGGATCGAGGAATTGAGTAGGATCGCTGGAGCTCGCCGCCACCATGCCGCGCCACCTCAATACTCACCGTCAACCCTACTTCAGGTCCGGTTTCTCCCCCTCTCCCTCTGTGCTAGTATCTAGGTCCATTTAGGAGAGAAATCAGGCTCAATTGAGCCCTATCCCATGTGAGCTTGAGGGAGAAAGCCCAAGTTTTCTCTTCCACTCGGGATCGCCGGAGGAGTCGACTCTGGTGGCCGTGTCGCCGCCTGGCGGTGGCCACCACCTCAACGGAGGTGGTGGCCGACAGTGGTAGGCCGTGGATGGCCAGGAAATCAAGGGGGAAGGTGGCATAGGTCGGGCAAATCCAGGCCGTCGGCTAGAGGTAGGAGACGAAATCCTGGCCCTTGATTTCAGATGTGATGATAAATGCAGACCATGATAAGTTAATTAAATGAAATAAATGTCATACTTTCTCTTGTATGTTCATGCTGAAATTTGAGGCCCTTAGTGGCCTTTTTAGGAAAAGTTGCCTGAGACAACTATTGTAGTCCTTGATGTCTACTTTCATTTGAAATTTAAATCAGATCATTTGGATCAGTGTAGGACCCACAACACTCACTATTGTAGTCCTTGATGTCACGACCCATCTCAACAAGTGCCAGAGCGCGCTTCGGGCGGGTCGTGACAGTTGGTATCAGAGCTAGGTTGAGCATCTATAGATAAAGTATTTTGCAATTATCAAATATTTTGAATCTTATTTTATAAATATTTGTACATGCATCAATTCTTCACGCACCTTGTCATTTTTTGTTGTTCGCGGCTGAGACACACACACACTCACTCATAAGCATGAGTAGTATGCACACGAATGTTAAGGGGTTATGGGCAAACTTAACATTTTTGTGCATATGAATTCCACTAGGATATACGCCGCTTGCGAATATTAAATGGTTATGGGCAGTTTAATATTTTCAAGTGCGTTGGCATTAGAGTCTTAATATGCATGACATGTTAAGTGATATGGGCGCTTAACATGGCATGTGTATCCATTCATTTGCATTCATATCATAAGCATTGCACAAGTGTCCAGCTAAGAACAACAATAATGATTGTACACGCATGATTTTACTA
The DNA here is from genome assembly GCA_033032865.1 of Dactylorhiza incarnata. NCBI lineage: Eukaryota > Viridiplantae > Streptophyta > Magnoliopsida > Asparagales > Orchidaceae > Dactylorhiza > Dactylorhiza incarnata. The sequence continues at coordinate 15,320,622 of JAWHQI010000028.1, forward strand.
CTTGCTTGACATAACACATGATTTCAATTTTGCACTTGCATGATCATTACCTAGAGTTGTCCAATGAAAATGCTGTAATTATCACATAATTTATGTACCTGATAGTAGGAAATGTGTTAGAATCTCTAGATTCAAATCTCTGATATTCGCAATCAGTGTTTCCTGTTCTGCTTGTCTATCGATCTCATCTGATTCTCCGGTATCTCCTTCTAGTTAGCTCTTAAGCGTCAGCATCGCAAGTAAGTTATCCCCTTCGTGCAAAGATTTTTCGCTCCCGAATTCTCGAGTCTTGCCTCTCAATTTTGAGCTATTTGAAGAAAACTCTGTGATCCCTGAAATCAATCCTACGCGTTCCTCCGAGCCCGCTAATGTTTGAATAATCCCCTCGAAAACTTGAATCTGATATGCGAAGCAAGTATCCGCAAACTTTCTCTTGATCTCGGTAAGCCTCCGCGCTTACTTTCATTTCTGTTTCAGCGTGTTCATAGTTAGCTTCTATGTCTTGACCTGCGAATCTTGTTTGGATTAAATGACATATGAATCTTCGCCATGAGAGGTCTCATTCAGGGAATCCGCATAAAGTTTCGGGACGAAACTTCCTAAGTATGGGAGATTGTAACAACCCTAATTTTCAAGGGATAATAATAATAAACAAATTATTATTATCCTTCTCTTATTATCTATCCGCACCCCGGCCCCCTCACTGAATAAATCCCGAGCAGCCCCCCTTTATTTCCCCAGCCGAGACCCCTTCTCCCGATATATTTTGCTCGGGCATCTAGGGTTCACAAATCTGGTGCGCATCTTCTAATCCAGCGCCGACTCCCGCGCCTCCCGTCTCCCTCTCCCGCACCCTTCTCCCGCACCCTTCTCCCGCGCGCAGAGCCGACGTCGCAAGTCGCCGCCTTCTGCTCTCCCTCAGGCCGTCGACGACGCCTCCTCGTTCCGGCGCCGCACCCGTGTCCATCTCCTCCTGCAGAGGTCGACGAAAGCTTCCCCTACTCTGGCCGACGATGACTCCTCCCTGCCATGGCCGCCTCCTCCTGCAGAGGTCGTCGGGACCTCCCTCCCCTAGCCGACGGTGGCCCTCCAGCAATCCCTATAACAGCCTTGTCTCCTCCTCAAGGCCGGTAGTCCTCCTCCTCCAAGAGGTCAGCAACCCTCCCTCTCCTCCAAGGGACTGGCAGCCCCCTTTTCTCCTCGTTTTGACCGGGGTTTTGCGAGAGGGACAACTAGGGTTTCCCTTCCCTCTCCTCCTTGGGCTCGGATTCGACTTCCTTGGGTAAGGAATTCCTCCTTCCCCTCCTATTTCAGATTTCCTTGCATTTGCTTGGAAAGTTTGCGCTCCAAATTCGGATATTTTGCGATTCAAGATTTTTGCTTGATTTATAACCGTCCAATTTCTAGGTTTTACCGCTCCCCGGCGTCGTTCGTCGCTCCAATTGGAGGGATCTCTTAAAAACCCTTCCGATTTAGGGTTTCCGTCACCCAAGCGCCGCCAAATCTCCGATTTTCTCGTGGTAGCCTCCATCTCCGCGTGGAAGCTCTTCTCCCCTCACTTTTGAGGGAGGTAAAAATCCGCTAAACTCTCGTTGTTTAATTTCTTTGTCGTAGGATGCATTTGTAGCGTAGTGAATTATGCTACATCGCTTTCGTTTTCCTTGAACAGGTTCGAAAATATGATTTCTGACTTTTGCTTGCGCCGCTTCGCCGCCGCCGTCAGCTTCAGCCTCATTTAAGGCAAGTAGAGATCATTCTCTCTTGCAAACATTGATCGTAGATTACCTTGTCTGCTCTCATGAATTTATGACTTCATTTTTGAATACATGTTTCGTCAACTAAATTTAGATCTTAAATGTCTAAATTGTCTGGTTAATAGATTGAGGTATCACACGATTGAAATAACACGAGCTGTGAAAAGTGAAATGATTATTTTTATTTGAGGATTAGTAGTTCTTTTGAGCATGAACATTAATTGGTATATTGACAAAGGTTAAGATTTCTTGCTAGCAAATAGATGAATCGTGTTTGATATGTAATGTTTGGGTCGTGTACACATGTTACTTAGACGATATTCGTGTCTTGGAATGGATTAACCTGAATGAATGCTTGGTATCCTAGAAAATGATATATAGTAATCTCATTACTCGTAAATACTTGAATCCGCAAGCTTCAAACTCTCTATCGAGTTCTCTGAGTCATCGAATCTTGTTTCTTATTCCTGTCTGGTTCCAAGACTTGGTTAAATAACGTTCTATAACTTGATTCCTCCCGTTTCACGTTTGTAAAATATACTATCGTATATCTGAATCAAAATTAGGTTACATGTCTTGATATGTTTGAATCACTCAATCATGAATTACTTCATTAATAACTTAAGTAAACAATGAAAGGTGGTGTTTAATCGATGCAACTCCTCGACTTGGGTTCCCTCTTGAATCCCTAACGGGAACAAATGACCGGTCATAGCAAGCATGAACTCCCTGGCTCAAGGGTGAGGGTTCGAAAGAGCCGCCCCTTAGAGGCTACGGGTAGAAATCCTGAATTTTCGATAAGACTTGCATCTGAATCTAAATCTGTCTGAATCACGAATCCTGTGCGTCAACCACAAACACCCACACTTTCACTTGTTATAACTTAAGTTATTACTTGATTATCTATGTATGCTATACTTCGGAGTAGTCTAATAACTCTAGATATTTCTGCTTGTCTCACTTGCTTGCCTGTTTTGTTAGCTCAGCTTCATGAAAAGCGGTACTCAAATATTCTGTTTCTTCTGCTCGTATTTTATTTTGCTTATTCTTGTGTATTTCAATGTTCTGAGGCTTTTCCTTCTTGTTTTGGATTTGCCTTAGTGTTCGTGCCTGCGCTGCCTGCTCTCTGAGGCCGTTCTGCGTCAAGTTTCAGGTTCTATATTTATGTTTCATTTCTTTTACTGTCAGACATATCTATTATGTAGTAATTACGATCAGCCATTTTCTCTTGTTTCATGGACAACTGCTAGGCTAAATATTATATGTACTAGAATTTATCATGCTTTGTATGCTCATTTATCTGCGATGAACACTGCACAAAAATCTGTTTCAAAACTTGTATCTTGAGCTTTTACTAAATGCATGTGCACCTGTTTCAGCTAGCATATTTTAAAGCTTCCGCAACAAAACAACCTGTTTCTACTCAAAAGTAACTATTTTTAAACTATTATTTTGTATCTCTGCTTGCACCTTAGCAGACATGGTTTTCCTTCCGCCCATGCCTGTGGCATCACGACCCGCCCGAAGCGCGCTCTGGCACTTGTTGAGACGGGTCGTGACACTTCAGGTCCGGTTTCTCCCCCTCTCCCTCTGTGCTAGTATCTAAGTCCATTTAGGAGAGAAATCAGGCTCAATTGAGCCCGATCCCATGTGAGCTTGAGGGAGAAAGCCCAAGTTTTCTCTTCCACTCGGGATCGCCGGAGGAGTCGACTCTGGTGGCCGTGTCGCCGCTTGGCGGTAGCCACCACCTCAACGGAGGTGGAGTTGGTGGCCGACAGTGGTAGGTCATGGATGGCCAGGAAATCAAGGGGGAAGGTGGCCTAGGTCGGGCAAATCCAGGACATCGGCTAGAGGTAGGAGACGAAATCCTGGCCCTTGATTTCAGATGTGATGATAAATGCAGACCATGATAAGTTAATTAAATGAAATAAATGTCATACTTTCTCTTGTATGTTCATGCTGAAATTTGAGGCCCTTAGTGGCCTTTTTAGGAAAAGTTGCCTGAGACAACTATTGTAGTCCTTGATGTCTACTTTCATTTGAAATTTAAATCAGATCATTTGGATCAGTGTAGGACCCACAACACTCACTTTAGTGAGGCTGGTCAAAATAGAAATCAGAAATTAGTTTGTGTATATATTCTAAAATATAGATCTGATGGACTTACAATTTTGGCCATGCATACATGTGCCATGTACCTAGCTTAGGTTTAAATATCAGATTTTTTTGGAGACAATTTTTCTATAGTTTTGTTCGGAACTTAGAAAATTAAATAAATGAAATAATTAGAGTTATATAACTCCAAATGACCTCAAACTTGGGTGTCATGCTTATTTAACCCACAGTGGGCAATGGTTAAAAATTGATAACATTTGGACCTCTGCATGTAGGGTATTTTCCACTTGCATGCCTCTACCCTAAAGCACAATGGTGTGCCAATAGCAAAAATGATATTTTGTGTAATTAGTCCAAATGGAATGGAATTAGTCTCTGAAATTTTGGTGATACATCCCTTATGTCAAAACACACCACCTCATGGAATATTAGGATTTTTGGGATCAAAAATCCCATAATTTGGATTAATGTGAATTAGGTCACATATTGTTATTCATGAAATTTTCATGTCAAATATCTTGTAGAAAACTATAGAACTCTGGAGAATCTATTGTTATGACATGCAAGACCTCTGTGAATTTTGGTAGAAAATTCAGAGACCCTTTTTCCCTGAGAAATTACAAAATTGCCCTTAGGCCACAAATTGGAATAATAGGATTTCTCTGAGCTATATGAATGAGATAATTGTGAAACTATGGGAGATAGTTATGAATACAATTACAAGCCTCTGGGATTTTTGATAGAATTTTTAGAGACATTTTTCATGTTGAAATACACTTTATTCATTTTGTCACACTTATTATACCATGATGTATATATGGTCTAAATTTGCTGGAAAAATTATGATCTTCTAGAATTAGTGTTTTTATATCAATATAGTGCTAATGTAATTTTTTTAGAATTTTAGGAAGTCAAAATCCAGTACTTGTAGTGTAAAGTTATTTTGTCATCCTTTTAATGATAAATAGAAATTATGGGATTAAATTTGCTGGAAAAATATGATCTTCTGGAATTGATGTTTAGATGTCATTATAGTTCCACTGTAATTTTCTCAGAATTTTAGGAAGCCAAAATCCAGTGCTTGTAGTGCAAAGTCATTTTGTCACCCCTTTAATGATAAATAGAAATTATGAGTCTAAATTGCTGGAAAAATATGTTCTTCTGGAATTAATGTTTTTTATGTCATTATAGTGCCACTGTAATTTTCTCAAAATTTTAGGAAGTCACAATCTTATACTTGATGTGTAAAGTTATATTTTCATTCATTTATTGAAAATTGGAAATCATGATCATACAACTGCTGGAAAATTATGAAATATTGAGAATCTTAATATTATGTCAAATATCACCTCTGGAAGAATATTTAGCAAGTTTGAACTCACTAGCATGATACCTCCTTTACTATTTAATTGATGAAAATCGATTAATGAATTTATATAGTGGTCAAAAGTATATGAGACATGCTTAGATTCTGATCCTCTCTTATTATATCCATCATGAACTTATGATAAAAATTAGAAGTCATTTGGAAGTGATTTGACCAAGGTTCCATCATAGGAATCTAAGTTAGTTATATGTCGCGGTCTGCGGATAATGAAAACTCAATATGATGATTAGGTCAACAAATCACATAGAAAATCAGTGAGATTTGGATTATAACAAGATATGAGTATAGACCACTTAGAGGATGAAGAACTACTAGAGTTGAGCACCATTCAAAAGAATGTTTGCTTAGGAGTAAGATGAAACATAAGGCGTGAAAACTCCTAAGTTATAAAGAGTAATAAGAGGGTGTAATACTTAGATCAGGGTAGCCACCAACAATTATAATTATCCTGGAAAGGGGTTGGGCATCATCCCATTTCATACCCTAGTACCTTGTGTAACATCCCCCAAACAGCTAGACCCCTAGAGTGGTTTTGTCATGACAAAACCCTAGGAAGCTTGAAGAGACCACTTGGCCTTAGGAAAGAAGGAGAAAACCACCTTGGTCTGCAAATAGCAATTTTCAGATATCAAGCCTAGGGTTGGACTTTAGGGCCCCACCTTGAACCTTGACCCCACCTTAGCATTCCTAACCCATTAGGGGTTCTCTTGGAGCACCAAGGACCCATTGGGGTCAAATAAAGAGGCCATCATGGGACTTGCAATTTGACCAATTTACCCTTGCCCTAATTTAGGTCAAAATGAGCTAATTTGCCCAAATTGGACCCAATCCACTTTGGCTAGGCCCAATTGGAGTAGCCCATTAGTCTAGGAGGCTGAGATTTACTCAAAGAGCCATCCAATTTCTGGAAATGGTGACTAGGAGAGAGAAATTGGGAGTTTTCCCCAATTTGAAGAGAGAGAAGGTGGCCATTAAAGGAGGATTAATGGCATTAAAGGAAAATTGATCCCTCATTCATTCCCCCACACCCTCCATTCATCTCCTCTGGCTGTTTCAAAAAGCTTAAGGGGTTTTCCAGCCCTCAAGGTGGCTGTTTTCAATGGATTTCACCATGGCCGAAATTTAGTTTTGATGACCATTAATGGTTTTCAATGTTGTAACCTCCCCCTCTCCTAATTGATCCCTTTAAAAGCTTCAGAGGACTGAGAGGAGTGGTTTTCCCCTTTTACTTGGAGAAATCGTGCAAAGGAGGCTCAGATCGACAATGAGCTCAAAGAGGGAGGTCGGCCATGGCTAATCAGAAATCGACAAGGAATCACCACTCCACACAGGTCTGGTTCTTCATCCCTCTCTCTGTGGATAGATCTCTGCAGTTTGCTTGCAAGGATTGGGACCAATTGGTCCCAAATCGGGTGGGCCAAAAGTTCCACCGTCAGAGCTTTAATTTCCGCCACTGAATCCTTGTTCCGGCCACTTCCGGCCGGCCAACCACCGCTAATCACCGGCCACCACCTCGACGAAGATGGTGGTGGCATTGGCCGGCCGGGGCGGCGCATAGGTGGCCGGGAAAATAAGGAGGAAGGCAGCCCAGGTCGGGGCAATCTCAGCCGTCGGCTGAAGGTAGAAGACGACCAGTAGTCGTCGGTTTGCTTCAGATCTGTGCAAGATCTTATATTAATGTTTACGGTTATATCATTTCATTCGTCGAACGAAATTGCGCGTTCGTCGAACGCAATCCTGTATTCGTCGAACGAAACCGGTTCGTCGATCGTGTTATAGCCTAGACTAGTCGGGCGCAGATTATATAAAAATTAGTTGAACGAAATAGTTTATTCGTCGAACGAAAGCTGGTCGGCTTTAGTCGAGCGCTGTTATTAGAATTCAGTCGAGCGCTGATATATTAAAATTAGTCGAACGAACAATTCGTCGAACGCAGATTTGCTCTGCTTTCGTCGAGCGTTGTGGAATTCGTCGAACGCAAAAGTGTTCAGCGTTCGTCGAGCGCTGTGTAATTTTCGTCGAGCGCCGATTTCAGTTATATAATTAAAGGTTTAATTATTTTCTGTCACACCTTTTTGCTGAAGTTTATTTTAAATATTAAAAATACCAGATCACCTCTGATTAAAAAGTGTCCAACACCAAAGTTGTATCCCTAGGTGTGTTATTTAATTCAAAATTAATTTCAGTCTAAAAGGAGTACTTTAGCTCCCTGTAGAGCCAAAATGGTGGGACTGGTCCCTAGGGTAGGACAGTCACTCTTTCCTTCATATATTTTTACTGGTAGTTGATATGGCCTTGATACTTTAAACCTAGGCTAGTTAAATACACCCACACAACATACTAAAAGACCGGATTTTTAGGAGAACCTTTTTCTAAGTTTTTTGAAATAATTTCATAAATCATCTATTAATTAATTAGCGGGTCAAATGACCTCCAATGGCCTCCAAATTTTGGTGGGTGCTTCTTAGGGTTATGTTATGACCTAGGTAACAATCTCAGCCTAATTGGGACTGCTTTGGTTGAGTAATTGGTTAACCCAAGTTAGGTCAAATTGGGTCATAGTTAGGGCATGGTGTTTATCTTGGAATTTTGTGGTCAAATCTCCTCACCATGAGATGGAACCTTGTCCACTAGTTTAGGATCACCTAAAGTACCCCCATGAGTGGTTTGGGGTGGTGTAGAGGTGGTTAAGCCCTAGAACACTAGTTTTAGCCCTAGGTGTGCATGTAGAACCTTGTGAAGGACATGTGGTCAAAAGTCCCTTGATGGTTATGAAACTTGGTGGATAGGTTCATAGGGTGTGAATAGGCACTGGGTAATTTTATAAGAATTTTAGGAGCAATTATTCCCTTTTTATTAGGTCATAATCCCTTTAGAGAAATTTCTTATAAGAGATGATTACAGGATCAAAAGGGCTTGAATGATGATGAAACTTTGGTAGTGTCTTTATAATCATGATATAGACCTCTGGTAATATTTGTGTATTTTATTAAATTATTTAATCAGTACTTCATTCACAAGGCACCTATTTTGATTTAGACTTAAGAAAAATAGATGAGGGTCCAAAACTCAGTGTTAAATTGTGCAAATTGGAAGAAAAATACATGAGGGTCCAAAACTCAGTGTTAAATTGTGCAAATTGGTGATAGGATATTTCAGAGCATTAGGAAGCTCTGTGAATTTTTGTAGAATTTTTGGAGACTTCAATCAGTAGTCTACTTCACAATTTATTTAATTTGAGGTTTTCTTAAAGTATTTACTTAAGTATGAAAATGATTCCCTTAAATCCTAAAACTTAGTCAGTAGCCTTTTCTGATGAATACAAGAGTTTGGTAATTTTCCCATAATTTTAGTGTTGATCTTTTTGGTGGTTCCTTCATAAAACTACAATTTTGGATAGATGATAAATAATTAAATTAGAGGACAATTTCTTACTGTAAAAATGTGATATGTTGTTTCTGATGTTATTTAGTCATCATATATTTATCATAATTTTTGGAGAACCATATCTTAAGATTTACTTACACTTCATGTTCATTTTCATACTTTGCAAATGATTGGAGAAATTAAAATAAATACTAATTAATTAGGGAAAAATATGATTCTCTGAATTTAGTCTTATAACATCACGATAGACCTCCAGTAAATAGCTTGTGTCAGTTGGATGAATATTTGGAGTACCTCTAGTTGTAGGCTTCATATAGTTAGCTTGGTCTGCGTTTAGTAAAACTGTGAAACTTAGGTTTTTAGTGGCCTACTAAGCGGAAATGGCATGTAGTTGGTGTACATGGTCAGGATGCAGAGATTGAGGTCACCAAAAAGGAGTTATGTATTAAGAGTGCTTGGTGAGTTAAGGGTAAGGTTGCGCTTGGGATTGACGAAGGATCGTCTTTTCCCTAGCGTGTCATAAAGCACTTAGGTTTAGCTCAAGTGAAATGATAAGAGGGGTGTTCTTATGGGTAGATACCAACAACACTAAGTGTCTTGAGAAAGGGAACTTTGGAGTGTCATCCCATTACAGTTCCTAGTACCATAGCGAGCCCCTTACAGGGTAACCCTCGGGAAATCCAAGATTAACCTTAAGTCGTAGGAGTAAGATGATGCTCAAGACTAACTAATAATACATTCACTCACACTCCGTTGTCACGGGAGTTTAGTTGGTTTGGTACCCTGGGTTGTAGGCTCGGTGGTGATTGGTGCGGATTATGGATCCGGTGAGTTGTGACTCAGTTTGGTTCTTGGTTGGGCAAGTTAAGCCCAGGTGGTTTATGTTTGGAGTGTGTAGATAGATAGTAGAAAATGTTGCATGTGCACGAAGGTGGTGGGTCTCCGGTATTGGACGGTCGTTCACACCGACGTCAGTACGTTGACTCGGCAAGTGTGGAATTTGCACTTAGCCATAAAAGTCTGGTGGTCCAGCCAGTAAGAGTACGCAGATGCTCCGCAGTTTTGCGTTGAGGCGTACGATAGATCTAGGTTAGGTAGTGTGAATACCAACCTAGAGGTGGGCGAGGCCCAACCCACCGCTTCTGTTTGTCACTACGGGAGTATCCTGGGAGTCTTGCTAGATCCAAAAAGGGGGAATTAATGGTCTATGCGCATAGAGTCGAAGTATGTGAGTTGCACTTGTATGAACATAGCATAAACTGCATATCTTGCATGTCATAGCATAAACATTGCATTTCAATCCCTACCCCTATCTTATAAGTCGATTATGGGACTTCTTATACGATAGGCCTTGCTAAATGACCCCTTGGTTTATAGGTTTGTATGGGCATTCCTATAAATCAATGGTTACTTTTATATTACTTTACCTTCCATTATATAGACTGCTTTACTGTTCTTTATTATGCTTTACTTACTACTTTATTTAAATATATACACCTGTGTAGTTGTAGAACATTTCCTGTAGACTAGCTTCCGTCACCTGTTATTATTTTACCCCTTGCTGTCCTCCGCTTCCTCCTCCCCATATGGTGCCTAGGAGCCATTGGGGGAGGGGTGGGGAATTGGCTGAGTCTAGTTTGACTGACGGTCGGTGGATCATATTATTTTAGGGGATCGAGGAGACGCAGTAGCACCAAAAGCCGGTGTAGATGGAGGCGGGCCAGTCTAGTACAGGAGCACAGGATTCAGGATTAGTGAGTGATTAGGAGTTAGCTTCTGCGAGTGATCTTATAGTGAGGATATGTACAGGGCATGAGCCCTTTATTCTTGTAACCCTTGTTATCTTTTTATTCAGTTTTTCATGTGGACATTTGTATATTTTTCATGTTGATTCTGTGGACTTGTCTTCTTTAATGCACTTTTCTTTGTGATCGATTTGGCCGGCAGGATCGGTGTTTTGTGGTGGTGACCTTCCCGAGTGAAGGTGTCACCGCAAAGCGGCGGTTCTGGGCCTAAGACCCGGTGTTTGGAAAGAAAAAAAATGGGGTCTTACACCTTGCGAGCCCTTCACCGGGTAGCCCTCGGGAAGTCCAGGATTCACCGTAAGCTTCTAAGTATAATAGTGATTAGACAAGAGTAGTCTAATTAGGTGAATTAAGAGACGTGGTAGACTTCATCCCGAGTTGGGATGGGAGATGGTATATCAGGACGGGTTAGTCCTGCGAGCTGGAGGCTCGGGTGATAGTTTTATTCAGGACGGGTTAGTCCTGCGAGCTGGAGGCTCGGATGATAGTTTTATTCAGGACGGGTTAGTCCTGCGAGCTGGAGGCTCGGGTGATAGTTTTATTCAGGACGTGTTAGTCCTGCGAGCTGGAGGCTCGGGTGGTGACAAATTGCATATGCATAGAAACTATTTAGTGGCGGGTCTTCGGTACGGTCCGGTCGACACACCGACGGCAGTACGTTGACTTAGGCGGGTGTGAGGTTGAGGGGACAGTAGGTTTTTTATACTGCGGTCTGGAGGACGATCCCCAACAGGACGCACACCCGGCCTTTAAGACTGGTAGGTTCCAGCAAAGAGTACGCAAGACTCTAGAGTGCACCTAGGACGTGTACAGAGGCGTATGGGAGGTCTAGGCTTGGTAGTGTGTATACCCGCCTAGGGGTGGAGATGCCCGCTCCACCGCTGCCGTAGCCACAACGGCGGTACCAGAGAGTTTAGCTAACTCCGAAAAGTAGGAACTAAAGGTCTGTGATCACAGAGTCGTGTGGGTGAGTTGCACTTGTATGAATCATATCATAGCATGCATATTATATCATACGTAAAGCTAGAACATTATTGCAGACCCTTATCATATAAATTAGTATGGGCTCTTTTATATGATAAGTTATATTTCCGGAAACCTTAACATATAAGTTTGTATGGGCATTCATATAAGATAAGGTACTCATGTGATGGTAGTGTAGAATTATTTATTTACTTGTTGTACTTGCGCGCACTGCTTATTACTTACTTCTTTTACTGCTCTTTACTGCTTGTTTATACTGTTATAGTAGTGCTTGCCTATTTATATATACTTGCTAGCCTAGATTTCCCTGTCACCTGCTTTTGTTTACTCCACTTTGTTGTCCTCCGCTTCTTCCTCCAGCTCGGTGCCTAGGAGTCGCGGGGGGAGGCGGGCACAAAATCGGCTTAGTCTTTATGACTACCGGTCAGTTGTGACCGTAGGTGCCCGAGGTGATGGAGCCCCAACTAGAAGAGGAGACAGGACCTGAGGAGCAGATGTCGCGCATTACTTCTACTACAAGACAGGTGTTTGAAGATTTGAGAGTTTGTTTAGCTTCCGCATAGAGATGTAGTGTGAGAGAGAGAGAGTTTTGTACTTTTCATTTGGTTATGTATTCGGGCTTAAGACCTTCTCTCTTTTGTACTCATGTTGGACTCTATTTAATTAAATAAAAAATTGTGATGTGGACTGTCTTTTTAGTTTTTAATATTCTATACTCTGTTGGACAAATGGTTGAATGATCCTACTAGCCGGCAGAATCGACGTCTTGCGGTGGCGACTAAACCGTGAGTTGGTGTCATCCGTAAGGCGGCGGTTCTGGGCATAAGATCCGGGTAACCCTCCCGGAAGGGGGGGGGGGAGGGGGGTCTTACATGTACCACCTATCGACTATATGAATTCTTCTTGCTTTAGTGTCTATTGAGAATTTTATAGTTCATCGGATGGATGTAAAGACAATCTTCTTAAATGGAGAGCTTAATGAAGAGATCTACTTGACACAACCTGAAAATTTTGTACATAAGGATCTAAAAGATAAAGTGTGCAAACATGACAAATCAATCTATGGGCTTAAACAAATGCCTAAGATGTGGCATATGAAATTTGACCAAGTGGCAAAGAGCATTGGATTTTAGTTCAGTCTCTTTGATAAATGCCTTTATCACCACTCGGTGTCAAATAAAACAGTCATCATATGTCTATATGTGGATGATGTTGAAACTAAGACTTGGCGCCAACGAGGAGATCGAACCCCTTAGAGGGGGCAGGTAGCACCTATTGATCCCGCGGAAGAAGCAGACAGGAGACTAGGAACTAAACACAGACTCTTGGCTACAACACAAAGGTCCCACCACACACCCGAAAGATCTTAGGGCGCTTTCCCTCCCAAGCCAAAGCTGAAGATGGCCACCTTGGAGAGCATGAGGAGCTAACCAAAGAACCTAGGGAGAAAGAAGTCAGAAATTGGAATCCTCTCCAAAGGTGCCCTTCATGGTCTATATATAGTTTTTCTAGTCTGATCTGCCAATAGCGCAACTCCGCCTTTTAGTTTTGTTATACGCACCCCAAACTGGTCTGCTAACAGACAAGTTCCGTTGTTCTAAAGGGATATGAGAAGACTACCCAGGGCATTCAGGTAATTTCCCCTCTGGGCGAGTGGCCCGTGAAGGCGTCATTCGCTCATCTTCCCGCGAGCCAAGCTCGCGAGAACTACTAGACAATTAATCTCCGAAGACCCTTCTTTCATCTTCTCTGCGAGCTGGGTCCGCTAGATCTTCCCTTGTGAGAACTACCTCACTCGCCTCGCCACTCTTGATAGGGCGAGACCTCACTCGCTTCATCGCGGCTAAATGCCTCCATAGATGCGGGCACACGCTTGCCTCGCACTCCCACCATACTCCTCACAAGGAATAAACTTGGCTCACCTTGCCCTCGCCCTCGCGACTTGTAAGACCCCATTTTTTTTTTTGCAAAAACCACCGGGTCTTAGGCCCAGAACCGCCGTTTTGTGGTGACACCTTCACTCTGGAAAAGTACATTAAAGAAGACAAGTCCACAGAATCAACATGAAAAATAAACGTCCACATGATATAACTGAATAAAAATAACAAAGGGTTACAATAATAAAAGGGCTCTTGCCCTGTACATCATCTCCTCACTACAAGATCACTAGCGGAAGCTAACTCCTAGGTAAAACTAAAGCTAATCGACACCGACACTGAAACCGGAGTACTCAGACTAGTCTGACCCATCCCTGCAGACTCTGTACTCCACTGGTGCTGCAACACTGGATGTTTCTTCTCTTTTGGCCTGCGGTCGCTGCCTCGCAATCCACGTCTACGTCTTCGCCTTCGTCAAATGGTCAAGTGGTCAAGTTGAGGCCCTAATGTTCAACCCTAAGCTTGGTCACTGGAAATTGCTATTTGCAGTCCAAGGCACTTTCAACCCTAACACTTGCCTAAACTAAAGGGATTTCTACACTACCAAGGCCTTGTCATGACACATTCACCTGGGGGGTCTAGCTGTTTGGGGGATGTTACACGACTCGCTTGCTTCGAGTCGGCGAGCACCTGCCTGATTCGCCTATGCCTGATTCTCCATTTTACCCTTTGGCGAACCCAGGGTTGTACACAATCCCCGCTCTTTGCGAGATTATTCTAAGCTCGCAAAGAAATATCTAACCCTCAGTGTTCGCCAGACGGTGCTGACCTGGCAGGAATCTTTGGTGGGGCCCATCCCTAGCGCTATAAATACCATCACTTCATGGGCAATGGGTAACCCTCTTCTCTTTCGTCTTCTCTCGCCCTCTAGCATTGTAGTCGCTGGCATGCCTCTTTTAGAGGAAGCTCAAGCTCGCCTGGACATGTACCGGGTGAACAAAACTTCATCAACCCTCCAACTCGCCCCCTGGCTCGCTCATCAGAGATCTTCAGCCTTTCCCAAAATAATGAAGGAAAAGGCAGTTCAGCGACATCTTTGGGGGAATAGGGCCTTGCTCCGAGATCTTTCGTCTGACAGCTGGCGAGATGGGCAGGTACCCGAGTTTTACAGATCGTTTCCCCTCATTATTGTGCTAACTCCACTTTCTTTTTTGTAGGTCGTGCTCCTGGGAGAAACCCTTGCAAGTGAGACCCCGGCAGGTACTAGCCTCCCCTCCCTTGGGGGAAACAACTTGTAGATCATGGATGTGGATGCAGATGATCTGTGTGTCCTCTCGCTATGACCTGGTGAGATCCTTGCTCTTCTTCCTGTCCATATTTCTTGACTGCTGAGTTTTCCTTGCGCCTTTGTTTATCTTGCAGAGAATCCCCCAGTGACCCCTGAGAAGCGCGCCACTCTGGTGGGCTCGCCGGTTCCTCCGAGCGAGATCATCCCTGTCTCGGGGTTCAGTCTCCCGGGCTAGCGGAGCCCTAGCGGCTCGCTCCTTGCCGAAAGCCACAACCTCGGCGTTGGCTCGCGCCTTGCTAAAATCCACAACCTCGGCACTGGCTCGTGCCTTGCCAAAATCCACAATGTTGATACCGTGCCGCACCCTCCTGGCCTAGGGAATTCCATCACGCCGTCCTTCACTGAGGCCTTCCAGGGACAATCGGGTTCTTCTCGCCAACGCCCCGATAAGGGGATCATATCCACGCCAGGTTGGTTGATGCTAGCGGTCTTTTGCGCCTCATTCTCGCCACTAACTTCTGTTTCATAGGTGTCTGCGAGAGCTTCCCCGCCTACCCAGACTTTGGGGAAGAGGAGATGTCGCCTCCGCCCTCACCGGACCAAATTGTCAAGTTCCTGGGGGATCCCCGCGATCCCGAGCTGATGAAGAGGCAGACCGCCGAGGTGCTCCAGAAGTACGGCTACCTGATGCGGGATTTATACAGCTAGGCATGGGAGGACAGGGCGGCCACCGAGGAACGACTCAACGATATTAAGGACAAATATGTGTGAGTCCTCGCTGTGTTGTAGCTAGATACCCGCGGTGAGGTCACCTCCCCGGGGGTGCACCTCTCGTAGGCGGAGGACCAAGTCCGCCTGCTGTAGTGCGAGATCTGCGCGGTTCGCGCTTATCATTATCTACGAGTACCGCCGAGCTCGGGGGTGCGGGGCCGAGGTCGATGGAGGTGGATCCAATATTGTTTCGTCTAGCGCCTCCTCCCCCCTCAGTGAATCTATAATGTACTCTTTCTTTTTAATTTGAACAATCTGCGAACAATACTATTTTCACTTAGCTTGGTACTTCGTGCCCGCCATTAGGCTTTTCTCTTTTGTAAATTTGTTGTGCTATTATTGCTTGTGCTATGTTCTCTAGTTATATTTTTCTCTTTATGCTTTTGCACATGATTTTCATGGGACTCGCCTTGCCTGCACCGCATTTGCTAGACCTATAGTGAGCTGGCCTTGAACTATCACTGCGAGTGGGTGAGGAAATGGGGTTGATTCAAGTGTCGACTCGCACTGCTCGGAGATTCCGCTAACCGCACCCCGGATACCTTGACTTTGCTAACCGCACCCCCCGACGCCTCGATTCCTCCCCGCTGCCTTTAACTTTTCTATAAATAGGCTTCGACTCTAGGGCTAACCACCACATTCATTACTCTTGATCCCTGTCTCTTTCGTTCTCGAGAACTCGCGCTGACTCTCTTGCTTTCGCTTTTTCTTGCTAAAAATGGGTGGTAATGGTGAGGCTGAGGGTCGGGCTAAATGCGCCTGGACATTTAGCGACCACTCCTTCTTTAACTGCTCGCTCACCGAGGGTAAGTACCACTCCGTAGTCGCAAACTACATCTCACCCGGATTCTCGACTCGCCAGCCGGCGAAGACCGATGCCATCAATGACATCTTCCCTGAGGAGCTCTCCATTCTGATGGCCCACTTCGACGATGGCCTGCGACTCCCCCTCTAGTCGGAGATCAGCCAGGTACTCACTCGCTCCTTTGCTTTCCTTTTTGTACTTGCATAAGAATCCTTTTTGTACTCGCATAAGAATTTCTTTCGAACCGTTTCCACGCACTCTCCAGTTGTTCAAATACTTCGGCATGATCCCAGGTCGGATGACCCCGAAATCGATCGTTGTTATGGTGGCCTTCGCCTGCTACATGATGGAAGAGCGAATCTAGTTCATCTTGGCGGTTTTCTGTAAGCTTTTTTCTTTCCGGGCGAACAAGGACGGAACCGCCTTCTTCGCGAGCAACCACGCCAAGGTCCATGAGACGGTCAACAAGAGCCACTATTGGCCACAAAAGTTTATGCTTGTGAAGGGGACCTTTGGCAACGTCCCCTTCTCGCCTATCCAGCACGATGAGGCAACCTACCGCCCACCTACACTCGGCGGCCCTGAAGTCGAGCTCTTCAAGTACATGTCGACAAACTTCGAGGTCACTTACCTTTGGAGGAATGTCGACTCACTAGCCCCTGTGCCGCTCGGAGCAGGTTTGACTCGCACCCGCTCTTTACCTCACCTTCCGCACCTACTTTTTTTACTAACTTCTGTCAATTACCACTCGCAAGGGAGCGATATTTGCCGCTTCACCCGCCCTATGCAAGGGTCGAGGACATCTCCCCCAGCCTCATGCTTGCGTCTTCTGCTGTCGAGGTGTTTCGGACGATCCCCAGCACCTTTGCGTCCTCCAAGAAGTGGCCCGTGCCCGCGAGCCATGGGACATCTACCATGCCGCCACCGCCCAAGAAGAAGGCTTTAATGGTGGCTAAGGAAAAAGGGGTCCTGGGGGCTCGTACTCAACGAAGGAGACCACCCAGGTCGCGGATGAGCCCGCTGGTACATCGGGCGCGCCCAAGCCGGCGGGCCATCGCAACTTTTGTCTTGACACAAAGCACCGAGATGAGGCCGATGAGCCTCTGCTGGACTGGAACCCCGAGGCGAACAGGGCCTCCATATCTACCCTCCTCCCCTCTTGGGTGGAGCAGGAGACTATCGGCGGCGAGGCCTTCTCCATCTCCTTCGGGCTTTACGGTCGGGTGGATGCTGAGGACTTCGATGATCTGAAGTTCCGGGCACTCGCTCATGAGAGTGCGCGAGCCCAGCTCCGCGCCCTGGAGCTCGCCCATATGATGAGCTGTTGGTGCCTCCAGGTGGAGAGGAACTCCGAAGAGCTCAAGTGAGAGCTGAAGGCTGCGACCGAGGAGGTTGCTAGCCTTAAGGAGCAGCAGGAAGTTTTCAAGGGCCTCCTTGCTAGCCTCATGGACGGGTTGGTGAGTAATCGCCTGTCCTCCTCTCCATTCATTTTTCTTACAAATTTATCTTTCGCAGGATGCCGAGATCGCGAGCCAACTTCTCGCTCCCACTTCAGAGCTCGAGAAGGTGATTGCCGGGATGAAGGCCCAAAACCACGAGCTGGCCCGAGCCGCCTTTCCTCCGCCTCCTCCTAGCCCCATGACTCTGAGGAACGAGTAGTGTGAGTGAGAGGAGATGATGCAGCAGTCCGCGATCAGTGCAGCGAGACATATCTTCTGCACCTTGAAGGGGGCGAAGCTTCTCTCTGCCGAGGCGGCGTAGCTAACCGTAGAGGAGGTGGTCCCGGGGATGTTCACGCCGATATTAGAGCCCGAAGACAGTAGGAGTGAGCGGTCTGAGGATGGCCCTCAGGATTAAATGCATTTCTTTCTTTTTTCTTAACTTATTTTTGGGCTGGCGAGAACGCCG
This sequence comes from Dactylorhiza incarnata, assembly GCA_033032865.1. Lineage (NCBI taxonomy): Eukaryota > Viridiplantae > Streptophyta > Magnoliopsida > Asparagales > Orchidaceae > Dactylorhiza > Dactylorhiza incarnata. Next base: position 15,338,703 of record JAWHQI010000028.1, read on the forward strand.
CAAAATCTGTAATATCACTTTATGAAATGGAATGAAAGTTGTTCTTTGCTTTCTATTATTTTCTCTTTGCTTTTATCCACCTCGCCTCAGCGTACTCGCGTACTTCTCATGTGTTAGTCCTCACATGCCTCTCGCTCACTGACACTCAAAAGCCTCTTGCTGATTGGCACTTGCTAGGCTCGCGCAAACTGGACCTCGTGGATACTTCGCATATTTAGAATTTTCTAGGCCTGCGCAGATTAGAACTCGCGAACCATTCGCATATTGAAACTTGCCAGGCCTACATAGATTAGAACTCGCAAACCATTCACATATTGAAACTCGCCAGGCCTGCATAGATTAGAACTCGCAAACCATTTGCCTATTGACACTCGCCAGGCCTGCATAGATTAGAACTCACGAACCATTCGCATATTGAAACTCGTCAGGCCTGCATAAATTAGAACTCGCGAACCATTTGCATATTGAAACTTGCCAGGCCTACATAGATTAGAACTCACGAACCATTCACATATTGAAACTCGTTAGGCCTGCATAGATTAGAACTCGCGAACCATTCACATATTGAAACTCGCCAGGCCTGCATAGATTTAGATCTCACGAAGCATTTGCATATTGAAACTCGTCAGGCCTGCATAGATTCGAACTTGCGAACCATTTGCATATTGAAACTCGCCACGCCTGCATAGATTAGAACTCGCGAACCATTCGCATATTGAAACTCGCCAGGCCTGCATAGATTAGAACTCGTGAACCATACACGTACTGAAACATGCCAGGCCTGCATAGATTAGAACTCGCGAACCATTCACATATTGAAACTCATCGGGCCTTCATAGATTATAACTCGCAAACCATTTGCATATTGAAACTCGCCAGGCCTGCATATATTAGAACTCGCGAACCATTCACATATTGAAACTCGCCAGGCCTGCATAAATTTAGAACTCGCGAACCATTTGCATATTGAAACTCGCTAGGCATGCATAGATTAGAACTCACGAACCATTCGCATATTGAAACTCGCCAGGCCTGCATAGATTAGAACTCGCGAATAATTCACATATTGAAACTCGCCATGCCTGCATAGATTAGAACTTGCGAACAATTCGCCTATTGAAACTCGCCAGGCCTGCATAGATTAGAACTCACAAACCATTCACATATTGAAACTTGCCAGGCCTGCATAGATTAGAACTCGTGAACCATTGTATATTGAAACTCGCCAGGCCTGCATAGAACTCGCGAACTATTCACATATTGAAACTCGCCAGGCCTGCATATATTAGAACTCGCAAACCCTTAGGCGCCCCTTTACTGTCTTGCCATCCGATGCCTTCTGTCGACCTCAGTAACTAACAGAATCCCCTACCAACTGGGTGAGAGCCTTATAGCAGCATTCTCCTGGTTATGTCACAACTCTTACCTTTACCTTTCCAGCCTCTCCGCGAGATTGACCCGACCCACCGGCTAATGAGAGCCCTGCAGCGGAATCATCCGGGGCAATCTAGCATAAAACTTTCACTTGTCAGCCTCTCTGCGAGATCGACCTGACCCACCGTCTAATGAGAGCCCGACAGTGAAATCATCCGGGGTAATCCAACATATAACTTTCACTTGCCAACCTCTCCGCGAGATTGACCTGACCCACCGACTAATGAGAGCCCGACAACAGAATCATCCGGGGTAATCCAGCATAAAACTTTCACTTGCTAGCCTCTCTTTGAGATTGACCTGACCCACCGACTAATGAGAGCCCGGCAGCGGAATCAACCGGGGCAATCCAGTATAAAACTTTTACTTGCCAGCCTCTCCATGAGATCGACCTGACCCACCAGCTAATGAGAGCCCAGCATCGGAATCATCCGGGGCAATCCAGCATAAAACTTTCGCTTGCTAGCCTCTCTGCGAGATCGACCTAACCCACCGGCTAATGAGTGCCCGGCAGCGGAATCCTCTGGGGCAATCCTACACAAACATATCGTGTCGACTTGTGATTAGAAGAGAACACAATATAAACTTATAATAAGTCCACATGAAAGTTTTAAGTGTAGAAACATTTTTGGTCATCCCTGCTCCAAGCTCGGCTGAGAGGTATCACTTCCACATCCCAAAGGTGGTACCCCCCTGAATTGAGCACTACATCTATAATATAAGACCCCTTCCAATTGGGATTGAGCTTTCCCACCGCGGCTCCCCTTCCGGCCGCATCGACCTTTTTCAGGACCAAGTCCCCTTTCTCAAATTGCTTCACCAAGATGTGCTTGTTGAAGTACTGAGCCATCCGCCACTTGACCTCCTCCTGCCTGATGGTGGATAGGTCTCGGAGCTCTTCCACTAGGTCCAAGGATAGTCTTTTCTCTGCTTCATTTTCCACCCGCCATTCCTCATCACCCTGAGTGACTTTACCTCTAACTCGATCGAGAGGATGACCTCAAACCCATATGAGAGCTTGAACGAATTCTCACATGTGGCCGTGTTTGGTGTGGTTCTCAAGGCCCAGAGGACCGAGGGTAACTGCTCTACCCAATTTTCCCTAGGGTTCTCGGCCTTCTTCTTCAACAAGTTCACGATTACCTTGTTCACCGCTTCCACCTACACATTGCTCCTCGGGTGGTGGACCAATGCAAAATGGAGGTCTATGCCCAGCTGGGTGTAGAAGTTGACAAACTCATCGCTAGCAAATTGACGCCCATTGTCTGTGACGATGGTAGTGGGAGACCATGTCGATAGATTATCTCCCGCCGTATGAAATTTCTAACTACCTGAGAAGTTACTTTCGCTAACGCTTTCACCTTTAGCCACTTGGAGAAGTAATCGATCATCACTAGCAGAAACTTCCTTGGCCGCTTGCCTGGGGGAAGGTGTTGGATCTGTAGGCGCCTTTAGAAGGGGGGGGGGGGTGAATAAGGGATTTAAAAACGTATGTTTTATTTTGAAATACTTGAAAATCAAAGATATCAAAATAGTGCAAAACCAAAACAAATCAAGTGAAATAAAATAGAGACATGATTTTATTAATATGAAATATAAGATTACAAAACTTGATTTCTTATAACGCTAGAAATCGAAGGCGAATAATTAAATGTCTTTTTTGTTTTCTATCCTGAATCGTATCCTCACAAACTGATGGCTTTTGCTTATCCTTCCCCGGATATGGCCTCAAGCCACTCTAGCCTTTTTATCCCCAGAAAAGGACTCGATCACCCCTTAGATCTACTCCCTAGACCTATTCGCCAACACGAGATGAATTTCTCCCTAAGTCCTACCCAGACCTAGTCGCAAACATGAGACGAATTTACTACACGATTACAATAATAAAGAGATGAAAATAACAACAACAGTATTAAATTCCCTCTTGAAGAACTTTTGAAGTTGGAGACAAAAGACTGCTATAGAATAAGCGTGATTGAAGCAATCGTCGGTCAGATATAGCGTGAAGAAATCTTCCTTCAGAAACTCACAGAACTTTGGGTGGGAGATCAATTCTCGGCAGAATAGGGCTCTAGAATTTTGGCACTCGACCTCTCTCAAAATTGTCAACTCAAAATGAGAGAAGTGGACTCCTTTTATAGGAGAGAGTGCTAGCGCCTGCGCTAACGATACCACTGCGCTATCCTGGATTAGGAATTATTCTGCGCATGCGTATCTTTCATTACACGGCAACCCTCCGACATTCCTCAGGTGCGTCGCGCTACTGCCTGCGCTAGCCTCTACTGTTGAAATTTGTTGAAGTGGAGTGGAAAGGAGTCCGGTCGGTCTGAAGGCTGGAGACCGCAGAGACCGCGCGATCTGCGCTGGTGCTCTGGCGGTTTGGTTCTGGCGATCTGGTGTGATCGGCCAGCTTGCTTCTTGGGTTTGGTCACTGGTTCTGGCGACCTGTTGCGGGTTGTTTCCGGTCTTGTTCTAGTCGGTTTGTTCCTGGCTAACTGCTGTGACCGGGCGGCTTGGTTGTGTTGTTCTAGCGACTTGGTTCAAGTCGGCCAGTTGCTTCTCTGTGTTGGCGATCTCAGGAAGGGTGATCGTTGTGTTCGCACGGCTTGTGCGCGGCTTGCTGTCTTCGGTCTTGGACTGAATTTTTTTCAAATGCTGTGTTCGCGCGGTCTATCTTTTGAGACCGTTCACGATCTGATGGGTGGTGACTGTATCCCGGTTTGTGCGGTGACGACATCCGTCCACCCGCCTATAAATAGGGGTGCATGGCCCGTCATTCCCAACAAGAACTGTAAGAACCAGAGCCCGGATTGTCTCTTGCGGTCTCAAGTTCGAGTTCGCGCGACTTGGATGCGAGTTAACCTTTGTTGTGTTCGCAGGTTTGCGGTCAGCAGGGTGCGGTCTCCTTCCTTGGTGATTTCCGGTGGCTTGAATAAACAGTTCGTCTGCGGTCTGCCAGCGAACTGGGTTATTGTGTTCTTGTGCTGTTTGCAGCGGACTCAGTGATCAGGAGACCTTCAGCGGTTAGGCGGTCTGAGTTGCGGTCTGGCAACAGCTTCAGTTCTTTGTTCCAATAAGCTTCAGTTCGTGCGGTCTGGGATTGCGGTCTGGCAACAGCTTCAGTTCTTTGTTCCAATAAGCTTCAGTTCGTGCGGTCTGGGATTGCGGTCTGGCAGTGCAGTTTGTCTGCTTCTATTCGCGCGGTCTCAAGGTGTTTCTGCGGTCTGACTGTGCAAGCGGTCTGGGAGTACAGCAGAACAAGCCGGGCGACCTGAGCCTTTGTTGCAGTCCGAGCGGTCTCTTTCTAGCAGACCGCTGGTTTCTGTTTTTTGATGTGTTTGTTCTTCTCATCTCCGTGATTCTTATGAATCATGTCTCGCCATGTATGTCTCGCATTGTAAAGCAGTTCTATTTCAATAAAGATTTCTTGTATTGTTGTTTTGGCATTGTGGTTGTTTGGCTATAACTCTTGTTGATACAACTCCTGCTTACTCCTAAACGGTTCAATCAAAAATTTTAACATGGTATCAGAGGGAGGTTGCTGGAGTGGGTAAGCAGTGATCAACTAGAGTTGCCATCGTCTTTGCGAAGAAGAGACCACATTGGTTGTCATGGAAGGCGGATTCGCAAGAGGTCTTGGTAATGAACTCCTCACATCGACTAACTTTAAAAAGTGGAAGTCATGTATGGAGAGTTACTTGCTTGGCGAGGATCTATGGGAGGTAGTTGGCGGAGAAGACACACAAGAGGTGTTTCTAGTAGGAGATAATATGGCAGAGGTGAGACTTTGGAGGAGGTTGAATGCTAAGGCAGAGTTCACTCTCAAAAGGGCTATCTCACCGGAGCTGTTTGATCATATTATCGGATGTAAGTCTGCTGCTGAGATTTGGACATCCTTGGATGGATTGTTCAATAAGAAGAATGTAGCGAGGCTACAATTTCTTGAAAATGAGTTGGCGAGAGCCTCTCAAGGCGATCTTTCTATTTCTACCTTCTTCCTTAAGATGAAGAACCTCACGACAGAGATTTCTGCTTTGGACCCTGATGAGCCAATCTCTGAGGCAAAGCTGAAGAGGCATATCATCCGCGGATTGCGGAAGGAGTATCTTGCTTTTGTAACTTCAGTTCAGGGTTGGGCAAATCAGACGTCGCTGTTGGAGCTGGAGAACCTTCTTGCTTCGCAAGAAAGTTTAGCAAGACAGATGGCGGGGGTTTCTATTTCCGGGGGAGAGAGTGATGTGATGTTCTCTGAGAAGAGGAAAAAGAAGTGGGAAAAGAAGAAGCCGGGTCATGATGGACCCTCTACTTCAGGTCAGCAAGATAGGGGCTATGCTCCTAAATCTGATGGGAAGAAGAAAGGAGAGGGAGCGAGGTGCTTTAGATGCAACAAGACCGGGCATTTCAAGAAAGATTGTCGGGTGAATCTTCAGCCAGGACATGCAGTGGAGAAGGAGATGCCAAAGTCTGATGAAGTTGGATGGGGAGGAGCCTTTGTGTCTAATATAACGGCGATGCCCGTTAAGTCCTTGGCTTCCATCAACTATGAAGAAGACTGGATTGTTGATTCAGGGTGTGGACATCTTCTCACCGGGGATGGATCAAAGTTCTCTTCTTTGGCACCTTACTCAGGTAACAATGCTATCATAACGGCTGATAATACTATTCATCCAGTAGAGCACGAAGGAGTCGTCTCTCTGAGCAGTAATAAGGGTCCACTCACGTTGAGGAGTGTTTATCACGTGCCTGGTATGAAGAAGAATCTCTTCTCTGTGACCAATGCGGTCGATGCCGGTTATCACGTTCTGTTTGGCCCAACAGAAGTGAAGTTTCTCAAAACTCAACCAGAAATAAAGGGAGAAGTTATTCATGTCGGCAAGCGGGTGAAGGACTTGTTCGTTTTATCGACAAGTACCTATGTTGATAAGATGAGGACAAATGATAGTGCTGTCATCTGGCATGAAAGGTTGGGGCACGTAGGCATGGACAAATTGAAGGCTATGGCGGTAAGGGGTCTTGTCAATGGCTTGCCTAGCTTGTCCTCCTATGGAGACGGTCATGTCTGCGAAGGATGTCAGTTTGGTAAGTCTCATCGACTTCCATTCGACAAATCGCAAACAAGGTGCAAAGCACCATTGGAATGCATCCACGGTGATTTGATGGGACCAACTGCCACCCCAAGCCTTGGAGGCAATAGATATATGTTGGTGTTGATTGACGATTACACCAGATATGTCTGGGTGTTTTTCTTGAAAGAAAAGTCAGAAGCCTTTGCAAGGTTTGTGGAGTTCAAGGAGCTGGTGGAAGGTCGTTTAGGCCTGCGGGTGAAAAAATTGAGAACTGACAATGGTGGGGAGTTCACTTCTGGCGAGTTCTCAAGTTTTTGCAGGAAACACGGCGTTCGGAGAGAGCTCACTTGTGCCCATACTCCACAGCAGAATGGCGTTGCCGAAAGGAAGATCCGTCATCTGACGGAAACTTGCAAATGCTGGCTTCATGCCAAGAATATCCCAAAGTCCTTCCGGGCGGAGGGAATGTCTTGTGCAGCTTATGTCATCAACAGATTGCCTTTAAGTCCTATCAACATGAAGACCCCTCACGAACTAATGTTCAAGGAGAAGCCGAGTGTTGCTCACCTTCGGGTGTTCGGGTCAACCTGCTATGTGCATATTCCTGATGCTCTTCGAACAAAGCTAGATGCGAAAGCAAGGAAGCTAGTCTTTGTTGGGTATGATGAGCGGAAGAAGGGATGGAGATGCATGGATCCTGAGACACGGAGGTCAATTGTTTCTCGGGATGTGGTGTTCGATGAAGTGACTTCCTACAAGGGGAGTTCAGGAGTTGAACTACCAGAGAGCAGGATTGATGAAGGAGGAAAAGCTGCGGGAAGTCTTCAAGTGGAGCTTCCTGTTTCACTAGGAGCTCCAGTTGTGTCAAGCTCTGAGATGGGGGCTTCAGGTTCTGGTAGCAGGGGGAGCGATGCTCCAAGTTCATCTGGAAAAGAAGCTTGCACAGAAGAAGCGGCTGAGGAGGTGGTTAGTCAGGTGCAACCTCTTAGGAGGTCGAAGAGGACTATTCAACCACCAGATCGATACACAGGAGGAAATATGGTGAACTTCATTTCATGTTTCTTTGCTGGTCCCTTAGATGAAAGGGAGCCATCGAGCTTTGAAAAGGCCAGAGGTGTGAAGGAGTGGGACATTGCTATGCAAGAAGAGATGACAGCTCTCGAGAAGAATGAGACCTGGTCTCTTGTGCCCAAGCCCAAGGGCACTACTCCTGTCACTTGTAAGTGGGTCTTCAAGCTGAAGAAGAAAGCTGACGGTAGTATCGAGCGTTACAAGGCTCGTCTTGTAGCTCGCGGGTTCTCACAGCAGTACGGAGAAGATTATGATGAAACGTTTAGTCCAGTGGCAAAGATGACTTCGGTTCGATTTGTTATTGCCTTGGCGGCTTCGAGTGGTTGGGAGATTTGGCAACTCGACGTGAAGAATGCCTTCTTATACGGCGAGATTGACAAAGATATCTTCATGACTCAACCGCAAGGTTTCATCTCGAAGGAGTATCCGGACTATGTTTGTAAATTGAAGAAGGCCCTGTACGGGTTGAAGCAAGCGCCTCGGGCGTGGTACGGGAAGATTGCAGAATATCTCTTATTCTGCGGATTCGTTGCTTCAGACTCTGATTCAAGCTTGTTCATCAAGAAGGAGGGGGTGCTTCGGGTGATTGTGCTGCTGTACGTGGATGACATGATTGTCACCGGGAATTCGAAGGAAGCTGTTGCAAGACTCAGGGCTGAGCTTGCTATCAGATTCGAGATGAAGTATCTGGGGGAGCTTCACCATTTCCTTGGACTCGAGGTCCAGAGGCGGGAGAGCGGAGTGCTCATTTCTCAGGAAGGATATGCGGAGCGAATCGTGAAACGATTTGGCATGGAGGAAGGAAAGAGCAGCTCTATACCTTTGGAGCAACATCATAAGCTTCGAAAGGATGAGGGGAGAGTCTTATCTGATCCGTTGGTGTTCCGAGCTCTGGTTGGGAGCTTGATCTACTTGACGATCACAAGACCGGATATTGCTTATGCAGTTGGCAAGGTGAGTCGGTACATGGCGGAACCACGGAAACCTCATCTTCTAGCGGCCAAAGGCATCTTGAAGTATGTGAAGTCGACCTCTGATTTGGGTCTCCTATATAGGAGAGGGTCAAGCTTGGAGTTGCATGGTTTCATGGATGCTGATTATGGGGGAGACGTGGATGATCGAAGATCAACGTCTGGTTTTGTCTTTATGACAGGTCCCACAGCTATTTCTTGGTGCAGCAAGAAGCAAGACTCGGTGTCTGTATCTACCACAGAAGCGGAGTACAAGGCTTCGGCCTTAGCAGCTCAGGAAGCTATTTGGCTCAGGAGGTTGGTAGAGGACGTTTATCAGGAGGTTCGAGGTCCTACTATGCTACGCGGAGACAATGAGAGTGCTCTCAAGCTGGTTAACAATCCAGTCTGTCACGCGAGGACCAAACATATAGAGATTGAGCACCATTTCATTCGTGAAAAGGTGTTGGGAGGATCTCTTATGGTCGAGCATGTTCGGAGTGCGGACAATGTCGCAGACATCTTCACAAAGCCGCTGGCGAAGGGACCGTTTACTCGGTTAAGGGAGTTGCTCGGGCTAGTTACCACTTCCCACTTCAAGGGGGAGTGTTGAAATTTGTTGAAGTGGAGTGGAAAGGAGTCCGGCCGGTCTGAAGGCTGGAGACCGCAGAGACCGCGCGATCTGCGCTGGTGCTCTGGCGGTTTGGTTCTGGCGATCTGGTGTGATCGGCCAGCTTGCTTCTTGGGTTTGGTCACTGGTTCTGGCGACCTGTTGCGGGTTGTTTCCGGTCTTGTTCTAGTCGGTCTGTTCCTGGCTAACTGCTGTGACCGGGCGGCTTGGTTGTGTTGTTCTAGCGACTTGGTTCAAGTCGGCCAGTTGCTTCTCTGTGTTGACGATCTCAGGAAGGGTGATCGCTGTGTTAGCACGGCTTGTGCGCGGCTTGCTGTCTTCGGTCTTGGACTGAATTTTGTTCAAGTGCTGTGTTCGCGCGGTCTATCTTTTGAGACCGTTCGCGATCTGATGGGTGGTGACTGTATCCCGGTTTGTGCGGTGACGACATCCGTCCACCCGCCTATAAATAGGGGTGCATGGCCCGTCATTCCCAACAAGAACTGTAAGAACCAGAGCCCGGATTGTCTCTTGCGGTCTCAAGTTCGAGTTCGCGCGACTTGGATGCGAGTTAACCTTTGTTGTGTTCGCAGGTTTGCGGTCAGCAGGGTGCGGTCTCCTTCCTTGGTGATTTCCGGTGGCTTGAATAAACAGTTCGTCTGCGGTCTGTCAGCGAACTGGGTTATTGTGTTCTTGTGCTGTTTGCAGCGGACTCAGTGATCAGGCGACCTTCAGCGGTTAGGCGGTCTGAGTTGCGGTCTGGCAACAGCTTCAGTTCTTTGTTCCAATAAGCTTCAGTTCGTGCGGTCTGGGATTGCGGTCTGGTAGTGCAGTTTGTCTGCTTCTGTTCGCGCGGTCTCAAGGTGTTTCTGCGGTCTGACTGTGCAAGCGGTCTGGGAGTACAGCAGAACAAGCCGGGCGACCTGAGCCTTTGTTGCAGTCCGAGCGGTCTCTTTCTGGCAGACCGCTGGTTTCTGTTTTTTGGTGTGTTTGTTCTTCTCATCTCCGTAATTCTTATGAATCATGTCTCGCCATGTATGCCTCGCATTGTAAAGCAGTTCTATTTCAATAAAGATTTCTTGTGTTGCTGTTTTGGCATTGTGGTTGTTTGGCTATAACTCTTGTTGATACAACTCCTGCTTACTCCTAAACGGTTCGATCAAAAATTTTAACATCTACCGCCTGGCGCTAGCTCCTTCTAAAAATGCCTCTCTAAATTGCTCTAATCAGAGCTAGCCCCTGTGCTAGGTGCTACTGCCAGCACTAGTGGGCAAGCTGGAGTTTTGGCTTCAAACTTGGGGGCAACCTTCTTATTTTATCCTTGAGTCATATGGAATTGTTTCCTACGCACTTAAACACACAAGATCAAATACACAAAGGATTTATTATTCTTAAACCTAGGAGATGCGAAAGACCATGTTTCAACAAACTCCCCATTTTGATAATAACAAATCCATTAATGATAAATCAGAGTATTAATACATAAAGCATGAAGAAACCCACTTGTGTGTGTATGAGTGATGACTTAGGATAATTGTCGATTTTGGTATTTAGAATTGCTCCCCCTAAATGCATGCTCCCTCTATGTGAATGCTCCCCTTATATGTAGGCTATCATCTAAAGACTTAGTCATGTTGGTTTTCCCATTTGATAGCGATTATTATTTATCATGTTAGTTCTCCCCCTTTTGTTATTAGCAAAAGTGGGTTAAGGAAGTAATAAACATAAAAGAGATTTTTGAGTTTGAGTAAAAGATAAGGCATGATCGAGCTTTTTAGAGGAAATGAAATGATGAGGAGTTTTTAGCATAAGAATTTTTATAGAAATAAATCAGAGTTTTTAGCATAAAGATAATAAGCTAGTTAGAATAACCAATATAAATTCTACCAAACAAGTCTACCACTTGTTGAAAAAAGAATTTTGAGATTTAAGACTTGATATAAGCATGAAAGCGCAAGGTAAAAGTTATAAGGTAATATTGCAGAAGACTTATAGAAATACAAGAAACATCTTTTTGTAATCAAGACTATTCATAAAAATATGAGTTAAAATTCCAAAATGAGAAGATATTTTTATAAATCATTTTTCTTTTAAAATCTTTAAGGTTGACAATAAAGTAACTAAGCATGAAAGCACAACCAATTTAATTTTGAAATCTTTAAGATCTCCGAATACACTTGTTTTGCAAACCAATATAATTTTGAAAGCACATCCACTTTTCTTAATTTTTAAGAGTGCAAATAAAAGTAGTGTAGGTAAGATACTTATGCAATTTTAATTCATTGTACTATTACAATACACACGCAAGCATCTTTAGATTAAAGGCACATGTAGACTTTGCCAAAATAAGTGAGTGAATAAATATCATTATCAATCATAAAATATTTACTCATACTTAGAGGCATGCTAAGCATGGTTCTACACAACTTTTACAATATAATTGATGCACATGTGATTAGATATATCAAAGCATGATAAAAACAATGTTCAAAGTAGTTTGAAAAGATGATATGCAACATTGTAGAAGGTTTAAATGATAGATTAAACCATGTTTGATATTGACAATAAAGTCCATACAGTTTTTTTGATATTTTGAAAAATAATTTTGATTTAAGATTTGAACTCTTATAATTGATCTTGGACTTCTCGAGGTCTACCCTGTGCGGGGTTTACACTGGTACTAGGAGATGTGATGGGGTGACATCCCAAATCTCCCTTTCACAAGATGTGTAAATATAAAAGTTAAGTTCAAAAAATAATTTTTATGTTTTATATTTTTGTATTTGATTGTTTGTATATAGAAATGGAAATCAAACAAATAAACACAGAAATGATGAGAATAAAAATATTTTTTGTAATTTGGCTTTTGTAATTTTTTATTTTAATTTTTTAGAAATCAATTAAAGGCAGAAATGCAAAAATAAATAGTGCATATAAAATAACATATTTTTAGTTATTTTTTAAAATTTTAAAAACTCAAAAAATTAGAGAGGTGGGCTAGCGCGACAAACAGTACACTAAATTTCAAGATTATAAAAAAAATCTAATTTTTGATATTGAATAAGTGTCCAAAGATTAGTTTCATACAGAAATTTCAGAATTTTTGGAGATATCTAGATAGTGCAAATTACATGAAACGATAGTGTTTTCTTATATGACTAACCATCACATGAGATATATTTTCTTAAATCTTCATTTTGATTTTTCTAAGGCTTGTGTTTATCAAAATAATGTAAACTAAAAAGGTAGGAAATGTAAACACAAGATATCATTTTTTTAATAAGCTAAATAAGCATGATTTAAATGATTATAATATGAAATAATGTTTATGCAAAGAATAGAATAGGTATGCCCTAGATAAAAATACCCAGACTATACGTCTACACTCTAGCCCCGTACTAAGTGATGGATGGGCATGAAGAGCTGCACACAAGCCGTAGGTTGAGATGTTACTCCCATATGCACACACTAAAGAATGCTCAACCTAGCACTCTTTCCCCCCAGTGCCTCGCAAGGCCCCACTGGAACCCTCCCCAGTTAAGGACAAGACATGACTTAGAGGTTAGGTCTCTAATGCATCCAATCTCATGCCCCCGCTATTATGAGACATACAAAATTGGTATATGATCATGATCATACAAAGCATTCTAAGTTTGAGATTAATGATATGCCAAAGTATGATAGTGTTTCAATTTATAGACCTAAAATGAAGTGAAGATTCTCTTTGATTTGATCTTATTGATATCAAGATGATTCTAAGGTCTAAACTTAAAATGAATCACAATACACACATAATATACCAACCATGGTATGCAATTATAATACCAATTGTCATCATATAATTCATATAAATGTAATAGAAATAGTTGTTTTTAGATGATTCTTGATATGAATTATGATATATGATTTTAGAGAATTTTAGCAAAGGACATCAATAGATCATGGTGGTGCATGTGAATTCAATATTCATTATGATGGTAAATTCTTTCAATACATTTTAGTGATTTTCTTTTTAATTATGAATTTTGAATATATATATATGTGATTTTTGATAGGTGAACAATAGTGATGGTTTAGATCATGTTTGACATCAAGGAGTGAACACCATACAATTATTTATTTTGAAAAGAAAAAAGGAACATATTGAAAATTGAACTTTCTTTTAGATCTTGAACTTTCTTCTAGAGCATGCTATTTATGTTTTGGACTTCCCAAAACTTATGTTTTGAGTAAAACATATTCGTGTGTGAAGAGTTCAAAAAATTAATCAAGATGCAAAACAAATTAGAAATACAAAAATGAGTAGAAAACATGGAATTTTAGATTTGTATAGAAATTTTGAAATCAACAGACTATTGAGTTAATCTCTAGCGCCGACACTAAGGGCTAGCGCCGGTGCTAAGGGCTAGCGCCGGTGCTAAGGGCTAGCACTGGTGTTAGCTCACAGAGAGTGCCAATTGTGAGTATTTGGCCTAGATTTCATTCGTTTCATTTCCGATTTCACTTGATTATGTGGTGCAATATAAGACCTATCTAATATAGTGAAATTTTTTGAAGAAAATGCAAAAAGTTGCGTAAGTTAAATTTTAACTCATGAGGTCAAAACCCAAATTATGATTCGTGTGTTGTAAAGAGTTCTTGAGAAGATGTCCATAAGTTGTCACATGTTAATTCTCCAATTTTGTTGATGACGGCTAAAGTGCTTAATAGCCTAATAACTTGATTTAATTGAAATGTCTTATAGCAAATTTATAGTTCAATTTATATGAATACTATATGATACTTATATGCAATGATTTTAATAATAATAGATTGGTCATTTATAAATGAAAACCTGACTTTTACTTTTGATTTAATTTGATTTGTAAACTTCATTTAGGCTTTAAGGGATAAAGCCAAATTTTAAATATTATATTAGGTGACCATGGCATGATGGCTTAAACAAAGTAAAAAAAACAAAGAAAATAAAAAGAAACATTAGGCATATCATGAAGTAGAGTATTTTGTAATTTATTTTTATTTATTTCTACTTCATGCACATGAATGATACAAGTAGATAAGAGATTTTGGTATCCAAAGTTGACCATGTGCATAGGCGAACCTATGTAGAGACACGCTCGGGCATATGCCCGAGCGTGATTTTGGGAAATTTTTGCCTCGCGCCCTCCTTCGGGCTACAACAACGTCCTTCTTTCAGCCCCGAAGTGTCACCGTCGACCTCCTCAGCACAACAAGTCTGCACGGTAAGCCCCAAGGCATCTGTCTTTCAGCCTTGAGGCGTCGTTGTCCACCTCCTTCTGCCTGGTGCTCTCTCTCCCCCTCTCTCGCTCTCCCCTCCATCACCCCCTCTCCTAGATCATGGCGCAAATGCAATAGCAAAATGATACATCTCCCTAGCCTCCCTTTCAGTCGATTGCAGATCATGGCGCAAAATGCTATAGCTCCCTAGTTTTCTTCCACGGCATGGCCACAAAAAGTATTTCTGCCAATGGTTTTGTCCCAGAAGTTAATCCAGGCGGTTGGTACTCTACTTCTCCAATTGTTCTTACTCTGATCTTTTCCACCTGTTCATTAGTTTGCAGTTAGTTAATGGTGTTTGATGCCCTGAAGACTTAGTTCTGCGGTTTCATTTTTTTAACTTACGAGAATCATAAGAATATTGCTCTTCAATTTAGGTCTTCTTCTTTCGATTTTGTAGCAAATGCCTTGTTTCGATGCGATCTGTGGTTCATGAATGATTTCTTCGTGATGGCTGAGGATATAGATTTGTAAGGTTTCAAGGCTTTGTTGCAGGTGTGCTGGAATGATTTCCAACACTTGTGTTATAGAGTTTCAGGGTTTCGTGCTTAAAAAGTACACTTATTGTGTGGAGGATTCTCCAGCTGAATCAATTCTACTGAGTGCCTATCGAGTTCTAGTGCTTAGCAGGTTTGGTTTTAGTGTTTCTTCTATGCTCAAATGATTTCACTTAGTGCAAAATGTCTCGATAGATTTATTGATTTGCTTGAATATGTACCAAATTCATTTTTAGGGGTTCTGATTACGTTTGTCCTCATTTTAGTCATTAAATGCTTTGATCTTTATATTTTGGATTTGCAGATGTAAGAACAAATGACTAAAAGTTGAGAAAAAAATTTAACAATTATTTTTTGCCAAAAAATTTTGTGCACGGGCTACGCAAAAATCCTCTAGTTCCGCCACTGACCATGCGAGATGGTTCCTTTGGGTACCCAAATACATCGCAGTGATTTTTGGGAAGACAAAGATGAATGAGCCCTTTCAAGTGAGGGTAGTGTGTTCTTTTTAATTGTGGGTCTCCATTCATATTTTGGTTTGATATTATTATAATTCACATTTCCATGATGATTTTTAAAAGTATTACTAGTAGGAAATAATTGAACATTAAAGTTAAAGTTGGGAGATACCAAATGAGGATCAACATTCATCATGCTTTTATTATTAAATATTCTACTAGATGTATGTTTTATGATATTTGAAAAACTAGTAGATGCTTTACATAGTTTTGAGGATAAAGTAGAGATAAGATATTTAAAATTATTTAATCTTTTTTGAAAGAGTGATTTTAAAGATTTTAGTTTATGAGATAAAGTATCATTTTCTTTTATTAATTTTTCGTTATGCTCTTTTGAAATTAAAAGTTCATTTTCAAAATCCTTGATTTTTTCTTTAATATTATTATAATAAAAACAAGATATAGAGTTTTCAAATGAAGAGCATGATGGAGATTCAAACACATCATTTTTGGATTCTACATTCACATTTGCTTTCAAAGTTTTATTTTCTAAATGTAGTTTTGCATTAGCCCTTTTTAATTTCTTAATCTTATGTTTAGTAGTTTGTAGGAATTGTTATGTAGAAAAAGAAGTACAAAAGATGGAATTTGATTTTCTTACATTGCTATCGGATGGGGCGAGATTTGAACATATGATTCCTTTGCCATCTTTATCTTTCTCTTTCATAGATGTGTTGTCATCATCCCTTCCGCTTGATGTGCATTCCATGGATCTTTCAGGAGAGGATTTTTCTTCTGTGCAAACTTGTATGTTCTCCAATTCTTGTGTTTGTTCCATACCTATGAGAGGAAGATCATACATTTCTTCAAGAAATTTCCATACTTTGTATGCACTAGAAAAACAATATATTAATTTAAAAATATCTTGAGATAAAGCACAAAAAATACTATTCAAAGCTTTTGCATTTAGGTGACATTCTTGTTTATTTGATTCATCCGCTGGTCTTACTATTGTTATATTCCACGTATTGATATCTAAAGTTTTATAAACTTTTCCATTAAAAATTTCCACCCTTCATAATTTCTCCCTTCGAATGAAGCCACGCAAGAGATTTTTCTTCTTCATAAAAAATTTTCCACCAGTAGAAGCGAGATCATGAGACACCATTATTCCCGATTGTCATACTGATTTGGATTAACCTAGCTCTGATACCACTTGTTGAATCTGTAGGCGCCCTTAGAGGGGGGTGAATAAGGGTTTTAAAAACTTATATTTTATTTTGAAATACTTGAAAATCAAAGATATCAAAATAGTGCAAAACCAAAACAAATCAAGTGATATTTTGATGCTCAACTTAGAAGACTGATTGTGCTTGAAACCTCACCCTGTGTAGTGTAGTTGCACTTTCTTTATATTATTACATGTTGCATGTACGGCTTGCTTGCAGGTTAGCGGTGACACGCCCTTGAGCTGGCTAGATGGCCGGGGGTGGGATCGTTATGCGGTTTGTGGTCAGCTCATTCCTGACCCTCGTTTACCACTTATTGGATGTTGGTTGTAGGTGTTGGCGAGCCAAGCGGGAAATAGTGTGTGATGGCCCTTTTGATGAGTTGGCCCTCAAAGGTCAGCCTCTTTTCTGCTTTACTTGTATTGCCGGCCTACGTGCCGATGTATGTTTTGAGTTTGGTACATTTGTTTAAATGTAAGGCCTTAAGTCCGTAACTCTTTATTGTTTCATTCCTGGGATAGTGGACAATTTTGAATTAAATAGTAAATCAAATGCTTCCGCTTACGCTTTGTGTATATCTCCAGAAGTGTAAAACACACTCTCTCCCATCCCAGAAGACATTCAACTCTCACCTCCTCCATCTACCATACATATCCCTCAAATTTCCATTGAGCAAGCTATCTCCAAGGCAGTAGGGTTGGCATTCAGTACATTTGCTGACTTATTAGCCACCCAAGCCAGAAAATGTGGGAAAAAGTACTCCCAAATGGAGGCTGAACTGCTAGACTCCAAAAGATCCCTCCAGGTCCTCAATGACTTCATGTCTTCCTCCCTAGTGACCAAGTAGTTCTTAACCTCTCTTACCATCAAGGTTAAGAAGGGGGAGAATATTTAGGGAGAATAAAGGCCTATCCTAGAGGCAAGTGGCCATAATAAGGGGAATGAGGATAAAGCCCATAATATGGTGACCATTTTCCAAGGTCTAAATGTTCATGTAGAGCCTCCAGAGAATCAGGGGGAGCCAGCTGCTAAACTAGATCAAGGAGAATGCTAGTGGAAGATGGGGCACCAGATGAGGGGGAGCCTCTAATAGATGTTCAAGTATCTAAAGAAGATCAGAATGATCAAACTCAGAGGAAGCTTATTTCAGATGTTCAAAGAAATTTGGAAGGAGAAATGAGTGTTGTAGGTACAGTAGTAGTCCAGGGGGAGCTTCATGAGGATAATATGTTGGATGAAGTGGCCCAAATTGCCAAAGAAGCTACTCAGAATGCTGAGCTGAATGCATAGATTCAGGGGGAGCTTCCCAAAGAATATGCTGCTAAAGAAGTAGTAATGTCTCCTGAAGATGAGGAGCATCTGAAGATTGCCCCAAGGAAGATAATTCCAAAGGTGTTCACAAGGAAAAGAAAAACCCCTGAGAAGGACCAATGAAACTGAAACACAGGTAAATTCTATTTATACTATTTAAAGAGAAACAAAAAGGGAAAGTGGTGTGGTGAACATTATCATATACTTAACAATGTATGTGATTACTATGTAACTTCATTTTATCATACTGGAATTATATATGTTGTCTTGTATGTATTTTTGTTGATGCAAAATTTGTGTAAAATCACTTTAAAATAATCTGTAAAATTTGTTAAGATAAATAGGGGGAGATTGTTGGGAAAACTCTTTGAATTTAACTTAACAAATTATCTAAAGTGATTTTATCTCTTAGGTTTTAATTACCCATTGTATAGTGAGGGTAATTTGGACATTAGATGTCTTAGGTATCACACTCAACTTAGGGTGTCAAGATCAGATCAAGACAAGCATAAATTAGGTTGATTTAATAATTGCGTCGAATTCCATTCGACGCAACTTTGACTTGATGTTGACGCAACTTAGACTAGAAGTCCAAGCAACTCAACCCTTCTGTCAAAGTAAATCAAGTCGACGCTACGTCGAAATGAAATCAACGTAGATGAGAGGGTTATGTCAAAGTAAACTTAGAAGTCGATGCAGCTTCGAGTTCAACTCAACACGGAAGGAAGAGTCTGTCAAAGTCATCTAAATTTGACGTAACTTCGACTACATATCGACGCAGACGATGAAGTTCAAACTCAAGTCTTCAACTCGATGGATACATCAACAAGTAATCGACGTAATGTTGACTACAGAGTTCAATCAGATCAAGAAGGAATTCGAAGCCGCTCTTACAATAACTCGTAGGTGCGTCGATAAGAGAGAAGGAGAAGTCGACACAGCGTCAAATATAGTCTGAAAAGGAAACCTTTTCAGCTGTCCTTTTGGAAGTCTCTCTCAAGGCCCACAGTACTGATGACTGTTCTACAACGACTTGATTATTGCCTCAAATGGAAAGAAGCATTCAAGAAGACAGTGAAAGCTTTCTAAGATGGAAATAATATAGCTGGTGAATGGGTCATAAACAAAAAGGGAAAGGAAGAGAAATTGTCCTTATCCATGCCTTTTCAGGACAACCCAGAAATGGAAAGAAATTCAAAATCAATCATGGACAATAAATATAAAGAAAGAAGAGAGGAATATAGATCATTCATTACCATCAGCCACTACTTGTCGATTAGGGCTTCTAACTTCTTCTTCTTCCTCCTGGAACACTAACTAGACTAACAAAAAAAGAACTGATCTCTCTCTGCACAGAAAAACTACAGGATGCTCTTCATCAAACATCATATAGCAGCCAGATTACAAGTCTAAGACAGTCAAGAGGATCTGAAGCATATAACCCTTGCAAATCATAAGCAAGGGTTCTTCAATAGCAGATCCATTGAAGGAAACATAGAAGCTAAAAGCTTCTACAGAATTCTGAGAACAGAATTCCTCTTCTCACCTTTTTCCTTCTTCCTTCTTCTATTACCTCCAACTGTAAAGACTTTTAAGAATCCCTCTTCCAAAGGATTCAGTGGTTCAAGATCTCCTTATCAAAAGATCTGTGGTTCAAGATCTCCTTATCAAAAGATCTGTGGTTCTAAGAGTCTCCTTATCAAAAGACTCAGTGGTTCAAGATCTCCTTATCAAAAGATCTTTGGTTCTAAGAGTCTCCTTATCAAAAGACAAAGGCACAGGTTGTGCATTCCTACCAGGTGGTAGCAGAGTGGAGTACCCACATTTTGGGGAACCACTAGAAAATTATGTGTCTTCTATGTGTGTTCATTTTCTGTGCTGTACATATAGCTTACAGTTTTTATTTTACTTTATTCAACACTTATTTTATTCTGTGTTATTGGTATTATTGAAGCATAACACTTAGTGTTTTATTGTGTGTGTACAATTAGAATAGAAAATATTTTAAATTTCTATTCCCCCCCCCCCCCCTCTAGAGTAACTCAGAGACACATTGTGCACTTTCAATGTATGCAAATAAAGTTTGGACCTTAGTGGAACCACTTGAAGGGGTATGACCCATATGGTGCAAGTGGGTCATCAAGAATAAGACCGACATGGATGGGAATGTACAGACATTCAAAGAGCGATTAGTGGCTAAAGGTTTCAAGCAAATTCATGGTGTTGACTATGATGAGACCTTTTCCCCTGTTGCTATGGTTAAGTCCATCAGAATTCGACTTGATATTGCTGCGTATTATGACTATGAGATCTGGAAAATGGATGTCAAAACGGCTTTCCTTAATAGAAACCTCCTTGAGGAAGTGTATATGACACAATCTAAGGGTTTTGTATCTCCAAGTGAAGCCACTAAAATATGCAAGTTGAATCGATCCATTTATGGATTGAAACAAGCTTCTCAAAGTTGGAATATGCATTTTGATGAGAAAATCAAAGAGTTTGGTTTCATTAAGAATGAGGACGGACCATGTATTTACAAGAGGATTAGTGGGAGCATTGTTGTATTCCTGATATTATATGTGGATGACATACTATTGATTGGGAATGACATTCCAACCCTACAAGTTGTTAAGAACAGGCTAGGGGAATGCTTTTCTATGAAAGACTTGGGTGAAGTGACTTATATACTTGGTATTAAGATCCATAAAGATAGATCGAGGAAGTTTCTGGGTTTGACCTAGGGTACATACATTGAGAAGGTGTTGAAACGGTTCAACATGCTTGAGTCCAAGAAGGGATTCTTGCCCATGTCACATGGTGTGAGTCTCTCTAAGGACCAGTGTCCTAAATCTTTGGAAGATAAGGACTACATGAAGTTGATTCCATATGCTTCGCAATTGGATCAATCATGTATGTAATGTTGTGTACTCGACCCGATGTCTCATACGCTTTGAGCATGATGAGAAGGTATCAGTCTGATCCTGGTGATGGTCACTGGATAGATGTCAAGAATATCCTAAAGTACTTGAGAAGAACTAAGGATATGTTCTTGGTGTTTGGTGGAGAGGAAGAGCTCGTTATAAATGGTTACACGGATGCTAGCTTCCAAACTGATAAGGATGACACAAAATCCCAGTCAGGTTTTGTATTTTGCCTTAATGGAGGGGCTGTGAGCTGGAAGAGTTCCAAGCAAGTGACAGTTGCCAATTCTAGAATAGAGGTATAGTATATTGCTGCTGCAAATACGTCGAAGGAGGTTGTATGGATTATGAAATTCATCAGCGAGCTTGATGTAGTTCCTAGCATTGTTGATCATGTAGTTCTCTACTTTGACAACAATGGTGCTATTACACAAGCTAAGGAACCTAGATCTCATCGGCGCTCCAAGCACATTGAAAGTATCTAGTTGCGGCCTAAATCACCTAGAGGGGGGTGAATAGGTGGATTCTATGACTTTTTGCGGAATTGAAATATAGAAATAAAAGCACACAGAAAACCAAAGAGCACAGCATAACACAAGGATTTATAGTGGTTCCCCGATCTTGGGTACGTCCACTTTCCACCTCACCTATCTAGCACGCCCGGCTAGACTAGGCTACTTCACTATAACTCGGAGAAAATCTCTCCTACAACTCGGAGTCAAAACTCCTACAACTCGGAGCAAACCACTCCTACACTCGGAATAAAATTCCTACAACTCGGAGCAAACCACTCCTACACTCGGAATAAAATTCCTACAACTCGGAGCAAACCACTCCTACACTCGGAGTAAAACAACTCCTACAACTCGGAGTAAAACTTCTACAACTCGGAAGCAAGCTTCCTACAAAAATAATGTAAAGAGAATTTTACAAAGCTTAAGATTGAGAGACAATCTTCTTAGAACTTCTGATGAAGTTCTTCTTTTAGATCAAAGAGAAGTAAATCTCTTGATGCAAATCTTCTTTTCAGATCAAAGAGAAATAAATCTCTTGATGCAAATCTTCTTTTCAGATCAAAGAGAAATAAATCTCTTGATGCAAATCTTCTTTCAGATCAAAGAGAAATAAATTTCTTCTTCCAAATAAATAGTTTCATTCCTTTGAAGAGTGGAGGAAGAAGAAGGCTTGAAGGCAATACAGAGCTTGATCTGAGAAACTGAGAGTCGGCTGACAACTGCTCTTGGGAAGGAAGAACAACAGATGTTCTTTTTGTCGGAGACGAAAATCTTGAGAGAGAGAAGAATGGCCGACTTCCTTCAGAGATGGAGAGGAAAGATACAATCTTTATTTTCCAGAGCCGAGCCAAATAACTCTTGGAATAGAGTATATATATATATATTAGATCTTCTCTCCAACGGCTATAATAAAGAAAATAAGGAATAATATAATCTTTAATGGCAGGGGATAAATTTTCTCCAACGGCTGTCTGCAAGCATTATGGAGAAAATTCCAAGTCTGAAACAATAATTACGGAAGCAGACATTTTGAATTTGAACAGCGCCATGCAGTTAGTCGGCCTGGGAAGATTTCGTCGAACGGAATTAGTGCTCGACAAAATTTCGGAAATTAGTCAAACGGCGTTCGACTAACTGCCTAACTCTACGTTCGACTAAATTCTTTAACTCTGCGTTTGACTAACAGCCTTCAGCTAACTGCAAACCAGAGATCGACTAATAATTGACTTAGTCGAACGGCGATCGACGAACTGCTTTCAACTGACAGCAAAGCAGAGATCGACTAAAAAATTAACTTAGTCGAACGACGATCGACGAATTCTTCTCAGTTGACAGCAAAGCAGAGATCGACTAAAAATTAACTTAGTCAAACGACGATCGACGAATTCTTCTCAGTTAGTCTTAGATCGACTAACTCATCCTTTTCGTTGAACAGAAAGTTCTTCAGTTCGACTAATTCTTCAGTTCGTCGAGCTGAGATCGACGAACTCAGATTTTTCCTTTGAACAGAAAAAGACTTAGGAAATTTCATTCCTTCTTCTTGCACACCAGCTGCACCTCCTTTCATGGGCATCAATAGTCTTGAAAAATAAGTATATTCCAATAGAGAGATCACACATGAGTCAACACCATGTTCCACACAATGAAGAATTACATTGTATGAAATTGTGCTTATTGACCCACTGTGACCTGACATTGGTCTACACTTAGCAATATGAACCTGCAAGACCACATCTGAAAGTACCATCAAATACAGATACAATTCATCTTAGTTCATGGGGGACTTCTTCAAATCAAGGTAATTGTGGATACAATTCCCAACAATCTCCACCTATTTGAAGAAGTCAGAACCTATGTACAAAGTTGAATTGCACAGAGAGTAAATATACAGAGAAATACATAAGGAGAGTAAGAACTTAGCTTTTCAACCTTCTCTCCCTTTCAGCTTCGCTCATCTTCAACTTCTCTCCCAACTTCAACTTCTGTCCCCCTTCAACTTCTCTCCCCCTTTCTGACTACTTCAGATAGGGAAGAAAAAGCTTGAGAGATCAACAGAGAGCTCCCCCTCAGCAACTGCATAGGAGTCCTCATTTGGGAGTGGACTTTGAAAATATTGAACTATCTCCCCCTCAATCTTTTCTCCCCCGTGGAATTTCAGTGCTTGGACTGATTTCCTAAGCTTTTCAGCAACCTTACTAAATACTTCTTGTTCTGGCCATGTACCACGAGCATCCACTGTCCAAATGCCTAATTAGAGTTTTGGTTGGCCTTTGGACATACCTGCAATCACAAATTAATTCCCCTTAGGAACCCAGACGGATTTGGGTCCTAGGTTCTTGGTTAGATAAACACCACTCGGAGTGTTAACATTGCGAGGGGTCATTCTTGCATTGTTAACTAGTGGAGTCTTGACATTTCGAGGATTAAACCAACAATCTATGGCGAAGTGACCAACTTTGCCACAACACCAACAATCAAATTTGTTGTACCTTCTCTTGTTCTCCTGCTTCACCTTTTGGACGGGAGGTCTAGTAGGAGCAACATTCTTAGAAGTAGAAGCCTTGTGATTGCAACAGACACATGGCTCCTTCTTCTCATGAGTCTTAGCAACAATAGATTTAACTTTTGGTGCTTTCTTAGCAGCTGATCCATGTACGAATGAACCATGATACTTGAGGATTACTTCTTCATAAGGAGCTTTGAACGGATTCGCGTCAATGTTCTGGAGTCTGCTCCATCCTTGATGTCCATTGCTTGATTCAACATATGTTGGTCTAGCAAAATGACCATAGGATGCCTCAGAGTCAAGGGGGTTCGTCGGATAAACTACCTTCTTGAATGAAGGTTGACTCTGATCAGCCTTTCCCTTTCCTTTCACGGCTCTTTTCTTAGCAGCCTTACTACTTTCAGCCTCATAACCAAGGCCACTACCCTTCGCAGGAGCAGAAAATCTATCAACGATTGGAAGAATAGTCTTTGGCTTGGAGAAGCTTTCTACTATCTTCCTTTCCGCCACTAACTTTTCTTCTAATTCATTTATAAGTTTCTCCTTCAGAGTTAATAACTCAGTGGAGCCTTTCAATTCATCTTTTAAGATTTGGACTTCATTTCTGAAGGGAGTCAATCTTCCGATTTCCTCTCTCAGTTCTGATTCCAACTTCTTAAATGATTCAATCTCTTTTGTTTGAGATTTGACCACCTTGCGGCACTTGTCAAATCCTTCCACAAGAGCTTTATAATGAGTCATCAATTCTGAATCTTCCTCTGAAGAATAGCCTTCATTCGCAATGGATGCAGACTCGCATTCAAAATCAGAAAGAGGAGTGTGCGAGTTTACCTTCCCTTCATAAGGCATGCCGTAGTTATCCGAATCTGAATTTGCCAGATGAGGTGTGTCATCATTTTCTAATGAGCTTCTCTCAACTTCAGAGTCTGTAACGGACAGAGGTGCCCTTATGCATAACTGTTCAGGACAGATTTCATCTTGGATTTCCTCTTCTGACTCAGATAGCACAGTCAGTGCAAGAAGTGTTTCTTCATCTGAGCTTGACCCATCCGAGTCGCTGTCGCTCAGAGTCTTAGACTTCTTTGCTAAGAAGCTCTTTTCTTTCTTCTTACTCTTGAAGGATTTCTTCTCTTCCTTCCTCGATCCTTCTTTCTTTTTGTATGGACATTCCGTACTTAAATGTCCTGGCCTATTACAGCAATAACAAATAATATCAGTCGAAATAAGTTTATTCGGTTTAGTTTTATACCTGTCGTTGCTGTGTCCCTTCTTGTGATATTCATCATCACATCTTGATCTTCTATGATCGGATGAGGAGCATTGACCTCTCTTTTGCTTCCTTTTATTTAGTAATCTCTTGAATTTCTTGGAGAGTGAAGATAACTCTCCATCAGACATATCAGAGCTTGAGGGGCAAGCATCTGATTCATCATCTTCATCTGAGGATTGTCTCCTGACAGATGATGTAGCTTTGTTTCTTCTTGACCCTTCGGCTTTCAAAGCTACAGACTTTTCTTTTCCAGAAGTAGAACATCCTTCTTCTTCAGCTTTTCTGATGCTTAGCTTGAGCTCATGGGAAAGAAGCTTCCCGAACAACATTTGTGGCTCCATGGTTGCTAACTTTCCGAATTCTCTGATTGCGATTACCTTGGTATCCCATTCTTTCGTCAGGGATCTCAAGAACTTATCATTGAGTTCGCCAATAGTGAATTCCCGATCATAGTTCCTAAGACCATTAACGATCTTGAAGAACTTCTCGTACGTGTCAGAAATGGAATCTCATGGATCTTTCTTAAAAGCTTCATATTCTTGGTTCAGCAACGATCTTCGATCATCCCTTACTTCTTCTGTACCTTCCATCAGAACAACTAGAGAATCCCACATCTCCTTGGCAGACTTGCAGTGTATTAGGTTTTGCAAAATTGAATCATCCTTGCACCGGCAATGATATTCTTGGACTTTTTATCTAAGGAAACGAGAGCAATCTCATCCTTGGTTAACTCCAGCATTTTCTTTGGAACTTGGATGGATGAGTTTGCTGAAGAAGGTTTCATCGGAACATGTGGACCTTCTTCAACAATCTGAAGAATTCTTGGGTCGATCGCTTCCATGTAGAACTTCACTCTTTCCTTCCACATGGGGAAGATCTCCTTATTGCTTACTGGCAATTTGAAGGAATCCTTGGATTTATCCATTCCAGACATACTTGCTCTAGCAACTAGACTTAGAGATCTTGTTCAAGGTGTTAACCTTTTAACGAACAACCTACCTCTGATACCAATTGAAAGTATCTAGTTGCGGCCTAAATCACCTAGAGGGGGGTGAATAGGTGGATTCTATGACTTTTTGCGAAATTAAAATATAGAAATAAAAGCACACAGAAAACCAAAGAGCACAGCACAACAAAAGGATTTATAGTGGTTCCCCGATCTTGGGTACGTCCACTTTCCACCTTACCTATCTAGCATGCCCGGCTAGACTAGGCTACTTCACTATAACTCGGAGAAAATCTCTCCTACAACTCGGAGTCAAAACTCCTACAACTCAGAGCAAACCACTCCTACACTCGGAATAAAATTCCTACAACTCGGAGCAAGCCACTCCTACACTTGGAGTAAAACAACTCCTACAACTCGGAGTAAAACTCCTACAACTCGGAAGCAAGCTTCCTACAAAAATAATGTAAAGAGAATTTTACAAAGCTTAAGATTGAGAGACAGTCTTCTTAGAACTTCTGATGAAGCTCTTCTTTTAGATCAAAGAGAAGTAAATCTCTTGATGCAAATCTTCTTTTCAGATCAAAGAGAAATAAATCTCTTGATGCAAATCTTCTTTTCAGATCAAAGAGAAATAAATCTCTTGATGCAAATCTTCTTTCAGATCAAAGAGAAATAAATTTCTTCTTCCAAATAAATAGTTTCAGTCCTTTGAAGAGTGGAGGAAGAAGAAGGCTTGAAGGCAATACAGAGCTTGATCAGAGAAACTGAGAGTCGGCTGACAATTGCTCTTGGCAAGGAAGAACAGCAGATGTTCTTTTTGTCGGAGATGAAAATCTTGAGAGAGAGAAGAATGGCCGACTTCCTTCAGAGATGGAGAGGAAAGATATAATCTTTATTTTCCAGAGCCAAGCCAAATAACTCTTGGAATAGAGTATATATATATATTAGATCTTCTCTCCAACGGCTATAATAAAAAAAATAAGGAATAATATAATCTTTAATGGCTGAGGATAAATTTTCTCCAACGACTGTCTGCAAGCATTAAGGAGAAAATTCCAAGTCTGAAACAATAATTACGGAAGCAGACATTTTGAATTTGAACAGCGCAGTTAGTCGGCCTGGGAAGATTTCATCGAACGGAATTAGTGCTCGACGAAATTTCTGAAATTAGTCGAACGGCGTTCGACTAACTGCCTAACTCTGCGTTCGACTAAATTCTTTAACTCTGCGTTCGACTAACAGCCTTCAGCTAACTGCAAACCAGAGATCGACTAATAATTGACTTAGTCGAACGGCGATCGACGAACTGCTTTCAGCTGACAGCAAAGCAGAGATCGACTAAAAAATTAACTTAGTCGAACGGCGATCGACAAATTCTTCTCAGTTGATAGCAAAGCAGAGATCGACTAAAACTTAACTTAGTCGAACGGCGATCGACGAATTCTTCTCAGTTAGTCTTAGATCGACTAACTCATCCTTTTCGTTGAACAGAAAGTTCTTCAATTCGACTAATTCTTCAGTTCGTCGAGCTGAGATCGACGAACTCAGATTTTTCCTTTGAACAGAAAAAGACTTAGGAAATTTCATTCCTTCTTCTTGCACACCAGCTGCACCTCCTTTCATGGGCATCAATAGTTTTGAAAAAGAAGTGTATTCCAATAGAGAGATCACATATGAGTCAACACCATGTTCCACACAATGAAGAATTACATTGTATGAAATTGTGCTTATTGACCCACTGTGACCTGACATTGGTCTACACTTAGCAATATGAACCTGCAAGACCACATCTGAAAGTACCATCAAATACAGAGACAATTCATCTTAGTTTATGGGGGACTTCTTCAAATCAAGGTAATTGTGGATACAATTCCCAACACACATACTTCAATGGTTCTATCTTATTCGAGAGATTGTCGATCGAGGAGATGTGAACATATACAGAGTACCGACTAAAAAAAATATAAAGGATCCACTGACAAAGCCTTTTGCACAAAGGAAGCTTGATGGTCATGCTAAATCAATGGGTATTAGATACCTGAATGATCATCTTTAGTGGGAGCCTTATGGATTGTATGTTTGTTGGTTATTTATTCATATGATGAATTGTGATCTGTACTATGTATTTCTTTTTTACATTTATGGCAAGTTCTTTTATTATGTCAACTATTTCTATATGATAGATTAATTAGCATGATAAATGCCCTTAGGATGTTTGCTTCCTTAGGAATTCAAGTGCGTGACTTGAATATGATGGTCTATGTTTATAAGAAGCTTCATTCTTAAATAGTCCCTGGTTGAGGTATCATCTTAGAAATTAGGGAGATGATGATACATTAAGACTGGTATGTGGGTTGACTGATGATCGATTCTCACAGGTCATGATATAGGATATCAAGTCATCACATAGGTACTTGTTAGGAACAAGTTGTACTGGACAGACCCACCGTGAGACTACTTTATGGATTGTTATATGAACGTGTCACATGTAAATATCAAGTGACAATGGTGTTTGTGGTTCTTTGACCTGAAGTCACAACATTCATCAAGTGAGCGTACTATGATGCCATCTAAAGTCTTCCTTGAGAAAGGTTTATGATAAGGGTGGTTATTGGGTATGTTATGAATCATTTGGGTGTTTGTGTGTGGACAAAAATGGAATTTGTCCTCCTATATGACAGGAGTTACATCCATGGGCCCCTTGATGGAATAAAATTGAGAAATGCATGGCCATGCTGGGTTGATTCAATATGTGATATTGAGCTTACCACTCTCAGAAGGTCTATTCTAGATCAAGAAAACATAGGTTGAACAATTATGAGGGTGACACAGTACATGCCTCTAATTCAATCTGGATGTAAAGGACAAAGAAACATGACAACACTGATACATTGGTCACGGACAGGCTTGTTTTAGTTATAAACTCTTATTGCTTAGGTAGCAATGATGCATTGCTAGATGCCGCTCATTGTTTGTGAGACTTTTGTTGATACCTTCTAGATCAAGTGGGAGACTGTTGGAGTTTCTACGGTGACTCGGAAGTAATCAAATAGTTAGTCTCACTACCAACGCGATATGAGCTTATAGGGTCACACATAAGAGCGTTTGGAGAAATTGGAGAAAGGATTGTGTTGGCCTTGCTCATATTGGATATAAGTGATAGGACCAATCCTATGACTATTTGGAGTAGAGTTAGTTTGGGAAGACTGCTCCTAGATATTATGAATATTGTATGGAGCATGTCGAAGAAGGTTTCAAGATGATATTATGAATATCGTTGAGAAGACTTCAAAATGACATTGCGAATGTTGTCGTGACAGAAAGCTTGTTGTCGGGATCACAAGCCGATATTGTGAATATCGACTCGTGATCAATGTCGTCGAGAATGTCTCCACGATATGGACTAACAAAGATTTCATCGAGAATGTCTCGACGATTTCATCGAGATGACTCGACAATTTCGTCAAGATGTCTCGACGAGTTTGTCGAGACTGTCTCAATGAATGATTCATGTCGTCAAGACTGTCTCAATGACAGACTGTCACTGATTGTTTTGTCGACACTATCTCGACGAATGGTCATATTCATCAAGATGTCTCGACGATTTCATCGAGATTGTCTCGACAATTTTGTCGAGAATGTCTCGACAATTTCATCGAGACTGTCTCGACAATTTCGTTGAGATGTCTCGACGAATGAATTAATCCCGATGAAACTTCATATTCTGTTTTAACTGGGTCTGCGGATAGAGGAAACTTCTGTCTACTTTATACAATTGAGTATATAAGGCCAGACACTTTAGGTTTTTGTAGAGGCTGGCAGATGCGAAGTGAGCAATGCGAGAACGGAAGGGCGATCTTGATCGATGACCTATACATGTGCCATCTATCTCCGCTCCTGGAGATCGAGAAGGAATCATTCCTTGAGATCTCATCGCTTTTGAAGATCGATAGGAAGAGTTCCTGTGAGATCTAGCCGCGACCTATCCGTCCATTCCTGTCGCTGCCTTTCCTTAGACGGATCTAGCAATCCGTGGAAACATATCGGGCATTCCATCTCCGACCTAGTTCTTGTTCGACAAGAACTTAGGATTCTCCGAAAGATCATGTGGACATCTGTAGAGGTGCATAGCTACTTCTGTGCTAACTCCTTCATACGAGCTTGCCAATTTTGACAGAGTTGCAGGAACAAGAAAGAGGACTCAGAATAGAATTCTAATTCTCGGAAGATTTTTCTTGGAGCATCTGATTGAGTAGTGACTTAATTTCTCAAAGGTAATGTATTTGTTGCTACAATTTCTTGATTCATTGTTAAATCAAGATCTTGTTATCTCTCTTTTGGGTTGTTCTTGAATATTCCGCTGTGCACATACTGATGTGACTACCCCTAAGGAAAACCCAATAGTTATAAACCTCCTGAATGAGGAGAATACATGATATATTTCAGATTGTGGTTTGAGAAAATACTTGATTCAAAGGATAATTTTAAAAAATAAAGAGAGAGATATCGACTCATGTTAAGCATACCAAGCTCAATTTTGAATTGATTAAATTTTGCCTAATCAAGGGGCTTTGTGAAGATGTGAGCCACTTGCTTGTCTATAGGAACATATTCTAAGCAAATGTCTTCCATCTCTACATGCACCCTAATGAAGTGATACCTAATCTCTATATTCTTGGTTCTACTGCGTGACACTGGATTCTTGGCAATTGAAATAGCACTAGAGGAATCATAATACAAGAAAGTCTTCCTTATTTGTAAATTGTAATTCTTTAGCTGATGTTGAATCCAGTGTAATTGAGCACAACAACTCCCAATAGAGATATATTCTAACTCTGGAGTTGAAATTGCAACACTGGTTTAGTTTTTGCTTCTTCAAGAAATTAGTATTCTCCCAAGAAATTAGCATGCCCCTGATTTGCTTTTCCTATCTTCCTTGCATCCTGCAAATTCTGCATCTGAAAAGCCTATTAGTTCAAAATCATTACTCTTATGGTACCATAAGCCAAGATTAGGTGTACCCTTGAGGTATCTCAAGATCCTCTTAGCAGAGGTGTAGTGAGAGTCCTTGGGGTTCACTTGGTATCTGGCACAAACACGTGTAACAAACATAATGTCCGATCTTCTAGAAGTAAAGTAGAGCAGAGATTCAATGGTGCATCTGTACATAGTTTCATCAAAAGGTTTCCCTTTCTCATATTTTTCCAGAGACACATTGGAGCCCATTGGAGTCCTCATAGAGGTTGCACTCTCCATTCCAAACTTCTTAATGAGCTCTTTTGTGAACTTGGTCTGAGAGATGAATATCCCATCCTTAGATTGCTTCACTTGGAGACCCAAGAAGTATTCCATTTCTCCCTTGATGCTCATTTCAAACTTACCTTGCATAAGGTTGCAAACCTTATACAATTGTAGTCATCTATAAATCTAAAATTATGTCATCAACATATATTTGGACCAGTAAGGTCTTGCCTTTAATTTCCCTTAAGAATAATGTTTTATCTATCTTTCCCCTTGAAAATTTGTTTTCACTGAGAAAGGTAGATAATGTCTCATACCAAGCTCTAGGTGCTTGCTTTAGACCATACAAAGCTTTCTTAAGAACTAAACATGATTAGAATAAGTTGAATTAACAAAACCTTGGGGTTGTTCTACATATAGTTCCTCCTTAAAATCTCTATTGATGAAGGCAGACTTCACATCTATTTGATATACCTTGAAGCCTTCGTGAGCTACATATGCTAGAAACAACCTGATGAGATCCAATCTTGCTACTAGAGCAAAGGTTTGGTCAAAGTCTATGCCTTATTCTTGACTATAGCCATTTGCAACCAACCTTACTTTATTCTTGATGATTACTCCTTGTTTATCCATCTTATTTTTGAACACCCGCTTAGTTCCAATATAATTGTGGTTTTGGGGTCTGGGAACCCACTTCCAAACTTTGCATCTTTGGAATTGATTTAATTCTTCTTGCATAGCCAAGATCCAGGATGAGTCTGAGTTGGCTTCTTCAAACTTCTTTGGCTCCACCTGAGAGAGGAAACTCAAGTCAAGTACCTCATTCATGGTACTTCTTCTTGTCTGAAGTCCTTGATTGATATCCCCAATGATTTTATCTTATGGGTGGTCTTTCTGAAACTTGGTAGCAATATCCAATCTACTATTCCTCTCAGGTATAGCTTCATCTGTGGGTTGAATGACTTCAACTTCAGAATTTGTCTCTTGCTGTTTAACTTCTTCTTCAACACTGACTATGAGAGAACTTCCTTTACTTCTTCAGTGTCAGCTATCTTTAAGTCCTTAAGTTTGGAGCTTGTACCTGCAATTAGAAATCTAGGAGAATCTTCAAGCAACATGTTAGATTCATCAAAGACAATATTTATTGATTCTTCAATCAATCTAGATTTAAGATTATAATTCCTATAAGCTTTGATATTGTGAGAACTTGGAAATATCTTAACAATAATTAACAATAACACACAGGATATTGAAAATAACATAAATATTTTATTTCCAAAAAATTTGAGTATTACAAAGGTTTGGCCTCCTTTATATAGAATGGAGGAGGTGAGAGAGATTGCAAATTAGAGATGTGAGACTAATATTATACAAAACTACTAATGTAGTCAGGGCGGTCACTACGGTCACAGATATTGTGACCATAGAAGGTGTGCGGTGGATCGGTCGGTCTTCATCACACAACAGGCGGTCAGTCATGGCTAACGGATCAGACCGCAAGGTGTTGGTCACAGGATTAGACCGCGTCATCTCAGGTCACCATATTCAGACCGCGCGATCACACGATCTCATTCATATTCTAACACCCCCCCCCCCCCCCCCTCAAGCTGGAGCATATATGTCGATCATGCCCAGCTTGGAACAAATGTCAAAAAATGAGGACAATACTGGTTTGGTAAAGACATCTGCTAGCTCATTAGCGGAGGTGACGAACAGAGTGCAAATTTGTTCCTTCAATATTTCTTCTCTGATTAAGTGACAGTCAACTTCAGTGTGTTTTGTCCTCGCATGAAAAATTGGATTTCTTGATATGTATATGACAGCTTTGTTGTCACAGAACATTAGTAACAAATAGTCATAGACTTCACCCAAGTTAAGCATAAGTGCTCGTAACCACTTTAATTCACAGGTGATCAAATCCATACTTCTATATTCAGCCTTAGCACTTGATCTGGATACAACAACTTGTTTCTTGCTTTTCCAGCTAACCAGATTTCCTCCTACAATTGTGCAAAAACCATATGTGGACTTTCGAACTTCTTTGTCATCACCATAGCTGGCATCAGAGTAGGCTTCAATCCTCAAATGGTTATTCTTCTGAAACAGTAATCCCTTCCCTAGGGTTTTCTATGAACTGGATTACCTTGCCTACAACATAACAGATGTTCAGTCTTGTTACGATCAGGTAGATAAGTTAGCCTACTACTCGTCTGTACCTTGTGATGTCTTTAAGAGGTGCTGAGTCCTCATTCCAAAATTTGTCTTCACTAACATCCATCAGACATCGAGCCGGTTTAGCTCCAAGTAGGCATGTTTCTTTCAAAAGATCAGTGACATATTTTCATTGTGAGAGCACCACTGAGTTGTGTCTTTGTGAGATTTCTATTCCCAGAAATTACTTAAGAGGTCCCATATATTTTGTGACGAAGTTTTGTTGAAGATGTTTCTTTGTTATAGCAATTCTATCCTTATCATTGCCAGTAAGGAGAATATCATCTACATAGACAGCAAGAACAACCAGTCCATGAGAAGTCTTTCGTATAAAGAGAGAGTGATCTGCAGAACTTCGAGCAAAACCAATGATGGAGACAACTTGGCTAAATTTGTCAAACCAGGCCCGAGGGCTCTGCTTGAGGCCATAGATTGCCTTTCGCAACTTTCATACCTGAGACTCCCCTGAGTAACATACCCCGGAGGTTGCTCCATATATACCTCTTCTTAGAGGTCTCCATAGAGGAAGGCATTTTTGACATCTAAGTGGGACATTTGCCAATCTTTGTTGATAGCTACAGAAAAGAGAACCCGAATTGTACTTATGTGTGCAACTAGGAAGAAAGTGTCAAGGAAATCCACTCCATATGTTTGAGTGAAGCCTTTGGAAATCATCTATGCCTTATACGGATCCACAGTGCCATCAGGATGAAACTTTACCATAAAACCCATCGACATCCAACAACATCTTCTTGAGCAGGAGTAGGGAAAAGAATCCAAGTACCCCTTTTAGTCAAGGTAGTCATTTCGTCATCCATGACAGCCTTCTAATGTGGTATGGTAAGAGATTCTTGGTAAGTGGTTGGAATGATAGCAACCAAGAGAGCTAAAGCAAAATTCCTGCAAGAAGGAGTCAGTCGAGCATACGAGACGACATCATGAATGGAATGCTGAGCACACGTTCAAACTCTCTTGCAAAGAGTAATGGGAAGATCAAGATCCGACCTGTCATCTGTATCAGATCCATTCATTGAAGAGAGTGCTAGCCCTGGAACTGGCAAAGACGGCCCCAGAGGTGGAGAAGAGGTAGTAGGAGATGGAGAGGAAGAGGTTGGTGTGGGAAGAAAAGGTTGATCGAGTTCTGGTGGAGGGGCAGAAACAATAGGTAGAGTGGGGTTAGTTTTAGTTGGTGAGGGTGTAAGGTCTTGCGAGAAGTAAGAAGTATTTTCAATGATGTGACGTCAGCAGAGACATACTATTTTCGGAGAAGATGGTCATAACATCGATATCCTTTTTGAGTGGGAGAGTTGCAGAGAAAGATGCATTTAATGGAGCGAGGGGAGAGTTTATTTCGACCAACTGAAGGAGAGTGGACAAATGCCATACAACCAAAGACTCAGGGGAGTTAAAGGAAATGGTGTGGTACCTAGGTATAGGATGGAGAAGGGGGTCTGGCCTTGGAGAACTGAAGAGGGAATACGATTGATGAGATAGCAAGAGAGGAGGATGGCATGACCCCGGTATGAACGAGGAACATTCATCTGAGTGATAAGAGTGCGGGCAACATCAAGGAGATGCCAATTCTTGCATTCAGCCACCCCATTTTATCGAGAAGTATACGCACAACTGGTTTGATGGATAATGCCATGATGCATACAAAAAGTTGAAAATTGATTACTAAGACACTTTTTTGCATTATTAGTATGAAGAAATTTAATAGACACAAAATTGTGCGTTAATTTCATTATAAAAAGATGTGAATACAGAGAAGAGATTAGAACATTCTTTTAAAAGATACGTCCACGTACAATGAGAGAAATCATCAATAAAAGTAACAAAATACAGACTACCCCTACCAACAGATTTGGTAGGAGAGGGACCCCAGATGTCGGAGAGAACAAGTTCAAAAGGACGAGAAGAACCACACCCATATTTCACTAGATAAGAGGAGCGGCGGTGGTTGCCAAGCTGGCAGGCTTAATAGTTGAGAGAGGAGTCTTTCTTTGACAGGTCTGGTAGGAGATGGTAGAGAAGGCGAGGAGGAAGATGACCAAGGCGAAGATGTCATTGTAGAAGAGAGATGGATGTAGAGAGGGCATATACATTATACAGGAAGAAGAGGCTGGCCGCTTTCAGTACCAGTAGCAATCGTCTCCTTGGAGTGAAGATCCTGAAAAGAGCAAGTAGTAGAAGTAAATGTTACTAAGTAATTTAGTTGTTTGCATAGAGAGGTAACCGAGAGCAAGTTGCATGGAAAATTTGGCACATGGAGAGTATCTTTTAGTTGAAGAGACTGAGAAACTTGGACGATACCAGTCCCACACACAGGAGATGGCCAGATCCATCCACAATTAAAACCGGAGGTGACCGCCTATAGTTATCCAAATGAGAGAAAAGAAGATGATTGTCTGTCATATGATTTATAGCGCCAGAGTCAATGAGACACTTACCCCTGGTGACCATGTGGGCACTACCTGAAGAGGTGGTAATAGAGGCTGACTTCTTGTTGATCGAGAAAGGTGCTTCACTTGCTGGAGGGCAAAGATGAGGATGCTTGAGCCAGCAATGATCCACATAATGTCCCGTCCAGTCGCAATGAGAACAGAGGTGTCCAGACAGACCTCGCCCAGGGTGACCTCCATGACCACTAGTGTTTCCTCGATAAGCTAGATGAGCAATGGTGTCGGGGGAGGTGGGGAGGAAAGTAGAGGTCATTGAAGAAGAGTTGTGACAGCGGAGATGCGAGCAGCGGTAGCAATAAGGGTGGGAGATTCAGCTTCTCCTAGAATTTGTTGCCGGATCATATCATAAGACTCTAGGAGGCGAAGAAGGTAACACACCACCAGGAGTTCCTGGAAGTGTTTGTGTTGCTCAGTAAGATCAGCGGAGAAGAGGCGATACTGAAGAAGTTTGGCACCAAAAGCTTGTACCTCATGATAAGCAGTTGCAGGAAACATGGAGGGGCGAGCAAAGTGGTTGGCATATAACATGTATATGTGAGAAGTATGATCCCCCTTGGAATAGAGAGCAGTAAGATGAGTCTATATAGCCTTAATAGTCTCATCATGATGAATGATGGGCATTCATTCATCAGATAGACTGTTCACAATCCATATTCGAACTAGAGAATCATTGGCATCACAATCATCAAAGGTAGCAGAACCTCTTGGAGGTGGGTCATCAATGAGGTGATGACGTTTACACTGGGATCTTAACAAAAATGTGAAGGATACACTCTAGTTGGGATAGTTTGGTCCTGTCAGCTTGGAGGTGGTACTAAGAGTTCTTGAAGCAGTGGAGGCTAGGGGAGCGGTCAGAACAGGTGGAGCGGTTAGGGTAGTAGAAGAAGAGTTATCCAGAGTACCCATAAAGAGAAAAGAGGGCGCTCAGTAAGGGAGTGGAGATCGCTCAAGCTGCAAAGAATGCTACATAGTAGGTTGTCGGACAAGGAGAGGAGACCGCGCAAGACACAGAGGTCACAAGAGAGAGGAGACCGCTCAAGCTGCACGGGTTGGAAGAGAGATCGGTTAAGAAGGCTGAGACCGCTCAGGTTGCCAAAAAAACAGGAAGAGGAGAGCGGGCAGTTAGGAAACCAAAATCCGCTTAAGAGGAGAACTGGACTACGAAACAGAGAGTTCACAACCGAATGATCGATGTTTTCTCTGATACCATGTGAGAACTTAGAAATATCTTAACAATAATTAACAATAACACACATGATATTGAAAATAATAGAAATATTTTATTTCCAAAAAATCTGAGTATAGAGGTATGGCCTCCTTTATATAGAAGGGAGGAGGTGATAGAGATTACAAATTGGAGATGTGGGACTAATATTATACAAAACTACTAATGTGGTTAGGGCCAGTCACTGCGGTCACAAATATCATGACTGCAGAAGGTGTGCGATGGATCTATCGGTCTTCATCACACAACAGGCGGTCAGTCATATCTAACCGACCAGACCGCAAGGTGTCGGTCATAAGATTAGACTACGTGATCTCAGGTCACCATATCCAGACCACATGATCACACGATCTCATTCATATTCTAACAACTATGATGGTTGTATGCAATAAAGATGCCTTCATAGAATTTCTCAGCAAACTTGGTTAGGTAGTGCTTCTC
This sequence comes from Dactylorhiza incarnata, assembly GCA_033032865.1. NCBI lineage: Eukaryota > Viridiplantae > Streptophyta > Magnoliopsida > Asparagales > Orchidaceae > Dactylorhiza > Dactylorhiza incarnata. The sequence continues at coordinate 15,376,368 of JAWHQI010000028.1, forward strand.
ATTGTTTAACACATAACACTTACTTCCAAAGATCTTAAAGTAGGCCAAGGTTAGTTTTCTGGCTTTCAGAAGCTCATAGGGAGTCTTATTGTGATTCTTGTTGATTAATGCTCTATTTTGCACATGGCAAGCTGTATTTACTACCTCAGCCCAGAAGTATTCTGGCAGTGAGGAGTCACTCATCATTGTTCTACTAGCATCAATAAGGGTTCTATTCTTTCTCTCTGCAACTCCATTTTATTATGGAGTTCTTGGAGAGGAAAACTCTTGAAAGATACTCAGGCTTTCACATAACTTAGTCATGGCACCAGACTAAAATTCTATTCCATGGTCACTTCTGATTTTGACCACAGTGCAGTTCAATTTTATTCTGGATTTGCTTGACAAAGGTAATGCAAGTGTCTAAAATATCTGACTTTTGTTTAAGAAAGAACACCCATGCAAACCTAGAGAAATCATCAACAATCACAAGTGTATAAGCTTTCCCACCTAAACTATGAATTGACATAGGAACAAACAAGTCCATGTGCAATAAGTGTAAACATCTAGTGAAATCCTTGACACCAACTGTCTTGAAGGAAGCCTTTGTTTGCTTGCCATTACACACAAAGAGATGCTCTATTCTTAGATATAAGACAAATATAGGAATTTGAATTCAAACACAAGAAGTTATGACAATAAATATTCCCACTCCTAGTGTCAGTCAAAATAATTTCTGAATCTTCAAATTTCCTAATCAAGCACTTATCCTTGTGGAACTCAATCACATAGCCAAGATCACACAGTTGACTTATGCTTATCAGATTATGTTGCAAACCTTCTACATAAGCTACCCTTGTGATAGTGACTATGCTATTGGAGACCTTACCATAGCCTTTAGTTTTTCTCTGTCAGATCCTCCAAAAATCACTTTAGGACCATCTTCAACTGAGGAATATTCCTTCAATAAGCTTCTTGTTCCAGTCATGTGCCTGGAACGTCCATTGTCCAAATACCTGATGAGGGTGTGGTTGGTCTTTGGACATACATGCAAAGATAAATCACTTTATCTTAGGCACACAAAACTTGTTGGGCCCTAGATTCTTATTAGCATTCATAAAAAAATTTGATTTATAACCATTCTGATGTGCAGATTGGACCCTAACAAGGTTGCATACTAAGTTTGACATTTGTTGCCCTAGGAACTGTTGGGTTGAACCAACAGTCTATGGCAAAGTAACCAATCTTGCCACAAAACCATCATTCAAACCTATTATACTTCTTCCTCTTGCTCACAATAAGAGCTGGATGTCTTTGTATGTGAGTACAAGGATATCTGAAAGAGATTGTATGAGATTATTTGCATAGCATGTGGTTGTGTCTTTGATTTCTCTTAGGATGCACAACCACTGCCTTGCCTCCGGCAATAGTCCCCTTGGCAGGTACCTTCTCTTTGCTTTTGGTGCTAATGTTGAGACCAAATACAAAGGGTCCATGATTCCTCATGATAATTTCTTCATGGGGTGCCTTAAATGCACTTTTCCCATGATGCACATCCTTGGTACCACTTGTGGAACATTCATTTGTAAGATGTCCATAAATTGACTCCTAATCAAACTTGTTGGAGGGTAGAATTACCTTCCTGAAGTTGATCTTCTTGTTCATAGGCTTGTCACTATCTTTACGGTATCATACACCTTCCGTATGAATAGGGGAGAACCCATCAATTAGTGGAAGAATTGTCCTGGGCTTGGAGAAGCTTGCAACTAGCTTCCTTTCTATGAGGAGCTTGTCCTCTGAAAGAAATCGATGTCTACCTAAATCACCTAGAGGGGGGTGAATAGGTGATCTCTACTGCGATTGCGGAATAAAAATTTAGCACACTCACAACAATAAATATCACAGCACAGAGACACAAGATTTATAGAGGTTCCCCAAGGGTGGGTACTCCTCTCTCCCGCTCCGCCTATCTAGCACTTCGGGCTAGCGTCTGCAACTTCACCAAAACTCAGATTTATCAACAAATCCTACACTCGGAGACAACGGCTCCTACAAATTCGGAGAACAACCTCTCCTACAAACTCAGAGTAAATAACTCCTACAACTCGGAGTAAACAACTCCTACAAAATAACTCGAAGTAAAAACTCCTACAGGAATTAAATAAAGTTTGAAACGAAACTTCTCTTGAATCTCAATAGAGATTAACTTCAGATCTGGAGAGACTGAATCTTCTTCTTCCTTTAGAGTGAAAGCTTGGATCTTCAAGGATTAGGAAGAATAAAGAATCGGCAAACCTGATCTGAGTAGGCCCTTTGATTAATTTGAAAAGATCTTCAATATAGAGAGCAGCAACTAGATCAAAGACCTTCTTATCTGAGAAATCTCTAGCAACACTGAAGAACGAATCTTGAGCGGAGCAGACTTTAGATCTCAGAAACTTGTTCAGCAAGAGAGAAAGAAAACGGCTGGATTCTTTTTACAATCGGGTGAATTCTTGTCTTTGCCCTAAAATAAAAGATTATTTATAGGGAGACCTCTAACGGCTCGGGCGACAAGTAAGGAGAGATCACCACGTGTACTGTACGTGGCGGCCAACCCTAAATTTCAAAAAACGAAACATAAATTTGAAATCCGTCTGTCCGTCATTCGTCGAGACTTCACGTGAACATTCGACGAATTGACTTAGCCGCACAATTTCCTTCACAAAACTGCTTTTTTGACTTCTGTTTGCGTTCGTCGATATTCGTCGGGAGTTCATGAGAACATTCGACGAATAGACTTAGCCGCAGAAAATTCTTCTTTAAACTAGAAATTTGGCTTCTGTCAGGATTCGTCGAGATTCATCGGAACTTCACGTGACATCTCGACGAATTGACTTAGCAAAAATTTCTTTTCTTCTGAAAACCTGCTCCACTCCTCAATCTTGAAAACCTTCAGTTATGAGTATATGAAGTACACCCCAATAGAGAGATTACACATGGACCAACACTTTGTTCTACACAATGAGGGATTACATTGTCTAAAACTGTGTTTGGTGATCCATTGCAAACTGACTTTGGTGTGTACTTAGCATTAAGACCTGTCATAACACATCTAAACAGAAATCATCAAATACATACTCAATTCAATTTAGTTCACTAGGGGATATCTTCAAATCCAGGTAATTGTGGATACAATACCCAACATCCTCCAATTCCAAGATTTTTCTGTCCCTTAATAGCAGGTCACTAGAATGATCTCCAACCTTCTTCAGAGATTCAATCTCTCTTGCTTGTGTCTTGCACAACTCTTTTCTATCAACCAAGGCCTTAAGCAATTTCCCAAACTAATTTATTAGCTCAATATTACAGCTAGCTTTGAAGTCCTTTTTGAGCAGGCAGATGTTTGAGTTTTCTTGAGTCAGCCTTTCAGCCTTCTCAAGTAGTTCAGACTTACTGGCTTTAAGAGTTGTTATCTCTTCAGCATGTACCTTGCAAATCTTCTTTCCTCTCTTAATAGCTTCAACCAACTCTCCATATTGTTCTAATAGATCACTTTCAGATTCATCTCTGAGGTTGATTCTGCCTCAGAATCAGTGTCTGAGACTAATAGAGGAGCTCTAATAGTTACCTGTGCAGAAAGGGAGTCCTCTTACTCATCATCATCTTGACTCATGGCCATTGCAGCCATGTATTCTTCTTCTTCTGAGCTGGAGGAGCTAGACTCACTATCACTGAGAATCCTAGTCTTCTTTTCCAGGAAGCTCCTTTCTTTATTCTTTTCTTTGTGAGACCTCTTCTCATCAGATTTCTTATTGTCCTTTCTTTTTGTGGGACAATCTGCTATCATGTGTCCAATTTTTTTGCATCTAAAATAGATTGTCATTAGAAATATGTTTTTTCTATTTTGAATCATACATTTCCCCTTTTGATCTGTGGGGATAGCTTCTTCTTCTTGAGTTGGTTGAGGAGAAAGATCTTCCATTCTCCCTCCTTTTCTTTTTGAGGAGCTTCATGAAGTTCTTGGACAATAGTGTAAGTTCTTCATCAGATAGATCTGATCCAGTGGAGTTGGTCTCAGATTCTTCAGATTCTGGCTCTTGCTTCTCCTGGAGGTCTAGCTTTCAAGGCCATAGACTTTTCTTTGTGGTGAGATCTGCTGCCTTCTTCTTCAGCTTTTCTTATATTCAGTTGAAGTTCATGGGAAAGGAATTTCCCAAACAGATTCTGGGGTTCCATGTTGCCCAGGTTCCCCATCTCTATAATAACACAAATCTTTATATCCTACTCTTTGTTGAGTGATCTGAGAAATTTGTCATTCAAGTCATAACTGGTGAGGTCCTCCCATATCTATTTAGGTCATTCACAATTCTAAAGAATTTCTCATAACACTCAAAGATGGAATTCTTCTTGTCTTATCTGAAAGCCCCATACTCCTGGCTGAGGAGAGACTTCATATCATCCCTTACTTCAGTTGTTCCTTCCATATAGACCACCAAGGAATCCCACATCTCCTTAACAGTTTTGTAGTGGACAAGATTCTGGAAGGTTGATTCATCAATAACACACACTAGAATGTTCATGGCCCTCTTATCCATTGTGGCCAGAACCATTTCATCCTTGGACATATCAGAATATTTCTTAGGAACATGGGCTTCATTATTGATAGTAGACACTGTCATGGATATGAAAGGTCCTTCTTCAATAGTGATGAAGATTTTAGGGTCAAAGGACTCCATGAAAAGCTTCACCCTCTCCTTCCATATAACAAAATTTTCTTTCCTACAGATAGGCAACTTCATAGAGCTGAGCTCCTTGTAGTTCTCACCAGCAGATATGATGTTGATTCTAGGTGAACCCAAGTAGATTGTGTTCTTTAGCTGTTAGGCTAAATAGAACTCAACCTCCCTCTGATACCAATTGTTATTTTACTATGGGTCACTTGGATCACACCTAGGGGTGAATGGTGTGATGTGTGTTTTTTAGTTATTTTAATTTTTACCAAGATATTAGAGAAAGCACACAGGCATTTATAGAGGTTCCCCAAGAATGCCTTGGATAGTCCTCTCTCCACACCACCTATCTAGCAATATGCTAGACTAGGCAAAAGTCCTCCAAAACTCAGATCTCATAATAGAGATCCTACCTCAATCTTCACCATAAAAGACCTACACTAAGGCTACCAAAGTCCTACGTCAATCCATTCACTTAGAGATCTACACTCTGATCATCTCAAGGATCCTACCTCAGATCCCAAGGATCCTACACTTAGATATCTACACTAAAATCTTCTCAAGGATCCTACCTCAGATCCCAAGGATCCTACACTCAGATTCCCACTAGAATCCTACACTTAGATTCCCACTGGAATCCTACAACAAACTCATATCCAAAGAATCATGCAGTAGCAACATAAAGAATGAATGTTTACAATACAAACTAGACACAATAATAAATAGTGAATAGTCTCATGTCTTCTGTAGAAGCACAACATCACAGTTTCTTCTTCCTTGATCAGATCTTTGAAAGAATCTTCTTGGAAAATGAAATTTAGATCAAGAATACTTGCAAAAAAAGCTTCTTACTCAGAAAATTGTTCTTCAGAAAGGTTTTGATCAGCTGAGTAATACTTGAGCAGAAAGATGAATCAAAACTTTATTGAATAAGCTCTTGAAGGTTCTGGAAGAATTCTTGAGAAGGAACTACAACACTTGGATTTCTTGCTTTGAAAAAGTTAGCCACCGGAATAATTTTTGCGCTCTTATTCTGTTCAAAAAGTTCTTTGATTTGAGAAACCCTAAAGCTTTTATAAGAAATCAACCACCAACGGCTAGAATTAGGTGTGATTTAATAATTAATGTTTTCCACAAGAAACTCCCCGATTGCCGCAACAAACGGCAGATTCCAAAATGAAATTGAAGTTATTGCGCGATTTAAGGCTTTCTTCCGGCGTCTAGCCGATATGAAAAGCTTCTGGCCGGTATACTATTCTAGATGACATGTCTTCAGGTCGACACACTTTTCATGTCAATATCTACATGTCAGGACAATATGGTCATCCTCCAGACAATATAGGCCTTCTAGACAATATGATCATCTTCCAGACAATATAGGTATTCTAGATGATATGATCATCTTCCAGACGATATAGGTCTTGTAGACGATATGATCATCTTTCAGACGATATATGTCTTATAGATGATAATGACTTAGTCAATACTCATTGATAAATAATGTTTGGCTGATATAGCTATGGTCTAGACGACATAGAGACCTTGTCGTGAGATCATCTAGCCGATATGGCTATGGTCTAGAAGACATAGAGATCTTGTCGTGAGGTCATCTAGTCGATATTTGACTTAGCATATTTTAGGCTTAATCCAACCTGTTGGCTAACTTTGCAGCATGATCTCCAAAACTTTTTTAAGTGATTTTTCCTTGTTAATGACAAGTCTAATATAGTGTTAGGGCATAAGTCAACATGTGTTTTACACCATGAAGGATTACACATGCAAAACACTGTTTGAGTGACTATAAGCCTAAACCCTACATTAGACATGCACTTTAGTTATACCTGTCACATCAAAACTAACACATACATCAAATATATGATGTGTTTATTGTTATCCAGAGGGCTTCTTCAAATCAGAAATCTTGTGATCAATATTCCCAACAGTTTACAGTGGCCCTGACCTTAATCGACATGGGCAGCTCAGTGAACATCCTCTTCAAGCCCGTCTTTGATTCTATGAAGGCTGACAAGGTTTTAAAGTCCTGTGAAGGGCCTCTGTATGGTTTTGCAGGAGAGAGGAAAGAAGTAGAAGGAGGAATTGACCTCATAGTTGTCTTGTGTGAGGCAGCTCGGCCAGAATCATTTCTGGTAATTGATGCTACGAGCAGTTACAACGCAATCTTCGGGAGGCCCCTCCTGGATGACTTCCAGGACATAGCATCAATGTACCACCATGTCCTCAAGTTCTCGTTGGGAGGGAAACAATTCAGGGTCTGGAGTGACCCCAAGACGGCTCTAGAGTGCTATATCTGGTCGGTAAATTCGGTTGACGAGTATGTTCCCCCCGGGTTGAGAGCGTCACCAAGAAGGGCCTGCCTCCCTAACAGGGAGCATGGGGAAAATCTTCGGGCGGTACTTGAATCATATCTTCTATCTTTCTTTTGAGCTTTTTTCTATGCTTTTCATGTCGCTTGAATATTTAATTATAATCTTTGAACAAAATACTGACGCTAATTTTTCTATATTAGACATAACCAACAAATCCTTGTGTAATGCGATACAACAGTTTCAGCAACAAATTAAGAACTGTTATAATCGTACATGCAGTCAAGTGAAATTCTAATCTCGCGAATACTCTCCTTGGGTAGTCACCGGACCCCACTTCAACCCCCTCGCACACATCCGAATGTCTCGAGCGGAGGTCTTTGGGGTGCCGACTCTCTCCGCAGGCGCGGACTACTGGATACTACCCTTAAGCACTTTTGAAATAATCCATTACAAATAGTATCAATATATTAAAATACATTCATGTATTTACTAATTCACCCTTGACATGATTTTTAGAACCATCTTCAATCTTTTAGCGAACATAAAATGCTAGTAAGTTATTATTTCTTTAGCAATATGTTAATTACAATATTAAAATTCATTAATTACCATAATCTCACCCATGAGTTAGCATAATTACAAGATGCACCCCTCTATATTTTACAAAAAAAACCTACTCATGCACAAAATCCCCCCGGTATTTTAGAGCATTCATGTTATAAAATGTAAACTTAAACAGGAGACTTTTTGTTATTTCAGAAGATAGTGGTGAAACCTATAATTTTGCAAACTTTGAGGAAAAGTCCCGGTTCTGGATTATTTTATTGAAATATTGTTATTAAAATATGATATTATTCAAATAATTATAAATAAATATAACAAAGAGATTATTATTATGTTGTAAAATGGGGTTATTTTAAAGCTTATACTGTATTTTAGCATAAGAAACAAAAAAAAAACTATGAATAGAAGCATATGTTGTACCATTGTTAATGTGGGATGCTGATTAAAGAATGGAGTCTAATTTATTATACCCTTATGAGTAGGCTTATATCAACAGAAAAAATGGCTATCTAGAAAAGTCTTATTAAGGTTGTTAAAATATGTCTAGTAGATTGCATTAAGGACAATAACGATGAAGGCTGGACACGTTCTTATCATCCTGCCAAAAATAAAAAAATCATGGAAAATACAAGGAACTGCTCCGTTGCTTCTACGCTGACAAAAAACAAAAAGAATTACCATTAAATCACCTACCAAATCCCGCATCTTGACATGTAAATGAAAGAGTTGCGAATTATGCATGCGAATATGCAAATAATCGTACATATTGTGGAAATATTCTTCCCTATAACAGGGAAGAGATCATAACAAAAACTCATAGGATTGACCATGTGGGGTTGCTCAATTTTTTTCGGTAAAAAAACAAAGTAGCAAAATCCTATTCCCGCAATTTCTTTGATTGAAAAAAACATTTTATAAGTCTGTAAGGTCAAGAGATGATGCAGCATCCGAGTTAATTAGATCCCCGACCATCCAAAATTTCTGGCTTCTGCATTTTTCCAAATCCTGTGAGTCATCTGAAACATTTTTCTTCAGCAAAAGAATAAGTTAAATTAGTTTGGAACTTTTGTTTCTAGTGTTAGCATGCCAGAAACAATGATTTATATACTTACATTGATTTTTCTTGAAGTGAATCCTTTAAAGTAAATCAAAACGCCCCTTCACCAAATGAATGCCGGAGGAACGAAGGAGCCCAACGCTTCAGGGCCTTATGCTTTATGAAGCTGCGGCGACGAGAACGGTCTGTACGTGAACCATGTCAAGCCTACTGCAGTACTCAAATAAGCCTTAACTGACATAACAGAATCCAAAGCAATATGCGAGTCAAATCCTAGCCTTGGGCTAATATTTCTAAATACCTCACTTGAGATGCCTACTCTGAGAAGAATGTTGCGCAATGGTCTAATTAATCAACTCCTTCAATGAAATGTTACAAAGGACCCCCTCATGACATGAGAAGCAGGTAAAGCCGCAACACTTTCGCACAATGAGGTCCAGTGCAATGTTAAATGAATTTATTTAATTTATTTTTTAATGTCATGAGGCATGTACATGCTTCTTATTTAAAGAGGCTCATGTGTAATTGAAAGGCATCTCAGCATTTGTATTTTGGATTCAGCCTTGAAATGTGCGAGGGAACCAAACCTCTATTGTTGTTTGCCAAGTGCTAGTACAATTATTCCTTCGGGCAATCTCTCCCCTTATTCTCGCAATGTAACAATTGGTCCGATCTATCGCTCCCTCCGGCCAAACTTCATCGACGGGGATTCTGATTAACACTGCCTACACTGCAATGGACGACCATACCAAGCTTCCATTTTTGTCGAGGTACACATGCTTGTTACCTTTAATTTACGTATTAATCGATTGAAAGAATTATTTTATCGGGGAATTTTTTTTATTTTAATTTAAGCACGATTTAGAGGTTTGCTTGAGCATTTCACCATATGATAATTTTATTTCCTTGAACAATTGCAACTTCACAATTAATAAAAACCTAGAATCTATTCCTTAGCATAAATAATAAAAAATCATTCACTAGGCGGAACCCATCTCATTCTTATGTTCAGCCGTCAAGTTTCATCTATGCAACATATGTTACCATCGAGCGCGCGCCGGAGAAGACCGCCCGATAGGAGTCGTCATTGTCTCATCTTCTGATCAGGATGCCAGAGCTCCTTCTCGCTGCCCAGTTACGATTCTCCATCGATCGGTATAGCTACACACCAACTCTCTAGTTTGCTTGATCCGCCGATGTCGATCCACTATGGATCATCGTTCCTCGTCTACAGCCAATGTTTAGTCACATCCCAACAACCTGTTGATACACGTCACACACCTCATGTTCTCAACCCCCAATTGACAATTTCTTCATCTTCGTTAGACATCACAAAGCAATAACATTAAATTTAGATACATGCAACTCTACACGAAGATTTTGAAGTTATGTCAAGTTCGTGCTAATTGTAGCATTGCATTTTCATCAAGTATGATAATCATATGCGACAATGCACCTCATGAAAATTATTAAGTGGATGTTTATGGAAAAAATCCTATTACATAAGTATGTTATAAAACATGAAGAATCATTATTTACATTGACATGTATTGAATTATGCAAACTCGATATAAACTTAGAATGCAAGCATGAATTAAATAATTATTCATTAGACTAGTGGGCTTATGTGGGTTTCACTTTTAGTTGAACATGTCAACCACTAAGTATATAGTCATTAGGAGACATGGGAGGTGTTTTCTCTCATGATTGATAGATGCATACCATCATACTCATATGGTATAGTAGACCATATGAACTTCAAATAGGGGTTGACGACCCATTCCTTCACGTCCAGATACTATTGGAGGTGATTTTGCGTTCCGCGCAAGGGACGCACTAGAGCATTTATAATTTGCCATTAGAGACTCAAATCTCTAGATTGTGACTAGTAAGTTATGAAACCTAAAGCTAAGAAGAATATGAATTTGAATCATCTTTGTTTTAAGAACACAGAATCCAAAAATCTCCAAGCTTTAATGATCTAAAGTTGAATATGATGAAACACATAAAATATGATTTATGTTATTATGCTTCATTTCATGCATAGTTAACCCGTTGCAATAATCATGACATATAGACTTCAATTAGTGCATACTTGGAACTTCATGCATGTTTACCCATGCTTATTTAAGTGTCGGCGGAAGGAAGAGTTCTTTTTACTCAGCAGTGGGCTTAACTCCGTCTTCTGGCTTCTCTTTACAGAGAACACAAGTCAAGAGATTCGCTTAGGTTGATCTACCGAGGATTTGTATGTAGTATTAGTGTGTATTCTATCATTTGTAATAGAACATTTTATAATAATTTAATTTGATTATCATACTAACAGACTTTGGTCTGTATCAGACATTAGTTTAATTCAAGCATTCAGTATTGATTATATCTTCATATAGTTGGTTCTATGATTCAGAGAGAGGTTTTCCTTTTAACAGTGGCTCCAGTCTTTCATTTCTACTATTTACTTCAGTTTTATTTACATTTTTACTGTTACTGTCCCAATATTTATACTATTATACAATTGCTTCATATCATGAGTGTCGTCCGGGCTTTGAAATACTATTGAACTAGATAGGGGTGTTACCAATTCCAAAATGACAGATTCCCGTTTTTGTAGAGCCATATCGTTTTGAATAAAACAGACGATATATCAACCTGTTTCCAACATATCGGCCAAGAAAACAGGCGATATATCGCCTGTTTTTATTATTATATTATTATTTTTTAAAGTCGAAACGACTTAGAATAATACTCGTTGAGCGAGCTTGTCTGCTTCGTCAGATGATGATAGTACTTAATTCTTTTCATATCTTATATAATCCTCTATCATTTAGTTCTTTTCATAACTTTCTTATGCATATATAACGTTTATACCTCTTTTTTCTCATTCTTACCATTGGTGCATAAATTTTAAAAATTTATCACTTTCATTCACTTTTTCTTAGGTCTTGAGAGAATTTGAAATATTAAATAATATTATTCCAAAAATTATATCTCATTACATTTAAGCTCCACTTTTTATATAGAGTAGAGAAGGAAGAAGTATGTACATTTGAAGAAGTAGGACTAAATACAAGAAGGAGAAAAAATACAATAGGCCCCTAGATGGGCTTTTAGTCTTTGGCTTTAACACTCCTCAAGCTGGAGTATATATATCAAGATTGTAAATGTCAGATGTTGGCGACATGTCGGATTGAGTTTTTAAATATCGAATGTCGGAAGTCGGAGACATGTCGGGGATATTTTAAAATAGAGCAATGTTAATAGCACACCCTATAGAAGGCTAATAACACCCCCAAAAACTACAAAAACCCTCATTAAAATGTGTCCCGCTCATTCACGCCTTTGTGTAGTCGCACCCCTCTCCATTCCTAATCTCGTGAGATCTGTTTCCCGCAAGGTGCTCGCGCTCACCCTCGAAATCACTCGCTAGCCGCAGTCGTCCAATCCCGGCCTTTCGACGCTCCCTCTGGTGTGTCTTCTGATTGATTGCAGCCACGATTCTAGGGCATGTCCGACGATCCCTTCAGGCGTGTCCCGCGACCTCGCAGTTCCTCCATTCCCAGCAGTGGTAGCTCCTCTTCTCTCCAGGAGCGTCCGATGGTGGTGTTAGGGTAAGAAATGCGAACTCCTTTCCCGTTAGATCCTCGTTTTCCCTTTTTCCTTATTCTTTACCAATGTTGTGGATATCTTCCGACATGGCCGACACAAAGGTTTCATGGACAAAATGACACGTTTCCAAATTTTTTTACAAAATATCCTTTTGGAATATATCCTCTATCGACCGATATATTCGCCGATATATCGGTCGATATATCCCGACATTATACCCACTGACTTATTTCAATTTATTTTATTTAGTGTCTATGGTTTAATAGACAATAAACCAAAATTGTTCTGTTGTTAGATTGCTTGTGTCCTTCCTCTAACTTTTTTCCTATGCCCGTTCGTCATTGACTTTGATTCTGCTTGGCCTTTGGATTTTAGACTGAAAGTTCCTTATCTTCCATTGTTATTGACGCCTTCCTGGCTTCTTCTTGCTTTCGTCCATGCGTTATACTATTATTAGTTGTGTAACATAAAATGTTTATAGTATTTTGGTAGATTTAAAAGTTCAATAAATGTTAAATTATTAATACATTAATAAATATAAATAAAAAATGATTACATTTATATATAATTATGTATATACATAATTAATTATTAAAGCCTGACATGAAATATCCCAGATATATTCCCCGACATGAAAAACCTACACCGACGTATCCCATACATCCGACATTTGCAACCTTGTTCCTTACTGAAAATCGAAAAATCCTAATATATTGCAGCCATTATTCGTCCAGTCCGGCTTGGGAGTGCTTCAACTCAGCCTTCTTAATCTTACATTGCACCATTGACCGACTCCTTGTTGATTGGCCGGGTATTTTGGGTTGCACCGATTGGTATAATTTCTGCCCTTCCCTTTTTAAAATTGAGTTGTTTTTTTTGTTCGACTTAAGTTGGATGATCTTAGAAATTTTTTGAGTTGTTTTGTCATCAAATTAGATGTGTGTTTGCTTTCTTTTTTTAGTGCATTTAGGGTTGTAATAGAGACATGTGAAGACTTATTTGCGTTTGGGGTTTTTTCATTCTGGGTTTTTTGATTTGTTCTAGGGTTGTTTGTGTAGGGTTGATTGAGTTTTTTTTTACTGAATATATTCTTTTTTGTTTAAATTGGTATGTTGATTGTGTAGGGTTTAATGAGTCTGGAATCACCCAAGTTGCTCACAATGGGTCAGCAACCAAAAACTGTCCAAGTAGATGTGTCAGCACATTTTGGTAATGATTTGTTATTTTCAAGAAATGAGGATTTAACTAATTAATAAGCATGTACTCGAAAAAGTACCCTAATGTGATAAAGTATGTGGTTAATACTTGGATAGAGCCTTACAAGGAGTATTTCATTTATGCATGCATAGATAAGTATTTACATTTGGGAAATTGCACAACCAACCGGGTGGAAAGTATTTGACCAACTAAAATGATTTCTTGAAGTTTCTATTTGTAATATAACGTCTGTTTGGAAAGCATTTGACCAAATGCTTACACTACAACACAAAAATTAGAAGGTCGTTTGGCCAAAGTTCAATTCAAGCTAACACAAGATATAGATGATCACTTTACTTTGTTTGGTTCAATTTCAGTTTTTGCTTTGGAGATAATATAAAGGGAAGAAGAATCAACTATAAGTGGGTGTGTTGACGAAAAAGATTATTTACATAAGGTTAGGGCTTCATTTGGCGCAGCTTATTTGCTCCGGTGAGTTGGGTCAAAAACGCCATTATCATAGATTGTATGTTTGGCAAGACAAAGGTTATGACCGCTACCAAGAAAATAAACTAGTTTTGAGCATAAAATGCATGAATTTTTTTAGGTGAGGTCGGGTGTTCACGAACGACGGTTCATGACCATCACGTTCACAACCGCCACCACCGCGCCAAACGAAGCCTAGGTCTACAATGGGCTTACCATGTTCTCATGAATTCTTGGTGTGTATGAATCAATTCGGTGCATTTCCTATTTGGAAGATTCATATGCATTGGAAGCAACTCACCTTGAACGATATTACCCAGAAACAGTGCATGTCAAAAAAAAAGAGTGAACAAATGCATAATATACATATGGAGTTGGATGACATATTAAGCAAATAAGATAATATAACTAATTTACAAAGACATGAAATGAAGAAGAAGTTGCGTGAGATATTAAGATCCTACAACAAGTCAAACTTTGGAGTCAGTTATGCCTAAAAAATTAAAAGGGCAGCCGAAAGGTAGTTCAAATAAGGTTAAAGAGTATAAATCAACAAAGAGAAATCCATCTCTTTTTTACCATAAGAAATCCATCTCTTTTTGACAATATTCTTATGGGTGAGCACAAAAACTACAACTATAACGTAAGGATATGCCTCCATACATAGCAAACCACATAGTTGATGCTATAAATGTGCTCGAAGATAGTCACTGTGGTACAATAGTAATTAGTGATGTTTTGGATATGGGTGAAGATTGGTTGCGGGTGAGCCTTGACCTCACAAAGGACATAACATGCAATGTTCATCGATATACAAACATATTTGGGAATGCAAGACTAATAGAGTTAATGAAATCTCTTGGATGTATGGTAGTTCTTGCTCCACTTGATAAATGGATGTCAATGTCAGACATGGGTCTAGTTATCGCATCGTGCTATAACATTGCAGTGGTTTATTACTCAAGATATTAGTCATTTACATTGTTTTCTTTGCATTCCACACGCACTGATGACTTCAAGATTGTATTCATAGGATTTGTTAATGGTAACCACTTCATCAGCTTACTTATGCGTGAGGATTGTCCGTCTTCCCCTGTTTTTGCTATTTGGACAAGATACCATAATACGGTGGCGAAAACATGAGACTTGACATATATCTCACGTGTTAGAGCTTCTGAATCCAAGAATACTACGGAGGAAGTAGTCAATTTATCTGATCCGTGACTTAAAGTAATCCAAATTTTCTACCAACTTCAATATTATCTTATGTTTCACAATCATTATCTAATCACTTTTTTGTCAAATTAGGTACAATCATACTTTATGGAGCTTCAAAATGTTGGGGTGTGTACGTAACAAAAACTAAGGTATAATGGGTTCAATTTCAATTTAGCTTTCCTTTACTAGTTAATATATTCAAAGAGACTAATCAATTATTTTTGTGCTTTCAGGTGGTTACAACAAGGACACTTGATGAAATTTTGGGTGGTGTTTGATTTTTTTTATTTTCATCAAATTGTACAATTTTGGAGTCTGTTAATGTTTTGCTAGGGGTTAGATTCAATATTTTGTGGTTTGAAAAGAATGGAGATTTTTTAATTTACGATGGTGTTTGATTTTTCGCTTTTCATCAAATTGTACAATTACATATATTTTGGAGGAGATTCAACATTTTGTGGTTTGTAAAAGAATGGAATTTTTTTTGTTTTTTGGATGGCGAGCTAATAACCTCATGGTGTGAAAATATAATTTTATGGCGTGCTATTATAAAATGACGGCTAATAGCGACTTCAGGGGTGTTATTAACATTGCTCTTAAAATATCAGATTTCCATATTTTTTAAATAAAAAATTTATTTATATATATTAAGTATAATTATATGTTCTAGAAGGAAAAAAATAACATAAGTAAATGAACAATGAGTCATGAATATCACAAAAATAAATTCACTAAAATATCCAAAGTAAAATATTATAACAAGTACAAATACGTACAATGTAAAATATATTTAATATTATATAAGAATTTTATTTTGTTAGTACTAAGTTTTAATAATAGTTAAAGATGATTTAAAAACTAAATATTTTTAACAGATTATAAGTCTTTCTATGCTTGGTAAGTTTATGTTAAAATCATGTAAATAACAACTAATATTTATGTCGAACTTTTTCACATTTTTTGTAATATGAAATAAGAAAAATAGTGTGAAATAATTATACAAAATTGATTAGAAGAATAACTCATTAAAAGAACGAAACAATAAGTTTAATTGATTTAAACATACATAATATATATAAAAAATATATATATATATATGTGTGTGTGTGTGTGATTTAGACATACTGCTAGATTGATAACATAAAATAAATAACTGACCATATATTTAAAAGTCATGTCTGTGAGAACTTGAAAATAATAGAAATTTTATTTCCAAAAATCAGTATTACAAGAGTATTGCCTCATTTATATAGACTAGGAGGGAAAGAGTAAAATACAAATACACAATGTGGGACTAAATACAAATACAATACACAAAGCGAGCTGGGCGGTCAGGGAGAACGAGACCGTAGCGACCTCCGCGATCTGGAGAGAAGACGGGCGGTCACACGACAGGAGGAAGGTCGTGTGACAGAGGAGACCGACGGATGGTGAGACCGCTCTGGCGAACACTCCCCCGTAAGGGAGAGACCGGGGGTACCAGACCGCTTCTCTCCATAAGAAGCGATCTAGTATATCTGAGGTGAATCGGCGGTCTGATACTGGGAGACCGCGCAGACCGCGGTTATCAGACCGTTTGGAGAGGCGGAATATCGCTGACCTTCACAAGACGTGATCTCACACACCTGAAGAGAAGTGGCGGTCTGCTGCTGGGAGACCGCACAGACCGCGGTTATCAAACTGTTGTCTGATGGAGCTGGAGACCGCTGATCTTCATACGGCGCGATCTCGCACACCTGAAGAGAAGTGGCGGTCTGATGCTAGGAGACCGCACAGACCGCTGGCTCGAGACCGCGCGACTTCAACCCTTCGAGACCGCATGGCTTCAACACTCCCCCGCAAGTTGGAGCATATATATCAATCATGCCTAGCTTGTTACACACATCGGAGAAGGACGAAGATATGGGTTTGGTGAAGATATCAGAAAGCTCTTTATCCGAAGTTACGAAGGGAGTGCAGATTTGTTTCTTCAAGATTTCTTCCCTGATGAAATGACAGTCCACTTCAATGTGTTTGGTTCTCTCATGAAAGACTGGGTTTTGAGATATATAGATTGCAGCTTTGTTGTCACAGAACATTGGCAAGGGATGGTTGTAAACTTCTCCAAAGTCTAGAAGGAGAGTTCGTAACCACTTCAACTCACATGTGGTTTGGGCCATGCTCCTGTACTCGGCCTGAGCACTTGATCTGGATACTACTGCTTGTTTCTTGCTCTTCCGGCTCACCAGATTTCCTCCTACAAATGTACAGAACCCAGACGTGGATTTCATGTCTCCTTTCTCATCAGCGTAGCTAGCATCTCAATAGGCTTCTATCTTGAGATGGTTGTTTCTTTGGAACAGAAGTCCCTTCCCTGGAGATCCCTTAACGTATTCCAATATCTTTAGAGCAGCCTAAAGATGACATTCCTTTGGGGCTTGCATGAATTGGCTGACCTTCCTAACAGCATAGCAGATATCAGGTCTTGTTACAGTTATGTAGATGAGCTTGCCTACAAGATGACGATATCTAGTGTTATCAAGTAGAGGAGGAGAGTTGTCATTCCAGAGTTTGCCGTCTCCTATTGCCATTGGATACTTAGCAGGTTTAGCACCAAGAAGATTTGTTTCCTTTAGAAGGTCAATAGCATACTTTCGTTGTGAGAGGACAATAGAGTTATGCTTCCTTGAGATCTCAATGCCCAAAAAGTACTTGAGAGTCCCCATATCTTTGGTCACAAAGTGTTGAAGGAGATGTTTCTTTGTAAGGGTGACACCTTCAACATCATCACCCGTGAGAAGGATGTCATCAACGTAGACAGCCAGAACAACCATTCCATGAGAGGTCTTGCGAATGAAGAGAGAGTGATCTGCAGAACTGCGGACAAATCCAATGATCTTGATTACTTCGTTAAACTTTTCAAACCAGGCGCGGGGACTTTGCTTGAGACCATAGATGGCCTTCTTTAGCTTACATACACGAGTCTCCCCCGGAGCAACATACCCTGGAGGTTGCTCCATGAAAAGAACTTCTTGAAGATCACCATAGAGAAAGGCAGTCTTGACGTCCAATTGAGAGAGTTGTCAACCTTTGTTGACGGCCACAGAGAAGAGGACCCTGATGGTTGTAAGACGAGCGACAGGTGAGAAAGTGTCAAAGAAGTCAACTCCATATGTCTGAGTAAAACCTTTGGCAACCAAGCGAGCTTTGTATCGGTCGACAGAGCCATCGGCACGGTATTTGATCACAAAGACCCATCTACACCCAACAACATCTATCCCAAGAGGCGGAGGAACAAGAGTCCAAGTGCCACGGTCCTGAAGGGTGGAGATTTCGTCATGCATGGCAGCCTTCCACTGTAGTATAGCAAGAGCGTCCTGATAACTAGTTGGTGTGGCAGTATCTGAAATAGCAATAGCAAATGCCCTAGCAGAGGGGGTGAGTTGAGCATAGGTCACAACATCGTGAATAGAATGTTGCGTAGATGAGAGAACTCCCTTTCAAAGGGCAATAGGGAGGTCTTCAGTGGTGACTGTATCTGCAGGAGAGTCATCATCGGAAGAAGATAGTGTTGGCCCAAGAGTTGGGAGAGGAGGCCCCGGAGTAGGACAGGTGGTAGGAGACTCTGGAGATGGTGGAGGTAAAGGAAGAGGTGGTGGAGTTGGGAGAGTAGGTGGTGGCGGTGGGGAGTAAATGAGAGGTGTTGTTGGATGAGTTGCAGAGACAGAGAGGTGGAAGAGTTAGAAAATTATGGTATAGTCTCAAAGAATGTGACATCAGCGGAAACATATTGTTTGCGAAGAAGAGGATCATAGCAACGGTAACCTTTCTGAGTTGGATAGTAACCAACGAAGATGCATTTAACTGCCCGAGGGGAGAGTTTGTCCCGACCTGGGGAAGGAGTGTGGACAAACGCAGTACAACCGAAGACTTTGAGAGGTAACGAGAAAGGTTTCGAGGTGGGATATAGTAGAGAAAAGGGGGTGGAGCCTTGAAGAAGGGTGGAGGGAATGCGGTTAATGAGATAGCAGGAGATGAGGATGGCATGACCCCAATAGGTTTTGGGCATATTCATCTGGAAGAGTAAGGTGCGAGCCATGTCGAGGAGGTGACGATTCTTACGTTGCGCAATCCCATTTTGTTGAGAAGTATAAGGGCAACTAGTTTGATGTATAAGACCATGATTCATGCAAAACTCAGAAAACTGATGAGAAACATATTCTATAGCATTATCAGTGCGAATAGCTTTGATAGACACTCCAAACTGAGTGGAAATTTCATTATAGAAAATTGAGAAAACAGTAAAAAGTTCTGAGCGTTCTTTTAAAAGATACACCCAAGTACACCGAGAAAAGTCATCAATAAAAGTAACAAAATACAAACTACTCCCACCCACAGTCTTGGTAGGAGAAGGACCCCAGACGTCCGAGTGAAAGAGATTGTAGAAAAGGTTGACGCTCGCGTATATTTCTTGTATAAGATACAAAGAGAGAATACATATTTATAGGAGAGAGAGAGAGAGAGAGGAGAAATCCTATATACAATGTGGGACTAAAAGAAGGAGGAATTACATTAATGGGCTACAACAAATGGGCCCCTTATATGGGCCTTTCTAACACTCCCCCGCAAGTTGGAGCATACAAATCGTAGGCGCCAAGATTGGATAGGCACTGATGGAAGAGAGTACTGGACAGGGCCTTTGTGAGGACATCTGCAACCTGTTCAGTACCAGGAACATGCTTCAGTTCGAGCTTCTTCATTTGAACTTTCACCCTGATGAAATGGCAGTCTACCTCAATATGCTTTGTTCTTTCGTGGAATACAGGATTTTTTGCAATATGTATAGCAGCTTGGCTATCACAGAAGAGGAGAGCAGGTGAGGGAAGCCTTATACCAAGATCCGTAAGGAGGCTTTCCAGACCATGTGAGTTCTGAAACAACAGATGTCATTGCCCGGTATTCTGCTTCAGCTGAGGAACGCGCAACTACCGCTTATTTCTTGCTTCGCCAGATGATCAAGTGTCCTCCGAAGTATGTGCAAAAACCACTGGTTGATCGACGATCATCTATGGATCCAGCATAATCGGCATCAGAGTATGTCACTAGTGTTGGAGTCGAAGTTGAGGTTTTGTACACTAGTCCTTGACCAGGGGCTGTTTTAAGGTATCGGAAGATTCGTTCAACAGGCCCGCATCCAGAAGAAGATCGAGGCAGTATTTGAGCTGAGAAAGGACAAGACCATCTGATCGTCTGGCAATCTCCAGACCTAAGAAATAGTGAAGGTGCCCCGGATCTTTGGTTTGAAATGCAGAGCTAAGATGTTGTTTGACCGCTTGTATACCGTTTGAGTCATCACCAGTGATTATGATGTCATCCACGTAGACCAACAGAAGAACCGTCCCTGTGGACCGGTGGCGAGTGAACAGCGAGAAGTCTGCCGAGCTCCGAGTAAAGCCAATTTCTCTAAGAGCCTTACTGAACTTGTCAAACCAGTTCCGAGGGGATTGTTTGAGGCCATACAGAGATTTTAAGAGATGACAGACCATAGACTCCCCCGTGGTCTCAAACCCGGAAGGTTGCTCCATGTAAACTGTTTCGTGGAGATCCCCGTTCAGAAAGGCGTTTTTCACATCCAGTTGCAGTAAGGGTCATCGACGATGTACAGCCACAGAGATAAGTACACGAACCGTGTTGAGTTTTGCCACAGGAGAGAAAGTCTCGTCATAGTCAATTCCTTGTTGTTGGGTGTATCCACGAGCGACCAATCGATTTTTTAGCCTGTCAATTGTTCCATCAGGAGCATGCTTGATGACATACACTCATTTGCACCCAACCGGTTTCTGACCTGGAGGGCGGGGTACCAGAGTCCAAGTCTGGTTGGCCCAGAGAGCGATCATTTCCTCCTCCATAGTGGCACGCCAACCAGGATGTTGCAGAGCCTCCTGCACAGAGTTAGGAATAGAAATGGAGGATAATGAAGTAGCAAGAGTTTTAAGAGGAGGAGAGAGACGATGTAGGGAGACATAGTTCGCCATAGGATGAGCGGTGGAATCTGGTACTGGATCAGCCAGGTGCGGAGTACCCGAGGTAGAGGCCGACTGCGTAGGAGCAACGGACGGAGGAGTGCGACGAGAGTAGACCTGTATAAGGGGCGGCCGAGAGGGACCAGGAGCAAGAGTTGGTGCTGTGTAAGAGGAGGTGGAGGAGAGCTGGGTACAGGACCAGAGAAGAACGGCTGATTCTCTCGGAAAATGACATCAGCCGAAACCGAGATTTTTCGGGTGATAGGACTATAACAGACGTAGCCTTTTTGAGTACATGAATACCCGACAAATACATGCTTAGCCGCCCTAGGATCCAACTTATCCTTGAATGGTCCCATGATGTGGACATAGCAGGTACATCCGAAGATTCGAGGCGTTAGAGAGAAAGCCGGGGCAGAGGGAAAGAGAAGACTGAATGGAGTGGCATGGTGGAGGATAGAGGAGCGAAGACGGTTAATGAGGAAACACGCAGTCGAGACCGCAAAGTTCCAGTAGGCTTTGGGAACGTTCATGTGAAGCATGAGGGATCGGGCAACATCAAGCAAGTGTCGGTTTTTCCGTTCGGCAACACCATTTTGTTGTGGGGTGTAGGGACAGGAAGTCTAGTGAACAATCGCGAATTCAGAACATAAATTGGCAAAGTCATTGCTGGTGTATTCACGAGCATTATCTGTGCGTAGCATTTTGATAGTAGTTGAGAATTGTGTGCGGGTTTCAAGGATAAAGGCCCTAAAAACACGAGGGAGCTCGGAGCGATCGCGTAGTAAGTATAACCACGTGGTTCGAGAATAATCATCAATAAATGTAATAAAGTATCGATAACCAG
Organism: Dactylorhiza incarnata; assembly: GCA_033032865.1. Lineage (NCBI taxonomy): Eukaryota > Viridiplantae > Streptophyta > Magnoliopsida > Asparagales > Orchidaceae > Dactylorhiza > Dactylorhiza incarnata. Next base: position 15,398,363 of record JAWHQI010000028.1, read on the forward strand.
AGATACTAGGAACTTTATATGGACCCCACACATCAGAATGCAGTAAATCAAAAGGAGCAGAGCTCCGAGTACAATGTGCTGGAAAAGACGAACGCGGATGTTTGCCAAAAATACATGAATCACACTGGAAAGCAGGAAGAGATACATCGGGAAGTGCCTTCTGGAGAACTGGAAGCGGGGCATGTCCAAGACGTCGATGCCAATCAGCAGAGGAGACAGAGGAGAGAACGGTGGGATAGTCGTCGAGAAGGTAGAGCCCGTTACGCAGTTGCCCTTTACCAATGGTAGTCCGCGTCCGCCGATCCTGTATCAGAAAAGAAGAGGATGTAAATATGACGGAGCAATCGAGATCAGTAGTAAGACGGCTAACAGAAAGCAAATTGAACGAGGAGCCCGGGACATGAAGAGTCGAGCGGAGAGGGAGGGAGGAGTTAAGAGATAAGTCCGCCAAGCTGGAGACAGGAACAGTTGCCCCATTAGCCACGGTGATACACTTCGGATGAGGAGTAGCCGAGTACTTGGGTGGACGTAGCGAGGTGATGTGATGAGTGGCACCAGAGTCCACTATCCAACTTGGATTAGTGGAGAGACAGGCGATACCTGCATTGGAGACGGAGGCGACGGAGGCAGAGGAGGACATTTGCTCTTGAAGCTGCTGGAGCTGGAGGCGGAGCGCCTCAAGATCAGTGCGGGAGGCAGAGGAGCTGTCATCAGCAATGGCTGCAGTCGGACGAGGAGGATGACCATTTTCTGGTAGCAGGTTGCCTCAAAATGTTCGTCTCGCCCACAAAAGGTACATTTTGGTCGAGATCGACCGCCGCGCCCCCTTCCCCTGGAGCCCGAGCGTCCACCACGAGCAGATGGAGGAAGGGGAAGTAAGGGGGCAGTTGTCCGCTGGAGAAGTGCTGGGGAGGGTGGTGGAGGAGCATCCGGAGGTGCGGAGACTCGGAGGAGCATGGAGCACACATCTAAGAGAGGAGTAGTGGCTGAGGCAAGAACTTGAGCCCGAATGCTTTGTAGGTGAGGTGGAACTCGAGCCATGATCATGGCTATGCAGATTGCTTCCTTCTGAGCCCGTTGAGCAGCGGGATCATTCGTAGAAGGCTGATGTTGGATCCAGGCTTCAGCCAGAGTCTTGGCTCGGGCAACAAAAGAAGTCATGTCGGCAGCCCCGGCCGCATCTAAAGCCTGAAGATCGGTGATGATGTCATAGAGATGTTGGAGGCTGTCTTTGCCTGAGTACAAAGAATGGAGCTCATCCCACATAGCTTTGGCAGTCTCGTGATACATGGTCATTTGGTATGGCTCGCCATCCAGAGAGTTGAGTAGTCAAGTCTGAACCCGACCGTCATTCCTGAGCCAGTCCTCAGGAGGAGGTGATGGAGGTGCCTGAGTAAGATGTTGTAGGAGGCCCTTGGACTGAAGAACCCGTCGGACCGAGTGCACCCACTGAATAAAATTTTTCTTCCCGGAGAGGGAGATAGTGGTGATCCACAATTCGTCCCTGAGATCGGTCGAGGAGTTCGGATGGGCTACGGGAGACGGGGCGGGTAGTTCAGTTGAGTCAACCGAGGAAGGCATCTGGAAGGCCGCTGGGAAAAGGCCGCTGGCAGACTGCGGGATATCGCACTACCAGAAGGAAGACCGCTGGAGGCGCAGACCGCGCGAGAGAGTGGCGAGCAGAGAGGCCGGCGACTTGAGGAGGGCTTGGCAGAGCTCGGCAGAATGTGAGCGGTCTGCACAGGCAGGAGGTCGCGGTCAGCCTACAAGCCGGAAGGGAGACCGTAAGAAGAGGTCGCTGGCGGCTTGGAGAGAAGAGGTCGTAGCGGCCAGGGAGACAGCGGCGAGGTCGCAGCGTCTTGTAAGAAGATCGCAGCCCGCGACAATCGCAAGAAGAGGCGAAGACACAGCGGCTTGGAGAGAACAGGTCGCAGCGGACAGCAAGGGACCGCAGCGGCTAGAGGGAACCCGCGCGAGAGAGAGAGATCGATACACAGGGTTAGAGGCCGCAGCGGGAAGAAGAGGTCGCGCGATAAGGGAAGCGATCGCAGCGGCTATGAGGGAGAAGCGGGGCCCACAGGTGCAGCGGGGACGCCTATAAGAGGGCCCTGAGAGTAGAGGAATGAAGTGGATGCCACGGAGAGAGAGGGAAGCGGATAGAAGCCGCACCTTTCCAGACCGCTAGTCCGCACAGTATGTTTGCAAGCAGGCGGTTTGGAAGAGGGAAGACCGCAAGCTTCGGGAACCCTATAACAAGCAGGCGGACAATCGCAAGACCGCAAGCTCTGATACCATGTAGAAAAGGTTGAAGCTCGCGTATATTTCTTGTATAAGATACAAAGAGAGAATACATATTTATAGGAGAGAGAGAGAGGAGAAATCATATACACAATGTGGGACTAAAAGAAGGAGGAATTACATTAATGGGCTGCAACAAATGGGCCCCTTATATGGGCCTTTCTAACAGAGATCAAAGGGACGAGTCGAGCTACGACCATGTTTGGCAGGATAGGAAGTCCGATGGTGCTTTCCTAGTTGACAAGCTTCACAGTTGAGAGGAGAGATATCTGTGGTGAGGTGAGGTAGAAGTTGATACAGCAGCCGAGGTGGAGGGTGACCAAGACGGAGGTTCCATTGATGGAGAGAATCAGAGACTGTGGAAGCAGAGTGAGCAGCAAGAACGTCAAGGAAGTAAAGGCCTCCACTCTCAGTCCCAATAGCAACTGTCTCCTTCGTGTGAAGATCCTGAAAATAACAGTTAGTCAGAGTAAATATAATAGAGCATTGTAACTGTTGAGAGAGAGCCTTGACTGATAGTAAGTTGCAAGGAAAAGTAGGCACATAAAGAGTGTTCTTAAGAGAAATAGTCGGAGTGACTTGAACTATTCCAGTCCCACAAACGTGTGAGGGAGAACCATCTGCTGTTAGAACCGGAGATAAATTCTTGTGCTCTAGTAACTGTGAAAAAAGGTTAGGGTTCCCTGTCATATGATTTGTTGCTCCAGAATCAATAAGTCACTTACCTTCAATAACCATGTGCACGCTACCTGAGAAGGTAGCAATAGAAGCAGACGGTTGTGTAGTACCAGGATGAGAAACTGCAGCCAGAGGGCGAAGGTGAGGATGCTTGAGATAGCAGCGATCAATGGTGTGACCCTTCCGACCACAATGAGAATAGATGTACCGAGGAGATCCGCGGCCACCAAGAGATCCACCACAGCCGCCGGGGTGACCACGTTCAGGAGCAAAGCTCTCTGGAGGAGGAGAGGATAACAAGGGTCGTTGGAGAAGGGAGGTAACAGCAGAGACCCGAGCAGCGGTGGCATCAAAGATTGGAGAGTCAGCTTCCCCAAGATTTTGTTGTCGGATCATATCATAGGATTCAGGAAGACGGAGAAGGTAACACACAACCAGGAGCTCCTGGAAGTGTTTATGTTGTTCTGCAAGATCAGCAGAGAAGGGGCGATGCTGAAGGAATTCAGCCCCAAGGGCCTGAACCTCTTGATATGCTGTGGTGGGATTCATGGTTGGGCGGGCAAAGAGATCAGCATACAAGGTGTAGATGCGGGAGGTTTTGGCGCCTTTGGAGTAAAGGGCAGCAAGATGGTTCCAAGTTGCATTGACGGTCTCATCATGATGAATGATAGGAAGACACTCATCAGAGAGACTGTTAGTAAGACAGGCGCGGACCAGAGCATCGCTAGCATCCCAATCATCAAAGGTAGCAGACCCTTTGGGAGGAGGATCATCGGTGAGATGGTGGCGTTTGCGTTGAGAGCGTCAGAGGAAGGTGAAGGAGACACTCCAATCAGGATAATTAGAGCCAGTGAGCTTGGAGGAGGTGCCAAGGTTGCCAGAAGTAGAGGTAGAAATAGCCACAGGAGTGGGGGGAGGGCATTCTCAGAAGGGGTACCCATGAGAAGGGAGATCGCGCGGTCTCGCGGATACAAGGGAGATCGCGCGGTCTAGAGGAAGAGAGACCGGTCGAAGAGAGAGAGGGGAGATCAAACGGTCTGTGCGGTCTGAAGAAAGGGAGACCGGCCGAAGAGAGGTAGCTCACAACACAAGGATCGTTGTTCGCTTTGATACCATGTGAGAACTTGAAAATAGTAGAAAATTTATTTCCAAAAATCTGAGTATTACAAGAGTATTGCCTCCTTTATATAGACTAGGAGGGAAAGAGTAAAATACAAATACACGATGTGGGACTAAATACAAATACAATACACAAAGCGAGCTGAGTGGTCAGGCGGTCAGGGAGAACGAGACCGCAGCGACCTCCGCGGTCTGGAGAGAAGACGGGCGGTCACACGACAGGAGGAAGGTCGTGTGACAGAGGAGACCGACGGACGGTGAGACCGCTCTGGCGAACACTCCCCCGTAAGGGAGAGACCGGGGGTACCAGACCGCTTCTCTCCATAAGAAGCGATCTGGTATATCTGAGGTGAATCGGCGGTCTGATACTGGGAGACCGCGGTTATCATACCGTTTGGAGAGGCAAAATATCGCTGACCTTCACAAGACGTGATCTCACACACCTGAAGAGAAGTGGCGGTCTGATGCTGGGAAATCGCACAGACCGCGGTTATCAAACTGTTGTCTGATGGAGTTGGAGACCGCTGATCTTCATACGGCGCGATCTCGCACACCTGAAGAGAAGTGGCGGTCTGATGCTGGGAGACCGCACAGACCGCTGGCTCGAGACCGCGCGGCTTCAACCCTTCGAGACCGCATGGCTTCAACAATGTCAACCGATATGTCGAAAAAAATCGGATATATCGACCTATATTTTATAAAAAGACAATCGAATTTTTAGAAAAAAATTGTCATTTTACCCTAAAAATGAGATATAGGCAGACATGTCAGAGGATATTTAAAACAGTGATATATATAGATCATTCTCAACTTGACACAAATATCCGAAAAAGAGGAAGAATCTGGTTTGGTGAAGACGTCGCCGAACTCTTTATTTGAAAGAACAAACATAGTGCATATTTATTTTTTGATATTTTTTCTCTATGAAGTGACAATTAACTTCAATATGTTTGTTTTTTCATGAAACACAAGATTTTTAGTATGTAGATAGCTGATTTATTATCACAAAATATTGGTAGAGGTTAATCGTGGATTTCTCGTAAGTCTTTTAGAAGTGTTCTCAACCACTTCAACTCACAAGCAGTTTGAGACATACTTCTGTATTCAACTCTGACACTTGACCTGGACACTACTATTTGTTTCTTGTTTTTCCATGTCACCAGATTTCCTCCAACATGTGCAAAATCCAGAAGTGAATTTTTGATCACCTTTATCATCAGCATAGCTTGCATCAGAATATGCTTTAATGTGCAAATGATTGTTTCTTTGACACAATAGTCCTTTTCCTGAAGATTTTTTGATGTATTCTAAGTTTTTTAAATCAGCCTGCAGATGACACTTTCTAGGAGCCTGTATGAATTGGCTGACCCTCCACACAACATAGGAGATAACAAGTCTGGTTACGATAAAATAGATGAATTCACCAATCAGACGCCTATATCGAGTAATATCATATAGAAGAGGGGATGTCTGATCCCAAAGTTCGTCGAAATTCATAGACAAGTGATTCTGAGCAAGTTTCATACCAAGGAGACCGACTTCATTGAGTAGATCTAGGCATACTTGCGTTGGGAAAGAAGTTATTGTGTCTCGCAGTTTCAATTCCCAAGAAGTATCTTGAAGGAACCCATATTTTTGGAAACAAAATGCTCCCGAAGATGTTTCTTTTATTCTCTATTCTAGATGAGTCATTTCCGGTTAGAATGTCGTCAACGTAGACATTTTCAGTAAGAATGACGAGACATTTTCAGTAAGAATGTCGTTAACGTAGACATTTTTGGTTAGAATATCGTCAACGTAGACAGCTAGAATGACAAGGTCATGGTTGGTTTTTCGTATAAAAAAAGAGTGATCAACATTTCTTCTAGAGAAATTAATGGTAGAGACGACCTAACTGAATTTGCCAAATAACACTGTAGATTGTCGTTGGTCTCTTAAATCATGTATTTTGTATGAAAAGGATGAAATCTTGCCCTAACTCCTTAGTATAATATACTCGAATAAATAATTTTCATATTTTAATAAATTTTAGGTTTATCTAAGTGGTCAGTCTTTTTATAATCTCCGAAATTTTTGAAGTTTATCTTGATAATCATCACGAGTGCTAACTGTTGGGGTAGAAAACGTCCCAACTCCACTCTCAGCAGAAAGGAAGAGATGAGGGTACTATGAGCAAGCGAATACTCTGGGCTGCGAATATTAAGGTGAGAAGAAAAAAGGAGTGTCGCAAGCGGCAAGACCAGATTTCGCACAACGCGAACCTTAGTTGTGCATGATTTTATTGATTAATTGAGAGTGATTACAGCAGAATTACAGGTGAAATTTAATACTCCAAAAGGGTACTCGCAGACTCTGTTCTTGGGTGTGCGAGTAATGGGGGAGATTTTGGCTCAAGTTTAGATGAATTTACAACAATTGTCCATGGCCTATTTATAGGCCACGGGGGCTCAGCCCACGGGCAGCCTTCAAAAATACGGGTTGTTTGCTTACAAGGTGTGGTAAAATTTTCTAACTGCAAGAAGTAGAGCGGTCGGCGAATACTCAAGAATGGTCGACGAGTACTACTCTGATGGTGTACGCGAATACTTCCGACCATGTTGGTTGGTTGGCGAGATCATCGACTTTGTCTTGGAAGAGCTGTAGATAGTGAGTATGACAAATTTGGACAGACAAAATCATCGTATTTTTTCAAATCTCAGACGGGAAATTTCGAAAAAATAGTGTTTGCGGGACATATTCCGTCATAAATGTTCACCACGCCTATATATATAACCCAGCCTTTTGGCAAAAGAATTATCATTGACAATGACTCGATTTTCGTCAATAGCTGTACAGGTACTCTTGAAAGATATGGCGGGCAAAAAGTTTTCCTCTTTGACTCAGATCCACATCCGCCACCTAGCGAAGGAGAAGAAACAATTGGTCTCTTCGATGGAGGGCAAGTCGGGGAATGTGAGTACTCCTTGTTGGGTTTTCTGTGAACAACACATCACATGCGCGCAGCGGAATATACAAACAAGAACAACCCAAAAGAGTTAAAGGAATTTGCGATTTCATGAATCAAGAAATAGGATAAGGTAACAACAACGAAGTACCTTAAATGGATTGAGTCAGCACTCAACCAAGATGCTCCAAGAAGAAATCTCGAAGGCAAACTCTGAGTCCCAAGCGCAGAAATCGATCGGCGCCTCTACGGAAGTCCACACGAGTGAAGAAGAACCCTAGCTTCTTGTCGCACAAGAACTAGGTCGGAGAAGAAGAGCCCTCTACATCTCCCACGGACTGCTAGATCCGACGACAGGGAGAGGCGGCAGCGGCGGGATCGAAACGGTCGGAACACTTCCGTCGGTTCTTCGCGGAACTCTTCCGTCTCTCTGATAATCGCAAAAAGAAAAGATCATCACTAGGGTATAAAATCGTGATCTATTTATACCTCAGGGAGAGAGAAAAGCTATCCGCACACCCACGACCAGAATTGGAGCAAACAGAATTCGTCGAGTATAGTTAATTCGTCGAGACCATTCGACAAATTCGTCGAGATCATTCGACAAATTTGTCGAGATAATTCACTGAATAGATTCGTCGAGACCATTCGACGAATTGACTCTACGAAAGTATCCAATTCATCGAGACATTTCGACGAATTGATATATTTCGTCAAGACCATTCGAAAAACTATTTCGTCAAGTAGATCTAATTCGTCGAGACCATTCGACGAACCCTTTCGACGACTTGAGATAAGTTTCGTCGAGACATTCTCGAAAACTTACCAACATACTCCATACAATATTCACAATACCTGTGGAGCATTCAGTCAACTCGACCCAACTCTAATAGGTTGTAGGATTGGTCCTTCACTCATATCCTATATGAGTAAGACCAACACTATCCTTCCTCCAACTTCTCCAAACCCTCTTGTGTGTGACCCCATAGGCTCATATTGCGTTGGCGGTGAGACTAAATGCTTGATCACTTCCAGATCACCTTAGAAACACTAACACTCCTGTACCTGCGAATTCTCTGATAATAGACACCCCCGGATCTGTTTCTGGCGTGAGAAGTGAGAACCCCTCTTGCTCGCGAGATCACGGCGTTGCGCGTGATGTCTTCTAGCATTTCAAATAGCACTTGTTTGATTGGTATATTGACTGTACTCCGCATGGAGGCATTCCTGACCTCTTCAGTGAGAGCGGAGAAAGAGTTTCAAAAGCGGTGGCGATTCCTGGGTCTGAGGCAGCGCTGAAGTTGGCAGAACTTGAGGATGATCTGAAGAAAATGATCTCTCACGATGACCTTGTCAGGATGGAAGAGGTCACCCAGCGCGAGTGCTCGGGGAACAAGAAGAGTCATGGTGTCAGGTCTCCTTTAAAGTCGAACAAAAAGGGACTCGGCAAGAAAGGACGCGGGTTCACAAAATCAGCAGAGGAGGAAGCGAGGCAGCGGGCAGAGGCTGTGGTGGTCGCTGCTCGTCTCGCAAAGGCCAAATCTACTGAGGAGTAGCGCGCCATGAAGGATCTCGTATACTTGGCGAGAAAGGAGGCTGAGGATGCCGTGAAGAAGGCGAGGGAGGATCTCTGCCGCCGCAAAGGTCATGCAGGCGTATGTGGCGGAGAAGACAGGGGCTGCCAGGAGAGAGTCCCTCCTTCTCTAGGAAGAGCTTCGAGAGAAGGAGAAAGTAAGTGAGACCCAGAGGGTGAGCGAGGTCGAGAGTAAGGTGTAGCTGATCTCGTTCACTCAAGCCCAGACCAGTCAGAAATTGGTTACGTCCTAGTCCACACATCCGGCGAAAAGGAGCGGCATATTTGTCGAATTCATCGAGATTGTGGCCGACGAGGAATTGAAGTGGCGTCGTCTCAACAAGGAAGTTGCTGAGAAGAAGAGGCTTATAGTCACGATACTGGACATCAACGGAAATCGGCTCCCCCTGGGGAACCGTCCCGCCTTTTCCAGCATTCCATGCTCGTTCGTCAGCCTTCAGCGCATTCAGCATAGGCTGCTTCCGCACATCCATCATAGGATGCTTTCGCGCATCTAGCATCTGCCATTCCAACATTCCACCACTCAACCTGCTCCGCATTCCAGTATTCTAGGCTCATGCGCTCTCTCGACCCTCCAGCTCCTGCGCCCTCTTCCGCATTGATCGATCTTCAACTCCTACGGCTGTCGCAACTCCAGCTCATGCGCACGCGCTTTCGGTGGGTGGGCTTCTCCCACTGTTGTGCCCTTCATCTTGTGCCTTCTCTCTGGACATCTCCTACTTCCTCCAGTCATTCCTCTAATCGGTAGAGCCTCGTCCGCTGCCTTCTTCTCCGCTGCCCGTGCCCTCTCCTTCTTATGCCAAGGACCTGTCACTAAATGGAATCCCATGTGGAGGCCCACGAACATACCCTCGCCATCATCAACTCTATCCATGAGGCCCATGCCGAGCAGTTCGCTTCGATTGTGACCCTGCTCCACAGCTTGCAACCCGACCAGCATTTCGGGCCTAACGCCACCTCTTCCTTGGAATCCCCTAGCACATTGTCCCCTGAAGAACTCGCTTTGGTGGGATTGCCTCCTCAGCATTTTCCCCGCATCGACATTCCTGCACTCAACGAGACTGACCCCCTGGGTTGGATTGCCTGCGCCGAGCAGTATTTTGACATTCATCAGACTCATCAGGCGCAAAAGGTCTCCACGACTCTTATCGGCATGGAAAGGCTTGCATTCCATTGGGCTCGCTGGCTTCGCTAGTTTTCTCCCGACCTTACCAGGGCAGCCCTCACTGAGGCACTCACTCAACGATATGATCACTACTACTCCGACAACGTGATCGAATGCCTTTGCGAGGTCTTTCAGACCGGCTCCATCGACTCATATGTGGATGAATTTATTGAGTTGGTCACCCACGTCCTGGGTTTTCCACCCGACCACTACTTGGGCTATTTCATGTATGGCTTACAACCACTATCCGCGCTCGCCTCCGCACCCCCATCCGTCTACCGTCAACCAAGTCATGGACCTCCCTACTCGTGGAGGCCGAATTCCTTGCGACGCCCGAGGACCCTCATTCTACATCGCGTCCTTCCAAACTCCCCTACCAACCATGCCTTGCCCCTCCGCCCTCCTAAACCTCCAGGCTCCACCACCTCCTCTACCTCGCCCAATCATTATGCCTCTATGCAACAAACCGTCCTATCCCTACTCACCGCCTCTCCAACCAAGAGTACCATGACTTGCAAAGTAAGGGCACGTGCTTTGTTTGCAAGCAACCATACTCTCCTACTCATGATTTTCATGTCAAGGAACTCCGCGCCCTCATCAGTGATGACTGGGAGGAGATTAGCATAGCTGACTTTGATGCCTTTGCGATCACAGATGTACCACCAGACAGAGTCCCAGTCACCTCGGCGGCAGCCAACCCGCGGGCGTATCACTACTAGACGGCGTGCCTCGGCCTTAGGGACAAGGTAGATTTTTTGGCGGGATATATTGTTACGCACACGCGACGACGATTCCTTGCCTCCTTGGAGCATCATATTTTGTGCTTTTTGATCCGCATGTATTTTAATTTTTGTATTTTTAATTTGTAAGGTCATTATAGTAATGTGTAAGTGATCCTCTCCCAATATAAGGAGGAGGCTTAGGATTTTTAGGTATCTTTGCTTAGGGTTGTGAACTCTCCTTGTGAGGGGGACTTCAAGGAGGAATCAACCTCCTGAAGTTAGGCACGAGTATTCCTCGTGATTGTATCCAAGTTCTTCGAGTTTTATTGCAGGTAATTCCTCTTGGTAACAGTCTTCCTCATGAAGAAAGCTCTAACTCAACTTGTAAGGGAAATACGATGGATTCTACCTCCTTCTGGATTAAAAAGGAAAACCAATAAATGGAAAATGTTACGAGTCATTTTGGGAATCCAAAGCCTACATCAATTGTATGTGCAGAAATTATTTAAAAGAGATGCATGATGAAGTTTTTATGGAATCTACATACCTAAGCTTATATAAATTGAATTTCTAATCCCAAAATGATCTTACCAAATGTTCGCTCCAAAACAACAGCTATCTAGTCATCGTTACTTACCTTTGTAATCATGCCACAACCTCGAAATCAATCTCATAGACCTCCATCATCCTGCAGCACCAGTAACTCTAAATATCTCACTGTACTTGTAAAGCCTCTCCCTCATAAAGGATACTTGCTTGTTCCCTAGGTTTAGTTGCACGCCAAGCAAATTTTCCAATGAATCAGTGCCATATGAAGGCCCTGTTTGGGAGAGTGCTGGCGGTTATAAGAACACAATTTTCTGGTCGGTGTGGGCACGAACGCTATTTTTCTAATACAACGTATTAAGCTAAAACAGCACTACAGACATGCAAGTGTAGTCTAGTTTTAGTGGTCGTGACCCAAAAAGTGAAATTTGGGCCAAAAATGTTGGCATGTTCAAAATGCAGGTAAATACGCTTCATACAACAGTTTCACACCGCCGCCGCTCAAACACCACTATTGTCCCAAACATAATCTTAGTTCACCTTACCAGATGACCTACTTGGCCAAGCAAGCTTCATAACAAAACAAATGCATGTTGAAATCTGTAGAGAACTGGTATAAACCTTGCATATACTTCTTGAATAATTAATTACATGTATGAGTACAAATATATAGGGAGAGAAGGAGGCAAGATACTCCAATCTCAAGATGTGGGACTAAACAAGAAAAGTTACAATGGGCTCCTAAATGGGCTCTTTACATGGGCTTTTTACATTTCTTCTCTAACACTCCCCCGCAAGCTGGAGCATACAAATCGTAGGCACCCAGCTTGGATAAGAACTGGAGATACAGTGGCCGAGGAAGTGCTTTTGTCAGGATGTCCGCAGTCTGTCTAGCAGCAGGAACATGCACCAACTCTATCTTCTTTGATTGCACCTTTTCCCTGATGAAATGACAGTCAACCTCAATATGCTTTGTTCGCTCATGGAAAACAGGATTATTGGCGATATGGATTGCAGCCTGACTGTCACACCGAAGAGTTGCCGGAGAAGAAAGTCTAACACCCAAGTCACCTAGAAGACTCTCAAGCCAAGTTAATTCTGACACAACAGCAGCCATAGCCCTATATTCTGACTCAGCCGAGGAGCGAGCAACCACAGACTGTTTCTTGCTCCGCCAGGTTATGAGGTGTCCACCAAAGTAAGTGCAAAAGCCAGTCGTGGAACGCCTATCATCAGGAGACCCGGCATAGTCCGCGTCCGAGTAGGCAAGAAGAGATGGTGAGTTGGATGGTTTGTAGACAAGGCCTTGTCCCGGAGCGGTCTTTAGATATCGGAGAATACGCTCAACAGCTTGAAGGTGAGAAGTGCGCGGAGCATTGATGAAGCGGCTTACAACACCGACAGCAAACGAGATATCAGGTCTAGTAACCGTTAGGTAGATCAGCTTCCCAACCAATCGTCGGTAGTATTATGGATTCTCAAGTAGTTGATCAGAATCAGAACCAGCAGCACATAACTTTTGATTAGCATCCATAGGAGTATCCGCAGGTTTGCACCCGGAGTATCCTGCTTCATGAAGTAAGTCGATGCAGTATTTCCGTTGGGACATAACCAACCCATCGGGTCGTCGAGCAACTTCAATCCCAAGGAAGTATCTAAGATTGCCAAGGTCCTTGGTCTGGAAAGCCGAGCTCAGATGTTTCTTGAGTTGTTGTATCCCAGAGAGATCATCGTCGGTGATTAGGATATCATCAACGTACACAAGAAGGATCACAGTGCCAGTTGGGCCATGCTTGGTGAATAGAGAGAAGTCGGCGGAGCTCCGAGTAAAGCCGAGAGCCAAGAGAACCTTGCAGAACTTATCAAACCAAGCTCGCGGAGATTGTTTGAGACCATAAAGAGCCCTGAGAAGGCGGCAGACACGAACTGGACGAGACTCCCCCGTGGTCTCAAACCCGGGAGGTTGGATCATATAGACAAGTTCCTTCAGATCTCCATTGAGAAATGCATTCTTAATATCCAGCTGAATAAGAGGCCAGCGTCGGTGCACAGCGACGGAGATAACAACACGAACAGTGTTTAGTTTGGCTACTGGAGAGAAGGTTTCCTCATAATCCAACCCTTGTTGCTGAGTGAAGCCCCGGGCCACGAGACGAGCCTTGAGGCGATCGACCGTCCCGTCGGCATTCTGCTTGACTGTGAAGACCCATTTACAACTAACACAATGTTGACCAGGAGGAAGCGGGACCAGTTCCCAAGTCTGATTAGCCCAGAGGGCATTCATCTCCTCTTCCATAGCCGCCCGCCACCCTGGGTGCTGAAGCGCCTCCTGCACAGAGTTAGGAATAGAAATGGAGGAAAGAGAAGTAGCAAATTGGCGAAGATCCGGAGAGAGGCGGTGAAGAGAGACAGAGTGTGCCATTGGATGTGCAGTAGAGGAAGAAGTCGGATCAGCAGGCCGCGAGTCATCATCAGAGGAGGGCACCTCCCGTAGGGCAGTGGAGGACAGAGGACGATGAGCGTACACACGAGTGATAGGTGGTTTCTGGGAGGGAGGTAGAAGAGGGATGGGAGAGACTGGTATGGAGGAGACGGGCGGGGAGGAAACGGGCGGGGAGGAAACGGGCGTTGGAGAGAGCGGAGGAAGGGGTGAACTAACCGGAATAACAGGACGCGGAAGAGGAGGCAGCGGAAGAGGACAGTCCGTTGGTTGGGAAAAATAGGGTTGATCTTCGAGGAAGGTAACATCAGCAGTCGTAAGAAGCTTGCGATCCTGGGGAGAAAAGCAGAGATAGCCCTTCTGAGTCCGGGAGTAGCCAACAAACATATATTTGGTGGCACGTGGAGCAAGTTTGTCAGAAGACGGACCAAGGCGATGAGCGTAGCATACGCAGCCAAACACGCGAGGAGCGATGGAGAACGGAGTCGTAGAAGGAAAAAGGAGACTGAAGGGAGATGCAAAGTTGAGACGAGAAGAAGGCATGCGGTTGATGAGAGTGCAGGCGGTGGAGACCGCGAAATTCCAATATTGTTTGGGGACGTTCATTTGGAGCATGAGAGAGCGGGTGACCTCAGCAGGTGACGATTCTTGCGTTCAGCAACGCCATTCTGTTGGGGGGTATATGGACAAGAGGTTTGATGAATTATCCCAAACTCAGCACATAGGTGAGTGACTGTATGACCAGTATATTCGCGGGCATTGTCGGTACGGAGAGTTTTAAGAGTAGTAGAAAATTCGTTGCGAGTTTCGATGATGAAGTTCCGAAGAACACCAGGCAATTCAGAGCGGTCACGAAGGAGGTACAACCATGTCACCCGTGAGTAGTCATCAACGAAGGTAACAAAGTAACGATAGCCAAAAACACTGGCGATTTTGTAGGGACCCCAAATATCAGAGTGAACCAAATCAAGGGGAGCATCACTGCGAGTGGGATGGGGGGTGAACGTAGAACGATGATGTTTGGCATAGATACACGACTCACAGGTAAACTCATGGAGAGAGACGTCGGGAAGAGCTTTGCGGAGTATTTGTAGAGGAGCGTGACCAAGACGACGGTGCCACTCAATAGTGCTGATAGAGGAGAGAAGAACGGTGGGAGAGGTATCGAGGAGATAGAGTCCGTGCGAAAGATGCCCTTTGCAGATGATGCGTCGCGTCTGTCGATCCTGCACAATACATGAAGTAGAGGTGAATGAGACACAACAATCCAAATCTTGGGTGAGACTGCTAATAGATAAGAGATTGAAGGAGGAGCCCGGAACATGAAGAACCGAACGAAGAGTAAGTGAGGGTGACAGAGTGAGATCGGCAGAGCCAGCAACAGGAGTAGAAGCACCATTTGCCACAGTAATGAACGGAGGATGTTCGGAGGCCAAATATTGGGAAGGTGCTTGCGAAGTAATGTGGTGGCTGGCCCCAGAATCCAGAATCCACGGAGAGCTATGAAGGAGGCAGGAGATACCACCACCAGAAATAGACACAACCGAGCCTGGGGACCGGGAAGGAGACAAAGCCATGGAAAAACAAGCACCAGGGAGTAACCAGCAGAGCAGAAGGCTTGGCGACCAGAAAGCAGCAGCCCGCACAGTCCGGTGGACTGAAGAGAAGCAAAGGGCGGACTGCAGGGAAGAGAGCAAGCCGGCAGGAAGGAGAGCTAGACCGCACGGTCACGGTGAGATCGCGCGAGTAGAGAGGAAGAGGAGACCGGCAGCGAGAAGGAAAAAAAAAACTCGCTGCAAGAAGTAGAGGTAATGGGCAGAGAGAGAGCTCGCGCGAGAAGAGAAGAGGTCGCACGAGCCGAGAAAGAGAGCTCGCCGAGAAAGATTGAGTAGAGATAACGTGCAGAGCGCAGCGGAATGAGACAGAAGTCGCTGCGAGGAGAGGGAAGCGATCACCAGAGGGAAGGTCGCAGCGGTCAGCCGAGGAGGTCGCGGCGGACAAGACGTATCAGTCCGCGAAGAGGCTGGCTGTAGGAGGCCGCACGCGCTTAGAGATTTTTTTCGGTGCGATCGCAGGAGGAGCAGCAGACTGCTGAGGAGGTCGCAGGAGCACAGAGATCGGATGCGGGAGATCGGATGAGGAATGGCGGCTAGCAGGAGAGGCCGCCGGAGAAGCCGCACGGGGAGAGAGACCACTGGAGGCACAGACCGCGCGAGGGAGCGGCGAGCAGACCGCAGGGCAGACCGAGCTCGGCAGAAGGCGCAGACCGTGCGGAGAGAGATCGCTGGAGAGCTCGCACGAGATCGCGGGAGGAGGCCGCTGGCGGGGGCTTGCAGAGCAGCGAGGAGCTTGCGCGAGCTGAAGGAACAGGGCTGCGGATAGACGACGCGAGCAGAGCACGATCGCTGAGAATAGGAGACCGCCGCGAGCTGCGAGCAGGAGGAAACAGCGAAGAGGACGTCTCTGGAGCTTGCTGGGAGGAAACCGCGGGCGGAAGCACGGGCCAGCGGGAGCTAGGAGCGATCTCAAGGAGCACTGTAGCGAACTCGATCAAGATCGAGCGATCAGAAGCAGCAGGTCGAACTCGATCGAGATCGAGTTAATAGAGGCAGCAATATTCCGAGGCAACAGTGTTCGAGCGGTCTCGAGCAGGAGACCGCTAAATCGAAGCTCGCGCGCTCTCGATTAGGAGACCACTAGAGCGAAAATTTCGGGGCGCGAATAACGAGGGCAGTCCAATGTTCGGAATGGAGCGGAGCGAAAAAAAAATTTAGATGGACCGTCGCTCTGATACCATGTAGAGAACTGGTATAAACCTTGCATATACTTCTTGAATAATTAATTACATGTATGAGTACAAATATATAGGGAGAGAAGGAGGCAAGATACTCCAATCTCAAGATGTGGGACTAAACAAGAAAAGTTATAATGGGCTCCTAAATGGGCTCTTTACGTGGGCTTTTTACATTTCTTCTCTAACAAAATCAATCCACTTACCCACCTGGAAAGAAGTTCCCATAAAGTGAAGTTTTAGGTAGAAAGATCCAAAGAATTAAAAACCAATCTGAGTTGCCAATTATCTCCAACAGAAGCAAGAAAAGCAATAAGTAGGATATGGCTGACAATTGAGGAGATGGCATGGAAACTGAGAAGTAGATAAGAGACCTGAAATTAATCCACTTAGAAGTGGAGTGATCTTGCGGAACGTCAACGAACGAGCAGACGCAATCTTGCAGAACGTCAACAAGCAAGTGGACGTTGCCCTGCGGGAGTGCTGACGAGCGCCTAGGGAGTGATGATTTGATTGCGACCCGGCTGAACGGAGCTTAGTCGATATGACTCAGGTTAAGGTAGGAGGAAGCTCTCACTCTAACAACATGTCAGTGGAAATTAATTTTTAATATTATTGATGATGGAGCCTTGGCGCACCGGTTAAGGTGTCGCCGTGTGACCTTGAGGACACGGGTTCGAGTCCCGTAAGCAGCCTCTTGCAAAAATGCAAGGTAAGGTTTGCCTACATTTCACCCTTGTGGTGGGACCCTTCCCCGGACCCTCGCTGCGCGGGGATGCTTTGTGCACCGGGCTGCCCTTTTATTGATGATATGCCCTTCTTAACATATATAGAGGAGGCGTTAAACAAAGACTAATGTAGGACTAAATTAATATACATGAAAAACTAATGCTGAAAATAATTAACTAACATAAATAATTAACGCTAACACACATAAAGATATTGTCGTTGAAAACACATGCACTTTCCTGTAATCGTAAAAGCATAACAAAATGAAATTTTCTAATAAAACTGCGCATGAAGTTGTAATTCGGCTACATTACCTCACATAAGAAAAGTAATAATAAAATAAAAATTGTAGACCATATCCTCCAACTATATTTTGACGCTGAAATCTCTGAAAATAGCACCTGAATTTATGAGAAATATCAGCATTGTTTTCATAATACAAAAAATGAGATTTAATAACTAAAAACAATCATAATGAGAATACTCAATGGGAAGACAGAGATATCAGTTTAATTTGCTGAAGATAACTAAGACAATTTTGTAACTCTTGGGAAGGAAAAACAGTCTAGTGCTAGAATCATCAGTTCACCAATGACTGATGGTATGAATACATACATATAACTCCCAAGTAGAATATTGTAGGATAAATTAAAAACCTTGAATAAATTCAGGATGCTCAAAAGTGTTAACTTTAACACAAATATAAACAAGGTGTCAATCTAAATGTTCAAAGCATGGCTGTGGTAAATTTTTTGAGCCCATAAATAGCATTCTCCAATCTACAAGCATAATTGGATGTGATGGAAAATCCAGGAGGATCCATGTAAATTTCTTCTTGAAATTCATTATGAATGAAAACATCGTTGACATCAAGTTAATGAAGAGGCCAAAATTGAAGATACTAACATAGTTAACCATGGCGACATGAGCAAAGATCTGATAATCAATTCTGTCAATATAAGTAAAACTTTTAGCCACTAGTCTAGCTTGATGTCGTTCAACAGTTCCATTTTAATGATATTAATAGTGTGATGTAGGGTAGGTGTGTGAATACTAGAATGCAACCCTAGGTTAAGTGTCAGGGAAACAATTCTACAACCCTATGTTACTACATGCAACACACAAGATCCAAAGGAGAAACCAACACCAAGTAATACAAGATTAAATCCCACGCAGATATTTTAAAGCAAGACAAAATTATTTTTTTAAACAAAGCAAGATTTGTCTTCACTCCGCGTGGAGGGCCAAAGCAAGAGCGTGCGGCGAATGATTCTTGAAAATCACAAAATTTTCCAAAATCAAACAACCACTATGCTTTCGATCCAAGCAAGTATGAAATCACATAATCATATATTAATAAGGCACATTTACCAGGACCTCCCCTCTAAGTTTGAAAAATTACAGATTGCACCCCTCTTATTATTGAAATTACAAAAAACTCCCCTGAATGTTACAAAACATAACATTTACCTCCCCTGAAGTTCACATTTCATAACATCCATGCACAAAAATACCCCCCCTCAGAGTACATTTTCAAGGGGGGTATTTTGTGCATGGATGAATATGAAATGTTGACTTCATGGGAGGTAAATGTTATGTTTTGTAACATTCAGGGGAGGTTTTTGTAATTTCAATAATAAGAGGGGTGCAATCTGTAATTATGCTAACTTCCAGGGGAAGGTTTGGTAATTATTCCTATATTAATATTGAGGAAAATGTTCCATACAACAATAAAATGATGCTCATGAAGTAGGGGAGGCTGTAGCGCGGAGACACGATGTTCCCGGAGGTGGAGGTTGTTGTCTGAAGGCCGAAATAGGGTTATACCAAGGCTAGAATTGAGGGATCAGCAAGAGGAGCTTTGGATCCAGTTACAGGGTTCCTGGAGGGGTGTTGTGTGGCAATAGGGAGGGGAATAGTGATTCAGTGAGGGCTATTGGGCGTCGGCTGGTTGGGAGTTATGGGAAAATCAAGCAGGGGTTTCACGGGATTGAAAACAGAGAGGGAGTGGTCGGCCTTTCAGGAATGGGGGCTCACGAGATCCAGAAAACAGAGACGTGAGGTCTTACTGGGCGCGTCTACGGGAATGAAAAAAACATGGGTTTTACTGGAAGGTTTTCTACGGGAGAGATGGACGTGGATTACAGGCTGGAGTTAACAGTGGAACATGAACCTGTTTTCCTGTAGGCTACGGGAGAGTGTAGGTTGATTCTTACGGGAAAACATAGTGGGATTCACGGCACATAGGAAAACAGTAAAATGGTCGGAATTTCTGGGCGTAAAATATAAGGGGATACAAGTGATTACAAGATAAAAATCTAAGGAGTCCACCTTAGGGCTTCACGACGTCGCACCACGAAAGATCGCCGGATTCCAGGAATTCTTTTCTCCAAAATCAGCAATGAACAAGATGGTTGCCCCTACTCCTATTTATGATAATAAGACATTAGAGCACCCTGACATCAATGACTGTGATTGGCCGAGAGTGTCAAAGGCCCGATCTAACTAAATAAACTATGAAAGTAACAAAGTAATATATGAAAAAACATGTAAACAAAAATCCGGACGCATCCGCCGAGTCGGATTGTCGATCCGGAGATGCTAAGTATGGCAGATGGCAATCGGGCCCAAAACTCGTGCTCCGCCGCAGCAGGTTCGCGCTGCCATTCCCCATCATAATGAAGGCCCATTTCCTTCCAACCACATGTTTCTCATGAGAAATTTTAACAACTTCTCAGGTTTCCTGATATTTTAAAGCAACCATTTCACACTTCTAGCTGCTTTCCCGTTAGGATCAAGGTGACTTGAGCAGAAATGTTTGGAATAAAAGTAGAGGACATAGAAGTAATATAAGAACAAAAAGAATGGGCTTATGTACTTACCAATAGGATATCAAGTACGGGTATTGCAATGCATAGGAACCTAGAGAGGAATCATAGTGGGAGCATGAGCCTTGAGAAATTCTTCAACATGTTATCTTTGTTGATAAATATTAACATTCATAGAACTTATCCTGAGAGACGGTGTCGTAGACAGGTGGAGTGGAAAATTCAGTCTTGTTCGGGGAATGAAGTTGAAGGACCATCTCTGAAATCCAATCATGATCTACTTGATCAAAAATATTTCATCCTTTGTGGTAGGCACTTCAGGAATTAGGATAGGGATAGGAAGAGGAAGAGGGAGAGAGAGAGAGAGGAAAATCAGAAATTAGGAGAGAGAATCTAAAATACCAATTACTTCCAAGCTAGCCAAAATACAATAGTCTCATGGCTTATATACGTGCCGGACTCATAATGAAAAACAAGAGCGGTGTTGAAAGGAAAACGGATACATCGCCTCCTCGGCATGGGCCGGCTAGGCCGGCATGGCGCGCGCGCCGCGCTCCCTACGACGGTACACTCGCCACACCGGCGGGTGCCCCTCGCCCTCGTCCCCTTCGTCGGTCTCCGTAACAATTCCACCATCTGGGAAATTCGCCTTGTCCTCAAGGCAGAAGTCTGGAAACTGGCGGCACAAGTCCGCTCGATCTACCCATGTCGCCTCCGAGAGTGGGTGGCCCTGCCACGCCACCAAAACCTGTTCCACTGGTTGCTCCGAGCGATGTATCGTGCGGGTGTCTGTAATATGATGGGGAAGGAATGCTGGTGGGAGGGCGTCAGATGTCGATGGTGGGAGCGTCTCCTCGACTGGGTGATCCCCGATCACCCGCGTGAGCTGTGATACATGGAATACGGGAAGGATACGGCTCTCCGGAGGAAGGCGGAGATGGTACGCCTGAGTGCCCACCCGAGCGAGGATCTCAAAAGGGTCGTAGAACTTGGCCACCAACTTGGAGTGACTTCGCGGGGCCGCCGTCACCTGGCGGTGTGGCCGAAGTTTGAGGAAGACTGAGTCCCCCTCGGGGAACTGTAGGTCGCGTCGGTGGCGGTTGGCCACGGCCCCTATCCTATCCTGGGAGCGCTGGAGATGTCGGCGCAGTTGCTGGAGCATGGTGTCTCTGTCGCGGAGTAGGCTGTCCGCGGCGGTGACCGCACATTCGCCGGGAATGGTTCGGCCCAGAACTGATGGGGGTCGACCAAAGACTGCCTCGAACGGGGTGATGTCGGTGCTGGAGTGGAAGGAGGTGTTGAAAGAGTGTTCGGCCCAGGATAGCCACTCGGCGCAAACCCGCGGTTGGTCACACACGAAGCAACAGAGATAGGTCTCGAGGCAGCGATTCATGACCTCGGACTGTCCGTCCGTCTGCGGGTGGTATGTGGTGCTCATGCGAAGCTGTGTTCCCTGCATCTTGAATAGCGCCTGCCAGAAAGAACTCAGAAAAAGGGGGTCGTGGTCGCTCACGATGGAGCGAGGGAACCCATGTAGGCGGACCACCATGTCGATGAAGGCGGCAGCCACCCCGGGGTCGTGAACGGGTGACGGAGCGGAATAAAGTGGCATACTTGGTCAGGCGGTCCACGACCACCAGTATGCAATCCCATGTCTTGGAGTGGGGAAGGCGGAGATGAAATCCATGGAAATATCTTCCCAGATTTGAGTCGGAATAGGGAGCGGTTGGAGGAGACCTCCAGGAAAAGTCGCCTCGTACTTGGCGCGCTGACAAGGAAGGCAGGCTGCGACGAAGGCCTTGACCCGCTGGAGGCGCCCGCGTGACCTCCTTCCGGAATCGCATGAAACTCGATAAGCGGACGGGGAATCAGCTGCGAAGAGGCGGGGCAGGACTAGACGATCCTGGTAGTAGAGGTGGTCGCCCACAAGGCAGTATGGAGGGCGGGGCGTGGCATGTAAGACCCCCCCCCCCCCCTCCCAGAACACAAATCACGGCCAAGGGAAGTCTTATGCCCAGGACAGTCGCCTTGCCGAAGCGCCAGCTCACGGGCTAGACTCCTCCACAAGACGCCTATCCTGCCGGCTAACAAATATCATCAATGTCAACCCCTCGTATAAAATAAAACAAGAAGCCACCAGATATATATATCCGCATAATTAAGTACAGTCCAAATACACACCAAACGAGTGCATAATATCAGAGTAACAAAAGAAAATGCCTCAAGGGCTACAACAAAACTCGCTCACATCTGTCACTGACGGCTGCGACGGTATCGTGGTGTCCTGCCCTGTCGTCCCGGCCGGACTATCCATCTCCAGCGCCGTGCGCTGCTGCACCAGGGTGCGCCGCTGCTCCAGGTTGCGCTGCCGCTCCAGGGTGCGCTCCTAAAAAGGGGACGTAGCAACCGTTAGTCATAAAGACTAAGTGGCTTCACATCCGCTCCCCCGGCGACTCCAAGGCACCGGGCGGAAAGGAAGAAAAGGAGCTGCAATATTAGCAATAATAAACAAGCAGGTGACAGGTAATAGTTGTTCATATGTGTCGGTTGTTTAGTGCCCACGCACTTTCAGTAGCATTATCCAATATGTTCGTAAGCATAAGAGTAGCAGTGGTTATATGTGTGCAGGAATAAGTAGCAACAGACATAAGCAGAGTAATAGAGAGAACTGAATTGAACTTAACTTATAAGGATGCCCATACAAGCTTATAAGTTAAGGGTCTGCGTATAAAGGTAACTCATCATATAAAGGTGCCCATACAAGTTTATATGATGAGGTTCCACTGCGGTGCAATGCAATGTTTATGATATGAATGCGGTGCAATGATTATGATATGATGACTGACTCATGCACAATTGCTATGTCGACATAGACCTTCAGTTCCCACTTTTCGAGGGTAGCTAACCACTCAGGCGCCCCCCGTCGTGGTCAGACGGTGGCAGTGGCACGGGCTTCGCCACTACTAGGAGGGTATGAACACTACCGGTCCTAGGCCTATGTACGCCTCGACGCTCTTGTTCATAGCGGAGTCCTTGCGTACTACCCGCATTCCTGCAGGGACTTCAAGACGCGGAGGGGATCTATTGGGTAGATGGACACCAAGACATTCCAACCCAACCGGTCTGAGTCTAACTGCCGGCTTCTGTCGGTGTCACGACTAGCGAGCGCGTAGACCCGCCACAACTTATCCTCCCACGAGGATCTATACCACCATGCGCAATTATGTTTACCTACGTAGTTTGAACACACCATGCGTGCTATCGAGCACCAAGGACTCGCTCCACGAGCCTTACCACCTTCCGCCTCGCGCGGCAATAATCGATGCTAATTAGCATCCAAGTCCCCCAACAACTGGGTCCTTTCCTTTTCACCACCGGCTATAACTATAACTTGTGACCCGCACTAAGTTAACCGTGCCGCCCGTTCCGGTTGATTACTCGTGTGCAGTGGTGTGCGTATAACATGGACATTATTAAACCAATTCATAGGACTATGGACTACTTGCGCACAAGAGGGCCTAACATATTATTTAACTATGGAATCTATTCAAGCCAAGCTACTGGACTTCCACCATCGGTCGTAATTTAATTAACAATCCTATGACAGAGGATTATTTATCATCTCCCCCATATGGGGATTAGATCATTTCACCCCCACCCCCTTTTTTTTATTTAAATCCCTAAGTCATAACAGGGAACTAACATGTGTATACATATAATTAAATTCCCATAACAGGGAACTAACATTTCAATCTCATAATCAGCAGCAACAGAACATATATATATAATGAAATCCCAACTACAGGGAACTACTTCTCAAATCTAAATCAACAGCAACAGATCTTATATATATATATGTATAATGAAATCCCAATTACAGGGATCTACTTCTCAAATCTAAATCAACAGCAACAGATCATATATATATATATATGTATAATGAAATCCCAATTACAGGGAACTATTCATTTTCATCCTAAATAAAATTTAGGGCAACCACCTTCTCTCCTCCCATGCTCCCTCATGAGGCCACCACATTTCACGGGATCAACATCCTTGCATTCGTATTGAAGCGGGGAGTCGAATGAGGGCATTTTCGCGGCGATCGGCGCCCTACGGCGAAAAACCCTAACGCGGCCTCAACCTACGGAACTTCATTTCGCTCCCAAATCGACTCAATTGAGTTCGATATCTCGCCTAGGGGGTCTAAGATACTAGCACCAAGGGAGAGGGGTCGGAAGTCACCTGAATCCGGGCCGACGATCGCGGCGGCATGACGGCGCTTGGACGAACTCAACTCTTTCCAAGCTAGCTCTTCTTCCAACGGACGTACGAGCTTCTCCACGAATTTTCTTGGCCAAAACCCTAAGTGGGGTGGGGGAGAGGTGGAGACAGAGAATGAGAAAGAGAGGGAGGAAGATGAAGTTCTGGGAAGAAGATGATGAAGAAGAAGAAGAGAAAATGAGATGGCTCGGCCCTTTCTTTTTGGTTTGCATTAATAGGCCTTGGGACTCCAAACATAGGTGTCATCTCCTTATTGGACTTTATTCCACTGGCTCCCCAAAGATAAAATAAACAAAGAGCAGCCAGGCTTTTTTTTTTCTCGGGAATGTCTTAAGCCTTCCCGTTCGACGTTCGTCGAACGGGAGCAGCTCCCCGTTCGTCGATCGTTGAACGGGAGCTTCTCTAGCTTAGCGCTCCCCGTTCGACATTCGTCGAACGGGAGCAGCTCCCCGTTCGTCGATCGACGAACGGGAGCTTCTCTAGCTGAGCGCTCCCCGTTCGACATTCGTCGAAAGGGAGCAGCTCCCCGTTCGTCGATCGACGAACGGGAGCTTCTCTAGCTGAGCGCTCCCCGTTCGACATTCGTCGAACGGGAGCAGCTCCCCGTTCGTCGAACGACGAACGGGATAATTCTCTTAGCGGAGAGCTCCCCGTTCGACATTCGTCGAACGGGAGCAGCTCCCCGTTCGTCGATCGACGAACGGGAGCAGCTTTCGTTCGACGAATTCGACGAATTCGTCGAACGGGAGCTGCTAACCGAGAATTTCTCCCAAAACTTAATCAGCAACAGCAATATCTGCTCCTCCAGGATTGGGATGTTACAAATCCTATAAACAAAAAAACAATTTCGCCCCCGAAATTTAGTTGGGGTCACGAGGGTCACATAAACCATAGCAGCAGCACAGTAGAGAACCACCCATAAACCATAACAGCAGATCTATTCTGAACACAAACAGAAGTTGTTAATGGTAAGAACTATAGCAGCAAGTCTATTCTGAACAACAAACAGAATTTGATAATGGTGAGGGGTAGCAGGAAAATCAATAAGAGAGAGAGAGCCCATGTAATAAGACTTCGCATATATATGTGTATATGTACACATGTATATGCTCCAAACCCCTCCATCCAACCCAGCATAACAAATCTCTGCCAACAGCAACCTTAGCAGCAGTAACTGATAAATCAAGACAAGAACTCCAAAAATAAGAACAGCAAGAGGAACAACAACAACCAGACACTATAGTAGCTGCTAACAATAAGGAATCCTATGATTCGAAGCTAGTACTAAGTAACGAGGTTGTCGCTCTCGAGGGAAAAGAAGAAAATTTTCTGAATTGACCCTCCTACAGCCACCATAAATTTATATACGCCGTCCGATGCATCGACACATGTGTCGCCCAGACCACGCGTTGGACGAGATGGATAGCCAACAAGGCTTCTACATGGGTTTAGTGCATATTTGTATGATACTAAGTTTAGGCTATGGTATTAAAACAAGAGATGACAGACTAGTTTAGGCCATACCTGGGGAAAACAATCCCGGGTAATGCTGCCGCATAAGGTCCATCGGCTCCCAAGTGTATTCCTCCTGTCCATGGTTGGACCACAACACTTTCACCAACGGAACGCTCTTTCTCCGCAGCACTCTGGTCTCAGTGTCTACTATCCGCAAAGGCTCTAGCCGGACAGACCTGTCGGTCTCCACAGGACCAGACGTAGCTACCACCTGCTGATCAGGGCGAAGCAAGGCCCTCCTAAGGGAGGACACATGGAAGACGTCGTGTAAATTCTCCAATTCTGGCGGTAACATCAATCGATAAGCTAAGGGGCCAATCCGCTCCAGGATGGTATAAGGCCCCATATAACGAGGGCTGAGCTTTTTCCTTCCCCGAACCCGAGACACACTGTGCATCGGCCTGATCTTCAAGAACACTTTGTCCCCAACATGGAACTCCACGGCCCTGTGCCTTTTGTCATAATATTTTGCCTGCCGGCTCTGCGCTTCAAGCATATGGTCTCGTATCAGTCTGACCATCTCATCGGTATCATCGATGAATTTCACCCCTAGCGCCTTCGGGTCCTCATCTTGGACCCAAGACAAAGGTGTCATACACCTTCTTCCATACAATGTCACATAAGGAGCCATGCCAATGCTCGCCTGGTGACTGTTATTATACGAGAACTCCACCAAGGGCAGGAGTCTCTCCCATGGCTCTCCTCGATCTAAAACACAAAGGCGCAACAAATCTTCAAGGGTCCTGATCGTCCGCTCTGACTGACCATCCGTCTGAGGGTGGAAGGCCGTGCTAAAGGTCAAACGGGAACCCAAATAAGCTTGCACCGCTTTCCACTCCCTGGAGGTAAAGCGACCGTCACGGTCCGAAACGATCGTTTTGGGCACCCCATGATAGCGAACAAACTGCTCGACGAAGAGTCTTACCAACACATCAACATGCGAATCCTTCCTCATCGGTATAAACCTTGCGACCTTCGTCAGACGGTCCACGATCACCCAAACAGAGTCACTCCCGGAGCGGGAACGAGGCAGCCCGTGAACGAAATCCATGGATATGTCTTCAAACTTCCACTCGGGAATGGACAACGGCTGCAGCAACCCCGCCGGACTCCTACACTCTGCCTTTACCTTCTGGCACGCCTCGCAGTGAATGACGAAATAAGTGACATCCTTCTTCATCCCAGGCCAAAACATCGTCCTTCACAGATCAGTGTACATCTTGACAATCCCGGGGTGCACCGAGTATTTTGTGCAGTGAGCTTCTTTCATAATGTCCTCTCGAATTCCTCCACTTGCGGGTATGTATAACCTGCCACGGAAGTGAACCAGATCCTCCTGCATGGTGTATTCACTCCGCAGAACCAGCCTCCACTGCTCGAAGAATAGGTTCCAGGGCAACATCTTTCCTCTGCTCTGCTCGAATGCGATCTCGGATATCACAAACTATGCTCATCGCGGACAGGTACTCGGCGAAAACCTCTGGATCGGCTTTAGACACGAGCGTGATCTGCATTTCCTCGAGCATCCTTACCAACTCCATGGCCATCAGCCGTGACTCCGGACTGGATGTCCTGCTCAGAGCATCGGCCACCGAATTTGCCTTCCCTGGGTGATAGTTTAGCGTGTAATCATAGTCACACAGGAACTCGATCCACCGCCGCTGCCTCAAATTCAGATCCTTCTGAGTGTGTATATACTTCAAATTCTTGTGGTCGGTGAATATCTCGCAGTGGACCCCATATAAATAGTGCCTCCAAATCTTCAAAGCAAATATCACTGCACCCAGCTCCAGATCATGCACCGGATAGTTTACCTCGTGCTTCTTAAGCTGCCTCGAAGCATAAGCAATCACGTGGTCGTACTGCATCAGTACGGCACCCATCCCCTGCAAGGACGCATCCGTGTAAATTTGAAATCCTTCCCTACCAGACGGAAGAGTAAGGACCGGGGCTGAGGTGAGGCGATCCTTCAGCTCCTGAAATGCGGCCTCACACTCAGGCGACCACACAAACGGCACCTCCTTTCTGGTCAGCTTAGTGAGCGGGAGAGCAATCTTCGAGAACCCCTCGACAAATTTGCGGTAGTACCCGGCAAGCCCCAAAAAGCTGCGCACATCTGCGGCTGACTTCAACGGCTGCCATTCCTTCACAGCACGAACCTTAGCAGGATCTACGGCCAATCCCGCACCGCTGATAACATGACCCAAGAAAGCCACCTTGCGGAGCCAGAACTCGCACTTGCCAAATTTTGCGAACAACTGATGCTCCCTCAGTTTTGCCAACACCAGCTCTAGATGCTTCCAATGGTCCAGTAATGACTTCGAATAAACCAGGATGTCGTCGATGAATACGATCACGAAATCGTCCAGATAAGGCGCAAACACCCTGTTCATCAGGCTCATGAACGCAGAAGGTGCATTAGTGAGTCCAAAGGGCATAACCGTAAATTCATACAACCCGTACCTCGAGCTGAAAGCAGTCTTCTGGATATCCTCCTCCTGAATCCTCAACTGATAATAGCCAGAGCGCAAGTCGAGCTTGGAGAACCACTGCGCTCCTTCCAACTGATCAAAGAGTTCGTCGATTCGCGACAGAGGATAAGTGTTCCGGACCGTCAGTCGGTTGAGCTCCCGATAATCTATGCACAAGCGGAGCGAACCGTCCTTCTTCTTCACGAACAGAACCGGGGCTCCCCAGGGTAACGAGCTAGGACGAACGAACCCTGAGTCCACCAATTCTTGCAGTTGTACACGGAACTCTGCTAGCTCCTTGGGCGCCATTCTGTACGGGGCCCGTGAAACAGGCTTAGCTCCCGGTACCAGCTTAATTTGGAAGTCTACCTCCCTAGGTGGGGGTAATCCGGGTAATTTTTCGGGGAAAACATCCGGAAAATCCCGGACTACCGGTACATCCTTCATTTCAGGCCCTATCTCCTTCATCTCAAAACAGATCACGAACACCTCATCGCCTTGCTCGTGAGCCTTCACAACCTGTATAGAAGACAACAAGTTTCGTGATACGGATCTTATACCTTGAATTACCACCTCTGAGTCATCATGCCTCAGCGTGATCCGCTTCGCCACACAGTCGATCTTCGCGTGATTCCAGTGCAACCACGTCATGCCCAATATTAGATCAAGGTCGGGCATCCGCAACACTGTTGCCGGTGTCTCAAATTGCTTCCCACCGATGGATATTACCAAACTGCACCTGGAGGTAGATCGTATCTCCGAGCCATCCGGAAGGCGCACCCTCCTGGGGGCTCCCCTGAAACACTGTACTGCATCCAGTTCATTCACAAATTCTTCTGATACGAACGAATGAGTGGCACGCGTGTCAAAAAGTGTAAGAGCGGGTTTACCGCAAACGAGCACGGTACCCGGGGTTAAAATCATGCGAACTTAAGCACCTTAGTTATGAAAAGAGGAAAATACAAACATAATTACCTGTGATGACCTCCTGCGGGTCTCGCTCCTGAGCTAGATCCAAAGCGTATACCTGCTCCCGAGCAGGTCTGGGGTTCCTACCCTGCTGACCCTGGCCTCGACCTCGGCCTCTTCCTCGCTGCGCTGCCGGAGGAGCCATGGGGCGATTCGGAGCGTTTCCTTGCAGCTGCGGGCAGTATCTCCGAATGTGGCCGGGCTGGTTGCAATGATAACACACCGCTCGAAAGTGCTCTCTCGGCGGCTGAAGCGCCTGACCCTGATGTGGTGGGGGCAATGGTAGCGGTCGCGCTGGCTGCACCAACCTGAAGTTTGGGCGAAGACGCCCGCCATCTCTCCGCTGGCCTCTGTCTCTGCCCCTGGTGTTCTGCCTCCTTCTGAAGCTGGGCCCCGCCTCCATCACTTCCTCTGCGGGCCTCTTATTCCTGGCCTGGACCCCCAAGTGGTCCGCCTCCAACTTCTGTGCCGTCTCTATAATCTGCGCGAGGCTCGAATCGGCGACGAAGAGGAGAGCCTGCCTCAGAGGATCTCGCAGGCCCTTGTAGAACCGCTTCGCGTACCCGCGATCATCTAAATCATAAGAGTCTGCGAATCTGGCTAAGTGCTGAAATTCCCGCTGGTACTCGACCACCGATCTCGACCCCTGCTTCAGCTGCAGAAATCTCTCCTCAAGCTCGTCCCTGGCCGTAGAAGAGACAAAGTGCTCCAGGAACGCGTCCGCAAACTCGTCCCAGCTTATGTCCAGGTGGTTGCGTCCTTCGAAGGTGGAGCCCATCAAGGACTTCCACCACCTCTTCGCATGTAGATCCAAGGCCGTGACTGCCAATGTGACTGCCATGTTGCTCGGGCAACGGATCCCTGCCAGTAACTCTTGCACTGTATCCAGCCACTCCTCCGTCTGAACTGCGGACTCCGTCCCATGGTAGGTGGGAGGGGAGAGAGCACGGAAGGTGCTCAACCAATTGGAGCTTGGGGCCTGCGGCTGCACCGGCATCTGCTGAGACCTGAAGGCATCCAGGATTGCCGTCAGAGTCTGGCCTAGCTCTGATTGTTGAAAAGGAGTAGGTACTGGAGGCACGGGAGTGGCCGTCGCCGGTTCTGAATGTACCGGAATCTACATGCAAGATAGATGTTTGGGTTAGGTTGGCTATTCGAAAGAAGATAATAGACATACTTAATGCGAATTACACATGGGCACACCACTGCTTCCGCTCATTCAGTTTGTCCTCAAACTGAAGAGGTGAGAGGGGTGCACCATGCGGAAGTGGACTTCTTGACCTTAGGATCGTTGCAAGTTGATACCATTTGTAAGACCCCCCCCCCCCCCCCCTCCCGGAACACAAATCACGGCCGAGGGAAGTCTTATGCACAGGACAGTCGCCTTGCCGAAGCGCCAGCTCACGGGCTAGCCTCCTCCACAAGACGCCTATCCTGCCGGCTAACAAATATCATCAATGCCAACCCCTCATATAAAATAAAACAAGAAGCCACCAGATATATATATCCGCATAATTAAGTACAGTCCAAATACACACCAAACGAGTGCATAATATCAGAGTAACAAAAGAAAATGCCTCAAGGGCTACAACAAAACTCGCTCACATCTGTCACTGACGGCTGCGACGGTATCGTGGTGTCCTGCCCTGTCGTCCCGGCCGGACTATCAGTCTCCAGCGCCGTGCGCTGCTGCACCAGGGTGCGCCGCTGCTCCAGGTTGCGCTGCCGCTCCAGGGTGCGCTCCTAAAAAGGGGACGTAGCAACCGTTAGTCATAAAGACTAAGTGGCTTCACATCCGCTCCCCCGGCGACTCCAAGGCACCGGGCGGAAAGGAAGAAAAGGAGCTGCAATATTAGCAATAATAAACAAGCAGGTGACAGGTAATAGTTGTTCATATGTGTCGGTTGTTTAAGTGCCCACGCACTTTCAGTAGCATTATCCAATATGTTCGTAAGCATAAGAGTAGCAGTGGTTATATATGTGCAGGAATAAGTAGCAACAGACATAAGCAGAGTAATAGAGAGAACTGAATTGAACTTAACTTATAAGGATGCCCATACAAGCTTATAAGTTAAGGGTCTGCGTATAAAGGTAACTCATCATATAAAGGTGCCCATACAAGTTTATATGATGAGGTTCCACTGCGGTGCAATGCAATGTTTATGATATGAATGCGGTGCAATGATTATGATATGATGACTGACTCATGCACAATTGCTATGTCGACATAGACCTTCAGTTCCCACTTTTCGAGGGTAGCTAACCACTCAGGCGCCCCCCGTCGTGGCCAGACGGTGGCAGTGGCACGGGCTTCGCCACTACTAGGAGGGTATGAACACTACCGGTCCTAGGCCTATGTACGCCTCGACGCTCTTGTTCATAGCGGAGTCCTTGCGTACTACCCGCATTCCTGCAGGGTCTTCAAGACGCGGAGGGGATCTATTGGGTAGATGGACACCAAGACATTCCAACCCAACCGGTCTAAGTCTAACTGCCGGCTTCTGTCGGTGTCACGACTAGCGAGCCCGTAGACCCGCCACAACTTATCCTCCCACGAGGATCTATACCACCATGCGCAATTATGTTTACCTACGTAGTTTGAACACACCATGCGTGCTATCGAGCACCAAGGACTCGCTCCACGAGCCTTACCACCTTCCGCCTCGCGCGGCAATAATCGATGCTAATTAGCATCCAAGTCCCCCAACAACTGGGTCCTTTCCTTTTCACCACCGGCTATAACTATAACTTGTGACCCGCACTAAGTTAACCGTGCCGCCCGTTCCGGTTGATTACTCGTGTGCAGTGGTGTGCGTATAACATGGACATTATTAAACCAATTCATAGGACTATGGACTACTTGCGCACAAGAGGGCCTAACATATTATTTAACTATGGAATCTATTCAAGCCAAGCTACTGGACTTCCACCATCGGTCGTAATTTAATTAACAATCCTATGACAGAGGATTATTTATCATCTCCCCCATATGGGGATTAGATCATTTCACCCCCACCCCCTTTTTTTTATTTAAATCCCTAAGTCATAACAGGGAACTAACATGTGTATACATATAATTAAATTCCCATAACAGGGAACTAACATTTCAATCTCATAATCAGCAGCAACAGAACATATATATATAATGAAATCCCAACTACAGGGAACTACTTCTCAAATCTAAATCAACAGCAACAGATCTTATATATATATATATATGTATAATGAAATCCCAATTACAGGGATCTACTTCTCAAATCTAAATCAACAGCAACAGATCATATATATATATATATGTATAATGAAATCCCAATTACAGGGAACTATTCATTTTCATCCTAAATGAAATTTAGGGCAACCACCTTCTCTCCTCCCATGCTCCCTCATGAGGCCACCACATTTCACGGGATCAACATCCTTGCATTCGTATTGAAGCGGGGAGTCGAATGAGGGCATTTTCGCGGCGATCGGCGCCCTACGGCGAAAAACCCTAACGCGGCCTCAACCTACGGAACTTCATTTCGCTCCCAAATCGACTCAATTGAGTTCGATATCTCGCCTAGGGGGTCTAAGATACTAGCACCAAGGGAGAGGGGTCGGAAGTCACCTGAATCCGGGCCGACGATCGCGGCGGCATGACGGCGCTTGGACGAACTCAACTCTTTCCAAGCTAGCTCTTCTTCCAACGGACGTACGAGCTTCTCCACGAATTTTCTTGGCCAAAACCCTAAGTGGGGTGGGGGAGAGGTGGAGACAGAGAATGAGAAAGAGAGGGAGGAAGATGGAGTTCTGGGAAGAAGATGATGAAGAAGAAGAAGAGAAAATGAGATGGCTCGGCCCTTTCTTTTTGGTTTGCATTAATAGGCCTTGGGACTCCAAACATAGGTGTCATCTCCTTATTGGACTTTATTCCACTGGCTCCCCAAAGATAAAATAAACAAAGAGCAGCCAGGCTTTTTTTTTTCTCGGGAATGTGTTAAGCCTTCCCGTTCGACGTTCGTCGAACGGGAGCAGCTCCCCGTTCGTCGATCGTTGAACGGGAGCTTTTCTAGCTTAGCGCTCCCCGTTCGACGAATTCCCCGTTCGACATTCGTCGAACGGGAGCAGCTCCCCGTTCGTCGATCAACGAACGGGAGCTTCTCTAGCTGAGCGCTCCCCGTTCGACATTCGTTGAACGGGAGCAGCTCCCCGTTCGTCGAACGACGAACGGGATAATTCTCTTAGCGGAGAGCTCCCCATTCGACATTCGTCGAACGGGAGCAGCTCCCCGTTCGTCGATCGACGAACGGGAGCATATTTCGTTCGACGAATTCGACGAATTCGTCGAACGGGAGCTGCTAACCGAGAATTTCTCCCAAAACTTAATCAGCAACAGCAATATCTGCTCCTCCAGGATTGGGATGTTACATGGCATCTGCCCTGAGAGCCTCCAATATCGTCTGAAGCGTGGGGTCGGCGGCCACTTCGTGCTGAAGAATGGCGGCGTCCTCCCAATATGGTCGTGAAATGGCCGTCAATCTGGCCGTTTGCGGTTGGCGGGAGAGCGCATCGGCCGCGCCCGGTTGGACGAACCCGCCAGGAACACAATGTCGAAGTCGTACCCCAGGAGCTTGGCTACCCAGAGTTGCTGTGTCGGAGTCGCAATCTTCTGGTGGAGAAGGTAGTGCAGGCTGTGCTGGTCCGTCCGGACCGTGAAATGGCGGCTTAGAAGGTATGGCCGCCAATGTTGTACGGAGAGAACTGAGGTCATTAGCTCGGACTCGTATGTGGAGCAGGGCCGCACTGTGGGCGCGAATGTCTGACTGAAATAGGCGATAGGTTGTCCAGACTGATCAAGACTGCACCGACTCCGGAGCCCAACGCGTCGCACTCCACCACGAACGGCTGTGAGAAATCTGTCATAGTGAGTACATGGACAGTGCTCAGGGCCCGCTGGAGGGCCCAGAATGCTTCGACCGCCGAAGGTGTCCACTGGAAACTGCCAGACTAGGTCTTCTTCAACAGACTGGAGAGAGGTTTGGCAATCTTGTCATAGTCCCGGATGAATCGGCGGTAGTATCCAGTGAGGCCCAAGAACCCTCGGACGTCGCGGAGTGAGCGAGGCATGGGCCACTGAAGCACGGCCTGAACCTTGTCTGGATCCATCACCACACAGTTGGCGGAGATAGTGTTGCCCAAGTAACTAATCTCTGCCTGACCGAAGACGCACTTCTTGGGATTCACACATAATGAGTTCTCCCGGAGGGTGGTGAGATTTGCGCGAATATGGTCCAAATGGTCCTGCCACGATGAGCTGTAAACAAGAATATCATCAAAGAAGACCAAGATATACATGCGCAGGACTGGTCGGAACAGATCATTCACGGTGGCCTGAAAAGTGGGGGGAGCGTTCGTCTGGCCGAAAGGCATGACCAGGAACTCGTAATGGCCATCATGTGTGCGGAAAGCTGTCTTGGGGGTGTCCTCCTCGCGTACCCGTATCTGGTGGTAGCCGGCCCGTAGATCCAGCTTCGAGAAGAAGACCGCGCCTCGCAGCTCGTCCAAGAGCTCCTGAATGACCGGAATAGGATACTTATCTGGTATAGTGGCCTTGTTGAGTTCCCTGTAGTCCACACAGAAGCGCCAGTTGTCGTCCTTCTTGCGGACCAGTAGGACGGGGCTCGAGAAGGGACTAGCGCTGGGGCGGATGATGCCAGCTGTGAGCATGTCGCTCACCAATGTCTCGATCTCGCCCTTTTGGGCGTGGCCGTAACGGTATGGTCGAACTGAGATGGAGGACACCCCTGCCCGCAGTGGAATGTGGTGGTCCGTTGGTCGAGCTGGTGGGAAAAGGGTCCTGTCGGCGAAGAGGTCCGGAAAGAGGTCCAGGATAGTCTGTAGCGTCGTGTCGGGAGGGGGGAGGGTGTGTCCTGCTCCGCCACGTGCCATAAGGAGGCCGCCCACTCGATGTCGGTGTACTTCTGAAGAGAGCAAAGGGAGACGGGTTGGCGAAATAAGGCGGCATCGCCTTCCAGTAAACAAGTCGTTCCCCCGCGGAGGAAGCGCATAGTCATGCGGTCCCAGTTGCCGCTGACGTCTCCAAGAGTGCAGAGCCATGCCACGCCAAGAATCACATCGACTCCACCCAGAACGAAGGCGCAGAAGTCGGACTGGAACGGGTTGTGGCCGATGGTAAGAGTGAGCGCTGCGCACAGGCCACCCGTCGCTCGCCGTCGCCCGTCGCCCAAGCAAACTGTGAAACGGTCTGCGGCCCGCACCAGAAGTGCCAAACGATCCACCAGGTGCTGAGAAATAAAATTGTGTCTGGCGCAACTATCAATCATCACCACCACGGAGGTCCCTAGAAGCGATCCCCGCAGCATCATTGTATGAGGGCCCGAGAAACCGCCGACGGCAAACAGCGGCAAGTTTAAATGATGGAAGGTGGCGGTCGGGGAGTCCTCGGTCGTGGCCTCCAGCTCCAGAGCTTCGAAATCCGCCAGTGTCACCTCGGGTTCCTCCTCACCGATGAGGACCCGAAGGGCTTTCAGTGGGCACTCATGTGTGGGGGTATAGGGTTGCTTGCAGCGAAAACACAGCCCCTTGGTACGCAAATCGTGGTATTCCTGATTGGAGAGCCAGGGGTGGGTTGGAGGCCAAGAGGCGAGGTGGTGCGGCCCGTCCGGGTCCCGGATGCGGCTCGAGCTGTGGTGGGCGAAAGGGGGGAATGCGTCGTTGGGTCGGTCGCACTGCCGGCACTGGAGGCCGTTTGACCGTGTCCGGTGGGCGAGTCTGGAATTCCGCATCGACCAAGTGGGCGAGGTCCATGACCTGGTGTGTACGGGCCCGAATGTGGGGCAGAAGCCCATGCATGAAGAAACTGAGGTAGTGATCCGGTGGGAGGCTAGGAACATGTGTGGCGAGGGCGATGAACTTGTCGATGTACTCGTCGAGGGAACCCGTCTGGCAAACTCCGCAGAGCTGCTCCACGGAGGTTCCCGAGTAGCGGGTGTCGTAATGGCGAATCAGCTCCTGCTGAAGGGCCGACCATGGCATGGTCGGGGTGGTTTGGCGGAGCCGGCGACCCAGTGGAGAGCGGAGCCCTCCATTCCGATCATGGTTGTGCTGACTTTTTGCGGTTCCGGGGTTTGTTGTAGCTCGAAAAATTGTTCGACGCGGGCAATCCAACCCAAGGGGTCGGTGTCGTTGAAGGAGGGAACATTGAGGGAACGCGGGCCCACTGAGACAACGTCGGTAGGGAAAACAGGGGATGGAAAGGTTCTGGTGGAGCGCCAAGAAGAGAAGGCGACTCGGCGGCGGGTGCGGTGGAAGTGGATGGGCGGCCGGCCAACAGGGAGTCGAGTTTGGTGTCCATGCGCGGCATAAGGGCCTGCAGGGAGGCAATCGAAGCATCGTGGACCTCCAAGCGGCGAAGGATAGCTGGATCGGCGGTCGGAAGAGAGGGCGTGGTGTCCGGGTTGCCCATGGAGCGCAAACGAGGGGGCATGCAAGCGGAGGACAGAGAGGGAAACCGGCGAGGGAGGCATGGCGGTCAGGCGGGGTAGATCTGGCGATGGCGAGGCCGAACGGCGCTGGACGGGAGGACGCAGAGCGGATCGGGGCTCTGGATGCGGGGTGCTGGAAGCGGCGGCGGATGCGGCGGCGGATGCGGCGGCGGATGCGGCGGTGGATGCGGCGGTATGGCGAGGCCGCACGACGCCGGCGAGAGGGCTCTGGATGCGGATCGGGCTCTGGATGCGGGGCTCTGAATGCGGATCGGACAGCCGCTAGACTCAAAACGAGCGGCGCTGGAGGGATTCGGAAGCTGGACGCAGATCAAGCGGCAGGCGCTGGATGGATTCGGGCGGCGGAAACCGCGGCCGGAAGAGGGCAGGTCGGACCACTTGGTAGGCACATCAGGAATTAGGGCAGGGAGAGGAAGGGGAATAGGGAGAGAGAGAGGGAAATCAGAAATTATGAGAGAGAATCCAAAATTACCAATTACTTCCAAGCTAGCCAAAATACAAGTCACCCGGCTTATATACGTGTCGGACTCATAATGAAAAACAAGAGCGGTGCAGAAAGAAAAACGGATACATCGCCTCCTCGACATGGGCCGGCTAGGCCGGCATGGCACGCGCGCCGCGCTCCCTACGAAGGTACACTCGCCACACCGGCGGGTGCCCCTCGCCCTCGTCCCCTTCGTCGGCCTCCATAACACTTGACCAGATTAAAATGAAATTTCATCGGAAAACAATTATTTTTGTTAGACTTATGTACTTGTGTTGAATTTACTTAGTCCCACATTGGGCATATTACTTTTAGATAGATTACCCTCTCCCATATATAGGTGTAAAGGTTGTACATTCTTATTCAATTAATCAAAGTGCCACAATTTACATGGTATGAAAGCGGTTTCCTAGCAGCCCTCCCTTCCTCTATCCACTCTTGTCTTCAGCGAGCCCATCAATTGATTGTCCAGAGCTCGTCGTCGTCCCGAGAGTGATTGTCAAGCGAGTTCCACATCCAAAGCCCCTTGTTGACCCGAGAGCGATCGTCCAGATCTCCTCATCCAGATCTCTTCGTCGATGACGTTTAGCGCTCTATCTATTCCAAAACCTCTCAATCCTTTCAGAGCTTCGATCTAGCTGTCTAGAGCTTCGACCTAGCTTCATCCAGCTTCCGA
Source organism: Dactylorhiza incarnata (assembly GCA_033032865.1). Lineage (NCBI taxonomy): Eukaryota > Viridiplantae > Streptophyta > Magnoliopsida > Asparagales > Orchidaceae > Dactylorhiza > Dactylorhiza incarnata. Next base: position 15,436,121 of record JAWHQI010000028.1, read on the forward strand.
TAACCATCGACCAAGCATCTCTTCCTGCCCCAGAGCAGTGTCTCGTGCTTCTCCTCGACCCGTAGGACTTTGTCTGTTATCGAGAACCATATTCTCGTCGATCTTCGTTGTGTTTATGGCATCCCCATTCCTTTAATTCCAATAAACAAAGGTCTCATGTTCCTTACTTTATCTAGAAATCATTTCATAACACCATAGAAACTCAACAAGCAAAAGTTACATGGATTGGCAAGCACCCGTTGAATTTGATTTTATTTGATCAAGGTATGTCTGACCATTTAACTATAAAAGCGGATGATATAAGTGCAAATGAATAGAACAATGGAGGAAGATGAACTACCAGTCAATCTCTCTTCTACGACAATTGATTGACCCAAAATTACTTGTCCACTCCTGAACCTACAAGTCATGTTGCGACATGTGGAGGAAAGCTCAGACTATCTAATACAATGATGTTCAACAACTTTACAATGGCATTCACTAATTAGCGTGCTTACAAATGACGGATCATGATCTTTCATCATATCTCAACAAAGCTCAATCTGTTGTGGAAGAAGTGAAACTGATCTTGATTGATAAAGATCTCCCCAAAACACTAAAGAAGATCAACAATATATGTGTGGTTTTTGTTCTACATGAACTTCATAAGGATTTTGAATCTGTTAGAAATCAGATCTTCACTACTCTATTGTTCCTACTGCTAAAGATCTCATTGGTCAATCCAGGGGACACAACATGGGCCAATCCCCAACAATATCTTGACCCTTCTACCCAGGTCTTCAATCGCGAAGGGAGCTATCATGATCGAAGAAGAGGTAATCACACCATAGGCAATCGACCCCAATGCACTTACTGTAAACGAATGAGTCAAACTCAGGATAAGTGCAACTCGCTTGTTGGATTTCCTAACGTATCCGCTAACATCATGAACTCTCAACCAACTTATCAGGGAAACACTAATCAGAATGTCTTGAGTGATCTTAAGTTCAATTAGTATCTTCAGTGCAAGGCTAGACTGCAGAGCACCATTTTCACTGCCTCGACGTATACTAGTAATTCTACGGTCTATTTTTCTCAACCCATGCCTGCCGGATCCTAGATTTTAGACGTAGACACTTTTGATCACATAGCTGATAATTCCTCTTTTTTCTCCACTCTATCTCAATTAAGCACAACTCATCACATCACTCACGCCAAATGTTCCAAAACTACAACTGTGCGTATTGGCAAAGCTACTCTCTTCCCTCACTAAATTTATCCTTTTTTTATTTGTGCCTAGATGCCCCTTTAACCTCGTTTTAGTTAGGCAACTTACTCAAAGTCTTAATTGTTCTATAACATTTAATGACAAAGCCTTTTGCTATACATGATTGGAGTACGGGGAAGACGATTAGATCAAGAACTAAATCACATGGTCTTTACTATTTCCAGCAACCCCCTCCTATTGTATGCACCATATCTAAATCTCTTGATCTTCTACATCGTCATCTTGATCATCCCAGCATCATTAAATTGAAGAAGATGGTTTGTCTCTCTCATTTATAGTCCCTAAAACATATTCGTTCTTCTTTTTTTAGGAATCGTTCACTAAACAAAATCTCTTTTTGATTTAGTTCATTCAGATGTTTTAGGTCCTAGTCGTGTCAGCTCTGTTTTAGGTTATGTGTATTTTGTTATCTTTGTTGATCATTTTTTCAAATGCACTTGGTTTACTTAATAAAAGAACATTATGGATTGTTTACTATTTTTCAAATTTTTTGCGATAAAATTCAAAACCAATTTAACCAAACAATTCGAATATTAAGAAGCGATAATGTCGGAGAATATTTTTAATCTTTGATCCTCTCTCACTCAATTCATGATAGTCTGTGGCATTATTCATTAATCTGCATATCCTCATGCATCCCAACAGAATGGAGTTGCTGAAAGAAAATATCGATATATTCTTGACACTACATGCACTCTATTGATCCATGTCGATGCTCCTCAAGGTTTATGGAGAGACAATATCCTCACTGCGGTCTACCACATCAGCCGCATGCCCTCATCAACATTAGATAACAAGGTACCTCGCTCTATATTGTTTCCCAACGAAAGCTTGTTCAAAATTCCCCTTTGGATTTTTGGATCTACTTGTTTTGTGCATGATTTTTTCCTAGGTCTTTACAAGTTATCTGATGGCCAGTCAAATGTGTCTTTGTTGGTTACTCTAGGGTCCAGAAGGGGTATCGATGCTACTACTGATTGCGCGCATCGCCCTACGCACGTCTATTCCCGCAGGAGGCAGTGAACCATCGCCCGTCCGGGCGATCTGAGTCCACGGTTGCGTTCGGATCGTCGTTGCGAGTCGATTTACTATATTACTTTATTTATTTTGAGTTTTATTTGGCTCCTGATCGGACCGGACGACAAAAGTTGTTCGTTTTGGGATGCCCTAAGTCTATTTAGTATAAATATTGGGGTGCAGGGCTGATCTAGGGATCAAAGGATTATTTGTTGTTTGGGTAACCGTCGGTCTCCACAACTCCATCTGGTGCGACGCTGGAAGGATCGCGTGCTTCTCCTCCTTGGTGCGACTCCAAGACACCTCCTCCGCCTTCTCATTCAGCCACCGCAAGCCCTACGCGTCTCCTCCTCCTTCCCGTCCAGTCACCGTGAGCCCCACACTACCTCCGCCGATTCTTCCCCTCAACGTGATTCCATGATGCTAGAAACTCACCACGATGAGAGGTCCTCACGTTATCATCATTACACCTTTCCAAGACTTTATAATGGTAGAGTTGAATATCGTTCGGGTCATCGCCGTCATGCGCCCCCTCTGTTTGAGAAACCTGAGTCTGAATATACGCGACCACCACCGCACGTTCGTAGGAATCACGTCCACCCACGAGCACGGTCTGATTATGTTAGGAACGATCGTCAAGATGATCCTCAGGCGCCCTATAGAGGTCACCATCGCCAGGATCACATCACAAGTCAAGACCCTCCCAGTGTCCCGCAAATACAGATACCTGAGGCCGAATTTCAGCAGTTAGTTCTTAACCAGTTTGATCGCCTAGATGCTCATTTTGATCACATGTGACCAAGATATTTCCTGCAATGGGTGCTTTAAATATCTGAGATCGATAATTCAAAAAGATGGAGATGAAGATGTGATACATAGAATCAAGCAGGTTGGTTGAAACTTATGCGATCGTAAAGTACCATTAAAACTTAAAGACAAGGTTTACTATACTTCAATTAGGCCAGCAATGCTCTATGGTTCTGAGTGTTGGGCAATGAATGGTGTACATGAGCAAAAAATGGGAGTTGCGGAGATGAGAATGCTTAGGTGGATGTGTGGTAACACGAGACTGGATAAAATTAGGAATGAATGTATCAGGGATAAGACAGGAGTGGCGCCAATTGTAGAGAAGATGCGAGAAGCTCGTTTAAGATGGTTCGGACATGTACATAGGAGACCATTAGAAGCACCTATTAGGCGTTGTGAGAGTTTAGTCACTAGATATGTTAAACGGGGGAGGGGTGGACCAAAAAAGACTTGGAATGAAACTATAAGGAAAGATATGATGTACTTAGGCATTAGTGAGGCTATGATTAAAGATAGGGCGCAATGGCGACAAAGGATCCATATAGTCGACCCCACTATGGTGGGATAAAGGCTTGAGTGTTGTTGTTGTGTTGTTGTTGTTGAGATCTGCTTTAGGAGGAATCAATAGCAGAAAGTCTAGGGATTTAGGTCAAGTCATCGATGCGTCTACTAGTGCTCCCACTAACATGAGAGGCCCGGCACCTGATTTTGATTCATCTTGTCCGGATGAGACTCAGTTTCCACTTGAATTTGGAGTCGAGTCTGATCATGAACTTATGATACATGTGGAGAGTGATACTAGAATGACTAGTGAGCGTGGTCGCGAGAGTGAGGACGAGCGGCCCAGCGACACTGTGATGGTATATCCATCCTCCGCACCTCACTTAGACCCAGTCCCTCCTTTGGCTAGGGATCTGGTTCTAGACACTATACCGATTGACCCACACTTAAGTAGAAGCTCTTCCTACTCTGCCCCTGTCATTATCCCGAGTCACATCACTAGTCATGTGACTCATAGTGACTGCCTCACCCACTTCCGATGACACTACCGCTATCAGCGATACTCATCTGGAGGATCATCCCACTATTATTGGCTTTATTGTTGAACCTCCGGATAAGCCTCCTGATGAGCCACTACTCCATTGGGAGGTTCATGAGGCTAGAATTGATTTTGTTGTGGGTGTCATACTTGTTCCTATGGACACTAGCGTTATTGGTGCTTTCCTCTTGGAGGGCCATCCTGACATTGTTGACCACCTCAGAATTAAGTCCTCGGGAGGCTCATTTAACGAGCTTCCCCTCCCAAAAGGCATTCACTCTAGTATGGTTGCTTTGTGGCACGTGCGCGATGAATTTTCGTATACACCTCATGATGAGCCACCTGACGGGCTTTATCATTTGAGAGGTACTCATCACACTCATGCGTCGTGCTCCTTTGTCACCATCTACGACATTCCTACGGGTGATAGCGTCGTTCACGCCAAACCGTTTTATCGACCACCCAGGGAGACTCCTGATTGGCCGCCCCATGTTAGAGATATCCAAGTCATTGTCAGGCATTCCCTTAGGAAGTGTGTCGAGTATGTCGTGCTTCATTTGCATCATTTGCATAAGTCCTTGAGTCGTTTATTTATCATTTGCATGTGCTGCATGAGTCGGTCCGTAAGAAAATTGCATATAGTAATGATTATTATAAAGATCGAGCAGACCAGCACAGGCGAGAACAAATTTTTGAGGTGGGAGAACAAGTGATGATTCGCATTCGACCAGAGAGGGCCCGCAAGGACCAGCAAAGAAATTAAGCGCTCGCCGAATGGGCCCCTATACAGTCGTGCGGCAGATTGGTACGAACGCATATGAGATTGACATCCCTCATGGTATGGGCATCAGCCGAGTATTCAACATACAAGATTTGACTCCTTACTACGAGGAGCGCGTGTATGTGAACCCTTTCTCCACACCCATACTTGAGCCTTTACCTCCTTTGGTCACTGCCAGTCCTTCCTTGTCCCCACCCGAGGAGTCGCTCCATGAGGTTCACCAGGCACCAGCGATGGTTCCACCGATCCAGCAGTCAGACGAAGATACATTACAGTCAGAGTCGCCCACTGTTACCGGCGACATATTTCAGATCATGGGCCATGACTTCTTTACCGTGGACAGACGAGCTATTATACGTTATCTTGTTCGTTGGAGCAGTCACCCGCTATACGACGCTACATGGATTTCTTCAGAGGAGCTCGAGAGACTCGCCCCGCAGCTACGTCGAGAGTACGATCATCTTCACTCACCGAAGATGAGTGCTTTCAAGCCGGGGAGAGTTGATGGTGCGCATCGCCCTATGCAAGTCTATTCCCGCAGGAGGCGGTGAACCATCGCTCGTCCGGGCGATCCGAGTCCACGGGTGCATCAGGATCGTCGTTGCGAGTCGATTTACTATATTACTTTATTTATTTTGAGTTTTATTTGGCTCCCGATCGGACCGGACGATATGAGCCGTCCATTTTGGGATGCCCTAAGTCTATTTAGTATAAATAGGGTGCAGGGCTGATCTAGGCATCGAAGGTTTATTTGTTGTTTGGGCAACCGTTGGTCTCCACGACTCCATCTGGTGCGACGTCGGAAGGATCGCGTGCTTCTCCTCCTTGGTGCGACTCCAAGACACCTCCGCCTTCTCGTTCAGCCACGCGACCCCTACGCGTCTCCTCCTTCGCGTCCAGTCACCGTGAGCCCCACGCTACCTCCGCCGATTCTTCCCCTCCCGCCCACCGTCAACCACCCTAACCTAGCCCGACCATCCACCGTCGACACCATTCCCACAACCAGCCCCGCCCTGTCTTCACCACCCCTCTCCAACCCAACCCAACCCCCCCCCCACACACACACACATTATTCCTCCATTTTCCTGCTGCCACCAGCCACATACTCCACCTTATTTCCACTACCAGCCAACAAACGTTGAGTCCCATCATTGTCAGCCCAAATCCATCCCCACCCGCCTCTTTCAACGGCATCCCTGGCCCCTTTCCCACTAGTTCAGACTCATCCCGACGTCCCCCGGCATGCAGTAGCCTTGGATTTCCTTGATCAACCCTACTCGTCACCACCGACACGTGTAAGTCGTTATTTTGGAGTTTTAGTTTTCTATTGTTGTAACTTGGCACTATACCTGCAGTGGATGTTTATTTTGTTAGCTAGTAGTATGTGTGGCCATTTGATTTGCAAGGCTTATTTTGCGAATGCTTGAAATATTTGTGTCTCATTCGCTTGTGAAACAATGCTTGCTTTCGTTAATCAAATTTTGTGAAAGCTCGTGTCTTTTGTTGCTTTACTTATAATAATTGAATATTGCTGCTAATTATATTGCGGATTGTCTCTTGCATTTACATCAAGCATTGTATTTAGATTTGCATTTTACTTGTCCACCTGGAGTCGACCTACCACTGCATCAACTACCCTTCAACTTTGTATCACTATATATTTGATGATGTCACCTTTCGAAGATACTCCCTATTTTTCTTCGACCCCTTTCATAACTGAATCTATTTCTTAGGTTCTTCCTATCTCCATTCCAGTATCCACTCACGGTTCTATTTCAGATACTCCTAATTCAAGATCCTCTTATCAATCATACTCTAATCGCCTATCAATGGCAGACCTAAAATCAACCAACAGAGGCGCATATATGTGATGATTCAGGTGATTTAGCATCTGCTTCCACAGCTCAACCTTCTTCAGATTCAAGTCTCATTGACGTTCCGGTGCACTCTTGCAAAGGTACTCATTCAACCCGCAATCCAAATCTCATTTATAACTTAAGCTAGAACCGAATTTCTCCTTCCCACTACAGCTTTGTCTCTACTCTCTCTTCTATTTGTCCTAAAAATTATTCAGGAAGCAATCTCTTATCCGAGCCGGCGACAACCATGGTTGAAAAAATGACAGCTTTAGAATCTAACTCTACCTAGACCTAAATTACTTTATCATTTTCTATTTTATTTTATTTTATTTTATTTAGAAAATGATGAAGGCACGCACGCACGTCCGCTCGCGCGCTGCCGCTCGCAGTACCCTACTATACCGCGCTCAGGGGGACTGTGAGTGGCGGAGTAGCGTTATGCGAAGCCGGTGCGCCCGAGAGTTGGTGAGCACGGGCGAAGGTATTGTCATTGTCAGGGTCATAAACTACCTATTCCATGATTCATTTGGGGAAGAACCCCACCTTCCACTTGAGGTGCAAGCACATCGACGGGCGGTATCATTGGATACGCGATACTCTGGAGCAGAGAGAATTAAATTTGCAGAAGGTGAACATGGATGACAATGGAGCCTTAGTTATTAAAGGCGTAAAACGCACCAAGGCGCAAAGGGGTCTTGGAGCCTAGGTGCAGGCGCGCGCCTAACGAAGGCAGGGGGCAACCACAACCATTTTAAATAATCAGCATCAAACATCATTTCATCTTCTCGATCAGATTATTCATTTATTTTACTAATTAATCATTCATTACCATCGTTTATATCTCTTAAAAATAGAATCAATTTGGTCACTTGCATCATATCAAAGTCTCAACGCACAATTATCTTTCACAAACACTAAATCAATAAAAAATTATTGAGTTCTTACATTATTTTTTTCTTTATTTTTTGAAAAAAAAATACAACAAAAATCTCACTCAGGCGTGCCTTTTATGTTCCAAAGGCGCAAATAAGGCGCAAAAAGGCGCAAACCTTTGAGATGGTGAGCCTTGAGCCTTAGGCGTGCCTTTAACAACATAGAATGGAGCAGATATATTTACGAAGACCGTGTCGAGGGGAAATTCGAATATTGTGTGAGCATCGTCGGCATGGCGATCTCTTTCATATAAGTGCAAAGTGGAGAATTGTTGGGTGCGGTTCTCATCCTGTGTGGAGAAAACCGTTGGATTCAAGTCTTCTTAACTCGAATTTGGTTTCACTGGGTCTATTGACTGAAGGGGAAATATATTGATGAAGATCATGTCGAAAGAAAAATTGAAGACTTGAAGGAAGAATGTCGAAAGGACAAATGCCTCCACTTAGTCGAAAAGCATGAGATTTGATGAGATATTTTTCTTTTAAGTGTGAAAAGAGACCAACCGATATTTGATCCTAAGTATGAAAAGAGGCTAGCCACCTTTTGACCATGAAAATTGACATGTGTTTCTATCTCATGTCATCTACCACCACTACCTCCAAGTATTTGGCCCTATAAATAGTCAAGATAGGGGATGAGAAAGGAGTTCACTTCTCTCCAAACACAAGCATTGAAAAATTTTCTCTTGGGAGGCCTTTGTGGCATTCGGTCTTAGTTTGAATGAGATTTCGGACATCGTTCTGCGACGTTGACAAGGAATACTTTGCTACATGGATTGGATCTGGAGTAGATTTGGGCAAGGATTCGAAGAGACATCTTGGAGAGGATTTGTGTAATCCGCCTCGTCCGCCACTGTCGGTATTATGCAATTTTCTGCTACTATTTATTGTGTAATATTGTGTGGTGTGAAGTTGGTGACGATTCTGTGTGGATCAAGAAGGAAAAACCTTGTATTTGCCTATTTATTTTTATATATCTTTAATGACGACTTTTCAGGTTGAACTCTGATCGTCTCGTGATTTTAACCTTACCGGGTTTCCACGTTCAATTTGTGTCACATTTATTGTTATTATTATTGTGTTGTGTTTTGGTAGTGTATCGGCATACAGTCAAGCGGTCATGCAGGTACTTGCTCGAACAAATGTGTAAGTACACTGGTTGGGCTAGCGTGCTCTCTAGCCCAACATCAACATACTTTTTACAAGCACATTTCTTTCTTAAAATTTACTAAATTAGTCATGTGGTACCTGATCATATGCATTTCCTAGATCAATAAAAGTCAATGAAGATTTTTATTTATTTTATATACTTTTCCAATAATTATAATCACATTCATGGTAGATCTTGCCTAAACCAGATTGATTATCTAAAATTGGTATAATTTTTCTAAGACCATACTCTGTAACTCTTTCCATATTTTCATGGACAGGTTTGACTCCTCTATAATTAGCATGGTCTTAAACATCTACTTTGTTCTTACTGGCACCCAGATGTTTTTTTGTCATTTGGCATATATTCTAACTATTCAAAATCATTAAAAAAATTTGTCAACCACTCCACTGCAATAACCTTAATAACTATCCAAATCTAAATAGGTATCTCATTGGCACTCAAGTCTTACATTTAGGCATCTTCCATGAAGTTAATCTACACATTTTCTTTCAATCTATAACATAACTCATTATGCATTATGCATTATACAACAACAACACTCAAGCCTTTATCCCACCATAGTGGGGTCGGCTATATGGATCCTCTGTCTCCATTGCGCCCTATCTTTAATCATAGTCTCACTAATGCCTAAGTACATCATGTCTTTCCTTATAGTTTCACTCCAAGTCTTTTTTGGTCTACCCCTCCCCCGTTTAATATGTCTAGTGACTAAACTCTCACAACGCCTAACAGGTGCCTCTAATGGTCTCATATGTACATGTCCGAACCACTTTAAACGAGCTTCTCGCATCTTCTCTACAGCTGGCGCCACTCCTGTCTTATCCCTGATACATTCATTCCTAATTTTATCCAGTCTCGTGTGACCACACATCCACCTAAGCATTCTCATCTCCGCAACTCCCATTTTTTGCTCGTGTACACCATTCACTACCCAGCACTCAGAACCGTAAAACTTGCCTTTAAGTTTTAATGGTACTTTACGATCACATAAGATCCCTGACGCGCCTCTCCACTTCAACCAACCTGCTTGGATTTTATGTATCACATCTTTATCTACACCTCCATCTTTTTGAATTATTGATCCCAGATATTTAAAGCACTCACTGCGGGAAATATCATCGTCACCCAATTAATGACGGAGTCATCCGACCTTCTTGCACTATTAAATTTAAGCTCTATATACTCCATCTGTCCTGCTCAACCTACAACCCTTCTTTTCTAAAGTGTCTCGCCAAGATTCAAGTTTCACGTTTACACCCTCACACGTCTCATCGACCAAAACAATATCATCTGCAAATAGTAAACAACAAGGTATTGCTTGTTGGATATGTCCGGTGAGCTCATCTAAGATAAGGGTAAAGAGATAAGGGCTTAAAGCTGACCCTTGATGTAAGCCAACAGCGATAGGGAATTCATGTGTTAATCCTCCAGATGTCCTCACCGCATTATGCATTATGCTCTTCAAAAATATTCTCTCAATAACTCCTAATTATCAATTTTTCAAAATAATATTTCCATCTCTCATTTATTTCATCTTTAATTAATATCATATTATTCACACTTTGATGTATCTAACTTCATCAAAATCTCTATCTATCTTATCTCTAACCTTACCTATTCTATATATCTCATTTTTCCTTAGCATCAAATCTATTATATAAATCAACAAAAACATTTAACTTAATCTAAGCCTTACACCTAACCAAACAATTGAAATATGTTTCCTAAATTTTCTTTACATCCAACAGAACTTCTATAAGTAATCAGAATACAATGCATTGGCTTTCCTGTGCCTTCTCAAAATGCATGCATTCTAAATACAACCACCAAATAGCTTAGACCCTCCTTGCTTAATTTAATGGTTTTTATCTATAAGTAAGAAATTTTATGGGGTTATGAAGAAGTAATTGATAGAAGTTGAAAACTGGGGAGTTATTTAGGAAATATAAGCACAGTAAACTCACAGCACAACACTGTATTACAAAGGTAGTTTTAATTGATCTATTTAAGTGTTACAGGTCTGGCCTTTTATAGGCCTGTCAAGCATTGGCTTGACTTGCAAGATACAACAAAATATCTAAGCATATCTTAGTCTTGTTAACTCAGCTTTTTGTCTTCCAGGCAGCCAGAACTTGCGATAACTTCCACTTGCGATAACCTCCACTTGATTTTACCTTCTTACAGGTCATCGGCAGCCATTTGACTTCAGGGTTTGGCTTAGGTCATGCAGCAACATTCCTCCCTTAGCCGAAATCCTTCCTACGCCCATCTGTGTGCGCAGCTCTGAAAAATGAAGGCGAGGTAGAGGCTTTGTAAGTATATCCGCCATTTGTGTTTCAGAGGGGAAATGATTTAAGGTAATTAACCCTTTCTCAACTAAATCCCGGATGAAATACACTCGTAGGTCATGTGTTTGCTTTTCTTCTGTGTGATTGGGTTTGTGGCTAGGAAAATCGCTGAGGTATTATCACACAAAATGTTAGTTGGCTTTACTTCTTCTTTTCCTTTGATTTCATTCCAGATTCTCGATAGCCAAAGGCATTCACAGGCAGCTGTGCCGAGTGCCATGTACTCAGATCCTAATAGAAAAATGAAGACACTAGTGCTTTTTCTATCATCAACACTGGATCCCCAATCTGCATCCGCAAAACCATGTAGATCTGGAATTTGATCTTGCTTATAGATAAAACCAAAATCAAGAGTGCCTTTGATATAGAGTAGCATGCGATGAACTGCTAGTAGATGGTTTTTAGAGGGTTTTTGCATATATCGGGCAACAAAGTTTACTGCATTTGCTATATCAGGACGTGTATTTGAGAGATACATGAGTGAGCCTACAATTGATTTGTACCGGCTTGCATCAACATTCTCATCTTGATGTTCAGTTTTTAATATATCACTGGTAGCCATAGGTGTCAATGTGGGGGTTGCACTCATCAAATTTTGTTCGTTTTAGTAAGTCAGCTACAAACTTTTGCTGAGTAAGAAAAGTACCTGAAGAGGTTTGTTGAACTTGAATGCCTAAGAAGAATTTCATTAGACCCAAGTCAGTCATATCATACATTGCATGCATAGTTTGTCTGAATTCATCTATCATTGGGGGAGAATTTCCAGTGACAAGCATATCATCAACATATAGTCCAATTATAATATGTTGAGTTCCACTCCATTTTAGATACATAGAAGGTTCATTTTCACATCTGTGAAAACCTTGAGCAAGGAAATATTGGTCTATGTTTTCATTCGAAGCCCTGGGGGACAGTTTAAGACCATATAGAGCCTTATGCAATAAGTATACCTTTGTCTTATCTTTTCCTTCTAGAATATAGCCCTTGGGTTGTTCTACATATATCTTTTCCTTGAGGATTCCATTTAGAAAGGTTGCCTTGATATCTAAATGGTAAACAGGAAGGCTGTTTTGAGATGCATGAGCTAATAGCAGCCGAATGGTGTATCCATGCGTGCTACTGGAGCAAACGTTTCATTAAAGTCTTCTCCTGATCTTTGGGAGTAACCTTTCACAACCAAGCGTGCTTTGTGTTTTGAAATGGCCCTTGTTTTAGTATATTTAGTTTTGTAAAGCCACTTTAGACCAATTGGAGTTTTAGATGAAGGAATATCCACCAAGGTCCAGGTATCATTCTTTTGAATGATATCCCATTCTTCTTTCATAGCTGATTGCCAAATTGGTTCTTGGTATGCTTCTTCATAAGAGGTAGGTGTTGTACATATAAGTGTCATTTTTGTTTCCTGATAAATATCCTGTAAACTTTGAAGTTTTGTTGGCGATGATGGAGTACTAGACTCTGAGGAGGATTGACCCCGTGGGCTTGATTCAAGCAGAGGATCGGGATTGACTTGGATGGGGCAAGATAGGTGCTCAACCGTCAATCTTGGTTGAGGATCCTTTTGAACTTCTGACAGCCCATCCCATGCCTCTTGTTCATTAAATAATACATTCCTTGAAATAGTTAACTTTTTGGGGAAAGGATTGAACAGTCTGTAAGCCTTGGATTGTTCACTATATCCCACAAATAGGTATTTGTCACACCTTTTATCTAACTTATCTCTCCCTTCTGTGGCAGAAAGTGAATATGAAATGCATCCAAAGATTTTTTTTTTAAGTGCTCAACAGATGGCTTTCTTTGTTTGAACAGGAAATATGGTGTATTGTTTCCAATGGCCCTTGAGGGTACTCGATTTAGAATGTAAACTGATGTTTGGGTAGCTTCTGCCCAAAACACCTTGGGTAAGGTTTTGGCTTGCAATAATGATCTGGCCATCTCAACTATTGTTCTGTTTCATCTCTCAACCACCCCGTTCTGTTATGGAGATCTCCGGGGTAGTTAATTCTCTTTTTATTCCTAAAGGCTAACAAAACTGTGAGAACTGAATAGACGTGAACTCTCCTCCTCTATCTGTTCTAAGGGTTTTAATATTTAGGCCCAGTTGAAGTTCAACTTCCATCTTGAATGTTTGAAATCTTTCAAATGTTTCACTTTTGTTTGAAAGATAATAGATCCACATATAACGGGTATAATCATCAACAAAGAGTAAATAGTACCTTTTGTTACCATGAGAGGGAGTAGATGTTGGTCCCCATAAATCTGCATGTATGAGTTCCAAGGGATTTTGAGAGATAACTGTTGTTCTTTTAGGAAATGGTTGATGATGTGCTTTACTGTAAGCACGGGCTTCACAGAAGTTGTTTAAAGGATATGTGATCATAGGAAGTCCTGAGACTAGAGACTTGTCCTTCATCAATTTGATGGCTTGCCAATGAAGGTGACCTAGCCGATGATGCCAAAGTATAATGGGGAAACATTGAGGCCTCTTTTGACTGATGAAAGCATAATGATTTACTTTAGTCATGCTAAGTACAAACAGCCTATTGTTTGTCAGAGTTGCTGAGGCTAAGAGAGCACCTGAGGCTCCATGTCTTATGAATCCTCAAAATTTGTTGAAGGTAAGTGTATAGTCTCGGCAGACTACCTGACCTACACTTAACAAATTCTATTTTAATGTGGGCACATAGCAAACATCTGTAATCTGTTTTGATTCACCTGATTGTATCTGCACAGCAATTGAGCCTTTTCCTTCAATTTGAGCTGTAATACCATTTCCAAGTAGAACTTTAGATTTGATAGACTCATCTTGCTGAATGAAATTTGCTTTATTATTGGTCATATGTGAAGAACACCAGCTGTCTAGGTACCAAGTATTAGCTATTGTTGCTTCATCTTGAGAGGGTATAAAAAAACATCTCTTCTGTAATTGGATTTTCAATCTCTGATAGCTTTGCTTCTTCCTTTCCATTATGCCAGCAGTTCTATGCGGAATGGTTAGGAAATCGACAGTTCTTACATCGAAAGAAGCGGTCTTTAGATTGATGATTGGCTTTTTTGCAAATCATACAAGGTACTTCACTGGGAGGATAAGGTTTTTGCATATTACCAAACTGTTTTCCTTTACTTTTTATTGTATTCCACTATAAGACTTGTTTCTGTTGAAAGTTAGGCTTAATAAAGGGTCTTCTATTATCTGGGTCATTGGTTTTACTTGATAGCAGTTTGGCTTGAAGAGCTTGATCATATGTAAATGTATTTGATTGAGTCTTTCTTCATGAGTTTTTAAAGAGCCCATGAGGGAAGCAAATGGAAGAGTTTTCAGATTTTTTTGACTCTTCTATAGCAGTGACTATCGGATAGAAGGTTGGAGGTAAACTTCGCAATATTTTTGGTACTATCTTGCTATCTGGAATTATGTCTCCAAAACTTCGTATCTGATGTTTAATGTGAAGGGTTTTAACAAATAAGTCCTCCATTGTCTCTCCTGGTTTTAATGAAAGATTTTCAAAATCTTTCCAAGCATTGTGTAATTTTAATGCTACCACTTTCTCATCTCTTTTAAACTCTTCTTTTAATATGTCTCATGCAGCTTTGGCTGATTCTGCATCCATGATACGTGGGAAGATAGTTCTGAGACTCCTTGAAAGATCATGCAGATTGCGCGTGCATCTTTCTGTTTTTCTTCTTGAGATAATATTACTTCTTTTGGTTCAGTAGTTTTACCTGATGTGGAAGGTGTTGGCCCATTGGAGATGATGTCCCATAAGCTTTGAGAAATGAAAACGGCTCGCATATGAATGCTCCATAAGTCATATTTGTCACCATGGAATATTGGGATAGAGGTTTGAGAGAGTGAAAAAGTTGATGAAGATGCCATGAACTCCAATGATGTGAAAACAACGTAACTAGCTAATACTCAATAGCTCTGATACCATGATAGAAGTTGAAAACTGAGGAGTTATTTAGGAAATATAAGCACAATAAAACACTGTATTACAAAGGTGGTTTTATTTGAGCTATTTAAGTGTTACAGGGCTGGGCCTTTTATAGGCCTGTCAAGCATTGGCTTGACTTACAAGATACAACAAAATATCTAAACATATCTTAGTCTTGTTAACTCAGCTTTTTGTCTTCCGGACAGCCAGAACTTGCGATAACTTCCACTTGATTTTGTTGGAGTTGGGGAACACTTCCGGCTCTCTTGTTTCTCACACCGGGTTAGCCCACGTGAGCTTAGAGACGTCGGAGCGTGACTCTCTACGATGACTGAAGTACCAGCGAATCTAGGGTTAAGGGTTCTTCTCAGCGGTTTTCGGCTGAGGGTTCTGGAGGCGTCTACGAGGAGTTTCGTGGAGAGGCGTTTCCGGCGGTAGTTCCTCCGTTTCTTGTCCAAAGAGAGGGGTGCGAGGTAGGATCGGTTTTGATCCTTGTAACCTTGTGTGATTTGTAATCTTTTTGGTGAATACAAGAAGGGGAAGCGGAGGCGGGATAGGGGACGTAGCCCGGTTTTGGGTGAACCTCTTAAATTTGTGTGTTCTCTGTGATTTTTTCTTTGTTTTACGTTCGAATTTCTCTTCTCGGCACCCCTCAATTTTCTACAGATTTTACCTTCTTACAGGTCATTGGCAGCCATTTGACTTCAGGGTTCTGCTTAGGTCATGCAGCAACAGTAATAACAAAGGAACTGGCAATGCATAGTCCATTTTACTATTCAATTGTATGATGATGTGTTATGAAAAATGAATCTAGTTCAATATCATGCCGCAACAGATCTGCCGGTCAAAAGTGGGATATCTTTTCTCAGCACTTTATGATGAAGACTGAGATAAAACAAAATCGGTATCAGAGTTTACCTTGAGAGAAGACAGAATGCCGTCAACCTCTGAAAACCCGAGATGAGGTATGGAAGGTTTCAAGATCTTCCGGGAACCGACATTTGCTCTGATTCCCCGCAGCATTCCCCGGTGGCCGAAGACCTTTGTAAAGAACCGGATAATGCTAGGTTTTTTAGAAGTTTTAATTTGCTCCGACTCGTTGTTCTCCAACTTCATTGCAGTGAAAACCCGCGGGAAGCGGGGGAGGAAGGAGAACCTCCTGCGGACGTTCTTGGAGTTGAGTGGAACGTGTTCGATAGTAGCATTGAGAGTGAGATCGACGTGATGAGGTTTGGAATGTTTCGAGATCTTCCGGGAACCGACATTTGCTCTGATCCGCCGCAGCATTCCCCGGTGGCCGAAGACCTTTGTAAAGAACCGGATAATGCTAGGTTTTTTAGAAGTTTTAATTTGCTCCGACTCGTTGTTCTCCAACGTCATTGCAATGAAAACCCGCGGGAAACGGAGGAGGAAGGAGAACCTCCTGCGGACGTTGTTGGAGTTGAGTGGAACGTGTTCAATAGCAGCATTGAGAGTGAGATCGACGGCCTTTGTCTTTGCGCGGGCAAGGAACTTCCATGACCGCCATCTCGACTTCTCCATCTACAGTGAAGAGGAAAATTCTTTTTATTAATGACTTCAAAAGGTGGCCGGTTTTTTTTTCTTTATTCAACGAAATCGGTCCAAATCTTGATAAAACCAGTAATCTTTGAGAGGGAAAATGATTTATTGGTGCCTATACCCCATGATGCCTGATGCTAAAAAAATAATCTTAAAAAGGCGATTGTTATCCGCACTGCAGTTTTGGCTATCCGCACACTTTTTGTATGACTTATTACGTGTTTTTTTTTTTCGAAATACGCCTTGTATATGCATTTTTTGGAAATATGTCTTGTACAAGACGTATTTCCAAAAGGCGCGGAAAAAGTCAAACAAAAAGAGTGGATAGTCAAAACTGTAGTGCGGATAACAATCGCCTAAAAAACGCAAG
This sequence comes from Dactylorhiza incarnata, assembly GCA_033032865.1. Classification (NCBI taxonomy): domain Eukaryota; kingdom Viridiplantae; phylum Streptophyta; class Magnoliopsida; order Asparagales; family Orchidaceae; genus Dactylorhiza; species Dactylorhiza incarnata. Next base: position 15,453,210 of record JAWHQI010000028.1, read on the forward strand.
CCGATCAACGGCCTAGATGGCGTCCGACGCACACAGCTCGTGTGCGCCGGACGCACGAAAAAAAATTTGAGAGAGAAAAGGATAGTAAAGTGTACTTCTGCACTTTACGGTAAAATGCACTAATCCGTCGATCCGCATGGATAAGTGCACATATTTTAAAATGCAAATATCTCAAAATGCATTGCACTGATCCACGCAGACCGTCAAATCAGTGCACTTTACTGTGAAATGCAAAAGTTCACTTTATCACCCTCTTTCTTCTTTGAGGGAGTCCTCTTTACAACAATACCTGATATCATATTCTAAATATTTTAATATTGTGATTTGTGAATATATTTAATAAGAATATTTATTGAAATTATAATTTCTATAAAAAATTATGACAATTGCTTATATTTTTAGTATTGTTGCGGGTCGCTTGGGTGCTCTTGGTACACCGGTCGACTTGAACCGTCTTAGCTCTGAAGCAAGTCAAGCGTGCTAACAGTTAATTTGAGATTCGTTGAGTACACTGAGACTTTTTAACGTGGAAAACCCGAAAAAGGTAAAAAATCACACGGTCGGAGCTGTGCCTACCAAACTTCACTATCTTCTGAGGGGTTACAGTCAGGTACTTAGAATTCGAGCGCGACAGGCCGCTCGTTACAATAATAGAGAGAGAGATAGAGAGTTCCGAAGGTGACAGGACACCTCTCGGAAAACTAAGTCTTTTTTCTTCTGAGAACGGTGGAGAACAAAAGTGAGAATGCTCGGGAGAACAAAAGTGAGAATGCTGAGACGCCTTTCGGGAGAAAGGAAATCTTCAAGTCCATGAAGGAGATCTTCAAGTCCACGAAGGAGATCTTCAAGCGACGAAGGAGAATTCCGAGGAAAACTTCAAAGGAGCTCTCCCGGGTGCAGAAGGCAAGGTCCTTTGAAATGAAGGCATGAGGCTCCTTTTATAGATTTGGTCGGGGGTAGCCCGGTAATTTTGTCGTCGTAACCACCGTAACTATAACACCTCAATTTCCAGTGCACTGAAATCAGCAAGCTGTTAAGTCTTAAAGCTAACGCCAGGCGTTAGCCTAGGACTTAGTGTCGACAATTTCTCGAGAAAACAAAACAAGAGAATTACATTTCTCGAGAAATCAAAACAAGATAATTGCATTCTCGAGAAATCAAAAGGCTGAAGACTAACGCCAGCGTTAAGACTAATGCCCGGCGTTAGCCCAAGACGTTCGTCGAACGCAGCTTTCTAGCCGTTCGTCGAACGCAGCCAGCCATTCGTCGAACGCAGCCAGCCGTTCGTCGAACGCAGCTTTCTTGCCGTTCATCGAACGCAGCCAGTCGTTCGTCGAACGCAAGCTTTAGCAGTTCGTCGAACGCAGCTTCAAAGAGTTCGTCGTTCGTCGAATGCAGTCGAACTGTTGAAGGCCTTAAACGGCTGTGGATAACTTCAGCCACCGCCTTAAGGGCTAACGCCTGGCGTTAGGTTCTAACGTCGGCGTTATCTAAGAAATTATAAAAGGCAGCCAAATTCAGTTTCCCTTCTCATTTTTTATTCCAAGCTCGCTCCAAAGACAGAGAACTTGGGATTTCTGAAGGAAAGAGGTCTTTTTGGGCTAGCCTTTTGTTGCGTTGTGGGCAAATCTGTGGAGGAGATTGTTTGATTGTTTGCCATCGTCGATCCAGTGGAGAGGAAGCTGTTTCATAAGTGTCCAGCCGAGTTCCTCTCAGATCTATGGCACCGAAACGAGCGTCGAGGGTAACGATTCTCCTCCCTCATCTTTGGACACGTTCGTCCTTTGATTTGCATAGTAGTAGGCAGATTTCCACTAGCGAGTGGATAGATTTCTGCCGACGGGTTGATGTTATCCCCGTAGAAATTGCATATAGAGTCCGGAATCGAAGTACGGACATAGGCATGCTGTGTGAAGCCCATCTGGACGGGTTGGTCTGGATTGGTGATGTTGATATGTTATTGCACTCCGGAGAAGACTCTGTGATCTATGCTGTGTTTTCCGGGTTCTGTGTACTGATTCGTACTGCAAAGAGGTCTGGAGGTGTTTCCCAGAAAATACCCGGAAAGGGGTAGCAGAACTGAGTTCTGTCACTAACGCCGGGCGCTAGTGCTAACGCCGGCGGTAGCTCCCAGTGAGCTGTGTGGAGCCTGTGAAGCCTATGTCCATGAACTGGGTTGAGCAGCAGAAGCTGGAGGGCCGTGTACCTTGCTTCGTTGACCTTGTAGGTCAAGAGCGGGTTAGGGAAAGCCGTACCTGTTTTAGGTTGATGTAATCCCTAATATTATGAGCGTGGGCATCTGGCGGAACCAAAACCCCACCCTTAGCCATCTTGTGATGAGGATTGCAACCTCGGGTCACGATGTGTCGTTTGGGACTAAGACTCGTCAAGGTCGGCCAATCTTGACGAGAGTCAGCTCATGTAGATCCAAGTTGAAAAAGGACTTGTCAATGGCGTGCCGAGAGTGCACAAAGCGTGCAAGCCTAAATCCAAGTTGAAAAAGGATTTGTCGATGACTTACCGAGAGTGGATGTCACCTTGTGATGAATGCTTCTATGCGGTGCTTAGACGCACCTGTGATATATATATATTGTTGTTGCTTGCCTGCAGGGAAGTAGCACCGCCGCCCCGAGCATGGGGTGGGGTCGTTATAAATCTGGGTCAGCTAAAGCTGACCGGTTACTTGTTTTCCCACCGCTTGGTGGATTTGCTTGTACAGGTCCTGACGAGACTAGCGGAAAATAGCGGGCTGAAGCCCCTGCTGCTGTGCTGTACTGGCCCTCGAAGGCCAAAGTTTTTGTTTACTGTTTTCATGTGTGGCCGGCCTGCGCGCCGATGTTTGGAAGCCATCTTTATTATGTAAACAAACCTTGTAAGGATTATGTAATGTATTTCATTCCTAGTGGACATTGTATAAACTGGTTTTAATTGAAATTAAATGCTTCAGATGCATGACTCTGTGTGCTGAGATGGTTATGTTATTAACTGTTTAATGCTAATTAAGTAACGCGCTCTTCTGTTCGTTTCATATGGCGTGGGGTCCCGGCCGGACTTACTGCTATATGCTATGTAACAGGGAGGGTGTTACAGTAACCACCTGACGGGCGAATCACGCTGGACGATTTGGAGCACACGGATCGCCATTTTTCGTAAATGACTGTCTCGCCCTCCGGTCAGTTTGGGTAGTTCGGGCAGTTTCGTTGAAGGTGAAAAAGGCGACGAGCCGTTCCTGCAATCTGAGAATTTAGATAGACAAATTGTGAGCATGTCGGGAATGCGAAAGTGCTCTGAGTGCGCTTAGAAACGTTCTGTGCGCGCAACGAACGAGGATGCATTCTGAGCGCGCAAAGAAGCGTTCTGAGCATGCAACGAACACAGAAGTGTTCTGGGCGCACTGCAAGCGTGGAGCGTTCCGAGCTAACTGAGGAATGGGGATTCGCGCCCCCAAAGAGGAATTGGGCCTGGATTGCACTCGTCGAGGGGCGTGACCTCGACCGAGCATTCTGCGAGCCCTTGATGAGTCCCAATTATATACATATTTTCGGACTCATTTGGGCCGATTTTCTAGTCTTTGCACCACACTTTAGGCTTGTTTTCATTTATATTTAATAGCCGTCTATTATTCCACTCTTAGTGCACATGTATGCCCATTCTTGGTGTGATTCCTTATTTTCCTGTAGTTCTGGAGGTTTTCATGCAGGTTCATGGATCGTGCGACGTTCGAAGTTTGTTTGGGGGCAATTTCTGCCTGAATGCCACTGATCGTGCGTTTCCTTCATGCACGATCAGTTGCTCGTGCGCCTCTGATCGTGCAAGTTCATTTGCTGCCCAAAAACAGCTTTGGATTTTGGTCGTGCGTTTGCTACGCACGATCGTGCGCACGGTCGTGCGCTTTATATTTTTTCTGCAGTTTTGTTTTGCAGATTTCGGGCACAGAGCCCACGATCACCAGCTTTCAGTGCGCACGATCAGTTGATCGTGCGCCACTGATCGTGCGCCCTGTTTTCTATAAATATCCAGCCCGCGAAATTAGGTCGAACGACCATTCTGCTCCGCCATTTTTGAGTCCTGTTCGCCTCTTCCGCCCCCTGCATCATCTTCCACCACCAGGAGGTGCTCCGGGCTTGTTCTTCACGCCAATCTTGAGCCGGAGCTTCCTCTCGGCCTCTTCCTTCATCCTATAGCTTCAAAGGAGATCTAGCCGCCATTACCATCAAGCAAGGGGAAGTTTGCAACCTTTACCGGATCGTGAGACGAAGAAGACGGGTTCATTGGAGAGTCGTGACAGCTCTCTCTACCCCGGACGTAGTTGCGGACCGAGCTTGGACGCGGATTGACAACCCGGTGATTCCAACCGTGAATCTACAACGAGCATTCAGATTCGGTCGATTTCTTACCTTGTTCTTCTCTTATTGATGTATATGTAGTTAGATCTAACATTATGATGAGCAGCACTTAACTTTATTTGCATTTCTATACATTTCATGTGTATGTGAAATACTTTACTGTTTGAGTTGCTTGAGGTGCGCCCCATTCCATCCTCCATCCCGCCATCACGCTCGTCGCCGCACTAGCAATTGCTAGTGGTGTGCTTGTCGAAGAGGTGCTTACGACCCTCACTCCGTTTGCTTACTCGTCCATCCGCCTAACGAAGTGTGGCATAGCGGCCCATGTAATCCACTCGCCCTAACGAAGCAGCGCGCTCAAGGCCTGCATAGTTCGATTCCGCTTGCCTACTCGTCCATCCGCCCTTGCGACGCAGTGCGCTCAAGGCCTGCCTAGTCTCCATCCCGCCAAGCGAAGCATTGCATAGCGGCATTGCATAGGAGTAGTGTAATATTTTCTCTTTATTTTCCAAAAACCAAATCCCTCGTTCCGCATCCATCCGACTAAAGGACTTCGATCTCAAGTCCTGCCTCAATAATGAACTCCACCTTACTGTGTTCCTTGAGAGATTCGATACTCGGGGATTACTCCTCGTTTTATATTACTTGAACGATCGGCACACTGTCGTTTTGTGCCGCAGTCTTGCTACTGCCTATAGCGGTGTGCTAAGATATGCGCATCAGCCCTCCATAGAAGGGGGAGGGGGCTCGGTCGCACCCCGATGCGGAGAGGGGTGCGTCTTGGCCGCACCCCGCATGGGGTGCAGCTTGGCCGCACCCCTCAAGGGGTGCGGCTTGGTCGTATCCTTGTCGCACCCCCTAGGGGTGCGACTTGTCGCGGTTAGGTCGTGCCCTCGTGACGGGGGGTGCGGTTAGCCCGCGCTTTGTCGAGGCTGGGGCGTGGTCTTGGTCGTGCCTGGCGACGCCGGAGCGTGAATTGTTTGTAGCAGATCTTCCTGTTTCTCGCGGTCGTGGGTTCGATTTTATCCACACTAACTCCATTATCTCCTTATGGGGCTTTCTCTAAACGCACCCCAAGTCTGTGGATGAACGTCGTCTTTACGGGTGCACATCATAAGCCCCCAAACCTTCGGAGTCCGAATTAGCACGTGGAGGAGTTCAGAGGTTTTTGGCTTTTCTGCGGCGGTTTTGACTATTGACATCTTCGTGCGACGCGTCGGAAGTCATTGCTCGGCTCTAGTTGTGGGAGAAACTTCTATCTCGCCTTGATCGGCTGCGGGTTTGCTGCACAGCGATTGTGTCGGAGATCGCGACGAGCTTGCCGTTTAGCGTCGATACCTGAGTAACTTGATGGGTTTTTTTTATAAAATATCAGATGAGTCTACGCGAGTCTGAGCTCGCGGCTTTTTCATAGTGGATTATAAATTTGCGCGAGTCCGGGCTCTCGGCTTTTTCATAATGGAAAATTAGTTTGCGCGAGTCTGAGCTCGTGACTTTTTTATAGTAAAAAATTAGTTTGCGCGAGTCTGAGCCCGCGGCTTTTACATAATAGAAAATTAGTTTGCGCGAGTCTGAGATCGTGACTTTTTTATCGTAAAAAATTAGTTTGCGCGAGTCTGAGCCCGCGGCTTTTACATAATAGAATATAGATTTGGCTGGTGAATAGCGGGGGTATTCAAACCGTGGGCGAACGTAAGAGGGGTGGGCTCTTACGACGTCGGGACCCGACGGCGGAGGAGAAGGGAGAACCTTCAATCGACGGCGGTACAAAGTCCCCGGGGCAGGGCCCCGAAGTGGCCGGTGAATAGCGGGTGTATTCAAACCGTGGGCGAACGTTAGAGGGGCAGGCCCTTACGACGCCGGGACCCGACGATGTAGGAGAAGGGCGAGCCTTCAATCGACGGCGGTGCGAAGTCCCTGGGGCAGGGCCCCGAAATGGCCGGTGAATAGCGGGCGTATTCAAAACCGTGGGCGAACGTAAGAGGGGCAGGCCCTTACGACGCCGGGACCCGACGACGGAGGAGAAGGGCGGACTTTCAATCGACGGCGGTGCGAAGTCCCCGGGGCAGGGCCTCGAAATGGTCGGTGAATAGCGGGTGTATTCAAACTGTGGGCAAACGTAAGAGGGGCAGGACCTTACGACGCTGGGACCCGACGACGGAGGAGAAGGGCGAACCTTCAATCGACGGCGGTGCGAAGTCCCCGGGGCAGGGCCCCAAAATGGCCGGTGAATAACGAGCGTATTCAAACCGTGGGCGAACGTAAGAGGGGAGGGCCCTTACGATGCCGGGACCCGACAACGGAGGAGAAGGGCGAACCTTCAATCGACGGCGGTGCGAAGTCCTCGGGGCAGGGCCCCGAAATGGCCGGTGAATAGTGGGTGTATTCAAACCGTGGGAGAACGTATATAAGATGGGAAGGCACTTACGACGTCGGGACCGGACGGCGGAGGAGAAGGGCGAACCTTCAATCGACGGCGGTGCGAAGTCCCCAGGGCAGGGCCCCGAAATGGATGATGAAAAACACTTTTGGGGGCGACGAAGATAATAATGGTTTTTCTTAATCGAATATAGGTGTCAAAGCATATTTTTCATAGTAGGGAATCATTTTGCGTGTGGCTTTCGTAATACAAGATAAGCTTGCACGAGTCTGAGCTCACGGTTATGTATAGAATATATAATATAAGATAAGTTTGCACGAGTCTGAGCTCGCGGCTTTGCATACAATATATAATATAAGATAAGTTTGCACGAGTCTGAGCTCGTGGCTTTTTGCGTGATAGAAGACTTAATATTACTGATAAAAGCGGCTCAGGTTCTGGGCATTCCAGGTGCGTGGTAGAGTCTTCCCTTCCGCTGTTCTGAGCTTGTATGTTCCGGGTTTTACGACCACAGTGACAATATATGGACCTTCCCAAGTTGGTGAGAGTTTATCTCCTTGGGGGCCTTTGCCGGCTGCCTCGATGTTGCGTAGGACGAGATCTCCTACGTTGATTGGTATGGGATTCACCCTTCTGTCATAGAGCCGGGCTACGCGCCTTTGGTAGGATGCGGCACGCTGGGCGGCGGCATCTCGAATTTCGGGGATCAAGTCGAGATTTTCCCGAAGCAGCTCGTGATTCTTGTTGTGATCGAAAGTTAGCACTCGGGTGCTTAGAACGCTGATGTCGACGGGGATGACGGCTTCAGTTCCGTAACAGAGGTTATAAGGCATCTCTCCTATAAGAGTCCTCTCTGTCGTGCGGTACGCCCATAGTACACTTGGGAGTGCGTCCACCCATTGCCCCCCAGCTTCTTCTAAGCGCGTCTTCAACCCTTTGAGGATGGTGCATTTCGTGACTTCCACTTGCCCGTTGGTTTGCGGATGTGTTATGGCCGTGTGGCGAAGATTGATTTTCAGGTCCTCGCATATCTTAGTGAAGGATTTCCCTGTAACTGAGTGCCATTGTCGGCGATGATTGTTGCTGGGATACCGAAGCGGCAGATAATGCTCTTCCAGACAAATTGCTTGGCGTTCTCTTCTATGATTTTGGCCAGGGGCTCCGCTTCTACCCACTTGGTGAAGTAGTCGGGGGCTAGGATGATGAACTTCCTCTGTCCATATGCCAGAGGTAGGGGGCTGAGGAGATCGATTCCCCATTATGCGAATGGCCACACACTCTGGAGTGTGGAGAGCGCGACCGGGGGCTGATGAGGTACGTTTGCATGTAACTTGCAGCTCCTGCACTTTTGGAGTAGCTCGGTTGTGTCCTTCATTATTGTTGGCCAGTAAAAACCTTGGCGCAGTATCTTCTGGGTCAAAGCTTTTCCGCCTAGGTGTTCTCCGCAGAGCCCCCCCGTGTACTTCTCTTAGGGCGTAGTCCGCCTCTCCCGCTGGTAGGCACTTTAGATAGGGCCCTGAGAATGCCCGTTTGTAAAGCTCCACGTCCACGATGGCGAATGATGTCGCTCGCATCCGTAATCTTCGTGCTTCCAGACGGTCCTCGGGGAGGTGCCCGTGCTCGAGGTAGGTTCGCAGTGGGATCATCCAGGACGACTCTTCCTGGTGGATGGTTGTGATTTCCCATGGCCCTTGAATACTTGGAACCATGATATCTTCAACTCGGCGCCTTCGGGATTGCTAGCTGGTGGTTGAAGTTGCAAGCTTAGATAGAGCATCTGCCATGGAATTCTGCTCCCGGGGGATGTGCAGGATTTGGTACGACGGGATCTTCTGAAGGAGCAATCTCGCAAGCGCGAGATATTTCTCCATCTGGTCATTCTTGGCCTCGTAGTCTCCCTCAACTTGCGAGACTACGAGTTGGGAGTCTGCGTAAATCGTGAGGTTCTCTGCTTTGCAATCGATGGCGAGCCGGAGGCCGGCGATCAGTGCCTCGTACTCCACGATGTTGTTGGTTGCGGAGAATTTTAACCTGAGGCCGTAATCTAAGGTGATCTCATAGGGACTTATGAGGAGCAATCCTGTTCCGGCCCTTTCAGCTCCTGAAGCACCATCGACGCAGAGAGTCCAGCAGGGGCTAGTGGTGTCTTTGATAGGAGTTGCTTTTGGTGGGATGGTGTACTCTACAACAAAGTCGGCAAGTACTTGCGACTTGATGTCCGACCGAGGCAGGGATTGGATGTCAAACTCGCCGAGCTCTACAGCCCATTTTACTATCCTACCTGACACTTCTGGTTTCTAGAGGATTGTTCGTAGCGGGTGCGAGTCAACACTTTTACTGTATAAGCCTGGAAGTAGGGCCAAAGTTTTCTTGCCGAGAAGACGAGAGCTAAGGCCGTCTTGTATGCTGCCGGATACCTGGTTTCGGTATCGGCGAGGACTTTGCTGAGGTAGTAGACTGGCCATTGTACCACCCCCCCCCCCCCCCCCCCCCCCCTTCATCTTTCACGAGCACCGAGCTGAGAGCCGTAGGTGAAACTGCCAGGTATAGGAACATGGTTTCTCCGGGGACGGGATTCGATAGAAGCGGTGGTGAGGCGAGGTATTTTTTGAGAAGTTTGAAGGCCGCCTGACACTCGTCAGTCCACTGGAACCCGGAGTGACGCGCTCCTCGGAGGATATTGAAGAAAGGGAGGTACTTGTCTCCTGTCCGTGACAAGAAATGAGATAACGCAGCGATCCTCCCGTTCAGACATTGCACTTCCTTAATTGAACGAGGTGGCGACATATCCTCCAACGCCTTGATCTTTTCAGGGTTGGCCTCAATTCCCCGGTGGGTTACCATGAAACCCAAGAACTTCCCTCCGTCACACCAAATGCGCATTTGCTGTGGTTGAGCCGCATCTGGAAGCGACGAAGAAGCTGAAAGCACTTTCCCAAGTCTTTCAAGTGGTCGCAACGGTGGACGCTCTTCACCAGCATGTCGTCCACGTATACCTCCATCATTTCTCCGGTGAGGTTCTTGAAGACCTTGTTCATCAGCCTTTGGTAGGTGGCTTCAACGTTTTTAAGGCCGAACAGCATCACCTTATAGTAGTAGACTCCTTTGTCGGTGCGGAAGGCGGTATGCTCCTCGTCTGCGGGGTTCATCCTTATCTAGTTGTAGCCTGAATAAGCATCCATGAAGCTGAGTAGCTCATGGCCGGCCGTCGCATCGACGAGCTGGTCGATCCTCGGGAGGGGGAAACTGTCTTTTGGGCATGCCTGGTTCAGGTTGCTATAGTCGACGCACATTCGCCACTTCCCCGAGGCCTTTTCACCATGACCACGTTAGCGAGCCACGTGGGATATTCCACTTCGCGGATAAACCGCACCTCCAGGAGTTTAGCTACTTCCTCTTCGATTGCCTTCAACCGCTCGGGGGCGAAGTTCCTCTTCTTTTGAATCACAGTCCTGCAGGCATGGTTAATGTTTAAAGAGTGAAAAATAACTTCAGGATCTACCCCGGGCATGTCTTCCGGGCTCCAAGCGAAAATATCTTCGTTCTCCTGTAGGAAGGTTGGGAACTCTTCTCGTTCTTCCTGCGACAAGAGCGACCCGACCTGAACAGTCCGAGTCAGGTCCCGCTGGGAAAGCGGTACTTCCACTAATCCTTCAACGGGTGCTCCCCGCTGCAAAGTAGTTTCGTCTCGTAGGTCGAAGTTGTTGATGTTAAGGGCGGTCGCCTTTGCCGGTTGAGCTTGCTTCAGATAGCAGGTTCTGGCCGCCTCTTGGTTTCCTCTTACGACCCCTATTCCTGCGGCGGTCGGGAATTTCATAGCCAGATGCGGAATAGATGGGATTGCTCCAAAGGTAGATTGGAACGGTCTCCCAAAGATGGCATTATAGGCGGAGGTGGATTCCACCACCACGAACTAGATGATGTACGCCGACTGTCTTGGAAACTCGCCCAATATGACTGGGAGAGTGATCATGCCTTGAACTGGGACAGGTCTATTATCGAAGCCGTAGACGGGCCCGACTGCAGGGCTGACCTGATCTTTCGTGAGCTTCATATTTTGCAGAGTGGAAAGGAACAGAACATCAACTGAGTTTTCCCTATCGACTAGTATTCTATTTACATTAAAGCAAGGGTCCCTAATCCCCGCGCTAATCATGAGGGGATCCTGGTGCGGTAGCCGCAACCCTTGCATGTCTTCTTCCCCAAAAGCAATTGTAATGTCCTGTTTGAGCTTCTTATCTTCGTGGCCTCTTGTGGGTTTGTCGATCGAGAGGATTTGAGCCGCTAAGACGGGAGGTCCGACGATCGTTTCGATTTCTCCCACCATCGGTCTTCCTTCGCCCGCGCCTCGGGGAGCGGGAGGCTGCTCCCTTGCTTCCCTAGGCTACTGGGGCTGATTGGGAACCTGGCCTTGCAAGAATATTCCCAGGAGTCCCTGGCGGATGAGGCGCTCGATCTCATCTTTAAGTCTGGTACACTCTTCAGTGGTATGCCTGGTTCCTCGATGGAACTCGCAATACCTGGATTGGTCGCCCCTCAGGTTTGGAGCTGGCACCCGGGGCGTGCGGAGCTCTGGGTTGTTCTGAATGGCGTAGAGTACATTCGTTCTGGTGGTGTAGACCCTGGGAGGATGTGGACCCAGGTCTCTTCGGGGATCGCGACGACGTTCGTCGTTGCGGCGTCCCTCGCCGCGCCGTTCTTCTAGTCCATGATGGGCTTGATCTGACCCCCCTCTTCCTCCCTTGGCCACCTTCGAACTGTCGACGGTGCGCTTTGATGGCTTCGTCGGCAGCTATCTGAGCTTCAACTCGGTGAACGAGGTCAGGATAACTTGGCACGGTTTCTCTCATTAGAGCTGAGTAAAATCCACTTGGGTAGAGGCCTCCAAGGATAACTCCTTGCAAGAGCTCGGGGTCGACCCCCGGGATTTGCCGAGCCTCAGAGGTGAAGCGTCGAAAAAAATCCTTCAGAGTTTCTCCGTCATTCTGGCAGATTCCTGAGAGATGGGAGGGATCTCAGACCATCCTACGATTGACGATGAACTGGTCCACGAATTGCTGTGCCATTTCTGCAAAGTTGCTGATGGCCCCATCCCGCAAGGAGTGGAACCAAATGTGCGTCTGTCCCTTCAAGGTTGCTGGGAACACTTGACAGAGGAGCTGATCGGGGGCGCTGTAAATCCTCATGATGGTGGTAAAGTGATTGACATGTTCCAATGGGTCGTCCGTCCCGTCGAATGTTTTGATGTTGGGGAGCTTGAAACCGTTTGGAACTGGATGAGCCAAGATCTGAGGCGACAGAGGGGAGCCTGGTGCGCGGGGCGGCGGGCGAGAGCCGCGCGTCGCCCTGCCTGGCCGTATTCTTCTGCAATCATATCGCGTATCTCCTCTCGCGTGGTTCGTTCTACTGCTCGACTAGGAACAACTCTTCCTTAGCGATGGTGATGGTGGTCAACTTCTGGTTCTCTGGTTGGCCGAGCAGGATGGGCGGAGCTTGCTGCGTCGGAGAATTCTTCTGAGGCTTCTTCTTCTCGAACGACCTCCTCATTCGGAGCATGATTTGGAGCTGGGGGTGGCGGAACTTTCAACGCTGGGGGTTGAATGGGAGCTCAAGGAGCCCCAAGATTTCTTACGAGAGCCAGCATCTCGGCTTGCCGCTCTTCCATCTGACGCACGTGCCCTTCCAGTATTATCGCGGGCGCGAGCACTGCCTCTTCTGCGAGAGGCACATTGATAAGCGAGTGGGAGGGAGCTGGGTCGATGCGCCCCTCCGGGGTTGACCCTTCAGTAGTGCGAGCACTTCTTCTTGCCATTGCAATTGGTGGCAAGTGCTACCTCTGGTGAGTCTTTGCAGAATTTTGGAAATTCGTTCCCACAAACGGCGTCAAATTGTTGCGGGTCGCTTGGGTGCTCTTGGTAGACCGGTCGACTTGAACCATCTCAGCTCTGAAGCGAGCCAAGCGCGCTAACAGTCAATTTGAGATTCGTTGAGTACACTGGGACTTTTTAACGTGGAAAACCCGGAAAGGGTAAAAAACCACGCGGCCGGAGCTGTGCCCACCAAACTTCACTATCTTCTGAGGGGTTACAGTCAGATACTTATAATTCGAGCGCGACAGGCCGTCGCTCGTTACAATAATAGAGAGAGAGAGAGAGAGAGAGAGAGAGAGAGAGAGAGAGAGAGAGAGTTCCGAAGGTGACAGGCCACCTCTCAGAAAACTAAGTCTTTTTCCTTCTGAGAACGATGAAGAACAAAAGTGAGAATGCTCGGGAGAACAAAAGTGAGAATGCTGAGTCGCCTTTCAGGAGAAAGGAAATCTTCAAGTCCACGAAGGAGATCTTCAAGCGCCGAAGGAGAATTCCGAGGAAATCTTCAAAGGAGCTCTCCCGGGTGCAGAAGGCAAAGTCCTCTGAAATGAAGGCCTGAGGCTACTTTTATAGCTTTGGCCTGGAGTAGCCCGGTAATATTGCCGTCCTAACCACCGTAACCACCTGACGGGCGAATCACGCTGGACGATTTGGAGCACACAGATCGCCATTTTTCATAAATGATCGTCTCGCCCTCTGGTCAGTTCGGGCAGTTTCGTTGAAGGTGAAAAAGACGACGAGCCGTTCCTGCAATCTGAGAATTTAGAAAGACAAATTGTGAGCGTGTCGGGAATGCGAAAGTGCTCTGAGCGCGCTCAAAAGCATTCTGTGCGCGTAACGAACGTGGATGCATTCTGAGCGCGCAAAGAAGCGTTCTGAGCATGCAACGAACACGGAAGTGTTCTGGGCTCGCTGCGAACGCGGAGCGTTCCGAGCGAACGGAGAAATGGGGAGTCGCGCCCCCAAAGAGGAATTAGGCCCCGCTCGCACTCGCCGAGGGGCGCGTCCTCGACCGAGCCTTCTACGAGCCCTCCGCAGAAGGGGGGAGGGTGCGGTTAGGCCGTGCCCTTGTGACGGGGGGGGGGGGGGTGCGGTTAGCCCGCGCTTTGTCGAGGCGGGGCGTGGTCTTGGTCATGCCTGGCGACGCTGGAGCGTGAACTATCTGTAGCAGATCTTCCTGTTCTTGCGGTCGTGGGTTGGATTTTATCCCCACGAACTCCATTATCTCGTGGTGGGGCTTTCTCTAAACGCACCCCAATGCTGTGGATGAACGTCGTCTTTACGGGTGCACATCAAGTATTTTTTTTGGCTAATTTAAATAAAAATTAATTGTTAGCCATCAAAATCAAATAATGTAAAATGATGATCATCTCATCACTCATTTTTATAGCAAAATTAATTCTAAATATCAAAATAAAAATTAATTATAAAATGATAATTATTTTTAAGCAAAAATGCTAAATCAGCCCAACTTGGGTAACTTTTTAATTTCAGTCCCAGAACTTTTAAAAGATTGAAATCAGCCCCTGAATTATTAAAATCAAACAACATCAGTCCTAATAACTGTTTCCATTAGCCATTAAAGCAAAAAAATGATTGTTTCCGTCACTTACCTTAACGTTTCGTTATATTTTAATAAATTTGATCCTAAACTCTAGTCACTGTAATATTATAATATTTAAGCATTTGGGATCCATGAATTTACTTAACCGGCATTCCATCTCCTCCTCACTGTAATATTGTATTTTTTAGTTTTTTTTTTGGCGGAAATGATAAAATGCCTAGTTCTTTCATATATGCTATATCTCTAAAAGTAGATAGATTTTCTTTCGTATATGCTATATCTGTTAAAGTAGATGGACTTTGCTAGTATTCAGCTTGGGGGGACCTCGACCACCTCCAAAAGTATCATTTCTAGTACCTCTAGGGGTCTATTTATAGAGAAATCTGGGGGGAGGGGGATCCAGACGAGTATACTGCCTATGCTCGCGAGTTACAAGCGCTACTCGCCCATACTCGCGAGGTACTCGCCCCTGCTCACCTATGCTCGCCCCATGCTCGTCTTTGCTCGCCTCTGCTCGCCCCATGCTCGCGGAAGGTCTGCAAATAACTGTCTTCTTAGGCATTTCTGATCTCGACGAATTACGGGTTATACACAATCCCCGCTTTTTTCGAGCTAGATACGAGCTCGAAAAATTAATGTTGAACCCGTAGTTTGGAGAGATGTGAACGAGTGGGTGTGTCGCGCCTAGCAGGAGCGAAGCTCCATTGAGGTGGAGAAGAGGTCGACACCTTGCAGGAGCCGAGCTCAACTGGAGGTGGAGAAGAGTCGACACCTAGCAGAAGCGAAGCTCAACTGAGGTGGAAAAAAGTCGACACCTTGCAGGAGCCGAGCTCAACTGGAGGTGGAGAAGAGGTCGACAGCTCGCAGGAGCCGAGCTCAATTGGAGGTGGACAAAAGAACGACACCTCGCAGGAGCCGAGCACAACTGGAGGTGGAGAAGAGGTCGACACCTCGCAAGAGCCGAGCTCAACTGGAGATGGAGAAGAGTCGACACCTAGCAGGAGCGAAGCTCAACAGAGGTGGAAAAGAAGTCGACACCTCGCAGGAGCCGAGCTCAACTGGAGATGGAGAAGAGAGGTCGACACCTCGGAGGACCGAGCTCAACTTGATGTGGAGAAGAGAGGTCGAAACCTCGGAGGAGCCGAGCTCAACTAGAGGTGGAGAAGAGAGGTCGACACCTCGCAGGAGATGAGCTCAACTGGAGGTGGAGAAGAGGTCGACACCTCGCAGGAGCTGAGCTCAACTGGAGGTGGAGAAGAGGTCGACACCTCGCAGGAGCCGATCTCAACTGGAGGTGGAGAAGAGTCGACACCTAGCAGGAGCGAAGCTCAACTGAGGTGGAAAAGTGGTCTACACCTCGCAGGAGTCGAGCTCAACTGGAGGTGAAGAAGAGAGGTCGACACCTCGCAGGAGCCGAGCTCAAATGGACGTAGAGAAGAGAGTTTGACACATCGCAGGAGATGAGCTCAACTAGAGGTGGAGAAGAGGTCGATACCTCGCAAGAGCTGAGCTCAACTGGAGGTGGAGAAGAGGTCGACATCTCGTAGGAGCCGAGCTCAACTAGAGGTGGAAGTGAGGTCGACATCTCGCATGAGCTGAGCTCAACTGAAGGTGGAGAAGAGAGGTCGACACCTCGCAGGAGCCAAGCTGAACTGGAGGTGGAGAAGAGAGGTCGACACCTCACAGGAGTTGAGCTCAACTGGAGGTGGGGAAGAGAGGTCGAGAAGAGAGGTCGACACCTCGCTGGAGCCGAGCTCAACTGGAGGTGGAGAAGAGAGGTCGACACCTCGCAGGAGCCGAGCTCAACTGGAGGTGGAGAAGAGAGGTCGACACCTCACAAGACCCGAGCTCAACTGGAGGTGGAGAAGAGAGGTCGACACCTCCCAGGAGCTGAGCTCAACTGGAGGTGGAGAAGAGGTCGGCATCTCGCAGGAGCCGAGCTCAATTGGAGGTAGAAGAGAGGTCGACACCTCGCAGGAGCCGAGCTCAACTGGAGGTGAAGAAGAGAGGTCGACACCTCGCAAGAGCAAAGCTCAACTGAGGTGGAAAAGTGTCGACACCTCGCAGGAGCCGAGCTCAACTGGGGGTGTAGAAGAGGTCGACATCTCGCAGGAGCCAAGCTCAACTGGAGGTGGAAGAGAGGTCGACACCTCGCAGGAGCAGAGCTCAACTGGAGGTGGAAGAGAGGTCCACACCTCGCAGGAGCCAAGCTCAACTGGAGGTGGAGAAGAGAGGTCGACACCTCGCAGGAGCCGAGCTCAACTGGAGGTGGAGAAGAGGTCTGTTGGTGTTTCCAAGGTGATCTAGAAGTGATCAAGCATTTAGTCTCACTGCCAACGCGATATGAGCCTATGGGGTCACACACAAGAGTTTTGGGGAAGTTGGAGGAAAAATTGTGTTGGTCTTACTCATATAGGATATGAGTGAAGTACCACTCCTACTACTTATTGGAGTTGGGTCGAGTTGACTGAGTGCTCCACAGATATTGTGAATACTGTGTGGAGTATGTTTTCGAGAATGTCTCCACGAAATAGTTCCTCGAAATGACTCAACGAAATATGTCAATTCGTCGAAATGTCTCGACGAATTGGATATTTTTGGGAGTCAATTCGTCGAATGGTATCGACGAAACAGATCTTCTCGAAGAAATCTATTCAGTGAATTATCTCGACGAATTCGTTGAATGGTATCGACGAATTAGCTTTACTCGACGAATTCTGTTTACTCCATTTCTGGTCGTGGGTGTGCAGATAGCCTTTCTCTCTCCCTGGGGTATAAATAGATCACGATTTATTTATGCCCTAGGAATGCGATCTTTTCTTTTGTGATTCTGAGAGAGACAAAGAGTTGCGATGGAAGAGTTCCGATCGGTCGATCCCGCCGCCACTCCCTATCGTCGGACCTAACAGTCTGTGGGAGACGTAGAGGCTCTTCTTCTCCGACCTAGTTCTTGTGCGACAAGAAGCTAGGGTTCTTCAACGCTCATGTGGACTCCCATAGAGGCGCCGATCAATTTCTCCGCTTGGGTCTCAACGATCGTTCTTCGGGATTTCATTGTGGGCACCATGGTTGAGTGTTGACTCAATCCCCTTCATGTATTGCAATGTGTTGCCTCTCCTATTTCTTGATTCATGAAATCGCAAGTTCCTTGAACTGTTTAGGGTTGTTCTTGTTTGTTTATTCCACTGCGCATATATGATATGCTGTCTATCTTGATGTATAGAAAACCCAACAGTGGTATCAGAGCCAGGTTACGATCTAATGCGTGTAAATTGGAAATTTAGAAGTGTTTAAAATGTCTGGATTTCTTCCTGGATGTGAGGATTCTGATGAAGTGTTCTAAATTGGAACCCTGCCAAGAACGCATGTGATTGCGTTGCGATTTCATTATTTCAGAAATTGTTTCTCCTTTGCAGTATCCATCCCTCAAAATAGTTTGTGAAACCAAATATCTTAGATTTTGAATCTGACCTTGAGAGACGAGCTTGTCTACTGCATAAGTGGTGTTGGTTTTGCCCGTGTCCAATGCATGTAAATCTGGAAATTTAGAAGTGTTCTAAATGTTCAGATTTAGCCCTATTTTATCAAAGTGTTGATAATTTCTTTTGTACACATCTGAGATGCATTTGGATTGTGAATATTGTATTTTATTTTGTGCATAATGATTAAGTGTTAACCACGATGAAATGTTCATCGATTGAATAATAAAATCCCTTATCCAATATTAAATATACGGATGCCTTCCGATGGATGACACTCTTCCTGCCTTGATCGATGAAGTGTGGGTTTGACAAAGCAAGGTGCATTAATCTATCTTGGTAAGGGTGCGAGCGAATAATTGTGATATCCCACTATCGACATAGGGTCCAACTTAACTAAGTGACCTCAAAGGTTGAGTGCCTAGAGGCATAGGGTTTGCATGCACCATATGATGGATGCGAATAAAGAGTTATTCACCAACCATACAAGAGTTGCATGATGATGCAATTGGCAAATGTTATCTACCTAAATAACCGCTTTATGAGAGGAACGACAAAGCGGACTCGTTGTGTTGGTGAAATACGGATCTTGTCCACTAAGAGAGTAGCTCTCATAAACTCTCCGAATTGATATTAAGGGTTACAAATTTTATTAAAATAGTGGGAGCCATTTTAATAAAAGTCCTTATTAAAATAAAATGTATTTTAAAATATAGTACTAAAATTTTACTTTGCAAAATTCCTTGTAGAATATCCATGGCAAGTGGATCTCACTCCACCTTGTCCCTGAGAGCTTTCCTTGAGAAGGACAAGCTCAATGAGACTAACTTCCTTGACTGGTTCAGGAACTTGAGAATTGCTCTATGTCCTGGAAGAAGATCCCCCGCGGAGCCAGCCGCTACTGCACCTCGTACAGATAAAGATGCTTACAAGAAGTATGGAGATAACTCCTTGGATGTTGAATGCATTATGCTCGCAACCATGAACTCTGAGCTTCAAAAGCAACACGAGAACATGAGTTATTATGAGATGGTCGAGCACCTGAATAAAATGTTTCATGGGCAAGCTCGCCAAGAAAGGTATGACATATCCAGGGCATTATTTCAGTGTAAGATGGGAGCTCGAGACCCAGTAGGGACTCACATACTCAAGATGATTGGGTATATAGAGAACCTTGATAGACTGAGGTTTCTTTTGAGCCAAAAGTTGGCCACTGATCTGATCCTGCAATCATTGTCGGACAGTTACGAGCAGTTTGTCTTGAATTACAATATGAATGAAATTTACAAGACACTGCCCGAGCTCCTAGGCATGTTAAGAACTGCTGAAATCAATATGAAGAAGGTCAAGCCCGCTAGCCCCATATTGATGGTGCATAAAGGCAAGGGCAAAACCAAGGGATCAAAGAAGACTAAGGTGAGATCTAAGTCACATCTTGATCCCAAGTCTTCAACACTGAAGAACAAAGGCTTGGCGAAGGAAGGCAAGTGCCACCATTGTGGTAAGGCAGGACATTGGAGGTGGAACTGTCCCCTCTATCTTGAAGATCTGCAAAAGAAGAAAGGAAGTGCGACTTCCACTTCAGGTATATTTATTAT
This sequence comes from Dactylorhiza incarnata, assembly GCA_033032865.1. Classification (NCBI taxonomy): domain Eukaryota; kingdom Viridiplantae; phylum Streptophyta; class Magnoliopsida; order Asparagales; family Orchidaceae; genus Dactylorhiza; species Dactylorhiza incarnata. The sequence goes on from JAWHQI010000028.1 coordinate 15,472,444, forward strand.
AGAAATAAACCTTTCTGCTCCTTCATCTTGGGTATTGGATATCGGATGTGGTTCTCACATTTGTACAAATGTGCAGGAACTGGGAAGGAGAAGACTGCTGGGTAAAGGAGAGGTAGACCTGCACATTGGAAATGAAACAAGAGTTGCTGCCGTTGCCGTAGGAGTATATCGCCTTCCTTTGCCCACAGGGCTTGTAATAGAATTAGATAATTGTTATTTTGTTCCAACCATAACTCGAAACATTATATCTGTATCATGTTTGGGCGTGAGAGGATTTACTTTCATTATTAAGAACAATAGTTATTCTATATTTATGAATGATGTTTGTTATGGTGTAGCCCAACTGTTTAATGGCTTATACGTTTTGAACTTAGATCAGCCAATCTATAACATAGAAAATACTAAAATACTAAAAACAAATGACTCAAATCCTTCGTATCTTTGGCATTATCGTTTAGGCCATATAAATGAGAAACGCATATCCAAGCTCCATAAAGATGGAATGTTGGACTCATTCGGTTATGAATCATTTGAGAGATGCGAATCATGTTTATTAGGCAAGATGACAAAAGCCCCTTTCACTAGTTATAATGAGAGGGCTAATGATCTCTTGGGTGTGATACATAGTGATGTATGCAGACCTATGAGTTCTATGGCTAGAGGTGGGTTCTACTACTTTGTTACATTCACTGATGATTTCAGTAGATACGGATACGTGTTTCTTATGAAGAACAAATCTGAAATCTTTGAAAAGTTCATAGAGTTTAAGAATGAAGTAGAGAACCAAGTGGGAAAAATGATAAAAGCACTCCGATCTAATTGAGGTGGCGAATAACTGAGTCATGAGTTTCGTGATCACCTGAGAGAGTGTGGTATTGTATCACAACTCACTCCGCCCGGAACACCACAACATAATGGTGTGTCTGAGAGGAGGAATCGTACTTTGTTGGACATGGTACGGCCAATGACGAGTCTGTTGGATCTTACGGCGCCCTTAGAGGGGGGGGGGGGGGGGGGGTGAATAAGGGATTAAAAATTCTTTTTATAATTTTAATAAAATTACTAAATTGTTTTATAATATGAGAAGGTAAAATAAAAATTTAGCTAAATGAATAGAAAATTATGATTTGCAATTTTAGAAACAAGTACTAAATTGTTTTATGATGAAAGAGATTGAAATAAACAATTTAGATTTTGAATTGAAAACTTAGACCACAATATAATAGAGATTACGCCAAATGAGAGAAATCAAGTAAACACAAATAGAGACATGATTATATTATATGAAAAGGTGTTTACAAAAATTGATTTCAATATCGCTAGAAATCGGAGGCGTACATATGTAAATAAATTTTTTTCCTTTTCTATACCGACTCGTATCCCCACGAACCGGTTGGATTTAGCCTATCCTTCCCCGGATATGGCCTCAAGCCGCTCTATCCAATCCTTCCCCGGATATGGCCTCGAGCACCCCCTAGATCTAATCACCTAGACCTAGTCGCCAACACAAGGCGAATTTCCCCCTAAGTCCTACCCAGACCTAGTCGCCAACACAAGGCGAATTTCCCCCTAAGTCCTACCCAGACCTAGTCGCCAACACAAGGCGAATTCTCTAAACGGTTACAAAAAAGTATGGAATGGAAATAATGAAAACAATAATAAAACTCCTTATATGAGATCTTCTGAAGTCGGAGATGAAGGATCGCTGTAGTATAAGCGAGGTCGAAGCGATCGTCCTTCGTATGTAGCGTGACATAGTCCTCCTCCAGAATTCTCCTTAAGCTTTTTGTGGGAGATCCATCTTCGGCAGCATAACAATACTAGAATTGTGGCACAAGCAACCTCTCTGGGATGGATTGCCAAAATGATTGAAGTTGGCTCATTTTATAGAACTTGGAGATAGCGCCCGCGGTAGCTCATAGTGCCTGCGGTAGCGTTCGTGTGGAGCGGTTGCGAAACCGTCGGCTGCGTGGCTCTGTGCACGAACTTGAGATAGCGCCAGGCGGTAGCGATAGCGCTGGCGGTAGCGCTCGTGTGGAGCGATTGTGAAACTGTCGGCGGCGTGGCGATCTGCACGAGCTCAAGCTAGCGCCAGACGGTAGCGCTAGCGCTGGCGATAGCGCTGGCGATAGCGCTAAGGAACCGCTGAGACAGAAGCTGAGATGAAAACCGCTGAGACGGAACCAACTGAGCTAGCGCCTGGCGTTAGCGCTGGCGTTAGTGCTGCTCCTTTCAAAAGTTTGATTCCATGCTGCCTTCTACCTGTGGAGTATTGCACTTATATTTCCTGCACACTATAAACACACTACAAGCAATATTAAATGCAATATGGGATTTGTTATTCTCAAACAAAGGGATGTGACACACATGTCCAACAATCTCCCCCTTTTGATAATAACAAATCCTCTAAGCAAGAAATCAACAATAGTGTTTATAGTATATGATAAGCAAGAAAAAGGTGCAACTATAGTAAATGATATGCATGATGAAATTCTGCATACTCCCCTTATCTTAATGCTCCCCCTACATAAATGCAATTTATGTTCTACTCCCCCTAAATGATAGATTACATGAACTCGTCTCCCCTTATTATTCTATATTTCTCCTATATAGATTTCTTCAATTAATCTCCCCCTTTTGGTATTATCAAAAGAAGGTAGGGTGAGGGTAGTAAGGAGACATTTATATATCATGATCGAGCTTTTCAAAATATAGATAATAATAAAGAGTTTAAGCATAGCATATATAAGAGATTTCAAATATAAAGATAAGAGTTGTAAGCAAGCGGAAGATTATAATAAACATCTTTTTGTAAGCATGAAAAGCATAAGTAAAAATATGAGTTTTAGTTCAAAAATGAAAAATGTTTTAACCTTTTGAAATCTCAAAGTTTTTCATAAAGATACCAAGCATGAAATGAACATATCACGAATAGAATATACTACAATGTTACTTAATTTTAAGTTCAAGAGATACCAAAACATTGTAGAGATCATGCTAGGTTATCTAGTGCATTTTTTTATAAAAAGAGTAGTATAGATAAAGCATTAGAATCCAATACTCATGAGAAGAAGTGTTATGAAAGATAATGATGTGCACATAAGTGTATTTTGGGCAATGTTAACAATTGATTTAAATCATCAAAATACAAGACATATGTAAAGTAAAGTGCATAATAAAACACAAGTAAATTACTTTCACACACTTTTAATGCACATAATTTTTAATAAAGTGGTGTAATAACCAAAGTTTGCACAAGACACTTTACTATTCTTTCCAAGGTGCTCAACCTCACAATGCTTATGAAGACTTATAAGGAGGTTCAAGTAGTGCTTGGTGGAGTTATATTTGTCTACATATATAATTTTTTTGTTCATATTTGTGAGACAACATTCTCCGAATACACTTGTTTTGCAAACCCAATTTTTTAAACTTAACCACTTTTCTAAATTTCATAAGTGCAATTCAAATGTAGTGTAGGCAATAAACTTATGCAAGTTTTAATTCATTGTACAAATACAATACACAAGCAAGCATTTTTATATTTAAGCACACATGTTGATTACCAAAATAAGTGAGTGAAAAGTATCATTATCAATCATAAAACATTTACTCATACTTAGAGGCATGCTAAGCTTGGTTCTACACATATTTTTCAATATTTGATGCACTTTAAATAGATATATCAAAGCATGATAAGCAAAACAATGTTCATAGTAATTTGAAGGAATAAGTTTTAACATTGTAAATAATTCTAAATAATAGAATTCATACATGCTTGATATTGGCAATAAAGATTATACAGTTTTCTTTTTTTGTTTTATCATTTTTTAAATCAAATAAAACAGAAAATCACAAAAACATATTTTTGTAATATTTGAATTTTGAACTTTTGTAGTTGATTTTTCATAATATGAATAAAACACAAATAACAAAAAACATATTTTTGAATTTTGAACTTTTGTAGTTGATTTTTCATAATATAAATAAAATGAAAATAAAAAATGTCAGAAATTCAAAAACAAATTAGTACATATAAACTAACATATTTTAAGGATTTTTAGAAATTTTAAAAATCAGAAAATTCCAACACCCACGCTAGCGCCGACGCTAGTGATAGCGCGACAAACGGTACGTGATTTTTTGAGAATTTTAAATTTTTGATTTTTGATTTTGATTAAGTGTCCTTAGAGTAGTTCCATGCTGAAATTTCAGAATTCTTGGAGATCTCTAGGTGGATCAAATTTGCATGAAACTTTGGCTTTTCAAATTCATGTGTTTTACAAAACCATTTAATTATGAAAAGATAAGTTGTGAAGACACAAGAGGACATTTTTTATTAAACAACCCAAAATATGCATGATTTAAGTGATAAGTAAATAAAATGATCATGCAACGAGTAGTATAAGTATGTCCTAAGATTAAAGACTACCCCGACTAAATGTCTACACCCTAGCCCCGTACTAAGTGACGGATGGGCATGAGGAGCTGCACACATGCCGTAGGTTGGGGTGTTAATCCCATATGCACACACTAGAGAACGCTTAACCTAGCACTCTTTCCCCCCAGTGCCTCGCAAGGCCCCACTGGAACCCTCCCCGGTTAAGGACAAGATATGTCTTAGAGGTTAGGTCTCTAATGTATCCAATCCTACGCCCCTGCTATTGTGAGATATGAAGTCATAGGTGAATAATCTTTGGACAACCTAAGCTTTTAAACTATGGGTCGATATATAAACTATAGGTTTTGTTTAATGTGATGAGTTATATAAAGCCGCATAGTTTTTCTACTTTTATGAGATGACGATATGAGATAACTAGCATAATTATTAATATTCAAAAAGTGACAATGCTAGTATGATAAGTTTTGGGTTTAATGTCATGTCATAAGATTTATATTGATATTGCATGTATTCTAAAATAGAATTTCAAATTATAGATCTAGAATAGAGTGATGATTAAGTTTGATGTATATCTTCATTGCAAAGTTGATTCTAGAGTCAACAAATATGAGAGATACATGCAATCAATATCAAAGCATATCAATACACCAAATAATGGAAAGAAAACATTATTCAAATTTTTATCATAAGATTCATAATTCTTATTATTGATTTGAGATATTTCTTGATAGAACATGAATTATGATTTATGATTATAGAGAATTTTGCATAGAATATATGTTAGATCATCATGATGTATGTAAATTCTAATTCTTCTAGACTTATGACAATATGATTTGGTGATTTATTTTGAATGAGCATATTTGAATTGTAAGTCTAGAAAATGATGATCATGCTATCATATCAAAGACAAAGATCACAAATATATAGTTTTGAAATAAAATGCCATTCAATAATTGAATTTATTGATCTTTGGTTTTGCATGATAATATATGATTCATGAAACAATATTCATAAATATTCTAATGATTAATCCATAAACTATGTGTTTGTTGGAATTTTAGTATTCTATATAATTTCAAATCACATAGTTATCATGATATTTTAATAACATTGTAAATGTTATACCTAGCATATAAATTTAAGCATAAACCAAGAAGTGATGCTAGGATGATGAGTTTGAGTGCAATGTAATATATGATTTAATGGAGATAATGTTGCATGTAATATGAGAAGTTTTCAAATTAATTTTCTTTAGACCTAGAATGAAATGATTAAACTTTTGATTTGATCTTAATGATACAAGATGATTCTAAGGTCTAAATTTCATGCAAACATTGGTGACACACATCACACACATAATATAAGATATAAAACAATTATACTAAGGATAGCATGTGATGAAAAATCCATAAACACAGAAATTTCCAAATCAAGCAAACTAAGATAGCTTTTAAAACGGAGTTGAAATTGGGCAAGTTGACAGCACCAAGAGAACTCAAATGAGCAAGCCTAGTTTGCCGTTGGATGGAGATTTTTGTGCTATTTCCGAAAATATATTAAACGCAAAAATCAGGCAGGCGGATCAAGAGATATGGATGTTTGAAGTTTTGATCGTAAACTCGCATTTTTGAAAGATTAAACATGCGTTTAGATGATTTTTTGTTTTCAAATTTTTTTTGATACTATTCTTCATTATAAGGGCTATCATATGCAGCAAACAAAAATAGAAAAGAATAAAAAACGTTGCGCATTTTAATTTTTAGTTTAAGCCTTTTAATAAACCATTTAAATCCAATCTTTAAAATAGTTTCAATAGTCTTGATAATAATTTCAATATTCAATTTCTAATGATAATTCAAGACAATTAAGGGTAAAGGATTTAAAAGGATAAAGAACAATCAAAGATGAGAGATAGATCACTTTGAAAAAATATATGACTTAATGTTCAATTTTAATTCAAATTTGATTTGATAAACATTAGGCTTAATATATGAAAGTCATATTACATGATATATAAAGTGATCATAACATGTTTGTTCAAAAAATAAAAAATAAACAAAAGAAAAGTGACAATTAGAATATCATGAAGTAGAGTAGTGATATTTCATTTTTATTTGTTTCTACTTCATGCAAATGATAGGATACTAATGAATAAGAGATTTAGGTATCCAAAGGGGACCATGTGGGATGGTTCCTTTGGGTACCCAAATACATTGTGGTGGCTTTTGGGAAGATAATGATGAATGAGCATTTTCAATTAAAGATGATACATCATTTTTCTTTATGGGTCTCCATTCATACATTGGTTGTTTATCATTTAAATTCATATTATGATTATGTGACATCTTTATATGATTATATTTGTTTGAAAAATAATTCATTTGGGATTTATGTTTATTCAAATTATTTTTCAAAGTAGATTGATGTTGATAATCATAATGAATTTTATTGTAGAGATTCTTTGAAAGTTTATAAGAGTGATTGTCATTCTTAAGAAGTGAATGTTGAAAGAGTGAGTTATAATATGTTTTAAAAGATTGATTATTATTTTGATGATTTTCATTTCTACTCTTTCTTATAGACATACTCTTATAATATGAAGGATAATATTTTGTACTTTGATTTTCATGTAAAGGTGTTTTTAAATTTGAGTCATGATTGAAAATATATTGAGACTTATAATAGTGACTCTTAAGAATTTTGTGAGGGTTATAATTCTTTTTGAAACTAAACTCCTTTTGAGTTGATGTATGAAAATGATCCCTTTTAGAAATGATTTTGTAAGTTAATTTATCCTTGTTATTCAAAATCTTATGATGAAAATCATTACATGACATTTGAAATTTTTCAACAAAAGATTTTAATTGTATTAACTTACAAGATAAAACATCATTTTCAATTATCAATTTTTCATTATGCCTTTTAGAAATTAAGAGCCCTTTTTCAATATCCTTGAATTTTTCTTTTAATAGATTGCAATCTAAACAAGGAATAGGAATTTTACCTAAAGAGCATGAAAGAGAATTTATCACATCAATATTTGATTCTACGTTATCGTTTGCTTTTAAAGATTTATTTTCTAAACGTAATTTGGAATTAGCAATTTTTAACTTTAAAATTTTACGTCTAGCAATTTTAAGCATGCGAGATGTAGAAATAGAATTTATTACAAAAGGAGAAGTTTTTAATTTTCTTACATAGCTATGGGATGAGGCAAGATTTGGACCAACGATTCCTTTGACATCTTCCTTGCATTCCTCATCCATAGTTGAATTTCCGTCTTCTCTTTTGCTTGATGTGTTGCCAACAAATGAGTCCAATATTGTGACATTGTATTCTTCTTCCTCCAAGCACAAGTCCTTATCAGTTTCTTCTCTTGGATCAACAAGGAATTGCTCTTGTTCATCATCTGTGGAAGGAAGACTATAAGTTTTCTCAAGAAATTTCCAAACTTCATAAGTAGTAGGAAGTGTATAAATAAGTTTGAAAATATTTTGATCTAATGCACAATATAGACTATTCATAGATTTGGCATTTAAGAACATTTCATTTTTATTTAAAATACTTGGGGGTATTTTAATAGTAATATTCCATACTTCCATATCCAAAGATTTAAGAAATTTTTCCATAAGAGTTTTCCACCCATTATAATTTTTACCTTCAAATAAAGGTGGTGCTAAAGATTTTTCATTTATAAGAAAATTTCCCCTACTAGTAGAAGCGAGTTCATGAGACGCCATTATTCCCGGTGGTTAAACCGATTTGGAATAACCTAGCTCTGATACCACTTGTTGGATCTTACAGTGCCCTTAGAGGGGGGGGGGGGGGGTGAATAAGGGATTAAAAATTCTTTTTATAATTTTAATAAAATTACTAAATTGTTTTATAATATGAGAAGGTAAAATAACAATTTAGCTAAATGAATAGAAAATTATGATTTGCAATTTTAGAAACAAGTACTAAATTGTTTTATGATGAAAGAGATTGAAATAAACAATTTAGATTTAGAATTGAAAACTTAGACCACAATATAATAGAGATTACGCCAAATGAGAGAAATCAAGTAAACACAAATAGAGACATGATTATATTATATGAAAAGGTGTTTACAAAAATTGATTTCAATATCGCTAGAAATCGGAGGCGTACATATGTAAATAAATTTTTTTCCTTTTCTATACCGACTCATATCCCCACGAATCGGTTGGCTTTAGCCTATCCTTCCCCAGATATGGCCTCAAACCGCTCTATCCAATCCTTCCCCGGATATGGCCTCGAGCACCCCTAGATCTAATCACCTAGACCTAGTCGCCAACACAAGACGAATTTCCCCCTAAGTCCTACCCAGACCTAGTCGCCAACACATGGCGAATTCTCTAAACGGTTACAAAAAAGTATGGAATGGAAATAATGAAAACAATAATAAAACTCCCTATATGAGATCTTCTGAAGTTGGAGATGAAGGATCGCTGTAGTATAAGCGAGGTCGAAGCGATCGTCCTTCAGATGTAGCGTGACGTAGTCCTCCTCCAGAATTCTCCTTAAGCTTTTTGTGGGAGATCCATCTTCGGCAGCATAACAACACTGGAATTGTGGCACAAGCAACCTCTCTAGGATGGATTGCCAAAACGATCAAAGTTGGCTCATTTTATAGAACTTGGAGATAGCGCCTGCGGTAGCTCCTAGCGCCTGCGGTAGCGTTCGTGTGGAGCAGTTGCGAAACCGTCGGCTGCGTGGCTCTGTGCACGAACTTGAGATAGTGCCAGGCGGTAGCGATAGCGCTGGCGATAGCGCTCGCGTGGAGCGGTTGCGAAACTATCAGCAGCGTGGCGATCTGCACGAGCTCAAGCTAGCGCCAGGCGGTAGCGCTAGTGCTGGCGATAGCGCTAAGGAACCGCTGAGACGAGGCTAACCGCTGAGACGGAAGATGAGATGAAAACCGCTGAGACGGAACCAACTGAGCTAGCGCCTGGCGTTAGCGCTAGCGCTGGCGTTAGTGCTGCTCCTTTCAAAAGTTTGATTTCATGCTGCCTTCTACCTATGGAGTATTGCACCTATAGTTCCCGCACACTATAAACACACTACAAGCAATATCAAATACAATATGAGATTTGTTATTCTCAAACAAAGGGATGTGATAAACATGTCCAACAGAGTCATGCAAATTTGCCCATTTCCTTTTGGGGATTTGTTCTAAAGACTGCTGCTTTCACTTTAAATCACGCTCCAACGAAAACGATTCAAAAGACACCATATGAGATATGGACTGGGAAGCGCCCTAGCATGTCTTTCATTAAGATTTGGGGCTGTGAGGCATACGTGCGATGTCAAATGCCTGACAAGCTGGAACCCAAATCAGATAAATGTTATCTAGTGGGGTATCCCAGGGAGACCAAAGGGTACTATTTCTACTTGCCGTCTGAGGGCAAAGTGTCTGTCGCAAGGACATGCGTCTTTTTGGAAAAAGAGTGTTTATCCAGAAAGACTGCAAAGGTAGAACTTGAAGAAGTTCAAGAACCACAAACTAAAAATGAACTTGATTTGGAACCTGCGCAAGGACTACAAGTAGTTGTAGCTAGAGAGCCTGCTCAAGAAACACAAGTCCTACGTAGATCTGGTAGACCAAGATTTGAGCCTGAGAGATATGGATTTCTCGTGTCTCAAATAGGTAATGTGTTGCTTATGGATCATGATGACGATCCTGCAACCTACCAAGAGGCTATGAATGGACCAGACTCCAAGAAGTGGTTTGAGGCCATGAAATATGAAATGGACTCTATGTATGCAAACCAAATTTGGACCTTGGTGGAACTACCTGAAGGGGTACGACCCATAGGGTGCAAGTGGGTCTTCAAGAAGAAGACCGACATGGATGGGAATGTACAGACATTCAAAGGCCGGCTGGTGGATAAAGGTTTCAGGCAAATTCATGGTGTTGACTATGATGAGACCTTTTACCCTGTTGCTATGGTCAAGTCCATCAGAATTCTACTTGCTATTGCTGCGTATTATGACTATGGGATCTGGCAAATGGGTGTCAAAACGACATTCCTTAATGGAAACCTCCTTGAGGAAGTGTATATGACACAACCCGAGGGTTTTTTATCTCCAAGTAAAGCCACTAAAATATGCAAGTTGAATCGATCCATTTATTTATTTAAACAAGCTTCTCGAAGTTGGAATCTTTGTTTTGATGAGAAAATCAAAGAGTTTGGTTTCATCAAGAACGAGGATGAGCCTTGCGTTTACAAGAGGATTAATGGGAGCATTGTCATTTTCCTAATATTGTTTGTGGATGACATACTGCTGAACGGGTTTGAGATTTCAACCCTGCAAGCTGTTAAGAACAGGCTAGGGGACTACTTTTCTATGAAGGACTTGGGTGAAGCGGCTTATATACTTGGTATTAAGATCTATAGAGATAGATCGAAGAAGTTGCTGGGGTTTGACCCAGAGTACATACATGGAGAAGGTGTTGAAACGGTTCAACATGCTTAAGTCCAAGAAGGGATTCTTACCCACGTCACATGGTGTGAGTCTCTCTAAGGACCAATATCCTAAATCTTTGGAAGATAAGGACCGCATGAAGTTGATTCCATACACTTCGGCAATTGGATCAATCATGTATGCAATGTTGTGTACTCGACCCGATGTCTCATATGCTTTGATCATGAAGAGCAGACATCAGTCTGATCCTGGTGATAGTCACTGGATAGCTGTCAAGAATATCCTAAGTACTTGAGAAGGACGAAGGATGTATTCTTGGTGTTTGGTGGAGATGAATAACTCATTGTAAAGGGTTACACAGATGCTAGCTTCTAGACTGATAGGGTTGATTCAAAGTCCCAATCAGGTTTTGTATTTTGCCTTAATGGAGGAGCTGTAAGTTGGAAAAGTTCCAAGCAAGAGACAGTTGCCGATTCTACAACAGAGGCCGAGTATATCGCTGCTGTAAATGCGGCGAAGGAGGCTGTGTGGATTAGGAAATTTATCAGCGAGCTTGGTGTAGTTCCTAGCATTATTGATCCCGTAGTTCTCTACTGTGACAACACCGGTGCTATTGCACAAGCTAAGGAACCTAGATCTAATCAGCGCTCCAAGAACATACTTCGGCGGTTCCATCTTATACGAGAGATTGTCGATCGAGGAGATGTGAACATTTGTAGAGTACCGACTGAAGAAAACATAGCGGATCCACTGACAAAGCCTCTTGCGCAAAAGAAGCATGATAGTCATGTTAGATCAATGGGTATTAGATACTTGAATGATCGTCTTTAGTGGGAGCCTTGTGGATTGTATGTTTGTTGGTTGTTTATTCATTTGATGAATTGTGATTTGTAATGTGTTTTTCATTTTACATTTATGACAAGTTCTTTTATTATGTCAACTGTTTCTATATGATAGATTAATTAGCATAATAGATGCCCTTAAAATGTTTGCTTCCACATGAATTCAAGTACGTGACTTGAATGTGAGGGCCTATGTTTATTAGAAGCTTCATTCTGAAATGGTCCCTTGTCGCAGTATCATCTTAGAAGTTGAAGGGAAATGATGTTACATTAAGACTAGCATGTGGGTTGACTGATGACCGGTACTCACAGGTCATGATATTTTGATATCAAGGTATCACATGGGTACTTGTTAGTGAACAATTTGTACTGGACAGACCCAACTTAAGGCTACTTTGTGGATTGTTATATGAACATGCCACAAGTACATCTCAACTGGCAATGGTGTTTGTGGTTCTTTAACCTGAAGTCACAACACTCATCAAGTGAGGAAGAGCGTACTTTGATGCCATCTAAAGTCTTCCTTGAGAAAGGTTGATGATAAGGGTGGTTATTGGGTGTGGACAGAAATGGTGGTTATTGGGTTAATGATAAGGGTGGTTATTGGGTGTTTGTGTGTGGACATAAATGGAATTTGTCCTCATATATGATAGAAGTTACATCCATGGGCCCCTTGATGGAATGAGACTGAGAAATGCATGACCATGCTTGGTTTAGTCAATATATGATATTGACCTCATCGATTTCAGACAGTCTATTCTAGATCAGGAAACTAGGATTGAACAATTATGAGGGTGACACGGTTCATGCCTCTAGTTCTATCCGGATGTACGGGACAAAGGGACATGACAACACTGGTACCTTGGTCAAGACATGCTTGTTGAGTTATGAACTCTTATTGCTTGGGTAACAATGATGTATTGCTAGATGCCACTCATTGTTTGTGAGACTTTTGTTTGATACGTTCAAGTTCAAGTGAGAGACTGTTGGTGTTTCCAAGGTGATCTAGAAGTAATCAAGCATTTAGTCTCACTGCCAATGCGATATGAGCCTATGGGGTCACACACACACGAGTGTTTGGGGAAGTTGGAGGAAGAATTGTGTTGGTCTTACTCATATAGGATATGAGTGAAGGACCAATCCTACGACTTATTAGAGTTGGGTCGAGTTGACTGAGTGCTCCATAGGTATTGTGAATACTCTGTGGAGCATGTTGGTGAGTTTTCGAGAATGTCTCGATGAAACTTATCTCAATTCGTCGAAAGGGTTCATCGATTGGTCTCGACGAGTTAGATCTACTTGACGAAATAGTTCCTCGAAATGACTTGACTAAATATGTCAATTCATCGAAATGTCTCGACGAATTAGATATTTTCGTGAGTCAATTCGTCGAATGGTATCGACAAAACAGATCTTCTCGACGAAATCTATTTAGTGAATTATCTCGACGAATTTGTCGAATGGTATCGATGAATTAGCTTCACTCGACGAATTCTTTTTACTCCATTTCTGGTCGTGGGTGTGCGTATTACCTTTCTCTCTCCCTGGGGTATAAATAGATCATGATTTAGTTATGCCCTAGGAATGCGATCTTTTCTTTTGCGATTCTGAGAGAGACGAAGAGTTCTGACGGAAGAGTTCCGATCGGTCGATCCCACCGCCGCCGCCGCATCTCCCTGTCGTCGGACCTAGCAGTCCGTGGGAGATGTAGAGGGCTCTTCTTCTCCGACCTAGTTCTTGTACGATAAGAAGCTAGGGTTCTTCAACGCACGTGTGGACTCCCGTAAAGGCGTCGATCGATTTCTGCGCTTGGGACTCAACGATCATTCTTCTGGATTTCATTGTGGAGCACGTTGGTTGAGTGTTGACTCAATCCCCTTCAGGTATTGCAATGTGTTTCCTCTCCTATTTCTTTATTCATGAAATCGCAAGTTCCTTGAACTGTTTAGGGTTGTTCTTATTTGTTTATTCCACTGCGCATATATGATATGCTATCTATCTTGATGTATAGAAAACCCAACAAGGTCGACATCTCGTAGGAGCCGAGCTCAACTGGAGGTGGAAAAAAGGTCGACACCTCGCAGGAGCCGAGCTAAACTGGAGGTGGAGAAGAGGTCGACACCTCGCAGGAGCTGAGCTCAACTGGAGGTGGAGAAGAGTCGACACCTAGTAGGAGCGAAGCTCAACTGAGGTGGAAAAGAGGTCGACACCTCGCAAGAGCCGAGAACAACTGGAGGTGGAGAAGAGAGGTCGACACCTCGCAGGAGTGAAGATCAACTGAGGTGTTAAAGGGTCAACACCTCGCAGGAGTCGAGCTCAACTGGAGATGGAGAAGAGGTCGACATCTCGCAGGAGCCGAGCTTAATAGGAGGTGGAAGAGAGGTCGACACCTCGCAGGAGCCAATCTCAACAGGAGGTGGAAGAGAGGTCAATATATCGCAGGAGCCGAGCTCAACTGGAGGTGGAAAAGAGGTCGACACCTCGCAGGAGACAAGCTCAACTAGAGGTGGAGAAGAGGTCGACACCTCGCAGGAGCCAAACTCAACTGGAGGGGGAGAAGAGTCGACACCTAGTAGGAGCGAAGCTCAACTGAGGTGGAAAAGAGGTCGACACCTTGCAGGAGTCGAGCTCAACTGGAGGTGGAGAAGAGAGGTCAACACCTCGCAGGAGCCGAGCTCAACTGGAGGTGGAGAAGAGAGGTCGACATCTCGCAGGAGCCGAGCTCAACTGGAGGTGGAAGAGAGGTCGACACCTCGCAGGAGCTGAGCTCAACTGGAGGTGGAGAAGAGAGGTCGACACCTCGTAGGAGCCTAGCTCAACTGGAGGTGGAGAAGAGGTCGACAACTCGCAGGAGCCGAGCTCAACTGGAGGTGAAAAAGAGGTCGACACCTTGCAGGAGCCGAGTTCAACTGGAGGTGGAGAAGAGTCGACACCTAGCAGAAGCGAAGCTTAACTGAGGTGGAAAAGAGGTCAACACCTTGCAGGAGCTGAGCTCAACTGAAGGTGGAGAAGAGAGTTATTCGAGGAGGCAAGTAGCCAGCTTGCTAGAGAAGGGCTCGGGCAGAGTCCTGGACTATGGCAACTCAACAACTCGATGACTTCCTTTCACTCGAGGGGGGCAAGTAGCCGGTATGCAGGAGAGGAGCTCATGAAGTGACTCACACTAGGGCAACACCACGCTCAAGGATTTCTTTTCACCTGAGGGGGCAAGTAGCCAGTATGCAGGAGAATAGCTCATGCAGTGACTCGGGCAATGGAAACACCGCGCTCTAGGACTTCTTTTTACCTGAGGGGGTAAGCAACTTTGGGATAGGAGGGCGACTTCCAACTCTACTCTGATAATCTCTCCAGTCGGATGAGAAGTGCAATCGGGGGGGGGGGGGGGGGTAACTCGGCCATCGTGCAAGGGGGGAGTTGATCTCGACCGTCAATGCAGAGGCTTGGTCTTAGGAGAACTCATTCCCGAGTCACTGTCCCACCACCCAACTTGGGTTTTTATGAGAGTCGAATCGGAGGCCTGTCCCCCAATCGGATGCCAGGTCGCTGAAGAGTAATCATGCTGTCACTCAACAATCAGAGGGGGTTAACTGCACCAACTCATAAGATTGGAATAAACGACAAGCAGCTTCTCTTTGTTGCGAGCATTTTGCTCTCCTCCATATTGATCTAGTAGTAAATTTGATCATCGCTTCGCCGAGTTGGGGAGGTGGTGTCCAGATCCTACTCTGATAACCTCTCCAGTCGGATGAGAAGTGTAATGGGGGGGGGGGGGGTCTCGGCCAATGTGCAAGGGGGAGATGATCTCGGCCGTCAATGTAGAGGCTTGGTCTTAGGAGATCTCACTCTCGAGGTGCTGTCCCATCACCCAACTTGGGTTTTTACGAGAGTCGAGTCGGAGGCATGTTCACCAACCGATCGTGGAAATCCTATTTTACTTACTTTGAGAAGCTTTAAAAAAAAGGACACCTATATTTCAAGGGTTCCTCTGTCGGTGAAACTGATCATTGCTTCGCCGAATAGGGGGGTGGTGTCAAGATTCTACTCTGATAACCTCTCCAGTCGGATGAGAAGTGCAATCGGGGGGTCTTGGCCAACATGCAAGGGGGAGATGATCTCGGCCGTAAATGTAGATGCTTGGTCTTAGGAGAACTCATTCTCGAGGCACTATCCCACCACCCGACTTGGGTTTTTACGAGAGTCGAGTCGGAGGCCCGTTCCCAACTGGACATGGAGATTAGTTTTACCTACTTTGAAAAGATCATGCTGGAAGGAAAAAAGAACTCTCGCGGCCCATGTTTCAGGGGGCGAGGAATTTTTATTCAAATGGAATAAACACGAGGGGAAGAATACACCTTCCCGCTTAGGGATAGAACCTCTTCAGGTCATCGCTGCTCTAGGTATTCCCAAGTAATTCCCCTTCATGATTCTGCAGGCAGTATCTGCCAGTCTCGAATGCCTCTTGAATGATGAAAGGTCCCTCCTAGTTCAGGTTGAGCTTCTCGACAACAACTGATCTCCCTGTTGAGCTTTTAGGTACTTCTGAGCAGTTCCTTATCTCATAGAGGTGAGTAGTTAGAGATATCCTTGCTAGTATGAGTCGTTGAAGAGATTAAACAAATAACATAGCTGCATAGTTGCTGAAGCGATGGCCTCACAAGCATGACCAACTTAGAATTCTCATGGAATGTCGGTTGTTGGAGAAGATCATCGCGAGCAAGAGCTTGTGGAATACCAGCTTGAAGATGTCACGAGTAGGTATTCTTGTGAAAAGTAAGCCCTTGATAAAGATCATCACGAGCAGGAGATCGCAGAATACAAAAGAACACCTTGTAAGCATGAAGATCATCGCGAGTAGGAGCTCGTGGAATAGGAGAGTACCTTGTAAGCATGAAGATCATTGCGAGTAGGAGCTTGCGGAATAGGAGAGCACCTTGTAAGCATGAAGGTCATCGCGAGTAAGAGATCGCAGAATAGTTTATATGCTTGCTCATGGTAGTGAATTCATCATGAATACCCATGCTTGTTAGTCCCCAAAAGTACTCGCGGGCTTTACCTAAGCACCCATAAGCATATAGATGTATGAAAATCACTGCTATTGAAAAGGGAGATAACTACGGCGGAGAAATGTCCCATTTGGCATAAGAACCTCCTACGCACAGGTTTCGGGTGTTCCACTGCCCGGTCAACGGAAGGGGTCAAGGGGGCAGTGCCCCTTGCGGGGTCCGGGTGCAGTGCCCTGGGAAATTGTTTTATTTTCCACACTCCAACTTGCCCCAATTTTGAGCTCACGAAATGAAGTCACCATCTGGAACTCGCCAATTTGCGAGTAGAACATTTGCAGGAACTCACCTATGGGCGAGTATCGAAGGAGCTCGCCTATGAGCGAGTATCGAAGTCGCTAATCCGAACTCGTCTCTGGAACTTGCCTGCATGAACTCTCCTATGGACGAGTAAGGAAGGAGCTTACCCTACTCTTGAGAAGTCACCATACTCGCGAGTTGTCGTCTTCAGCCTCTAGCTCGCCATCTTGAGCCATGATGTCTTCTCGCGAGACTTTCCTCCTCTGACTACGTTTCACGCTCACCACACCAAAGTGTTGAAGCCAGGAAAATCCCGACTCCAAAATTTGGATCAAAGCAGCCTAAGGTTACTGATCCTGCGATCAAACTCCACGGCTCAGATAGCTAAAATAGGAGAGAGAAATGACTATAAGCACACCCAAGTGCTCCAGCAGGGAGGTCCCACCACATACCCAGAAGTTTGGGAGAGACTTCCCCTCCGCAACCAAAAGATGGGCGAGGTACTAGGAGGGCATGAACTTGACGAGTATCCAGCTTGGGGGGGCCTCGACCACCTCCAAAAGTGCCATTTCTAGTACCCCTAGGGGTCTATTTATAGAGAAATATGGGGGGGGGGGGGATCAAGGCGAGTATACTGCCTATGCTCGCGAGTTACAAGGGCTACTCACTCATACTCACGAGGTACTCACCCAAGCTCGCTCCTGGTCATCTCTGCTCGCCTCTGCCTGCCTTTGCTCGCCCCATGCTCGCGACGAGGTCTACAAATAACCGTCTTCTTAGGCATTTCTGATCTCAACGAATTACGAGTTATACAAGCACCACCATTATTTATCGTTAAAAATTATGAAGGGTGAGAATTTTTAATGAAACAATTTCTTATATCTTTAGATATTGAAATATGGAATATAACCATAAGAAAACCCCTAAGTGAGTTAAATATGAACGAATGCTATTTAAATGCTAAAGCCATGAATAGTTTATTTTGTGCTCTTGATAAAAAATATTTTCAAACTTATTTATACATTTTCCACTGCTTATGAGATTTGAAAATTTCTTGAAGAAACTTATAATTCTCCATCTATAGGTACGGAACTATTGCAAGAATTGGAGAATATACATGCTTACACATCAAGTGGAAGGGAAGCTAGCATCACATCAAGCAAAGAAGAAGATGACAAAGGAACTTATTGTTCAAATCAAAATTCCGAGCCAGATAGCACTATAAGTAAAATGAATTCCTCTTTTCTTGTTACAAATTCTCTTTCTACATTTCATGTGCTTGAAATGGCTAAACGTAAAATTAAAAAGTTGAAAAATATTAATTCTAGATTACATTTAGAAAACAAAACCTTAAAAGAAAAACTTGGTGCGTAATCTAATATTGATGTGTCTATTTCTCCCTCATGCTCTTCAATTGACAATGCTATAACTTGTATTGATTGCAATAAACTTACAAAAAAATTCAAGGTATTTGAAAAGTGTTTTCTATTGCAAGCGAGCATAGTGAACAGTTGCTAAATAAAATAATGATCTTATGTGTAAACTAGATTCATTAAAATTATTTGTTCAAAAATTGTCAAATGATAATCAATCTTTATATCAAGTTTTTCTACATATTTGTGTAAGGTCTCTACTAGTGTTACAAATCTTGTAAAATATACACCTAGTAAACTATTTAATCATATGAGCATACCTTACATCAAGTGCACCATATGATCCAAATTTGGACATATATCATCTTATTGTGAGGATAAATTAAACCTTGCACATCTCACCAAATTTGGGTTCCCAAAATTGTTAGAAATTTTCCGTTAGGTGGACTCGATTCATCGAGACTTACCGATAAAGTCGTACGCGAAAATTAGAGTCTATTCAGACTCCTACGAGCGCGCGTTAATTCAGTCGCACGAACGATCGAAACCTGTGATAGGTGGGTTAGACCGTCTCGTAATTTCAGAATGCGAACCCGGTCTCGCCCTTGACACATTGTTAAATGCATGATGAATAAATCCTAATTTATTCATAGGATTTAATTTGATGTTTGGTTATTTATTACGGGAGTTATGGGTTTGTCCCAATTTTGTAACTCCCATTTTGCCTACCTATTAAGCAATGGAGAAACCAACATTTTCATAATGTAATTTACGGATGAACAAGGGTGATAGGCGGTTCTATTTCCTCTTCACTTTTGGTAACTGCAGCCACTATATGTCTCCTTTTTTGATCTTGAGTAGAACATCAGCCGGCCCTACGAGTTTTTGACTCTTCTTCATCGCCGGCGACGTCAAGATGAAAAGCCCAGACAGATCGATCGTTTGGTATCTTCATCTTCTCAATAGATCTTGACAAGATCTTCATTCTCGGACGAAGAGAAATGCAGCCGCTCTTTTGGATCAGGCAAAACCAGCGGCCATTCTTCTCACGGCTTAGAGTTTCTTCACTGTTGAGGACTGCAGCAGATCCGCAAGGATCTGATTTCCGTTTTATTGGAGACGTATCCGAGCAGATCTGGAAGGGCGTTTCTTTACTGTTCATCTTCTTAAGGAGTCTATCTTGGATCGGGGAACCCTGAAGGACTGCAAATCGTGAGCTGCTGTTCTCGGTACAGCTTCTAGAGCAGAGAACGCTCAGTTCAGGCGAGGGTATTTGTTTTGGTGGATTTACTTACTTCTTCAGCACACCAAAGGTCAAACCCTCCATATTAATTTTAATTTTTAAGTCTAAGCAACTGAAATTGATTTATCTTTAGATGTTTTGCTCTTATTTTCAAACGCACCTGATGGCAGTGATTCAATGAATTAAATATAGGATCTAATTCAAACAAATCTCAAAATATTGTGAGATCTATTCATGCTTGAGAATTGCTTATATATGTATATATATTAGATCTGAGCACTCAAATTAACATGTACTTATGTATTCACGTTTAATCACTGCTGATCGAGGTAACTTCATATACAAGATTTCGTGCTAACTGTCTTCGTTGCAGAGAATGTTTGTTTAGACTCCCTTGCATATTAGCGTGTCTTTGAGCACGAAGCCGATGCATAGAACGGTATAAATTTATATCCGCACTTCAGTTACTGTTTACTCAAGTTCTGTTTATTTGCGTGTTTCTTGTTTAATTTATTGATTAGAAAATATAATCCTGCATTTGGACTCCAATTGAGATTGATAGATTTTTTAATAAGACGATCCTGCATCATTCATTGTCGCTACATTCAGTATATGTGTCGTCATAAATTTTTGATAACACAATTAGGCGTAGCGACACCTCTATTTTACATCAAAAATTTCATTATCCAAAACATTTAGATCTAAATGGGTTCCCAAAATTTCATTATCCAAAACATTTGGATCTAAATGGGTTCCCAAATCTTATCTTCATGGACCATGCGATTATTGATTATCTAGAGAGATGTTTATCATGATATGGTTTGTCTGCATTAAAATGATAACAATTTTTATCAAACCTATTTTTGCTCCCTAGTCAAGATTATAACAAGAAAAACAAAATTTTCTTTTCTTTCTTTGTTGTTTTTTGCATTTTGGTTTGTTTTGTCTTTCTTTGAACCAAACATGTTCACATTTAATATATATGTATGACATATTCACCTTGCAAACTTTCACTATAATAAATTAATAAGGATGAATATGAATATTCACATAGTACTTCACATACATCACCATGAAATATTAATCTCACAATTATAAATACTTGATATCTCATATTTGTTAATCTACAATCATGTGTCATAATTTATCATGTGATGAAGTATAAGATCATTTATTTCTATTATATTTAAGTTTTAAAATAATCATATAAAATTATCATGTAAAATTAAATATCTATTAATTCAATCAATGAATACAATTTGAATTGATACTAGTGATTTCAAAATTTGTTTTGTGTGTTTTAGTTCATGATCATTATGTGAATGCATTATGTATTGTGTTTGCATATATCTCATTTGTATCTAGACTCTAGAATCAATCTTGTACTTCTCAAAACAAATTAATAGATTAATCACTGCATTCTAGGTCTATGATAAATTAGTTTAAAACTCTATTTTGAATACATGAAACTCTTTCACCTAATCAATTATATTGAACTTTATCATAAATGACATAACATTGCACTTTGTCATCCAAACTCACCATTTTAGCATCAAAATAAAAAATCAAATAATAAATGACAAGGAAAACTCCATCAAACACTACTCACCCTCCTAATAAGTCTTAATTAGTATTCTGGGGTTTAGCACCTTGGAGAGAATTATAAAGTATCTTGTGCAAACAAATTCTTATTACACCACTTATACTTCTCTTTAGTACACCAGATCACAAAAATAATATTAAAAAATAATGTTACGTGATCCACTAAGCACTACTTCACTCCCTGATATATATTAATGAGAATTGTGTGTGCGAAGCACTTTCGTAGTTGTACTATTTTGCATTAAAATTAGTGGAAGTAAATTTTACTTTGCATATTGATGATATTGTGTACATTACACTATGCATTACATGTGTCTTGATTATTTCCTATGTATACTTTATCAAATCATATATTGTACACATTATTATCTTCCATAAACATTCCACTCATGAGAATTGGACACTTAAGTACAAATACATAAATTTCTACATAAATGAGTAAATGTGCTTGATAACTAAGCATGAACACTACAATGTTTGTTAAAGCTTGAATTGCAAATCATTTCACATTGTATTTTCTTAATCTCTTCATTGATATATCGTTCATGCTTGGCTAAATTAAAACATCAAAAACATAATGCCCATCTTTCTACAAATATCAAAATGTTTACAAAAGAACAAAATCTCTTGGTTTATAAATGATAATCCTTATACTTTGACTTTTATTGCAAAATCATTCTCTTTCTATGAACTATAATGATAATCTTTGATGTTCATCTTAAGCTACAAGCCCTAATCACTTGTGATATTTTATGAGAACATATTGATACCATTACATTATAATCTTCATGATTACTCGTTAGAACTTTCATGCTTTATGATATCAAATGATATACTTGATTTTCATGCCTATGTTTGCTCCAATATTTACATGATCATTTACATATGCATTCTCTCTACATTCACGAATTAAATTTTTTATTTTTCAATCATGCTTGCAATACATTCAATGACATATCTTGTGCAAAACTCAAACATCTTCTTATCAAGACTATAACTCCTTATATTTTGTGCTATTATTTTTAAAAGATGGTTTCTTTTAAAAAATGCTTGATCTATTTTTCAATGTCTTTATCTCTTATGCTCAATCATGATTACTTTATAAATCCAACAAGTAGTATCCAACAAGTTGAATGTGGCATCTTATTAATTTCATCTCTACGTATGGTTCACTAACACTTCTTGCATACACTCACCCCTACCATATTTCGATAATCCCAAAAGGGGGAGAATTTATTGAAAAAAAACTAATACTTTAGGGGGAGTATAATATAACACCATAATGTGTAAAGAAATCATCTATGTAGGGGGAGCATTCATATAAGGATTGCATACACTTTTTTGTGCTCAATCATAACTTTTTTGTGCTCAATCATGACTATCTTCAAAACAAGTGGGCCTTTATTCATTTAGGGGAATAATTCATCTCATGACTATACTCACCTCTACCCTCTTTTGATTACAACAAAAGGGGGAGAAGAAATTGAGAAATCTAGTGGAGTCGATATCTATGGGGAGTAAATTGTATACGCGAACACATTTGTAGGGAAGAGCACATATGAAGATGACACATTCATATAGAGGGAGTTATATTTTGTGTACTTGAATCACTACATACCTTCTTTTCATGCATATCCTTACCGCACTTATCAATAAACACAACTGTTGGATCTGGTGGCCAACCTTAGAGGGGGGGGGGGGGGGGGGGGGGAATAAGGTTTTAACAAAATACTGGAGATTTAAAACAATTATCCGACAAAATGCTCTTTCTGGAACTAACGCGGGGCGGTAGTGCTACCGCCGGCGGTATCAACAGAAAGCATTTTCACGCTCTACTAAAGATCATTTCAGTACAGGCAAGACACACACTTCACAGATATAAGGAATTATAAATCACGAACATAAAAATGATTTCATTGGACGTTTAACTAATGATTACAAGTACAAAATTAGATCTCCATGACACCGGAGATCGTAAGCGAAGATTAGAAAACTCTTTTGTTTTCTATACCGACCCTCCCCCTAAGGATCGGTTGGCTCTCTCCCTTCTTCCCGAAGGTCTTTGAGCAAGCTCTTTCCCTTCCCACTGTAACACCCTCCCTGTTACATAGAATATAGCAGTAGGTCCGGCCGGGACCCCACGCCATATTAAACGAACAAAAGAGCGCGTTACTAAATTAACATTAAACAGTTAATAACTTAACCATCTCAGCACACAGAGTCACACAACAGAAGCATTTAATTTCATTTAGAACTAGTTTATACAATGTCCACCATAGCTATTAGGAATGAAATACATCAACTTCGTTACAAGTTTGTTTATACAATAAAGGTGGCTTCCAAACATCGGCACGCAGGCCGACCACACATGAAAAACTGTAAACAAAAGCTTTGGCCTTCGAGGGCCAGTACAGCATAGCAGCAGGGGCTTTAGCCCACTATTTCCAGCTAGTCTCGCCAGGACCTGTACAAACAAATCCACCAAGCGGTGGGAAACAAGTAACCGGTCAGCTTTAGCTGACCCAGATTTATAACGACCACACCCCATGCTCGGGGCGGCGGTGCTCCTTCCCTGCAGGCAAGCAATAGCAGTACATATATCACAGGTGCGTCTAAGCACCGCATAAAAGCATTCATTTTCATTGAGAGCGATGCATTAATCGACAAGTACTTTCTTCAACTCGGATTTAGGCTTACACGCATTGTGCACTCACGACACGCAATCAACAAGTCCTTTTTCAACTCGGATTCTCACTATGAGCTGACTCTCATCAAGGATGGCTGGCCTTGATGAGTCTAGTCCCAAACGGCGTATCGTGATCCGAGGTTGCAATCCTCTTCACCTGATAGCTAGGGGGGAGGGTTCGGTTCCGCCAGATTCCCGCGCTCATAAATGTCATTATCCAACTATGCCTGACACGGGTTTGGCTTCCCCTTGCCCGCTCTTGACCCGTAAGGTCACTGAAGCAAGGTACGTGGTCCTTTAGCTTCTGCTGCTCCACCTAGTTCATGCACATAGGCTTCACAGGCTTCACACAGCTCACTGGGATCTACCGCCGGCATTAGCACTAACGCCCGGCGTTAGTGACAGAACTCAGTTCTGCTACTCTTTTCCAGGTATTTTCTGGGAAACACCTCCAGATCTCTTTTGCAGTATGAAACAGTACAAAACACCCGAAAAACACAGCATAGATCACGGAGTCTTCTCCGGAGTGCAATAGCATATCAACATCACCAATCCAGACCAACCTGTCTAGATGGGCTTCACACAGCATGCCTATGCCCGTACTTCAATTCCAGGCTCTATATGCAATTTCTACGGGGATAACATCGACCCGTCGGAAGAAATCTATCCACTTGCTAGTGGAAATCTGCCTACTACTATGCAAATCAAAGGACGGACTTATCCAAAGATGAGGGAGGAGAATCGTTACCCTCGGCGCTCGTTTCAGTGCCATAGATCTGAGAGGAACTCGGCTGGACTCTTTTGAAACAGCTTCCTCTCCACGAGATCGACGATGACAAACACGCAAGCAATCTCCCCCATGGATTTGCTCTCAACACAAGCAAAAGGCTAGCCCAAACAGACCTCCTTCCTTTAGAATCCCAAGTTTCTGCCTTTGGAACGGGCTTAGAATCAGAAAATGAGAAGGGAAATTGAATTTGGCTGCCTTTTATATTTTCCTAGCTAACGCCGGCGTTAGCACTTAACGTCGGGCGTTAGCCCCTAAGGCGGTGGCTGAGCTTTTCCACAGCCGCTTAAAGCCCGACGACGTTCGACGATCGGCGTTCGACGAACAGCCTGGAGTTCGTCGAACGTCGTTCGACGAACACTCTGCAGCCTGCGTTCGACGAACGGCCACTTCGAGCAAGATTTTTGTATTAGTCTCGTAGAATACGTCAATTTTGCTAAAGTAGAATTTGTTCAGAAGTTAGGTTAATTTATCGAGCATAGATTCGTCGTATAGATACGTGTAAATTCGCCGAGTATTCGAAGTAGATTCGTCGATTCATTTCGACGAATTCGCCGAAATAGATTTAGACCTCCGTGTGATAGATAAGTCGATTCTCCAAAATCCGTCGAATGAGGAGTCCTTGGCATTCATCGAGTTTACCTTGGTTTCGTCGAGTGCTTTCGACGAGCTTGTTGTGAAGGTGGTTTTCCTGGGAGTTTTTCTCCGGGTTTTTCTGCGGTGTCTGTTTTGGTCAGGATGTTATGGGTCTCTATTCCTAGTGGTTTGTTTTGGACTGTGGGTGGACGAAGTGGCCACAACCAGTGCCTGTGGTTTTTTTTTTCCGTGGACGTGTAGATTGTTGGTTGGTGGGCTGTAACCACCGCCACAGTGCTTTTGTGCCTTGGATATTTGGGTCTGATGGTTGGTTGGAAATAATGCCCCTGCCTCAGTACTGTTTTATGGCTGGGATAGGAATCCACTTCTTGGTCAATTCAACACTTTCCCCTTTGGATGTTGTTGTAATACAACTTTAACCGCACCTTGTGCCAGTCATTCCTTCCCTTTTTAAATGTTAATACTTCTTATTAGATTTGCTGATGTCCGCATCTATTTTTGATTGGGTTGGTAACCCTCTTTCGTTGAGTTTCCTCTTACTCTTGATTTTTTTATGCCTTTGTGCTGATGCATTCTCTTCTTTTGAATGCCTCTGGTTCGGACCAGTTGCAGGTGGAGCTGACCGAGTTCTGTTTCTTCAGACTTGTTGCGGTTGTTTTCTTACTCTCGCTTGAGAGGTAGATTGTTGTTTTCTTTTCAGACTTATTAGGGTTATGGGTTCGTGTCAGTCTGTTGACGCCCATAGCCTCAGTTCTTTTATGTTGGACTTGTTCTTTGTATTTTTATGCTACTATCGTTGTTTGCTATTTATGCAATTGCTCTTTGGGAAAGTTTTATGTTGGGATGCATGGTAGTTACTTTTTATACAAAACTGCATAATTCTACATACATGACATCTCTTTTAAAACTGCCATCCTTCTATTTTGAAACTCGTAAGAGAATTCTTTTTACTTATACTAAATATAGAAATTTCATATCATTAGAAGGTTGGTTAGTTCATCACACTCATATAGGGTGAATTAAAGTAAATTATGTAATTCCGCTGCGTAAATCTATGCGTTCTTATTTATGGACTAGATGATCCATTAAAACCGAGGGACACGATATTTGAAACCTTAAACTTAAATTATGTTATAAAACATAAAGTTCATGACTTCCTAAAGAAAAGTGTGAAGTTAGAACTGCCTGAGCGTCTGCAGTTGTCCCCTGCATGACGTGGCATCATTACGCGTATTTTCTTTTACTCTGACGTATTATTTAAATACGGAGAAAATGCGGGTTGTGACAGTTGGTATCAGAGCCAGGTTTGTTTGACAAATTGGTCGAACGACTTTTTCTGATCAGGTGTTAATTGTCTTGTCTCATTGCATACACACACCGAAGTGTCATCCGTACATCTTGGCTGAAGCATGAACACTACACTCATAGCATGACAAGAAGTATACGAGGCATATTATGTAGTATGGGATGCATAATATGTGTTTGTATATGGATCCACCATAGGTGGCAACATGTGACGGTTATTCGAGCAAGATTTTTGTATTAGTCTCGTAGAATACGTCAATTTTGCTAAAGTAGAATTTGTTCAGAAGTTAGGTTAATTTATCGAGCATAGATTCGTCGTATAGATACGTGTAAATTCGCCGAGTATTCGAAGTAGATTCGTCGATTCATTTCGACGAATTCGCCGAAATAGATTTAGACCTCCGTGTGATAGATAAGTCGATTCTCCAAAATCCGTCGAATGAGGAGTCCTTGGCATTCGTCGAGTTTACCTTGGTTTCGTCGAGTGCTTTCGACGAGCTTGTTGTGAAGGTGGTTTTCCTGGGAGTTTTTCTCCGGGTTTTTCTGCGGTGTCTGTTTTGGTCAGGATGTTATGGGTCTCTATTCCTAGTGGTTTGTTTTGGACTGTGGGTGGACGAAGTGGCCACAACCAGTGCCTGTGGTTTTTTTTTTCCGTGGACGTGTAGATTGTTGGTTGGTGGGCTGTAACCACCGCCACAGTGCTTTTGTGCCTTGGATATTTGGGTCTGATGGTTGGTTGGAAATAATGCCCCTGCCTCAGTACTGTTTTATGGCTGGGATAGGAATCCACTTCTTGGTCAATTCAACACTTTCCCCTTTGGATGTTGTTGTAATACAACTTTAACCGCACCTTGTGCCAGTCATTCCTTCCCTTTTTAAATGTTAATACTTCTTATTAGATTTGCTGATGTCCGCATCTATTTTTGATTGGGTTGGTAACCCTCTTTCGTTGAGTTTCCTCTTACTCTTGATTTTTTTATGCCTTTGTGCTGATGCATTCTCTTCTTTTGAATGCCTCTGGTTCGGACCAGTTGCAGGTGGAGCTGACCGAGTTCTGTTTCTTCAGACTTGTTGCGGTTGTTTTCTTACTCTCGCTTGAGAGGTAGATTGTTGTTTTCTTTTCAGACTTGTTAGGGTTATGGGTTCGTGTCAGTCTGTTGACGCCCATAGCCTCAGTTCTTTTATGTTGGACTTGTTCTTTGTATTTTTATGCTACTATCGTTGTTTGCTATTTATGCAATTGCTCTTTGGGAAAGTTTTATGTTGGGATGCATGGTAGTTACTTTTTATACAAAACTGCATAATTCTACATACATGACATCTCTTTTAAAACTGCCATCCTTCTATTTTGAAACTCGTAAGAGAATTCTTTTTACTTATACTAAATATAGAAATTTCATATCATTAGAAGGTTGGTTAGTTCATCACACTCATATAGGGTGAATTAAAGTAAATTATGTAATTCCGCTGCGTAAATCTATGCGTTCTTATTTATGGACTAGATGATCCATTAAAACCGAGGGACACGATATTTGAAACCTTAAACTTAAATTATGTTATAAAACATAAAGTTCATGACTTCCTAAAGAAAAGTGTGAAGTTAGAACTGCCTGAGCGTCTGCAGTTGTCCCCTGCATGACGTGGCATCATTACGCGTATTTTCTTTTACTCTGACGTATTATTTAAATACGGAGAAAATGCGGGTTGTGACAGTTGGTATCAGAGCCAGGTTTGTTTGACAAATTGGTCGAACGACTTTTTCTGATCAGGTGTTAATTGTCTTGTCTCATTGCATACACACACCGAAGTGTCATCCGTACATCTTGGCTGAAGCATGAACACTACACTCATAGCATGACAAGAAGTATACGGGGCATATTATGTAGTATGGGATGCATAATATGTGTTTGTATATGGATCCACCATAGGTGGCAACATGTGACGGTTATGTAGTATGGGATGCATAACCATCATCACATGGGTGCCCATTAGCACGTTTTTTCTTTTCGTTGCATGCGATATTATGTATTATGGGGTGCATAATATTTCATGCGTACGCCGCTCATAACATGCATTACGGCTTTTCTTAGAATGCATAACACACCATACATATCATAACATCGCATAAAGCACCCGTGCCAAGCTAAAGATTTACATGATGACACTCGTACACACATGATTTGAAAAGAAGGCTTAAACATTCATACATCCATGTGACATGCACAAGAGTCAAGGGATGGTAGTATATCATCCTAAGTTAAAGCATAACATCATTTGTATAAAATCCCAGAGCAAGGTAGTAGCTAGAGCAAGTGTCTTTTCCTGTTTTGGTTCGAGCTAAGTTGAGTAGTTCCAGTTCCAAGATAGGGTTTTGATGAACCGTTGTTCGTATTTATAGATATGTCACGGAGGCGTGTTGCGATGAGGTTGACCCCCAATCTGAGGGTGGGTCTTCAGGGGCTCAGAGTGAAGCCATGATCGAGAGTCTGCGACAAAGTAATGAGGCCCTGTCCAGACAATTAATCGCGATGCAATCGCAGATCCAGACGTTGTTGACTGCAGCCGCTGTGCAGCAGCCTGTGGTGCAGGACCCTGTAGTGGGTCAGACTGTGCCTGTTCCTCCCGCTCCTTTGGTGCCTCCAGTTCTGCTGCCACCAGAGATGAACTTTATATCGCATTTCCAGCGATTAGGACCCCCTACGTTTGACGGAAGAGCTGATTTCATGGCATTGGATGACTGGCTAGTTGCCATTGAGGAGATGTTTTCATATTCAGGAATCTCTGCAGACCAAAAGGTGATGGTCGCCGCTTACCAGCTGAAGGGACTTGCTAAGAGCTGGTGGATCAGGGAGAGGGAAAGTCTTGTAGACGGATGTTCGTGGGAGTCGTTTAAGGCAATGGTGTTAAAGAAGTTTCTGCCTCGGTCGAGCAAGACCGTCTGATGAATAATTTTCTGCACTTGAAGCAAAGGCAACTCACGGTTAGCGAGTATGAGGTTGAATTCAGTAAGCTGAGTAGGTTTGCTCTAGATTTAGTCGCTTCAGAGTCAGGAAAAGTGAAACGTTTTCTCGGAGGACTTCGTAGCGACGTTCAACAATTGGCTAGCGCATACAGATCTGAAATCTATGTTGAAGTAGTAGAAGCCGCGCTAAAAGTTGAGGCCATCGACAACGCCAAGAACAGAGGCGCGTCAATGAGGAAGGATAAGAGAAAGGTCGAAGAGGGGGAAAGCCCCAAGGTATCTGACCTTGCTCCAAAGAAAAGGAGTGGCGAAGGTTGCAGTTTCTGTGGTCGCCCTGACCATCCATTCGAAAAATGTTTCAAGAGGTTGGGAGCTAAGAAGCAGCAGCAAGTGTCAGCAATACAGAGCGCTCCCAGAGAAGATCTGACATGTACCTTCTGTAAGCGAAATGGGCATGACGTTGCCCATTGTTGGTCGAAGGATAAGGTGTGTTTTCAGTGTGGACAGAAGGGGCACGTTAAGACTAGATGCCCGCATTTCCAGACTACTCTACAGCCAGTGCCACTTCAGGCTTTGCCGCCGCCGCAGCATCAGGATAGAGGAAACAACAAGTTGAATGTGATGACTAGGGAGGAAGCGCATAATTCCACCCAAGTAATTTCAGGTTAGACCTTAATTTAACTCTTAGTCTCTATCTTTAGTCTCGTTTTCCGTTCGGCTAGTTATTTATTCGATTTTATAGGAGAATTTAAGGTAAAGAACCATTGGGTGCACGTCCTCTTTGATTCTGGTGCTACCCACTCGTTCATGGCTAGGACTTTTGTAGAGCGTCATCGTTTGATCCTCGATCAGCTTGGCGATGCGTTTCGCGTTAAGTTTCCTTCTGGCGACTCCGTGGTGTCAAACCAGGGTATCCAGAATTGCCCTATCCTTCTAGGTGACTTCTTAGCTTTTGCCGATTTAACGGTGCTAGACCTGGAAGATTTCGACGTAATTTTGGGCATGGACTAGTTGTCCAGATATGATGCGGTTATCCAATGCAAGGTTAAACTTTTGGACTTCAAGATGGACAACGGTCAACCCATGAGTGTGTATGGCTTTCCGCGTCAGGATTTCCCCGATTATTTCTGCGGTATGTGCTCGGAAACTCTTAGACTCCGATTGTTTTGCTTACTTTGTTTTTGTGTTAGAAACTGTTAGCGGTTTTTCGTGTATCGAGGATGTTCCCGTTGTGCAAGAGTTTCCTGATGTTTTCTATGTTAGCCTTCCTGGTCTTCCTCCTGAGAGAGATGTGAAGTTTGTTATTGATCTTGAACCCGGTACTCGTCCTTTTGCTAAGGCACTGTACCGTTTGGCCCCGCGTAAGCTGGAAGAGTTGCATACCCAGTTAGATGAATTATTGTAGTGTGGATTCATTAGGCCGAGTTCTTCGCCCTGGGGTGCTCCAGTGTTGTTTGTGAAAAAGAAAGATGGTTCTTTGAGGTTATGCATAGATTATAGGGAATTGAATAAGGTAACCATCAAGAACAGGTATCCGTTGCCGCAAATAGATGATTTATTTGATCGATTGCGTGGTAGTTCGGTGTTTTCAAAGATTGATCTTCGTTCAGGTTACCATCAGTTGAGGATCCGTAAGTCGGACATCCCTCGGACTGCCTTTCGTTCCCGTTTTGGTCATTTTTGAGTTTCTGGTGATGTCATTTGGTTTGACTAATGCACCCTCTGTGTTTATGGATATGATGAATCGGGTGTTCAAAGACTTCTTAGACCATTTCGTAGTAGTTTATATCAATGGTGTGTTGGTGTATTCAAGAAGTGCTGAGGAGCATGCTACGCATGTGCGCTTAGTATTGTCTACTCTAAGAGAGCACAAGTTGTATGCGAAATTGAGTAAGTGCGAATTCTGGCTTTCGCAAGTGTCTTTCCTGGGTCATGTGGTAAGCAAGGATGGAATTTCTGTAGACCCAGCAAAGATTTCTGCTGTTTTGGATTGGTAGACGCCTACAACGCCTAAGGAGATTAGGAGTTTCTTAGAGTTGGCAGGTTATTATAGAAGATTTGTGCAAAGATTTTCGGTGCTGTCGGCACCTCTGGCTAAGCTTACCCAGAGGAATGCAGCTTTTGTTTGGAGCGATTCCTGTGAAGGAGCCTTTCAAGAATTAAGGAAGCGTTGTGTAGTGCTCCTGTTTTGACTTTACCGACCGAGGGAGTAGAGTATGTCGTTTATGCGGACGCATCTCATGTTGGTCTGGTTGTGTTTTGATGCAAGAAGGAAAAGTGATCGCGTATGGATCAAGACAACTGAAAATTCATTAAAAGAATTAACCTGCGCATGACTTAGAGTTTGCGGCAGTGATTTATGTCTTAAAGCTTTGGAGATATCTTCTTTATGGAGTGTCGTGCAAGATTTTCATGGATCATAAGACTTTGAAGTATGTCTTTACCCAGAAAGTATCAGATTTTGGAAGATATAATCAGATGTTACATTATGGATCATGGTGGGGCTTGGGATAAGCGTCTTGGACTGATTGGATTTGCATATAACAACAGTTATCAGGAGAGCATATTCGTATTCTAGAGACTCAGGACCGAGTGTTGCGGAAGAAGACGATTCCGATGGTCAAAGTACTTTGGCGAAACCAAGATGTCGAGAGCGCGACTTGGGAACTGGAATCTGTTATGAGGACATCTCATCCTAATCTTTTCTCCTAATCCTCTTCGGTAAGTGTTTTCATCCGTTAGTTTTAAATTACTTGTCTTTGTTTTCGATTTATTTGTTAAAGTTTCGGGATGAAACTTCTTTTTAGGGGGAGTGACTGTAACGCCCCTGATTTTTTGGCTATTAATCTATTTATATTGATGACGTTATTATGACGTTGGGCGTTATTTTAACGCGGAGTTAGCAGAGCGCCGTCGTTTGTGCGTTTTTGTATCTGTTGGGTCGTGTCGACCGAATTTTGAAACTACCCGGAATTTGAAAATTTTACGTTAGGAAATTAGGTTATTTAATTTTAGAAATAATTGTTAAAGTTTCGTGGCGCTCCGAGCAAATTTGAAGCCTCGGTGAATTTTCAAGTTTTGTATATTTTAACGCCGCCGTAAACTTCGGAAATTTATATCTCGAGAATGGTACGTCGGATTTTGATTCCAACTTCGCCGTTGGATTCGTAGCGCCGCCGTTCACCTTTGGTGCGAGTTTCGTCTACTTCGGCGTTCGTTTAGTTTTG
Organism: Dactylorhiza incarnata; assembly: GCA_033032865.1. Classification (NCBI taxonomy): domain Eukaryota; kingdom Viridiplantae; phylum Streptophyta; class Magnoliopsida; order Asparagales; family Orchidaceae; genus Dactylorhiza; species Dactylorhiza incarnata. The sequence goes on from JAWHQI010000028.1 coordinate 15,505,220, forward strand.
ATAATAATAAAATAATATTGCATTTACTATTATAAATTAAAACTAATAACCGTAATATATAAGAAAAGAAAAATTTTCAGGAGGCATCCTAATCCATTCTCGAGAAATCTCATCCTCCCATGAATTATATATATTTGTAAGTTTAAAATACTTCCCGTGAAATCTACTTCCCGAGAGATTTCATCTCCCGTGAATCATATCCCTTCCTCCTGATTAAGATTAATTTTATTATTATTAGTATTATTATGATTATGATTATTATCATTATTATTATTATTATTATTATTCTGATTATATCTTTTATATATATTAATATATATATATACGTATGATCTCTTCAATCCCAAGAACCGAACCCTATTCATCTTCTTCCCGGACCTTTTGCGAAACGAGAGCGGAGCGTCCTTCCGTGAGCCTTCAGATCGTCGCCACCGGAGCTCGAAATCTTCGCCGGAGTATAGATTTGGAAAGCTCTCGCTGAGCTCTTCGCGTGTGCGGTAAGTATTTTGAGTTTAGTGAATTTTTAAGGTTAGAGCCGGTAGCCCTAACCCTCATTTTCGTTCCAAAAGTTTCAGAAATTCTTCCTCGAGGTTTTCTAGCGGCCGATCTGCGACGAGGAGTTGTTCGGAGAACGTTTCCGGTGAAAACTAGGCAAGTGGTGGACTAAACCCTCTTGCGCGTTCTTTCTTCCCCTTTACTGTTTAATCCCTTTGTTTTTTTTTCTCCTCCTAGAGAAATGTCATGTAATGTGTTCAGTTATTCGAGCAAGATTTTTGTATTAGTCTCGTAGAATACGTCAATTTTGTTAAAGTAGAATTTGTTCAGAAGTTAGGTTAATTTATCGAGCATAGATTCGTCGTATAGATACGTGTAAATTCGCCGAGTATTCGAAGTAGATTCGTCGATTCATTTCGACGAATTCGCCGAAATAGATTTAGACCTCCGTGTGATAGATAAGTCGATTCTCCGAAATCCGTCGAATGAGGAGTCCTTGGCATTCGTCGAGTTTACCTTGGTTTCGTCGAGTGCTTTCGACGAGCTTGTTGTGAAGGTGGTTTTCCTGGGAGTTTTTCTCCGGGTTTTTCTGCGGTGTCTGTGTTTGGTCAGGATGTTATGGGTCTCTATTCCCAGTGGTTTGTTTTGGACTGTGGGTGGACGAAGTGGCCACCACTAGTGCCTGTGGTTTTTTTTCCGTGGACATGTAGATTGTTGGTTGGTGGGCTGTAACCACCGCCACAGTGCTTTTGTGCCTTGGATATTTGGGTCTGATGGTTGGTTGGATATAATGCCTCCGCCTCAGTACTGTTTTATGGCTGGGATAGGAATCCACTTCTTGGTCAATTCAACACTTTCCCCTTTGGATGTTGTTGTAATACAACTTTAACCGCACCTTGTGCCAGTCATTCCTTCCCTTTTAAATGCTAATACTTCTTATTAGATTTGCTGATGTCCGCATCTATTTTTGATTGGGTTGGTAAACCTCTTTCGTTGAGTTTTCTCTTACTCTTGATTTTTTTGTGCCTTTGTGCTGAGGCATTCTCTTCTTTTGAATGCCTCAGGTTCGGACCAGTAGCAGGTGGAGCTGACCGAGTTCTGTTTCTTCAGACTTGTTGCGGTTGTTTTCTTACTCTCGCTTGAGAGGTAGATTGTTGTTTTCTTTTCAGACTTGTTAGGGTTATGGGTTCGTGTCAGTCTGTTGACGCCCATAGCCTCAGTTGTTTTATGTTGGACTTGTTCTTTGTATTTTTATGCTACTATCGTTGTTTGCTATTTATGCAATTGCTCTTTGGGAAAGTTTTATGTTGGGATGCATGGTAGTTACTTTTTATACAAAACTGCATAATTCTACATACATGACATCTCTTTTAAAACTGCCATCCTTCTATTTTGAAACTCGTAAGAGAATTCTTTTTACTTATACTAAATATAGAAATTTCATATCATTAGAAGGTTGGTTAGTTCATCATGCTCATATAGGGTGAATTAAAGTAAATTATGTAATTCCGCTGCGTAAATCTATGCGTTCTTATTTATGGACTAGATGATCCATTAAAACCGAGGGACACGATATTTGAAACCTTAAACTTAAATTATGTTATAAAACATAAAGTTCATGACTTCCTAAAGAAAAGTGTGAAGTTAGAACTGCCTGAGCGTCTGCAGTTGTCCCCTGCATGACGTGGCATCATGACGCGTATTTTCTTTTACTCTGACGTATTATTTAAATACGGAGAAAATGCGGGTTGTGACAGCCCGCTACGGTTCTTTCCATCCGCTTGAACTCCACCAAAGAGATCCGGAAGGGTAGCAATCCTTCCAACCCATAGCAAGCTTCTCCAAGCTTCTTTTTGAGTGCTCAGTTGGATTGTCTGCGGAGCTATAGCACCGAAATGAGCTTCGAGGGTATTGACTCTCCTTCTAAATCTTTTGACATGTTAGTCTTCTGATTAGCATATTATTGGGAAGACTTACACTAATTAGTGGATTGGTTCTTCCGGTGGGTTGATATCGATATCCCCACAGAAATTGCATATAGAGTCCGGAATCGAAGTACGGACATATGCATGCTGTGTGAAGCCCATCTGGACAAGTTGGTCCGGATTAGTGATGATTATTGCTTATTGCATGCCAGAAAAAAACTTTGTAAAGCTATGTGTTGGATCTGTAGGCGCCCTTAGAGGGGGGTGAATAAGGGTTTTAAAAACTTATGTAATATTTTGAAATACTTGAAATAATAAGAGATCAAAATAGTGCAAAACCAAAACAAATCAAGTGAAATAAAATAGAGACATGATTTTATTAATATGAAATATAAGATTACAAAACTTGACTTCTTATAACGCTAGAAATCGAAGGCGAATAGTAAAAAGACTTTTTTTTGTTTTCTATCCCGACTCGTATCCCCACGAACTGGTGGCATTAGCCTATCCTTCCCCGGATCCGGCCTCAAGCTGCTCTAGTGAATCCTTCCCCGGATATGGCCTCGAGCACCCCCTAGACCAAACTTAGATGTAGTCGCCAACATGAGGCGAATTCCTCCCTAAGTCCTACCCAGGCCTAGTCGCCAACACGAGGCAAATTTACTACTCGATTACAATAAAAAGAGATGAAAATAACAACAACAATATTAAAACTCCCTCTTGAAGAACTTCTGAAGTTGGAGACGGAAGACCGCTCTAGAATAAGCTTGATTGAAGCGATTGTTGGTCAGATGCGGCGTGAAGAAATCCACATTCAGAAACTCACGGAACTTTGGGTGGGAGATCAATTCTTGGCATAATAAGGCTCTTGAATTTTGGCACTCAACCTCTCTTAAACTTGTGTCTTGAAAATGAGAGAAGAGGGCTCCATATAAAGGAGAGAGAGCTAGTGCATGTGTTATCGCTACTATCGGTGCTATCCTGAATTAGGAAATAATCTCCGGCGTATCTTCATTCCAAGGAAACCCTGCCGCAATTCCTCTTGTGTGTCGAGATAGCGCATGCGCTACCCGCTAGAGCCTGCGCTGGCGCCTTCTAAAATGTCTCCCAAAATTGCTCTAATTAGCGATAGCGCTTGCGCTAGTGGCTACCGCCGTCTCTAGTGGGCATGCTGGAATTTTGGCGTCAAACTTGGGGGCAACCTTCTTATGTTATCCTTGAGTCATGTGGCATTGTTTCCTGCACACTTAAACACACACGATCAAATACATATAGGATTTGTTATTCTCAAACCTAGGAGATGCGGAAGACCATGTTCCAACAAACTCTCCCTTTTGATAATAACAAATCAATTAATGATAAATCAGAGCATTAATACATAAAGCATGATGAAACCTACTTGTGTGTGTGTGTGTGTGAGTGATGACTTGGGATAATTGCTGATTTTGGTATTTAGAATTGCTCCCCCTAAATGCATGCTCCCCTTATATGTAGACTATCTTCTTAATCATTAACCGTGTTAGTTTTCCCATTTGATATCATTTTTATTTATCACGTTAGTTCTCCCCCTTTTGTTATTCGCAAATGTGGGTTAAGGTAACAAGAGACATGGAAAGAGATTTTTTGATAAAAGATAAGGCATAATCGAGCTTTTAGTGGAAATGAAATGATAAGGAGTGTTTAAAATAAAAATTTTCATAGAAATAAATCCGAGTTCTTAGCATAAAATTGATATGCGTGTTAGAACAACCAATATATATTTTACCAAGCAAGTGTACCACTTGTTGAAGAAAAGGAATTTTGAGATTCAAGTGATGATACACACAAAAGAAAAGACTTTAAATAAGCATGAAAGCGCAAGGTAAAAAATTATATGGTAATGATGCGGAAGACTTATAGAAATACAAGAAACATCTTTTTGTAATCATGACTATTCATATGGAGAAATATGAGGTAAATTCCAAAATGAGAAGATGTTTTTGTAAATCATTTTTCTTTTAAAATCTTTAAAGATTACAGTAAATTTACTAAGCGTGAAAGAAAGATATCAAAAAGAGACTATTACAATGTTATTTTAATTCACAAATTCAAGACATACCAAATATTGTAGAGATCATGCGAGGATATCTAGTGCATTTTATATATAAAGAGAGTATTGAATTAGCATTAGGATCCAATACTCATGAGAAGAAGTGTTATGAAAGATAATGATGTGCACATAAGGGTATTTTGAAGAGATTAAACAAATAATTTAATCAACAATACAAGACATATGTGGAGTAAAGTGCACAATAAAATACAAATAATTTTACTTTCCCACACTTCAATGCACAAAAAAATGTACAACTACCAAGGTGCTTTGCACACACAATGCTCATTAAGACTTATCAGTGTGCAAAGTAGTGCTTGGGGAATCACATACTTTATTTTTTTCATATTGACTTTTTTGTGATCCGTTGTACTTAAGAATAAGTGGTGTAAAGAAAAGAACTAAGGTTTGCACAAGACACTTTACTATTTTTTCCAAGGTGCTCAACCTCACAATGCTTATTAAGTCTTATCAGCAGGTTCAAGTAGTTCTTGGTGGAGTTATCTTTGTCAATTTATTTGATGATTTTTTTGTTTTGTACAAAGATCTCTGAATACACTTGTTTTGCAAACCAATGTAATTTGAAAGCACAACCACTTTTCTGAATTTTAAAAAGTGCAAATAAATGTAGTGTAGGTACGATACTTGTGCAATTTTAATTCATTGTACAATTATAATACACAAGCAAGCATTCTTGGATTAAAAGCACATGTAGACTGTGCCAAAATAAGTGAGTGAAGAAAGATCATTATCAATCATAAACCATTTACTCATACTTAGAGGCATGCTAAGCTTGATTTTACACAACACTGTTGGACATGTGTGTCACATCCCTTTGTTTGAGAATAACAAATCCCATATTGTATTTGATATTGCTTATAGTGTGTTTATAGTGTGCATGAACTATAGGTGCAATAATCCACAGGTAGAAGGCAACTGAATTCAAAAATCTGGAAGAATGCACTACCGCCAGCGCTAGCGCTACCGCCAGGCGCTAGCTCAGGTTTCGTTCGACAAAAATTTCGTTCGACGAATTTCATTCGACGAAAGTTTGTTCTGCCACGTAGCTGACGGTTTTCGCAACCGCTCCACACGAACGCTACCACCAGCGCTAGTGCTACCGCCTGGCGCTATCTCAAATTTGTGCACAGCGCCACGCCACCGACGGTTTCGCAATCGCTCCACACGAACGCTACCGCAGGCGCTATCTCTAAGGTCTATAAAATGATGGGCTCTCTCTCGTTTTTAGTTAGTGCTTCCAGAGAGATTACCTGTGCCATATTTCCAGAGCTGCTACTCTGGCGAAAGTTCATCTCCCACTCAAATTCAAAGAAGATTTCTGGAGAAGGAAGCCACCACGCTGCATCCGAAGAACGATCGCTTCAACCTCGCTTATGCTACAGCGATCCCTCATCCACAACTTCAGAGATCTCATATAGGGATTTTCATTATTGTTAATTTTATTTTCATTCCATATTCTTTTGTAATCATTTAGTTAATTCGCCTTGTGTTGGCGACTAGGCCTGGGTAGGACTTAGGGGGAAATTTGCCTTGTGTTGGCGACTAGTTCTAGGTGATTAGATCTATGGGGCTCGAGGCCATATCCGGGGAAGGATTGGCTAGAGCGGCTTGAGGCCTTATCCGGGGAAGGATAGGCTAAAGCCAACCGGTTTGTGGGGATACAAGTCGGTATAGAAAAGGAAAAATTGTATTACTTTATTCGCCTCCGATTTCAAGCGCTATTGAAATCAATTTTTGTAAACACCTTTTTTCATATAATATAATCATGTCTCTTTTGTGTTTACTTGATTTCTCTCATTTGGCATAATCTATAAAATTGCAAATTACTAATTGTTTCCTCCTTTAAGTTAAACTGATTATTTAATTCTAATTTACTCTAACAATTTAGCAAAAAATTATAAAGAATTTTTATTCCCTTATTCACCCCCCCCCTAAGGGCGCCGTAAGATCCAACAAGTGGTATCAGAGCCAGGTTATTCCAAATGGTTTAAAAACCAGGAATAATGGCGTCTTATGATCTCGCTTTTTCCGAGGGTCAGGGAATTAGTAGACCTCCACTATTTACTGGGTCAGATTATAATTATTGGAAAAATAGGATGCGTTGTTTTCTAATGACCCTAGATATTGAGGTTTGGAACATGGTAGAAGAAGAATACACTCCTCCTACATTTGTAGTTGGAGAGGTTATGTTAGAAAAACCCAAAGATAAATGGGATGATCGGGATAAACTCAAATGTAAAAATAACGCTAAGGCCATGAATGCTTTATTTTGTGTGTTAGATCAAAATGAATTTAATAGAATTTCTGCATGTACTACTGTTTATGAAATTTTGAATCATTTGGAAGTTACTCATGAAGGTACATCGCAGGTTAAAGATTCAAAGCTTTTCCAACTTGAGTCAGAATATGAAAAATTCCGGATGGATGAAAGTGAAGATGTTGATGCCATGTACACGCGCTTCACCAAGATCGTCAATGCCTCCAAAGCACTTGGAAAGACCTTCTCCAACGGCAATTTGGTCTGAAAGATCCTTCGTTCCCTTCCACCAAAATTCAACCCGAAGGTGACGGCCATTTCAGAATCGCACAATCTAAGGACGCTCCAAGTTGAGAGCCTCATTGGGAATCTCAAAACCCATGAGGTAGAACTCAAAATCCAATTTGATGAATACAACAAGGAGCCAAAGAAGAAGGCGTTGGCACTAAAATTAAAGAAAGAGTGCCAAGAGGATGAGGATGAAGATGAAGAAAGCCTTTTTGTGAAGAACTTCCGAAAATTCATGCGCAATCCGGAAAGGAGAAAAACCTTTCGAAAATATTTCCAAAAGGGTGAAAGCGACAATGAAGAAGAGATACCTCCACCAGAATGCTATCATTGTAGGAAGACGGGGCACATAAGGAGCCAATGCCCAAAATTCTTGAAGGAGAAAAAAGAGAAATGACACAAAGGGAAAGAAAAGAGGAAGGTGCTAAAGGCAAAGACATGGGATGACTCCTCTTCCTCCTCCTCCGAAGAATCAAGCGGGTCTTCATCAAGCGAAGATGAGGAAGCAAACGTGTGCCTCTTGGGACAATGAAACGACGGCGACGACACCAGTGTTCCTAGTGACACTGAGGTAACTCCTCCCACTTATGATGAATTGTTTAATGAATTCCTTGAAACTTGCAAAGCTTTTGATAAAAATATGAAAGATAGTATTTTATTAAATCGTGAAAATGAATCTCTTATTAAAGAAGATCAAAAGCTTTCCAAAAAGGTAATTATTTTAGAAAAGAGAAAGGTTTCTTGCCAAGAATGTGATCACTCCACTAAATTGGCAAAAGATATCGAAGAGTCACTTTCTAAAGCCCTCTCTCATGCCAAAACTCTTACAAAAGAGAAGGGGGAATTAGAAAGGAAATTAGAAGCCTCTCTTTTGCAAATCAAAAATAATAAAAAAGGTTTTGAAAATAGTTGTGTCATGCTTGTGAAAGAAAACTCTTCACTTAAAGCACAAGTTCATGATCTCACCATGACCATTAAAAAATTTGGAATAGGCCAAAAATCTCTGGAAATGATTTTAGGGAACTAGTGCCATGGTTCTGGAAAATTTGGGCTCGGATATCGAGGTAAGGGCTACCGCCCGACGCTAGCCACTAACGCCGGCACTAGCACCTCATACCAGAAACCTGGATTTTCTTTTTCAAAATGTTTTTCTTATGTAAATCCAACTTATTCCAGCAAGAAAATATTCCAGAAAAGGGTCTCAACCCCCTTTATTTCGTGTGCAAACTGTTATAGGTTAGGTCACACATCTAGTTCTTGCAGGAAAATAAAACAAAATGCTTTAAAACAAATCTGGGTACCTAAGGCTTCCACTTATTCTATGGGTGGTACCACTTGGGTATCCGAATCTTTACTCTCATCTTCTTTCTAGATGTGCAGGCAGGCTAAGGACAATGAAGACGTGTGGTACTTGGATTCAGGATGCTCCAAGCACATGACGGGCAATAAAGCAAAGTTCCTTAGCCTAGAAAAGAAGAAAGGAGGGATCATGACATTTGGTGATAACGGAAAAGGAAGGATCATGGGAATTAGTACAGTTGGTAACAAATCCTTTACTATATCTAATGTTCTTTATGTGAAAGGATTAAAACACAATTTAATTTCTATTAGCCAATTATGTGATAAAGGATTAGATGTGTTATTTGAATCTTCCACTAATCTATGCAAAATATCTAATCCTATTACAAACAATATTTTACTAACTGCACCAAGAATACACAATGTTTATATAGTTTCATTTCATGATCTTTCAAAATCATCTTTAAAATGTTTTATTACCAAAAATGATGAACTTGAACTTTGGCATAGAAGGCTAGGACATGCTAGCACAAAGCTTATTGTAAAACTTGCCAAAAGAGATTTAATTAGAGGATTGCCTAGATTAAATGGAAATTTACCTTCACTTTGTTCACCATGTCAAAAAGGTAAAATTACTAGATCCTCTTTCAAAAGTAAAAATGTTATTTCTACTACAAGACCATTGCAATTAATTCATATGGATCTTTTTGGTCCCGTTAGCACCGCAAGTCTTGGTGGTAGATTATATACATATGTTTTAATAGATGATTTTTCTAGATATTGTTGGACAATATTTCTCTCATCCAAATCCGAAGCATTTTGTGAATTTTCAAAATTATGTACTCGTATTCAAAATGAAAGTGATTTAAAAATTAAATGCATTCGCTCGAATCATGGAGGAGAATTTGAAAATGAAAAATTTACATCTTATTGTGATATGTTTGGCATAAAACATGAGTTCTCCGCACCACGCACACCACAACAAAATGGTGTTGTAGAAAGAAAGAATAGGACACTTCAAGAGCTAGCATGCACTATGTTATGTGAGTATAAATTACCAAAGTCCTTTTGGGCCGAAGCCGTAAACACATCATGTTATGTCATAAATAGAATCATGCTTCGCCCATCTTTAAATCTCATACCATATGAACATTATTTTCAAAAGAAGCCTAATGTATCTTACTTCAAAGTTTTCGGTTGTAAATGCTTTATTTTAAATACAAAAGATAGCTTGGGAAAGTTTGATGAAAAATGTGATGAAGGAATATTTCTTGGATACTCTTCAACTAGTAAAGCTTATAGAGATTTTAATAAAAGAACTAGAAAAGTTGAAGAGTCAATTAATGTGAAATTTGATGAGCTTGTTCCTTGTATAGAAAGACTTTCCGCAGGCAAAGAGGATGATCTATTACCTCCTTTGGAGCATGGTGATGAAGAACCTTCCAAAGAAGAAGAAGAAGAGGCCAAGAAAGATGAATATGTACCTCCAAGCGTCTTAAAATTCACAAAGGATCATCCACGGGAACTTATAATTGGTGAACCATCCATCGGGGTAAGAACTCGCTCTTCTCTTCATGAATCTTATTCAAATGTTTGCTTTGTTTCCGAAATAGAACCAAAAAACATTTCTACTGCTTTAAACGATGAATTTTGGTTTTTGGCTATGAATGAAGAGTTAGAACAATTTGAGCGACATAATGTTTGGAAATTAGTAGAAATACCATCTAATTACCCGGTTGTAGTGTAAAATGGATTTTCAAAAATAAATTAGATGGTGAGTCTAGAATATCTAGAAATAAAGCATGATTAGTAGCACAAGGATATTCTCAAATCGAGGGGATAGATTTTGATGAATCTTTTGCACCCGTTGCTAGATTAGAGTCTATAAGAATTTTTCTAGCATTTGCAAGCTTTAAAAGAATAAAACTATTTCAAATGGATGTGAAAAGTGCTTTTCTAAACGGGATTGTAAAAGAAGAAGTTTATGTTGAACAACCCCCCCAGTTTTATTAGTGAAAAATTTCCAAATCATGTTTATAAACTAGAGAAAGCGCTTTATGGTTTAAAACAAGCGCCCTGTGCATGGTATGAAAGACTTACATCATTTTTATTAAAGCATGGTTATATTATGGGAAGTGCGGATAATACTCTCTTCATTAAGCACAACAATGATGATATAATTATTTTACAAATATATGTTGATGATATTATTTTTGGATCTACTAATGAAGAGATGTGTAAAGAAGTTATTTTAGTGATGAAAAATGAATTTGAAATGAGTCTTGTAGGAGAACTTTCTTATTTCCTTGGTTTTCAAATATCACAAAGAATTGATGGTATTTTTGTATGTCAAACTAAATATGTCCATGATATGCTTAAACGTTTTGGATTTGAAAATCTTAAACATGCTTCTACACCAATGAGTGCATCACTAAAATTAGGAAAAGATGAATCAGGAACTCCTATAGATCAAACTTTATATAGAGGTATGATAGGATCTCTACTTTATCTAAGTGCAAATAGACCCGATATTATGTTTGCCGTATGCTTATGTGTTCGATTTCAAGCCAATCCAAAAGAATCTCATTTAAAAGCGGCAAAACGAATTTTTAGATATCTCATTGGGTCATCTAGATTAGGATTATGGTACCCGCACAATAATTCATTTACACTTCACGGCTACTTCGATTCGGACTACGCCGGTTGTTCACTTGATAGAAAAAGCACTAGTGGTACTTGTCATTTTCTAGGACCTTCATTAGTTGCATGGTCTAGTAGGAAACAAAATTCGGTTGCACTCTCCACCACGGAGGCCGAATACATTGCATTAGGGAGTTGTTGTGCACAAGCACTATGGATGAGCCAAACTTTAGAGGACTTTGGTTTTCATCTAAAAAATATTGAACTAAAATGTGACAACAAAAGTGCCATTGATCTCACAAATAATCCGGTACACCACTCTAGATCCAAACATATAGATGTGCGTCATCATTTCATAAGGGATCACATTAAAAAGGAAAATGTAAGGATTAGTTTCATTGGCATGGACTCTCAACTTGCTGCACGGTTTCAAATGTTAAGATTGGAATTAGGAGTCTTAGACATCTTAGGATGAATAACATGTAAAACGCTAATGTTTTATGCAATTTGAGCAATCAAAACATCTCTGAATATTATACAATTTCTGCATAAGACTACACTTAAGACCCCTAATCAATATCAAAAATCAAAATTTTAAAATTCCTAAAAAATCGTGTACTGTTTGCCGCGCTATCACTAGCACCGGCGCTAGCGTGGGTGTATGATTTTTTGTTTTTTAAAAATTTCTAAAAATCAACAAAAATATGTTAGTTTATATGTACAAATTTATTTTTGTGTTCCAAGAGAGGTCTTGTGGAGAGTCTTAGAAAAGAAAGGTATAAACGTATCATACATTGACGTAATCAAAGATATGTATACAAATTCAGTGACCAGGGTGAGGACATCTGGAGGATTAACACAGGTATTCCCTATCGTTGTTGGCTTACATCAAGGGTCAGCTTTAAGCCCTTACCTCTTTACCCTTATCTTAGATGAGCTCACCAGACATATCCAGCAAGCAATACCTTGGTGTTTATTATTTGCAGATGATATTGTTTTGGTCGATGAGACGCGCGAGGGTGTAAACGCGAAACTGGAATCTTGGCGAGACACTTTAGAAAAGAAGGGTTTTAGGTTGAGCAGGACAAAGACAGAGTATATAGAGCTTAAATTTAGTAGTGCAAGAAGGTCAGATGACTCCGTCATTAAATTGGGTGACCAAGATATTTCCCGCAGTGAGTGCTTTAAATATCTGGGATCGATAATTCAAAAAGATGGAGGTGTAGATAAAGATGTGATTCATAGAATCCAAGCAGGTTGGTTGAAGTGGAGAGGCGCGTCTGGGATCCTATGTGATCGTAAAGTACCACTAAAACTTAAAGGCAAGTTTTACCGTACTGCAATTAGGCCTACAATGCTCTACGGTTCTGAGTGTTGGGCAATGAATGGTGTACACGAGCAAAAAATGGGAGTCGCGGAGATGAGAATGCTTAGGTGGATGTGTGGTCACACGAGACTGGATAAAATTAGGAATGAATGTATCAGGGATAAGATAGGAGTGGCGCCAATTGTAGAGAAGATGTGAGAAGCTCGTTTAAGATGGTTTGGACATGTACATAGGAGACCATTAGAGGCACCTGTTAGGCATTGTGAGAGTTTAGTCACTTGACATGTTAAACGGGGGAGGGGTAGACCAAAAAAGACTTGGAATGAAACTATAAAGAACGACATGATGTACTTAGGCATTAATGAGACTATGCTTAAAGATAGGGCGCAATGGCGACAGAGGATCCATATAGCCGACCCCACTATGGTGGGATAAAGGCTTGAGTGTTGTTGTTGTTGTCTATTTTATTTTTGTTTTATTCATATTATGAAAAATCAACTACAAAAATTCAAAATTCAAAAAAAAAAAAAATTTGCGTTTTATTCATATTATGAAAAATCTACTACAAAAATTCAAATTTCAAAAATTACAAAAATATGTTGTTGTGATTTTCTGTTTTTTTAATTGATTTAAAAATGTTAAAACAAAAAAAACTGTATGATCTTTATTGCCAATATCAAGCATGTATGAATTCTATTATTTAGAATTATTTACAATGTTAAAACATATTCTTTCAAATTACTATGAACATTGTTTTGCTTATCATGCTTTGATATATCTATTTAAAGTGCATCAATTGTATTGAAAAATATGTGTAGAACCAAGCTTAGCATGCCTCTAAGTATGAGTAAATGTATTATGATTGATAATGATACCTTTCACTCACTTATTTTGGTAATCAACATGTGTGTTTAAATCTAAAAATGCTTGCTTGTGTATTGTATTTGTACAATGAATTAAAACCTGCATAAGTTTATTGCCTACACTACATTTGAATTGCACTTATGAAATTTAGAAAAGTGGTTAAGTTTAAAAAATTGGGTTTGCAAAACAAGTGTATTCGGAGAATGTTGTCTCACAAATATGAACAAAAAATTAAATATGTAGACAAATATAACTCCGCAAGCACTACTTGAACCTCCTAATAAGTCTTCATAAGCATTGTGAGGTTGAGCACCTTGGAAAGAATAGTAAAGTGTCTTGTGCAAACCTTTGTTACTACACCACTTTGTTAAAAACTATGTGCATTAAAAGTGTGTGAAAGTGATATACTTGTGTTTTATTGTGCACTTTACTTTACATATGTCTTGTATTTTGTTGATTTAAATCAATTGTTAACATTGCCCAAAATACACTTATGTGCACATCATTATCTTTCATAACACTTCTTCTCATGAGTATTGGATTCTAATGCTTTATCTATACTACTCTTTATATAAGAAATGCACTAGATAACCTAGCATGACCTCTACAATGTTTTGGTATCTCTTGAACTTAAAATTAAGTAACATTGTAGTATAATCTCTCTTTGATATGTTCATTTCATGTTTGGTATCTTTATGAAAAACTTTAAGATTTCAAAGGTTAAAACATCTTTCAATTTTGAACTTAAACTCATATTTTTTCTTATGTTCTCATGCTTAGGAAAAGATGTTTATTATAATCTTCCGCTTGCTTACAACTCCTATCGTTTATTTGAAATCTCTTATATACTATGCTTAAAATCTTTATCATTATATATGTTATGCTTAAAATCTTTATCATTATCTATATTACAAAAGCTCGATCATGCTTTATCATTTATAAGAAATGCCTCCTTACTACCCTCACCCCACCTTCTTTTGATAATACCAAAAGGGGGAGATTAATTGAAGAAATCTATATAGGAGAAATATAGAAGATTAAGGGGACAATAATTATTAATGTAATCTATCATTTAGGGGGAGTAAAACATAATTGCATTTATGTAGGGGGAGCATTAAGATAGGGGGAGTATGCACATTATCATGCTTATCATTTACTATAGTTGCACTATTATCTTGCTTATCATATACTATAAACACTATTGTTGATTTCTTGCTTAGAGGATTTGTTATTATCAAAAGGGGGAGATTGTTGGACATGTGTGTCACATCCCTTTGTTTGAGAATAACAAATCCCATATTGTATTTGATATTGCTTGTAGTGTGTTTATAGTGTGCAGGAACTATAGGTGCAATACTCCACAGGTAGAAGGCAGCTGAATTCAAAAATATGGAAGAATGCGCTACCGCCAGCACTAGCGCTACCGCTAGGCGCTAGCTCAGGTTTCGTTCGACGGAAATTTTGTTCGACGAATTTTGTTCGACGAAAGTTTGTTCTACCACGCAGCTGACGGTTTTCGCAACCGCTCCACATGAACGCTACCGCCAGCGCTAGTGCTACCGCCTGGCGCTATCTCAAACTCGTGCACATCACCACACCACCGACTGTTTCGCAACCGCTCCACACGAATGCTATCGCAGGCGCTAGGAGCTACCGCAGGCGCTATCTCCAAGGTGTTTAAAATGATGGGCTCTCTCTCGTTTTTAGTTAGTGCTTCCAGAGAGATTACCTGTGCCATATTTCCAGAGCTGCTACTCTACCGAAAGTTCATCTCCCACTCAAATTCAAAGAAGATTTTTGGAGAAGGAAGCCACCACGCTGCATCCGAAGAACGATCGCTTCAACCTCGCTTAGGCTACAGCGATCCCTCATCCACAACTTCAGAGATATCATATAGGGAGTTTCATTATTGATAATTTTATTTTCATTCCATATTCTTTTGTAATTGTTTAGTTAATTCGCCTTGTGTTGGCGACTAGGCCTGGGTAGGACTTAGGGGGAAATTCGCCTTGTGTTGGCGACTAGTTCTAGGTGATTAGATCTAAGGGGCTCGAGGCCATATTCGGGGAAGGATTGGCTAGAGCGGCTTAAGGCCTTATCCGGGGAAGGATAGGCTAAAGCCAACCGGTTTGTGGGGATACAAGTCGGTATAGAAAAGGAAAAATTGTATTACTTTATTCGCCTCCGATTTCAAGCGCTATTGAAATCAATTTTTGTAAACACCTTTTTTCATATAATATAATCATGTCTCTTTTGTGTTTACTTGATTTCTCTCATTTGGCATAATCTATAAAATTGCAAATTACTAATTGTTTCCTCCTTTAAGTTAAAGTGATTATTTAATTCTAATTTACTCTAACAATTTAGCAAAAAATTATAAAGAATTTTTATTCCCTTATTCACCCCCCCCCTCTAAGGGCGTCGTAAGATCCAACAAACACTTTTTCAATACAATTGATGCACATGTGTTTAGATATATCAAAGCATGATAAAAATAATGTTCAGAGTAGTTTGAAAAGATGAATTTCAACATTGTAGAAGGACTAAATGATAGATTAAACCATGCTTGACATTAACAATAAAGTCCATACAGTTTTTTTTTTATATTTTGAAAAAGAATTTTGTTTTAAAATTTGAACTCTTATAATTGATCTTGGACTTCCCGAGGTCTACCCTGTGAGAGGTTCGCACCGATACTAGGAGATGTGATGGGGTGACATCCCTAATCTTCCTTTCGCAAGATACATGTAAATAAAAAAGTTAAGTTCAAAAAATCATTTTTGATAATTGTTTTTGTTTTATATTTTTTATTTGATTTTTGCATATTGAGGTAGAAATCAAGTGATTAAACAAAGAAAGAAAGAGAATACAATTATTTTTTGTAATTTGGCTTTCGTAATTTTTATGTTAATTTTCAAAAATCAATTAAAGGCAGAAATGCATAAATACGTAGTACATATAAAAGAACATATTTTTAGAGATTTTGCAAAAATTGAAAAATACAGAAAATCGGATAGGTGCGCTAGTGCAGCAAACAGTACACTAAATTTCAGGATTTTGAAAATTCTAATTTTTTTTATCTTGAATAAGTGTCCAAAGATTAGTTTCATGCAGAAATTTCAGAAGATTTGAAGATATTTAGATGGTAAAAAAGCATAAAACGATTGCGTTTATGAATATGACTTAACCCGGAAGATCTAAAACACCTAATTTAATTTGTAGCAATCGAAATCTTGCATCGGGAAGTTTAATGAATATGTCAGCAAGTTGGAAGTCCGTACCAATGAAACTTATTTTTATATGCTCTTTCTTAATATGATCCCTAATGAAGTGATGGCGAACATCTATGTGTTTGGATCTAGAGTTGTGAACTAGATTATTTGTAAGATCTATGACACTTTTGTTGTCACATTTGAGATTAATATTTTTTGAGATGAAAACCAAAATCCTCTAGAGTTTGGCTCATCCTTAAGGCTTGTGCACAACAACTCCCAAGAGCGATGTATTCAGCCTCCGTGGCGGAGAGTGCAACCGAAGATTGTTTTCTACTAGACCATGCAACTAATGAGGGTCCTACAAAGTGACAAGTACCGCTAGTGCTTTTTTGATCTAGTGAACATCTGGCGCAATCCGAATCAGAATAGTCGTGTAGTGTAAATGAATCATTGTGTGGGTACCATAATCCTAATTTAGATGACCCTAATAGATATCAAAAAATACGTTTTACCGCTTTGAAATAAGATTCTTTTGGATTGGCATGAAAGCGAACACATAAATATATGGCAAACAATATATCTGGTCTAGATGTACTTAAGTAAAGAAGAGATCCAATCAGACCTCTATATAAAGATTGATCGATAGAAATTCCACATTCATCTTTTCCTAGTTTTAAAGAAGCACTCAATGGTGTAGAAGCTTGTTTAAGATTTTCAAATACAAATCGTTTAAGCATATCATGAACATATTTTGTTTGGCAAATAAAAATACCATCATTTCGTTGTGAAATTTGAAAACCAAGAAAATAAGAGAGTTCTCCTATAAGGCTCATTTCATATTCATTTTTCATTACTAAGACTACTACATACATAACTCTTCATTAGTGGCTCCAAAAATTATATCAACAACATATACCTGTAAAATAATTAAATCATTATTATTATGCTTAATGAAGGGTGTGTTGTCGGCACTTCCCATGACATAACCGTGCTTTAACAAAAATGATGTAAGTCTTTCTTACCATGCACAGGGCGCTTATTTTAAACCACAAAGCGCTTTTTCTAATTTATAAACATGATTAGGAAAATTTTCATTTATAAAATCGGGGGTTGTTCTACATAAACTTCTTCTTTTATAAACCCGTTTAATAAAGCACTTTTAACATCCATTTGAAATAATTTTATTCTTTTAAAATTCGCAAATGCCAAAAAAATCGTATAGATTCTATGCGAGCAACGGGTGCAAAAGTTTCTTCAAAATCTACCACCTCGATTTGAGAAAACCTTGAGCGACTTAGCAAGCTTTATTTCTTGTAATTCTAGATTCACCATCTAATTTATTTTTAAAGATTCATTTTACGCCAACAACAGGATGATTAGATGGGCGTTCTACTAGATTCCAAACTTTATTTCTTTCAAATTGATCTAACTCTTCATTCATAACCAAAAACCAAAAATCGTCATTTAAAGCGGTTGAAATATTTTTTGGTTCAATTTCGGAAACAAAGCAAATATTTGAAAAAGTTTCATGAAGAGAAGATCGAGTTCTTACCTCAATAGATGGTTCCCCAATGACTATCTCCTTTTGGATGATTCTTTAAGAAGTTTAAGATGCTTGGAGTCACATATTCATCTTCCTTGGCCTCCTCCTCCTCCTCCTCCTTTTTGGAAGGTTCCTCTTCGTCGTGATCCAAAGAATGTAAGGGTTCATCATTTGTACCTGTAGGAAGTTTTTCTACACAAGGAATAAATTCATCAACTTTTACATTAATAGACTCTTCAACCTTACTCGTTCTTTTGTTAAATATTCTGATAGTTTATGGGTATGTAGTCTAATTCACCTAGATGGGGGTGAATAGGTCTCTTTGATTTTTACTTAATTATTTTTGTTAGTAAACAAAATAACAAGCACACACAGAAAATACACAAGTGTTTATAATGGTTCCCCAAGATAGTGTGTCTATGGGTAGTCCACTTTCCCTCTACACCTTTCTAACAGTGTGTTAGATAAGGCAAACTCCTCCAATCTCAGCTCCTAGTGCTTACAACATAGATCCCTCATGATCTCTCAAGCTTGCTTCAAGCCCTACCTCAGGCCAACCAGCCCTACAACTCAGAGTGCTCTCATTTCTACATCTCAGAGATCCCTTTGACCTCTTACCTCAGGCCTATCAAGAAGCCCTACTTCTCAGGCAAGATACCCTACTGCTCAGGCTCAACAACCTTACAAACCTTAGGCCAAACAACCCTACTACTCAGGTTCACCAACCCTACAATCTCAGGCACAGTGCCCTACAAGCTCAGAACAAGATAGTTCCTACATTGAATAAATGATAAGCTTACAATAGTAGACATCACTGGAATGATGTCTTATGTTGTTCCTGCACAGCTGGTGCTTCTTTGAAGCTTGGCTGAA
This sequence comes from Dactylorhiza incarnata, assembly GCA_033032865.1. Lineage (NCBI taxonomy): Eukaryota > Viridiplantae > Streptophyta > Magnoliopsida > Asparagales > Orchidaceae > Dactylorhiza > Dactylorhiza incarnata. The sequence goes on from JAWHQI010000028.1 coordinate 15,524,056, forward strand.
TGTAAACTTCAGTCCTTGCTTCTTTCTGATCCTTCTCTTCAGTGGAGGAGAAAGGATCACCTTGCTCTTATGATTAGAAGAGCTATATTCTCTCCTTGTGTCTTCTTGCTGGTTCAGATAGCAGGAGGAGGATAGAACTTCAAAGCCATCAATGGAACAGTAATAATGGCTCTCTTCTTTTCAGCACACCAACATGTGCTTCTGAAAGTGCCCTAAGATGTTCTTTTATACTCCATTTGTCTTCAATGGCTCTTAGAAAGGCCCCTGACACTTTGGAAGAGGATAAAATTCTTTATCGCTCCTTTACACTTGTTTGCGCCAAAAGCAAGTCGCGCCACTGTCTTCTTCCTGATTTGAATTTGTCTCAGCGGTTGGGCTGAGACAGCCTTTTATCTCAGTGGTTGAACTGCTTTCGTACCAGCGGATCCGCTGAGACAGTTTTTCTTCTCAGCAGATTTTGTCTATCTGCAGCTCAGCAGAGGCAGATCACTTCTCAGCGGCTGCTGGCCCCGTCTCAGCGGATCCGCTGAGACAGTTACTCATTCTCAGCGGTTTTAACAGCAAACCTCTGAACTTATTCCAATGTTTGGAGTATCTTAACCCTGCATATTCCTGATGCAAAATTGGGTTTATCAAATACAATATGTTCTTAACATTGTGAGTGATGCCTCTTCAAATCAATGGAACATTGAGGGCAATATTCCCAACGATCTCCCCTTATTTGAAGAAGGCAGAACATACCCCCAATGCTAAGATACATAATTAATAAATACTTATCATGAGAATGTGTTACATGGCATTCATGATATCATAATGATTAAATGTTAACATTAGTGTGTCATCACAGAAAGTGTCATGATATATTGTTTTCATGACAACATAACACCATTGTTTGATTATAAAACCATAACATTGTTACCTAATTATGTCTAGGCATCACAGATTATATAAAGCACTAATACAGAAACATATTAAGCTTTGACTAAGATTAGCCTATTACACACACCAATTGATTCAACAAAATTTTCAATTTCATTGCTGACATAATGTTTCTACATTGTTTAAATTACAAGTTGATTTAATGAAAAACTAAATACATTCATATAAGTTTTTCTTCTCTTTAAGCTTTCAGCCTTGTCAGCAGCAATCTCCTTCCCTTTTAGCAGCAGCAGCAATCTCAGCTAGCTTCTTCTTGTTTTCTTGCCTCTTGAAATAAAGATATGGCTTTGGAATGTACTTAGAAGCCATTCTTCTTGGGTTGTTCTTTCTTACTAGATTCTCTTTGAAGATTTTATCCCTGTGAGTGTTTCTCTCCAGATGTCTAATCCACTCTTCAGTTGGGTAGATTCTATCAATATCCTTGCACACTTGACCATTGCTTAGCCAGGCATTCAGGATGATGCTCTTGGAGTCCTCACTCCAATACTTATAATCTGGGTCATTGCCCTGCTCTTCCCTTTGCTTAGCCATGATTTCTTCTGCTAGCAATACTCCTTCTCTCTTTCTCCTTTTAGCCAGCTGATCATCTTGAGCTATCTTAGCTTGCCCTTCAAAAGCAAAGTCTTCGTTTCTGTAATTATCCAGCAGGGACAGGTTCAGGGCAATTCTGGTTCCTTGCAGCACATGGAGAGCCAATTCAGAATTGGTCTCAGCATTGGCCACCTCCCCCTTTCTGGCTTCTTCAACTATTTTAGCTTCTATGGGCTGGGAGGTAGCTGCTACAGAACCTGAGATGGTTTGGAAGACATTTTCAAAGTCATATTTCATCTCATCCTTCATTTTCTCAGCCTGACTGATCATAGTAGTGGTTGTATTCCAGACATATTCTTGTATATGGTCGGTGGCTTTTTCTATAACCTCATTTGTCTTGCTTAAATAGTTCTTTACATATGATATGTCCTACTCAGACAGTTGGAGGTGTTTGTCCATTGATCTCAGGATTCTGAGAAACCATTGACTTTTCTGCAAGTTCAAACCATTTGGTCATCAATTAATTGAGGAATGCAGTCTCTTCCTTAATTTCTTTAACTTCATCCATGATCTCAGTCTTGACAGACAGGATTGAACTGTCAATATAATTCTTTATTGAAAGCATGACTTTCAATGACTGTATTGATGGAGCTGAGCAGCTGTTCATGGGATATTGCTGATGTTTGGGCTTCAGCTGCCACTGGCTCCACTGCCTTTTGATGTTGCCCCCCGCCCTCAGCTTTATCACTTATCTGGGCTTGAGCATCCAGCTTTGCTTGCTCCCCCTCAGCTATAACATCTTCTTTTTCCATAATAGGAGACTTCTTCTGCTGCTCCCCCACAGATGAAGGATCATCATTGTCTTGATCATCTCCCCAGTAGTCTGCAGGTTCAGGAGGGAATAACTTAATTCTTTGCTATAGATTAAATATAAGTTAGTCAATCTTACCATGAAGATCAGTAGAAGCATTGTCTTCATCATCCTCATGTTCTTCTAAGGAGGAGGGTATGACCTGCACACTTTTATCAACAGTGGCAGGATTGGAGGAATCACTAGTAGTGTGATCTTCTTCATGTCCTTCTGACATGTCCTCAGCAGCAACAACATCTTCATTCTGTTGATGCTCTTTCTCAGCATCATCATCTTTTCCTCTTCATGCTCTTTCTCAGGAGCATTACCTCCATGACCTTCAGTGTCATGATCTCTTCCTTGATCATCCTTTGGAGGACTGCTGGTTGGACCTTGATTGTCCATAGCTGGGACATCCTCTTCTGCCTCTGACCCAGAGTCAGAGCAGATTATTCTGGCTTTTCTCATCCCTTTGACCAAGCTCTTCTTTTTCCCTTTGGGCTCTGAGGGTTGGCTCATGGGGAGGACCCTTGAGAATCTGTCCAGGGTATTTCTGTCCATCCTTTTTAAGTAATTAAGGTGTGTTCCTTTTGATTTGTCAAACTTTTCTGGATATGTGTCTAAGAGGTAGAGGGAGAGAATTCTGCATAGGTTGGGGGCCTGCAGACATTCCCATATCCTTTGAAATATCACCTCAGCCCATGATGTCTTCTTCTTCAGAATTACTCTTGACATCAACTCAAATATGTGTTTAGATATGGTGTCATGTGATCCTGGCTTACACAAGATAGGTTTTCCTACTATATCAGAGAGTAATTTGCCTCTCTAGTTAAAGAACTTCCTTTTTAGTGAGCCAAGTTTGGCATCACTATATTCACACCATTGTAAGGCCAGGTCTTTATCCCTTTCAGAAATTGCATCTTCCTCTTCTTCACTGCAAGAGGTCAGCTAAAGGGCCTTCTCCATTTTCTTAGGAGAGATTTTAATCTTGTCACTCCCTATCTTTCCTTTGATAGAGGAACTGGAAGAGGACATCTTAGCACTGGAGAAGAATTCCAGAATTTTAGTTCTGAGAATCTTTGTTGGCTCAGATAGCATATAGTCCAGTCCTTGGTCTGATAGAAGTTGAATCACTTCTTTTATCTCTGCAGAAGCATGCATGAATCCATTTTGAACTATCTCATAGCCTTCATGCAGCTCTTTTGTCATTTTTGGTGCCATATTTTCTGACTGACAGGTCGCTAAGATGGGAGGTAGATGTCTCGTCGGCTAGGTCAATGGAAAGTGTGATACTTTAATCAACATTATGATATTTATAGGGGCTTGATTTAGGTTAGTTTTGCCCTAGGTGTATATGTTGATTTGACTTAATCAATTTAATTGTTTTTACATTGCTGGCGTGTCAATATGGCATTTGTTCAAGTGGCCAGCCCGTCACAGCGGAACCGCTGAGACGGAGTTGTTAGCCACTGGGAAAAAACATTGTCAACTGCTGAGACAGATCTCATCGTCTCAGCAGTTTAGCTGAGATCTTCTCAGCTATCTCAGTAGTTCAGCTGATACCATCTCAGCTATTTCAGTTGATTTCACTATCATTCATCCTAAACATGCTAAATTCAGATAGCACTTGATAGTATTAAACTTTAGGCATGTGTCAAGACCTAAATATGCTGCCAATTATTTAGATAGCTACTTTTCCTATGATTACATGCTATTATAAATCTAGGTAATAATCATCATGAGCAAGATAAACATTTGGTAGAATATGATCTATTCTAAATTCAACATGCCAAGCTCAATTTTAAAAGCAATAAACTTTGCCTCATCCAATGGCTTTGTAAAGATGTCAGTAACTTGTTTGTCAGTGGGGACAAATTTAAGGCATACATCTTTACATTCTACATGCTCTAATAAAATGATATATTATCTCTATATGCTTTGTCCTGCCATGTGAAACGGGATTCTTAGTTATAGAGATAGCACTGGATGAGTCACAATATAGGGGAGAATTACTTACCTTGAGGTTATAGTCCTCTAACTGATGTTGTATCCACAATAGTTGTGCACAACAACTTCCTGCAGCTATATATTCAGATTCAGCTGTGGATATTGCCACACTGGTCTGCTTCTTGCTGCTCCACGATATCAGCCTTCTTCCTGGAAATTGACAAGTTCCACTTGTGCTTTTCCTATCTTCCTTGCAACCTGCAAAGTCTGCATCTGAAAAGCCAATTAGTTCAAAATTATTGTTCTTAGGGTACCAAAGGCCAATGTGTTGGCTGCCCTTAAGGTATCTCAAAATCCTCTTTGCAGCTGAGTAATGAGATTCCTTAGGGCATGCTTGGTACCTAGCACAAATACATGTAGCATATATAATGTCAGGTCTACTGGCAGTTAGATACAACAGGAACCCAATTATGCACTTGTACATGGATTCATCAAAGGGCTTACCTTTTTCATCCTTGTCCAGGGAAATGTTGGACCCCATGGGAGTTTTCAAGGTGGAGGCTGATTCCATTCCAAACTTCTTAATAAGCTCCCTAGTTTACTTGGTCTGAGAGATGAAAATTCCCTCATTAGGCTGTTTCACTTGGAGGCCTAAAAGTACTTGAGCTCTCTCATACTACTCATCTCAAACTCCCCCTACATAAGGTTGGCAAACCTTTTGCAAAGGTTGTCATCTGTAGACCCAAAGATTATGTCATCAACATAAATTTGGACTAGAAGACACTTGCCCTTTATTTCCCTAAGAAACAATGTGCTATCTATCTTTCCCCTCAAGAACTTGTTCTTGATGAGAAAGCTAGACATGGCCTCATACCAAGCCCTAGGGGCTTGCTTTAGACCATATTGAGCTTTCCTAAGCAAATAAACATGAGAGGAGAGTGTAGGATGAACAAAACCTGAGGGGTGATCCACATAAACCTCTTCCTTTAAATTTCCATTCAGGATTGTTGATTTGACATCCATCTGGTACACTTTGAACCCTTTGTGGGCAGCATAGGCTAGGAATAGCCTTATGGCTTCTAACCTTGCAATTGGGGAAAAGGTTTGATCAAATTCAATACATTCTTCTTGCCTGTACCCTTTGGACACTAGTCTTGTTTTATTCTTGATGATGGTGCCATTCTCATCAAGCTTATTCCTGTAGATCCATTTGGTGCCAATGATATTGTGTCCTTGAGATTTTGACTCAAATTTCCACACCTTGCACATCTTGAACTGAAGCAGTTCTTCTTTCATTGCTTGAATCCAGAAAGTGTCTTCATTTGCTTCTTCAAATTTCTTGGGCTCTACTTGTGATAGAAAGCTCAAGAATAGGGCTTCATTGTGAGCCCTGCTTCTGGTAACCACTCCTTGGTTCACATCTCCAATTATTTGGTTTCTTAGATAATCCCTTATGTGTATGTTAGTTGCAGGCAACCTGTCAGCTATCTGTAGCTCTTCTTCTTGAGCAGCATCATCTTCAGCAGCTGGCTGATCTTCAACTTCAGGGATTGCTACCTCTGAATTAACCTTGCTTGTGTTGGGTATGTCCTGGAGAGACATGTCTTGTACTTGTTGTTCATTATCTGTCAAAACAGGAGAGCTGGACTAGCCCTTATAGAGCAGGCTGGTCTCATCAAACACTACATGCATAAACTCTTCTACAACATGAGTTTTCTTGTTGAATACTCTATAGGCTTTGCTATGTGAGCTATATCCAAGAAGAACCCCTACATTGCATTTTTCAGCAAACTTAATTAATTGAGATTTTCCATTATTTAGAATGTAACATTTGCAACCAAAGATTCTAACGTATGAAATAGTTGGTTGTTTGCCTTTCAGAATCTCATAGGGGGTTATTCCTAGGGCCTTATTGATAGATGCTCTATTGAGAACATAACATGCAGTATTGACTGCCTCAGCCTAGAAATATTCTGGGAGTGAGGAGTCACTAAGAAGTGTTCTCCTAGCCTCTATCAAGGTCCTATTCCTCCTCCCAGCCACACCATTTTGCTGTGGAGTACTTGGGGAGGAGGATTCTTGGGTGATACCAAATTCTTGACAAAACCTTATCATTGCCCTAGATTGAAATTTTGTACCTTGGTCAGTTCTAGTCTTGACCACAGTACATTGAAGTTCATTCTGGATTGCCTTAACATGGTTTATAAAGACATCTAAAGTATCATATTTCTTCATAAGGAAGAATATCCATGTATACTTTGAGTGATCATCAACAATCACCAAAGTATACAATTTCCCACCTAGGCTCTTAATTGGCAAAGGACGAAACAAGTCCATGTGCAATAGATAAAGACATCTTTTAGTGTCTTTGGAGCCAATGCTTTTAAAGGTGGCCCTTGTTTGCTTGCCCATTTGGCATGCATGACATAGACCACTTTTAACACATTTCAAATTAGGACTATTTCTAACTAGGTTTTTAGAAAATAGCCTATACATTGTCTTGTAGTTAATGTGAGCAAGTCTCTTGTGCCATTGAACACAAAGAGACTCAACTTCATTAGCCACAAGACACACTGGAGATAGAAAAGAATTGCAAATGAAATCTAAACAATAAACATTCTCACTCCTAGTGCCTGAGAGAATGATCTCTAAGTCATGAGACTTTTTGATCAAGCACTTATCACTGTGGAATTCAATGACATAGACTAAGTCACATAGTTGACTTATGCTTACAAGGTTGTGTTGCAACCCTTCAACATAAGCCACCTTTGTGATGGAGATTATGCCATTTGAAATCATACCATATCCTCTGGTGATGCCTTTTTCTGATCCACCAAAGATGACCTTGGGTCCTTTCTTCATAGCTTTGTATTCCTGCAGAAGACTTTTGGTCCCATTCATGTGCCTTGAGCACCCACTGTCCAAGTACCAAATCTGCCCTAGGCTGGTTCTTGAACAAACCTGCAAGAAGAAATTTAATTACCCTTAGGAGCCCAAGTAATTTTGGGTCCTAGGCTTTTGTTAGCATGAAAAGACTTCACACCTGCTGCAACCTTTGCAGGAAAGCTCATCTTTGCACTTGGCATATTGGGATTGTACCCACAATCTATAGCAAAGTGTTCCACCTTACCACAGAACCAACACTCATGAATATTATATCTTCTCTTCTGAACATTCTTTGAAGAATAAGCATCAATATGCTTGTGTTCAGGAGGGGAGACAACAACATTATTCTTGTTCCTTTCAGCAATGATCTGGCTGAAGGTTAACCCGTGGTAAGTCTTAGCAGCCTTTGTCTTAATGACATCAGCTTGCCTTGGCTTGGAAGCTAGGCAAGATTTGATGGCATCAGACACAGAGCTGTTAGGCCTGTCTACATGTTTGACAGCAGCTAAGTGCTTTGCTGGAATGGGCTTGGAAGAGCTTGCTTTCTTACTCTTGAATGATGGAGCTGAAGCACCAAAAACAAATGGTCCAGAATGGCCCATTTGAATTTCTTTATGGGGAGCCTTCATATCACTCATCCTCATGCCCTTTCTTCTAGTATAGGAAGAAGTACTTTCCTTCCTATATGAACTTCCATTATTCCAGTGACCATACATGTTGTCATGGTCATACTTGTTAAATGGAAGTAACACCTTTTAAAAGGTGGTATGCGGCTTAGCCTTAGCCTTTCTCTGTTCTCCACTCCCTTCACCCACTTCCATTTAATTGAACTCTAGTCCTCTTCTATTGGTTTGAGAAGAAAATGTGTCATTATTTGGAAGCACGGATTTGGGATTGGAGAATTGAGCCACTAGATTCTTCTATTTGAGAAGCTTCTCCTCAAGGTCCTTGATGACCTTGTTCTTTTGGGAAATGGTGCTCAATTGGACAATTGTTATCCCCTTGAGTTGGCTTATTTCTCTACTCATCTGAGCCACCAGGGTAGGTGACTCAGTGCAATCTTGCTTAGCCAACTTAAGGGAAGCAATTTCTTGAGCTTGCCTCTTGGCCAACTTCTTGCTCTTTTTCAGAGCATCCAATAAACCATCATACTTGTCAATTAATTGATTGACAGCCACTTCAGATTCTGAATCATTTTCATGAATTGATGAGCATGCTTCAGAGTCTGGTATTGACTCGTACTCAGAAGAAGGGGGAAGAGTAGGTACATTGTCAGGAATGTCCTGACTATCTTCATCATCATCGGTTATGTCCATTAAGCCACGATGTTCTCTTGCATCTTCATCCTCTTCTCTATCACTATTTGAATGTGATAGAGGGGACCTGATGCCCACCTTTGTAGAAGGAAATTCCTCATCTACCTCAGCTGCAAACAACCCAATATAGGCTTCCTCTTCTTCATCTCAGTCTGAGGATGAAGACTCATATTCACTCCATCTTTTGTCCTTCTTGGCTAGGGAGGACTTTTCATCCTTTCTTCCCTTTTGTTGATAAGCTTTCTTATCACCCTTCTCCTTACTCTTGCCTGGACAGTCAGCAATGACATGTTCAGGCTTACTGCAGCAATAGCAAATTACATTAGTTGAAACATATTTAACATGTTTAGAGTCATACATGTCCCCCTTGGGGTGCTGCTTGCCTGATCTGTTGAGATCCTTATTGGGATGTGAGGAGGAGGAAGGCTTGTTCTTCCACTGCTTCCTCCTCCTCATCTTCTTGAAATGCCTTGAAAAGGCAGCAAACTCCTCATTAGAAGGGTACTATCAGATGAGTTGGACTCAGAATTTTCTGAGCCAGCATCTCTTCTTGGAGGTGTAGGCATCCTTGCCTTGCTCTTCTTGGATCCCTCAGCCTTGAGAACCATAGTCCTCTCCCTTGCATGAGGCCTGGAGGATGTGTCCTCCTCCTTCCTAGCAGATAGCTGCATCTCATAAGAGAGTAGCTTTCCAAATATAGTATGGGGAGGAGTCTCACCCAGCTTTGCCACCTCCCTGATGGCACAGATATTGGTATCCTAGTCTATAGTTAGAGATCTTAAGAATTTGTCATTCAGCTTATAATGAGTGAAGGTCCGTTAATAGGTCCTCAACGCATTCACTACCCTAAAGAATCTTTCATAGCAATGAGCTATGCATTCCAGGCTTTGCTGCATGAAGGCTTCATATTCCATATTGAGGAGGGATTTCCTATCATCCCTCACCTATTCAGTCCCTTCCATGTATACTACCAGTGTATCCCACATGTCCTTGGAAGTCTCACAGTGTACCAAGTTCTGGAATATTGAATCATCAATAGCATTGACTATAATATTTTGAGCTCTTTTGTCCATTGTTGCCAATGCTATCTCATCCCTTGTCATTTCAGTGTATGACTTGCCTACTTGCCTAGTAGGATCAATGGTGGAGGGCTTTGTGATAAGAATGGGGCCCTCCTAGACAGTGATAAAGATCCTAGGGTCTGAGGCCTCCATGAAAAGCCTAACCCTTTGCTTCCAAATGCCAAAGGTGTAACACCCCAAGGATCGTGGTTCAGCGAGGTAGGCGGAATGGTAGTGTTGCGCTCGGGATAGGCTCAAGATTCCAGATCAGGTCAATGCGCACGACCATTGTCCTCTTAGCGCACGACCAGTGAGCGTGCGCCAATGATCGTGCGTAACCCGCAAAGAATCGGAGTTCTGTCTCGTCTTATGCGCACGACCATTGTCCTCTTCGCGCACGACCAGTGATCGTGCGCCAGCGATCGTGCGTTAATTCAGAAGAAAATCGAGTTCTGTCTCGGACAGTGCGCACGACCATTTCCCTCTTCGCGCACGACCACTGACCGTGCGCCTGTGATCGTGCGCCCTGTTTATTCTGTTCCGCGATTTTGAGCGGAGAAGAAGATCGGACCGTCCAAATCTTTTGGAAATTGATCCAACGGCTAGGTTTAGTTGCGGGAGACTATTAGGGCTGATGAGAGGGGGTTAAACCTCATATTCTCTAAGCCATTCTCTCTCCAAACCCTAGAGAAAGAAGGAGGAGCCAAGGAAGAAGAAGGGAGATTCCGCCATTGACGGAGCTCCGGAGCTCCGTTTCGCGAGCCGTTTCCAGATTTGGAGAGTGCAGCCCGGTGCGGTCGTTTCTCTCCATATAGAATCTCGGATCTATGGCGAAAAAGAACGCTCCTAGGGTAACGATTTCTTCTCCCGTTGTTTGGACTTGTCTTTTGTCCTCTCCTTCATTTCTCTATGCTTGCATGAGGAATCCCTTTCACCAAATGGGTGAAGTGTAGGATTTCCTCAAGTTCTTCGGAACTCCGGGTCGATTGTGTCCGTCCCCGGCATATTGCATGTAGAAAATCCGGTAGTCGTGCGGATTTAGGCATTGTGTGTGAAGCCTATTCGTGGCTGTGAGCCCGAATCGGTGATGCTTGATTTGCGACGTTGCATTTAGGTTAAGCCTAGAATGCGTGCCGGAGAATGACTCTGTGATATATGCGATTGTATTGCGGGATTTAAGCGTAGGCATCTTGTGAAGATCCTAACGGAAGCCCCATGCTTTGCGAGTGGTTGAATGCAAACCTTCACCACTAGAATTGTTGAGGAGTGGTCTTGCCTCCTTTTTGGTTACGTATAAAGCCCTAACGATCCCTCATGCCCTCCGGCCGAAAGGCGGAGTCGGGTCTTGAGTCGTTACAAAGTAAACTTTTAAGGCTTGGGTGTTGTAACTTATGTTTTGTGTAGCACTAGCGAGTGCTAAACCCTTACGGGCCGAGGTGATGTCATACCCGCATCGTGTGTTCAATCGATGACAAGAGCACGGGAATTGGCTGAACTGAACCCGTTTCCAGGCGTGGTGGTAGGGGGATTTATCTCTTGTAAACCCGAACGACCTTGGGAGAGGTTGGGAAGGGCGTCTTGCCTAGACCGACCAAAAGCTCTTTTCTATCTAGAGTTTCCGGACTCATGATGGTTTTGGTGCTCGGGAAGAAGTACCTTTGGTGCATGCCTTGTGAGCATGGAGTGTGCGGTTGTGTGTACCCACGTTTGTGATGAATTGATGTTGTTAGCCTCATGCGGTTGTTTAGGCGGTTGTGGGGAACCTTCGGGTGAACCCAACCAACATCATGTGCATACCTAGGTTCCCTTCTTTTGATGCTCAACCTAGAAGATTGATTGTGCTTGAAACCTCACCTCGTGTAGTTGCACTTTCTTTATATTTAGTACTTGTGCTAGTATGGCTTGCTTGCAGGGTAGAAGCTCCGCCACCCCGGAAAAGGGGTGGGGTCGTTATAATTTGGTCAGCTGTGCTGACCGTTACTTTGTTTGCCACCGCTTGGTGGAATGTCTTATGCAGGTGCAGGTGAGCCTAGCGGGAAATAGCGGGCGGTGGCCCCTTTTGCTGAGTTGGCCCTTGAAGGCCAACCTCCTTTTTAGCTTTCTCATGTATTGCCGGCCTGCGTGCCGATGTATGTTTTGGAGTTTTTGGTACATTTGCTAAATGTAAGGCCTTAAGGCCATAACTCTCTTTCTTGGTTTCATTCCTATGATAGTGGACAATTCTAATGGAAATGTTAAATCTTTATGCTTCCGCTAGTGTTTAGTATACTCTGTTGTAGTTTCTTTCTGTTTATCACCTTTTAACTCCTAGCTAGTGTGGTTAGTATGGCGTGGGGTCCCGGGCGGACCTACTGTTATATTATTTGTACTGGCAGGGTGTTACAATTTGGTATCAGACTTAAGGCGTCGATACGTAGTTTAGCGAATTCGGGACGAATTCTTTTTAAGGGGTGGTGTGCACGGGATGTGCATTCACCTAAAACGACAAAAACTAATAAGAATGTCCACTTAGGAATGGAAAAACATACTTGTTTGCGGAACCTGAGCGTTCCATGATTGTTGTTTTGCTATGCTTTCAGTCACTAAATTGTCTCTTACACGATTATAGGTGACTAGGAGTGGTGCGGGGCCGTCTCAACCCCGTAACATTGCTGAAAGTAGTGGGTCGTCTGAGGTGACATCGACCACTCCTTCGGCTGAGATGATCAAGTTAGTCGCTGAAGCGGTCTTCGCGATGATCAACACTCAGTCTGGGCAGCTTGCACAGCCTACTACTCCGACTCTGGATGTGGCCCCTGTAACTGTTGCTGTAGTGGAACCTGCGGTAGAACTGAGGGTGGAATGTCGAGTTGCGCAGGTAGTAGTGGGGCGAGCGCGTGTCCAGCAATTAAAGTACTTTCTGAGCCTCAACCCTCCATCCTTCGAGGGGACGGAATCCCCTGTGAGAGCTGCTGAGTGGTTGTCAGAAATAAAGAGGACTTTAATGTCAATGCTTATAAGCAAAGATATGTTGGTAACCTTAACCACCTTCCTACTTATAAGAGAAGCAAGACTTTGGTGGGAAGGAGAGTTGTTGCACAAGTTTGGTGGGAGACAACTTTCCGAAATCTCTTGGGAAAGCTTCCATGAGTCATTCCTTCTAAAGTTTCTACCCCTAACTGAGATTCCTGAACTACAAGATCAGTGTTCACACCTAGAGCAGGGAGAACACTCAGTGGATGAGTACCTGATTGAGTTCATCAGTCGGAATCGTTATGAGAGGTCTATGTGGGAAGATGAGGAAACCAAGGTCAACAAGTTCTACAATGGTCTGCGAGATGACCTAAGACTAATGCTTGTGGGTCCAAAGTTACTCGGCTTCAACGTCTTAGTGAAATCAGCTAAATCTCTGGAAACGGATATGAAGAGTATGCAGCGCGCGAAAGACTTCAATGTAAAGAAGTCAGAGTTTCATGCGCCAGTCTCTCAGTCCAAGTCCGAGTTCAGAAGAAACAAGAGAAAGTTCAACTCTGTGGAAGTTAAGACTGCACGGTGTTCCTTAATTTGTTTCACTTGCGGAAAGGTGGGACACAAAGCCCGAGTGTGTCGAAGTGGTCCCCCAAAAGCAAAAATCGGAGAAGTGGACTATGCTCGTGTGATGGGTTCGGCTTCTATGGAGAAAGGCAAGGCGGTGGAGTCTTTGATTCCCCAATATTCTCTTACCCAACCGAGAGTCTACTCTTATGGCCAGCAAGAGGTCATTTAGAAATGCGATGTTGCCACAGGTATGGATGATCATCTCCAAATATGATTTATACCCCGTGTGCGGTTAAAGATAGAAATATGTCCACTGTATCTGTTGACAACAAAATTTTATGTCTTGTATTTGTGTGCAATTAGGCCTTGTCCTAATTATCGACTATTCGACGAGAGCTCTGTTGGTGTGGGAGCATCGCTCTCCTATTTGTCTAAGGACTTCGTGTTATGAATCGAATTGTCATTTACCTTAGTCAAGGATAGATTGGAGGTAATGCTGCCTAATAGATCTCGAGTGAGCGCGAATAGGAGAAGCCGTGAAAAGGCGCGAAGATGTTCTTCACCTTGTTGAAGGATTCGGGGCCTAAGACCAATTTTGTGTTGTCCTAGTAGTAGCGGACCAAGCTGACCGAGAGGAACCGTTATCCGATTCCGAGAATCGACGATTTACTTGACCAACGGGTTGGGTCGACGGTATACTCTATGCTTGACTTAAGGTCCGACTACTATCAGCTTAGTAGTAGGGAATGTGATATTCCAAAGTCAGCGTTCAGTACCCGCTTTGGTCACTATGAGTTCACGGTGATGCCGTTCGGTCTGTCTAATGCACCGTCGGTATTCATGGACTTTTTGAATAGGACATTCCGTGAGTATTTGGATCAATTTGTGATCGTCTTCATCGACGACATTTTGGTATACTCTCAATCGGAAGAGGAGCATGTAGGGCATCTGCACACAGTTCTGGGCACCTTAAGGAAGAGTCAGCTATATGCCAAGTTCTCCAAGTGCGAGTTTTGGCTACAGTCAGTAGCATTCCTTGGTCACGTCGTTAGTGGAGATGGAATTGCGGTTGATCCGTCGAAGATAGAAGCGATCCGAGCCTGGCCTTTGTTGAAAAACGTAGCGGAAGTCCGAAGTTTCTTAGGACTTGCCGGCTATTATAAGCGCTTTGTGGAAAACTTCTCGAGGATTGCACTTCCTCTCACTAAATTGACTAGGAAAGATCATAAGTTCGTTTGGTCGCCCGAGTGCGCACGAGCTTTTGAAGAACTGAAGAGCCGTCTGACCACGGCACCCATTCTATGCTCGCCATGTGGTACGGAAGGCTACGAAATTTACAGCGACGCCTCAGGGAGTGGTTTGGGTTGTGTCCTAGTGCAGTTCTGTAAGGTAATTGCCTACGGCTCCCGTCAGTTGAAGGTTCACGAGAGGAATTACCCGGTCCATGATTTGGAGCTAGCGGCCGTGGTATTCGCTCTTAAGCTTTGGAGGCATTATTTGTATGGCGTGAAGATCGACATCTTTACCGACCACAAGAGCCTCAAGTACTTGCTAGATCAAAGGGAGTTGAATATGCGACAGAGGAGGTGGTTGGAGTTCCTTGGGGACTACACCTTCGACATCAAATATACTCCTGGAAAGGGAAATGTAGTTGCGGACGCGTTGAGTCGTCGGGCTCCCGCTCAAGCAAATTGGATTTTGATGCACGATGAGCGTCCAATCCGTGAGCTGGAAGAAATGGAGATCATTTGCGTTGATCGAAGAGCGTCTACTTCAGCATGCTTGAACTGGACGGAGGTTCAATACCACCTTGCCGACCGAGTTCGACAGGCATTGGAGCTGGATGAGAGCATGAAACGCTACAAAGCGGAAACCGTTGACGGGTTAAACGCTGATTTCTCTTTCGAAGATGGCCTTATGTGGAAGAATGGCAGATTGTGCGTCCCAAACGTCGGTACTCTACGGGAGGAATTGATGTACGAGGCTCATCATACCAAGTACTCTATCCACCCGGGGAGCACGAAAATGTAGATGGACATGAAGAAACTTTTCTGGTGGCCGGGTATGAAGAAGGACATTGCCCTCTACGTGGCCAAGTGCAACACTTGCGCGTTGGTGAAGGTGGAATGTCAACGTCCCGGTGGATTTTTGAAGTCCTTGCCGATTCCGGAATGGAAGTTTGACGATATTTCGATGGATTTCGTGCACGGATTGCCGAGATCGCAGCATGGAAACGACGCCATCTGGGTGATCGTGGACAGACTGACAAAAGTATCGCATTTCATTCCGAACCGGAAGGATGATTCTGTAGAAAAGCTAGCGAAGCTCTGTGTCGATAGTATTGTGCGGCTGCACGGTGTCCCTCGTAGCATCGTCAGCGATCGTGACGGGCGTTTCACATCGAAAGATTGGAGGCTTATCCATGAACTGTTGGGCACTAAATTGAAATTCAGCACGGCCTTCCACCCGCAAACGGATGGACAGACCGAGAGGACCAACAGGACTATGGAGGATATGCTCCGAATGTGCGCTCTAGATTTTGGAAAGAAGTGGGAAGATCATCTCTATATGATCGAATTCGCCTACAATAATAGCTACCAAGCCAGTATAAAGATGGCTCCTTTCGAGGCCCTCTATGGTAAGAAGTGTCGTACGCCGTTATCTTGGGCAGAAACGGGCGATACTAAGCTATTAAAGCGAAAGGATGTTGAGGAAGGTACTTCGACGATCCGAACTATTCGAGAAAGGCTATTGATTGCCCAGGATAGGCAAGCAAAGTATTACAACGCCAAGATTAGGAACCTAGAGTTCGCCGTCGGTGACCGGGTTTACTTGAAGATCAAACCGTTCAAAGGGGTATCAAGGATCCGACGCTTGAAAAAGCTCAGTCCAAGGTACTTAGGACCGTTTGAGTTTGTCGAACGTATTGGTGATGCGGCTTATCGGCTTGCACTATCTGCAGAGCTGAGCGGTCTGCACGACGTGTTTCACATTTCAGTTCTGAGGAAGGCAGTGCAAGAGCCTACTCATATCGTTGCGGTTGGCAAAGTGTCGGTTGATAGTGGGTTGTCGACGAAAGTCAAACCCTTACGCAGCGAGGTTACCGAGGTAAAGTAGTTGAGGAACAAGTCCATTCGGATGGTAAAGGTCCGGTGGGATAATTGCGGCCGAGAGGAGCTAACTTGGGAGAGAGAGCAAGCGATGCTTGCGGAGTACCCCGAGCTATTTCTCTCAGGTATATTTTCTTTAAAAACTGTAAATTCCTGCTGTTACTGTTTTCGAAATTTCGGGACGAAATTCTTTTAAGGGGGGTGGAGTTGTAACACCCCAAAGATCGTGGTTCAGCGAGGTAGGCGGAATGGTAGTGTTGCGCTCGGGATAGGCTCAAGATTCCAGATCAGGTCAATGCGCACGACCATTGTCCTCTTAGCGCACGACCAGTGAGCGTGCGCCAATGATCGTGCGTAACCCGCAAAGAATCGGAGTTCTGTCTCGTCTTATGCGCACGACCATTGTCCTCTTCGCGCACGACCAGTGATCGTGCGCCAGCGATCGTGCGTTAATTCAGAAGAAAATCGAGTTCTGTCTCGGACAGTGCGCACGACCATTTCCCTCTTCGCGCACGACCACTGACCGTGCGCCTGTGATCGTGCGCCCTGTTTATTCTGTTCCGCGATTTTGAGCGGAGAAGAAGATCGGACCGTCCAAATCTTTTGGAAATTGATCCAACGGCTAGGTTTAGTTGCGGGAGACTATTAGGGCTGATGAGAGGGGGTTAAACCTCATATTCTCTAAGCCATTCTCTCTCCAAACCCTAGAGAAAGAAGGAGGAGCCAAGGAAGAAGAAGGGAGATTCCGCCATTGACGGAGCTCCGGAGCTCCGTTTCGCGAGCCGTTTCCAGATTTGGAGAGTGCAGCCCGGTGCGGTCGTTTCTCTCCATATAGAATCTCGGATCTATGGCGAAAAAGAACGCTCCTAGGGTAACGATTTCTTCTCCCGTTGTTTGGACTTGTCTTTTGTCCTCTCCTTCATTTCTCTATGCTTGCATGAGGAATCCCTTTCACCAAATGGGTGAAGTGTAGGATTTCCTCAAGTTCTTCGGAACTCCGGGTCGATTGTGTCCGTCCCCGGCATATTGCATGTAGAAAATCCGGTAGTCGTGCGGATTTAGGCATTGTGTGTGAAGCCTATTCGTGGCTGTGAGCCCGAATCGGTGATGCTTGATTTGCGACGTTGCATTTAGGTTAAGCCTAGAATGCGTGCCGGAGAATGACTCTGTGATATATGCGATTGTATTGCGGGATTTAAGCGTAGGCATCTTGTGAAGATCCTAACGGAAGCCCCATGCTTTGCGAGTGGTTGAATGCAAACCTTCACCACTAGAATTGTTGAGGAGTGGTCTTGCCTCCTTTTTGGTTACGTATAAAGCCCTAACGATCCCTCATGCCCTCCGGCCGAAAGGCGGAGTCGGGTCTTGAGTCGTTACAAAGTAAACTTTTAAGGCTTGGGTGTTGTAACTTATGTTTTGTGTAGCACTAGCGAGTGCTAAACCCTTACGGGCCGAGGTGATGTCATACCCGCATCGTGTGTTCAATCGATGACAAGAGCACGGGAATTGGCTGAACTGAACCCGTTTCCAGGCGTGGTGGTAGGGGGATTTATCTCTTGTAAACCCGAACGACCTTGGGAGAGGTTGGGAAGGGCGTCTTGCCTAGACCGACCAAAAGCTCTTTTCTATCTAGAGTTTCCGGACTCATGATGGTTTTGGTGCTCGGGAAGAAGTACCTTTGGTGCATGCCTTGTGAGCATGGAGTGTGCGGTTGTGTGTACCCACGTTTGTGATGAATTGATGTTGTTAGCCTCATGCGGTTGTTTAGGCGGTTGTGGGGAACCTTCGGGTGAACCCAACCAACATCATGTGCATACCTAGGTTCCCTTCTTTTGATGCTCAACCTAGAAGATTGATTGTGCTTGAAACCTCACCTCGTGTAGTTGCACTTTCTTTATATTTAGTACTTGTGCTAGTATGGCTTGCTTGCAGGGTAGAAGCTCCGCCACCCCGGAAAAGGGGTGGGGTCGTTATAATTTGGTCAGCTGTGCTGACCGTTACTTTGTTTGCCACCGCTTGGTGGAATGTCTTATGCAGGTGCAGGTGAGCCTAGCGGGAAATAGCGGGCGGTGGCCCCTTTTGCTGAGTTGGCCCTTGAAGGCCAACCTCCTTTTTAGCTTTCTCATGTATTGCCGGCCTGCGTGCCGATGTATGTTTTGGAGTTTTTGGTACATTTGCTAAATGTAAGGCCTTAAGGCCATAACTCTCTTTCTTGGTTTCATTCCTATGATAGTGGACAATTCTAATGGAAATGTTAAATCTTTATGCTTCCGCTAGTGTTTAGTATACTCTGTTGTAGTTTCTTTCTGTTTATCACCTTTTAACTCCTAGCTAGTGTGGTTAGTATGGCGTGGGGTCCCGGGCGGACCTACTGTTATATTATTTGTACTGGCAGGGTGTTACAATTTGGTATCAGACTTAAGGCGTCGATACGTAGTTTAGCGAATTCGGGACGAATTCTTTTTAAGGGGTGGTGTGCACGGGATGTGCATTCACCTAAAACGACAAAAACTAATAAGAATGTCCACTTAGGAATGGAAAAACATACTTGTTTGCGGAACCTGAGCGTTCCATGATTGTTGTTTTGCTATGCTTTCAGTCACTAAATTGTCTCTTACACGATTATAGGTGACTAGGAGTGGTGCGGGGCCGTCTCAACCCCGTAACATTGCTGAAAGTAGTGGGTCGTCTGAGGTGACATCGACCACTCCTTCGGCTGAGATGATCAAGTTAGTCGCTGAAGCGGTCTTCGCGATGATCAACACTCAGTCTGGGCAGCTTGCACAGCCTACTACTCCGACTCTGGATGTGGCCCCTGTAACTGTTGCTGTAGTGGAACCTGCGGTAGAACTGAGGGTGGAATGTCGAGTTGCGCAGGTAGTAGTGGGGCGAGCCAAGGAAGAAGAAGGAGGAGCCAAGGAAGAAGAAGGGAGATTCCGCCATTGACGGAGCTCCGGAGCTCCGTTTCGCGAGCCGTTTCCAGATTTGGAGAGTGCATCCCGGTGCGGTCGTTTCTCTCCGTGTAGAATCTCGGATCTATGGCGAAAAAGAACGCTCCTAGGGTAACGATTTCTTCTCCCGTTGTTTGGACTTGTCTTTTGTCCTCTCCTTCATTTCTCTATGCTTGCATGAGGAATCCCTTTCACCAAATGGGTGAAGTGTAGGATTTTCTCAAGTTCTTCGGAACTCCGGGTCGATTGTGTCCGTCCCCGGCATATTGCATGTAGAAAATCCGGTAGTCGTGCGGATTTAGGCATTGTGTGTGAAGCCTATTCGTGGCCGTGAGCCCGAATCGGTGATGCTTGATTTGCGACGTTGCATTTAGGTTAAGCCTAGAATGTGTGCCGGAGAATGACTCTGTGATATATGCGATAGTATTGCGGGATTTAAGCGTAGGCATCTTGTGAAGATCCTAACGGAAGCCCCATGCTTTGCGAGTGGTTGAATGCAAACCTTCACCACTAGAATTGTTGAGGAGTGGTCTTGTACCTCCTTTTTGGTTACGTATAAAGCCCTAACGATCCCTCATGCCCTCCGGCCGAAAGGCGGAGTCGGGTCTTGAGTCGTTACAAAGTAAACTTTTAAGGCTTGGGTGTTGTAACTTATGTTTTGTGTAGCACTAGCGAGTGCTAAACCCTTACGGGCCGAGGTGATGTCATACCCGCATCGTGTGTTCAATCGATGACAAGAGCATGGGAATTGGCTGAACTGAACCCGTTTCCAGGCGTGGCGGTAGGGGGATTTATCTCTTGTAAACCCGAACGACCTTGGGAGAGGTTGGGAAGGGCGTCTTGCTAGACCGACCAAAAGCTCTTTTCTATCTAGAGTTTCCGGACTCATGATGGTTTTGGTGCTCGGGAAGAAGTACCTTTGGTGCATGCCTTGTGAGCATGGAGCGTGCGGTTGTGTGTACCCACGTTTGTGATGAATTGATGTTGTTAGCCTCATGCGGTTGTTTAGGCGGTTGTGGGGAACCTTCGGGTGAACCCAACCAACATCATGTGCATACCTAGGTTCCCTTCTTTTGATGCTCAACCTAGAAGATTGATTGTGCTTGAAACCTCACCTCGTGTAGTTGCACTTTCTTTATATTTAGTACTTGTGCTAGTATGGCTTGCTTGCAGGGTAGAAGCTCCGCCACCCCGGAAAAGGGGTGGGGTCGTTATAATTTGGTCAGCTGTGCTGACCGTTACTTTGTTTGCCACCGCTTGGTGGAATGTCTTATGCAGGTGCAGGTGAGCCTAGCGGGAAATAGCGGGCGGTGGCCCCTTTTGCTGAGTTGGCCCTTGAAGGCCAACCTCCTTTTTAGCTTTCTCATGTATTGCCGGCCTGCGTGCCGATGTATGTTTTGGAGTTTTTGGTACATTTGCTAAATGTAAGGCCTTAAGGCCATAACTCTCTTTCTTGGTTTTATTCCTATGATAGTGGACAATTCTAATGGAAATGTTAAATCTTTATGCTTCCGCTAGTGTTTAGTATACTCTGTTGTAGTTTCTTTCTGTTTATCACCTTTTAACTCCTAGCTAGTGTGGTTAGTATGGCGTGGGGTCCCGGCCGGACCTACTGTTATATTATTTGTACTGGCAGGGTGTTACAAAAGGTTTCCTTTTTGCATATTGGAAGCTTCATAGACCACATCTCCTTCTGAACTCCATTGGTAGCCATTGGATTCAGATCTTACTACACCTATGTAGGACCTGGTCAGATTGTTAAGTCCTTTTTAACCAACCTCTCTCTGATACCACTTGATTGTTTATAGGTATGTAGTCTAATTCACCTAGAGGGGGGTGAATAGGTCTCTTTGATTTTTACTTAATTATTTTTGTTAAACAAAATAACAATCACACACAGAAAACACATAAGTATTTATAGTGGTTCCCCAAGATAGTGTGTCTATGGGTAGTCCACTTTCCTTCTACACCTTTCTAACAGTGTGTTAGACCAGGCAAACTCCTCCAATCTCAGCTCCTAGAGCTTACAACACAGATCCATCAGGATCTCTCAGGCTTGCTCCAAGACCTAACTCAGGCTAACCATCCCTACAACTCAGAGTGCTCCCACTCCTACAACTCAGAGATCCCCTTGACCTCCTACCTTAGGCCTATCAAGAAGCCTTACTTCTTAGGCAAGATGCCCTACTGCTCAGGCTCAATAGCCTTACAAACCTCATGCCAAACTGCCCTATTACTCAGGTTCACCAACCCTACAATCTCAGGCACAGTACCCTACAAGCTCAGAACAAGACAGTTCCTACAGTGAATAAATGTTAAGCTTACAATAGTAGACAACACTGGAATGATGTCTTATGTTGTTCCTGCACAGCTGATGCTTCTTTGAAGCTAGGCTGAATGTAAACTTCAGTCCTTGCTTTTTTCTGATCCTTCTCTTCAGTAGAGGAGAAAGGATCACCTTGCTCTTCTAAGTAGAAGAGCTATCTTCTTTCCTTGTGTCTTCTTGCTGGTTCAAATAGCAGGAGGAGGAGAGAACTTGAAAGCCATCAATGGAACAGTAATAATGGCTCTCTTCTTTTCAGCACACCAACAGGTGCTTCTGAAAGTGCTTAAGATGTTCTGTTATACTGCATTTGTCTTCAACGGCTCTTATAAATGCCACTGACAATTTGGAAGAGGATAAAATGCTTTATCACTCCTTTATAGCTGTTTGCGCCAAAAGCAAGTCGCACTACTGTCTTCTTCCTGATTTGAATCTGTCTCAGCGGTTGGGCTGAGACAGCCTTCTGTCTCAGCGGTTGAACTAATTTCGTCCCAGCGGATCCGCTGAGACAGTTTCTCTTCTCAGCAGATTTTGTCTATCTTTAGCTTAGTAGAGGCAGATCACTTCTCAGTGTCTCCTGGCCCCGTCTTAGCGGATCCGCTGAGACAGTTACTCCTTCTCAGCGGTTTTAACAGCAAACCTCTGAACTTATTCTAATGTTTGGAGTATCTTAACCCTGCACATTTCTGATGCAAAATAGGGTTTCTCAAATACAATATGTTCTTAACATTGTCAGTGATGTCTCTTCAAATCAAGGGAACATTGAGAGCAATATTCCCAACATATTCTATAAGCTTTACTAGTTGAAGAGTATCCAAGAAATATTCCTTCATCACATTTTTCATCAAACTTCCCAAACGCATCTTTTGTATTGAGAATAAAACATTTACAACCAAATACTTTAAAATATGATATGTTATGTTTCTTTTGATAATAGAGTTCATATGGTGTGAGATTTAAAGATGGACGAAGCATGACTCTATTCATTACATAACATAATGTGCTAACGGCTTCGGCCTAAAAAGACTTAGGTAATTTATACTCAGATAGCATGGTACATGCAAGTTCTCTAATTGAACAATTATTTCTTTCTACAACACCGTTTTGTTAAGGTGTGCGAGGAGCAGAGAACTCGTAATTAGTACCTAATATTTCACAAAAAAATTTAAAATTTTCATTTTCAAATTCTCCTCCATGATCTGAGCGAGTACATTTTATTTTTAAATTTAGTTCATTTTGAATACGAGTACATAATTTTGAAAATTCGCAAAACGCATTAGATTTGGAAGAGAGAAATAAAGTCCAACAATATCTAGAGAAATCATCTATTAGAACAAATGTATATATTCTGTAACATCCCTCAAACAACTAGACCCATAGAGTGGTTTTGTCATGACTAGGTCATGACAAAACCCTAGGAAGCTTGAAGAGACCACTTGGCCTTAGGCTTGAAGGGGAAGAGCACATTGGTCTGCAAATAGCAATTTCTAGTTACCAAGCATAGGGTTGGAATTTAGGGACTCACCTTGACCCCTTAACCCCACCATGGCACATCTAACCCTTTGGAAGGTCCCTTAGAGCACCAAGGACCCATTGGGGTCAACCAAAGAGGTCAAGTTGACCAAAGATAACTTTAACCCTAAATTGGTCAAAGTAGCCTAATTAGGGTCTATTGACCTCCACCATGCCAAATTGACCTTGCCCCTAACCTTATAAGTATATTAGGACCCAACGGAACAAAAGTCCCCATCATGGGGCCACCAATTTGTCCAATTTGGCCGATTTGACCTAAGTCAACTCTAGCCCTATTTTGGTCAAAGTGATTTGTGGAAGGTCAATTGGCCTCCACCTTGCCAAATTGACCCTACCTAGGCTTTCCTAACACTTAAGAGAATCCAATGGGTCACTAACCACCCATTGGGGTCAAGCCAAGTGGTCAATTTGACCAAAGTCAACTCAACCCTAATTTTAGGTCAAAATTCCTTATTTTGCCCAAATCAAGCCCAATCCACTTGGGCTAGGCCTAATTGGAGTAACCCATTTGCTTAGTAGGCTGATAACTACTAGGAGTTGCCACTCAAGTTTTGTAAATGATGACTAGGAGAGAGAAATCTCATTTCCCCCAAAAATGGAGGAGAGAGAAAGAGAGGGATTAATGGCATTCATGGCCAAGGGAGGCCAATTGATGTCCCCGTTGATAGGGATTCATCTCCTCTGGCTATTATAAGAAGTTTAGGAGTTTTTCCAGCCCACATGGGGGCTGAATTGGGAGGTTTTCACCATTCTCGAAATTGACCATTAATGGCCTTCATGGCAATTGATGTCATGACACTCCCACTCCCCCAATTGAACATTATAACTCCTTCAGAGGACTGAGAAGACCATTTTCCACCACTTACTTGAAGAGATCAAGCTTGTTGGTGTGGAGGTTGCAATGGCTCCAAATCTTGAGGCCGTCCATGGAGGACTACCCAATCGGCAAAGCTTCAAGGCTCCACACAGGTCTGGTTCTTCTCCTTTACTCCAGTGGATAGATCCACATCAAAAATCGGCAAGGATTGGGGCCATTTGGTCACCAATCGGGTAGGCCAAAATCTCCATTTTGGAGTTGTAATTCCGCCTCCATACCCCTGTTCCGGCCACCTCCGACCGACCAACCACCGCTAATCGCCGGCCACCACCTCAACGAAGGTGGTGGTGGCATTTGTCGGCAGGGGCGGCGCTTAGGTGGCCGGGAAAATGGGGACAAAGGTCGCCCAGGTGCGGGCAATCCTGGTCGTTGGCCAGAGGAGGAAGATGATGGGTTGTCGTCCATCCTTGCTTCAAGATTTGTGCAAGATCATTTATATTAAATGAGTAATATTGTATTTTTCTGTCACATTATATGCAATACATAGAATAAATTATAGAAAATACTTGGGCCCTCCTGAGGGAAAAAGGTTCAACACCAAACTTGTAGCCCTTTGGGTTTACTTTATTTTAAAATTTGTTTCACACCATTTAGGTCAGTGGTCTGGCCACAACACTCTATATGGTGCAACATGTACAAAGAGTTGACCAGAGCTTGATCTGTGTGCCCCCATCATCTCACTCATCCAAATGACTTGAAAATTAAAACATTGGCTGCTTATACCCACCCCATAAACATATCCAAAAATGAGAATTTTTGGAGAAACTTTTTCTAATGTTTTTCAAACATTTAATAATTCATATAATAATTAAATACAGGGTCAAATGACCTCCAAACCCTTCCAAATTTTGTTGGGTGGTCCTTAGGGTCATGATATGGCTCTGGTGAAAATTTCATCCCAGTTGGGATTGATTTGATAGGGTAATTAATTAACCCAAGATTGGTCAAACTAAGGGTTTTAGGTCAAATGTGCACTTGTTGTATTAAGTGGTCAAATCTCACAAAAATGTTATGAAACCTTGGCCACTGACTTAATATCACATAGAACACCTCCACCAATGATTTGGGGTGTGGGGATGGATGTGCCCTAGAACCCTAGTTCGAACCCTAGGGTTGCACTTTGGGCTTAATGAAGGACATAGGGCCATATGTCCTTTGATGAACTTGGAACTTGGTGGATATGTTTATAGGGTGGTTTCCAACCCTAGGTAATTTATTTGGAATTTTTGGAGACTTTTATTCCTTCAAATTTAATTAAGGATTATTTAGGGCACCTCCTTACTAAAAGGAATTTCATGTTCATATAACCTAGGATGATTATGAAACTTTTCCAGCTAGCTTGTGTTAGTGTTAATGTTCCCTGGTAATTTTGTTGTGGTTAATAAGATGATCTATGTGGTACTTCTTTCACAAATAATTTATGTGAACTATTTGGAGGAAAATTAATTATGGGTTTATTATTCTCTGCAAAATTGTGAAACTTGGTAATAGGACATTTCAGGGCATTATAGAGCTCTGTATGATTTTTGGAAGTATTTATCAGTAGGTTACTTCACAATGTGCCATAGTTTGGATTTTCTTGAAATATTTATTTATGTGGCTAAATGGTTTTGAAAATTTATAAAACTCAGTCAATAAACTTCTCTGAGCATTATAGAGGTCTGGTAATTTTACCATAATTTTTGGATAAGTATTTTTGGTGGTTCCTTCGTTTGCCTCCAATTTTGGATAATTATTCAATATTATAATTAGAGGCCAATATCTTACTGTAAAATTGTGACATTCTGTATTTTTTGTTATTTGTATATCATAGATTTTCCATAAGTTTGAATAGCCATATCATAAGAAGATCTTACACTTCATGTTCAATTTCATACTTGGCCAATTTTGGAGAAATTATAGTAAATGCCAAATAAATAAGGAAAATTATGACCTTCTGGATTTAGTCTTATAATATCATGATAGACTCCCAGTAATAATCTTGAGTCATTTGCATGACTACATAGAGTACCTCCTCCCATACACCTCATATAGCTCATTTGGTCTGCGTATAGTAAAACTGTAAAACTTGAGTAACTTGTGGGCCATTAGGTGGGAATGGAAGGTAGATGGTGTACTTAGTTTGGTTGAGGAGATTTGGGGTCACTAGTAGGAGTTGATGTGCTGAGTGTGCCCAGAATTTAAGGGCAAGGGTGTGCTCGGGATCGACAAAAGATCGTCTTTCTCTTAGAGGGTCATAAAATACTTTGGGTAATCCAAGTGTAATGATAATATGGGTATTAGTATTGGTAGTTACCAATAACATTAAGTGTCTTAGAAAGGGTGGTTTGGGATATCATCTCATCGCACCTCCTAGTACCGCTACCGCTGCGAGCCCCTCACAGGGTAGACCTCGGGAAGTCCAAGATTAGCCATAAACTGCAGGAATAAACTAGTATGCATGATTGTCTTATTAATACACACATCCACACCCTGTGGTTATGGGAGGTTAGTTAGTTTGATCTTACGAGCGGTAGGCTCGGTGGTTATAGATGCGGATGGGTTGGTCCGGTGATTCGGTGGCTCGGAAGGTTATGGTGATGGGCGGGTTAGCCCGAGGAGCTTATGGCTCGGAGATAGATGTTAATCATAATTGCATGTGCATAAAGGTGGTGGGTCTTTGGTATTGACGGTCGTTCACACCGACGCCGATACGCTGACTCAACAAGTGTGGATTTGCACTTAGCCATGAAAAGTCTGGTGGTCCAACCAGTAAGAGTATGCAGGCACTCCGTGGTTTTGTATTGAGGCGTACGATAGGTCTAGGTTAGGTAGTGTGAATACCAACCTAGAGGTGGGCGTGGCCCAACTCACCACTTCCGTTTGCCACTACGGGGGTATCCTGAGAGTCTTGCTAGCTCCAAAAATGGGAAACTAAAGGTCTGTGCGCATAGAGTCAAAGTGTGTGAGTTGCACCTATATGATCATAACATTACCCAGCATAACTCTGCATGTCATATCATAAGCATTGCATTTCAACCCCTACCCCTATCAGATAAATTGGTTATGGGACTTTTTATATGATAGACCTTGCTAAACGACCCCTTATTCTATAGGTTTGTATGGGCATTCATATAAATCAATGGTTACTTTTCTACTGTGTACTTATCTTTACTTGCTCTTTACCATGCTCTAATTGATGCTTCAAATATATATACACTTGTGTAGTGGTAGACATTTCCTGTAGACTAGATCCGATGTCATCTGCTTTGTTTTATACCCCTTGCTGTCCTCCACTTCACACTCCCGCACGGTGCCTAGGAGCCATTGGGGAGGGGTGGGGAACATAAGGCTTAGTCTTTTGACTAACGGTCAGTGGACCACATCATTTTAGGGGATCAAGGAGGAGCACCAGGAGATGCAGCAGCATTAGAGGCCGGTGCGGATGGAGGCGGGCCAGTCTAGTACAGGAGCACTAGTTTCGGGATTAGTGAGTGATTACTAGTTTTGCTTCCGCGAGTGACCTTGTAGTGAGGATATGATGTACATGGCATGAGCCCTTTATTTTTGTTACCTTTTATTCAGTTATTATCTGTGGGCATTTAGCCTTATGGATTTATATTTCATGTGATATGGACTTTGGCTTCTTGATATGTTCAAATATAATTTTCTTCTTTTGCGATCGATATGGCCGGCAGGATTGGCATTTTATAGTGGCGACCTTCCCGAGTGTTGGTGTCACCGTAAAGCGGCGGTTCTGGGCATAAGACCCGATTTTGTAGCAAAAATGGGGTCTTACCAACTGGTATCAGAGCAAACCTCGATCCGAAGAAAAGAAGTCCACAAACCCTGGGCCACCCCGCGCGAGTTTATTTTGAGGACAAACTAAGCAGTGGAAGCAATGGTGTGCCTATATGGGGAATCACATTAAAAAGTCCACTTTTAACTGAATCTTTTGACAAGTTTTCTTTAGTAGCCTGCGGCGAACCCTGCCTCCAGCAGGGAATACCTCCGGCTACAAAGATCTCTTTAGATATTCTTCTAATCAATGAGTTAGACTCAACCCCACTAGGACACATGACCTACCATGACAATTTGTGCCATGCCCTAGTCTGAAATAGACCGAAGGTATAAAAATTGGTTAAGGTACGAGGATACCCTAAAGAGGTTATAAGAGGAGTTTAATGCGAGAACGAACACCTAAGCCATAAACTCTGATGTCCCTACTTCACATACCAAGGGTTATCCAAATGGATAGGACCGCCTTAAGGAGATTGACACATAGGCATAATGGTATGGGTGTGGTAGACTCAACCCTCGTACCGGTGACATGATTACATTGAGACAACCACCATGACAAACACCGAGGGTCGGATAAGAATTCAAGTTCGGAAGAGACCCATTTGGGATTGGGTCACATGTAGACCTTGACAAGGTTGTCGTAGAGGGTACCTTGAAGAGTCTAAAGTATGAAGCGTACCAGCAATTCTCAAGATAGAACCCCAAGTCGAAGGTTGTGTGCCCTGAGGATTGTTTATATACTTGGGATGAATATAACATGGCGATATCAAAGATACTTAGCCCAAAATAGATAGTGGCTTATCTTTTGTTTATTGGGGCTTACCTTTTGTTTATTGGGCAAATTAGTTACTAACTTGAGTTTCCTTTGGATCTAATTTAGAAGGTGTTGCGTCGTGAACGTGGTGATTTTGAAGTCGATCTTATTCGATGTTACCTGGGCGAAGATGGAATGTTGTGAAAGAACATTTGGAATGGTGACTTGTACTATTACCAAGACAATGGATAGACTTCTTTGATCGAACAACAACTTAACCTTAGTTGAAGCATTCGAAATGTAAAGTTGCCAGGTTTAGTCACTTAGGGATGCAAACGCCCTTCTGGAGGTTGGGAATTGAAATTAGGTCGTTCAAGCAATAGTTATATTTGAAAGTTCTTGTGGCTTGGGGCTTTCAGAAGTGATTAACGTATGATTTGTTAAAAATCACGCCCTGTCATGGTAGAAAATTCTAACTACAATAATAGCCCTTAAACCCTAGAAGCTATGATGATGAATAACTAGATATCTTAAACGATGAATTAATGGATTTAGAATTTTAAATTTAAGGTTACTATGGTAAGAACGATCTAATTCTTACCTTACATTGGACAACAAGAAAGTGACCAAGACTAACAAAGGTTAGGTGATAGGAATTTGGAGAAATAAACATGATGATATTTCCTTGATGAAATTGACTTGTGAAAAACCTTAGGGTACCAAGATTTTGCCCTCATACCTTATGAATCAAACTCCACGTAGAAAATGATTGGGAGTCATCTTACAAACATGGATACTAGTAACGATTGGTTAACATATATTCATAAAAGTTCACGAGTACTGAAAGTGCACAGTATTCCTCTGAGAATCCTCTAGAGGGGAGTGAATAGAGATTTAAAATATTTCTATCCTAAGTATGTAGACAATAAAACACACTAAGGAATTATGCTCATAAATAACACATAGGTAGAATAATTATTGCAGGAAATAAAAATGCTAAGAAAGAAAATTGGGATAGCACAGAAAAGCACAACACAAACACAAAAGATTTTATAGAGGTTCCCCAAAATGTGGGTAGTCCTCTCTTCTACCACCTGGTAGGAATGCACCACCTATGCCTGAGTATTTTGATAAGGAGACTCTTAGAACCACTGATCTTTTTATAAGGAGATCATGAACCAGCCAGATATTTTGATAAGGAGATCTTGAACCAACCAGATCTTTTGATAAGGAGATCTTGAATCACTAGATCCTTTGGAAGAGGGATTCTTAAAACTCTTTTACAGTTGAGAAAAGTGAAGGAAATGAGAAAGAAGTAGGGAAATGAATTCTGCTATCAGAATTTTGATGAAGCCTTCTGCTTCAATTTTCTCTTCTCTGGATCTGCTAAAGATGAACCTCTGCTTTTGATATAGATGATTTGCAGAGGTTATGAGCTTCAGATCCTGTCAGTTTCTTCTATTCAAATCTGGTTGTTGTATGATCTTTAATGAAGAGCTGCCTTCTATTTTACTGTGCTGAGAGAGAGCAGGATTTGTTCTTCACTGTCTTCTAGGGTTCAGGAGGAAGAAGAAGAAGGAGATCCCTAATCGACAGAATTTGAATGTGTGTATTGAATGCTCTAGTTTCTTCTCTCTAATCTTCTTATTTATTGTTCACCCTTTAATTTGAATTTGTTTCCTCTTTTAGAGTGTGCTGAAAAGGTATTGGCCTGGACAATTTCTCTTCATTTCCTCATTTGTTCTCGACCCATCTGCCAACTGTCTTGATCCTTTCCAAGAAAGCTTTTGTTGTCTTCTTTATTGCTCCTTTCTATTGTAGGAAATAAATGAGCCGTTGTAGAACGGTCTTCAGTATTGTGGTCCTTGAGAGAGAGTTCCAAAATGACAGCTGAAAAGGTTTCCTTTCAAACTGTATTCGACGTTGCGTCGATTTCTCTTTCTCTCTTATCGACGCACCTTCGAGTTCTTGTAAAAGCAGCTTCGAATTCATTCTTACTCTGATTGAATTCTGATGTCGACATTGCGTCGATTACTTATCAATGTAACCGTCGAGTGGAAGTCTTGACTCTGAACATCATCATCTACGTCGAATTGTAGTCGATGTTGTGTCGACTTCAGATGGCTTCGGCAGATTCTTTCTTCTGCATTGAGTTGAAGTCAAAGCTGCGTCGACTTCTAGTGATACCCCGATATGTCCATTTCCTCTACGTCGATATCCTTTCAACATAGCATCGACTTGATTTACTTCGACAGAAGGTTGATTTGCTTAGACTTCTAGTCTAAGTAGCGTCGACATCAATTGGATGTTACGTCGATTTCTATTCAACGCAATTGTTAACTTAACCCAAATTCTGCTTGTCTTGATCTGGTCTTTGACACCCAAGTTGTGTGTGATATCCTAAGACATCTAATGACCAAATTACCCTCACTATACAATGGTTAATTAAATCCTAAGAGATAAAATCACTTTAGATAAATTGTTAAGTTAAATCTAAGGGGGTTTTCCCAACAATCTACCCCTATTTATCTTAACAAATTTTACAGATTGTTTAAAGTGATTTTACATACTCCTTTATATAATCAGCAACATATAAGATAACATAGATAGAACAAGTATAATAGAATGAAATCACAGAACTTTTCAGACATTGTAAAATAAGTAATATTGTTCACCACACAACATTCCATTTGACTTTCTTCAGAAGATATAAGCAGAGATACCTGAAGTCATTGATCCTTCTCAAGAGTTTTTTTTTCTGGAGAAAACTTTTGGAATTCTCCTTGAAGCAATCTGCAGAGGCTCATCATCTTCAGGGGACATGACTGCTTCTTCAGCAACATTGTCTTTGAGGAGCTCCTCCTGAATTTGTGCATTTAGCTCAGCAATATCAGCAGCTTCCTTGGCAATCTTTGCCATCTCATCCAACAGATTTTCATCCCGAGGCTCCCCCTGATCCACTGTTGTACCTACAGCTGCCATTTCTTCTTTCAGATTCTTTTGGGTATCTGGGACAGGCTCCCCCTGAGTAGATGGGAGCTCCCCCTAGTTATCTGCAGCAGTTTCCACCTGTTTCTCTAGCTCTTTTTCTTTTTCTTGCTCTTCTTGATACTCTGAAGCTGGTTCCCCCAGGACCTTTGGACCATGCAAGATGGTCACTTTCTCAGGGACTTCATCATCTTTCCCCTTATCATGGCCACTCACCTCTAGGACATGCCTTTCTTCCTCCATAATATTCTCCCCCTTCTTAACCTTGCTAGCAAGAGAGGTTAAGAATTCCTTTATAACTAGGGAGGAAGACATGAAGTCCTTGAGGCCCTGCCCCTGGAGGGATCTTTTAGATTCTAGCAGTTCAGCCTCTATTTGGGAGTATTTTCTATCAAGTTTTCTGGCTTGAGTGGCCAGTAGATCAGCAAAAGTAGTGGAGGCCAAGCCAACTGCTTTAGAGATGACCTGCTCAAGGTCAATTGGAGGGATAGGTGTGTTGGATGGAGGAGGTTATGGTGGAAAATCTTCTAGGATGGGAGAGAGTGCATGGTAGGTTTCTGGAGAGATATGGATTGATAGTGTTGGTAGTGGAGGAGCAGACTGAGAGTCTGAGATACTAGTTGATGGTTGTTGTTGAGGAATGTGAGGTGTTGGCTCTAGGACTAAAGTAGTTGGGATGGATTGAAAGTTTTGTTATAGTTGTTGTTGTTGCTGAGGAGATGGTTGTGGTGGAATAGTATCCTGAAGGAGATCTGGGACTGTGTCCTGTAGAGTTGGAGAGGGAGGAGGTGAAGCTGGAGCTTGACCAGGCTTCAAGATCTGTCTGGTCCATTTTAAGAAGATACCTATATTCAGCCTTTTTTCCAGGAGGAATGGGCACTCCATTGGATTTGCACACACTAGGATAGTGGTGGAAGAGCACTTGGCTCATGATCCTCATGTAAGAATTCTCTTTGTGGGCATATTTGTGCCCAATCATCTTTAAGAGGCATTTCCCCCAGTTTATCTTCTTCTGTAGTACCTGAATGCCCATGATCTACAGCTGCTGCTTGGGTATAGCATCATGTGCAGATATCTTGCACAGCAGCACCTTTCCTTCTATGTCATCTAGGAATCTGTATTCCTCTGCCAGATCAATCTTCTTGAGATTAATTGGCTTCTCCTTCCTGAACTGCATTATCTCTAAGAGATTCTTTGTCTCTTCTCCTGACAATTCATCTGAGTAAGCCCCAGTGGGTAGATCAAATGTTTGAGAGAGAATTTCCTCAGATACGCTGACATCTTGTCCAAAAATTGTCCCTTGAAGGGACCCATCATCTACAACATAAACACTATCCTTGAATTCTGTAAGTTCTACATCTAGAATCTTACACCTGGTAGAGATAAGCTTTGTTAAACCAACAGACTGAAAAAGGCCCAGAATAGCCTTGAAACTTTCGGCAGCAACATTAAACGAATCCACATCTACGTCAAATTAAGAATTGACCTTGTGAGGGGCCATTGTTTCTGTGATTGTGTACCTGCAAAGAACAAAGAAAACGAGAGAGGGAAAGGGAGGACAAGAACACGAGAGTGCTGGAGGGGGAGAGAGAAAGAGAGCAAGGAGAGGAAAATTTGAAAGCGTAAATGATTCGACGCTGAAGTTGCTTAAAAGTAGCTGATTCGTCGCAACTTAGGGTTTAAGTCGAAGCTGCGTCGATAAGAATTAATATTTGGCGCGCAAAAATATGTTGAGACTACTTCTAGAAGCAACTCTACGCGCGATGTTAAATCGACGCTACGTCAATTCATATTTGACGCTACTTTGAGATTGTTCAGTTATTATTAAGTCGACGGAGACCTGTTGACGCTCCGTCGATTCCAAATCGACGCAACCTAGACCTTGACCAACAATCAACAAGTCGACGTATGCGTCGATATAAACTTGACGCTGCGTCAAATTCTATTCGAATTATCCACTCTGAGTGCTTCTTGACGCTAGCGTCGAGTAGAAGTCGATGGTACGTCGACTTCTATTCGACGCACCTTTGAATGAACAGATCTATTTTCTTTAGAAAATCCTTGCTGTTTTTCCCAGCCATTTTGTTTATTGAAAATAAGTTTATGATATTAAATCTATGAACTGTAAGGAAGATTAAAGGCAGAAATCACTCCATTGGACGAATTTTGTTCCTTATTCAAGACATACATCTTTCTTCCAACTCCATTTTCTCCTCAGTGGGACCCTACCTAATCCTGCACAAGTATTTCAAATATTAGAAGGGACACAGGTTACCTTGGGCCCTTTACTTTTACCATTGTAGGGTTCAATGAGAGAATAGAAGGGTCTTTCATGATATGCTTTTGGATGATAAGGAATGGGTTTCTTGTTAGTTATTGGGTGTCAACTTATAACCTAGAGGGGTATTTCAAATTATTTTATTCCCCTTTTGGTGTTCTTGATTTCTGGTTAATAGATCTAGAGATGTTGAAAAGCACAACACATAAAACACACAAAGACTTATAGAGGTTCCTCAAGACAGGGTGTTTTGAGTAGTCCTCTTTCCCTCAGCGCCTACCTAGCAGTGTGCTAGGCTCGGCAAACTCTGCCAATGTGGCCCGCAAGCCTTACAAACTCTGACCCGCAAGTCCCTGCAGCCTAGGCCCGCAATATCCTTCACTAAACCCGAGCCCGCAAGCTCGACACTCAGGCCCTCAAGACCTACACAGCACAGACCCACAAGTCTTTCCTCTTGGACCCGCAAGTCCCTGCAGCCTAGGCACGCAAGCCCCTTCACTGCACCCGAGCCCGCAAGCTCGACATGTTTGGACCCGCAAGTCCCTGCAACCTAGGCCCACATGCCCCTTCACTACACCCAAGCCCGCAAGCTTGACAAGGTTGGACCCGCAAGTCCTCTGCCCTGGCCCTCAAGTCTCACAGATCTCAAGCCCTCAAGCTCGACACTTAGATCTGAAAATAGATCTTACAGATTTGGCCCGCAAGCCTTACAAATAAAGATATACAATATAGATTCTTCTGCCTGGTGGAGATCGGCAACTTGACTTGTAGAAGATGCCTCTGAGTTGAATCTTGCAAGCACAGATCTTCTTCAAGCCTTCTTCTTTTGCCAGATGTTAATCGGCTTCTTGACCTGAACGATTCTTCCAAACCTATGTGGCTTGACTGCAACTTGGAGAACACTGGATAAGCGTTTTTGTTCTCCTCTTCTTATTCTTGAATCTTCTCTGCAGTTTTTACTGTTGTATTGCTTGGCGGGATACTTTTTTGTTCCTTCGTTCTCGTCTCTCTTGCCCACTTTGATTAGGGCATCCACTGTTCCTTTTTATATGACAGAGGGGCCGCTTTACGGTCACCTATGATGTCCTTCACTAACAAACGCCCATACCTTAAGAGCACGCGCTGATTGGACAATCAGGTGGCAACATTAAATGCTGACAGTGCGTCTGGCAACTTTTGAATCTGTCTCGACGATATTTCCATGGTTACGACGACATGGACAATATATCGACGACATGACTTATCGATGTCTTGGACTTGGGAAGATCTTCAAGTCTTCTTCCTCCTTCTTCAGATAGAGATATCTCGACGACACGAGACAGCCCTTCTGCACTTGCACTTAAGACGACAGAAGTCATCTAACTAATGTCGGCGTAATCTTCTTGACTGCTCGATATCGTCATAACCACTTGATCTTGTCGACGACATAATCGATATCATGTCGACAGACCATTCTTCAGCAACTGCTTATCTTCATATGACCTTCTTTAGTCTTCTCGACGTCAAGGCTTCTTTACGATGATATTTGTCTTCCTTAGCCTTATTGTCGACATGGCTTCTTTACGACGATATGGTTGACATCAGTCTTACTTAGCCTTTTCAACGACAAGGATTCTTTACGACAATATCTATTCTGACTTAGCCTTATCGACGTCAAGGCTTCTTTATGACGGTATCGTCGACATGTGTATGTTATCTCGACGATAACTGTCGTGGAACTTCTACTTAGTTATTGCACATCATTTCAACGATATGCCTATTCTTTACGACGATATGTCCAGTCCTTTTCGACGATATTGTACTTGGGCAAGTTATTGAAGTACTGGACATATTGTCTGATCTCTACAAGCATGAACTAGATATGACATTAAATACACAATGCTTTTATCATTGAGTTGAGTGCTTCTTTAAATCAGGAACATTGCAGGGCACATCTCCCAACAATCTCCCCATATTTGAAGAAGTTCTAACTCACCTCAATGATAAATGTCACATACATAAAGATTTAACATTAAGACAATATAATCGCATTAAGCAGCAATCACAAAAATAGATTAAATGTTCTTCTTATTAAGAAGCAATCACATAGATAGATTAAATGTTCTTGAATAAGAATTAGCATTCATTTGCCCCATTCTAATTTTTAATTCGATTCGATACTCTTCAAGGTCTGCTGCTGCTTGCACCTTTGTCTTTCCTCCTTTGCCTTTGATAGTAGTTAATGGGCTTTGGAATCTTCTTGGGAGAAGGAGGAGGACCATGAGGGAACGCTAGCTTGTGATTTTTCCTCTTTTCTAATTGCTTTAGATGCTTCTCCCACTCAACCGACTGGTATACTCTTTGATGGCCCTCTTGGGGGTATCCAAATTGTAACCATGACTCTGTGATTATTTCTCTTGAATTTGGACTCCACCTTCCTGATTGTGGATCCAGCTCGACCTTCCTCAGCCTCTTTTGCCTATAATTGTTGCTCTGGGATTTCTTCCTCTTCCTGGAGGTTGCTGATTCTCCAACTTCAATGCCATACTCGACTGAGTCAGTACTTATTGATGGGTCAGCAACTTCATACACTGAAGGGGGTTTTTGCATTGTCAGCTTCACTTGATTTGTTATCCACATGGCTTGATGGGATCCAGCATTTATTATTTCATTCTCCCCCCTTTAGGACTTGTTCAATTACCCGTTCTTCAAGACCTTCTATGACCAGAATCAACTGTTCATGCAGGTGTTGTTCAGTCATATCCATATTGTTCCTTATTTCAAGTAGATGGGCATCTAATGTATGAGCATTCTCATTAATTCTTTTCAAAACTTGATTCCTATTATTGTTAGCACCTATTTCTATGTGCTCAAAGGCATAGTCAACATTGTCTGAGAGTGTTACTTGATTTGTCAGGATCTTATGGGTTTGATGTCCCATCTTGTTGACTTCCTCACCCATATTTTCTATTTCCAGAGCTGCCAGAGTGTAGAAGTGGGCACACTGGGTGTTGAGATTGAGTATGTCCCTCTTTATAGCCTTGATCTCAGCCTTCTCCTCCTTCCTTAGGCCATCCACAGTCTTTACGACAAAAGTTTCCAATTGTTTCCTTTGAGCATTCAGTATAGATGATAACATGTGATAGAGAGAACCTGCCTGAGCCGAAGATGGCTCGACATCTTTTTCTTATTCATCTCCTCTTTCCTGTGGAGCTGCTTCCGAGATTTCTTCAGACGAGTCTTCAGTGATATGGGCTGTTACTTTGGCCTTTCCCTTGAAATCTTCTGGCACTGTCTCACCCGGAGATGTGAGCACTATCTTACTTGTTATTATCAATTCTCGGCAATCTGAAGGGGTGGTGTCTTCCAATGGCTCGGGCATATTTCCTCCTTCTAGTGGCTCAGGTACATTTCCATCTTTCAGTGTCTCGGACATATTTCCTTGATTTTCTAGGGCAGAGTACCCCTGTTGGGTCTCCCCCTCAACTTGTGTGTTACTTTGGGTTGAGCCTCCTGCAGGGAGCTCCCCATCAATCATCTCTATATTTTGGGCTGAGCTCCCAAGTTGGGACTCCCCCTTAGTAGGAACACTCCCCAAATTGGGGTTGCTACCTTCTTCAATAACCTATTTGGAAGCAGGTTCAGGTACTAATGCTGGGGTATCTCTCCGTGTAGATGTCTCCCCCTCAGATGGAGCAAGTTTGTGTGGGGGTGAGGGTCTGTCATCAGAACTGCTTGATGAATCTTCTTTTTCTGAGAGGTGTACTGGGGTTGCTTGTTTCTTTTGCTTCTTTGGAGCGGATGGGGCATCAGATGATGGCTTGGGGATAGACCTATCCCATCTGTCAAGCATCCTGGCATCCAACCTTTTGGAGTGGTGCAAGGGCACTGCCATTATATTATGAAGCACTTCATCTAGGGTATTCAGAAGGAAGAGAGACAGAATTCTTCCATATGACGGGGTCTTCACGGTGCTCTTTAATCTCTGGAAGAGAAACCCACTCTAGTCTGTCTTCTTGGTTAGGATTATCCGGGCCATGACAATGAACATCTCCTTGGAGATCCGGTCATGAGAGCCAGGTTTGTATAGCAACACCTTCCCTATGATGTCTGCCAGCAGTTTCCCCTTTTGACTAAACTCATTCCTTTTAATCGACCTGTAGGACTTCCTAGTGTGGCCGTACCAGGTATAACAAGCTAAGACATCCTCCGTTGTCAGCTCTTCTTCTTCTCCCCCTTCAATTCTCGGCAGATGGAGCATTTTCCTGAGACTCTTGGCAGATATTTTGACCTTCTTACCGGCTACAACGGATTTATCTGAGAATCTGAATGGTTGAGTCGGGCTTCAGCGAAGAACTCCGTCAGTTCTCGGTGAAGAAGAACTGAGGGCTCGCTCAGCAGATACTCTAGCCCGGTGAATTCTAAGAGCTCTAGCACAGACCTTGTTTCTTTAGAGCACGAGTTGAAACCCCCGCGCTGGAGTTCACAACCGGAGATTACTTCTTCTCTTTTGGGAGCCATCGATTTAGAGCAAGAGAGGAGGCAGCACGTCGGAGACGAAGCAGTGTTTTGTCGAAGGAATATCTTAGGGAAAATAGTAGCGTGATTTTTATTCTCAAGCATTCACTCTATTTATAGTGTAGGTAGGTGAAGGGGCGCGTACCTTTGACTGTGTCGGTGAAAATGATCAGACAACTCCGATAGACCGATCTTGTGCCGTGATAAATAGCTCGACTTTATTTTGACGATACCGCTGAATGTTGTCGAAATGGTTCTTGGATATGCATCCTTCCAGCTCGATCCATTTGTCGTCGTAACATCTTATTGTATCGATGATACAGATTCCTTAAACTTGTCAGCCTAGGGCAACTTTAGGCCCTTCTTGGGAAACATCTTTTGGCACCAACCCTGAGAGTTCTCCAGGGGTCAATTTCAACTTGTAATCCTCCTGACTTCTTTTGGTCTTTTCAATAGGATGACATGCACTAAGATTGTTAATCAGCTAAATTTTGCTGTTCCAGCCTATGGGCCAGAATAGTCATCTTGTCCAAGGCCCAGATTTGCTTCTTGTAGGCTCTTGGACTACCTGCAAAATGAGATTACAAGCCCTTAGGTACCCAAGTATGCTTAGGTCCTATGATATTGTTAGCTTTAAAGGGCATACTGGATCTAACTTCTCTAGGATATGCATAGTGATGATGAACAAGATTATTTACAAGTTTAGCATTTGCTACCCTTGGAGCAGTTGGATTGTACCAACAATCAATTGCAAAGTGCCCAGTCTTTCCAAAACACCAACATTCAAACCTGTTGTATCTTCCTTTCAGGATGACTATGTGAGCATGAGTCCTTTGAGAATGAACAAAAGGACATTTGAAGGAGACTGATCTGTACTGATTGTGAGTGTGATGTTGGCCATCACCATCCACAGCTTTCCATCTGGAGACAGTCTTCTTTAATGATTTCTTCTTCTCTAGACCCAGTAACTTCATGCCTTCTTGTGATCATCCTTTCATGAGGTACCCTTGAGGTTTTTGGCATGTTCTTGGATTTGAAGGAGCTTGCTACAGGCTTCCTTGCAATGAAGGATTTATCCTCCACCCTTCTGACATTATTATTCTTAGATTTCAGAGTACTAGGCTGATCTTTATCCTTCTTTAGAAGTACAATCTCTTTGGTTAGAGAACAACACAACTCCTTACTGTCAATCAGTGCCTTCAGAGTTTTCCCAAATTTGCTTATCAAATCAAGGTTGGAGCTTGCCTTGAAGTCCTTTTTGAGTTGGCAAAACTCTGCATTCTGTAGAGTTAGTTTTTCAGCCTTTTCAGAGAGATCAAAATTTCTGGCTTGAAGGATTGAGATCTTTTCAGCTTGCTCCTTGTAGAGCATCCTGATCTTTTTGAGATCTTCTAGAAGGACATCATATGGCTTGGACAAGTCATCATTTCTTGATAGCTTGTCTCAGATTCTGAGTCTGAGGTAGAGGAGCTCTTATGCATACATGTTCAGGAGAGACTTCATCCTGAATTTCCTCCTCTGACTCAGATAAGGCAGTCAGTCCAAAATCAACATTCTCTTCTGAGTCTGAACAGCTTGAGTCATTGTCACTCAATGTTCTGACTTTCTTCTTAGCTACCTTGCTTCTTTCTTTCTTCTGATTCTTGGAAGGCGGTACTGATTCTGCATTTCCTTCTTTTGATCCTTCCATAAGGAATGTTAGAGAGTCCCACATCTCCTTTGCTGTTATGCAGTGAGCCAGTTTCTAAAATGTTGAGATGTCAACTGCACCAGCTACAATATCTTTGGCTTCCTTGTCAAAGTTGACTAGGATGATCTCACCTTCAGTCATTTTCTTGGGCACTGTCTTGGGGACATATGACCCTTCTTGAACAAATTGAAACATTTTGGGATCCATAGCCTCCAAGAATATTCTAGCTTTGAATTCCATAGGGCAAAGTTCTCCCTAAAACAAATATCTATTCTTGATTCCATAGCTATGATGAATGGACACCCACTGGCAGATCTGTTCAAGCTGTTAAGCTTTTCTTTGAACAACCTAGCTCTGATACCACTTGTTAGTTATTGTGTGTCTACTTATCACCTAGGGGGAGTGAATAGGTATTTCAAATTATTTATTCCCCTTTTGGTGTTCTTGATTTCTGGTTAATAGATCTAGAGATGTTGAAAAGCACATCACAGAAAACACACAAAGACTTATAGAGGTTCCTCAAGACAGGGTGTCTTGAGTAGTCATCTTTCCCTCTGCGCCTACCTAGCAGCATGCTAGGCTCGGCAAACTCCGCCAATGTCTCCGGCCCACAAGCCTTACAACTCGGACCCGCAAGTCCCTGCAGCCAAGGCCCGCAAGCTCCTTCACTACAGCCGAGCCCGCAAGCTCGACACTCAGGCCCTCACGACCTACACAACACAGACCCGCAAGTCTTGCCTCTTGGACCCGCAAGTCCATGCCACCTAGGCCCGCAAGCCCCTTCACTTCACCCGAGCCCGCAAGCTCGACACGTTTGGACCCGCAAGTCCCTACACCTTAGGCCCGCAAGCTCCTTCACTGTTGTAACGCCCGTGATTTTTTCGATAATTATTTAATTCATTGATGACATGTTTATGACGTCAGGGCGTTACTTTTAACGTCAAGTTGACGGCGCGTCGCCGTTTGCGCGTCCGTTTGGGTCAAGTCGACCAAATTTTGAAACAACCCGAAATTGGAAAAATTTTATGTTAGAAAATTAGATTATTTAATTTTAGAAAGGTTGTCAAAGTTTCGTGGAGTTCCGAGCAATATTAGGGCCTCGGTGAATTTTTCAAAGAATTGTATATTTATCGTTCGCCGTAAACTTCGGAAAATTATATCTCGAGAACGGTACGTCGGATTTTGGTTTTTTCTTCGCCGATGAATTCGTAGCGCCGGCGTTCGCCATTGGTGCGATTTTCGTCGGTTTCGGCGTGTGTTTTTCCGGCGTCGTAATAATATACTAGTTATTATATTATTAGCATTTTTGCATGAATTCGACTATTCGTCGAGTATAAATATATATGACGCGACTAACTTTAGCCTTGGAGTAGATATATATGACGCGACGAACTTTAGCCTTGGAGTAGATATATATGACTCGGCGAACCAACCGACCCTTCTCTCTCTCGCTAATAATCATAAGTGAATACTATTATTATCATTATTATATATTATTATTATTATATAATATGTAATCAATTCCTTCTTCTTATCCATTTATTCCAACCGAACCAGAGAGCGAGGAGAGAGAGAGAGAGTTTTTCGCGAACCTTTCGGTCGCCGCCGACGGAGCTCTGGTGGACGAAATTTCAACCGAGCATAGATTCGGAAAGCCCTCGGCGAGGGCTACGCGTTCGTGGTGAGTATTTCTCACTTCTTGGACTTTTCTGTGCTAGGATTCTCGGTCCTAACATTTTTTTTTCGACCATTTTCTGTAGATTCTTCCTCCTCGTATCTTCTTTTGGACCGATCTACAACGAGGAGTTGTTCGGAGGACGATTCCGGTGATTTCAAGGCAAGTGGTAGTTTTCCCCCCTCTTCCCTCTCATTTTGATCATCGTATGGTCGTTTACTCCTTTTTTATTTACTAATGTTGTGTGTGCCACACTTAAATCGCGTTATTTAACGCTTGTTGTCATAGAAATACTTTTTGACCCTTTCATTTTGATGATTACGCCTAGTACGTGTGTGATCTCCACTTGTTCTCCTACCCGTTGAATTGAGATTTTGACTAGCTAAAGTGACCTTGATATTTCGCCAAAACCCGTGATTCATCCGTCGAACGAGTTTCGTCCGTCGACTTAGTCCTTCGTGTTCGTAGTATAAGTCCTTCGATTGAGTCATTGCACCCGTCTTGAGGTTGATCACTCACCGAGTGGGCCTCACTTTAGCCAAACTTGTGCGTCAAGTTTATTCGATGATGTCTAGTCGGCGAATTGACAGGGCATGTCTGCCATGGTGATTTCGTGCGTTAAGACTAGTGGTAACTAGTCTAGTTTAGTTGTGTCATTCTCGAGATATAGGAAATTATTTCGGGGCTGTGGGTGTTAGTTGACTAAACCACCTCCACAGCGCCCTGTATTTTGAAATTTGATATTTTACGAGAGTTTACCAGAGTTGGTTTGCTTGTAGTTTGTTTGTTTTACTGCTGGTGTGCTGGCAGAGGTATCTCCCACCGCAGTTACTGGATAATTTCCAGTACGGGTGTGTCGGGATATGAGACCACCTTACCCTTGGGCCCCTAAGGAGTTCGTTCTGTGGGTGTGCTGGCAGAGGTATTCCCCCCACTGTCATGATCACCGGATACTTACCGGTGTTGTCTGCTAAATATTTTATTTCTAGAATTGTTCTAATGTTGTTTATGCTCATATTATAGCCGGGTATTTTAAGCCCTTGCTTCCTCCACCACGCCTGGTGTAGTCAGGTATACATGAATTTTCACGTGAGTGTTTCCACTGTTTATTTATCATGCACATTGTACTCACTTTCAGTATAGCTGGTCTTGGGTTGGTACCCCGTTGACCGTTGTTTACTTTTATTTTGTTTTCGATCGCCCCTTGTACCTTGTTGCTGAGGCGTTCTTTCTTTTGAATGCCTCAGGCTCAAAGAAGTAGTGGGCTGTGGAGCTAGTGCTGGTGTTTCAGCGTGCGGTTGTTGTTGTGACCTTTCCCCCTCGTGTCGAGAGGTAGTTGTTGTCGTTTTGTTTTGCTTAGCTCAGACATACTTTTGTGACCTGTGGGTTTGTGTCAGGATGTTGACACCCGCAGTGTTTATTGTTATTAGACACCTTGTTAGCTGCTAATTGTTTCTTGTTGTTTTATCGTAGTTACTTGCTCTCTGGGAGATTTTATGCTAGGACTGCATGTTAGGTATTTTAAGTATAAAAGACTTACATTATTACTTCATAACATCTTTTTAAAAATGGATGTCACTTTATTTTAAAGGTTATAAAAAGCTCTTTTTGTACATATATTAAACCTAGAAGTCCGCATATCACATGTTATTATTTAATCGTCATGCTCATGTAGGGTAATAAGTAAATAAAACCAAGTATTTTCCGCTGCGTATTTCTATTTACACCGTTATTCGTGGGTTAGTTGACCCACTGAACTGAGGGACACGGTTAATATACTAAACTTAAATCATGTTTTTAAATTATAGATTCATGTTTTTTCGTGATAAGTAATAGGGGTAGGGTTTGCCTGAGCGTATGCAGTTGTCCCCTGCACGACGTAGCATCACGACA
This sequence comes from Dactylorhiza incarnata, assembly GCA_033032865.1. Classification (NCBI taxonomy): domain Eukaryota; kingdom Viridiplantae; phylum Streptophyta; class Magnoliopsida; order Asparagales; family Orchidaceae; genus Dactylorhiza; species Dactylorhiza incarnata. The sequence goes on from JAWHQI010000028.1 coordinate 15,567,451, forward strand.
CGTATTTTATCTTGCTCTGACGTATTATTTAATACAGAGAAGATGCGGGTTGTGACAGTTGGTATCAGAGCTAGGTTTGTTCGACAAGTCGGTCGAGCGACTAATTCTGATATAGTATAGTTGTTTGGTTTCATTGCATACACACACACCGATGTGTCATCAGTACATCTTGGCTGAAGCATGAACACTACACTCATAAGCATGATAAGAAGTATACAGGAAATATTATGTAGTATGGGATGCATAATATGTGGTCGTATATGGATCCTCATAGGATGCAACATGTGACTGTTATGTAGTATGGGATGCATAACAATCATCACATGGATGCGCATTAGATTTTTACTTTCGTTGCATGAGATATTATGTAGTATGAGATGCATAATATTTCATGTGTACACCGCTCATAACATGCATTAAGGCCTTTATTAGAATGCATAGCACAGCATACATTACATAGCATTGCATAAGCACACGTGTCAAGCTAAAGATTTACATAGTAACACTCGTACACACATGATTTTAAAACAAGAGTATAAGAATTTCATGCATTCATAGGATAAGCACAAGAGTCTAAGGGTATGACGGAGTATCATCCCAAGTTTTATGCATAACATTATTTATAAATCCCAGAGCAAGTTAGCAGCAAAAATCAAGTGTCTATTCGTGTATGTTCTGAACTAAGTTGGGTTTTCCTAGTGTTGAGCTAGGGTGTTAATGAATTGTTTGTTTCTGTTTTCTTTTAGAAATATCGCCAAAGCGTCCTACGATGAGGGCGACTCCCCAGTCTGAGGGTGAGTTGGCAGCTGCTCAGAGTGAAGCTATGATAGAAGGGTTGCGATAGAGCAACAAAGCTCTATCAAGGCAGTTGATTGAGATGCAATCTCAGATTCAGTCATTGTTGACTGCTGCTGCAGGGCAGCAGGCCGTGGTGTAAGTCCCTGCTGTGTGTCAGGATGTACCCATTGCCACTGCCCCTCTGGTGCCCCTAGTGTTGTTGCCGCCAGAGATGAATTTCATCTCGCACTTCCAATGACTAGGACCTCCTACCTACGACGGGAGAGCTGATTTCATGGCGTTAGACAATTGGATTATTGTTATTGAGGAAATGTTTTCCTATTTTGGGATTTCTGCGGACCAAAAGGTGATGGTCACTGCATACCAGCTAAAAGGTCTTGCCAAGAGCTGGTGGATAAGAGAGAAGGAGAACCTGACAGGTGGATGTTCATAGGAGTCCTTCAAGAAGAGGTTGCTGAAGACATTTCTGCCGTCGGTCGAGCAGGACCGACTGATGAACAACTTTTTGCATCTGAAGTAGAGGCAACTCACTGTTAGTGAGTATGAAGTCGAATTTAGCAAGTTGAGCCGATTTGCTCCAGATCTAGTCACCTCTGAAGCAGGAAGAGTGAAGCGATTCCTGGGAGGACTTCGCAGCGATATTCAACAATTAGCTTGTGCTTATAGATCGGAGAACTATGCTGAGGCAGTGGAAGCTGCTCTAAAAGTTGAGGTGATTGACAACGCCAAGAATCGAGGTGCTGCGACAAGGAAAGAGAAGTGGAAAGGTGTTGATGAAGGAGGTTCCAAGGCATTTGGCCCCGCTTCAAAGAAGAGTCATGGAGAAGCGTGCAGTTTCTGTGGGCGCCCTGACCACCCCTATGAAAACTGTTTCAAGAGGATCAGAGCTCAGAAGCAGCAGCGGGTACTCGCCATTCAGGGCGCACCCATAGGAGATCTGGTGTGCACTATCTGTAAGAGGAAGGGTAATGATTTGAGCAGGTGCTGGATGAAAGACAGAGTCTGCAATCAGTGTGGTCAGAAAGGACACATGAAGTCTGTGTGTCCATGGAACCAGCCCCCATTGCAACCTGCTCCGCTTCGGGCCTTGCCGCTGCCGCCGCAAAATCTGGATAACGGAAGGGGAAAGCTGAACGTGATGACGAGGGAGGAAGCTCAGACCTCCACTCAAGTGATATCAGGTCAGATTCTAATCTAACTCTTAGTTTTCAGGTTTCGCCCTAGTTTGCTTTCGCTCGTTTAGTTATGTATCCGCTTTTATAGGAGAGTTTAAAGTAAAGAACCGTATGACGCGCGTTCTATTCGATTCTGGTGCTACCCACTCGTTTGTGGCTAGGACTTTCGTAGAGCGTCATCGGTTGAATCTCGATCAAGTTGGTGATTCTTTTTGTGTCAAGTTTCCCTCCGGTGACACGGTGGTGTCGAACCAGGGTATCCAGAGATGTCCTATCCTCTTAGATGTCCTATCCTCTTAGAAGACTTTGATGTTATTTTGAGCATGGACTGGTTGTCCCGTTATGATGTTGTGATCTAGTGCAAGGTTAAGCGCTTGGACTTCAAAATGGACAACGGCCACCCCATGAGTGTGTATGGCTTCCCGCGCCAGAATTCCCCGATTATTCCTGTGGTATGTGCTCAGAAACTTTTAGATTCCGGTTGTTTTGCTTATCTTGTTTCTATTATAGAAACTACTAGAGTTTCGCCGTGTGTTCAGGATATTTCTGTGGTGCGGGAGTTTTCGGATGTTTTCCCGATTAGTCTTCCTGGTCTTCCACCTGAGAGAGATATGGAGTTTGTTTTCGATCGTGTGCCTGGTACTCGCCCTATTGCTAAGGAACCGTACCGTATGGCCCTGTGTGAGCTGGAGGAGTTGCGCACTCTGCTCGATGAGTTGTTGTAGTGTGGGTTTATTAGGCTGAGCTCTTCGACTTGGTGTGCTCTAGTCTTGTTTGTAAAGAAAAAGGATGGCTCTATGAGGCTGTGCATTGATTAACGAGAATTGAACAAAGTAACCATCAAGAACAGGTATCCGTTGTCGAGGATAGATGATCTGTTTGATCAATTGTGTGGTAGCACAGTGTTTTCGAAGATCGATCTTCGTTTAGGCTACCACTAGTTTAGGATACGTGAGTCAGATGTTCTACAGACAGCTTTTCGATCTCGGTATGGACATTTTGAGTTTTTGGTGATGTCCTTTGGACTGACGAATGCACCCTCTGCCTTCATGGATATGATGAACCGGGTGTTCAAAGATTTCTTGGATCATTTCGTAGTCGTGTTTATAGACGACGTTCTTGTGTATTCTCGAAGCGCCGAGGAGCATGCTCAGCACTTGTGATTGGTGTTGGCTACCTTGAGGGAGCATAAGTTATATGCGAAGTGTTAAAAATGTTGAAGTGGAAGTTTGTGGAGTTGGCGGTCTGGGGGGAGACCGCGCGGTTTGGTCTGACCGCACGGTCTTGCGGTCTCCTCTGGCGGTCTGACCTCTCTGGTCTAGCCGCGGGCTATTTGACGTGACCGTCGTTCTCCTGTCCAAGGGTGCCTGGAGGAGGTCGGGTGGCGAACACAGGTGGTGAGCATCATGACCGGGCGAGTTGTCATGATCGCGCGGCTTCTGTCTAAGTCGGCGAGCTCACGTCGTAGATTGATCTTTTGCTGATCACGCGGGTTGACCGATCTGGTCGCGCGGTCAAGGGTGGTGACTCTATCTCATAGGGTGGTGAACCGATCAGGTCTCACGCCTATAAATAGGAGCCACTGTAGCAGCAAACATATAGCACCAAGTGTAAGCTGAGTTCGTGTTTCCTTCTTGCGGTCTCTTCTTTATGTGACCGGACGGTTAGCTGATCGAACTTGTTTTGTGCAGCTTCTGCGGATTGTGCGGGCAGCAGCGATCATCTCCTCTTCTGAAGGTGTTCGAGCGGTCTCGCGGCTTGCAGTGCGGGTTGTTGGAGTTCGGGAGGATCAGTGGCAGATCGCGGGGTTGTCAGTTGGTGTTGTTCAAGTCGCAGGCAGGCAGTTCGGGCGGTCTTGTTCTCTAGCCGAGCGTACTGTCAGGTCGGGCGGTCAGGCGGTCTCGGTTGGCAGACCGCTGGTTATCCTTTCAGCTTGTTTTTTCTCTTCTGTTTTTGTGTACTGGCGAAATCATGTCTCGTCATGTATACCTCGCCCTGTAATGAAGAATTTTGCTTGATCAATAAAGATTGTGTTTGCTTCATGTGCTTCTGGTTGTTGGCTTGAACTTTGAGTTATACTATTCCTGCTCACTCCTAGATCTACGGAAATTTTCACATGGTATCAGAGGTAGGTTTGAGTGGATAGAGCAGTGTATAACTCATAGTTGCCATCGCCTTTGTGAAGAAGGAACCAGTGGTAGAGCCATGGAAGCAAGAGGTCTTGGAATTGAGATGCTCAACTCGACTAACTTTAAAAAGTGGAAGTCGTGTATGCAGAGTTATCTTCTCGGTGAGGACCTCTGGGAGGTGGTTGGAGGAGAGAGCACGGAGGAAGTTATCCTGATTGGGGACAATGGTCATTAGGTGAGAAATTAGAGGCGGATTAATGTCAAGGCAGAGTTCGCTCTAAAAAGGGCAATATCACCTGACTTGTTTGATCACATCTTAGGGTGTGGATCAGGAAACGAGGAAGCTGAGGCCAAGCAGAATGATGGAGGATGGGGAGGAGCCTTCTCAGCTTCTGTTGGAGCTGTAGCTCCTATCAACTATCAAGAGGACTGGATCGTGGACTCGGGGTGTGGCCATCATCTCACTGGGGACGAGTCGAAGCTTACTTCAGCGCAGCCTTACTCAGGTAACGATGCCATAATAACTGTTGATAACACCGTGCATAGTGTCGAGAAGGTGGGGGTTGTTTCCTTGGGCAGTGATAGAGGGCCACTAACGTTGAAGAGTGTCTATCATGTGCCCGGAATGAGGAAAATCCTCTTCTTCATGACCAACGTTATAGACGCTGGGTATCACATTCTTTTCGGCCCAACAGAAGTGAGATTTCTTCGAAATGTTGAAGCGGTAAAGGCAGAGGTCGTTCATGTGGGGAGAAGGACAAAAGACTTGTTCGTCTTATCGATAAGTTCTTATGTTGACAAGATGAGGACCAATGATAGTGTCGTCATATGGCACGAGAGGTTGGGGCATGTAGGGATGGACAAGCTGAAGGCTATGGCGGTGAAAGGTCTGGTCAAGGGACTGCCTAGTCTATCTTCCTGCAGAGATGGTCATATTTGCGCAGGATGTCAGTTCGGCAAGTCTCATCGACTACTGTTTGACAAGTCGCAGACAAGGAGTAGTGTGCCATTGGAGTGCATCCACGGTGACTTGATGGGACCGACTGCTACCCCAAGCCTCGGAGGCAGCAGGTATATGCTGGTGTTGATCGATGATTACACCAGATATGTCTGGGTTTATTTCCTGAAGGAGAAGGCGGAGGCGTTTGCCAAGTTTGTGGAGTTCAAGGAGCTTGTGGAGGGTCGGCTAAGTCTGCGGATAAAGAAGCTAAGGACTGACAACGGAGGGGAGTTCACCTCTGGTGAGTTCTCTAGTTTTTGCAGGAAGGCGGGCATCCGGAGGGAGCTTACTTGTGCGGATAGTCCACATCAAAATGGAGTTGCAGAGCGGAAGATCCGTCATCTGACGGAGACTTGCAAGTGTTGGCTGCATGACAAGAGTATCCCAAGGTCCTTCTGGGCGGAGGGAATGTCTTGTGCTGTCTACGTCATCAATAGGATGCTGCTTAGTCCCATCAACATGTTGACCCCGCATGAGATGATGTTCAAAGAAAAGCCAAGTGTGGCACACCTTCGGGTGTTTGGTTCCACCTGCTATATGCACGTTCCAGATGCGCTTCGGACGAAGCTAGATGTGAAAGCAAGGAAGCTGGTCTTCGTAGGATATGATGATCGGAAGAAGGGCTGGAAATGCATGGACCTGGAGATGCTGAGATTTGTTGTATCTCGCGACGTCGTGTTCGACGAGGTGACATCCTACAAGGGAAGCTCTGGTGTTGAGCTACCAGAAAGCAGGGTGGAGGAGCCGGTAATAGTTGTGGAAAATCTTCAGGTGGAGCTGCCTGTGTCACCAGGTGGCCCATCAATATCTAGTTCTGAGATGGAGGCTTCTGGATCAGGGAGCAGGGGGAGCGATGCTCCGAGTACGTTTGGAAGGGGAGCTAGGGAAGAAGCAGCTGAGGATATTGCGAGTCAGGGGAAGGAGCAGAGGAGATCGAAGCGAACGATTATTGCCCCTGATCGTTATACAGGAGGAAACATGGTGAGCTTTGTCTCATGTTTATTTGCTGGTCCCTTGGATGAGAGGGAGCCGTCGAGCTTTGAAAAGGCCAAAGGCGTGGAACAGTGGGATTCAGCTATGCAGGAAGAGATGAGTGCTCTTGAGAAGAATGAGACTTGGTCTTTGGTGCCCAAGCCCAAGGGTATCACCCCTGTGACATGCGAGTGGGTCTATAAGCTCAAGAAGAAGGCAGACGGCAGTATTGAGCGACACAAGGCTCGCCTTGTGGCTTGGGGATTCTCACAGAACAGTGAAGACTATGAAGAGACATTCAGTCCGGTGGCAAAAATGACTTCAGTTCGGCTTGTGATTGCCTTTTCGGCGTTTTGGGGATGGGAGATTTGGCAGCTCGACGTAAAGAATGCCTTCTTGTACGACGAGATTGACAAAGATATCTTCATGGTGCAGCCACCAGGATTCGTATCTGATGATTTTCTGGACTATGTCGGTAAGTTGAAGAAGGCCCTGTATGGGTTGAAGAAAGCGCCGAGGGCGTGGTATGGAAAGATTGCAGAATATATCCTATTCTGTGGGTTTAGAGCTTCAAGTCATCATGCTGCTTTACGTCGACGATATGATCGTGACGGGGAATTCGAAGGAGGAGGTAGCAAAGCTTCGGGCTGAGCTATCTATCAGGTTCGAGATGAAGGAAGGTGAGCTTCACCATGTCCTTGGACTCGAAGTGCAGAGGAAGGGAAGTGGAGTGCTGGTGTCCCAGGCTGGATATGCGGAGCGAATCGTGGAGCGATTCAGCATGAAGGAGGGGAAGTGCATTTCTACACCTCTGGAGAAGGACATGAAACTTCGGAAGGATGAGGGGAGGATTCTGGAAGATCCACTGGTGTTCCTGGCTCTGGTTGGGAGCTTGATCTATCTGACGATTACCAGGCCGGATATTGCCTATGCAGTTTGTAAGACCCTATTTTTTTTTTGCAAAAACCACCGGGTCTTAGGCCCAGAACCGCCGTTTTGTGGTGACACCTTCGCTCGGGAAGGTCGTCACTACAAAACGCCGATCCTGCCGGCCAAATCGATCACAAGAAAAGTAAGCTAACATGAATAAAGCAAGCAAAACATGTCCACATCACATATATAAATAAATCATCAAAAGATGTCCACAACCATAACTGAAAGAAAGGAAAACAAGATAACTAGGGCCTTGCCCAATACATCAAGGCCTCACTACATGATTCACTCGCGGAAGCAAAACAACTAAAACAACACTCACGGATCCTGTTATCTGAGCTCCTGAGCTAGACTGCCCCGCCTCCATTTGCACCGGCCTCTGGTGCTGCTCCGTCGCCGCGGTCTCCTAAAATGATAAGGTCCACCGACCGTCAGTCATAAAGACTCAGCCAATTCCCCACCCCTCCCCCCAGGGCTCCTAGGCACCGGATGGGAAGGAGGAAGCGGAGGACAAACAAGGGGTAGAAACAAATGCAGGTGACAAGGTAATATCTACTCTACACAGGTGTTATATATATATAAATGAAACAAAATAGAAACAGCAGGGTAAAGTAAAGGGAAAACAGTAAAGTGCAAAAGTAGAGGCAAGTAAGTATTATAACATAAACCATTGATTTATAGGAATGCCCATACAAACCTATAGACCAAGGGGTCGTTTAGCAAGGCCTATCGTATAAAAGTCACATACCAATTTATACGATAGGTGTCAGGGGTTGAATGCAATGATTATGCTATGTCATGCAAGTATGTTACTATGCGGTGATCAAACAAGTGCAACTCACCCACTACGACTCTATGCGCATAGACCTTTAGTTCCCCCTTTTTGGAGCGAGCTAGACTCCCAGGATACTCCCGTAGTGGCAAACGGAAGCGGTGGGTTGGGCCTCGCCCACCTCTAGGTTGGTATATGCACTACCCGACCTAGACCTATCGTACGCCTCCACAAAGCCCGCGGAGCGTCTGCGTACTCTTACTGACTGGACCGCCAGACTTTTATGGCTAAGTGTAAATACCACACTTGCCGAGCCCAAGTGTTAACGTCGGTGCAACGACCGCCAACACGAAGGACCCACCACCTTATGCACATGCAAATTATCTTCCAACAATACCGAGCTACAAGCTCCCCGGGCTAACCCGCCCGTCACCAATAAATATCTCAGAAACAAAAGGTCACCGGACTAAACCGGCTAGACTTCCATAAACACACTCTCAGAGTGACTTTCCTGCCTTAGAAACTCAGGTGCTAAAAGACGCTAACAAGAAAAGACGATCTTTCGTCAATTCCCGGACGACCTAGCCGAGGGTGGCACCCCACCACCCTAAGACTTACCAAACCCCAACTTCTCTAGAGACCCATACATAATACAAGGCTACCACCCATCCTTCATCACTTCAGACCCAAGACAACCAGATTGACCTCTAACCCCAAAGTTGTCAAATTGCTAAACGCAGACCACCCTTAACGTTTTGATGCTCATGAAGAGAGGTACACTAAATATCCAACTTCTTGACCCAAGGGATTTACTGGGGACCCATACTACCTACTTCAGACCAAATCTAGGGTTTCATAATTTTCCAATAATAATTGTATTTTAAATGATTTTCCAAATGGCCGTATTACTAAGGTTTGAACTACAAGTATATTTTTCTGACCTCCAATGCCCACTCCAATTTTTACATAAATCAATAGTACCTAATAAACAGTGGGTATGAAATTTTAGGAAAAACCAGCAAGGCTTACTATTTTTAGAAATTCCAAAACACAGTAATTACCAATAATTTACAAAGGAGGTACCCTCATATGATCTCTAAACCTTTTGCAAATTGGTACAGTGGTGTATCATGATATAATATTAAGTCCTACAAAGTTTGACCATGTTCCCCAGAGGGCATATTTGTAATTACATCCAAGGATATATTTGCAACTTCTTCCAAAATGAACTAGGGGTACCAAAAATATTGATCTATTAATTATGAGAAAATTACAGTGGATACATATTGATATAAAAAGGCAACCAGCAAAGTTTCATGCAATTTCAGAGATTTAATATCCTAAAATTGATCATCCCAAAAATTGCCCACAATGTGAAATATTACAATTTAACCCTCCAAGAGTTTACTCATGTTCCAACCAATTCTTCCAGAGATATATGACATTAAAACCATGGTTATGACAGAAGATGGTAAATTGATAAATACTGTTTCTCCCTAAAACCTCAAACCCTAAATAATTACAAATCTACCCTAGGGTTTATTACTTATGATTGGCAACTCCAAATCCCTCCAAACTCCTACAGTAGCAGTCTCTGGGCACTAAGGCCATCTACCCAAAATTTCAAGTCAAGCCACTGAGGTTTGACCCCTCTTCCTTCATTAACCTCTAATTGCACCCCTTTAGGGTTTAGCCTAGGGTTAGGGTCTAACCTTCTCCAATAGCTCTAGTGGGAACTCCAGAGATTTATAACCTCAAAAACAAGGGGGTGACAGAAGATGATGATTCCCTAAGTGTTATTTCTTCCTAGAACCCCAAATTCCAATTACTTACAAATCTACCCAAGGATTTATTACCTAGGTTAGACAACTCCAAATCTCTTCAAACTCACAAGGGAGTCTTCTCTGGTCACTAAGACCTACCCACCAAAACTTTAGGTCAAACCACTAGGGTTTGACCCTACTCCCTTCATTGACCCCTATTTGCACCCCTTAAGGGTTTATCCTAGGGTTAGGGTCTAGGCATCTCCAAATCCACTCAAAGCTACTCCTTGAGGTGTCTCATACCTCCCAAGGCAGTGACCTAGGTCACCCCATCAATCAGTGGGAGGAAACCCCTCCACACTCCAAAGTTCTCTTATGTTTACTTTTGCCCTAAACATAACCTTTAAGAGAAACTAGACTCAAAGGTCTCCCTACCTTGCCCATACCCATACCACTCACTATACTGACCATAGGTCAGTGGAAGACCACCTAAGATCCTACCAATAATTGGTGAGGGGTGGAATTCCAATGGGTACCTATTTGGGGTGCAAATAGCAATTTAGCCCCTTTTTGAATTACTAGGGCAAAACTCCTCCAATGGCCACCAAACTTGGACCATAGGCTGGCATGGGGGAGGGTGAGGTGCACCCCAGATATGGAGCCAAAAGACCTTGTGGAAAGGTGGGGGCACTCACCCAAAGTTTTGCCCAAACCTAGGGAGCCTAAGGCTATTTTGGTGGAATGCCCTACCAAAACAACTCCATAAATCATGATATTTTAACCAGGGCCTATACATACCCCTTAGGACCACCCATCCAAGTTTGGAAGGGTTTTGAGGTGTTTAGGACACCTAATTAGGTTAAACTAGGATTATTGGTCTTTCCCAAAAATTAAGAAGAAAACTTCTCCAATCCTTGTGATCTTTGGACATGACCTAAGTATGCACAAGACTAGACTACACCCCAAAAATCAAGTCAATTGGGGTTATATAATGGGGTGGGCATCAAAAATGAGTTCTGATTAGCCCTAAAGACAGCCTCCACTAGAATGAGTGCTGAGCCCTAACCAGGACTCCAAATTGAGTGATTTCAATTTTGTATGAAACTAGACTCAAAGGGCTACATTTTCTATGTTGACCACTTTTCATGATTCGGCCTCTAACTATTTTTCCCAGATTTAAATAGGGGCTGCATTTTAATCACAGAATTAATAAGGGTTGAATTAAATTAGCACGAATCCTAAAGCAGATCGGAGGGCGCTGGGTCATCGTCCCCAATGAGTCAGCGGCTGAGATTTACCGCGCCTGGGCCACCTTGAGCGATGATTTCCCGGCCACCTGAGCGCCGCCCCGGCCGACCAACGCCACCACCACCTCCGTTGAGGTGGGGGCCGGCGATGAGCGGTGTTTGATCGGCTGGAGGTGGCCGGAATCGTGATCTGGGAGAGGAAGCCCAACCCGATCAACGGGGGGCAAGGCCGGCTTGATTCCCGGCCAATTGGCCACGGATCGAGCCGCCGTCGATTTGGATCTAACCCTTAGAGTTCAGGGAGGAGAACGGGACCTGCTGGAGGGCTTGCCGTCGAGTCAACCTTGAGTACACCATGGGAGCTGCCGCCGGTTGAGAAGCCATGCCAATTCCCTCCTACAGTGCACGAAATCTCCAGGTAACTAGGGGGTTTCTCTCCTCTCAGGTCACTGAAGGTGAAGGGGGGTTCGATTGGGGGTGGTGATGGCTTTAAACATCATTGCCATTAAAGCCCCCCTTCGGTTACATCAAGGACCGACCCCCTCTTCCTCTCCCTGCCTTAATCCCCCTTTGTAACTGATGGAAACTCCTCCTAATCGGCTGAGGAGTTGAATGGAGGCATCAATTGGGGAGGCTAAGAGGTAAAACCTCTTAATGGCCATGAATGGCCTCTTCTCTCTCTTCCAAAAATGGTGAAACCCCCATTTTCTCTCTCCTAACCACCATGGTCGGTTTCTACCCTCTCTCCTGAGTTTAGTGAGGGTCCACATGGGCTGATTGACCATCCAATTGAGCTAGCCCAAAGAGATTGGGTTAGGTTTGAGCATTTTGACCTAAATTGGGCAATTTTGACTTTTGGCCAAATTGGTCAATTGGGGAACCCTAGGATGGGGCTTTTTGGTCCACTAGCTCCCCTATGACATGATAGCCCTATGGGTGAGGTCAATTTAATGTGGTGAAGGTCAATTGGGGTACTTTGAGAAGAAAGGTCATTTTGACCTAAAAAGGGCATTTTGGTCAATTTGCACCCCTGGGGGTCCCATGATGGGGCTTTTGGGTCCATTAGGTCTATAATGGTATTATAAACCTAGGAGTGTGATCAATTTGACATGGTGAGGGTTGATTGGCTCTAAAAGGGCTACTTTGACCAATTTGAGAGTGTATGTTGACTTTGGTCAAATTGGCCTCTTAGGTTGACTTCAATGGGCCCAAGGTGCCCTAAGGGGACCTCTAAAGGGTTAGGGACACTATGGTGGGGTCCAAGGGTTAGGTTGAAGCCCTAAATTCCAATCCCAAGCTTGGAAGATGGGAATTGCTATTTGCAGACCAAGGTGGCTTCCTCCTCCTTTCCTAAGCTCTTAGGTTCAAAAAGGTTCTTCCTATGGTTTTGTTGTGATCCAGTCATGACAAAACCAACTTAGGGGTCTAGCAGTTTGGGGGATGTTACAAATCCCAATACATAAAAATAAAAATTTCGTCCCCGAAATTCAGACAAGCCTATGGGGTTTCTACTGAGGAAAAACTGTAACATCCCAGAAAAGTAAGTTGTACCTGTCGTAAAAAGCTGCGGATATTTTTGCTGCATCAAGTCCAGTGGCTCCCAAGTATGTTCTTCCTGTCCATGATTCATCCACAGGACCTTGACCAGTGGGACCTTCTTGCGCCGCAAGACTCGTAGCTCTGTGTCGTCTATCCGAACCGGCTCCAAGTGAATCGATCGATCTGTAGCTACTGGCCCCTCAGAAGTAGACACCTGCTGCTCAGGCCGAAGTAACGCCTTCCTAAGTGAAGAGACGTGGAATACGTCATGCAGTCCCTCCAAATTCGGCGGTAGCTCCAGTCTGTAAGCCAAGGGGCCGATCCGCTCCAGGATCCTATAGGGTCCCATAAACCTTGGACTGAGCTTCTTCCGGCCGCGAACCCTCGAGACTCCATGCATCGGACGTATCTTCAAGAAAACCCGGTCTCCCACCTGGAACTCCACCATACGATGACGCGCATCGTAATACTTGGCCTGCCTGCTCTGGGCCTCCAGCATCCTATCTCGAATCAACCTCACCTGGGCCTCCGTGTCCTCCACGAACTCTGAGCCAAGAGCCTTGGGGTCCTCATCCTGAATCCAAGATAACGGTGTCCTGCACCTCCGTCCATATAATGCCTCGTAAGGTGCTCTGCCTATGCTAGCCTGGTGACTGTTGTTATAAGAGAACTCGACCAACGGCAACAGTCTCTCCCAAGGCTCCCCACGGTCTAGAATGCAAAGACGCAAAAGATCCTCCAAGGTCCGATTGGTGCGCTCCGTTTGCCCATCTGTCTGGGGGTCAAAAGCTGTACTGAAGGTCAACCGGGTGCCTAGATAGGCCTGTACTGATCCCCACTCCCTTGACGTAAAACGTCCATCTCGGTCAGAAACTATCGTCCTTGGCACGCCATGATAACGGATAAACTGCTCCACAAACTTTCGAACCAAGACTCTGACTGAATCATCCTTCCTGATCGAAATGAATCTAGCCACCTTCGTCAGCCTGTCGACAATCACCCAAATCGAGTCATTCCCCGTACGAGATCGGGGAAGACCATGAATAAAATCCATCGCTATATCGTCGAACTTCCACTCCGGCACTGGGAGTGGCTGCAATAATCCTGCGGGGTTCCGACACTCCGCCTTCACAAGCTGGCAGGTCTCGCAGTGGGTCACAAAATAAATGATATCCCTCTTCATACCCGGCCAGTACATGGTCCTCTTCAGATCCGCCGTCATCTTGGTAATGCCCGGGTGCACTGAATACTTACTGCAGTGAGCCTCTGCCATAATATCTTCCCGGATCTGATCTCCTGCCGGCACATACACCCGACCTCTAAAACTCAACAGGCCGTCCTTCATCGAATAATCTCCAGCTGAGCCTTCCTCCAAGGCTCTGAATATCGGCTCCAGCTTGGCATCCTGTCTCTGCCGTTCCCTGATGCGGTCTCGAATGTCATAAGTGGCACCAGTCGCTGCTAGGTACTCCTTGTATAGCTCCAGATCATCTTCAGATACCAGGGAGATCCGCATATCTTCGAACATTCGCACCAACTCCATGGCCATCAGCTTAGGCTCTGCTCCTGATGTGGTAGCTCTCCTGCTCAGAGCGTCTGCTACCACATTTGCCTTCCCTGGGTGGTAATGCATCGTATACTGGTAATCTGATAAGAACTCCACCCATCGCCTTTGTCGGATATTCAACTCCTTCTGCGTATCTACATACTTCAGATTTTTGTGATCTGAGAATATGTCGCAGTGGACACCATAGAGGTAGTGTCGCCAGATCTTAAGAGCGAATACGACTGCTCCCATCTCCAAATCATGCACTGGGTAGTTCCGCTCGTGGTCCTTCAACTGGCGGGAGGCATAAGCTATCACATGCCCGTTCTGCATTAGAACGGCACCCATCCCCTGATAAGATGCATCCGTATACACTTGAAATCCTTCCTTCCCCGACGGAAGGGCAAGGATGGGAGCTGAAGTGAGCCGACCCTTCAGCTCCTGGAAAGCTGTCTCGCACTGCGGCGTCCAAGAAAATACAGCATCCTTTCTTGTCAGAGCGGTAAGCGGGAGGGCTATCTGAGAGAATCCCTGAACGAACTTCCGGTAGTAGCCGGCAAGTCCCAAGAAACTTCTTACGTCGGTGGCCGTCTTCAGCGGCGGCCTGTCCCGTACTGCCTGAACCTTTGCTGGATCTACTGCCAAGCCTGCTCCACTGATGATGTGGCCCAGGAAGGCCACCTCCTTCAACCAGAACTGGCATTTACTGAACTTAGCATATAACCGATGCTCCCGCAGCTTCCCCAAGGTTAGTGCCAAATGCTGCGCATGCTCCTCCTCCGTCCTCGAGTAGATGAGGATGTCGTCGATGAACACTATGACAAAGATGTCGAGGTAAGGCTCAAACACCCGATTCATCAAGCTCATAAATGCTGAAGGTGCATTTGTGAGCCCGAACGGCATCACCGTGAACTCGTACAATCCATACCGGCTGCTGAAAGCCGTCTTCGGGATGTCCTCCTCTTGGATCCTTAGCTGATAATATCCCGATCTCAAATCCAGCTTCGAGAAGCAGTGGGCTCCCTCTAGCTGGTCAAAGAGCTCGTCTATCCTTGGCAGAGGGTACGTGTTCCGCACCGTCAGCCTATTCAGAGCTCTGTAATCGATGCACAGTCGGAGCGTCCCATCCTTCTTCTTCACAAATAACACCGGAGCTCCCCAAGGTGAGGAACTCGGCCTAACGAACCCGGCTTCCACCAGCTCCTGCAGCTGGCTCCGAAACTCTACCAACTCCTTCGGGGCCATCCGATAAGGAGCTTTGGACACCGGCTTGGCCCCTGGCACCAGCTGAATCTGAAAATCCTTCTCGCGGTGCGGTGGTAGCCCAGGAAGCTTCTCCGGAAAGACATCCGCAAAATCTCGAACTACCGGAATACTAGGCACTGAGTCCTTGACTTCAGTCGCCTCGAAGAGCACCTGGTAAACCTCGTCTCCCTGCAGGTGGGCCTTGACGGCCTGAATGGACGATAAAAAGAGACGAGAGGTAAGTTGAGTACCTTCGAATGCCACAACCCCGTCTTTATGCTCTAGCACGATCCGCCTTGCCGGGCAGTCAATCCTTGCCCGGTTCTCATACAACCAACTCATGCCCAGGATCAGGTCGTAATCCCTCATCTTCAGAACAGTTGCCGGGACTTCGAACAGTCTTCCCCCAATCTCCAGACTTATTAGGCATGCTAAATTTGTTAAGACCTCTGATCCGTCCGGAAATCTCACTCTCCTATAGTCGCTTTTGAGGTACTTGACTTGGTCTAGGTCTTCGATAAACTTGGCCGAGACGAACGAGTGCGAGGCACCCGTATCGAACAAGGCAAAAGCAGGTTTGCCGAACATGGAAACTAAACCTGAAGGGTTTGACGATTGGTTCAAAGCTAAGGTAAAGCTGAAACTTTCAAAACATTAACTATTTAAAAAAAAGCGACCAGTACCTGCGATGACCCTTGCCGGGTCCCGGGGCCTGGCCAAATCTAAGGCATAAGCCTGCTCTCTGTAGTGCCTCCGATCGTCACCCTGAAATCCACGGCCTCGACCACGTCCTCGGCCCCCGAGATGCTGACCCCGAGGTGCTGCCTGAGGTGCTGGAAGAGCATTCCTCTGGGGGCAGTTCCTCTTGATGTGGCCGACCTGATGGCAGTGGTAGCATTCCGGAGGTTGCCCACCTCCTCCAATCCTTGGCATTTCCCTCATCTGTAGAGGCTGAGGAGTCAAAACTACCGGCTCCCTTTGTTCCTGCCTCTCCCCCTGACGGGGTCGGACCTCCGTCCTTCCTTCTCCAGCATCTCGGCCTCTCGGCTGATCTCTTCTGCCACTTCTCCCCTGATCCTCCATGGGTCTCTTCCTTCCACGAACAACTTGCTGGTCTCCCTCCAGCTTCTTTGCCATTTCCAAAATCTTTGTCATGCTGCCATCGGAGACGAAAAGGAGGGCCTGCCTCAACTCATCACGGAGGCCCTTATAGAACCTCTTAGCATATCCTGCATCACCCAGCTGGTAGGATACCGCAAACCGGGACAGGTGAGTGAACTCCTGATGGTACTCCAGCACTGATCTACTCCCCTGCCGCAACTGCAGAAATCTATCTTCCAAGTCATCTCTTGCCGACTGCGGCACAAAATGCTCCAACAACGCCGCTTTGAAATCATCCCAAGCAACATCTGCTGCCTCTAATCCCGGGTACGATGTAGCCAGGAACCTCTTCCACCACCTCTTAGCATGGGATTCCAGGCATGAAACCACCAGTGGCACCTCCATCTCCACCGGGCACTGGATTCCTGACAGCATCTCTTGCATAATGTCCACCCACTCTTCAGTTCTTACAGCCGTCTCCGTCCCAATATAAGCTGGCGGGGAGAGTCCCCGGAAGATGCTCAGCCAGTTGGCCCCAGGGTTTTGCTGAGGAGCCGGTGCCTGCTGTGCTTTGAATGTCTCCAAGATGGCAGTCAGAGTCTGCCCCAACTCCGTCTGCTGGAACGGGGTCGGAGCCGGTGGTGGTGGAACGACGTTCGGAGTCGGCGGGACTCCATGCTGCGGTGAAGGTTCCGTTGCCGGCTACACAAGAAAGATTGCACTTATAAGGGACTTAGCTAAAGGGAAGAAACATTTCAGTTATAAGTGGACTTTCACATGTGATTTCCCTTATGGGCACACCATTGCTTCCGCTGCTAGTTTGTCCGCAAACTAAGCTCGCGCGGGGTGGCCCAGGGTTTGTGGACTTCTTTTCCTTGGATCGATGTTCGGCTCTGATACCACTTGTAAGACCCTATTTTTTTTTTTGCAAAAACCACCGGGTCTTAGGCCCAGAACCGCCGTTTTATGGTGACACCTTCGCTCGGGAAGGTCGTCACTACAAAACGCCGATCCTGCCGGCCAAATCGATCACAAGAAAAGTAAGCTAACATGAATAAAGCAAGCAAAACATGTCCACATCACATATATAAATAAATCATCAAAAGATGTCCACAACCATAACTGAAAGAAAGGAAAACAAGATAACTAGGGCCTTGCCCAATACATCAAGGCCTCACTACATGATTCACTCGCGGAAGCAAAACAACTAAAACAACACTCACGGATCCTGTTATCTGAGCTCCTGAGCTAGACTGCCCCGCCTCCATTTGCACCGGCCTCTGGTGCTGCTCCGTCGCCGCGGTCTCCTAAAATGATAAGGTCCACCGACCGTCAGTCATAAAGACTCAGCCAATTCCCCACCCCTCCCCCTAGGGCTCCTAGGCACCGGATGGGAAGGAGGAAGCGGAGGACAAACAAGGGGTAGAAACAAATGCAGGTGACAAGGTAATATCTACTCTACACAGGTGTTATATATATATAAATGAAACAAAATAGAAACAGCAGGGTAAAGTAAAGGGAAAACAGTAAAGTGCAAAAGTAGAGGCAAGTAAGTATTATAACATAAACCATTGATTTATAGGAATGCCCATACAAACCTATAGACCAAGGGGTCGTTTAGCAAGGCCTATCGTATAAAAGTCCCATACCAATTTATACGATAGGTGTCAGGGGTTGAATGCAATGATTATGCTATGTCATGCAAGTATGTTACTATGCGGTGATCAAACAAGTGCAACTCACCCACTACGACTCTATGCGCATAGACCTTTAGTTCCCCCTTTTTGGAGCGAGCTAGACTCCCAGGATACTCCCGTAGTGGCAAACGGAAGCGGTGGGTTAGGCCTCGCCCACCTCTAGGTTGGTATATGCACTACCCGACCTAGACCTATCGTACGCCTCCACAAAGCCCGCGGAGCGTCTGCGTACTCTTACTGACTGGACCGCCAGACTTTTATGGCTAAGTGTAAATACCACACTTGCCGAGCCCAAGTGTTAACGTCGGTGCAACGACCGCCAACACGAAGGACCCACCACCTTATGCACATGCAAATTATCTTCCAACAATACCGAGCTACAAGCTCCCCGGGCTAACCCGCCCGTCACCAATAAATATCTCAGAAACAAAAGGTCACCGGACTAAACCGGCTAGACTTCCATAAACACACTCTCAGAGTGACTTTCCTGCCTTAGAAACTCAGGTGCTAAAAGACGCTAACAAGAAAAGACGATCTTTCGTCAATTCCCGGACGACCTAGCCGAGGGTGGCACCCCACCACCCTAAGACTTACCAAACCCCAACTTCTCTAGAGACCCATACATAATACAAGGCTACCACCCATCCTTCATCACTTCAGACCCAAGACAACCAGATTGACCTCTAACCCCAAAGTTGTCAAATTGCTAAACGCAGACCACCCTTAACGTTTTGATGCTCATGAAGAGAGGTACACTAAATATCCAACTTCTTGACCCAAGGGATTTACTGGGGACCCATACTACCTACTTCAGACCAAATCTAGGGTTTCATAATTTTCCAATAATAATTGTATTTTAAATGATTTTCCAAATGGCCGTATTACTAAGGTTTGAACTACAAGTATATTTTTCTGACCTCCAATGCCCACTCCAA
This sequence comes from Dactylorhiza incarnata, assembly GCA_033032865.1. Taxonomy (NCBI): domain Eukaryota; kingdom Viridiplantae; phylum Streptophyta; class Magnoliopsida; order Asparagales; family Orchidaceae; genus Dactylorhiza; species Dactylorhiza incarnata. Next base: position 15,586,303 of record JAWHQI010000028.1, read on the forward strand.
TTTTTACATAAATCAATAGTACCTAATAAACAGTGGGTATGAAATTTTAGGAAAAACCAGCAAGGCTTACTATTTTTAGAAATTCCAAAACACAGTAATTACCAATAATTTACAAAGGAGGTACCCGCATATGATCTCTAAACCTTTTGCAAATTGGTACAGTGGTGTATCATGATATAATATTAAGTCCTACAAAGTTTGACCATGTTCCCCAGAGGGCATATTTGTAATTACATCCAAGGATATATTTGCAACTTCTTCCAAAATGAACTAAGGGTACCAAAAATATTGATCTATTAATTATGAGAAAATTACAGTGGATACATATTGATATAAAAAGGCAACCAGCAAAGTTTCATGCAATTTCAGAGATTTAATATCCTAAAATTGATCATCCCAAAAATTGCCCACAATGTGAAATATTACAATTTAACCCTCCAAGAGTTTACTCATGTTCCAACCAATTCTTCCAGAGATATATGACATTAAAACCATGGTTATGACAGAAGATGGTAAATTGATAAATACTGTTTCTCCCTAAAACCTCAAACCCTAAATAATTACAAATCTACCCTAGGGTTTATTACTTATGATTGGCAACTCCAAATCCCTCCAAACTCCTACAGTAGCAGTCTCTGGTCACTAAGGCCATCTACCCAAAATTTCAAGTCAAGCCACTGAGGTTTGACCCCTCTTCCTTCATTAACCTCTAATTGCACCCCTTTAGGGTTTAGCCTAGGGTTAGGGTCTAACCTTCTCCAATAGCTCTAGTGGGAACTCCAGAGATTTATAACCTCAAAAACAAGGGGGTGACAGAAGATGATGATTCTCTAAGTGTTATTTCTTCCTAGAACCCCAAATTCCAATTACTTACAAATCTACCCAAGGATTTATTACCTAGGTTAGACAACTCCAAATCTCTTCAAACTCACAAGGGAGTCTTCTCTGGTCACTAAGACCTACCCACCAAAACTTTAGGTCAAACCACTAGGGTTTGACCCTACTCCCTTCATTGACCCCTATTTGCACCCCTTAAGGGTTTATCCTAGGGTTAGGGTCTAGGCATCTCCAAATCCACTCAAAGCTACTCCTTGAGGTGTCTCATACCTCCCAAGGCAGTGACCTAGGTCACCCCATCAATCAGTGGGAGGAAACCCCTCCACACTCCAAAGTTCTCTTATGTTTACTTTTGCCCTAAACATAACCTTTAAGAGAAACTAGACTCAAAGGTCTCCCTACCTTGCCCATACCCATACCACTCACTATACTGACCATAGGTCAGTGGAAGACCACCTAAGATCCTACCAATAATTGGTGAGGGGTGGAATTCCAATGGGTACCTATTTGGGGTGCAAATAGCAATTTAGCCCCTTTTTGAATTACTAGGGCAAAACTCCTCCAATGGCCACCAAACTTGGACCATAGGCTGGCATGGGGGAGGGGGAGGTGCACCCCAGATATGGAGCCAAAAGACCTTGTGGAAAGGTGGGGGCACTCACCCAAAGTTTTGCCCAAACCTAGGGAGCCTAAGGCTATTTTGGTGGAATGCCCTACCAAAACAACTCCATAAATCATGATATTTTAACCAGGGCCTATACATACCCCTTAGGACCACCCATCCAAGTTTGGAAGGGTTTTGAGGTGTTTAGGACACCTAATTTGGTTAAACTAGGATTATTGGTCTTTCCCAAAAATTAAGAAGAAAACTTCTCCAATCCTTGTGATCTTTGGACATGACCTAAGTATGCACAAGACTAGACTACACCCCAAAAATCAAGTCAATTGGGGTTATATAATGGGGTGGGCATCAAAAATGAGTTCTGATTAGCCCTAAAGACAGCCTCCACTAGAATGAGTGCTGAGCCCTAACCAGGACTCCAAATTGAGTGATTTTAATTTTGTATGAAACTAGACTCAAAGGGCTACATTTTCTATGTTGACCACTTTTCATGATTCGGCCTCTAACTATTTTTCCCAGATTTAAATAGGGGCTGCATTTTAATCACAGAATTAATAAGGGTTGAATTAAATTAGCACGAATCCTAAAGCAGATCGGAGGGCGCTGGGTCATCGTCCCCAATGAGTCAGCGGCTGAGATTTACCGCGCCTGGGCCACCTTGAGCGATGATTTCCCGGCCACCTGAGCGCCGCCCCGGCCGACCAACGCCACCACCACCTCCGTTGAGGTGGGGGCCGGCGATGAGCGGTGTTTGATCGGCCGGAGGTGGCCGGAATCGTGATCTGGGAGAGGAAGCCCAACCCGATCAACGGGGGGCAAGGCCGGCTTGATTCCCGGCCAATTGGCCATGGATCGAGCCGCCGTCGATTTGGATCTAACCCTTAGAGTTCAGGGAGGAGAACGGGACCTGCTGGAGGGCTTGCCGTCGAGTCAACCTTGAGTACACCATGGGAGCTGCCGCCGGTTGAGAAGCCATGCCAATTCCCTCCTACAGTGCACGAAATCTCCAGGTAACTAGGGGGTTTCTCTCCTCTCAGGTCACTGAAGGTGAAGGGGGGTTCGATTGGGGGTGGTGATGGCTTTAAACATCATTGCCATTAAAGCCCCCCTTCGGTTACATCAAGGACCGACCCCCTCTTCCTCTCCCTGCCTTAATCCCCCTTTGTAACTGATGGAAACTCCTCCTAATCGGCTGAGGAGTTGAATGGAGGCATCAATTGGGGAGGCTAAGAGGTAAAACCTCTTAATGGCCATGAATGGCCTCTTCTCTCTCTTCCAAAAATGGTGAAACCCCCATTTTCTCTCTCCTAACCACCATGGTCGGTTTCTACCCTCTCTCCTGAGTTTAGTGAGGGTCCACATGGGCTGATTGACCATCCAATTGAGCTAGCCCAAAGAGATTGGGTTAGGTTTGAGCATTTTGACCTAAATTGGGCAATTTTGACTTTTGGCCAAATTGGTCAATTGGGGAACCCTAGGATGGGGCTTTTTGGTCCACTAGCTCCCCTATGACATGATAGCCCTATGGGTGAGGTCAATTTAATGTGGTGAAGGTCAATTGGGGTACTTTGAGAAGAAAGGTCATTTTGACCTAAAAAGGGCATTTTGGTCAATTTGCACCCCTGGGGGTCCCATGATGGGGCTTTTGGGTCCATTAGGTCTATAATGGTATTATAAACCTAGGAGTGTGATCAATTTGACATGGTGAGGGTTGATTGGCTCTAAAAGGGCTACTTTGACCAATTTGAGAGTGTATGTTGACTTTGGTCAAATTGGCCTCTTAGGTTGACTTCAATGGGCCCAAGGTGCCCTAAGGGGACCTCTAAAGGGTTAGGGACACTATGGTGGGGTCCAAGGGTTAGGTTGAAGCCCTAAATTCCAATCCCAAGCTTGGAAGATGGGAATTGCTATTTGCAGACCAAGGTGGCTTCCTCCTCCTTTCCTAAGCTCTTAGGTTCAAAAAGGTTCTTCCTATGGTTTTGTTGTGACCCAGTCATGACAAAACCAACTTAGGGGTCTAGCAGTTTGGGGGATGTTACACAGTTGGCAGGGTGAGCTGTTATATGGCGGAACCACGGATGCCTCATCTACTAGTGGCCAATAATATTTTGAAGTATGTCAAGGCGACTTCGGATATGGGTCTCCTTTACAGGAGGGATGCGGGCTTCGAGGTGCATGGGTACATGGATGCTGATTACAAGGGAGATTCAGATGATCGGAAGTCGATGTCTGGATACGTCTTCATGGTGGGCCCCACGGCTATATCATGGTGCAGCAAAAAGCAGGATTCTGTGTCTGTCTCAACCACGGAAGCGGAATTCAAGGCTTCGGCCTTGGCAGCTCAAAAAGCCATCTGGCTTAGGAGGTTGGTGGGAGACGTCCATAAGGAGGTTCGGGGTACGACTCTGCTCCGCGGTGACAATGAGAGTGCTCTCAAACTGGTTACTAATCTAGTTTGTCACGCGAGGACCAAGCATATCGAGATCGAGCATCACTTCATTCGTGAGAAGGTGCTGTAGGGGTTTCTTTCAGTCGAGCATGTTCGGAGTCAGGACAACATTGCTGACATATTCACAAAGGCGCTGGCGAAGGGGCCGTTTACTCGACTAAGGAGCTTACTTTGACTGTTTTCAACTTCCCACTTCAAGGGGGAGTGTTGAAAATGTTGAAGTGGAAGTTTGTGGAAATGGCGGTCTAGGGCGAGACCGCGTGGTCTGGTCTGAGCGCACGGTCTTGCGGTCTCCTCTGGCGGTTTGACCTCTCTTGTCTAGCCGCGGGCTATTCGGTGTGACCGCCGCTCTTCTGTCCAAGGGTGCCGAGGTGAGGCCGCGCGGTCTGGTGCTTGTGACCGCGTGGTGGGGGCAGTCCGATCTAGTGGTTGTCCAGTTTCTTTGTGGTGCGCGCGGACTAAGGTCTTCTTAGTCGCGCGGTCTCCGGTTTGTGTTCGCATAGCTGGTCCTTCGGCGATCTGCTAGTATATGCGGTCACAGGTGTTTGGTCGACTTGGCAGGCTGTTGTCCTAGTCGGCCTGGTGTGTTCGCGGTCTCTGGAGGAGGTCGGGTGGCGAACACAGGCAGTGCGCATCATGACCGGGCGAGTTGTCATGATCGCGCGGCTTCTGTCTAAGTCGGCGAGCTCACGACGCAGATTGATCTTTGGCTGATCGCGTGGGTTGACCGATCTGGTCGCGCGGTCAAGGGTGGTGACTCTATCTCATAGGGTGGTGAACCGATCAGGTCTCACGCCTATAAATAGGAGCCACTGTAGCAGCAAACATATAGCACCCAGTGTAAGCTGAGCTCGCGTTTCCTTCTTGCGGTCTCTTCTTTATGTGACCGGCTGGTTAGCTGATCAAACTTGTTTTGTGCAGCTTCTGCGGATTGTGCGGGCAGCAACGGTCATCTCCTCTTCTGAAGGTGTTCGGGCGGTCTCGCGGCTTGTAGTGTGGGTTGTTGGAGTTCGGGAGGATCAGTGGCAGATCACGGGGTTGTCAGTTGGTGTTGTTCAAGTCGCAGGCAGGCAGTTCAGGCGGTCTTGTTCTCTAGCCGAGCGGACTGTCAGGTCGGGCGGTCAGGCGGTCTCAGTTGACAGACCGCTGGTTATCCTTTCAGCTTGTTTTTTCTCTTCTGTTTTTGTGTACTGGCGAAATCATATCTCGCCATGTATACCTCGCCCTGTAATGAAGAATTTTGCTTGATCAATAAAGATTGTGTTTGCTTCATGTGCTTCTGGTTGTTGGCTTGAACTTTGAGTTATACTATTCCTGCTCACTCATAGATCTACGGAAATTTTCACACAAAGCTGAGAGTGAGTTCTGGCTTCCTCAGGTGTCTTTTCTGGGTCATGTAGTAAGTAAGTGTTGGGTATTGTAGCCACAATTACCTTGATTTGAAGAAGTGTTCCTTTGAACTAAGTTGAATTGAGTTGTACTTGATGTTATTTTCAGTTATGTGTTTGCAGGTTCTAAATGGTTAAGTACAAACCAATGTCAGGTTTCAATAAGTTGTTAAACACATGACTATACAATGTAATTTCTCTTGGTATAGACCAAAGTGTTAACTTATGTGAAATCTCTCTATTAGGGTATACTTTTTATTCAAGCACAAAGGAAGGCTAAGAGAAAGTTGCTGCTAAGAGAAAGTTGCTGGAAGAAAGAAGGAAGAAATACCTTTCTTCTAAGTATTTAGTTTTTCGTCGAACGCAAGATTTCGTCGAACGCAAGATTTCGTCGAACGCAAGAATTCGTCGAATGTCGTTAGACGAAGTAAATATACTTCGTCGTTCTCTGGTTTGCTGTTAGTTGAAACAGTTCGTCGAACGCATAGCTTTGGCATTTCGTCGATCCCCGTTCGACGAACTGAAGCATTTCGTCGAGCGCTGTTCGACTAAGTGAATGTATTTCATCAATCTCTGGTTTGCTGTTAGCTGAAGACATTTCGTCGAACGCAGCTTATTAGAAGTTCGTCGAACGCAGGGAATCAGCAGTTCGTCGAACGCAGTTTATTGGCTTTTCGTCGAACGCAGAGAGCAGGCAGTTCGTCGAACGCAGTAATTATTTAATTCGTCGACCGTTGTTTGCTTATATTTCGTCGACCGCTGTTTATAAATAAATTTCGTCGACCGCTGTTTATATATATACTTCGTCGATCGCGCTCGTCGATCTCCGTTCGACGAAAGGAAGGAAGTTCGTCGATCGCAGTTCCGTTCGACGAAATTTTGACAGATTCTGAATTCCCGCTGGCGCTGTTTAGAAATTCAAATCACTGGGTTTCTTAATGTCTGCTTTCCATTTAATCTTCTACCGTGTACAACATTCATGGAAAATTTCCCTTGATTATTGCAGACAGCCATTGGAATTGATTTAATTCCTTATCTCTTGATTATAGCCGTTTGAGAAGGAATGTCTTCCTTAATTTCTGCTTGCAGCCAGCCGTTAGAAGATTATTTGCCTTAATCTCTTGGAGATAGCCGTTGGAGAGAATATTTTTTTCCTAAATTCTTGCTACAGTAAAAGAAAGAAATATTCTTCCTTATTTATTTAATCTAGCCGTTGAAGAGGAGTTGAAAATATATATACTCTCTGATTTTTCGTACAGGTAGAAAAGTGAATGGTGAAAATATTTTAAACATATTATTTTTCTCTTGTTCTGTTGGCTGATATTACTTCTCACGCAAGTTCTTCTTCTCCAACAAGAAAGTGGTTTGCGATTTTTCATCGCCAAGTGCAGTCGACAAGATCAACACAAATAAAAGTTTCATTCTCATTTTGATTCAGTCGACTCTAAGTTTCAGATCAAGCTTTCAAGAAAAGGTTTCTTCTTCCTCTCTCTAGATCCAGATTTTCTATTCTTTCAAGGAAGAAGAAGTTCTATCATTTTCAGAACTGATCAAGTCAAGTCTCCAAAAGATTTCAAGAAGATTGTTTTTCAATCTAAAGTTTTGTAAAAATCTTTTACCTATTCTTGTAGGAGCTTTTCCTCCGAGTTTTTGTAGGAGTTGTTTGCTCCGAGTTTGTGTAGGAGAAGATTGTTCTCCGAGTTTTTAGTAGGAGTGATTTGCTCTGAGTTTTTGTAGGAGTTGTTTTGCTCCGAGCTTGTAGGAGTGGTGACTCCGAGTTGTAGGATTATTCATAATCCGAGTTAGTAAAGTAGCCTAGTCTAGCCGGTCGTGCTAGATAGGTGAGGTGCAAAGTGGACTACCCAAGAATGGGGAACCACTATAAATCCTTGTGTGTATTGTGCTCTTTGGTTTTCTGTGTGTTTTATTTCTTATATTTTTTAATTCCGCAAAAAGCTATAGAATCCACCTATTCACCCCCTCTAGGTGATTTAGGCCGCAACTAGATACTTTCAATTGGTATCAGAGGCAGATTGTTCGCTAAAAGGCTAACACCTTGAACAAGACCTCCAAATCTAGTTGCAAGAGACAGTATGTCTGGAATGAATAAATCGAAGGATTTCGTCAAGTTGCTAGTCTGCACTAAAGAAAATTTTCCGATGTGGAAAGAAAGAGTAAAATTCTTCATGGAAGCTGCAGATCCAAGAATTTTTTAGATTGTGGAAGAAGGCCCTCATGTCCCCATGAAACCTCCTTCAATTAATTCTAATATTCAAATAGCCAAGAAAATGCTGGAATTGACCAAGGATGAGATTGCTCTCGTCTCTTTGGATAAAAAGGCCAAGAACATCATTGCCGGTGCAGTGGATGATTCTATGTTGCAAAATCTGATACATTGCAAATCTGCAAAAGAAATGTGGGATTCCCTAACGGTTCTTATGGAAGGTACAGAAGAAGTGCGAGATGATCGACGATCTTTGCTGAATCAAGAGTATGAAGCATTTAAGCAAGATCCGAGAGACTCCATCTCAGACACTTATGAGAAGTTCTTTAAGATCGTAAACGGTCTTAGGAATTATGACCGAGAATTCACCGTCGGAGAATTAAAGGACAAGTTCTTGAGATCCCTAATGAAAGAATGGGATACCAAGGCAATTGCTATCCGGCAATTTGGAAAGTTGGCTACGATGGAGCCACAAATATTGTTTGGCAAGCTTCTATCACATGAGCTAAAGCTGAGTATTAGAAAAGCTGAAGAAGAAGGATGCTCCGCTTCAGGAAGGGAGAACTCTGTGGCACTGAAGGACAAAGAGCCAAGAAGAGGTAAAGCTAGATCATTTGAAAGGACACAACCGTCAGATGAAGACGACGAGTCCGTGGCATGCTCATCAAGCTCAGACATGTCGGATGGAGAGTTCTCTTCACTCTCCAAGAAATTCAAGAAATCGCTCAGAAAAAGGAGCCAAAGAAGATCAAGGCGTGATGATGAACATCACAAGAAAGAATACAACAATGACAGGTATAAAACCAAACCGAATAAACATGTTTCGACTGATATTATCTGTTATTATTGTAATAAGCCAGGACATATAAGTACGGAATGTCCATACAAAAAGAAGAAAGAGAAGAAATCCTTCAAAGGAAAAAGGAAAGAAGAAAAGAGCTTCTTAGCAAAGAAGACTAAGACTCTTAGCGACAGTGACTCAGGTAAGTCAAGCTCAGATGAAGAAGCCTACTTTGGGCTTATGGCACATTCGGATGAGAAAGTAAGTGACTCCTCATACAAAGAGAAGGTAAACTCGCACACTCCTCTTTCTACTTCTGAAACTGACTCCAATGCGAATGAAGGCTATTCTTCAGAGGTAGATTCTGAATTAATGACTCAGTATAAAGCCATTTTGGAAGGATTTGACAAATGCCGCAAGGTAGTCAAATCTCAAGCAAAAGAGATTGCATCTCTCAAGATGGTGGAATCAGATTTGAGGGAGGAAATTGAAAAATTTACTCCTCTCAAAGAAGAAGTCCAAATCTTGAAAGATGAACTTAAAAGCTCCTCTGAGTTATTAAATCTTAAGGAGAAATTCATAAATAAATTAGAAGAAAAGTTAGTGGTGAAAAGGAAGATAGTTGAAAGCTTCTCCAAACCAAAAACTATTCTTCCAATCATTGAAAGATTTTCTGCTCCTGCGAAGGTTAGTGGCCTTGGTCATGAGGCTGAAAGTAGTAAGGCCGCTGAGAAGAGAGCTGTGAAAGGAAAAGGAAAGGCTGATCCAAGTCAACCTTCATTCAGGAAGGTAGTGTTCCCTACAAACACTTATGATTTTGAGTCCATGTATGGTCACTTTACAAGACCAACTCATGTTGAGTCAAGTAAGGGGAACCAAGGATGGAGCCGTCCCCGGAGCCTCGAAACAACTGCTTTCAAGGCACCTTATGAAAAAGTAATCCTCAAGGATCATGGTTCATTTGTACATGGATCAATTGCTAAGAAAGCACCAAAGATCCAATCTATTGTTGCTAAATCTCTTGAAGAGAAGAAGGAGTCATGTGTGTGTTGCAACCATGAGGCTTCTACTTCTAAGAAGGTTGCTCCTGTTAAACTCCCCGTTCAAAAGTTAAAACAGAAGAATAAGAGAAGATACAATCGATTTGATTGTTGGTGTTGTGGAAAGGTTGGTCACTTCGTCATAGATTGTTGGTTTAACCCCAAAAATTATAAGACTCCACGGGTTAACAATGTAAGAATGACACCTTGCAATGTTAACATTCCGAGTGGTGTTGATCTAACCAGAAACCTAGGACCCAAATCCTTTTGGGTTCCTAAGGGTAATTAATCTGTGTTTGCAGGTATGTCCAAAGGCCAACCAAAACTTTAATCAGATATTTGGACAGTGGATGTTCATGGTACATGACCAGAACAAAGAAATATAGTAAGGTTGTTGAAAAGCTTAGGAAATCAGTCCAGGCACTGAAATTCTAAGGGGGAGATAAGACTAGGGGAGAGAAAAGATTGAGGGGGAGCTGATTCAATATTTTCAAATCTACTCCTAAATGAGGACTCCTATGCAGTTGGTGTGGGGGAGCTTTGAGCTCTCATGCTTTTTCTTCCCTATCTGAAGTAGTCAGAAAGGGGGAGAGAAGTTGAAATTGGAAGAGAATTTGAAGTTGGGAGGAATTGGCAAAGTTAGAATTGGCAAAGTTGAAAGAGAAAGTTGAAAAAGCTAAGTTTTTAACTCTCCTTATCTATTTGATATATATTTATCTAAGTGCAATTCAACTCAGTACATAGGTTCTGACTTCTTCAAATAGGGGGAGATTGTTGGGTATTGTAGCCACAATTACCTTGATTTTAAGAAGTGTTCCTTTGAACTAAGTTGAATTGAGTTGTATTTGATGTTATTTTTCAGTTATGTGTTTGCAGGTTCTAAATGGTTAAGTACAAACCAATGTCAGGTTTCAATAAGTTGTTAAACACAGGACTATACTATGTAATTCCTCATGGTATAGACCAAAGTGTTAACTTATGTGAAATCTCTCTATTGGGGTATACTTTTTATTCAAGCACAAAGGAAGGCTAAGAGAAAGTTGCTGCTAAGAGAAAGTTGCTGGAAGAAAGAAGTAAGAAATACCTTTCTTCTAAGTATTTAGATTTTTTCGTCGAACGCAAGATTTCGTCGAATGCAAGATTTCGTCGAACGCAAGAATTCGTCGAACGCCGTTCGACGAAGTAAATATACTTCGTCGTTCTCTAGTTTGCTGTTAGTTGAAGCAGTTTGCCGAACGCAGAGCTTTGGCATTTCGTCGATCCCCGTTCAACGAACTGAAGCATTTCGTCGAGCGATGTTCGACTAAGTGAATGTATTTCATCAATCTCTGGTTTGCTGTTAGCTGAAGACATTTCTTCGAACGCAGCTTATTAGCAGTTCATCGAACGCAGGGAATCAGCAGTTCGTCGAACGCAGTTTATTGGCTTTTCGTCGAACGCAGAGTACAGGCAGTTTGTCGAACGCAGTAATTATTTAATTCGTCGACCGCTGTTTGCTTATATTTCGTCGACCGCTGTTTATAAATATATTTCGTCGACCGCTGTTTATATATATACTTCGTCGATCGCGCTCGTCGATCTCCGTTCGACGAAAGGAAGGAAGTTCGTCGATCGCAGTTCCGTTCGACGAAATTTGACAGATTCTGAATTTTTGCTGGCGCTGTTTCGAAATTCAAATCGCTGGGTTTCTTAATGTTTGCTTTCCATTTAAGCTTCTACCGCGTACAACATTCATGGAAAATTTCCCTTGATTATTGCAGACAGCCGTTGGAATTGATTTAATTCCTTATCTCTTGATTATAACCGTTTGAGAAGGAATGTCGTCCTTAATTTCTGCTTGCAGCCAGCCGTTAGAAGATTATTTGCCTTAATCTCTTGGAGATAGCCGTTGGAGAGAATATTTTTTCCTAAATTCTTGCTACAACAAAAGAAAGAAATATTCTTCCTTATTTATTTAATCTAGCCGTTGAAGAGGAGTTGAAAATATATATACTCTCTGATTTTTCGTACAGGTAGAAAAGTGAATGGTGAAAATATTTTAAACAGATTATTTTTCTCTTGTTCTGTTGGCTGATATTACTTCTCACGCAAGTTCTTCTTCTCCAACAAGAAAGTGGTTTGCGATTCTTCATCGCCAAGTGCAGTCAACAAGATCAACATAACTAAAAGTTTCATTCTCATTTTGATTCAGTCGACTCTAAGTTTCAGATCAAGCTTTCAAGAAAAGGTTTCTTCTTCCTCTCTCTAGATCCAGATTTTCTATTCTTTCAAGGAAGAAGAAGTTCTATCATTTTCAGATCCGATCAAGTCAAGTCTCCAGAAGATTTCAAGAAGATTGTTTTTCAATCTAAAGTTTTGTAAAAATCTTTTACATATTCTTGTAGGAGGTTTTCCTCCGAGTTTTTGTAGGAGTTGTTTGCTCCGAGTTTGAGTAGGAGAAGATTGTTCCCCGAGTTTTTAGTAGGAGTGGTTTGCTCTGAGTTTTTGTAGGAGTTGTTTTGCTCCGAGCTTGTAGGAGTGGTGACTCCGAGTTGTAGGATTATTCATAATCCGAGTTAGTGAAGTAGCCTAGTCTAGCCGGTCGTGCTAGATAGGTGAGGTGCAAATTGGACTACCCAAGAACGGGGAACCACTATAAATCCTTGTGTGTACTGTGCTCTTTGGTTTTCTGTGTGCTTTATTTCTTATATTTTTTAATTCCGCAAAAAGTCATAGAATCCACTTATTCACCCCCCTCTATGTGATTTAGGCCGCAACTAGATACTTTCAGTAAGGATGGAATTTCCGTGGATCCAGAGAAGATTTCTGCTGGTATGAATTGGAAGAGACCTACTACACCCAAGGAGATCAGAAGCTTCCTAGGGTTGGCAGGTTATTATAGGAGGTTTGTGGAAGGATTTTCTGTATTTTCTGCTCCGATGACTAAGCTCACGCAAAAGAACACAGCATTCATGTGGAGCGATGAGTGTGAAGGAGCCTTTCAAGAATTAAAGAGAAGATTGTGCACTGCACCAGTCTTGACCTTGCATACTGAAGGTATGGAGTACGACGTCTATGTAGATGCATCGCACGTCAGACTCGGATGTGTCTTGATGCAGGGAGGTAAGGTGATTGCGTATGGGTCGAGACAGCTGAAGGTCCATGAGAAAAATTATCCTACGCATGATCTGGAATTTGCGGCTGTGATCTATGCTCTGAAACTTTGGAGACATTTACTGTATGGCACGTTGTGCAAGATTTATACCGATAATAAGAGCTTGAAGTACGTCTTCACTCAGAAGGAGTTGAATTTGCGCCAGCATAAATGGTTAGAGTATGTCGCGGACTATCAAGTCGATATCCTGTATCATCCGGGTAAGGAAAATGTGGTAGCTGATGCATTGAGCAGAAAGACCGCGCAAATCTTCAACCTTACTGTGCAGTCTTTGGTTGAGGAGTTCCTTTTGATGGACATTTCAGTTGGTAGTAGTGTCACACTCTCTTGCTTGGAGGCAGAAGAGCCTTCATGGATCACCCTCACGAGGGTACATCAGAAAGAAGATCCTGATCTTCAGCATCTCCGAGGAAGGGCAGAGAAGGGAGAATTGCCTGACTTCTCGATAGACGAAGACGGTACCATGAAGTACCGAGGTAGATTTTGTATCCCCGCGGTGGGTGATATTCGGACAAGGATTTGCGATGAAGCACATGGTTCTAGTGTGGCCTACCATCCTGGTTCTACGAAAATGTATAGAGATTTGAAACAGATCGTGTGGTGGAATGGAATGAGGAATGACATAGCTAAGTTTGTGTCTGAGTTCTTCACCTGCAAGCGTGTCAAAGCAGATCACAAAAGGCCTGGTGGCAAGTTGACGCCTTTGGACATTCCGAGTTGAAAGTGGGAGAGTATATCGATGGACTTTATTACTGGTTTGCCAAGATCTCCCCGATGGCATGACTCAGTGTTGGTTATAGTTGATAGACTGACGAAGTGTGCGCACTTCGTACCTTTCAAGATCGGATATCCTATGAAGAAGATAGTAGAGTTGTATTTAGATGAGGTCATCCGTTTGCATGGAGTGCCAGTGAGTATCGTGTCAGATCGAGACTCCAGGTTTATGTCGCGATTCTGGAAGAACTTGCAGGGAGATTTGGGCACTGACCTTAGGTTTTCGACCGCGTACCATCCGCAGACCAATGGTCAAACGGAGCGAGTTAATCAGATCGTGGAAGATATGATTAGGTGCTACATCTTGGACCACGATGGATCTTGGGACGAGCATCTCAGACTTATGGAGTTTGCGTATAACAACAGTTTCAAGAAAGTTTGTAGATGGCCCCGTTCGAGGCTTTGTATGGTAGGCGTTGTAGGACTTCCTTATTTTGGGTCGAGGTTGGTGAGAAGTCATTGCTAGGTCCGGAAGCCCTTGAAGAGATGAGTATTGCTGTAACTCATATTCGGGAAAAGCTTCGTGTGGCTCAGGAGCGTTATGAGAATTATGCAAACCAGCGAAGGGTTGAGCTGGAGTTCGCAGTTGGGGACTTGGTTTTTCTGAAAGTTTCTCCGATGCCTTTAGAAGATTTGGAAGGAACCATAAATTGGATCCCCGGTATATGGGGCCCTTCCAAATTGTCGAGCGCATCGGAGTGTCAGCGTATAGGCTGGCTTTGCCTGTTAACTTCCCTAGCGTCCATGATGTGTTTCATGTGAGCCAGTTGTGGAAGTGTGTTTTTAGTGATCGTCACGTCCTTGACCCGGTGCCGCAGTTGCAGCCTAATCTTTCTTATGTTGAAGAACCTGTTCGTATTCTGGAGACTCAGGATCGAGTGTTGTGGAGAAAAACAATCCCCATGGTCAAAGTTTTTTGGCGGAATCAAGGCGTCGAGAGCGCGACGTGGGAGTTGGAGTCAGCGATGAGGGAATCTCATCCACGTCTATTCTCATAGTTTTTCTAGTAAGTCTTCGTTTGTTTGCCTTTGACTATTCATATTGTTTTGGTTTTAAGTTGTGTTATGTTTCAGGACGAAACTTCTTTTTAGGAGGGGTGACTGTAATGCCCGTGATTTTTTCGGTAATTATTTAATTCATTGATGACGTGTTTATGACGTCAGGGCGTTACTTTTAACGTCAAGTTGACAACGCGTCGTCGTTTGTGCATTTTCGCGCCCGTTTGGGTCAAGTCGACCAAATTTTGAAACGACCCGGAATTGGAAAAATTTTATGTTAGGAAATTAGATTATTTAATTTTAGAAAGGTTGGCAAAGTTTCGCGGCGGACTCGGTGAATTTTTCAAAGAATTGTATATTTATCGTTCGCTGTAAGCTTCGGAAAATTATATCTCGAGAACGGTACGTCAGATTTTGGTTTTGACTTGGCCGATGAATTCGTAGCGCCGGCGTTCGCCATTGGTGTGATTTTCGTCGGTTTCGGCGTATGTTTTTCCGGCGTCGTATTAATATAATAGTTATTATATTATTATCATTGAATTCGACTATTCGTGGAGTATAAATATATATGACGTGAAGAACTTTAGCCTTGGAGTAGATATATATGACGCGACGAACTTTAGCCTTGGAGTAGATATATTTGACTCGGCGAACCAACCGATCCTCCTCTCTCGCTAATAATCATAAGTGAATACTATTATTATAATTATTATATATTATTATTATATAATATGTCATTAATTCCTTCTTCTTATCCATCTATTCCAACCAAACCAGAGAGCGGGAGGCGGAGAGAGAGAGAGAGAGAGTTTTTCGCGAACCTTCTGGTCGCCGTCGACGGAGCTCCGCTGGACAAAATTTTCAACTGAGCATTGATTCGGAAAGCTCTCGGCGAGGGCTACACGTTCGTGGTGAGTATTTCCCATTTCTTGGACTTTTCCGCGCTAGGATTTTCGGTCCTAACATTTTTTTTGACCGTTTTCTGTAGATTCTTCCTCCTCGTGTTTTCTTTTGGACCGATCTACAACGAGGAGTTGTTCGGAGGACGATTCCGGTGATTTCAAGACAAGTGGTGGTTTTTCCCCCTCTTCCCTCTCATTTTGATCATCGTATGGTCGTTTACTCCTTTTTTATTTACTAATGTTGTGTGTGTTGCACTTAAATCGCGTTATTTAACGCTTGTTGTCAAAGAAATACTTTTTGACCCTTTCGTTTTGATGATCACGCCTAGTACGTGTGTGATCTCCACTTATTCTCCTACCCGTTGAATTGAGATTTTGCTAGCTAAAGTGGCCTTGAAATTTCGCCAAAGTCCGATTCGTCCGTCGATTTAGTCCTTCGTGTTCGTAGTATAAGTCCTTCGATTGAGTCCTTGCACCCGTCTTGATGTTGATCACTCACCGAGTGGGCCTCACTTTAGCCAAACTTGTGTGTCAAGTTTATTCGACGATGTCTAATCGGCGAATTGACAGGACATGTCTGCCTTGGTGATTTCGTGCGTTAAGACTAGTGGTAACTAGTCTAGTTTAGTTGTGTCATTCTCGAGATATATGAAATTCTTTCGGGGCTGTGGGTGTTAGTGGACTAAACCACCTCCACAACGCCCTGTATTTTGAAATTTGATATTTTACGGGAGTTTACCAGAGTTGGTTTGTTTGTTTTACTGCTTGTGTGCTGGCGAAGGTTTCTCCCACCGCAGTTGCTGGATAATTTCCAGTACGGGTGTGTCGGGCTATGAGACCACCTTACCCTTGGGCCCCTAGGGAATTCGTTCTGTGGGTGTGCTGGCAGAGGTATTCCCGCCACAGTCACCAGATACTTACCGGTGTTGTTTGCTAAATATTTTATTTCTAGAATTGTTTTAATGTTGTTTATGCTCATATTATAGCCGAGTATTTTAAGTCCTTGCTTCCTCCACCACGCTTGGTCTAGTCAGGTATACGTGAATTTTCACGTGAGTGTTTTCATTGTTTATTTATCATGCACATTGTACTCACTTTCAGTATAGCTGGTCTTGGGTTGGTACCCAGTTGACCGTTGTTTACTTTTATTTTGTTTTCGGCCGCCCCTTGTACCTTGTTGCTGAGGCGTTCTTTCTTTTGAATGCCTCAGGCTCAGAGCAGTAGTGGGTTGTGGAGCTAGTGCTGGTGTTTCAGCGTGCTATTGCTGTTGTGACCTTTCCCCCTCGTGTCGAGAGGTAGTTGTTGTTGTTTTGTTTTGCTTAGCTCAGACATACTTTTGTGACCTGTGAGTTTGTGTCAGGATGCTGACACCCGCAATGTTTATTGTTACTAGACACCTTGCTAGCTGCTAATTGTTTCTTGTTATTTTATCGTAGTTACTTGCTCTCTGGGAGGTTTTATGCTATGACTGCATGTTAGGTATTTTAAGTATAAAAGACTTACATTATTACTTCATAACATCTTTTTAAAAACGGATGTCACTTTATTTTATAGGTTATAAAAAGCTAATTTTGTACTTATATTAAACCTACAAGTCCGCATATCACGTGTTATTATTCAATCGTCATGCTCATGTAGGGTAATAAGTAAATAAAACCAAGTATTTTCCGCTGCGTATTTCTATTTACACCGTTATTCGTGGGTTAGTTGACCCACTGAACCGAGGGACACGGTTAATATACTCAACTTAAATCATGTTTTTAAATTATAAATTCATGGTTTTTCATGATAAGTAATAGGGGTAGGGTTTTCCTGAGCGCATGCAGTTGTCCCCTGCACGGCGTGGCATCACGACGCGTATTTTCTCTTGCTCTGACGTATTATTTAATACGGAGAAGATGCGGGTTGTGACAACTACACCCAAGCCCGCAAGCTTGACAAGGTTGTACCCGCAAGTCCTCTGCCCTGGCCCTCAAGCCTCACAGATCTCAAGCCCTCAAGCTCGACACTTAGATCTGAAAACAAATCTTACAGATTTGGCCCGCAAGCCTTACAAATAAAGATATACAATATAGATTCTTCTGCCTGGTGGAGATCGGCTACTTGACTTGAAGAAGATGCCTCTGAGTTGAATCTTGAAAGAACGGATCTTCTTCAAGCCTTCTTCTTTTGCCAGATGTTAATCGGCTTCTTGACTTGAATGATTATTCTCAGTCGATGTGGCTTGACTGCAACTTGGAGAACACTGGATAAGCGTTTTTGTTCTCCTCTTCTTATTCTTGAATCTTCTCCGCAGCTTTTACTGTTGTATTGCTTGGCGGGATACTTTTTCGTTCCTTCGTTCTCGTCTCTCTTGTCCTCTTTCATTAGGGCATCCACTGTTCCCTTTTATAGGACGGAGGGGCCGCTTGACGGTCACCTATGATTAATGTCCTTCACTGACAAACGCCCATACCTTAAGAGCACACGCTGATTGGACAATCAGGCGGCGACATTAAATGCTGACAGTGCGTCTGGCAACTTTTGAATCTGTCTCGACAATATTTCCATGGTTACGACGACATGGACAATATCTCGACGACATGACTTGTTGATGTCTTGGACTTGGGAAGATCTTCAAGTCTTCTTCCTCCTTCTTCAGATAGAGATATCCTCGATGACATGGGACATCCCTTCTGCACTTGCACTTAAGACGACATGAAGTCATCTAACTGATGTCGACGTAATCTTCTTGACTACTCGATATCATCGTAACCACTTGATCTTGTTGACGATATAATAAATATCATGTCGACAGACCATTCTTCAGCAACTGCCTGTCTTCATATGACCTTCTTTAGTCTTCTCGACGTCAAGGCTTCTTTACGACGATATTTGTCTTCCTTAGCCTTATCGTCGACATGGCTTCTTTACGATGATATCGTTGACATCAGTCTTACTTAGCCTTTTCAACGATAAGGCTTCTTTACGGCGATATCTATTCTGACTTAGCCTTATCGACGTCAAGGCTTCTTTACGACGATATCGTCGACATGTGTATGCTATCTCGACGATAACTGTCGTGGACCTTCTACTTTCTTCTGCACATCATTTCAATGATATGCCTATTCTTTACGACGATGTGTCATGTCCTTTTCGACGATATTGTACTTGGGCAAGTTATTGAAGTACTGGACATATTGTCTGATCTCTGCGTGCATGAACTAGATATGACATTGAATACACAATGCTTTTATCATTGAGCTGAGTGCTTCTTTAAATCAGGAACATTGCAGGGCACATTTCCCAACATTTCCAAACCTATTATTTTGATACTTAAAGTGGGTAAAGAAGGTATCTAAGTACATAAGGTCAGCAGAGTGTTTTATTATCCTAGGTTTGGCTTTAGCCTTTTGTTTGTTTAATTTCTCTATATTGCCCTTCTCTTGAGATTTCTTTTCTATGTTGAGATTTGTTTTATTTCCCCTATTTGTTTTCTTTGGTTTATTAGCTTCCCGACCCTTAGTTCTTGCACTATCCTCACATGATTCATAGTTACTAGGTCTAATGAAGCTAACTGGATTTTTCCAGGCAGATTTCCTAGGGATTTCTGCTCCTAGCCCTAGGTGATAGAATCTCATGGAGGGATTTTCTGTGATGTCTCTGAGTTTTTGAATCCTCTCATTGAGTGAGTCCTCAAAGTCTTTTGTCTTTGCTAGCTCTTCCTTTAACTTTAGATTTTCTTTTCTGGTTTCAATTAATTCTGATTCATTATTATCCATTTCTTTTACTAGCTCTTGATTTCTCACATATAGATCATCCTTCTTAAGATTTTCTAATTCTTCCCTACTTGCTTCTAATTCTTTTTGAATTTTAATAAAATCATTACAGAATTCTTTAAAGCATGTTTTAAAATCATCAGAAGTAAAATCAAAATCATCAAACAGGGATACTTGTTATTCTTCATCATCTGATGACATCCTCAGTGCCATCATGCAGGTTGATTCTGCTTCTGCTTCATCATCACTTTCAAATGATGAGGAGCTTAACTCTGCTTCAGAGTCACTCCAGGTTTCAGCAATTAAACCCTTGACTTTCTTCTTGTCCTTCCCTTTGGAAGACTTCTTCTTCTTCTCATCATTGTTGCTGCTCGTGTCCCTTTGCTCTTGTGGAAAGTCAGGGGCTATGTGTCCTGATTTGTTGCTGGTGAAGCAGATAATCTCCTTCCTTGGAGTCTTATCATATCTGGGCTTTGAGCTCTTTTCTCTTCTCCTTGAGTCTTCAGTCTTGACCCACTTTCTGAATCTCCTTGCTAGGAGACTGAACATCTCAGCTTCAGGAGTAGAGGGCTCTCCTTCAGTAGCTTTCAGAGCAAGATTCCTTTGGATAGGAGCTGGGGTTGTCTCCCTTTCCTCTGATTCAGCTCTGTTCTTCAGCAACATCTCATATGACTTAAGCTTTTCTAGTAAAGCTTCAGTAGAGGTTTCTCTATGGCATCTGGATTCTCTAATGGCCCAGATCCTTAAATCCCATAAGCTTGTGAAGCACATGAGGATTTTATCATTAATTTCAGTCAAGGATATCTCCTTGTCTAAGCTTCTGAGCTCATTAATGATAATGTTGAATCTGTCATACATATCAGCAACTATCTCTTCAGCTTTCTTCTGAAAGTTCTCATACTGGGATATGAGAAGGGACTTCCTGTCCTTTCTTTCATCAGAACTTCCTTCTACCATTCTGGAAAGAGATTCCCAGATTTCTTTGGTTGATTGATAGTCAGCAACTTTTTGGAAGATGTCATCTGACATTGTGGAGACCAAAATATTCATTGCTTTGGCATCACATGCCTTTTGCTTTTTCTCTGTTTCAGTCCACTCTGCCATGGGCACAAGTTCCTGAGTTGAAGTCCCACTGGCATCTTCTTGTATGGAGTTGGTGGACCTTTAATGATGACATAAAATATGTCTTCATCAATAAAATTCATATATAATTTTATTCTAGCCTTCCAGAGTGTGAACTTATTCAAGTTACACACTGGAGGTCTTATTGAGGCATAATCCTTAGAACTCATTTTTTTATAAAATTTTTATACTAAAGAAATAAGAGTAGGAGGTCTTTTTGATCAAGGTGTTAGCCTTTTAATGATCAACCTCGCTCTGATACCAATTGAAAGTGCATAGTGTTCCTCTGAGAATGCTCTAGAGGGGGATGAATAGAGATTTAAAATATTTCTATCCTAACTGTGTAGACAATAAAATACACTAAGGAATTATGCTCACAAACAACACACAGGTAGAATAATTATTGCAGGAAATAAAAATGCTAAGAAAGATAATTGGGACAGCACAGAAAAGCACAACACAAACACAAAAAATTTTATAGAGGTTCCCCAAAATGTGGGTAGTCCTCTCTTCTATTACCTGGTAGGAATGCACCACCTGTGCCTGAGTCTTTTGATAAGGAGACTCTTAGAACCACTGATCTTTTGATAAGGAGATCATGAACCAACCAGATCTTTTGATAAGGAGATCTTGAACCAACTAGATATTTTGATAAGGAGATCTTGAATCACTGAATCCTTTGGAAGAGGGATTCTTAAAACTCTTTTATAGTTGAGAAAAGTGAAGGAAAGGAGAAAGAAGTAGGGAAATGAATTCTGCTATCAGAATTATGATGAAGCTTTCTGCTTCAATTTTCTCTTCTCTGGATCTGCTAAAGATGAACCCCTGCTTTTGATATAGGTGATTTGCAGAGGTTATGAGCTTCAGATCCTGTCAGTTTCTTCTATTCAAATCTGGATTTTGTTTGATCATTGATGATGAGCAGCCTTCTATTTTTACTGTGCTGAGAGAGCAGTACTGTCTTCTAAGGTTCAGGAGGAAGAAGAGGAAGGAGAACCCTAATCGACAAAATTTGAATGTGTGTATTGAATGCTCTAGTTTCTTCTCTCTAATCGTCTTATTTATTGTCCATCCTTTAATTTGAATTTGTTTCCTCTTTTAGAGTGTGCTGAAAAGGTATTGGCCTGGACAATTTCTCTTCCTTTCCTCATTTGTTCTCGACCCGTCTGCCAACTGTCTTGATTCTTTCCAAGAAAGCTTTTGTTGTCTTCTTTATTGCTTCTTTCTATTCTAGGCAATAAATGAACCGTTGTAGAATGGTCTTCAGTATTATGGGCCTTGAGAGAGAGTTCCAAAATGACAGCTGAAAAGGTTTCCTTTTCAGAATGTATTCGACGTTGCGTCGATTTCTCTTTCTCTCTTATCGACGCACCTTCGAGTTCTTGTAAAAGCATCTTCGAATTTGTTCTTGCTCCAATTGAACTATGCTGTCGACGTTGCGTCAATTACTTATCACCGTAATCGTCGAGTGGAAGACTTGACTCTGAACTTCATCATCTACGTCGAATTATAGTCGATGTTACTTCAGATGGCTTTGATAGATTTTTTCTTCTGTGTTGAGTTGAAGTCAAAGCTGCGTCGACTTCTAGTGATACTCCGATATGTCCATTTCCTCTACGTCGACATCCTTTCGACGTAGCGTCGACTTGATTTACTTCGACAGAAGGTTGAGTTGCTTAGACTTCTAGTCTAAGTAGCGTCGACATCAATTCTATGTTGCGTCGAATTCTATTCAACGCAATTGTTAACTTAACCCAAATTCTGCTTGTCTTGATCTGGTCTTTGACACCCAAGTTGTGTTTGATATCCTAAGACATCTAATGACCAAATTACCCTCACTATACAATGGGTAATTAAATTATATCAGATAAAATCACTTTAGATAAATTGTTAAGTTAAATCCAAGGGGTTTTTCCCAACAAGTACACCCCCTTAAATTTTGAGGATAATTGGAACATAGCTTGATCAGTTCCATCCATGTTAAGAATTGGATAAGTTGTAGAGTTGAAATGATTAATTACCCGAACGAACGGGAAGGAATAAGAATCTGAACGTGTAGAGAAACTTTATCGAGGCGTTGTCTACCCTTACAAATAAGAGCTTTAGTCACCGAAAAAATGGTGTATTCTGGAGCGTGTATTTCCCCAGAATAAAGAAAGACGTCGTAGGTTTGTGATGCACGATGAGGTCTGTCGACTGGTGAAGACCAAGTGCAAGAGTCTTTGGTGAACTACCAAAGTCACTGCCCATGTTAGGGAGTGGAAGCTCGAGGATATAATTATGGATTTCATACATAGGTTACCACATCCCCACTCCGGGCACAAATTTATTTGGAACATCGAGGATAGATTGACCAAGGTAGCTAGGGTCTCCCCGGGCTGAAAGGACGCTCCCGCGGGTGTTTGATGGGATTTGATGAGATGTTTGTCCATTATCGTGGTGTATCCAGGATGATCGTGTCAGATCGGGATGGACGAGTTACGTCCAAGAAGTGAAAATCAGTCCAGGCTTATCTTGACTCTTGGTTGACATTCAGCACACCTCTCCACCCTTAGAGGGACGGAGGCACAGGACTCCACTGTCTTGGATCCAAGATGAGGATTTAAAGACACTTGGCTCTGAATTTGTGGAGGACACGGATGCTCAGGTGCGACTGATTCAAGTTAGGATGCGGAAAGCCCAGAATAGGCAGGCCAAGTATTACGATGTGCGACATCATGTAGTAGAGTTCCAAGTTGGATATCAGGTGTCCCCGAAAATACGTCTGATGCATGGAGTCTCGCGGGTACGCAGGAGGAAGAAGCTTAGTCTAAGATAAATGGGGCTCTACCGGATCCTGGAGTGGATCGGCCCATTGGCTTATAGACTGGAGCTACCGCAAGAGGTAACGGGTTTGCATGATGTCTTCCACGTATCCTCCCTTAGGAGAGCTCTACTACGGCCGGAGTAGCAGATATCTATTACAGATGGGCCATTAACTTCTAACTGATCAGTTTGCGTGGAGCCAGTTAGGATAGATGATACGACGGTGCGAGCCTTGTGGCGCGAGAAGGTTCCGTAGGTAAAAGTCATGTGGTAAAATAATGGACAGGAGGATCACACCTGGGAGCCACTAAAACGGATGTAGCAGAGATAGTCGATGCTCTTCGAGTCAGGAATAACCTCAATTCTTAGGGGATGTTACGTTCAGTCACTCTCAGTGAAAATCCTGTAAGCCTAACCTGAATTTCGGTGACGAAATTATTTTTTGTTGATTGGGATTTGAACATCCCCCAAACAACTAGACCCCTATAGTGATTTTGTCATGACTAGGTCATGAAAAAACCCTAGGAAGCTTGAAGAGACCACTTGGCCTTAGGCTTGAAGGGGAAGAGCACATTGGTCTGCAAATAGCAATTTCTAGTTACCAAACATTGGGTTGGAATTTAGGGATTCACCTTGACCCCTTTACCCCACCATGGCACACCTAACCCTTTGGAGGGTCCCTTTGAGCACCAAGGACCTATTGGGGTCAACCAAAGAGGTCAACTTGACCAGAGTCAACTTTAACCCTAAATTGGTCAAAGTAGTCTAATTAGGGTCAATTGACCTCCACCATGACAAATTATCCTTGCCCCTACCCTTATAAGTATATTAGGGACCCAACAGAACAAAAATCCCCATCATGGGGCCACCAATTTGGCCAATTTGACATAAGTCAACTCTAGCCCTATTTTGGTCAAAGTGATCTGTGGAAGGTCAATTGGCCTTCACCTTGCCATATTGACCCTACCTGGACCTTCCTAACCCTTAATAGAAGCCAATGGGTCACTAACCACCCATTGGCATCAACCCAAGTGGTCAATTTGACCAAAGTCAACCCAACCCTAATTTTAGGTCAAAATTCCCTATTTTGCCCAAATCAAGCCCAATCCACTTGGGCTAGGCCTAATTGGAGTAGCCCATTTTCTTAGGAGGCTGCTAATTACTAGGATTCGTCACTCAATTTATGTAAATGAAGACTAAGAGAGAGAAAACACATTTCCCCAAAAATGGAGGAGAGAGAAAGAGAGGGATTAATGGCATTCATGGCCAAGGGAGGCCAATTGATCTCCCCATTGATGGGGATTCATCTCCTCTGGATGTTACAAGAAGTTAATGAGTTTTTCAAGCCCACATGGGGCTGAATTGGGAGGTTTTCACCATGGCCGAAATTGGCCATTAATGGCCTTCATGGCAATTGATGCCATGACACTCCCTCTCCCCCAATTGAACATTATAACTCCTTCAGAGGACTGAGAGGACCATTCTCCCCCACTTACCTGAAGAGATCGAGCTTGCAATGGCTCCAAAGCTTTAGTCCGGCCATGGAGGACCACCCAATCGGCAAAGCTTCAAGGCTCCACACAGGTCTGGTTCTTCTCCTCTACTCCAATGGATAGATCCACATCAAAAATCGGCAAGGATTGGGGTCAATTGGTCCCCAATCGGGTAGGCCGAAAGCTCCATTTTTGGATTTTTAATTCCGCTTCCATACCCCTGTTCCGGCCACCTCCGGCCGGCCAACCACCGTTAATCGTCGGCCACCACCTCAACGAAGGTGGCGGTTGCATTGGCTGGCCGGGGCGGCGCTCAGGTGGCCAGGAAAATGGGGACAAAGGTCGCCCAGGCACGGGCAATCCTGGTCGTTGGCCAGAGGTGGAGGATGATGGGATGTCGTCCATCCTTCCTTCAAGATCTGTGCAAGATCATTTATATTAAATGAGTAATGTTGTATTATTCTGTCACATTATATGCAGTACATAGAATAAATTATAGAAAATACTTTGACCCTCCTGAGGGAAAAATGTTCAACACAAAACTTGTAGCCCTTTGGGTCTACTTTATTTTAAAATTTATTTCACACCATTTGGGTCAATGGTCTGACCACAACACTCAATATGGGGCAACATGTACAAAGGGTTGACCAGAGATTGATTTATGTGCCCCCATCAATCCAATCATCCAAATGACTTGAAATTGAAACATAGGCTGCTTATACCCACCCCCTAAACATATCCAAAAATGAAATTTTTTGGAGAAACTTTTTCTAAGGTTTTTGCAAATATTTAATAATTAATGTAATAATTAAATATAGGATCAAATGACCTCCAAACTCTTCCAAATTTTGGTGGGTGGTCCTTAGGGTCAAGGTATGACTCTGGTAAAAATTTAATCCCAGTTGGGATTGATTTGATAGGGTAATTAATTAACCTAAGATTGGTCAAACAAAGGGGTTTTAGGTCAAATGTGCAATTGTTGTATTAGGTGGTCAAATCTCTTGAAAATGTTATGAAACCTTGGCCACTAACTTAATATCACATAAAACACCTCCACCAATGATTTGGGGTAAGTTGGGGTGGATGTGCCCTAGAACCCTAATTCAAACCCTAGGGTTGCACTTTGGGCTTAATGAAGGACATAGGGTCATATGTCCTTGGATGAACTTGGAACATGGTGGATAAGTTCAAAGGGTGGTTTCCAACCCTAGGTATTTTATTTGGAATTTTTTGAGACTTTTATTCCTTTAGATTTAATTAAGGAATATTTAGTGCACCTCCTTACTAAGAGGAATTTCATGTTCATATGACCTAGGATGATTATGAAACTTTGCCAGCTAACTTGTGTTAGTGTTAATGTTCCCTGATAATTTTGTTGTGATTTTTAAGATGATCTATGTGGTACTTCTTTCACAAACCCTTTATGTGAACTATTTGGAGGAAAATTAATTAAGGGTTTCTTATTCTCTGCAAAATTGTAAAACTTGGTAATAGGACATTTCAGGGCATTATAGAGCTCTGTGAATTTTTGTATTATTTTTGGAAGTATTTATCAGTAGGTTACCTCACAATGTGCCATAGTTTGGATTTTCTTCAAATATTTATTTATGTGACTAAATGGTTTTGAAAAATTATAAAACTCAGTCAGTAATCTTTTCTGAGCATTATAGAGGTCTGGTAATTTTACCATAATTTTTGGACAAGTATTTTTGGTGGTTCCTTCATTAGCCTCCAATTTTGGATAATTATTCAATATTATAATTAGAGGCCAATACCTTACTGTAAAATTGTGACATTCTGTATTTGCAGTTATTTTGATATCATTGATAATCCATAAGTTTGTGTAGGTCATATCATAAGAAGTTCTTACACTTCATGTTCAATTTTGTACTTGGCCAATTTTGGAGAAGTTATAGTAAATGCCAAATAAATAAGGAAAATTATGACCTTCTAGATTTAGTCTTATAATATCATGATAGACTCCCAGTAATAATCTTGAGTCATTAGCATGACTACATGGAGTACCTCCTCCCATACACCTCATATAGCTCATTTGGTCTGCGTATAGTAAAACTGTAAAACTTGAGTAACTTGTGGACCATTAGGTGGGAATCGAAGGTAGATGGTGTACTTAGTAAGGTTGAGGAGATTTGGGGTCACCAGTAGGATTTGATGTATTGAGTGTGCCCGGAAGTTAAGGGCAAGGGTGTGCTCGGGATCGACGAAAGATCGTCTTTCCCTTAGAGCGTCGTAAAATACTTAGGGTATTCCAAGTGTAATGATAAGAGGGGTATTCTTATGGGTAGTTACCAATAATATTAAGTGTCTTGGAAAGGGCAGTTTGGGCTATCATCCCATCGCACCTCCTAGTACCACTGCGAGCCCCTCACAGGGTAGACCTTGGGAAGTCCAAGATTAGCCCTAAACTGCAGGAATAAACTGTTATGCAAGATTGTATTAATAATACACACACCCACACCCCATGGTTACGGGAGGTTAGTTGGTTTGATCTTACGAGCGGTAGGCTCGGTGGTTGTCGATGCGGACGGGTTGGTCCGGCGAGCCGGTGGCTCAGAAGGTTATGGTGATGGGCGGGTTAGTCCGAGGAGCTTATGGATCGGAGATATATGGTAATCATAATTGCATGTGCATAAAGGTGGTGGGTCTTTGGTATTGACGGCCGTTCACACCGGCGTCGATACGCTGACTCGGTAAGTGTGTATTTGCACTTAGCAATGAAAAGTCTGGTGGTCCAGCCAGTAAGAGTACGCAGGTGCTCCAAGGTTTAGCGTTGAGGCGTACGATAGGTCTAGGTTAGGTAGTGTGAATACCAACCTAGAGGTGGGCGAGGCCCAACCCGCCGCTTCCGTTTGCCACTACGGGGGTATCCTAGGAGTCTTGCTAGCTCCAAAAAAAAGGAACTAAAGGTTTGTGTGCATAGAGTCGAAGTGTGTGAGTTGTGGGAATTTTTATACGATAGGTCTTGCTAAATGACCCCTTGGTCTATTGGTTTGTATGCGCATTCCTATAAATCAATAGTTACTTTTCTATTGTGTACTTATCTTTACTTACTGATCTTTATTTGCTCTTTACCATGCTCTAATTAATGCTTCAAATATATATATATATACACATGTGTAGTGGTAGACATTTCCTGTAGACTAGATCCGTCTTCATCTACTTTGTTTAATACCCGTTGTTGTCCTCAGCTTCATCCTCCCGCACGGTGCCTAGGAGCCATTGGGGGAGGGGTGAGGAACATAAGGCTTAGTCTTTTGACTAACGGTCGGTGTATCATATCATTTTAGGGTATCAAGGAGCAGCACCAGGAGACGCAACAACACTAGAGGCCGGTGCGGATGGAGGCGGTCCAGTCTAGTACAGGAGCACCAGTTTCGGGATCAGTGAGTGATTACTAGTTTTGCTTCCGCGAGTGACCTTGCAATGAGGATATGATGTACATGGCATGAGCCCTTTATTTTTGTTACCTTTTATTCAGTTATTATCTGTGGACATTTACCCTTATGGTTTTATATTTCATGTGATATGGACTTGGGATTCTCGATATGTTCAAATATAATTTTCTTCTTTTGCAATCGATATGGCCGGCAAGATCGGCGTTTTGTAGTGGCGACCTTCCCGAGTGTTGGTGTCACCGCAAAGCGGCGGTTCTGTGCATAAGACCCAGTTTTGTAGCGAAAAAATGGGGTCTTACATATTCTACCACCAAGACTTGCGGTGCTAACGGGGCCAAAGAGATCCATATGAATTAATTGCAAAGGTCTTGTAGTAGAAATTTTGTTTTTGCCTTTAAAAGAAGATTTAGTAAATTTTTCTTTTTGACATGGAGAACATAGTGAGGATAAATTTTCATTTAGTCTTGACAATCCTCTAATCAATTCATTTTGGTTAGTTTTAAAATGAGCTTTGTACTAGCGTGACCTAAACGTCTATGCCAAAGTTCTAACTTGTCATTTTTAGTTATAAAACATTTTATAGATGATTTGGAAAGATCATGAAAGGAAACTACATATACGCTGTGAGTTCTAGGTGCAGTTAGTAAAACATCTTTTGTGTTAGGATTAAATATTTTTCAAAGATTTATGGATGACTCAAATAAAACATCTAATCCTTTATCACAACATTGACTAATAGATATTAAGTTATGTTTTAATCCTTTTACATAAAGAACATTAGAGATAGTAAAAGATTCATTACCCACTGTACCGGCTCCCATGATCCTTTCTTTACCGTTATCTCCAAAGGTTACGATCCCTCCCTTCTTCTTTTCTAGGCTAAGGAACTTTGCTTTGTTGCCCGTCATGTGCTTAGAGAAGCCCGAGTCCAAGTATCATACGTCCTCCGTATCCTTAGCCTTCCTGCAAATCTAAAAAGAAGATGAGAGTAAAGATCCGGATACCAAAGAGGTACCACCCATAGAATAAGTGGATGTCTTAGGTACCCATCTTTAAAGATCCCTATTTTATTTTCCTACAAGAGCTAGACATGTGTTCAAACCTATGACAGTTTGCACACGAAATAAAGAGGGTTGAGACCCTTTTCTAAAATTCTACATTGCTCTTACTGGATGAGGTTTGATTTTTGGAAAAAAAAAGATAAGATTTTTTATATGAGGTGCTACCGCCGGCGTTAGTGGCTAGCATCGGGCAATAGATATTACTTTGATATTCGAGTCCAAATTTTCCAGAACCATAACATTGGTACCCCAAAATCATGTCAAGAGATTTTTGACCGATTCCAAATTTTTTGATGGCTATATTGAGGTCATGAATTTGTTTTTTAAGAGACGAGTTTTCTTTTACAAGCATGACAAATTTATTTTCAAAACCTTTTTTGTTATTTTCAATTTGTAAGAGAGAGGTTTTTAGTTTTCTTTCTAAGTCCCCCTTTTCTCTTGTAAGAGTTTTAATTTGGGAGAGGTCCTTAGAAAGAGAAACTTCGAGATATTTTGTCTTACATAGGGAGTCTTCACACTCTTGGAATGAAACCTTTCTCTTTTCCAAAGAAATTAATTTTTTAGTAAGCTTATGATTTTCTTTGATGAGAGATTCATTTTCACGATTTAAAATAATGTTATCTTCTATGCTTTTATCATAGGCTTTGCAAGTTTGAATAAATTCATCATAAAGTTCTTCGAAGGTGGGAGGAGTTACCTCAGTGTCATTAAAAACATTAGTGTCATCATCGTTGCCTTTTGTCAATAAGCATAAGTTTGCTTCCTCCTCGTTGCTTAACTCAGATCCGCTTGATTCTTCAGAGGAAGAATCATACCAAGTTGCCGCTTTCAACACCTGCTTTTTCTCCTTCCCTTTGAATCGTTTTTCTTTTTGCTCCTTTAGATACATCGGGCACTGGCTCCGAATGTGCCCGATCTTTCTGCAGTGATAGCACTCCGGTGGTGGTCTTTCATCTTCGTCTTCACTTTCCTTTTCTTTCTTTGAAGAAGAAGAAGACCCTTTTCATCGAGCATCCTTCTGGAAGTATTTTCTGAAGGTGTTCCTTCTTTCCGGATTTCTAATAAATTTTTGAAGTTCTTAACCACGAGACCTTCTTCATCTTCATCATCATCTTCAATGTTCTCCTTCTTTGACTTTAGTGCCAGCGCAGTTTTCTTTGGTTCCTTGTTGTATTCATCGTGTTAAATCTGGAGTTCTACCTCATGGGTTTTGAGATTCCCAATGAGGTTCTCGATCTAGAGTGTTCTTAGGTTGTGTGACTCCGGGATGGCCATCATGTAACTTCCTAAGGCCCTGGTCTTACCATCTGGACAACTTCCACCGACATCCTTGCCTGGCGACCGTTATCAGGCTGCAGCCCAAGCACCCCAACCCCTCTCCAGCCAACAGTCGGGTTGTTGGTGGCCACAACCTCCCTTTGGTGAGAAGTTATAACACCCCAGGTTTCGCTGAGCGCAGAGGCTAGAATGCCTAAGGCTAGTACAGGTTTCCTGTGTCTGGGAGCTAGCGCCGGCGTTAGGTGTTAACGCGGGCGTTAGCTGCCCCATCGGGTAAAGCACACTTTTGCGATGGTATTATTCGAAGGGAGTTCGACGAAGGGAGTTCGTCGAATGGAGTTTCGTCGAAGGGAGTTCGACGAAAGGAGTTCGTCGAACGGAGTTCGACGAAGAGAGTTCAGAACCGTTGGGCCGCTGAGATGGCTTCGTTCATCGAAGGAAGTTCCATCGAAGGGAGATAGACGAAGTGAGTTCGTCGAACGAAGTTTGATGAAAGGAGTTCGACGAAGAAGTTGGCTTCGTTCATCGAAGGAAGTTTCGTCGAAGGGAATTCGACGAACGGAGTTCGTCGAACGGAGTTCGACGAAGAGAGTTCGACGAAGAGAGTTTGGAACCGCTGGGTCGTGAGTTAGCTTCGTTCATCAAAGGGAGTTCGACGAAGGGAGTTCGACGAAGGGAGTCCATCAAAGGGAGTTCGACGAAGGGAGTCCATCAAAGGGAGATCATCGAAGGGAGTTCGGCGAAGAGCTAACGCGGCCGCTAGCGCTAACGCCAGCTTTAGCTGATGGAACCTGTTCCGTAAGTAGCGTTTCCTGGACATCTGATCTGGTTGGATCTTGATCCTACGGTCTAGATAAGTGCGTCCTAAGGTTTTATTTAGGGCATAGAAATTCTATTCTCTTTTCGTGAAGTCCTTGGTGCTTTTGGAGGCGTAGAAGAGAGGTACGGTTTGGAGGAAGAAGAAGACTAGAACCGCCATTGTTGGAGCACCGGAGCTCCGTTCGCCGATCCGAGACCAGATCCGTGGAGAGGACTAGAAGGCGCTTCTTTCTATCCGTGCCTTTCAATCGATCCATGGCGAGGAAGAGAACTCTTAGGGTAACGACATCTCTCCCCCCTGTTTTAGGATGCGTGCATGGCATCTATGCTTTTACCTTCTCTTTTCTGCAATTTATGGCACCGGATCTCTCAAATGAGAGGGGTTTGGGTCGCCTTGGTTCAAGAAGAACCATCGGGTTGATTGAGTCCGTCCCCGACATGATTTTTGCACTACAGATCCGCTCCGTTAGTGGATTAGGCATTTTGGGTGAAGCCGAAATCGTGACCGGTGGTCCGATTCGGTGATGTTGCTTAGCATGCATTTTAGGGAATTTGCTAGAAATCCGATGACGGCGAAAATGTCATATTTGTTGCCCTTATGTTCGTGTGAGAATGAACGTTGGTTTGGAAAGGGTAAATGTTATGTGTATGTGAAGTCGTGATTTGTCTTTGTGGTCGGCTGGCTAGCCCGTGAATGCTTGGATTCATGTGGGGAGAGTGTCTCGGCAAGATAAGTCCCCTTCTGGGCTAACTGACAAGAACAAGTATGGTTGTGCGCCCGTTGGCAAGATGATCCATGTAAGGGGTGAGGTCCCAGTGGAGTTCTTGGCTTATGGTTTAGTGATTGTGGCGAGAACAAGTATGTTGATGCTCCCGTTGGCAAGATGAGCCATGTAAGGGGTGAGGTCTTAGTGGAGTTCTTGTCCTTGGTCTTGTACGCCTGTGGGGGAATGATAAGTACCCTTGGTTTGTTATGAAATGTTGATGTGTGTTGTTATGTTAGAAGCATACACGTCATAGGGTGCCTTGGGTGAAACCCAGGTTTGCATACATGCTGCATTGCTAGATCCCCTTACTTTTATTGCTCAACATAGAAGCGTGGATGATGATTGTGACACTCATGCCTATCGTGTTTATGCTAATACTGTTTATTACATTTGCATACGAAGTGCTGACTTGCAGGGTGATGTAGTTCCCCGGGTCCGCTAGGACGGCCGGGAGGAGGGGTATTATTACACCGTTGTTGGTCAGCCAAAGCTGACCCTCGTTATACTACTCTTTGTGATTTGGATGCAGGGCAAGGATCGCAGGCTGGACCTAGCTCGCCGGCCAGAAAGGCCTAAGCTTCATGAAGTGCACTTTTCATGCTTTCTTGTTTGATTTGATGTCTTTACCTGTTCCGGCTTGCATGTCGAGGTAGCTTTGGATTTTGATGATCTGTTGGACATTTATATGACCTGTTTTGACTTGAGTATGAGTTTTGTAAGGCCAAAGGGCCGTAGTACTCTTATGTAGATGTGGACAACTTCTGTGGTTTATTTAATGTTTCCGCTGTGTTGGTTCTGAGTTTTGAGATGGTTAGATCTATATCACTTTTTAATACTAAAGTTGTGGCGATTATATGTTGTGGGATCCCGGCCAGACCTAAATTATATAATCATTGCAGGGGAGGTGTTACAATTTGGTATCAAAGCAAGGTTAGCGTTCTTGTTGAGGTTTAGCGTGTTTGGATCGCGTTAATAGGTTGTCCACATAGGAGTACCTTGCGGGACCATGAATGTCCTTGCATTCGAGTCTTGCGAATATAGTTTGACTCATTTTTCCTTGCTTATGCTAGGATGGTGGCGATGATGGGGGGACGTCGAGGCGTCAAGAGGAGCCATCGGCAACCAGTGCAACGACCCCAGCCCTAGTGAATATGGGTGTGTCCCCGACAGACTTTTGTCGTATGCTAGCAGAGGCAATGGTGGTGGCTCAAGATGCGGCAATGCCACGGATTGCGATGCCTGTAGTGCAGGATGCGACTCCTATTACCCCGATCACTGTGACGTCGGAGGTGGGATTAAGGCAGGTAGAGCCGTTAGCCGAGAGAGCGGTTGGGCAAGGAGATCGTTAAATGAAGTACTATCTGAGTTTCCATCCTTCGACGTTCAAAGGAGTTGGCACTCCGACGGACGCCGAGGATTGATTGGCGAGAATTCAGGAACTCCTGAAAGCGCCAGAGACCCCAGAGGACAAGTTGTCCCAGTTCACAGCATTTTTGTTAGAAGGCGACGCCAAGCTGTGGTGGGTGAATCATAGTGGTCGTCATTTCCCGGGACGTGCCCCGTCCATGGAAGAGTTCGGGAATGCCTTCCTGAAGCGCTATATTTCCTCTTCGACGAGGTTAGCCCTTCAGCGGCAGTTCTTGCACTTGGTGCAGCGTGAGAAAACGGTAGACGAGTGCTTGCAGGAGTTTACTCGGTTGGGTCGTTACGCGGGAACGACCATGTCAGACGATGAGGAGAGGGATAATCTCTTCTATCAGGGTCTGAGAGAGAATTTAAGGCAACCTCTGATAGCCTTAAAGAATGCGGGGTTCAATGAGTTAGTTGAAGCTTCTCGAACTTTGGAGAATGATATGGAGCGAACCCAGCGCCGCAAGGGCTTGGCGGCAAAGCAGGGAGAAAGTAAGCCATCTCAGTCTCAAGGGAAGTCTAGAAAAGTTGGTGGAAGAAAAAGCCCCGTCCTTTTAGGACTGGCGAGAGGAGCGGTGCGGCTTCTGGAGAGTTCCGTTCCAAGGGGCCAGTGACATGCTACAAGTGTGGCAAAAGTGGGCCACATAGCTCGGGTCTGTTTCGAGAGTGGAGTTGAGCCAGAGCAGAGGCAGGAGCAGTCGGTGCGTTCTGGTCCTAGTGTTGGGGAGAAAGGGAAGGCGGCAGAGTCCAGTGCTTCCAGTTTGCCTCCTGTGTAGCCTAGAGCGTACAACCTCGGGCAGCAGGAAGCAATTCGTCAACCTGACGTGGTGACAGGTACGAAATTTTAGAGTTTCGTTTAATAGTTTTAACCTGTTTGCGACCTTTCATATTCGTTATATGCGTGTTTGGCTTCGTGCTAGTTTCTGGCTATCCCTCTACAGTGTTGTTCGACACGGGAGCGTCACACTCTTTTCTCGCGAAAAGCTTTACCCGGAGGATCGGTGTTGAGACTGTCGAGGCTGAGGCGGAGCTTAGTGTGCGCATGCCGAATGGGTCTTTCATGACCACTGGAAGGAAAGGATGCATTGTGTTGAGGATTTGCGAGTGTGATTTCGAGTTGGTAGCATCAATTCTACCACTAGCCGAATTTGACATCATCCTGGGAATGGACTGACTTGCAGAGCAACGAGCTAGTATTGACTGCCTGTTGAAGGTGGTAACCTTAAGGAGTGAAGGAAGGGCGGAGGTCAAGTTCGAGGGTTTATGCAGAGTGGCTTGCTCCCTGATTTCTGCCGTGCAAATGGTGCGTGCGGTGAATCAAGGAGGTGAGGCATTTGTCGCTTTGTTGGAGACTCACTCCACAAAGTTAGCAATCGGAGAAGTGCTAGTGGTGGAGGAATTCGAGGATGTGTTCCCTGAGGAGCTTCCGGGAGCGCCTCCTCAGCGTGAAATCAACTTTTCAATTGAGTTGGTGTCGGATGCGAGGTTGGTGTCGCGTCCTCCGTTTAGGATGGCACCGAAGGAACTGGCCGAGTTAAAGGTGCAGTTGCAAGAGTTACTCGAGCAGGGGTACATTAGGCTCAGCTCCTCACCTTGGAGTGTGCCGGTGTTGTTCGTTAAGAAGAAGGATGGTAGTATGCGGCTGTGCATAGACTATCGCGAGTTGAATAAGTTGACCATCAAAAATAAGTACGCGATTCCGCGAATCGATGATTTGTTCGATCAGCTAGTGGGGTCGACGGTGTACTCCAAATTCGACTTGAAGTCGGGTTACTATCAGTTAAGGATCTGAGAAGAGGATATTCCCAAGACGGCGTTTGGGACGAGATATGGTCATTTTGAGTTCTCGATGATGTCGTTCGGGTTGACGAACGCGCCATCAGTGTTCATGGATTTAATGAACCGAGTGTTTCGACAATACCTAGATTCGTTTGTGGTGGTGTTCATTGACGACATCTTAGTGTATTCGAAGTCAAAGGCGAAGTTCTTGAAGTGCGAGTTCTGAATCGGGAAAGTGGCATTCTTGGGCCACGTGATTAGTGGAGATGGGGTGGCGGTGGATCCTGCGAAAATTGAAGCCATTAGAGATTGGCATGTACTGAGAATCGTGGCGGAAGTCCGGAGTTTCCTTGGACTAGCTGGTTATTACAGAAGGTTTGTTGAGAACTTTTCGCGGGTGGCTTTTCCCCTCACCACTCTTACCTGTAAGGACCAGAAGTTTGTGTGGACGCCGGAGTGTGCTCGTGCGTTCGAGACCTTGAAGGAAAGATTGATGGTGCAGTTTGGGTTGCGTGCTTGTGCAGCATGGAAACATGATAGCTTATGGGTCGAGGCAGCTAAAGCCTCATGAGAGAAATTACCCCGTCCATGACTTGCAGTTGGCGGCGGTAATTTTTGCGTTGAAGTTGTGGCGGCACTACGTGTATGGTGCGAAGGTTGAAATCTTCACGGACCACAAAAGCTTGAGGTATCTTTTAGATCAGAAGGATCTTAATATGAGGAAGCGTAGGTGGGTAGAGTTCCTTGGGGACTACGACGTAGCGATTCAGTATACGCCAGGCAAGGCCAATGTGGTGGCTGACGCCTTGAGTAGGAAGTACTCTGGGCAAGGGAATTGGATTGAAGCGCATGACGAGCGGTTGGTGCGAGAGCTTGACTCTCTTGGCATTGTGTGTGTGGCTAAGGGTGAGTCCAGCGCAGCTTGGCTGAACTGGATCGAGATGCAGTGTGATCTAGTAGATCGAATTCGAGAGGCAACCAGTGCAGACGAAGAGTGTCAGCGATTGGCATTGGTAGCTCAGCAAAGCAAAGGCAGTGCGTTGGAGATGGTTAGTGGACTTTTAAAGAGAAATGGAAGGGTGTTTGTCCCTCGTTTTGGCAAGCTCCGTGAGGAGTTGATGTTTGAGGCTCACTTCACGAAGTACTCTATTCATCCAGGAAGTACGAAGATGTACTTGGATTTGAAGAAATCCTTTTGGTGGCCTGGGATGAAGTGGGATGTAGCTTTGTATGTAAGCCAGTGTCAGACGTGCGCCTTAGTGATGGAGGAGGGCCAAAGGCTGGGTGGATTTATGAAATCTCGTCCTATCCCCGAGTGGAAATTCGACAACATCTCCATGGATTTTGTGCATGGTTTACCTCGATCGCGGCAAGGTAACGATGCGATTTGGGTGATTGTGGATCGCCTGACCAAGGTAGCCCACTTCATTCCAAATCGGAAGGACGATAGCGTGGAGAAGCTCGTGGATCTTTATGTTCGAAACATTGTGCGGTTGCACGGAATTCCAAAGAGCATCATTAGTGATCGCGATGGACGATTCACGTCCAAGGACTGGATGTTAGTGCATCGAAGTTTGGGCACAAAATTGAAGTTTAGTACCGCGTTCCATCCGTAGATCGATGGACAAACGGAGAGAACGAATCATATGATGGAGGACATGTTGAGAATGTGTGCTCACGATTTCGGTAAAAGTTGGGAAGACCACCTCTTCATGGTGGAGTTTGCCTACAACAATAGTTTTCAGGCAAGTATCAAAATGGCGCCATTCGAGGCTTTTTATGGAAGGCGGTGTCGAACGCCGATGTCTTGGATAGAGGCGGGAGACACCCATTTGTTGGGAAAAGAAGTGGTGGCAGACGCTTGTGAGTTGGTGCGAACGATCCAGGAGCGCATAAAGGTTGCTCAGGATCGGCAGGCAAAGTATTTTAATGCGCGCCACAGAAATATGGAGTTTGCGGTGGGCGACATGGTCTACTTGAAGATCAAGCCGTTCAAAGGCGTTTCGCGAATTCGATGACTCAAGAAATTGAGTCCGAGATATTTGGGTCCGTTTAAGGTTACAGAGCGCATAGGCGAAGCAGCCTATCGATTGGCGTTGTCCGTAGAGCTAAGCGGATTACATGATGTATCTCATGTTTCGGTGCTGAGAAAAGCATTGGTGGAGCCGGAGGATGTGGTTGCGTCTTCGACAGTTCCTGTAACCGAAGATCTGAGGACGATAGTTCATCCGGTTTGCGTGGAGGATTCTGAAGTCCGGCGGTTGCGGAACAAAGAGGTCAAGCTGGTGAAAGTACGTTGGGATAATTGCGGACGAGACGAGTTCTCGTGGGAGCGAGAGCAAACAATGCGGGATAACTTTTCGGAACTGTTCGTTTCTGTTATGGGTGTTATTTGCGCTTTCGTTAACGTTTTAAATTTTGAGGACGAAATTCTTTTAAGGGGGGTGGATTTGTAACACCCCAAGTTTCGCTGAGCGAGGAGGCTGGAATGCCTAAGGCTAGTACAGGTTTCCTGTGTCTGGGAGCTAGCGCCGACGTTAGGTGTTAACGCAGGCGTTATCTTCCCCGTCGGGTAAAGCACCCTTTTGCGATGGTATTTGTCGAAGGGAGTTCGACGAAGGGAGTTCGTCGAACGGAGTTTCGTCGAAGGGAGTTCGACGAAAGGAGTTCATCAAACGGAGTTCGACGAAGAGAGTTAAGAACCGTTGGGCCGTTAAGATGGCTTCGTTTGTCAAAGGAAGTTCCATCGAAGGGAGATCGACGAAAGTAGTTCATCGAACGGAGTTTGACGAAAGGAGGTCAACGAAAGAGTTGGCTTCATTCGTCGAAGGAAGTTTCATCAAAGGGAGTTCGACGAAGGGAGTTCGTCGAATGGAGTTCGTCGAACGGAGTTCGACGAAGAGAGTTCGACGAAGAGAGTTCGACGAAGAGAGTTCGGAACCGCTGGGTCGTGAGTTAGCTTCGTTCTTCGAAGGGAGTTCGACGAAGGGAGTTCGACGAAGGGATTCCGTCGAAGGGAGTTCGACGAAGAGCTAACGTGGGCCCTAGCGCTAACGCCAGCGTTAGCTGACGGAACCTATTCCGTAAGTAGCATTTCCTGGATGTCCGATCTGGTTGGATCTTGATCCTACGGTCTAGATAAGTGCGTCCTAAGGTTTTATTTAAGGCAGAGAAATTCTATTCTCTTTTCGTGAAGTCTTTTGTGCTTTTGGAGGCATAGAAGAGAGGTAGGGTTTGGAGGAAGAAGAAGACTAGATCCGCCATTGTTGGAGCACCGGAGCTCCGTTCGCTGATCCGAGACCTGATCCGTGGAGAGGACTAGAAGGCGCTTCTTTCTATCTGTGCCTTTCAACCGATCCATGGCGAGGAAGAGAAATCTTAGGGTAACGACATCTCTCCTCCTGGTTTTAGGATGCGTGCATGGCATCATTGCTTTTACCTTCTCTTTTCTGAAATTTATGGCACCGGATCTCTAAAATAAGAGGGATTTGGGTCGCCTCGGTTCAAGGAGAACCATCGGGTTGATTGAGTCCGTCCCCGACATGATTTTTGCAATAGAGATCCGCTCCGTTAGTGGATTTGGCATTTTGGGTGAAGCCGAAATCATGACCGGTGGTCCGATTCGGTGATGTTGCTTAATGTGTATTTTAGGGATTTTGCTAGAAATTCGATGACGGCAAAAACGTCGTATGTGTTGCCCTTATGTTCGTGTGAGAATGAACGTAGGTTTGGAAAGGGTAAATGTTATGTGTATGTGAAGTCGTGGTTTGTCTTTGTTGTCGGCTGGCTAGCCCGTGAATGCTTGGATTCATGTGGGGAGAGTGTCCCGGCAAGACGAGTCGCCTTCTGGACTAACTGACAAGAACAAGTATGCTGGTACGCCCGTTGGCAAGATGAGCCATGTAAGGGGTGAGGTCCCAGTGGAGTTTGAAAGAATATAAGGTTTGTAGTCTAAGTCACCTAGAGGGGGGGGGGGGGGGGGGGGTGAATAGGTCTTTTAAATTTTACTTGATTAGTTTTAGCTGTTTTCAGAGTTTGTTCAAGCAAATCAGCAAACACAGAAAGCACACAATAATTTATAGTGGTTCCCCAAAGACAGTGTGTCTATGGGTAGTCCACTTTCCCCCTCACCATTCTAACAGTGTGTTAGACAGGGCCAACTTCTCCAAACTCGGCTCAAAGAGCTTACAGCACAAGTTCCTCAGAACTTCTCAGATCAAGAATGATCCTACCTCAGGACACAAGTCCCTACAACTCAGAGCTATCACCAGCTCCTACCTCAGGCATATCTTCCCTACAAACGCAAAGGATAACACCTCCTACAGCTCAGACAATAATGTCCTACAACTCAGACCTCTCCCAGGTCCTACCACTCAGAGGACTCCTCCTCCT
Source organism: Dactylorhiza incarnata (assembly GCA_033032865.1). Lineage (NCBI taxonomy): Eukaryota > Viridiplantae > Streptophyta > Magnoliopsida > Asparagales > Orchidaceae > Dactylorhiza > Dactylorhiza incarnata. The sequence goes on from JAWHQI010000028.1 coordinate 15,625,572, forward strand.
ACAGCTCAGACCAGCTCCTGGTCCTACCTCAGGCGTTCAGCCCTACAGCTCAGAACCCTCAGGTTCCTACAAACTCAGACCAAATGGTCTTACATCTCAGGCAAGATGCCCTACAGATAAATGATTTAGAAATTTATTCTACAGTAGAGGTACTCTCCTGTAGATCTTGCACTGTCAGTGCTTCCTGTTGCTGAAGATGTTGATTACAGCAACTAACTTAAACTTCCTCTTCGACAGAGTGATGGAAGATCACCTTGCTCCTTCTTGCAAAGGAGCTAACTTTCTTTCTTTGTTTTCTTCTTCTTGTTCAGTGAGCAGGAGGAAGAAGACGAGAGCTTCAGCCGTCAATGTAACAGTTGATCTCTTTTGCACGTTACCGAGAGTTTCAAATGTGCCCTAACTCTTCCTTTTATACATCTCTGAACCTCAACGGCTCTTAGCTGATCTGCTGAGAAGTATGGGAGAAGCTGGTGGACCCCACACAGCTTTTCTGCAACATGTCCTAGCCGCAGGTCCCGCCGCCCTGCTTTTCTGTAGAGAAGGACAACGTTCGACGAGCGTGAAGAACTCTGCGTTCGACGAACCAGCTGTCCCCTGCGTTCGACGATTTTTCCAGCTCAGCGCTCGACAAACTGGCCTTGTGTGTCTTCTCAGCGGATCCGCTGAGACGGCTCCTCGTCTCAGCGTTTGTCGAACGGCGTTCAGCGTTCGACAATCTTGCCTTGTGTGTCTTCTCAGCGGCTTCAGCTTTGATCTTGTCTCAGCGGTTTCTGCTTCGACCTCGTCTCAACGTTTGTCGAACGGCGATCGACGAATGTCGAGCCTAGTTCGACGACCACGCTGATTCTCAGCGTATAATGAACTTCTCAGCGGAGGCACCTTCTTCTCAGCGGATACGCTGAGACGGCTCCTCGACTCAGCGGTTTTTCCCCCCTCGTCTCAGCGGTTCGGCTGAGACAAAACTTCATCTTTTGGAAGATGATTTATCCACATCTAAGGGCATGTTTGACCCTTCCTTTTGAGTCACCTGCACCTGTATATCTTACACAAGTAAAGCTCATCAAATACAATATGTCCTTAGCATTGAGAGTGATGCCTCTTCAAATCAAGGTACTATTGAGGGCAATATACCCAACAATCTCCCCCTATTTGAAGAAGGCAGAACATCCCCAATGCTAAGGTACATTAATAACAAAAATCATATTACAGAAAAATGATCTGTGTAGCATAGGCCCTATCTCCCTCTTGCTAATATCCTAAGCATAGGTTCTTACTTAGAAATGGCTCTTTCTCCCCCTTTCTGGTTTCTTCAACTATTTATCCCATCAGGAATTGGGAGGCAACATCTATAGATCCCTTTGGATCAACTTATAGGTCAACCTATACAATCTTTACATTTGCCATCTGTCCCTCAACCTGAGCAGGGAATTTGCTCCCCCTTAATTGGTGAGCAATTTCTATAATAACTGAACCTGTTCAAATTGAACATCCCATTCTAGCTCCTGAATACTAAAGATAAAGGTACATAGTACATATAGCAATAGTAACAAACACAACATTATGATCAAAAGATGAAATATCATTCCAATTTAAATGTTCAGTACAGATATTTCAAACAATACAACTGATGATTAAAAAAAATATTTCAAGGCATGGTCTACTTAGATGGACCCTTGGAAGAGAATTCTCCATCTTTGGACTTCCTCTTCCTAGCTTCAGCAGCAGCCTTGATCTTCTCCTTTACTTTGAAGTATAGAAGAGGCTTGTGAAGATATCTTGTGGGAATCCTTACAGGAGTTTCCCTTCTCACCAAGTTTTCTTTGAGAATCCTTTCCCTTAAGGATTCCCTCTCAAGGTGCTTAATCCATTCAGCAGCTGAGTAGACATGGTCAATGTCCTTCATTTGATTGACATGGCTCACCCAAGTATTGACAACAATTGTGTCCAACTCCAGATTGTTATCTTCATGGAGTGGATACTCTAATCTTTCCATTCTTTTCTGGGCCATATATTCTTCAGCAGTTTGAATGCCCTCTGCCCTTCTCCTCTTTGCTGCTCTCTCATCAGCAATCAGATTTGATTGACTTTGGAAGTCAAAGTCTTCATTTCTGCTAGGGTTCAAGATTGGAAGATTCAAAGCAATTCTTGTTCCTTGCAGCACTTGTACGCTTGAGTCTCACTGATTATCAGTAACCTTTTTGACCATGGTTAGGATATTTTCTTGAATAGCACTGGAAGCATTGTTGACCACTTCCACCACTTGCTTGTTGGCTTCTGCTTGATTGGAGAGCATCAGCTTGTGGGCAGACTCCATGTTGTTATACAGCTTGATGTGAGCACCCTTCATCTTAGCATGTAGATTGGTAACCTTCTCCTCCCCCTCTTTGCCACTTTCCATTATCTTCTTCTCTATTTCAGAGTGTTGATCTATTATGGATTGGGAGAGAGTTTGAAGAGAGCTGTCCACATCATCCAAAATACTTTCCTTGACCTTGTCAATGTGGGTCATGACATGGCTGCTAGATGTGTTAGCCACTTGTTCTATCCTTGCAACTGCATTCTCCCAAACATTTTGGTTTTTGTAAAGATGATTCTTTACATATTTGATGTCTTTACTGGAGACCCCATGATGATCAGCAATTTGCTTCAGTACAGTGTGCTGAGCACAAACTGTGTCTTTGGCCATTTCAAACCATCTTGTCATTTGCAGGAGGATATGATCTGATGCAGTTTTGACATCATTAACCTGGGTATTCAGCTAAGTCCTCACTGCAGCCACTCTTGACTCCATTCTTTGCTCACTGGCCTGGATCTCCTGAGTCAATGCAGCTCTTGTTGCATACAACTCATCCCTTATCTGAGCAGAGACATCATGGACCTTTTCAGCAACTATCTCTTTCATAGACAACATCTGACCCTCAATGAAAGATTTAATTGAGTGCAGCAGATCAGATGTGTCTGGCATAGTAGCTGGCCTTTCCTGGGCCACTTCTTTCTCCATTCCAGGTTTTGGTCTATGCAGATCTTCAGCAGTTGGGTTGTGCTCCCCCTCACTAGCACCCCCACCAATATCAACAAAGAGAGGGCTATGCTCCCCCTCACATGGAGCATCCCTATATGGAGAATTTTGACTAGGAGAACCTGAAAGATGATTGATGGTTTTGTTAGACACCTGGACTAGATTATTGTTACAGAGGAGAGGCCTAACTGAGAATCTAAATTACCATGGATAGGTGAGTTCATTGGTTCATCTTCAGTAGAGGGAATAGCTGGATCAGTATCAATCTTAGTTGGCTCAGTAGAATCAACTCTTCCTTGGAGAGCACCATCTTCACCAGTCCTGGGGACAACTTTTCCTTCTTCATCTTCCATGTGCTCTTGAGGATCACCTTTCTTCTTGGAGGATTCAGTACCTCCTTCTCCACTCTTCAGAGCTTTCTTCTTCTCCTTCAACTCTGCTAATGTAACATCCCCAATCCTCCTAGACCCATTGGAAATGTTAGGGCATAGGGGTGAGGTGGGTGGCCACAAGGGCCTTAGGCTAGGGTGGAAATTGCTAAGTGCACACCAAAGCTCAAAAACTAACCTAACCCTAAGCCCCTCAACTAGGTCAATTGACCCTCAATTGTCCAAGTTGACCTCACTTATGATGCCCTAGCCACTAAGGGAGACCTATAGGATGAGAAGTGTACTTGGGTGGGACCCAATTGCATGAAATTGACCAAAGTCAATTATAGGTCAACATTAACTAAACCAAGTCAATTAGGGTTCAATTGACCCCCAAATGTTCAAATTGACCCTACCCCCACACTCTAAACACTTTAAGGAACTCATTGGACCCAAAAGCCCCATCCCTTGGTCACCCTTTTGACCAATTTGACCAAAGTCAACTTTAGCTCAATTTAGGTCAAAATCACACCTTAAGGCAAAATTAACCCAATTGGAGCCCCACCATGGACCAACCTATGTTGTGTGAGGTTAAGGGACCCATGAACCCCAAGTGGGGTCAACCCACTCACCATGATTGACCAAAGTCAACCATGGTCAACTTAGCCCTTTAAAGGTGAATTTCAAGCCTAAATTGAAATGAACCTTAGCACCATCATCAAACCATTAATCATGGACCTTAGGCCTTGCATTCAGCCCTTAGACTGAACCCTAAACTATGGTAGGATTGATCAATGGAGGGGGGGACCAAAAGCTTGATCTAAAAGCAAAAAGGAAAAAGCAATCATCCCCTCCTCCACACTCAATCTCCAATCAACCTAGGGCACTTCCATGATTGCTGGGGGTCTGGACTTGACCCAGGTGGAAGAAGGGAGGCTGGCAGCTGCAGGAGGGTGGCAGCCACGGGAGAACCGAGGAGGCCCAAGCTCAAAACCAATAAAGGAGCCCTCCTCACGATAATCTACCCATTCCATTAGCTTCAGAGCTCTGAGAGCAGAAGGAAACGATACCTGGAGCTAAGCTTTTGGTGGAGAATCAGGATCGGGAGCAGGATCACCGGAGCTGCACACTTCCATGGCAAACCGCCGCCGGAGCCGCCGCCACGCACCAACAACGGTTCGTTTCTCCTCCCCTCCCCTCATGCTAGCTTCCCATCACGAGAGATTGAAGGATCGGGCTCAATTGAGCCCGAATCCATCCGTCAATTTCATGGAAATCGGCTCGTTTTGAGCCACCCAGGCTCGCCGGAAAACCCCCCCTCCGGCTGCCATGTCGCCGGGAAATCGTAGCCCCGACCACCACGAAGGTGGTGGCGGTGGTGGCCGGTCGTGGTGGCCACCAGGTGGCCGGGAAATGGGGGAGGAAGTCGGCCCAGCGCGGATCAATCATGGCCGTCGGCTCAAGGAGGAAGACGACGCGCTGCCCTTCGATCTGCGCCAAGATTCGTGCAACTCTATTTATTCTGGAATTAATTAATTCCTTATGTGAGCTTTTCTGCCCTAATTTTTCAGTCCATTTCCAATAGAAATTAAGGCCTCTTAATGGCCAAATTAGAAAAAGTGCCCAACATGAAAGTGGTAGGCCTTGGTCTTAACTTTCATTTGGCCTTAAGTTTAGGTCATTTGGTGACATACAGCTCCCTAGGGAGCTGTTTTACTAGGACTGGTCCTACACTAGGTCAGTCCATTAGAAAAATTACCTAGGTCAAACCCTTCATCATTAGGAGCTGTGCTTTTAACCATGGCTAGGTATACTATAGGGGCACCCCCTCCCAAAAGGGCAGCCCTTGGTGGACAATTTTACCTAGGGTTTTTATGGTAACTAGAATATTTAAATTAAGTTGATGTTTGGAGCATATGATGTCCAAATGACACCAAACTTTGGTGGATGGCTCTTTGGTAAATGTGTAGTGCCTACCTAAAATTTCACTCCATTTGGAGTTGATTTGCTATGGTAAATTTGAAACCCTAATGAGGACCTTTAAGGGTCAAAGTAAGGTTTGCATCAACTTGAAGAGTTGAGTGTGTTAGCCTCCTCCCATCTATTGGATATGTTGGTATGGACATGAAAATGCTTGAGGCTTACCCTAATGGTCCATTTGGAGCCATTAGGGTGGTGTGACCTAAAACCCTAAGGGTGAACCCTTAAGGGTGCAAGGTGGGGTTTTGAGAGGAACCTAGGATCAAATGTTCTTGCCATGGCTTAATACTTTGTGGATATGTTTGTGGGGTCATAAAATGTCTTAGGAATTTTAAATGGGAATTTTATAGGCATTTAAGTATTTTCTACCTAATAAACGAAATAGCCACCCCTTTCCTTAATAAATTGAAATGCATGGTCATAGGACCTTGTATAGTGTTGAAACTCCATCAGTGGCTGACTAGGGATGAAATTGTACTATGGTAATTTTGTTATAATTTATTGAGGTGTTATTTCTTGTGTAGAAAATTTTAAGTACTTGCTAGCTTAGGTGAATTTAATTTTGAAAAATATCAAATCATGGGGAAAAATGTGATATTTGGTTAACTGTCATTCAATGATATTATATACCCATGATAATTGTTTGGGTGCTATTGGAATTGTATTTCACATACTTCATGTAGAAATTGAGATTTACATCACTTGAGTATTTAATCCTTTTAAAATATCAAATCATAGGTCTTTGTCATGATACTTGGTGATCTGTGATTTTAGGTTAACCTATACCCATGATAATTGTTTGGAAGCTATTGGAATTGTATTTCATATACTTCATGTAGAAATTGACATTTACAACACTTGAGTATTTAATCTTTTTAAAATGTCAAATCACTTGGTAATGACACATTCTTTTGTCAGAGGACTCTAGCTCCCCATATGAACATTGGGTAATTTCTGTAGAATTTTTAGAAGTGAAATTACTATTTTTCCTAATTATAGTGGCATTTTGGTAATTATACAATTATGATGTTATGGTAGGCCAAATGACATCCTAGGGTCATCATACTCAGTGAACCACCTTTATTTGGGTTATTACCTTACTGATAAATTTTATGTAACATGAGGAATCATTTTGAGGGTTGTTCATGTGTAATTTGGCTTAAGTCCTTAACTATTTTGAATTAAAATAAATACCAAATTAATATGGAAAATTATAGAAATTGGACAATACCTTATTAAGGTCAGTAGTAGCCTAGGATAATTATACCAGACTCTGGAGATGAGTTTTTAGAGTAATTCCCTTATGGGGTTGAGGGATAGTTCAAATTGGTGGACTGCGTTTAGTAAAAACTGAATTTGGTGGACTGCGTTTAGTAAAAACAGAATTTGGAGTTTTTGACAATTTAGATCCCTAAGTAGTGGGTAGGAGTTATACCCAATCAGTAAATGAGATATAGCCCACCAGGATTCAAGGAGTGCAATTCTAGGGTTAGTTGTGAGGTTGTGTTGAGGTCATTGTAGAAGGAAAGGAGGTACGTCCAACCCAATTGAGTGGGACGGGGGATGAGCTAAATCACTTTACTATATGATATGATTAAGGGTGAACCAAGTGTTATCCACCAACTAAAATAATTATCTTGAAGAGGATTGTGGGGTTGAGCCCATTGATCTGTAGTACCGTTAGGGGCCCCTTACGGAGTACACCGCGGGAAGTCCAAGATTCACCCTAAATATAACACGAACCAAAATGTAGGAAAGAGTAGCCTAAGTGGGTATGCAGACTGGTATGGATCTCCTCCGGGAAGGAGATGGGTTGGATCAGCTTGGGTGTTAGTCCCTGAGCCGGGAGCTCGGGTGGACATGTTAACACTTGTTACCTATCCAAATAGTGGCGAGTCTTCGGTACTAGGCTAGTCGTGTCACCGACAGTAGTACGTTGACTCGGGTGAGGGTGTGGTTTAGAGGGCCGGTAAGTTTGAGTACCGCGGTCTGGAGGACAATCCCTAATAACCCACCCCGACCTTAAAGTCTGGTGGATTCCAGCAAGAGTACGCAGGAGCTCCGCTGTTGTGTTCTTAGCGTTGAGGCGTACATGAGGTCTAGGCTTGGTAGTGACTATACCCGCCTAGGATGTGGAGTGCCCGATCCACTACCACCGTGAACCACGACGGTCGGTACCCGAAAGGTTGGCTACCTTTCAAACAAATTGGGAACTATAAAGGTCTATGCGCATAGAGTCGTGTGGGTGAGTCTCATTGCATAATTCATTTAAAACATCATAACCATAGCATAACATAACATACACATATCATAGCCCCATCATATAAATTAGTATGGGCTCTTTTATATGATGGGTTGCCTGGAAATCTTAACTTATATGTCGTATGGGCGTTCATATAAGTTAAGGTACGAATCTGTGATGGTAGTTTAGATTTACTTACTGCACTGCATTTCCTTACTATTTACTGCTTATTTCCTTGCTCTACTTTACTGTCATATACTTGCACTATACTGCTAGCTAGTTTACTGTTTTACTTATATCTGCTAGATTAGTGCCATATCACCCCTTCTTGTTTACCCCTTGTTTGTCCTCCGCTTCTTTCTCCCGCTCGGTGCCTAGGAGTCGTGGAGGGAGGCGAGGACAAAACGGCTTAGTCTTTATGACTAACGGTCGGTGTGACCGCAGGAGTCCGAGGAGACGGAGTTGTCCCGCGCGCAGCAGGACGTGATGGCAGGACCTGAGCAGCAGATGCAGCGCACTACTACAACGCCACAAGTTGATTATTAGACGGCTAGTCTTCCGCATTTTTTAGAGTTTTGATGTAGTCTTCCGCATGTTGTACTGAGAGAGAGATAGTACTTTATTTTGGATATGTATCGGGTATAAGCCCCCTTTTTGCTTGTACTTCTCTTTTGGACTGCTATTTCCATTATATATATATGTATGATGCTGTGACATTGTGGACATGCCTTTTTCTTCTGTTCTTATTCGTAGGCATAATTTACTTATGATCGTAAAGCCGGCAGGGTTGGTGCTGAGCGGTGTTAGTCGACCCGAGTGTCGGTGACACCGCAAGGCAGCGATTCTGGGCGAAGATCCACCTCAACCGTGCGATGCGGGAGAGGTTCGAGTTTTCAAGTACCCGAACGGGTTTTGGAAAAAGAGATCTTACAAATGGTATCACTGAACGAACGATCATAAGAGAACAGTCCACAACATACTGGGTCACCCCGCTCGAGCTTAGTTTGCGTACAAACTAGGCAGCGGAAGCTATGGTGTGCCCATGTATGGAATCACATAAAACAGTCCAATAACCAATAAGTAAGGCCAAATTTTTGACCAAATCCCTATCTTTTGTAGGCCCCAGTGAGCACGGAGCCTCATGTCAGCATTCCTCCCCCTCCGACTACCACTACTTTTCAGCAGTCAGAGTTGGGACAGACGTTAGGAGCCATCTTAGAGACCTTCAGGGCCCAGTCCGTCCCGGCACCACTGCCAAACCCGGGAGCGAACTGGCTGAGCACCTTCAGAGGTCTTTCCCCACCGACTTACCGAGGGACAGAGGATGTAGTGAAGACTGAAGAGTGGATGGACACCATTCAGGAGATGCTGGCCGGCATCGGCTGCCCGATCGGCAAGGCAGTATTTTTGGCAGTGTCAGCTCTTGAGGCACATGCGAAGAGGTGGTCGAAGTCGCTACTGGAGACCACTTTCAGAGATAGGGAGTACTCAGATATCTCTTGGGACGAGTTTAGTACCACATTCCTGGAGCACTTCATATCCAGCACGGACAGGGATGAGCTGGAGGAGAGGTTTCTACGCCTCACTCAGGGGACACGCTTGGTGATTGAGTACCAGAGAGAGTTTTCCCATTTAGCCAGGTTTGCGAGGTCTCATGCTCCAGATGATCGTGCCCTTGCGAAGAGATTCTACAAGGGACTTCGAGACCCGTTGAGGCAGGCACTCTTGTTTGTTTCTGAGGGCAGCCTGACTCAGATCATCGAGACAGCGAAGAAGCTAGAGGCAGATCAGATCGGTGTGCAGGGCAGAGTGAAGAGGCCAGCTGAGGCCATGTACCGAGGGGAGAGCAGCAGAGGCTCACAGCGGGGCAGAGTTATGAGACACCGGAGGGGTGGGGGACGTCCTCGTCCTCAGATTGCACCAGTACAGCAGCAGCCCCAGCCCTTACTAGCCCCACAGCCCCTACGTACCTGGGGGCCCCAGAGATTTGATGACCGGGGACGCGCTCCAGTGGTGTGCTATGAGTGCAACCAGCCAGGTCACATCAAGGCCCATTTCCCTCGACGATTCCCTCCACCTCCTCCACCACCACCAGCACCTCCGGCAGCCCCTCCAGCACAGCGGGGCCGAGGCCTAGGAAGGGGTTGGGGTAGGGGCAGGGGAAATCACGGCAGAGGAAGGCATCAGGAGCAGGCTTACGCCTTGGATCTTGCACAACCGAGGAACCCGGAGGAGGTCATTGCAGGTACTTTAATGCTTTCAGTACTTTGATTTATTACTGCTTAGAATCACCTACATTTTTGACCTTCTAGTTTAGAAAATTAAACAAGCAACCCAATTTCCCAGGCATTATAGTGGTGTGCGGCAAGCCCGCCCACACCCTATTCGATACTGGTGCCTCGCATAGCTTTGTCTCCGAAGACTTTGTTAAGGGCTTGGAGCAGATCCATTATTACACGGGACCCACCAGGAGGGTGCGCCTCCCCAATGGATCAGAGATTGAGACGACGGCCAAGTGCACCTTGAAGGCGACCATCAACGGCCTAACGCTCGATGCTCCAGCTTCAATGCTGAAGCTCGCAGACTTCGACCTTATCTTGGGCATGATGTGGCTCGCGGGGAACCACGCCCAAATAGACTATCAAGCAAAGAGAGTGGTGGTGCGTCACGGCACCACCTCAGCGACGTTCGAAGGTATTGAGCCGATCCCCCGCTCTTATTTATCTTCTGTCCAGGTAGTCAAGGCCCACGAGCAGGGCGACAAGGTATATCTTGTGTGCTTCGAGATGGCGGAGGTAGAGACCTCCTTATCAAACATTCCTATAGTACGGGACTTCTCCGACGTATTCCCAGAGAAGTTGCCCGGACTGCCGCCGCATCGAGAGATAGATTTTCCGATTCAGCTGGTGCCGGGAGCGAGGCCCGTGTCTTGGGCACCATACCGCATGGCACCCAGGGAGCTGGCAGAGTTTAGGGTGCAGTTGAGAGAGCTGGTAGATGCGGGTTTCGTCAGGCCGAGCTCCTCACCTTGGGGAGCGCCGGTGTTATTTGTGAAGAAGAAGGACGGGACGCTCAGATTGTGCATAGATTATCGGGAGCTCAACAGACTGACGGTGCGGAACACCTATCCGTTGTCGAGGATTGACGAGCTCTTCGATTAGTTGCAGGGGGCTCACTGGTTCTCCAAGCTTGACTTAAGATTAGGGTACTATCAGCTACGAATCCGAGAGGAGGACCTACCGAAGACAGCTTTCAGTTCCCGGTATGGATTGTATGAGTTCACAGTGATGCCCTTCGGGCTCACTAATGCCCCTTCAACCTTCATGAGCATGATGAACAGGGTGTTCGAGGCCTTTCTCGACATCTTCGTTATCGTGTTTATCGACGACATTCTAGTTTATTCCAGGACGGAGGAGGAGCATGCTGGGCATCTGGCCTTAGTGTTGAGGAAGCTGAGAGAGCACCAGATGTATGCAAAGTTCTCCAAGTGTCAATTTTGGCTACGGGAGGTGGCTTTTCTAGGTCACATCATCAGTGGAGCAGGTCTGGCAGTGGATCCGGCCAAGGTGCGGGCCGTTCAGGAGTGGCCCCGACTGCAGTCAGCTTCAGATGTGCGGAGTTTTCTAGGATTGGCGGGCTATTATCGGAAGTTTGTGGAAGGGTTCTCCAGGATTGCCCTTCCGCTCACTTCTTTGACCAAGAAGGATGACCCATTCGTCTGGACCCCGCAGTGTGAGACGGCCTACTTGGAGCTGAAAGGCCGATTCACCTCTTCCCCCATCCTTGCACTTCCATCTGGGAAGGAAGGATTTCAGGTTTACACAGACGCATCCTTTCAGGGGTTGGGAGCAGTGTTGATGCAGCACGGTCACGTGATCGTGTACGCTTCTCGGCAGTTGAAGGTACACGAGAGGAACTACCCAGTGCATGACCTCGAGCTCGGAGCGGTCATCTTTGCCTTGAAAACCTGGAGGCACTATCTTTATGGGGTTCATTGTGAGATCTTCTCAGATCACAAGAACCTCAAGTATATTGATACGCAGAAGGACTTGAACCTACGTCAGCGGAGGTGGTTGGAGTTCTTGTGCGACTACACGTACACATTGCATTATCATCCACGCAAGGCCAACACCGTAGCGGATGCTTTGAGCAGAAGAGGAGATGCATCAGGAGCAGAGAGCCGCGTGACGGCTATGGAGTTGATTCAGGCTTTGGAGGACATGCAAATCACAGTTGTATCCAGGGCCGACCCCGAGACGTACATGGAGTATCTAGCGTCCTTGAATATTGTCTGCGATATTCGGGACCGCATCCGGGAGGCACAGTTACAGGACCCGCATTGGAGCCAGTATTCAGATCGTTGGTAGACGGCGTGGCAGGGTACTATTCGTTGAGAGATGATCTTCTTCACCATCGAGACCGAGTCTACATCCCAGCTGGAGGAGGTATTAGAGATGAGGTGCTCAGGGAAGCTCATTGCTCCCAGTACTCAGTACATCCAGGGATCACGAAGATGGCAGCAGACCTTCGGAAGGTTATGTTTTGGCCAGGGATGAAGAGAGATATTATACAGTATGTGACGCATTGCGAGGGCTGCCAGCGCGTGAAGGCGGAGTGCAGGAGCCCGGGAGGTCTGTTGCAGCCTTTACCAGTACCTGAGTGGAAGTTTGAGGATATATCGATGGATTTTGTGCATGGCCTACCTCGCTCCCGCTCTAGGAATGACTCGATATGGGTGATAGTGGACAGGCTGACGAAGGTAGCTCGGTTTATTCCGGTACAGAAGGAGGGGCCAGTCGGTGACCTAGTCAGGGTGTTTGTGGAGCAGGTGGTCAGATATCACGGGGTGCCCAAGATGATTGTTTCAGATAGAGACGGACGCTTTACATCGAGGGAGTGGAAGGCGGTCCAGGCTTACTTGGGATCCCGGTTGACATTTAGCACCGCGTTCCATCCACAGACTGACGGTCAGACTGAGCGCACCAACCGGACTATGGAGGACCTACTGCGTTTGTGCATCCTGGATATGGGCAAGCCCTGGGAGAGACTGTTGCCTTTGATAGAATTTTCCTATAACAATAGTCATCAGGCTAGTATTGGAATGGCACCTTATGCCGCATTGTATGGGAGGAAGTTTCGCACACCACTTTCCTGGGTCCAGGACGAGGACCCGAGGTCGTTGGGTTCAGATTACATTGAAGAGTCGGATGCGCAGGTAAGACTGATCAGGGAGCGTATGCTGGAGGCCCAGAGCAGACAGGCGAAGTACTATGATGCGAGGCATCGTATGGTGGAGTTCCAGGTAGGAGAGCGTGTGTTCTTGAAGATTCGTCCTATGCATGGGGTTTCTCGAGTGCGGGGGCACAAGAAGCTCAGTCCTCGGTACGTGGGGCCTTATTTGATCCTGGAGCGGATTGGTCCTTTGGCGTACAGGCTGGATCTACCGCCAGAGTTTGAGAACCTGCATGACGTCTTCCACGTCTCTTCACTTCGGAGAGCCCTGCTTCGTCCTGAGCAGCATGTAACATCTACTTCAGGCCCGGTGGCGCCCGATCGGTCAGTCTTAGTGGAGCCCATCCGGATCGACGATACGGAGGTTCGAGTCCTGTGGCGGAAGAGTGTACCGTTGTTGAAGGTGTTGTGGTCCAACCACGGGCGAGAGGAGCACACATGGGAGCCCATGGACCTAATGCAACAACGCTACCCGGAACTCTTCACTTCAGGTACAACCTAAACATCCTTGCAAATTTCCTTTTACTTTATATTGCGTAAAACCCGTAGACCCGATCTTAAATTTCGGGGACGAAATAATTTTTTTGTTTATTAGGATTTGTAACATCCCCAATCCTCCTAGACCCATTGGAAATGTTAGGGCATAGGGGTGAGGTGGGTGGCCACAAGGGCCTTAGGCTAGGGTGGAAATTGCTAAGTGCACACCAAAGCTCAAAAACTAACCTAACCCTAAGCCCCTCAACTAGGTCAATTGACCCTCAATTGTCCAAGTTGACCTCACTTATGATGCCCTAACCACTAAGGGAGACCTATAGGATGAGAAGTGCACTTGGGTGGGACCCAATTGCATGAAATTGACCAAAGTCAACTATAGGTCAACATTAACCAAACCAAGTCAATTAGGGTTTAATTGACCCCCAAATGTTCAAATTGACCCTACCCCCACACTCTAAACACTTTAAGGAACTCATTGGACCCAAAAGCCCCATCCCTTGGTCACCCTTTTGACCAATTTGACCAAAGCCAACTTTAGCTCAATTTAGGTCAAAATCACACCTTAAGGCAAAATTAACCCAATTGGAGCCCCACCATGGACCAACCTATGTTATGTGAGGTTAAGGGACCCATGAACCCCAAGTGGGGTCAACCCACTCACCATGATTGACCAAAGTTAACCATGGTCAACTTAGCCCTTTAAAGGTGAATTTCAAGCCTAAATTGAAATGAACCTGAGCACCATCATCAAACAATTAATCATGGACCTTAGGCCTTGCATTCGGCCCTTAGACTAAACCCTAAACTATGGTAGGATTGATCAATGGAGGGGGGGGGGGGGACCAAAAGCTTGATCTAAAAGCAAAAGCAAAAGCAAAAAGAAAAAAGCAATCATCCCCTCCTCCACACTCAATCTCCAATCAACCTAGGGCCCTTCCCTGATTGCTGGGGGTCTGGCCTTGACCCAGGTGGAAGCAGGGAGGCTGGCAGCTGCAGGAGGGTGGCAGCCACGGGAGAACCGAGGCGGCCCAAGCTCAAAACCAACCAAGGAGCCCTCCTCACGACAATCTACCCATTCCATTAGCTTCAGAGCTCTGAGAGCAGACGGAAACGATACCTGGAGCTAAGCTTTTGGTGGAGAATCGGGATCGGGAGCAGGATCGCCGGAGCTGCACACTTCCATGGCAAACCGCCGCCGGAGCCGCCGCCACGCACCAACAACGGTTCGTTTCTCCTCCCCTCCCCTCATGCTAACTTCCCATCACGAGAGATTGAAGGATCGGGCTCAATTGAGCCCGAATCCATCCGTCGATTTCATGGAAATCGGCTCGTTTTGAGCCACCCAGGCTCGCCGGAAAACCCCCCCCCTCCGGCTGCCATGTCGCCGGGAAATCGTAGCCCCGACCACCACGAAGGTGGTGGCGGTGGTGGCCGGTCGTGGTGGCCACCAGGTGGCCGGGAAATGGGGGAGGAAGTCAGCCCAGCGCGGATCAATCATGGCCGTCGGCTTAAGGAGGAAGACGACGAGCTGCCCTTCGATCTGCGCCAAGATTCGTGCAACTCTATTTATTCTGGAATTAATTAATTCCTTATGTGAGCTTTTCTGCCCTAATTTTTCAGTCCATTTCCAATAGAAATTAAGGCCTCTTAATGGCCAAATTAGAAAAAGTGCCCAACATGAAAGTTGTAGGCCTTGGTCTTAACTTTCATTTGGCTTTAAGTTTAGGTCATTTGGTGACATACAGCTCCCTAGGGAGCTGTTTTACTAGGACTGGTCCTACACTAGGTCAGTCCATTAGAAAAATTACCTAGGTCAAACCCTTCATCATTAGGAGCTGTGCTTTTAACCATGGCTAGGTATACCATAGGGGCACCCCCTCCCAAAAGGGCAGCCCTTGGTGGACACTTTTACCTAGGGTTTTTATGGTAACTAGAATATTTAAATTAAGTTGATGTTTGGAGCATCTGATGTCCAAATGACACCAAACTTTGGTGGATGGCTCTTTGGTATATGTGTAGTGCCTACCTAAAATTTCACTCCATTTGGAGTTGATTTGCTATAGTAAATTTGAAACCCTAATGAGGACCTTTAAGGGTCAAAGTAGGGTTTGCATCAACTTGAAGAGTTGAGTGTGTTAGCCTCCTCCCATCTATTGGATATGTTGGTATGGACATGAAAATGCTTGAGGCTCACCCTAATGGTCCATTTGGAGCCATTAGGGTGGTGTGACCTAAAACCCCAAGGGTGAACCCTTAAGGGTGCAAGGTGGGGTTTTGAGAGGAACCTAGGATCAAATGTTCTTGCCATGGCTTAATACTTTGTGGATATGTTTGTGGGGGCATAAAATGTCTTAGGAAATTTAAATGGGAATTTTAGAGGCATTTAAATATTTTCTACCTAATAAATGAAATAGCCACCCCTTTCCTTAATAAATTGAAATGCATGGTCATAGGACCTTGTATGGTGTTGAAACTCCATCAGTGGCTGACTAGGGATGAAATTATACTATGGTAATTTTGTTATAATTTATTGAGGTGTTATTCCTTGTGTAGGAAATTTTAAGTACTTGCTAGCTTAGGTGAATTTAATTTTGAAAAATATCAAATCATGGGGAAAAATGTGATATTTTGTTAACTGTCATTCAATGATATTATATACCCATGATAATTGTTTGGGTGCTATTGGAATTGTATTTCACATACTTCATGTAGAAATTGAGATTTACATCACTTGAGTATTTAATCCTTTTAAAATATCAAATCATAGGGCTTTGTCATGATACTTGGTGATCTGTGATTTTAGGTTAACCTATACCCATGATAATTGTTTGGAAGCTATTGGAATTGTATTTCATATACTTCATGTAGAAATTGACATTTACAACACTTGAGTATTTAATCTTTTTAAAATGTCAAATCACTTGCTAATAACACATTCTTTTGGCAGAGGACTCTAGCTCCCCATATGAACATTGGGTAATTTCTGTAGAATTTTTAGAAGTGAAATTACTATTTTTCCTAATTATAGTGGCATTTTGGTAATTATACTATTATGATGTTATGGTAGGCCAAATGACATCCTAGGGTCATCATACTCAGTGAACCACCTTTATTTGGGTTATTACCTTACTGATAATTTTATGTAACATGAGGAATCATTTTGAGGGTTGTTCTTGTGTAATTTGGCTTAAGTCCTTAACTATTTTGAATTAAAATAAATACCAAATTAATATGGAAAATTATAGAAATTGGACAATACCTTATTAAGGTCAGTAGTAGCCTAGGATAATTATACCAGACTCTGGAGATGAGTTTTTATAGTAATTCCCTTATGGGGTTGAGGGATAGTTCAAATTGGTGGACTGCGTTTAGTAAAAACTGAATTTGGTGGACTGCGTTTAGTAAAAACAGAATTTGGAGTTTTTGACAATTTAGATCCCTAAGTAGTGGGTAGGAGTTATACCCAATCAGTAAATGAGATATAGCCCACCAGGATTCAAGGAGGGTCAATTCTAGGGTTAGTTGTGAGGTTGTGTTGAAGTTATTGTAGAAGGAAAGGAGGTACGTCCAACCCAATTGAGTGGGACGGGGGATGAGCTAAATCACTTTACTATATGAAATGATTAAGGGTGAACCAAGTGTTATCCACCAACTAAAATAATTATCTTGAAGAGGATTGTGGGGTTGAGCCCATTGATCTGTAGTACCGTTAGGGGCCCCTTACGGAGTACACCGCGGGAAGTCCAAGATTCACCCTAAATATAACACGAACCAAAATGTAGGAAAGAGTAGCCTAAGTGGGTATGCAGACTGGTATGGATCTCCTCCGGGAAGGAGATGGGTTGGATCAGCTTGGGTGTTAGTCCCTGAGCCGGGAGCTCGGGTGGACATGTTAACACTTGTTACCTATCCAAATAGTGGCGAGTCTTCGGTACTAGGCTTGTCGTGTCACCGACAGTAGTATGTTGACTCGGGTGAGGGTGTGGTTTAGAGAGCCGGTAAGTTTGAGTACCGCGGTCTGGAGGACAATCCCTAATAACCCACCCCGACCTTAAAGTCTGGTGGATTCCAGCAAGAGTACGCAGGAGCTCCGCTGTTGTGTTCTTAGCGTTGAGGCGTACATGAGGTCTAGGCTTGGTAGTGACTATACCAGCCTAGGATGTGGAGTGCCCGATCCACTACCACCGTGAACCACGACGGTCGGTACCCGAAAGGTTGGCTACCTTTCAAACAAATTGGGAACTATAAAGGTCTATGCGCATAGAGTCGTGTGGGTGAGTCTCATTGCATAATTCATTTAAAACATCATAACCATAGCATAACATAACATACACATATCATAGCCCCATCATATAAATTAGTATGGGCTCTTTTATATGATGGGTTGCCTGGAAATCTTAACTTATATGTCGTATGGGCGTTCATATAAGTTAAGGTACGAATCTGTGATGGTAGTTTAGATTTACTTACTGCACTGCATTTCCTTACTATTTACTGCTTATTTCCTTGCTCTACTTTACTGCCATATACTTGCACTATACTGCTAGCTAGTTTACTGCTTTACTTATATCTGCTAGATTAGTGCCATATCACCCCTTCTTGTTTACCCCTTGTTTGTCCTCCGCTTCTTTCTCCCGCTCGGTGCCTAGGAGTCGTGGAGGGAGGCGAGGACAAAACGACTTAGTCTTTATGACTAACGGTCGGTGTGACCGCAGGAGTCCGAGGAGACGGAGTTGTCCCGCGCGCAGCAGGACGTGATGGCAGGACCTGAGCAGCAGATGCAGCGCACTACTACAACGCCACAGGTTGATGATTAGACGGCTAGTCTTCCGCATTTTTGAGAGTTTTGATGTAGTCTTCCGCATGTTGTAGTGAGAGAGAGATAGTACTTTATTTTGGATATGTATCGGGTATAAGCCCCCTTTTTGCTTGTACTTCTCTTTTGGACTGCTATTTCCATTATATATATATGTATGATGCTGTGACATTGTGGACATGCCTTTTTCTTCTGT
This sequence comes from Dactylorhiza incarnata, assembly GCA_033032865.1. Taxonomy (NCBI): domain Eukaryota; kingdom Viridiplantae; phylum Streptophyta; class Magnoliopsida; order Asparagales; family Orchidaceae; genus Dactylorhiza; species Dactylorhiza incarnata. The sequence goes on from JAWHQI010000028.1 coordinate 15,643,920, forward strand.
TCTTATTCGTAGGCATAATTTACTTATGATCGTAAAGCCGGCAGGGTTGGTGCTGAGCGGTGTTAGTCGACCTGAGTGTCGGTGACACCGCAAGGCAGCAATTCTGGGCGAAGATCCACCTCAACCGTGCGATGCGGGAGAGGTTCGAGTTTTCAAGTACCCGAACGGGTTTTGGAAAAAGAGATCTTACAAATGGTATCACTGAACGAACGATCATAAGAGAACAGTCCACAACGTACTGGGTCACCCCGCTCGAGCTTAGTTTGCGGACAAACTAGGCAGCGGAAGCTATGGTGTGCCCATGTATGGAATCACATAAAACAGTCCAATAACCAATAAGTAAGGCCAAATTTTTGACCAAATCCCTATCTTTTGTAGGCCCCAGTGAGCACGGAGCCTCATGTCAGCATTCCTCCCCCTCCGACTACCACTACTTTTCAGCAGTTAGAGTTGGGACAGACGTTAGGAGCCATCTTAAAGACCTTCAGGGCCCAGTCCGTCCCGGCACCACTGCCAAACCCGGGAGCGAACTGGCTGAGCACCTTCAGAGGTCTTTCCCCACCGACTTACCGAGGGACAGAGGATGCAGTGAAGACTGAAGAGTGGATGGACACCATTCAGGAGATGCTGGCCGGCATCGGCTGCCCGATCGGCAAGGCAGTATTTTGGCAGTGTCAGCTCTTGAGGCACATGCCAAGAGGTGGTCGAAGTCGCTACTGGAGACCACTTTCAGAGATAGGGAGTACTCAGATATCTCTTGGGACGAGTTTAGTACCACATTCCTGGAGCACTTCATATCCAGCACGGACAGGGATGAGCTGGAGGAGAGGTTTCTACGCCTCACTCAGGGGACACGCTTGGTGATTGAGTACCAGAGAGAGTTTTCCCATTTAGCCAGGTTTGCGAGGTCTCATGCTCCAGATGATCGTGCCCTTGCGAAGAGATTCTACAAGGGACTTCGAGACCCGTTGAGGCAGGCACTCTTGTTTGTTTCTGAGGGCAGCCTGACTCAGATCATAGAGACAGCGAAGAAGCTAGAGGCAGATCAGATCGGTGTGCAGGGCAGAGTGAAGAGGCCAGCTGAGGCCATGTACCGAGGGGAGAGTAGCAGAGGCTCACAGCGGGGCAGAGTTATGAGACACCGGAGGGGTGGGGGACGTCCTCGTCCTCAAATTGCACCAGTACAGCAGCATCCCCAGCCCTTACTAGCCCCACAGCCCCTACGTACCTGGGGGCCCCAGAGATTTGATGACCGGGGACGCGCTCCAGTGGTGTGCTATGAGTGCAACCAGCCAGGTCACATCAAGGCCCATTTCCCTCGACGATTCCCTCCACCTCCTCCACCACCACCAGCACCTCCGGCAGCCCCTCCAGCACAGCGGGGCCGAGGCCTAGGAAGGGGTAGGGGCAGGGGAAATCACGGCAGAGGAAGGCATCAGGAGCAGGCTTACGCCTTGGATCTTGCACAACCGAGGAACCCGGAGGAGGTCATTGCAGGTACTTTAATGCTTTCAGTACTTTGATTTATTACTGCTTAGAATCACCTACATTTTTGACCTTCTAGTTTAGAAAATTAAACAAGCAACCCAATTTCCCAGGCATTATAGTGGTGTGCGGCAAGCCCGCCCACACCCTATTCGATACTGGTGCCTCGCATAGCTTTGTCTCCGAAGACTTTGTTAAGGGCTTGGAGCAGATCCATTATTACACGGGACCCACCAGGAGGGTGCGCCTCCCCAATGGATCAGAGATCGAGACGACGGCCAAGTGCACCTTGAAGGCGACCATCAACGGCCTAACGCTCGATGCTCCAGCTTCAGTGCTGAAGCTCGCAGACTTCGACCTTATCTTGGGCATGACGTGGCTCGCGGGGAACCACGCCCAAATAGACTATCAAGCAAAGAAAGTGGTGGTGCGTCACGGCACCACCTCAGCGACGTTCGAAGGTATTGAGCCGATCCCCCGCTCTTATTTATCTTCTGTCCAGGTAGTCAAGGCCCATGAGCAGGGCGACAAGGTATATCTTGTGTGCTTCGAGATGGCGGAGGTAGAGACCTCCTTATCAAACATTCCTATAGTACGGGACTTCTCCGACGTATTCCCAGAGAAGTTGCCCGGACTGCCGCCGCATCGAGAGATAGATTTTCCGATTCAGCTGGTGCCGGGAGCGAGGCCCGTGTCTTGGGCACCATACCGCATGGCACCCAGGGAGCTGGCAGAGTTTAGGGTGCAGTTGAGAGAGCTGGTAGATGCGGGTTTCGTCAGGCCGAGCTCCTCACCTTGGGGAGCGCCGGTGTTATTTGTGAAGAAGAAGGACGGGACGCTCAGATTGTGCATAGATTATCGGGAGCTCAACAGACTGACGGTGCGGAACACCTATCCGTTGTCGAGGATTGATGAGCTCTTCGATTAGTTGCAGGGGGCTCACTGGTTCTCCAAGCTTGACTTAAGATCAGGGTACTATCAGCTACGAATCTGAGAGGAGGACCTACCGAAGACAGCTTTCAGTTCCCGGTATGGATTGTATGAGTTCACAGTGATGCCCTTCGGGCTCACTAATGCCCCTTCAGCCTTCATGAGCATGATGAACAGGGTGTTCGAGGCCTTTCTCGACATCTTCGTTATCGTGTTTATCGACGACATTCTAGTTTATTCCAGGACGGAGGAGGAGCATGCTGGGCATCTGGCCTTAGTGTTGAGGAAGCTGAGAGAGCACCAGATGTATGCAAAGTTCTCCAAGTGTCAATTTTGGCTACGGGAGGTGGCTTTTCTAGGTCACATCATCAGTGGAGCAGGTCTGGCAGTGGATCCGGCCATGGTGCGGGCCATTCAGGAGTGGCCCCGACTGCAGTCAGCTTCAGATGTGCGGAGTTTTCTAGGATTGGCGAGCTATTACCGGAAGTTTGTGGAAGGGTTCTCCAGGATTGCCCTTCCGCTCACTTCTTTGACCAAGAAGGATGACCCATTCGTCTGGACCCCGCAGTGTGAGACGGCCTACTTGGAGCTGAAGGGCCGACTCACCTCTTCCCCCATCCTTGCACTTCCATCTGGGAAGGAAGGATTTCAGGTTTACACAGACGCATCCTTTCAGGGGTTGGGAGCAGTGTTGATGCAGCACGGTCACGTGATCGCATACGCTTCTCGGCAGTTGAAGGTACACGAGAGGAACTACCCAGTGCATGACCTCGAGCTCGGAGCGGTCATCTTTGCCTTGAAAACCTGGAGGCACTATCTTTATGGGGTTCATTGTGAGATCTTCTCAGATCACAAGAACCTCAAGTATATTGATACGCAGAAGGACTTGAACCTACATCAGCGGAGGTGGTTGGAGTTCTTGTGCGACTACACGTACACATTGCATTATCATCCAGGCAAGGCCAACACCGTAGCGGATGCTTTGAGCAGAAGAGGAGGTGCATCAGGAGCAGAGAGCCGCGTGACGGCTATGGAGTTGATTCAGGCTTTGGAGGACATGCAAATCACAGTTGTATCCAGGGCCGACCCCGAGACGTACATGGAGTATCTAGCATCCTTGAATATTATCTGCGATATTCGGGACCGCATCCGGGAGGCACAATTACAGGACCCTGCATTGGAGCCAGTATTCAGATCGATGGTAGACGGCGTGGCAGGGGACTATACGTTGAGAGATGATCTTCTTCACCATCGAGACCGAGTCTACATCCCAGCTGGAGGAGGTATTAGAGATGAGGTGCTCAGGGAAGCTCATTGCTCCCAGTACTCAGTACATCCAGGGATCACGAAGATGGCAGCAGAACTTCGGAAGGTTATGTTTTGGCCAGGGATGAAGAGAGATATTATACAGTATGTGACGCATTGCGAGGGCTGCCAGCGCGTGAAGGCGGAGTGCAGGAGCCCGGGAGGTCTGTTGCAGCCTTTACCAGTACCTGAGTGGAAGTTTGAGGATATATCGATGGATTTTGTGCATGGCCTACCTCGCTCCCGCTCTAGGAATGACTCGATATGGGTGATAGTGGACAGGCTGACGAAGGTAGCTCGGTTTATTCCGGTACAGAAGGAGGGGCCAGTCGGTGACCTAGTCAGGGTGTTTGTAGAGCAGGTGGTCAGATATCACGGGGTGCCCAAGACGATTGTTTCAGATAGAGACGGACGCTTTACATCGAGGGAGTGGAAGGCGGTCCAGGCTTACTTGGGATCCCGGTTGACATTTAGCACCGCGTTCCATCCACAGACTGACGGTCAGACTGAGCGCACCAACCGGACTATGGAGGACCTACTGCGTTTGTGCATCCTGGATACGGGCAAGCCCTGGGAGAGACTGTTGCCTTTGATAGAATTTTCCTATAACAATAGTCATCAGGCTAGTATTGGAATGGCACCTTATGCCGCGTTGTATGGGAGGAAGTTTCGCACACCACTTTCCTGGGTCCAGGACGAGGACCCGAGGTCGTTGGGTTCAGATTACATTGAAGTGTCGGATGCGCAGGTAAGACTGATCAGGGAGCGTATGCTGGAGGCCCAGAGCAGACAGGCGAAGTACTATGATGCGAGGCATCGTATGGTGGAGTTCCAGGTAGGAGAGCGTGTGTTCTTGAAGATTCGTCCTATGCATGGGGTTTCTCGAGTGCGGGGGCACAAGAAGCTCAGTCCTCGGTACGTGAGGCCTTATTTGATCCTGGAGCGGATCGGTCCTTTGTCGTACAGGCTGGAGCTACCGCCAGAGTTTGAGAACCTGCATGATGTCTTCCACGTATCTTCACTTCGGAGAGCCCTGCTTCGTCCTGAGCAGCATGTAACATCTACTTCAGGCCCGGTGGCGCCCGATCGGTCAGTCTTAGTGGAGCCCATCCGGATCGATGATACGGAGGTTCGAGTCCTATGGCGGAAGAGTGTACCGTTGTTGAAGGTGTTGTGGTCCAACCACGGGCGAGAGGAGCACACATGGGAGCCCATGGACCTCATGCAACAACGCTACCCGGAATTCTTCACTTCAGGTACAACCTAAACATCCTTGCAAATTTCCTTTTACTTTATATTGCGTAAAACCCGTAGACCCGATCTTAAATTTCGGGGACGAAATAATTTTTTTGTTTATTAGGATTTGTAACATCCCCAATTCTCCTAGACCCATTGGAAATGTTAGGGCATAGGGGTGAGGTGGGTGGCCACAAGGGCCTTAGGCTAGGGTGGAAATTGCTAAGTGCACACCAAAGCTCAAAAACTAACCTAACCCTAAGCCCCTCAACTAGGTAAATTGACCCTCAATTGTCCAAGTTGACCTCACTTATGATGCCCTAACCACTAAGGGAGACCTATAGGATGAGAAGTGCCCTTGGGTGGGACCCAATTGCATGAAATTGACCAAAGTCAATTATAGGTCAACATTAACCAAACCAAGTCAATTAGGGTTCAATTGACCCCCCAAATGTTCAAATTGACCCTACCCACACACTCTAAACACTTTAAGGAACTCATTGGACCCAAAAGCCCCATCCCTTGGTCACCCTTTTGACCAATTTGACCAAAGCCAACTTTAGCTCAATTTAGGTCAAAATCACACCTTAAGGCAAAATTAACCCAATTGGAGCTCCACCATGGACCAACCTATGTTGTGTGAGGTTAAGGGACCCATGAACCCCAAGTGGGGTCAACCCACTCACCATGATTGACCAAAGTCAACCATGGTCAACTTAGCCCTTTAAAGGTGAATTTCAAGCCTAAATTGAAATGAACCTTAGCACCATCATCAAACAATTAATCATGGACCTTAGGCCTTGCATTCAGCCCTTAGACTGAACCCTAAACTATGGTAGGATTGATCAATGGAGGGGGGGACCAAAAGCTTGATCTAAAAGCAAAAGCAAAAAGGAAAAAGCAATCATCCCCTCCTCCACACTCAATCTCCAATCAACCTAGGGCCCTTCCCTGATTGCTGGGGGTCTGGCCTTGACCCAGGTGGAAGCAGGGAGGCTGGCAGCTGCAGGAGGGTGGCAGCCATGGGAGAACAGAGGAGGCCCAAGCTCAAAACCAACCAAGGAGCCCTCCTCACGACAATCTACCCATTCCATTAGCTTCAGAGCTCTGAGAGCAGACGGAAACGATACCTGGAGCTAAGCTTTTGGTGGAGAATCGGGATCGGGAGCAGGATCGCCGGAGCTGCACACTTCCATGGCAAACCGCCGCCGGAGCCTCCGCCACGCACCAACAACGGTTCGTTTCTCCTCCCCTCCCCTCATGCTAGCTTCCCATCACGAGAGATTGAAGGATCGGGCTCAATTGAGCCCGAATCCATCCGTCGATTTCATGGAAATCAGCTCGTTTTGAGCCACCCAGGCTCGCCGGAAAACCCCCCCTCCGGCCGCCATGTCGCCGGGAAATCGTAGCCCCGACCACCACGAAGGTGGTGGCGGTGGTGGCCGACCGTGGTGGCCACCAGGTGGCCGGGAAATGGGGGAGGAAGTCGGCCCAGCGCGGATCAATCATGACTTAAGACTGGTCCTACACCTTCGTGGTGGTCTTGGTCTTAACTTTCATTTGGCCTTGAGTTTAGGTCATTTGGTGACCTACAGCTCCCTTGGGAGCTGTTTTACTAGGACTGGTCCTACACTAGGTCAGTCCATTAGAAAAATTACCTAGGTCAAACCCTTCATCATTAGGAGCTGTGCTTTTAACCATGGCTAGGTCTACCATAGGGGCACCCCCTGACAAAAGGGCAGCCCTTAGTGGACACTTTTACCTAGGGTTTTTATGGTAACTAGAATATTTAAATTAAGTTGTTTTTTGGAGCATATGATGTCCAAATGACACCAAACTTTGGTGGATGGCTCTTTGGTATATGTGTAGTGCCTACCTAACATTTCACTCCATTTGGAGTTGATTTGCTATGGTAAATTTGAAACCCTAATGAGGACCTTTAAGGGTCAAAGTAGGGTTTGCATCAACTTGAGGAGTTGAGTGTGTTAGCCTCCTCCCATCTATTGGATATGTTGGTATGGACATGAAAATGCTTGAGGCTCACCCTAATGGTCCATTTGGAGCCATTAGGGTGGTGTGACCTAAAACCCTAAGGGTGAACCCTTAAGGGTGCAAGGTGGGGTTTTGAGAGGAACCTAGGATCAAATGTTCTTGCCATGGCTTAGGACTTTGTGGATATGTTTGTGGGGGCATAAAATGTCTTAGGAAATTTAAATGGGAATTTTAGAGGCATTTAAGTATTTTCTACCTAATAAATGAAATAGCCACCCCTTTCCTTAATAAATTGAAATGCATGGTCATAGGACCTTGTATGGTGTTGAAACTCCATCAGTGGCTGATTAGGGATGAAATTGTACTATGGTAATTTTGTTATAATTTATTGAGGTGTTATTCCTTGTGTAGGAAATTTTAAGTACTTGCTGGCTTAGGTGAATTTAATTTTGAAAAATATCAAATCATGGGGAAAAAATGTGATATTTGGTTAACTGTCATTCAATGATATTATATACCCATGATAATTGTTTGGGAGCTATTGGAATTGTATTTCACATACTTCATGTAGAAATTAAGATTTACATCACTTGCGTATTTAATCCTTTTAAAATATCAAATCATAGGGCTTTGTCATGATACTTGGTGATCTGTGATATTAGGTTAACCTATACCCATGATAATTGTTTGGAAGCTATTTGAATTGTATTTCATATACTTCATGTAGAAATTGACATTTACAACACTTGAGTATTTAATCTTTTAAAAATGTCAAATCACTTGGTAATGACACATTCTTTTGGCAGAGGACTCTAGGTCCCCATATGAACATTGGGTAATTTCTGTAGAATTTGCAGAAGTGAAATTACTATTTTTCCTAATTATAGTGGCATTTTGGTAATTATACAATTATGATGTTATGGTAGGCCAAATGACATCCTAGGGTCATGATACTCAGTGAACCACCTTTATTTGGGATATTACCTTACTAATAATTTTCATGTAACATGAGGAATCATTTTGAGGGTTGTTCATGTGTAATTTGGCTTAAGTCCTTAACTATTTTGAATTAAAATAAATACCAAATTAATATGGAAAATTATAGAAATTGGACAATACCTTATTAAGGTCAGTATTAGCTAGGATAATTATACCAGACCCTGGAGATGAGTTTTTAGAGGAATTCCCTTATGGGGTTGAGGGATAGTTCAAATTGGTGGACTGCGTTTAGTAAAAACTGAATTTGGTGGACTGCGTTTAGTAAAAACAGAATTTGGAGTTTTTGACAATTTAGATCCCTAAGTAGTGGGTAGGAGTTATACCCAATCAGTAAATGAGATATAGCCCACCAGGATTCAAGGAGGGTCAATTCTAGGGTTAGTTGTGAGGTTGTGCTGAGGTCATTGTAGAAGGAAAGGAGGTACGTCCAACCCAATTGAGTGGGACGGGGGATGAGCTAAATCACTTTACTATATGAAATGATTAAGGGTGAACCAAGTGTTATCCACCAACTAAAATAATTATCTTGAAGAGGATTTTGGGGTTGAGCCCATTGATCTGTAGTACCGTTAGGGGCCCCTTACGGAGTACACCGCGGGAAGTCCAAGATTCACCCTAAATATAACACGAACCAAAATATAGGAAAGAGTAGCCTAAGTGGGTATGCAGACTGGTATGGATCTCCTCCGGGAAGGAGATGGGTTGGATCAGCTTGGGTGTTAGTCCCTGAGCCGGGAGCTCGGGTGGACATGTTAACACTTGTTACCTATCCAAATAGTGGCGAGTCTTCGGTACTAGGCTAGTCGTGTCACCAACAGTAGTACGTTGACTCGGGTGAGGGTGTGGTTTAGAGGGCCGGTAAGTTTGAGTACCGCAGTCTGGAGGACAATCCCTAATAACCCACCCCGACCTTAAAGTCTGGTGGATTCCAGCAAGAGTACGCAGGAGCTCCGCTGTTGTGTTCTTAGCATTGAGGCGTACATGAGGTCTAGGCTTGGTAGTGACTATACCCGCCTAGGATGTGGAGTGCCCGATCCACTATCACCGTGAACCACGACGGTTGGTACCCAAAAGGTTGGCTACCTTTCAAACAAATTGGGAACTATAAAGGTCTATGCGCATAGAGTCGTGTGGGTGAGTCTCATTGCATAATTCATTTAAAACATCATAACCATAGCATAACATAACATACACATATCATAGCCCCATCATATAAATTAGTATGGGCTCTTTTATATGATGGGTTGCCTGGAAATCTTAATTATATGTCGTATGGGCGTTCATATAAGTTAAGGTACGAATCTGTGATGGTAGTTTAGATTTACTTACTGCACTGCATTTCCTTACTATTTACTACTTATTTCCTTGCTCTACTTTACTGCCATATACTTGCACTATACTGCTAGCTAGTTTACTGCTTTACTTATATCTGCTAGATTAGTGCCATGTCACCCCTTCTTGTTTACCCCTTGTTTGTTCTCCGCTTCTTTCTCCCGCTCGGTGCCTAGGAGTCGTGGAGGGAGGCGAGGACAAAACGGCTTAGTCTTTATGACTAACGGTCGGTGTGACCGCAGGAGTCCGAGGAGACGGATTTGTCCCGCGCGCAGCAGGACGTGATGGCAGGACCTGAGCAGCAGATGCAGCGCACTACTACGACGCCACACGTTGATGATTAGACGGCTAGTCTTCCGCATTTTTGAGAGTTTTGATGTAGTCTTACGCATGTTGTAGTGAGAGAGAGATAGTACTTTATTTTGGATATGTATCGGGCATAAGCCCCCTTTTTGCTTGAACTTCTCTTTTGGACTGCTATTTCCATTATATATATATGTATGATGATGTGACATTGTGGACATGCCTTTTTCTTCTGTTCTTATTCATAGGCATAATTTACTTATGATCGTAAAGCTGGCAGGGTTGGTGCTGAGCGGTGTTAGTCGACCCGAGTGTCGGTGACACAGCAAGGCAGCGATTCTGGTCGAAGATCCACCTCAACCGTGCGATGCGGGAGAGGTTCGAGTTTTCAAGTACCCGAACGGGTTTTGGAAAAAGAGATCTTACAGCTAACACAGCGGGTTGGCTCATGGGGAGAACCCTTGTGGATCTATCTAGAGTCTTAATATCCAACCTTTTCAGGTAATGGATATTGATACCTTTGATTGAGGAGAATTCTCCAGGATATGCCTTCAGTAGGTAGAGAGAAATGGTCCTTCCTAGGTTTGGAGCTTGCATGCATTGCTTAATCCTCTGGTACAGGACATTTCCCCAGCATGTCCTTTTCTTTAAAATGATCCTTACAATCAGCTCAAACATGGGTTGAGAGATTGTGTCATGTGAGCCTGGCTTGCACAGGAGTGCCTTTCCCACAATGTCACATAACAACTTCCCTTTTTGATTGAAGAATTTCTTCTTCAGTGATGAGGTCTGGGGAGCACTGTATTCACACCACTTCAAGGCATGCTCCTTGTCTTCTGCAGATATTTCCTCTTTTTCCACTCTAGGAAGGTGCAGAACTTTTTCAAGTCTCTTAGGGGACAGTTTCACCCTAATTTCACCAACCTTAGATGTTAAGCCATCCTTAGAAGACGTCTGCTTGGCATTTGCAATGAACTCTAGCACTTCTTGCTTGAATATCTGAGAGGGTTCAGACAGCAAGAAGTCTAGTCCCGCAACAGAAATCAACGAAATAACACTCAAAATCTCTGGTGAGGCATGGAGAAACCCATCCCTTACCAACTCACAACCTTCTTGCAATTCCTTCGCAATCTTGGGCGCCATCTTAGTCGAATGAGAAAAACGAAGACGCTGGGACGAAAGTGTAGAGGTTTCGTCTCGACGGTTGGGGTGGAGCGTGAGAATGTGAAGGGTCATTTAATGTCGTCGAGGGTTTATATATAGTGGGCCAGAGTATTGACCTATTCGACTCAGCGGTTCAGCTGAGACGATTCAACTAATGCTTCAACCTAGGGTTAAATTTGTCGAACTGAGCTCGACATTTGTCGAACCCAGACTTTACCTAGATTTTAGGCGAATTTGAACCTTAGCTAAGCGGATTGCACTGGTTAATTCTATCATCCTATTTTAACACTATTATAGATAGTATTTGATGATAAATTCACAATAGAGATACTTAGCTTGAGGATTTAGTCCTCTACTGATGTTGACTTTATGAAGTCAACTTTCTTCCTTATATGTGCCATGGGCACTCACTGTCCAAGTACCACTTATGTATGAGGCTGGTACTTGAACTATCTTGCAAAATAGAGTTTAATATCCCTTAGGAGCCCAAGGTGACTTGGATCCTAGGTTCTTGTTAGCATGATCAAATGACCTGACTCTGGCAGATCCCTTTACAGGAAGGCTCTTCTTTGCATTAGGTACATTGGGGTTGTACCAACAATCTATGGCAAAGTGTCCCACTTTACCACAACACCAACATTCATGAATGTTGTATCTTCTTTTCTGAGTATTTCTTGAGGATTGTGCAGCACAGTCCTCATGTTCAGGAATAGATACAGCAGCATTCTTCTTGTTCCTCTCATCAATTATTTGACTGAATGTCATTCTGTGAGCTGTCTTGATGCTCTTTGTCCTGATGGCATCAGCTTGCAATGACTTGGCAGCCATACAAGATTTGATGGCATCTGACACTGAGCATTCAGACATGTTTACAGAATTGGCACCAGTCATGTTCTTGACAGATCCAACCTTAGAAGGGCTTGCCTTCTCATTCTTGAATGAAGTGGCTGAAGTACCAAAAACAAACGGTCCATGTTGGGCCATTTGAATTTCCTCATGGGGAGCCTTCATGGCACTCAGTCCCATTCCCTTTCTTCCACTATATAAAGGAGCATTTTCCTTCCTATAGCACCTCACATTCTTCCAGTGACCATAAATGCTTTCATGGTCATACCTGTTGGAGGGAAATATCACCTTTTGAAAGGTGGGTTGAGGCTTAGCCTTCTCCTTGCTCTTAACTCCACTCCCTTCTCCTACTTCCATTTTCTTGAATCCTAGTCCTCTCCTATTGGTTTGAGAGGAGAAGGTGTCAATGATAGGAAGCACAGATCTGGGCTTGGAGAATTGAGCCACCAGGCTCTTCTCCTTCTCAAGCTTTTTCTCAAGGTCCTTGATGACCTTGTTCTTCAGGGAAATAATGCTTAATTGCACAATAGTTAACCCCTGTAAATGACTAATTTATTTGCTCATCTGAGCCACCAGGGTGGTGGGTTCAGTGTTGACATCCTTATTCATTTTGAGAGCAACAATTTCCTGGGCTTGCCTCTTGGCAAGCTTCTTGATCTTCTTCAGAGCCTCCAAAAGAACACCATATTTATCAATCAATTGATTGAGTTCTTCCTCAGCATCCATACCCCTTCCATCAATTGATGAGGGTGAAACAGATTCTGGACTAGTCTCACAATCAGAAAATGAAATGGAATGAGATAGTACCTGAACCTCTTCAGAAGCATTCTAACTCCCTTCCTCATCAGTGAAGGCCATAAGGCCTAGCTGAATAGTGTCTTCTTCATCCTCTTCTTCATCACTATCTGAGTGTGATAGAGGGGCCCTGATTCCAACCTTTGCAGCTGGATTGTCTTCATCCTCTTCTGCTGCATATAGCCCAATGTTGGCTTCTTCTTCATTGTCTGAACCTGATGTTGAAGGATCAGACTCACTCCAGCTACTTTCTTTCTTTGCTAGGAGTGACTTTTCTCCCTTCCTATCCTTGTGGTGATGGTGCTTTGTTTCACCACTATCCTTTCTTTTGACTGGACAGTCAGCTATGACATGTCCAGGCTTGCTGCAGCTATAACAGATTATATTATTAGTAGAATGTTTACTGGGTTTTGAATCATACATGTCACCCTTTGGGTGCAGTCTATCAGATTTGCTGCTGTTCTTTTTGTAGTGTGATGATGAGAAGGGCATGTTCCTCCATGGCTTCCTCTTCATCATCCTCTTGAACTGCCTAGAGAAGGCAGCAAATTCTTCATCAGAGGAAGAGCCTCCTGAGGTGCTGACTTCAGGTTCAGCTCATCTCCTTGGAGGAGACACTATCCTCCCCTTGCTTCTCTTGGAGCTGTCAGCTTTGAGAGCCACAGAATTCTTCATTGCTTTTGCCTTTGAAGAGGTGTCCTCTTCCTTCCTTGCAGACAGTTGCATTTCATAGGAAAGCAGCTTCCCAAACAGAGTGTGAGTTGGGGTCTCACCAAGCTTGGCCACTTCCCTGATGGCACATATCTTTGTGTCCCAGTATCTTGTGAGAGATCTAAGGAACTTGTCATTCAGCTCATAGTTGGTGAAAGTCCTCTCATAGGTTCTCAGCTCATTGACTATTCTGAAGAACCTCTCATAGCACATGGATATGCTTTCCTGGCTCTGCTGCCTGAAGGCTTCATACTCTTGATTTAGGAGTGACTTCCTGTCATCCCTAACTTCAGCTGTCCCTTCCATATATACTATTAGAGTATCCCACATTTCCTTGGCAGAAGTGCAGTGTACCAAGTTTTGAAAGGTGGAATCATCAATAGCATTGACAATGATGTTCTGGGCCCTCTTGTCCATGGTGAATAACTCAAGTTCATCCTTGGTTAGATCTTTGAATAGTTTGGCCACTCTTCTTGTTGGATCAATATTGGATGCAGTGTGAAAGGTGAAAGGTCCTTCTTCAACTGTAATGAAGATCCTTGGATCAGATGCTTCCATAAACAACCTGATCCTTTGCTTCCATATGCCAAAATTCTCTTTGTTGCATATGGGCAACTTCATGGACCTCATTTCCTTTTGCAATCCACTGGAGGCCATTGGGATTTGACTAGACTAAACCTTTTAGGATCTGGTCAGACTTTTAAGCCCTTTTTGACCAACCTCCCTCTGATACCACTTGAAAGAATATAAGGTTTGTAGTCTAAGTCACCCAGAGGGGGGGGGGGGTGAATAGGTCTTTTAAATTTTACTTAATTAGCTTTAGCTGTTTTCAGAGTTGGTTCAAGCAAATCAGCAAACACAAAAGCACACAATAATTTATAGTGGTTCCCCAAAGACATTGTGTCTATGGGTAGTCCACTTCCCCCTCCGCCCTTCTAACAGTGTGTTAGATAGGGCCAACTTCTCCAAACTCGGCTCAAAGAGCTTACAGCACAAGTTCCTCAGAACTTCTAAGATCAAGAATGATCCTACCTCAGGACACAAGTACCTACAACTTAGAGCTATCACCAGCTCCTACCTCAGGCACAGCTTCCCTACAAACTCAGAGGATAACACCTCCTACAGCTCAGACAATAATGTCCTACAACTCAGACCTCTCCCAGGTCCAACCACTCAGAGGACTCCTCCTCCTTTAGCTCAGACCAGCTCCTGGTCCTACCTCAGGCGTTCAGCCCTACAACTCAGAACACTCAGGTTCCTACAAACTCAAACCAAATGGTCTTACAGCTCAGGCAAGATGCCCTACAGATAAATGATTTAGAAATTTATTCTACAGTAGAGGTACTCTCCTGTAGATCCTGCATTGTCTGTACTTCCTGTTGCTGAAGATGTTGATTACAGCAACTAATTTGAACTTCCTCTTCGATAGAGTGATGGAAGATCACCTTGCTCCTTCTTGCAAAGGAGCTAACTTTCTTTCTCTATTTTCTTCTTCTTGTTCAGTGAGCAGGAGGAAGAAGACGAGAGCTTCAGCCGTCAATGTAACAGTTGATCTCTTTTGCACGTTACCGAGAGTTTCAAATGTGCCATAACTCTTCCTTTTATACATCTCTGAACCTCAAGGGCTCTTAGCTGATCTGCTGAGAAGTATGGGAGAAGCTGGTGGACCCCACACAGCTTTTCTGCAACATGACCTAGCCGCAGGTCCCGCCGCCCTGCTTTTCCGTAGAGAAGGACAGCGTTCGACGAGCGTGGAGCACTCTGCGTTCGACGAACCAGCTGTCCCCTGCGTTCGACGATTTTGCCAGCTCAACGCTCGACAAACTGGCCTTGTGTGTCTTCTCAGCGGATCCGCTGAGACGGCTCCTCGTCTCAGCGTTTGTCGAACGGCGTTGAGTGTTCGACAATCATTCCTAGTGTGTCTTCTCAGCGGCTTCAGCTTTGATCTCGTCTCAGCGGTTTCTGCTTCGACCTCGTCTCAGCGTTTGTCGAACGGCGATCGACGAATGTCGAGCCCAGTTCGACGACCACGCTGATTCTCAGCCTAGAATGAACTTCTCAGCGGAGGTACCTTCTTCTCAGCAGATACGCTGAGACGGCTCCTCGTCTCAGCGGTTTTGCCCCACTCGTCTCAGCGGTTCGGCTGAGACAAAACTTCATCTTTTGGAAGATGATTTCTCCACATCTAAGGGCATGTTTGGCCCTTCCTTTTGAGTCACCTGCACCTGTATATCTTACACAAGTAAAGCTCATCAAATACAATATGTCCTTAGCATTGAGAGTGATGCCTCTTCAAATCAACGTACTATTGAGGGCAATATACCCAACAGAGTTATTGCTTTTGGTTTAGTGATTGTGGCGAGAACAAGTATGCTGATGCGCCCGTTGGCAAGATGAGTCATGTAAGGGGTGAGGTCTTAGTGGAGTTCTTGGCCTTGGGCTTGTACGTCCGTGCGGGAATGATAAGTACCCTTGGTTTGTTATGAAATGTTGATGTGTGTTGTTATGTTAGAAGCATACACGCCATAGGGTGCCTTGGGTGAAACCCAGGTTTGCATTCATGCTGCATTGCTAGATCCCCTTACTGAAAGTGAGGATAGATCTTAATGTCACTTTAGAGGGGGGGGGGGGGGGGGGGGTGAATAGTGTATTAAAAATGTTTTTCACTTATTTTTATAACGAAATTAAAATAGTGATATTTATATGTGTATAACAGAGTGAGTTATATAAAAAAAAGCACAACACAGTACAGAAAATCACACAAACACAGAGGACACAAGGATTTATAGTAGTTCCCAAATCAACCTGGGTACATCTACTCTTCTACCACCCTTAGTAGGATTCCACTAGGTTTTTGATCAGGTGCCCTATCACCAATGGATTTTTGATCAGGTGTCCAAACACCAATGAGCTTTTGATTAGGTTCTCTAACCGAACTACAGGTTTTTGTTCAGGTGCCATGCCACCAAGGAGTTAACTTTTGAAGGGAGTTAGAAACCCTGTGCAGAATGGAATAAAGAGGGTTATGAAGTTCTTCTCTGTTAATAATCTGAGAGAAGACTAGTGGAATGTGTTGATGTAAAGCTCCCCATGTCTGATAGAAATTAGTTGACAGTTGAGGATGGAGCTTTCTCTTGAATGTAGATCTTCCTTGATAGCTGATGAATCTGAGAGACAAATGTTTCTCAGATTGTTTGTTGCTCTTGAAGATCTAGAAACTTGCAGCAGAAATTTGAGAGAATATTTGTTGATGTTCTCAAGGATTGAGAGAGTTGCTGCTTGAGGAAGATGAAGATCTGAAAGCTTTTTCTTTCTTTCTGTATAAGTTTCTCTTGACAGTTCCTTCCTTCCTCTTCCTCTCTTGATGTACTGCTGTTATATTGTAATACTTCTCCTTTTTCTTTTTCCTTAATGAAATCTCTGACTGATTTGAAATTCAAATCTTTTAATTTAAGGAATAAAATATTCAGAAGAGATATTCTTGGAACTGCAAATCTGATACGCTTTATTTCTTTTCCTTTTCCATGAAAGTGTCATTTTCCAATATATGTCAACGGCTATTTTCACGGGAGAAGACAATGGAAAGGAAAAAATAAATGGAAGGATAAAATCCTTGACTTGTCTGGAAGAAATTGATCCGTTGCTGATAAATTTGAGTTCGGAGAATAGAATAAAAATAATCCTTCTGAAATACTGAACTGAATAGAAATTTCGTCGATCTGAATAAATTCGCCGAACAGAATGTTGAGTTCGTCGACTTGAATGATAAACAACTGAATCTGGCTGGAAGAATTGAATTAGTCGATCTGAGAAGAACTTTCGTCGTTCTGAATCAATTCATCGACCGCTGAGACTTGGTCAACCGCTGGGACTGAAGTTCATCAACCGCTGAAACTGAACAAATTCGTCGACCGCTGAGACTTACCAAGTTCGTCGAACACAGGAGCATGCCGTTCGTCGAACGCAGAATGGAGTTCGTCGAACGCAGAAACTGAACTTTTCCTAAGTTCTAATCAGCCTAAAACCTTGACCCTTAGACTATACATTGGGGTCAACTTAGTCCTAGTCAACAGATAGTGATCCTAGCCCAAATCAGTAATAGGGTTGTTCCAACAATCTCCCCTTATTTGGGTTAGGATACTATTGGACAAAATTGAATAATAAACAAAATAAACAACAAAACAATAGAGCATATATATCTGATAGCTTTTAGATATTTCAGCAGATATAAAATATGATACTCTGAGTTTTGAAATTTTACATTGAAAACAAAAATGATAAAAACAAATAATCAGAACCTTTTGCTTTCTGAATTCTGACATTGCCTTCAGCTTTCTGAATTTGATTATTTGAGATGTATCTGCTATATCAAACAATATTTTTGAATCTGCATTTGCATCTTTTGCTTTGCTTAGAAATCCTTGCCTTCAACATTTTTCTTTGTTTATCTGAACTGAATCTTGCTTTCTGAAAATTTTTGGAGCTTAAGTTGGAGGTGACTTCACCTAATCAACTTGAACTGGAACTTGAACTGGAACTGGAACTGGAACTGGAACTGAAAAGCTTTATAATCAGAATCTGCATTTTTCATCTTTAGCTTTTGTTGATCTGAACTGTAGCAATAACTGAATTGCTTTGTTGAATCTATCGTATCTGAATCAAAACTGCTGTGAGCTTCTTCATTAAGAACTGATTTTTCATCTTCATACAACATCTCCCCTTGAAACTTGAGCATCTTCATAAAACATCTCCCCCTATCATAAAGGAGCTTCTTCAAAACATCTCCCCCTATCAAAAGGAGCTTCTTCATGAAACTTCTCCCCCTACCTAGTTTCAGGAAGGCCAGAAGCTAGTTCCATAGAAGAAGGGACATTTGAAGAGGTAGGGAAGGATGCAATCTTTTTGAAGAAATACTGCTATTGTTCCTGCAAAATAAAATAGAGATCAAGTGCAAAGGAACTGGAAAGAGAAGCAATTTCTGTAGGCATATAGTTAAAATGAAATAAAAGATTTGAATATAAGGAAAGATTCAGAAACATAGGCTTCATCAAAACTGCGTTCGACGAAAAATAAATTTTCGTCGATCTCAATTCGACGAACTAGATGACTTCGTCGATCTCCGTTCGACGAACGACTAGATTTCATCGATCTCAGTTCGATGAAAAGATGGGATAAGTAGAAAATTTAATTTTTAATTGATTGAATCTTCATATATCATTCCTAGCTGATTTATAAAGAAGATATGTTTCTTTTCATCCAAGGGTTTGGTGAAAATATCAGCCCTTTGCAAATCAGTAGAAATGAATTGTAGGCAAATTTTATTTTTATCCACATTATCTCTGATAAAGTGGTGCCTAATTTCAATGTGTTTAGTCCTACTATGGAGTACTGGATTTTGTGCTATAGATATTGCACTAGTATTGTCACAAAATATGATTGAATTATTTAAGTTGATACCATAGTGTAGAAGTTGATTTTGTATCCACAATATTTGTGAGCAGCAACTGCCTGCAACAATATATTCTGCTTCAGCTGTTGATGTAGACCCATATGTTTATTTCTTACAAAACAAGACACAAGCCTATCACCAAGAAACTGGCAAGTTCCTGATGTGCTTTTCCTGTCTACTCTGCATCCAGCATAATCAGAATCTGAGAATCCAGTTAATTCAAATTCTGATGCTGTTGGATACCAGAGTCCTAGATTTGGACAACCCTTTATATATCTCAAATTTTTTTTTAATAAAATTAGGTGAGATTCTTTGGGGTTAACTTGGAACCTAGCACAAATACATATAGCAAATATTATGTCAGACCTACTAGCTGTTAGATAAAGTAATGAGCCAACAATTGCTCTATATACTTTCTGATCAACAGGTTTCCCTGATTCATCAGTGTCAACAACCGCATTTGAGGGCATGGGTGTTTTCATAGTGGAAGCATCAAACATACCAAATCTTTTCACTAATTCCTTAGCATACTTGGATTGTGATATGAATATGCCATTTGGAGTTTGCTTCACTTGAAGACCAAGGAAGTAAGATAACTCACCCATACTACTCATTTCAAATTTTGATTGCATTAGGTTAGAAAATCTTTTGCATAGATTTGAATCAGTAGAGCCAAATATAATATCATCTACATAAATTTGAACTAGTAAAGTTTGATTTTTATGTATCCTGAAAAATAAGGTTATATCAACAATGCCTCTACAGAATTTGTTCTCCAAAAGAAAATTAGCTAAGGTCTCATACCATGCTCTGGGAGCTTGCTTGAGACCATAGAGAGCTTTATTAAGCTTAAATACATAAGAAGAGTGGGTTGGAGAGATAAAACCGGGTGGTTGTTCCACATAGACTTCTTCTTTGATATCTCCATTAAGAAAAGCACTATTCACATCCATCTGATAAACTTTGAATTTCTTGAATGCAGCAAAGGCAAGAAAAATCCTTATAGCTTCAAGTCTAGCAACAGGAGCAAAGGTTTGATCAAAATCAATTCCTTCTTCCTGAGAATATCCTTGGTCTACTAATCTTGCTTTATTTTTGATGATTATGCCTTGATCATCTAGCTTATTCCTGAAGACCCACTTGTTGCCAATGACTGGATGGCCTTTTGGTCTTGGAACCAAATCCCAAATCTTGTTCCTTTCAAATTGGTTGAGCTCCTCTTGCATTGCAAGAATCCAGTTTGGATCTTGTTCTGCATCTTTTATGGATTGAGGTTCAACTTGTGATAGGAAACAAGTGTGCATCTGATTTTGGTGTAGTTGATGCCTTGTTTGAACTCCTGCTGAAATATCTCCAATAATTTGGGATATTAGATGATCTCTAACTGTGATGTGGTCAACAGTTGGAGTTGGTTCAGCAATGGTTTCCACTTGAGGGACTTGTTCAGCTGCCACTTGATTTGAATTATCAGCAAGATCTAGATTATCCTCTCCTTCACTATCTTCAATTATTTCATTTGATGGAATTAGAGAATCTTTATTCTGTAAATCCAATCCATTAAGTTCTTCACATAGGACTGGTACCTGCAAAGTGTTTTTGGTAGAGGTGGTGTTCCTCTCCTCAATTAACATGTTAGTTTCATCAAAGGATACATGCATGGACTCTTCTATCTTAAGAGTAGATTTGTTGTAAACTCTATATGCTTTGCTAGAAAGAGAATATCCAAGGAATATACCTTCAGCAGATTTTGCTTCAAATTTCCTAAGATACTTCTTATCATTGTTATGCACATAGCATTTACATCCAAATATCTTAAAATAGTTAACCTTAGGCTTTTATTCTTAAGTAATTCATAGGGAGTTTTACCCTTAAGCTTATGTATCAGGCTTCTGTTCAACACATAATTTGCTGTGTTCACTGTCTCTGCCAAAAAAGAGATTGGCAAGTGAGCATCAACAAGCAATGTAGTTGCTGATTCAATAAGTGTTCTATTTTTCCTTTCAGCTGCCCCATTTTGTTGAGGAGTTCTAGGAGCAGAGAAACATTGCATGATCCCTTCTTTTCCACAAAATTCTCTCATCAGAAGAGATTCAAACTCAGTGCCATGATCACTTCTGATCAATGCAACTAGAGTAGAGTACTCAATCTTGATGAACCTGAGAAAGTCTGTCAGAACACTGAAGGTGTCAGACTTGTTCCTAAGAAAGAACACCCAAGTGAATCTTGAGAAGTCATCTACAATAACTAAATTATAATGCTTCCTTCCTAGACTTTGTATTGCAGTGGGTCCAAAGAGATCCAAATGTAATAAATACAAAATCTTAGGTGAATCACTCTTGGATAAATATTTAAAACTACTCTTGGTCTGCTTAACTAATTGACAAGCCCTGTAGAGTCCTTCCTTCTTATATGAACTAGAAGGTAGTCCTCTAACAAGATTGTCCTTAGAAAGCTTAGATATAGTTCTAAGGTTAATATGTCCAAGCTGTTTATGCCATAATTCATTTGTTTTACTTATTGAATTAAATAAACAAATATCTGAATTGGCAGAGTCAAAATTGACTAAATAAATGTTTCCATGTCTAATACCAGATAATATATTTATGTTTTTATTATTGGTAATAAGACACAAGGAGTGGTTAAAAGTTACCTGATAGCCTTCATCACATAACTTGCTTATGCTGATGAGGTTGTGCTTCAAACCCTTGACATAAGCTACCTCTTTGAAGGTGACTGCTCCAACTTTGATCTGTCCATAGACTTTGGTTTGTCCACAGTTGGAGTCTCCAAAGATCACTTTGGGTCCAAGCTTTGCCTTGTAATTACTTAAGTTGGCCTTGTTTCCTGTCATATGCTTTGAGCACCCACTATCCAAGTGCCATTGTTATTTTATTATTGGATAGTCCTGTACCTGCAAAATAAAAAACATTCTAGTTGTTCTTGACCCAGACTACCTTGGGTCCTTTTGTTTTTCTACAAAATTCTAAAATAAAAGACATCTCAGGCTGATCCTTATAACCTTATGGATGATATCTCCTTGGAGGAATGATCCACTCAGTGAAAGGATTCTTAGTATGTGAAGAATAAAAATTCTTTAGATTTTCAGTATGTTTTCCATTCGACGAATTTGGATGAATTCATCGATCGCCGTTCGACGAAGTAAAGTGCTTTCGTCGAACGTCGTTCGAATAATAACTATACTGAAGGTCTGTCTTCAGAGTTCGTCGATCTCCGTTCGACGAATTCGTCTGATTTCGTCGAGCTACGTTTGACGAATTCTGCTGAATTCCTTTATTCTTAATAACCTTGCTTGAAATGTTTTTATCTACTTCTACTGCCTCTTTGCCATTGGCAGAAATGAATTTGACTGGTGTAGATAAGATGTTTTTCTTAATCATATGTGGCTCACTTGATGATGCACCCAAGCCTAGTTTGCCACTAAGTCTGGCATTCACTGTGCTTGTGATGTCCATCAGTTTGATACGTCTCCCATTGAGGGATTCTTCAAACTTCTTAGATTCAGACAACTTGTTCTCAATGAGAACAATGTGTTCTCTGGAGGAAGCCAAATCTTTCTTAAGAATGACATTTTCTTCACTTAGTTGGTTCATTTCAGCCAACTGATTTCTGAGAGAGATTATTTCCTTCTCAGATTTTAATAAATCTAAACAAAGAGCTTTGAAATCATCTTTGAATTCAATTGAATTAAAATCAAAAGTAGATATTACCTGATCACTGTCATTTTCTGATTCTGATTCTTCTGAATTATTTCCTGAGGCATTGATAGCCATCATGCAGAAATTTCTTTCATCTTCATCATCACTGGAACTGGATGATGATGCATATTCTGAATCATTGCATGAGTCATAAACAACCATCAAGCATTGATCCTTTTCATTTGCATCATTTTCATCTTCAGATGAGCTGGATGATGACTATGATTCTGTTTCACTCCATATTTCAGCTAAAAAGCCTCTTCCCTTATGCTTGTGTTTGTGGGAGGAAGCCTTGCTGGGGTGCCTTTTCTCTTCTTTCTCTTTTCTCTTCTCCTTCTTTTGGTTCTCTGGACACTCTGGTAGAATGTGTCCAGGTTTCCTGTAGCCAAAACAAATAATTTCCTTAGAACTTGATTTGTCATACCTTGGCTTTTCTCTTGATCTTGAATCCTTCTTTCTGATGTCCTTCTTAGCCATCTTGTAGAACCTTTTGGCTAGAAGGCTCATGAACTCCACATCTCTTGGAGATTTTTCTTCCTCTTCAGTAGCTTGGAAAGTTATGCTTCTCTCCTTCTTGGATGCTGGAGATGAGGCAGATTGTTCAACTTCTCTAGTTTTGATAAGCTGCTCATAGCATTTAAGTTTGCCTAACAAGCTCTCAATGGAGATCTCATTAAGTCTTATGGCTTCCTTGATTGGCCAGATCCTAGAGTCATATGTGTTGGGGAAGCACATAAGGATCTTATCATTCACTTCTGTGATAGAGATCACTTTGTCTAAAGATTTCAGCTCATTGATTATGAGACTGAGTCTATTGTACATATCAGCCACTGTCTCAGTTTCTCCTTTCTTGAAGTTTGCATACTGAGAAATAAGGTGGGATCTTCTATCTTTTCTTTAATCTGCTGATCCTTCAACCATGTTGTTGAGTGAGATCCAGATTTCTCTGGCTGAAGTGCATTCCACAACTTTTTGGAAGATGTCAGCTGACATTGTTTGTGCCAATTATGTTCATAGCTTTGGCATCAGCACTTCTCTGTTTCTTTTGAGCATCTGTCCACTCAGGAGGTGGGACAGCATTATTTGTTGTTGCTTCAGCACTTGTTGTTGTTGTAGGAGTAGGAGGTCCTGTCAAAATAACATTAAAGAAATCCTCATCAATAGAGTTCATATATAATCTGATCCTTGCCTTCCATAGTGCAAACTTATTTAGATTGCACATAGGAGGTCTTGTGCTTGAGTATTCTTTGTTCTGTTCCATGGAGTTTTAGAAAAATAAAACTCTAGAAAAAATTTAAAATCTAATTGATCTTTTGATTTAGGTGTTAGCCTGTAAAGAATCAACCAACCTCTGATACCAATTGAAAGTGAGGTTAGATCTTAAAGTCACTCTAGAGGGGGGGGGGGGGGTGAATAGACTATTAAAAAAGTTTTTCACTTATTTTTATAGCGGAATTAAAATAGTGATATTTATATATGTATAACAGAGTGAGTTATAAAAACAAAATAAAAACAAAGCACATCACAGTACAGAAAATCACACAAACACAGAGGACACAAGGATTTATAGTAGTTACCCAATCAACCTGGGTACATCTACTCTTCGACCACCCTTGGTAGGATTCCACTAGGTTTTTGATCAGGTGCCCTATCACCAATGGATTTTTGATCAGGTGTCCAAACACAAATGAGCATTTGATTAGGTGCTCTAACCAAACTACAGGTTTTTGTTCAGGTGCCCTGCCACCAAGGAGTTAACTTTTGAAGGGAGTTAGAACCCTGTACATAATGGAATAAAGAGGGTTATGAAGTTCTTTTCTGTCAATAATCTGAGAGAAGACTAGTGGAATATGTTGATGTAAAGCTCCCCATGTCTGATAGAAATTAGTTGACAGTTGAGGATGGAGCTTTCTCTTGAATGTAGATCTTCCTTGATAGCTGATGAATCTGAGAGACAAATGTTTCTCAGATTGTTTGTTGCTCTTGAAAATCTAGAAACTTGCAGCAGAAATCTGAGAGACTATTTGTTGATGCTCTCAGAGATTGAGAGAGCTGCTGCTTGAGGAAGATGAAGATTTGAAAGCTTTTTCTTTCTTTCTGTATAAGATTCTTTCGACAGTTCCTTCCTTCCTCTTCCTCTCTTGCTGTAATGTTGTTATATTGTAATATTTCTCCTTTTTTCTTTTTCCTTAAAGAAATCTCTGACTGATTTGAAATTCAAATCTTTTAATTTATGGAATAAAATATTCAGAAGAGATATTCTTGGAACTGCAAATCTGATACGCTTTATTTATTTTCCTTTTCCATGAAAGTGTCCTTTTCCAATATATGTCAACGACTATTTTCATGGGAGAAGACAATGGAAAGGAATAAATAAATGGAAGGATAAAATCCTTGACTTATCTGGAAGAAATAGATCCGTTGCTGATAAATCTGAGTTCGGAGAATAGAATAAAAATAATCCTTCTGAAATACTGAACTGAATAGAAATTTCGTCGATCTGAATAAATTCGTCAAACAGAATGTTGAGTTCGTCGACCTGAATGATAAACAACTGAATGTGGCTGGAAGAGTTGAATTAGTCGATCTGAGAAGAACTTTCGTCGATCTGAATCAATTCGTCGACCGCTGAGACTTGGTCGAACGCTGAGACTTGGTCAACCGCTGAAACTGAAGTTCATCAACTGCTGAGAGTGAACAAACTCGTCGACCGCTGAGACTTACCAAGTTCATCGAACACAGGAGCATGTCGTTCGTCGAACGCAGGATGCATTTCGTCGAACGCAGAATGGAGTTCATCGAACGCAGAAACTGAACTTTTCCTAAGTTCTAATCAGCCTAAAACCTTGACCCTTGGACTATACATTGGGGTCAACTTAGTCCTAGTCAACATTTAGTGATCCTAGCCCAAATCAGTAATAAGGTTGTTCCAACACTTACTTTTATTGCTCAACATAGAAACGTGGATGATGATTGTGACACTCATGCCTGTCGTGTTTATGTTAATAGTGTTTACTACATTTGCATACGAAGTGCTGACTTGCAGGGTCATGTAGTTACCCGGGGTCCGCTAGGAAGGCCGGGAGGATGGGTGTTGTTACACCATTGTTGGTCAGCCAAAGCTGACCCTCGTTATACCGCTCTTTGTGATTTGGATGCAAGGCAAGGATCACAGGCTAGACCTAGCTCGCCGGCCAGAAAGGCCTAAGCTTTATGAAGTGCACTTTTCATGCTTTCTTGTTTGATTTGATGTTTTTACCTGTTCCGGCTTGCATGCTGAGGTAGCTTAGGATTGTGATGATCTGTTGGACATTTATATGCCCTGTTTTGACTTGAGTATGAGTTTTGTAAGGCCGTAGGGTTGTAGTACACTTATGTAGATGTGGACAACTTCTGTTGTTTATTTAATGTTTTCGATGTGTTGGTTCTGAATTTTGAGATGGTTAGATCTATATCACTTTTTAATACTAAAGATGTGGCAATTATATGATGTGGTGGGGTCCCGACCGGACTTATATTATATAATCATTGCAGGGGAGGTGTTACAGAAGTGATCCAGTTAAGTGCCTCTATGGGGCCTTCCCAGGAGGTCCCCCATCCTAGTACTACTCCAGCCCGAGCACGCTTAACTATATAGTTCTTTCACTTCTCATCACCAATTGAGTTGCAGCTCAATTGGTGATGAGAAATGGAAGAACTCCATAGTTAAGCGTGCTCGGGCTGTAGTAGTAGTACTGGGATGGGTGACCTCCTGGGAAGTCCCCGTGCTGCACACTTAACTATCGAGTTTCGCTCATCGAAGGGAGGTTGTGGCAACCAACAACCCACCTGTGGATGGAGAGGGGTTGGGGTGCTTGGGCTGCAGCCCGGTAATGGTCGCCAGGCGAGGTTATCTGTGGACGTTGTCCCGATGGTAAGTCCAGGGCCTTGGGACGTTACACGTCACCTTTGGATTGAACCTTGGAGGTAGAGAGCGAAGAATCTTTCTGACCAAGTCGCCGTCGGAGTAGATCTTTCCAAGAGCTTTTGAAGTGTTGACGATCTTGGTGAAGCGTGTGTACATCAAGTTGATGTCTTCTTCAGCATCCATCTTGAACTTTTCATATTCGAATTCCAGTTGGAATAGCTTTGCATCGTTCATCTGCAATGTACCTTCATGAGTAACTTCCAATTGGTTCCAAATATCATAAGCAGTTACACATGTAGAAATTATATTAAATTCAGTTCTATTTAAAGCACAATATAAAGCATTCATTGCCTTAACATTATGTTTACATTTGAGTTTATCGTTATCAACTCATTTATCCATAGGTTTTTCTATAGTAACCTCTCCTACTACAATTATAGGAGCAGAGTACCGAACTTCTACCATATTGCATACTTCTATATCCATGGTCATAAGAAAACACATCATCCTAGATTTCCAGTAGTTGAAATTGTAGGGTTTTTCTACAACCATACATCATATGTAGTCGCAGCGGAAATAACGAGAACAACCCAAAAGAGTTACGGATCGGGCCATGAAAATGAATCAAGAAGTAATCAAAAACTAGGCATAAATTACCTTGGTGGAGTTGGACCTAATCCAACTTAGGTACTCCAAGAAGTCGAGTCCTGTCGGCGGCAAAGAGAGTTTCACGGAATAATGTCCGCGACTCTACAGAGGTCCACACGAGCCGGGAGAAGGAGACTGCACCTTGCGCTTCCACGAACTGCTAGGTTCGTTCCAGTAAATGCAATCGCGGTGACGATCGCCGGAAAGGAGGTCGGCGGAGGCGAACGGGGCGGCGAAACTCTTCCGTCTAGTGTCGGGCGGAACTCTTTCGTCGGCTGAACTTCCTGTTGGCGTAACCATCTATTGAACCCTTAAAACAAGTCTTATTTATACCCGAAGAATAAACAGACCTAAAAGAATCGCTATCCGCAGACCACAGAAAATTGGGGTTTCTGGAATAATTCGTCGGGTATCAGCATTCGTCGAGTTTCCACGAATCATATTCGACGAATTCCGACGAATCATATTCGGCGAATCATATTCGATGAATTCCGACAGCAACATTTGCCGAGTTTAGGGTTTCTGGAATAATTCGTCGGGTATCAGCATTCGTCGAGTTTCCACGAATCATATTCGACGAATTCCGACGAATCATATTCGACGAATTCCGACAGCAACATTTGTCGGACCCCATTCTGTATGGTGATTGGTAACCTTTACCAACACAGTCAATCTTCCAACTTCTCCACATGCTCTTATGTGCGACCCTGCAGGCTCATATCGCGTTGGCAGTGAAATTACATGTTTGACCACTTCTAGATAACAATGGTAACTCCAACAGTCTCCCACTTGATCTTGAAAGTATCAAACAAAAACCTCACAAACAATGAGCGGCATCTAGCAATGCATCATTGTTCCCCAAGCAATAAGAGTTCATAACTCATAAGCCTTTATGACCAATGTTCCAGCGTTGTCTTCGTCCCTTTGTCCCTTACATCCGGAAAGAACTAGAGGCATGGACCGTGTCACCCTCATAATAGCTCAATCCAAGTTTCTTGATCTAGAACGGACTTCCAGAGAATGGTGAGCTCAATATCACATTTTGACTCAACCAAGCATGGCCATGCATTTCTCAGTCCAATTCCATCAAGGGGCCCATGGATGCAACTCCTGTTATATAGGAGGACAAATCCCATATCTGCACACACCCAAACACCCAAATGATTCGTAACATACCCAACGACCACCCTTATCATCAACCTTCTTCAAGAAAGACTTTAGATGACATCAAAGCACGCTCTTCCTCACTCGATGAATGCTGATACTTTCAGGTCAAAGGGCCACAACACCATTGTCAAATGAGACCTACTTGTGACACTTTTAAGTAACAATCCACAAAGTAGTCTCAGGTTGGGTCTGTCCAGTACAACTTGTTCACTAACAAGTACCCACGTGATGACTTGATATCACAATATCATGACCTGTGAGAACCGGTCATCAGTCAACACACATGCTAGTCCTAATGTATCATCATCACCCTTAGCTTCTACGATGATACCTCGACCAGGGACCTTTTAAGAATGAAGCTTCGAAATCATAGGCTCTCACATTCAAGTCACGTACTTGATGTCCTATGGAAGCGAACATTCTAAGGGTATTTATCACGAATTTTATTCTATCATATAGAAACAGTATATCATAATAAAAGAACTTGCCATTAATTGTAAAAAAAAAAAAATTGGTGCACAATTCATCATATGAAAAATAAACAACCAACGGAATATATATATATTTTACATGCAACCCACAAGACTCCCACTAGAGTTGATCACTCAGGTATTGCATACCCATTGATCTAGTATGACCATCATGCTTTCTCTGCGCGAGAGGCTTTGTCAGTGGATCTGCAATATTTTCCTCAGTCGGCACTCTGCAAATGTTCACATCTCCTCGTTCGACAATCTCACGAATAAGATGGAACCGCCGAAGTATGTGCTTGGAGCGCTGATGGGATCTAGGTTCTTTAGATTGTGCAATTGCACCATTTTATCACAGTAGAGAACTATGGGACCAACAATGCTAGGAACTACATCTAGCTCGCCGATGAATTTCCTAATCCATATAGCCTCCTTCGTTGCATTTGCCGCAGCGATATACTCGGCCTCAGTTGTAGAATCAGCAACTGTCTCTTGCTTGGAACTCTTCCAGCTCACAGCTCCTCCATTCAGGCAAAACACAAACCCTGACTGAGACTTCGAATCATCCCTATCAGTTTGGAAGCTGGCATCCGTGTAACCACTTACAACGAGCTCTTCCTCTCCAACATACACCAAGAATACATCCTTAGTCCTTCTCAAGCACTTCAGGATATTCTTCACGACTATCTAGTGACATTCACCGGGATCAGACTGATACCTGCTAGTCATGCTCAAAGCAAAAGAGACATCGGGTCGAGTACATAACATTGCATACATGATTGACCCAATTGCCGAAGCATATGGAATCAACTTCATGCGGTCCTTATCTTCACAAGATTTTGGACACTGGTCCTTAGAGAGATTCACACCATGAGACATGGGCAAAAATCCTTTCTTGGACTCTAGCATGTTGAACCGCTTCAACACCTTCTCAATGTACGTACTATGGGTCAAACCCAGCAACTTCTTCGATCTATCTTTATAGATCTTAATACCGAGTATGTAAGTCGCTTCACCCAAGTCCTTCATAGAAAAGAAGTTCCCTAGGTTGTTCTTAACAACTTTCAGGGTAGGTATGTCATTCCCGATCAGCAGTATGTCATCTACATACAATATCAGGAAGACAACAATGCTCCCACTGATTTGCTTGTAAACACACGGTTCATCTTCATTCTTGACAAAACCAAACTCTTTGATCTTCTCATCAAAACGAAGATTCCAACTTCTAGACGCCTGTTTCAATCCATAGATGGACCTATTTAGCTTGCATATTTTAGTGGCTTCATTTGGGGATACAAAACCCTCGGGTTGTGTCATGTACACTTCCTCAAGGAGGTTTCCATTTAGGAAAGCCGTTTTGACATCCATCTGCCAGATCTCGTAGTCATAATACGCGGCAATAGCAAGCAATATCCTAATGGACTTTACCATGGCAACAGGGGAAAAGGTCTCATCATAGTCAACACC
Organism: Dactylorhiza incarnata; assembly: GCA_033032865.1. Lineage (NCBI taxonomy): Eukaryota > Viridiplantae > Streptophyta > Magnoliopsida > Asparagales > Orchidaceae > Dactylorhiza > Dactylorhiza incarnata. The sequence continues at coordinate 15,673,842 of JAWHQI010000028.1, forward strand.
ATGAATTTGCTTGAAACCCTTAGCCACCAGTCGCCCTTTGAATGTCTGTACATTCCCATCCATGTCGGTCTTCTTCTTGAAGACCTACTTGCACCCTATGGGTCGTACCCCTTCAGGTGGTTCCACCAAGTTCCAAATTTGGTTTGTATACATGGAGTTCATTTCAGATTTCATAGCCTCAAGCCATTTGTCGGAGTCCGGTCCATTCATAGCCTCTTGGTAGGTCGCTGGTTCATCATCATGATCCATAAGCAACACATTACCTATTTGAGACACGAGAAATCCATATCTCTCAGGCTCAAATCTTGGTCTACCAGATCTACGTAGGACTTGTGTCTCTTGAGCAGGTTCTCTAGCTACAACATCTTGTAGTACTGGCTCAGAATCCAATTCTGGTTCATTCACTACTTGTGGTTCTTGAACTTCTTCAAGTTCTACCTTTTGCGTCTTTCTTGACAAGTACTCTTTCTCCAAGAAGACACCCGTCCTTGCGACAAACACTTTGCCCTCAGACGGTAGGTAAAAGTAATATCCTTTCGTTTCCTTAGGATATCCCACCAGATAACACTTATCTGATTTGGGTTCCAGCTTGTCAGGCATTTGACGTCGCACGTATGCCTCACAGCCCCAAATTTTAATGAATGACATACTAGGACGCTTCCCAGTCCATATCTCATATGGTGTCTTTAGAACCGTTTTCGTCGGAGCGCGATTCAGTGTCATTGCAGCTGTCTCTAAAGCAAAACCCCAAAAGGAAACAGGCAAGTCTGCATGACTCATCATCGACCGTACCATGTCTAACAGAGTACGATTTCTCCTCTCAGACACACCATTATGCTGCGGTGTCCTAGGTGGAGTGAGCTGTGATACAATACCACACTCTTTCAGATGATCACGGAAGTCATGACTCAGGTATTCGCCACCTCGATCAGATCAGAGTGCTTTAACCTTTTTACCCAATTGGTTCTCCACTTCATTCTTAAACTCTTTGAACTTTTCAAAAGTTTCGGATTTGCACTTCATAAGATGCACGTATCCGTATCTACTGAAATCATCAGTAAATGTAACGAAGTAGAAATACCCACCTCTAGCCATAGAACTCATGGGCCCGCATACATCACTATGTATAACACCCAAGAGATCCTCAGCCCTCTCAGTGTAACCAGTGAAAGGGGCTTTAGTCATCTTGCCTAACAAATAAGACTCGCATCGCTCAAATGATTCATAATCAAATGAGTCCAATAGTCCATCTCTATGGAGCTTGGATATGCGCTTCTCGTTTATATGCCCCAAACGACAATGCTAGAGATATGTAGGATTTGAGTCATTTGTTCTTAGTCTTTTATTATTATCTACATTATAGATCGGATGGTCCAAGTTCAAAACATAAAGACCATTAAACAATTGATCGAGCTACAACATAACAAACATCATTCTTAAATATAGAACAACAATTGTTATTAATTATAAAAGAAAATCCAATCATGTCTAAGCATGAAATGGATATAATGTTTCTAGTTATGGTCGGAACAAAATAACAATTATTAAGTTCTATTACAAGCCCACTGGGCAAAGAAAGGCGGTAAACCCCTGCGGCTACAGCAGCAACTCTTGCTCCATTGCCGACGCGCAGGTCCACCTCTCCTTTACTCAGCAATCTCCTCCTTCCCAGTTCCTGCACATTTGTACAAATGTGAGAACCACATCCGGTATCCAATACCCAAGATGAAGGAGCAGAAAGGTTTATCTCTATAACGTAAATATTCGAAGCGGAAGTCATACCTCCCTTCATTTTCCGCAGACCCTCAATGTACGAAGGACAATTCCTCCTCCAATGATCAGCCTTGCCACAGTGGTGGCATTTCCCTTCCTTCACGGTGCTCTTCCTTTTTAGCGCAGAAGATTTGGGCTCAAGATGTGACTTAGGTCCCACCTTCGTCTTCTTGAAGCCATTGGTCTTATCCTTGCCTTTATGTACCATCAATATGGGACTAGCAGGCTTGGCCTTCTTCATGTTTATCTCGGCAGTTCGCAACATGCCTAGGAGCTCGGGCAGTGTCTTGTCTATTTCATTCATGTTGTAGTTTAAGACGAACTGCTCATAACTATCCGGCAACGATTGCAGGATAAGATCTGTGGCCAACTCTTGACCCAGAGGAAAACCCAGTCTCTCCAGGTTCTCTATATACCCAATCATCTTGAGTACGTGAGTACCAACCGAGTCTCGAGCTCCCATTTGGCACTGAAATAATGCCTTCGTGACATCGAACCTCTCTTGACGAGCTTGCCCTTGAAACATTTTCTTTAGGTGCTCGGCAATCTCCTTGCACCCCATGTTCTCGTGTTGCTTCTGAAGCTCAGAGTTCATGGTGACAAGCATAAGGCACTTGACGTCTAAGGCGTCATCGGTATACTTCTTATAAGCATCCTTATCAATACGGGACGTGTTCCCGGTCGGCACCTCGGGGGCTTCTTCTTCCAAGACGTAGAGCTTTCGCTCTTGCCTGAGAACAATTCTCAGGTTTCTGTACCAGTCCATATAGTTCGTCCCGCTTAGCTTGTCCTTCTCAAGGATAGCTCTTAGGGACAGAGTGGAGTGTGAACCACTGGCCATGGAATTCTACAAGAATTCATGCAGAATTTAATCAGTACCAAAATTTCAAAATACAATTTATTTTAATTTGGACTTCAATTAAATACTCCCACTATTTTATTCAAATTGATAGCCCTCACTATCAATTCGGAGAGTCCATGCGAGCTACTCTCTTAGTGGACAAGACCCATATTTCACCAACACAATGAGTCAGCTTTGGCTTTTCTCTCACTATGCAGTTATTTAGGTAGGCAACGCTTGCCAATTGCATCCTCATGCAACTCTTGTATGGTTGGTGAATAACTCCTTATTCGCATCCATCATATTGTGCATGCCAACCCTATGCCTCTAGGCACTCAACCTTTGAGGTCACCTAGTTAAGTTAGACCCGATGTCGACAGTGGGATATCACAATTATCCGCTCGCACCCTTACCAAGATAGATTAATGCACCTTGCTTTGGCAAGCCCACACTTCATCGATCGAGGCAGGAAGAGTGTCATCCATCGAAAGGCATCCGAACACTTAATATTTGATGAAGGGATTTTAATAGCAAGTTAACACTTAACCATGATCAACATTTGATCAATGTGCACATCAACAGAAAAACAATATGCTAAAATCCACATGCATCCCTTATGTGCACAACATAAGACTATCAACCTTTGATAGACGAAAGGGCTAAATCTGGACATTTAGAACTCTTCCAAATCTTCAGATTTACATGCATTGGACAAAGGCAAAGACAACTCGACTTAAAGCAGTAGAAAAGCTCGTCTCTCATTGTTGGATTCAAAATCCAAAACAATACAAGGGTTCATTAACCACTTGAGGGACGGTTACTGCTAAGGAGACAATAATTTCTAACAATTAGAAATTACCACGAAATCCCAGACGTTCCTGGCGGGGTTCCAAGGGGTCGCGCCCCTGGCGGGGTCTTAGGGGCAGAGCCCCTAACGGGGTCCAAGGGGCAGCGCCCCTGGCGGATTGAACCTTGGAGGTAGAGAGCGAAGAATCTTTCTGACCAAGTCACCGTCGGAGTAGATCTTTCCAAGAGCTTTTGAAGTGTTGACGATCTTGGTGAAGCGTGTGTACATCAAGTTGATGTCTTCTTCAGCATCCATCTTGAACTTTTCATATTCGAATTCCAGTTGGAATAGCTTTGCATCTTTCACCTGCGATGTACCTTCATGAGTAACTTCCAATTGGTTCCAAATATCATAAGCAGTTACACATGTAGAAATTATATTAAATTCAGTTCTATTTAAAGCACAATATAAAGCATTCATTGTCTTAACATTATGTTTACATTTGAGTTTATCGTTATCAACTCATTTATCCATAGGTTTTTCTATAGTAACCTCTCCTACTACAATTGTAGGAGCAGAGTACCAAACTTCTACCATATTGCATACTTCTATATCCATGGTCATAAGAAAACACATCATCCTAGATTTCCAGTAGTTGCAATTGTAGGGTTTTTCTACAACCATACATCATATGTAGGCGCAGCGGAAATAACAAGAACAACCCAAAAGAGTTACGGATCGGGCCATGAAAATGAATCAAGAAGTAATCAAAAACTAGGCATAAATTACCTTGGTGGAGTTCGACCGAATCCAACTTAGGTGCTCCAAGAAGTCGAGTCCTGTCGGCGGCAAAGAGAGTTTCACGGAATAATGTCCGCGACTCTACAGAGGTCCACACGAGCCGGGAGAAGGAGACTGCACCTTGCGCTTCCACGAACTGCTAGGTTCGTTCTAGGAAATGCAATCGCGGCGACGATCGCCGGAAAGGAGGTCGGCGGAGGCGAACGGGGCGGCGGAACTCTTCCGTCTAGGGTCGGGCGGAACTCTTCCATCGGCTTAACTTCCTGTTGGCATAACCATCTATTGAACCCTTAAAACAAGTCTTATTTATACCCGAAGCATAAACAGACATAAAAGAATCGCTATCCGCAGACCACAGAAAATTGGGGTTTCTGGAACAATTCGTCGGGTATCAGCATTCGTCGAGTTTCCACGAATCATATTCGACAAATTCCGACGAATCATATTCGACGAATTCCGACAGCAACATTTGCCGAGTTTAGGGTTTCTGGAACAATTCGTCGGGTATCAGCATTCGTCGAGTTTCCACGAATCATATTCGACGAATCATATTCGACGAATTCCGACGAATCATATTCGACGAATTCCGACAGCAACATTTGCCGGACCCCATTCTGTATGGTGATTGGTAACCTTTACCAACACAGTCAATCTTCCAACTTCTCCACATGCTCTTATGTGCGACCATGCAGACTCATATCGCGTTGGCAGTGAGATTACATGTTTGACCACTTCTAGATCACAATGGTAACTCCAACAGAAATCTGACCCAGTAAAAAGAGGTGGTCTACTAACACCCTGACCCTCCGGAAAAGCGAGATCATAAGACGACATTTATTCCTGGTTGTTAGGCTATTTGGAATAAACCGCTTTGATACCACTTCTTTGATCTATAGGCGCTCTTAGAGGGGGGGGGGGGGGGGGAATAAGGGTTTAAAAACTTATGTTATATTTTGAAATACTTGAAATAATAAGATATCAAAATAGTACAAAACCAAAACAAATCAAGTAAAATAAAATAGAGACATGATTTTATTAATATGAAATATAGGATTACAAAACCATACTTCTTATAACGCTAGAAATTGAAGGCGAATAGTAAAAAGACTTTTTCATTTTCTATCCCGACTCGTTCCTCATGAACCGGTTGTTTTAGCCTATCCTTTCCCGGATACGGCCTCAAGCCGCTCAAGCCAATCCTTCTGCGGATATGGCCTCATGCACCCCCTAGACCAAACCTAGATCTAGTCGCCAACACGAGGCGAATTCCTCCCTAAGTCCTACCTAGACCTAGTCGCCAACACGAGGCGAATTTACTACACGATTACAATAAAAAGAGATGAAAATAACAATAATATTAAAACTCCCTGTTGAAGAACTTCTGAAGTTGGAGACGAAAGACCGCTGTAGAATAAGCATGGTTAAAGCGATCGTCGGTCGGATGCGGCGTGAAGAAATCCTCCTTCAGAAATTCACGGAACTTTGGGTGGGAGATCAATTCTCGGCAGAATAGGGCTCTAGAATTTTGGCACTCAACCTCTCTCAAACTTGTGTCTTGAAAACGAGAGAAGAGGGCTCCTTATATAGGAGAGAGAGCTAGCGCATGCGCTATCGCCACCGCCGACGCTATCTGAATTCGGAAAAATTCTCTGCGTGCGTATCTTCATTCCAAGGAAACCCTGCCGCAATTCCTCTTGTGCGTCGAGATAGCGCCTGCGCTAGTGCCTTCTAAAAATGCCTCCCAAAATTGCTCTAATCAGCGATAGCGCTTGTGCTAGTGGCTACCGTCAGTGCTAGTGGGCATGATAGAATTATGGCTTCAAACTTGGGGGAAACCTTCTTATGTTATCCTTGAGTCATGTGGCATTGTTTCCTGCACACTTAAACACACAAGATCAAATACACAATGAATTTGTTATTCTCAAACCTATGAGATGCGTAAGACCATGCTCTAACACTATGGACTCGCAATTGTTGAGCACAGTAGTCAGTAGAGAGCAAAGTGTAAAGACTGTGTAGCACTGGGTGTGCACAGCAAAAGCGGAAGGGCCTTGAGAGCCTAGCTTCATTATACCGGCACAAGGGGAAGCCGTACCCGCGTCAGGCAGAGTTGATCCCGACGTTTTGAGCACGGGCAAAGCTAAACCGAACCCGTCCCTTAGCCATTCAGTGATGAGGTTGCTCCTCCATTTCACTGAGGGAATTTTGGGAAAGGAATCAGAAGGTATGACGGCCTTGACAGTAAAGCTCATAGTTTATCTAAGTTGAAAAAATACTTAGATCTGTGGTGTAACTCAAGGAGTACTGTGAAAGTGTCCATGAGAGCACGAAGCGTAAGGCTACGAGTGCCTACGTTGGTGATGATTGCAGATATACTTGTATATGCTGCTAACTCTTGCCTGCAAGGAAGGAGTACCACCGCCCCGAGATTGGGGTGTGGTCGTTATATATTTTGGTCAGCTAAAGCTGACTGGTTGGTTGTTTTCCCACATTGTTGTGGAATTGTTCGTACAGGTCCTAGCGAGACAAGTGGGAAATAGCGGGTTGGAACCCCAGCTGCTGCGATGCGCAGACCCTCGAAGGCCAAAGTGTTATGTTTACTGTTTTTCATGTGTTGCCGGCCTGCGTGCCGATGTTTGGAAGCCACCGTTGATGTAAACATTTCATATATAATTAACGTTATGTATATTCGTTCCTATTGAACAAGTGGACAAAGTGTGATCTGGTTTAACTTTAAATAATTCCTTCCGTTGTGTATTACTATGTGTTTGCTGAGATAGTTTTCTTTGAAACTATTTAACTGCTAACTATGTAACTCTCTTTACTGTTCATTTAATATGGCGTGGGGTCTCAACCAGACCTACTGTTATATTCTATACGATGGGGAGGGTGTTACATTTCTGCTTCTCTAGAGATGCACAATATTTGCCAAGGTCATCAATTTTCTTCCGGGCAGTTTCCTTCTCCATGATTATATAGTTCTTCAGGTCATTTCTCTGCTCCAGTTCCTGACTATTTTTTAGCTGCAACTCCTGGCTATTTTCTAGTACTAAGTCATCATCCTCATGCTCAATATCAAGTTGAAAGCCAAGCTTATGCTCCCACTTAACGCCAACCTTTTGAAAATTGTGATTCTTTAGATCCACAAATTACTCAATCATAGTCGCTGATTTTGTTATATTATGTGTTGTTTTGGGTTTCAATTCAATGTTAGATCACTTTACTTTTGACTATATCATTTTTTTGTTATGCATATGTATTGATGTTTTGTTTATATATTAAATTCTGGCCATGATGTATGGAAGTTTGATAATGTATATATGAAAGTTTGATGATATATATATGAAAGTTTGATGATATATGTAATTAGTTTGTTCATATATGAAAACAAGTTTCATGCTATATTGAAGTTTGTTAATATATGAAAGTTTGGTTATATGAGCTCGATATTGAGTATGCATCATATATATTTGATCATGTATGCTTTTTAATTATAGTGCAAGTTATTAAAAATTTGCGTGTGTTGCTTGGACCAAATAATACTGTTATTAATTATTTTTTCAATTTAGTATAATAAAAAATAAAATTAATTTAAAAATTTTTGTGTTATATAAAGTTACTATTAAAATAAAATTGATATCATATATTTTTAGGGCAATGCTATAAGCACATCAGTTTTGGCTATTCGCACACCAATTTCTATGAGTTATTACGCGCCTTTTGAAAATAAGCCTTGTACATGCATTTTTAGGAAAAGTGCTCAACACAAAATTGTAGATCTCGTCTAGATCTTCGTGTTGTGCACTTTTCCTAAAAATGCATGTACAAGGCATATTTTAAAAAATTCTCTATAGTTACGATTAGAGCGACAATACGCCTTATGCGTGTATTTTTACGAAGAGTGTTCAACACGAAAGTTGTAGATCTCGATTTCGTGTTGAACACTATTACTAAAAATGCAAGTACAAGACGTATTTTCAAAAGGCGTGTAATAACTCATAGAAATTGGTGTGCGAATAGCCAAAACTGATGTGCTTATAACATTGCCCAATTTTAATTGCTAATTGATTCAAAATAAATGATTCATCTTCAATTTATCAACGAAATAATGTATTATTAATATTTTTATTTCTAATATTCGACATTTATTGACATCAAAATCTGCAACAATTTTAATGCTAGCTAAACTTAGGATCAAAGTTATTTGATGGTGATTAACAACGAATTTTTTGTAGGTATTATACCTTGCTAAATTAAAAAGCAATATATTCCTAGTTAAAATTCTCTTGCAAAACAACGAGGAAAAATATTCTTGCTGAATTTAGCTAGGCTCGATTTAGAAATGAAAATATTTTGTTACTAAATCCCTTGCTAATATAAATTAGCAACAAATTTCATGATTTAGCAAGAGATTTTTTTCCTAGCTAATAAGGATTTTTCTTATAGTGTATTTCTATAAAACTAATTTGTGCAAGTTATAATTGAAGGCCCTTCGTGCAAAGGAGAACCTATTTGCTAGCTTTGTTGAAAATTGCGATGAATGCCGTGTTCGGTTGCAAAGCCTATTCAATTTAATTACTCAATTTACTTCCGAATTAATTTAAATAATACAAGCATCATATAAATTATATTTGTTGAGTCAATCAAGCACCACTTGCTTAGGATCGCATTAGCGAATGTCAATGCACTTCCACAGCCTATCCTGCGCCAATATTTAGTCCTAAAAGGATGGATCAGGATTCTCTCCATTTGGGACCTCAAATGAAGGTCCATTTCATGAACATTTTTTTTATACGGTTGTCGTTAATTACTCAATTTACTTCTCGTAGTGCGAGACTGTATTTTTCTACAACAAAAAATACAGTTGCAATAAATGTGTTTTCGAGAAAAAAATGGCAAAAATACACTTGCACTTTATAGTAGATTTTTTTTTTTGCAATTTTATTTTTACAATATTTATCCAAAATATATACGTATAAGTGCTTAAAATGATCATTAAAAAATACGAATAGATATTCTGAGTTTTAATTTCTAAAAAAATATACATTTTAGCATAAAAAATACAACCGTAAATGCAAATGGAGATATCCTATACCTGAAATGATGTTGCGCGCAGTATCACGGGAAAATCATTCGCGCGCTGTGCGGTCGTAACTGCTTGATCGGTGAAAATAAATCCCCCCCAACCGGAGCCTAGGTGTGTGAGTGTAATAGAGAGAGTACCCCCAACCGGAGCCTAGGTGTGTGAGTGTAATAGAGAGAGTACATATATTATAAAGTTGGTTTAAATATATCAATTTAAGTTGGTTTAAATATAGGGCATTTAAAATTAAGAACTCATTTTACTTGTACGGGCAAATGAGCTTTTATGGCATATACGAAGCAAGCAAAGAAAAGTCATGGCTTGCAGGACAAGCGTCTTTCGTCAAGCTGTGTAGTCACTCTCAACCACCTCACCCTAGTGGAGAAAATCAGAAAATAACCTACCTTAAACACTTCACCTTTATTTCCTCTCCTCGCAATTCACTCATCTATATAATTCCGTTCCTCTTCTTCCACAGCAACGGAGAACCCACACACCAGTCATGGAAGCGCCAAAACAAAACCCTGTCGACGACAACTCTTCCTCCTCCTCCTCCTCCTCCTCCTCCTCCTCTCTAAAGCTCTTCGGCTCCTGGGCCAGCTCCTACACTCACCGCGTCCAGCTCGCCCTCAAGCTCAAAAACCTCCCATTTGACTACGTGGAAGAAGATCTAGCTGACAAATCCCCGGCCCTCCTACTCCACAACCCAATCTACAAAAAAGTTCCCGTCCTCCTCGCAGCCGGCAGCCCCGTCCCTGAGTCCCTCATCATTCTCCAGTTTCTCGACGATTACTTCCCCGAAGCGACCCCGCAGCTCCTCCCCGCCGCTCCCCACGACCGCGCACTCGCCCGCTTCTGGGCGCATTTCGCCGACGACCGCCTCGGGCCTGCCGTCGCCGCCGTCTTCGCCTCCACCGGCGATGCCCAGCACGCCGCCGTCTGCCGCTTCCGCGAAGAGCTCCTACTAATCGAGACTGAGCTCCGCGAAGGCGCCTTCGCTGGCCGACGCTTCTTCTCCGGCGACCGCATCGGCTTCCTAGACATCATCCTCGGCTGCGGCTCCTATTGGCTTGCCGTCTTCGAGGAGGTCGCCAGCGTGAAGCTCTTCGAAGCCAGCGACTTCCCGAGGTTCAATGCCTGGCTCCGAGACTTTGAGGAGCAGGAGGAGGTGAAGGCCATCATCCCGCCTTTCGATAGGCTTCTCGGCTACGCCCACGGGCTAAGGCAGGTCCTGCTCGGCGTCGCCCTTAATGGCGGCGGCGGAGGCAACTCCGGCGAGGCGGAGAATGTTGGAGGAGTGGCTGATGAGTGAAGTTAGGTTTAGGCCATGCATGTGGGTACTGCAACCTGTAATAGGGCTCAATTATTTAAGCTTTCCTTTATTTCTGGTAGGGTACCAATCTATGAATTGAAGGGACATTTATATTAGTAGAATCTTTTCAGTACTTGATTGCACGTGGGAGTTTATATTAGCAAAAGGTAAATGTGGAACTACCACACAAGTGTTTAGTACTTATTAATTAACTTATTACTATTTAAATTACTTGCATTTTGGCTTTCATGTGCTTAGATGCACTGAAATTCTCTTGTGATCTTTGTTATGTTAGAATGGCGCTCGAAGCATTCGCGTGAGTGTCTAGTTTGGAACACTCTACTCGTTGCCCTTAGCATGGTATTTATAGGCAAATCCCAATTTCCCGGCGGGTGCGCGGATCCCTAACGAATCCTAACCGGCCGCTAAGCTTCTGTTAATCCGATAATTCAATATACCTCAATAATCTCCTCCTATATTATAAATATTGGGGTCACATCACAAATTACTTTAAACAAGAGTTAATAACGACAAAATATGAGTTTTTCAGAAACATAAATAAGAGTTTTAGAATACAGAATATCTAAACTCAAACACATGGATCTAAATAAGAAACAGTAAGCAAAGCTAGAAACAACTCAAAAATAGATAAATGAACAGTGATCTATGCAAACAATAGATTATCATCATCTGGGTCGAAATTAACTTTCTCTCCTTCAATCTCCATATGATCTGCAAACAGACATAATAAGAATGTCATGAGACAAATATCTATGAATTCTAACATTTGCTAATCAAGAGTAAAGATGATAGTTTCAGCAGTAAAAGAACATAATACTCTAACCAGGAAGAAAGAATCACAAATCAACATCTCTATCCATTTTACACAAAATTAGACTATTGATTTCATAGAATCAAACTATGTTCCTTTGATTATTAAGATTATTACTAAACGTTTCACAATTGTATTATATCATCAAGTTTGGAAGGATACAACAAACTGTGACCAATATATAATCAAGTTTGGAATGACATAAGTAACGATCATAATATCAGGACTCATATTAGCAACTTCAGTATTCTTTTTTTGAATGATACCCAAATCAACCTTTGAATTAAAAATAATTGCGTAAGTCATCAAGTTTGGAATGACTGTCAACTATTCATCTCTGGCTTTCATCAGGTAGCATCTGAAATACTTCTGTGTGCTTACTCTAGATGCTTGAATGTAAGCAGACTACGGTTCTAAAATTTACACATAAGCAGGATATTAAGTGTAACTTCCCCCAAACTGCTAGACCCCTAAGTTGGTTTTGTCATGACTAGGTCATGACAAAACCATAGGAAGAGCCATTTGACCTTGAGAGCTTAGGAAAGGAGGAGGAAACCACCTTGGTCTGCAATTAGCAATTCCCATTTACCAAGCTTAGGGTCAGACTTTAGGGCCTCAACTTGATCAATTGACCCCATCTTAGTACCCCTAACCCTTTAGAGGCTCCCTTAGGGCACCAAGGCCCCATTGGGGTCAACCTAAGAGATCAATTTGACCAAAGTCAACCTAAAACCCCAAATTGGTCAAAGTAGCCTATTTAGAGCCAATTAACCTTCACCTTGCCAAATTGATCACTCACCTAGGTCTAGAATGCTATGAGAGACCTAGTGGACCTAAAAGCCCCATCATGGGACCCCCAGGGGTGCAAATTGACCAAAATGCCATTTTTAGGTCAAAATGGCATTTCTTCACAAAGTACCCTAATTGACCATCACCATATTAAATTGACCTTACCCATAGGGTTATCATATCATAGGGGACCCAGTGGACCAAAAAGCCCCTTGACCAAGTCAACCCTAGGGCTCAATTTGACCAAAGTCAATTTAGCCTGTTTTTGGTCAAATCAGCTTAGGCTGGGTCAACCAAGACTCATATGACCAAATTGACCCCACCAATAGTTTCTAAACTTAATTTGGAACCCAATGGACCCAAAAGCCCCATCCTTGGGTCACCCCATTGGCCAATTTGACCAAAAGTCAAAATTGCCCAATTTAGGTCAAATCTCTCAAACCTAACCCAATCCCTTTGGGCTAACTCAATTGGATGGTCAACCAGCCCATGTAGACCATCATTAAACTCATGAGAGAGTGTAGAAACCGGCCATGGTGATTAGGAGTGAGAAAATGGGGGTTTCCCCATTTTTGAAGTGAGAGAAGGAGGCCATTCATGCCCACTAAGGAGTTCCACCCCGTGGCCTCCCTAATTGACTCACCCTTTCATCTCCTCTGATGATTTCAATGAGTTTCCAGTAGTTTTCAAGGGGGATTAAGGCAGGGGGAATGAATGGGGGCCGGCATTGGAGGAGTTCGAAGAGGCCATTAATGGCAATGGGGGTTAAAGCCACCATCACCCCCATTCGAACCCCCTATCACCTTCAGAAGCCAGAGAGGAGAGAAACCCCTAAGTTCCCTGAGGATTTCGTGTGTTGTAAGTAGGAATCGGCATGGCTTCACAACCGACCCAAGCTCCCATGGTGTACTCGAGGGCAAACCGCCGGCAAGCTCATCAACAGGTCCTATTCTCCTCCCTGAACCCTAAGGATTAGATCCCAATCGCCGGCGGCTCGATCCGTGGCCAATTGGCCGGGAATCGAGCCAGCCATGCCTCCCGTCGATCGGGTTGGGCTTCCTCTTCCAGACCATGACTCCGGCCACCTCCGGCCGAGCAAACACCGCTCATCGCCGGCCCCCACCTCAACGGAGGTGGTGGTGGCGTTGGTCGGCCGGGGCGGCGCTCAGGTGGCCGGGAAATCATCACTCAAGGCGGCCCAGGCGCGGTAGATCTCAGCCACAGGTTAATCGGGGACGATGGCTGTGAGCCGTCCGATTTGCCGCCAATTGCTATACGCAGCCACAAAATGATTTAAATCACATTATTTGATTATTTGTCACACTTATTGACAGATTTTGTGACCCGATTTTAAGGCCCTTAGAGGTCCTAATTCGAAAAATTTCCAGAGATAATATTTGTAGGCCTTGATGTCTACTTTCTAATGGCAGTGGAATCAGGCTATTTGGTTAAGTATGGGACCCATAGCACTCATTCTAGTGAGGCTGGTCAAAACTCAAACCAGACCTTTAAATTGGTATAGCTCTTAAATGGCAAATCTGATGAAGTTGATATTTTGGCTATGCATGCATGTGCCCTATATCTAGATTAGGTTTGAGTATCAGATTTTTAGGAGTTAATTTTCCTAAAGTTTTAGTAGAAATTTAATAATCTTTGCATAAATTATTTGGATGGCCAAATGACCTCCAATCTCCACCAAATTTTGGTGGGGTGTTATTAGGGCCATGATAAACCCCTGGCTAAAATTTCAACTCATTTGGGGTTCATTTAATTAGGTAGTCTTTGGGCCAAAGTTTTGCTCATTAAGGGGAAACTTGTGATTAAGGGCTAATTGGGATTTTTCATGGTCAAACCACCTCCAATTGGAGTGGGATTTTGGCCACTACCCTAATGTCACCCAAATCACCTCTAAGAGAGTTATGGGGTCATGGGGAGTTGGGATGCCCTAGGGCATGGAGATGGAGCACTTTGGGGTGCATTTAGCCAAGTAGAGATCTATTGGCCAAATGAATCCATAGGGGCTTGAGTCTTCTTGGGAAGGTCAGTGGGAATAATTTGAGACCCCATGAGGAAGATTGGTGAGCATTGGAGTTGATTTGCTCAAGGCCATAGGGTTGATCCCTATGGAGTGGAATTTGGGGTTGTGAAGGACATAGGAGTATATGTCCATGGAGAGAAGTGCAATAGCCCTCTCTGAGTTCTAAGAGTGTTATAATACCCTCACAAGAGGTTTGGGTGGATTTGGAAAAGTTTAGACCCTAACTCTAGGCTAAACCCTAATGGGGTGCAATTAGGGGCTAATGAAGGAAGAGGGGTCAAACCTTAATGGTTTGACTTGAAATTTTGGGGAGATGATCTTAGTGACCAGAGATTGCTACTGTGAGGAATTGGAGGGATTTGGAGTTGCCAATCCTAGGTAATAAACCCTTGGGTAGATTTGCAAATAATTAGGGTTTTGGATTTTAGGATGAATTAGCACTTAATGTTTAACCATCTTCTATCACAAACTTAGTTTAATGTTATTAATCCCTGGAAGATTCTGTTAGACCATGAGAAAACTTTTGAAGGTCCAAATTGTAATATTTCATATTGTTGGCAATTTTTGGGATGATTAATTTTAGGGTGCTAAATTTCTGTAATGAGATGGAACTTTGCTGGAAGCCTTTTTATACTAACTTGTACCCACTGCATTTTTCGCATAATTTATGGATTAATATTTTTGGTACCTCTAGTTCAATTTGGAATTAATTACAAATATATCCTCTATGGAAATTACAAATGTGCCCTTTGTGGAGCATAGTCAAACTTTGTAGGACTGAATATTTTGTTATGATGCACCTATGTATTAATTTGCATAAGGTTTAAAGATCATATGAGGGTACCTCCTTTGGAATTTATAGGAAATGAATGAGTTTTGGAATTTTTAAAAATAGTAAATCTTGTTGGTTTTTCCTACAAATTTATATCCACTGATTATTAGGTACCCTTGATTTATGTAAAAATTTGGGAAGGCATTGGAAGTCAGAAAAGTAACCTTGTAGTTCAAACCTTAGGATTTTGCCCTTTGGAAAAATTGTTTTAATTTTTAATATTGATGGAGAAATTATGAAACTCTGGGTTTGATCTTAAATATGTAGATTGGACCCCCAATAAATCCATTGAGTCACAGAACTGATTATTTGAGGTACCTCCCTTCATGAGCATCAAATCGTTAAGGGTGGTCTGCGTTTAGCAACTTTAGCAAATTTAGGATTAAGGGTCTAACTGGTGGTCCCTGATTTAGAGTTGTGAGGGTTGAGTGGTAATCTTGTAGTTATGAGAGGATTCCTGGAGTAGTTAGGGTCTGGTGAGCCCTGCAGTGGTGGGGTGCCACCCTTGGAATAAGTCGTCCCGGATTGACGAAAGATCGTCTTTTCCTGTTAGCGTCTTAGAGCACCTAGGTTTGAGATAAGTAAGTTATTATGGGGTTTTCTTATAGATTTCTGGCCGGTTTAGTCCGGTGATCTTTGTTTCTGAGGTGGTTATTGGTGACGGGCGGGTTAGCCCGGGGAGCTTGCAGCTCGGTGTTATTGGAAGATATGTTGCATGTGCATAAGGTGGTGGGTCCTTCGTGTTGGCGATCGTTGCACCGACGTTAACACTTGGGCTCGGCAAGTGTAGTATTTACACTTAGCCATAAAAGTCTGGCGGTCCAGTCAGTAAGAGTACGCAGGCGCTCTGCGGGTTTTGTGGAGGCGTACGATAGGTCTAGGTTAGGTAGTGCAAATACCAACCTAGAGGTGGGCGAGGCCCAACCCACCGCTTCCGTTTGCCACTACGGGAGTATCCTGGGAGTCTAGCTCGCTCCAAAAAGGGGGAACTAAAGGTCTATGCGCATAGAGTCGTAGTGTGCGAGTTGCACTTGCATGTACATAGCATAACAACATACTTTGCATGACGTAGCATAAACATAGCATTCAACCCCTGACACCTATCGTATAAATTGGTATGGGACTTTTTATACGATAGGCCTTGCTAAACGACCCCTTGGTCTATAGGTCTGTATGGGCATTCCTATAAATCAATGGTTACTTTTATAATGCTTACTTGTCTCTATTCTTACTGCTTACTGTTATTTATGCACTTTACCCTGCTGTTTCTATTTCATGTTTCATTTATGTATATATAACACCTGTATAGAGCAGAACTCACCTTGTCATCTGCTTTTGTATTACCCCCTTGTTTGTCCTCCGCTTCCTCCTCCCCATACGGTGCCTAGGAGCCTTGGGGGGAGGGGTGGGGAATTGGCTGAGTCATTTTGACTGACGGTCGGTGGACCTTATCATTTTAGGAGACCGCGGCGACGGGGCAGCACCAGAGGCCGGTGCAAATGGAGGCGGGGCAGTCTAGCTCAGGAGCTCAGATGACAGGATCCATGAGTGTTTGATTTAGTTGATTTGCTTCCGCGAGTGATCTATGTAGTGAGGCTTTTGATGTATCGGGCAGGAGCCCTTGTTATCTTGTTCTCTTTCTTTCAGTTATATTGTGTGGACAACTTTTGATAGTTTAATTAAATGTGATGTGGACTTGGTTGTTTATTCAGTTAAGCTTACTTTTCTTGTGATCGAATTGGCCGGCAGGATCGGCGTTTTGCAGTGGCGACCTCCCCGAGCGAAGGTGTCACCGCAAAACGGCGGTTCTGGGCCTAAGACCCGGTGGTTTTTGCAAAAAAAAAGGGGTCTTACATTAAGTCATACTAAATGAACCTTAATCTCATCTCCCCTAATGTTTTATGTGTTAGAACCTTACATAAGCCCTTGGTAAGGACATCTGCTACATTATCCTTCGATCTCACGTCCAATAAAGAGATGACCCCCTGACTGGTGAGATGGGTCAACAAAGCCTGGTTCATCCTTAGTTGTCTTCGCTTTCCATTGAACAATATATTTGTTGCAATGGTCTTTATGCCTTGATTGTCACAATATAGCAAAATAGAGTTCATTTTTAGACTCGTCATTGGAATGTCGATGATCAGATCTCATTTCCACTCAGCTTCTTCTCCTGCGTAAGCGAGAGCATAAAGTTCTGATTCCATAGAGGATAGTGCAATGCACGACTGCCTCTTTTACTTCCAAGCTACTGCTGCTCCTCCTAGGGTAAATACAAAACTGCTAGTGGATCTACTGTCAGCAATTTCTGAGCACCAGGAGGCGTCAGAATACCCCTCAAGCACAGGAGGATATCCACTGTAACATAAATCATACTTTTCAGTGTACTTTAAGTATCGCATGAGCCTTTCTAAGTCATTTCAGTGGTTCTTCCCAGGGTTACTCATAAATCTACTTAACATGCCGACCGTAAAGGCTATGCCAGGTCTAGTGCAGGTTGTAGCATACATGAGAAAACCTGTGAGTTTGGAGTAATCCAACTATCTAATAGATGAACCTTCATTCGGTTTCAGTCTATTGTTATAATCGTATAGAGTCTCACTACCTTTGTTATTAACGTAACCCCACTTCTCAAGTAGATTTCTAATGTAGTGACTCTGACTGAGGGTAATACCCTTGTCAGTGAAGGGCACTTCCATGCCTAGGATGGTTTTCACCACGCCTAAGTCAGTCATGCTAAATTGTGCCGTCAAGGCAGCTTTCACGTCTTTCACCTCAGACTGATCAGTGCCCAGAATTAGCATGTCATCAACATACAAGCATATAATTGCAACTTTATTTGAACTTGTACGAACGTACCGACATTTATCTGAAAAGCTGGATTAAAAACCCAAGGCTTTAACACAAGTGTCAAATTTTTCATGCCACAATTTAGGTGCTTTCTTCAATCCGTAGAGTGACTTAATCAACTTACAAACCTTATTTTCTAGACCTTCTACCACAAACCCTTCAGGCTGGTGCATGTAGATTCCTTCAGTCAGATCTCCATTAAGAAATGCAGTCTTGACGTCCATCTGATGTACTGTAAAATGTTCAATAGATGCTATAGCGAGAAGTATCCTAATTGTCGTATAGTGACAAGCAGGTGAGTATATATCAAAGTAGTCTATTCCACTCACTTGAGTGAAGCCTTTTGCAACTAGACGTGCTTTGTATTTGACAATACTCCCATCAGGATTAAGCTTCTTTTTCAGAACCCATTTGTTTCCAATGGTCTTAGCCCCTTTGGGTAAGTCAACCAATGTCTACGTGTTGTTTTGCATGAGAGAGTTTAACTCTTCATCTATGGCCTCTTTCCATAATAGAGAGTCTCGAGATCGCATTGCTTCCTTATAGGTGGATGGATCAGCTTCAATGAGGTAAGTCATGAAGTCTGTACCGAAGCTTTTAGGCATTTTCTCTCTACTAGATAGCCTTCCGGTATCTAAACCACTCGTGTCTACAGGCTCAGTGTCAGAGTTACGTTGGCTTGGCTCAGCTGGAGGCTCAAGACTAGTGACTGGCAGAACTGGAAGCGTCAGGTTCTTATCCATAAGGAACTTATCCTCAAAGAAGACAACGTCTCTAGATTCGATTACAGAGTTCGTTGAGAGATCTAGAAATCTGTCTGCAGCACTATCCTCTGCACATCCTAGATAGACACACATATTTGTCCTAGGTCCAATCTTAGCTCTTCTAAGGTCAGGTATCCTAACATAAGCGATACAGCCTCAGGTCTTAAGATTATCAAATCTAGGAGGTCTCTTAAACCAAAGCTCATAGGGTGTCTTAGTCAACTTGGCATGGTGAACTTTATTAAGATAGTGATTAGACGTGAGGGCAGCTTCACCCCAGTAGGCTACATGCATGCCAGCAGCCAACAACATGGAATTCAACATTTCTGTTAAGGTCCTATTCTTCCGCTCAGCAATACCGTTGGATTGGGGGGAATAAGGAGCAGTCATTTTAGGGATGATGCCATTGTTGGCAAGGAAATCTCTGAACTCCCCGGAGACGTATTCTCCTCCTCTATCACTCCTTAGCCATTTGATTTTCATGTCAAGTTGATTTTCAACCCTAGTTTTGAATATACGGAATTTTTCAAAAGCTTCATCTTTGGATTTAAGTAGATAAATGTGATTGAATCTAGAGTAGTCGTCGATAAAGGTTATCAGATACTTTCGACCTCCACGTGTGACAAAACTTTTGTAGTCACATATGTCGGAGTGTATTAACTCTAGCAATTGTGTGCTCCTAGAAACCTGACTAAAAGATGTTCTAGTGATCTTAGTTTGAGCACAGATTTCATATTTGTCAAATCTGGTTTTTGTGTCTAAAGGGATGTTGTGAGTTCTAGCTAGCATGAGTAATTTTCTATAATTGACGTGTCCTAGTCTTGCATGTAAAATCTTAGGATCGATCAAATTAGAACTAACCTAATTTACTACCTCATTTGCTAGACTCAACCTATACATTCCGTTGACGACATACATACAACCAAAGTAGTGCGAGTGAACCATCAGTGTTACTCGACCACCACTAATGTTAAATGACATACCCGCATCGCATAACAAACTAATTGAAATTAAATTAGCAGCTAATGATGGTATAAATTTAACATTTTTCAAAATAAGTGTTTTACCTGAGGAGAACGTCAAGGTAACATTGCCGACCTTCAGCACGTCAGTAACTCCTCCATCAGCAACAGTAACAGTCTCTCGGACTGCAGTGACATCCTCCAGAAGCACAGTGTTGTTAAAGACGTGATATGTAGCACCTGAGTCTAGCCACCACTCGGTACTGGCCTGTCCATTACCGACCTTGGCAACAAAGTCGGTAGGCGCAGCCTGATGAACCATATTGGCCCTGTTATCAGGCTTTGGTGTGCTAGTATCACCTCTCTTTGGTTGCTTACACTCGGAAGCGCAGTGACCCCACTTGTTACAATTGTAGCACTTGCCTTTGAATTTCTTCACCTTCTTGCTCGTATCCACAACTGCGGGTGCACTAGGTAACGGTCTAGTCTTGCCAGGCATAAACTTCCGCTTAGGATGCGTGACCATGTTGGCAGCAGAAGATTGCTTGCTAATGGTCTCCCTAGCGTGTCCAGTCCTGTTCTCATCCTCAATTCAGATGAAGCGCTTGAGGTCTTTAAGACTGACCTGCGTTTTCTTCTGATACATCTCCGTTTTAAAAGGAGTACCACACCGACAGGAGCTTCAATATAATGGCTCCTGCAACAAATCCATCTGGCAGTGGGATATTCTCATTGTTCAGCTTGTCCACCAGATTCTCAAAATCGGTGATCTGTGGAAGGATTTTCCTGTCCTCAATGAAGGTGTAAGCCATAAACTTATCCACGAGGTGCGTCTTGGACATATTTTCCTCTTTCTTGAACTGCTCCTCCAGAGCATCCTGGATTTCTTTGGCGGTCTTCAGTTTGCTGTACGTCTCAGCAAGCCTATTGGAGAGGCAGTTCAACAGGTAGCCGCGGCAGAAATCTTCATCTTCAATCCACTGGGCTTCGCCATCTATCCCAAGAACCTCAGCACATACAGACTGAATGGTGTAGAGCACGTTCATGTACTTCATGCAAAACTGAGTGTTCCGCTTCCAAGCACAGAACTCAGAATTGGAGAATTTCTCCAATTTGATCATCAGAACAGGAGTAGTCCCTTTCGACATTGTGTGTCTCTTGCCAAAACTTGAATTCCACTAGCAAACTAATTACGAGCAGAAAACTAGAAAGAGAGCACCTGAAATGCGTGGAGGCGAGGAAGCTTCGGATCCAATCCAGAACTTGTTGTGCTCTTCTTCTCTGGCCGAACAAAATCGACGCAAACAATGGCGACAATGAACAACCGAGTGCAAAACTTGATCACCAGGAGAAGAGGGCGCTGTCGGAAATTCTGATATTAAAGCTCAGTTGCTGTCGGAAATCTGATACCAGTAACGGCAGCGGCAGCGACGAAAAGGAACAGATACAACGAGGAGCAGATCTGGAGAGGAGGAAGACGGCGGCTGGGAGGCACTGCACTTCATTGCACTAGAGACATCGTCGGCTACAACACTACACTGCACTGGAGCAACGACTAGAGCGGCACTGCTGTGACAGCAGTAGCGGCGTTGGACTCAGAAAACGCCTACGAGATGGCTGCTGCTTCTCCTTCCTAACGGGAAACTTGCGATTGGGGAGAACAACAGTGAGCAGTTACAGGAATTTCCTTCTTCACAGCAACGACGACCAGCAATTGAGGGCTGGACGACTTCGATCTTCTTCGACCACAGCCCGCGATCTCCAATCTCAACCCTAAAATCGATCGATTCAATTGGCAGCGATGAAGAATCGCCCGAGGGAGAGAGCGGTTACAGGAGAAAATCACACGGGAATGAGTGAAACCTTCGAGAATATTAGAATGGCGCTCGAAGCATCCGCGTGAGTGTCTAGTTTGGAACACTCTACTCGTTGCCCCTAGCAGGGTATTTATAGGCAAACCCTAATTCCTCGGTGGGTGCGCGGATCCCTAACGGATCCTAACCGATCGCTAAGCATCCGTTAGCCCGATAATTTAATATACCTCAACATGTTATTGATGAAGTTCTCCTAAATTAATTCCAGATTAATCGGTCGGGACCTTAACCGCAACCCCCAAATTGGCTGAGGAGGCCAAGCAAAAAGCCACAGGCGAACCCAGGTTAAGACACGATCGGACATGTGCCCAACCGTGTTTTTCGCAAAATCCCGCAAGGCGCTCGCTAGGGCAAGACTCGGCAGACGGGCGACAGTGGCAATTTCGTGATTTTGACGGTTCGACGACGCTCGCCTGCACGCTGCTCGACTGGATCCTCCGCTGCTAGCTTCTGCACTGGTAGCTCCTCCTCCTTCTCTTCTTCTTCATCATCTTCTTCTTCTTCTTCTTCTTCTTTTTCTTCTTCCTCTGTTCTTCCTGTCCCCCCCCCCCCTCCTCCTCCTCCTCCTCCTCTTTTTTCTTCTTTTGTTCTTCTGTTTTCCCATCCTCCCCCTCCTCCTCCTCCTCCTCTGGCGAGTAGGAGAAACACTTTTATGGGCTCTTCTATTTTCCCCTCCTCCTCCAGTCCTCCTCCTTCCTGTGCCAGGTAAACCTCCCGGCTCTTCCTGTTCTGTTCTCCATCCAAAATGTTTTATGTTGCACAGATTTAATCAAGCATTGCAATAGGGGAAAAAATCCTTATTGACCATAACTCAAATTGAAAGAACAGAGGTTGAAATGCTAAAAAAAATTTCATCAAGTAAATAAGCAGGTGTACTTTGCATATTTTGATTTATTTTAGCTATGCTCTAATTGTATTTGATATGCTATTAAAATAATTTCTGCTTTTGTTTTCTGCTATGTTAGAATTTCTAGCATTTTGACCTAATTTTCCTAATTTATGATCTAGTTTCCTTCTTGTCAATTTGGGAATTTGTGATTTCTTGTTGTCTTTCACTGTTTTTTAGTTCAATTGATCAAATTTGATTGTTGAGTTACATATCCCTTTACATATATCCCATATATCCCTTGACATTTTTAATGGAAAAATTATCATTTTAATTAGTGCCCGGGCTATGAAAAAATCCTGTAACTGCTGTTTAACCTGTTGTTATTGACGGAGAACTCTCAGAGGTCTCCTTCGGAGGTTGGAGTCCTCCTTCGATTCTCAAGTTCTCCTTCAAGAGCAACTTAGAGATCTCCTTCAGAGTACTAGCTTCTTAAACGCCTTCTCAAGCGTCTTCTCAAGTGTCATCTCAAGTGTCATCTCCAGAGTCTGCTCTCGAAGCTGCTCCTGCGAGCGCCAAGGAAGACTGAACAAAGTTTACTTTCAAGTACTTGTAAGTGGAGCGGTGGTCTGTCAACCTCCCGAAATTCCGAACACTTGTAACCTCAAGAAAATTAGTGGATTTGGTCGGTACCGAACCGGCTCTGTGATTTTTTCCCTTTCTGGGGTTTTCCATGTAAAAAAGTCTTGATGTCTCCGTTGTTGGTTCTCTCTTAACTGTTTGTGCGCTTGGCTCTATTTTGGGCGGTTGGATTCTCAAGAACGGGAGAGCGCTAAGTGACTCGCAATAGTTTGACGTCGTCTGTGACAAGGGTGTTCCCCAAAGCTCTAAAGAATTTTGAAGAGAGTGCTTGTCCTGCTCAAGCACTCCCGACTAACAACGGTGGAAAGGAGACCTCCACTGTGACTTATGGGGCTCTAGAAGAGCGTACTGATCTGTCCCCGACCAGCTCACCTGTAAGCAATGCTTCACATCTCAAGGGAGCCGCTGGCGCACTAGTAACCTATGTCGAGGAACGTGTGCGCCTGATGGAGGAGCACCAAGTTGAGGTACTCACCCTCCTGCGAGACTTGGGAGCCGCTAATCCTCCTAACCCCATCACCGCCCAAGGAGAACAATCACCGCTCCCCCGAGTCACATCTTGTCAGGAGATGTTGCCCATCATGACAATCCCTCTTAGGACGAACTATCTGATATCGTCAGTTTTATGACGCCGCCGACTACCAGAACTGCAGAGGTGCATCCAACTCAATCCTCACCTGGTAAAGGAGATACCAACTACCACAAAGAGTTTTAAAAAATATTAAAAAAGTTGCGGATTTATGATTTTTTCCTAAGGTGTCAAAACAGTTATTTTTCAAATACTTGTGTTTTTCAAAATCATGAAAACTAAGAAAGATAAAATATACAAACACAAGAAAGACATGTTCGAACAAACCAAATATGCATAATTTAAATGATCATATTTTTAAATAATGATCATGTAGTAAGTAAGATATGTGTATGCTTAAGATTAAAACTACCCCAACTATACGTCAACACACTAGGCCTGTACTAAATGTCGGATGTGCATGGGGAGCTGCACACATGCCGTAGGTAAGGATGTTAGTCCCATATGCACAAAAAAGAGGTCACTCAACCTAGCACTCTTTCCCCCTAGTGCCTCGCAAGGCCGCACAAGAACCCTCCCCGATTAAGGACAAGACATGACTTAGAAGTTAGGTCTTCTAATGCATACAAACCTACATCCATGTTATTGTGAGACAGGTAATCATAATGAATAATCATAGTAAATATGATAAAGTTTAATATATACAATTGATTAAGTGATAATGTTGCATGTATAGAATTTTAATCTAATTTTTCATAGACCTAGAATAAAGTGTTTACGCCTTTTTAATTTATTTCTAATAAGTATCAAGTTGATTCTAAGGTCTAAATAAAAATGAGATACATGCAAACACAATATATACATAATGCATTCATACACAACAATTTTGAAGCCAATAAGATCATTTCTGATTATATTCATGATAAGAATTCTATATGATGATTTGAAATGACTATAAACATACTAGAAATAAACTATCATTTTGTTCATCACATGATGATTTTTTTATATTCATCTTTTTTAATTAATTATAGTGAAAGCTTTCTAGGTGAATATTAAATATGAATATATTTTTGATGATTTATGAATTATTTTGAAAAAATTCTCTTTGATTTTTATTTTGAAAAAAATGATCCAAAATATATCGAAATTTTCTGAAAGGAGAAAATAACAATAAATAAAGCACTAGAATAATTTTCAGTAAATATAATTTAGAGAAAATCAAATTTTTTTAAGAAATTATAGCTACCGCTGGCGGTAAGGGATAGCGCAGGTCGGCAGCAGACAAAGACTTGGTTTTTTATGTAAAACGCATGGTTTGTGAATATTTGATTCGGATTCTTGATTATGATTTTTCATTATAGGGGTTATCACATGCAACAAAGAAATTAGAAAAATAATCAAAAAGTTGTGCATTTTAAATTTTAGTCTAAGACCCATAATAGACAATTTAAATCCAATTTTTTAAGTAATAAATTGGTGCACATGATTTAATTAATCATGATGATAATGCTTTGAGAATTTAACACTCAATTTTTAATGTCATTATGAGAGAGACTTAACTAGCATAGACAGTTGATTTCATTAGTATAGATGCTAGAATAATGAGATAAATTGATCACTTGTAATGATATGAGTTTTAATTAAATTTATCCAATTTGATTTATTAAACATTAAGCTTATGCAATGTGAGTGAGTCATATGACATCATATATCTAATGTGACCGAAAATGGTGGCTCAACAAAAGACAACAAAACAAATATGCACAAAAAAACAAAAAGGGGAAAAGTTGTTTTTATCTTTATTTTTAAGCATCTTGTGATGAAGAACATCGTGTATTTCATTTCGATTTATTTTTACTTCACGAATTTATTGGATAGTAGTGAATAAGAGTTTTGGGTATCCAAATGGGACCAAGTGTGACAGTTCCTTTAGGTACATAATTTTATTTCAAAGAAAATCAATCTCACCTAGAGGGGGGGGGGGGGGGGGGGGGGGGGGGAGGGAGGAGTGAATAGGAGTTTTAGGTATCCAAATGAGACCAAGCTTGACATGATTTTATTTCAACGAAAGTCAATTACAATTTTGTGATATCCATGACGCCGGAGATCGAAAGCGATGAATAACACGACCTTGGGTTTTCTATACCGTGCCTACCCACTCGAGGACCGGTTGGCTCTCTCCTTTCTCCCCTAGAAGGTCTTCGAGCCCTCCCTAGACCTCCCAGCTCTAGACACACCTTGTTATTTTACTTTGGGTCACCTAGATCACACCTTGAGGTGGGAGGGAGGAGGTGAATAGTGTGATTGGTGCTTTTTGATCCTTTTTCAATGTTTCAGCAAGATGATAAAAAATGCAAGCACATAAAACACACAATGATTTATAGATGTTCCCCAAGAATGCTTTGGGTAGTCCTCTCTCCACACCACATATCTAGCAATATGCTTGGCTAGGTAAACTCCTCCAAATCTCAGTCTTCTTCTCCATGACTCACTCAGGCCACCAAGACCCTACCTCAATCTCTACAACAAGAGATCTACACTCAGATCTTTTCCAAGATCCTACACTAAGATTCCCAAAGGAATCCTATAGCAAACTCAAATTCTCACAAGAAACCTACCACTCAGAAGCAAAAGATCCTACAGATTAGGCTCAGAGTGCCCAACAACTCAGGCTTACACCACATCCCTATAACTCATGTTAGTTTATAAGGTTTGTAGTCAAAATCACCTAGAGGGGGGGGGGGGGGTGAATAGGTTTCTTTAAATTTTCCTCTAAGTACTCTAGCTTATTTCTGGTCTAGTTTAAGCAAATCAATAAACACAGAAAGCACACAAGTATTTATAGTGGTTCCCCAAAGACAATGTGTCTATGGGTAGTCCACTTACCCCCTTCACCCTTCTAACAGTGTGTTAGATAGGCCCAACTCCTCCAACTCAGCTCCAAGAGCTTACAACTCAGATTCCTCAGGATCTCTCAGGTTTTCCCAACCCTACCTAAGGCTAAGCAGCCCTATAACTTAGATCAGCTCCTGATCCTACAACTCAGACCTCAGCAGGTCCTACAACTCAGACCACAACAGGCCCTACCTCAGGCTAAATAGCCCTACCTCAGATCAGCTCCTGATCCTACAGCTCAGACCTCAGCAGGTCCTACAACTCAGAGAATTCCTCCTCCTACAGCTCAGGCTATGAAGCCCAACAACTCAGATCAATAGATCCTACACTCAGGCCTTCATCCCTATAACTCAGAACCCTCAGGTTCCTACAATCTCAGACCAAAAGGTCTTACAACTCAGGCAAAATGCCCTACAGAAAAGTGAGTATTAAACTTACTACAGATGACAGCAAGTCCCATGTAGTTCCTGCACATCTTGTGCTTCCTGTAGCTGGTGATGTTGATGTCAACTACTAACTAATCTTCTCCTTCAGATGAAGGTTGGAAGATCTCCCTGCTCCTTCTTGCAAAGGAGTTAACTTTTTCTCCCTTCTTCTTCTTGCTTGTTCAGTGAGCAGCAGGAGAGAAGACAAGAGCTTCAACCGTCAATGAAACAGTTGATTTCTTTTTGCACGCGATGAAGAGGGTCAAATGTGCCCTAACTCTTCCTTTTATACATCTCTGATCTTCAACGGCTCTTAGCTGTCCTTCTGAGAAGTATGGGAGAAACTTGTGGACCCCACACAGCTTTTCTGCAACTTGCGCCACGGGCAGAACACGCAATTGCGTTTGACGAACATGTTGTACTGTGTTCGACGAACTTGCCAAACTCTGCGGCCGACGAACTTGCCAAACTCTGCGTTCGACGAACTTGCCAAACTCTGCGTTCGACGAACTTGCCAAACTCTGCATTCGACGAACTTGCCGAACTCTGCGTTCGACGAACTTGCCAAACTCTGCGTTCGATGAACTTGCCTTGTCTCTACGTTCGACGATCTGCACTGTCTCTGCGTTCGACGATCTTGCCCAAGTCTCAGTTGATTCTTCTATCTCGTCTCAGCGGTCGACGAACTGAGTTCTGCGTTCGACGAACACGCCCTTTGTGTCTTCTCAGCGGCTCCTTCTTTGGTCTCGTCTCAGCGGTCGACGAACTGAGTTCTGCATTCGATGAACGACACTTTGCGCTCGATGAACATGCCTTTCTTTCCAATCTGCACGCCGCACCTTTCCCGTCTCATCGGATCCGCTGAGACAGTGACCTCGTCTCGGCGGTTTTGACCCTTCGTCTCAGCGGTTCTGCTGAGACAAATCTTCATCTCCTTGTAGATGATTTCTCCACATCTAAGGGCATGTTTGACCCTTTATTTTGAGTCACCTGTACCTGCATATACTACACAAGTATAGCTTTATCAAATACAATATGTCCTTAGTAATGAGAGTGATGCCTCTTCAAGTCAAGGTAATATTGAGGGAAATATTCCCAACAATCTCCCCCTATTTGAAGAAGGCAGAACATTCCCAATGCTAAGGTACATGACCAACAAAAACATATCACAATAATGATTTATATAGTATGAGCCCTAACACCCTAAGCATTGGCCATATCTAGCATTGGCCTATCCTAAACATTGGCCCAATCTCCCCCTTTCTGGTTTCTTCAACAATTTAACCTTCTATGGATTGGGAGGCAGCATCTATAGATCCCTTTGGATCAATTTATAGGTCAACCAATACACTCTTAGCATTTGCCATCTCCCCCTCAACCTGAGCAGGGAATTTGCCCCCCCCCCTCAATTAGAGAGCTATTTTCTGTAATAGCTGATCTTGTTTAATTTGAACTACCCATTCTAGCACCTGAATACTGAAGGTAGAAATACAGAGTACATATACCAACAGTAACAAACACAATATTATTTCCAGAATATGAAATATCATTTCAATTGGATGTACAGTACAGATATTTCAAATAGTTCAACTTATGATTTTACATTAAATAATTTAAAGAGCATCTCAAGGCAGGGTCTTCTTAGATGGTCCCTGTGAAAAGCTTTCTCCATCTTTAGACTTTCTTTTCCTAGATTCAGCAGCAGCCTTGATCTTCTCCTTTACTTTGAAGTACAGAAATGGCTTGGGAAGATATCTTGTGGGAATCCTTATAGGAGTTTCCCTTCTTACCATGTTTTCTTTGAGAATCCTTTCCCTTAGAGATTCCCTCTCATGGTGCTTGATCCATTCAGCAGATGAATAGACATGGTCAATGTCCTTGAGTTGATTGCCATGGCTGACCCAGGTGTTGACAACAATTGTGTCCAACTCCAGATTGTCATCCTCATGGAGTGGATCCTCTAATCTTTCCATCCTCTTCTGGGCCATATACTCTTCAGCAGTTGATGGCGCAAATCTCACACACCGCTATAGGCTGTAGCTCGACTGCGACACGAAACGGCAGTGTACCGATCGTTCAAGTAATATAAAATGGGAATGAATCCCCAAGTATCGATCTCTTGAGGAACACAGTAAGGTGGAGTTAACGTTCGAGGAGGACTTGAGATTGAAGTCCTAAACGTCGGATGGAATGCGGGGGAGTTGGGTTGGCTTTTGGAAAATAAAATAAAAGCTATCAACTACTCCTATGCAATGCCGCTATGCAAAGCTTCGCTTGGCGGGATGGAGACTAGGCAGGCCTTGAGCGCGCTGCGTCGCAAGGGCGGATGGACGAGAAGGCAAGCGGAATTGAACAATGCAGGCCTTGAGCGCGCTGCTTCGTAAGGCGGGATGGAATACGGGCCGCGATGCCACGCTTCGGTAGGCGGATGGACGAGTAGGCTAATGGATCGAACTATGCAGGCCTTGAGCGCGCTGCTTCGTTAGGCGGGATGGAATACACGGGCCGCTATGCCACGCTTCGGTAGGCGGGTGGACGAGTAGGCTAACGGATTGAGGGTCGCAAGCACCTCTTCGACAAGCACGCCACTAGCAATTGCTAGTGCGGCACCGGACACGATAGTGGGATGGAAAATGGATGGTGGCGCTCCTCAAGTACACAAATAACAAATATTTCACAATCACATGAAATATATGGAAATACAAACTAGTTCAAGTGCAACTTCATCAAAATATACAAGATCTAGCTATTACAACAATCAATAAAAGGAGAACAAGGCAAGAAATCGACCGAATCCGAAGGCTCGTTGAAGATTCACGGTTGGAATCGCCGGGTTGTCAATCCGCGTCCAAGCTCGGTCCACAACTACGTCCGGGGTAGAGAGAGCTGTCACTACTCTCCAATGGACCCGTCTTCTTCGTGTCACGATCCGGTAGAGGTTGCAAACTTCCTCTTGCTCGATGGCGATGGCGGCTAGATCACTCTTTGAAGCTCTTGGATGAAGGAGGAGGCCGAGAGGAGACTCCGGCTCAAGATTGGCGTGAAGAGCAAGCCCGGAGCACCTCTATATGGTGGGCGACGGTGGAGGGGCGAGGTTGGACGAACTGGAGCAGAAAACGGCGGAATACGGCGGGGGTTTTGACCTAAATCGCGAGCAGGGAATTTATAGGCGCTGGAATTAAACAGTGCGCACGGTCAGTGGCGCACGACCAGTGGTCGTGCGCACTAGCATTCGGTGATCGTGCGCTCTGCCTGGACGGAACCTGCAAAGACAGAAATTATGAAATAACATGTTCGCACGACCAGTGGCGCACGACCAGTGGTCGTGCGCACTGGAGTTGATGGTCGTGCGCAATACACCAAACAGAACTCGTGAAAAAGGGGTCAAGTGCACACGATCAGTGGCGCACGACCAGTGGTCGTGCGCAATAGAACCGGTGATTGTGCGCAGTGTTCCTGTGCAGAATTGCACCGGGAACACTCGCACGACTCCTATTCCAGGCACAACCACAAATCTAGCCACTGAAAGTGGCACTTGACAGCACATGAATACTACTAATGATAATAAGCACGAAAATCACACCAAAGTGGGCCTAGATGTGCACCTAGCATGGATTGATCAATATGAACTATAACAGGGCTAAAGTGCGGTGAAATGACTAAATAAATGTCCCAGATGAGTCCATAAAAGTGTATATGATCAGGACTCATCACACCCCCAGACTTACCTGTTTGCGCGTCCCGAGCAAACAAATTCTAAGCGAACTGGGAAAGAAAAGTAGATGGCTTAAAACTACAATACAGAGTACCATGCGAAGTCGCATGCTCATGTGCATAAGAAAAATAGTAGAAAAGATTTCTGATTATATAAACAGCCTATATATTTCTAAAAGAGTAAAAGCATATTACAGCTACTCAAAATGGTGAACTATGGTGAATCGTTCGGTCATGCATACAGAGAAAGTAAACTAAACGCTGAGACGAGCATTGCTCAAGATCGGGATGCGGGAAAAACTCCACTGAAATCCATCAGTGTCGATGACCATAAGCTTGCCCGGTCACATTCTCTCCACGGCACTGGTTTGACTCAAATGCGTGAATCAATAGGACTTTAGGTTTTAAAATGGGGCTTGGGTTTAGGTGAGGATAAACAAAGATAAAAACGACGGCTCAAGCACTAAACCCAAATAAGCTCATGCAGAAATTATTCTCGCTCACCACACAAACTCGCGGGTACATCACACCCCCAGACTTGGACTTAACAACATGGGTGTGTGCACCGCCTACTCCCAAACATATATTTTTTTTTACACAGATTTTTCATTAAAGCTCATCTTTTTCTTTTCTTTTCACTTCTCTTCTTTTTCTCATTTTCTTTTCTTTTCTTTTCAAAACATTTTCAGCAAATTTATCAAAGATGCACATCCACATTTTCACAAAAGTATCACAACATCAACAACCCAACTCATGAAAATAATAAACAGCTAAAGCTCAGATTTGGGTGTGCGACTAGGATTGGCTTTTGGGCTTTGGTGAAATAAAAGTGGGGCTGAATCAAAGAACGGGTAGGCACAACTGGGCTAGCGAGGATATAGCGGTAGGGATAGGCACAAAGGCTCAACCGGGCCAAAATGATGGCCTATATCACATTCACACAATTGACTAACCGTATACCCATGCTTCAAGAATCGCTTGGGGCAAGTTCTAGCCACCGAGAAAGATTCTCCTTTCTCCCGACTCAAGCAATACGAATCTAGCGATCGTTTACACACATCCCTATGCTACCGTTTGATTCCACCGAATTCACCATTTGAGTAGAGTAAACAACATTTACACTAATAAGAAAAATATAAAACCATAATATAAAGAGAAGTCTAATCTACACAAATTTTTATGCAACCGAGCACTCGACTAGGAGCACTACTAGAGTCAACATTTTACTCTGCTACATAATCCTAAGCCATCACCTAGATTTTCCCAAATAAGCAGAAGAATTAAATTCACTACAGAGCACGCATACAGACGAGTACGCGCTCAAGTGGGTGCTGTGGTGTGCAATGAAAATAAACAAAACATTTTAAAAGAAATCTTCTAGTATGCAGTGCAATAGTGCACGTGAGCGGGTAAACAAAACTACTCTCCCCCAGACTTAAACTAAACAATCCACAGAATACATGACATGAACATCAGGAAAGGCTAGGGAAAGAGAGTACCCAGTGCTCAGAAATGAGCACACCAGAAGATTGGCGTTTAAACCCAGACTAAGCTGCAGCATCCGCCATCCAGAGAAGATACCTGCAGGGATCAGCTCCGCAAAAACAAAAGAAACAGGAAAAGATAAACTACAATAAACTATAGCTAACTAAACAGGATGGATTAAAATAAAATGCATGAAAAGTAAGATAACTACTGGGGTTATTGTCATCCCAGCACGACTTATTCAGATTTTGTACAGTTCTAGCTTATAGGCCTATGAAAAGAAAAGTGCACAGGTAACTGTTCTAATATGCGCATCGGTAGCGGATACCGATACGGAGACAGAGCAGTCACCCCTCTACCTAAATATAGATACCTGCTCCTCACAGGTAGAGGGTAGAGAATGTAAGAAAAGGAGGAGGCCTGGTCCTCACTCATCTCACAAAACACATCCTTGCCTAGCAAGGTATCGTCAACAGGGAGGCAGCAGGAGGAAAAGGCAATGAGTGGAGCTTCCTCAACGGAGGAGGGGTCAACCTCCTCACATGTGAGGATACACTCATCATTGACTTGAGCACCATGCTCCAAGTCCTCCTGATGTACCTGTGAAGACTCAACCTGCACAGGCTCAGATGAAGAAGGGGGGTCAGGAAATAAAAGAGAAGAATGACATAAATAATCAAAAATCGGGGGAGTGGTCCCGGTCTCACTCCCAGCAGGATCCAAATATAGATCACTGTCAGTATCATATGAGTCGTAACGAGGAGAACCCAAGAGCTCGGGGTCCTTGGTGGTGAGCCGGATGTCCCCATCCAATAAGAAGGTAAATACATCCTCCTCGGAAAGAGAATCCTCCTCATCCCACCGCGGTGCGTCATCGTGTTCAAAGGTATCACACTCCCCATCAGAGAGAATGAAATCCTCGTCCCACCTTGGCGCAACCTCAGGCGCCGAATAAACCACCCGCACGACATCATCAGCCGACTCACTAAAGATAGAAGTAGATGAATTTTGCAAGGAATGCGGAGGAACCGGACTGCTCTCATGATCAGAAAATAAATGAGCAGTCGCCTCCGCGAAAATATCCACAGACGCCTCCCCGCAGGAAGAACCAGAATCTGCACACCATACTGGTGCATCCATGAGTTCCCAATCCTGTCCCTGTTGACCATCGAATGAGTGCACATCATCACTCAAGGGAAGCTCATAAAAGGGGATTGAGGGACCCATGAAAGAGTTGTACGCGGCGAGAGATTCCTCAGTAATCTCCAAGGGCAAAGATCGAGCATGATGTGCGATGTCAGTGCAGGGGCCAGGCAACACTCTGGTGGGCCTGTCCGCAGTAGTCTCCCGTAAACGGGGGGATGCTACGTACACGTCCTCAGAGGGGGAAGGATCGCACAGACGAGGGCAATCCTTCAACACATGGCCTATACCTTGACATACCAAACACCTAATACAATGCTCAGCGTTTAAAGCAGTCATGGCGTCGATGTATCGACGCAAAGTGTCAGAAAGATGACACTCGGCTTCAGAATACATCACAAAAGTATGTGGATAACAGAAAATAAAGATTCTTTGCAAAATAATACTACACACACAAGATAAATCTGAAAATCCTGCTTTAGAAAAGTTAAAAACTAGAGGAAACAACAGAGCAAAGAAAATTAAGAGGCTAAATTTTTTTTTTTTTTTAAGACAAAAACAAAGTTAAAAAAAATGGATATACAAGCGAAAAAGAACTACAATCTCTCGTCTACCTCTCAAGAAAAACTCACACGACCGTGTTCCCCGGCAACGGCGCCAAAAACTTGATGGCGCAAATCTCACACACCGCTATAGGCGGTAGCTCGACTGCGACACGAAACGGCAGTGTACCGATCGTTCAAGTAATATAAAATGGGAATGAATCCCCAAGTATCGATCTCTTGAGGAACACAGTAAGGTGGAGTTAACGTTCGAGGAGGACTTGAGATTGAAGTCCTAAACGTCGGATGGAATGCGGGGGAGTTGGGTTGGCTTTTGGAAAATAAAATAAAAGCTATCAACTACTCCTATGCAATGCCGCTATGCAAAGCTTCGCTTGGCGGGATGGAGACTAGGCAGGCCTTGAGCGCGCTGCGTCGCAAGGGCGGATGGACGAGAAGGCAAGCGGAATTGAACAATGCAGGCCTTGAGCGCGCTGCTTCGTAAGGCGGGATGGAATACGGGCCGCGATGCCACGCTTCGGTAGGCGGATGGACGAGTAGGCTAATGGATCGAACTATGCAGGCCTTGAGCGCGCTGCTTCGTTAGGCGGGATGGAATACATGGGCCGCTATGCCACGCTTCGGTAGGCGGGTGGACGAGTAGGCTAACGGATTGAGGGTCGCAAGCACCTCTTCGACAAGCACGCCACTAGCAATTGCTAGTGCGGCACCGGACACGATAGTGGGATGGAAAATGGATGGTGGCGCTCCTCAAGCACACAAATAACAAATATTTCACAATCACATGAAATATATGGAAATACAAACTAGTTCAAGTGCAACTTCATCAAAATATACAAGATCTAGCTATTACAACAATCAATAAAAGGAGAACAAGGCAAGAAATCGACCGAATCCGAAGGCTCGTTGAAGATTCACGGTTGGAATCGCCGGGTTGTCAATCCGCGTCCAAGCTCGGTCCACAACTACGTCCGGGGTAGAGAGAGCTGTCACTACTCTCCAATGGACCCGTCTTCTTCGTGTCACGATCCGGTAGAGGTTGCAAACTTCCTCTTGCTCGATGGCGATGGCGGCTAGATCACTCTTTGAAGCTCTTGGATGAAGGAGGAGGCCGAGAGGAGACTCCGGCTCAAGATTGGCGTGAAGAGCAAGCCCGGAGCACCTCTATATGGTGGGCGACGGTGGAGGGGCGAGGTCGGACGAACTGGAGCAGAAAATGGCGGAATACGGCGGGGGTTTTGACCTAAATCGCGAACAGGGAATTTATAGGCGCTGGAATTAAACAGTGCGCACGGTCAGTGGCGCACGACCAGTGGTCGTGCGCACTAGCATTCGGTGATCGTGCGCTCTGCCTGGACGGAACCTGCAAAGACAGAAATTATGAAATAACATGTTCGCACGACCAGTGGCGCACGACCAGTGGTCGTGCGCACTGGAGTTGATGGTCGTGCGCAATACACCAAACAGAACTCGTGAAAAAGGGGTCAAGTGCACACGATCAGTGGCACACGACCAGTGGTCGTGCGCAATAGAACCGGTGATTGTGCACAGTGTTCCTGTGCAGAATTGCACCGGGAACACTCGCACGACTCCTATTCCAGGCACAACCACAAATCTAGCCACTGAAAGTGGCACTTGACAGCACATGAATGCTAC
This sequence comes from Dactylorhiza incarnata, assembly GCA_033032865.1. Classification (NCBI taxonomy): domain Eukaryota; kingdom Viridiplantae; phylum Streptophyta; class Magnoliopsida; order Asparagales; family Orchidaceae; genus Dactylorhiza; species Dactylorhiza incarnata. The sequence goes on from JAWHQI010000028.1 coordinate 15,709,258, forward strand.
TAATGATAATAAGCACGAAAATCACACCAAAGTGGGCCTAGATGTGCACCTAGCATGGATTGATCAATATGAACTATAACAGGGCTAAAGTGCGGTGAAATGACTAAATAAATGGCCCAGATGAGTCCATAAAAGTGTATATGATCAGGACTCATCAGCAGTTTGAATGCCCTCTGCCCTTCTCCTCTTTGCTTCCCTCTCATGTTGAATCAGATCTGATTATCCTTGGAAGTCAAAGTCTCCAGGTCTGCTTGGATTCAATATTGGAAGATTCAAGGCAATCCTTGTTCCTTGTAATACCTTTAAGCTTGAGGTCCAATGATTATCATTAACCTTTTAGACCACAGTCAGGATATTTTCTTGAATTTCATTTGAAGCTTTGTTGACCACTTCCACCACTTGCTTGCTGGCTGCTGCCTGATTGGAGAGTATCAGCTGGTGGGCAGTCTCCATATTATTATATAGCTTTATGTGAGCTCCTTTCAGCTTAGCATTTATCTTGGTAACCTTCTCCTCTCCTTCTTTTCCTTTTCCATTATCTTTTTCTCTATTTCAGAGTGTTGATCCATTATGGAGAGAGAGAGTTTGGAAGGTGCTGTCCACATCATTCAAAATGCTTTCCTTGGCTCTGTCAATGTGGGACATGACATGGCTGCTAGTTGTGTTAGACACTTGTGCCATTCTGGTAACTGCATTCTCCCAGACATTTTGATTCCTGTAAAGATGATTCTTTACATATGTAATGTCCTTTGAGGAGACCCCTTGATGATCAGCAATTTGCTTCAATACAGTGTGCTGAGCAGCAACTGTGTTTTGGCCATCTCAAACCATCTAGTTATTTGTTGGAGGATATGATCAGATGCAGTTTTGACATCAATAATCTTGGTGTTCAGCTCAGTTCTTACTGCAGCCACCCTTGACTCCATCCTCTGCTCACTGGCAAGGATTTCTTGAGTCAATGCTGTTCTTGTAGCATGTAACTCCTCCCTTATTTGAACAGTGGCATCTTGAACCTTTTCAGCAACTAGCACTTTCACAGACAACATCTGACCCTCAATGATGGATTGTATTGAGTTCAGCAGGTCAGATGTGTCCAGCACAGCTGCTGGCCTTTCCTGGGCAACTTCTTTCTCCACTACCTCCTCTGCTTCATAGCTGGCCTTCTCCAATGCAGATTCAGATCTTGGTAGCTCTTCAGCATTTGGGCTGTGCTCCCCCTCACTAGCACACTCATCACCATCTCCAAAGTGAGAGCTATGCTCCCCCTCACTTTGGGCATCCATGTTTGGAGTATCCTATCTAGGTAAACCTGAAAAATGGTTGATGAGTTAGTTAGATATCTAGACTAGCCTATAATTAGGGAGTGAAGCCTAACTATGATCCAAATTTACCATGGATAGGGGAATTCAGTGGTACTTCTTCAGCACGAGGAACAGCTGGATCAATATTCAATATAGTTGGTTCTTCTATCCTACCCTGGGGATCATTTTCACCAGCCACACCATCCAAGTGCACTAGAGGATCTTCATCCTTCCTGGAGGTTTCAGCACCATCTTCAGCACTCTTCTTAGCTTTCTTCTTCTCCTTCAGCTCAGCAACCATGGAAGGTTGGCTCATGGATAAGACCCTTGTTGACCTGTCCAAAATCTTGATATCCAGTCTCTTTAAGTAGTGGATATTGATACCCTTGAAGGAGGATACTTGGCCAGGATATGCATTCAGCAGGAAGAGTGATAAGATCCTTCCTAAGTTTGGATCCTGCATGCATTGTTTAATTCTTTGGTACATGACATTTCCCCAGCATGTCCTTTTCTTCATGATGATCCTTGCAACCAGCTCAAACATTGGTTGTGAGATTGTGTCATGTGAGCCTGGCTTGCACAGAAGGGCCTTTCCCACAATATCACACAATAGCTTCCCCTTTTGGTTGAAGAATTTCTTCTTCAAAGATGCAGTCTGGGAATCACTGTATTCACACCACCTTAAGGCTTTCTCCTTGTCTGATGCAGAAATCTCCTCTTCCTCCACTCTAGGAAGGTGCAGTACTTTTTCCAATCTCTCAGGGGACAGTTTCACCCTAAACTCTCCAATCTTAGAAGATATGCCATCCTTAGAAGACGACAGTTTGACGTTTGCATAAAATTCTAGCACTTCATGCCTGAATATTTGAGAGGGTTCAGATAGAACAAAATCTAGATCGGCAGAAGAGATGAGGGAGATAACACTTGAAATCTCTGGTGAAGCATGAAGAAAGCCATCCCTCACTAGTTCACATCCTTCTAGCAACTCCTTCACAATCTTGGGCGCCATTTGGTCGAAGAGAATAAACACTGGGATGGAAGGGTAGAAGTTTCATCTCGGCGGCTGGAGTAGTGCAAGAGAATGTGAAGAGTCATCTAACACGGTCTGCTATTTATACACTAGGTCTTAGTGTTAACCTAATTGACTCAGTGGAACAGCTGAGAAGATTTACATAAAATTTCATTCTAGGGCAGAGTTCGTCGAACTCAAGCTCTACGTTCGACGAACTCAGGACAGAGTTCGTCGAGCCCATAATTTTCTTAGCAGTAAAAATGCAATCTGAAGCATAGCTTAGGCATATTGAACTGGTTAATCTTATCATCCCACTTTAACATTATTGGAGACAGCATTTGATGATAATTTCACAGTAGGTAGGAGACATACTTACCTTGAGGATTATTCCTCTACTTGATGTTGACTTCATAATGTCAACCTCCTGTCTGTCATGTGCCATTGACACTCACTATTCAAGTACCACATGTTGATGGGGCTGGTACTTGAACTATCCTGCAAAACAGAGTTTAATGTCCCTTAGGAGCCCAAGATTACTTGGGTCCTAGGTTCTTGTTAGCACAATCAAATGACCTTACTCTAGCTGCACCCTTTGCAGGAAGGTTCATCTTTGCACATGGCACATTAGGGTTGTGCCAACGGTCTATGTCAAAGTGTCCCACTTTACCACAGCACCAACATTCATGAATGTTGTATCTCCTCTTCTGAGCATTTCTTGATGAATGTGTAGCACAATCCACATGTTTAGGAGGGGAAACAACAGCATTCTTCCTGTTCCTCTCAGCAATGATTTGACTGAATGTAAATCTATGAACTGCCTTGATGCTCTTTATCCTGATGGCATCAGCTTGCAATGGTTTGGCAGCCATACAAGATTTGATGGCATCTGACACTGAGCAATCAGACATGTTTACTGATTTGACAGCAGTCATTGTCTTGGCTGATTCAACCTTGGAAGGGCTTGCCTTCTTATTCTTGAATGCAGGGGCTGAAGTACCAAATACAAATGGTTCATGTTGGGCCATTTGAATTTCCTCATGGGGAGCCTTCATGGCACTCAATCCCATTCCCTTTCTTCCACTATGAGAAAGAGCATTTTCCTTCCTATAGCAACTCTCATTCTTCCAGTGACCATAAATGCTTTCATGGTCATACCTGTTGGAAGGAAGTCACACCTTTTGAAAGGTGGGATGTGGCTTAGCCTTCCCCTTGCTCTTCTCTCCACTCCCTTCTCCTACTTCCATTTTATTGAATCCTATTCCTCTCCTATTGGTTTGAAAGGAGAAGGTGTCAATAATAGGAAGCACATATTTGGGCTTGGAGAATTGAGCCACCAGGCTCTTCTCCTTCTCAAGCTTTTTCTCAAGGTCCTTGATGACCTTGTTCTTCAGGGAAATAGTGCTTAATTGCACAACAGTTAACCCCTGTAAATGACTAATTTGTCTACTCATCTGAGCCACCAGGGTGGTAGGTTCAGTGTTGACATCCTTAGTCATTTTGAGGGAAATAATTTCCTGGGCTTGCCTCTTGGCAAGCTTCTTGCTCTTCTTCAGAGCCTCCAAAAGAACACCATATTTTTCAATCAATTGATTAAGTTCATCCTCAGCTTCCTTGCCCCTTCCATCAATTGAAGAAGGTGCATAAGATTCTGGACTATTCTCATAATTAGTAATAGAAGTGGAATGAGATAGTACCTGAACATTGTCAGAAGCATTCTGACTCCCTTCCTCATCAGTGAAGGTCATAAGGCCTAGCTGAACAATGTCTTCTTCATCCTCCTCTTCATCACTATCTGAGTGTGAAAGAGGGGCCCTTATTCCAACTATAGCAGCTGCATAATCTTCATCTTCTTCTGGTGCAAATAGCCCAATGTTGGCTTCTTCTTCATTCTCTGAATCTGATGTTGAAGGATCAGATTCACTCCAGCTCCTTTCTTTCTTTGCTAGGAGGGATTTTTCTCCCTTCCTATCCTTGTGCTGATGATGCTTCTTTTCACCACTATCATTTATTTTAACTGGACAGTCAGCTATGACATGTCCAGGCTTGCTGCAGCTATAACAGATTATATTGTTAGAAGAATGTTTACTAAGTTTAGAGTCATACCTGTCACCCTTTGGGTGATGTCTTTCTGATTTGCTGCTATCCTTTTTGTTGTGTGATGATGAGGAGGGCATGTTCTTCCACTGATTCCTCTTCATCATCTTCTTGAACTGCCTTGTGAAGGCAGCAAACTCCTCATCAGAGGAAGAGCATCCTGAGGTGCTGACTTCAGGTTCAGCACTTCTACTAGGAGGAGACACCATCCTGCTTTTGCTTTTCTTGGAGCTGTCAGCTTTGAGAGCAACAGATTTCTCCCTTGCTTGAGCCCTTGAAGAGGTGTCCTCTTCCTTCCTTGCAGACAACTGCATCTCATAGGAGAGCAGCTTCCCAAATAGTGTGTGAGTTGGGGTCTCACCTAGCTTGGCCACTTCCCTGATGGCACATATCTTTGTGTCCCAGTCTCTTGTGAGAGATCTAAGGAACTTATCATTCAACTCATAATTGGTGAATTCCCTCTCATAGGTTCTTAGCTCATTAACTGTTCGGAAGAACCTCTCATATCACATGGATATGCTTTCCTGGCTCTGCTGCCTGAAGGCTTCATACTCTTGATTAAGGAGTGACTTCCTGTCATCCCTAACTTCAGCTGTCCCTTCCATATATACTATCAAAGTTTTTGGGAATATTTCCCTCAATATTACCTTGATTTGAAGAGGCATCACTCTCAATGCTAAGGACATATTGTATTTGATAAAGCTATACTTGTGTAGTATATACAGGTACAGGTGACTCAAAAGAATGGGCTAAACATGCCCTTAGATGTGGAGAAATCATCTATAAGGAGATGAAGATTTATTTCAGCAGAACCGCTGAGATGAAGGGTCAAAACTGCTGAGACAAGCCCACTGTCTCAGTGGAACCGCTGAGACCAGAACAGGAGACGCTGAGAAAGCTTATACGCAAGCTGAGCTGTAGATAGTCAAGAAACCGCTGAGACGAGGCCACAGTCTCAGCGGATCCGCTGAGACCAGAGAATGAACCGATGAGAAGGCTCAAAGGGCGTGTTCGTCGAACGCAGAATGTCGTTAGTCAAACGCAGAACTCAGTTCGTCGACCGCTGAGACGAGACCAAAGAAGGAGCCGCTGAGAAGACACAAAGGGCGTGTTCGTCGAATGCAGAGTGTCGTTCGTTGAATGCAGAACTTAGTTCGTTGACCGTTGGGACGAAATAGAAGAATCAGCTGAGACTTGGGCAAGATCGTCGAACGCAGAGACAGTGCATATCGTCGAACGCAGAGACAAGGCAGATCGTCGAACGGAGAGTTTGGCAAGTTCGTCGAACGCAGAGTTTGGCAAGATCGTCGAACGCAGAGTTTGGCAAGTTCGTCGAACACTGTACAACGTGTTCGTCGAACGCAGATTGCGTGTTCTGCCCGTGGCGCAAGTTGCAGAAAAGCTGTGTGGGGTCCACCAGTTTCTCCCATACTTCTCAGAAGGACAGCTAAGAGTCGTTGAAGATCAGGGATATATAAGAGGAAGAGTTAGGGCACATTTGAACTCTCCGTCGCGTGCAAAAAGAAATCAACTATTTCATTGACAGCTGAAGCTCTTGTCTTCTCTCATGCTGCTCACTGAACAAGCAAGAAGAAGAAGAGAGAAAAAGTTAGCTCCTTTGCAAGAAGGAGCAGCGAGATCTTCCAACCTTCATCTGAAGAAGAAGAAGATCAGTTAGTAGCTTCCATCAACATCACCAGCTACAGGAAGCACAAGCTGTGCAGGAACTACAGGGGACTTGCTATCATCTGTAGTAAGTTTAATACTCACTTTTCTGTAGGGCATTTTGCCTGAGTTGTAAGACCTTTTGGTATGAGATTGTAGGAACCTGAGGGTTCTGAGTTGTAGGGCTGAAGGCCTGAGTGTAGGATCTGTTGATCTGAGTTGTAGGGCTTCATAGCCTGAGCTGTTGGAGGAGGATTTCTCTTAGTGACCTGGAAGGGGTCTGAGCTGTAGGATCAGGTGCTGATCTGAGGTAGGGCTGTTTAGCCTGAGGTAGGGCTGTTAAGCCTGAGTTGTAGGACCTGCTGAGGCCTGAGCTGTAGGATCAGGAGTTGATCTGAGTTGTAGGGCTGCTGAGCCTGAGGTAGGGTTTGGGAAAACCTGAGAGATCCTGAGGGATCTGAGTTGTAAGCTCTTTGAGCCGAGTTTGGAGGAGTTGGCCTTGTCTAACACATTGTTAGAAAGGTGAAGGGGGAAAGAGGACTACACAAGACACCCTGTCTTGAGGAACCTCTATACATGCTTGTGTGCTTTCTGTGTGTTTGATCATTTGCTTGCTCCAAACTAGAAATCAGCCATACTAATTAAAGGAAAATTAAAAGAATCCTATTCACCCCCCTCTAGGTGATTTAGACTACAAACCTTATAAACTAACAAGTGGTATTAGAGGGAGGTTGGTCAAAAAGAACTTAATAGTCTGACCAATTCCTAAAAGGTTTAGTCAAATCAAATTCCAATGGCCTCCTCTGGATTGCAGAAGGAAATGAGGTCCATGAAGTTTCCCATATGCAACAAAGAGAATTTTGGCATATGGAAGCAAAGGATCATGTTGTTTATGGAAGCATCTGATCCAAGGATCTTCATTACAGTTGAAGAAGGACCTTTTACTTTTCACACTGCATCCACTATAGATCCAACAAGAAGAGTGGCCAAATTATTCAAAGATCTGACCACGGATGAACTTGAGTTGTTCACCATGGACAAAAGGGCCCAGAACATCATTGTCAATGCTATTGATGATTCCACCTTTCAAAACTTGGTACACTGCACTTCTGCCAAGGAAATGTAGGATACTTTGATAGTATATATGGAAGGGACAACTGAAGTTAGGGATGACAGGAAGTCACTCCATAATCAAGAGTATGAAGCCTTCAGGAGCAGAGCCAGGAAAGCATATCCATGTGCTATGAGAGGTTCTTCAAAACAGTTAATGAGCTGAGAAACTATGAGAGGGCATTCACCAATTATGAGCTGAATGATAAGTTCCTTAGATCTCTCACAAGAGACTGGGACACAAAGATATGTGCCATCAGGGAAGTGGCCAAGCTAGGTGAGACCCCAACTCACACACTGTTTGGGAAGCTGCTCTCCTATGAGATTTAGTTGTCTGCAAGGAAGGAATATGACACCTATTCAAGGGCTCAAGCAAGGGAGAAATATGTTGCTCTCAAAGCTGACAACTCCAAGAAAAGCAAAAGCAGGATGGTGTCTCCTCCTAGGAGAAGTGCTGAACCTGAAGTCAGCACCTCAGGATGCTCTTCCTCTGATGAGGAGTTTGCTACCTTCACAAAGCAGTTCAAGAAGATGATGAAGAGGAAGCAGTGGAAGAACATGCCCTCCTCATCATCACACAACGAAAAGGATAGCAGCAAATCAGAAAGAGATCACCCAAAGGGTGACAGGTATGACTCAAACTTAGTAAACCTTCTTCTAACAATATAATCTGTTATAGCTGCAGCAAGCCTGGACATGTCATAGCTGACTGTCCAATTAAAAGAAATGATTGTGGTGAAAAGAAGCATCATCACCACAAGGATAGGAAGGGAAAAAAATCCCTCCTAGCAAAGAAAGAAAGGAGCTGGAGTGAATCTGATCCTTCAACATCAGATTCAGAGAATGAAGAGGAAGCCTACATTGGGCTATTTGCACCAGAAGAAAATGAAGATTATCCAACTGCTATAGTTGGAATAAGGGCCCCTCTTTCACACTCAGATAGTGATGAAGAGGAGGATGAAGAAGACATTGTTCAGCTAGGCCTTATGGCCTTCACTGATGAGGAAGGGAGTCAGAATGCTTCTGACAATGTTCAAGTACTATCTCAGTCCACTTCTATTACTAATTATGAGAATAGTACAGAATCTTATGCACCTTCATCAATTGATGGAAGGGGCAATGAAGCTGAGGAAGAACTCAATAAATTGATTGACAAATATGGTGTTCTTTTGGAGGCTCTGAAGAAGAGCAAGAAGCTTGCCAAGAGGCAAGCCGAGGAAATTGTTTCCCTCAAAATGACTAAGGATGTCAACACTGAACCTACCACCCTGGTGGCTCAGATGAGTAGACAAATTAGCCATTTACAGGGGTTAACTGTTGTGCAATTAAGCACTATTTCCCTGAAAAACAAGGTCATCAAGGACCTTGAGAAAAAGCTTGAGAAGGAGAAGAGCCTGGTGGCTCAATTTTCCAAGCCCAAATCTGTGCTTCCTATTATTGACACCTTCTCCTTTCAAACCAATAGGAGAGGACTAGGATTCAATAAAATGGAAGTAGGAGAAGGGAGTGGAGAGAAGAGAAAGGGGAAGGCTAAGCCACATCCCACCTTTCAAAAGGTGTTACTTCCTTCCAACAAGTATGACCATGAAAGCATTTATGGTCACTGGAAGAATGGGAGTTGCTATAGGAAGGAAAATTCTCCATCCCATAGTGGAAGAAAGGGAATGGGATTGAGTGCCATGAAGGCTCCCCATGAGGAAATTCAAATGGCCCAACATGGACCATTTGTATTTGGTACTCCAGCCCCTGCATTCAAGAATAAGAAGACAAGCCCTTCCAAGGTTGAATCAGCCAAGACAATGACTGTTGTCAAATCAGTAAACATGTCTAATTGCTCAGTGTCAGATGCCATCAAATCTTGTATGGCGGTCAAGCCATTGCAAGCTGATGCCATCAGGACAAAGAGCATCAAGACAGTTCATAGATTGACATTCAGTCAAATCATTGCTGAGAGGAACAGGAAGAATGCTGCTGTTTCCCCTCCTGAACATGTGGACTGTACTACACATCCATCAAGAAATGCTCAGAAGAGGAGATACAACATTCATGAATGTTGGTGCTGTAGTAAAGTGGGGCTTTGCCATAGACTGTTGGCACAACCCTAATGTGCCATGTGCAAAGATGAACCTTCCTGCAAAGGGTGCAGCTAGAGTAAGGTCATTTGATTGTGCTAACAAGAACCTAGGACCCAAGTCATCTTGGGCTCCTAAGGGACATTAAACTCTGTTTTGCAGGATAGTTCAAGTACCAGCCCCATCAACATGTGGTACTTGAACAGTGAGTGCCAATGGCACATGACAGACAGGAGGTTGACATTATGAAGTCAACATCATGTAGAGGAATAAATCCTCAAGGTAAGTATGTCTCCTACCTACTGTGAAATTATCATCAAATGTTGTATCCAATAATGTTAAAATGGGATGATAAGATTAACCAGTTCAATCTGCCTAAGCTTTGCTCCAGATTGCATTTTTACTGCTAAGAAAATTCTGGGATCGACGAACTCTGTCCCGAGTTTGTCGAACGTAGAGCTTGAGTTCGACGAACTCTGCCCTAGAATGAAATTTTAGGTAAATCTTCTCAGCTGTTCCGCTGATTCGATTAGGTTAACACTAAGACCTAGTGTATAAATAACAGACCGTGTTAGATGACTCTTCACATTTTGTTGCACTACTCCAGCCGCCGAGTCGAAAATTCTACCCTTCCATCCCAGCGTTTATTCTCTTCGACCAAATGGCGCCCAAGATCGTGAAGGAGTTGCTAGAAGGATGTGAGCTAGTGAGGGATGGCTTTCTTCATGCTTCACCAGAGATTTCAAGTGTTATCTCCCTCATCTCTTCTGCCGGTCTAGATTTCGTGCTATCTGAACCCTCTCAAATATTCAGGTATGAAGTGCTAGAATTTTATGCAAACATCAAACTGTCGTCTTCTAAGGATGGCATATCTTCTAAGATTAGAGAGTTTAGGGTGAAACTGTCCCTTAAGAGATTGGAAAAAGTACTGCACCTTCCTAGAGTGGAGGATGAGGAGATTTCTGCATCAGACAAGGAGCAAGCCTTAAAGTGGTGTGAATACAGTGATTCCCAGACTGCATCTTTGAAGAAGAAATTCTTCAACCAAAAGGGGAAGCTGATGTGTGATATTGTGGGAAAGGGCCTTCTGTGCAAGCCAGGCTCACATGACAGTATCTCACATCCAATGTTTGAGCTGGTTGCAAGGATCATCATGAAGAAAAGGACATGCTGGGGAAATGTCATGTACCAAAAAATTAAACAATGCCTGCAGGCTCCAAACTTAGGAAGGATCTTATCACTCTTCCTGCTGAAGGCATATCCTGACCAAGTCTCCTGCTTCAAGGGTGTCAACATCCACTACTTAAAGAGACTGGATATCAAGACTTTGGACAGGTCAACAAGGGTCCTATCCATGAGCCAACCTTCCATGGTGGCTGAGCTGAAGGAGAAGAAGAAAGCTAAGAAGAGTGCTGAAGATGGTGTTGAAACCTCCAGGAAGGATGAAGAACCTCTAGTGCACTTGGATGGTGTAGCTGGTGAAAATGATCCCCAGGGTAGGATAGAAGAGCCAACTTTGTTGAATACTGATCCAGTTGTTCCTCATGCTGAAGAAGTACCACTGAATTCCCCTATCCATGGTAAATTAGGATCATAGTTAGGCTTCACTCCCTAATTATAGGATATTCTAGGTATCTAACTAACTTATCAACCATTTTTCAGGTTTACCTAGACAGGATACTCCAAACATGGATGCCCAGAGTGAGGGGGAGCATAGTTCTCACTTTGGAGATGGTGATGGGGGTGCTAGTGAGGGGGAGCACAACCCAATGCTGAAGAGCTGCCAAGATCTGAATCTGCAATGGAGAAGGCCAGCTATGAAGCTGAGGAGGTAGTGGAGAAAGTAGTTGCCCAGGAAAGGCCAGCAGCTATGCTGGACACATCTGACCTGCTGAACTCAATACAATCCATCATTGAGGGTCAGATGTTGTCTGTGAAAGAGCTAGTTGCTGAAAAGGTTCAAGATGCCACTGTTCAAATAAGGGAGGAGTTACATGCTACAAGAATAACATTAACTTAGGAAATCCCTGCCAGTGAGCAGAGGATGGAGTCAAGGGTGGCTGCAGTGAGAACTGAGCTGAACACCAGGATTAATGATGTCAAAACTGCATCTGATCATATCCTCCAGCAAATGACTAGATGGTTTGAGATGGACAAAAGCACAGCTGCTGCTCAGCACACTGTATTGAAGCAAATTGTTGATCATCAAGGGGTCAACTCAAAGGATATTACATATGTAAAGAATCATCTTTACAGGAATCAAAATGTCTGGGAGAATGCAGTTGCCAGAATGACACAAGTGGCTAACACATCTAGAAGCCATGTCATGTCCCACATTGACAGGGCCAAGGAAACCATTTTGGATGATGTGGATAGCACCTTCCAAACTCTCTCTCAATCCATAATGGATCAACACTCTGAAATAGAGAAAAAGATAATGAAAAAGGCAAAGAAGGAGAGGAGAAGGTTGCCAAGCTTAGTGCTAAGATGAAAGGAGTTCACAAAAAGCTATATAACAACATGGAGACTGCCCACCAGCTGATACTTTCCAATCAGGCAGCAGCCAGCAAGCAAGTGGTGGAAGTGGTCAATAAAGCTTCCAATGAAATTCAAGAAAATATCCTGATCATGGTCAAAAAGGTTAATGATAATCATTGGACCTCAAGCTTAAAGGTATTACAAGGAACAAGGATTGCCTTGAATCTTCTAATATTGAATCCAAGCAGACCTGAAGACTTTGACTTCCAAGGACAATCAGATCTGATTCAAGATGAGAGGGAAGCAAAGAGGAGAAGGGCAGAGGGCATTCAAATTGCTGAAGAGTATATGGCCCAGAAGAGGATGGAAAGATTAGAGGATCCACTCCATGAGGATGACAATCTGGAGTTGGACAAAATTGTTGTCAACACCTGGGTTAGCCATGGAAATCAACTCAAGGACATTGACCATGTCTATTCACCTGCTGAATGGATCAAGCACCTTGAGAGGGAATCTCTAAGGGAAAGGATTCTCAAAGAAAACATGGTAAGAAGGGAAACTCCTATAAGGATTCCCACAAGATATCTTCCTAAGCCATTTCTGTACTTCAAAGTAAAGGAGAAGATCAAGGCTGCTGCTGAATCTAGGAAAAGAAAGTCTGAAGATGGAGAAAGATCTTCCCAGGGACCATCTAAGAAGACCCTGCCTTGAGATGCTCTTTAAATTATTTAATGTAAAATCATAAGTTGAACTATTTGAAATATCTGTACTGAACATCCAATTGAAATGATATTTCATATTATGAAAATAATATTGTGATTGTTACTGTTGGCATATGTACTCTGTATTTCTACCTTCAGTATTCAGGTGCTAGAATGGGTAGTTCAAATTGAACAAGATCAGCTATTACAGAAAAATATCTCTCTAATTGAGGGGGAGCATATTCCCTGCTCAGGTTGAGGGGGAGATGGCAAATGCTAAGAGTGTATAGGTTGTCCTATAAGTTGACCCAAAGGGATCTATAGATGCTTCCTCCCAATCCATAGAAGGTTAAATAGTTGAAGAAACCAGAAAGGGGGAGATAGGGCCAATGCTTAGGATAGGCCAATGCTAGATAGGGCAAATGCCTAGGGTGTTAGGGCCCATGCTACAGATCATTTTTGTGATATGTTCTTGCTGTTAATGTACCATAGCATTGGGAATGTTCTGCCTTCTTCAAATAGGTGGAGATTGTTGGGAATATTGGCCTCAATATTACCTTGATTTGAAGATGCATCACTCTCAATGCTAAGGATATATTGTATTTGATAAAGCTATACTTGTGTAGTATATACAGGTATAGGTGACTCAAAAGAAAGGGCCAAACATGCCCTTAGATGTGGAGAAATCATCTACAAGGAGATGAAGATTTGTCTCAGCAGAACCGCTGAGACGAAGGGTCAAAACCGCTGAGACAAGCCCACTGTCTCAGCGGAACCGCTGAGACCAGAACAGGAGCCGCTGAGAAAGCTTATACGCAAGCTGAGCTGCAGATAGTAAAGAAACCGCTGAGACGAGGTCACTGTCTCAGCGGATCCGCTGAGACCAGAGAAGGAACCGCTGAGAAGGCTCAAAGGGCGTGTTCGTCGAACGCAGAATGCCGTTCGTCGAACGCAGAACTCAGTTCATCGACCGCTGAGACGAGACCAAAGAAGGAGCCATTGAGAAGACACAAAAGGCGTGTTCGTCGAACGCAGAGTGCCGTTCCTCAAACACAGAACTCAGTTCGTCGACCGCTGAGACAAGATAGAAGAATCAGCTGAGACTTGGGCAAGATCGTCGAACGCAGAGACAGTGCAGATCGTCGAACGCAGAGACAAGGCAGATCGTCGAACGCAGAGTTTGGCAAGTTCGTCGAACGCAGAGTTTGGCAAGTTCATCGAACACAGAGTTTGGCAAGTTCGTCGAACGCGGAGTTTGGCAAGTTCGTCGAACGCAGAGTTTGGCAAGATCGTCAAACGCAGAGTTTGGCAAGTTTGTCGAACATAGTACAACGTGTTCGTCGAACGCAGATTGCGTGTTCTGCCCGTGGCGCAAGTTGCAAAAAAGATGTGTGGGGTCCACCAGTTTCTCCCATACTTCTCAAAAGGACAGCTAAGAGCCGTTGAAGATCAGGGATGTATAAAAGGAAGAGTTAGGGAACATTTGAACTCTCCGTCGCGTGCAAACAGAAATCAACTGTTTCATTGACGGCTGAAGCTCTTGCCTTCTCTCCTGCTGCTCACTGAACAAGCAAGAAGAAGAAGAGAGAAAAAGTTAACTCCTTTGCAAGAAGGAGCAGGGAGATCTTCCAACCTTCATCTGAAGAAGAAGATCAGTTAGTAGCGGTCATCAACATCACCAACTACAACAAGCACAAGCTGTGCAGAAACTACATGAGACTTGCTTTCATCTGTAGTAAGTTTAATACTCACTTTTCTGTAGGGCATTTTGCCTGAGTTGTAGGACCTTTTGGTCTGAGATTGTAGGAACCTGAGTGTTCTGAGTTGTAGGGTTGAAGGCCTGAGTGTAGGATCTGTTGATCTGAGTTGTAGGGCTTCATAGCCTGAGTGGTAGGAGGAGGAATTCTCTGAGTTGTAGGACCTGGAAGGGGTCTGAGCTGTAGGATCAGGTGCTGATCTGAGGTAGGGCTGTTTAGCCAGAGGTAGGGCTGTTAAGCCTGAGTTGCAGGACCTGCTGAGGTCTGAGCTGTAGGATCAGGAGCTGATCTGAGTTGTAGGGCTGCTGAACCTGAGAGATCCCGAGGGATCTGAGTTGTAAGCTCTTTGAGTTGAGTTTGGAGGAGTTGGCCTTGTCTAACACATTGTTAGAAAGGTGAAGGGGGAAAGAGGACTACTCAAGACACCCTGTCTTGAGGAACCTCTATACATGCTTGTGTGCTTTCTGCGTGTTTGATCACTTGCTTGCTCCAAACCAGAAATCAGACATATTAATTAAAGGAAAATTAAAAGTATCCTATTCACCCCCCTCTAGGTGATTTAGACTACAAACCTTATAAACTAACAAAAGTATCCCACATTTCCTTGGCAGAAGTGCAGTGTACCAAGTTTTGAAAGGTGGAATCATCAATAGCATTGACAATGATATTCTGGGCCCTTTTGTCCATGGTGAACAACTCAAGTTCATCCTTGGTCAGATCTTTGAATAATTTGGCCGCTCTTCTTGTTGGATCTATAGTGGATGCAGTGTGAAAAGTAAAAGGTCCTTCTTCAACTGTAATGAAGATCCTTGGATCAGATGCTTCCATAAACAACATGATCCTTTGCTTCCATATGCAGTCAGACAGTTAAGTTCTTTTTGACCAACCTAGCTCTGATACCACTTGTTAGTTTATAAGGTTTGTATTCAAAATCACCTAGAGGGGGGGGGGGGGGTGAATAGGTTTCTATAAATTTTCCTCTAAGTACCCTAGCTTATTTCTGGCTTAGTTTAAGCAAATCAACAAACACAGAAAGCACATAAGTATTTATAGTGGTTCCCCAAAGACAATGTGTCTATGGGTAGTCCACTTACCCCCTTCACCCTTCTAACAGTGTGTTAGACAGGGCCAACTCCTCCAACTCAGCTCCAAGAGCTTACAACTCAGATCCCTCAGGATCTCTCAGGTTTTCCCAACCCTGCCTCAGGCTAAGCAGCCCTACAACTCAGATCAGCTCCTGATCCTACAGCTCAGACCTCAACAGGTCCTACAACTCAGACCACAATAGGTCCTACCTCAGGCTAAACAGCCCTACCTCAGATCAACTCCTGATCCTACAGCTCAGACCTCAGCAGGTCCTACAACTCAGAGAATTCCTCCTCCTACAGCTCAGGCTATGAAGCCCTACAACTCAGATCAACAGATCCTACACTCAGGCCTTCAGCACTACAACTCAGAACTCTCAGGTTCCTACAATCTCAGACCAAAAGGTCTTACAACTCAGGCAAAATGCCCTACAGAAAAGTGAGTATTAAACTTACTACAGATGACAGCAAGTCCCCTGTAGCTCCTGCACAGCTTGTGCTTCCTGTAGCTGGTGATGTTGATGTCAGCTACTAACTGATCTTCTCCTTCAGATGAAGGTTGGAAGATCTCCCTGCTCCTTCTTGCAAATGAGCTAACTTTTTCTCTCTTCTTCTTCTTGCTTGTTCAGTGAGCAGCAGGAGAGAAGACAAGAGCTTCAGCCGTCAATGAAACTGTTGATTTCTTTTTGCACGCGACGGAGAGGGTCAAATGTGCCCTAAATCTTCCTTTTATACATCTCTGATCTTCAACGGCTCTTAGATGTCCTTCTGAGAAGTATGGGAGAAACTGGTGGACCCCACACAGTTTTTCTGCAACTTGCGCCACGGGCAGAACATGCAATCTGCGTTCGACGAACACGTTGTACTGTGTTCGACGAACTTGCCAAACTATGCGGTCGACAAACTTGCCAAACTCTGCGTTCGACGAACTTGCCAAACTCTGCATTCGACAAACTTGCCAAACTCTGCGTTCGACGAACTTGCCAAACTCTGCGATCGACGAACTTGCCAAACTCTGCGTTCGACGAACTTGCCTTGTCTATGCGTTCGACGATCTGCACTGTCTCTGCGCTCGATGATCTTGCCCAAGTCTCAGTTGATTCTTCTATCTCGTCTCAGTGGTCGACGAACTGAGTTCTGCGTTCGACGAACACGCCCTTTGTGTCTTCTCAGCGGCTCCTTCTTTGGTCTCGTCTCAGCGGTCGACGAACTGAATTCTTCGTTCGACGAACGGCACTCTGTGTTCGACAAACACGCCTTTCTTTCCAATCTGCACACTGCACCTTTCCTATCTCAGCGGATCCGCTGAGACAGTGACCTCATCTCGGCGGTTTTGACCCTTCGTCTCAGCGGTTCTGCTGAGACAAATCTTCATCTCCTTGTAGATGATTTCTCCACATCTAAGGGCATGTTTGGCCCTTTCTTTTGAGTCACCTGTACCTGTATATACTACATAAGTATAGCTTTATCAAATACAATATGTCCTTAGCATTGAGAGTGATGCCTCTTCAAATCAAGGTAATATTTAGGGCAATATTCCCAACAACTCAGATCTCAAAAAATCCTGCAACAACAATTTATAATCATTGTTTATAATACAACTTAGACTCCAAAGATGAATAAGTGAATAAACTTGAGTCTTCTATAGAAGTACAACAGAGAGGCTTCTTCTTCCTTGATCAGATCTCATAAATAATCTTCTTGAAGAATTTGATCTTAATCAAATAAACTTTCTTGCCGAATAAAAACTTCTTACTCAGATAGATAATCTTCAGGGAGAATTTGAATTGTTGAATAATACTTGAGCAATATGATGAATTAGATCTTGATTGTACATGCTTTGAAGTTCATGCAAGAATACTGGAGAACGAACAGTAGCAACACCTTATTCTTCCTTGAGAAATTTTTGCTGCTCCCTCCAATTGATTTGTGTTCTCGTTCAGGTCACAGATGATTCACAAAAGCTTAAGATAGAATGTGAGATTGAATAATAATATCTGAATTGTGAGCCCCAAAGGCCTTTTATAAAAACATCTGAAAACGGATAGGAATCAAGAAAGATTTATATAATTATGACCTTCTAGAAGAAATCCCATGATTAGCGCATTAGATGGTGGATTTTAAATTGAAATTTAAGCTAAGGCATAATTCTTGGCTTTCTTCTCGCGCCTAACATATATAGAAATCTTCTGGATGATATACTCTTCTAGACGATACAAGCCGTTTGGACGATATAAGCCTTATGGATGATATATGCCTTCTAGACGACACATGCCTTCTGGATGACATAAGACTTATGGAAGATACATGCCTTCTGAACGATATAGATCTTCGAGATGACCCATCTATTCTAGACGACACATCTCTTCTAGACGATATTGGACTTAGCCCATTGGAGTCCTCATTGGAGTTGCAATCTCCATTCCAAACTTTTTTATGAGCTCTTTTGTGAACTTGGTCTAAGAGATGAATATCCCATCTTCAGATTCCTTCACTTGGAGACCTAAGAAGTATTTCAGCTCTCCCATGTTTTTCATTTCAAACTTCCCTTGCATAAGGTTGACAAACCTCTTACAAAGGTGATCATCTGTAGATCCAAAGATTATGTCATCAACATATATCTGGACCAGCAAAGTCTTGCCTTTTGATGAGTCCGATTTATATAGTGTTTTTGGTCTTATCCGAGCTAGTTTTCATGCACATGCACTTCACTTTTAGTTCATTATTGCTTATATTTCACTTGAACACATTTCTTCACAAAGTGCACTCTTTGGGCCCATTTTGGTGTGCAATTGTACGTTATTCTGCTGGGGTAATCACCTTGTGCTCCCCATTTCTTATTTTGCTGATTTAAGTTGTTTCATGTGCTGGAGGAGTGCTCCATTCTGTTAGTTGTGCTGAGCAGGTGGGTATATCACCATTTTTGGTAGAATTCTTTCCTGTGAGAATTGCACGACCCTGTGTTTCCTTGACGAACGATCGGTGAGACAGTGCGCTTTCAAATATGCACCAGGATAGTGATCTACCCCAGCTCATGCGTTTTGTTCTCGCACGGTTGGTTTCGACCGTGCATGTGTAAAAACGCACGAGCTCTTCTTTTTGTCCAAAGATTTTATAGATTTATCGCCCATGCATTTTCTTCACGCACGGTTGGACTCAATCGTGCGAGAAGGAAATGTACGATCTCTTGTTGTATCCAGATTTCATGCTTTCTAGATTTGCCCGTGCATTTTGCATGCACGGTCGGTTTTGACCGTGCGTGTGTAAAATCCCACGATCTGCTGCTGAGCCATGCTGGGCGTTTTTGGCACATTTAATATCGCGCAATCCACGCATGGGCGCGTGTTCATCCGTGCGTGCCTATTTTTCTAACTATTTTCTATAAAAGCCACAGATTTTGCCCTAGGTCGGATCGATCATCTTCTTCCGCCATTTCCGCCGCAGGAGGAGCTCCAACTCCATTTTTCTTCCACCTTCCATGAGGGCTTTGCCCTAGGCCGCCTCCATCATCCAAGAGCTTCCAAGGAGGGGATTTTAGTCCTACAATCATCATCAAGCAAGGAAAGCTTCGCACCGGAGTAGATCGGGTCGTAAGACGAAGAAGATGGGTCCATTGGGAGGAAGTGACAACCCTCCTCTACCCTGAGCATAGTTGCGAACCGAGCTAGGACGCGGATTGACAACCCGATGTTTCCTACCGTGAATCTCAATGAGGCTTCGGATGTGGTCGATTTTTTGCACTCTTTCCTTTCGATTTGATACTTGTAGCTAGATCCATTATATATTGATTATGTGCACTATAAATCTTGATTTGTAATGTTTATTAAAGTATTTCGTTTATACGTGTGTTTGAGGTGCGCCACCAACTCCGCTACACCCTCCACTTCATTCTGCTTGCCTACTCACTCATTCCGCAATCATACTCATCCATTCTGCTTGACTACTCTTCCACTTTGTATGCCCACTCATCCATCAGCCGAGCGAAGTTGTAAGACCTCATTTTGTTTGCTTCGTTATCGGGTCTTATGCCCAGAACCGCCACTTTGCTGTGACACAAACATTCGGGAAGGTCGCCACTACAAAATGCCGATCCTGCCGACAATATCGATCACAGAAAATGAAGATAACAAGTGAACATAAAGAGTTCAAGTCCACATCACATAAAATATAAATCTCAGAATAACAGAGGTCCACATATAGTAGGTAACAATAATAACGGCTCCTGCCCAATACATCATATGTTCACTACAAGATCTCTCGCGGAAGCAACTACTAAAAATCACTCACAGATCCTAAAACTGGTGCTCCTGTGCTAGACTTTCCCGCCTCCATCTGCACCGGCCTCTGATGCTGTTGCGTCTGCTCGGTCCCCCAAAATGATAAGGTCCACCACCGTTAGTCAAAAAGACCTAGCCAATCCCCCACCCCTCACCCGGTGACTCCTAAGCACCGAGCGGGAGGAATGAAGCGGAGGACAGCAAGGGGTATAAACAAGCAGATGATGATGAACTTAATCTACAGAAAATGTCTACCACTACGCAGTATATATTACAGTGAATAAAGTAGTAATAAGTAAATCAGTAATAAGTAAAACATATGTAAAAGTAAATAAAGAGTAGTAACCTTGATTTATAGGAATGCCCATACAAACCTGTAGACCAAGGGGTCTTTTAGCAGGGACTATCGTATAAAAAGTCCCATACCGATTTATACGATAGGGGTTGAAATGTAATGCTTATGCCATGACATGCAGAGTTATGCAGTTTTATGCTATGTTCACACAAGTACAACTCACACACTTCGACTCTATGCGCACAGACCTTTAGTTCCCTCTTTTTGGAGCTAGCAAAAACTCCCAGGATACTCTCGTAGTGGCAAACGGAAACGGTTGGTTAGGCCCCGCCCACCTCTAGGTTGGTATCTGCACTACCTAACCTAAACCTATCGTACGCCTCAATGCTAAGAACATAACATCGGAGCTCCTGTGTACTTTTACTGGCTAGTCCACCAGACTTTTCCTTTGCAAAGTGTTAACCACACTTACCAAGCCAAAGTATCGACATCAGTGCGACAACCGTCATTACTAAAGACCCACCATATTATGCACATACATTTATGAACACTATATATATATATCTCCGAGCCATAGGCTCCTCGGGCTAGCTAACCCGTCTATAAACCATTTCTGAGTCACAAGCTCACCGGACTAATTAGTCTGTTTCAACAACTACCGAGCCTACCGCTTGAAGGACCAAACCGACTAACCACCCATATCAACGGGGTGTGGGCGAGTGTATTATTATGTTAATCTTGCACAATAACTTACTCTTACAATTCAGAGTTAATCTTGGACTTCCCAAGGTCTACCCTGTGAGGGGCTCGCATCGATACTAGGAGTTATGATGGGATGACACCCCAAAGCTCCCTTTCCAAGACACTTATTTTTATTGATGACTACCCTTGAGCATACTCCTCTTACCATTTCACTTGAGTTAACCCTAAGTGTTTTATGACTCTCCAAGGGAAAGACGATCTATCGTCCATCCCAGACACAAACTTGCCCCTGAGCTTATCGGGCACACTCAACACATAGACTCCTATTAGTGACCTCAAACCTCCTCTACTAGACTAGGTACACCATCTACCTCCCACTCCCACCTAGTGGTCTACAAGCTACCCAAGTTTTACAGTTTTACTATACATAGACCAAGTGAGCTGATATGAGGTGCATGAGAGGAGGTACTCCAAATAATCATCCAAATGACCCAAGATTATTATTGCGGGGGGGGGGGGGGGGGGGGGGTATGACATTATAACACACTCTACAGAAATTCATAATTTTCCTACTTTATTTGGTATTTAATATAATTTCTCCAAAATCAGGGAACCTATGGTTTTGTACATCATGTATGGTTTTCTGATAAGTTATGGCCTCGCTAAAATTTGTACAACTATATAACAGTAAATAAATAGCCATATATGAATTTCACAAATTTCCAGAAAGGTTTTGACCCTCAATTAAAATATTAACTCATTAATCAAATTCAAGGATTTACAAAGAAAGTACTAGAAATTCTTATTCAAAAATTACACGAAAATTAGCTAGTGTCCAAAATGATCAGAAAAGTTTACTTCTGGAGTTCCACAATTTTCCAAATTCTTTTGACCATGTAATTCCATTAGTCAAGTAAACAAGTCCAAGGGCACTTTGTGAAGGGGCCCACATATAAATTCTACCAAACATCATGCTAAAATTAACAGATAATATACTTACCATAAAAAGTCCTCTGACTAAGTTTCATGATTTTCCAGTGAGTGTTAAACCCATAATTAATTTTTATATAACTAGAGAAAATATTGGGGGTTGTGAATGTAGTACAATATATAACACTTCAAAATTCTTAGAAAAATTATCAGAGGCTAATATCATAAATAAAAATTCACTGACAAAGTTTCATAATCATCCTAGGTTATATGAGCATCTAAGTCCTTCTAGTAAGGAAGTGCCTTAAATGACTCTTAATTAATTTAGAGAGACTAAATGTCTCTAAAAATTCTAGATAAATTACCTAAGGCTTAATACCACCCTATGAACCTCTCTACCAAATTTCAAGTCAATCCATGGTCATATGACCCTATGTCCTACAATGGGTTCAAAATACAACCATAAGGTTTGTATTAGGGTCCTAGGGCACATCCCTCCCAGATCACCACAAATCATTGGTGGATGTGTCTTATGTGATTTTAAGTCAGTGGCCAAGGTTTCATCACTTTTGGATGAGAATTGACCACTCAACCTAACAAGTGAACTTTTGACCTAATAATCGTTAGTTTGACCAATCTTGGGTTAATTAATTACCCAACCAAATCAATTCCAATTGAGATGAAATTTTTACCAGAGTCATATCATGACCGTAAGGACCTCCCACCAAAATTTAGTGGTGTTTGGATGTCACTAGACCCTATAATTAGTTTATACATGAATTATTAAATATTTGCAAATACCTTAGAAAAAGTTCCTCCAAAAAGTTTTAATTTTGGGATATGTTAAGGGCGTGGGCATATGTATGCTATGTTCCAAATTTCAGAACATTTGGATGGCTGGTTTAGTGGGGGCACACAAATCAAGCTCTGGTCAACCCTTTGTATATATTTCACCAGTTTGAGTGCTGAGGTCAAACCACTAACCCAAATGATGTGAAATCAATTTTAAAATAAGCTAGACTTCAAGGGCTACAAGTTTGGTATTGACCACTTTTGCAGAAGAGGACTCTATGTATTTTATATATTTATTTCTAGCAACCGTAAGCTATATAGCATAAATCATAAACATCAAATTAGATTAAATAAGAGACAGCACAGATCTTGAAGCAAGGAATGGACGACATCCCCTTTTCTTCTTCCTCTGGCCGACGGACAGGATAGCCCCGACCTGGAGCTCCTTCAAGAGCATTTTCCTGGCCACCAAGACCCCTCCTCGGTCGGCCAATGCCACCACCACCTTCGCTGATGTGGTGGCCGACGATTGGGGTGGTTGGCCGGTCCGGGGGTGGCCGGAATAAGCTTTTTAGGGAGGGAATAAATGGATTGAAACCAGACATTGATGGAGCTTGATCCGAGCCCAATTTGGCTCTGATCAAAGCACATTTTGATGCGTATCTATGCACTAGGGGAGGAGAAGGGGATCAGACCTTCGATTGGGTATTTGCCCTAGTGATTCTCGGGTTGGCCATGAGAGGGAGAGTTCGCTTTGGAGCCATGCCGACCTTGCACCTAGAGAAATTGAAACCTTCAAGAAAGTGAGGGGTTTTGCTCCTTGGCATGCTCTGATGGTGTTTAAGAACTCAATTGGGGCCAAGGGGGAGGTTATCCCGAAATGCCATTAATGGCCGTTAAGGGGAATTTTCAGTTTTGCTTGGGGGAGGTGAATGTGGCCTTAATTTGGCCAGGAGAAGGTTGGAAATTCCTCCTCTCCTCAAGAGGATATGAATGGGGCCATTAATGGGGGAGATTGGAGGTTTCTTCTTCCTCCCCATTAATCCCCCCTCTTTCTCTCTCTTTCCATTTGGGGCTTTCTCTCTCCTAGCCAAATTTCTTGAAATTGAATGGTAATTTCAGTAACCCCGAACCCAATTAGCTAGTGCACCACATCAATTGGGTCTAGACCAAGTGGATTGGGCTTGATTAGGTCAAAATAGGTCATTTTGACCTAAATTTAGGGTAGAGTTGACTTTGGTCAATTTGACTATTTGGTTTGACCCCAATGGGTGACTAGTGACTCATTGGCCTCCACTAAGGGCTAGGAAGTTCTAGGTAGGGTCAATTTGGCAAGGTGGGGGCCAATTGACCCTTATTAGGCCACTTTGACCAAAACAAGGCTATAGTTGACTTATGCCAAATTGGCCAATTTGGTGACCCCATAATGTGGCTTTTTGGTCCATTGGATCCATAATATCCATATAAGGGTAGGGGCAAGGCCAATTTGACATGGTGGAGGCCAAATTGACCCTAATTAGGCTACTTTGACCAATTTAGGGATAATGTTGACTTTAGTCAACTTGGCCTCTTTGGTTGACCCCAATGGGTCCTTGGTGCTCTAAGGGATACCTAATGGGTTAGGGATGTTATGGTGGGGTAAAACGATCAAGGTGAGGCCCTAAAGTCCAACCCTAAGCTTGGTGACTAGAAGTTGATATTTGCAGACCACTGTGGTTTTCCTCCTTGCCTAAGTTCACACGGTCTTTTGTGATTCCTATGGTTTTGTCATGACCTAGTCATGATAAAACCATCTTAGGGGTCTATTTGTTTGAGGGATGTTACAGAAGCAGTGCATAGCGGTCTGCGTAATCCCCTTTGTTGCGAAGCGGTGATGGCGACCCACATAGTTAGTTAGTTCTTTTAATTTGTTTTCGCAAAGCCACATACATTTTTCGTAACCCATCCGCTAGGAAGGACTTTAATCTCAAGTCTTGCCTCAAAAGAAAACTCCACCTTACCGTGTTCCTTGTGAGATCGATACTTGGGAAACATTCACCCATTTTATATTACTTGTGCGACCGGTACACTTGCCATAAGTGCATCACCTTTAACTTCCCTTGGGAATAATGTCTTATCTATCTTTCCCCTTCAAAACACGTTTTCAATGAGAAAGGTAGATATAGTCTCATACAAAGCTCAAGGTGCTTTCTTAAGACCATATAAGGCTTTCTTAAGATAATAAACATTATGGGGGTAAGTTGAATTTATAAAACCTGGGGGTTGTTCTACATATACTTCCTCTTTCAAGTCCCCATTGAGGAAGGCAGACTTCACATCCATTTGATATACCTTGAAGCCTGTGTTATTTGCATATGCTAGAAACAACCTGATGACCTCTAATCATGCTACCGTGCAAAGGGTTGGTCAAAGTCTATGTCTTCTTCTTGTTTATAGCCCTTTGCAACCAGCCTTGCATTATTCTTGATAATAATTGCTTGTTCATCCATCTTGTTTCTGAACACCCTCTTAGTTTCAATTATATTGTGTCTTGTGGTCTGGGTACCAAATTCCAGACTTTGTATCTTTGGAATTGGTTCAATTCCTCTTGCATAGCCATGATCCAGAATGAATCTGAGTTGGCTTCTTCAAAATTCTTTGGCTCCATCTATGAGAGGAAGCTCAAATAGAGTAACTCATTCATGGTGTCACTCCTTGGTTGAATTCCTTGGTGGATGACCCCAATGATTTGATCTTGTGGGTGGTCTTTATGGAACTTGGTGGAAATTACTAATCTTCTATTCCTTTCAAGTACTGCTTCTTCTATGTGCTGGATGAGTTTCACTTCAGGATTTGTCTCTTGTTCTTCAGCTTCTTCTTCAATGCTGACATACTCAAATGAGATTACTTCTTATACTTCTTCTGTGTCTGCTATATTTAAATCCTTAAGCTTGGATCTTATACCATTGCCATTTGTTTTTCCTCTGGCAGATCCTCCTAAAATAACTTTTGGACCATCTTCAACTGACGAATATTCCTACAATAGGCTTCTTGTTCCAGTCATGTGCCTGAAAAATCCACTGTCCAAATACCAGATAGGAGTGTGGTTGGTCTTTGGACAGGCCTGTAGAAATAAATCATTTCTTCTTAGGCACCCAAACCTTATTGGATCTTAGATTCTTGTTAGTACTCAAAATCATATTTGATATATTTCCAATCGGATGTGTAGGATGGACCCAAACAAGATTGCATGCTAGTTTGGCATTTGTTTCCCTAGGGACTATTGGATTGAACCATCAGTCTATGGAAAATTGATTAATCTTGCCACAACATGAGTATTCAAACTTGATATACTTCTTCATCTTGCTCACAACAAGAATTGGATGATTTTTTGTGAACAGAGGGTTACCTGAAGAATACTGCATGAGCTTCTTTGCATAACATGTGGTTGTGTCTGGAAAGATCTTGGGGTGCACATCCACTATCTTGCCTTTGGCAGTAGTTCTCTTAGCAGGTATATTCTCTTTTCTTTTGGTACTAGTGTTCAGAACAAATGCAAAGGGTCCATGTTTTTTCATCACAATTTCTTCTTTAGCTTCCTTAAGAGCACTCTTCCCATAATGCACATCCTTTGTTCCACTTGTGGAACATTCATTTGAGAAATGTCCATAAATAGACTCTTGATTAACTTGTTGGAGGGTTGAATTACCTCCTAAAGTTGATCTTCTTATTTATAGGATTTACCTTATTATTTTCTTTAAGGTATCCTATACTTTTGTTGGGAACAGGAGAAAGCCCATCAATCAATGGCAGAGTTGTTTTGGGCTTAGAAAAGATTGCAACTAGCTTTCTATCAATGAGAAGCTTGTTCTCTAATTCTAAATTCTTCTTGTTCCTCAATATTATGGCACTGGATTGATCTCCATTTTTTTAGAGATTCAATCTCTTTTACTTGAGTCTTGCACAACTCTTTCAATTAAACAAGGCCCTGAGTAATTTCCTAAACTGATCTATTAGCTCAGTATTGGAGATTGCTTTGATGTCTTACTTAAGCTTACTGAAGTCTGAGTTCTCTTGAGTCAGTTTTTCGACCTTCTCAAGTAATTTAGATTTGTTGGCTTCAAGAGTGTTTATCTCTTGAGCCTGAGCCATGCACATCATCTTACTTTAGTTGAAAGCTTATGACGTAACAACAATTTCATGCAAGTGACAATCCCAAGCATATGAGTATGTAAAATATGCAATTTTAACAGAACAATAGCCTAGTAGTCCATGATTCAATAGAAAATGTCTAATAATAATTATTACATAATAAGAATTGTTCCGACAGTAAAGGAAATAAAACATAGAACCCGACAAACCATGAAATAAGGTAAACCTTCAGGAGGTAGGAACATGACGTGGACGGAGCTCAGGTAGCGGGCGGCCAGTCACAAAAGCTAAGACAAATTCCAAAACAAACAAGGAAAATGCCTTAGAACATTGACAAAAGTAAGTATAATACATAACTAACAAAGGATTAGAAAGGTACTTGTACTGATACTCAGGAATCAAAACTAGCAAAGCAGACAAGTAAATCAGGCAGGAATAACAAGAGTTGTTAGCCTAGTCTAGGGTGTAGCATATATTCATTCATGTAATGACATAAGCTGTAACAAATGAAAGATGTAGATGTTTTTATTTGATACAAAAAAATCATGATTCAGAAAAATTCAAGATTAGATTCAGGACTTATCAGGTATTCAGAATTATATCGTGATCCCTAAGGGGCGGCTCTTGCAAACCCTCACCCTAGAGCCAGGGATTTCATGCTTGTTATGACCGATCATTTGTTCTCATTAGGCATTCAAGAGGGATCCCACGTCAAGAAGTTGCATCAATGAAACACATCCTTTCAATGCTAACCTATGTTATCAACGAATGAAAAGTTCTTTGTTGTGATTTTAATAGGAACAAATTTACATCAAAGGGAGTAACATTTATTACGCATCATTTTCGGGATAACAGACACTTACCTAGAACAAACCCTTACCTAGAACAAACCCTTCTTAGGCATGATTATCTTCTAAATAAAAGTGTGCACGATACGAGCATGATATAAAACACCAATCATCTATTTGCTAGCGAGAAAATCTTAACATTTATCAATATAACAATTAATGCTCATGCTCAATAGCCTTCTACTCTTCAAATTATACATCCAATGATAAGTTATTCATCTACGTAAGTATCCAAATAAAAAATACTTTCAATTCACTAACTCATACATTTCTAAGCGTATCAAGACATAACTATTAATTTAACAATTAAGGTATTCAAGAGTAAAATTCATAAATACAAGAAAAGATGCATCAAGTTGAGATCAATGTTTGCAAGAGAGGGAGAGAGAGAGAGATTTCTCTACTTGCCTTAAATAAATTTGAATCTGTCAGTGGCGGCTAAGAGGCGCAAGCAAATTTAAAAACCCTATTTTAAACATGTTCAAGAGTAATCATGAATGATATTTGCTATAACAAAAATCCCTATGCCAGCAGATGCATTTAACATCACATAACCTAAACATGAGAGGGTTTAGCAAAATACCTCCCGCAAAAGTGAGGGTTTAGCAAAATATCTGAAGTTGGTTGGATCGAAAGGGGTTTTTGAATGATCCCCTCACATAACCTAAGCATTTAACATCACATAATCGAAAGGGGTTTTTGAATGATCCCGTTGATTGGATCGATGAACGGCGCCAGAGATCGAGAATAAATCATGGTTAGCTTATTATACCTGAAAGAAGTTGTTGTCTACCTAAATCACCTAAAGGGGGGGGGGGGGTGAATAGGTGATCTCTACTGCTATTGCGGAATAAAAATTAAGTACACACACAACAAGAAAAATCACAGCACAGAGACACAAGATTTATAGAGGTTCCCCAAGGTGGGTACTCCTCTCTCCCGCTTCGCCTATCTAGCACTTCGGGCTAGCGTCGGCAACTTCACCAAAACTCGGATTTATCAACAAATCCTACACTCGGAGACAACGACTCCTACAAACTCGGAGAACAACTCCTACAACTCGGAGTAAACAACTCCTACAAAATAACTCGGAGAAAAATCTCCTACAGGCATCAAATAGAGTTTGAAATAAAATACTTCTATTAAATCTCAACAGAGATTAACTTCAGATCTTGGAAAAACTGAGTCTTCTTCTTCCTTGAGAACTAAATCTTGGATCTTCAAAGATTTGGAAGATAGGAAACTCGGCAAACCTGATCTGAATAGGTCCTTTGATTTTCTTGAAAAGATCTTCAAAAATATGGAGCAGCAAAAAGATCAAAGGCCTTCTTATCTGAGAAATCTCTAACAGCACTGAAGAATGAGTCTTGAGGGCGCAGAAGTTAGATCTCAGAAAAACTTGTTCAACGAGCAAGGAGGAAGACGGCTGGGTTCTTTTCTTTCTATCGGGTTGAATAATGATTGTTGTTTTTGCCCTAAAAATAAAAGACTATTTATAAGAAGAATCCAATGGCTAAGGCGACAGACAAGGAATGATCGACACGTGTGCTGCACATGGCGGCCAACCCTAATTTTCAAAAACGAAACATATTTTTGAAATCCGTCTGTCCGTCATTCGTCGAGACTTCACATGAACATTCGACGAATTGACTTAGCCATTAAAAAGATTGAACAACCCATGAAAAACACCTTCTGTTTTCATTCGTCGGGATTCGTCGGGTGTTCTCGAGAACATTCGACGAATTGACTTAGCCGCACAATTTCCTTCACAAAGCTGCCTTTTTGACTTCTGTCAGCATTCGTCGATATTCGTCGGGAGTTCACGTGAACATTCGACGAATGGACTTAGCCACAAAAATTTATTCTTCAAACTGTAAAACTGGCTTCTGTCTGGATTCGTCGGGAGTCATCGGGACTTCACGTGACATCTCGATGAATTGACTCAGCAAAAATTTCTTTTCTTCTGAAAACCTGCTCCACTCCTCAACCTTGAAAGCCTTCAGTTGTGAGAATATGAAGTGCACCCCAAAAGAGAGATTACACATGAACCAACACTTTGTTCTACACAATGAGGGATTACATTGTCTAGAACTGTGTTTGGTGATCCTGACTTTGGTGTGCACTTAGCATTATGACCTGTCACAACACATCTAAAGAGAAATCATCAAATACATACTCAATTCAATTTAGTTCACTAGGGGACATCTTCAAATCCAGGTAATTATGGATACAATACCCAACAATCTCCCCCTATATGAAGATGTCATAACCCTATGCACTAAGTTGAATTGCACAGAAAGTATAATTGAATAAAAAACAGCACAACCAGTCAGTAATAATTAAAGAGAGAAACAATGTTTAACCAAACACAAAATATATATATAAGCAAAGAAAAACAGCATGATTCTAGAACAGCTCAGCTCATGCTTGGTCCTTGCCTTTTAGCTTTCCAAAAATTCTGTCCACTGCCTCAGCTCTCTTTTTCTGTTCAGATTCCATTCTCTCAAAGAATGCCTTTGGCTTGGGCCAATATCTATCAGGAGCAGTCTCTTTAGATCCACCTGTCTTGAAATGAATTCTCCTTTCAGTTGTCCTTTTCATGAACTTATCATATTCCTCCTGACTGTAATATTTACTGACACTTTCATTTTGCGTACTGACTAAGTTGAAAGTTGTAAGAATGATATCCTTTGAAGAGGGACTCCAGCTTTCTTGGAAATTTCTTGGAGGATGCATATCATAGAATTCTCTGATCTTCTTGTGAGGATTAGACCTTTTTGCAGAAGGTTTATCACCAAAGATCTTCCTTTTCAAAGATTTTTCAGAAGATTCAGGAGCTTTGGAGCTTTCAAGCACTGGATCATCCCAGAACTCTTGGTAGGAGGATACTGGGATGTCTGCTTCAGCAAAATCAGAATCCTCAACAGGAAATTGAGAAGAACTTGGAGCACTTGGACCTGGAATACTTGAAGGAGGAACATCTGGCATCTTGTCCACCACAGTGAGTCCAAGCATGCCTGCAACTTCTTTGAACAGCCAGCTTGTAGATTCATGAGTGTACCAATTTACATCTACAACATTTTGTAATATGTTCTCCTTAAGCTCTTGCATCTTGGAAAATACATTTCCATCCAAATCACTAACTTTACCATCCAAGTCATTCACTTTACTGGCACTTTCCTCTATCTTAGAAACCATACTCTCCTCCCCCTTTATGACATCTTCATGTAGGAGGGTATAGAGTTTGTTCAGCTGCCTCTCAACTTGATTATCCAGAAAAGTAATCCCTTGATCATGAGCAGTGTTGAGAGTTGTTTGAGCAGCATTCAGATTTACAACATCTTCACCAACCTGATGCAAGTTATTTAGAGCATGCCCAACTGCCTTATTGGTGTGGTCCAATGCTTTTCCTGCCTTTGTCATCCAGGCTTCTTGATCACTCTTGAATTTGCCCATTCCATACCTCATTTCAGCCATTTCCTGCCTCAAAGCACTATCTACTTTATCTATTTTCTGATAAACTGATTTGATGGACTGATCAAAATGCTCTGTTTGAGCTTGCAGCAAAGTTGAAATTGACTTGAGCAAAGAAGATTGAGAGCTCTCTCCAGTTTCAAACACATCAGGAGAGACTCTATCAGCTACAAAACTTGTAGACTTTGCTTGCTCATCAAGCACTGTTGCTCTTGGAGATTTTCTCAAAATACTTTATGGAGGAGGCAAGAGCAGCACAGGAGGGACTGCAGATTCACCCATAAATATGTCTTCCTGTTCTTTCTCCCCCTCAGCCAAGGACATCCTCTTGGCAAACTCCAACTGAGCACCAAAACTGCCCTTGTCCAAAGCATCTGATTTCTCAGAAGGAACAGATTCAGGATCTGCCAAGTCTTCACTATGTTCTGAATTATAAGCAAACTCTGCAGGGGATCTTCTATAGTCTTCTAACATAGCAGCTTCATCTTCAGCAGCAGATTTCCCTTGACCTTCTAGGTCAGGAACAGTATAAGGAGCAGCAGGACTGACTGGATCAACATACACTGGATCAGTATGAACTGGATCAATTTCACTGGGAGGAATTTCCTTTGAAGCAGCACTACTTTCAGCAATGTCTCTTGGGGTTGGAAGCTCCCCCCTCAACATGTTCACTTCTGCCTTGATTAGGAGCTGTATTGGGTCCACTACCCCTTGAGGGTTGACCTTCTTCATGAGTCCTATTCTCATTCTGCACAGGGTCCTCATCACCACTAACAACAATCTTGACTCCACCCTTTGGAATGACCCTTTCCCATTTGGAGAAAATAGAGGAGTTGATTTTCTTAGTGTGATGGATGGGGATACCTCTTCCAAGATTGAAAAAATCTGGATTACTACCATTCAGCAACAAACTAATAATTCTTCCAAAATTAGGGGCATGAAAGCTGTCTTTAATTTTCTCAAAAAGAACTTCACCATAATTAAAACTCTTTCTACAAATAATAGCTGTGTGAATCTTAAAGGCTTCTTCAGATAGGTAGTCATGTGAACCTACCTTGCACAATAAGACTTTTCCCAAAATATCACACAGAAGCTTACCTCCGTCATTCATGAATTTTCTTCTTATCTTTGAACCTTCATCAAGAATACCACAGAATCTTTTGGCCTGGAGAAAGTCTTCAGCATACACTTCCTCTATTTTGACTTCAGGCATCCTCAAGATCCTGTTGATGCCACTAGCTTTCAAAACTATTTTACAAGACCTGATGCAGCTCTTTATCTTCTTACCTTGACCAGAGATTTTTGCATTTCTGTAGAACTCAAGAACGTCTTGTTCGAGAATTTTAGCCGGATCTTCCAAGACATAACTGAGCCCGGCGACATCAAGCATCAAAATAATGTTTTTGAACTCATCTGAAGCAGTTCGAAAGCAACCTCGCACCAGCTCTCCACCTGAATGCAGACCTCCAGCGGCTTTGGGTGCCATCGAGCTTGACAAAATCGGGGAAGAGAAACAATGTTTCACGGAAGAATCGAGGGAGACGGAGAGACGGGAAGGGTTTCACGGAAGAGCGTGTGGAATCACGTGTTCTCTTTGTTTTTATATATATATATATATAATAAATTTAGGCGCGCACCTGATTTCACGGATGGCTCTTGGGATCCAATAAATTGAATTTGATAATAATAAGGCTTTTCACGGAGACGAGTCCGAGAAGATAAAAGAAATTGACCCGTGAAATCTCGTGAAACTTAATGAAATTTCTGGTTTATCCAGTGAAATCCCATGTAATTTCGTGAAATTCCAATATTCTCGTCCTCATGATTCCTTGTTAAGCATTCCAAGTTCCATTTTGAAGAAGTTGAACTTGGTCTCGTCCAGAGGCTTCGTAAAAATATCTGCAATTTGTTTGTCAGTATTAACATATAGCAAATTAATATCCTTACTCTCAACATGTTCCCGGATGAAGTGGTAGCGAAGCTCGATGTGCTTCGTTCTGCTATGAGAGACTGGATTATTTGATATGGCAATAGCACTTGAGGAGTTACAGAACATGGGGATTTCTGTGAGCTTTAAATTATAGTCCTCAAGCTAATTCTTTATCCACAAAAGTTGTGCACAGCAACTGCCGGCAGAGATATACTCCGATTCAGCAGTTAATATTGCAACACAATTTTGCTTCTTACTACTCCATGACACAAGCCTTTTTCCCAAGAATTGGCAAGTTCCTGAAGTACTCTTTCTATCATCTTTGCTACCTGCAAAATCAGCATCTGAAAAACCAATTAGTTCAAAATCATTGCTTCTCGGGTACCATAAGCCGAGATTTGGTGTACCCTTAAGGTATCTAAAAATCCTCTTTGCAGCGGCATAATGAGATTCCTTACAGTTCACCTGATACCTGGCACAAACACATGTTGAAAACATTATATCGGGCCTACTGGCAGTAAAATAGAGCAAGGACCCAATTATGCTTCTGTACTTGGTTTCATCAAAAGGTTTCCCTTTCTCATCCTTATCCAGAGACATACTTGAGCCCATTGGAGTCCTCATAGAGGTTGCACTCTCCATTCCAAATTTCTTAAGGAGCTCTTTGGTGAACTTAGTCTGAGAGATGAAGATTCCATCTTCAGATTGGTGCACCTGGAGTCCTAAAAAATATTTCAGCTCTCCCATACTGCTCATTTCAAACTTACCTTGCATCAAATTAGAAAACTTTTTGCAAAGTTTGTCATCTGTAGAGCCAAAAATAATATCGTCGACATAGATTTGCACAAACAAAATCTCGCCTTTTACTTCCCTAAGAAACAATGTCTTATCTATTGTTCCTCTTGTGAATTTGTTCTCAAGAAGGAACCTAGACAATGTCTCATACCAGGCTCGGGGTGCCTGTTTGAGACCATACAAAGCCTTATGTAAATAGTATACATGATCAGGAAAGTTAGAATCTACAAAACCTGGAGGTTGAGCTACATATACTTCCTCTTTAAGGTCTCCGTTCAGGAAGGCTGACTTCACATCCATGTGGAAAACCTTAAAGCCCTTATATGCATCATAAGCTAGAAATAATCTGATGGCTTCAAGTCTTGCTACTGGTGCAAAGGTCTGATCAAAATCAATCCCTTCTTCTTGCCTGTATCCTTGTGCAACCAGTCTTGCTTTGTTATTTGTAATGATGCCCTTTTCATCAAGCTTGTTCCGGTAGACCCATTTGGTTCCAATTACATTTTGTCCTTTGGGTCTTGGTACTAACTCCCAAACTTTACATCTCTTGAATTGGTTGAGCTCTTCTTGCATAGCAAGGATCCAAGATGGATCGGTGTTTGCTTCTTCAAACTTCTTCGGCTTAATCTGTGAAAGAAAACTTAAATGTAAAACTTCGTTAGTTGTACCTCTTCTCGTTAGAACTCTGCTTGAAGGATCTCTGATAATCTGATCAGCTGGATGATCTCTTGAATATCTGACTCCCAAGTTATTTGCATTTTCAGGAGCAACTTGAGGTTCAGCCACCTCTGAAATATCTTCTTCTTCATGAACTTCTTGTTCATCTTCAGAGTGATCCGAGATCTCTTCTGCCAACTTTGGAGCATCATCTGTGGTTTTTACTCCATCTTGCATAGAGAGTTCCTTTAGCTTTTCACCTGCATCTTCAATGAACACACTAGACGAGTTGCTATGCAGCAGGCTCGTCTCATCAAATACAACATGGACTGTTTCCTCTACCACCAGAGTTTTCTTATTGAAAATCCTATATGCCTTACTATGGCTACTATATCCTACGAAAATACCTTCAAAAAATTTTCACTAAACTTGGTTGTAGGATGCTTCCCATTGTTAAGTACATAGCATTTACTGCCAAAAATTCTAAAATATGAAATCTTTGGTTTTCTGCCCTTTAGAATCTCATATGGGGTTTTACGATGGTTCTTATTGATGAGTGCTCTGTTTTGCACATGGCAGGCTGTGTTGATAGCTTCTGCCCAGAAATATTTTGGAAGAGCAAAATCACTCAACATAGACCTGCCAGCTTCTATGAGGGTTCTATTCTTTCTCTCGGCTACTCCATTTTGCTGTGGAGTATGAGGAGAGGAAAACTCATGGGAGATACCTTGACTTTCACAAAACTCTGTCATGGCCCCAGACTGAAATTCTGTTCCATGGTCACTTCTGATTTTGACCACTGAACAGTCAAGTTCATTCTGAATAAGCTTGACAAAATTAGTGAATATGCCGAAGGTTTCTGATTTAAGTTCTAGAAAGAACACCCATGCAAACCGGGAATAATCATCAACAATAACCAAGGTGTAGGCTTTCCCACCTAAGCTTCTAACTGACATTGGACCAAATAAATTCATATGCAGCAGATGAAGACATCTGGTAGAATTATTGTCAATTATGCTCTTAAAGTTAGTCTTTGTTTGCTTACCCATTTGGCAAGCATGGCAAGGGCTTTCTTTAATGCATTTAACTTTGGGGGCATCCCTTACAAGTTGTGAGAAAATAACATAGATATAGTTTTGAAATTAATATGTGCTAATTTCTTGTGCCATTGGTCACAAAGAGATGCACTATCTTTGGCAACAAAACACACTGGGGTAGAAGACTGTAAGCATATAAAATCTAAACAGTAAATACCACTACTCCTAAAACCTGTTAAAATAGTTTCCGCAGACCCAGACATCTTTATCAGGCATCTATCTCTAAAGAACTCAACGCTATAGCCTTTGTCACACAGTTGGCTTATGCTAATCAGATTGTATTTCAATCCTTTCACATGAGCTACACATGTAAAAATGACTGAGTCGTTGGTTATTGAACCATAACCAATAATAATACCTCATTCAGATCCGCCAAACTTTACTTTAGGCCCGTTCTCAACTGGAACATAATCCTGAAGTAATCTTCTTCTCCCGGTCATATGCCGAGAGCAACCACTGTCCAAATACCAGATGGGAATTTCGTTGGCCTTTGGACATTCCTGCAAACATGATCAATACCCCTTAGGAACCCAAACATTTTTGGGCCATTGGTTCCTTGTTAGTGGAACACCACTTGGAACATTAACTTTGCAAGTGGTCGGTCTTGCACTGTTAACTCGTGGAGTTCTTGACACAGTATGATTGAACCAACAATCTATGGCGAAATGACCAATTTTGCCACGGCACCAACATTCAAATCTATTGTATCTCCTCTTTGTGTTCTGCTGAGCCTTTTGAACGGGTGGCTTTGCAGGAGGAGCAACCTTGGAGGTAGAAGCCTCGTTGGTGCAACATACACAATTCTTAGGCACAATAGGCTTGACCTGCGGTGCCTTCTTAGCATTTGATCCATGAACGAATGGTCCATGACGCTTCAATTGAATTTCCTCATAAGGAGCCTTGAGGGAGCTAGATCCAAAGTTTCTGGGTCTGGTCCACACTGAGTTCACCTTGGCAGGCTCAACATGTGTTGGTCTGCTGAAGTGACCATACATGCTCTCAAAATCATAGGTGTTCGTAGGAAAAATCACCTTCTTGAAATTTGGAGCACATTGTGGACCTTTACCCTTTGCTTTAGCAGCTCTTCTTTTGGCTGACTTACTTAGGCTCTTTTCGGCAACATGGCCCAAACCACTACTACCAGAACCAGCAGTGAAAGTGTTTATGATAGGCAAAACTGTCTTGGGCTTAGAGAAGTTCATTGTGATCTTCCTTTCTTCCTCAAGCTGTTTCGTCAAATCATTGATAATTTCACTCTTCTGAATGCCTGCTGAAGTGGCCTCGGAGAGAGCAATCTTCATGGATAAGATTTCTTCCCTGAGTAGGTTAGATTCTTCAATATCCTTTCTCAGGTTTGATTCTTGATCCTTTAGGGATTGAATCTCCTTTGATTGAGTTTTCACAAGCTTTCGACACTTATTAAATCCCTTCAACATTTCCTCATACTTAGCAGTCAATTCAGAATCCTCTTCCGAATAGTAGCTTTCATTAGTATCAGATGTCGTTTCTGAACATGAAAGAGGTGTAGAAGATAATACCTGACCGGTGAAAGGAACAATATCTTTGTCATCATCTGACATGGCCATTAGTCCAAAGAATGCCTCTTCATCTGAGTTAGACTCATTTGAGTCACTATCACTCAGAGTCTTGGACTTCTTGGCAACAAAACTCTTCTCCTCTTTCTTCTTTCCCTTGAAGGACTTCTTTTCTTCTTTTCTTGAAGATTCCTTCTTCTTGTGTGGGCAATCAGCTATCATGTGCCCTGGCTTTTTACAACAATAACAAACAGGTTCAGTATAATCGTGTTTGTTCGGTTTAGAACCATACCTGTCATTTCTGTCACGGTGTGATCTCATGTGATCTCTTGAGGAAGATGAGCCTTTTCTCATTTGTCTCCTTTTGTTAAGCAACTTTTTGAATTGCTTGGAGAGGAGGGAGAATTCTCCTTCAGATAGTTCTAATTCTTCAGAAGTGTTTTCAGCTTTATCCTCGGAAGATTCATCCCTCACAGGGGACAGGGCCCTGCTTCTCCGGGAGCTTTCAGCCTTTAGAGCAATGGGCTTTTCCTTGCCAGAGCTCCTACTGCTTTCCTCTTCTGACTTCCTGATATTCAACTTCAGCTCATGGGAAAGCAGCTTTCCATATAGAATCTGTGGCTCCGTAGTAGCCAACTTACCATACTCTCTGATAACTATCACTATGGGGTCCCATTCCTTAGACAGGGATCTAAGGAATTTATCGTTTAGTTCACCCGTGGTGAATTCCCTTCCATAGTTTCTCAAACCGTTTACAATCTTGAAGAATTTCTCGTAGGTGTCAGAAATTGTGTCTTTGCCTTGTTGCTTGAAGGCTTCATATTCTTGGTTCAGCAAAGACTTCCTGTCATCTCGAACTTCTTCAGTACCTTCCATCAAAACCACAATAGAATCCCACATTTCTTTTGCAAACTTGCAGTGAATCAGATTTTGTAGCATAGAATCATCAACTGCACCTGCTATGATGTGTTTCGCTTTCTTATCCAGAGTGACAAGTGCAATTTCATCCTTTGTCATATCCATTAGTTTCTTTGGTACCTTTTTGGTGGGATCAATGGTAGAAGCAACTGTAGGAATGACGGGACCTTCCTTAACTATCTGGGAGATACGGGGATCATTCGCTTCCATGTAGAAAATAACTCTTTCTTTCCACATGGGGAAATTTTTCTTAGAGCAAACTGGGAGCTTGGAGGAAAACCTTTCCATGCCCCTGTCCATAGAGAGAGATCTTGACAACGAAGAGGGATCTTTAATCTAGGTGTTAACCTCTTAAAGATAACCTGGCTCTGATACCAATTGAAAGAAGTCGTTGTCTACCTAAATCACCTAAAGGGGGGGGGGGGTGAATAGGTGATCTCTACTGCTATTGCAGAATAAAAATTAAGTACACACACAGCAAGAAAAATCACAACACAGAGACACAAGATTTATAGAGGTTCCCCAAGGTGGGTACTCCTCTCTCCCGCTTCGCCTATCTAGCACTTCGGGCTAGCGTCGGCAACTTCACCAAAACTCGGATTTATCAACAAATCCTACACTCGGAGACAACGACTCATACAAACTCGGAGAACAACTCCTACAACTCGGAGTAAACAACTCCTACAAAATAACTCGGAGAAAAATCTCCTACAGGAATTAAATAGAGTTTGAAATAAAATACTTCTATTAAATCTCAACAGAGATTAACTTCAGATCTTGGAAAAACTGAGTCTTCTTCTTCCTTGAGAACTAAAGCTTGGATCTTCAAAGATTTGGAAGAAAGGAAACTCGGCAAACCTGATCTGAATAGGCCCTTTGATTTTCTTGAAAAGATCTTCAAAAATATGGAGCAGCAAAAAGATCAAAGGCCTTCTTATCTGAGAAATCTCTAACAGCACTGAAGAACGAGTCTTGAGGGCGCAGAAGTTAGATCTCAGAAAAACTTGTTCAGCGAGCAAGGAGGAAGACGGCTGGGTTCTTCTCTTTATATCGGGTTGAATAATGATTGTTGTTTTTGCCCTAAAAATAAAAGACTATTTATAAGAAGAACTCCAACGGCTAGGGCGACAGACAAGGAATGATCGACACGTGTGCTGCACATGGCGGCCAACCCTAATTTTCAAAAACGAAACATATTTTTGAAATCCGTTTGTCCGTCATTCGTCGAGACTTCACGTGAACATTCGACGAATTGACTTAGTCATTAAAAAGATTGAACAACCCATGAAAAACACCTTCTGTTTTCATTCGTCGGGATTCGTCGAGTGTTCTCGAGAACATTCGACGAATTGACTTAGACGCACAATTTCCTTCACAAAGCTGCCTTTTTGACTTCTGTCAGCATTCGTCGATATTCGTCGGGAGTTCACGTGAACATTCGACGAATGGACTTAGCCACAGAAATTTCTTCTTCAAACTGGAAAACTGGCTTCTGTCTGGATTCGTCGGGAGTCATCGGGACTTCACGTGACATCTCGACGAATTGACTCAGCAAAAATTTCTTTTCTTTTGAAAATCTGCTCCACTCCTCAACCTTGAAAGCCTTTAGTTGTGAGAATATGAAGTGCACCCCAAAAGAGAGATTACATATGAACCAACACTTTATTCTACACAATGAGGGATTACATTGTCTAGAACTGTGTTTGGTGATCCATTGCAACCTGACTTTGGTGTGCACTTAGCATTATGACCTGTCACAACACATCTAAAGAGAAATCATCAAATACATACTCAATTCAATTTAGTTCACTAGGGGACATCTTCAAATCCAGGTAATTGTGGATACAATACCCAACAATACTATAGGCATAAGCTCGGATCAAAATATATATACGCATAAATTGAAGCACAAAAGTCCTAAATAGTGATCCGAAAATCTGAATAAAGGGGGAGGGAGAGCCTTACACGAAGGAGACAAATCCGGGAGGGATTCAAGCAAAAACCATAGGTGAAACGGAGCCAAAGCTTCTCGATGCGAGGAGGGGGAAGAGGAGAAGCCGTCGGCCACGGGAGCAGAGGGGCGAGCAGGAGCCGGCGCTTGCGGGAGCAGTGAACGGGAATCGGGCACGGAGCAGCGATTGGGAACCCTAGCCGAAAAGTCTCGAATGACTTGAGAAATGAGGGAGATAACTCTTCTGCCATATTTAGGGTTCTCGGGCGCATCTACCGGGGTCGTTGGACCAAGTTCCAAGACAAATCAGACGGCCAGAAATCACTGATTTACAGATCTATTTTCACAAGTTACAG
Source organism: Dactylorhiza incarnata (assembly GCA_033032865.1). Classification (NCBI taxonomy): domain Eukaryota; kingdom Viridiplantae; phylum Streptophyta; class Magnoliopsida; order Asparagales; family Orchidaceae; genus Dactylorhiza; species Dactylorhiza incarnata. Next base: position 15,749,221 of record JAWHQI010000028.1, read on the forward strand.
CGCGGCGGTAGCTACCACGCCGCAATAGCTCCAGTCCAGAAAAGAAAGCTCTCTGATTCATGTCTGTTTGACTACTAGCCGATCGGGCAGCCTTTTAGCCGACACATCTACCGCCAGCGGTATCCCTATCGCTCGCGTTAACATCAATGCAACATCATATGACTCAAGTATCTCAAGCCGACACTTATCAACTGGAAGCGCACTACCGAGCGGCGGTATGGGGTACAGCGTCGCGCTAGCATCTAGCCGACACACTTCTTGATGATACACCTCATGTCGCCTGAAAAAGGCAGAAAGGCTATCGCATGCGGTAACTATTACCGCGCCGCGTTAGCTTCCCGATACCATAAGCATTTCAGCCCCCACACCCAAAAATTATGTAGTCTTTTAAATTTATAAGTTATAAAAAAAGTTGATTTATAGATTTTAATCAACAAATATGAAATTAGACATTAATAATGATCGGTCCGGCTATTATAGAGACGCATGTTAATCCAAAATAAAGTACATTCGCAAATATTGACGAGGCCGGGTTAATATTCATGCTTGTTTATGGTTTTTATACGTTGAATTTTATATATTTTAGATCAATAATTTTACTATTTAATAAAAAACATATATAATTAAATAAATACTACATCCCAAGCGTACAAATTGTCACTTCAGCGAAGGATTGGCTGAAGAATTTTCATCTAGAGAAATATAGTACAAGCACTATAAAACAACACGGCACGACAAAAGCTTGGAGTGGCAGTGTTGTCAGAATCGTGCTTGTTGGACTACTATTGCTTGTTAGTGGAGTTCTGAATCTTCCGGAGAGTCGAGGATTGGCAACCCTCGCGTGTATAAATTTTATGATTGAAAAAGTTAAGTATAACACCTCAGTAAAGTAAAGTAAAGTATACCGTCGAAGGGCTTCTTCTTTCTAAAATCTATGATTGTTATTATGACATATACTTTTATGTGTTGCGGTCATATTGGACGATCTGGCCGATTGGACTTAAATCGAACCGTCTTAGCTCGGCCATATTATGACATATAACACCTCAGTTTTCACAATGCTGTGAAAACAGGCGCCCTGTTGCCAACGCAGGGCGGTAGGTGCTGCGCATGGCGGTAGGTGCTACCGCTGGCGGTAGCAGTGTGCGACGAGAAGGTGCGTCGAGTAGATATCGTCGAGAGCTAGCGCCGCGCGCTAGCGTTACCGCTGGCGGTAGGTGTATTGTCGAGAAGGGTGTTGTCTTGTCGAGACATCGTGCTGATCACGACGACCCGAGACAGAGCGGTTTTCTCTAGTACTACCGCGGCGTGGTAACGCTACCATCGGGCGGTAGGTTGGGAAACCAGATCCGTAAGTAGCGTTTTCTGAGCATCCGATCTCCTTCGATCTTGATCCAATGGCTCAGATCAGTGCGTCCAAAATCCCTAAGTAGGGCAGAGGAACTTGTTGAATAATTTTTACTATATTCCTATATTAATATACAAAATAATATAATTTCCGGTTTTAAAACTTTGTAGAAACAGCAATATTACAATATTTAATAAGATTGCATGAAGGGGTGAGAAATAAATAAGAGAGTAATCTATAGTCTAGAATCGAGCCTGGGTAAGGCGTGTGATCACTGCCCTAAAGAAGTTGCACCACCCTCAGGCAGGGCTTTCACCGATGCTCACTCTTCCAAGGTACAACACCCGGCTAGATCCCGAAAGCTCCGATGTGCGCGGACACTGAAGAAGCACAGAGCACCCGAACTCCCACTTGATGAAACAAATGTAAAGAAAAGAAACACGTAGAAGATCGTCACAAAACAGAGAGAGCAGAAGAGCGAATGATTCTTTCTGAGAAGAACGTGAATATATATAAAACGAAGGCAGTAAATCGCCGGAGAAATAGGATCTTGAAAACGGCAATATTAAAAGCATAATAAATATTAACGGCTATAATTGGAAGACACATAATCGGGAAGAGAAACGTTGAATATTTCAAACGTAAATAATGGCGAGAAATACGCGTAAAAGAGCGGTTAAGAAAACGCGTAAAACGGCAGAACGCGTTGAAATCAATTCGACGTTGCGTCGAGATCATGTCGACGCAAGGAGCTTGCTTCGAGTTCTACTCGACGCGATTCCATTCGACGCCACTCCAACTCCAGCGGGCTTGTCGACGCTATATCGAAATCTATTCGACGCAGCTCCGAGTAAAAGCTCTGAAACTATTTTGTACAAAAAATACAATTCAATTATTCCCCAAATCCGGATCCGGATCCGGATCCGGTGCGGTGCGTGCGCGCGCGCGCGTGTGGTTCATAGTTTCTCCTTATGTTCTTTTGAACAAATAAGAATGAGTGAAAACATATATATACCCTCTAGCTAGAAAACAAATGAGCATAGTGGGACTAATGAGTTCATCCTTTCATTTATGAAAGGTTTCCCTCCAAATTATTTGGGTTCCCACCAATTTGGTTTTGGAGCTTTTCATCAAATATGAATAGCCAAACACCAAACACAATACAAGCCTCCAAAGAACATTTATGAAATAAATGTTTTATAAATAAGATTTCTAACAATCCCCCACAAAAGCGAAAAACCAAAATGCGAACTTCATAAGTATGATATTACTAATAATAATAAATAAAATCAAATACAAATTTGCTTCATCAAGTTGTATCTATTGTAATGGGTATAGGTGGAATGGTTACCTTGAACCTATACTTAGTACTTATTTCCTCTACCGAAGAGTATAATATGTCAAAGGCTTTGAATTATAAACTTTGGACCGGTAAGTTAGATAAGCACATAAAAGATTGGTTGTTCTTGGGTTATGGCGGTGGGCGCGTTAATGGCCATGCGCATTCCTTGATTTTTCATGGGAGTAATTTTGGGTTCAGCCCGGATCCCAAAGTTGCGGCCTCACAACAACCCCCACATAGGTGGTGCCTCAAGAGATATTTCGTAATTAATATCTCGCAAAGATATATGCCTTTGGCGACCATTAAGAACTTTTAACGTTCATCCTAAACTGTTACGTAGAGCACAACATCATAGGAATGGGGAGAAGGTTTTCTCAACCTTTTAAATTGTGCTCCCAACTACGCTACATCAACGGCTTTGTTTCTACCACATTGAACCCACTTCATGGGATCTCCAATCACATGGGTTGGGTATCCACCGTTGGCAGCAAATTATGTGGGCTTAAGCCTCATTCCCCTCGATGACAACAATATATCCCTTCGGGATAATCCCTTGGTAAGATTATCAGCCAGATTCAATTCTGACTTTACGTAATTTAGTGATATCACTTCTTTTCTTCTTTGCTTTACGGACTTGTACCTGATTCTCATGAACTTATTCATTTTTGCATTAGTGTTATTTGAAGCAGTTAAATCAATCACAGATTTATTATCACAATGCAAAGAAATAGCAGGTATAGGTTTTCTAACTAAAGGAACTTCAGAGAGTAAATTCTTAAGCCATTCGGCTTCGGCACACGTAGTGTCTAAAGCTATCAGCTCGGATTCCATGGTACTTCTTGAAATCACAGTTTGTTTTGTAGATGCCCATGAAATGTGGCTCCTCCAAGGAGGAAAACATATCCGGTAGTAGACTTAACGTCTAAGGAATCAGTTACCCAATTGGCATCTGAATATCCTTCTAAAACTTTGGGATAACCCGTATACACTAAGTTATAGTCTAAAGTTCCGCGAAGGTATTTAAATATTCTAGTTAAGGCTATCTAGTGATCATCACTTGAATTACTAGTATATCTACTAAGCCTGCCTACATCATATGAAATATCGGGTCTAGTGCGATTAACAATATAAAGCAGTGACCCTATCATTTGTGCATACCTATATTGGTCGATAGGTTCACCTAAATTCTTACATAACTTAATGCTAGCGTCATAAGGAGTAGAAGCAGGTGTGGAATCAAATAGATTGAATTTATGTAACATTTCCTCAATCGAGTGAGAAAGAGATAATGAAACATTGGAATCTGATTTCGCTAATTTCATTCCCAAAATGACATTAGCTTCTCATAAATCTTTCATATCAAATTTAGATGATAAATTGTTTTTAGTGTTATTAACAATTTTAATTGAGCTTCCAAAGATTAAAATGTCATCTACATAGAGACATAAAATCACATATTCATTTTCTTCTTGTTTTGCATAAATGCATTTATCATATTCATTAGATATAAATCCAAATGATAATACTACGGAGTCAAATTTTTGGTGTCATTGTTTTGGTGCTTGTTTGAGACCAAACAGAGATTTAATTAACTTACATACTTTGGTTTCCTGTCCTTTAACTACAAAACCTTCGGGTTGAGACATATAGACTTCTAATTCCAAGTCTCCATGTAAGAAGGCGGTCTTGACGTCCATTTGATGGATAAGCAATTTAAAGATCGATGTTAAGACGACTATAATACGAAGAGAGGTTATTCTAGCTACTGGAGCGTATGTATCTAGAAAGTCTATTCCTTGTTTTTGAGCATAGCCTTTAGCTACAAGGCGAGCCTTATATTTATCTATGGAGCCGTCTGGTTTTAATTTCTTCTTAAAAATCCATTTACAACCTATGGCTTTAGCACCAGGAGGTAAATCAGTTAAAATCCATGTATTATTTTCCAGGATAAAATTAATTTCTATGTTTATGGATCCTTTCCAAAAAGGATAATCAGATGAGGTCATAACTTCCTCAAATGTATTAGGATCTCCTTCAACTAGATAGGTGAAGTAGTCCTCTCCAAAGGTTCTTTCAGTTCTAACTCTTTTGCTTCTTCTAGGTTCATCATTTTCTAATGGTTCTAAAGAAGAAGAGGAAGGTTGAGATGCGTTGTTAAATTTGAAAGGAGATTTATCCTCAAAATAGGCTGCATCTCTAGCTTCTACAATAGAGTTATTAGAGATTTCACTAATTTGAGAATTAGTAATTAGAAATCTATTAGCACTGCTATCTGACGATAACCTATAAAGATAGAGTCTAAAGTTTTAGGTCCTATTTTCTTTCTCTTTGGTTCAGGGATTGCTACCTTAGCTAAACACCTCCACACTCGAAGAATTTGGAGGTTAGGGTTCCTTAATTTAAATAGTTCGAATGGTGTTTTTTCATTGTGCTTTGAAGGAATCCTATTAAGGACAAAGGAGGAGGTGAGCAACGCTTCTCCCAAAGATTTTCTGGGGCACCGGACTCGGCTAACATGACATTGACCATATTCATCAAAGTCCGATTTTTACGTTCAGCTACCCCATTAGATTGAGGTGAATATGGAGCAGTCACTTGAAGAATTATCCCATGTTCTTGGCAAAATTGGGTTAGTTCATTCGAAGTGTATTCTCCACCTCGGTCGGATCTAAGTACTTTCATAGAGGTTCCTAATTGATTTTCTACCTCAGCTTTAAAAATCTTAAAATACGAGAATACTTCATCTTTAGTTTTTAATAAATATACGTAACAAAATTTGGTGAAATCATCTATGAATCTTACAAAATATTTATTTCCTCCTCTAGTCGGTTGGCGGTTTGAATCACATACATCCGAATGAATTAATTCTAGAGGTTTAGAAGTTCTATCGACTGATTTAAATGGCTTCCTAGAAAATTTGGCTTGCACGCAAATTTCACACTTGGTCCAATATTAATTTTAGGAATTAAATTCAAGGACATCATTCTTTTCATACAATCAGAATTCACATGTCCTAATCTAGCATGCCAAAAATCAGGAGAAGAACTTTGAACTAAAGAAGAGGAAATTTGATTAACTTCTAAATCAGCAATATTTAATTTAAATAACCCATCACAAACATAGCCTTTGCCAATAAATAAATCATTCATTGTTATTACAACTTTATTAGATTCTAAAATAATCTTGTAGACTTTCTTCATTAACAGAGATCCGCTCACAAGATTCTTCCTAACTCTCGGCACATAAAGCACATCTTGCAAGGCTAGTGTCTTCCCCGATGTCAACCTAAGATCCACTCTCCCGCGTCCAAGTATTTGTGCCGAAGAAGCATCTCCTAAGATCACGCTTCCTCCACTGATGTCCTGAAAGGTGGCAAAGCAGGAACGATCAAAACAGGTATGAACATTTGCTCCGGAATCAAGCCACCAATCTGATGAACAAGTGAGAAGAAGACTTGGAGAATAATCTAACCTGAAGATAGGTTGATCCGGTGCTTGGATCATGTTGGCCCGAGGCTTGTCTCCACGAGACTTGCCAATCACGGGTTCTGTCTTTTTGTAAAAGCAGTTGGTAGACAAATGGTTTGTGCGTCCACAGATGAAGCACCATTTCCCTTTACCTGGGTTTTGGTTTAAAGGACCAGGCTTGGGATGATTTGGTTTCTGATGGCGGGAACCTGGACGGAAAGGCTTCTTATGGATCTTGCCTTTGCCTTTGAAGTGATGGTTGGAGGAAGGATTGCCATGAGATTCGGTTAGATTAACTTTAGGAGCATGGTCTTTGGGAGCTTTAGAATTCTTAGACTTATGTTCCTCCTCTATGCGGATAGCATTTTGGATTTGAACGTAAGTAAGGTTTGATTGATCGTGTCTTAGTCTAGTGCTAAAGCCGGACCAGGAATCAGGAAGTGCATCAATGAGACATGCCACTAAATAATTTTCGGAAAGAATTGAGTCATCGGCTCGGATTTTGGACAACATCTCATCTAGTTAATGAAGTTGAAGATTGATGGGCTTGGAAGCATCAATCTTGAATTTGTGGAGGTTGGAAACATTGTAGCATTCTATACCCGCATTGTCAAGGTTATAGTGTGTTTCAAGTGCATACCACAATTCCTTAGCCGTACGATATTGAAGGAAGACATCGTAAGGGCTATCAGACAAAGCACTTAGGATTCGGTTACGTAAATGATATTCAACATCTACCGGATCTCTATAAGGGAAACATCTTACGTAGGTTCTAGTGATGTTTGCAGTTGAAGATGAGGCGATGGTAGAGTCGAAGCAACTGCATTTGCAGCGCTAGGGATTTCAGTTTCTGAAGGAGGGGCATCGAAGATGGCGAACAAAAGACCTAGGGTATTTAACCAATATTCGACCTGTGCTTGCCAATGACGAAAACCGCTACCGTTAAATTTCTCGGGTTTGATCCCGGCAGAATCCTCAGATCTAGAAGCCATTAGTGATTTCTGAAATTTAAAATGTAGACAATAAATTTCTGTACATATAGAAACGAAAGCAGACAGAAATATTTTGATTATTTTGATTTTATTTATTCTGTTGATGTGGAATTACAAACTTCTTTAGATTGTTGGAATAATTTTTCCTATATTCCTGTATTGTTGGGGAAATGATTTATCTTAACCCCTAAAAATGAGTAGAATATAAATTCTAAGAATAAAAAATTAGTCTAAGTAAATATGCGTCGAATAGTATTCGACGCAACGTCGAAGTGTAGTCGACGTTCCTCTCAGAATGAGTCGAAGTAGCTCTAAACAGAATTTGACGTAACCTATGTCGACGTAACTCTGACTTCTAGTCGACGTATCTGGTGATGTCGACGTATCTTAGTCGACGCACCTTCCATATTCTCCTCTCGACGTCCAGCCAGTCTGAAATCGACGCTTCCGTCGAATAGTAATCGACGTACGTCGATTTCTATGTCAAATTCAAAACACGCCAGATTTCTTTCCTTCTATCTGTAGATCTGAATTTTATGGAATGATATTATTCTTTTCTAGCCGTTTTGAATCAGTCTTTCCTTCTAAATAATTCTTGGCTAAATTGATTAAGTTTATTATGGATATTATTTGAAATCAGAATAATCTCTTTCCTTCTACAGAAATATTGATTATTGAACCTTTTCTCTCTTACCATTTCTCTAACTGCTAATTGATTATTCTCCTATAGTATTCTTTGAATAAACAGATCTATAAATAAGAGGGAAGACGGCAGAGAAGAATGAGAAGTGATCCACTCCATACATTTGAAATAGAGGAAAAGCTCCCAAGAGAAAAGTGAGAAAAGCTGAGAGAAGTGATAGTGTGCTGAAGCCAACAACAAGCCTTCTCCTTCTCCTCTTTCTGAAGCCATACTGCTGCAATCTCTGATAGCTCTAATTGAAAGAGAAAAAGACCTACAATCTCCTTCTCACTATAAAAGAGAGATTTCATTCACTATTTCGTGTGCTTCTAATCTTCTTGCTAGGAAGAAGATTCTTTCTTATTTAAAATTACTTCTTCTACTTCTTCTTCTTATCTTCATTTCATTTTCAAACAGTGTAAAAAAGTTTTTAGAATCTCTCTTCAAAAAATTCAGTTATACTGGTTCTAAGAGTCTCCTTATCAAAAGACTCAGGCTGGTTCTAAGAGTCTCCTTATCAAAAGACTCAGTACAAGATAGTGAATTCCTACCAAGGGGGTAGAAGAGTGGACTACCCAAAGTTTGGGGAACCACTATATTTCTTTGTGTTGTGCTGTGATTTTCATTTTGCTATTTCTTTCTTTATTTACTTAATTCTTGTTGGTGTGTGTGGGAAGCTTAAATCTGAGATTATTACACATATATATATATATATATTTATTAACTTTACACAAAGTACTTTTAAATCTCTATTCACCCCCTCTAGAGAATTCTAGTGAGGTTAACTGTGCACTTTCAATTGGTACCAGAGGGAGGTTGATCTAAAAAGGGTAACTCCTTGATCAAAAAGATCCTACCTCATACATATATATAGATTTCTAAAAACTATTTCTCACATGGCACAAATCAAAGATTATACTTCCACTAGACCACCAATTTGCAACCTTGAAAAGTTTGCACTTTGAAAAACAAGAATTAAAATTTATCTAAACTCTATTGATGGAGAATTATTTGATGTTATTATGACAGGTCCTCCCAAGCCATTCAAGAAGGACTCAAGTGGAAAGGTCACACAAACACTTGCTCCAAAGGCTGAATGGACAGATGAAGAAAAGAGAGCTCATGCATGTGATGCCAAGGCTATGAATATCTTAGTCTCAACCCTCTCAGATGAAACCTTCCAAAAGATTGCTGAATGTGAGTCAGCTAAGGAAATATGGGAAGCTCTCACTAAAATGGTAGAAGGGAGTGCTGATGAGAGAAAAGATAGAAAGACATTACTCATCTCTCAATATGAAAACTTCTAGAAGAAAGGCAGTGAAAGTGTTGCTGACATGTATGTCAGATTCATCCTCATAACAAATGAGTTAAGAACACTTGAGAAGGACATATCTCTCACTGAGATAAATGACGAATTGCTAACTTGCTTCCCTAGCTCTTGGGACTCAAGAATTTAGCCAATTAGAGACTCCAGAAGCCAAAATGAAATCTCAACATATGTTCTGTTGGGTAAATTAAGATCCTATGAACAGTTGTTGAAAACAAGAGCTGAGAAAGAAGTGAAAGAAAAGACTCCTTCACTCTCAAAGGAAAAGAGTATTGCCTTAAAGGCCACTGCAGATGAACCCTCTACAAGTGATGAGGAGCTGATCAGTCTACTGGCCAAGAGGTTCAAAAAGTGGATCAAAACAGAAGGGTCCAGAAGGAGAGATTCAAAAACCAGGTATAACAAACCCCTACTAAAGAGATTATATGTTACTCTTGCAGGAAACCTGGACACATTGCACCTGAATGTACTAAAGAACTCAGCTATAAGAAAGATCTGAAAAGAACAGATCTAAAGAAAAAGAAGAAAGAGAAAGGATTCATTACTCAATCATGGAGTGATTCAGAATCTGAAGAAAGTACCTCATCTGAAAATGACCAAGAAGAGGCTAAGCAAGAGGAAACCTGCTTGATGGCCACTGAGAAGCATGATGATAAATCTCTGGTAAATATATCTGATGATAAAGATTTTTCTGCTACTGATTTCAAAAATAGTTTCAAAGAATTTTGTTTAGATCAAGTCAAATGTGAGAAAGAAATAAAAAGGCTAAGAAATGAATTAAACAATCTCAAACAAATGGATACACAATATAAAAACTATGAGCTCAGTCAAGAACTCTCTAGATCAGAGGAGCAGCTAGATAAAATAAATACTGAAAATCAAACACTGAAAAATGAGCTAGCAAAGGCAAAAGCCTTTGAAGATTCTTTAAATGGCAGAAGTCAAAAACTCAAGAAAATCTCTAAAAATCTCACTGATAGATTTAGACAGCTAGAGTTTAATACTGACTTAGAACCCAGGCCTCAGTCACCCAGCAAACTTGCCTGGAGACATCCTATCCACTTCACTAGGAAGAATAATCTCATAGGAGAAGAATCACAAGAAAATCCAGAAACAACTACTGTTTTCAATAAAAATAATTTCACTATGTATGAAGGAATCCTAGGTAAATATCCTCTGAAAAGAAACAAATTTGTGTCGAATCAGTATCGACGTGCGTCGAATTCTACTCAACGCAAATCAAATAATACATCGACTCCCAATCAACGCAACCTCTCCTATGCTTCAACTAAAAGAGAACACAGAATGAAGGAAGCGTCGACTTCGACTCGACGCAACCTTAAACATATGTCGAATTCATATCGACGCAACCAATTTAACAGAAATATCTCCTTTTCCAAAAAGTCTTCTCAATCAATTTCTTTTTATTATGAATACTATTTCTGCAATATTACTAATGACTCTTGGTATGATAAGCCAACACCCCTAAAGAAGAAAGGGTACTCTGAAAAACCAACTTACTCTTTCATTGAACCTTTTTCTGTTGGGAGGAAGGGACCCCAGCTTAGCAGGGTCCAAACTAATGTTTAACATCTTATGTGCAGATGTATCACACATTCAGGCTGGTGTGGTACTTGGATAGTGGATGCTCCATGCACATGACATGGTACAACAATCTACTAACCAACTTTGAAGATAGACATGGACCATCAGTGACCTTTGGAGACTCTAGCTGTGGGCAAACCAGGGGCTTTGGAGATTTCAAAGAAGAGAAAGTTACCTTCAAGAATGTGGCAGTAGTCAAAGGACTGAAGCACAATCTGATAAGTATAAGTCAGATATGTGACAGTGGTAAGTATGAGGTAAAATTCACCACACTGTTTTGCCATATTATTGATGTCAAGACTGGTGCCATAGTACTCAGTGGAATTAGAAAAGGGAAAGTATATATAGTAGGCTTTAGCTCCACACCCACATAAGTTTGTTTGTTCAACAATATTATTGATAAAAGTGAATTATGGCATAGGAGACTGGGTCATCTAAACTACAAGACCATTAGTAAACTAGCAAGGAATAACCTAGTCAGAGGCCTACCAAAGGGGAGGTACTCTAAGGATTCTCCATGTAGACCTTGCCAACTAGGAAAACAGACCAAATCATCCTTCAAACCAATTGGTAAGAATGACTCCCCCAGGATTCTCTACCTACTGCACATGGATCTCTTTGGTCCCATATCCACTCAGAGCTTAGGTGAAAAGTCTTATACCCTAGTCATTGTGGATGACTATTCTAGATTTAGCTGGGTATTCTTTCTAAGGGCTAAGTCTGAAACCCACAAGATTCTCTCAAGATTCATAAGACAGATTCAATCTGAATTCAATACTCATGTTTCCATAATCAGAAGTGATCATGGGACTGAATTTGAAAATCAGTTAATCTGTAGTTTATGTGAGGATGTAGGTATCAAACAAAGCTTCTCAGCACCTAGAACTCCTCAACAAAACGGAGTTGCTGAAAGAAAGAATAGAACCTTAATTGAATCAGGAAGGACCTTGCTTGCAGAATCAGGATTACCAAAAACCTTCTGGGCTGAAGCAGTCAACACTGCAAACTATGTTCTAAATAGAAGCCTCATACATAAAATTAAGTCAAAAACTCTATATGAGCTCCTGAAGGGAAAAACACCCATTGTTAAACACTTTAAAATTTTTGGATGTGCTAGCTTTATCCTAAATAATGGGAAAGATCATCTTGCCAAGTTTGACAAGAAGTCTGATGATGGAATATTTCTGGGGTACTCATCATCTATTAAAGATTATAGATGCTATAACAGGAGAACTCTCAAAATTGAAGAATCCACGCACATTATATTTGATGAAACTAACATGTTGTTTAAGGGGGAGGAAGCTTCCACCAGTCCTTTTCCACAGGAAAACAGCAGCATAGAGACTCAGCTTGAACATCTGACTCTGAAGAACACAGACACTGGGAAAGAAAACCAGCTACAGGAACCAAGTGAGGAGTCTGAACAAGAAGATGAAGAAGGTTCAGAAAAGAGCAATCAAATCCAACTCTCACAAGAAAACATGGTTCAGGAGGAACAGTTGGACAATGATCCCATTGTTAATGAGGAAGAAGAGCATCTGACAAATCCAAGCAGGACAGGGATCAATATGAAAAATCATCCTCAATCCCAAGTAATTGGAGACCCCAATACTGGAGTAAGAACAAGACACCAAGTCTCCAGTGGGATGATGCTCCAATGCTCCTTAGCACAAATTGAACCAAAGAAGTTTGAAGAAGCAAATTGTGATCCTCACTGGATCATAGCCATGCAAGAAGAACTAAGCCAATTTGAGAGAAACAAAGTGTGGAACTTAGTTGAGAGACCAAGAAACTACCCAGTTATTGGTACAAAGTGGGTATACAGAAACAAACTGGATTCCACAGGAGTAATTGTCAGGAACAAGGCAAGACTTGTAGCACAAGGATACAGACAAGAAGAAGGAATAGACTACAATCAAACCTTTGCTCCAGTAGCCAGATTGGAAGCAATCAGACTCTTTCTTGCCTATGCTGCTTTCATGAAGATGAAAGTCTACCAGATGGATGTCAAGAGTGCTTTTCTGAATGGTGACCTTCAAGAAGAGATATATGTAGAGCAACCACCAGGTTTTATCAATCCCTCCTCTCCTAACTTTGTTTATAAACTTAATAAAGCTCTGTATGATCTTAAGCAAGCACCTAGAGCTTGGTATGAAACTCTCTCCAACTTCCTGATAGAAAATTCTTTTGAAAGAGGTAAAGTAGATAAAACACTTTTTATTAGAACCCACAAGAATAAACTTCTGCTTGTTCAAATCTATGTAGATGACATCATCTTTGGCTCAACCCATCCCAAACTCTGTAAAAGATTTGCTAATCTAATGCAATCTAAATTTGAAATGAGTAATATAGGAGAACTCTCTTATTTCTTAGGGCTACAACTAAAACAAAGCAGCGAGGGGATCTTTATCTCACAATCTAAATACACTAAAGAGTTAATCAAAAAGTTTGGTATGGAATCAGCATCTACCATGAAAACACCTGTGGCAACTAATGCCATCATAGAAAAGGATGATAAGGGAAAATCAGTAGATCAAAAGACCTATAGGGCAATCATAGGTTCCCTTCTCTATCTAACAGATAGCAGACCTGACATTATGTTTGCCACCTGTATATGTGCTAGATTTCAGGTTGATCCAAAAGAATCCCATCTCTCCTCTGTAAAAAGAATTCTTAGATACCTAAAGGGAACACCTGAACTAGGTTTATGGTACTCAGCAGAAACCAACTTTGAATTAACAGGTTTCTCAGATGCAGACTATGCTGGTTGTAGGGTTGATAGAAAAAGCACATCTGGTACTTGCCAATTCCTAGGTGACAGATTAATATCATGGTTTAGTAAGAAACAAACCTCAGTCTCAACCTCAACAGCTGAAGCTGAATACATAGCTGTTGGGAGCTGTTGTTCACAAATCCTTTGGATGCAAATCAGCTTCTTGACTATAAATTGGAAGTCAGTAACTCTAAAATCTATTGTGATAGTTCTAGTGCTATATCCATAGCATCCAACCCAGTCCTTCATAGTAGAACCAAACATATAGAAATCAGACATCACTTTCTTAGAGATAATATGGAAAAGGTAAGATAACCTTAGAATATATTCCTACTGATAGCCAAAGAGCAGACATTTTCACCAAACCCTTGGATGAAACTAAGCATACTTACTTCATCAACACCTTAGGAATGCTTGATGGAAGCTTGTAAACATCATTTTTGGGCAAATCTAAAAGAAGTCAGAAAAACTAAGAGAGCACTTGAAGATACGTCGATTACCTATCGACGCACCGTCGAAAAGAACTCAACGCTAGCATTGATTTCTTAACAGACAAAGATACGTCGATCCCTTCTCGACGTACCGTCGACTTTATATCGACGCAAATCTGCGAACACGTCGACAGGTCACTAGGCTGACAAAAATTCAACGGAGCGTCGACTCCATATCGACGCATGCGTTGACTTCATGATAAAACTGGAAACAAATCTTTCCTTCTTCTTTTGACGATTGGTTTACCTAATATACCTCGATTTCTGTTTCCTTTTCGACGCCTCACCTACTTTAAATAATACCTCATATTTCATAAACTCCTACTCTCCCAAACCGCCAAAAACTTCATCTTCTACCTTTCTACCTGCATCAATGGCGCCGACTCCTGTTCAATCTGTCGTCATCCAAGCAATAAATGATGCTCTGGAACAACTCGTGAATGAATTTCAGACACGACTGAACAACTTCTCAAATGAGTGTGCCGCCATGCTAACTACCTGTGAAGCCTAACTGGCCAACCTGTCTGCCTCTCTTCCTGAGCTTCATGTTCTTCTTAAAGAACAACCTCTGTCGCCAAAAGGGTTTACATACTTTCTACAGGATATAAACCAGGGGGAGAGTTGCTCCAGAAACCCCCATATTCAGGTTCTATATTCTCTTAAAGCTCAGGGCTAACTCTTCTCTAATCTCTAAATACTATCTCTAAATATTAAACCAACTTCAGTTTTTCTTTTACCATAGGCTCAAATCTTCTCCAATCACTCTGATTACACCTTCAACAAACACTTTGGTGAATCCTCCTCCTACCATACAGAAGGAGACCATGCTGTGGATTCAGCATTCAGAGTAGATGCCCCATATATTCAGGGGGAGATTGTTGCAGTACAAAATACAGAAGTCCAGGGGGAGGAAGAAACAACTACGTCTGATGACCTAAAAGGGCAAGTCTGGATTGAGGCACCCTTGTGTGTGGAAGAATATCAGCATCACTCTCCTGGCTTCTCTGCTAGCTATATTAAACTCAAGACACCCCTACTTGAGGATATTCCTCTAGAAGAGATTGAAGGAAAGAAACAGTCCTCAGCACAGTCTACTCTACCAGAGGACATTTTGCCTCCTATTTCAGAATAAATTCCCTCTCCTACAAAAGTTCCTTCTCCACCTTCTCCTTCGAAAGAGAAAACTACATCTCCACCTCTGCCTCTTCCACCACTTCAACCTCCTTCTCTACCTTCTCTACTACCTTTACCTCCACAAATGCCACCTAGGGAAAGACCAAGAGGACAAATGAAAAGAAGAAGAGAAGCCATCCCTCATTGGCAAAAATTCTCCAAAGAAGAAAGGAAAGACTATGCAAAGGAAAAGAAATACAGAAAGGCTGTTGAGGAGATAAAAAGGTTTGAAAGAATGCCTAATATCACTCCTACCAATCCTGTAAAGGAGTACCATGATCCTGACATGGACAAGAGGCATGAAGAAATAAGAGAAAGAGAGTTGTATGAATTTGAAGCAGCAATGAAAGAGACAGAGGATAAGAGGAATATTTGGATGGAAAACATCAAGAAGGGGATGACCAAAGAACAGATTCTTGCTGAATCTTCCATCAAACTTCCAAAGAAATTGTTTAATGTTGAAGCATATCAGAAGAAAAATCCTCAGGCAGGGCTTATCCTAGACAAAGGACAGAAGCACAAAAGGGGTGTAGGGTGTTCAGAAGATATCTACATTCCCTATAAAAAGCCTACCAAGCCGGTAGGATTAGACAAATGGCATAGTTCACCCTGGAAAGGGAAATGAAAAGTGTCTGAGATCCCTGAGAAACAAGAATCAGAGAAAAAGAGAAAATATAGGCCCAAGGTTGACAACAAGGGACCATCTGAGCCCAAATCTACACAAAAGAAACCTCATAGCATTACAATTGAAATGATTGATGAAAAGGCAGCATTATCATTTGTAAGGGCTATTCCATAAATGACACCCTTCCTGATGCTGAAAAGATCCTGGCAAAGTTGCATACAATTATCTGAAATGTTCAGGAGCATCCTGATAAAGCCAGGCCCTACATTTTTGAAGCTATTGAAAATTTATCCAAGAAACTTTACTCTGCCTTTGTCAACTTCATGTATAATAAGAAGTTCTTAGTTTAAATCTTGTGAAAGATACTTACATGTTACATGATTTCTTTCTCTACTTTCTTCTGAGCACTTAACATATTTCTTTCCTATATAAATGCCTTGTTGTGTTGATTAAAAGCTGGTACAATTTCTCCCTGAATAGGGTTAAGACAAATAGGGGGAGATTATTGGGGAAATGATTTATCTTAACCCCTAAAAATGAGTAGAATATAAATTATAAGAATGAAAAATTAGGTTAAGTAAATATGCGTCGAATAGTATTCGACGCAACGTCGAAGTGTAGTCGACGTTCCTCTCAGAATGAGTCGAAGTAGCTCTAAACAGAATTCGACGTAACCTATGTCGATGTAACTCTGACTTCTAGTCGACGTATCTAGTGAAGTCGACGTATCTTAGTCGACGCACCTTCCATATTCTCCTCTCGACGTCCAGCCAGTCTAAAATCGATGCTTCCGTCAAATTGTAATCGACATACGTTGATTTCTATGTCAAATTCAAAACACGCCAGATTTCTTTCCTTCTATCTGTAGATCTGAATTTTATGGAATGATATTATTCTTTTCTAGCCGTTTAAATCAGTCTTTCCTTCTAAATGATTCTTGGCTAAATTGATTAAGTTTATTATGGATATTATTTGAAATCAGAATAATCTCTTTCCTTCTACAGAAATATTGATTATGGAATCTTTTCTCTCTTACCATTTCTCTAACTGCTAATTGATTATTCTCCTATAGTATTCTTTGAATAAACAGAGCTATAAATAAGAGGGAAGACGGTAGAGAAGAATGAGAAGTGATCCACTCCATACATTTGAAATAGAGGAAAAGCTCCCAAGAGAAAAGTGAGAAAAGCTGAGAGAAGTGATAGTGTGCTGAAGCCAACAACAAGCCTTCTCCTTCTCCTCTTTCTGAAGCCATACTGCTGCAATCTCTGATAGCTCTCATTGAAAAAGAAAGAGACCTACAATCTCCTTCTCACTATAGAGAGAGATTTCATTCACTATTTCTTGTGCTTCTAATCTTCTTGCTAGGAAGAAGATTCTTTCTTATTTAAAATTACTTCTTCTACTTTTTCTTCTTATCTTCATTTCATTTTCAAACAGTGTAAAAGAGTTTTTAGAATCTCTCTTCAAAAAATTCAGTTGTACTGGTTCTAAGAGTCTCCTTATCAAAAGACTCAGGCAGGTTCTAAGAGTCTCCTTATCAAAAGACTCAGTACAAGATAGTGAATTCCTACCAAGGGTGGTAGAAGAGTGGACTACCCAAAGTTTGGGGAACCACTATATTTCTTTGTGTTGTGCTGTGATTTTCATTTTGCTATTTCTTTCTTTATTTACTTAATTCTTGTTGGTGTGTGTGGGAAGCTTAAATCTGAGATTATTACACATATATATATATAATTGTTAACTTTGCACAAAGTACTTTTAAATCTCTATTCACCCCCCTCTAGAGAATTCTAGTGAGGTTAACTGTGCACTTTCATATATTAATATACAAAATAATATAATTTCCGGTTTTAAAACTTTGTAGAAACATCAATATTACAATATTTAATAAGATTGCATGAAGGGGTGAGAAATAAATAAGAGAGTAATCTATAGTTTAGAATCGAGCCTGGGTAAGGCGTGTGATCACTGCCCTAAAGAAGTTGCACCACCCTCCGACAGGGCTTTCACCGATGCTCACTCCTCCAAGGTACAACACCCGGCTAGATCCCGAAAGCTCCGATGTGCGCGGACACCGAAGAAGCACAGAGCACCCGAACTCCCACTTGATGAAGCAAATGTAAAGAAAAGAAACACGTAGAAGATCGTCACAAAACAGAGAGAGCAGAGGAGCGAATGATTCTTTCTGAGAAGAACGTGAATATATATAAAACGAAGGCAGTAAATCGCCGGAGAAATAGGATCTTGAAAACGGCAATATTAAAAGCATAATAAATATTAATGGTTATAATTGGAAGACACATAATCGGGAAGAGAAACGTTGAATATTTCCAACGTAAATAATTGCAAGAAATACGCGTAAAAGAGCGGTTAAGAAAATGCGTAAAACGGCAGAATGCATTGAAATCAATTTGACGTTGCGTCGAGATCATGTCGACGCAAGGAGCTTGCTTCGAGTTCTACTCGACGCGATTCCATTCGACGCGATTCCATTCGACGCAAGTCGGGTGCGTCGAATTCCATTCGACGCCACTCCAACTCCAGCGGGCTTGTCGATGCTACATCAAAATCTATTCGACGCAGCTCAGTTCTATTCGACGCAACTCCGAGTACAAAGTCTGAAACTATTTTGTACAAAAAATACAATTCAATTCAATTATTCCCCAAATCTAAATCCGGATCCGGATCCGGTCCGGTGCGGTGCGTGCGCGCGCACGCGCGTGTGGTTCATAGTTTCTCCTTATGTTCTTTTGAACAAATAAGAATGAGTGAAAACATATATATACCCTCTATCTAGAAAACAAATGAGCATGGTGGGACTAATGGGTTCATCCTTTCATTTATGAAAGGTTTCCCTCCAACTTATTTGGGTTCCCTCCAATTTGGTTTTGGAGCTTTTCATCAAATATGAATAGCCAAACACCAAACACCATACAAGGCTCCAAAGAACATTTATGAAATAAATGTTTTATAAATAAGATTTCTAACAGAACTCTCTCATCTTATTTCTTAAGTCATTTGTGATTTTGGGGCTAGGGTGAGAGGGAGAGCTTGGAGGAGGAAGAAGAACAAGATCTGTCATTGTTGGAGCTTCGGAGCTCCGTTCGTCGATCCGAGACCAACATCGTGGAGAGAGCTTGAAGGTGCACATTTTCATCCGTGCTATTTAAGTTTTTCATTTCGAGGAAGAGACTTCAAAGGGTAACGACATCTCACCTCCCAGTTTTAGGATGTGCGCATGACATCTCTTGTTTTGCCTTCCTTATTTCTGCATTTTTTGCATCAACTCTCTCAAATGAGAGGGGTTTGGGTCTCCTTGATTCAAGAGGAACTATCGGGTTGACCGAGTCCATCCCCGACATCATTTTGCATTAGAGATCCACTCCGTTAGAGGATTAGGCATTGTGGCTGAAGTTGAAATTGCGAGCGATGTTCCGATTCGGTAATGTTGCTTAACGTGCATTTTAAAAATTTTGCTAGAAATCTGATTGCAGAGAAAACGTCGTTGTGATGCCCTTATGTTTTCGTGTGAGAACGAATGTAGGCTTGGGGTGGGAAAATCTGTGCGTGTTGAATGGCTTGTAATGTCTGTTTGTGTGTGAAGACGTGTCTTTGTCTTTGTGGTTGGCTGGCTAGCCCATTAATATTGAAATTCATGTGTGGAGAGTGTCCCGACAAGACAACTCCCCTTTTGTGATAATTGACAAGAACGTCTGAGCTGATGGACAAGCCGGATGACATTGTGAGCCATGTGCGGGTGGGGTCTAGGTAAGAGTTCTTAGCATCGGTTGTGCTTGGCTTGGTGATTCTGGCCAGAATGGGTGAACTGATGGACAAGCCCGATGGTATCTTGGGCATGTGCGGGTGGGGTCTCAGCGGGAGTTCTCAGCTTTGGGGTTGTGTGCCCTTGAGGGAAATGATGAGTACCCTTATGTTTGTTGTGAAGTGATGATGTGTGATGATATGTTAGAAGCATACACGTCATATGGTGTCTTGGGTGAAACCCAGGTTTGCACACATGCTGCATTGATAGACTCGTTATTTTATTTGCTCAACATAGAAACATGGATGATGCTTGTGACACTCATACCTGTGTTTTTTATGTTACTTATGTTTAATTACATTTGCATATGAAGTGCTGACTTGCAGGATGATGTAGTTCCCTGGGGTCCGCTAGGATGACCAGGAGAAGGGATGTTGTTACATTGTTTGTGGTTAGCCATAGCTGACCCTTGTTATACCGCCTTTTCAGTAATGGATGCAGGGCAAGGATCGCAAGCTGGAGCCAGCTCGTCGACAAAAACAGTCGAAGACTCATGAAGTGTATCTCCCCCCGTTTTCCTGCATGTTTATGATTTCGTTATATTGTTCCGGCTTGCATGCCGAGGTAGCCTAGGAATGCATTTTGTTGGATCTGTAGGCGCCCTTAGAGGGGGGGGGGGGGGGGTGAATAAGGATTTTAAATTTTGTATGATTATTAAAGAAAATAATTCTCTGTTGCTACCGCTCGGCGTTAGTGACAGAGAAAATACGTTTAGGTTAAACCAATGAAAATCAGAGAGCACGAATCAGAGATGAAGAAACAAACATATTTTCATTAATATTAAATTGAAATAGTTATGATTACAAAAAAAATTTTCCCAATGACGCTTGGAAAGATGCGACCAATGAAAACTCTTTTGGTTTTCTATACTGACCCTTCTCCCAAGGACCGGTTGGCTTTAGCCTATCTCTCCCCAAATAAGGCCTCAAGCCGCTCTAGCCTTTCTCTCCCCAGAAAGGCCTCGAGCACCCCCTAGATCTACTCCCTAGACCTAGTCGCCGTGTGGCGAATTCCTCCCTAAGCCCCACAAGACCTAGGCGCCAACGCGAGGCGAATTTCCCCTAGTCCCCTCAAGGCCCTAGTCGCCGTGTGGCGAGTTCCTCTAACGAACAAAAGATATAAATGTTACAATTAGAAACTAAAACAAAACTAAAACTAAAAACTCCCTCAAAAGAAGAACTTGATGTTTATGTAGATGCGATCGGATCGGTCTTCAAGTTCTTTGCATTCACGAATGTTGACAGAGTTCTTCGGGTTGCTTGGGGAAGGCTCTCACGAGTGCTCTGAATATATGGCTTCAATTCCTTCTATAACAGCAGGCAACAACGGAGGAAGCGCGCGTCTTTAAATAGAATCATCCGCTACCGCCTGCGGTAGTACTACCGCCTCGTGGTAGCCACATTAGGCAATGATCAAGCACACAGATCATGGCAACTTAGGCAACTTTTGAGCGCCAAACTTTGAGCTCCGACTAGCGCGCCGCGGTAACGCTAACGCTCCGCGATAGCGAGATTACCTTCCATCAGCCAATATCTCCTTCCATATTTGCTCCTCAATCACATGCAGACGGGAGGATTCCAAAAGCTACCGCCGGGTGGTAGACATGTCGCGCCGCGGTAGAGCATGCTAAATATGCATACCGCCAATCTTTCCTTTTTCTCCACTATTTTCTTCCCGGCAATTGTTTCCATTGATGCTAGCGCCAACGGTAGTTCTAAAGCTCCGCGTTAGAGCACATCTCTTTTCGTCGATCGCATCTTCGTCGAACGGCCTCATATTTCGTCGAACGATGTTTTCATTTCGTCGAACTCAATTTCATCGAACACCAGTTCATCGAACGACATCTATTTTCGCCGAACACCATTTCGGCGATTCGCTAGCGCCAGCGGTAGTGCTAACGCTCCGCAGTAGAGCACATCTCTTTTCGTCGAACGCATCTTCGTCGAACGGCTTCACATTTCGTCGAACACTGTTTTCATTTCGTCGAACCGCTGGCGCCAGCAGTAGTGTTACCGTGCCGCGGTATCAACAGAGAATCATCCTGATGTTGCTTACTCATTTTTGTAAAAAAACAAAATGAACGATTATGCTTAAAAAATTCATCTTTTAAAAGTAACTGTTCTATGTGTAAAAATTATAAAATTGAAATAAAAGAGATGAATGAAACATTTGCGGAATTAAGAAATAACTATTAAACTCATATTGATTCTATTATTTCCACTCTTAAGAATAGCACAATTGCTTATAATAAAGCTAGACATAATCTCAAAGTTAAGAATTAGGAATTAGAAAATAAAGTTAACTTGCTTAAGGAAATTATAAAGAAAAATTCCCAACACATAAATTCAAAATATCAAGCAAAATCCAAAGGCAAGCTAAATATGAATTTTCATAATTTATCTAAGAAAAACATTGGAAATAAAAAACAACAAAAGCTTGTAAATGAAATTCCAAATCTCTATCATCATTATCATTTACAACATAATTGTTCTCCCAACATAAAATTAAATGTTAACAAATTTTCTTTGAATAATAAATTCAAAAGTCATTTTTATCCAAATATTCAAGTAAATGACTATGGAAATTTGAAAAATAAAAACAATATTTTTCCAAGATATGAATGGAGACCCATACTTAAGAATGATGCACTAATGTCAAATGAAAGGGTCCACTCATCCTTGTCTCCACATAAGACAACACGATGTATTTGGATACCCAAAGGAACCATCCCTCTTGGTCCTCTTTGGATACCTAAATCTCTTATTCATTAAGTATCATACAATTGCATGAACTAGAAACAAATCAAAAAATGAATATCATTACTCTACTTCATGATATGCTTAACTTAGTTTTTTTTCTTTTATCCTTTCTTGAGCCAACATGCTAGGGTCACTCTATACAACTTCTGATATAATTTTTAACACATTAAGCCAAAAACTCATTAATGAATCAAATTGAATGAAATTGAACGAAAGTCATATCATTTCTCAAATGACCTATCTATCCTTTTTATTTTTTCCATTTCTTATAAATGTCTTATATTATCATTATAAATTGAAAACTAAATTTGTTATATGATATTGTCAAGAATAATGAAATAATTGTCAAAAATGGACTTAAAAGGAGTATTAGTGGTCTTAGACTAAAAGTATAAAATGCACAAGTTTTTGCTTATCTATTTATATCCTTGCGTCATTTGATAACCCATATCATGTTTAATTATAATCATGAAAAATTGGAATTGAAAAATCACAAAAATCATGTGTTTTAAACATAAATCTCAACTCTCTTGCTAGCGCCTAGCGTTAGTTTCTAAAGCTGGCGGTAGTACAATTTTCCTGAAAAATCCGCTTTTCTCTAAATATAAATTTCTAAAAACTTATTCTATTACCTTAACCATCATGATGTTTTCAGAAAACTACGTATATATGTGGTTTGTTTAACTTTCAAAAATCAAAGAGAAATTCACATAACCTTTCTAAATAACCAAAAATATTTTCACATTATATTTATATTCATTACTCACCTTACAATATTTCTCTTTAATAATTTGAAAAGGATGAATATGATTTGTTTTATATATACATCACTTACATCATTATGAATAAGTAATTATGAGTACTAAATTTCTATATGTTAATGTTAATGATCATGTATAATAATCATGCAAAATCAAAAGATCTTTTAATTCAAACATCAAACATAAACTACAAAAGATCCTATAACTTCCAACATATAGTTTGTGATCAAGATCATTATATGAATCTATTATGTTTTACATGCATCTAATTTATATATAGACCATAGGATAAACTTATATCATTAAGAATAAATCAAATAGAATCATTACTTCATCATATGTCCAAAATTTGAAACACTATTGTTGAATACATACAACATTATATCAACTAATTTTATGGCATAACAATACATTCAAACTCATCATTCTTTCATTATCAACTAATAAATATTAACATCCATGCTAGTTTATTTTTTATTACAATTATGAATTAATTCTAAAATAGAAAAATTGAAAGTTAAAATTCATAATAACTATATGACTTTACATTCAAATATAATTAGAAATCAAGCTCGCATAAAAGCCATAGTTTATAATTTTTTTCCATAGGATTAAATGCTTAGTATGTCCATGTTCATTCACCCATATTATGTGTCTCACAATAGCAAGGGCGTTAGATTGTGTGCATTAGTGACTTAACCTCTAAGTCATGTCTTGTCCTTAACCGGGGAGGGTTCCAGTGGGGCCTTGAGAGGCACTGGGGGGAAAGAGTGCTAAGTTGTGCCTCATCATCTATATGCATATGGGATGAACACCCCAACCTATGGCATGTGTGCAACTCCTCATTTCCATCCATCACTTAGTACAGGGCTAGAGTGTAGACATGTAATTAGGGTATCTTGATCTTAGATGTACTTATATTATATACATCGCATGAAAAATATTTCACTATTTATGATCATTTCACTCATGTATATTTTGTTCATATATGCTATCTTATGTTTTTCATACTTTATACTCTTTGGACTTTCATGATTTCGAAAAACATAAGTATTTTGACACCTTAAGCCAAAAAAATTTATCTACATCTTTCACACTATTATTCAAAACTCTTTGCGGTACCTTGTGTCTCTTAGAAAATAAGAATAAAGAATAATCAGGCGAAATTTTTCAAAAAATATACATTTTTCTAGAAAACACGAGTTCTATTACTAACACATGTCAGTAGCTTGTTACCGCTGGCGGTAGTCTAATATCCAACTTCTTCAACATATTTTTACAGCTAATTATTTTTGTTTAATTCCAGTTTGCTCCTTAAATAATTAAAACAAAAAAAAATGAAAACTAATCAAAAACAAGTTTTACATTTGACCATTTAAAAATCAAATACAAAATCTCAAAACAAATTTCAAAGATCAAAAATATGCTTTTCTTATTGTTTACTATTTTGTATTTTTTATTAAGAAAATCAAAAATTATAAAAACTAATTACTATTCATTAAAATGTCTCAAGGATGATTAGATTTATCTTTTCAAGATTAAAATACAATGTTAAATTCTAATTTCAAGTATCTTAATACATTGTTTTGTGTCATGCCTTGAACATTATCTTGTAATGTGCAATAAAATTGATTATAGGAATCATGTGTAGAATTGCTTAAACATGCCTCTAAGTAAGAGTAATGTTTTATATTTGATAATGATTTACTCACTCACCTCTTCGATAATTTACATATGAATTTAATCTTACTCTTGCATGATTGTGTAGTGTAACAACTTAATATTATTAGATGTGTTCTTAGTTTACCTACACCCCATAAAAATCTTTTTTGTTTTCATGCACTCATATTTAAAGAAGTGTGTTTTTAAATAAAAAACTCTATGTTTGCAAAAACAAGTGAATTCAGAGAACTTTGTCACAAACTAAAATTCAAATGAATACATGACAAAGATAACTCCACCAAATACTACTCACCCTCCTGATAAGTCTTAATGAGCATTGTGAGGTTGAGCACCTTGGAGAGAATTGTAATGTGTCTTGTGCAAACTATTTTTATACAGTACTTCTTCTTGTACACCAGATCACAAATAAATAAAAGAAAAGATAAAATATATGTGATCCCCCAAGTACTACTTTGCTCTCTGATAAGTCTTAATGAGCATTGTGTGTAGAGCACCTTGGGAGTTGTACTATGTTATACGTGCATTGAAATAATATATAGCTATATGGGTGGAAGTAATTCTAAAAATGCATTTCAATAATGTTGTGTTTATTCTATTATACATGTCATGTGTTTTGATTAAATCATTTGTGTACTCTTATCAAAAACTGTATTTGTACACATCATTATCTCTTATAAACCTCTAACTCATGAGTATTGGACTTTAATGCATATCTACATATCTTTTCGAAAAATTTGAGTAGGTGCACTAGATTGCTTTGCGGATTTCTACAATGTATAAGTATACTTGAATTGCAAATTTAAATCATTGTAGTTTCCTATCTTGTCATGATAAAGTAAAATTATGCTTGAATTATTTTTGGCTACCAAAGTATTTCTTGGATTTCAAATTCAAAACTTCTTATTTCAAAAACTAACACTCTTATATCATTTTTCAATGCTTGAAAATTTCAAACAAAAGGATGTTTATATTAAGAATGCTTATTATACCTGAATTTATCTTCCTCTACGCCTTCGAAAACTCACTCTTACTTACTTTATAAATAAGTGCTATTATATTAACAAATGATATTGTGCTCTTGGTCTTAAATTGCTAAAACATCTATTTTCCACTAAAACAAAACTCTTACTCATTTACTATGCTTCAAACTCCTATAAAGATGTTTATAAATCTGGAATCATGCTTTCCACTATACTTTCTACTTGTACGCTCGATCATGATTACCTTTTTTACCCAATAAGTAATAATGGTTCCTTATCTAATGATACTCATTCTTACTCCAAGCTTCCTACAAAAGGAGGAGAATCTCTAAGTAATTCAGAACTCAACCCTCTTTTCATAAAACCAAAAGGGGGAGAATAACTTTGAAAGAAATTCATATTTAATGGGAGTAAAATATAGAGGATGCTTTAATTTAGGGGGGGGGGACTCATATAGGGGGAGCATCTCTATAGGACGAGCATATTTGTACTATCACGCCTATCCTTTGCTATAAACACATTTCTTATTGTTGAATACTTCCTTTCTAAAGAGGATTTGTTATTATCAAAAGGGGGAGTTTGTTGGAACATGCTTTCCACATCTCTTGATTTGAGAATAACAAATCCCATTGTATTTGATTATACTTGTCATGTGTTTATAGTGTGTAGGAACTTCTACTTTCAAGCCTCTATTACTATGAGAAAGAATGATGAAGAACTCCCTACCAGGTTAAAGCTCTAGTGCTAGCGCAGCGCGCTAATGCTTTCGCAGGCGGTAGCTGTGCAGATTTGGAAACTTCGTCAAAAAGGAAGCATTCGTCGAGAAAGGAAGGTCGTCGAGACTGAATACGGCAACTCTTACCGCCGAGCGTTAAGGCTAATGCCCGGCGGTAACTTATGGAAGTCCCGCGATCGATGCTGATTGAGGAGCAGAAAAGGAAGGAGATCTGATGGCTGGGAAAGATATATCGCTAATGTGGCGCGTTAGCATTACCGCGGTGCGGTAGGAGGGGATACCAATTTTGGAGCAAGAATGTAACAAAAAATGACTCGACCCGCATGCCAGAATGTTGCCTAAAGAGGCTACCACCCGACGGTAGCACTACCGCTGGCGCTAGGATCCGAGCCTATTTAAAGAGCGGTCCGCCTCCGTTTTGATTTGCTGATTTAAGAAAATATCGAAGCCACAACTCTTATATTCGTGAGATCCTCCTCTTTGCAGCCAAGACAACTCCGATCAACGTTCATAAATGCAAGGAACTCGAAGAAGAATCAATCACATTTATCTTACACGAAGGCCGTATGCACCAACATCAAAGATTACTTCGGCGTGCCTTCGACAAGTTCTTCGAGTTCAACACAAGATGGATTTTTTGTTTTAGTTTTTACTTTCTCTTGTAACTCTTAACTTTTGTATCGGTAGAGAATTTTGCCTGTTTGGAGACTAGGTCGTGAGTGACTTAGGGAGAATTCATCGCGTGGTTGGCGAGTAGGGCCTTGCGAGGACTAGGGAGAACTCGTTGCGTGGGTGTGGCGAATAGGATGGGACTGACTGCTACCCCAAGCCTCGGAGGCAGCAGGTATATGCTGGTGTTGATCGACGATTACACCAGATATGTCTGGGTTTATTTCCTGAAGGAGAAGGCGGAGGCATTTGCCAAGTTTGTGGAGTTCAAGGAGCTAGTGGAGGGTCGGCTAGGCCTGCGAATAAAGAAGCTGAGAACTGATAATGGGGGGAGTTCACCTCTGGTGATTTCTCTAGTTTTTGCAGGAAGGCGAGCATCTAGAGGGAGCTTACTTGTGCACATACTCCACAACAAAACGGAGTTGCAGAGCGAAAGATCCGTCATCTGACAGAGACCTGCAAGTGTTGGTTGCATGCCAAGAGTATCCCAAGGTCCTTCTAGGCTGAGGGAATGTCTTGTGCCGCCTACGTCATCAACAGGATGCCTCTCAGTTCCATCAACATGTTGACCCCGCATGAGATGATGTTCAAGGAAAAGCCAAGCGTGGCGCACCTTCGGGTGTTTAGTTCCACCTGCTATGTGCATGTTCCAGATGCGCTTCAGACGAAGCTAGATGCAAAAGCAAGGAAGCTAGTCTTCGTGGGATATGATGATCGAAAGAAGGGCTGGAAGTGCATGGACCCAGAGACGCGGAGATTTGTTGTATCTCGCGATGTTGTGTTTGATGAGGTGACGTCGTACAAGGGAAGTTCTGGTGTTGAATTACAAGAAAGCAGGGTGGAGGAGCAGGAGAGAGCTGTGGAAAATCTTTAGGTGGAGCTGCCTTTGTCACCAGGTGGTCCATCCATTTCTAGTTCTGTGACGGAGGCTTCTGGATCAGGAAGCAGGGGGAGTGATGCTCCTAGTACGTCTGGAAGGGGAGCTAGGGAAGAAGCAGCTGAGGATAATATGAGTCAGGGGAAGGTGCTGAGAAGATAGAAGCGAACGATCATTGCCCCTGATCGCTATACAGGAGGAAACATGGTGAGCTTTGTCACGTATTTCTTCGCTGGTTCCCTGGATGAGCGGGAACCAGTGAGCTTTGAAAAGGCCAAAGACATGAAACAGTGGGATTTGGCTATGGAAGAAGAGATGACAGCTCTTGAGAAGAATGAGACTTGGTCTCTGGTGCCCAGGCCCAAGGGCATTACCCCTGTAACATGCAAGTGGGTCTATAAGCTCAAGAAGAAGGCTAACGGCAGTATCAAGCGATACAAGGCTCGCCTTGTGGCTCGTAGATTCTCAAAGCAATACGGTGAAGATTCTGAAGAGACATTTAGTCCGGTGGCAAAGATGGCTTCAGTACGGTTCGTTATTTCCTTGGCGATATTTTGGGGTTGGGAGATTTGGCAACTCGACGTAAAGAATGCCTTCTTGTACGGCGAGATTGACAAGGATATTTTCATGATCCAGCCGCCAGGTTTCGTATCTGAAGATTTTCCAGACTATGTCTGTAAGCTGAAGAAGGCCCTGTATGGGTTGAAGCAAGCGTCGAGGGCGTGGTACGGGAAGATTGCAGAATATCTCCTATTCTGTGGATTTGGTGCTTCAGACTCTGATTCAAGCTTGTTTTTCAAGAAGAACGGGGAGCTTCAAGTCATCGTGCTTCTTTACGTCGACGATATGATCATGACGGGGAATTCGAAGGAGGAGGTATCAAAGCTTCAGGCTGAGCTATCTATAAGATTTGAGATGAAGGACTTGGGTGAACTTCACCATTTCCTTGGACTCGAAGTGCAGAGGAAGGAAAGTGGAGTGTTGGTGTCCCAGGCTGGATATGCGGAGCGAATCGTGGAGTGATTCAGCATGAAGAAAGGGAAATGCATCTCTACACCTCTGGAGAAGGCCACGAAACTTCGGAAGGATGAGAGGAGGATTCTGGAAGATCTGATTGTGTTCCGTGCTTTGGTTGGGAGCTTGATTTATTTGACGATCACTAGGCCGGATATTGCGTATGCAGTTGGCAGGGTGAATCATTATATGGTCGAACCACGGATGCCTCATCTACTAGCGGCCAAGAATATTTTGAAGTATGTCAAGGCGACTTCGGATATGGTTCTCCTATACAGGAGGGATGCAGGCTTCGAGGTGCATGGGTACATGGATGTTGATTATGGGGGAGATTCAGATGATCGGAAGTCGACGTCTGGATTCGTCTTCATGGTGGGCCCTACGGCTATATCATGGTGCAGCAAGAAGCAGGATTCCGTGTCTGTCTCTACCACGGAAGCGGAATACAAGGCTTCGGCCTTGGCAGCTCAAGAAGTCATCTAGCTTGGGAGGTTGGTGGGAGACGTCCATAAGGAGGTTCGAGGTCTGACTCTGCTCCACGGCGACAATGAGAGTGCACTCAAACTGGTTACTAATCCAGTGTGTCACGCGAGGATCAAACATATCGAGATCGAGCATCATTTCATTCGTGAGAAGGTGATGGAGGGGTCTCTTTTGGTCGAGCATGTTCAGAGTCAGGACAACGTTGCTGACATATTCACAAAGGCGCTGGCGAAGGGGCCGTTCACTCGGCTGAGGAGTTTACTTGGGCTGTTTTTCAACTTCCCACTTCAAGGGGGAGTGTTGAAAATGTTGAAGTCTGAAGTTGGCGGTCTGGAAGGTGTTCGCGCAGTCTGTTCTAACCGCGCGACCTGGCGGTCTCTTCTGCGGTCTGACCTATTCGGTCTAGCCGCAGTCTATTCGGCCTGACCGCCGTTCTTTCTGTCCAAGGCTATCGAGGTGAGGCCGCGCAGTCTGGTCGTGTGACCGCGTGGTGAGCTGGAATTCTGTTGGTTAGGCCGCGCGGTCTAGTTTGTGTGACCGCGTGGCGAGCTATTTTCTGTACTGTGCGGGTTAAGCTGTTGACCGCACATGGTTGTTGTTCGGGCGGTCATCCGGTCTGGTGACTGTTCGGGTTCTTGTTGGTGCGCGCCGACTAAGGTGCTCTTAGTCGCGCGGTCTCCTTCTTTGTGTTCGCGATGTCTGGAGGAGGTCTCATATATGCAAACACTGGTGGTGGGCGTCATGACCATGCGGGTTGTCATGGTCGCGCGGCTTCTTGGAGGAGTGGCGATCTCCGGTCAGGATTGAAGTCAGCGAGCTCACAGGCGCAGAGCGATCTTCTGACCGCGCGGGTTGACCGGTCTTGGTCGCGCGGTCAGGGCGGTGACTCTATCTCATAGGATGGTGACTGGATCAGGTCGCACGCCTATAAATAGGATTCACTATTGCAGCAAAGAAAAATCGCACCAAGTCTAAGCTGAGCTCGCGCATTGAACTTGCGGTCTCTTTTTTGTGACCGCGCGGTTTGCTGATTGAACTTTCCTTGTGCAGCTTCTGCGGATTGTGCGGACAGCAGCGGTCACCTCTTCTTCTAAGGTGTTCGGGCGGTCTTGCGGCTTGCATTGTGGGTTGCTGGAGTTTGGGAGAATTAGTGGAGTTCGGGAGGTCGTGGAGCTTCAGTGGTGTTGTTCAAGTCGCCGGTAGTCTGTTCACGCGGTCTCCTTTTTTAGTCGCGTGAACATCCAGACTGCGCGGTTAGGCGGCTTCTGTTTTCAGACCGCCAGTTATCTTTCTTCAGCTGTATTTTTCCTTTTGGTTTTGTGTACTGGCGAAATCATGTCTCGCCATGTATACCTCGCTCTGTAATGAAGATTTATACTATTATCAATAAAGATTGTGTTGCTTCATGTGCTTCTGGTTGTTGGCTGTAACTTTAAGTTGTACGATTCCTACTCACTCCTAGATCTACGGAAAATTTCACACAGCGCGTCGATTCGAGGCAAGGGGTAGCAATCCTTAGGGCATAATTTATTTAATAAAGAGAAATCGACACACATCCTCCACCTTCCATCTCCTTTTTTTACCATTACTATGTTGGAGACCCGGCCTGGATACTGGATCTCTGATACAAATCCTGCTTTGAGGAGCTTGTCCACCTCCTTCCGAATGGGTTCCACTAGCTTGTCCACGATGGACCTCTTCTTCTGCAGGATGGGGTGAGTGTCGGGGTCAAGGTTGAGGTGATGGCAAGCCACATTCGCATCGTCCCTGTCATTTCCACTGCACCCCAAGCGAAGATGTCCATGTTCTCTTGGATACAGGCTAGGATCCTCCACTGGTCCTCGGGGTTGAGCTCCCCACTGATCTTCATTTTCTCTATCGCCCCCGCCCGGGAGACGACCTCCAGCTCCACGACTTCCTCCACGGCCTCCAGCCTACATTGCTCCCCCCAATCACCTTCATTCTTCCCTCCGCATGCGAGTGCTTCAGCCCCTTCTTCCTCCATCCTCTCCTCCCGAACTTCCAGCAGCTCCTCCGCCCCTTCCTCCTGGGCCTGATCTTCTTCTCCCCTTCCCTCTTCCGTCTCCTCTGCCTTGGGCACTTCGACGACCCCTTCCACCACATCCTGCCTCTCCATCTCCCGGTCCATCCCCTCCACCTCTGCTTGCTAGGTGATGGCGTTAACCGCGGCAATGTAGCATTGCCTTGCTATCTTAGGGTCTCCCCTCACCCGAATCTAAACTTCGCCTACGCAGAACTTGAGGTACTGGTGGAATGAGGAGGGGACACACCGGAATGCACTGATGAGGGGCCGCCCAAAGATGGTGTTGTAGCTACTCGGAGCATCAACAATGATGAACCGGCAGTTTTGGGACTGTCCCCCCAGGATGACATGGAGACTTACTCCTCCTTCCACCTCCTTCCTTTCCCCTGAGAACCCAAACAGTGGGTCATCTGAGTCTAACACCCTCCACGCCTCCACATTCATCTCGTCGAACACCTTCTTGAAGATGACGTTGATCGAGCTCTTGTTGTCAGCGAGGATCCGAGAAATGGTGAAGTTCTCGATGGCCACCTGGAACACAAGCACATCGCAGAACGGGTCTTTGTGGTCGGGTATGTCCTTCCGAGAGAAGGTGATCTTCTCCTCCGGGGGTGGGGTTTGAGAAGTCAAAGCCACGCTCCGACGGTACATGGTGTGGAGGCTTGCCTTTCGGGTCGCCTCGATCCCCACTCCTCCGTGGATCATCCTGATCCCTCCTCGGCTCCCCAAGTCAACCCTATCCACGCACCTATCCTCCTCTGCGGCCCCGGTCACCTCCTATGTCCTTACCGATGGTTGTTGCTTCCTAGGGCCTCTCGCCCTCCTGATCTCCAAGAACTCTGGGCAGGTGGCCGTTGCGTGACCTTCCTCCTGGTGGAAGTCACAATACGGCAACACAATCCCCCTCCCTCGGCCTCCGCCGCATGGTTTCTCCTCCTTGCTCCTGCTCCTCCTCCTGCACCTACTCCCCTTCCCCTTCCTTGACTGATCGTCATGGCCTACTGAGGCGGGGGAGGGAGTGGCCTCGGGCCCTGCCTCCACCCTGGGTGGTTGGGTCTTCCTTGACCTCCCTGAAAGTTGCCACACCCTTTGGGCGAACCCTCTTCCCGGGCCCTACATCCTCCTCCCTGCTGCCTCCACCCCAACTTCCGGACCCTCGGCTCTTCTCTTCTCCTAACCTCCTGATGCTTGACCTCCGGCTTACTCAGCTTCATCAGCATTTTTGCGAACTTCGGGTTGGCCGCTTCCCCTTCGAATTCCTCTGCTGCCCTCTCCATCAGCTCTTCGAAGGATAGGGGGTTTGCGCTTCAGGTTCATCTTGAAGAACCCCTCCCATAGTCCCACCGTGAAGGAAAGATGGAGGGTGAACCCAGACACCTCCTGGATGATCAGGACCTCCTCCTGGAATCGGTCCACGTAGTGAGCCAGCGACTCCCCCGGTCCCTGCTTGATCTTGAAGAGCGCCTCGGCATCCTTCTTCCTCTTCTTCGAGGTCGAGAAGCGTAGCTGAAAGCTACGACGGCTCGAATGCATAGATCGACCCCACAGGGAGCTGGTGGAACCAATCCCGCGCCTTCTCCTTCATGGTGATGGCAAAAAGTCGACATTTGAAAGCATCTGACATAGGCCGAATGGAGACCGTGTCCTCAAACCATTGCAGGTGTTCGACGGGGTCATCCTTGCAGGTATAGTAGACCATATTTGGCTCCCTGAAACCTTCTGGAATGGGGGCGGAAAGCACCAGCTCGCGGAATGAGCTTCCCCCACTCGCCGTCCTCGCCTGCCCCACTCGCCCCACGAGTTCACCCACTAGGCTCGCGCTCGCCAGGCTGGGGAACAGCTCTCGCCCTGCTAGATCTCGCCTTGGCGCCTCGCTGACATGCTCCTTGTTGGGCCTCTGCCCCGGGGCGTTCCCTCTTACCCCCCGCAGCGGGATAACCTGGGCCGCTGGGGTTGCGAACTCGCCTCGCGCCGTAGCGAAGGCGAGGTTGATCGTCTCGAGCACCTCCCTTCGAAAATCTGCCAGCATACCTGCCGTTGTTGGCGAGCTAGATGGCGGCGAACCGCCATAGCCGGCATCTCACTCATCCTCACCAGCCATGTTACCTCCCTGGAAATTTTTTGTACTAGCTGCGGTCCACGCTCACCGCATCAAAAATGTTGGAACCGACATTTGGCCCAATGAGGAGTTCGGGCCCCAAAGAGGGGGCAGCTAGCTGCACCTACTGATCCCGTAGAGGAACCTGACCAAAGACTTAGAACTAAACACTGACCCTTGGCTGTAACGTGGAGGTCCCACCACACACTTGGAAGATCTTAGAGAGTTTCCCCTCCTAAGCCAAAGCTGAAGTCGGGCACCTTGAAGAGCCTGATGAGCTAACCAAAGATGTCCTAAGGAGGAAGAAGCCAAAGATCTGGATCCTCTCTAAAGGTGCCCTTCAGGGTTTATATATAGTTTTTCTCTTCTGGTCTGCTAATAGCGTAATTCCGCCTTTTAGTTTTACTAATCACCCCCCAAACTGGTCTGCTAACTGCCAAACTTGCTGTTCTGAAGGGCTATCAGCAGCCCACCAAGGTTATCTAGGTAAATTTACCTCTAGACCCCACTAGGTGAGTGGCCCATGAAGGCGCCGCTCATATGACTTCCCGCGAGCCAGGTTCGTGAGATCTTACTATGCGGGTGGTCCGTGAAGGCACCACTCGCTAGACCCTGGCCACACGGGCGAGTGGGATTCCCCCTCCTTATTCGTCTGGCGGCCCGCACATCCAAAGCCTGGGCGAGTGAGTGCTTGATGGAGAATGCGCTCCCCCCTCCACTACTCTGAGCCACTTACACAAAGTTGTGAGCCTCACTCACCTCGCCGTTGCTAAATGCACCCCAAAGCAGCGATCATACACTCATCTCGCCCTCGCACTACGCTCCTCGCAAGGAGGTGAGTCTGGCTCGCCTCGCCTTCGCGACCCGCTCGTCGCGAGGTGGCGAGCCCTTGTTTTGCCTATGCCCGATTCTCAATTTTACCCTTCAGCGAACACGAGATTGTACACCGGCGCCCTTCGTCGGCCCCCGGCAAGCACCCAGTTATATTTATTTATTTTTCATTTTTTTATTATTTTTAGAATTTTTAAAAAATATAAAATTCTATATTTTATTTTAAATAGTTGTATTTTATATAATATATTATATATATATTATATTATATATATATATTATATATTATATATATATTATATATTATATATATAACATATATTATATATAATAAAAAAATTTATAGGATTTTTTTAAACCACCGCTCCCCG
Source organism: Dactylorhiza incarnata (assembly GCA_033032865.1). Lineage (NCBI taxonomy): Eukaryota > Viridiplantae > Streptophyta > Magnoliopsida > Asparagales > Orchidaceae > Dactylorhiza > Dactylorhiza incarnata. The sequence continues at coordinate 15,784,178 of JAWHQI010000028.1, forward strand.
CCATTTCCCTTCCCCGCCGCCGACGGTCTGATCGGACCCCACTGGTGAGAACGCTCGACCCCGACGAACCTATCGGGGTTAGTCCGGCGGCGCTTGTAAAGAAACAGGTTGTGCCGAGACGAGAAATTCGAAAGAAATCGCAACACAAAACACAGATCAATCACAGAAAACACACAAATATACAGAGGTTCACCCAAGCCGGGCTACGTCCCCTCTCCCCTTCCTCTTCTCTTTGTTCTAATCACCAAGACGGATTAAAGCTTACAAGGATCAAAATCGATCCTACCTCACACAACCCTCTCAGACAAGAACAGAGGAACCGCCGCCAAGGAACACCGCGCAAAAACACTATTGCACTCTCTTGGACTTAATCGCCTTAACCCTAAACCAGGGTTACGCACCCTTTAAATAGGGAGCCAAACCGGACTCAGAACCACAACCGCTGAGACGGTTCAACAACACCCGCTGAGACGGAACCTGCTGAGACATCATGTACATCAGGCGTCGAGCGTCTAACGCAGGCGTCGAGCGATGAACGCAGGCGTCGAGCACAGGTGTCGAGCGTCGAACGCAGGCGTCGAGGGCAGGCCTCTCCCGTTCGACGAACCCTTCTCCATTTGTCGAACGCTGTTAGACGAACCCTTCTCCGTTCGTCAAGCGCAGGCGGAGTTCGACGAACTCTTCTCCGTTCGTCGAACGCCGTTCGACGAACCCTGACCGGAAGTGTTCCCCAACTCCAACATTCTCCCACTTGGTGAACATCTTCCTCCGATGAGAGCTGCTCCTCCAACCTTCCTCTTCAACCCTTCGACCGTTGCACACCACTGAAATTTGGCAACAGGAACCGCCTTGGTAAGAAAATCAGAGTTGTTCTCCATCGTGTCCACCTTCTCCAGTTGAACTACCTTCTTCTCCACCCTCTCCCGGATGAAATGGTACTGGATGTCAATGTGTTTGGTTAGTGCGTGGAAGGAAGGATTCTTGGCTAGCTGAATAGCCCCTTGACTGTCACACCACAGCTTCACTGGCCCCTGCTCAAACCCGTGCTCCAAACATAGCCTCCGCAGCCATATGGCCTCCTTGCTCGCATGAGTAAGAGCCATGTACTCTGCCTCCGTCGACGAAAGTGCCACCACGCATTGCCTTCGACTCATCCAACTGATAGCTCCTCCAAACAGTGTGAACACGTACCCACTAGTGGATCTCCTGCTATCTAGATCACCTCCCCAATCCGAGTCCACGTGCCCAACCACGTCCAGGACTCCTCTTTCACCAGCTCCTTCAAAACATAGGGAGAAATTTGAAGTGCCTCTGAGATACCTGAACACACACTTCACAGCATTCCAGTGTGACTTTCCTGGTGTAGCCATATACCAGCTCAATACTCCCACTGCTTGAGCAATATCAGGGCGAGTGCAGACCATGACGTACATCAAGCTTCCCACAACGCTAGCATAAGGGACCTTCGCCATGTTCTCGACCTCATCTTGTGTCTTCGGGCTCAACTCTGCAGATAACTTGCACCCAACTGCCATTGGTGCTCCCACTGGCTTGCAGTCCATCATATTGAACTTCTTCAACATCTCCTCGACGTACCTCTGCTACCCCAACCAAAGCTTCTTCTTGCTTCGATCCCTGGAAATCTGCATTCCCAAGATGACACTTGCTGGCCCCAAATCCTTCATCTCGAATTTGGCTGAGAGCAGCTTCTTCACATGTTGGATCATCCTGACACTATTGCCCACCAGTAGCATATCATCTACATAGAGTGTCAGGAAGATGAACTGCTCTCCCTTCCTCTGTATGTACACACAGTGGTCCGAATTCGACCTTTCAAAATCTAATTCCAGCATGTAGGTGTCGAATTTCTGGTACCACATCCTCGGAGATTGCTTTAGTCCATACAAGGACTTCTTCAACCTACAGACCTGATCCTCCTTGCCCTTAACTTCGAATCCTTCCGGCTGCTTCATGTATATCTCCTCCTCCAGATCACCGTGAAGAAAATCCGTCTTCACATCCATCTGCTCGATCTCTAGATCATGCGCTGCCGCAATAGAGAGAACCAATCTGATCGACATCATCTTGGCTACCGGTGAGAATATCTCATCATAATCAACACCTTCGACCTGGGAGAATCCCTTTGCAACCAACCTTGCCTTGTATTTCTCCACAGTGTCATCACCCTTCACCTTCTGCTTGAAGACCCATTTACTTCCAATGGCCTTCCTCCCCTTTGGAAGCTTACACAGACTCCAAGTCTGGTTCTTCCTCAGAGACTCCATTTCATCCACCATGGCTAGCTCCCACTGATTTGAATCAGCCCTTGATCTAGCATCTCTGGCAGAGATTGGATCTTCACCAAGCATACTCAGGCAACATTGTGTAGCCACTGCACATTGGGGATATCTCACTGGTGCCTTTCTTTCCCTTGTCGATCTCCTCAGAAGTGGAATTTCTTCAGCTTCATCTTCTGACTCATCATCACTTCTCACCACCTACAAATCATCTGATTCAGAATCAGATTCAGCCCCAGCAGTAGTAGCTCCTTTCTCAAAGCTTCCTTCCACCACCACTGTCTCTTTCTCTGCTTCTTTGGCCATCTCAGCTTGTGTGATAGCCTGTGGACTGGTTTCATGAAACACCACATCCCTGCTGAATGTTACAGTCCTGGTCACAGGGTTCCAAAGCTTGTACCATTTTATGCCATCTTTGTAGCCCACAAAGATGCACTTCTCAGATTTGACATCAAGCTTCCCCCTCTTCTCCTTTGAAATGTGAACATATGCATCACACCCAAACACACGAGCATAGGCCAAATTTGGCTTTCTCTTGAAGATGGCTTCAAAGGGAGTACATCCCTCCACAACAGATGTAGGGGACCTGTTCTTCATGTAATTTGCAGTCGCCACTGCTTCAGCCCAGAACTCCTTCCCCAAACCTGCCCAACTGAGCATGCACCTGGCCTTCTCCATCAAGGTCCTATTCAGCCTCTCCGACACTCCATTCTGCTCTGGAGTATACGGTGTGGTCTTCTGACGTGCAATCCCCTGTTCAGTACAGTACCGCTCAAAGGCATCAGAGCAATACTCCCCTCCATTATCAGAACGGAGGACCTTCACCTTTATCTCCAACTGGTTCTCCACTAGGTTCTTAAATTCCTTGAACCTGTCCAGAACTTCTGAATTGGACCTGAGAAAATAGATCCATGAATACAGTGAGAGGTCATCAGTAAAGAACACATAATACCTTGCGCCGCCAAGAGATGGAGCTGGAGTCGGCCCAAACACATCACTGTGTATCAACTCCAGCACTTCAGTTGCCCTCGTGCCCGTCCCACGAAAGTTTACCCTGGTCTGTTTGCCAAGCAGGCAATGCTCACAGAACCCAAAGCTTGTGGAGCACTCAGGCACCCCTTCCACCAACTGACCAGATGCCATGGCCGACATCCCCTTCTCACTGATATGCCCAAGCCGATGATGCCACAGCCTGGACACCTCCTCCTGGTCATCCTCTTGGCTCTCAGAGATAAGAGCCCCACTTGGAACCACTGTATCAGCAAGCAGAGTATACAGTGTTCCATGTCTTACTCCACTGGCAATCATCATTGCCCCCTTGACATCTTGCAAGTTTGCTTGTCACAGCTAAAGTGCGCACCTGCATCTGCCATAGAGCCCACCGAGATTAAATTCCTGCTCATCCCAGGAATATGCATCACATTTGGAAGAGACCTTGTGGTCCCATTAGACAACTTCAGCATCACCTTGCCACGCCCAATAATCTGCACATCAGAATCATCACCCAACCTGACATCTCCACCGTCAAACCTCTCATACTCACAGAACCAGTGCCTATCAGGGGTCATGTGGTATGATGCTCCTGTGTCTACATACCACAAATCAGAATCTCTCTGAGCCACGCACGCGGTAGCGATGTACATGTCACCACCGTCGCCCTCCTTCTTCGTACCAGAAGTTGTCGGTGTCTCCTTGTTCTGAACGGCCTTATTCGGACATTGAGACTTCACATGACCAGTCTCATTGCACTTCCAGCGCCGAACGGGCTTCTTACTCTTCTCCCTTTCCTGGCTCTTGGATCTACCTCGAGACTTATCTCGATATCCACCATGCTTGCTCTCCCTTCGTTGAGGACGGGATCTAGATACACTCAAAGCACCTTTGCTAGACGCCTCAGAACCTCCTCTCCTGGTCTCCTCAGATAAAAGAGCTGCACATACAATATCATATGACAGTTCCTTGTCTTCACTCCCCCCAATCACGACAATCAGATTGTCCCATGAATCTGTCAGTGAGCACAACAAGGTGATGGCTCTATCCTCATCCGAGATCTTCTCACCAATAGAGATTAACTGACTCACAATGGTATTGAATTGAGTCAGGTGCTCTGAAAATGAATCACCCTCATGCATCCGAAGTTTATACCATTTCTTCCTCAAGAGCAATTTGTTTACCAGGGACTTGCTCTGGTAGAGGGATTCCAACTTACGCCACAGACTTCGTGCCGGTCTCCTCCATGACGTTAGTCAAGATTGAATCTGCTAGGAATAACCGGATCAGGCCCTTAGCCTTCCGATTGGTTTTCGTCCAGGCTGCCGCCTCCGCTGCACCATCTGCAGTGGCGTCTGTAGATTTTCCCTTCGATGCGCTCTCATCCTTCTCTGCTACCTTAGGAACGGGAGGATCATCTTCGATCGCAGACCATAGATCTCGATCAATCAACATATCTTCCATCTTCATCTTCCATAGATCGAATCGACTTCCGTCAAAATTCTCGATCTCGATTCGCACGCCGCCAAAACCTATTTCCAGGATCAAGAACCTCGCTTTGATACCAAATGTAAAGAAACAGGGTGTGCCGAGACGAGAAATTCGAAATAAATCGCAACACAAAACATAGATCAATCACAGAAGACATAGATATACAGAGGTTCACCCAAGCCGGGCTACGTCCCCTCTCCCCTTCCTCTTCTCTTTGTTCTAATCACCAAGACGGATTACAGCTTATAAGGTTACAAGGATCAAAACCGATCCTACCTCACACAACCCTCTCAGACAAGAACAGAGGAACCGCCACCAAGGAACACCGCGCAAAAACACAATTGCACTTTCTTGGACTTAATCGCCTTAACCCTAAACCAGGGTTACGCACCCTTTAAATAGGGAGCCAAACCGGACTCAGAACCACAACCGCTGAGACGGTTCAACAACACCCGCTGAGACGGAACCTGCTGAGACATCATGTACATCAGGAGCCGAGCGTCGAACGCAGGCGTCGAGCGATGAACGCAGGCGTCGAGCGCAGGCGTCGAGCGTCGAATGCAGGCGTCGAGCGCAGGCATCAAGCGTCGAGCGCAGGCATCAAGCGTCGAACGCAGGCCTCTCCCGTTCGACGAACCCTTCTCCATTCGTCGAACGCCGTTCGACGAACCCTTCTCCGTTCGTCAAGCGCAGGCGGAGTTCGATGAACTCTTCTCCGTTCGTCGAATGCCGTTCGACGAACCCTGACCAGAAGTGTTCCCCAACTCCAACATTCTCCCACTTGGTGAACATCTTCCTCCGATGAGAGCTGCTCCTCCAACCTTCCTCTTCAACCCTACGGCCGTTGCACACCACTGAAATTTGGCAACAGGAACCGCCTTGGTAAGAAAATCAGAGTTGTTCTCCATCGTGTCCGCCTTCTCCAGTTGAACTACCTTCTTCTCCACCCTCTCCCGGATGAAATGGTACTGGATGTCAATGTGTTTGGTTCGTGCGTGGAAGGCAGGATTCTTGGCTAGCTGAATAGCCCCTTGACTGTCACACCACAGCTTCACTGGCCCCTGCTCAAACCCGAGCTCCAAACATAGCCTCCGCAGCCATATGGCCTCCTTGCTCGCATGAGTAAGAGCCATGTACTCTGCCTCCGTCGACGAAAGTGCCACCACGCATTGCCTTCGACTCATCCAACTGATAGTTCCTCCAAACAGTGTGAATACGTACCCACTGGTGGATCTCCTGCTATCCAGATCACCTCCCCAATCTGAGTCCACGTGCCCAACCACGTCCAGGACTCCTCTTTCACCAGCTCCTTCAAAACATAGGGAGAAATTTGAAGTGCCTCTGAGATACCTGAACACACACTTCACAGCGTTCCAGTGTTCCTTTCCTGGTGTAGCCATATACCAGCTCAACACTCCCACTGCTTGAGCAATGTCAGGGCGAGTGCAGACCATGGCATACATCAAGCTTCCCACAGCGCTAGCATAAGGGATCTTCGCCATGTTCTCGACCTCATCTTGTGTTTTTGGGCTCAACTCTGCAGATAACTTGCACCCAACTGCCATTGGTGCTCCCACTGGCTTGCAGTCCGTCATATTGAACTTCTTCAACATCTCCTCGACGTACCTCTGCTGCCCCAACCAAAGCTTCTTCTTGCTTCGATCCCTGGAAATCTGCATTCCGAAGATGACACTTGCTGGCCCCAAATCCTTCATCTCGAATTTGGCTGAGAACAGCTTCTTCACATGTTGGATCATCCTGACACTATTGCCCACCAGTAGCATATCATCTAAATAGAGTGTCAGGAAGATGAACTGCTCTCCCTTCCTCTGGATGTACACAGAGTGGTCCGAATTCGACCTTTCAAAACCTAATTCCAGCATGTAGGTGTCGAATTTCTGGTACCACATCCTCGGAGATTGCTTTAGTCCATACAAGGACTTCTTCAACCTGCAGACCTGATCCTCCTTGCCCTTGGCTTCGAATCCTTCCGGCTGCTTCATGTATATCTCCTCCTCCAGATCACCGTGAAGAAAAGCCATCTTCACATCCATCTGCTCGATCTCTAGATCATGCGCTGCCGGAATAGAGAGAACCAATCTGATCGACATCATCTTGGCTACCGGTGAGAAGATCTCATCATAATCAACACCTTCGACCTGGGAGAATCCCTTTGCAACCAATATTGCCTTGTATTTCTCCACAGTGCCATCACCCTTCACCTTCTGCTTGAAGACCCATTTACTTCCAATGGCCTTCCTCCCCTTTGGAAGCTTACACAGACTCCAAGTCTAGTTCTTCTTCAGAGACTCCATTTCATCCACCATGGCTAGCTCCCACTGATTTGAATCAGCCCTTGATATAGCATCTCTGGAAGAGATTGGATCTTCACCAAGCATACTCAGGCGTCGAGCGATGAACGCAGGTGTCGAGCGCAGGCGTCAAGCGTCGAACACAGGCGTCGAGCGCAGGCATCAAGCGTCGAACGCAGGCCTCTCCCGTTCGACGAACCCTTCTCCGTTCATCGGACGCCGTTCGATGAACCCTTCTCCGTTCGTCAAGCGCAGGTGGAATTCGACGAACTCTTCTATGTTCGTCGAACGCCGTTCGACGAACCCTGACCAGAAGTGTTCCCCAACTCCAACATATATATACATATATCTATACTATATATAAGGAAATCCCCTTAATGGTGTAATGGGACGCCACCAATCAGATTAATGACGTGTTTTATGATTTCTCCTTAATTTTTATTTTATTTGAAAAATGATCAACATGAAAGTTATAGATCTCATCGAGACCTTTCATGTTGATCAGTTTTTAATTTGAAGCAGTTTAAGCTCCAAATTCAGCGTGACCTTTTTCGAGGCTTAAATCAGGGCCCTAAACAGCTTCAAATCAAAGAGTGATCAGCATGAAAGTTATTCTTCTCGATGAGATCTACAACTTTCATGTCCATCACCTTTTCAAATAAGATACAAATCGAGCTCAAAATCATAAAAAACAAGACTTATGTTATAAAAGCATAGATGCGGCCGAAGACCGCCTGACAGCAACGCGTCAGGGGCAGGCGAAGCCCGCCTCCGCGAGCCGGGTACTGTCACGCGGGGCACGGGGGGCCCTCCATGCACTGTCACTCGTATATGGGGGGGCCCCGTGCCCCGCATGACAGTACCCGGCTCGCGGAGGCGGACTTCGCCCGCCCCTGACGCGTTGCTGTCAGGCGGTCTTCAGTCGCATCTAGGCTTTTATAACATGAGTCTTGTTTTTTCTGATTTTGAGCTCGATTTGTATCTTATTTGAAAAGGTGATGAACATGAAAGTTGTAGATCTCATCGAGAAAAATAACTTTCATGTTTATCACTCTTTGATTTGAAGTTGTTTAGGGCCTTGATTTAACCCTCGAAAAAGATCACGCCGAATCGGGAGCCTAAACGGCTTCAAATTAAAAACTGATCAGCATGAAAGTTATTCGTCTCGATGAAATCTACAATTTTCATGCTGATCATTTTTTCAAATAAAATAAAAATTAAGGAGAAATCATAAAACATGTCATCAATCTGATTGGTGGCGTCTGATTACACCATTAAGGGGATTTCCTTATATATAGTATAGATATACATATTGTTAAACATCCATAAAGGCCTTGAGGTGCACATAGAGAAAACTCCACTAAAGAGAGGTGGGGTCAACGGTCAACGCATGATCGCTCGAGTTGGAGAAACCGAACCCGCCATTTCCGCCGCCAATCACCAATGCGAGAGCACGCACGGAACGCGCCGCGCGCCACCATAATCAAACCCCACTACTGGGGTGCGATTAGCCCGCACCCCACTAGTGGGGTGCGAATAGCCGCACCCCCCATAGTAGGGGGTACAACCAAACCGCACACCGTGTGGGGTGCGGCCAAGCCGCACCCCCTTTGGGTGCGGCCAAGCTGAGTCGCACCCCCTTGGGTGCGGCCCGGCCGCACCCCCTTGGGGTGCAACCAAGCCAAGCCGCACCCCCCCTCGGGTGCGGCTGCGTCGTGCCCCCCTTAGGGTGCAGCCAAGACACTCTCCCCCGCAGCGGGGTTAGGGCAAATCCCCCCTCTTCTGACTCGTTGCCCGCTCTTCGGGTTCTGGATTCTGGATTCTGCCTCGAACGCCTCTACGTTCACCGCGCACTCAGAACGCCTCCGCATTCACCGCGCGCTCAGAACGCCTTCGCGTTCGTCACGCTCTCAGAATGCTCTCGTGTTCGTTGCGCACTCAGAGCTCTCCGCTCGTTGTGCGCTCAGTACGCCTCTCTATTCGCTCAGAACACTCTCGTGTTCGTTGCGCGCTCAGAGCGCTCCCGTGCTCGTTGCGCGCTCAGAACGCCTCTCTGTTCACTCAGAACGCTCTCGTGTTCGTTGCGCGCTTAGAGCTCCCGCGCTCGTTGCGCGCTCAGAACGCCTCTCCGTCCACTCAGAATGCTCTCGTGTTCGTTGCGCGCTCAGAGCTCCCGCGCTCGTTGCGCGCTCAGAATGCATCTCCGTTCGCTGAGAATGCTTCCCCGTTCGTTACGCGCTCAGAACACTTCTGAGCGCGCTCAAAGCACTTTCACATTTCGGGCACGCTCACTTTTTGTCTTTCTAATTGCTCAGATTGCAGGAACGACTTGTCGCCTTTTTTGCCTTCAACAAAGCCGCCCAAACTGCCCGAACTGCCCGAACTGCCCACGGGCGAGACGGTCATTTACGAAAAATGGCGATCCATGTGCTCTGAACCGGAAAATGTGATTCATCCGCCAGGTGGTTACGGTGGTTACAACGGCAAAATTACCGGGCTACCCCCAGCCAAAGCTATAAAAGGAGCCCAGAGCCTTCATTTGAGAGGACCTTGCCTTCTACACCCGGGAGAGCTCCTTGAAGATTTTCATGGAATTCTCCTTCGGCGGTTGAAGATCTCCTTCGTGGACTTGAAGATTTCTTTCATCCCAAAAGGCGTCTCAGCATTCTCACTTTCGTTCTCTAGAGCATTCTCACTTTTGTTCCCCCACAGTTCTCAGAAGGAAAAAGACTTAGTTTTCCAAGAGGTGGCATGTCACTCTCGGAACTCCCTCTCTCTCTCTATTATTGTAACGAGCGACAGCCTGTCGCGCTTGACTTCTAAGTACCTAACTGTAAGCTCTCAGAAGATAGTGAAGTTTGGTCGGCACAGCTCCGGTCGCGTGGTTTTTTACCCTTTCCAGGTTTTCCACGTTAAAAAGTCTTAGTGTACTCAACGAATCTCTAATTGACTGTTTGCGTGCTCGGTTCTCTTCCGAGCTAAGGTGGTTCAATTCAACCGGTCTACCAAAGCACCCAAGCGACCCGTAACAGTTTGGCGCCGTCTGTGGGAAACGATTCCCAAAACTCTGCAAAGACTCACTGAAGGAAGCGCTTCGCCACCAATTGCAATGGCAAGAAAAAGTGCTCGCACTACTGAAGGATCAATCCCGGAGGGATGCATCGAACACGCTCCCTCCCACTCGATTATCAATACGCCTCTCGCAGAATAGGCAGTGCCTGCGCCCGCAACAATACTGGAAGCCGTTGTAACCGAGATGCTGGCTCTTGTAAGAAATCTCGGGGCTCCTCGAGTTCCCGTTCAACCGCCAGCGTTGAACGTTCCGCCGCCCCCAGCTCTGAGTCATGCCCCGAACGAGGAGGTCGTTCTAGAGGAAGAAGCCTCAGAAGAATTCTCTGGCCCAGCAAGCTCCACCCATCCTGCTCCCCCAGCCAGAGGCCCAGGAGATGACCACCATCACCGTTTCCCAGGAAGAGTTGTCCCTGGCCGAGCAGTAGAAAGAACCACACGAGAAGAAATACGCGATGCGCAGCTCTCGCCTGCCGTCCCGCACACCACGGCTCCCCACTATCGCCTCAAGTCCTGGCCCATCCAGTTCCAAACGGTTTCAAGCTTCCCAACATCGAAACGTTCGATGGGACGGACGACCGTTGGAACATGTCAATCACTTCACCACCATCATGAGGATTTACAGCGCCCCCGACCAGCTCCTCTGTCAAGTGTTTCCGGCAACTTTGAAAGGACAAGCGCACACTTGGTTCCACTCCCTGCAAGATGGGGTCATCAACAACTTCGCAGAAATGGCGCAACAGTTCGTGGAACAGTTCATCGCCAATTGTAGGATTATCCGAGATCCCTCCCATCTCTCAGGAATCCGCCAAAATGATGGAGACACTCTCAAAGATTTTTTCCGACGCTTCACCTCAGAGGCTTGGCAGATCCCGGGGGTCGACCCGGAGCTTTTGTGAGGAGTCTTCCTTGGAGGTCTCCGCCCAAGTGGCTTTTACTCAGCTCTAATGAGAGAAACCGTACCAAGCTATCCTGACCTCGTTCAGCGAGTCGAGGCCCAGATAGCAGCAAATGAGGCAATTGAAGCGCACCGCCGACAGTTTGAGGGGAGCTCAAAGAGGAAGAAAGAGGAGTCGCTGCCGCAGACAGTTCCCAATAAGAAAAACAAGCATTGCGACAACCCCAGCTGAGACTGAGGATCTCGCCAACATCGGGACTACACTCCCCTGAACACTACCAGGACTAACGTACTGTACGCAATCAAAGGCAATCAGACGCTCCGCAAGCCCAGAACCCTCGCTAAAAACGTGGGGGACCAGACAAAATATTGTGAGTTCCATCGTGGACAAGGACATGACACGGAAAATTGCTCCAAGCTTAAGGATGTAATCGAGCGTCTCGTCAAACAAGGCCTACTAGAGTAATTCCTACGAGACTAGGCGATGATTCGGCTAGCAAGAGATCAGCTAGCGGTCTGCCAGGAAGGACCGGGAGCAACCCTTAAGGCAGTCATCCCAGGAGAAAGCTTCATACCCATCAGCGGGGCTCTACCAGCGCCGCTGAAATATTTTGTCAACTTTGTTTCTATAAAAATTTTGTGTAAATTGCCACTACTAATTGTTTTTAAAGTTAATCATTCCAGGCATGTCATTTCCTGCGCAATCGAAACAACGTAAAGACGTATATTTGCATAAACAGCACCTGCCTTCGGGCAGTGCGCTAATGAACAACACCTGCCTTCGGGCAGTGCGCTAATGAATAGCACCTGCCTCAAGGCAGTGCGCTAATGAACATCACCTGCCTCCAGACAGTGCGCTAATGAACAGCACCTGCCTCCAGACAGTGCGCTAATGAACAGCACCTGCCTCAAGGCAGTGCGCTAATGAACAACACCTGCCTCCAGACAGTGCGCTAATGAACACCACCTGCCTCAAGGCAGTGCGCTAATGAACAGCACCTGCCTCAAGGCAGTGCGCTAATGAACAGCACCTGCCCCAATGTAGTGCGCTAATGAACAACACCTGCCTCAAGGCAGTGCGCTAATGAACAACACCTGCCTCCAGGTAGTGCGCTAATGAACAGCACCTGCCTCAAGACAGTGCGCTAATGAACAACACCTGCCTCAAGGCAGTGCGGTAATGAACAGCACCTGCCTCAAGGCAGTGCGGTAATGAACAGCACCTGCCTCCAGGCAGTGCGCTAATGAACAACACCTGCCTCCAGGCAGTGCGCTAATGAACATCACCTACCTCAAGGCAGTGCGCTAATGAACAGCACCTGCCTCAAGGCAGTGCGCTAATGAACAGTACCTGCCTCCAGGCAGTGCGCTAATGAATAGCACCTGCCTCCAGGCAGTGCGCTAATGAACAATGGTGATTAAAATTCCGCTTGCACGAAATAAAATCCGAACTAGCAATCCGAGAAGGCAAGTATACCTATCGAACTGTAGTATAGGAACACAAGTGTCGTATTAAAATCCGAGAACCGTTGATTACTTATACTCAAACGAATTACTATTATTTTATCTTAATAATTTTTTGGAAGGTTTTGTCTGCTAAGTTGAAATAGAAGCTGGATAAAAGTACGGCTAAACGATGATTAAGAAATAACACTCGATCTTGACTTACTTCGGCTTAAGTTGATCAAAATTCAAAAGCAAACTTAAAACTTAATAAAGTAAGGGTAGCTTGACCGTGGGGGTTCCTATAGTTTGAACATGCTTCTCTCGAAGATATGCCCAACTGAGTTTAGGAAAATCCGACCGAACTCTCGTCCCGTATTCGAATACCTAAAACTCGCTTTAAGTGGTGAACCCCGCTATTGGGTTTGACTCCAATCCAGGAGATTTACGTCATTCTCTCTCGAGAAATGTGTGTAACTCTCTTTACTCTTAAGTGCTCACTTCAGACTATCGGCCTCTCGGCTAGCCAAGAATGAAAGCAAAGGTGTGGACTATATATCGATAATATAGCTCCACTTAATTTTAATTAAGAGTAAATCTAAGCCCAAAACTTTAGAAAGTGAAAGAAGACTAAAGGATCATAACTTGATCAACTCATCCTCAGATCATCAAGATCGAGTACTATGAGGATTTAGTTACTCATGGTGGAGGGGTAGGAGAGAGAAATGATGAAGATTTTAAGAGAACAAAAACATACAATTTTTATTAAACAAAAGTTCAACTGAGATTGCATTTGCATGGAAAGCCTACTAAGCATTAGTAATACACTATGAAAGGAATACAAAGGAATTACAACATTCATATGAAAACTAGAAAAGGAAATGCATTGAAATAAGAGAGAGAGAGAGAGAGAGAGAGAGAAAGAGAATAACATGAAAATCACTGAAAATAGAGTAGTAGCACTAGTTCTCTCTGCCAAAAACTGAATGTGGAAAGCTTGGAGGTCATTACAATTTATAGAAATTTTTCTGCCTCGGTCACGCCCTCAGTCACGCCCGTGACTAGGGGCGTGACATTGTTTAATCAATTCTGCGGCTTGGATCAGGTTCGGCGCACGATTCTGACGTGATTTGATGGGTTACGCCCTAGGTCACGCCCGTGACTGAGGGCGTGACCATTTCGGTGGTTAGTCCGGTCATGGGCGCTGGCGGCGATCATGGGCGCTGGCGGCTGGCTGACGTGGCAGTCACGGGCGTGACTGGAAGCACGCCCGTGTAACAGTGGCGTGACCAATTCGGTGGTCAGCTGGTCGAATCTGAGCTGTTCACGGGCTGGTCACGGGCGTGACTTGCGTGTCACGGGCGTGACTTGCATGTCACGGGCGTGACTTGTGTGTCACGGCCGTGTACTTTGGGCGCGTCTGACCAGATCTTCTGAATTATGGTGGCAGCAGCTTAACTGGAAACAACAACTTACACGCCCTAGGTCACAGGCGTGACCTAGGGCGTGACTTAGGAAATTTTGCATTTTTGACCTGAAAATTCAGAAAACTTAAGTTAGCACTAAAAATAGGAAAATGAACCAAAATTGCATTTAGGTAAACAACAATAAGCAAAAAGTAAGAGTAAATAACCTAAGAATAACCTAATTAAACTAACTAGATTTAGCATTATCAAATTCCCCCAAGCTTACACTTTGCTTGTCCCCAAGCAAAGAAATATGCTTAGCTAATAAAACAAAATGACTAATCAAAAAGATTTAATTATGCTAAACACGAGTACCTTGCGAAATTCCAAGTAGGGAGAATAGTGAAAAGGAAACCAAAAAAGGTACTTTATTTAAGCTTAATTTTTATACCCTTTACTAACAAAAATTAATCATCCAAAATTTTAACTAAAAAGTTTTAAAATAAAATTGAGCAAAGTAACAAGTGAGATAGTGCATTGAATTGTTACTAAACCCTAAGAGACAAATTATAATTATATCATTCTAAGAACAAGGATCTAAATTCATACCCAAGACTTAACTATTCTACTTTTCTTCTTTACTTAGCTAAAGCAAATTTAGGAGCATGAATCAAGAGGACTTTATTAGGACCGAAATGTTTGGTTTAGGCATATGATTTGGAATGGAAATCGAAGATAAAAGTGATTGCTATAATCACACTAAACCATAAACATGAGTTTTATAAAATTTTTGATATGAATGATAAGAGGCAATCCTTCATTATAAGCATATAGCATATTTTCTTTCTTTCTCTTTCATAGCTATTTTTTTTATTTTGAAATTTTGGCAAAGATAACTAATACAAATATGCTTAAAATATCTTCTTTTTGAGCAAATTCTTTTCTTTGAAGCTCTCCATGCAATAAACCAATCACACTCTTTTAGAAATTTAAATAAAACTCAAAGTGTTAGTGTGATTCAAATAGGTTTGGAAATTTTGGCTTTGGTGAAAAATTTGATAAGTGGAGGTGACAATAAAACATGGGAAAAGGCTCAAAAGAGGCTAACAAAGGGTTTCTTTTTAAGGGTTGGCATGAAGGCTCAAACTTAAAAAAAATGGCCTAAATCATTTTCATTGCTCTCTAAATTTATTTAAAGCATGAGTTTTGAAGGATTTCAAAAAGTAAGCCCTAGATATTAAATAAAGACTAATGAACTTATCCTGAAAATAAGAATAATAAGCGTCTAGAATTATTCACATTTACTACACAAATCAAAAGTTAACTTTGCAAAATATATCTAAAAATGAAAAGGAAAATAGTGGATGAAGAATTTTTACGAAAGTTAAGAAGATAAAAGAGAAAACGATAAGGAAAGTACAAGATTTTAGAAAAAACTTTTCACATTAACATGCTACCTAGAATTAGAACACTACATGAGTCAACAATTTACTTGTGAAACATAATTAAAAAGTAGGATTAGAAATTTTGAAATTAACTAAGGCTATATAAAATATTTTGGGAAAAACAAAACATAAAACAAGGGGTACTATCGATTTTACCAAAATCTAATTTAGACTACTAAAACAAAAGAAAAGAAAAGAAGACATTCTCCTCCAAGCTTACGATAGACATTGTCCTCAATGGAAAAGGACAGTGAAGGAAGGGGTAACTAAGAAAAGAAATTAAAACTGAAAAACTGAAACAGGTACTTCCCTGGATTTATGGGCTTGAAAGGATGTGTGATGCCGCTCCCCCTTGTTGGCGCTTTGAATCTTCATGAAATATCATCTTGAATTTTTCTTGAAACCAGCAATGTTGAAGCAGGCGATCGCCGAAGTTGAGAGTATCGGAGCCGCCCAGGGCCAAAGAAAAATTAAAACAACAAATTTTAAAAACCTTGGGTTGCCTCCCAAGAGCGCCCTCTGTTTAATGTCGTTTGAGCTCGACTAAAAGAATATAGTTCAAAAGTTAATCCAAATTATTACAGTCCAGACAAAAGAAGTTTTTCACTGTCCATGTCAACATTGTCACCAGAAAAATAAAGTTTTAGACGCTGCCCATTAACCTTGAAATCACCCTTATCTGGGTGTGATATCAAAACAGTTCCATACGGATAAGCTTCCTTTACATTAAAAGGACCTGACCATCTAGATTTTAACTTTCCAGGAAATAAACGTAGACGATAATTATAAAGTAATACTTGGTCGCCTAGTTTAAATGTTTTCGGGTGCATTAAATTTTTATCGTGAAAGCATTTCGTTCATTCCTTATATAATTTATTATTTTCATACGCATTGGAGCGCCACTCATCGAGTTCGTTGAGTTGGAATTTTCGAAGATCGGCGGTGGAGTGGGGATCAAAATTTAAAAATTTAAGGGCCCAGAAAGCACGATGTTCTAATTCGACCGGTAAATGGCACGATTTCCCATATACTAACCGATACGGTGTACAACTGATGGCGGTCTTGTACGCTGTTCGGTAAGCCCATAGAGCATCGTCTAATTTATGTGACCAGTCCTTACGTGAGGTGGAAACAGTTTTTTCTAAAATACGTTTGATTTCTCTATTCACTACCTCGACCTGGCCGTTAGTTTGGGGGTGGTAAGCAGTTGAAAGCTTATGTGTAACGCCATATTTTAAAAGTGTTTTTGCAAATTGTGCGTTACAAAAGTGCGAACCCCTATCGCTAACGATGGCCCTAGGAGTACCGAATCGAGAAAATAATTTTTTTAAGAAAATAATAACGACTCGGGAGTCATTGGTAGGAAGAGCTTGGGCCTCTGCCCATCGAGACACGTAGTCTACCGCAACTAAAATATATTTATTACCATGGCTAGAAGGAAGAGGACCTACAAAATCAATTCCCCAAAGGTCGAAAACTTCGCACTCGAGGAAATAATTTTGCAACATTTCATTTTTTTTTGAGATATTTCCGGCCCGTTGGCAGCTATCGCACCGTCTCACAAAAGATTGGGCATCTTTAAAAAGGCTAGGCCAATAAAAGCCTGCACTTAGCACTTTATGAGCGGTCCGATTGGCTTGATAGTGCCCACCAGTCGGTCCTTCGTGTAAGTGTTTGAAAATATTTTGTCCTTCTTCGAAAGAAACACATCTCCTTACTACTTGGTCTGCACAAACTCGAAACAGATACGGGTCCTCCCAAAAATAATTCTTCAGGTCAGAGAAGAATTTCTTCTTTTGCTGATAGGAAAATTCTTTTGAGAGGACTCGAGCTACTAAGTAGTTGGCGAAGTTTGCAAACCAAGGAGAAGGAGTAGTGTTGATTGATAATAACTTCTCGTCGGGAAAATAATCATTAAAAGTTTGTTCATTTAAATCTTCAATAAACGGGTTATCTAATCGGGAAAGATGGTCCGCGGCCAAATTCTCAGCCCCCTTTTTATCTCGGATTTCCAAGTCGAACTCCTGGAGGAGTAAGACCCAGCGAAGTAAGCGTGGTTTGGCATCCGGTTTAGAAAGTAAATATTTGAGGGCCGAGTGGTCCGTAAAAACAATAATTTTTGAAAGCGTAATATAAGGTCGAAATTTGTCGAATGCAAAAATAACTGCTAATAATTCTTTCTCCGTTGTGGTATTGTTCTCTTGCGCGGATGTAAGTGTTTTACTTGCGTAGAAAATAGGGTGGAAGTTTTTAGATATACGTTGTCCTAAAATGGCTCCCACCGTAAAGCTACTTGCATCGCACATGATTTCGAATGGAAGGTCCCAGATTGGAGCTATCATAATTGGCGCATTTATTAGCTTATTTTTGATTAATTGAAAAGCAGATAAGCAGGTATCATCAAAAATAAATGGAGTGTCTTTTTCTAAAAGATGAGTGAGGGGTTTGGTAATTTTCGAAAAATCTTTTATAAATCGCCGGTAAAAACCGGCATGTCCTAGAAAGCTTCTTATGGCCTTAACGTTGGTTGGCGGTGGCAGTTTTTCGATCACTTCTATTTTTGCTTCATCGACCTCAATTCCTCTTGCTGATATCTTATGACCTAAAACCAATCCCTCCCGTACCATGAAATGGCATTTTTCCCAGTTCAGGGCGAGATTGGTCTCCTCACACCGTTCTAACACTTTTTCTAAATTTTCTAAACAAAAATCGAAGGAATCACCAAACACGGAAAAGTCGTCCATAAATACCTCCATAATACTTTCTACGTACTTGTCGAAAATGGCCAACATACACCGTTGAAATGTTGCAGGCGCATTACATAAGCCAAACGGCATTCTTCGATAGGCGAAGGTTCCGAAAGGACAAGTAAACGTCGTTTTCTCCTGGTCCTCGGGCGAGATGGGAATTTGGAAGTAGCCCGAGAGACCATCGAGAAAACAATAAAAGCTATGGCTGGATAGTCGTTCTAAGATTTGATCGATGAATGGGAAGGGGAAATGGTCCTTGCGGGTGGCGTCGTTCAATTTGCGATAATCAATACACATATGCCACCCAGTCACCGTCCGTGTTGGGATTAAGTCATTATTGTCATTTAACACTACCGTGATACCTCCCTTTTTAGGAACTACTTGAACGGGGCTTACCCATTTGCTATCTGAAATTGGATAGATAATTCATGCGTCTAATAATTTCACGACCTCACCCTTTACTACTTCTTTCATGTTTGGGTTTAATCGGCGTTGAGGTTGAATAGAATTATGTGAATTGTCTTCCATTAGGATTTTGTGCATGCAGAAAGATGGACTTATGCCCTTAATATCAGAAATCTGCCAAGCAATTGCTTGGCGGTGCTTTTGTAAAACTTTTAGCAATTTGGCATTTTCAGATCCACTTAAATGGGTCGACACTATTACTGGTAACTTAGAGTCTTTTTCTAAAAATTCATATTTTAAATGATTGGGTAGTTCTTTAAGTTCTAATGTGGGAGGTTCCTCGTATGAAGATTTGAAAGACTTTTCTTTTTCAAAAGTAATTTCTTCAAAAAATTTTGATTTAATTTGAAAATTTGAGGGGGCGGGAGCAATGGCCATTTTCATTTCTTGTAATATTTCAGTGGAGGTGTTTGAAGATGAACAAAAAGAAGAAGAACCATTTTCAGAAATACAAAAAGAAGGGTCTTCACTTAACACATCTAAGAAAAAACACGAATCGTCATTTTCTAGGGTATTTTTCATAGAGGGTGTTATGGAGAAGGTTACTTCATCATCTCCAACTCGGAGGAATAGCTTACCATTACTCACATCAATGATAGCATGGGAGGTGGCAAGGAAGGGGCGGCCAAGGATTAGGGAACCTCGACATCCTCTTCAATGTCCAAAATGACAAAATCCACTGGGAAGATGAATTTGTCTACCTTTACGAGCACGTCCTCCACAATTCCCAGCGGATATTTTATCGTCCTATCTGCTAGTTGTATACTCATACGTGTGGGGCTAAGGGTGCCCACTCCTAACTTCTTAAACAAGGAGAATGACATTAATTTGATGCTTGCTCCTAAGTCGGCCAACGCGTTCTTTACAAATAGATCACCAAAGAGGCATGGGATAGAAAAACTACCCGGACCGTTAGCCTTTTTCGGTAATTTATTTGTTAGGACGGCGGAACACTCAGCATTTAAAGTTACGTGCGATAGATTTTCTAGCTTTTTCTTATTAGTTAGAAGATCCTTCAGGTACTTAGCGTACTTGGGCATTTGTGATATCGCTTCATGGAAGGGCAAATTGATGTGTATTTGCTTAAACATTTCTAGGAAGCGATGATATTGATCATCTAATTTTTCCTTGTTGAGTTGAGAAGGATAAGGCGGGGCGGGGTTGTTTTTGAAAATATGAGGTGGAGTGATAAAATCTGTTTGAGTGAGTGGTGTTTTTAAAATAGGGGCGGATCTTGCCTCGGGCTCTTCGCTAACCGGACCGGATACTTGCTTCCCACTCCGAAGAGTTACAGCTTTCGCTTGCTCTCTCGGGTTGGGCTCGGTGTTAGCGGGAAGAGTCCCGGGCGGTCGCTCGGATATTATTTTGGCGAGCTGCCCGATTTGGTTTTCTAGATTTTTAACGGATCCGGCTAAGTTCCGGACGGTTGCTTCGTTCGTACTTATATATTTTGAAAACATCTCCTCCAAAGATGGAGGTTTTTGAAAGTTAACAGGGGGTGGAGGTGGTGTAAATTCATTTTGTAGAGGTGGGCGAGTTGTGTTTGCAGGATTACTCTAAGAAAAGTTCGGGTGATTACGCAGCGCAGGATTATAATTATTCGGTAATTGAAAACCAGGTGCATGAAAATTAGAAGCAGGATAATTATTATAAGCATTTCTATTGCCTACGTAATCAGCATGTTCGGAGGTGGCTTTTGCGAATTCCCAAACCTGAGGTGCGGAAGGAGCATTCATTTCAGATATCTTTTTGCTAAGCATTTCCACTTGTAGTGCCAGCTGGGAGACGTTATCCACTTCGTACATACCTGCAGGTTTGTTTGGGCGGGATCTTGGCACATTCCACTGATAGGTGTTCATGGCCATATCCTCAAATAGTTCAAGAGCGGCTTCCGGGGTTTTGTTATTTAAGGTACCACCGGAAGCGGCGTCTATCATTTGCTTAGTATGTTGATTTAGCCCGTTATAAAACGTCTGCACTTGTAACCATACAGGCAGAGCGTGATGAGGGCAACGTCTTAAGAATTCTTTATACCTTTCCCAGGTATCATATAGCATTTCAGAATCTATTTGGCAAAAAGAAGAAATATCATTTCTAAGCTTAGCAGTTTTCGCAGGTGGAAAATACTTAGTTAGAAATTTTTCAGTTAACTGGGCCCAAGTGGTGATAGAACCTCTAGGTAGAGTTGACAACCACTGCTTAGCCTTTGTTCTTAAAGAAAATGGGAAGAGTCTTGGCCTAATTGCATCATCCGTAACACCATTTATTTTGAAGGTGTCACAGATTTCAAGGAAGCTGTCAATATGTGCATTCGGATCTTCATCTTGTAATCCGTCGAACTGCACGTATTGCTGCACCATGTGAATTATGCTTGGCTTTAGTTCGAAATTATTATTATTTATGGCAGGGCGGACTATACTAGTTTCCGTCCCTTCCAGGTTAGGCCTTGCATAATGGGACATAGTCCATTCAGGGGCCGCAACCATGTTGGGGACTTCATTTTGGTTAGGTTCGCCCATATTAACAACCGACTCCGAATCCTCAGCCAGTTCTTGGAATGTAGGATCTTGAACTTGCGATTTTCTCCGAAGAGTACGCTCAAGTTCTTGGTCCAAGTCTACAAGTTCTGACGGATTCGCTCGGGTCATAAACTAGAAAGAGAGAAGGGAAAATAGGATTGAGAAATTCGAAAAAGAAAAGGTCTCTCTTTTTTTTTTGAATTAATTTTGTTTTTCAAGAAAGAGGAGAGAAAAAGAGGTGATAAAAGTAATAGATTCGTTCTTTCAAAATATCAACAAAATGCGAGTCCCCGGCAACGGCGCCAAAATCTTGGTGATTAAAATTCCGCTTGCACGAAATAAAATCCGAACTAGCAATCCGAGAAGGCAAGTATACCTATCGAACTGTAGTATAGGAACACAAGTGTCGTATTAAAATCCGAGAACCGTTGATTACTTATACTCAAACGAATTACTATTATTTTATCTTAATAATTTTTTGGAAGGTTTTGTCTGCTAAGTTGAAATTGAAGCTGGATAAAAGTACGGCTAAACGATGATTAAGAAATAGCACTCGATCTTGACTTACTTCGGCTTAAGTTGATCAAAATTCAAAAGCAAACTTAAAACTTAATAAAGTAAGGGTAGCTTGATCGTGGGGGTTCCTATAATTTGAACATGCTTCTCTCGAATATATGCCCAACTGAGTTTAGGAAAATCCGACCGAACTCTCGTCCCGTATTCGAATACCTAAAACTCGCTTTAAGTGGTGAACCCCGCTATTGGGTTTGACTCCAATCCAGGAGATTTACGTCATTCTCTCTCGAGAAATGTGTGTAACTCTCTTTACTCTTAAGTGCTCACTTCAGACTATCGGCCTCTCGGCTAGCCAAGAATGAAAGCAAAGGTGTGGACTATATATCGATAATATAGCTCCACTTAATTTTAATTAAGAGTAAATCTAAGGCCCAAAACTTTAGAAAGTGAAAGAAGACTAAAGGATCATAACTTGATCAACTCATCCTCAGATCATCAAGATCGAGTACTATGAGAATTTAGTTACTCATGGTGGAGGGGTAGGAGAGAGAAATGATGAAGATTTTAAGAGAACAAAAACATACAATTTTTATTAAACAAAAGTTCAACTGAGATTGCATTTGCATGGAAAGCCTACTAAGCATTAGTAATACACTATGAAAGGAAATTACAAAGGCATTACAACATTCATATGAAAACTAGAAAAGGAAATGCATTGAAATAAGAGAGAGAGAGAGAGAGAAAAAAAGAGAATAATATGAAAATCACTGAAAATAGAGTAGTAGCACTAGTTCTCTCTGCCAAAAACTGAATGGGGAAAGCTTGGAGGTCATTACAATTTATAGAAATTTTTCTGCCTCGGTCACGCCCTCAGTCACGCCCGTGACTAGGGGCGTGACATTGTTTAATCAATTCTGCGGCTTGGATCAGGTTCGGCGCACGATTCTGACGCGATTTGATGGGTCACGCCCTAGGTCACGCCCGTGACTGAGGGCGTGACCATTTCGGTGGTTAGTCCGGTCATGGGCGCTGGCGGCGATCATGGGCGCTGGCGGCTGGCTGACGTGGCAGTCACGGGCGTGACTGGAAGCACGCCCGTGTAACAGTGGCGTGACCAATTCGGTGGTCAGCTGGTCGAATCTGAGCTGTTCACGGGCTGGTCACGGGCGTGACTTGCGTGTCACGGGCGTGACTTACGTGTCACGGGCGTGACTTGTGTGTCACGGGCGTGACTTGTGTGTCACGGCCGTGTACTTTGGGCGCGTCTGACCAGATCTTCTGAATTATGGTGGCAGCAGCTTAACTGGAAACAGCAACTTACACGCCCTAGGTCACGGGCATGACCTAGGAAATTTTGCATTTTTGACCTGAAAATTCAGAAAACTTAAGTTAGCACTAAAAATAGGAAAATGAACCAAAATTGCATTTAGGTAAACAACAATAAGCAAAAAGTAAGAGTAAATAACCTAAAAATAACCTAATTAAACTAACTAGATTTAGCATTATCAAACAACACCTGCCTCCAGGCAGTGCGCTAATGAACAACACCTGCCTCCAGGCAGGGCGCTAATGTAAGACCCTCTTTTTTTTTTTGCAAAAACCACCGGGTCTTAGGCCCAGAACCGCCGTTTTGCGGTGACACCTTCGCTTGGGAAGGTCGCCACTACAGAACGCCGATCCTGCCGGCCAAATCGATCACAAGAAAAGTAAGCTAAACTGAATAGTAGATCAAACTAAGTCCACATCACATATATAAGTAAATCATCAGAAGATGTCCACAATATAGCTGAAAGAAAGGAAACAAGATAACTAGGGCCTTGCCCAATACATCAAAGCCTCACTACATGGTTCACTCGCGGAAGTAAAACAACTAATTCAACACTCACGGATCCTGTCATCTGAGCTCCCGAGCTAGACTGCCCCGCCTCCATTTGCACCGGCCTCCGGTGCTGCTCCGTCGCCGCGGTCTCCTAAAATTATAAGGTCCACCGACCGTCAGTCATAAAGACTCAGCCAATTCCCCACCCCACCCCCCAAGGCTCCTAGGCACCGCATGGAGAGGAGGAAGCGGAGGACAACAAGGGGTAATACAAAAGCAGGTGACAAGGTAAGATCTACGCTACACAGGTGTATGCATATAAATAAAACATGAGATATATAAGCAGCAGGGTAAAGTATAGGAAGTACAGTAAGAAACAAAAGTAGAGGCAAGTAAGTAAGATAAAGTAAACCATTGATTTATAGGAATGCCCATACAAACCTATAGACCAAGGGGTCGTTTAGCAGAGCCTATCGTATAAAAATTCCCATACCAATTTATACGATAGGTGTCGGGGTTAAATGTAATGTTTATGCTATGTCATGCAAGTATGATGTTATGCGGTGATCAAACAAGTGCAACTCACCCACTACGACTCTATGCGCATAGACCTTTAGTTCCCCCTTTTTGGAGCGAGCTAGACTCCCCGGATACTCCCGTAGTGGCAAACGGAAGCGGTGGGTTGGGCCTCGCCCACCTCTAGGTTGGTATATGCACTACCCGACCTAGACCTATCGTACGCCTCCACTAAACCCGCGGAGCGTCTGCGTACTCTTACTGACTGGACCGCCAGATTTCATGGCTAAGTGCAAATACCGCACTAGCCGAGCCCAAGTATCAACGTCGGTGCAACGACTGTCAACACGAAGGGCCCACCACCTTATGCACATGCAAGATATTCTACTTCCTATCTCTGAGTCATGAGTTTTTCCCCGGGCTAACCTGCCCGCCATCACTAACCTTCCGAGCCAAAAGCTCCCCGGGCTAACCTGCCCGTCACCAATAATCTTCCGAGCCAAAAGCTCCCCGGGCTAACCTGCCCGTCATCAATAACCTTCCGAGCCAAAAGCTCACCAGACTAACTAGTCTGCTGCAACAGACACCGAGCCCACCGCTCGGACAACCAATCCAACTAAACATCCGAAACCACAGGGTATGGATGAGTGTGTTATTAGTTAATCTTGTACAACGTCTTACTCCTATGAGTTAGGGTTAGTCTTGGACTTCCCGAGGGTTACCCTGTGAGGGGCTCGCTACGGTACTGGGAACCACTATGGGATGACACCCCAGAGCCCCCATTCCCAAGACACTTAATGTTATTAGTTACTACCCATAAGAAACCCTCTTAACATTTCACCTGGTCTAAACCCAAGTGCTTTTTAGGCCTTAGGGGAAAAGACGATCTTTCGCCAAATCCCAAGATGACCTACCCCAAGGGAGGCACCCCACCACCCTAGGACTCATCAACCTTAACTCTCTCCAGGGGTCCTCTCATACCATACAATCACCATTCAATTCCCACATCTCCGATCAATGTATCCCAAATTGGCCTGTAACTCCAAAACTGCCAATTTACTAAACGCAGACCACCCTTAACGTTTTGATCCTCATGAAGGGAGGTACTCTAAATACTCAACTCCATGACCTACTGGATTTATTGGGAGTCCATGCTACTTAAATCAGATCAAATCCAGGGTTTCGTAATTTTCCCCATAATATTAATATTTTTAAACAATTTCTCAAAGGGCAATTTTCTCAAGTTTGAACTACAAGTGCACTTTTCTGACTCCCAGTGCCTACCCCAATTTTACATAAATCATGAGTACCTAGATATCAGTAGGTATAAACTTGTAGGAAAAACCAGCAAGACTTACTATTTTTAAAAATTCCAAAACTCATTTATTTCCAATAAATTCCAAAGGAGGTACCCTCATATGGACTCCCAACCTTATGCAAATTCATACAGTGGTGAATCATACTAAAATATTCCGGTCTACCAAGTTTGACCACATAAAATAGAGGTTACATTTGTAATTTCCTCAATGGATATATTTGTAAATAATTCCAAAATGAACTAGAGATACCAAAAATATTGATCCATAAATTATGAGAAAATTACAGTGGGTACATATTGGTATGAAAATACAACCAGCAAAGTTTCATGTCATTACAGAGATCTAACACCCTAAATTCAATCATCCCAAAAATTGCCAACAATGTGAAATATCACAATTTGGACCTCCACAAGTTTTCTCCTGGTCTAACCAAATCTTCCAGAGATTTATAACATTAAAAATAAGTTTATGACAGAAGATGGTAAATCAATAAGTACTGTTTCTTCCTAAAACCCCAAACCCTAATTATTTACAAATCTACCCAAGGGTTTATTACTTAGGATTTGCAACTCCCAATCCCTCCAATTTCTTACAGTAGCATTCTCTGGTCACCAAGACCACCTACCTAAAATTTCAAGTCAAACCTTTAAGGTTTGACCCCTCTTCCTTCATTAGCTTCTAGTTGCACCCCATTAGGGTTTAGCCTAGGGTTAGGGTCTAACCTTCTCCAATAGTTCTAGTAGGAACTCCAGAGGTTCATAACCTCAAAAGCAAGTGGGTGACAGAAGGTGATGATTCCCTAAGTGTTATTTCTTCCTAGAACTCCAAATTCCAATTATTTACAAATCTACCCAAGGATTTATTACCTAGGTTAGACAACTCCAAACCTCTTCAAAATCACAAGGGAGTCTTCTCTGGTCACTATGATCTACCCACCAAAACTTTAGGTCAAACCACTAGGGTTTGACCCTACTCCTTTCATTGACCTCTATTTGCACCCCTTAAGGGTTTAGCCTAGGGTTAGGGTCTAAACCTAACCAAATACACCCAACCTTCTTGTGAGGGTATTATAGGGTCCATAGAGCCCAGAGGAGTCCATCTCACACCTTTCCAAGGACAACCACACCTATGTCCTTCACAACCCCAAATTCCACCCCATAGGGATCAACCCTATGACCTTGAGCAAAAACAACTCCAAAGCTTACCAAACTCCTCATGGGGCCTCAACTTCATCCCACTGACCTTCCTAAGAAGTCTCAAGCCTCAAAGGACCAAATTGGCCAATGATTCTCCACTTGGCTATTTGCACCCCATAGTACTCCTACCCCAAATCCTAGGGCAAACCCACTCCCCATGGCTCCATCATACTCTTGGAAGTGATTTGGGGTGGGGTTAGGGTAGTGGACATAATATCTCTCCAATAGGAGGTGGTTTGACTATGAGAAGCCCTAAGTGTCCCCTTAACACAATTTTCCCTTAAAAGGACAAAACTTTGGCCCAAGGATTACATAATCAAATGACCTCCAAATGAGATGAGATTTTAACCAAGGGTTTATCCTGACCCTAATGGTACCCCACCAGAGTTTGGTGGAGATTGGAGGTCATTTGGCCCTCCAAATAATTTGTGTAAGGATTATTAAATTTCTACAAAAACTTTAGGAAAAGTAACTCCTAAAAATCTGATACTCAAACCTAACCTAGGTATAGGACATATGGATGCTTAGCCAAAATATCAACTACAACAGATTAGCCATTTAAAAGTTATACTAGTTTTAAGGTCTGGTTTGAGTTTTGACCAGCCTCACTAGGATGAGTGCTGTGGGTCCAATACTTAACCAAATAGCTTGATTCCACTCCCATTAGAAAGTAGACACCAAGGCCTACAAAAGTTATCTCTGAGCATTTTTCGAGTTATGGCCCCTAAGGGCCTTAAAATCGGGTCACAAAATCTGTCACAAAGTGTGACATAATTAAAATTACATGATATTAATCATTTCATGGCTGCGTATAGCAAAAGGCGGCCCATCGGACGGCTCACAGCCTTCGTCCCCGATGAGCCAACGGCCAGGATTTGCTGCGCCTGGGCCGACTTGATCTTGGATTTCCCGGCCACCTGAGCGCCGCCCCGGCCGACCAACGCCACCACCACCTCCGTTGAGGTGGGGGCCGGCGATGAGCGGTGTTTGATCGGCAGGAGGTGGCCGGAATCATGTTCTGTAGGAGGATACCCAAACCGATCAACGGAGGGCTTGGCCGGCTCGATTCACGGCCGATTGACCACGATTCGAGTCGCCGTCGATTGAGATCTAATCCTTAGGGTTCAGGGAGGAGAATAGGACCTGCTGGAGGGCTTGCCGTCGGTTTTCCCTTGTGTACACCATTGGAGCTGCCGTCGATTGAGATGCCATGCCGATTCCTTCCTACAGCACCCGAAATCCTCTGGTAACTTGGGGGTTTCTCTCCTCTCAGGCCTCTGAAGGTGATAGGGGGTTCGAATGGGGGTGATGGTGGCTTTAACCCCCTTGGCCATTAATGGCCTCTTCGAATTCTCCAAGGGCCGGCCCCCATTCATCTCCCCTGCATCAATGCCTCTTGGAAACTGATGGAATCTCCTCCTAGCCGGCTGAGGAGTTGAATGGAGGCATCAATTGGGGAGGCCAAGAGGTAAAACCTCTTAATGGCCATGAATGGCTTTCTCTCTCCCTTCAAAAATGGGGAAACCCCCATTTTCTCTCTCCCAATCACCATGGCCGGCTCCTACTCTCTCTCCTGTGTTTAATGAGGGTCCACATGGGCTGGTTGACCATCCAATTGAGTTAGCCCAAAGAGATTGGGTTGGGTTTGAGCATTTTGACCTAAATTGGACAATTTTGACTTTTGGTCAAATTGGTCAATTGGGGAACCCTAGGATGGGGCTTTTGGGTTCAATAGGTTCCTTATGACATGATAGCCCTATGGGTGAGGTCAATTTAATGTGGTGAAGGTCAATTGGGGTATTTTGAGAAGGAAAGTCATTTTGACCTAAAAAGGGCATTTTGGTCAATTTGCACCCCTGGGGGTCCCATGATGGGGCTTTTGGGTCCACTAGGTCTATAATGGTATT
This sequence comes from Dactylorhiza incarnata, assembly GCA_033032865.1. Lineage (NCBI taxonomy): Eukaryota > Viridiplantae > Streptophyta > Magnoliopsida > Asparagales > Orchidaceae > Dactylorhiza > Dactylorhiza incarnata. The sequence continues at coordinate 15,812,536 of JAWHQI010000028.1, forward strand.
CTAAACCTAGGGGTGTGATCAATTTGACATGGTGAGGGTTGATTGGCTCTAAATGGGCTACTTTGACCAATTTGAGGGTTTATGTTGACTTTGGTCAAATTGGTCCCTTAGGTTGTCTTCAATGGGCCCTTGGTGCCCTAAGGGGACCCCTAAAGGGTTAGGGACACTATGGTGGGGTCCAAGGGTTAAGTTGAAGCCCTAAATTCCAATCCCAAGCTTGGAAGATGGGAATTGCTAATTGCAGACCAAGGTGGCTTCCTCCTCCTTTCCTAAGCTCTCAAGGTCAAAAGGGTCTTCCTATGGTTTTGTCATGACCCAGTCATGACAAAACCAACTTAGGGGTCTAGCAGTTTGGGGGATGTTACAAATCCCAATACATAAAAATAAAAATTTCGTCCCCGAAATTCAGACAAGCCTATGGGGTTTCTGCTAGAGGAAAACTGTAACATCCCAGAAAAGTAAGTTGTACCTGTCGTAAAAAGCTGCGGATATTTTTGCTGCATCAAGTCCAGTGGCTCCCAAGTATGTTCTTCCTGTCCATGATTCCTCCACAGGACCTTGACCAGTGGGACCTTCTTGCGCCGCAAGACTCGTAGCTCTGTGTCGTCTATCCGAACCGGCTCCAAGTGAATCGATCGATCTGTAGCTACTGGCCCTTCAGAAGTAGACACCTGCTGCTCAGGCCGAAGTAAAGCCTTCCTAAGTGAAGAGACGTGGAATACGTCATGCAGTCCCTCCAAATCCGGCGGTAGCTCCAGTCTGTAAGCCAAGGGACCGATCCGCTCCAGGATCCTATAGGGTCCCATAAACCTTGGACTGAGCTTCTTTCGGCCGCGAACCCTCGAGACTCCGTGCATCGGACGTATCTTCAAGAAAACCCGGTCTCCCACCTGGAACTCCACCATACGATGACGCGCATCGTAATACTTGGCCTGCCTGCTCTGGGCCTCCAGCATCCTATCTCGAATCAACCTCACCTGGGCCTCCGTGTCCTCCACGAACTCTGAGCCAAGAGCCTTGGGGTCCTCATCCTGAATCCAAGATAACGGTGTCCTGCACCTCCGACCATATAATGCCTCGTAAGGTGCTCTGCCTATGCTAGCCTGGTGACTGTTGTTATAAGAGAACTCGACCAACGGCAACAGTCTCTCCCAAGGCTCCCCGCGGTCTAGGATGCAAAGACGCAAAAGATCCTCCAAGGTCCGATTGGTGCGCTCCGTTTGCCCGTCTGTCTGGGGGTGAAAAGTTGTACTGAAGGTCAACCGGGTGCCTAGATAGGCCTGCACCGCTCTCCACTCCCTTGACGTAAAACGTCCATCTCGGTCAGATACTATCGTCCTTGGCACACCATGATAACGGATGAACTGTTCCACAAACTTCCGTACTAGAATCCTGACGGAATCATCCTTCCTGATTGGAATGAACCTGGCCACCTTTGTCAACCTATCGACGATTACCCAAATTGAGTCATTCCCCGCACGAGATCGGGGAAGACCATGAATAAAATCCATCGCTATATCATCGAACTTCCATTCCGGCACTGGGAGTGACTGTAACAATCCTGCGGGGTTCCGGCACTCCGCCTTCACAAGCTGGCAGGTCTCGCAATGGGTCACAAAATAAACGATATCTCTCTTCATACCCGGCCAGTACATGGTCCTCTTCAGATCTGCCGTCATCTTGGTAATACCCGGGTGCACTGAATACTTACTGCAGTGAGCCTCTGCCATAATATCTTCCCGGATCTGATCTCCTGCCGGCACGTACACTCGACCTCTAAAGCTCAACAGGTCGTCCTTCATCGAATAATCTCCAGCTGGACCTGCCTCCAGGGCTCTGAAAATCGGCTCCAGCTTGGCATCCTTTCTCTGCCATTCCCTGATGCGGTCTCGAATGTCATAAGTAGCACCAGTCGCCGCTAGGTACTCCTCGTACAGCTCCGGGTCATCCTCAGATACTAGGGAGATCTGCATATCTTCGAACATCTTCACTAACTCCATGGCCATTAGTTTAGGCCCTACTCCTGGCGTAGTAGCTCTCCTGCTCAACGCGTCTGCTACTACATTTGCCCTCCCTGGGTGGTAATGCATCGTATACTGGTAATCTGTTAAGAACTCCACCCATCGCCTCTGACGGATATTCAACTCCTTCTGCGTATCTACATACTTCAGATTTTTGTGATCTGAGAATATGTCGCAGTGGACACCATAGAGGTAGTGTCGCCAGATCTTAAGAGCGAATACGACTGCTCCCATTTCCAAATCATGCACTGGGTAATTCCGCTCGTGGTCCTTCAACTGGCGGGAGGCATAAGCTATCACATGCCCGTTCTGCATCAGAACGGCACCCATCCCCTGATATGACGCATCCGTATACACTTGAAATCCTTCCCTTCCCGACGGAAGGGCAAGGATGGGGGCTGAAGTAAGCCGACCCTTCAGCTCCTGAAAACTGTCTCACACTGCGGCGTCCAAGTGAAGATAGCATCCTTTCTTGTCAGGGAAGTAAGCGGGAGGGCTATCTGGGAAAACCCCTGAACGAACTTCCGGTAGTAGCCGGCAAGTCCCAAGAAACTTCTTACGTCGGTGGCCGTCTTCAGCGGCGGCCAGTCCCGTACTGCCTGAACCTTTGCTGGATCTACTGCCAAGCCTGCTCCACTGATGATGTGGCCCAGGAAGGCCACCTCCTTCAACCAGAACTGACATTTACTGAACTTAGCATATAACTGATGCTCCCGCAGTTTCCCCAAGGTTAGTGCCAAATGCTGCGCATGCTCCTCCTCCGTCCTCGAGTAGATGAGGATGTCGTCGATGAACACTATGACAAAGATGTCAAGGTAAGGCTCAAACACCCGGTTCATCAAGCTCATAAATGCTGAAGGTGCATTTGTGAGCCCGAACGGCATCACCGTGAACTCATACAATCCATACCGGCTGCTGAAAGCCGTCTTCGGGATGTCCTCCTCTTGGATCCTCAGCTGATAATAACCTGACCTCAAATCCAGCTTCGAGAAGCAGTGGGCTCCCTCTAGCTGGTCAAAGAGCTCATCTATCCTTGGCAGAGGATACGTGTTCCGCACCGTCAGCCTATTCAGAGCTCTGTAATCGATGCACAGTCTGAGCGTCCCATCCTTCTTCTTTACGAATAGCACCGGAGCTCCCCAAGGTGAGGAACTCGGCCTAACGAACCCTGCTTCCACCAGCTCCTGCAGCTGGCTCCGAAACTCTACCAACTCCTTCGGGGCCATCCGGTAGGGAGCTTTGGACACCGGCTTGGCCCCTGGTACCAGCTGAATCTGAAAATCCTTCTCGCGGTGCGGTGGTAGCCCAGGAAGCTTCTCCGGAAAAATATCAGCAAAATCTCGCACAACCGGGATACTTGGCACCGAGTCCTTGACTTCAGTCGCCTCAAAGAGCACCTGATAAACCTCGTCTCCCTGCAGGTGGGCCTTGACGGCCTGAATGGATGATAAAAAGAGACGAGAGGTAGGTTGAGTACCTTCGAAAGTCACTACACCGTCTTTATGTTCTAGCATGATCCGCCTTGCCGGGCAGTCAATCCTTGCCCGGTTCTCAAACAACCAACTCATGCCCAGGATCAGGTCGTAATCCCTCATCTTTAGCACAGATGCCGGGGCCTCGAACAGTCTTCCTCCAATCTCCAGACTCATTATGCACGTTAAATTGGTTAGAACCTCCGATCCGTCCGGAAATCGCACCCTCCTATAGTCGCTTTTGGTGTGCTTGACTTGGTCTAGGTCTTCAATAAACTTAGCCGAGACGAACGAGTGCGAGGCACCCGTATCGAACAAGGTAAAAGCAGGTTTGCCGAAAATGGATACTAAACCTGAAGGTTTGATGCTAGGTTCAATACTAAGGTAAAACTAAAACTTTAAAAGACATAATCAAATTAAACGAATGTACAACAGAGTACCTGCGATGACCCTTGCCGGGTCCTGGGGCCTGGCCAAATCTAAGGCATAAGCCTGTTCCCTGTACTGCCTCCGATCGTCACCCTGAAATCCACGTCCTCGACCACGTCCTCGGCCCCCGAGATGCTGACCCCGTGGTGCTGCCTGAGGTGCTGGAGGAGTATTCCTCTGGGGGCAGTTCCTCTTGAAGTGGCCGACCTGATGGCAGTAGAAACACTCCGGAGGTTGCCCATTCCCTCCAATCCTTGGCATCTCTCTCATCTGCAGAGGTTGAGGAGCCAGCACTACCGGCTCCCTTTGCTCCTGCCTCTCCCCCTGACGGGGTCGGACCTCCGTCCTTCCTTCTCCAGCGTCTCTGTTTCTCGGCTGATCTCTCCTGCCATTTCTTCCCTGGTCCTCCATGGGTCTCTTCCTCCCACGAACAACTTGCTGGTCTCCTTCCAGCTTCTTCGCCATTTCCAGAATCCTGGACATATTACCGTCGGAGACAAAAAGGAGGGCCTGCCTCAACTCATCACGGAGGCCCTTATAGAATCTCTTAGCATATCCCGCATCGTCCAGTTGGTAAGATACCGCAAACCGGGACAGGTGGGTGAACTCCTGGTGGTACTCCAATACTGATCTATTCCCCTGCCTTAACTGCAAAAATCTGTCCTCCAGATCGTCTCTTGCCGACTGCGGCACAAAATGTTCCAGCAGTGCCGTCTTGAAATCTTCCCACAAAACGTCTGCTGCCTCAAGTCCCGGGTAAGCTGTAGCCAGGAACCTCTTCCACCACCTCTTGGCATGAGACTCCAAGCAAGAAAGCACCAGTGGCACCTCCATGTCTGCCGGGCACTGGATTCCTGACAACATCTCTTCCATGATGTCTACCCATTCTTCGGTCCTCACAACAGTCTCCATCCCGATGAATGCTGGTGGGGAGAGACCCCGAAAGATGCTCAGCCAGTTGGCCCCGGGGTTCTGCTGAGGAGCCGGTGCTTGCTGTGCCCTGAATGTCTCCAAAATGGCAGTCAAAATCTGCCCCAACTCCGTCTGCTGGAACGGGTAGGAGCCGGTGGTGGTGGAACGACGTTCGGAGCCGGTGGGACTCCATGCTGAGGTGAAGGTTCCGTTGCCGGCTACATAAGAAAGATTGCACTTATAAGGGACTTAGCTAAAGGGAAGAAGAATTCAGTTATAAGTGGACTTTTACATGTGATTTTCCCTATGGGCACACCATTGCTTCCGCTGCTAGTTTGTCCGCAAACTAAGCTCGCGCGGGGTGGCCCAGGGTTTGTGGACTTCTTTTCCTTGGATCGATGTTTCCTCTGATACCACTTGTAAGACCCTCTTTTTTTTTGCAAAAACCACCGGGTCTTAGGCCCAGAACCGCCGTTTTGCGGTGACACCTTCGCTTGGGAAGGTCGCCACTACAGAACGCCGATCCTGCCGGCCAAATCGATCACAAGGAAAGTAAGCTAAACTGAATAGTAGATCAAACTAAGTCCACATCACATATATAAGTAAATCATCAGAAGATGTCCACAATATAGCTGAAAGAAAGGAAACAAGATAACTAGGGCCTTGCCCAATACATCAAAGCCTCACTACATGGTTCACTCGCGGAAGTAAAACAACTAATTCAACACTCACGGATCCTGTCATCTGAGCTCCCGAGCTAGACTGCCCCGCCTCCATTTGCACCGGCCTCCGGTGCTGCTCCGTCGCCGCGGTCTCCTAAAATGATAAGGTCCACCGACCGTCAGTCATAAAGACTCAGCCAATTCCCCACCCCTCCCCCCAAGGCTCCTAGGCACCGCATGGAGAGGAGGAAGCGGAGGACAACAAGGGGTAATACAAAAGCAGGTGACAAGGTAAGATCTACGCTACACAGGTGTATGCATATAAATAAAACATGAGATATATAAGCAGCAGGGTAAAATATAGGAAGTACAGTAAGAAACAAAAGTAGAGGCAAGTAAGTAAGATAAAGTAAACCATTGATTTATAGGAATGCCCATACAAACCTATAGACCAAGGGGTCGTTTAGCAGAGCCTATCGTATAAAAAGTCCCATACCAATTTATACGATAGGTGTCGGGGTTAAATGTAATGTTTATGCTATGTCATGCAAGTATGATGTTATGCGGTGATCAAACAAGTGCAACTCACCCACTACGACTCTATGCGCATAGACCTTTAGTTCCCCCTTTTTGGAGCGAGCTAGACTCCCCGGATACTCCCGTAGTGGCAAACGGAAGCGGTGGGTTGGGCCTCGCCCACCTCTAGGTTGGTATATGCACTACCCGACCTAGACCTATCGTACGCCTCCACTAAACCCGCGGAGCGTCTGCGTACTCTTACTGACTGGACCACCAGATTTCATGGCTAAGTGCAAATACCGCACTAGCCGAGCCCAAGTATCAACGTCGGTGCAACGACTGTCAACACGAAGGGCCCACCACCTTATGCACATGCAAGATATTCTACTTCCTATCTCTGAGTCATGAGTTTTTCCCCGGGCTAACCTGCCCGCCATCACTAACCTTCCGAGCTAAAAGCTCCCCGGGCTAACCTGCCCGTCACCAATAATCTTCCGAGCCAAAAGCTCCCCGGGCTAACCTGCCCGTCATCAATAACCTTCCGAGCCAAAAGCTCACCAGACTAACTAGTCTGCTGCAACAGACACCGAGCCCACCGCTCGGACAACCAATCCAACTAAACATCCGAAACCACAAGGTATGGATGAGTGTGTTATTAGTTAATCTTGTACAATGTCTTACTCCTATGAGTTAGGGTTAGTCTTGGACTTCCCGAGGGTTACCCTGTGAGGGGCTCGCTACGGTACTGGGAACCACTATGGGATGACACCCCAGAGCCCCCATTCCCAAGACACTTAATGTTATTAGTTACTACCCATAAGAAACCCTCTTAACATTTCACCTGGTCTAAACCCAAGTGCTTTTTAGGCCTTAGGGGAAAAGACGATCTTTCGCCAAATCCCAAGATGACCTACCCCAAGGGAGGCACCCCACCACCCTAGGACTCATCAACCTTAACTCTCTCCAGGGGTCCTCTCATACCATACAATCACCATTCAATTCCCACATCTCCGATCAATGTATCCCAAATTGGCCTGTAACTCCAAAACTGCCAATTTACTAAACGCAGACCACCCTTAACGTTTTGATCCTCATGAAGGGGGGTACTCTAAATACTCAACTCCATGACCTACTGGATTTATTGGGAGTCCATGCTACTTAAATCAGATCAAATCCAGGGTTTCGTAATTTTCCCCATAATATTAATATTTTTAAACAATTTCTCAAAGGGCAATTTTCTCAAGTTTGAACTACAAGTGCACTTTTATGACTCCCAGTGCCTACCCCAATTTTTACATAAATCATGAGTACCTAGATATCAGTAGGTATAAACTTGTAGGAAAAACCAGCAAACTTACTATTTTTAAAATTTCCAAAACTCATTTATTTCCAATAAATTCCAAAGGAGGTACCCTCATATGGACTCCCAACCTTATGCAAATTCATACAGTGGTGAATCATACTAAAATATTCAGTTCTACCAAGTTTGACCACATAAAACAGAGGTTACATTTGTAATTTCCTCAATGGATATATTTGTAAATAATTCCAAAATGAACTAGAGATACCAAAAATATTGATCCATAAATTATGCGAAAATTACAGTGGGTACATATTGGTATGAAAATACAACCAGCAAAGTTTCATGTCATTACAGAGATCTAACACCCTAAATTCAATCATCCCAAAAATTGCCAACATTGTGAAATATTACAATTTGGACCTCCACAAGTTTTCTCCTGGTCTAACCAAATCTTCCAGAGATTTATAACATTAAAAATAAGTTTATGACAGAAGATGGTAAATCAATAAGTACTGTTTCTTCCTAAAACCCCAAACCCTAATTATTTACAAATCTACCCAAGGGTTTATTACTTAGGATTTGCAACTCCAAATCCCTCCAATTTCTTACAGTAGCATTCTCTGGTCACCAAGACCACCTACCTAAAATTTCAAGTCAAACCTTTAAGGTTTGACCCCTCTTCCTTCATTAGCTTCTAGTTGCACCCCATTAGGGTTTAGCCTAGGGTTAGGGTCTAACCTTCTCCAATAGTTCTAGTAGGAACTCCAGAGGTTCATAACCTCAAAAGCAAGTGGGTGACAGAAGGTGATGATTCCCTAAGTGTTATTTCTTCCTAGAACTCCAAATTCCAATTATTTACAAATCTACCCAAGGATTTATTACCTAGGTTAGACAACTCCAAACCTCTTCAAAATCACAAGGGAGTCTTCTCTGGTCACTATGACCTACCCACCAAAACTTTAGGTCAAACCACTAGGGTTTGACCCTACTCCTTTCATTGACCTCTATTTGCACCCCTTAAGGGTTTAGCCTAGGGTTAGGGTCTAAACCTAACCAAATACACCCAACCTTCTTGTGAGGGTATTATAGGGTCCATAGAGCCCAGAGGAGTCCATCTCACACCTTTCCAAGGACAACCACACCTATGTCCTTCACAACCCCAAATTCCACCCCATAGGGATCAACCCTATGACCTTGAGCAAAAACAACTCCAAAGCTTACCAAACTCCTCATGGGGCCTCAACTTCATCCCACTGACCTTCCTAAGAAGTCTCAAGCCTCAAAGGACCAAATTGGCCAATGATTCTCCACTTGGCTATTTGCACCCCATAGTACTCCTACCCCAAATCCTAGGGCAAACCCACTCCCCATGGCTCCATCATACTCTTGGAAGTGATTTGGGGTGGGGTTAGGGTAGTGGACATAATATCTCTCCAATAGGAGGTGGTTTGACTATGAGAAGCCCTAAGTGTCCCCTTAACACAATTTTCCCTTAAAAGGACAAAACTTTGGCCCAAGGATTACATAATCAAATGACCTCCAAATGAGATGAGATTTTAACCAAGGGTTTATCCTGACCCTAATGGTACCCCACCAGAGTTTGGTGGAGATTGGAGGTCATTTGGCCCTCCAAATAATTTGTGTAAGGATTATTAAATTTCTACAAAAACTTTAGGAAAAGTAACTCCTAAAAATCTGATACTCAAACCTAACCTAGGTATAGGACATATGGATGCTTAGCCAAAATATCAACTACAACAGATTAGCCATTTAAAAGTTATACTAGTTTTAAGGTCTGGTTTGAGTTTTGACCAGCCTCACTAGGATGAGTGTTGTGCGTCCAATACTTAACCAAATAGCTTGATTCCACTCCCATTAGAAAGTAGACACCAAGGCCTACAAAAGTTATCTCTGAGCATTTTTCGAGTTATGGCCCCTAAGGGCCTTAAAATCGGGTCACAAAATCTGTCACAAAGTGTGACATAATTAAAATTACATGATATTAATCATTTCATGGCTGCGTATAGCAAAAGGCGGCCCATCGGACGGCTCACAGCCTTCGTCCCCGATGAGCCAACGGCCAGGATTTGCTGCGCCTGGGCCGACTTGATCTTGGATTTCCCGGCCACCTGAGCGCCGCCCCGGCCGACCAACGCCACCACCACCTCCGTTGAGGTGGGGGCCGGCGATGAGCGGTGTTTGATCGGCCGGAGGAGGCCGGAATCGTGTTCTGTAGGAGGATACCCAAACCGATCAACGGAGGGCTTGGCCGGCTCGATTCACGGCCGATTGACCACGATTCGAGTCGCCGTCGATTGAGATCTAATCCTTAGGGTTCAGGGAGGAGAATAGGACCTGCTGGAGGGCTTGCCGTCGGTTTTCCCTTGTGTACACCATTGGAGCTGCCGTCGATTGAGATGCCATGCCGATTCCTTCCTACAGCACCCGAAATCCTCTGGTAACTTGGGGGTTTCTCTCCTCTCAGGCCTCTGAAGGTGATAGGGGGTTCGAATGGGGGTGATGGTGGCTTTAACCCCCTTGGCCATTAATGGCCTCTTCGAATTCTCCAAGGGCCGGCCCCCATTCATCTCCCCTGCATCAATGCCTCTTGGAAACTGATGGAATCTCCTCCTAGCCGGCTGAGGAGTTGAATGGAGGCATCAATTGGGGAGGCCAAGAGGTAAAACCTCTTAATGGCCATGAATGGCTTTCTCTCTCCCTTCAAAAATGGGGAAACCCCCATTTTCTCTCTCCCAATCACCATGGCCGGCTCCTACTCTCTCTCCTGTGTTTAATGAGGGTCCACATGGGCTGGTTGACCATCCAATTGAGTTAGCCCAAAGAGATTGGGTTGGGTTTGAGCATTTTGACCTAAATTGGACAATTTTGACTTTTGGTCAAATTGGTCAATTGGGGAACCCTAGGATGGGGCTTTTGGGTTCAATAGGTTCCTTATGACATGATAGCCCTATGGGTGAGGTCAATTTAATGTGGTGAAGGTCAATTGGGGTATTTTGAGAAGGAAAGTCATTTTGACCTAAAAAGGGCATTTTGGTCAATTTGCACCCCTGGGGGTCCCATGATGGGGCTTTTGGGTCCACTAGGTCTATAATGGTATTCTAAACCTAGGGGTGTGATCAATTTGACATGGTGAGGGTTGATTGGCTCTAAATGGGCTACTTTGACCAATTTGAGGGTTTATGTTGACTTTGGTCAAATTGGTCCCTTAGGTTGTCTTCAATGGGCCCTTGGTGCCCTAAGGGGACCCCTAAAGGGTTAGGGACACTATGGTGGGGTCCAAGGGTTAAGTTGAAGCCCTAAATTCCAATCCCAAGCTTGGAAGATGGGAATTGCTAATTGCAGACCAAGGTGGCTTCCTCCTCCTTTCCTAAGCTCTCAAGGTCAAAAGGGTCTTCCTATGGTTTTGTCATGACCCAGTCATGACAAAACCAACTTAGGGGTCTAGCAGTTTGGGGGATGTTACAGCTAATAAACAGCACCTGCCTCCAGGCAGTGCGCTAATAAACAGCAACTGCCTACGGGCAGCGCGCTCACAATAATCTCTCACTGTAGTCGATTGAAGGTTCTCCCTTCTCCACCGCGGTAAGGTTCCGACGTCATAAGGGTCTGCCACACTTACGTTCGTCCATGGTTTGAATACGTACGCTCTTCACCGAAAAAAACTTATATTTTATTATGAAAAAAGCCGCGAGCTCCGACTCACGCAAACTTATCTTTCATTATGTAAAAAACCGCGATCTCAGACTCGCGCAAACTTATCTTTTATTATGTAAAAAGCTGCGAGTTCAAACTCGCGCGGACATATCTTCCACTATGAAAAAAGTCGCAGGCTTGGACCCGCGCAGACTCATCCATTATTTTGTAAAAGGTCATCAAGCTGTTCAGGCTTCAACGCTAAACGACAAGCTCGTCACGATATCTGACATAATCACGGGGCGACAAGCTCGCTGCAATCTCCGATGCAATCGCTGGGCAGCAAGCCCGAAGCCGATCAAGACGAAATGAAAGTTTCTCCCACAACTAAAGCCGAGCGTCGACTTCCGGCACGTCGCACGAAGATGACGATGATACAAATTGCCGCCACAGAAAAATCAAAATCTCTGAACTCCTCCGCGCAGAAATTCGGACTCTGAAGGTTTGGGGGGCTTATGTTATACATCCATAAAGCCTTGGGGTGCGTATAGAGAAAACTCCACTAAAGAGAGGTGGCGTCAACGGTCAACGCATGATCGCTCGAGTTGGAGAAACCGAACCGGCCATAATCAAACCCCACTACTGGGGTGCGATTAGCCCGCACCCCACTACTGGGGTGCGAATAGCCGCACCCCCCATAGTAGGGGATACAACCAAACCGCACCCCGTGTGGGGTGCGGCCAGGCCGCACCCCATGTGGGGTGCGGCCAAGCCACACCCCCTTTGGGTGCGTCCAAGCCGAGCCGCACCCCCTTGGGTGCGGCCAAGCCAAGCCGCACCCCCATCGAGTGCGGCTGCGTCGTGCCCCCCTTAGGGTGCGGCCAAGCCACTCTCCCCCATAGTGAGGTTAGGGCAAATCCCCCCTCTTCTGACTCGCCGCCCGCTCTTCGGGTTCCGGATTCTGCCTCGAACGCGTCTACGTTCACCGCACGCTCAGAACGCCTCCGCGTTCACCGCGCGCTCAGAATACCTTCGCGTTCGCCGCGCTCTCAGAATGCTCTCATGTTTGTTGCGCACTCAGAGCTCTCCGCTCGTTGCGCGCTCAGTACGCCTCTCCGTTCGCTCAGAACGCTCTCGTGTTCATTGCGTGCTCAGAGCGCTCCCGTGCTCATTGCGCGCTCAGAACGCCTCTCCGTTCACTCAGAATGCTCTTGTGTTCGTTGCACACTCAGAGCTCCCGCGCTCGTTACGCGCTCAGAATGCCTCTCCATTCACTCAGAACGCTCTCGTGTTCGTTGCGCGCTCAGAGCTCCCGCGCTCTTGAACTATTTGAGCGCTCAGAACACTTCTGTTCGCTCAAAATGCTTCCCCGTTCGCTCAAAATGCTTCCCCGTTCATTACGCGCTCAGAACACTTCTGAGCGCGCTCAAAGCACTTTCACATTTCGGGCACGCTCACTTTTTGCGTTTCTAATTTCTCAGATTGCAGGAAAGACTTGTCGCCTTTTTCGCCTTCGACAAAGCCGCCCGAACTGCCCAGGGGCGAGACGGTCATTTATGAAAAATGGCGATCCGTGTGCTCCGAAACGGAAAACGTGATTCGTCCGCCAGGTGGTTACGGTGGTTACAACGGCAAAATTACCGGGCTACCCCCGGCCAAAGCTATAAAAGGAGCCCAGAGCCTTCATTTGAGAGGACCTTGCCTTCTGCACCCGGGAGAGCTCCTTGAAGATTTTCACGGAATTCTCCTTCGGCGGTTGAAGATCTCCTTCATGGACTTGAAGATTTCCTTCATCCCAAAAGGCGACTCAACATTCTCACTTTTGTTCTCCAGAGCATTCTCACTTTTGTTCCCCCACAGTTCTCAGAAGGAAAAAGATTTAGTTTTCCAAGAGGTGGCCTGTCACCCTCGGAACTCTCTCTCTCTCTCTGTTGGGAATATTGCCCTCAATGTTCCCTTGATTTGAAGAGGCATCACTTCCAATACTAAGTACATATTGTGTTGGAACAACCCTATTACTGATTTGGGCTAGGATCACTATATGTTGATTAGGATCTGTATTTACCCCATTGTATAGCCTTAGGGTCAAGTTTTAGGCTGATTAGATTAGTCAGAACTTAGGAAATTTCAAGCTCAACTAATGGCGAGTGGTGTTCGAAGAATGACCAGATTCGTTCGACAAATTGTTTCCAGCAGACTGAAGAAATTCACAGTTCCAGCACTCGACATTTTCTGAGCGGCGCTCGTCAAATAGCTAACAACGCTCAACAAATTCTATAGCCAGCGCTCGACAAATGACTAGCAGCGGTCGACGAATTCTAGCCAGCGCTCGACAAATTCCTCTCTGAAGTTTAGATTAATATTCTCAGTGGATGTCAGTTCTCTGAACTCAAATCAGCAGCATAACGGATATATTTATTTCTCCTTGGACGTATTCAGACAGCCACGTAAGGATATCTTTCTTATTTATTATATCCTTATATTCCCTCTATTCCAAGAATAAGAATAGTCGTTGACATTTAATGTCAAGGCATCTTTCTCGACAAAAGGAATTGAAAGGACCTGCCAAAATCATTTTGGGTGGCTACCTGGTTCCAAGAAGGATTTAAGTTAGAAGAAGACATTCCTTAAAAAGATAGAAGATTTGAATTTGAATATATATGCAAGTGATTAGAGAATAAAATAGCAGAACTAAGACAGTCGATTTTCTACAAGAAAAGAAAAAGAAAAACTTCACTATCTCTTACTCTCTCTGTTATCATAGAACAAGGAGAACAGAAGAAGTTTTCAGAGGAAGAAGAAGAAGAAAATATATTATTCTCTCCAGCTTTCTTCTTCATCAAGGCAGCATCCTCTTCATTCTGAGAACAAGATTCAATCTCTCAGATCTGCTGTAAAATAAAGTCTTTCAAGAGCAACAACAATCTGAAGATTAACTTCTTCCAGATAATCTACTACAAAGACTTCTGTTTGAGAAAGCTCTGTCCACAAAGCTGTCATCAACCCTCATCAGACAGGGGGAGCTTTCTGCTTCAACACATTTTGTCTTCTCTCAGATCATTGACAGAGAAGAACACTCTAAACCTTTTATCTCATCCTGTACAGGGTTAATACTCCCTTACAAAGTTTACCCAGTGGTGGCAAGACACCTTATCAAAAAATCCTTGTGTGGTTTTTAAGCACCTTTTCAGAAGCTTATTGGTGTGTGGACACCTTATCAAAAACCCCTTGGTGCCTGGGCACCTTATCAACCCTCCTAGTGGATTCCTACTAAGGGTGGTAGAAGAGTAGACATACCCAGATTTATTGGGGAACTACTATAGCTCCTTGTGTCTTCTGTGATTGCTTATTTCTGTGTGCTTGTGCTGTGTGCTTTTTACTATTTCTGTCTTTATCTTTAACTCTCACTGATTACACATATACGTACTCAGTATTTTAAATTCCGCTATAAAATTAAACAAAAAGTTTTAATACTCTATTCACCCCCCTCTAGAGTAATTTAAGATCTGACCTCCACTTTTAATTGGTATCAGAGGGGTGTTGATTCTTTACAGGCTAACACCTGAATCACAAAGATCAACCAGATCTTAATTTTTCTAAGAGTTTCCTTCTCTAGAGTTTTATCTTATTTAAAACTCATGGCACAAAATAAGGAATATTTCAGCACAAGACCTCCTATGTGCAATCTCAATAAGTTTGCACTATGGAAAGCAAGGATTAGGCTTTATATGAACTCCATTGATGAAGAGATTTTTAATGTTATTCTAACAGGGCCTCCAGCACCTACATCATCAGCTAGTAATGCAGCAACAATAGACAATACTGATGTTCCACCTCCTGAGTGGACTGAAGCTCAGAAGAAGCAGAGAAATGTAGATGCAAAGGCCATGAACACTCTGGCCCTAACTATGTCAGATGACATATTCCAGAAGGTTGTTGATTGCACCTCAACAAAAGAAATTTGGGAATCTCTCAACAACATGGTGGCAGGATCAGCAGATGAAAGAAAAGATAGAAGATCTCACCTGATCTCTCAATATGAGAACTTCAAGAAGGGAGAATCAGAAAATATTGCTGATATGTACAATAGGCTCAGCCTCATAATAAATGAGCTGAAGTCTCTGGACAAAGTGATCTCACTCACAGAGATTAATGACAAAATTCTTATGTGCTTCCCCATCACATGGGACTCCATAATCTGGCCAATCAAGGAAGCCAGAAGTCTCAATGAGATCACCACTGAAGCTTTGTTGGGCAAGCTCAAGTCTTATGAGCAGCTCATCAAAACTAGGGAAGCTGAAGAATCTACTTCATCCCCAGCACCCAAGATGGAAAGAAGCATAGCCTTCAAGGCTGCAGAAGATAAAGGAAAAGCTCCTGACAAAGAGGAGTTTATGAATCTATTTGCCAAAAGATTCTACAAGATGGCTAAGAAAGACATCAGAAAACAGCTATCCAGAAGTCATGACAAGCCAAGGTATGACAAAAATCACTCTAATGAAATTATATGTTTTGGTTGCAGGAAACCAGGACACATTGCTCCTGAATGTCCAGAGATTCAACACAAGAAGGACAAGAAGGAAAGAAGAAAAGAAAAGGAAGAAAAGAAGGGCTCCATCAAATCTTCCTCCCACTCTCACAAAAAGAAGGGAAGAGGATTTGTAGCAACATCCTGGAGTGAAACAGAATCAGAATCAGAATCTTCATATTGTTCTTCTGATGAAGAAGAAACAAAAGAAAACAACCAATGCTTAATGGCTATTTATGACTCAGATAATGAGTCACAATCAGCATCATCATCCAGCTCCAGTGATGATGAAGAAGAAAAAAAATTTTGCATGATGACAATCAATGCCTCAACCAACAATTCTGATGAAGAGAAATCAGAATCAGAAATAGAAGATGATATTGATCAGGTATTATCTGACTTTGATTTCACTTCTATTGAATTCAAAGATGATTTCAAAATTCTTTGCCAAGACTTAATAAAATCTGAGAAAAAAGTAATCTCTCTCAAAAATAAGTTAGTTGAAATGAACAATATAAGTGAAGAGAATGCAAATCTTAAGAAAGATTTGGCTGCCTCCAGAGAACACATTACTACTCTTGAGAATAAGTTATCTGAAGCCAAAGAGTTTGAAGAATCCCTCAATGAGAGAAGTATCAAACTGATGGACATCACAAGCACTATCAATGCTAGATTTAACAATAGCAAACTGGGCTTGGGTGCTTCATCAAGTGAGCCATCTCTAATTAAGAGAAACATCCTCTCCACACCCATAAAATTCATTTCTGCTAAAAGCAAAGAGGCTGCAGAAAGAAATAAAGACATTTCAAGCAAATCTGTTAAGGATAAGAGAATTCAGAAGAATTCGTCGAACGAAGCTCGACAAAAGGATTCAAACCTGTCGAACGAGGCTCGACGAAAACTGAGGATAGATTTTCAGTATAGTTATAATATGAACAGTAGTCGACGAATTTATTCAAATTCCTCGAACAAGCACTATACAGAAAACTCTAAGAATTCTAATCCTAAACATACTAAAAATCCATTTACTGAGTGGACTATACCTCCAAGGAGATATCATCCACAAGGCTATAAGGATCAGCCTGAAATGACATTTATTTCTGAATTTTGTGGTAACAGAAAAGGACCCAAGGTAGTCTGGGTCAAAAACAACTAGTTTATGTTTTTGTCTTTGCAGGTACACAGCTATCCAAGATTAAATCAAAAATGGTACTTGGACAGTGGATGTTCAAAGCATATGACAGGGAACAAGGCCAACCTGAACAACTACAAGGCAAAACTTGGACCCAAGGTGATCTTTGGAGACTCCAACTGTGGACAAACCAAAGGCTATGGTCAAATTAAAGTTGGAACAGTGACATTCAAGGAAGTAACCTATGTCAAGGGTCTGAAGCACAACCTCATCAGCATAAGTCAGTTATGTGATGAAGGTTATCAGGTAACATTTAATAAATCAGAATGCATCATTAAATCATCTGATAATGTTATTGTTCTATCAGGATTTAGACAAAGAAATATATATTTAGTAAATTTCAACTCATCTAAATCAGAAATTTGTTTATTTAATGAGTTAAGCAAATCTAGTGAATTATGGCATAAAAGATTAGGACATGTAAACCTTAGGACCATTGCTAAACTAGCTAATAAGTATAATCTTGTTAGAGGCTTACCATCAGGATCATATAAGAAAGAAGGTCTTTGTAGGGCATGTCAATTAGGTAAGCAAACCAAAAACAACTTTAAATCATTATCTAAAAGTGATTCACCTAGAATCTTATACTTGCTACATATGGACCTTTTTGGACCTATAACAATAAAGAGCTTAGGGGGGAAGTCTTATACTCTAGTTATTATGGATGACTTCTCTAGATTCACTTGGGTGTTCTTTTTGAGAGAAAAGTCAGATAACTTTAAAGTTCTTACAGACTTTCTTAAGAGCATACAGATTGAGTACTCTACTGTAGTTGCATTGATCAGAAGTGATCATGACACTGAGTTTGAGTCTCTTCTCATGCAAGAATTCTGTGAGATGGAAGGTATCAGGCATTGCTTCTCAGCTCCTAGAACTCCTCAATAAAATGTGGTAGTTGAAAGGAAGAATAGAACTCTAATTGAATCAGCAAGAACATTGCTTGCAGATGCTAACTTGCCACTATCTTTTTGGGCTGAGGCTGTCAGCACAGCAAATTATGTTCTGAATAGAAGTTTGATACACAAACTTAAGGGTAAAACTCCCTATGAATTGCTTAAAGGGAAGAAACCTAAAGTTGATTATTTTAGAACTTTTGGATGTAGATGTTTTGTTCATAACAATGATAAGAAATATCTTAGAAAATTTGAACCAAAATCTGAAGAAGGAATCTTCTTAGGATATTCAATAGTTAGCAAAGCATATAGGGTATTTAACAAATCCTCTCTTAAAATAGAAGAGTCTATGCATGTTTCCTTTGATGAAACTAACATGTTTTACAAGGAGAAAATTTCTTCTACCAAGAACACTTTGCAGGTACCAGCTCTATGTGAAGAGCTTAAAGGGTTAAACTTACAGACAGGAGATTCACTGCACCCATTACCTCAAACTCTTGAAGACAGTGAAGAAGAAGATCATCCAGATCTTGTTGATTACCTGAATCAAGTAACAGCAGAACATCCTCCACAGTATGTAACAGTTGAACAAATCCCCAATGTGGATACTGCTGCTGAATCAACTCCAACTGCTGACCACATCACAGTTAGAGATCATCCAATTTCACAAGTGATTGGTGATATCACAGCAGGTGTTCAAACAAGGCATAAACTACACCAAAATCAGATGCATACTTGTTTTCTATCACAAGTTGAACCTCAAACCATAAAAGATGCAGAACAAGATCCAAATTGGATTCTTGCAATGCAAGAGGAACTCAACCAGTTTGAAAGAAATAAGGTTTGGGTTTTGGTTCCAAGACCAAAAGGCCATCCAGTGATTGGCACCAAGTGGGTCTTCAGGAACAAACTTGATGATCAAGGCAATATTGTGAGAAACAAAGCAAGATTGGTAGCTCAAGGATATTCACAAGAAGAAGGCATAGATTATGATCAGACATTTGCCCCTGTTGCAAGGCTTGAAGCTATAAGGATTTTCTTGGCCTTTGCTGCATTCAAGAAGTTCAAGGTGTATCAAATGGATGTGAAGAGTGATTTTCTCAATGGAGACATCAAAGAAGAAGTCTATGTGGAACAACCACCAGGTTTCATCTCTCCAACTCATTCCTCCTATGTATTTAAGCTTAATAAAGCTCTTTATGGTCTCAAACAAGCTCCCAGAGCATGGTATGAGACTTTAGCAAATTTTTTCTTGGAAAACAATTTATGTAGAGGCATAATAGACAAAACCTTATTTTACAAAGTACATAAAAATCAAACTCTACTAGTTCAAATATATGTAGATGACATTATTTTTGGCTCTACTGATTCAAACTTGTGCAAAAGATTTTCCAATCTAATGCAATCAAGATTTGAAATGAGTAGTATGGGTGAATTATCATACTTCCTTGGTCTTCAAGTGAAGCAAACCCCATCAGGAATCTTCATTTCCCAATCTAAGTATGCTAAGGAATTAGTGAAAAGATTTGGAATGTCTGACTCCTCAACTATGAAAACACCCATGACCTCTAATGCTGTTATTAATACCGATGAATCAGGGAAAACTGTTGATCAGAAATTGTATAGGGCAATTGTTGGCTCTCTACTCTATTTAACAGCTAGTAGGCCAGATATAATGTTTGCCACATGTATTTGTGCTAGGTTTCAAGTTAATCCCAAGGAATCTCATCTTACTTTTCTAAGAAGAATTTTAAGATATATAAAGGGTTGCCTAATCTAGGACTTTGGTATCCAACTGCATCTGAATTTGAATTAACTGGATTTTCAGATTCAGATTATGCTGGATGCAGGGTAGACAGGAAAAGCACATCAGGAACTTGTCAATTTCTTGGTGATAGGCTTGTGTCTTGGTTTTGTAAGAAACAAACATATGTGTCTACATCAATAGCTGAAGCTGAATACATAGCTGTTGGCAGTTGCTGCTCACAGATACTGTGGATACAAAATCAGCTCCTAGACTATGGTGTCAACTTAAATAATTCAACTATATTTTGTGACAACACTAGTGCAATATCTATAGCACAAAATCCAGTTCTCCATAGTAGGACTAAACACATAGAGATTAGGCACCACTTCCTTAGGGATAATGTGGATAAAAACAAAATCTGCCTACAATTCATTTCTACTGATTTGCAAAGAGCTGATATTTTCACCAAGCCCTTGGATGAAAAGAAGCACATCTTCTTTATAAATCAACTAGGAATGATAGATGGAGACTCAATCTAATGAAAAATAAATATTTCTATTTATCCCATAAATTCGTCGAACGAGGAACGACGAATTTAAATCATTTGTCGAACCGTGGTCTATGAAACCTCTTAAACGCAGAGTCAGTTAAGGCAATTTCATTTGTCGAACGATGGTCGACGAAAAAGATGTTCTCGCCGAACGCTTTCAGACAAAGAAATAAAGCCTTTTCGACTTCTAATTTTATTAGGTTTTGTCGAACAGTGGTTTACGAATGCGCCCTCATTCTTCGAGCCCTCTATATAAGCCTTATTTTCTCTTATTCTAAGCTTTGCGCCTACAGAAATCGTCTTTCCCTCCAGTTCCCCTCTGCACTTGATCTTCAACTCTCTTTGCAGGAACAATGGCGATTCCTCAGGCCTCTCTACACCTAATGAAGTTTGACGCAGGTTTCGATATTGACATGGACTCGTTTGCACAGTCGGACCAAATCTTCAAGGATATTCTTCAAATGTTGGAAGAACAACGTCTAAGGAAGTTTCTAAGCACCAGGCAGAAGATAGTTGTTGCAGAGATCAAAGAATGGGTTTACACTGCAAAACCAGTCGATGAAAGCTTGTCGGGAACAATCTCAGGTCATCATGTCTCTCTCTCTCCCACCATCCTTTCTGAAATCTTTGGTTTTGAGAATGGTGAAGATGACTTAGACATAAGCTCAAATGAATTTGATGAAGCTTTAGTCAAAATGGGCCATTTGACTGGAAACCCTAACCACCTTCTGAAAAAGAACTTGTCTCAGGACTACAAGTTCTTAGCAGACATTGTTGGGAAAGTCTTGCTGAGCAAGACATCTGGGCATGACTATATCAATAGGCACCAATTTCTGTTGATGGTGGCCTTGACGGAGAAGAAGAAAATCAACTGGGGATCAATTCTTTTTGAATTGATTAAAAAGAAAAATTCTAAAGATAGTGTATGCTTTGGAAGAGTTATAGGGATTTTTCTGCAGGAAAGGCATCCAGAGCTTCTGGTGTCACCAAAGGTGACCATAAATGCCAGCAAGAGGCTGACCTCAGCACTCTTTGCTAAATGGGATAGGGTAATTCCCAAGAAGAATACAGGGGTTGATGCCTCTAAGAAAAGGAAAACTTCTGAGGACACAAGGACTGATCAAGTCACTCCCTCTACCCTTCTAGAAGCTCCTTCCTCAGATCCTTCTCCTTCTCATATCCCATCTCCACCTGCTCAACAATCTCCTGCACATTCTCATTCTTCACCACCTCCTTCACCTATCAATGATATTCCACCTCTATCCCCAGAACCACTACCTACCACACCTCTATCTCCAATACACAATGAATATCAATCACCCACTCATTCCCTCAGTCCAATTCATCCAGATATTCCCACACATACTACCAACATCAGCAATATCTCTCAAATTCCTACAATCTCATTTCCATCCACTTCACAACCATCCTCTACTCCTCCACAAGATCATTTATCTCTCCACATCACCTCCATTGCTGATCAGATTTTTGATCATATCCTTCCTAGAATAAGCCAACTCCTGGATGCAAAATTTGCTCTAGTTCTTCAGGCAATATCTACTCTATCTGCTAAGATAGCTTCTCTTCCTTCCTCTCTTGCTGTCCCTTCTTCTAGGGGCCTAGATTCAGGCTGTCCTGAAGCTAGGCAGGGGGAGATGTCCAATGAAGAAGCTCCAGAATCAGAAGATACAGAAGTTATAGTTTTTGATACAGATATAGCAGATACACAAGTTATAGAAGAAATAAATAGTATATGCATTCATCCATCTTGTGACCTATATAGTTTACTATCAAAATTTGATGTTAAATATACTTCAAGGGTATCTCCAAAAGTGTACATAGAGGATTTGTCAAAGGCTCTGATATGCCTTCCTCAGAAGACTCATTCTGATATCATACAAAATTACATCTCCTCTATTCCTTCATCCACTGATCAAGACATTTAAATGAAGGATCATTCTGCAGAATATGAAGATGATCTTGCAGAATTCCTTGATGATACACAAGATCACCCCACTCCACCAGATACAACAGCCTCACAAATTACTTCTTCACCTCCAATCCCTGTATGGAATGAAGAACCAATGCCAAGCTTTGATGAAATCTGGAAAGAGGCAGATGAAGAGTTTAACAAAGCTGAAGAAGAAAGACTAAAATCTCGTGAAGCAATCAAAAAAATTGATGATTTATATAATAAGCCAATCTCCTCTTCTGACTCTGAAGATGATGATGATGACTAACAGTGATTCTGATGATACATTTTCAAAGAAAAGAAAGAAAAGAACAGCTAAGTCAAAGGCTGCTCCCAAGCCTCCAAATCCAAAGAATGACATTCCTTTGTACATTTTGTATAATGTTCCTCTTGATGAGAAAACTCCTCACTGGATGAAGCTCTCCATAAATGAGAACAACATGAGGAAGAAATTCAAGAAGACTGGCTACATCCCTGACAAACCAGTCAAGCACAGTCATCCTCCTCCTCCTCCTCCTCCAGCAGCTGGTGCAGCAGGATCAGCAGGTGTATCATCCTCCTCTCATAAGCCAAGCTCTCAACATTCAGGGAGACCTGGTAGTTCTAGTGGTTCTCAAGCCTCTGGATCAGCCAGTGCTCCTCCTTCTAAGAAATCAGCACCTATCTTACAAGAAAGTCAAACCATTTCTTCTTCTCAAATATCTTCAGAATACAAACTTCACATTTCTGATGGATCTCTTCACAGAGATAAAGTACCTCAAAAGGTCACTCAAGATAAAAATGATTCAGAAGATATTTACTACTTTCCAGATCCAGAAGAAGAGAAAATCTGTCAGATGGCAAGATTGAAAGAAACAATTGCATCTGCACAGATTAACAAAGCTAAAGCAGAAGGCAAAGACTTCTCAAATATCTCAACCATGCCAGAATACAGAAGAAAAGAACTTGAAAAATACAAACCAATTAAAGCATTCAATGCGGAGGAATATATTGATATGCACCCAGAAGCATTTATCCCTCATGTCAAAGAACAGAAAATCATTGGAGCTCAAGATCTGTTCATCAGCAAAAAGAAATCAGAAGATCCCAACAGGAAGATCATATTCAAGCCACCTTCTCAGGACAAAAAGTCTTAAATATTTGCTTGTTTATGAATGTATATTTCATTTCATTTTTGCTCTGTTGATTATACTTTCTGCTGTATATATTCAATTATTTGTCAAATAGTATCCTAACCCAAATGGGGGAGATTGTTGGAACAACCCTATTACTGATTTAGGCTAGGATCACTATATGTTGATTAGGATCTGTATTGACCCCATTGTATAGCCTTAGGGTCAAGTTTTAGGCTGATTAGATTAGTCAGAACTTAAGGAAAATTCAAGCTCAACTAATGGCGAGTGGTGTTCGAAGAATGACCAGATTCGTTCGACAAATTGTTTCCAGCAGACTGAAGAAATTCACAGTTCCAGCACTCGATATTTTCTGAGCGGCGCTCGTCAAATAGCTAACAGCGCTAGACAAATTCTATAGCCAGCGCTCGACAAATGACTAGCAGCGGTCGACGAATTCTAGCCACCGCTCGACAAATTCCTCTCTGAAGTCAGATTAATATTCTCAGTGGATGTCAGTTCTCTGAACTCAAATCAGCAGCATAACGGATATATTTATTTCTCCTTGGACGTATTCAGGCAGCCATGTAAGGATATCTTTCTTATTTATTATATCCTTATATTCCCTCTATTCCAAGAATAAGAATAGTCGTTGACATTTAATGCCAAGGCATCTTTCTCGACAAAAGGAATTGAAAGGACCTGCCAAAATCGTTTTGGGTGGCTACCTGGTTCCAAGAAGGATTTAAGTCAGAAGAAGACATTCCTTAAAAAGATAGAATATTTGAATTTGAATATATATGCAAGTGATTAGAGAAGAAAATAGCAGAACTAAGACAGTCGATTTTCTACAAGAAAAGAAAAAGAAAAACTTCACTATCTCTTACTCTCTCTATTATCATAGAACAAGGAGAACAAAAGAAGTTTTCAGAGGAAGAAGAAGAAGAAAATATATTATTCTCTCCAGCTTTCTTCTTCATCAAGGCAGCATCCTCTTCATTCTGAGAACAAGATTCAATCTCTCAGATCTGCTGTAAAATAAAGTCTTTCAAGAGCAACAACAATCTGAAGATTAACTTCTTCCAGATAATCTACTACAAAGACTTCTGTTTGAGAAAGCTCTGTCCACAAAGCTGTTATCAACCCTCATCAGACAGGGGGAGCTTTCTGCTTCAACATCTTTTGTCTTCTCTCAAATCATTGACAGAGAAGAACACTCTAAACCTTTTATCTCATCATGTACAGGGTTAATACTCCCTTAAAAAGTTTACCCAGTGGTGGCAAGACACCTTATCAAAAAATCCTTGTGTGGTTTTTAAGAACCTTATCAAAAGCTTATTGGTGTGTGGACACCTTATCAAAAACCCCTTGGTGCCTGGGCACCTTATCAACCCTCCTAGTGGATTCCTACCAAGGGTGGTAGAAGAGTAGACGTACCCAGATTTATTGGGGAACTATTATAGCTCCTTGTGTCTTCTGTGATTGCTTATTTCTGTGTGTTTGTGCTGTGTGCTTTTTACTACTTCTTTCTTTATCTTTAACTCTCACTGATTACACATATACGTACTCAGTATTTTAAATTCCGCTATAAAACTAAACAAAAAGTTTTAATACTCTATTCACCCCCCCCCCTCTAGAGTAATTTAAGATCTGAGCTCCACTTTCATATT
The DNA here is from genome assembly GCA_033032865.1 of Dactylorhiza incarnata. Lineage (NCBI taxonomy): Eukaryota > Viridiplantae > Streptophyta > Magnoliopsida > Asparagales > Orchidaceae > Dactylorhiza > Dactylorhiza incarnata. Next base: position 15,837,172 of record JAWHQI010000028.1, read on the forward strand.
GTATTTGATAAAGCTTTGTTTGTGTAGGTTAAACAGGCTTAGGTGACTCAAGCGAAAGGGTTAATCAAGACCTAAGGTTAGGAGAAATCTTCTCCTAAGTTGATGCAGAAATGTCTTGGCTGAACCGCTGAGACGAGGAGCCGTCTCAGCGGATCCACTGAGAAGAAGGTGTCTCAGCTGATAAGTTCATCAAACAATGAGAATCAACGTATTCATCGAACGCAGAGTGTCGTTCGTCGAACTCAGGACAAAGTTCGTCGACCGCTGCGACGAGACCAGAGAAGGAGACGCTGAGAAGGCACAAAGGGCGTGTTCGTCGAACGCAGAGAGCCATTCGTCGAACACAGGACAAAGTTCGTTGACCGCTGAGACGAGATAGAAGAAACTGCTGACAATAGCCTGTTCGTCGAATGCAGAGTGTCGTTCGTCGAACGCAGAGACAAGGCCGATCGTTGAACGCAGAGCTTGGCAAGTTCGTCGAACGCAGGATGCAGCGGGTTCGTCGAACGCAGAGTGAAGCGGGTTCGTCGAACGCAGACCTTCTCTACGGATAAGTACGGCGGCGGGACCTGCGGCTAGGGCAAGTTGCAGAAAAGCTACAGGGGACCACCGATCTCTCCCATACTTCTTGGGAGATCAAATTAGAGCCGTTGAAGATAAAAGAAGTATAAAAGAAAGTGTTAGGGCTTTTTCAAACCCCCGGCCGATTGCGTGCAAAATCTACATTCGTCATTGTCGGCTGTTGCTACTCTCGTCTTTCTTCCTGCTCACTGAAAGAGAAGAAGAAACAGAGAGAAGAAGATAGCTCCTCCACCAGAAGGGGCAAGGTGATCTTCCACCCTTCTATTGAAGAGGAAGATCAAGTGGTAGCTGTTATCAACAATCTTCAGCTACAGGAAAGCACAGACAGTGCAGGATCTATAGGAGACTTTTCTGCTGTAGAATATTTCCATTATATCTTTTTCTGTAAGGCTTTTTGCCTGAGTTTGTAGGAGCTGGCAATAGCTCTGAGTTGTAAGGCTTGTTGCCTGAGGTAGGACCAGGAGGTGGTTTGAGCTGTAGGAGGTGGTTTCCTCTGAGTTGTAAGGCTTGTTGCCTGAGGTAGGACCAGGAGGTGGTCTGAGGTGTAGGAGGTATTTTTCTCTGAGTTTGTAGGGCTACTGTGCCTGAGGTAGGAGCTGGTGATAGCTCTGAGTTGTAGGGACCTTTGTCCTGAGGTAGGATCATCCTTGATCTGAGAAGTTCTAAGGAACTTGTGCTGTAAGCTCTTTGAGCCGAGTTTAGAGAAGTTGGCCCTGTCTAACATACTGTTAGAAGGGTGAAGGGGGAAAGTGGACTACCCATAGACACCCTGTCTTGGGGAACCACTATAAACACTTTTGTGTTTTTCTGTGGTGTTTTGACTCTCTGATTAGATTAATTTTAACAGGCCATAAACTTCAAGTAAAACTCAAAAGACCTATTCACCCCCCCCCCTAGGTGAATTAGTTAGCATAGCTATATTCTTTCAAGTGGTATCAGAGCTAGGTTAGTCAAGAAGGACTTAAAAGTCTGACCAGTTCCTAATTAGGTATTGCTGATTCAAATCAGATGGCCTCCAGTGGAGTTAAGAAGGAGTTGGGGTCAATGAAGTTGCCCATATGCTCCAAAGAAAACTTTGGAATATGGAAGCAAAGGGTGAGTCTGTTCATGGAAGCCTCAGACCCAAGGATAAATGTAACTGTCAAGAATGGACCTTATACCTTTGAGAAAGCCTCCATTATTGACCCTACTAGAAAAGTACTCAAGGTACTTGCTGATCTGTCCAATGATGAAATGGCTTTATACACCATGGACAAAAGGGCCCAGAATATAATTGTTAATGCAATTGATGACACCACATTTCAGAACTTGGTACACTGCACAACTGCCAAGGAAATGTGGGACACATTGGTTGTATACATGGAAGGGACAGCTGAAGTAAGGGATGATAGAAAATCACTCCTTAACCAAGAATATGAAGCCTTCAGGCAGCTGCCCCAGGAAAGCATATCCCTGTGCTATGAGAGGTTCTTTAGGATAGTAAATGAACTAAGAACCCATGAGAGGGCATTCACTGATTATGGCTGAATGACAAGTTCCTTAGATCTCTAACTAGGGATTGGGACACAAAAATCTGTGCAATCAGGGAAGGGGCAAGAGACTTGGAGAAACCCCCACTCACACACTGTTTGGGAAATTACTATTATATGAGATGCAATTGACTGCAAGAAAGGAGGAGGATATTTCCTCCAAGGCTCACACAAAGGAGAGAACTATTGCTCTCAAAGCTGATAGCTCAAAGAAGAGCAAGAGCAGGTTGCAGTCACCTCCAAGAAGGATTGCTGAATCTGAGAAGTCTGAGAGCTGCTCTCCAGACTGCACTTCTTCTAATGAAGAATTTGTTGCCTTCTCTAGACAGTTCAAGAAGATGATGAGGAGGAATCATTGGAAGAGCAAGCCCTCCTCCTCATCACACTCCAAGAAGGATCACTCTAGATCTGAAAGGCAGCACCCCAAAGGGGACAGGTATGATTCTAAAACTAGTAAATATGCTTCAGATAACATTGTTTACTATTGCTGCAGCAAGCCTGGGCATGTCATTGCTGACTGCCCAGTCAAAAGGAAAGAGAGAGGTGAAAAGAATCCACATCACAAGAAGGAGAGGAAGGGAGAAAAATCCTTTCTAGCCAATAAAAGCAAGAGCTAGAGTGAATCTGAATCTTCATCTTCAAATTCAGATGAAGAAGAGAAAGCCTACATTGGGCTGTTTGTTGCTCAGGAGGATGAAGACTATCATGTTGTTAGGATAGGAATCAGGGCCCCTCTTTCACACTGTGATAGTGATGAAGAGGAGGATGAAGAAGACTGTGTTCAGATAGGCCTTATGGCCTTCACTGATGAGGAAGACTGTCAGAACTGTTCTGACAATGATCAGGTATCAATCCATTCCACTTCGTTTTCTGATCATGGTGCATGTCCAGAATCTGAAGCTCAGCCATCACATGATGGAAGTGTTTCAGAAGCTGAGGTAGATGTCAATCAATTGATTGACAAGTATGGTGCTCTTGTGGTTGCTCTAAAAGAGAGCAAGAAGCTTGCCAAGAGGCAAGCCCAGGAAATTACCTCCCTTAAGAAGACTGAAAGTGACTACACTGGACCTACCTCCCTGGTGGCCCAAATGAGTAGACAAATAAGTCATTTAAAGGGTATGACAAGTGTTCAATTGAGCACTATTTCCTTGAAGAACAAGGTCATCAAGGACCTTGAGGAGAAGCTGGTGAAAGAGAAGAGCATGGTGGCTCAATTTTCCAATCCCAAATCTATGCTTCCCCTTATTGACACCTTCTCCTCTCAAACCAATAGGAGAGGACTTGGATTCAACAAGATGGAAGTAGAAGAAAGGAGTGGAGTAAAGAGCAAGAAGAAGGCTAAGCCTCAAACCACCTTTCAAAAGGTGCTACTTCCATCCAACATGTATGACCATGAAAGCATTTATGGTCACTGGAAGAATGGGAGATCCCATAGGAAGGAAAATACTCCTTCCCATAGTGATAGAAAGGGCATGGGATTGAGTGCATTGAAAGCTCCCCATGAGGAAATACAAATGGCCCAATCTGGACCATTTGTGTTTGGTGTCTCAGCACCTCCAATCAAGAATAAGGAAGCAAGCACTTCCAAATCAGCTTCAGCAAAAAGCAAGACTGCTGTCAAATCTGTTGATAAGGCCTGCTGCCCAGTGTCTGATTCCATCAGATCTTGTATGGCTGCCAAGCCAAAGCAAGCTGAGGCTATCAGGACAAAGAGCAACAAGACTGTCCACAGATTAACCTTCAGTCAGATTATTGCTGAAAGAGACAAGAAGAATGTTGCAGTCTCCTCTGCTGAACATGGGCACAGTGATGTACCAATTCAGAAAAATGTTCAGAAAAGGAGATACAATATTCATGATTGTTGGTGTTGTGGCAAGGTGGGACACTTTGCCATAGATTGTTGGTATAACCCCAATGTACCTAATGCAAAGAAGAGCTTTCCTGCTAGGAGTGTAGCTAGTGTGAGAGTATCTCATCAAACTAACAGGCACCTAGGACCCAAAGCTTTTTGGGATCCTAAGGATAACCAAACCTTTCTTTGCAGGGTAGTTCAAGTACCAGTCTCAACCAAATATGGTACTTGGACAGTGGGTGCTCAAGGCACATGATAGGAACTAGGAGTCTTCTACAAGATTACAAGCCTGTGAAGAATGGACCCAAAGTTATATTTGGTGGAGGTGAAACAGGAGTCACCAAAGGCTATAGTATGATCTCCAATGGCATAGTTACAATCACAAGGGTAGCTTATGTTGAAGGGTTGCAACACAACCTAGTAATCATAAGTCAACTATGTGACTTAGGCTATGTCATTGAATTCCACAATGACAAGTGCTTGATCAAAAAGTCAAATGACTTAGAGACTATTCCCTCAGGCACTAGGAGTGGAAATGTTTATTGCTTAGATTTTATTTGCAGTAATTATTTTACTTCTGTGTGTCTTGTAGCTAATGAGAATGAGTCTCTTTGTGTTCAATGGCACAAGAGACTTGCTCATATTAACTACAAGACAATGTATATACTTTTCTCTAAAAATCTTGTTAGGAATAGCCCAAACTTAAAATGTATTAAAGATGGTCCCTGTCATGCTTGCCAAATGGGTAAGCAAATTAGGGCCACCTTTAAAAGTATTGGCTCCAAAGACACTGAAAGATGTCTTTATCTCTTGCATATGGACTTGTTTGGTCCTTTGCCAATTCAGAGCCTAGGTGAGAAATTGTATACTTTGGTGATTGTTGATGATCACTCAAAATATACATGGGTATTCTTCCTTAAGAAGAAATCTGATACTTTAAATGTCTTTATCAATCATGTCAAGGCAATTCAGAATGATCTACAATGTGTTGTGGTTAGGACTAGAACTGACCATGGGATAGAATTTCAATCTGATGCAATGACAAGATTTTGTCAAGAATTTGGTATCACCCAAGAGTTTTCCTCCCCAAGGACTCCACAACAAAATGGTGTGGCTGAGAGGAGGAATAGAGTCTTGATAGAAGCTGGGAGAACACTGCTCAGTGACTCCTCACTCCCAGAATATTTCAGGGCTGAGGCAGTCAATACAGCCTGTTATGTTCTCAATAGAGCTTCTATCAATAAGGTTCATCGGATAACCCACTATGAAATTCTGAAAGGCAAACAACCTACAATTTCATATTTTAGGATCTTTGGCTCCAAATACTACATTCTAAATAATGGAAAATCCCAATTAACAAAGTTTGCAGAGAAATGCAATGTAGGTGTTCTTGTTGGTTATAACTCTCATAGTAGAGCTTATAGAGTATACAACAAGAAAACTCATGTTGTAGAGGAGTCTATGCATGTAGTTTTTGATGAGACCAGCCTACTATATAAAGGCTGGTCTAGATCTTCTGTTTGGACAGGAAATGAACAGGAATTGGAAAGGATGTCTACACAAGACACTCCCAGCTGCAGCAAAACAAATTTTGATGCTGCCATCCCAGAAGAGGAAGAAGTTAACCTTGATGAAGGAGCTGCTGAACCTGTAGAAACAGCACAGCAAGCTGAGAACAGAATGACTGCAGCTACCAGACATCTAAGGGATCATCTCATAGAGCAGATAATAGGGAATGTTCAGCAAGGTGTGACAACTAGGAGAAGGGCTCACAATGAGGCCTTGTTCCTCAGTTTTTTGTCACAGGTAGAGCCTAAAAGGTTTAAAGAGGCCAACTTGGATCCATTCTGGATTCAGGCTATGCAGGAAGAGCTTTTGCAATTCAAAAGATGCAAAGAATGGAAGTTGGTGCCAAGACCAGAATGACACAACATCATTGGCACCAAATGGATATTCAGAAATAAGTTAGATGAGAATGGGACAATCATAAAAAACAAAGCAAGGCTGGTTGCAAAAGGATATAGGCAAGAGGAAGGAATAGACTTTGACCAAACCTTTGCCCCAGTTGCAAGGTTGGAGGTCATAAGACTATTCTTAGCATATGCTGCTCACAAGGGCTTCAAAGTCTACCAGATGGATGTCAAATCAGCATTCCTGAATGGAAATCTAAAAGAGGAAGTATATGTAGAGCAGCCATCGGGTTTTGTACATCCTACTCTTAAATCTCATGTCTATTTTCTTAAAAAGGCCATGTATGGTCTTAAGCAAGCTCCAAGAGCTTGGTATGAGATTTTGTCCAACTTTCTCCTCAAGAACAAGTTCAAGAGGGGAAAGATTGATAGCACATTGTTTCTTAGGGAAACAAGGGGCAAGTGTCTCTTAGTCCAAATTTATGTTGATGACATAATTTTTGGGTCTACTGATGACAACCTCTGCAAGAGATTTGCTAATATAATGCAGGGGGAGTTTGAGATGAGCAGTATGGGTGAGCTCAAATATTTCCTTGGGCTCCAGGTGAAACAATCTGATGATGTAATTTTCATCTCCCAGACCAAGTACACTAAGGAGCTCATCAAGAAATTTGGGATGGAGTCTGCCTCCACCATGAGAACACCCATGGGATCTAATGTATCATTAGACAAGGATGAAAAGGGGAAGACCTTTGATGAATCCATGTACAGGTGTATCATTGGATCCCTGTTGTACTTGACTGCTAGTAGGCCAGACATTATGTATTCTACATGTGTTTGTGCTAGGTATCAGGTCTGTCCTAAGGAATCTCACTACACTTCTATCAAGAGGATTTTGAGATATCTCAAGGGCAGACTGAATCTTGGCCTTTGGTACCCTAGGAACAATGATTTTGAACTAATAGGCTATTCAGATGCAGATTTTGCAGGATGCAAAGAGGACAGGAAAAGCACAAGTGGCACCTGTCAATTCCTAGGGAGGAGGCTGGTCTCATGGAGCAGCAAAAAGCAAACCAGTGTGACAAGGTCCACAGCTGAGTCAGAGTACATTGCAGCAGGTAGCTGTTGTGCTCAAATTCTGTGGATACAACATCAGTTGGAAGATTACAACATCAAGGTAAGAAAATCTCCCCTGCTGTGTGACTCATCCAGTGCAATTTCTATTGCTAAAAATCCTGTTTCCCATAGCAGGACCAAGCATATAGAAATTAGGTATCATTTTATTAGAGAGCATGTAGAGAGTGAAGATATCAAACTTGAATATGTCCCTACAAACAATCAAGTAGTTGATATCTTAACTAAGCCACTGGATGAGGCCAAGTTTAATTCTTTTAAAATTGACTTAGGCATGTTGAATTTAGAATGAATTCATTTCTGAACATATATACATTCTGTGTTAAACTGTTTATGTTGTTTTCTGTTAAATCTATCATAAAATGTTGTTATGATATATTAATATATGTCTTGATCTTCCTTCAATAGGCATAATCCACTGATAGGGTAGATAATCTCCCTAAGTTGTTAACTGTAGATTAGATTAAAGTGATCGGCTGGATCTGAAACATCAGGATCAGCTGTAATTCCAGTTTTTCTTTTAATCAGAAGGGATTTATCTGGGTCAATACAAGTGCTCCAATTTAGGGGGAGCAAGCTCCTGCTCAAATTGAGGGGGAGTTGGCTATAAGTTGAGGGGGAGATAGTTGATGCTCAGTAGGTCAGAATAGTGTAGAGTTTGAAGAATCATATTCCCTAATGGGAAAGAGGTTGAAGAACCCAGAAAGGGGGAGATGGCCAATGCTAAGACCAAATTTGGTCTTGCTAGTTGCAAATAGGAGATGGAATGCTAGCTGCTAAGACCAAAGTAGTGTTAACCCTCTAAACTAAAAGGGGGCAGGAGATGAGTTCATCCAGGTCGACCAAGCGTCGAGCCACCACACATCACTCGACGCCTGTGAGCTAAAAGTGTCGACCAAGCGTCGAGCCACCACACATCGCTCGACGCCTGTGAGCAAAAAGCGTCGACCTATGGTTGCTGTCTCATAGGCAAGGTCACTGTCTAACAATGTTGTATCATGTAGTTGTTAGCTATGTTATCATGATCATATTATAGAACATTTAAATAATATGTCCTTCATGTGGTATCATGATATATTTTTGTTGGCTATGTACCTTAGCATTGGGAATGTTCTGCCTTCTTCAAATATGGGGAGATTGTTGGGAATATTGCCCTCAATGTTCCCTTGATTTGAAGAGGCATCACTTCCAATACTAAGTGCATATTGTATTTGATAAAACTTTGTTTTTGTAAGTTAAACAGGCTTAGGTGACTCAAGAGAAAGGGTTAATCAAGACCTAAGGTTAGGAGAAATCTTCTCCTAAGTTGATGCAGAAATGTCTTGGCTGAACCGCTGAGACGAGGAGCCATCTCAGCGGATCCGCTGAGAAGAAGGTGTCTCAGCTGATAAGTTCATCAAACGCTGAGAATCAGCGTATTCGTAGAACGCAGAGTGTCGTTCGTCGAACTCAGGACAAAGTTCATCGACCGCTGAGACGAGACCAGAGAAGGAGCCGCTGAGAAGGCACAAAGGGCGTGTTCGTCGAACGCAGGACAAAGTTCGTCGACCGCTGAGACGAGATAGAAGAAATTGCTGACAATAGCCTGTTCGTCGAACGCAGAGTGTCGTTCGTCGAACGCAGAGACAAGGCCGATCGTTGAACGCAGAGCTTGGCAAGTTCGTCGAACGCAGGATGCAGCGGGTTCGTCGAACGCAAAGTGAAGCGGGTTCGTCGAATGCAGACCTTCTCTACGGATAAGTAGGGCGGCGGGACCTGCGGCTAGGGCAAGTTGCAGAAAAGCTACAGGGGACCACCGATCTCTCCCATACTTCTTGGGAGATCAAATTAGAGTCGTTGAAGATAAAAGAAGTATAAAAGAAAGTGTTAGGGATTTTTCAAACCCCCGGCCGATTGCGTGCAAAATTTACATTCGCCATTGACGGCTGCTGCTGCTCTCGTCTTTCTTCCTGCTCACTGAAAGAGAAGAAGAAACAGAGAGAAGAAGATAGCTCCTCCACCAGAAGGGGCAAGGTGATCTTCCACCCTTCTATTGAAGAGGAAGATCAAGTGGTAGCTGTTATCAACAATCTTCAGCTACAGGAAAGCACAGACAGTGCAGGATCTACAGGAGAGTTTTTCTGCTGTAGAATATTTCTATTATATCTTTTTCTGTAAGGCTTTTTGCCTGAGTTTGTAGGAGCTGGCAATAGCTCTGAGTTGTAAGGCTTGTTGCCTGAGGTAGGACCAGGAGGTGGTCTGAGCTGTAGGAGGTGGTTTCCTCTGAGTTGTAAGGCTTGTTGCATAAGGTAGGACCAGGAGGTGGTCTGAGCTGTAGGAGGTATTTTACTCTGAGTTTGTAGGGCTTCTGTGCCTGAGGTAGGAGCTGGTGATAGCTCTGAGTTGTAGGGACCTTTGTCCTGAGGTAGGATCATCCTTGATCTGAGAAGTTCTGAGGAACTTGTGTTGTAAGCTCTTTGAGCCGAGTTTGGAGAAGTTGGCCCTGTCTAACATACTGTTAGAAGGGTGAAGGGGGAAAGTGGACTACCCATAGACACCCTGTCTTGGGGAACCACTATAAAAACTTGTGTGTTTTTCTGTGGTGCTTTGACTCTCTGATTAGATTAATTTTAACAGGCCATAAACTTCAAGTAAAACTCAAAAGACCTATTCACCCCCCCCCCCCCCCTCTAGGTGAATTAGTTAGCATACCTATATTCTTTCACTCTCTATTATTGTAACGAGCGGCGGCCTGTCGCGCTCGACTTTTAAGTACCTAACTGTAAGATCTCAGAAGATAGTGAAGTTTGGTCGGCATAGCTCCGACCACGTGGTTTTTTACCCTTTCCGGGTTTTCCACGTTAAAAAATCTTAGTGTACTCAACGAATCTCTAATTGACTGTTTGCGTGCTCGGTTCGCTTCCGAGCTAAAGTGGTTCAATTCGACCGATCTACCAAAGCACCCGAGCGACCCGCAACACACATATATAAATACATATTTATATACATATATATATATACATATATATATATACATATATATACATACATATATACATACATATATATACATACATATATACATACATATATATACATACATATATATACATACATATATATGCATACATATATATGCATACATATATATACATACATATATATATACATATATATACATATATATACATACATATATATACACATATATATATACATATATATACATATATATATACATATATATACATATATATATACATATATATACGTATATATAAAGTTCTTTGAGCTTCTGCAGTGCATAGGCAGTCCGTCGCAACGTGATGAAAGAGAGAGGGAGAGAGAGGAGAGAGGGAGGGGAGAGAGAGGAGAGAGGGGAGAGAAATAAAAAAACAAATTATATGTAAAAGAGAGAAAGAGGGCGGGCGGGAGAGAGAGAGGGAGAGAAAAAGAGTGGGGCTGAGAGAGAGAAAGTAATAAAAATTTATGTAGAGGGAGGGGAGAGAGAGGAGAGAGGGGAGAGAAATAAAAAAAATTATATATAAGGGAGAGAAAGAGGGCGGGCGGGAGAGAGAGAGGGAGAGAGAAAAAGAGAGAGAGTGGGGCTGAGACAGAGAAAGCATGTGCTTTTTATTAAAAAAATAGATATAGTAGTAGAGAAAGGGAGAGAGGTATTTAATAAAAATTTATGTATATACGAGCATCTTCGCACGGGCTACACACGTGCTCGATGCTCTCGGGTGGTCTTCGGCCACATCAATGCGGGTTTCGCGGTGCTACGGTGCGAGGGCAAGGCATTCATGACGTTGAAGATGAGCGCAACACGGGCTTTATGCGGGCGAAGCCCGCATTGATGCGGCCGAAGGCCGCCTGAGAGCATCGAGCACGGGCGTAGCCCGTGCGAAGATGCTCGTGTGTGTGTATATATATATATATATAGAGAGAGAGAGAGAGAGAGACACACATATATACATATATATATGTGTGTGTATATATATAGATGCACATATATGCACATACATGCACATACATGCACATAGATGCACATACATGCACATACATGCACATATATGTGCACATATATGCACAGCGGTGGGCATAAAAATCGGGCCCGGGGGGCCGGCCCGAAAAAAGCCCGGCTAGGTCCGGTCCCAGGCTAGCCCGCCCCGGGCCCAGGCCGGGCTGCCGAGGCCTAACAGGACCTCAGTATGGGGCAATTGCTCGGCCCAGGCCAGGCCGGGCAAAGCCTAGGCACCGGGCCAGGCTTAGGCCCGGGTAAAGGCCGGATTTTGATGGCTGGCAGTCGGATGGCAGCCATCAATTGATTGCCGCCATCAATAGCTTTTTTTTAAAATATATATATAAATAAAAATATATAATATATATATAACTGGGCCAGGCCTGCGCCCGGCCCGGCCTTGGTGGCCTCATCAGACTCCCCCTTGGTGAGGGAGCCTGAGCCCGGACCGAGTCAGGTTAAAGCAGGGTCCGGGCCTGGCCCGGTTAAAAAAAGCCCGGGCTATGCAGGCCCGGGCCTGGCGGGCTTTTTGGATAGGATATATGCACATATATGTACATATATGCACATATATGCACATATATGCACATATATGCACATATATGCACATATATGCACATATATGCACATATATGCACATATATGCACATATATTACATATATGTACATATATGCACATATATGCACATATATTACATATATGTACATATATATATTATGTTTTACTATTTATATATATACATATTATGTTTTAGGCAAGCTTTTAAAAATCAGACCGTCCTGGCCTATTCAACCGATCGGGCCGGACTGGTCCGGTCTAGATAAGCAGCCCGCTTCATCCACGAATCGCCTAGGAACTGGAGAAACGACCAGTCTGTCCACAGAAGAAGCCCGCCTGGTTTCAATAATAATTTAAAATTCATTTTTTTAAAAATACTAAAATAAGAATTGAGTCTATCAATTTTCGAACCAACCAGTGACCTCAAACATAAGAGAGCTGAAACCTACCGGCCAAGAAATTAAATCAATTAAATGTGATATGATGTCAAGTATTTTTTACTTATATGCTAACTGTGATGTTTTATGTATATTTATTATATTTATTTGTATCTATAATTATATATTGTACTTATATATATTTATATTTTTAATTTTAATATTTATCAAATCATATTTAATTTGAATTTTCTTAAATTAACCGCTATAAATATAAAATAAATAATCTAATATATATAAAACAATAAATATAAATTAATATATACAAATACTCACATATAAAAATATACAACTATAAAACTATAAAAATACGTATAAAAGTAACAACATAATATTTTTATATAGTTATAAATAATTTTTATGTATTTTTATTATTTACTATAGCATTACGGTTCAACCCCGATCAGACCGGTCCAAATGATCAGAACTTGAACCTTTGACCTCACCGGTTAGCATATGCGAGAATAATTACCTAAAAATGATCCAAATAAAAAACGTTAAAGTCGAATGTTTCTAATAACATCATACAATATTCTATGAAAACCAAAAGAAAAGAAAAAAGGAACAATGATGGATAGTGTTTTCAAGGACTAATCTTCAAGCAAGATTACTGACAGTGCAGTTCTATAATGTAAGAAAAGATCAAATTGGACCAACAGAACATTAGGTACAAACAAAATATCTGGGGCAAGGAACAAAGAAGAAGATCAAGCACATATGACCAGGAAAATAATACTAAATAAATGGTTTCCCTAAATCAAACCAATGAAATTAAAGAAAATTAGCAGCATGCCATAAATGGTGGAAGAAGAAGAAAGGTGTGGGGATTATGGACATAGATGTATACCAGAGATATCCTCTCTTGGATAGATCTAGCTTGAATTTTCTGATTTAACTCTGAGAAATTCATTACTGATATCCAGTCCCTGCAGTCTGCCAAGGGGGTCAGCAGACATCATATCAGAGACTGACTGAGAATGAGAGAGGAATAATGCATGATTCGTGGAGGCGAGCTGAGGTTGATGAAAGGCTTGGAGAGGGAAGCTCAGCTGCTGCTGATGATGAGAGGTTGGGAAGAACGAGTTGTAGGCGACAACGGAGTGTAGCCCCGCATTATTCGCTTCGCTGGCGCTCGATATTTCTCCGGTCACAATCTTGAGCCTCCCGACCTCTTGCTTCAGAGCTTCATTTAGTGCTGCAGAAATTCAAGATAGACTGGAAGTCAGGATGAGAGTGGAGAATTATATATATATATATACACACACACACACAGGCAGCACTGCACGGGCTTCGCCTGTGCTCGCTGACTCTTAGTAGGTTGCGCCCGTGTTCGAGCGGGCTGCGCCAGCATAAAAATTTGAGCGGATTGCGCCCGCCCCCTACGACATTATTTGCAATTTATTATTATTTATAAATTTATTACTATTTATAAAATTTTATTTAAATTTTTTTCTCTCTTCCCCCACTGTAGCCTCTCTCCCTTCCCTCTTCTCTCTTCCCCCCTCTCTCCTACTCACCGCAGCAATTAATAGAAAACGCCAAAGCTCCCTCTCTCATGAGGCTGCGTTTGGCGCGGCTTATTGCGGCCTTATTTGCTCCGGTGAGGTTGGACAAAAATGTCATTGTCATACTAAATCTTATGCCCCAAACTAGTTTATTTTTTTGGTAGCGGTAGTAACATTTGTCATACCAAACATACATTCAATGACCATGACGTTTATGTCCAACCTCACCGCAACAAATAAGTCACCGATAAGCCGCGCCAAACGCAGCATTCAATCTCTCTTTTTTCTCTTCCCCCATTCCTTCCTCTCTCTCCCCTCTCTATTCCCCCCTCTCCTACTCACCACCGCAAGAAAATAAATAAATATATTCTTTCCTTCTCTCTCTACTCTATCCCCATTATTCCGCCGCCCTCTCTCCCCCTCTTTCTCTCTCATGTAGGGCTAGGAGATCTATACATATTTGCTCTCCTCTTCCTTCTATATATTATATTAAAGTTTTTTGGACGGCTGTGATGAAAGGCTTGGCATATATTAGATGACCCACATTAAATTTGAAGAGCCCAAACTACTTCTTTAATATAATAAAAGATATATATATCATATTAACAATGAACAAATATTAGCGGGACAAGTGATCTATGAAACAATGTGCCATAACTGTAGAAAAAAGAAGAAAACAAATGAATAAGAACACTAGCCTGAGAAGGCAAGATTGAATATCTACTCATTAGGCTCATTTGATTGTTTGCAGATAAAAATCTATGTTTTACAGAATAGCGATTCTGTTTTTGCTCATTTGATGTGTGAATTTGAATGAACTGTTTTGAGAAGATTTGAGTTCTAATTGAATGAATAGCAGGTTTGATAAATTTGGCAATCGAACGTGTTTTCCATTTGCAAGAAACCAAATAATCCCTTTTTAGATAAGAGAGCATGCATTCCATGCAAGTTGTAACCTATATTTAGAGAAAAATGAAGATATGTGATAGCAAAAATTTACAGAAAAAGAAATCAGTACATGCATAAAATGATATGCCAAAGAACATAAAGTCATTCCAATATGAAAGTTTTTTGTTCACCGCTAACCTTAAAACTAAAGCTTGTCATAGAGGGAAAGGCACAAATTTTAAGTGCTTTGTACAAAGCTTTAAAATAAATTTAATGCATCATCAAAGAATTTTATATACAACATAAATAGCCTTAGTTTAAAAATTTGACCTTCCTTCCCTTTTACTTGTAATTTTTTTTCTGTAACCTTTTGAAGAAAATGAATAAAGCCACAACAAAACCTAGCCCCAAGTTTAAAATGTCTTAGTCTTTTGTACTTCAATTTTGTAGTAATAAAGGTTTCAAATTGCAGCTTACAGCTATTTATGTTGTATATAAAATTCTTTGCTGATGCACTAAATTTATTTTAAAGCTTAGTACATCAAACCAAAAAAAATCATTGTTTCTGGGATCAAACACTCAAATTACCAGTCGCTTATGAGCCACAAGTTGTAGGGCCCTATGGCCAATCCGGAAGGGGTGGCCGACCTACTGCATAGATTTGTGGATGTCTGATACGATCCCAGAGAGGAATCTAGCAAGGGGAGGGCCTGCGGCTAGGAGAGAGAGAAGAGGGGAAAGAGGAAATGAGAAGAACTAGGGAGCATCCTTAAAGATCCATTCATCCAAAGATAAAACTGTAATACAAGCATACAACACCCTTTATAGCAACGGGGTGCTAATAACAAAATACAATCTGCAAATAGTAAAAATCAAAGAAACATTGAAATAGAAATAATCAAGTAGATCGAGCATCGGCGGTCTCTTCCACGACCGGTGGGCTAGTATTCGTTTCCTTCCTACGCGTGTAGACTCGCCACGACGTCTCGCCGGCGTGCGCGCATCTCGTCGGCGTGCGCGACCTTAACAATGTCGTCGTCTGAAAAATGTGTCTTGTCCTCAAAGCAATAGTCGGCGGACTGGCGGCGGAAGTCATCCCGGGGAAGCCACGTGGCTTTGGACGCCGGACGGTTAAGCCAAGCAACAAGGACCTCCTTCAAACTAAAGTCCCCCTGAAGGTGGTAACAGCGATCAAGTATCTTGGCTGGGTAGTAAGGCACCAACTGCCGTCGTTCCGAACCAGAAGGACCGGGCTAGAAAATGGGCTTGCACCAGGATGGATAAGGCCCCCCATCAGCATCTCCTGCACCAGATGCTCGAGCTCATTCTTCTGCACATGGTCAGAACGGTACATTCGAGCCGAGACTGTTGCGGTCCTAGGCTGGAGGGAATTGGCACGGTTGGTCGGTCGACCAGGCTGGTGGCAGTCATGCCGGAGGCTGGGCGACATCGGCAAGCGCAGTGGGAAGATCCGGGAGATCCGTCGAGGAAGGGGGAGGCACATATGATAGTCCCAAGAGGGTCGCAGCCCCGTGGAAAGGTCGATGTCCGTGGTCCGCTAGATCGTGCATAGGGAGAGCGGAGTCACCGTCGAGGCGACAAGGCCGGCCCCCGTGGAGGAACTGAAAGTTTAGGGATAGCTAAATACACCTAGGGGGTGAATAGGTGTTCGTCACTTTTTCTCATTAGCAACAGATTTAAAAATAAAGCATAAACACAAACAACCACACAGTACAGGGACACAAGGATTTATAGTGGTTAACCAATATGAGTACTACACTTGCCCCCTCCACCTATCTAGGAGTGTGCTAGCCTAGGCAAACTCAACTAAAACCCAGATCAACAGATCTTACAACTCAGAGACAGCTCCTAGCTCAGGAACACAATCTTTGTTCCATACCTCAGATCCCCTAGCTTAGGATCCTACCTCAGATTCTATACAAGAATCCTATCTTAGATTTCATATAAGAATCCTACCTCAGGTTCACCACAGAACCCTACCTCAGGATCACAAAGAACCATACAACAGTAGTTTTACAAATGTTGTTTACAAGTATTTCTAGACTAAATATTGATCTTCAAAGCAGTTGAGTCTTCTTGAAGTTTTGATAAGAATAGCTTCCTCTTGATGAGCAGTCAGATCTGAAAAGCAGTCTTCTCTGAAAATAATGTCTTCTTAAATCTGAGAGAAGAACCTTTGACCTTGAAGAATAAAACCTGATTCGCTGCTTCCAATCAGAGAACTTCCTTTCTCTTGGAGAGATTGAGAAGATTGAATATCTTGAGCAAACTTGGAGAAGATGAATGTATTACTTGGAATAGTGCTCCTTCTTGAATGAGTTCTCTGGACTTAGAGTAGTTGTTGGCTGCACGAGAAGATTCTGAATGAATAGTACGATTAGGGTTTGTTGTATAAGACTCATCAATATATATATGATTGAGAGTCATAACGGTCTGATTCGAAATCTTTAATGTCAGAAATTTGATTCCTTAAACGTCTCTTCTGATTGGTGCAATCAGCGGTGGCAAAGATTTGAATTTATGAAATTCTAAACTGTCTCGACGACATGGGACTCGTCTCAATGACATTTGAAACCTTCTAGCCGATATAAACTCCTTCAAGTCGATAATAGAACTTCTACACGATAATTCTTTTATCAAGTCGATATAAGACCTACAAATTGACATATCCATCAAGTCGATATGACTTAAAATAAATGATCTGAGCTTGGTCTAACAGAGGGGGATCATATAGTCGATATAAACTTCAGATGTTTCAAGTCGATATGCTTCTTGAAATATCGACTAGTCTTCTCGACGACATTTCTACTTTGTCTGTGAAATGTCTCGACGACATTGGACTTAACCTTATCTAGTCGACATGCTGACTTTTCCTTGTAGTCTTCTAGCCGATTCATTTAAGATTTTTAGATGATCAAGCCGATATCTAGACCATTAACAATATGCTAAGTATCATCTAGACCACGGGCTCATTGTATCAGTTAGACTTCTAGTCGATATGAAGTATATCGACAGATAATCAAGCCGGCATTTGAAATTTGTCTGAACTTTGTCTAGCCGATATTTGTCTTAGAATATTTCTGAGATTTCTTCATAAATGCTCTAAGTCTTCTAGCAAATCCAAGTATTATTATAGATGAATTATATATGTAAGTGACAGACCTAAAAACACATCAACACAGATAATTATCAAATACAATGTGTGTTTATCTTTGACTTGAGGACTTCTTCAAATCAGGAACATTGTCGGCAATGTTCCCAACAATCTCTTCATATTTGAAGAAGTCAGAACCTCAAGCAATGATAAGCTACACATAACAGAAAATAGATCATAATGATAATCAATCACAGAGATAAGACAACATTCAAAATTTTATATATAGATGAAGAGCAAATGTGTATTCAGATTTAGCTGCATTTGCATTAAAGTCATTTGTCATCTAGTCTTCATTCATCTTTTTCTTTCTTGCTTCTTTGTCTTGCTACTTCTGTTTTTGTCTCTCAAAATAACTGAAAGTTTAGGAAAATATATGCTAGGTATTTGAAGAAGTCAGAACCTCAAGCAATGATAAGCTATACATAACAGAAAATAGAACATAATGATAATCAATCACAGAGATAAGACAACATTCAAAATTTTATATATAGATGAAGAGCAAATGCATATGAACAGATTTAGCTGCATTTGCATTAAATTTATGTATCAGTTAGACTTCTAGTCGATATGAAGTATATCGACAGATAATCAAGCCGACATTTGAAATTTGTCTTAACTTTGTCTAGCCGATATTTGTCTTAGAATATTTCTGAAATTTCTTCATAAATGCACTAAGTCTTCTAGCAAATCCAAGTATTATTATAGATGAATTATATATGTAAGTGACATACCTAAAAACACATCAACACAGATAATTATAAAATACACTGTGTTTTTATTTTTGACTTGAGGACTTTTTCAAATCAGGAACATTGTCGGCAATGTTCCCAACAATCTCTTCATATTTGAAGAAGTCAGAACCTCAAGCAATGATAAGCTACACATAACAAAAAATAGATCATAATGATAATCAATCACAGAGATAAGACAACATTCAAAATTTTATATATAGATGAAGAGCAAATGCATATGAACAGATTTAGCTGCATTTGCATTAAAGTCATTTGTCATCTAGTCTTCATTCATCTTTTTCTTTCTTGCCTCTTTGTCTTGCTACTTCTGTTTTTGTCTCTCAAAATAACTGAAAGGTTTTAGGCAAATATATGCTAGGTATTTGAGGAGCATTCCTTGGCAGTGTCCCCTCTCTCAGGTTCTTTTTGTAGAGTCTCCTTTTGGTTTCAAACTCCCGGTGCTTGACCCATTCAGCAGAGCTATAATATTTGTCTCTGTCTTTACCAATATTTCCAAAATTGATCCAGGCATATAAGATGATATCTCATGATTTTGGGCTCCATACTTCAAATTTTGGATCTTGAGCACTTTCCTCTTCTCTTTTTCTTTTGGCAGCAATGTCCTCAGTTGACAATGTAACCCTTTGCCTTTTGCTTTGGCTGGACTCAGCTACATTCTGTGTATATTCTGAAGCATATTCATCATAAAATTTTGGAGGACAATTGGGACTTTCAGATCTAAGGGGCTCAGAAGATTGATAGGATTGTACAGGTTTAGGATCATCAAATACTAAGGGATGGAGGCCCAGAGAATGATGAAGTGTATTTACAATCCACATTGCTTGATCAGTCCCAACCTTCTCCCCCTTTATGGCTTCTTCAAATATGTTTTTCTGAATGTCATCTTTGAATTCATCAAGTTTGTCAAAAAGAGTTTGATTGGTGAATTTTTGACTGTCCACACATTTCTTTATGACCTCAGTCTGATTGTCAGATATCCTTTTTGTTATCCAGCCAACAGCACTCTCCAGATCCAGCACAGATTTTTCATGATGTTTGAGAGTGGTGTCCATCCTCTCACCTATAGACTGGAGAGCATGCATGGTTCCATCTACAGCTATCCCGGCCCTTATGAACCAGCTGGTGATCTGGGCAGACAATTCATCTTCTTTTAACACTCTTATTTCAGTAGACAGTTCATCTTTTACTCCTTTCACAGCCTTTGTTACATAAATTTCATAATACTTTCTTTGCCTAGCCAGCATGACTCTCATTTGATCAATGATGGAACTAGATGGTTCTTCATGAATAGCAGGATCTGAGGTACTTGATAGCTCTAGCTCTTATACCATTTCTTTGTTCTTTAAGACTTAATATCTTTCTTCCATAAAGTCATCATCAAACAGATCATCTGGAGAATTTGGATGAGGAATTGAATCACTTGGCTTCTCATTAACTTGTGGATCTTTGATCAGCTCCATTTCTTTGCAGACAATTTCCTTGTGAACCAGCTGGTGATCTGGGCAGACAATTCATCTTCTTTTAACACTCTTATTTCAGTAGACAGTTCATCTTTTACTCCTTTCACAGCCTTTGTTACATATGTTTCATAATACTTTCTTTGCCTAGCCAGCATGACTCTCATGTGATCAATGATGGAACTAGATGGTTCTTCATGAATAGCAGGATCTGAGGTACTTGATAGCTCTAGCTCTTATACCATTTCTTTGTTCTTTAAGACTTAATATCTTTCTTCAATAAAGTCATCATCAAACAGATCATCTGGAGAATTTGGATGAGGAATTGAATCACTTGGCTTCTCATTAACTTGTGGATCTTTGATCAGCTCCATTTCTTTGCAGATATTTTCAATAACAATTTCAACTTCCCTAGGCACCAGATTACCTTTACTTCTTCCTTCTCCTTCCTTATATGGAACTGCATTATCTTTTTCAGAAATTTCGTCTCCTAGAGTGGAGATCTCAGTAAGAGCCCCCCCCCCCCCCCCCCCCCCCCCCCTCAACATCAACACCTCTTATCACATCTGCAGTCTCTTGGGCAGAGAGATCAACTAGAGTCTCCCCCTCAACTGACTAATTTTCTTGACCAGCAGCATCTGGAACATCAATTTCTTCAGCAACATCAACAACAGGCACAACAATTTTATCAGCAATCATGGGTTCACCCAACGATTTTGGAATTGACACTTGAACAGAAGTCTGACCAGCCTTCTTGCAGGGGTAGGACTGTTAACATGTTCATCACTTCCAGAAATATTTTCCTTAGAAGTATCTTTTGCAACAATTGCCTTCTTTTTCTTTGAACTTTCATCTTTGCTTTGCTTGGAGGCCTTGGAGAACACTTTCTCCCACCTCTCAAAGATCTTGATATCAATTTTCTTTAGATAATGAATTGGAGTTCCCAAGGACTTGTCCAACTTCTCCTCTAAGTTGTGCAGTAGATACAAAGACAAAATTCTTCCAAAGTTTGGAGCCTTCAAACTTTCCTTAAGTTTATCAAATAGAACTTGTGACCAGTCAATCTTTTTACTCAGAATTACTCTTGTCATAATCTCAAACATGCTTCTGGATATCCTGTCATGAGAACCAGGTTTGCATAGGAAAGCTTTTCCAATAATGTCAGCAAGCAATTTTCCTTTAGGATTCATCTTGGCTCTTAATATTGATCCATATATTTTATCTGAGTAACTACACCATTTTAAAGCTTCAGAATAATCAACATCACTAATCTCCTCTTCTTCCTCTCCTTCTTCAATTCTTTGTAAGTGTAAAGCTCTAGAGAGACTTTTGGTTGTAACCCTAATAAAGGCATCTATGACAGTCGATTTGATAGCATTCCCTGATAGCATTCCCAGATGAATTTACTTTAACTGTGGAGAAGAATTCAAGAACTTCCCTTGTCATAATCATTGTTGGTTCTGATAGAACATATTCTATGTCGGCTTTTGATAGTAGATTGATCACTGAGACAATGTTTTCCTCAGCGCCTGCAAATCTATCTTTAACAAGTTCACTGTTGACATTAAACTTCTCTGTAGTCTTCTTAGGCGTCATTGAAACTGAGAGTTGTTTGTACTGAAAGCTGTGTCGTTTTGAATATTGAGCACGACGAGCTTGTCGACTAGATGGATTAGGGCAAATGATAGCATAATCTAGTTTAAGGCATTTGACCTATTCATATATTCTATTTTAGAATGTCAATAGACGCGTACCTGCTGGCGCAAATTGTGGCTCTTGATCACAGATCCTACGGCTCGGATTAAAAGATCCAATATAAATAGTTATCTAAGAGTCGAAAGTCTGTCTAGATGATAGAATTTTTATGTCTCCTAGACCTCTCGCCGATACAGTCTATATGTCGCCTGGACATCTCGCCGATAAGACCTTGTTCAGACAAAACTTCTAGTCGACACAGACAGTACTTGGAGAGAATTTCTGCAATTCACTAAGTAATTTCTGCATAGAATTTGTTAGTAACACTTGAATGTTATTAATATCTATAAGTTATGCACATTAAGCTTTAAGAACAAATTTATTTAAAAAGAAATGATTATGAAAATTATTCTAAATTTAACATGCCTAGTTCAAATTTGAAATAATTAAACTTAGCTTCATCAAGAGGTTTGGTGAAGATATTTGTCACTTGTTTGTCAATAGGTATACTCAAGGCAAATATCTTCCTTTTCCACATGCTCTCTAATGAAGTTATATCTGATCTCAATATGTTTAGTCTTGTTGTGTAATACAGGATTTTTGGCAAATGAGATTGCACTGGAGGAATCACAGTACATGGATGTCTTGTTGATCTTCATGTTTTAATCTTCCAGCTGATGGTGTATCCACATCAACTGAGCACAGCAACTTTCAGGTGAGATATATTCTGATTTTGCAGTGGAAATGGCTACACTAGTTTGTTTTTTGCTGCTCCATGAGATCAGCCTTTTGCCTAAAATTGGCAAGTGTCAGAGGTACTCTTCCTATCTTCCTTGCAACCAGCAAAGTCTGCATCTGAGTAGCATATTAGTTCAAATTCATTACTCCTAGGGCACCATAAGCCAAGATTTGGTGTACCCTTAAGGTATCTCAGAATCCTCTTTGCAGAAGTGTAGTGAGATTCCTTAGTGTTCACATGATATCTGGCACATACACATATGGAGAACATTATGTCTGGTCTACTAGCAGTAAGGTAGATCAGAGATCCAATGATGCTTATGTACAAGGTTTCATCAAAAGATTTCTGTTTCTCATCCTTGTCTAGAGATACATTTGATCTCATTGGAGTCCTCATTGAAGTTGCACTCTCCATTCTAAATTTCTTGATCAACTCCTTAATGAACTTAGTCTAAGAGATGAAAATTTCATTCTCATATTGTTTCACTTGGAGGCCTAAGAAGTATTTCACCTCTCTCATACTGCTCAATTCAAACTTCTCTTACATCAAATTGGTAAACTTTTTGCAAAGGTTGTCATCAGTGGATCCAAAGATAATGTCATCTACAATGATATGGACTATTAGTATCTTGCTTTTAATTTCTCTTAGGAATAATGTTTTATCTATCTTTCCCCTAGAAAACTTGTTTTCAATGAGAAAGCTAGATAGGGTTTATACCAAGCTCTAGGAGTTTGTTTCAACCCATATACAGCTTTCTTAAGAAAATAGACATGATCAGGAAAAGTTGGAATAACAAAATCTGGGGGTTGTTCTACATATACTCCCTCTTTGAGATCTCCATTGAGAAATGCAGACTTCACATCTATCTGATAGACCTTGAAGCCTTTGTGAGCTGCATATGCTAGAAACAGACATATAGCCTCTAATTTAGCCATTGGTGCAAAGGTCTGAACAAAGTCAATCCCCTCTTTTTGTCTGGAGCCCATTGCAACCAGTCTTGCCTTATTTTTGATAATCACACCATTCTCATCCATTTTGTTCTTATAGACTCATTTGGTTCCAATTACATTCTGATCTTGAGGGTATAGGAATTAGGAACTAGCTTCCATACTTTGCATCTCTAAAATTGGTTCAGTTCTTCTTAAGGGATCTGAATTGGCTTCATCAAACTTCTTAGGCTCAACATGTGATAAGAAGTTTAGATACAAGGCTTTATTGTGGGCATAACTCATGGTCTTCACCCCTTGATTGGTATCACCAATGATTTGATCTTGTGGATGATATCTCTGATGTCTTAGAGCTGAAGGGAGTCTTCTTACAGTTTTTATTGCATCATCTTCAGCAGGTTGGTTTACTTCAACAGTATCTGGTGTGCCTTCTTGACCTTGACCTTCTTCTTCAATGACAACATCGGGTGAGGTTGTATCATTTGCTTCTGCATTCTCACCAATGATCAACTAGGAAGCACATGTACGGGTACGAGTACCGGGTGCGCTACGTATACGGTACGGCGGTACGACAAAATTTAAAAAATAAGGATACAGGTCCGGCGGGATACGTTGTGTTAAATATAATTAATATATATGTATAATTTCACAAATGTACTTAAAAGTTCTCAAAAAAATAAAACATAAAACATAATTCCATAAATCATCAATTGAAGTACAAATTCATAGTTAATGCAATATAATATGAAGTTCTCAAACAAAAAATATTTATAATCATTTCAAATTTAAGGATGTCTATCAGTCATTTTCTTCCTCTTCTTCCTCATTATTGGAGATTAACGCATCTCCAACTTCTGGTTCGTTTAGAGACAAGTTAGCAAAATATTAAACATAGATAAATTCATGTTGAACAAGTAGAAACATTACCAATTTGAAACATCTAATCCTTAAATATATAGTAAAAAAATAAAATAATAAAATTTAAATCAAATTCTTTATAGTTTAAACGAAGTACATTTTGTTACTATAATAAATAAGCATAGCTAGTTGCATTTCTAGGTCAATTTTTCTTTTCTAAAAAACACGCAGAAATCTTTTGTTTATTTCAGAAAAACATACTCTTATTACAATATGCATAATAATCTACCAAGTTCAAGTGTATTTACAGACTAGAATAACAGGTGTATCCGCGAGTATCGGGTACGTACCGGTATCGGATACGTATCCGGTACGGGTACGTGGCCCTCAAGGAAGTATCGGTGCTTCATAGATGATCAATTCCTTTAACTTTAAACTTGTTCCTGCAATACTAGAAGAACTAGACAAGCTTTCATGTATCATGCTTGTCTCATCAAATACAACATTGATTGACTCCTCCACCGTGGTGCAACCTGTATCGCGTCCTTTTTATTATTTTCTTGCACTTGTCATTTATTTTGTAGCGCATGCCTTCGCGCATTTTTTTGAATTATTATGTAGCGTCGAGTTATATCGCGCATGTATTAGCGCTTGGAAGTGTTTTGTGTCGCGCATGTTGTTCGCGCATCTTTTTGTTTGGCTCGTTGGTGTGACCGGCCAACGGGACCCTAAATGCATAGTTCCAATATTTTAGGAGATAGATTAGCTTAGAGCAAGCTGTTAAATAATTAATTATTTGGTTAAAATGTCCCAATTGCCTATAGCCGGCCCCGCCCAAAATTTCACCTTACTTCCATTTTAGAAAATCTGCCTTGTTTTAAAAAGGGCTGCTAATAGCCATTTTTGCCCTAAACCTAGCTTTAAAACCTTCCCCATTCCTCCTGTGAGAGGGGGCTGGAGATGAATTGACGAAACTTTGTTTTCATCGGCTCATCGCTCCCAGCGCCTGTCTCCCTCGACGGAACTCCCGAACCCCTGTCTTCATCGCCGCCTGTCTCCCTCGACGGAACTCCCCGCGCCACCGCCCCTCCACGTAATCATCTCCTTCGACGAAGTTACTTCCCGAGCTTGTCTCCCTGTTCGACGACGATACTGGCAGTTCCCACGCATTCCAGTTGTCTTCCACATCGACGAAGCTTCGTCTCCGGCAGATCCAGCTCGGGCCTCTTGTTGACGCCATCAGCTCCAGACCGTCGACCTCCTTGCATCCTCTTGCAAGATCGAGATCCAGTTCACCTCCCTGCGCCCCTCCTGCCAGCCTGAGATCCGATCTTCCACATTTCTGCAGGGCACTTGTTCGCCTCGGCTACTCTTCCTCGTGGTATACCTCTTCATCCCTCTCCCTCAAACCTTAGTTAATTTTCATGCCCATTTCAGTTTAACGAATAGTTAATTATTATGAGCTTGCCCTTAATTAATTGTCTCATGTTTTATCGTTATTTCCAAACACGTGTGTACCACCAATTAATTTCTACGCCTGTGGAATTGTGATTCATAACGTTTATATGTTCGTGAGGTAGCGTCTTACGTTCGTTGTGACGCCTAGGTCGGTTTAGTCATCAAAATAGCCCGCAAAATTCTATCGCGCCACATTTATTTTAAAAGATCTCATCTTATTATCTTTTAAAACTACAACCCTAGTTTTAGTTTACATCAGTTTGGTGTGGCTGCTGGGATATCTCACTCCTATTGTGGGATAGCCGGGCGCCGTTCGTTTCCAAAATATTTTAGTTAGTATTTTACGTTTAAAAGAAAAAAAAATATGGAGGGTCGCTTAGATCGAATAGGAGCCACCTTAGGCGACTTAGACATTCGAATGCGTGAACTGACAAAGTCGGTCGACACAGTCGCTGCAGATTACACGCAGAGTCTGATTGGTCTGTGCGATGATGTACACCACCTCGAAACGAGAATGCGCAAACGACATGTTCTTCCTAGTTATCTCCCAACTACGTATCAACTAGTGGCACCCGGGCTTCAGAATCTTCATAGTCATCTTTCTAGGTTCGATGTTTCTCCCACGAGCACTTTGCTTCCACTTGCCCCCACTGACTCACATCCTTTAGTCGTCGAGTAGTTTCCTGAGGCCCCGCTCCAGGGAGAGGGACTTACTTGTGATGTGACACTCACCTCGGATGACACATCGTCACTCCCTCTTCTCCCAGAGGAGTTGGTTAGTGATGAGGCCCTCATCTTGGGGTACATAGGCTCGTTCGTCGTATGTCCTGATTTTCTTAGCCCACTGCCGCCACAAACCGTCAAGGCCACAGACATTGAGCTTGGTGGCCACCCGTTAGTGACACTCGAATCACCCTATATTGATTTTATTTTTGGTGAGCACGTCTTTTATTCACGTCACTTTTCTTTGGTTTTAAGCGAGCATGTTGAGCCCCCACATCACTACCATCTGAGTTCTGACACGCCTAGGATTAGTAATCTTGAGGGAGTCGATACGATTCTTAGATTTTTTTACTCCTCATAGGGACACCCGCTTCAAAGGATTTTTATGGAAAATTTTGCAAGATAAATTTGGGATCTATTTAAAATTTTGTGACTCGAGTGGGACCTTGAGGGGTGAAATCATGACGATAGACAATCCTAGTTTAGCGGACATTCGTAGGTGCCTATCGAGCGAGTGTATGTCGCGTTATGAGTTACTGATTCCACAGGTTGATCACGCTTGCTTCCTGCTTTACTTTCTACCTTGCTCTTGTCTCCTGTTTTCCCCCCTGCCTTATGTTTTCCCCACACACTGCCCCTGTCATCCCCTGAAAGCTCTAATAATTACTGTTTATTTAAATGTTTGGCATGAAATTTTGACTAATGGATTGCGGGTTTTTGGGGATGAGAGGTTACTTCAAGGTTTCGGGTCGCAGCAGCGACATCTGCGGGACAGTCATGCAGCGTGTTCTCCGATCGACATTTGGACTTTCTACTTGCATGTTACATCGAGTCTCGTCGGGGACGAGCTCTTTTCAACCCCGGGAGAATTGGTGCACCCGTATCGCGTCCTTTTTATTATTTTCTTGCACTTGTCATTTATTTTGTAGCGCATGCCTTCGCGCATTTTTTTTGAATTACTATGTAGCGTCGAGTTGTATCGCGCATGTTATTAGCGCTTGGAAGTGTTTTGTGTCGCGCATGTTGTTCGCGCATCTTTTTGTTTGGCTCGTTGGTGTGACCGGCCAACGGGACCCTAAATGCATAGGTCCGGTATTTTAGGAGATAGATTAGCTTAGGGCAAGTTGTTAAATAATTAATTATTTGGTTAAAATGTCCCAATTCCCTATAGCCGGCCCCGCCCAAAATTTCACCTTACTTCCATTTTAGAAAATCTGCCTTGTTTTTAAAAGGGCTGCTAATAGCCATTTTTGCCCTAAACCTAGCTTTAAGACCTTCCCCATTCCTCCTGTGAGAGGGGGCTGGAGATGAATTGACGAAACTTTGTTTCGATCAGCTAATCGCTCCCAGCGCCTGTCTCCCTCGACGGAACTCCCAAACCCCTGTCTTCCTCGCCGCTTGTCTCCCTCGACGAAACTCCCCGCGCCACCGCCCCTCCACGTAATCATCTCCTTCGTCGAAGTTACTTCCCGAGCTTGTCTCCCTGTTCGACGACGATACCGGCAGTTCCCACGCATTCCAGTTGTCTTCCCCATCGACGAAGCTTCGTCTCCGGCAGATCCAACCCGGCCCTCTTGTTGACGCCATCAGCTCCAGACCGTCGAACTCCTTGCATCCTCTTGCAAGATCGAGATCCAGTTCACCTCCCTGCGCCCCTCCTGCCAGCCCGAGATCCGATCTTCCACATTTCTGCAGGGGACTTGTTCGCCTCGGCTACTCTTCCTCGTGGTATACCTCTTCATCCCTCTCCCTCAAACCCTAGTTAATTTTCATGCCCATTTCAGTTTAAAGAATAGTTAATTATTATGAGCTTGCCCTTAATTAATTGTGTCTCCTGTTTTATCGTTATTTCCAAACACGTGTGTACCACCAATTAATTTCTACATCTGTAGAATTGTGATTCATAACGTTTATATGTTCGTGAGGTAGCGTCTTACGTTCGTTGTGACGCCTAGGTCGTTTTAGTCATCAAAATAGCCCGCAAAATTCTATCGCGCCGCATTTATTTTAAAAGATCTCATCTTATTATCTTTCAAAACTACAACCCTAGTTTTAGTTTACATCACACCGCCTGAGTTTTCTTATGGTAAACTCTATAAGCCTTAGCCTACAAATATTCCTTCA
The DNA here is from genome assembly GCA_033032865.1 of Dactylorhiza incarnata. Taxonomy (NCBI): domain Eukaryota; kingdom Viridiplantae; phylum Streptophyta; class Magnoliopsida; order Asparagales; family Orchidaceae; genus Dactylorhiza; species Dactylorhiza incarnata. The sequence goes on from JAWHQI010000028.1 coordinate 15,865,499, forward strand.
AAGCACTCTTCAGCAAACTTAGTTAGGTAAGACTTCTCATTGTTTAATACATAGCATTTGCTTCCAAAGATTCTAAAGTAGGACAGTAATGGTTTCTGTCTTTCATTAGTTCATAGGGGATCTTTTTGTGACCTTTGTTGATTAAGGCTCTATTCTGCACATGACAGACTATGTTAACTGCTTCAGTCCAGAAATATTCTGGTAATGAAGAGTCACTCAGCATAGTTCTACTAGCCTCTATGAGTGTTCTATCTTTTCTCTCAGCCACACCATTTTGCTGTGGAGTTCTAAGAGAGGAGAAATCATGAAAGATACCTTGTCCTTTGCAGAAATTTGTCAAAGCTCCAGACTGAAATTTTGTGTCATAGTCACTTCTGATTTTGGCCACAGAACAATTCATTTCATTCTGGATTGCTTGGCAAAAGACACAAAGGTGTCCAGAGTATCTGACTTTCTTTTTAGAAAGAACACTCATGCAAACCTAGAATAATCATCAACTATCACAAAGGTATAAAATTTTCCTCCTAAACTATGAACTGACATAGGACCAAATAAATTCATATGCAATAAATATAGGCATCTAGTAGAATCTTTACAAGTAATGCTCTTAAAGGAAGCCCTTGTCTGCATGCCCATTTGGCATGCATAGCATGAGCCATCTTTAATGCATTTCAATTTGGGTCCATCCTTTACTAGATTTTCTGAAAGTAACTTATTTATAGTCTTGAAGTTCATGTGAGCTAGTCTCTTGTGCCATTGTACACAAAGAGAATTTTCGTCATTTGCAACAAGACAAATTGGTGATGAAGAATCTAAACATAAGAAATTTAAAAAATGTATATTTCCACTCCTAATGTCTGCAATACAGCTTCAGAATCAATAGATTTCTTGATTAAACACTTATCATTGTGGAACTCAATGACATAGTCTAAGTCACATAGTTAGCTTATGCATATAAGGTTGTGTTGAAATTCTTCCACACAAGCTACTTTTGTCAATGAGACTATGACATTGGTAATCATATCATAGTCTTTAGTGATGCCTCTGTCAGATCCACCAAAGATCACTTTGGGTTTAACTTCCACAGAGGTAAAGTTCTTGAGTAGGCTTCTTGTTTCAGTCATGTGCCTGGAACAACCACTGTCCAAATACCAAATAGAATTTTTGGTGGTCTTTGGGCATACGTGCAAAAATGAACTACTTCACCTTAGGAACCCAAGTAGACATGGGTCTTTGGTTCTTGTTAGCTTGAATAACAGAGTGTATCTTAATAAAATACTATTTGCTATCTTGATATTATTAACTCTTGGTACTGTTGGATTGAACCAACAGTCCTTAGCAAAATGGCATATCTTGCCATAGCACCAGCAATCAAATTTCTTGTGTCTCCTCTTCTGGTTCACCTTATGAATGGAGTGAGGATACTGGTGACCAGAAGGGCAGACTTCAGAAATCTTAGCATTTTTGTTGTAAGCCTTGCGGCTGTGTGCATGGTTAAAGTGGGGCAGCACAGTCACATATGACTTTTCTTGGCAATAGGCTTTTGAGTTATATCCTTTTCTTTGCCTTTTCTTGATGGTGGAGTTGGGTCAATCACAAATGATCCATGACTTTATGTGGATTCTTCATGGGGTGCTTTAAGTGCAATTAACCCAATGTATGCTTTATTTCTAGAATTGTGTGGCCGTTTAGATCCACTTGTTGAGCATCCATTGGATAGATATCCATATGAAAAGTTTAGATCATAAGTATTGTTTGGCAATATAACCTTCTTAAATACAGTTTGATCTTGGGGAGATTTGTCCTTCATTTTCTTTAGAATATCCTACAGCTCCTCTATAAGGTGCAGAAAATATGTCTATTATTGGCAAGACAGTTTGTGGCTTAGAGAACTTAGCCAGCAACTTTCTTTCAATAAGAAGCTTCTCCTCAAAATCTTTAATGATTTTCTCTTTCTGATTTAGTGCCTTAATTTGAGCTTCAGTCTTCCTTTGAAGCACTATAAGATCAAAGTTCAACTGAGTTATTTTTGTAGTTTTCTCAGAGAACTCTGATTCAAAGGGCTTGAGAATCTTAATTTATAGGGCCTGAGACTTAACCAATTTTTTACTTCTTTTTAAAGCCTCTAGAAGAGCTTCAAATCGATCCACTAAATCAGATTCATCTTCACTTTCAGAGGATGAACTTGCTTCAGATTCAGATCCTGAAATAGATAAAGGTGCTCTAATGCATACCTGAGCAGGATCTGATTCATCCCGACTTTCATCTTCTAACATTGCCATAAGCCCAAGGTGGGCTTCTTCTTCTGACTCAGATGAGCTGAAGTCACTGTCGCTAAGAGTCTTGGTCTTCTTAGATAAGAAGCTATTTTCCTTCTTCTTACCCTTGTGTGACATTTTCTCTTCAGATCTTCTATTTTCTTTTCTTTTATCAGGGCATTCAGCTATAACATGACCTGTCTTTTTGCAACAATAGCAAATGATGTCAATGGAAAAGTATTTGGTCTGATTAGAACCATATCTGTCATCTTTGGACTTGTATCTTGGCTTGTCATTGTTATAGTCATGCTTTCTTGAATTGGAGGAAGGCATATTCTTCCCTTGTCTACTTTTTGACAGCAGTTGCCTGAAGTGCTTGGAGAATAAAGATAATTCTCCATCAGTAAGCTCAGAGCCTGAAGTGCTGGCATCAGACTAATCATGTTCAGCACATCTGTTTTGAGAAATTGGAGAGTTCTCCCTACTTCTTGAGCTTTCAGCCTTGAAAGCCACAAATTTATCCTTGGAATAAGATCAATTATTTTCTTCTTCAGCTTTCATAGCTGCAACTCATGGGACAGCAGCTTCCCAAACAGATTCTGGGGTTGCATGTTGGTCAAGTTCCCCATCTCCCTAATGACACAAATTTTGATCTCATTCTTTGTTAAGGGATCTCAAGAACTTGTCATTATGATCATAATTTGAGAACTCTCTTCCATAGGTTTTCAGACCATTCACTATTTTGAAGAACTTCTCATAACATTCAGATATTGAGTCCTTCTCTTGTCTGAAGGTCTCATATTCTTGATTTAGAAAAAAAAAATTCTATCATCTCTTGCTTCTTTTGTTCCTTCCATAAACACAATAAGAGAGTCTCACATTTCCTTTGTTGTTTTGCAATGAATCAAGTTTTGGAAAGTAGAATCATCTATGACACCGACTAAGATGTTCTTGGCCCTTTTATCCATAGTCACCAGAGTGATCTCATCCTTTATCATGTCTGAATATTTCTTGGGGACCACCTTGGTAGGATCAATTGTTGAAGAAGTAGTAGGGACAAATGGACTTTCTTCAACAGCTATGAAAATCCTTGGATCAGAAGCTTCCATGAATAGCCTAACTCTTTCTTTCCAGATGGGAAAATTTTCTTTTGTGCATATAAGCAACTTCATGGAACTGAGCTCTTTATAGTTTTCTTCAGCAGTCATGGTGGCTAGACTGAAAATCCCTTAGGTAGATATTGTTCAAGCTGTTAAGCTTTTTAAAGAACCTATCTCTGATATCAATTGAAAGTTTAAGGATATCTAAATACACATAGGGGGTGAATAGGTGTTTGTCACTTTTCCTCTTTAGCATCAGATTTAAAAATAAAGCATAAACACAAGCAACCACAAAGCACAAGGACATAAGGATTTATAGTGGTTCACCAGTATGGGTACTCCACTATCCCCCTCCACCTATCTAGCAGTGTGTTAGCCTAGAAAAACTCCACCAAAACTCAGATCAACAGATCTTACAACTCAGAGAAAAATCTCCTACCTCAGGAACACAATCTTGTTCCCTACCTCAGATCCCCTAGCTCAGGATCCTACCTCAGATTCTATACAAGAATCCTACCTCCGATTCTATACAAGAATCCCTACCTCAGGTTCACCGCAGAACATTACCTCGGGCTCACAAAGAACCCTACAGCAGTAGTTTTACAAATGTTGTTTACAAGTATTTCTAGACTAAAAAAGATTGATCTTCAAAGCAGTTGAGTCTTCTTGAAGCTTAGATAAGAATAGCTTCCTCTTGATCAGCAGTCAGATCTGAAAATAATCTTCTTGAATCTGAGAGAAGAATCTTTAACCTTGAAGAATAAAACTTGATCTGCTGCTTCCAATCAGAGAACTTCCTCTCTTGAAAATAATCTTCTTGAATCTTGAGCAAACTTGGAGCAGATGAATGTATTACTTGGAATAGTGCTCCTTCTTGAAAGAGTTCTCTGGACTTAGAGTAGTTGTAGGCCGCACGAGAAAAATTCTGAATGAATAGTGCGATTAGGGTTTGTTGTGCAAGACTCATCAATATATATATGATTGAGAATTATAACGGTCTGATTCAAAATATTTAATGTCAGATATTTGATTCCTTAAACGTCTCATGTGATTGGTGCAATCAGCGGCGCCAGAAATTTGAATTTATGAAATTCTGAACTGTCTCGATGACATGGGACTCGTCACGACGACATTTGAAACCTGTTGGAACACGGTTTTTCACATCCCTTTGGTTTGAGAATAACAAATCCTACTTGTATTTGATCTAGTTTGTCATTGTATTTTTTAGCATGCAGGTTTGAACAAAAATGACACTAGGATGTTGTAGTGTTGGTCTGGACTTGCTCACAAGCTAAAAAGAAGAATGTGGTGGCGCTAGGACTAAACGCCGGCGTTGATTTTCGTTCCCACCAAGACGAAAATGACATGGAGGGAAGCTGCCGTGATTGTAGGAGCATTTTGGGAATGATTTGACTTAACGTCAGACGTTAGCCTCAACGCTAGCGTTAAGGTTGCCTAAAATGAATGTTTCCAAAGATGCAGAATCTCCTTCCTATTTTGAAGATCCTAGCCATCAAATTATTTTTATATAGAGTCAACGTCTGGCGTTAGCCTTAACGCTGGCGTTAGCTTCCTGCCCTATAAATAGGTGGTTTTCGTTCTTTTCAATGGATCTCTGTTGAGCCTTATTCCAGCACTGAAAAATCCTTGAGGGTCGAAATTTTCAGACCACATCTCCCGTTTCAATTTGAAGAGAAGAATTCAAAGGAGGTTTGGATCAACGCTAATTCAACGCGAAGAAACGCTCGCTTCGACTTCAACGATATTCAACGATTCTTCGTCATCCCCTTCAGAGTTCTTATAGGGAGTTTTACTTTTATATTGTTGTAACTTTATCTTTTGTGATTGTTTAGTGAATTCGCCGCAGTTGTTGACGACTAGGTCCGTGTGCGGCTTAGGGGGAATTCATCACGGTTGTTGGCGACTAGGTCTAGGAATTAGATCTAGGGGTGCTCGAGGCCTTTCTGGGGATAGAACGGCTAGAGCGGCTTGAGGCCAGATCTGGGAATAGATCGGCTAAAGCCAACCGGTTCTTAATGAGAAGAGTCGGTATAGAAAACCAAAGAGTCTTTTATATTCGCCTTTGATTTCTAGAGTCATAGAAATCCATTTTTGTAATTAATTTTATAAATGATAAATCATGTCTTTTCTTATTTAATAAAATTGATTTCTTACTCTTTGCTTTTGATTTAACTCTTTCATATAAAATATTAAAAGATTGTCTTAAAATCATAAAATTTTCAAAAACCCTTATTCACCCCCCCCCCCCCCCCTCTAAGGGCACCTAAAGATCCAACAAAACCTTTTAGCCAATATGAACTCCTTCAAGTCGATAATAGAACTTTTACACGATAATTCTTATCGAGTCGATATAAGACCTATCAAATCGACACATCCATCAAGTCGATATGACTTAGAATAAATGATCTGAGCTTGGTCTAACACATGGGGGTCATATCTAGTCGATATGCTTCTTGAAACGTTGACTAGCCTTCTCGACGACATTTCTACTTTGTCTGTGAAATGTCTCGACAACATTTGACTTAACCTTATCTGGTCGACATGCTGACTTTTCCTTATAGTCTTCTAGCTAATTTCTTTAAGATTTTATGATAATCAAGCCGATATCTGAAGCATTAACAATATGTTAAGTATCATCTATAAGAGAGGCTCATAAATGCTCTAAGTCTTCTAGCAAATCCAAGTGTTATTATAGATGAATTACATAGGTAAGTGACAGACCTAAAAACACATCAACACAGATAATCATCAAATACAATGTGTGTTTATCTTTGACTTGAGGACTTCTTCAAATCAGGAAGCAATGTTCCCAACAGGAACATTGTGGCAATGTTCCCAACAGGAACTACATGGTCGTAGTCGTCCAATTGACGCGTACATCGTCTAGCGTGCGGAGCCAAGCCACCCTAAAATGGTGTCGATACCGCTGAGACCTAATGCGTAGAAGTCCGCGGTCACGGAACAGGACCCCACAGAGAGAGTCACGGCAATGCAACGTGAAGGGTTTCAAAGCACAGATGCTTTTCTGCGTTTGGACTTAAACGTCAGTTATTCTTCCCGAAATCTGATTTCGACGCATCAGAAATACAGGAAACCCTCGATAGAATCCATGCGAAACACACTAAATCAGGAAAGAAGATTATACCAGCGTCGAAATCAGATTTCGAGAAGAATAACTGACGTTTAAGTCCAAACGCAGAAAAGCATATGTGTCTCTATCGGTATCCACACGAACGTCGGAAACACCACGTAGTCCATCCGACGAACTCGGGTTGAAGACGATCGTTTTTTCTCCCCTACGAAATGATAGTTCCGATCTTGGAGATGTGTTTTAGGTGGTTTTACGGGATGAAGAACTCTGAACCAAGCATATTATCTGTTAGACAATAGAAAGAAACAAATGTTTCTTGTACTCTAAAATACACTTTTGAAAACAGTAACACACAATTTATATTAAAAATAAAGTCTGCTTTTGCACGGCCCTAAACGGGACTTTATATAAAATGGCAAATATGGGAACTGCTTCCCTTTACATAGAAAGTCGCAACTCTTTTGAAAAGATGCCTTTCTCCTTGCAGGTGCGGCGTTCCTTCTTCTCGCTTAGAACTTGCTTCTCCTTCATGCTATCTTGCTTCATCGCTTCATTCTGAGCCGTCCCTTGGCCTTTCTGTACCAACAAGCTGCCAGTTGTTGTCATGTCTCTTGAGCTTATATCTGTCGGTTGTATTTTAACACACCGCTTAAGCTCGAGAGATCTTCAATTCCTATTTTCATCCTCAAGTATTCAAAACGAGGTTTTGCCAAGGGTTTGGTAAACAGATCTGCGAGTTGTTGTTCGGAAGATAAGTACCGCAACTTGATTTCTCGTTTCTCTATATTTTCCTTGATATGATGGTACATGATCTCTATATGTTTGTTGCAACTGTGGAAGACGGGATTCTTTGCTAAAGCTATCGTTGATGAGCTATCAGAGAAAATGAGTCTCTTCTCATTTTTTTTTAAAACATTTCTTCGACGAGCCTTCGAAGCCAAATGGCTTCACTGGTTGCTTTACTCAGCGCCATATACTCTGCTTCAGCAGAACTGAGGGCAACCGATTACTGTTTTCGGGAAGACCAGCTTATCGCGTTCTGCCCTGGGAAGAAAATATAGCCACTGATACTTCTTCTGTCTTCTACACTTCTTCCCCAATCTGAATCAGTATAGCCAATAAGTTGGCTTTGGTAATGTCTTCGATAGATGAGACCATAATATTTGGTCCCCTGAACATATCTCGGTATTCGTTTAGCTGCTTCATAATGAACTTTGGTTGGATTATTCATAAACCTAGAGATAGAATTCACTGCAAACTCTATATCTGGCCTTGTATTTGTTAGGTATATTAATGATCCAACCAAACTTCGAAATAATGTTGCATCTGCCATTTGTTCATTTTCACTTACAGGAGTTAATATGTCACTAGGAGACATAGGTAATGTTACAGAGTTACATTCATCCATCTTAAACTTTTTCAGCAAATCTCTTGAATATTTTTCCTGAGTGAGCATAATACCATTTGGTCTTTGAATAATCTGAAGCCCCAAGAAGAAACAGAGCTGCCCTAGATCAGCCATTTCATATTTGCACTCCATATCCTTCTTAAATTATTCAATAAGACTCATGTTATTTCTTGCTTTTGTGAAAGTGTGTAGAAAAGAAATACTTATCAATATTTGCATTCCATGCCCTTGGTGCTTGCTTTAAACCATAAAGGGCTTTGATTAGTTTATAAACTTTATGTTCTTCTCCTGCAATCTCATATCCTTTTGGTTGTTCTACATATATGTTGGTACGAACCCGGCGGTGGAGGAGGGGGGTCGGACGGTTACGGGGAGAGAGGGGGAGAGAGAGGATGGGGAAGAGGGAGAGAGGGGGAGGATTAGGGTTAGGGAAAAAAGGAGGGAAAACACACATTCATCCAAGATGTGCAAAAACGAGTACAAGCGCTGCCCTTTATAGTAGTGGGGTGCAAATAGTAGCGCGAATAAACTGCCCCAAAATAAAAGCCGAAATAAAACATAAATGCTGAAAATAAATGATACGATAACGGCTAGGCCGCAATCTGCTCCGCGGGCTCAGTGGGGCCATTCGGTATACGCGCCCGGCGCGTGTAAACTCGCCATGGAGGCTCGGCGTCGTGCAGCTCCGTAACAATGCCACCGTCTGGGAAATGTGCCTTGTCCTCAAGACAGTAGTCGACGAACTGGCGGCGGAAGTCATCCCGGGGAAGCCACGTCGCGTCCGAGTCGGGCCGGCCGTTCCAAGCCACAAGGACCTCCTCCGATGTATGGTCTTCCGGGGTGTGGCATCTATGATCGAGGATCAAGGCAGGATAGTAGGGTGCCTCTCCTGCGAGGTCGAGGTCGGCCGGAATGTGATCCGTAGTGGTGTGCTCGCCCACCACGCGTCGTACCTGCGAGACATGGAAGATCGGATGTATGCGGCTCCCGGTTGGGAGGCGAAGGCGATAAGCGACCGCCCCTATGCGGGCGAGGATCTCGAAAGGCCCAAAGAATCGAGACGCCAATTTCGGACATGGTCGGCGGGCCACCGAAAGCTGTCGGTAGGGGTGGAGTTTGATGAAAACCTTCTCTCCCACCTCGAAGGCGAGGTCCCGGCGTTTCCTGTTGGCGAAGGAAACCATCTTCTATTGGGCCCGTCGTAGGTGGTGCTTCAAATGATCCAGAATGGTGTCCCTGTCGCGGAGAGCGGTGGCCAGATTCTCCACCTGGCATTCCCCTGGAAGGTGGCGGACAATAGACGGAGGAGGGCGGCCATAAACGGCCTCAAATGAGGTAGTATCGGCCGCCTGGTGGTAGGCGATGTTGTAAGAGTACTCGGCCCACCCGAGCCACTTGACCCAACTGCGAGGCTGCTCCCCCACGAAGCAGTGGAGGTACGTCTCCAGACACTAGTTGAGGACCTCCGATTGGTCGTCGGTGTGCGGGTGGTATGACGTGCTTATGCGAAGACAGGTTCCCTGTAAGCGGAACATTGTAGTCCAAAAGGTACTCAGGAATAGCAGGTCGCGGTCGCTCACGATCGACTGAGGAAACTCGTGGAGGCGCACGCCCCCCTGGATGAAGCTGTCGGCGACTGTGGCTGCAGTGTATAGGTGGCGGAGGGGAATGAAATGAGCATACTTCGAGAGCCGGCCCACCACGACCAGGATGCAGTTGTGTCCCTGTGATCGGGGCAGTCGTGTGATGAAATCCATGGCGACGCCGTCCCAAACGCGGTCGGGAAGCGGGAGGGGTTGAAGTAGGCCACCCCGAAACATGGCTTCGTACTCGGCCTTCTGGCAGATGAGGCAGGCGGACACGAAGGCCTTGACCTGTCGGAACATGTGAGGCCAATTAAGTTAGGCTGCTAGCCGTCGGTACGTCTGGTAAGCACCGGAGTGTCACCCCGTCGGGGAAGCATGGAACTCGGCCAACGACAAAGGAATGCTTGGGAAGGAAGGGGCGAGTACGAGGCGGCCCTTGAAGAGGAGGAGGCCGTCAACCAAGGAGTAAGGTGGGCAGGTTGTGGCGTTCGCGAGGAGTGTTATACGAATCCCGTCGAGCGTCGGGTCAGCTTCTACTTCTCGTTGGAGGGTATCCGCATCCTCCCAGACCGGGCGGGAGATGGCTGCAAGTATGGAGTTGCGAGAGAGGGCGTCGGCCGCGCGATTCGCCTTCCCTGGCCGGAACTCGATGTTGAAGTCGTAACCTAGTAGCTTGGCCACCCACACTTGCTGAGCGGGCGTAGCAATCTTCTGTTGTAGGAGGTAGCGGAGGCTGTGGTGGTCAATGCGGACCACGAACAGTCGACCCAGAAGGTATGGTCGCCAGTGCTGAACTGCGAGGACAAGGCCCATGAGCTCGTTCTCGTAAGCGGAGCGGCTGCGGATTGTGTCAGAAAAAGCGCGGCTGAAATAGGCCACGGGGCAGCCGACCTGCATAAGTACGACTCCCACATTGACGCCCGATGTGTCGCACTCCACGAGGAAGAACTGGGAGAAATCTAGCATGGCTAACATCGGGGCGCGAACCAAGGCCTGCTGCAGAACGATAAAAGCGACGGAGGCTGCCGCCGAGCACTCGAAGGGACCTTCAGCAGACTTCTTCAGGAGCTGGGTGAGGGGTCGGGCCAACGTGTCGTACCCCTGAATGAACCGGCAGTAGTACCCTGTCAGTCCAAGAACCCGTGGACGCGAAGAGATGATGGTGTCGGCCACTGGAGGACCGCCTCGATCTTGTCGCTGTCCATCGCGACCCCGCAGCGGAGATGATGTGTCTCAGATAGCACACCTCTGGAACCCCAAAGGAACACTTTGTTGGGTGGAGCTTAAGGTGGTGATGTCGTACAGTGGCCAACGTCTGGCGAACGTGCTGGAGATGCTCCTGCCAAGAAGAACTGTAGAACAATATGTCATCAAAAAAACAAGTACATGTTGACGAAGTACCGGGCAAAAAATGTCGTTCATCGTGGCCTGAAAGGTGGTTGGTGCGTTGGTCAGGCCGAAAAGAATAACCAGGAACTTGTAGTGGTCGTCATGGGTCCGGAAGGCCGTCTTGGCGACGTCGGTCGGCCGAACGCAAATCTGGTGGTATCCAGCACGGAGGTCCAGCTTGGCGAAAACGGTCGCGCCGTGGAGCTCATCCAAAAGCTCCTGAATCACCGAAATCGAGTACTTGTTTGGGACGGTGGCTTTGTTGAGCTCCGGATAGTCCACGCAGAAGCGCCAGCTGCCGTCCTTTTTCCTGACCAAGAGGACCGGGCTGGAAAAGGGGCTTGCACACGGGCGGATGAGGCCCCCCATCAGCATGTCGCGTACAAGCCTCTCGATCTCATCCTTTTGCACGTGCCCGTAGCGGTATGGTCGGACCGAGACTGCGGACACACCGGGCTGAAGAGGAATGGCATGATCGTGCGGCCGAGCCGACGGCAACCCGGATGGTGCAGTAAAGAGGTCCGCAAACTCAGATAGGAGGGTCTGAAGGGTCGGAGGTGGTGATGAAGCCGGCGGCGCGGCGGCCGAGATGGACCAGAGCCAAGCCGAAAAATCGACGTCTGAAGTCCTCTGAATCGTGTGAAAAGAGACGGGAGAGCTAAGTAGTGTGGCATCACCCTCAAGGCAGCACTCCTGACCGTTCTGGAGGAAACGCATCGTCATATTCCCTCAGTTAACTCACACGTCGCCCAGCGTGCATAGCCACGCAAAGCTCAAGATGGCTTCCATCTTGCCAAGGCCGAAGACGTAGAAGTCTGTCGTCACCGAGTAAGGGCCCACTGAAAGCGAGACGGCCGGACAACGGCCCTGGAACGAGCGGCGACGACCATCGCCAAAACTGACAGTGAAGTCTGAAGAAGGTTCCATCGGGAGGTGGAGCTGCTGGGCCAGTTGAGATGAGAGAAAATTATGGCTTGCCCCGCTATCCACCATGATGATGATGTGGCGGTCGCCCAACTTGCCTGCCAACTTCATGGTTTGGGGCCCTGAAATGCCGCCCACGGAAAAACATGGGAGCTCCAAACGGTGAAGGTCGGCGGCGGCGGCGGCCTCGGTGGTGTCCTCCGCAGTGATCTCGAGGTCCTCAAAATCCTCCAAAGTAATCTTTGGTTCGAAGTCGCCGGCGATGGCGTGGAATTCCTTGACCGCGCAAACGTGGGTAGGGGAGTAGGGCTGACGGCAGCGGAAACATAGTCCTTTGCGGAGGAGGTCGTCGAACTCGTGGTTGGAGAAGCGTTGCGGAGGGCCTGGACGGCCTGGTCGGCCGCCGGGAGGGGGCCGAGGGGCATGTGGTTCCGGAGTAGCGGGCCGCCATGGCCGGCCTCCCGGCGGAGGCCCGCCTGGAGTCGGCGGGGGTCGAGGAGACAAATCCGCCTCCACGAGGGGACCCATGTCGAGGGCCTCGAAAACCGTCCGGGGGTGATGGGTGCGGAGCCGGGACCGGATGTTGGGCTTTAGGCACTGCATGAAGAAGTCGAGATAATGATCCGGTGGTAGGCCCGGAACATGAGTGACGAGGGCCACGAACTCATCGATGCAATCATCCAATGCGTCGGTTTGGCGTACCCCGCACAGTCGTTCGATGGAGAATCCGGAATAGCAGCTGTCATAGCGGTGGATCATCTCCTGTTTGATCTTTGGCCAAGAGATAGTCGGCTTGGACTGTCGGAGCCACCGGGCCCAATGAAGGGTAGAGCCCTCGAGTCCCACGATGGCGGTAGAGACCTTGTCCTGCTCGGGAGTATGGTGGAGGTCGAAGTACTGCTCTGCCTTGGCAATCCACCCCATCGGGTCAACACCGGCGAAGGTGGGGAGGTCCAGGGCGACGGTTGGACGGCCCGGAGGGAACGAAGCCGCGGAATCTCCGTTGTGTGGGAGGGGTGCCGCGCCGAGGATGGACGCGCCGGCGGACGGGCCCGCGAATCCGTTGGCGGGGGAGGTGGCGGTGGGTTGGAGGGCATCGATCTAGGCATGAAGGGCGACAAGGGAGGCATGCATGGAGGCCACGAGGGACTCTTGGGGGTCGAGGCGACGTTGGACGGCGTCGTCGGGGCTATCGGCCCCGGAAGCGTCGGGGTGCAAGCGAGTCGTCGGAGCCATGGTTGATGGAGAGAAGGGTCGCGGCACTGGATGTCCGGGGAGGCCTGGATGCAGCGGAATCCGCAGCGCGGAAATAGCGCGGGGCGCGGTCGGACGGTCGCTGAATCCCCGACGGCGAAGGCGACGCTGAAGGAGCGCGGGATGCGGCGACGCTGAAGGCGTGCGGGATGCGGCGACACTGAAGGCACGCGGGATGCGGCGACGATGAAGGCACGCGGGATGCGGCGACGCTGAAGGCGCGCGGGATGGTGACCGCACTGAGGCGACGACGCGGTGCTGGATCGCTGAAGTCGCGCGGGTGGCAACTGTTGCGGCGCGGACGGGGCGGCCTAGCAGTGAAACGGGTTCTACGGTGGCCGTCGGCGGGCAGAAAGGGAAGATAGGACCAGTTTGGTACGAACCCGGCGGTGGAGGAGGGGGTCTACCGGTTACGGAGAGAGAGGGAGAGAGAGAGAGGAGGGGAAGAGGGGGAGAGGGGAGGATTAGGGTTAGGGAAAAGAGGAGGGAAAACACACATTCATCCAAGATGTGCAAAAACGAGTACAGCCCCTTATAGTAGTGGGGTGCGAACAGCGACGCGAATAAACCGCCCCAAAATAAAATCTGAAATAAAACATAAAGGCTGAAAATAAATTATACGATAACGGGTAGGCCGCAATCTGCTCCGCGGGCTCGGTGGGGCCGTCCGGTATACGCGCCCAGCACGTGTAACTCGTCATGGAGGCTCGGCGTTGTGCAGCTCCGTAACATATGTCCTCTTCAATTTCACCATTTAAAAAAGCTGAGTTCACATCTAGTTGGAAAATAGGGAGGCTGGACTGAGCTGCAAATGCAAGAAGGGTGCTAATGGTTTCCATTCTGGCAACAGGTGCATATGTTTCATTAAAATCAACTCCTGGAATTTGAGAGTACCCTTTGGCCACAATTCTTGCCTTATGTTTAAGAATCGAGCCATCTTCATTATCTTTTAACTTATAAATCCACTTCACACCGATTACATCTGCTTGTGGTGGCTTATTCACCAATGTCCAGGTGTTATTTTTTATTATCATTTTGATTTCTTCATCCATAGCTTGCTGCGAAGCAGGAATCTTGCAAGCTTCTTCAAAATTTGTGGGTGTTGTAATATTGAATACTAGTCCTCCACGTGTGTAAATATCTTCTATGAGTCTCAGTTTTCTAGGGGGTGATGAGGATTCTGGACTATAAGAACTTGAGGACTGCAGTGATAATTGTGACAGAGGTAGTGATAATTGTGACAGAGGTTGTTGTGGCTGATGACTTTCTGAATATTCTGGATTTGGTATTGTAGTGGTGGGAGTTTCAACCATCAGTGGTTCACTGAGTTGGAAGGAATTTTTCATCTCTACATCAGTCCTAGAATTGGAGGTTTGTCCTTAATCTGAACCCCAACTCTTTTCTTCATCAAACAGCACATCTCTTGAGATGATGAGCTTTTGTTGTTCTGGTTGGTAGAGTCTATAGGCTTTAGACTCTCCACTATACCCAACAAAAATACATTTTTCACTCTTTTTGTCTAGCTTTCCTCTAACCTCTTTTTGGATAAGAGCATAAGCAATGCAACCAAAATTTTTAAAATGGTTAACTTTTGCTTTCCGTTTATAAATGACTTTATAGGGAGTTTGCTTAATTAATACTTTGGTGGGTGATCTATTTAGGATATAAACTGATGTATGGCTACCTCAGCCCAATATTCCTTTGAAATATTTTTGCTTAGCAACATTGTTCTTACCATTTCAATGATGGTTCGATTTCTCCTCTCAACTATTCCATTCTGCTCAGGGGTTCTGCTAGCAGTAAGTTCTCTCCTGATTCCTTGTTGTGTACAGTAGGTATTGAATTCATATGAGGTAAACTCATCCCCTCTATCAGTTCTTAATGTTTTGATAGACTTCTCTAGTTGTTTTTCTGTCATGGCTTTGAAAGTTTGAAAATTTTGGAAGGTTTCAAACTTATTTTTAAGGAAGTAAATCCACATGTATCGGCTGCAGTCATCCACAAACAAAAGGTAGTACCTTTTATCACAAAAGGAGGGTATTGGAGAGGGATCCCAAAGATCTGCATGTACAAGGTCCAGTGGCTGAAAGCTTCTTCTAGATGAAACCTTGGGAAAAGGTTGTCTGTGACTCTTCCCTTCTGCACAGCTTTCACACAATTTGTTTTCCACTAATATATCTGGTAGACATTCTACCATTTGATAAGTCTTTAGTGCCTTTAAATCTTGTAGATTTAGGTGACCAAATCTTTGATGCCAAAGATTAGTTTGTATTTGTAGTTTGCTTGTGCTAGTGAGAACTACATCAGCTACTAGATATAATGAAAGGATGAATACTCTGTTACTTGTCATTTCTGCAGCTACTTCAAGGGTGCCAGCTTTATTAATAATGGTGCATGTATTTTCTGTGAAGAATATTTGATAGCCCTTTTGCAATAACTGGCCCACACTTAGCAGATTAGTTGCTAAGGAGGGGACATAGCTATCATAAATATATCTAACTTGGTTCATTGATGTCTTAACCTTGATGATTCCTATGCCTTTAATTTGTTGTATATTCCGATCTCCCAAAATGACATCAGATCTTACACTCTCATCTAAATAGATGAATAGATTTTTAATTCCAGTCATATGACTTGAGCATCCAATATCGATGTACCAAGTGGTGTGATGATGAGGGCTCTTGTCATTTATATACAACATGGCTTCTTTGTTTTCTTCTTCTGATGCTTTAGTTTCTGGTTTATCCTTAAACCAACAGTCCTTATCCATGTGTGTAGGCCTTTTACACTTTTTGCATTTAAAATAACAATCATTTGCTTCATGATTAATTCTTTTACATAAAGTGCAGGATAGGCCTGTCTTTTTATTATAGGGAGGCCCTCCATTTGCTGAGGCTCTTCCTCTCCCTCGACCCCTATTTGTAAAGTTCTGAGGTCTCTTAAAACTTGTAGATTCTGTTTTATATTTTGGTGAGTAGTTTTTGTGGGAGAGGTATTTAAATGCAAGGCATGATCCATATGAGATGACTGATATTGTAATCTATTTTCATGTGCTTGTAGTAATCCTAGCAACTCTGATATACTCAGAATAGTGAGGTCCTTTAATTCCTCAATTGCTGCCACAATATGATTAAACTGAGAGGTCAAACTTCTTAACAATTTGGGCACTACATGTTTGTCTTCTATGGTGTCACCTAATAATCTTATTTGATTTATTACGGTTGTGGCTCTGGCTATAAAATCCTGAACCTTTTCACCATCTTTCATGGTGAGAGTATCAAATGCTTTCCAGGCAGTTTGCAATTTAATAGATATTACCAGAGGAGACCCTCTGTATTCCGTTTGTAAGGATGTCCATGCCTCTCGAGCAGTTGTAGCAGCCATAATTCTTGGAAAGATTGTGCTGGTGACACCTTGTTGAATGTAAACCAGTGCAAAGCATCTTGTTTTTGATTTTCTGCTTGAGTTTTTAATTCATCTGCAGAAGGAGGTGTAGTGGATGTATTTGTGATTGTTGAAGTTCCATTTTGTACCAATTCCCATAGACCTTGCGATAGAAACAGTGTCTTCATTTGAATAGCCCAGTATTCATAAAAGTTACCATTGAATACTGGTATTGGAAGACAACATTCTGACGCCAACTTTAGAACTCATTGTTTTGATACCACTGTTAGACAATTGAAAGAAACAAATGTTTTTTGTACTCTAAAATACACTTTTGAAAACAGCAACACAATTTATATTAAAAATAAAGTCTGCTTTTACACGGCCCTAAACGGGACTTTATATAAAATGGCAAATACGGGAACTTCTTCCCTTTACATAGAAAGTCGCAATTCTTCTGAAAAGGTGCCTTTCTCTTTGCAGGTGTGGCGTTCCTTCTTCTCGCTTGGAACTTGCTTCTCCTCCACGCCATCTTGCACCATCGCTTCATTCTGAGCCGCCCCTTGGCCTTTCTGTACCGACGAGCTACCAGTTGTTGCCTGTCTCTTGAGCTTATATCTACTGGTTGTATTTTAACATTATCTTCAGGATATATTGGTCTATATATAGGCACGAACCTGTACGAACAAAACTGTCACACAGCCCGTAGGCACATGCCCGTGTGCCTGGACCGTGTGCCCCAAAAGACGTGTCGGTTCATACAGGCACGTCTCCTCGTGGGTATGGAACGATAAACCGCACATGGTCATGACACACGGGCGTGTGCCTCGGAACATGTGCCCTCAAAAGTCACACACCCAGAGACGCACCCGACCATTATCCCACCATTTTGAGGACACACAGCCTTGGCACATGGGCGTGTGCCTCGGACCGTGTGCCTCAAAATCCGTACAGCATATCATATATGGCAACCCACAACTTGGTTTCACAAACCAACATTGTCAAACACTTCCAATTTCCGCACGTTATTATGTGCGACCATTTAGGCTCGTATTACGTTGGCAGTAAGACTAAATCTTTGACTACTTCTAGATCACAAGATTCCAACACAACGGCCCTGAGTCGGTCGGCGTCGCTCATCGCCAAGGCGGACCGAAAAATCTGGGGAGGGAACCGAGTGAAGACAGATTTGTTGCACCAGACACTCGGAGATGAGGTTGTGGTTTGCGTCGATGTCCACCATGATGATGATCGGGCGATCACGAAGCATGCCCGAGAGCTTTATGGTCTGCAGGTCAGAGATCCCGCCCTCCGAGGCACAGAATAACTCCAGGCGGTGGAACGTAGCCGTGGTGGGGTCGAAGGACGTATCCTCCGCCGAAAGCTCCAGGGCCTCAAAGTCAACCAAGGTAACCTCAAGGTCGATGTCGTTGATGATGGCATGGAACTCCTTCACGAAACACTCATGGCTGGGGGAGTAGGATTGGTGGCACCGAAAACATAGGCCCTTGCTGCGAAGCTCATTTTAATCACTGTTCGAGAGGCGTTGAGGGGCCGGTGGACGGCCTAGTCAGTTTCCCCCATGTGACAGGCACGACAGACGAGTCTGCCGTGGCGGGTGGTCGCCAAGGCGGCCGAGGCTGGTGGTGGCCGACCGCAGGAGCAGGTGGCCGAGCAAAGAGGCGTCCTCCGCTAGACGCGCCATGTCCAGGGCATCGCAGACTGTCTGGGGGTGGTGCGTGCGGAGATGGGAGCGGATATGTGGCAGCAGGCCCTGCATGAAGAAGCTCAGGTAATGGTCGGGAGGCAAGCCTGGAACATGGGTGACCAAGGTGACAAACTCTTCAATATAGTCGTCAAGGCTGGCTGGCTAGCAGACGCCGCAAAGCCGCTCGATAGCGGAGCCAGAATAGTGGGTGTCATACCGCCGGATCATCTCCTGCTTGAGCTCGGGTCATGAGAGAAACTGGTTGGATTGGCAGAGCCACTGAGCCCAATGTAGCGCAGAGCCGTCGATGCCGACGTGAACGGTGGAGACTTTGTACTGTTCTGGCATGAAATTTAGGTCGAAGTATTGTTCCTCCTTGGCGATCCACCTCATCGAGTCAACGCCGGCGAAGGATGGAATGCCGAGGGAGAGAGTGGAACGGCTCGACGGGGGCTGTTGTGGAGGCTCGGGCAGTTGTCTCGGGGGTACGGCGCCGAGAAGGGAACCCCCGTCCGCGGGCGAGGCGGCTTCGGAGGCGGCGGCCGAAGCTTGGAGGGAGTCGAGTTTGGAGTGGAGGTCGAGAAGCGAGGCGTGCATGGAGGCAAGGAGTTGATCGTGGGCCTCCACGCATCGGCAAAGGGCGTCGTCGGCGCCATCCGAGGCGGCGTCGGTGTGGGAGCGTGTATTGGGAGCCATGGGGTAGCGGTGCTGGGCGAGGAGGCGGGCTGAGGCAGATCAGGACGGGGCTCGGTGGTCGACGGAGCCCTGCACGCGTGGTGCGAGAGGTGGATCGCGGCCTACGGAGGGAAGGCGGCATTGGAGTAGGAGGGGTCGGCGCCGAAAGCAGCAGAAACGGCCGTTCCAGAGCCCGCCGGAAGCAGCGGCGTGCAGCACAGGGATCCCGCGCGAGCGGGATAGGTACCGGCGCAAAAGGCCGATCCGGGGAGAAGTTCCTTGCTCGAAGAGACCGGCGGGACGCGTAAGAGATGTAGGTGGCGCGGTTCAGGTGGGAGAGGTCGGACGGTCGCGACTCGGCGCTGGGCGAGGTAGGCGGACATGACGATAAGCGAAGCGTGCGGGAACCGTAGGTGCTGGACGGGACGGGGAAAATATGTGCACCGGTGGCTATTAGGGGCTGGCGGTGAGGTAGATCAGACCCAATTGATACGATCTCGGAGAGGAATCTGGCAAGGGGAGGGTCGGCAGCTGGGAGAGAGAGAAGAGGGGAAAGAGGAAATGAGAACTAGAGAACATTCCTAAAAATCCATTCATCCAAAGATAAAACCCTAATACAAGCATACAACACCATCTATAAAAACGGGATGCGAATAACAAAATATGGTCTACAAATAATAAAAACCAAAAGAACATTGAAATAGAAAAAATCAAGTAGATCGAGAATCGACGGTCTCTTCCACGACAGGTGAGCTAGTATCAGTCGCCTTCCTATGTGTGTAGACTCGCCATGGCGTCTCGTCGGCGTGCGCGTGTCTCATCGACATGCGTGCATCTCATCGGCGTGCACGACAGTAACAATGTCTTACCAAGCCAAAGGATCTACCCCCACCACACCGTCATGACCATTGCATCACCTTACTTTAGAGTACTCCACCAATGACAGTTAGGGGATACTATCATGAGAGAGTCAGAGTCAAATTTCTTCGAGATTCATATTATTAGGAATATTGGTGTTCATCTTGTACTTCAGTTTCCAATGACGGTTAGGGGATATTGTCATGAGAGAGTCTGAGTCAAATTTCTTCGAGCTTCATATTACTAGGAATATTGGTGTTCATCTTGTACTTAATGTTGAGGATTTGACTCTAGATGTGGAGGCACCTAATTTTAGACCTTCAGCCTTCCCTTTTAGCTTCAGTTTCCATCGTCACTATAGTCTCTCCTATACCACCAACCTCCACTACAGCTCTACCTGTCACCATTGTATCCCTACCCATTATCCTTATGGTGGCTTACTTGGTGCATGGGACTGTTGGCTACTTCAGCGGCATGATTACCCTATGCGGAGACAGTCCCTACCTATAGCGACAGAGTCTTGCCTAGTGATAGAGATCGATTACGCACAGACAAAGATGTGATCGACATTTTTGATCGTCAGATGGACGATGGGAGTCCGTGATCAAGTCAAGCTCATTCTTCTACATTTTTTTCATGTACTTGTTTTTATTTTTCGGACGCATATTTTGGGAATTAGGTCAAGTCATGCGATCGGCTGATTTGGGTCATCGGATCACTTAACCTAATCACCCCTTATATTTTGCGTGCAGTCTTCAGTTACGGGATCGACGGTTTTGGGAAGAAAGAAACTCCTTCGCCCCTTCGGTCACACTAGTGCCAACTCCAGCCCCCGTGTGGTGCAATGCCGCCGGACACCCATCCTCCAAGTGTCGATTCCTGGATCCACCACCACCCAGTCACCTTTTGTTCTCCCCTTACACAGTCCAGCCGCTTCATGCGATCCTGCGCCAGCCCGCTTGCACGCAGCGCTCGCTTCTACATCCTAATATTGGTGACCTCGCCAGTACACCGTCCATCCACCGACGCCCTATTTCGAACCCGCTGCCACTGTCCCCATCCTCCCCGACCCTTCCATCCGACGGATTCCACCTTTTTGCCACCTCTCCGACCCTCTGTCAGCCCCCACCAACCCTATAAGCCCTGGCCATTCCCCTCCCCTTTTCCATTCTCCCGGGCCCCATACCACGCATGTCCAACCCTCTTTCCCTCTTCCAAAGCCTCACCAGCCCCGCACCCCCCCACACACACACACAGACAGACTCCAATCTCTTGTATGTCCTAATTCATCCCCAAACAAAGTCTACACTCCCAGATCTTCCCCACCACCATTGATATCCATTACTTGGTGAGTTTTTACTTTCAACTTCCATTTCCTCGCATTGTATGGATATCTTCTATTACTAGTAATATTTTGCTTAAATTAATTTGATTTTTACTCCTTCCAAATGCATATATTTCGTATTCGTCGCGTGCTTTGAATTTGAATGCACTCCTAATTAATTTTCAATTGTCCTTTACTTGCTTTATTCGAATGTTTGTGCTTAAATGTGATTAAATACGTGAATTTTAAAATTAATTATGTTTATTTAATTGCACGTCAAAAGTAATAGCATGATTGGATCATTTGCATGTGCATTGCATTAGAGTTTGTGGCATAAGTGATGCGGAATGGAGACGCGGACCCACAGCGGAGGACGAGTTTTGGGCTCGTTCGGGGCCAATTGGCCACTTGCCATATATAGCATCTTCGGATCGACTATCCGACTCCACGGATGCTTTCTACTCGAAGCTGAAGATGATGGTCCTGACTTTGGTAACTTGGATCCTCTGACGCACGCTAACGACCCCAACGCACCTCGACCTTGAGGACAAGGTCAATTTTTTGGGAGGGGAATGTTGATCTGAATACAACTCCCCGGGCCTACCATGCATCCCCCAAATAGTTTATGTAGCCCTAGTGGCATTATTGTTATTTTATGTATGCCCACTCTGGCCTATATAAATTAGTGGGGAGAGTTATCTCTTTTATCTTTTGGATCATTCTTGTTTAGGCCCTCATAGGAGAGATAAACTCATAGAGAGATCCTGCCCTCAAGAGTTTGGATTGAGCATGTCTCGAAAGTTATATCTTTATTTTGCGATCAATCGTACAATTTTGGGTTCAACGATAGCTACGATCTATCAGACTCCAAAATTATTGAAAATGACCTAAAGTGCATGCAAATATTAACTAGATAAGAAAATCTCAACAAATAAATGAATATCTCTGACAAGTACATATATAGGACTTGCTAAGAATCAATGATGATAGTGACTAGAACCATTGTAATGTCATGCACGATGCATCACAAAGTCGTGGACCTAAGGTAATATATCTTCAAGTCATTCAAAAAAAATTCTAACAGTAAGTTCAACACCTCAAGCAAAACTTAGCATGGAATATGAAAAACAAGGAAACACAAACCTAGATGTTTGTATAAGAATGATGATTTCATGTAATTGATAAGTAAAAAAAATAGTGCAATTAATTTTAATAGTAATGGGATCTAATCCCATAGAGAGAAAGTGGACTCCCACAAAGGATAGTAGGAGTCGCTTTAATTACAGATAAAGTAGGCAAGAATTGGATGTGTATGGCTAAGGCATAAAGATGCTTCAATAATAAGAGTGGATAGAGTTAATGTGAAAGAAAAAGAAACAAAAATAATAGTCAAATATAATATGATTATAACCAGAGTTTGTAGCACGTAGTATTGCCCTATTGCTTCCTAGGTGGAGGGATGGGGATCAAAGCATGCAAAAAAAAAACATGGCTAGAGGTAGTGCAAAAAGTCTTGGTCAAAATAAATGTAATAGCTGATGTACTAGTATTCATCTTCATATCATCATCATCAAAGAGAAATAATAATGACAATATAAATTTGTTATAAAAATTTTCATCTTACCATCACGCAATTGAGCTTGTTGCTCCATAGCTTGTAACCGTAGCTTAAGCTCTGAATTCTCAGTCGTCAGTCCTGTAGTGTCTCTCTGGAAAACAAACAATGCAATGCAGCAGTAACAGAATCAGGAATACCTCTGAATTTTACTAACTAGAAAACAGTCATTTGAAAAATTGGGCCGGCATACTTCTGAAGGCTCAAAGGAGCAGGCTTTCTCAAAATCTGTTGAAACCAGCTGACAAATAGGGAAATATATGTATAGTTTCAATGGGATTGAAGGTGTATGTTGTGGCTTAGTGATAATGATCAAGAATTAGGATGGCACCTCCGTGGAGCCTTCTATATGTTCTTTTTTTTTGTCCTAACTTTTCACCAATTCAAACATATCTTTAACTCCTCATTTTTAGAACAAGTTGCGTGACTTGAATAAATTATGCTTTCATTTTAGAGCTAGATGACTTCTAACTTGAGTCATCTGTATTCTGCAGTTAGCAGTTACTGCTCCAATAAGTAAATTTCACTTAGTTATCTCACAAAAAGAAAAGACAAATAGAGTGTTATAGTACGAGGAAATTCAAAGAGGTCAAACAAGGCTTCAAAAACAAAGAGTAATTGAGAAATTTCAATTTACGGGAACTGATGATAGATTGAATTGTAAATAGGTAATTACAGGGGAAGTGCAGGAAGATAATTGACATAGGCAATCTATCGCTATCTAAAGCAATCACAAGTAGAAATATATGGGAAGTGGAGGAACGAGTAGATGTAGGGTTTTCGTTACCGCTATCTAAAGCATTGGCAAGTAGAAGTCGGACCATTTTATGGATAAAAGAAAGTACACACAGGAAAGAGAATAACACAAAGCTTAAATGATCTTCAATGAAGCAATTTAACACTGACCTGATACAGTGTAAGCTGTGCAGATAGCGTTGTAGCTTCAGTTTGAAGAAGCTGAACTTTTCGCTCAAGTTCAGAGATATAATGTGCCTTTCTTTCTTTCGAACGAGCAGCAGATTGCCGATTAGCTAGAATCCTGCTCATACAGGTTAAATACCTTGAACTAAACAAACAATTAAATGAAACAAAAGTGCAATATTGTCAACTAAAATGCATAAATGTAACCTACTAGTCCCAACTTGAGATATAAGCATACACAAAAGTAACAAAGTGTAAAACCAGACAAATTACCAATTCCCACCACGACTACTTTGAGAAGGTAAAGTTTTAGTGGAATACATTTTTAAGATAATTTGATATTCACCCTTTGCCTCGAGAATACAGATAAGAATATTGTTATAGACAATCTAGCAAAGGAAAATGAAATCAGACACATCACAGGAAAATTGTGTAGTTCTAATATGAGCAAGGAGAAAGGCATTCAAGAAACACACAAAAATGATAATGTTAAAACTTGAGAGATGTGCTCTCACCAAGATACAATTGAGGGTCAATTCACTGGCCCAATACTAGGCCGACTCAAGGACTAAAATATGAAATGATTTTCTAATACATATGTCCCTCCCCTTATATAGAAAGACTAGGGACACATAATAGGACAAAAGAAAAGGTAAACTAATAGTTTAAAACATAAAGGAACCCCTATTAATATTCGCGGTGGATGCCACTATTCAAAGGTGAAGGCTTTGGGTTCTTATCTTATTTTATTAGAGCGTCTGCATAAGCGCATTTGATATAATTTATCCCCCTAGAAAATTGACTTTATGTTGAAGGTCAAGCAAGGAAAACTTTGCTCGACTTCATATGATAATGTCGTGCATAAGCGCTATGAGAGATTTCACATTCATTAAGGATGTTATGTTCTTGGTTAAGGCATACAATGAGTGCAAGCCCAAATGGTTAATTTTCCCTCCAGAGTTGATGCATCAAATGAATCAAAACACAAATGTATGACTAAACAAAAGTTTAAAATTGAATCTAGATCATTTGTTCATGAATTTGAAATTGGTTTTATATTATTAAGCTTACTTTATTAAAATAAAACATAGAATTCCTCTTGGATAATTGTGTCTAAAGTTTGAGTTAGTTGATATTTTTAGGAACTTAGTTTGCATTTAAATTGTGCACCTCATCCCTATAGATAAGGTTCTGATGATATTATTTTATATTACCTTAAATTCAAATTAATATTTATTCTCTCCCTCACCCACCTTACTATTCTAGTAACTCTACCCATCAATCCACTTGATATTTCTCATGCATACCCAAAGTTATCAAAGGCGCAAGGCGCACTGAGGCGCAAAGAGGTCCTGGAGCCTAGACGCAAGGCGCAGGCGCGCGCCTGAGGCACGTGAGGTGCAAAAATGAATTGGGTGCCCAATTCATTGAAAATCAGCGAATTAGGCACCCAATTCACTGAAAATCAGCTAATTTAGCATCCAATTCATTGATGCCCAATTCACTGAAAATCAGCGAATTTGGAAAATCAGCTAATTTAGCATCTAATTCATTGATTTTCAGCGAATTTGGTGCCCAATTCGCTGTTTTTTAGCGAATTGAGTGCTAAATTCACTGAAAAACAACGAATTGGATGCCCAATTCGCTGATTTTCAGTGAATTGACTGAAAATCAGCGAATTGAGCATCCAATTCGCTGATTTTTAGTGAATTTGACACTCAATTTACTGAAAATCGGTGAATTGGATGCCCAAGTGCGCCTAGGTGTGCCTCTGGTGCGTCTGAGATCATGTTTTAGCCCCCCCCCCCCGCCTCCCAAAAAAACAGGTTGAAGAAAACAGCTTAAAAAGCCCAGACGCGCCTTTGGTGCGCCTGGGAGTTGGTAAGGCGCGCGCCTGAGGCACCTCGCCCGCCTCTGCCTTGCAGAGGCGCTGGCCGGTGCGCCTGGTGCGCCCGGCGCCTCAGGCGCGCCTAGGCGCGCGCCTTGATAACACCCGATTCAAAATGTTCTTAATCTCAGTAACATGATTCTCATCGAAGAGTAAACTACAATCCTAAGGCTGTAGAGTGGAGATGGAAACAGTGCATTGGCACAGGGTAGAGTTCGTCACTGATCTAGATAGCAAGTGAGATAAAGTCTGTAGCCAGTTGCCACAACCAAGTTTTGCTATGGAAACAATTTCAACTTAAAAGAGAAGCTTCCTGACAATGGCGGATAAGTGAGAACTGGAAAATATTACATAAATTGTGGAAACGCAAAGATCGCAGGAAGTACAAAATGCAATACTAGAAAAGCCGGTAAAAGTACGACAAATTGATCGAACCTTTTCGCCCTCTTCGGATCAATGGAAGCAAGCTCAGCTAGCTGCTCGGTCGTCATGGCCTTCTTAGCTTCCAACACCTCCCCGAATACACCCTCGCCCCTCATGGCGGCGGAAGAGGACATAGAAGAACCGTCCACGGAGATGCTGTGCCGATGCTTCGGTCTCGAGATGGCGGCAGCCCCCCTACGGCATCCATTTCCCGTCTTCCACCCATCTCCCACGCCTCTGCACTCCGCCGCTCGATCTGGGCACACTCCAGACTCCGATCCAGATCCGCTATCCTCCAGCTTGCATCCAATCTTTTCGATGTCCATAAAAGTGGAGAAAAGATCTTCCTCAGACCCAATCTCTTCGAAGCTCCCCGTCGCATTGAGATTTCCGTTTGTCGGATCGGATTCCTCCGGGACTCGAAAGGCGAGCTCCGATCTGGCTCTCCGGTGATGCGGGCCGCGAATAGGAATAACCTCTTGCTTCGGCAACATGGCCATACCTCCGGCAGCCACCGAGGACGCCGGAACCAGCGGCGGCGCATTTGTCCCCGCTGGCCAGGGGAATCTGGGACTCACGCTAGTGCTGGTGCTCGAGGGTTGGGATAGATCTATGTGATTCGTTTGCATTTCGTGGCTTCTCCTCCTCCTGTCGTTTCATAAGGAGACGGTCTGCGAAGAAGCCGGCGGAGAGGGAGGGAGCTCACCAACGGGACGAAGAAATCCGAAAATCCATATTCATAAATTGATGTTTCCGTACATTATTCTCTCTCTCTCTCTCCAATCACACTCATGTGATTATATACAAATCGAATTTTTAATTTTTATGGCATTTAAATCTACTATACGCAAACACTTAAAACCCATTTACCTTATTAGTCACGTGCCCTACCCGACTGCAGGTCTCCTGAAAACTCTGAAAGGAGTAAGCATGTGCCCTAGCCTCGCCGACCTCGCCTTTCCCGTTCACCGACCACACGATCCCATTCACTGACGTTGTTTTGGAATTGCTCACGCCTTGTGCTCGGCTCTTACTCCATGGTTGGCAGCAGAGGTACCCATTTTTATTGACTCCGGCCAAAGCGAAACCTGAAACCTACTCGTCGTTTTCTCGCGACATGCTTCACCGCCCCTCGATCTCTCCTCGCCAGCGTGAAATGGAGCCTCCGCCGCCGCCCCCTTCTCCATGGCCGACGTTCTAGGCTTGGTCGCCTGAACTCCGAGCCAAAGCGTCTCTCGGTTTCCCTCTCTACTGCTTGTGTGTTTGATCAATATATTTTATCTAGGGTTTACGCATGTTTCCACACCTTATTGATTCCGAATACAATTTACCCGCTGCATCAATTAGATTCTAAGATTTATGGATCGATGATATGCATCTCTGCTTACTGTATTCCCGGTGATATATAGATTCGGAGATTTATGAATATGATGTTAATGGTTGTTTGGTTTGTAGAAATTTGTTATATCATGCAGAGCTATCTGTAATTAGTTGGTGTTAGGTATTTGATTTGCTAATGTATTTAAAGAAGGATATGCTAATAATATTTCATCTATTTTGTTGATATCACTTGCACAACATTTTGATTCTAGGCATTGTAAATTTTGAATCGACTTTTTGCCTTAGGATTATTTAGTTTTGTTTTTTCTTGTTCATGTATGCATTGTTTTACCCCTGTTTCAACCTCAAATTTGTTTTTATGTAACAATGTTATAAAGAGCAATAAAATTGCGATTCTTAATGGTTAGCAATGTTCAGTATTATGCAGTGATTTGTTGTACATCTTTATGATTTTCATTCTGCAGTGATTTGTTGTACATCCTTATGATTTTCATTCTGCAATGCTTGAGCAAAATAATTGCATGTTGGTGGTACTTTTGGAGTTAAAGCAAAATAATTGCATGTTTGTGATACTTTTGGAGTTAACATGTTTAAATGATCGTGATTCCAAATGTTTTCAAATGCAAGCACTGCAAAAAATCGACACACTTCGATCGTGATTGCTAGTTTAAGACCAAAGAGAAAGAAGAAGCGAAATTCATTGAAAATTTGAAAGAAGACGACGAGAAACTATTTTTAACCTGCAACAAGGGAGTGTCGGAACCAGAGAAAACGATCTCAATGGTCCATCGACTTAGGTTGCTCCAATCATATGTCCAATAATAGAACAATCTTTACTATATTGGATGAATTTTTCAAATCTAAAGTGTACCTGGGAGATGGAAAATCTAGAGACATTAAAGGAAGGGGCATTATTGTAAGTGGCACAACAAGTAAAAAGAAAGTCATGCAAGATGTCCAGTTTGTTTCCTCTTTGGCTCAGAATCTTCTTAATGTTGTACAACTCTCGACCAAAGGCTATAGCGCGATCTTCGATTCAAATGTCTGCACAATACATGATTCTCTCGGCACCAATATAGCCTTAGCTAAAATGACAAAAGATCATGTATTTTCACTAGAATTGGGAACACCAAATCAGGCTGCCCTATCCACAATGGGTTGCAACTCAGACTTGGTGACCAGGTGGCATCATAGGCTGGGTCATTTGAACTTCGTTTCGATGAAGACTCTGATTAAAGACAAGCTTGTCATTGGTCAACCTGAGGTCCAAATTCATCATCGTCAGTGTGAAACATGCGTCATGGGAAAGTCTCGTAGACATCTCTTTCATCCCTCACAACATCAAAGCACACGGCCTTTGGATCTAATTCATTGTGACTTCTGGTGGCTAGCATCTACAACAACTTTAGGAGAGAAATAGAAAATAAGCTAGAGAGAAATATAAAAACCGTGAGAAGAGACAATGGGGGAGAATTCACTTCTTATGCATTCAAGTATTTCTGCCAAATTCATGACATTCGTCATGAACTCACGGCTCTTGAAATACCATAGTAGAGTGGAGGGGTAGAAAGAAAAAGTCTGACTATTGTTGAAATGGCTCGATCATTGCTACTCCACAAGAAGCTGCAAAAGCTTCTCTGGGCTGAAGCCACAAGTACAACTGTGCATATCCTAAATAGGCCTGTGCAGGGAAATCGAAAACCGCACCAAACCGACAAACCGCACCGCACCGTATTTCAAACCGCACAGCAAGTCTGACTATTGTTGAAATGGCTCGATCATTGCTACTCCACAAGAAGCTGCAAAAGCATCTCTGGGCTGAAGCCACAAGTACAACTGTGCATATCCTAAATAGGCCTGTGCAGGGAAACCGAAAACCGCACCAAACCGACAAACCGCACCACACCGTATTTCAAACCGCACCGCATGGTTGCGGTGCGGTTCGGTTTTGTGTGTGTCAAAACCGACCCCCAGTCGGTGCGGTGCGGTTTATAACTCTATAAAACCGAGAAAACCGCACCGCACCATCACTTATCATTCTAATTTGGATCCTTTTCATGTGTATTTCTCATTCTAATGATGCATGCTTGAATGTTCCAGTGGCTTTCATGTGTCTTTATCATTCTAATGATGCATGTTGTCTTTTGCTAAAGGTATGAACCTTTTGTATATGGCAATTGTAAATTTTAATTATTTAAATTGTTGAACAATTACAGACAGAGGAGTGTTGGTTAGTGGACTAGTGGTTACATCTAATAAGTTGAACAGACTAACATTTACAAATTGTCTACTGATGCTTATGTTTGAGGGAAGGATAATGATGTTTATAGGTTTTAACTTTGACTTCTGGACATTTACTTCTGAGATAAAATTGAAGTAATGTAGGTAGTGAAACTCAATTTTTATATTAAAAACTTCACTTCAGGTTGAGCAGAGAAAGCAAGCAGCTTGTGATGTTCTTTACCAGTACAGGGGGTTCGGCCTAGAGATTTAAAGTTTATTGTTTTTTCACATTTGAATCTTACTATATTAAAAATGTGCTCCTCATACGGCAAATTAACATCCTCAATTAAATAGGATTGCATATTTTTTTGCTAGCTATATAGCATATAAAGACCAAATATGCCTAGCCAATCAACCGAAACTATTAGTTTAATGCATTTTACCATCAATGGACTTGCTGGATTCTTTCAAAAAATTTGTAAAAAAACCCGAAACCGCACCACAAAAAGCGATGTCAAATCGCACCGAAACCGCACCGCACGGTTTCGGTGCGGTGCGGTTTTGGCCCCTAAAAACTCGCACCCATGCGGTGCGGTTTCGGTTTGGCCCCAAACCGCACTGAACCGCACCGCTCGCAGGCCTAATCCTAAATAGAGTCCCAATGAAACATTGAAGAAATCCACAATACCATATGAAAAGCTCAACAAAAGAAATCCCACGTTGGGACATTTTTATCAGCTACAATGAGCGCATCAAAGCTTATAGACTTATAAATCCAACAACTCAGAAACTAATCATATCGAGAGATGTGAAATTTTATATGGATGAACTATGTAGTTGAGCATCAGACGGTGAAGATAAAGTCATGTGATGCGCAAAACTATATCCGCAAACGATGACGGCAAGTGTACTGTATCGAATGTAGTATAGGTTATAAAAACCAAGGTCGTATTAGACTCGGGGCGGTTGAATATCCTTACTTCAAGAAAATCTCTATTATTCTATCAACAATACTTTGGAGTTGGTTTGCAAGAGAGAGAGATAACTTGTTTAAAAGAACTATGAATTAAAAGATTAGTGCTCAACCTTGAATCACATTGGAAAATAAATATAAGAAATAAAACTTCTAATTCTCTTAAAGAAATTACTTGACCGTGGAGGTTCCTGAATTATAAACGTACCTCTCTCGAGGATACACTCAATTGAGTTTAGGTTGATCAATCGAACTTTCGCTCTAGAATCCAAACCCCTAAAACTCGTTTTATCGTAGTGAACCCCTCTATTGGATTTGACTCCAATCCGAGAGAATTATGTCATCCTCTCTCGAGGAGTGCATTCAACTCTCTTTATCCTTGAAATGATCGATTCGAAATCAGAACCTCTCGGTTATTAGATTACGAAAACAAGATTGAGAATTATATATCGATAATATAATCTCAAATCAAAAAGAGTTCAAGGATAAATCTAAAGCATTCTAAAGAAGAGAAAGAGAAGCTAAAAATTAAGTCATGAATTATATTTTCCTTGGATCATCTCGGTCGAGTACTAATAGAAAATTAGTTACTCATAAAGATGAAGGAATTAACGAAAATAAAGAGGTGCATGATTAAAGAGAGAGTATAATAAGAGAAAAATGATTATTTTATTGAATTGCAAAAAGGTTACAACTAAGGAATTGAAAATTACAAACGTTGCAATGAAAGTACAAGTTGAGAAGAAAGAAGAGTACAAGCTTGAGAATAAGAAAACAGTGCAAAAACTAAAGCTAGAACTCCCAAAAAATTCGTCCATCATCATCAGGAAAAGCTCCCCTTAAATAGATAAATTCTTGGTGTTACACGCCCTTGGTCACGCCCGTGACCAAGGGGCGTGTAATCAGGCGTGATTGAAGCAGCAGTGGAGAGGGGCGCCTTCTGGATTAATTGCTGGCGGGAAGCATTAGTGGGAAGGAGGTGCTGCTGAACATTCGTCAAACGTAATTTGTCGAACTCTCGCCTGTTCGTCGATCGGAGGCCGCCAGGCGACAGTTCGTCGATCTCCCACATATTCGTCGAACGCAATTCGTCGATCTCTCGCCCGTTCGTCGATCGCAGTTCGCCAGGCGCAGTTCGTCGATCTCCCGCGCTTTCGTCGATCGCAGTTCGTCGAACTCCCGACAGCACGTTCGTCGATCGCAATTCGCCAGGCGCAGTTCGTCGATCTCCCGCGCTTTTGTCAAACGCGGTTCGCCGAACTTCCGACAGCGCGTATTAAATCTCCAGGCCGCTAGGCGCAGCTCGTCGAACTCCTGAATTTTTGTCGAACGCAGCCGAAATCTTACAAAATAGAGAAAATATGAGTTAGAATATAAAATATTATTTTTACGAGAATTTATAAAAACAACGAACAAAAATGTGATAATTTATTTAAATATCTAATAAGATATTAGCCTTAAAATGATGACTAAAATATCAGTCATCAAAACACCTCCATACTTACTCATTGCTCGTCCCGAGCAAACCATTCTTCATAAGGGTAGGAACAACTAATGTTAGATAGAATCTTGAAAACTAGAGAGTAAAATGCGAAGTATTATGTTGGCATGCGTAGATATTTTAGTAAAAAGACGTTCTTGGCATAAATACTAATTTATGAAATAATTCAAAAATGCGCTATAATTATTTATTATCACTTTTTAAAATGAATCGACGGTCAATCAAAAAGTTATGTAAAGGGAGAAAATAGCGTGATTGTTGAGATTTAAATTACTAGACATTGACGTTCGGGGCGGCTTCCAAAGAAATCCATCAATGTCGATGGCCATAGACTTGCCCGTTTGCACTTTCTCCACTGCACTTTAAACTAAATCAACTCTATGGATCTTTAGGACTTAAATAGGATGAAATTTTAAGGCTTGGGTTTAAGGGTGAGGTAAACCATGATAGACATGAAAGAGCAGACTACTTAAACAAGAAGTTTTGAGCTAACATATCATTTTCTTTTCTTCACACTTTTACATTAAAATTTGAAGTTTTGAGCTAACATATCATTTTCTTTTCTTCACACTTTGCATTAGAATTTGCTTTTCATAGCTACCCTCCATCTCCACCATTTCTTTTCTCTTTTTTTTTTCTTTTCTTAAATCAACACCCGCATTTTTTTTCTTTCATAGTTGGGATCATTCCAAGTATGCATATGCATACCTAGGGCGCATATCACTATGAAATTTTTTTCTTTTTAAAACAACACCCAAATATTTTTTTTCAATAAATTAGCTCAAAATTTCAAGTGTTCATTTGGTTTGGGTTTTTTTTAAGTTTTGGTGACGAAATGGTGAGGGTGGTTCAAATAAAGGTGTAAGGCTCAAATTTGTGTGAACAATGGTAGTAAATCGAGGTTGGGTACAAAGGATCAAACTATCTAAAGAAAGACCTAAATTATTTCCGTAAGGTTAATTTGACTAAAATGCACATGTTTCGAAAGTAGCTTGGGGCAAGTTCTAGACATCGAGAAAGGATACCTTATGTTCGATTCGAGTAATAGATTTCTAACAATCTTCTACACACTCACCTAAACTACTTTTAGATAAGACCGGATTCGAATTAAAAGTGAAATAAATTATTACTACGCAAATTAATAAAACATAATTTTTGATCTATGCCAAGAATTTAATTTTACACCAATACTACTCAAAGACATGCATATGACTAGGAGCACTACATGAGTCAACAATTTTACTCAAAAATTTCAAAAAAAAACTATTCTTGCACAAAAAATTCTTAGTCCATATGAAAAATAAGTCTACTTTAGACTTACAATTTAGCTAGCTAGGACGTTTTGATAAACTAAACAGAAAGAACATCTCCTATTTTTTTTTAGTTCTTGGACTTCCCAAGGTCAACCCGGTGAAGGGCTCGCAAGGTACTAGAGGCTGTGATGAGAATTCAAGCCCAAAATAAAAATTCCAAAAAAAAATGCTATGCTAGGACAATGAAACTAAGTATGAAGAGGAAAAAAAAACGAAAATGACAATAAAGAAGATAGAAATAATTGACTTAGGGGTGAAGAGGGCTTCCCTGGTTGGTAGACGGGGTTGCCGGACAAACACCTGCAAGATTAAATTAAACAACAAACACTAACAAAAAGAAGATAACGTTGGGGTGCCTCCCAAGAACGCTTTGTTTACCATCGCGTAGCTTGACTAAGTGACAATTATTGATTTAAAAATTAGGAAAATGAAGCGTTTCAATTTGTCCTGACGTTGGGTCGCCGGGGTGATACAGTTTTAGCCGGTGGTCGTTAACCTTAAAGGAGCCTTTTTACGGGTGCTCTATTAGCACAGTTCCGTATGGCCAAACTTCTTTTATTGTTAAAGGACCGGACCATCGGGATTTTAATTTGCCCGGAAAAAGTTTAAGTCTAGAATTATAGAGAAGGACTAAGTCTCCCGGCGAAAAAGTTTTTGGATTTTTGATTTTTTTATCATGATAGAACTTAGTGCGCTCCTTATAAAATTTATTATTTTCATAGGCGTTCGCGTGCCATTCGTCTAGTTCATTTAATTGCATTTTTCTATGTTCGGAGGCTAAGTTTAAATCTAAATTCAAAAATTTTAGCGCCCAAAAAGCGTGATGTTCTAATTCTACCGGTAAATGGCAAGCTTTACCATAGATTAGCCGGTACGGCGTATATCCGATGGCGGTTTTGTACGTTGTCCGATAAGCCCATAGAGCGTCGTCTAATTTTAGTGCCCAATCCTTCCTATTAACGGACACAGTTTTTTCTAATATTCTTTTTAGTTCACGATTCACCACCTCCACTTGGCCATTTGCTTGTGGGTGGTAGGCGGTAGAAAGCTTGTGTGTAACTTCATACTTTGCTAAAATTTTAGCAAGTTGGTTGTTACAGAAATGAGTGTCCCAATCACTAATTAGTGCTCGGGGTGTGTCAAATCGTGCAAATAATTTTTTTAAAAACTTTATGACGACTCTCGCGTTGTTGGTGGGAAGAGCTTGTGCTTCCGCCCACCTTGACACGTAATCGACCGCAACAAGGATATATTTATTATTGAAAGAGGAGGGTAAAGGACCTACGAAATCTA
Source organism: Dactylorhiza incarnata (assembly GCA_033032865.1). Classification (NCBI taxonomy): domain Eukaryota; kingdom Viridiplantae; phylum Streptophyta; class Magnoliopsida; order Asparagales; family Orchidaceae; genus Dactylorhiza; species Dactylorhiza incarnata. The sequence continues at coordinate 15,899,970 of JAWHQI010000028.1, forward strand.
TTCCCCATAAATCAAAAATTTCGCATTCTAAAAATATATTTTGGGGCATTTTGTCTCGGTTAGAAATGTTACCTGGCCGTTGGCACCGATTACAATTACTCACAGAATTGTGAGCATCTTTGAATAAGGTGGGCCAATAAGCCCACCTCTAGCACCTTCCTTGCGGTCCGGTTAGCTTGATAGTGGCCACCGGTTGGCCTTTCGTGGCAGTGCCGCAAAATTTGGACGTCTTCCTCGCCCGAAATACACCTTCTTACCACTTGGTCCGCGCAGACACGAAATAAAAAGGGGTCCTCCCGAAAATAATTTTTCAAGTCCGAAAAGAATTTCTTCTTTTGCTGACTTGAAAAATCTTTTGGTAGGACCCGGGCCACTAAATAGTTGGCCAAATCTGTGTACCAAGGGGTGGAAGAAGTCATTACCTTTTCGATGGCGAGGATGCGCTCTTCAGGGAATTTATCGTCAATTTCAGCCTCTGCAAGCGCTCCTGCAGCCGAATTCTCCAAACGTGAGAGGTGGTCGGCCGCAACGTTCTCCGCTCCCCTTTTATCCTGGATCTCCAAATCGAATTCTTGAAGAAGGAGAATCCATCTCAAGAGTCGGGGCTTAGCGTCTCCTTTATCTAGTAAATATCGGAGGGCGGAGTGATCTGAAAAAACAATGGCTTTTGAAAGTGTTAGATAATAACGAAATTTATTGAATGCAAAAACTATCGCTAAAAGTTCTTTTTCCGTTGTTGTATAGTTAGCTTGGGCGGATGTAAGCGTTTTGCTTGCGTAATAAATTGGGTGAAAAAATTTGTTCACCCGTTGGCCTAAAACAGCCCCTACAGCAAAAACACTCGCATCGCACATTATTTCGAACGGTAAAGACCAATTTGGCGCAATTAAAATTAACGAGTTTATTAGTTCTTTCTTAATTTTTTCAAAAGCTTTCAAACATTCATCGTCAAAAATAAACGCGGATTCTTTTTCTAAAAGATGAGTTAAAGGTTTAGTAATTTTAGAAAAATTTCGAATGAATCGCCTATAGAATCTCACGTGCCCTAGAAAACTCCTAATGGATTTAATATTTGTAGGAGGGGGAAGTTTTTCTATGACCTCGATCTTGGCCCGATCGACCTCGATCCCCTTACTAGAAACTTTATGTCCGAGGACTAACCCCTCTCGGACCATAAAGTGGCACTTCTCCCAATTGAGTGTCAAATTCGAGTCTTCGCAGCGTTGAAGAACACGATCAAGATTATTTAAAGAATTTGTAAAAGAATCGTCAAACACGGAAAAATCGTCCATGAAAACTTCCATGACGTCTTCTACTAATTCATTAAAAATTGCTAGCATACATCTTTGAAATATAGCTGGCGCGTTGCAAAGCCCAAACGACATTCTCCGATATGCGAAGGTGCCGAACGGACATGTGAAAGTGGTTTTCTCTTGGTCTTCGGGCGCAATTGGGATTTGGAAATATCCCGAAAGACCATCGAGAAAGCAGTAGTGTGAATGACCGGATAAGCGTTCAAAAATTTGGTCAATAAAGGGCAACGGAAAGTGATCCTTGCGGGTAGCGTCATTTAATTTTCTGTAATCGATGCATACTCGCCAACCCGTAACAGTACGGGTTGGGATCAACTCGTTATTTTCATTTTTAACTATCGTTATTCCACCCTTTTTAGGCACGACTTGCACTGGGCTAACCCAAGTGCTATCAGAAATCGGGTAAATAATTCCCGCTTCTAATAATTTTATAATTTCGGCCTTAACGACGTCCTTCATATTAGGATTAAGGCGTCGTTGAGGCTGAATAGTGCCGCGAGAATTATTTTCTAAATTTATTTATGCATGCAAAAATAGGGGCTAATCCCCTTGATATCAGAAATTTGTCATGCAATTGCATGGCGGTGATTGTTTAAAATTTTAATTAATTCGGAAATTTCTGAATCGTTAAGTGCGAAAGATATTATTACGGGCAATTTCGAATCTTTTTCTAAAAATATATATTTTAAATGTTCCGGTAATTGTTTTAATTCTAAACTCAGTGGCTCCTCGTAAGATGTTTTTATTTTAGAATTATCCAATTTTACTTCTTCAAATTTAAGCGGTCGAGTTATTTCTTGTAGACAAAATAAATTTGCAATTTCCGGATTTTCAAATGAATGATAAATTATTTCAGAAAAAGACGTTATTTCTTCTTCAAAATTTGTTTCTAAGGTAAAGCAAGAGTCGTCGTTTGGAAGCATATTTCTCATTGACTTATTTATATTAAAAGTAACTTCTTCTTCCCCAACTCGTATAAGGAGAAGATTTCCGTTACTTACGTCGATAATAGCCCGAGCGGTGGCTAGGAAGGGCCGACCGAGTTTGAGGGGTACTTCAGCGTCCTCTTCGATATCGAGGATGACAAAGTCTACCGGAAAGATAAACTTGTCAACCTTCACTAGCACATCTTCTATGACCCCGATCCGGTACTTAACGGACCGATCCGCTAGTTGGATGCTTATATTGGTTGGGCTTGGGGTGCCCAAACCAAGCTTTTTAAATAAGGAGAACGACATAAGATTTATGCTAGCTCCTAGATCGGCCAAGACGTGTTTAATTAATAAATTGCCGAACAAAAACGGGATGGAGAACCGTCCCAGATCATTTAATTTTTCCGGCAATTTATTTAAAACAATCGTCGAACATTCTGCGTTAAGAGAAATGCGCGAAATATCTTCAAGTCTCTTTTTATTTGATAATAATTCCTTGAGATATTTTGCATATTTAGGCATTTGTGAGAGTGCCTCGCAGAATAGTACGTTGATTTGAATTTGTTTCAAAATATTTATGAACTTTTTATACTGCTCCTCGTTGCGCTCATTTTGTAATTTAAAAGGATACAGAATTGAAGGCGTTTGAATAATGAGCGGAGCTAAATCAGAAGAATTAAAATGCGGAGGCGGAGTTGGAAAGTTTACCTCAGGCTCGGCCAATTTTGAAGTTTTTACCTCCTTTCCGCTGCGGAGGATTATTGCGTTGGCTCTCTCTCGTGGATTGGGCTCCGTATTGCCCGGTAGAGCTCCTTGCTGGCGTTCGGAGAACATCATGGCGAGTTCTCCAATCTGATTTTCTATACTTTTAATAGATCTAGATAGATTCTGGATGTTGGACTCATTGGAAGCAACGTATTTGGTGAAGGTCTCTTCAAATGAAGAGGACTTGTGTGGTGGTGGTGGAGCGAATTCGGGAGGATTCACTTGTGGTGGACGCTGAACATTATTGGGGTTGCTCCATGAAAAATTAGGATTGTTCCTAAAACCCGGATTATAAGAATTATTAAATGGAATATTATTATTCGGGTTATAAGGAGGACGATAAGAGTTCCCCAAATAATCTACTTGCTCTTGAATGAAATTATTATTATTTTCGTTATTATTATGATTAGCCCAATTGGTGGCGGGGGAAGCAGACATCTCCGCCACTTGCTTAGTTAATCTCTCTACTTGTAACGCTAAATTAGTGGCTGCCTCGACTTCATAAAGTCCGGCCGGCTTGTTAGGGCGCGTCCGTGGCGCATTCCACTGATATGCGTTCATGACCATCTCTTCAAAAAGCTCTTGAGCGGCCTTGGGGGTTTTGTTATTAAGAGCCCTCCCTGCTATCGCATCAATCATTTGCCTTGTTTGGAGATTCAAACCATTGTAGAAAGTTTGAATTTGTTGCCACAAAGGAAGGGCATGATGAGGACATCTCCGCAATAATTCCTTGAAGCGCTCTCATGTGTCGTAGAGAGACTCCGAGTCTATTTGCATAAAAGAGAGAATGTCCGTACGTAGTTTAGCGGACTTCGCCGGAGGAAAATATTTCATTAAAAATTTCTCCGTCATTTCGGCCATGTAGTGATGGAACCTCTAGGAAGAGATCCCAACCACTGCTTGGCCTTAGTCCGCAAAGAAAAAGGAAATAAACACAAACGAATAGCGTCATCGGTGACGCCATTGATTTTAAACGTATCGCAAATTTCCAAAAAAAATTTAATAAATGTAGATTGGGATCTTCATCTGGTAAGCCGTCGAAAACGACGGTTTGCTAAACCATCTGAATGATACTCATTTTAATTTCAAAATTATTATTCGCCACCGCCGGGCGAATAATGCTAGATTGTGTTCCCTCCCAATTTGGCCTCGCATAATAGGACATAGTCCGTAGCGGAGCCTCATTATGGTCGGGGTCGTCCATTATATTTTCGTTAGTTTCTCCGATTGACTCTTCGTGAATTATTGGTAGATCACTAAATCGGAGACGTCGTCGAAAGGTGCGCTCGATTTCCGGATCAAAACAAAATTCAAGATTAATTGAAGAGTTTCCTCGGGTCATAAACCAAAAGAAAAAAAAGACGTGGAAAAAGAAAAAAGGGAAAATAAAATTTTAGATAAATATATTTAATATATATATATATTTATTTTTATTTTATTTTTTATGTAGATTTTTTTTAATTAGGTGATTTAATATTAGTCCTGGACTTCCCAAGGTCAACCCGGTGAAGGGCTCGCAAGGTACTAGAGGCTGTGATGGGAATTCAAGCCCAAAACGTCCTTTCCAGGAATTTAGTTGCACCATAATAAGAAAAAAAAAAAGATAAAATTAATAGATATTTCTTTTTTCGAAATATCAACCGAAGTCCCCGGCATTAGCGCCAAAAACTTGATGTGCAAAACTATATCCGCAAACGATGACGGCAAGTGTACCATATCAAATATAGTATAAGTTATAAATACCAAAGTCGTATTAGACTCGGGGCGGTTGAATACTCTTACTTCAAGAAAATCTCTATTATTCTATCAACAATACTTTGGAGTTGGTTTGCAAGAAAGAGAGATAACTTGTTTAAAAGAACTATGAATTAAAAGATTAGTACTCAACCTTGAATCACCTTGGAAAATAAATATAAGAAATAAAACTTCTATCTCTTAAAGAAATTACTTGACCGTGAAGGTTCCTGAATTATAAACGTACCTCTCTCGAGGATACACTCAACTGAGTTTAGGTTGATCAATCGAACTTTCGCTCTAGAATCAAAACCTCTAAAACTCGCTTTATCGTAGTGAACCCCTCTATTGGATTTGACTCCAATCCGGGAGAATTATGTCATCCTCTCTCGAGGAGTGCATTCAACTCTCTTTATCCTTGAAATGATCGATTCAAAATCAGAACCTCTCGGTTATTAGATTACGAAAACAAGATTGAGAATTATATATCGATAATATAATCTCAAATCAAAAAGAGTTCAAGGATAAATCTAAAGCATTCTAAGGAAGAAAAAGAGAAGCTAAAAATTAAGTCATGAATTATATTTTCCTTTGATCATCTCGGTCGAGTACTAATAGAAAATTAGCTACTCATAGAGATGGAGGAATTAACGAAAATAAAGAGGTGCATGATTAAAGAGAGAGTAGAATAAGAGAAAAAGGATTATTTTATTGAATTGCAAAAAGGTTACAACTAAGGATTGAAAATTACAAACCTTGCAATGAAAGTACAAGTTGAGAAGAAAGAAGAGTACAAGCTTGAGAATAAGAAAACAGTGCAAAAACTAAAGCTAGAACTCCCAAAAAATTCGTCTATCATCATCAGGAAAAGCTCCCCTTAAATAGATAAATTTTTGGTGTTACACGCCCTTGGTCACGCCCGTGACCAAGTGGCGTGTAATCAGGCGTGATTGAAGCACCAGCAGAGAGGGCGCCTTCTGGATTAATTGTTGGCGGGAAGCATTGGCGGGAAGGAGGCGCTGTTGAACATTTATCGAACGTAATTCGTCGAACTCACGCCTGTTCGTCAATCGGAGGCCGCCAGGCGACAGTTCGTCGATCTCCCACATATTCGTCGAGCGCAGTTCACCGATCTCTCGCCCGTTCGTCGATCGCAGTTCGCTAGGCGCAGTTCGTCGATCTCCCGCGCTTTCGTCGAACGCAGTTCGTCGAACTCCCGATAGTGCGTTCGTCGATCACAGTTCGCCAGGCACAGTTCGTCGATCTCCCGCGCTTTCGTCGAACGCAGTTCGTCGAACTCCCGACAACGCGTATCAAATCTCCAGGCCGCCAGGCGCAGTTCGTCGAACTCCTGAATTTTCGTTGAACGCAGCCGAAATCTTACAACATAGAGAAAATATGAGTTAGAATATAAAATATTATTTTTACGAGAATTTATAAAAACAACGAACAAAAATGTGATAATTTATTTAAATATCTAATAAGATATTAGCCTTAAAATAATGACTAAAATATCAGTCATCATCATGCTTCCTGGTGTTCCGATTGAGCTAACTTTGAACCTCATCCTGGAGACACGAAAAGATGCAGAAGAAGTCTAAATGTCAATTGAATCTAAAGATTCATCCAAGTCATCAACGCCCCAAAGAACAAGATCTCTTATTGATATCTACGAGAATTCAGATATTGCATTGTTCCACGCCACACCAACATGTTATGCAGGAGTTGTCACCAAATATGAATGGAGGAAAGCAATGAGTGAAGAAGTAACATCCCCAATCTTTCTAGACCCATTGGAAATGTTAGGGCATAGGGGTGAGGTGAGTGGCCACAAGGGTCTTAGGCTAGGGTAGAAATTGCTAAGTGCACACCAAAGCTCAAAAACTAACCTAACCCTAAGCCCCTCAACTAGGTCAATTGACCCTCAATTATCCAAGTTGACCTCACTTATGATGCCCTAACCACCAAGGGAGACCTATAGGATGAGAAGTGCACCTGGGTGGGGCCCAATTGCATGGAATTGACCAAAGTCAACTATAAGTCAACTTTAACCAAACTAAGTCAATTAGGATTCAATTGACCCTCAAATGTTCAAATTGACCTTACCACCACACTCTAAACACTTTAAGGAATCCATTGACCCAAAAGCCCCATCTTGGTGGGACCAACTGACCCCAATTGACCAAAGTCAAATCTTACCCAATTTTGGTCAAATCTACACCCTTTGATTAAATTGAACCAATTAGAGCCCCACCATGGACCAACCAATGTTGGGTAAGGTTAAGGGACCCATGACCCCAAGTGGGGTCAACCCACTCACCATGGTTGACCAAAGTCAACCATGGTCATCATAGCCCATTAAAGGTGAATTTCAAGCCTAAATTGAAATGAACCCTAACACCAACCAATTAACCTCAATCATGGACCTAAGTCAAGCCCAATCAGCCCTAGGACTGAACCTTAATATGGAGTTTGATTAATCAATGGAGGGGGGACCAAAAGGTGATCAAAAAGACAGAAGCAAAAGGCATAAAGCTAAAAGCAATCACCCCCTCCTCCACACTCCTCCTCCAATCAGCCTGGGGGCCTCCCCTGATTGCTGGGAGTCTGAGCTTGACCCAGATGGAAGCAGGAGGCCGGCAGCTACAGGAGGGTGGCAGCAAGGGGGCACAACCGAGGAGCTCGATTTCAAAACCCCCTATAGAGGCCTCCCCCTCCCATTTCAGCCATCCCATTAGCTTCAGAGCACTGAGAGCAGACGAAAACCACATCTGGAGCGAAGCTTTAGCTGAAGAAACGAGTTCGGGAGCGGGATCGCCGAAGCAAGGATTTTCCATGGCCAACCGCCGCCGGAGCCGCCGCCACGCACCAGCAATGGTTCGTTTCTCCTCCCCTCCCCTCGTGCTAGCTTCTCATCACAAAATATTGAAGGATCGGGATCAATTGAGCCCGAATCCACTCGTCGTTTTCATGGAATTCGGCTCGAATCGAGCCACCCAGGCTTGCCAGAAAACCCCCCCTCCGACCGCCATGTCGCCGGGAAATCGTAGCCCCGATCACCACGAAGGTGGTGGCCGTGGTGGCCGGCCGTGGTGGCCACCAGGTGGCCGGGAAATGGGGGAAGAAATCAGCCCAACGCGGTTGAATCCTGGCCGTCGGCTCAAGGAAGAAGATGAGCCGTCGCCGTCTAATTGCGCCAAGATCCATGCTGATCTCCTTTTTCCTGCATTTAATTAAATCATTATACTTGTTATTCTGCCTCAAAAACTCAGTGCTCTTCAAATAAAATTTAGGGCCACTTAATGGCCGATTTAGAAAAAGTGCCCAACATGAAAGTTGTAGGCCTAGGTCTTAACATTCATTTGGCTTTGAGTTTAGGTCATTTGGTGACCTACAGCTCCCTAGGGAGCTGTTTTACTAGGACTGGTCCTACACTAGGTCAGTCCATTAGAAAAATTATCTAGGTCAAACACTTCAATCTTTGGAGCTGTACTTTTAACCATGGGTTGGTATACCCTAGGGACACCCCCTGCCAAAGGGAAAGCCCTTGGTGGACAATTTTACCTAGGGTTTTTATGGTAGTTATGATATTTAAATTAAGTTGATTTTTGGAGCATTTGATGTACAAATGACACCAAACTTTGGTGGAATACTCTTTAGTACATGAGTAGTGCTTGCCTAAATTTTCACTCTATTTGGAGTTGATTTGCTATGGAAAATAGGAAACCCTAATGAGGGCCTTTAAGGGTCAAATTAGGGTTTAAATCATTTTGAGGAGTGGAGTGTGTTAGCCTCCTCCCATCATGGTGGATATGTGGGTATGGATATACAAATGCTTGTGTCACACCTTAATGGTCCATTTGGAGCCATTAGGGTGGTGTGACCTAAAACCCTAGGGGTTAATCCTTAAGGGTGCAAAGTGGGGATTTGTGAAGGACATATGACCAAATGTTCTATCCTTGGATCAGAACTTTGTGGATAAGTTTGTAGGTGAATAAAATGACCTAGTTAATTAAATGAGAATTTTTAGAGGTGTTTAAGTATTTTCTTCCTAATAAATGAAATTGTCACCTTTTCCTTAATAAAATGAAATGCATGGTCATAGGACCTTGTATGGTGTTGAAACTCCATCAGTGGCTGATTAGGGATGAAATTATACTATAGTAATTTTGTTATGATTTATTGAAGTATTATTCCTTGTGTAGGAAATTGTAAGTACTTGCTAGCTTAAGGGAATTTATTTTTGAAAAATATCAAATCATGGGGCAAAATTGTGAAACTTGGTTATCTGTCATTTAATGCTATTATATGCCCATGGTAATTAGTTGGAAGCTGGTAGAATTGTATTTCATGTACCTCATGTAGAAATTGAGATTTTCATCACTTGAGTATTTAATCTTTTTAAAATATCAAATCATGGGGCTTTGTCATGATACTTGGTGATCTGTGATTTAAGGTCAAAATATACCCATGACCATAGTTTGGGAGCTTGTAGATTTGTAATTCATGTACTTCATGTAGAAAATGAATTTTACATCACTTGGTTAGTAAATCCTTCTAAAACGTCAAATCACATGGTAATGACACAATCTTTTAGCAGAGGACTCTAGGTCCCCATATGAACACTTGGTAATGTAGAATTTTCAGAAGTGAAATTACTATTTTTCCTAATTATAGTGGTATTTTGGTAATTATACAATTATGATGATATAGTAGGCCAAATGGCATCCTAGGATCATGATACTCAGTGAACTACCTTGATATGGGATATTACCTTACTGATAATTTTCATGTAGCATGAGGAATCATTTTGAGGGTAGTTCATGTGTAATTTGACCTAAGTCCTTAACTACTTTAAATTAAAATAAATAACAATTTAATGTGGAAAATTATGGAAATTGGACAATACCCTATTAAGGTCAGTGGTAGCCTAGGATAATTATACCAGACCCTGTAGATGAGTTTTTAGAAGGATTCCCTTATAGGGTTGATGGATAGTTCAATTTGGTGGTCTGCGTTTAGTAAAAACAGAATTTTGAGTTTTTGACAATTCAGATCCCTAAGTAGTGGATAGGGGTTATAACCAATCAGTAAATGAGCTATAGCACACCATGATCCAAGGAGGGTCAATCCTAGGGTTAGTTGTGAGGTTGTGCTAGAGTTAATGTAGAAGGAATGAAGGTACGTCCAACCCGATTGGGTGGGACGGGAGATGAGCTAAGTCACTTTAAATCTATGGAATAATAAGGGTGAACCAAATGTTAACTACCAACTAAAGTAATCATCTTGAGGAGAATTGTGGGGTTGAGCCCATTGATCTGTAGTACCGTTAGGGGCCCCTTATGGAGTACACCGCGGGAAGTCCAAGACTCACCCTAAATATAACACTAACTAAATAGTAGGCAAGGGTAGCCTAAGTGGGTATGAAAACTGGTGTGGATCTCCTCCGGGAAGGAGATGGGTTGGATCAGCTTGTGTGATGGTTCCTGAGCCGGAAGCTCGGGTGGACATTGTTAACACCTGTTACTTATTCAAACAGTGGCGAGTCTTCGGTACTAGGCTAGTCGTGTCACCGACGGTAGTACGTTGACTCAGGTGAGGGTGAGGTTTAGAGGGCCGGTAAGTTTGAGTACCGCGGTCTGGAGGACAATCCCTAATAACCCACTCGACCTTAAAGTCTGGTGGATTCCAGCAAGAGTACGCAGGAGCTCCGCTGTTGTATTCTTAGCGTTGAGGCATACATGAGGTCTAGGCTTGGTAGTGACTATACCCGCCTAGGATGTGGATGCCCGATCCACTACCACCGTGAGCCACGACGGTCGGTACCCGAAAGGTTGGCTTCCTTTCAAACAAATTGGGAACTATAAAGGTTTGTGCGCATAGAGTCGTGTGGGTGAGTCACATTGCATAAACTCATTAAAACATCATATCCATAGCATAACATAACATACACATAGCATACCCTCATCATATAAATTAGTATGGGCTCTTTTATATGATGGGTTACCTGGACATCTTAACTTATATGTCGTATGGGCGTTCATATAAGTTAAGGTACGAATCTGTGATGGTAACTTAGATTTATTTGCTGCACTGCATATTTTTCCTATTTACTGCTTATTTCATTGCTCTACTTTACTGCCTTATACCTGCACTATACTGCTAGCTAGACTTTATTTCTTTACTTATACCTGCTAGAATAGTGCCATGTCACCACCATCTTGATTACCCCGTGTTTGTCCTCCGCTTCTTCCTCCCGCTCGGTGCCTAGGAGTCGTGGAGGGAGGCGAGGACAAAACGGCTTAGCCTTTATGACTAACGGTCGGTGTGACCGCAGGAGTCCGAGGAGACGGAGCTGTCCTGCACGCAGCAGGATGTGATGGCAGGACCTGAGCAGCAGATGCAGCGCACTACTACGACTCCACAGGTTGATGATTAGATAGCTAGTCTTCCGCATTTTGAGAGTTTTGATGTAGTCTTCCGCATGTTATAGTGAGAGAGAGATAGTACTCTATTTTGGATATGTATCGGGCATAAGCCCCTTTTTGCTTGTACTTCTCTTTTGGACTTTCTGTTCTCATTATATATTTATATATGATGTTGTGATTGTGGACATGCCGTCTTTTATGTATATACCGGTTTGGCATATTTTACTTATGATCGTATAGCCGGCAGGGTTGGTGCTGAGCGGTGTTGGCCAACCCGAGTGTTGGTGACACCGCAAGGCAGCGATTCTGGGCGAAGATCCACCTCAACCGTGCGATGCGGGAGAGGTTCGAGTTTTCAAGTACCCGAACGGGTTTTGGAAAAAGAGATCTTACAAATGGTATCACTGAACGAACGATCATAAGAGAACAGTCCACAACGTACTGGGTCACCCCGCTCGAGCTTAGTTTGCGGACAAACTAGGCAGCAGAAGCTATGGTGTGCTCATGTATGGAATCACATAAAACAGTCCAATAACCAATAAGTAAGGCCAAATTTTTGACCAAATCCCTATCTTTTGTAGGCCCCAGTGAGCACGGAGCCTCATGTCAGCATTCCTCCCCCTCCGACTACCACTACTTTTCAGCAGTCAGAGTTGGGACAGACGTTAGGAGCCATCCTAGAGACTTTTAGGGCCCAGTCCGTTCCGGCACCACTGCCAAACCCGGGAGCGAATTAGTTGAGCACCTTTAGAGGTCTTTCCCCACCGACCTACCGAGGGACAGAGGATGCAGTGAAGACTGAGGAGTGGTTGGACACCATTCAGGAGATGCTGGCCGGCATCGGTTGCCTGATCGGCAAGGCAGTATTTTTGGCAGTGTTAGCTCTTGAGGCACATGCCAAGAGGTGGTGGAAGTCGCTATTGGAGACCACCTTCAGAGATAGGGAGTACTCAGATATCTCTTGGGACGAGTTTAGTACCACATTCCTGGAGCACTTCATATCCAGCACAGACAGGGACGAGCTGGAAGAGAGGTTTCTACGCCTCAATCAGGGGACACGCTTGGTGATTGAGTACCAGAGGGAGTTCTCCCATTTAGCCAGGTTTGCGAGGTCTCATGCTCCAGATGATCGTGCCCTTGCGAAGAGATTCTACAAGGGACTTCGAGACCCGTTGAGGCAAGCACTCTTGTTTGTTTCTGAGGGCAGCCTGACTCAGATCATAGAGGCAGCGAGGAAGCTAGAGGCAGATCAGATCGGTGTGCAGGGTAGAGTGAAGAGGCCAGCTGAGGCCATGTACCGGGGGGAGAGCAGCAGAGGCTCACAGCGGGGCAGAGTTATGAGACACCGGAGGGGTGGGGGACGTCCTCGTCCTCAGATTGCACCAGTACAGCAGCAACCCCAGCCCTTACTAGCCCCACAACCCCTACGTACCTGGGGGCCCCAGAGATTTGATGACCGGGGACGCGCTCTAGTGGTGTGCTATGAGTGCAACCAGCCAGGTCACATCAAGGCCCATTGCCCTCGACGATTCCCTCCACCTCCTCCTCCACCACCAGCAGCACCTCCGGCAGCCCCTCCAGCACAGCGGGGCCAAGGCCGAGGACGGGGTAGAGGCAGGGGAAATCACGGCAGAGGAAGGCATCAGGAGCAGGCTTACGCCTTGGATCTTGCACAACCGAGGAACCCGGAGGAGGTTATTGCAGGTAATTTAATGCTTTCAGTATTTTGATTTATTACTGCTTAAATACTCCTGCATTTTTAATCTTCTAGTTTAGAAAATTAAACAAACAACCCAACTTCCCCAGACATTATAGTGGTGTGCGGAAAGCCCGCCCACACCCTATTCGATACTGGTGCCTCGCATAACTTTGTCTCCGAAGACTTTGTTAAGGGCTTGGAGCAGATCCATTATTACACAGGACCCATCTGGAGGGTACGCCTCACCAATGGATCAGAGATCGAGATGTAACAACCCCCAAACTGCTAGGCCCTAGATAATTTTTGTCATGACAAGTCATGACAAAAATAGGATAAGTGATCTAGAGCCCTAGGATGAAAATGAAAGAGGTGAAAAACACATGGTGTGCACTTAACCATCATGAACCACCCTAATGAAAAGTGAACTAAAAAGGGAGGCTAAAATATCCTAGTCATTTGGTGGGCTAAGAAGGCCCCATGAACTCATTAGGATAGGAAGGAATGCATTTTGGGGTGCAAATAGCAAATTTTGATATCCTAGTCTACAGGTGACCAAAAGACTCCAAAAAGCCAACATGACCCCACTATGATCCCTATGACCATCCAAGGAGGTAAGTAGGCCACTAGGGACCCTTGGGGTCAACCATTTCGGTCAAATTGACCAAAAGTCAACTTTGAACTATCTTAGGTCAAACCACCATAACTAAGGGCAATTGAACCCCAATTGATCAAATAGGGCCCACTCTCATATGGAAACCTCCCTAGGGGACCTAATGGACCCAAAAGCCCCATCCTAGGACCACCAATTTGGGGAAATTGGGTCAATTACTAAAAAGCCCCAAATTGACCTAAATGTGCTAAAACCCAAATTAATCTCCAATTGACTTAGTATGACCAAATTGATCACCCCTAAACCCTAAGGGGAGTATATGAGACCTAAATGGGCTATGGTGTGCATTCAACCATGGAGAATTAGGGCAAAATCAACAAAATACCCAAATTGCCCCTATAAGCAAATAAGTGCAATCAAGCCCTATATGACCCCCACCATGGCTCAATTCCTCTTGGAATGGGTCAATAAGGTCCAAGGCAGTAATGTGGGTCAGTCACATTTAGTGGTGTGAGATTAAATCAAGCCACAAATCCAAAACCCCCAAATTGGCCTATTTGGGTCAAGTGAGCCCAAAGCTCATTTTAAGTGGGCTTAACCCAATTCCATAGCCCAAGAAGGCAGCCCACATGATACCCAGACCATGGGCACCTGAAATTTCGAATGTGAAAGGGGGGGGGGGGGGGGGGGGGGGTAATTACACATGGGTTAAGCTTTAATGGGGAAGAAGACAAGGGGAGGCAAAAGAGGAGGGAATGATGGGATGGCTGCCAAATGGCACCTCCTCTTCATTCCCCAAGCATGCTCTGAGCTGGGGGAATAACTTTCCCTCGAAATTGGGCAGTGGGGAGAGGTCTTGGTTGGCCGGAATGGGCGGCAAGGGGAGTGTTCGAGAGCCTCTTAATGGCAGCCAGCCATATACTCTCCCTCCCCCTCCATCCTACATTCCACCACACTCAGAACTTCCAGAGCAATCGAGCCCCCCCCCCCTTCCAGCGACGATTTCGAGCTCAGCCACGCCGGAGTAGCCATGGACGCCGGAAACAATGACCAGCTCTTTCTCTGCCGCAACACCCGCCGCCAAGGCTGCGCTCAGGCAACATTCCTTCCCCTCTCCACTCGTGCTAGCTTCCCTCATTATTCTCTGATCAAATCCAATGAAGAATGGCGAAATCGCCATTCACGTTTTCAATGTTCCAAGCCCGGAAAATGGAAATATCCGCAGGCCTACTCCGGTCACCTCCGGCCATGCCCTCACAGCCATTCGATAGACCTAGGTCCGGTGAAGGTGCGGGCTTGGCAGTTTTGCCGGAGATGGCCGGAGCTCTCCGGAATCTTGCTCGCAAAATGGCCCAGGCGCAGCGAATCGGGACCGTTGCTCATCGAGGAAGACGCAATCCTAGCCATTGATTTCCCGTAAAATCCCTATTCGCAGCCCAGAAATGAATTAAGTTTTGTTATTTAATTATATGTCACACTTCTATACATACAATTATGCCCAATTTTAAGGCCTTTAGAGGCCATAATTCGAGAAATGCCCAGAGATGACATTTGTAGGCCTTGATGTCTACTTTCTAATGGAAGTCGAATCAGGCTATTTGGTTAAGTGTGGGACCCACAACACTTATTCTAGTGAGGCTGGTCAAAACTCAAACCAGATCTTTAAACTAGTATAACTCTTAAATGACAAATCTGATAAAGCTGATATTTTGTCTATGCATGCATGTGCCCTATACCTAGCTTAGAGTATCAGATTTTTGGGAGATAATTTTTCTATAGTTTTGTTCAAAACCTAGAAAATTAAATAAATGGGATATTTGGAGCTATGTAACTCCTAATGATCTCAAATTTGGGTGATGGCCTTTTTAGGGCATGTATGGCCACTGGTTTAAGTTTCATCCCATTTGCATGAGTAGTTTTTCCTGAGACTCAATTTTAAGCTTAGGGCTCAAAGGGTTAATTGTGTGCAATTAGCAATTTTTGGCTCTTAGGGCTTTTACTAGAAGTGAAGGTGTAAATCACCTTGCATGTCACTGATTTTGTTCCCATGCATGCTAGGGGACTCAACATCATGACCCCTTGAGTTTGGGGTTTTTCACATGCATGCAAGGTAGTGTATGGGAAAATGGGGTGCATTTAGTATAAATGTGGGGTTTTGAAGATTATCTCTCAAATGGCACCACTTGGCAATGAGATTTTGCCCATGCATGAGGTATGAATGAATGCTTGGTATGATGACATATCTATGTTTAAATTTGAGAAGTTTTGGACTTATATCCCTTGAGGTATTCTATTTTTTTTAGTAAAAGTAAGTATTTGGTATTTATGGAGTTGTGTAACTCCAAACACCCCCAAATTTGGGTGGTGACCTCTTTACATAGATCTATATCTCTGGTAGAAATTGGAGGCCATTTGGCCTTGTGCATGTTGGTAATTTTAACATACATGCAAAGTAGTGTGTGGAAAGTGGGGTGCATTTTAGCAAAAAGGTGGAATTGAAGAATCTCTCTCAATGGCTCAAGACTTGGCCATGAGATTTTGTCCATGCATGAGATAGGAATGAAGGTATCACTTTTAGGTGTGCTGGAAATTGTGGGCTCATAATATCTAGGTTGTTCAATAGTCCCACTTTTGGTCACTTTTTTCACTTTTTGTTTATATGTGTAAATGTACTTTGTATGTGAACATTGTATACCACCTTGCATGTTGATTTCACTTTGGCTAGAATCATTTTTGGAGATTGTAATCAACATGAACACTGTAGCCCCTTAGGTTACCTTTAAAATGCCACTGACTTTATGTCATTTGGATATGTACAACTCCTTCTATGTCATTTTTGGTGTGACATGTCTACAATAGTGTTTTGCTGAATTTTACACTTTGTACAGCACTTGTAAGTTGAATTCACCTAGGTTAAACTCATATTTGGAGATTGTAATCAACCTGAACACTGTAGCCCTTGAAGTTACCTTTCAAATGCCACTGACTTCATGTCATTTGGCTAAGTATAGCTCCTTCTATACTATTTTTAGTGAGACATATACAAATCTATAATTTGTTAAGTTAAATAACTTGTACAGCACTTGTATGACAACTACACTTAGGTTAAACTCATTTCTGGAGTTTGTAATCAACATAAGTAATGTAGAGCTTGAAGTAACCTTTCAAATGCCACTGACTTCATGTCATTTGGCTAAGTATTGCTCCTTCTATACTATTTTTAGTGAGACATATACAAATCTGTAATTTGTTAAGTTAAATAACTTGTACAGCACTTGTATGATAACTACACTTAGGTTAAACTCATTTCTGGAGTTTGTAATCAACATGAGTAATGTAGAGCTTGAAGTTACCTTTCAAATTCCACTGACTTCATGTCATTTGGCTAAGTATAGCTCCTTCTATACTATTTTTAGTGAGACATATACAAATATGTAATTTGTTAAGTTAAATAACTTGTACAACACTTGTATGTTAACTACACCTAGGTTAAATACATTTCTGGAGTTTGTAATCAACATGAGTAATGTAGAGCTTGAAGTTACCTTTCAAATGCCACTGACTTCATGTCATTTGGCTAAGTATAGCTCCTTCTATACTATTTTTAGTGAGACATATACAAATCTGTAATTTGTTAAGTTAAATAACTTGTACAACACTTGTATGTTAACTACACCTAGGTTAAATACATTTCTGGAGTTTGTAATCAACATGAGTAATGTAGAGCTTGAAGTTACCTTTCAAATGCCACTGACTTCATGTCATTTGGCTAAGTATAGCTCCTTCTATACTATTTTTAGTGAGACATATACAAATCTGTAATTTGTTAAGTTAAATACCTTGTACAACACTTGTATGATAACTGTACTTAGGTTAAACTCCTTACTGGAGTTTGTAATCAACATGAGTAATGTAGCGCTTGAAGTTACCTTTCAAATGCCACTGACTTCATGTCATTTGGCTAAGTATAGCTCCTTCTATACTATTTTTAGTGAGACATATACAAATCTGTAATTTGTTAAGTTAAATAACTTGTACAGCACTTGTATGATAACTACACTTAGGTTAAACTCATTTCTGGAGTTTGTAATCAACATGAGTAATGTAGAGCTTGAAGTTACCTTTTAAATGCCACTGACTTCATGTCATTTGGCTAAGTATAGCTCCTTCTATACTATTTTTAGTGAGACATATACAAATCTGTAATTTGTTAAGTTAAATAATTTGAACAGCACTTGTATGTATTTGCACCTAGGGTAAATTCATTCCTGGAGAAAATGATCAACATGAATAGTGTAGCCCTTTAGGTCACCTTTAAAATGCCACTGAGTTCATGTCCTTTGGTTAGGGGTAGCTCCTTGTAGGTCACATCTAGTGAGACGTGTATAAAAGTGCATCTGGTGGGTTTAGTGGTTTGGACTCATACAAATACCTTGGAGATTGTCCATGCCTTAGGCATGATAACAACCACCCCTAGTTAAGAATTCAACCCATGTGCATGAGTGGAATTCTTGGAACATCAAGTTGAAGTTTTGGACATTAGGGTGTAGGAAGATTTGGGTACATCTAGCAGATGTAATAAACGGTAATTAAGGATAAACACCCCATGGTTACTACAAGACTTGGAACCCACTCAGTCATGATAGGGTTAAGATAGCGCCTTGAAAGTCAACTTAGTTCAGTCTCACCTTGGTCTGCAGACAGTAGAAACTGAAACATAGATTTGGACCCTTACCTTATGGTCACCACCCCCAGAGTTACTAACCTCAGGAAAAATAGCAGATGCCCAATTGAGTTAAGGACTTACTCACCATGGACGGCCATTAGAAATAGAGACGGTGTGCGTTCAGTGAAACTAGCAATTAAGGGAATTGACAAGGACCTGGTGAGGGGGAGGGGCTAGAGATGACATACCCAGATGTGAAGGTGGTGGTTGAGAGGTAAATCAAGGAATAGTCGGACACTAGGAATGACATGGTTCGGTGTTCAATAGATCACCGACACATGTCTGCCCGAGTCGAAAAGTTAATCCACCCTAGGACTTTAGAGCAACTGGAGAGCAAGCCGGCATACAAGAACGGGTAGTAACAAAATGAAATAAACATCGTGGAAAGGGGAATTTGGGCTTTAGTCACCAGCATATTCCCTAGTACCGTTGCGAGCCCTTCACCGGGTAACCCGCGGGAAATCCAGGATCCACCCAAGCTTCTAAGATCAACTAAATTATAGACAAGACTAGCTAAGTAGGAGAACTGGACAAGTTAACCTTCATCCCAACCAGACGGGTTGTAAGGAAGGACTGGGATAGTCCTGCGAGCATTAGGCTCGGGTATAAGGAAGGACTGGGATAGTCCTGCGAGTGGTAGACTCGTAGCTTAATATAAGACTGGAGTAGCCTAGCGAGCGGTAGGCTCGTAGCCTAATATGAGACTGATATAGACTAGCGAGCGGTAGGCTCGTAGTTCAACATAACATTGGTGTAGTCTAGCGAGCGGTAGGCTCGTAGCTTAATACAAGACTGAGGTAGGTCTAGCGAGCGGTAGGCTCGTAGTTAATATAAGATCAGGATAGTCTTGCGAGCGATAGACTCGATGCTTACAAGGTCAGACTAGTACTTCGAGCTGGAGGCTCGGTGGTAAGGAATTATATATATGTGTAAAATGCATGTACATAGATTGTGGTGGGTCTTCGGTTCTGGCTTAGTCGTCACACCGACAGCAGTTCGTTGACTCGGCAGTGCTAGAGGTTTATGAAGGGGCCAGGTTGTTTTACTGCGCGTCCGACGGGACTGATTCCCCAAAACTCTGCCTGGCCAAATAAAGGTCTGGTTTCTTCGGATCCAGCAAGAGTACGCAGGAGCTCGTGGGTACCGGGTACCGGTAACACAGCGTACGTTTGGGCCTAGGTCCGGTAGTGTGACTTACCCACCTAGGTGAGGAGACGCCCGCTCCTCTGCCACCGTTTGACCACGACGGGAGGTGCCCGAGAGGTTAGCTACCTCCGAAAAGTGGGAACTAAAGGTCTGTACGTACAGAGTCGTGTGGGTGTGTTGCATGTGTATGAAATAATAATCCAATCATCGCATCATTGCATTGCACATCATTGCATCGCATGTCTGCACAACCAGAGACCTCATCGTATAAACTTGTATGGGCTCTTTTATACGATGAGTTTACTTCTTGCCAGATCCCTTGACTTATGTGCTTCGTGCGTACGCATATAAGTTAAGGTTAGTTTTCCTAGCTGCTTACATATTATTTTACCTGCTTATATTTCTGATACAGTAGTTTCCTGTATTTTATTGCTCTACCTTGTGATTGATTGTAGAACTGCTAGACAATTATTTAATGTATTTCCTTAGTTTTCCTTTCCACCTGTCATCTGCTTATTTTGTTACCCCTTGTTGTCCTCCGCTTCCTCCTCCCCGCTCGGTGCCTAGGAGTCGCGGGTGGAGGCGGTGAGGAATGTGCTGAGTCTTTTAGACTGACGGTTAGTGGACCCTATTATTACAGGAGAACCAGGGAGAGCAGGTCAACCCCCAGAGGGTGGTACCTGAGACGGTGACCAGGCCCGGAGTTGGACTCTCAGCTGCTGCCGGGAGAACTCCGGTAAGCAAGACCCCTTATATACCTACGCTGCACATCTATCCGGGACAGAGAGCAGAGTTATATGCCATTGAGGGTGTCGAGCCATGTGGATGCATAGATTGTTATATCTTCGCCAGGCGAGAGGCGAAGAAGGCATCGTTAGATCGGGCTTAGGCCCATATTGTAGTTTTCATTTTAAATTCCGCACTCTGATAAACTCTTAATTATGTATGATTATCTCTTATTGGACATGTTTCACTATTTTGATGTGATCGTTGTGGACTTGTGCTTTTAATTAATTCTTCCTTCTTATGATTTTGGTTGGCCTGGATATTGTTGAAAAGCCGGCAGGATCGGCGTGTTGTGGTGGTGGCCACGTATTGGGATGGTACCACCGCAAGACGGCGGTTCTGGGCGGTAAGACTCGGTGATTGTTCGCAAAAAAGGGGGGGGGGGGTCTTACAAACTGGTATCAACTTAGCCAAACCGATCCAAAATAAGGAAGTCCACAACCCTAGGGCAACCCCGCTCGAGTTAGTTTGAGGACAAACTAGCAGCGGAAGCAATGGTGTGCCCATATGAAAAATCACGTTAAATTGTCCATCAAACGAGATGCTTTAGGCCAACCTATCTAATCAAACCCTTTTTCTTATGTAGCCTCTGGTGAATGTTCCCAACCGGAGAACGATTCCCCAGGTTCAGAACATGATTCCCCACGTTCAGGTCGTGATTCCCCTAGTGCAAGATGAAGTCCCTCCTGAACAGGCTACGGTTCCCCCAGTGCAAGACGAAGTACCTCCCGCACAGAATGCGGTCCCTCCCCCACCGGCTCCCGTCCAGTTCCAACAAACGGAGCTGGGTCAGACCTTGGCCGATATCCTGCAGGCCTTTACTCAGCAACAGGTCCCAGTCTAGGCCCCCAACCCAGGGGCAAACTGGTTGAGCGTCTTCCGGGGCCTCTCCCCCCCATCTTACACAGGATCGGAGTCAGTGGTGCAAACGAAGGAATGGCTGGATGCAATCCAGGAAATGCTGGCAGGGATTCGTTTCCCGGTGGATGTTGCAGTATCCTTAGCTGTTTCTGCCCTAAGATCTCATGCTAAGAGATGGTGGAAGTCAGCTTTAGACACCACCTTTGCTGATTTAGAGTACGCAGACATCACGTGGGAAGAGTTTAAGGAGGCACTACTTGAGCACTTTGTGCCTCAAACAGCGAGAGATGAACTAGAGGAAAGATTCTTGCATCTGAGGCAAGGGAATCTATCAGTGTTGGATTACCAGCGGGAGTTCTCTCACTTGGCTTGCTTCGCTACATCTCATCAGTTAAGCGACTCTGGGTACGCCAAGAGGTTCTTCAAGGGCCTCCGAGATGATCTCAGACACTCCCTACAGTATGTGGCGGACTCCAGTTTAGCCCGAATCAGTGAAGTAGCAAGAAGACTGGAGGCAGATCAGCAAATGGTGAAGGGCCGAGGAAAAAGGCCAGCGGAAGATGGAAATGGGAACAGAGGACGGGACCACCGACAGTGCGGTGGATTTACTAGACATCAAGGAGGTAGAGGACGACCTCATCCAGATCCTCGACCAGACCAGAGACCCCGGCTGTACTTGCACCTCAGCCGTTGCGGATCCAGGAGCTCCAAAGACAAGAAGGTGGACCACATCCCCCGCCAGTGTGTTTCTGGTGTCACCAACCAGGAAATGTGCGGGCCCACTGCCCTCAAAGATGGGGTAACCCCCCACCTCTACCTATAGCAGCACCACCGGTACAACAAATCAGGGGCCGAGGCCGAGGACGTGGACGAGGTCGAGGGCCACAAGGTAGAGGCCAGCGGCCAGAGCAAATGTATGCTCTGGACTTGGCCGAACCCAGGAGCCCAGAGGACGTTATTACAGGTACTTTAGTTTTTCTTTTATGTTTATATATGTACTTGTGTAATTATTATGCCAAGCTTAAGTTTTCATCAACGACAAACTAAAACCACGAAATCACCCAGGTATAGTGTTAGTCTACAACAAACCCGCATATACCTTGTTTGATACGGGTGCATCCAACTCGTTCGTCTTGGCGGGATTCATAAGCAACGTAGACCAGGTGCAACACTTTGACGGCATCGAAAGGAAGGTGCGACTGGCGGACGGAACAGAAATAGTAACTTGCGCTAAGTGTAGTATGGATATAGAGATCGGAGGAAAGACATTTGAAACACCGGCAACGCTATTGAAGATGAAGGACTATGATCTAATCTTGGGCATGGACTGGTTGTACTGGAACCACGCCAAGATCGACTGTCAAGCGAAGAAGATTGTATTAAAACACGAAGACTCCGAGGTGACAATCGAAGGTATTCAACCTGTCTCCCGTCGTTTAATTTCATCAGCCCAGGCCGTTAAGGCCCACTTACAGGGAGAAGAGGTTTATATGATTTGCTTTGAGATGAAAGAGGAAGGAAACTCTCTGGCGGATATCCCCGTAGTCCAAAATTTCCCCGACGTATTCCCAGAAAAGCTACCTGGATTACCTCCGTCTAGAGATGTGGATTTCGGAATTCAACTGGTACCAGGAGCGAAACCGGTGTCTCGGGCACCATATAGAATGGCACCAAGAGAGTTAGCTGAGTTCAGGACTCAACTCCAGGAGCTGGTGGACTCAGGGTTCGTCAGACCAAGCTCATCACATTGGGGTGCACCGGTACTATTTGTAAAGAAGAAGGATGGGTCGCTTCGTCTCTGCATCAATTACCGAGAGCTGAATCGACTGACGGTACGGAACACATACCCGCTACCAAGAATTGATGAGTTATTTGACCAGCTTCAGGGAGCCTTCTGGTTCTCTAAGCTCGATTTAAGGTCCGGATACTATCAGTTGCGGATTCGAGAGGAGGATATCCTAAAGACGGCCTTCAGTTCCCGTTACGGATTATATGAATTTACAGTGATGCCATTCGGGCTCACGAATGCTCCCTCCGCATTCATGATCTTGATGAACCGCGTATTCGAACCCTATCTAGATAGGTTCATTATCGTGTTTATTGACGACATCTTAATCTACTCCAAGACAAAGGAGGAGCATACCCAACACTTGACTCAAGTCTTGAGCAAGTTACGACAGCATCAAATGTATGTGAAGTTCTCGAAGTGCCAATTTTGGTTACGGGAGGTGGCATTCCTAGGGCACGTAATCAGTGGGGCCGGGTTGGCAGTGGACCCAGCCAAAGAACGGGCAGTAAGGGATTGGCCACAACCGAAGTCGGCCTCGGATGTCCGCAGCTTCCTGGGACTAGCAGGCTATTATCGTAAGTTCGTGGAGGGGTTTTCAAGGATTGCACTTCCCCTCACGTCGTTAACAAAGAAGAATGTTATTTTTGTGTGGACAGACAAGTGTGAGGCAGCCTTTCAGGAGTTGAAGAACCGACTCACCACATCCCCCATCCTTACCCTCCCATCCGGAAAGGAGGGATTCCAAATCTACACTGACGCATCTTATCAAGGAATGGGTGTTGTCCTCATGCAACATGGCCATGTGATTGCTTATGCCTCGAGACAGTTAAAGAAGCATGAACAAAATTATCCGGTACACGACCTAGAGCTCAGAGCAGTGGTATTTGCCTTAAAAATTTGGAGGCACTACCTATATGGAGTTCATTGCGAGATCTTTTCAGATCACAAGAATCTCAAGTACATCGACACCCAGAAAGATTTGAATCTACGCCAACAGAGATGGCTAGAATTCTTGTGTGACTATCAATACACAATGCACTATCACCCCGGGAAGGCAAACACGGTAGCAGACGCACTTAGCCGAAGAGCAAGTACGTCCGACACGGAGCCTCGATTGATGGTTATAGAACTGATAAGAGTACTTTAGGACACGCAAGTCACACTTATATCTATGGCCGACCCCGAGACTTATGCAGAATACTTGGCAGCCATGAGCATGACCTGCGACATCCAAGATCGCATTAAATTTGGGCAAAGGCAAGATGCATCGTTGGAACCAGTGTTTGCGGCCCAGGAGTCAGGCCCCTCAGGGAACTTCACCTTGCGTGATGGTCTCATTCACTTCCATGGGCGAATACTCTTACCACAAGGAGACAGAATTCGGGAAGATATCATGGTTGAGGCACATAATAGTAAGTATTCCATACACCCGGGCATCTCCAAAATGACGGCGGATCTGAGAAAGTCGATGTACTGGCCCGGTATGAAGAAAGACATCGCCCGCTTTGTGACGCACTGTGTATCTTGTCAACAAGTGAAGGCAGAATGCAAGAAGCCGGGGGGACTATTGCAGCCTCTACCTGTGCCTGAGTGGAAGTTTGAAGACATATCTATGGACTTCGTGCATGGGCTACCTCGCTCCCACTCCGGGAATGACTCTGTATGGGTGATTGTTGATAGGCTGACAAAGGTAGCACGATTCATTCCCATCAGGAAAGGTGCTCCGGTCGGAGCGTTAGTACGGCTTTTTGTGGAAAAGTTTGTTCGGTACCACGGAGTTCCAAAATCGATCGTGTCTGATCGGGATGGCCGGTTCACGTCCCGGGAATGGAAGGATGTGCAGGCATATCTGGGATCTCGGTTGACTTTCAGCACCGCCTTTCACCCTCAAACAGACGGTCAGACTGAGCGTACTATTCGGACGATGGAGGATCTGCTTCTCCTTTGCATCCTGGATTGCGGGGAGCCTTGGGAAAGGTTGTTGCCGCTCGCTGAGTTTTCTTACAACAATAGCCATCAGTCCACCATTGGCATGGCCCCTTACGAAGCATTGTATGGTCGGAAATGTAGAACCCCGCTATCATGGGTCCAGGATGAATATCCAAGGGTACCGGGATCAAGATTTGAAGAAGACACAGACGCTCTAGTGCGACTGATCCGGGAGCGAATGCTAGAAGCCCAGAGTCGACAGCCAAATACTACGATGCGTGGCATCGTAAGGTAGAGTTCCAGGTGGGAGACGAAGTTTTTCTAAAGATACTCCCGGTGCATGGTGCCACTCAG
Organism: Dactylorhiza incarnata; assembly: GCA_033032865.1. NCBI lineage: Eukaryota > Viridiplantae > Streptophyta > Magnoliopsida > Asparagales > Orchidaceae > Dactylorhiza > Dactylorhiza incarnata. Next base: position 15,925,042 of record JAWHQI010000028.1, read on the forward strand.
GTACGGAGATTAAAGAAGCTCAGTCCTAGGTATATGGGGCCTTATAGGATCCTGGAACGGATCGGCCCCCTGGCCTACCGAATGGAGCTTCCACCCGAACTGGAGAACCTGCACGACGTTTTCCACGTCTCTTCGCTCAGGATAGCCCTGCTTAATCCTGAACAACAAATTGCTCGCACCGCAGGCCCAGTAGCAACAGATCGGTCAGTCCGCTTGGAGCCCATACAGATTGACGACTCCAGCATCCGGGTTCTACGACGAAAGAAGGTGCCATTAGTAAAGGTCCTTTGGTCCAACCACGGGCAGGACGAGCATACTTGGGAACCCCTGGATCTAATGCAGCAACGCTACCCAGAACTATTTGAATCAGGTAACACCCGATTGCAAGGATGTATTTGATTTTATTTTATTGTACTTGATCTGAAAACCTGTACACCGGATCCTAAATTTCGGGGACGAAATTGTTTTGTTTTGTATTGGGATTTCTAACAAAAACCAAACTGCTAGGCCCCTAGATAATTTTTGTCATGACAAGTCATGACAAAAATAGGATAAGTGATCTAGAGCCCTAGGATGAAAATGAAAAAGGTGAAAAACACATGGTGTGCACTTAACCATCATGAACCACCCTAAGGAAAAGTGAAATAAAAAGGGAGGCTAAAATATCTTATACACCCCACATAACCATGAATAGTTCCTATGATGAGTTAAGTACACAAGGTGGGCCAAGAAGGCCCCATGAACTCATTAGGATAGGAAGGAATGCATTTTGGGGTGCAAATAGCAAATTTTGATATCCTAGTCTACAGGTGACCAAAAGACTCCAAAAAGCCAACATGACCCCACTATGATCCCAATGACCATCCAAGGAGGTAAGTAGGCCACTAGGGACCCTTGGGGTCAACCATTTCGGTCAAATTGACCAAAAGTCAACTTTGAACTATCTTAGGTCAAACCACCATAACTAAGGCAATTGAACCCCAATTGATCAAATAAGGCCCACTCTCATATGGAAACATCCCTAGGGGACCTAATGGACCCAAAAGCCCCATCCTAGGACCACCAATTTGGGGAAATTGGGCCAATTACTAAAAAGCCCCAAATTGACCTAAATGTGCTAAAACCCAAATTAATCTCCAATTGACTTAGTATGACCAAATTGATCACCCCGAAGCCCTAAGGGGAGTATATGAGACCTAAATGGGCCATGGTGTGCATTCAACCATGGAGAATTAGGGCAAAATCAACAAAATATCCAAATTGCCCCTATAGGCAAATAAGTGCAATCAAGCCCTATATGACCCCCACCATGGCTCAATTCCTCTTGGAATGGGTCAATAAGGTCCAAGGCAGTAATGTGGGTCAGTCACATTTAGTGGTGTGAGATTAAATCAAGCCACAAACCCAAAACCCCCAAATTGGCCTATTTGGGTCAAGTGAGCCCAAAGCTCAAATTAAGTGGGCTTAACCCAATTCCATAGCCCAAGAAGGCAGCCCACATGATACCCAGACCATGGGAACCTGAAATTTCGAATGTGAAGGGGGGGGGGGGGGGGTAATTACACATGGGTTAAGCTTTAATGGGGAAGAAGACAAGGGGAGGCAAAAGAGGAGGGAATGAGGGGATGGCTGCCAAATGGCACCTCCTCTTCATTCCCCAAGCATGCTCTGAGCTGGGGGAATAACTTTCCCTCAAAATTGGGCAGTGGGGAGAGGCCTTGGTTGGCCGGAATGGGCGGCAAGGGGAGTGTTCGAGAGCCTCTTAATGGCAGTCGGCCATATACTCTCCCTCCCCCTCCATCCTACATTCCACCACACTCAGAACTTCCAGAGCAATCGAGCCCCCCCCCCCCCCCCCTTCCAGCGATGATTTCGAGCTCAGCCACGCCGGAGTAGCCATGGACGCCGGAAACAATGACCAGCTCTTCTTCCGCCGCAACACCCGCCGCCAAGGCCGCGCTCATGCATCATTCCTTCCCCTCTCCACTCGTGCTAGCTTCCCCCATTATTCTCTATTCAAATCCAATGAAGAATGGCGAAATCGCCATTCACGTTTTCAATGTTCCAATCCCGGAAAACGAAAATAGCCGCAGGCCTACTCCGGCCACCTCCGGCCATGCCCTCACCGTCATTCGATAGCCCTAGGTCCGATGAAGGTGCGGGCTTGGCAGTTTTGCCGGAGATGGCCGGAGCTCGCCGGAATCTTGCTCGCAAAATGGCCCAGGCGCAGCGAATCGGGACCCTTGCTCATCGAGGAAGACGCAATCCTAGCCGTTGATCTCCCGTAAAATCCCTATTCGCAGCCCAGAAATGAATTAAGTTTTGTTATTTAATTATATGTCACACTTCTATAAATACATTAATGCCCGATTTTAAGGCCTTTAGAGGCCATAATTCGAGAAATGCCCAGAGATGACATTTGTAGGCCTTGATGTCTACTTTCTAGTGGAAGTAGAATCAGGCTATTTGGTTAAGTGTGGGACCCACAACACTCATTCTAGTGAGGCTGGTCAAAACTCAAACCAGATCTTTAAACTAGTATAACTCTTAAATGACAAATCTGATGAAGCTGATATTTTGGCTATGCATGCATGTGCCCTATACCTAGCTTAGGTTTGAGTATCAGATTTTTGGGAGATAATTTTTCTATAGTTTTGTTCAAAACCTAGAAAATTAAATAAATGGGATATTGGGAGCTATATAACTCCTAATGATCTCAAATTTGGGTGATGGCCTTTTTAGGGCATGTATGGCCTCTGGTTTAAGTTTCATCCCATTTGCATGAGTAGTTTTTCCTGAGACTCAATTTTAAGCTTAGGGCTCAAAGGGTTAATTGTGTGCAATTAGCAATTTTTGGCTCTTAGGGCTTTTAGTGGAAGTGAAGGTGTAAATCACCTTGCATGTCACTGATTTTGTTCTCATGCATGCAAGGTAGTGTATGGGAAAATGGGGTGCATTTAGTATAAATGTGGGGCTTTGAAGATTATCTCTCAAATGGCACCACTTGGCAATGAGATTTTGCCCATGCATGACGTATGAATGAATGCTTGGTATGATGACATATCTATGTTTAAATTTGAGAAGTTTTGGACTTATATCCCTTGAGTTATTCTATTTTTTTAGTAAAAGTAAGTATTTGGTATTTATGGAGTTGTGTAACTCCAAACACCCCCAAATTTGGGTGGTGAGCTCTTTATATAGATCTATATCTCTGGTAGAAATTGGATGCCATTTGGCCTTGTGCATGTTGGTAATTTTCACATACATGCAAAGTAGTGTGTGGAAAGTGGGGTGCATTTTAGCAAAAAGGTGGAATTGAAGAATCTCTCTCAATGGCTCAAGACTTGGCCATGAGATTTTGTCCATGCATGAGATAGGAATTAAGGCATCACTTTTAGGTGTGCTGGAAATTGTGGGCTCATAATATCTAGGTTTTTAAATAGTCCCACTTTTGGTCACTTTTTGTTTATATGTGTAAATGTACTTTGTATGTGAACATTGTATACCACCTTGCATGTTGATTTCACTTTGGCTAGGATCATTTTTGGAGATTGTAATCAACATGAACACTGTAGCCCCTTAGGTTACCTTTAAAATTCCACTGACTTTATGTCATTTGGATAAGTACAACTCCTTCTATGTCATTTTTGGTGTGACATGTCTACAATAGTGTTTTGCTGAATTTTACACTTTGTACAGCACTTGTAAGTTAAATTCACCTAGGTTAAACTCATATTTGGAGATTGTAATCAACATGAACACTGTAGCCCTTGAAGTTACCTTTCAAATGCCACTGACTTCATGTCATTTGGCTAAGTATAGCTCCTTCTATACTATTTTTAGTGAGACATATACAAATCTGTAATTTGTTAAGTTAAATAACTTGTACAACACTTGTATGATAACTACACTTAGGTTAAACTAATTTCTGGAGTTTGTAATCAACATGAGTAATGTAGAGCTTGGAGTTACCTTTCAAATGCCACTGACTTCATGTCATTTGGCTAAGTATCGCTCCTTCTATACTATTTTTAGTGAGACATATACAAATCTGTAATTTGTTAAGTTAAATAACTTGTACAACACTTGTATGATAACTACACTTAGGTTAAACTCATTTCTGGAGTTTGTAATCAACATGAGTAATGTAGAGCTTGAAGTTACCTTTCAAATGCAACTGACTTCATGTCATTTGGCTAAGTATAGCTCCTTCTATACTATTTTTAGTGAGACATATACAAGTCTGTAATTTGTTAAGTTAAATAACTTGTACAGCAGTTGTATGATAACTACACTTAGGTTAAACTCATTTCTGGAGTTTGTAATCAACATGAGTAATGTAGAGCTTGAAGTTACCTTTCAAATGCCACTGACTTCATGTCATTTGGCTAAGTATAGCTCCTTCTATACTATTTTTAGTGAGACATATACAAATCTGTAATTTGTTAAGTTAAATAATTTGAACAGCACTTGTATGTATTTGCACCTAGGGTAAATTCATTCCTGGAGAAAATGATCAACATGAATAGTGTAGCCCTTTAGGTCACCTTTAAAATGCCACTGAGTTCATGTCCTTTGGTTAGGGGTAGCTCCTTTTAGGTCACATCTAGTGAGACGTGTATAAAAGTGCATCTGGTGGGTTTAGTGGTTTGGACTCATACAAATACCTTGGAGATTGTCCATGCCTTAGGCATGATAACAACCACCCCTAGTTAAGAATTCAACCCATGTGCATGAGTGGAATTCTCGGAACATCAAGTTGAAGTTTTGGACATAAGGGTGTAGGAAGATTTGGGTACATCTAGCAGATGTAATAAACGGTAATTAAGGATAAACACCCCATGGTTACTACAAGACTTGGAACCCACTTAGTCATGATATGGTTAAGATAGCGCTTTGAAAGTCAACTTAGTTCAGTCTCACCTTGGTCTGCAGACAGTAGAAACTGAAACATAGATTTGGACCCTTACCTTATGGTCACCACCCCCAGAGTTACTAACCTCAGGAAAAATAGCGGATGCCCAATTGAGTTAAGGACTTGCTCACCATGGACGGCCATTAGAAATAGAGACGGTGTGCGTTCAGTGAAACTAGCAATTAAGGGAATTGACAAGGACCTGGTGAGGGGGAGGGGCTAGAGATGACATACCCAGATGTGAAGGTGGTGGTTGAGAGGTAAATCAAGGAATAGTCGGACACTAGGAATGACATGGTTCGGTGTTCAATAGATCACCGACACATGTCTGCCCGAGTCGAAAAGTTAATCCACCCTAGGACTTTAGAGCAACTGGAGAGCAAGCGGGCATACAAGAACGGGTAGTAACAAAATGAAATAAACATCGTGGAAATGGGAATTTGGGCTTTAGTCACCAGCATATTCCCTAGTATCGTTGCGAGCCCTTCACCGGGTAACCCGCGGGAAATCCAGGATCCACCCCAAGCATCTAAGATCAACTAAATTATAGACTAGCTAAGTAGGAGAACTGGACAAGTTAACCTTCATCCCAACCAGATGGGTTATAAGGAAGGACTGGGATAGTCCTGCGAGCGTTAGGCTTGGGTATAAGGAAGGACTGGGATAGTCCTGCAAGTGGTAGACTCGTAGCTTAATATAAGACTGGAGTAGCCTAGCGAGCTGTAGGCTCATAGCCTAATATGAGACTGATGTAGGCTAGCGAGCGGTAGGCTCGTAGTTCAACATAACATTGGTGTAGTCTAGCGAGCGGTAGGCTCGTAGCTTAATACAAGACTGAGGTAGGTCTAGCGAGCGGTAGACTCGTAGTTAATATAAGATCAGGATAGTCTTGTGAGCGGTAGACTCGATGCTTACAAGGTCAGACTAGTACTTCGAGCTAGAGGCTCGGTGGTAAGGAATTATATATATGTGTAAAATGTATGTACATAGATTGTGGTGGGTCTTCGGTTCTGGCTTAGTCGTCTCACCTACAGCAGTTCGTTGACTCGGCAGTGCTAGAGGTTTATGAAGGGGCCAGGTTGTTTTACTGCGCGTCCGACGGGACTGATTCCCCAAAAATCTACCTGGCCAAATAAAGGTCTGGTTTCTTCGGATCCAGCAAGAGTACGTAGGAGCTCGTGGGTACCGGGTACCGGTAATACAGCGTATGTTTGGGCCTAGGTCCGGTAGTGTGACTTACCCACCTAGGTGAGGAGACGCCCGCTCCTCTGCCACCGTCTGACCACGACGGGAGGTGCCCGAGAGGTTAGCTACCTCCAAAAAGTGGGAACTAAAGGTCTGTACGTACAAAGTCGTGTGGGTGTGTTGCATGTGTATGAAATAATAATCCAATCATCGCATCATTGCATTGCACATCATTGCATCGCATGTCTGCACAACCAGAGACCTCATCGTATAAACTTGTATGGGTTCTTTTATACGATGAGTTTACTTCTTGCCAGATCCCTTGACTTATGTGCCTCGTGCATACGCATATTAGTTAAGGTTAGTTTTCCTAGCTGCTTACATATTATTTTACCTGCTTATATTTCTGATACAGTAGTTTCCTGTATTTTATTGCTCTACCTTGTGATTGATTGTAGAACTGCTAGACAATTATTTAATGTATTTCCTTAGTTTTCCTTGCCACCTGTCATCTGCTTATTTTGTTACCCCTTGTTGTCCTCCGCTTCCTCCTCCCCGCTCGGTGCCTAGGAGTCGCGGGTGGAGGCAGTGAGGAATGTGCTGAGTCTTTTAGACTGACGGTCAGTGGACCCTATTATTACAGGAGAACCAGGGAGAGCAGGTCAACCCCCAGAGGGTGGTACCTGAGACGGTGACCAGGCCCGAAGTTGGACTCTCAGCTGCTGTCGGGAGAGCTCCGGTAAGCAAGACCCCTCATATACCTACGCTTCACATCTATCCGGGACAGAGACCAGAGTTATATGCCATTGAGGGTGTCGAGCCATGTGGATGCATAGATTATTATATCTTCGCCATGCGAGAGGCGAAGAAGGCATCGTTAGATCAGGCTTAGGCCCATGTTGTACTTTTCATTTTAAATTCCGCACTCTGATAAACTCTTAATTATGTATGATTATCTCTTGTTGGACATGTTTCACTATTTTGATGTGATCGTTGTGGACTTGTGCTTTTAATTTATTCTTCCTTCTTATGATTTTGGTTGGCCTGGATATTGTTGAAAAGCTGGGAGGAACGGCGTGTTGTGGTGGTGGCCACGTATTGGGATGGTACCACCGCAAGACGGCGGTTCTGGGCGGTAAGACCCGGTGATTGTTCGCAAAAAAAAGGGGTCTTACACGAGACGACGGCCAAGTGCACCTTGAAGGTGACCATCGACGGCCTAACCCTCGATGCTCCAGCTTCGGTGCTGAAGCTCACGGACTTCGACCTTATTTTGGGCATGACGTGGCTCGCGGGGAACCACGCCCACATAGACTGCCAAGCAAAGAGAGTGGTGGTGCGGCACGATACCACCTCCGCGACGTTCGAAGGTATTGAGCCGATCTCCCGCTCTTCTTTATCTTCTGTCCAGGTAGTCAAGGCCCACGAGCAAGGCGACGAGGTATATCTTGTGTGCTTCGAGATGGCGGAGGTGGAGGCCTCCTTATCAGACATTCCTATAGTACGGGACTTCTCCGACGTATTCCCAGAGAAGTTGCCCGGACTGCCACCGCATCGAGAGATTGACTTTCCGATTCAGCTGGTGCCGGAAGCGAGGCCCGTGTCTCGGGCACCATACCGCATGGCACCCAGGGAGCTGGCAGAGTTTAGGGTGCAGTTGAGAGAGCTGGTAGATGCGGGTTTCGTCAGGCCGAGCTCTTCACCTTGGGGAGCGCCGGTGTTATTTGTGAAGAAGAAGGATGAGACGCTCAGATTGTGTATAGATTATCGGGAGCTCAACATACTAACCGTGCGGAACACCTATCCGTTGCCGAGGATTGACGAGCTCTTCGATCAGTTGCAGGGAGCTCACTGGTTCTCCAAGCTTGACTTGAGATCGGGATACTATCAGCTACGGATCCGAGAGGAGGACATACCGAAGACAGCCTTCAGTTCCCGGTATGGATTGTATGAGTTCACAGTGATGCCCTTCGGGCTCACTAATGCCCCTTCAGCCTTCATGAGCATGATGAACAGGGTGTTTGAGGCCTTTCTCGACATCTTCGTTATCGTGTTTATCGACGATATTCTAGTATATTCCAGGACGGAGGAGGAGCATGCTGGGCATCTGGCCCTAGTATTGAGGAAGCTGAGAGAACACCAGATGTATGCGAAGTTCTCCAAATGTCAGTTTTGGCTACGGGAGGTGGCTTTTCTAGGACACATTATCAGTGGAGCAGGTATGGCAGTGGATCCGGCCAAAGTGCGGGCCGTTCAGGAGTGGCCTCGACTACAGTCAGCTTCAGATGTTCGGGGTTTTCTAGGATTGGCAGGTTATTACCGGAAGTTTGTGGAAGGGTTCTCCAGGATTGCCCTTCCACTCACTTCTTTGACCAAGAAGGATGCCCCATTCGTCTGGACTCCGCAGTGTGAGGCGGCCTACTTGGAGCTGAAGGGCCGACTCACCTCTTCCCCCATCCTTGCACTTCCATCTGGGAAGGAAGGATTTCAGGTTTACACGGACGCATCATACTAGGGGTTGGGAGCAGTGTTGATGCAGCACGGTCACGTGATCGTGTACGCTTCCCGTCAGTTGAAGGTTCACGAGAGGAATTATCCAGTGCATGACCTCGAGCTCGGAGCGGTCATCTTTGCCTTGAAGACCTGGAGGCACTATCTTTATGGGGTTCATTGTGAGATCTTCTCAGACCACAAGAACCTCAAGTATATTGATACGCAGAAGGACTTGAACCTACGTCAGCGGAGGTGGTTAGAGTTCTTGTGCGACTACACGTATACCCTACATTACCACCCAGGCAAGGCCAACACCATAGCAGATGCTTTGAGCAGGAGAGGAGGTGCATCGGGAGCAGAGAGCCGCGTGACGGCTATGGAGTTGATTCAGGCTTTGGAGGACATGCACATCACAGTTGTATCCAGGGCTAACCCCGAGACGTACATGGAGTATTTAGCGTCCTTGAATATTGTCTGTGATATTCGGGACCGCGTTCGGGAGGCACAGTTGCAGGACCCTGCCTTGGAGTCAGTATTCAGATCGTTGGTGGACGGCGTGGCAGGGGACTATACCTTGAGAGATGATCTTATCCACCATCGAGACCGAGTCTACATCCCAGCTGGAGGAGGTATTAGAGATGAGGTGCTCAGGGAGGCCCATTGCTCCCAGTACTCAGTGCATCCAGGGATCGCGAAGATGGCAGCGGACCTTCGGAAGGTTATGTTTTGGCCGGGGATGAAGAGAGATATTATACAGTATGTGACGCACTGCGAGGGCTGCCAGCGCGTGAAGGCGGAGTGCAGGAGCCCGGGAGGAATGTTGCAGCCTTTACCAGTGCCTGAGTGGAAGTTTGAGGACATATCTATGGATTTTGTGCATGGTCTACCCCGCTCCCGCTCTGGGAATGACTCGATATGGGTGATAGTAGACAGGTTGACGAAGGTAGCTCGGTTTATTCCGGTGCAGAAGGGGGGCCCAGTCGGTGACCTAGTCAGGGTGTTTGTGGAGCAGGTGGTTAGATACCACGGGGTGCCCAAGACGATTGTTTCAGATAGAGACGGACGCTTCACTTCGAGGGAGTGGAAGGCGGTCTAGGCTTACTTGGGATCCCGGTTGACATTTAGCACGGCGTTCCATCCACAGACTGACGGTCAGACTGAGCGCACCAACCAGACTATGGAGGACCTACTGCGTTTGTGCATCCTAGATACCGGCAAGCCCTGGGAGATACTGTTGCCTTTGATAGAGTTTTCCTATAACAACAGTCACCAGACTAGCATTGGAATGGCACCTTATGCCGCACTGTACGGGAGGAAGTGCCGCACACCACTTTCCTGGATCCATTGGTGAAGGTGCTGTGGTCGTTGGGTTCAGATTATATTGCAGAGTCGGATGCACAGGTAAGACTGATCAGGGAACGGATGCTGGAGGCCCAGAGCAGACAGGCGAAGTACTATGATGCGAGACATCGTATGGCGGAGTTCCAGGTAGGAGAGCGTGTGTTCTTGAAGATTCGTCCTATGCACGGGGTTTCTCGAGTGCGGGGGCATAAGAAGCTCAGTCCTCGGTACGTGGGGCCTTATTTGATCCTGGAGCGGATCGGTCCTTTGGCGTACAGGCTGGAGCTACCGCCAGAGTTGGAGAACCTGCATGACGTCTTCCACGTCTCTTTGCTTCGGAGAGCCCTGCTTCGCCCTGAGCAACATGTTACATCTACATCAGGCCCGGTGGCGCCCGATCGGTCAGTCCTACTGGAGCCTATCCGGATCGGCGATACGGAGGTCCGAGTCCTGCGGCGGAAGAGTGTACCGTTGGTGAAGGTGCTGTGGTCCAACCACGGGCGAGAGGAGAACACTTGGGAGCCCATGGACCTCATGCAACAACGCTACCCGGAACTCTTCACTTCAGGTACGACCTAAACCTCCTTGCAAATTTCTGTTACCCTATATTGCGTAGAGCCCGTAGACCCGATCTTAAATTTCGGGGACGAAATATTTTTTTTTGTTTATTAGGATTTGTAACATCACTAATCCTTCTAGACCCATTAGAAATGTTAGGGCATAGGGGTGAGGTGAGTGGCCACAAGGGCCTTAGGCTAGGGTAGAAATTGCTAAGTGCACACCAAAGCTCAAAAACTAACCTAACCATAAGCCCCTCAACTAGGTCAATTGACCCTCAATTGTCCAAGTTTACCTCACTTATGATGCCCTAACCACCAAGGGAGACCTATAGGATGAGAAGTGCACCTGGGTGGGGCCCAATTGCATGAAATTGACCAAAGTCAACTATAGGTCAACTTTAACCAAACTAAGTCAATTAGGATTCAATTGACCCTCAAATATTCAAATTGACCTTACCACCACACTCTAAACACTTTAAGGAACCCATTGGACCCAAAAGCCCCATCATGGTGGGAACAACTGACCCCAATTGACCAAAGTCAAACCTTACCCAATTTTGGTCAAATCTACACCCTTTGATTAAATTGAACCAATTGGAGCCCCCATTATGGACCAACCTATGTGGGGTGAGGTTAAGGGACCCATGACCCCAAGTGGGGTCAACCCACTCACCATGGTTGACCAAAGTCAACCATGGTCATCATAGCCCATTAAAGGTGAATTTCAAGCCTAAATTGAAATGAACCCTAACACCAACCAATTAACCTCAATCATGGACCTAAGTCAAGCCCAATCATCCCTAGGACTGAACCCTAATATGGAGTTTGATTAATCAATGGAGGGGGGACCAAAAGGTGATCAAAAAGACAAAAGCAAAAGGCATAAAGCTAAAAGCAATCACCCCCTCCTCCACACTCCTCCTCCAATCAGCCTAGGGGCCTCCCCTGATTGCTGGGGGTCTGAGCTTGACCCAGATGGAAGAAGGAGGCCGGCAGCTACAGGAGGGTGGCAGCAAGGGGGCACAACCGAGGAGCTCGATTTCAAAACCCCCTATAGAGGCCTCCCCCTCCCATTTCAGCCATCCCATTAGCTTCAGAGCACTGAGAGCAGACGAAAACCACATCTGGAGCGAAGCTTTAGCTGAAGAAACGAGTTCGGGAGCGGGATCGCCGGAGCAAGGATTTTCCATGGCCAACCGCCGCCGGAGCCGCCGCCACGCACCAACAATGGTTCGTTTCTCCTCCCCTCCCCTCGTGCTAGCTTCTCATCACAAAATATTGAAGGATCGGGCTCAATTGAGCCCGAATCCACTCGTCGTTTTCATGGAATTCTGCTCGAATCGAGCCACCCAGGCTCGCCGGAAAACCCCCCCTCCGGCCGCCATGTCGCCGGGAAATCGTAGCCCCGACCACCACGAAGGTGGTGGCGGTGGTGGCCGGCCGTGGTGGCCACCAGGTGGCCGGGAAATGGGGGAAGAAATCGGCCCAGCGCGGTTGAATCCTGGCCGTCAGCTCAAGGAAGAAGATGAGCCGCCGCCGTCTGATTGCGCCAAGATCCGTGCTGATCTCCTTTTTCCTGCATTTAATTAAATCATTATACTTGTTATTCTGCCTCAAAAACTCAGTGCTCTTCAAATAAAATTTAGGGCCACTTAATGGTCGCATTAGAAAAAGTGCTCAACATGAAAGTTGTAGGCCTAGGTCTTAACTTTCATTTGGCTTTGAGTTTAGGTCATTTGGTGACCTACAGCTCCCTAGGGAGTTGTTTTACTTGTACTAGTCCTACACTAGGTTAGTCCATTAGAAAAATTATCTAGGTCAAACCCTTCAATCTTTGGATCTGTCCTTTTAACCATGGATTGGTATACCATAGGGGCACACCCTGCCAAAGGGACAGCTCTTGGTGGACACTTTTACCTAGGGTTTTTATGGTAGTTATGATATTTAAATTAAGTTGATTTTTGGAGCATTTGATGTACAAATGACACCAAACTTTGGTGGTATACTCTCTAGTACATGAGTAGTGCTTGCCTAAAATTTCACTCCATTTGGAGTTGATTTGCTATGGAAAATAGGAAACCCTAATGAGGGCCTTTTAGGGTCAAATTAGGGTTTAGATCATTTTGAGGAGTGGAGTGTGTTAGCCTCCTCCCATCATGGTGGATATGTGTGTATGGATATACAAATGCTTGTGTCACACCCTAATGGTCCATTTGGAGCCATTAGGGTGGTGTGACTTAAAACCCTAGGGGTGAATCCTTAAGGGTGCAAAGTGGGGATTTGTGAAGGACATAGGACAAAATTTTCTAGCCTTGGATCAGAACATTGTGGATAAGTTTGTAGGTGCATAAAATGACCTAGTTAATTAAATGAGAATTTTTAGAGGTGTTTAAGTATTTTCTTCCTAATAAATGAAATTGTCAGCTTTTCCTTAATAAAATGAAATGCATGGTCATAGGACCTTGTATGGTGTTGAAACTCCATCAGTGGCTGATTAGGGATGAAATTGTACTATAGTAATTTTATTATGATTTATTAAAGTATTATTCCTTGTGTAGGAAATTTTAAGTACTTGCTAGCTTAAGGGAATTTATTTTTGAAAAATATCAAATCATGGGGCAAAATTGTAAAACTTGGTTATCTGTCATTTAATGCTATTATATGCCCATGGTAATTAGTTGGAAGCTGGTAGAATTGTATTTTATGTACCTCATGTAGAAATTGAGATTTTCATCACTTGAGTATTTAATCTTTTTAAAATATCAAATCATGGGGCTTTGTCATGATACTTGGTGATCTGTGATTTTAGGTTAAAATATACCAATGACCATAGTTTGGGAGCTTGTAGATTTGTAATTCATGTACTTCATGTAGAAAATGAATTTTACATCACTTGGTTAGTAAATCCTTCTAAAAAGTCAAATCACATGGTAATGACACAATATTTTGGCAGAGGACTCTAGGTCCCCATATGAACACTTGGTAATTTTTGTAGAATTTTCAGAAGTGAAATTACTATTTTTCCTAATTATAGTGGTATTTTGGTAATTATACAATTATGATGATATAGTAGGCCAAATGGCATCCTAGGATCATGATACTCAGTGAAACACCTTGATATGGGATATTACCTTACTGATAATTTTCATGTAGCATGAGCAATCATTTTGAGGGTAGTTCATGTGTAATTTGACCTAAGTCCTTAAATACTTTAAATTAAAATAAATACCAAATTAATGTGGAAAATTATGGAAATTGGACAATACCATATTAAGGTCAGTGGTAGCCTAGGATAATTATACCAGACCATGGATATGAGTTTTTAGAAGGATTCCCTTATAGGGTTGATGGATAGTTCAATTTGGTGGTCTGCGTTTAGTAAAAACAGAATTTTGAGTTTTTGACAATTCAGATCCCTAAGTAGTGGATAGGGGTTATACCCAATCAGTAAATGAGCTATATCACACCATGATCCAAGGAGGGTCAATCCTAGGGTTAGTTGTGAGGTTGTGCTAGAGTTAATGTAGAAGGAATGAAGGTACGTCCAACCCGATTGGGTGGGACGGGAGATGAGGTAAGTCACTTTAAATCTATGGAATAATAAGGGTGAACCAAATGTTAACTATCCACTAAAGTAATCGTCTTGAGGAGGATGGTGGGGTTGAGCCCATTGATCCGTAGTATCGTTAGGGGCCCCTTTTGGAGTACACCGCGGGAAGTCCAAGACTCACCCTAAATATAACACTAACTAAATAGTAGGCAAGGGTAGCCTAAGTGGATATGCAAACTGGTGTGGATCTCCTCCGGGAAGGAGATGGGTTGGATCAGCTTGTGTGATGGTCCCTGTGCCGGAAGCTCGGGTGGACATTGTTAACACCTGTTACTTATTCAAACAGTGGCGAGTCTTCGGTACTAGGCTAGTCGTGTCACCGACGGTAGTACGTTGACTCAGGTGAGGGTGAGGTTTAGAGGGCCTGTAAGTTTGAGTACCGCGGTCTGGAGGACAATCCCTAATAACCCAACCCGACCTTAAAGTCTGGTGGATTCCAGCAAGAGTACGCAGGAGCTCCGTTGTTGTGTTCTTAGCGTTGAGGCGTACATGAGGTCTAGGCTTGGTAGTGACTATACCTGCCTAGGATGTGGATGCCCGATCCACTACCACCGTGAGCCACGACGGTCGGTACCCAAAAGTTTGGCTCCTTTCAAACAAATTGGGAACTATAAAGGTCTGTGCGCATAGAGTCGTGTGGGTGAGTCACATTGCATAAACTCATTAAAACATCATATCCATAGCATAACATAACATACACATAACATACCCTCATCATATAAATTAGTATGGGCTCTTTTATATGATGGGTTACCTGGACATCTTAACTTATATGTCGTATGGGCGTTCATATAAGTTAAGGTACGAATCTGTGATGGTAACTTAGATTTATTTGCTGCACTGCATATTTTTCCTATTTACTGCTTATTTCATTGCTCTACTTTACTGCCTTATACCTGCACTATACTGCTAGCTAGACTTTATTGTTTTACTTATACCTGCTAGAATAGTGCCATGTCACCACCATCTTGATTACCCCTTGTTTTTCCTCCGCTTCTTCCTCCCGCTCGGTGCCTAGGAGTCGTGGAGGGAGGCGAGGACAAAACGGCTTAGTCTTTATGACTAACGGTTGGTGTGACCGCAGGAATCCGAGGAGACGGAGCTGTCCCGCGCGCAGCAGGACGTGATGGCAGGACCTGAGCAGCAGATGCAGCGCACTACTACGACGCCACAGGTTGATGATTAGATAGCTAGTCTTCCGCATTTTGAGAGTTTTGATGTATTCTTCCGCATGTTGTAGTGAGAGAGAGAGATAGTACTCTATTTTGGATATGTATCGGGCATAAGCCCCTTTTTGCTTGTACTTCTCTTTTGGACTTTCTGTTCTCATTATATATTTATATATGATGTTGTGATTGTGGACATGTCGTCTTTTATGTATATACCGGTTTGGCATATTTTACTTATGATCGTATAGCCGGCAGGGTTGGTGCTGACCGGTGTTGGCCAACCCGAGTGTTGGTGACACCGCAAGGCAGCGATTCTGGGCGAAGATCCACCTCAACCGTGCGATGCGGGAGAGGTTCGAGTTTTCAAGTACCCGAACGGGTTTTGGAAAAAGAGATCTTACAGAAGAGATATAATTAGTAGAGAGGAATGAGACTTGGAGCTTGGTACTAAGGCCAGAAAATAAGGATATTATTATGCTGAAATGGGCATACAAGCTCAAGTGTAATGAAGAAGGAGAATTTATCAAACATAAGTCGCCTAAGGCTACAACCAGTGTTTTGGAAAGGACTATGAAGAAATGTTTGCGCCTATAGAAACCATGGACACAATCAGATTGCTTATCTCCATTGTAGCCGACAACAAGTACCACGTCTATCAGCTCGATGTAAAGTCGGCGTTTCTTAACGACATCCTCATTTAAGAGGTACATGTCGAACAACCTGAAGGGTACAAGAAAGTGGGGTAAGAAGGTCGTATGCATAAATCTCACAAAGCTCTGTATGGCCTTAAGTAGGAACCACATGTCGGGCATTCAAATATTATCTCATATTTCCATCAAGAGGGTCTCAATGCCAGAAAGAATGAACCCACTTTATTCATCAAAAAGGAACCAAACGGAAACAACCTCATTATACGTCTTTATGTCGACGACCTTCTCATCACTGGAGGATAAGAAGATTCAATCAACAACTTCAAAGAGAAGATGAAAGAAAGGTATAACATGATTGATCTTGGACCATTGAAATTCTTTCTTGGTATGCAAGTGAAACAATCCCCCGACTATTTTTTTCTTTCCTAAGAGAATTATGCCATAGAATTACTAATGAAATTTAAGATGGGGGAGTGTAATTCTTGCTTAGCCCACGTGTGCACAAGTGAGAAGTTCACTAAGATGAAAGAAGGGGATGAGAAAGTAAATGAAGAACTTTATTCAAGCTTGATTGGATCAATAATTTACCTCACCAATATCAGACCGGACATTGAACACTCAATAAACCTGGTGTTAAGATTTGTTAGCATGCCAAATAAACAACAATTGAATGTTGCAAAATGAATTCTCTGCTACATCCAAGGAATGAAACACTATGGCCTTCACTTCACCCAGGATCTCAACCCAACACTCACTGATTTCAGCGATTCTGATTGGGGAGGCTCAATGGATGATAGAAGAAGAACGGGAGGACACATCTTTTTCTATGGATCTAACCCCATCGCATAAAGCTCAAGAAAGCAGCAAATTGTAGCATTGTCAACAACATAAGTTGAATACTTGACATTACGTTGAGCCATGTGTGAATGGGTGTGGCTGCAAAGAATGATAGAATAATTAGCAGAGGAAAAGATGGAGATGATCCTACTAAAATGTGATAATACCTCCACAATCGCTCTTTCCAAAAATATCGTATTCCACAACAAAAGTAAACATATCGACATCAAACATCATTTCATCTGCAAAAACATTGAGAAGGAAGAAGTCAAGATTGAATATTGTCCTACTGAAGTCCATCTTGCCGACATATTCGACAAGTAGCTCAACAAAGCTTGTTTCACGGAACTTTGACAAAACCTAAAGCTTTCAGAACCCCCAGCTCAAGAGGGGGTATTGGAGAAATGAACTGTAAACCTGAATTAAATAAACAGAAGTTAATGTAATTGGTTCCCAGAGGGTCATATAACCTTGAAACTTAATTTGCAATTAATCAACCATTAATTATGTTGTTTTTCTTAATGTTTATGATGCTCTGTATACTCGACTATGCACCTATAAAAACATCAAACATTGTATCAATTAATATATGAATCGAATATGAATGAAATATGCTTTGTGTTTTACTTCTATGCATCCCATTTCATTTCCACCTACCCAATCTTTCTTTTTTCTACAATGATTAACACAATGCTAGAGATAAATTTCTATCATCTTGTTCACTGATCGCGCTTAAGTCTTTCTCACCAAAGCATAACAGACTAATGAAGCTAAAGATGGAGAGATATGGCATGCGCCAAGGCCATTTAAGAAGCCACGAAGAAGAGTGTGAGAGTTATATGTACAGAGGGGGGAGTCGAGGTAGAAAGTTCATCTAAAAGCAGAGGCTTTCTTGCTCTTCCTTACAAGAGGGGATGAAACCCACGGATGAACATCATGCGTGAAGAAAGAAAGCACAGTGCGGTGGCACAAAGCTGAGACAGGGAGATAAAGACCCTATTTTTGATGATGGAATCCATAAATTGAAGGGTTTTATTACTGTTGTTAACCAAAATTAACTCATGTGTTAGTATACAAATAAAATAAAATCCCTCTTTTAACAAACACGTTTGTGCATCATCAAAGGGGATTAGTTTTGCTTCTCATTCACATTTTTGCAGTATTTGCTTATTAGTTATAATGACATTAAAATTTAAGTTCTCAAATACTTTGTGAAGATATATTTTTTTGAATTTACGTGAGGCAAAAATGTTATTCTTTTGAGCAGGTTTTTCTGCCTAGTGTAAATATGGGTTTTGGCTCCTATGTAAGTTTAAAGAAAAAAATGCCTAAAATAAATTCTGGGAGGATATGAAATTTGAACCCCTTTTAAATTAGGTTTTAGTGAGTTTTAATGGCATTCTTTGAAATCATTGTAACTTTATTACAATCAAACTTTACAAGTTTCTTCTCTTTTTATTATGTATGAAAACGATATTATGTACTTGAGAATGGTTCATTATGGATGTAAGCCCCAGTAAATCAAGTCATTTTTAGTTGATGTACAACAACAACACTCAAGCATTTATCCCACCATAGTGGGGTCGGGTATATGGATCCTTTGTCGCCATTGCACCCTCTTTAATCATTGTCTCACTAATGCCTAAGTACATCGTGTTTTTCCTTATAGTTTCATTCCAAATCTTATTTTGTCTACCCCTCCCCCATTTAACATGTCTAGTGACTAAACTCTCACAATGCCCAACAGATGCCTCTAATGGTCTCCATGTACAAGATGTCAGCACATATATTTCGACTCTCGATTGGAGCACATTTATAAAAATCAAGTCCAGGTGATTTGGAAAGCTAAGATTCCAATGGAAGAGCCTTCGTACAGGTTGCATGCCCAATTTGATGACGAGGGCTATTTTTTGACTTTTGATGGCTCAAGACTCGATCCAGTGCAGGTTACCAATGCTGAAGAGGAAGAGGGCGAGAGTGGCGAGGAGTGAAGAAAGTGCTTGTGCGGCTTCCATTTCTTCTATGGACCAGTTAGTTTTATTTCTCCAGCATTGACTTTATTTTTGTTTTGTAAAACTTATTTGTCTGTACTTTACTCTGTGATGATGTGTTGCTATGACTTTATTAAGACTGTGACATTATTTAGT
Organism: Dactylorhiza incarnata; assembly: GCA_033032865.1. Lineage (NCBI taxonomy): Eukaryota > Viridiplantae > Streptophyta > Magnoliopsida > Asparagales > Orchidaceae > Dactylorhiza > Dactylorhiza incarnata. The sequence goes on from JAWHQI010000028.1 coordinate 15,943,949, forward strand.
TAGTATTTTGTGCATCATGGCATATGGTGATATTTCTTCTATTATGTGTTAATGTTATAAATGCTAGTATTATATGTATCATGTGCACCCTTGAGATAGTAGTATGTTAGTAATATGTGCTAATATGATGTTTTATTGCATGAGGTGATCCTCTTGAAGACAATTTCTAGCTTTTTCTCTACTATGTGTGTATTATTAAGATGCAGGTTATTCGGTTGGCGAAAAAGCGTGAAAATCACTCAAGCTTATTAAGTGACTTGTCCAACATATGGGTGTAAAGAGAAGGGATAGGAAGCTGATCCAGATTGTCAATTTCAGAGGAGTATTTACTTTCAGTTATTTTCTTTTGCATTCTCCACTCACTCCTTGTTTAAATGTGTTAAAATATCAAGTTATATATTTGCTAGGTGCCAACAAAGGCATAAGTGTGGGGTGGTATAACCCCAACCAATTGGATGAAGATTAGCTTTATTTAATATTAATTTAAAGAACTTTAATCTTATTATAATTAATAAATAAGCTATTCAAGCTATTTGGAATTTATTGGTAGGATATGTAAAACACCCTCCCGGGACATTGAACACGGCCGAGGGGAGTCTTATGCCCAGAACAACCGTCTTGTAGAAGCGCCAACACACGGGCTAGCCTCCTCAACAAGACATCTATTCTGTTGAGTAATTTCGTACATCGCATGCCAACCCGTCAATAAATTAATAAGAAGACCAAAATTCCCAAAAAGCATGAAAGTGCACAGAATATTTATAACAAAAACAGGAATCAATAAGAGCTCCTAAATATCAGAGTACAAAAAAGATGTAAGTCTACATCAAAATCTCACATCGATAATAGAAAGAAGCGATGGTAGAGGTTGCATCGCGGTATCAGGCTTGGTCTCCCTGGCCTGGCTGTCCTCCTGCACAGTGTGTTGTTGCTATGGGGTGTGCTCCTAAAACAGTGGTGTAGCAACTGTTAGTCATAAAGACTAAGTGACTTCACATCCTATCCCCCTGTGACTCTCAGGCACCAGGCAGAAGGAAGGAAAAGAGAACGCAATATAAGCAGTAATATATAATCAAGCAGGTGGTATGATGGTGAGTAATTCTAGCAGTTCATATGTATATGTAAGCAACAAGAAATACTAGCATATATAAAAGAGCACAACAAATAGCAGGGTAATAAGCAACAAGCTACAAGAACTGAATTGATCTTAACTTATAAAGATACACATACAAAATTATAAGTTAACGATCTGGTATTGAACATAACTCCTCAATTAATAGAGCTCATACTAATTTATATGATGAGGATCGTATGCGGTGCAGTGCAGTGCAATGCAATGAATGTATGATGACTCTCTCTCTCTCTCTCACACACACACACACTTGCTTGTTATGCCGACATAGACCTTTACTCCTCGCTTTTTGAGGATAGCTTACCACCCAGGCACCTCACATCGTGGCCAGACAGAGACAGTGGAACTATCTTCTCCACTACTATGTGGGTATGCACACTACCAAATCTAGGTCTTACGTACGCCTCGACGCTAAGAACCATATAGCGGAGAACCTGTGTACTCTTGCTCGCTAAAACCAGCTGAGTCTTAATGACACAAGGAAGAGGTCTTTGGGAAGAAAACACCAAAGAGCACATCCCAACCGGCCTATAGTCTATTTGTCATCTTTCGTCGGTGTGACGACCGGTAAGCCCGTAAACTCGCCACAAGTAATCCTATCACCCAGGATCAATATGCAACAATGTATACCATTACGCCCATGAGATTCCCATGACCAAGCTTGTGTTAACCAGCACCCAAGGACTTCCAACCAAGTTCTTAATGTAATATGAATTCCACTAAATATTAACTGGTGCTAACTAGCATCCCAAGGACTTTCAACCAAGTTTTAATGCAATTTCTACGTACAAGTTCAACTGATGCTAATAAGCATCCAAGGCCCTATCAACCGGGTCCTTAACACATCATCATAGGATATGACCATATCCTATAATCTACACCAAGCCATTACTGCTACCCAAACCGAGTTGTCGTAACTCTAATATAGTAAAATGTGTATGACATGGGAATACTTCTTATGATCCTATAGGACTACTTGTGGGATTAGTGATATGATTGAGTTCACTAATAAGGTCTGCCACACTATATTTATTAGTCATTTCCAACCTCATACTATAGTCACAACATGCCTTAAACATAATTGAATTGATAACACTAATCAATCATACTTATCAATAACGATCATAACATGCTCAATCCCCTAAAGGTTCATCAATAAAGCAATTAAATACGAGATTACTCTTAAGTCTAAACCAACTGATATTTTATCAAAAGATGAAGTTACTACTATAAACATGTTTTTCAAAATTTCGGCTCAGTTGGGCATCATAATAAATCATATTCAGCATAATAGTTTATAAAAAATATTTAATCAAGGAAATATTTTAGAACCAAATTTTCTAAAATTTCTACCATAGTTCATAATTATTATTTTGAATATTTCCATTAAATTTAAGTTTCATCTGTTATTACAATAATTATTTGCGGCAAGATAGATTTATATGATGAGATTGACAAAATCATCGCAAATATATATCCAAAAAATATAAATCTTAGCAGGGGTATTCTCCATATCATCAGACACATCTCTATAAAATTTTATAAGCATCCGATAAATATTTTGAGAGAAATTCGTACAACATCAGAATCTATTATATGCATGTCAATAAATTTTTTGTTCAAATGATCATCATATTATTTCATTTCAGTATAATAAATTATAACAACACATTTAATTAAGGACTCATTTCAAAGCCAAATTCTCTGAAACTTCTAACATAGATTATAATTAATACTTTAATCATTCCCGCCAAATCTCTTCCTCATTGCGCTTCACAATACTTATTCATGGCACGTTGCATTTATATGATATGACAGACAAATTCATAGCAAATATGTATCAAAAAATTTGAAACTTAACAGAGGTGATCACACTATCATCAAGCACATGACCACCAAATTTCTTAAGCATCCAATAAATATTTTAAGAGAAATCAGTAAAATATTTAAAACTATGTACGTGTACATCACCGTTTACTAAAATAAAATTTCTGGGAGTTACACTCGACCAAAATAATGTGTCATCTCATTTTGGAAATGTCTTTTCAAGGGCTACAACTTTTATGTTGAGTCCAAAGTTCAGATCTAAGTGTATCACTCTTAACACTGGTTTGAAGTTGCAATGTAAAACTGGACAAAACTAGTTTGGTACTTAAGTTATATTTATCCTCAGCACAACAATTTCAATTTTAGACCTAGGGAGCTACAGAGCTCCCTAGAAAATGTGCAATCATATTTTGGAAAGGTCTTTCTGAGGGCTACAACTTTCATGTTGAGCTCGAGGTTTGGATCTAGCTGGAACATGACTAAGAAGTGGCTTGAACCCAGCAGCGCACATAAAACAGATCCGGTTTGGTGTGCAGGTAACAAATCTGCACAGATCTTAAAGGAGATCTAAAGGTAGCCAGCCGTTCATCATCTTCCTCCAGCAAAGTGTTATGATCTACACTCCTTCTTTCCTTCATTACTCCCTCAATAGACCATCATTTTTCACAAAATCAAGTCCTACAACTTTGTATTGAAGAGAGGAGTTGATTGAAGATATTTTCTCGACGAACTATGTCGTAGAATGTAAGTTCTAATGTGGTTTCTTCCTACGCAACTTCATGAATCTCGCTGAAATTGAGCTCTTTTAAGCCTAATATCTCTCCTATTTTCAGATCTAAAGATCTAGCACCGAGGGAGAGGGGGCAAAAGTCACCTGATTCACGACCATAAATCGAGTGCTCCTCCTTGGTGGCATGGAGGTGATCGGCTTTGCTCCAACTCTTCTCATAAGCTTGGTTTCTTCAACAATGGTTGAAACGTTCTTAGAAAGAAAGAGGAAATGATTTGTAGGAGAAGAATCAGGAGATAGAAAATAGTGGCTGATTTAACCCTAAGGACAATGACTAGATAATGGGGAAAACATTTCCCAAGCTTTGGAAATACATCCCAAGTTAGGTGTCCTTTTCCTAGTGGTCAAACTTCACTTCTCAGTTTTGGGATAAGTCACTTAACACTGTCAACAAGGAAGACCACGCCACTTTCTGTCGGTACGATAATGCCGACATTATACCTAACGCCCCGCGTTAGCTCTCGACGACACAATGGTATCGTCGAGAAGCTAACCCTTCTCGATGACAAAGCAACACTTCTCGACGATAAAGCTACCACCGGCGTTATACCTAATGCCCAGCGTTAGCTCTCATCAACACGACAATATCGTCGAGAAGCTAACCCTTCTCGACGACAAAGCAACACGCTCGATGACAAAGCTATCGCCGACGTTATACCTAACGCCCGACGTTAGCTCTCGACGACACGATGGTATCATCGAGAAGTTAACCCTTCTTGACGACAGAGCAACACTTCTTGACGACAAAGCTATCGCCGACGTTATACCTAACGCCGGGCGTTAGCCTTCTGCTACCAACTTTTTCTTTCTTTTTGATTCTTAAATTTAGGGAATGGGGTGTTACACCCACTCATGTTGATCATGACACATTCATGGTAACGTTAGGATCTCAGGACCACTACATAGTCCAAGCAACTCAAAGTTACACATGTCACTCGAGGGGCCTAATGCGAATTGGGATGTTATAGGATAAATAATCCTAAGTGTTTGAATTATATATTCGAAGTTAGGATGATATTTAATGCTCTCTTAACTATTTCTTTTATGCACAACATTCCTTAAAAGAAGTTGTTCCTCTCAATGTATTTTTATTAACTTCTAAAAAAATGGTGGAAGGGTGAGCAAGAACTGAGTCAATGATGTACGCCAAGACATTGAGATTAGGTAGTTAATTGGTAAAAATGATTAAGACTATGTCTACATTTGTGTTGATCATCCACTAGAACTTTTGAGCTTGAACCTTTTCATTTTGATACACATTATTCCATGCATAAATTCCATATATTCTTATTAGTTGTATATTAGCAAGCTAGCCATTTATGAGTGTATAATTTTTTCTAAAAAAATATATAAATGTCATAGTGATATGTGACCCAAGTTTATGTACATATGCTTGGAATGATCCAAACTATGAAGTATAAAAAAGTATATATGTCATAGTGATATGTGGCATAAGTATGTGTTACATATACTTGGAATGATCCTAACTATAAGCATAAAATAAAAAGTTAAAAAGATGTGTTATTTGAGAATTAAACCTCATAATATGGAGAGTTATTAAGATTATTAACTAGGAGAGTACCGTTCTTCTATCAAAACTTAACCATAAATTTCTAACCTAGTCAAAGTCAAACATAATGCAAGCCCTTATAAATTAATATCAATTGACCCACCAAACTTTTGTGGAGACTAAATCAAAGACTTAGCTTAGTTTTATCCTTTTTTATTGATGCGGAGGTCTAATGAGAAAAGTTGTGTGAGAATAAGTAATTTCAAAGAATAACACACACAACACTAGAAACTTTAATTGAATATCATTTTTTATCAAGCTAATGGATTTGTGAATATTTGAACTTTTCATGATTGACAAGTTGATCAATAATTAAAGCAAATTTCTTGAGCAAGCTTTAATTAATTATTTTTAAGAAAAAGTGTCATTCGCATTTGCATCTCAACGTTACATCTTCATTCAATTTATTAATATGAATTATCTTTGCTAGGGACTAGCAAAAGTCTAAGTGTGGGGGTGTTATAACTTCTCATTAAGAAGTTATTTAGACCTATAAATTTAATTCTATGTCGCGTATATTTGATAAATATGTCTTAAAATGTTTGGAATATGAGTAATTCTATATTTGGTCTAAGTTTGAGTAATATCATCATTTTTCTATGTTTTCATTGTAGAAATGCAGAAAAAATCAACCTGAAGGAGTGAAGCTAAACCAACTTGATTTCTTGGGAAAGTTGTTGCAACAACTTTTCAGGTTGTTATAACATGGCGAAAACGAATTTTAAAGATTGAATTTTAAATTTTGTGCCAAATACAAATCTGAAAGGGGGGCGTCGATTCAGTTATGAAAGGCATTTAGAAGGGCGAAATAGTATATAAGGGGTGGAGATCTACAAAAGAGGGAATCAAATTTTAGAGGGTGAATTCCATTTTGGCAAAAAAGGAGGCTAGGGCATACGATAAACGACGCACCTACTTGAGGAAGAAGACGACTTTTCGGTGAGAAATCGGAGAAAATTTCCTGCAACACTTGAATTCCATTCATCATGTTTAGTAAGATCTTTCTATTTGCGTGGTGTGTTTCTACAATTATGAACTAATCTCTCAAAGTCTTGTATGATGAGAGTACTGTGTGTTGTGATGATAAATTGCTTTTAAGCATTATGGATGTTTAATGTTTTATCCTTATTGGATTTATGAACTAGATAGTGAAACTTTGGTTCATCTTTTTATTGTGTTTCGAGATTCGAGAGAGGAGAAGAGTAAGTATTAGGATGAAGATTTTCTTATCACATTTTGAGATTCGAGAGAGGAGAAATGTGAGTATTCCACCAAAAGTTTCTATATTTTCACAGCACGTCGAGATTTGAGAGAGGAGACTCGTAAGTATGTCATAAATTCAATATAGCGTAAAAAGGAGAAAGATATTTCATCTTCTTCCTAGCAACATTGATTTTTATTCATCATAATATTTCTCCACTCCGCCTAAGTTAGAGATGACTAGGGGAAGAAAGGAATATGTGGATTTCTGATATTAAGAGATAATGATTTCCATTTTAAAATCGTTGCAAGATAAATTAATTGAACATTCTCGTAAGGCACCATTCTAAACATTCATCACTGTTGGGAATTGTATCCACAATTACCTTGATTTGAAGAAGTCCCCTTGAACTAAGTTGAATTGAGTTTGTATTTGATGTTGTTGTCTAGTAATGTGTTTGCAGGTTTTAAATGGCTAAGTACAAACCAATGTCAGGTTTCAATGGGTCATCAAATACAGGCCTACACAATGTAATTCCTCATTGTGTAGACCAAAGTGTTGACTCATGTGGAATCTCTCTATTGGGGTGTACTTCTTATTCAAACACAAAGGAAGAGCTAAGAGAAAGTATTCAAACACAAAAAAAAGTTGATGCTATTCTGGAAGAAACATATTTTTTCTAAGTATTTAGTATATTTTTCACCCGGCGAAATTCAAGTTCGTCAAAAAGAAAAGTTCACCCGACGAAATTTGAGTTCTTCGAAGAGAAAAGTTCACCTGACGAAATTCATGATTACCCGAGGAATGGAAGAAAATTTTTTTCCTAAGTTTTTTTCGTTCGACGAATTTTGGTGAGTTCGTCGATCGCCGTTTGACGAACTGTAATGGTTTCATCGAGCGTCGTTCGATGGATAGTTTACTGAAATGGAAGTAGTTTCGTCGATCGCCGTTCATCGAGCTCCGTTTGACGAACTGAAGTAGTTTCGTCGATCTCTATTTTATTGAAGCTGAAGTAGTTTCGTTGATCGTCGTTCATCGAGCTCCGTTCGACGAACTGAAGTAGTTTCGCCGATCTCTATTATACAGAAATTGAAGCGGTTTCATCGATCGCCGTTCGTCAATCACCGTTCGACGAATTGAAGTATTCTCGTCAATCGTTGTTATACTAAAATTGGAGCAGTTTCGTCGATCGTCGTTCGTCAATCGCTGTTCGACGATTCGAGTTCCGTCCGACAAATTTTCTTCAGCCGACGAATTGGCTTTGTGCTATTTCATTTTTCAAATCGCTGTCGGCTTTTCAATTAGGGCTTCCGCCATGTACAGTATACGTGGAAGGTTTTCCCTAAATCTCGCTTATAGCCGTTGGAGAAGATGTCTATATATATTTGTACAACCCTAATATTTTCTGAGCCGGTGTGACCCGATGTGAGTAGGGTCATTGGTTTACCCGTAAATCGTCGAGAACAAGTTGGGAGTTAAGGTGACTGAGAGAAGCAGGTCGACCTCTCGGAGACGACCAAGACCGAGCAAAGCTAGGGAAAGACCCGAGGGAGGGAAAATGACTTGGCAAGGCAAGTGGGGGAAGTTCCCCCACTCGCGCCATCTTTTGGGCGAGTGGGGGCAGCCCCCCACTCGCCCGTCCCCTCCTTAGGGGGGCGAGTGGGGGCAGCCCCCCCACTCGCCCATCCCATCTTAAGGGGGCGAGTGGGGGTAACCCCCCCCCCCCCCCCCCACTCGCTGCATCCCCCTTAAGGGGGCGAGTGGGGGCAGCCCCCCAACTCGCCCGTCCCTCTGAAGGGGGCGAGTGGGGGGCAGCCCCCCCACCCCCACTCGCTCGTCCCTCTTAAGGGGGCGAGTGGCGGGCAGCCCCCCCCCCCCCCCCCCCCCCCCACTCGCCCGTCCCTCTTAAGGCGGCAAGTGGGGGGCAGTCCCCCCCCCCCCCCCCCCCCCCACTCGCCCGTTCCTCTTAAGGGGGCGAGTGGGGAGAAGCCCCCCCCCCCCCACTCGCCCTCCCTCTTAAGGGGGCGAGTGGGGGGCAGCCCCCCACTCACCCGTCCCTCTTAAGGGGGCGAGTATGGGGCAGTCCCCCCTAATCGCCCGTCCCTCTTAAGGGGGCGAGTGGGGGCAGCCCCCCCACTCGCCCGTCCCTCTTAAGGGGGTGAGTGGGGGCAGCCCCCCCCCCCCCCCCCCCCCACTCGCCCGTCCCTCTTAAGGGGGTGAGTGGGGGGAGCCCCCCCCCCCCCCCCCCCCCCCCCCCACTCGCCCGTCCCCTCTCTTTTGGGGGATTTTGGCTATCTGCAGTTCGATTTCGGCTATTCACAGTCCGTTTTTGGGAAGGTCTATAAATAGACCCCCATGGGCACCTTGGGAAGGGTTGGTTCCTACCCCCTCCCTCGCGTGGTCTTGTGAGCAAGCACCCCCTCCCCCTGTCACCGAAGGTTGATGGTGAGGTGGTTCTTAGTGGCCTCCAAGGTGCCCAGGCTCAGCATTGGCTTAGGAGGAGAAGTTCCTTGAGAGCTTCCGGGTATGTGGTGGGACCTCCACGCTGCAGCTTAAGGGGTCCGTTTGTGGACTTAGGTGTTCTTCAAGGGTAAGGTTCTTCGGTTCTTAGTAACTGGCCAAGGGTCTCGCTCAGGTCAAGTAAGGGTTAGCTGCATCCCCCTTGCGAACGTCGAACTGGGTTACTGGTTTCAACATTATGGTGCGGTGAGCGTGGAAGCAGCTAGTTCGGAAAGCTCTGGGCAAGTCTCATGGCTGGAAGCGATGAGCTGGGGGACTCACCCCCGCCGTCAAGAGCATGAAGAAAGGCGACTTCAAGGAACTCAGGAAATCAATCCAGGAAGTCTAGCGGCTTGCACTCCCCCCTCAGGGCGAGTGCTCGACATCACCAACACATGTGCTCGCCTCGTCGTCTTTGATGGAGATAGAGCAAGCGTGTTGGCAAGGGAAGGGGCCAGCCTCGGATGAAGGTTTGAGCCTCCAAGCGCAAGCGCTCTTCAACAGATCTCTTAGGGCCAGCTGCCCCGAGTGAGGGGGCAGGGAGGATGCCTCCGTCTCACCAGGAAGGGGGCGGAGTCCCTGTTCCTGATTCAACAGAAGCATGGGGAGACACAGGGGAGCTACGCAAATCAGTTTCAGGAACAAGTCCTCCGCCTCCAGGCTGACAAGCGAAGCAGGAAGGATCAGGAGAAAGAAAAGGAATAAGAAGACGAAGGAGATGGAGGAAGTAATGAAGGAGATGGTCAAGGTGCATGTGACCAAGAAGGACCAGAGAGGCGTGTTGTAATAAAAGTGTAACCCCTCGATGATGAATGAAGAAGGTTACAGGTAACACCTATGATAACCGACTTGGGAGGGTGTTGAGTTCCTCTGCCTCCAGGTGAAGGTAAGCACCTAGGACGTGGATGGGTATTCTTCCCCCAGTTGGTAGGATCCCTGTCCGCTGGGATCGGTCATGTCAGCACATGGGGGGCTCGTCAGGTCGACTCACTGCTTGATAACTGACTTGGGAGGGTGTTGAGTTCCTCTGCCTCTGGGTGAAGGTAAGCACCTAGGACGTGGGTGGGTATTCTTCCCCCAGTTGGTAGGATCCCTGACTAGAGACCATCCGCTGGGCTCGGTCATGCCAGCAGATGGTGGGCTCGTCAGGTCGACTCGCTGCTTGATAACCGACTTGGGAGGGTGTTGAGTTCCTCTGCCTCTAGGTGAAGGTAAGCACCTAGGACGTGGATGCGTATTCTGCCCCCAGTTGGTAGGATCCCTGACTAGAGACCATCCGCTGGGCTTGGTCATGCCAGCAGATGGGGGGCTCGTCAGGTCGACTCGCTGCTTGGTAAGTGACTTAGGAGGGCATTGAGTTCCTCTACCTCCAGGCGAGTTGAGCCCCTAGGACGCAGGTGGGTACTTCCGCCTCCCATTAGGTTGGGAGGGCGTTGAGTTCCCCTGCCTCTAGGTAAGCGAAGCACCTAGGACGTGGGTGGGTACTCCTCCCCTAGTCGGTAGAATCCTCGACTGGAGACCACTCGCCTGGGCTTGTTGATGTCGGTCGCTGGGTGGCTCGTCGGGTAGATTTGTTTTTTAAGTCGAGTCCTCGACTGGAGACCTCTCGCCCGGGCTTGTTGATGTCGGTCGCTGGGTGGCTCATCGGGTAGATCCATTTGGGTTGGTAAGGCTCCAAGAAGAGAAGTCGGTCTGAGGATGTGTCGAGTTCCCTCCCCCTCCAGGTGAGCTCGGCTCCCTGGTAGGTGTGGAGTTCCCTCCCCCTCCAGGTGAGCTCGGCTCCCTGGTAGGTGTGGAGTTCCCTCCCCCTCTAGGTGAGCTCGGCTCCCTGGTAGGTGTGGAGTTCCCTCCCCCTCCAGGTGAGCTCGGCTCCCTGGTAGGTGTAGAGTTCCTGCCTTCCACCTTAGGTCGAGTTTAGCTCGACCTAAAGGGGTTGAGCTTTCTCCACCTCTTGTTGAGCTCAGCTCACAGGAGGGGTGTCTAGTGGAGAAAGGTCCGTTCCTCACCTCAGGTCAAGTTCAGTTCGACTAGAGGTGTTGAGTCTCCCTCCATCTTCGGTCGAGTTTAGCTCGACCTAGAGGTGTTGAGCTTTCTCCACCTCCTGTTGCTATCGGCTCACAGGAGGGGTGTCTATTAGAGAAAGGCATGTTCCTCACCTCATGTCAAGTTCAGCTCGACTAGAGGTGTTGAGTCTCCCTCCACCTTCGGTCGAGTTTAGCTCGACCTAAAGGTGTTGAGCTTTCTCCACCTCCTGTTGCGCTCGGCTCACAGGAGGGGTGTCTAGTGGAGAAAGGTCCGTTCCTCACCTCATGTCAAGTTCAGCTCGACTAGAGGTCTTGAGTCTCCCTCCACCTTCGGTCGAGTTTAGCTCGACCTAAAGGTGTTGAGCTTTCTCCACCTCCTGTTGCGCTCGGCTCACGGGAGGGGTGTCTAGTGGAGAAAGGTCCGTTCCTCACCTCATGTCAAGTTCAGCTCGACTAGAGGTGTTGAGTCTCCCTCCACCCTCGGTCGAGTTTAGCTCGACCTAAAGGTGTTGAGCTTTCTCCACCTCCTGTTGCGCTCGGCTCACAGGAGGGGTGTCTAGTGGAGAAAGGTCCGTTCCTCACCTCAGGTCAAGTTCAGCTTGACTAGAGGTGTTGAGTCTCCCTCCACCTTCGGTTGAGTTTAGCTCGACCTAAATTTGTTGAGCTTTCTCCACCTCCTGTTGCGCTCGGCTCACAGGAGGGGTGTCTAGTGGAGAAAGGTTCGTTCCTCACCTCATGTCAAATTCAGCTCGACTAGAGTTGTTGAGTCTCCCTCCACCCTCGGTCGAGTTTAGCTCGACCTAAAGGTGTTGAGCTTTCTCCACCTCCTGTTGCGCTCGGCTCACAGGAGGGGTGTCTAGTGGAGAAAGGTCTGTTCCTCACCTCAGGTCAAGTTCAGCTCGACTAGAGGTGTTGAGTCTCCCTCCACCTTCGGTCGAGTTTAGCTCGACCTGAAGGTGTTGAGATTTCTCCACCTCATGTTGCGCTCGGCTCACAGGAGGGGTGTTTAGTGGATAAAGGTTCGCCTTTCGCCTCAAGTCAGGTTCAGCCGAAGGACTCGGCAGGGGTATCCCGTTGGCAGGTCCCTTTGTGGACCCCTCTCAGGTCCCACCTACTCGTCAAATAAGTGGGTTGGAATTTCTTTCCGAGCTTAAGGCAAGCTCGAAAAGAGCGGGGATTGTGTACAACCCTAATATTTTCTGAGCCGGTGTGACCCGACGTGAGTAGGGTCGTTGGTTTACCCGTAATTCGTCGAGAACAAGTCAGGAGTTTAGGTGACCGAGAGAAGCAGGTCAACCTATCGGAGACGACCAAGACTGAGCAAAGCTAGGGAATGACCCGAGGGAGGGAAAATGACTTAGCAAGGCAAGTGGGGGAAGTTCCCCCACTCGCGCCATCTTTTGGGCGAGTGGGGGCAGCCCCCCTCTCGCCCGTCCCCTCCTTAGGGGGGCGAGTGGGGGCAGCCCCCCCCCCCCCCTCCCCACACACACTCGCCTGTCCCCTCTTAAGGGGGCGAGTGGGGGCAGTCCCCCACTCGCCGAATCCCCCTTAAGGGGGCGAGTGGGGGCAGCCCCCCACTCGCCCATCCCTCTTAAGGGGGCGAGAGGGGGGCAGCCCCCCCCCCCCACTCGCCCGTCCCTCTTAAGGGGGCGAGTGGGGGCATCCCCCCCCCCCCTCCCCCACTCGCCCGTCCCTCTTAAGGGGGCGAGTGGGGGGCATCCCCCCCCCCCCACTCGCCCGTCCCTCTTAAGGGGGCGAGTGGGGGGCAACCCCCCCCCCCCCCCCCCACTCGCCCGTCCCTCTTAAGTGGGCGAGTGGGGGGAGCCCCCCCACTCGCCCATCCCCTCTCTTTTGGGGGATTTTGGCTATCCGCAGTTCGATTTCGGCTATTTGTACTCCGTTTTTGGGAAGGTCTATAAATAGACCCCCATGGGCACCTTGGGAAGGGTTGGTTCCTACCCCCTCCCTCGCGTGGTCTTGTAAGCAAGTACCCCCTCCCCCTGTCACCGAAGGTTGACGGTGAGGTGGTTTTTAGTGCCCTCCAAGGTGCCAGGCTCAGCATTGGCTTGGGAGGGGAAGTTCTTTGAGAGCTTCCGGGTATGCGGTGGGACCTCTACGCTGCAGCTTAAGGGGTCCGTTTGTGGACTTAGGTGTTCTTTAAGGGTAAGTTTCTTCGGTTCTTAGTGACTGGTCAAGGGTCTCGCTCAGTTCAAGTAAGGGTTAGCTGCATCCCCGTTGCGAACGTCGAAACCGGGTTACTGGTTTCAACAATATTCTCTTAGGTTATTTCGAAAAACCCAAATCGTTAATCGCAAAATCGTGAACAAACTCTCGTAATTTCTGACGGCCGACTCTCTCGTTCTCGCACGACTTTCTTGCTGATGATCAGAAATACAATGCGGTTCTTCCTCAAAAGCTAGAGTCGACAAGATCAATAGATTCAGTTTTCTTCAATCATTCTGTTGATCCTTTCTACTCTCCAAGTTCAGATCTTGTTTTCAAAGCTCAAAAGAACTCTTCTTTCTCAGCCCTCCACCGACTGAAGAACTTTCTCAAGGAAGAAGATTTCTCTCTTTCAGATCTAGTTGTCTCCTAAGTGTTCAGATCAAGTTCTCTCAAGGCAAGATTTCTTCTTCCTTCTTTCAAGATCCAAATTTCTGATTTAGTCAAGGAAGAAGAAGACCTTTCTTTTTCAGATCTGATCAAGTCAAGTCTCAAGGAGATTTTAAGAAGATTGTTTCACAATCTAAAGTTTGGTAAAAATTTCTTTACAATATTTTTGTAGGAGAGATTGTTCTCCGAGTTGTAGGAAGTTTTTCTTCCGAGTTTGTAGGAGTTTTGCTCCGAGTTGTAGGAGAGTTGTCTCCGAGTTGTAGGAAGTTTTTCTTCCGAGTTTGTAGGAGTTTTACTCCGATTTGTAGGAGCGTTGTCTCCGAGTTTGTAGGAAGTTTACCTTCAGAGTTTGTAGGAGCTTTGTCTCCGAGTTGTAGGAGTGGTGACTCCGAGTTGTAGGATTATTCATAATCCAAGAATAGTGAAGTAGCCTAGTCTAGCTGGTCGTGCTAGATAGGTGAGGTGGAAAGTGGACTACCCACATCAGGGAACCACTATAATTCCTTGTGCTGTGCTGTGCTCTTTTGGTTTCTGTGCACTTTTATTTAAAGTTTTTAATTCCGCAAAAAGCCATAGAATTCACCTATTCACCCCCCTCTAGGTGATTTAGTTAGGTAACTAGACACTTTCAATTGGTATCAGAGGGAGGTTGTTCTCTAAAGGTTAACACCTTGAACAAGATCTCTAAGTCTAGTTGCAAGAGGCAGTATGTCTGGAATGGAAAGAACCAAGGATTCCTCTGTGAAGATGCCCGTCTGCTCTAAGGAGAACTTCCTCATGTGGAAGGAAAGAGTGAAGTTCTACATGGAAGCCACCGACCCGAGAATTTTTCAAATAGTTGAGGAAGGTCCTCATGTTCCTATGAAACCTTCTTCAATAAATTCAAATATACAAATTGCCAAGAAGATGCAGAGCTCACTAAAGATGAGATTGCTCTCATCGCTTTGGATAAAAAGGCCAAGAACATCATTGCCGGTGTAGTGGATGATTCAATGCTGCAAAATCTGATACACTGCAAATCTGCCAAGGAGATGTGGGATTCTCTAGTTGTTCTGATGGAAGGTACAAAAGAAGTGAGGGATGATCGACGATCGTTGCTGAATCAAGAATATGAAGCCTTCAAGCAAGATCCAAGAGACTCAATTTCTGATACTTATGAGAAGTTCTTCAAGATCGTCAACGGTCTTAGGAACTATGATCGGGAATTCACCGTTGGAGAATTGATTGACAAGTTCTTGAGATCCCTGACGAAAGAATGGGATACCTGTTGGATTGGTAGGCGCCCTTGAGGGGGGGTGAATAAGGGTTTTAAAAACTTATAATATATTTTGAATAACTTTGAAAAAGCTTTGATTATTAAACTAGAGAAGATCAAGACAAAACAAGTTAAGTAAAAGTAAAGACATGATTTTATTAACTTGAGAAGCATGATTACAAAACTTGATCTCTTATCGAAGCTAGAAATCAAAGCTAATAGAAAGACTCTTTTTGTTTTCTATACGGACTCGTATCCCCACGAACCGATTGTCTTTAGCCGATCCTTCCCCGGATACGGCCTCAATCCGCTCTAGCCAACCCTTCCCCGGATATGGCCTCGAGCACCCCCTAGACCTACACCCGAGACCTAGTCGCCAACACGAGGCGAATTTCAGCCCTAAGTCCTACCCAGACCTAGTCGCCAACATGAGGCGAATTTCACTAAACGATTACTGAAAAGATATGAAATGAAAATACAATAATATAAAACTCCCTCTATGTGGATCTTTTGGAGAAGTAGACGAAGACGCAGAGTATGATCGTAGTCGATGCGGTCTTTCAACACGATGATGAAGCGTGTTGAAATCTTCTCCACGGATCTCCTTTAGTCTTTATGGATTTGTGGGAGTATCTCTCTGAAACTTCCTCTCTATGTTGTGGCACGAAACTCTGGAATTCTGGATCTAGAGAGGCTTAACAAGACGGATCCAAGGGGTCCTTTTTATAGCCTCAGCGCTAGCGCCTGCGCTAGCGCTATCCCATATTAGGACATGTTTTGCGCGGCAGAATCTTCAATCCGAGGAAACAATTCCTCCTTGCCAACTGTGTGCGTCGCTACCGCCTGCGCTATCGGCTACCGCCAGCACTATCTCCTTCCATATGTGCTCCCGGAATTGTGCTATCATCGCTAGCGCCAGGCGCTAAGTGCTACCGCCAGCGCTAGTGGGAGACTTGGAATTGCTGGCTCAAAATTGGGGGCAACCATCCTTGAGCCATGTGGACTTTGATTTCCTGCACACTTAAACACACAAGATCAAATACACATAGGATTTGTTATTCTCAAACCTAGGAGATGCGGAAGACCATGTTCCAACAAACTCCCCCTTTTGATAATAACAAATCCATTAATGATAAATCAGAGCATTAATAAATAAGAATGATGAAACTATATTTGTGTGTGTGTGAGAGTGATGACTTAGGATAATTATTGATTTTAGCATTTAGAATTGCTCCCCCTAAATACATGCTCCCCCTAAGTGAATGCTCTCCTAATATGTAAGCTATCATCTTAATTAAGCATTATAGTTTGATAGTAGATTAATATTTATCATGTTAGTTCTCCCCCTTTTGTTATTAGCAAAAGTGGGTAAGGAGACACCACTTAAAAGTTGATAATAAGATAAAAGCATGATCGAGATTGTAGAGAAGGAAGTGATAAGGAGTTTTAGAATATTTTTCATAGAAATAGATCAGAGTTTGAGTTATTTTCATAAATCAGAGTTTGTAGCATAAACAAATACAAGGTAAATGATTTCCGAGTAACTAAACTACCCAGACAATATGTCTACACCCTAGCCCCGTACTAAGTGACAGATGGGCACGAGGAGCTGCATATATGTCGTAGTTTGGGGTGTTAGTCCCAAATGCAAACACTAGACACAACTCAACCTAGCACTCTTTCCACCCAGTGCCTCGCAAGGCCCCACTGGAACCCTCCCCGGTTAAGGACAAGACATGACTATAGATAAGGTTATCTAATGTCTACAACCCTACGCCCCCGCTATGGTGAGAAATGAAGTCATGGAAATAATTATTGGAAACATTTAAGCGTTTAACTTGAGTGATAAGTTCATAGCCTATGGGTTTATATTTTTATTTGAATTTATGCACACACTCACATAGCTATTTTGGAGTTCATTAATAAATCAGAGTTTTTAATATAATAATATTTTCATAAAAATAGATCCGAGTTTTATAGCAAAAAAAAATTCAACCAATATAAAGTTTACCAAGCAAGTCTACCACTTGTTGCAAGAAAGGAATTTGAAGATTTAAGTGATGATGCACACAAAATGAAAGAATTTAAATAAGCATGAAAGCGCAAGGTAAAACAATTATATGGTTATGATGCGGAAGACTTATAGAAATACAAGAAACATCTTATTGTAATCAATGATGATCCATAGAAAGATATATGAGTTAAATTTCAAAATGAAGATGTTTTTGTAAATCATTTTTCAATTAAAATCTTTAAGTTTGATAATAAAGTAACCAAGCATGAAATAATGTTATCAAAAAGAGATTACTACAATGTTACTTTAATTCATAATTTCAAAACATACCAAACATTATAGATTGCATGCTAGGTTATCTCGTGCATTTCATAAATAAAGAGTAGCATAAAATTTGCATTAGGATCCAATACTCATGAGAAGAAGTGTTATGGAAGATAATGATGTGCACATAAGTGTATTTTTGAGTAGAGTAAACAAATATTTTAATAAAAAATATAAGTAATATGTAAAGTAAGAGCACAATAAAACACAAATAATTTTACTTCCACAAACATCAATGCACAAAAAAATGTACAACTACCAAGGTGCTTTGCACACACAATGTTCATTAAGACTTATCAGGGTGCAAAGTAGTGCTTGGGGGATCACATAATTTTATTCTTCAATATTGATTTTTTTTTGTGATCCGGTGTACTTAAGAATAAGTGGTTCCACTTTCATTTGGAGGTAGATACTCAGATCTACAATTCCTATCTCTGGGGATTTTTCGATTTTCGGCCTCTAAGGGCCTCAAAATCAGCTTGCAAAAATACAAAAAAAATGTGACAGAAAATCACATTGAATCAGATTAATAATATATATATATATATATATATATATATCGGATCAAGCACGAATCCTGGCGCAAGATCAACGGCGCCCCTTCATCGTCCCCGACAGCCAACGGCTGTGATTTCCCCCGCCTGGGTGACTTTCCTCCTCCATTTCCCGGCCATCCACGGCCCACCACCGCCGGCCACCGCCTCCACCACCTCCGTTGAGGTGGTGGCTATCGTTTGACGGCGGCACGGCCACCGAAGATGGACTCTCCGGCGATCCCGAGCAAGAAGAAAAGCTCGGACTTTCTCCCTCGATCTCACATGGGATCGGGCTCAATTGAGCCGGATTTCTCTCCTAAATGGACCTAGATTCTAGCACAGAGGGAGAGGGGGAGAAATCATACCTCAGGCGAGCTTGAAGGTGAGTTATCCGGCGGGCTGACATGCTAGTTGCTGTCGGCGGCGAGATTGCTCAAAACCCCGTTTCTGGATCAAAAGCTCCACTCCAGTAGTGGATTTCAGCTGCTCTTAAGGTTCTGAAGGTGATGGTGGGCTCAATTGGGGTCGGGGGTGGCTGTTTTGTTAGCAGCCATTAGTGGTGGCGAGCTCCGGCGATCCTCCTCAAAAACCTGATTCTCCACCGTTTGCCTCGCTGTAAAGCTCTAGCTCAACTCCTCTTGATGATCTGAAGCTGATGGGTGGGTTCATTTGGGCCGATATGAGTTGTAGAGGTGGTTTTGAACTTTGGCATTTTCGGCCATGCCTTGGATGCTCCTCCCAGCCACCAAGTGGCACACCTTCAGGCCAATTTTGGCTGGCATTCATGTGAGGAGTTCAAATTAAGCTTTGGGCAGAGGAATGGAGGGCCACATGGCCTCCATTCCCTAAATTCCTCCTTTTCTTAATGATGGAAGGGGAAAATGACCATGCTACCCCTTTGCATGCCATTGCATGTTGGAATTAGGGGGAAATGCTGGTCATTGGGCTTATGGGCTTATGGGCTTCATAGTGGGCCTTGGATGAGGGCCTTAACCCATATGGCTTGGCTTAATCCATTTACATACCATTTTAGCCCAATTTTGACCTTGAGTTGACTATAGGGTTTGACTTAGTCAAATGATGAGTTGACTGGTCCAATGTGTTGACATTGAGTCCAGTGGCACCACCCAAGGTTGGTTGAGTCATGGTGAAGACCTAAGTGAGCCAATTTGGCCCAAAGGTGTGATTTTGACCAAAATTGGGGAAAAGTTGACTTTGGTCAAATTGTTGACTCCATGATGGGGCTTTTGGGTCAATTAGGTCCCCCATGATGTTCTAAGACTAGGGGTGGAGTCAATTTCATGCTTTGGGGTTCAATTGAACTTAATGGGGAGGATTTGACCTATGTTGACCCAAGTTTGACTTTGGTCAAATTGGGTCAATTGGTGACCCCATGATGGGGCTTTTGGGTCTATTGCATTCCTTGGAGTGTTTATCATCTAATGGTGGAGTCAATTTGTAAGTGTGAGTTCATGTTGAGCTAGTTTGACCTAGGTTGACTTGAGCCTTATAGTGGACCACATGTGAGTTCACCTAACCTTATGTGTCCTAAGGCTGCAATCTAGCTCAAACTCACCACACTCACCACTTGTCTCACCCTAAATTGGAGTTAGGGGGTCTAGTAGGAAATGAGATGTTACAATTCCCAATAAACAAAAGAATAATTTCGTCCCCGAAATTTAAGCTCGGGTCTACGGGGTTTCACTTGCGAAGGTAGTAGGAGGGTTGTTCACTCATTAAACCCGACATTATTTCCAGGGTTCTATATTGACATCAAAAGTCTGTCTACAGATTTCTAAAACATTTCGTATTAACATTTCAAGGCGTCTACTTCTCGAATTACAATCCATGGTATGGCTATTCTATATTAACACTCTCAACCCTTCATGTGAATGAAGTATGAAGTTTACTCTGAGATTGAATCTAATAAAAGTCCCCAGAGTTTGCCAATTATAATAGGTCGTATATCGAAAGTTCATGATATTTCATGTCAACAATTCAGTGAATTAATTTCTCAAGTTGTAGTCTCAAATGTACTCGTGAAGGAAGCCTGTTATTTATTCAAGGATTTACTCTACCAAAATTCTCCGAGCTTCCTACTGATATGAAAACTCATGTGCACATTTCTATGGCAATCCAGTAACTATATTTCATGGTATAAATTCCTACATTTTAGTCGACACATACCTCAATAATATAGCTATAAGCATGAACTTATTTACGGTGAAAATTCAACTTATGTGCACATGTGGTAATCTCTCCTGAATCCTTTCATACAGTTCAGCATCGACCAATATGTATGAGTTAATAAATTACCAAGTTCATTATACTCGTGAGATCATCACTATTATGTATAACCCATAATCCAACCTCTAAAATTTTGATTTAATGAGGTGTCGCATTTCCCAATATCACATATTACTCTCCAAAACATACAACATCCTTGGGGATTATAATGACATTTGTCTTTCAATTCCCAGGCTCATCGAGCCATGAATCTAAAGGTCATAAGTACTTTCTTATTTACTTAATCCATAGATGTAGTTTCAGCGATCTCCGGTTAGGTGTCAACTAGCTCTCAAGGTATATGAATATCGGTTACGATATAATTGTTCGAAAACAAAAGGGGCTTGATTTTTCAATAATTGAATGTACATTATCTTCGAACGCCCAGAAATTCAAGAATTTCCAATTATAGTTCTATCGCGCATGAATCTAATTCCAATCCACAAGCTTCATGACGCAATAAATTGTTCCAAGCAACTAACTTGGCAACTTATGCTTCTAATAACTTGACTAAAGACCAGTCAACTTACTAATCGTCCCGATTCTATTTTAGATCATCGTCTCAGGCTTGAGGAGGTGAATCTACGATATCATCCTTCGCATTGGGTTATTTATTCATTTCTTAAGATCACGAGAGCCTATAACCAGGTTCTATTTCTATCCAATCCATATCCTAAAGTCTCATACTGACTTCCATGATTTCAGAGGTCATATATACACGTATAACTTGGCAACTTCTATGCATATCCCCAATGGTTATTTTGCTATCCTCTTATTTACTTGTCTACACATACAAAACCTCATCTTGCCCAAGTAAATATTGAAAATACCAACCCTCAAGGTCTATAAGTTTGAGATTCATCTTCTAAATAAGGTCTAGGGAAACTCAAGTCAGTACTAAGCTGGCCCAATAAACAAAAGGGATAAGTCCCCATATATTTTGGGCTAAATTTATTTGATGTCCTTATGATATATTCGTCCCAGACACGTAATCAATCCTTAGGGCGCACAACTCTAGACTTGGGGTTCCAATCTGAGACCTATTGGTATTCTACCTACTTTAGGCCCCCAAAGTTACCAATTACCACCACCTTCTCAATATTTGGGCAATCTACAAATGGGCTGTTTTATGAACTCGAATCCTTATCCTACCTCCGATATTTGTCACGATGATCATTTTGGTGCAACCTAGTTGTTGGTTTAGATATTAAGTTTACGAGTCTCCTACTATCCACTAATGGTTTTTGTGCACTGGATCTCTTAAGGCGGTCCTATCCTTTGGGTGAGAAGTGATAGTATCACTTGGTAGGAGAATTAGGAACATCAAATTTTTTAGCCTTAAGCAACTATTTCCCCATAAGGTTCCCCTCCTAGTCACTTTGGGTGTCATCATGCCTTAATTGGTTTATACCCGAGGTCGGTTTGGATTAGTGTACGCTATAAAATCATCTTGGTGCGTCAAGCTAGAAAGATGTCCTAGCTGGGTTGGCCTAACTCATTGGTTAATGGACTATTTTGTGTGATTTTTACACATGGGCACACCACTGCTTCCGCTGCTAGTTTGTCCTCAAACTAACTCGAGTGGGGGTGTCCCAGTTTTTGTGGACTTCTTTCTCGTTGGATCGTTTGATCTCTGATACCATTTGTAAGATCCCTCTCCCGCACCAGGAGAGTTCCTGGATCTTATGCCCAGAACCGCCGCCTTACGGAGATGCTAGCACACAAGTTAGCCATCTTCGCAAGACATCGATCCTGCCGGCAAGAACGATCAACCAGGCCAACAAGAGATAAGAAGAAAAACTAGTACACAAGTCCACAATCACACGCATCTGTATATATATATCCAAAAGTAAACTGTCCATCATGAGTACCATAAATGACAGAGTAAAAGGGCTTATGCCCAGTATATATCCAAGGTAGAACAAAATCTCACTCTCTCACTCTACATCTATGCGGAAGCTAACAACTCTCAAATCTTCAAACACCTGTCTTGTGGTAGAAGTACTGCATGGCTTCTGCTCCTCAGATCCTGCCATCATGTCTTGACCGGTCATGCTGGTGCTCCAGCTCTCCGTACACCTACGGTCACAACCGACCGTTAGTCATAAAGACTAAGCCGATTTTGTCCCCGCCTCCTCCCGCGACTCCTAGGCACCGAGCGGGAGGAAGAAGCGGAGGACAATAAGGTGGAGTAAACAAAAGCAGGTGACAAATATTCTACGCTATCAAGAGTATATCCATATAATTTCTATGCTAGCAGTATAAGCAAGTAAACAATAATAAGTGCAGTAAAGTAATATAGAGAAGCAGTGCGACGCAAGTAAAGTAATTTAAAAGTAACCATTGATTTATAGGAATGCCCACACAAACCTATAGACCAAGGGGTCGTTTAGCAGGGCCTATCGTATAAAAAGTCCCATACCAATTTATACGTTAGGGGTAGGGGTTGAAATGCAATGTTCATGCTATGACATGCAAGGTATGCTGTTATGCTATATTCATACAAGTGCAACTCACTCACTACGACTCTATGCGCATAGACCTTTAGTTCCCCCCTTTTTGGAGCTAGCAAGACTCCCAGGATACTCCCGTAGTGGCAAACGGAAGCGGTGGGTTGGGCCTCGCCCACCTCTAGGTTGGTATTCACACTACCTAACCTAGACCTATCGTACGCCTCAACACAAAACCGCGGAGCGTCTGCGTACTCTTGCTGACTAGACCGCCAGACTTTTATGGCTAAGTGTAATTACCACACTTGCCGAGTCAACGTATTGACGTCGGTGTGAATGACCGTCCAATACCGAAGACCCACCACCTTCGTGCACATGCAACATGCTCTACTATCTACCTCCGAGCCATAAGCTCCCCGGGGCTAACCTGCCCGTCATTAATAACCTTCCGAGCCACCGGCTCACCGGACCAACCCGTCTGTACCAACATACACTACCGAGTCACAAGCTCACCTGACTTATCAATCCGCTCTTACAAACACGGAGCTTACTGCTCGTGGCACCAAACCGACTAAGCTCCCGTAACCACGGGGTGTGGGTGAGTGTGTTATTAAATTATTCTTGTACAACATCTTATCCCTACGGTTTACGTTTAATCTTGGATCCCCGAGGATTACCCTGTAAAGGGCTCGCTACGGTACTAGGAACTACAATGGGATGACACCCCAAAGTTCCCTTTCTCAAGACACTTAGTATTATTGATATCTACCCATAAAATTGCCCTCTTATCATTCCAGTTAAATTAAACCTCCTATTTAGACTACCCTTGTTTAGTTATTATTATACTTAGAAGTTTAGGGTGGATCCTGGACTTCCCGAGGGCTACCCGGTGAAGGGTTCGCAAGGTACTAGGGTATGTGATGGGATGATGCCCAACCCCTTTCCAGGACAATCAATATTCTTGGTGACTACCCAGACCTAACCTTCCACCCTCTCAATACTCTTTATATCTTAAGTGTTTTCACGCCTTACGTTTCATCCCGCTCCTAAGCAATCGTTCTTTTGGATTCAACTCTAATAACTTCTAGTCCTCTAAGTGGTCTATACTCATCTCTTGTTATAATCAAATTCTCACCGATTTCCTTATGATTATATTGACCTATTCATCATAATGCGTTTTCACTATCCGCAGACCACGACATATAACTAACTTAGATTCCTATGATGGAACTTTGATCAAATTACTTCCAAATGACTTCTAATTTTTATCCTAGGTTCATAGTGGGTAAAATAAGGGATGACCAAAATCCAAGCATATTTCATATAATTTTGACCTCTATAAAAATTCATTAATTACTAATCTGAATCTAAAATGTGAAGGAGGTATCATGCTAGTGAATTCAAACTTGTCAAATATCCTTCCAGAGATGAAATGTGACATGATAAAAAGATTTCCAATATTTCATATTTTTCCAGCAATTAAATAACCATAATCCCTAATTTTCAATGAATGAATGGAAAAATAATTTTACACACCAAGTGCAAGATTTTGCCCTCCTAAAATTCTGGAAACATTACTATAGCTTCATATGAACATAAAATCACTATTTCCAGAAGATCATATTTTTCCAAACAATTTAAACCCAAAATTTCTATTTATCTTTAAAGGAGAGAAAACATGGCTCTACACTACAAGTACTAATATTAGACTTCCTAACAATCTAAAAAAATTACAGTAGCTTCATATTGACATAAAAACACTATTTCCTGAATATCATATTTTTCCAGCAAATTTATAATCATAATTTATATTTATCATGAAAAAAATGAAGATGTGACTTTACACACCAAGTACTAAAATATGAATTCCAAAAATTCTGAGAAACTTAACCTAGCATATTAATCATCTAAAAACACCAAATCCAAGGTTTCATAATATTCCAGGTAATATTTATCCACAATATTCATTTAATACAAGTGGTGTGCCAATAAGAGTTTACACTACAACCACCACCTACAGGTCTCAATAAAATCTGAATAAATCACAGAAGTATGGTATTGACCTAAAAACAGCAATGCCTAAGTTTCATATTATTCCAAGGAGTATTTACCCTTAATTATCATTTGTTACATTTGGTGTGCGTATAAGGGTTTACACTACAAGTGCTATGTTAAGACTTCAATAAATTCTGGGAAATTTATCATGGCATAATAATGGTCTAAGAACACCAAATCCTAAGTTTCACTTTTTAACAGGAATTTTTGACCATAATTTCTATTTAACATAAATGGGGTGCAAATAGGGATTTACACTACAACTACCATAAATATGTCTCTATAAATTCTGAGAAAATTATCCTAGTATAATAATCATCTAAAAACACTAAATCCAGAGATTTAGAATTTTACAAACTATTTTACCCCATTAAATTAATTAATTACCAAGGGGGTTTTTCCTCAATAAATTGATAATTACCACAAAAATTCATCTAAAAATTATGATAAAATTTACAGAGCTATAGAATCACCATGGAAACCTACTAGAATAATTTCATAATTCTCCAAATGAATATGAGACCTAAATGTCATATTTGAATAAATTGATCTAACCAAATAAATCAAATTCAGAGAACTAAATGAGGTCCAAAAATTCCAACAAAATTCCTAAATGTGCCTTTCCAGTCAAGGATCCATTTCCCAGAGTTTTGGATTTATCCCTAAGTTTATGATTCAAATTATTTCATTAATTTAAAAGTGTGACAATTTTCATTTAATTAAAAACTTTAGGAAAATAACTTCCAATAATCATGAAACTTATGTCAATGATGTATATCCTCATGACATACACTAAAACCAAGGTTTCAGAGGCATGCAAGGTGATTCCCACCTTCAATTCCATCAAAAAGCTCAAAAGCCCAAATTGACTATTAGCACCCCAATTTTTCCTCTTAAGACCCAAACTTCATTTTGAAGTTCATAGAAATATACTCATGCACATGTGATGAAATTTTAACCAGATCCCATACATAACCTAAAGAAGCCCTCACCAAAATATGGGATCATTAGGAGTTATATAACTCAAAATATTTCATTTATTTAATTTTCTAAGTTTTGAACAAAACTATAGAAAAAGTATCTCCAAAAAATCTGATATTTAAACCTAAGCTAGGTATGAGGCACATGCATGCATGGCCAAAATCTCAAGTCCATCAGACTTGGTATCAAAACGTTATACACATTCAAAGTTCTGATTTTTGTTTTGACCAGCCTCACTAGAATGAGTTCTGTGGGCCCTATATTTAACCAAATGGCTTGATTCCACTTTCATTTGGAGGTAGATACTCAGATCTACAATTCTATCTCTGGGGATTTTTTGATTTTCGGCCTCTAAGGGCCTCAAAATCAGCTTGCAAAAATACAAAATAAAAATGTGACAGAAATCACATTGAATCAGATTAATAATATATATATATATCGGATCAAGCACGAATCCTGGCGCAAGATCGACGGCGCCCCTTCATCGTCCCCGACAGCCAACAGCTATGATTTCCCCCGCCTGGGTGACTTTCCTCCTCCATTTCCCGGCCATCCACGGCCCACCACCGCCGGCCACCGCCTCCACCACCTCCGTTGAGGTGGTGGCTATCGTTTGACGGCGGCACGGCCACCGGAGATGGCCTCTCCGGCGATCCCGAGCAATAAGAAAAGCTCGGACTTTCTCCCTCAATCACACATGGGATCGGGCTCAATTGAGCCCGATTTCTCTCCTAAATGGACCTAGATTCTAGCACAGAGGGAGAGGGGGAGAAATCGTACCTCAGGCGAGCTTGAAGGTGAGTTATCCGGCGGGCTGACATG
Source organism: Dactylorhiza incarnata (assembly GCA_033032865.1). Lineage (NCBI taxonomy): Eukaryota > Viridiplantae > Streptophyta > Magnoliopsida > Asparagales > Orchidaceae > Dactylorhiza > Dactylorhiza incarnata. The sequence continues at coordinate 15,970,328 of JAWHQI010000028.1, forward strand.
CTAGTAGTTGTCGGCGGCGAGATTGCTCAAAACCTCGTTTCTGGATCAAAAGCTCCACTCCAGTAGTGGATTTCAGCTGCTCTCAAGGTTCTGAAGGTGATGGTGGGCTCAATTGGGGTCGGGGGTGGTTGTTTTGTTAGCAGCCATTAGTGGTGGCGAGCTCCAGCGATCCTCCTCAAAAACCCAATTCTCCACCGTTTGCGTCACTGTAAAGCTCTAGCTCAACTCCTCTTGATGCTCTGAAGCTGATGGGAGGGTTTGTTTGGGCTGATATGAGCTGTAGAGGTGGTTTTGAACTTTGGCATTTTCGGCCATGCCTTGGATGCTCCTCCCACCACCAAGTGGCACACCTTCAGCCCAATTTCGACTGGCATTCATGTGAGGAGTTCAAATTAAGCTTTGGGCAGAGGAATGGAGGGCCACATGGCCTCCATTCCCCAAATTCCTCCTTTTCTTAATGATGGAAGGGAAAAATGACCATGCTACCCCTTTGCATGCCATTGCATGTTGGAATTAGGGGGCAATGCTGGTCATTAGGCTTATGGGCTTCAGAGTGGGCCTTGGATGAGGGCCTTAACCCATATGGCTTGGCTTAATCCATTTACATACCATTTTAGCCCAATTTTGACCTAGAGTTGACTTTAGGGTTTGACTTAGTCAAATGATGAGTTGACTGGTCCAATGTGTTGACATTGAGTCCAGTGACACCACCCAAGGTTGGTTGAGTCATGGTGAAGACCTAAGTGAGCCAATTTGGCCCAAAGGTGTGATTTTGACCAAAATTGGGGAAAGTTGACTTTGGTCAAATTGGTCAAATTGTTGACTCCATGATGGAGCTTTTGGGTCAATTAGGCCCCCCATGATGTTCTAAGACTAGGGGTGAAGTCAATTTCATGCTTTGGGGTTCAATTGAACTTAATGGGGAGGATTTGACCTATGTTGACCCAAGTTTGACTTTGGTCAAATTGGGTCAATTGGTGACCCCATGATGGGGCTTTTGGGTCTATTGCATTCCTTGGAGTGTTTATCATCTAATGGTGGAGTCAATTTGCAAGTGTGAGTTCATGTTGAGCTAGTTTGACCTAGGTTGACTTGAGCCTTATAGTGGACCACATGTGAGTTCACCTAACCTTATGTGTCCTAAGGCTGCAATCTAGCTCAAACTCACCACACTCACCACTTGTCTCACCCTAAATTGGAGTTAGGGGGTCTAGTAGGAAATGGGATGTTACACGTTGAGTCAAGTAAGAGTAACCAAGGTTGGAGCCGTCCCCGAAACTTCGAAACGACTACTTTCAAAGCTCCTTACGAAGAGATAGTCCTCAAGGACTATGGTTCATTTGTGCATGGACCGTCAGCCAAGAAAGCACTGAAGATTAAATCTATTGTTGCTAAGCTCTTGAGAAGAAGGATCTGTGTGTATGTTGCAATCACGAGGCTTCTACTTCTAAGAATGTTGCTCCTACTAGACCTCCCGTCCAAAAGGTGAAGTAGGAGAACAAGAGACGATACAATCGATTTGATTGTTGGTGTTGTGGCAAAGCTGGTTACTTCACCATAGATTGCTGGTTTAATCCTAGAAGTTATAAAACTCCACTAGTTAACAATGCAAGGACGACCACTCGCAAGGTTAACAATCCAAGTGGAAGTCGTCTAACCAGGAACCTGGGACCCAACTCCGTTTGGGTTCCTAAGGGTAATTAATCTGTGATTGCAGGTATGTCCAAAGGCCAATCAAAACTCTAATCAGGCATTTGGACAGTGGATGTTCGTGGTACATGACTAGAACAAGAAGCATATAATAAGGTTGCTGAAAAGCTTAGGAAATCAGTCCAGGCTGTGAAATTCTAAGGGGGAGAAAAGATTGAGGGGGAGATGATTCAATATTTTCAATGTCTACTCCCAAATGAGGACTCCTATGCAGTTGCTGAGGGGGAGCACTCTGTTGATCTCTCATGCTTTTTCTTCCCTATCTGAAGTAGTCAAAAGGGGAAGAGAAGTTGAAGTTGGGAGAGAAGTTAAAGTTGAGAGAAAGTTGAAAGGGAGAGAAGGTTGAAAAGCTAAGTTTTTAACTCTCCTTATCTCTTTATGTATTTATTAATATTTACTCTCTGTGCAAGTCAACATAGTACATAGGTTTTGACTTCTTCAAATAGGGGGAGATTGTTGGGAATTGTATCCACAATTACCTTGATTTGAAGAAGTCCCCTTGAACTAAGTTGAATTGAGTTTGTATTTGATGTTGTTGTATAGTAATGTGTTTGCAAGTTTTAAATGGCTAAGTACAAACCAATGTCAGGTTTTAATGGGTAATCAAACACAGGCCTACGAATGTAATTTCTCATTGTTTAGACAAAAGTGTTGACTCATGTGGAATCTCTCTATTAGGGTGTACTTCTTATTCAAACACAAAGGAAGAGCTAAGAGTATTCAAACACAAAAAAAAGTTGCAGCTATTCTGGAAGAAACATTTTTTTCCCAAGTATTTAGTATATTTTTCACCAGACGAAATTCATGTTCATCAAAGAGAAAAGTTCACCCGACGAAATTTGAGTTCGTCGAAGAGAAAAGTTCACCTGATGAAATTCATGATTACCCGAGGAATGGAAGAAATTTTTTTCCTGGGTTTTTTTCGTTCGACGAATTTTGGTGAGTTCGTCAATCGCCGTTCGACAAACTGTAATGGTTTCGTCGAGCGTCGTTCGATGGATAGTTTTACTAAAACTGAAGTAGTTTCGTCGATCGTCGTTCATCGAGCTCCGTTCGACGAACTGAAGTAGTTTCGTTGATCTCTGTTTTACTGAAGCTGAAGTAGTTTCGTTGATCGTCGTTCATCGAGCTTCGTTCGACGAACTGAAGTAGTTTCGCCGATCTCTGTTATACTAAAATTGAAGTAGTTTCGTCGATCGTCGTTCGTCAATCACCGTTCGACGAATTGAAGTATTTTCGTCGATAGCTGTTATACTAAAATTGGAGCAGTTTCGTCGATCGTCGTTCGTCAATCGCCGTTCGACGATTCGAGTTCCGTCCGACGAATTTTCTTCAGTCGACAAATTGGCTTTGCGCTGTTTCGTTTTTCAAATCGCTGTCGGCTTTTCAATTAGGGCTTCCGCCATGTACAGTACACGTGGAAGGTTTTCCCTAAATCTCGCTTATAGCCGTTGGAGAAGATGTATATATATATTCTCTTAGGTAATTTCGAAAAACCCTAATCGTTAATCGCAAAATCATGAACAAACTCTCGTAATTTCTGACGGACGACTCTCTCGTTCTCGCACGATGTTCTTGCTGCCGATCGGAAATACTCTGCGATTCTTCCTCAAAAGCTAGAGTCGACAAGATCAATAGATTCAGTTTTCTTCAATCATTCTGTTGATCCTTTCGACTCTCCAAATTCAGATCTTGTTTTCAAAGCTCAAAAGAACTCTTCTTTCTCAGCCCTCCACTAACTGAAGAACTTTCTCAAGGAAGAAGATTTCTCTCTTTCAGATCTAGTTGTCTCCTAAGTGTTCAGATCAAGTTCTCTCAAGGCAAGATTTCTTCTTCCTTCTTTCAAGATCCAGATTTCTGATTCAGTCAAGGAAGAAGAAGATCTTTCTTTTTCAGATCTGATCAAGTCAAGTCTCAAGGAGATTTTAAGAAGATTGTTTCACAATCTAAAGTTTGGTAAAAATTTCTTTACAATATTTTTGTAGGAGAGATTGTTCTCCGAGTTTTAGGAAGTTTTTCTTCCGAGTTTGTAGGAGTTTTACTCCGAGTTGTAGGAGAGTTGTCTCCGAGTTGTGGGAAGTTTTTCTTCCGAGTTTGTAGGAGTTTTACTCCGAGTTGTAGGAGCGTTGTCTCCGAGTTTGTAGGAAGTTTCCCTTCCGAGTTTGTAGGAGATATGTCTCCGAGTTGTAGGAGTGGTGACTCCGAGTTGTAGGATTATTCATAATCCGAGAATAGTGAAGTAGCCTAGTCTAGCCGGTCGTGCTAGATAGGTGAGGTGAAAAGTGGACTACCCACATCGGGGAACCACTATAAATCCTTGTGTTGTGCTATGCTCTTTTGGTTTCTGTGCATTTTTATTGAAAGTTTTTAATTCCGCAAAAAGCCATAGAATCCCCCTATTCACCCCCCCCCCCCCCCCCTCTCTAGGTGATTTAGGTAGGCAACTAGACACTTTCAATCACAATAAACATAGGAAATCAGAATACAAGACTGTTTTCCAAATTGGTTAAAAGTATTTTTTAGGAAATCATTGTTATATTTTATTATAGTTTTTATTTGTTTTCAAAATCACTATATTCGATTTGCTTGAACTTAAAGAAAAAAGTTAAACTAGTATTTGCGAGCATTAGATTAGTCACTTCTCCGTATGAATGATATTTACTCTCATTTTATTACTTGATCTGACACGTGCACTTGCATATATATATATATATATATCTCGTATCAGCAGTCTACCCTCAGGTATAAATAGGGGGTCATGGGTGCTCAAAGGGTGCATCGGAACTCGGGCCAAAATCTACCCGGTTGTATGTGCGGTTACATTTCCTAGTGTCTGTCGGTTACTTAGAATCCTCTCATATTTGCCCCTTATAAATGTGTGTAATAGTGACTTTGGTGGAATTCTAAGTTCCCGCAGCAATTGGTATTCGCCGTTGCGGGTAAATCTGGTGTCCGTCGTTGCTAGCGTCAACCTCTCTTTTTGTGCTTTATTCGCTCAACCCTCAAGGCCTAGTAACCGACCGTTTGCGGTTCTCGATCCTGTTCTCTAAGTCCCCAATGGTGTTCGCTGAGTGTGGAGAGTTGGTGACAAATTTGGTGCCAACAATATATATATATATATATATATATATATATATTATATATACGAGTGATAGTGCACGGGGGGAACCCCATGCCTCCACGACAGTACCTAGATAACGACAGTATCACGACGTGATGACTCTCCCTCCGCTCACACCCATGGAGAGTTAGAAGATTGACCGACAGCCGGAGTACTGACCTCTGGGGGTGCGAGCGGCGGAGCACCGTCGCACTCCGACACCGTCGTGGTTAGGGTATTTTCGTGGCAACACGATGTTCCCCCGTGTACCGTCACTCATAATATTATAAAATTTTAATATATATATATTATATAAGGGAATATAGCATTCTCCAAGCTCTTACCGTGCTTTCATTTTCCACCGTTAGATCTCTCAATAAAAAATATTATTTTGAAAGAGAGGAGAGAGGGAGAGAGAGAGAAGAGAGAGGGGGAGAGAGTGCAGCAGAAAGGGAAAGAGAGAGTGGGAGGGAGAAAGAAAAAAAATAATCTTTTAAGTATATACATTTTTTTTTACAAAATAAATATTGTAATATTGATATATATTTTTTACGGTCATTTCGAGTACTCATATGTATATGTTGTGGGTGCAGCCCACAGACGCATCGAGCATGGGCGAAGCCCGTGCGGAGGCGGGCGAAGCACGCCTAGATGTGTCTGAAGGCCGCCGGACAGCATCACGCCGGGGGCGGACGAAGCTCGCCGTCGCCGACTGGGTACTATTGCGCTTGGCCGTAGGGGTGGAGCCCCGTGTCAGGCACTCGGTATTTCGGTCCAACAAGGAGTTCGGACCCCCGAGAAGGGGGCATCGAGCACTTACTAATCCCGAGGAAGAACCTGACCGAAAACTTAGGACAAAAGGCACGACCCTTGGCAGCAGCGTGGATGTCCCACCACACACTCGAAAGTTCTTTTGAGTGCTTCCCCTCCCAAGCCAAAACTGAAGCCGGGCACCTTGGAGAGCTGGAGGAGCTAACCAAAGGACTCTTAAGGAGAAGCAAAGATCTAGAATGAAATTGCCCTCTCAAGGTGCCCCAAAAGGGTTTATTTATAGCCTTTTTGAACTGGTCTGCTAATAGCGGGATTCTGCTTTTTGGTTTTACTATACGCACCCCAAACTGGTTTGCTACAGCTAAACTCCGTTGTTCTGGAGGGCTATTGGCATCCCACCAGGGGTACCAGGGTAAATTCACATGCAACCCCTGGTGGGCGAGTGGCCCATAGAGACGCCACTCTCTCTGCGAGCTGGGCTCGCGAGATCTCCTCTTGCGAGTGAGGGGAGCCCCCACTCGCCTCGCCGGACTATCGCTGTGAGACCTCATCTGACTCGCCCTGGCTAAATGCACCCCAGAGCGGTCCTCGAAACACTCATGTTGTCGTCGCTCGCTACTCGCAAGTGGGATCTCTGGCTCACCTCTCTAGCTTGCCTCGCCCTGCCCTTGCAAGGTACTTGTCGCGAGTCTGCGAGCACTCCCTGAATTGCCTGTGATTGAATCCTCCGCGAGTCGGTGAACACTGGATTGTACAATATATATATATATATATATATATATATATATATTCATATACATATATATACCATAAAGTTGTGCATGTTACATAAAAATTGTTTGGTTGGTTTGTTTTAATTTGGTCAGTGGTTCAAATCTCAACGTCATTCTATTTTTTATAATTGTGTGAGAGCAAGTGAATTTTGTTTTTATAACTATACCAAATGCATTGAACGATTAGGATTGTTTTGATGGTCCTCTACAGTTACACCATGAGTCTCACAAGTATTTCTTTGTATATAAGTAGCTAAAGTTATCTAATGAGTCTAATTGGTCATAGAGGCATGGCTAAAATAAAGTACGCAAATGTGAAGATGACATTTCTTTGGTTTTTTATCCCTATAAGTTCGCTCGGCGATTAATGATGTTAAACTCTTAATTTATCATTTTATCCATGTAGTGAAGAAGGATTGAATCACAATATTAACTTATAAAAAGTCGTTAATCACAACAGAATGCGCGTCATAATGTTATAAAATATCTGGATCATGAGAGTGGTGAATTTCTTAGTGTTGGGCCGTGTAAAACCTCATAGACGTTGCTCTTCTGTCGATGGGCTAGGAGTAACTCTGGTTATCAAATGATTGAATAGTCTGTACTAATTTCCTTGCAAACAAATATCTATAGGTTTTGAGCCTCTAACTATCAAACAAATATGGCCAGCCAAATGTTTATATGTAAGACCTTTGAGCTTATTGATGTGCTTACATCTTGATTTAACAATTGAATTTGGAGCATTAAGGCTATATAACTTGAGCCTACATGGCGACTAATGTTCATCTAAAAGGATGGAGATTTATGTTGGATGCTTCCTTGGATTTTCCATCTTCAAGTTGGAATTGGATAAGCCATCCATCTTGCATATTGTAATCTCAGCCCTTAGATTGTATAGCATGAGGAATCATTGAGCCCTTTGAAGCCTGCTGATTTCTTATGTCTTTGTGTTAGGTGTTGCCTTTTGCAAGAGCCCTACTTACATTTTTGTCAAGTAGCCCATCCATTTGGGTCTACAAATATCTTCGTTTTTTAAGATTTAAAAGTAAAAAAAAAAAATAGTGGAATACACAAATGTAAAATGGTCTTTAATCTCAATAAATTGTTGGCTTATTTTTTTTGGCATGCGTTATTTAGTTTCAAAGTCTACAACAATGATTCCCTTTTTAGATGTTCTTGCAATTGGACACTTCCCATCAGCTGAGTGGCATCCTAAAGGGTGGTGCCTTTAAACTCGCCAAGCACCTCTCTAAATATCGGTGATTGAAAAAGTTGAAAGACAAAATGAGAAGTAGCAAGAAAGATGCTTCCCAAAAGAAGGATGAATATTTATCGATAAGTTAGCGCTCAAGAGGAAGATGATGACCCATACTTAAAGCATTTTTGAGTCCAAATGTCAGAAGTCTCGAGAGATGTCTCTCTCTTTCCTAAGATTTCTAGAGTCGCACAAATTTGGACAATAACCACCAAAGGCAACAGGAACATCTTAGCAATTCCTTCACCGGTTCTGCCACTGATTAACCCACATGAGAAGAACCCTAGAGCACGGGCTGCCCCAAAATTTTTAAGTTGAGTAGAAATTCTCACATCTATATGGTTGACCTCATCTCCCTATTCTCTCATTCATCATATCTTACAACATAATTTTCTCTCTTGAATATATGGCCTTCTTATTATCTCAAGACTTGTTCGTTGACTATTTGATTCCCTGACACCATTAAAACTCAAGCCTTCTCCTTATTTGCTCTATAAATTTATAAATCGAGATGCAAGTTTCATGCTGTAAACAAACACATTTTAAAGAATGAAAAAAAAAAGATATTGTGTTTGCTTTAAGTCATGCCCGTCGGTGCCCTCTTCTCTCTTGGTACTTGGCTCCAAATGTTAGGAAATGTGGCATTTTCAAGAAAAGAAGAAGTTGCCCTTCAAATAGCTACGAACTTAAGCGAAGGTACTACGGCTCCCTTCGGTAAGTTTGGATAAAAGCACCACCGTCATAGAATACATGTTTGAGAGGCCACCAAGAAAAGAAAACTAGCTTTGAATATAAAAGTATATAAAAGTTCCGTAGGTGAGGACGAGCGAACGGCGGTTCATAACCACCGTGTTGATGACCACCACCGCCATACCCTAAATAAAAAAGAACAGATTGTAACATTATCTATTTTAAAACTACGAAATAGCAAGCACTAGACCCTAGATTGTTCGAGACACTTTCCAAGATGCGAATTTGTCGCTATTTTTATTTCAATTTGTCCACTCAAATTAGAAGGATTAAAAAATGCTGAATTTTTCAACATAAATGATCTCAAAGCATTTGGTTTTCATTTCAGCTTGCATCAAATTTTCAGCAAATCCCCTGCATCACAACAAGAATGACAAAAATTGGAACCTGGGACATGTGGAATTTTTGCGTCCGGATGAGAAAAATTCGGAACCAATCAGATTGCGTCATGTGTAAAGTTATATACATCCAACTCAGATAAAAGAGTTTTATCTCCAGTGACTCCCGGTTATAACCAGGATCCGGACGCAAAACCCTCCAAACAGGTGGAATTTGTCTAGGAAGTGAGAACTAAGAACTGCAGGAAGTACACATGTAGACAAGAGTTGCACAAAATCAGGAAAATGTGACCATTTTTGTAATTTTTTATTTTCTATGGGAGCCCCACATTTTTGAACTGCGCATATGTGCTCGGACCGTTCTCATGAGCCAAGCATCGAATCAACTAATTTGCGAGCAGTTCCCTAATTACAATGCAGTTTTCACCCAACGATGGCCTTTTCGCGGCCCGAACCTGTTGGAGCTTATGTTCCGCATCTCTTGGTTTGAGAATAACAAATACCGTGTTGTATTTGATCTTGTATTTTCTGTGTTTATAGTGTGCAGGTTGTACTGGAACTATAGCTACACATCCCTATGAGTAGTATACTGAATGGAGACGATTCTCTAGAAATAGAGCTAACGCTCGAGTTAGTTGTTAACGGCTTAACGCCCCGCGTTAACAACCGCTGAGAAGGAAAACACTGAGAAGAAATGCCATCGAGAAGAAACTGCGTTCGACGAAATCTGAAGACGTTCGACGAAATGTGATGCGGTCGACGAAACTGCGTTCGACAAAATCTGAAGGCTTTCGACGAAAGGAGATTCAGTTCGACGAAATGAACTTGCGCTCGACAAAATTGCACTTGACGACATTGCGTTCGACGAACTTCGATGGCGTTCGACGAAATTGAGTTCGGCGACATTGCGTTCGACGAACTTTGATGGCGTTCGACGAAATTGAGTTCGACGACATTGCGTTCGATGAACTTTGATGGCGTTCGACGAAATTGAGTTCGGCGACATTGCGTTCGACGAACTTTGATAGCGTTCGACGAAATTGAGTTCGGCGACATTGCGTTCGACGAACTTTGATGGCGTTCGACGAACTTTGATTCCGTTCGACGAAAGCTCCTTCGACAAAATGAGTTTCGTTCGACGAAATTAGTTTCTGCCACGATCCCGACAGTTTGTGCAATTTTAGCCACGACACTACACGTTCACTAACGCCGGCGTTAACTCTTAATGCCACGCGTTAGCTCCTGAGGCTATTTAAAGTACAGCTCTTCTCATTCCTAAAATGATGAATCCAGAATTCTGATACTTTTGAGAGAGGCTCGTGTACAGCAATTGAGAGATCTCCCTTGGGCTAACATGAAGATCTAAAGAAGATTTTGAAGGAGAAGGTCTACAACGCATATCCCATACGAAGGACAATCGTTTCAAGAACGCCAATATCTACATCGCCTTCATCTTCAGCTTCAGAATTTCTTGGGGAGTTTCTCTTTACTTATCTTGTATTCTTTTACTTTTTCCTTTTGTAATTTGTGTGGAGAAATTGTTCGAGGAGAACGTCGGATTCTGGGAAGGATTCCGTGGGTAATTCGTCGCGGTTGTTGGCGACTAGGTACTTGTGCAGCTTAGTGGGTAATTCGTCGCCTTGTGCGTGGCGACTAGGTCAAGGGTAGATCTAGGGGTGGTTAGAGGCCTTATCTGAGGATAGATAGGCTATAGCCAACCGGTCCTTGGGAGAAGGACCGGTGAAACAACAAAAAGTGTTTTTACATATTCTCGCCTTGATTTCCAGCGTTATAGAAATTAACATTTGTGTATTCAATTTATTATGAAATAAAATCATGTCCTTTAATATTCTATTCAATTGATTTTATTTCCTCTTCAAGAATATTTTAATTTATCTTTTCATTAAAGTATCAAAATTAACATTTGTGTAATTATCTTTGAAATACAATAATCGTTTTCATTATCTCTGATCTACTGAAATTGTATTTCATTTAAGATTTCATAAATAAAATCACTGCGGCAATCTTTTTGTGATAAGGAATATTTTCTGGAGAGCTAACGCCCAGCGTTAACACTTAACGCCGGTGTTAGCAACAATTAACAAAAAGTTTTGTTTCTCTTATTTAAAAAGGAATCTTCAATACAATCTTTTCTAAGATATCAAAATATATTTTCTTATAAAATATTCCTAAACTTTGATCACAAACTTTGATAAATTTAATTAAGATATAAAATTCCATAAAACCCTTATTCACCCCCCCCCCCCTCTAAGGGTGCCGTAAGATCCAACACGTGGTATCAGAGCGTAGGTTATTCCAATACGGCTTCACAACCGGGAATAATGATGTTTCATGATCTCACATCTTCTAGAGGGGATAATTTTTATAAAAATGAAAAATCATTATGTCAGCCATTATTTATGGGTGAAAATTATAATGGGTGGAAAACACTTATAGAAAAATTTCTTAAAACTTTGGATATTGAAGTTTGGAATATTACAATTAAAATGCCCCCAATTATTCTAAATAAAAATGAAATGTTTTTAAATGCCAAATCCATGAACAGTCTATAATGTGCTCTAGATCAAAATATTTTCAGACTTATTTATACGCTTCCTACTACTTTTGAAGTTTGGAAATTTCTTGAGAATTCTTATAGTCTTCCTTCCACAGATGATGAACAAGAGGAATTCCTTATGGATCCAAGAGAAGAAATCGACGAGGACTCATGCTTGGAGGAAGATCTATCTAAGAGAGAAACAATATTGAACTCAATTGATGGGAAAACATCAAGCAAAAGAGAAGACGGGAACTATAGCAAGGTAAGAAAATCTAAATCTTCTCTTTTTGTAACAAATTCTATTTCTACATTTCGTGTGCTTAAATTTGCTAAACGTAAAATTTCAAAGTTGAAACATGCTAATTTCAAATTACGTTTAGAAAATAAAACTTTAAAAGCAAACGCTAAAGTAGAATCTTATATTGATGTTTCAAATTCTCTATCATGCTCTTTAATTGAAAATGCTAAACCTTGTTTTGATTATTTTATTTTTAAGGAACTCAAGGTTTTGGAAAAAGCTCTTTAAACTTCAAAAGAGCATAATGAAAATTTGATAAAAGAAAATGATAATTTAAATGATAAACTAGAATCATTAAAAATGTTTATTCAAAATTTTTCATATAATAAAAAATCTTTTATTTCTAGTTTATCAAATTATCAAAAGTCTAAAAGCTTAACTTCATATTATAAGAGTATGTCTATAAGAAAGAGTGGAAATGAAAATCATCAAAATAAGAACCAATCATTTAAAACATATTGTAACCCACTCTTTCAACATTCAATTCTTAAGAAGACCATCACTCTTATAAACTCTCAAAAAATCAATATAATAAAATTCATTATGATTATCAACATCAATGTATTTTGAAAAATAATTTGAATAAACATAAATCTCAAATGAATTATTTTCAAACAACTATCATCCCAAAAAGATGTCAAATAATCATAATATGAATTTAAAAGATAAACAACCAAAGTATGAATGGAGGCCCAAAATTAAAAATGAAACACTAACTCCACTTATAAAAGCCCTTCATCACTAGCTCCCCAAAAGCCAACACGATGTATTTGGGTACCTAAAGGAACCATCACACTTAGTCCTCTTTGGATACCTAAATCTCTCATTCACTAGGAATCATTGTATTGCATGAAGTAGAAATAAATTAAAAATGTAATATCATTACTCTACTTCATGATATGCTTAATTGCTTTTTCTTTTGTTTATTTTTTATTTTTGAGCCAACACACTATAATCACTTTATATATCATGAGATATGACTTTCATTTTAAGCCTAATGTTTAACAAATAAAATTGAATTAAATTGAATATAAAGTCATAGGGTTTTTAAGTGATCTATCTTTCCTTTTATATGTTTTATCCTTTTTAAATCCATTGCCTATAAATGTCTTATATTATCAATATAAATTGAATGCTAAATTTGCTAAAAGATATTATAAGACTAATTAAATTACTTTCAAAATTAAATTTAAATGGACTTTTAGGGGTCTTAGGCTAAAATATTAAATGCACAACGTATTGCATATTTGTCTATTTTTCGTTGCTGCATATAATAGCCCCTATATTGAAAATCATAATCGAGAAAAATCGGAATCAAATAATATAAAAAACAATGTGTTTTAAATCAAATATTGTAACTCTGTTGCTAACGCCACGCGTTATCACTAATGCTGGTGGTAGCCTATTTTTTAAAAATTCTAATTTATCTAATTATTATTTTCTGAAAAATTATTTTACTGTGTTGTGTGTGTATTGGTAATCAACTATTTTGTGTGTGTATTTTGTGTCTCTATTATTTGCATGCATCTCATTATATTTAGACCTAAGATGAAATTAAATAGAATTGTCTCTTCATTCTAGGTCTATGAAAATTCAAAACTCTATGATTAAATACATGCGACTCAATTATATATTTGTCCATCTTTACTTAGCTTTACACCATGTTCTCCTGACTCATCACACTAGCATTATCACTTACCATAGGTAGAAATCAATGTCCATGCTAGTTATATCTTGCAATGCTAAAGTAAATTATATTACTAAAATATGAAAATCATAATTTCCTTTGTAGTTATTTGCATGAATAAAATTTATTCTAAATGGATTTAAAATCAATAATCATCGATATAATTGTAAATCCAAAACTAATCATGCAATTATACCATAGTTAATATATTTAAGGCTTACACGCTTAATATGTCAATAATCAATAAACCTATGACATGTGTCTCACAATAGCGATGGCGTATGATTGTGTGCATTAGAGACCTAACCTCTAAGTCATGTTTTGTCCTTAACCGGGGAGGGTTCCAGTAGGGCCTTGCGAGGCACTGGGGGGAAAGAGTGCTAGGTTGAGCGTCGTCTTTTGTATGCATATGAGATTAACACCCCAACCTACGACATGTGTGCAGCTCCTCATGACCATCTGTCACTTAGTACAGGGCTAAAGTGTAGTCATGTAGTTAAGGTATCTTTATCTTAGATATACTTATATTATATTCATTGCATGAACATCATCTCACTCTTTATATTTAAATCATGCATATTTTTTTTATTCTATCATCTTGTGTTTGCATATTTTATTATTTTGAGCTTTAATGATTTTACTAAACACAAGTATTTGAAAAATCACCAAAAACATGCTGAAAGAGCCTTCAAAACTAATCAATTTACTCCAGAATTTCAACTGAAGGAATGTCTCTTTATAATACAAATGAATTGTGAAAAATGTTTTTCAAAACATCAAAATTTGCAGTTCTGTCTTGACGTTAAGAAGCTAACGTCTGGTGTTAGCTCTTTTGCTCCAATTTTTTTTGTTTTGAATAATTTCTGGTATTGTTTTAATGTTATGTGTGTTTTTTTTTCTCTGTTTGTAAAAAGATTTCTATCTATTTACTTTTAAAACAAAATTTTATTTCTTTTCAAAAAATATGTATTTTCTCATGCATTATTTTGGGTGTATCTCTCTGGCATAGAATATCATTTACTGAAAGGGCTATTAACGACTTGTATGTTTTCCAGAGAATATATATATAAAAAAAAACAAATACAAAATTACAAAACACTTTCAAAGAACAAAAATATGTTTTTCTCTTTATGTGTGTTTATTGTTTTGTGCATATATAAAAATTTAAAAATTTATAAAAACCGATTGTTATTCATTGTCATTGTCAAGGATGATTAATTATATCAATTAAAGATTAAATACAATGTTTAATTTAACTTTCAAGTTTCTTAAAAAAAATATTGTTTTGTTTTTGTCATGCCTTGAAAATTATCTTGTTATGTGCAATGAAATTGATTGTAAATAAACATGTGTAGAAACGCTTAGCATGCCTCTAAGTATGAGTAATGTATTATGTTTGATAATGATTTATTCACTCACTTATTTTTGATAATCTACATGTGTTTACAATCTTATACTTGTATGATTGTGTAGTATAATAACATAAGTAATTAAAATGCTTAAAATAGATTACCTACACAACATTGAATTGGTTATTACAATTATTTGTCTTTCATGCACTTATTCTTTAGAGAAATGTGGTTTAAAATGCTATGTTTGCAAAACAAGTGAATTCGGAGTCCTTAGTCACTAAACAAAAAAACAAATAATAAATGACAAGGAAAACTCCACCAAGCACTACTCACCCTCCTGATAAGTCTTAATGAGCATCGTGAGGTTGAGCACCTTGGCTAAGAATTGTAAAGTGTCTTGTAGCAAACATTTATACATCACTTCTCTTAGTACACCGGATCACAAAAAAATTGAAAATAAAGCTAAAAAGTATAAAAGTGATCCCCAAGCACTACTTTGCACCCTGATAAGTCTATATAAGCATTGTGTGTGTAGAGCACCTTGGTAGTTGTACTCTTTATTTATGTGCATTGAAATATTGTGGAAGTAATAGTATTTGTGTATTTTAATATTATGTTATTTCATTATATATGTCATGTGTTTTTGATTGATTCACTTGTATACTTTATCAAAACACTACTTTGTACACATCATTATCTTTCATAAAACTTCTACTCATGAGAATTGGATCATAATGCTCATCTAATAAATTCTCTAAAAACTTAAGTAAATGCACTAGATAACAAAACATGATCGCTACAATGTTTATGTTTACTTGAAATGCAAATTTTATTACATTGTAATTTTTGTACTTTTTCTTGATATTATGAAATCATGCTTGCAATTTTATCTTAATAAAATAGCATCTCTTGAATCTATAACTCAAGCATCAACTTTTCAAATTTAAAACTCATATCCTTTATATGGTTTTATCTTCTAAAAAGATGTTTATGTTTAAGAGTGCTTATTATATTCTTCTGTTAAGTTTACCACTTATGCTCATTCATGTCTATTATTTTTAACACCATGATTTTCTTTTCAACAAGTGGTATCTTAAAATAGAATGTTTACTTTATCATGTCAGCTATGTTGTTTACTACT
The DNA here is from genome assembly GCA_033032865.1 of Dactylorhiza incarnata. Classification (NCBI taxonomy): domain Eukaryota; kingdom Viridiplantae; phylum Streptophyta; class Magnoliopsida; order Asparagales; family Orchidaceae; genus Dactylorhiza; species Dactylorhiza incarnata. The sequence goes on from JAWHQI010000028.1 coordinate 15,986,063, forward strand.
ATATGTTCCATCATGCTTATATTTTTCTCAACAAGTAGTATTTAACAAGCTTTTGATTGCATCCTATTTTTCTTCTCGACATAGAACATATTACTCCTTATTGCACACTCTCACCTAAACCCTCTTTTGATACTACCAAAAGGGGAGAATAAATTACATAAATCTAATATTTAGGGGGAGTACATTAAAATGATTTCAAACTCAAAGAAAGTATTTATGTAGGGGGAGTAATCATATAGGAGGTGCATACACTATCATATGCTCGATCATGACAATCCTTCAATAAGTGGTTCCTAATCAATCTTAGTAGATATACACTCATCCCTACCCACTTTTGCTAACAACAAAGGGGGAGAAGAAATTGAGAAATCTAGTCTAATAGATATTTAGGGGAGTAAATTATAAGAGAACACTTATGTAGGGGAGGAATTCATATAGAAAGAGTATGCATTATCGCTTTCAATTCTATCATGATTTTAACCTGTTATTCATGCATATCTTATTACCGCACTTATCTATAAACACAAATGGTCTTAAGTTCACTAATTTCTCATACAGGTATTTGTTATTATCAAAAGGGGGAAATTGTTGGAGCCTATGTTCCGCATCTCTTGGTTTGAGAATAACAAATACCGCGTTGTATTTGATCTTGTATTTTCTGTGTTTATAGTGTGCAGATTGTACACATCCCTATGAGTAGTATACTGAATGGAGGCGATTATCTGGAAACAGAGCTAATGCTCGCGTTAGTTGTTAACGCCCCGCGTTAACAACCGCTGAGAAGGAAACCGCTGAGAAGAAATGTCGTCGAGAAGAAACTGCGTTAACAACCGCTGAGAAGGAAACCGCTGGGAAGAAATGTCGTCAAGAAGAAACTGCGTTCGACGAAATCTGAAGACGTTCGACGAAATCTGAAGACGTTCGACGAAATGTGATGCCGGTCGACGAAACTGCGTTCGACGAAATTTGAAGGCGTTCGACGAAAGGAGATTCCGTTCGACGAAATGAACTTGCGCTCGACGAAATTGCGCTTGACGACATTGTGTTCGACGAACTTCGATGGCGTTCGACGAAATTGAGTTCGACGACATTGCGTTCGACGAACTTTGATGGCGTTCGACGAAATTGAGTTCGACGACATTGCGTTCGACGAACTTTGATGGCGTTCGACGAACTTTGATGGCGTTCGACGAAATTGAGTTCGGCGTCATTGCGTTCGACAAACTTTGATGGCGTTCGACGAAATTGAGTTCGGCGACATTGCGTTCGACGAACTTTGATGACGTTCGACGAAATTGAGTTCGACGACATTGCGTTCGACGAACTTTGATAGCGTTCGACGAAATCGAGTTTGACGACATTGCGTTCGATGAACTTTGATGGCGTTCGACGAACTTTGATTCCGTTCGACGAAAGCTCGTTCGACGAAATGAGTTTCGTTCGACGAAATTAGTTTCTGCAACGATCCCGACGGTTTGCGCGATTTTAGCCACGACACTGCACGTTCACTAATGCCGGCGTTAACTCTTACGCGTTAGCTCCCGAGGCTATTTAAAGTACAGCTCCTCTCATTCCTAAAATGATGATTCCAGAATTCTGATACTTTTGAGAGAGGCTCGTGTACAGCAATTGAGAGATCTCCCTTGGGCTAACATGAAGATCTAAAGAAGATTTTGAAGGAGAAGGTCTGCAACGCATATCCCATACGAAGGACGATCGTTTCAAGAACGCCAACATTTACATCGCCTTCATCTTCACCTTCAGAATTTCTTGGGGAGTTTCTCTTTACTTATCTTGTAATCTTTTACTTTTTCCTTTTGTAATTTGTGTGGAGAAATCGTTCGGGGAAAACGTCGGATTCCGAGAAGAATTCTGTGGGTAATTCGCCGCGGTTATTGGCGACTTAGGTCCTTGTACGGCTTATGGGGTAATTCGCCGCCTTGTGCATGACGACTAGGTCAATGGTAGATCTAGGGGGTGGCTAGAGACCTTATCTGGGGATAGATTGGCTATAGCCAACCGATCCTTGGGAGAAGGACTGGTGAAACAACAAAAAGTGTTTTTACATACTCGCCTTAATTTCTAGGTTATAGAAATTAACATTTGTGTATTCAATTTATTATGAAATAAAATCATGTCCTTTAATGTTCTATTCAATTGATTTTATTTCATCTTCAAGAATGTTTTAATTTATCTTTTCATTAAAGTATCAAAATTAACATTTGTGTAATTATCTTTGAAATGCAATAATCATTTTCATTATTTCTGATCTACTAGAATTGTATTTCATTTAAGATTTCATAAGTAAAATCACTGCGGCAATTTTCTTGTGATAAGGAATATTTTCTAGACAGCTAACGCTCAACGTTAACACTTAACGCCGGCGTTAGCAACAGTTAACAAAAAGTTTTGTTTCTCTTATTTAAAAAGGAATCTTCAATATAATCTTTTCTGAGATATCAGAATATATTTTCTTATAAAATATTTCTAAACTTTGATCACAAACTTTGATAAATTTAATTAAGATATAAAATTCCATAAAACTCTTATTCACCTCCCCCCCCCCCCCCCCCCCCCCCCCCCCCCCCCCTCTAAGAGCGTCGTAAGATCCAACATAACCAACTTTTAAAACCTTGTGCAACACCGTCTAAATTCAGAAAATATTCAATCCAATCTAAGAATCGGCTTAAAATACAGAGCAAAAATATTATCTTTTTAATTTCAAAGCAATCATTAATATATATCCCCAAGCACAATTGTATTATATTACACTAATAGTTCAATTTCATTTATTTATTTACAACACCATTTTCCTAAATCTTGAATGCCCAACAAAATCAGACCTTCCTAAAAACTTGTTAAATTACAAATGATTTAACTGACTCACGCACTACACAATGCTTTAACTAGCATTCATATTTTTATAACTTATAGAACTCTCTAAAGCACCAGCACATATGTTTATTATGAGGAGAAATTATTGCCTCGCTTTTCATTTGTGATCGAAACATGAGTTTTTTTTTTTGCAAAAAAATAACAAGAATGTAATATTATTAAACAAATGCACAAAATAGGACCAAAATTACAAAAATAAAACCCATCCCTCGGAGGGCCAGTTTGAGTTTTAGCTCCTTTTCGTTTTCTGAAAAATGACGTCATACCTAACAAATCATTTGGATTGTCTACCGGTGAAAAAAGCTATCGCGGGAAACTCTTTTTTCTCCTCCTTTTAAAAAGTCATTTGTCCACTACTTTTCAACCTTTTCGAGAAGCATTTTCTCATCCCGATAAAAGGTTAACGCATTTTCCGCCCGAGCGTAAATTTTTCCCCGTGCGTACATTTTTCTGCCCGGGCGAGCATTTCTTCGCTCATGGGCACATTTTAGGCCCGAACTCGAATTTTTCGCCCGGTCACGCATTTTTTCGCCCGGGCGCGCACTTTTCGTCCAGGCGGGCATTTTTCGCCCGGACACGTATTTTTCACCCGAGAGCGCATTTTTCACCCGAGCGCACATTTTTTGCCCGAACTCGCATTTTTTCGACCGGGCGCGCATTTTTTCGCCCGAGCCCGCATTTTCCGCATGAGCACGCATTTTTCGCCCGGGCACGCATTTTTTGTCAGGGCGGAAATTTTTCACCCGGGTGCTCTTTTCTCTCCCGGGCCTGCATTTTTTGCCCGGGCACGCATTTTTCATCAGAACGAGAATTTTCCGCCCAGGCACGCATTTTTCGTCCGAAAGAAAAAAGTGCGCGCGGCCAAATAAATGCGCGAACGGGCAAAAAATTTTCGCCCGAATGAAAAACGCGAATGCGCGGATGGGCAAAAAATGCGCGCCCGAACGAAAAAATGTGTTTGGGCAAAAAATCCACGCTCGGGCGCTCATTTTTCCCCCGGCGGCTTGCATTTTTATTAAAAAAATCACTGCAACGGAGATTTGTCAAACAATTTATAAAGTGCTTCTCATTTTTAAAAATCTCTGCAAAAAGAGTTCAGCCAAACAGATCTCCTTTTGCAATAGACATTTTCGAAAACCACATTTTCCTACCATCCTTTTGCCACCACTACTCTTTTCTGAAAAGCCATCCCAAACAGACCCTAAATAGCATATCAACAAGGAAAGATAAGAGGCATTTGTCATTCATGCGTGCACGTACTTTGAAGGACGCATGCACGTGCGCAGAGCTGGAAATCACAAATTGGGATTTGGGAGAATCAACACATATTCTAACTTTCACGAGACATGCCAGAAACGTTAATAAATCCATTGTTAGTGGTTCAGGTTTCAGGATTAATAAATCTCGTTGTTAGTCATTCTGCAAACACCGACGCCGAATGAGAAATGTAGTGGAGACGGCTTTTCGATGGACGGAATAAGCGGAACACAGTCGAATCGTAAGTAGAACAAACTCGGGCTCTTCGATGTCGCCTAGATTGAGCACCGAAATCAATCGAGGATGAGTATATGGATTTAGCATAAAATATAACAAACAAAGGTACCAGGACTACGACACATTTACGAAGTCTTGAAGTTCTTGCTCGAAAATAATAGAATTTTCTGGCTAGAGATAAGAGACCTGAGAATATGATCAAATCTATTAGCTATATTATTCCTGAAGTGTCTAGCTGTAATGCATATGATCGAAGCTCAAAGGTTGCTGGTAAACTGGAGCCTGCACAAGAAACAAATACGTGTTCAGAAACATGGAGAGGATGATCCATAAAAGCAGTTTTTTTATCACATAATAATATATGCGTGCAAAGAAAAATATTCATGCTATGTTGAATAAAAGACCGCGCCCATTAATTGTTGTTGGGTAAAAGCTTAGCGGGTGCATAGAGTTCGTCAAGACGAATACAACGACATCAAAACATTGAAATTGGACGACGTAAACCTGCTCGAACCGGGCTGAACTGGGCGTTGATTAAGCCACATTGGCTGAAAACAGCGCGAGGGAGAAATGGCAAGATATGATCGACCACTTGGGGTAAGGACGGTGGTAGGGTCACTGCAACACCCAAAACTCGAAGGTTAGCACAGAGATGTTGGCCGCTCCTGCCAACGACACCTCTCCCTTCTTTTTCCTCGGGCCCCTACTGCTCATAAAGTGGATGGAATCAAAATCCGATCACTGCAAACTTCTTTGCTTACTGTGTACATCAAGATTCATATATCAATCAAAGGATTCCATGAGGTATCAGAGGATATCCGAGTTCACCCCCTTCAGCCTTTGGAGGCACAATGACGGTGATACAGTGGTTTGACCGATGACATGTCACTCCTCCCATCTTCATCCCTCAGAATTTTAGGCCTGAAAAGAGATCCTTCATATGTTCCGCCGAAGCACCCTCCATTGCCATCTCCAACCACTAGTTTGTACTTTAGGACCGAACTATGAGAAAACTGTGATTTGTGGGACGCGATCTGGATGATCCTATTGGCCTCTGATATTTTCATATATATTTATTCGTAAAATTATCGGATAACCATTCGAACGATTCTATTTGACGGAAACGAGCTGAATCATCCTGAAGACTATCAATTTTTCCCAATCTTACTTTTAAACATAAAAATACTGCTATCAATTTTTCTTTTCTTTTGATAGTGCGTTTTACCAACTCTTGGGTTAAGATAATGTATTATGTCGCTCATCAGACGTTAACTAGTCAACACCAGTTTGAATCCTTCCATGGGAAATTAATCCCATGACCATTAGTTTTATAACATAGATCCAACATCACAACTTGACATCTGTTTTCTACATTCATTTGGCACTTTCCCCAAGATAGTACCTCCCTTCTGACATTAAAGGAAAAAACAGAGCCTCTAGGCTGTCGGAGCCTCCTCTTGACCAGGCTCCCATATAAAGAGGCTTACAGCGGGACCCCTCTCATCATAATCCATCACCTGATAATCTATCCAACATAATAGAAAAACTCCACAAAATTGCCCTTGAACATCACTAGAAAAGTGGATTCCACTAATGGAGAAAATTGACTGAGTTGTTTTCTCCTCGCAGGAATTTGAGTCCCTCCACTTGATCAACAACACAGACCGACGTAACTTCCTCCTCAGTTTGGCTAAAGAACGTCTCCCTCACATTGCCTAAGTTCAAGGGATGTAATTTCCGATGTTGGGAATTCTAGACATCCGTGTCATCAAAATCAGGCCACTAAAGATTCTGTGCAAGTCAATATAAGTGTTAACTGCAACAAGCTTTATCGTTTGATAGAGTAATAATACATACATTGGGGGTAGAGTATCATATCTCAGCTTCATATTTCTGACAACGGTTCTCTCTATAAACAAATACTACAACATCTTGCTCCACAAAGATTCAACATGCTTACTTTCAAACCATTTAACTGCTCATCTAACCCTTACGAGCATGTAGATCATTTTCGCATCAATCTATTGTGCTTCATACTATGTATTTTGCCAATTCTTCCTGGGTACTCTAAAGGGACAAGCGTGTAGCTTATTCTACTCTCTACCTAGTGGTCTTAATGGCAATTTCACAGAATTCACATGTTGATCAATTAATTATTAATTGATGCACAACCAAAGCCCTTCACATCTTTTGAAGATTTGTTAAAATAAAAGAGAATCTCTGAAGTATTTCTTCTAACACTTCTCTATGAAAGGTTGATAAATCCTATGAGTCAATTCAGAACTTCCTCACTAGGTTTTCTAGAAGGACTCCATTAAAATTATTATATTTTGTTCTCATAAGGGAAAATGTCCCTTGCCTACAACAATATGATCCATTGGGAAGAAATGCAAATGGCTGGCTAAGAATCCATTGAGTCACACTAGCACCGTAGCTCGCGGTAGGCGACCACAAGTTTCAACAGGAATATACTCTACCTGTACAACCCTCATATTTTTCGAGTCGGTGTGACTCGACGCGGATGAGGTCAAGATAATAAAGGTGTCCGAGGCAAGTGGAGTGACCGCTCAAAGACGATCAAAACCAGTCAAGGCAAAAAGAGGCTCGGGGGAGGAGAAAAAAGGGGCGGCGGGGCAAGTGGGGGGAGCACCCACTCGCCCCCTCCCTTTGGGCGAGTGGGAAGGGCCTTCGCACTCGCCCACCCTCTTTGGGCGAGTGGGAGGAGCCCTCCCACTCGCCCGGCCCCTTTGGGCGAGTGGGAGGAGCCCTCCCACTCGCCCGGCCCCTTTGGGCGAGTGGGAGGAGCCCTCCCACTCGCCCGGCCCCTTTGGGCGAGTGGGAGGAGCCCTCCCACTCGCCCGGCCCCTTTGGGCGTGTGGGAGGAGCCCTCCCACTCGACCGCCCTCTTTGGGCGAGTGGGAGGAGCATCCCCACTCCCCCAAAGGCAAGGGGGTGGGTGGATTTTGATCCGCCCTCCCGACGCCAAGGGGGGCGAGTGGACCGATGTCCACTCGCCCAGGCAGGGTGACCTCGGTTCGTCCGTCCAGAGCAAAGTCAAGTTCAAATTGGGGTGCAAGTAGTATTTTCAAATAGCGGAACTAGGCTATTGGCAGACCATTTTGGCTATCCGCAGACTATTTTTTGGGAAGTCTATAAATAAGCCCCCATGGGCATCTTGAGAAGGGATGTTGGTAACCCCCTCCCACGCGTGTGAGCAAGCACTACCCCTCCCCTCCCCCTGTCATTAAAGGTGGATGGTGAGGTGATCCTTAGTGCCCTCCAAGGTGCCCAGGCTCAGCATTGGCTTGGGAGGGGAAGTTTCGTGTGGCTCGGGGGAGGGGAAGTTCCTTGTGTTCTTCAAGGGCAATGTTCTTCGGTTCTTAGTGACTGGTCAAGAGTCTCGCTCAGGTCAAGTAAGGGTTAGCTGCATCCCCCTTGCGAACGTCGAGACCAGTTCTCTGGTTTCAACATTATGGTGCGGTGAGCGTGGAAGCAGCTAGTTCGGAAAGCTATGGGCAAGTCTCATGGTTGGAGGCGATGAGCTGGGGGGCTCACCCCTGCCGGCGAGTGCGTGAAGAAAGGTGACGTCGAGGAGTTCAGGAAGGCAATCCAGTAAGTCTTGCGGGTCGCACTCCCCCCTCAGGGCGAGTGCTCGGCATCGTCAACACCTGTGCTCGCCTCGCCGTCTTTGATGGAGATAGAGCAAGCACGTCGGGAAGGGAAGGAACCGGTCTCGGATGAAGGTTTGAGCCTCCAAGCGCAAGTGCTCTTCAACAGCTCGCCCAGGACCAGCTGCCCCGGTGAGGGGGTTGGGAGAGTGCCCCCGTCTCACTAGGGAGGATGGGGAAGTCCCTTCTGCGAGCTGATTATCTCAGCTCCCGTTCCAAACGGGTTCAGCGAGCCTGCCATGTTCTATTATGCAGGGAAGGACGACCCTCTCCAGCATCTCCAGTGGTTCGAAGACATGGCCTCGATCAGGCAGATGCCGGACGCCTCCAAGAGCAAGCTCTTCGCCGCCACTTTCTTGGGAGAGGCAAAAGACTGGTTCCACCAGCTCCCGTCAGGTGTCATCTACAGCTTCAAGGACCTGCGCCGAAGCTTCTTGCTGAGATTCTCCACTTCGGAGAAGAGGTGGAAGGGAACGGAGGCCCTGTTCTTGATTCGACAGAGGCAGGGAGAGGCGCTAGGAAGCTACGCGGATCGGTTTCAGAAACAAGTCCACCGCCTCCAGGTTGACAAGCGAAGCAGGAAGGACCAGGAGAAAGAAAAGGAATAAGAAGACGAAGAAGATTGAGGAAGTAATGAAGGAGGTGGTCAAGGTGCATGTGACCACGTAGGCCCAGAGAGGCGCGTTGTAATAAGCAGGTAACTCCTCCATGATGAATGAAAAAGGTTTCAGGTAACACCTTAACTAAGTGGCTTAGGGAAGGTGCTGAGTTCCTCTGCCTCCAGGTGAAGGTAAGCACCTAGGACGTGGATGAGTACTCCGCTCCCATTTGGTAACATCCCCGACTAGAGACCATTCTCTGGGCTCAGTCATGCCGGCAGATGGGAGACTCATCGGGTCGATTGATTGGTAAGATCCCTGCTAGAGACCATTCTCCGGGCTCAGTCATGCCGGCAGATGGGAGACTCATCGGGTCGACTGATTGGTAAGATCCCCGACTAGAGACCATTCTCCGGGCTCAGTCATGCCGGCAGATGGGAGACTCATCGGGTCGACTGATTGGTAAGATCCCCGACTAGAGACCATTCTCCGGGCTCAGTCATGCCGGCAGATGAGAGACTCATCGGGTCGACTGATTGGTAAGATCCCCGACTAGAGACCATTCTCCGGGCTCAGTCATGCCGGTAGATGGGAGACTCATCGGGTCGACTGATTAGTAAAATCCCCGACTAGAGACCATTCTCCGGGCTCAGTCATATCGGTAGATGGGAGACTCATCGGGTCGACTGATTGGTAAAATCCCCGACTAGAGACCATTCTTCGGGCTCAGTCATGCCGGCAGATGGGAGACTCATCGGGTCGACTGATTGGTAAGATCCCCGACTAGAGACCATTCTCCGGGCTCAGTCATGTCGGTAGATGAGAGACTCATCGGGTCGACTGATTGGTAAAATCCCCGACTAGAGACCATTCTCCGGGCTCAGTCATGCCGGTAGACGGGAGACTTATCGGGTCGACTGATTGGTAAAATCCCCGACTAGAGACCATTCTCCGGGCTCAGTCATGCCGGCAGATGGGAGACTCATCGGGTCGACTCGCTGCTTGAGTAAGTGGCTTGGGAAGGTGTTGAGTTCCTCTGCCTCCAGGTGAAGGTAAGCACCTAGGACGCGGATGGGTACTCCGCCTCCAGTTGGTAAGATCCCCAACTAGAGACCATACTCCGGGCTCAGTCATGTCGGCAGATGGGAGACTCATCGGGTCGACTCGCTGCTTGAGTAAGTGGCTTGGGAAGGTGTTAGAGTTCCTCTGCCTCCAGCTGAAGGAAAGCACCTAGGACGCGGATGGATACTCCGCCTCCAGTTGGTAAGATCCCCGACTAGAGACCATTCTCCGAGCTCAGTCATGCCGGCAGATGGGAGACTCATCGGGTCGACTCGCTGCTTGAGTAAATGACTTGGAGAGATGATGAGCTCCTCCGCCTCCAGGTAAGCTAGGCCCCTAGGACGTGGATGGGTATTCCACCTCCAGTTGGTTTGAAAAGTGTTGAGTTCCTCTGACTCCAGGTAAGTTAGGCCCCTAGGACGTGGACGGGTACTCCGCCCCAACTGGTTTGGGAAGGTGTTGGGTTCCTCTGCCTCCAGGCAAACTAAGCCCCTGGGACGTGGACGGGTACTCCGCCCCCAATTGGTTCGGAAAGGTGTTGAATCCCTCTACCTCCAGGTAAGCTAAGCACCTAGGACGTGGATCGGATCTCTGCCTCAGTTGCTTCAATAAGATGGTTGAGTTCCTCTACCTCAAGGTGAAGGTAAACACCTAAGACATGGATTGGATCTCTGCCTCAGTTGCTTCAATAAGATGGTTGAGTTCCTCTACCTCAAGGTGAAGGTAAGCACATAGGACGTGGATCGGATCTCTGCCTCAGTTGCTTCAATAAGATGGTTGAGTTCCTCTACATCAAGGTGAAGGTAAGCACCTAAGACATGGATTGGATCTCTGCCTCAGTTGCTTAAATAAGATGGTTGAGTTCCTCTACCTCAAGGTGAAGGAAGCACCTAAGACATGGATTGGATCTCTGCCTCAGTTGCTTCAATAAGATGGTTGGGTTCCTCTACCTCAAGGTGAAGGTAAGCACCTAAGACATGGATTGGGTCCCTGCCTCAGTTGCTTCAATAAAATGGTCGAGTTCCTCCCCCTCCAGGTGAGCTTGGCTCCCTGTTAGGTGTGGAGTTTCCCCACCTCCAGGTGAGCTCGGCTCCCTGTCAGGTGTGGAGTTGCCGCCTTCCGCCTCAGGTCAAGTTCAATTCGACCTAAGGTGTTGAGCTTTCTCCACCTCCAGTTGAGCTCGGTTCATAGGAGAGTTGTTAAGTGGAGAAAGGTTTGCCTTCCACCTCAGGTCGAGTTCGGCTCGACTAGAGGTGTTGAGTTGCCTTCCACCTCAGGTCGAGCTCGGCTCGACTAAGGGTGTTGAGCTTTCTCCACCTCCAGTTGAGCTCGGCTCATAGGAGGGTTGTTAACTGGAGAAAGGTTTGCCTTCCACCTCAGGTCGAGTTCGGCTCGACTAGAGGTGTTGAGTTGCCTTCCACCTCAGGTCGAGCTCGGCTCGACTAAGGGTGTTGAGTTTTTTCTTCCACCTCAGGTCAAGTTCAATTCGACCTAAGGTGTTGAGCTTTCTCCACCTCCAGTTGAGCTCGGATCATAGGAGGGTTATTAAGTGGAGAAAGGCTCGCGTTCCGCCCCAAGTTAGGTTCAGTTGAGAAACTCGGCAGGAGCATCCCGTTGGCAGGGCCCTTCGTGGATCACTCTAGGGTCTCACCTACTCGTCAAATAGGTGGGTTGGACTTTCTTTCCGAGCTTAAGACAAGCTCGAAAAGAGCGGGGATTATGTAAAACTCTCATATTTTCCGAGTTGGTGTGACCCCACGCGGATGAGGTCAAGATAGTAAAAGTGGTCGAGGCAAGTGAAGCGACCGCTCAAAGACGATCAAAACTAGTCAAGGCAAAAAGAGGCTCGGGGGAGGAGAAAAAAGGTGTGGCGGGGCAAGTGGGGGGAGCACCCACTCGCCCCCTCCCTTTGGGCGAGTGGGAAGGGCCTTCCCACTCGCCCACCCTCTTTGGGCGAGTGGGAGGAGCCCTCCCACTCGCCCGCCCTCTTTGGGCGAGCGGGAGGAGCCCTCCCGCTCGCCCGGCCTCTTTGGGTTTGCGGGAGGAGCTCCTCCCGCTCGCCCGGCCTCTTTGGGCGAGCGGGAGGAGCCCTCCCACTCACCCGGACCCTTTGGGCGAGCGGGAGGAGCCCTCCCACTCGCCCGGCCCCTTTGGGCGAGCAGGAGGAGCCCTCCCACTCGACCGCCCCTTTGGGCGAGTGGGAGGAGCATCCCCACTCCCCCAAAGGCAAGGGGGTGGGTGGATTTTGATCCGCCCTCCCGGCGCCAAGGGGGGCGAGTGGACCGATGTCCACTCGCCCAGGCAGGGTGACCTCGGTTCGTCCGTCCAGAGCAAAGTCAAGTTCAAATTAGGGTGCAGGTAGTATTTTCAAATAGCGGAACTAGGCTATTGGCAGACCATTTTGGCTATCCGGAGACCATTTTTTGGGAAGTCTATAAATAGACCCCCATGGGCACCTTGGGAAGGGATGTTGGTACCCCCCCCCCCCCCCCTCCCTCGCGTGTGAGCAAGCACTACCCCACCCCTCCCCCTGTCATTGAAGGTGGACGGTGAGGTGATCCTTAGTGCCCTCCAAGGTGCCCAGGCTCAACATTGGCTTGGGAGGGGAAGTTCCTTGTGAGCTTCCGGGTGTGTGGTGGGACCTCCACGCTGCAGCTTAAGGGGTCCGTTCGTGGACTTAGGTGTTCTTCAAGGGCAATGTTCTTCGGTTCTTAGTGACTGGTCAAGGGTCTCGCTCAGGTCAAGTAAGGGTTAGCTGCATCCCCCTTGCGAACGTCGAGACCAGTTCTCTGGTTTCAGCACTAACATTATAAACTAATATCCTCCTCACCACAGATAAACCATTCGAAGACCTCATTCACTCATCTCCCAACTATGGTGATCAAATCAAGTATTGTGAGTTCCATAGAGGATGGAGCCATTTTACTAAAAAAAAGTACCGAATTGAAGGAGGAAATAGAACAAATAGTCAAGCAAGATTATTTGGGTCAATTTCTGTAAGGAAATATCAAGCCTTGCTTGCTCAGTAAGACATAAGGCCAACAACCACGCATATAGAAAATTACAAACTTTGAAAAGTTGTATTGATAGTTTACTTTTTGAGCTATATAAGTCGACCCTATCCCCGCGGATGAGCAGACCGTGTTGAACATTCAGCACGACTCCATTATCTTAGGAATGATTACTATGAGGATCATCATTTTGAAAGAGATTTCGAGTGTAGGTTTCATGCAGTTGCCACATTGTTTGACGGTTCATCGAGTTCAGAGTCTTTAGCTATTGGCTCGCGGACATGAAATATTATCTCAATTTTGTTGAATTATCATCAAATTTGCAAAACTTGGGCGTCTAAATCAAGAGAGTGCATATTGGTCTAACATTGGAAGGACCCACGAGCGAGATCGTCTTCACTGCATCACTAGCTGTTTGGTTTGAGATGAGACGGAGGTTGTGTCAGAGGTATTTGCCAGCATCGTACCGGAGTTACCTGCTCAAGCAATTATTTATCCTTCGACAAGGATCCATGTCCGTCGTTGATTGTAGGGATCGCTTTGATGAATTAGTAGTGAGGAGCGACATCCAAGAGGAGTCAGCTATGACGACTTCTCGATTTCGGTCTAGATTTCGATCTGAGATATGCACTTAATTGATCTATCACTACTTGGAGTCCCTCGAGCAGACATACCAGCTCACCCTTTATTATGAGCAGTCCTAGAGGTCTGTTAAACTTAGTCGAGTGGACTTGCACCCTGACCATCCCGCCATGAGTTCCCCCGAGCCCATCATTATGCCTACTCTAGTCTTGTCAAACACTATGTGATACCTAATACTTCGGCAAGCATCCATGTTCGTCATTGATTGTAGGGACCGCTTTGATGAATTAGTAGTGAGGAGCAACATCCAAGAGGAGCCAGCTATGACGACTTCTCGATTTCGGTCTGGATTTCGATCTGAGATATGCACTTGTTGGTTTTCTGTACCCCTTCATAAAGGATGACATATCGAATATGCGCAGCGGAAATGAACAAAAACAACCCAAAAAGAGATCAACGGATCTTGCGGTTTTCATGATTCAAGAGAATAAGCAAAGAAAATACAATATACCTTTGCGGGATTGAGTCAATACTCAACCAAGGTGCTCCAAGGTGAAATCAGAAATCTGCCTTTGAGTTCTTCAAGGATCGAAATAGATCGATCCCTCTACAGAAGTCCACACAAACGATGAAGAACCCTAGCTTCTTGTCGCACAAGAACTAGGTCGGAGAAGGATGCTCTCAACGTCCCCACGGACTGCTAGATCCGATCCAGGGGAGGCGGCGACTGACGGCGGCGACAAGCGGCAGCGAAAGGACGATCGGCGGACGGAAGAACGTGCCCTCGCGCAGAACGGTTCCGGTCGGCAGTTCTCGTCTTAGCGGAAAGATCAAGTCATAAAACTGTGTGTATCGAAGACCTAATCGCATGTCTTTATATACGCAAGGTATAGGAAAGGCTATCCGCAGACCAAAAGAAAATCCGTCCAGATTTACATTCGCCGAATTCGACTAATCACATTAACCGAATTCGACTAATCATTATAACCGAATTCGGCGAAACCATTTCGACGAATTCGACTATATATATAAATTCGGCTATTCACTATAACCGAATTCGGCGAAACCATTTCGACGAATTCGACTATATATATAAATTCGGCGAAACCCTTTAGCCGAATTTGCCATTAGCCGAATTCGTCTAAACCCTTTAGCCGAATTCGGTTAATGCCTTTAGCCGAATTATCTAGTGTAAATCCGTTCGTTTAAACACTTTAAACGATTTCCCTTTTGAGACATTCTCAACTTGATTCCAAGCAATCACAGGATTGGTCCTTCACTCATATCCAATATGAGTAAGGCCAACACAATCCTTTCTCCAATTTCTCCAAACGCTTTTATGTGCGACCCTATAGGCTCATATTACGTTGGCAGCAAGACTAACTATTGATTGCTTTGAGATCATCTCAGAAACTCCAACAACACTTAATTGATCTATCACTACTTGGAGTCCCTCGAGCAGACATACCAGCTCACCCTTCATTATGAGTAGTCCTAGAGGTTTGTTAAACTTAGTCGAGTGGACTTGCCAATTGACCATCCCACCATGAGTTACCCCCAGCCCGAGGCCATCACTATGCCTACTCGTCTTGTCAAACACTATGTGATACCTAATACTGATTTCTCTCGCCCGAGTGAGGCACATTGTCCGATGAGTTATCTTTTACTTGAGCCTGATTCAGACCCTATGGCCTCGAAAGAGAATGAGTACGAGCAACCAGGTGATCCTATAGTGATGTGTCCTTCCCCTACACCCTGCGTTGACTTAGTTATTGCTCCAACCATAACTCGCCCTTGCGTACATGTTCATATGAATTTCCATGGTTTTTAGTTTTTTTTTTTTTGAATTTTGAATTTCATGTATTTTGAGGGCCGTCATGATCGGCGAATCATGATCGTCCATGATGGATAGACGATTCATTTAGAGGTATTGAAAGCTTAGGTGAATAATTTTTCTCCTTTTGATTACCTAGTGCCGAAGCCGGAAACTCAAGTGCGAAGCTTGAGAGTTATCGTCCTTTTCCCCTTCCATTAGTCGGCCACCCACATCCCCCACCTTCTTCTCCAACTAGTTGGCCATCCCTCTCCCCCACCACATTCCTTGGCTGGCCTCCCTCCTCTCCCTCCACCAACAAAGAGCCGACCTCCCTCCCCTCCCTCAAGTCACCACCACTTCCACAAAACTCCACCACCACCACTCAAATTCCCTTCTTTTCAGTTTTCCGGCGATCTTCAAAAATCACTTTTGTCAAGTCATCGCCACCTCCTTAAAACCCTCCACCGCTACTGCTTAAATTCCTCTCATTTTCAATTTTTTGGTAATCGACGAAAAACAACTCCGGACACCACCACCTCCTCTGGTGATTCCCCTCTGGGTACCTTTGACCGTCCACCACCCTCACACCACCATCGCAACTCCCTAACCACCTTTCCATTACCCGAATATCCCCACTTCCTAAAATTTAGACTCACCCCTCCTAAAATCCCTCTAGCCTTTCTTTCCCCACTTCCCCTCAATGTCCTCTCCTTCCCTCCGCCCCACTCTCCCCCCATCCTCAACCGAGCCCCCTATCCCTATTCCCCAGCCGGCAGGATATAGGGCTATGACGCAAGGCGTATGTGAGAGATTGTGGTTGAAATCAATTCTCAAGATTTGGGTCTCTTCAAGAATAAGCTTATTACTCTTTTTTGCAACAATAAAACAATCATTAATATTGCTCACAATCCAGTTCAACATGATCGGACAAAACATGTTGAAGTGGATAAATATTTCATAAAAGATCACCTCGACAAGGGAAATATCTATAAAACCTTTGTGAACTCCCAAAATCAACTCGCCGACATCTTCACGAAAGGGTTAAGTTGTGACAACTTTACTGACAACACATTCAAGTTGGGAATGATTGACATATACTCCCAACTTGAATGTGATGTGAGTTGAATGTGTAATATTTTCATATTTCATTCTAATATTGTTGTGTCGTCACGTGATATGTCAAGTCTAGTGTTGCTTGTTTGACCACTTATATAAAATCTTAGGTCACTTGCATGGACACTTGGATTTTTAACCTAATAAATTTTTCATTCCGCTCAGCTAAGACTTGTTGGGAGTGACTCGTGAAACACATTCATGATCCTCTCCCTTAACAAAGGTTATTCTAAAGAAAAGGTTCCCTAAAAATTATACAAAGGACAACTCATTTTTTAGGGAAAAGTTCCAAACAAAGCTGAACTTGAAGGACTAAGCTCTTATGAGAAAATTCCCTCAAAAATTATCTCAAAAGGCAGAGTTGTTATCATTCAATCATAGGGAATAATATTTTATAAGACAATTCCTATCATTTACGGAAAAAACTCTCAACTAATCAGCTCAGAAAATGAACTATTTACAGTACGAGTCCTGGAATTCTTTAAAAGGTGATTCCAATTGTTTGAACAAAGAGTAATACGAAAAACTCACAAACAGTAAATTTCTTATTGAAGTAAAAGTTCTCTATGGCACAGTTTTTTATATCAAAAGATCAACTACTATATGAAAATGCACCACATAAGTAACAGACAACAACCACTACAAATACTCTACGACATGATCTCTTGAACAAGTAAATGCAAAAATATAACGATACAAAGGAAGGTCATCATGCATGTCTTATCTCTCACGAGATCTATTATTCATCATTCCATTAACAGGATCCCAATGTTTTATACAAATGCATAGTAATGCAGTTTCCAGCCAACTGATCTTACGTGGTATTGCTGCTTGGAAGATTTTCTCGACACCATATGCAACTTATTTCGCAGGTGCATTGAGCTAGCTGAGATGAATCCGACAACCAAAAAACGAACATCAGACTTCTGTCCAAACCAACCAGGACAGGACCAAACCACCCAAAATGCCAGAAATGGGCTGAATCTGTGTCAAACCGGTTCAGCCCAGATGTCAATGCAACTCAGCTGTCCGAAAATCAGGCTGCGTCAAAATCCCTACAACCATCTTTGAACACTTGAGAAGGAGGATGATTAACACCACAACCACCCATTAGACTAGCGAAAAACCTACAATTTCTCCTGAGGGGATTCCTATAGCCCCCTGCTTCTATCGACAACGCCCTCCCTCCCACAATCCCAAAAACATCATTAATCAAAAAAAACTTCTCACGGCCATTGACTCAGGGCTGATGCATCGCGTACAATAGATTAAGTCAAAACTTGATTGCAACAGATCAAAATTCATATGTCAATCAAAAGATTTCATGGAGAATTGGGGAAGATCCAAATTCACCCATTTATTTTTTGATGCTTGGTAGTCAACACTTTGGTGGCACGATAGATGAACAATATCCACCCTACGAAATTTAGGCCAGATCAAAAAAATTATTTTTTACGAGATCGTTGCCTCAAGCGACGCGTCTGGATCCCATGAACTTGGAGTGAAGGAAAAAAACATTCACATAGGCAGACGACATGACTCATGGGAGGGGATCCAAATGATTCTACTGACGACGTGAAGATATTTACTACAAACTCAAAGGAGAGCCCTAGATACGAGCACGGGCGATCCCATCCTCGATAAGCGATATGTACGGGTCTACTCACGTCGTGCACGAGCTTCGACCACGGCGCCAGAATGAGGGGGGTTTATTATATCATTTTCTATGTCGTAGTCTATGCTTTTATGTATTAGTGATAGACCCTCCTAGTATGTTGAGATTTGTGAAGTGAGCTAGCGCCGGCGCTAGCTCCGCTTCGTGGAGGCGGCCCCCGAGGCTATAAATAGGGGGCCTTGGCATTCTGAGGTAGAGAGGAGAAAACTGTGACGACTTGTGCGGCCTGTACAAGCGATCTCAGCAGAGAGAACTCGGAGTGAGTTCGGAGCAAGCCGGGGCGACCTCAGAGACAGGTCGGAGCGACCTAGAGCGAACTCGGCGAGAGTTCGGGCGACCTGAGGAGATTTGCGAGCTGTATGAAGTCGGGAGCTAGCGCGGGCGGTAGCGGCTTGTGTGTTCGGGCGGTCTGCATCAGCGGCTTGTCGGAGGAGTGTGCGGGCAGCGAGCTCGCGCGGCTTGGAGATAGCGCGAGCGGTAGCGCTAGCGCCAGCGCTAGCGGCTAGAGGAGAAGCGGACTTCGGTTCGCGACCAGTTGTTTTATCTTGTATTTGTCTGGTGTAAATCAAGTCGTTGCGGCTTGTATTCAGTCCTTTTCAGTTGTAATCTGTTGTAACTATTTGCAAAGCAATAAAGAGTTGTTTTTCTGTCCATTCTTGGTGTACTTGTCTCAGTGTTCCATAGATCTTGAAAACTTCACATGGTATCAAAGCGAGGTTGGAACCAACACTGAGTATCGAGTATAGAGTAACCGAGATGGACGGCGGAGGAGGCTTTGCGAGAGGTCTTGGCATTGAGCTGCTCACCCAAACCAACTACAAGAAGTGGAAGTCACGTATGGAGAGCTACCATCTTGGAGAGGACCTATGGGAGGTCGTTGGGGGAGATGAGCAAGAGGAGGTCAAGGCAGCAGAGGCGGGAGACAATGCCCAAGCGGAGAGGGCTTGGAGGAAGACCAACGCCAAGGCGGAGTTCACCTTGAAGAGAGCAATTGCTCCTGACTTGTTCGACCATATCATGGGATGCAAGTCAGCGTCGGAGATCTGGAGAGCCCTTGATGGGCTGTTTAACAAGAAGAATGTAGCGCGGCTACAGTTCCTGGATAATGAGTTGGCGAAGTCCACTCAAGGAGAGTTGTCGATATCCACCTTCTTCCTGAAGGTGAAGAATCTGTGTGCGGAGATCTCGGCCTTGGATCCTGACGAGCCGATCTCGGAGGCGAAGCTGAAGAGGCACATACTCAGAGGCCTGCGGAAGGAGTATGTTGCCTTCGTCACTTCTGTGCAAGGATGGGCTACTCAGCCCTCCTTACTGGAGCTGGAGAACCTGCTATCGTCACAGGAAAGCTTGGCGAAGCAGATGGCGGGAGTATCTATCTCAGGGGGAGATAGCGAGGCCTTGTACTCAGGGAAGAAGAAGACCTGGGACAAGAAGAAGAAGAACTCTGGAGAAGGGCCGTCAACGTCTTCTCAGGGTGATAGGGAGAACTTTCTCCCTCCGTATGACAAGAGAGGGAGACCTCTTTGCTTTGCCTGCAAGAAGTACGGGCATATGGCAAAGGAGTGCCGGTCTAATCTGAAGGCCGGTCATGTTGCTGAAAGAGAAGGAGGCCACCGGCGAGGTGGAGCGAGAGGTGGAGGTCACCAGGGTGGTGAAGGCGGAGACAACTGCTTCCTGGCTGAGATGACGGCAACGTCAGTCGACGCCTTAGCCTCCGTCAGCTTTGAGAACGACTGGATAGTGGATTCCGGTTGTGGGCATCATCTTACTGGAGACGTGTCCAAGTTTGCCTCCTTGAAGGCATATGGAGGATCGGATGCTATCATCACTGCGGATGATACGGTGCATCCAGTGGAGCAAGAAGGGATGGTTTCCCTCGGAAGCAAAGAGAAGCCGGTCACACTGAAGAGTGTGTATCATGTGCCTGGCATGAAGAAGAACCTCTTCTCTGTTGCGAATGCAGTGGATGCAGGATACCACGTGCTATTCGGACCGAAGGAGGTGAAGTTTCTGAAGAACCTGTCTTCAGTTGATGCTGACGTCACGCTCACCGGGCGAAGGGTGAAGGATTTGTATGTCCTGTCTGCAAATGCCTATATGGACAAACTGAAGACAAATGACAGCGCAGCGATCTGGCATGAGAGGCTAGGTCACGTGGGGATGGACAAGTTGAAGTTGATAGCGGCGAAGGGTCTGGTGTCTGGCCTGCCCAATCTCTCTTCTTGCGGCGACGGCCATGTGTGTGAAGGTTGTCAATATGGGAAGTCACATCGACTTCCATTTGACAAGTCGGAGACCAGGTGTAAGGCACCTCTTGAGTGCGTGCATGCTGATGTGATGGGGCCGTGCGCTACCCTGACTTATGGAGGAAATAAGTACGCGCTTGTCTTGGTGGATGACTACACCCGCTACACGTGGGTTTACTTCTTGAAAGAGAAGGCGGAGGTGTTTGAGAAGTTCCAGGAGTGGAAGGAACTTGTGGAGGGGAGGCTGAACCTGAGGGTGAAGAAGCTGCGGAGTGATAATGGGGGGAGTTTACCTCTAACGCGTTTGCTTCTTTCTGCAGGAAACACGGCATCCGAAGAGAGCTCTCCTGCGCCCACACCCCTCAGCAAAATGGGGTCGCAGAGAGAAAGATCCGCCATCTGGTGGAAACTACGAGGAGTTGGCTACATGCAAAGGGGATTCCCAAAGCCTTATGGGCAGAGGGAATGGCGTGTGCCACTCATGTGATCAATCGGCTACCCTTGAGTCCTAACAGGATGGTGTCACCACACCAGCTCATGTTCGGGGAGAAGCCAAATGTGAGCCATATGAGAGTGTTTGGCTCAACCTGCTTCGTGCACGTTCTAGAGGCTGAGAGAACTAAGTTGGAGCCGAAAGCAAGGAAGTGTGTCTTCATCGGCTACGACGAGCGGAAGAAAGGCTGGAAGTGCATGAATCCGCAGACCCACAAGTTTGTCGTCTCGCGCGACGTTGTGTTTGACGAACTGGTCTCGTACCAGGGAGTCTCTACTGTGGTGTTGCCGGAGAATGGAGAATCTAGCAGGAGAGAAGAGAGAGTTGCTGAGGACTCTCTGTTGGAGTTGGAGTTGTCTCCTAGTGCCCCATCGCCATCTGGCTCAGGGGGAGCCTCTGGCTCAAGAAGCAGGGGGAGCAGTGCTCCAAGAGACGAAGAGAGAAGAGCTACTGAGGAGGAGTCTACCGGAGTGGTAGAAAGTGGCCAAGCCTTGAGGAGGTCGAAGCGGACCATCGTCCCGCCTGCTCGCTATAAGGAGGGGAACTTCGTAAGTTTGGTCTCTTGCTTCTTCGCAGGACCACTTGACGAGAGGGAACCTGCCCGCTTTGAAGATGCTGTTGGCACCAAGGAGTGGGACGTGGCCATGGATGAGGAGATGCAGGCTCTGAAGAAAAATGAGACATGGGACCTTGTTCCCATGGTGGAAAGCATCAAACCTGTCACCTGTAAATGGGTGTACAAGGTGAAGAAGAGAGCAGAT
This sequence comes from Dactylorhiza incarnata, assembly GCA_033032865.1. Taxonomy (NCBI): domain Eukaryota; kingdom Viridiplantae; phylum Streptophyta; class Magnoliopsida; order Asparagales; family Orchidaceae; genus Dactylorhiza; species Dactylorhiza incarnata. The sequence continues at coordinate 16,007,478 of JAWHQI010000028.1, forward strand.
GGAGGAGTAGAGCGGTACAAGGCTAGGCTTGTCGCTCGAGGTTTTTCGCAAACCTATGGTGAGGACTATGAGGAGACTTTTAGTCCTGTGGCGAAGATGACGTCGGTGAGGACGGTCATAGCTCTGGCGGCGTGCCAAGGGTGGAAGTTGTGGCAACTTGATGTGAAGAATGCGTTCCTGTACGGAGAGATCGACAAGGACATATTCATGGTGCAACCGCCTGGGTACGTGTCCAAGTCACATCCACATCACGTCTGCAAACTGAAGAAGGCCCTCTACGGGTTGAAACAGGCACCGAGAGCCTGGTATGGGAAGATTGCAGAGTATCTGCAGTTCTGTGGTTACGATGCCTCAGACTCGGACTCTAGCATGTTCGTGAAGAAGAGTGGAGATCTTCATGTGCTGGTGCTGCTGTACGTCGACGACATGATCGTGACGGGGAACAACAGTGAGGAGGTTGCGGCGCTGAGACAACAGCTAGTCATTCGCTTTGAGATGAAGGATCTTGGTGAACTGCACCATTTCCTTGGGCTACAAGTGGAGAAGAGAAGTGGCGGACTGTTCGTGACCCAGAAGGCGTATGCCGAGAAGATCGTCGAGAGATTCGGCATGAAGGATGGGAAGAGCAGTTCTGTTCCACTGGAGGTTGGGCTGAAGCTTCGGAAGGAAGAAGGGAGGATTCTTCCTGATCCGAAGGTCTTCCGGGCACTGGTGGGGAGTTTAATCTATCTGACCATCACAAGGCCGGACATCGCCTTTGCTGTCGGCCGAGTGAGTCGGTACATGCAGGAGCCGCGGAAGCCTCATCTGGAGGCAGCCAAAGGAATACTGAAGTATGTGAAGGGAACCCTTGAGATGGGGTTGGCCTATGGGGAGAAGTCTGACTTCAAGCTGCATGGGTACACGGATGCAGACTACGGAGGTGACGCTGATGATCGCAAGTCAACATCTGGCTATGTGTTTCTTTGTGGAGCAGCTGCTATCTCGTGGTGTAGCAAGAAGCAGGACTCCATATCCTTGTCCACCACTGAAGCTGAGTACAAAGCGTCGTGCTTAGCAGCCCAGGAGTGTGTCTGGCTGAGGAGGCTGGTGGAGGATGTGAACGAGAAGGTCAGCGGACCTACTGTGCTCCGTGGTGACAATGAGAGTGCTCTAAAACTGGTAACCAACCCAGTCTGTCACGCGAGAACCAAGCACATAGAGGTCGAGCACCACTTCATCCGGGAGAAGGTGTTGGGTGGCTTGATAGAGGTGGAGCATGTGCGGAGCGAAGACAATGTTGCGGACATATTCACGAAGGCCCTATCTGCAGGTCCATTCAGGAGGCTTCGCTCGCTGCTCGGAGTTGTTGACCGAGCTCACTTCAAGGGGGAGTGTTGAGATTTGTGAAGTGAGCTAGCGCAGGCGCTAGCGCTAGCGCCGGCGCTAGCTCCGCTTCGTGGAGGCGGCCCCCGAGGCTATAAATAGAGGGCCTTGGCATTCTGAGGTAGAGAGGAGAAAACTGTGACGACTTGTGCGGCCTGTACAAGCGATCTCAGCAGAGAGAACTCGGAGTGAGTTCGGAGCAAGCCGGGGCGACCTCAGAGACAGGTCGGAGCGAACTCGGCGAGAGTTCGGACGACCTGAGGAGATTTGCGAGCTGTGTGAAGTCGGGAGCTAGCGCGGGCGGTAGCGGCTAGCGCCGGCGGTAGCGACTTGTGTGTTCGGGCGGTCTGCATCAGCGGCTTGTCGGAGGAGTGTGCGGGCAGCGAGCTCGCGCGGCTTGGAGATAGCGCGAGCGGTAGCGCTAGCGGCTAGAGGAGAAGCGGACTTCGGTTCGCGACCAGTTGTTTTATCTTGTATTTGTCTGGTGTAAATCAAGTCGTTGCGGCTTGTATTCAGTCCTTTTCAGTTGTAATCTATTGTAACTATTTGCAAAGCAATAAAGAGTTGTTTTTCTGTCCATTCTTGGTGTACTTGTCTCAGTGTTCCATAGATCTTGAAAACTTCACAATATAAAGGTGTCCAAGTCCTGTATCTTTATCCTTGCATTATCAGATTTTGAATGAACTAGTGGGAGAGAATGACCCAGCGTTCCTCTAGTGCCCTAATTCTCCGCCTCCGTAAGCGATACCTAATAATTGGTCCGCCTGCCCACGCCAGTGCCTCTTCCATGTGATTCTACCAATCTCCCGCTCCACATGGCGCTTCATCTCCGTGAGCCTTCGTCTGTGTCTGCTTTCACTTCGCGCCCTCCGCGTGCAACTTTCAGCATTGTCATCTGTTCATCGTTGTTGTTCAAGCGTGCTTCGTCTCCCTCCACTACTCGTGTGTGCGTCGTTCCGACTCCCCCCCTCCTCCAGTGCGTCAACGCACCACCTGTGCGCTCCCTCTGATATGCAACACTGTTTCCCCGAATTAAATTCGTGCATGCCCTTCACTCATCGGATGGCACACGATAAGGATATTACTCCTCCAGTCGAAGCCATGTCTAAACGCGTTGAGCGCATGAACACTACCCTCTCTGATCTCCAGGTCACCATACGCAGCATCCATTCGGTCCTCTCCACACGGCAAGCTACGCTGCCTCTTCCATCCCCTCCCCCCTCCGACAGCCTCTGCGAGCAGCTCCGCTTACCCCCTCGCCTTCCTTCAGTCGTTGTGCGGCATCTGGCGGCCCACCTGCGCCGCCTTGACATTCATGTGTTCGATGGGACTGATCCCATGGGATGGTTAGCCCACAGAACAATATTTCGACCTCCGGGGCACCCCCGAGCTTCGGAAGGTTCCACTCGCCACTATTTACATAGAGGGCTCGACCCTCCATCGGGTCTAATGGATACGCCAATCCAATCCTACCCTCTCATGGTCGTCCCTCAAGGACGGGTTGATCAGTTGATATAATGCGCGCCACACCGACAATCTGCTTGAACGTCTGAGCACCGTTTGACAGACAAAGTTGGTCGTCTTTACATCGATGAGTTCAAAAAGATTGCCACATATGTCATCGGACTCGCGACAGAGCACTAGGGGAACTTTCTCGCCAGCCTACAATCACATATTCGGGCGCGCCTATGTGTGCACAACCCGGCCTCCCTCACTCGGGCTATAGAGCAAGTCCGTTATGTCAAGGAGTGACACCTTCTCCTCTGGTCCACCTTTGCGGACCTACAGTCCAGCGTCCAGCCATCGGTCCCCGCATTACTCTTCCAAGACCTTCAAGTCTACTGGTCATCCTCCAACCGAACCTCCACTCGCCCAGGGCCATCTATCGTCGCGAGTTCCTCCACCGCCGCCTAAGCCCACGGGGCCACTTCACTGCCTGTCCCACCAGGAGTACTTGAACCTCCGCGCAAAAGGACCTTGCTTCCACTGTAAACCACCATACTCTCTCACTCATGATTGTTGAATAAGGATTTATGGATGTTTCTCGCGCGGGTGGGGGTGGGGGTGGGGGGTGGGGGGGGGGGGGGGGGGGGGGGGGGGGGGGGGGGGGGGGGGGGGCGGGGACCGATATGAGGACGACCACTCACCCACACTGCCAGCTCATCTCAACCGCCTTGACATCCCTTGTTACTCCGTGGGTGGCATGATCTGAACCGGCACCATGAATCTTAAGGCTTCCCTCCACGACTGTGTCGTGGTGATTATGATTGACAGTGGGGTGAGACAACTTCATCTCCCACAACCTCGTCGCCGCAATACAACTTCAGGCGATACCGGCCTCTGGCATTCACATGTTCTTGGGCGACAGCCGTCGCACACGCACGACAGACCGTTGCATGGACCTCTCCATTACCATGGACTCGTATTTAGACACGGCGAATTTTTATGTCTTCGGACTTGGTGGTCTTGACGCCATCCTCAGGGTGGCCTTGCTACGTACTTCGGGCGACGACAAGCACAACTGGGATCGCCTCACCATGGCCTTTGAGACACCGGGCGCCTCCCACCTTCTGTAAGGGGACCCCTCCTTGGCTCGTTCACCCATACTGCCAGCTCAGCTCAACTGTCTTGACATCTCTTGTTACTCAGTGGGTGGCATGATCAGAACCAGCACCATGAATCTTAAGGCCTCCCTCCACGACTGCGTCGTGGTGGTTATGATTGACAGTGGGGTGAGACACCTTCATCTCCCACAACCTCGTCGCCGCAATACAGTTGAAGGCGATACCGGCCTCTGACTTACACATGTTCTTGGGCGACGGCTGTCGCACACGCACGACGGACCGCTGCATGGACCTCTCCATTACCAAGGACTCGTATTTAGACACGGTGACTTTTTATATCTTCGGACTTGGTGATTTTGACGTCATCCTCAGGGTGGCCTCGCTATGTACTTTGAGCGACGACAAGCACAACTGGATCGCCTCACCATGGCCTTTGAGACACTGGGCGCCTCCCATCTTCTGTAAGGGGACCCCTCCTTGGCTCGTTCACCGGATGTCTTGCGCTCCACCCTCAAGATTGTCGATCCAGAGTTCCGCGTCCCACTGTGGCACCATGAGGCCGACTTGCCCTTGGCGACGCCACCGCCCCCCACCCCACAAAAAAAACACACACACACACACAGATATTCAGCTCCTCATGGACAGACATGCGCCCTTCTGTTCCACACCCCATGGGCTTCCACCGAATCGAGCCTCAGACAATTCCATCGACTCCATCCCAGAGTGATCGCATTCTCCGTTCGTCTGTACTGTAATCAATGACGTAATCAATGATAGGGTTCTAAGAGAGATCTTATGGAGAGTCTTAGAAAAGAAAGATGTAAATGTATCATATATTGACGTAATCAATGATATGTATGAAAAATTCAGTGACGAGGTGAGGACATCTAGAGGATTAACACAGGAATTCCCTATCACTGTTGGCTTACATCAAGGTTCAGCTTTAAGCCCTTATCCTTTTACCCTTATCTTAGATGAACTCACCGACATATCCAACAAGCAATACCTTGGTGTTTATTGTTTGCGGATGATATCGTTTTGGTCGATGAGACGCGCGAGGGTGTAAACGCGAAACCTGAATCTTGGCGAAACACTTTAGAAAAGAAGGGTTTTAGGTTGAGCAGGGCAAAGACGGAGTATATGGAGCTTAAATTTAGCGTTGCAAGAAGGACGGATGACTTTGTTATTAAGTTGGGTGATCAAGATATTTCCCGCAGTGAGTGTTTTAAATATCTTGGATCGATAGCTCAAGAAGATGGAGGTGTTAATAAAGATGTGATACATAGAATCCAAGCAGGTTGGTTGAAGTGGAGAGGCGCGTCAGGGATCTTATGTGATCGTAAAGTACCATTAAAACTTATAGGCAATTTTATCGTACTGCAATTAGACCAGCAATGCTCTATGGTTCTGAGTGTTGGGCAGTGAATTGTGTACATGAGCAAAAAATGGGAGTTACGGAGATGAGAATGCTTAGGTGGATGTGTGGACACATGAGACTGGATAAAATTAGGGATCAATGTATCAGGGATAAAACAGGAGTGACACCAATTGCAGAGAAGATGTGAGAAGCTCGACTAAGATGGTTTGGACACGTACAAAGGAGACCATTAGAGGCGCCTGTTATGCGTCGTGAGAGTTTAGTCACTAGGAATGTTAAACGGGGGAGAGTTTAATCACTAGGCATGTTAAACGGGGGAGGGGTAGACGAATAAAGACTAGGAATGAAACTATAAAGAAAGACATGATATACTTAGGCATTAGTGAGACTATGACTAAAGATAGGGCACAATGACGACAAAGGATCCATATAGCCGATCCCACTATAGGGGGATAAAGGCTTGAGTGTTGTTGTTGTTGTAGTAGTTTATGTTGTTATGTATTAGTGGTAGACCCTCCTACTATATGTAGGAGTTGTCCATCTGATTTTGGAATGAACTAAAGGGAGAGAACGACCCAACGTTCCTCCCATACCCTAATTCTTCGCCTCCGTGAGCGATACCTAACAGTCCATCAATTCTATTAAAGCCCCCCCCCCCCCCTCCCCCACCCACCCACCCACCAAAAAACACACTGAAAATTTTAGGTAGAGAGAGTGTTGGAGAGATCATAAAGGCTAAGTAGTAGGGCCTTCTACTTGACCACCCAAAACAAGAGAGAAAAAAGGGTACAAGAGGTCTCTGGTGCACATACCTAACTTCTCCTAAGGATTTTTCTCTACCCATCCACGAGAGAGCACTGGCAAGGAAAACCTTGGTTCTCAAAATAGAGGTTAGTTTCACCTTGCAAGAATAGCCATCTATGAAGTTAAGCAATGAATTATATTCTGATCATTTTTGCGGGAATCTTCTCTTATTCATCCTTGCCATTGCTTAGAGTTTTCATGAGTTGATTTCAAGACCCATAGGGAAAACTCTCATGGTGGTCAAAGTGTTGTCCTATCTTTTGTCCAGATAATTCTACAAATATGAAAGACTGAGGACTCTCAACTATCTAGGAGACAGAAATCTTACATTGTATATGAATACATGCCAAGCGCCCTATCATTCATTAGAACCACATGAATATCAGAGACAATTGGCATGGTTAACTGATCTACAATAAAGTTTTCTTAACAAGCAAGAACCCTTGGTTTTCGTATTCACATAAGAAACTTCTTGTTATCTATTTTGACTATGTATGCTTATGGACTCTTAGGCTTACATGATTTAACTCTACGGACAACTAAGACACACAGACACACATATACAAGCGGTCATGTGCACACACACACATATATATACAAGCGGTCGTGCATACAATCCCCCCGTGTTCTGGTAACAACAGTATAGTCGGTCTTCAGTCACCGTCCCCCGTTACTCGTTGTCCCCCACTTTCTATTCAGCAAAATAAAATATTCTACATGGGACAATGAGTGACGGGGATGGAGATCTAAGACCTGCTCTTATTGCTGCCGTTTTAGTGGGTGCGAAAACAAACTCTATTTTCTCAAAATAACATTTTACGCCAAAATATCACCCCAGCCATGAAAGTATGGTCAAGCTTTAGGTGTCATGATTTAGAAATTAATATGTGAACGGTTAAAGATAAAATGCAAGTATAGATAGAGCTTGAACATTCAAGAAATTTTATAGAACAATATAAACATGAGAAAATAAGAAAAAACAGTCTATGCAGTCCTACTTACAGTCAATTGAGATTAAGATTTCTGGCGGATCTTACCTGAAAAACTGCATTCCTGAAGTGCTCATAGGATTGTGCATACATCATAGCAGGTGTAGTCCATTGCATATAAACAGCACCAGGACACGTCTGATTGTACCCAACAGCATCAAACATACTTGCAGTATGACGGACTGGTGGCCTGAAAGCTAGCTGAGAGAAACCTCCATCATGCATGGGTGAAGGGCACGAAGGCTGATGAATACTGGAAACTCCCATTGAAAAGTTATGGCAAGGTGCAAAACCCGAGACATACCTGCTAGCAGCTAACCATTATTTGATTTTGGGAGAACAAGTTTAAGGCTCTGTTTCGAGCAGATGTATCGTCTGGGAGATGGAGGTGTGAAATTGAGGTAGTAAATGCAGGGGTGGGCTTTACTTGCATTTGGAAATTTTTTGGCAATATTTCTAGCCCCAAAATCCATTTTTGGGTTCAGGGTGTTCGCGACCACTAGCGTTCATAATCACAGCTGCCCAAAACTACCTGCATTTTCACCAGTGCGATCACAACCACCACCACTTCCCAGACAGAGCCTAAGAGATTGATGGAAGAATCTCGGTAATCAAAAGAGCAACCCCATACCTGTCATAATTTCGGTTGTAATCAGGATCACTACGGTCCTTTTCGCGGTCCCTGAAGATGGCGATTCTTGATGATGTTGCATCCCTGATACCTACCTTTTCCAGCTCTTCAGTCGCATTCAAGATGGTTTGCTGCTCATCTCCAGTTGACGAAGAACTTTTTGCAGTGGCAGAATCAGAAGAGCAACTGAATATGCGAGCCCGTGCTTTGTCATATTCCTCCATTCGCTCCTCCACTGTCCTCAACAGGCTCCCCTTACCGTGCTCCAATGCATCGCACAGAGAAGCTTTGCCTGGTCTGCGTCGTACAACAATTTTAATTTGTCCTGCTTTATCATTTTTGTGCTGTTTTATAGGCACGTCTGATAAACGAATGAGTGGATATCTGCTGTCGAGAGTTTTCCTGACTACTATTCTACTTCCCAGACCATCTGTGATATTGTCAACTGATGACAGTGTTTGCAAGCCATAGTGTTGAGCTACACGATGAGCTGCACACCTAAGGTATGAAGTGGGAAAGGGCTGGAATTCGAATTGGAATTGATCTGCAGCTAGCATGAACTGTTGAACATCCAACTCCATGCGCAAAACTGCAGTAAAAATGTGCATTATCAGGTGCCGGAGAAAAGTGGACACTCGTTAATACTGTAGCATTAAAAGCATAAAGCATGGCACTGCAGAGACCAAATACTGAATATTTAATATCGAAAAAGGAGTGCAACGTGTGTGTGTGTACACGAGTACATTAATACTAAACATGAGTATATTAATACAAATTTTGAACCTTCAAACAAATACAATAACCAGAATCTATTACATTTCTGCCCCAAACACTCATGTCAATAAGTGAAGCAGGCGAATTTAGCTGTCTAGTGTTAATGACATCATATATACTAGTCTCACTTTATATCAACTTAAATAGTTCTTAATTGAGACCCAGAACAGAATAATCCTGCATTGGGTCATATTTCTTCCATGGTTGAGAGAGATCCAGGGTGAAAGAGAGGATAGCTGAGGAGGAGAGAGAAAGAAAAGGAATGGGTGAGAGGATATTTTTGAGATAAAAAGAAATGAGAGGGGAGAGAGGAAATAGGTTAGGCAGCCATAGTTCATTATTTCATCATCAAATCAATACTTTCCTTAATACAAGACTGAGAGACCTTTATTTCATGACTAATGAAAGGAGAAACGTATCCATATTACATGAATCAACATGGAAAATTAAACATGTAAAAATAAGCATAACACAGCTTTATCTTGATCTGACAGGAGAATCAACACAACTTATGAAGGCCCAGCTTCATTCAATTAGATCAAAAGAATTCTTCTCCAACGAATCTGATGGCTGATGCAAACAAGAAATTAGACTGCACTAAATCATGAAAATAGATACAAACTCTTGAGGGCTAGTTAAGCAGTTCTCCCAAAGAGCTCTCTCTCAAAAATGACAGAACATGGAAGACTACAAGATGACTTAATATACCAACCACTCTCCCTTATATAAAGGGACAACCATCCACATACATAAAATTATTAAAATGCCGCTAAAAAAGAAATACATAAAATTAATCATGAACAAATAGCATGTATTACATCCCTCCGGAAAATCTACCTTGTCGACAAGGCCAGGCTACTGGGGAAAAATGGCAAAAACACGACTCCATTTGCGCTTGACAACTTGGTGGTTGACATGTGCAGCCAGTGCTAATACGTGCGAGTCCTACTAATCGCCGGGGATGAGGGACGCCGATGTCCAAAATTGATGCCAAAGATACATGGCACACTACCCACTTCTTGACAAAAAAACTCAATTGTCCCCAAGGTAGGATAAATTGAGGACTCAGTTTCTCATAACAAACATGGGTAGCACATGTGAGAATGAGAGAGTACAAATGATGGAATTAGAGTTGAGAAGACCATTGACCGTGTTTATCCGAATCATTGGATGTGAGTGTTGAAAATGAAGATGTAATTAGGTAAATTTGGTTCAACGGGTCTTCATGGGTTGTCGGGAGCGGTGATTAGACCCAAAAAAATTAGTGTTGACCGGGAGTAGCTATAATTGAAATGGGTTGCAAGTTTGATTATGGCTAGTGTTGAGCAGGTGTATCAACCGGGTGATATTGGAAGCATGATTGGTGAATGGGAGCAAGGTAAACAGTTCGGGCATTGTTTTGGAAGTGGGGTTGGTGTGCAGTTGTGGAAAGGATGCAGAGTAGTGGATTGTGGGACTGGGAAAGGGGCAACATGAGCAGCTTGTTAATTTTTGTAATCGTGGGAGCGATGTGTAGTGAACGGCGAGAAAGGGACTGTCATCCCCGACAACGGAAAGAAAGAGGGATTGCAGGGTCGCTGGAGCACACAAGTTGGAGAGGAGTTGCTGGAGGAGTGTTGTATGATGTTTGGGTGACTGCGAGGTAGATGGTGGTGTCAAATGTGGAAGATGGATCGACGAACGATAGAGGGGATGACGGCGGTGGTTTCGTTGTCTGGAGTTGCGGGAAAAGGTCTGGGGTTTGCGGTTTCGACAACCTTGCGAGAAGAAGGTATGGATATTTATGGGGTAATGAAAGAGGGACAGAGTTAGGAACGATAGATCTAGGGATAGATTGTAGGTTGTTGGTACTTTGGAAGGATAGCTAAATTGAACGAGGGGGGAAACGGTAGCTCGGGTGGGGAAAGGTATAAGTGTGGGTATGAGGGTGTCACTGATGGTGTATGACGGCCGGTGGGGGTAGAGGCAGGCGATGGAGGTGTGATGGGGGAGAGAGTGACATGGTTGTGGCTTACACGTGTCATAGCAAGGAAGGACCGTTGGGTGAGAGACTGGTACTGGGATAAAGGGGATTGCACAGAAAGAAGTTGGGGCAGTAGCGGAACTGTTGAGGTGTGCAGGGGGTTGTGCGGTGAATGAGGCAGTTGGTGGTTGATGTTGGGAGCAATGGGGCGAAGTGAGGAGCAGCGAAAAAAGCTAGGGCTAGTATGTGAGAAATGGAGAGGAAGATGGAGAATATAGTGATGTTTGGAGTAGCCGGTGGTACATCTTGCGCACATCGCTTTGATGTCAATGAGCATAGCATCAATGGCTTCTATTGGTGTCGACAACTAAGGCAGGGCGGTCTAGAGAGCGCAAGATTTGCCTGGCGTGAGTGCAGCCAGGGGAGACAACGAGGTTATGTCAATTATTACAGATAAGAATGTAGATTGCAGTAAATCATGAAAACGGATGCAAACTCTTGAGGGTTTGTTACCCTTATTGAACTCCCTCTCCAAAATGAAAGAGCAAGTAAGAATCAAAGATGACAATACTCCAACCACTCTCCATGGTTGATGTAACCTATGACACATCAAATTGGCTCATTTGTTATTATATACACAACTTATTTCCCGTATTCACATTTTATATTCAAGCACGTTATTCGCATTCTTTGGGGTTGTGTGGTGAGCGGGGTGGTTGTTGGTTGAAGCGGGGAGCAGCGGGGAGCAGCGAAAAGTACTAGGGATGGCATTGGGGGAAATGGGGAGGAAGATGGAAAAGATAATGATGTCTGTAGTAGTTAGTGGTACATCTCGTGCATATTGCTTCGATGTTAGAAAGTTACCACCGATTCGACCATAGCGACCAAAGTGATATTAGCAATGTCTTTGATATCTTTTATAAATTCATTGATATTCAAGATAGAACAAATTCGTTCTTCGATGTAACCATAGTGGAGAATACACGTGTAAAGAACTTCAAGGATCTTTAAATTGTAAAGACATTGTTTTCAATGTTGTATATTTGATTATTCGAATGCCCTCAAAAACATTTGGAGGAAAGCATCCATTACAAGTTCTTATGACAAATGAAAGATTGTTTATGCTTCCTCATATCTTTGGATATGTAGTTTTTATTCACATCATTGGTTCTGATTGTGACAAACTGAGACCACTGGCTGTCAGGTACATTTGGTATGCTGCCAATCAAAAGGTAATAAATGGCATGCCCCTCGTATGCATAAAAGCTTTACATCAAAGATATCATCTTTGAGTATCTCCCATTCTACTCTAAGAAAGTGAAACAAGTAGTGCATCCGAAAGTCACAAAAACATAAATTGATAAGGTCAGCCTACTCTGCCGATATTGATAGACATGGATCATGAGGAAATTTGTACTCATATGATCTCTTTGTTATCTAAGGGCACGAAGACAAAGTTAAAAATCAGGAAAATGAAGGAAAAAACACAAGTGTTTCAGAGAAGAAAAGATTTGGGGCGCGACCTGCAAATATTACTACACGATTCAAAAGACAATAACAGCCTCCAACTCCTCAGACCAAGACACAAATCATGCCCATATTGGTATGCCTATCTCCATTCATACTCCCAGTGAGCGCACTTGATACATATTGATCAATATGTGGGTTATTGCTTCTCTTACCTAATTTACAATAATACATTGCCTCTATGTTTCAATTAGGGTCCCTAATAACTGTGCAGATGTTATCATTAATCCTCAACTCTCAAGGGAAAAATGTTATGGATATTGAGATGGAAACTTCGAATATGCAAAAATTTGGGGCATTGTTCCTCTTCCTTTGGGGAGACATATTGTTGAATGTTGATGGTTGTACTGTCAAATATCTCCAAAATGGCATCTTTCATATACATAAAGCTAGACTGGTGGTTAAAGAATATACTCACGTTGATGGTGTAGATTTTCTTGGTACTTTTTCTCGTGTTCCTAAGTTGAATTTTGTAAGAGTTCTTCTTTCCATTGCTAACTAAATGTTAAAAATGTCTTTCTTATATGGAGATCTTCACGAAGAAATCTATATCGTTCCACCTCTTAGTTGTTAGGTTCCTCGAGGACATGTTTGTAGGCAAAGAAAGTTATTTACGGGATTAAGCAACCTCCTCATGCCTGGTTTAAGAAACCAAATGTTAAACATATAGAGATGAAGTTCACTAGAAGTGTGTGTGATCATTCGGCTTTATGGATAACCAACTGATTATGCATGTTGATGATATCAATATTACTGGAAGTGATGAAGATCATTTTATTTCAGTGAAAATAGATAATGACTACTACCTTTGAGATTAAAGATTTAGGCTCATAGTGATACTTGGAATCAAAGTAGTCAAATCTAAAAATAATACTTTTTATATCGTAAAGAAAATATGTTATTGATCTCCTTACTAAGAGTGGGTTCTTGGGGGTCAAACATATTGATGAGTGGGTTCTTGGGGGTCAAACATATTGATAATCTCCTAAAATGAATCTTATTATCACCAGACCTAATGTTACCATCATTATTAATTTAGTCGGTCAGTTCATGTATGATGTCAAGGTTCATCATTATAAAGTTAGAATTGTGATGTTGCATGGGCTGGATCTTTTGAAAATAGAAAAACTACTAGTGGGTACTCTATGTTTATTGGTGGCAATTTAGTGTCCTAAAAAGTTTAAAAAAAACTAATGTGATGTGATTATCTGCAAAAACTGAATACAGAATCATCACATTGGTTAATGTGAGTTGATTTAGCTTAAATCCATCTAAAGGGAGACGAGATTTCCTATTCACGGGGGCATGAATCTCTGTTGTGATAATCACGTTGTCATTCACGTCGCATCAAATATAATGTTCTATGAAAGAACTAAACACGGAGAAATTGATTATCATTTTATATGGATAAAATTCATAATAAAATCATTATCGTTCCATTTATTCACACTGGTGATCAACTGACAGACATGTTTACAAAGGCAATGTGTTATGTGCTCGCCGGAGTAGTGGCCGGAAGCGGAGGGGATATTGTTGAGCCGAAACCGCGGTTGCGGGGGGGGGGGGGGGGGGGGGGGGGGGCATGCTCGGGAGGAGAGAGCCGTCAAAATCTCATACACAAGACAAAGAAGAAAAGAATATGATGGGAATCCATCAAGTTGTGTACCAGGAGGGATTCGCCGCAAGGCGGGACCCACGTTCGTGTATTCGCGCGGGAGGACTTGACCGGATCGCCATCCAACTCCACGGATGTGTCGGGATCCGCGTCGCGAGTCGAGATCATATATTACTTTATATATTTTGGTTTATTATTCTTGTATCTAGGTGAATTTTCCCCCGGCCAATCATAGTCGTTGATTGGGATGCCCTGGCTTTGTTTTTTTATTATAAATAAGAGAGTAGTGGGCTGGTCTAGGCATTGCAGGTTTTGGAGAAAGAAAATCCCGGAACTCCGCGATCACCCCACGGTGCCGACGTCGTGGAACCCTAGGTGACGACTCCTAGGCGCCCAAACTCCTCCCCAAGGTACTACCCATCAATTGTCTCCTTCTTCCCCCCACGAAACCCTCATCCTAATAAAACATTCAATTCAAATATTGAGCTGAATATTCAACATAATGAATATAGCCGGAAAGGTTAATACCAATCAAAAATAAGCATAAGTTGATTTCTATAAATTCTACAATATTATATTAATTGTTTGACTGATAAAAAGTAACTGATATAGTTGGACCACGGCAAAAACCAGTATGAACTTAGAAACCTGATGTGGCTGAGCATACAAGAAATTCGCAGAACCAAAACTGGAGGTCAAGTTCTTTAAAAGAGAGGTTCCAACATAGAGGATGATGCAAGTGACTTCAGTAAGAAATCCAAAGTCAACTTGAGCTGAAGTATTTTGACACCCTAAAGAATCCTTGAGTAGTATCTATATCGAGTAGTTCTGTAGCTTTGCAACATAACACTCTTAAGTGATTATGTTGAATAGCCTTGGCAAGATGACTTGTGGAGGCCTCAAAACTCAAAAGTGAAGACTTCTGTAGAGACATTGTGTCGAGTATTCTTGTAGAACTCCTAAAGTATCATAACACGCATAATTTATTTTATTTTAAGCGTGTCTATCAATCTCAAAAGGTTGTCGTTAATAGTTTTGCACTTAACTTGGTAGGTGATAGGTGTCTTTGTATATTACCATGACTCTCATACCTAACAAGGATACTTGCTTGCATTATAAATAGTATATGACAATAGAAATTAGGTGATTAGATGATATTATAGCTTTGATGTGCTTGAAACATGGTGAGAATTAATAGTTGTGATATCAATTAACAATATGTAATAAAGATCACGATAATGAAAGATCATTTATCACAGTCTGACATATTTAGACTTCTTTAAAAATAAATATGTCTCTGTGTCGTGAAACTAGAACGTACTTGAAGAGTCAAAAGGTCGTGCGCCCCCACAAAAAGAATCTTGGTGGTGGAAAAAGGAAGAGCAAGACAAATTGAGGGCAAAGAGGGTCAGCTACAAAACAATATATGCTTGTAGGAATGATGAAAACTTGACAAAGTATAAAGTCGCCAAAAAAGAAGCTAAAAATGCAGTAAGTAAAGCAAAAAGTCAAACTTATGAAGAATTTTACAAACGACTAGATACCAAAGATGAAGAGCGTGATATACATAAAATTGCTCGAGCTAGAGAGAGGAAGACAAGAGATTTAAGTCAAGTTAAATGCATAAAAGATGAATCAGATACGGTTTTGACGGATGGTGTGACTATTAAAGAGCGATGGAAAAGATATTTTTATCAACTATACAATGAAGGAAAAGACAATGAATTGAACTTGGAAGAGTTAAGTAAATCGGAGGAGTATAGAAACATAATTTTTTATCGTAAAATTCAAGCATCAGAGATAGATGACGCTCTGAAGAAGATGAAAAATGAAAGGGGGTTGGGCCAGACGATATACCCATTGAAGTATGGAAATGCTTAGGGAGGGAAGGAATTTTATGGCTTACAAGTTTCTTCAATAAGATATTGAAGACAAAGAGGATGTCAGACCAATGGAGAGAAAGTATTCGGGTACCTTTGTATAAGAATAAATGAGATATACAAAATTATGTCAATTACAGGGGAATTAAATTAACAAGTCATACTATGAAACTGTGGGTACGCGTAATAGAGAGAAGAGTTAGACGAGAGACTAGCATCTCAGAGAATCAATTTGGATTCATGTCAAGGAGGTCAACCATGGATGTTATACATCTCTTGAGGAGACTCATTGACATTTATCGGGAAAGACAAAAAGATTTGCATATGTTGTTTATTGATCTGGAGAAGGCATATGATAGGGTTCCAAGAGAGGTCTTGTGGAGAGTCTTAGAAAAGAAAGGTGTAAATGTATCATACATTGACGTAACCAAAGATATGTATACAAATTCAGTGACCAGGGTGAGGACATCTGGAGGATTAACACAGGAATTCCCTATCGTCGTTGGCTTACATCAAGGATCAGCTTTAAGCCCTTATCTCTTTACCCTTATCTTAGATGAGCTCACCGGACATATCCAACAAGCACTACCTTTGTGTTTATTATTTGCAGATGATATTGTTTTGGTCGATGAGACGCGCGAGGGTGTAAACGTGAAACTTGAATCTTGGCGAGACACTTTGTTGAGCAGGACAAAGACGGAGTATATAGAGCTTAAATTTAGTAGTGCAAGAAGGTCGGATGACTCCGTCATTAAATTGGGTGACCAAGATATTTCCCGCAGTGAGTGCTTTAAATATCTGGGATCGATAATTCAGAAAGATGGAGGTGTAGATAAAGATGTGATACATAGAATTGTGATCGTAAAGTACCATTAAAACTTAAAGGCAAGTTTTACCGTACTGCAATTAGGCCAGCAATGCTCTACGGCTCTGATTGTTGGGCAGTGAATGGTGTACATGAGCAAAAAATGGGAGTTGCGGAGATGAGAAAGCTTAGGTGGATGTGTGGTCACACGAGACTGGATAAAATTAGGAATGAATGTATCAGGGATAAGACAGGAGTGGCGCCAATTGTAGAGAAGATGCGAGAAGCTCGTTTAAAATGGTTCAGACATGTACATAGGAGACCATTAGAGGCACCTGTTAGGCGTTGTGAGAGTTTAGTCACTAGACATGTTAAACGGGGGAGGGGTAGACCAAAAAAGACTTGGAATGAACTATAAGGAAAGATATGAGGTACTTAGGTATTAATGAGGCTATGACTAAAGATAGGGCGCAATGGCGACAAAGGATCCATATAGCCGACCCCACTATGGTGGGATAAAGGCTTGAATGTTGTTGTTGTTGTGTCGTGAAACTATAACGGTTAGACATATTCAGTTACTAAGAAAGCAATTATTCCAAGATCCTGATATGAAAACCTGGGCAAACTTAGCAAGCGATTTCCCAGGTGAAGGTAAGGAACAGAGAAGGAGCATTGACAACAAATTTTCTAGCTCGAGCGAGGAATAAGTGGGTGTTTTTATGGAAGGGCGAAGTGGGACCAAAATAGAGATTGTAACAATGACATGATATTTGATCAAGGTCGACACAAGTGCAACAGACATGATTGACACAGAGATCATAGGAGGAATGAACTTTTCGGTATGAAGGTCAAGTCAACGATGACTACGTAAGTCATCGTAACTATCATGGGAAAGTCACTTATGGGATAAGAAATGTGTTTAAGCTATGCACGGACATCAAGGCCGATAAAAGTGCAGTAGGCATGATCAACACGGAGTTCAGGTTACAATAGGGTTTATAGTTGAATAGTCGAGCATAGTGATGAGCAATCAGCAGAGTGCTAGGAAGCCTAGGATAATAAGATAAAATGCAAAAAGGTAGTGTTGTGGATATCGGCCAAAATAAAGGTTTCAAGGAGGAAATGATACGACACCGTTTTATTTTTCCAAAAATCAATTTTCAAAGTATCAATTGATATATCGGCTTTTTCTCAATATATCAACTGATACGAGATATTGAAATATTGCCTGATATTTCAAAATCTCTTATCTATTATAAATAAAAATTAATTTAAATCTACCTATCCCGACCTGACAAGCTCATATCGCTCCTCTTTGTGTTTTCTTGCGGCTTTGAGAATGACAATGATCTTCTTCTCCTAGGTGATGATTTAAGGTTCTTCCCTTATTCGGGACTCTCTTCTGTGTCGTTGAAGCTTCGACATTTTGATTTATAGCTCATTTCACACATCTCTTTGTGCTTTCCCGTGGCTTTGAGAAAGATTAAGATCTTCTCCTCTGTGATGACTTCTTATGTGAAAATTTAGGCTTCTTCTCGGATGCGGTCTTTCTACTGTGCCTTTGAATCTTTGACCCCTTGATTTATCGCTTGGAGCCTTGAAGCGACTGGGATTTTCTAGGCAGCAACTTCCTCTGCCTTGATTTCTCTTCTTTTTTTGTGTTCTTCTTGATCTCTCATGTATTTTACTTTCCGGCTTTATCATGGCTTGTCATTCTTGTTAATCTCTGTTGAGTTCTGTGTTTATGCCTTCATGGTGGTGACTGATCTATAAGTTTCAAATTTATTTCATTAGTGCTTCTTTTACTATATTTGGTGTTCATCTACATCTCTTTTGCTATGCACTTTGTCATATGTTTTACAACTATTTTGCTACTTCTCTATTGTTCAGCACTTATGTTACTTCTCTTCAGTTCTGCACTTCTGCACTTCTGCTACATGTTCTTCACTCGATTGTTTTAGTGCTTTTTCTATCTGTGTTCTCTGATTGTTTTGTTCCAACTGGCAATTATAGTGGTATTTAATTTTGTTACTTCTGTTACTGCCACTAATTGGCCTGGTTATTTAAATCATTTTTATGGCAGTTGAACCTCAATTTATAAAATAATTTTTGGTAGCATATTTGGAAAGTGCTTAAAATTGTTTTTAGTGGCATATTCGGAAAGTACTTTAATTTAACGATCATTTTAATAATACAGTGTTCATAGATTTGAAAATTTTAATGGTCTATTTGCAAAATATTTCATAGGAATGATGCTATATTTATCAAACTATTGTTTATAAATTTGTGTATGTTTACTTTTATTATTATATTGTTATTACTTGTGTAATATATAATATCAATATGTATATTAGTTTGGTAGATTTTGAAGCTAAAGTAATATTAAATTGTTAATATATCAAATATAAATTATAAAAAATATGATTATATTTAATTATTTATATATAATTATATATATAACTATTAAAACTCAATATTTGAAATATCTCTGATATATCCACCGACATGTAAAATCCAAACTAATATGACACAGACAATCGCATGAGTAGGTAAGTAAATCAGCAACCAAGAAGTCAATCAATGCTACTACTTGCGCTAACAAACAAACATAATTACTCAATAGATGAACAAGGATGACAATAATTACTCAATAGAAAAACATAATTATGTGGGCAATCATATGAATATGACGCAATCTGGGATATTTTGAGGAAAAGAAAGTCTTCATGAGTATTGTGACGAATCATGTTGACACTCAAGGCCGACGAACCTTCACATCAAAACAAGATTTTCAAAGCTCGATCCACAACAAGTGATAAGAAATTTCAGAGATGTGATCTACAGTGGCAGTCAAACGAACATAATTAGGACAAAGTTGTTGGGTTGACGATCAAAATTCACCCTGATACATGTTAGATTATGCGGGTGAAGTAGGGAGCATAGGAAAAGGGGTTAGAGATGTCGAGTTCCGTTCTCCATCAGCATATATCAACATTGACACCAATTGTGACATCACTTTTTCGATATGTTGCTTGGGTATGATAATGTCCACAAAGGATGCTCAATGCTCTCAAGAAGGGATGAAATGGGCATGCCGTGTAGAATCTCAATGCTCACATAAGCGAGAGGACAATATCTCAAGAAAGGATGAAATGGGCATCCCGTGTAGAATCCCAATGCTCACATAAGCGAGAGGGCAATATCTCTCATCGGAACAAACATGAACCGCCACACCAAGTGTAAGTCAATAGATGAAAGATGATGAAAAGAATGAAGAGATATTTGTGGGGAACAAATCTTTGCCTAATTTGTATAATACGCCTTCTGATAAGGAACAAAATCAAAATAAGAAGCTCTGCAACACGCTCTCAAATACACTAAATATCCCCATAATGCATCGACGAGGAGTTCAAAAGACGAAAACCTATAGAGTGAGCTTCATTGTAATTCCAACCAAATCAGAGAATGTTGGCGTGAAATACCCACCAAAAAGATGGGGGGTCAACGACCAAAGTTCTAACTAAGCCGTTATATGCACTCCAAACTACAAGGTCCACATTAAAGATGGGATTAAAGGCTTGTCGACAACACAGCGGACTAAGAAACAATAAAAGAGTGTCGGATGACCACAGTCAATCGCACTCAAAGAAACTTGAGGTTTCGCGAAAAGATGGTCAATGTAAGGAGTCACTGCCACAACTCGAGTTCGAGTTCTTTGCAAGAATGACTTGCTGAGATGAGATGACTCTGAGAGCCTCAATAACCGAAGATTTCTACCGAGACATTGTGTCGAGAACTCCTACTAAAATTTATAAGAAGAGATCATTTTTTTCTTGAAGACTATGAATGAACATCATTTATTCTATTTTATGAAAGCTAGACTGCCAAAACATCATGGTATTTTTACTTTATATATAAGACAGGTGGCAGGTATATTAATATGCTTTTGTAATTATTCCAGTAACATATGAGGAGATTTTCATGTATTATTGATACAAAATGCGTTCTTGTTTTGAGTGGACTCGAGTTTCAGGAATAGTTCGTGAAGGGTTGTTGGTTCTCAATGGTCGGCATTTCCGAATTCATGTCAAAATCCAAGAGATGAAAAACGGAATATAATAAAAAAAAGAGAACAAAACAACAACTTCAGGCCTGAATTCATGTCCACAAAATTGAAGTCCAGTAGAAACAAGTAATCACTTACATATGCAACAGCAAAGTTAGGAAATCCTCTCCCTCAGTACAATCATGAACAAAGTGTTCAATCAAACGTAAACTTGCAGTACAAAAGAAAGCAACGGAACGTCAGATCGACGGGAAGTAGGGAAAACAAACCGGTAAGACGATGCCGAGGGTTTTCAAGAGCCTCCAAAAGAAAAGGGTCAACCTGAGAGACCGCTCCCCTATCCTCCTCTCCCTTCGCGGGACCCATATCGAGCGCCGGCGCACAGGATAAGAATCTCGGCGAATACTCCATCTTCACTCTTCCTTCTCTCTTCCTTCTCTTTACCTTCTGCGGAGTCGGGAGAGGAGAGATGGAAGGAGGAACGCGGCAGATTCGTCCCGCGCCTTCTTTTCTTTTTCTTCAGCGGAAGGGCTCCGTTAAGGACGACGACGAAGCGGTGACCTTTTGATTCGAAGATAAACAAAACAAGGAAAGGAAAAACGGCGAAGCTGGTAACAATCTCATCCGTCCACCTGTGCCGTGTCAAGCGATCCTTGCTGTCGTCCACGGCATCGACTTCGATCTATTATTCACAGAACGGCTCGACCGCGCCACGGCGGCTGTGCCCGGGAAACTACAAAATTTAGAATTTTTTATAGAATAAATTATAAAATATTAATTGTGATATTTTTATAGCCATTTTAATATCTATTTACCTATAAAAAATTAATCTTTTAAGTAAATCTGGTTGGATATTGCGCCATTTAAATCTGGTTGTGATATCAATCGTGAATTTCGCTAGTGATCTGATAATTGATCGGACGGATCAAATTTGATAATTGATCGCGGAATAAAAAATTCTCCCTTACTGAACGGTCATTATGACGCTGCAAAATCTCAATAATTGGTTTAAGTTTTATTTAATTATTGTTGCGGGTCGCTCAACGTTCTTTCAGACCGGGCGAATCGAACCGTCTTAGACCGAGAGTGAACCGAGCACGCAAACAGTCACAGAGAGAACGAACAGGTGGCAAGAGGACGTTTTTACGGTGGAAAACCCGGAAAGGGTGAAAAACCACGTGGTCGGATCAGCGCCGACCAAATTTCACTATATGGTGGAGCGTTACAAGTAATGGTGCGAGAATCAGGGGCGACAGGCCGCTCCCGTTACAATTGTAATTTGAATGAAGGCTTCTGAGGGTGACAGGCCACCTCTCAGAAAAACTAAGTACTTTCTTCTTCTTGAGCAGTCTTCAGAGTTTGCAGGAGATCTTCAAGCGGCGACGGGGGTCTTCAAGCGACGAAGGAGTACTTCGAAGGTTGAATGAGGTCTTCGCGTGCTGATGAAGGTCTTCGAACGTTGAAGGAGATCTTCGGGTTCCTAAGGAGATCTTCGGGTTCCGAAGGAAATCTTCGAATGCTGATGAAGATCTTCAAGTTCCGAAGGAGATCTTCGAATGCTGATGAAGATCTTCAAAGGAATTCCAGAGAGCTCTCTCCCTTGAAGAAAATTTCAAGTCCCTTGAAATGAAGCCATGAGGTTCCTTTTATAGCTTTTGAGGGTGGTTAGGGTGGTTATGGTGGTTAGGATGGCTATCCGCACACCATAACCAATTTATGTGTTATATGCACATTTATCATGAATATGGCTATGCGCACACTAGTTTGTATAGTTTCTAGGATGATATGAGTTCATATGACGGATATGGTTATGCGCACACCATAACCATATTATTTGCTAAACGCAGACCGGACGCCCACTCACCATGAATATGGCTATGCGCACACCAATTTGTATAGTTTGGTGATGATATGTATTCATATGATGGATATGGTTACGCGCACACCATAACCATATTATTTGCTAGACGCAGACCGGATGCCCACTCACCATGAATATGGCTATGCGCACACCAATTTGTATAGTTTGGTGATGATATGTATTCATATGATGGATATGGTTACGCGCACACCATAACCATATTATTTGCTAGACGCAGACCGGATGCCCACTCACCATGAATATGGCTATGCGCACACCAATTTGTATAGTTTGGTGATGATATGTATTTATATGATGGATAGGGTTACGCGCACACCGTAACCATATTATTTGCTAGACGCAGACCGGATGAAAGTTTTTACCATTTGTATCCCCATGTTGGAGGATTTTCACTATTTGCACCCATGATGTGGAGTTTCACTATTTGCACCCCATGATGGGGAGTTTCACTATTTGCACCCCATGATGGGCGGTTACAGGTTTAGCGGGATTTGCCTTGATCGTCCTCGTCTTCTCCGCCGAATGAGGTGGGAGAGGTCGGGCGAGCGCGCCCGTTGGTCAAGGGAGGCCGACCGGGGATGAGACGAGAGGGGCCAGAGAGTGCGCCCGGCGGCGAGGGAGGCCGGCCGGCACCGCGCCCACCGCCCGGCCACGCGAGGTGCCGGGCGGTACAGCGCGGCGCTAGGCGCGCGGTGCCGGGCGCGTGGTGCCGCGCACGGTGCCGCCGCGCGGTACCGCGCGGTGGCGCCGCGCGGCACTGGGCTCGCGGCACCGCGCGGTGGCGCCGCGCGGCACTGGGCTCGCGGCACCGCGCGGTGCCGCGCACGGTGTCGCCGCGGTCGCCGCGCGGCACTGGGCGCGCGGTGTCGCTGCGCGGCACTGGGCGCGCGGTGTCGCTGCGCGGCACTAGGCGCGCGGTGCCGCGCGGCATTAGGCGCGCGACACCGCGCGGTGCCGGGCACGCGGTGCCGCGCGCGGTGTCGCCGCGCGGTACCGTGCGGTGCCGCGCGGCGTTAGGCGCGCGGCACCGTGCGACCGCGCGCCTGCGGGATGTCGCGCGGCCGGGGGGTGCCGCTCGTCCGCGTGGTGTCAGGCGGCCGTGCCCGACGCCGCGCGGCTGCGCGGTGTCGCGGTCGCGCGGCCTTGCGACGCCGCGCGGGCGGGCGGTGTCGCGCGGTCGTGTGGTGCCACGCGGCCTTGTGGCCGCGTGTGGTGCTGTGCGCGGCTTCGTGCGGCGGTTTCTTTAGTGGTTACGGGCGGTTTCCTCCTCTTTCTTGCCCATGCCCCCACCATCTTAGTGGGGAGTTGGGTTTTTGGCTAAATACAACCCGGATTTCTCTACAAAATGGATGATAACCCATCAATTATAATTAATAATAATATTGCTGTGTTTTTCCACACTGCTCGAACTATATATAAGTGGTGATCCACGTTAGCAGATTGAGCAAGTTTGTCACAATTTCATATGAAATGTTTTTAACAAGAACGTTAGATCGATAGGGGAGTGAGTTAGGCTCTGTTTAACGTGGCAGGATGTCCAGCTATGACAAAATCCATTATGTTTAGGCGGTTACAAGAGTTTGAGTTTTCGGAAGGGTGACGAGTCACCGCTCCTTGTATAAGTGTCTTGGAAAAAAAGTAAAGCTTTCAGCAGCACTCACGAGAGCGTCTCTGTAACAGTCACTGTTGTAACAGGATCTGTTGTAAGCGGTCTCTGGTGTAAGTAATCTCTGTTGTAAGCAATCTCCGTTGTAAGCAATCTCTGTTGTAAGCAGAAAGAATGTTGAGTAGGGAAGCCAACAGGTATCCAAGTCTTCGCCAGGGGGGGGGGGGGGGGGGGGGACTGGTAATTGCGTCTTTCAAAATTCTGAATGGGAGAATAGGAATGCACGATTTCGGTATCCTGGATCACCAATTTCCGGAAAATGACAATCATGCCCCTGGGGTGGCCCGTGCAGGTTTGACGGTGAGACGGCGGCGGCATAATGAGCGGAGGCATGTGGCGAAGGGAGGAGGTGTCGGGGCTGTGCACGGCGCGGGTGCACACGCGCACTGTGCATGTGTGAGGGAATGCGCACCACGCGCACTACAAGAAAAATCTTAATTAGCAAGGAGTTAAATCCCTTGCTAATTTATTAAATTCCTTGCTAAATTTAATTAGCAAGGAATTTAGGAACAAAAAAATTCCGTAGTTAATATGCTCCTAGCTAAATTTAGCAAGAAAAGTATTCCTTCCTATTTTGCAAGGATTTTTAGGGAGGAAATTATTCCTTTATAAATTAGCAAGGGATTCTATTTTTGTTGCTAATATTTCATATTTTATTTAATTATTTTGTTAAAAAATTAAAAATTATATAAAAAAAATATACACAGCAATGCTGGGATTTGAACCCTCAACCATCTATATACAATAAAACCACTTTAACAAACTCTCCTAACACAACAATTTGTAAGTAGATGGAAGTATTTTATATATACACCAAATGTCTTAAATTTATATATATATAAATATATTCTTATATAATATATATAAATTCTTATATAATATATATATTTCCGTTAATATATATATTTCCGTTAATATATATATATATATATATATTTTTTTTTCCGTATATATATATATTTCTTATAAGAACGTATATATATATTTCTTATATATAACGGAAATATATATATATATTTCCGTATATATATATTTCTTATAATATATATTTCTTATATTTCTTATATATAATGGAAATATATATATATATATATATACATATTCTTATAATATATATTTTCTTATATAATATATATATTTCCTTATATACTTATAATCTATACTAATTTATAATTTTTTATATATATAAATATATATAGATATTTAAAAAATATATATGATTATATAAGAATTTAATATATTATTAAATATTTAGTTGAATATAAAAGAATAATACAAATTTATAAAAATATATAAACAATAATTACGTTTTACAATCGGAGGATAAAAATAAAAATAAATATCTATTTTAGAAATATATAAATTTTTTTGAAAGAAAATAAATTTTTTCATACATAAATATTTAACAACAAAAAATTTCGTTGCTATTTTGTAACAAAAAAATTGCAACAAAATATTTCGTTCTTATTTTAGCAACAAATATTTAGCAACAAAAAAATTTGTTGCTATCTTTGCAACAAAAAATTTCCTTGCTATTTTCGTAGGTAAAGTACAAATTCATTTACCTAGCTAAATTTGATGCTAATTAGCAAGGATTTATGTGGCCTTCCTAATTTTCCTTGCTAAATGCGATTTTTCTTGTAGTGGCGACCGTGCCACTATGCATGTGCATGGGAATGCACACAATTTCCCTGCTCTATGCGGTTATGAGCTTGCTACTTTGTGTAGATCCTGAGAGTCAGTGCTTGCGAGCTCGCTGCTTGGCGTTAGCGTCGGAGGTCCTTGCTTGATTACGAGCTTGTTGCTTTGTGTAAGTGTTGGATCTTACGGCGCCCTTAGAGGGGGGGGGGGGGGGGGGGTGAATAAAGGAATAAAAATCTTTTTATAATTTTATTGAAATTACTAAATTGTTTAAAGTAATATTAGAACACAAAATAACAATTTAGCTAAAGGAAGAAAATATCATAATTTGCAAGTTTAGGATTTAGAAAAAAGTGTTAAATTGTTATATGATCAAATAGATTAAGATAAACAATTTAGACAAAGTGATTTGAATTGAAAGCTTTGTAACCAATATTTTAGAGATAACGCCAAAAGTGAGAAATCAAGTAAACACAAATAGAGACATGATTGTATTTATATAAAAAATGGTGTTTACATAAATTTGATTTATATATCGCTAGAAATCGGAGGCGTACAAATGAAAATATCTTTTTCTTTTCTATACCGACTCGTATCCCCACGAACCGGTTGGCGTTAGCCTATCCTTCCTCGGATATGGCCTCATGCCGCTCTAGCCAATCCTTCCCCGGATATGGCCTCGAGCCCCCTAGATCTAATCACCTAGAACTAGTCGCCAACACAAGGCGAATTTCCCCCTAAGTCCTACCCAGACCTAGTCGCCAACACAATGCGAATTAACTAAAGAGTTACAAAGAAAGTATGGAATGAAAATAATGAAAAACAATAATAAAACTCCCTATATGAGATCTCTGGAGTTGAGGATGAAGGATCGTTATAGTATAAGCGAGGTCGAAGCGATCGTCCTTCAGATGTAGCGTGACGTAGTCCTCCTCCAGAATTCTCCTTAAGCTTTTTGTGGGAGATCCATCTTCGGCAGCATACCAGCACTGGAATTGTGGCACAAGCAACCTCTCTAGGATGGATAGCCAAAACGAGAAGCAAAACTCCAATTTATAGAACTTGGAGCTAGCGCCTGCGGTAGTGGCTAGCGCCTGCGGTAGCGTTCGTGTGGAGCGGTTGCGAAACCGTCGGCGGCGTGGCGCTGTGCACGAACTGGAGATAGCACCTGGCGGTAGTGATAGCGCTGGCGGGTAGCGGTAGCGGTTGCGAAACCGTCGCTTTGCACGAACTGGAGATACCGCCTGGCGGTAGCGATAGCGCTGGCGGTAGCGCTGCCGTTAGCGATAGCGCTGGCGGTAGCGCTGCTCCTTTCAAAAGATTGTTCCAAGCTGCTTTATACCTGTGGAGTATTGCACCTATAGTTCCTGCACACTATAAACACACTACAAGCAATATCAAATACAATATGGGATTTGTTATTCTCAAACAAAGGGATGTGACACACATGTCCAACAATCTCCCCCTTTTGATAATAACAAATCCTTTAAGCAAGAAATCAACAATAGTGTTTATAGATAAGATAAGCAAGATAAAAGTGCAACTATAGTAAATGATATGCATGATAATGTGCATACTCCCCCTAACTTAATGCTCCCCCCACATAAATGCAATTTATATGTTACTCCCCCTAAATGATAGATTTCATGAATTAGTCTCCCTTTATTTATCTATATTTCTCCTATATAGATTTCTTCAATTAATCTCCCCCTTTTGGTATTATCAAAAGAAAGTGGGGTGAGGGTAGTAAGGAGGCATTTATATATCATGATCGAGCTTTTCGAAATATAAATAAGGATAAAGAGTTTAAGCATAGCATAAATAAGATATTTCAAATATAAAGATAAGAGTTGCAAGCAAGCGGAAGATTATAATAAACATCTTTTTGTAAGCATGAAAAGCATAAGTAGAAATATGAGTTTTAGTTCAAAATTGAAAGATGTTTTAACCTTTTAGAAATCTCAAAGTTTTTTATAAAGATACCAAGCATGAAATGAACATATCAAAGAGAGATTATACTACAATGTTACTTAAATGTAAATTCAATACATACCAAGACATTGTAGAGATCATGCTAGGTTATCTAGTGCATTTTTATATAAAGAGTAGTATAGATAAAGCATTAGAATCCAATACTCATGAGAAGAAGTGTTATGAAAGATAATGATGTGCACATAAGTGTATTTTGGGCAATTTTAACAATTGATTTAAATCAACAAAATACAAGACATATGTAAAGTAAAGTGCACAATAAAACACAAGTAAATTACTTTTACACACTTTTAATGCACATAATTTTTTAACAAAGTGGTGTAATAACTAAGGTTTGCACAAGACACTTTACTATTTTTTCCAAGGTGCTCAACCTCACAATGCTTATGAGGACTTATCAGGAGGTTCAAGTAGTGCTTGGTGGAGTTATATTTGTCTACATATATAATTTTTTTGTTCATATTTGTGAGACAACATTCTCTGAATACACTTGTTTTGCAAACCAAAATTTTTAACTTAACCACTTTTCTAAATTTCATAAGTGCAATTCAAATGTAGTGTAGGCAATAAACTTATGCAAGTTTTTATTCATTGTACAAATACAATACACAAGCAAGCATTTTTAGATTTAGACACACATGTTGATTACCAAAATAAGTGAGTGAAATGTATCATTATCAATCATAAAACATTTACTCATACTTAGAGGCATGCTAAGCTTGGTTCTACACATTTTTCAATACAATTGATGCACTTTAAATAGATATATCAAAGCATGATAAGCAAAACAATGTTCATAGTAATTTGAAAGAATATGTTTTAACATTGTAAATAATTCTAAATAGAATTCATACATGCTTGATATTGGCAATAAAGATCATACAGTTTTTTTGTTTTATCATTTTTAAATCAATTAAAAAATAGAAAATCACAAAAACATATTTTTGTCATTTTTAAATTTTGAATTTTTGTAGTTGATTTTTCATAATATGAATAAAACACAAATAACAAAAACATATTTTGTATTTTTTGAATTTTGAACTTTTGTAGTTGATTTTTCATAATATGAATAAAACACAAATAACAAAAAACATATTTTTGTATTTTTGAATTTTGAATTTTTGTAGTTGATTTTTCATAATATGAATAAAACAGAAAACCATAAAACATATTTTTGTATTTTTGAATTTTAAACTTTTATAGTTGATTTTTCATAATTCAAATAAAACAAAAATAAAATAGACATAAGCACAAACATAAATTTGCACAAATAAACTAACATATTTTTGTTGATTTTTAGAAATTTTAAAAATCAGAAAATTCCAAAACCCACGCTAGCGCTGGCGCTATCGCTAGCGCTGGAAACAGTACACTATTTTTTGAGAATTTTAAAAATCTGATTTTTGATATTTATTAAGTGTCCTTAGATTAGTTTTATGCAGAAATTTTGTAATTTTTGGAGATGTTTTGATTGCTTAAGTTTGCATAAAACTTTAGTTTTTTCAAATACATATGTTTAAAAAAAATTTAAGTACAAAAATAAATAAATTATGCAAAACACATGAGGACATAGTTTGAACAACCCAAAATATGCATGAATTAAGTGATAAGTAAATAAAATGATCATGCAACAAGTAATATAAGTATGTCCTAAGATTAAAGACTACCCCGACTAAATGTCTACACCCTAGCCCCGTACTAAGTGATGGATGGGCATGAGGAGCTGCACACATGCCGTAGGTTGGGGTGTTACTCCCATATGCACACACTAGAGAACGCTCAACCTAACACTCTTTCCCCCCAGTGCCTCGCAAGGCCCCACTGGAACCCTCCCCGGTTAAGGACAAGACATGACTTAGAGGTTAGGTCTCTAATGCATACAACCCTACGCCCCCGCTATTGTGAGATATGAAGTCATAGGTGAATAATCCTTGGACAACTTATACTTTTAAACTATGGGTTGATTTCCAAACTATGAGTTTTGTTTAATGTGATGAGTTATATATTGCCGCATAGTTTTTCTACTATTATGAGATGACGATATGAGATAACTAGCACAATTACTAATATTCAATAAGTGACAATGCTAGTATGATGAGTTTTGGGTTTAATGTCATGTCATAAGTTTAACATTTATATTGCATGTATTCCAAACTTAGAGTTTCAAATTATAGATCTAGAATAAAGTGATGATTTTAATTTATTCTTATTATTACACAAATGATTCTAGAATCTATATATATGTGAGATACATGCAATCAATAGCAAAGCATATCCATACACCAACTAATGTAAAGAAAACAATATTCATATCTTTATCATAAAATTCATAATTCCTATTTGTTTTGAGATTTTTCTTGATAGAATATGAATTATGATTTATGAT
Source organism: Dactylorhiza incarnata (assembly GCA_033032865.1). NCBI lineage: Eukaryota > Viridiplantae > Streptophyta > Magnoliopsida > Asparagales > Orchidaceae > Dactylorhiza > Dactylorhiza incarnata. The sequence goes on from JAWHQI010000028.1 coordinate 16,037,406, forward strand.
TATAGAAAATTTTGCATAGAATATATGTTAGATCATCATGATGTATGTGATTTCTATTCCTTCTAGACTTATGATAATATGATTTGGTGATTTTCTTTTGAATAAGCATGTTTGATTTTTTAAGTCTAGAAATTGATGATCATGTAATCATATCAAAGACAAAAATCACATATATAACATTTTGAAATTTAAAATAAAATTTGCATTCAATAATTGAATCTATTGATCTTTGGTTTTGCAAGATAATATATGATTTATGATACAATATTCATATATATTTTAATGATTAAACCATAAACTATGTGTTTGTTGGAATTTTAGTATTCTATTATAATTTCAAATCACATAGTTATCATGATATTTTAATAACATTGTAAATGTTATACCTAGCATATGAATTTAAGCATAAACTAAGAAGTGATGCTAGAATAATGAGTTTTTGGGCAATGTTATTATATATGATTTAATGGAGATAGTGTTGCATGTAATATGAGAAGTTTTAAAATTAATTTTCTTTAGACCTAGAATGAAATGATTAATCTTTTGATTTGATCTTAATGATGCAAGATGATTTTAAGGTCTAAATTACATGCAAACATTGGTGACACATATCACACACATAATATCTAAATTAATATATGAAACAATTACACTAAAGGATAGCATGTGATGAAAACTCCATAAACACATAAATTTCCAAATCAAGCAAACTAAGATAGCTTTTTAAACAGAGTTGAAATTGGGCAAGATGACAGCACCAAAAAAACTTAAATGAGCAGGCCTAGTTTGCCGTTGGATGGAGATTTTTGTGCTCTTTCCGAAAATATATTAAACGCGAAAATCAGGCGAGCGGATCAAAAGATATGGATGTTTGAAGTTTTGATCGTTAACTCGCATTTTTGAAAGATCAAACATGCGTTTAGATGAATTTTTGTTTTCGATTTTATTTGATAATATTTTTTATTATAAGGGCTATCAAATGCAACAAATAGAAAAATAATCAAAACGTTGCGCATTTTAATGTTTAGCTTAAGCCCTTTAATAAACCATTTAAATCCATATATTTTTTTTAAAATAATTTCATTAGTCTTGAAAATAATTTTATATTCAAATGATAATGTTAATTCAAGACATTGAGGGTAAAGGATTTAAAAGGATAAAGTACAATCAAAGATGAGATATAGATCACTTTGAAAAATATATATGACTTAATGTTCAATTTTAATTCAAATTTGATTTGATAAACATTAGGCTTAATATATGAAAGTCATATTTCATGATATATAAAGTGATCATATCATGTTTGTTTTTTAAAAAAATATATAAGATAAACAAAAGAAAAGAGACAATAAGCATATCATGAAGTAGAGTAGTGATATTATATTTTTATTTGTTTCTACTTCATGCAAATGATAGGATACTAATGAATAAGAGATTTAGGTATCCAAAGGGGACCAAGTGGGATGGTTCCTTTGGGTACCCAAATACATCGTGTAGGCTTTTGGAGAGATAATGATGAATGGGCCTTTACAAGTGGAGTTAGTGTTTCGTTTTTTATTTTGGGCCTCCATTCATACTTTGGTTGTTTGTCTTTTAAATTCATGTTATGATTATGTGACATCTTTATATGATTATATTTGTTTGAAAAATAATTCATTTGTGATTTATGTTTGTTCAAGTTATTTTTCAAAATAGATTGATGTTGATAATCATAATGAATTTTATTATATGGATTCTTTGAAAATTTATAAGAGTGATTGTCTTTCTTAAGAAGTGATTGTTGAAAGAGTGGGTTACAAAATGTTGTAAATAATTGATTCTTATTTTGATAATTTTCATTTCCACTCTTTATTATAGACATACTCTTATAATAAGAAGGATAATATTTTATAGTTTGATTTCCATGAAAAGGAGTTTTTAAATTTGAGTCATGATTGAAAATATATTGAGATTTATAATAATGACTCTTAAGAATTTTGTGAGGGTCATAATTCTTTTTGAAACTAAACTCCTTTTGAGTTGATGTATGAAAATGATCCTTTTTAGAAATGATTTTGTAAGGTAATTTATCCTTGTTATTCAAAATCTTATGATGAAATTCATTACAAGACTTTTGAAAATTTTCAACAATAGATTTTAATTGTATTAACTTACAAGTTAAAGCATCATTTTCAACTATCAATTTTTCATTATGTTCTTTAGAAACTAAGAGCCCTTTTTCAATTTCCTTGAATTTTTCTTTAAATAAATTGCAATCAAAACAAGGAGTATGAATTGTAACTAAAGAGCATGAAATAGAATTTAACACATCAATATTTGTTTCTACTTTATCGTTTGCTTTTAAAGATTTATTTTCTAAACGTAATTTGGAATTAGCAACTTTTTACTTTAAAATTTTACGTTTAGCAAATTTAAGCATACGGGATTTAGAAATGGAATTTGTTATAAAAAGAGAAGTTTTTGATTTTCTTACATTGCTATGGGATGATGAAAGATTTGGACCAACGGTTCCTTTGACATCTTCTTTGCATTCCTCTTCCATAGTTGAATTTCCGTCTTCTCTTTTGCTTGATGTGTTGCCAACAAATGAGTCCAATATTGTGAAGTTGTATTCTTCTTCCTCCAAGCATAAATCCTTATCGATTTCTTATCTTGGATCCATAAGGAATTCCTCTTGTTCATCATCTGTAGAAGGAAAACTATAAGTATTCTCAAGAAATTTCCAAACTTCATAAGCAGTAGGAAGTATAAATAAGTTTGAAAATATTTTGATCTAATGCACAATATAGACTATTCATAGATTTGGCATTTAAAAACATTTCATTTTTATTTAAAATACTTGGGGGCATTTTAATTGTAATATTCCATACTTTAATATCCAAAGATTTAAGAAATCTTTCCATAAGAAATTTCCACCCATTATATTTTTGCCTTCAAATAAAGGTGGTGCTAAAGATTTTTCATTTATAGGAAAGTTTCCCCCACTAGTAGAAGCGAGATCATGTGACGCCATTATTCCTGGTTTTTAACCCGTTTGGAATAACCTGTGCTCTGATACCACTTGTTGGATCTTACGGCGCCCTTAGAGGGGGGGGGGGGGGGGTGAATAAGGGAATAAAAATCTTTTTATAATTTTATTGAAATTACTAAATTGTTTAAAGTAATATTAGAACACAAAATAACAATTTAGCTAAAGGAAGAAAATATCATAATTTGCAAGTTTAGGATTTAGAAACAAGTGCTAAATTGTTATATGATGAAATAGATTAAGATAAACAATTTAGACAAAGTGATTTGAATTGAAAGCTTTGTAACCAATATTTTAGAGATAACGCCAAAAGTGAGGAATCAAGTAAACACAAATAGAGACATGATTGTATTTATATAAAAAATGGTGTTTACATAAATTTGATTTCTATATCGCTAGAAATCGGAGGCGTACAAATGAAAATATCTTTTCCTTTTCTATACCGACTCGTATCCCCACGAACCGGTTGGCTTTAGCCTATCCTTCCCCGGATATGGCCTCAAGCCGCTCTAGCCAATCCTTCCCCGGATATGGCCTCGAGCCCCCATAGATCTAATCACCTAGAACTAGTCGCCAACACAAGGCGAATTTCCCCCTAAGTCCTACCCAGACCTAGTCGCCAACACAAGGCGAATTAACTAAACAGTTACAAAGAAAGTATGGAATGGAAATAATGAAAAACAATAATAAAACTCCCTATATGAGATCTCTGGAGTTGAGGATGAAGGATCGCTGTAGTATAAGCGAGGTCGAAGCGATCGTCCTTCAGATGTAGCGTGACGTAGTCCTCCTCCAGAATTCTCCTTAAGCTTTTTGTGGGAGATCCATCTTCGGCAGCATACCAGCACTGGAATTGTGGCACAAGCAACCTCTCTAGGATGGATAGCCAAAACAAGAAGCAAAACTCCAATTTATAGAACTTGGAGCTAGCGCCTGCGGTAGTGGCTAGCGCCTGCGGTAGCGTTCGTGTGGAGCGGTTGCGAAACCGTCGGCGGCGTGGCGTTGTGCATTAACTGGAGATAGCGCCTGGCGGTAGCGATAGCGTTGGCGGTAGTGGTAGCGCTAGCAGTAACGGTAGCGGTAGCGGTTGCGAAACCGTCACTGTGCACGAACTGGAGATACCGCCTGGAAGTAGCGATAGCGCTGGCGGTAGCACTGATGTTAGCGATAGCGCTGGCGGTAGCGCTGCTCCTTTCAAAAGATTGTTCCAAGCTGCTTTATACCTGTGGAGTATTGCACCTATAGTTCCTGTACACTATAAACACACTACAAACAATATCAAATATAATATGGGATTTGTTATTCTCAAACAAAGGGATGTGACACACATGTCCAACAGTAAGCACCAGAGGTTGTCGCTCGATTACGAGCTCTCTACTCGTTGTTAGCATCAGAGATCGTTGCTCGATCATAAGCATGTCGCTTGGAGTAATCACTAGAGGTTGTTGCTAGATTACGAGTTGGATGCTCGATGTTAGCATCGAAGATTGTTGCTCGATCATGAGCTTGTCACTTGGCGTAAGCACAAGATGTCGTCACTTAATTATGAGCTCGTTGCTCGGCGTTAGAATCGATGATCGTTGCTCGATCATGAGCTTATCACTTGACATAAGCACCAGAGATCTTCGCTCGGCATTAGCATCGGAGATTGTTGCTTAATCATGAGATTGTCACTTAACGTAAGCATCGGCGGACATCGCTCAATTATGAGCTCGTTGCTCGATGTTAACATCAGATATTGTTGATCGATCATGAGTTTGTCTTTTGGCATAAGCATCATATGTCGTCGCTCGATTATGAGCTCACTGCTCGGCGTTAACATCAAAGATTGTTGCTCATGTTGAAACACGCGTTCCACATCTCTTGGTTTGAGAATAACAATTCTCTTTATGTATTTGATCAAGCTAATTTTGTGTTTATAGTGTACAGGAAATACATGTACAGTACCACATTGAATGCTTACATGAAATGCGATGCAAAAATGGAAACGATGTTATGAAGTCAGTCCTACCGCTAACGGTAGCGATCGTGACATTGGGACAACTAACACCATACAGTCAAATGAAGTCATTGGCAGGAGCAACAAAGCTGAAATGTAAAGAAGCTAACGTGCGACGTTAGCGCTAATGCATGAAGATAACTGAAAGGCAGGCCCGCCGATCATCATCTAATTAAGGAGCCAAATGGAGCAAGAGATCAATCAAATGTAAAAGTGTACAATGTGCCTTTAAGTATTCTCTAGAAGGGGGGGGGGGGGGTGAATGGAGTTTTAAAACTTTTATACCCTAGTTATGCACACACAAGAAAATTACTAAGTATTATGCAATCAACAATACCAATACAGAATAAAGAAAGTACAGAAAATATAAACTAGAAAACAGTAAACTGGGACAGCACAGAAATGCAATGTAGAAGACATCGAATTTTATACTGGTTCCCCAAAATGTGGGTATTCCACTCTTCTACCTCCCTGGTAGGATTGCACTAACTGTGCCTGAGTCTTTTGTTAAGGAGACTCTCAGAACCACTGAGTCTTTTGATAAGGTGACTTTTAGAACCACGAAGTCTTTTGATAAAGAGACTCTTAGAACCACCAAGTCTTTTGATAAAGAGAATCTCAGAACCACTGAGTCTTTTGATAAGGAGACTCTTAGAACCATTGAATCCTTTGGAAGAGGGATTCTTAAAACTCTTTTATAGTTGGTGGATGAGAGCAGTAGAATGAGAAGAAAGAAGATAAAAAGATTCTCCAGTAAGAATCTTTCAGAAGCTGTCTCTTTGAATGTTGTAGCTTTTATTTATCTCAGGATCTAAATATGACGAACTCTTGCTTAAGATAATGATGATTATAAGGGTTATAAGCTTAATCCTATTTCTTTGAGCACTTTTGTTGACTTGCTGCTATGTGATGAGGAAGAAGAAGCAGCAGTGTGTTGGAACAACCCTATTACTGATTTGGGCTAGGATCACTATCTGTTTACTAGGACTATGTTGACCCCAATGTATAGTCTAAGGGTCAAAGTTTTAGGCTGTCTGAGTTAGCTAGAACTTAGAAAAAACTCTAAGTTTTTGCGTTCGATGAACTCCATCCTGCGTTCGACGAACTCTATCATGCGTTCGACAAATGTCATGCTCCAGTTCGACGAACTTGCCAAGTCTCTGCGTTCGACGAACTCCATTCTGCGTTCGACGAACTCCATCCTGGGTTCGACGAACGTCATGCTTCAGTTCGACGAACTTGCTCTCCAGCTCGACGCATTCAGTTCTCCAGCCAGTCCAACAGTTTATTCTTCAGTTCGACGAACTCTAGTTTGAGATCGACGAACTCAGCTCTGTGTTTGACGCATAAGTAACAAGATGTTCAGTTCGACGAAAGTGCTTCTCAGATCGACGAACTCAGTTCTTCCAGCCATATTCAGCAGATTTTCTCTCAGCTCGACGAACACCAGATTCAGTTCGACGAACTCCAGATTCAGTTCGACGAACTCAACATTCAGTTCGACAAACTCAACTCTCAGATCGACGAATTTTCTCCTCAGCTCAAAATTTCAGAAGGATCAGTTATATTATTCTCTAAACTCAGATCAACTAATCAGCAACAGATCTATTCATTTATTTGGACTTATTCATCTATCAGATAAGTCAATATTTGATCTTTCCTTTTATTATTTCCTTTCCATTCTCTTCTCTCAAGAAAGTAGTCGTTGACACATTTTGGAAAAGGACACTTTCATGGAAAAGGAAAAAGGATTAAAGTTTATTTGCTGAATCAGATTGCAGTTCAAAGAATATCTTTTCAGAATATTTTATTTCTTAATTAAAAGATTTGAATTTCAAATCAGTCAGATATTCTCTAAGGAAAGATGATGAAAAAGATTTACAGCATTACAACAAGCAGATAAAAAAAGAATATAGAAGAAAACAGTCGAGAAAAAGAGATATACATAAAGTCAAAAAGCTTTTCAGAGTTCATCTTCTATAGCAACATTTTTCATTCTCTGAGAACATCAACACAAATCTTCTCTCAGTTTTCAGCTGCAAGTTCTTAATCTTCAAAGAGCAACAACAATCTGAGAAACTTTTGTCTCTCAGATTCATCAGCTATCAAGGAAGATCATTTATATTCAAGAGGAAGCTTCATCCATTATCTGTCAAGAATTTCTATCAGACAGGGGGAGCTTTACAACAACAAATCCACTACTCTTATCTCAGCTTGTTGATAGAGAAGAACTTCATAAACCCTCTTTATCCCATCTTGTACAGGATTCTAACTCCCTTCAAAAGTTAACCCTTTGGTGGCAGGGCACCTGATCAAAAACCTATGGTTGGTGGCAGGGCACTTGATCAAAAACCTGTGGTTGGTGTTCGGGCACCTGATCAAAAACTCATTGGTGATAGGGCACCTGATCAAAAACCTAGTGGATTCCTACCAAGGGTGGTAGAAGAGTAGATGTACCCAGGTTGATTGGGGAACTACTATAGATCCTTGTGTCTTCTGTGTTTGTGTTTATTTTCTATACTGTGCCGTGCTGTGTGATTTGTATTTTGCTTTTACACTCACTCTGTTACACATATAAATATCAGTATTTTAATTCCGCTATAAAAATAAGTTTAAAATTTTTAATACTCTATTCACCCCCTCTAAAGTAAATCTAAGATCTAAACCTCACTTTCAATTAGTATCAGAGGACTTTCAATTGGTATCAGAGGTTGGTTGATTGTTTACAGGCTAACACCTGAATCAAAAGATCAATTAGATCTTAATTTCCTCTAGAGTTTTATTTTTCTAAAAACTCATGGCACGGAACAAAGAATACTCAAGCACAAGACCTCCTATGTGCAATCTCAATAAGTTTGCATTATGGAAGGCAAGGATCAGATTATATATGAATTCTATTGATGAAGATATTTTCAATGTTATTTTGACAGGACCTCTTACTCCTACAGCAACAACAAGTGCTGAAGCAGCAACCAACAATAATGATGTTCCACCCCCTGAGTGGACAGATGCTCAAAAGAAGCAAAGAAGTGCAGATGCCAAAGCAATGAATATCTTGGCACAAATAATGTCTGATGACATTTTCCAAAAGGTTGTGGAATGCATCTCAGCCAGGGATATTTGAATTTCCCTCAACAACATGGTTGAAGGTTCTGCAGAAGAGTCAGAGTCTTCATCTAGCTCTTCTAAAGATGAAGAGAATGCAAATGACAAAGATCAATGCTTGATGGTTGTCTATGACTCAAGCAGTGAGTCAGAACATGCATCATCATCCAGCTCTAGTGATGATGAAGATGATGAAGAAGAAAGAAAATTCTGCATGATGGCTATCAATGCCTCAGGAAACAATTTTGAAGAATCAGAATCTGAAACTGATGCTGATCAGGTAATATCTAACTTTGATTTTAATTCAAATGATTTCAAAAATGAATTTAGAACTCTTTGTTTAGATTTAATTAAATCTGATAAGGAGATAATCTCTCTCAGAAGTAAGTTGGTTGAAATGAATCAACTGGCTGAAGATAATACAAATCTTAAGAAAAATTGGCTGCCTCCAGAGAGCATATTGTTCTCATTGAGAACAAACTATCTGAGGCTAAGAAGTTTGAAGAATCCCTCAATGGGAGAAGCATCAAACTGATGGACATCACAAGCACAGTGAATGCCAGACTTAATGGCAAACTAGGCTTGGGTGCATCATCAAGTGAGCCACATCTTCTTAAGAAGAATATTTTATCTACACCAGTGAAGTTCATTTCTACCAAGAGCAAAGAGGCAGTAGAAATTAGTAAGAACATCTCAAGTAAGGATATTAAGAATAAAGGAATTCAACAGAATTCGTCGAACGGAGCTCGACGAAATCACAACAATTCGTCGAACGGCGATCGACGAAAGCTGATCTCAAAATTTTAGTATAACTATCCATCTAACGACGCTCGACGAAACCACTTCAATTCGTCGAACGACGATCGACGAACTCACCAAAATTCATCGAACAGAAAATATACTGAATGTCAGAAGAATTCTTATTCTCAACAAACTAAAAATCCTTTTACTGAGTGTATTATTCCTCCAAGGAAATATCATCCACAAGTCTATAAGGATCAACCTAAGATATCTTACATTTCTGATTTTTGTGGTAAGACAAAAGGACCCAAGGTAGTCTGGGTCAAAAACAACTAGTTTATTTTCTGTTGTGCAGGATCAAACTACCAGTTGCAGAAATAAAAGAATGGGTTCATACAGTTAAATCAGAGAATGCAACAACATTATCAGGATCAATTTCTACAAATATGATTGCATCCTTCCCTTCCTCCTCTTCAAATGTCCCTTCTTCTAGGGCCTAGCTTCAGGTCATCCTAAAACTAGGCAGAGGGAGATGCTTTATGAAGAAGCTCCAGTTTCAGAGGGAGATGCTTTATGAAGAAGCTCCTTTTGATGCAGTGAATGATGATTCAGTGATGATTGATACTGTTTCAGATATGGTTTTGATAGAAGCAGTTTCAGCTCTTGATGAAGAAGTTCCAGATCATGCAGATGCAGATTCAATTATGGTGTTTGATATACCAGATACAGTTTTTGATAAAGAAGATTCAAATATGACAAATTCAGTTCCAGTAATTGCCACAACTGAGATCAACAAAACAAAAGCTGAAGGCAAAGATTTCTTTCAGTTTTCTACAATGTCAGAGTTCAGAAAGAAAGATTTTGAAAGTGTAAAGTTTTCTAAACCTATAGTACTATATTTCTTATCTGCTGAAATGAAATTTATTTCTATCAGATATATATGCTCTATGTTTGTTTGTTTTAATTTTGTCAAATAGTGTCTAACCCAAATAGGGGGGAGATTGTTGGAACAACCATATTACTGATTTGGGCTAGGATCACTATCTGTTGACTAAGACTATGTTGACCCCAATGTATAGTCTAAGGTCAAAGTTTTAGGCTGTTTGAGTTAGCTAGAACTTAGGAAAAACTCTAAGTTTCTGCGTTCGACGAACTCCATCCTGCATTCGACGAACTCCATCCTGCGTTTGACGAACGTCATGCTCCAGTTCGACGAACTCCATCCTGGGTTCGACGAACGTCATGCTTCAGTTCGACGAACTTGCTCTCCAGCTCGATGCATTCAGTTCTCCAGCCAGTCCAGCAGTTTATTCTTCAGTTTGATGAACTCTAGTTTCAGATCGACGAACTCAGCTCTGTGTTCGACGCATAAGTAACAAGATGTTCAGTTCGACAAAAGTGCTTCTCAGATCGACGAACTCAGTTCTTCCAGCCAGATTCAGCAGATTTTCTCTCAGCTCGACGAACTCTAGATTCAGTTCGACGAACTCAACATTCAGTTCGACAAACTCAACTCTCAGATCGACAAATTTTCTCCTCATCTCAAAATTTTAGAAGGATCAGTTATATTATTCTATGAACTCAGATCGACTAATCAACAACGGATCTATTCATTTATTTGGACTTATTCATCTATCAGATAAGTCAATATTTGATCTTTCCTTTTATTATTTCATTTCCATTCTCTTCTCTCGAGAAAGTAGTCGTTGACACATTTTGGAAAAGGACACTTTCATGGAAAAGGAAAAAGGATTAAAGTTTATTCGCTGAATCAGATTGCAGTTCCAAGAATATCTTTTCAAAATATTTTATTCTTTAATTAAAAGATTTGAATTTCAAATCAGTCAGATATTCTCTAAGGAAAGATGATGAAAAAGATTTACAACATTACAGCAAGCAGATAAAAAAAAGAATAGAGAAGAAAACAGTCGAGAAAAAGAGATATACAGAAAGTCAAAAAGCTTTTCAGAGTTCATCTTCTATAGCAGCATTTTTCATTCTCTGAGAACATCAACACAAATCTTCTCTCAGTTTTCAGCTGCAAGTTCTTAATCTTCAAAGAGCAACAACAATCTGAGAAACTTTTGTCTCTCAGATTCATCAGCTATCAAGGAAGATCATTTATATTCAAGAGGAAGCTCCATCCATTATCTGTCAAGAATTTCTATCAGACAGGGGGAGCTTTACAACAACAAATCCACTAATCTTCTCTCAGCTTGTTGACAGAGAAGAACTTCATAAACCTTCTTTATCCCATCTTGTACAGGGTTCTAACTCCCTTCAAAAATTAACCCTTTGGTGGCAGGGCACCTGATCAAAAACCTATGGTTGGTGGTAGGGCACCTGATCAAAAACCTGTGGTTGGTGTTCAGGCACCTGATCAAAAACTCATTGGTGATAGGGCACCTGATCAAAAACCTAGTGGATTCCTACCAAGGGTGGTAGAAGAGTAAATGTACCCAGGTTGATTGGGGAACAACTATAGATCCTTGTGTCTTCTGTGTTTGTGTTTATTTTTCTATACTGTGCTGTGCTGTGTGATTTGTATTTTGCTTTTACACTCACTCTGTTACACATATAAATATCAATATTTTAATTCCGCTATAAAAATAAGTTTAAAATTTTTAATACTCTGTTCACCCCCTCTAAAGTAAATATAAGATCTAAACCTCACTTTCAATTAGTATCAGAGGACTTTCACAGTGTTGTTATTCTCTTTTTCTGTGCAGAGCAGATCTTCTTCTTTTCTATCTTAAGGTTGAAGAAGGAAGAAGGAGAAGCCTTATTTTCGACAGACAGAATAATGAATCAATTTCTTTTTTTTTTTCTTGTCCACTCAGCATACTAATTCTCTATAATTTGAGTTTTAATTTTTCTTCTTCTGGGCTGTCTTTAGAAGGAATGTCCATTGGACAATTTATGTTTCCTTCTATTTTTGTTCTCGACCCGTCCCTCTGATTTGAATAACCTTCCAAGAATGTCTTTGCTGCATTTATGGAGTACTCAATTCCATTCTTGGTATTAAATGAACCATTGGAGAACAGTCTTCAACTTTGTAGACATTCTAAAAAGGTATTAGAAAATACATCAGAAAACCTTCTATTTCTGACTGTACTCGACGCTGCATCGACTTCATCTTTCGTCATATCGACGCACCTTTGAGTTCTTATAGACGTAGCTTCGAATTCCTTCTTAGCTCTGGCTGAACTCAGATGTCGACGTTGCGTCGAGTTCTTATCGACATATCCGCTGAGTTGAAGACTTGGACTTGAACTTTATCTTCTGCGTCGAATTGAACTCGAAGTTGCATCGACTTCTGAGATGGCTTCGATAGGCTCTTCCTTCCGCGTCGAGTTCATTTCGAAGTTGCGTCGACTTCTGATATAGCTTTAACAGGCTCTGTCTTCTGCGTCGAGATCATTTCGAAGTTGCGTCGACTTCTGATATTGCTTTGACATGCTCTGTCTTCTGCATCGAGATCATTTCGACGTTGCGTCGACTTCAAATGATGCGTCGACTCCTAGTCGACGTTGCGTCGTCTTCTAGTCAACACATATATTACTCTGGATAGTTTTCTTCATGATTTCAGCTTGCCTTTCTCATTACTTTGACTCAGTTGACTTCCTAAGACTTCTATGACTAAATTACCCTTACTATACAAAAAAAAAATACCCTTACTATACAACATGGGTAATTACCCTAGAGAGTAAAATCATCTATAGTTAATTTGTTAAGTTAAATCAAAAGGACTTTTTCCCAACAATCTCCCCATATTTATCTTAACAAATTTTACAGATTGTTTATTGTGATTTTACAGAATAATGGAAGAAAAGAAAGAAAAGTTGTAAGGAGAAAGAAGAAACCATGAGCAGACAAGTGAAAACTTTTGTCTTAAAGGTTGAATTTTAGACCTTGCCCTTTACCAATTCAGCATCAACATTCAGCCTTTGTTTCTTTGTTTTTGTATCAACTTACTGTGATACTACCCTGAGAGATAACTTCCTGTTTTTGTAAAGATTCTTTTAAAACTTTGGAAAGAAATGACTTGCTTCTCTCTTTCTGAATATCTAACACAGACAACTCTTCTTGCAATTTTAGAGGTGACTCATCTTCATGTTCAGTGACTTGATTAGGAGTTTGATTAACATCTTCCTCCCCCTAAATATGTGCACCTTATTTAGCATGTTCAATCTCAATCTCCCCATGAATATGTGCACCCTGACCTATTCAACATGTTCAATCTTAATCTCCCCCTAAATATGTGCACACTGACCTATTCAACACGTTCAATCCCAATCTCCCCTTGTTTATCAACCTGATCCTCCTTCTGTTTCTCCCCCTTCTTAACCTCATCAGCATGGGAGGTTAAGAATGACCTAGTCACAGAGGAGGAGGACATTCTTGACTATAAGGACTATATAGAGGCAGTGACATCACTAAACTGTATTTGCATGGTTTCAAAGGTTGATTGACTTTTGAGAAGTATTCTCATCTATATTGAGACTGTGTTAATGACCATTAGTACTGCCTGGTTTGATGAAATAAAGGGCTCTAGACATGACATCCTGTGCAAAGACTTTCCACAACAGTATTTTCCCAACAATATCTCTTTTATTTCTCTGTCAGATAGTTCTGCTTCTGCTTCTCCAGAAAGAAGATAAAATGTACATCATACACATGTAACTCCTTTAACTAAAATTAAAGTCCATTATATATATATACTAGCCTTCCTTTAGCTGGGCTATCCTATGTTATTCATCCTGCACATGTAACTCAAATATTATTAGGAACCCAGATTACCTTGAGCCCATTGCTTCTACCTTGAAATGGAGAGATGAAAGTGTAAGAAGGCCTTTCATGACACCCCTTAGGATGGTAGAGTGGTATTTTGTTAAACCAGTAAGTTCTAGCATTGTGTCCACTTTGATGGCAACAATAACATTTAGAATTAAAGTGTGAGTTTGCAGGAGAGAACCTAGAATTAAAATTTCTTGAAAAGTTTTCTGGAAACATACGTCGAGTAGAAGTCGACGCATCTATAGGGTTTTGTCGAAGGGAATTCGATGTGTCTGCAGAGTTGCATAGATATACAGTCGACACAAGTTGTTGGTTGTGTCGAGTATAATTTGACGCACCTTTAAACCTGCTTTGAATTGATGTCGAAGTATTTACAGGATTCCGTCGAAATGGATTCGACGTAACTTCAAAGTTGCGTCGATTTCTATTCGACGCATAGTTCCTTTTGTTCAAAAATTGATTGTTGTTTATGGAATTTTCTACATGATTTTTGCCTAGTTTTCCTTGTTGATTATTTATGTTCACCTTATTAAATATTATAATTTTATCAGGATGATTATGTAATTCTTCATAAGTTTTAATGCATTGGTTTAATTGACTCTTGCTAGATCTAACAAATGCTACTGGTCTTTGTCATGCAGGTTTGTTGGAAATCACATTACTAACTGCAGGATCTGCTCCTAATCCAAGATATCTGAACCTCTTAATGGGATTCTCTGTGATTTCTTTTAGTTTTTGACTTCTCCCATTTAGAGAGTCTTCAAAGGCTTTTGCCTTTGCTCTTCCTTAAGTGTTTGATTTTCAACAGTTAATTTATCTATCTCTGTTCCTTTTTATATACCCTGTTCCTTAATTCATAATTACCAGAATATACATCTTCTTCCTTGAGATCTTCTAATTCTTTTCTAAGTGTTTTGATTTCTTTTTGAGCTTTTAGATGATCATGGCAAAATTCTGTAAAACAATTTTTGAATTCATTTGAAGAGAAATCAAAATCATCAAAGAGAGATACCTGATCTTCCTCAGAGGAATCTTCCAAAGCCATCAGGAAGGCTTCTTCAGTCTCTATTTCCTTCTCACTTTTCTGAGGAACTGCTGGAGTTGGATTCAGTATCACTCCAGGTTTCAGCAATACATCCTCTCTCTTTCTTCTTGTCCTTCCTTTCATCTGATATTCCTTCAACCATACTTGAGAGGGAATCCCAGATTTCCTTAGCTGATTAGCACTCTGCCACTATCTGAAATATGTCATCTGACATAGTTGACATTAGTATATTCATAGCCTTAACATCGCATGCCTTGGCATTCTTTTCAGCATCTGTCCATTCTGCTCTGGGAACAAGTTCTAGTGTTGTGGTCCCACTGACATCTTTTCTGACTGGGACTGGGGGGCCTGAAATAATGACATTAAAAATGTCTTCATCAATAGAGTTCATATATAGATTTATTCTGGCCTTCCAGAGTGTAAACTTATTCAGGTTACACAATGGTGGTCTTGTTGATGCATAATCCTTAGAACTCATTTTCTTTAGAAAATAGTTTTAGTTAATTTTAAATAAATATGAGTGAGGAGATCTTTTAATCAAGGTGTTAAACTTTTAATGATCAACCTGGCTCTGATACCAATTGAAAGTGCACAGTGTGCCTCTGAGTATTCTCTAGAGAGGGGGGGGGGGGGGGTGAATAGAGTTGTAAATCTTTATACCATAGTTATGCGCACACAATAAAACTACTAAGTATTATGCAATCAACAATACCAATACAGAATAAAGAAAGTACATAAAATATAAGCTAGAAAAACAGTAAACTGGGACAACACAGAAATGCAATGCAGAAGACACAGAATTTTATAGTGGTTCCCCAAAATATGGGTAGTCCACTCTTCTACCTCCCTGGTAGGATTACACTAACTATGCCTGAGTCTTTTGATAAGAAGACTCTCAGAACCACTGAGTCTTTTGATAAAGAGACTCTTAGAACCACTGAGTCTTTTGATAAGGAGACTCTTAGAACCACTGAGTCTTTTGATAATGAGACTCTTAGAATCACTGAATCCTTTGGAAGACTGATTTTTAAAACTCTTTTACAGTTGGTGGATGAGAACAGTAGAATGAGAAGAAAGAAGATAAAAGGATTCTCCAGTAAGAATCCTTCAGAAGCTGTCTCTTTGAATGTTGTAGCTTCTATTTATCTCAGGATCTGAATATGATGAACCCTTGCTTAAGATAGTGATGATTGCAAGGGTTATAAGCTCAATCCTGCTTCTCTGAGCGCTTTTGTTGACTTGTTGCTATGTGATGAGGAAGAAGAAGCAACAGTGTTGTTATTCTCTTTTTCTGTGCAGAACAGATCTTCTTCTATTCTATCTTAGGGTTGAAGGAGGAAGAAGGAGAAGCCCTATTTTCGATAGATAGAATAATGAATCAGATTCTTCTTTTTCTTCTCCACTCAACATACTAATTCTCTTTAATTTGAGTTTTATTTTATTTTTTCTTTTGGGCTGTCCTTCAAAGGAATGTCCATTGGACAATTGATATTTCCTTCTATTTTTGTTCTCGACCCGTCCATCTGATTTGAATAACCTTCCAAGAATGTCTTTGCTGCATATATAGAATACTCCATTTCATTCTTGGTAATAAACGAACCGTTAGAGAATAGTCTTCAGCTTTGTTGACCTTCTGAAAAGGTATTAGAAAAGATAGCAGAAAACCTTCTATTTCTGACTATAGTCGACGCTGCGTCGACTTCATCTTTCGTCATATCGACGCACTTCTGAGTTCTTATAGAAGTAGCTTAGAATTCCATCTTAGCTCTGGCTGAACTCAGATGTCGACGTTGCGTCGAGTTCTTACCAACGTATCCGTCGAGTTGAAGACTTGTACTTGAACTTTATCTTCTGCGTCGAATTGAAGTCGAAGATGCGTCGACTTCTGAGATGGATTCGACAGGCTCTTCCTTCTGCGTCGAGTTCATTTAGAAGTTGCGTCGACTTCTGATATAGCTTTGACAGGCTCTGTCTTCTACGTCGAGATCATCTCAAAGTTGCGTCGACTTCTGATATAGCTTTGGCAGGCTCCGTCTTCTGCGTTGAGATCATTTCGATGTTGCGTCGACTTCAACTGATGCGTCAACTCCTAGTCGATGTTGCGTCGACTTATAGTCGACACATAATTACTCTGGATAGTTTCTTCATGATTTCACCTTGCCTTTTTCATTACTTTGACTCAGCTGACTTCCTAAGACTTCTTGACTAAATTACCCTTACTATACAACATGGGTAATTACCCCAGAGAGTAAAATCACATATAGTTAATTTGTTAAGTTTAATCAAAAGGAGTTTTTCCCAACAAAATGGTTGTAGTGTATATTGGGATAACACGGTGTGATAACCCTATCGCAACGCGGTAGCTGTTTCATAAAATAAGAAACAAGCATATCATTCCTGGATGGCCAACGTACTGAGGTCTTATCATTAAGGGTACTGCGCGGTGGTTGCACCTATCGTCGGTGCTAGCTTATAGTTCTATTTATACGGTTGCTCCGCTATTTCATTTAACATATGTGAAAGCTACAACTCCGAACCAATTTGTGTGAGCCCTCATCCCAGACCACCAGAGCACTCCCTACAACAAACTTGAAGATCCAAAGGAGAACTCAAAGGAGGATTCAATCAACGCTTAATCTATACAAAGGATGAACGCAACGACAACTACAATCTCTAACGTGCCTTCGTCGTCACCTTCAAAGTTTCTGCATAGGGAGTTTTTATACAAAAATTTTATCTCATCTTGTATTTTCTATTTTCTTTGGTGACTAATTTTTGTGTATAGGTAGTGAAATTCGCCCGTATGGGCTACTAGGTTCATGTCGTCACCACCTTCAAAGTATAGGCTCTAACGTGCCTTCGTCATCACCTTCAAAGTTTCTGCATAGGGAGTTTTTATACAAAAATTTTATTTCTCATCTTGTATTTTCTATTTTCTTTGGTGACTAATTTTTGTGTATCGGTAGTGGAATTCGCCCGTATGGGCTACTAGGTCCGTGTCGGCTTAGGGGGGAATTCATCGCATGTGTTGGTGACTAGATCTAGGGAATGGGTTTAGGGGGCGGCTTGAGACCAATCTAGGGAGAGATAGGCTAGAGCCAACTGGGCCTTAGGAAGAAGGGTCAGTATAGAAAACCAAAAGGGTTTTTATAATCACCTCCTTGATTTCTAGAATCATGGAATTGAAATCACATTTTTGTAATCAAATTATTAGTGAAATAGAATCATCAAACTTGCTTTATTACTTTGATGATTTCACTTCTTATTTTCTGAAAATGTTTTTATAAAATAATTTGATCTAAGTTTTTAAGTCTAAAATTGATAAACCCCCTTTATTCAGCCATCCACCTCTAAGGGCGTCTGACGATCCAATAAGTGGTATCAGAGGTAGGTTATTCCAAAAATGTTTCACCACATAGAATAATGACGCATCATGATGTCGCTTTTTTAAGAGAGGAGGAATCTTCAAATATTGAATTTTCCCTAGCACCACCGTTATTCACCGAAGAAAATTATAATGCTTGTAAATTACAAATGATTTTTTTATTATGTTAGACAGATATATGGAACATAACTATAACAAAACCTTCAGATGTGTTGCTGGTTGCTCAACGCTCGTATGGACCAGTCGACTTGAACCGTTTAAGTTCAAGAGTGAGCCGAGCGCGCAATCAGTCACAGAGAGAACCGACGACTGACAAAGAATCTTTTTATGAGGAAAAACTCTGGAAAGGGAAAAATCACGGGGCCGGGTCTGCGTCGGTCAAGTTCCACTATTTCTTGAGTTGTTACAAAAGTTATCTCTCAAGGGTGATAGGTTACCGCTTGTTACAATAATTCTTATTGATTGCTGAGATCTCTTGGAGTGGGATGGTGATGAGCGTGCACTAGAGCAATCTGGAATGTTGAATGTGGCAACATGGCTCTGAGCTTTGAGGACAGAGGTGGAGAAGGTCATCGAGCAGTCTTCAGAGGGACCTTCGAGGAACGAAGGAGATCTTCGAGACATCGAAGGGATCTTTGAAGGTCGAAGGAGATCTTCGAGACATCTTCAAAGGCCGAAGGAGAACTTCTACCCGGCTTCAAGGAATCTTCGAAGTCTAGAGGTGATCTTCGAGTGTCGAAGGGGATCTTCGAAGGAATCTTCAAGCACTCAAGGAAACCAGGGAGATCTTCAAAGGAAGACACTTGAGTTCTCTCAGGCGTAGAAGACAAGGTGCCCCCAAATGAGAGCTTTGGGCTCCCTTTATAGATTCTGAGAGGGGCATTTTGGAAATTAAGTTGCTTATGGAGACTTGCTATCTGCACACCCATAATAATTACTTTTGCTAAACGTACCCCCATGACGAGGGATTTAGCTATGCGCACACCCATGAGCATTACTTTGGCTAAACGCACCCCCACGATGGGGATTTAACTATGCGGACACTCATGATCCTTAATTTGGCTATGCACACCCCTATTATGGTGATTTCGCTATGTACACATATATGTACATAAATTAGTCTATACGTACCCTTATTATGGGGTGCACACCTATGCACATAAATTTGGCTATGTGCACCCATATTATGGGGGATTTTGCTATGCGCACAGTCATGTACATAAATTGGGCTATGCACACCCATATTATGAGGATTTCACTATGCACACACCCGAGCGTACATGCAGGCTTGCGGTGATGACCACCTAGACGAATGGTGGCGCGACAGCGGTATGGAGGCATGGCGACATCTATACGGGTGCGTGACAGTGGCGACGTGGAGGCGTGGCGATGGTCACACGGGGGTGCGGCGACAGTATGAGGAGTGGTGGCATCCGTACGGGCGCGCGACAACGATGACATGGAGGCGTGTCGGCGTTCGCATGGGGTGCGACAATGGCGACGCAGAGGCGCGACGATTGTCGTACGGTCATGCGACGTTGGTCGCGCGGCTGTGTGGTAGAGGCGGTGCGGCCGTCTGGGGGCTGCATGATTGTCTGTGCGGCCTACGGAGGGCCGCACGACCGGCCATGCGACGCCGGTTTGTGCGGTCACATGGTAGAGGTTGCGCGGTCGGTGCGGGGCCACTCGACCTCTACCGCGCGGAGGCGGACCCATGATCGGAGTCGACCGTGCGGTGACGGTCGCATGGTCGGGCTGACCGTGCGACGTTGGCCATGCGGTAGAGGCTGTGCGGCTGCACGGCCGGGTGGCCGTGCGGCCAGAGCCGACCGTTCGGTGACGGCTGCATGGCCGGGGTGGCCGTGCGTTGTCAGACGCACGATCACGCAACCGGGGTGTGGCAGCGCGACTGGGTGGCCATACGACTGCGGCCGCGCAATTAGAGCCGACCGGTGGCCTCAGTTGTGCGGCGTTGGCTGCGCGGTATAGACCGCGTGGCCAGCGCATGGCCGCACAATCGACCGTGCAACGCTTCTCGTGCGACCACGAGGTGAAGGCCAAGCGACCATCAATGGGACGCACGCATGGCGCGGTCGTGCGACGGTTAGTGCACGTGCAGTCTTGGTAGTGGGCAGTTTGGGGCATTTATCCCACTCTCCACTAGTGACACCACCCATGATAATGGGGGAGGTAGAGCTATTGGCACCCGCATTATGAATTAAATAGGGGTCCGTATCATTCCTCCCCACCCCCCAAATCATCGGAGTCCGCGAACCGAGCAAGCGGAGTGCGAGTATTTTTCATTTCCTATTTCAACTTATTGTTGCACCTGCAGAAGCTATGGATTCAACGAATGAGAAGGCGAACGATCGCCTCGATACAGGGAGGATGCGCGACTCTTAAGCGGGTGCGGTTGCGCACAGTTGCTTGTAGGAGTGGTCGCATGGACATGGGGTAATGCTGTCGTGCGGTTGCATGCCGGAGCGGCCGTGTGGCAGTGCGGGTGCTCAAATGTGTGGCCGCGCGGTTGCATGGCCATGCAAATTTGCACCAAAGCGTCCATGCGGTCCGTGCGGCTATGCAGCCGTGGGGAAATGCATCCGCGCAGTTGCGCGCTAGAGTGGATGTGCAGTTGCACAATTGCGTGGCCGTGGGGCAATGTGGTCGCGCAGTTGCGTGGTTTTGCTATGCTCATCTTACGTGGGGTCTTCTCTGCCTGGACGCATGGTTGTGCGCCTGGGTGTCCATGCGGTCGATGAGTGGAGAAAGCGTTATGGATTCCTGCGAGTATAGAGGTGAAGATCCTGTGTCTGGAAGAGCGTGCATAAAATCCTCCAACTGGCAGCATCACACTTTCAGAAGGTTGCTTGAAGTCGGGGTTCCATATTCCGCACTCTGATGAGGCTATCGAGATTTTTAAGTTATGCGGTGTGCTGATTTGTCAGTTTACACATGTTGGGATGATGATCATGGGGTTAATCATGTTCTTCCGAAAGCGTGGTTCGCGGTTCTCGCTCGATGTGTTCAAGGAGTGCTGCGAGGTCACCACTCATGTGGGAGGTCGGGTTGAGGCCCAAAGCAATAAGAGATGGCTTCACTTTGAGGATCAGACCGACTATCATCACAGGATCACTTTGTATGGATATGTCCGGAATTCTTGGGAGCTTCCTGAGCTGTGGAGGATGCTTCTGGGGCGTTGTCGTCGTATGACGGGCCGAGAGCATGATTTTACGGCGATCTTGTACTTCAAGAATCCGATTACTTTGGCAAGACCTTTTTTTTTGTATTTGTACTTTTATGGGGGAGAAAATATTATTATTGTGCGGTCTTTCTTGAGATGTTGAGCGAGTCGCTATCGTACTTTTGGCTCATGATAAGAAGTGGAAGTTGGTGTTCAAGTGCGGTAGTTTTGGTAACATGCCCACATCTCCTCTGTCTAAGGGTTGTGTTGACGAGTCGGGTCCTAGCAGCCCTAGGGTGGATGCTACTTCTGCTGATCCTGAGGTTGAGATTTTGGCTTCTACCGTCACTGTGTTGGAGTTTCTACGGTGATCTCAAAACAATCAACAATTAGTCTTACTGCCAACGCAATATGAGCCTATAGGGACGCACATAATAGTGCTAAGAGAAATTGGAGGATGATTTGTGTTGGCTTGGTTTTTCTCGAGAAATTGTTTCCCGTGAAAAAGAGCCAATACGCTGAGACGACATTTGTCCACCGCTGGGACGGCATTCGCCAATCCGCTGAGACGACATTCGTCAACCGCTGGGATGGCATTCGCCGACCGCTGAGATGGTTGAAGTATACTGCGTTCGACGAACGGCTAGCATAGCGCGTTCGTCGAGCGGGCAGTATACTACGTTCGACGAACGACAATTATACTGCGTTCGACGAACGGCTAGTATAATGCGTTCGACGAACGACTAGCGTAGCGCGTTCGTCGAGCGGGCAGTATACTGCGTTCGACGAACGACAATTATATTGCGTTCGACGAACGGCAATTATACTGCGTTCGACGAACGGTTGCCAATTCGTCGAACGCAGGGGATATAAAAGAATACGATTCTTTTATCCTAAGTGCGCGGTTCCTTTTGCTGACCTAATTTTGCGAGAGAAAAATAGCGGCGGAAGTGTTCCGACTGAAATATTTTTGACGGAAGAGTTCCGTTCTTCTCCCTCCGCCGCCGCCGCCGCTTCCTCTCCCCGTTGTCGGATCTAGCAGTCCGTGGGAGATAAAGAGAGCAGTTCTTCTCTGACCTAGATCTTGTGCGACAAGATACTAGGGTTCTCCAGCACTCTTGTGGATTTCCTGTAGAGGTGCTGACCTATTTCAGCGCTAGGAACTCAGATTCCTGCCATTGGAGCATCTCGGTTGAGTTTAATCTTAACCCCCTTCAGGTATAAATTTATTTATTGTATTGTGATACTTTTATTCATTTCTTGAATCATGAAATCGCAAGATCCGAACTCTTTTGGGTTGTTCAAGTTATTAGTTTATTCCGCTGCGCATATTAGATATGCTGTCATCATTTTGAATGATGCTTAAGGAAAACCCAACAGTGGTATCAGAGGGAGGTTTTCTGAAATGGTTTTGGTTTTCTGAAATGGTTTTAGTTTTCTGAAATGTGTTTTCAGAAATTGTTCTGAAACAGTTTTCAGAAAGTTTTTAAGAAATTGTTTTCAGAAATTTGTTCTGAAATTGATTTCAGAAATCTGTTTTCAGAAATTGCGATTTCATTGTTTCAGAAATTGTTTCTCCTGTGCAGTAACCGTCCCTCTAATTGGTTTGTGAAACCAAATGTCTTAGATGTTGAATCTAACATTGAGAGACGAGCTTGTCTACTGCATAAGTGGAGTTGTTTGTGCCTGTGTTAAATGCATGTAAATCTGGAGATTTAGAAATGTTCTAAATGCTCAGATTTAGCTCTTTTTTATCAAGCGTTGATAATTTTGTTTTGTGCACTTCTGGGATGTTTTTGGTTGTGATTGTAGTAATTTTGTTTAAGTGCACATTGATTAATTATTAATCAATTTTATATAAAATCCCTTATCCAATATTAAGTATACAGATGCTTTCCGATAGATGACACTCTTCCTGCCTCGATCGATGAAATGTGGGCTTGCCAAAGCAAGGTGCATTAATCTAATCTATCTTGGTAAGGGTGCGAGCGGATAATTGTGATATCCCACTGTCGACATCGGGTCCAACTTAACTAGGTGACCTCAAAAGTTGAGTGCCTAGAAGCATTGGGTTGGCATGCACCATATGATGGATGCGAATAAAGAGTTATTCACCAACCATACAAGAGTTGCATAGTGATGCAATTGGCAAGTGTTGCCTACCTATATAACCGCATTATGAGAGGAACGCCAAAGCGGACTCGTTGTGGTGAAATACGGATCTTGTCCACTAAGAGAGTATGAAAGTGCACAGTTATCCTCACTAGAATTCTCTAGAGGGGGGGGGGGGGTGAATAGAGATTTAAAATATTTTTGTGCAAAGTTAATAATTATATATATATGTGTAGTGATCACAGATTAGTGCTTCCCACACACCAACAAGAATTAAACAAGTAAAGAAAATAAATGCAAGAAGAAAAATCACAGCACAACACAAAGAAATATAGTGGTTCCCCATACTTTGGGTAGTCCACTCTTCTACCCCCTTGGTAGGAATTCACTATCTTGCACTGAGTCTTTTGATAAGGAGACTCTTAGAACCACCCTGAGTCTTTTGATAAGGAGACTCTTAGAACCAACTGAGTCTTTTGAAAAGGAGACTCTTAGAACCAGTACAACTGAATTGTTTGAAGAGAGATTCTAAAAACTCTTTTACAATATGTGAAAGTGAAATAAGAAAAAGAAGAAGAAGTATTTAAGACAAGAAAGAATCTTCTTCCTAGCAAGAAGATTGGAACCACAAAAAGTAGTGAATGAAATCTCTTTTCTATAGTGAGAAGGAGATTGTAGGCCTTTTCTCTCCTTTGTGAGAGCTATCAGAGTTTGCAGCAGTATGGCTTCAGAGTGAGAAGGAGAAGGAAGCTTGATCTTTGCTGCAGCACTATTTCTCAATTCTCTCTTTTCACTTGGGAGCTCTTTCTTGTTTTCAAATGTAAAAATGGTGGATCACTTCTTCCTGTTCTCTGCCGACCTCCTTGTCATTTTATAGCTCTGTCCATTCAAATAGTACTATAGGAGGATAATTGATTAGCAGACAGAGAAATAGAAAGATAGAAATATTTCCATAATAATTATATCAATAGAAGGAAAGAATTCATTCTGATTTCAAATAATGTCCATAATGGATTTAATCAAATTAGCCAAGAATCTATTAGAGGAAAAGAATGATTCAGAACGGCTATAAAGAATAAATTGATTCCATATAAATCAGATCTATAAAAGAAGGAAAGAGATCTGGCGATTTTTGAATTAGACATAAAAAGCGACGTGCGTCGATTACTCTTCGACGTAAGCGTTTATTCCTACTGGCAGGACGTCAAGAGGAGAATAAGGAAGGTGGGTTGACAAAGGTACGTCGACTTCTCAAGATGCGTCGACTAGAAGTCAGAGCTACGTCGACATAGGATACGTCGAATTCTTCCTAAAGTTACTTCGACTCATTCTGAAAGGAACGTCGATACCACTTCGACGTTGCGTCGAATACTATTCGACGCATATTTACTTAACCTTGATTTTTCTTTCATTCATATTCAACTTATTTTCAGGGGTTAGGAGAAATCATTTTCCCAACAATCTCCCCCTATTTGTCTTAACCCTATTTAGAGAGAAATTGTATCAGCATATTGATCAATCATAGCAAAGCATTTAAGGAAGTAGAAGAAAAATTAGAAAAGGAAATCTTATAAACATACTTCATGTTCAGATCAATCAGTATTCAACCATAAATATATCAGTCATTGTTTTTAAGGCATTTCAGGAGGGGTAGGAGGAGTCTTCCTTTTTCTAGTGAATACAACTGTTTTAAGAGAGGGGGATTGCTCCTTCTCAGCACCAGGTAGTCCACTCAGCTCCCCCTGAGTTACATCAGTTTGCTCCCCCAGGGATGGAGCTTCCTTGGTTGCTTCTACTTCTGCCTCTTCAGTTTCTTTTTCAGTTTCAGCTTCAGTCATAGCAGTACCTGGCTCCTGAGCTCCTATTTTAACTATCACAGTACCTAGCTCCCCCTGAGTTTCAGCTTCTTCATCTTTATCTTTCTCACCATCTGCCACATCTTCCTTTTCAGCTTCATTTTCTGCCCTGCTTGCCTCCCCTTGTAATAGTACCACTTGACTTGCAGCCTCTCTTGCTATATTGAGTACCTCTATTGTTTGTTCTTCAATATGTAGCTCAGGTACTCTCTCATTTCCAATTGACTTGTGGGAGAGAGATTTAGGAGTGGAGGGCTGCTCTTCATCTAGCTTCTCCCCCTTCTTGACCTTCTTGGCCAAGGAGGTTAAGAAAGACCTTGGTTACTCTAGAGGAAGAGAGAGAGGTCTTCAGACTTTGCACAGAGGCACTGACCCATCTATTTGGGTGTGCATGTGTAGGATGGAGGAATGAATCTGGTAGCAGTGCTCATCCAGCATTGCTTAGAATGTTTGAGCTGCTGATGCAATGCACTGAGTGAGAAGAGCTTCAGTGGATGCAGATGGTTCATGTTGTGGTTGGTGATGAGGAGAGAGTGGTGGAGGAGGTGATGAAGCTGGAGAGAAGTTAGTTGATATATGAGGTATGGGTGATAAAAGAGGTGGAGAGGATGAGAAAGTATGAGGAGGAAGAGATGGAGAAACTGCTGTTTGAGCAGGTGTTTGAGAAGAGGTAGGTAGAGTAGGAGTTGTGAGAGTGGTAGAGACTAATGGAGTAGATGATGGTGGTAGAGAAGGATTGTCTCTTTGAGGAGAAGGAGGAGGAGATGGAGTCTTTTCAGGAATGGAACCAGGCTTAGGAATATGCCTGGTCCATTTGGAGAATAGAGCTATTGACATCATTTTCCCTGGAGGAATAGGGATTCCTTTTGACCTACATAGGTCAGGGAAGGAGTGGAAGAGTACTTGACTCATAATCCTCATATATGCATTTTCTTTGTGTGAGTATTTAGATCTTATCATCTTGAGCAAGCATGTGGCTCAGTCCACCTTCTTCTTCAGTACCAGGGCCCACATGATATTCAGTTGCTGCTTGGGCACTGCATCATGGGCTGAGGTCTTGCATAGCAGGATTTTTCCTACTATATCTGCTAGCAGTCTGTACTCCTCAGAAAAGTCTATTTTCTTTAGATGGATTGGTTTATCCTTTGAAAACTTCATGATGGTTAGCAGATGCTTGATTTCATCAGGTGTGAGGTCTATAGATTCATCACCTAATAAGGGATTGATGAAGACTTATTTAGTTATTCTTTAGAAGCTGATTTTCTTTCCCTATTTGCTTTGAACAAAGATAATATTAGGGTGTACCTGATGGAAGATCAAAGGCTGTCCTAATATGTTCTGCAGATATTGAGACAAGTGTCTCATGGATTGTTCCTTGGATTTCTCCTTGTTCAGATATCTGAACATGAGTCATCAGCTCCGTGAGCTCTGTTTCCAGGATCTTGCATCTTGTGGAGATGAGCTTATCTAGTCCAGCTTCAGTGAACAGAGCAATGATGCTCTTGTAGTTTTCTGCGGCGGCTTGGAATGATGCAAGGTCAATGTCGAAACCAGAGTTGGTCTTGGGAGCCATTTTTAGGTCAGTGAGAGAGAGAGGAAGAAATCATCTGGACTGAGGAGCAAGAAGGATGAAGGATGCAGAGTAGTGAAGGTTTCTAACTGAAGAGTCTTTTTAAGTCAGGTGAAACGTCGAAATGCGACACTATTCGAGGCTTATTCGGTACTTCAGTGGATGTGACCGAAAATATTTTAGTATTGCCGCTCATTTTCATGAAATCGACGTTACGTCGAGTGGAATTCGACGTAAGCGTCGATACAGCCCGCGTTAAGATGCCAGGGTTTCGTATCACGTATGCGTCGATTGTAGTCGACGGATGCGTCGATTTTACTTATTAAGTTGAGTCATCGACGGTGCGTCGATTAGAAGTCGACGTGACTTTTAATTTTCCTGAAAAATTCTAGGTGTTTATTTCTTTTTATCTCTTCCTAATCCTAAAGGTTTCTAAGTTAGTCTTGGACCAATTTTCACAGATAGTTTGATTGATTATGCCAACATTGTTTGGCAAGGTGGCCAGTTTTGTTACATATGTAGCACTTGATTATCTTAGTATTGTGAGAATTTGAGTTTAGAGAGGGATAGAAGTGTTGATTTGGATAGAAAGTTTCATTTAGATGGGAATTTTGGTTAGGATAGAAAGTTTGGTTAGGATAGAGGTGTTGATTAGGATATAAATCATGATTAGGATGAATAGGTCCTGAATAGGGGTTAAGATGGAAGGTTTTTGGAGGATAGGCATTTAAGTTGCTCTGAGTTTTTATGCGTTGATATCTATTCGACGTATGTTGATAATTGCGTTGATTTATATTCGGTGCTTTCTCCAGATTGCGTTGATCTGGTATCGATGCATGAACAAAGTTGCGTCGATTTGATGTCGACGTACTTTTATTCAAGCGTCGAGTTGAGGTCGAGGCATCTGAGAGATTGCGTCGAGTAGAATTCGACGCACTATCACTCATGCGTCGATATGAAGTCGACGCAACTGTATCTTCATAAATTTTCTTTTTCCCTTTTTCTGATTTTGCTCTTTTATATATTGTTTCTTTTGGCTTAGTTGCTTCTTCAGATGAAGTTTGAGAGTCATCAGCTGAATAATATGATGTTTTATCAAATTGTTTTATTTCCTTGAGGGAGTCTTCTTCCTTATTTAGTGAGTCTTTTTCTTGGTTTGATTTGATGGGTTTGGTGAATTTTACAGGGATCATCCAAGTAGGTTTGTTGGATGGAATTTGGCTGGTTGAGGGATTAGCCCCTAGACCAAGATTTTTATGTCTCCTTGTTTGTTGTTCAGTGATTTCCTTGAGAGTTTGGCTTCTCATTTTTATTGATTCTTCAAAAGCTTTTGCTTGAGACACCTTATCCTTAAGGAGCTGGTTTTCTATTCTAGCCCTTTCTACTTCCTTTTCTATGATGTTAGCCCTTAATTCATAATTCTTAGAGCATTTATCTTCTCTATTTCTCTGGTTTTTAGCCTTATTAATTTGTTCTTTTAGATCCTTAATTTCTTGTTTAGCTTTTAGTTGATCTAGACACATTCCCATAAAATCATTTCTGAAATTATCACTTTGAAAATCTATTTCATCAAAAATGCTTACCTCATCCTTATCCTCAGATTCCTCTATGAGAATAAGGCTATTTTCTCTTTCATCTTCAGAAGATATGCTTTCTTCTGATCCTGTCTCACTCCATGAGTTGGTACCATCATCTTTCTTTGAGCCTTCAACTGCCATTAAGCATAGGTCTTCTTGCTTAGGCTCTTCATTGTCACTCTTAGAAGAGGAGCTGTCCTCAGAGTCTGTTTCACTCCAGGCTTCTGCAATAAAGCCTCGTTCTTTCTTCTTCCCCTTTTTCTCGAGATCTTTCTTTTTCAGATCTTTCTTTGTCTCAGCATTTTCTGGACATTCTGGGGCAATATGTCCAGGTTTCCTGCAAGAATAACAAATAATTTCTTTAGAAGGAGTTTTGTCATACCTTGGTTTTGACTCTCTCCTTCTTGATCCATCTGTTCTGACCCATTTCTTGAATTTTCTGGCCAGGAAACTGAATAGTTCTTCTTCAGTGACAAAGCTTCCTTCTTCTGTTGCTTTTAATGCAATGCTCCTGTCTTTTGAAGAAGTTGGGGTGTTTTCTCTTCTCTTCTCTGGTTTTCAGCAGTTGCTCATAGGATCTGAGTTTTCCTAAGAGAGCATCTGTTGAAATTTCCCTTTGTCCTCTTGTGTCTCTTATTGCCCATATCCTTGAGTCCCATGAACTTGGGAGACTCATCAACAATTTGTCATTGATCTCTGTGAGAGAGATTTCTCTATCCAAGTCCCTTAGTTGATTGATGATCAGACTGAATCTGTCATACATCTCAGAGATGCTTTCTTCATTCTTCTTTTGGAAGTTCTTATATTGAGATATCAATAGAGCCTTCCTATCTTTTCTTTCATCAGCACTTCCTTCTACCATCTTTATGAGGGCCTCCCAAATTTCTTTGGCTGATTCACAATCAACAACTCTTTGAAAGATTTCATCAGAGAGGGTTGAGACCAAAATATTTACAGCTTTTGCATCACATGTTCCTGCCTTCTTCTCTTGAACTGTACACTCAGCCTTTGGGACAAGTGATTGAGTCACTTCACCACTTGAGTCTTTTCTATAAGGCTTGGGAGGACCTGTCAAGATAACATTAAATAATTCTTCATCAATAGAATTCATATAAATCCTAATTCTTGTTTTCCAAACTGCAAACTTTTCAAGATTGCACATTGGTGGTCTGGTGGAAGCATAATCTTTGATTTGTGCCATGTGAAAAATAATTGTTAGATATATATATATAAATATAAGAGAGATATGATCTTTTTGATCAAGGAGTTATCCTTTTTAGATTAACCTAGCTCTGATACCAATTGAAAGTGCACAGTTATCCTCACTAGAATTCTCTAGAGGGGGGGGGGGGGGGGGGTGAATAGAGATTTAAAATATTTTTGTGCAAAGTTAATAATTATATATATATATATGTAGTGATCACAGATTAGTGCTTCCCACACACCAACAAGAATTAAACAAGTAAAGAAAATAAATGCAAGAAGAAAAATCACAGCACAACACCAAGAAATATAGTGGTTCCCCAAACTTTGGGTAGTCCACTCTTCTACCCCCTTGGTAGGAATTCACTATCTTGCACTGAGTCTTTTGATAAGGAGACTCTTAGAACCACCCTGAGTCTTTTGATAAGGAGACTCTTAGAACCAACTGAGTCTTTTGAAAAGGAGACTCTTAGAACCAGTACAACTGAATTTTTTGAAGAGAGATTCTAAAAACTCTTTTACAATATGTGAAAGTGAAATAAGAAAAAGAAGAAGAAGTATTTAAGACAAGAAAGAATCTTCTTCCTAGCAAGAAGATTGGAAGCACAGGAAGTAGTGAATGAAATCTCTCTTCTATAGTGAGAAGGAGATTGTAGGCCTTTTCTCTCTTTTGTGAGAGCTATCAGAGTTTGCAGCAGTATGACTTCAGAGTGAGAAGGAGAAGGAAGCTTGATCTTTGCTACAACACTATTTCTCAATTCTCTCTTTTCACTTGGGAGCTCTTCCTCTTTTTAAAATGTAAAAATGGTGGATCACTTCTTCCTGTTCTATGCCGACCTCCTTGTCATTTTATAGCTCTGTCCATTCAATTAGCAGACAGACAAATAGAAAGATAGAAATATTTCCATAATAATTATATCAATAGAAGGAAAGAATTCATTCTGATTTCAAATAATGTCCATAATGGATTTAATCAAATTAGCCAAGAATCTATTAGAGGAAAAGAATGATTCAGAACGGCTATAAAGAATAAATTGATTCCATATAAATCAGATCTATAAAAGAAGGAAAGAGATCTGGCGATTTTTGAATTAGACATAAAAATCGACGTGCGTCGATTACTATTCGACGTAAGCGTCGAATTCCTACTGGCAGGATGTCGAGAGGAGAATAAGGAAGGTGCGTCGACAAAGGTACGTCGACTTTTCAAGATGCGTCGACTAGAAGTCAGATCTACGTCGACATAGGATACGTCGAATTCTTCTTAAAGTTACTTCGACTCATTCTGAAAGGAACGTCGATACCACTTCGACGTTGCGTCGAATACTATTCGACGCATATTTACTTAACCTTGATTTTTCTTTCTTAGAATTCATATTCAACTTATTTTCAGGGGTTAAGAGAAATCATTTTCCCAACAGAGTAGCTCGCATAAACTCCCCGAATTGTTATTAAGGGTTATCAATTTGAATAAAATAGTGAGAGTGTTTAATAAAAGTCCTTATTAAATAAAAGTTGTATTTTGAAACATAGTACTAAAATGTTTTTGCAAATTCATTGTAGAAATTCATGGCAAATACATCGCACTCCACGTTGTCCCTGAAAGCTATCCTTGAGAAGGACAAGCTCAATGGGACGAACTTCCTCGACTGGTATAGAAACTTGAGAATTGTTCTCAAGCAAAAGCGTAAGCTCTATATCTTGGAAGAGGATCCCACGCAAGAGCCGACCGGGAACACGTCCCGTGCCGAAAAGGATGCTTATAAGAAGTATCAGGATGAATCCCTTGATGTCGAATGCCTCATGCTCGCTACCATGACTTCTGAGCTTCAGAAGCAACATGAGACCATGTGTGGCTTTGAGATTATCGAGCACCTGAAGAAAATGTTTCAAGGGCAGGCTCGGCAAGAGAGGTTCGACGTCATTAAGGCTTTATTTCAGTGTAAAATGAGAGCAAGAGACCCAGTGGGAACTCATGTACTTAAAATGATTGGGTACATTGAGAACCTTCAGAGACTGGGGTTTCCTTTAAGCCAAGAGTTGGCTACTGATCTGATCCTGCAATCGTTGCCGGACAGTTACGAGCATTTTGTCTTAAACTATAACATGAATGAGATAAATAAGACATTGCTCGAGCTCCTAGGCATGTTAAGAACTGCCGAGAACAACATGAAGAAGACCAAGCCTGCTAGCCCCATACTGATGGTGCATAAAAGCAAGGGCAAGGCCAAGGGATTCAGGAAGTCTAAGGTGGGACCTAAGACTAGCCTGGATCCCAAGTCTTCAACACTGAAAAAGAAGGGATTAACTAAAGAAGGAAATTGCCACCATTGCGGTAAGGCAGTGCATTGGAGGAGGAACTGTCCCCTCTACATCGAGGATCTGAAGAAGAAGGGAAGTGTGACTTCCACTTCAGGTATTTATGTTATAGAAATTAACATGTCTGCTCCTTCATCTTGGGTATTAGATACCGGATGTGGTTCTCACATTTGTACGAATGTGCAGGAACTAACAAGGAGAAGACTGCTGGTTAAAGGAGAGGTGGACCTGCGCGTTGGAAATGGAGCAAGAGTTGCTGCCGTTGCCGTACGATTGTATCGTCTTTCCTTGCCCACTGGGCTTATTATTGAACTTGATAATTGTTATTTCGTTCCTGCTATAACTAAAAACATCATTTCTATTTCATGTTTGGACATGATTGGTTTTACTTTTGTTATTAAGAACAATTGTTGTTCTATCTACAAGAATGATGTTTGTTATGGCGTTGCTCAAATGTTTAATGGTTTGTATGTTTTGAACATAAATCATCCAATCTATAACATAGAAAATACCAAACGACTAAAAACTAATGACTCTAATCCAACATATCTCTGGCACTGTCGTCTAGGCCATATAAATGAGAAACGCATATCCAAGCTCCATAAAGATGGATTATTAGACTCATTTGATTATGAATCATTTGAGAGATGTGAGTCATGTTTATTAGGCAAGATGACAAAGGCCCCTTTCACTAGTTGTAGTGAGAGGGCTAATGATCTTTTGGGTATCATACATAATGATGTATGCGGACCCATGAGTTCAATGGCTAGAGGTGGGTACTACTACTTCGCTACATTCACTGATGATTTCAGTAGATACGGATACGTGTTTCTTATGAAGAACAAATCTGAAACCTTTGAAAGTTCAATGAGTTTAAAAATGAAGTAGAGAACCAACTGGGAAAAGGATAAAAGCATTCCGATCTGATCGAGGTGGCGAATATCTGAGTCATGAGTTTCGTGATCATCTGAGAGAATGTGGTATTGTATCACAGCTCACTCCGCCCGGAATACCACAACATAATGGTGTGTCTGAGAGGAGGAATCGTACTTTGCTAGACATGGTACGGTCGATGAAGAGTCATGCAGATTTGCCCGTTTCCTTTTTGGGATTTTCTTTAGAGACTGCTGCCTTCACATTAAATTATGCTCCAACCAAAATGGTTCTACAGACACCATATGAGATATGGACTGGGAAGCATCCTAGTATGTCTTTTATTAAGATTTGGGGTTGTGAGGCATACGTACGACATTAAATGCCTGACAAGCTGGAACCCAAGTCAGATAAGTGTTATATAGTGGGGTATCCCAGGGAAACCAAAGGATACTATTTTTACCTACCGCCTGAGAGCAAAGTGTTTGTCGCAAGGACTGGTGTCTTTTTGGAGAAAGAGTTCTTATCCAGAAAGACTGCAAAGGTGGAACTTGAGGAAGTTCAAGAACCACAAACAATAGTTGAACCGATTTTAGAACCCGAGCAAGGACTACAAGTTGTTGTAGCTAGAGAGCCTGCTCAAGAAACACAAGTCCGGCGTAGATCTGATAGACCAAGATTTGAGCATGAGAGATATGGATTTCTCATATCTCAAATTGGTAATGTGTTGCTCATGGATCATGATGATGAGCCTGCAGCCTATCAAGAGGCTATGTGTGGACCTGACTCCGAGAAGTGGCTTGAAGCCATAAAATCTGAAATGGACTCCATGTATGTAAATCAAGTTTGGGACTTGGTGGAACCACCTAAAGGGGTACGACCCATAGGGTGCAAGTGGGTCTTCAAGAAGAAGACCAAAATGGATGGGAATGTACAGACATTCAAAGGCCGACTGGTGGCTAAAGGTTTCAGGCAAATTCATGGTGTTGACTATGATGAAACTTTTTCCCCTGTAGCCATGGTCAAGTCCATTAGAATTCTACTTGCTATTGCTGCGTATTATGACTACGAGATCTGGCAAATGAATGTTAAAACGGCTTTACTAATGGAAACCTCCTTGAGGAAGTGTACATGACACAACCTGAGGGTTTTGAATCTCCAAGTGAAGCCACTAAAATATGCAAGTTGAATCGATCCATTTATGGATTGAAACAAGCTTCTCGAAGTTGGAATCTTCGTTTTGATGAGAAAATCAAAGAGTTTGGTTTCATCAAGAACGAGGATGAAACTTGTGTTTACAAGAGGACTACTGGGACCATTGTCGTTTTCCTGATATTGTATGTGGATGACATACTATTGATCGAAAATGACATTCCAACCCTGCAAGCTATTAAGAACAGGCTAGGGGACTGCTTTTCTATGAAGGACTTGGGTGAGTCGACTTACATACTTGGTATTAAGATCTATAGAGATAGATCGAAGAAGTTGCTGGGTTTGACCCAGAGTACATACATTGAGAAGGTGTTGAAACAGTTCAACATGCTTGAGTTCAAGAAAGGATTCTTACCCATGTCACATGGTGTGAGTCTCTCTAAGGACCAGTGTCCAAAATCTTTGGAGGATAAGGACCGCATGAAGTTGATTCCATATGCTTCGGCAATCGGATCAATCATGTACGCAATGTTATGTACTCGACTCGATGTCTCTTATGCTTTGAGCATGACGAGCAAGTATCAGTCTGATCCAGGTGATGGTCACTGGATAGCCGTCAAGAATATCCTGAAGTACTTAAGAAGGACTAAGGATTTATTTTTGGTGTATGGTGGAGAGGAAGAGCTCAGTATAAATGGTTACACGGATGCAAACTTCCAAACTGATAGGGATGATTCAAAGTCCCAATCAGGCTTTGTATTTTGCCTCAATGGAGGAGCTGTAAGCTGGAAGAGTTCCAAGCAGGAGACAGTTGCCGATTCTACGACAGAAGCCGAGTATATTGTTGCTGCAAATGCGGCAAAGGAGGCTGTGTGGATTAGAAAATTCATCAGTGAGCTTGGTGTAGTTCCTAGCATTGTTGATCCCGTAGTTCTCTACTGTGACAACAACGGTGCTATTGCATAAGCTAAGGAACCTAGATCTCATCAGCGCTCCAAGCACATACTTCGGCGGTTCCATCTTATTCGAGAGATTGTCGATCGAGGAGATGTGAGCATATGCAGAGGACCGACTGAAGAAAATATTGCGGATCCACTGACGAAGCCTCTTGCACAGAGAAAGCATGATGGTCATACTAGATCAATGGGTATTAGATACCTGAATGATCGTCTCTAATGGGAGTCTTGTGGATTGTATTTGTCAGTTGTTGACTGTTCATGTGATGGATAGAGTACTTAATGTTTTATTTTACATTTATGGCAAGTTCTTTTATTATGTCAAATGTTTCTACTGTTATATTAATTAGCATAATAAATGCCCTTAGAATGTTTGCTTCCATAGGAATTTAAGTACGTGACTTGAATGTGAGGGCCTATGTTTAAATGAAGCTTCATTCTTAAATGGTCCCTGGTCGAGGTATCATCCTAGAAATTAGGGCAAGGATGAGACCAAAAGACTAGCATGTGCGTTGACTGATGACCGGTTCTCATAGGTCATGATATTGTGATATCAAGTCATCAAATAGGTACTTGTTAGGAACAAGTTGTACTGGAAAGACCCACCGTGAGACTACTTTGTGGATTGTTATATAAACGTGTCACAAGTAGGTCTCAAGTGACAATGGTGTTTTTGGTCCTTTGACCTGAAGTCACAGCATTCATCAGGTGAGGAAGAGCATACTTTGATGCCATCTAAAGTCTTCTCTTGAGAAAAGTTGACGATAAGGGTGGTTGTTGGGTATGTTACGAATCATTTGGATGTTTGTGTGTGAGCAAAAATGGAATTTGTCCTCCTTTATGACAGGAGTTACATCCATGGGCCCCTTGATGGAATGAGACTGAAAATGCATGGTCATGCTTGGTTGAGTCAATATATGATATTGAGCTCACCAATTTTGTCAGTCTATTCTAGATCAGGAAACTGGGATTGAACAATTACGAGGGTGACACGGTCCACGCCTCTAGTTCTATCCGGATGTAAGGGACAAAGGGACATGACAACACTGATACATTGGTCATGACAGGCTTGTTGAGTTATAAACTCTTATTGCTTTGGTAGCAATGATGTATTGCTAGATGCCGCTCATTATTTGTGAGACTTTTGTTGACACTTTGTGATCAAGTGGGAGACTGTTGGAGTTTCTACGGTGATCTCAAAGCAATCAACAATTAGTCTTACTGCCAAAGCAATATGAGCCTATAGGGTCGCACATAATAGTGCTAAGAGAAATTGGAGGATGATTTGTGTTGGCTTGGTTTTTCTCGAGAAATTGTTTCCCGTGAAAAAGAGCCAATCCGCTGAGACGACATTCGTCAACCGCTGGTACGGCATTCGCCAATCCACTGAGATGGCATTCGTAAACCGCTGGGACGGCATTCGCCAATCCGCTGAGATGACATTCGTCAACCGCTGGGACGACATTCGTCGACCGCTGAGACGGCTGAAGTATACTGCGTTCGACGAATGGCTAGCATAGCGCGTTCGTCGAGCGGGCAGTATACTGCGTTCGACGAATGACAATTATACTGCGTTCGACGAACGGCTAGTATAATGCGTTTGACGAACGGCTAGTGTAGCGCGTCCGTCGAGCGGGCAGTATACTGCGTTCGACGAACGTCAATTATATTGCGTTCGACGAACGACAATTATACTGCGTTCGACGAACGGTTGCCAATTCGTCGAACGCAGGGGATATAAAAGAATACGATTCTTTTATCCTAAGTGCGCGGTTCCTTTTGCTGACCTAATTTTGCGAGAGAAAAATAACGGCGGAAGTGTTCCGACTGAAGTATTTTTAACGAAAGAGTTCCATTCTTCTCCCTCCGCCACCGCTGCCGCTTCCTCTCCCCGTTGTCGGATCTAGCAGTCCGTGGGAGATAAAGAGAGAAGTTCTTCTCTGACCTAGATCTTGTGTGATAAGATACTAGGGTTCTCCAGCACTCGTGTGGATTTCCTGTAGAGGTGCTGACCTATTTCAGCGCTAGGAACTCAGATTCCTGCCATTGGAGCATCTCAGTTGAGTTTAATCTTAACCCCCTTCAGGTATAAATTTATTTATTGCATTGTGATGCTTTTATTCATTTCTTGAATCATGAAATCGCAAGATCCGAACTCTTTTGGGTTGTTCTAGTTATTAGTTTATTATGCTGCGCATATTAGATATGTTGTCATCATTTTGAATGATGCTTAAAGAAAACCCAACACACTGAGCTACCCTCTCGCGATGCTCCCCCCTTAGCGACAATGAGGCAAGTCACCTCTTCACTGCATGCGATGACCTCTGCGGTAAGTAAAGTTGTCTCTGTTCGGGTTCTTATTATTTGTATGACTGCGAGTTCTAATTTTCTCTTTCTTTTTGCACACTGGGAGTTCAGAACAACATTGTCCACACTTAGAACGATTGCTATGTGGGTCTTAAAGATGGATATTTTGTCCTTTAGGAGGAGGTGCGCGGTGCGAAGAGTGCTTTATCTAACTTGAAGAGGAAGAGGGAGTTGACACTTCTCACATTCAACAACTGGAGTCTGACCTGGCTTCCTCTCGAATTGGGTTTGAGAGACTACAAGGAGAGCATAGTGCGGGCAAAGCACTTGCTCAGGATACCCTGTGCCAGCTAACGGAGGCCTAGGGGGAGGTATTTCGTCAAGATGGTGAGCTATGATTTTTGAGAAGCGAGGTGGAAAGGCTTTCTCCCTTTGAGGGAGGAGTTGAGGAGATAAAGGTTGTAGGAGTCACTTAATATAAGGACTCCTTAGACTTGATGTAGGAGCGCTCTTAACTCTCAGAGGAGATACATGCGAAGATCATGACCATGGAGGTGGACCCCTTGCTGGAGGGCGAGTGTGAGATTGCCTTTAAGAGGGGTATGAGGAAGACCCTCTGTATGATGGAGCGGAGGTTCAGATGCAGCGTTGCTAGTCTTGGTGCCAGAGATCTCTCCACAGATGAGTGTTCTGAAGTTGATGTTGAGGATTGATCTTGACTCCTATGTGTATTTGTGCTTATATTTTGCTCTTTCTTTTTCGCGTTTGCAGTTTATTTTCGTGATGTATGGCGTCATGTTTTGACGATCTTGTACTTTTATTTTGTGTAGTGTTTGATCTTGTTGATCTCATTATTTCGTTGTATTGCTTGTGCGATGACTTATGGTTACTTTTGTTTTACTCGATATGTTTGTGATGATTTGTTTGGCACGAGCTTGCTGTGCTGGTGAAGGGTTTTCTCGTTTGAACTAGTAGCGCGTCCATACATGAGTCTTGTTGGCGCCGACCGTAAGGGGGGCAGGCCCCGGCGATAGCAGGGCATAGACTTGTTGTGCTGGTGAAGGACTCTCCCATTCGAACCAATTGGCGCGGTCTTACCTGAGTTGGTTGCCACCGACCGCGAGGGTGGCAGACCCGGTGATGGCAGGTAGAATTGTTGTTTGGGTGAAGAGTTTTCTCATTCGAACCAATTAGCACGTCTTACTTGAGTTAGTTGGCACCGACCGCGAGGGGGGGGGGGGGGGGGGCAGACCCCGGCGGTGGTAGGGCGTAGACTTGTTGTGCTGCTGAAGGGTTGTCCCATTCGAACTAATAACGTGGCCTTACTCGAGTTTGTTGGCGCCGACCACGGGGGAGGCAGGCCTCGACGTTGGCAGGGCGTAGACTTGTTGTGCTGGTGAAGGGTTGTCTCATTCGAAGCAATATCGCGGCCTTATCCGAGTTTATTAGCACCGACTGCGAGGGGGCATACCCCAACGGTGGCAGGGCATAGACTGCTGTGTTGGTGAATGGCTCTCTCATTCAAACCAATTAGCGCTGTTGGAACCGAGAACTCGATTCACAGAGTTTGGAACCCACAAAGGGTGTTGCTTGCCCTTACTTCTACCTAGCGAGAACTAACAAACTGGGCACTCGACACTGAAGGCACTCGCAAGATCACTGAACCTCCTAAACAGACTCCTGAGCTGCAGCGAGGAGGTCCCGCCACTAGCCCGAAAGATCTAAGGATCTTCCTCCCCCAAACCAAGACTGAGCTCAGCACCTCAGATAAGAAGAGAGCCAAAGAAGAAGCTCTCTCTTCTCTAGAAATCAGAAAATCGGATCTCCTCTAAGGTGCATATGGAGGGTCTATTTATAGGATCCTGAAAATGGCCTGCGGATAGCGACCTCCGCCTTTTGGTTTCTATTAACCGCAACCAAAAACAATCTGCGGGTAGCAGAAACCTGCTATTAAGAATTTACTAGATGCATACCATAAAAACACTTGGTGAATGCCTTCCCTTGGTACACTCGCCCAAGGAATCGAGTGCTCCTACCCAGCCGGGCACTCTCACTCGCTCGCCCTTGCTGCCCGGGGCTCGCCTCCTTTCATAAGACCAGCGGGTCGATTAAGAGTTGTCGGGCTCGTCCCACAGGCCAGGCACCTTGAGCGAGTGCTATACTTCACAAGGGGCCACACTCACCTCCTACTAGTCGTGCTCTCTGATATACTTGGGCTATACTCGTCAAATACGGGGTTGTACACAATTCCCGCTCTTTGTGAGCCCTCCTTGGGCTCAAAAAGAAGAGTCCAAACCCTATTTTGGCAAGTCCGAGCTCTCTTAAAGAATCTTTTGGTGGCCCCCACCGACCAACTATAAATGGCTCGGGGTGGAGCCAAAAATTTTCACCAGAGTTTTCTTCTTTCTTCTTCCTTCCCGCCGATAGCCTTTCGCTAGCCACCATTCATGGCCTCATGTTCAGATCTTTCAGTCCTCCTTGCTGGCCAAAGGGAGAAATCCCGCGGGGTGCGCGACAAAGCTGATAGGTCTGGTCAGGGAGCACTCGCCCCGCTCCAAAAAACATAGAGGGTGTTCAGGTACCAAGAACCCCCCCCCCCCCCCCCCCCCGCCCCCGAGCCGACCGAGGCCACCGTTCCCTCACTTGGGAACCAAATTCTGTCCCTGCTTGGTGGGGGCCAAGATATCGTCCATCAGGTTTCAGTTCTCACTCTTTGGTGGCCTTTTTCTTATTTTTGGAAAAACTAATGAGCGAGAAAATCAATCCTTCATAGCTCACTGCCGAGAGGAACCCCCCTCATCTTGAGATTGCTGAGCGAAGCGAGGCAAATTCCCCCATGGACCTCTGAAGTCCCCATGGATCTTACTAGCTCATCAAGATCTCGCGCGAGTGTGCGAGCGCTCACGCGCACTGCTGGCCATATGCCTCGCACGCGAGGTCGCGGGCAGTGGAGGTGGATTCCTCTCTAAAGTCGTTCCCGCGCCTCCCTTCTATCTTTCTGCTGCACTCACATATATTCTAAAGATGTTAATAAGTGTGCCACTGCCGGACTACTTTCTTTCTCGAATGCATTCACATTCACATATATATATATGTATTTTCTTCTTTTATTGCACTCGAATGTTCTTGGTAATCATTTCAGTCGTATTTGCTAGACGATTCTCTTTTAATTTCTTAGCACTCGCCTGTTTAGTGGCGCGTTCCCGCATATTTATCGATACGTGCTATTCACCGAATGGATCCGCAATGCGGCGGAGTCTGTGAACGGAGGGGTCGTTGGTGAGGTGACATGGGTGGGGCCCACTTTGGGAAAAGCGGGCTCCCCGCATCTATTAATACCCCTTTTTTCACCTACCGCCTTAACTTCTATGACCATCGTCTTCCTCTTCCTGTTCGCACTCACAACTTCGACTCACTTCTCTGGAATCATGCCAAGGAAGTCTAGCGAGTCTAACGATGGTCGATCAAGTTACAAGAAGAACTTTTGGGACCGCAACTTTCTAGATGGCTGAGTGACTCAGGTTAAGTTTGTGGAAATCCAGGTCGCTTACCCAGTGTCTGGATATGACATTCGCTGCCCGAAGTTGGGCGAGTGTGTAAACACTTTCTTTGTTGATGAACTCGCTTTTCCTCTTGCCCACTTCGAGATGGGGCTCCACCTACCTCTCTGGCCAAAGGAAAGGCAATTCTGTAAGTACTTTGGGGTCGTCCCAACCCAGGTGAATTCAAACGTGATCTCGATGTTGGTTGCATTCGCGCGCTTCTTGCGTGAGGAGCGAATCGAATTCGACCTCACAGTTTTTCGGAAGCTATTTGTCTTCCGGGCGAATGCAGATGGGGTGACCTTCTTGACAGGCTCGCGCGTACGAGTGCTAGAGACCGTCAACAAGGTTCACCAATGGACGAACAAATTCGTCTTTGTCAAGGGTGATCTCGGTAGCATCCCCTACTCGCTGATCCAAAAAAGCGAGAAGATCTACAAAGCTCCGTCAGTGAATGACGAGGCGGCCCTTGTGACGACCCTGAATTTTTCGGAAATTATTTAATCCTCTTGGTGACATCATAAAGACGTAAGGGCGTTATGTTAGTGTGGAGTTAGCGGTGCACCGTCGTTTGTGCATTTTCGCGTCCGTTCGGTCTAGTCGACCAAATTTTGAAGCGTACCAGAATTGGAAAGTCTTACATTAGAAAATTAAATTATTTAATTTTAGAAAGGCTCGTCGAAGTTTCGTTGCGATCCGAGCGATTTTAAAGCCCCGGTGATTTTTCTAAGATTTGTAAAATTATCTTTCGCTGTAAACTTCGGAAATTTATATCTCGAGAACGGCCTGTCGGTTTGATTTCGACTTCTCCGTTGGTTTCGTAGCGCCGCCTTTGATCTTCGTTGCGAATTTTGTTGGAATCGACGACCTTTGGTTCAGCCCTTCTTATTCTTCTTATTCTTATTATTATAATTAATATTCATCCATGTCAGAACATGGTCTTCCGCATCTCCTAGGTTTAAGAATAACAAATCCTATGGGTATTTGATCTCGTGTGTTTAAGTGTGCAGGAAATAAGTCCATATGACTCAAGGATTACATAAGAATGTTGCCTCCAAATTTGAAGCCAAAATTCCAACATGCCCACTAGCGCCGGCAGTAGCACCTAGCGCGGGCACTAGCTCTGATTAGGCAAGTGTGGGCGACAAGTATAGAAG
Source organism: Dactylorhiza incarnata (assembly GCA_033032865.1). Lineage (NCBI taxonomy): Eukaryota > Viridiplantae > Streptophyta > Magnoliopsida > Asparagales > Orchidaceae > Dactylorhiza > Dactylorhiza incarnata. Next base: position 16,079,311 of record JAWHQI010000028.1, read on the forward strand.
GCGATAGCGCCAGGCGGTATCGAATAGCGCGAGATTTTTAGAAAGGTTTCCTTGGAATGAAGATACGCACACGCATAATATTGCCTAAACAAGGATAGCGTCGGCGGTAGCGCTAGCGCAGGCGCTAGCTCCAAAGCTATATAAAGGACTCCTTGGCTCCTTATTTTTCATCGCCCCACACCCCTAAATTCCAGAGCTTCGTGCCACATCATATAGAGGGAGGTTTAGAGAGATACTCCCATAAATCCATGAAGGCTTAAGGAGATCCGTGGAGAAGATTTCAACATGCTTCAACATCGTGATGAAAGACCGCATCGACTACGATCATACTCTGTGGGCCTTCGTCTACTTCTTCAGAGATCCACATAGAGGGAGTTTTTCATATTGTTATTGTCTCTTTATTATTGTAATCACGTAGAAATTCGCCTCGTGTTGGCGACTAGGTCTGGCTAGGACTTAAGGAAGAAATTCGTCTCGTGTTGGCGACTAGGTCTAGGGTGTAGATTTAGGGGGTGCTCGAGGCCATATCCGAGGGAGGATTGGCTAGAGCGGCTTGAGGCCATATCCAGGGGAGGATAGGCTAAAGCCACCGGTTTGTGGGGATATGAGTCGGATAGAAAACAAAAAGACTTTTACTTTTTCGCCTTCGATTTCTAGCGTCATAGAAATCTAGTTTTGTAATCAACTTTATCAATAGTAAACATGTCTATTTTTGTGTAATGAAATTGGTTTGTTCTTCATTTCTCTAAATTGTTTATTTCTCTCTCTTTCATTATAAGATAATTTTGATCTTTATTCAAAATCACTATTTTAATCTCTTATTATTTCAAGTCATTCAAAATATAATAAAAGTTTTTAAAACCCTTATTCACCCCCTCTAAAGGCTCCTATAGATCCAACAAGTGGTATTATAGCGGTTTATTCCAAACAGACTAACAACCAGGAATAATGATGTCTCATGATCTCGCTTCTATTAGTGGGGGAAATTTTTATGAAGAAGAGAAATCTCTTGCACCACCTTTATTCGAAGGGAGAAATTATAAAGAGTGAAAATTTTTAATGGAAAAATTTATTGAAGACTTAGATATCGAAGCATGGAATATAGCAATAATAAGTTCAGCAAATGAAACAAATAATAAAGAACGTCACCTAAATGCAAATGCTTTGAATTGTATTTTCTGTGCTTTATCTCAAGAAATTTTCAAATTGATATATTGGCTTTCTAGTGCATACAAAGTATGAAAATTTCTTGAAGAAATGTATGATTCTCCATCCACAGGTACGGAACAAACACAAGAAGTGGAGAACGTACAAGCTTGCACAAGTGGTCAAGAAAGCTCCTCTCATGATGGATCAATGGAGTGCACATCAAGTGGAAAAGAAGAAATCTTATCTTTGGAAGAGGAATGCAAATAAATGAAGATAAGAAAGAAACTCTATGCTCAAATCTCACATCATCCAAAAGCACCGCAAGGAAATCAAATCATCTTATTGTTTGCAATTCTATTTCTACTTTACAATTGCTACAAATTACAAAGCGCAAAATTAAGAAATTGAAAAATGCGAATTGCAAATTGCGCTTAGAAAACAAAGGTTTAAAAGCAAAAATTAAAGTAGAATCAAATTCTGATAAAAAACACTAGATCTACCTACTATTCAATGTTCTCGAATCCTAACTTTCTCAAATGCCTAGATCAATGAATTTCATATGTTCTAGGCTAAAATAAAAACTAGAAATCTTCATAAAATTCAAAGTTCAAATAAAAAATCTTAAAAATGATGGAGATCTACCTTTGATCCAACCTTTTTGTAGATCCATCATCTAAATCACTAAAAATCTCCAATAGGTTTATAAATCCTCATCTCAAACATCAAAATTTTAAAACAAGAATCATAAAAATGACGGAGATTTATCATAGTTCCTCTCTTAAAAAAAAGTTCAAAACTTTTAGATCTATCATCTAAACCACTAGATAAGTTCAAAAATCTTCATCTCAAACATCAAAATCAAGTTTAAAACAAAAATCATAAGAAATGATGAAGATTTACCTTAGATCAATCTGTAGGATGCGCTATCTGATAGGGTTTTTTCGGGAGAGTTGGTGTTGCAATGGCCAAATCGACAAAGAGAAGGGGATTTTGTAAAAGCATCGATAGCGACAGCGCGGGCGGTATCGCACTGTACTGATTTTCTGTATTTTTCAATTTTGAAAAAACCCTAAAAATATGCTCTATTATATGTACTACTTTTTTTTGTATTTCTGCCTTTAATTCATTTTTGAAAAATTAAAATACAAAATTGCAAAACCCAAATTACAAAAAATATTTGTTTTCTCTTTCTTTCTTTGTTTATTTGCTTAATTTCTATTTCAATATGCAAAAATCAAATACAAAAATATAAAACATCAAAAATTATTTATTGAACTTAACTTTTCTATTTACATGTATCTTGTGAAAGGGAGATTTGGGATGTCATCCTATCGCATCTTTTAGTACCGGTGTGAACCCCTCACAGGGTAGACCTCGGGAAGTCCAAGATCAATTATAAGAGTTCAAATTTTAAACAAAATTATTTTTCAAAATATCAAAAAAACTGTTTGGACTTTATTGTGAATATCAAGCATGGTTTAATATATCATTTAGACCTTCTACAATGTTGAAATTCATGATTTCAAAACTACTTTGAACATTGTCTTTATCATGCTTTGATATATCTAATCACATGTGCATCAATTATTTTGAAAAAGTTGTGTAGAACCATGCTTAGCATGCCTCTAAGTATGAGTAAATGTTTTATGGTTGATAATGATTTTTATTCACTCACTTATTTTGGCATAGTCTATATGTGCTCTTAATCTAAGAATGCTTACTTATGTATTGTAATTGTTCAATGAATTAAAATTGCACAAGTATCTTACCTACACTACTTTTATTTGCACTCTTATCATTAAGAAAAGTGGTTGTGCTTTCAAAATTACATTAGTTTGTTAAACAAGTGTATTCGGAGAACTTTGTACAAAACAAAAAATCATGAAATAAATTGACAAAGATAACTCCACCAAGCACTACTTGAACCTCCTGATAAGTCTTAATGAGCATTGTGAGGTTGAGCACCTTGGAAAGAATAGTAAAGTGCCTTGTGCAAACCATAAGCTTTCTTTTTACACCACTTATTCTTAAGTACACCTGATCACAAAAAACAATCAATATTGAAAAAATAAAATGTGTGATCCCCCAAGCACTACTTTGCACCATGATAAGTCATCATGAGCATTATGTGTATAAAGAACCTTGGTAGTTGTACATTTTCTTTTGTTCATTGAAGTGTGTGGAAGTAAAATTATTTATGTTTTATTGTGCACTTTAAATATGTCTTGTATTTTTGATTAAATCATTTATTTACTCTCTTCAAAATACACTTATGTGCACATCATTATCTTCCATAACACTTCTTTTCATGGGTATTGGATCCTATTGCTAATTTTATACTCTCTTTATATATAAAATGCACTAGATAACCTAGCATGCTCTCTACAATGTTTGGTATGTCTTGAATTTGTGAATTGAAATAACATTGTAGTAGTTTCTTTTTGATATCCTTCTTTCATGCTTGGTTTTTTTTTTCTTTCATGCTTGGTTTATTGTCAAAATTAAAGATTTTAAATGAATAATGATTTACAAAAACACCTTGCTTTTTGGAACTTAAACTTATATTTTCTTCTTATGAATCATCATGATTACAAAAAGATGTTTCTTGTATTTCTATAAGTCTTCCGCATCATTACCATATATTTTTTACCTTGCGCATTCATGATTATTTAAAGTCTTCTTTCTGTGTGCATCATCAGTTGAATCTTAAAATTCCTTTCCTTCAACAAGTGATAGACTTGCTTGGTAAAATTTATATTGGTTATTTTAAACATGAATATTATTTTTATGCTAAAAGCTCTGATTTATTTCTATGAAAATTCTTATGCTAAAAACTCCTTATCATTTCATTTCCTCTAAAAAGCTCGATCATGCCTTATCTTTCTTTATCAAAAAAATCACTTTTTTATGTCTCTTGCTACCTTACCCACTTTTGCTAATAAAAAGGGGGAGAACTAACATGATAAATAATAAACGCTATCAAATTAGAAAACTAATATGGTTAAAGATTAATAAGATAACTTATATATAAAGAGGAGCATTCACATAGGGGGAGCATGTATTTAGGGGGAGCAATTCTAAAGACCTAAAATGACAATTATCCTAAGTCATCACTCTCTCACACACTCAAATAAGTTTCATCATGTTATATGTATTAATTCTCTGATTTATCATTAATGGATTTGTTATTATCAAAAAGGGAGTTTGTTGGAACACGGTCTTCCGTATCTCCTAGGCTTGAGAATAACAAATCCTATGTGTATTTGATCTTATGTGTAAGTGTGCAGGAAACAAGTCCATATGACTCAAGGATAAGATAAGAAGGTTGCCTCCAAATTTGAAGCCAGAATTCCAACATGTCCACTAGCGCCGACGGTAGCACCTAGCGCGGGAGCTAGCTCTGATCAGGCAAGTTCGGGCGGCAAGTATAAAAGGCGATAACACCAGCCGGTAGCGGATAGCGCTGGCGGTAGCGCGAGTTTATTTAGAAAGGTTTCCTTGGAATGAAGATACGCACACATAGAATATTGCCTAAACAAGGATAGTGTCGGCGGCAGCACTAGATCCAAAGTAAAGGACCCCTTGGCTCAATATTTTTCATCACCTCACACCCCTAAATTCCAAAGCTTCGTGCCAAATCATATAGAGGAAGGTTTAGAGAGATACTCCCACAAATCCATGAAGGCTTAAGGAGATCCGTAGAGAAGATTTCAACACGCTTCATCATCGCGACGAAAGACCGCATCGACTATGATCATACACTACGGGCCTTTGTCTACTTCTTCAGAGATCCACATAGAGGGAGTTTTTCATATTGTTATTATCTCTTTATTATTGTAATCACGTAGAAATTCGCCTCATGTTGGCGACTAGATCTGGGTAGGACTTAGGGCAGAAATTCGCCTCATGTTGGTGACTAGGTCGAGGGTGTAGATCTAGGGGGTGCTCGAGGCCGTATCCGAGGGAGGATTGGCTAGAGCGGCTTGAGGACGTATCCGGAGGAGGATTGGCTAAAGCCACCGATTCGTGGGGATACGAGTCGGGATAGAAAACAAAAAGACTTTTTACTTCTTCGCCTTCGATTTCTGGTTATAGAAATCTAGTTTTGTAATCAACTTTATCAATAGTAAGCATGTCTATTTTTGTGTAATGAAACTGGCTTGTTCTTCATTTCTCTAAATTGTTAATTTCTCTCTCTTTCATTATAAACCAATTTAGATCTTTATTCAAAATCACTATTTTAATCTCTTATTATTTCAAGTCATTCAAAATATAATAAAAGTTTTTAAAACCCTTATTCACCCCCCTCTAAGGGCGCCTACAGATCCAACAATCCACTATCTGTATATATATTATACTTCTTGAATCACCGAGCCAGAGACAGAGAGAGAGAGAGAGAGAGAGAGAGAGAGAGAGAGAGAGAAAGAGAGTTTCCGTGGAGCTTCCGACCGCCATCCACGGAGCTCTGGTGCACGAAATCTTTGCCGGAGCATAGATCTGGAAAGCTCTCGTCGTGCTCTTCGTGTGCGTGGTAAGTATTGTTAGTTTCGTGGAATTTAAGCGCTAGGGATAACCTTCGTTCTTGCCAAATCTTCGTATATCTTTCGTGCTTAGCTTGTGTTTGAGCCGATCCTTGGCGTGGAGGGCTTGTAAGGCTGAATTTTGGTGCCTTGAGGTTAAGGCAATTAACGGATTTCTTTCTCCCCCTTTATTTTCTTGTTTCCCTTGTCTTGTTTTCTTAGTCTTAGAAATATGTGCCTTCTTGTTTTAAGACTTTAGACTTAGCAGATTTTGTATCAACCTCAGGTAGATCAGAATTCGTCGAGTGAACTCGTATAACCCGCTGAGTGCAAGCCAATTCTTCGAGTGAACTCGTGTAACCTGCTAAGTGCAAGCCAATTCATCGAGTGAACTCGTGTAACCCGCTGAGTGCAAGCCAATTCGTCGAGTGAACTCGTGTAACCCGCTGAGTGCAAGCCAATTCGTCGAGTGAACTCGTGTAACCCGCTGAGTGCAAGCCAATTCGTCGAGTGAACTCATGTAACCCGCTGAGTGCAAGCCAATTCATCAAGTGAACACGTGCAACCCGTTGAGTGTAAGCCAATTCGTCGAGTGAACTCGTGCAACCCGCTGAGTGCAAGCCAATTCGTCGAGTGACTCGTGTAACCTGCTGAGTGCAAGTCAATTCGTCGAGTGAAGTAGATTCGTCGAGTCAACTCGTGTAATCTGATTAGTGTAAGTAGAATTCATCGAGTCATCTCGAGTGGTTAAGCCAACTCGTCGAGTGACCTCGTGTAACCCGCTGAGTGCAAGTCGATTCATCGAGTGATCTTGAGAGGTTAAGTGAATTCGTCGAGTGATCTCGAGAGACTAAGTTAGATTCGTTGAGTGATCTAAATTCGTCGAGTGAACTCGTGAGGTTAAGTCAAATTCGTCGAGTGATCACGTTGATTCGTCGAGTGGTCTCGTAGATTCGTTGAGTGGTCTCATCGATTCTTCGAGTGATCACGTGTGTGTGCTTCTCTTCTTGTCGATGAGTGCTTTTCGACTATTTCTTCTTTGTTTTCCTTGAGTTAGTTTCCTGGTTGAAGTATAAGAAAAACTTCTTCATTGATAAGCAAGTGGCTATATTCTTGTTCTTGTTTATCTTCCTTTAATGCAAGTAGCCTGATTTATTCTTTGTTTGCCTCGGGTTGATTTTCTGGTTAGGGTAAGAGCAACCCATTTATCTTTCTCTTTGTTCTTTGAAGTGTAATCTTTGTTCGGGTAATTATTCTCAGTGAGGAGTATTGCTTCTTCCTCTCTATTTTGAGTAATCTGGTTGGATGTGAAGGTTGTCCTTGTGGTTATGGGCTGCAGGTTGCAGTTACCTTTTCTATTTTGGTTTCCTTTTATAATTTTCCTGGTTGGCGTTGTGCTGCGAGTAGCAGCTTTTCTCCTCGATTAGTTTTTACTGAAATTGTTGGCTCAATTGTGGTGGATTTCTTCCTTCCCTCTTTGGTGAGGAGTTGTCCTTTGGTTGTTGTCTCTTCTTGATGCCTATGAGTTTGTGTCAGTTGTTGACGTCCTTAGCATGTTTCTTGTTGTTAACTACTTACTTGCTATTACACTATTACATCTTTCAGTTGATGAACTATTGCTCTCTGAGAAGTTTTATGATAGGATGCATAAGTTATTTTATGTATAAGAAAATTGGCATTCTTGCTTAGCATGATTTAAGTAAATGTCACCTACTTTGAAGATCGTAGAAAATCCTTCCTTACTTATACTACATTTAGGGATGCGCATATCATTATTGAAATGTTTGATCTTCATGCTCATGTAGGATAAAATAAACCTATTTTTCTGTTGCGTATATATAGTTTGCTACTCGTGGACTAGTTGATCCACAGGACCGAGGGACACAGTCTTTAGCTAAAAATGTAAATTCTATTTTTAACTCAATCATATTTATGTTTTTTGATAAATATCGACAAGGAGTTGTTTCCTGAGCGTCTGTACCCCTGCATGACGTGACATCATAACATATAGTTTCCCCTTACTCTGATATTGTATATTATTTCTTAGGAAAGTGCGGGTTATGACAATTGGTATCAGAGCAGGTTTTGCAAGAGGGTTGGTTGGTTTGGCAAGTAAGTCAGACGACAACATCCCTTAAGCAAAATTCTAATCGTGTCATTTCATTGCATACACACACTTATATGTCATCAGTTGGCCTTGATGGAAGCATGAACACTACACTCATAAGCATGATAAGAAGTATACAGGGCATATTATGTAGTATGGGATTCATAATATGCGGTTGTATATGGATCCTCATAGGAAGCCCCATGTGACTGTTATGTAGTATGTGATGCATAACAATCATCACATGAATGCCCATTAGATTTTATTTTTGTTATATGCAATATTATGTAGTATGAGATGCATAATATTGCATGTGTGCGCTGCTCATAACATGTATTAAGGCTTTTATTAGAATGCATAGCACAACATATGCATCATAACATAGCATTAGAACACGTGCCAAGTTAAAGATCTGCATGATGACAGTACGCTCATGATTTAAAAGGAAGATGTTAAGCATTCATGCATTCATATTATATGCACGAGAGACAACAATGACGGATCTCATCAGTTAAGCATAACATCATTCAAACAAATCCCAGAGTAAGGTAGTAGAAAGAGCAAGTTTGCGTTTCCCTTTATTTCTTTAGGGTCCGAGTCAAGTCTTGATAGACTGTTTGTTGGTATTCTTTAGTAACGGCTCCTAAGCATCAATCATTGGAATCTGCTCCAAAGTTTGAGGGCGAGTTTTCTGGTGCGCATAGTGAGGCATTAATTGAGGAGCTGTGTCAGAGCAATGAGGCTCTGTCGAGGCAGTTAGTTGCGATGCAAGAGCTGTTGCAGGTGCTGTTGACTACCACCTTAAGGCAGCAGCCTACTGTGCAGGATCCTGCGGTGGTTCAGGCTGTTCCTGTTCGCCCTGCTTCTTTAGTGCCCCCTGTTGTGTTGCCGCCTGAGATGAATTTCATCTCTCTTTTTTAGCCTTTAGTTCCCCCGACCTTTGATGGGAGAGCGGATTTCGTGGCGTTAGAGGATTGGCTTGTAGCGATCGAGGAATTGTTCTCTTGTACAGGGATTTCAGCAGACCAAAAGGTAATGGTCGCTGCTTTTTAGCTGAAGGGCCTTGCTAAGGGCTGGTGGATTATAGAGAAGGAGAGTCTTGTGGATGGGTGCTCGTGGGAGCAATTCAAGGAGATATTGCTGAGGAAGTTTCTGCCGTCAGTTGAGCGGGATAGGCTGCTGAGTGACTTTCTGCATCTGAGGCAAAGACAACTCACAGTTGGTGAGTATGAGGTTGAGTTCAGGAAGTTGAGCAGGTTTGCTCCAGAGTGGGTGGCCTCAGAGGAAGGCTGAGTTTAGCTTTTTCTGGGAGGTCTTCATAGTGACTTCCAGCGACTAGCTTGTGCTTACCGATCTGAGAGCTATTCGGAATTGGTGGAAGCTGCCCTGAAGATTGAAGCGATTGATATAGCCAAGAAGCACGGAAAGTAGTTGGGGAAGGAAAAGAGGAAATTTGAAGATAATGAAAGCCCTGCTCCCGAGAAAAAAAGCAAGGAGGTGTGTAGTTTTTGTGGTCATGTGGGACACCCTTTTGAGAAGTGTTTTAAGAGATTGGGTTCTCAGAAGAAGCTTCAGGTGCGTGGGATTCAGAGTGCCCCTAAGGGAGATATTGTTTGCACCCACTGCCAGAAGAAGGGGCACGATGTGACCCATTGCTTCAGAAAGGCTGGAGCTTGCTTCCAGTACGGTCATGCAGGGCATAAGAAGGCTGATTGCCTGCAGTCCCAGCTCGCGTTGCAGGCGATTCCCTTGCAGACTGTACTTCCACAGCTGCAACAGCTAGGCACGAAAGAGGAAGAGCTAGATGTGCTGACCAAGGAAGAATCTCAATTTTCTGCTCAGGTGATTTCAGGTTAGGTTTTGACCCAGATTTTCTTTTGGCGTGTGGGCGTGGATTTAGATTTTCATTATATTGATTATATGCGTGATTTTACAAGTGAGTTTAAGGTAGAGCATAATGAGCGTGCATTCTTTTAGATTCAAGTTCTACTCGATCTTATAGGGCCAGAGAGTTTCGTAGATGGTCATCGTTAGGTTGTCGATCGATTAACGGATCCCTTTAGTGCTAAGTCTCCCCTAGAGATTCTGTGATGTTGAGTCGAGGCATTTAGTGATGTCCTTTTCCTTTTAGGTGATTCCCTCACGTATGTTAATTGGGAGGCGTTGTCGAACTCCCTTGTTTTGGGCCGAGGTTGGTGAGAGACCGTTGTTAGGTCCGGAAGCATTGGAAGAAATGAGTGTTGTCGTGGCATAAATTCGCGAGAAGCTTCATGTAGCTCAAGAGCGTTATGAGAAGTATGCAAATTGGAGAAGGATTGATCCAGAGTTTGCAGTTCCGGTCTTGGTTTTGTGAAAGTTTTTCCGATGTCAGGTGTTAAGAGAAGTGGGAAGAACCATAAGTTGGATCCCAGGTATGTGAGACCTTTTCGGATTGTTGAGCGCATCAGAGTGTCAGTTTATAGGCTGGTTTTGCCTGCTGCTTTTCCTAGTGTTTGTGATCTGTTTCAAAAGTTCGTGCTAAGTAACCGTCATATTCTCAGCTCGGTTCCCCAGTCGCAACCCAATCTTTCTTATGTCAAAGAGCCTGTTCGTACTTTGGAGACGCATGACAGAGTGTTGCGGAAGAGGATAATTCCTATGGTTAAGGTTCTTTGGCAAAAATCAGGATGTCAGGAGTGCGACCTGGGAGCTAGAATCTGCGATGAAGGAATCTCATCCTCATCTTTTCTCTTAGTTTCTTTGGTAAGTTTTTCTATACGATACGATCTTAGTTTTGTTCGACAGTCTCTTAAGTTCGCTTTGCGTTTCATGTTTCGGGACGAAACTTCCTTTTAGGTGGGGTGACTGTAATGCCCCTAAATTTTTCAGGAATTATTTAATCCTCTTGGTGACGTCATAATGATGTAAGGGCGTTACATTAGTGCGGAGTTAGCAGTGCGTCGTCGTTTGCGCGTTTTCACGTCCGTTCGGTCTAGTCGACCAAATTTTGAAGCGTACCGTAATTGGAAAGTTTTATGTAAGAAAATTAAATTATTTAATTTTAGAAAGGCTCGTCGAAGTTTCGTTGCGATCCGAGCGATTTTAAAGCCCTAGTGATTTTTCTAAGATTTGTAAAATTATCTTTCGCCGAAAACTTCAGAAATTTATGATTTCGTTTTCTCTGTTGGTTTCGTAGTGCCGACTTTCATCTTTGGTGCGAATTTCATTGGAATCGGCGACCTTATTAATATTCATCCACTATTCATATATATATATATATATTATACTTCTTCTGTTTCTTCTTCATCTTCTTCTTTCTTGAATCGCCGAGCCAGAGACGTCGAAAGAGAGAAAGAGAGTTTCTGTGGAGCTTCCGACCGCCACCCCCGGAGCTCTGGTGCACGAAATATTCTCCGGAGCATATATCTGGAAAGCTCTCGCTGTGCTCTTCGAGTGCATGGTAACTATTGTCCATTCCGTGGAATTTTAGCGCTAGGGTTAGCGGCCCTAACGTTCGTTCTTGCCAAATCTTCGTAGATCCTTCGTGCTTAGCTCGTGTTTGAGCTGATCCTTGGCGTGGAGGGCTTGTAAGGTCGAATTTTGGTGGCTTGAGGTTAAGGAAAGTAGTGGTTTGCTTTCTCCCCCCTTTATTTCCTTGTTTACCTTATCTTGTTTTCTTATGCTTAGAAATATGTGCCTTCTTGTTTTAAGAATTTAGACTTAGCAGATTTTGTGTCTTCCTCCGGTAGATCAGAATTTGTCAAGTGAACTTGTGTAACCCGCTGAGTGCAATTTAATTCGTCGAGTGAACTCGTGTAACCCGCTGAGTGTAAGCAATTTCGTTGAGTGAACTCGTGTAACCCGCTCAGTGCAAGCCAATTCATCGAGTGAACTCGTGTAACCCGTTGAGTGCAAGTCAATTCGTCAAGTGAACTCGTGTAACCCGCCTAGTGCAAGCCAATTTGTCGAGTGAACTTGTGTAACCCGCTGAGTGCAAGCCAATTCATCGAGTGAACTCGTGTAACCCGCTGAGTGCAAGCCAATTCGTCGAGTAAACTCGTGTAACCCGCTGAGTGCAAGCCAATTCGTCGAGTGAAGTAGATTCGTCGAGCAAACTCGTGTAATCTGCTGAGTGTAAGTAGAATTTGTCGAGTCATCTCGAGTGGTTAAGCCAATTCATCAAGTGATCTCGTGTAACCCGCTGAGTGCAAGTCGATTCATCGAGTAATCTAAATTCGTCGAGTGAATTTGTGAGGTTAAGTCAAATTCGTCGAGTGATCATGTCGATTCATCGAGTGGTCTCGCATATTCGTTGAGTGGTCTCGTCGATTCGTCGAGTGATCTCGTATGTGTGATTCTCTTCTTGCCGAGGAGTGCTTTTCGACTATTTCTTCTTTGTTCGCCTTGAGTTAGTTTCCTGGTTGAAGTATAAGCAAAACCTTCTTCATTGATAAGCAAGTGGCTATATTCCTGTTCTTGTTTATCTTCATTTAATGCAAGTAGCCTGATTTATTCTTTGTTTGCCTCGGGTTGATTTTCTGGTTAGGGTAAGAGCAACCCATTGGTCTTTCTCTTTGTTCTTTGAAGTGGGATCTTTGTTCAGGTAATTATTCTCAGTGAGGAGTATTGCTTCTTCCTCTCTGTTTTTAGTAATCTGGTTGGATGTAAAGGTTGCTCTTGTGGTTATGGACTGCAAGTTGCAGTTTCCTTTTCTATTTTGGGTTCCTTTTATAATTTTCCTGGTTGGCATTGTGCTGCGAGTAACAACTTTTCTCCTCGATTAGTTTTTACTAAAATTGTTGGTTCAAGTATACTTTAGGCTGAACTCTAGTTGTGCTAGGTTGTATAGAGTAATCTGTATATCCTTTGGTCCTTTAACATAATGTATTTTCTCTTCACTCATAAAAGTCCAGCTGCTGGAGTAGTCAAGCAGAAGTTGCCTTTCCTTGTTAGTATTGTTGGGTTCTCCTTGTTAAATCTTTCCTACTATTGCTGTTAGGTTCAAGTGTGTTAGTTGCAAGCGCTAAAATCCTGTTGTTGGAAAGGTTATGTAGTTTCGTGTCATTCGCCGAGTGTTAGAAGTTAGCCGAGTGGCTTAGAAAAATTCGTCGATAGACAAGGAATTTATCGTGTCTTCCCATCGATATCGTTGTGTGTGCTGGGTTTCGTTAAATATTCCAAGTTAGATTTTGATGAGTATTCTTGAATATTTTAATCTATGTTGTCAAATGCTCTGAGTACCCTTGTTGAGATTTTGAGGTTGTCAGTATCAGGGTTCCTTTTTTCTGCAGCTTTGTTCCTTCATGGATGTTGCGGTGAAACTTTGCCAATGCTAAAGCTGGTATGATATGATAAGTTGTTGTCTTTTGGACTGTTGCTGGGCTGGAACAAGGGTCCACCACCACAGTGGTTTTTTGTTGGGTTTGTTTTGGACTGATGGGTGGGTCCTCTACCATAGTTCTCTTTAATAGTGTGTGATTTGGATTGATATGTCCACCACCATGACACCTCTTTATAGCTTTAGACTAATAAGTCCCTTTAGTGGGTGGATTAGTGAATAGAGGTCCGCCACTGCACTTTTTTTTCAACTTATCATACAACAAATTTTTATGGCTATTTATTGCACTTGGTGCTGGTTTTCTTTTACTGAGTTGATTCTACTTAATCTATTTACTTCATTGTCCATTCTTAATACTATCTAGTTGCTCATATTTTTATGCTATCTTAAATCCTTCATGATTATTTTTGCCGCTTTCTTGCACCCTTTTGGGCTGAGACATTCCTTTCTTTGAATGCCTTAGGTTCATGTTAGTTGCTTTTGCAGGTGGATGAGCTGAGTCATCCAGGCTTTGTGGTGGATTTTTTCCTTCCCTCTTTGGTGAGTTGTCCTTTGGTTGTTGTCTCTTCTTAATGCCTATGGGTTCATGTCAGTTGTTGACGCCCTTAGCGTGTTTCTTTTTGTTAAGTGCTTACTTGCTATTACGCTATTACATCTTTCAGTTGATGAACTATTGCTCTCTGTGAAGTTTTATGATAGGATGCATAAATTATTTTATGTATAAGAAAATTGGCATTCTTGCTTAGCATGATTTAAGTAAATGTCACATACTTTGAAGATTGTAGAAAATCCTTCCTTACATATACTACATTTAGAGATGCGCATATTATTGTTGAAATGTTTGATCTTCATGTTCATGTAGGATAAAATGAACCTATTTTTCCGCTGCATATATATAATCTGCTACTCGTGGACTAGTTGATCCACTAGACTGAGGGACACGACCTTAAGCTAAAAATATAAATTCTATTTTTTAACTCAATCATATTTATGTCTTTTGATAAATATCGATAAGGAGTTGTTGACTGAGCGTCTGTAGTTGTCTCATGCATGACGTGTCATCATAACTCATAGTTTCCCCATACTCTGCCATTGTTTATTATTTATTGGGAAAGTGCAGGTTGTGACTGTAACATCCCCCAAACTACTAGACCCATAAGAAATTTTTATCATGACAGAGTCATGACAAAAATAGGATAAGAGACCAAGGGTACCTTGGTGATAAGTTGATTGAGAGGAGAACACCATGGTGTGCACTTAACCACCATGGGTCACACCAATTTATGGAAGATCCAAGGATAAACCAAGAAGGGGTGAAGCACCCTAAACATCACATATAACCTTGGGGAGAACCCCTAGGCTAAATTAAGGCATGTTAGGTGACATATATGGTTCCTTAAACCAAAAGGGGTGCCCCTTGATCATTATAAGAGCTTTTGACCTTATTAGGTCAAGTTACACCTAAAGGTCCAACTTGACATATTTCACCCTAGTATGGGTCAATTAGCATGAGTATGGTGAAATTGACCACACCATACCCTGCCTAAACACTAGGGTAGACTAATGAGACAAAATGGATCCAATGTGATTAGTCATTTTTGGGAAAATAGGTCAATTACCCCAAAAGCCCCAAATTGACCTAAATGCACGAATCCCCCAATTGACCTTCAATTGGCCCAAATGTGATCAAATTGGTCACACCAAACCATATATTACCATTAGGAGATACTAGTGGTGCAACATTGACCCATTGGGGTGGTCCAATTTTAGGAAAATTGGGCAAAATTACCAAATTGCCCCAAATTACAATTTATGCCCTTTATGGTTCAATTGGCCCTCAATTGGCCAAATTGTCCTAGCAAAACCCTTCCTAAACCCTAAGGGCAGTATATGAGACCTAAATGAACCAAGTGCACACTCAATTTTGGAGGATTAGGGTAAAATCACCAAAATGCCCAAATTACCCCTATAAGCAATTATGTGCAATTAAGCCTCATATGACCCCATCATGACTTAATTCCTCTTGGAATAGGTCCATAGGGTCTAAGGAAACAATGTGGGTCTATCACATTGGATGGGGTGAGCTTGGGCTAAGCCCAAACCCAAAATCCCCAATTTGGCCTATTTGGGTCAAGTGAGCCCAAACTCAAATTAATTGGACTTAGCCCAATCCCATGACCCAAATAGCCAACCCTCATGATATTTAGACCCTAAGCCCTCTGAAATTTCGAATTTAGAGGAGTTAATTACATAAATTTTGAATTAAAAGGGGGAAGAAGACAGGGGAGACATGGAGGAGGAGAATAAGGAATGGGTGCCAAATGGCACCCCACTTCCATTCCCCAAGCTCTCCCCTAAGCTGGGGGATTAAATTACTTCAGTTTGTGGTAGAGATAAGGGCTGTTGATTGGCCAAATTTGGCGGCCAATGAGCTGGTCGAGATCCCCTTAATGGCTTGAGGCCATATACTCCCCTCCCCCTCATTTCTCCATTCCACCAGCTTCAGCACTCCCCAAGCAGTCGAGCCCCCTTCCAGTAGGAGATTTCAAGCTCAACAGCACATGAAAACCATGGCTCCAAGAAGACTAAGATCGACAATGGAAAATCCGGCAACCACCACCCATGCGGC
The DNA here is from genome assembly GCA_033032865.1 of Dactylorhiza incarnata. Classification (NCBI taxonomy): domain Eukaryota; kingdom Viridiplantae; phylum Streptophyta; class Magnoliopsida; order Asparagales; family Orchidaceae; genus Dactylorhiza; species Dactylorhiza incarnata. Next base: position 16,095,033 of record JAWHQI010000028.1, read on the forward strand.
TCGAGCTTAGGCAATTAAGCTCCTTCCCCCTCCACCTGTGCTAGCTATCTATCTCTTCTATTCTTAAAAATAGCTGAGAAATGGTGCATTCACCATTTTTGATTTCCTTGTTCTCGGTCGTGAAAACTCAACATGCCGGAGCCCACCAACAGCCACCCAAGGCCAATCGGACACCGCCAGTCGATGGCTAAATATCGGCTGGTGGTGGTGGCTTGGGCGTTTTGCCAGAAAAGGCCGGAGGCCACCAAAATCAACGGCCAAAGTCGGCCCAGGAGGAGTCCATCTGGGCCCTTGGCTGGCTGGGTACGATGATCCCCTACCGTTAGATATAGGAAAAATTTTTAATAGCATACCATTAAATGATATATTTAAGGAAGTAAAATTCCTATCACATATATTTCAGTACATTGTAGAATTTATTTAGGTCCCTTAGAGGCTCTACAAAAATTACACCCTGAATGGAAATTGTAGGTTATGGTCTTAAAAAAATTTAGAAATTTATTTGAGGTGATTTGGAGCATTGTAGCTCTCTGAGCACCCATTTTGGTGAGACATGTACATATGACCCCCTAGATCTTTAAAAATTAATTTAGAGAGAATAACAACTCTAAATGACTTGAAATTTGGTACATGCATGAATCATGCCCTAAAGTACCCTCTGCCAAAAATTGGGAATTTTTGGAAATAATTTTTATAAGATTTTGTTCAACATTTTATTTTCCTTGTATAACCTAGATCTAGGGTTATAATGGTCCAAATCCACCCAAATTTGCTATGGATGGTAGGTCAGACCAAATATAGTCTATGGTAGAAATTTTAGCCCATTTGGACAATTGCATGTTGGGCTAATCTATTTGCATGTCTTGACTTGGTTAAGGTGTGGTGTGCATATAGCCCAAATGGGTGTTATGTAACCCTAGCTCTCTTGACTTGGTTTTAGTCTATGAAATTGTGGTCATACATTTATGATGATATAATACATCACCTAACTAAAAATTGGAGTTTTTGGTGCACACTTTTCTAAGTTTTTTGTAGAAATTAAATAAATCTTGTATGATGCACATTATAAGTTATTTTGACTCAAACCACCCTAAATCTCCCTTGGGAGGTTGTTTATGAGTATAGTAGTCACTGGTGAAGTTTTTGGCTCAGTTGGGTTCTTGCATATGAATGGATCCATGGTTCAATGAGTCATAGGAAACCTTCATTTTTGGTCAAACTAAATGTTGATTCCTGCCCTAGTGAAATAGATATTTTGTACACTAATTTTGAGTCCCTTAGATTCCTTAAAATGAAAAGTAGGCAGAGACAACTTTTGTAGGCCTTTGTGTCTACAATATATAGAAAGTGAGATCACACCATTTGGAGACCTACAACTCTCTGTAGGGCAGATTTAGTAAGGCTGGTCCTAGTGAAGGGCAGACCTTAATATATGAATAACTTTTATATAGTAATTGACGAGGCTGAAAATTTAACCATTTGTGAATATACCCAAGATCTACTACGAGACCAAAAATTAGAATTTTGGGGGCTCATTTTTCTAAGGTTTTAGTAGAAATTTAATAAACAACATATGGTGTATAATATGGGTGATTTGGGCTCAAATCACTCCAAATCTCCTTTGGGAGGTTGGTCATGTATATAATGGACTCTGGTTAAAATTTCAGATCCTTTGGACCTCTGCATGTTAGGTTTTTCCACATGCAAGTGTAAGGAAAATTTGGGATGCGCATAGCACTACCATGCAACATTAGAATTACATAAGTAATTAGAGGGTCAAAGCTTGCTGAAATGTTGTGAAAACTTGTACATAGACTTTTTATATCAGTAGGAAGTTCTGAGAATTTTAGTAGAATTAATTATTGAGTACATGACATGCTTTCTTCACAAAGTACAATTTGAGTTTATAACATGAGAAATTCATAACATGAAATATACTTGCTGGATTGTTATAGAACTTTGTACATAGACTTTTCATACCAGTAGGAAGCTCTGAGAATTTTGTTAGAATTAATCATTGAGTATATGACATGCTTCCTTCACAAAGTACAATTTGAGTTTATAAATTGAGAAATTCATAACCGGAAAAATACCTGCTGGATTGTTATAAAATTTTATATATAGACTTTTCATATCAGTAGGAAGCTCTGTGAATTTTGTTAGAATTTATCATCGAGTATATGACATGCTTTCTTCACAAAGCACAATTTAAGTTTATAAATTGAGAAATTCATAACCTGAAATATACTTGCTGGATTGTTATAGAATTTTATATGTAGACTTGTCATACCAGTATGAAGCTCTGGGAATTTTGTTAGAATTAATCATTGAGTACATGACATGCTTTCTTCACAAAGTACAATTTGAGTTTATAACTTGAGAAATTCATAACATGAAATATACTTGCTGGATTATTATAGATATTTGTACATAGACTTAACATACCAGTGGAAAGCTCTGGGAATTTTGTTAGAATTATTCATTGAGTATATGACATGCTTCATTCACAAAGTACAATTTGAGTTTATAACTTGAGAAATTCATAACATGAAATATACTTATTGGATTGTTATAGAAATTTATATGTAGACTTTACATACCAGTAGGAAGCTCTGAGAAATTGTTAGAATTAATCATTGAGTATATGACATGCTTCCTTCACAAAGTACAATTTAAGTTTATAACTTAAGAAATTCATAACCTGAAATATGCTTGCTGGATTGTTATAGAATTTTATATTTAGACTTTTCATACCGGTAGAAAGCTCTGGGAATTTTGTTAGAATTAATCACTGAATACATGACATGCTTCCTTCACAAAGTACAATTTGAGTTTATAACTTGAGAAATTCATAACATGAAATATACTTGCTGAATTGTTATAGAACTTTGTACATAGACTTTCCATACCAGTAGAAAGCTCTGGGAATTTGTTAGAATTATTCATTGAGTATATGACATATTTCCTTCACAAAGTACAATTTGAGTTTATAACTTGAGAAATTCATAACCTGAAATATACTATCTGGATTGTTATAGAATTTTATATTTAGACTTTTCATACCAGTAGGAAGCTCTGAGAATTTGTTAGAATTAATCATTGAGTACATGACATGATTTCTTCACAAAGTATAATTTGAGTTTATAACTTGAGAAATTCATAACATGAAATATACTTGCTGGATTGTTATAAAACTTTGGACATAGACTTTCCATACCAGTAGAAAGCTCTGGAAATTTTGTTAGAATTATTCATTGAGTATATGACATGCTTCCTTCACAAAGTGCAATTTTATTTTATAACTTAAGAAATTCATAACCTGAAATATACTTGCTGGATTGTTATAGAATTTTATATGCAGACTTTGCATACCAGTAGGAAGCTCTGGGAATTTGTTAGAATTAATCATTGAGTATATGACATGTTTCTTTCACAAAATACAATTTGAATTTATAACTTGAGAAATTCATAACATGAAATATACTTTCTGGATTGTTATAGAATTGTATATATAGACTTTTCATATCAGTAGAAAGCTTTGAGAATTTTGTTAGAATTAATCATTGAGTACATGACATGCGTCCTTCACAAAGTATAATTTGAGTTTATAACTTGAGAAATTCATAACCTGAAATATACTTGTTGGATTGTTATAGAATTTTATATGTAGACTTTTCATACCAGTAGGAAGCTCTGTAAATTTTGTTAGAATTAATCATTGAGTATATGACATGCTTCCTTCACAAAGTACAATTTGAGTTTATAACTTGAGAAATTCATAACCTGAAATATACTTGCTGGATTATTATAGAATTTTGTATATAGACTTTTCATACTAGTAGAAAGCTCTGGGAATTTTGTTAGAATTAATCATTGAGTAAATAACTTACTTCTTTCACAAAGTAGAATTTGAACCTATAGCTTGAAAAATTAATTCCCTGAATTTTTGATGTTGAAATATTATTAAATTTTTTGAAAGGTCTTTTTATATCAGTATGAAGCCTTGGAAATTTTATTAGAATATTTACTGAGTGAACTTCATACTTCCTTCACAAAGTAGTAACCGAGTCATGACTTGAGAAATTAATTAATGAATTATAATTGCTGGAATATTATAGAAATTTTGTACATAGAACTTTGACATCAATACAAATCTCTGGAATTAAAATGACCCCATACTTAGTTAGTATTCATATAGAACAACTTGTAGGACATGTGGTTTTACTTTAAGGCATGCCGGTCTGCGAATAGTAAAAACTAAATTATGTGATTTAGACCACTCCAGATCATCATTCATGAATTTATTAACTCCTAGGTCATTATGAAGTCATAGATTGTGTAAAGGATTAACCATTAGTGACCTTTATTAGAAGAAAGGGGTTGGGGTGCATTTAGTAAAACATCAATTCAGGGTTTACAACGATATGATGAGAGGTTTGAACTGTTAGCATGTATAAGTGTGCTTGATGTATGAATTGGGACCTTAAGTAGGTATTGAGTGACGATACGCAAAATGAGCGGTCACTAAGAAAGGTAGGGCTCAATGTTCAATTGAACATCGACGCTCGTTGTCCGGTCTAATGCATCCCACCATAGGACTTTAGAGTAACTAGAGAGGTAATGGGTTTGTAAAGTGGGTAGCTACCAAAAAGACTAAATATATTGAGAACGGGAAGTTTGGGATGTCATCCCATCGTACCTACTAGTACCATTGCGAGCCCTTCACCGGGTAGACCTCGGGAAGTCCAAGGTTAACCCTAAGCTTTTAAGTTCAATTAAATGATATGCAAGAGTAAAAAGTAAGGGAAACTTGATCCACCAACAAGACTAAATACCTTGAGAAAGGGAGGTTTGGGATGTCATCCCATCGTACCTCATAGTACCATCGCGAGCTCTTCATCGGGTAGAACTCGGGAAGTCGAAGGTTAACCCTAAGCTTTTAAGTTCAATTAAATGATATGCAAGCGTAGTATGTAGGGGAAACTTGATCCACCAACATGACTCAATACCTTGAGAAAGGGAGGATTGGGATTTTATCCCATCATACCTCCTAGTACCGTTGCGAGCCCTTCACCAGGTAGACCTTGGGAAGTCCAAGGTTAACCCTAAGCTTGTAAGTTCAATTAAATGATATGCAAGAGTAGTAAGTAAGGGAAACTTGATCCACCAACAAGACTAAATACCTTGAGAAAGGGAGGTTTGGGATGCCATCCCATCGTACCTCCTAGTACTATTGCGAGCCCTTCATCGGGTAGACCTCGAGAAGTCCAAGGTTAACCCTAAGCTTCTAAGCTCAATTAAACGATAGACAATAGTAGTAAATAGAGAAGAAATTGATAAGTAAACATCGCCCCAAATTTGGGACGGGACGGTATAAGGACGGGTTAAGTCATGCGAGCTGGGAGCTCGGGAATTGATGATGTTAGGATGGATAGTCCTGCGAGCGGAAGGCTCGATGATATATAAGAAGGACTGGTTAGTCCTGCGAGCGGTAGGTTCAATGTTTCACATAGAGGCATTGTTGTACCACTAGTACGCAGATACCCTGTGTGTTCTTAGGGGCATACGTAAGGTCTAGGCTTGGAGGTGTCATACTAGCCTAGGAGTGGAGGGCCCAATCCACTGCCCCTGTTTGCCTCAACTGGGTGTACCTGAGCGGAGACTCAAAAAGCGGGATATAGGTGGTGCTTACCAGATAGTACGTGGATACCCTGTGTGTTCTTTGGGGCGTACGTAAGGTCTAGGCTGGGAGATGTGCGACATAAGACAAAAATTGGACAAGCCATATCCACTGCCCTGTTTGCCTCAATCGGGTACCTGAGTTGACACACTCGAACAGAGGGAACTATAAAAAGGTCTGTCCGTACAGAGTTGGGTTGGTGAGTTGCATCATTGCATTGCACATCATAGCATATCATTCTTGCATAAAATAAAGACCTCATCGTATAAATTAGTATGTGCTCTTTTATACGATGAGTTTACCTTAGTGTCAGATCACTTATCTTATGTGCTTTGTGTGTACGCATATAAGTTGAGGTTACTTTTATAGTTTCTCTTTTATGATGTTATTGCCTTTATATACTCTAGATGTGTTACTTTTATAGCTGCTTTTACATATTGTTGTTCTTTTATATATTCTAGACATGTTACCATACTTAACGATTCTTCTTACCGTATTTGGAACAGTATGAACTGCTTAGTATACTTAATTCACACTGTTGTACCTCTTTATTACCCTTGAACATATTTAGAGAAAAGATCCTTGATGTATACTTTCATACTCGATAGTTAGGCTCCTGTCACCTGCTTGTTTTCTATTACCCCATGTTGTCCTTCGCTTCCTCCTCCTGCACGGTGCCTAGGAGTCGCGGGTGGAAGCGGTGAGGAACATGCTGAGTCTTATAGACTGGCGGTCGGTGGACCACATTATTACAAGAGCACCAAGAAGAGCAGACCCTCAACAGGAGGGAAGTACAGGACATGGTGGCTAGGCATGGGCTTGGTTTCTCAGCAGCGGTAGGAAGAGCACCGGTGAGCGATCCTTCTCCGACACCTACTCTTCACATCTACCCTGGGCATATCAAGGAGTTATACATTCACGAGGGTGTTAGTCCATGTCAGTGTCTTCAGTGTTTCATCTTTGCCAAGCGAGAGGCTAAGAAAGTGTGATGTACTCGGGCATAAGCCCTTTACTTTTCCGCACTCTGATTATTATTCTTCATAACTTAGTTTATTTCATGATGGATGACTTTTATATTTAATTATCTGGTGATTTGTTGTGGACATGTGAATTGTTATATATATATATATATAAATTCTGTGATTATGGTTGGCCTGGATATGATGAATAGCCGGCTGGATCGACGTATTGTGGCGGCGAATATTTGGAGTAATGGTGCCACCGCAAGACGACGGTTCTGCGCGGTATGACCCAGGAATGAATGCAAAAAAAGAGGGTCTTATAAACTGGTATCAGTTCAGCCAACTTCGATCTAAAGTAAGGAGTCCACAACCCTTGGCAACCCCGCTCGAGCTTTGTTTGAGGACAAACTAGCAGCGGAAGAAATGGTGTGCCCATAGGAAAAATCACGTTAATTGTCCATCAAAATGAGATGTTTAGGCCAACCCTTCTAATCAAACACCTTTTCTTATATAGCCTCCGGTGAACGTCCCCACCCGGGAGACGATTCCCCCCGTCCAAAATATAGTTCCTCCCATACAAAACAAAGTTCCTCCCGTACAGGATGCAGTCCCTCCACCACCGGCTCCCACCCAATTCCAACAAACAGAGCAAGGATAGACACTGGATGCTATCCTACAGGCCTTCTCCCAACAGCAATCCCCGGACCAAGCCCCCAACCCAGGGGCAAATTGGTTGAGTGTCTTTCGAGGCCTCTCCCCACCATCTTATGCAGGGATCGAGTCGGTAGTACAGACAGAGGAATGGTTGGATGCAATCCAGGAGATGCTGGCCAGGATTCGTTGTCCGGTTGTTGTGGCAGTGTCTTTGGCTGTTTCTGCTTTGAAATGCTATGCCAAGCGGTGGTGGAAGTCGGCCCTATACACCACCTTTGCTGGCCTAGAGTATACCGACATTACGCGGGAAGAGTTCAGGGAGGCACAGCTGGAGCACTTTGTGCCGCAAACAGCTAGAGATGACTTGGAGGAATGGTTCCTGCACTTGAAGCAGGGAAACCTATCAGTTCTGGAATATCAACGGGAGTTCTCGCACCTAGCCCGCTTTGCCACAACTAATTAGTTGGATGACTCTGGGTACGCCAAGAGATTTTTCAAGGGCCTCCGAGACGACCTCGGGCAAGCCCTGCAGTATGTGGCAGATTTCGATTTAGCCCGGATCATCGAAGCAACGAGGAGGCTGGAAGCAGATCAGCTGATGGTGAAAAGCAGAGGAAAAAGGCCAGCGGAAGACGCATGGTCGGGTAGTAGGAGACATCAGAGAGGCAGATTCGTGCAGCACATGAGGGGTGGGGGAGGACCCCGTCCTGACTTCAGACTGGAGCAGAGGCCTCTGAAACTATTGGCTCCTTAGCTGCTACAGATTAGAGAGCCACCTAGGCAAGGTGGAGGAGCACCCCTTCCACAAGTGTGCTACCAATGTCACCAACCAGGCCATATCCGCATCAACTGTCCCCAAATGGTTCCACCTCCACCTCCAGCAGCCCCTCCAGCACAGCAGGACCGAGGCCAAGGACTAGGTCGGGGCCGAGGACCTCACGGTAGAGGCCGACAGCCAGAACAAATGCATGCATTGGACCTTGCATAACCCCGAAACCCGGAAGAAGTGATCATAGGTACTTTAATGTTTTCCCCTCATGTTTGCTTAGTACTCTGCAAAAACTTAGTTTACTTTAATTATGAACCAAACAACAAAATTACCCCGGTATAGTACTAGTTTACGGCAAGCCCGCATATACCATGTTCGATCGGGTGGCTTGCATTCGTTCATCTCAGAGGAATTTGTAGACGACCTGGATCAGGTCTAGCACTTCCAAGGCATCCAAAGGAAGGTGCGACTTCCAGACGGATCATAAATAGAAACGTACGCTAAGTGCAACATGAACGTAGAGATTGGAGGGAAGCAGTTCGAAGCACCAGCGACACTCTTGAAGATAAAAGATTACGATCTGATCTTGGGCATGAACTAGCTATATTGGACGCCAAGATCGACTGCCCGACGAAGAAAATTGTCCTAAGGCACGAGGACTCCGAAATAACAATCGAAGGTATTAGACCCACCTCTCGACACTTAATTTCATCTACTCATGCCGTCAGGGCCCATTTATAGGGAGACGAAGTCTACATGGTTTGCTTCGAGATGAAGGAGGTATAGACTTCCCTAACCGATATCCCTAGTTTAAAACTTTCCTAACTCATTTATAGAAAAACTACCCGGGTTACCGCCGCACAAGGAAATTTTTTTCCAGATTCAATTAGTCCCAGGAGCTAGGCCCGTATCTAGGGCACCCTACCGGATGGCCCCAAAGGAGCTGGCGGAGATCTGCACCCAAATGGAGGAGTTAGTAGACTCAGGGTTCATCATGCCGAGTTCGTCACCATGGGGAGCTCCTGTGCTGTTTGTAAAGAAGAAGGACGGGACTCTTCGGTTGTGCATCGACTACTGGGATCTCAATAGACTAACGGCGCGGAACACTTATCCTCTACCCTGGAACGACGAGTTATTTGACTAGTTGGAAGGAGCGCACTGGTTTTCAAAACTAGACCTAAGATCAGGATATTACCAACTACAGATTCAAGAAGAAGACATTTTGAAGACGGCCTTCAGCAGTTGTTATGGTCTCTACGAGTTCACGGTAATGCCCTTTGGACTCACGAATGCCCCCTTCGCATTCATGAGCCTAATGAACCGTGTGTTTGAAACCTACATGGATGTCTTTGTCATAGTATTCATTGATGATATACTTATCTACTCGAGGACGGAGGAAGAGCATACACATCACCTGAAGCTCATTTTGGAAAGAATTAGAGAGCATAAGTTATATGCTAAATTTAGCAAGTGCCAATTCTGGCTTAAGGAGGTACCCTTCCTAGGGCATATTGTCAGTGGGGTCGGATTGGCAGTGGATCTGACGAAGATTCAGGCAGTGCGAGACTGGCCTCAATTAAAAATAGCGTCAGACGTGCGGAGTTTCCTAGGACTTGCCGGATACTACCGGAAGCTCGTGGAAGGATTCTCCTAGATTTCCCTTCCTCTCATGTCACTGACTAAGAAAGATGCACCATTCATATGGACTCCGCGATGTGAAGCAGCTTTCTAAGAGCTAAAAAAGTAGACTCATCTCCGCCCCAATTCTTGCACTTCCAACTGGGAAGGAAGGATTTCAAGTGTATACCGATGCATCATACCAGGGAATGGGAGCAGTCTTAATACAGGATGAACATGTAATCGCTTACGCTTCATGACAGCTGAAGAAGCATGAGCAGAACTATCTGGTGCATGACTTAGAGATGGGAGCTGTGATTTTTGCGTTAAAAATTTGGAGACACTATCTGTATGGGGTTCACTATGACATCTTTTCGGATCACAAGAACCTGAAATATGTAGACACCCAGAAGGACCTAAACATCCGACAGAGGAGATGGGTAGATTTTCTATGAGATTATCAGTATACGATGCATTATCATCCCGGAAAAGCAAATACGGTGGCAGATGCACTCAGTAGGAGGGCTAGTACATCAGACAAGGAACCTTAGCTGATGGCCATGGAACTAGCACTTATGCTGGACAATATGCATATCACACTAGTACCCAGAGATGATCCAGAGGTCTACCGGGAGTATCTGGCCTCGATGAGCTTAGTTTGTGACATCTGTGATCGGATCAAAGCTGCACAGAGACGTGATGCGGAATTAGAACCGGTCTTCAAAGCCTTGGAATAAGACACCGCAAGGGAGTATTCATTGAAGGATAACATCGTGCATTTCCGAGTTAGAACTTTCATACCAGTAGGTGATAACCTATGAGAGGATATTCTAACCGAAGCTCATCACAGTAGTTATTCAGTACACCCCGGGATCACCAAGATGACTGCGAATATGAAAAGAACGATATACTGGCCTGTGAAGAGGGATATTGTCTGATTTGTGACCCATTGTGAGTCGTGTCAACTGGTAAAGGCCGAGTGCAAAAGACTCTGAGGGTTATTACATCCATTGTCGGTGCCGGAGTGGATGTTTGAGGACATCTCCATGGACTTCGTACACGGGTTACCTCGCTCCCACTCTGGGCATGACTCCGTCTGGGTCATTGTGGACAGGTTGACAATGGTGGTAAGACTCATTCCCATTAAAAGGGTGCTCCCATCAGTGTCCTAGTATGGTTGTTTGTGGAACAATTTGTCAGATACCTCAGAGTACCCAGATCGATTGTGTCGGATTAAGGCGACTGATTTACATCAAGGGAGTGGAAGTCGGTTCAAGCATATCTGGGATCACGACTAACGTTCAACACCGCATTCCACCCTTAGACTGACGAGCAAATAGAGCGAACCATCCAGACTATGGAGGATTTGCTAAGGTTATGCATATTAGATAGTGGGGAATCATTGGAGAGGCTATTGCCACTCGTCGAATTCTCCTACAATAATAGCCAGTAATCCAGCATTGGCATGACTCCTTACGAATCCCTCTATGGAAAAAAATTTAGGACCCCTTTATCTTGGGTTCAGGATGAGGATCCGAAGGAGCTGGGGTTGGAATATATTGAAGACACGGACGCTCAAATATGGTTGATACGTGATCGAATGCTAGAGGCGCAGAGCAAGCAAACTAAGTATTACGATGCGCGACATCGTAAGGTGGAGTTCCAGGCAGGAGACCAAGTACTTTTGAAGATACATCCGACACATGGGGTCACACGGGTGCGGCGACTAAAGAAGCTCAGTCCAAGATACACGGGACCATATAGGATCCTGGAGCGGATCGGCCCCTTGGCCTATAGACTGGATCTGTCGTAGGAGTTGGCCAGGTTGCATAACGTCTTTCATGTCTCCTCGCTTAGGAGGGCACTTCTTCGGCCAGAGCAACTGATTACTACTACCACGGGCCCAATAGCATCCGACCAAACGGTCCGTTTGGAACCAATACAGATTGATGACACAGCCATCTGAGTGTTGCGACGAAAGAAGGTTCCGCTGGTAAAAGTCCTTTGGTCTAACCACAGACAGGAAGAGCATACATGGGAACCACTGGATTTGATGTAGCAATGATATCCAGAACTTTTTGAACCAGGTAACGCTTAGTTGCTTAAAGATTGTCATGATTAATCAACTTGGTCTACAACCCCGTACACCTGATCTTAATTTTGAGGACGAAATTGTTTTCTTTTGTATTGGGATTTGTAGCATCCCCCAAACTATTGGACCCCTATGAAATTTTTGTCATGACAAAAATAGGATAAGAGACCAAGGGTACCTTGGTGACAAGTTGATTGAGAGGAGAACACCATGGTGTGCACTTAGCCACCATGGGTCACACTAATTTAAGGAAAATCCAAGGATAAACCAAGAAGGGGTGAAGCACCTTAAGCATCACTTATAAACATGGGGAGAACCCCTAGGCTAAATTAAGGCATGTTAGGTGACATATATGGTTCCTTAAACCAAAAGGGGCGCCCCTTGATCATTATAAGAGCTTTTGACCTGACTAGGTCAAGTTACACCTAAAGGTCCAACTTGACATATTTCACCATAGTATGGGTCAATTAGCCTGAGTATTGTGAAATTGACCACACAACACCCTACCTAAACACTAGGGTAGACTAATGAGACAAAATGGACCCAATGAGATTAGTCAATTATGGGAAAATAGGTCAATTACCCCAAAAGCCCCAAATTGACCTAAATGGGCTAATCCCCTCAATTGACCTTCAATTGGCTCAAATGTGATCAAATTGGTCACACCAAACCCTATATGACCATTAGGAGATACTATTGGGGCAACATTGACCCATTGGGGTGGACCAATTTTGGGGAAATTGGGCAAAATTACTAAATTGCCCCAAATTACAATTTATGCCCTTTATGGTTCATTTGACCCTCAATTGGCCAAATTGACCTAGCACAACCCTTCCTAAACCCTAAGGGAGTATATGAGACCTAAATGAACCAATTGCACACTCAATTTTGGAGGATTAGGGCAAAATCACCAAAATGCCCAAATTACCCCTATAAGCAATTATGTGCAATTAAGCCTCATATGACCACACCATGACTTAATTACTCTTAGAATAGGTCCATAGGGTATAAGTCAACAATATGGGTCAGTCACATTGGATGGGGTGAGCTTGGCTCAAGCCCAAACCCAAAAGCCCCAAATTGGCCTATGTGGCTCAAGTGAGCCCAAACTCAAATTAATTGGACTTAGCCCAATCCCATGACCCAAATAGCCAACCCTCATGATATTTAGACCCTAAGCACTCTGAAATTTCGAATTTAGAGGAGTTAATTACAAAAATTTTGAATTAAAAAGGGGGAAGAAGACAAGGGAGACATGGAGGAGGAGAATAAGGAATGGTGCCAAATGGCACCCCACTTCCATTCCCCAATCTCTCCCCTGAGCTGGGGGATTAATTTCCATCAGTTATGGGCAGAGAGAAGGGCCGTTGATTGGCTAATTTTGGCGACTAAGGAGCTGTCCGAGATCCCCTTAATGGATTGAGGCCATATACTCCCCTCCCCCTCATTTCTCCATTCCACCAGCTTCAGAACTCCCCAAGCAGTCGAGCCCCCTTCCAGCAGGAGATTCGAGCTTAGCAGCACAGGAAAGTCATGGCTCCAATGAAACTAAGATCGGCAATGACAAATCCGGCAACCACCACCCCTGCGGCTCGAGCTCAGGCAAGCTCATTTCCCCCTCCACCTGTGCTAGCTATCTATCTCTTCTGTTCTTAAAAATAGCTGAGAAATGGAGCATTCACCATTTTTGATTTCCTTGTGTTGGGGAAATGATTTATCTTAACCCCTAGAATTGAGTAGATTATTAATTCTAAGTATGAAAAGTTGGGCTAAGTAAATATGCGTCGAATAGTATTCGACGCAACGTCGAAATATAGTCGACGTTTCTCTCAGAATGAGTCGAAGCAACTCTTAGAAGAACTCGACGTAATCATAGTCGACGTACCTCTGATTTCTAGTCGACGCATTTGATAAAGTCGACGCATCTTTGTCGACGCACCTTCCTTATTCTCCTCTCGACGTCTAGCTAGGATGAAATCGACATTTACTTCGAATAGTAATCGACGCATGTCGATATCTATAAGTAATTCAAAAACACGCCAGATCTCTTTCCTTCTTTCTGTAGATCTGATTTTTATGGAATGATATTATTCTTTTATAGCCGTTCTGAATCAGCCTTTCCTTCTATTTGATTCTTGGCTAATTTGATTAAGATTATTATGGATATTATTTGAAATCAGAATGAATTCTTTTCCTTCTACAAAAATATTGATTATGGAAACTCCTATCTCTTTCTATTTCTGTGTCTGCTAATTGATTATTCTCCTTTAGCAATATATTTCAAACAGAGCTATAAATAAGAAGGAGGTCGGCAGAGAATGAGAACAAGTGATCCACCATATACATTTGAAAAAGAGGAAGAGCTCCCAAGTGAAGAGTGAGAAAATTGAGAAAAGAGATAGTGTGCTGCAGCCAAGAAGAAGCCTTCATCTTCTCCTCCTTCTGAAGCCATTCTGCTGCAAATTCTGAAAGATCTCACAAAAGAGAGAAAAGCTTACAAATCTCCTTCTCTCTATAGAAGAGAGATCATATTCACTATACTTGTGCTTCTAATCTTCTTGCTAGAAAGAAGATTCCTTCTTACATATATTGTCTTCTATTCTTCTACTTGTTCTACTTCTTCTTTTCTTTCTTACTTCATTTTCAAACTGTGTAAAAGAGTTTTTAGAATCTCTCTGCAAAAAATTCAGTTGTAGTGGTTCTAAGAGTCTCCTTATCAAAAGACTCAGTCTGGTTCTAAGAGTCTCCTTATCAAAGGACTCAGTGCAAGTTAGTGAATTCCTACCAAAGGGGGTAGAAGAGTGGACTACCCAAAGTTTGGGGAACCACTATATTTCCTTGTGTTGTGCTGTGATTTTCTACTTGTTATTTTTCTTCTTTACTTGCTTAATTCTTGTTGGTGTGTGGGAAGTTTAAATCTGTGATTATTACATATATATATATATATAATTGCACAAAGTATTTTTAACCTCTATTCACCCCCCTCTAGAGAATTCTAGTGAGGTTAACTATGCACTTTCAATTGGTATCAGAGGGAGGTTGATCTAAAAAGGATAACTCCTTGATCAAAAAGATCCTACCTCTTTTATACTTATATATATTTCAAAAAATATTTTTCACATGGCACAAATCAAAGATTATGCTTCCACCAGACCACCAATGTGCAATCTTGAAAAGTTTGCAGTTTGGAAAACAAGAATTAGGATTTATATGAATTCTATTGATGAAGAATTATTTACTGTTATCTTGACAGGTCCTCCCAAGCCTTATAGAAGAGACTCAAGTGGTGAAGTGACTCAAACACTTGTCCCAAAGGCTGAGTGGACAACTGAAGAGAAGAAGGCAGGAACATGTGATGCAAAAGCTGTGAACATTCTGGTCTCAACCCTCTCAGATGAAATCTTTCAAAAGGTTGTTGAATGTGAATCAGCCAAAGAAATCTGGGAAGCTCTTACAAAGATGGTAGAAGGGAGTGCTGATGAAAGGAAAGATAGAAAGGCTCTATTGATCTCCCAATATGAGAACTTTCAAAAGAAGCAGGAAGAAAGCATAT
The DNA here is from genome assembly GCA_033032865.1 of Dactylorhiza incarnata. Taxonomy (NCBI): domain Eukaryota; kingdom Viridiplantae; phylum Streptophyta; class Magnoliopsida; order Asparagales; family Orchidaceae; genus Dactylorhiza; species Dactylorhiza incarnata. The sequence continues at coordinate 16,110,360 of JAWHQI010000028.1, forward strand.
CTGAGATGTATGACAGATTCAGTCTGATCATCAATCAATTAAGGAACCTGGATAGAGAGATCTCTCTCACAGAGATCAATGACAAACTGTTAATGAGTCTCCCAAGTTCTTGGGACTCAAGAATATGGGCAATAAGAGATACAAGAGGACAGAGGGAAATCTCAACAGATGCCCTCTTAGGAAAACTCAAATCCTATGAGCAACTGCTGAAAACCAGAGAAGAGAAGGAAAGAAGAGGAAACACTTCAACCTCCTCAAAAGATAGAAACATTGCTTTGAAAGCAACAGAAGAAGAGACCCCTGTCACTGAAGAAGAATTGTTCAGCCTCCTGGCCAGAAGATTCAAGAAATGGGTCAAGATAGATGGGTCTAGAAAGAGAGAATCAAAATCAAGGTATGATAAAACTCCTACTAAAGAAATCATTTGTTATTCCTGCAGGAAACCTGGACACATAGCACCAGAATGTCCAGAAAATACTGAGAAAAAGAAAGATCTGAAAAAGAAAGATCTTAAGAAAAAGGGGAAGAAGAAAGAAAGAGGCTTCATTGCAGAAGCTTGGAGTGAAACAGATTCTGAGGACAGCACCTCATCCAAAAGTGACAATGAAGAGTCTAAGCAAGAAGACCTATGCTTAATGGCTCTTGAAAGCTCAAAGGAAGAACATGATGCCAAATCATGGAGTGAGACAGAATCAGAAGGAAGCATCTCTTCTGAAGATGATAAAGAAAATAGCCTTATTCTCATAGAGGAATCTGAGGATAAGGATGAGGTAAGCATTTTTGATGACATAGATTTTCTGTGTGATGATTTCAAAAATGATTTTAAAGAATTGTGTTTAGATCAACTAAAAGCTAAACAAAAAATTAAGAATCTAAAAGAACAAATTAATGTCATAAAAAACCAGAGAAATATAGAAGATACTTGTTCTAAAAATCAAGAGTTACAGGCTAATATTATAGAAAAAGAAATAGAGAGGGCTAAAATAGAAAACCAGCTTCTTAAGAATAAGGTATCCCAAGCAAAAGCTTTTGAAGAATCAATAAAGATGAAAAGTCAAACACTTAAAGAAATCACAGAAAAACAAACAAAAAGACATAAAAATCTTGGGCTAGCAGCTGATCCCTCAGCTTGTCTAATTCCATCCAACAAACCTGCTTGGATGAGCCCTGTTAAATTTACTAAACCCATCAAATCAACAAACCAAGAAGAAGACTCACAGAATAAGGTAGAAGACTTCAAGGAAATAAACCAATTTGATGAAACATCATACTATTCAGCTGATGACTCTCAAACTTCTTCTGAGAAGGCAACTAGGCCAAGAGAAACAACTCATAAAGAAATAAAATCAGAAAAAGGGAAAAATAAAATTTGTGAAAACATAATTGCGTCAACTTCATATCGACACATGAATGATAATGCGTCGAATTCTACCCGACACAATCTCTCAGATGCTTCGACCTCAATTCGACGCTTGAATAAAAGTACGTCGACTTCAAATCGACGCAACTTCTCCATGCATCGATTCCAGATCAACGCAATCTGTAGAAAGCGTCGAATATATATCGACGCAACTCTCAACATACGTCGAATAGATATCGACGCATACAAACTCAGAGCAACATAAAGACAGAACACTTCCATCCTCCAAAAACCTTCCATTTTAACCCCCATTCAGGAGCCTTTCATCCTGACCAAAACTTTTATCCTGACCAAAACTTCTAACCCAATCAAAAGTCTTTTCATAATCAAAATTACTATCCTGATCATAACTTTTATCCTAATCAACACCACTATCCCTCTCTAAACTCAAAATCCAATAATCTAAAGATAGTCAGATGTTATATCTGCAATAAAACTAGCCACATTGCCAAACAATGTTGGTACAATCAATTTAATTGACTATAAAAATTAGTACAAGACTGTCTTAGAAAACATTAGGAGCGGGAAGAAATAATCTCTCAAGGGCAAACCCAAAAACTTTTCAGGAAAATAAAAGTCATGTAGATTTTATAATCAACGCACCGTCGATAACTATCAATAATAACTTAAATCGACGCATGCGTCGACTCCAATCGACGTATACGTTGATATGAAACCCTAACATCTTACCTCAGACTGTACCGACGCTTACGTCGAATTCCACTCAACGTAACGTCGACTTCATGAAAAAGAGCGGCAATACTAAAATATTTTCGGTCACATCCACTGTAGTACCGAATATGCCTCGAATTGTGTCTCATTTCGACGTTTCACCTGACTTAAATAGACTCTTCAGTTAGAAATCCTCTCGCACTCTGCATCTTTCATCCCTCTTACCTCTTGGTCCAGCCATTTCTTCCTCTTTCTCACTGACCTACAATGGATCCCAAGATAAACTCTGGGTTCGACATTGACCTCAAATCCTTCCAAGCCGCCGCCGAAAACTACAAGAGCATCATAGCTCTGTTTACAGAAGCTGGATTAGACAAGCTCATCTCCACAAGATGCAAGCTCCTGGAGACAGAACTCACAGAGCTCATGACTCATGCTCAGATATCTGAACAAGGAGAAATCCAAGGAACAATCCATGAGACACCTGTCTCAATCTCTGCAGAACACATTAGGACCACCTTTGATCTTCCATCAGGTACATTACAATGTTAATTTTGTCCAACTCAAATAGGGAAAGAAAATCAGTTTCTCAAGAGTAACTAAATAAGTCTCCTTCATCATTCCCTTATCAGGTGATGAACCTGTGGAACTCACCCCTGATGAAATCAAGAATATGTTAATCACCATGAAGTTTTCAAAAGATAGACCAATCCACCTGAAGAAAATTGACTTTTCTGATGAATATAGATTACTGGCAGATATAGTAGGAAAAATTCTACTATGCAAGATCTCTGCCCATGATGCAGTACCCAAACAGCAACTGAACATCATGGGGGCCCTTATGCTGAAGAAGAAGGTAGACTGGGCCAGCCTCCTGTTTAAAATGATAGGCTACAAATACTCTCATAAAGAGAATGCCTATATGAGAATCATGAGTCAAGTACTCTTCCACTCCTTCCCTGACCTATGTAGGTCAAAAGGAATCCCTATCCCTCCTGGAAAAAGGATGTCAATAGCCCTCTTCTCTAAATGGACCAGGCAAATTCCCAAGCCTGGTTCCATTCCTGAAAGGACTCCATCTCCTCCTAACTCTCCTGCTCATCCATCTTCACCTCCTCCTCCTCTTCATACAGACATCTCTTCTGTACCACCATCATCCACACCTTCCCAAATACCAAATCAGTCACCTGCTCAACCCTCTTCTATTCCTCCACCTCCTCCATCAAATACACCTCATCAACTTGATACAGTCCCCTCTCCACCTTCATCACATTCACCTCCACCATTATCTCCTCCTCCACCACCACATTTTGAACCATCTCCATCCACTAAAAGCCTCATCACTCAGTGCATCCAATCCACAGCTCAAAGATTCCAAGCAATGCTGGATGAGCACTGCTCCCAGATTCATTCCTCCATCCTACACATGCACACCCAAATAGATGGGGTCAGTGCCTCTGTGCAAAGCCTGAAGAGCTCTCTCTCTTCCTCTAAGGTCACCAGGTCTTTCTTAACCTCCTTGGCCAAGAAGGTCAAGAAGGGGGAGAAGTTAGATGAAGAGCAGCTCTCCAGCCACAAAACTCCCTCTCACAAAACCCCTCATTCTTCAAAATCTGACAGTTTAGCTCTACTCAAGACCATTGGGAATGAAGTAGTACTAGAACTACATACTGAAGAGCAGATATCAAATGTACTGATTATAGAAAGAGAAGCTGCACAACAAGTGGATCTATTACAAGGGGAGGCAAGTAGAGCAGAGAATGAAGCTGAAAAGGGAGTTGAGACTCAGGGGGAGCCAAATGCTGTTATACCTGAAACTAGAAATGAAAAGGAAACTGAAGAAGAAGTAGAAGGATCAAAAGAAGCTCCATTCGGGGGGGGGGGGAGCAAATTGCTGAGACTCAGGGGGAGCTGAGGGAATCACCTACTGCTGAGAAGGAGCAATCCACAAAAGTATTCACTAGGAAAAGAAAAACTCCTCCTACCCCTGAACAATGATGATATACTCTATTTAAACATTTGTCTATGCTTAAATGCTGATTACTCAACTGAACATGAAAGTTGTTTATACTCCTACCCATAAACAATGATGATATACTCTATTTAAGCATTTGTCTATGCTTAAATGTTGATTACTCAACTGAACATGAAAGTTGTTTACATAATTTCTTATTCTATTTTCTTCTGATTGCTTAACATATTTCTTCTCTATATAAATGCTTTGCTTTGATTGATTAAAAGCTGATACAATTTCTCTCTAAATAAGGTTAAGACAAATAGGGGGAGATTGTTGGGGAAATGATTTATCTTAACCCCTAGAATTGAGTAGATTATTAATTCTAAGTATGAAAAGTTGGGCTAAGTAAATATGCGTCGAATAGTATTCGGCGCAACGTCAAAATATAGTTGACGTTTCTCTCAGAATGAGTCGAAGCAACTCTTAGAAGAACTCGACGTAATCATAGTCGACGTACCTCTGATTTCTAGTCTACGCATTTGATAAAGTCGACGCATCTTTGTCGACGCACCTTCCTTATTCTCCTCTCGACGTCTAGCCAGGATGAAATCAACGTTTACGTCGAATAGTAATCGACGCACGTCGATATCTATAAGTAATTCAAAAACACGCCAGATCTCTTTCTTTCTTTCTGTAGATCTGATTTTTATGGAATGATATTATTCTTTTATAGCCGTTCTGAATCAGCCTTTCCTTCTATTTGATTCTTGGCTAATTTGATTAAGATTATTATGGATATTATTTGAAATCAGAATGAATTCTTTTCCTTCTACAGAAATATTGATTATGGAAACTCCTATCTCTTTCTATTTCTGCGTCTGCTAATTGATTATTCTCCTTTAGCAATATATTTCAAACAGAGCTATAAATAAGAAGGAGGTCGGCAGAGAATGAGAACAAGTGATCCACCATATACATTTGAAAAAGAGGAAGAGCTCCCCAAGTGAAGAGTGAGAAAATTGAGAAAAGAGATAGTGTGCTGCAGCCAAGAAGAAGCCTTCATCTTCTCCTCCTTCTGAAGCCATTCTGCTGCAAATTCTGAAAGCTCTCACAAAAGAGAGAAAAGCTTACAAATCTCCTTCTCACTATAGAAGAGAGATCATATTCACTATACTTGTGCTTCTAATCTTCTTGCTAGGAAGAAGATTCCTTCTTACATATATTGTCTTCTATTCTTCTACTTGTTCTACTTCTTCTTTTCTTTCTTACTTCATTTTCAAACTGTGTAAAAGAGTTTTTAGAATCTCTCTGCAAAAAATTCAGTTGTAGTGGTTCTAAGAGTCTCCTTATCAAAAGACTCAGTCTGGTTCTAAGAGTCTCCTTATCAAAAGACTTAGTGCAAGTTAGTGTATTCCTACCAAAGGGGGTAGAAGAGTGGACTACCCAAAGTTTGGGGAACCACTATATTTCCTTGTGTTGTGCTGTGATTTTCTACTTATTATTTTTCTTCTTTACTTGCTTAATTCTTGTTGGTGTGTGGGAAGTTTAAATCTGTGATTATTACACATATATATATAATTGCACAAAGCATTTTTAATCTTTATTCACCCCCCTCTAGAGAATTCTAGTGAGGTTAACTGTGCACTTTCACCTTGTTCTCGGATGTGAAAACACAACATGCTGGAGCCCGCCTCCGGCCACCCCAGGCCAATCGGACACCGCTAGTGGATGGCCAAATGTCGGCTGGTGGTGGTAGCTTGGGCGTTTTGCTAGAAAAGGTCGGAGGCCGCCGGAATCAACAACCAAAGTTGGCCAAGGAGGAGGACATCTGGGCCCTTGGCTGGCTGGGGACAATGAGCCTCAACCGTTAGATTTAGGAAAAATGTTTAATAGCAGACCATTAAATGATATATTTATTGAAATAAAATTCCTGTCACATATATTTCAGTACCTTGTAGAATTTATTTAGGGCCCTTAGAGGCCTCTATAGAAATTATACCCTTAATTAAAATTGTAGGTTATGGTCTTACCAAAATTTAAAAATTTTTTTGAGGTGATTTGGAGCACTGTAGCTCGCTGAGCACCCATTTTGGTGAGACATGTACATATGGTCCCCTAGATCTTTAAAAATTAATTTAGAGAGAATAACAACTCTAAATGACTTGAAATTTGGGACATGCATGAGTCACGCCCTAAAGTACCCTCTGCCAAGAATTGAGAATTTTTGGAAATAATTTTTATAAGATTTTGTTCAACATTTCATTTTTCTTATATTGCCTAGATCTAGGGTTATAATGGTCCAAATCCACCCAAATTTTCTCTAGATGGTAGCTCAGACCAAATATAGTCTATGATAGAAATTTTAGGCCATTTGTACCAATGCATGTTGGGCTAATCCACTTGCATGTCTTGACTTGGTTAAGGTATGGTGTGCATATAACCTAAATGGGTGTTATGTAACCCTAACTCTCTTGACTTGGTTTTAGTCTATGAAATTACGGCCATACCTTTATGATGATATAATACATCAACTAACCAAAAATTGAAATTTTTTGTGCACACTTTGGTAAGGTTTTTGTAGAAATTAAATAAATCTTGTATGGTGCACATTATAAGTCACTGGTGAAGTTTTTGGCTCAGTTGGGTTCTTGCATATGAATGGATCCATGGTTCAATGAGTCATAGGAAACCTTCATTTTTGGTCACACTAAATGTTGATTCTTGCCCTAGTGAAATAGATATTTTGTACACTAATTTTGAGGCCCTTAGAGTCCTTAAAATGAAAAGTAGGCATTAGATAACTTATGTAGGCCTTTGTGTCTACAATCTATAGAAAGTGAGATCACACCATTTGGAGCCCTACAACTCTCTGTAGGGCAGATTTAGTAAGGCCGGTCCTAGTGAAGGGCATACCTTAAAATGTGAAAAACTTTTATATAGTAATTGATATGAGGCTGGTAATTTAACCATGTGTGAATGTACCCTAGATCTACTATGAGCCCAAAAATCAATATTTTTGGGGCTCATTTTTCTAAGGTTTTAGTAGAAATTTAATAAACCACATATGGTGTATAATATGGGGATTTGGGCTCAAATCACTCCAAATCTCCTTTGGGAGTTTGGTCATGTATATACTGGGCTCTGGTTAAAAGTTTAGGTCCTTTGGACCTCTGCATGTTAGGTTATTCCACATACAAGTGTTAGGAAAATCTGGGGTGCGCATAGCACCACCATGTAACATTAGAATTACATAAGTAATTAGAGGGTCAAAGCTTGCTGAAATGTTGTGAAAACTTGTACATAGACTTTTTATATCAGTAGGAAGCTTTGAGAATTTTATTAGAATTAATTAATGAGTACATGCCATGCTTCCTTCACAAAGTACAATTTGAGTTTATAACTTAGAAATTCATAACATGAAATATACTTGCTGGATTGTTATAGAACTTTGTACATAGACTTTTAATACCAGTAGGAAGCTCTGGGAATTTTGGTAGAATTAATAATTGAGTATATGACACGCTTCCTTCACAAAGTACAAGTTGAGTTTATAACTTGAGAAATTCATAACCTAGAATATACTTGTTGGATTGTTATAAAATTTTATATATAGACTTTTCATACCAGTAGGAATCTCTGTGAATTTAGTTAGAATTAATCATTGAGTATATGACATGCTTCCTTCACAAAGTACAAATTACGTTTATAACTTAAGAAATTCATAACCTGAAATATACTTACTGGATTGTTATAGAATTTTATATGTAGACTTTTCATACCAGTAGGAAACTCTGGGAATTTTGTTAGAATTAATCATGGAGTACATGACATGCTTCCTTCACAAAGTATAATTTGAGTTTATAACTTGAGAAATTCATAACATGAAATATACTTGCTGGATTGTTATTGAACTTAGTACATATACTTTCTATACTAGTAGAATGCTCTAGGAATTTTGTTAGAATTATTCATTGAGTATATGTCATGCTTCCTTCACAAAGTAAAATTTGAAATATAAATTGAGAAATTCATAACCTGAAATATACTTTCTGGATTGTTATTGAATTTTATATTTCAACTTTTCATACCAGTAAGAAGCTCTGGGAATTTTGTTAAAATTAATCATTAAGTATATAACATGCTTACTTCACAAAGTATAATTTGAGTTTATAACTTGAGAAATTCATAACCTGAAATATACTTGCTGGATTGTTATAGAATTTAATATATAGATTTTTCATACTAGTAGGAAGCTCTGTGAATTTTGTTAGAATTAATCATTGAGTATATGACATGCTTCCTTCACAAAGTACAATTTGAGTTTATAAATTAAGAAATTCATAACCTGAAATATACTTGTTGGATTGTTCTAGAATTTTATATATAGACTTTTCATACCAGTAGGAAGCTCTGTGAATTTTGTTAGAATTAAGTATTGAGTATATGACATGCTTCCTTCACAATGTACAATTTGAGTTTATAACTTAAGAAATTCATAACCTGAAATATACTTGCTGAATTATTTTAGAATTTTGTATATAGAATTTTCATACAAGTAGGAAGCTCTGAGAATTTTGTTTGAATTAATCATTGAGTAAATAACTTACTTCTTTCACAAAGTAGAATTTGAACCTATAGCTTGAGAAATTAATTCCCTGAATTTTTTGTGTTGAAATATTATGAAATTTTGTGAAAGGTCTTTTTATATCGGTATGAAGCCATGGAAATTTTATTAGAATTATTTACAGAGTGAACTTCATACTTCACAAAGTAGTAATCGATTCATGACTTGAGAAATTAATTAATGAATTATAATTGCTGGAATATTATAGAAATTTTGTACGTAGAATTTTGACATCAATACAAATTTCTGGAATTAAAATGACCCCATACTTAGTTAGTATTCATATAGACCAACTTGTAGGACATGGGGTTTTACTTTAAGGCATGCCGGTCTACGAATAGTAAAAACTAAATTATGTGATTTAGACCACTCCAGACCATCATTCATGAATTTATTAACTCCTAGGTCATTATGAAGTCATAGATTGTGTATAGGATGAACCATTAGTGACCTTTATTAGAAGAAAGGGGTTTGCGTGTGTTTAGCAAAACATCAATTCAGGGTTTACAATGATATGATGAGAAGTTTGAACAATTAGCATGTATAAGTTTGCTTGATGTATGAATTGGGACCTTAAGTAGGTATTGAGTGACGATACACAAAATGAGCGGTCACTAAGAAAGGTAGGGCTCGATGTTCAATTGAACATCGACGCTCGTTGTCAGGACTAATGCAACCCACCATAGGACTTTAGAGTAACTAGAGAGGTAATGGGTTTGTAAAAAGGTTAGCAACCATCAAGACTAAATACATTGAGAAAGGGAGGTTTGTGATGTCATCCCATCATACCTCCTAGTACCGTTGCGAGCCCTTCACCGGGTAGACCTCAGGAAGTCCAAGGTTAACCCTAAGCTTTTAAGTTCAATTAAATGATATGCAAGAGTAGTAAGTAAGGGAAACTTGATCCACCAACAAGACTAAATACCTTGAGAAAGGGATGTTTGGGATGTCATCCTATCGTACCTCCTAGTACCATTGCGATCCCTTCACCCGGTAGACCTCTAGAAGTCCATGGTTAACCCTAAGCTTTTAAGTTCAATTAAATGATATGCAATCACTACTAGAAATTTGACTTTTAGCCAGGGCAAATTACCGTGGCTAAAAGTCCAAAATCGTGGCAAAAGACTTTTAGACACGGGATGCCGTGGAAAATGGGCGTGGGCAATACGAGCGTGGCAAAAAAGTATTTGCCATGCTCTTTCTGTGACAAATACCATTTTTATGACTTTTAGCCACGATAATTTGACTGTTTGCCACGACAAATGGTCGTGGGCAATATGAGTGTGGCTAAGAGTCAATTTTCTAGTAGTGGAGAGTAGTAAGTAAGGGAAACTTGATACACCAACAAGAATAAATACCTTGAGAAAGGGAGGTTTGGGATGTCATCCCATCGTGCCTCCTAGTACCGTTGTGAGCCCTTCACCGGGTAGACCTCTGGAAGTCCAAGGTTAACCCTAAGCTTTTAAGTTCAATTAAATGATATGCAAGAGTAGTAAGTAAGGGAAACTTGATCCACAAACAAGACTAAATACCTTGAGAAAGGGAGGTTTGGGATGTCATCTCATCATACCTCCTAGTACCGTTGTGAGCCCTTCACCGGGTAGACCTCGGGAAGTCTAAGGTTAACCCTAAGCTTCTAAGCTCAATTAAACGATAGACAATAGTAGTAAATAGAGAAGAAATAGATAAGTAAACCTCGCCCCAAATTTGGGATGGGACAGTATAAGGACGGGTTAAGTCATGCGAGCTAGGAGCTCGGGAATCGATGATGTCAGGTCGGATAGTCCTGCGAGTGGAAGGCTCGATGATTTATAAGAAGGTCTGGTTAGTCCTGTGAGCGGTAGGCTCGATGTTTCACATAGAGGCATTGTTGTACCAGTAGTACGCGGATAACCTTTGTGTTCTTAGGGGCGTACGTAAGGTCTAGGTTGGGAGGTGTCATACTGGCCTAGGAGTGGAGGACCCGATCTACTGCCCCTGTTTGCCTCAACAGGGTGTACCTGAGCGGAGACTCTAAAAGCAGGATAGAGGTGGTGCTTACCCAATAGTACGCGGATACCCTGTGTTTTCTTAGGGGCGTACGTAAGGTTTAGGCTGGGAGATGTGTGACATAAGACTAGAAGTGGACAGGATCGACCCACTTCCCTGTTTGCCTCAGCCAGGTACTTGTGTTGACACACTCGAATAGAGGGAACTACAAAAAGTTCTGTACGTACAGAGTTGGGTGGGTGAGTTGTATCATTGCATTGCACATCATAGCATAGCATTCTTGTATAAAACAAAGACCTCAACGTATAAATTAGTATGAGCACTTTTATACGATGAGTTTACCTTAGTGTGAGATCCCTTAGCTTATGTGCTTTGTGTGTACGCATATAAGTTGAGGTTACTTTTATAGTTGCTCTTTTATGATGTTATTGCCTTTATATACTCTAGATGTGTTACTTTTATAGCTGCTTTTACATATTGTTGTTCTTTTATATACTCTAGACATGTTAGCCTACTTGACGATTCTTCTTACCGTATTTGGAACAGTATGAACTGCTTAGTATACTTAATTCACACTGTTGTACCTCGTTATTACCCTTGAACATGTTTAGAGAAAAATGCTTGATGTATACTTACATACTCGATAGTTAGGCCTTTGTCACCTGCTTGTTTTCTATTACCCCTTGTTATCCTCCACTTCCTCCTCCCGCACGGTGCCTAGAAGTCGCGGGTGGAGGCGGAGAGGAACATGCTGAGTCTTATAGACTGACCGCCGGTGGACCAAATTATTACAGGAGCACCAGGAAGAGCAGACCCTCAACAGGAGGGAGGTACATGACACGGTGGCTAGGCCTGGACTTGGTCTCTCAGCAGCGGTAGGAAGAGCACCGGTGAGCGATCCTTTTCTGACACCTACTCTTCACATCTACCCTGGGCAGACCAAGGAGTTATACATTCATGAGTTTGTTAGTCCGTGTCAGTGTCTTCAATGTTTCATCTTTGCTAAGCGAGAGGCTAAGAAAGTGTGATGTACCCGGACATAAGCCCTTTTCTTTTCCGCACTCTTATTATTCTTCTTCATAACTTAGTTTATCTCATGATGGACGGTTTTTATATTTAATTATCTGGTGATTTGTTGTGGACATGTGAATTGTTATATATATAAATTATGTGATTATGGTTGGCCTAGATATGATGAATAGCTGGCAGGATCGGCGTATTGTGGCGGCGACCATTTGGAGTAATGGTGCCACCGCAAGATGACAGTTCTGGGCGGTAAGACCCGGGAATGAATGCAAAAAAGAGAGGGTCTTACAGTGACAACCCTCCTCCACGAGTTCTTCCTGAATAAGGATTTTGAGGTCGCCTACCTGAGGCGGAACCTTGACGTGCTCCTCGTTGTACCCTCTGGTGAAGCTAAGCCATCGGTGCACTCGCTGATACTCGCCCTTCATTTTTTTAGGTTAACTCCTTGCGCTTCGTAGGCGAGCGGACCGTACCGATCCATCCCCCTTACCAGCCCAGGGGTGAGCTGAGTGCCCTGGCTAGGGTTACTGTAGCGGCTGAGGCGGCGGAGGATCCTGCACTGAAGCGGCCTTCTGCGAGCACCCCTGTGCCAAAGAGGAGGGCCACAGAGACGGAGTCATCAGAACAACGTGCTCCTCCTAAGAAGGTCAAGGCTTCGTAGGAGAAGGGTGAGGAGGCCGAGTTGGGACCTTCAAACACTCCTGAAATACACCCCTACCACGATTTGGGGATGAAGGTGATGGACCTCTCGGTCAACCCTGTGTTTCATTGGGGAACCTCAGCTCACCGTTTCCACCCTCCAACCTTCTTGGGTGGAGGGTGATGAGGCCGACGCGCGAGACTTTAGCCTGATATATGGGCTCTATGGTCGAAGAGACGTTGCGATCTACCGGGACCTTCCCCTCCAGAACCTGGCCCGTTAAGGTGTCGCAGGCTCGCTTCATGCCTATGAGCTCATGCATGCGGCAGCGAGGCAAGGTCTCGTCCTCAGCCAGGAGCATGCAAAATGCGGCGAGAAGCTAGAGCTTGTAGGGAAGAGGGCCAAGGAGGCTAAGGCTCGTCTTTAGGTCGTCGAGTTCATCCGCGACCCAGTAAGCCCTCACCTTTCTTTTCCTCCTGTTGATCTTTGCCTGCTCGCACGTCTGACGTCATGCCTTTTCCATTCTCTTTTTCTGGAGTCTGATACCATTGATCAGCTAACCAGCAGAATCATTGAATTGGAGCTGGAAAATACTCATTTAAAAGCACGTCTCAACTCGTCTAGCATGCGAGGGCAGGAAGAGGAGCGAGGCGAGCCACCATCCTCCAGCGTGAAGGCCTAGCAGGTCACTCCTCGCAAGATTGAAAGGATCCACAGGAAGATGGTAGCGGTGACATCGGAATTCGTGGTGGGTTTACTTCGCGAGGTGAATGCTTTTACCGAGACCTGTGCCACCTTCCGAGCCGATTCCATCGTCCCTGACATCTTCCTCCCCGCTTCAGATTCATCTTCGGATGGGGAGGGTCACTCATCTCCCGGGGGTAGTGAGGGGGAGGAGCTCTCGTGGAACTCTGGAGGTTCGTCCCGCGACTGAAGGGTCCTTTCTTTTTTCCCTCCCCATTTTTCTTTTACTAAATTTTGTATGGGGCGAGTTCTTCCCCCCCCCCCCCCCCCCCCCCCCTTTGTAGTAACTTATGCAAGGATACCTTTGGCATTTTTGTCATCTACTTCTCTGGGGACCTTGTCCTTAAAAAGGTCGACGCAGCGGGAAGGTCAGCATCGGTCAGGAAGCTCAACCCCAACTGGGAGGGTCCCTATGTAATCTTAGAAGTGCTGAAGTCGGGAGGGTACCACCTTCAGGATGTTGAGGGGTCCCCCTAAGCAACACCTGGAGTGGCGATGACTTGAAACATTTTTATTCCTAGTTGATAATAAAAGTTTATGTGATAAATTCATTTGAACACGCATAGACCTCTACCCCATCAGAGAGGGAGGGTGCCATAAACTAAAAAATCCTATGTTAAGTAGTAAGGTAAAAAGAGATAATGATAGACCGCCCCTGAGTAGGTTCCGCCTACCGGGCTCTCACAAGCCGGCGGGGCAGGTTGACCACATAAGAGGCAGGTAGAAATTGTGATGAAAGACCCCTGAGTAGGTTCCGCCGACATGGCTCTCACAAGTCGGCGGGGCAGGTTGACCACTCAAGAGGCAAGTAGAAATTGTGATGAAAGACCCCTGAGTAGGTTTCGCCGACTGTAAGACCCCATTTTTTTCCGCTATCGGGTCTTATGCCCGGAACCGCCGCTTTGCGGTGACACCATCACTCGGGAAGGTTGCCACTACAAAACGCCGATCTTATCGGCCATATCGATCACAAAAGAAGTAAGCATAAACAAACTTATAGAAGTTCAAGTCCACATCACATAGAAAATAAAATCATCATAAAGAGATGTCCACAGCTGGAACTTAATTAAAGATAGTAATAAAAGGGGCTCCTGCCCGATACAACAATTCCTCAATACAAGTTCTCTCGCGGAAGCAAAACTAATAGAACACTCACGGATCCTGACACTGGTGCTCCTGTGCTAGACTGTCCCACCTCCATCTACATCGGCCTCTGGTGCTGCTGCGTCTCTTCGGTCCCCTAAAATGTTAAGGTCCACCGACCGTTAGTCAAAAGACTAAGCCAATCCCTCATCCCTCCCCCGGTGACTCCTAGGCACCGAGCAGGAAGAATGAAGCGGAGGACAGCAAGGGATATAAACAAAAGCAGATGACGGTGAATCTAACTACAGAAAGTTCTACCACTATGCATCATATAGTACAATGAGTAAGGCAGTAACAGGTAAAACAGTAATAAGCAAGCAGTAGTAAAAAAGAATAATAGGGAAAACAGTATTAAGGAAGTGTAACATTGATTTATAGGAATGCCCATCGAAACCTATAGACCAATGGGTCGTTTAGCAGGGCCTATCGTATAAAAAGTCTCATAACCAATTTATACGATAGGGGTAGGGGTTGAAATGCAATATTTATGCTATGGCATGCAAGGTTATGCAGTTTAATGCTATGTTCATACAAGTGTAACTCACACACTACGACTATATGCGCACAGACCTTTAGTTCCCCCTTTTTGGAGCTAGCAAAAATCCCAGGATACTCCCGTAGTGGAAAACGAAAGCGGTGGGTTGGGCCTCGCCCACCTCTAGGTTGGTATCTGCACTACCTAACCTAGACCTATCGTACGCCTCAACGCTAAGAACACAACAACGGAGCTCCTGCGTACTCATACTGGCTAGTCCACCAGACTTTTCTTTGGCAAAGTGTTACCCACACTTACCGAGCCAAAGTATCGACGTCGGTGTGACGACCGTCAATACTTCTGGCCCACCACCTTTATGCACATACAATATGTTTATCATCTATCTCCGATCCATAAGCTGCCCGGGCTACCTCGCCCGTCACCATAACCTTCTGAGTCACCGGCTCGCCGGACAAACCCGTCCGTGCCATCAACCACCGAGCCTACCGCTCGTAAGTCCAAACCAAGTAACCTCCCGTAACCACGGGGTGTGGGTGTGTGTATTATTAAGTTAATCTTGCACAACCATTTATTCCTGCAGTTTAGGGTTAACCATGGACTTCCCGAGGACTACCTTGTGAGGGGCTCGCAGCGGTACAAGGAGCTATGATGGGATGACACCCCAAAACTCCATTTCTAAGGCACTTAATGTCATTGTTAACTACCCATAAGAATACCCTTCTTATCATTACACTTGGATTAACCCTAAGTAT
Source organism: Dactylorhiza incarnata (assembly GCA_033032865.1). Lineage (NCBI taxonomy): Eukaryota > Viridiplantae > Streptophyta > Magnoliopsida > Asparagales > Orchidaceae > Dactylorhiza > Dactylorhiza incarnata. Next base: position 16,125,823 of record JAWHQI010000028.1, read on the forward strand.
TTTATGACTCATCAAGGGAAAGACGATCTTTCGTCAATCCCGAGCACAACCTTGCCCACCTCTGGGCACATTCAACACATCAACTCCTATTGGTGACCTCACATCTTCTCAACCAGACTAAGTACATCATCAACCTTCCATTCCCACCTAATGGTCATCAGTTTACCCAAGTCTTATAATTTTACTATACGCAGACCAAATGGACTTCATGAGTTACATGAGAGGAGGTACTCCAAATAATCATCCGAATGACCTAATATTATTACCAGGAGTCTATTATGATATTATGAGACTAAATCCAGAGGATCATATTTTTCCTTATTTAATTGACATATATTATAATTTCTCCAATATTGGCCAAGTATGAAATTGAACATGAAGTATAAGATCTTCTTATGATATGACCCCCACAAAATTATGGAAAATCTATGATGTCAAAATAACAGTAAATACAAAATACCACAATTTTACAGTAAGGTGTTGGTCTCTAATTATAATATTGAGTAATTATCCGAAATTGGAAATTAAAGAAGGAACCACCAAAAATACTTGTCCAAAAATTATGGTAAAATTACCAAACCTCTATAATGATCAGAAAAGTTTACTAACTGAGTTCATAATTTATCAAAACCATTTAGTCACATAAATAAAAATTTCAATACAATCCAAACTAGGGAACATTGTGAAGTAACCTACTGATAAATAATTCCAAAAATTGTACAAAAATTCACAAAGCTTTCCAATGCCCTAAAATGTCCTATCCCCAAGTTTCACAATTTTCCAGAGAATATTTGGCCCTCATTTATTTATCATAATCTTAAGGCAAAATAGTTGACTTGTGAATGAAGTACTAATTAAATCAATTCAAAAATTACAATAAAATTACCAGAGATTTCTATCATGATTATATGAGCACTACCAAACTTTCATCAATATCCAAGATAAATTGAGCATGTAAATTCCTCTTATAAGTAAGTGCTCTAATTGGTTATAACCAAATTTAGAGGGGCAAATTGTTCCTAAAATTCTCATAAAATTACCTAGAGCATATTTACACCCTATGAACTTATCTACCAAGTTCCATGACCATCCAAGGATATATGACCTTATGTCCTTCATATGGCCCAAATTGCAACCCTAGGGTTTGAACTAGGGTCTTAGGGCATATCCACCCCAAATCACTCATGGAGGTGCTTTATGTGATCCAAAGCCAGTGACCAAAGTTTCACATCATTTTGATGAGATTTGACCACATAACCCCAACAAGTGAACTTTTGACCTAACTTGACCTAGTTTGACCAAACTTGGGTTAACTAATTACCCAACCAATTCAATCCCAAATGGGATGAAATTTTTACCAGGGTCATAGCATGCCCCTAAGGACCACCCACCAAAATTTGGAGGGGTTTGGATGTCATTAGACCATACAATTAATTTATAAAAGAATTATTAAATTTTTACAAAAACCTTAGAAAAAGTTTATCCAAAAATTCCCATTTTTGGATATGACTAAGGGGTAGGTATAATTAGAGTATGATCAAAATTTCAGGCCATTTGGATGGCTGGTTTAGTGTGGGCACTCAGATCAAGGTCTGGTCAACCCTTTGGACATGTTGCACCTTTTTGGGTGATGTGGTCAGACCACTGATCCTATTGGGTTGAAATCAATTTTAGATTAAAGTACACTCCAAGGGATACAACTTTGGTGTTGAACACTTTTTCATCAGGGGGCAGTAAGTGTTTTTAATAATTAAATTAAAGTACTGCATAAAGTGAGACGTAATTACAATACATAAACATTTAAATGAAATCAATTCAGCACAGATCTTGGCGCAGATCAAACGGCACATGGTCATCTTCCTCCTTCAGCCAAGGGCTGAGATCAACCCATCTTGGGATCATTTCCAACTCATTTTCTCGGCCACCAGAGCGCCGCCCCGGCCAGCTAATGCCACCACCACCTCCACTGAGGTGGTGGCCGACGATTAGGGGTGGTTGGCCGGCCGGAGGTGGCCGGAACAAGGTGTTTTAGCGGGGGAAAAAGGCTCGTAAACGAGGCCTTTCAGGAGCTTGATTCGAGCCTGATTTGGCTCGAATCAAGCCCCAAATCAGATAAAGATCTAGCACTAGGGGAGGAAGGGAGGATCAGACCTATGTGGTGGCCTGAGGTCGTGTATTCCGGTGGGTTGCCATGGTCGGAGCTTGAGCTTTTGGTGTCATTCCTCTTTTGCACTTGGAGAGCCCGAAATCTTCAGAAAAGTGGGGGCTTTCACTCCTCTCCGACCTCTGAAGATGTTAAAGGGTCGAATTGGAGAAGGGGAGGGGCCAATCCATCAATTGCCATTATCACCATTAATGGTGATTTTTGTCCACCTTGATTTCCCCTTGATTCAACCCCTATGTGAGCTGGAAAATGCTCCAAACTCTTTGTAACTGCCAGAGGAGGTGAATCCCCATCAATGGGGAAATCAATTGTCCTCCTTTGGCCATGAATGCCATTAACCCCCTTTCTCTCTCTCCACCATTTTTGGGGGAAATTGAGCTTTCTCTCTCATGGCGAGTGTGGCCTCGGTGACGCTTATCACCATGAGCTTTCGCGTTGCCTCCATCTCGGCAAGGGTGACAAGCTGCGCCCCCTCGCGCTCCATCGATGACAACCCCGCGGTGGTTTGGGCGAGATGCTCCTTGAGATCCTTCACTTTAGCCTCCAGCTCGTCTTTCCGGATCGCCATTCGGGCTGCGACCTCAACATCTTGTGTTAAGAGAAATGAGAACGGGGAAGAAAAGAAAGAGAAGGAAAGAGGGGGGAAAAGTGAGTAGGGTGGAGAGATCTACCTGCTCCTTCAGAGCCTGTCCTAGGAGTTTCTCGGCGACCTCAAGTTGCGTCTCGAGGTCCCCAACCTTCCCCTCTGCGAGCTCTCGAGCAGCCTTAGACTTGTATAACATCTTCATGAAGGAGAAGCCGCGGCGAGACGTCATATGCGAGAGCTCTATGGCGCGCAGCTGGGCTCGCAAACTCTCGTAGGCGAGCTCCCGCATGGAAGATTTATCAAAGGCGGCGGCCTCCTCCCTCCTATATAGCCCATATGCAATGGAGAAAGCATGATCTCCTGCCTTGCCCCGCTCGACCCAGGAGAGAAGGTGAGTATAAAGGGAGACTTTCTCCCTAGCCATCTCCCAAGCGAGCAGAGGGCCGTCCGCTCTATCTAGGGGTTTCTCCCCGAGGCTGAAGTGCGGGTGTAAGTCTGACATGTCCACCCCACTCGTCCCAGCGTCGGCGTGTACTACGGGATCCTAGCAGCTCGTCGGGGTCTTCTTGGATGCCAGCGACTTCTTCAGCTTCTTCCGCGAGTCGGAAGGGGGCGGGGAGCCGAGGTCGACCACTACCCTCTTCCCTTTGATGGTGTCGGACTTGGACTTGATCAAGTCGCCAGAGCAAGCTTCCGCGGCCGCTTTCGCCAGGCCGAGCTGAGAGGTCAGCTTCGTGACACCCGCATAAGGTGGGCTCACCGAGATCAGGCGTTCCCCTACAGCAAAGGAACATGTCAAAATGTGGAGGGGGCGAATTGAAGAAAGGCGAGATGGCATATGAGAAGAGGCATACCTTCTCCCCGCAGAATAGGAGGGAGCAAGTCGAGTCGTCATCGCAGGTAGGCGACCTCGAAGTCCTTCTTGAAGAAGAACTTGCAGAAGTCTGCCATGTACCCCTCCACGCGAGGAGCGTGATAGATCGACTCGTTTATTTGAACCGGCGTGTAGGCAATGTTGCCGAAGTTCCCCTTGACGAAGAGGAATCGGGCATTCTAATGATGTACCTTGTTGGAGGTCTCGCAGACCTTGACTCGCGAGCCGGTCAGGAAGGCGACCCCATCTGCAGTCGCCCGGTAGGTGAATATCTTGCGGAAGGCGGTGAGGCTGAACTCGATCCACTCCTCGTGCATATAGCAAGCGAATGCCATGAGCATGGACACCGCGTTGTTGTTGAGCTGCGCGGGCACAGCCCGAAGTATTTCAGGAACTGTTTCACTTCCGGCCAGAGGGGGATGCGGAGACCCACCTCAAAATGCGAGAGGGGGAAGGCGAGCTCATCCTCGCAGAAAGTGTTGATATCCTCCCACTCCCTAGTGCAGCGAGCGGTGTATCCTTCAGGAAGATATGTCGTCGCAAAGGTGAGCCAGTCTTTCTCTGACGCTCTCTCCTCCGGGAAGCCGTGGTCGGTGAAGTTGGCCACATACTTCCCTCGCCCCTCTGTGGGGTCAGGTTTAGTCATCTTTGAGAAGTGGGTGAGTGAAGTGTGTGAGTAGGACAAGAAACTGGGGCACAAGTGCAGTTAATGCAGTGTGTGAGTACAGAAATGAAGGGAGGGGTATCTATAGAAAAAGAGGGGTTTGGGGGGTTTCGCGACTAGCAGCGTGACTCACTCACACGATACCCACTCGCCCCTACCCTCATGCGAGTGCCAGTAGCCTAACGATGGCTAGTGCGAGCGAGCACTCTAGTCTAGTGAAGCCCATCGTCATATAACGTTGGAAGAAAAAAGAAACAACACGTCATGTGAGCCATACATAAAAATAAAAGAGATCCATGCGAGACAGGGTTACACACCAAAGCATGGTGTTCACAGAAAAACAACAGAATGGAAAGAAAAAGAAAGTGTTTAAGGGCGAGCAGATATCCCTCTCGGCCGACTTCACCTCCGGGGGCCTCATCCGCTCATTCGTCCTTCTGTGCCTCGCCTCGTGAAGGAGTGCTGGCAAGCAGTGGCGATCTCCTATTGTAGGGCGAGCACGCACTCGTCAATCCGCCTAAAATGATCCTCCAGCGACATTGGCACGCCCCCTGATTGCTTATGCACCTCTTCCGTGAGTAGAGTGCAGTCCCCTTCAAAAGCCACTATTCGCCGCTCCAGGGCAAGGATGCGAGGGAAGTGGTCGAAGTCCTCCGAAGCCCTCTCCTCCAAGATCTCACGGAGTATATATTCGTGCTTTCGTAGGGCACTCGCTAGTCGATCCTTCATCTCGGCAGTGTTAGATGGGTCACCAAGGTACTCGCTGATAGTGTATGGATAAGGCGGTGTTGAGTATTGCATTCGCTCATCAAACTCATCATCCTCTGGGCCTCGTCTGAAAAAGGGGGTCATTATTAGCACCGAATTTAACGAAAGGAGAGAGGGGGAATTCCCTACCTAGCGAGTCCTCGATGGATTTTCCCTCGCGGTACAAGGCAGTATTGTGGACCTGATTAGAGGGAAGATTGGGTTTCCAGCCGAAAGGGCAGGAAAGGGGAAGCGCCAGGGACTTTCCAGATCCAGCCCGCAGGGGAATTCTGACAGGACCTCGCATCTCAGAGGGCTCACCAACACCAAGAACAGTAGTGCTCTCCGGAACAAGGGTATTCCTGGCAAACTCTTCTGATAGATCTCGGGTCGGTGACTTTTGTCGCGGAGGAGAAGGTGCGAGATCGATATATTCAGACACTGAAAAAGTTGAATGAGGTTAGTACCTATAAAGCACGAGCCTAACATAATAAACAATAGCATTCACTTACCAACAATGGAGGGAACGTCAGGGTTGACCTAACGACTCGCCTCGTCCTACTCGCCGGTCTGCTGACCACTCGCGCCACCTTCTGGGCAATGTTGACCTGCAGATTGTATGTTTCAGTAACAACATGGCCGCGTGGAGGCTTTTGCGAGGAAAGGCGTTAAAGAAGAAATTCACTTGTTCCGAGACCCCGAGGCCCAAGCTGAACCTGGGCTACGAAGGGAGCTCGACCAAAGAGGTTCCCTCCCCAATGGGCACTCTTCTCTCCCTCTTGGTTCCTCGCTTTTCCACTCGCTTTGGGGTGGCTCACGAGGTGTTCCTGACAATAAGCCCCAGGAGACCGGCTGAAGTCGACACACTTTGTTTTTGGCAGCGGCGAGACGAGCCTGGAGTTCTTGAGAGAGTGGAATGAGGGTCGACCAATGAACTGTGAGAAAGAAGGGGAGTAGGTTCGAGGATAAAGGGGAGGGGGTCTTCCCTCTTGGTATATCTAGACCCCGGTGGGGTCCATTGAAAGATTCTCCTCAAAATCAAGACACTCGCCAAACGTACGGGGTTGAACTGTCTTTCCGAGCTTGAGACAAACTCGCAAAGAGCAGGGATTGTGTACAACCCCCTGTTTGTCGAGTGGATTCATCAAGCCATCAGGTGACCTGGAGCAAGATTAGGCTTTGGCGAGTAAGTCGGGCGAGTGGCAGATTCCAGCTCGCACATGCCCCTAGCAAGCACTCGCCCCTAGCTCAGTAACGAGTGGTGAGTCCCATCTCTAGAGGGCACTCACCGCTCAGGCGAGTCGGTGCAGAGTGGTTTGGGCTCGCCTGGTTGATTGGTGGCCTATTTTTTAAGGATTTCCTCTCATGCCCACAGTTAGTCATTCCAACCAGCGGGATTTCGATGTTGGCAGACCATTTTGGGTTGCTTTTAGTAAAACCAAGAGGCGGGATTTAGCTATCCGCAGGTCGTTTTAAGAAAACTATAAATAGATCCCAAGGGAACCTTTGGAGAGCATCACTCACCTGTTTCTGTCTCCTCTGGTCAACTTTAGTCTGCTAGGGAGGTCCGACTTACTGCTCACCGAGGTTTCCAGGTGGGTGGGCAAGAACTCTCTAGCACCCTACTAGGTGCCCAGCTCAGCAATTTGCTTGGGAGGGGAAGTTCTTTAGATCTTTCGGGTCAGTGGAGGAACCTCATCGCTGCAGCTCGGGGGTCTGTTTCTAATTTTCCACCCATTGTGAGAGAGCTTCCTAGTCCCGAGTGCCCGGTCTAAAGACTGAACTCAGGAAAAGTAAGAGCAAACTACACCAGTCCGAACTCCTCGAGCCGTGGTTTCCGGGATCAAAGGTTGAACCGTGGTTTCCTGGTTCAACATTTAGTTCTTGCAACGATATTATTGTGTGAAGCTTGTTATCACGATGATATATGCCTTAGCTGACTTTCCTTGAGTTCTCATAACGATATCGTCGTGCGAAGCTTGTTGTCTCGACCATATATGCCTTAGCTGACTTTCCTTGAGTTCTCACAAGGTTATCTTCGTGTGGACCTTGTTGACACAACGATATATTCCTTAGTAGACTTTCCTTGAATTCTCACATGATATCGTCGTGTGTACCTTGTTGACACGACGATGTCGTCGTGTTCTTCTTATTATCATGTTGATTGTTGACTAACTTCTTTTGCTTCCTTCTGTGAGTGATCAAAATGATATCATCATGTGAGTGTTATATACACGACGATATTTAACTTAGACATTTTGTCATTGATATCCAAACATTATATATACGATATATGAAGTCCCAACCTACTCATGTCACATCAAATAGATATCAAATACAAAATGTATTTATCATTGACTTAGGGACTTCTCCAAATCTGGAACATTGTGACAATGTTCCCAATAGATAACTTTTTATTAAATCACCAAACTTTTTCAGTGGGTGGACACCAGTCCCACTGTCATCTAGACATTTTCTCAGATTTTTATACCAAGATTAAAAGCCTCTGATATTTCTAAACCAGTCATTTCTGCCTTATTTAAATCTCTAAAAATATCATGAATGCATAATAAAATCTGATTATTTTTCACTGATTGTGTCTTCCTCTAACCAACACAATATAAAATATTCAGTAGTTTTAATTGAGCAGATGTTCCTCGTGAATTTTTATAATGAAAAAAGTTGATTTATTTAAATCATTAAAAATAGCAAATGATTATAAAAATTATTCACATAAAATCACAGGATGTAGGAAAGCTCTGAAAGTCTTCGTGAATTTTCTCTCAATTTTCTTATTGGTTTACAACCCTCTAATAAATCAAAAATAGAGAAAACCTTATAATTTAATTAAATAAAATGCCAAATCATTTCAGAAAAATCTCACATGCTTACAAATCATATCCCATTCTAATAGGAACATTTTTTCATGTTCAAACTTTCCTCATTTGAGCTGCCTATCAAGCCCAGAAAATTAAAGAAGCCCACTTTAAGAAATGAGGTGCGGATAGCAGATCCGAAACTGATTTCTACATGTGAGATTGAGAGGGACGCACGACATTTGAGCCCCCCACATCGGATCTGGCATGCATCCTGTTGGGAAAATGATTTCTCTTAACCCCTGAAAAAGAGTTGAATATGAATTCTAAGAAAGGAAAATCAAGGTTAAGTAAATATGCGTCGAATAGTATTCGACGCAACGTCGAAGTTGTATCGACGTTCCTTTCAGAATGAGTCGAATGCCTTTAAGAATTCGACGTATCCTATGTCGACGTAGCTCTGACTTCTAGTCGACGTATCTTGAGATGTCGACACACCTTAGTCGACGCACCTTCCTTTTTCTCCTCTCGACGTCCAGCCAGGACGAATTCGACGCGTACGTCGAATAGTAATCGACGCACGTCGATTTCTATGATTAATTCAAAAAAATCGCTAGATCTATTTCCTTCTTTTATAAATCTGATTTATATGGAATCAATTTATTCTTTATAGCCGTTCTGAATCATTCTTTCCTAGATTCTTGGCTAAAATTGATTAAACCCTTTATGGACATTATTTGAAATCATGTTGAATACTTTCCTTCTATGGATATACTTGTTATGGAAATTTCTCTTTGTTTCTAATACTCTGCCTGCTAATTGATTATTCTCCTATAGTGTTATTTTAATGAACAGAGCTATAAATAACAAGATGGTCGGCAGAGAGCATAACAAGTGATCCACCATATACACATTGAAAAAGAGGAAAAGCTCCCAAAAAAGTGAAAAAGAGAGAATAGAGAAATTGTTCTGCAGCAACCATCAAGCATTCTTCTTCTTCTGCTTCTAAAGTCATACTGCTGCAAAATTCTGAAAAGCTTACAATCTCCTTCTCACTATAGAAGGGAGATTTAATTCACTACTTCTTGTGCTTCCAATCTTCTTGCTAGGAAGAAGATTCAATCTTGTCTTAAATACTTCTTGTCCTCTTTTTCTTATTTTCATACTCACATACTGTAAAAGAGTTTTTAGAATCACTCTTCAAAAAAATTCAGTTGTACTGGTTCTAAGAGTCTCCTTTTCAAAAGACTCAATTGGTTCTAAGAGTCTCCTTGTCAAAAGACTCAGGGTGGTTCTAAGAGTCTCCTTATCAAAAGACTCAGTACAAGATAGTGAATTTCCTACCAAGGGGGTAGAAGAGTGGACTACCCAAAGTTTGGGGAACCACTATATTTCCTTGTGTTGTGCTGAGATTTCTTTTCTTGCATTTATTTTCTTTACTTGTTTAATTCTTGTTGGTGTGTGTGAAGCTCTAATCTGTGATCACTACACCCATATATATAATTATTAACTTTGCACAAAAATACTTTAAATCTCTATTCACCCCCCCCCCCCCCCCCTCTAGAGAATTCTAGTGAGGTTAACTGTGCACTTTCAGATCCGTTGTGGGAGCTATTCATTAGCACCGTCTGATCTTAACTCGATCGAACGGTAACTATAACATCCCGTTGGCAAAAGCTTGTGGGGCTTCTCCACCGCATGCGGGATGCCAGCTTGTCGCGCCACCACCCCCGACCAACTTGTCGGGGGCTGGAGTGTCTTTCGGTGGTTCGGCGGCCGCAGGAGCTGTGCTTCCAGAGCACAAGCAGTATAGAGCACCGTCGGAGCTCCTTTCTCCGGTTGTGCCACCGCCTCATCTCCTCTCGAAGAGGGTCACTGACCCCTCTCCGGTGAGGAACGACCTCCCAGCCACTCTAGGGAGCGGTGGGAAGCTCACCCTGCTCGGCCAACCTCCAATCTCAACCCGAGCTGGTAGTATCGCGGCGGTGCTCCGGCAGCCGGAGCACGCAGGCAGGTCGTCCAAAAGATGGGGAGTGAGTGAAGGAGAAGGTTCCACCTCTATTGAGGGCCTTCGGATGCCTCCTTGTTGAGTTGTCATGGGAGGTGGTGGAGGTGATGGAGCTCGACTTTTTTCTCCGGCGAGATGGAGCTCCGACAGGGGAGTGACTGGGCTCGTTTGAGCTTGACAGAGGGGTGGTCTAGATGGTGGGGGGAGATGGTCTTATATAGAGGGAGGGGAGAGCCCCTCCCTCCTCTCTTCCTTCTCGACCAAGGTAACCCTATAGGATTAGGATTAATGTTTAACCCAACCATGGTTTGTTAGGACGTGAGGTGGCAGCCTCTAAGTGGAGGGTAGTACCTCCTATGAGGGCCTAGGCTAAGCTATTTAGGCATGTGGGGGAGAGACAAAGAGTGCGTAGCTTTCTCTCTCCTTAGCCTTCATCCATTAGTGCACCAAAACCAGACCTTATTTAGGCTAAGATTGGGCCCATGGTGGGGTGCTTGGTTGGGCATTAATGGAGGGTTTTTAGACTAATCCAAAAATCAAGCTTTTAGAGAGGTTTGACCAAAGTCAACCCTATGGTGAGTCCCCTAGGCGAGTCAAGGTCAATATAGGTCCAAGTCATCGAGTGATGAGCTATTGTTAATGCGTCGGGGTCGAACTCAAGTGTTTGTGCTTTTCGAGATGCCATATATTTTTACGCGTTATATTTTTATTACTCGACCAAACGATGTCGGAATTGAGCATAACGAATTTCATTGTTCTCGTATTGACCATACGAGTTCAATGCAACTGACTAAGGTCAATTTCGAGTCATATGCTCAATACACTAAAACGACATCGGCGTGACACGACACGATACTCAAAATGGTGTTTTCTCTACAAGACCTCAGATCGGAATGAAACGAGTTCTGTTGCACTACTGTCGACTATACGAGTTTATTGCAATTGTTGAAAGTCAATTCAGAGCACGTATGCTTAATATATTAAAACGACGTCGTTGTGACGCACTACAATACTCAAATGGTTGTTATCTCTAAATGGCATCGGATCAGAACAAAACAAGTTCTGTTGCACTCGTGTCTATTACAACTGTCAGTAGTCGATTTGGAGCATGAATGCTCAATATACTAAAACGGCGGCGACACGATGCGCTACGATACTCAAAATGGTCATTTCTCTAAATGACCTCAGATCAGAATAAAACGAGTTTCATTGCACTCGTATCGACTATACAAGTCTATTGTAATTGTCAGAAGTCGGTTCGTAGCACGTATGCTCAATATATTAAATGGTGTCATCGTGTCACACTACGATACTCAAAATGACCATTTTCTCCAAATGACCTCAGATTGGAACGAAATGAGTTTCGTTGCACTCGTATCGACTATACGAGTCTATTGGAACTGTCGGAGGTTAATTTGGAACACTTATGCTCAATATATTAAAATGGCATTATCATGGAGTACTGTGTTACACAAAATTTTCTTTTTCTCTAAATGACCTCGGATCGGAATGAAACGAGTTCTATTGCACTCGTATCGACTATACGAGTCTATTGCAACTGGAGGAAGTCGACTCAAAGCACATATGCTCAATATACTATTTTGAGTCACTTCCTAGATTCTAGGGAACCTTATAGGTGTTCGGGTCACTTTTATTGGGTCATTTAGGGTCCTAGTGGCCCAATAAAACTCGGGATGTTAAACCTCGTGCATTGGGTCGAAGCACAAATAGCAGTTGATGAATCCATTAACACACACCGTCAGCAATTCAAAGGAAGTAAAAAAAGGAAAAGGGGGCAGGAGCAGGCACACAGAAGGCAGGAAGATCGACACAACAACGAGCTCTATGCCATCCAGGACAATCTGGCATTCCAGAGGCCAAAAGAACTTCCCCGAAGCCCCATGAACGACTAGTCAAAGTACTGTGAGTTCCACCAAGTGACCGGGCACACCACCGAAGAGTGTTCCATACTGAGGGAGAAAATCGAGCGATTGATCGACAAGGGCTCCTCAAAAGGTTTCTATAAGGCCACATACCTAATCAGCCTTTGCCGCCCAGGAAGGCAAGTGATTAACCTCCCGCACCCCATGGAGCATCTGAAGGCAGGACAATGTTAGGAAAAGTCGAGACCATCGTCGGGTCTCCCACTCTCACCGCACAGATCCTTTCGTTCACTAGACCCATGAGGGGTCATGAAGATAAGAAGCTCAAGCAAGACACTGCCATCACATTCGGGTATGAGGACCTGCAGTGGTTACGATTCCAATATTTTTGGTGCGGTGAGCATGGACAGCATCCCGCTCGGAAAATACCAGGTGAGAACTATGACTGGAAGTGAGGACCTGGGAAACTCGCCCCCTACCGGGGACTATGGGAGAAAGAGCGACTTCGATGAATTTAGGAAGTCGATCCTAGAGCCTGTGCATCATCCTCTCGCCGCTAGTTAAGTGCTCGACCCACACGGTCCGAGTACTCGCCCCACTAGCTTTGGGTGAAGATGCACCTGGCGGGCGACCAGGGAAGGAGGTACATGTGGGAGAGGATGAGCGAGCCATGCATGAGCGGGTGTTGTTTCCCAGCCCACCGAGTGCTCGCTACACAGGTGAGGAGACCGGGCGAGTGCCCTCGGCTCGCCAAACAGGGTCATGGAGTCCGTTATACGAGTTGATCCTCTTAGCTCCTGTTCTAGAGGGATTCACGGAGCCCGCCATGTCCCACTACACGGGCAGGGATGATCCCCTCCAGCATCGCTAGTGGTTTGAGGATGTCATATCCATCAGATAGATGACGGATGCGTTCAAATGCAAGTTGTTCTCCATCTCCCTCAAGGGGAAGGTGTAAGATCTCATTTTCCAAAACCCGTTCGGGTACTTGAAAAACTCGAACCTCTCCCGCATCGCACGGTTGAGGTGGATCTTCGCTCAGAATCGCTGCCTTGCGGTGTCACCAACACTCGGGTTGGCTAACACCGCTCAGCACCAACTCTGCCGGCTATACGATCATAAGTAAAATATGCCAAAAGAAGTAAGTACATAAATGAAGGCATGTCCACAATCACATCATCATATATATATAATGAAAACAGAAAGTCCAAAAGAGAAGTAGAAGCAAAAAGGGACTTATGCCCGATACATATCCAAAATAATGTACTCTCTCTCTCACTCTACAACATGCGGAAACTACAACAAAACTCTCAAAATGCGGAAGTCTAACTATCTAGTCATCAACCTGTGGCGTCGTGGTAGTACACTGCATCCGCTGCTCAGGTCCTGCCATCTCGTCCTGCTACGCGCGGGACAACTCCGTCTCCTCGGACTCCTGCGGTCACACTGACCGTTAGTCATAAAGACTAAGCCGCTTTGTCCTCGCCTCCCTCCACGACTCCTAGGTACCGAGCGGGAGGAAGAAGCGGAGGGCAACAAGGGGTAATCAAAAGGAAGTGACATGGCACTAACTAGCAGGTATAAGTAAAGCAGTAAAAGCTAGCTAGCAGTATGGTGCAGGTATAAGGCAGTAAAGTAGAGCAATGAAGTAAGCAGTAAATAGAAAGAAAGTGCGGTGCAGTAAGTAAAGCTAAGCTACCATCACAGATCGTACCTTAACTTATATGAACGCCCATACGACATAAAAGTTAAGATGTCCAGGCAACCCATCATATAAAAGAGCCCATACTAATTTATATGATGGGGGTATGCTAATGCGTATGTTATGCCATGCTATGATTATGATGTTTTAATGTGATTATGCAATGTGACTCACCCACACGACTCTATGCGCATAGACCTTTATAGTTCCCAATTTGTTTGAAAGGAAGCCAACCTTCCGGGTACCGACCGTCGTGGCTCACGGTGGCAGTGGATCGGGCACTCCACATCCTAGGCGGGTATGGTCACTACCAAGCCTAGACCTCATGTACGCCTCAACGCTAAGAACACAACAACGGAGCTCCTGCATACCCTTGCTGGAATCCACCAGACTTTAAGGTCGGGGTGGGTTATTAGGGATTGTCCTCCAGACCGCAGTACTCAAACTTACCGGCCCTCTAAACCTCACCCTCACCTGAGTCAATGTACTACCGTCGGTGACACGACTGGCCTAGTACCGAAGACTCGCCACTAATTGCATAAGAAACAGGTGCTTAACATGTCCACCCGAGCTTCCGGCTCAGGGACTAACACACAAGTTGATCCAACCCATCTCCTTCCCGGAGGAGATCCATACTAGTTTGCAGATCTAATTAGGCTACTCTTGCCTACAATTTAGTTAGCGATATATTTAGGGTGAATCTTGGACTTCCCGCGGTGTACTCCGTAAGGGGCCCCTAACGGTACTACAGATCAATGGGCTCAACCCCACAATCCTCCTCAAGACAATTACTTTAGTTGGTGTTTAACGTTTGGTTCACCCCTCATCATTTCATATAGTTAATGTGACTTAGTTCATCTCCCGTCCCACCCAATTGGGTTGGACGTACCTCCATTCCTCCTACAATAACTCTAGCACAACCTCACAACTAACCCTAGGATTGACCCTCCTTGAATCATGGTGTACTATAACTCATTTACTGATTGGTTATAACTCCTAAACACTACTTAGGGGTCTGAATTGTCTAAAACTCAAAATTCTGTTTTTACTAAACGCAGACCACTAAGTTGAACTATCCATCAACCCCATAAGGGAATCCTTCTAAAAACTCATCACCAAGGTCTATAATAATTATCATAGGCTCCCACGGACCTTAATAAGGTATGTTCCAATTTTCATAATTTTCCATATTAAATTGGTATTTAATATAATTTAAAGTAGTTAAGGCCTTAAGTCAAATTACACATGAACTACCCTCAAAATGATTCCTCATGCTACATGAAAATTATTAGTAAGGTAATATCCCATATAAAGGTGGTGCACTTAGTTCCATGACCCTAGGGTGTGATTTGGCCTACTAAATCATCATAGTTGTATAATTACCAAAATGCCACTATAATTAGGAATAATAGTATTTTACTTCTGAAAATTCTCCAAAAATTACCAAGTGTCCAGATGGGAATCTAGAGTCCTCTACCAAAGGATTGTGTCATTAACATATGATTTGACATTTTAAAAAGATTTAATACTCAAGTGGTGTAAATCCCAATTTCTACATGAGGTACAAGAAATACAATTCTACAAGCTTCCAAACAATTATCATGGGCACATATTAACCTAAAATTACAGATCACCAAGTATCATGTCAAAGCCCCATGATTTGACATTTTAAAAAGATTTAATGCTCATGAGTTGAAAAATCCAATTTCTACATAAGGTACATGAAATATAATTCTACAAGCTTCCAAATAATTATCATAGGCTTATAATAGCATTGAATGACAGATAACCAAGTTTCACAATTTATCCCCATGATTTGGCATTTTTCAAGATTAAATTTCCTTAAGCTAGCAAGTACTTAAAATTTCCTACACAAGGAATAATACTTCAATAAATCATAACAAAATTACTATAGTCCATTTTCATCCCTAATCAGCCACTGATAGAGTTTCAACACCATACAAGGTCCTATGACCATGCATTTTATTTTATTAAGGAAAGGGTGGCAATTTCATTTATTAGGAAGAAAAATACTTAAATACCTCTAAAAATTCTCATTAAATTAACTAAGTCATTTTATGCTCCTACAATCATATCTACAAAGTTCTGATCCAAGGCAAGAACATTTGGTCTCATTCCCTTCACAAATCTCACTTTGCACCCTTAAGGGTTTACCCTTAGGGTTTTAGGTCACACCACCCTAATGATCCAAATGGACCATTAGGGTGTGCCACATGCCTTTGTATATCCATACCCACATAGCCATCATGATGGGAGGAGGCTAACACACTCAACTCCTCAAAATGACCTAAACCCTCATTTGACCCTTAAAGGCTCTCATTAGGGTTTCCTATTTTCCATATAAAATCAACTCCAAATGGAGTGAAATTTTAGGTAGGCACTACTCATGTAAAAAAGAGCATGCCACCAAAGTTTGGTGTCATTTGGACATTATATGCTCCAAAAATCAACTTAATTTAAATATTCTAACTACCACAAAAACCCTATGTAAACGTGTCCACCAACGGCTATCCCTTTGGCAGGGGGTGCCCCTAAGGTATACCAACCCATGGTTAAAAGCACAGCTCCAAAGCTTGAAGGGTTTGACCTAGGTAATTAATTTAGTGGACTGACCTAGTGTAGGACCAGTCCTAGTAAAACAGCTCCCTAGGGAGCTGTGGGTCACCAAATGACCTAAACTCAAGGCCAAATGAAATTTAAGACCAAGGCCTACAACTTTTATGTTGGGCACTTTTTCTAGTTCAGACATTAGGAGGCCCTAATTTATATTTGAAGAGGACTGAATTTTAGAGGCAGAATAGCAAGTACAAAGAATTAATTAAATACAGGAAAATAAAGATCTGCACGAATCTTGGCGCAAATCAGACGGCGGCGCCATCGTCTTCAGCCAACGGCTGGTATTCAACCGCGCTGGGCCGATTTACTCTTCCCTTTCCCGGCCACCTGGTGGCCACCACGGCCGGCCACCACCGCCACCACCTTCGTGATGGTCGGGGCTACGACTTCCTGGCGACATGGCGGCCGGAGGAGGCGTTTTCCGGCGATCCTGGGTGTCACGAATCGAGCCGAAATCCATGGATTTCGGAGGTGGATCCGGGCTCAATTGAGCCCGATCCTTCAGCATTATGTGATGAGAAGCTAGCATGGGGGGAGGGGAGGAGAAGCGAACCACCATTGGTGCGTGGCGGCGGCTCCGGCGACGATTGGCCATGGATTATCCTTGCTCCAGCGACCCCTCTCCCGATCTCGATTCTCCAACTAAAGCTTTGCTCCAGGTGTCGTTCTCGACCACTCTACCTCCTGAAGCTAATGGTGAGGTTGGATTGGGATGGGGAGGCCTCTATAGGCTGATTTGAAACTAGGCTACCTCGGTTGTGCCCCTTGCTGCCACCCTCCTATAGCTGCCGGCCTCCTGCTTCCATCTAGGTCAAGCTCAGACCCCCAGCAATCAGGGAAGGCCCCTAGGCTGATTGGAGGAGAAGTGTGGAGGAGGGGGTGATTGCTTTTAGCTTTTGCTTTATGCTTTAAGCTTTTTGATCAACTTTTGGTCCCCCCCCCCTTCATTTGATTAATCAAGCTTAGTGTTAGGTTCAGTCTAGGGCTGGTGGGCATGCCTTAGGTCCATGAGTAATTGGCTAGAGGATGGGGGTTGGGTCCCATTCAATTTGGGCCCAATATTCCCTTTAATGGGCTATGTTGACCATGGTTGACTTTGGTCAACCAAGGTGAGGGGGTTGACCCCACTTGGGGGGTCATGGGTCCCTTAACCTCACCCAATATTGGTTGGTCCATGGTGGGGCCCCAATTGGGCTAATTTAGCCTTAAGGTGTGATTTTGACCTAAATTAAGTTAAAGTTGACTTTGGTCAAATTGGTCAATTGGTTGACCAAGTGATGGGGCTTTTGGGTCCAATAAGTTCCTTAAAGTGTTTAGAGTGTGGTGGTAAGGTCAATTTGAACATGTAGAGTCAATTGAACCCTAATTGACTTAGTTTGGTTAATGTTGACCTATTATTGACTTTGGTCAATTTCATGCAATTGGGTCCCACCCAAGTGCAATTCTCAAGGTAATGGTCTTCCTTAGTGGTTAGGGTGGTATGGGGGAGGATAATTTGGTAAATTGAGGGTCAATTGGCCTAAGGGAGTGGTATTGGGCTATGTTGATTTTGCGCCCTTGGTGTGCGCTTAGCACACTCCACTTGGTCCAAGGGCCTTGGTGGCCACTCAGCACACCACCCCTGACCTAATACCAACTAGGGGTCTAGAAGGATTGGGATGTTACAAATCCTAATAAACAAAAGAAATATTTCGTCCTCGAAATTTAGGTTCGGGTCTACGGGTTGCAAGTACTTATAAGAGTAAAGGATTTCAAAGACGTTTAAGTTGAGGTGATGAGTTCCGGGAAATGTTGTTGCATGAAGTCCAAGGGCACCCAGCTGTGCTCCTCTTGCCCATGATTGAACCGTAATAATCGGACATCAGAACCTCCTTCCACGGAAGAACTCGGACCTCTACTAAAAGAGAACTTAAACTGAAGCAACAATCTTTACCAAGACTTATCCTGGCACTTCTACCATTCCTCGCTAAGATTGTCGGCAATATTCCCACTAGGGTTAATTGAAGGTTTAACCCGCCGCTCAGACCATCGTGCCATTAATCACAACGCGGGTTCTACTTGCTCCATCCCGGTAATAAATAGGAAATATACACTACAAAATCAAAACAGGCTAACCAGGTGTGGGTGTTAACAAAATTACTTCACCCGTTGGAGGAGGATCTATCTGTAATACATAAGGCCCTACATAGTTAATTTATACTATCATGCCGCGCTAGATGGCACCGAAGTTCTTCTAGTTCAACTTAACTTCATAAGGTTATATTCACGAACCATGATTACATAATATTCTGCTGATAAACCGTTTCCGACTCCGCGGATACAAGGCCAGGTTTATCATCTACAAACCAATAACATAAACTTGATTACACTTGGGCCAGAGTCTCTTATGTCCTACGAACATTACATGAGGTTAACGCTCCCTCCCGTTAAATAAATGCAAATAACCTCGGTGCTTTCCTTGAGGAACATAACGCCTGCAGTTTAAAATGATGATCGTGAAATGACTCCCATCAACTTTCCATATCCATTTGGTTCATAACTCACGAGGGTAAAACCCTTTTTATCATGACATGAATTGACACAAATTGATTTCAACATGAAGGGTGTCTCATTAAAACCCATTAATCCTCAAGAAGTTTCACCATTTATATCTGGAAATCAAACCTGTCTCCCTTATTCTTGAATCTTCCTATCTGGGATTATAATGTTTTGGGGGGAAATTGTAAGTTCCGGCTCTTAAGATCGGAGGATCGTATGTAAATTATATATCTTCAATATACCATTCGTCAAATTTCACTTTAGATTCCCAATAACGAGTGGGCTAAACTTTCAAAGCCAAGTAGTCTCATCTCACTTAAGCTATAAATTATGGATTAAAGGATTCATCATAACGACCCTTCTCTTAGTTGTGTCGTCCAAAGTTACATCGATAAATCTCATTAAGTAATCTTACTAATTTCAAGAGGGAGTTGATAGAAACAACAACTAACCGTTTATTTTAACTCTCTAATCCTCAACATTTTAGTACATGATGGTCGTTGCCATTTTTTCCCGAGATCCGAACATAGTAAGATTCTCCATCTTAGCCCTAAGTAGTTTATACCATCATATTACAAGATCCAAAGAGTCACCTTCCTAAGCTCTCTGGTTGTGCATAAACCAACTCTAAGAGTAAAAAGATCTTAACTAAATTTTCACCAAGGAGAGGGCTTGAATTTTAATTAAAAAAACTATCTGAAAATTACCTTTGAGAGCCCTGAAGTGTAAGCAACTCTAGTTATAATTTTACTTGCGAAAACTTGATTCCAATCCTCAAAATTTCACGATGTGACACATTTATCCCAAGCTACTAAACCTGGTATTCTTCTTATTTTCAGTACTTGATTAAAACGAGGCATTTGATCGGACGTCAATGTTTATTAATTGATTCCGGTAACTCTACAAATCGATGTCTCGAGGTTAAGAAGGTGTATTTACAACAACACACTAGCAAGTTTGTTACGATAAACTGATTATTTCTTATGGTCATGAGAACTTATAGCTCAATCTTACTTCTATCCAATCTAAATCTTATTTGGTCCTGCACTGAATTTGCCGCTTATGACATCCTTCCCTTGTGACTGGTAAGAGCTTGATGACCAAACGTCCTTATAAAAGACAAGACAACATTGCTTGGATCAGGAAGTTAGTGAAATTCCCTAAATTCTTAACCTGACTTTCTTGATTCCGAGAGTCTTATGCCCATACACTGGACAACCCTTTACGTATACTCAAATGATTAACAAGTTGATCACTTTTGACGACTTAGAATCAGCCTTGGAGCAATAAGATGAGTACACGCTCACTCTTGAAGTGTACCATTTACTTAACTTGCCAGTATAACTATAGCGATCACAACTTGGTATAAACAATCCCTGCTAATTAAGGTGAAGTAATTCTCCAAGGGACTCAAACTTCTAAGGAGGGTTGGTCCACAAATCAAAAGTATATGAATAAGATCTCGTCATCATCTGAGTATCATTGAATACTCCAAACCTCGAGATTACTACGAAAATGTCATAACCTTTTCTAAACAAAGTCTAGGGGGCAATCCAAGTCGGTATTTTATTGGCCCAATAAACAAAAGGATAAGCCCCTACCGATTTGGGCTAAGTCTTTTCAGTACTTCTACGGTATATTCATCTTACATACGTACATAAACTTTAGGGCATATAATCTCTGACTTGGTGTTCCACCCTGAGACATATTATTATGATAAGACTTAGGCTCCCAATGTTATAAATTATGCAAACTTTTCCGAGTTCCCTATATGATTAACTAGGAAAGGGGCCTTTTCAAAACAAAAATATTCAAATTCCAATTCGACCTCTGGTATTTTATGGTGGTTGTCTCAACGTACTGTAATGGAAAGTATCAAGTTATGGTAAGGGGTTTA
The DNA here is from genome assembly GCA_033032865.1 of Dactylorhiza incarnata. Classification (NCBI taxonomy): domain Eukaryota; kingdom Viridiplantae; phylum Streptophyta; class Magnoliopsida; order Asparagales; family Orchidaceae; genus Dactylorhiza; species Dactylorhiza incarnata. The sequence goes on from JAWHQI010000028.1 coordinate 16,146,339, forward strand.
TGCTTATAGGTCTTCTATTTCTCTAAAGAAGACTACAGACACCCGATCTCCTCGAGATGGTCCTACCATTTGATAGTAAAGCGTAACCCTCAGCGTGAAAGTCTCCACGTCAAGACTTATACTAACTTCTACCCTTAGCTACGTTGGGTATCCTTAACCTTCAACCAAATCTAGACCCGAGGTCGCTCTTTAGACTAGGGTGCGTCACTAAATTGTCTAAGTAAGTCAAAATTTGACCTAACTTGCTGCTTAGTGGACTGTTTTATGTGATTTCATACATGGGCACACCACAGCTTCCGCTGCATAGTTTGTCCGCAAACTACACTCGAGCGGGGTGACCCAGTATGTTGTGGACTGTTCTCTTATGATCGTCGTTCAGTGATACCATTTGTAAGATCTCATTTTCCAAAACCCGTTCGGGTACTTGAAAAACTCGAACCTCTCCCGCATCGCACGGTTGAGGTGGATCTTCGCCCAGAATCGCTGCCTTGCGGTGTCACCAACACTCGGGTTGGCTAACACCGCTCAGCACCAACTCTGCCGGCTATACGATTATAAGTAAAATATGCCAAAAGAAGTAAGTACATAAATGAAGGCATGTCCACAATCACAGCATCATATATATATATATATAATGAAAACAGAAAGTCCAAAGGAGAAGTACAAGCAAAAAGGGAGTTATGCCCGATACATATCCAAAATAATGTACTCTCTCTCTTACTCTACAACATGCGAAAACTACAACAAAACTCTCAAAATGCGGAAGTCTAACTATCTAGTCATCAACCTGTGGCGTCGTGGTAGTACGCTGCATCCGCTGCTCAGGTCCTGCCATCTCGTCCTGCTACGCGCGGGACAACTCCGTCTCCTCGGACTCCTGCGGTCACACTGACCGTTAGTCATAAAGACTAAGCCGCTTTGTCCTCGCCTCCCTCCACGACTCCTAGGTACCGAGCGGGAGGAAGAAGCGGAGGGCAACAAGGGGTAATCAAAAGGAAGTGACATGGCACTAACTAGCAGGTATAAGTAAAGCAGTAAAAGCTAGCTAGCAGTATGGTGCAGGTATAAGGCAGTAAAGTAGAGCAATGAAGTAAGCAGTAAATAGAAAGAAAGTGCGGTGCAGTAAGTAAAGCTAAGCTACCATCACAGATCGTACCTTAACTTATATGAACGCCCATACGACATAAAAGTTAAGATGTCCAGGCAACCCATCATATAAAAGAGCCCATACTAATTTATATGATGGGGGTATGCTAATGCGTATGTTATGCCATGCTATGATTATGATGTTTTAATGTGATTATGCAATGTGACTCACCCACACGACTCTATGCGCATAGACCTTTATAGTTCCCAATTTGTTTGAAAGGAAGCCAACCTTCCGGGTACCGACCGTCGTGGCTCACGGTGGCAGTGGATCGGGCACTCCACATCCTAGGCGGGTATGGTCACTACCAAGCCTAGACCTCATGTACGCCTCAACGCTAAGAACACAACAACGGAGCTCCTGCATACCCTTGCTGGAATCCACCAGACTTTAAGGTCGGGGTGGGTTATTAGGGATTGTCCTCCAGACCGCAGTACTCAAACTTACCGGCCCTCTAAACCTCACCCTCACCTGAGTCAATGTACTACCGTCGGTGACACGACTGGCCTAGTACCGAAGACTCGCCACTAATTGCATAAGAAACAGGTGCTTAACATGTCCACCCGAGCTTCCGGCTCAGGGACTAACACACAAGTTGATCCAACCCATCTCCTTCCCGGAGGCGATCCATACTAGTTTGCAGATCTAATTAGGCTACTCTTGCCTACAATTTAGTTAGCGATATATTTAGGGTGAATCTTGGACTTCCCGCGGTGTACTCCGTAAGGGGCCCCTAACGGTACTACAGATCAATGGGCTCAACCCCACAATCCTCCTCAAGACAATTACTTTAGTTGGTGGATAACGTTTGGTTCACCCCTCATCATTTCATATAGTTAATGTGACTTAGTTCATCTCCCGTTCCACCCAATTGGGTTGGACGTACCTCCATTCCTCCTACAATAACTCTAGCACAACTTCACAACTAACCCTAGGATTGACCCTCCTTGAATCATGGTGTACTATAACTCATTTACTGATTGGATATAACTCCTAAACACTACTTAGGGATCTGAATTGTCTAAAACTCAAAATTCTGTTTTTACTAAACGCAGACCCCTAAGTTGAACTATCCATCAACCCCGTAAGGGAATCCTTCTAAAAACTCATCACCAAGGTCTCTAATAATTATCCTAGGCTCCAACTGACCTTAATAAGGTATGTTCCAATTTTCATAATTTTCCATATTAAATTGGTATTTAATATAATTTAAAGTAGTTAAGGCTTTAAGTCAAATTGCACATGAACTACCCTCAAAATGATTCCTCATGCTACATGAAAATTATCAGTAAGGTAATATCCCATATAAAGGTGGTTCACTGAGTTCCATGACCCTAGGTTGTGATTTGGCCTACTAAATCATCATAGTTGTATAATTACCAAAATGCCACTATAATTAGGAATAATAGTATTTTACTTCGGAAAATTCTCCAAATATTACCAAGTGTCCAGATGGTAATCTAGAGTCCTCTACCAAAGGATTTTGTCATTACCATATGATTTGACGTTTTAAAAAGATTTAATACTCAAGTGGTGTAAATCCCAATTTCTACATGAGATACAAGAAATACAATTCTACAAGCTTCCAAACAATTATCATGGGCACATATTAACCTAAAATTATAGATCACCAAGTATCATGTCAAAGCCCCATGATTTGACATTTTAAAAAGATTTAATGTTCATGGGTTGAAAAATCCAATTTCTACATTAGGTACATGAAATATAATTCTACAAGCTTCCAAATAATTATCATGGGCTTATAATAGCATTGAATGATAGATAACCAAGTTTCACAATTTATCCCGATGATTTGACATTTTTCAAGATTAAAGTCCCTTAAGCTAGCAAGTACTTAAAATTTCCTACACAAGGAATAATACTTCAATAAATCATAACAAAATTACTATAGTCCATTTTCATCCTTAATCAGCCACTGATAGAGTTTCAACACCATACATGGTCCTATGACCATGCATTTCATTTTATTAAGGAAAGGGTAGCAATTTCATTTATTAGGAAGAAAAATACTTAAATACCTCTAAAAATTCTCATTAAATTAACTAAGTCATTTTATGCTCCTACAAACATATCTACAAAGTTCTGAGCCAAGGCAAGAACATTTGGTCCCATGCCCTTCACAAATCTCACTTTGCACCCTCAAGGGTTTACCCTTAGGGTTTTAGGTCACACTAATGGCTCCAAATGGACCACTAGGGTGTGCCACATGCCTTTGTATATCCATACCCACATAGCCATCATGATGGGAGGAGGCTAACACACTCAACTCCTCAAAATGACCTAAACCCTAATTTGACCCTTAAAGGCCCTCATTAGGGTTTCCTATTTTCCATATCAAATCAACTCCAAATGGAGTGAAATTTTAGGTAGGCACTACTCATGTACAAAAGAGCATGCCACCAAAGTTTGGTGTCATTTGGACATCATATGCTTCAAAAATCAACTTAATTTAAATATTCTAACTACCACAAAAACCCTAGGTAAAAGTGTCCACCAAGGGCTGTCCCTTTGGCAGGGGGTGCCCCTAGGGTATACCAACCCATGGTTAAAAGCACAGCTCCAATTCTTGAAGGTTTGACCTAGGTAATTAATTTAGTGGACTGACCTAGTGTAGGACCAGTCCTACTAAAACAGCTCCCTAGGGAGCTGTGGGTCACCAAATGACCTAAACTCAAGGCCAAATGAAAGTTAAGACCAAGGCCTACAACTTTCATGTTGATCATGTTCAGCCATTAGGAGGACCTAATTTATATTTGAAGAGGACTGAATTTTAGAGGCAGAATAGCAAGTACAAAGAATTAATTAAATACAGGAAAATAAAGATCTGCATGAATCTTGGCGCAAATCAGACGGCGGCGCCATCGTCTTCAGCCAACGGCTGGGATTCAACCGCGCTGGGCCGCTTTACTCCTCCCTTTCCCGGCCACCTGATGGCCACCACGGCCGGCCACCACCGCCACCACATTCGTGGTGGTCGGGGCTACGACTTCCCGGCGACATGGCGGTCGGAGGAGGCGTTTTCCGGCGATCCCGGGTGTCACGAATCGATCCAAAATCCATGGATTTCGGAGGTGGATCCGGGCTCAATTGAGCCCGATCCTTCAGCATTATGTGATGAGAAGCTAGCATGAGGGGAGGGGAGGAGAAACGAGGTGCCCTTGGTGTGCGCTTAGCACACTCCACTTGGTCCAAGGGCCTTGGTGGCCACTCAGCACACCACCCCTGACCTAATACCAACTAGGGGTCTAGAAGGATTGGGGATGTTACAGAAGGCAAGGGACTGGTTCCACCAGCTCCCTTCTGTGACCATATACGGTTTCAAAGACCTCCGTCAGAGTTTCCTGCTGCAATTCGCCACTTGAAAGAAAAGTTAGAAGGGGCAGAGGCTCTCTTTCTGATCCAGCTGAAGGCCGAAGAGTCTTTGGGAAGCTACATGGACCGGTTCCAGGAAGAGGTCATCTTGGTCCATGAGGTGCCAGGGAACACCCTGCAACTGGCCTTCACCCTTGGACTGCGGCAAGGGCTGTTCAAGATGGGACTCGCCTGAGATCCCCATCTGTTATACGAAGAATTAATCGAGCGGGCGGGGCGAGAGATCGAGGGGGAGGCCACTAACAACACTTTCGTGGCAAAGTTGGCCAAGTGGGTTGGAGGAGAAGAGAAGAGAGGAGGATCCCAGCAGTAAGAGATGAGAAGAAGGGAAAAACCAAGAAGGCAGGGGTCCAGGGGCCCCCCGGAGGACATGAGCCAGCATGGAGGTTTCAACCACCCATAAACCGGTCGATGTGGAGTCAACCGGGAGGAGGTCCTCCGGTTAGGGAAGAGGGTTCGCCCAGGGCGGGGGACCTTTCTAGGGAACAGGGGGCACCATCAAGGGGGCAGGGACGGTTTAACCCTCCGGGGTGGCAGTCGGGCCTGATGCCTTTCCAACCCCCGGCTCAGCATGCCATGGCGATAGGCCGAGGAGGAAGGAGAGGAAGAAGGAATCGCCTAGGAGGGGCAGAGAGGGGGAGGGTGGTGTTTCCATACTATGACTTCCACCAGGAGGAAGATCACGCAATGGCTACCTGTCTTAGGTTCTTGGAAATGAGAGGGGGGAGGAGAGCCCCGGCGGGACAACAATAGCTTCAAGATGTCGGAAGAGGAGGAGGATAAGGAGCGGACGTAGAGGACGGGTACGAAGTCCAGTTCGATGTGGGGTGGGAGGGTTTGGGGTGATCAACGGGGTGGGGGGGGGGGGGGGGGGGGTGGGGGGGGAGTATCCTAAAATGGGAGCCTCTGTGCTATTTATCATCGGAGTGTCGCCTCGGCCTCCAAGATCCCACCCCAGGAGGAGAAGATCACTTTTACCAATAAGGACATACCTGAGCATGAGGTTCCATTATGTGATGCGCTAGTGATCCAAACAGCGATCGAGAACTTCATGGTCTCCAGAATCCTCATAAATAATGGGAGCTCCGTCAACGTTATCTTCAAGAAAGCCTTCGACGAGATGAAGGTGGAGGCGAAGAGGGTACTCGCCTCGGATGGACCTCTCTTTGGATTCTCCGGAGAAAGGAAGGAAGTGGAGGGAGGAGTCGAGCTCCTTGTGACTCTGGGGGGGAACATCCAAGAATTGTCGGTTTGTTATCGTCGACGCTCAGAGCAGTTATAATGCCATCTTCGGACGACCCCTCATCAACAAATTCTGGTGCGTGCCTCATCCTTTCATCAATGTTTAAAGTATAACATCGAGGGGTCCAGATTCGAATCAGGGGAGATCCAAAAGTGGCTAGGCAGTGTTATGTCACTGTCGTCAACACCGTCACCTAGAAAGAGGAAGTAGAGGAGGTGGACAAAGCAATGGAAGGTCAATCCAGGCTGGAGGCAACGGATGAAATTGGGATGAAGGAGGTCATCACCGCGGATGGGAAGCCAGAGAAAGTGCAGGTCAATAGGAGGCTGAGCGGGGAGGAGCAGGAGAAGGTCCGCGAGTGCATCTAGCGGAACATCGATATCTTTGCAAGGAGCATTGCGGACATGCCAGGGATCGATGCAGATGTGGCGTGTCATCTCCTCAACCTCGACCGCAATGTCCGCCCCATCCGCCAAAAGAAGAGAGCTGCAAAAAATACTCTAGTTGGACCCATCTAAGAACAAGTAGAGAAGCTGCTGAAGGCAGGCTTTATGTCGGAGATTTAGTACAAAGGCTGGGTCTCCAATGTTGTAATGTTGAAGAAAGGAGACGGGAGGGGGTGGAGAATGTGTATCGATTTTTCCTTATTGTATAAAGCGTGCCCCAAGGATTGTTATCCTTTGCCTCGAATCGACACGTTGATAGACTCTGTCGTCGGTTTCCCTGTGATGAGTTTCTTGGACACCTTTTCGGGATACCATCACATCTGAATGCACCCGTCGGATGTCACCTTAATCACGGATGATGGGTGTTATTGCTATAAAATGATGCCTCATCGGGTTGAGAAATGTGGGAGCCACGTACTAAAGAAGTATGGATCGGGTGTTCAGAGAGCAAAAGGGTAGAAACTTAGAGGTCTATGTGGATGACCTAATGGTGAAGAGCATAGATGTAGGGTCTCACCTTCAGAATCTACCAGAGACCTTTGCTGCCCTGTGGAAATTCAAGATGAGGCTTAACCCTCTGAAGTGTGTCTTTGGGGTAGGGAGGGGAAATTCTTATATCATCTCCTCACCCCTGTAGGGGTAGAGCCCAACCCCGATAAGGTGAGGGCGATCTTAGACTTGGAGTCCCCTAGGAATGCAAAAGATGTACAAGGCTGATAAGGAAGTCCACATGGGACGAAGATTGAGCAAGCGATAGACATCTGCTTTCCACTCACCAACAACCAAGCCGAGTATGAGGCGGTGATAGCGGGGCTCCGTTTGGAAAGGGAGTTGGGAGTCTAGGACGTGAAGGTGTCCACGGACTCCATGGTGGTAGCATCGCAGATCAAGGGGGAATTCGAGACTAGGGAGTCGACTCTCCAGCGATGCATGACGAAGGTCAAGGGGCTCATTGGGTTGTTCTGAACCTTCTCCATTTGACATGTGCCAAGGGAGACAAACACTCAAGCGAACCGTCTGGCAAAGCGTGGACCTCGAGCTGGAGTGACGGTGACAGAATTGTTCCGACCATCCATCGAAGAAGGCAAGTTAATGGAGATCGATTGGCGGCCCACGTGGATGGACCCCTTCATCATTTTCCTGACCTCAGCTAAATTCTCAGAAGAGGTCCCAGATAGACGGCGATTCAGGTACAAGTCCGCCTACTATGTGCTTCATAAGGGGGCCCTATATTAGAAGACTCTGTCCGGGCTCCTCGCAAGGTCTGTCTCCGAGGAGGAAGTTCCAAGGGTTCTTGAGGGGTCCACTCCGGAGAGTGTGGGAGTCATTCTCGGAGTCGGACCTTGGAAAAAAGGGTGTTAAGGCAAGGTTACTTCTGGCCCACAATCAACAAAGACTCGGCGGAGTACTCAAAGAAGTGCCAGAAATGTCAGCTCTTTGCCATACTACAACTCCTACCCGCTCAGAGCCTCAGGACCATCACGACACCATGGCCCTTTGCAATATGGGCGATGGACCTGGTAGGCCCGTTCCGCCAGGCTAATGGGCAAAGAAGGTTCCTCCTAGTTATGATCGACTACTTCTCCAAGTGGCTGGAGGTGAAGGCACTGGCAAAGACAACCTCACAGGTGATACGGAACTTTATCTAGGGGGAGATAATCTGCCAGCATGGACTGTAACTAGCTATCGTCACAAACAACGGGCCGCAATTTGCTAGCGAGGAGCTCACCAGCTTCTTCATCTAGTTGGGCATAGACGTCCGCTTCGCGTCTGTCCACCACCCTCGGAGTAACGGGAAGGTAGAGGCAGCAAACAAGACCATAGTGAACCTGATAAAGAAGAAGGTAGAGAACCTAAAGGGCAACTGGGTGGAACAGCTACCATCCATCCTCTGGACCTTGAGAACCACCCCCAACACAGCCACGGGGGAAACCCCTTTCAAACTCTCACATGGCTCTGAGGCCATGTTGCCGGTGGAGTTCGGAGTGAGGTCCCCTCGAGTGGTGGTTGCAGGGGAAGGAGATGAGGAATGGCGGGTCGAGAATGAAGAAGAACAATGACTCTCGATTAACCTAGTGGAGGAACTTCGGGACCTGGCAACCATTCGCCAGAAGAAGATCAAGCGCAGGATGGCAAGGTACTTCGGCAAACACATTCGATTTAAACACTTTGGCAAGGGGGACCTCGTCCTCAAAAAGCTCGACACTGTGGGGAGGTCGGCGTCGGTCGGAAAACTCAACCCCAACTGGGAGGGTCCCTATGTAATCTTAGAAGTGCTGAAGTCGGGAGGGTACCGCCTACAGGATGTTGAAGGGGTCCCCCTTAGCAACACCTGGAGTGGCGATGATTTGAAACATTTTTACTCCAAGTTGATAATAAAACTTATCTGATAAATCTTTTTGGAGACGCATAGACCCCTGCCTCACCAAGGGGAGGTGTCATGACCTGAAAAAGTTCCATGTTGTTTGTAAATTCACATAAATGATGTAAGGCCCCTGAGGAGGTTCCGCTGACCATGCTCTCACAAGCCGGCGGGGCGGGTTGACCCCTCAGGAGGCAAATAGGAAAAAAAGATGTAAGGCCACTGAGGAGGTTCCGCCGACCGGGCTCTCACAAGCCGGCGGGGCAGGTTGACCCCTCGGGAGGCAAATAGGAAAGAAATGATGTAAGACCTTTGAGGGGGTTCCTCCGACCGGGCTCTCACAAGCCGGCAGGGCAGGTTGACCCCTCAGGAGGCAGATAGGAAAGACATGATGTAAGGCTACTGAGGAGGTTCCGCCGACCGGTTTCTCACAAGCCGGCGGGGTAGGTTGACCCCTCAGGAGGCAAATAAGAAAGAAATGATGTAAGACCACTGAGGAGGTTCCGCCGACTGGGCTCTCACCAGCCGGTGGGGCAGGTTGACCCCTCATAAGGAAGGTAGGAAAGAAATGATGTCAGGCCACTGAGGAGGTTCCGACGACCGGGCTCTCGCAAGCCGACGGTGCAAGTTGACCCCTCAGGAGGCAGATATGAAAGAAATGATGTAAAGCCACTGAGGAGGTTCCGCCGACCAGGCTCTCACAAGCCGGTGAGGCAGGTTGACCCCTCAGGAGGGAGGTAGGAAAGAAATGATGTAAGGCCACTGAGGAGGTTCTGCCGACCTGGCTCTCACAATCCGGCGGGGCAAGTTGACCCCTCAGGAGGCAGGTAGGAAAGAAATGATGTAAGGCCCCTGAGGAGGTTCTGCCGATGGGGCTCTCATAAGCCGGCGGGGCAGGTTGACCCCTCGGGAGGCAGATAGGAAAGATATGATGTAATGACCCTGAGGAAGTTCCACCGACCGGGATCTCATAAGCCAACGGGGCAGATTGACCCCTCAGGAGACGGGAAGAAAGAAATAATGTAAGTCCCTGGGAAGAGACTGCTGACCGAGCTACCTAAGGTCGGTCGGGCTGATCCACTCACTCGTAAAGATGGAACACGAGCTCACAATAGGTTAAGTTCAACAGGACCGAAACATTCGCTTGCGAGGCGAGAGGTGTTGATTGCCCCTACTTGATTTAAATAATAAATAAGGACACTACCACTCCTCGGTGAGTGGCCAGCGGTAGCGAGAAGTGTCCTGCTTTTACTTGATTTAAATAATAAATAAGGACACTACCACCCCTCGGCGAATGGCCAGGGGTAGCGATAAGTGTCCTACTTTTACTTGATTTAAATAATAAATAAGGGCACTACAACCCCTCGGCGAGTGGCTAGGGGTAGCGAGAAGTGTCCTGCTTTTACTTGATTTAAATAATAAATAACGACATTACCACCCCTCGGCGAGTGGCTAGGGGTAGCGAGAAGTGTCCTGCTTTTACTTGATTTAAATAATTAATAAGGACACTACCACCCCTCGGCGAGTGGCCATGGGTAGAGAGAAGTGTCGTGCTTTTACTTGATTTAAATAATAAATAAGGACACTACCACCCCTCGGCGAGTGGCCAGGGGTAGCGAGAAGTGTCCTGCTTTTACTTGATTTAAATAATAAATAAGGACATACCACCCCTCGGCGAGCGGCCAAGGGTAGCTAGAAGTGTCCTGCTTTTACTTAATTTAAATAATAAATAAAGAAACTACCACCCCTCGGCGAGTAACCAGGGGTAGCAAGAAAGGCCCTATCTTTGCTCACAAATAAAGTTGCGGTCAGAAGACATTATGGCTCTCGGCGAGTGGCTGAGTCGAGCGAGTAAGCGACAGTCGAAAGAATAAGCCCAACTTTAACTTAGAATCTAAATTCTCCTAGGTATCTCGGCGAGCGGCCGAAGCGAACACATATCGATATCACATCCTAAAGCCTAGCGAAGCAAGAATCGCGAAGTGATTAATTCGAATATGTTTGTCGAAGTACCTTGCCATACTACACTTGATCTCCTCCTGGTGAATGGTTGCTAGGTACCGAAGCTCCTCCACGAGGTCAAGCGATAGTCGATGTTCTTCCTCATTTTTGACCCGCCATTCATCATCTCCTTCCCCTGCGACCACCACTCGAGGGGACCTCACCCCAAACTCCACCGGCAACACGGCCTCAGAGCCATGTGAGAGTTTGAAAGGGGTTTCCCACGTGGCCATGTTGGGGGTGGTTCTCAAGGCCCAGAGGGTAGTTGTTCCACCCAGTTGCCCTTTAGGTTTTCCACCTTCTTCTTTAATAGTTTCACTATGGTCTTGTTTGCTGCTTCTACCTGTTCGTTACTACGACGATGCTGGAAAGACGTGAAGCGGAGGTCAATGCCCAACTTGCTGCAGAAGCTGGTGAGCTCCTCGCTAGCGAACTGCGGCCCGTTGTCCGTGACTATAGCCAGGGGCAGTCCATGCCGGCAAATTATCTCAATGAAGTTCCGCACCACCTGCGAGGTTGTCTTCGCTAGTGCCTTCACCTCCAGCAATTTGGAGAAGTAGTAGATCATAAATAGGAGGAACCTCCTTTGCCCACTGGATTGGGGGAATGGGCCTACTAGGTCCATCCCCCAGATTGCAAAGGGTCATGGTGTCGTGATGGCTCTGAGCCTCTGAGCTGGTAGGAGTTGCAGTGGGGCGAAGAGTTGACATTTCTGGCACTTCTTTGAATACTCTATCAAGTCCTTGCTGATTGTGGGACAAAAGTAACCTTGCCTTAGCACTCTTTCTTCCAAGGTACGACTCCCAGAGTGACTCCTGCACTCTCCAAAGTGGATCTCTTCCAGGACCCTTGGAACTTCCTCCTCAGAGACATACCTTGCGAGGAGCCCGGACAGAGTCTTCCGATACAGGGCCCCCTCATGAAGCACATAGTAGGCTGACTTGTACTTGATTCACCGCTTATCCAGGACCTTCTCCGAGAATTTACCCAAGGCCAGGAAAATGATGAAGGGGGCCATCCACGTGGGTCGCCGATCGATCTCCATCAACTCGCCTTCTTCAATGGATGGTCGAAACAATTCTATTACTGTCCATCCGACACGAGGTCCATGCTTTGTCAGGTGGTCTTCTTGAGTGTTTTCCTCTCTTGGCACATGTCGAATGGAGAAGGTTCGGAACAGCCCAATGAGCCCCTTGACCTTCGTCAGGTACCGCTGGAGAGTTGGCTCCTTAGTCTCGAATTCTCCCTTAATCTGTGACGCTACCACCATGGAGTCTGTGGATACTTTCACGTCCTGGACTCCCAGCTCCCTTGCCAAATGGAGCCCTGCTATCACTGTCTCATACTCGGCTTGGTTGTTGGTAAGTGGAAAGCGAATATCTATTGCTTGCTCAATTTTGGTCCCCTTGTGGACTTTCCAAGATCACTCCCCCTCCTAGGGAGTACCTTCATGTTTCCCCGTCCACCAACATCTCGCAAGCCAAGTGCTCTGGGGACTGGGGCTCTTCCACCTCAACTACATACTTTGCCAAGAAGTCAGCCACGACCCGCGCCTTCATCGACAGTCGGGGTACGAAGGAAATTTCAAACTCGCTCAGCTCCACCGACCACTTTGCCAATTTTCCTGAATGCTCTACCCCCTCCATGATGTTACGGAGGCGGTGGTCGGTCACTACTTTGATTGAATGTGACTGGAAATATGGTCGAAGTTTTCTGGCCGAGATGATCAAGGCGAACACCAACTTCTCGAAGATAGGGTATTTGAGTTTTGCCTTCTTAAAGACCTTGCTTACATAGTAGACGGCGAGCTGCTTCCTGCCCTCTTCCTGGACCAGGACCGAGCTCACTGCCTCAGCTCCCACTCCTAGGTAAAGAACCAGGTCCTCCCCTGCTCTAGGTCCTTGGAGTAGGGGTGCCTGCGTGAGCTGTCTCTTTAACTGCTGTAAGGCCTCCTCGCACTCTGAAGTCCATTCAAACTTCTGACTTCCCCTCAACACCTTGAATAAGGGCGATCACTTCTCTCCCGCCCGGGAGAGGAACCTCCTCAACCCTGCCAACTTCCTTGTTAGCCGCTTGACCTCTTTTGCATTCCTAAGGGACTCCAAGTCTAGGATCATCCGCACCTTATCGGGGTTGGGTTCTACCCCTGCAGGGGTGAGGAGGTGACCTAGGAACTTTCCCCTCCCTGTCCCAAAGACACACTTCAGAGGGTTAAGCCTCATCTTGAATTTTCACAGGGTAGCAAAGGTCTCTGTCAGGTCCTGAAGGTGAGACCCTACATCCCTGCTCTTCACCATTAGGTCATCTACATAGACCTCTAAGTTTCCGCCCTTTTTCTCTATGAACATCCGATCCATCATTCTTTGGTACATGTCTCCCGCGTTTCTCAGCCCGAAGGGCTTCATTTTATAGCAATAACCTCATCGTCCGTGATGAAGGAAATGTCTTTGACATCCGACGGGTGCATTCAGATCTGATGGTATCCTGAAAAGGCATCCAAGAAACTCATCACGGGGAAACCGACGGCTGAGTCTACCAGAGCGTTGATTCGAGGCAAAGGATAACAATCCTTGGGGCATGGTTTATTTAATAATGAAAAATCAATACACATCCTCCACCTTCCATCTCTTTTCTTCACCATTACAACATTGGAGACCCAATCCGGGTACTGGATCTTCGACACGAAGCCTGCCTTCAATAGCTTCTCCCCTTCTGCTTAGATGGGTCCGGCCAGAGTTGTTGCTGCAACTCACTTCTTTTGGCGGATGGGGCGGACGCTGGGGTCGAGGTTGAGGCGATGACAAGCCAAGTCCGCATAGATCCCTGGCATGTCCGCAACGCTCCATGCAAAGATGTCCATGTTCTGCTGTATGCACTCACAAATCTTATCCTTCTCCTCCTCGCTCAGCTTCCCGTTAACCTGCACATTCTCTGGCCTCCCATCCGCGGTGATGACCTCCTTCATCCCGATCTCCTATGCCGCCTCCAGCCTGGCTTGTACCTCCATAGCTTTGTCCAACTCCTTTGTTTCCTCTTTCCAGGTGATGGTGTTGACGGTCGTGACATAGCACTGCCTAGCCACCTTAGGATCTCCCCTGACTCGGATCTGGACCCCCTCCCCCCGATGTTGTACTTTAAACATTGATGAAAGGAGGGGGCGCGCACCAAAATGCGTTGATGAGGGGCCGTCCAAAGATGGCATTATAGTTGTTCGAAGCATCGACGATGTCGAACCAGCAGTTCTTGGATGCCCCCCCCCCCCCCCCCCCCCCCCCCCCCCCCCGAGTCACGAGAAACTCGACTCCTCCCTCCACTTCCTTCCTTTGTCCGGAGAACCCAAAGAGAGGTCCATCCGAGGTGAGCACCCTCTTCGCCTCCACCTTCATCTCATCGAATTGAAGATCACGTTGACGGAACTCCCATTATCCACGAGGATTCTGAAGACCGTGAAGTTCTCGATCGCTGTTTGAATCACCAGCGCATCGCAGAACAGATCCTCATGCTCGGGTATGTCTTTGTTGGTGAAGGTAATCTGCTCCTCCTGGGGTGTAGTCTTGGAGGTCGAGGCGACACTCCGGCGATAGATGGCATGGAGGCTCCCCTTTTGGGTGGCATCGATCCCTACCCCCCTGTGGATCACCCTGATCCCTCCTCGGGTTCCCACATCGACCCGGTCCTCGCACCGATCCTCTACCTCCGCTCCTTCTCCTCCTCTTCTAGCATCTTGAAGTTGTTGTCTAGTCAGGGCTCTCCTCCCCCTCTCATTTCCAAGAACTCGGGACAGGTAGTCGTTGTGTGACCTTCCTCCTGGTGAAAATCACAGTATGACAACACCACCCTCCTCCTCTCTGCCCCTCGGGGGCGATTCCTTCTTCCTCTTCTTCCTCCTCGGCCTATCGCCATGACATGCTGAGGCGGGGGCTGGAAAGGCCTCGGGCCTAGCTGCCACCCGGGGGGTTGAACCGTCCCTGTCCCCCTTGATAATGCCCCTCTCTTCCTTGGAAGGGTCCCCCGCCCGGGGTGAACCCTCTTCCCTGACCCAGAGGACATCATCCTGGTGGCCTCCACACCGGTCGGTTGACGGGTGGTTGAAACCTCCCTCCTAGCTCCTGCCCCCCGTGGAGCCCCTGGAACCCATGCCTTCTTGGCTCTTCCCTTCTTCTCGTCTCCTGCTACTGGGATCCTCCTCCATCCTTTTCTTCTCCTCTGACCCACTTGGCCAACTTCGCCATGAAAGCGTTGTTGGTGGCCTCTCCCTCGATCTCTCGCCCTGCCCGCTCGATCAATTCTTCGTATGACAGAGGGGGATCTTGGGCAAGCCCCATCTTGAACAGCCCTTGCCACAGTCAAAGGGTGAAGGCCAGTTGCAGGGTGTGCCCTGACACCTCGTGGACCAAGAGGACCTCTTCCTGAAACCAATCCATGTAGCTTCCCAACGACTCTTCGACCATCTGTTGGATCAGAAAGAGAGTGTTGGTCCCCTTCTTCCTTTTCTTCAACGTGGCGAATTGCAGCAGGAAACTCTGATGGAGGTCTTCTAAACTGTATATGGTCCCAGAAGGGAGCTGGTGGAACCATTCTCTTGCCTTCCCCTTGAAGGATATGGATAACGACTTGCACTTGAACGCGTCCGTCATCTGCCTGATGGAGACGACGCCCTCAAACCATTGGAGGTGCTGGAGGGGATCATCCTTTCCCGTGCAGTGGGACATGGCATGCTCCGTGAATCCCTCCGAAACAGGAGCTGAGAGAATCAGCTCGCAAAATGGACTCCCCGACCCTGCTTGGCGAGCCAGGAGCACTCACCTGGTCTCCTTGCTTGGGTAGCGAGCACTAGGCGGACTGGAAAACAACACTCCCGCGTGAATGGCTCCCTCACCCTTTCCTACCAACGCCTCCTTCCAGGGTCGCCCGCCGGGTGCATCCTCGCCTAGAGCTGGTGGGGCGAGTACTGGGACCGCGGGGGTCGAGCACTCGTCGGGCGGCGAGAGGGTGATTCGCAGGTTCTCCAGAATTGACTTCCTGAATTCGTCGAAGTCGCTCTTTTTAACGAACTCGCTCGAAGGGGGTGAGTTCCCAAGGTCGCCTCCTTGTCCTTCACTTCCAGTCATTGGATCTTACTCGAGATTTTCTAAACAAACTACGGTCCATGCTCACCGCACCAAAAATGTTGAACCAGGAAACCACAGTTCAACCTTTGAGCCCGAAAACCATGGCTCGAGGAGTTCGGACTGGTGCAGTTTGCCCTTACTTTTCTTGAGTTCAGTTTTTAGACCGGGCACTCAGGACTAGGATGCTCTTTCACAATGGGTGGAAAACTAGAAACAAACCCTCGAGCTGCAGCGAGGAGGTCCCGTCACTAACCCGGAAGATCTAAAGAACTTCCTTTCCTAAGTCAATTGCTGAGCTGGGCACCTTGGAGGGTGCTAGAGAGTTCTTTCCCACCCACCTAGAAACCTCGGTGAGCAGCAAGTCGGACCTCCCTAGCAGACCAAAGTTGACCAGAGGAGAGAGAAACATGTGAGTGATGCTCTCCAAAGGTGCCATTGGGGGTTTATTTATAGTTTTCTTAAAATGGCATGTGGATAGCTAAATCCCCCATCTTGGTTTTACTAAAAGCAACCCAAAATGGTCTACCAACAGCAGAACCCCGCTGTTTGGAATGGCTAACTACAGACCTGAGAGAAAATCCTTGAAAAATAGGCCACTAATCAACCAAGCGAGGCCAGACCACTCTGCGCCGACTCGACGGAGCGGCGAGTGCCCTCTAGAGCTGGGACTCTCCACTCGCTACTGAGCTAGGGGTGAGTGCATGCTAGAGGCGAGTGCGAGCTGGAACCTGCCACTCGCCCGACTTACTCACCAAAGCCTAATCTTGCTCCAAGTCACCTGATGGCTTGATGAATCTACTCGGCAAACACGGGGATGTACACTAAAGAAAAACTTGCTAAGTCATTTATCGTCGTGCAAAAGGTGCACACGACAATATCGTTGCAAGAAATAAAGAAAGACTTGCTAAGTCATTTATCATCGTGTCAACAATCTTCACACGACGATATCGTCTTGTCAACACTATTAGAAAATTGACTTTTCGTAACAAAATGTTTCGTTACTAAATATTGAATTGTGGTCACTAAAAACATTTAGTGACCAAATAGTGTCCATCACAAAGTGATCACGGTAGCCCCACCACTAAATGTCTTTAGTGACCAAAAATATTGTCGCTAAATGTACATATTTAGTGACCAAATTAATTCAGTTACTAAAAAAGGTTTTACTGACCCGATTAATCCAGTCACTAAATGAAGTTTTAGTGACCAAATTAATTCGGCAACTAATATATGTATTTTAGTGACAATATTTGGTAACTAAAGAGACGACACAATTGTGATGTTTTTTGTCACTAAATTTTGTTCAACAAAATATCATAAAATTATTTTATTTTCTATTCACTAGAATTCAATTTTAGACAATCAAACACAACAATAAATAAAATACTTAAATGCAACAAAAAGATTATTCAACATAAATTATTTTATTAATAGAGAAAAGAGGGTGGGAAATAGCCCAAATCCCTCAATACAGAATAAATGTGTTTTTATCTCTAATTAAACTGAAATACATGAAAACAAATCTATAAACATCCATTCTTTAGCACATCTGTGATAGCAGTACATTCTTCTCTAAACATCAGTTATAGCAGTGCGGTGAACTAGCAGTACATTCTTCTCTAACATCATACATTCTTCTGTAAGTTGAAATTGCACAGCAAGATAAACTGCAAAACATTTAGCACAGTACATTCTTCTCTAAACTGCACTGCAAGGTAATTGCATGACTTTTCGATGAAATACTGAAACTCACCTTACCTTCACATAATCAACTGGGCCTAGCATCCTACATTCTTCTCTAACATCTACTTCTATCTCTCGAAGGATAATGTCATCAGCTTGTAAAAATTTAGCAACCACTCATATTAGACAAAATGACTTAGATAAAAATGGCTCAACAACATCAAGATGGTTAGTCGATACGACCTAATCCAAAATAAGAACTATAATTAGTCAAAGTTTGTTGGAGCAAATTGTAAAAAGCTTATCCTAAATTGATTTTTAATGCAAATTATAAACATGCTAATAGTATGCATGTGTTTGTGTGTGAGAAGGCGCTTGTATCTTGTATAAGTTAACAATATGTGCAGTGGGTGAACACAGTATACAAGTGTTTATTTAGTCTTAGTACTATAAATTAATAACCTCACATAGACTATGCATGCACATGGCCAACAAATACAGAATTTCGCACGCAAGGACAAAATAACTATATCTAAATATGTCTGGTAGTTAAGTAAACAATAAAATTAAATTGAAAAAAAAACTATTACAACATTGGAAACAAAAACATCTGGCGCAATCTCAAGTAGACAATCTTAAAATGATAATGAAACATGATAGGAATCACTTCATAGTTAGCAAAGGGAGGAAGCTTGAGATTCAATGATCCAGAAATATATTGGGAAGAAAAATGGAACATGTACCGATGTACGAAATAGTATGTTCAAATCTTCACCTATTAGGTGAAATAAATGTAAGGAATTAGGCTTAAATCCATCACAATTAATTAATCCTACAACCAATCAATTAAAGTTCCTTCATCATGAATTTAAATAAATGAGAACGTGATCAACAGGGGAAAATGCTCATTGCAATCGCCATTGAAATATAAGGAGTGGGGATCCTATTGATGCCACCTGAGCATGGCTGCATGAAGTTCCCAATGTAGGTTTGTTGAAGCTTAAACAAACCATCCATCTGGGCTCAAAAAATGCAACCGTTAGGTTTGGCATGATATGACAGATTTATCTACCTTTCATAAGAGAAAAAGGAAGAGTATAATAAAAAAATTCACATAAATCCTACTCTTACAAACACTAATAAGACAAAAATCTGATAAACATGATATGAAATATTGGATAATTTTAGTTGCTATAACAAATCAATTGTACAATTCACATTTCATAAACTCTGCTATTACAAATACTAACATGAAAGTTTGACATGGAATCTTAATATTAACACAATTTGATGTTTTCATACAAAATTGAATGAAAAAGCAAACAAATCAACTAATCTACTAGAAAAGTTGAATACTCAGGAAAAAGGACTGTCCTATGTGATGTCAGGCATGTCTGGTAGTTTGTTTTAAAATTCAACCCATCTTCAACTCCTATGTCATGACTTCTCATGGTAATTAACAAATATGTAAAAAAAGAACGAGGCATCTGTTATGGGCTTGGTTCGTTGCCGGATTGTTGGAGGCGGAGATACAAGGGCAAGCCCTAGAATGGTGGAGGAGGGGATGAGAGAGGAAGAAACCCTAGAGGGTGGAGGAAGGAGAGAAGATCTTAGAGAGAGAGGGAGAGGAATTTAGAGAGAGAAGGAAACTTTCATAATTCATTTCTTGATTTCCAAATACATGAGATGAGTCTATTTATAAGACCCCGGGTGGCATACCCGTAATTACAAGATGCATAAAATATTAAAACGCTAAAACATTACGACGAGTCTAATAACGATGACTCAATACACGACAAGATAAATAAAATAACTGGCGGAGGACCATAACACATAACAGTCCATCCGTCCTTTTTGAGTTTGTCCTCAAGCTCAAACTCCAGTAGGATGTTTGGTGTCTCGGGCTCCTTGATCCCGCGCCAAAATAGCGCTTGGTAGTCCGTCGCGGTGGTAGTGGCGGCGAGGAGTAGCGACGGCGCCGGCGAGAAGAAGAGCGGCGGGAGGAATGAGGCCGGTTGGTCTGGCGGAGCTGCAGGAGGCCGGAGTAGCATGGCCACCGAAGGAGCAACGTCCGGCAAAATGAAGGGGTCTGGCGGAAACGACGGTGTGGTGCGAGGCAGCAACGGCCATGCGGCCGAAAGGGCCGACTGAGTAGTGGCCGACAGCAGATGCAGCGGCAGTGGCGGCGACGGCGGTGGTGGAGGCGACGGCGGCGGTGGCGGCGACGGTGGCGGCGACGACGGCGGAGGCCGCACAAGTTTTGCGGGCTTGGAGAGCGGGATCAGCAAGGCGGGGGCCGGTGGCGTATGCGGCGGTGGAATCGGCCTCAGAAGGCGGTCAGAATGGGCCGAGGAGGCGGCTGAGGATAGCCGCAAAGCAGAATGTACCGTAGGTGACGGTGGAGCGAGAGGAACCTCGGCGAGCGGAGGAGGGACCACTAGCGTAATCGGTGGTCTGAAGTGGCCCGACGTGACCCATTTGTCGATGGTGGTGTCGAGGCGAGATGCGGAAGCCTGAAGAGGCTGCAGCATTTCCCACAACTTCGAGCAAAGGGCGGCTTCGTCCGCGGCACTTAATTTTATGTTGCGTAGTTGCATGTCCATCAAATAATGCAGTATCGGTGCTGAGGAAGAAATTTAAATCAAAAGGAGGTGCGGATAGGAAGAAGTGGGGGGGTGGTTAGGAAGAGATTGAAAGGACAGTCGGACAGGCGGAAAGGTGAGGTTAGACACAGACTGAAAAAAAATGAATTAAAATGATAAGGGGGGGCAGGATAGAAAGAGAAATAAGTAACTTAAAAAAAAAGGAAAACTTCAATTAAAAACAAAAGACAAAGATGGGAGGTGTGCTGCCCGAGGAAGATGAAGGGGCCCACGTGATTGGGACGTAATGGGGGCTCGAAAACAGGGCGTAGGCGGAGCGGCGATAGGCGCGGGGAAAGGCAGAGGGCTCGGGGACTGCGGCTCGAGGGGAAAGAGCATGTGCCGGGGACGATGGTCGTGCAGCGCGAGGACTGCCGCGAGCAAGAAAGAACAGATGACTTGGCGCAGAGCAGCGACTGTTCGACGAAGCAGTGACTGGGATGACACGTCGGTTCTGTACGACGAGGAATGAGCGGAAGGCTGCGACTGGCACAGGAGATCGATCGCTGGAGGATGGAGACGATCTCGCCTGGAGGCTCTGAATCGGTTCGGGCTTGCGGAAACAGCAGAAGTAGCAGCAACTGCGGGAGAAGGGGGGGCTACGTGGCTTCGATGACGGGCTTCTGCGGCGGGGTGGAGCAGCGGAAGAGGTTTGGCTTGCAGGAGCAGTTGAAGCGGCGGAAGACGGCGGAAGGAGTGCCGGGAAGGGAGTCGCCGACGTTTAGCTCTGATACCAAATTGTTATGGGCTTGGTTCGTTGCCGGATTGTTGGAGGCGGAGATACAAGGGCAATCCCTAGAATGGTGGAGGAAGGGATGAGAGAGGAAGAAACCCTAGAGGGTGGAGGAAGGAGAGAAGATCTTAAAGAGAGAGGGAGAAGAATTTAGAGAGAGAATGAAACTTTCATAATTCATTTCTTGATTTCCAAATACATGAGATGAGTCTATTTATAAGACCCCGGGTGGCATACCCGTAATTACAAGATGCATAAAATATTAAAACGCTAAAACATTACGACGGGTCTAATAACGATGACTCAATACACGACAAGATAAATAAGATAACTGGCGGAGGACCATAACACATAACAGCATCTTAATAGTACGTGCAGAACACTCACGATTGATTACATCTACAACATCATATTTTTTTAAGATAGTGAAATAGTGATCGTCCACGTAAGATCTGTGAGAAAATAGGATGATACAAAAATGGACTCTCATTTAAAAAACAAGTGAATATTTAAGCAGATAGACTTGCCTGTAGAAAAAGTTTAGTTTTTAAGCAACAGCGGGCTTCATGCTCACTACATGCATGCTTCACCACATTGACTAATTATGGCGTCAATCTCATCTAGAGGCTACGAATAACTTCATTAGCATCTAATGGAAAGGTGTTATAAATCCTAGGCCAAGGCTGAGTTTGGCATCATATCTTCATATTAACCACAATAAGATTATAAGTACATCAATATATAGTCATGCAACCAATTATACTAAATGAATTGTTATATTATTTGTAAATCTTAAAAGTAGAATGAATACTAAATGCACACCTAATAAAAGAAAATTTAGCCAACATTAATTAAGACAAAATATGTTACCGACTTACGGAAGGCGGATCCACCATGGCGGGTGTACGCACGGCGAGCTCGTGGGGCGGGAGACACAGGAGCAGCACGGGAGCCGGTATCGCCAGGCAACAACACCGGCGACAGCGAGATAGCCGACAGCATGGGGCTACCGCCCGGCAACAGCGGGCGCGACAGCGGGCGCGACAGCGGGACCGGCGCTGGCTTGGGCGAAGAGCAGGTTTAGGCGTTTTATTATGTTGAGCATGGGTAGTTTGGGTATTGTAATGTGGGAGGCCTCATAGTATAAGAGGTCCTCCTAATGACCTAATGTATTATCTTTTGATCAAGCAATTTATGTGGGGGCTGATCCCTCTTCTTCCTCTTCCCAACCCTAACTTCTTCTCTCAATCTCCTCTCCCCTCTTCCTCTCTTGCTCTTCGGAACCCGTAGTAGTATCATTTGGTCCGACCTGCCGGTCCGCCCGCCTCTTTTTGGCCGCCGGATACCGACATGGCTCGCGGATCAACCTCACGCCCCGCCGATACCGGATCTGCCACGGACGACCTCGCCGATCGTTTCGCTGCCCAAGACGCCCACCTCGCCGCGCTCCAGACCGCCGTCGCCGCCCTCACCGCCGGCCAGGACACGCTCACGTCCGGCCAGGCATCGTTCGCGGCCGGCCAGGCCTCCCTGGCGGCCGGTCAGGCGGAACTCCTCGCCCGCATTGCCGCCTGGGCGCCGGAACGGGCGAGCCAGGCGAACGGCAGCCCCGTTCCGCCCCTCCTCCCGGAGCCCATTCGGCCGGATCCTCTCCTCCGGCCGCCTTCCGCGGCCGGCATCACCTTCGGCCGTGTTCCCCCGCCCCCGTTTCCAGCTCCGTCCCCGGCGTATTCTCCGGAAACCGTCTCCGTCCTCGGCATGCCCCCACCAGCCGGTTTCACCGCCGACCGCTCCGCCCTCGCACTCGACATCCCTTCCTTCTCGGGCACGGACCCCCTCGGATGGACGAGTTACACGGCGCAGTGTTTTTCACCAAACTCGACCTCCGCGCCGGCTATCACCAGATACGGGTCCGACCGGAAGACGTTCCGAAGACGGCTTTTCGGACGCACGACGGCCACTTCGAGTTTTTGGTGATGCCGTTCGGGCTCACCAACGCTCCCGCTACTTTCCAGGCTTCCATGAATGACGTCTTCCGCCCGGTCCTGCGTAAGCACGTTTTGGTTTTCTTTGATGACATTCTTGTTTTCAGTACTTCCTGGCAGGACCACCTCCACCATGTTCGGGAGACTTTTACTACTCTGCGCCGTCATCACTTTACCCTCAACCGGAAGAAGTGTAGCTTTGGGGCCACGACAGTGAGCTATCTGGGCCACACGATCTCCGCCCAGGGTGTCGCTATGGATGCGGACAAGATTGAGGCCATGACCCGGTGGCCGACTCCCACTTCTGTTCGCGAGGTACGGGCTTTTCTCGGCCTGACCGGCTACTACCGGCGCTTTATCCGGGATTACGGGGGGGTGGCCCGCCCTCTCACTCAGCTGCTGAAGGCCCCAGCCGATGGTCCTTTCTCGTGGCCGCCAGCCGCCATGGCCGCTTTCGCCACCTTGCAGTCCGCCTTGATCCGTGGACCGGTTTTGGCCATGCCGGATTTTCGACAGCCGTTCATCGTGGAATGCGACGCCTCCGGCTCCGGCGTCGGAGCTGTCCTGATGCAGGCCGGCCGCCCGATAGCTTATTTTAGCCGCGCCTTCTCGACGGTCGTCCGCAGCCGCTCGGCTTACGAGAACGAGTTGATGGCCTTGGTATTGGCCGTGCAGCATTGGAGGCCGTACATGTTGGGCCGACCCTTCATCGTCCGCACTGATCATCACAGTCTCCGGTATCTGCTGCAGCAGAAGATCGCTACGCCGACACAGCAGCTGTGGGTTGCCAAGCTTCTGGGATATGATTTTTCGATCGAGTTCCGGTCAGGGAAGACCAACCGCGCGGCGGACGCGCTGTCCCGTCACCCTCAGGCTTCGGAGTTAGCCGCCATTTCCCGACCGGTTTGGGACGACGCCACCATTTTGCAGCAGGAGGCGGAGGCCGACCCCCACTTGCTTGCGATCCGCACGGCCCTGCTCGTCGACCCCGCGGCACGGCCACCGTACTCGTTGATCGGGGGGGACGGCTATTTCATCGGGGCCGCCTTGTTCTCTCTGCATCCTCGACCCGCATCCCGCTCCTTCTCGCAGAGTTTCATTCGACGCCTTCGGGCGGTCACGCCGGCGCATTCCGGACCTACCGGCGGCTGGCCGCCTCCTTGTATTGGCCACACATGCTACGCCAGGTGAAGGCCTACGTGGCGGCCTGCCTTCCTTGCCTGAAGGCCAAGTACGAGACACTGTTTCCGAGCGGCCTGCTACAGCCTCTGCCGATTCCCGAGCGTGTCTGGGAGGACATAGCGATGGACTTTATCACACGGCTGTCGCGGACGAACGGGTTTGACTGCATTCTCGTGGTCGTTGACCGGTTGACGAAGTATAGCCATTTCATTCCGCTGCGCCACCCCTATACAGCAGCAACCGTGGCCGATAGTTTCATTTCCGAGATCGTCCACCTTCACGGTTTTCCCCGCTCCATTGTGAGTGACCGGGACCCGCTCTTCCTTAGTAGTTTCTGGACGTCCCGTTTCCGCTTCAGGGCACCCGGCTCCGGATGAGCACCGCATACCACCCGCAGTCGGACGGGCAGTCCGAAGTGCTCAACCGCTGTCTGGAGACTTACCTCAGATGCATCATCAGTGAGAGGCCAGGCTCATGGGCGAAGTGGCTCTGCTGGGCGGAGTATTCCTACAACACCTCCTACCACCATTCGGCCAACACCTCGCCGTTCGAAACAGTTATGGCCGGCCTCCTCCCTCGATCCTACGACATCTTCCAGGCGAATGCCCCGTGGCCAGCCTGGCCGACCACCTTCATGATCGAGATACCATTTTGGATAGCCTGAAGCACCACCTCCGCCGGGCTCAGGCAAAGATGATCTCTTTTGCCAACCGGAAGCGTCGGGACCTTTCCTTCCAGGTGGGCGAGCGAGTTTTCATCAAGCTTCACCCCTACCGTCAGCTGACCGTCGCCCGCCGCACCTGCCCCAAGCTGGCCCCACGTTTTTTTGGTCCCTTTGAGATTATCAGCCGCATCGGTGCCGTGGCCTATCGCCTGCGCCTACTAGACCAGAGCCGGATCCATCCGGTTTTCCACGTTTCTCAGCTCCGCCGAGTCATCGGCGACCACCCTGTTACCGATCACATCCCAGCGGACATCGAGCACTCCGACTCCCCACCACTGTACCCGGCCTCGATCGTGGATCGGCGCCATCATACCCCAGGGGATCCTCTTCCAGACGAGATTCGAGTCGCATGGCGCGACCAACCACCCAGCTCCGCAACTTGGCTTCTGCGGGACGACTTCCGGCGCCAGTTTCCGGATTATTGCCTTGAGGACAAGGCAAATTTTCCAGACGGGGGTATTGTTACCGACTTACGGGAGGCGGATCCACCATGGCGGGTGTACGCACGGCGAGCTCGTGGGGCGGGAGACACAGGAGCAGCACGGGAGCCGGTATCGCCAGGCGACAACACCGGCGACAGCGAGATAGCCGACAGCATGGGGCTACCGCCCGGCGACAGCGGGCGCGACAGCGGGACCGGCGCTGGCTTGGGCGAAGAGCAGGTTTAGGCGTTTTATTATGTTGAGCATGGGTATTTTGGGTATTGTAATGTGGGAGGCCTCATAGTATAAGAGGTCCTCCTAATGACCTAATGTATTATCTTTTGATCAAGCAATTTATGTGGGGGCTGATCCCTCTTCTTCCTCTTCCCAACCCTAACTTCTTCTCTCAATCTCCTCTCCCCTCTTCCTCTCTTGCTCTTCGGAACCCGTAGTGGTATCATAATATTACTAGAAATATAAAGACGCATTCATACAATGTCAAAAAATAAACTCAACAAGAAATTGGCACCAGTGGTGGAGGATGTGGTAGGTGGGCCCACAACATCATCAAGCTTCTTCCTCATTTAGGCTTTAGAAATCAGCAGCAGTAGGTTGCTGTCTTCCTGAAGCCTAAAGCAGGTAGCAACCTACTGTTGATGCATGCTTCGGTAGACAACGGCAAGAAATTACCTTTTTTAACTATGCACACAAATATTTACAATTATAAACTTAGGTGGTGTGGATAACATTAGCCTTTGTTAACAAATCCTACCTCTATTAGATCAATATGATCAAATCCTGCCTTATTCAAAAGAGGCTCAATGATGCTAAGTTTTGAGAATAATCTCATCTTGATTATTTTTAGTCCAAGATGACTAAATAAGAACAACTTGCTTATGTGTCAGCATATCAGACAGGCAAATAAAAAAATGGCAAAGAAAGATTACCTCCCACCGTAACATGGACTTTTGCAGTATCTGTGGCTTGGGATTCTACGGCGCCCACTCCCTTGTCCTCAAAAACCTACTCTTTAACGACACTCATGAGCAAAGTGGCCCGGCTCGCCCCATTCGTAGCACTCAATATTAGAACCACCGCCATAATGGTCACGACCACGGCCACCACTGCCACCACCATCATGACCACGGCCAAAACGGACACCGCCGCCACCACCTGTGCCTTCACGAGATTGATCAACCCTCCATCCGTGCTTACCTATATAAACAAGGTCACGGAACGCACAACATCAGTCAAGTGGATTCAAATAAAAACAAACATATGATCCATTACCAGAAGCTTGCGTGCATGAATAATTAGATTTTATATAATATATGATTTAAATTCGAGTTCTTCAATTTTTTTATATTGGAATCTATTTTAGGGATATCTTTGTGGAAACCCAACCACTTGTGCGATGGTAGACAACAACTCAAGAGCCCCTTATGCCCATGGCATGGGGCATTATTCCAGATGAACTATTTGAGGTATTCTTTCTGCATCTACACATGCTAGCACGTTCATACATAATCACATTACTTTTTCTACAAACAGCATAAATGAAATTTTGAAATAAATAGCATTTGCATCGCCTCCAATTCCGTCAAAACATACATGGACTGGAATGTGACATAAATCAAGATTTTGTTATGAAGTCCTTGCTTGTTTGCCAAGCTGCAATCATGAAAATTTTGAATGAGAAGCTATTATATCATAGCATGAAGCGATCTAATGGTCATCCTCATCGCAAGCCTCAACTCTAACTCTGAATTTGCAATGTGAAGGGCCACTGCTTCGTAATAAGATTGGTCGTAAGAATAACCTATTGGATTACTTTTATCAGGTTATTCAGAGAAGCTACCCAAGAGAGGATATTAAAATGCCCAAAAATGGTCCATACATGGAACAAATCTAAATCTTTAGGGGTGCAAGAAATCTTGAGATCTTTAGCAGCACTTCTTATTGTCTACGTGTTTTCGAGCTGATCTCTTGTGCATATATGCAGCTTCTCAATGAGCTTATGCTGGTAAATTTTTTGACTCCGAAATGTGAGGAGGAAAACAAAAGACTTATGATAATTAAAGCACATGAGGCAGATAGATCCATATCAGAACAGAAATCAACCAGGCTTTGCTCGCCACCTCCTATCCCTAATATCAAATGCACAGTTAGTCAATAACACTAATTTTATGAAGTTATTTTTAATGCAAAAACCAACTAGCTTATTCATGATAATGCAGACATATCCTAGTTATCTTAGGCCAACTGTCAAACACCTTAGGAGCATAATTAGGACTATGTTATCAAATGGTCATGGAAGAAATACTAAGAACAATGATTGCAACAGAGCAATGATTTAAAGAGGAAGACTGCAGTAAAGTAACCGAACCTGCAATCAAAATTGTTGGCTGGGAAGGAGTGTGACTGGAGAGAGCGACGAGGTATGTGGCTGAGGGGAGAAAATTTACTTCGTTGGTCACATCAACATTACGCCCAAGAAATTTTCCAATGATCGATATCACGTGCAACTGCCAAGAAAAAAGAGGCATTCCAGGGCAAAAATAATCAAATGGGGAGATCAATTATAACAGAAAGAATGCAAGTACACACCTAAACCTAGTCTTGACTCTTGATGAACTGAATCATGGCGAGCAGAAGAAGAAATCGAAAAAGAATTCGGGTTTAAGAGACAATACCAGACAATCGGATGGTCGTACCTTCGGAAATGAGAAGCACACAGGAATGGCAGAGGCGGAGCTTTGTTCCATCAGAACTTCGGAGCAAAACGAAATGCAAAAAAACCTAATCGTGAAAGGGCATAGACGAGATGCCGATCGAGGAGGGCTGGGAGTTATTGCGGGCTTGCTGGATATTTTTAACCTAATTAAGTACCCGATTTAATATGGCGATTGTTACGTGCAAATCTATTTTGGATACGTGCAAATTAATTTTACGTATAGACCAAAATATTATAAGGGCAGACCAAATTATTATGTGCAAACTAAATTTAAAATTTGAAAGTAAGCATTTTAATCTTATATGTATCAAAAAATATTTGTAGCTTCACGATGAAAGCACTAAAAAATTGTATCATAAAGCGTTGGATTACAAATTATAACAAAAAACAAAATGTTTTAATTCATCGTGTAATGTTTCTTAATGTCCCAACTTTAGCCTGGTTTCTTGCATCTGCCAAAAAAAAAGAGTATCAAAATTTTAAATACATAATTTAATGTAAGGTAAATAAAAATATATCAACTTTGTAGTACTTGTAGTCCCAAAATATTGCGCGGAAAACATGTTTGATTTCAAAATTAAATATGTGTATTAGTTAGCACATATTAACACCTATAAAATATATATGCATTAGTGAACATTAACAAAATATATGAAGTCATAAAAATTACAATTCCAATTTAATGGTAAATATATACCATTGCTCAGCAATCTCTTCATGATATCTCCTCCAAATCGAGATTGTTGGAGATAGTGGACAATCATTCAGCATCTTCAGTTGTTCGAAATGATTTCCATGAATGAATCCTATAAATATTGTTCTTCGAACAACCAGAGGTGGTGAATGCAAAAGAAAGAAAGTGAAAGACTGAAAAATGCTAAAGTGGACTAGTTTAATATTATAGCAAGAAACAATAATCAATCCCATATCACGCATGGTCATCCATTTATCCAAAGGAGCAGGAGCAACCAGACAATCTAAGGAATTTAACAATTATGTTCTTCTCGTCATACCAAAAATAACATCATATAAGACATCTTTTTGTTGAAGTTCCGGTGGTAGATCATTACGCACTTGTAATCAATCATCCCCCATTTCCAATCCATTGTTGATTACCCGATATCCACAATGTCCATCTCCTAAAGCATCCACGACATCAGAAATGTAGTCCACTATGTACGGTGGCATTTCTTTCTGGATAGCTCTCAACATTCTTTTTTCCGAAATAGCTACCTTTTAGTGGGGCGTATTGATCTCATTTTCAATGATAACTGCTCACTCTTCAAAACATGTTCAAATAGAGATGGATCTCAATTTGTCGATTTAAAATCATTCGTAAACTTCTTGTAGCTTCCTTTACGCCGACCCTTTGTTCTAGTTGATAAAGAAGGTTCCAATGTTTGACTAGAACTTGGATCCATAAGCTCACGAAGTTTTCTTTTTATCTCTTGTTTTTGAAGATCGGATGTTTTATTATATCTCCTTAGTATACCTTTAAATTCCACATCAATTTTACTATCCACTTCATTTTCATACTTAATTTCTTGTTTTTCTTTCATTTCATGCAAAGTAAGTTGTTTCCAATGGTCATGTATCATTCATAATGGAAAAACATTATGTTGTCTTATGTAGGTAGTAAATCTGCGTGCAAGGTAGTCCCAACGTATATTTTACTTTATGTGCGCACTCCCCAATTAAAGCATGACCGGCCCTTGCTCTCAATTCTTTTTTTTTTATATGCTCCAAAGCTGTGATTGAAATATACCCAACTAAATCAAAATATAAGGAAGAACTAAACTCCTTGTTCGTTTGAATGGTGCTTTGTCCAAAAGTCCTCTTAATTTTAGTGCGTTGCTGCATAATCATCTGATCAAAAGTTTGCCAAATAGTAGCAAGGTTTCCAATGGAGACCTCCAAAAATTTCTTGAGCTGCCTATGACTACCTTCCACCTGATTAGTTGTAGAGTTACCCAAATATAGATGCATGTCAACCCAAGCAGAAACAAAATATTCTTTATATGGTGTTATCCATGTTGTGATGATATATGAATAAACTTGTGGGTAAGTAATCTCATAATCGGTTTTCATCTCAAGAAAGTTTTGATAAAAATCTGATTCTCTTGGAGAATCTACTAATTGTTGTCATCTACAATTGAAGTTTTACCAAGACACATGGTAATTTCTCTTCGTCTAAAATGCTTCTAAAACATTCAAGTGCCCATGTATAACTTGTTTGTACTTCGTTGGACATGAATGCAAATGCAACATAAAATGAATGATTGGTTGAAGTAACACCAACTATACATAGTAATGGTAGTTTGTATCTGTTTGTCTTGTACGTGCAGTCCAAAAAAAACACAGAGGAAAACATTTTACATAACTGAATTGATACAGGATGAGCGAAAAATAAACTTTCCAACTGATTAGTCTAAAAATTGACTTTGTTACAGCTACATAGCCATTATTAGTGATGCAGTTGTATAGAAATTGTATTTGAGTTCCCCCATCCAACTCCGTTCTTTGCATCTTCTCCCTTTTATTATAAATAGTTCTCATTACTGTGGTGTTAGAAGAGTTTCTCTTCTTCAAAGCCGATAAAATCTTTCTAGGTTTTACCCCGACCACAAACATTTCTTCCACAATGTTTTCCTCATTTTCATTTAGTTTACCTGCATATGAATCTGCTTCAAGATGAATCATTTCATGATTGTGTACTCCACATTTCAATTCAAGAGTCCACTCATTTAAAGGTGCATTTTTTTGCCCTTTTAATGAAAATGGACATCCACACCTCTTCGTGCTACTTCTTCGCAAATTCTGTCTTACCCATCCTTTAGCTCGTTGTTTCTCAAGATAATAACCTGCTCTGTCACATCCTAGCATAATCATAGGCTTAGGTCTACTGGTAAGTTTGTCGGCACTTTGAATTGTCACAACAAATCCCAATCCGCACGCAATTTTTGAGCCCAAGACACTAACTCCTCCTTAGATTCAAAACACATGAAGGTGATAGAATGGACTTCAACATCAATTTGTGGAGATTGAGATGCCTCTCCATATGTCAATAATTTCATATTACCCGAAGTCATTGAATCTACATATACAATTGAACACACATCTTGAAAAAGAAATAAATTTGTAAAAATGTGGAAAACTTAGTGAAAATTAATACCTCTAAATCTGAAAAAAATTGTATAATGAGACTAATTCAAAGATCGGAAACCTTCATGAGGCCCCAAAAGTATTGCCCCAAAACCTTCATGAAACCAATTCACACAACTTGAATTTCAACACAAAACCTAAAACAAAATAAAAAATCTGATTCAGAACCTAATACTTCCCGTTTCTAGCAACTCATGCAGCGCATAACAATCGCAAAATCAGAGAAATAGTTTCGATTTTACCTAAATCACAGGAATCAGAGGAAGTATTTCGTTTCTGGCTTTGGATGCTGAAAATCACGGGATGCAGCAGGGCTCGCCGGAGATGAACAGGAGGGCAGAAAGGCTCGTCGACGATGAACAGAGAAGGACTATTTGTTCATAGCAAGGAGCGGAGGCAACAACCGCTGGAGAAGAACGTGATGGAAGCAGAAAACAGTGGGATGCATCAGCTTGTCGAAGATGTACACCGTCTGACCAGCGCTCGACGGAAATTAACAGGAGGAAACGAGCAAGAGGGAAGAAACCAACTGACGGATCGCGCATACAGGAACAACAAATCTAGGTTTTTGTGGGAGGCGGAACGCGCGATACAGGAACATCGAATTTCTGGTTTGCACATATCCTATAAACGCTCTCTCTTATTATTAATATATATGAAAATTTTAATTATGGTTTTGGTTTGCACATAGTCATATTTGGCTTGCACATAACAATCACCTTTAATATTGGCGTCAAAATAACAGGAGGGAAACTAAATGTTTGGCTATAAATTTCTTTTATCCAGATTAGTGATCAATTATTTTGTATATATTAACTAAATTATTTAGTGGGCAAAAATTATTTGGTTCTCTTAATATTTAATATTCGTGATCGATATTTTTATTTGTCCCAAAATAAAATGTTTTAATGACCAATTTATCTTTTTGTTACAAATAATCATAAATTTTGGTTTAATGACTAAATAATCTTTTTAGTCTTTGATTAAGCCAATAATATTATTTAACTATCAACATCTAATTTCATCAGAAAAATTAAGCAAATTATGTGTTATGCAATATTTTGGTGACTAATATTTATTTTTCACTCAATAATCTTCATGTATTTAAATAGGTGAAGGAGGACAGTGAAGTACCCACACTTAGTCTTGAAAAAAAGGACCGGCAGTCTGGTCCGGGACCGGTCTTTTAAAAGACCGGTCTTTTGGCCGATCTTTTGGCCGACCGGTCCCGGACCGGTTCCGTTCAATCCGGTCCCGGTTCGGGACCGGTTTTTCTCCTCTGGAGGAGGACCAGCTGGGACCGGTCCTAACCGATCCTGGACCGGTCTTTTTATTAAAAAATAAATAAATTTAAAAAATAAAATATTTAATTATAATTATATAAATTAAATTAAATTTTCTTGTGATTTAAAACTAATGAGCATGCAAGTTACAAAATAAAATTAAATAAAACTTAAAATGATAAAAAGTCCAAATGAAGTAAAATTTGATTTTTATCAAAAATTAAACAACATTACAAATTATAAGATTATTTACAATACATTTAAAAAAATTTAAATAACATTACATAAAATAAAATGAAAATTACATATAAAATAAAATAAAATTACATTGAATTGACGAAAAATACAATTTACTAGCTTATTCTGCGTCGCCCAAATTTAAATTATTCAGCTCGTCTTCAACTTCAGACTCGCTATCTTCAATTGACGAAACATGTTGCCTCCTCCTCAGAGCATCCAAATGATCCTTGTAGCAAATGCAAATCTCCAAAGATTGTTCAGTCAAATGACTTCTTCGCTCGTTCAGAATCCTGCCACTAAAGAAAATGCAGACTCTGAAGCTACCGTACTAGCTTGGATTGTTAGTAAATCACGGGCCATTAAGGCCAAAATAAGATACACATTAGTTTTAGATTTCCACCAGTTTAAAATATCAAAATTTTCAATTTCGCTTGCGGTCATATAATCTTGAAATTGTGTTTTGCTATATAAACCTAATTCGTTTAAAGTACTTGATGTTCTTTGTTTTTTCCTAGAAGCTAATTCTAAAAGTTTGTTTTTTAAAGTATCTTTTGTTTTAGGTTGGGTGGATTCTACGCGAGGCCGCGATCCGTACATTTGATCATAATAATTATAAAGGCGAGTAAATTCAGAAATAAATTTTGAAACGCTAACATTAACAAAAACATTAGAGGATTCGTCTAAATCTAAATTCTGATTAATTTCTTCTATAAAATTTTCTACGCCGTCTACGCCCATTAAAGGGTTCAAAGCCGCGGCGCAAGAAAATATAGGAGGCATATCTTTGTAATATTTTAAAAACTTTTCATCCATTATTAATATTAACGGACGTCACATTTCGTTCGTTTTGTAATTTTTAAACGTTTCAGAAATTAATAATATATTTTCAATAACTAATGAGCTAGTAGGATAGTGAACTCCGGATAAAATAGTTGTTGCTCGATAAAAACTTTCTAATAAATTTACATAATCTTCGAGCACGACCCAGTCCGACGCGCCTAAATCATGTGCTTCGACACTATTATAAAATTCTATTAGTAATGTTTTTTGTGAGAAAGCTCGCTTTAACATTTTATAAGTCGAGTTCCATCGTATAGACATATCATACGATGGTCCTAAAAAAATTTTACCTTGAGAAATAACATATTTTTTGAAATCTTGTTTTCTTCTTTTCGAACTATAAATAACTCTTAACATAGTGCGTATTTTACTAACGTAGTCGTTCATAAATTATAAACTATCTTGCACAATTAAATTTAAAATATGACATACACAACGCGTATGAAAAAATATTTCGTCTAACATTGGTTGCAAATCTGATAATAAATATTTTACGGTCATCCCATTATTTGAAGCGTTATCGAAAGAAATACTCATAATTTTTCTTTTATTTTAAATTCTCTAATAGTTTTAATAATAACCTGATAAATATTTTTACCGGTGTGCGGATACTCAAATCCTTCAAAACAAATTATACGTTTATTTAGTTCTCAATTATCTAGATCGATCCAGTGACAAGTTATGCAAATATAAGAAAGACCGTCAATTATACCGCTAGTCCAAACATCGCTCGTTAAGCTAACGCGACCGTCGAATGTTTCAAAAAAGTTTTTTAA
The DNA here is from genome assembly GCA_033032865.1 of Dactylorhiza incarnata. Classification (NCBI taxonomy): domain Eukaryota; kingdom Viridiplantae; phylum Streptophyta; class Magnoliopsida; order Asparagales; family Orchidaceae; genus Dactylorhiza; species Dactylorhiza incarnata. The sequence continues at coordinate 16,180,448 of JAWHQI010000028.1, forward strand.
ATATTCTTTGGATTGTAAATAAGCCGCTAAAACATCACGTCTAGTTGTAATACGACTTTCCTGGTGATATTTAAGCTGGAGTACATCGTGAATGCAAGACTTCATTTCTTCATCGTCGTAGTGGTTGAATGTGAGTCCTTTTTCGATGACATTCTCCATTTGTCGCTCTCGTTGTCGAGCTTGGTCGTACGTCCCAATGTGTCTGGTCGCTGAAATTTGAGCTTGGGTAGACTCCGGGGTTTGCTTAGAAAGACAAGATTTCACATGTCGGACGAGCGTTGTGTTGCTGCCGACGGCCATTAGCTTCCAGCAAAGTTTGCACTTCGCCTTCATTTCGCCATCAACCCGCACTTTATCAAAGGTCTCCCATATGGCCGCTTTGTGACGGTGCTCCACTATCTCATGATCAACAGACGCGGAGGAGGACGCCGGCATGGATGAAGAAGACGCCATTTAAATTAAAGCGAATTTGAAAAAGAGAGAGAGAGGGAGAGAGAAGTGGAGAGAGAAATAGAGAGAGAGAATGAGGGAGATGGGGTATTTATAAAAAAAAAAATTATTTAAAAAATAAATTAATTAAAGAGCCTAAGCTCTTTAATTAAAGACCCTAAGCTCTTTAATATAAGAGGCTCTTATATTAAAGAGCCGTTTGAGCCGTTACAAACGGCCCTTGACCGGGACCAGTCTTTGATCGGTCCCGGAACCGGTCCTGTCCCAAGACCGGTAAAAGACCGGTTAAAAACCGATCTTTTACCGGTCCCGGTCCGGGATCGGTTTTTGCCAAAATTCAGGTGACCGGTCGAGCCCCTGGGACCGGTCCGGGACCGGTTCTGGATGGGACCGGTCCCTAGCCAGTCCTAACCAGTCCGGTCCCAACCGGACCGGTTAGGATCGGTTTTTTTGTACACGCCTACCCACACTAGAGAACCACAATAAATCTTGTGTGTTTTCTGTGGTGTGTTTTGTTTATGATCTTTCAAGCTAAATTAGTCTTCAATCTCAAGAAGAATAAAATATTTTAAAACACATATTCACCCCATCTAGGTGATTAGACCACACCCTAGACAGTCAAGTGGTATCAGAGGGAGGTTGTTCAAAGAAAGCTTAATAACTTGAACAGATCTGCCCTTGGGTGTGTCAAGTAATCACCATGGCTCTATGAGAAAACTACAAAGAGTTTAAGCTCCATTAAGAAGGAAATAAGCTTTATTGTCAAGAAATCCAAGTCTCTAAATGATTGGGAGGAGGATGACTTTCCTACTACTAAAAGAGGGATAAAAGCACCCCTCACTCTCTCAGATAGTGAATCTGAAGATGAAGACTGCTCTGTTGCTAAAAGAGCGATACGAGAACCCCTCACTCTCTCAGATAGGGAATCCGAAGATGAAGACTACTATGAGCTTGTAGCCCTAATTGATGAGAAAGATCAGGATGATCTCATCCTACTCAGGTATGCATTCCTCACACATTTTCATTATCTGGGTTAAATGAAAAGGCCAAGAGTGCATTAGATGATTGCTCATCATCTGATAAGAGTAATGTTGATAGTGAAGCAGATTATTACTTATCATGCAACAATAAGAACCCTTCTGATCTATTGGAGCAGTTTGGTACTCTCTTGGCTGCACTGAAGAAGAGTAAAAAGTTGTGTTGGTAAAAACCCTTGTGATTTATCTAACAAATTATTTAAAGTGATTTCACAAGTTAGGTTATATTACTCATATTGTATAGAAAGGGTGAATTGGTCATTAGATGTCTTAGGATGTCGCACTCACCTTAGAGTGTCAAGACCAGGTCAGGATAATTATAAATTCAGTTGAGTTAAAACTTGCATCGAATAGAAGTCGGCGCAACTTCAACTAGATGTCGACGTAACTCTGACTGAAAGTCGAAGCAACTCAATCAGCCTATCGAAGTATAAGTCAAGTCGACGCAACGTCGAAAGGAACTCGACGTAGAAGGAAGATCCTGTCGAAGCCATCTTAGAAGTTGACGCAACTTCGACTTCTATTCGACGCAGAAGTTGAAGTTCAAGTCGAAGCCTTCAACTCGACGGATACGTTGATAAGGAATCGACAGATACGTTGATAAGGAATCGACGTAACATCGACATCTGTGTTCAGCCAGAGCTGAGAAGGAATTCAAAGCTACTTCTATAAGAACTCAGAGGTGCGTCGACATGAAGAATGATGAAGTCAATGCAGCGTTGAATACAATCTGAAAAAGGAAGCTTTTTTTCTGCTGTCCTTTTAACACCTCTTCAGAAGGACCACAAAGATAAAGACAGTTATCTAACGACTCGTTTATTGCCAAGAATGGAATGGAGTATTTCAGGACACAACAAAAATATTCTTGGAAGTATCCAAATCTGATGGACGGGTCAGGATCAAAAGAAGAAAGAAAAATCATCTGTCTAATAAGAATTCCTTTTCAGGACAGCCCAAATGTAAACAAAATTTCAAATTCAATCATGGAGAATAAATATGCTGAGAGGAGAAGAAAACACAGTATTGATTTCATTATTTTCATCTGTCAAAAAAGGGTTCTTCTTCTTCCTCCTTCAACCCTAAGACAGAAAAACAAGTGTTCTCTATGCACATGAAAAAGAATACAACTTCTTCTTCTTCATCACACATCAGCTAGTTTACATGAAGTGCTCAGAGAATAAGGATCAAGCAAATAGCCCTTACAATCATCACAATCATAAGCAAGGGTTCATCATATTTAGATCCAGTGAAAAATAGAAGTTGCAGTTCATGAGAAATTGCTTCTGAAGAATTCTGAAAGCAGAATTCTTTTCTCCCTCTTCTTTCTATCTTCTGCTTTATTCTTCAACTGTAAAAGAGTTTTATTAATCCCTCTTTCAAAGGATTCAGTGGTTCTAAGAGTCTACTTATCAAAAGACTCAGTGGTTCTAAGAGTCTCCATATCAAAATATTCAGGCACAGGTTATGCAATCCTACCAGGGAGGTAGAAGAGAGGAGTACCCACATTTAAGAAACCTCTATAAAAATTCATGTGTCCTCTGTGTTTGATTTTCTATGATGTCCATACTTCCAGTTTTTTTGTTTATATCTCATGCAATCTGATTTACTTTATTCTGTCTTTTAGATTGTTGATTGCATAATACTTAGTGTTTTTATTGTTTGTGCATAATTAGGGTAGAAAATATTTAAGACTCTATTCACCCCTTCTAGAGAATACTCAGAGGCACACTGTGCACTTTCAAGTTGGTTAAATCTCAGGCTAAGGAAATAAGGATTCTCAAGCCATTCAGATCTCAAGTAGATGAGAAGACCAAGGAAGTGACTAAATTGTCTAATGAGCTTATTTTACTTCAAAGGAAGTCTGAAGCTCAGAGTAAAGCAATTAAGTCTTTGAAGGACAAGCTTTTTTAGAAAGAAATCTTGTGGCTAGCTTCTCAAAGTCTAAACCTGTTCTACCTATTATAGATATCTTTTCCTCTCAATATAGAGGAGGATTTGGCTATAATAAGGAAAATGGAGAGACTTCCTAGGCAAAAACTGTCTTCCAAAAGGTTGTCTCTCCTCCAGAACCATCATCCAAAGGGAAGGAAAAGACTTTACCTTAAACACTTGTTCCTAGAATGAAGCCTGTGACTGTGAAACCAACTTCCAATTCAGTGCACAACCACGTGAATAGCTTAAGAAGTGCTTTTTGTAAAGTAGTCTGATCTTCTGATCGCCAACTCTCCATTCAGAAGGTGAATCAGAAGAGGAGGTATAACAAATTTGAATGTTGATGTTGTGACAAGATTGGGCACTTTGTTATAGACTGTTGATTCAACCTAATAGTACCTAGAGCAAGGAATGAGAGGTCTGCTAGTAATTTTGCTGTTAGGCATCCAATAGTCAAGGTTAACAAGAACCTAAGACCCAAATCTATTTGGGTTCCTATGGTATACTGATCTTTGCCTTGCAGGATTGTCCAATGGCCAGCCAAAGGCAAATAGGGCTATTGGACAGTAGATAATCCTGGCATAGGACTGGATTAACAAGCCTTCTATTAAAGGAAAATATCATTTTTAACAAGTAAATTGGATCTTGCATTCACAACCATTGAATCTGGGATCAATACCCTATGTTTGTCAGCTCAGGTACACGCCTCTTCACATTCTAAAATAAGATATATAAATAGGTCATGTGTTTAGAACTAGAGTACAACCTACATTTGCTCTAAGCCATCACAGCGAGTTCTTTAGCTCTCGCAATGCCAAAGCTCTGCAAACTCGGCAATCTTGGGGAAATGGCGTCAGTGAAGAATGAAGATGCCTGCAATATCAGAAGTTAGTAAATACGCGACTGGTTCAATAAAGTCGATGAGGAGATAAAATTGGTTATTGGGTTAATTGATGCAGTCAGACTGGAATACGTGCTCTCAAAGCCAACTACCATCATGCATAGAGAGCTTCTGGAGTTCTATACCGGACCCAAGATAAGTACTTTAGGGAATGCTATCAAAACTAGGGTTGGAGATACCATATTAAGTGTAACAATGAAAGGATTCTCTAAGGCACTGCATCTGCCTAAGCTTGGAGGGGATGGGATAGAAGATGAAATCTCAGAAGAAGATCTCTCAAAAGAAAAGAAGTGGTGCATACACAGTGAACAATACCATGGTAATTAGAAGAAGGCTAAATTCAATGTGAAAGGGAAACTTCTTGCTGACATAATAGACAATGCACTTTTGTGCAAACCTGGATCTCACTAAGGATATATAAGCATATGTTTGAGATCATGATTAGAGTGATTCTGTGCAAGAAAATTAACTGGGCTCAGTTGTTGTTCAACAAGGTCCAGGGAAGTCTCAAAACACCAAATTTTGGAAGGATACTGTCCATGTACCTTCTTAATAGTCAAAAGATGCCAGGAAATGGAAAAAAGTTCTAGGGAGATGGGAGAAGGTTATCCCCAAAGATGCCAGGAAATGGAAAAAAGTTCGTAACAGTCAAGATAGCCCATCAACAAGTAATGACATCACACCAAATCTAAACCCTACAAACAATTAGGGGGAGGAACTTCAAGGAGCATCTACTGAACCACATTCAGAACCACAGGAAGAGAACTTGGTTGCTGATGTGTCTGTGTCTGAAGAGTTTGTTGCTACACAGAGAAATGCTCTTGTTAAGGGGGAGACTCATGATGAGCTCTCAGCCCAAGAGACTGTGCAATCTATTGAAAGCATGACTGTTGTTGAGGGGGAGTCTCACAATGAGCTCCCAACTCTAGAGGTTGAGGAAGCAATCTGTACTGAGTTTGCTATCCAAGAAAACTTAGGAAGTTCTAGAATGGATGTTGATGATACTGTCCTTAAGAAGGAAATTACTGAGAAAGAAAGTTTATGCAGAGAATTCATTATAATCCCAGACAAAGAGACTGCCAAAGAACATAAAAATACTCATCAAGGACAGGATTCCCCTGATGATCTCCTTGATGATGAGGTCATAGTTGATATGTATAAAGATCTGCAAACAATGGTGAATGAGAAAGAGCAAGATCTTCTAGGATCATCTGCATAACCATCTCATGAGTCGCTTGAGAGAGAGCTAAACACACATAAAGTAAAAAAAAGTGATAATAGTGTTTAACACAAATTTGAGTAATGGCAAAAGGTTCTAAAAGTTACATTATAATTTATTTGATAAATAATAGAGTGCCAGATCATGTCACGATTACAAATGTATAAATGAACTTTGACGTTCTTGTACTTGTTTTAGAACTCCTTGCTGGAGGATTTGGTAAATCTTTGAGACAAAGATTCTAGAACCATCAGTGTTGTGTTGGTCAAAAATGTCACTATTACATCTCCCTTTATCATGTACCATTGTCAAGCCTCATGTCAGTGTGTGCAAGTGTGCAATCATAAGTGGTGCACATGTTTCGCAACCGTTAGGGGCGAGTAAGTACACCATTGTTAGTAGTGTGCATGGGTGCAATTGTTGGTGATGCGTGAGAGCATGATCATTAGTTTCATTTAAGAGCGTGATTGTCAATGGTGTGTAGAGGCACAATCATTAATAGAATACAGGGACACAAATGTTAGTGGCACACAAGAGCGTGATCGCCAGTGGCGTGTAGGGGTGAGATCATCAATGAAAATTTGACGGGTTATTAGAAGGGCACATGCATGAGATTATTAGTTGCGTGCAAGGGGCACAAATGTTATTGTTACGCATGACCACAGTGGCATGCAAGGATAAGGCTCATTCTTCAAAGTTAGAGGTCTGACCTTCAAAAATCAAAATCTCGATCATGGTGGAATGATAACACGACTGTTGCACGTGTTTGCATCGAACTCACGCTTCTTTCCAAGGGAAAGAATAACTTCCATAGTTAGAATCTCCTCCTTTGAAGTATGAAATTAGAACTATGTCATTCAAACAAGTGGTAACCTTGTTCTCTTCCCGGAGATGAGAAATTTGATGCAATACATTGATTTCATCCATTGTGCATGACACCAGCTCACAAAAGTTTTTTTTAGATCTCACAGTCATTAATGACTTCATGGCTTTTAGAAGAGTGAGGGAGAGCAAGATGGCCACAAGGGCCCCCATGGAAAGGGTGCGATAGATGGATTGCATCCTTCTTTCACATGATTTATTAAACCCCATAGACAATAATATTCGCTTGATTTGCATTCAAAAACATCATCCTCCGTGATCATCAACAAGCAAAAATGGCTTCGTTTCGCTCGGCATTTGTGCTCCGATGAGTTTAGACAAAAATGCCACATCATTATGACCGCCACCCAAAAAAGAAAGATAGTTTTGTACATAAAAGTGGATAAAGTTCCTTAGGTTAGGTCGGGCGTTCACGAAAAATGATTCATAAGTATCACGTTCATGATCTCCACCGCCGTGCCAAACGAAACATGAATAAGAAAAAGGTCAATCAGATAACATTATTAAAAAGAAGTATTAGCGAAACCTACTTACGCCGATACTTCAAGAAAGACTCCATTGCAATACCTTTGACGGGATTGGATATGTTTGATCTTCATATCATACCACTTGGGGTTCGCTTTCTACCGATCAATATGGGCCACTCAATTCGACTCCACAACCCACAATCTCGAGATCATCTGGGACCGACCATTAACAAACAAAACCACCTATTAAATATGAAATCTCAAAGTAGCTTACGTATTGATTTCAGCCAACCATGTGAATCCTATAATCCAATATGATTTGGAATCAACAAAAATAGCTCCCTTCCAAGTCACTTTTATTTGAATAGTATTCAATTTGGAGCATTTTTTTACCCATTGGCATCACCGTCACCCCTTCTCGTTGCTTGACGTCAGAGGGTGTCCGACAAGTCAAAACATGCCCCGAATTGACTTGACCCATTTAAGTTTTCAAAATTACTCTCAAAAATCGATTTTGAACGAAAATGTGATGTACTTCTAGCACAAATGAGTAAAAAAATACTCTAAAAATTATGTGTTTGAATCTAAAATAACAACACACCTTACATAACATTTTACAAAAACTCTTGCAAAAATAACACAAATAGGTCCAAAAATACTCTAAATTTATTTGTGTTTGAATCCAACTAAACAATATTGTTGCGAGTCCCTCGACGCTCTTGTAGACCGGTCGAATTTAACCATCTCAGATCGAGAGTGTGCGGAGTGCGCAATCAATCAAAGTAAAGTTAGGCAACTGGCAAGAAGACTTTTTAACATGGAAAACTTGGAAATGGTGAAAAACCACGAGACTGGATCATTACAAGTTGTAGAGTGCAAGAGGGTGACACGTCACCGCTCGTTGCAGAGGGTGCAAAAAAGAACGAGGAAGAGAGAATCTCAAAGAGAAGGGGGACTTTCAAATGCCAAAGGGAGATCTCCAAATCACCTTCGAATGAGATCTACAAAGGAGAAGGAGATCTTCAAATGCCGAAGGAGATCTTCGAATGCCGAAGGAGATCTTCGAATGCCGAAGGAGATCTTCGAAGGCCGAAGGAGATCTTCGAAGAATTTTTCGAACGCCGAAGGAGAACTTTGAAGAATCTTTGAAAGAGCTCTCTCGGGCGTTGAAGACAATGCAACTTCAAATGAGGGTTCTGAGCTCCTTTTATAGCCTTGGACAGGGGTATTCCAGTAATTTTGTCATTGTAACCACCATAACCACTTGACGGGCAAATCATGTTCGTCGATCTGGAGCACAAAGATCGCCATTTTTCATAAATGACATTTTTGCATCTCGTGCAGTTTGGGCAGTTCAATTGGCGGTGACGACGGAAAAGAATGAAACCTGCAATATGGAAAGTAAAGAAGGTTAAATAACACGCGTGTCGCGAATGCGGAGGCGTTCAACGCGTGCCGCGAACGCATAGTGGTTCGGTGCGTGCCTCGAACATGGAGTTGTTCGGTGCACGCCGCGAACGCGAACCGCACCAAATGAGGTGGGTGTGGGGCCTTGGCCGCACTAAGGGGGTGCAGCCTTGGACGCCCCCTAGGGGGTGCGGCCTTGGACGCACCAATGCGGTGCGGCCGGCGCTGCACTACCTTGAGGCGGCAGGCAGCGAGCGACAAGCGTCGCGCGGCGGACACCGTGCCAACCACTACGCAATGGTTTTGAGGGGGTGGTCGACCTACGACGGTGATTGCGCAGACATAGTGGGCGATTCCAAGAGATCCCCACTTCCTCCATATGAGAGATAAGTGGCCCCACTTCCTCCACTGTGGCACTCCTCATTAGTGAAGGTTTTTGCTAGAGGCAAACCAATTTCCCTCTATATAAAAGGGGTACCTATCAATTGCCCCACAAATCCTTGATGTCCACACTGGTGTTAGAGGGATTCAGGGATTTTTAAGCTCTCTGTTTGTGGCGACTCACGTTGAAGTAGTGGAGGCGCGAAGCGCGGCGAACCATGCCCGAGGTACATAATTTAAATATGTACGTGAGAAGGGGGCAGACTCATTGTTCGGCGGAGGATCGGAGGAGAGGAGACGCCGGGCAGTGGTGCGGTGTTTGGCGTCGGGCGATCGCGAGCCGGGAGGTCGCGGGCTGTGTGAGCGATTGCTCGTCGGGCGGCCATGTGCTACATGGTCAGGGGTGCGCGACCGCGCGCAGGGAGGTCGCGCTGCGGGAGGCCGGGCGTGGTGCGGCCATTGGCCGAGCGGCCTCCTATTGCGTGGTCGTGCATGCGCAGCTACAAGGCAACCATTAGCGCGTCATGCGGTCGCATGTCACGCGGCGGTTTGGCTGACTGACCATGTGTTGTGCGGCTGTAGGCCAAGCGGCTGCTCCACTCTTCACTTGATAGTGAGTGAGTCGACATGTGGCGGAAATGATTCAGATTGCCCTCAAACGTAGAAGTGAAAATTCCACATGAGGATGAGCGCGCTCAGAATCCGCTGACTAGCTTTATGACTCTTTCGGAGAGCTGCTTGAAGTCGGGGTTTCGTCTTCCCCCTTCGGAGGAGACTGCGGAAATTTTTAAGTTTTGTCGGGTGCCAGACTCCCAATTCACTCCTGCTGGGATGACAAGGTCATGGGGCTGATCGTGTTTTTCTGGGAGCATGATTCGCGGTTCAACCTTGAGAAATTCAATGATTAGTGTGAGGTCTTCACTGATCCGGGCGGTCGGATTGAACTTTGTAGCAATAAGAGATTGTTTCACTTTGGGGAGAGGAACGACTACCGACATGGGATCACCCTCTACGGGTATGTTATGAACCGTTGAGAGCTACCGCAGCTGTGGAGAGTGCTTCTTGGTCATTGTCATTGATAGGTAGGGAGGGAGAATGACTTCTTACTTATTTCTAGCTTCCCGAATCGAGGAGGTTTGGCGAAGGCTCAATATTGTGTTGCTAGTTGTGTGGAGTAGAGTAGGTTGTTGTACAGTTAACCGGACTCTCGTGGAATATCGAGCATGATGTTGATGTTCCTGTGGCTCGTGATAAGAAGAGGAAGCTTGTCTTTAAGTGTGGGGGATCAGGTTCGGGACCATCCTCCCCTCCGTCGAGGAGTCATACTGATGAGGCAGGTCCCAATAACCGCAGGGTGGATGCCACCCATGCTGACCCTGAGGTTGAGATTTTGGCTTCTCCTGTTGCTGAGCGACCCCCTCAGGATGATCCCCCAGCCCCTCCCCTAGTGAGGGAAAAGAGAGTCTCTTCTTCGTTGCAGGTGATGACTGTGGTAAGTAAGACTGCCATAGCTTTTGTTTTCATTATTTATTTTTTAGCAAGTCCAGTTTTCTCTTTTTTTGCAGACTGGAGTTCTGAACAATGTTGCCCACACTTGGAACGACTGCTATATGGGTCTTAAAGATGGATATTTTGTTCTTCAGGAGGAGCTGCGTGGGGAAAAGTGTGCTCTGTCTGACTCCAAGAAGAAGAGGGGGTGTGATATTGCACATATCACGGAGCTAGAGTCCGATATTTCTTCTGCTCGGGCAGAGGTTGAAAAGTTGCGGGAGGAGTTTGGTGGGGATAAAGCGCTTTCCCAGGTCGCCCTTCGCCAATCAGCAGATGCCCAGGAGGAGATGTTTCTCCAAGATGGTGAGCTTGGGTTTTTGAGGAGCAAAGTGGGGAGACTTTCTTCCTTAGAGACGGGCGTCGAGGAGACCAATGCTGCAGGGATCGCTGAGTACAAGAATTCCCTAGCTTTTGTGGAGGAGCGCTTTCGGATTTCAGAGGAACTTTGCACCAAGATTATGACCAAGGAGGTGGATCCATTGTTGGAGGACGAGTGTGTGGTTGCCTTTCAGAGGGGCATTAGGAAGACTCTTCGTATGATGCAGAGAAAGCTTGGGTGTAGCACTGTCGGTCTTGGTGCAGGTGACCTCTCTGAGGATGATCGCTTTGATGTGGTTGTTGAGGATTGACCTCTGCCTCTATGTGTATCTTTGTTTGTGTTTTGCTCTTTTCCTTTCCTGCTTATAGTTTATCTTTGTGATGAATAGCGTTGTGTTTGATGCTCTTGTATCTATATTTTGTGCATAGTATTTGATTTTGTGGATCTTATTACTCCATTGTATCGCTTGTGTGAGGGTTTGTGGTTGCTTTTGTTTTGACTTGACGTGTTTGCGAAGTGTGAGTCACTCATTCTATGGTTTGTTCGGAGTAGGCTTATTGTGCTAGTGAAGGGCACTCCCATTCGAACCAATAGCGCGGCCTTTCTCGAGATCATTGGCGCCAACCGCGAGGGAGGCAGGCCCCGACGGTGGTAGGGTGTAGACTTGTTGTGATGGTGAAGAGCTTTCCCGTTCAAACCAATTAGCGTGGCCTTAACCGATTTCGATGCACCGACTACGAGGGGGCAGGCGCCGGTGGTGGCAAGGCGTAGACTTGTTGTGCTGGTGAAGGGATTTTTCATTCGAACCAACTAGCGCGGCCTTACCCGAGTTTGTTGGCGCCGATTGCAGGGGGCAGGCCCCAACAGTGGCAAGGAATAGACTTGTTATGCTGGTGAAGGGCTTTCCCGTTCGAACCAATTAGTGCGGTCTTACCCGAGTTCGATGGCGCCGACCGCGAGGGGGTAGGCCCCGACGGTGGCATGCCGTAAACTTATTGTGCTGGTGAAGGGCCTTTCCCGTTCGAACCAATTAGCGCGGCCTTACCCGAGTTCGATGGCACCGACCGCGAGGGGGGCAAACCCCGACGGTGGCAGGACGTAGACTTGTTATGTTGGTGAAGGACCTTTCTTGTTCGAACCAATTAGCGCGACCTTACCCGAGTTCATTTTCTTAGTCAGGATTTTTGGAATCAAAATACGATTATAATTACTAAAAGATAGTTTGCGCGAGTTGAAGTTCTCAGTTTTTTACATAAAGAAATAAATGAAATTACTGATAAAATTAGCGCGGGTTCTGCGCGTTCCAGGTGCAAGGGAGAGTCTTACCTTTCGTCGTTCTGAGCTTGAACGTCCCAGGCTTCACGACCGCGGTGACAACATATGGCCCCTCCCATGCTGGTGAGAACTTGTTCATCCGTGGTCCTTTTCCAGCTGCTTCAATGTTGCGCATGAGGAGGTCTCCAACATTGATTGGCCTGGGCTTTACCCTACTGTCATAAAGTCGGGCCACACACCTCTGGTAGATGGCGATACGCTGGGCAGCTGTATCCCTGACATCAGAGACTAAGACAATGTTCTCCCGAAGTAGCTCGTCGTTCTTCTCTGGGTCGAAGGTCAGCACGCGAGTACTCAGGATGCTGATGTCGACAGGGATGACAGCTTCGGTGCCATAACAGAGATTATACAACGTTTCCCCGGTCAGAGTCCTCTCAGTGTTGCGGTATGCCCATAGAACATTTAGGAGCGTGTCAACCCACTGCCCCTGCCTCCTGCAGGCGCATCTTCAATTCTTTAAGAATGGTGTGGTTCGTCACCTCCACCTGCCCATTTGTCTGCGGGTGCGACACGATGGTGTGGCGGAGGATGATTTCCAGGTCATCACACATCTTCGTGAATAATATCCCAATGAATTGAGTTTCATTATCGGTGATGATCACTGCCAGAATGCCAAAGCGGCAGACAATGTTCTTCCAGACGAACTGCTTGGCATTTTCCTCAGTTATTTTGGCAAGGGCTTAGTTTCTACTCACTTGGTGAAGTAGTCGATAGCCAGGATGATGAACTTCCTTTGACCAAACGCTGGTGGGAGAAGACCGAGGAGATCGACTCCTCATTGTGCGAATGGTCAGGCACTTTGGAGTGTCGTCAGTGCGACTGGCGGTTAATGAGGAATGTTTAAGTGAAGCTGGCAGCTCTTACACTTTTGGACGAACTCCGCCGCATTCTTCTTCATTGTCGGCCAATAGAAACCTTGGCGTAAGATTTTCTAAGCCAAGGCCTTCCCACCCAAGTGCTCCCCGCGGACTCCTCTGTGTACCTCCCTCAGGGTGTACTCTGCTCCAGCTGCTGGTAGGCACTTCAAATAGGTCCCAGAGAAGGCCCGCTTGTAGAGCTCCCCTTCGATGATGGCGAATGCTGCTGCCCACATCCACAATCATCGTGCTTCCAAGCGGTCCTTGGTCAGATGCCCATGCTCGATGTAAGCCCGAGGGGAGTCATCCAAGACAGCTCTTCCTCGCTGATTGCGGTGATTCCAATGGTCCCTGGATGATGGGGATCACGATCTCTTCAACTCAGCACCGTCGGGACTGATAACTGGAGAGAGAGATTGCGAATTTGGAGAGCGCATCTGTAACACCCTGCCCATTCCAAGTAATATAACAGTGGATCCGGTCGGGACCCCACGTCATACTAAATGAGCAAGCTAAAGTGTTACGAAATAGTTTAAATCAACCAACTTGACATCATAGAGCTAGAAGCTAACAGAAGCATTTTATTAAATCTTGAACCAGAATATGCCCACATCACCAACTAGGAATGACATATACATACATACATATATATACATATCAAAAACTGTTTGGTCTTAAGACCATACATGTACACAACAAGTGTTTTAATGCACTACATGATTTACAGGCATCCGCACGCAGGCCGACAACATATGAAAGGTAAGCACACAAAAGATTGGCCTTCGAGGGCTAGCACAGCAATGGGCTTTAACCTGGCTATTTACCGCTCGACTCGCCAGCACCTGCACAGTTACAATCCATAAAGACGTGGGAAAACAAAACAATGGTCAGCTTTAGCTGGCCACAATGGTGTAATGATCCCACCCCATTCCAGGGGCGGTGGTACTCTTTCCTTGCAAGTCAGTAGTATAGCAGCACATATCTAAACAAGAAAGTGCAACTAACACAATCGATATGCAAAATCACCAAAAACGTTGGCACGCACGACCACACATTGTGTGCTCTCACGACATGCTTTCGATGTACTCCCGAGTCCCACCTCCATCCACAGTTATGTAAACTTAGATGGTAATTGAACGATTGTCGGTCAATGCTATTATGCTTCTCAGACTTCCTTTCGAAGATCAGACGGTGCATCGAGGTGCGACCTTTTCATCGACCAGCATGGAGCGGGTTCAGATCCGCCTTGCCCATCTCAATCATCGCAAACAACCAGCACGATGTGGGTACAACTTCACCTCGGCCATCAATTAGATAACCACCCCTAGGTCATCAACACAGCCTCATGGGCAATTTCCAATCACGTCGGGCGATACCTAGTATCGTTGGTGATAACGCCAATGTTAGCACTAATGCCCGGCGTTAGCATCAAAACACCATTTCCTTTCAGAAATGAAGGTTTTTCCTGCTGTTGCTCTTCAGCACGGTATACAAGCCAGTATACATCATTCAAGCTATACAAATAGCACAATAAGCACAGAGTCTTCTCTAACACGTAATTCAGCCATCACCAATCCAAACCAACATGTCGCAGATGGACTTTACACAGCATGTCTATATCCGTACACGAATCGGATTCTATATGCAGTTCATACCGGGGATGGACAACATCTACCCAGTGAAAGTATAGCCTTTCATTAATTAGTGAAGGAGTCACTTTCAAGCACTATGTTAACAGCACAACATAGGACTAATATGCCATATCACCAAGAAGAAGGATCGTTACCCTAGATGATCATTTTGGCGCAGTGAATTGGAGCTTGGAAGCTCTTCTAATGGTTGGATGAAGCCTTCTTCTTCCTTAGCTCTTCTCTTCCTTTCCTTTAGAGAGAGAGAGAGAGAGAGAGAGAAAGTGAAATAACAATGGGAGAAAAAGAATGCTACTCCTGCTGCCTTAGCTTTGTTAGGATAAATATCAACCATCAGATCCAAAATCCAATAAGGAATGGACAACCACGATTCAATTTGATGAATCTATTTAAAAATAGCTAACGCTAGACGTTAGCACTAATGCTCGTGTTAGCCCAGGGGCGGTGGATTTGATCTTATCCATCACTGCTTAACAATTCGTCTAGATTACTTAATGTTGGCATTAGCACTAACTAATAGTTTACTTGGTAGTAGTCTAACTCACCTAGAGGGTGGATAGGTTTCTTGGCTTCTTCTACAAATAATAAGATATTTAGATGTTAAGAGTAAGTATAAGCAAACACACAGTGATTTATAGTGGTTCCCCAAGGTTTGGGTACATCCACTTTCCCTCTACACCTTTCTAACAATATGTTAGACAAGACAATCTCCTCCAAAAACTCAACTTAAGGAGCCTACAACATAGATCCCTCAGGACCTCTCAAGTTTCCTCCAAAACTCTACCTCAGGCCAGCAGCCCTACAACTCAGAGTAACTCTACTCCTACAGCTCGGTGACTCTCCTAGTCACCTACCTCAGGCCTATCAAGAAGCCATACAACTCAGAGTAACTCTACTCCTACAACTCAGTGACTCTCATAGTCACCTACCTCAGGCTTATCAAGAAGCCCTACAACTCAGAGTAACTCTACTCCTACAACTCAGTGAATCTCCTAGTCACCTACCTCAGGCCTATCAAGAAGCCCTACAACTCAGGCTGGGAGTACAATCCTACACTCAGGCACTTAGCCCTACAATCTCAGGCACAGATGACCCTACAGCTCAGAACAATAATGTTCTTACAGAAATGTATAGCTATACATTTACAACAAAAAATATATAGTTAAACCTTCAGCTTGATGCTTCTGTTGTAGAATACATCAGATGTTGTCTTGAGCAGACTGGATTGTCCTTCAGTCCTTGCTCCACTTGATCTTCCTCTTCAGTAGAGGAAAGAAGATCTTCTTGTTCTTCTGAAACCTATCAAAAAGAACTAGCTATCTCTCTTGGATTGATCTACTTGTAGTTTGGAAAGAGATGACTTCACACGAAGAAGAAGACGATGATCTTTTGCACAACACAATGTCTTTTTCCTTAAGGTCAGTCCCCCCTTTTGATCCAATGGCCTAGCAATCTCTTTTATATCTCCAGCAGTCATCAACGGCTCTATTGAATGCCTAGTCACAGCATGGACGGAAATAGAAAAACATATCTTGCTTTCTAGGCACTTCCGCCAAAAATAAATCCCGCAAGTTTAACGATCCATTTGAATTTATCTCAGCGGATGGTCTGAGGCAGTCTTCACGCTCAGTGGCAATACAACTGAGTCACAGCGGTTCAGCTGAGACCAGACTGTTATCTCAACTGATCTTGACAGTGAGATAAGCAATATTATTCCAAGGTTTGGAGTAGCTTGAGCCTGTATAAACATGAGATGAAATGGCTTATCAAATGCAATATGCACTTAGCATTGTATGTGATACATCTTCAAATCTAGGGAACATTGAGGGGCAATATTCCAAAGAAGACCGCGCAAACAGAGAAGGTGTGGTGGTAGTGGAGGTAGAGTCATCAGAAACCGCCATAGCAAAGGGAGACCGCGCGAACACAGGAGGGAGATCGCTTGATCATAAGAGGTCGCGTGAACAGAGGAGGAGTCCGCGCCAAAGAAGAGGTCGCGCCAAAGAAGAGACCGCGTGAACAGAGAAGAGGTCGCGCGAACAGAGAAGAGGTCGCGCCAAAGAAGACCGGGTGAAATAAGAGGTCGCGCCAAAGAAGAGACCGCACGAACAGAAAAGAGGTCGCACCAAAGAAGACCGCGCAAACAGAGAAGAGAATCGCGAGCGATCACAACGAAAGACCGTTATCGCTCTGATACCATGTGCGAACAAGAAAAATAAGACCGGAAAAATGGAGAATAACAATTTTTATTTCCAAAAAACTTGATTATTACAAAGGTATAACCTCCTTTATATAGAATGGAGGAGAGAGAAGAGATTACAAATAAACAGTGTGGGACTAAATACTATACAGGACAAAATACAGAACTGGGCGGTCAGACATTTGGAGACCGCCGAGACCGCTCGATCTGAGATAACAAAACTCGCTCTTGAACCCTCCAGAGAACAAGCGGTCTGTAAAGGAGAGACCACAGGAAGCAGGGCTAGACCGCCTGTCTTCATCTTCAACCTGCCAAACCTTAGAGAGCACGTGGTCTGAAACGAACAGACCACCAGAGAGAAAAGGAACCCAGACCGCCTGGTCACCAACCAGACCGCCCGGTCTCAACACTTCAATAAGACCGCTCAGTCTCCAGACAGACCGCCCGGTCACAACACTTCAACACTTCCATTATAGCTGTGAGCAATGTTGCTCTTGCTATTGGATCTTCCATTCAACAAGTGACCATAGATGCTTTCTTGGTCATACTTATTGGATGGCAATAAGACCTTCACAAAGGAAGTCTTAGGCTCTATTGGAGCCTTGTCTTTTCTCTAAATGCTAGCAGATGTTGCCTCCTTATTGAAGTACAATCCCCTTTTATTGTTTTGGGAGGATAAAGAATCAATGATAGGCAGCACAGACTGTGGCTTGGAAAACTGAACCACTAGATTCCTCTTCTTGAGGAGATTCTCTTCAAGATCCTTGATGATCTTGATTTTCTAGCTTATGGTGCTTACTTGGATGATTGTAATTCCTTTCAGCTGGCTAATCTCTCTACTCATCTGAGCTAGCTGGGTAGCAGGCTCAAAGCTTTAAGATTTTTCCTGCTCGAGGGAAGCAATCTCCACAGCATGCTTCTTGGCTAGCTTCTTGCTCTTTTTCAGAGCTTCCAAGAGGGCACCATATTTGTCAATCAATTGATTGGCATCATCCTCAGATTCTGAACCACTTTTTGTTGGGTCGGGTGGCCAACCTTAGAGGGGGTAAATAAGGGTTTTAAACAGTTCTTGGAGTTTTAAATAAAATACTGCAGGAATGCGCGCACTAGGGCTAGCGTTGGGCGGTAACCCTACCGTGTTGCGTTAACTCTGGAAATAGCACAATTACTGTAGGATAATATTTCGGGAGAAACACTACATCAACCAATATTTCTCCAGGAAAACACAGCAGGTTATATAATAAAACATAGACTCAAGATATCATTGAATAACAAGACATTGTTTATACAAAAAACTTAGATCTCCATGACGCTGGAGATCGGAGGCGATGAATGTGACAACCTTGGGTTTTCTATACCGACCCTAAACCAAGGACCGGTTGGCTCTCTCCCTTTCCTCCCAGGAAAGGTCTTCGAGCCTCTCTCCACCTTCCTCCCAGGAAGGGTCTTAGAGCCCCGCTAGATCTCCCAGATCTAGACGTCCTCCCAGGATGATTTCCTATGGAATCCTCCCCGGATTCCGACGACCTCCCCGGTCGATTTTCCTTCACACAAAACAAAGAGAAAAATTAAAGAATGAATAAGAAAGAGATAGAAACTATTGCTCCCTCAAAAACCAAGATCCTCCGTAGAGCGATGATCGATCGATGATTCTAAATATCGTTTCTCTTGCACTCGATCAGCAGCGGATGGTCATTGTAGACTTTGCTCTTCGGAGATCATCAAACTTGAGCGGGAGGGAGATAGCTTTCTTTTCCTTGCATGGAGACGGTGGTTCTCTGCACCAGAGGTGGCTGAGGAACCCTATTCTCGTAAGTGTGCATCTCTCAAATTCAGGAAAAGAATCGAGACCTTTTATAGCTGATTTTTTAGAGTTATCACCGGCGGTAGGGTTACCGCGCGGCGGTAGTGTTGAAACCAGCAACTTGATGAACAAGTCTCGGTCTCTGTGGAGTTCGGGGTCCCAAAAATGGGGTGGTCTCACACCTACTTCTCCCGAACCAGCTCTCTAGGCAAGAGCACTTGGATTTGGAAACAGACCCGAGGCTACAGCGAGGAGGTCCCACCTCACACCCGGAAGACCTGAGAGATCTTCCCCTCCCTAGCCAATGCTGAGCCAGAGACGCCAAAGGAGAGCTCGACAAGTCAAGAGCTCTCAAGGGAGAAGAAGATCCGGAATTTGGAATCCCTCTCTTTGGTGCCCATTAGGGTCTATTTATAGGATTTTTGAAGTTGGGCTGCAAATAGCCGAAAACTGGTTTGCCAATTTACCAAAATACCCCTAAATTGGGCTGCGGATAGCCTAACCCCGTTGTTCTGAAGCGCTAAACGCAGGTCACCGGGCTGCGAATAGCCAAAACTGGACTGCGAATAACAAACCGGACGAGGGGACCTCCCCTGGGCGAGAGAGGGAGGGGCGAGACCCCCCTCCCCTCTCTCCGCCTCTCCCCCTGGGCGAGAGGGGGGGTCGAGACCCCCGACCCCCCTCCCCTCTCCGCCCCACCTTCCTGGGCGAGAGGGGGGGTCGAGACCCCTGACCTCCCTCCCCTCTCCGCCCCACCTCCTGGGCGAGAGGGGGGGTCGAGACCCCCGACCTCCCTCCCCTCTCCGCCCCACCTCCTGGGCGAGAGGGGGGGGGGGGGGGGGGGTCGAGACCCCCGACCTCCCTCCCCTCTCCGCCCCACCTCCTGGGCGAGAGGGGGGGGGGGGAGGGTCGAGACCCCCGACCTCCCTCCCCTCTCCGCCCCACCTCCTGGGCGAGAGGGGGGGTCGAGACTCCCGACCTCCCTCCCCTCTCCGCCCCACCTCCTGGGCGAGAGGGGGGGGGGGGGGGGGGGGGGGGTCGACACCCCCGACCTCCCTCCCCTCTCCGCCCCACCTCCTGGGCGAGAGGGGGGGTCGAGACTCCCGACCTCCCTCCCCTCTCCGCCCCACCTCCTGGGCGAGAGGGGGGGGGGGGGGTCGAGACCCCCGACCTCCCTCCCCTCTCCGCCCCACCTCCTGGGCAAGAGGGGGGGGGGGGGGGGTCGAGACTCCCGACCCCCCTCCCCTCTCCGCCCCACCTCCTGGGCGAGAGGGGGGGGGGGGGGGGGGGGTCGAGACCCCCGACCTCCCTCCCCTCTCCGCCCCACCTCCTGGGCGAGAGGGGGGGTCGAGACTCCCGACCTCCCTCCCCTCTCCGCCCCACCTCCTGGGCGAGAGGGGGGGGGGTCGAGACCCCCGACCTCCCTCCCCTCTCCGCCCCACCTCCTGGGCGAGAGGGGGGATCGAGACTCCCGACCCCCCTCCCCTCTCCGCCCCACCTCCTGGGCGAAAGGGGGGGTCGAGACTCCCGACCTCCCTCCCCTCTCCGCCCCACCTCCTGGGCGAGAGGGGGGGTCGAGACCCCTGACCTCCCTCCCCTCTCCGTCTGCGCGGTTTGATGTTACCAAGCTGGCTCTTCCCGGATCCTCCGGAGTGCTCGGCGAATATAGGGTTGTACACAATCCCCGCTCTTTTCGAGCGTGGCTCACGCTCGAAAAGAAATGTCCAACCTTATATATTCGACGAGTGTCGCTGGGAACCTGATTATCGGTGCTTTCTTGGAAAAATACATTGCCTTCCCAAGAGGTCCTCCGACCTTGGCAGCTAACGAGAGCCCGGTTAGCGGGTCTGCTCGGGACTAAGTGCTTCTAGGAGCGAGCTCCACTAGTGGTCGACGTTGGGTCGACACACTCGAAGGAGCGAGCTCTACTAGTGAGAGCCACCCAGCTAGTGAGAGCCTGGAGTGAGGAGGACATCTCGGCATTGACCTTACCCATCCGAGGATCATTCGACCCACCCAGCTAGTGAGAGCCTGGAGTGAGGAGGACATCTCGGCATTGACCTTATCCATTCGAGGATCATTCGACCCACCCAGCTAATGAGAGCCTGGAGTGAGGAGGACATCTCGATGGCAAGATCTCTCCTTCCGAGGATCATTCGACCCACCCAGCTAGTGAGAGCCTGGAGTGAGGAGGACATCTCGGCATTGACCTTACCCATCCGAGGATCATTCGACCCACCCAGCTAATGAGAGCCTGGAGTGAGGAGGACATCTCGATGGCAAGATCTCTCCTTCTGAGGATCATTCGACCCACCTAGCTAGTGAGAGCCTGGAGTGAGGAGGACATCTCGGCATTGACCTTACCCATCCGAGGATCATTCGACCCACCCAGCTAGTGAGAGCCTGGAGTGAGGAGGACATCTCGGCATTGACCTTACCCATCCGAGGATCATTCGACCCACCCAGCTAGTGAGAGCCTGGAGTGAGGAGGACATCTCGGCATTGACCTTACCCATCCGAGGATCATTCGACCCACCCAGCTAGTGAGAGCCTGGAGTGAGGAGGACATCTCGGCATTGAACTTACCCATCCGAGGATCATTCGACCCACCCAGCTAGTGAGAGCCTGGAGTGAGGAGGACATCTCGATGGTAAGTCTTGCCTTCCGAGGATCATTCGACCCACCCAGCTAGTGAGAGCCTGGAGTGAGGAGGACATCTCGGCGTTGAACTTACCCATCCGAGGATCATTCGACCCACCCAGCTAGTGAGAGCCTGGAGTGAGGAGGACATCTCGATGGTAAGCCTTTCCTTCCGAGGATCATTCGACCCACCCAGCTAGTGAGAGCCTGGAGTGAGGAGGACATCTCGGCATTGAACTTACCCATCCGAGGATCATTCGACCCACCCAGCTAGTGAGAGCCTGGAGTGAGGAGGACATCTCAGCATTGAACTTACCCATCTGAGGATCATTCGACCCACCCAGCTAGTGAGAGCCTGGAGTGAGGAGGACATCTCGATGGTAAGTCTTGCCTTCCGAGGATCATTCGACCCACCCAGCTAGTGAGAGCCTGGAGTGAGGAGGACATCTCGGCATTGACCTTATCCATCCGAGGATCATTCGACCCACCCAGCTAATGAGAGCCTGGAGTGAGGAGGACATCTCGATGGCAAGATCTCTCCTTCCGAGGATCATTCGACCCACCCAGCTAGTGAGAGCCTGGAGTGAGGAGGACATCTCGGCATTGACCTTACCCATCCGAGGATCATTCGACCCACCCAGCTAATGAGAGCCTGGAGTGAGGAGGACATCTCGATGGCAAGATCTCTCCTTCCGAGGATCATTCGACCCACCCAGCTAGTGAGAGCCTGGAGTGAGGAGGACATCTCGGCATTAGAACTTACCCATCCGAGGATCATTCGACCCACCCAGCTATTGAGAGCCTGGAGTGAGGAGGACATCTCGGCATTGAACTTACCCATCCGAGGATCATTCGACCCACCCAGCTAGTGAGAGCCTGGAGTGAGGAGGACATCTCGATGGTAAGTCTTGCCTTCCGAGGATCATTCGACCCACCCAGCTAGTGAGAGCCTGGAGTGAGGAGGACATCTCGGCATTGAACTTACCCATCCGAGGATCATTCGACCCACCCAGCTAGTGAGAGCCTGGAGTGAGGAGGACATCTCGGCATTGAACTTACCCATCTGAGGATCATTCGACCCACCCAGCTAGTGAGAGCCTGGAGTGAGGAGGACATCTCGATGGTAAGTCTTGCCTTCCGAGGATCATTCGACCCACCCAGCTAGTGAGAGCCTGGAGTGAGGAGGACATCTCGGCTTTGACCTTATCCATCCGAGGATCATTCGACCCACCCAGCTAATGAGAGCCTGGAGTGAGGAGGACATCTCGATGGCAAGATCTCTCCTTCCGAGGATCATTCGACCCACCCAGCTAGTGAGAGCCTGGAGTGAGGAGGACATCTCGGCATTGACCTTACCCATCCGAGGATCATTCGACCCACCCAGCTAATGAGAGCCTGGAGTGAGGAGGACATCTCGATGGCAAGATCTCTCCTTCCGAGGATCATTCGACCCACCCAGCTAGTGAGAGCCTGGAGTGAGGAGGACATCTCGGCATTAGAACTTACCCATCCGAGGATCATTCGACCCACCCAGCTAGTGAGAGCCTGGAGTGAGGAGGACATCTCGGCATTGAACTTACCCATCCGAGGATCATTCGACCCACCCAGCTAGTGAGAGCCTGGAGTGAGGAGGACATCTCGATGGTAAGTCTTGCCTTCCGAGGATCATTCGACCCACCCAGCTAGTGAGAGCCTGGAGTGAGGAGGACATCTCGGCGTTGAACTTACCCATCCGAGGATCATTCGACCCACCCAGCTAGTGAGAGCCTGGAGTGAGGAGGACATCTCGATGGTAAGCCTTTCCTTCCGAGGATCATTCGACCCACCCAGCTAGTGAGAGCCTGGAGTGAGGAGGACATCTCGGCATTGACCTTATCCATCCGAGGATCATTCGACCCACCCAGCTAATGAGAGCCTGGACTGAGGAGGACATCTCGATGGCAAGATCTCTCCTTCCGAGGATCATTCGACCCACCCAGCTAGTGAGAGCCTGGAGTGAGGAGGACATCTCGGCATTGACCTTACCCATCCGAGGATCATTCGACCCACCCAGCTAATGAGAGCCTGGAGTGAGGAGGACATCTCGATGGCAAGATCTCTCCTTCCGAGGATCATTCGACCCACCCAGCTAGTGAGAGCCTGGAGTGAGGAGGACATCTCGGCATTAGACTTACTAAACATTTAAACAAAATAACTTCATCCATCTAATGGGGGGATTTCCCTTTGTCAAAACCTCCTGGCTCAACCAGCGAGGGGTAGAACTTGCTACAAAGGAAAATAACAAAAAACATAAACACAACACACCTCCTCATGGCACTCGCCTCTCAGGCTGCTTGAGCGAGATGGTCATTCCTCTGCTTCTCCGGCCCCTCCCATCCTGCTCATGCTCTCCATGGTCTTCTCCATCTCCTCCGCCCCTGCTTGCCAAGAGATGCTGTTGACGGCTGTGACGTAGCAGTGCCTCGCCATCCTGGGGTCTCCGCGGATCCTGACTTGGATTCCTCCAGCGTTGAGCTTGAGGCATTGGTGGAAGGATGATGGTACGCATCGGAAGGCGTTGATGAGGGGTCTTCCGAAGATGGCATTGTAACTGCTAGGAGCGTCAACTATGACGAACCGACAGTTCCTTGAGCCTCCCCCCATCGTCACTTGGAGTCCAACTCCACCCTCCACCTCTTTCCTTTCTCCGGAGAATCCGAACAAGGGCCCATCTGAGGCCAGCACCCTCCTTGGCTCCACCTTCAACTCATCAAAGGCTTTCTTGAAAATGACATTGACAGAGCTCCCGTTGTCAACGAGGATCCGAGAGACAGTGTAACCTTCGATGGCTGTCTCAATGACTAGCGCATCACAGAATGGATCCTCATGATCTGGCATGTCTTTGCTTGAGAAAGTGATTTTCTCCTGGGGAGGCGGGTCCTGTGACGTTGAAGCGACGCTGCGTCGATATACGGAGTGGAGGCTTGCCTTACGAGTGGCCTCGATCCCGACCCCCCCGTGGATTACCGCGACCCGACCTTTGGCTCCTACGTCGGTTCGGTCCTCGCAGATGTCATCATCCTCTACTGCTCCAGGTGGAACTTCTTCAATCCTCACCGGCGGCTGCTGTTGTGCCTGACCTCTCGCCTCTCTCACCTCCAAGAACTCTGGGCAGGTAGCAGTTGCATGCCCCTCCGCTTGGTGGTAGTCGCAGTACAGCACCGCCCTTCCCCCCTTCTCCTACGGGCTGGGATGTCTCTTGCTTCAACTACTCCTCCTCCTCTTCGAACCGCCATAGCTTGAGCTGGTGGGGGTAGGAGCTGCCTTGGGGCCTGCCTCCAAGGAGGAGGGTTGGGCCTCCCTTGGCCTCCGTAGAAGTTTTCCCCTCCTTGGGCGAGACCCCTCCCTTGCTCCTGACCCCCCTGGGGTCCCTGGTACCCTTGACCCCTCTGCTCTTCCCTCCTCCTTCCTTCCTGCTGCCTGAGGCCACCTTGCTCTCTTGGCTCGACCTCTACCAACTTCGCCAACTTCTTTGCCAGCCCCGGGTTTGCCGCCTCGGTGGCTATCTCCTTTGCAGCTTTTTCCATCAGGTCCTCAAAGGACAGGGGAGGCTTCCTAGTTAGGCGCATTTTGAAGAGGCTCTCTCGTAGCCCTACGGTGAAAGCCATCTGGAGGGCATACCCTGGCACCTCCTGGATGTTCTGGATCTCCTCCTGGAATCTGTCCATGTACTGGGCCAACGTCTCCTCGTGCCTCTGCTTGACCAGGAAAATGGACTCAGCATTCTTCTTCCTCTTCTTGGATGTGGAGAAGCGTAGCTGGAAGCTTCGGCTCAAGTCATCAAAGCTGTAAATGGAGCCAACCGGGAGCTGGTGGAACCAGTCCCTAGCTTTGTCCCTCAGGGTGGTGGCGAAGAGGCGGCACTTGAATGCATCCGTCATGGGCCTGATGGAGACGGTATCCTCGAACCACTGCAGGTGCTGGACGGGATCATCCTTCCCGGTATAGAAGGTCATGTTGGGCTCCTTGAAGCCCTCCGGGATGGGAGCCGAGATGATCAGCTCGCTAAAGGGTGACCCCCCACTTGCTGGCTTTGCGAGCTCCACTTGCGCGACCCCTGCTCCGAGCGAGACCCCGCTTACCGGGCTCGGGAAGAGCACTCGCCCGGCGAGGTCCCGCTCACCACTCGCCGCTAATGGTTCCTTGCCTGGCCGACCCCCTGGGGCGACCTCTCCTGACCCCCCCTGGGCGGGCACTCCTTGCGACCCAGAAAGTGGTGTCTGGGGGGAGGGAGCTGAGCTGTCACCTCTCCTGTCGATGCCCTGGAGCAGCTCCATGACTCCCTGGATGGCTGTCATGAACTCTCCCCTCCCCACAAACTCACTTGGGATGTGAGACCCCTCATCGTCTCCTCCTCCGAGGTCTCCTGCCATGAGATTTGGTTCAAGAACTTCTGTGCTGACCACTCTCCACGCTCACCGCACCATAAATGTTGAAACCAGCAACTTGATGAACAAGTCTCGGTCTCTGTGGAGTTCGGGGTCCCAAAAATGGGGTGGTCTCACACCTACTTCTCCCGAACCAGCTCTCTAGGCAAGAGCACTTGGATTTGGAAACAGACCCGAGGCTACAGCGAGGAGGTCCCACCTCACACCCGGAAGACCTGAGAGATCTTCCCCTCCCTAGCCAATGCTGAGCCAGAGACACCAAAGGAGAGCTCGACAAGTCAAGAGCTCTCAAGGGAGAAGAAGATCCGGAATTTGGAATCCCTCTCTTTGGTGCCCATTAGGGTCTATTTATAGGATTTTTGAAGTTGGGCTGCAAATAGCCGAAAACTGTTTGCCAATTTACCAAAATACCCCTAAATTGGGCTGCGGATAGCCTAATCCCGCTGTTCTGAAGCGCTAAACGCAGGTCACCGGGCTGCGAATAGCCAAAACTGGACTGCGAATAACAAACCGGACGAGGGGACCTCCCCTGGGCGAGAGAGGGAGGGGCGAGACCCCCCTCCCCTCTCTCCGCCTCTCCCCCTGGGCGAGAGGGGGGGTCGAGACCCCCGACCCCCCTCCCCTCTCCGCCCCACCTTCCTGGGCGAGAGGGGGGGTCGAGACCCCTGACCTCCCTCCCCTCTCCGCCCCACCTCCTGGGCGAGAGGGGGGGTCGAGACCCCCGACCTCCCTCCCCTCTCCGCCCCACCTCCTGGGCGAGAGGGGGGGGGGGGGGGGGGGTCGAGACCCCCGACCTCCCTCCCCTCTCCGCCCCACCTCCTGGGCGAGAGGGGGGGTGGGGGGGGGGGTCGAGACCCCCGACCTCCCTCCCCTCTCCGCCCCACCTCCTGGGCGAGAGGGGGGGTCGAGACTCCCGACCTCCCTCCCCTCTCCGCCCCACCTCCTGGGCGAGAGGGGGGGGGGGGGGGGGGGGGGTCGAGACCCCCGACCTCCCTCCCCTCTCCGCCCCACCTCCTGGGCGAGAGGGGGGGGTCGAGACTCCCGACCTCCCTCCCCTCTCCGCCCCACCTCCTGGGCGAGAGGGGGGGTCGAGACTCCCGACCTCCCTCCCCTCTCCGCCCCACCTCCTGGGCGAGAGGGGGGGGGGGGGGTCGAGACCCCCGACCTCCCTCCCCTCTCCGCCCCACCTCCTGGGCGAGAGGGGGGGTCGAGACTCCCGACCCCCCTCCCCTCTCCGCCCCACCTCCTGGGCGAGAGGGGGGGGGGGGGGGGGGGGGGGGTCGAGACCCCCAACCTCCCTCCCCTCTCCGCCCCACCTCCTGGGCGAGAGGGGGGGTCGAGACTCCCGACCTCCCTCCCCTCTCCGCCCCACCTCCTGGGCGAGAGGGGGGGGGGGGGGGTCGAGACCCCCGACCTCCCTCCCCTCTCCGCCCCACCTCCTGGGCGAGAGGGGGGGTCGAGACTCCCGACCCCCCTCCCCTCTCCGCCCCACCTCCTGGGCGAAGGGGGGGTCGAGACTCCCGACCTCCCTCCCCTCTCCGCCCCACCTCCTGGGCGAGAGGGGGGGTCGAGACCCCTGACCTCCCTCCCCTCTCCGTCTGTGCGGTTTGATGTTACCAAGCTGGCTCTTCCCGGATCCTCCGGAGTGCTCGGCGAATATAGGGTTGTACAGGTAGTATATTTACGCGCTTTTGCCAGCTGTCCAACACTAGATCAAGAAGGTGCCCGAGAACATTCTCTTGCCGTCTTTAGATAGCGTCGCGCGGTAGCAAATGTGTCGCGGTAGCATTCACGTCGATTTCTTCTCGACAACAACAGAGTCATCCCGTCGACATAATCTTCTCGCAGATAGAGCTAGCACGTGGCGGTAGGCTAGCGCCCGCGGTAGCATTCACTTCGATGTCATCTCGATGCATTCGTCTCAACGACATGGCTTCAAGTCGATACATCCTTCAAGTCGACGATGGTCATCTCGTCGATATAGCTAGCGCCCGCGGTAGGTTATCGCATGGCGGTAATCTTCTCGACGATATCATCTCGACGCACAAGTATTTACGTCGATATTTGTCTTCACATCGATAGCAAGTCCCGTCGATATGCTAGCGCCGGCAGTAGGACTAGCGCCCGACGGTAGGTCAAAAAGAGTGGAATTCTCAATTTCTTCACACCTGTAAACCTGCACATTATACCCAAGACATGTATAATCAAATACAGTATGGGATTTGATATTGTCAGACTAAGGAGATGCATAACGCATGTTTCAACAAACTCCTCCTTTTGATAATATCAAATCTCGTTCATGAGATATAATCAATACTTATCATTAGGAGCATGGTATAGTGTAATCAATAATAATCATGAAACATGAACATGTTTATATATCAAGATCCAGCATAGAGTGTGAACTTGCTCTAAAGAAGTATGTCTCCCCTACATACGAGCTCCCCCTGTCGATGTGCACTCTATAAGAGTATCTCTCCCGATAAGTGATCTTCCCTAGATGGCTAGTGTGTGACTAGCTCATTAACGTTCTCTATTCTCCCCCTTTGATGTTAGCAAAATTGGTGGTCTAGATCAAACTAACATAGATATATGAGAGATGCAGCGGAGTTGAAGAATAAATGCACACATACAAGTAAATCATAATAGGAATAAGGGTTGACCGAAAGAAAATCAGAGAATTTAAAAAGGCATGGGTCAAACACACGGGGAAGTCAAAATACCACTTTAAAATCGAGCAGTTTTGCATTTAAAAACTTGGTAATACATATATGAATTGGACACATTTCACGAGACTGAATTACACATGAAATTTTACACAATGTCACAAGATTTAGAAAACTAATTCAAAGGAACATCGTATGTGTCATGAAAGCCAATTGTGTATTAGTACAAATGTGCAAAAGATAGATAATGTAGTTCAAATCCAATTCTTATGCATGGAAGTGTTAGACTAAACGATGACAAGTGTTTGTATAGCATCAATTGAAATAACATCAAGTGAAATCAATTTTAGTACAAGCTATATCTCAATAATTCTATATGCTAACACAAGAGTAATGAAGTGATAAATCATGTCATGTTTGTCAATCTTACACAGATACCAAGTATAGAACGAGGGCACTAATTTATGTTTTGGGTTGGCACAAGATCGTAACGATTCTTTTGACCAAGGTGCTCATCCTCACAATGCTCATGAAGACTTATCAGGAGGAGTGAGTAGTGTTTGGGGGAAATCCTTGTCAGCAAGATTGATAGTATATACTTTTCATTATTTGTAGCACTATCAAATTTATCATTTTAATTATCTTTCTTTTAGACAAGGTTCCCGAATCAAATGAAATCTACCCACATAGATAGATACATTTTAACTTGTATAGACAACTCATTTACCAATATAATTTTTGCCCAAGGTTCTATGCCAATATTGCTAAGATGAGAATCGTGATATTGATTTATCAAGTCATTACTAGATTGTTAGACACAATATCACGAGTTATATCATGTAAGCATTTGGCTTTCTACTTGAGTGCATTTTCTAAGGATGTGTGGATGTGTAAAATCATTGTCCAGCCTAAATCCTCATACATACTTAGAGGCATATTAAACATACATTATTAATCACTTAGCACTCAGTAGTGGCTACCTTTAGAATAGGACATATCATGACAAAGACATACAATGTATACAAGAAATAGAACTTATAAATTAGATAGAGTATGTAGTCATGGAGCTTCAATTTCATGTCATGTATGCCCCTTTAGCATGAGCATTTTCAGTGTTTTTTAAGTTTTTCAAAAGATAAACACACAGCAACAAACATAAAAAAAGAAAAACATGTTTTTGAGATTTTGGGGTTTTCAGGTTTTTATGTGTTTTTGGTTATACAAAAACTGGAAAGAAACTAAAAACAGACAGAAGTACAGGAGAAATAAACAAAGTAAAATCAGAAGAGAAATCAGATCATTCATGAAGAACAGCTACTGCCGACGGTAGTACTAACGCCCGACGGTAAGTAACAGAACACGATTTCTAAAAAAAGGTCCAGATTTTGACATTTTTTGCTTCTAATGATGTCCTAAGATGATAAAAACAAAAACACCAGTTGCGGTACATGATAATTATGTTGAAAGATCCAAAACCCTCAATTCTAAGTGAAGCAGAGAAAATCGAGCCTCAGGAAGGGGTTTGGTAAATATATCTGCAAGCTGATCGTCAGTCCCAATAAAGGTTACTCTCACATTCTCTATCTTAATGTGATCTCAAATAAAGTGATGACGTACATTAATATGTTTGGAACGAGAGTGGTGAACCGGATTGTTCGTCAAGTCTATGGCACTTTTATTGTCGCACCTGAGTTCAACATTCTTAAAGCTTAGACCGAAGTCTTCTAAAGTTTGTGACATCCAAAGTGCTTGTGCGCAACAACTTCCTGACTATATACTCGGCCTCGACATTAGAGAGGGCAATAGAATTTTGTATCTTACTCGACCATGAAACTAATGCCGGACCAAGGAAGTGACAAGTGCCACTCGTGCTCTTACGATCAAGGGAACATCCAGCATAATCCGAGTTTGAATACCCATGGAGCGAGATGTCGGTGCTGTGTGGATACCAAAGACCAAGATTTCGGGTGCATATGAGATACCTAAAGATATGTTTAACAACTTTCATATGAGATTCTTTAGGATTAGTTTGATATCTAGCACAAAGGCACACCACAAACATAATATCGGGTCTAGACGCACTTAGATACATGAGTGATCTGATCATACCTCTAAAGATTGTTTGATCCACCAAAATGCCACTTTCAACCTTTCCAAGTTTGAGTGATGTGCTCATTAGAGTTTTTGCTTGTTTCTGATTTTCAAAATCGAATCGCTTAAGCATGTCTTTTATGTATTTCGATTGGCATATAAAAATTCCATCAGTCTTTTGAAAAATCTGAAAGCCTAAAAAATATATGAATTCACCTACCAAACTCATTTCAAATTCAGTGTGCATCACTTGAACAATTTCATTACATAGAGTTTCATTGGTGGCACCAAAAATTATATCATCTACATAGATTTGCAATATAATTAGATCGGAATCACTATGCTTTACAAATAGCGTTGAATCCGCACTCCCCGTCCTAAAACCATGTTTTAAAAGGAAGGATGTAAGTCTATCATACCAAGCATGGGGTGCTTGCTTTAGACCGTACAAGGCTTTCACTAGTTTGAAGACATGATTTAGGTGATCACCGCTCTTAAAACCGGGTGGTTGCTCAACATACACCTCCTCCTTAATATAACAATTTAGGAAGGCACTTTTGACGTCCATTTGATATAATTTTATTCGTTTAAAACTTGTAAATACAAGAAACATCCTAATGGACTCAAGACGTGCAACCGGTGCGAAGGACTCTTCAAAGTCAACGTCATCGATCTGTGAGTATCCTTGAGCAACCAACCGTGCCTTATTTCTTGTTATCCTAGACTCACCATCAAGTTTATTTTTATACATCCACTTTAAGCCAATTACCGGATGGTTACTAGGACGCTCCACCAACATCCAAACTTTATTTCGCTTAAATTGGTTTAATTCCTCGTTCATGGCTAAGAACTAAGATTCATCATTTAGTGCTTCCGAAATATTCTTGGGTTCTATTTCAGATATGAAACATAAGTTTGAGAAAGATTCATGCAAAGCTGAGCGAGTCCTAACCCCATGTGAAGGCTCTCCAATCACTAGTTCCCGTGGATGTTTTAAAAATTTTATAGTGATTGGAGTCTTATATCCATCAACATGAGTTTGATCATTACTTCTTCCTCTTTCTCCACATCCTCATCTTCCAGATGTACAACATCTTCATCATTATCTCTAATTAATTCAACATCAAGATTTGGCGTGTTTTCATTAAAATGCACATGAATTGATTCTTCAACTACCGAGGTTCTTTTGTTGTAGACCCTATAAGCACGACTCGTTGAAGTGTATCCTAACAATATGTCTTGGTCAGATTTTTCATTGAATTTTCCTAAGTGATCCCTGGTGTTTAGAATGAAACATGGGCAACCAAAGACCTTAAAATATGAGACATTCTGCTTTTTATCAAAATATAGCTCATATGGAGTACGCTTTAAGATAGGGCGAAGTATGGTCCGGTTCATCACATAGCATAAAGTGTTGACCGCTTCAACCCAAAAATATCGGGGCAAGCCGTACTCGGATAGCATCGTGCGAGCCAATTCTTCCAAATTCTGGGTTTTCCTTTCCACTACTCCATTTTGCTGTGGAGTGCGTGGAGCGGAAAACTCATGCCGAATTCCAAAGGCGTTACAAAAAATTGTAAAGTTTTCATTCTCAAATTCTCCCCCATGATTTGACCTTATGCATTTTATTTTTAAATCCATTTCGTTTTGAACTTTAGTGCATAGGATAGAGAATTCAGAAAATGCATCAGATTTGGAAGCCAAAAAGACAGTCCAAGATAATCGTGAATAGTCATTTATCAATACAAAAGTATATCGTTTACCTCCTAGACTACACGTACTAATAGGACCAAAAAGATCCATGTGAATTTACTGTAGTGGCCTAGAAGTGGTAATGTCAAGTTTTCTTTTGAAAGATGATTTGGAGAACTTGCCCTTTTGGCACAGAGTACATAAAGAAGTCAAACTACCATTTAATTGTGGAAGACCACATATTAGCTTTTCTTTTGATAGTTTGACTATTAATTTGCTCCCAGAATGA
This sequence comes from Dactylorhiza incarnata, assembly GCA_033032865.1. Taxonomy (NCBI): domain Eukaryota; kingdom Viridiplantae; phylum Streptophyta; class Magnoliopsida; order Asparagales; family Orchidaceae; genus Dactylorhiza; species Dactylorhiza incarnata. Next base: position 16,212,644 of record JAWHQI010000028.1, read on the forward strand.
CCGAGCCTCTGTTGCCAAAGTTCTAGCTCCTCATTTTCGCTACTAAGCATCGTAGATATATTAGAGGATGATAAGTCCTCAAATTTAATGGTGTAAACATTATGATTTCTAGGTGATGTGAGCAACACGATATTCATTTTATCGTCTAGAATTTTGCATGAATTTGTAGAGGTTTTAAATATAACAGTTAAGCCCTTATCACATAATTGACTAATAGAAATCAGATTATGCTTTAAACCATCTACAAACAAGACATTTGAAATAGAAAATGCTTTATTACCTATGGTGCCAACGCCTAGAATGCGTCCCTTGTTGTTATTTCCAAAGGTCACCAGTCCTCCTTTCTTATTCTCCAGGCTAAGGAATTTGTCTTCATCTCCTGTCATGTGCTTGGAACACCTAGAGTCCAAGTACCACGCGTTCTCCTTATCCTTCGCCTGCCAACATACCTAGAAAGAAAATGAGGGTAAAGATCTGTTTGTGTTGCTTTCTTTTGACCTTTCCTCAAACATGAGGTAGACGTGTGACCAAATTTTTTACATTTGGCACACAAGGTATAAGCGGTGGATGCCGCCCTTTTTCTTTTAATAGAGCCCATGCTGGAAGATGGTGATGAACTTCCAGAACTTCCAGAAATATTTTTATTTTTCTTAAACATATTTTTATTCTTTGATGGAGATGAACTACCGTTGGCGCTAGTACTAGCGCTTGGCGGTAGCATTTCGCTTACGTAGCCCAGCCCAAATTTTCCAGATCTGAAGCACTGTGCTCCCAGAAGCATATTCAAAGATTTCTGGCCTATCCCGAATTTCTGGATAACACAGTTCAAGTCATGAATCCTTGCTTTCAAGGTGGTGTTTTATGTGATGAGCATCACACACTGATTTGCGAACTGCTTTCTATTTTCATCCACTTGCGTAAGAGAAATGTAAAGCCTTTTCTCCAAAACCTTTTTCTCGTTTGTAAGACTTTCTACTTTTGAGGAAGTCTTGGAGAGGCTTTCTTTTAGTTCATTTATCGTTGCCACCGAGTGAAAACACTCCTGGCACTCGACTTTCTCATTTCCGCATTTGGTGAGTTCATCATTTAAATCCCTCAAATCTTTCTTTATTTTCTTGTTTTCAGATTTGAAGGAATTTTTCTCTAACAATACCTCATCAAGTTTATTACATAATAATTCATAGGTTTCATATATCTCATCATATGAAGGAGGGATTACCTCGGTGTTGCTTTGAACACTGGATTCGCTGTCGGATCCATTGTCATTCTTCCCCATGAGACTCAGATTTGCCTCATCCTCACTGCTTGAACCGAAAGTGCTTGAGTCGTCTGAACTGACATCGTCCCATGTTGACGCTTTTAACACTTTCTTTCTTCCTTTGTCCGAGTTTCGTTTCTCTTTTTCTTCCTTTTGAAGCTTTGGGCATTCCCTTTTCATGTGCCCAGATCTGTGGCAATGGAAGCATTTCAAAACCGACTTTTCTTCATCACTCTCCATCCCTTTTGATGTTTGTTCCAACTCCTCTTCTCTTGCGCACCTTTCTTCAGAAATTTCTTATACTTCCCTTGCCTCTTGGGATTTTTCACGAATCTTCTAAATTCCCATACATATAAAATCTCTTCATCATCAGATTCTTCCACTTCCTCCTTTCCCTTGTCCGCCTTGAGAGCAAGAGCTCTCTTCTTTGGCTTCCTTGGATATTCCTCACTTTGGATTTTCAGCTCCAACTCATGGGTTTTCAGATTCCCAATGAGACTTTCGATTTCCAAGGTGCTGATGTTGTGAGATTCAGCAATGGCGGTCACCTTTGGGTTGAACCGTGGAGGAAGAGATCGCAGAATTTTTCGCACCAAGTCCCCATTGTAAAAAGTCTTTACAAGTGATCGAGAGGCATTCACAATCTTCGTGAGGTGAGTGTACATGTTGTCCACCTCCTCATCGATCTCCATACGGAACTGTTCGAATTTAGATTCTAGTCAAAATAGATTTGACTCTTTCACCTGCGACGTACATTCATGTGTTAGTTCAAGCAATCACCAAATATCATACGCAGTTTCACAATTGCATATTCTATTAAATTCAGTTTTATCTAACGCACAAAAGAGAGAGTTCATTGCTTTCGCATTATTGGTGCAGTTTAATTTATCTACATCATCCCATTTATCACGAGGTTTGTCCAGCATTTGTTTGCCTATGGTGACAGTGGGAGCAGTGTATTTCGTCTCGACCATGACCCATACGTCCATGTTTTGTGTCATCAGGAAAATTTTCATTCGAGTTCTCCAGTGACTATAGTTACTCCCCATAAACAGTGGAGGTCCGCTCACACCTTGACCTTCATGGAAGGCATGATTTACGTTGGCCATTTTACTTCTGGAGTTTAATCCCTTTTTGAAGTAACCCGCTCTGATACCACTTATTGGATCAGGTGGCCAACCTTAGAGGGGGTGAATAAGGGTTTTAAACAGTTCTTGGAGTTTTAAATAAAACAATGTAGGAATGCGCGCACTGGGGCTATCACTGGGTTGTAACCCTACCGCGCGGCGTTAGCTTTGGAAACAACACAATTACTGTAGGATAATATTTCGGGAAAAACATTGCAGCTACCAATATTTCTCCAGGAAAACACAGCAGGTTATATAATAAAATATATACTCAAGATATCATTGAATAACAAGACATTGTTTATACAAAAACTTAGATCTCCATGACGTTGGAGATCGGAGGCGATGAATGTGACAGCCTTGGGTTTTCTATACCGACCCTAAACCAAGGACCGGTTGGCTCTCTCCCTTTCCTCCCAGGAAAGGTCTTCGAGTCGCTCTTCACCTTCCTCCCAGGAAGGGTCTTAGAGCCCCGCTAGATCTCCCAGATCTAGACGTCCTCCCAGGACGATTTCCTATGGAATCCTCCCCGAATTCCGACGACCTCCCCGGTCGATTTTCCTTCACAAAAAACAAAGAGAAAAATGAAAAAATGAATAAGAAAGAGATAGTAACAATTGCTCCCTCAAAAACCAAAATCCTTCGTAGAGCGGTGAGCGATCGATGCTTCTAAATAAAGTTTCTCTTGCACTCGATCAGCAGTGGATGGTCGTTGTAGACTTTGCTCTTCAGATACCGTCACACTTGAGCGGGAGGGAGATAGCTTTCTTTTCCTTGCATGGAGACGATGGTTCTCTGCACCAGAGACGGCCGAGGGACCTTATTCTCGTAAGTGTGTGTCTCTCTAATTCAGGAAAAGAATTGAGTCCTTTTATAGCTGGTTCTTTAGAGTTACCGCCGGCGGTATGGTTACTGTGCTGCGGTAGTATCTTTACACGCATTTGCCAGCTGTACAACACCAGATCAGGAACAGCCCGAGAACATTCTCTTGCCGTCTTTAGATAGCGTTGTGCGGTAGAAAATGAGGCGCGGTATCATTCACGTCGATTTCTTCTCGATGGCAGCAGAGTCATCCCGTCGACATAATCTTCTTGTCGATAGAGCCAGTGCGCGACAGTAGGATAGCACCCATGGTAGCATTCACATCGATGTCGTCTCGACGCATTCGTCTCGACGGCATGGATTCAAGTCGATACATCCTTCAAGTCGACGTTGGTCATCTCGTCGACATAGCTAGCGCCCGCGGTAGGTTATCGCACAACAGTAATCTTCTCGACGATATCATCTCGACGCACAAGTCTTTACGTCGATATTTGCCTTCACGTCGATAGCAAGTCCCGTTGATATGCTAGGGCCGGTGGTAGGACTAGCGCCTGACGGTAGATCAGAAAGAGTGGAATTCTCGACCTCTTCACACCTGTAAACTTGCACACTATACCCAAGACATGTATGATCAAATACAGTATGGGATTTGATATTGTCAAACTAAGGAGATGCAGAACGCATGTTTTAACACTTTCATCACCAGATGAAGATGTTTTAGATTCAGGACTTGTCTCATAATCAGTAGAAGATATGGAGTGAATTAATACCTTTTCGGGATCAGAATCATCCTGATTGTCTTCTCCTTCAGATATGGCCATCAAGCCATGACATCCATTGACATCTTTATCCTCCTCAGTGTCACTATCTGAATGTGACAGAGGGGCCCTGATGCATATCCTTGCAGCTTGATAGTCTTCATTCTCAGCAGCAGCAAACAACCCAATATAGGCTTCTTCATCTTCATCAGAATCTGAAGACGATGAGTCAGATTCTTTCTTTCTTTGCCAGGAAGGACTTTTCACCTTTCCTGCTCTTGTGGTGATGATGCTTCTTCTCACCTTTCTCCTTTCTCTTGACTGGACAGTCAGTTATAACATGTACAATTTTGCTGCAGCAATAACAAACAATATTATTTGAAATATGTTTACTGGGTTTAAATTCATACCTTTCTCCCTTGGGGTGCATCTTCCCAGTCTTGTTATAATCCTTCTTGGGATGTGAAGAGGAGGAAGGTTTGTTCTTCCACTGCTTCCTCTTCATCAGTTTCTTGAAATGCCTGGAGAAGACATCAAATTCCCCATCTGACAAGTTGTTGTCAGATGTGCTTGGCTCGGAACTTTTTGAGTCAGCAGGCCTTCTTGGTGGAGAGGGAATTCTCTCCTTACTCTTCTTAGAGCCCTCAGCTTTGATAGTCATTGATCTCTCCTTGGCTTGAGTTCTGTTGGTGGTTTCCTCCTCCTTCCTTGCAAATAGTTGCATCTCATATGAGAGCAGATTTCCAAAAAGAGTATGGGGAGGAGTATCAACAAGCTTGGCCCTTCCCTAATGATACAGATCTTTGTGTCCCAGTCTCTAGTTAGAGACCTTAGGAACTTATTGTTGGAGCTTGTGTTCCACTTCTCTTAGTTTGAGAAATAACAAATCACACTATGTGTTTGATCTTGCTTGTGTTTATAGTGTGCAGATACTATAGTTATATAACCCTATGAACATGATGCTGATTGATGACGATTCTCTGAAAAGAGAGCTAATGCCCCGCGTTAGTAGTTAACACCCCGCATTAACTTTCGTCAAGAAGGATCCGTCGAGATGAAATGTCGTCGAGAAGGAATCCGTCGAGAAGCCAGAGACAACGCCAACGTTGACTATTAACGCTCGCGTTGAGTCACGATCTGCCACGATCCCGACGGTTTGCACGATCTCAGCAACTGTCGTACACGATGCTTAACGCTGGCGTTAACTCTTAATGCCAGACGTTAGCTCCCGCGTCTATTTAAAGACCTGATTTCATTTGCTCAAGGGAGATGCATTGAAGCCTTCATTTCAGAGATCTGAGAGAGCATTTCATTCCGAATTCAGAGAGAACTCCCAACACCACCTTTGAGGAACAAGAGTGAGAAGGAGATTTTCAACGGTGCAATTTGAAGAAGGACGCTCGTTTCAACTCTGATGATGATCATAACATGTCTTCAACATCTCCTTCAGTGCTCTTCAATATAGGGAGTCTTTTGTTCTGATTTTATCTTTATCTTTTTATATTTTCTTGTAACGATAGTAAATTCCCCGCCTTGCGTGTGGCGACTAGGTCCTTGTGCGGCTTAGGGTGTAATTCACCTTCTTGTGTGTGGCGACTAGGTCAAAGGTAGATCTAGGGGGTGGCTAGAGGCCTTATGTGGGGATTCATAGGCTATAGCCAACCGATCCTTGGGAGAAGGACCGGTGAAGGAACAAAAAAGTGATTTTTATCTTGTCGCCTTTATTTCAAGCGTTATTGAAATTAAATGTTTTGTAATCTTCTTCTTGAAATAAATAATACTCATTTTATTGTCTGTGATTGTCAGAAAGTTTATTTCACTTAAGATTGTGCAAGTAAAATCACTTTGAATATTTCTGCAAAAATATTTTTTTGGGGAGATAACGCCTGCCGTTAACTATATAACGTCAGGCGTTATCTACAGAGCCAAAAAGTTTTTCTGTTTTTATAAAATCTGTCAGTTTACTTTAAAAACAGTAAACCCCTTATTCCCCCCCCCCCCCCTCTAAGGGCGCCATCAGATCCAACACTTGGTATCAGAGCAGGTTATTCCAAAACGGTTTCACAACCGAGAATAATGGCGCATAATGATCATTCTTTCACTGAGGGTCAAGGGATTAGTAGACCACCACTATTTACTGTAACTGATTATAATTATTGGAAAACTAGAATGCGTTGTTTTTTAACTACTTTAGATAATGACGTTTGGGGTATGGTAGAACAAAGTTACTCTCCACCAACAATTGTTGTTGGAGAAATTACTATGGAAAAATCAAAAGATAGATGGGATGATAATGACAAGTTAAGATGCAAAAATAACGCTAAAGCTATGAATGCGTTATTTTGTGCTTTGGATAGAACGGAATTTAATAGAACTTGTGCTTGCGAAACTGCATATGATATATGGAATTTATTAGAACTCACTCATGAAGGTACTTCGCAGGTCAAGGATTCAAAGCTTTTCCAACTTGAATCCGAATACGAGAAATTCTGGATGGAGGCGGATGAAGACGTAGATTCAATGTACACAATGTTCACCAAGATCATCAATGACTCAATAGTACTTGGAAAGGTGTTCTCCAACGGCGACTTGGTGAGAAAAATTTTAAGGTCTCTCCCTCCAAAGTTCAATCCAAAGGTGACGGCTATCTCGGAGTCGCACGATTTAAAGAAGCTCCAAATTGATAGCCTCATTGGGAACCTAAAGACCCATGAGGTTGAACTCAAAATTCAACAACAAGAGTACAACTTGGAGCCAAAGAAGAAGGGTTTGGCCTTAAAGTCAAAAAAGGAGGCAAATGGAGATGATGATGAAGAGAACGAGGAGAGCCTTTTTGTGAAGAAGTTCAAAAGGTTTATGAAGAATCCGGAAAGGAGAAACACCTTCCGGAAATATTTCATCAAAAAGGGATCTTCATCGAAGAAAGAGAGAGGTAGCAACGAGGACGATGATAAACGACCACCACCGGAGTGCTACCATTGTAGAAAGACCGGACATATTCGGAGCCAGTGCCCAAAATATCTGAAAGAGCATAAAGAAAAAGGGCACAAGGGAAAAGAGAAGAAGAAGGTCCTAAAAGCTGCTACATGGGATGACTCCTCCTCGGAGGTTTCAAGCGGCTCATCCACTAGCGATGAAGAAGAGGCAAATATGTGCCTTATGGGAAAAAGTGACAAGACATCCGAGGATGAAAGCAGTGTCCAAAGCGACACTGAGGTAACTCTCCCTACTTCTTATGATGATTTATATATTGAGTATTTATAAACTTGCAAATTCTTTGATAAAAGTTTAAAAGATATTGATCTTCTAAATTCTGAAAATAAACTTTTGTTAAAGAAAACACAAAATTATCTAAGCAATTAGGGAAAGAAAAGGTATCTTGCCAAGAGTGCAATCACTCCTTGGCAAGAGTGAAAGAACTTGAAGAATCTCTTTCTAAATCCCACTCCACTATTGAAATTCTTACTAAGGAGAAGGGGGATTTAGAAAGCACTTTAAAAACCTCTCTTTCTCAAATAGAGGATGAGAAGAAGAGTTTTGCGAATCGGTGTGTTATGTTGGTAACGGAAAACACCACTCTCAAAGCTCGTATTCATGATTTAAATTTAGCTATTAAGAAGTTTGGAGTTTGGCAAAGATCTCTGGACATGATCTTGGCCAACCAATGTCATGGAAGTGCCAAATATGGCCTTGGATATGGCTCTGGAAGCTAACGCCAGCGTTAGCTATAATTCCAGAAACATTAATTCTGTTATTAATAAATTCAAAAATTCAAATGTTACCACATTTTCCAGCAAGAGTTTATCCAAAACTTCAAAAAGGTTCTCATCCCATTTTATATCGTGTGTAAAATGTCATTTATTTGGACACACCTCAAACTCTTGTAAGAAAAAGGGTCATAGTGCTATAAAGCAAATCTGGGTGCCTAAGGTTTCCACCTATTCTATGGGAGGAACCTCTTGGGTATCCGGATCTTTACACTCATCTCCTTTTTAGGTATGTTGGCAGGCTAAGGACAAGCATGACGTGTGGTATTTGGACTCGGGTTGCTCCAAACACATGAAGGGAAACAAAGCAAAGTTCTTTAGCCTTGAGATGAAGAAAGGAGGGATGGTGACATTTGGTGACAACGGAAAAGAAAGGATCATGGGCATCGGCACAGTGGGTAACGATTCTTTTTCAATCTCAAATGTTTTATTTGTAGATGGCTTAAAACACAATTTAATTTCAATTAGTCAATTATGTGATATAGGCTTAAATGTATTATTTGAATCATCTACAAATCTTTGTAAAATTATAAATTCTAAAACAAATGATGTCGTACTCACCGCACCTAGGATGCATAATGTTTATATGATTGCCTTTAATGATCTTTCAAATTCTTCTTTAAAATGCTCTATTTCTAAAAAATGAAGAATTAGAACTTTGGCATAGGCGTCTTGGTCACTCGAGCACCAAGCTTATTTTGAAATTATCAAAAGATATATTAATTAAAGGTTTACCTATGCTTAATGGTAATTTATCTTCTCTTTGTACACCTTGCCAAAAAGGAAAATTTTCAAAAAATTCTTTTAAAAAAATTTTGTAATTTCTACCACTAGACCTCTTCAATTAATTCATATGGATTTATTTGGACCGGTTAGCACTTCTAGTCTAGGAGGTAGAAAATATACTTTTGTAATAATTGATGATTATTCTAGATTTTATTGGACATTATTTCTATCTTCCAAATCCGATGCATTCCTTGAATTTACTAAACTATGCATTCGTATTCAAAATGGACATGATTTAAAGATTAAATGCATACGTTCGAATCATGGAGGAGAATTTGAAAATGATAAATTTTCTTCTTTTTGTGATGATTTAGGAATTAAACATGAATTTTTCGCTCCTCGCACCCCACAACAAAATGGTGTATTGGAGAGGAAAAATAGAACCCTTCAAAAGCTAGCACGCACTATGCTTTGTGAATATGGGTTGCCTAAATCATTTTGGGCCGAAGCGGTTAATACTTCATGTTATATCATTAATCGTGTCATGCTTCGACCTATTTTAAAATTGACACCTTATGAGCTTTTCTTTAAAAGAAAACCTAATGTATCTTATTTTCATGTCTTTGGTTGTAAGTGTTTTATTTTAAACACTAGAGATGCACTAGGAAAATTTGATGAAAGAATTTTCATTGGGTACTCTTCAACTAGCAAGGCTTATAGAATATATAATAAAAGAACTAAAGTAGTTGAAGAGTCTATACATGTAAGATTTGATGAGTTTGTTTCTTGTGTAGATTCTAATCATACAGGAAATGAAGACGAACCTATTTCCCCTTTGGAGCATGAGGATGATGAATCACTTGGAGAAAAAGAAGAAGAAAAAGCGGAGAAAGAAAATGAGATAGTAGAATAGGTTCCTCCAAGCGTGTTGCAGTTTACTAAGGATCATGCAAAGGAGCTTGTGATAGGAGAACCATCAAAAGGGGTAAGTACTCGTTCTTCTTTACACGAGTCTTTTTCCAACCTTTGTTTTGTATCAGAAATAGAACCAAAAAACGTTTCAACCGCTTTAAATGATGAATTTTGATTTTTAGCTATGAATGATGAATTAAATCAATTTTAACGTAACAAGGTTTGGAATTTAGTAGAGAGGCCATCTAATTATCTGGTTATAGGAGTCAAATGGATTTTCAAAAACAAACTAGATGGTGACTCTAAAATTACAAGGAATAAAGCTAGACTAGTTGCACAAGGGTATTCACAAATCGAAGGGGTAGATTTTGATGAAACTTTTGCACCCGTTGCTCGCCTAGAATCAATTAGAATATTTCTTGCATTTGCGAGTTTTAAAAGATTTAAATTATTCCAAATGGATGTTAAAAGTGCATTTTTAAACGGGATTATAAAAGAAGAAATTTATGTAGAACAACCCCTCCCCCCCCCCCCCCCCCCCCCCCCGGTTTTGTGAATGAAAAATTTCCAAACCATGTGTATAAATTAGAGAAAGCGCTTTATTGATTTAAGCAAGCATCGCGTGCTTGGTATGATAGGTTGACATCATTTTTGATAAAACACGGTTATAAAATGGGAAGTGCGGATAATACACTCTTCATTAAGCATGTAGATAATGATTTGATTATATTGCAAATTTATGTTGATGATATCATTTTTGGAGCCACTAATGAAGAGTTATGTAATGAAGTAATTTTAGTGATGAAAAATGAATTTGAAATGAGCTTGGTAGGAGAACTCACTTATTTTCTAGGATTTAAAATCTCAGAAAAACAAGATGGTATATTTATTTGTCAAACTAAATATGTTCATGATATCCTTAAAAGATTTGGATTTGAAAACCTCAAACAAGCTAATACAACAATGAGTGCATCATTAAAATTAGGAAAAGATGAAGCCGGTATTTCTATTGATGAAACATTATATAGAGGGATGATAGGATCATTGCTATATTTAAGCGCATCTAGACCCGATATTATGTTTTCCGTTTGCTTATGTGCTAGATTTCAAGCTAACCAAAAAGAATCACATTTGAAAGCGGTTAAACGTATTTTTAGATATCTAATCAGAACGTCTAGATTAGGCTTATGGTATCCTCATAATGATTGTTTTATTTTACACGGGTTTTCTGATTCGGACTATGCGGGATGTTCATTAGATCGTAAGAGCACTAGTGGCACATGTCATTTTATAGGCCCTTCTCTCATATCATGGTCGAGTAGGAAACAAATTTATGTTGCCCTCTCCACCACAGAGGCCGGATATATTGCCCTAGGTAGTTGTTGTGCACAAGCCTTGTGGATGAGCCAAACGTTAGAAGACTTTGGTGTTCATCTAAATAACATAGAATTAAAGTGTGACAACAAGAGCGCTATAGATCTCACAAACAATCCCGTACATCACTCTAGATCGAAACATATAGATGTCTGACATCATTTCATTAGAGATCATATAAAGAAGGAACATGTTAAAATTAGCTTTATAGGGACTGAATTACAACTTGCCGACATTTTTACCAAACCTCTACCCGATGCACGTTTTCACATGCTTATGTTAGAATTAGGTGTCATAGAAATGTCACTATAACCCTTATAAAAAGCTATCTAAATTATCTTATGTACTTTGTTATATTTGTTTGTTTTTGTTTAAAAAAATAAATAAAAAATCAATAAAAATGTTAAAACTATAGACACACCACCAAAAAGACGCTAAAGGAGCCTTCATATCAACTTCATAATGTCTGAAATTTGAACTGTAAGAAGACCTATTTATATTACAAATGTATCATGAAAAAGATTTTTCAAAAAGTCAAAAATTGGTGTTCTGTCTCGGCGTTAAAAAGCTAACGCCTGGCGTTAGCCTTTATGCTCAAATTTTTTTTGTTTATTTGTTGTTATTTACTTCAAAATTTTAAAAAAATAAATATGTGCTTAAATGTTTATTTCAAGGATGACTATATATATTGCTTAAAGATTATTTACAATGTTTAATTTAAACCTTCAAGTTTCTTAAAAACATTGTTTTGATTTTATCATGCCTTGAATATCATCTTCAAATGTGCAAAAACAAAATTGGTTATAGATTACATGTGTAGAAATGTTTTTACATGCCTCTAAGTATGAGTAAAGTTTTTATCTTTGATAATGATTTTCTCACTTACACCTTTTTGTTAATATACATGTGTTTTAAATCTTATTGCATAATTGTGTAGTGTAAGAACTTATTTTGAATCTCATAAATAGTTTATCTACACAACATTGAATTCTTTCTTGAATTCTTTGTTCTTCATGCACTTGTGTTTAGAGAAATGTGGTATTTAAAATAAAATTTCTATGTTTGCAAAAATAAGTGAATTCGGAGTCCTTAGTCACTAATCTAAAAAGCAAATAATGAATGACAAGGTTAACTCCACCAAGCACTACTCACCCTCCTGATAAGTCTTAATGAGCATTATGAGGTTGAGCACCTTGGAAAGAATTGTAAAGTGTCTTGTGCAAACTAAATTTTTCACCACTTCTCTTTAAAAATAAAAATAAAAAATATATATGTGCATTGAAATTTGTGAAAGTAAAATTGTTTATGTTCAATTCAAGTCATCTTCTTACATTACATAGTTTCATGTGGTTTGATTTATACACTTGTATACTTTATCAAAACACACTTATTGAACACATCATTATCATTTATAATACTTCCACTCATGAGAATTGGAGTAAAAACTTATCTATACTATTCTCTACAATCATGAGTAAATGCACTAGATAACAACGCATGATCTTTACAATGTTTTTGTAGACTTGGAATGCAACTCTATTAACATTGTAAACATATCTTTACTTTATATTTTTATAATCTTGCTTGCTACTTTTTGTTACAAATTACAAATGAACTTGCAACTTTTATTTCTAACATTCAAAACATCTAAATATTTTGAGTTAAATGCTTATTATATTTTGTACTTACAATTTCTACAAGATGTTACAAATTGCTTTCATTGTGTTCACTATTTATACTCAAGTTGCTCTTATCTCTACTAAATGCATATTGTTTTATATTGATATGACTCTATCCCACCTTCTTTTGATTATAACAAAAGGGGGAGAATAATTGAAGAAATAAAGAAATCTTGTATTTGTAAAAAAAACAGGGTATGCCGAGACGAGAGATTCGAAAGAAATCGAAACAACAAAACACAGATCAATCACAGAAGACACGCAGATATACAGAGGTTCACCCAAGCTGGGCTACGTCCCCTCTCCCCTACCTCTTCTCTTTGTTCTAATCACCAAGACGGATTACAGCTTACAAGGTTACAAGGATCAAAACCGATCCTACCTCACACAACCCTCTCAGACAAGAACAGAGGAACCGTCGCCAAGGAACACCGCGCAAAAACCACTATTGCCCCCTCTTGGACTTAATGACCTTAACCCTAAACCAGGGTTATGCACCCTTTAAATAGGGCGCCAGACCGGGCTCAGACCAACCATCCGCTAAGACGGTCCAATAACATCCGCTGAGACGGAACAATAACATCCGCTGAGACGGAACCAGCTGAGACAGCATGTACACCAGGCGTCGAGCGTCGAACGCAGGCGTCGAGCGTTGAACGCAGGCGTCGAGCGCAGGCGTCGAGCGCGGGCGTCGAGCGCAAGCGTCGAGCGCAGGCGTCGAGCGTCGAACGCAGGCGTCGAACGCAGGCATCGAGCGTCGAACGCATGCCTCTCCCATTCGACGAGCCGCTGAGGCAAGAACCCGTTCGTTGAACGCAGGCGGAGTTCAACGAACCCTTCTCCGTTCGTCAAGCGCAGGCGGAGGTCGACGAACTCTTCTCCGTTCGTCGAATGCCGTTCGACGAACCCTGACCAGAAGTGTTCCCCAACTCCAACATTCTCCCACTTGGTGAACATCTTCCTTCGACGAGAGCTGCTCCTCTAACCTTCTTCTTCAACCCTACGACCGTTGCACACCACTGAAATTTGGCAACAGGAACTGCCTTGGTAAGAAAATCAGAGTTGTTCTCCATCGTGTCCACCTTCTCCAGTTGAACTACCTTCTTCTCCACCCTCTCCCGGATGAAATGGTACTGGATGTCAATGTGTTTGGTTCGTGCGTGGAAGGCTGGATTCTTGGCTAGATGAATAGCCCCTTGACTGTCACACCACAGCTTTACTGGCCCCTGCTCAAACCCGAGCTCCAAACATAGCCTCCGCAGCCATATGGCCTCCTTGCTCGCATGAGTAAGAGCCATGTACTCTGCCTCCATCGACGAGAGAGCCACCACGCATTGCCTCCGACTCATCCAACTGATAGCACCTCCAAACAGTGTGAACACGTACCCACAGGTGGATCTCCTGCTATCCAGATCACCTCCCCAATCCGAGTCCCCGTGCCCAACCACGTCCAGGACTCCTCCTTCACCAGCTCCTTCAAAACATAGGGAGTAATTTGAAGTGCCTCGGAGATACCTGAACACACGCTTCACAGCGTTCCAGTGTTCCTTTCCTGGTGTAGCCATATACCGGCTCAACACTCCCACTGCTTGAGCAATGTCAGGGTGAGTGCAGACCATGGCGTACATCAAGCTTCCCACAGCACTAGCATAAGGGACCTTCGCCATGTCCTCGACCTCATCTTGTGTATTCGGGCTCAACTTTGCAGATAACTTGCACCCAACTGCCATTGGTGCTCCCACTGGCTTACAGTCCGTCATGTTGAACTTCTTCAACATCTCCTCGACGTACCTCTGCTGCCCCAACCAAAGCTTCTTCTTGCTTCGATCCCTGGAAATCTGCATTCCCAAGATGACACTTGCTGGCCCCAAATCCTTCATCTCGAATTTGGCTGAGAGCAGCTTCTTCACATGTTGGATCATCCTGACACTATTGCCTACCAGTAGCATATCATCTACATAGAGTGTCAGGAAGATGAACTGCTCTTCCTTTCTCTGGATGTACACACAGTGGTCCGAATTCGACCTTTCAAAACCTAACTCCAGCATGTAGGTGTCGAATTTCTGGTACCACATCCTCGGAGATTGCTTTAGTCCATACAAGGACTTCTTCAGCCTGCAGACCTAATCCTCCTTGCCCTTGGCTTCGAATCCTTCCAGCTGCTTCATGTATATCTCCTCCTCCAGATCACCGTGAAGAAACGACGTCTTCACATCCATCTTCTCGATCTCTAAATCGTGCGCTGCCGCAATAGAGAGGACCAGTCTGATCGACATCATCTTGGCTACAGGTGAGAAGATCTCATCATAATCAACACCTTCGACCTGGGAGAATCCCTTTGCAACCAACCTTGCCTTGTATTTCTCCACAGTGCCATCACCCTTCACCTTCTGCTTGAAGACCCATTTACTTCCAATGGCCTTCCTCCCCTTTGGAAGCTTACACAGATTCCAAGTCTGATTCTTCCTCAGAGACTCCATTTCATCCACCATGGCTAGCTCCCACTGATTTGAATCTGCCCTTGATCTAGCATCTCTGGCAGATATTGGATCTTCACCAAGCATACTCAGGCAACATTGTGCAGCCACTGCACATTGGGGATATCTCACTGGTGCCTTTCTTTGCCTTGTCGATCTCCTCAGAAGTGGAATTTCTTCAGCTTCATCTTCTGACTCATCATCACTTCTCACCACCTCCAAATCATCTGATTCAGAATCAGATTCAGCCCCAACAGTAGTAGCTTCTTTCTCAAAGCTTCCTTCTACCACCACTGTCCCTTTCTCTGCTTCTTTGGCCTTCTCAACTTGTGTGACTGTCTGTGGACTGGTTTCATGAAACACCACATCCTTGCTGAATGTTACAGTCCTGGTCACAGGGTTCCAAAGCTTGTAGCCTTTTATGCCATCTTTGTAACCCACAAAGATGCACTTCTCAGACTTGACATCAAGCTTCCCCCTCTTCTCCTTTGGAATGTGAACATATGCATCACACCCAAACACACGGGCATAGGCCAAATTTGGCTTCCTATTGAAGATGACTTCAAAGGGAGTACACCCTCCACAGCAGATGTAGGGGACCCGTTCTTCAGGTAATTTGCAGTCGCCACTGCTTCAGCCCAGAACTCTTTCCCCAAACCTGCCCAACTGAGCATGCACCTGGCCTTCTCCATCAAGGTCCTGTTCAGCCTCTCCGACACTCCATTCTGCTCTGGAGTATACGGTGTGGTTTTCTGCCGTACAATCTCATGCTCAGTACAGTACCGCTCAAAAGCATCAGAGCAATACTCACCTCCATTGTCAGAACGGAGGACCTTCATCTTTCTCTCCAACTGGTTCTCCACCAGGTTCTTAAATTACTTAAACCTGTCCAGAACTTCTGACTTGGACCTGAGAAAATAGATCCAGGAATACCGTGAGAGGTCATCAGTAAAGGACACATAATACCTTGCGCCGCCTAGAGATGGAGCTGGAGTTGGCCCAAACACATCACTGTGTATCAGCTCCAGCACTTCAGTTGCCCTCGTGCCCGTCCCACGAAAGCTTACTCTGGTCTGTTTGCCAAGCAGGCAATGTTCACAGAACCCAAGGCTTGTGGAGCACTCCGACACCCCTTCCACCATCTGACCAGATGCCAAGGCCGACATCCCCTTCTCACTGATATGCCCAAGCCGATGATGCCACAGCCTGGACACCTCCTCCTGGCTCTCAGAGATAAGAGCCCCACTTGGAACCACTGTATCAGCAAGCAGAGTATACAGTGTTCCATGTCTTACTCCACTGGCAATCATCATTTCCCCCCTTGACATCTTGCAAGTTTGCTTGTCACAGCTGAAGTGCACTCCTGCATCCGCCATGGAACCCACCGAGATTAAATTCCTGCTCATCCCAGGAATTCGCATCACATTTGGAAGACACCTTGTGGTCCCATTAGACAACTTCAACATCACCTTGCCACGCCCAATAATCTGCACAGCAAAATCATCACCCAGCATGACATCTCCACCATCAAACCTCTCATACTCACAGAACCAGTGCCTATGAGGGGTCATGTGGTATGATGCTCCTGTGTCTACATACCACAAATCAGAATCTCTCTGAGCAACGCACGCGGAAGCGATGTACATGTCACCGCCGTCGCCCTCCTTCTTCGTACCAGAAGTTGTCGGTGTCTCCTTGTTCTGAACGGCCTTGTTCGGACATTGAGACTTCACATGACCAGTCTCATTGCACTTCCAGCACCGAACGGGCTTCTTACTCTTCTCCCTCTCCTGGCTCTTGGATCTACCTCGAGACTTATCTCGATATCCACCATGCTTGCTCTCCCTTCGTTGAGGACGGGATCTAGACACACTCAAAGCACCTTTGCTTGTCGCCTCAGAACCTCCTCTCCTGGTCTCCTCAGATAAAAGAGCTGCACATACAGTATCATATGACAGTTCCTTGTATCCACTCCCCCCCCCCCCCCCCCCAATCACGACAATCAGATTGTCCCATGAATCTGGCAGCGAGCACAACAAGGTGATGGATCTATCCTCATCCGAGATCTTCTCAGTGATATAGATTAACTGACTCACAATGGTATTGAATTGAGTCAAGTGCTCTGAAAACGAATCGCCCTCACGCATCCAAAGTTTATACCATTTCTTCCTCAAGAGCAATTTGTTTACCAAGAACTTGCTCTGGTAGAGGGATTCCAACTTACGCCACATACTTCGTGTCGAAGTATCCTCCATGACGTTAGTCAAGATTGAATCTGCTAGGAATAACCGGATCAGGCCCTTAGCCTTCCGATCGGTTTTCATCCAGGCCGCCGCCTCCGCTGCACCATCTGCATTCGCGTCTGCAGATTTTCCCTTCGATGCGCTCGCATCCTTCTCTGCTACCTTAGGAACGGGAGGATCATCTTCGATCGCAGACCATAGATCTCGATCAATCAACATATCTTCCATCTTCATCTTCCATAGATCGAATCGACTTCCGTCAAACTTCTCGATCTCGATCCGCACGCCGACAGAACCCATTTCCAGGATCAAGAACCTCCCTTTGATACCAAATGTAAAAAAAACAGGGTATGCCGAGACGAGTGATTCGAAAGAAATCGAAACAACAAAACACAGATCAATCACAGAAGACACACAAATATACAGAGGTTAGCCCAAGTCGGGCTACGTCCCCTCTCCCCTTCCTCTTCTCTTTGTTCTAATCACCAAGACGGATTACAGCTTACAAGGTTACAAGGATCAAAACCGATCCTACGTCACACAACCCTCTCAGACAAGAACAGAGGAACTGCCGCCAAGGAACACCGCGCAAAAACCACTATTACCCCCTCTTGGACTTAATGACCTTAACCCTAAACCAGGGTTACGCACCCTTTAAATAGGGCGCCTGACCGGGCTCAGACCAACTATCCGCTGAGACGGTCCAATAACATCCGCTGAGACGGAACAATAACATCCGCTGAGACGGAACCAGCTGAGACAACATGTACACCAGGCGTCGAGCGTCGAACGCAGGCGTTGAGCGTTGAACGCAGGCGTCGAGCGCAGGCGTCGAGCGCAAGCATCGAGCGTCGAACGCGGGCGTCGAGCGCAAGCGTCGAGCGCAGGCGTCGATCGCAGGCATCGAGCGTCGAACGCAGGCCTCTCCCGTTCGATGAGCCGCTGAGGCAGGGACCCATTCGTCGAACGCAGGCGGAGTTCGACGAACCCTTCTCCGTTCGTCGAACGTCGTTCGACGAACCCTTCTCCATTCGTCAAGCGCAGGCGGAGTTCGACGAACTCTTCTCCGTTCGTCGAACGCCGTTCGACGAACCCTGACCAGAAGTGTTCCCCAACTCCAACAGTATTTAGGGGGAGTACATTATAGGAAATGCATTCATGTAAGGGGAGTATCTACATAGGTGGAGTATGTATGTTTATAACGCTTAACATATACTATAAACACTACTTTAATTATATTTTATTTCTTATTAGTGGATTTGTTATTATCAAAAGGGGGAGATTGTTGGAGCTTATGTTCCACTTCTCTTAGTTTGAGAAATAACAAATCACACTATGTATTTGATCTTGCTTATGTTTATAGTGTGCATGTACTATAGTTATATAACCCTATGAACAGGATGCTGATTGATGACGATTCTCTGAAAAGAGAGCTAACGCCCCGCGTTAACTTTCGTCAAGAAGGATCCGTCGAGATGAAATGCCGTCGAGAAGCCAGAGACAACGCCAGCGTTGACTCTTAACGCCCGCGTTGAGTCACGATCTGCCACGATCCCGACGGTTTGCACGATCTCAGCAACTGCCGTACACGATGCTTAACGCTGGCGTTGACTCTTAACGTCGGGCGTTAGCTCCCGTGTCTATTTAAAGACCTGATTCCGTTTGCTCAAGGGAGATGCATTGAAGCCTTCATTTCAGAGATCTGAGAGAGCATTTCATTCCGAATTCAGAGAGAACTCCCAACACCACCATTGAGGAACAAGAGTGAGAAGGAGATTTTCAACGGTGCAATTTGAAGAAGGACGCTCGTTTCAACTCCGATGATGATCATAGCGTGTCTTCAACATCTCCTTCAGTGCTCTTCAATATATGGAGTCTTTTATTCTGATTTTATCTTTATCTTTTTATATTTTCTTGTAACGGTAGAAAATTCGCCGCCTTGCTTATGGCGACTAGGTTCTTGTGCGGCTTAGGGGTAATTCGCCGCCTTGTGCGTGGCGATTAGGTCAAGGGTAGATCTAGGGGTGGCTAGAGGCCTTATCTGGGGATTGATAGGCTATAGCCAACCGGTCCTTGGGAGAAGGACCGGTGAAGGAATAAAAAAGTGATTTTTATCTTATCGCCTTTATTTCAAGTGTTATTGAAATTAAATGTTTTGTAATCTTCTTCTTGAAATAAATAATACACATTTTATTGTCTCTGATTGTCAGAAAGTTTATTTCACTTAAGATTGTGCAAGTAAAATCACTTTGAATATTTCTGCAAAAATATTTTTTTGGGGAGATAACGCCCGGCGTTAACTATATAACGCCCGGCGTTAACTATATAACGCCAGGCGTTAGCTACAGAGCCGAAAAGTTTTTCTGTTTTTATAAAATCTGTCAGTTTACCTTTAAAACAGTAAACCCCTTATTCAACCCCCCCCCCCCCCCCCTCTAAGGGCGTCATCAGATCCAACACTTATCATTCAACTCATAATTGTTGAAGACCCTCTCATAGGTCCTCAGCTCATTGACCACCCTGAAAAACCTTTCATAGCAAACAACTATGCTTTCTAGGTTGTGTTGCCTGAAGGCTTCATACTCCTGGTTGAGGAGAGATTTCCTATCATCCCTCACTTCTTAAATACCTTCCATATACACAATAAGTGTATACCATATTTCCTTGGCAGTTTTACAATGCACCATGTTTTGGAAGGTGGAATCATCAATTGCACTTACTATTATATTTTAAGCTCTTTTATCCATAGTAGCAAAAACAATTTCATCCCTAGTCATTTCAGTATAATTCTTGGGCACTTGCAGAGTTGGATATGTGGTGGAGGCCTTTATGGGGACAAAAGGACCATCCTTTATAGTGATGTAAATCCTAGGGCCTGAGGCTTCCATAAATTACCTAACCATTTGCTTCCATATGCCAAAGGACTCCTTTTTGCATATGGGCAGCTTCATGGAACTCATCTCCTTATGAACTTCAGAGACAGACATTGGATGCAATAGTATACTACTCCTTGTAGGATCTGGTCAGACTATTAAGTCCTTTTTGACAAACCTATCTCTGATACCACTTGATAGTTTACTTGGCAGTAGTCTAACTCACCTAGAGGGGGGGGGGGGGGGGGTGAATAGGTTTTTTGGCTTCTTCTACAAATAATAAGCTATTTAGATGTTAAAAGTAAGTGGAAGCAAACACACAATAACACACAGTGATTTATAGTGATTCCCCAAGGTTTAGGTACCTCAACTTTTCCTCTACATCTTTCTAACAATATGTTAGACAAGGCAATCTCCTCCAAAAACTCAGCTTAAGGAGCCTACAACACAGATCCCTCAGGACCTCTCAGGTTTCCTCCAAAACCCTACCTCAGGCCAGCAACCCTATGACTCAGAGTAACTCTACTCCTACAGCTCAGTGACTCTCTTAGTCACCTACCTCAGGCCTATCAAGAAGCCCTACAAGTTAGAGTAACTCTACTCCTACAGCTCAGTGACTCCTAGTCACCTACCTCAGGCTTATCAAGAAGCCTACAACTCAGGATGGGAGTACAGCCCTACACTCAGGCATTTAGCCCTACAATCTCATGCACAGAAGGCCCTACAGCTCAGAACAATA
This sequence comes from Dactylorhiza incarnata, assembly GCA_033032865.1. Classification (NCBI taxonomy): domain Eukaryota; kingdom Viridiplantae; phylum Streptophyta; class Magnoliopsida; order Asparagales; family Orchidaceae; genus Dactylorhiza; species Dactylorhiza incarnata. The sequence continues at coordinate 16,233,399 of JAWHQI010000028.1, forward strand.
ATGTTCTAACATAAATGTATAGTTATACTTTTACGACAGAAGATTATATAGTTAAAACTTCAGCTTGATGCTTCTGTTGTAGAATACAGCAGATATTGTCTTGATCAGACTGGGTTGTCCTTCAGTCCTTGCTCCACTTGATCTTCCTCTTCAGTAGAAGAAAGAAGATCTTCTTGTTCTTCTGAAACCTATCAACAAAAACTAGCTATATCTCTTGGATTGATCTGCTTGTAGTTTGAGAGAGAGATGACTTCACACGAAGAAGAAAACGATGATCTTTTGCACAACACAATGTCTTCTTCCTTAAGGTTAGTCCCCCTTTTTGATCCAATGACCTAGCAATCTCTTTTATACCTACAGCAGTCATCAACGGCTCTATTGAATGCCTAGTCACAGCATGGACAGAAATAGAAAAGCATATCTTGCTTTCTAGGCACTTCCGCCAAAAATAGATCCCGTCAGTTTAACGGCCCATTTGAATTTATCTCAGCGGATGGGCTGAGACAGTCTTCACTCTTTGCGGCAATACAACTGAGTCTCAGCGGTTCAGCTGAGACCATACTGTTTTCTCAGATGATCTTGACAGTGAGATAAGCAATACTATTCCAAGGTATGAAGTAGCTTAAGCATGTATAAACATGAGATAAAATGGCTTATCAAATACAATATGCACTTAGCATTGTCTGTGATGCATCTTCAAATCTAGGGAACATTGAGGGGAAATATTCCCAACACTAACGTCAGGCGTTAGCCATCTAGCCAATTTCTTCCAGTCGATTGCACTGACGCCTGCAGTTAGCACTAAAGCCCGACGTTAGCTTCTATTACGAGATGTCCATGCTTTCTATAGCTGAGAAAACCTGGGTGTTACAGCATCAGCTCTAAAGTTCTGCTCCCTAGGGATGTGCAAGATCTGGTGTGATGGTATCTTCTGGAGGAGAGATCTTACGAGCAGGAGGTACTGTGCCATCTGGTCGTTCTTCGCTTCGTAGTCTCCTTCGACTTGCGAGACCACAAGCTAGAAGTCTGTAAGGATTGTCAGCTTATCTACCTTGCAGTCGATGGCAAGTCGGAGGCCGACGATCAGAGCCTCATACTCGGCAATATTGTTGGTGGTTGGGAACTTTAGCATGAGACCATACTCCATGGTGACTTTTTCAGGACTTACAAGGAGCAACCCTACTCCTGCTCCGTCGATCGTCGTTAACGTAGAGAGTCCAACGGATGGCAGCAACATCTTCAGTAAGAGTCGCCTCCGGGGGAATTGTGTACTCCATAACGAAGTCGGCGAGCGTTTAAGACTTGATGTCAGACCGGGGAAAGAAATGGATGTCGAATTCGTCGAGCTCCACCACCCACTTTACCAGCCTCCTGGATACTTCTGGCTTCTGGAGTATTTCTCGGAGTGGAAGCTAAGTTAATTCTTTTATCATGTGAACCTGAAAGTAGGGTCGGAGCTTTCGCGCTGAGAAGACGAGAGCGATGGTTGTCTTGCCCGTCGCTGGGTACCTGGTCTCCGTGACAGCGAGGACCTGCTGAGGTAATAGATCGGCTCTGAACTCCTCCTTCATCTTTGACGAGTACCAAGCTGAGGGCAGTTGGAGACACTGCCAGATATAGGAACATGACTTCTCTGGGGACAGGCTTTAACAGAAGCGGGGGAGAGGCCAGGTACTGCTTAAGGAGTTTGAAGGTCGTCTGGCACTCGTCCGTCCATTGGAATCCGGAGAGGTATGCCCCCCCCCCCCCCCCCCCCACCACCACCCCACCCCACCCCACCCACACAGAGAATCTTGAAGAAGGGGGTACTTATCTCCCGTCTGTGCCAGGAACCGAGAGAGTGTGGCGATCCTCCCGTTCAAGCGCTATACTTTCTTGATGGAGCGAGGTCGTGACATAAACTCCGGCGCTTTGATCTTCTCGGGGTTCGCCTCAATCCCCCGATGGGTTACCATGAAACCCAAGAACTTTCATTCTGCACACCAAATGCACATTTGATAGGATTGAGCTGCATCTGGAAGTGGTGAAGGAGTTGAAAGCATTTCTCCAGGTCTTTTAAGTGGTCGCGGCAGTGGACGCTCTTCACCAACATGTCGTTCATATATACCTCCATCGTCTCACCGATGAGGTCTTTGAACACCTTGTTCATCAGTCTTTAATAGGTTGCTCCGGCATTTTTGAGGCCAAAGAGCATAACCTTGTAGTTGTAGACTCCATTGTCAGTTCAAAATGTGTTGTGCTCTTCATCAGCAGGATTCATCCTTATTTGGTTGTACCCTGAGTATGCGTCCATGAAGCTGAAGAGCTCATGACCAGCTGCTGCGTCGACAAGCTGATCGATCCTCAGAAGGGGGAAGTTATCCTTTGGGCACCCCTGGTTCAGGTTGTTGTAGTCGACGCACATCTGTCACTTTCTAGAGGACTTCTTCACCATGACCATGTTGGCGAGCCATGTGGGGTACTCTGCTTCACGGACAAATTTTGCCTCCAGGAGCTTCGTTACTTCTTCCTTGATTGCCTTGAGTCGCTCGGGAGCAAAAGTTCCGCTATTTTTGGATCACCAGCCAGCAAGCAGTGTTAACATTTAAGAATGAAGAATGACTTGTGGATCTACTCCGAGCATGTCTTCTGGGCTCCACGTGAAGACGTCTTCATTAGCGCAGAGGAAAATTGTGTATTCATCCAGCTCGTCTTGAGATAAGAGGGGCCCGCCCTGCACCGTCCATGTCGGATCCCGATGGGAGAGTGATACTTCCACAAGACCTTCCACAGGCGCCATGCGTTTCAGAGTAGCTTCGTCCCGCAGGTTGAAGTTGTCGATGCTAAGGGTCGTTGCCTTCGCCGACTGAGCCTGCTTCAGATAACAAGTTTGTGCTGCCTCCTGGTTTCCACATACGACCCATATTCCTCTGGAGATCGAGAACTACATGGCAAGGTGCGGGATGGACGAGACTGCTCCGAAGATGGACAGGAGAGGCCTCCCGAAAATGACGTTGTAAGCGAAACTTGGCTCCACGACTACGAACTGGATATTGTGCGTTGATTGCCTTGGGAACTCACCCAACGTGACCGGGAGGGTAATCATACCCTGGATCGGAATGGGGCGGTTGTCGAAGACATAGACGGGCCATGTCGCGGGGCTAAGATGCTCTCTGGTAAGCTTTATATTCTAGAGAGTGGAAAGGAACAAACGTCGACGGAGCTCCCATTGTCAACTAGTATCCTTTTTACATTAAAGCAGGGGTCTCTGATACCTGCGTTGATCACGAGCGGGTCTTGGGCGGCAACCTTAACCCCTTTAGGTCCTCCTCCCCAAAGGTGATGGTAATGTCCTGCTTGAGCTTCTTATCTTCATGACCTCTCCCGGGTCTGGCGATTGAGAGATTTTGGGCTGTGAGAACGGGTGACCCGATGATGGTCTCGACTTCTCCCACCATTTGCTTGCCTCCTGCCGCTCCCTGGGGTGCGGTAGGTTGAACTCTCTCCTATCTGGGTGGTGGTGGATGATTAGGCCCCTGACCTTATAGAAATCTTTCGAGAAGACCTTGTCGAACAAGACGCTAGATCTCCTACTTCAGCCTGGAACACTCTTCGGTGGTGTGCCCGGTCCCACGGTGGAACTCAGAGTACTACGACTCGTCGTTCCTGGGATTCGGGGGAGGTGCTCTTGGTCTATGGAATGCTGGATTGTCCTAGATGGCATAAAGCACATTGGTTCAGGACGTGTTCAGTGGAGTGTACAGTCGAGGCGGTCGCAGACCATGATCTTTCCGGGGGTCTCGGTGACGTTCGTCGTTGCGACGCTCCTCATTGCGTTACTCTTCCTGCCTCCTGGGGGCCTGCTCCTTCCCCTCTTCCTCTTCTGACTTCCTTCGAACTGCTGACGTGCACCTTGATGGCTTCATCAGCTGCTATCTGAGCTTTGACCCGATGTACGAGATCCGGGTAGCTTGGCACCGTCTCCCTCATCAACGCTGAATAGAAACCGCTTGGGCGAGTCCCCCTAGGAAAACGCCTCGTAGAAGCTTGGGGTCGACCCCTGGGATTTGTCACGCCTCAGCAGTGAAGTGGAGGAAAAAGTTCTTGAGGGTCTCTTCTTCATTCTGACGGATTCCTGAAAGATGGGAGGGTTCTCAGACGATTCTACGGTTGGCGATGAACTGGTCCATGAATTGTTGTGCCAACTCTGCAGAACTATCGATGGCTCCATCTCGCGGACAATGGAACCAGGTGCGCGCCTGCCCCTTCAGTGTTGCCGGAAACACTTGACATAGCAGCTGATCTGTGGCATTGTAATTATTCATGATGGTGGTGGAGTGATTGATAGCTCTAACGGATCGTTCGTCCCATCGAACGTCTCGATGTTGGGGAGTTTGAAGTCATATGGGATCAGATGAGCTAGGACCAGAGGCATCAGCGGGGAGCCGTGGTGCAGAGGGCGGCGGGCAAAAGCGGCCCGTCGTCCGATTTGTCCATATTCTTCTGATATCATATCGCGTATCTCCTCGCGAGCGAGTCTTCCAACAGCCGACCCAAGGCCAACTCCTCCTTGATGATGACGATGATGGTCGGCTCTAGGGCCCCTGGCCGGTCGAGCAGGATGCGCGGAGCTGTCCGCATCAGAAAACTCGGAGATGTCTTCCTCCCGAACGGCCTCTTCTGACGGAGCATGATTCGGAGGTGGTGGAGGTGGATTGACCAGAGCGGGAGGCGGAATGGGAGCTCGAGGAGCTCCTAAGTTTCTTAGGAGAGCCATCATCTCATCCTGTTGTTCTTCCATTTGTCGTATGCGCCTCTCCAATGCAGCTACGGGCGCGATCAATGCCTCCTCTGCGAGAGGCACGTTGATGAGCGAGTGGGAGGGAGCTGGATCAACTCGCCCTCCAGGGATTGATCTGTCGGTGGTACGGGCACTCCTAGTCATATCCGTTAGTCACGAGTATTGTTGTAAAGCGAAAATTGTCTTCAGAGAATCCTTTCTGAGTTTGGGAACACCTTCCAACCTGCGGCGCCAAACTATTGCGGGTCGCTCGACGCTCTTGTAGATCGATCGAATTGAACCGTATCAACTCGAGAGTGAGCCGAGTGCGCAATCAATCAAAGTAAAGTTAGGCAACTGACAAGAAGACTTTTTAACATGGAAAATCGAGAAAGGGTGAAAAACCACAGGACCGGATTGGTGTCGGTCAAATTTCACTATACCTCAGGGTGTTACAAGTTGTAGAATGCATGAGGGTGACAGGTCATCGCTCGTTGCAGGGTGTGCAAAGAAGAACAAAGAAAATCTCAAAGAGAAGGGGGATCTTCAAAGGTCAAAGGGAGATCTCCAAATCACCTTCAAAGGAGATCTTCAAAGGGAAATGAGATCTTCGAAGGTCGAAGGATTCTTCGAATGCCGAAGGAAAACTCTGACGAATCTTCGAAGGAGCTCTCTCGAGCTTTAATGGCAAGGTGACTTCAAATGAGAGCTCTGAGCTCCTTTTATAGTCATAGACAGGGGTAGCCCGATAATTTTGTCATTTTAACCACCATAACCACCTGGCGGGCGAATCATGTCCGTTGATCTGGAGTACATGAATCGTCATTTTTCGGAAATGACATATTTGCCCCCATGGCAGTTTGGGCAGTTCCGTTGGCGGCGACGACGGCAACGAACAAAATCTGCAATCTGAAAAATAAAAAAGGTTAACTAACGCACGTCGCGAACGCAGACCGCACCAAATGAGGTGGGAACGCGGACCGCACCAAGGGGGTGCGGCCCTGGCCGCACCTAGGGGGTCCTGGCCGCACTACCTTGGTGCGGTCGGCGCCGCGCGGCAAGCGCCGCGCGGTAAACACCGTGCCAACCGCCGCACGGCGGTTTTGAGGAGACGGTCAACCTACGACGGTGATTGCGCGGACGGAGTGGGCGGTTCCAAGAGATCCCCACTTCCTCCATATGAGAGATAAGTGGCCCCACTTCCTCCACTATGAGCACTCCTGATTAGTGGAGGTTTTTGCTAGAGGGAGACCAATTTCCCTATAAATAAAAGGGGTATCTATCAAACATAATATCTTGCATAACATTCTACAAATCTCCTGCAAAAAAAGGCCCATCTTTGGACTCTAGTTCAAACCGAAGCAGATCTGCATCATCGAACTAAACAATAATTTCCGCACGATCCTAGTGCTGATGCCTGTTAACTCATTATTGCTTTCTGCAATCAATCTGTATTATTCGGCCAGCATTGATAAAGACATAACAGCAAACACAGCAATACAAACAAAAAACTATTGACTGAGCCATGCCCGCCCAATAATTTCTCCTTAAAGAAGTTGTGATGATTGACAGAAAGGGACAAGAGAGAGAGAGAGAGCATCTAAAGAGGCAGGAGTCATCAAAGAGTAATAATAAACAAATAATAATAATAAAATAAAGGTTAGTTGTGGGCTATATTTCTCTAATAATTTAGAGGAATATATGAAGTGGCTTTGGGCTGCAGGCATATCAAGACAGAAGAGTCTGCATGCAAAAGATTGTGCTTTTTTTGTTTCTTTCTCATCAATTAACTGGTTTAAATTTCAAATATACTAGCAAAAAGTACCAAGCTAGGGGAATATACAGAACATAAAAGACTTCAGATGAATCCTAACATGTTCGAAGTTTTTTTTTTAGTTGATCCTTTTAGTTTGTCTTGTTCACAAAGGTTAGCGGGAATCTCTTGGCGGGGGACAAGGAGGGTCGACTGCCCGATACAGGGCCCGAAAAAGGTTTAAGTTGTCATGTATTGGCTTTCTTTTGAACTTTCATAATCTGGGGTGTTTCCAGAAATTCACCTCTATTGCAGTTTGCAGATTATATAAATTTTGTTAGATGCAGGGCTTGAGGGGTGCCGAATGTACCTGCATATTGTTTTTTCTCTATGTATTCCAATTCTCCATGGTGAAATTTTGCCGCTGCCTGCGGTTGTAACCCATTTTTCGATAAACCACGTAATTTCTTGTAGGGTTGTACCAGTCTGGCCATCTTTCTTTCTTTGTTTGATTATTCCTAACACATAATTAGAGCTTTTGAGATCCAGCATAGTGTACAAAATGAAATATGTAAAGTCATAGGAAGTGTGCCATTAAACTGCACAAACTTGACAATTATGCCAACTAACTTCAAGGGGTTAACTACGAGGATCTCCCCAGGGACTTTGCATAACTATAATGATCTCCCCTCTACTTTTTGAAATTACAAAATTCTTCCCTCGGAGTTTACAACGTTACATTATGAGTGCATTAACTATAATGATCTCCCCTCTACTTTTGGAAATTACAAAATTCTTCCCTCGGGGTTTACAACATTACATTATGAGTGCATTCCTTCAAGATGAGAGGTTTATTGTACTAAAAATTAACAACGTAAATTCGGAGGGGAGGTTTTTGTGAAATGTGAAAGTAGAAGGGAGGCCCATCTATTTATACAAAATCCGAGAAATGATCCCAGTAATCTTTTATGTCAATACTGTGAAGATAAATCGTGGAAGCAGACCGTAAATATGACAACATGGTTTTGCAGATGAGTGTATTATGCAGAGGAATGCAAGATCTCTAGTTCAAGAAAACAGACTTTGTAGTTTGGAAATCGCAAAAAACAATTAGTTTTAGAAATCTCTCTGGTAATGTTAAGATGTTCAGATAATTGTGGGAGTCCTACAAAAAGATAGCATCCTATCAGCTATAAAATAGATCAGGTAAAGGAGTTAAACTCAAAGGAAGAAGCGTAGTGAATCAAGTTTAGATCAGCTTGCAAAATCCAAACATAGTGAAAATCCAAGCTTTTTGCGAGTACCATTCAATACCATAATGTAAAAAATCCATGCATTCTGTGATAAGTAACAAAAATATCCACTATGAGTAACAAAAGAAAGGGTACATATATCACTAGGGAATATTGCACTATAAGATCCATAGTGAGCAGATCTTTCCACATACTAAAGAAGAAACTGGACACATCTTTAACCTTACCTCATTTAGATTCTTCTGTGATACATTTGGGCTCTCTTTTGGTTGGTTGAATTAATCTGGTAAACATCTAATTTTTATTTTTTTACAATGAATTTCAGCAAACACTAAGAACATTACACCTCTAAAAGTCTACTCCTTTTTAAATTATACCAGCAATCAGTGTGGTTGACATTTCCAACCCTGATCATCACCCAAAAAGATGCATCACTCAACGAAACTTTTTTATGAAGCCTCAAGATTCATCTCTAACAGATTAGGTTTCATCAAAAGCTTTTTTATACAATGTTCACTTAATTAACATCGTTGTCAACTTGTGCCTAATGAAAGGAACTTTGAAAGTGTACACATATATATATATATATATATATATATTATAACCTACACAATAGAATTATATAAGGGAGCTAAAGGTGACCTAGAGAAAACTCATGGAAAATTAGTTATGGGTATCAACACCTTCAAAGGCATACATTAGCTAATTGGCTGAACTGTCATTTCAAAAGTAAACACGGTAGAAATGCAATTGAAATAAAGATGTCCTAAGGGAACTTGTTCTAACTGATTATATAATGTAGTGAAATTAATGTCAGAAACTGAATAATTGAGTGATATAGCAACCAGTTTTAGATCCTCAAAGGAGCTTAATGATAGAACAGTCACTAGATAAAGATATATTGTAAATGAGTGACTTAATTTAAGTAAGATGACATGCACATGCTTTTAATACTCAATAGTGACCACCGATTCTTGTTTTTCAGATTATGATTGAACAACAAAAATGTAAAAAAGTGCAGTGGGGGAAGCAGTTTCTTTTCTTTTTGTTCCAAGCAGTGTTATGACTTTCCCAGGAGTAGAAGAAATTAAGGAACACTAGAATCAAACCACACCATATTTCACATAAGTACACAAAATCCACCATGAAAAGAGACACTTCTCCAAGTTTGAACAGTATTATATTTTATAGACCCGTCTACATAATTATTACTCCAATCTTTCTTAATTATAAACTCCTAGGACCATATTTGATATAATGAATGTTTCTTTGTAAGAACAATGAAAAATGTGCCACATTGCCACTACACATAAATAAGTTCAAATAAAAAGATATTTCATTGAAATAGGAAATCTTGTTAGAAGATTATCATTTGTCAAACCATTCTAATTTTTCAGTAAATGAATTCAGAAACTACTTAGCTGCACTGGTTTTAATATTTATAAGATTTAAAGAACACAAAATGATATGGTTCAAATTATCCCATGAAAAATCACTAAAGCAAACGTGGCATGCTTCAAACTAATGCCAAGTTTCTAAAGCATAATTGAAGTTAAACAGCCATTGATGAGAATGCCCATGAGGTTAGTCACAATAACTAATAGGAACATGGAGCAGGTCCGTGGATAAGAGCATCATTGTGATCTGGTGCGTCTCAAGAGCTAATGGTAAGCACAGCCTCAGACTTCACAAGTTCCTAAGCAAGCGTATCAATTATTTAATGAGCACAAAATATAAGCTAAATTTAGAAAAATAAGCATCGAGAAATTCAAGTAGAAACGTTTGTGATTAACTATTATATACAAGGCAAATGTGAATACGAACAAGGCAAATGTGAATACGAACAAGGCAAATGTGAATACGAACAAGGCAAAATGTGAATACGAACAAGGCAAAATGTGAATACGAACAAGGCAAGTGTGAATACGAACAAGGCAAATGTGAATACAATGATCGAATTAGTTAATAAAAATAGTAACTCATTATGTTAGTTCACTGAAAGAAATAGTAAGACAGGAAGTCTTCCACGCTTTAGCAAACAGTTGTATCTATTTTTGGCAAAGGGATTCAACTACAATAGATGACATTAAATAATTCTGTAATAATCAACTCAAGTTTGGTTAAATCTTAAAATTGCAAGTAGAAACATGTTACCGGTGGAGAAATTGCTAGGTTTGAGAGAGAAACGGAGTGATACTGCTCATGAATGACATTAAGAGAAAGATGACAGACTCAAAGCAAGCAAATTGCATTAACCAGTAATAACTAATAAGCATACGCTATACAATGCGAAGACAATCTCAAGCCAAGCTCTCGGAGGCTGAGTTTTCCAAAGAACTCCTCTAAATGAGAGCCCAAATGAACAATGAGCAAAAAGATCCCCAACACTCATACCCCTCCTCCTTATATAGATGAGCGAGGGCGCACATAAAAAGAAACTATAAAATATTTTAATTAATACAATTAATTAAATCAATATTAATAAATAATAATTAATCAACATTAACTAATTAATTACAAATATTATATCCTTGCATATGAGCATTCAAGGCGGCTTCCATATGCGTTCCCGCAACTCTCCATGAGTGTCGTTGAGCGTGGGCATAGTACCCGTACTGCGTGTTCATCTCTTGTCGATGCGAGGAAACTCACTCTGGCATATGCATAACAAAACATCATAATATTGTGACTTGCAAAATAGGTTTTTACATCATATTGGGAATCAAAATACTTAAATAGCTTGTACGGGATATTCGTGATGCGCCTTATCACTAAAAATAGTGACATTAAACTAATAAAATACTAATGAATTAGTAATTGTTGGGAAAAATCACTATAAATTTAATGAGATAAAGCTAATAGTTGATGACGTAGAAACTCACCAAAATGTTATGTGAGGATGTTAATTTAATCTCTCTAAGTAAGTCTCTTGAAGTTAAGCAAAGCTAAGGAAAAGAACTTCTAAAGAAAGCTCTGCAATCAACGCTCGTTGACCGGTGATCGGAGCGCTCAGCGATTGTTGATATCAAGGAATGTTCAACGATCGTTGACCGCCGACTGCTGACCAACGACCGGGAAGCTCACAGATTGAAGACTGAAGAAGCTAGCTTGGCGCTCTACGATCGCTGACCGCCGTTCGTTGACCGGTGACCGAACCGCTCATATATCTAAAGATTTGAAGAAAACAGCCCAACGATCAACAATCGTTGACCGGCGTCTGTTGGCCTCGCTCAGTGATTGTCGACCGTTGACTCCAGATCAAAGGAGGTCGATCATAGATTGTTGACCGAAATTCTGTGATCGCCGACTGCATTGCCTCCCTGTGAAAAGCTCCCTTCAGGGATCGTTGACCAAATCGCTTTATGATCGTCGTCCGAGTTCAAAGTTTCTGTTGAAATCAAATATAGTCATTGAAGTTCTGAGAAAGGTAGGCAGCAGCTTTCTGCCGCCCATGCTTTTTTAGAACTTGTTATAAAATGGGAAAAAAATCTGATATAAAAACTATCTTATTTTCTGAAGGAAGCCCTAGCAGTCGTGCATACTCTCCGGTCCTCTAAAATGAGAACGGCTTCCTTCTCTCTTCTCTTCTTTTCTCTCTGTAAACTGAATCCCACTTCTAGGATTCAGCTAATCACCTTTTTCTGGTGATAAAATCTATTTGATCTAAAGCTTTCAAAAATACAACCAACTGGTGTAAAAGAGTTATCAGGCTCTCCCATCAAAAGATCTCCAGTGGAAAAATTTAGTGGGTTGAGTCTCCAGTAAAAAAGACTCGTCGCATAGGGGAAAAGGCAGTGCTTATGCCTTAATTTTTTCTCTGTGTTTATGCCTTAATTTCTCTATTGCATTAACAGTAACAAATCCATTAGATCATAAATCCTAACTCATTTGTTAAAAACATTATAAAGAAAAGGAAATTTAAATTTAGGTCACTTTGGGTGTCTAGTCTATTCAACCCCCCCCCCCCCCCCCCCCCCCACACACACACACACCACTCTAAAGAAGTATTCAGAGAGTTTATTTCACTTTCAGTAATCATGGAATAGGAAATATGTAAATGTGGCGGATCAAATAAAATATTGGATCTATTGCATTTTAAGTGAAAACAAAATTAGAATCATTATAGATTGCACCAACATCAATCGAGGTCAAAGAGCAGCATCCCTTGAGGCGGTCCCTTAGAGTAATATATTAAGGATATTATGATAATTTTGTTCTGAGGACGGAACATAGATATATAATGTGTTCACTATTTCATCTTCGCCTAATTTGTTGCTTTTGCAATTTGCGGGGACTTTGTACTCTTCTCCTCGAGTTATACTGAAACTCCGCCCTGTCTACTGTGGATGTAGGTCATTTTGACTGAACAACGAAAATCTTGTGTTTCTGTGTGATTATTCTTGTTTTGTTGTGTTTTACAGTAAAATAAGATTATGCATAGAAATGTTAAAATGAGATTATGCATAGAAATGTCCTAAATAAATTATATACTGGTGAATATTATGTCCAACTTGTGGGTTGTTATCCTTGTTCCAAGCACAAAGTAAATCCAAAACTGCGAGATGCATAATGGCATATCACACATATAATATTATAGTATTCAATTGAAGACAATAATGGAAATACCTTGAAGAAGTGAGGCTTCATAGTCTTTAACCAGAGTATTGCATGTATATTCGATATAAAATCCCATTAAAAGAACTTTACTAAGCCCACAATCATAACAAATCTATTTCATATGTGTTGCAAATTGCAAAGGCAAAGGAAAATACCAAGTATTTCAGCATTCAAGGATCATAACTGCAAAATTAAGAGTTGATTTAGTATTTGAAGCCACTGAAAAAATAAGCACCTAGCAGCCTAGAGTAAAGCAATGCTAGAATTCATAGCATGGTGTTGTCATGAAGGTAGTGTCCAAGTAGGACTTCCATCATAATTAATTAAATCTTGGGGAATTAAATCTTCGACCAATTTTAACCACCAAAAACACAATGTAATTATATAGAATTGGAATTAATGTAATAATACAGAATCAGCATTGCTGTTCCTAAGAAAAGCTCAAAATTTCTATCTGTGCCTTCCATTCTACAATCATTGTCATGAAGATACGAACATGACAAGTTCTGTGCATAAAGTCTTTGTAGTAGCATAGCCAAGAACCCCAACAAATTCACAAAAAAAGCTTTCTTATAGAGCAACTAAGAAGGAAATATAGCAAACCATATCTACATGTTCAAATTAAACTCTGAAAAGCATCAATAAGTAACACAACCACACAGAGAGAGGAAAAGTACTTGATGCAAAGATCTGGAGGAAAATTTACAAATGATCGATAAGTATTAGAAGTTTAAAGCACATTTTGTCTCATAGACAGCAATATTTACATTCAAAGCATGGCCAAGATCAACATTTCCCTATCATGCCTCAGCTTGTACTGAATATGCAATAACTTCTCCCCATGAACTGCTTAATACTCCCGCACTTCTCCATCCACAACAGGAAGAATCAAGAAAGTCCATCAAGATTTTAAATGCAGGAACAGATAGAAGCTTGAAAGTCTAGAGTAGATTTCCTACAACTTGCCCATGTTGAGAGAAGAAAAGGACAGATAAAAGTAACAGCAATGAACATGGTAAAGAAAGTGAAAAACTTGCCACAAATCTAACTTATCTACTCCCATCTTACCGTTTCCACCATGTTTCAAATTCCTAGATCACTCGAACCCAAGGGACATTCGCAGTGACTGAGGAATTATAGAAAATACTAAAATTAGCTGTAAGATTCGAGAATGGAAACAGCAACAAGCAGCACAAAATACAAATAGAGTGAGACCTCAAATTTGAAATTGGAATCACCAGACCATGCTGAAAGCTGTGATAATAAGTAATACGAAAACCTTCAACCAATATTGTGAGGATGAACAGCAAATGGGGAACAATGATTAATGGAAAATTCAGGCTGAGACGTAGAACCAAAAGTGGAATGGATCACAGTGGCTTAGAGAAATACATACTCTTTTCAATCTTCACTGCTCGTGGGGAAGAGAGTCAAAACCCTCCTCCCTCCTCCCGAACCTGAATGAACATCTTCACCATAAGATTTTGGAGGAGCTGCAGAGGGTGAAAGATATCCTATACCCAACCCAGAAGCCCCCATTCTATTTACACCAATGGGTGGAGCTCCTCTCGTGTGGAATTCAGTGTCATAACCACCTCCGGTAGTTACGGGTAAACCGAAATGCCCCATCTGTCTCTGATGGTAGAACTGCTGCTGCGCCACAGCGGCGGCCGCTGCCATCTGTTGGTGGTGCTGCAGCAATGGTGGGGACATGAACTGCATGAAGGGCTCCTTCCCGGGTCCCGAGGGACCACGCGCGAGGAACGGATGGGGGATAGGGTTGCTAGCGAATAGCTGTTCGGTAGCTGCATCTGCAGCCGACATCGAGCAGGGAGAAGTGGAGGCTGAGGAGCTGAGACCTTGCATCCGCTTGAGATAAAGGCGGTACTTCTGTAAGTGGCTGGCGACGTTCTCCCGGGTGAGTCCATCGACGCTCATTAGCTGCATTATGGTCTTTGGAACGGCGTTCTTAATCCCCAGATGAGCCACGGCGTCCACGAATCGCTTATGGAGCTGAGGTGTCCACACCAATCGCGGCCGCTTCAGCGTGCGTGCCGTCTCGTCCCCGACGGAACCGGTTCCTGCAGGGCCGGAGTATTCAGTGGATTCAAAGTCAGACGGCGCCAGCAGCGTCTGGGGAGGGAACTGATTCGTGGTTATGCCGTGGTGGTGGAGGTCCGCCGTCTGGTTAGGGTTAGGGGATGTGATGTCGAAGGCAAGAGCCAGGTCGGGAGTGATTAGAGATTGGGAGAGTGGCATCAGCTCCTCAGGGCTCGGCAGCTCCTCCTCCCATCGTGCGAACCAGTTGGACTCCTCTTCTTCTATCATCCCTTTATCTGTTCTTACGTCTCTTCTTCAGCGCTTCTCGAACTCCACTTTATTGTAGTCCCGGTTTGGGAGTCTTCCCTTCTAAAGGGAAGATTTTGGAGCGAAAGAAGTTGCAGAGAAAGGATGAGGAAGGAGGGGAACGAACAGGGACGGTGGTGGGGGAGAGATATTCGATGTGGATCTTCTTTTGTTTTTGTTCACTTACCGATGTTGTGGGTTCTCTTCTCTCTCCTTCCACGGTTCCACACTCTCTCTCTCTCTCTCTCTCTCTCTCTCTCTCTCTGCAAGTAGTGACCAATAAATAATGATCAACTGATCTATAGATCATGCGTTACTAGAGGAATGTATATTCCCCGGAGATAAATCAACAATCCTTTTAGAAGAAAAAATGCAGGTCTTTGTTATTAGCACCGCAATTTTGGCTAGCTGCACAGCATATTCTTCTATTTTTCGTGTTTTTTGGAAATAAGTTTTGTACATGCATTTTTAGGAAAATTGTCCAACACGAAAGATGTAGATTTCGACGAGATCTACAACTTTCGTGTTGAACACTTTTCCTAAAAATGCATGTACAAGACGTATTTCCAAAAGGCGCGAAACTTGAGCGTATTTCCAAAGTACGTCTTGTACATGCATTTTTAGGAAAAGTGTTCAACGCGAAAATTATAGATCTCGTCGAAATCGACAACTTTCATGTTGGACAATTTTCCTAAAACTGCATGTACATGGAGTATTTCCAAAAGGCGCAAAAAATTAGGTGGGTGCGGTGCGACTAGCCAAGACTGCGATGCTAATAGCAGCACCCAAAATGTAAGGCCTCATTTAGCAAAAAAAATTGAGGCTTCATTTGGGAGAGCGGCTGCGGTTGTAAAAAGAGCTGTTGTAAATGCAGGTTTGTAAATGGAGCTATTGGAAACTGGTTGCTGGAAATGAAGATTTGTTTGGGTAGTCTGTGTTTGCAGAGCTGTTCAAAACGGAGAACCGTTTGGCAAAACAGCGGTGGCGTTTTATAAATATTTGTAAGGCCTCAAGCGGAGAACCGTTTGGCAGAACAATTAAAAGATCTCCTTTGGGCTAACATGAAGATCTAAAGAAGATTTTAAAGGAGAAAGTTTACACCGCATATTCTATATGAAGGACGAATGCTTCAAGAACGCCAACGTCTACATCGCCTTCGTCTTCAACTTCAGAATTTCTTGGGGAGTTTTTCTTACTTTATCTTATAATCTTTTATTTTATTCCTTTTTGTAATTGGTGTGGAGAAATCGTTCGGGGAGAACGTCGGATTCCGGGAAGGATTCCATGGGTAAATTTGCCGCGGTTGTTGGCGACGTCCTTGTGCGGCTTAAGGGGTAATTCGCCGCCTTGTGCATGACAGCTTGGTCGAGGTTAGGTCTAGGGGGTGGTTAGAGGTCTTATCTGGAGTAAGATAGGCTATATCCAACCGGTCCTTGGGAAAAGGACCGGTGAAACAACAAAAAAGTGTTTTTGATATTCTCGTCTTGATTTCTAGCGTTATAGAAATCAAATATTTGTGTAATCAATTTATTATGAAATAAAATCATGTCTTTTAATGTTCTATTCAATTAATTTTATTTCCTCTTCAAGAATGTGTTAAATTATATTTTCATCAAAGCATTAAAACAAACATTTGTTTAATTATCCTTGTAATACAATATTCGTTTTCATTATCTCTGATTTTCTGGAATTGTATTTCATTAAAGTTTTCATAAGTAAAATCACCTTGACATAATTCTGAGCAGCTTAATTTTCTGAAGAGCTAACCCCCAGCGTTAACACTTAACGTCAGGCGTTAGCAACAGTAAGGAAAAAGTTCTGTTAATCTTATCTGAGATATTAAAATATATTTTCCTATAAAATATTCCGAAACTTCAGTTACAAACTCTGATATTTTTAATTATGATTTAAATTCCATAAAACCTTTATTCACCCCTCTCTAAGGGCGTCGTAAGATCCAACACGTGATATCAGAGCATATGTTATTCCAAAATGGCTTCACAACCGAGAATAATGACGCTTCATGATCTCGCATCCACTAGAAGGGAAAATTTTTATGAAAATGAAAAATTATTATCACCACCATTATTTATGGGTGAAAATTATAATGGGTGGAAAACTCATATGAAAAAATTTCTTAAATCTTTGCATATTGATGTTTGGAATATTACAATTAAAATGCTCTCAAGTATTCTTAATAAAAATGAAATGTTCTTAAATGTCAAATCTATGAATAGTCTATATTGTGCATTAGATCAAAATATTTTCAAACTTATTTATACACTTCCTACTGCTTATGAAGTTTAGAAATTTCTTGAGAATTCTTATAGTATTCCTTCCACAGATGATGAACAAGAGCAATTCCTTATTGATCCAAGAGAAGAAACCGATGAGGACTCATGCTTAAAGGAAGATCTATCTAAGAGAGAAGAATGCAACGTCACAATATTGGACTCAAATGATGGCAACACATCAAGCAAAAGAGAAGACGGAAACTCAACTATGGAAGAGGAATGCCAAGAAGATGTCAAAGGAACCTTTGGTTCAAATCTTGCCTCATCCTATAGCAATGTAAGAAAATCAAAAACTTCTCTTTTTGTAACAAATTCTATTTCTACATCTCGTATGCTTAAAATTGCTAAACGTAAAATTTTAAAGTTGAAAATTGCTAATTCCAAATTACGTTTAGAAAATAAATCTTTAAAAGCAAACGATAAAGTAGAATCAAATATTGATGTGTTAAATTCTCTTTCATTCTCTTTAGTTAAAATTCCTACTCCTTGTTTTGATTGCAATCTATTAAAATAAAAATTCAAGGATATTGAAAAAGGACTCTTAGTTTCCAAAGAGCATAATGAAAAATTGATAATTAAAAATGATGCTTTAACTTGTAAGTTAAGACAATTAAATCTTTTATTGAAAATGTTCAAATTTCTAGTAATGACTTTCATCATAAGATTTTGAATAACAAGGATAAATTAACTTACAAAATCATTTCTAAAAGGGACCATTTTCACACATAAACTCAAAAGGAGTTTAGTTTCGAAAGAAATTATGATCCTCACAAAATTCTTAAGGGTCACTATTATAAGTCTCAATATATTTTCAATCATGACTCAAATTTAAGAACTCCTTTTCATGAAAATCAAACTATAAAATATTTGCCTTCACATTATAAGATTATGTCTATAAGAAAGAGTGGAAATTAAAATCATCAAAATAAGAACCAATCATTTAACACATATTGTAACCCACTCTATCAGCAATCATATAAACTTTCAACGAATCCATATAATAAAATTCATTATGATTATCAACATCAATCTATTTTGAAAAATAATTTGAATAAACATAAATCCCCAATGAATTATTTTTCAAACAACTATCATCATATAAAGATGTCACATAATCATTATATGGATTTGAGTGATAAACAACCAAGGTATGAATGGAGACCCATAAAGAAAAATGACACGTCAACTTTAATTGAAAGGGCCCATACATCCTTGACTCCCAAAAAGCCAACACGATGTATTTGGGTACCCAAAGAAACCATCACACTTGGTCCCCTTTGGATACCTAAATCTCTCATTCATTAGTATCCAATCATTTGCATGATGTAGAAATAAATCAAAATGAAAATTTCAATACTCTACTTCATGACATGCTTAATGTCCTTTTCTTTTATTTATTTTCTTATTTTTGAGTCAACTCGCTATGGTCACTTAGATATATTATGCAATAAAACTTTCACATTTTAAGCCTAATGTTTAACAAATCAAATTGAATTAAATTAAATATAAAGTCATAAAGTTTTTAAGTGATCTATCTTTTCTTTTTCTATGTTTTATCCTTTTTAAATCCATTGCCTATAAATGTCTTATTTTATCATTATAAATTTGTTAAGTGATATTAGTAAGACTAATGAAATTACTTTAAAAAATGGATTTAAATGGGCTTTTAGGGGTCTTAGGCTAAAATATTAAATGCATAACTTATTGTATATTTGTCTAATTTTTTTGTTGCATATGATAACCCCTATATTGAAAAATCATAATCGAGAAAAATCAGAATCAAATAATATAAAAATCCTGTGTTTTAAATAAAATATTGTAACTCAAAATTGTAAATAAGAAACCATGTGTTGCTAACGCCAGGCGTATCACTAACGCCAGCGGTAGCCTATTTTCATAAAAATTCTGATTTCTCTAATTATTATTTTCTGAAAAATTATTTTACTATGTTAAGTATCATTATCTTCTACTTTCATATACCTTGTATTTGTTTTGTCTAATTTCTACAAATTAAAATCAAAAAGAAATTTTACAAAACAATTCAAAATAACCAAAACAATTTTTTGCCCCTTTATATATATATGTAGTATAATATTCATTTTACAAGCAGTCACTACATATTAAGAGGATGAATATGAACTATACAATCACCACCATGATTTATCGATATCCTATGCTAAAATTCACTATAATCATATATCATAATTCATGATCTATCAAGAATTATCTTAAATCATCAAATTCTATCAACCTTAGGAATTATGAATTATATGATGGCTATTGGTATTATAGTTCCATATCTTGTTTTGTGTGTGTGATATGCATCTCTATTGTTTGCATGTATCTCATTATATTTAGACCTAAGAATTAACTTGATATCAACAAGATGAAATCAAATAGAATTGTCACTTTATTCTAGGTCTATGAAAATTTAAAACTCTATGATTGAATACATGCAACTCAATATTTGTCCAACTTTACATAGCTTTGCACCTTGTTGTTCTAACTCATCATACTAGCATCATCACTTACCATAGATAGAAATCAATGTACATGCTAGTTATATCTTGCAATGCAAAGTAAAATATATTACTAAAATATGAAAAATCATAATTTATATTGTAGTTGATTGCATGAATAAATTTTTCTAAATGTATTTAAAATCAACAATCTTCGATATAATTGTAAATCCAAAACTAATCATGCAATTATACCATAGTTCATATATTTAAGGCTTACACACTTAGTATGTCCATAATCATTAAACCTATGACATGTGTCTCACAATAGCGAGGGCGTAGGGCTGTATGCATTAGAGACCTAACCTCTAAGTCATGTCTTGTCCTTAACTAGGGAGGGTTCCATTGGGGCCTTGCGAGCCACTGGAGGAAAGAGTGCTAGGTTGAGCGTTCTCTAATGTGTGCATATGAGATTAACACCCCAACCTACAGTATGTGTGCAGCTCCTCATGCCCATCCGTCACTTAGTACGAGGCTAGGGTGTAGACATTTAGTCCGGGTAATTTTTAATCTTAAGACATACTTATATTACTCATTGCATGAACATTTTATTTACTTATCACTTAATTCATGCATATTTTGGGTTGTTCGAAAATGTCCTCTTGTGTTTACATAATTTATTAGTTTGAGCTTTAATGATTTTATAAAATATAAGTATTTGAAAAATCATCAAAAATATGCTTAAAAGAGCCTTCAAATCATCTCTAAAAAAATCTGAAATTTCAACAGTAAGAAGACCTCTTTATAATACAACTGAATTAAAGAATTTTTTTTTCAAAAAATCAAAATTTGCAATTCTGTCTCGGCGTTAAGAAGCTAACGCCTAACGTTAGCCCGCTTGCTCCAATTTGTTTTTGGAAAAATTTCTGTATTTTTCTTATACATTATTTTTGGTTTATTTCTCTGGCATAGAATATCATTTACTGATAGTGCTAAAAAAACTTCTATGTTTTCCAGAGGATATATAAATTTGAATATTTAAAAACAAAAACAAAATTAAAAAACAATTTCAAAGAACAAAAATATTTTTTTTTCTTTATTTCTTTATGTGTGATTATTATTTTGTACTTACTTATTTAAAAATTAAAAAATATTTAAAAATTGATTGTTATTCATTGTCATTGTCAAGGATGAATAATTATATCAATTAAAGATTAAATACAATTGTACAACCCTCATTCTCCGAGGGTGGACCCCTCCCCCCCCCCCCCCCCCAAGGCCACGTAGACAGAAGTCAAAGGTCAAAGGGTCAACACAGAGACCAGCTCTCCAAGACAGAAGCAGGTGATAGTCGCCAGGTAGGCGAGTATTCAGGTGATAGTCGCCAGGTAGGCGAGTATTGACCAAAGGAGCTCGTCACACACAGAAGACAGCAGAAGCCCTGAGCGAGTATTGGCCCGGCGTGTGCGAGCATCATCCAATACTCGCCAGATGGGCGACTATGGCATGATACTCGCCGAGTAACCCATAGTCGCCGGGTTGGGGGCTGGGCTATAAAAAGCCCCCCTACCCTTTGGTTTTCCTATAAATAGGACCCCAGGGGTACTTGGATTGGCACCTGGACTTGAGCTTTTGGACCCCAATTCCCGAACTCTCGAGCCCGTCACCCTTGCTTTCAGCCAAGTCGGTGCCTTCCCTGTACCAAGCTCGGCCACTTTGGTTTCGGAGGGGAAGACTCTCTCGAGCTTCTGGGTACGTGGTGGGACCTCCCTGCCGCAGCACCTGGGGTCCGGTTCGTTGCCCTTCTAGCTTCGTCGTAGTCGCCAGCCAGGTCATCTCGTTGGACTGCTGGGCGAGTAGCCTCCGGCTGCATCGGTCCGAATTTTGAGGTCAGGATTTTCCTGGCGTCAACACTTTGGTGCGGTGAGTGTGGACCGTAGTCGTTGGAAGAAAATTCAGTAAGAAGGCGAGATGGTCGTAGTTGGTGACCATGAGGAGGTAGTCGGCAACCCGTCCGCGAGTGGCGAGTTTGTGACGTTGGCAGTTTTCAAAGCCTTCGCGCAGCGCATAGAGGGAACCATGCGAGCAGTGATTCAGCCGCGCGCCGAGGTCACGACGACCTCGCCGCATCGCCCAGTTCCGACTGAGGGAGGGAGTCCCCCTCGGCGAGCAGGAAAGGAGCACATGGAGGATGAGACCGAGCGACCAAGGAGGTCGCAGTTCTACCAGCCGACCTCGCAAGGGATTCACTTCCGCGAGCCGGGCGAGCAGGCGAGGTAACAGGATACTCGCCCATATGGCGAGTATGGCGGTGATACTCGCCAGGTGGAGGATCGTCGCCGGGTAGGAGGGAGGAGCCCCTTCTGCGAGGAGATTCTTTCCGCGCCAGTGCCGGAAGGGTTCAGGGAGCCCGTCTTGAATTACTATTCAGGGAAGGAGGATCCTGTCCGGCACATCCAGTGGTTCGAGGATATAGTCTCTATCCGAACCATGTCGGATGCCTTTAAGTGCAGGCTGTTTGCCATCACCTTCCGTGCAAAGGCCTGGGACTGGTTCCACCAGTTGCCCGCCGGCTCGATCTACTACTTTGAAGACCTGTGTCGTGGAGTGACGACCCGGTTCGACACGGCCCGGAAGTTGAAGAAGGAGGCAACGACCCTGTTCTATCTGGTGCAAAGGCCGGATGAGGCGTTGGGACCCTACATCGAGCGCTTTCAGGAGGAGGTTCTGCAGATCCAGGAGGTGGATAGGAACATCCTGTTGCTGGCCTTGACGTTCGGTATAAGTCAAGGCCTCTTCAAGTTGGAGCTC
Source organism: Dactylorhiza incarnata (assembly GCA_033032865.1). Lineage (NCBI taxonomy): Eukaryota > Viridiplantae > Streptophyta > Magnoliopsida > Asparagales > Orchidaceae > Dactylorhiza > Dactylorhiza incarnata. The sequence continues at coordinate 16,255,691 of JAWHQI010000028.1, forward strand.
AGTGAGAATCCTCCCTATTCCTACGACAACCTCATTCAGAGGGCCAACAAGTTTGTCCGAGGAGAGGCTTCCAACCCTGACTTCTTGGCAAGGCTTGCCAAGGTGACCGGAGGCGAGGAAGAAGAGAGGGATAGGATCCTTGAGAAGAGGAAGAGAGAAGAGCCCCGGAGGGAGGAAAAGAAGAGGCCGGAGCGGCACGAAGAGAGGAGAAGAGAAGAAAAGAAGAGGGAGGAGCCCAGAAGGGAGGAGCCCAGGAGGAAGGAAGCCAGGAGGAGCGTTGAGAGGAGGCCCGTCGAGTCCCCGGAGCGTCAGGAGGAGGAAAGGCGCTATCAGGTCCCCGTCAACCAGCCACCTTGGAGGCCGGCTGGACGGCACCAGCGTCGGGATCAGAGGGGGAGATCCCCAGAGAGAAGACCCTTTCGCCAGCCAGAGAGGCGTCAGGAGAGGAGGAGAGACGAAGCGATGGCGGTAGCTGGGCGTGGCCGCCGTCAAGGAAGGAAGAAGTAAAAGCAGAGGAGGCAGCAAGCAGAAGAGGTTCCCCTCTACTGTGACTTCCACCAGGCAGAGGGGCATGCCATGGCTGCTTGCCCAGACTTTTGGGAAGCCCGGAGGAGGCTAGCAGCAGGAGAAGGTGGAGGGGAGCAGCGGAGGATAGAGTCCCTTGCCGAGACACAGGCAGGGCAGGCTGCCGTCGTTCGAAGAAGGAACGAGGACCGGGTAGACCAGGGAGGTCGGGGAGACCTGGTTCAGGGAGGCAGAATCGGAGTAATCCATGGGGGAGCGGGGCTAGAAGCTTCCCGCAAAGGGAGCCTCCATCAGATCTACCACAGGAGTGTCGCCTCGACCTCGCAAGCACCACCCCCGATGGAGGAGATCACATTTTCTGAGGAAGACATGCTAGGGAATGAGAATCCCTTCCATGATGCCCTCGTGATTCAAGCCGCAGTGGAGGATTTCACCGTTGATCGAATCCTGATCGATAACGGTAGCTCCGTAAATGTCATCTTTAAAGGGACGTTTGATGGACTGGGAGTCGGAGCAGCAAGGGTTCGGGCAGCTGATGGTCCCCTCTTCGGCTTCTCCGGAGAGAAGAAGGAAGTGGAAGGAGGAGCAGATCTCCTTGTAACGCTCGGTGGCACCTCCATCAGCTGTCGATTTGTCATCGTCGACGCCCCGAGCTGTTATAGGGCTATCTTCGGGAGGCCACTTCTCAACGCCTTCAAGGTCGTCCCATCTTCCTACCATCAGTGCTTGAAGTACTGCAAGGGAGATGTCCAGGTGAGGATCAGGAGCGATCCAAGAGCCGCTCGTGAGTGCTATCTCAGCGCCGTCAGCACCATCAGCTGGATGGCTGACGAAGAAGAGTTCGGAAGGGTGCTGGAGAGCCCATCCAGGCTGGAGGTGGCCGAAGAAGTTGAAGAAATCGAGGTACTCTCCGCAGAGGGAGTACCTGGGTTGCTGAAGATCGGCGGGTCGCTGAAGACGGAGGAGAAGATCGAGATGGCGGCGTGTCTGCAAAAGAACGTCGACATCTTCGCTTGGAGCGCCGCTGAGATACCAGGAGTCGATCCTGATGTTGCATGCCATCGCCTCAACCTGGATCCCGCGGTCCAGCCCGTCCGCCAGAAGAAGAGGAGGACCGCCACCATCTTGGCCAAGCCGATCCGGGAGGAGGTGAAAAAACTGCTCGATGCAGGCTTTGTATCGGAGATCCAGTACCCAGGCTGGGTCTCCAATGTTGTAATGGTGAAGAAAATAGGGGGTAGCTGGAGAATGTGTGTTGACTTTTCTTTGATGAATAAAAGCTGCCCGAAGGATTGTTATCCCCTGCCTCGAATCGACGCGCTGGTTGATTCAGCCGTCGATTTTTCTGTGATGAGTTTCCTTGATGCGTTTTCAGGATACCACCAGATCTGGATGCATCCCCCCGATTGCCGCGATGTCTCCTTCATCACCGACGATGGCTGCTACAGCTACAAGATGATGCCCTTCGGTTTGAAGAATGCGGGAGCTACCTACCAGCGGATGATGGACCACATCTTCAAGAAGCAAAAGGGGAGGAACCTGGAAGTATACGTGGACGACCTCTTGATCAAAAGCAAGAGCGTCCAGGAACACGTAGCTGATCTGGTGGAGACCTTCGCGACGCTGAGGAAATTCAAGATGAGACTCAATCCAGCGAAGTGCGTCTTTGGAGCTGGAAGAGGAAAGTTCCTGGGGCATCTCCTTACCCCGGAGGGAGTAGAGCCTAACCCCGACAAGGTTAGGGCGATCCTGGAGATGCCGTCCCCGAAGACGATGAAGGAAGTCCAAAGGTTGACAGGAAGGCTGGCGGGTCTTAGCCGCTTCCTCTCAAAGGCCGGAGAGAAGTGCTCTCCATTCTTCAAGACACTCCGCAAAACTGAAAGCTTCGAGTGGTCCGAAGGATGTGAGACGGCGTTCGAAAGACTGAAGGAGCGGAAGACTCAGACACCTTTCCTTCAGAGCCCAAAGGAAGGAGAAGACCTGCTCATCTACCTGGGAGTAGGAGTCGAAGCAGTGAGTTCCGTGTTGGTCCGAGAGGAAGGAAGGAAGCAGCTACCCATCTACTATGTCAGTCGGGTGTTGAAGAAGGCGGAGTTGAAATATCCGATCCTGGAGAAGCTTGCTTTCGCCCTGGTAGTGTCGGCGCGGAAGCTCCGGCCTTACTTTCAAGCTCACTCCATTCGGGTTGTGACTGATCATCCTCTCTGAAATGTCCTAGAGGGAGTGGAACATTCTGGGAGGTTAGCGAAATGGTCGGTAGAACTCAGCGAGTTCGACATTTCCTTCTCACCCCGAGTGGCGATCAAGGCCCAGGCAGTAGCAGACTTCCTGGCTGACTTCTCGGTGGAAACAGAACCGGGGGAAGAAGCTCTTAATCCAATTCCATGGAAGATGTTTGTGGACGGAGCTTCGGGCAAAAGTTCTGTAGGGGTGGGCATCGTGCTCGTCAGCCCACAGGGAACAAGGATCGAGCAAGCCGTCGAGATCCTCTTCCCCATCACAAACAACCAAGCAGAGTACGAGGCCATAGTGGCAGGCTTGCGCCTCGCTAAGGAGTTGGGGATTCGTGATGTCCGGGCTTTCACGGATTCGATGGGGGTCGCATCACAGATTCGAGGCGAGTTCGAGGTGCGCGACACCATCCTGCAAAAGTACTTAGTGAAGGTGAAAGGGCTGATTGGAGGCTTCCAGTCCTTCTTCGTCGAGCATGTGCCGAGAGAGGAGAACTCGACAGCAGATCGCTTAGCCAAGTATGGGCTGAGGGCTGGAGGAACTATTACCGAACTATTCCGTCCATCCATTGAAGAAGGAGAGATGATGGAGATCGAGCAATGCCCTTCGTGGATGGATCCCTTTGTGGCCTTCCTGGTCAGCGGCCAGCTCCTGGCGGACGAAGGTGATCAAAGAAGATTTCGGTACAAGGCGGCGTACTATTTACTGCAAAACGGAGAGTTGTACCGCAAAACCATCTCAGGCCCCCTGGCCAGATGTGTCTCTGAAGACGAAGTACCTCGAGTGTTGGAAGAGATCCACTCGGGAGAGTGTGGAAGCCATTCCGGGACTCGCACTTTGGAACAAAGGATCCTAAGGCAAGGGTACTTCTGGCCTACTATCCGGAAGGATGCCGAGACCTTCTCGAAGAAGTGTCAGAAGTGCCAGCTCTTCGCCCCTCTTCAGTTACAGCCAGCCCAGCAACTCCGATCAATCACCGCCCCATGGCCGTTTGCCATCTGGGGGATGGACTTGATTGGCCCTTTCCCTCAAGCAAGTGGCCAGTGGAAGTTCGTTCTCGTCATGATCGACTACTTCTCCAAGTGGATCGAGGCCAAAGCTTTGGCCAAGACCACCTCTCAAGTCGTGAAGAACTTCATCTGGGGAGAGATCGTCTGCAGATTTGGAATCCCTCTCGCCATCGTCACCGACAACGGTCCCCAGTTTGCCAGCTTGGAATTGGATGATTTTTGCAGACAGCTGGGAACTGATCTTCGATTCGCCTCCGTACACCATCCCAGGAGCAATGGTCAAGTGGAGGCCACCAACAAGCTGATCATCAATCTGCTGAAGAAGAAAGTGGAGAACCTGAGAGGTAATTGGGCGGACCAGCTCCCCTCGGTCCTTTGGGCTTTGAGGACCACTCCTAGCTCAGCCACCGGGGAGACACCGTTCAAGCTCTCTCATGGGTTGGAAGCTCTCATTCCAGTAGAGTTTGAAGTCAGAAGCCCGAGGGTGGTAGCCACGGAAGACGGAAACGAAGAATGGCGATTGGAAAATGAGGAAGCCCAGAAGCTGTCCCTCAACTACATCGAAGAGCTCCGAGACCTGGCCTCAGCTAGGCAAGAAGAGATCAAGCGCTGAATGGCAAGACATTTTGACAAAAATATCCGCCTCAAGCACTTCCAAGCAGGTGACCTGGTCCTAAAGAAAGTAGACGCGGCAGGAAGGTCAGCAGCCATCGGGAAGCTTAACCCGAACTGGGAAGGACCCTTCATCATCCAGGAAGCTCTCCTGGCCGGAGGGTACCGCTTGCAGAACCAGGAAGGCGAGCTGCTGGGGAACACCTGGAGCGGCGATGACCTAAAAAGGTTTTATCCCTAAGGAGAATGTACATGCCCCCCTTCTTTTGTAAATTCATTTACAGATAAATAAAAATTTACGTCTCCCTGAAACATGGGATGAGACAGTCCTTCCTATCTCAGAAAAGTCTTTTAAGGAAGAAGGCCAGTATAGTCGATCTCCATGCTAGGTTGGGAAATGTGCCTCCGACTTAACCCTCATAAAAACTCAGAACGGATGATGGGACAGTGCCTCGGGTGTGCGTTCCTTTAAGACCACGCCTCTGCATTGACGGTCAAGATCAGCTCCCCCCTTGCACGTTGGCCGCGGTTCCCACCAACCGCACTTCTCGTCCGACTGAAGAGATTACCAGGAGAAAAGTCTGGACGCCGACCTCCCGATTCGGCGAAGAGATGATCGATTTAACTAGCTCAGGGGACCCTTGAATAAAGGTGTCGTGTACCCTCGAGAGCTAAAAGCTCGCAGCAAAGCAACCCGCTTTCTAAAAACTATTGTGTCCGATCTTATGAGTTGGTGTGCTTAAGTGTGCTTAACTCTCTGCTAAATTATTGAGCAACAAGAAGCAGGTATGATCCACATCCAGCATCCAAGTAGGATGGAGGCCTTGGGATGGTGTGTCCCCTTGGACCTTCCCGACAACCACTCCCTGCTTGACGTCGTTCTGCATCAACATTCGACGCCGCAAGTTGGAAAACGAGCCTCCGACTTAGCCCTCGTAAAAAACTCAGAACGGATGATGGGACAGTGCCTCGGGTGTGCGTTCCCTTAAGTCCAAGCCTCTGTAATGACGGCCGAGATCAGCTCCCCCCTTGCACGTTGGCCGCGGTTCCCACCGACCGTACTTCTCGTCCGACTGGAGAGATTACCAGGGGAAAGTCTGGAAGCCGACATTCCAACTTGGAAAAGGGCAAAACCGATCCGATCGACCAAAGAACGGATACATTCTAGCATCCCAGTAAGATAGAGACCTCGGGACGGTGTGTCCCCTTGGACCACCCCGACCGTCATTCCTTACTTGATGACATTCTTCATCGACATCCGATATCCAAGTAGGATGTAGGCCTCGGGAAGAGGTGTCCCTCCAGACCTCCCCGACTGCCATTCCCTATCTCTTTCCCCTTAAAAGTCCATTATTATTAAATGATTCTAATGAACTCTTCACCAGGTGCAAGGCAAGGCCTTGAGAGCATGTGTCCCTCGGGGCCCTCCAAGTGCCCCTCACGACTCGACTCAAACAGAAGGAACCATTGAGAAGGCGAGTATGTAGGTAATACTCGCCAGATGGGCGAGTATACACGTGCGAGTATGCAGGTGAGAGTATGTAGGTGCGAGCACCCAAGCTCGCCTCGAGCCTAAGAGCCTACCAAGCACTCAATCTCGCCCCGATCCTAAGAGCCTAGCGAGCACTCAACCTCGCCTCGAGCCTAGGAGCCTAAGCGACATTCAAGACAGGAAGTAAGGCAGAAGAAACAGGCGAGCAAAATCTTGTCCCTTTTTCATTTATATATTTGGTATAAATTACAAAAGAATCTTCCAAGGGTTTACAAAAGGTCGCCGGGCGAGCAAACAAGGGTGCCCAGGCGACTCGGCGTCATCCTCGCCATCAATGTCAGCATCTGGCTCATCGCCGCCATCGTCATCATCCTCGTCCTCGGAATCATCATCCTCGGAGTCACCAGACAACTGGGAAGATGCTCGCAAGGGAGAGGTGGACTCCTCGGCGAGCAGCGTCGGGATGAGGTCCACCACTGTCAGCTCCATCGCCGCCGGCTTCAGAAGGTCGTCCGCCTTCAGTTGGCTCAGGATGACAGTCCCCGTTGCTCGCGCGATCTCCCGACGAATGCGAGGCATATCATCGCCAAGTATCCTAATCTGCTTGCCGACCCTGGAGGGGCCCGCCACCGCTGGCTGTTGCTCGGCAGGCCGAGTTTCCAGCTCAGCGATGCGAACTTGGGCGGCCTCCAAAGCCAGCCGGGTGTCGTCCAGCTCCTTCTCCAACTGGGAGGTCTTCTTCGCCATCTCCACCTCGGCGGCCTGCAAAAACAGGAAGAAGCAGACGGTAAGCAAACCATTCGACACAATGGCGAGTATCCTAGAAGCGAGTAAGGAAGCAAGGCGAGTACCTCATGATCCTTCTCTTTGAGCCCCATGACGATCATCTTCTGGCATTGGGTCTTGGTTACCCCTTCATACTCAAGCAATCGCCTTGCTGTCGTATGGGCCAGCTCGGAAGCTCGCAACAGAGATCGCGAGGTATGGTGAGTGAGATACTCGGAGGTCTCCTCCTGCAGTCTCTCGGCATCCTCGCGACCATTGACCGCGTGAAGCACGTCGAAGCCCTCGCCCTTGTCCTCCCAGTCCTCTGACCATGGCGGGAGGTTGGAGCTTAGAGACACCACGTGGGCGCTCTCCGACCAGGTCACCAAGGGGCGACCATAGAGATCCTCGCCACGCCCACCCAGATTGAAGTTCGGATGGGTGAAAGGCTCGCCAGCCTCAGAAGGGTCCGCCTTCTTGCCAAGGTCCCTGTGGGAGACCTCCTTCTTCTTCCGCTTCTTCGAAGGCCCAGAACCTTCGCCGACAATCAAGGGTTCATCGCCTCCTGGCGACAAGTCGATGGGCGAGTAGACCCCATCCCCGCGAGCAGAGGTCCCCGCACCACCTTGCGTGGAAGCCGTCGCCTTCACCACCACGGGGAGAAGCTCGCGTGGCAGAACATGGACTGCTGCAACAAAAAGAGAGTTAGCCCCTGTTAGTCGCCAGAATGAAGACGAAGAGCGAGTAGTGCGAATACTCGCGCGATAGGTTACCTTCGCCCGGAAACACCTCAGCGAGTTCGTCTACTCGCCTCCTCCAGAACACCACATCAAGGCGGTGATTCTTGAAGGATTCGAGCAGTTTCTCGCCACCCTCGTTTAGGAAGGAGACTCCGAAGACGCTCTCCGGCGGCTGGAAGGATCTTTCGGGGATCGCTTGGAAGTCGCCAGCGACGACGACTAGTCGCTCTCCCCAGCGATGGTTCTTCTTCGCCGTGCCGACCAGCGTGCAGACATGGCTGCACAAGAAGACGACGCCCTCGCCTGTCGCCATGAAGTGAAATATCCGCCTGAAGACGGAAAGGTCAAAGGCGATCCCCTGGTCGCGCAGATAGCAGAGGAACCCCACGATCATCGCCACCCCATTGGGGTTGATCTGGGCAGGGACTATCCCAAAGTAACGGAGTATCTGAGAGAACTCCGTCCACAGTGGTAGTCGCAAGCCCACCTCGAAGTGGCGAGTAGAGAACACCCGCTCGGTGATCAAGACGGTGTTTAGTTGCTCGCCCTGGCGAGGAAGCCGAGCGACAAACCCTGGCGGGATGTACTTCACCCTGAAGATCTCCAAGTCCTTCTCAGTCGTAACAGACTTCTTGAAGGTGGTCGCTGCGAAGTTCTTGGCGTGATTGGCACGCCGCACAGTCGCCTCGTCAGACATCTTGGAAGAGAGGAGAGAAGAAAGGCGAGTATCAAAGAAGAGAAGAAGAGGAGATGAAGACGGAAGATACTCGCGTGTGAGTTAGAAGGTCGCCGAAAGCATAATAAATACTCACCCACCCACCCCCCTATTTATAGTAGTCGGGTAGCTTGGCTTATCGAGCACGACGACGCGATTAGGAATAAGGGGGTGGCGAGTATTAAGCTAAAAGTCGCCAACTCAGCAACGTGCGTCAGCATGGTGTCGACTCCCAAGGCGCGAAGACCTGCGAGAAGAACTATGAAAGAAGCTCGCCAGACATAGGCGACATGTAGACAATACTCGCCAAAATTAAAGAAGATAGAAAAAATCAAGACAAAAAATCCATCACAGAAAAAGAAAGCAAAACAAGTAATGGGGGACGAGTTTCCAATACTCGCCAAATAATATTACATCAGAAAAACTTACGGTTTCAAGAATTACAGGGATGCTCGCCAAGGGCGACATAACATAGAAAGAAGAAAATAATGAAAAGACAACATCTAAGGAGGCGCCTGAATATTCGCCTGAGGATCCGGAGGCTGAGGATGTCGCCCAACCCAGCCCAAGCTGCGAGCTCGCTTGAAATGCTCGAAGGCTACGGACATCGCATCCTCGCCTTGCCGCAGCTGGTCTTCAATCCTCGCCAACCGACCAACCGAGCCCATGCTCGCACGCATCCCCACCATCTCGTCATGATGCAGCTGCTGGCGATGCTCAAGCCTCGCAACTCGACGCTCTAGGTCGCTGACGGTGTGAAGGCGAGATTCTGCACCAGCCAGGCGAGTATCGAACTCTTCCAGCCGAGATACCCGCACCTCCAGCTCGGTCAAGCGACGATGAGCGTCAGTGCTCGCCAGGCGCTCAACCCGTGACTCCATGTCAATTAGACGGCGATGAGGCTCGCTGACCGCCAGGCGCTCTAGCTTCGCCTCCAGATCCAGGATCGAGCGAGTAGCCCTCTCCTGGTACTCGCGAGAAGGAAGCCCGACGGCGTCGATCAGGGCTCCTATGGGAGTCCGAGCGCGAGCTACAAAAAAGGTAAAAGTGTCAGAGCTTTGACGACGAAAGGAGAGGAGTGAAGACAGTAGCGACTATAAAAGGTGGCGACTAAGTACCTGGCCGAGGACTGCGAGAGTGGCGACGAGGAGAGCCCCTGCCTCGCTGAGGAGACGCGCTGTGATGATGATCGCCTCACTGAACAGAATGGGACCCAGCGGCCTGACCCCGGCCAGAAGGCGCGTTCCCACGACCGCGACTGTCAGATGGTCGCCCTTCCCCCTCGAAGGAAAGAAGCCCGAAGGGCCCTCAGTCCCACCACGACGCGAGGATTCGCCCTGGTGAGTTGAGGGAGCGGTAGAAGTCGAAGGGCGCTGCTCTCCTTGAGTCGTGACGGAAGGAGGAAAAGGAGGAGGTGGCGGAAGCCCACCCATGGGCAGTTGCGAGCTGCTCTCCAGCCCCAAAGAATCAAGAGGCGGTGGTGGTGGAAGCACGCTGCCCACCAGAGGATCCCGTTGTTCGCTCATCGACCTCTTCTCCAGCAAAGAGCTGTGGAGAACTCGCGTCGACCGCCCACCACCCCTAGGCGAGACCATGGACGATGATCTCAGAGGAGGCACGGCCAGAGGCTCCTCCTGAGCATTGATGGTGGACGAATCTGCGAGCATATAAGAAACATTCAGCGACTCGGGCCAAGTCGAGGTTAATCAAAGAAGGTGGCGAGTAGGTAGCTCCCACCTCGCGCAGGAGAGAGATTCTCCGGTTGATTCTGGGTCGAGATCCCAGGTATACTCGCCTCCACGGCGACATTTAGAGCAGAAGAATCAGGGATCGGCGAGCCGTTGGACAACCCCAATTCGTCTAAAAGCTGCTGATGTTGGTCACCCAAATGGGCGGCGATATCATCCTCAGCAACCTTCTTCTTCCCCTTCTTCTTCTTCGCCAGCCTCTTCCTCTTCTTGGTAGCGAGGAAGCCTTCAACCTCGGGATCTAGGTGCGGAGGGAGCGAAGACCCATCAAACAAACCAACAAGACCAGCCATGACCGCCTTAACCTCTGCAGCATAGTTGCGCGCCATCTTGAGCGAGTTCAGAAAAGACGTGCCATCAGAGACCCCTGCCCCTCTATTTATAGAGCTCGAGCGTCGGCCAGCGAGATGGCGAGTATAGGCCAATAGTCGCCAGTGGGCAAGCTCGTCGAATGAAGGTTGGATGATTCTTTTTGAGCAACTACGTTACTCGCAAAGAGTGGGGATTGTGTGTAACCCTCATTCTCCGAGGGTGGACCCCCCCCCCCCCCCCCAAGGCCACGTAGACAGAAGTCAAAGGTCAAAGGGTCAACACAGAGACCAGCTCTCCAAGATAGAAGCAGGTGATAGTCGCCAGGTAGGCGAGTATTCAGGTGATAGTCGCCAGGTAGGCGAGTATTGACCAAAGAAGCTCATCACACACAGAAGACAGCAGAAGCCCTGGGCGAGTATTGGCCCGGCATGTGCGAGCTAGCAGCATCCAATACTCGCCAGATGGGCGACTATGGCATGATACTCGCCGAGTAACCCATAGTCGCCGGGTTGGGGGCTGGGCTATAAAAAGCCCCCATACCCTTTGGTTTTCCTATAAATAGGACCCCATGGGTACTTGGATTGGCACCTGGACTTGAGCTTTTGGACCCCAATTCCCGAACTCTCGAGCCCGTCACCCTTGCTTTCAGCCAAGTCGGTGCCTTCCCTGTACCAAGCTCGGCCACTTTGGTTTCGGAGGGGAAGACTCTCTCGAGCTTCTGGGTACGTGGTGGGACCTCCCTGCCGCAGCACCTGGGGTCCGGTTCGTTGCCCTTCTAGCTTCGTCGTAGTCGCCAGTCAGGTCATCTCGTTGGACTGCTGGGCGAGTAGCCTCCGGCTGCATCGGTCCGAATTTTGAGGTCAGGATTTTCCTGGCGTCAACAACAATGTTTAATTTAACTTTCAAGTTTCTTAAAAAAATTGTTTTGTATTTATCATGCCTTAAAAATTATCTTGTTATGTGCAATGAAATTGATTGTAGACAAACATGTGTAGAAACGCTTAACATGCCTCTGAGGATGAGTAATGTATTATGTTTGATAATGATTCATTCACTCACTTATTTTTAATAACTTACATGTGCTTAGAATCTTATACTTGCATGATAAGTGACAAGGAAAACTAAAAAGCAAATAATAAATGACAAGGAAAACTCCACCAAGCACTACTCACCCTCCTGATAAGTCTTAATGAGCATTGTGAGGTTGAGCACCTTGGCTAAAGAATTGTAAAGTGTCTTGTAACAAACAATATATATACAACTTCTCTTAGTACACCGGATCACAAATAAAATTTGAAAATAATGCTACAAAGTATAAAAGTGATCCCGAAGCACTACTTTGCACCCTGATAAGTCTTAATAAGTATTGTGTGTGCAGAGCACCTTGGTAGTTGTACTCTTTATTCATGTGCATTGAAATATTATGGAAGTAATAGTATTTGTGTATTTTAATGTTGTGATATTTCATTATATATGTCATGTGTTTTTGATTGATTCACTTGTATACTTTATCAAAACACTATTTTGTACACATCATTATCTTTCATAAAACTTCTACTCATGAGAATTGGATCCTAATGCTCATCTATACTATTCTCTACAAACTTAAGTAAATGCACTAGATTGCAAAGCATGACCGCTATAATGTTTAGTTTACTTGAAATGCAAATTTTATTACATTGTAGTTTTTGTATCTTTTCTTGATATTATAAAATCATGCTTGCAATTTTATCTTAATGGAATAACATCTCTTCAATCTTTAACTCAAACATAAACTTTTCAAATTTAAAACTCATTATCCTTTTTATGATTTTATCTTCTAAAATGATATTTATGTTTAAGAGAGCTCATTACATTCTTCTGATAAGTTTACCACTTATGCTCATTCATGTCTATTATTTTTTTTAACACTGTGGTATTCTTTTATCAACAAGTTGGTATCTTAAAATAAGAATGCTTACTTTATCATTTCAGTTATGTTGCTTACTACTTTATGTTCTATTATGCTTATATTTTTCTCAACAAGTAGTATTTAACAAGCTTTATATTGCATCCTATTTTCTTCTCAACATAAATCATTTAATTTTTTATTGCATACTATCATCTAAACCCTCTTTTGATACTACCAAAAGGGGAGATTAAAAATTGTATAAATCTAACATTTAGGGGGAGTATATTAAAAATTCATAAGAAGTATTTATGTAGGGGGGGGGGGGGGGGTAATCATATAGGAGGTGCATTCTTTATCTTGTACTCGATCATGACAATCCTTCAATAAGTGATTCCTAACCACTTAGTAGATATACACTCATCCCAACCCACTTTTGCTAATAACAAAGGGGGAGAAGAAATTGAGAAATCTAGTAAAATAGATATCGTCTACAATAATTAAGATATCCCCCTTGGGCTAACATGAAGATCTAAAGAAGATTTTGAAGGAGAAGGTCTACAACGCATATTCTATACGAAGGACAAACGCTTCAAGAACGCCAATGTCTACATCGCCTTCGTCTTCACCTTCAGAATTTCTTGGGGAGTTTTTCTTACTTTATCTTGTAATCTTTTATTTTATTCCTTTTTGTAATTGGTGTGCAGAAATCATTCAGGGAGAATGTCGGATTCTGGGAAGGATTCGGTGGGTAAATTCGTCGTGGTTGTTGGTGACTAGGTCCTTGTGCGGCTTAGGGGGTAATTCGCAGTCTTATGCATGAAGACTAGGTCGAGGTTAGATCTAGGGGGTGGCTAGAGGCCTTATCTGGGGTAAGATAGACTATAACCAACAGGTCCTAGGGAGAAGGACCGATGAAACAACAAAAAAGTGTTTTTGATATTCTCGCCTTGATTTCTAGCGTTATAGAAATCAAATATTTGTGTAATCAATTTAATATGAAATAAAATCATGTCTTTTAATGTTCTATTCAATTGATTTTATTTCCTCTTCAAGAATGTGTTAAATTATATTTTTATCAAAGCATTAAAATAAACATCTGTGTAATTATCCTTGTAATACAATATTCGTTTTCATTATCTCTGATTTTCTGGAATTATATTTCATTAAAGTTTTCATAAGTAAAATCACCTTGACATAATTATGAGCAGCTTAATTTTCTAAAGAGCTAACGCCCAGCGTTAACACTTAACGCCAGACATTAGCAACAGTAAGAAAAAAGTTCTGTTAATCTTATCTAAGATATTATAATATATTTTCCTATAAAATATTCTGACACTTCAGTCGCAAACACTGATATTTTTAATTAAGATTTAAATTCTATAAAACTCTTATTTACCCCCCCCCCCCCTCCTCTAAGGGCGTCGTAAGATCCAACAAGCTTGACCCCAACTAGGAGGGGCCTTACATTATAGACGGAGTGCTCAAGTCGGGAGGGTACCACCTCCAAAATGTGGAAGGGGTACCTCTCAGCCGAGCTCAGAGCGGGGATGATCTGAAGCATTTTTATCTTTGAACTTTTTGTGTTGATTCATTATATGATCGATTCGTTATTATGTTGATTTCAATGTCTCTTTTTAATCATTGGACCTAGAGGAAAGTATGAGCTTGAATGCCCCAGATTGATTCTGCTGTCGGGCTCTCATAAGACGGTGGCTCAGGTTGATCTCTAGAGAGGCTGACTAAGGAAAGTTTGAGTTGGAATGCCACAGATCGATTCCGCTGTCGGGCTCTCATTAGACGGTGGGTCAGGTTGATCTCTAAAGAGGCTGGCTAAGGAAAGTTTGAGCTTGTATGCCCCAGATCGATTCCGCTGCTGTGCTCTCATTAGACGGTGGGTCAGGTTGATCTATGGAGAGGGTGGCAAAGGAAAGTTTGAGCTGGAATTCTCCTGATCGATTCCGCTGCCGGGCTCTCATTAGACGGTGGGTCAGGTTGATCTCTGGAGAGGCTGACTAAAGAAAGTTTGAGCTGGAATGCCCCATATCGATTCCGCTGCTGGGCTCTCTTTAGACGGTGGGTCAGGTTGATCTCTAGAGAGGCTGGCTAAGGAAAGTTTGAGCTGGAATGCCCTAGATCGATTCCGTTGCTGGGTTCTCATTAGACGGTGGGTCAGGTTGATCTCTAGAGAGGCTGGATAGGGAAAGTTTGAGCTAGAATGCACCAGATTGATTCTGCTGCCGGGCTCTGATTAGATGGTGGGCCAGGTTGATCTCTAGAGAGGCTGGCTAAGAAAAGTTTGAGCTGAAATTCCCCAGATTGATTACGCTGTCGGGCTCTCATTAGATAGTGGGTCAGGTTGATTTTTGGAGAGGCTGGCTATGAAAAGTTTGAGATGGAATGCCCCAGATCGATTCCACTGCCGGGTTCTCATTAGATGGTGGGTCAGGTTGATCTCTGGAGAGGCTGGCTAAGGTAAGTTTGAGCTGGAATGCCCCAGATCGATTCCACTGTCGGGATCTGATTAGATGGTGGGTCAGGTTGATCTCTGGAGAGGTTGGCTAAGGAAAGTTTGAGCTGGAATGCCCCATATCGATTTCACTGCCAGGCTCTCATTAGACGGTGGGTCAAGTTGATCTCTGGAGAGGCTGGCTAGGGAAAGTTTGAGCTGGAATGCCACAGATCAATTCCGCTGTCGGGCTCTCATTAGACGGTGGGACAGGTTAATCTCTGGAGTGGCTGGCTAGGGAATGTTTGAGATGGAATGCCCCAGATCGATTCCGCTACCGGGCTCTCATTAGACGGTGGGTCAGGTTGATCTCTAGAGAGGCTGGTTAGGGAAGGTTTGTACTGGAATGCCCCAGTTCAATTTCGTTGCTAGGCACACATTAGTCGGTGGGTCTGGTTGATCTTCAAAGAGGCTGGCAAGGTTCCTAGAGACACTCAACTTCCCCAGGTCAACTCTATCGTTGGGCTCTCACTAGCCGATGGAGGGGGATTGATTCTTGGATAGGGGAGGCGAGTGAAAATGGATAAGGTGAATCGTCTCAAATGGGTCTCCTGGCCATACTCTCACCTAGATGGAAGGACCGAAAGCCATTTTCGACGTCAAGAAAAGAAATTCAATAGGCCCTAGTGGCCAGGATTTGCGAATGGGCTTGCCAAAGAGGGCACTCGCTTGGCGAGAGCACCTGGGCGAGAACTCATCAGTAAGGGGACAAAAATCATTGCAAGACTCGGTTAATGTATGCGAATGAGCCCACCATAATGGGCATTCGCCTCGGCGAAGGGCTCGCAGGCGAGAACCTAATGGAACGAATGCAAAGGACGAATTTAGGCATGTCCCACAAAGAGAGGCAAGTACGCGGGTGCTCGAGCGATACGCAGGTGTGCGTGGGGTGCGTGCCAGAATGCGAATGAGTACATATGTGGATACGTGAGCGCACGAGTCAGCGAGTGCTTGAGCAAAATGCAGGCGCGCGCGTAGTGTGTGTCGTCCAGGCGCGAGCACGTAAGCGAATGGCAGCAAGAAAAGCAAAAATAGAAGATGAAAGACTTATAAAATATTTTCCATTTCATTACAAAAAATGGTTTACATCAGCGGTGGCGATTCTCGTCTTACAAAAGAAAATTCAATATGAAAAGTTAACATCTCAAAACTCATCACTTGACTTCTCGCCCTCGCTATCTGCGCTGGGGGGATCGGCTCGAACAGCTCTGGGATGACCTCCCCCACTGTGAGCTCCTCCGCGTCGGCAGCGAGAAGCCTGACCCCATTCAGGGTGTTGAAGATATGTCGAGCCGCCAGAATCGCATTGTCCCGCAGCATCTCCTCCTCGGCGCGCTTCAGGTTCTTCACGGTCCTGGGGATGCGAGGGGCGGGAGGGAGGGTGCCCCTAATGAGCTCCTGGTTGTGGGCCTTCAACATGGCGACCTCCTTCTCTAGCTCTGTCTTGCGGGCGAGGAGCTGGTTCGCAGTCTCGGGATCATGCGAAAGGCGAATGGGTTAAGAAGGAACGTTGTGAAAGGTAGTAAGCGAGTTCTCGGAAGACTTACCATCCCATCCTTGAGGATCTCGAGGAGGCCCTCGCAGACCACCTGTTTTTTCCTTCAGATCGACGAGCTCCTTCTTCACCTCCTGCAGCTCGTGCATCAGCTCCTCGGAGTTCCTCTCCGACGATAGGCAGTCGCGACCGGCCATATGGGCGAGCTCCAACCCGCATGGCTGATCTCGCGCACTCTCATACGCGAGCGCTCGGGAGGTGAGGACGTGGGAGTCCGCAACATCCTCTCGCCCATAGAGACCGAAGGACAAGGAGAAGGCCTCTCCTGCGATGTTCTCCTACTCCACCCAGGAAGGGGTAAGGGTAGAGATCGAAACCCTATTGGAGTCTGAGTCCCACTCCTACATAGGCTCGCCGGCCGCATCTCAGTGCCTAGTGTCGAGACAGAAGTTTCGGTGGCCCACTGGGGCGGGTGCGGTCGGCACACTGGCGGCCACCTCCGGGGTCTCCCCGACTCCCTTGTCGGTGGGAGGGTCCACTCGGGGTTCAGCCCTGGTCAAGCTTTCAACGGGCCCCTTCCCCTAGGCAAGGGTCGAGGGTCGTTGCTTCTTTGGCGGCGGAGGATTGAGGTATGACCCATGGCTCGCGCGTGCGGGCCGATTCTTGAAGGCGGAGGAAGTGCTAGGGGTCTCATGGCAGGCATCGGCGATGGCATAAGCGAGCTGGAAGCCCGGGGTGATAGTCGCGGCCTTCGCGTGAGGGGGTGGAGCGGGAGATCTCGCTCCCCTACGAATGACAAAAAGCGAGTTAGGAAAAATTGAATAAGGGTATAACGCGAGATGAGAAGAGATCGCAAGTCAAACCTGCCCCAGGCGTCACGGGGAGTGGCGAGTCCACATGACTTCGGAGGTAGACAGACTCGAAGTGGGTGGACATGTACTGGAAGAGCTCGGCCTCGTGGCCGCCGAGCTTGGGGGGATGGTAGGTAGGCTCATCCCATTGGATGGGCGAGAAAGGGATGTTGTCGAAGGGACCCTTGACAAGCATGAACTTCTGTGTCCAATAATGGCTTTTTTTCACCGTCTCGTGAACCTTGGCATGCTGGCTCGCAAAAAAGGCGGTTCCGTCCTTATTCTCCTAGAAGGAGAACAGCTTGCGAAAGACCGACAACCTGAACTCGATGCACTCTTCGCGCAAGTAGCATGTGAACCCCACCATGACCGCGATGGAGTTCGGGGTCATCTGGTCCGGGATGACGCCGTAATATTTCAACAGCTGAAGGATTAACGGAAAGAAATTAGAAAGAAATCTTAAGCGAATGCGAGAAAGGAAGAAGGGATCGAGCGAGTACCTGGCTGATCTCCGGCCAGAGAGGAAGCCGCAGGCCCACTTTGAAGTGGGCCACCGAGATGGCGAGCTCGTCCGTGTGGAGGTTGTTGATGGCCTCAGTCTTCGCAGGGCGGCGAGCATAGAACGCATGAGAGATGTAGTTCGCCACGGTAGAATGGTACTCGCTCTCTGTAAGCGAGCAGGTGAAAAAGGAGTGGTCGTCGAAGGTGAATGCACACTTGGCCCGACCTTCCGCAATCGCCATCACCACCCATGGATGTTAAGAAAGAAGCGAATGCGAGAACGAGAAGGCGAGTCAGGGAGAACGAAGACAGTGGAGGTTGAGAGAGTTGAATGCGGTGGTTGACTATTGATGACAGGCCTATTTATATGAAACTAGAGGCGGCGGGGAGGAATTGAGGAGTCGTGGGGTGCGATTAGCAGGATCTCCGAGGGGCATACCTCGGTACTTGAACCAACCCACTCTCCGCGCACTCGCAGCGATTCAGCAAGGATGGTTCGCCGCCAGGCAAGACCAGTCCCATGCGAGCCGCGAGAAAAAAAGAATTGAATGAAAAAATTAGTGAGTGCAACAAACAATAATAACAATGAGCGAGTAAGGATGAAAAAAGAAGATCCCGCGGTTATTCGGGAAGCATCAAATAAATGTCTTGGTTTGCAAATTGTCAAGACAATAATAACAATAATAAATAAGATATCATTTTGCGAGTTTGCCATGCGAGTGCGAGGAGGATCAATATCGGATCCACCTCAATCGGCCTCATTCTTGCACCCCCGAGCTCGGCGGTACGCGTGGATAGTCATACACGCGGACCGCGCGGAGCTCGTGCTGTAGCAGTCGGATTTGGTCCTCCGCCTACGAGAGGTACACCCCGGGAGAGGTGGCCTCGTGGCAGGCGTCAGTCTGTAGCTCGGCATGAACTCTTGCTAACTCATCATCGATCGCGACGAACTGCTCCTCGGAAGCCACTTTGTCCTCGCGCGCCTGGTTGTACAGTTCTCGCAGCAGGTACCCTTGCTTCTGGAGCACATCAGCGACTCTCTGTTTCATCGCTTCGGGGTCTCGGGGGTCGCCGAGGAAGTCAACAATCTTGTTCGGCGAAGGCACGAGTGAAATCTACTCCTCTCCAAGATCCAGCTCGGCAGAGGACTCCTGGACACCTGCGAGAAGAGAATTAGCGAACAGAGCGAGAAGAAATTTATTGATTATAACCGACCAACCTGACGAGGCCGCGACCGCTTTACTAGGTCATTGGCGGGAGGAGCTCAGTTGCCCCTGGAAGGCCTCCGTGTACTTCAGCGTGACAGATTTCCCCAGGCCAGGGATGTGGGGGAGATTGCTCGTAACCCTGGGTGTCGGTGGGGGGGAGGCGAGCTGTCGGGGCTTCGATGACAAAAAAGTTAGTTGGGGAATTCCTAAAGAGAATAATATCAGAATCTCACCAGGTTGCGGTGAGGTAGATAGGTCAGGGATTTCCATATGGGTGACCGAAGAATTGTTTCCCCCGGGATAATGAAGGCGAGTACCATCCAGGGTCTCGCTCACGAGGACCCCCGCTAGAGAAGCACTCTAAAAATTAATATGTTAACACAAAAATAGGGGAGAAGGGCACGCGAGTCCAAGTAACTGTCCAGCGAGTGTGGAATCATGCGGCATGTCCCGGAGGGAGGACCCAGTTGTCTTGAAGTGTCGTCGCACTGCCTTCCCCTTCTTCACGTTGGGGAGGGGCGGAGGGGTCCGTCGGGCGCCCCAAGGTATGAGCTGATTCGCGACAGCGCGCCCACTCATGCGGGACGCGGCCAGACGGGCTTGAGCTTCTTCTGAGAGAGGCATTTTTATCAAGTACGATGGTGAGTAGCGAAGAAAATGAAGGAAAGAAAAGGTCCCCCATCGCCCAGAGATGCTGGTATTTATAGCGCTGGGGATGGGACCCACCAAAGATTTGTGCCAGCTCATCCTCGTCTGGCGAACACGGGGGGTTGGATGTTTCTTCATGAGCTTATCATAATCTCGCGAAGTGTGGGGATTGTACACAACCTAGTGTTCACCGACCCGCAAAGAAATCAATCACAGGCAATTTGGGGAGTTCTCGCCGACTTGCGACGAGTACCCTGCTAGGGGCAAGGCGAGGCGGATCAGGAATCTCGCTCGCGGGTGGCAAGCGGTGGCGGCTTAGTGAGTGGTAAAGGACCCCTCTGGGGTGCATTTAGCCAAAGTGAGTCAAGGGAGGTTTCGCAGTGTCAGTCTGGCGAGGCGAGTGGGGGGTTGCCCTTACTCGCGAGAGGAGGTCTCGCGAGTCCAGTTCGCAAGGAGGCTAGCGAGTGGCGTCTTCATGTGACACTCACCCAGCAGGGGTCTGCAAGTGAATTTACCCTGATACCCTTAGTGGGCTGCCAATAGCCCTCCAGAACATTGGAGTTTGGCTGTTAGCAGACCAATTTGGGGTGCGTATAGCAAAACCAAAAGGAGAAAGCCCGTTATTAGCAGACCAGTTCAAAAAGGCTATAAATAGACCCTTTGAGGCACCTTTGGAGAGCATTCTAGATCTGTGCTTCTCCTCAGGAACTCTTTGGTTAGCTTCTTCATCTCTCCAAGGTGTCTGGCTACAGTCTTATCTTGGGAGGGGAAGCGCTCAAAAGATATTCTGGGTATGTGGTGAGACCTCCACGCTGTTGTCAGGGGTCATGTCTTTTGTTCTAAGTCTTCGGTCAGGTTCCTCTGTGGGATCAGTAAACGCTAGTTGCCCCCCTTCATAGGGGTCCAAACTCCTCGTTGGGCCAAATATTGGTTCCAACATCGGGCATATACTATAGTCATGAAAATCAACCGTAGAAATTGTTGTGAAATCGGATCGAGTTAAGCCGCCGTAGCGCAACGGAATTTCACGAATGAGCAAGAACCAGTATCGCGCAAAAATAAAATACGGAACGGGATTCTAGCATACACAGACGACACAAAAGATTACGTGGTTCGGAGATGGGCTCCTACGTCCACGGGGAGAGCGCGCCGGAAAAATCCACTAAACCAAACTGAGGTTACAAGATACATAGATGACCGATACACGGTCTAACAAAATAAAACAAAAAACTGAAGAAGAGAACCCGATGTCGCCGTCGCTGTCGCCGGAACGTTGCTCCTCCTGAGCAACCAAAAATGCGCGCGCCAAGCTCGGTCGGAACTCCCTCCAGACCACCGTGCTCCTTCGCCGCCGCGCCTGATGCCTGGCCGATGCCACCGCTGCTCCGCCTCTGACCCGCCGGGACCAAGTCTCCGCCTGGGACGGAACCGCCGCCGCCACTAGCCAACGAAGAAACAACCACTCCTTCCCTCCAGCCGCACCTTCTCTGGCTCCTCTTCTTGAGTTACAGGGAATGCTTACATGCAAAATATATACGCATATATATATAAAAGGAGGAGAGAGGGAAGGATGCAAAATAAGAGAAACCATGCATGCCGATGGAAACATTCCAAAAATATGAAATCACCATCATTAGGGGATTTCATAATCAATTCTCCTTCTCAAAAAGAAAATAATATCCGGTCCAATTAATAGGGAGAATAACTACCCAAATCTTATTCCTAAACTGGATAAGCCACAAAATAGGAATGAACACCTCCCATGGATCGTTGACGTGGCGCGATCCTAACGCTCCGAGCGCGTTGAGGTGTCAAAATCCTAACAATCACCACCTTGACGCCTAACGCGAACGAAACTCCACCTTGACGAACGTAACTCCACCTTCAGCTTAAATCTCCACTACCGGCGACTACGAACCCCCTCTCCCTGGGGCCTGACCGCGATCAATGCGCATCAGAATGAGTCAATTCAAGACCGCTCTTGAACTTGACTCCAGTCACTGGACTTCCTCGCAAGTCCGTACTAATATCCCTCCAGGATATCTCCCGCAGCTTCCTGCCTCCACCTCTACCGAACTCCCTCAACTCCCGGTGGCGCACCCCGACGAGCTTCGCCCTCGCCCTATAGACCGAGTCTTTTGCAAGACGACTCGCACTCAACCTCTCACTGTGCGACTCCACCTTCTCCTGAGTGATCATGAGTTCCCTGGTGGGACCCTTGAGCCGGATGGCTCCCTTTGCGGCGTCTGGGCTCTCCTGAGATGACTCTCCGCCCACGGATGCGAAATTTTTACCACCGCCAAGGTCCTCTCTCTGCGCACACGCCCTCGCCACGAAACCTGCCCTGGACGTCGGGGTGCCAATCAGTCTATAGAGCGACCCGAAACGCTCTCCTCTCAAGACTGTCTGCGCGGCTCTCTTGACCTCCAAATATCCGCCGTTACTGGTAAAAGAATACCCAGCGGCCTCCAGAGTGCCTAACAAAATCAAACTCTTCCTCAAATCGGGCACATACTGAACGTCAGTGAGGGTCCTAACCACTCCGTCAAACATCCTGATCCTGATGTTACCGACTCCCGATATCTCGCACTCTGAAACGTTCCCCATCCGAACTCGACCACCCTCATGTTGCCTAAAGCTGGAGAACCACTCTCTGTATGGGCACATGTGGAACGTGCATCCTGTATCCAAGATCCAGGAGCCTGTGGTCTCACTGCTGGGTGCAGCATGAAGGGCGTCGGCGTCGCACTCATCCTCAGATACCACCGCAGCCAAATTTGGCTCATGCGCTTGCTCCTTGAGCCTCAGCTTCGGACACTTGTCCTTCCAGTGCCCTTCCTCTTTACAGTAGTGACACGTGTTCCTACCTACGGACTTTACCCTAGGTCGATCTTCCCACTTGACTTTCCCTCTCGATCTACCACTCAATGTGTCCTTGCTCTTCACGAATAAGCCCTCGTCGGCCCTAGGGCCCGACTTGCTCCTCGTTTCGTTCGAGAGCAGCGTCGTCATCACTTCTTCCATCTTCAGGGTATCCTTCCCGTAGAGGATAGTGGTGACCAGATGATCGAAGGACTTCGGCAATGAAGACAACAGGAGCAGAGCCTGGTCTTCCTCCTCGACCTTAACGTCCATACTCCGCAACTGGGAGACGAGCTTGTTGAACACGTTCATGTGATCTAGCAATTGCGAGCCCTCCGACATTCTCAAACTGTATAGCTTCTTCTTCACGTACAGTTTATTCGTCAGCGACTTGGACATATATAGCTCCTTGAGCTTCTTCCACAAGTCCGCCGTCGTCTCAGCATCCACCACGTTGTACATCACCTCATCGGCCAAACACAGCTGAATCGTGTTGATGGCCTTCAGATCGAGCTCCTCCCATTCGTCGCCCTCTTTCCCGGACTTCTCCTTGCCGAGGAGAGCCTTGTGAAGACCTTGCTGGACGAGAACGGCCTTAATGCGCTTCTGCCAAAGGCCAAAATCAATCTTGCCGTCGTACCTAGAAATCTCGAATTTTGCCGACATTGTCTTGCTCGCAAAGCTACCGGGCGATCAAGATGATATCCGCGGAACCGATCTGGGAAGATAGGGAGCGGACCAATGTCGTCACCCACCGTTGACCCAAATCAGAAAACCGGAACGTCCAGACAATCACCCCCGCGGAACCTGGCTCTGATACCAATTGTTGTGAAATCGGATCGAGTTAAGCCGCGGTAGCGCAACGGAATTTCACGAATGAGCAAGAACCACTATCGCGCAAAAATAAAATACGGAACGAGATTCTAGCATACACAGACGACACAAAAGATTACGTGGTTCGGAGATGGGCTCCTACGTCCACGGGGAGAGCGCGCCGGAAAAATCCACTAAACCAAACTGAGGTTACAAGATACACAGATGACCGATACACGGTCTAACAAAATAAAACAAAAAACTGAAGAAGAGAACCCGATGTCGCCGTCGCTGTCGCCGGAACGTTGCTCCTCCTGAGCAACCAAAAATGCGCGCGCCAAGCTCGGCCGGAACTCCCTCCAGACCACCGTGCTCCTTCGCCGCCGCGCCTGATGCCTGGCCGATGCCACCGCTGCTCCGCCTCTGACCCGCCGGGACCAAGTCTCCGCCTGGGACGGAACCGCCGCCGCCACTAGCCAACGAAGAAACAGCCACTCCTTCCCTCCAGCCGCACCTTCTCTGGCTCCTCTTCTTGAGTTACAGGGAATGCTTACATGCAAAATATATACGCATATATATATATATATATATATATATATATAAAAGGAGGAGAGAGGGAAGGATGCAAAATAAGAGAAACCATGCATGCCGATGGAAACATTCCAAAAATATGAAATCACCATCATTATGGGATTTCATAATCAATTCTCCTTCTCAAAAAGAAAATAATATCCGGTCCAATTAATAGAGAGAATAACTACCCAAATCTTATTCCTAAACTGGACAAGCCACAAAATAGGAATGAACACCTCCCATGGATCGTTGACGTGGCGCGATCCTAACGCTCCGAGCGCGTTGAGGTGTCAAAATCCTAACAAGGAATTAGGGCTTTTGACGAATGACTACTATATGAGTTAAATATGTAACATGGAATAATTGTGCAATGGTAAATAAATGTAGCTTGTGATCATTAATGAAATTTCTGATTTATGATAGATTTCTCGTATGAAATATAATACTATGATGATTATCAAATATGGATATATAATCATGAGGAATAACCTCAACGTGGGACTGATTCACTAATTTCTTGTGATGGAATGTAAATACTATGATTTTGGCAGATACAAACTATAATGCTTCCATAACTTAGGTTTGTGACTACCTTAGGACTTTGGTGAACTTGTTAATCCTTTGGGGATATAATCATCTTACAGATGTACAACTGGATGTAGAGTTGTGGTATTGGAGGTTTTCATCTCAATCGTAGAGCCTAGCCTTGTGAAGTGCTTGGCAGTTTTAGGCTTATCCCAAACCTTTAATAAAATATTGGATTGAATGATCAGGCTACCATTATGCTTTACGGTGCTACCTTTGATGTACCTGGAGGGGTGTGACTATTCAAATTTGTGATTGTTGGAGTATTAACATTTAGATCACCCTTTGTTTTCTTGTGTTTGGTGATGCCGATGGATCACCCCTTCGGGAGGATGCCAATGACATTGGTGTTACTACCCATGTAATTTCCAATATATCACCTGTAATACATAGAAAAGTAGTATTGATGTGCACCCGTAAAGATGATACGTGATGTGGTCTCACAAAACATTCAGGCAGTGCATTCGGGCAGTGCATTCGTGCAGTGCGCTAATGAACATCACTCGCCTCATTTGGTGGAGGAAATGGGGCTGACTAAGATAAACCTCACTATCCCCGTAACCACCCATCATGGGGTGCAAATAGTAAAAATCCCCCATCATGGGGTGCAAATAGTAAAATCTCACATCATGGGGTGCAAATAGTAAAAATCTCCCATCATGGGGTGCAAATAGTAAAATCCCCCATCATGGGGTGCAAATAATAAAATTCCCTCATCATGGGGTGCAAATAGTAAAATCTCCCATCATGGGGTGCAGATAATAAAATCCTCCAACATGTGGGTGTAAATAGTAAAATCCTCCAACATGGGGGTGCAAATAGTAAAATCCTTCAATACGGTCTGCATATAGCAAATAATATGGTTATGGTGTGCGCATAACCATATCCGTCATATGAATACATATCACCGCAAAACTATACAAACTGGTGTGCACGTAGCTATATTCATGATAAGTGTGCGTATAACACATAAATTGGTTATGGTGTGCGAGTAGCCACATAACCACCATAACCACCCTAATCACCCTAACCAACCATTTAATTACAAAAGTGCCACCCTCAAAAACTATAAATAGAACCCCAAGGCTTCTCTTTTTTCCATCTTCTCCTCCTCCATCTCTCCCCCCTTTTGAGACTTTCTCTCTCTCCGACCGGGAAAATCCTCCTACGGATTTTCTCTCTCCTCCTCCTTCATTACGCGCTCACAGGCGCGCCTCCTCCTTGCGCGCTCACAAGCGCGCGTCCTCCTTGCGCGCTCACAAGCGCGCGGCCTCCTTGCGCGCTCACAAGCGCGCCTCCTCCTTGCGCGCTCACAAGCGCGCCTCCTCCTTGCGAGCTCACAAGCGCGCCTCCTCCTTGCGCGCTCACAAGCGCGCCTCCGTGCGCTCCGCTCAAAGCGCGCCTCCTCCTTGCGAGCTCACAAGCGCGCCTCCTCCTTGCGCGCTCACAAGCGCGCCTCCGTGCACTCCGCTCAAAGCGCGCCCCCGTGCGCTCAGCTCCAAGCGCGCACCTGTGTGCTCCGCTCCAAGCGCGCCTTCGTGCGCTCCGCTCCAAGCGCGCCTTCGTGCGCTCCGCTCCAAGCGCACCTTCGTGCACTCCGCTTCAAGCACGCCTCCGTGCACTCAAGAACAAGCACGCCTCTGTGCGCTCAAGAACAAACACGCCTCATTGCGCTCAAGAACAAACGTGACAGCCACCGTCAAGACCAGCACTCCAAACTCCTCTCGCGCAGCAGGAAACAAGCCACAGAGACAAAGACACACAGAGCGCATCGATCCAACCTTCGAGCACCACGCAAAGCCTCAAAAGCACTTAGAGCGCAGCATTCCCCTCTGCAGCAGGCAGAAGACTTAGCTCCGTGAGCGGTGGCCTGTCACCCTCCGAACACCTCTCTCTCTCTCTCAACAATTGTAACGAGAGGCGGCATGTCGCCCTCGAGTTCTTCAAAAAAGTTCTGTACAACCAACAAATAGTGGAAGTTTTGGTCGGCACAGGCCCGACCGCGTGGTTTTTCACCCAGTTGACGAGTTTTCCACGTTAAAAAGTCTCAGTGTACTCAACGAATCTCTAATTGACTGTTTGCGCGCTCGATTCGCTTCCGAGCTAAGGTGGTTCAATTCGACCGGTCTAACAAAGCACCCGAGCGACCCGCAACAGTTTGGCTCCGTCTGTGGGAATCGAATTCCCAAATGCCGAGCAAAGGATTTCCGAACGCAGCGCCCGCTTCGCCTGAGTTCACGGAACCAGCAAGAGTGGACACCTCCCCCGAACTATCCGACGCATGCAGTTCCTCGATCCCTAAAGGCCCGGCGAAAAGGGCGCTCATCGCTGCACCCATCCAGCCCCAGCGGATTGGATCAACTAGCAAGCTGGCCCCTCTCGTAGCGGGGCAGGATCCGAACGATGTCACGCACCAGCAAAGGCGATCCCCCCTGTCAAAGTCAATTTTGGCATACCCAGTTCCGTCGTGGCTAAAGCACCCGCACTTCAAGGAGTTCCACGGAGCAGAGGACCCGTACGGGCACGTTAATCACTTCTTGAAAACGGTGCGGACGTTCGGACTTCCCGACCAAATCAGCTGTAAAATCTTCATCGAGACACTGCGCGGAGACGCCCTCCGCTGGTATCAATCTCTGCCAAATGGAGCGATTCACAACTTCACCGAGTTGTCCCAACTGTTCGTTGAATGGCGCGAAGTGCGTGCACCGAGGGTCCAAGAAGAAGAGCAAGAAGAGCCCGAAACGAACAAGTTGCTCCGCCTAGGGGAAGCGGGACGAATCAAGCAGCAAGAAAAGATCTACACAAGCTTTCACCAGAAGCGTCCCCGTGGATGGTTGGACTTTGCCTTAGACGCAAGCATAGGCAATCCAGCCTGTGAACTAAGGAGGGCGTTGATAACCCATCGCATCTCGTTCAATATCTTGTTCGTGGCAGCCGTGGTGCGGCTCAAACTCCTAAGCGGGAACCTCAAGCTCAGGGCCAGCGACGCAGAGATCCCCGACGGAACTATGGTGCCCACCATAGGAGTCGTCACCCTCCCCCTCCAGGTAGGGATGCACTCAGAACCAGTCCAGTATGACGTTCAGTTCTTCATCGCAGAGGCAGACTCCCCCTACAACGCAATATTTGGGAGCCTCCTACTCAACGCCCTGGACCACGACGTTTCCATGTCTGGACGCATGGCCAACAAAGGGAGAATCCTCAGGGATGCAATTCGTGGTTTCGACACGGCCATAGCCGAGCTCCCTTGGATCAACTACGACCCGTCGCTAAAAACAAATTCTGAGAAGCAGGGCGTGTGAGAGTGCCGCGCAACTCCCGCATTGGCGGAAAAAGCTAATCTTCCGACACCGGCAAACCCACTACAACTTGGAGATACGTGTCGCAAGAGAAAGGGACATCAACAACAGTTCGAGAAGGCCGTACCGCCCATTCAGAACCAAACAGACCGCTCCCGAGGGCTAGCAAATCAAAGCTCCCGGGTTTACACCCTGTTAAATGCCCCCCGCGAGCATATACTGTCCATAATCTACAACAGCAAAATCATCAACTGGCCCAGACCGCTCCCCCAACGTAGGGGAGATCAATCCCCGTTCTGCAATTTCCACAAAGGCCGAGGGCACCATATGGAGCACTGTGCCAGGTTGAAAGAAGAAATTGAGCGCCTTGTTCAGTCAGGACACCTTGAGGCTTTCCGCGAAGAAACACAGAAGGACGCCACCGAGGGGCGGTCGCCGGGTCCCCGCCGCCCACCATGCTGAACGACCGAAAGAGCTCGAGCAAGCGCCGCGCAAAAGGAGCTCGATGTTACCTTCTCTCTCGTCAAACTTGTATCAGAAACTTATCAGCTCAGAAGCCGCAAGATTGCACTTGCGCATGTACCAATGTTCATTTTCTGATTATGTTTTACTTGTCCTAAACTATTATACTACAGGAACGCACCTTGGGGCCCTGCCTCGGGGACTTTGCACCGCCGTTGATTGAAGGTTCGCCCTTCTCCTCCGTCGTCGAGTCCCAGCGTCGTAGGGGCCTGCCCCCCTTACGTTCGCCCTCGGTTTGAATACACTCGTTATTCACCGGCCACTTTGGGGCCCTGCCCCGGGGACTTTGCACCGCCGTCGATTGAAGGTTCGCCCTTCTCCTCCGCCGTCGAGTCCCGGCGTCGTAGGGGCCTGCCCCCTTACGTTCGCCCTCGGTTTGAATACACCAGCTATTCACCGTCTCAGACTCGCGCAAACTTATTTTCTATTATGTAAAAGCCACGGGCTCAGACTCGCGCAAACTAATTTTTTATTATGTAAAAAGCCGGGAGCTCAGACTCGCGCAAACTAATTTTCTATTATGTAAAAGCCGCGAGCTCAGACTCGCGCAAACTAATTTTTTATTATGTAAAAAGCTGCGAGCTCAGACTCGCGCCAACTAATATTCTACTAAGACTCGCACAAACTTATCTTCTATTATGTAAAAAGCCGTGAGCTCAGACTCGCGCAAACTTATCTTCTATTAAGTGAAAAACTGCACACTCATCCTTCAACAGCAATTCCTACCCAAGGCGCCACGAAGATAGCAATGATCGAAGCTGCCGCAGAAAAATCAAAACATACGAACTCCTCCGCACAGTAATTCGGACTCCGAAGGTTTGGGGGGCTTATGATGTGCACCCGTAAAGATGATACGTGATGTGGTCTCACAAAACGTTCAGGCAGTGCATTCGGGCAGTGCGCTAATGAACATCACTCGCCTCATTTGGTGGAGGAAATGGGGCTGACCAAGATAAACCTCACTATCCCATAACCACCCATCATGGGGTGCAAATAGTAAAAATCCCCCATCATGGGGTGCAAATAGTAAAATCCCACATCATGGGGTGCAACGTGCAAATAGTAAAAATCTCCTATCATGGGGTGCAAATAGTAAAATCCCCCATCATGGGGTGCAAATAATATAATTCCCCCATCATGGGGTGCAAATAGTAAAATCCCCCATCATGGGGTGCAGATAATAAAATCCTCCAACATGTGGGTGTAAATAGTAAAATCCTCCAACATGGGGGGTGCAAATAGTAAAATCCTTCAATACGGTCTGTATATAGCAAATAATATGGTTATGGTGTGCGCATAACCATATTCGTCATATGAATACATATCACCGTAAAACAATACAAACTGGTGTGCGCGTAGCTATATTCATGATAAGTATGCGTATAACACATAAATTGGTTACGGTGTGCGGGTAGCCACATAACCACCATAACCACCCTAACCACCCTAACCAACCATTTAATTACAAAAGTGTCACCTTCAAAAACTATAAATAGAACCCCAAGGCTTCTCTTTTTTCCATCTTCTCCTCCTCCATCTCTCCCCCCTTTTGAGACTTCCTCTCTCTCCGGCCGGGAAAATCCTCCTACGAATTTTCTCTCTCCTCCTCCTTCATTGCGCGCTCACAAGCGTGCCTCCTCCTTGCGCGCTCACAAGCGCGCGTCCTCCTTGCGCGCTCACAAGCGCGCCTCCTCCTTGCGCGCTCACAAGCGCGCGTCCTCCTTGCGCGCGCCTCCTCCTTGCGAGCTCACAAGCGCGCCTCCTCCTTGCGCGTTCACAAGCGCGCCTCCTCCTTGCGCGCTCACAAGCGCCTTCGTGCGCTCCGCTCAAAGCGCGCCCCCGTGCGCTCAGCTCCAAGCGCGCACCTGTGTGCTCCGCTCCAAGCGCGCCTTCGTGCGCTCTGCTCCAAGCGCGCCTTCGTGCGCTTCGCTCCAAGCGCGCCTTCGTGCGCTCCGCTCCAAGCGCGCCTTCGTGCGCTCCGCTCCAAGCGCGCCTTCGTGCGCTCCGCTCCAAGCGCGCCTTCGTGCGCTCCGCTCCAAGCGCGCCTTCGTGCGCTCCGCTCCAAGCGCGCCTTCGTGCGCTCCGCTCCAAGCGCGCCTTCGTGCGCTCCGCTCCAAGCGCGCCTTCGTGCGCTCCGCTCCAAGCGCACCTTCGTGCGCTCCGCTCCAAACGCACCTTCGTGCGCTCCGCTTCAAGCACACCTCCGTGCACTCAAGAACAAGCACGCCTCCGTGCGCTCAAGAACAAACACGCCTCATTGCGCTCAAGAACAAACGTGACAGCCACCGTCAAGACCAGCACTCCAAACTCCTCTCGCGCAGCAGGAAACAAGCCACAGAGACAAAGACACACAGAGCGCATCGATCCAACCTTCGAGCAGCATTCAAAGCCTCAAAAGCACTTAGAGCGCAACATTCCCCTCTGCAGCAGGCAGAAGACTTAGCTCCGTGAGTGGTGGCCTGTCACCCTCCGAACACCTCTCTCTCTCTCTCTCTCAACAATTGTAACGAGAGGCGGCCTGTCGCCCTCAAGTTCTTCAAAAAAACTCTGTACAACCAACAAATAGTGGAAGTTTTGGTCGGCAGAGGCCCGACCACGTGGTTTTTCACCCAGTTGACGGGTTTTCCACGTTAAAAAGTCTCAGTGTACTCAACGAATCTCTAATTGACTGTTTGCACGCTCGATTCGCTTCCGAGCTAAGGTGGTTCAATTCTACCGGTCTACCAAAGCACCCGAGCGACCCGCAACAAGTATAATTGACTATGACATCACATAATGTTGGTTTGATTACTAGTGTGACATCCGTAATTTATATAGATGCACATGTGTCACTTGTTACCGAGGCTCTATTTGTTTTGGTTGTTGTTGATCGAAAAGGAGATGACAGAAATTTAGTTTGGAAAATGAGTTGTTTTTGAAATATGGAGTTTGTAGTAAAAATTTGTTTGTGTAAAGTAGAGTTTGCAGAGCTGTTCGAAAAGCAGTGCATAAAAACAATCGGGTAAAAATGGAGATTTGTAAAATATATAATTTTAAAATGCAAAATCATCACAAGTTATATCGCATATAAAATAAAATAATAAAGTTTTTAAATTATTATAAGATATTCCAGATCTATTACTTGTGATGCATACTTACTTTATGAAATGAGAATAGCACCCGGTGCTCTTATAGAAATTAGAGGCAAATTGGAATGCTTACTGAAGAGCATAACTTACAGAGGGTTTCTTTGGATTTTCACATGGAAATACTGAATATTTTGTTCTGTCTAAATTATTTTCACATGAAAATTCTAATATCTGCCTGCAAAAACATGCTTGCCAAAATTGTTAGATAACTACTTGCAAAATTGAAAATGGATTTGCTAAATTGAAAATAGCACCTAAAATTGAAAGCAAAACATGTTGGATAACCTAATATTGAAAACAAAATTGCAAAATCTGCTTGCCGAATAACCTAAAATCGAATTATGCTCCAGTAAACCAACTTTTGGTATATCCTAAAACTGAATCAAAATGGAATAAATCGAGTAAAACAACTTAAGCACCTAAAATAATAGAACAATCGAAGAACATAACACCTAAAATCGAATAACAATCAGAAGATAATACCTAAAATCAAAGAACATGTATAGTCAAAGAACATAGCATCTTGAGGAAGGAGAAGAAAGAGAGGTGT
The DNA here is from genome assembly GCA_033032865.1 of Dactylorhiza incarnata. Taxonomy (NCBI): domain Eukaryota; kingdom Viridiplantae; phylum Streptophyta; class Magnoliopsida; order Asparagales; family Orchidaceae; genus Dactylorhiza; species Dactylorhiza incarnata. The sequence continues at coordinate 16,287,274 of JAWHQI010000028.1, forward strand.
ACACAGATCCATCGACGACTACACACTGTGTGGTGGAGGAGAGGGGCGAGAGCGACCTCGGAGGCGAGAAGCAAGCAGACACACTATTGTGGAAGAGGTAGGTGAGGACGAGTCCATCGCCTTCTCCATCTTCGCCTTGACTAAAATCTCTGACCCATCGTGAGAAAGAAGAAATAAGGATCGAGGGTAGGGACTGAGGAGAATATGAGACGTGCCTTTCGAAACATATGGAGCGTAGCCAGGAGCTGCTGATGGAATTTGCACTAATTACAACATATTTAGAAACTGAGTATTAAGATAAATCCTCTACAAATGATCACATTTGTAGAAACACCATTTTCGCCAAAAAGAAATGGAGCTCAGTCGCATAATTAAATGAAGCCTGAATCTATTAGTGGAGTAGTAGTAGGTGGTAGTGATGGGTTATTGAATATCTATTTGGTTTCAACTTGCCATTGCATACATGTTTCAGTTCACCCACCAATGTAGTGGATTGGTTAGTAAGGATTGAGGATCTTCTTCTCACGATTGAAATCCCCAAATAGAAAATGGATATTCTTCTAGTCTTCATGTTAGGTGAAGATGCAAAGTTTTTGTGGAAATAAGAGTATGATGGGCATTTCGTTGGACATTCTTTAACATAGAATAGTGTGGAAGACTTTTTTGCTATATATTTGGAAGTGCTACGTCTTGATGGCTATTTGCCTTTTGTTGTGAGAGAGATTCTTGATGTTGAAATATATGGACTTGTCTGTGGACTCATACTTTAAGGTGTTCACAAAATTGAGGTGTTATGCTCAAAATGTGATGGACTATGATGAGGAGAAAGCTCATTTGTGCTGGAAACTTGATGGAAAGAAAATTGTTGGGTTACTTCAACTTGCATGGTTTATGTATTCACCAACACCCGTATTAGTTGAGGCTGCGTTTGGCGTGGCTTATCGGTGACTTATTTGCTGCGGTGAGGTTGGACATAAACGTCATTGCCATTGAATGTATGTTTGGTATGACAAATGTTACTATCGCTACCAAAAAAATAAACTAGTTTGGGGCATAAGATTTAGTATGACAATGACATTTTTGTCCAACCTCACCGGAGCAAATAAGCCCGCGATAAGCCGCGCCAAACGCAGCCTGAATTTTGAGGAGTGTTCAACTTGTAATTTTAGGATCCTTTTTTGATGTTGTTATTGATGTAAGATTGCTACTTGTAAATTTTAACATGCACACCATAACTCTTGCAATGATTGACATAAGAATGACAAGGTTTCTTTCATGTACTCCCTGGATGAAGCATAGTTTACTTAGTGATTATTTGAACCTTGGAGAGAATGTTGACGATGATCACACTGAGGTTGATAGGATTGTTGGAGTTAACTCAAGTCTTAATGGCTAGTTTGACAATGTTGAACCACTAGTTGTGTCTAGTATTATAGAGACAATTATGTCTAGTTCTGGGGTTACTATGTTTGATGTCATTGTCGATGGTGTTTCTATTTCTAAAGAAGTTGTAAAATTTCTTGTTTAGGAAGTAGAACACCCTGAAAGCTTTATTAACAAAAAAGTTGCTTCTGAGACTGCTAGCCCACTAATTCTGTAAACCATTTTTTAGAAGAAGCAAGGTAAAATAAGTTGTATACGATGAGGAATACATAATATTGAGACGGTTAAAAATGTTGGATAGGAAGTGTTACTTGAGTAATATTCTAACTTGATTACTAAGTTTAGATATAATTTTATTTGGATAGTGGGATCGTAGGCTTGACCTAAAATTCTTGGTGTGGATTGAATCTGAAAAATCGGACCTCTTAAGTCTGAATCCATTGAGTTTCTCATATTGAACAAACTATTAATTTAAGGTCTTACATGATTGAGCTCAGAATATTAAGGGCAATCATCAATTTAATGGATGATCTTAGATTGATTGTATAATGTTTCTTTGAGAAAAATGTTTGGATCTAAGAGAATACACTTCGACGCGATTATGATCCCTTGCATGGGAAAAACCTTTAATAATCTTTGGGAACACACGAGTCATTTTGTTAATTAAGAATTATGCATATTTGTACCCATAAACTTGGAGGAAAATGATGCCCTAGCACGTTTCTTGCTAATTGTAGTTTGTTAGGACTTTGGTAGACCTGGCAAGCTTAATTTGAGAGTAAACTCACTAAGATGTGATGGTTGAGTACTTGCTTGATGTGATTCATTGGTGCTTGTAGATCCGAAGTTCTGTAATTTTTTTTTGGAAAGGAAGACTTACGAGTGTTGCATGTAACTCATGAATACTCTTTTTGCAACTCATATGATTGGTTTTAATTTTGTGATAGCTATACAGTATGAATGGAGTAGCGGAAACATGTTGTAACCATAACTTATAAGTCATATGAAAGTGCAGAATAATAATTGAAAATTACTCTTAAGGGGGTGAATAGAGATTTAAAATCTTTTCAACACAACCAATAACAATATATGCCAGAGATAATAAAAACAATACTAAAGATTATGCATTATAGTAAACTAAGCAATAAAGTAGATCAACTGAATGACACAAATATTTTATAGAGGTTCCCTAAATCTGGATACGTCCTCTCTTCTACCACATGGTAGGAATTCACTAAACATTGTTGAGTATTTTGATAAGAAGACTCTTAGAACCGCTAAATGTTTTGATAAGGAGATTCATAAAACCATTGAATTCTTGTAAGGAGATATTTTAACGACTCTTTCACTAGATCCTTTAAAGATGGATTCTTAAAACTCTATCAATTAATCCTTTAAAGAGAGATTCTTAAAACTATGTCACTAAATCCTTTAAAGAAGGATTCTTAAAACTCTCTTGAAGTGAATGGATGTTGTACATTAATTGAATCTGAACGGCTATTATTATAGAGATCAAGAAGACAGAACAATAATCAGCAGCTTGTTTTTCTTTTCTTAAGTGCTTGTAGAATGCCCTTTTCTGATTTAGAGAGAAGAAGAAGAATTAGATGAGACTCAAAGAGAAGATGAGCATGTCTTAAGATCATGTAAGAGAAGAGAAGAAGACGATCTTTCTTTTCAATCCTTTGAATCAATTGATTAACCTTTTTCGATTTGAATCATCTCTATATATAAGATTCCATCTGAATTAGTACCTTCCTTTTCATTTTAGATTCAATATTATCTGTTTCTATAAGAGGAGCACCAATATCTAAACTGCGATCACGACCATAATATTCCACTTCAATATTATGTCATCCTTTGGAGAATTTGTAAGTCTTGCAAACCGTCGATTACTCCTCGCCGTATATCAATTTCCATGTATATATAAATCTTCATAGATGAATTCTTCTTATACTTAATGTAGACCTCTTCTGTTAAGCCTTCATAGAATTCGACGTATGTTGTCTTAGATTTTTGACGTACATCAAATACTTCTCGACGTACGGAGCTTTCTCTCGATGCTTTTCATTAGCTTTATTCGGCCTTCAATATTGAGTTTTTCTTGCTTATACAGTAAATATGTAGCCTTTTTATATATTTATAAGGCATTCCTAAATCACTTATTTAATCTGATATACTAAATCAAGAGATTTTTTCCAACAATGTCCACATATTTGGTATAACAAATTTTATAGATAAATAAGCAATTTTGCATGAAGAAAAATACATAATAAGAAAACTTCATAAAGCATAAAGAAGAACAAAATTATTCAATCATTCTTTTTTAGAGCATGCTCATGTACAACTTTTTCTTTCAATTCTTCTTGTACTCAAAAACTTCACAAAATCAATCTTTTTTAATAACTTTAATCAGAGAGTCATAAGTAAACAACACATTTTCTATCTAAGTAGCTGTTGTTTGAAAAAATATGTTAGTTTCACACAAATTGATAATAATACTTTAGGCATTCATAGTAGAATATTAAGATATAAAACATATAGTATAAAGGTATATATGACATTGTCCTTTTTCATCAAAATCATACTGTTGTTCAGCAGATAGAATAGTCATTAGCAGAGAGGTGAATCTGAATTATATTGTTCAATGGATTAGATATAGAGTGCTTTCTCAGAGAATTAAAAAGTTAGTTATACTTTCTTTTTTAAAAATTTTCCTGATTATTCTTTTGTTCTCAACTATAAGTATCACCATTATTTTTTAGCTACCTGACTTGTCCTCCCCCTGAGAAGTATAATTCTAAGGATACCTTTGATATTTCTTTTGACTATCTTAAGGAAGCCCGCTCAAGTGGGCTAGCACTTTCCCCCCTTTAGTGCTTCATTTATGGATGAACAATGACACTTCTAGAGAATAATCATTAATTCAGATGATGAATCATGACTGGATGTTGAGTCTTCTTCAAATACTTATTTCATTGATTCAAAATAATAGGCCTTTGTTATTCTTATTTCTGATGGCATATAAAGTCCTCGGGAAACACATAGATGCAGAAACATGTATCATAAGACTATACTTATTATTCTATCGTGTGGATGTTGGATCCTCATGCGCCCTTAGAGGGGGGGGGGGGGGGCAAAGGATGTTATAAAAGTTTTTTTTATAAATAGTTATCTTTTAGAAAATATTAGATTAATTCATAATAAAGTTCAGAAATAATAGTTTGTTAACAGAAAAACAATGAGACATGCTTTTTATTTCATTAATAAACAATTAGAAAATTGTGATTTCAATATCGCTAGAAATCAAGACGATGATTTTTTACTCTTTGGTTTTCTATACCGACCTTTCTCCCTAAGGATCAGGTGGCCATATCCTATCTTTCCCTTAATAGGACTCAACTCGCTTCCTAAACCTACTCCCTATATCTAGTTGCCTAACTCACATGGCGAATTTATTCCTAAGTTGCACACGGATCTAGTCGCCAACATAGACAAATTCAACTTCCATTACACAAAAGTGGTAACCAAAAGAAAAGAGAAAATACAAGGTAGAGAAATAAAAGTTATGTAGTAAAACTCTCTATAGAGAAAATCTGAAGTCGACGACAAAGGCACGCGAGAGATCGGAGTTGTAATCATGTTTGTGCTTCATGTAGAATGAGCATTGATGATCTCCACCTTCAATTTCTACTTTGGATCTTCAAGATTGTTATAGGGAGAGCTCTGAATGTCTGGAATGAGGGCTTACACAAAATAGTTTGGAGTTGTGGCTTGATTATTTTTATGAAAGAGCGGAGCAACCTTTTAAATAGAATAGTGAGCTAGCGTCGGTGGTAGTTTTATTGCCCTCTGTACCCATAATGGTAAGAGATTAATGCGGTAGTCATCTAGAAATGGTAGCCGCATTTCGTATTTTAGGCAACCACTACCGCGCCACGATACAGTTACCATGCCGTGTAAGCCCAATATATGCTCCCGCTGTCAGATGTATCACATGCTCTATTTGGCTCCTTAATCAGTAGATGATCGATGGGCTTGCCTTTCAGTTACCATCGCGCATTAGCCAATATACAAATTAGCTTCGTTGCTTCTGCCAATGATTTCATTTGAATGTGTTGTGCCAGCTGTCCCACTGTCATGATCGCAGCCACTAGTGGTAGTTGCTGTGGTAGGACATAATTTAGAGCACCATGTCCATTTTTGCTTCATATTTACCTGTACGCATTCAATATGGTATTGTACATGTATTTTCTGCACACTATAAACACAAAACATGCTTGATCAAATACATAATGAAATTTGTTATTCTTAAACCAAGAGATGCAGAATGCATGTTTTAACAAACTCTCCCTTTTGATAATAATAAATCCTCCAGTGAGAAATCAGTCATTTTAAATCAGAAATGTATTTATTGAATAGTGTGGTAAGTGATAATTGTGATAGAATAGGTTTTTGGAGTATAGTTGACAATGTTCGTATTCTAGAAACATATATCCCCCTATATGAATGCCCCCCCCCCCCCCCCCCCCCCCCCCACATAAATGCTTCCTTTACACATTGGTGTTATATTTTACTCCTCTTAGAGTATTCGATTTCTCAATTTATTCTCCCCCTTTTGGTAGTTTCAAAAGAGGGTTGAGTTAAGTATAATCATGAAGTTTAGTTTTCCAATTTAGTTATGAAATATGATACCACTTTTGTCAAGGATAATCATGATCGAGGGTAAGAGTAAAATATCAAAAAAGTGGCATGAAAATAATACATACAACATATAGAAGATACGCATGAAGAAGTAGAAGCTCCCCCTTTTTGAAAAAAAAATGAACTTTAGAGATAATCATGAATTTAAAAGTGAGGGATATACCAATGTAAAGATGGCATAATAGTGGAAATTATACACACATAAATAAAATAGAAAGAGTGGTGAGCTTGTCAAAATGAGATGATTTGTTGAAAAGATTGACACACACACACACACACACACACACACACACACACACACACACACACACACACACACACACATATACACACGAGTCGAGCGGCACGGGCCTCCGGCCCTATGCGAGGGCAACGGAACGGGCCTCCGACCCTAGGTGAGTGCAATCAGCGGGCTTCGCCCACCCCCGGCCGTTTGATCTCCACCATAGCACCTTATTACCGTTTCCCTCACGTGGGATAATATATATATATATATAAATAATAATTTATTAATATATATACATATGTAATTTTATATTTAATAATATATATGTATTTATATCTATATATATAATAATATTTTTTAAAAAGCTCCTGTCGGCATCCCTCCACCGCCGCCGGCAGCCCGAAGCCGCCGGCCTGCCCGGAGCCACCGACAGGTTCTCTGGACTCTGACGAACCTGCCAGAGTTAATCCGGCGGTGCTCCGGCAGATCCACTGTCGGCAAAATTGCATGCCCCCTCCCCTCCTTTTTCCCGCCGCCCCATTTAGGCTGCCACTGACAGCAAGCCCGCCGGCTGGCCGGCGTGAGTCCACCGGCAGGTTCCCCGGTCTCCGGCGAACCTGCCAGTGGCCTCACGCTGGCCAGACGGCGGGTCTGCTGTCAATGGCAGCCCAAATGTGGAGGCATGAAGAAGGAGGGGAGGGGGCACGAGAAATGGCTGGGAGGGAGTTTTGAGAATTTTAGTAAATTGGATTTTCGCAGGCCCTTATGATTATTTGATTTGAGATCAAACGGTGGAAATTTGCCCCTTGTCTCAATTTCGTAGTCTATTTACCTTGCCATCCATATTTCTTTTTAGTAGTGTATATATATTTATTTATTTGAGTTATAGCATAATAAATTTCTTTTCATTGATGGTTTAGAGATATATAAGAGGTTCATTTACTTATTTAGAGATATAAAGTATGATGGAAATATCAAGAAGAGATAACACTCTACAATGTAAAGTGATTTGCAATTCAAATATTAAAAAAATATTGTAGCGATCATGCTTGGCTATCTAGTACATTTACTTAATATTTGTAGAGAATAATGTATTTGTGTGTTAGGATCCAATTCTCATGAGTGGAAGATTTATATAAGACAAGGATGTGTGCAAATAGTATTTTGATAAAGTATACAAGTACAATAATCAAGGCACATGAGATTTGTAATGGAATATACACAACATCATCAATGAATGTTAAGTAAAATTACTTCAATGAATTTTAATGCACAGTAAGTAATAACACAACAACCAAGGTGCTTCACACACACAATGCTCATTAAGACTTATCATGGAGTGAAGTTGTGCTTGATGGATCACATAGTAATAATCTAAGTTTTATTGGTCATCTGGTGTACTAAAGAGAAGTAAAACTATGTGGCGTATTTGAAAATTGTTTGCATAAGACACTTTATAATTCTTTCCAAGGTACACAACCTCACAATGCTTATTAATACTTATCAGGAGGAGAAGTAATGTTTGGTGGAGCTTTCCTTGTCATTTATTATTTGATATTCAATTTTGTGACCAAGGACTCCGAATCACTTGTTTAGCAAACAAATAATTTTATTTTTTGTAACCACATTTCTCTAAGTAATAAGTGCATGAATATCCATGAATTGCAAGAAGTCAATTCAATGGTGTGTAGGTAATTTATCCATGTATTTCAATTAGTTATGTTATTACACTACACACTCATGCATAAACAAGATTATTTGCTTATGTAGGAATCAAAAAGTGAGTGAAAATAGATCATTATCTAACATAAAATATCACTCATACTTAGAAGCATACTAGGCATTCCTACACATGTTTCCTACAATCATTTTCATTGTATAATAAAATAGTATGCAAGGCATGAATAATCAAGGCAATGTTTAAGAAGTTTGAAAGTTAAATCATACATTATAATAAATCTTAAAGGATATTTCTATTCATCATTGACTATAGCAATGAAAAAATAAGCATTTTTTTAGGATTTTTGTTTTTATGAAAAAAATAAAATAAAAGTCATAAATTAAAAATATGTTTTTGTGATTTTGATTTGTTTTATAATTTCTCATTGCTTTTGGGGTTTTAAGAAAATTAATAAAATAAAAAAATAATGAAATGATTTTGTTGAAAACACAGAAGTCATTATCGAGTAAGTCAGAAAAATAATCTTCTATGCCACCAAAAATAAAAATGTAGAAAATAAAGCATTAAAAAGAAATTCATAGCTACCGCCAGCGGTAACAGTTACCGATGGATGGTATCAGATAGAGTTTTGCTATCTCATTTAAAAATCATGGTTTTTGATATTTTTTGGTTCCATTTTTCTTGATTATGGTTCTCCACTATAAGGGGCAATAACTACAGCAAAGAGTTTTGAGAAATAATCAAAAAGTTGTGGATCTAAATTTTGTAGCATATGCATTTAAAAATCCTTCAATATTCAAATTCTTGTACATTCAATTTGCAACATGATGAAATTATGTATTTATGACCTACAACTGATGATTAACACATTTGATGTGTATGGGCTATTCGAGATCTTATTAATTTTTAAATTGTAATAGGCTTAGTGTGAGTTTTGACTTTGGGTCTTAAAATAATTTGTGCTTAGGCCTATGAGAAGTGTCTTCAATCAATAATTACACAATCTTAGTTCGTTCTTAGTGCTCATTTATTTTTCAGAAATTTAACCTAATTATATTAATTATTGCTACCGCGCTACATTGTTGGATCGGTAGGCGCCCTTAGAGGGGGGGTGAATAAGGGTTTTAAAACTTTTCTTATATTTTGGAATACTTAAAACAATAAGATATCAAAATTGTGATTTGAATAAAGATCTAAATTATTTTATAATGAAGGAGATGATAATAAACAATTTAGAGAAATGAAGATCAAATCAATTTTATTACACAAAGAGGGATATGATTATTATTAATAAAATTGATTACAAAATTTGATTTCAATGACGCTAGAAATCAAGGCGAAATATGAAAGACTTTTTTGGTTTTCTATACCGACTCGTATCCCCACGAACCGGTTGGCTTTAGCCGATCCTTCCCCGGATACGGCCTCAAGCCGCTCTAGCCAATCCTTCCCTGGATATGGCCTCGAGCACTCCCTAGACCTAACCTAGATCTAGTAGCCAACACGAGGCGAATTTCAGCCCTAAGTCCTACCCAAACCTAGTCGCCAACATGAGGCGAATTCTCTAACGGTTTACAGAAATGATGTGAAATAAATAACAACAATATAAAAACTCCCTATATGGATCTCTTGGAGAAGTAGACGAAGACCCGCAAAGTATGATCGTAGTCGATGCGGTCTTTCGTCACAATGATGACTCGTGTTGAAATCTTCTCCATGAATCTGCTTAAGCCTTCATGGATTTGTGGGAGTATCTCTCTGAACCTTCCTCTATATGATGTGGCACAAAGCTCTAGAATTTAGGAGTGGAAGAGGGTAAAGAAGATGGATCCAAGGGGTCCTTTTATAGCCTTGGAGCTAACCTGCGCTATCGCTACCACCGACGCTATCTCAGATTAGGCAATATTCTCTGCGTGAGAATCCTTCATTTTAAGCAAGCCGTCTGCCTTCCTCTTGCGCTACCTCCGGCGCTAGCCGATACCGCCCGCGCTAGCTGCTACCACCTGCGTTAGCTCCTATCTCCTGGCGCTAGCACCTTCCATAACTATTTCCGAAATTTTCTCAAATTAGAGCTAGCGCTAGTGCCAGTGCTAGCGGGCATGTTGGAATTTTGGCTTCAAATTTTGGCGCAACTTTCTTATGTTATCCTTGAGTCATGTGGACTTGTTTTCCTGTACACTTAAACACACAAGATCAAATACACATAGGATTTGTTATTCTCACACCTAGGAGATGCGGAAGACCATGTTCCAACAAACTCCCCCTTTTGATAATAACAAATCCATTAATGATAAATCAGAGCATTAATATATAAGCATGATGAAACATACTTGTGTGTGTGAGAAAGTGATGACTTAGGATAATTGTCGTTTTTGGTATTTAGAATTTCTCCCCCTAAATACATGCTCCCCCTAAGTGCATGCTCCCCTAATATGTAAACTATCAATTTAATTAATCATGTTAGTTTTCAATTTTGATAGCGGTGAATATTTATCATGATTGTTCTCCCCCTTTTGTTATTAGCAAAAGTGGGCAAGGAGGCAAGAGACATAAAAAGGATTTTTGATAATAAGATATGGCATGATCGAGCTTTTTAGAGGAAAGGAAATGATAAGGAGTTTTAAGCAGAAATATTATCATGTTTGTTCTTCCCCTTTATATAAGAGTTTTAGACATAAAAAGGTAATGATTTCCAAGCAACCAATCTACCCAGACAATATGTCTACACCCTATCCCCGTACTAAGTGACGGATGGGCATGAGGAGATGCATACATGTCGTAGGTTGGGGTGTTAGTCCCATATGCAAACACTAGAAAAAACTCAACCCAACACTCTTTCCCCCCAGTGCCTCGCAAGGCCCCACTAGAACCCTCCCCGGTTAAGGACAAGACATGACTTAGAGTTTAGGTAATCTAATGTCTACAACCATACGCCCCCGCTATGGTGAGATATGTAATCATGGGATAATAATAATAAGAAACATTTAGCGTTTGAATCTAATGATGAGTTCATAGCCTATGGGTTTATATTTTTATTTGAATTTTTAAAGAAAAGGTCGCATAGCTAATTTGAAATCCATTAATAAATCAGAGTTTTAGTATTGAGGGAGACTTAACATTTTGGAATAAATAAGAACAACCATTTAGCAATTAGGAACTCAAAACAATATAATGGTAGACTAGCTAAATGCCTTGGGGAAATTATCTGATGGCTGACGAGTTATACTCTGAGGCAACCCACGCGATGGACGGTCTGGGAGGGAAAATCGTGTGAAACTATTAGAACTACGTGGGTCTGAAATTGTATGCATGATGATATGGAGTACGTAGGCAGTGGTCGCGGGAAGACTGCTTCGGCCCAATAATAGTCCAGATATCCCCTCCCTTATAAATGTTATATTATGTCTGATGTTGGTAGGGGTTGGATTATGTTCGTGATTCTAATAACTTGTCTTCAGCATAGGTGACATGTGTGGATGAGAGACAACACCCATGTGTGGATGAAGCCACGGAGCAGGTTATGTTAGGTATGAGTTTGTTAAGACGCATCTCCTTTTATTATGTCCCAGCACATGGTATATATATATAAGCCTTGGCACTAGAGTTGTTTGAACGACGGGGAGGATAACGCTACTCATGCATGTCTTAAATATAGGAGTTTCTGTTAAGATAAACCTTCCGTTATAAATCATGTCTTCCGCTAAGTGATATAAAGTGCACTCTGTAATGACGTCTTCCGCTAGAATACTGCTTCCCTACTCTGTTGATGTGTAGTGACTTTCGCTTAACACTACCCCTAGGCGTGACAATAGAGTGTTCAAGGAAAGGTGTTGGAGAAGCTGGTACCTTCACCATTCGGGATCTCCTCGACGTCGTGCTGAAAGGGTGGTGTGCGATAAGATCCCCAGGTCGGACCGCCAATTTGGGAGAGGGGGTCTTACACCTTCTTTCTCTCAGATCCACCAACCTTTGGCAAGGCCCTTTAACTGATAAGTGGTAACCATGACATTTTGGCTCGCAGAAATTTTGGAGTACGTAAATATCTCCTCGATAGCAATGATCCAATCATCTAAAGCTACAAAGTCAGCCCTACCGTCATAGGTCGGGGGTCCAAATTGCTGAAAGTGCAAAATAAAGTTCATCTTTGGTGGAAACAATACAGGAGGCACTAGAGGAGTAGGAGGAATAAGTATAGTTTGGTCCATTATAGGGTTCTGCACCACAGGCTGCTGCCTAATGTGGCAGCCAACAAAGCTTGGACTTGAGCCTGCATCGAATCCATCTGTCTTGATAGAGTTTCATTGCTCAAACGCAGCTCCTCCATCATAGCTTCACTATGCGCACCAGAAGACTCACCTTTGGACTGGGGAGTCGACCTCAACGGTATTCGCTTCGGGTCCCTTTTCAAAGAACACGAACGAACATCTCGTCAAAACATAGCTAAAAGCTAGGATTACTTAACTCAAATCAAATTGAATAATGTGTAGACACTTGCTCTTGATACTACCTTGCTCTGGGATTTTCAATAATGATGTCATGCTTTAACTTAGATGATGTACTATCATCCTTCGACTATTGTGCATATCAGATGTTTGCATGAATGTTTAAATTTCTATTTCAAATCATGTGTGTTTGATTTGTCATCATATAAATCTTTAGCATGACAAGGGTGCTTATGCGATGTTATGATGTGCATGCAGTACTATGCATTCTAAGAAAAAGCCTTAATGCATGTCCTGGGCGGCGTACACATGAAATATTATGCATCCCATACTACATAATATCGCATGTAACGAAAGGAAAATTCTAATGGAGCATCCATGTGATGATTTTTATGCATCCCATACTACATAACAGTCAATTGTTACCATGTATATAAGAATCCATATATAAACACATATTATGCATCTCATACTACATAATATGCCTCGTATACTTCTGTCATGCTTATGAGTGTAGTGTTCATGCTTCAGCCAAGATGTACGGATGACACTTTGGTATGTGTATGCAATGAGACGATTAAACCTTTCTTAAAATGGTCGTCCGACCAACTTGTCAAACAAACCAGGCTCTGATACCAACTATCACAACCCACATTTTCTCAATATCTAAATATATCATCAGAGTAAGAGAAAACACATGCTATGATGCCACGCCGTGCAAGAGACAAATGCAGACGCTCAGGCAGTTCTATCTTCACACTTTTCTTTATAAAAGACAAACTTTTATGTTTAAAACGACAGTTAAGGTTGGAGTTTTCAAGCATCGCGTCCCTCGGTTTAGTGGATCAACTAGTCCACGGAAAGGAAAGTATAAATATACGCAGCGGAAAATACATATTTTACTTTAAGTTGTCCTACATAAACATGAGAACCTAACTAGCAACCTAATGATATGCACTTTCTAGATTTAATATAGATATAAATGGATCTTTTATGCATTTCAAAATAGAGTGATATTAGTTTGAAAAGATGTAAAGCATGAGCAAATATGAAGCTTTACTTATATAAAAGTATATACTATGTAACCTAGCAAAAATGCTTCCCAGAGAGCATTTGTGTTGGAACATGCGTTCTGCATCTCTTTAGTTTGACAATATCAAATCCCATGTTGTATTTGATCATACATGTCTTGGGTATAGTGTGCGGGTTTACAGGTGTGAATACGTTGAGAACTCTACTCTTTTTGATCTACCGCCGGACGCTAGTCCTACCACCGGTGCTAGTATATTCGACGGGACTTGCTATCGATATGAAGGCTATCGACGAGACTTGCTTGCTATTTGACAGGACTTGCTATCAATGTGAAGGCTGTCGATGGGACTTGCTTGCTATCGATGGGACTTGCTATCGACAGGACTACCGCCATGCGATAACCTGCCGCAGGTGCTAACCATTGCATCAATATGAATGCCATCATCCTAATGGTGTCGTCGAGAAGACTTATTGTCACGACGGATTCATCGAGAAGACTCCCGCCATGCGCTAGCCTACCACCGTGCGCTAACTCTATCGACGAGAAGATTATATCGACGGGAAGACATATACCGTCGAGAAGGATTCGACGTTGCCGTCGAGAAGGATCTGACGTGAATACTACCGATGCACACTAGAATACCGCCGCAAGCTAACGCTGTCGTTGAAAAGGATTCGGCGCTGTCATTGAGAAGGATTCGACGCTACCGTTGATATGGATTCAACGTGAAGTTTACCGTGATGCGCTAAGCCTATCACGCCTCATTATCCAATGACAGCAAGAGAATGTTCTCCGGCACCTTCCTGATTTGGTGTTGGACACACTCTTACAGAAATGGAAGAGAAGGATCGGTAAAACCTAATCCTCTAAAGTGTCTTTTTATACTAGAGTTAAGAAAATTATTATTTAATATTAACTTATAAAAGTTTTAGCCCTAAATTCACGATTTTGACAAGTTTAACTCAGATTTTTCAAAAATAAATCACACCAAAGGAAAATACCGGTCTTCTGAAACCAACGACGAAGTCAAAATCAGAGTTCGACGACTCGATTACGAGCTACAATTTAATTTATGCAATTTATGACCACAAAATTTGACAAATTCGATCAAATTAATTATTTTAAATTCTTTTCTCCAAAAACTTTTTACCAAGGCTGACACTGCTAACTACGCGCTAACGTAATGCCCTCACGCCATGCCATAGCAATATTTAATTCAAATTATCAAAAATTAAGGGGCATTACAGTACCTTTAGTCTCTTAATATAAGGAATGTGCACATTCAAATCACACCCTATACATAGATTTTTGTCTCTCTATATAGCCTCTACTGCAACTGCACATGAATTTATTAATTTATAGGTCTCTAGATCAAATAGCTTACTAGTAACTTCAGCTTCAGCTTGCTAGTCATCCCCATTCCTTTTCAGAGATTCTTCAAATGTTGGATCAACATGTAACACCCCAAGTCTGGTAGTTCCGCGAAGTAGGCGGAGTGGTAGTGCGGCACGTGAAGCAGGCTAGAATTTTCCCTGTCTGCTCTTAGCGCACGATCAGTGGCCTCATCGCGCACGACCAGTGATCGTGTGCCAGCGATCGTGCGTTAATTCAGAAGAGAATCGAGTTCTGTCTCGGACAGTGCGCACGACCATTTCCCTCTTCGCGCACGACCAGTGATCGTGCGCCAGCGATCGTGCGCTTATTCGCAAGAATTCAGAGTTCTGTCCCGGATAGTGCGCACGACCATTGCCCTCGTCGCGCACGACCACTGACCGTGCGCCTGTGATCGTGCGCCCTGTTTATTCTGTTCCGCGATCTTGAGCGGAGAAGAGGATCCGACCGATCAAATTTCTTGGAATTCGATCCAACGGCTGGGATTTGATGCTGGGGGGTCTTAGGGCTTTGGAGAGGGATTAAACCCTCATTATTTCATAGTGTTTCTCTCTCCTAGGCTAGAGGAAGAAGAAGGGGGCAAGGAAGAAGAAGAGGAGATTTCGCCATTGACGGAGCTCCGGAGCTCCGTTTCGCGAGCCGTTTCCAGATCCGGAGAGTGCAGCCCGGTGCGGTTCTTTCCCTCCGCGTAGAATCTCGGATCCATGGCGAAGAGGAACACGTCTAGGGTAACGATTCTTCCTCCCGAACTTTGGACTTGTATTTGTCCATTTATTCCTCTTTCTTTGCTTGCATGAGGTATCTCTTTCACCAAATGGGTGAAGTGTAGGATTTCCTCAAGTCCTTCGGGACTCCGGGTAGATTGTGTCCGTCCCCGGCATATTGCATGTAGAAAATCCGGTAGTCGTGCGGATTTAGGCATTTTGTGTGAAGCCTATTCGTGGCCGTGAGCCCGAATCGGTGATGCTTGATTTGCGACGTTGCATTTAGGTTAGACCTAGAATGCGTGCCGGAGAATGACTCCGTGAACTCACCTATAGTATTGCGGGAGTTAAGTGTAGGCGTCTTGTGAAGATCCCTACGAAAGCCCCATGCTTTGAGTTTTGGATGAAGGCAAACCTTCACCACGTTATTGATGCGGAGCGTATGTACCTCCCTTGTTGAGAATTCGCGAAGCCTAGATCCTTGTGAAGGGGTTAGGTGCGTAGCGTATATTTTTGTGTAGCACTTGAAAGTGCTAAACCCTTACGGGCCGAGGTGAAGCCGTACCCGCGTCGTGCGATAGATCGCGACGATTAGAGCACGGGCAAAGCTGAACCGAACCCGTTTCCATGCAGATCGGCGAGAGGTCCCTTCCTCATGAAGGCCGTGTGATCATGGGAGAGGTCGTGGAAGGTGTCATACCTAGACCGACCAAAAGCTCTTGTTTCCCACCTAAGGTGGTGACCCTTAGGGTGGAGTGTTGTGAATTTGATGTTATGTTTAGCCTCATGCGATTTGCTTAGGCGGTTGTGGGAAACCTTCGGGTGAACCCAACCAACATCATGTGCATACCTAGGTTCCCTTCTTTTTGATGCTCAACCTAGAAGATTGATTGTGCTTGAAACCTCACCTTGTGTAGTTGCACTCTCTTTAGATTAGTACTTGTGCTAGTATGGCTTACTTGCAGGGTAGAATCTCCGCCACCCCGGGAAAGGGGTGGGGTCGTTATAATTTGGTCAGCTGTGCTGACCGTTGCTTTGTTTACCACCGCTTGGTGGAATGTTCTTATGCAGGTGCAGGTGAGCCTAGCGGGAAATAGCGGGCGTTGGTCCTTTTGCTGTCCTTTTGCTGAGTTGGCCCTCGAAGGCCAGCCTTTTTCCTGTTTTCTCATGTATTGCCGGCCTGCGTGCCGATGTATGCTTTTTTGGAGTTTTGTACATTGATGTGATGTAAGGCCCTAAGGCCGTAACTCTTATTTCTGGATTCATTCCTATGATAGTGGACATGTCTATTTGAATGGTTTAATTAATGCTTCCGCTTACGTTTTGTACTCTCGTTAGTTGTTACTTTTCTGGTTATCACCTTTTAACTCCTAGCTAGTGTGGTTTGTATGGCGTGGGGTCCCGGCCGGACCTGCTGTTATACTTTTCGTACTGGCAGGGTGTTACAATTTGGTATCGGACTTAAGGCGTCGATCCGTAGTTTAGCGAATTCGGGACGAATTCCTTTTAAGGGGTGGTGCGCACGGGCTGTGCATTCACCTAAAACGACAAAAACTAATAAGAATGTCCACTTAGGAATGAAAAAACATACTTGTTTGCGGAACCTGAGCGTTCCATGATTGATGTTTGATATGTTTAGGGTCACTAAATTGTGCCTTGCATGATTATAGGTGACTAGAAGTGCTGCGGGGCGGTCTCAACCCCGTAACACCGCTGAAAGTAGTGGGTCGGCTGAGGTGCCAGCGACCACTCCTTCAGCTGAGATGATCAGAATGGTCGCAGAAGCAGTCTTCGCGATGATCAATGCTCAACCGCAAAGGCTTGCACAGCCTGCTACGCCTACTACTGATGCGGCCCCGGTAATTGAACCTGCAGTGGAACCTGCGGTAGCACCAAGGGTTGATGCCCCTGTGCCAGTAGCTGCAGTGGAACCGGCGTTAGCACCGAGGGTGGAGCGTCAAGTTGCGCAAGTAGTTGTGGGGCGAGCGCGTGACCAACAATTAAAGCACTTCTTGAGCTTTAATCCTCCTACCTTCTCGGGATCTGAGTCCCCAACGGAGGCAGAAGACTGGTTGTCAAGAGTTAGAAGAACTCTGAGGGCGACAGCGACGGACGAAGCCATGATGGTCACCTTAGCCACTTTCCTTCTTGACGGAGAGGCTGTGCTGTGGTGGGAAGAGCAGGAACTGCACAAGTTCGGCGATAGAGACATTACTGAAATAACAATGGCTGAGTTTTCAAAGTCGTTCCTCCAGCGGTTTATCCCCTCTGCCCAACGCATTGCGTTACAAAACCAGTTCCTGAGGTTAACTCAAGGTGATCGCTCCGTTGACGATTACTTACATGAGTTTACCAGACTGAGTCGCTATGCGGGGGCATTGGTGGAGGATGAGGAGACGAAGACGAATAAATTCTATGAAGGGCTTCGGGACGAGTTGAGGCTGCTCCTTGCAGGCCCTATGACGTTTGGCTTCCAAGTGATGGTGCAAACCGCCAGATCTTTGGAGTTGGACATGAAGAGGGTACAAGCAAAGAGTGTTGTAAAGAAACCCGAGTTTCATGCGCCGGCCTCTCAGTCCAAGCCGGACTTCAGAAGGAACAAGCGGAAGTTCAAGCAGGCGGAACCAGCTTCTTCGAACGTTTCGGGAGCCACGACCGCGCGGACTCCTATTACGTGTTTCACCTGCGGGAAGGTGGGACACAAAGCTGCGGTGTGTCGAAGTGGTCCCCCAAAGGCGGCAAATCGAGCGGTGGATTATGCTCGGGCTGCGGAAAAGGGCAAAGCGGCAGAGTCTTCGGCCTCCCAACACATTCCGACTCAGCCGAGAGTCTATTCGCTTGGCCAACAAGAAGCCATACGACAAACCGATGTCGTCACAGGTACGAATTAGAAGTTAGCTTTTACAGCTATGTATATGATTCTTTCGGTTGTACGACTGTATGTGTTATTTGTGTACAATTAGGTTTCGTCCTAATTTTCAACTATCCGGCGAGAGCTCTATTCGATACCGGTGCATCGCACTCTTTTCTGTCCGAGGACTTCGTGGTGCGAATCGGAGTGCCGTCTACCTTTGTAGAGGATAGACTGGAAGTAGTGCTACCCAATGGATCTCGAATGAGTGCGGATATAAAGAGCCGTGTGAAGGTGCGGTTCGGAAGTCAAGATTTCGACTTGGAAGCGTCGTTACTACCGTTAGCTGAATTCGATGTGATCTTCGGCATGGACTGGCTCTCGGAGCAGCGAGCATGCATAGATTGCAATACAAAGGAGATCACTCTGGGAACGAACACCGACGATGAAACCACATTCGCCGGTATGCGAGGAGCGAGCAAGACGCTGATGTCTGCTCTCCAAGTGGTTAAGGCGGTGAGAAAAGGCGCCGAGTTGTTCTTCACCTTGTTGGAGGCTTCGGAGCCAAAGCCCAGGTTGTGTGATGTCCCAGTTGTAGCGGAATACGCCGACGTGTTTCCTAACGAACTCCCTGGGGCTCCGCCTCATCGGGAGATTGATTTCTGTATCGAGTTGGTGCCAGGTGCCAAACCTGTGGCCCGCTCACCATACCGAATAGCGCCAAAGGAATTGGCAGAGTTGAAGGTCCAATTGCAAGAGCTGCTAGAGCAAGGCTACGTACGTCCAAGTTCTTCGCCTTGGAGTGCACCGGTCCTCTTTGTGAAAAAGAAGGATGGGAGCTTGCGTCTATGTATCGATTATAGAGAGCTAAACAAGTTGACCGAGAAAAACCGATATCCGATTCCTAGAATCGATGATCTATTCGACCAACTGATGGGGTCGACGGTTTACTCCAAGCTAGACCTAAGGTCCGGCTACTATCAACTGCGAATAAGGGAATGCGACATCCCAAAGACAGCGTTCAGTACTCGCTTTGGGCACTTTGAGTTCACGGTAATGCCGTTCGGTCTATCCAACGCACCGTCGGTATTCATGGACTTGATGAATAGGACATTCCGAGAGTATTTAGATCAATTTGTGATCGTCTTCATCGACGACATTTTGGTATACTCTCAGTCGGAAGAGGAGCATGTAGGGCATCTGCACGCAGTCCTGAGCACCTTGAGGAGGAGTCAGCTATATGCCAAGTTCTCCAAGTGCGAGTTTTGGCTACCGTCAGTGGCATTCCTTGGTCATGTTGTTAGTGGCGAAGGAATTGCAGTTGATCCGTCGAAGATAGAAGCGATCCAAGCGTGGCCTTTGTTGAAAAACGTAGCGGAAGTCCGAAGTTTCTTAGGACTTGCCGGCTATTATAGGCGCTTTGTGGAAAACTTCTCGAGGATCGCACTTCCTCTCACAAAACTGACTAGGAAGGATCATAAGTTCGTTTGGTCGCCCGAGTGCGCACGAGCTTTTGAAGAGCTAAAGAGCCGTCTGACCACGGCGCCCATTCTATGCTCGCCACAAGGTACGGAAGGCTACGAAATATATAGCGACGCCTCAGGAAGTGGTTTGGGTTGTGTCCTAGTGCAGTTCGGGAAGGTAATTGCCTACGGCTCCCGGCAACTGAAGGTTCACGAGAGGAATTACCCGGTCCATGATTTGGAGCTAGCAGCCGTGGTTTTTGCCCTCAAACTTTGGAGACACTATCTATATGGCGTGAAGATCGATATCTTTACCGACCATAAGAGCCTCAAGTACTTACTAGACCAAAGGGAGTTGAACATGCGCCAAAGGAGATGGATGGAGTTCCTTGGGGACTACACCTTCGATATCAAGTATACTCCGGGTAAAGGAAACGTAGTTGCAGACGCGTTGAGTCGTCGGGCTCCCGCACAAGCAAATTGGATTTTGATGCACGATGAGCGTCTAATCCGTGAGCTAGAAGAAATGGAGATCATATGCATTGATAGGAGAACGTCTACTTCAGCATGCTTGAACTGGACGGAAGTTCACTACGACCTTGCCGACCGAGTTCGACAAGCATTGGAGTTGGACGAGAGCTTGAAACGATACAAAGCGGAAACCGTTGAAGGGTTAAACGCTGATTTCTCCTTCGAAGACGACCTTATGTGGAAGCAGGAAAGGTTATGCATCCCAAACGTTGGTACTCTACGGGCGGAATTGATGTACGAGGCTCATCATACCAAGTACTCGATCCACCCGGGGAGCACTAAAATGTTTATGGATATGAAGAAACTGTTCTGGTGGCCGGGCATGAAGAAAGACATTGCCCTTTACGTAGCCAAGTGTCATACTTGCGCGTTGGTGAAAGCGGAATGTCAACGTCCCGGTGGGTTTCTGAAGTCCTTGCCGATTCCGGAATGGAAGTTTGATGATATTTCGATGGATTTCGTGCACGGATTGCCGAGATCGCAACATGGAAACGACGCCATATGGGTGATCGTGGACCGTTTGACAAAGGTATCACACTTCATTCCGAACCGGAAGGATGATTCCGTAGAGAAGCTAGCAAAGCTCTATGTGGATAGTATCGTGAGACTGCACGGTGTCCCTCGTAGCATCGTCAGCGATCGTGACGGGCGTTTCACATCGAAAGATTGGAGGCTTATCCATGAACTGTTGGGCACAAAATTGAAGTTCAGCACGGCCTTCCACCCGCAAACGGATGGACAGACCGAGAGAACCAACAGGACTATGGAGGATATGCTCCGAATGTGCGCTCTAGACTTTGGAAAGAGGTGGGAGGATCACCTCTATATGATCGAATTCGCCTACAATAATAGCTACCAAGCCAGCATAAAGATGGCTCCTTTCGAGGCCCTCTATGGTAAGAAGTGTCGTACGCCGTTGTCTTGGGCGGAAACGGGCGATACTAAGCTATTGAAGCGAAAGGATGTTGAAGAAGCAACTTCGACGATCCGGGCTATACGCGAAAGGCTATTGGTTGCCCAGGATAGGCAAGCAAAGTATTTCAACGCCAAGCATAGGAACTTAGAGTTTGCCGTCGGTGACCGGGTTTACTTGAAGATCAAACCGTTCAAAGGGGTATCAAGGATTCGACGCTTGAAAAAGCTCAGTCCGAGGTACTTAGGACCGTTCGAGATCGTGGAGCGTGTTGGTGATGCGGCTTATCGGCTTGCACTATCTGCAGAGCTGAGCGGTCTGCACGACGTGTTCCACATTTCAGTGTTGAGGAAGGCAGTGCAAGAGCCTACTCATATCGTTGCGGTCGGCAAAGTTCCGGTCGATAGTGGGTTGTCGACGAAAGTCAAGCCTTTACGCATCGAAGATACCGAAGTAAAGCAGCTGCGGAACAAGTCCATTCGGATGGTAAAAGTCCGGTGGGATAACTGCGGCCGAGAGGAGCTCTCTTGGGAGAGAGAGCAAACGATGCTTGCGGAGTATCCCGAGCTATTTCCCTCAGGTAAAGTATAACTGTATTTATGCTATTACTGTTTCCTGGATTTCGGGACGAAATTCTTTTAAGGAGGGTGGAGTTGTAACACCCCAAGTCTGGTAGTTCCGCGAAGTAGGCGGAGTGGTAGTGCGGCACGTGAAGCAGGCTAGAATTTTCCCTGTCTGCTCTTAGCGCACGATCAGTGGCCTCATCGCGCACGACCAGTGATCGTGTGCCAGCGATCGTGCGTTAATTCAGAAGAGAATCGAGTTCTGTCTCGGACAGTGCGCACGACCATTTCCCTCTTCGCGCACGACCAGTGATCGTGCGCCAGCGATCGTGCGCTTATTCGCAAGAATTCAGAGTTCTGTCCCGGATAGTGCGCACGACCATTGCCCTCGTCGCGCACGACCACTGACCGTGCGCCTGTGATCGTGCGCCCTGTTTATTCTGTTCCGCGATCTTGAGCGGAGAAGAGGATCCGACCGATCAAATTTCTTGGAATTCGATCCAACGGCTGGGATTTGATGCTGGGGGGTCTTAGGGCTTTGGAGAGGGATTAAACCCTCATTATTTCATAGTGTTTCTCTCTCCTAGGCTAGAGGAAGAAGAAGGGGGCAAGGAAGAAGAAGAGGAGATTTCGCCATTGACGGAGCTCCGGAGCTCCGTTTCGCGAGCCGTTTCCAGATCCGGAGAGTGCAGCCCGGTGCGGTTCTTTCCCTCCGCGTAGAATCTCGGATCCATGGCGAAGAGGAACACGTCTAGGGTAACGATTCTTCCTCCCGAACTTTGGACTTGTATTTGTCCATTTATTCCTCTTTCTTTGCTTGCATGAGGTATCTCTTTCACCAAATGGGTGAAGTGTAGGATTTCCTCAAGTCCTTCGGGACTCCGGGTAGATTGTGTCCGTCCCCGGCATATTGCATGTAGAAAATCCGGTAGTCGTGCGGATTTAGGCATTTTGTGTGAAGCCTATTCGTGGCCGTGAGCCCGAATCGGTGATGCTTGATTTGCGACGTTGCATTTAGGTTAGACCTAGAATGCGTGCCGGAGAATGACTCCGTGAACTCACCTATAGTATTGCGGGAGTTAAGTGTAGGCGTCTTGTGAAGATCCCTACGAAAGCCCCATGCTTTGAGTTTTGGATGAAGGCAAACCTTCACCACGTTATTGATGCGGAGCGTATGTACCTCCCTTGTTGAGAATTCGCGAAGCCTAGATCCTTGTGAAGGGGTTAGGTGCGTAGCGTATATTTTTGTGTAGCACTTGAAAGTGCTAAACCCTTACGGGCCGAGGTGAAGCCGTACCCGCGTCGTGCGATAGATCGCGACGATTAGAGCACGGGCAAAGCTGAACCGAACCCGTTTCCATGCAGATCGGCGAGAGGTCCCTTCCTCATGAAGGCCGTGTGATCATGGGAGAGGTCGTGGAAGGTGTCATACCTAGACCGACCAAAAGCTCTTGTTTCCCACCTAAGGTGGTGACCCTTAGGGTGGAGTGTTGTGAATTTGATGTTATGTTTAGCCTCATGCGATTTGCTTAGGCGGTTGTGGGAAACCTTCGGGTGAACCCAACCAACATCATGTGCATACCTAGGTTCCCTTCTTTTTGATGCTCAACCTAGAAGATTGATTGTGCTTGAAACCTCACCTTGTGTAGTTGCACTCTCTTTAGATTAGTACTTGTGCTAGTATGGCTTACTTGCAGGGTAGAATCTCCGCCACCCCGGGAAAGGGGTGGGGTCGTTATAATTTGGTCAGCTATGCTGACCGTTGCTTTGTTTACCACCGCTTGGTGGAATGTTCTTATGCAGGTGCAGGTGAGCCTAGCGGGAAATAGCGGGCATTGGTCCTTTTGCTGTCCTTTTGCTGAGTTGGCCCTCGAAGGCCAGCCTTTTTCCTGTTTTCTCATGTATTGCCGGCCTGCGTGCCGATGTATGCTTTTTTGGAGTTTTGTACATTGATGTGATGTAAGGCCCTAAGACCGTAACTCTTATTTCTGGATTCATTCCTATGATAGTGGACATGTCTATTTGAATGGTTTAATTAATGCTTCCGCTTACGTTTTGTACTCTCGTTAGTTGTTACTTTTCTGGTTATCACCTTTTAACTCCTAGCTAGTGTGGTTTGTATGGCGTGGGGTCCCGGCCGGACCTGCTGTTATACTTTTCGTACTGGCAGGGTGTTACACAACAAATGGTGTAGAGGAGGGTTCTGTTGAATCCATTGTAATGTTTACATAAGGATTGGGAGCATTATATGATCTTTCCTTCTTGTATGCCTTCCTTTTTGCTCTGATGTATTGTTTCCACTTGGGTCTAAGATCATAATCCCTTTCTCTACCTCTCCTTCCACCTCTCCCTCTTCTTTATTCACATCCGCTAATAAGTACATTGCTAGAGAAAGACCCTTGGATGCATAGGGAGTTGAAAGAAGGCTATTTTCAGAAGTGGTAGCATTAATAGAAAAAGTGACTTTATAAGCTTCTAGTGGTGTCACCACATCATCTACTCTTTGATAGCTAGTAATCTTGTTATTAGGAGAAACCACTTCACTAAAATGAGCATCTAGTTGTGTATGATCATGCATACTCTCGTCAGGAGTAGAGGGAAGAGGAGAGTCATGCCACATCTTAGGAGACTCCTCTGATTCTGAGGCTCCCCCTGAAACAGTGTCTCTAGTCCTGAATTTATATCCTGAAGAACATCTTGAATTGTGGCATCAACATCATCTTTAATTAATCTATTTCCAATAACTTTATCTGGAGCTGCAGCTGTGATATAGGAATGGCATCGTGTGCTGACACTTTGCACATCAAAATCTTACCACATATATTTGCAAGATATTGATATTATTCAGAACCTTCCTTCTTTTTCATACTTGAGGGCTTCTTTTTTTGTACCCCATTGTTTGCAGAACACCACTAATTTCTTTGGTAGTAAGAATTGCCTCATCTGATCCAGTTGGTATATTGAATGTGACAGCCAATTCAACATCTGTAATTTTGATCCCAACTCCATGGATTGTGCCTGATAGAACATTATCTTCTGCGTGATTGATAGAATAATAGAATGCCTTAAACTCATCATGTTGTAGCTGAGAGCGGCTTGAAAGCAGTGGATTCAATCCTTGAGAGATAAATAAATCCAAAATTGCACGAAATTTCTTGTCTGTGCTCACGAAGGAGTCGAAATCCAAATAATCCCGAATTAATTGTTGGTGTTTCCATTGTAACATGCAAAGCACGTTAGAGAAGGTAAAAATGAGAGGGAAGATGAAAAGTTTGAAGTAGGAGTAAAGACAATCAAAATGGGTTTTGCTTTATACTTCCATCGAGCCCTTAGACATTTTCTCAGAGCAAGTATTGACCTATTTCTCTGCCATTAGTAGTCAATGTACAAGTAAGACTAGTCAAAGTATAAGAAGCCGACGCAAGGTCTTATATCAAATCTTTCATCTAGCCTCAACGTAGATAGTCTTAAGAGGGAGGCTTATACTGGAATGATCTCAACATACGTCAAGGACATATTGTCGACATGCGTCAAGTTCTTTCTTGTAACAGAAAAACTCTATTCATTTTAATCAAAATTTTAGATTTTATTTATACAGCTCTATCTAACATTCTAAGAGTATTTATAAAATATTTGTGCTTCATTTCATCTAGAGGTTTAGTGAAGATGTCAACTTTTTGTTCTTCAGTAGGAATAAATTCTAATGCAATTTTCCCTTTCTCCACATTGTCTCTAATGAAATAATGTCTTATCTCAATATGCTTAGTCCTGCTTTGGAGTATATGATTTGAGGCAATTGATATAGCACTTT
Organism: Dactylorhiza incarnata; assembly: GCA_033032865.1. Taxonomy (NCBI): domain Eukaryota; kingdom Viridiplantae; phylum Streptophyta; class Magnoliopsida; order Asparagales; family Orchidaceae; genus Dactylorhiza; species Dactylorhiza incarnata. The sequence goes on from JAWHQI010000028.1 coordinate 16,312,971, forward strand.
AGCTGTCACAGTAGATTATGGACTTAGTGAAAGAATATTCATAATCTAACAATTAATTTTGCATTTATATGAGTTGTGAACAACAACTCCCAGCTGAGATATATTAAGCTACAATTGTAGATGTAGATATGGTGGTTTATTTTTTGCTAAAAATCAGCCTTTCACCAAGGAATTGACATGTTCCCGAGGTACTTTTTCTATCAAGCCTGCACCTAGCATAATCTGCATCTGAGAATCTAGTTAGCTCAAATCCTGATTCTACTATATATCATGGGTCCAACTCAGGAGTCCCTTTTAAATATCTCAATATCCTTTTTTCAAAGTTCATATGAGATTCTTTGGGTTTAACCCAGAATCGTGCATAAACATAGGTTGCAAACATTATATTAGGTCTACCAACAGTAAGATATATGAGAGATCATATGATGTCCCTATAGATCTTTTGATCAACAGGTTTATCTACCTCATGCTTATCAATTACTGTATTTATAGCCATGGGAGTTTTCATTGTGCTAACACTCTCCAGTCCAAATTTCTTAATTAATTCTCTGGTATATTTGGACTAAGAGATGTGAATACTTTCACAAGATTGTCTTATTTAAAGACCAAGTAAATAGGTGAGCTCCCTCGTACTACTCATTTCAAACTTTATTGTATTACAACATCAAATCTTTTGCAGAGTTTGTTGCTTGTAGACCCAAATATAATATCATCAACATATATTTGTATTAATAATAATTTTCCTTATGCCTTCTGATAAACAATGTTTTATCCACCTTACCTCTTACAAAGGAGTGTTCAAGGAGGAAGGTAGAAAGAGTGTTTATCTTACCCCTTAAACAATGTATCATCAATAAACTTTATTGTTCCAACACCTAGGTCTATGTGTTGATTCTCCTCATAAGGTTGAATTTCTAAACATACCAGCCTGGAAAAACCCAATGAAATTCATCAGTGCTAAAAAAAAGAACTAGCATATTTGCTTTCTATAACATTTCCTCTACATCAAAAGATGATAGAAGGAAAGTTTCTTATAAAGAGAACAATATACAAATGAATCATCTAAAGATAGATTCAGTTCCTCTAAAATGAAGAGGAATATTAGGAAAAACACCCTTAAACAAATACAGAAGTTAGCATGTTAATCTTAATAAAAACCATTATAAGTTGAATTCATCTTGACGTACGCCGAGATATACCTATTTTGCGTCGACTAGTAGTCAACATATGGAAGCTTCAATGCAGAATCATAGAATGAAGAAATATCCTATAAGACCCCCTCCCCTTTCATTCTAATTATGATAGTAATATAAATGTATATAACAAATATGAATTCCTTTGCAACAATAAAATAGGACACTATATGAAAGATTACTAGTATAATCAAGCAATAATCACCCATCCTAAGAGGTATAATGATAGACCCTCTTGCTCCTTTGTTAACCACATATAATGGAAGAACTAGACCCAAGGTGACCTGGGTTCCACCTAACTTTTAACTCTATTGTTGAAAAGAAACTATCTAGTCACAAACCAGCTATGATACTCAAACAGTGGCTGCTCTAGACACATGACTGGAGACAAGCAATTGCTGGAAAACTATATGATTAATCAAGGACCAAGGGTAATGTTATGGGATGATCAGGATTGGGTCAACTATATTTGACAAGGCCGCTCATGTTAAAGGGTTGAAGAACAAACTAATTAGCATAAGCCACATGTGTAACAAGGAATACAAGGTTGTATTCAATCACACTCAATGTCTTATAATTTCATTAATTACATGCAATGTAAACCTTACTGGTAACAGGAAAGGGAATGTTTATATAGTTAATATTTCTCAACCAAAATGAAATTTGTCAATTTAATTCCAACGTTAGCAATGCAGAGTTATGCCATAAAATATTAAGACACTTAAATCTAATAATAATTTCCTAACTCCACAAGGATAATCCTATTTGAGATTTTCCACAAGGTAGATATGTAAATGAAAAAGCCCTGTAGAGCTTGCCAACTGGGTAAGCAAACTAAGGATTAATTTATAAGTGCAAATAAGAATGACTCCACAAGGATCCTGTATCTTTTACACATGGATCTATTTGGATCCATTACTGTCAAGAGCTTAGGAGGTAAGTCTTACTCATTAGTTATTGTGGATGATTTTTTTAGATTCACTTGGGAGTTCTTTCTAAGAACTAAATCTGGCACTTTCAAGATTCTCTCAAGTTTCATCAAACAAATTCAAAATGAACTGAATACTTTAGTTGTAATGATCAGAAGTGATCATGACACTGAGTTTGAGTCTTATAGAATGTTTGAATTATATGAGAATGAAGGGATCATGTATAGCTTCTCTACTCTAGAACTCCACAACAAAATGTAGTTGTCGAGGGAAAGAATAGAACCCTGATTGAATCAGGAAGAACATTATTAGCTGAGGCTAACTTGCCTATGTATTTTTGGGCAGAGGCAGTTAATACAACCAACTAGGTTCTCAACAGAAGCCTTATTCATAAAGCTGAGGGTAAGACTCCTTATGAGCTGTTGAAAGGCATGTTGAATTTTTGAAGTGGTGTGGAGGAGACCGGGCGGTCTGGTTTGGGAGACCGCGGTGATCGCGCGGCTTGTATAGGTTATCTGCCGGTCTGGCTCTGCCGGGTTGTTCTGGCGGTCTACTGGTTGTTCCGGACTGTTCTTGCTAGCTGCGGTTTGTTCCCGAGTAGCTCTGCTAGTTTGCCTGGCTTCCTTGTTGGAAGACCGGGCGGGTTGTTCCTATATGACTGTCTACCCGGGCAGTCTATATTGGTGATCTGGCGACTTGGTTGAAGTCGGCCAGATGGTTCTAGCTTGCTCCTGGTGATCTAAGGAAGGAGTGTTGTTGAGACCGCACGACTTGTGCGCGGTCTCGTGTTCGCGCGGCCTCTGCGCGATCTTGTCTGCTGATCTGCGTCTTGGTCGGGTGATCGACCAAGAGGTCTGTTCGTGCAGTCTGTCTTTTGGACCGTTCGCGATCTGATGGGTGGTGACTGTATCCTGGTTTGTGCGGTGATGACATCCGTCCACCCGCCTATAAATAGGGGTGCATGGCCCGTCATTCCTAACTAGAACTGTTTGCGGTCAGCAGGGTGTGGTCTCCTTCCTTGGTGATTTCCGGTAGCTTGAATAAACAGTTCATCTGCGGTCTGTCAGCGAACTGGGTTATTGTGTTCTTATGCTGTTCGCAGCGAGCTCAGTGATCAGGCGACCTTCAGCGGTTAGGCGGTCTGAGTTGCGGTCTGGCGACAGCTTCAGTTCTTTGTTCCAATAAGCTCCAGTTCGTGCGGTCTGAGGTGCGGTCTTGCAGTGCTGGCAGTCTATCCGGTTTCTGTTCGTGCGATCTCAGGGCAAGCCGGGCGAGTTCTGGAGTGGTGCGGCTTGTGCGGTCTGAGCTTGTCTAGCCGCCAGCTTTGCTTTTTTGGTGTGTTTTGTTCTTCCTATCTCCGTGATTCTGATGAATCATGTCTCGCCATGTATACCTCGCATTGTAAAGCAGTTCTGTTTCAATAAAGATTTCTTGTGTTGCTGTTTTGGCATTGTGGTTGTTTGGCTATAACTCTTGTTGATACAACTCCTGCTTACTCCTAAACGGTCCAATCAAAAATTTTAACATGGTATCAGAGGGAGGTTTCTGGAGTGGATAAGCAGTGATCAACTAGAGTTGCCATCGTCTTTGTGAAGAAGAGACCACATAGATTGCCATGGAAGGTGGATACGTAAGAGGTCTTGGTATTGAACTCCTCACATCGACTAACTTTAAAAAGTAGAAGTCGTGTATGGAGAGTTACTTGCTTGGCGAGGATCTTTGGGAGGTAGTTGGCGGAGAAGACACACAAGAGGTGTTTCCAGCAGGAGATAATATGGCAGAGATGAGACTTTGGAGGAGGACGAATGCTAAGGCAGAGTTCACTCTCAAGAGGGCTATCTCACCGGAGCTGTTTGATCACATCATTGGATGTAAATCTGCTGCTGAGATTTGGACATCCTTGGATGGGTTGTTCAATAAGAAGAATGTAGCGAGGCTACAGTATCTTGAAAATGAGTTGGCGAAAGCCTCTCAAGGTGATCTTTCTGTTTATACCTTCTTCCTCAAGATGAAGAACCTCGCGGCAGAGATTTCTGCATTGGACCCTGATGAGCCTATCTCTGAAGCAAAACTGAAGAGGCATATCATCCGCGGGTTGCGGAAGGAGTATCTTGCTTTTGTGACTTCAGTTCAGGGTTGGGCAAATCAACCGTCGTTGTTGGAGCTGGAGAACCTTCTTGCTTCACAAGAAAGTTTAGCAAGATAGATGGCGGGGGTTTCAATCTCCGGGGGAGAAAGTGATGTGATGTTCTCTGGGAAGAAGAAGAAGAAATGGGAGAAGAAGAAGCCGGGTCATGATGGACCCTCCACTTCAGGTCAGCAAGATAAGGGCTATGCTCCTAAGTCTGATGGGAAGAAGAAAGGAGAGGGACCGAGGTGCTTTAGATGCAACAAGACCGGGCACTTCAAGAAAGATTGCCGGGTGAATCTTCAGCCGGGACATGCAGTGGAGAAGGAGATGCCAAAGTCTGGTGAAGTTGGATGGGGAGGAGCCTTTGCGTCTAATATAACGGCGATGCCCGTTAAGGCCTTGGCTTCCATCAACTATGATGAGGACTGGATTGTTGATTCAGGGTGTGGGCATCATCTCACCGGGGATGGATCAAAGTTCTCTTCTTTGGCGCCTTACTCAGGTAACAATGCTATCATTACGGCTGATAATTCTATTCATCCAGTAGAGCACGAAGGAGTCGTCTCTCTGAGCAGTGATAAGGGTCCACTCACGTTGAGGAGTGTTTATCACATGCCTGGTATGAAGAAAAATCTCTTCTCTGTGACCAATGCGGTCGATGCCGGTTATCACGTTCTGTTTGGCCCAACAGAAGTGAAGTTTCTCAAAACTCAACCGGAGATAAAGGGAGATGTTATTCATGTCGGCAAACGGGTGAAGGACTTGTTCGTTTTATCGACAAGTACCTATGTTGATAAGATGAGGACCAATGATGGCGCGGCCATCTGACATGAAAGGTTGGGGCATGTAGGCATGGACAAATTGAAGGCTATGGCGGTAAGGGGCCTTGTCAATGGCTTGCCTAGCTTGTCCTCCTATGGAGACGGTCATGTCTGCGAAGGATGTCAGTTTGGTAAGTCTCATCGACTTCCATTTGACAAATCGCAAACAAGGTGCAAAGTGCCGTTGGAGTGCATCCACAGTGATTTGATGGGACCGACCGCCACCCCAAGCCTTGGAGGCAATAGATATATGTTGGTGTTGATTGACGATTACACCAGATATGTCTGGGTGTATTTCTTGAAAGAGAAGTCAGAAGCCTTTGCAAAGTTTGTGGAGTTCAAGGAGCTGGTGGAAGGTCGTGTAGGCCTGCGGGTGAAGAAATTGAGAACTGACAATGGTGGGGAGTTCACCTCTGGTGAGTTCTCAAGTTTTTGCAGGAAACACGGTGTTCGGAGAGAGCTCACTTGTGCCCATACTCCACAGCAGAATGGCGTTGCCGAGAGGAAGATCCGTCATCTGACGGAAACTTGCAAATGCTGGCTTCATGCCAAGAGTATCCCAAAGTCCTTCTGGGCGGAGGGAATGTCTTGTGCAGCTTATGTCATCAACAGATTGCCTCTGAGTCCTATCAACATGAAGACCCCTCACGAATTGATGTTCAAGGAGAAGCCGAGTGTTGCACACCTTCGGGTGTTTGGATCAACCTGCTATGTGCATATTCCTGATGCTCTTCGGACAAAGCTAGATGCGAAAGCAAGGAAGCTAGTCTTTATTGGGTATGATGAGCGGAAGAAGGGATGGAGATGCATGGATCCTGAGACACAGAGGTCAATTGTTTCTCGAGATGTGGTGTTCGATGAAGTAACTTCCTACAAGGGGAGTTCAGGAGTTGAGCTACCGGAAAGCAGGTTTGATATAAGAGGGAAGGTTGCTGAAGATCTTCAAGTGGAGTTGCCTGTTTCACCAGGAGCTCCAGCTGTGTCTAGCTCAGAGGCGGAAGCTTCAGGTTCTGGAAGCAGGGGGAGCGATGCTCCAAATTCGTCTGGAAGAGGATCTAGGTCTGAAGAAGCAGCTGAGGAGGTGGTTAGTCAGGAGCAACCTCTTAGGAGGTCGAAGAGGACTATTCAACCACCAGATCGATACACAGGAGGAAACATGGTGAACTTTGTTTCATGTTTCTTTGCTGGTCCCTTGGATGAAAGGGAGCCGTCGAGCTTTGAGAAGGCCAGAGGCATGAAGGAGTGGGACATTGCTATGCAAGAAGAGTTGGCAGCTCTCGAGAAGAATGAGACCTGGTCTCTTGTGCCCAAGCCCAAGGGCACCACTCCTGTGACATGCAAATGGGTCTTCAAGCTGAAGAAGAAAGCTGACGACAGTATCGAGCGGTACAAGGCTCGCCTTGTAGCTCGCGGGTTCTCACAGCAGTACGGAGAAGATTATGATGAGACGTTTAGTCCAGTGGCAAAGATGACTTCGGTTCGATTTGTTATTGCCTTGGCAACTTCGAGTGGTTGGGAGATTTGGCAACTCGACGTGAAGAATGCCTTCTTATATGGCGAGATTGACAAGGATATCTTCATGATCCAACCGCAAGGCTTCATCTCGAAGGAGTATCCGGACTACGTTTGTAAGCTGAAGAAGGCCCTGTATGGGTTGAAGCAAGCGCCTCGAGCGTGGTACGAGAAGATTGCAGAGTATCTCTTATTCTGCGGATTCGTTGCTTCAGACTCTGATTCTAGCTTGTTCATCAAGAAGGAGGGGGTGCTTCGGGTGATTATGCTGCTGTACGTGGATGACATGATTGTCACCGGGAATTCGAAGGAAGCTGTTGCAAGACTTAGGGCTGAGCTTGCTATCAGATTCGAGATGAAGGATCTGGGAGAGCTCCACCATTTCCTTGGACTCGAGGTCCAGAGGCGGGAGAGCGGAGTGCTCATTTCTCAGGCTGGCTATGCGGAGCGGATTGTTCAGCGATTCGGCATGGAGGAAGGGAAGAGCAGCTCTATACCTCTGGAGCAACATCATAAACTTCGGAAGGATGAGGGGAGAGTCTTATCTGAACCGTTGGTTTTTCGAGCTCTGGTTGGGAGCTTGATCTACTTGACGATCACAAGGCCAGATATTGCTTATGCAGTAGGCAAGGTGAGTCGGTACATGGCGGAACCACGGAAGCCTCATCTTCTGGCGGCAAAAGGCATCTTGAAGTATGTGAAGTCGACCTCTAATTTGGGTCTCCTATATAGGAGAGGGTCAATCTTGGAGTTGCATGGTTTCATGGATGCTGATTATGGGGGAGACGTGGATGATCGGAGATCAACATCTGGTTATGTATTTATGACGGGCCCCATAGCTATTTCTTGGTGCAGCAAGAAGAAAGACTCGGTGTCTGTATCTACCACGGAAGCGGAGTACAAGGCTTCGACCTTGGCTGCTCAGGAAGCCGTTTGGCTCAGGAGGTTGGTAGAGGACGTTCATCAGGAGGTTCGAGGTCCCACTATGCTACGCGGGGACAATGAGAGTGCTCTCAAGCTGGTCAACAATCTAGTCTGTCACGCGAGGACCAAGCATATAGAGATTGAGCACCATTTCATTCGTGAAAAGGTGTTGGGAGGATCTCTTATGGTCGAGCATGTTCGGAGTGCGGACAATGTCGCAGACATCTTCACAAAGCCGCTGGCGAAGGGACCATTTACACGGTTGCGGAATTTACTCAGGCTAGTCTCCACTTCCCACTTCAAGGGGGAGTGTTAAATTTTTGAAGTGGTGTGGAGGAGACCGGGCGGTCTGGTTTGGGAGACCGCGGTGATCGCGCGGCTTGTATAGGTTATCTGCCGGTCTGGCTCTGCCGGGTTGTTCTGGCGGTCTGCTGGTTATTCCGGTCTGTTCTTGCTAGCTGCGGTTTGTTCCCGAGTAGGTCTGCTAGTTTGCCTGGCTTCCTTGTTGGAAGACAGGGCGGGTTGTTCCTATATGACTGTCTACCCGGGCGGTCTATATTGGTGATCTGGCGACTTGGTTGAAGTCGGCCAGATGGTTCTAGCTTGCTCCTGGTGATCTAAGGAAGGAGTGTTGTTGAGACCTCACGACTTGTGCGCGGTCTCGTGTTCGCGCGGCCTGTGCGCGATCTTGTCTGCTGATCTGCGTCTTGGTTGGGTGATCGACCAAGAGGTCTGTTCGCGCGGTCTGTCTTTTGAGACCGTTCGCAATCTGATGGGTGGTGACTGTATCCCGGTTTGTGCGGTGACGACATCCGTCCACCCGCCTATAATAGGGGTGCATGGCCCGTCATTCCTAACTAGAACTGTTTGCGGTCAGCAGGGTGCGGTCTCCTTCCTTGGTGATTTCCGGTAGCTTGAATAAACAGTTCATCTGTGGTCTGTCAGCGAACTGGGTTATTGTGTTCTTATGCTGTTCGCAGCGAGCTCAGTGATCAGGCGACCTTCAGCGGTTAGGCGGTCTGAGTTGCGGTCTGGCGACAGCTTCAGTTCTTTGCTCCAATAAGCTCCAGTTTGTGCGGTCTGAGGTGCGGTCTTGCAGTGCTGGCAGTCTGTCCGGTTTCTGTTCGTGCGATCTCAGGGCAAGCCGGGCGAGTTCTGGAGTGGTGCGGCTTGTGCGGTCTGAGCTTGTCTAGCCGCCAGCTTTGCTTTTTTGGTGTGTTTTGTTCTTCTCGTCTCCGTGATTCTGATGAATCATGTCTCGCCATGTATACCTCGCATTGTAAATCAGTTCTGTTTCAATAAAGATTTCTTGTGTTGCTGTTTTGGCATTGTGGTTGTTTGGCTATAACTCTTGTTGATACAACCCCTGCTTACTCCTAAACGGTCCAATCAAAAATTTTAACAAGGCAAAACTCCAAATATACCATACTTTAAGATATTTGGGTGCATTTGTTATATACATAACAAGGGAAGAAGACATCTTGCCAAATTTGACAAGAAAGTAGTTAATCAAATCTTCATTGGATACTAAACATCTAGCATGGATTATAGTTGCAATAATAAAAGAACTATTAAAATTGAAGAAACAATGCATGTAGTATTTGATGAAACTAACATGCTATATGTGAAGGAAATAGTATCTCCACAAACTGTGATTTGCAAGTGAAGGAATTAACTAGTCAGATGGAAGATTTGATTGTGGATCATACTGGTAAAAGTTCATCAAATTTTACTTTACGATATGAATTAATTCAAAAGAATATTGAGCTCAACCATGAGAGTTAAATGATGAAGATGATGAAATATCTGAAGAATCTAGTCAGATTAAAGCTCAATCAGCTGAACGTGATGACATACAAAAAGAAGCTATTGAAGATGTTTAAATATATATTCTTGTTCCACAACAAGATGAAGTAGAAATTCTTCCACTAAAGCTTGTTACTCTGAGAGATCACCCCGCCTCATAAATAATTGGGAATATCTTTGCACGTGTGCAAACTAGGAGTAAACTCTCCAATGAGATGATGCTCAAATGTTTTCTGATAAGTGCTAAATTATACTATTATTTAATATCATTTCCATTAAGGAAAAACACTCATATTATATTCTTTTTATAGATTTCATATGTTATTTCACTTGTTTCTGTATTTTCAGGATTAAGGGGAATAAAATTTGGAAATTGTCGAAAGGTGACTGGTCTCAATATTTTGGGCATAGAATGAGCTCACAAACTCAGAATTATGCAATTCAAGCGCTGTTGGAAATCTGAAACAAAGGGCTATAACTTTACTGAAGGGGAGAAAGGCGCATGGGTCGTGGCACACGGCCATGTGCTCTGACCGTGTGCTGTTATTTTTGTAGTTTTTGACTGCTAGAGATGTGTCGAATGAATTGCCGCCACTTTTGGGGACATACAGTCTATGCACATAGGTGCGTGCCCCATGCGCGTGCCTTGGTCACGTGCCCCAGGCGCGTGTATTTATTATTGCAGTTTTGGATAGTTGGAGATGTGCAGATTGAAGAAACCCGACCTTTGGGACACACTGCCTAGGTACACTAGCGTGTGCCCCAGACATGTGCGATGTTTTTTCACAAAATTATATATTTTAACTTGCAACACCGAAAGAAACACTTTTCCCTTTTGTGAGAAAGTCATTTGGAGTCATCTTATGGTCGAAAACAACAATTTAAGGGAAAATCCAAGGAAGGAGGAGATCGACGTGGGAAGATCTTTATCTCTATTTTAATCTCTTTAGATTCCTTCTATCCTCTTATGATTTTGTCTTTGTGTTTATGGAAATGTAATACGTACATTGTACATGTTAGTTTGATTATTGAAATGTCATTATTTATCTTCTCCTGTTTTCTTACTTCCTAAAGATTTATCCGTATTTATAATAGAATGAGTTGGTAGTTTGCAAATATCAATTCCATACAAGTTGCATAATAACTAAAGACATATGATTTTGAGTATAGTTATTATGTTTGATCATACATAAGGATAAAACTGGTAGGTTGATTTCCTGAAAGAATAGGAAACATTGCTCTTCCGTCCAGGACGTTGCAAAACTTAGTGAAATGGTTCACAGTACGATAAGGAGATTTTAAGATCCCATACTCATAGTTCAAAACTCAGGTATGCCAATCTAAAATAAGTGCTCCAATTGTTCCGCCCAAGGAAGCTGAAGGGGCGTGGAATCCCAACGGCTTAGAGAGTACGAAGAAGAGGAATAAACCTTTAAACCAAGATATAAATATTCATAATCTAACATGTTTATATTTTGTATGGTCAAATATTTATCCTCCAAATGAATCTCATAGTTAGGATTAGTCATAATTTATCTTTACTTTATTTCTATCAAATATATATAATAAGATAATAAGAGAGGAGCGAAGTAGGGTAGTTAATGGTAGTCCCTGGGAAATACGACCTTGATGCAAACATCTCATATTCTTATATGATGCATGGCATATTAAGTGTATAAATTTAAAACTTGATTTATCTAAAAACTCATATATGATAATGATAGGTGTGCTTGCCTATAAGTATACAAATCCATCGATTGCATATGTGCGATCAGAGCGTATCATTTTATCTCTTAAGTTGAGTCCAGAAGTTTGAAGAACAAACAATGATCCATACCGAATTGATGTCATGCAAGAAGAACTTACTCAATTTGAAAGGAGTAAAGTATGGTCTCTAGTTGAAAGGCCAAGAAATTACCCAGTTATCGAAACCAAATGGGTAAATAAAAACAAACTAGATGCTGAAGGTACCACTGTCAGAAACAAGGCCAAACTAGTTGCTCAAGGCTATAGACAAGAAGAAAGAATTGATTATGATCAGACATTTTCTCATGCGGCTATACTTGAAGCCATACATATATTCTTAGCCTATGCAACACATAACAGAATAAAGGTATTTCAGATAGATGTGAAGAGTGCTTTTCTCAATGGTATTCTACAAGAAAAGATTTATGTAGAATAACCTCCATGTTTTGCCAATCAACTCATCCATATTTTGTTTAGAAATTAAATAAGGTCTTATATAGTCTCAAGAAGGCTCCAAGAGCCTGGTATAAGGTGTTGGGGTGCCAAAATTGCCCTCGACGCTGCGGTGCTATTCGAAGCGGAAGGGTGTGTCACCCGTGGGTCTAACTGACTACCCCGTGGATCCGACGGAGGATAGCCGACTCTATAAAGGAGCGGTAGGCGCCTTGACCAATATGCTGGTCTTTTGGTGCAGTTGGTTGCGCTGTATCCCTACAAGTGGTATCAAAGGGGGTCGCGGGTTCGAAACCCCGGGGTCGTTTCTGGGGGTGGATTATTGGGGTGCCAGAATTGCCCCCGGCACTGCGGTGCTATTCAAAGCGGAAGGGTGTGTCCCCCGTGGGTCTAACTGACTGCCCCATGGATCCGCCCGAGGATAGCCGACACTATAAATGAGCGGTAGGCACCTTGACCAACAAGCCGATCTTTTGGTGCAGTTGGTTGCGCTGTATCCCTACACTAGGTTTTTGAATCTGACTGAAAGGTTTTTAGAAATGGACATTAGCTGCTGGCTCCTCCAATTTAAGTTATTTGAAAGGTAGATTAGGATTCTAAGAATTACTCTAGAGTGGGGTGAATAGAGTATTTAAAATTTCTTTTCAGTTTTTAATCATTCATAGCACATCCACAGATTATATTATTTGCTAATTATAATGCAACAGAAATTAATCAAGAAAACAAAAAAAATAATTAAGAGTTATGCAATCCAGAATACACAAAGCTTTTATAGAGGTTTCATAAATTTGGGTACGTCCCCTTTTCTACCCCTTGGTAGGATATCCACTATAAACAATGCTGAGTCTTTTGATAAGGAGACTCTTAAAATTGATTACAACTGAATCTTTTGATAAGGAGATCTAAAGAACAACACAAGATTTTGATAAGGTCTCTTAAATCAATAGTATTTTGATAAGGTGGATAAACCAAACAATAATACTTTTGATAAGGTGGTCTAAAACAAACCAAAGAGCCTTTTGATAAGGTTGACTTGAAACCACCCTTAGATCCTTTTGATAAGGTGGATCAAAAACCACTGAAAGAACCTTTTGATAAGGTAAACTCAAAACCACAACCAGATCCTTTTGATAAGGCGGATCAAAACCAATAATGAATCTTTAGGAAGAGAGATTCTAAGAACTTTTTTAGAAGGTTTGAAAGTGCACAGTTAACCTCACTAGAATTCTCTAGAGGGGGGGGGGGGGGGGGGGGTGAATAGATTTAAAAGTACTTTGTGCAAAGTTAACAAATATATATATATATGTGTAATAATCTCAGAGTTAAGCTTCCCACACACGCCAACAAGAATTAAGTAAATAAAGAAAGAAATAGCAAAATGAAAATCACAGCACAACACAAAGAAATATAGTGGTTCCCCAAACTTTGGGTAGTCCACTCTTCTACCCCCTTGGTAGGAATTCACTATCTTGTACTGAGTCTTTTGATAAGGAGACTCTTAGAACCAGCCTGAGTCTTTTGATAAGGAGACTCTTAGAACCAGTACAACTGAATTTTTTGAAGAGAGATTCTAAAAACTCTTTTACACTGTTTGAAAATGTAGTGAAGATAAGAAGAAGAAGTAGAAGAAATAATTAAAACAAGAAAGAATCTTCTTCCTAGCAAGAAGATTAGAAGCACAAGAAATAGTGAATGAAATCTCTCTTCTATAGTGAGAAGAAGATTATAGGCCTTTTCTCTTTCAAAGAGAGCTATCAGAGATTGCAGCAGTATGGCTTCTGAAAGAGAGGATGAAGAAGGCTTGTTGTTTGCTTCAGCACACTATCACTTCTCTCTGCTTTTCTCACTTTTCTCTTGGGAGCTTTTCCTCTATTCCAAATGGATGGAGTGGATCACTTCTTGTTTTTCTCTGCCGACTTCCCTCTTATTTATAGCTCTGTTTATTCAAAGAATACTATAGGAGAATAATCAATTAACAGTCAGAGAAATGGTAAGAGAGAAAAGATTCCATAATCAATATTTTTGTAGAAGGAAAGAGATCATTCTGATTTCAAATAATATCCATAATAAACTTAATCAATTTAGCTAAGAATCATTTAGAAGGAAAGACTGATTCAAAACGGCTAGAAAAGAATAATATCATTCCATAAAATTTAGATCTACAGATAGAAGGAAAGAAATCTGGCGTGTTTTGAATTTGACATAGAAATTGACGTACGTCGATTACTATTCGACGGAAGCGTCGATTTCATACTGGCTGGACGTTGAGAGGAAAATAAGGAAGGTGCGTCGACTAAGGTACGTCGACTTCACTAGATGCGTCGACTAGAAATCAGAGTTACGTCGACATGGGTTACGTCGAATTCTATTTGGAGTTACTTTGACTCATTCTGAGAGAAACGTCGACTATACTTCGACGTTGCGTCGAATACTATTCGACGCATATTAACTTAGACTAGTTTTTCATTCTTAGAATTTATATTCTACTCATTAGGGGTTAAGATAAATCATTTCCCCAACAATCTCCCCCTATTTGTCTTAACCCTATTCAGGGAGAAATTGTACCATCTTTTAATCAACACAGCAAGGCATTTATATGGAAAAGAAATATGTTAAGTACTCAGAAGAAAGTAGAGTCATATACACAGACTATATAAATAGTATTTAAGCATGGAGGAAGAAAAATATAGAGTATATCAATATTTGTTCAACACATTGTTCAACACATCACTCAGGAGGGGTAGGAGGAGTTTTTCTTTTCCTAGTGAATACTAAGGTTTTTAAAGAAGAGAGGTTCTCTTTCTCAGTAACATGTGGTTCACTCAGCTCCCCCTGAGTCACAGCAGTTTGCTCCCCCTGAGATGGAACTTCCTTTAAGCCTTCAATTTCTGCCTCTTCAGTTTCTTTCTCAGCTCCAGCTTCAATTACTTCAGCATCAGTTTCCTTTTCAACTTATGCTCTGCTAGCTTCCCCTTGAAAGAGGATTTGTTGTGTAGCTTCTCTTGCTATAGAGAGTACATCTGTTATCTGGTCCTCAGCATGTAGCTCTGGGACTAATTCATTCCCATTTGTCTTATCAGCTTTTTGAAGTAGGAAGGGACTTGTGTGAAAGAGATTTGTGACTTGAGAGCTGCTCTTCATCTAATTTCTCCCCCTTTTTGACCTTCTTAGGCAAGGAGGTTAAGAAAGACTTGGTCACTTTGGAGGAAGAGATAGAGGACTTCAATCTTTGCACAGAAGCATTGACCCCATTTATTTGGGTTTGCATGTGTATGATGGAGGAGTGAAATTGAGAGCAGTGTGCATCCAACATTTCTTGAAATTTTTGGGCTGCTGATTGGATACACTGGGTGATGAGAGTGTTAGTGGATTGAGATGGCTCAAGGTGTGTTGGAGTAGGAGATAATGGTGGAGGAGGAGGTGATGAAGGTGGAGAGAGAATAGTATCATTGTGATGAGGTGAGTTTGATGGAGGAGGTGGAGGAATAGAGGAGGGTTGAGCAGGTGGATGTGAAGATGTAGGTAGGGAAGAGATGTCTGTATGCTGAGGAGGAGGTGAGGATGGATGGCTAGGAGAGTTAGGAGGAGAGGAGTCCTGTCAGGAATGGCACCAGGCTTGGGAATTTGCCTGGTCCATTTTGAGAAGAGGGCAATGGACATCCTTTTTCCAGGGGGAATGGGGATTCCTTTTGACCTACATAGGTCAGGGAAGGAGTGGAGGAGTACCTGACTCATGATCCTCATATAGGCATTCTCTTTGTGAGAATATTTGTAGCCTATCATTTTCAGTAAGCAGCTGGCCCAGTCAACCTTCTTTTTCAGCACAAGGACCCCCATGATGTTCAGTTGCTGCTTGGGCACTGCATCATGGGCAGAGATCTTGCATAATAGAACTTTTCCTACTATGTCTGCCAATAGCCTATATTCCTCAAAAAAATCTATTTTCTTTAGGTGGATTGGTTTATCTTTGGAGAACTTCATGATGAGTAATAGATTCTTGGTTTCCTCTGGGGTGAGGTCCACAGGTTCATCACCTGATAAGGGAATGATGATGAAGATTCATTTAGCTATTCTTAGAAAATATTTTTCTTTCCTTTTGATTTAAAATAGAATAGTGTTGTTGTGTACCTGATGGAAGATCAAAGGTAACCCTAAGGTGTTCTGCAGAGATTGAGACAGGAGTCTCATAGAGTGTTCCTGTAATCTCTCCTTGCTCAGATATCTGAACATGATCCATTAACTCAGTGAGTTCTGTCTCTAGGAGTCTGCATCTTGTGGAAATGAGTTTGTTTAAACCAGCTTCAGTGAAGAGAGCTATGATGCTCTTATAGTTTTCGGCGACGGCTTGGAAGGATTCAAGATCAATGTCGAAACCGGAGTTGATCTTGGGAGCCATTTAGGTCAGTGAGAGAGAAGAGATGGCTGGTCTGAGAAATGAGAAGGATGAGAGAAGCTCAGGAGTGTGCTGAATTTTAACTAAAGAGTCTATTTAAGTCAGGTGAAACGTCGATACGAGACACAACTCGAGGTTTAGTCGGTACAGCCGTAGATGTGACCGAAAATATTTTGGTATTGCCGCCTTTTTCATGAAGTCGACGTTGCGTCGAGTGAAAGTTGACGTATGCGTCGGATAGTCTGATACAGTTTCCTGTTGATGTATGCGTCGATATGAGTCGACACATACGTCGAGTTTACTAATCGACGATGCGTCGATTGAGGAATCGACTTGATTTTTGCTTTGTCTGAAAATTTCAGGTTTTCCTTGAGGGTTTATTTCTTCCTAATCCTAAGGTTTTCTAAGTCAGCCTTGGGTTAATTTTATAAACAGTTGAATTAATTGTGCCAACATTATTTAGCAGTGTGGCCAATTTTATTACAGATATAACACCTAATTGTCCTTTGATTAAGGAAATTTGAGTTTAGGAAGGGATAGGGATGGTGATTAGGGTAGAGTTGTTGATTGGGATAAAAGTTTTGATCAGGATAGTAATTTTGATTATGGAAAGAGTTTTGATTAGGATAGAAGTTTTGATCAGGGTAAAAGGGTCCTGAATGGGGGTTAAGATAGAGATTTTTTGAAGAATAGCTATGTCCTGTATTTAAGTTGCTCTGAGGTTTTATGCGTCTATATCTATTCGACGTATGTTGAGAGTTGCGTCGATATATATTCGGCGCTTTCTCTAGCTTGCGTTGATCTGGAATTGATGCATGGAAATAGTTGCGTCGATTGTAAGTCGACGTAATTTTATTCATGCGTCAATTTGAGGTTGAAGCATCTGAGAGATTGCGTCGATTAGAATTCGACGTATTATCATTCATACGTCGATATGAAGTCGACACAATTGTGTCTTCACAAATTTTATTTTTCCCTTTATCCATTTGAAGATTTATTTCTTTATGACTTGTTTCTTTTGGCCTAGTTGCCTTCTCAGAGGTAGTTTAAGAGTTTTCTTCTGATTGGTATGATGATAATTCTTCAAGGTGGTTTATCTCTTTGAAGGTGAGGTCTTCTTTATTTTGTGGGTCTTCTTCTAAGTTTGTTGATTTGATGGGTTTAGTAAATTGAACAGGGCTCATCCAAGCAGGTTTGGTAGATGGTATTGAACTGGTTGAAAGATCAGCTCCTAACCCCAGATTCTTATGTCTGATTATTTGTTTTTCAGTGATTTCTTTAAGTGTTTGGCTTCTGACTTTTATAGATTCTTCAAAAGCTTTTGCTTGGGATACCTTATTCTTAAGAAGTTGATTTTCTATTTTAGCACTATTTATTTCCTTTTCTGTTTTATAGATTTTACACCTAAGTTCATAATTTTTTGAACATGTATCTTCTATTTTTCTCATTTTAATTTGTTCTCTTAGATTCTTAATTTCTTGTTTAGCTTTTAGTTGATCTAAACAGAGTCTTTCAAAATCATTTTTAAAATCTTCACAGAGAAAATCTATTTCATCAAAGATGCTTACCTCATCCTTATCCTCAGATTCCTCTATTAGAATAAGGCTATTTGCTTTTGCTGTTGAAGAGATGCTTCCTTCTGATCCTGTTTCACTCCAAGATTCAGCAACATATTCTTCTTCTGTGCTTCCAAGAGCCATTAAGCATAGGTTTTCTTGCTTAGACTCTTCATTGTCACTGTTAGATGAAGTGTTGTCTTCAGAATCTGTCTCACTCCAAGCTTCTGCAATGAAGCCTCTTTCTTTCTTCTTCCCTTTCTTCTTGAGATCTTTCTTTTTCAGATCTTCCTTTTTCTCAACATTTTCTGGACATTCTGGAGCAATATGTCCAGTTTTCCTGCAGGAATAACAAATAATTTCTTTAGTAGGAGTCTTGTCATACCTTGGTTTTGACTCTCTCCTTCTAGATCCATCTTTCCTGAGCCATTTCTTGAATCTTTTGGCCAGGAGGCTAAATAATTCTTCTTCAGTAACAGAAGTTTCCTCTTCTGTTGCTTTTAATGCAATATTTCTATCTTTTGAGGAGGTTGGAGTGTTTTCCCTTCTTTCCTTCTCTTCTCTGGTTTTAAGTAGTTGCTCATAGGATTTGAGTTTTCCTAAGAAGGCATCTGTTGAGATTTCCTTTTGTCCTCTAGTATCCCTTATTGCCCATATTCTTGAGTCCCATGAACTTGGGAGACTTATTAACAATTTGTCATTTATCTCTGTGAGAGAGAGATCTCTGTCCAAGTTTCTTAATTGATTGATGATCAGACTGAATCTGTCATACATCTCAGATATACTTTCTTCATTCTTCTTTTGGAAATTCTCATATTGGGAGATCAATGGAGCCTTCCAATCTTTCCTTTTATCAGCACTTCCTTCTACCATCTTTGTAAGAGCCTCCCAGATTTCTTTGGCTGATTCACAGTCAACAACCCTTTCAAAGATTTCATCTGAGAGGGTTGAGACAAGAATGTTCACAGCTTTTGCATCACATGCTTTTGTCTTTTTCTCATCTTCTGTCCACTCAGCCCTTGGGACAAGTGTTTGTGTCACTTTACCACTTGAGTCCTTCCTGTAGGGCTTTGGAGGAATTGTCAAAATAACATTAAACAAATCTTCATCAATAGAATTCATATAGATTCTAATTCTTGTTTTCCAAAGTGCAAACTTTTTAAGATTGCACATTGGTGGTCTTGTGGAAGCATAATCTTTGATTTGTGCCATGTGAAAAATAGTTTTTAGAAATCTATATATATGTATGAGGTAGGATCTTTTTGATCAAGGAGTTACCCTTTTTAGATCAACCTCCCTCTGATACCAATTGAAAGTGCACAGTTAACCTCACTAGAATTCTCTAGAGGGGGGGGGGGGGGGTGAATAGAGATTTAAAAGTACTTTGTGCAATGTTAACAAATATATATATGTGTAATAATCTCAGAGTTAAGCTTCCCACACACACCAACAAGAATTAAGTAAATAAAGAAAGAAATAGCAAAATGAAAATCACAGCACAACACAAAGAAATATAGTGGTTCCCCAAACTTTGAGTAGTCCACTCTTCTACCCCCTTGGTAGGAATTCACTATCTAGTACTGAGTCTTTTGATAAGGAGACTCTTAGAACCAGCCTGAGTCTTTTGATAAGGAGACTCTTAGAACCAGTACAACTGAATTTTTTGAAGAGAGATTCTAAAAACTCTTTTACACTGTTTGCAAATGTAGTGAAGATAAGAAGTAGAAGAAATAATTAAAACAAGAAAGAATCTTCTTCCTAGCAAGAAGATTAGAAGCACAAGAAATAGTGAATGAAATCTCTCTTCTATAGTGAGAAGGAGATTATAGGCCTTTTCTCTTTCAAAGAGAGCTATAAGAGATTGCAGCAGTATGACTTCTGAAAGAGAGGATGAAGAAGGCTTGTTGTTTGCTTCAGCACACTATCACTTCTCTCTGCTTTTTCTCACTTTTCTCTTGGGAGTTTTTCCTCTATTTCAAATGGATGGAGTGGATAACTTCTTGTTTTTCTCTGCCGACTTCCCTCTTATTTATAGCTCTGTTTATTCAAAGAATACTATAGGAGAATAATCAATTAACAGTCAGAGAAATGGTAAGAGAGAAAAGATTCCATAATCAATATTTCTGTAAAAGGAAAGAGATCATTCTGATTTCAAATAATATCCATAATAAACTTAATCAATTTAGCCAAGAATCATTTAGAAGGAAAGACTGATTCAAAACGGCTAGAAAAGAATAATATCATTCCATAAAATTTAGATCTACAGATAGAAGGAAAGAAATCTGGCATTTTTGAATTTGACATAGAAATCAGCGTACGCCGATTACTATTCGACGGAAGCATCGATTTCAGACTGGCTGGACGTCGAGAGGAAAATAAGGAAGGTGCGTCGACTAAGGTACGTCGACTTCACTAGATGCGTCGACTAGAAATCAGAGTTACATCGACATGGGTTACGTCAAATTCTGTTTGGAGTTACTTCGACTCATTCTGAGAGGAACGTCGACTATACTTCGACGTTGCGTCGAATACTATTCGACGCATATTTACTTAGACTAGTTTTTCATTCTTAGAATTTATATTCTACTCATTAGGGGTTAAGATAAATCATTTCCCCAACAAGGTTGCAAACAAAGATATAATCGGTTGTGTTATTATTCTCCCAAGGTTTCTGAAGACTCAATTCTTTTATCAGCACTAAGTAAGACAAAGAAAGATAACTATCAAGTTTTCTTGATGAATCAGATTCAATAGGCAGATGGTTGAATCTGTTGTGAAATTGTATTTGATAACTCCTCTTGTGATTTCTTTTTGATGAACAGTCTTTTGGTCAAGAGAAGATGATCCGTGATAACTGCAACATTATCATACCCTGTGAAGAAGAGGAGTAGAGAGAAGAGGGAAGAAGGAAGAAGGAAAAAGACAAAAGAATAAAGAGAGAGAAAGAAATGTATTTCTACAAAAATGTTGCAACCAGCCTAGTATATCATAGAATATATATGCAACGAATGA
Organism: Dactylorhiza incarnata; assembly: GCA_033032865.1. Taxonomy (NCBI): domain Eukaryota; kingdom Viridiplantae; phylum Streptophyta; class Magnoliopsida; order Asparagales; family Orchidaceae; genus Dactylorhiza; species Dactylorhiza incarnata. The sequence goes on from JAWHQI010000028.1 coordinate 16,333,447, forward strand.
CTTCCCAAACAACATATACATATGAGTACTCAAAATAATCGCACAAAATTTTTAATTAATATTTATAATTGTTTTTTTTTCAAAAAACATTTATATTTTAACAAAGAATCATTTTAAAGTAAGTCTAGGAGGTCTAATGATTACCTAACATAGTAGGTGTATGAGGTTTACTAAAAAGCTTTTGGATTTTATGAATTTTCATCATTATTTTAATTATAGGGATATAGTGTAATTACACAAATAGCCATTATATTTTATTAATTTCCATTTTTCATAATATATATTAAGTCATTGGAGTAAAAGAATGAGGCTATATTTGGCAATTTTGAATGTTGTACCAAAGTCAACTTCTTGTATATAGTAGTTAAAGATATATATATAGCATAAAATATGACTACTCATATATAGCCTTGTTGCATAAAATATGACTACTCATAGTACATTGACATGCCCACTGCACAAACTCAATGTACGTTGACATATCTTCTTAACCATTTGAGTGGTTTATCAATACTTTGACAACTTCTTAATCATAGCAATCTGTCATGGCTACAAAATTAGTCTTTATGCAAACAATAACACATGACTTAATTCATCTAAAATAACTATATACCAAATCAAGATGTTTTTTCCAACAATCTCCACCTATTTGGTATAACAAGTTTAGAGCAAGAATAGTTTATCTAACCTTTATCAATCTTGAATAACAAATAATTAGTTTTAAACCATACAAGTTCTTTTGCTATATCATAGCTTTATTAATTAATATTTGACCAAACCCTGCTTGTTCCACTTAAGAAGTTCAGAATGCAGAATCTTAGAACTCTGAAATTTCATTTAGAGCAAGTAAGTAGAAATGGATTTGCATGACTAATTATGAAATATGTAGAGAAGAAAACCATCAACCAATCCAGACAACAACAAGTAAAAGAGTATTTAGAAAGTAATTAACTTACAGACCCATCAAATAGTTAGAGAATTATACAATAGTTAGAGAAAGTTATCAAATAGTTAGATAATTATCAAACAGTTAGAGAGAGTTATCAAATTGTTAGAGAATAATAGTTAGACTCTCGACTCCTCACTCCCCTGGATCCAACGAATGACTTCCCAAACAACACAACTCTCCCCCTCAATGCTTTATGAATGAAGGAAGCGTTAGTATCCTCTTGGAGGAATTATTGTATGGTGGGATGAGTCATCATTGGAATTCAAATCTTCTTTAGAAACTCTCATCATTTCTTCAAGATGGTAATTTATTGTTAATCTTTATTCTGGAGGAAGACCAACTTTATTGATGCAGAAACGAGGATACATTTGACTTAAGACTATACTTATAACCCGTCCATGATAAATAGTTGGTCGTAACAACCTAAACACAATCTTCTTGTATATCAATAGGCCCCAATTACATCCCTTTTGTAACATGACTCTCATCATGAGTGGGAGCAATTGTCCTGAAAACTAGTTGTATGTTACAAACTTTTCTAACACTGTTATACCCAAGATATCTCCTAGAAGTTGAAACTCTGTGACTTTCATTTTTTTCTTTTTCTGAGTTACCACCATAAAACCTCATAGCTAATAAGGCTCTTTCTTTCTCTTCAGCTATTAGATATTCTTCATTCTCAATACTCTCAAAGTTAAATGTACAGTTAATTATCCCAGGTTTGAGAATAACATTAACAAAATGAAGAATGGTTGTTATATGATATTCTGAAGAGATCTTAGCACTGGCATGAAACTCAATTAGTTCAGAGGGATAAATAGAAGTAGGAAGAGATAGGAAAGATTCTAACTTATTACTTTTCAGCAGACTTACTGCATTATTAAAGTCTTCACTATGATTTTCAAAGCTTTTGAGATCAAGTTCATATCATGTGCTGATTCAAACTTGCCCACAATCCATTAATCTTGAAAGAAACGGAAAGGTGAGTATAAATGTAGGTAAGAAGAGCGTTAACACAAAAGTTGAAAGAAATTAGAAGTATATTAAGTCAACTTTTTCCGGCACAACTAGAGTTGTTCATTTCTTTCTTTATTTAGCCTGATTTGACTTCATGAGATAAATGGATTTCAAACCTCTAGAACACTATTTTCAGTCATTAAAATATAATACCATACTATTTCTAATTCTTGTGAGTCCCAAGACCATCTGTGACTTTATTTGGTCAAAATATTATTCTACTCAAGAGTTGATAATCTCAGTTCTATTTTCCTAAGCAAGTTGTTAGCATAGAACAATGACTAATCATATTAAGATGTTCTTAATTGTAAGAAACAAAATATCAGACATTGTCTAAGTGCAAAAATTATTATTTATAAACCAAAATAGTATGTCCAAAATTTGTATCTATAAATTGTTCATTTTAAAATCCTAATAAAAGAAAACTTCTCCATTGCCTCCTTCAGTTCACCCCGGGTTGTTGCACCTTCCCCATGCTCCTCGGCCTTCTTCACAAGCCATCATCAACTTTCATGGTTTGCTCTTTCATAGTCTGTGCTGCAACAACTTCATCCTCTTATTTATTGTACTATACCACCTTCTACTTCTCTTTCTCAGTACTTTCATGTGAATGTATTGGCTTTGACAAGTCTTCAATTTGGCCTTGAAGACTCTAGAAGCCCATTTTCAGAAAATCAAATTACACTTTCATTTCAGACTGAATCTCATTCAGTGTAGATGCATTATGTTCAATAGGTAAAGGGTGGTGAAACTATTGGAGACACATGAGTTTTGGTTGGAGATATTTCTAGAGAGGGTTCAACTGCTTTCTGGTGTGATTGAGAAGAAATAACTATCGGAGAAGAAGGTGCTGATAGAAAGTATTTCCATTTTCGATGATGAGAAGACTAAGAGTATGTCAGACACTTTCTTGTAGGTAGTTCTTCCCCATGTGTATCGAGTAGGAATGAGAAAGAATGTGAAAGGATTATGCTCAATATTCTCCCAAACTATATCATAGATGGTCTTATCTTCTCAATCATGCAATCCAAAATGATCTTTCCCCAATAAATTTTCTTCTCCGGTATAATGGCAGCCATTAATTTCATTTGTTCCTCTGTGATGACGATATGAGTTGCCATTTTACACATGATCACCTTTCTAACCACATCTGCCAAGAATTCAAATTCTTCAAGGAGTTCAGACTTCATTGCGTCTTGAGGTTTCTTCCCTTTATACCCCCATCAGGATTAGTGCTATCTCTACTTCATCATCTATTATCTTGGTATTATAGCTACATGTCAGTAGCTCAAATACTTGAGAGGTAATAGTAACATTTATAACAATTTCTTTATTTCCAACTCTATCCTTGATTGAAGAGTCTTCTTAATTGGCACTTCTGAAGAATTGAATCACATCATTTCGAGCGCAAAGGCTAATTCTTCTAAATGACTCTTCTTTACAAGAATAAGTATCTTCATATACCTGTCTGAACAATGCGAGAATTATTCATAATCGAGCTAGAACCCTATATTAATCTTTAATATCTAAATATTTAAGAGCAACATGGTTGAAGCGAAAAAGTATTAGTATATAGGAAGGGAAGATGAAGAGTCTTAAGAAGTAGAGGATGTTTTACTTACCCTAAATCCTTACGTATTGTAGTCGAAATATCGTCATATAAGTGGGACCAGTTGTCGACATACATTGAGACCCACTAGAATACAAAATTACTCAAATGTTTTATGAAGAAAAATATTTAACATATTATTATTTTCATTTTGCATGCTTTATCTATTGCTAAAGATTATCATATAGTAATTTGTGATAGTTTTTTATCAAATCTAAGGAGAGATGACTTAAGCAGATAAAAGTGATAAGGGTAGTATACATGTAATTTGAAAAATTAAAGTAGACAGAGAAATAATGAAATGTTATAACTAATATTTAGGACAATGCCTACTCTCCATTTACATGCTTCATTTTATGATAAATCTTATTATTAGTTGTTGTGAATGAAACTTTTAATCAGAACTTAGTTAGCTATGTTAACTTCCTTAGCCCAAAATGGTATAGATAAGTTAACCTCAGCTAAGATTGCTCTTCATGATTCAATCAAAGTTATAATCATTCTCTTAGTAACTCCATTTTGTGGTGAAGTTCTAGGAGTTGAGAAGCTATGTTTGATCCCATCATTCTCACATAATTGAAACAACCTATGAGACTAAAACTCAATGATATGATCACTAATGATAACTTACGTATTCAGTTCATTTTGGACTTGTTTGATGAAGCATGAGAGAATCTTGAAGATGTCTGATAAGTAGTTTTTATATAATCTTTTTTGTATAAATTTTAGTAATTATTTAATATGATCTTTTCTTTTTCATGTCAATTTTAGCTTATAACTAGTTCTTTTATGAAAATTATTTCTAATTTAGCTTATTTGTACTTTTGCATAATTTTGGTACAAATTTGGAAAAATTTGCATTACACGCCCTAGATCACGCCCGTGACCAAGGGCGTGTAATCATAAGATCATCCAGAATTGATGCTGCGCAATTTGAGCTCGTCCACATCAAGTCACGCCTAATGTCACGCTCGTGACCAAATGGTCACGCCCGTGACCAAAGGCGTGTAAACTTAAAGAGATGCTCCCAGCGATACCGTCAAGGCGTGGAGATGTCGTCGAGAAGTCAACTCAAGTCATGCACGTGAACAAAATGTCACGCCCGTGACTTTCCAGCATGATCTCTGCTCGTCTCCGCACCGCAGTCAAGCCCACATTGCATTAAATGAATTTGTCATAGGTCACACCCTTGACCCAAATGTCACGGTCGTGACTTGTCCCTTTTCACCGCGCCATCACGCAAGACCCACGCTGCTGTCGAAGTTGAGGTGAACAGTGGTTACACGCCCTTGGTCATGCCCGTGACCGAGGGAGTGTAACTTGAAATTTTTTTCTATAAATTTAGAGGGTCTCCTTGAGTCCATGGTTCAGAATTTTGGAGAGGGGGAGGTGCTGCTAGAGCTCTTAGTTGTTGTTTTCATGTTTCTTTCATGTCTTTCCATTTCATGTTTTCTCTCTTTTTCTTTGGAAGTGTAGTTCTAATTTAGCTTTCATGCAATAGTTTTATGAACTTGTAATCTTTTCTTGCTAGTGTTGCAACCTTTCTTTAAGGCTTGTAATAGTTTTAATTTCAATAAAATTTAGTTTTGCTCTTTTTCTTTCTCTTTGTACTTTAGTTAATTTCTCCTTAATGCACTTTTATTTTTCTCTCTTTTTCCCCTCCACTATGATTAACTAATTCTCATTAGTGCTCGATCGAAATGATCCGAGGATGAGATAATCAAGTTATGATTTTCTAAAGCTCTCTTTCTCTGTTTTTTGTAAACACTTGATTTACTCTTGATTTTTAATTAGAAAGACCATATTTTCGATATATGGTTCTTGTTTAAGTTTTCATACTTAGTTAGCCGAGAGGCTCAAAGTATGAATCGATCATTCAAGAGTAAAGAGAGTTGCACACACCCCTCGAGAGAGGATTACGAAAATCTCCCGGATTAGAGTCAAATCCAATAGAGGGGTTCACAACGTAAAGCAAGTTTTAGGTAATCGATAATAGAACGAGAGTTCGGTTGATTTTTCCTAAACTTAGTTGGGCATTTCCCTCGAAAGAGGCATGTTCGAGCTTCGGGAACCTCCACGGACAAGTAGTTTACTTAAATGGAATTAGAATTATTTTTGTCTTCTCTTGATTATTCTCACTCCAAGGTGACTTTAGATTGAGCACTAATCCTTTTTACCATCGTTTAAAACCTTCTTTAGTTTGCAAATTGTCTCTTTCAATTGAGTAAAACAACCCCTAAAAAATCATTAGATAAGATAATAGTGATCTCCTCGAAGTAGAAGTAATCAACGCGCCCCGAGGAATACGACCTTGGTATTTTCAAAATATCCTATATTATAGACGATAAGGTACACTTGCCTTCATCGGATATAGTTTTGGAAAACATCATCAATCTCTTCGCTTTTTCTTAAATCCAAATCTCTAAGTAAGAAGTAGATTTCTTCGTATCAATGTCAGACTTTGTTCTCAGAATGAACACCCAAGTGAGTCTATGAGAGCCATTCATAATAACTAATGAACATGATTTATCTTCTATGTTATGGTGCCCAAATTGATCCATGATAGGGGTAGTAAAGGAGTATGAGGGTTTGCCTTTGTACCCACTAGGATGGAAGGTTGTTGGAATATTATAACAACAATCTTTCATCTCATGACCTAACTTGTAATAATAAAAACATTTATAATTCGTACACATATTTTACTTATACGCTTGATTAGAGTTGAGGGAGGTCTTGAAAGAGATCATTGCATTCTATAATTCTGCACAGTATCAGTCATACGTCGACTACTAGTTGACGCAACGGATGGATATCTCAACATATGTCGAGATAAATAACTTTTGAACCATCTTCTACTAAGGAATATTTATGGTGATAATTTCCGCGCTGCGTAAAATTAGAATATTATCCACGTATAATTCGATAAGGCAAGTGTACCTATCGCTTTATAGTATAGGATTTAGAAAATCAAGTGTCGTATTTTTCCTGGCTTGTTGAGTACTTCTACTCACAAAGAAGAGCTATTATTTTATCGATCGGAAGTTGGGTTTGTTTTGGAAAAACGGTTTGGAGAAAATTAACTAAAAAAGAAAAATTATGATTTAAAGGATTAGCACTTGGTCTTGAATCCCTTTGGAATAAAATATAATTTTATAAAAGATGGAACCGCAAACTCTTATTGAAATATCTTCGACCGTGGAGGTTCCCAAAATATGGTAGAGCCTCTCTCGAGAGAACTACCACCTAACCTTAGGTTGATCGATTAAGACCCCTCGGCCAGTCGAAACCCCCTAAGCTTGCTTTAAGCGGTGAACCCCACTATTGGATTTGACTCCAATCCGAAAGATTTGTGTCACCCTCTCTCGAGGAATGCATACAACTCTTTTTATCTTTGAGTGATCTCCTCGTTTGCATGGATCTCTCGATCACTAGCAAACGAATCTTAGATCGAAAGTCATATTCCGGACATATGAAATCAAAACAAAGTAATTCAAAGATAAATCGAAAATAAACAATACGAGAGTTTGCTAATTAGAAAGATTCAAAACATATTTTATTTTATTCCAAAGTTCATCATTACCAAGTGCTAAAGGAAATTTAGCTACTCATCATAGTGATGAGAATACAAGTAGAAGAGGAAAAAGACATGATTAAGAAAACAACAATACTTGAATTAAAATTGCAATAATTTAAAAACTTACAACTTTAGGAAAAACTAGCTAGAACATCAAAAACAGTAAACTAAAGCTGAAATTAAACTCCAAAAATCGAACTCCTTGACTTCTGGAGATTGCTGCCTTTTATAGTTGAAAAATGGGGAATCACGCCCTTGGTCACGCCCGTGGCCAAGGGCGTGTAAACTGCGTAATTGCTGTCTTGAAAGCCCGGGAACGTTGAGGAAGAAAAACCGCCAGGAATCAATTGCATGGCGGGTCACGGCCTTGGTCACGCCCGTGACCTAGGGCGTGTCTTGACCGGGTCTGGAAACGGCGGGAAACGCCGCGATCTGGAGTTAATCTGGCGGTTGCAGAAGAGCCACGGCCTCGGTCACGCCCGTGACCGAGGGCGTGTAGGCTAGAAACGGCGGGAATTGATTGCTGGCTGCATTGAACGTATTCCGGGCGAGTCACGCCTGTAACCTTGAGGTCACGCCCTCTGTCACGCCCGTGACGGAGGGCGTGTAATTTTAATCTGACGTGGCGGCTGACTTCTTCAACTGGAATACGGCGGGTCTGGTTCACGGCCGTGACATGGTGTCACGCCCTTGGTCACGCCCGTGACCTAGGGCGTGTACTTTGCGATTTCGGCAGAAGTACTCCAAATATTCTCCTGATTATTCTTATGAGCTTGAAATTGTTATTGGCAGCCCAAATTACCTAAAAATACAAAAAGAACGTAAATTAGTGATAAATTAACTAGAACTAAATTAAATTAAATTAATTTTTAATAAAATATTATATAAAAATAACTATAAATAATGCATTATCAAATACCCTCATACTTACCCGTTTGCTAGTCCCGAGCAAACAACTTTTCATAGGAGTAGAAGAATTTAAATACTAGAAAAAAAATTTGAACCTAAGGAGTAAAAATGCGAAGTCTTGCGCCGAAGCATGTAGAAATCCTAGTAGAAAAACCTATTCAGCATAAAGATTAGCTTATGATTTTCAAAAATGCGTTATAACATATTGTTTTTGCTTTTAAATTGAAAATCCGGTAAATCCTAAAATGATATTTAGGGAGCGGGTAGCGTGTTCACTAAGATCAATATTACACCAAATCAAAGTTCGGGATAGCCTCCGAACAAATCCATCAATGACGATGGCCATAGGCTTGCCCTTTCACACTCTCGCCACGACACTAGTTTAACTCATAAGTATGAATCAATAGGACTTAATTAGGTTGAAACGTGGGCTTAGGTTATTTTTGGTGTGGAAAAACAAAGATAAACATGACGGCTATTCACACCCAAACCAAAAGTGAGCTCGCACAAAATAATCTAAGCAGTCATGGCATTGTAAGAGCATAGCCAATTTCTAATCTTTTTTTTTGTTCCTTTTCTCTTTCTTTCTTTTTGTTTTGTTTTTTTTCTTTTTTTTTTCATTTGATTTTTTTCATAAAAGACAAGAGATAGTCCCCCAAAATAATAAAAGACAACAAACTCCCACAAATTTTTTTCAAATTATTACTTTCGAGCACAAACTTGGGTGTGTGATAGGTTGCTTTTTGGGCCTTGGTGAAGTGCTTGGTGGAGCTGAACAAAAAAGTAATGTAAAAGGCTCAAAGTGGCTTAACAAAGATAGAATGTTAGGTGCGGGTGCAAAAGCTCAAACGGGCCAATGAAATGCCTATATCATATTCATACGAATGAATTTAACTTATGCAAATGTTTTGAGAATCGCTAGAGGGCAAGTTCTAGACATCGAGAAAGAATACCCTTCCGTTCAATTGTGTAATATTTCTCTAGTAAACTTCTACATACTCACTAAAAGTATTTTTAGATTCTACCAGATTCAAGGGAAAAGTAAAACAAAAATATTTTTACGCAGTTAGAAAAACATAAATCTAATTTTATGCTGAATAGTTAATTCTACAAGAGATCCTACTAACGCGTGCGCGTAACTAGAACACTGCACGAGTCAACAATTTTACTCCAAAATTCAAAATCTAATGAAGTATATAAAATTTCCTACCACACTATGTAAAAGTAAATCTACTAAGAATTTTGCAAACAAGTAAAAATAGAAATATTGATTCCAAAATAAAATAAGATAAAAACATTTTTTTATTTTTTATTTTTTTATTTTTTTATTTTTGTTCTTCTTTTTTCTTTTTTTTAATATATATATATATATTTTTTTTGTGGTGCTCAGCAGTAAACTTGGTGTGAAATACCCTCCCCCCATACTTAAAAGAAAACAGTGTCCCCAATGTTTTAGAAATAAGTACGAGTAAAGGAGAGAAAACTTCCCTGATCAATACCCGAGCCATCCTGGAAAAAAAAAACATTGAGTAAAAGCAAAACATTTTTTTGCATTAATAAAAGAGAAATAAAAACAAATACAGAAGTGCGGTTCATAAAATAAAAGATACAGACGACCAAAAATAAAAATAAAATCTCTAAGCGTCATCGTCGTCATCCTCCTGCTGATAATAAGCACGCAGATCAGCAAATTCCCGCTGCAGATGCTCCATAGAGGAAGCATAGCGCTGCTCGAGAGTATCAAAACGTATGTCAAAATGAGCGCGCATGGAAAGCTGCTCTGTCTGAATCTGATCCAAACGAGTGTGGATCCGCCCAAACTGCTGATCGAAATAAGTGGATGAGTCGGGCTCAGGGGGAAAATGTTGCTATGGCGGGTGTGGAAACTGCGGAGCTGGAGCAACGCCACCGGAATCAGCTTCGAAATCAAGATCGATCGGGTCGCCAGCCACTTCGCCAGGAACGACCTCGTACTCGCGGCCACACCGACGCATCAAACCAAGGGCTCGGAGGTTTTGGAATGTGATAGGCGCAGGCGTTTGGAGTGGAGCAATGAGAGGAAGTGCATCCCAGAGGCTCAAACGCTTGGCCAAAAATGTAACAAACGAGCCTCCATGTAGCGCACTAAGCCTCCGATTTTCGGCCTGATGCCGAAAAAACATTGCTAGCGCCGAACCAAGATTGAGGGGGACTCGTTCGTGCAGGCTATAAAAATATAACAGGTCCGCACTGGTCACCACTCCATGGCTATCGCCGCGAGCGGAAAGTGTGAAAGTGAGGAGGTAGTGGAGATAGCGTAAGGCGGGGGAGAGGAGATGACTACCCTTGGATTTTTTAGGCGAATATGGATTGGGGTCGTTAATGATTTCTGCCCAAAATCCGTGGAGGTTATAATCGCGAGGGAAATCGAGGGGGAGAGCGGTGTAGGCCTCCGTAAGGGTGAAAGCCTCATCGCAAAAGCCCATGAGAACATTGAACTGGCGCAAAGGAAGGGTTCGCAAAAGTCCGCCCATTCGGAATTCAAGCACGTTGTCGGCCCCGGCCCAGTGGAAATCAAACGAATAGAAAAACTCCACCGTCAGCTCGTAGTACGCCGGCTCCGAAATGGAGAAGAAAGGAGCCCACACCAGAGTAGTGAGTAAATCTCGCACCGCGTTGGCCTGCCCTAGGGTGGTGAGAACGTTCTAATCGATGACGCGGAAAACTCCAAATTCTTTCCCACGGAGGCGGTTACTTCGTTCTTGATGAGTAGGATGGGGAAAATTGAGCATAGCCTCCGCATCAAAAGAGTCATCGGGGAGTGAAGAGGAGGACTCGCCAACGGCGTGGTTGCGGCGGCGGGTGGCCATTTGGAAAGAAGAGATGAAAAATTTGGCCTAAGAAGAGAGAAAAGATGGGAGAGATGTGGGACAAGGTGTGGAGAAAAGAGAGGGGGAAGTGGCACTTAAATAGGTGAAAATTCATGTGTCACGCCCTCGGTCACGCCCGTGACCGAGGGCGTGTAAGGGGCGACAGGCAAAAGCTGGCGTGAGGGAGGAATCCGAGGCTTGACCGATCAAAAAGCGGAATTTTGTCAGGTCACGCCCTCGGTCACGCCCGTGACCAAGGGCGTGTAACTGACGAAATCAAAGAGGGCAGGGAATCCAATGTGCGCTGGTAAAAAAATGGTTCCCGAGATGTCACCGCCTAGGGTCACGCCCGTGACCATGGGCGTGACTTGACTGTCACGGGCGTGACAGTCAAATGGCATCTTTGACCGGGCGCGGTGGAGGTGTTATGCCAGCTGGATGAGTCACGGCCGTGACCTTCAAATGTCACGGGCGTGACTCGAGTTGTCACGGGTGTGACATGTCAAGTTGAGCCCGTGAGTGTCGGGTTGGGAGAAAATGGTCTTCCGTTAATGTCACGCCCGTGATCAAGGTTGGTCACGCCCGTGACTATTACGGAAGACGGAATGGAGTGCAACTCGTCGAGAGATTCGCCAGAAAAACGAATCGTAACGCGCCACGCCCTGATCACGGTCGTGACTGAGGCCGTGACTAAGACTTTTTTCAGAAACATTTTTTTTGTTTTTTGGTTTGGTTTTGTAATTTTTTTTTATCTTTTTGAAAAGAAAACAAAATAAAAACAAAATCAAGGTAATAAAATAAAAAGAAAAATACTAAAAATAAAGTACCGACTTGGAGAGCGGGGTTTCATGCGTAAGTGCGAGTGACCGTTATCTCGCAAATCTCCTCCAAACCTGCAAAATTGTTAGTAACAAAAAAAAAATAACATGATTTTTTTTTTGGTTTTTTTTTTCTTTTAATAAGAAAAACAAAACAAAAACTCTTTTTTTTTATATATATTTTGAAAACAACTAAAATTTTTTGTTGATAAAAAAAATACGAAAAACAATAACACTTTTTTGGGGTTTTTTTTCATATAAATATATATATTTTTTTATGAGTAGTTTTTATATTTTTATATGTTTTTGTGAATTTAAATTTTTTTTTAAAAAAAAGAACATCAACAAAAATATTAAAATAAAATCCTTTCTCTTTTTTAGGCACATTTTTTAAGAGAGCGAAAAAATAAAAACATGGGTTGCCTCCCAAGAGCGCTTTGGTTACGGTCGTTGAGCTCGACCATAGTGGCGTGCCGGTCTTTACCTCATTCTAAATTTATCATCAAATGGTGATAACGGCTTTGAGCGATGCAAGGTGGGTGAATTTGTTGCATGAATTAAAATATTCTCATACCCCATTCGGAGGAGAAGAGTGCCCTCACAAACATCAAATATTGCTCGTGTAGTGGCCAAGAATGGACGACCAAGGATTAGAGGTATCCCGGCATCTTCTTCCATATCAAGGATAACAAAGTCTACCGGTAAAGTAGACTCGCCAACCTCAACTGGCACATCATGAATCACCCCTATGGGTGTCTTCACGGAGCGATCAGCCAATTGTAATTTGATGTCGGTGGGGGTAGGTTCTCCTAACTGTAATTTTTTGGATAAATTATAGGGAATAATATTAACACTAGCGCCCAGATCGGCGAAAGCATTTAAAAAATGAGTAGATCCTATAATGCATGGAATATTAAAATTAGAATTAATATTATTAGCCCGCTCGATCAAACGAGCGGGGTAAGGAAGACGGGGTTGAAATTCTGGAAGAGGAAGAGATGATGGGGTAGGTGAAATTTCCTCTTCAAGATCGGTGTCCGAATCATCCGCAAAGGTCACCGCCAAGACATTTGAAGTTGTCGGCGGTGTTCTTTTCGGCTGATCGGTGACCATTTTTAAAAGTTGCCCCACTTGATTCTCCAAATTCCGCAACGACCCTTGTAAATTGCGGACATCCACATCATTTTTAGAAATATATTTATTAACCACCTCCTCGAGAGAAGGCGGTTTAGGGGCTTGCGGTGGAAGAGATGAATTTGGAGAAGCAAGGGGAGCATTACCCGTGTTACCTTGATTACCCCATGATAAATTGGGGTGGTTCCTCCAACCTGGGTGGTATGTGTTGCCGTATTTATTGTTCCCCGGATTGAAGGGCGGCCGGTTTGGATTACCCATGTAATCCACATGCTCCGCCGCATTTTGATTAGGCTCCCAGGTAGGTGTAGAAGAGGGAGCAGTCATCCCTTCTAGTTTCTTGCTAAGTAGCTCAACCTGTAGAGATAAATTAGTAAATGAATCAATTTCATACAACCCAGCCGGTTTATTTGAGCGCGACCGAGGCGTACTCCATTGATACGTATTCATGGTCATGCTCTCTAAAAGCTCTTGCGCGCCTGCCGGTGTTTTGTTATTCAAGGTACTACCGGCGGCGGCGTCAATCATTTGACACGTTTGGGAATTTAGGCCGTTATAGAATGTCTGAATTTGCAACCAATCGGGGATTGCATGATGGGGGCATCGGCGCAAATATTCCTTAAACCGCTCCCAAGTATCATAAAGCGTTCCCGATTCAACTTGGGAGAAAGAAATGATATCCTTACGAAATTGAGCTGATTTAGCGGGCGGAAAATATTTCGTGAGAAATTGTTCCGTCATTTGGGCCCATGTGGTGATAGATCCTCTTGGAAGAGAACTGAGCCACTGCTTAGCTTTATTGCGCAAGGAGAAAGGAAAAAGTCGAAGCCTTATTGCGTCATCAGATACCCCATTAATTTTGAAAGTATCGCACATTTCTAGAAAACTAAAAATATGCGCGTTGGGATCCTCATCTTGAAGCCCATCAAATTGTACATATTGTTGTACCATTTGAATGATGCTCGGCTTTAATTCAAAATTATTGTTCGCTATAGCAGGTCGAACAATACTAGAAGTGGTATCCTCCAGATTAGGCCGGGCATAATAGGACATAGTCCGTCGCGCGACCTCATCCGGATTTGGATCACCCATATTAGAAGAAGTAGAAGAAGAAGAAGAAGAAGAAGGAGAAGTGTCACCTACGGACTCCTCAATCAGATCTTGAGAATTTGGTCCTTGAAATCTTAAGCGTCGTCGATTGGTTTGCTCGATTTCCGGATCCAATTCAAGAAGATCGGATGGATTCCTACGGGTCATACACCAAAAAAAAACGTAAAAAAGAGAGAAGAAAAAAAATGATAAAATTAATAGAACTATGCTTTCAAAATATCAACAATAGGTTTCCCCGGCAACGGCGCCAAAAACTTGATGGTGCTAATTTCTGCGCTGCGTAAAATTAGAATATTATCCACGTATAATTCGATAAGGCAAGTGTACCTATCGCTTTATAGTATAGGATTTATAAAATCAAGTGTCGTATTTTTCCGGGCTTGTTGAGTACTTCTACTCACAAAGAAGAGTTATTATTTTATCGATCGGAAGTTGGGTTTGTTTTGGAAAAACGATTTGGAGAAAATTAACTACGAAGAAAAATTATGATTTAAAGGATTAGCACTTGGTCTTGAATCCCTTTGGAATAAAATATAATTTTATAAAAGATGGAACCGCAAACTCTTATTGAAATATCTTCGACTGTGGAGGTTCCCAAAATATGGTAGAGCCTCTCTCGAGAGAACTACCACCTAACCTTAGGTTGATCGATTAAGACCCCTCGGCCAGTCGAAACCCCCTAAGCTTGCTTTAAGCGGTGAACCCCACTATTAGATTTGACTCCAATCCGAAAGATTTGTGTCACTCTCTCTCGAGGAATGCATACAACTCTTTTTATCTTTGAGTGATCTCCTCGTTCGCATGGATCTCTCGATCACTAGCAAATGAATCTTAGATTGAAAGTCATATTCCGGACATATGAAATCAAAACAAAGTAATTCAAAGATAAATCGAAAATAAACAATACGAGAGTTTGCTAATTAGAAAGATTCAAAACATATTTTATTTTATTCCAAAGTTCATCATTACCAAGTGCTAAAGGAAATTTAGCTACTCATCATAGTGATGGGAATACAAGTAGAAGAGGAAAAAGACATGATTAAGAAAACAACAATACTTGAATTAAAATTGCAATAATTTAAAAACTTACAACTTTAGGAAAAACTAGCTAGAACATCAAAAACAGTAAACTAAAGCTGAAATTAAACTCCAAATATCGAACTCCTTGACTTCTGGAGATTGCTGCCTTTTATAGTTGAAAAATGGGGAATCACGCCCTTGGTCACGCCCGTGGCCAAGGGCGTGTAAACTGCGTAATTGCTGTCTTGAAAGCCCAGGAACGTTGAGGAAGAAAAACCGCCAGGAATCAATTGCATGGCGGGTCACGGCCTTGGTCACGCCCGTGACCTAGGGCGTGTCTTGACCGGGTCTGGAAACGGCGGGAAACGCCGCGATCTGGAGTTAATCTGGCGGTTGCAGAAGAGTCACGGCCTCAGTCACGCCCGTGACCGAGGGCGTGTAGGCTAGAAACGGCGGGAATTGATTGATGGCTGCATTGAACGTATTCTGGGTGAGTCACGCCCGTAACCTTGAGGTCACGCCCTCTGTCACGCCCGTGACGGAGGGCGTGTAATTTTAATCTGACGTGGCGGCTGACTTCTTCAACTGGAATACGGCGGGCCTGGTTCACGGCCGTGACATGGTGTCACGCCCGTGACCTAGGGCGTGTACTTTGCGATTTCGGCAGAAGTACTCCAAATATTCTCCTGATTATTCTTATGAGCTTGAAATTGTTATTGGCAGCCCAAATTACCTAAAAAATCAAAAAGAACGTAAATTAATGATAAATTAACTAAAACTAAATTAAATTAAATTAATTTTTAATAAAATATTATATAAAAATAACTATAAATAATGCATTATCAAATATTCAGTTAATAGGCTTCTTGTTCCAGTCATGTGCCTGGAACATCTACTGTCCAAATACCAGATAGGGGTGTGGTTGGTCTTTGGACAAACCTGTAAGAGAGAATCGTTTCTTCTTAGGCACCCAAATCTTGTTGGGTCCTAGATTCTTGTTAGCATTAAAGATTTTCTTCAGCTTATGACCATTCTAAAGTGCATTATGGACTACTCCTGGTTTGGATGCTGGCTTGCCATTAATTGCCCTTAGAACTATTGGATTGTACCAATAGTCAATGGCAAAGTGGCCAACTTTTCCACAACACCAGCATTCAAACTGGTTGTACCTTCTTTTGGGGATCACAACATGAATTGGATAACTTTTCATGTGGTTAGAAGGATATCTGAATGGGCATATGAATCTTTGCATTGCAAGTGGTGATGTGCTGGTTGTGTCTTAGGTTACACTGCCACTGCCTTGCCTTTCCATGTAGTTCTCCTTTCAGATGTTTTTTCTTTGCCCTTGGTTCTGGTGTTGGCACCAAACACAAAAAGACCATGATCTTTCATTTTAATTTCTTATTGAGCTCCTTTGAAAGCACTTTTTCCATTGTGCACATTTTTGTTCCACATGTGAAGCACTCATTTTTCCAGTGTCCATATACACTATCTTGGTCATAGTTTTTTTAGGCTAGTAGAACCTTTTGAAAGATGGTTGGTTGAATTTGTGTCTTTCCTTTGGCATCTGCCTTCTCTCCTCCATTTCTCTCATATCCTACACCACTTCTATATGGTGCTGAGAAGATATCAATTATAGGAAGAATAGTTTGTGGCTTAGAAAACTTAGCCACTAGCTTCCTCTCATTAAGAAGCTCTCCTTCCAACTTCTTGATGGTCCTTTATTTTTGAACCAATAGATCAGCTTGCAAATCAGTTATTTTCTTGAACTCAATTATCTTAGAGTTCATCTGATAGATCATATCTAGCTTCTCATCAAGTTGAGATTTCAGGGGTTTGAGATGCTCAATTTTCTTAGACTGCTTCTTAGCAAACTTTTTGCTTTTCTTCAATGCCTCAAGGAGAGCACTATACTTCTCAACCATCTCATCATACTTGTTCTCTGATTCAGAGTCATTCTCATCATTGGATGATGAGCCATCCTCTGACTCAGCATCAGTCTCATAATCAGATATTGAAAAAAAAAGTTTTAACTTTTACCTCATCAGGATGGGAGTCATCCTGATCTTCCCCTTCAGTCATAGCCATGAGCCCACAACTTTCATTATTTTCTTTATTATCACTATCAGATAGTGACAGTGAAGCTCTGATGCCTATCCTGGTAGTTGTTTGCTCCACTTCTTCTGTTAGTGCAGTCGACCCAACATATGCTTCTTCTTCATCAGACTCAGAAGATCTTGAGTCACTGTCACTCAAGGTCTTTTCCTTCTTTGCTAAGAGGATCTTCTCAGACTTCTTGATTGAGTGATACATCTTCTCCTTAAACTTATAGTTGCTCTATCATATGTCCTAATTTTCTGCACCCAAAGCAAATTGTGTCATCAGAAATGAATTTATTCTGTTTAGATTCATACTTGCCCCACTTGGGGTCTCTTCTTGATCTGTCTGAATTTTTGTGATGCTTTCTGGATCTAGAGAACGTAGAAGAAGGTTTTCTCTTCCATTGCTTCCTCCTTCTCAACATCTTCTTCAGTCGCCTTGTGAACTAAACCATGTCCCCATCTGACAATTCTTCTTCAGAAGTGCTAGGTTCAGACTCCTTTGACTCAGCTGGTCTTCTTGGAGGGGATGATGCCTTCTCTTTGCCTCTTATAGTGCTCTCAACATTCAGGGACATTAATTTTTCTATTGTACCCTTCTTCACTTTTCCTGCTATTCAAGTGTAGTTCATGGGACGGCAATTTCCCTAACAGATTATGGGGCTGAATATTGCCCAGATTTCCCATTTCTCTTATTGCACATATCTTAATATCTTATTCCTTGTTGAGGGATCTTAAGAACTTGTCATTCAGTTCATAATCTGTGAAGGTTCTTCCATAGTTCTTCAGTCCATTAACTATCCTGAAGAATTTTTCATACCAGTCTACTATATTGTCCTTCTTCTCTTGCCTGAAAGTTTCATATCCTTGATTTAGCAGGGACTTCATGTCATCCCTTACTTCCGCTGTGCCTTCCATACAAACTATCAAGGCGTTCCATATCTCTTTGGTTGTTTGATAGTGAATGAGGTTCGGAAATGTGGAGTCATCAATGACACTAAGTAAAATATTTTTAGCTCTTTTATCCATAGTGGCCAAGATGATTTCATCTTTTGTCATCTCTGATAATTTCTTTGGAACTCTCAGATTTTCATCAATAGATGAGGCCTTCATGGGGATGAAAGGTCCCACTTCAATGGTGGTGAATATCCTAGGGTCAGAGGCCTCAATGAAGAGCTTAACTCTTTGCTTCCATATTCCAAAGTTTTCCTTCCTGCAGATAGGAAGCTTTATGGAGCTTAATTCCTTATAGATTTCTCCAAAAGTCATGATTTTCTTAGACTTTTAACCCTTAAAGGATCTTATTCAGCTGTGAAACCTTTTTGAACAACAATCTCTAATACCACTTGAAAGATAAGGGTTGTCTAATCACCTAGAGGGGGGGGGGGTTGAATATGTGTTGTATAGTTTTATGTTTTCTTTTGATTTTCTTCTTTTAAGCACAACAAAGCAATAAACAATCACATTCTACAGCACAGTACACCAAGATGTATATTGGTTCCCCAATTATGGGTACATCCACTTTTCCCCTTCACCTATCTAGCAGAGTTGATAGTATATTTTGGATGTAGTCTTAGACACCTAGAGGGGGGTGAATAGGTTTCATTTATTTTAGGATTAGTGTTTTCTGAATTTAGGTTAGTAAAATATCAAGCACAGAAAACACAAAGAAATTTATAGAGGTTCCTCAAGACAGGGTGTCTTGAGTAGTCCTCTTTCCCCCTTCACCTTTCTAACAATGAGTTAGACAAGGCCAACTTCTCCAAACTCAGCTCCAAGAGCCTACAGCACAGATCCCACGGGATCTCTCAGGTTTTCCCAAACCCTACCTCAGGCACAACATCCCTACCTCAGGCACAACATCCCTACCTCAGGCACAAAAGCCCTACCTCAGATCACACACTGATCCTACCTCAAGCTGACCTCTCAGCTCTACAACTCAGGCCAATCAGCCTTACACACTCAGGCAATACAGCCCTACAGTCTCAGAACACACAAGTTCCTACAGATGATATAATAAGGGATTACAAATAGAAGGAAGAAGAGGCCAAGCCTTGGTCTTCTTCTTCTTAACAGTTGTTGTTGAAGACTAGAACCAGGGAGGAGAAGTGCTGCTCCAACTTGATCCTTCTTGATCAGCCCTTCATATGATGGACTGGATCAACTTGCTCTTTCTTGAGATGAATCAAGATGAGCAATCTCTTCTCTCCTTGCAGCCTTGTGTAATCAGTTCTTGGCTGCTGGCAATGAAACAGTAAAGTACTTCTTTCTTGTGTGCTGGAGAGTAAGATCAAGAGCAAAAGTGCTTTGCTCAACCCTAACTTATTCCTTTTATACGCCACTGATCTTCAACGGCTCTTAGCCATCCTTCTGACATATGTGGGAGTGATTGGTGGACCCCCACAAAGCCTTTCTGCATCTTGCGCCAAAAGCAGAACCCGCCAGATCACTTTTGAATCTGTCTCAGTGGTTGGGCTGAGATGGCCAGCCGTCTCAGCGGTTGCATCTATCCCGTCCCAGCGAATCCACTGAGACAGATAGTTGTCTCAGCAGTTTTCTTCTATCTGCAACTCAGCTGGCCCAGACACCTTCTCAGCGGCTCTTGCCTTGTCTCAGCAGTTCAGCTGAGACTGAGAGCTTGTCTCAGTGGTTTTGACAGTAAACCAACTGATCATTCATCACACCTTGGTATGCCCTAGATTTGCATTACCATGAGATAGAAATAGGGTTTATCAAATACAACTTGTACTTAGCATTGAGTGTGAGGCCTCTTCAATTCAAGGGAACATTGAGGTCATTTTCCCAACAATCTCCCCTATTTGAAGAAGACAGAACACCCTCAAATGCTAGAGTACATTACTCATAAATTCTTGATATGTGTCCTTGCTATAATGAGTTCAACATATCATGCTTAGTGCATCAGTCATTTTAAAGCAGATGGTTTTTATGAAGGTATTTGTACCACAGAGTTTAATCAATCCATCAGTAAGATTTGATAAACATAACAATGCATCATAAATTAAATTATCCAATAAAAAGCAGGGTATGGTTTTGTTATAATTCAGATTTAGCTATGATACAAGCTGATTACATTAGCAGTCCATCAATTTCAATCCATATAGAATAATAAATCAAAGTTCAGTTTGCATTCATATATTCATAAACTATTTTAGACAAAGTATGATTAAGTTTGCATCCACACATACATAAGTCATTATAGTTCAATATCATTTATATACATAAACTGTTTCTACATTCATTCAAAACTTTCTTTTCTTAGAAGAAGAGCATTCAGAAAAATCAGCAGCTGCTTCTTTTCCATTAGCTGAGGCCAGTTGGTCTGCTGCAGCATCCATGTTTTCAGCAACCATTTCTTCTTGGACTGGAGGCTCCTTATCTTCAGCAGGTACAGTCATGTCTTCAAGCAGATTTGTGGATGTGTCCTTTTCAGCATTTGCTGCTTCAATCTCAGTTATCTTCCTTTTGTTCTCTTGCCTTTTAAAATACATGAATGGCTTTGGGATGTATTTAGAAGGCATCCTTCTTGTCGTTTTCTTAGAAGATTTTGTAGTTATTTTCTCCTTTCCTTTAGCCTCAGTGGGCTGACTCATTGGAAGTACCCTGGTGAATCTGTCCAAGGTCTTGATATCCATTCTTTTAAGATAGTGAAGGCTTGATCCTGTGGAGCTGCTGAACTTTTTAGGGTATGATTTGATTAGATACATGGATAGGATTCTACCCATGTTGGGAGATTGCAAACATTCCTTCAACCTTTGAAAAATCACTACTCCCCAAGAGGTTTGCTTTTTCAGAATTATCCTAGTCATGAGGTCAAACATGTACTAGGATATAGTATCATGTGAACCAGGTTTGCAGAGGATGGCTTTTCCCACAATGTCTGATAACAGTTTGCCCTTTTGGTTGAAGAACTTTCTTTTCAATGAACCAGTCTTGGTATTATTGTACTATGTCCATTTCAATGCTTTCTGCTTATCTTTCTCAGAGATTTCTTCTTCCTCACTTGATCTGCAGGAAGGAAGATGAAGGGCTTTCTCTATCTTGGCTGGGGTTACTTTTATCCTCTCTTCTCCTATCTTGGATTTGATGGATGACTTGGAGGAGGATAATCTAGCATTGTCGAACCATTCCAGAACTTCAGTTCTGAGAATGGGGCTTGGTTCAGAAAGAAGGAATTCTAATCCTTGGTCTTCAAGGAGTTGAATCACTCCCTTGATATCTTCAGAAGCATGGGCAAAGCCATTTCTGACAATCTCATAGCCTTCAAGAAGATCTTTAGAGCTCTTGGGAGCCATTGATGTGGAGGTAGAATACACTAGGACGGGAGAGAAGGTGTTTCATCTCGGCGGCTGGAAGAGAAGGGTCGTGTGCCTTTCACTAAGCAGATTGACTATTTATATGGCTTAAGACTTAGGTAAAATTAAACCTAGTAATTAGATTCAATTGCTCTTATAATTGTAAGTGTAAATGGGTCAACTGGGGTTGCACTTAGAAAATTTATAATGAATCCAACCCGTCTCAGCGGAACCGCAGGGACGGTGACCTATCCGCTAGGACAGAACACTATCAGCCGCTGGGACAGATTTAGTCGTCTCAGCGGTTCAACTGAGACTTTTCCCAGCTCTCAGCGGCTCAGCTGAAACAGACAGTTCTGTTTTAGCTGGTCGTACTACCTAACCATAATTGAGATATGATTGTTTGAAGGCCTAATCATGTCACTGATAGGGTTGATGTGTCAACACTTTAAGTTACAACAAGTCAAGCATTATATTGCCCGTGATTGAAAGAGTGAAGTATGTTACACTATTCAACATTTAACATTCCTAGTTCAATTTTGAAAGCATTAAACTTGGCCTCATCCAATGGCTTTGTAAAGATATCAGCAACTTGATTGTCAGTTGTGACAAATTCAAGGAAGATATCTTTACATTCAACATGTTCTCTTATGAAATGATACCTTATCTCTATGTGCTTGGTCCTGCTATGTGAGACAGGATTTTTAGCAATAGATATAGCACTGGATAAGTCACAATAATGAGGAGACTCGCTTACCTTGAGGTTGTAGTCCTCTAGGTGGTGTTGAATCCACACTAGTTGTGCACAACAACTCCATACAGCAATGTATTCAGACTCAGCAGTGGAAATAGTCACACTTGTCTGTTTTTTGCTGCTCCATGATATCAACCTTCTTCCTAGGAATTGACAAGTCCCACTTGTGCTTTTCCTGTCTTCTTTGCAGCCTGCAAAATCTGCATCTGAAAATCTTGTTAGTTCAAAATCATTGTTCTTAGGGTACCAAAGGCCAAGATGTAGGCTGTCTTTAAGGTATCTCAAAATTCTCTTTGCAGCTGAATAGTGAGATTCCTTAGGACATGCCTAGTACCTAGTGGGGGGGGGGGGGGTGAATATGTTTCTTTTATTTTAGGCTTAGTGTTTTCTGAATTTAAGTTAGTAAAATATCAAGCACAGAAAGCACAAAGAGATTTATGGAGGTTCCTCAAGACAGGGTGTCTTGTGTAGTCCTCTTTTCCCCTTCACCTTTCTAACAATGAGTTAGACAAGGCCAACTTCTCCAAACTCAGCTACAAGAGCCTACAACACAGATCCCACAGGATCTCTCAGGTTTTCCCAAACCCTACCTCAGGCACAACAGTCCTACCTCAGGCACAAAAGCCCTACCTCAGATCACACATTGATCCTACCTCAAGCTGACCTTTCAGCTCTACAACTCAGGCCAATCAGTCTTACACACTCAGGCAATACAGCCCTACAGTCTCAGAACACACCAGTTCCTACAGATGATATAATAAGGGATTACAAATAGAAGGAAGAAGAGGTCAAGCCTTGGGCTTCTTCTTATTAACAGCTGTTGTTGCAGACTATAACCAGGGACGAGAAGTGATACTGCAACTTGATTCTTCTTGATCAGCCCTTCAGATGATGGACTGGATCAACTTGCTCTTTCTTGAGATGAATCAAGATGAGCAATCTCTTCTCTCCTTGCAGCCTTGTGTAATCAGTTCTTGGCTGTCGGCAATGAAACTGTAAAGTACTTCTTTCTTGTGTGCTGGAGAGTAAGGTCAAGAGCAAAAGTGCTTTGCTCAACCCTAACTTATTCCTTTTATACACCACTAATCTTCAACGGCTCTTAGCCGTCCTTCTGACAGATGTGGGAGTGATTGGTGGACCCCACGAAGCCTTTCTGCAGCTTGCGCCAAAAGCAGAACCCGCCAGATCACTTTTGAATCTGTATCAGCGGTTGGGCTGAGATGGCCAGCCATCTCAGCGGTTGCATATGTCCCGTCCCAGTGGATCCGCTGAGACAGACTGTTGTCTCAGCGGTTTTCTTCTATTTGCAGCTCAGCTGGCCCAGACACCTTCTCAGCGGCTCCTGGCCTTGTCTCAGCGGTTCAGCTGAGACTGAGAGCTTGTCTCAGCGGTTTTGACAGTAAACCAACTGATCATTCATCACACCTTGGTATGCCCTAGTCCTGCATTACCATGAGATATAAATAGGGTTTATCAAATACAACTTGTACTTAGCATTGAGTGTGAGGCCTCTTCAAATCAAGGGAACATTGAGGGTCATTTTCCCAACAAGAGTGCTAGCTTAGGCCAACTTCTCCAAATTTCACAGATCAAATGATCTTACACTCAGAGTCCTTGACTCATACAACTCAGGAACAACAGTTCCCTACCTCAGACCTTCAACACAAGGTCCTACAACTCAGATCTTCAATCACAATATCCTACACTTAGCCCAAAAGCAGCCCTACCTCAATCTCTCCAACAAGAGATCTACAATAAGATTTTTCAAAAACCCTACCTCAGAACACAATGATCCTACAACTCAGATTCCTTCTGGAATCCTACAACAAACATAGATCGAAAAAGGTTCCAATAATTACAAAGAAGTTGTAAAGATTTTGACTCAAACAATAACACTTGAGTCTTCAATAGAAGCACTTTGAAGGCTTCTTCTTCCTTGATCAGCACTTGAATATATCTAATTGGAATTAGGCTGAATCAAGAATACTTTCTTAAGAGAGAAATGTTCTTCAAAAAGAATGTTGTTTTGTTGAGCCTTAGAAGAAATCTCTCTCAGGTTTGCAGCTGCTAAAGACTTGGAGGAATTCTAAAGCTTGAGCACTTGCAAATTTCTTGCACAAAAATCTCTATAAGAGTATGCGTGTGTACCAACTTGTGTATTTCATTTTTGTTCAATTTTCACAACCATTTATACAGAAGACTGGATCGGCAGATGCCTTGCTTTTAGAAAAGGAATGTTTCAACGGCTAGAGATTTTTCTTAAGGAAAGATCTTCAAATAGCAGTAATCTGAAATAAATGAGTATAATCCTTTTCTTCTTAAAGCACCTTGATTATTGCACCAGAAAGTGGTATTCAAATATTCTATGTAGTCTATAAAATTCTTTAGCACTTATAGATATGATGTAGTCGACCACCTGCACCTTAAGAACTTAACCTGATGCAGTCAATACTTAAGCAGTCAATCCAGGGAAAATCCTTCTGTCACAGTATGGATGTGCAGTCGATAAATCAAGTAGTCTTCCGGTCAATGCAGTAGATAAATGACTTAGCTTCCAGTCGATGAAGTCAACAAATTACTTAACTGTCCAGTCAATGCAACCAACAAATTACTTAACTATCTAGTCGATGCAGACGATAAATGACTTAGCTTTCAATCAATGCAGTTGACATTTTCCTTAGTCATTTAGTCGATGTAGTTGACATTTGACTTAGACTAATCTTTGCTTCTTCGTTTAATTTCTTTTATTTTTGCTGCTTTTCCTCATGATAATGACATGTCTAATTTAGGATTAGATCATATGTCAACATGAGTTTTGTACCTTGAGAGATTATAAGGGCAAAACCTTGTTTGGTTGACCATAAGCCAACACTATATTAGCCAAGCATTTCTGTTGTACCTATCACATCAAAACTTACACAGGCATCAAATACAAGATGTTTATTGTCATCTTGAGGCCTTCTTCAAATCAGGAATCTTGTGGACAATATTCTCAATAATGTTCGCTGGTTAGAATTACAAAGTGCTTGGCTTTATGAAGTTACCTATATGCATGAAGGGGAATTTTGCTATCTGGAAGGAGAGGGTGAAGCTCTTCATGAAGGCTTCAGACCCAAGAATTTTCACTACCATAGAGAAAGGGCCTTTCATTCCTATGACAACATCTACTATCAATAGTGAAGCCCATGTTCCCAAGAAATATTATGAGATGTCCAAAGATGAAATGGTACTTGCCACCATAGACAAGAGGGCCAAGAACATTTTGGTAAGTGCTATTGATGATTCTACATTCCATAATCTAGTTTACTGCAGAACAACCAAGGAGATGTGGTATTCCTTGGTAGTATATATGGAACGAACATCAGAAGTTAGGGATGATAGAAAGCCTCTTCTTAACTAGGAGTATGAGGCTTTTAGACAAGAAAAGAAGGCTTCCATTTCTGAGTGTTATGAGAAATTCTTCAAAATTGTGAATTGTCTAAAGACATATGGAGGGACATTCACTAGTTATGATTTAAATGACAAATTTCTCAGATCACTCAACAAGGAGTGGGATATAAAAATTTGTTCAATTAGAGAAATGAGGAATCTATGCAACATAGAACCCCAGAATCTATTTGGGAAACCTCTTTCCCATGAACTTCAACTGAACATAAGGAAGGCTGAAGAAGAGGGCAGTAGATCTTACCATAGAGAAAAATGTGTGGCACTGAAAGCTAAAAGCTCCGGGAAAAGCAAGGACCAAGAATTTGAAGAATCTGAGACCAGCTCCACTAAATCAGATATATCTGAAGGAGAACTCTCTCTATTCTCCAAGAACCTGATGAAGCTCCTCAGAAGGAAAAGAAGGGAGAAAGGAAGATCTTCCTCCTCATTCAACTCAAGGAGAAATAACAATCCCTACAAGTCCAAAGGGGAAAAGTATGACACTAAGCAGAATAAACATGTTTCTATTGATATTATCTATTTTAGATGCAGGAAATCAAGTCACATAATAGCTGACTATTCTTCTAAAAGGAAGGATAAAAAGAAATATGATGAGAAGAGTGTAACATCCAGACTTTTATTGGGTCACTAAACCCTAGTGAGCCCAATAAAAGTAGGCCCGAGCGATAGAGACTGACCCATTATAGGATAATGTATTAGGGGACTATGATCTGACTTCCGTCAGTTCCGTTAGACTCGTATGACCGATACGAGTGCAACGGAATTCGTTGCGCCCCGATCCAAGGTCGTTTAGAGAAAACGACCATTTTGAGTATCGTTGTGCGCCGCTACCACACTATTGTGAGATAGTGGCCAAACGTACTCCGATCTGACTTCCGTCAGTTCCGTTAGACTCGTATGACCGATACGAGTGCAACAGAATTCGTTGCGCCCCGATCCGAGGTCGTTTAGAGAAAACGACCATTTTGAGTATCGTTGCGCGCCGCCACCACACTTGTCGAATAGTGGCCGAGCGTACTCCGATTGGACTTCCGTCAGTCCTGTTAGACTCGTATGACCGAAACGAGTGCAACAGAATTCGTTGCGCCCCGATCCGAGGTCGTTTAGAGAAAATGACCATTTTGAGTATCGTTGCGCACCGCCACCACACTATTGTGGAATAGTGGCCGAACGTACTCCGATTAGACTTCCGTCAGTTCCGTTAGACTCGTATAACCGATACGAGTGCAACCGAATTCGTTGTGCCCCGATCCGAGGTCGTTTAGAGAAAACGACCATTTTGAGTATCGTTGTGCGCCGCTACCACACTATTGTGAGATAGTGGCCAAACGTACTCCGGTCTGACTTCCGTCAGTTCCGTTAGACTCGTATGACCGATACGAGTGCAACAGAATTCGTTGCGCCCCGATCCGAGGTCGTTTAGAGAAAACGACCATTTTGAGTATCGTTGCGCGCCGCCACCACACTATTGTGGAATAGTGGCCGAATGTACTCCGATTGGACTTCCGTCAGTCCCGTTAGACTCGTATGACCGAAACGAGCGCAACTGAATTTGTTGCACCCCAATCCGAGGTCGTTTAGAGAAAACGACCATTTTGAGTATCGTTGCGCGCCGCCACCACACTATTGTGGAATAGTGGCCGAACGTACTCCGATTTGACTTCCGTCAGTCCCGTTAGACTCGTATGACCGAAACGAGCGCAACGGAATTCGTTGCACCTCGATCCGAGGTCATTTAGAAAAAATGACCATTTTGAGTATCGTTGCGCGCCGCTACCACACTATTGTGGGATAGTGGCCAAACGTACTCCGATTTGACTTCCGTCAGTTTCTTTAGACTTGTATAGTCCACACTAGCATCATGAAACTCGTTGATCATCAATCCGAGGTCATATGGAGAATATGCCCATTTTGGATTATGCAAACCGCCTCGGCACAACGCACGGAATACAAAGCGCACAAACTCGGAATCTGCCCTAGTAAGTCCTGATGGACCCCCGGGGTCATGGAGGACCCCACCCTAAGTTGACCTTGGTCAACCCCCCCCCCCCCCCCAAAGCATGAATCTTTTTGGTAAAAAGAAAAGAAAAGGGGGGGGGGGGGTGGAGAGAGAGTTTCTCGCCCAAGAGGGAGGGGGCTGCGCATGAATAGGCAGGCCCCTGTTAGGGCAAGGGCAGGGGGAGAAAATTTCTCCCCCCACCCATCCCTCCCTTTTTCCCACGTGGGGTAAAAGGAGGGAGAGGGGAGGCCTCCTCCTCCCCTATAAAAGAAGGGGCCATCCCTCCTTGAAAATGCACGACCCCCCCCCCCCCCCCCCCCCCCCCCCCTCTCAGCCCTTCCCTTCCCGTGCCGGCCAGCCTCCCCAGCTCCCTGCCGGAGCTCCTCCCAACCAAACCGCTGCCACCCTCCTTCCCCATGGCAAGTAGCCCCTCCACCTCCCGAGATCCACCTCCACTACAGGTAGAAACACTACACCCCCCTTCCCACTCCTCTGGAAGCACCCCTGCCGCCCCTCCCGTAGCCGGAGCGCCACCCGAGCCATGCCTAGGCTCGGGTGGAGGCCTGGACAGGAGAACCCCCACCACCAGCGCCGGTGGTGGCGCTGGGGGAGCAGGTTCCCCCTCGGGGGCCTCTGCCCCGGCGAGGGGAGGCGGCAGGGCCGCTGGAGGACGCGCCTCCGGCGGCACCGGCACTCTCCCCTCCCTCTCTACTTTTCCTGTACGGGAAAAGGACCTCCCCAAGCCGCTGGACCCCCCGCCGGAGGATTGCCCCCTCCCCGGCGCCCCAGCCAGGGGCAGCAGGGGAGGCTCTCCCAGCGGAGGCGGCGGTGCAGCGAGCCTGCATGGCGTATGCAGGCTACGCCACTGCCCCCCGTCCCCTCTCTTTCCTCATTCCGGCGGTGTCCGGTGGCGCCAGGCCGCCGGACCACCACCGAAGTACTCGCCGGCCCCCGGCGCATCGACCGAAGGCGGCACCGGCACCCGTCGGACGCTGCCCGGCGGCGGCAGCCGCCGCCTCTCGCTGAGAAAGCGGGAGCTGTCTGATCTCCCCCAGGAGATCGGACGGCTCCCCTCTCCTTAACTCCCGCCACCGCCTCCAATTACGTGCCCCCCACAGCGGATCCGCCGCAGATCCGCTGTGGGGGCCCCAGGAAGACGTGCGACGCAGCACCCGCAGCCCCCTCTCCTTTCTGCTATATACACACCACAGCCCCCTTCCCTTATACAATTTCTTGAGGGAAATAAGGGCACTTTCAGCAGAAACTTCCAACATGGAAAATATTTCCCACTATGAAGGGCTCCCACTGTAATTGTTTGGGAATTTTAGGGGCAAATTTGCTATTTTTAAATCCCTATACAAAGTTTATATAAAATAATTAAAGACCCAAATAAGCTTGGAAAAATCCCAAAAAATTATAGGCTCTCTATTAGGGTGTTTTGCAATTTCTATCAAAGTTGGGAGGTGCGAACTTTTATTTTGGTCCTCGAAAAGTCTTTTACGAGCAAATTAAATACCCGAAAACGAACAGATTTAATTGGGGTAAATTGGCAAACTCGCGACGCGTATTTTCGTGACGTAACGAAATAATGCGTATCAATCTCGGGAATCAAATAAGTTAAAAGTAACGACGCGCAAGTTGGGTCGCAGTCGCGGGGCGACACCGCCAATTCAATAACATCAAGATAATTAAAAATGCGAAATTAAGGCACACAGAAATACGGAACTTCCTCCTAAGAACGGAGTCGACTTGAAGCCTCCTGTATGGAGTGATTGGACTACTAACCCTTTATTTATTATACTCTCCAGTCTCGTACTGGTCCTGCTTTTACTTTCAACATTTATTCTTTAAATCCAGTTTCGCACTGGTCCTCCTGCTTTTACTTTCAACATTTATTCTTTAAATCCAGTCTCGCACTGGTCCCCCTGCTTTTACTTTCAGCATTATTCCTTGAATCCAATTTCGCACTGGTCCTGCTTTTACTTTCAGCATTTATTCTTTAATTCTAGTCTCACACTGGTCCCCCTGCTTTTACTTTCAGCATTTATTCCTTGAATCCAGTTTCGCACTGGTCTTGCTTTTACTTTCAGCATTTATTTTTTAAATCGCAATGGTCCCCCTGCTTTTACTTTCGGCATTTACTCATTAAATCCAGTCACGCACTGGTCCCCCTTATATTTCTGTTCGTTCGGTTCCAGTAATCCAGTCTCGCACTGGTCCTTTATTTACTGCTTTCTGTACTTTCAATTCTCCAGTCTCGTACTGGTCCTGATGTTTCGGCCCCTGCTTCCGGCCTTTCTTACTGTTTATGCTGCACTTTTATATTTTAGTGCTAACCGCAGTCTTACGCTGGCAAGCGGTGCTTCTCCTCCTTTCTGTGAAGCCTTAGTTGGGGAAGACCCGGAGTTGAGTCCCTCCTCCCGAGTTAGTCCCAAATAAGGAGCCCTACTACCACCGAGTCTCCCGGTCAAGAGTCGAGTGACCGGTCGAGTTAGAATGCCGCGTTAAGTTTTAAAGCGCGTGCTCTGTACTAAAGCTTGCTTGTGAAGATTGTTTTGGAAGTGGCGGGTCGGTCACGCACGCAGACCGTTCATACCGGTGCGGGTGGGGTGACGACGATAGGGAGATGTGCACAATGGGTTATCACCACTCCGAACCCGCAGCTGGCTTGCCCCCTCCACAAGATGCCTATCCTGCCGACTATTCTCAAATATCATCATGCCAACCCATCAATAATACAAAAACAACAGAAGCCATTTATTCACAACTAAGTAATAATGTCCATTACAGTACAAAGAACATGTAGCTATATAAGCCCTGTTAAACATCAGAGTACAAACTTGCCCTAAGGCTAGATCCCAAACACTCGCTCACAGCTGACACGGACGGTAGCGAAGGTATCATCGTCGCAGGCCCTATCACCCTGGCATGGCTGTCCTCTTGTATCGTACGTTGTTGTTCCACCTGAGGGTGCTCTTAAAATAGTGGTGTAACAACTGTTAGTCATAAAGACTAAGTGGCTTCACATCCTCTCTCCCGGCGACTCCAAGGCACCGGGCGGAAGGGATTGAAGAGAAGCCGCAATATAAATAGTTGTAGCAAAAGCAAGTGAAAATAGTAAGGGTACAATCTTAGCAATTCTATATCAATAGAAGAAATAATGCTACTATACACAAGAGTACATTTATGCTAGCAGTTACTATGGTTGTGAAGTAAGAAACAATTCAAAGCTAGCATTGTGACGAGTAGCAAGGTATAGAATGCAGTGTAACAGTACAGAAGTAAGCAGTATATTTGCAGTTTCAAAATGTACCTTAACTTATATGAATGCACATACAAACTTATAAGTTAAGGTTTCCAATTGGGAACCCATCATATAAAAGAGCCCATACTAATTTATATGATGGACCCGATGCGGTGCAATGCTATGATCATGAAAGGATGAATGCAATGCAATGATTATGATATGATGACTCACCCATGCATATTTGCTATGTCGACATAGTCCTGTACTTCCCACTTTTCGAGGGTAGCTAACCTCTCAGGCAACCAACGTCGTGGCCAGACGGTGGCAGTGGAACGGTCTTCTCCACTACTAGGTGGGTATGCACACTACCAGACCTAGGAATTACGTATGCCTCGACGCTAAGAACACAACAGCAGAGCATCTGCGTACTGGACTCGGAAAGGGTCTTGGGAAGTAAACACCAAGAACACAAAGAGCACAACCCAACTGGCCAAGATCTATCTGCCATATTCCGTCGGTGTGACGACTGGCGAGCCCGTAGATCTGCCACAAGCAATCCTTCAACCAGGATCATTACACCACCATGTGTAAACCTTGCACATTCATGTAATTCTCATGCGTAATCCGTGCTATCAAGCACCCAAGGACTCACGAAGGAGTCTTATTACACTTCTCCTCATACAATCAATGCTGATACTAATTAGCATCCAAGGCCCACAACCACCGGGTCCTTAATATTTCACCATATGATATAACCATATCTTATAATCCACCCCAAGCCATCAATGCTACCCATACCGAATTGTTATAACTCTTATGTAGTGGCGTGCGTATGACATGGAAATTACTCTATGAGACCCTGCAGGACTACTTGTGCGTATAATGTCACGTTTCCAAAATCCTTGTCCAAATGAGCACCTTAATATCTCTTTTCAGCATAAAAATTTATAACGGCACATTTAATTATGGATTCATTTCAAAACCAAATCCACTGAAACTTTTACCATAAGTCATAATTAATGTCGGAGTCATTACCACAAAATTTCGACCTTATTGTATTATGTCATACGTATTTAAAGGCTGATTAAGGAAGAAGAAGCTTTCACAGTGCTTTTATTGAAGACTCAAATATTGTTGGTTGAGTCAAAATCTGTACATTCCTTTTTGGATCTGAGTTGGTTGTAGGATTCTAGTGGGAATCTGAGTTGTATGATAATTGTGATCTGAGATAGGGTCTTTGAAATGATTTGAGTGTAGATCTCTTGTTAGAGAGATTAAGGTAAGGCTGCTTTTGGCCTAAGTGTGGGATCTTGTATTTTAAGATCATAGTTATATGAACTTGTGTTGAAGGTCTGAGGTAGGGGACTATTGTTCATGAGTTGTAGGAGTCGAGGACTCTGTGTTGGAGCTTGCTTTCCGCATCTCTTGGTTTGAGAATAACAAATACCATGATGTATTTGATCTAGTCTTTTGTGTGTTTATAGTGGCCAGGTTGTACAGGTTCAATGAGGAGACAAGTCCTCGTTCATGGGCATGATCCGAGAATGACAAGTCTCAGGTTGGATGAGTTTTGTATGCTGATCTTAAAATAGCCATAACTTTCAATCCAGGAAGCGTTACAGAACGTGCCACCCCATTTCGGAGATGAGAACGACTCAATCTACAGGCTGGAGCTAAATTTTAATATGGGAAATTTCACTGTCGGAAAATTCCGACAGCCGCTGTCGCCCAGGCGACAGCAGAGAAGTTACAACTACTTCCCTCCACGGCAGCACGACGAAAGGCAGTTTTGAGCTGTCGGAATTCCGACAGCGATGTCGCCCAGGCGACAGCTTGACGGTTACAACAACTGTCCGCACGACGCCACTCCAGCGGCAGTTTAACGCTGTCGGAAATTTCCGACAGTCACTGTCGGAATTTTCCGACAGCGATTTTCTATAAATTGACACCTTGTGTTCATGCATTACAACCAATTAAGAATTTCAAGTCCCTTCCTAAGTGCATTCCATCCAGAGAGCTCCAGAACCTCATGAACTCCCATTTATGCTGAGAAGGTTTGAAATTGAAGACGAGATCGGACGCGCTTCTACATCAAGGATCATCTCGAGGCTTCAACCTTCCTTTCAGAGATCTGAATTTCTAGGGAGTTCTTATTTTATCTTGTATTTTCATTTATATACATTTAACTTTGTATTGGTAGGGAAAATCAGTTCCTTGTGCGGAGCGTCTAAGTCCTTGCGTGGCTTAGGGGAAAATCGCTTCCTTGTGCGGAGCGTCCAAGTCCTTGCGTGGCTTGGTGGGAAATCGTGGCCTTGTGTGCTACGTCTAGATCTTGGGAAGATCTAGAGGATAGGCTTGGGCTTGGTCTAGGGAGAGACAAGTGATAGCCTTCCGATCCTTGGGAGAAGGATTGGTAAACAAAAAGAAATTTACATTTGTACGCCTCCGATTTCTAGCGATATAGAAATCAAATTTATGTAAACACTTTTTCATATAATATAATCATGCCTCTTTTGTGTTTACTTGATTTCTATCATTTGGCGTAATCTCTATTATATTGTGTTCTAAGTTTTCAATTCTAAATCTAAATTGTTTATTTCAATCTCCTTCATTATAAAACAATTTAGTAATTATCTTGAAAATTATAGAAAGAATTTTATTCCCTTATTCACCCCCCCCCCTCTAAGGGCGTCGTAAGATCCAACAATTGGTATCAGAGGGAGGTTATTCCAAATCGGCTTAACAACCGGGAATAATGGCGTCTTTTGATCATGATCTCGCTTCTACTAGTGGGGAAAATTTTAATATAAATGAAAAAATATTATCACCACCTTTATTTATGGGCAAAAATTTTAAAGGGTGGAAAATATTAATGAAAAATTTTCTTAAGGACTTAGATGAAAAAGTTTGGAATATTACTATTAAAAAGCCATCTAGCGTACTAACTAGAAACGAAATTATTTTAAATGCAAAATCTATGAATAGTATATTTTGTGCGTTAGACCAAAATAATTTCAAACTTATTTATACTTTACCTACCGCATATGAAATTTGGAGTTTTCTTGAAAGAACTTATGATTCTCCTTCTACAGGTACGGAACATTCACAAGAACCGGAGAATATGCAAGCCTATGCAAATATTCAAGAAAGCTACACAAAGGATGGATCCATAGAATGCTCATCAAGCGGAAAGGATGATGGACACTCTTGTTTGGAAGAGGAAGATGAAGAAGACAACGTCACAATATTGGACTCAGTTGATGGCAAAACATCAAGCAAAAGAGAAGACGGAAACTATAGCAAGGTAAGAAAATCTAAATCTTCTCTTTTAGTAACTAATTCTATTTCTACATTTCGTGTGCTTAAATTTGCTAAACGTAAAATTTCAAAGTTGAAACATGCTAATTCCAAATTACGTTTAGAAAATAAAACTTTAAAAGCAAACACTAAAGTAGAATCTTATATTGATGTTTCAAATTCTTGTTCATGCTCTTTAATTGAAAATGCTAAACCTTGTTTTTATTATAATTCTTTTAAAGAAGAACTCAAGGTTTTAGAAAAAGGACTTTTAATTTCAAAAGAACATAATGAAAAATTGATAAAAGAAAATGATAATATAAAGGATAAACTAGAATCATTAAAAATGTTTATTCAAAAATTTTCATATAATGAAAAATCTCTTTTTTCTAGTTTATCAAATTTTCAAAAGTCTAAAAGCTTAACTTCATATTATAAGAGTAGGTTTATAAGAAAGAGTGGAAATGAAAATCATCTAAATAAGGACCAATCATTTAAAACATTTTGTAACTCACTCTTTCAACATTCAATTCTAAAGAAAGACAATCACTCTTATAAATTTTCAAAGAATCCATATAATAAAATTCATTATGATGATCAACATCAATCTATTTTGAAAAATAATTTGAATAAGCATAAATCTCAAATGAATTATTTTTCAAACAAATACAATCATATAAAGATGTCACATAATCATAATATGAATTTTAAAGATAAACAACCAAGGTATGAATGGAGACCCTTAAAGAAAAATGACACATCAACTTTAATATAAAAAGCTCATTTATCCTTGTCTCCTACAAAATCATCATGTCGTATTTGGGTACCCAAAGGAACCATCCATCATGGTCCCCTTTGGATACCTAAATCTCTTATTCATTAGTATCCTATCATTTGCATGAAGTAGAAACAATTAAAAATGAAATATCAATTCTCTACTTCATGATATGCTTAATTGTTTTTTCTTTTGTTTGTTTTCTTATTTTTGAGCCAACACGCTAAGGTCACTTAGATATATTATGAAATATGACTTTTACATTTTAAGCCTAATGTTTATCAAATCAAAATTGAATTAAATTAAACATAAAGTCATAATTTTTAAGTGATCTATCTTTTCTTTTTGTTTTATCCTTTTTAAATCATTTGCCTATAAATGTCTTATATTATCATTATAAATTGAATGCTAAATTTTCTAAATGATATTATCAAGACTAATGAAATTACTTTCAAAATTGGATTTAAATGGATTTTTAGGGGTCTTAGGCTAAAATATTAAATGCGCAACTAATTACATATTTGACTATTTTTTGTTGCTGCATATAATAGCCCCTATATTGAAAATCATAATCGAGAAAAATCAGAATCAAATAATATAAAAAACAATGTGTTTTAAATCAAATATAGTAACTTTGTTGCTAACGCCAGGCGTTATCACTAATGCTGGCGGTAACATATTTTCCAAAAAAAAAATTCTGATTTCTCTGAAAAATTATTTTTACTATCATTATTGTCAAATACCTTGTATTTGCTTAGTCTAATTTCTAAAAATTAAAATCAAAAGAAAATTTTCAAAAATGATAAATATGATTTCACAATCACCACCATGATCTATTAATATCCTATGCTAAAATTCACTATAATCATATATCATAATTCATGATCCATCAAGACCTATCTTAAATCAACTAATTCTATCAACCTTAGGAATTATGAAATATATGATTGCAATTGGTATTATAGTTTCATATCTTGTTTTGTGTGTGTGATGTGCATCTTTATTGTTTTCATGTATATCATTATCTTTAAACCTATGAATTAACTTGGTATCAACAAGATGAAATCAAATAGAATTGTCACTTCATTCTAGGTATATAAATTTTCAAAACTCTGAAATTGATTACATGCAAACCAATTATATAAATTTAGCATATTTTGCATAACATCCAAATTCATTATCCTAGCCGCACCTCTTTGTATATGCTCAATTTAGTGTTTATGTTAGGATTATCAATATAGTGACATGCTAAAGGTAGAGAAATTTGAACTTTAAAATTCATGAGTACATTGTGATTTCAAAATCTACTATATGTTCTAAAACTAAAACAAACTCATGTTTTATGAATCAATCCTTAGACTAAAACGCTTAGTATATCCATAATCATTAACCTATGACATGTGTCTCACAATAGCGAGGGCGTAGGATTGTGTGCATTAGAGACCTAACCTCTAAGTCATGTCTTGTCCTTAACCGGGAAGGGTTCCAGTGGGGCCTTGAGAGGCACTGGGGGGAAAGAGTGCTAGGTTGAGCGTCGTCTTTTGTATGCATATGGGATTAACACCCCAACCTACGGTATGTGTGCAGCTCCTCATGCCCATCCGTCACTTAGTACGGGGCTAGAGTGTAGTCATGTAGTTAAGGTATCTTGATCTTAGATATACTTATATTATATTCATTGCATGAAAATTATCTCACTCATTATACATAAATCATGCATATTTTTTTATTCTAACATTGCATCATGTGTTTGCATATTTTAATATTTCGAGCTTTAATGATTTTACCAAACACAAGTATTTGAAAAATCACCAAATACATGCTAAAAGAGCATTCAAATCTAATCAATATACTCTGAAATTTCAACTGAAGGAAGGTCTCTTTATAATACAAATGAATTGAGAAAAATATTTTTCAAAACATCAAGAAATGCAGTTCTGTTTTGGCGTTAAGAAGTTAATGCCCGGCGTTAGCTCCTTTGCTCCAAAATATTTTTTTTTGTTTTGAATTATTTCTGGTATTATTTTAATATTTTGTGTGTTTGTAAAAAGTTTATCTTTTTATTCCTTTTAAAACAAAATTTTATTTCTTTTAAAAATATATATATATGTATTTTCTCATACATTATTTTTGTTTATTTCTCTGGCATAGAATATCATTTACTGAAAGGGCTATTAAAGACTTCTATGAGTTCCAGAGAATATATATATATATATATAAAACAAATACAAAATTACAAAACAATTTCAAAGAACAAAATATGTTTTTCTTTATGTGTGTTTATTGTTTTGTGCATATATAAAAAAAAATTCAAAAATTTATAAATAAAAAAAAAATGATTGTTATTCATTGCCATTGTCAAGGATGGATGATTAATTATATCAATTAAAGATTAAATACAATGTTTAATTTAACTTTCAAGTTTCTTAAAAACATTGTTTTGTATTTGTCATGCCTTGAGAATTATCTTGTTATGTGCAATGAAATTGATTGTAGATAAACATGTGTAGAAATGTTTAGCATGCCTCTAAGTATGAGTAATGTATTATGTTTGATAATGATTCATTCACTCACTTATTTTTGATAACCTACATGTGTTTACAATCTTATTCTTACATGATTGTGTAGTGTAATAACATAAATAATTAAAATGCCTAAATAGATTACCTACACAACATTGAATTGGTTATTACAATTCTTTGTCTTTCATGCACTTATTCTTTAGAGAAATGTGGTTTAAAATGCTATGTTTGCAAAACAAGTGAATTCGGAGTCCTTAGTCACTAAACTAAAAAGCAAATAATAAATGACAAGGAAAACTCCACCAAGCACTACTCACTCTCCTGATAAGTCTTAATGAGCATTGTGAGGTTGAGCACCTTGGCTAAGAATTGTAAAGTGTCTTGTAGCAAACAATTTATACACCACTTCTCTTTTGTACACCGGATCACAAAAAAAAATTGAAAATAAAGCTAATAAGTATAAAAGTGATCCCCCAAGCACTACTTTGCACCCTGATAAGTCTTAATAAGCATTGTGTGTGCAGAGCACCTTGGTAGTTGTACTATTTATTCATGTGCATTGAAATAGTGTGGAAGTAATATTATTTGTGTATTTTAATGTTGTGTTATTTCATTATATATGTCATGTGTTTTTGATTGATTCACTTGTATACTTTATCAAAATACTACTTTGTACACATCATTATCTTTCATAAAACTTCTACTCATGAGAATTGGATCCTAATGCTCATCTACTCAAATCTCTACAAACTTAAGTAAATGCACTAGATAACAAAGCATGACCGCTACAATATTTATGTTTACTTGAAATGAAAATTTTATTATATTTAGTTTGTGTATCTTTTCTTGATATTATGAAATCATGCTTGCAAATTTTTTTATCTTAATGGAATAGCATCTCTTCAATCTTTAACTCAAACATCAATTTTTCAAATTTAAAACTCATTATCCTTTATATGGTTGTTTAAGAGTGCTTATTATTTTTAACACTGTGTTTTCCTTTAAGCAAGTGGTATCTTAAAATAGAATGCTTATTTTATCATATTAGCTATGTTGCTTACTACTTTATGTTACATCATGCCTATATTTTTCTCAACAAGTAGTATTTAACAAGCTTTTGATTGCATCCTATTTTTCTTCTCGACATAAAATCTATTACTCTTATATACTCCCATATTTATTATTTCTTCATAATTATTCATTCTTTATTTCAAAATAACTTTTGATAATATAAAAAAATGGAGAGAAATATAAATTCAAGAAATCTCTTACTAATCTCAATTTTTCAGAATGCACCATTGCAATTAATTATAAAATTTAGGGGGAGCATAC
The DNA here is from genome assembly GCA_033032865.1 of Dactylorhiza incarnata. Taxonomy (NCBI): domain Eukaryota; kingdom Viridiplantae; phylum Streptophyta; class Magnoliopsida; order Asparagales; family Orchidaceae; genus Dactylorhiza; species Dactylorhiza incarnata. The sequence goes on from JAWHQI010000028.1 coordinate 16,372,221, forward strand.
ATATAGGGGGAGAATACAATTTAGGGGGAGTATATTAAAAAGTTTTCATGGAAAGCGTCTATGTAGAGGGAGTGATATTGCTCGATCATGACAACCCACTTTTGGTAATAACAAAAGAGGGAGAATAAAATGAGAAATCTAGTGACATAGATATTTAGGGGGAGTAAAATCTATCACGCAGTAAACCTTTTATTCATGCATATCTTTTATCGCACTTATCTATAAACTCACTAATTTCTCATATGGGTATTTGTTATTATCAAAAGGGGGAGATTGTTGGAGCTTGTTTTCCGCATCTCTTGGTTTGAGAATAACAAATACCATGATGTATTTGATCTAGTCTTTTGTGTGTTTATAGTGGCCAGGTTGTACAGGTTCAATGAGGAGACAAGTCCTCGTTCATGGGCATGATCCGAGAACGACAAGTCTCAGGTTGGATGAGTTTTGTATGCTGATCTTAAAATGGCCATAACTTTCAATCCAGGAAGAGTTACAGAACGTGCCACCCCATTTCGGAGATGAGAACGACTCAATCTACAGGCTGGAGCTAAATTTGAATATGGGAAATTTCACTGTCGGAAAATTACGACAGCCGCTGTCGCCCAGGCGACAGTAGAGAAGTTACAACTACTTCCCTCCACGGCAGCACGACGAAAGGCAGTTTTGAGCTGTCAGAATTCCGACAGCGATGTCGCCCAGGCGACAGCTCGATGGTTACAGCAACTGCCCGCACGACGCCACTCCAGCGGCAGTTTAATGTTGTCGGAAATTTCCGACAGTCACTGTCGGAATTTTCCGACAGCAATTTTCTATAAATTGACACCTTGTGTTCGTGCATTACAACCAATTAAGAATTTCAAGTCCCTTCCTGAGTGCATTCCATCCAGAGAGCTCCAGAACCTCATGAACTCCCATTTATGCTGAGAAGGTTTGAAATTGAAGACGAGATCGGGCGCGCTTCTACATCAAGGATCATCTCGAGGCTTCAACCTTCCTTTCAGAGATCTGAATTTCTAGGGAGTTCTTATTTTATCTTGTATTTTCATTTATATACATTTAACTTTGTATTGGTAGGGAAAATCGCTTCCTTGTGCGGAGCGTCTAAGTCCTTGCGTGGCTTAGGGGAAAATCGCTTCCTTGTGCGGAGCGTCCAAGTCCTTGCGTGGCTTGGTGGGAAATCGTGGCCTTGTGTGCTACGTCTAGATCTTGGGAAGATCTAGAGGATAGACTTGGGCTTGGTCTAGGGAGAGACAAGTGACAGCCTTCCGATCCTTGGGAGAAGGATTGGTAAACAAAAAGAAATTTACATTTGTACGCCTCCGATTTCTAGCGATATAGAAATCAAATTTATGTAAACACTTTTTCATATAATATAATCATGTCTCTTTTGTGTTTACTTGATTTCTATCATTTGGCGTAATCTCTATTATATTGTGTTCTAAGTTTTCAATTCTAAATCTAAATTGTTTATTTCAATCTCCTTCATTATAAAATAATTTAGTAATTATATTGAAAATTATAGAAAGAATTTTATTCCCTTATTCACCCCCCCCCCCCTCTAAGGGCGCCGTAAGATCCAACACTCTGAGTCTAAGATCATTTGATATAAGAAATTTGGAGAAGTTGGCTTAAGCTAGCACATTGCTAGATAGGTGAAGGGGGAAGTGGAAGTACCTATAATTGGGGAACCACTACATATCTCGATGTACTGTGTTGTGGTTTGTGCTTCTTTGTTGCTTTATTGTGCTTAAAAGTAGATAGTTAAAAAGAAAGCATAAATCTCTTAGAACACATATTCACCCCCTCTAGGTGATTAGATAACAACCCTTATCTTTCAACTATCAAGGAAAATTCATTTGGAAAAGGTCTGGAAATGAAGCTGCAAAGATAGTCAATAGGTTGGATTATGCCTAAAATTGGCTAAGACAAATATTGGCTATATGACCTAGATGACAAGGATTCTATGTCGTCTAGACCACTACTGTATCAGTTAGACAATCTCAATGATAAAATTCTTTGTCAGCTTTAGTTCTTCAAAACTCTGGGTCGATTGTGTCCATTCCCGACATTTATTGCATGTAGAAATCCGGTAGTCGTACGGATTTAGGAATTTTGTGTAAAGTCTACCCGTGGTCGTTAGCCAGGATCGGTGATGCTTGATTGTGACATACATTTACGTTAAGCCTAGAATGCGTGCCGGAGAATGACTCTATGAGATATGTCATTATAAATGCGGGACTTATATTTTATGTGTCTTTTGGAGAGCCTTACGGAAGCCCCATGCTTGAGTTGTGGTTGAATGCTAACCTTCATCATGAGTTTTGATGTATAGTTGTCTTGGACCTCCTTTGTTGGTTGTATTTGCGAAGTCTATGTTCTTTTGTAAGGATTAGGTGCGTAGATTACCTTTTGAGTAGCACTTATATTTGTTAAACTCTTACGGGCCGAGGCGAAGCCGTACCCGCATCGTGCAGTTGGATCACGACGACTCGAGCACGAGCAAAGCTGAACCGAACCTATTTCCATGCAGATCGGTGAGAGGTCCCAACCTATTATACGTCGTGCGATCATGGGAGAGACCGTGGAAGGTGTTCACATAGACCGACCAAAAGCTCCTTTCTCACCTAAGGTTGTATTACTTAGGGTGGTGTTGGTGCTCGTGAAAGAGTACTTTGGAAGCATGCCTTGTGTGCATGAAATGTGTGGTCGTGAGTGCCCACATCTATGTTGTGATGATTTGATGTTATGTTAGCAACATGTGGTTGCTTAGGCGGTTGTGGGGATCCTCCGGGTGAACCCAACTTACATCATGTGCATACCTAGGTTTCTTTTTTTTGATGCTCAACCTAGAAGATTGAATGTGCTTGAAACCTCACCTTGTGTAGAGTAGATGCACTTTCTTTATTATATTACATGTTGTATGTAATGCTTGCTTGCAGGTTAGTGATGCTCCGCCCTTGAGTTGACTAGAATGGCTAGGTGGTGGGATCGTTACGCGATTTGTGATCAGCTCATAGCTGACCCTCATGTACCTCTTATTTGTGGATGATGCATGTGCTGCTGAGCTGAACGGGAAGTAACGGGCTGAAGCCCATTGCTGAGTTGGCCCTTGAAGACCTGCCTACTTTTCCCGCTTTCCTTGTATTGCCGGTATGCGTGACAATGTATGTTTTTGAGTTAATTACGTTGTTGAATGTATAACCTTAATGCCATAACTTTAATGTGACATTCCTGAGTAGATGGACATCTCTTATTGCTGTTTTAATGAAAGATTCCGTTTACGCTTTGTTTATACTCTCGTGTAGTTCTTTTCTGTGTATCATCTTATTAACATCCAGCTAGTGTGGTCAATATGACGTGAGATCCCGGCCGAACCTATTGTTATATTGTTTGTACTAGCAAGTTGTTACATTATTTGCATACCATAAATGTCTATCCGTAGATCAACTTTTTCCCATTTTATTTGAGTTTACAAATTGTTATCCGCAAATCAATTTTAAATTTGAGCAATCGATGTCTTCGTCCTCCTGAGCAGGGCCCAACAACGATGGAACATCTCTGATGACCTTCTGAGCACTTCAATGTGTGCACGGATGGTGATTAAAAAAATGAATGCACACATAGAGACTGAGTTGAGGAAGAAAGATACTTCCTTCTTCTGAGCAGGACCCGACCGACATACTAACAATCAGACACGAGGGTATGTAGGTGCTCGACTGCTTTTATTTGTAAATGAGTTTTGCCTGTGAGTGAGTTATTTTTAATGCGCATAAACTATGCAAAAAGTATGATTAAAATGAATAAATTGCCAAAATATGTCCGTCCTAAATAGACTATCTATTGCATTCCCGAAGATAATTATCTTCTAAATAATGAGCAATTGAATCTTTTCTCTCTTTTTTATTTTTAATAATAAAGGGTATAATTATTTTTGATGGTGCAACAAGTTACAAATAATTTATTTTTTATAAATAATATATAGATAATTAGCATATTATTATAAAATTATACATATGATTCAATTTTAAAATGTGATATTTATCTTACTATCAAAATAAAGTTTAATTGATGTTTCATAGGTTGTTTAATTATAATTAATTGCGATCTATACATTGAAATAATTCTTCGAACCACATTTTATATTCAAGTTAATTTAAAAGTTATTTTACCTATAAAATGTTGATATGTTATTATTTGAAATAATTTATAATATTGAGATATAATATTATGCAAATATTTGGTGTATTTTTTTATTCTTTTCTAATATATTGCTATTATAAATACTATATAAACAATTTCATATTTATTAACTCGTTACAATTCAATCTTCGGTTGAATCGGTTAGACCGATTAGAGCTTAAACCCTCGTGTTTTTTTGGGAGGATCCTTTTTCGTCCACTGCCCGGTTTGGTGACAAATCCCAAATTTCAGATGCTGTTGTCTCGCAGGCTCGCTGCTAGTTACTCGTGAAAGCAATTCTTTCTTTAGCTGTTGACCTAATAATGTCCCCGACGGTGCACAGTGCACTGCGTCTGCGACTGCCCGGTTTAGGGAATGGGAAGTTGGGAACTCGTCAACTCCATTATATTAGTGAAATGTCGTCTTGAATTCAGAAGCTCGCGCTCGACGTTACAGGGTTTTAGGGGTTTAGGGATTGTGGTGTGCACGTAACAGCGCTCTAAAAGAATTGCCGGCCTCCCAACTCTCTCTTCCGGCGACATGGAACACCCCAGCAACTCTGCTAAGTTCTTAACCCGCTTAGATTTGGAGGACGACGAGCACGACACCAAGGAAGGAGTCCTACTCCGCTATTTCCTCCAGGAATGGGAACTTATCAAGTCCATTATCGACCGTATAGTCGCTAATGCCGGCGCCACTAATCCTTCAGACGCCAACAACATACGCTCCATAGTACGTCCTTCCCTTCTCGAAGCTCAGTCTCCTAACTTCAGTTGCAACATTCGTGTCTTTGTTCTATTTTATGAACCAACAGGAATACGACAATATTGTTTTCCTACTCGTGACAACTTTACCCAAATAAAAAAGAACTGTTGTTCCTACCCCCAGAAGAAACAACTGCTAGGCTGAGTTGGTTTGGATGGATTTGGGAGGATGGAGTTGGGGTTGGTCCAAAATCAATTTGGTTGTTCGATTGCTAGATAAAATTCAGTCACATGAATTGGAATGAGCTAAATTTTCAGAACAACTGTTAGCATACAAACTAATAACTAGGCAATTTGGCAACCAAAAAATGAAGAACATTATACCAAATTCGCTGTTTTGAATGTTGCTATGTAATTATAGTAAAAAATTGAAATATGAAGAACTAATCCTACATAGGAAAAAATTGTAGCTCGCGAAGAGTATCAAAACATCATCTTTGATTCAAGTATAGTAGAAAACTGTAAGCAGACCATCAAATTTTGTTTTACTGCACCAAAAAGGATTGATTATCTTTAAAGGAATAGCAACATATTTACGTGATTGGTCCAGGAGAGACCGAGGTAGCTGCCGAATGTAGATGTGGGGGAAAAACCGAAAATAATGGCCCGAAAATAATGGTGGGAGCTGGGAAGGAGCAACGAGAATGGGGAAAGAGTGACGAGGAAGTGGCAGAAAAGGCTCGGGCAACAATGGCGAGAACAAGAAGATACCGAGTACCGCTGACTTGCAATCCAAAACCAATCTAAACATGTCAGATTGGCTTCCCCACAAGATTTTAAAGAAACGAAAACCGACTGTTTTTGTTGAATGCTAATTCCTTTCTTGATAAGAGAGGAAACACAAGATGGAATTGGGAGCCAATTCCAATTTGCTAAAAATTGTCCAAACTAACACAATCATAATAAAATTAATATCTAAGTGTTTTAATCTTCTCGTAAGTACTAGTTTGGTGGCTATGAAGTCCTTTATCAGATGCTTGCACGAATCCCATTGCCTGTTTCTTAAGAACTTAAATCTCACCTCAATTAACTATGGGAAGTTTCACCACATAATGCGATTATTCAAAATTAGTTGTTACTTTGTATATCTCAATGCTCCTCAATAGCTATTGTCATTATTCTGTGCATTTTCATGACAAAAGTTTTTTTTGACGATGTCTGATTAAGGCCTCGTTTGTCTTGCAATACCTTGGTGTTTATTGTTTGCGGATGATATCGTTTTGGTCGATGAGACGCGCGAGAGTGTACGCGCAACTTGAATCTTGGCGAGACACTTTAAAAAAGAAGGGATTTAGGTTGAGCAGGGCAAAGACGGAGTATATGAAGCTTAAATTTAGCAGTGCAAGAAGGACAAATGATTTCGTTATTAAGTTGGGTGATCAAGATATTTCCCGCAAGTGCTTTAAATATCTTGGATCGATAGTTCAAAATGATGGAAGTGTTGATAAAGATGTGATACATAGAATCCAAGCAAGTTGGTTGAAGTGGAGAGGTGCGTCAGGGATCTTATGTGATCGTAAAGTTCCATTAAAACTTAAATGCAAGTTTTACTGTACTGCAATTAGACCAACGATGCTCTATTGTTCTGAGTGTTGTGTAGTGAATTGTGTGCATGAACAAAAAATGAGTTGCGGCGATGAGAATGCTTAGGTGGATGTGTGGACACACGAGACTGGATAAAATTAGGGATGAATGTATCAGGGATAAGACAGGAGTGACACCAATTGCAGAGAAGATGCGAGAAGCTCAACTAAGATGGCTTGGACACGTATAAAGAAGACCATTAGAGGCACCTGTTAGGCGTTGTGAGAGTTTAGTCACTAGGCATGTTAAACGGGGGAGCGGTAGACCAATAAAGACTCAGAATGAAACTATAAGGAAAGACATGATGTACTTAGGCATTAGTGAGATTATGACTAAAGATAGGGCACGATGGGACAAAGGAGACCATTAGAGGCACCTGTTAAACGTTGTAAGAGTATAGTCATTAGGTATGTTAAACGGGGGAGAGTTAGACCAATAAAGACTTGGAATGAAACAATAAGAAAGACATGATGTACTTAGGCATTAGTGAGATTATGACTAAAGATAGGGCACAATGGCGACAAATGATCCATATAGCCGACCCCATTATAGTGGGATAAAGGCTTGAGTGTTGTTGTTGTAATAAACCAAGGACAATTTTTAAAAACCGGAATATGATATGCCAATTAGATGGAATTCAACTTGCAAAATGTTAAAAAGGGTTGTGCGCCAAAAAACACTATGAATGGAATTTTATTCAACAATTACAAGTCATGATTTACCCGATAATGATTGAGAAATCATAGAAGATTATATGCGTTTAGACTTCCGTCAGTTCCGTTAGACTCGTATAACCGATATGAGTGCAACAGAATTCGTTGCGTCCCGATCCGAGGTCGTTTAGAGAAAACGACCATTTTGAGTATCGTTGTGCGCCGCTACCACACTATTGTGAGATAGTGGCCAAACGTACTCCGATCTGACTTCCGTCAGTTCCGTTAGACTCGTATGACCGATACGAGTGCAACAGAATTCGTTGCGCCCCGATCCGAAGTCGTTTAGAGAAAACGACCATTTTGAGTATCGTTGCGCGCCGCCACCACACTATTGTGGAATAGTGGCCGAACGTACTCCGATTGGACTTCCGTCAGTCCCGTTAGACTCGTATGACCGAAACGAGCGCAACAGAATTTGTTGCGCCCCGATCCGAGGTCGTTTAGAAAAAACGACCATTTTGAGTATCGTTGCGTGCCGCCACCACACTATTGTGGAATAGTGGCCGAACGTACTCCGATTTGACTTCCGTCAGTCCCGTTAGACTCGTATGACCGAAACGAGCGCAACGGAATTCGTTGCACCTCGAGCCGAGGTCGTTTAGAAAAAACGACCATTTTGAGTATCGTTGCCCGCCGCTACCACACTATTGTGGGATAGTGGCCAAACGTACTCCGATTTGACTTCCGTCAGTTTCGTTAGACTTGTATAGTCCACACTAGCGTCATGAAACTCGTTGATCATCAATCCGAGGTCATAAGGAGAATATGCCCGTTTTGGATTATGCAGACCGTCTCGGCACAACGCACGGAATACGAAGCGCACAAACTCGGAATCGGCCCTAGTAAGTTCTGATGGACCCCCGGGGCCATGGAGGACCCCACCCTAAGTTGACCTTGGTCAACCCCCCCCCCCCCCCCCCCCCCCCCCCCCCCCCCAAAGCATGAATCTTTTTGGTCGAAATCACCACTTCGCAACGTGAGATGGAATGCGTCGGCCGCTATGCCGAGCTTCGTGAGGCGAGTGGACGGTGAGCACGCGGATGCAGTGATTTAGAGCGCGGAGGATGAGGGTCGTAATCACCTCCTCACTATTCACCATTAGCTTTTGCTAACGTGAATCAAAAGTGCACGAGTGAATGGAGTGGGTGAGGGCGGAGCGCATCACAATACAACAATCCAAATGAATAAACAAGAAACGTTATTTTCATTCATAGAAAATATGAGAATATTCATGTTTACACAAATCAACACATCAACAAAAAGATAGAGGAGAGAATAAACCAATAGAAGAGGGCTAGCCGTCGTTCACGGCCGGAATAGTGGGTTGCCAAACCACTTCCGGGCTCGGACGATGTATGCTTCTGGGATCACGAGGTTGTCACGACCTCCGATCTTGTTCCGTCGTCTTCTACAATCAGGTTTGCTTCGTCTTCTCACCAAACGGACATGCACAACTTGGGCTTTGTTGCTTGTAGATGGCCGGGAGGACCTCCGAATCCTTGGATGATGCTTAGGATCACCGGAAAGTGCTTCCCCAACGAAGGAGATGGAGTGGAGGTGGATGGAGGGTGAAAACGGTGCTGGGCAGAGTCCAAATTGCCGCTGAAACTGCCCGGATATGCCCTAATTCGCGAAACAGGTCATTAAATACGCGCAGGCAGAAACAATGCGCACGATCATTGGTGCACGACCAGTGGCCGTGCGCACTATAAATCAGCGCTCGTGCGCGCTGTTCTGGCAGAACCTGTAACGGAAAATTCACAGAAAAATAATATGCGCATGACCAGTGGCGCACGATCAGTGATCGTGCGCACTATCGTTAGTGGTCGTGCGTTTTGTCAAACAGAACTCGGTTTTTAGAGGTTAAGTGCGCACGATCAGCGGCGCACGACCAGTGGTCGTGCGCAATAGATCCAGTGATCGTGCGCAGTGTTCCTGTACAGATTTGCACCGGGAACACCTGCACGACCCTTGCTCCTGCAGAAACACAAACCACTCCACTGAAAGTGGCACTCAACATTGCATGATAACTTATAGATAGGAAAAACATGATATTACACCAAAACGGCCTACAAGTGCACTTAGCATGGAATAACAGATAGCAATCAAATATGAACGATAATAAGTCTAATGTGTAGTGCTTTGACTAGATTACCGGCTCAGATGAGTCCATAAAGTGTATATAAATGGGACTCATCAGGTTCATCAAAGCATCCATCAATATGGTACTGATCCTCCAGGTGAGTATCGTCGAAAGAGGTGGTGTCCCCCACCTATAGATTCGTGCTGCATCAGTTATTCTACTCGAAGCATTTGGATACGCGTCTCGTTCTTGCTGTCTCATTATTTTAAGTGTTATTCTTGAGTATTTGAAATATAAAAACCAAAGGTGAAGTATTATCAGTAAGTGTGGACATGCATGCAGACTTTCTTTTTAATTGAAAACTTCCTTTTAATATGCCTCCCTGTGATCCTTCTCAAGAAGACTTGGAAGCCTTTTATTGTCCTTTTGTGATTATAAAGCTTATTTTGATCAGTTGCAAGAATTCTTTATATTGTGCTGCGGTTCGTTACTGATTGAAAGAAAATGCTATTATCCTCCATGAACAGATCGACAAGTATCAAGAGCAGGGTCATTTACTGGAGCCTTTCCTGGAAAGCATTGTAAACCCACTAATGTCCATAGTGCAGTCTAAATCAATGCAGCTGACTGCCAATATTGATGAGATTCTTGATATCATAAGACCTATATGCATAATTATCTATTCACTGGTTACTACTTGCGGGTACAAGAGTGTAATTCGATTTTTTCCACATCAAGTCTCTGATCTTGAGATTGCTGTCACTCTTTTGGAGAAGTGCCATAATAGAAATTCACTTACATCTTTAAGACAAGAAAGTACTGGAGAAATGGAGACACAATGTGCAACACTCTTGTGGCTATATATACTTGTTTTGATTCCTTTTGATATCTCCTCCGTAGACACAAGTATCACAAACAGTAGTCAGTTGGGGGTATGTGAGCCGTCACCATTAGTACTCAAAATACTTAAAATTTCGAAGGAGCACCTATCAAGTGCTGGTCCTATGAGGAGATTCTCAGCACTTGTACTTTCACGGCTTCTAACCCGTCCAGACATGCCGATGGTTTTTGCAAGGTTGGGTTATTATTTACTTTGATTTTTTGACTTATTATGTTATTTCGAATCGACATGCACTTGGATATGTGATTATGATTTGTAGGTTCATCTTATTCAACTTCTTAAATCTCACCAGCCTAAGTTGTTAACCTAGAATTGTAGGTCCACTGCCAAATGACATATACATTACCATCCTCTGCATTTTAACTTTCTGCCACTGCATTTCCATGAATCTATTTGTTAAGATCATCCATAGAAGCAGCCGTAGTTGCCACACTATGTATTTACTTAGACTGATACCAAATTTTCTTTGACATTATGTATATTCATGTTCAAGTAATTTTGAAATCGTTTTAAATACGTGTTGTCACATATATTAATGTTTACCCTTTTCATGTCCATTCACAGCCCCTGCCTTGTTGCATTTCAATATAAATTGTTCATTTACTTTGCTCCACTAAATTTTCCATGCCTTTCCAACAATATGACCCAATATTTTTCTGCATTAGGGAGTTATCGACCCATAAGTTCTCCATTTATGTATTTCCTTTTACTTCTTATCACAGCTACTATTATGTCGGGCTCCATATCGGTGAAGCCACACTTTTATAACTTCAGAAAGCAAACATGCATTCCATTTAATGAAGTTATTACTTGTTTGACCCTTTACTTTTTCATTTGTCTTCACGTCATTTATACTACACATGCAAACTAGAATCTCTTGTGTAATTAATTGGTTGGGTTGACCTGACCAACCATTGTTTAGAGAGAGGAAAGTGTATCTCAAAGCAAAAGGAGGTTTGCTTTTTAAAGGAGGTTTGCTTTTGAAAGTTATGAAATTGTGGCTTTACTAAATTAATGTAATCAGCCTTTATAGCTATGATAATACTACTAAGTAAATACCTAAATGGACGATCTATGAGCTGATAACGTCCTAATGCAGAAAAAGAGGAGGTGAAAGCAGTCCATTGCAACATAGTAAATGAATTGATGCAACACATGGACAGATCAAAACTCATGGCTAGGCTTAACTGTAGATTGAAACTGACCATTTCATGAAATTAAATTGTGTTTGTCTAAGTAAATTTACTTTGATTTAATTAAAATGACCCTCTTTGTGAAAGAGAGAGATAGAGAGAGAGGGCATACTTGGGAGAGACATGACCTGCTTTACCAATGCATAAATAGTGTTAGCTACCTGAAAAGGAAATAGTTCACCCTTCTCTGGAAAAAATGAATCTTAAAATCGAAGGAAAAATATTCTCTAACACTCCCTGTCAATCTGAAGTGTAGATATCATGTAAGCAAAAAAAAATGCTTATGGATGTCCTAAATAATTTTAGTGACTCAGTTTCTATGTACACTGAACATGCCAGAAAATAGTAACTTTTTTACCCATTCATCTTTGTCAAAATGATGGTCAACCTCAATCTACTTGTTGCCTTCTTGAAATACACGATCCTTTGTAATATGATTAACAACTTGATTGTCATAAAACAAAGGAACATGCAAAGATATATGAATATCCATGTCCCGTAGGATTGATCGAATCCATAAGATTTTGGGCACTGGATCGTCAATAACCCGATATACGGCTTCTGCATTGGAACGAGTAACAATGATATTTTGGTTTCCCAGGCTCGAAGATATACTCTAAACATGTGAGATCCACTACACGATGGGGTGGGGGTATGTACCAATGTTGATCGAAATTGTGTAAAGAGTGAGTGCGCACGCCAGCATCCTCTTCGCTCTTATTATTTTGTTTTTCTTATGCTGTTTGAAGTCTTTTTAATTAATTCACATGTGTTAAGCCTTGTGCGGGGCATTTTTTATATTTGGCTTGATTGAAGGTTTAGCCCTATTTGATGGTTGGATGAAAGGAAATGGGTAGCAAATTAATTATTAAATCTCTCTCTCTCTCTCTCTCTCTCTCCCCCTCTCCCTCTCTTGCTTTTCCTATTTATCCCTCTCTTCTCCCAACTCCCAAGTTCGATGGTCCGACTAGGGCATTGCCGAGCCCGCCTCCCAGGTCCAATGAGAACGACACCACCTATCCCAGCTGGGCTTCTCTCGCACTCCTCCCTTTGTCCCCCACTTTCTGTTTGACACTATAGATTCCCGTGGATCGAAGAAGGGGAACTCCAACCTCCTCCACAACTTCATGCTCGCGAGGCCGCATTCGAGATCCCAAACGGGAGCCCGGAACACCTTGCTATCAGATCCAAATGCCCCCAAAGAAGCCCCTACGCATCCTACGACCTTTTGCGATCCTCCAGTAGTTTGAGCGAAGCCTTTCGCTGCGATCCAGTTGGCTTCGAAAATCCGTGAACCCCAAGCCATTTCTTTCGCTCGCTGCGCACCCTTCTAATCGTCACTCGTCCTACTGCTAGGTTCCTTCCTTAGCGTTAGCCTCCTCTCTGGTAGCTTCGACCTCCTTCCCTCTCTCGACCTCGACCTTCCGCCACCGACGACTATTTTCATGGACGAACATGGCTTCATCTTAGCTCAAGTTACGGAAATGTTCCCGAAAATAATGACTACACACACCCATGTTTTCAAGGCCCTCATCGCCCGTCTTGACCGCACACCGTCTCCGCCTTTGCAATGAGCCACCTTTGGCGCATCCCACAATGGGCCGCCCGTCGGTTCCTCACGGTCTAAATTTCCATAGCCACCGCTTGGAAGCAAGCGATATTCCCCGTTACATGAAGATGAATTTCCCTCTCTTCGATGGCCGTGAGGATCCCTTGACATGGCTTACGCGCTGCGAACAGTTCTTTGCGAATCAATGCACACTGCAGGAAGATTGGATCAGCGTGACATCATTTCACCTCATGGGCTTCGTTGTTGTGGGACGATTTCAAGGTCAATTGCAACCTTTGCATTGGGCTGCCTCTTCACGCGAACCCTATTGGCGACCTTGTCTACTTAAAACTGACGGGGTCAATTGATGACTACTAGAACCTGTTTCAAGTTCTGCTCGCACGAGCTCCATCCATTCCCCAGAGCACTAGGTGCCCATCATTACCGCATGACTCTACGAGTGCCTTCGACTAGACGTGGAGTTCAGATAGTCGCCAATCTCACTACTGCCATGGGTCTCACACATGTATGTGAAAAGCGATTTTGATGAATCGACCCTGTAGCGATCGTCGTAGCAGGAAGGACTGCCCTTAGGATTAAGTACAGCACAATCCCCCTATCCAGCAGTGCATCTCTCAAGGAGAAGGAGGGCGACTGACCACCAACCATCCGCCGTTTGTCGACCAAGGAGATGGCCGATCGTTGGGCCAAGGGCCTTTGCTTCAATTGTGACGTACCATATGCTCGCAGTCACAACTGTAAGCACCTCTTTAGGCTTGAGGTTGATGACTCCTCTGATGATGATGAGGACGACCCAAGGGACCCTGAGATTTCACACCATGCCATCACTGAACTGCATTTGGGATAGACCATTTAACTACTAATTTCCATTGCATACCATTTATTGGCTGCTCTCATGAACCCGGGGGAGCACGCACAGTTCATCAACGAACATGCCGCTCATCGACTTCAGCTTCTCGTGGCCAGCCACACCCGCCTCAGTGTGGCAGTGGACAATGGGAGCATGATGGAGTGACCGGGGATTTGTCCTGCCGTTTATATAGTGATGGAGGGGCGCCGCTCCAAGGTGAATTTTTTGGTGATTGCCCTTCGAAAATTTGATGCTGTGTTGGGAGTCCGATGGCTGCGTACTTGGGGCCCTTGACATTGGATTTTAATCGCCTCGCTATGACGTGACACTAGGGCCTTAAACGATTTTATGACAGGGCTGTTCTGCGGAGACTTCTCTATAGGCCTTCTGTTTGCCGACAAGGGAGGTAGAGTACCTTGACTTGGAGCACCTGCTGCAGGAGTTCGGCGACACCTGGTCTCACCCGGGGGATTGACCCCACCCTGCTGTTAGGACCCCCACATTTGTTTCCTTTTGAACACAGTGCCTATGGTTGTCATACCCTAAAACTATCCCTTCTTACAGAAGGGTGAGATTGAGCGCAAGTGCAGCGGAAGTGCAACGCCATGCTACAATAGGGTATCATCCGTCACATTGTATCTCAGTTCTCCTTCTCAGTCCTCTTAGTGCAAGAGAATGATGACACTTGGCGGTTCTGCGTAGACTACCATGATCTAAATGTGATGACGGTCAAGGACAAATTTTCCATACTTGCGGTGAAGGAACTACTGGATGAGCTTCATAACGCTCATTTCTTCTCCAAGCCGAACCTTTCCTTGGGGTGCCAAAGTTTGCATGGCCCTCAATGTGCAGAAGACCGCCTTCCGAACCCTTGACGAGCACTTTGAGTTTTTAGTGATGCTGATATGTATTTGTATTGGGAAACACGTCTCACACATACGCTCAGACGTTCGACCTCACTTTACCGGAGTCACTCAACAACTTGTTTCTTTATTGTATTATTTAAGTGTTTTGTCTTGTAGTAAGTGGATCCATCTATATAAGGAGCCCTAGGGGTATAGTCTTGTTCATCTTTTGAGTCGTAGAGTTTGAGCTTTCTTGGAGAGTGGAGTGTCAAGGAGGACTCAGCCTCCAGATGCTTGGTGAGAGCTTGCCTCTCGATTGTATCTTTATGTTTGTGTAATGCAATGCAAGTTTCTTATTCACACTCTTGATACGCTTACGACGTTTCAACTGGTCCGACTTGTCGCTCGTTTAGGGTTTCTGCCAAACCCTAATCGGATCCCTATTTCCGCCGCCTCGTCTGCTTCCAGGATCCCGCACGCTCAGCCCGCTCCGGCTTCATCAACGTCCATGATAGTCATCTTCCGCGTCTTTCCTGCAATCGAGCCCTCCCATCCGCAGGTCGATGATGCTTCCGGGAATTTGCTCGCCGCTTCCGTCCATCCGCAGCTCGACGATGCCTCACGGGATTTCACACGCAACGACGCCTTCAGCGACTTCCACCCTCGACGGCATTGCCGCGTTGCCGACTCCAGCGACCGATTCCCGCTTCGACCGACCCCCCTGTGCCCGGCCCCATTTCTAGCGCACGATTCCAGTGCGTCTTTGGTTCTTGGCGCCTGTAGCCGACTCTTCTTCCTCTCCAGCCATGTCCGACAGCACCCCAACGACCGCCAACACTCTCGCAGCTTTCCAGCGGCCGCTTGTCACTCTCACAGCCCTCCCGCGGCTCCGGCCGCAGTCTGACAACGCTCCTGCAGCATTCTGTCAGCCCTCCCGTGGCTCCTGCAGCAATCATGCAGCCCTCTGGCGTCGCCTGCAGCATTACGATTGCCCTCCTGAGCCTTCTGCCGCTTTCTGACGGCCCTCCCCCTTTTTTCATCTTATCTCTCCTTTCGGACTCAGTGCATGCTTGCTGCGATCATTTTAAAGCTGACTTGGATACTCTCCTCGCCATGGCGCTTGAGATTCATCATCGTCTTCTTCCACATGCCCCCTTACAGCCTCGACCCGCCACTTTACTTTCCGACGAGCCTCCTCCTCCACCCCCCTCACCGCCACCCCTCCGTAGATTTTCGACCATTATAACCGCCACCACTTCCTCCTTTTCCGACACCCCCTAATTCCCCCCCCCCCCCCTCGATTCCCACCAGTTGCCCGCCCATTCGCTCGCCTTCTGACATATCCGTGACAAAGGCTCCACCTGGCGCCTTGCCAACCTTTCACACGTCGCAACATGCTTTTTCTGCCCCCCATCGTTACTTGGAGACCCCCGCCCTCCTGTCAGCTTTCTTTTCGCCCGACTCCTCGCTTCTAACATCTCTCGAGCTCACTGTTATCCTACCCTCATATCTGGTCACTCTCCGCCGCCCGTCTTCATAGCATCCGACCTCCGATCGAGGCGCTGGACCAACTGGCGTGCACCTCGCTCGATCTTGGGGATGAGGTATTTTGCTGGCACGACATTGCTAAACCTCACGGGCAGTCCCATGTCAGCTCTGCAACAACCAACCCGCCACAACGCCTCTCAGCTTCTGATGTTTCACCAGAACCACCCACCAGAGGAGCCGCCCGAGTCTCCACGTCGCGCTCATGGGATCCCACCCGCCTTGACCTTGAGGACAAGGTCCATTTTCAAATCGGGGGTGTTGATACGTATTTGCATTGAGGAACACGTCTCACGCATACGCTCGGACGTTCGGCCTCACTCAACAACTTGTTTCTGTATTGTATTATTTAAGTGTTTTGACTTGTAGTAAGGGGCTCCATTCATATAAGGAGCCATAGGGCTAGAGTCTTGTTCATCTTTTGAGTCTTAGAGTTTGAGCTCTCTTGGAGAGTGGAGTGTTAAGGAGGACCCAACCTACAGATGCTCAGCGAGAGCTTGCCTCTCGATTGTATCTTTATGTTTGTTTAATGCAATGCAAGTTTCTTATTCGTGCTCTTGATACGATTACGACGTATTAGATGCCCTTTGGGCCCACTAATGGTCCTACCTTCTAGGCGCCGATGAATGAGGTATTCTAGGATCTTTTGTGTCGACATGTTCTTGTATTTTTTGATGTATTTTGGTATATAGTAGAGTACATACCCATCGTTCTTCAACTTATCCGCCAACACCATCTATTTCTCAGGCGAGCAAAATGATCCTTTGGGACCGACCAAGTGGCATACTTGGGCCATGTTGTGCACAAAACAAGGGTCTCTGCCGATCCGGAGAAGCTTCAATTGGTAACCGCCTGGTCAGTCCATCAGTCCCCACTCGAGCTCTGTGGCTTTTTGGGCGTTGTCACGCCCGTCTCGACAAAAGTCAGAGTGCGCTTCGGGGCGGGTCGTGATGCCACAGGCATGGGCGAAAAAAAATCCATGCCTGCTAAGGCGGAAGCAAAATTACTACATGTTGGAACATGACTTTCCGCATCCCTTTAATTTGAGAATGACAAATCCTACTTGTATTTGATCTTGTTTGCCATTGTGTTTTTAGCATGCAGGTTTGGACATATATGACACCAGATTGCTGCAATACTGGTCTGGCACTATCCACAAGCAGAAGGATTGAAAGATGTCTAACGCCAGGCGTTAGGTCTTAACGCTGGGCGTTAGCGATCGACGGGACGGTCTGCCGATCGATGGGATGGGATGCCGATCGACGGGATGGCTTGCTGACTGAATAAAAAGAGAGAGAAACTCAACGCCAGGCATTAACGCCGGGCGTTAGCGATCGACGGGACGGTCTGCCGATCGACGGGATGGGATGCCGATCGACGGGATGGCTTGCTGACTGAATAAAAAGAGAGAGAAACTCAACGCCAGGCGTTAGTACTTAACGCCAGCGTTATCGATCGACGATTATGGCAAGAAGGAAGCAGCCGTAATTGCAGGAGAACTTTAGGAATGATTTGCCCAACGCCTGCGTTAGCCTTAACGCCGGCGTTAGTATTGCCTAAAATAAAACAATTCCTAAAGTGCAGAATCTCCTTCCTCTTCTGAAGATCTGAGCCATCAGTATGTTGCTATACATGGTCAACGCCTGACGTTAGAACTTAACGTCGGCGTTAGCTCAAAGTCTATAAATTGGATGGCTTCGTCGTCTCTGACTAACTGATTGAAAAGAGCCCTATTCCAGCACTTCAGATACTCTGAGAGGGCCGTATTTCCAGACCAACACTTCTCCCACTCAATTTCAAAAGGAGGAATCGAAGGAGGCTTGGATCAACACGCTAACTCAACGCGAAGAACGCACGCTTGGACTTCAACGATCTTCAACGATTCTTCGACGTCTCCTTCAGATTACCTCATAGGGAGTTTCATATTTGTCTTTTGTATTTGTCTTTTATTTTTATCTTTATAATCGGTTCGGAAATTCGCCTCGTGTTGGTGACTAGGTCTGGGTAGGACTTAGAGAGTAATTCACCTCGTGTTGGCGACTAGGTTTAGGGAGTAGATCTAGGGGGTGCTTGAGGCCTTTCTGGGGATAGGAAGGCTAGAGCGGCTTGAGGCCGTATCTGGGGAGAGATCGGCTAAAGCCAACGGTTCGTGGGGATACGAGTCTGTATAGAAAACGAAAAAAGTCTTCATATTTCGCCTTGATTTCTAGCGTTTTTGAAATAAGTTTTTGTAATCAATTTTATCAATGATAATCATGTCTTTTCTTGTTTAGTAAAATCGATTTCATTTCTAATTTCTAGCTCTTTACTTTTGATTCACTCTTATTCAAATAAAATATCAAAAGTTTTCTATTAAATATTAAAGTTTTCTAAAACCCTTATTCACCCCCCCTCTAAGGGCGCCTCAAGATCCAACACTACAAATAGTTATAAAATAGTTACTTTTAAGTAAAACAGATTGATTTATTGCGAAAGCTTTAAAATATGATAGTTTGAAACAGGTGCACATGCATTTTTCAAAAACAACTTATGATACAAGTTCTTATATAGATCGAAATGCAATGACAATTCAGAGAAATGAACATGCAAATCATGTCAAATTCTAGTACATATATGATTTAACCTAGCAGTTGTCCATGAAACAGGAGAAAATGACCGATCGTAATTATTACATAACAAAATATCCGACAGATAAAAAATGAAACATAAACACAAAACCTGAAGCTTGACGCAGATCGGCTCAGGAAGCAGACGGCGCAGACACGAACGCTAAGGCAAATTTCAAAACAAGAAGGAAAAACCTCAGAACATTGAAATAAACAGGAGCAAAGCAAAATAAAATACGAGCATGTGAAACAAAATATTTTTGTACCATTTTTCATTAAGCGAAGCTAATAAGACAGACAAGCAAGCGAGACAAGCAGAAATAATTAGAATTATTAGTCTACTCCGAAGTATAACATACAAAGATACATGTAATAACATAAGTTGTACCAAGTGAAAGTGTAGGTGTTTTTGGTTGACGCACATGATTCATGATTCAGACAGATTCATATTCAGATGCAAGTCTTACCAGAGAGACATAATTTCTGCCCGTGATCTCTAAGGGGCGGCTCTTTCAAAGCCTCACCCTTGAGCCAGAGAGTTCATGCTAGCTATGACCGGTCCTTTGTTCCCGTTAGGAATTCAAGAGAGAACCCAAGTCGAGGAGTTGCGTCAATTAAACACCACCTTTCATTGATTGCTTATGTTATTAATGATTCAAATGATTCATAATTGAGTGATTATAGCATCTCAAGACATGTAGCCAAATACTAATTCAGATATAAAGAATAGATTTTACAAACGTGAAACGGGAGGAATCAAGTTATAGAAAATTATTTACTCGAGTCTTAGAACCAGACAGGCATAAGAAACAAGATTCGATGACTCAAAGAACTCGATAGAGAGTTTTGAAACTTGCGGGTTCAAGTATTCACGAGTAATAAGATCAGTGTTGTGGATATTCTCCGACATGGCCGACATGTCGGCCAACATAAAAGTTTCATGGACAAAACGACACATTTCGATATTTTTTTGCAAAATATCCTTTTGGAATATATCCCCCGATATATTTGTTATTAACCGATATATTCACCGATATATCCCGACATTTTATCAACTTGGTTTTTTCAAGTTATTTTAATTATTGTCTATGGTCTAATAGACAATAAATCAAAATTGTTTCATTATTAAGGTAGTTTTTTCCATTCCTCTGGCTTTTTTCTTTGCTCAAGTCCGTCATCGACTTCAATTATGCATGGTCTTTGAATTATGAACTAAAAGTTCTTTATCTTCCATTGTCATTGACAACTTCCTGACTTTCTGTCTCCTCTACTTTATTTCACGCGTTATACCATTACTACTTATGTAGCACAAAATGTTTATATTAGTTTGATAAATTTAAGAGTTCAATAAGTATCAAATTATTAATATATTATATATATAAATTAAAAAAAATGATTAAATTTATATATAATTACATATATAAATAATTAAATATTAAAACCTGATATATGAAATATCTCCGATATATCCCCCGACATATTAAAACCGACATGAAAAACCTAAACCGACGTGTCCCTGATATCCGACATCTACAACCTTGAATAAGATTACTATACATCATTTTCTAGGAAACCAAATATTCATTTAGTTTGATCCATTCTAACAAATGATTATCCTCCAAGTAAATATGTGCACGAACCGAATATTTTATATCAAACACAATTCATCTAGTTGCTAGCAGTAATCTTAACATTTATCATTATAACAATTAATGTTACTGCTTGAAAAGATATACTAGTCTTACATTTATCCATCAAATGAGATGCAATTCATTTAAATAGAAATCCAATTAAAACCACTTTCGTTCAATAACTCGTCTTCCAACAATGAGACACAATTCATCTAAGTGGATATTCAAGTAACCATCATTCACGTTCACAACTTGTGACCTTCCAAACACGTGATACCTCAATATATTAACAAGTCAATTCAGACATTCAAGAACTAAGTTTATTTGATGAAACATGTATTCAAAGCGAAATCATAAAATCATAAGAACAGACAAGCTAAATAAATTCAACGATTGCAAGAGAGAGGGATCTATACTTGCCTTAAGGTGAGCTTGAAACTGACGGCGGCGGCGAAGCGGCGCAAGCAAAAATTGAAATCATATTTTGAACCTGATCAAACACAACGAAAGCGATGAAACATAATTTACTACGCTAACACAAACATTTTACGACGCGGAATTTAAACTACGAGGGTTTAACAAATTTTTACCTCCCTCAAAGGTGAGGGGAGAAGAGATTCCACACGGAGACGGAGGCTTGACGGCGCTTGGGCTAGGAGAAACCCTAATTCGGAGAGGGCTTTGCGTGACCCCACCAATTAAATCGAGGAGCTGCACCGGAAATCACGAACAAACCACAGTTAGACGATTATAGGAGGACAAAAATCTGAAATCACAAATATATCCGAAATTTGGAGAGCAAACTTTCCAAGAAAATTAGGGAAATCTGAATGAAGAGAGGAAACGGAAAATTCATACCCAAGGAGACCCAGTCCGGGCGCAAAATCCAAGTAGAGGGGGAAACGAGCGAACCATAAGCGTCCTTCTCACAAACTCTCGACCAAGACGACGAGGAAGCGGGCTGCCATCCCTAAGAGAGAGGAAGGCTGCTGTCGGCCACATGAGATGACACTGCTGTCGATGGCCTGAGGAGGAGGAGGAGGCGTCGGCTAAGGCGCAGAGGAGGAGGAAGGACTTGCCAGCCGGAGGGGAAGGAGCCATCGGCGGCCTGAGACGGATTTATTAAAAACAAAGTGGCAATTTCGTAATTATACGATTTAGGTTTTCTTTTCTCCTATTTAACTTAACCGAGCCAGCCCCACCAGCCCCGTCTCCCGCTCCAGCCCCGTCTCCCGCTCCTCCCGATTCCGCCTCCCGCACGTTCAGCCGCTCCCGATACTCCCTCCTGTGGCCGACAACCACCTCCTCTAGGGCTGACACCTCCTCCCCTTGCGTCTGCCTCTTTCTCCTGCTCTCCCGCTCTTGTGTCGACTTCCGCAAGCCAGCGCCGCCTCCCCTGCTTCCGCCGACACCTCCTCATGGCGTGGCCGCCTCCTCTGGATCCTCCTCCGTCTCAGGACGCCGATGGCTCCTTCCCCTCCGACCGGCAAGTCCTTCCCCCTCCTCTGCGCCCTAGCCGACGCCTCCTCCTGCCATGACCGATGTCGCCTCCTCCTCTTCCTCTGGCCATCGACAACAACGCCTCCTCATGTGGCCGACTGCAGCCTTCCTCTCCCTTAGGGCTGGCTGCCCGCTTCCTCGTCGTCTTGGCCGAGAGTTTGTGAGAGGGACGCTTAGGGTTCGCTCGTTTCCCCCTCTACTTGGATTTTGCGCCCAGATTGGGTCTCCTTGGGTAAGAATTTTCCGTTTCCTCTCTTCATTCAGATTTCCCTAATTTTCTTGAAAAGTTTGCTCTCCAAATTTTGGATATATTTGTGATTTCGGATTTTTGCCCTCCTATAATCGTCTAACCGTGGTTTGTTCGTGATTTTCGGTGCCGCTCCTCGATTTAATTGGTGGGATCACGCAAAGCCCTCTCCGAATTAGGGTTTCTCCTAGCCCAAACGCCGTCAAGCCTCCGTCTCCACGTGAAATCTCTTCTCCCCTCACCTTTGAGGGAAGTAAAAATCTGCTAAACCCTCGTAGTTTAAATTCCGCGTCGTAGAATGCTTGTGTTAGCGTAGTAAATTATGTTTCATCGCTTTTGTTGTGTTTGATCAGGTTCGAAATATGATTCCTGTTTTTGCTTGCGCTGCTTCGCCGCCGCCGTCAGTTTCAGCCTCACCTTAAGGCAAGTAGAGATCTCTCTTGCAATCGTTGAATTTATTTAGCCTGTCTGTTCTTATGATTTTATGAATTCGCTTTCAATACATGTTTCATCAAATAAACTTAGTTTTTGAATGCCTGAATTGACTTGTTAATATATTGAGGTATAACGTGTTTGGAAGGTCACAAGTTGTGAACGTGAATGATGGTTACTTCAATATTCACTTAGATGAATTGTGTCTCATTGTTGGAAGACAAGTTAGTGAACGAAAGTGGTTTTAATTGGATTTCCATTTAAATGAATTGCATCCCATTTGATGGATAAATGTAAGACTAGTATATATTTTCGAGCAGGAATATTAATTATTATAATGATAAATGTTAAGATTCCTGCTAGCATTTAGATGAATTGTGTTTGATATAAAATATTCGGTTCGTACACATGTTTACTTGGAGGATAATCGTTTGTTAGAATGGATCAAACTAAATGAATACTTGGTATCCTAGAAAATGATGTATAGTAATCTTATTACTCGTGAATACTTGAACCCTCAAGTTTCAATACTCTCTATCGAGTTCTTTGAGTCATCGAATCTTGTTTCTTATACCTGTCTGGTTCTAAGACTCGAGTAAATAATTTTCTATAACTTGATTCCTCCCATTTCACGTTTGTAAAATCTACTCTTGTATATCTGAATCAGTATTTGGTTACATGTCTTGAGATGCTATAATCACTCAATTATGAATCATTAATAACATAAACAACCAATGAAAGGTGGTGTTTAATTGACGCAACTCCTCGACTTGGGTTCCCTCTTGAATCCCTAACGGGAACAAAGGACCGGTCATAGCTAGCATGAATTCCCTGGCTCAATGGTGAGGGTTTGAAAGAGCCGCCCCTTAGAGATCACGGGCATAAATTTTGAATCTCTGATAAACAAACTTTCCAAGAAAATTAGGGAAATCTGAATGAAGAGAGGAAACGGAAATTCTTACCCAAGGAGACCCAATCCGGGCGCAAAATCCAAGTAGAGGGGGAAACGAGCGAACCCTAAGCGTCGCTCTCACAAACTGTCGGCCAAGACGACGAAGAAGCGGGCTGCCAGCCCTAAGAGAGAGGAAGGCTGCTGTCCGACACATGAGGAGGCGCTGCTGTCGATGGCCTGAGGAAGAGGAGGAGGCGACGTCGGCCATGGCAGGAGGAGGAGGCGTCGACTAGGGCGCAGAGGAGGAGGAAGGACTTGCCGGCCGGAGGGGAAGGAGCCATCGGCGGCCTGAGACGGAGGAGGATCCAGAGGAGGCGGCCACGCTATGAGGAGGTGTCGGCGGAAGCAGGGGAGGCGGCGCTGGCTTGCGGGAGTCGGCACAAGAGCGGGAGCAGGGAAGGAGGCAGACGCAAGGGGAGGAGGAGAAGGAGGCTTCTCCGGCGAGGATGACGCCCTCCAGTGTTCAGGACCTGTTTCCAGCTGGCAGTTTCACCTTTTGATCGCCGTTTCTCCTTCGCCCAGCCTTCCTCCTCCTCCAAAGAACTTCCAGTCCATCTCCAAAAACAGAGACTGTGCTCTGCCTTCATTTCTGTCCATCAGTTGGATTCAGTTTGGATTTTCTCATTTCAGTGATGCGAACTGGTATAATTTTCACCTTATCTCACTGCTCGATTACTATTTGTCTTATTTTATGTTTATATTAATATGATCTTTCAAAATATCAAAGCTTGCCTAATTTATCACATGCCTGTTTGTCGTTAATTTAAATTTTTGTTTGTCCTCGCATTTTCATTTCTCTAAGTATACCCCCATGGATCACTATTTCATGTTAATCATATGTTCAAATGTTAGCGTTTACGTGCGTTTGTGAACTCTAGGTTGGTTGTCGCGTGATATTATGTGTGTGTGTCTTACTAACGCCACATTATTTAAAAGTGGTTTCAAGAATTACATTTAAAATCAATTCCGCGATATTGGAATACGTCAAAAGACAACCTTATTGATAGGCACAACTATCGTCGAAGAACACCATAATAAAATTGCATGACACAAATACCAAGGTGTGCTAGATACCCACTCTTGAGGGCAGGATCCCTTTAAGAGACGTCTCTCCTTTAAGTGCCT
The DNA here is from genome assembly GCA_033032865.1 of Dactylorhiza incarnata. Taxonomy (NCBI): domain Eukaryota; kingdom Viridiplantae; phylum Streptophyta; class Magnoliopsida; order Asparagales; family Orchidaceae; genus Dactylorhiza; species Dactylorhiza incarnata. The sequence goes on from JAWHQI010000028.1 coordinate 16,396,944, forward strand.
AAACAAGAAAATGGTCTTAGGGAATGAAAACAACGCACCTCCATTCCCTTATATCGGCGGGAGTGAGGATTACTTTAAATAACCAAAATTCCACTAGGGCTACATAAACTGCTAGGGGAATGCATGGCTGACCCGAGGAGTTATATCCGTATAAACACTCGCCTCTTGAAAATCGACCTTGTTCTCAAGGTCGAGGTTCGTAGGGGTCATTGCCGAGCGTCAGAGGATCCAAGTTAGCGAACTCAGGATCTTTATTTTCAATGCTAAGCAGTAAGCACACGTTCTTGTGACGACATTTAAGTACAGTTGATGGCAACGAAACCAAAGGACTTTGCGTTGAAGCTCGAGATTTTACTGGTGAGATAATCGATGGGGTGGAGGGGATAGTATTGGAGGTGGAATTGGCAGAATTGACTGCGGCGATAGGTCGATCAACGGGGGTCTAGGTAGAGGTAGGTGATCCAAGTGATGGAGAGGTGGTTGAGATTTTAGTGGTGGCAGCGACTGGTGGGGTTGGTCGGGTGGAGGAGGATGACTGTGCTGCATAGAGTTCCTCATCGAGGCGACAAACTTACTCAATGGTGCGGGAGAGAGTAGTCGGGTTGTGGTCCTGAAGGCATGCCCGAAGTTGGGACTACAGACCCCTGAGAAAGTACCACAGATAATGGTCCGGGGCTAGGACAGTGTTACGGGTCCACCGTCAGTTATCATATTATATTAGTAGTATGTTCTATCGAGTCTTTATTGTGTTGAGTCTTTATTATGATTGAGTCAAGTTAGAGTATTTTAGGTGTTTTAGTGGGTCAAGTCTTATTATATTAGTATTTATGCTTTTTAATATTTTTATGTGTTGGATGTAATTACTGGGTTGCCCCCGTGGGTTCTATATAATAGACTCGGTCATGTATTTGGGGAAATCAATCAACGAAGAAAGAAACTTTCCCTTCTCTCTAATTTCTCTCTCCCTCTCTAAGCTCCTCTCCTTCCTCCACCCTCTAGGGTTTTCCTCCTCTTTCCCTCAACTTCTTCTCCTTCACAAGCTCTAGGGTTTAAACACCCTTGTATCTCCAATGCTGACCTTCAACAAAACAAGCCCATAACAACTTGGTATCAGAGGCTAAACGCCGGCGACTCCATTCCCGACACTTCTTCCGCCGTCTCTCGCCGCTGTCTCCTCGTCATCCAGCCCGAGCCTTCATCAGCAGCCGCAAACCGGTCGTCCAACAGACAACTAACCAGCATCGAACCCACCGCTCTTCCTCTCGCTGGGAACACTGGCGGAAAACACTGTCGTTTGCGACCCACTCATCAACGACGATCAGTGAAGGCTCCGCCATCGTGCCTTTTCTGCCGTCCAGTACCGCAGCTCCGTCATCGACGACCCAGAATCCCGCTCGTACAACATCAGCAACCAGACCCAGAACTCGACGCCTCCTCCCAGAACTCTTCCCTCCTCCCAGAACTCGACGTCGACCCTCGACGGGTCCTGATCTTCGCTCTTCGCCGTAAACGCATCCTCCACTGCCCAAATCGACGACGACAAACGCGCCATCCACGTTTCTCCCTGCTTCCACCTGGATCGAGCCATCTGCGCACACAATTTTCAACTGTTTCGTCGTCCTCTCCGCCTCTTTTCAGCACAGCAGTCACCCATCTCACCTTTCTGCAGTTTCGAGCCCTGTGCAAACCGCAGGAAAAGAAGCTCGTTCACCCGGTCTGAATTCCTGGAACGACACGCCTTCTTTTCGATCCTCGAGCCGCAATCCTCGACCCCATCTACTCAGCCCCGTTAATTTTTCCCCTTGTTTCCTGGAGCCCACTGCCCCTCTATTAATAATTAACTAATTATTTAATTAATTAACCTACTTTTCTATCATGTCGCTTAGCATTGCCGACCGCATCGAGCTCCTCGCCACCCTCGCCAAGCTGGACCGCCGTATTGCTCATCGGGAGGCTCGACTCGGCCACATCGATGCTCAGCTCGACCTCACGCTCGACGCTCTCCGCATGTCTCGCGACTCGTTGGTGGTTTTTTCTGTCACCACCACCACCACCGGAGCTGGACTCGTCGCCTTCCCCTCCAATGATGGTGCCACCACCGCCCTCCGTTGTTCACGACGCGTCGCCACCACCGCCGCGCCACCGCCGCGCCACCGCCGTCGCCGCCGCCTCCTCTACCGTCTCTTACTCCGCCATCCCCGACATTGCCTCCCCCTCCGACCACATCACCGCCGCCACCGCCATCGTCACCGCCTCCTCTACATGCTCTCACTCCATCGGCCCCTGCCTTGCCGCTCCCTTCGTCCGCATGGCCGTTGCTGCCTTGCACTGCACCGCCGTTCCCGCAAGACCCCTTCATTTTGGCGACCGTTGTTCTTTCGGTTGCCTTACTACTCTGGCCTCCCGCCGCTCCACCGGACCAGCCGACCCATTCCTTCCGCCACTCGTCTTCCCAAAGGCGTCGCCGCTACTCCTCGCCGCCGTTGCCGCCGCGACAAACTACCAGACATTATATTGGCGCGAGATCAAGGAGCCCGAGGAGCTGATCATCCTACTGGAGTTCAAGCTTGAGGGCAAGCTCGATGTCAAGGACGGATGGAGTGTTACGGGTCCACCGTCAGTTATCATATTATATTAGTAGTATGTTGTATCGAGTCTTTATTATGTTGAGTCTTTATTATGATTGAGTTAAGTTAGAGTATTTTAGTGGGTCAAGTTTTATTATATTAGTATTTATGCTTTTTAATATTTTTATGTGTTGGATGTAATTACTGGGTTTCCCCCGGGGATTCTATATAATAGACCCGGTCATGTATTTGGGGAAATCAATCAACGAAGAAAGAAACTTTCCCTTCTCTCTCTCTAAGGTCCTCTCCTTCTTCCACCCTCTAGGGTTTTCCTCCTCTTTCCCTCAACTTCTTCTCCTTCACAAGCTCTAGGGTTTAAACACCCTTGTATCTTCGAAGCCGACCATCAACAAAACAAGCCCATAACAGACAGTTACATGCATGTCAACCTCGATGAACTCCACAATGTTGGTGGTGACGGTGTCAAACTGACGAACGAAGTTGAGGTACTCGTAGGCATTATCTGCTTGGCGGATGTCATAGTGGCGACGGAGTTCCTCCTTCAATGTTGGCCAAGAGAGATCGGGGACATGTTGGCGCCTCCAACACACCCAGTGTAGCGTGAAGCCTTTCATATAAATAGTTGCTAAAGGAACCTGCTAGTTGGCGGGGGTGGAATGGTGGTCGAAAGATTGTTCGATGCGGGCGATCCAACTGAGGGGATTGGTGCCGTCAAACATAGGAAATCTCAATCCGGTGGATATTGGCCGAGTAGATGTTCGCATTGTAGTCGACCTCATGCAGTCCATGGTGGGTCGAGTGGGGGCGTCGACGGTACCCGTGGGAGGTTGACCACCGTGATCACGAGCTCTCGAAAGAGGAGAGTGAGATCTTCAAGACGAGCTTCGAGCCGATCCAAGCTAGTGGAATCAGTGGAGGCCGAGGATGCATCCTCGTCAACGCCTAGGGCCATGGAATGGGTCCAGGGCATGTAAAAATGAGTCGGATAAGAGAACTCAACAATCGAAATGCCGAAGGAGGTGGGCTATGACTGCGGTAGTGGAGGCAGACTGCGGCCTGGTGAAGAAGAGGCCTGAGGCTGCTGGAAGGAGGTGGAGGGCGGTGCGCTGTCTGCTGGAAGGAAGCAGAAGGCGGTTGAGGTCAGTAGGGAGTGTGCAATGCCTCTGAGCAGAGTTCTTTTGAAAGGGACTCAGGCTGAGAGCTCAAGAGATCATTGCGACATGTTCTATTTGCTAGTGCTACAAAGCTGATCACCTCCTTCCAACCGGTCTTCTACATCCACTTCCTATTTCGTCACATTTATGAGCTGGCATCTTTCTGGATTTTGCGGAAGGATTACTTTCTTCGAAGGGCATCTTTATGGATTTTGCAGAAGGATTGCTGCCTTCTAGGGGCAAGCCTGTTCTCTTGGTCGTCGTGTATAGGTTCTCAAAGGGTGCATATTTTCAGGCCCTGGGCCGCCCTCTCATCATGGAAGGTGTCGCCCGAGTCTTCTTTGATTAGATCTTCTGCCTTTATGGTCCGTTTGAGAGTACGGTCTTCGACCGTGGTAAGGTATTCACCAACTATTTTTGGAAAGAACTCGTTAGACTTTGTGGCACCAACCTGACCTTCTCTTATGCCTACCATCTTTAGTCTTTACTCAGATGGTCAGGCTGAGGTCGTCAGCCTTCCGATTGAGACGTATCTTTGCTGTATCACGAGGAATTTCCCTAAGGACTGGGCTCATTGGTTATCGTGGGTGGAGTATTGCTACAATAACTCTTACCACACGTCCCTACAGACCACACCCGTTCGCCTTATCTATGGGAGATCCACCTCGCCTACTCACGTATGGGGCAGCACCGCCTACATGGTGTCCGCCGTTGATAAGGATCTTCAATATCGTGTTTAACTTCTCACTCTAGCGTAAGACTGCCACTTTCATGCCCAAACATGCATGTCAATGCTTACAACTGGGGTCACCACGAGCTCTTTTTCGCGCCTGGTGAACGGGTGTAGATGAAATGCCACCTGTATCGTCAGACGTTCGTCGCGAAGATTCCCAATCACAAGTTGGGCCCTAAGTACTATGGGCCTTTTTAGGTGAAGATTGGTGAGGGCCTACCGAGTCCAACTTTCGCCCGAGTTCTGGATCCATGAAGTCTTCCACTCATCTCAATTGAAGACGTTCGTGGGCACAACCCCCACAAAACCTTTGATACTCTTGCAACCATTGCTGAAGGAAAAGCTTAGGGACAATAATGATCTCAACAGGGAGGAGATGTTACATATCCATGATGGGGGCTACATACCAACATCGATCAAAATTGCTTAAAGAATGAGCGCGCATGTCAACATACTCGTTGCTCTTCTTATTATGTTTTCTTATGCTCTTTGAACCTTTTTAATGAACTCACTTGTGATAAGCCTTGTGAGAGGCATTTTGGATATTTGACTTGATCAAGGGTTTAACCCTTGATTGTTTGATGAAAAGAAATGGGTAGCAAATTAATTATCAAATTTTATCTCTTTCTTTTCCTATTTCTTTCTCTCTCTTCTCCTAGGTCCGACAACCCTACTAGGGCATTGCCGAGTTCACCTTCCAAGTCCGACGAGAACGACACGGCCCCTCTCAGGTGGCTTCTTCCGTGCTGCTCCCTTTCTCCTTCCACTCTCTGTTGTCACCATAGATTCTCGAGATTCAAAGAAGGGGAACTCCAACCTCCTCCACGATTTCATGCTTGCGAGACTGCGTACGAGATCCCAAACGGGAGCTCATAACATGGATCTTTTATCATTGAGAAATACAACATATTCCGCATCAAAAAATAATGCAAAGTGATTGAGTTTCAAGATTCGAATAAAAGGCTTTCCCTTGGAGATTTCTTTATATATCTAGGAATACAAAGAATGGACTCCCAACAAATCACGTGAGGGACTACATAAATTAGTTGATGATACTAACTATAAAAAATATATCAGGTCTTGTAACAGTAAGTTAAATGAGTAGGATCTGGAAAGAGAGCATTACTTATGAAAATACAAGTTTGATATTGGGATCGAAAGGGATACTCGATCTACATCCCAACATCTTTGTCTCAGTAAGAAGATCAAAGGCATACTTTCATTGTGATAGAAATATATCAACTTTGGTCCAAACAATCTCAATACAAAAAAATACCTGAGAGGACCAAGATCTTTGGTTTGGAAAGATTTAGCGAGATGTGTTTCGGTAGCTATGTATCCTGAAAATTGAGAGTTACTTTTAGTAATAGTAGTGTCATGGATGTAAACAAGAAGGATGATGATCTATTTATGTACTTTCTTCACATGAATAGAGTGAGCAACCATGCAAAATGCACAAAACCACTGAGTTGCACTCAAAACCTGACTCTATTCACTTGGACACACTTATCTCAAAACAAATTGGACATTATCGGGCCATTATAACTTTTTTGTCTAGATAAATTTAATTATCCATATTTCTTGTAAAAGTATATCTGTGAAAATCTATGTATTCTTTTTCTTATAAATGAATGAAATGTTCTGTTTGATCATTTTCAGTTTCATTGAATGGACACTTGAATTCCTGCAATCTTGGACTGAGGATTATATCAACCAGTTTAGATTACTTGGCATTGTGGAGGCACTGGCTTCAGTATTCAAGGTTGGGCGTGGTTTCTGGATAAATGCTGTAGATGCCTGCTGTTTTTTTTAAAATTCAATTTTACATTCCACTTCAGGAATATTACTTTAATGCTGAAGTTTGGAATTGTGTCGTGCATCATTATTTTCATTTAGTATCTTCATGTTAAGGTCCATAAGAAAACCAAAAGTCAACAAAGAAGAGAGGGATGAATTCTTCTGATTTTTGGCAAAGAAATGCCACTATAGTATAATAATACTTTGAGCGTGTAAATAGTTATCTTCCTTCCAGCCTTACATTATATTGTAGAATTTAAGAGATTTATTATATTTCACAATCATGTGAGAAATTTTTGTTTTTGCGGAGAGCATTGTGCTTTGAGATTCTTCTTAAGGAGGTGAGTTTTCACTCCCCCAAAGCACCAATCCATTGCTTGAGTTAAAATTTTAATAGATTATTTTGTAAAATATGGATACCTTAATGTTTAAGAAAATATTGGTATTTTCAAGAAAAATAGGCAGAACTTTTATCAACATTGAACTAATTGTATAAGAGCTGCACTATAGGAGGGTACAATTTACATGTTTTAAGGAGTCTAGGGATAAATATCTAGTTTACATGCAAATGTGGATTTTTTTCACCGATGGATATTCAAGGACCACAAAGAAGTGTGGCGACATTCGATGAAGTATCCACAAGCAATATTTATTTTAGTTTTCAAGACTTGCGATGGTCCGTTCTTCATAATTCCTTCTTTTGATGCACTATTGTACAAGTTGATAGTTTTTCTTATGCACCGTTTCTGTAAATAGATGTCACAAACCTATGCAAAGATCGAGTCACCGGACGATGCGATAAAGGAAGGAGCAGGGATTGATAAGAGTGGTGTTTTCCTCGTGATCCTTAATGTTGATCTATGATGAGGTCGGGGGGTGGGTGGGGTTGGAGTCTTTCAGCGACGTCTGAATTGTGGGCATTAATGAAGGATGCAAAGCGATGCATGAGCGCGAAGGTGAGAGCCGACTGGGCGTTTGGTAGTCAAGCATCTGGGGAGGCTGTGCTTCTTGTAGTAATCGCACGGGCCGCTAGGGGTGGCGACAGCAGTTGGCTGCTCTGGCAGTGGCCGACGTGTCAACGGAAGAGAGGTGGAGTGGTTAAGCGCACAACCCTAGGGGTGGATGCCGTATGGTGAGGAGAGAGGAGAGGGAGTTTTGGTGGTGGAGGTGCGAGGGAGCCATAAAATCTCAAAATGCCCAAATTAAGAATATTACTCTAGCATGCCAGTTTCTAAAACGAACCCGGGTATAAATACAAAGTCCACAAATAAATCAAACTCATGTGGTTTGCACCAACCCGTGCAGTCTGGACTGATCCGTGCCCGTAAATAAATGCAAATTAAATGAATAAAAAAATGCAACAATTGGAAATAAATGCAAATAAGGATAGTATCTCAGTGTAACTACGACCCGTCATCTTGCCGTCTCCTGTCATATTGGTGTCTGATAAGAGCGTCTGCGACATCACTTCTCTCTTCAGATCGAGATTGTCCTCAAGCTTTTGAAATCCGGGTATGCTTTCCCAATGTCCTCTTGTGATCTTTCCCAACAAAGTACCTTGTAAGTTCCTTGATTGTGGCGTGAAAGAATAAACTTCATGTTACGAGTCGCCCATTTAACACTGGTGGTAGCTCTAGAATAAGCCTGGGGGGTTATATTAAGAATGTCTTCCGCTGTAACACATGGAGAAGGTTGTATATTCTTCTCCCAGCTGGCCGTGCCAGACGATAAGTCACCGTTTCAATCCTCTTCAACACTTGTAAGTGCCTATAATAACGTGGTGAGAGCTTGTTGCTCAGGCGGTGCAATCGTCAACTTCTTGTGGGGTTGTAGCTTTAGCCATTCCCAAGCGTGCACTTGGAACTCCATAGGTGTGTGACTATCATCATAGTATTTCTTTGCCCTCTCATGTGCTTGAAGGCAAGGTTGTAGATGTCGGATATCGGATTCATGTCGGTTTGAGTTTGAAATGTCGGATGTCGGATTGCGGGGGATATTTTATAATGTCGGATTGTAATATTTAAATAAAGTCCCTCATATATATACACAATTTTTATAAATATGTATAATTGTATACATAATTTATGTTTATAAACTACAAAATAAACATTATACATATAATGTATGTTTATAAATTACATAACAAAGAGATGTCGACAACAATAAACGACATAAAGATCACCAAATGAGAGTGAGATGAGAAAGTCGTCGACGCTAGACTTAAAGAGATGCACGAAACGATATATCGGCGATATTTTCAAAAATGACATTTTTGTTTAAAATATCGATGTCGTTGCATTTTATCCCCAAAATCTTTATGTCGGCCGACATGTCGGACATGTCGGCCGACATCTACAACACTGCTTGAAGGAGATGCTCCCGGGTGGAGGCCATGATCTGGTCTCTGCTGTGAAGTAGCTGGTTCATCCCTTCTACCATGGCCTCTATTGGTGAGTATGGAATGACGGCGAGCAGGTTGTGACCATAAACCACTCTGAATGGCGTCGGCCTCAACAAGGATTGGTAAGAAGTATTGTAGCAATACTCGGTTCATACCAAAATGTGCTAACCAATGCTTTGGTTTATCCTTAACCAAGCACAGTAAGCACATCTCGATCGTCTTATTCACGATCTTCTTTTGTCAGTCAGACTGTGGATGATACGTAAAGGAGAACGCCAGTTTGGTACTGCAGTGGTGTAACCATTTGTGCCATAATCAACCTGTAAACACCACATCATGATCGGTCACGATGGTCTCAGGTATTCCATGCAAGCAAACTATATACTCAAAAAGACTTGCGCCACACTGTCTACTATGTAAGGGTGGCTCAATGGTATAAAATGTGCCACTTTGGAGAAATGGTCTACCACCACAAGGAGTATGACTTGCCTTGCGAGCTCGTCAACCCCTCGATGAAATCCATGGAGATCTTCGCACAATTTTTTGATGGAAAAGGAAGAGGCTGTAAGAGTCCTGTTGTATTTGTATGGAAGTTCTTGTTTTACTGGCAAATAGTGCAGCTGGGCACTGCCTACTTGACCATGCCTTTCAGTTTCTTCCAAAAAAAAGTCTACTTGTATCCGTTGCAATGTCTTTTCCACACCTTGATGAGTGAGGTTGTGGATGATGTTGATGATGAGCGGGGCCAATTTGCTTACAGTAAGATTCTCACCTTCCCATTCCTTATAAAAGGGCTCAGTCTTGCTTGGGGCCAGTTTGGATCCGATGATAAACCCAAGTCTCCGATGGCTCCCAATGAATATCCGCATAGAATGAGCCCATAGGAGATAGTTCCTCCCATTCAGTTTGATGTGAGTCACACCATTAGTGAAATTCACGTTAGAACTTCTTCCACTATAGTATTTAGAGTGATTAGCATTCCCTTCAGGGACATTCACACCCTTTAATTTATTTTCCATTAGGGCACAAAGGGAGAACTACCACCTGGAAGAAGGGGGGCGAATGGCTGAAGCAGAAAAAAAACCTAGCGGCAGATACCTTACTTCGGGGAAGCACGAGGAAATTCCAGAGGCAAATGCACTTCCAGCTGAAGCTGATATAGATAAAGCAGCAGCAGTAGAAGAGAGCATAAGTAGCGGCAGAAACAGGACGACGAACTAGCAGCAAAAACAGGACGACGAAGACGGTCAACGAGCCGATCAACAGAAACGAGCAGCGGAATGGAGAAGGAATTTGATCCGCAACTCCCGAAGCGTCGACGAAGCAGCGGTGAAAAACGGGCAGACCGAGCCTTGAGGTCGACGGCGCCGAGGAACTTACGCCTCTGATACGATGTTAGAGAGAGAACGTACCTCTAGGTTAATTCGTTCCATTCTCCATCCACTCTTACGGGAAACCCTTAAACGAACTCCTTAGCCACCTCTTGAGACATCGTCACCACCCGATGAGTATAAGATAGCTTGCCTTTTAACATTAGTATGTTGATCCAACCCTCTGGTTTGTTTTCTATGATAAATTTGAAGCTTTCTTCTTCTATTGTAAATATAAATATTTTCGATCCTAACCATTTCTTCAATTGACTCACTAATATCCTTCTCCCGAAGGACGCCCACAAGAACATGCAACAGAGTCATCTTTTTCTCTTTTAGTTTCTTTAGCTACATGCAAGTAATAAGTGGTTTGACAATATTTTCTACGCGCATAGGCTTGACACTCAATCCTTATAGCATGATCAACAAAATGACTTGGAAAAATAAATTTCAAAGTTTTCAGACTAGCACACCCAAAATTCCTATGCTACAACATTAATCGAGTACTATCAGGAACCTTCCTTGCTCCAAGGGCCCACCTAGTGTCCATCAGAAACTCTACCTGATTCATATCCACCAACAATCATCTTTCCGCTCACCAGGTCTTGAAAGATATAATGAAAAGCAAAGAAAGTGATAAAACAATTAAGTTACTTAGTTAAATTGCCCACATAACACAAATTCGTAGAAAAAAGCAACAAAAAGGATAGATCTGAGATAAATATCAAAAAAGATTTGTACAATAATTTTATTCGCCACATAAGTAGAAGATCGTCAACAAGGCTAACACGACCAGAGGATGGAACAACAAGGCTAACACGACCAGAGGATGGAACGAGCAATATGGCTTTACTAGAATATCCTGTTATATGATCAGATGCCCCAATGTTAATAATCTGAATGGCGTCGGCCTCATGGCTAGAAAGGTGGAAGCATGATCAGTTGTACCTAAATCATCCTTAATCCTCCATAGCGTGTCTGCAATTGCAGTTCTTAAGACTGCTAATTCTTTAATCAGGCTTTCATTTTCGACCAAAAGATTCTCTATTGTCCAAAGACATGCAAAATTGTACGAGGTATGACAGACCTACCATATGTACCTCTTATCCATCCCTTTAGTACCACAATGCGGTGCAAGTCCTAACATTTTCCTTTCTCATGCCCCTTCTTCCCACAATAAGGATATTTCATCTTTACTTATATCCTCATATCTCTTGGACTCAGAAGAGCTATGGATGATGGGATTTTTGGTATTTCATTTCTTATGTTTGGATGATGGGATTTTTGGTATTTCATTTCTTATGTTTGGCTGCATGAGATGATATTTCGTATCCCACAATTCCACCAATACGGAGAGAATTTATATGACTTGTCTCCCCCAGAATATAGTGTTCAACGGTCTCCAACATAGGAACAAAATCTCTCCCCAATATTTGAACCCTTTGAAATTCAGGTTGAAGGCTAGAAAGTAACAAAAAAACTCTTCTCCGCATAAGTTTTTTCTTGTAGTTCTCCACTGAATAGAAATCATAAAATTGTCCAATTTCTATCCCCTTATAGCTCAACTTATTATAGTATCTGACATCTGTCAAGTGAGATGGCCTAACTTATTTATTGATGTGTTCACATAATGTATATATACAAGTACAAAATAATTGTGGCAGTCATATGTATATATATAAACTACAATACTCCACGTCAAGTTGGTGAATATATGCACTGAAACCCAATTTGTTATACTGAAATCTAGTACACCCCTCCATGATTTTGTCCGGAGGTCGGTTGGTTGATCATTGGAGCTCACATATGATGCATCCATATCAATCTCGATATGCTTGGATCGTTCATGAAAAACAAAATTTGATGGAATGTGCATCGTAGCCTAATTGTCACACAACAATTTCATAAGTTCACTAAGAGGAAATTTCATCTCAATTAATAGTTGTTTGAGCCACATCAACTCACATATAGCTATTGTCATAACTTATACGTGGCTTCAACTCTCAATCTTGCAACTACTGTCTATTTTTTACTTTTCCAGAAGACCAAATTCCCTTTAAGTAAGATGCAATATCGTGCTGTGGAATTTCTATCTGAAGGTGATCCTCCTCAATCTACATCAGTGTATCTTACAACCTATGATGACCTCAGTTTTGAAACAGTAAACCTCGACTTGGCGCCCCTTTCAAGTGCCGAAGAATCCAAACCACAACTTCCCAATGCTCCTCGCAAGGTGCATTGGGAAACTGGCTGACCACACTAACTGCGAAATAGATATTTGTTCGTGCAACAGCGAGGTAGTTTGTTTCCCAACTAGTCGTCGGTATCTTCCTGGGTCTCCATAAGGCTCCGCTTGATTAGGAGCTTGTTTAAGTTTCAGATCTATAGGATCATCAAGTCGTTTTGATCGTAGCATATCTGTTTCTTCTAATGTATCTAATACATATTCCCTCTGTGATATAAAAATGCCCCGTTTGTTTTTAGCAATTTCAATACCTTGGAGGTTTTTCAGTTTTCCTAAATCTTTAGTCTTGAATTGTTTGTGCAGATGATTCTTTAACCGACGGATACCCATTTCATCATCCAGTGATGATAATGTCATTAATATACACAATCAACATAGTCCTTTTTCCCGATGGGAAGTAAGGTAGAACGGTGATTATAGGATAGTCTTCAACATACCAAATTGTAGGATAATCAAGCTGAATCGATTGAACTAGACGCATGGTGATTGTGTCAGGACATAGAGTAACTTCTTGAGCCGACATACCAAATTAATCCCTCCCTTGAGAAACAAAGACTGGTGGTTTCTCCATCTGTACTTCTTTCACAATCACCATGTAAGAAGACATTTTTGATGTCAAGCTGATAAAATGCCAATCATGAATAATGGTTAGAATCAGGAAGATATAAGCTGGGGCAATTTTGAAAAATGGTGAGAACATGTAAAGGTAATCAACATCTAGTTTCTAAATGTAATCCTTTGCAATCAAACGAGTCTTCAATTTGTCCACAATGCCATAGGGATCATTTTACAATATAAACCCAACGGTAGCAGACTTCCCAGCAGGAAGGCAATCCAAATTCCAAGTGTCTTCCAAGTTTAAGGCCTTCATTTCCTCAAGTATAACATGCCCCCACCTAAAGTGAGAAAGAGATCGTACAATATCGAGGGCATAACAATTGAAGGGAGGAAGGTAACAAATGCACGATAATTTGGAGACAAGTGATCATAGTAGATAAAATGTGATATAAGGTGAATAGTGGTGCATGTGTGGTGTGGTTACCTGGACCAAATTATCCCGATTGAAGTGTCTCCTACATCATTCTTTTGCGCTCTCAATGTAAACGACATCATCTCATTGATGCTCCTCCTGATCCTGCGTCTCCCACATATGCTGATTGGGACGACGACGATGTTCTTATTCATACCCAACTTGCAAACAGTCTTTCTTATGCATGTTTGCCCATCACTAGTCATGAAGACACTGTGATGGCATCATGAGATCATTGTGCTGCCCTTCACTCCAAGGGTGCCAAAACCTCTCGCATCTAAACCATGTATTCTGATCTCTTCGCTTGGCCAACTCTCTCTCCCGATGTTACGAATCGGGAAGTTCAATCTCTCGATGCAGAACTTCTCCAGCATAGGCCTTCTCGACTGACCTTGCCACTCAGTAGACACATTTTCAGGAACTCTTGTAGTTTTCTATCTTTTCCGTCTTCCATATTCCTATGAGATGATACACCAACAGATCTTGGGAGAACCTGACACTCGCACGTTGGATGCAACTGCCGCTTGAATCTATCTGATATTACCAAGCTTCTACGACGACCTCCGATTGTTCCCCCTCCACCCCCCTATAATTTTACTGATTTAACCGATCGCGGAGCTTACCGTGGTCATGAGGGGTGCACCGAGGGTCGTAGGGGACCTCACCCTCTTTCCTCCCATTGTGGACGGCTTGGTCATCTCGTCGATAGATGCTCTATGAAGCATTATCACCTCAGTCCTCAGGCCCATGTCAGTACTACTGCGTTTGAGCCTTTTGCCTCCCCATCCACCCGCCGCCAGAGTCCAACCACTGGTTCTCTGATACGTATTCACATTGGGGAAATATGTCACGCGCATATGCTTGGATGTTCGGCCGACCTCACCTCGTGGGAGCCTCTCAATGTCACGTTTACTTTATTGTATTAATTAAGTATTATTTTATCTTTTAAGTATTTTGTCATGTAGTGGGGGGATCCATCTATATAAGGTGCCATAGAATTGGAGTCTTGATATCGTGAGTCTTAGTGTCTTGGATTCTCTTTGGAGAGTAGGAGTGCTTTGGAGGACCCAGCCTCCGGGTGCTTGTCGAGAGCTTGCCTCTCGATTGTATCTTCCGTGTTTACTATTATGCATTGCAAAATCGTGTTCCTATTATTTTAGATCTTGATACAGCTAGCCTGTATCATTCTCTTCTGCAGATATTGAGGTTCTCATCAATGCCTCCAAGCATTTTGCCTCCATTGCCACTTTTTCAGGTAGCGTGCATATTGTTACTCAAGGTAGGTGGCTCATCAACTCCGGTGCCACCAATTATATGACTGGGAACTCTCGTATATTCTCTCATCTTAAGAAGCATAATCGGTTACCTCCAGTATAACGGGAAGAAACACACCCTCTTAAAACAACGGTCCTGATAAGAGCCAACTCAGCAACTAGCGGTCACGATAAAGTCAGCTCCGCAATCCGGGAAGTCTAAAAGGGTTTCATTAACAAGGCACCAACTGTCGTCTCTTTATTTACAATACAAATGTAACAGTCAAAATACAAATCTATATAAATACATAGGAACGCATACTATAAAAGATATTGAATTTGAATTAAATACTTTAGTTTCCTTGTAAGTTTAGTTTAGTTCCTTGATTAGCCTAGCATAATGAGAATTCCTTCGTAATTTCGCCGATAATCTCGCCGGCGATGTTACATTGGTGCTCTCGTTCTACCACTTAAACAACCACGTAATAATCTACTTAAATCCCAACAACGTATCAAGGCAGCCGTTGACCGCATGCGCCGGGACCTCTAGCTCTTGGTCGACGACCTTGTTCTTCTAAAATTCCCCCTATAGCAATTGCATATTCTGATGCAAGCTATGCAGATAATAAAGAAGATCGAAAATCCACTTCTGGATACTGAACGTATGTCCATGGAAATCTTGTCACTTGGAAAAATAAGAAACAAGCAGTGATATCCAAGTCAAGTATAAAAGTTGAATACAAAAATATAACTCAGATTGCTTGTGAGTTAAAGTGGTTGAAAACACTTCTAAAAGACTTAAGAGAAATCTACGATTATCCTCTACCGATGCTTTGTGATAATAAAACAACTATCTACATATTTAAAAATACAGTGTTCCATGAACATTGTTTTACATGTCCTCCGATATGTCCGACATGTCTCCCGACATGTCATTTCTGAGGGCAAAACAATATGTTTTTCTAAAAAAATAGACTGTCCTTTTGTAAAATATAAACCGACATATTCATTTTTTTTCGATATATCGGTCAATACGACTTTTAAATATATCGTCTACTATTTTATTTTCTATTATATTAGCAGACTAGCAACATATGTTTAAATCACTTATATATATTATATTATGTATGTTTAAATCAATTAGACTTATTGTTTTGATTTTTTAACGTTTTATTCTTACAAGTTACAACCAATTTTGTATATATGCGATTTTGTTGTGGATGGATGCAAAATTCGACGCCTTTCTGTCCTGCCGACTGAATGCCTCCTCGACCTCCAATGTGGAGTCCCCATTGCTTCTCGGGGCACACCCGAACTTCCCCGAGATCCTCCTTCGCCGCCGACAGGCTATGCACCTTCACTCCACTCGTTCGACATTCCTTCCTTCAATGACACCGATCCTATGGGATGGATCACCCACACAGAGCTGTTCTTTGGCGTTCATCAGATCCTGGAGCTGCACAAGGTCAGTACATCCCTCATCGGCATGGAGTACTCTGCTCTCCGTTGGGTCCGTTGGCTACGTCAGTCCAAGCCCATTTTGCCGTGGCCAGTTCTACAGCAGGACCTTATTCGTCGTTACGATGCCCGTTACTCGGGCTCCGCCGTGGAGCGTTTTTGTGGCGTCCGCCAGACAGGGTCCCTCGACGACTACATCGACGAATTCATTGCATTGACCACTCATGTACTGGGTCTTCTTCCCGATCATTACCTCAGTTTCTTCATGCATGATCTACTCTCGTATATCCTCGCCCGCCTGCGCACGCACCACCTACCTTCTATTGCTGAGGCTATGGACCTCACACGTTTGGTTGAAGCAGAGTTCCAAGTCTGGCCGCTGGATACTGGCCGACTGCCTTCGATGGCTCCTCGTCCGGCCCCCAGACTTGCACCAGTGCCCCGTCCCTCACAGATGGTGACCCAGAACCTCCTTGCCCTCCCAGGGCCACCACCGTGCCCTCCCAGGCTGGGGGCACACCTCGATTGTCCAATCATGAGTATCACGATTTTCGCACGAGTGGCTCGTGCTTCTGCTGCAAGCAGCCGTACTCTTCTACCCATGTTTGCCCACTGAAGGATCTCCTGGCCCTCATTGGTGAGGAAGAACCCGACGTTACCCTCGCCAATTTTTAGGCCCTAAAGGCTGATGCTGCACCGACAATCCCCCCTTCCCCCGCAGACTTGCACCGCCTTGACCTTCCCCTCTTTACCGTCGGTGGGATATCTGGCCCACAAACGCTGAAGCTCCTGGGATACTGCAGGGGATCCCAATGGTCATCATGATTGATAGTTGGGCAAGCCACAACTTCATTTCACAGTGCTTAGTGGATCGTTTGGCACTGCCGTTGACCCCTGTTCCACGTTTTGTTGTCTGTTTGGTGGATGGTTGTCGACGGGCGACTGGCGGCCTCTACTCAGGGCTGTCCCTCACAGTGGCACAGTGCACCCTCCTAGTCGACTTCTACGCCTTTGCACTAGGTGAGGTGGATATTATTCTGGGTGTGGAATGGCTCCGAACCCTGGGTGGCGTCAGTGTCAATTGGGATCGCATGACAATGCAGTTCATCCAGGAGGGGACACCATTACTGTTGGCGGGCGACCCTACTCTATTGCGCCAGTCCGTCCCACTCCGATCTCTGCAGAGGACAATCGACATCGATTGGGTTGCATATCTATGACACGTGGTCGAGCAGGAGGCCCTACGATCGCCACCTCCTCAACCATGCAAGCTATTTTTAACATGTTTCCGTGCGTCTTCGCCGACACGGCCCGCATTCCACCGCCTCGTTTGACAGACCACCGCATCTCCTTACATGCGGGTGTGACGTTTGCTTCTGTTCGTTCTCACCGTTACGACCACACGCAGAAGGACGAGATCGAGATGCTTGTGGGCGACATGCTAACTGCAGGTATAATCCTCCCCATCGCTAGTCCATTTTCGAGCCCGATTCTCCTGATCCGCAAGAAAGACGGCAATTGGCGTTTCTGCGTGGACTACCAGATGCTCAATAAAGTCTCTATCCCAGACAATTATCCCATTATGGTTATACATGGGCTATTGGATGAGCTACGAGGAACCTCCTAATTTTCTAAGCTGGATCTGCGCTCCAGCTATCATCAAATTCGGGTACCGGAGGAGGATATCTCGAAGACCGCGTTCTGCATGCACGATGACCATTTCAAGTTCATCGTCATGCCTTTTGGCTTGATGAATGCACCCGCCACCTTTCAGGAGACTATGAATGATTTATTTCGGTCGGCCCTGCGCAGGTATATCTTGGGTTTCTTTGATGACATCCTCGTTTACAGCTCCTCCTTTCAGGATCACCTCCTTCACGTGCGGACGACACTCGCCACCCTATAGGAGCATCATGGTGAACCCCAAGAAGTGCACTTTCGGTCAGACCGATATTAGCTACTTGAGGCATGCCATCTCTGCGCAGGGAGTTGCGATGGACCAGACAAGGTTCGAGCTGTCCTACAGTGGCCCACCCCCCATTCTTTCCGCGATGTCCGAGACTTTCTAGGCCTCACTGGGTACTACCAACAATTTATTCAGGATTATGACAAAATTGTCAAACCCCTCTCCAGCATGCTGAAGAAATCCGAGACTGACACATTCTAGTGGGCCTCACAGGCGGCCACATCCTTCCAAGCCGTCCAACAAGCCCTCAGCACCGCTCCAGTTTTGACCCTTCCAGATTTCTCCAAGCCATTTGTTATAGAGTGTGACGCCTCAGGCACAGCCGTCGGCGTGGTGCTGATGCAAGCGGGACAACCTATTGCCTACTTCAATTGGATGTTTGTGTCCACTGTCCGCCCTCGCTTCGCTTACGAATCAGAGCTTATGGCGTTGATCCTTGCTGTGCAGTACTGGTGCCCTTACCTGCTTGGCCCACACTTCACGGTTCGGACGGATCATCATAGCCTTCGGTACCTCCTGAATTAGAAGATTTCCACATCGACGCAACATGTTCGGGTCGCCAAACTATTGGGCTACAATTTTTCGATTGAATTCCACACCGACTCCTCCAACCGCGCAATCGACTCTCTATCATGGTAACCACAAATTACTCGTTTAGCGACTATTTAGAGGCCAGTATAGGAGGACGCCGCCATTATCTAGTGCGAGGTTGATGCCGACCCACTCCTCCGACCGATTGTTGCGGCCTTACAGGAGGATGCCACATCCCGACCGCCTTATAGCCCCACAGGGGATCGCCTTCACCACCGAGGTCATTTAGTGCTCTCAGCTTCTTCATAGCTCATCCCACACCTACTTGCAGAGTTTCACTCGACCCCGGAGAGGAGCCACACTGTCAGCGTGCAAAGTATGATGCCACTTTTCATGGAGATCTGCTTCAGCCCCTCCCTATCCCGGTTCGGAGCTTAGAGGATATCTTTATGGATTTTATCCCAAAGCTCCTTCGCTCCAAGACGTGGGATTGCATTTTAGTGGTCGTGGATCGTCTATCCAAATACACCCACTTCCTCCCACTGCGACATCCGTTTACTCCAGTTGTTGCCGCAGTTTTCATTGATGGGGTGGCTCGGTTGCACGGATTTCCTCGCTCAATTGTGAGTTCCTTTTGGCAGTCGATGTTGAAGATGTATGACACATAGCTCTGTATTAGTACAACTTACCACCCTCAGACGGACGGGCAATCCAAGGAGATGAATCGTTGTTTGGAGACATATCTGCGGTGTTTTGTGTGCGATCACCCACGAACATGTGCTGATTGGCGTTCCTGGGCAGAGTACTCGTACATAACCTCTTTCCACACTAGTTCCGACACCATTCCATTCGAGGCTGTCTATGTACGACTCCCGCCATCCCTAACACGCACCCTCCCTGGCGAATGCGCCGTATCGTCTCTGTCAGATATGCTCCGCGATCGGGATTCCATACTCCTCCAGTTGCGCCAGCACCTTCAACGTGCTCAGGACCGGATGGTTTCTTTTGGCAACCGACGTCCAATTCACTTGTTTGAGATTTTTGCACACCGTGTTTGTCAAGCCTCGGCCGTATCGCCAGATCTTAGTCACACCGCGGTCCCACTCGAAGCTAGCGACCAAGTTCTACGACTTGTTTGAGATTTTTGCACACCGTGTTCGTCAAGCCTCGGCCGTATCGCCAGATCTCAGTCACACCGCGGACCAACTCCAAGCTAGCGACCAAGTTCTACGACTCGTTTGAGATTTTTGCACGGGTGGGCCCTCAGGCGTATCGCCTCCGCCTCCCTCCCGACAGCCGCATCCACCCGGTGTTTCATGTCTCTCAGCACAAAAGGGTTGTTGGAGACCATCCGGTCGATGCTTCTTTTCCCCCGCTAGCTCTCGGGCTAACCTCGTTGCTCTACCTCCCTTAGCTCGTCACGGACACAAGCATCATCAGTCGAGAGGAGTCCGCGGTCGAGCAGGTCTTGGTGCATTAGCGTGACCGTCCGCCATCGGAGGACACATGGGTGGACCGATTAGTTTTTTGTGCTTAGTTTCCACTTTCCAAACTTTTGTGTTGAGGAAAAGAGAAATTTTCCATAGGGCAGCATTGTTATGGATGCGAAGGAAGGAGAGGGATGTCCTCCAGTGTGGCGGGTATATAAGCGCCGCCAAAGGTCTGCTAGCGAAACGACGACGGGAAATAATTAAGACACGTGTATCTTTCTTTTTTTATTTGAACCGGGGGGTGTTATATAAACCCCCGGGGCATTGTAATCGGTATCTTTGATAGCATCTGAAAAGTGGGAACCCTAGTGGTTATTTTCCTTCCTCTTCCTCTCCTCTCTCAAATCTAGGGTTGCAATTCTGAGTGGTAACAATCCAGCTTCACATAACGGGGCACACTGCCTCCTTGTTCTTATTGCCATGAGAATCAGAGTGCTCGACATACTGTGGCCCGCCTAATTGATACTTGTCGCATGGTGTATCAGCTGGAGTGATAGATGCTTGGATACGGGCAGTCAGGGTAGTAGATGCGGCCTATTATTGAGCTTGTACAACTATCATCTTTTGCATTGCCTCCATTACCTGAGCGAGCGTAAGACCACCTTCTTCCATAACCAATAGATGCGTTTGGGGGCGGTTCAGAAGTGGCGAAAGTGGAGGTTGAGGGATGGTAAGTCCGGTTCAGAGTGCTGGGCACTCGAACTGTTGTGGTAGAAGCGGTGGAGCAGTGTTGGATGTCTGGGAAGCCCTTCGAAGGTAGGTATGGGCTTGTTAACCAGCGGGAAAGGAATTACCACAACACATTGAATGTTGTAGTGAGGATCGAATGTCGGGAAAGGCAGTTCACGTGTGTTGGAAGTATCGAGCTCGAGGAGACGGTTTAGAAGCCACGTAATCGCAACCACTATCCTGGGAGTGAGCAGGCACGCTGACGGTTCAATGAGGATCATTGAGCTCTGGCGCAACAGCTAGTGAGTGCGACTGCTCGACCTCGGTTGCAACAAATATCGAGCGAGAATCGTCGAGCAAATCGTCGTGCGAGAGAGAAAACAAGGGATCCCGTCGGGC
This sequence comes from Dactylorhiza incarnata, assembly GCA_033032865.1. Lineage (NCBI taxonomy): Eukaryota > Viridiplantae > Streptophyta > Magnoliopsida > Asparagales > Orchidaceae > Dactylorhiza > Dactylorhiza incarnata. The sequence goes on from JAWHQI010000028.1 coordinate 16,418,028, forward strand.
TTGCGATTGGAGGAAACGAGCAAAGGAGGCTGTTCTGGTGTCTGCGAAAGGAGAAGGCTCTGATACCAATATATTATGTGCTTCTGATTGCAAGTTTGCGTGGTCGCGCGAGAGAGAGAGAAGTCTCAGAAATGACCCTCTCAACCCTTGATGTAGCCTTCCGAATGGTAAGTGGAATGATCTAACCTGTTTATTTATGTGTCCACGTGATGTAGACATATAAGTATTAAATAACTAGGGTAATCATTAATACTCTTTATACCCTTTAATATATATATATATATATATATATATATATATATAGGGCACGCTGGTTATACGCGCAACGCATATTAAATTCATCTCCGCGCTTTTAATCAGAGCCGTCAAACGCAAGCTTTACCAGATTTGTGCTCTGCTTTACCAGATTTGGGGTGTTACAACTCCACCCCCTACACACACATACACATATAACACACACACAAACGAAAGTGGTGAAATCTACAAAGAAAATTACAAAAAAACTTGTTGGAATCTCCTCTAAACTTGTTGGAATGAGGAGTTATCAACAAAATCTGATCCAATATCAACAAATCAAAAATAGAACATTAAGAACAATATCATGTTCCATAATCTGGTAGATCTGAGTGGACAAAAACATCATTATCTTCAAAAGCATCAAAATCTGATCAGCTACTAAACAGCTCCATTGCACCCAACGAGATACAAACTCTATATCCTGCAAATTAACATAAGCATTCTTTACAATTGATCAATAACGTATATATCCTGCAAGTTATTTTTTCTTCGATTACTCAAGTGATCAATAACGTTTTGAGAACTAATTTCAAAATTAACACTGGTAGCATTTAATGTTTTTGCAAGTTTCGGTGGACCCAAACCAGCTTCATGAAACAAATCCATAGCATTCTTTACAATTGAGCTTTTATGTCCAACATTATGTGATCGATGCTTTATTGTTCTTCTTGGTGTATCTAACTCGTGATTATGATGTTTTTGAAATCCTGAAACAAACCATTTTCCTTGTTTGTTTTTCCTGACATCTAATCTAGCCTTACAGTCCACGCGAGTCACATAACATTTCTTTGATGTTGATGGTTCTTTTGTTGAATACTGATTTCTTACCCCTGCTTTATCACAAACAAAATTCATCCAGATCAATTCTTTACTAAGCTGTGACTTTGCACTTGAATATTTTCTAATTCCGAAACCAACACTGCGTGCATATGCATTGTAGAAATTGTAGACTGAATCTAAATCGTCAAATTGAAGGCTGACATATGGCTCTAAAATCGTATTACTATTTTGTGGTGATTCAGATGAGGTAGACATATGTTTTGAAATCCTTTCCTCATCTGAAACAAATACACTTTGATCTGAATCTATCTCCATCATCTGGAATTCACAAAGCATATTAACACAATGAATAATAAAAACCTGCAAGTAGACCTTACACAATGCACAATAGGATTTCAAAAACATCATTCTATGTCTATGCACAAGAGTTACTCACAATGCACAATAGTTACTCACAATGCATAAAAACACACAAAAACTGTAATACCTGCAAGAGATCTTGCTGGATGGAATCAAATGAGTGAAGTTTTCAACTACCGGTGGATGGAGAACGCTGGATGTAGAAGCTCCGGGATGTATAACCGCTGGAATCGATTGCGGGAAGGTCTCGGCCCAGTGAGAAATATGCAGAATGCCAGCGCCGCCCCCTTCTGCGTTGCCGGCTGGCCGGCGAAGTATTGGAGATGGTGGCCCGGTGAGTAATATGCAGAATGCCAGTGCCGCCCCCTTCTGCGTTGCCGCTGGAATCGATTGCGGGAAGGTGCGGAGTATTGGAGATGGTGGCCGGCGAAGTATTGGAGATCGTTGTCGTTGCACGGCACCCGCACCGCGTCGCCTGGCGTCGCCCCCTTCCTTTACCCTAAACCAGCGAATAATAGCGCGGATATATGTATATACGCGCTGCGTGTATATACATATATCCGATATATATATATATAATAACAATAATATCCCTCAAAGTCGTCCAAATCAACTATGTAAGTATGCTCAAATTGAAGTTGATAGATCCTGTCAAGATCTTTTTTCTTAGAATTTCTCTCAACGAAATCACCCATCTTCTTCGCAGTCTAACATAATAAAACAAACTAGCAATGTTCAGTTTAATGAGATTGATAAGCTGTTTATCATGGTAAAGCTCTCTCCTTTCCATTCCTCATAGGAGCAATCCGACATGGTGGGAGTAGGTTTGGATCCAGCGATAAATCAGTCTCGTTCGACTCCCATCAAAGATCCAAAGGGACCGAGCTCAGGGGAGTTAATTTCTCCCATTTAGTTTAATTTGTGTAACTCCATGATAGTTGGAGGAGCTTCCAAGATAAGATTTAGAAATGTTGTCGAAATTTGCCACTTGGTTTACATCTTTTATTTGTGGTCCATAACAAAGAAGCAATGCTTTGAGCAAAACTGAAACAAGGGCAAGGGACATCAGCCTAGGAGGCACGGGAGTGCTGCTTGCAGGAAATGCATCCACAATACAAGCACTTCTGCCGGTGGGATTTGCCGTTTGAGAATATGGAGATACAACACTTACACTTGTGGGATTCACCGCCCAAGAAGCAAATGGACTTTCTTCACACTAACGCTGACGAGATACGAGCTGTGATGGGGAATGCTATGGATGGCCGACATAGATATAGCAGCGCTCGACCGGCGTAACTCCTCTAAAGAAGCTCCAAAAACAACACAGTTTCCTTTCAGGGCTTTGATACCATGTTGATACCATATTGGTTGGAGAAGTACCTTTGGAGCCCGTGCAAGCAGATCGATGAGCACCACCTCTATTGTTCGGCTAGGTCGCATACTAGGCAAAAGAAGAAGCGGGTTAATAGCGCAATTGCAACCCATGCTAGTGGCATGGTCACTACTCGGTGACGATAGATTAGCTTGCCTTTTAACATTACCATGACATGAAGGAGAATTGTAAGACCTTAGTTTTGTAATTTGGAATAGATTTGATCTTATCATTCGATTGTGTGCCCTTACAAACGATAAATGCATGCTCATCTATATGTATTGATGAATTTTGGGGTCAGTTTAAAGGATAAAAATTAGTGCAAAACCTGATAAACACAATCAAAGTTGCAACTCCTAGTTTCCTTGGGAGAAATCCAAGATAATAATTATTAAACCAGTAGAAGTTCAGTCTTAGAGTCTCCAAAAATTTGAATGCAACAAGAAATTTGTTACGAGTGGGGAGAGAAACGAACTCCAAGCGGAAGATCTCACATGGCCAGCCCTAGGCTCCAATTGATTTCAAATCCAAGATACAAGATAATCCAAAACAAGGAGCTGGGAGTTATATTACCCCTCCCGACAAATGTGAAAACGATAAAGAGAATACGATAAGTAAAATAAAACATAACAAAAGACGACCACACCATATCATGCTGCTGTAGTCTTTTCCGCCGGCCTACTCCTTCGAGAGTATACGCGCCACGTCGACGATGCTTCTTCCTCTAGGCCATCCTCCTCTATGTACGCAACAATACCCCTTTCTGGAAAATTTTCCTTGTCCTCAAGGCAATATTCCGGAAATTGGCTGCGAAAGTCGTCGCGGTCCAACCACGTCGCATTGGAGTGAGGGTGTTGTCGCCACACGACCAAAACCTGTTCCCGGACCCAACCCTCCACAGTGACGAGTTTGCGGTCCAAGATCTCCTCAGGAAGATAAACAGTGGAGCTGCCAGATGCAATGTCCGGTGTGAGGGTCTCCTCGACCGAGTGGTCTCCTACCACCCGCTTGAGCTGGGACACCTGGAAGACTGGATGGATACGACTATGGGCGGGGAGGCAGTAGGCCACCTCGCTGATGCAGGCTATCACCTCGAACGGGCCGAAGCGAGCAGCTAGCTTGGGATGAGAGCGAGTCGCCACTGAAGTCTGGCGGTAGGGTCGAAGCTTGACGAATACCGCATCCCCCACTTGAAACTGGACATCCCTCCGACGCTTGTTCGCATGGTGGATCATCTTCTGCTGAGCGCGGTGGAGGTGGGTCTTCAAGATCCTGAGAACCTCATCAGGTCCAAGAGATGAGTGCGCACTGCCCCAACATGACATTCTCCTGAAAGGTACTGAATCATGGTGGGTGGTGGGCGGCCGCAGACGGCCTGGAAGGGGGTCATGCCTGCCGAATAATGGAAGGAGGTGTTGTAAGAGAACTCGGCCCAACACAACCATTTACTCCTGTCACGGGGGCGGTCAGAGGTGAAACAACGCAAGTAGGTCTCCAAGAAGCGATTCATAACCTCAGATTGCCTGCCAGTCTATGGGTGGTAGGCAGATGTCATCCGTAGCTGCGTGCCTTGGAGTTTGAAAAACTCCTGCCAGATGGAACTCATAAAGACTGGATCACGATCGCCGACGATGGAACGCGGGAAGCCGTGTAGTCGGACGATGCCGGAAATGAACGTCTCGCTCCACCGTTGGAGCTATAAATGGGTGGCGCAAGGGTATAAAGTGACCGTATTTGGACAGTCGGTCCACCACCACATGGATGCAGTCATTCCCCGCCGACTGAGGGAGACACATAATGAAATCCATCGCCAAGTACTCACATATGAGGTCAGGAATGGGCAAAGGCTGCAGAAGGCCTCCCAGAAAGGCATCCTCGTACTTTGAGCGCTGGCAGACGAGACATACTGCCACAAATTCCTCCATGTGTCACTTCATTCCCTTCCAATAGAGTGCCGCTGCGAGGCGACGGTAAGTTCAAAATGCTCCGGAATGGCCCGCTGTCGGTGTAGTAAGGAACTCAATCAGGAGCCGCGGATTGCTGGTGGAAGATGATGAAATGACCAACCGGCCCCGATAGATCAAACAACCTCCAAGGACGGTGTATAGTGGGCAGGCATCGACATCCGTTCGTAAGGGCTCTATGATGGATCCCAAGGTCGGATCGGTCTTTACCTCCTTCTGTAAAGTCTCAGCCTCCTTCCAAACCGGGCGTGATATGGCTGTTAACTCCGCGAACGCTGTCTGACGGAATAAGGCGTCCAAAGCTAAATTGGACATGCCTGAGTGGAATTCAACTGTAAAGTCATTGCCCAAGAGCTTTGCCACCCAAGGCTGCTGTGATGGGGTGGTCATCTTCTAGCTGAGAAGGTACCCAAGACTGTGATGATCCGTGCAGACGACGAAGTGCCGCCCCAAGAGATACGACCACCAATGCTGAACCGCCAAGATGAGTTCCATCAACTCGTTCTCGTACGCCGAGCGGGACCGACTGGTAGAAGAGAAAGAAAACGACTGAAGTATGCGATGGGCCGCTCGGCCTGCATAAGCACTGCGCCGATGCCCGAGCCGAAGGCATCACACTCCACAATGAAAAGCTAAGTGAAATCTGGCATGGCTAGAACTGGGGCCGTTACCATGGCCTGTTGTTAGGCTGTGAAGGCGGTAGCTGCCTCGGGGGACCACCGAAAGGTCGGGTCGGTCGTCTTGCACAGAAGACGTGTGAGAGGAAGTGCCAACTTGTCGTAGTCGCGGATAAAACATTGGTAGTAGCCGGCCAAGCCAAGGAAACCTCGGACCTCACGTATGGAGTGCGGTTGCGGCCACTGCAGATCTGCCGCGACCTTGTCTGGGTCCATTGCCATGCCATGTGTGGAGACAGTGTGACCTAGGTAGGAGATCTCGCTTTGAGCAAACACGTTTTTCTTTAGATTGGCGACCAATGAATGCTTCCGTCGGGTCTCCAGGGTGGTTTCCGGGTGGCAAGTATGTCGTCAAAGAAAACCAGAACATACTTATGAAGCACCATCCTGAATATGTCGTTCATTGTGTCCTGGAAGGTTGTCGGGGTGTTGGTTAGGCCGAACGACATAAACCAAGAACTCGTAGTGGCCGTCATGCGTGCGGAATACGGTCTTCGGAACATCCTCCGCACAGACTCGGATCTGTTGGTAACCGGAACGCAGGTCGATCTTGGAGAAATAAGTTGCCCCACTCAACTCATCCAGAAGCTCTTGTATCACTGGAATAGGATACTTGTCCGCTACCGTGGCTTTGTTAATCTTACGATAATCCACGTAGAATCTCCAACTACCGTCCTTTTTACAGACAAGAGGTACCAAACTTGAAAATGGGCTCGTGCTCGGCCGGATCAAGCCGAGATGACCTCGCTTTGGCCTTTCGCGTCTCCCACTCGCTCACTCGTAGGTGACAACGAATATGCGAGTCGCACGACTCGCGACCAGGGTAGAGGTTCGGCGCTCTCGCGGAATCTCGGGCGAAGAACTGCCCCTGGTCTTTAATAAAAGGGTACGAGCACACAGGGACCGCAAAACCTAGGTCTCGCAAGTCTCTAGATCTCGCAAGACTCATAAGGGGAATTTAACATTGGTCCCTAAGGTAGGCACTCGGCGAGTCCAAAAAGCGAGTCGCCATGAGTAAAAAAAAAGGAAGGACAACAAAAGAAGAATCAACGATTTGGAAAATGTTCATATCATTCATATATAACAAAAATCTGGGGGCTCGCCCCTTACATATATCACAAAAGTTTTGAGGCTCGCCCCTTTACATATATAACAAAAAAAGAGAGGAGGAAGTGTCTCCGGAAGTTGGTCTTCACTCGCTATCATTTTTGTCAGTCGGCGAGTAGGCGTGCGAGTCGGAGGACGAGCCCGCCGGGGGGTCGAGGAGGAAAAGCGTGGGGATCAACTCCTCCGTGGTGATGTTCTCCCACCCCGCCCCAAAGGCGTTGACGTCTCGCAGCATGTTGAGCGTGGTCTCGACGGCCTTGATCACCATGAGCCTCCGAGTCACCCTGATCTCGCTGGGGGTGAATTGCAGCACCTCCTAGCGTTTAGAGGACAATCCGCCACGCTCTGCCGCCAGCGACTCCGCAGGGGCCTGGGCGAGCAGCGCCTTGAGGGCCTCCACTTCAGCCTCCAGCTCGCCAACTCGAACTGCTATTTGGGCCGCGACCTTGACATCCTGTTTTGGAGTCGCATGAGGGAACAGAAAAAAAAAGAGAGAAGGGGAAAGTAACTCTGCTTAGTAACTCCTTCTTCGGGGCCTGTTCAAAGAGCCTCTGGGCGACTCCAAGCCGCGTTTCGAGATCCTCAGCCTGCTCCTGCGCGAGCTCTCGGGCGGCATCAGATTTGTAGAATCTCTTCATGAAGGAGAGGCCGCGGCGCGACGCCATATGCGAGAGCTCCGTGGCGCGCATTTGGGCCCGCGAGCTCTCGTATGTGAGCTCCCGCAGGGTAGACCCTTCGTAGGAGACGACTTCTTCTCCCCCTTACAGCCCGTGAGCGAGGGCATAGACGTGCTCGCCGGCCCGCGCGTGCTCAATCCAGGAGGGGAGGCGAGTGAAAATGGTGACCTTCTCCTCCGCCCCCTCCCAAACGAGCAAGGGCTCGCCCGTGCTGTCCGAGGATTCTCCCCAAGGCCAAAGTGGGGGTGGATATCTGGCGCATCTGCCCCACTCGTTCCTACATTGGCACGGGCCGTGGGATCCAAGCGGCTCGCCGTGGCGGTCTTCCTCTTCAAAGCCATGGTCTTCTTTAATTTCTTCCGCGAGCCGGAAGGGGACGGGGGGTCAAGATCCACCACCGCCCTCTTCCCTTTGCCGCTGCTGGACTTGGGCTGGATTCTGTGGTTCCCCTGCTGGAAGTCGAGGGGGAGTAATGTACGTCAGGAGAGCTGGGGGGGTGGGGTGGTGCTGCCGGTGGCATTCGGGGGCGGTCCCCCGCACGTACCGAGTAATCAGCTTCCACCAAATGGGCAACCTCCATCGCATCAGAGATATCACGAGGATGATGGGTGCGCAAGCGGGATCGAATGTGAGGTTAGAGACCATGAAGAAAGAAGCCGAGGTAATTATCTGGAGGAAGTCCGAAGACGTGGTTGACGAGCTCGATGAACTCGTCGATGTATTGATCCACTGAAGAGGTGTGTCGGAGGGAACATAGGCTCTCCACCGCATTGCCAGAGTACCAACGATCATAGCGCTTCACCAACCCTTGTGCCAGGTCGGCCAGTGAAAGGAGTGGGGTTGACTGTCATAGCGACGAACCCAGTGGAGGGCGGAGCCCTCCATGGTAAGGATCATCAGAGGGACCTTCTGTCCCTCATGTGTGCCGTGAATATCAAAGAATTGCTCAGCCTTTGCAATCCATCCCAGCAGATCCGTGCCATTGAAGTGAGGAACTTTGAGGGAGCGTGGTGCGTGGGCCGAGGACAGCGCGGCGAGCAGAGGTAGAGTCGACGGGAAGGCAGGCTGGTCGGTGAAAGAGGAGGGATCCTCCTCGGGCAGTGGTGTATAGGAGCGGCTGTCCAGCCGGGCATCACGTGCCTCCAAGTGTTGCAGAATCGCTTGAATCGACGCAAGAGAGCTGGCTTGGTCGCCGAGGCGACGCTCGACGACGTCGAGGTGGGCGTCAGTCATCACGCGAGTGGTGGGGTGCTGCTGTCGGGGCGCTAGCAGCTGACGTAGATAAGTTGTCTGGCGGACTAGCGCTGCGGGGCTCGTAGCGAAATGGATTTGGCGGCGAAGAGATCTGGGAGGAAGAAAGCTGGTCGTCACTGCGGTCGAAGGAACTGGCAGGCGAGTCGAAGCAATGGAGACGGAATCTGGCGGGCGACGGGATCGATCTGGTCGCAAGAGGTGTCAGAAGGAAACGATCTGGCCGGGCGTTGCTGATGCAGGCGTTAGCGAGGGCTGGATTTGGCGGTGCTGTCGACGAAGGGCGAGGGCTGGATCTAGCGCCGATGTTGAAGAAGAGAAGGTAGCGGAATGTAACCCGATGGCACGTGATGTAGGCGGGGAGGCTAGGTCGGACCAATGTTACGTGTGGGGAGAGAAATGATCTCCAAGGAGAAGATCCCACTTGGTCAGCCCTAGGCTCCAATTGATTTCAAATCCAAGATACAAGATAATCCAAAACAAGGAGCCGAGAGTTATATAACTCCTCCTGGCAAATGCGAAAACGATAAAGAGAATACGACAAGTAAAATAAAACATAACAAAAGAGAACCACACCATATCATACTGTTGTATTCTTCTCCGCCGGCCTACTCCTTCGAGAGTATACGTGACACGTCGACAATGCTCCTCTATGTCTAGGCCATCCTCTATGTCCGCAACAAAATCAACCCAGGGAATTACTTCAAAATGCTGTCCAGCAATTCATTCACTTGGAAACAACAATATAGCCTTAAAAAGTACACCCAACAAGCAACTATAAACACTAGAATAGGAAATCAACCCAGGAAATTACATAGGTATTCTGTCCAGCAGTTTCCTTCACTTGTAAACAACAATATAGTTTCCTTCACTTGTAAACAACAATATACTCTGTTTCACCACTTGATTTGATTAAACGAAACAATACTAAAAATGTAGTAAACGTCCACTCAATCGCGCAGATAACAACTTGGTACCAAGTAGAGCAAGGCCTCTCGTATTGTGATGACAAAAGTTTCTTAGTGCCAAAAACCAACATTAAAACTATCCCAAACAGCAGAAGCAAAATCTGGACATAAATCTTGCTAAACTTGAGAGGAATACTCGGTCAAACGGATGACGGATACTTGCTCACCACCGATAGAAGATAAGACCACGGCTGCCATGTCTATAGATAAGAGCTCTCGCCATGCTTGGATGGACACCAAATGATAAGAGAAAGGTGGGTGGAGCTCCTCCAAGCTGTCAATCGGCTGCCGCTGTCCGTGTAGTTGAGAACTTTTATCTCTCATATGTTCATCCCTAGGGCCAGCTCGCCTTTTGAAGGATCATTTTGCTATATTATAAGCCCTGCAGATACAACACTCTCACTTGTGGGATTCACTGCCCAAGAAGCAGAAGGACTTTCTCCATGCTAACACCGGCGAAATACCAGCTGGGATGTGGATTGCTAAGAACGGAGCTGACATAGATATAATCGTCGCACAATCAACAGGAGTGCTCCAAAGAAGCACCAAAAATGGCACAGTTGGGCTCTGATACCATATTTGTTGGAGAAATGCCTTTAGAACCCGTGGAAGCAGATCGACGAGCTCCATCTTTGCTGTTCAGCTAGGTCACATACAAGGAAAAAAAGAGTGTGTTATGAGGACCATGGCAACTCATACTAGTGGTACCGTCGCTACTAAGTGACTATATATTAGCTTGCCTTTTAAAATTACCATGCCATGAAAGGGAATTTTAAGACCTTAGTTTTGTAATTTTCTTCAGATTTGATTTATCATACAACTGTGTGCCCCTACATATGATAAATGCATGCTTCATGTATATGTGCTGATGAATTCTAGGGTTAGTTTAAAGGATAGAAATTAATGCAAAACCTGAGAAACACAATCAAAGCTGCAGTTCCTAATTTCCTTGGGAGAAGCTCAAGATAATAATTATTAAACAAGCAAATGTTCAGTCTTAGATTCTCTGGAAATTTGAATACAATAGGAAATCTACCCAGGAAATTACTTCCGAATGCTGAGCATTTTCCTTCACTTGGAAACAACAATATAGCCTTAAAAATGTCCACAACAAGCAACTATAAACACTAAAATAGGCAATCAGCCCAGGAAATTACTTCGGAATTCTGTCCAGCAATTTTCTTCACTTGGAACCAACAGTATAGTCTTCAAAAAGTCCACCCAACAAGCAACTATAAATACTAAAATATAAGCAAATACCTGCTCGGTTAACCTTCAAACAGAACCTTGACAGTTCTGAACAGCACTACATATGTTTCCTTACAGCACTGAACACAATCTATTTCACCACATCATTTGATTAAGCGAAACAATACTACAAAAGTAGGAAAACATCCATTCAATCGCCCAGATAAAAACTATGTACCAAGAAGAGCAAGGCCTCTCGTAACATGATGAAAAAAAAGTTTTGAAGTACCAAAAACAAACATTAAAACTATCCCAAACAGCAGAAGCAAAATACGGACAGTAATCTTTCAAAACATGAGAGGAATTCTTGGTCGAACGGATAAGGGGTACTTGCTTGCCACCGATAGGAGATAAGGCCCTGGCCTCCACGCTTACGAACAAGAGCTCTCGCCATGCTTGGATGGACTCCAAATGACTAGAAAAAAGAGGGAGGAACTCCAAGCTGTCCGCCAGCTTCCGCAGTTTGCGTACCTGAGAACTTTTATCTGTCGTCTATTCTCCGAAGGGTTTTTAATCTAATTAGCTGATGTAGAAATTACAAAATAAACCCTCCCAAGGTTTTAAATCAAAACACACCATAAAAGCTTAATAAAATAGACCCCAGGAGCCCCATAACTCTCCAAATCTCGGCCCAATTAGCATAGTGGGTTCTCCAAACTGCTTTTCCATACTTGAGCGTGAACTCCAAAGCTCCGTCATCCCACAAATCATTCCCAGGAGTGTTCTTTTCACCAAGGATTTGTATTCCGAACCTCCAGACATGGACCTCATCTTCACATTGAACCAATGCACTCGGAAATTCGCCATGCATATATGAAGGTCTCCTGGCAGGCATTTAATTCACGTGTTTATTTTTTGCTGTGCTTGTGCATGCATGCCATTTTTGTAGAGCCATCTTGTTTTTTTTTAAATTGGGCCTGTCCTGGTTTATACAGTTTCTCTTTTATTTGAGTGTGTTTATGCGCACATAATTACATTCGGTAGGCATAGGGGATGGTGGCTATTGGAGCTGACTAGGAGATTGAGATGTGAAGTTTGTGGAAATGTTGGTCTGCACATCATGGATGTCTTTTTTTATGGGATTGAGGATGCGTATTATGTGGGATTGAGTGTTATTGTGGTAACTTTTTATGATATTGTTTCATTCCTCACAGGGTTTACTGAAGCTTTAATATTTAATATCTAATTAAAAAAAGGGTGTAGCTGTAAGCAAAATAGCTTGATATATTTATGCAAAAAAAGAAAGGAAGACAGTTAATGCGTGTCTCACCTGTTTCTTTATTATGGTTAAAATAGGTTAGATGCCATGAGAAACAGGCAGCTAAAGTTGTTAAGTGGATCAGTTGTGCTCCAAACATTTTATTTGCATGGCTAGGAAAACTTACTTTCCTTTTCTTTTCTCTTATTTTTGGAACAAGGCAATTGCCAGGTACAAGCAGAATTGTTCAATGCAGCAAGTCAAATTAAATATTCTAATCTTTTGTCTCTTACAAAAATGATTTTCCATGGAGCATTATGCTATACTTAAAATTTTGAACAAACACCCATATAATTTTCTCTTAATTCCAGTTTCTAATTTAAAACACCCTTGTTTACGTTTTCCTCGTACAGGTTGGTGATCGAAAAATTCTGCTTGAAGTAGGCCCTAAAACCTGGACCCACATTTCCAACCTAATGAAGTCTACTCTGGCAGCTCGGAACCCTTTGCTTCGGAAGTATATTATCAAGTTATCACAACGTATTGGGCTTATATGTTTGCCTCATCGTTCCATGTCATGGCGCTATATGGTTTGGAATTGCTTTATTAGTTCAACTTTTTGGCTCTTTATCTTTGCTTGCCATTTCCCCTCATTATCATCTCGAATATATTCCTTTGCATATTTCTTAGATGTCACATGACTGTGATTCATATGCCATGGATGAGCACTGGTATTTAATGTTAATTTTATGATTTGATGGGTGCACAACATTTTAACTCTTTACCATTTTTCATGCTATATTTTGATTGCTTGCTGTATCTCTTACGGAGCTCCCGATTTTTGTATGTTGTACGGAAACATTCCTTTATTAAGTACACTTCACAATTGTTTTGCATACTTTTTTTTACTGAAATACATGCTTCTTGTGCAGGCAAAATCTAGCTTACTCGGACAAAATATTCTTTTGAATGAAAAAGGAATAAGTTATCACTGTAGCAATGCACAACAGGTCCATGTCAATGACATGTCAACTGCAAAAATTTATGAAGAAGACAATATGGACGTTCCAGAAATTATGGAAGAAATAATTGAACTGCTACTCTCAGGTTCGAGAGATTCGGTATGGATAACATATCATCTTCCTTTTCTTCTGTACTTGTGGATTTTGAGGGCTATCAGTCTGTGACATCAGAGAGCTTTGGGCTTGCTCTATTCTAACTAATCTTTTATTTTTCTTCCTTGTAATCCTTGGTTGTGCTCGTTTTTAGTTTACCTTTTGTCTTCCGTTTTTTTGGGAGCTCTATTTCCTTATATATTAGTTTCTTGTTTACTTCTTAATCATCATGTTATTATTTTGATGGCTTAAATTATTCATGTTGGAACCATATTGAGGATATCCAGATGGGAAGAGCGGTGCTGAGAGTTCAAAGGCTTGAATCATAATTAAAATTGTAAACTAGCGCTGTGCCGTTCTTTCTAATTTTGAGTTATATTTGAATTAGGTGAAGTCTATAATTTAGTCTTCAGTTGTTGTATTCCATCCCTATAATCAGCAACATGCCATACATTACTCCTCCGCTGATGCATGGTAAGGTCATAGAGTATGAAGCACCGACCCTTCTCTGAGGGTCACGTCCCCGTACCGGATACATTTCCGATACCGGTTCGTATCCGATACTCGGCGGATACACTTGCTACAATAGTCTGCGGATACGCTTGGACTTGACAGATTGTGATTGGAGTCTAATTTTCTAAAGTAAATAAAAGGCTGCATTTAAGAAAAAAATGTGACTCATAAATGCAACTAGCGGTTTTGTTTATTATAATTATAAAATATGCTATAGATTTAAGTTCTTTTTATCATTAAAATTACATGGAATCTGATTTAAGTTTATTTATATTTATTATTTATTAGACTCTTTAAATTGGTAGCATTTATACTTATTTAATATGCATTTTTCTACATTTTATATTCTCCATTTAAAAAAAAGATGGCATATACCAACAACAACACTCAAGCCTTTATCCCACCATAGTGGGGTCAGCTATATGGATCCTTTGTCGCCATTGCGCCCTATCCTGAATCATAGTCTCACTAATGCCTAAGTACATCATTTCTTTCCTTATAGTTTCATTCCAAGTCTTTTTTGGTCTACCCCTCCCCCGTTTAACATGTCTAGTGACTAAATTCTCACAACGCCTAACATGTGCCTCTAATGGTCTCCTATGTACTTATCCGAACCATCTTAAATGAGCTTCTCACATCTTCTCTACAATTGGCGCCACTCCTGTCTTATCCCTGATACATTCATTCCTAATTTTATCCAGTCTCGTGTGACCACACATCCACCTAAGCATTCTCATCTCCGCAACTCCCATTTTTTGCTCATATACACCATTCACTGCCCAACACTCAGAACCGTAGAGCATTGCTGGCCCAATTGCGGTACGATAAAACTTGCCTTTAAGTTTTAATGGTACTTTACAATCACATAAGATCCCAGACGCGCCTCTCCACTTCAACTAACCTGCTTGGATTCTATATATCACATCTTTATTTACACCTCCATCGTTTTGAATTATCGATCCCAGATATTTAAAGTACTCACTGCGGGAAATATCTTGGTTACCCAATTTAATGACGGAGTCATCCGACCTTCTTGCACTACTAAATTTAAGCTCTATATACTCCGTCTTTGTCCTGCTCAACCCAAAACCCTTCTTTTCTAAAGTGTCTCGCCAAGGTTCAAGTTTCACGTTTACACCCTCGCGCGTCTCATCGATCAAAACAATATCATCTGCAAATAATAAACACCAAGGTATTGCTTGTTGGATATGTCCAGTGAGCTTATCTAAGATAAGGGTAAAGAGATAAGGGATTAAAGCTGACCCTTGATGTAAACCAACAACAATAGGGAACTCCTGTGTTAATTGTCTAGATGTCCTCACCCTGGTCACTGAAGTTGTATACATATCTTTGATTACGTCAATGTGATACATTTACACCTTTCTTTTCCAAGACTCTCCACAAGACCTCTCTTGGAACCCTATTATAAGCCTTCTCCAGATCGATAAACAACATATGCAAATCTTTTTGTCTTTCCCGATAGTTGTCAATGAGTCTTCTCAAGAGATGTTAGCTTCCATGGTTGACCTCCCTGGCATGAATTCAAATTGATTCTCTGAGATGCTAGTTTCCCGTCTCACTCTTCTCTCTATTACTCGTTCCCATTGTTTATAGTATGACTCTTTAATTTAATTCCCCTGTAATTGACACAATTTTGTAGATCTCCTTTGTTCTTATACAGAGGTACCAAAATACTTTCTCTCCATTGGTCTGACATCCTCTTTGTCTTTAGTATCTTATTGAAGAAACTTGTAAGCCATAAAATTCCTTCCCTCCCTAAGCAATTTCATACTTCGATGGGTATATCGTCTGACCCAACCGTCTTTCCATTTTTTATCTTCTTCATAACGTCTTTTATCCTTGATTCTTGAATTCTACGAAAAAAAATTATGTTTCTATAGTTCTCCGATTTACTTAAATCTTTCAAGTTCAGTTTATTGTCTTTTTTATCATTGTATGGTTAATAAAAGTATCTTTTCCATCACTCCTTAGTAGCCACATCATCCGTCAAAACTGTATCTGTTTCATCTTTTATGCATTTAACTTGGCTTAAATATCTTGTCTTCCCCTCTCTAGCTCGAACAATTTTATATATATCACACTCTCCATCTTTGGTACTAGTCGTTTGTAAAATTCTTCATAAACTTGACTTCTTGCTTTACTTACTGCATTTTTACCTTTTTTTTCTTGACGACTTTATACTTTGTCATGTTTTCATCATTCCTACAAACATATAATGTTTTGTAGCTGACCATCTTTGCCCTCAATTTGTCTTGCACTTCCTCTTTCCACCACCAAAATTCTTTATGTGGAGGCGCACGATCTTTTGACTCTCCAAGTAAGTTCTTTCCACTTATCCTTAAATGAGAAGACATAACTTCCTATGCGACACTATGATGAACATAAGGATCATAAACTAGTTGTTCTATAATCGATGCCTTGAAAACATGTTTTTTTCTTCAAGTTCCACCACCAAATTTTTTGCAACACTTTTGTCTCTCTTAAAGTTATTATATTTAATTTGCACATCCAACACCACTAGCTTATGTTGCGTTGTCAAAATTTCTCCTGGCATGCCTTTACAATCCTTACACATCTTGTTATTCATTTTGCGAGTCATAAAATAGTTAATTTATGATTTATTTTGTTCGCTCTTAAACCTAATTAAGTATTTTTCCCTCTTCATGTAGAACGTATTTGCCACAATTAGCTCATGTGCTATGACAAAATCTAGAATGATTTTTTCTTCTTCATTTTTTCTCCATACCCAAATCCTCCATGAACGTCTTTACAATTCGTATTTTTCTCCCTACATGTCCATTTAAATCTCCTCCAATGAATATTTTCTCGCTTTGTGGGATTTCTTTTACCAAATCATCTAAGTCTTCCCAAATTTGTACTTTAATATGTAACGTCCCAAGGCCCTGGACTTACCATCGGGACAACGTCCACCGACAGCCTCGACTAGCGGCCGTTAGCGGGCTGCAGCCCAAGCACCCCAACCCCTCTCCATCCACAGGTGGGTTGTTGGTGGCCACAATCTCCCTTTGATGAGGCAAACTCGATAGTGAAGTGTGCAGCACGGGGACTTCCCAGGAGGTCACCCATCCCAATACTACTCCAGCCCGAGCACGCTTAACTATTCTTCCACTTCTCATCACCAACTGAGCTGCAACTCAGTTGGTGATGAGGACCAGTTTAGAGCTCCCTTATCCAAGAGGTCTGGGGTTCAAATCCCGGCCTCAACAACCCGCCACTGGAATTAGCGGATGCGACCGATCAGATCCGTGGAGATGGGTTGGGGTCACTGGTCTGCAGACCTGTAGCGCACCCACAGTTGACCGAGGCGTTACATAAAAAGTGCAAGAATTGGTTCCCATCACCAACTGAGCTGCAGCTGCGGTCGATCAGATCCGTGGAGATGGGTTGGGGTCACTGGTCTGCAGACCTGTAGCGCACCCACAGTAGACCGGGGCGTTACATAATAGCTCCACTTAATTCTACTTGTGGCGCATAAACACTAATTACATTAATAGTTTCTTTTCCTATGATTAATTTAAGAGCTAAGATTCTATCACCTTTTCTGCTTACCCCAACAACTCTATCCCTCATAGTAGTATCTACATTAATACCTACTCCATTGTTTATTTTATTTTTTCCCGTGTACCATAATTTAAAACCTGAATTATCTAGAAATTTAGCTTTCTCACCCACCCATTTAGTCACTTGCAGTCATAAAATATTTATTCTTCTCCTAATCATTGTATCCACTACTTCCATCGCTTTTCCCATTAGCGATCCTATATTTCAACCTCCAAACCTAAGTCGATCACAAATCCTACGATCTACTTTTTTAGGACGCCTAATATGTGAGGGCTCTTGCATATTTAACACTACACCCAAGTCCTCTTGGAGGTGCAACGGTCCTTGCCAAGACGCCGCATTTAGACCATACGATGATGACTCTTGCCTATTTAACACTATACCCAAGTCCTGGAGATGTACCGTTTCTTGCCAAGACGCCGCATTCGGATCATACGATGCGTTCCTTCTGGGGAACAACTTAGCTTTAGCACAATTTTTCAAAAGGTCCATATTCATAAGGGTGAGTAAATTTTACGCTGACCGTCTACCTAACACAACCCCTAACCCTATATACACGCATAAATATACATAAAATTACGCCGTACCCCAAACAAACCCACAACCGCATTTTTTATTTTGTCGTACCAACGTGCCGAATACGTATCGTACCCCGTACCCGTACCGGTGCTTCATCGGTCCTAGAGGGGCTAAGGGTATTTTCTATATGCAAACACACTTTTGACAATTGATCTTTCTTGCTATAATTCTTTCTTTATAAATCAAAATATTAAATGAGTCACAATAGATATAACAAACAAACAAGGAAACACGAGACGTCGTATATATGTATATATGACACTCCACAGACCATCACAATTTAGAGTCGATATCTGAGCATAGTTTTCAAAGTATAGCCCAACACACAATAAAGCACAATGAGTACCAAATTGGAATATGATAAAACATTCCTTCCATTAGCAAGTTAAAGTTACATAAGAGTTTTATACAATATACAACTTAAACCCACTAAATCTACATAGTATCCAATATACAATATACATATGACATAAACCCGCTACAACTGATATAAGACAAACAACTATTCTATCTGATTGCACACATGACACTGTAGGTCCTCGCAAGTCTCTACATGCTTCCTCTCCGATCCCTACAAATATCTTTAACAATAATACCTTATACTCCTCCATTCTCTTCCGTCTTTCTTCTTGAACAACATAAGATTTGCCATAATGAAATGATTAAAAGAGGGTTTTACCTTTTTAACTGCTGTACATGTAAATACTAAGGGTGAGCATCAATATGTATTAAAGATTAGCAAGTAATAATAACTGAGTTGGTATAAGAAAAGTAGTGACCGGTAAGAATACTAAACAGTAACAATGACTGAACTGGTATAAAGAAACTATAAAATTACTCAATTATCAGTTTATCATTTATCAGGTTTTTTAGTTCATCATTTATCAGGTTTTTTAGTTCATCATTTATCAGGTTTTTTAGTTCATCATCTATCAGGTTTCTTAGTTCATCATCTATCAGGTTTCTTAGTTCATCATCTATCAGGTTTCTTAGTTCATCATTTCTTGCATCATTTCTTAGTTCATCATTTCTTGCAGGTTTATTACCATTTATCAGATCACGTTTTATTTGTTTATTCATTTCATCAGGAATGCTAAGGGTAGATGTCGTCTCAGTCTCTATCCATCGCTTGGGTCCTACACTGTTGGGTCATCATCGGCTAAGTCAGGACTATAGAACATATAATAGGCATTCTGGCCTTCTGCCTTAGCTTACAGTGAAAATAGAAGAAGAAGAGACTCACGATCAACACAACCGTCGACCGACGCCTGCAGCTTAGGGGAACCCACTATCAAGCGATCCAAGTCCGATACAGGCTCCAACAGTGATCTCTCCTGTCGAAATAGAGGAGGGAGAAGGGGGAGAGGCCGCTGTCGGCATCGCCCTGCAGCTTCTCGTTGAACCCTAGCGATAACCAGAGAGGAAGATGTCGTCGAGCGAGCGAGAGGAATGAATTCGAAGAACCGAGAAACTGTTAATATATCGCATAAGAGTTGGTTTGATTCGAGTGACCTAAAACCAAAACTTTGTCTAACTCAAGTCAAGCCAAATGGAACCCAAGGCAAACCCCCAACCTGCTCCCATATATCCAAGAAGGAAAATCAAATCTACCATTTGAATGTTTGAAAACTTAAAATTATTCGTCGAAAAATAATTTGTTTTTGTAATTATCGCAAAAGCATCGACACTGACTTTGAGTTTTCATCAGCGGGGATTAAAATTTAATTATGGTTATTTTTGAGGTGTTACAAATTCTTCCTCACAATTTTCGTCCTCGAAAATGTTAGTCATCTTGTGCAACAAATAAAAAGGGTAACAACTTCTGCATTACATGTTGGGAACCTTACCTACAATGTTCCTGATTTAAAGAAGTCCTCAAGTCAAGAGTAAATACACTTTGTATTTAATGCACATGTCTAGAATGTTGGTTTTCAGGTATTAGATAGTGCAAACCTAACATAGAGCTTGACTTTGTGTCATCAGACATAGTTTTGCCAATATAATCCCTCATTGTGCAAAACACCATGTCGGCCTATGATCTAGACTATATTAGACTTGTCACTTACTTATTAACATCAGGAATGAAGGCCTAGCAAGTTGGTTAAAACAAAGGATCTGAATTGAGAAAGATCAGAAATTGGCTAAGTCATATCGTCTTGTAGAGTCGAAATATCGTCTTGTTGAGGTATCGATATCGGCTTGAAGACCTTAAGCTTCAAGACGATATCGTCTTGTAGACTCTCAGCAGAAGTCAAATATCGTCTTGATTAGAAGAAGCAACTCAAGCTTTAAATATCGTTTTGATTAACACTATCCAAGACGATATCATCTTGTAGACTCTCAGCTGAAGTCTAATATCGTCTTCACTAAGAAGAAGTAACTCAACCTCCAAATATCGTCTTGGTAATATACTAACCAAGCCAATATCATATTAACGAGGACCAGCTATACTCATATCGTCTTGAAGATAATCAACAAGGTGTTTGAAAGCTCTTCGTTGAAGGAAGAATTTGTCTTAGTCCATTATCGTCTAGATGAAGCCCTTCATCGTCAAGGTTATGCCATTTGTCGTCGAAGACAAGTGAAATGTCGTCGAGGAACCTACACGATATTTCAGAAACATATTGAGCTGTGATGTAACCTAAGCGATCCGAGAGAGCGGATCCGAGTTTTCGCGCGTAAAAATCAGAGACGTTCGAATTTTTAAAAAGTTCGTTTTCCGTTATTTGAGGGCGCTCTCAATGCTACGAGGGAATCATCACGGAACACGGGCAACCACAAGCCGTCACAGATAATAATTTTATGAAATAAAAGAACAATAAACAAGTGATAGAACGCACCCGGCAAGCCAACCAATTATTTAATTAAGCGCATAAAATTTTTAAACTGATAATGGAGTAGGGTGGATTTTTTTCCAGGGATTACCAAGCAAGCTACGGCCAAGGGAGTGGAGTCGAACAGGGACAGTTGCGCAGGGGGATGCCGCGGTCTCGTCGGTGGAAGAGCTCACTGTAGAACCGGCCGGAAGAGGGGGCGTGGTCGACGGCCGGCGTCAGGAACTTCGCCGAAAGGAAGAGGGTCCCGGCCAGAGATGGTCTCGCAGTCGACGGCCAGAACACGAGCCCTCGGTGCGTTTGTGAGGTCGACGGCAGCGCCGGAGGAAGAGGAGGTGGACTCGCGTTGGAGATGCGACGGGGAAACGAGCGCCGGGAAGGGACGAGAGGTTTATTTCAACCTCAATTCCCGATCTGCTCTTGTTGGGGGCTGTTCGTGTATTTTATTAGGAGCTGCCCGAGTCTTCTTTTGGCAGAAATTTAGGAATAGTTTTTTTTAGGAAAGCAGATAATTTGTTTCTTAATAAACAAATAGGCCAACTTTAGGAGATGAAATTTTGGCAAGTTTTTAAATGGAAATCCATTTAATTAATACTCACATGTTTTGTAATGTAATTTGAAAATAATTTTATACGTAATTAATGTAATTGGTTGGCTTACCGTTTACGTCCTATTACTAGGATTATTGGACCATTTATTCAGGGTCCCACCGGGTGGTCAAACCGGTGAGCCGAACCAGAAAAACAAAGAGGACGATACGAAAATAAAAGTACAAAATACAGGAAAATGTAAACATCATAAAATCAGGATGCATCAATTCCCTCCGGGTTGAAAGAACTCGACTCCGGCGAGAATTTGCAAAAGCCAGCAACAGAAAGATCAGGGCGGCGTCGCTGTAACTCAGTAGGGGTAATCCAAGAACTGTCAGTGATAGCACGCCCACGCCAAGAAACAAGGTAGCGCTGATACGTGCCATTCCGAGTATGAAATTCCCGGACATCAAGGACCTGATCAATCTCATCTGTGATAGGCGTCGGTGTGGGCACCAGATCTGAAGGTATGTCCGGAGCTGTGAGCGGTGGTGCTGGGCCGGAAGTAGGTGGATCTCCATAAAATAACGAAAGGTCTGCCACATTAAAAATCGGTGAAGTACCGAATTCAACGGGCAGGTCGAGGAGATAGGCGTTATCTCCGATACGCTTCCGAACCTGAAACGGGCCAAACTTCCTTTGCTGTAGCTTGTGATAAGTCCCAGGTGTAAATTGCTGCTTCCTGAAATAAGCATACACCCAATCACCTTCTGAAAAATATAACTCCCGGCGATGACGATCGGCCATGGATTTATATGTTTCAGAAGTTGCTCGCAGTTTATCAGCTATAATCTTATGCAACTCTTTTAAATAATCAATACGTGCTTGCGCTTCAAAAGAAATGCGTTCATGGCAGGGAAGGGAGTGGCGATCAAGTAAGTGAGGAATGGGAAAACCATACACAATCTCGAAAGGAGATTTATTAGTGGAGCGATTTTTAGAATTATTAAATGCAAATTCAGCTTGTGGTAGCGCAAGATCCCATTGTGTCGGTTTCTCCCCTGTTAAACATCTAAGAAAATCTCCCAAACTTCGGTTAACGACCTCCGTCTGTCCGTCAGTCTGTGGATGATACGCGCTACTAAACTCGAGCTTGGTGCCCAGTCGGCCCCAGAGCGTCTTCCAGAAATAACTCATGAATCGCGTATCCCGATCGGACGTGATAGAATTCGGAATGCCATGTAAGCGCACTATTTCTCTAAAAAATAAATTAGCGACATGTACCGCACTAGAGGTTTTCCTACACGGAATAAAATGCGCCATTTTTGAAAATCGGTCAACGACGACAAATATAGAATCTACCTTCCTCTGAGTGCGAGGGAGGCCCGTCACGAAGTCCATCGAAATGTCGTCCCATGGCCTCTCAGGTATAGGTAAGGGGGTGTATAAACCAGTATTTTGAGCATGCCCCTTATACAATTGACACGTCGTGCAGTGTCGGATGAAATCAACAACGTCCTGTTTCATCTTCGGCCAGTAATAACGAGAGCTTGCGAGATCTAATAGCTTAGACTGACCAACATGACCTCCTAATCCAGACGAGTGGAGCTCTCGAAGTAACGTTTCTCGAAGTGGACTTTCGCAGATGCAAAGGCGGGTGCCTCTAAATAGATAGCCATCACTCACGACATACTGGGTAGTGGTGTCAGTCCCAGTGTGACTACATGACCGCCAAATGTCTCCAAAGTAAGGGTCAGTCGGGTATAGGTCACACTGCGAGTCTAAAGAGGTGATGCGAGGCTGAAGGGTGACTAATAAGTAGGAACGACGACTAAGTGCGTCTGCTACTCGATTTGTGACACCAGGTTTGTGCTTCAGATGGAAAGTGAACTCCTGCAGGTAAGCAGCCCACTTGGCATGACGCCTGATCTCCTTCTGGGAGTTTAGGTGCTTCAATGCCTCATGATCGGTGTTCAGCACAAACTCGCGCTGGATCAGATAATGTCGCCAATGACGGAGAGCCTGTACGATGGCATAAAACTCTATGTCATACGTGGAGTATCGAGTTTTTGCCTCGTTCAGCTTCTCGCTATAGAATGCTACAGGACGACCCTCCTGACTCAAAACGGCTCCAATCCCTATAATCGATGCGTCACAGTCAACCTCAAAGATCTTCTCAAAGTCAGGGAGAGCTAACACAGGAGCGCTAGTAAGTCTATCCTTCACTAACAAAAATGCTCGCTCCGCTTCCTCAGTCCAGATAAAAGTCCCTTTTTTCAAACAATCAGTCACAGGGGCGATCAACGTACTAAAATTTCGAATAAATCGTCTGTAAAAAGAAGCTAGTCCATGAAATCCTCGAGCCTCCGTGATCGTCCTAGGGCTAGGCCATGATTCTATCGCCTTGACCTTCTCTCTATCAACCTTAATACCTTCTGATGAAACAATGTATCCTAGGAAGGTCAGGCTATCAGTCATAAATGTGCATTTCTTCAAATTGATGTACAATTTATTCTCTCGTAGGATATCTAGGACCTGCCTAAGGTGAAATAAGTGCTGATCAGAATCCAGGCTATAAATCAGAATATCATCGAAATAAACTACTACACAAACTCCAATAAGTGGTCTAAGCACTTGATTCATCACGCATGAAAGTACTAGGGACATTGGAGAGCCCAAATGGCATCACCAACCACTCATACAACCCTTCTCTCGTCTTAAAAGCAGTTTTCCATTCATCCCCGGGACGTATCCTAATCTGGTGGTATCCACTCTTCAGATCTATCTTAGAAAATACACGGGATCCACTAAGCATATCCAACATGTCATCCAAACGGGGGATGGGAAAGCGATATTTGATTGTTATCTTATTAATCGCTCGACTGTCTACGCACATACGCCAAGTCCCATCTTTCTTAGGAACTAATAATGCGGGGACGGCGCACGGGCTCATACTCTCTCTAATGTGACCCTTTGAGATCAGATCGGTCACCTGCCTATGGAGTTCTTCGTGCTCCTTCGGACTCATGCGATAATGGGGAAGATGAGGTAAACTGACTCCAGGAATAAGATCAATACAATGTTTGATGTCTCTCATCGGAGGGAGCTGATCGGGTAACTCCTCCGGCATGATCTCAGCATACTCATCAGTCAGTGGGCGGACAATACTAGGGATATCAGCTATGGGCGGGGAGGTATCTAGACCAGACAACATATAAACGACCTCACTATCCTTCATCTCCTCCTGAAATTGGGGCCCTGTCAGTAACATTGTGGCGGAGGGGAAGGATATGGCCGACACAGTAGGTGTAGGGTGTGAAGATCTCTCAGGGGCTTTAGGAACAAGACTGTTCTTCTGGGGAAGTAGAACGATCTTGCGCCCATTGCGCTCGAAAGAGTGAGAGTTCTTCACTCCATCATGGATAACACGTCTGTCGTACTGCCAAGGCCGTCCCAATAGGATGTGACAGACCTCGATAGTGGCGACATGACACCGAACAACGTCCTGATAGGTGCTACCGATGGAAAACTCTACGAGACACTGATGTGTGATGGGAATAGTCGTGCTACTCGTGACCCAAGATAGACTGTAAGGTTTTTCTAGCGGTTGTGACTTCAGCTTCAGCTTATCTACCATACGTTGAGAAACAAAGTTCTCCATACTACCGCTATCAATGATGATGGAGCAGAACTGCCCCTGAATGCGTGCGGTCGTACGAAAAATGTTGTTTCTCAACCATTCGTCGTTAGTGGGAGCTTTGGGCGTTAGGAGACTATGTTGGAGAACGCACACTAACGACTCAGGATGCTCTCCCTCAACTTCGTACTCACTCTCTAACTCAGGCTCAGGAGTCGGATCGGGATGGGAGTCACTAAGGAAGACCCCATACTCAGGTTCTGACCCACTCTCAGAATCAATGATGGCGACGAAGTGGCGTCGCGGGCACTCAGAAGATTTGTGTCCCGGCTCCATACACTTGAAACATCTAAAGGTGTCAGCCTGTGGTCTAGTGCCGACAATCTCCTTGCCTCTAGTGGATGTGGTGGGTAAGGCGGGAGTGCTCGGAGGCAGAGCGGGACGAGGGGGTCCGGCAGTCCGAGTCACCGAAGTGGAAGTGTGAGTAGAAGGGGGTCTATCAGTAGACCTAAATCCGGAGGTCCTCTTCTGCGAGGCCTCGGCTCTACGCGTGCGACTCGAAACTTCTCCTAAGTCCTTATAGTCAAATAACTCCAGTTGATCTCTAAGGGAATATCGTAATCCGTTCAGATATCGAGAGACAACCATGTCATCGTCCTCTCGGAGATTGAGGCGAGACTGGAGTACTAGGAACTCGTTCGTATACTCGTCTACCGTTGACTTATCCTGTCTTAGGTTGTGGAACCTACGATATAGGGTTTGCATGTAATCATGAGGCACATACCGTTTTCGAATTTGTTCCTTAAATTCTGCCCACGTGTTGATGGGCAGCATGCCTAAATTAAACCTAGTTCGCTCTATTTGTTCCCACCAAACTAACGCGGGACCTTTTAGTCTCATAGTGGCGTACTCAACCTGCCTAGCCCGGGGCATTTGCTTCCAAGCCAAGTAGCGGTCCATTCTGGCACACCAATCTAAGCATCGTTCAGGTTCTAAGTACCCTTCGAAATCACCAACGTCCAACTTAATCCCTAAATCCCATCGAGGTGGATCCCTAATATTTGGTTGCCCTTGCATCATTCGTTGTGGATTAGGGTCGTCGACCTCAGGTGGTCTAGGGTTAGGATCCTCTTCAATTTGGGGCGGGATAATACCTAAGTGCTGATTGGCTTCTACAGTGTTGACACGCGTGCGCAACCCATTCATCACTTGTCCCACATCTCGAAGGCTCGTGGTAACGTTCGTACTTAACGCCTCAATGGTTTTAGTTAAGTTTTCAATTTGTGCGCTCAGATCGGTCATACCATTTTCTAAATTTCCCACACGATTTTCCATTTAAAATAATTTGAGATTAAATAAATTCTTTTTTCTTTTCCTTTTTTTTTTAAATTAATTTTAATTTCTAAAAAAAAAAAATAATTTAATTTTCAAACTAAGAAACGAAATATTAGAAATTTTATTTTAATAAAATTTTTATTTTTAAATGAGATTTTACCCGAGCGGGTAGAAAGCAAATTTTTTTTTTATGATTTTAAAAGAAAGCAAAAAAGATTTTGAAATGAAAAGGGAAATAAATTTTCTTAAAAAAGATTTTATTAAATATATATATATATATATATATTTTTTGAAAAAATCGGATCGATTGATTTGCGATAGGAGCGAATCAAACCCCCTCTGATACCAAACTGATGTAACCTAAGCGATCCGAGAGAGCGGATCCGAGTTTTCGCGCGTAAAAATCAGAGACGTTCGAATTTTTAAAAAGTTCGTTTTCCGTTATTTGAGGGCGCTCTCAATGCTACGAGGGAATCGTCACGGACCACGGGCAACCACAAGCCGTCACAGATAATAATTTTATGAAATAAAAGAACAATAAACAAGTGATAGAACGCACCCGGCAAGCCAACCAATTATTTAATTAAGAGCATAAAATTTTAAAACTGATAATGGAGTAGGGTGGATTTTTTTCCAGGGATTACCAAGCAAGCTACGACCGAGGGAGTGGAGTCGAACAGGGACAGTTGCGCAGGAGGATGCCGCGGTCTCGTCGGTGGAAGAGCTCATTATAGAACCGGCCGGAAGAGGGGGCGTGGTCGACGGCCGGCGTCAGGAACTTCGCCGAAAGGAAGAGGGTCCCGGCCGGAGATGGTCTCGCAGTCGACGGCCAGAACACAAGCCCTCGGTGCGCTTGTGAGGTCGACGACAGCGCCAGAGGAAGAGGAGGTGGACTCGCGTTGGAGATGCGACGGGGGAAACGAGCGCCGGGAAGGGACGAGAGGTTTATTTCAACCTCAATTCCCGATCTGCTCTTGTTGGGGGCTGTTCGTGTATTTTATTAGGAGCTGCCCGAGTCTTCTTTTGGCAGAAATTTAGGAATAGTTTTTTTTTTTAGGAAAGCAGATAATTTGTTTCTTAATAAACAAATAGGCCAACTTTAGGAGATGAAATTTTGGCAAGTTTTTAAATGGAAATCCATTTAATTAATACTCACATGTTTTGTAATGTAATTTGAAAATAATTTTATACGTAATTAATGTAATTGGTTGGCTTACCGTTTACGTCCTATTACTAGGATTATTGGACCATTTATTCAGGGTCCCACCGGGTGGTCAAACCGGTGAGCCGAACCAGAAAAACAAAGAGGACGATACGAAAATAAAAGTACAAAATACAGGAAAATGTAAACATCATAATATCAGGATGCATCACCTTCCCGGCGCTCGTTTCCCCCGTCGCATCTCCAACGCGAGTCCACCTCCTCTTCCTCCGGCGCTGCCGTCGACCTCACAAGCGCACCGAGGGCTCGTGTTCTGGCCGTCGACTGCGAGACCATCTCCGGCCGGGACCCTCTTCCTTTCGGCGAAGTTCTTGACGCCGGCCGTCGACCACGCCCCCTCTTCCGGCCGGTTCTATAGTGAGCTCTTCCACCGACGAGACCGCGGCATCCCCCTGCGCAACTGTCCCTGTTCGACTCCACTCCCTCGGCCGTAGCTTGCTTGGTAATCCCTGGAAAAAAATCCACCCTACTCCATTATCAGTTTTAAAATTTTATGCGCTTAATTAAATAATTGGTTGGCTTGCCGGGTGCGTTCTATCACTTGTTTATTGTTCTTTTATTTCATAAAATTATTATCTGTGACGGCTTGTGGTTGCCCGTGTTCCGTGACGATTCCCTCGTAGCATTGAGAGCGCCCTCAAATAACGGAAAATGAACTTTTTAAAAATTCGAACGTCTCTGATTTTTACGCGCGAAAACTCGGATCCGCTCTCTCGGATCGCTTAGGTTACATCAGAAGGGACGAGAGGTTTATTTCAACCTCAATTCCCGATCTGCTCTTGTTGGGGGCTGTTCGTGTATTTTATTAGGAGCTGCCCGAGTCTTCTTTTGGCAGAAATTTAGGAATAGTTTTTTTTTTAGGAAAGCAGATAATTTGTTTCTTAATAAACAAATAGGCCAACTTTAGGAGATGAAATTTTGGCAAGTTTTTAAATGGAAATCCATTTAATTAATACTCACATGTTTTGTAATGTAATTTGAAAATAATTTTATACGTAATTAATGTAATTGGTTGGCTTACCGTTTACGTCCTATTACTAGGATTATTGGACCATTTATTCAGGGTCCCACCGGGTGGTCAAACCGGTGAGCCGAACCAGAAAAACAAAGAGGACGATACGAAAATAAAAGTACAAAATACAGGAAAATGTAAACATCATAAAATCAGGATGCATCACCTTCCCGGCGCTCGTTTCCCCCGTCGCATCTCCAACGCGAGTCCACCTCCTCTTCCTCCGGCGCTGCCGTCGACCTCACAAGCGCA
Organism: Dactylorhiza incarnata; assembly: GCA_033032865.1. Lineage (NCBI taxonomy): Eukaryota > Viridiplantae > Streptophyta > Magnoliopsida > Asparagales > Orchidaceae > Dactylorhiza > Dactylorhiza incarnata. The sequence goes on from JAWHQI010000028.1 coordinate 16,446,559, forward strand.
CCGAGGGCTCGTGTTCTGGCCGTCGACTGCGAGACCATCTCCGGCCGGGACCCTCTTCCTTTCGGCGAAGTTCGTGACGCCGGCCGTCGACCACGCCCCCTCTTCCGGCCGGTTCTATAGTGAGCTCTTCCACCGACGAGACCGCGGCATCCCCCTGCGCAACTGTCCCTGTTCGACTCCACTCCCTCGGCCGTAGCTTGCTTGGTAATCCCTGGAAAAAAATCCACCCTACTCCATTATCAGTTTTAAAATTTTATGCGCTTAATTAAATAATTGGTTGGCTTGCCGGGTGCGTTCTATCACTTGTTTATTGTTCTTTTATTTCATAAAATTATTATCTGTGACGGCTTGTGGTTGCCCGTGTTCCGTGACGATTCCCTCGTAGCATTGAGAGCGCCCTCAAATAACGGAAAATGAACTTTTTAAAAATTCGAACGTCTCTGATTTTTACGCGCGAAAACTCGGATCCGCTCTCTCGGATCGCTTAGGTTACATCAGAAGGGACGAGAGGTTTATTTCAACCTCAATTCCCGATCTGCTCTTGTTGGGGGCTGTTCGTGTATTTTATTAGGAGCTGCCCGAGTCTTCTTTTGGCAGAAATTTAGGAATAGTTTTTTTTAGGAAAGCAGATAATTTGTTTCTTAATAAACAAATAGGCCAACTTTAGGAGATGAAATTTTGGCAAGTTTTTAAATGGAAATCCATTTAATTAATACTCACATGTTTTGTAATGTAATTTGAAAATAATTTTATACGTAATTAATGTAATTGGTTGGCTTACCGTTTACGTCCTATTACTAGGATTATTGGACCATTTATTCAGGGTCCCACCGGGTGGTCAAACCGGTGAGCCGAACCAGAAAAACAAAGAGGACGATACGAAAATAAAAGTACAAAATACAGGAAAATGTAAACATCATAAAATCAGGATGCATCAAGCTGAGAATAAGCCAAGTCTTTATCGTCGAGGTTATACCAATTGTCGTCGAGAAGCCTACACGACATTTCAGAAGTCGACTTGATACGCTTGATCATTCGACTATAAGACAGTGGTAGTCAAATATCGTCTTGTAGACTACAAGTATCGTCGAGAAGAATAATATCGTCTTGAAGACTACAAGTATCGCCGAGAAGAATATCGTCTAGACAATGCCAATATCGTCGTGAAGACTACAAATATACATTCGACTAGACATCAAGAAGATTCAACCAGACTTCTAGTCGAATTAGTGAAAAGGCCTGAATTCAAATTGAAGCGAAATTTTGGCGTTATCTCATTTAATGCCGCCGCAGATTGGGCTAATCAGATTTGTCCTTTAAAGACAAAAGATCTCTGACATAAAGAGTCTGAGGATTCAACCGTTATCAAATGACGTTATAGAAGGGATGCGACGGAAAACGACAAACCCTAATTTTTCTAATCATTACATTCAAAAGAGAGAGCTCTCCGCCGTCATAATATATTCACTATCAAAGAGCTCAAGAACAGAGGAGACAAACTTTGAAGACAATCAATCAAGTCTCCTAATGAAAAGAAAAATCATCTTGCTGATTCAAAAGCTTATTCATCTCTTTGCAAGAAGATTTCAAAAGAAGCCATTCCGCAACAGGCTTTAAGAAGACTAACGTCATTCAAGATAAGCCATTCTGAGTCTAAAGAATCATTGTAATATATTATCTCATCTTCTGTGAGGAAATCTGAGTGTAAAGTTTTTTGAGGCCTGAGTGTAAGATCATGTGTTTGGATCTGAGGTGGGGAACTTGGTACAGTTCCTGAGGTAGGATTCAAGTTGAATCCGAGTTGTAGGAGTGATAAACTCTGAGCTGTAGGATCCTGTGGTTGGATTTGAGGTAGGAGACTTGGTCTCTGAGGTATAGGATATGAGGATCTGAGTTTTGGTTGAAGTTTGCCGAGGCTAGCTCATTGCTATATAGGCAGAGGGGGAAAGTGGACGTACCAAACTCGGGGAACCACTATAAATCACTGTGCACTCTGTGGTGTGAATGCTCTTTCTGTGTTGATTCTCTTGAATATTTTCTAACAGACTAAAAAGTCCTAAACATCTATTCACCCCCCTCTAGGTGATAGACTTCCCTGAACTTACAAGTGGTATCAGAGGAAGGTGTTCAAAATGGGCTTAACAACTTGAACAATATCTTCATCAGGGAAATCAGTCTACTCACTATGACTTCGGGAGAAAACTACAAAGAACTCAGTTCAATGAAGCCGCCCATATGCAGAAAAGAAAACTTTGTAAAATGAAAGGAAATGGTCAGACTATTCTTGAAAGCTTCTGATCCTAGAATATTTATAACTATTGAAGAAGGACATTTCATTCCCGCGAAAATCTCCACTATTGATGCAAATGTGCAAGTTCCAAAGAAATTCTCTAAAATGCCTAAGATGAAGTAATTTTGGTCACCATGGACAAAAGGGCCAAGAACATAATTGTGAGTGCTATAGATGACTCCGTTTTCCAGAATCTGATTCACTGCAGAACTGCTGAGGAAATATGGGATTCCTTAATTGTATACATGGAAGGCACCGAGGAAGTAAGAGATGATATGAAATCTTTTCTTATCCAAGAATATGAGGCCTTCAGACAGGAGAAGAATGACTCAATTGCTGACTGCTATGAGAAGTTCTTTAAGATAGTCAATCGACTAAAGAACTATGAGAGAGAGTTCTTTTATTATGATCTCAGTGACAAGTTCTTAAGGTTCCTTAACAAAGAGTGAGACATCAAGATTTGTGCAATAAGGGAGATGGAGAACTTGACCAACATCCAGCCCCAAAATCTGTATGGCAAGCTGCTTTCCCATGAGTTGCAGCTGAATACAAGGAAGGCAGAAGAAGAATCTTCCAGATCTCACTCCAGGGAGAAATCTATCGCCTTTAAGGCTGAAAGCTCCAGGAGGAGTAGAGAAGACTCCCCAGCCCTCAAGGAGAGAGATGCTGAAGAAGAAGAATCTGAGACCTGCTCTTCGGGTTCAGACCTTACAGATGGAGAACCGTCCTTGTTTTCCAGGCAGTTTAAAAAGCTGTTGAACATGAGGAGACAGTGGAAAAAGACCCTCATCCTCCTCCAGCTCAAAGAAGAACTACAACAACCCTGACATGCCAAAGCACAATCCCAATAGGGACACGTATGCTCCTAAACAGAACAAACAGTTTTCATCTGATATTGTTTGTTATTGCTGCAGCAGACCAGGTCATGTCATTGCTGAATGTCCTGATAAAAGAAAAGAAGGAAGAAGAACTGGAGGAGTAGAGTGACACAAGCTCATCTGAATCAGATGAAGAAGCCTACATTGGGCTCACTGCAATCTCAGAAGATGAGTGGGAAGCTGACTATCCTGCTGCAAGGGTGTGCATAAGGGCACCCCTATCACTGTCAGACAGTGAGTAAGAGGATGAGATGTGTTATGAGCTAATGGCCCTAACTGATGAACAGAAGCATGATAATTCATATCCTGATAAGATACATATAAAAGCCTCTCTATCTATTTCTGGATCTGATGTTGAATCTTATGCTGGAATAGAAGCAAATTCATCAGTTGATGATGAGTGATTCTGAACTAGCAGATCAATATAATGATCTAATAAATAAGTATGGTGCTCTATTAAAAACACTAAAGAAAAGTAAAGTCTTGGTTAAAGCTCAGGCTGAAGAAATAAAAATTCTTGAGCCATTCAAATCCCAGCGGATAAGAAAACCAAAGAAATAACAAGTTTGACCTATGAGCTTATGGTACTTGAAAAGAAGTATGAAGCTCAGAACAAATTGTTAATTCAAAGGGAAAGAACCATCAAGGCTTTGGAGGACAAACTTCTTATAGAAAGGAAGCTTGTGACAAGCTTCTCTAAGCCAAAAACTGTTCTCCCTATTAAAGACAACTTCTCTTCTCCCTATAGAAGAGAGCTTGGCTATGATAAGGAAAAGGAAGAGACCTCCAAAGATAAAATTATCTTCCAAAAAGTTATCCTGCCCTCCAATACATATGACAATGATCTAATCTATGAATATCTCTCCAATGGATGTCTCTATTAGTGGAACAAAACCACAAAACTCTAAGAAAAGAGCAAACATTGGACTGAGTGCTCTCAAGGCACCCTATTTGGACTAAGTCTAGCCCTATGTTAGGCTTGCACTATCTAATACCCAACATTCTAAATATGTGCATTAAATACAAAGTGTATTTACCCTTGACTTGAGGACTTCTTCAAATCAGGAACATTGTAGGTAAGGTTCTTAACAGTCTCCCCCTGTTTGAAGAAGTCCGAACCTCAATCAAAGATAACTTACACATAACAGATATTAAGATAATGACATAGAGAATTGAGAAGACATTCAAAATATCATATATGGAAATATGTCTAAAGGTTTTTAAGCAGATTAATAACAACTAAATTTGCCTTCAGCCCATCTAAAACTTAAGCCCATCTAAAACTTAAGCACGCTTCTTCTTTCCTTCAACTTTCTCCTTTTGCTTTTGTCTATCAAAGAAACTGAATGCTTTGGAATGTATCTGTTAGGGATAGGAGGAACATTCTTTGGCAATGTTCCCTCCCTCCGCTTTTTCATTTATATCCTTCTCTGGGATTTAGTCTTCATATATTTGGTCCATTCTTCAGTGAAGTAGTATTTGTCTGTATCTTTGCCATTCCTTCCAAAGTCATTCCATGTTTGTAGTATTATTTGTCTTGACTTTGGACTTCACATTTTAAAGCTAGGGTCATTTGCTCTAGCTTCTTCTCTTCTCCTGACAGCTAGTTCTTCCTCAGATAGCCTTTGCCTCTTCTGCTATGTGTCTCCAGGAGTGTAATAAGGACTGTCATACTTTGGGGGCTCAAACACTATGGGATTGAGTCCCAGGGAGTGATGAAGTTCATTCACTATCCAAAGGGCTTGATCACTTCCAATCTTCTCCCCCTTCCTGATTTCTTCAATTGTGCTTCTCTGAATATCCTTTGTGGATTCTTCCAACTTCTTAGACAAAGTTTCATTGGTGAACACTTGAGTGTTCACACATCTGTTCATGATGACTTTTGACTGTCAATAATCCTCTTTGTGATCCAGTCAACTGCACTTTCTAGGTCTTCCACTGACTTTTGATTATACTCCAAGGTGGAATAAGTGCATTCATGTTATAATCCATTGCTGTTCCTGCTTTGGTGAACCAACCAGTGATTTGAGCATTGACATGGTCAATCTCAACCTTCATCTCTTTCATCTGAGCAGATATATCTTCCTTGATGTCCTTCACCACCTTGTCAACATATGATTGATAGTGTATTTTTTCTTCTGTTAGCCAGACTTTTATTTGAGTGATGATGAAGCTTGAAACTTTTTCTTGAGGCTGTGGAGCAGATGCACTTGGAACATCATGCTCTTTCTCAACCATTTTTCTTTGCAAATCTTGATACATGTCAGCCATAACATCATCATCAAAAAGAATGTCAGGGGAGTCATGTCTTGGAACATCAACTCATGGCCCTGCTTTCTCAAGAATAACATCATCCATGACTGTCTGAGAATTTTCCAGGTTCTCTTGGACAGCCAACCTTGTGAGGGTTGCTTCCTTAACCCCTAGATTAGGGAGCTCACTTTGAATCTCCTCCTCTACTGGAGCATCTTCTTGAGCAACATCTTGTCTATCATCATTTACAACAGTAGACCCAGGAGGAACAACCTCATCAGTGACCATGAGCTCACCCAATGGTTCTGATGTGGAAATTTGAACTGATGTCTGACCAGTCACTCCCTCAGTGTGTGCATGGGTAGGGCTGTCAACATGTTCCTCTTCTTTAGAAGAGCTTTCTTCGGTCATTGCAGCTTTCTTCCTATTTACCGAGTTGACTTCCTTGGATTTCTTAGGAGCCTTAGTGAACACTTTCTCTCACCTTTCCAGGGTTCTTATGTTCATTTTCTTCATACAGTGGATGAGAGTGCCTAGCTTTTTGTTCAATTTATCTGCCATACTAGTTAGCAGATACAAGGATATAATCCTTCCAAATTTTGGGGCACTGAAGCTTTCTCGAATTTTGTCGAATAGGAGCTGAGCCCAGTTAGTTTTCTTGGTCAGGATGACCCTTGCCATAATCTCTTGAGATTCTATCATGAGACCCAGGCTTACAGGTTAAGACCTTCCCAATGATGTCTGCTAGTAGTTTTCCTTTTGAGTTGAAGTTGGCCCTTTTCAGCGAACCATAACATTCTGCATCATGCCCACACCACTGTAGACCTTCTGAATAATCTTCATTGGTAATGTCATCTTCTTCATCATCCTCTTCAAATATTGGTAGATGGAGTGCTCTCGTCAGGCCTTGTACTGTCACTCTTAACAAGGTATCACCAACCCTTGTTTTGATGGCCTTGCTAGAGGTGCTCATTTGGGGCTTGGAATAGAACTCCACTAGTTCTCTATGCATAATGATAGTTGGTTCAGATAAAACGTACTCTAAGCCGGCGACAGTCAATAATCCATTGACTGATTTTATCTCGCATCTGCTCTGTTGAACTTATCTTTTCATTTTGGAGAAATTCCTGAACTTCTTTTAACCAGACAGATGTAGGTTCTGATAGAACATAGTCCAAACCTGATGCACTAAGGAGAAAGATGACATTCTTGATTTTGGCTGACGCGTTCTTGAATCCGTATCGCACGAGTTCATTGCAGATGTTCATCCTGGTGGAAGAGATGATCTTGGGAGCCATTTACAATCAAGTTGTAGAGAGCAGAAGAATTCTTCGTCGACGGGATAAGGAAGCTCAGGGATCGCACAGACAACTCTAGGGTTTATGATGTATTTAAGCTCTAATGTCTACAATAATTCTAATTATAGTATATAATAAGAATATAAAGAGGCGCGCAGTCGCGCGCCTGTTTTGCCGATATTTTCGAAAATATATTATTAATAAAGATCCAATTTTGGTGTGCCAATAGCCAGCAATTGCATCTCGACGATATTTTTTTGTGTCGTCTAGACCTTCTCAACGACATTTTCTATACTTTGCAGAAATTCTGCACACTTCCAGAAAATGGTTAGACAACATTTGTGTTGACCAGATCTCTGGTCTTCACACCAATAAATCTTGCAAATGCTTAATATGAATTCATATGTTTCTATGATCTCCCCCTATTTGAAGAAGTCGGAACCTCATATATCAATAGACACATACTTTATTATAAACAAATTGACACAATGCATAAGGTAAACATTCCATTATATACTAAATTCAGAACTATGTTTACATTAGTTTAATTAAAACACCATTAACCCAAGAGTGTCAGTTTTCCATTATCTTTTCTTGATCTCTAATCACTATCTCCAGCAGCTTTTCTCTTTTGTCTTTCAAAGTAGCCCAGTGGCTTAGGAATGTTCCTTGGAGGAAGAGGTTCATTATGATATTTTCTCATGTGAATCCTCCTCTCACTAATTCGCATCCAATGTTGCAAGAATCTTCTCTTTTCTTCGGCGCAATGGCAAGAAAAGCTGGAGAATTGAGGGTCGGTGTTGGGTCCAGCGTTCCTTCACTTGACCCATAGCGCCTTTCCTACTTCCTTAAAGAAAAAGTAACGCCCTTCCCATCAGTCCGGGATTTTGGGATAGTTGGTTGCGCTTGATCCTACAAGTGGTGCGCCACCTCTGAGCCATGTGGTGCGCCACCTCTGAGCCATGTGGAACACCTCTGAGCTGGCGGGTCGTGCTGGACGCTTGAGGGGGGGGGGGGATTGTTGGGTCCAGCGTTCCTTCACATGACCCGTAGTGCCTTTCCTACTTCCTTAAAGAAAAAGTAGCGCCCTTCCCATCAGTCCGGGATTTTGGGATAGTTGGTTGCACTTGATCCTACAAGTGGTATCAGAGACGGTTGCGGGTTCGAGGCCAGGGGCGCTCCTGAAATTTCTCTACCTGTGTGGGTCCCGGCGTGTCAGGCGACCACGGCCATGTGAAAAGCCACCTCTGAGCCATGTGGAGCACCTCTGAGCTGGCGGGTCGTGCTGGACGCTGGGGGGGGGGGGGATTGTTGGGTCCAACATTCCTTCACTTGACCCGTAGCGCCTTTCCTACTTCCTTAAAAGAAAAAGCAGCGCCCTTCCCATCAGTCCGGGCTTTTGGGATAGTTGGTTCCGCTTGATCCTACAAGTGGTATCAGAGGAGGTTACGAGTTCGAGGCCAGGGGCGGTGATTAAATCCTGAAATTTCTCTACCTGTGTGGGTCCCAGCGGGTCAGGCGACCGCGGCCATGTGAAAAGCCACCTCTGAGCCATGTGGAGCACCTCTGAGCTGGCGGGTCGTGCTGGACGCTGGGGGGGGGGGGGTTGTTGGGTCCAACGTTCCTTCACTTGACCCGTAGCACCTTTCCTACTTCCTTAAAGAAAAAGTAGCGCCCATCCCATCAGTCCGGGCTTTTGGGATAGTTGGTTGCGCTTGATCCTACAAGTGGTATCAGAGGAGGTTGCGGGTTCGAGGTCAGGGGGCGCTGATTAAATCCTGAAATTTCTCTACCTGTGTGGGTCCCGGCGGGTCAGGCGACCGCGGCCATGTGAAAAGCCACCTCTGAGCCATGTGGTGCGCCACCTCTGAGTCATGTGGAGCACCTCTGAGCTGGCGGGTCGTGCTGGACGCTGGGGGGGGGGGATTGTTGGGTCCAACATTCCTTCACTTGACCCGTAGCGCCTTTCCTACTTCCTTAAAAGAAAAAGTAGCGCCCTTCCCATCAGTCCGGGCTTTTGGGATAGTTGGTTGCGCTTGATCCTACAAGTGGTATCAGAGGAGGTTGCGGGTTCGAGGCCAGGGGCGCTGATTAAATCCTGAAATTTCTCTACCTGTATGGGTCCCAGCGGGTCAGGCGACCGCGACCATGTGAAAAGCCACCTCTGAGCCATGTGGTGCGCCACCTCTGAGCCATGTGGAACACCTCTGAGCTGGCGGGTCGTGCTGGACGCTGGGCGGGGGGGGGGGGGGGGGGGGGGGGGGGTGTTGGGTCCAGCGTTCCTTCACTTGACCCGTAACGCCTTTCCTACTTCCTTAAAGAAAAAGTAGCGCCCATCCCATCAGTCCGGGCTTTTGGGATAATTGGTTGCACTTGATCCTACAAGTGATATCAGAGGAGGTTGCGGGTTCGAGGCCAGGGGGAGCTGATTAAATCCTGAAATTTCTCTCCCTGTGTGGGTCCCGGCGGGTCAGGCGACCGCGGCCATGTGAAAAGCCACCTCTGAGCCATGTGGTGCGCCACCTCTGAGCCATGTGGAGCACCTCTGAGCTGGCGGGTCGTGCTGGACGCTGGGGGGGGGGGATTGTTGGGTCCAACATTCCTTCACTTGACCCGTAGCGCCTTTCCTACTTTCTTAAAAGAAAAAGTAGCGCCCTTCCCATCAGTCCGGGCTTTTGGGATAGTTGGTTGCGCTTAATCCTACAAGTGGTATCAGAGGAGGTTGCGGGTTCGAGGCCAGGGGCGCTGATTAAATCCTGAAATTTCTCTACCTGTGTGGGTCCCAGCGGGTCAGGCGACCGCGGCCATGTGAAAAGCCACCTCTGAGCCATGTGGTGCGTCACCTTTGAGCCATGTGGAGCACCTCTGAGCTGGCGGGTCGTGCTGGACGCTGGTGGGGGGGGATTGTTGAGTCCAACGTTCCTTCACTTGACCCGTAGCGCCTTTTCTACTTCCTTAAAGAAAAAGTAGCGCCCTTCCCATCAGTCCAGGCTTTTGGGATAGTTGGTTGCGCTTGATTCTACATTCGGTGACGTCACAAGCTGTCGAGCGGGACGAGCTTTTTGTTTTGACGGCTTAGGGCAAATGAAATTGTAATCTAATTTTAAACATTTGACCTGTTTATATATTCTATTTTAGGAATGTCAAGAGGCGCGTACCTGAGTGCGTATTCTTAGGAAATTGATCCATAATTGAACGACTGCGATGAAAGATCCAATATAAGCTATTATTTGAGTGACGAAGGTTCACCACGACGATACAGCTGTTGTGTCGGCTTGACAACCCTTCGACAAGACCTCTATGCCGTCTTGAATGCTCGACGACAGAGATAATACTTTAGATTTTCCTGCATTTTTATATTGACTTTCTGCAAGGGCATTATTAGCAGCCATATCCACAATATTTGAAGGCAAGTGAGCATTGATATACTTAATCTAAATTTAGCATACCAAGCTCAAATTTAAAGAAATTGAATTTACCTTCATCAAGGTGCTTTGTAAAGATATCTGCTACTTGACTGTCAGTGGGGACATACTCAAGACAAATATCTTTCTTTTCAACATGCTCCCTGATGAAGTGGTATCTGATTTCAATATGCTTAGTCCTGCTGTGTGATACAGAATTCTTAGCAATTGAAATTGCACTGGATGAGTCACAGTAAATTGCAATTTTGCTGGTCTTGATGTTGTAGCCTTCCAGCTGATGTTGTATCTATAACAGTTGTGCACAATAACTCCCAGCTGAGATGTACTCTGATTCAACAGTGGAGATTGCTACACTTGTTTGCTTCTTGCTGCTCCATGAGATCAGCCTCTTCCCCAAGAATTGACAAGTGCATGATGTGCTTTTTCTGTCTTCTTTGTGACCTGCAAAGTCTACATCTGAATAACCTGTTAGCTCAAAATCATTACTTCTAGTGTACCAAGACCAAGATTTGGAGTTCCCTTGAGGTATCTCAAGATTCTCTTTGCAGAAGAGTAGTGAGATTCCTTAGGGTTAGCTTGATACTTGACACAAACACATGCAACAAACATAATGTCTGGTCTACTAGAGTTAGGTAGAGCAGAGATCCAATGATGCATCTGTACAAGGTCTCATCAAAAGGTTTCCCTTTCTCATCCTTGTCCAGAGACACATTGGAGCCTATTGGAGTCCTCATTGAGGTTGCACTCTCCATTCCAAATTTATTTATGAGCTCTTTTGTGAACTTGGTCTGAGAGATGAATATCCCGTCCTCAGATTGCTTCACTTGGAGGCCTAAGAAGTATTTCAGCTCTCCCATGCTGCAAATTTCAAACTTCCATTGCATTACATTTGCAAACTTCTTGTAAAAGTTGTCATCATTAGAACCAAATTATGTCATCAATGTATATTTGTACAAGCAAAATTTTGCTCGTTACTTTCCTTAGTAATATTGTCTTATCTATCTTCCCCCTTGAAAACTTGTTTTCAATGAGGAAGTTAGACATTGTTTCATACCAAGCTCTAGGTGTTTGTTTCAACCCATACAAAACCTTTCTCAAGAAATAAACATAATCAGATAAGTTAAGAACAACAAAACCTGGAGGCTGCTCTACATAAACTTCCTCTTTGAGGTCTCCATTTAGGAAGACAGACTTCACATCCATTTGATATAATTTGAATCCTTTGTGAGCTGCATATGCTAGGAACAACCTTATTGCCTCAAGTCTGACTACTGATGCAAATGTTTGATCAAAGTCAATCCCTTCTTTTTGTCTGTATCCCTTTGTAACCAGTCTTACGTTGTTTTTGATGGTGATACCATTCTCATCCAGCTTGTTCCTATAGACCCACTTTGTTTCAATAACATTCTGATGTTGGGGCCTAGGAACTAGCTTCCATACTTTACACCTTTTGAACTGACTTAATTCTTCTTGCATAGCCATGATCCAAGAGAGAACTGAGTTGACTTCTTCAAATTTCTTTAGTTCTATTTGTGATAGAAAGCTCAGATATAGAGCGTCATTCTGAGCACTTATTCTTGTTCTCACTCCTTGGTTTATATCTCCAATGACTTGACTGCATGAGTGGTCTTTATGGTGTCTCCAAGCTGGAGGTACTGCTCCTTGATTATCCGCAATCTCTGTTTCATCTAGCTGTTGTCCAAACACTGTTTCTCGTGGTTCTCCTTGGATTTGTTTTCCATCTTCAATGATCAAGTTTGAAGGTACAGACTCTTTTAGCGTAACTCTTTTAGCTTCAAACTTGTTCCTACAACACTAGAAGAACTAGACAAATCTTCATGAATCATGCTTGTCTCATCAAATACAATATGAATTTATTCTTCTACAACATTAGCCTTTTTGTTGAATATCCTATAAGCCTTGCTGTGACTACTATGTCCAACAAAGATCCCTTCAAAACACTTTTCAACAAATTTGGTTAGATAAGACTTTCCGTTGTTTAGAACAAAAACTTACACCCAAATATCTTAAAGTAGGCTAAATTTGATTTTCTGCCCTTTATTAGTTCATAAAGAGTCTTCTTGTGATATTTGATGATTGAAGCTCTATTCTGCACATGACAGACAGTGCTGATAGCTTCAGGCCAGAAATTTTCTGGTAGTGAAAAGTCACTTTGCATGGTTCTCCCATCTTCTATGAGAGTTCTATTTTTTCTCTTAGCAACTCCATTTTGCTGCGGGGTTCTTGGAGAAGAAAATTCTTGAAGGATACCTTGTTATTTGCAGAAATTTGTCATGAGTTCAGACTGAAATTCTGTGCCATAGTCACTTCTGATTTTGACCACAATACAGTTCTTTTCATTCTGAACTTGCTTGACAAAAGATACAAAGATGTCCAAGGTATCAGACTTTTTCTTAAGGAAGAACACCCAAACATATCTAGAGAAGTCATCGACTATCACAAAAGTGTATAACTTCCTTCCTAAACTATGAATTGACATAGGACCAAATAAATCAATTTGCAATAGATATAGACATCTTTCGGAATCTTTGGAGCCTATGCTCTTAAAGGTGGTTTTAGCCTGCTTGCCCATCTGGCAGGCATGACAAATACCCTCTTTAATGCATTTAAGGTTAGGTCTATTTCTAACTAAATCGTTTGAAAATATTTTGCTAATTATCTTGTAGTTCATGTGAGCAAGTCTCTTGTACCATTGCACACAAAGCGAGTCTCTCTCATTTGCTACAAGACAAACATGTATAGAAGAATCTAAACATAAGAAATTCAAACAATAAATATTTTCACTCATAGTGCCTGATATGATTGTCTCAAAGTCTACAAAATTTTTAATCACACTTATCCTTATGGAATTCAATGACATAACCTAAATCACATAGTTTGCTTATGCTTATAAGATTGTGTTGCAACCCTTCCACTTGAGACAGCTATTGGTAATCATACCATAGCCTTTAATAATGCCTCTGTCAGATCCACCAAATATTACTTTGAATCCATTTTCCACATGAGTGAAGTTCTTCAAAAGACTTCTTGTTCCACTCATGTGCCTGAAATATCCACTGTCCAAATACCAGATAGATATTTTGTTATTCTTTGGACATACCTACAAAAATAAACTAGTTTACCTTAGGAACCCAAATATATTTGGGTCCTTGGTTCTTGTTAGCCTTAACTGCTGGATGCTTTATAACTAAATTATTTGCAAGCTTCACATTCTTTGCCCTAGACACTGTTGGGTTGAACCAACAGTTATGACAAAGTGGCCAATCTTGCCACATCACCAACATTCAAATATATTATACCTCCTCTTCCGAGTCACCTTCTGAGTGGAGTGATGGTGCTGATGATCAGAAGAGCAGACTGCTTTATAACTTGCATTTCTTAGGTTAATCCTGTGTCCGTGCACAGAATTGAGAGTTGACTGCACAGTCACTGGTTTCACTCTAGGGACTGGCCTTTGAGGACGAGCCTTTCCCTTTCCTTTGGCTGATGGTGCTGTAGAGCCAAGTACAAATGGTCCATGATCTTTCATCTGGATCTCCTTATGGGGTGCCTTGCGAGCACTCAGTCTAATGTTTGCTCTTTTCTTAAAGTTCTGTGGCTTTGATACCAATTGTTATTTTACTTTGGGTCACCTAGATTACACCTAGAGGGGGGGGGGGGGGGGGGTGAATAGTGTGATGAGTGCCTTATAAACCTTTTTAAAGTTTCAGCAAGATGATAAGAAAAATGCAAGCACATAAATCACACAGAGATTTATAGAGGTTCCCCAAGAATGCCTTGGGTAGTCCTCTCTCCACACCATCTATCTAGCAATGTGCTAGACTAGGTAAACTTCTCCAAATCTCAGTCTTCTTATCCAAGACTTACACACATGCCACCAAGGCCTACCTCTATCTCTCCAACAAGAGATCTACACTCAGATCTTTTCCAAAATCCTACACTCAGATTCCTGAAGGAATCCTATATCAAACTCAGATTCTCACAAGAATCCTATCACTCAGATCCAAAGTATCATACAACTCAGGACCCAAGAGCCCTACAACTCAGGCTTAAACAAATAACCCTACAACTCAGATCTCAAAAGATCCTACAACAATTAGTTTATAATTTGTCTATTTGCAATACAACATAGACTCAAAAAGATGAATAATGAATAAACTTGAGTCTTCTGTAGAAGCACAGTAGGCAGACTTCTTCTTCCTTGATCAGATCTCAGAAATAATCTTCTTGAAGGATTTGATCGTGATCAAATAAACTTTCTTGCAGAGTAAAACTTCTTACTAAGATAGATAATCTTCATGGAGAAATTCAATTGCTGAGTAATACTTGAGCAATATGATGAATCAGATCTTGATTGTACAGGCTGTGAAGTTCTTGCAAGAATACTGGAGAATGAACAGTAACAACACCTTATGGTTCTTCCTTGAGATGATTCGCAAAAGCTTTAGATAGAATGTAAGAATGTAATCATAATCTTAATTGTCTGAATTGTGAGCCCTCAAGGTCTATTTATAGAAACATCTGCCAACGGCTAGGAATCAAGAAAGAGTTATTTAATTATGACCTAGAAGAAATCCCCTGATTGGCGCATTAGATGATGAATTTCAAATTGAAATTTACGCTAAGGCATAATTCCCGGCTTTCCTCCCGCGCCTTGCATATATAGAAATCTTCTAGATGATATACTCTTCTAGATGATATAAGCCGTCTGGACGATATATGCCGTCTGGACGATATAAGCCGTCTAGACGATATAAGCCGTCTAGACGATATAAGCCGTCTAGACGATATAAGCCGTCTAGACGATATAAGTCGTTTAGACGATATAAGCCTTCTGGACGATACAGACCTTCTGGACGATACAAGTCTTCTGGACGATACAAGCCTTCTGGATGATACAAGCCTTCTGGATGATACAAGCCTTCTAGACGATACAACTCTTCTAGACGATACAACTCTTCTAGACGATACAACTCTTCTAGACGATACAACTCTTCTAGACGACATTGGACTTAGCCAATATTATGATATAGATCATATCTGGCTGATGTAGCTATGGTCTAGCTGACATAGAATTTTGTTGTCGAGATCGTCTAGCTTATACAGCAGTGGTCTAGACGACATAGAATCCTTGTCGTCTTGATCATCTAGCTGATTTTTGCCTTAACCAATTTTAGACTTATTCCAACCTATTGGGTATCTTTGCAGCTTCATTTCCAGACCTTTTCCAAATGACTTTTCCTTGATAGTGACAAGTCTAATATAGTGTTAGGACATAAGTTAACATATGTTTTGCACCATGAAGGATTGCCTAGGCAAAACATTGTTTGATAGACTATAAGCCTAACCGTACATTAGCCATGCACTTTTGTTATACCTATCACATCAAAACTAGAATAATGCATCAAATACATGATGTGTTTATTGTTATCCCGAGGGCTTCTTCAAATCAGGAATCTTGTGGTCAATATTCCCAACATTACACCTTCTCTTTCCCACATGGCTTCATTTCTCGGATGACCTTTCCACCAAACTTTCATAAAGTTTACATCTCGATTTCGAAAGCGCTTACTCTACCAGCCAATAATCTGATACGGCTTGGTTGGACTTGATAAATCAGGTTCAATCTTGATCTTATTTGAGGACACCAATTTATCTGTATCAACAATATATCGTTGAAGCGCAGAGACGTGAAAAATTTCATGCAGATTTTGTAACTCATCTGGTAGTGTCACACTATAAGCAACTTTTCGAATGCGTTTTATTATAGGAAAAGGTCCGCAAATGAGAAACTTCTTTAAACGACTTGATTTTCAAACAAACTAGATCGCCAATATTAAACTCTACTCGTGGATGCCTTTCATTATAGTACTTTTGTTGACTATCAAGCGCAATCTTCATCTTCTGTTGGATAATACAAATTTTCTGTATTATTAATCTTTTCTTTCTTACACAGTTTCTTTTATCCATCATCTGCTCAACTAAGTGGAGTTCTACACCTTCTTCCATACAATGCTTCAAATAGTGCCATTTGAATTGTGGATTGATAACTATTGTTATAAGTAAATTCGATCAATGATAAATATTTTTCCCACGAACCTTTCAATTCAAGAACGACCATTTGCAGCAAATCTCTCAACATTTGAATAGTATGCTCTGATTGCACATCTGTTTGCCAGTGGAATGCTGTACTATACAATAATTTCGTTCCCAAACGCTTGTGTACAAGCTTCCAAGTATCCAAAATAATTTCCCGTCTGTATCCGAAATAATTTCGATCCCAAGTCCTATTGACCTCTGAAGCCTGCATTTCTTTGATCATCAGAGCGAAGGAAAAGGACCATCAGATCTGATACCATGTAACTTTGATAGAAGATAAATACCTTCAGCACCCTGGAGAAAGGACGACAGCAGGAGATTCCAATTACTCTTCTGTGCACGTACAATTTAGCTTGATGCCCTAGTATCATTAGTGAATACACACGTACATTAATTTGGGCAGCTTGTGACATGGCTAAAACCTGTTTGCTCTGCTTTATTATCATTTGCCTTGCACAATGTTAGAGAGAAGGTACTCAAAACGAGACTCATTCTTATTGATGGCCCCCAAAAGGGCTTTAAATAGAGTTCATGTACATATGGTTCATTTAACCTGCTGCTATCCAAATTAGAAACATCACTGCAAATAGATTATCCTAGATACAAAAAAATGTGATCATTCTGTTTCAAAGGATAGTCTAACAGTGTACTTGGTTTTTACACTTTATGCTTGGATTTTTCCATTGCAAATAGAATGTATGAACACTGCTTGATAGCATGTTGGTTTTGGGTACAAAATGTCATGGGTTCAAATCATGAGATCCATTTACTTAAGTGTAATAGAAATCTCTTGTCTCCAGTTATCCAGTTATCCTGTTCTACAGGATCAGATCTTCTCAGTTACTCCCTAATTTGTGGGCTGTCACCAATTTCTTTAAGCTCATTCCCTTTTCTTAACATCATTATTATAAAAATTTGTTCATGTTAACTTTTGTGTGCTAATTGTTCACTTGTCTTGTATTACATTGTTTTGTATTCTCTAGACTATTAATAACATTTTTTATTATTTACAATTTATTTTGCATTAATTTGAATGACGAAAATTCTAGTCATTAATTAGTATTGCATGGGGGTTGTATTTGCTTCTTGCTAATAGCTTGACATGGTTCCTGCAAGTTTCTGTTTCTTGTTAATTGCAAGAGCAGGTGTTTGTAAGCAGAAGTGCTACTTGAGATTTGCAATAGGCTGTGACGCATCTAATTGTTATTAAATCATGCAGAACACAATTGTGAGATGGTCTGCTGCAAAAGGTATTGGCCGAATTACTGCCTGCTTAACATCTTCCCTGGCAGAGGAGGTGTTGTCTTCTATATTAGACCTATTTTCCCCCAGTGAGGTATGCTAGAACCAGTGAAATCATAATCTTTATTTTAGAAGTCTATAATACTGGCTCTTTGCTCATACCATTTACCCTTAGAAAGCTATTCCCAATACTAACATAATTTGTTCCTTTAATATCTTCATTTTATTCCTTCACAATTTAATAGAAGTTACATCTGATTGATGGTTTTGATTTTTAAAGGGAGATGGATCATGGCATGGAGGTTGCTTGGCTTTAGCAGAATTTGCTCGAAGAGGTTTATTGCTGCCAGTTAGCTTTCCTAAAGTAGTTCCTTTAATTATAAAGGTGAGTTTCATTTTTAATTAGTGTATATTTTATTCTGATTACCTCTTAAGAAAGGGGTTCAACATTTTAAGAGGTGAGCCTTTTGGCATTGCATTTTCAGTTCTGATCTTTTTTAGGATCCATGTAGCAGAGTTTTAATACATTATATTGATAGAACGTAGACGATACGATCTTATATAAAGTTTGTTTTAAAACTTTGGCACTGTACTGAATTTTCATTTAATTTATTAGTGCATTAGTCAAAGGAAGATAGTTGTGAGTGATGATAAGCTGCACAATTCTCTTCAGTGGTATTTAGCCTCAAGTATCCACACCCTTTTATATCAGGGAGATAACGATGCTTGTTGAACCACAAGTAGACTTGAACCAAGTTGAATTAGACTTAACTATCCCCCTAAAGTTATGCATAGCAGTTGATCATGCTTAACCTGCTTACATTTTCAATGAAGGATAATTAATTTAATCCTTTGTGAACGAATCTGCAAGTTGATTTTTGGATTGATTGAAGGGAATGCAGGTCTCATACTCAATTGTTTTCTTCGATAACGTTCATGCCAACTTCAATGTGTTTTTCGATCATGTTGAACATGATTTATGATCAATGCTAATAAAGCCTTATTATCACAATATAACATGATGGGCTTGATAACACCGACTATCAAATCACACTTGTATTGAATTATAAGGTGCGGATAAAAACTTGTGCCTAGATTTCGAGGGCTGGTTCCCTCTTGAAGCCCTCTAAAGTGAGAGATACCCTAGATGACCAAAGATGATCCTTAAACAGCCCTTGCACCCTTGCGAGAGTGGATGTACATTGAATATTACCAAAATGCGAATCTATGCTGACGATGATCGGCAAGGAGACAGTGGGCCCGTGGAGTCATATTCGTACCAATACGCACCTCTTGGAAATCAACATTGTCCTCAAGGTCGAGGCCCGTAAGTATCGTCAATAAGTGTATTTGGATCCAAGTCTGCACACACGGGGTTGTTATCTTCGACTTCATTATGCATGCACATTTTCTTGATAGTGTGTTTGTGTTTTGGCCACACAGTTTCTTGCAGCGAAACAGATGCAATTCCGGTGGAGCTCCAGGTACTCTTGGTGGGATAAACGTTGGGGTGGTGGCGGTACCTTCATCGACTGACTGGGTTGATGTGTTAGCAAAGTGTTCAACAGAGGTCCATGTACAGATGGGGGATCCATTCGATGGAGTTGTGGCCGAGCTTTCAGAGGTGACCTCAATTGGTGGGGTGTCTTAGTAGAGGAGGGCGGCAGGGTCACATAGATATCTTCATCGAGGCAACGAGCTTGCTCCATGGAGGCATGGAGAGAGACAGTGGATGAGTTGTGGACATGAAGGCACACACGATTGTAGGGCCGCAGAATCACTGGGAAGTATCCTAGTTAATGATCCTAGGAGAGAGCTCAGTGACGTGTGTGGTGACCTCGATGAACGCAATGATGTAGGCCTCATCAGTATCAGACTAACGAACAAAGCTGAGGTGCTCATATGCATTTCTGCTTAGTGCATGTCGTAGCCCCGAAGTTCCATATTAAGTGTGTGTCAGGATAAATCCGAATATTTTGGTGCATCCAACGCGCTCAATGGAGCCAAAGCCTACCATGTAGATAGTTTCCATGTGGACCTTCTGGTTGCGGGAGTGGACATGAGATCAAATGACTATTTGACACATGCAATCCAACTGATGGGGTCTGTATCGTTGAACACCGAGATCTCAATATGATGGTAGTTGGACCAATGAATTTCTCCGGCGAAGTGGATTAACCCCATGTAGTCAACGGTGGGCCCGTAGGGGTGCGACCATGGAAGAGGGGGCAGGGGGACCAGCTGACAGTTGACTGCGGTTTCCGCGAGTTCGCAGAGGATAAGCATGAGATGTTCTAATCGACCTTCCAGCCGATCCAAGAGAGTGGAATCATTGCAGGTAGATGCAGAGGTGTTCTTGTCTGCGCGGATGGCCATGGAGCGGATCGTGGTTATGAAGGGAAGGACCCGTATGAGGTGGTGCAATGATGGGGTGGCCCGCCACACGAGCGCCTTGTGAGGTGAGGTTGGGATGGTTGGGGAAGATAAAAGCATTGATGCAAGATGGCTTGCGAATATTGCTGTGCAGAGGCAGTTGGACCAACCACAATCTGTAGCATGTCACTGGTGAGCTTAGCAGGCGCACATGTCGAAAGGCTTGACTGGACTAGGTGGAGGCTATGGTGTCTACATCGACTAAGCCTCGCGTTACTGTGTGCGGAAGGTGCATGTTGATGGGTCGAAAATCGTGCAGGTCGAGCAATCAATTTGGTTGGATGTGCGGAGAAGACCGTCCATGGTCGCTGATGTGCGATATACAATCAGAGCGAAACATGCGAGGTGGAAAGAGCAGGGTAGCTCAGACCAATTGATAACACATGTTATCAAATCAAACTTACATTGACATAAAAGGTTCAAATACAATCTCGCGAGACAAGCTCGTGCTTAGCTTCCGAGGATTGGTTCTCCCTTGAAGTCGCTCTCCAAATGAGAGACAAGACATAGAAAACCAAAGATGATCCTTAGACACTCCCCCACCACTCTCGTATATAGGAGAGTGTGAGTATATCTTGAATATTACCAAACTGCCACTAGCCTGGAAATCATATGTGTATCAGACACAATCACGAGGAGATCCAATTCTTTAATGAGAATCTTTAACGATAAGTCTTCCCAAGTTCCTTGTGCCATGAATCTAAACTCAGCTTACACACTGGCACAAGTAACGATATTCTACTTCTTACATCACTAGATTGCAAGATTAACACCCAAAATGAGCAATATCAGTGGTTGATCGTATATTGATGGCAAAACTAGCCTAATCAGCATTTGTGTAGATTTCTAGAGTCAGCTTAGTATGAACATTTGAGTTACTGGGGGAGAACACAATCTTTTTTTCTTCTGGGTAAGTCTTCATGTGTTAAAGAATCCCATGAGCACTTTCTTCATGATGAGTTTTTGAAGCATTGATGCACTAGCTAAGAACTCTACACCACTGGATATATTAGGCCATTTGTTAACATCTTCTGATAAATAGAACGGTTCAAACTCTGATAAATCATGAGTGAAATGATGTATTTTCACAGAGTTTTGTATAATTGACAGCGAGATTTTCTAAGCACTTCGAAACCCTTGGTTTGAGCGAATAGATTATAATTCCTTAGCAAACAACATATCGTGGACCGAACATGTCTAGAATGATAGCGTAATCGTTAATGCACTATGAAAAATATTAACTACATCAAATATTTAGAAATGCAGTTACCGTAGTTATTTAAATCTATGGCCCTATTTAGGGGATCCAGAAATCAATTGATTAATGGTCTGATATCAATGATTACACACTAAATTAGAATAGTGACCAACTAAACTGAGTAGTACACAATATGCACATGAATACAACTTTAATCATACAAAATTTAATTGAAATTTAACTAATTAACTCATAAAATTTCTAATATTAATTTACGTTACTACAAAATCACCCCAAAAAGTGAGGTAGCCTTTCATTGTTGGGCAAATCTCAGAAACATTGAAGACGATTTCAAATGAAGGGTTCACAAAAGAGAGAATACAAATGCAAATGTTACTAGTGTCGTCAATCTTATCGAACATCCACAAGACGGACTCCAATTCGGATTTTAAAATATTGTTCCTTCGATCTTCTATGGTTTTCCTTTCTTAATCTCTCTACAATAAGCTTAAGATGGTCTAAGGCCTAGGGGAGGTCTGGAGAAATTCTTCCAAAAGCTGATCGTCGTTTTAGAATGAAAATTTCAAGCTTTTATAATAAATGGAAAGTTGCACTGGCGTTCGTGTAAACAAATAGACGCGTGCTTATTGTAACATTATCAAACTGCCAACGAAGTGGAGGAAACTGCCTGAAACTGCCAAGGAGGTGTAGATAATTGCTGGGTATGCACGGTCGTGCGTAAAAATGAGGAGCACACAAATGCTTGCCTTCGGGAGGACGCATGGGCATGCGTTTGATTTTGAACTAGGAGCACACAAATGCATTTGGACGCACGGGCGTGCTGAAGCCTCCGCACGTTCATGCTTTTGCACATGCATATGGACACACAGTCGTGTGGTCGGCCGTGCGTTTCCATATATTGCTCCTATGCTATTGTCTATGCTTTCTTCTCGTCCCAAGTCTTTCCATTAGCTCCATTTAGCTCCATTATGTTCCAATAAGCTCTAAATTGCTCTTTCCTTAGTCCCTAGCAAAGAAATACAAAATAATGTGTAAATCCGTTTCTATAACTTTAAAACACATAGAGATTCAATGCAACCTAGGGTAAAAATGAGGAGAATAAATGACACATTTGATGTTACCAAATTGGTTGAAGTTGAAGCACCTTATGTTCTGATAATTATATGCAAGATTTGTATCCAAGGCTGTTTGGCATGCGACAATCTAGCCATAATGGAGGATTATGCCAAGGAGTTTGATAAACTGATATGGAAGCATAGCCTATAGAACTAGATTTATTTGATATCTTAACCTGGAGATAATCGTTGTGGTAGAGTTGCAAACAATACTTAGGGGGAATCTTTGCTGCATGAGTGGCGGTCTATACTCGCCGGGAGTCTATCCGCGCAACCCCATAAGGCGGCAAACTATGCAACTCTTTGTTCTGCCCTACTTGCCGCCGACTAACTATCTTGGTCATTTTCCGTGTTCGCTGCTCTCTTGACGCCGAAAACTCCACCTAATCTCATGTATGCCCATCACACTATCTATGACACACTCAAAATGAAGCCGCTAACTCCGATTTTGTTCGACACCTTGATGCTCATGAAGTAGCACTCACTCCCCTCATGTCTTCTTTCCATCAACTTGTGTTGCGACTCGATCAACATGCGATATCCACAATGGCTGTTTCCGTTTCATCAGGCGTTGATCAGCGATTGCTACTAGGTATTCTACTTGATCATGCCCCTACCGTCCTGTCATTGGAAGAGGCGACAACCCAAGTCCTTTGTGCACTTGAGGTTCCTTATTTTAAGGGTTCCGACCCCAATTGGTGGATTGCTAAAGCCAAACAATTTTTCAACCTACATCACACTCCGGATCTTCACAAGGTTTCCACCTTGTTACCAGGGATGGAAGGCTCTGCCTTACATTAGGTATGTTGGCTCCGCCAATCGACTACGAGCCTCTCCTTAGATGAATTGAAGATTGAATTGTTTCGTCGATATGATGTTCGTTATTCCGGCACAACTATTGAATGATTATGTGGGGTGCGCCAATCCAGCTCCCTCAACGAGCACATTGGTGAGCTCGTCGCATTGGTCACACATGTTCCTGGCTTGCACCGGGCCATTACCTTGTGTTTTCTTACACAAGGAATATTACTGCACATCCACTCTCTTCTTTGCATGCATCACTCGTGCATTGTGACTGATATGATAAATGTCGCTTGCTTGATTGAGGCAGATTTTCTTGTCAAACCGACAGATTATGACATGCTTACCGCATGCCAACCACCAGGAGGCCACAAACAGGCGTTCTGACCACATACGGTGGGTCCTCCACATGTTCTCAATGCCACCATTCCACGTCGAAGGCCTTCTGCTCGCCCTCCTCTGCTGCTCCGTCCCCATTGGCCCCAACATACGCAATGACTCTCCAACCAGCAGTACTCCGACCTCCACAACTTTGGGTTGTGTTTCCGATGCAAACAACCCTACTCTCCGACACATGACTACCCCATGAAGGAGCTTCAAACAATTATCGGGGAGGATACCACGGAGGTCACCATGACAGATTTTGATGCTCTCGAAGTGGATGAGGATGACTCTTCTGTTTTGGACGTTGACAATCTTGATTGTGTTGACCTGCCCTGCTTTTCTGTTGGTGCCATTATTGGAACCACATACGATGAAAGTTATTCACATTCTGCGCGACGGCCTAATTGTCGTGATGATTGATAAAAATGTCAGTCATAACTTTATTTCCCAAGCCTCGTTGATCACTTGGGCATTAGGACGACTCCATCTCCATCATTTACTATTTGTCTTGGCGACGTACGCCGCCCTACGGGGGAACTTGTGTTTTTGCCTTTATCTATCTATGGGCCCTTGTACTTTCATTCCCGACTTCTATGATTTTGGTTTGGGCGGGATTGATGCTATCTTGGGTTTTACCTGGCTTCGCACCTTCGGTGACGTCAACGTGAATTTGTATACTACGAAAATGAAATTTGTGCACATGGGCCAACTGCTACTTCTATGGGGCGTTCCCTCGCACCTCCGTACCGTGGTTTCCTTCCTAGAAATTCAGAAGACAACTGTCACGGAAGGGGATGGCGCGGATCGCGAAGGTGCCGACACGACTTGGCAAGTCTATTCACGAAGGAAGCCGATCGGAGCATGAGAAGATCAGTGGTGGGACCCTTCTTTAGAATGTTATGTTTTGAATGGTGTTTATCTTATTTGCTAGTTTGTAATACCTAAGATTTGGACTTTTTAGGGGTCGTCTAACGTGGAAGACATTTTAGGTGTCCTCTAAATAAAACTTAGGAAATATTTACTGAGTCTAAATTCTAAATTAATACTTTACGAAAGGAAGCTCCTTTACTTCAAATCAACCAAAGTAAGCAACCGGCCAAGGGGAAATAGCCCAACTATTTTTTTTACTGTTTTCAAGCAGACAATATGTTTACCCAAATGACACTTAAATTAGCTGGCCTACACAAGGAATCAAAAGAGGAATCCAATAATTTTAAGCACCAATAACTCATTATTGCTAATTCCTTACTATCCCATAGTTGGAAATAAGTTAGCCAAACAGCCCAGTAAGGACAACATACAAGCTTGTCTTTTACTTCCTGAAAATCCCCAATTTTTGTTTGATGAAAAGCCATGAAAATACGTTTCAGCTTTATCACATCACCCAAAGAAGACTAAAACAAGTTCTCTTGGAAATATCCGGCCACAAGAATATATTACAAACGGTCACGGAAGGGGACGGCGTGGATCGCGGTGCCGACACGACTTGGCGAGTCTATTCATGAAGGAAGCCGATCAGAGCATGAGAAGATCAGTGGCGGGACCCTTCTTTAGAATGTTATGTTTTGAATGGTGTTTATCTTATTTGCTAGTTTGAAATACCTAAGATTTGGACTTTTTAGGGGTCGTCTAACGCGGAAGAGATTTTAGGTGTCCTCTAAATAAAACTTAGGTAATAATTACCGAGTCTAAATTCTAAATTAATACTTTACGAAAGGAAGCCCCTTTACTTCAAATCAACCAAAGTAAGCTGCCGGCCAAGGGGAAACAACCCAACTATTTCTTTTACTGTTTTCAAGCAGACAATATGTTTACCCAAATGACACTTTAATTAGCCGGCCTACACAAGGAATCAAAAGAGGAATCCAATAATTTTAAGCACCAATAACTCACTATTGCTAATTCCTTACTATCCCATAGTTGGAAATAAGTTAGCCAAACAGCCCAGTAAAGACAACATACAAGCTTGTCTTTTACTTCCTGAAAATCCCCAATTTTTGTTTGATGAAAAGCCATGAAAATACGTTTCAGCTTTATCACATCACCCAAAGAAGACTAAAACAAGTTCTCTTGGAAATAGCCGGCCACAAGAATATAAAAGAAATCCTAAGCTAATAGCAATAACATAAACCCTATTCCTGAAAGATGAAGAGGAGGAAGAAGAAGAGGGAGAGAAAGGAAAGAAATATTATGATCATTCCTCATGAATTCAACACATCCGTAGCTACATTTCTTTGTCAATCAACAGGAGAAATCAGAACTTATAGTTGGGGGAGTAGAGGGAGAGGAAGAAATGTAGGGGTTGAAGCCTAGTCCAGTCCAAACCACACGTCCCAGCAGTTCCAACAGAGAGAGGATCGTATGCAGGAAATTAGGGCAGAGAAAAGATCGTATGCAGGAGAAGAAACCTCATCGAGACTTTATATAGGAGCTTAGGGCTGTAGCTTCGGTCGGTAAAGCAGAGAAGAGGGTCCCCGTCGACTCTAGGTGGCATCGAGAAGGAGAGATGAATTGCGTGTCAGCAGAGGAGAAGAATTCAGCATAATCCTCTATAATCAGTGTCGCCTCGCCACCTTCCCTGGAGTAGTCGAGAGAAAGGAAAAAATGCATGCGCCTTACGGGTTGGTAGAGCTGATCAGTAAGATATGTTCCTCCTAATTTATTACACTACCTCATAACCGCTGTATATTTATAAGATAATTTTTTTGAAATTATTAAATTAACTAATATAATATTTTACCTCCTACCAACTTATTATAGCCTCACAAATAAAATTTCGTTGAACACATTCATCGTAAAAAATCGTGTAAAAACCTTTGATGGAATATTTCGACACTGACATGTATTCTCATCATCGGGGATATTTAAATTAATTATATTATGAAGTCTTAGGTATTACATCTATGGTGATCATATTTACGATACGAGTACAAGTTCATGATGTGCCAATGAATTATAGTTGTGCATCAAATTTTGGC
Source organism: Dactylorhiza incarnata (assembly GCA_033032865.1). Classification (NCBI taxonomy): domain Eukaryota; kingdom Viridiplantae; phylum Streptophyta; class Magnoliopsida; order Asparagales; family Orchidaceae; genus Dactylorhiza; species Dactylorhiza incarnata. Next base: position 16,472,995 of record JAWHQI010000028.1, read on the forward strand.
CTAACCGATAAGACTTACAAGGCTATGTAATATGATTTGATACGGACAAGTACACTTCACTAAAACTTTTCTCATAAAGAGAGCTATGGAAATAAGGTTCGAACTCTATGAAGGTGATATCCATGGAAACATGTTCTTGGGAAGGAGGATATGGAGGATGATTGACTTTGTATCCTTTCGGAGTGGGGATATATCTCATGAAGATACATTTTAATGCTCTAGGATCAAGTTTCCCCTGAGAAGGTTTTGTATATCAACAAATGTAACACAACAATATTAACCTATAAGTTGCTTCACCTCCTACAGTAACAACCATTTAGGAGAAACCACGGACACTTGAAAACATATGCTTTACCAGATGACAATGAAGATGACTTCTTCCCAATGACAATCAGGGAGATACCTGGTAAAAGGAGTGTCCGAGTTACCTTGAGATTATGGTTATTCTTTCTTTCGGTAACTCCATTCTGGGAAGGACTTGCATCAAAATTGATTTGATGAATAATACCATGGTGAGTTAATTATGTTCTAAAATCATCTTCAGAATACCTAATGCCATTATTACCATAAAAATTTTTAATATTTGCATTGAATTGTGTGATAATCAAGTTGAGAAAGTTTAAAACATGGAAAACTTATTTATTATGCATAAAATAAATCAATTGGTTCGAGAAAAATATTTTATAGAAGAAACAAGCCAATGATGTCTAAAGCAAGAGTGAATGTTAGATGCCCTGAACATAGATATCTATGGAAGAAAAAATTCAGGTTGATGTAAAGATACAAGAGTAATAGAAAAAGGTTTATGTTTAACCAGTTCACAACATCATAATTAAAAGTTTCAAAAAGCAGAATGAATAAACAATAGAACTCATATTGCCTGATATGATTGTCTCAAAGTCTACAAAATTTTAGGGGGCAAAGTGAGTACAATTCAGTCTTAATGAGCAATTTTAGCATTTGAAACTAGGAAGCACTGTCAAAATCAGGGCATGAGAGGGATACCAATCCATAATGTAAAGCCTTTCTTCTATCTTACCAGCCGAGGACCCTCTTCATACTCAGATTGTGAAACAAAAATATTAGGGGGCAAAGTGAGTACAATTCAAGGTTATCACAATATGACTTATTGAGACTAAGTTTTTGGAAAAACTTACGATATAAAGAACATATGATAAGGTCAAGATTGCAAATGTCGGATGTCCATGACACATCAATTTGAGTTTTTAATGTCGGTTTTAGTATATAGGGGGAAACATTGAGGATGTCATATATCGAGTTTCAATATGTAATTATTTATATACATAATTGCATACACATATAATCATATATATATATATATTAATAATTTAACGGTTATTAAAATTCTAAATCTATCAAATTAATATATATTTTTATGTTACACAAGTTATAATGGTATAACACATGTAAGAAAGCCAGAGGAGGAAGGAAGCCAGAAAGTCGTTGACGACGATCGAAGATACGAAACCCTCTGTCCAAATTCTAAAGACCAAGTTTAATCAATGTCGACGACGGACTGGTGCATAGAAGAAACCCAAAGGAAGTAGGATGAGAGTTGAGAGCTAAGACACGAAATAACTTAGAGAACGAAACAATTTTGTTTTGTTGTCTATTAAATCATATACGCTTAATAAAATAAATTTAAAAAATCAGCAAATATTTCGTAAGGATACATCGGCCGATATATTGACCAATGTATTGGTTGTTAGCTGATATATCTGCCGATATATTCCGAAACGATATTTTGCAAAAAAATATCGAAAACATGTCGTTTTGTCCATGAAACATTTATGTCGGCCGATATGTAGGCCATGCAGGCGATATCCACGACACTAGATAAGATAAGGGTTTGTGTGCAAGGGACAACCCCTTTGACAATGGTTGTAGATTGAGAACTATCAATCATGTTTATTTTCTTTCTAGAAAGTTGAGTATAAGAAATAAACTCACGTGAAGAACTTGTCATATGTTATGTAGTCCTAGAATTGATGATCCACTTAGCAGTAGGCTGAGTCCTAGTTAACTAAGTATCGTTATAAGAAGAGAAAGTGCTTTTAGAGGAAGAAAATGGTGTTTTAGGCATTATATATTACATGAATCTTTTCAAGGAATCCAACTATCAACACAACGAAAGTAGTATGAGCAACTGAAACAAGCATCGATAAATATCTGTGACATGGATCAAACGTCTGATTTGCTATCAGGATCATTTAAAAAGGATGTGCATGATCTGCGTTTGTGGTTTGCTAGTGGCTAGAAGAACACACATGATTAGCGAGAGATGGTACCACGAGCGATTCATGGTTATCTACAACTCGGATCTACATCCGAGTTTTGTGATCGACAAGAAAAATGAGATATGACAGATTCGATGAGGGACGCCGAAGGGCTGTTTAGTGATCAACTAGCTGATAAGAGTAACTAGAGACTGACATGGTCGATCAATGAGATGCTTCAGGTTAAGGATAGAGATGAAGAAATGAACACATGAGAGCGACTAGAGCAAACCTGTTCGAAAACCACAGAAATTATCTTTTGGTATATTTAAAATGTACATATAGATACATAAATGAGAGAGCTACTAGAATATTAAATATTATGTTGGATAAAATGTAAGACTACACATGAAACTACACCTTCTTTAGAAAATTATATGATTTTAATATGGATTTCTATTGGGAATGCGTTCTTTTTGAAAATCCCTTTACAATATTTTCTTATAATTTAAGTTTTCTATATTATGTACTGAGAAATAAAAAGATAAAATAAAAACATGTCATGTATTTAATTTGGCAAAATTATAAGCAAATAATTTTCTTTAGGCATTACATTATGATATCAGAAGAGGTCCTCATAGCATTGGGTCACATGTACGTGATGCTGCTGCATATGTCTGCTGGGCATTTGGTCGAGCATATAACTACTCAGATATGAAGGATATTTTAGAGCAACTTGCCCCACATCTTCTAACAGTTGCTTGTTATGACCGTGAGGTGAGTATTTTATCTGTATAGCGTGATTTTATTGAATACTGATGCGGTCTTATAGTTTTTATCATAAACTTGTTTTCAATTATTTAGAACTAATTTTCCTTTATAAATGGATCATAGGTTAACTGTAGAAGAGCAGCTTCAGCGGCATTTCAAGAAAATATTGGGAGACTGGGCACCTTTCCTCATGGAATAGACATTGTCAGCTCTGCAGACTATTTTACTCTTGCTTCCCGAGCAAATTCTTATCTTAATGTTGCTGTCAGCATTGCACAATTTAAGGAATATCTGTACCCTTTTGTTGAAGAATTGCTAAATAACAAAATATCCCATTGGGTAATTTCTTTCCTCACCTTAAATCACCATATTTCATATGCAAATAACCTTTTTCTTGTTTCCATCGTTATTATCATTATGGATGGGCGTAGAAATTTTCTGAGGGACATAAATGAACCTAAAATGATACATTTAAGAGCTCTCATGCTACCTGGGTTTTACACCTAAAATTTGTATACTTCTGTTTTTACGACTGTCTTGTGATTTGAAAAATTGTCTTCAGGAGTGTTTTTTCAGAATTTGTTAAGCATGTTATAAATTTGAAAGACTAACTTAATTGAAGAAAGTAGCTATATATATACGCACACACCTTTTCTGATGATGTTATGGAGTGGTACCCATATACGGTCGAATTTTGAGAATGAGCTACAACAAACCCTCAGGTGGGACAATCCAGATAACTAGCGACCTCGTTTCTTAGGGCTAGGGCACGAGCTTTAAGGTACGCCGAATTCACGACACTCCAAATCCACGGAAGAGAGAACATGTGAAACCAAGGTTGTGGAAATCAGCTTATATGTCAGACATGTCAATTTTTGGGACAGAAGACATGAAGATATTTTTCCCAAAATATTATTTTGTGATATATTGGCCGATAAATAGTGCGATATATAGCACCCTTTTTTATTTTTTTTAACCTTTTTAAATATTTGGTTATCTCTTAACACTATTAACAACACGTCGCTCTCAAAGATTTTGTTCCTTTGGTGTTTGTTTTCATTTCCGCCCTAGCTCTTGATGATTTCCTCTGGCTATTTGCTTGGATGGTCTTGTTTCTTTGTTCTCCGATGGCTTTATGCTTCTCTCATCCTCTATTTCTCTGTGACGATTTCCCTTTACGAAGCATCGTCTTGTTGCTCTCTGGTTTACGACATTTTGTGGCTGTGTTGTTGAAGTTGTTCTTATTGTGGTTTCTCTATAGTTTCTGCCCATTGTTCTCCTTTCTCACATACACTGTAAGTTTTTTTTTCGTTTAAAAGTTTATGTTTGCTGCATTACTGGACAGTTTGTACCGTAGGTTCCAGTTGGCGTGTATTTGTATGAGGGGTGTGCGTTTAGGAGTAGTGGTGTGCATATAGAAATGTGTGAGGGTATATATATATGTAAGTATTCTTATGAGGTTAATAGAAGCCCTAATTCAACATGGTATCAGAGACAAAGGGCGAGACCTAGGGCGGTAAACGCGATCCTGCAGCCGCTGCCACTCGACGGCCTCTCCACTCCCGGCGGTCTCGTAGTCGGAGGTCTCGTCGCAGCTAGATCCTGCGGGGTTTACCTCTTCGTGCTATCGTCGGAGGAGCTCCGTCGATCTGCGACATTGGAGGGAGGATAGCGACGACGACGACTTGGAGGAGTTCCGTCGCCGCGCAAGCGACTAGGAGGAGTGTCGTCAGGAAGGATCGCGACATCGACGACTGCAGTTAGCGAGGATAGAGTCGTCAGGGAGGATCGCGCGCAGTGGAGGATATAGTCGAAGGCTCTTCGGCTCTGCCGTTCGACGTCAAAGCGCAGTGGAGGAATCGACGATTGTAAATAGCCGAATCCTGTGAATGACATTAGCCGAATCTTGTTCGATGAATGGTATTAGCCGAATCCTGTGAATGACATTAGCCGAATTTTGTGAATGTCTTTAGCCGATTGATGCTTGCCATTCGCCGAATCCTGTGATTTTCCTTTAGCCGAACGTGGTGACTGCTATCAGTTGAATTATCGTAGCGACGGAAGAATGGAGGAGGTCCTCAAGAAGTTAGATCCTGCTGAGGTGGCGACCTTGTTGAAGTTGTTGGGGTCATCACCCCGACCGGTGAAGTTGGACCTTCCACCGGTTGACCTGAAGCTCGAAGGGCCAACCACCTATCTGGGTTGGTCACGCCGTGTCAGGAAGACCCTTACGGCACAGAAGGTTGGAGGATTCTTGACAGGAAAGTTGGAGAAGCTGGAGAACCCCGCTGCAGGAGATGAGTGGGAATCAACCCACATGACGGTGTTTATGTGGCTTCTCAGCTCGGTTGTCCCGTCGATAGCTGCCACAGTCGATGGCCTAGAGACAGTTGCTGAGGTGTGGGACAGGCTGCGATGCACATATGATGGAGTGGGGAACACTCTCAGGGTCTTCCAGGTGAAGGGCGAAGTTGATGACACGGTTCAAGGTGAGAAGACCGTACAGGAGTACGCATCAGAGTTAGAAAGGCTATGGGTGGACTATGACCACGCTTCTGGTGGTATGAGTTGCAGTGACCCACAGTGTAAGGCCTCCAAGCTAATAATAGAAGAAAGGACCATGAGGTTCCTGAAAGGGCTAAATGAACGGTTCGATCAGAGGAGAGCCTTACTCCTGTCAAGTACGAAGATCCCCACTCTGGCAGAGGCAATCTCGGCCATGATTCAGGAGGAGACCCGGTTTAAACTCCAGGCAGGGACGGGAGATTCTGCCGCCGTAAAATCTGCACTAGCGGCTACTGGCACGAATATTTCAAGATCCCGAGAGGAAACACGACAGTGCTACAACTGCGGGGAGACAGGTCATCTGTTGTATGCTTGCCCCAGACCACCAAAGGAGAGAGATTTTGGTAGTCGTGGACGTGGTCGTGGTCGTGGACGTGGCCAGGGCCGTGGTGGCAGAGGTGGCTATCGTGCCAATCTCGGCATTAGTGGATGCGATGAGAAGGCTGGTGAGATCTACACTGAGGAGGAGCAAAATCTTCTGAGCCTAATGAGCAAGATGGAGGGCCTCAAGAGGAGGCAAGTCGGAGACATCACTGAGGGGCCATCTAATGCTATGTATGCTCATCCTTCTGGGACGACAGATTGTTGACTCGGGTGCTTCCCGACATGTGACCGGGGACTCGGGGAAGTTCACTTCCTACTCACGCCTTGCATCTCCGGATGGTATCCAGACAGCGGATGGGACCTTTCAACCGGTGGTCGGTAAGGGTACGGTCGACTGCACAGGTTCGGTAAAACTGTCCAATGTCTTGCATGCTCCGTCATTTCCTGTTAGTCTTCTGTCTATCAGCTCTATTATACTCCAACTAAAATGCACTATTTCCTTTGATATTCCCAAGGTGACCTTCCTGGAGAAAGGGACGAGGCGTATACTTGGGACTGGGACCTGGCGTGATGGGTTGTGGTACCTGGATCAGCAAGGATTGGGCACTGCACTTGTATCTGCGACGGGGAAGATGAAGGAAGGGAACCTGGAGATAAGTATAGAGGAGACGCTTCTGCTGCACCATCAACGTTTATGCCACTCCTCATTTGGCGTTTTAGAACGATTATTTCCTACTCTTTTTGAAAAAACATGTAAAAGTAAACTTGTGTGTGATGCTTGTGACCTTGGGAAGCTCACAAGAAACTCTTATGCTAGTTCTGGTTGTAGAAGTTCTTCTGTATTTGATGTTGTGCATTCTGATGTTTGGGGGCCGTGTGCAGTTAACTTCTCTAGTGGCTATAAATACTTTGTGACCTTTATTGATTGTGCTTCTCGTGTCACGTGAGTATATTTAATGAAAGCTAAGAGTGAGGTCCCCACGTGTTTCCAAAATTTTCACAAGTATGTCCAAACACAATATGGTGCAGTACTCAAAGTACTTAGGTCGGATAATGGGACGGAATACACCAATAAGATCCTTGCAGAATACTTGTCATCTCGCGAGATACTGCACCAAACCACTTGCGCATACACTCCTGAACAGAACGGCGTCGCTGAGAGGAAGAACAGACATCTGATGGAAGTGGCAAGAAGCATGATGCTACATATGAAGGTCCCTCAACACTTGTGGGGGTATGCAGTGTTAACTGCAGCACAGTTAATTAATAGAATGCCATCGAAGATTCTAGGGTGGAGATCCCCGTGTCAGGAGTTGCAAGGGCATAATGAAGGGATACTTCCACTTAAGGTTTTTGGGTGTGTCTGCTTTGTGAAGGATAATAGGACATGCGTTGGCAAACTTGATGCAAGGGCGATTAAATGTATCTTTGTGGGATACTCTGGTACTCAGAAGGGATATGTATGTTGGAGTCCAGTCGAGAAAAGGTGTTTCGTGAGCATGGATGTCCACTTCCGAGAGCGCGAGCAGTACTACCCACAGAAGGAGATTTCTCTTGTACCTGAAAAACCCAATCTTGGGAATGGAGGCCGAGAATGGGAGAACCTAGTGACAGACTTAGGCAAAGACAGTGAAGAACCTATTGAGGAGCAAGGGACGGATGAAGGGCAGGAGGAGGTGAGAGACGTGATACCCACAACTTCAAGGGAGCTTGTCACATATCAGAGGAGAGAAAAGAGAATTCCTGACCTCGTACCTGCACCCACAGCGATAGTGCCTAGTCCCTCGTCTATGCTCGTCTCAATCCCAGAAGCACCTCCGTCTGAACCACTGCCACCTCCAGGTGAGTCTATCTCTCACACATCCCCGACTACCTCTGTCAGGAGGAGCACTCGCAGTAATGCGGGCAATCCTCCTGATCGCTATGGTTGAGATCTTGCTTCTTTTGTCTCCTACAACTCTATCTCTTCTTCTCACGGAGCATTCATTGCATCCCTGGATAGTATTATTGTACCTAACAGTTGGCAGGTAGCCAAAGCCGACCACAACTGGCAAGCAGCAATGAAGGAGGAGATGCGAGCTCTGGAGAAGAACAAGACGTGGGAACTAGCACAGCTCCCGACCGGGAAGAAGGCTGTTGGGTGCAAGTGGGTTTTTACCGTAAAGCAGAATCCTGATGGCAAAATCGAGCGCTACAAGGCCCGATTGGTTGCAAAAGGGTACAACCAGACGTACGACATCGATTATGATGAGACGTTCGCACCCGTTGCAAAGATGAGTACGGTTCGTACCGTAATCAGCTTGGCGGCTAATGGTGGATGGAAGATGCACCAACTGGATGTGAACAACGCTTTTCTGCATGGTGATCTTGCTGAGGAAGTATATATGGAGGTCCCACCGGGATTTGGTACAGTCATGACGGAGGGCAAAGTGTGTAGGTTGAAGAAGGCACTGTATAGACTGAAACAGTCCCCTCGTGCATGGTTTGATCGCTTTAGAAGGACCATGGTCGGGATGGGATATCAGCAAATCAACGCCGACCACACTGTGCTCTTCAGACATAGTGAGAAACATCACATCACCATACTTGCTGTGTATGTGGATGACATGATCATTACAGGGGATGACAAGGAGGAAATTACGCGTCTTAAGCGTGATTTGGGGAAGACATTTGAGGTAAAGGACTTAGGCGTGCTTAAGTATTTCCTTGGAATTGAGATCGCCTATGGGGGGAAAGGCATCGTTCTGTCTCAACGGAAGTATGCCCTGGATCTCCTCACTGAGACAGGAATGCTGGGATGTAAGCCAGCAGCAACGCCGATCGATACAAGAGAAAAGGTGAGCGCTGAAGCAGGGGAACCAGTTGACCGGGAAAGATATCAAAGACTTGTTGGGCGACTGATTTATCTGAGTCACACTCGTCCGGACATCTCCTTTGCAGTAAGCGTGGTGAGTCATTATATGCATGATCCCAGGAAGGGTCATATGGATATCGTGTACCGAATACTCCGGTACTTAAAGTCTGCTCCAGGAAAAGGGCTCCTCTTTAGACGGAATGGACATGCGAAGATCGAAGGATACTGCGATTCGGATTGGGCGAGCTGCGCTGACGATAGGAGATCTACCTCAGGCTATTGTGTGTTTATGGGAGGTCACCTGATCTCATGGAGGAGTAAAAAGCAGTCAGTTGTAGCTAGATCAACAGCGGAAGCAGAGTATAGAGCTATGGCTCTAGGGGTTGCTGAACTCCTCTGGTTGAAAGGGATGCTCATGGAGCTAAAATTGGACCAAGGAGACAGAATGAAGCTATGGTGCGACAGCCAAGCAGCAATCAGCATTGCCAACAATCCGGTTCAGCACGACAGGACCAAGCATATTGAGATTGATAGATTTTTTTATAAAAGAAAAGCTGGATAATGGCATCTTGGAGCTCAGCTATGTTACTACCAAAGATCAGGCTGCCGACTGTTTGACGAAGGGACTCAGCTCAAATGATATGATAAGGAATTGTGACAAGATGGGCTTAGTCAATATCTTTCGCCCACCTTGAGGAGGAGTGTTGGCGTGTATTTGTATGAGGGGTGTGCGTTTAGGAGTAGTGGTGTGCATATAGAAATGTGTGAGGGTATATATATATGTAAGTATTCTTATGAGGTTAATAGAAGCCCTAATTCAACAGTTCCTTTTAGGTTTCTCTCTATGATGCTCTCATCTGTTTGGTTCCTCTCTCTCATTATCTATTCCCATGTACTGTCGACTTGCCGGTGTTCAGTCTCTTTGGATCCTCACTCTATTTCTTTCCTTTCTTTGGTGCTCTTCTTTCTCTGGGAATTCTCTACGTTGAACCTGTTGGTGTTCACTCTCCCTTTGCTGTGTTTCTCTGGTGCACTGCAGTTCTTTGTTTCTCTGCTGTTTGCTGCATTGCTGGTGTTTAGGCATTTGTTTCTGTTTCTTATGTATCTACTTACTGTAATTTTTTGTTTACTGTGTTTCTGTTTGTTAGTTGCTTGTGTTTAAGCCTTTGTTTACTTGTTAGCCTGATTTTATAAATTAAGATGCACTGATTTATGGTTTGTTATTCGTAGCCTTGGTTTGTTGGCGTTTAGGCTTGATTTTCTATATGTAACTTGTGGTAATCGATTGATATATCAGACATGTCGATCGACATGTTGTTTCTAGGGGAAAATGTTACGGGCCTTTGTTCGAGCCCTCGTTCGCGGGGGATGGAGGGGGAAGTCCGACGAGGATCAGCGTTGGCCATGCGAGATCCTCTCGAACCTATCTCGTCGGGAGAGGAGCAACGAAGGAGTAGGATGGAGAGGAGCGGTCGATCGGCGGAATACCGACGACGGATGCGATGGTAATCCCGATACGGGAAGCGGCTAGGGTGTCAGTGGGTTCCGTGAGGTAGAGAGAGGAAAATTAGAGAGAGATATATTTGATTAAATATTTTGATACCTCCAAACCAAACACACCCCAACCCTATAACCGGTTGGAGTCCAAACCAAACCCAAGGTTCCAAATTAAAATATAATTGCCGAAAATAAAGATACAATGCGGTAAGTCATAAAAGATAAGTCTAAGCGGGACACGCCGAGGTGCGATGCTTGTACGTGCTCCCCCAACGTGGGTTCTTAACATCTCCGCCCGTGTCGTCATTAAGCTTGTCCTGGAGCTGTGGGGGCAAGTGGACCAAGGGTTCAGGAGGTGGCACCCCCATAAACGGCTTCAGCTACGGGACGTGGAACACGTCGTGGATCCGGGCATCGGACGGGAGCGGAAGACAGTTCGCCACCTCTCCGATGCGCTCTGAAATCACGAACAAACCATAGAACTTGGGCCCAGTTTGTTGTATAAACTCTGAGCTATGGTCGTATGATAGTAAGGGTAGAGTTTTAGCCACACCCAATCCCCCGGGGCGGAGAATAAATCGCAATGTCCCCGATTTTAGGCGGTCTCCATGCGGGCCTGAGCCTGAAGAAGTCGCTTATGGGCTAAAGCGAGGATCTGGTCATGAGTGGACAGCTCAGTAGCGACAGTGGGTGAGCGGGCGGATGCGCCGACGTATGTGAGGAGGCGAGGTGGATCACGACCATAAACTAGTCGGAAAGGCTTTGTCTGTAGGGCTGAATGGTAGGACATGTTGTAACAATACTTCACCCATGGAAGCCATCTGCCTAATCCTTGAGGCGGTCCCCTGTAATACAACGCCGGTACATCTCTAGTGTCCGATTGACCACTTCCGTCTGCCCGTCTGACTGCAGGTGGTATGCCATAGAAAGTGCCGGTCTTGCCACATAAAACCAATAACTCCTGCCAAAATAGGAAGGTGAAAATCTTGCCCCTGTCGGACACAATACTCTTCGGAATGCCATGTAAATGGAACACCTGGTCGAAGAAGATGCGGGCCACCACGTCCCCTACAATAGAATGACTCATAGCCATGAAATGCGCGCCCTTGGACAAGCGATCTACCACCACGAAGATGATGGATCGGCCCCACGAAGTAGGTAACCCCTCAATGAAATCCATAGATATATCAACTCATATTTATGTAGGGACGGGAAGAGGCTGGAGCAACCCGGCTGGTAGGAGATGGTCGGCCTTGCTGTGCTGGCAGGCGGGGCAGAGGGCGATGAAGTCTTGGACCCACCATTTGAGTCCCTTCCAAAAGATCCCCGCCCAGATCTGCTGAAGGGTCTTATAAACCCCTTCATGGGTGGTGCCGCGGAACCCTGCCAGAATATCCAGAATCATGGGAGAAGTGACTGAAAGATAGAGGTGATCCTTGTTTAGTACGAGTCCATCCCGAACTGTCCAATGCAAGGGCAACCTCCCCTCCTCAATGCGGTGAAAGAGCTCACGTATAATCGGAGTGTCCTGAATCTCCGTTTGTAGGCGGTGGCGAAGGGTTGAGGTCGGGTGAGAGATGGTCAACAAGGAACCCTCCTGGTGATCGCGGCGGGAGAGGACGTTGGCGGCCTGGTTCAAGGCACCGCCTTGTACTCCACATAGAAGTTAAAGCACAGAAGTTTACTGATCCAACGCTGCTGCGGGGCGTGGTGATGCACTGCTCCAATAGGTACTTGAGGCTAAAATGATTGGTGCGAATCAGGAACGGACACCACCATAAGTACGGTCTCCAATGTTGGATAGCCTGAAGATTCTGATGATGAAGGACGGTCCGACGACTAAAGTATGCGATCAGATGACTCCCCTGTTGGAGCACATCACCGCACCCCAGCCCGGATGTGTCACACTCTACCTGGAACTCCTTATCAAAGTCGGGTAGATGCAACACTAAAGTCGACATTGGGGCTTGCTGAAGAGCGCGAAAAGCAGTCGTCGCCTAATCCTCCCATGCGAAGTACTGTGTCTTCAATATGGAAAACAATGGTGCTGCAATGACGCTGTACCCATGTATAAAGCGCCGATAATAGCCGGCCAGGTTAAAAAACCCCGGAGTTCCCGCTGGGATTGGGGAATGGGCCAATCGATCACGCCCTGGATCTTGAGGGGATCAATGGACACCCCTGTACTATCAACAACATTGCCCAAGTAGGAGACCCGATCAGTTCCAAAAGAACACTTGGCGCATTTCAAGAAAAGCTTGTGAGTACGGACTAACTGAAAAATCGCTCGAAGGTGGCCCAGATGGGACTCCCATGTAGCGCTGTAGACCAAAATGTCGTCAAAGAAAACAAGTATGCAACGACGTAACAAGTCGTGAAATACCTCGTTCATGAGGGCCTGGAAGGTGGAGGGGGCGTTGGTGAGCCCGAAGGGCATCACGGGGAACCCTAAGTGACCATGGTGGGTGCGGAAAGCTGTCTTCTCCACATTCTCGGGAGCAATGCGCACCTGATGGTACCCGGAGCAAAGATCCAGTTGTGGGCGCCATGCAACTCGTTCAGTAGCTCCTCAACGACCGGAATGGGGAACTTGTCCTTCACCGTTCTCACATTCAGCTCGCGGTAATCGACGCAAAAAACTCCATGTGTCGTCCTTCTTGTTGACCAACCAGACTGGAGAAGAGAAGGGGGACACGCTGTGGCGGATGATGTCTTGCCACAGCATATCGGCGCTCTGCCGCTTAATCTCGTCCTTCTGCTGAAACAGATAGAGGTAGGGCGAACAACTACGGGAGCCGTCTCTGGCAAGAGGCAAATGCGGTGATCCTGGCGCCGCAAGGGAGGAAGTCCCGTCGGGGATGTGGTAGTGTCTATACTCCTGTAAGAGAGCCTCGAGGTCAGAGGGTTCCGCCGAGTCAACACGGGGAAAGAACCTGTTGGTTGATGGTCGTCGAGCGGTCCTGCCACATCGTCTGTTGGGTGTGACGATCCCATGTCATCGTCAGTATGTCAAAATTCCACAGAAGTGGCCCCAAGGTGCGGAGCCAGCGGACTCCCAACACGACCTCGAAACTCCGAAAGGTAATCACATAGAAGTCCACGTGGGAATGGTAGCCTTCAACCATAATAGGCACCGCGCAACAAACTCTTGTGCACGTCATGGAGATGCCATTGACAACTGAAACCCGGAGGCTTGGACAGGATGTGACCGACAGGTGAAGATGCTGAGCAGTGAGACCACTAATAAAGTTGTGTGTACTGCCAGAGTCCATGAGAGCGACTAGCGGCTGACCCACCACTGAAATTTGTATCTGAATCATATCCCCCGACTGGTGTCCCGTCATAGCATGAATAGAAATCTCTGGATCTCCCGGGTCTTCTTCCCCCATGTCCTCGTCAGAGGCGTCCTCCACCTCAAGCCAGATTAGGTGCTTGCAACGATGCCCACGAGTGTAAGACTCATCACAATTGAAGCAGAGGCCCTTAGACCGGCGGTCCGCCATCTCCTTAGTGGAAAGCCGTCGAATGGTGGATGTTCGGCTCCCTCTTTGCCCTTGCCGACTCCAGTGCTATTCAGGGAAGTAGAAGGGCCAAACCCCTGGAAAGCCCGTCGCCAAATCGACGCCCGAAATACGGACAAGCGTTTCTCAAAAACGCTGGATAAGCTCATAGATGTCGAGACGTCCAGACGAAGTCGCTCGTGTTGGCCTACAGTGAAGAAAGACACTTGTTGTGCCGCTGAGACGGATGGGGTGCGAGAAAGGAGCACATGAAACTTCTCAATATAGTCATCAATGAGCCCAGTCTGTTGGTGTGAAATGAGATTGCCAGTAGGATTCCCGTGAAGGGGAGGTCCGAAGCGGAGGGTGCACTGCGTCTTAAAGTCTTCCACACCAGGTGCGAGCGCTCACGACGGAGCTGCGAGAACCATGGCTGCGCGGAACCCATGAGATGAAACGAAACAATACCAATCCAATCCCCTTCCGCGGTACGTTGGGTTTCAAAGAACTGTTCGCAGCGTGTGAGCCACGTGAGAGGGTCCTCCCGACCGTTAAAAATGGAAAATCCATCTTCACAAAACGGGGAAACCACCTCCTTCAGTTCTCAGTGAGGAGATTCATTAACCATTTGAGATGAACCTGAAGCGGCGTGCGGGGCCGACGGTGAACCTTCCGGTCGAAGGGCCTCGATGTTGGCCACCATCATGTGCTGAAAAGACTCCAAAAACTGGGCCAAAGTGAGGCCGCCTGGCTTGCCGTCGTCAATCGGTATGGTCCGAACGGAGTGAGACGCGGTAGGGGGAGTGGGCAAAATGCCCATACTGCCCGATAACAGGGGAAGACCAACGGTAGAGGCCTCCAATTGGACAGGAGACCTCACGAGGAGCTGCGGGTGGGCGGATCTTGGTGCGAAAGAGGCGGGTCGTGGCTGAGAAAGCCCGTCGGTTGCGAAAACAACTGCAACGGTTGGCGTAGAGGGTAACGGAGGAGCGTTGGAGGAGGAGAGCTCTGATACCATGATGTTATGGGTCTTCGTTTGAGGCCTTGTTCGCGGGGGATGGAGGGGGAAGTCTCGAAGATGATCGGCGTTGGCATTGCGAGATCCTCTCGAACCTATCTCGCCGGGAGAGGAGCGACGGAGGAGGGGGGTGGAGAGGAGCGATCAATCAGTGGAATACGAGCGACAGATGCGATGGAAATCGCGATACGAGAAGTGGATAGGGCGTCGGCTGGTTCTGTAAGGTAGAGAGAGAGAGAGGAGAATTAGACAGAGATATTTGATTAATGATTTTGATACCTCCAAATTAAGCACACCCCAAACCTATAACCGCCTGGAGTCCAAACCAAACCCAAGGTTCTAAATTAAAAGACAAATGCCAAAATTTATGATACAATGCGGTAAGTCATAAAAGATAAGTCTAAGCAGTGCGCACCGAAGTGCGACGCTTGTACGTGATCCCCCAACATGAGTCCGTACCAGAAAAAACATAAAATCAAAATTTTCCAATATAATTGTTCGACAATATTTATGATTTAAGATACCCCACCATTAATTTACCTATCTAACTTTATTTTGCAATGTATGATGTAGCCATGCTTGATTATGTTTTTGTTGCTTGTAATCATTCTTGTTATTGCTCTGAAGTTCGAACTCGTGCATAGCCTGTGACGACGTGTGATTTTTTTTTGAAAATGAATGGTGATATTGAGTTGCTCTCGACCTACCTTTTTCTTGAATGGATTGAGCGTGGCCTAATGGATGCTCCATCTTTATTCTTTGTTCAAGAAAGAGGAATATATAATAAATTGATGTATATATGAAATTAATTTATTGATTTGACAACATTCTTTTAAGTGTTGCATAATAATTATGATTGATGCAGGATGATATTGACAATAAGACTATAAGTATATAACCTAATCACAATTTTAATTATGATTGATGCATGATTTATTAAAGGCGCGCCTGAGGTGCATTACGCCTTGCCTCTGCCAATCAAAAGAGGGCGAGCTCTCCTCAGGCACTAGTCGCATCACGTCGGGCGCTAAGCGTATCACGTTTTTTCTAGAGACCCTTTGATGTATTCTCATATTTTTAAAATAGTTTGCAGATGACACTCTATGGGAGTCTGCATGAATTGACTGACCCTTCCAACAACATAGGAGATGTCAGATATGGTTATGGTAAGATAAATGAGTTTACAGACTAGACTCTCGTATTGAGTAATATCTTGTAGGAGAGGTGATGTCCCAAAGTTTGTCAGCACCTATAAACATGAGATTCCGAGCAGGTTTCGTTCCAAGGAGACCAACTTCATTGAGTTGATCTAAGACATACCTGTATTGAGAGAGAACTATGGAGTTTATTGCCTCTCGCAATTTCAATTCCCAGAAAGTATCTTGGAGGGCCCATATCTTTTGTAACAAAATGCTTGCGCAAATGTTTCTTTGTTTTCAGAGGAGTCATTTCCGGTAAGAAGATTGTCGTCAACATAGACAACGAGAATAACCAGGACATGGTTGGTTTTTCGTGAAAAAAGTGAGTAGTCAACATTGCTTCTGTAAAATCCAATAGTAGAGATGACCTAACTGAAATTTTTGAACGATCCACAAAGGCTTTGTTTGAGACTATAGATGACCTTTCGAAGCATACACACCTGAGACTCCCTCTGAGCAACATAACCACGAGGTTGTTTTATATAGAATTTTTCGTGTCAGTCACCATAGAGAGACATTTTTGACATCAAGCTGAGACATTTGCTAATTCTGGTTGACAACAACGAAGAAGAGGACCCGTATAATACTGATGCGCGCAGGCAGACTGAAGGTGTCAAAGAAATTAACACCATATGTCTGGGTGAACCCCTTGACAACTAGGCGGGCCTTGGATCGATCCACATTGGCGCATGGGAGACACTTGATGGCAAATACCCAACGATAGGCGATAACATCTCCCCCAGATGGGATAGATAAAAGAGTCTAGGTGCCCCATGATTTTAAGGCAGAGATTTCCTCATCCATTACCGCTTTCCACCAAGGTATACGAAGAGCTTCCTCATATGTAGTGGGAACAATGGTGGAAGAGTGTGCCCATGCAAGCTTATTGCATGAAAGATTGAGATTGGCATATGAGACAACATTATTAAGAGGAGGTTGTGTGATCCGCCTTTCCCTTTTTTGCAAAGCAATGTGAAGATCCAAGTCCGAGTCAACTGAAGTGTGGAAACCTTCAGAAGAGGGGAGTGCTGGCCTGGGAGTTGACAACGGGGGCTCTGGAGTGGAAGGTGGGAGGACAGTTGGGAAGCAGGACGTCGACAATAATGATATGAAAGGGTGAAATTGGAGGCACACATGTAGGAGTTGGTGTCGACTGTGGGATATCTAAGGAAGGAGCATAAATGATAACACGTATGATGAGGGCAAAGCGCAATCACATACATTTTATATAATCAACATCAAACATCAGCTCATCTTCTTAATCAGATTCTTCATTAAATTTATCCATTAATCATTTATTACTATCATTTATCTCTCTTAAAAAATATAATCAATGTGGTCACTTGCATAATATCTAAGTTTCAATGCTCGATTATATTTCACAAACACTAAATCATGCAAAGAATACTGAGTTCTTACATTATATCTTTCTTCATTTTGAAAAAAAAAAGTTACAACAGAAATCTCACCTAGGTGTGCCTTTTATGCTCTAATGGCGCACGAATGTGCAAACCTCTAAGCCTGGTGAGTCTTGAGCCTTAGCTGCGCCTAAGGCGCGCCTTTAACAACATAGAGAATACCCCACGAAGATATATTTAGTGGCTCGAGCAGAGAGTTTATCACGATTAGTTGCAGGAGTGTGGACATAAACAATACAACCAAACACACGAGGGTGAGGGGAAAAGCTGTACTGGTCGGATATAAAAGAGAAACCAAGGTCTTACCCTGGAGGGTAGAAGAAGGTAAACAGTTAATGATGAAACAAGAATTGAAAATCGCATGACCCCAATAGGAGTAGAGAACATTCATCTGACATAGGAGTGTCCGAGTAACATCGTAGGCATGCCGATTTTTCCTTTCTGCCACCCCATTTTGTTGGGGCGTATACACACAACTGGGCTGATGAATAATATCGTGGGAGGTGCAAAATGATAAGAATTGCTGGCTCATTTATTCCTTCGTATCATCAGTTTGAATTATTTTGAGGGGTATCCAAATTGAGCTCGAATGCCATTATAAAACTTTGAGAATAAAAAAAAGTTAAGAGCGATATTTCAAAAGATACACCCAAGTACATCTAGAGAAATCATCAATAATCGTTACAAAGTACAAACTGTCTCCACCAACAGGCTTGATGGGACTAGGACCCCAGTGTCCGAATGAACAAGGTCAAAAGGATGAACAAAACTTTTACAAAGTTTAGCAGGAAAAGTAGTACGATGATGCTTCCCATATTGGCAAGCCTCACATTTTAAAGTGGAGTCGGTCTTGAAAGATGGTAGGAGCCGGTGGAGGAGAGGTAGTGACGAATGACCAAGACGACGATGGCACTGGAATAGAGAAATGAAGATGACATGCAGAGAAAGTTGGAAGATCATCGAGATAGTAGAGACCGCCATGTTCTGTCACAAATGCAATCGTTGTCTGCGAGTGAAGGTTCTAAAAATAACAAGCAGTAGGAGAAAATGAGACAACATTGGAATTGCTGTGAAAATTTATTGAAAGGCAACAAATTGCAAGAAAAACTTGGGACGAATAGAGTGTCGTCCAACTGTAGATGAGAGGAGGTAGTCACAACTCCTGATCCACAAACTGATGCAGGAGAGCCATCAACCACATAGTCCGGTGGTAACTGGGTATGCTTGTCGAGGTGAGAAAAGAGGAGAGAGTTCTCAGTCATATGATTGGTGACACCGGAGTCGATGAGTCACTTACCTTGAGAAGCAACATGCACGCTACCTGAAGAAGTGTCAATGGAGGCAAATTGCTTGGAGGCATTGATAAGAGCCTCAATATTCGTGGAAGAGAACCAACAACCGGATTCTAGTGGCGGGGGTGGACGGTGTGGAAGAAGACTCAGGCGCAATGGTACTGACATGTGCATAAGGATGGAGGTGAGGATGCTTTAGAAAGCATTTCTCGACAAGGTGACCAATTCGACCACAATGAGAGAAAAGAGGTCGGGGTTCCCCACGACCCTTGGTGCGCCCTCCATGACCACGTTAAGCTCCACGAATGACCGCACGAGCAAAATTGTCGGAGGACGAAGGGGACACGATCGGTGACAACTAGAGAAGGTTAGTAAAATGCAGATATGCAAGCGAGAATGACATCCAAAGTGAGAGTGTTAGGTCCTCCTAAAATCGGTTGGTGTATCATCTCATAGGAATCTAGAAGATGGAGAAGATAACAGACCTCCCAAAGTTCCTGAAGATGTTTTTGCTGCGTGGCAAGATCTGCAGAGAAGGGACGATTCTAGAGTTGTGATGCACTCGTAGTTGCACCCGCTGGGTTGAATGCAATGCAAAATAGTTCCAGATGTAATCTTAATATAAAGAATGCGGCATTAGATTCAATAAAACAAATTTGGAGCGCAACCTGCACAAGATTAACAATTTAATTTCATTTAACGGCGCAAAACATCCGATGAATGACAACCCTGCAATAGTCATTATAAACCAAAATATCAAAACATTTGTCGAGGGAAAACCAACTTGGAGGAAAAGAGAAAATAAAGAGAAGGACAAATAAAAAGCTAAAAGAAAACATCCCTAAAAACTAGGTTAATTACTATAAACTGGGTAGAGAAGAACCCAAAGATTAAGATAGATCACATTAGGAGTGAAAAAGGAAGGGTGGTGCTAGTCTGTGGAAGACGAGAGACTCCTCATGTAAACGGAGTAAAGGCGGCGGCGACAGCGACGGCTTGCAATTAGGACGGTGCAATGGCGGGGTAGAAGAAATATGGTGGCGTCGAAACCCGTGGTGAGACGAAAGAGGAAGAAACCACTTAGAAGAAGTGGTAGGAGAAGAGAAAGGGAGAAGGGTTCACAGTTGGAAGAAGGGGAAAGTGGATCCACGGCAGTTTCATTTCGACAGGAGCAATATCCTTCATCTATTCCTCTCTTTCCGCTGCCTTATATCTCACAGCAAATTTACGTGGCTTCGGGGTGAGACGTAGGTATGGGAGAGAGACGTGGGTATGGGAGAGAGTCTTGGGTATGGGAGAGAGACGTGGGATATTATGTGGCTTCTGTGAGACGTTGGTATGATAGGAACCTTTTTCATATCACCTAAAATCGTGTATTACTGCCATGGGGGTATCCTTCACTTTACCTGTTTTACAGTTTGTAGAAGGTGGGCACGTGGTCTAACAATTGTTTACTGAGCCTATAAATGGCCTCCTATGTACTCTGTTTGATATATGAATTATGTGAATGTTTTGTTGCGTGGATCGTAACTCCTCTCTCCCCTGCTTCTGCCTTTCTTCCGACCAGCAGAGCTTCCGCACCTTTACTCCATGTTCAGGCATACTCAATGTTCAGGCATCGCCTTAGGGGAATATCCGGCCATCTTCCACCTAGTTCTGAAAAAGGTTCACATCAGGGTATGGCAGAAATAGACGGCATATGGGGGAAATCAAAGCAGTCTTCATTAATTTCTGCTTCCTTCCCTGATCACGTGAACAACCTGCTTTATTTTTCATGTGAGACACAAACAGTGGAAATTATAGAATATTATTTTTTCAGATTATTTTTCCTTCTAATTTTTGTGCTTCACCAATGCTCTGGATGCTGAATGAAGGAAGCATGGTTATGTGCACATAAATCAAAATGGATTCTTGGGTCTGCCCTCTCTGATGTCTTTGGCTTTGATTTGAGGGCATGATTCCGCAGCAAACGCGATGGTATAGGGGGCCACTATTTCAGTGGTACTCTGTGAGCAGCCACTTTGTGCATTTATTGTCAAAGGTTAGGTCTTTCTCCTCTGAGAGAAGCCACTTTGTGCATAGTGCCAAAGGTTAGGTCTGTTTCCAATCTTCCCCCGCCCATACCCCCAATGATTGGGGACTATATGGGTTCTGTTGTTGTTGTTGTTGTTGTTGTTGTTGTATTTTTCCTTCTAATTCCATTGTCTGTTTAAAAACAGTCAACAGTTTTTTTTAATACAACAATAGTTGTAATGAGAATAAAATAGTGGTAGGCTCAAAATTTGGATTAAAGCTCAACATGGAAGTAGGATAGGAAATAAGGTTTGACCTGACTACATCAAAAGATTACGCCTCCAACTAACTAGAGTAACAAAATGTATGACCTTGTTAATCACATCATATGGAACACACCACAACTTTTCCAATACCTAAAAAATGCAGGTAAATAAAAACGCGAAACAAGTTCACGATATAAAAGAAAAATGTTTGACATAACAAAAAAATGAAATGCATGCAAAGTAAACTTGGTGCTGCGAGCGTCTGTATGCATCAAGAAGTTTCGCGCCAAGAGATTGAACTTCCTGATATGTAGCATCAGGATGAAATGTTGGTCGAGCGAAGAGGTTAGAATACAAGGTGTAGATGGGAGAGGTTTTAGCACCCTTGGAGTAAAGAGAGGCAAGATGATTCCACACAGCCTTTATAGTATCGTCATGACAGATGATGGGCAAACATGCATGAGAAAGACGGTTTGCAAGCCTGGTGCGGACAAGAACATCATTTGTGCCCCAATCGACATATGCGGGAGATGTGTGGTCAGGAGGAGCGTTAGTCGGATGATATTTTTTGCGTTGAGCGCGCAAAATGAAGGCGACGGAGACACTCCTAGCCGAATAATTTGGTCCAATTAATTTTGACACCGTCCCGAGATTTCCAGAGGCACAGGAAATGATTGTGGGAGGAGCAATTTTGGCGGGAGTAGAAGGGAGTGGTGGATTGGCCATAGTTGAAAACAAGTAAGTTTGGTGAGCACGACAGTAGAGTTGGTGACTTGGCGGGGAGAGCTCGCAAAAGCGCAAGAAAATTCAGATTTGTTGGAGAACTCGCAGAGGGGCTGGTGAGGTCGCCGAAGCTGGTGAGGATGGTACAGATGTAGCGTAGGAGCCAGCGAGTGCAACAGAGGAGCCAACGAGCTTGTCGGAGTGTGAAAATGATCACAGTACTTGTGGGAAGTGTCGTAGGGGTGTATCGCGCTAGGAGATCCCGTAGGAAGACGTGACAAGAGTTCGCATGTGGGTGCTGGAGTTCACTGCGCTTGTTGGGATGAAACAACGAGCTCTGCGTTAGTAGAGTTTGCGGGTGCTAGTGTCTGAAGGGATGTTCGCTGATTGCTGGAGAGATGTTTGTTTGAGTTTGCGGATTGCGGAGGGATGTTCGCTGGAGTGAGGGCTCGCTGATTGCTGGAGTTCGCGGGAGGAGATTGCTGGACCTTGGCCTATAAATATCCCATAGTGGGCTTATTTTGGTCGTCGATGTCGAGCGTTGGTAGATCAGAAAATTGTGAGCTCTGCATGGTGAGGAGGCGAGTTCTTATTGGGAGCGGGGTTGGTGTGCTCAATTTGATTGCACTGCGAGTCTTCAGTTTCAATTTATTTGTGGGAGCAGGATTGCTGTCGTGTGAGACCGGGAGTATTCACGCGAGAGGAGAGCACCGAATGATGTCGTCTCGCTCTGATATTATATGAGAATTTGAAATATTAAATAATATTATTCCAAAATTTCTGAATTATTACATGAGAGCTCCCCTCTTTATATAGAGTAGTGGAGAAAGAAGAATGTACATTTGGAGATGTGAGATTAAATACAAGGGAAACCCGGTGCACAAAGCATCTCCGCGTTGCGAGGTTCCGGGGAAGGGTCTCACCGTATGGGTGAAATGTAGGCAAACCTTTCCCTGCATTTTTGCTAGAGGCTGCTTCCGGGATTCGAATCCGTGACCTCAAGGTCAAACGACAACACCTCAACCGGTGTGCCAAGGCTCCCCTTCTGTGGGATTAAAAACAAGGAGAAAAATACAATGGGCCCCTATTTCTTCAAGCATAGCTTCCTTCCACTTTTGGTGCCCCATAACTTCCTGTTAATAAGAATGGATGGATATGGAAGACAGAGATGTGACAAATGCTCTATGCATGAGAGACAAAGTCATAAGTCACATAATGAGATAGGGGATGCCGAGTGGATGCTCTATTACTTTGGGGACCAGTAGATAGATCAGGTGGTGACTCTAGTATGATGTGCTAAGCTGGATTGTTTGTGCCCTTACGTCTACGAGTATTAACCTACTAAGGAGGAGGAACATGACAAGGCAATGTCGGAGGCAGAATCACGTTACTAATAGGATGAGTAGGAGAACTAGCAGACTGATATGGAGGAGAAGTAGGTAGCGAAATAGAGGGAGAACTCACTTCCATGCTAACAAACTCCCCCCTGAAGTTAACTCCTATAGTAAGATTCAGATTCATGAAAGGAGACATTAATAGAGACAAAGGTCTTTTGGGTCACATGATAAAAACACTTATACCCTTTTTGAGTGAGAGAGTAGCTGATAAAGACACCGCAATGCACGAGGTTCAAGTTTGGAGGTGTGATGCACGTGCACGTGGACAAAACACACACACCCAAAGATATGTGGAGGAATTTGAGTAGGAGTAACATTGAGAGTGTCCATGGGGGTTTTATGTCGAAGGATACGAGTAGGCATGCGATTAATAAGATGCGCAGTCGTAAGGAACGCATCCCTCAATAATATTTAGGAAGGTGCATCGTAAGTAAGAGACACCGAACAACCTCAAGAAGGTGTCAATTATTACGCCCAACAACCCCATTCTGAGCAGGGGTGTAAACACATGAAGTTTGGTGGATGATTCCCAAGTCAAAGAGATAGCGTTCATTGTGAGTAGCGATCATTTTATGGAACTTCTGAAAAAGGGGAAAACTTCAATGTTGGTTTTCATCAGGTAAACCTGAGTGCAACGAGAAAAACAATCTAAAAAAGTAACAAACCTTTGACAACCAGAAATAGAAGCAACTGGGCAATGACCCCAAACATCAGAATGAATGACCTCAAAAGGAGTATCGCTAGGTGGGTAAACATGAGTAAGAGGAACCTGTTTGTGCTTACTAAGTTCACATACATCACATGTAAAAGTGTTAAACAAAGAGTTTAACATAAAAGGTAACAAATGTTTCATATTAGGGATAGACGGAAGTCCTAGGCGACAATGCCAGGAATTCAAATTAGAAGACGGAGCCACATGAATAGATTGCAGAGGAGGAGCCAAGCTGGAGGGATCAAACATATAAAGGTCTTCGCACAGTCTACCAAAGCCAATCACCGTCCACGTCTTCAGATCCTGAAAGATACAAGAAGTGGGGAAAAAGTCTCAAGCAATTCTTAGAGTTAGTCAAGTAACTAATAGAAAGAAGGTTACAAGTAAACTTAGGAACATGAAGAACTGAAGCGAGAGTGAGGGAAGAGCAGAGAATGGATCCTTTTCCAGCAATAGAATGAGAGGATCCTTCGGCAAAGCTCACTTTGTCTCTACCATAGAGAGGAAAGTAGTACACGAAACCTGACGCAGAGCCAACCATATGATCGGTGGCTCCGGAGTTGATGATCCACTAGGTGGAGGAGTGGGTGTAGCTGAATGTGCACCAAGGAGCCCTTGGTGGGCATAAGAGGATGAAAAAGAAGTAGATGTCTCGGAAGGTTGACCATTCATGAGACGATGAAATGCTTGAATCTCTTCGGAAGAAAGGGCAGAAGGAGCGCCGGGAGCAGCATGACAACCATGGGGAGCAATGTCTTCAAAGGCATCCGAGAGATGCGCAGATCTGGAAGGAGGTGTTCTGCCTTGAGAACGACCATAACCACGACCGCCATGAGAGGCAGGGCCTCCTCTTGAAGGGGGAATGCCGTGAAACTTGAAGAAAGTGTCCCTAGTATGTCGGGCCTTCTCGCAATAATCACGCATCAAATGTTCCTTCTTTGTAGACTTAGGCTTAGTGCCACGAGAAGGACGCCTATTGGAGTTGAACTGAGCAGCAAGATCAGAGCCCTCCGAGGTAGAGTCAGGAAGTAACATCTGTCGGCGATCAAATTCTTGTTGCACAAGGCTGCATACTTCAAGCAGAGAGGGAAGAAGAGAACGCCCAAGAATCTGAATACTAATAGGATCAAAATCACATTGCAGACCATGAAGAAATTCAAAGATACGGTTGTGTTCCTCGCGAGCATGAATATGCACTTCATCTTTCAGCGAGACAAGAGTGGGAGCATCGAAGTGATCATACTCTTGATAGAGTTGCGTAAACTCCGGGTAGTTATCGTAGGGGGAATGATCGCCCTGCCTCAAAAGGAATATCCGTTGTCATAGTTGGAAAATCTGAGCGGCATTCCCACGACAAGAATATGTAACTTTAACTCGCTTTCAAATAATGGCCGCGCTGTCCAGGAACAGGTAATTGCGAGCGATAGAGTCTTGCATGGAGTTGAGCAGTCACACCATCACCAAGGAGTTTTCAGACTCCCATAGAGGCCAATCCGTAGATGTCTGTGCGGGGTCCGGTGTTGTGCCGCTAACATATCCAAACATACGTCGGGGGCAAGAGTGATGGAACGAGCCCACAGGAGGTTGTTGGTGCGATCAAGTTTCATGATGGTAATTTGAGGAGTCCCATGGTCATGGGTTGCGCGGCCAGAGCCCACAACTGACTTCCGGGTGGAAGCAACACGAACTTCGGAGGACATATTTGTAGAGTCATCACTCCCATCCATAACAATCCAAGGATAGAAACCACAGGATTGCAGAAATGAGGAGAAGGGTCACAGTCCTAGGTTCTTCTCATAGAAAGAGAAGAAAATGAAAAAGGTCCCTGTGAAGGAACCAAGCTAAAGAAGCAAATCAGTTAGAGGATGGAGGAGGAAGAACCATCCTCAACAGAAGGACGAACGGACGCCGGAAAAAAGGTTCAGGGTCTCATGCAGCCACACTAGGAAGCAACGAACAGACCGAGAGGAGAAATTGCTCAGGCTAGGGAAAGAAGGTCCTGAAAGAAGGAAGAGATGGGAGATGGATGCGGGGAGAGGCGAGCAGGATCGAGCGAGCAACGAGCGGGATGTAGCGGGATGGAGCAGACGCGGAGAGCGAGCGGCAGCGATAGAGCGATTTGGTCGGCTCTGATACCATGTTGGAAATCAGAATGCCTTGATTGATTCATTCAGAGAACACTCCTTAATATATAGGACTGTGACAATTACAATAGAAATACAAAGGGAAAAAGCTATTAAACCATAAACTCTAACAAAATGTAATTTTTTTGAAACAATTAGGTAGCTTATTTTGTATGGATCTGAGTGTTGTGTAGTAAAATATCATCAATATCTAAGTTGAGTGTGCTAGAGAAGAGAAGGCTAAGGTGGTTGTGTAATAAAACTAGAAAAGATAAATTAAGGTGTGATTATATTAAGCAAGAGTTGTAATGATATCTATCAAAGATATAATATGAAATAAATTTTAATAGTTTTGACAAGCACAACGAAGGTTAGAAAATGCATAAATTAGACTAGTTGATGGAGTTGGTGTTAAAGGTGCATAAATTTTAATAGTTTTCACAACGAAGGTGTTATGAAAAATTGTAGAGTCGATGTAAGATGGATGGAAATTGTCAATGATTTACTTAGTTTAGGTTTAACATCTTGGATAACACTTATAAAATTGAATGAAAAATAAGTTTTCATAAAGTCAACTTAAATAGTTGAGATAAGTCTATTGATGGTGATGATGCTGTTTTTTCATAAACTCAACTTCAATAATTGAGATAAGGCAATTGATGGGGATGATGATGATTTTTTAAGTTGTTTCCAGCCTAATTATTTATGAGTCTAACGTCCACCCTGTCAGCCTATTTTTGGTAATTATGTTAGTTTTCACATTTCAACTTACCCACAGCCTCTTGCAAAAATGTAGGGTAAGGTTTGCCTAGCAGCCTCTTGCAAAAATGCGCAGGGATGCTTTGTGCACAAGGCTGCTCTTTATGTTTGTTTTCACATATGCTTATATTCATGTTTCAGGATAGAAGCCTGAGAGAACTAGCTGGGCAGGCTCTTTCTGCTCTTGCAAAATATGATCCTAATTATTTTACCGGATTTGTCCTCGAGAGGTTGATGCCATTGACTCTCTCCATCGATCTCTGCACTCGCCATGGTGCAACGTTAGCTGTTGGAGAACTTGTTTTGACCCTGCATGGATATAACTTCTGTATTCCTGTAGGTTAGTATTCAGTTGGAAATGTGCTAATTGCTTGTTGGCATGTTAAATAGCATCTTTCTATGATTAGTATTTTCTTTGATGACAATTTAGAATTAATGTACGATATAGTTGTACCTTTTTATGCTATATTTTAAATTTTTGTTGAAGCTGTTATTCATGGTATTGGCATACCATCTAGTAAACATTTTGTCCTGCTTAACTTCGCAATTTATTTACCTTTTCATCTTACAGATAGGCAACAAAAGATTTCAGGCATTGTTCCTGCTATTGAAAAAGCCCGCCTCTATAGGGGAAAGGGAGGTGAGATCATGCGTTCTGCTGTATCTAGATTCATCGATTGCATCTCTTGTTCAGCAATTTATTTAACTGAGAAAACAAAGAAGAGTTTACTTGATACTTTGACAGACAATTTAAAGCACCCTAGTGAACAGATACAGGTATTTTTTCCTTTTTGCAGTTCATATTTTGAAGTCATGATACCAAATGCCATTACTGTATTGTTGCAGTGTTTAAAAACTGCTATCTGCTCTAAAACATTTCGGTTATTTGTAGTTGGCTTTTACACATTTGCTATTAATTGGACTTTTATGTTCAGTGTGCTGCTGTTGAAGCACTGAGGCATTTTGTTCAAGCTTATCTTGTTTCTTTAGATGAAAAAGTACCCAATATGATCATTTCAAAATACTTGGAACTTCTAGATGATCCTAATGTTGCTGCAAGAAGAGGTGCTGCATTGGCTTTTGGCATATTTCCTTACGAATTCCTACATACCAGGTGGAGAGAGATCATGCGAAAACTGTGCAAATCTTGTCTGCTTCCGGTAGTTGAAAAATCTGATTTATGCCATATGTATTCTTATTAACATTTCTTATATCTCTTGAAAAGTCCTCTATTTTCTTGTGGAATTTTATTTTCTATTTGCAGGACAAGCCTGATGATCTGGATGTAGAGGCACGTGTAAATGCTGTAAGAGGACTTGTTTCTGTGTGTGAAACATTAGCCAGGGCTTCTAGTAATCGAATTTCAGAAGACAGTTCTATTTATTATTTTATCAAGAAGGATGTGATGAGGGTCCTTTTTGATGCACTTGATGACTATGCTGTTGACAACAGAGGAGATGTGGGCTCCTGGGTGCGTGAGGCTGCCATGGATGGACTTGAAAGGTGCAGCTACATTCTTTGCAAGTATGATTCTGAAGGTTCAATAAAGGGACCCGATCCTATGAGATTTAGTTCTAATGAAGATTCCATGATTGCATCCAATCAGTTCTTTCCCTTGTTTGATGACAATGTTGCTACCAACTTAATAAAAGGCCTAGCAAAGCAAGCCGTTGAGAAGATGAATAAAATAAGAGGTATAGCTGCTAGGATTCTCCAAAGGATAATCCATTATCCTCAGCATTTTATCCCATACATACCTCACAGGAAAGCTCTTGAAGAAATTATCCCTCTTGATACAGATTTGAAATGGGAGGTAAGATAAATCATAGTCTGTTATATTAAACTCTTTAAGTTACTTCATTTTTCACAAAGTCCTTGGTTCATTTATTTAAAAAGAATTTTATTAATGTCTCATCTTTTTCGGTAGTACATCTCCTCTAGTTGGATGTTGTTCATGTTATTTGTTACTATATCTACGGGAGACGCTTATTTAGTTTCTTTTGTAATAAAATAGTTCATAGATAATGATAGATTTTGTTACGGAGGCCCACCGAAGAACGACGGAATCCCCCACGCAACGGATAGTTAATTACATGTTATTTTCTTATTGACGTATTTATAATTTTCTCTTTTAGTAGGAGTTTTTGTAGTCTGTTTGTTTTTTTGTGGTTTGTCATATTTTGTTTGTCGTATTTGTAATTTTCTTTTTGTTTGGTTAGCAACTCCATATGGGGGGGGGGGGGATGTAAACATTTGTATTCACCTTGGAGATCAATGGAAAACAATCAGGGTTGCTTCCTAAGGCTATTAAGAGAGATGTTCTAGGTACATTTTCCCATTATATTTCTCTTGCCTAACAGATTTGTTTTTCAAGCATTTCATGCATGGGAAATTTAATTATTACATTTAAGGGGTTTGTAGAACATAAAACTAAAGTTGATTTTTAACTACATCAACCCAAATGGCGGATCTATTAGCAATTTAGCATTTGTCTTTTTAAAACACATTTTCTACTTAAAACAACCAAATATGCACTCATTCCCGTTATATGATCCGGTGAGGTCATGTCAAGCAAGGTGCTATGCTAGGAAGCTGAAGGTGTTTTTATGAAGTATGTAGAGAACTTCACTGAAACGTTGTGTTAGAACCCTTAATGAATCTAGTTTGGTAATATAAACCATAAAAATATTAACCTTTAGGAAAAGACAATACACTCCTGTACTTAAACTATAATCATGAAAATCTGTTGTTTTAAGCTATTTAATATTTTCTAAAATTATATCAAGGAAGTCGTTATAATTTCATGCTTAGAGATTACGAGCAAAACCGTTTACTTAATTGTCAAATAAGACTTCTTGATTACTGATTGTCTGACGGAAGGAGGCGCAGATGGGTGGAGGTGTTTTGAGATTGATTTAGGTGCCAACTAATATAAGTGTGGAGGCATGGGAGGATACAACCGTGGAGATGTTAACGGGCGGAAAGTGCACGAGTAGTGGCGTTGGAGAGAGTTATTGAAGAGTAGAAGCGTCGACCGCTGCGGAGGTGTTGGCGGCAACGTTCTGGAGTGGCTCGGCAATTGCATGCTATTTTCAGATTTGCTATATCAAAATTTGTTGGGAGCCCAAGGGGGTTTCAACTCTGCTGTTCCGTTGTATATTCTTCTTTGAAGCTTGAGATATCCATCTGAATATAATTTTCTTGCTATCAATTGTGCTTTCCTCTGAGGCCTCCTGGTGAGCTATGAAGCGCCGGTACGGGTACGTGTACCGGGTACACTATGTATCTGGTATGCCGGTACAGAGAAATTGAAAAAAATAAAGATACGAGTACGTTTGGGTACGACATAATTAAAATTGTCTTATATTAATACACACGCAACATATAGTAAAAAATAAAAATAAAAATACTAATTTGCAACATCTAATCCATAAACATATAGTAAACAATGAAATAATAGAATTTAAATCAAATTCTCTATAAATTTATCGAAAAAAAGATACTTAAATCTGAAGCACATTTTGTTACTTCAATAAATAAACACCGTTAGTTGTATTTATGAGTCACAATTTTTTCTTTTCTAAAAGACACGCAGAAGTCTTTTGCTTACTTTAGAAAAGCATACTCATATCTCAATAAGCAGAACGATCTGTCAAGTCCAAGTATGTCTACAGACTAGAGTAACAAATGTACCGTCGAGTACCGGGTACGTACCGGTACCAGATACCTATCTGGTACGGGTACATGTCCCTCAAGGAAGATCGTTTGGTAGGTTTTGATTCACAAGAATTAGTTTTGGCCGAAAACCTACGGCGCAGAGGTTTTGGAATTGGGTCAAAACCAATGTCTGTGTTCATTTGCAGAAAGGTTTTCAGTCACAGGAATTGAATATTCGAATATTGTTGTTCGGTTGCAGGATGGAATTCAGAGATAGGAATTGATATTTGAAAATCAAAAATTAAATTATTTTGCACCAGAAGTGCTATAACAGATATATGGCAAAATCAAGAAATTATAGCATACTGTTTTTGTTGGATATTAGGTTTTGGGCTAGAAAGTTAAATAATATTAAGAAAGCTCTCCCTTATATAGGAGAGATGATACGATTACATCTAACACTCCCCCTCAAGTTGGGCATGTAATATTTTTCATACCCAACTTGCCAGTGAGGGTTACAAACAAATTTTCACACAACGCCTTAGTAAGAACATCCGCAAGTTGTCCCTCTGAAGGAACAAAGGGAGTGCAAACAATTCCCTTCATAATATTCTCTTTAATGAAGTGTCGGTCAACTTCAACGTGCTTGGTGTGATCATGCTGAACAGGATTATGAGCAATGTTGATTGCCGCCTTGTTGTCACAATACAGGTTGAAAGGGCCTGATTCCAGTAAGCCCTGATCATTCATGAGAGTGCGTAACCACATCCCTCACAAATACCATGAGCCATAGCTCAAACTCAGCTTCGGCGCTCGAGCGAGCCACCACATGTTGCTTCTTGCTTCTCCAAGTGACCAAATTAGAGCCAACAAAGGAACAATAACCAGTAGTGGATCTCCTATCATCGACTGATCCAGCCCAGTCAGTATCAGTATAGACTTCAATTTTTAAATTCTCACAGGGTGAGAAAATGATACCTCTACCAGGGGAAGTCTTCAAATACCTCAAAATTCGGTGTACATCATTGAGATGACGGATTCTGGGAGAGTGCATGTATTGGCTCAGCACGCCCACAACATAAGAAATGTCTGGACGAGTATGAGAAAGATAGATCAGTTTTCCAACTAGCTTCTGGAAGCTTTAAATGTCTTTAACTAGCTCCCCGTCATCTCGTCCAAGTTTGTGGTTGACTTCAATAGGAGTATCAGCAGGTTTGCAACCACTCATGCCTGTCTGCTCTAATAAATCAAGGACATACTTCCGTTGGGAGATATGAATCCCATGTTTTGACCTTGCTACTTCAATTCCTAGGAAGTATCTAAATTTTCCCAGGTCTTTTACTTCAAACTCAGTTGCCAGTTTTTGTTTTAGAGATAGAATCTCATCAATGTCATCACCTGTGATAACCATATCATCAATATACACAATCAGAATGGTCACCTTCATTGCTTTGCGTTTGACAAATAGAGTGTGGTCGGCATGGCTTTGAGTATAGCCTAAAGAGATCATGATTTTGTGAAGTCTCCCAAACCAAGCTCTTGGAGATTGCTTTAATCCATAAAGTGCTTTCTTTAGTTTGCAAACCTTCCCTTCTGAGCCAGATGGGACAAGACCAGGTGGAATAGACATATATACCTCCTCTTCTAATTCTCCGTGCAAAAACGCATTCTTTACATCTAGTTGTTGAAGATCCCATCCTTTACAAGCAGCGCAAGATAACAGGACACGAATAGTATTCATCTTTGCTACCGGAGCAAATGTCTCTTGGTAGTCAATACCTTGAGTTTGAGTATAGCCTCTTGCCACTAGTCGTGCCTTGAACCTCTCCACAATACCGTCAGAGTTTTGTTTCACGGTAAAGATCCATCGACAACCAACTATCTTCTTGCCATGAGGGAAATCAACAAGGTCCCACGTATGATTCTTCTCAAGAGCATGCATTTCCTCCATCATTGCCTCTGCCCATTTTGGGTGGCCAACTGCCTCCTGCCAAGTACCGGGGATCGACACAGAGGATAGGGAAGTAATAAAGGCCTTATAGGACGAAATTAGAGAGGCATATGAAACATAGTTGGATAGAGGATGTTTGGTGGATGAGCGAATACCTTTTCGTAGAGCAATAGGCAGCTCCAGGGACGCAGAGGACGAATCTGGTACTGGATCTGGTATGATGGGATGAGGCTGAGTGTTTAACCCTTTGTTTCTTCGAGTATAAACTTGCAACTCCTTCTCTTTGGGAATGTCCACATTGAGCTCCTGAGGAATAGTATAGGGGGGCGGAATAGGTAAAGGAAGAGGTGTCCTTACTTCCAAGTTGGATAGCTCCCCCTGAAGTGAGGACTCATAATACGACGTGGTCTCATGAAAGGTAACATCCATCGAGACATAAATCTTCTTACTCGGAGGATGATAACACTTATACCCTTTTTGGGTAGGTGAGTAGCCAATGAAGACGCACCAGAGTGCACGGGGATCAAGTTTTGTTCGAGCCACAAGATGGACTTGAACAAAGCATAAGCAACCGAACACGCGAGGAAGAAGAGTGGTAGGAGAGACTCCCAATTTATGTAGAGGAGTACGATTTTCCAGAAGACGAGAAGGCATACGATTGATGAGGTATGCAGCAGTGAGAAGAGCGTCCCCCTAATAGTATTTCGGAAGGGACATGGTAAATAATAAGCATCTCGTCACCTCGAGAAGATGATGATTCTTACGTTCAGCGACACCATTTTGAGCGGGAGAATGAACGTATGTAGTTTGATGGATAATGCTGAGATCACTCAAATACTGTGCAAAGGTAGAATCCATATATTCCCGACCATTATCACTACGAAGGATCTTAATGGTGGCACCAAATTGAGTGGATATCATGTTGTGAAATTTTTTAAAGATGGGAAACACTTCATTCTTACTACGCATTAAATAAACCCAAGTAGTGCGTGAAAAACAATCAATGAAGGATACAAACCAATAATAACCAGAGATAGAAGCCACTGGGCAAGGGCCCCATACATCACTATGAATAGTATGCAACGGTACAGAGCAAGGCTTAGATAAATGATTAAAGGAAACACGCTTATGCTTAGCAAGTTCACACACATCACATGTAAAAATTTGAAACACTGAGGAAGAAAACTCAGGAAATAAAGAGTGCATAGTAGTAACAGAGGGGTGGCCTAAGCGACGATGCCAAGTAGACAGCAACGGGAGCTGACGAGCATGAAGAGCCTGAGGAACCGCAGAATCAAACACATACAACCCATCACACATTCTACCAGAGCCAATCACCGCCTTCGTCTTCAGGTCCTGGAAAACACAATAAGAAGGAAAAAACGTGACGAAGCAATTCATAGAATTTGTAATATGACTAACAGATAAAATGTTACGAGTGAAGAAAGGAACGTGCAAGGCTGAAGGTAAGAGTAGAGCAATTGATGGATCCCTTTCCTACAATTGGGGAAAGAGTCCCATCAGTAATACTTACCTTGTCTCGGCCTGACAGAGGGGAATAAGAAACGAAACCTGACGACGATCCGGTCATATGGTTAGTAGCACCGGAGTCAATGATCCAATGAGTGGTAGGCGGTACTGTAGCAGAGTGAGCACTTGGACTACCTGAATGGGCAAAAGATGATGAAGGTCCAGGACTAGGCTCAGTAGAGAGCCCCTGCATCATGCAGCGAAGAAGCATCATCTCATCTGTAGAAAAGGACCCAGGTAACGAAGCAATCTCAGAGCTGTGTCCACCAGAAGGACTGTCATCAAGAAACTCAGTCAGGTGAGCGGAGCGGGAAGAGATGAAGTTGGACCGGCCACGACCACGCCCGCTACGTCCACCCCGAGGAGTAGGACCACCGCGGGATTGAGGGAATCCACGCAATTTGAAGCAGGTGTCACGAGTATGCTGATTCCTCCCGCAATAATCACACAGCAGGTGGTCTTTGTCAGTGGGCTTGGGCTTAAAATCTCGAGCATTCGTACCTCCTGAATGAGAAGTGACAAGAGCAGAACCACTAGAGATGATCTCTGAATTCCAAGACTGACGGCGATCATATTCCTGCTGAACAAGGCTATATGTCTCAGTCAAAGTGGGAACCGGGGAGCGGCCAAGGATCTGGACAAAGATCTGATCAAAGTCGCGGTGTAAACCATGTAGAAACTCGAACACCCGGTTCCGATCTTCATGGGCACGAACGATGAGTGCGTCAGTAGTACATACAAGATCAAGGGCTACAAAGTGATCATACTCCTGGTACAACTGAGTGAACTCCAAATAGTAGTCAGATGGTGGTCGATCACCCTGCCGGAGAAGAAAAATCTTCCGGCGAAGCTGAAATATCTGAGCTGTGTTCCCTTTCTGAGAATATATGGACTCAACTCGCTTCCAAATGTTCGCCGCAGTATCTAAGAACAGATAATTCCGTGCAATAGACTCATGCATGGAATTAATCAGCCATGACATAACCAAAGAGTTTTCCGATTCTCATTGTCCCCAGTTGGATGCAGATTTTTCTGGTGCCTTAATTTCCCCATTTACATAGCCAAATAACCGGCGACTCTTGAGGGCCAAGGCGATAGATCGGGACAAAGATAGGTAGTTGGTAGTATCAAGGCGAATAGTGGTAATTTGTGGGGTCATATGATCGTGTCCAACCCGGGTAGATCCAGCAGGTTGCGAGCCCTCACGAGGTTGCGAGCCCTCACGAGAGTCAACCACATCCGACATGATGAGCGAAGAACAACAGAAAACAACTGAATAGATCAAGAAACAACCACCGGAGAGTCGCCGGAAAGTCGCCGAAGTCGGAAAAAAAGGTCACACCAATAGGACGGCCAAG
This sequence comes from Dactylorhiza incarnata, assembly GCA_033032865.1. Lineage (NCBI taxonomy): Eukaryota > Viridiplantae > Streptophyta > Magnoliopsida > Asparagales > Orchidaceae > Dactylorhiza > Dactylorhiza incarnata. The sequence goes on from JAWHQI010000028.1 coordinate 16,508,159, forward strand.
GGTCCTAGAGCATAAAAGCCTTGAGAGACGAGGTCAAAAAATGCATAGAAACGGAGGTAGAGTCATTTCCGTGAGAGGAGGGAAAGTTTTTGGAAACCACTAGATCCACGATTTAGGATAATCAAGCAAAGAGATGAAGCGATCCCCGTAGTATGAGAGAGGGGAGACAAAAGCGAAACTTTATTGAGAAGAATTAGGCCGATCCAACGGTGGACGGAGCGGCGGTCATTCGGCCAAGCCGATCGGCACGAACGGCCGATCGGTCGTCGTGAGGGAGCACAGTACGAGCACGGATGGGTTTCGGCCGGAGAAAGGAAGAGGGGAGAGGGTGGCCGGCGGGAGAGCAACGGCGGGAGAGCAGCGGCGGAAGTGAGGAAACGGGGCTTCGACGAGGGCAGTCGGCGAGACACCGTCACAGCTCTGATACCATGTTGGATATTAGGTTTTGGGCTAGAAAGTTAAATAATATTAAGAAAGCTCTCCCTTATATAGGAGAGATAATACGATTACATCTAACAGTTTTTATAGCTAAAACAAACAATAAAGCATCGCGGAACTCTACAAGCGTGTATTAAAGCTTTGAATTTTTATTGTGATTAACAGACCTGAAAGTAGATGAAGCAGGATCAACGGGACTGAATGGATGATTGAAAAACACATAAAATCATGAACAATAATAACAAACCAAAGGGTAGTTGTGCAAACTAATTTAGAAACATATCAATCAATTGTTTTTACAACTATATAAGTTATAATATTTTAACAAATGCAATGAAGAAAACCTTACTGAATAAATCAAGAACATGTAACAATGCATTGCAATATAGATGGCAATCATAAGACAATATATCAGCTCCTAGGTGGAGCTCTACGAAAAGAAATAAAATGTTCTGCATGCTCTAAGACATAAAAATCTTTCGAACATATAGATCAAATACAATAATTACATGGTGCCTAGGTTTCCTTCCAGAATTTGGTATCATGTCTTCTTGCTATCAAGCATTCTGCTTAACCAACCCGACTGTGACTTTAAAAGCTTTAGAATTCAATTTTTAGAATCCTTGACCGGAGAACAAACCGAAGGGAATATCGCCATTCTCGACCGGAGAAGATCCTTGTTCGGCCGATTAGGTCGCCGGCGAGGAAGAGTTCCACGATCTGTGTCGAGCGAGCGGTAAAACTGGAGGAGGAAGGCTCAAGCCTTCTCGTCGCCGGAGGAGGAAGGCTCACGCCTACTCGTCGCCGGAGGAGGAAGGCTCACGCCTTCTCATCGCCGGAGGAGGAAGGCTCACGCCTTCTCGTCGCCGGGAGGAAGCCCTTACGTCGCGGTCGTTTTGTCGGAGAAGGAGCTCCGCGATGTGTCGAGCGGCTCCGCGATGCGTCTCGAGTGAGCGGCAAAACCGAGCAAAAAGGCTAGGTTTTAGGAATAGGTGATTTTCCAATATCTTAAAACCTATAGGTTTTGGCTGAAAACCAATGCCAGCGTCGTTTCTTGCCAAACGAACAACGGAATTGGAATTGGGAAACCCAATTCCAATTCCGTTGTGTCAATTCTTGCCAAACGAACGCACCCTTAGTGTTTCATAGCTGGTGAGGCCCTGAGCTTGGATCCAGTTTCCTATGCAGCGGAGGCTTTTAGCACTGCTACTAAAGCATTAAAGGCCCTTTTGGCATACCCACAAAATCTTTCAACCCCACAGCTGACCAAAATAGGTGTTCTACAAGGAAGAAGACTCTAGGCCTGCTGCTCCTCATAGGTTCAGTATTGGTACAAAATGTGCTTTTGGTTGAGCCTCTATTCCAGCAACTAAAGGGAATTTAACTCACCATTTTCAACATTCTTAGGCTTCACAGTGGTCCCATTGAATACTGGACATCTAGTTGACATTATGTTAATTTGTATTATCAAGCCGCATATTTTTTATTGTCGGATCTATGTTATACCTGATAACAGTAATTTTGTCATATGGGTACTTTCCTCCCCTCGTGTATATGTATGAGTTGAAGCCCTTGTTATTTTATCATCAGATAATATTTTGTGAGTTTTGCTTTCTACTTGGTATCAGAGCGACTATGCCCTAACCCGACCAGCCGCTTCCCCGCTTCACACCGTCGACAGTAGCTCCCATTCTTAGGCTTCCGGGCTATCCGTTTAATTTTCTCTCTATTAGTCGTCTCACTCAAGACCTTGATTGCTATGTAACTTTTTCCCACCTCTTTTGTTGTGCAGGATCGAAGGACGCAGACAATCATTGGTAAAGGGCAACTGTCGAATGGTCTCTACACTCTGGAACTACCCCCCACGATTCTATCAGTCGTTAGTACTATTGATTGGCATCGGCGACTTGGACATGCCCCTCTTCCAATTCTTAAGAAAGCTCTTCCAGATCTCACCCTCAACGACTTCACCTGCGAGTCCTATATCTCGGCAAACAACATCGTTCTTCTTTTTTTCCTCATTGTACTCGGAGTGATGCTCCTTTTATGTTAGTTCATTCTGATATTTGGGGACCTTATAAAGTAACAAGTAGGTCTGTGTGTCGTTATTTCATTACGTTTATTGATGATTACTCTCGCATGACATGGTTATATTTACTTCATGATCGTTCTGAAATAACTCGTGTATTTCGTGTCTTTATTACTGAAACCCGCAACCAATTCTCCACCACCATTAAAACTATAAGAACCGACAATGTGCAAGAATACACAAGTAACATGTTTATTAATCTATGTGCTGAATTTGGGATTATCCACCAAACCTCATGTGCGTACAGCCGTACACCCCACAACAAAATGAGGTAGCTGAATGAAAAAATAGTCACCTCCTTGAGGTCGCTCACTCAATGATGTTTCAAATGCAGGTTCCCAAAGTTTATTGACATTTCGCGGTGTCTGCAGCCTGCTACCTCATCAACCACAGACCCTCCTCTCTTCTCAACTTTGCAACTCCCTTTAGCCTTCTGTTTCCCATCACCCCTCCCTTCACTATCACACCTCGTGTCTTCGTTTGCACTTGTTATGTTCACAATCTTGGTCCGACCACCGACAAGCTTACTCGCGCCACCAAATATTTGTTTGTCGGTTACTCTCGCACTCAGAAAGGTTATGTCTGCTACTCTCCTAGTGATCAGAAGGTTGTTACATCTGTGAATGCCTCTTTCCTCGAAGTGCAGCCCTATGTGACGTAGAACGTGCGGAGACCTTCCGGTCGGGATCTCCACCTCGCGGAAGAGGGGACGATGGTGGGGCGGGAACCTTCCGGTTCGCGACTTCTCACGCGGAAAAGGGGGAGGGGGCGACGGAATAGGGTTTCACCCAGCATGTATTAATTCCGCAAAAGTCACTATCACTCTACACCTACTGCTCCTCCAACACCTTCTACCATTCCTCGTCCTACTGTTCTGGTTACTTCTCTACTGCCACCACTACTTCCAACACCGGCCTCCATCACCACCAAACCACCACTTCTTCGTGTCTATACTCGTCGCTCTCCTATGTCAGATGGTTTGAAACAGGTGCCCCTTACCAATGATACCTTGCGGCCTGAAGATCCGACACCTGCCTCTACGACTCAACCCTTGGTAAATTATGTATCCTTACATCACCTCTCTCCAGAACTCCGAGAATTTGCAACTTCTCTCTCCTCTATTTTTACCCCTAACTCTTTGCATAAGGCTCTACAACATTCGAGGTGGCGGGCAGCCATGGATGAGGAAATGACTGCTCATTGGACAAATCACACTTGGGATTTTGTCCCTCTTCCTCCTGGCCAGACTTGTGTGGGCTGTAAGTGGGTCTTTGCCATCAAGAATGGCCCTGATGAGACAGTTCAACGCCTCAAGGCTCGTCTTGTTGCTTGTGGCCTTACTCAACAATAAGACCTGGATTATGATGAAACTTTCTCCCCTGTTGCCAAGCTGAACAATGTTCGTGTTATGATCTCTCTCGCTATTTATTGACACTGGCCGTTGCATCAATTGGACGTCAAGAATGCTTTTCTCAATGACGATTTGTAGGAAACTGTCTTACATGCAACAACCTCCCGGGTTTGAGACCATGAGGGAGTCTCTTGTATCATATTCATTATCTTATATCTATTTAATCATCAGATGCGCCAGGTAAAAACATTCAGCGAACATATTTGTTAGAAAAGAGGAGAAAATTAAATACTTGGTGCAATTTTATTCTTCCACAAAGGGGCTAATATATAACATTACAAGGAGACACACAACACCGCTAGCCGGTGTGAGTCTAAACCTTAAATACCTAAATACTTAAATATAAATACTTCTAACACTCCCCCTCAAGCTGAAGGGGAGCCCTTCAGCTTGAACATAACATAAAAGAAAAGGTAAAAGGTGGTTGACAATGTGGGACAAAACAACAGCCACCGAGGCCCAACCGCGTGTCACCGTGGATACTTCAACCGGGCATAAGCCACACGACGTTGGTCCACAAACCGACCATGAACACGCTGGATGCTCCCGGTGTTGAAACCAGGTCAACCAACAAAGGCCAAACCACCTACCTAACATAGAGGAAAAAGATGTGGAGACACAAACAACCTACGAAATATGCCTGGAGGTCGTGTGTGACTAAGGCAGGAGTCGGGAAAAGAGGCATCCGAGTCGCCGTTATCACAAACACTCCACCTCACGTGGAACACGTGCATGAAGGCATAGACTTACACAGACGAAGACATTCAGAACAACACATTAAAGAACAACTATGGATAACAGTTGCCGGCAAGACCACGATCCAGGATGCAGCGAGCAAAGCACAAGCCAGCTGCGAGCAGAAGGCTCAAGCGGCTGCGAGCAGAGTGCTCAAGCAGCGGCGAGCAAAAAGGGCTCAAGCAGCGGCTAGTGAGAAGGGAGGAAGAGAAGAGCTCGGCACCCAAAGAGCAGCATCACGGAAACCATCGTCCATAGCACGCGACTAGAAGACACTACCAACACAATAACGAAGACAACAACACAACACAAAAACTTCAGCGACACTTTAAAAAAGATTTGAGAGGGCACGCCATAGCAGCAGCGGCACAGCAGTCCAGCAGAAGAGGAGCATGACACTGCAGATCTGGAGTAAAAAGGAAGCGCCGGAGAAGAAGGGCAGCGACAGAGGAGAGCAGCCGGAGAAGAAGGGCAGCGACAGAGCAGCAGCGCCACGGAGAGCAGCCGGAGAAGAAGAGAAGCGGCAGACAACAGTAGCAAGACGATCGACAGTACGAAAAAAAAGCATCAGACGGCATCGATGAAGTTGCTGGGACAATAATCGGCGCTGGGAGAAGCTCCAGCGGCAGAGTTGACGAGATCTGGATGGACTGGATCTGGACGACCGGATCTGGACGTCACACGGCGGAAGCAGGCGGTATCGACGTCGATGTCGAAGGCGGTGCAGCACCGTGGAGACCAGGAGATGGGATCGGAGCCGCTCCGTTCGTCGACGAGAACGAGGGGGGAAGCCGCTCCTTTCGTCGATGAGATAAAAGAAGCTCGACGGGATTGAGCGCAGTTTGGAGCAGAGGAATCCTCCTCGTCGAGGGGAAGAGAGGCCACTCCCGTCGATGACATCTAAAGACGATTCCGTCGACGGGAGCGGGACGGGAGCAGCTCGACGGGGGCTATACCACCGCAGGACCTGATCAAATCGTGAGAAAGAGGCGGAAATCAAAGAGAGGACGCCACCGAGAAATGTACGTCGCTCTAGGGCAACCAAATTTCAGGGAGGAGTCAATTCCTCCTCTGATACCATGTTAGAAAAGAGGAGCAAAGTAAATACTTGGTGCAATTTTATTCTTCAACAAAGGGGCTAATATATAGCATTACAAGGAGACACAACACCGCTAGCCGGTGTGGGACTAAACCTTAAATACCTAAATACTTAAATATAAATACTTATAACAATATCCTTTATCAGTTCATGACAGAGTACAAAAAGAAAAGTGCAGGGGGAATAAAATATTTTTATTACATTAGAGGTGTGAGACTAAAAACAACAAAGAGAAACACGGATTTGTATAGTGGGCCTTCATAATGGGCTTTAATACATCTAATTCATTTTTAATTCAATTCTCCCCCTCAAGATGTGAATATATCATTCCCAGATTGGAAATATTATCAGTGAAGGTGTAGCAGCTCAGGCTCTTGGTAAAGGTAGCTGTCAGTTGATCTTGAGATTGAACACGTGGAGTGTAAATGTTCCTTTCTTCATATGGTCCTTGATGAAATGCCTATCAATTTTAACATGTTTTGTTCGGTCAAGTTGAATGAGATTATGAGCAATGTTGATGACTGCATTATTGTCGCAATATAGTCGTGTAGGTTTTCCATCTTTTAGTTCCACATTCTATATTATTGATTGAATTCATAGTATCTTGCATATCCCTTGTGACATTGCTCTGTATTCTTCTTTTGCACTGAACTTTGATACCACATTTTGTTTTTTCTCCAGGCCACAAGGTTCTCTCCAACAAAGGAGCAAAATCCGGTGGTGTATTTTCGGCAATCTTGACTTCCAGCCCAATCAACATCTGCATACACTTCAACATTCAAATACTTGTTTCAGAAGAATAAAATTCCATTACCTCGAGATTTCTTCAGGTACTATAGCACCCGTATAACCACTTCCTGATGTCTCAATCTAGGAGAATGAATGTATCTTCATAGGATCTGTTAGAGTTATTAATATTCAGGTATTTGTATGTGAGTGAGTTTAGTCCCACATCGTGGATTAAGTTTGTGAGTTCACTGTAATTCCTATAAATTAGCCCCTATGTGGAAGAATAAATCACATCGTCTATTATCTTTTCCACCTTTCAACATGGTATCAGCGGCGGAATTGACTCTCTGAAATTTGGTGGCCTTATCTTTGGGCAACGTACATTTCACGGTGGCTTCCTCTCTCGATTTTTCCTCTCCTTTTCGATCTCATCGACTGTGCTGCTAAGGATCCCGTCGAGCAACTCCGCTCCTTTTCCCGTCGACGGAATTGACGTTTAATTCCATCGACGGGAGCGACACTTGGTCTCCACGACGCCTACGCCTGTTTGGCCTCCCATCTGCATCATCGAAGTCGGATCCCGTCGAGCTCGTCTACTCCTGCTTTCGTCGCTATTTCTCTCGCAGATCTCGCTGCTCCTGTCATCGAGTGTAGCTGGTGCGACCGTCCTCGATATCGGCGGGTGTTATCCGTTCTCAACGCTTCTTCCCGACGCAGTTCCTGTCGACGATAGAGCTTCTTCTGCCGATGCCTGCTGCTGACCCGTCTCTATGGGCTCTTCACTACTGCTGTTCTGGAGCTTCCACTCCTCCCCTGTATGGAACTTCCAACTCCAGTCGCTGCTCTCTTGCCCCTTCATTTGTCGGACGATTCCAGCCACTTCCGACCGCTGACCTCCTGTCTCTGATGCTACCAGTTGCTGCTACCTCTTCTGGGGTGTTCATCTCTCGTCGATGGAGTTTATTGCATTTTTAGTAGTTTTCTTTGTGTTTTTGCTTGGTTGTTCATATTTGTTTGTGTGTTTCATGCCTTCATGCACGTGTTTTCCACGTGAGGGGGAGTGATTGGGACGAAAGCGACTCGGATGATCTTTCCCAACCTTTCTCCTTCGTTCCACACGGCCTCTAGGCTTATGTCGTATGTTGTTATGCGTTTCCCCATATTTTTTTGATTGGTCGTGCGTTGGGACACGACTGATGATGGTGTTCTAATTTCAGCGGGTTGTGTCGTGTGGGACCGTGTCGTGCGTGGCTGTGTCGTGTGGGACCGTCCTTTGCGCGGATTATCCCCGACAGATTATCCTCGGTTGCCCGTTTGACGATTTGCTCCACATAGTTGGTTCCATTCTGCAAGTTGTGTGTAAGGGATGTTGGTTGACCAGTTTTCTGTGTGGTGTCGCCACCCGTTTAATAACAAATATCAGAGTGCGCTACGGGCGAGTCGTGATGCCACTGACATGGGGGAAAAATTTTTCATGTCTGTAGGCGGAAGCTGAGATACTGATAATTAGTTTTAAAATAATTACTTTATAGTAAAATAGATTGTTTTTATGCGGAAGCTTTACAATATGACTGTGAGATTATTAGATGCACGAGTATTTTTAATAAAACTCATGATACAAGTTTATATACAGATTTTTATACAATAACAAATCCAAAGAAATAAACATGCAAATCATGTCAAATTCTTATACATATATTAAATAACTTAACAGTTGTCCATGATAACAGAGAAAATGACTGATCGTAATTATTACATAAAAAAATATTTGACAGTTAAATGAAATGAAACATAAGCATACAACCTGTCACGGCAAGAAGATAAACATCCAGAAGCTGGAGCTTGACGCAGATCGGGCTCAAGAAGCAGGCGACACAGTCACGGACACTAAGACAAATTCCAAAACAAGAAGGAAAACGCCTCAGAACATTGAAATGAACAGGAGCAAAGTAAAATTAAGTACGAGCAGGAGAAACTGAAATATTTGTGTACCAGTTTTCATGAAGCAAAGCTAACAAGACAGACAAGTAAATGAGTCAAGCAGAAATATTTAGAATTATTAGAATACTCTGGAGTAAAGCATAGATTTGATCACGATAATGTCATTAGCTGGAACAAATGAAAGGTGTAGGTGTCTTTAGTTGATGCACAAGATTCATGATTCAAAAGGATTCAAATTCAGATTCAAGACTCGTCGGAGATTTAGAGTTGTTGCCCATGGTCTCTAAGGGGTGGCTATTGCGAGCCCTCACCCTTGAGCCAGGGAGTTCTTGCTCGCTATGACCGGTCCTTTGTTCCTGTTAGAGATTCAAGAGAGAACTCAAGTCAAGGAGTTGCATTAATTAAACACCGTCTTTCATTGTTTGCTTATGTTATTAGTGAATTAAATGATTCATAATTTGGTTATTTCTAGCGCATCAAGATATGTTACCAATTACTGGTTCTGATATACAAGAGTAGAATTTATATACATGAAACGGGGGGGGGGGGGGGGGATCAAGTCATGTAACAATAATTACACAAGTCTTAGAGCCAGAAAAATATAAGAAACAAGATTCGATGACACTTAAGAAACTAGATAAAGAGTTTTGAAACTTGCGGGTTCAAGTATTCCCGAGTGATAAGATTACTCCGCATCATTTTCTAGGATACCAAGAGATTAATCCATTCCAAGACACGATTATCTTCTAAGTAAACATGTGTATGGTTCGAACTTTTTACATAAAACGCAATTCATTTATTCGCTAGCAAGAAACCTTAACATTTGTCGTTATACCAATTAATGCTCATGCTCAAAAAGAACTACCAGTCTTCCAATTATCTATTAAATGAGACGTAATTCATCTAAGTGGAAATCCAATTAAATCATTATTCATATTCACAACTCGTGCTATTCCAAACGCGTGAAACCTCAAACTACTAACAAGTCAATTTAGACATTCATGATCTAAGCTTATTTGACGAAACATGTATTCGAAAGTGAAGTCATAAAGTCATAAGAACAGACGAAATAATTAAACTCAATGTTCGCAAGAGAGAGGGATCTCTATTTGCTTTAAGGTACAAGTTGAAACTGACGACGACGGCTAAACGGCGCAAGCAAAAATCAGAAACCCTATTTCGAACCTGTTCAAAAACGACGAAAGCGATATTGGAGAAATTCACTACGCTAACACAGACAATTATTTTACAAAATCTAAAGCACGAGAGGGTTTAGGAATTACCTCCCTCAAATGTGAGGGGAGAGGAGATTACCACGCGAAATGGGGATTTGGAGGCGCTTAGGTTTGGGAAACCCTAAATCGGAGAGGGCTTTGGAGTGATCCTGCCAATTAGGGCGACGAATGGCGCCGGGGAGCACGAAAACCTAGAGATTGGACGATTATAAGATGTGCAGAAATCTGAAATGCAATTTATATGCAACTTGGAGCACAAATTTGCAAAATTAATCAAGCAAAAATCTGAAAGGAGGAGGGAAAAGCGAGATCCTTACCCAAGGAAGTCGAATCCGGCCCCAAAGAGGAGAGGTAAGGGGAACCCTAGCTGTTCCCACTCGCAATCACCGACCAAAATGACGGGGAAGAGGGGAGGAGGTGGCTGCCGACCCTTGACGAGAGAAGGGGAATGCGACAGATGGCCTCCTTGGAGGAAGGAGTGGCTGTTGTCGGCTTGAGGAAGAGAAGTTCTCGGCCAGAGCAGGAGGAAGAGGAGGAGGGCTGTCGACCTTGAGAAGAGAGGAGGAGCAGGAGGAGGCGCCATCGGGAGGAGCAGGAGGAGAAGGAGGAGCAGGAGCAGGCGGCGTCGGCAGCGCTACGTGCGGGAGACGAGATCGGGAGACCTAGCTGAGCGGCTTGCGGGATCCTTGGACCGAGGGTTTTTAAAACGGGGGAGGGGCGGCGGTTAGCAAAATAATAAATCCTCGATTTTTTTGTTGAGTTGTTATATGTGGTTCTTGCATCATGTGTGAGTTTGCGTCGTGTGTGGCTATCTCCCCGGTTTGATTACCCGGTTTGGAATTTCCCCCGGTGGCTTGTCTGATGTTTTGTCCCACATCGTCTACCACCGTTGCCTTTATTTGATGTGTCTAGGCTGGAGGTTTCCCCTCCAGCTTGAGGGGGGAGTGTTAGAGTTATTAATATTCAGGTATTTGTATGTGTGTGGGTTTAGTCCCACATCGTGGATAAGTTTGTGAGTATGTTGTAATTCCTATAAATTAGCCCCTACGTAAAAGAATAAATCACACCTTCTATTATCTTTTCCACCTTTCAACAGGATCACAACTGTATATTTGATATCAAGACAAGTGATTGTGAGGTAGATTATGCTTCCCCGCCAATCTTTAATAGCCATCAAAGTTCACTTTTCTCACCATCCTTGTCTTCATCGATTTTATAATTTATTTTTATGGGGGTATCTACTGATGTACAACCAAGTATCCTTGTTTCTTCATATTTTCTCTACGAAATGAAGATTCCTCAGTCTGACCGTGCAACTTCAATTCCTAAGAAATATTTTAATTTTCTTAGATCTTTGACTTCGAACTCCTTGCACATGCGTGTTCTAAGCCACGTGGTTTCTTCCAAATCATTTCCTGTGATAATGATATTGCCGATATTGATAATGAGAATAGCCATGTTCTCTACTTTTCTCTTAGCAAAGAGGGTATGATCAGAGTGACCTTGTTTGTATCCCAATAGAGTCATGAATTTTTGAAACTTTCTAAACTAAGTTCTAGGAGATTGCTTTAAACCATAGAGAGATTCTTTCCCTTCAGTTCCTGTATTTAAGAAATCCGGCTGGAACTTCATGTATACTTCCTCTTTAAGATCGTCATGTAAAAAAATAGTTTTAACATCCATTTTTTGCAGGTCCGACCCCAGGCATGCAGCACATGATAAAATGATGTGGATGGTGTCCATCTTGGTAACCAGACAAAAGTTTCTTGATAATCTACACTAGGTGTTTGAGTATATCCCTTTGAGTGACTAACCACACTTTGTATCTCTCTATGATCCCTTATTGATCCTTTTTGACAGAGAACACCCATTTGGAGCCTACATGTTTTTTCTAGCTGGGAGGTGAGATAGTTCGCATGTCTAATTCTTCTCTAATGCAGAAATCTCTTCATCTATTGCCTTTCGCTATTCTAAATATCTACCAAGTGTTAGGAATACGAATAGAAGACAAAGAGGAGATGACGACTTTATGTGCCTATGTCAGATTTTGATATTAGATATAATTAGCAATAAGGTATTTTGCAAAGATAAGCTTACTTTTCAGATGTATGAGAGGTTGATGGAGGTCTTCGCCAGGACTTGGTTCAGTTGGTTGTATTTGCTGTGGTTGATTGACAAGGGTTTGTACCATCTCAACACCAGTATTGCGTCGTTGATAAGCATGAGGAAGGGGAGGAATGAGCCTTCCAACAACATGAATCGAGGCGAGTCTAAAGAGTGAACAAGGTAGTTGGACTAGTGGAAGGACGAAGATATGAGATTACGATGGGAAGGGGACTAGTGGAAGTGTCCACATCGTGCCCCTCCACCCTGATGAGAGCTAAAAAATTGTTCCCCTTCACGGAAAGTAACTTTTATGGTAGAAACGTCGAGAGGTAGGCTGATAACGATTTCAAAATATGTGCATCTCATACTGACTTTCTGAATTCATCCAGTGAAATTGGGATTGCTCTGTGGACTTTTCTGATCTCTTACTGTACAACCCCGATATTCGCCGAGAGGACGGGCAACCAAAGGCGAGCGAGCCAGAAGGGCCGGCGAGTCAAGAACTCGCCAAGTGCTCGCTAGGAAGCGAGCGAGTCAAGAACTCGCCAAGTGCTCGCAAGGAGGCGAGCGGGTCAAGTGTTCGCTAGGAATCGGCCAAATTACCCTGTCACCCTTGGTGGTCTGCCTTTAGCCTCTCCAAACAACGGAGTTTGGCTGTTAGCAGACCCATTTGGGGTGCGGATAGTAAAATCAAGAGGCGGAATCCCGCTATTTGCAGGCCAGGTCGGGAAATCTATAAATAGGACCTCAAGGGCACCTTTGGAGAGGACGCACTGCAGCTTCCCTCTCCTTAGGCTTTCTTTGGTTAGCATTTCCAGAGCTCTCCAAGGTGCCCGAGTCTCAGCTTTGGCTTGGGAGGGGAAGCGCTCAACGATCTTCCGGGTTAGTGGAGGGACCTCCTCGCTGTGACTAAGGTCTTAGTCAAATTCTTAATCTTCCGTCCACCCTCCTCGAGGGATCAGTAAGGGCTAGCCGCCCCTCATTTCGGTGAGGGCCCCGAGCTCTGCGAGAGGCCGAGAAATCGGTTTCAACACTTACTATTCTCAAATTCTGATTCAAGAAAATCAAAGGAGCTCTTAGGCTCCGTTTGTTTGAGCGTTTTTTTTCTCCGTTGCCTTTTTCAAAAGAACGCAAATGTAGTTTTTTGTCCATTTGAGGAGCCTCCATTTGGAACCATCGATCCTCCAAAATGCCGTTTTATGCCTGAGTCCAACCGCAAGGAGGGACCTCCATTTAGAAACACTGTTTTATCTTCATCTCTAACTGCTCCAGCTCCAACCACAACCAACCACCCAAACTGAACCTTAGTTTATGGGATAAAACACGTTTGACAACATTCTTGATAAATTACTCAGTGCTACAATAGATGTTCAAGATGAATCATGATAGATGCCTAATGATATTAATAAGGGTTTATTAGAGAATGATAATCGTATCTACAGTCAGGTTGTTATTCAAGAGGAGATGGTCTTGAAGCAAAAAGCTAGAGGTAAGACTATCCAAGAAGGTCATAGAAATAGTTGTTTCTTTTATTCCTGAGGGATTATCATTATTAAACCTCCTGTTCAATGGCTAACTGGAGTCAATGACATTAACGAAGCAACTATTTCTCATTTTAATTATCTTCTTGCCATCTCATGTTGCTTACCTTTGTATAGAATATAGAGGACAAGACATTACTAGCGAAAACCAGATATTGATGTTGCCACACACTGTTTCCGGAGACATTGAGTGGAAATCCAGTGCTGTTGATGCAACATGCAGCACATAGGATACAATGAGCCGAGGGGTATTGTCTCTGCTGCGGCACAGGGAACCCTGTTCCAGACCGCTCATGAATTATTAAATAGTTTTATATAGTTAGTGAATTGATCCCATGCTGTTTGGGTGGGGCCTACAAACAATAGATTACTTTCAATACAAGGAATTTGTCATTGGACGACTGCAAGTGTATTGTTGCCTCCATTGCAGGGTGGTTGTGGGGAGGGTGGCACCCGTGTACGACTGCATTGTTTAAGTTTGGGCATTTTTTCTTTCTAAATTTTGTAGAAATATAATTTTCAATAGGAATGAATACTTTTTGTTCTCGACCCATGTTTTTATGCTCACAACATATGCTCTAATACATCTTGGTACGCTCATAAACTTCCCATAGGAATGGATTATTATTTTTTCTCGGAGCACATTTTCTCTCACAGAATACACTCTAATTCATCTTTTTATGCTCGAGCAACTCAGGTATGCCTAAAAAATACTTCAAAATTGCATAATATTAAAAGATATATTAAAAAACTAATTATATTAAATATGTGCTATGCACTTTATTAAAAATATTATACCAATTATTTCTTTGACTATTTATACTAATTATTTTGTTGATCTTTTGTACTAATTATACTAATTATTTCGTTGACCTTTTGTACTAATTGTACTAATTATACAATAGCATTTTATGGCAAACTTGTTGTTAGAGATTATAGGGAAACATGTGTAAAGGCCCATTAATTAAGCCCATTTATTCTCCTCTCTTTTAGTCCCACATCGTTTGTATAGGAGTTCTTCCTCCCCTCTCTTCCTATATATTTGTATCCATACTTGTATTTACCTTTTAAGTGAATATACCACAAGGTTTTATACCTTTTCTCTACATGGTATCAGAGCAAGATCCTCTCTAATTTTTTTTAACCGCCCCCGTCTCCCTCCTGGGCGGTCTTCCCGTCTTTATGCGATCTCTAGTTTGTGAGACCGCACCACCCCTCTCTCCTCATTTCTTATTTCCTGCAGTCTCTTCTTTGTGAGACCGCACCCCTCCTCCCTCTCTTTGCTCTCTCTGCTCTCTCATTCGTTTCTCTCCTCCTCTTATACCGTCTCTTCCCCTCGGCCGCTGGGACCCACCATTCCTCCAAGATCACCGCCTCCAGCCCGCTCGGCACTTGGCTGCGATCTCCTCGCCAGGAGTTCCCGCTGCTCCAGCCCCCCTTGGTCTCGGCTGCGATCTCCTGATCGCACGTTCTGCGATCGCCAGAAGTTCACCCCCCTCTCTCGCGCGGCCTTCTCTCTGCGATCTCTGTTTGTTCAAGACCGCATGCGATCTCACTGCGACTTGCGACCTGCTCGCACGATCTGCCTCCAATCCGCCATCCAGCGATCTCTGCCAGCTCGCTGTTCGCCAAGACCGCCAACTCGCGCGGCCTCCCCGCGCCTTCTTCGACTTGCCGAGACTGCTCCAGACCGCAGCTCCTCCAGACCGCAGCTCCTCCAGGACGCCCTTGCCGCTGCTCCTTGTCTCTAACCGGCTTCTCTTCCATTCGTCTCCCTTCCAATGGCCCTCGACGATTCCTCCTCCACTGCCATTCCGTCGCCTGCTCCGCCTGCTGCTCCGATCTCCGATGTTCGTGATGAACTTCGAATTACCACTATCTCTCTTACCGGCAAGTGTAACTTTGTGGAATGGGTGCACTCAGTGCGTCGAGTCTTACAGACCAAAGGGCTCCTTCCTCACTTAACCCAGGTTACTACTGAGCCTACTGCTGACTGGCTTAAGGATGATGGTCGTGTCCAAACGTGGCTTCTCAACTCCATGGACTCAGAGCCGTACAGGATGGCTATGTATCATGACACTGCCAAAGCCATGTGGGATGAACTTCATGCCTTCTACTCTGGGCAGAACAGCCTCCAACATCTGTATGACATCATATCTGACCTTCAGAACCTTAAGCCCGGCGCGCCCGATGATATGCTCTCTCATGTCGCCAAGGCAAAGACTCTTCATGAGGCTTGGCTTCAACATCAACCTCCCACTCCGGATCTAGCTATCCAGCGCTCCCAGAAAGAGGCAGTGACCATTGCTATGCTACTCTCTAGCGTACCTCCTCATCTACATAGCGTTCGCGCTCAGATACTCTCCTCTACTACCACACCGTCTCTGTCTGCTGTCTGCTCCATGCTTATCAAGGTTACACCTCCATCAGAGGCCCCGCAAAGTTTTTCTCCGGCTCTTCTCCAATAGCCGCTCCTTCCAACACCTACCCCTGGTTCCTCTGCTCGCGGTGGCCGTTCCCCGTCTCGGGGACGAGGACGTGGTGGCCGTCCTCCTTTAAAGTGTACTTACTGTGGCCGTGACGGTCACCGTGAAACAACCTGCTACCTTAAGCATGGTCTCCCTCCTCATCTTGCTGCTACTTCGGCACCTCCTACTGCGTCTTCCCCAGCCGATCAGCCTGGTCCTACCCGACAGGAATATGATGACCTACGCTCCCAGTTCCAACAGCTTCAAGGCAGTCTTGGCCGTTCTCCTGGCTCCGTTGCTTCTTTCTCTACTGAAGGTATAACCTGCCTATCTCACTGTTCTCATTGGATCGTAGATTCTGGAGCAACGCATCATATCACCTCCCAGAAACCACCTCAGTATGTACAGACGTCTCACCCTCCGTCTATTGTTGTTGCAAATGACGCTACTACTCCGGTTGCTGGTGCTGCTGATCTGCACCTCACTCCCACTCTAATGCTCTCCTCGGTTCTTCATGTTCCGGGCTCTCCTTTCAACTTACTCTCTGTGAGTCGTTTGATACAGGATCTTGATTGCTGTGTAATCTTCTCTTCCTCTTCTTTTGTTTTTCAGGATCGCCGCACACGGAGTATCATTGGTAGCGGTCGGCTGATGAATGAGCTCTATCTCTTGGATCTCCCACCTACCACTCTCCTGACTGTCTCCACAACTGACTGGCATCGCCGACTTGGGCATGCTCCCCTTCCAGTCCTCCGCAAAGCTCTCCCTGATGTACCTCTTCACGAGTTTACCTGCGAAGCCTGCATCTACGGCAAGCAACATCGCTCTTCTTTTTCACCTTCATGTACCCGGAGCACGACTCCCTTATCTTTAGTACACTCTGATGTATGGGGCCCTTATAAGGTCCCAAGTATTTATGGTTATCGTTATTTTGTAACTTTTATTGATGAGTATTCTCGTGTTACCTGGTTATATTTACTTCATGATCGCTCTGAGCTACCATCTGTGTTTCGTGCCTTTGTGACTGAATCACGGACACAATTCTCCACTACACTTAAAATCATTCGAACTAACAACGCTCGCGAGTACACTGGCCGCTCCTTTTCTACTCTCTGCACAGAGTTTGGCATAATTCACCAAACATCTTGTGCCTATACCCTCAACAAAACGGCGTTCCCGAACGGAAAAATCGTCACCTTCTGGATGTTGCTCGGGCACTCATGGTTCAAATGCGGGTTCCTACGGAATACTGGAACTTTGCCGTCTCCACTGCTTGCCATCTCATTAACCGCATGCCCTCCTCCGTTCTTAACTTTGCCACTCCCATGACACTCCTCTTCCCCTCCACTCCTCTCTTTCCAATTCCACCTCGAATTTTTGGTTGCGTCTGCTACGTCCACCTTCTCGGTCCGCCTATCGATAAACTTGCCCCACGAGCTGCCAAGTATATGTTTGTCGGCTATTCTCGGACTCAAAAAGGATACGTGTGCTACTCTCCAACCACCGGCAAAACCATTGTCTCACCTGATGTTACGTTCTGTGAAAATCAATCATTCCACTCTCCTTCTGTTCCAAGCACATTACCTTCCACTATTGTTCGTCCTTTTGTTCCGACGGACACTACTCCCTCACCGTCTCCGCCCCCTACGGTACCTTCACCATCTCCATCTACTGAACAGCCTCCTCCCATCATTCAAGTATATTCTCGTCGTAAATCTAAGGATGGTCCCCGTCAGTAACCCTCGGCTACCGGTGCCTCTCCGTCAGCGGTTGATCCAGCCTCCGCCTCTACAGCTCATCCGATGGCAAACCACGTGTCTCTCCACCGGCTATCTCCACCTCTTCACTGGTTTGCTACCTCTCTTTCTTCCATTTCACTCCCTAACTCTGTGCAGGAAGCGCTACAGCATCCGGGGTGGCGTGCTGCCATGGAAGACGAGATGGTCGCTCTCCGAGCTAATCACACTTGGGAGCTGGTACCTCTTCCTCCTGGCCAACACTGTGTCAGCTGCAAATGGGTCTTCGCTGTCAAACAAAATGCCGATGGGACTCTTGACCGCTTAAAGGTTCGTCTCGTCGCCCGGGGTTTCACTCAACAACAAGGCTTGGACTACGATGAAACCTTCTCCCCCGTAGCCAAGTTAAACACTGTTCGTGTGGTGATCTCCGTCGCTGTCCACCGCCGTTGGCCCCTTCTTCAGTTAGATATCAAGAACGCCTTCTTGAACGGTGATCTACAGGAGCCAGTGTATATGTACCAACCTCCCGGGTTTGAGACCACGGGGGAGTCTCGTGTTGCCTATGTTTGCCGCCTTCTGAAAGCTCTCTATGGCCTCAAACAATCTCCGAGAGCTTGGTTTGATAAATTCTGCAAAGTCCTACTGGCACTTGGTTTTCGACAAAGCTCTGCTGATTTCTCACTATTCATCAAAGAAGGACCCACGGGAACTGTAATCCTCCTTGTGTATGTTGATGATATCCTGATCACTGGGGACGACATCTCTGGGATACAACAACTCAAGGAGCATCTGAACTCGGCGTTTCAAACGAAGGATCTTGGCAATCTTAGATACTTCCTCGGAATTGAAGTCGCTCGTCGACCCGATGGGTTAGTCCTGTCCCAACGGAAATACTGCATTGACTTACTTCAAGAGGCAGGTTTCTCTGGCTGTAAACCTGCAGATACCCCTATGGATTCAAACCAAAAGTTATGTGCAGCTGGTTCTGAGACTGATCAACTTTTTGAGAATCCAGAGTACTATCGTCGTTTGGTTGGGAAGCTGATTTATCTTACAGTTACTCGACCAGATATTTCGTTTGCCGTCGGCGTTGTAAGTCGCTTCATGCACACTCCGAGAACTTCTCACCTCCAAGCTGTTGAGCGCATTCTCCGATACTTAAAAACTGCTCCTGGACAAGGCCTTGTCTACAAACCATCCACCTCGCCATCTCTTCTTGCTTACTCGGATGCTGACTATGCTGGCTCTCCAGATGACAGACGTTCCACGACTGGTTTTTGTACGTACTTTGGTGGACATCTTATAACATGGCGTAGCAAGAAACAGGTTGTGGTTGCTCGCTCCTCGGCTGAGGCTGAATATAGAGCTATGGCTGCTGTCGCATCTGAATTAACCTGGCTTGAAGGACTTTTGGGAGATTTAGGTGTCAAACTCTCATCTCCGGCAACTCTTCTTTGTGACAGTCAGGCTGTTATTCATATTGCCAAGAATCCTGTGTTTCATGAGTGGACAAAGCATATTGAAGTTGATTGTCATTTCATCCGGGAAAAGGTTCAATCAAAGAAGATAGAATTGGAACATGTCCCTGCTGCAAAACAAGTTGCTGACATCTTGACTAAAGCTCTTCCTCTGCCATTATACCACCAGTTCTTATCCAAGCTGGGTGCCTACGACTTGTACGCTCCAGCTTGCGGGGGAGTGTTAGAGATTATAGGGAAACATGTGTAAAGGCCCATTAATTAGGCCCATTTATTCTCCTCTCTTTTAGTCCCACATCGCTTGTATATGATTTCTTCCTCCTCTCTCTTCCTATATATTTGTATCCATACTTATATTTACCTTTTAAGTGAATATACCACAAGGTTTTATACCTTTTCTCTACACTTGTAAATATACTGAAAAAGTTAACATCTACATTAATCCTAACTTGGGGATTTTTTATAGTGTAGAAAACTTCAAAGTGTCAAAAAAATTAATTAAAAAAAACTAATCATATTAAATATGTGCTTTGCACTTTAATCCACTCTTTTCGAATAGTCCATTTTCATTTCATCCTCCAGTTGTGCTGCACTGCCTATTGTAGTTACACTATTTCTTTTGTTATCCTGCCTATTGTAGTTAGAACACGCTATTCAATTGAACTATCAGTTTTTCATTGTCCTTTTAGCATCCCGTACAGAACTTTGTTAATCTTGTGACTACTTATTCTGTTGGTCTTTTTTAATGGTTTGATTTGCGATCCAAATTATGATCAATAATGATTCTTATGCACCATTATGATACATTTAAAATCTGAATTGAGAAAAGCAAATGCAATGCCTATTATTTATTTCTCTTGTAACATTTTCATTTTTTTCTTCTGGTATCTTGAGGCATTTTTTTATTCCTCCTATTTTGTGGTATTTTGTTGATCAGTGCTAATATCATTAATTTAATATAAGGGTTCATTGGGATGCTTTATATGGAAAAAATGTCATAGTAAATGATAGTTTCAGTTCCACTCTTCTGAAATTTGAATATTAAATCTTCATTTTTGAGATATTGTGAGTAGGTTTATTAAGTTTTGAGTTTAATTGTTAACTTTCTAGTCCATTCAAATAGTGGATATGACAAATTCAATCATTTTGTGAACCGTCTTCTGTAATTTCATGTTACCAAGTGCGATCTTAAACAGTTTTTAAAGCTACCCGAGTATTTTGTTATAAACAGGATCCTACAATATCATACCCACGTCTCGTGCAGCTGCTCCAGTTCAGCTGTTATAGCAGATGTGTACTGTCAGGATATGTCATCTCTGTTGGTGGATTGCAAGAATCCTTGAGTAAGACTTCAAGGGAGGCTCTGTTCGAGTATATTGATGTTTCAGAAGGTGCTACAACTCAGAAGATTAATTATAGAGAACGTATGTTAAGTACTGATCTTCTTTGGCTCCTTCAGAACTATCAGAAGTGCAACAGAGTTATTATCCCGACTATAAAGGTACACGACCACTAGCAATATGCCCCCTAGTCTTGCTATATCTCGCTTGGCATTATAATTAAAAAGACAATTATTTGTGAATGTCTCAACTAGTTGTTTCTAGCTGCGTTGCTAAAAGCACACTCTGAGGCTCATGCCTCACTATGCTCAATGGTCTGCTGCTTAGTGTAGCAAAGGTAGGCGATCATCCAGGTGCTCTCCTGATAGCCTTCATTCTCACCTTCTTTGCACCTTTGAGCATAAAGGAAACGCCTAGGTGATGTTTCTATTGTAGACTTTTTTTTTTCAAAAGAAAGAAATAATGTTATAGATCAAAGCGTTTCAATGATTTAGTATTTTTGAAATAAAATGAAGTGTTGATACTTCATGTGGTTGCTCCCCTTAAGAGATAATATGATAGTAATTGTTGGAGAAGGCTCATAAATTGTTTATTCATACCCATGTATTATGGCCCATTGGGCCCGTTCCTCTCTTAGGCTCCTTTTGACCCATAACTTGGGTTCATTCTTAGCGCCTTCTCTCTATATAAGGAGCATCTTGCACATGTGTTTGAGTAATTTTTAATTCAAGGAGAATTATTTATATTTGCCTATTTTTATTCTCTAATTTCTTATTTCGTACATGGTATCCGAGCGTCTGATCCAACCGATTCGGACCTTGCACGATTGAGCCCCTGCTCTCGTGGATTAGGACATTTCTGCGTAGCCTATTTTTTTTGTAACCGCGAGGTCGCATCTTCATGTAACCGTGAGGTCGCATGTCTTTCTACTCTCCTGCCTAGACTTCCGGCCAATTTTTTCTCTGACTCTCGTCTTCCTTTATAGGCCCGGTTAGGAGTTTTTTTAGCGCCTTCCTCCTCTAACCTAGCAAGCGGATCCCGCTGTCCTCTTCCATGACTGCAGCACCAACCGCTCCTCCTAAGCCCGCTAAGACCGATCCACCTAAGAGTCCGCCAAGCCTGCTAAGTCCGCCAAGCTTGCCGCTCGCCTCCTGAGTCTGCAGAACTCAGCACCCACAACCTCGAGTGGCCGCGCCTCCTGAGACGGCTCCTGCTGAGCCCGCCGAGACCGCGCCTCCTGCGCTCTCCTGCGACAGCTCCTCCTGAGACCGCAGTACCCGTGTGCTCGCCACTCATCTGCTGAGACGGTGCCACCCCATTGTTCTCCAGCTATTGCGGTTTATTCTATGGTGTTCTCACGCTCATCTTCTATCGCTGCGGTTTCCCTCCCTACCTGTGGAATCATCCTTGAAACCACCAACCCTATGTTTTTTTCAGGACCGTGCAGTCTCTTGCTTTGAAACCGCCCAACCCCTCTTCAATTTGAGCTCCTAAGGTCTCGTCAGTTGAGTACTCTCCCCCAATGGGCACGACTGCTGCACCTACTACCTCGACACTTCCGACTCTTACTCCATCTCCTCTCCCTGATGCTCGGGATGAACTCCGGATCATTACTATCTCTCTCACCGGGAAAAAGAATTTTGTGAAATGGGTGCACTTGATGCGCCGTATTCTCCAAACCAAGGGGCTACTTCATCATCTCACTCGGGACAACCCTGCCGAGCCCACTGAGCAGTGGATTCAGAACGATGGTTGAGTTTAATCTTGAATCTTGAACTCCATGGATAGTGAACCATATCTGGTCTATGTACCATACCACCGCCAAAGCTATGTGGGATGAGCTCCACTCCCTCTACTTTGGGAAAAATAGCCTCCATCACTTATTTGATATTTTCATGTCTCTTCAGATTACCGACCCGGGTGCAGATGGTGATCTCACGTCCTTTATTGCCCAATCCAAGAATTTGGTCGAGGTTGGATTCAGCACCAGCCCCCAACGCCGGATCTTGCCGTTCAACGGGCTCAGAAAGAAGCTGTCGGTATTTCTTTGATGATGACCCGTGTTCCCCTGCACCTCCACAGTGTCCGGGTATATATCCTTTCCTCTCCTACTATTCCATCACTGCCCGATGTTTGTTCCATGTTCTTGTAGGCGCCGCACCCCCTGAACACTCGGTGTTCTCGCCTCCGGTTCTCTTCCACTGTAGTTCTGACAATAGACCTCCACCTTCTCCTACTCGTGGAGGCTGTTCTGGCTCTCAGGTTGGTGGGCGCAATGATCTCCATCGCTCTAGGGGACAATCCCCTCGCCTGTGTACTCATTGTGGAGGACCCAATCACACTGAGGCTACTTGCTTTCAGAAACATGCCCTCCCACCGCAAGCTTCTTCTTTGCCGCATGCCTCCCCTACTGTTGATGGACATTCCTCCTCCCGTGCCGACATTGATACCTTATGTGAGGAACTCCAGAGTTTTTGCACAATGATCTCTCACCCTTCTAGCTTTGTTGCCTCCATCTCCAACTAAGGTACCTCATGTTTGTCACATAGTCCCATTTGGATTGTGGACTCGGGTGTCACTAATCACAATACTCCGACAATGCCTTATCAGTACTTGGATTCTCCGTGTCCAAAGTTCATTACGACGGCGAATGACGACACCACTCCAGTTGCTGGATCTGGCGTTGTGAACAATTACATTCCTCACCGATCAACGATCGCCACTCTGGCGAATCATCAGAGTGGCGATCCCGTTAATCGCCGATCTCCTACCGGTTGATCAACGATTAAGAACACGGAAAGTTGATGTGCCATCCGACATTAATGATTTATGATCGCCCACCGTTCTCTCGCTCGGCGATCACTGATCATTTCCGATCAACGAACGCTAATCAAAGACCAATTTATAGGTCAAAATGTGCACAACCTATGAGAATCCCTATGACAATTCAGCGCCATCTTGTCTATGAAAAGACGAAAAGATAAGTCAGCAGGGTCAAACTGTTGGGGTGCCACTCTTTTATGACAGGACAATACGAATAAAAGCTCGTCCTATCAGAATGGTTACATTCCTTCCGTCGTCGCTTTTAAAAAACATGATAAGAAATTTAGCAATTATTGATGGGGATGGCATGGCATATTGTCATTAACTGCTGGTTTAACCCACGTCACACGAATATTCACTCCTACGGTTCTATAAATCCTCAGAGAATGAAGAAAACTGTGAACTTTGCTACTAATGACCCCATTTCTCTTAGACCACTTCTTCTCTAAGTGCAACAATGCAGGTAGTTCAAGTCTAACACGGAGCTCTCTTAGATTTGGACTAATGAAGCTTGAGCAGAAGAGGAAGATATGGAGAAATTAAGTAAGAAAGAAGGTGCCTATCCTTGAAAGATCAAGGAAGGATAAAGAAAACCTGGTCGTGTGCGAGAGGAGGCTCGCTTAGCAGAAGGCTAAAGAAAACCTGGATGCCCTCCAGGTAATTCAACCACTGCAGCCAATCCATCCAGGAGTGGTACTGGATGCTGATTGGTCCTTCTGCTCGCTGTCGATTAGAAGGATAAGCTAGAGGATGGCATCGTTACTCTGGAGGAGCACAGAATGCTGAAGATTGGTGTCTGCCAGATTGTCGGCTCTTCAACTTTGCTCCTCAACCTCTCTAAGTCAGTGGAGATCAGACCATACAAACGGGGTTGTAGAGGCACTGATTCTCTACCAACGACATATGAATACAATGCCAAGGGGTAATGTGGCCGTCTTTATTCATTTCTCTGTGCTTCCTTCTCATCAAATAAGAGAAGATTGTTTGGAATTTTCTTTGATTGATGGAAGAAAGCACGGGTAAAGACAACCCTTTAAAGAAGAGTTTAGTCCAAGCGATGACTAGAAGATGATATAGAAGGCAGAGCCAAGAAAGCAGAGCCTAGGAGGCGGAGCCAAGAGGAAAGGTGATGAAGCTGTCAGCGATCAATGCTCGCTGATTGGGGTTCGCTGAACGGAGGACTTGCGCTCAGCGAACTAGCACTCATCGCTCAGCGATCAGGGACATAACGATCAACGATTGAAGACTGAATCATGGCTTAGCAATCAACGAATGTTGATGACCATTGAAGAATAGAGTTGTTGCGTATTCAAAAATAGCAAGTTCCAAAGTGGCAATTATTTTAGAACTTTTTTAAGAAAGGAGTAATGACAGAGGAAGAAATACTCAAGAAATAAAGTCTCCAAGACAACGAAGAAAAACATTGATAGCTCTTCTCTATCTATCTATCTCTGTATCTCTCTCTAATGTAATTGATCCCCTCTTCTTCTGGCATACAGGAATCTCCATTCTCTGTATGATAACTCTGCTTGATCTAAAACATTCACTATTTAAAAGGGTTTCTGATCTCTCCCTTCAAAAGAGATTGATGTGGTTGGATCACCCAAACCAAGATCCACTCGGTTCCGTCGCCTCCAGAGGAAAAAGTCGACATTGGGTTGAAGTCTCCAGGTAGAAAAGACTCGTTGTCTCGTTTAATAGATAGTGCTAGCCCACGTATTGTGGAAGAGAGGGCGTACCCAATTGTTGGGGAACCTCTATAAAATTTCTTGTGTCGTCTGAATGTTTTCTGTTCTTTTATGTTTTCTGTGATTGCATTGTTTAGATCTATTTCTAGCTCTACTCATATACTTAGTCTCTTAATTAATATCACATCTTGTGCGACAATAATATTCAGATATATTTATTCCGCAATCTTTCAGTTTATCTATTTATTCAGATCTATTTATCTATTTATTCAGATCTATTTATCTGTTTATTTAGATCTATTTATCTGTTTATTTAGATCTATTCATCTTTTTGTAGTTATTTTGAATACGTATTAGTAGTAATCGTAGTTCACTCTTAATATTTGTTTTTTATACCAACTTTAATTTAGGATATGTATGATTCTTTGTTTGTGATACATGGTAGGCTATGAAAAGTGGAATCTAAACAAATGCAACCCTTTGTGTGGTGCCGGGGAAATACCACAACCAGGTCTAAATGATGCATCCAGGGGATTAAACGTCTGAATTGAATTAAAGTGACTAATTAAATAATTATAGGTTTACACAGTGATCACATGAAATAAAAAAACTTCGATTCAAGAAATTTAGATTTTTGTTCTCTCGTGAGTAGAGCGTAAATACTTTTAAGTTCAATGCGAATAAACCCTGCTATTCAATAATAAATCAAGGAGTAACTACATATACTATCACATCTACAAGAGCATGATCCATGCATACAATGAAAAAAAAACACCAATATAATGACTTACACGCGTACGTGGATGAGTGACTTTGAGGCAATCACGCTCCTGTGTGGGTCATGATTCAAAGAGGAAGAAGGCGGGGGAGTGGGGAGGGTTGAGGAATTGTCCTTGCGTGGACTCTAACGATGAGGAATGGGGGTTGCGGGAGAGGGAAGCCGGTAGATGTAAAGCAATGGGTGAGAGTCGCTCGAGATTGGTGTGGGAGGCAGATGGGTTAGGGATCAGGGGTAAGGGAGTGGATGCAACACGAGATTAGATGGATGATGGTTGTTGTGGTTAGGATCTCTTGACAGTGCAGTTGCAGGTAAGGGATCAGCTTGAGGATTGGACTGGAGTGGTGGTGGCTCTGGATCAGGAGAGGAGTTTGTTGGTGCTGGGGATCAGTGTAGAGGCGGGTGGCGTCAATGATGATCGTCGGAGGGAGGGGAAGAAGGGACTGGGGCGGTGTCTTGAGATGTGGGACGCGAAGGTGTGGTTCTAGATTATAGGGGCGAGGTGACAGCGGTAGGGGTTGTGGTGTCGGGGATGATGGTGAAATGTCGGCTCTTTGGGAAAATCACACTTGGGATCTTGTCCCTCTTCCTCATGGCCAAACTTGTGTGGGATGTAAGTGGGTCTTTGTCATCAAGCATGGTCCTGATGGGACAATTCAACATCTCAAGGCTCGTCTTGTTGCTCTGGCTTTACTCAACAACAAGGCCTGGATTATGATGAAACTTTCTCTCATGTCATCAAGTTGAACACTGTTCGTGTGATAATCTCTCTTGCAGTTCATCGACACTGGCCGCTTCATCAATTGGATGTTAAGAATGCTTTTCTTATGGCGATTTATAGGAAACTGTCTACACGCAATAACCTCCCGGGTTTGAGACCACGGGGGAGTCTCTTGTATGTCGTCTAAAGAAGTCTCTTTATGGTCTCAAACAGTCTCCCCAAGCATGGTTTGACAAGTTCAGTTAGCTTGTTCGTGATGTTGGGTTCACTCGAAGCTCAGCTGACTTCTCTCTATTCACTCAACATAGACCGACAGGAACTGTGATTCTCCTGGTATATGTTGATGATATTTTGATAACAGGAGATAATCTCCATGGAATACATATGATCAATCAACATTTGGCCTTGGCTTTTCCAACTAAAGACCTGGGAAACCTTCAGTACTTTCTTGGTATCAAAGTAGCTCGGCGTCCTGATGGTCTTACTCTGTCTCAACGAAAATACTGCCTTGATTTACTTTGTG
This sequence comes from Dactylorhiza incarnata, assembly GCA_033032865.1. Taxonomy (NCBI): domain Eukaryota; kingdom Viridiplantae; phylum Streptophyta; class Magnoliopsida; order Asparagales; family Orchidaceae; genus Dactylorhiza; species Dactylorhiza incarnata. The sequence goes on from JAWHQI010000028.1 coordinate 16,535,041, forward strand.
ATGTTGGCTACTCTGGTTGCAAGCCTGCTGACACACCTATGGATGCCAATCAAAAGCTCTGTGCTGATATCTCAGACTCCGATCTACTGCTTCCAAATTCGTAGTACTATCGACACCTTGTAGGAAATCTGATATATCTCACTTCTACAGGGCCTGATGTATCATTAGATCATTCTCTACACGAAATTCCATAGTAGCTCCTTCATTCTTCCAAAAATCCATAATACCTCCGGACAGGACGTCCAATGGAGGACAAAAATAATCACCCTTCACTCTTTGAACCGCATTACTTTTATCATCAACTTCCAAGCATACTTAGTACCGAAGTTAAATTGACATACATCCACCTAAACACCTTAGTATTAATCTTAGAAACTATGATGTTATTCTCGCTAATTTTTCCCTTGGATCAACCTTCATGATTTTATGATATTATTCTTGTTATTTCACGTTTGATTTATATTCTACCATATTGAAGACAAATTTCCCTTCTTAAAGGTGGTTACTATTTATTACTACTTAAATGAGGGATATTTCATGTGACTCATTATACATATAGAAGAGGAAGAGTGTTGGGAAAACTCATATTTGATAAAACAGATTATATATAAAGTGATATAGGTTTGTAAGAAATATATAGAAAGGCTAATTATTATGTGTAATTGTTGCACGCAGTGTTGTGGATATCCTTCGACATGGCCGATATGTCGGCTGACATCAATGTTTCATAGACAAAACGACATGTTTCCGATATTTTTTTGCAAAATATCATTTTGTAATATATCCTCCGATATATTTGCTATTGACCGGTATATTGGCCGATATATCCCGACATTTTATCGACTTATTTTTTTCAATTTATTTTAATTATTGTATATGGTCTAATAGAGAATATGTAAGACCCCCCTTTTTTTCTTGCGTTTCCGGGTCTTACCGCCCAAAACCGCTGTCTTGCGGTGACACCAACACATGAGAAGGTCGCCACTACAAGACGCCGATCCCGCCGGTTATTCATACAATCAGGCCAACCATTCACCACAGAGTAATAGAAAACAAGTGCACAACAATCACATTACAATAAAAGGGAAATGTCCAAATGAGATACATAAATAAAGAAGCGTACTGAAATAAAGGTACTAAAGTGAAAATGGCGTAAGACGGGTACATCAGATCCTCACCACGGAATAATAGAAATAAGTCCACAACAATCACATTACAATAAAAAGGAAATGTCCAAATGAGATACATAAATAAAGAAGCGTACTGAAATAATGGTATTAAAGTGAAAAGGGCTTAAGCCCGGTAAATCAGATCGTCACTACATCTCTCAAACGAAGTCTAACTACACACTGCTGAGGGAAAACATGAAAGGTAGCATTCGGGAGATGGTATCTCACCGGAGCTCTTCCTGCTGCTGCTGCTGAGACTCCAACTCCAGGTCGGGTCACCGTGTCAGGTTCCTCCCTCTGGATGTGGGTATGGTTCTCCTGGGGCTCCTGTTTGTTATGCCACATCCGGCCGTTAGTCAAAAGACTAAGAGGTTTCTTCGTCCCCTCCACCCGCGACTCCTAAGCACCGGGCGGGGACGATGAAGAGATAATAAACAAGCAAATGGCAGTGGGCCTAATTAGCATTTCTACTATACTGTCGATATATAAGAGTGCAATAGACCATGAATAAGCACTGATAATAATAGCAGTGAACATGAATAAACAATAGAATTCGAAGCAGTATATGTAATGGAAACAACCACGAAAAGTAACTCTATCTTATAAGAATGCCCATGCAAACTTATAAGTTATGGGGATCTGGTACTAAGGTAAACTCATCGTATAAAAGAGTCCATACTAATTTATACAATAAGGTCTTGTTTATAAAATGATGTTATGCCATGTTGTGCAATGCAAAGATGCAATTCACTCACGCGACTCTGTACGTACAGACCTTTTAAGTTCCCTTTGTTCGAGTATGTCAACTCAGGTACCCCGTTGATGCAACGTGGGCAGTGGATCGGACATGTCCACTTCTAAGCTCCTATCAACACCTCCTGGCCTAGACCTTATGTACACCCCTAAGAACACACAGAATATCCGCGTACTTTCTGGTAAGTAACACCTCTTAATTTGTATTCCCCCGAGCCTCCAGCTCGACGGACTATCCAATCCTCCTTAGATAACACCGAGTCTACCGCTCACAGGACTAACCCGTCCTGATATCATAATTTCCCGAGCCTCCAGCTCGCAGGACAACAAGTCCTTGTACCATTCCACCCATATTTTGGGACGAGGTTTACCTTATCAAGTTCTCATACTTAAACTACTCCTGTCTATCGTTTAGTTGTACTTAGAAGCTTAGGGTGAATCTTGGACTTCCTGAGCGCTACCCGGTGAAGGGCTCGCAGCTGTACTAGGGAATAGAATGAGCTGAAGCCCAAATCCCTCTTCCAGGATATTTACTCTTATTGGTAACTACACCTCCTTAAATACCCACTTCCTCTCTAGTTAATCTAGCTTCATAAGGTGGTTTACAATTACCGGGACAGAGAAGCGATGATGTTTAATTGAGCATCAACCCTTGCCCTTCTTAGTGACTAATTACACCTTCTCATCATCACTCAATCCCTATCTAATGGTTCCATATTCTTATGTTAATCATAACCTCTAGTTGTTGGTGGATCACCCCTCATATCTCCTTAATCTATCATTATCAAAATCCCATATTGATAATTTTACTAAACGCACCCCAACCCAAACACTAAGTGCTGACACTAGCTGGTTAATCTACCAATCAATCTATGATGTACACAATGTTCCAGGAACTAATAATTCTGTGTTTGAAGATCAAATGGGGTCTAATTTAATACTTCACCTTTGCTACCCGTAGACCAAATTGTCCTCAAGTATGATACATGACTTAAAAGGGAGCTACATGGTCGTCCTAGCTAATATGTATTCAAATATAGTTCCAAAAGTTGTACAAATGATAAGTTACTAAATTCCACCCCCTGTACTTGAATATGATTATGTTTAGGCCTAATATTCAACTTCTTTTATACATAGGGGATATATCAATTTGTACATGAAGTATTAATTAGCATGGCCCAAAGGGTCTAATAAAATTCACTGAGTTTAGTTATGATCCAAAACAATGTTCAGCAAAGATTCATAATTTTCTCCCTAATTAAGTTCCAGAAAATTAATTAAATATCCAAAGGTACTATTTATAACATTGTGAAGGATCTACTACATTTATTCATCCAAATACTGTAAATAATTTTTTCAGGTATTTGTATAACTCTAAAATGAACATCAACACGGATTGACATTTTTCTAACAGTATTTTATCATCAATATTAAATAAATCATATAAGTCCATTATTTCCTCTTTATGAAGGAGATACTGTAAATCATCATAAAATAATTACAACAAAATTAACAGGGCACTATGGTTATATAACAAGTCTTCTGGCTAAGTCCCATAAATTTTTAGTTCCATTTGACCAGCCATAATAATTACTCAAGGAAAATGATAGAATTTCACTTTATGAAGGAACCATTGTGAATCATCAGAGAATTAATATGACAAAATTATCAGGACATTATTATGATCTAAGAAGTCTACTGACCAAGTTTCATAATTTTCTAACTTCCTTTGACCAACAATATTAATTATTCTAGGAAGACAATCAAATTCCACTTTGTGAATGAACCACAATAAATACTCATCAATTAAATATAATAAAATTCTCAAAGGCTACTAATGATTTCAAAAGCCTAACTACCCAGTTTCATAATTTTTCTAGATCAATTTGACCAGTTTTTACAATTAAATAAAGAAGACATTAAAATTTTGCTTTGTGAAAGAACCACAGTAAATACTCATCAATTAAATATAATAAAATTCCCAGAGGCTACTAATGATCTCAAAAGTCTAACCACTCAGTTTCATACAATTCAGAATTCATTTGCTCATACAGAAGTGTGATAGATTAATTGGTGGTAATTCAACTAATTACTAATTAGTGGGTTATCATATCTCTAAAAATTTCCATAAAATCTACAAGGTGTAATTACACCCTCCAAAGTTGAATCCCAGAGTTTTATAGCATTTCAGAAAAGTTTAACCCTAAGTCACTCAATTGTGCTCAATGTGACAAAATCACATAAACCCTAATTCCCTAGGGAATTCAACCCCAATGTTCATGATTTTTTCCTGAGATGTGAGATCTCATGATATCAAGTGCATGTTCTGAATTTCATAAGAATTGATCAAGGAAATACCAATCTAATCACAAAACATCATGTGTGTATAACACTTATTGAAATTTCCATGGTACCTTGGTCTTGCATGTGTATTTCCCTCACATGCATGAGCCCAGATGAGCTGAAAATTTAATCATGCTCGTGAAATAGCTAAACAAATCCCCCACCAAAATATTGGGGTGTTTTGAAGGCATTTATAAACCTAATTAACACATGCATAGTTATTTAAATGTTTCCTAAAACATTAGGAAAACGTTCTCTAAAAATTCCCAATTTTGGGCAAGGTGTGTGTTGGGGCATGACTCATGCATTCCCCAAATTTCAGTTCATTTGGAGCTATATAACTCCATAAACAAATTTCCAAACCTCTAGGTTAACTAATGTACACATCCCACAAGAAAATACATTCTGTGAGCTACAATGCTCCAAAATGAGCAAATTAAATTTCTAAAAATAGCGGGGACCTAGCTCCACATTTTTCATGTTAAACATTTTTCCTGAATCTTTACCATTAATTATCTATAAAATTTTAAAGTCTCGGCCATTATAGGTATAAATATTACTTAAGGAATTAAATAAATCCCAGATAATCCAATAATTTGGACGGCCTGGATTTCGTCTCTCCCCATCAGCCAACGACCAGGATTTCGTTTTCCTGGGCCAACTTTGGCTCTGTTTTTCGGCGAGCTTCGACCGTCTCCTGCAAAACCCCCAAGCCACCACCTTCGGCCGAGGTTTGACTATCAACCGGCGGTGAGAACTCGGCCGGAGGTTTGACTATCCCACGGGCAGCCGCTCCTTGCGGAGGAAGACCATGACCATATCTCCCACCTCAAAAATCTGTTCGCGACGGTGCTTGTCCGCCATAGCCTTGTATTTGGCGTTGGACTCAAGTAGCTTGAGCCGAGTGTCGGCTTGGATGTCGCGGGTCTCTTCCGCTAGCTGTGTTGCTGAAGGAGGTGCCGCCGGCAGGCAGGCTAAATCGAGCGCATGCCGGGGGGCTTTGGTGTAAACAATGGAGAACGGCGTGCGACCGGTAGAGCTGTGCACGACATTGTTATAGGAAAATTCAGCTTGTGCGAGGGCGTGATCCCACTGCTTCGGGCGATCTTGGCAAATGCAACGAACGAGGTTCCCCAAAGTCTTGTTAACGACTTTGGTTTGGCCGTCCGTTTGAGGATGTGCGAAGCTACTAAACTGGAGGGAGGTGTCAAACATCTTCCATAACATCGTCCAAAAGTGGCCAAGAAACTTGGGGTCACGGTCGGACGTGATAGTGGTTGGCACGCCATGCAAACGAACCACCTCCCGGAAGAAAAGCCGCACAATGTGAGACGCACCCGACGTCTTGCGGCAAGGAAGAAAATGCGCCATCTTGGAGAAGCGATCCACCACGACAAACACAGAATCAACCCCACGTTGCGTGCGCGGGAGACCCAAGATGAAATCCATAGAGAGATCCTCCCAAACGCCGGAGGGGACCGGGAGGGGTGTATAGAGTCCAGTGTTGTGTGCATGACCCTTGTACTGTTGGCACACAACACTTCCGAACGAAGTTTCCCACGTCCTTTGCCAACTGTGGCCAGAAATAGCGCTCCTGGAGGCTGTCAAGTGTCTTGTCTCGGCCCAGGTGGCCACTCAGTCCGCCCCCATGTCGCGAATGAGCTTCTCATGCGAGGAGGTGCGGGGAACGCACAGGCGGTTGTCCTTAAGCAAGAACCCATCAAGTAATAGGAAACCACCATGTGAGCCGCCCAACGAACAGGCGCGCCAAACCTCTTGGAAATCAGTGTCGTCGGCATACAAATCGGCGAGGGTATCAAAGCCAATGATTTCGTGGTGCATAGTTGCTAACAAACAGCTCCGCCGGCTAAGTGCGTCGGCGACCACATTTGAAGTCCCCGGTTTATGATGAATAATATATGGAAATCGTTGGAGATAAGAGGTCCAACGAAGGTGCATTCCGTCCATGCGCTTCTGACTGTTGATAAACTTGAGAGCTTGATGGTCCGTGTACAAGATGAACTCCTTGTGCAGCAAGTAATGCTCCCAATGCTTGAGGGCCCGGACGACGGCATAGAATTCTTGATCATAAACGGACCATTTCCGCCTGGCATCACTTAGTTTCTCGCTGAAGAACGCAACCGGCCGCTTGTCTTGGGAGAGAACCGCTCCTATGCCAATACCGCTGGCGTCACTCTGCACTTCAAAGAGCTTATCAAGTTGGGTAGCGCCAAAACCGGTGCCGAACTAAGCTTCTGTTTGATCGAGTCGAAGGAGCGACTGGCCTCTTCCCCCCATATGAACCGCCCCTTCTTCAAACAATCGGTCATTGGTGCCGAGATGGTGCTAAAATCACGTATGAACCGGCGGTAGAACGTGGCTAGGCCATGGAACGACCGCAACTCCGAGATTGTCGTTGGGGCCGACCAATCTCGGATCGCCTGGATCTTCTCTTCATCAACTCGGATGCCGTCCGCACCCACAATAAAGCCCAAAAAATTCAGCCGCGGAGCGAGGAAGGTACACTTTTTGAGATGAATAAATAGTTGGTGCTCCGCCAACACTCCCAACACAGCACGAAGGTGTGATAGATGATCCTCTCTGCTCTTGCTAAAGATCAGGATGTCGTCAAAGTAGACGACGACATACTTCCCCAGAAATGGTCTCAGTGCCTGTGTCATGAGGTGCATAAACGTACTTGGAGCGTTAGATAATCCAAAAGACATTACCTTCCACTCGAAGAGACCGTCCGACGTTTTGAAAGCCGTCTTCCACTCATCACCCGACTTGATGCGGATTTGGTGGTACCCGCTGCGTAGGTTTATTTTTGAAAAGAATTTGGAACCATCCAGCATGTCCAGCATGTCATCAAGGCGCGGTATGGGAAAGGAGTACTTGATGGTGATCCGGTTGATTGCGCGACTGTCGACGCACATCCTCCACTAACCGTCCTTCTTGGGTACAAGGAGGGTCGGGACCCCGCAAGGGCTGAGGCTCTCGGAGATGAACCCCTTCTTCAACAACTCTTCCACCTTCTCACGCAAGATGTCATGCTCCTTGGGGTTCATGCAGTAGTGAGGCAAGTTCGGAAGGCTAGCTCCCGGAATGTGGTCGATCTGGTGCTGTATATCCCGAAGAGGAGGGGGATGGTCGGGTAAGTCCTCTGTCGTGATGGCTCGGAACTCGTGCAGCAGTACTCGCACGTCCGAGGGTGCGACTTCCGCCTCCTGCCCGCTAGTGGCGTACAAGCCGTAGGAGACGAGGGCCACCACCTCTTTGGCTTCCGCAACGTCTCGCTCAAACAGAGAGGAGTCTTCATGCATCACCAACAGACTGCGCCCCTTATCTGAAGGTGGACCGGCTTCGGGTTTCCCTCCGACCCGGGCAATAATGTGGATCTTCTTTCCCGCCCAAGTGAAGGAGTATACATTCTCGCGGCCCTTATACGAAACATCTGTGTCATACTGCCACGGCCGCCCCAAGAGTAGGTGGCTTGCGTCCATCTCCACAACGTCGCACCAAACGTCGGCCTGGTAGTGCTTTCCAATGGCAACAGGAACGTGGGAGTGGTGGGTGACCCGCACCGAGGGGCCGCGCTGGATCCAACCGATGGAATAGGGGTGCGGGTGAGGCTCGGTCGGTAGCTGCAAGTAGGAAACCAACCGGCTTGCAACAAAATTCTCACAACTGCCATTGTCAATTAAGACATCATAGATCTTCCCCTTGATGTTGCAGTAGCTCCGAAAGACATTGCTACGTTGGACGTGTTCATCAAGCCGCGGTGTAAGAAGTAGACGATGAACCACGCACGCGGCGAAGTCGCCCTCCTCGTCATACCCATCAATGACCTCATCAGCTTCCCCTAAGTCGTCCTCCCTCTCCTCGTCCGGTGCTACAATGTGGACGGGTTGGCGAAGCAGGGGGCAACGGGAGGCGAAATGACCAGGTTGCTGGCATTTGAAACATGTGCCCGGTGGTGTGCGGTCAGGTGCCCGACCCTTTGGTGCGGAAGAGGAGGCCGGCACCCGGTCCGCAATCTCCTTGCCGGTATGTCCTGGCTGCTAGAACCCGAAGAATCTGTCCACGGACGGCGAGAGGCCGCGCGGTGTAGCAGCACTGCTGTCTTCTCCATCTGCTCCGCCTTGAGAGCCATGATGTAAGCCTCATCCACCATGCGCAAAACATGCAATCCAATCTTCTCCCGTAGGAAGGGACGTAGCCCATGTAGGAAACGAGTGCCCCGTTGGCCATCCGTCTCGGTTAAGCCGTTGCGGTCCGCAAGTCGGCTTATCTCTGCTAGGTACTCCGTCACTGTACGAGTCCCTTGCGAGCAACTCTGGTAGAACTGAAACAAGTGATGGTCGTAATCGTGTGGAAGAAACCGATTCCGCAATAACTTCTTCATCTTCAGCCACGTGCGAACGGGGGCCTTGCCTTGGCGGTTGCGGTTAAGCTGAAGTTGGTCCCACCAAACCGCCGCACCAGACTTAAGGAGGTAAGCGACCATCTTCACTTGGCGGCGCTCGTCGAGCTCGGCCATCTCAAAGAATCGCTCGACCTCTGAGAGCCAATCGAGGAAGTCCTCAATGCCTAGGTTGCCATAAAAATGGGGAATATCCGCCCGCAGTCGGTACCCCTGTTGGTAGTGAGGTTGCTGCTCACCCCATCGAGGAGGGTTGGCGCCATCGAGAAGTTCCTCCTCTGAACTGGACTCGGAAAGGGCTGGGTGTGGGGCTGCTGGCGGTGCACCACCACAAGGAGCGGCTTCCCGACGGCGATATTGCCACCCGTAGAAGGGGTAAGGAGGCTGCTGCAGATTGATGACAGGAGGCGGTTGTTGTGGGTTACCAAGGGCGGCGATGAGGGCGGTGAGTTGGGTGGTGATACCATTAATGGCCGCCCAAATAGCAGCGTCATCCCGGGGGTTGTCTGCCATCAGCGACGAACGGGAGCTCAGCGGGAAGCAGCAACGGCGATCGGTGGAACAAGGCCATCGATCGGCGCGTGGGAACAGCGAGAGCTCCTTTGAAGCCGACGATAGGGAGGAAGCTGCGAGCTCCGCTCTTGTGGAGCGGAATCAGCGAACGAAGGCGTCGACGGGGCGTCGAAACAGCGAGGTCGGCGGTCGAGCGTAGAAGTCGATCGCAGCGCTCTGATACCAACTGGCGTAGGAACGCCGGGATAGAGGATGGAGCCTTCCGGCCGTTGTCTTCCTCACGGGAAGGGGAAAGCGGACGACGAGCGCGGGTCCTTCCGGACGAGGTTCTCTCGCACGGAGAGGGGGAGGCGGCTAGGTTACTGGGAAACTCCTTATCATTAAAAAACTCAGCACACCATAATAACTCCCACCTCTTATACTATGAGGGGAAGGCCACGACTATTAGCACACTCGCTAATAGCACACCACATAATAGGTTCAAAATAAGCAAGTACGAATAGAAAATACAACTAGAGTTCAACATGAAAGGAAATTAATTAAACGGTTCGAGGCTTCCAATGTGGGTCGAACTTCTCAAGCTACACGATTCTGGCCTCGCCGGGAGTTGCGTCTGTTGCGGGTGCGTCGGCCACGATACGTCCTTCATCACCTACCCAGTTGCCACCTCATCCATCCTCTGCTGGGTTTCAATGTGGGAGCTGAGAGCATGCCAAGGAGAGAGAAATTGGGTGCCTAGTGGCACATTGGGTGCTAAGTGGCACCCATCCCTAATCTCCTCTCCTTGGTCTCCTCCTGGTGGTGGCTGGCCACCCCCCAAATTGGGCCTCCTGAATTCTCCTCTAAACCAAGGTGAATGTGCCTCCTTTGGGCTTAATTAAGTGGGCTTTAGCTCAATTGGGTTGAGCCTTGGGTTCACTTGATCCAAGGTAGCCTAACTTGGGCATTTAGGTCAAGGTTGACCCAAACCCTAGCCTTGTCTTGACCCCTTTGTATTGTTTGTGACTCATTGGGTTCCATAAGGGGTTCGTGGTGTCATGGTGGGGTCATTTATCACCTTGGGGGTCCATTTGACCAAGCTTAGGCTAGGTGACTAAAGGTGGCTAAATGCACACCAATGTGCAATTTACCTACTCTCCTAGGTTTCTAGGTTTCTTTTGGCTAGTCTACCCTTTTGTGATGACATAGTCACGACAAAAATTCAACTTAAGGGTCTAGTGGTTTGTGAGATGTTACACAATAAACTGAAATTGTTTCATTGTTTAGGTTATTTTTTTCCTTCATATGGCTTTCTTCCTTACTCATGTCCGTCATCGACTTCAATTATGCATGGTCTTTGAATTATGGACTAAATGTTCCTTATTTTCCATTGTCATTGACAACTTCCTGACTTTCTGCTTCCTTTTACTTTATTTCACGCGTTATACCGTTATTACTTATGTAGCACAAAATGTTTATATTTGTTTGATAAATTTAGGAGTTCAATAAATATCAAATTATTAATATATTAATATATACAAATTAAAAAATGATTAAATTTATATATAATTACACATATAAATAATTAAATATTAAAACCCGATATATGAAGTAGCCCTGATATATCCCCCGACTTATTAAAACCGACATGAAAAACATAAACCGACGTGTCACCGATATCCGACATCTACAACCTTGGTTGCAGGCAGTGAATCATAAGCAATGAAGAATTTGTCTAATACAGACTACATGCGTCGCATGACATTATATGATAATCGTCTCTCTTAGAAGGTGTTCTTCAAATATAAGTTAGTGACTTTGAAGAAAACAAGACAAGCTATTAGAAGCCTTTAGTCGAGTGCATGTCAGAGCTTGATCTGATTCAGTCAACAAACAATAGTCGAATATCTCTCAGAGCTTAAGTTATATTGAGTATTGAAGTTCATTAGCAACCAGTAGTTGATATTCTATTTGGAGCACATGTAATATTTCGTATACTGGATGTTCATTAGCAGGTATTAGTCAAATGATATTCGACTAATGAAGATGAAGTGCTAATAACAAATAATTCGGAAACTGATCGTTGAATGCATCTCGAAGTTTTGAATATATTCCTAATGAGATAGCCCTATTAGAAGGCGGTAGTCAAATTCTATTCGACTAATGAAGGAGCAGATGTGCTAATAACAAATATTTGTAGACGATAACTGAAAGGATCTCAAAGCTTGAAAGTTACTAAAGGAACATCCTGCAGAAGCCGTTAGTCCAATGCTTTTCCACTAATGAGTAAGATCTTTAAATAAAGCCTTATTCTAGAGCACGTGATAGAAGCCTGTAGTTGAATGCAATTCGACTAACAAGTGAAATCAAGAGTTATTAAATCTGAAAGAATATAACCGTTGAAGAATTCTTCCGAGCCGTTTGAAAAGTCCAGTGTAGTTAAGGAAGGAGATTACTGACATAATATCATTGCTTCCCAAGATATCAGTTCAGGAAATATTTGTCCGTTTCTGATAGAATTTGAATAGTACATACACTTCTTATCTTCTCTCTCTTTCTAATAGGCCCCGATCAACTGATTCAGATCTCTCTGATTCTTTCTCTCATTATTATTCTTTTCTTCTTCCAACCCTATCTTTTCTTTGGCTCTCCTAAGAAACAAGTAAGAGAAATCTCTCCCTGATTGAATCTAAACCAAGATCAATGACAATTGATATCAATCTTCTTCTGAGATCTCTCTTTGCGGAAAAGTTCACTGCTCTCAATGTCCTGTTGTAAAAGAGTTTTGAGAATCTCTCAAAAAGATTCAGTGGTTTTAAGAGTCTTCATATCAAAAGTCTTAGACCTGGTGAAAGGCAGCGAATTCTTACTATATTATAATAAAGGATGTCCCGATTTTAGACAACCTCTATAACGTTCTATGTCATCTCTCTTTAACTTGGATTTATTTACTGTTTTCTGTTTGTTTTTTTATTGCTGTAGTCACTTTGTATTCTATTATATTTCGCATATTCAAAGTTAAAGACAACTTTTTTTGTTTTAAATAATATTTTAAATAGAAATAGATATGAGGTGGGATAAGCTGATAGTAGTGAGGTGATTATGCTTTAATGAGACATTAATGTATGAATGCAATTGTAGTGGTGTAGGAAAAGAAAACCTAGATGAATGTGATGCTCATGCAATACTCAAACTTTAGTTTGAAATAATTCTGAAATTATAAAGAGAACATGCACATTTAAGATGAGGTTGTAGTTAAAATAAGTAAGATCTATTTAAATTAAAGTGAGAGCGCTTTGATTAAACACTCGGCGAATACACCTTCAAATAGAACAAAAAACTAAGCAAAATTTTACAAATGTATATCCCAAATTGGTATGTAATCCAATAAGCATTCATCACAAGGTAAATTAGACTTCCAATTTACCAGATACGCGAGTAATTAAGACCAAATGAAGATTTGTGCATCAATTTTAGACTTCAAACAGCGGTTCTGAGGCCGCTCTGTGGTGGATTCTGAGTTTTTGCACCAATTTGAGGTTCTTGGAGGTCGTTCGCCAATGGAAGAAGGTTGTCGGATGGGAATACCCAAATGGGGTTGCTGGTTGCTGTTCCGCGGGGCTGGATTTGCGCAAGATCGGCTGTCGATTGAAGCTGAGAACCAAGGAATAGCAGTCACAAAAAGAGGTTGAATGAGGCTGAACCAAGGGGAGTTGTCGATTAGGGCTGGGATGAAGGAAGATCAAAACCTTCATATTTTTGGAGCTCGGGGCAGTCACGGGCAAGGTTGATAGCGTCGAGGGCGGGATCCAGGGTTGGACGTCTTGGCAGATGTAGGATTAAGCAATGTCTGGGCGACTGGACTGGGAATCGGAATGGAAGGCTCTCATCCAAACCTAGTGAGGGGCCGAGAGTCCATATTACACTTGTATCTGCAGTTATCTAGCGGTTGCAAGGAATTACTGGCGGCTACTGGGGATTTTCAGCGGTTATAGGAGAGTGTTGAGGGGCTCCTGAGAAAGCAGAGGAGTTACGATTGTGGAATTAAGTGGCAAAATATGTGGGGTCCGCCGAATGGGAACATAAATATGTATTAGTCTTCGACACCTAATGCTTCATGGAATCAGCACCACAAATGATCACAAAATCTTAGTCTTCCTCCAAATTTTGCAATGCCGAAAATAAACTTTGAACCAGTATTTATAGGCAGTGCAATACGACGAACGGTTGTGATTTAAGTGTTATAGAATGAAGAATCCCCATAATAGGAGTCATAACAATTTGGAGTGTAACCTTCTCGAGCCGCTAGCTCAACAAGAAATAGATCGGAAGGAGTTACGATTGTGGAATTAATTGGAAAAATGTGTGGTCAGCCGAATGGGAAAATAAATTCATATTAGGCTTCGTCACCTAATGCTTCACATAATCAGCATTGTGGATGATCACAAAATCTGAGACTTCTTCCAAATTTTGCAATGCCGAAAATAAACTTCGAACCAATATTTATAGGCGGTGGTGCACAACGTGCAGCTACGATTGACCATCAGGACATACACATAAAAATACGTAAATAATGTACTAAAAATAACAATAAATACATAGAAAATATCTTGTCAATGCTCTGAAAACGACGGACTTGGATTGTGCATATGATGATCCTAATCTCTCCTCCTACGAGTGTAAAACTATACCTATGCCCCCCCCCCCCCCCCCAAATGAACTATACCTGTCTCCTCCTAAGAGTGTAAACCTATACCTATCGCCACAATGAACATGCGTGGGGTCGTAGTGTGCGGAAGCAACAGTAATCTTTGTCATCACTCGGTGTTCCGTTTGAAAGTGTTTTTCACCGTACAATGCACATGGGCACCGACCGACCGCCAAAGGTACTGCTTCCATCGCACATTACATATTTAGGGACCCGTGCACGCTCTATTAGTATTTATATATATGAAATTTGTCCAATTGGATTCCCCTGTTTGTTGTGCCATGGCGGTGTCACTTTGTTCGTCCGTCCATCATAGGTCATGATATTATGTGCTAACTGAATTATTTTCTTAAAAATAAATACATAAAACTGTATGCAAAAAGGTTTTGTTGACTGATATGGGATGGAGCTAACATCTGTTACTATGCTTCTTCCAATATATTTTGGTGAAACCAATCAAATTTGCATGATGGGTGAAACTTTTCACATTCTACACTTCTCTGCATTGCTTATTTGAAGTTGTCCATTTCTACAATCTATAACTTAATTACTGCTTGTTCAAGCTTCAGGAATTCAAATTGTCTTACCATCACAATTATCACATGGTCGATCTTTGTTATTTTTGTCTTGTGAATTCTTCTCTTGCTATCTGACTTTAAAACTTTGCGCTTTTGCAGACAATGGAGATACTTTTAAGCAGAAAGGTCTTCTTTAATATGGAGGTTAGCAGTTTGAGTTTCTGATGTTCACTTTAAAACATTGCATGATGGGCACGATTTATGTTTGCATACAAGACAACTGATAGTCCAGCTTTGATAATTGAGCATGCTCTTATATTTGAATATAATATCTGGAGTCCTAATAGATATTTTCTAAATTGCAGTCCTCGCTAGATAATAACATTTCATTATTTAATGATGTATCTTTGGCACATTAAACCTATACACAGCCTAAAACCAAAATATTGTAGGTGGAGGGGTCGAGGATCTTAACTGCACAAGGCCATGAGTTTCCCAATTTAAGTCTGTGGAAAACAACGAGAGAGAAATAAAAATGATAAAATTATCAATACTTTTTATTTCTTCATGTATTTTACAACAAGTATTTGTACACTTATATAGAAGAGAGAGAGAGAGAGAGAGAGAGAGAAAATCTCATTCTAAGATGTGAGACTAATAACTATAAAGAGAGAGCCTAGTTGGGTCTTTGTTAATGAGTCTTTTTACATGATTTCTATAACACTCCCCCACAAGTTGAAGCATACAGATCGTAGGCACCAAGCTTGGACAAGAACTGATAATATAGTGGAAGTGGTAAAGCCTTTGTGAGAATGTCCGCTACTTGTCCGACAACAGGAACATGTATTTACTCCAATTTCCTGAGTTGTACCTTCTCCCGAATGAAGTGACAGTCGACTTCGTTGTGTTTGGTGCGTTCATGAAAAACAGGATTCTTGGCAATATGTATAGCAGCTTGACTGTCACAATAGAGAGTGGCTGGTGAGGGAAGTTTTATACTAAGGTCACTGAGAAGGCTTTCTAACCAGGTGAGCTCAGATACAACAAGGGCCATTGACTGATACTCTATTTTGGCGGACGAGCGAGCAACTACCGACTGCTTCTTGCTACGCCAGGTGATGAGGTGTCCACCAAAGTATGTACAATATCCACTTGTGGAACGACGATCATCCAGTGAGCCAGCATAATCATCATCAGAGTATGCAGTAAGAGATAAGGGAGATGAAGAGGGCTTGTATACAAGTCCTTGTCCAGGAACAGTCTTCAAGTATTGAAGAATGCACTCAACTGCCTGAAGGTGAGAGATACGTGGTGTATGCATAAATCGACTGTCAACTCCAACAGCAAAATATATATCAGGCCTTGTAACAGTGAGATATTTCAACTTCCCCACAAGGAGACGATAATACTCCAGATTTGGAAGGAGTAGATCGGAGTCTGAGGCATGAGCGCAGAGCTTGTGATTGACATCCATAGGAGTGTCAGTAGGCTTGCATCCAGAGTAGCCAGCGTCACAGAGCAAATCAAGATAGTATTTTCGTTGAGACAGAACACAACCATCAGGACGCCGAGCGACTTCGAGACCAAGAAAGTATCGAAGGTTCCCCAGGTCTTTAGTTTGAAAGACAGAGGCCAAATGTTGCTTGATCATATGTATTCCGTGGAGATCATCTCCCGTTATCAAAATATCATCAACATATACCAAGAGAATTACAGTGTCTGACGGTCTATGACGAGTGATTAGATAGAAGTTAGTCGAGCTTCGAGTGAACCCAACATCACGAACCACCTCACTGAACTTGTCAAACCATGCTCGGGGAGACTGTTTGAGACCATAAAGAGATTTCTTTAGACGACATACAAGAGACTCCCACGTGGTCTCAAACCCGGGAGGTTGTTGCATGTAGACAATTTTTCTGCAAATCGTCATTAAGAAAAGCATTCTTGACGTCTGATTGATGCAACAACTAGTGTCGATGAACAACAAGAGAGATCATAACACGAACAATGTTGAGCTTGACGACAGCGGAGAAAGTTTCATCATAATCCAGGCCTTGTTGCTGAGTAAAGCCACGAGCAACAAGACGAGCTTTGAGACGTTGAATTGTCTCGTCAGGTCCATGCTTGATGGCAAAGACCCACTTACATCCCACACAAGTCTGGCCAGGAGGAAGAGGGACAAGATCCCAAGTGTGATTTGCCCAAAGAGCCGACATTTCCTCATCCATGGCTGCCCGCCATCCTAAATGTTAAAGAGCCTCCTGCAAAGAGTTAAGGGTGGAAATAGAGGATAGAGAAGTTGCAAATTCTCGGAGTTCCAGAGAGAGGCGATGTAAGGATACATAGATTACCAGGGGGTGGGCCGTAGAGGTAGGTGTCGGATCTTCAGGCCGCAAGGTATCATTGGTAGAGGACACCTGCTTCAAAGTATCCGATGTAGGAGAGCGACAAGTGTAGACACAAAGAAGAGGTGGTTTGGTGGTGATGGGAGTCGGTGTTGGAAGTAGTGGTGGTAGTTGAGAAGTAACTTGAACAGTAGGACGAGGAACGTTAGGAGGTGTTGGAAGAGTAGTAGGTGTAGAGTGATAGGGTTGCTCTTCGAGGAAAGTGACATCGGCAGATGTAACAACCTTCCGATCAATAGGAGAATAGCAGACATAACCTTTCTGAGTGCGAGAGTAACTGACAAACATATATTTGGTAGTGCGAGGAGCAAGCTTGTTTGTGGATGGACCAAGATTGTGAACATTACAAGTGCAGCCGAAGAAACGAGGTGTGATAGTAAAGGGAGGGGTGAAGGGAAACATAAGGCTAAAGGGCGTTGCAAAGTTGAGAAGAGAGGAGGCATGCAGTTGATGAGGTAACAAGCTGTGGACATCATGAATTGTCAATAAACTTTGGGAACCTGCATTTGAAACATCATGGAGTGAGCGACCTCAAGGAGGTGACGATTTTTTCGTTCCGCTACCTCATTTTGTTGTGGGGGTATACGCACATATGGTTTGGTGGATAATCCCAAACTCAGCACATAGATTGGTAAACATGTTACCGGTGTATTCTCGCGCATTGTCGGTTCTTATAGTTTTAATGGTGGTGGAGAATTGGTTGCGGGTTTCAGTAATAATGACACGAAATACACGAGTTGTTTCAGAACGATCATGTAGTAAATATAACCATGTCGTGCGCGAGTAATCATCAATAAACTTAATGAAATAACGACAGCCAGAGCTACTTGTTACTTTATAAGGTCCCCAATTGATGCAGGACGTCGGGGCTCCGACCGCACCCCGTGGCATCACACCAGCTAGCGGACCACGGCCAAGCACTCCTGCCAGAAGGACTGCAGTCCAGGCACCCTAACCCGTCTCCGCACCTGTTCTCAGAGCGGCGGGTTGTTGAGGTTGAGGCTCGATCCCCACACCTCCTTGATAAGAACCACTCCTAACAGGCCTTATCACCAACTGACCTGCACTTTTTTGATGCAGGACGTCGGGGCCCCGACTGCACCCCGTGGCATCACACCAGCTAGCGGACCACAGCCAAGCACGCCTGCCAGAAGGACTGCAGTCCAGGCACCTCAACCCGTCTTCACGCCTGTTCTCAGCGCGGCGGGTTGTTGAGGTTGGGGCTCGATCCCCAGACCTCCTTGATAAGAACCACTCCTAACAGGCCTTATCACCAACTGACTGTCAGTCCTTCTGGCAGGCGTGCTTGGCCGTGGTCCGGTAGCTGGTGTGATACCACGGGGTGCGGTCGGGGCCCCGGCGTCCTGCATCACCAATATCAGAATGAACTAACTTAAAAGGAACATCGCTCCAAGTACAATGAGGAGAGAAAGAAGAACGGTGTTGTTTGCCGAAGTTACATGACTCGCAGGTGAAGTCGTTGAGGGTGATATCTGGAAGAGTTTTCTTGAGAATTGGAAGATGGGCATCTCCAAGTTGCCTATGCCAATCAACAATACTAACAGCTGAGAGAATCGTTGGGGGTAGTTCCAGAGTGTAGAGCTCATTCGACAGTTGCCCTTTACCAATGATAGTCTGTGTCCTTCGATCCTGCACAACAAAAGAGGTGGAAAAAAGTTACATAGCAATCAATGTCTTGAGTGAGACGACTAATAGAGAGAAGATTAAACGGAGAGCCTAGAACATGTAGAACCGAGCGAAGAGAGATGTATGAAGTAAGAGATACGTCGGTTGATCCAGAAACCGGAGTGGTGTCCCCATTGGCCACAGTAATGTACTTAGGATGTTCAGCGTTTGACTAGTGAAAAGGTTACTTCGGGGTAATATGGTGTGTTGCTCCGGAGTCCATAATACAGGCTGAACTATGGGAGAGACAGGAGATACCTTCTTCGAAGACAAATGCGACAGAGCTGGAGGAACGGCTAAGCATCCCTTGATTTGCCGGAGTTGGGTGCGCAAGGCATCAATGTTGGTGCGATTGTTGGTGGGAGCATTGGTGGCGATAGAGGTGTGCGGTGGTTGTGGCCTACCGTCCTTACGGTAACACGTGGCCTCGAGATGGCCATCCCGGCCACAATAGGTACACTTAAAGGAAGCACGACTGTTTCGACCCTTACCCCGAGAAGAGGTGCAACCTCCACGAGAGGATGGAGGAGTAGTGTGAGGTGGCGAAGACTGTTGGAGCAGAGTCGCAGAGAGAGTTCCGGGAGCATCAGGGGGGGTGTGACCTTCAACAACATAGAACACACATCTGAAAAAGAAGGGTGGAGGAGAGGATTTGAGCCCGAATGTTGTGGAGGTAAGGCGGAACACGTGACATCATCATGGCAATTCCAACTACTTCTTTCTGAGTACGTTGTGCAGCGAGATCAGTAGTAGGTGGTTGATGCTGAAGCCAGACTTCTACTAAAGTTTTGGACCGCGCCACAAACGAGGTGAGGTCGCCAATCACCCCTGGGTCAAGATACTGAAGGTCCGTGATGATGTCAAAGAGATGTTGTAAGTTGTCATTGCCAGAATAAAGGGAGTGAAGTTCCTCCCACATAGCTTTGGCCGTCTCATGATACATCGTCATACGATATGGTTCATTGTCCATTGAATTTAGAATCCACGATTGGACACGACCGTCATCACGTTGTCATTCCTCGGTAGGCTCAGATGGAGTGACCTTTGTCAGATGATGAAGGAGGCCTTTTGTCTGGAGAACAAGACGAACAGAGTGCACCCATTCAACAAAATTCTTCTTCCCACTAAGAAAGATCGTAGTGATCCTAAGCTCATCAAGAACTTCAGGAAGAGGAGCCGCAGCACGAGCCGGAAGAGATGGAGCATTATTCTCGACCATAGAAGAAAGAGAGGAAGGTAAGCAGCCAAGAAACTTGCGGTAAGAGGGAGACCGGCGTGCCTACGTAGTGCGCGGTCAAGACAGGTTGCGGTCTGGAGACAGCAGACAGGAGAGCTCGCAGGATAGGCTGCGGTCTGGAGAGCTCGCAGCGGTCAGGTGACAGCGGACAGGCGAGCTCGCAGAACCAAAGAGCTTGCAAAACCGAAGACCTCCTTGGAGAACAGGAGAGCTCATAGGAGAGCTCGCCGTTTCGGCAAGAGAGACATGGCGATCTTGGCGAGCGAACAGGCGAGATCGCAGGAAAGCTCGCGGTCTAGGCACGCGAGACAGATCGATCTTGGCGAGTGAACCGGCGAGTGAACATGAGAGCTCGCGGTCTTGGCAAGCGAGACAGAGCTGTCTCGAAAGCAGAACGAAAGACGGAGCCGCGGTCAGAATATCAGACCGCAGGAAAGGGCAAATAACTGAACAGCTGTGGGACCCATCTGTCAGAGAAGAGTGTATAAAAGGAGGAGGAGAAAGCCAACTCCAGAAGGAGGGAGCACAGACTGGGGTAACAAGAAATTGAGACCGTTGAAGGAAGAAGCACAGGCTGCGGTCACAAGAAATGGAGATCGCAGGAATGGACAACCCGGGAGATCCAGGAAGGAGGCGACTCGCGGAAATTTTTAGGACTGATTTTAGTGCTTTGATACCATGTGGAAAACAACGAGACAGAAATAAAAAATGATAAAAAAATATCAATACTTTTTATTTCTTCATGTATTTTACAACAAGTATTTGTACACTTATATAGAAGAGAGAGGGGAGAGGAAATCTCATTCTAAAATGTGGGACTAATAACTATAAAGAGAGAGCCTAGTTGGGTCTTTGTTAATGGGCCTTTTTACATGATTTCTTTAACAAAGTCTATCAGCTAATACAATGCATATGTGTAGTTGGTCCAATGTTATATCAAACAATGTAATGTTGTCGAAAATAGTAAATGATTATTAGTAATCATTATTTTCTTGTTAATTAGCATAGCCATTAGATAGACATGAAGATGGCATCAAATTTGATCAGCATATAGATGTCATCAAAATAGGTCTCTGATGTTCATTTTTAAATGTTTGTAAAATATAGGCAAAATACTCAAATTGGTCATTTAACTTTAGGCCTAATTTCAAATAGGTCCTTTAATTTTCATTTGCTTAAAATAGAGCCTTTTACTTTTGGTCTGGTTTCAAATAGGCCCTTTAATTTTTATTTGCTTCAATTTTGTTCATTAACTTTGGCTTAGTTTCAAATAGGCCTTTTAATTTTCATTTGTTTCAAATTGGTCCCTTAATTTTATACTTTATTTTAAATAAGTTTCTAAACCACCATTATTCGGATTACTGGACACTAACGAGGCATTGACGTGGCGTTGACGAATCGCTTATGTAGCAATAAAATATTTTTTTGTAATTATCTAATAAAAATATATATATATTTTTTAAAATAATTGTCACTAGGCATGTTAAACGGGTGAGGGGTAGACCAATAAAGACTTGGAATGAGACTATAAGGAAAGTCATGATGTACTTAGGCATTAGTGAGATTATGACTAGAGATAGGGCACAATGGCGACAAAGGATCCATATAGCCGACCCCACTATAATGGGATAGAGGCTTGAGTGTTGTTGTTGTATTCAATAAAAATAAGTACTATTTTTTCTAATTTATAATTTTTAATTAATTAATTTTTCTCAACACACTATAAATATTTATCCATTTATTAAAAACAAATAACAAAAAATAGAGATTATAAAAGTCAGCACTCCATTAAATATCAAAAGTAATAAAATAAATCTAAAACATAGCATTCTCGGTGACACTTATTCATGCTAATTAACATCTATTTTATATATTTTGGTGGAAATAAGTGCCACAAAATTGTTACTTTTTGAACTTTTTTTTTATATTTCAATTAAGTGTTAGCTTTTATAATCACTAATTTCTTGTTATGTATTTTTAATAAATGAATATAAATTTATAGTGTATTGTGAAAAATTAATTAGAAAAAGTAGTAATTATTTTTATTAAACAACAACAACAACACTCAAGCCTTTATCCCACGATAGTGGTGTCAGCTATATGGATCCTTTGTCGCCATTGCACCCTATCTTTAATCATAGTCTCACTAATGCCTAAGTACATAATATCTTTCCTTATAGTTTCATTCTAAGTCTTTTTTGGTCTACCCCTCCCCCGTTTAACATGTCTAGTGACTAAACTCTCACAGCGCCTAACAGGGCCTCTAATGGTCTCCTATGTACATGTCCGAACCATCTTATACGAGCTTCTCACATCTTCTCTACAATTGGCGTCACTTATGTCTTATCCCTGATACAATTATTTTTATTAGATAATTATAAAAAATTATTTTATAATTATCAGCACATAAACGATTCGGTTAGAAACTTATTTGAATAAAGTATTAAGTTAAGGAACTAATTTGAAACAAATGAAGAATGAAGGACCTATTTGAAACTATGCACAAAGTTAAGTGATCAATTTGAGTATTTTGCCAAAAATATAACATCAAACTAAGCGACTGTCATTTGCTAAATAAATAATATTATATAGATGTCGGTATATCAACTAACCTCTATGAATATCAATTAATATGATCATGATACAAGCATATAAATGAAGTTGTTGATTAACTGCTCAAATTCTAGTTTGTTTTATTAATGTTTTTTGACGTAACCCTTTTCTCTTAAAATTTCTTATCAAATCTTGTCACTAACACAAATTAAAACGTGTGAGTTTCATTCCTTGATTTTTTTTCATGGTAAAATATTATTCAATCGTTCCTTTGATAGTCTGCTTTACTTGCTATTTCACAATTGATCATATTTTACAGGGCCATAGCCTGAAGTTCTGCTCAGGACTACTAGATTCACTATTGATTGAGTTAAAGGGAACAAAGGATTTCACCAAGTTAAATAAAGGCATTTCAATTCTTGGATATGTTGCATCACTAATGGAGCCTATAAGCTTGCGTGCGCTAGCTCAGCTACTTTTTTTCCTTGGCCATCAATTTCCTAAGGTATGTTTCAACCTTTGTTTCTAGGGTCATGTTATAGTTTGAAAACAAACATTTTGATTCCAACATGGAATACATTAAGCTTAGTTAAATTTAGATAACCTAAGCAAAGCCTATTATTACCACCACACACTGTGCATGGCTGCTTGGATCTATAAACAACATATATTTATTTATTTATTTTATTTTATTTTTGATTTAATGATAGCCATATGTATTGAAATACTGTGTTTTGTAAGATCACTGATATTTAAATCGAAGGCTCTGATTCGTTTGATTATCTTATGTTAGGATCATGACCACCCATTTTTTTCTTTTTAATAAAATAAATATACTTATACATATATATATATATACATACGAGTGACAGGCACGGGCCTCCGGCCCTATGCAAGGCGACATTCGTCGTGGGGGCGACATTCGTCGTGGGGGCGACATTCGTCGTGGGGAGACATTCATCGTGGGGGCGACATTCGTCGTGGGGGCGACATTTATCGTGGGGGCGACATTTGTCGTGGTGGTTGATATTTGTCGTGGTGGGCGACATTTGTCGTGGGGGCGACATTTGTCGTGTTGGTGGCGACATTTGTCGTGTTGGTGACATTTTAACATTAATATTAGTAAAAATATAAATTGATTAAGTGCACGATAGTGCCTTCGTCCGCATCAATGCGGGCTTTGCCCGCAACCAAGCGGGCTTCGCCCGTGCTCGCTGACTCTTAGCGGGCTGCGGCCGCATTCGGGCGGCCTTTGGCCGCATCAATGCGGGCTTCGCCCGCAACCAAGCGGGCTTCGCCCGCTTGTCATTCAAGGCGGGCTTCGCCCGCTTGTCATTCAAGGCGGGCTTCGCCCGCTTGTCATTCAAGGCGGGCTTCGCCCGCTTGTCATTCAAGGCGGGCTTCGCCCGCCCCCTCGGCGTCGGCGGGCTTCAACCGCAATATTTTTTTTTTTTTTTTAACTTTAAAAAAATTAAGTTTTTAAAAGAACAATTGCGGAAATTTTTTAAAAGAAAAATTGCGGATGAACAGTAACAACGTTTTAATTAAAACGTTTTATTAAAAACATTTTTATTTAATATAACTTTTTTATTAACTTTTTTATTAACGTTTTATTAAAAACGTAAAAACTTAATTTATATATATATATAACTTAATATATATTAACGTTTTATAACGTTTTTATTAAAGATATAACTTTTTTATTAACTTTTTTATTAACGTTTTATTAAAAACGTAAAAACTTAATTTATATATATATATATATATATAACTTAATATATATTAACGTTTTATAACGTTTTTATTAACGTTTTTATTAAAGTTTTATTAAAAACGTTTTAATATAACGTTTTTATTTAATATAACGTTTTTATTAACGTTTTAATATAGTATTTTTAATATAGTATTTTTAATATAGTATTTTTGAATATATACCGCAGGTGGGCCCCGCTAGCTGTTTTGGCTATGGCGATGTGGGACTTTTTAGTCCCACATCGCCAAGCAGAATTATTTTCTGCTCTTTATAAAGCAGTTAACGCGCCTGAAAGCTTGAGCCTGCCTGCCCCAGCCCGTCCGCCCTACCCGCGCGGGAGCCCGTCCGCCCCGCCCCGTTCCTGCGCGAGCCCGCCTGCCACCCCCTGCCAAAAAT
The DNA here is from genome assembly GCA_033032865.1 of Dactylorhiza incarnata. Lineage (NCBI taxonomy): Eukaryota > Viridiplantae > Streptophyta > Magnoliopsida > Asparagales > Orchidaceae > Dactylorhiza > Dactylorhiza incarnata. The sequence continues at coordinate 16,559,477 of JAWHQI010000028.1, forward strand.
TTTCACCCCTATAGGGGGTAAAATTGTAATATCCTAGGTGTAGGACACCCTATAGAGGTAGGTTTAGGAGACCTACGAAAAACATTGGATGGATGTGATTCATCTCATGATCGAACGGCTGTGATTGACGATCTGGTCCCTATTCAACGGCTACGATTGAATCTATGGGTCTCTCCATACATCTTTATAATATAGTAAAGATATATATATTTATTTATTTATACACGCACACCTATAGGATTAATTATTGCTACCCCCCTTAGGTGTGCATAATTTTAGGGGTCTCCCATCAATATTTCGAAACTGCGAAAACCTCCCTTATATGTGATGGAGACAACGGTCCTGAACTTGAAGATGACGGCACCGGCATGCTTACGGATGATGGTGCCTTTTCCATGTCAAAGACGTGCGTTGCCGCGACAGCAAGTTTGAAGAACGTCGTCGCCTCAACGACGGCCTCCGCCCGCGGCGCAAGCATAATTAATTAATAATTATAATCCTTTTATTATAATTATTATTTAGTTATCTCTATATTTAACTAATAATTATAATCCTTTCATTATAATTATTAATTAGTTATCTCCATATTTAATTAATAATTATAATCCTTATATTATAATTATTAATTAGTTATCAGCATATTTATTTTAGTTTCTATTTTCATGTTATTTAATTTTGGTATGTGTGTGTGCATTTAGCACATATTATGGTATGTTTTATTATTATTTATGATGGAGTATTTTGTGTCATCTAATTTTAGTATAAGATAATGGAGATTGAGTGGTGTAATTTTAGTATAAGATAATGATGGAGATTGAGTGGTGTAGCCTATATATAGGCCATGTATTGTCATTTTGATTATGATATGAATGAATGAAAATTTGAATTCCTCTTAATTGAGAAATCTCCTTCTTGCCTAATTTTCTCCTCTCTCCCTCCCTTTGGATTTTCGGAATTCTCCCTCTTCCTCTCTTGCCTAAAGTGCTCTCTTCTTCCTCCTCTGGGCTTTGGCCGAATTTCCCCTCATCACCTCCTTCTAGGGCTTTGGCCGAAATCTCTCTTCCCCTTACCCCTTCTTCTCCTCTTTCCCAAAGGACCATCCTCTTTCTTCCTCTCTTGGCTTTGGCCAATTTCTCTCCTTCAACCTCTTAGGGTTTCGGCCCCCTTCTCCTCTCTTTCTCCTAATAATTTCTATTATTCATCCAACACCTCTCTTCTGTCTTTCATACAAGGTTTCAACCAAGGTGCAAGGCAAGGCAAGGCGAGAGACAAGATTGATTTTCGTGGAATTTAGATCGTACAAACACATCAGCCTACATCAATTTGTCGTCGTCTCCATCAATTAAATATGGAGATAACTAATTCTCCTCTCTTTCTCCTTATAATTATTAATTAATTATGCTTGCGCCGCGGGCGGAGGCCGTCGTTGAGGCGACGACGTTCTTCAAACTTGCTGTCGCGGCAACGCACGTCTTTGACATGGAAAAGGCACCATCATCCGTAAGCATGCCGGTGCCGTCATCTTCAAGTTGAGGACCGTTGTCTCCATCAATATGTTTTTCCCTTTTACAGAACTCCTTTTTTTCTAGGATTTTGGATGGTAATTGATAAAATCAGCTAAAATATTTTTATATATTCCAAGTTTATCCCTTGTAATTGATAAGTTCGCTTTGTTTATAGAACCCCTTTTTGCAGGGACATCGTAAGGGTGGTCAGCTCGGACACCTGCATCAGCATCCCCAGCCGTGACCTTAGCAACAACCTTAGCAGTGTTGAGGTCTTGTGTTGTATTTTGATTATCATCGCATAGAGGGTCACGCCACAACAAATTGTCACGCATTCAAAGACCTCGTGGAGAGGATGACCCATAATAGTTGCCGAAGCGCATATCCGCAATGAAGGAGGAGGTGGGCCCGTGGGGAGAAGTAGTGGGCAGTGTACTCGTACATTCCCTCGCTAGACCTCTTTGTGATGAGCGGGTGGACATATGGGTGCAGGGTGACCTTTGGGCGATCCATAGTGTGGTCAATTTAGAGCCTCTTAAAAGGTGAGCTTGTATGCTATATACAAGCATGAAGTTGCCTTGTCCCCGCAAGTCATCGATGTTGTCTTGTTTTCTGCTGAGGAAGTGTCAGACCATGAGAACTCATTCCATGACGCCCCGTCATGTTCAATGCAGCGATTGAGAACTTAACCATTTCACGGATCTTGGTGGATAACAGGACATCCATGAAAGCCATTTTCAAGATGGCTTTTGAAGCAATTTTTGTGGAACCAACGAAGGTTAGGGCATCTGATGGCCCACTATTTTGTTTTTCCAGGGAGTCAAAGGAGGTTGAGTTGGTGATCACTCTTGGTAGAATCACGAAGCCTTCTCGGTTCATCATAGTTGGCTCACCTAGCAACTATAATGTCATCTTTGGCAGACCTCCCCGCGACGCTTTTCATGTCGTCACCTCCTATTTTCACTAGTGTTTGAATACAACATTGGCAGGCTGAAAATCTCGGCCCGGATTGAACCAAAGGCAGCCAAGGAGTACTACATCAGCTCCGCCATTGTGTGCAGCGAACATACCTTGCATTGATGCCGACGTCGCCTTCCATCGTCTCAACCTACATCTGGAATCTCGCCTCATCCAACAAAAAAGTCATCGCTACATCTTTGGTGGATCCCTTCTGGGAGGAAGTACAGAAGTTGTTGTAAGCTGGATTAATCTCCGATAGCCATTTCTCAAGGTTAGTGTCAAACGTTGTAATGGTAAAAAAAATAGTTCGTTAGTTTTGGGTTGATCGAGTTCTGCAAGCAAATGGGACCGTTTTGTGCTTCACACCAGTTCATCGTCCTCGTAGTAATGGGCAGATGGAAGCTGCAAAAAGTTGATCATAAATCTAATAAAGAAGGTGGAGCATATCATAGGAAATTGTGTCGAAGAGTTTCCCTCTCTTCTTTGGACCTTATGGACTACAAATACGGCGACGAGTGAACTTTCAAGTTGTTGCATGTTTTAGAGGCCCTTATCCCGGTTGAGTTCAAAGTGAGGAGTCCTCGCGTGGTGGCTGCAGAAGGAGATGAGGAGTGACAATTGGAGAATGAGGAGACCGAGACCTCGCAGTTTTCAGATAAGAGGCGATCAACCGCAGGATTACCAGACATTTTGACAAACACGTTTGGATCAAGTAATTCCATAAGGGAACTTAGTCCTAAATTTTTTTGATGCGATCGGGAGGTCAGCCGTCGTCAGCAAACTCAATCTGGATAGGGAAGGACTATTCCTAATCTGAGAAGCTTTGAAGAACTGTAGCTATCGCCTGGCAACCTACAAAGGTAACAAATTAAACAATGTGGAGTAAAGACGACCTGAAGAGCTATTATCTTTGACACACCCCTCCAGTCCTCAGAGACGTCCTTTGTAATATGAATATTTCAAGTATGGTAGTATTTTGGTTTGATCTCACCTATACACATTTGTTTTTCGTTTTGATGGCCTTCTCTCTCCCCACATGAACGTTGATTGGCTATCTTTAAAGGATAATACATCCACAACCTATATGGCTCTCCTCCAGAGTTCTCTCTAGGACCACAAACTCAATGTATTCCCACCACGGTCCTTAACTAAGCGAACTACCTACATCCCTAGGAACATGACTCTAAATCCAACCCTTTACACGATTGGATGAGATCAGCTCCCTATGTGAACTTGGTTGTCTACCCTCGGATGCTTAGGTCTTTTCAGCGTTAATAGGCCATGGGTGAAAGATAAGAGAAGGACAACCTAGGAGCACATGCGGAGTTGAATCTTTGCAATCATTTCAGCTTGCCAAACTACCTTGCCAATTGAGCTCGCTAGCCTAAGTGATTGGCCTAGGAGTGTGTTATACTTATTTCTTGTTTCTCATAACCACACGACTCAACTCACAGTATCACCTTGCTAGGGTCCTCGTCAGTACATGAATCCGTCGGACAATTGTTCTTATTTCCTGTTTCTCATAACCACGCTGTGACTCAGCTCGCCAATATCACCTCCAACCTCGCTAGGGTCCTCGCCAGCACATGCGAATGCCTGGGAGTGTTGTACTTATTTCTGATTTATCATAACCATGCACCGAGCAACTTGTCTGCATGGCAACGCCAGGGTTCTCTCCGACACGTGAATTCCTGAGAGAGTTATACTAATTTTCGGCTTCTCATATCCGGGCGGCGATTCAACTCGCAAACACCTTGACAACACACGTGAATGCATGAGAGAGTTGTACTTATTTCCAGTTTCTCATAACCATGCAGCGACTCAGCTCGCCGTATCACCTCTGCAGGGTCCTCGCAGGCACACACGAATGCCTGAGAGAATTGTACTTATTTATGGTTTCTCATAACTACGCAGCAACTCAGCTCAACAGTATAACCTGGTCAGGTTCCTCGCTAGTACACGTGAATGCATGGAAGTGCTATACTATTTTTGGTTTCTCGCCGCAGAGTGACTTAGTTCGTCGATATGACCTAGTCGGGGTCTTCACCAGCACACGAGAACGCCAGAGAGAGTTTGCATAATTTTGGATTTTTATAACTTATTTTTCGACTCAGCAAGCCATGAGATCCTATCTAACTTAGTTGAAATATTACAACTCTTATCTCCTTCACATCATTTTTGTAGCCCCTCTCAATTCGTGAGAAGGCCACGCGACAACATTTTAAGAGCCTATGCGATCTCAAAGAATGAACTCAGTTAGCAACTACAAAGATGCTAAGAGCCTCTGCAATCTCACAGAGCTAGCCCAATTGGCGACCTGACGCATCTTAGAAACCTAATGTCGCCAAAATCCATACCATGTAAGAACAAAATGATTCGTATTTCATTGTTCAAAAATACTTACAGTTTGTCTCCACATACTCGCAGTAAATATGTTAAAAGTTCAAAAAATTGAGTAGAAGGCAACGAGCTTCTCTGCTAGTTTTTATGTCCACATGGACATTTCCCTCCGCTCCGTTGATATCGCTCTTTGAATAGCCACAAATGTCATTGCTTGATTAAAAAGTCACGGAGCTCGGCAGAGAATATTGGTTATCCGGGAATAGCTCCGAGAGGACCAACTTCAGTTTGAGGTGCCATCGCCTCTTCACTAGTTATCGACGCTCTCTGAGCCTCTCCAAAATCAGTTGTCCATTCTTCATAATAAGGGTAACAACCCACTAGTCTGCCATAATTTAAATTCTTTTCATTCATACATCAGAGGCAGAAATATTCTTTTCACCTCACAGCGGAAATAAATAAATGTCATATCGTAAACAGAATATCGAAGGAACATTATATATGTAGAGTAAACATGCAGCAATATATATATATAGAGAGAGAGAATTTAGGGGTTTTATCCTAAAACCTAAAATCTTATTTATATATATATATTTATATATACACACACACTTGATCCAAGATACATCGACCTCCATATACACACTACAATAAACACTAAAATGGATCCAAAACATGGTACATAGCTATCTCGTACTCCTCGACAGGAGTCACATGGACAGGATACAACACTACATCTTGTGGCGGACATGGGACATAAACTAGCCACTAGACATTGAGTACCTACATCAGTCCTATCAACCTAAGCATGTAATCCCTCCCGACATAGACCAACTAACCAAAAACAACTAGATATCATTATTTTGGCAATTCTCGTTCTTACAGTTTTTTTATGCTCCTCTATCACATTGGAGACTGTAATGATTATTTTAACTGAATTTGTACTTTTCTTCCTTTAGTGGTATTTTCCCTTCCTCGGACAACTTACTACTTCATCTTCCTTTACCTAAAATAGTTAGTGTTACAAGTTGGTTTATTAGTTTGGTTTATTGATGTCTAGTTGTATTTTTGCCCTCTCCTATATATAAAGGAGAGACCCCTTATTCTAGGTAATTAAGTCTTTTTCCTTCCAACATGGTATCAGAGGTAACGGGGGTGACCTAGCGCGCTCAGTTCGTTCCGCGGCCTTTCGATCGTCTGCGACTCAAGCGGCGTCTTCCGCTTCACGCGATCGTCCCTACGATCTTCCCCCTTCGTGCGATCGTCTCCTTCAGCTTCGATCGGCAGCCGTTCCCGCTAGACGCGTCTTCCGCGATTGTCGTCTAGCAGCGGCTCCAGCAGCGGCTTCTAGCGGTGGTTCTTGCGGCTTCTAGCGGCGGTTCTTGCGGCTTCTTCCGCGTCTTCTAGCAGCGTCCGTCAGCGGCGCCAGCAGCGTCCGTCCAGCAGCGCCTTCCAGCCGTCCAGCGGCTTCTTCCGCGTCTCCGTCCAGCAGCGCCCGTCCAGCGGCGCCTCCAGCGGCGGCCTCCAGCCGTTTTTTTTTCTCGTCCGTGCCCTGGACGCCGACTGTATGTTCCGGTGAGCTCGATTCCGGCGTCCAGTCCTTCTGATGGTCTTCTTGGCTCGGCGCTTCGTCGGGCTTGCGCGTCCTTGTCTCTTTCTATGAGCAGGGCTTGAAGAGTCTCTCTGTGGGTGTTGTTTCTTCCTCCCGTGGTTTCTATCCTCGGGTTCTGATGTCGGAAAGTGTTAACTCCACCTCGCTGTCCTCTGGTTCCTCTCCAGCTTCTAACATGGGCTCCAACCGCCCTATTCCTGATCATGGGACTCCTCAGATCACGACCATGAAACTTGATGGCCTCAATTACTTGTCGTGGGCTCGTTCCATCACTCTTGCCCTCAAGATTCGGCGTCTGTATGGCTATGTCACCGGGACTACTGCTGCTCCAGCGTCGACCGCTCCCGAGTGGCCTCAGTGGGAATCTGAAAACTCTCTCGTGATGTCATGGATGCTAAACTCCATGCAGGAGTCAATTGCCCGAAATTATCTCTTCCTTGACACTGCCGCCGACATCTGGAAACGTGCTGCAGCCACCTATTCCAGCTGTAACAATGCTGCCCAGATCTTTCAGCTTCGTCGTAGGATCTTTATGCTGCGCCAAGGCGATCGTTCCCCTTCCTCCCAATATTTGGAGTTCACCCAGTTATATCAAGAATATGATCACTTCGATGCGATCACCTTTGTCTCGCCTGAAGATGCTGCTCAGGTTCGGGCTCGTGACGATCGCAATCGGATCTTTGAGTTTCTCCATGGGTTGCATCGTGACTTTGACCAGATCAGTGTCCAAATTCTTGGGAGATCACCTCTCCCGTCCTTGCCAGAGGTTTACAGTCTTGTCCAACACGAATTTGATCGTCGTCAGACTCTTCATCCTGAGCCTTCTTCCGATGGCTCCGCTCTTGCTGCTCACTTTCGTCCCAGTGGGCGACCTCCTCGGGACTACCCTCCTAAGTCTGGTGACAAGGATCATCTGATTTGTGACTATTGCGGAAAGGCTCGCCACACCAAGGACACTTGCTTCAAGCTTCACGGTTTCCCTCCACCTAGGGGTGGACCAGCTACCCGTGGTGGTCGCGGCCATGGCCGTTCTCAGGGGCGTGCTTCCCATGGCCCATCGGCCCATCTCTCTGATGCTACTGATGATCAGTCCTCTCTTGCAGCCCCTTCGGCTCTCTCCTCCGACGAGATTCTTGCGTTTCGTCGTCTGATGCATGGCCAGTCCTCAGAGGTGCCTTCTTCCTCCTCCTCATATGCCCATCAGGGGCCTCCAGGAGCTCACTCAGCTACCAGTCATTCCTCCACCCAGTGGATCATCGACAGCGGCGCCACTGATCATATGACCGGCACTGCTTCAGGTTTTGTCTCCTACTCCCCTCTGTCTGGACGTGACAAGGTGAGTATTGCTGATGGTTCTTTTTCCTCCATTGCTGGCAAAGGAACCATACCCTTCTCGTCCCTCACGCTCTCCTCCGTCGTTCATGTTCCTAAATTTACTTGAAACCTGCTTTCTATTAGTCAGTTGACTAACTCCATGCATTGCTCCGTGACCTTTTTTCCTTCTTCTTGTGTTTTTCAGGATCTGACGACGGGGAAGGTGATTGGAGCTGGTAGATTGCGTGATGGCTTGTACCTATTTGACCCCTCCAGTTCGACATCTCCTCCACCGCGTGCTCTTCATGTCGCTTCTCTGTCCACCCTGGATTCCTGGCACTGTCGGCTTGGACATCCTTCTATCCCTGTTATGAAATTATTGTTACCTACTATGTCTATTTCTTCTCTTAAAACTTTTACCTGTGATGTATGTGAACTGGGTAAGCACAAACGGGCTTCTCTTCCACAAATGTCCCCCTTGTGTGCTACTCCTTTTGAGATTATTCACTCTGATGTTTGGGGCCCTAGCCTTATTGCCTCTATTTCTGGGTTCAAATGGTTCGTTACTTTTATAGACTGTTTTTCTCGTTGTACCTGGGTCTACCTCATGAAAAGTAAATCCGAGGTTTTTCCTTTATTTCAACGTTTTCATAAAATGATTACCACTCAATTCAACGCTACTGTAAAAATTTTGCGAAGTGACAATGGTCGGGAGTACATTGACTCTCAATTTCAACGGTACCTGTGTGACTTGGGTATCCTCCACCAAACTTCATGTGCCTACATCCCTGCCCAAAATGGGGTTGCAGAGCGGAAAAATCGACACCTCCTTGAGGTTGCTCGTTGCCTGTTACTCAAAATGCATCTTCCCAAATACTACTGGAGTGAGGCTGTCCTAACGGCTACGTATCTTATTAACCGTCTCCCCACTCGTATCCTTCACCATAAAACCCCGCTTGCCGCTCTCAGTATTACTCCTACTGAGCTTCCTCCTCGTATCTTTGGTTGTGTGTGTTTTGTCCATGTGCACCACACATCCAAACTTGATCCTCGTGCGCTTCGGTGTCTTTATTGGCTACTCAAGCACTCAAAAAGGGTATAAGTGTTTTCATCCGCAGACTCGCAAGACCTTCATCTCCATGGATGTTACCTTCCATGAGTTCGAACCCTATTACGGGAGCCCTCTTCAGGGGGAGAATGCAACCGTGGAAGAGGGCTTCCCGGCTACCCCTTTACCAATCTCTCCTCCTTATCAGCCATCCACTCCTCATCAGCCATCTATTCCTGTTGTTCCGCCGTCTATTACTCCTCCCTTACAGGTATATACTCGTCGTCGACGAGGGGGCACAAATGGTCAGCTTCTGCACAATATACCAGAATCCACGCCTGACCCGTTAACTGGTCCTCAAGGTAACCATGCTTCTACTCACCACCCCTTATCTCTGTATGTGACATATGACTCCTTGTCTTCTCGACATAGAGCCTTTGTCATCTCTCTGTCTTCCATTTCCATCCCTTCCTCGTGGCAGGAGGCTCTGAGGCATCAGGAGTGGAGAACGGCTATGGTGGAAGAGATGGGTGCCCTTGAGAAGAATTGCACCTGGGACCTTGTCTCCCTTCCTCAAGGCAAGACAGTGGTTGGATGCAAGTGGATCTTTTCTGTTAAACAAAACTCCCAAGGGTTGGTGGACCGCTACAAGGCCAGACTGGTGGCCAGGGGATACACCCAAACGGCAGGGATTGATTATCAGGAGACCTTTGCTCCTGTTGCAAAGATGAATTCTATCTGTATTCTGCTCTCGTGTGCCGCCTGTAAAAATTGGACTCTAAGTCAGCTTGATGTGAAAAATGCCTTCCTCCATGGAAACCTGGAAGAGGAAGTATACATGTCTTGTCCCCCTGGCCTTACCGTTGAGGGATCTGAAGGGAAAGTCTGCAGGCTGAAGAAGGCCCTATATGACCTTAAGCAATCCCCGAGGGCTTGGTTTGGAAGATTTCAACGAGCAATGGTGACCTTTGGATTCAAACAGAGTAACGCAGATCATACTCTATTTGTAAAGCACAGACATGGAAAAGTGACGGCATTGATTGTGTATGTGGATGATATTGTAATAACTGGCGATGACATTGAGGAAATAAAACACTTGAAGGTTAGACTGGCTAGTGAATTTGAGGTTAAGGATCTGGGGAACCTCAAGTACTTCCTTGGCATTGAAGTTGCCAGATCCAGGCATGGTATCTTCATCTCCCAGAGAAAGTACATTCTTGACCTTTTGGAAAATACGGGAATGAGTGGGTGTCGCCCTGCTGACACACCCATAGAAACAAACCATAGATTGGGAAGAGACGAAGGAGAACCGGTGGCTGATATCAATGTCTTTCAGCGGCTAGTGGGGAGACTTATATACCTATCTCATACTCGCCCAGATATCTCGTACGCTGTCGGGGTCATTAGCCAGTTCATGCACTCTCCTAAAACTCATCACTTGGATGCTGCCAATCGGGTTCTCAGATATCTCAAGACCTCCCCTGGACGTGGAATCCTATTCTCTCCAAACAAAGATCTAACCATTGAAGTCTTCACAGATGCAGATTGGGCTGGATCTGTCGATGACCGAAGATCCACTTCTGGGTATTGCACTTTAGTTGGAGGCAATCTAGTAACGTGGAGAAGCAAAAAACAACATGTCGTGGCTAGATCCAGTACCGAAGCGGAGTTTAGGGCTATAGCCCAAGGTATATGTGAAGGAATGCGGATCCGATCCCTTCTTCTTGAACTTGGGATTCACGACAAAGGACCCATCCGCCTATACTGTGATAACAAGGCGGCCATTAGCATCGCGCACAATCCCGTCCAGCATGATCGCACTAAACATGTTGAAGTCGACAGACATTTCATCAAGGAAAACATTGTAAGCGGAGTTGTTAGCACTCCTTTTGTTCCCTCCGATCAACAACTGGCAGATGTGCTAACAAAGGCTTTGTCTCATAGGGTGTTTTGGAACATTATGTCAAAGTTGGGCTTGACAGATATCACAAGCACAACTTGAGGGGGAGTGTTACAAGTTGGTTTATTAGTTTGGTTTATTGATGTCTAGTTGTATTTTTGCCCTCTCCTATATATAAAGGAGAGATCCCTTATTCTAGGTAATTAAGTCTTTTTCCTTCCAATAGTTAGGAATAAATCCTTCAGTCACACTGACTCAATGAATTTTCATTTCTGTAACTGATTACATGCAATTTAGAGGTTAGTACCATTTTGCATATATAGAAATAGAAATAGGAAAATATTTAGGCATTCATAAAATTAAAATCTATTGGCAATTAAAATAGTTAGAAATAATTAGCTATTTCTTATTTAATGTTTTAAGTTATTTGCTTGTAATACCCTCTGCTATAAGTAGAGGGTCTTTTATTTTTCTGAAATAACATACTATCGTGAAGTTCAACATGGTATCAGAGGTGCCCTGGCCGCTCTCTCGCTCGATCCGCCGACTTCGTCCGCCTCTCTTCCCTCTCCAATCTCCTCTCTATCGCAGATCTTCTCTTCCCCCTCTTCTTTCTCCCCTACCGCAAGAGTTTGATCCGCATGTAGCGTGTCGATTGGCGCATAGGCGATTTTCCAGATTTTTCCAGAAAAATTTTCTTTTTCCCTCCTTTATCACATACTAGGAGGATCGATTGAGAGCTCCGCTAGATTTTCTTATGTCATCGATCTAGTGTTCTTTCCCTTCATATGCTTCCTCACATAAAAAGGTTTCTACCTCCCTTTTTTAGAAACCTGGGCGGTCCTATTGATGGTGTCCACAAAATTTTTGGCAACGGCGCATTTCCGACGATCTTCCGATGGTTGTTTTTGACCCAATCTGAAATTCTTCGGCGTTTTTTGTTCTCTTATCTCATAATGTATGATATGGTTGATTCTCGTGACGCCTCACAACCCGCTGGATCTACCCGGGTTGGGCACGATCATACAACTTCTCAAATCACCACGATTCGTTGATACTACAAATTATTTATCTTGGTCTCGATCTACTGTTTTGTCCCTTAGGAGTCGTCGACTGTTTGGCTATGTTAACGGTGTTATTAAGGAGCCAGCGAAGACTGCGTCCAGTTGGGGACAATGAGAATCAGAGAACTCTTTGGTTATGTCTTGGTTGAATAATTCCATGCAAGAGGTTATTGCACGGAATTATCTATTCTTGGATATCGCTGCAGACATTTGGAGAAGTGTCGAATTCATATATTCCCAGAAAGGAAACACTGCTTAGATATTTCTGCTATGAAGGAAGATCTTTCTCCTTCGACAGGGTGATCGCCCAACATCTGCTTATTATTTGGAGTTCACTCAGCTATATCAGGAGTATGACCATTTTGTCTCCCTCGATTTTGTCGTCTCCGCTGATGCGGTCATTGTTCATGCTCATGAAGATTGGAGCAGGATGTTTGAGTTTCTCCATGGTTTACACATGGACTTTGATCAGATTAATGTTCAGATCCTTGGCCGCACTTCGGTCCCTTCATTTTCAGAGACCTATAGCATTGTCCAGCATGAATATGACCATCGTCAATCTTGGAGCTCAGAGGTCATCACTAGTGGTTCTGCACTTGCTACTTCTCATTCTGGAGGCACAAATACTCGGGACTTTAAGCTCAGGCCCACGGACAAAGGCCACTTATATGTGACTACTTTGGCCAAAGTCGGCATACTCGCAACACTTGCTTCAAATTACATGGGCTCCCTCCACCGAGAGGTGGAATGGTACCTCGTGGAGGTCGTGGAGGACGTGGACGTGGTCGTTCCAGTTTTATCTCTGCTCACCTGACTGAGTTCATTGATGAAAGTACCTCTGGTGGTCAGATCTATGAGCCTCCTTCTCTATTTGGGTCCTTTTCTACTTATGAGATGACCCTCCACCGCATGTTGTAAGGGTTATCCTTTGAGCCCAGTCCTGCTCCATCCTTGTCATTTTCCCATTCAGGTACTCTAAGTGTGCACTCTGCTACCGTACCGCCTACCATTCATTGGATCATTGACTCTGGGGCGACTAACCATACGACTGTGTCATCGTCAGGTTTTGTTTCCTATTCACCATTTGTTTAACGGAGACAAGGTAAACATTGTTGATGGAACTCTTTCCTCTATTGCTGGAAAGAGATCCATCAATTGGTCTACTCTTACCTGCTCTACACATCCTTTTTTTCACTCGCAGCCTCTTATTTGTTAGTCATATTACAAACTTTATGAACTGTTTCGTCACTTTCTTTCCTTACTGTGTCTTTCAGGACCTGCAGACGAAGAAGGTGATTGACTCTGGTAGCATGCGAGATGGATTGTACGTGTTTGATACTGTTGTTCCTTATGCTCTTCGTGCTCACCAGCTTCCTTTGTTGACTACCTGGCATCGTCTCTTGGGTCATCCCTCTGCTACTACTATGCAGTCTTTATCTCCTAGTTTTTCATCTTCTGTGTTTCAAATCTTTACGTGTGTTGTTAGTAAATTTGCTAAACATATGCATGTCTCTTTTAATCATATGTCTAAGCCTTGTACTTCACCTTTTCATACTCTTCATAGTGATGTTTGGGACCCTTGCTCAATTGCTTCCATCTTCGGCTGTCATTGGTTTGTTACATTCATTGATTGTTATTCTTGCACTACTTAGGTTTAGTTGATGCGTTGTGAGGGTGAAGTGTTCCCACTTTTTCAAAAATTTCATAAAATGATTTCTATTTGTTGAAATAGAGAATAAAATGGGCTTATATTTTATTATTCTCATAATAGTTTCATACTTTTATATTGTATAATGGGTCTCCTTTTATAGAAAGAGAAAGAGAGCTAAATACAAACACAAGATGTGGGACTAAAGGAGGAGCTAGAGAAGAGAGACCTTATTGGCCTAAATACATGAGTTTTTTTATTTATTTCTTGTAATACTCCCCCGCAAGGTGGAGCGTACAAGTCGTAGGCGTCAAGCTTGGAGAGGAATTGTAGATTTAGTGGGCGAGACAATGCCTTAGTGAGAATATTAGAGATTTGATCGGCGACCCACACATGTCGTAGAATCAGTTTTCGAAGTTGAACCTTTTCCCGAACAAAATAACAATCAACTTCAATATGTTTTATACGCTCATAAACACAGGTTTCTCGGCGATGTGAATAGCAGCTTGACTATCGCAACAGAGAATAGCTGATGATGGAAGTTTGACACCTAAATCAGTGAGGAGACTTTCTAGCTATGTAAGTTCTGAGATGGCGACAGTCATAGAGTGATACTCCGCTTCAGCAGAAGACCGAACAACCACAGTTTGCTTCTTACTTCGCCAAGTAACCAAGTTCCCCCCAAAATATGTGTAGTTGTTGCACGTGGATCGACGATCGTCCAAGGACCCAGCGTAATCAGCATCACAATATGCAATGAGAGATAGAGAAGTATAGGATTTGTATACTAGTCCTTGTCCCGGAGTATTCTTCAACTATCGATGAATATGCTCAACGGCCTGAAATGAGAGACCCGAGAGGGGTATGCATGAAACTACTGACCACACCGACCGCAAAAGAAATATCAGGTCGTTTGACAGTAAGATAGATTAGCTTGTCAACAAGGCGGCTATATACTCCGGATTAGGGAGAAGTTGATCAGAGTCCGAGTCATGAGCGCAGAGCTGATGATTTGCATCCATAGGTGTATCCACAGGCTTACATCCAGAGTAACCTGCATCACAAAGTAGATCGAGTCAATACTTCTGCTAAGACAAGACAAAGAGCATCAGGTCGTCGGGCTACCTCAATTCCCAAGAAGTAGCGGAGCCATCCCAGATCTTTAGTTTGAAAATGAGAGGCAAGATGTTGCTTGATTTTGGTGATGCCGGGAAGATAATCACCAATAACAAAGATGTCATCAACATAGACTAGAAGAATCACTGTGTCATATGAACATTGTCGAAAAATCAGGGAGAAATTTATCGAGCTTCGGGTGATGCCAAACTCACGAACCACCTGACTAAACTTCTCAAACCATGCCCGTTGAGACTGTTTGAGTTCATAGAGAGATTTATTCTGATGACTGATAAGGGACTCCCCCGTGGTTGTATAACTAGAAAGTTGCATGTACACAGTCTCCACAAGATCGCCTGAAGGAAGGCATTTTTAATGTCAAGATGATGGAGCTGCCAATGACGATGAACGACAGGTGAGAGTAGGTCACGGACGGTGTTGAGTTTGGCCACCGGACAAAAGGTCTCCTCATAATCGAGGTTGTGTTGTTGAGTAAAACCTATGGCAATAAGACGGGCCTTGAGGCGGTCAACAGTCCCATCCGGATGATGCTTAACAGTGAATAGCCACTTGCAACTCACTGTATGTTAATTAGGAGGAAGAGGAACATGGTCCCATGTGTGGTTGGCCCAAAGTGCAGTTATTTTCTCATCCATTGTCTCATGCCACCCTGGATGTTGAAGGGCTTTCTGCACAGAAGAGAGAGGACAAATAGAAGATAGAGCGGTCGCAAACCTGCGCAAATCAAAGGAGAGATGATGTAGGGAAACATAATTTCAGAGTGGATGCGTCGTGGAGGGTGTCGTCGAATCAACAGCCTGCGGAGTATCAATAGTAGAGGGGGCTGTTGCGGGGCACCGAATTGAGGATAGCGACGCGAGTTGACACGAAGAGGAGGAGCCAGGCAGGCGGTAGTGTTGGTAGTAAAGGTGGTAAAGGAGAACTAGTAGGAACAAGAGGACGTGGGAGATCAGGACGGAACAGTGACGCGGTGACAGATTTATGGAAAGACTGGTTTTCCAGGAAAGTGACATCAGCAAACGTAATCAGCTTCTGAGTGGAGGGAGAGTAACAAACATAGCCCTTCTAGGTGCGTGAATACCCAACGAACATGTACCACATGGCACGAGGGGCTAGCTTGTCAACGGGTGGACCCAGATGTTGAACGTAGCAGACGCAACCAGAGACTCGTGAGGTCAGGGGGGAGGGAGGCAGGTCAGGAAATAAGAGAGAGAATGAGACGCAAATTGTAGAACAGCCGAGGGCATGCAATTGATGAGATAACAAACAGTGGAGACAGCAAAATTCTAATAAATAGTGGGGAACCTGCATCTCAAATAGGAGAGACCGAGCGACTTCGAGAAGGTGGCAATTTTTCCGCTCAGCAACGCCATTTTGGTGTGGCATATATGCACATGACGTTTGGTGTATGATGCCCAACGAGGTACAAAATTCCTGAAAAGCATGCCCAGTGTATTCACGCGCATTTTCAGTACGAAGAATTTTGATAGCGCGGGTAAATTATTTTTGGATTTCTGCAGTAAAGGAGCGGAAAATAGACAGAAGCTTAGAGCGATCGTGCATCATATATAACCAAGTCATGCGTGAATAATCATCAATAAATGTAACAAAGTAGCGATGACCAGATAGACTAGCGGTTTTGTAGGGACCTCAAATATCAGAATGTACTACATCATAAGGAGCAGCACTCCGAGTACATTGAGGAAGGAAAACAGAGCGATGTTATTTCCCATATATACATCATTCACAATTAAAAGAAGAAAAAGATACATCGGGGAGAGCCTTTTGGAGAATGGGAAGTGGAGCTTCTTCTTGCATAGTTTCCTGTCGACCAGAAAAATATAGCGAAGTAGACGTCCCTTGTCAAGGATTACTCCAAATGGACAGGTTTCGACAAAGTACCATAGGACCACGTAGG
Organism: Dactylorhiza incarnata; assembly: GCA_033032865.1. Lineage (NCBI taxonomy): Eukaryota > Viridiplantae > Streptophyta > Magnoliopsida > Asparagales > Orchidaceae > Dactylorhiza > Dactylorhiza incarnata. The sequence continues at coordinate 16,575,923 of JAWHQI010000028.1, forward strand.
CTTATTTAGGAAAATCAAAGTAAAAAATCTTCCCTACATTCAAGTATAGTCAAGAAAGGAAACCCGGGATGTAATGGAAAGATGGCAAGAGGACCCTCGTCCAAGTTGTATTGTCTGATATAGATTCTCTGGAAAGCGAACAGACAGGGCATCGATCTTTTTTGAAGGACCAAATAGTTTGTCCTTAATGTGTGCTGGAAGATCTTCTGTCTAAAATAGTAGATGACTGGTAATACAAGAGATATTGTTCTTTGAGTTCTGGATAAGAAATCTGGGAGGAAATTGTTTTTTTCCTTTGATGTGTCGGGCTTCAAATTTCCACTGAGAGAACCAATTAGCTAATCGCAGAAGTTGGGCCTGAGGCAGCATCTTTTGCTTAAATTAAAACATTTTGGGAAATGTTGACATCCATTTTTATTAGGAAGTGCTGCCCAATAAGGTGAAACTGGAACTTCTTGATTCTCCTTTTTACGGCTAGGATTTCTTTGTATGTAGAGTGATAGTGAAGTTCTCCACTCTTGAACATTCCGCTCTTGTATATGCAGATTTGTCGCTTCTCATTTATTTCTTCCAGTAATATAGCTCCCCAAAAACGATCGCTAGCGTTAGTCTGAAAGATTTGTTTTCCTGATGGTGGAATCTTGAGTGGTGGTAGATTATTTATTAGAGACTTTAATTGTTTGATAGCACTAGTACACGCTTCATTCCAAGGTGGCGCATCTTTCCTGAGCTAATTAGTGAGATTTTTGTACTTGACCAATTCATGAATGAACTCGGCCTATAATTAACAATGCCCATGAATTGTTGGACTTGCTTGAACGTTAAGTTCTCATCTGTAAAATGATCTAATTGGGTTACATGTGAGGCTGGAGCTGATACTGACCACTTAAGATATGCATTCCCAAGAAATTAATGTATGTTTCTCCAATAATTATATTTTTCTCGGACGGCATAATACCATAATTTTTAACCAAATCATGGAACTTTGAGAGCAAGACATGGTGAGAGTCAATGTCTGGGAAGAACAATAGGATATCGTCAATGTAAACCAATGTGTTATCCATGATAGGCTGAAAGATTCTTCATAGCCTTCCGGAATAATTATGGAGCCGATTTTAGCCCATAGGCTACAACGGTTCAATGGTAATGCATTTCTGGGATGCAAAATCCAGTCTTTTGTCTGTCATAAGGATGAATACCAAGCTGCCAATAACCTTTTTTAAGGTCTAACATGGATAATATTTTTGCCTGAGGAAGTTTCTGGAAAAGAACTCTTTTCGGTAGAGGAATTTTGTCATCTTCAAGAAAATAGTTGAGAGGTTGGTAGTTTATCACCGGTCTTATCTTTCCTCTAGCTTGTTCGGTCATTTTGTTCACGTAGAAGGCTTCACATGCCCATTCTGACTTTGTGGGTTCAATTAACCCTTTTTGCTGCAGCTGATCAACTTCTTTTATAGCAAGCGCATAATGATCTGGGTTCATACCTTTGTGGTTGCTTTCGTTGGATTGATATCTTCATTCCTTTTGAAAGACAAGGAGATGTAGAATTTTGGATTCTTCCATAGAGGATGATCTCAGTTCTGCAAAAATTCTGTGTATGATTCTACGCAAGAGGTGCAAGCAATATCTTCTCTTATTGGGCATAGGATTCAACCGGTAAAAATGTAAATTCTTTGTCGATGGCAACAGTTGATTTTTATTTTTTAGCCCTTCCTTGTTCCACGAGACCCTCTTCAAAGAGTGCAAAATGTCAAAACCGTTGAGTAGGTCTTTTCCAGGGAGCTCTAACCTATAAACTTGATGCTTGATTATGTATCCTTGAAAGATTTGAATGTTGATAGGTTTGCTAATCAAAGTGATCGTGAAGGAGTCGTCGTTGATTTCTCGAAATGATCTGTAGCAAGAGTTCCAACATTCCTTTGGTAGAATATTAGGCTTTATGATGGAAGATATTGCTCCTGTGTCGAAGAATGCTATCACTGGAATAAGTTTATCCCATTTCCCCGAGAAAATGTGGATCTTTGCAGAAGGCATTGACTAACAAATAAGACTATCTCCAGGCGTGATAGTATACATATCATCATCAACGAGAATCACATCATCATCAGTTTCAACAGATGAGTCTTATAAATCTGCTCTGAGGGCAAGGATCGTGTCAGTGCCTTCTTCATCATCGATAGAAATGAGTGACTCAATGTCATCATTGTCTATGTCTTCAATTTGAGAAATCTTTTTGATGAGTTATGAGCTCTTCTCTTTATCTGGACATTCTTTGGCAAAATGTCCATTCTTTTTGTATTTGAAAAATCTGTCTTTTTTCTTCTTTTTGCATGCACAAAATTTGTTTTTCCACATTTGTTCTGGAGATTGTTACGATCACATGCTAATCTGAGGTTCTTGCATTGCTCTTCGATTTGTTTGAGGAATCTCTTCTGGTTGTACAACTTTTCAAGTGAAAGTAACACGTTCTGGTAAAGCTCATCAATAGATGTGTGACTAATCGGAATGCTCTTTACTTGGAGGAATCAGGATGTTTTGTTTCCAAGAGGCTCTGGAAGCGAATTCAGAAATGTCTGTTTCTAGTTGACGTCATCGATTCCATTGATGATATAGAATCGTTTTGACATTTTCTTGTAATAGGTTTCCAGATCTTTTCTTTTGTACGAACAACATCTCATGCTCATGTATTCTTCTCTAGCTTGAGTTGTATAATGATCCCGTGCTCCCAAGAATTCATTGTGGACATGCATAATCAGGGCATCCACATTCGGACTCTGTCTGACCATCATTTGTCTGTACGCTCCTAGATCGATCCACCATTGTCTAGTCTGTCATGAAACTTTGACACGAACCTTTCTACAACAACGAGCATGGTCATCCCTGGCTATAAAAGTTCTGCAGTGCACCATACATGCTTTTCATAGATTGTGTCTCTTCATCCCGATGGTGAGATATTTTCAAACGAGAACCTTTTAGATGGGTCGTTCTGGAACTGACCTGGTTGCTCAAGTTCTTGATGGGTTGCTTGACCAGGCTCGTATGTTTCCTCATCTTCAACAATTGGATCTTCTATTGGGGGGTCAGCTATCAGAATGTCAAGGGACATGTTTTCATCATCTCAATCTTCAGAACACTTTTTCCTTAGAGATGGTGTTTTTTGTAAAGACCGTGGCTGTATAGCTATCATGTTCAGCAATAAGGATATTGGATTTTCAACTGTAAGCCTAGAGGATGGTTGGGTTGTAGGCAACTCTTTAGGAGAAGATTCTTTAGATGGTGATTTTTATAGCTTTCTTTTTGAAGACTAAGGTGCTTCGTAGTGCGTTATTGGGAGGAATGCCGCACTATTGAAATGATTGTGATCATACGGGGAAAAAGTTGACAGTGGTTGAGAATTTTATTTTAGTGGAGGTAAATAGGAGGTGTAAGATGGGGCTTCATAATATCTTGGGGGTGTTATTGTTTTTGGGTTTGGATAGAATGAAGTTGGGCTTTGAGACCCTTTAGCTCCACCTCCTTTTGGCCCAAAATTGGTGAATTAAAAGAAACAGTACTGGCCAACTGGAGTAATTCATGGTGAAAGACTATTATCATGTCTTGTAGCTAGCTGCATTGTGACTTTTGAAATGGATGAAAACCCATGGTCGACCTTTTTCTCTAATGTTTGTTGGCTTGCCACTATTTGCTTTAAGACTTTGTTCTGCGTCATTGCATTTCCAGACTGTCAATTCCACGTAGCTTCAGAATGAGATACATGTTTAGTCGTCCCATCTGAATTTTTAGTGCTCGGATTTTTTATCTTTCAAACATGAGAAGTTTTATCTTTATCAATCTCCATCGGAGGAAAATATTCATCATAAGAAGTTGGCTGGAGCATGTTACACTCTGATCCTTTAGAATAAATGACATAATTGTCAAACTTTCCATATGGCTCACCAAGCAATCCTACTTTTGGTTCTCCCCTTTTGTAACGTTCCTCGAGTAGACGTTGCGTTGACTTCTTTTTGTTTCTTCTCATCTGGGTGGATCATCTTGATCAGAATCATCATCATTACAATGATCTGCTCCACACTTGTCACAAGTGCAGACATCAAAAAATCGATGACCATTTTCGTCTTTGAATTGATAAGGTTGTCCATTTGATTTGAAATAAAGGATGGGGGCCTCGAGCCCAAATTCATTGTCTTCAACCATATTTATTTTTGAAGAAAAGATGGGGGATGTGCTGGAGGAGTCTTCTCGGTTTAACATAATTTTCACTGCGTCATCCTTCTTTCTTATAAACGAGGATTTTACAGAGTGAATCAATTGATTTTCGCTCTGTATTTTCTCTTAGTGTGTAACACATGATTCAGGAAGAAGTTTAATAAGCTCATCTTTTGGAAGTTGCTTTGGGACATGGACGCAAGAGGAGTCGGAACGGGCGTCTATCTCAAAATAGAGAGCTTCGTTCGTGTCTTGAGGATGGCTTAAGTCAAAAGAATGATTTTGGACACGATAAGTCATTTGATAGTGAAACGTAGCAGCATATGTTCCTGCAACTTGAGGTGCTCCAACAATCAGAAGCTGAACTTTAAGGTTGTTGTAGATAAGAGGATTATCAAGCCTCGGGTTGAAATTTGGGAAGAGCATCACAAATGTTGTGCCAACATTCAGGGCAGTCTGGATAGTCGTGAATCGTGATACATGCATGGCTGTATTGCTGAAACCTTGTGTCCAGCAGTGCTAGTCTAACAACTACTGGGAGGTCTTTCCTTGCGTGCAGAGTGAGAGTCATTTTAACTGCTCCAAAATAGATATGGGAATAACCATGAGTTCTTCATTGCACTGGTAGGGATTCGCTCAATTGTATAGGGAAGATCTGTTCTACTTCAATAGCAGGAATTTGTACTTGCTCTAGCCTTGATGTTAGGACAAGCTCCCTCGCAACGAGTGTCTTGTTGAAAGAGAGTGCATGCCTGAAAGCCCGAGAAACAAGGTTGTGTTTCTTAGTAAAAGTTTTGTATGGATTTAACAGAGCGAAATCGGTCACTGGAATCTGATTATCTTCAGAGAGGTAATCGACCTTATAAAGCAAATCAGAATTTTTTTATGTGGAGGATGAACTGAAGAAACTTTGAGAAGAAAAGAAAGAGGAAGGGGTAAGATGATTAGGATTTTCCATAGAGTTAAGAGTCCTTATTTCTTAAGATTCTCCTTTGGTGTTTTGGTGCCTTACTATCACACAAAATGATACAATCGTCCTAAATTTTTTGTGATGATTTGAGCATATACCCACCGCCACACTCCATAGTATCTTATAAGGCCACAACTCATAATTATAACAAAAATTCTCGCCAGGTTCTGGTTATGAGATTTATGGTGTGGAGGATCCCTTAGAAAGGTCAACCACAGAGCTTACTTTCTATGAACCATATGTAAGCCACCATGAACTTCGTCGGTTCATCAAGAGAAATAAGGGGAAGGGTTTTAAGCTTCCTTGGCTCTAATACCAGGATTACAACTCACGGAGAGAGGTACAACCACAAAGGAGGGATATATGATAATAAGAATACAAGAAGAACTAGAACGCAAGAAGCTCTTAGAACTGATGGAGATCGCAGTGATCCGCTACTCATTCGGACGATCTGAGTCCACAGATGCGTCCGGATGATTTTTTTCGAGACGATTTCATGTATTTATTTTTTATTTTCAAGTTGTTTTGACACCCGATTGGTGCAGACATTCTGAGCCGTCCGATCTGGGTGCCCTATTTCTATTATGTTGTATCTAAATCTGCTGGGGGGCCGGCTGAGGGCATCTTGGGTTTCATTTCATTTGGAACCGTTGGTCGTTTCCTTCCTCCCGATGCGACGCCGAGAGAAGCCCTTGGTGCGACTCCAAGGTACCTCCTTCCTCCCCGCCCTAACCTTCTCCTTCATCGATTCCTGCAAGCAGTCGTGGCCTTCCCCCTCGTAAGCTTCGAAATCCCCTTTCCCGCAGCCCGCTCACTCCCACAATCTTTCCCAGATTTCACGATAAGGCCAAGCATAAGCTTAACATTTTTTCTTCCCTTCCTTCACGTCACGTCCCTCCCAGGAGAACTCCTGTTGTGGCCCAAGTATTCTTCCTCATCCCATCAACTTCCACCTCTCCCAAGTAAGCCTTCTCCCTCCCGAACCCATATCCAGCAACTCTGCCTTGAACACCTCTATATTTTCTCTCATTTGGCCTTAAACCTAATACTATCTAGAGCCAATTTCCTCCCTTCCAAAATCAGCTCCCATAACCCATTTCCTCCCCTGCAAAATCAGCACCCAAAGCCCATTAACTCCCTTGCAAAACCTCCAACCAGCAACCCCCAAGTCCCCCTATTACGTCCACTCCTACTCAACACCTTTCCTCCATACCTCACTAAACCTGAAACCTGTCCACTAGCCCACTGCACCTTGCAGTCCAACTGCCTGATTCCTCTCCCTGCAGCCCTCCGGTCGTTGCCATCGCCATGCTTCGCCGCCGCCTACATATGTGAGTCGTAGTTTGTTGTTTCTTGTTTCTTTCACTCTATTTTGTGTATTCGGACTATGTTTGGTGGGTTATAATATCGTATGCTTTTATTCTCATGAGATTAATTGATTTGCAGGATTCATTTGACGCGCGTTTGAAATATTTGCACCTTAATTATCTGTTAATCAAAATTTGCTCTCAATTAAATTTACTCTGAACAAATGAGCTTGGATTGTATTTATTTTTATTAATTACTTATTGTTATTTAACTCAGAATGTTTAATTGCATTTGCATCTGTAATTTAGTAGTATTTTGTTGGATTGCATTTATGTTGTCGTGTCATTTTAGGGACTTTGTAGGTATATTACATTCATTGTGATCTCTTGCATTGTATCTAGGGTTAGGGCACCGTTCCTCCCCCACCTGTAAACTCATCCTGCATCAAATTGGTACAAAGGGCAGGTTTCGGCTTGATGTTAATATTCAGTTATTTAGTCTATAGGTTTCATCGCATGGCGTACTATTATCGCTACCCCTCGCTTACACTTGAGAGAGACCCATATTACTACGATGATTATCCTCCTGCGCGACACGCTACTTCGAGGGATTGTGACGACCCTTCGAGATGATTCAATGATGTTGGAGTCGACCACCATGACTAAAGGTCGTCACGTTATCATCATTTCACCTCCCCACGACTTTATAATGGTAGAGTTGAGTATCGTTCATGTCATCGTAGCTACGCATCTCGTCTAGTTGAGGAATCTAAGTCTGTATATGCGCGACCACCACCGCACGTTCGTAGGGCCCACGATCACCATCCGATTATGTTTGGAACGACCATCTAGATGACCCTCAAGAGCCCTATAGAGGTCATCATCACCAATGTCACGTCACATGTCAAGACCCTCCTAGTGTTCCGCAAACAGAGATACCTAAGGCCAAATTTCAGCGATTTGTTCTTGATCAATTTGATCTCTTGGATGCTGATTTGGCTCACATAACGAATGCCTTAACAAGAGTCAATAGGAGAAAGTCTAAGGATTTAGGTCAGACCATCGATGTGTCTTGTAGTGCTCCTACTGACGTGAGAGACCCGACACCTGATTTTGATACTTCTCATTTTGATGAGGTTCAGTTCCCATGTGATCTTGAAGTTGAGCCTAATCATGACCTTATGATACAGGTGAAGAGTGATACTAGTATGATTAGTGAACATGGTCACGAGAGTGAGGACGAGCGGCCTAGTGACTATGTGATGGTATATCCACCCTTCACACCTCACTTAGACACAGTGTCCCCTTCGGCTAAAGATCCAGTCCTCATCGCTATACCAATTGACCCACGCTTTAGTGGGGGCACTCCCCACTCTTCCCTTAGCATTGTCTCGAGCCTTGTGTCGAACTCTTAGTGGTTGCCTCACCAATTTTTGGGGGCACCACCTCTTTCGACGCTAATCATCTGGAGGATCATTAACATCTTGATGGATGCTTTGATGAATGCCCTGACAAACCCCCTGATGAGCCACCACCACTCCCTAGTGAGAGTCAAGGAGCTATCATTGACTTTGTTAAGGGTGTCCTACTTGTTCCCATTGACACTACCGGTATTGGTGCTCTCCTCTTGGAGGGCCATCATGCCATTGTTGACCTCCGCAGGATTAATTCCCCGTGAGGCTTATTTGACGAGCTTCCCCTCATGAAAGGCATGCACTTTAGTGATGGGTCGTGTCTCCACACTAGTGATCATCACGTACTCGATGACATTTGGCATACACCCCATGGTGAGCCATCTGACGGCTTTATCATTTGAGAGGTACCCATCACATCCGTGCGTCGCACTATTTTGTCACCATCTACGTTGTTACTTCGGGTGATGGTGTCATTCACGTCGACTTCTTCTATCGACCACCCGGTTAGCCTCTGGATGATTTGCATTCCTTAGGATATGTTTGGCAAATCCTAGTTCCGCAATTCATTGTCGATGTCTCAGTCAATCAGTTGGGTGGTCCCCGCACACTCATTAAGTTTTTCTACACCCCGCCCAGAGAGCCTCCAGATAAACCTCCCATCCTTAGGGACTTTCATGGCGTATGCATTTAGTTAGTATGTCATTTCAGTCGCCATCCAATTGCATCCGTTGCATGACTTAAATGGGTATTCTCATATAGTGTACGACTCTCCTATGTTGCATGATTCTTGTCCATCATATGTTTTGCATCATTCGCATGATATGCATGAATTTGTCCGATGCGAAATTGCAATAACAATGATTATTATAAAAACCAAGCAGACCTGCACATAAGGGATCAAAATTTTGAAATTAGCGAGCAGGTAATGATTCACCTACGATTTGAGAGGTTTCCAACGGGAACATCAAAAATATCAAGCGCTCGTCGAATGAGTCCTTATACAGTCACGTGATGGATCGGTATGAATGCATGAGTTTGACATTTCTCAAAATATGGGGACAAACCGAGTATTCAATGTAGATGATTTGATTCCTTACTATGATGAGCGTGTGTATGTGGACTCTTTCTTCCCGCCCATGTATGAGTCACAACTCCCATTATTGCTTCCCACTTCGTCCCAACCCCAGCCTAACCCCTCCCTGCCCCAGCCTATTGAGTCATACCAAATGGTCCATCTCGTACCACCGATGGTTCCACCACTTCAGCTTTCAGACAGAGATACGTTTTGTTCAGAGTCACCAGCTACCGCCGTAGACTTACTTCAGATTGTTGCATATGACTTCACCGCTGTGGGCGAGCGAGATACGTTGCGATACCTTGACCGTCGGAGCTGTCACCCATTCCCAAAAATTGCCTAGATTTCCCCAGAGGAGCTTGCGCTACTTGCCCCCAGGCTTCGCCGAGAGCACGATTACCCTCACTCACCGGAGATGAGTGCTTTCAAGTCGGGGGGAATTGATGGAGATCGCAGTGATCCGCTACTCATTCGGATGATCTGAGTCCACAGATGCGCACGGATGATTTTTTCGAGCCGATTTCAAGTATTTACTTTATATTTTCGAGTAGTTTTGACACCCGATCGGTGCGGATATTCTGAGCCGTCTGATCTGGGTGCCCTATTTCTATTATATTGTATTTAAACCTGCAGGGTGGGCCAGCTGAGGGCATTGTGGGTTTCATTTCATTTGGACCGTTGGTCATTTCCTTCCTCCCGGTGCGATGCCGAGAGAAGCCCTTGGTGCAACTGCAAGGTACCTCCTTCCTCCCCGCCCTAACCTTCTCCTTCATCAATTCCTGAAAGCAGTCGTGGCCTTCCCCTCGTAAGCTTCGAAATCCCATTTCCTGCAGCCCACTCATTCCCACAATCTTTCCCAAATTTCACGATAAGGCCAAGCATAAGCTTAACATTTTTCTTGTCTTCACGTCACGTCCCTCCCAGGAGAATTACAGTTACGGCCTAAGTATTCTTCCTCATCCCAACAACTTCCTCCTCTCCCAAGTAAGCCTTCTCCCTCCAGAACCCAAATCCAGCAACTCTGCCTTGAACACCTCTAATTTCTCTCATTTGGCCTTAAACCTAATACTATCCGGAGCCCATTTCCTCCCTTGCAAATTCAGCACCCAAAGCCAATTAACTCCCTTGCAAAATCTCCAACCAGCAACCCCCAAGTCCCCCTGTTACGCCACTCCTACACAACACCCTTCCTCCACACCTCACTAAACCTGAAACCCATCCACTAGTTCGCTTCCCTTGCAGTTCAGCCGCCTGATTCCTTTCCCTGCAACCCTCCGGTCGTCGCCATCGCCATGCTTCGCTACCGCCTACATATGTGAGTCGTAGTTTGTTGTTTCTTGCTCTCTATTTTGTGTATTCGGATTATGTTTGGTGGGATATAATATCATATGTTTTTATTTCCGTGAGATTAATTGATTTGCAGGATTCATTTGGCGCGTGTTTGAAATATTTGCACCTTAATTGTCAGTTAATCAAAATTTGCTCTCATTTAAATTTATTATGAACGAATGAGCTGGGACTGTATTTATTTTAATTAATTACTTATTTCTAATTAACTCGGACTATTTAATTGCATTTGCATCTGCACTTTAGTGGTATTTTGTTGGATTGCATTTATGTTGCCGTGTCATTTTAGGGTCGTCGTAGGTATATTGCACTCATTGTGATCGCTTGCATTACATCTAGGGTTAGGGCACCGTTCCTCCCCCACCTGTAGACTCGTCCTGCATCAAATTGGTATCAGAGGGCATGTTTTGGCTTTATGTTAATACGTTCTTATTGAGTCTATAGGTTTCATCCCCTGGCGTACTATTATCACTACCCCTCGCATACACTTGAGAGAGACACTTATTATTACGATGATTATCCTCCGATGTGACACACTACTTCGAGGGATTGTGTCGACCCTTCGAGACGATTCGATGATGCTAGAGTCGACTACCATGACGAAAGGTCCTCACGTTATCATCATTACACCTTCCCATGACTTTATGATGGTAGAGTTGAGTATCGTTCAGGTCATCATAGCTACGCATCTCCCCTAGTTGAGGAATCTGAGTCTGTATATGCGTGACCACCACCGCACATTCGTAGGGCCCACGTCCACCCCCAAGCACCATCCGATTATGTTAGGAACGACCATCTAGATGACCCTTCGGAGCCCTATAGAGGTCATCAATGCACATTCGTAGGGGTCACATGTCAAGACCCTCCTAGTGTTCCGCAAATAGAGATGCCTGAGGCCAAATTTCAGCGATTTGTTCTTGATCAATTTGATCGCTTGGATGCTGATTTTGCTCACATAACGAATGCCTTAAGAAGAGTCAATAGGAGAAAGTCTAAAGATTTAGGTCAGACCACCGATGTGTCTTGTTGTGCTCCTGCTGACGTGAGAGACCCGACACCTGATTTTGATACTTCTCATTTTGATGAGGTTTAGTGCCCATCTGATCTTGAAGTTGAATCTGATCATGACCTTATGATATAGGTGGAGAGTGATACTAGTATGATTAGTGAGCGTGGTCACGAGAGTGACGACGAGCGGCCCAATGACGATGTGATGGTATATCCACCCTTCACACCTCACTTTGACCCACTGTCCCCTTCGGCTAAAGATCCAGTCCTTGACGCTATACCAATTGACCCACGCTTTAGTGGGGGCACTCCCCACTCTTCCATTAGTATTGTCCCGAGCCTTCTCAAGACTGAGAGTCGAGAGCCTAGTGTCGTACTCTTAGTGGTTGCCTCACCAATATTTGGGGACGCCACCTCTTTCGACGGTACTCATCTGGAGGATCATTAGCATCTTGATGGATGCTTTGATGAACCGCCTGACAAACCCCCTGATGAGCCACCACTCCCTAGTGAGAGTCAAGGAGTTATCATTGACTTCGTTAAGGGTGCCCTACTTGTTCCCATGGACACTACCGGTATTGGTGCTCTCCTCTTGGAGGGCCATCATGCCATTGTTGACCTCCCCAGGATTAAGTCCCCGCGAAGCTCATTTGATGAGCTTCCCCTCCTGAAAGGCATGCACTTTAGTGATGGGTCATGTCTCCACACTAGTGATCATCACGTACGTGATGACTTTTGGCAATACCCCATGGTGAGCCATCTGACGGCCTTTATCATTTGAGAGGTACCCATCACATCCGTGCATCGCACTATTTTGTCACCATCTACGCTGTTACTTCGGGTGATGGTGTCATTCATGTCGACTTCTTCTATCGACCACCCGGTGAGCCTCCGAATGATTTGCATTCCTTAGGATATGTTTGGCAAATCCTGGATCCGCAATTCATTATCGATGTCTCAATCAATCAGTTGGGTGGTCCCTGCACACTCTTTATGTTTTTTTACACCCCGCCTAGAGAGCCTCCAGATAAATCACCCATCCTTAGGGACTGCTATACAGCCTATGCATGTAGTCAGTATGTCATGTCAGTCGCCATCCATTTGCATCTGTTGCATGACTTGCATGGGTATTCTCATATAGTACGACTCTTCTATGTTGCATGATTCATGTCCATCATATATTTTGCATCATTCGCAGGATATGCATGAATTTGTCAGATGCGAAATTGTAATAAACAATGATTATTATAAAAACCATGCAGACCAGCACATGAGGGATCAGAGTTTTGAAATTAGGGAGCAGGTAATGATTCATTTACGATTTGAGAGGTTCCCAACGGGAACAGCAAAAATATCAAGCGCTCGTTGAATGAGTCCTTATATAGTCACGCGATAGATCAATATGAATGCATATGAGTTTGATATTTCTCAATATATGGGGACAAACAAGTATTCAATGTAGATGATTTGATTCCTTACTATGATGAGCGTGTGTATGTGGACCCTTTCTTCCCGCCCATGTGCCACAACTCCCATTATTGCTTCCCACTTTGTCCCATCCCCAGCCAGACCCCTCCTTGCCCCAACCTATTGAGACGCACCAGATGGTCTATCTCGTATCATCGATGGTTCCACCATTTCAGCTTTCAGACAGAAATACATTTTGTTCTGAGCCACCAGCTACCGCCGGAGACTTACTTCAGATTGTTTCATATGACTTCACCGTCGTGGGCGAGCGAGATATGTTGTGATACCTTGTCCGCCGAAGCTGCCACCCATTCCTAGAAGCTGTCTGGATTTCCCCAGAGGAGCTTGCGCTACTTGTCCCCAGAGGAGCTTCGCCGAGAGCACGACTACCCTCACTCACCGGAGATTAGTGCTTTCATGCCGGGGGGAATTGATGGTGATCGCAGTGATCCGCTACTCATTCGGACGATCTGAGTCCACAGGTGCGTCTGGATGATTTTTTCGAGTCAATTTCATGTATTTATTTTATATTTTCGAGTAGTTTTGACACCCGATCGGTGCGGACATTCTGAGTCGTTTGATCTGGGTGCCCTATTTCTATTATGTTGTATTTAAACCTGCAGGGTGGGCCGGTTGAGGGCATTGTAGGCTTCATTTCATTTGGAACCGTCGGTCATTTCCTTCCTCCCAGTGCGACGCCGAGAGAAGCCCTTGGTGCTACTCCAAGATACCTCCTTCCTCCCCGCCCTAACCTTCTCCTTCATCGATTCCTTCAAGCAGCCATGACCTTCCTCCTCGTAAGCTTCACAATCCCCTTTCCTGCAGCCCCGCTCATTCCCACTCACAGATTTCACGATAAGGCCAAGCATAAGCTTAACATTTTCTCTTCCCTGCCTTCACGTCACGTCGCTCCCAGGAGAACTCCAGTTACGGCCCAAGTATTCTTTCTCATCCCAACAACTTCCTCCTCTCCCAAGTAAGCCTTCTCCCTCCAGAACCCAAATCCAGCAACTCTGCCTTGAACACCTCTAATTTCTCTCATTTGGCTTTAAACCTAATACTATCCAGAGCCCATTTCCTCCCTTCCAAAATCAGCACCCAAAGCTCATTTCCTCCCTTGCAAAATCTGTACTCAAAGCCTATTAACTCCCTTGCAAAATCTCCAACCAGCAACCCCCAAGTCCCCCTGTTATGTCATTTCCTACCCAACACCCTTCCTCCACACCTCACTAAACCTGAAACCTGTCCACTAGCCCGCTGCCCTTGCAGTCCAACCGCCTAATTCCTCTCCCTGCAGCCCTCCAGTCATCTCCATCGCCATGCTTCGCCGCCGCCTCATATGTGAGTTGTAGTTTTTTGTTTCTTGCTCTCTATTTTGTGTATTCGGATTATGTTTGGTGGGATATAATGTCATATGCTTTTATTTCCGTGAGATTAATAGATTTGCAGGATTCATTTGACCCGCGTTTGAAATATTTGCACCTTAATTGTCTGTTAATCAAAATTTGCTCTCAATTAAATTTACTGTGAACGAATGAACTTGGATTATATTTATTTTAATTAATTACTTATTGTTAGTTAACTCGGACTGTTTAATTGCATTTACATCTGCCCTTTAGTGATATTTTGTTGGATTGCATTTATGCTGGCGTGTCATTTTAGGCTCGTCGTAGGTATATTGCATTCATTGTGATTGCTTGCATTGCATGTAAGGTTAGGGCACCGTTCCTCCCCCACCTATAGACTCGTCTTGCTTCAAGAACACTCGAGGTTTATTGCTTAGAAATATTTGCCAAGGCTGAGATGCCCTTTACCATTACACTGAACTTCAATTTATCGTAGTCCTGGGGGGGACAACTTACATCAGCCTTATTCTTATCTTAAGGGATAAGATATTCCTTACTTGACTTCTACGACACACCACACTGTATCTTATCTTATGAGTTAAGATATTCCTTACTTGCATCACACGTTATTCTTATCTTGCCTTATACGACACACCACACACCTTATATCCTATCTTATAGGATAAGATATTCCACCTACTTTGCCACTAGCTTATACCACACATGCTTTAAGACAAACAGTGACTTTCACTACACACCACATACTTTAAATATAATTATTACATATATTACTTTATATTAAGTGCATGATGTTGTATTAGTTTCTCAACATGGGTTGATTCTCAACAGTTTCTATGATTCATCTTTCTTTACTTATTTATAATTATAGTTATGATAGTTCATGCATAATGGATTAAGCTGTATTGATCAACGGCAACGCATCTGTTGTATGTTTAATCAGATACGCAAAGCCGCTGCAGATCAAGTCTATCTTGTCATACTTCAAAACACAAGTCTCATGGCTGAAGATAAAGCGGACAGATCTCTCGAGATAATCACCGAGACCAGCTGGGAAGGTTCGCTGGACGATGCGAAGCAAAGAAGATTGGAACTGTTTCTGTTGGCCGGTTCCCACGATTGCAGAGTTATTTCTACTAGTCTTGAGGAAACAAGCATGCTGGGAAAGCTGGCAGACAAAGCTGCCGCTGATGAAAATATGTCCTATTCCTCTTTAGTTGATTTCACTGGATTCTGATATTGTATATATTTAATTATTCTTGCATGTTGTAATTTGTATTATGCATGTTTTCAAGTATTCCCCTTGAAAATTGTATTAAGCCTCATAGGATTAAAATGGCTGTCAATGGGTGATAACATACTATTGTTCAGGTAACATGGGATTTCACAGTTTCTAAATTTGTTTGAACTAATTACGCAAACATTTCTTGTGAGTTAATTATAGTTACAGGTTGTACCCCTCCAAACCTCCCATCTGAGTTTTACATTTCATAGCATGCATACACAAAAGTATGCCTTGTGTTTGATTGCTTATGAGAATTGATCAGGTTCTGTTTATTTCATTTCAACTTCTAATAGAACTTCCAATACGCTCCTTTTTTATATTCTCTACGTTTCTACCATTATTGTTTTGCTTCATTCCTTTTTAGATTTTATTGACTATTTAATTTAGATATTTTTAATTATGATATATATTTGATTACTTCTATTCTTAATAAATTTTAATAAGAATTTGTTACTCTTAGATTAGTTGAAAACTAAAATTGATTTTAAGTATAGACTAATGTTTGGTTTCTTATTTCGTGTTGGCCAAAGTAATTCTCAAGACAGTTCTTGCAGGCTCATGAGGATGAGTAGTTCATGGTTTAATGCAAAGGTCTTGTGTTTATGGATCTCGTGAATAAAGTATTAGAAGAGTGCTTTGACAATCTTCAAAGCTCATTATCATTGGAGGACTTGAAGCGAATTTAAGAAGGTGAATGTAGTTGGAGATTGGTTTGCACACATGATTGAGATATGTTTATAAGTAGGATCCATCTGATGATCGAATGTTCATATGACCGTTTATAAGGAACTCCGTTGTAAGTTTATGAAAAATTACAAGCTGCAAATTTATGGGGGAGGCTTTCGTAATTTCAAAAGATTACAGAGTTGCAACCTGTAATTTTAAAAATTGTGGAAAGGTTTTTATAATTAATACAAATTTCATAGATCTTATTTTAGTACTATAGGAAATTTATTGAGGGCTTTTTGGGTTGCTCTACTTTTTATAGCTCTCGCATAAAAGGTGAGGGTTTAACTACCCAAAAAAAATTGTATGTTTGAGGCCATTAGGGTCCTAAGGGCCTAAGGAAGTCCCACGAGTTATGGGGATTGTTTGGTGGCATTTCATAGACCAAATGGTTTTGGGGTGTGTGAATTAGTGACACACAGTAGTGCGTGAACAAATCGCATGATTGTTTTTGGAACTCTGGTTTGGGCTGGTTTTATCATGCGCACAGGCATGCACGTGTTAAGCCACACGATAGTGTGAAGTACCGCTCGTGCGGGCTTTAGTCATGCGTGCCCAAAATCACAAGACCACCTTCAGTTAACTGAGTTTGGCATGAAATACTCATGCACAGTCGTGCGCGTATGTCGCACGATCGTGCGATCAGGCCCGTGAACTTGTTTTGATTGCGAGATCTAACCGTTCGTTGTGGGTATTTGGGATCTGATGACTAGGATCTTCTTTTAAGGTTATTAGGTCGGGATTGAATTGATTTCACACCTCATTTCACCCTGTCACACTCTTTCTTAGGTTTAGAGAGATGGGAAATGAGCTAGGGCAGGAGGAGAAAGAACCCACCATTGGAAGTGCTTCGGAGCTCAAATCTTCGAGCCAAGATCAGATTTGCAGAGCGGAGTCCATTGTGATCGACTTCATTTGTCTTATTCATCATTTCCATAGCGTCGAAGCAAGCTTCAAGGGTAATGATCTTTCACAGTTTTAGAACGATGCTTGCCCATTTTATCTTGATTTTGCTTGCATATGAAGAGTCTCCACTAATTAGTGAAGGGTATGACTTCCGTTGGTTCGTTAGAACCCCGGGTCGATTGTGTACGTCCCCGACATGAAATGCATTTAGAAATCCAGTAATCGTTGCAGATTTAGGCATTATGTATGAAGCCTACCTGTGGTCGTAGGCCCGGATCGGTGATGCTTTGTATGACGTTGCATTTAGGTTGAACCTAATATGCGTGTTATAGAATTACTCAGTGAAATGCATCGTATCATATGTGGGGTTTGGGAATTTGGAACGTTAAAGCTCTAAGCTAACAGACTCCTATTTGGCATTTAGAGATTTTAACGTCGCGGAACTGACTATGGTAGTAGTCGTTATCTGTTGACTTTGAGTTTGGTTTGGAAGAGGGACCTAGACCTCCATCGCATTGCGTAGATAAGTTGACTTGGACCTCCTGCGTTGGGAAGTGCATATGACGCCTATGCCCTAGTATGAAAGATTAGATATGAAATATGTCGGCTATTGCTTATTGTATACTGGTCGAGGTAAAATTGCAGTCACATCGTGTTGGTTTCACTTTGACTTGAGCAATAGGTAAAATCCAAACCGAACCAGCACCATGTACTTTTGCACGAGGTAAAACCTCACGAATGTTGATTGATCATGGGAGAAGTTGTGTCACACAAAATTATCAAGACTAGCAAATGCTCAAGCGGTATTCTTGGATTGTATATCCTAATTTAGTTATGATGCTCATGTTGGAGGCGTCCTAGACCTCCTTATCGAGTACTTGTTGTGTGTTCCATGAGTGCACGAACTCGTGTGGTCATGAGTATCCATGTGTGTTGTGTTGTTGGATGATGTCTTGTTAGCTTCATATATTATTGCTTAGGCGATTGTGGGGAAATCTTCCGATGAACCCAATCATCATCACTTGTATACCTAGGTTTTCCATTTTTATATGCTAAACTTAGAAGATTATTTGTGCTTGAGCCTCCACTCTGTGTAGCTTAGTTGTATTTTCAATTTGTTATATATGTTTGTTACGTCGTACATGCAGGTGAGTGGTTTCCTACCTCGGAGTCTGCTAGGATGATCGGGCAGAGAGATCATTATGTTGTTTGTGGTTAGCTCATAATTATCCCTCATTTATCTCTGACTTTTGTTTGGTGTAGGTGTTGTATAACATATCAGAGTTGAGTGGGCGTAAAGTTGAAATGCAAAAGAAAGTCGTTCCTTTTATTGCATTTTACTAGCCCGCCTGCGAGCCGACTCTTGTTGTCATGTAAGGCCTTAAGGCCGACACTTTTTGGGAAAACATTCATGTAGTTGTGGGCATTCATAGTTAATTTTATTATTTAAAGCTTCTGGTAGTGTTTATATTCTTTGAGTAGTTTACTTATGTACCTCATATAGCATTTAACTTACATAGGTAATAAATTATGGGGTCCCGGACAGACCCATGTTATATTACTTGTACTGGTGGGATGATACAATTTGGTATCGGACTTTAGGATGTCGATTTGTAGTCTTTATGTTTACAAACGAACCCTTTTAAGGGGTATGCACTTTTTGAGCTTCAACCCTCTGTCTTTCTCTGGGAATGAAACCTCAGCGGAAGCAGAAAAGTAGTTGTCAAGAATTAAGAAGACTTTGATGGGACCAAACATTGAAGAGGATAATATGGTCACTTTGGCCACCTTCCTACTATAGATGAAAGACTTTGGTGGGACGATGAAGTAGAACACAAGTATGGCAGGCGACGATTTACTCAAATCTCGTTGGGATACTTCTCGGAGTCATTCCTTCGAAAATACATACCCTCTATCATGCGCATTACACCACAGAACCAATTCCTATGTTTGACATAGAGAGATCTCTAGGTAGATGACTACCTGCACGAATTCACTTGACTGGGCCACTATGCGGGGAGTATGGTGGAAGATGAGGAGATCAAGACCAACAAATTCTATGAAGTACTGCGAGATGACTTGAGGTTGCGGCTGGCGGGTCCTATGACTTTTGGCTTCCACATTCTAGTGGAGGCTACCAAATCTCTGGAGATGGACTTAGATAAAGTCTAGCGCAAGAAAGGCTTTAGCGCCATGGAGTCACAATTTAAGGTGTCACCCTCCCAGGAAAAAACCCAAGAGCAAGAGGCTTAGGACGATGTCAAAGTTTGTGGAGGTGGCTTCCTCTGATATGTCGTGGGATACTACAGCGTGAGGCCCTTTGACATGCTTTACTTATGGAAAAGTGGGGCACATTTCCCGAGCATGTCGAAGTGGTCCTTCAAAGATGGAGAGTTGAGCGTTGGAGAACACTCGTGTTGGGGGTCCAAGCTATGTGGAGAAAGGGATGGCAGAGGAGTCTTCCGCTTCCCAATACCCTCCGACCTAGTCGAGAGTTTACTCTCTTGTCCAGCAGGAGACCCTTCGTCAAAGCGGCGTTGTGACAGGTATGAGTTATTAATTAGCTTGCATTACTTAAAATAATCTATGTTCCTTATGCGATTACATGCTTAACGTGTTTGAATTAAGATTTGTCCTAATATTTAACTATCATGTAAGAACTCTCTTCGACACTGGAGCATCGCACTCCTTTCTGTCTGCAATTCACGGTACGAATTGGTGTGCCAGTTGTGTGGGCAAAGGATAGATTGGATGTATTGTTGTCGAATGGGTATATGATAAGCACGAATAGGACTAGTTGTGTGAAAGTTTGGATAGGAAACTGAGACTTCGACTAGAAGCATCCTTACTACTGTTGTCAGAATTTGATGTAATTTTTGGCAAGGACTGACTCTCGAAGTAGGGTTCGTGCATAAATTACAAACTAAAATAGATCACACTTGTAAAGAATACCAAAGGAAAAAACCATGTTCATTGGTTTGCGAGGGGTGAGCACACACTGATATCTTCCTTTCAAGTGGTCAAGGCAGTTCGGAAAGGCGAGGAGTTGTTCTTCACCTTGTTAGAGGCTTCAGAGCACGAGCCCAGTTTATGTGATATTTCAGTAGTAGTGGAGTGCACGAACGTGTTTCCTACGGAGCTCTTTGAGGCTCTCCTCAGCGCGATATTGATTTTTTTTAAGTTAGTGTCGGGTGCCAAGCCTATGTCACGCTCACCGTATCGAATATCACCAAAAGAAATGGCAGAACTGAAGATTCGATTGCAAGAATTGCTAGAGCAAGGTTATGTATGCTCGAGTTCTTCCCTTTGGGGTGCACCGATCCTATTTGTAAAAAAGAAGGTCGCAAGTTTACGTCTATGCATAGATTATCATGAATTGAATAAATTTATGGAGAAGCCCAAATATTTGTTCCCGCGCATAACGACTTGATCGATTAGCTAGTTGGTAGACTGTGTATTCAAAATTGGACTTGAAGTTCGGTTTCTACTAGTTGAAAATTAAGGATTATGATATTTCAAAGATGGCTTTCAGTACCTGCTACGGGAACTATGAGTTTACCATAACGTTGTTTGGCCTCTCGAATGTGCCATCGGTATTCATGAATTTGTTGAATAGAATGCTCCATGAGTATTTAGACGGATTCTTCATTGTCTTCATCGACTGCATTTTAGTTTACTACTAGTCAAAGGAAGAGCATGCAGATCACCTACATGTGATCTTGAGCATCCTGAGCAAGCGTCAGTTATATGTCAAGTTCTCCAAATACGAGTTTTGTCTATCATCTGTGGAGTTCCTATGTCATATGGTTAGCAAAGAGGGTATTGCATTGGATCAGTCAAGGAGAGTGGATATCCGTGATTGGCCTCTGCTGAAAAATATGGTGGAAGTTCGAAGCTTCTTGGGACTTCCCGACTACTACAGACGCTTTGTGGAGAACTTCTCGAGGATCGCACTTTCTCCCACCACGTTGAACAGGAAGGAGCATAGGTTCGTTTGGATGCCGGAGTGCGCACGAGCCTTTGAAGAGATAAAGATCTGACTAATCTAGGCGACGATTTTGTCTTCGCCTTGCGGGACAGAATGTTATTAGGTTTATGGTGACGCCTTAGGTAGCGGCTTGGGTTGTGTTCTTAGCTAGTTTGGATAAGTGATCGCTTATGGTCCGCTCCAGCTAAAGATGCATGAGAGAAACTACCCGGTCCACGACCTAGATTTAGCGGTTGTGGAGTTCGCTCTAAAATTTGGTGCCATTACTTATACGGCGTGAAGATCGATATCTTTACGAACCACGGGATCTTGAAGTACCTGTTAAATCAAAGAGAATTGAATATTCGATAAATGAAGTGGATGGAATTCCTTGGGTACTACGCGTTCGATATTCATTACACTCCCGGGAAGTGAAATATTGTGGCAGATGCTTAGATCCGGCGACCTCCAGCGCAGACAAATTATATTTCAACACATGATGAGCGTGTAGTCTGTGATTTAAAGGCGCTTGAGATCATGTGTGTTAACAAGAGTATAATGGCTACGACATGCTTGAAGTGGATGGAGGTTTAATACGACATTGCAGACCGAGTTCGACAGGCTTTAGAGCATGAAGCGCTAAGACGCGGAGACTGTGAAGATGAGCTTCATTGGAAGGATAGCAGATTGTGCGTCCCTAATTTTGGAAAACATCGAGATGAATTAATGTATAACACACATTTCATAAAATACTCGATTCATCTAGGGAGCACTAAAATGTATATGGACATGAGAAAACTGTTTTGGTAGCCGGGCATGAAGAAGGACAGTGCCTTATATGTGGCAAGATGTCGCACTTGTGCACTTGTGAAGGCCGAGTGCCAACGGCACAGTGGATTTCTAATGTCCTTTCCGATCCCATAATGGAAGTGTGATGACATACCAATGAACTTTGTGAGCGGATTGTTGAAGTCACAAAGGGCCAACGATGTCATCTGGGTTATTGTTGATTGTTTGGCAAAGGTGTCTCACTTCATTCCAAACCGGAATGATGATTTTGTGGAGAAACTTGCTAAGATGTACGTTGATAATATTATATGGTTGTATGGTGCTCCATGTAGCATTGTGAGTGACTGAGATTGGCATTTTATGTTGAATGATTGGAAGCTTATTCATCAACTATTGGGTACCAAGCTAAATTTTAGCATGACTTTCCATCTACAAATAGATGGGCAGATCGAGAGGACCAACATAACCATGGAGGATATGCTCTGAATGTGCGTCTTAGATTTCAAAAAAAAAAAGGAAAGGCCACCTCTATATGATCGAGTTTTCCTACAACAACAGCTACTAAGCTAGCATTCAGATGACCCCCTTCGAGGCCCTATATGGAAGGAAGTGTCATACGCCCTTAGCTTGGGAGAAAATGAGCAAAACGAAGTTGTTGAAGTGAAAGGATGTTGAAGAGGCGACTACGATGATTCAGGTGATATGAGAAAGACTATTAATTGCCCATGATAGACAGGTAAACTATTATAATGTTAAGCATCAAAACATAAAGTTCATCGTGGGTGACTGGGTTTATTTACAGATCAACCCGTTCAAGGAAGTATTGGTGATCCGACTCTTGAAAAAGCTAAGTTCGAGGTACTTGGGAATGTTTGAGATCACAGAGCGCATCGGTGATGCTGCTTATCAAATTTCTCTATCTACTGAGCTTAGTGGACTACATGGGGTTTTCCATAAATTGGTATTGAGGAAGGCAGTACAAGACCCTAGTCATATTATTGTGGTTGACAAGGTGTCAATCGATGGTGGGTTATCGTCTAAGGTCAAGCTCATTCACATCGAAGACACTGAAATCTGGCAATTACGCAATGAAATGATAAAGATGATCAAAGTTCTGTGAGATAACTTTGGTCGCGAGGAGCTATCTTGGGAGCGAGAACAAACTATATGCGAGGAATACCCCGAGTCATTCCTCATGTATGAAATGTTTTAGAGTATTTATTGTTCTTTAAATTTTGGGATGAAACTTATTTAAGGGGGAGTTGTAACACCCTATAATCCTTGTATGTTTGAAGGAATTATGGTCCCAAGGGGCCTAAGGAAGTCTCATGTGTTTTGGGAACTGTTTGGTGGCATTTCAGTGGCTAAATGGTTTTTGTTCGTGTGAATTAGTCACCTACGGCCATGTGTGACCAAACCGCACGATCATTTTCAGAACTCTGGTTTGGGCTAGTTGTATCACACGCTCGGGAGTGGACATGTTAAGAGACATGATCGTGTGAAGTACCGCTCGTGCGTATTTAGTCACTCATGGTCGTGCATGCCCAAAATCGCACGGCCACCTTCCGTTAACTTGGTTTAGCATGAAATACTCATGAACGGTCATGCTCGTATGTCGCACAGTCAAGCAATTGGGGTCGTGAACTCGTTTTGATTGTGAGATCGAACCATTTTTTGTGGGTATTTGGGATCTGAAGGCTAGGGTCATTTCCTAAGGTTATTAGGCCAGGTTTGAATTGATTTCAGCCCTAATTTCACCCTTGCCACATCTCTCTCTCTCTCTCTCTTAGGTTTAGAGAGAAGGGAACAGAGCTTGGGCAAGAGGAGAAAGAACCCGCCATTGGAGGTGCTCTAGAGCTCAAATCTTCGAGCTAAGACTGAATTGGTGGAGTGGAGTCTGTTGTGGTCGACTTCATCCATCTCATTGATCGTTTCCATGGCGCCGAGGAAACATCCATGGGTAATGATCCTTCTCCTCAGTTTTAGGACGATTCTTGTCTATTTCATCTTGATTTTGTTTGCATTGGTAGAGTCACCTTGCCTAATTAGTGCAGGGTACGATCTCCTTTGGTTTGTTAGAATCTCGGGAGATTGTGTCCGTCCCCAACATGAAATGCATTTTGAAATCCGATAACCGTTGCGGATTTAAGCATTGTGTGTGAAGCATACTCGTGGTTGTATACCCAGATATGTGATGCTTTGTTTGACGTTGCATTTAGGTTGGACCTAGTATATGTACTGGAGAATTATTCTGTGTAATATGTCGTATCGTATGCAGGGTTTGGGGATTTCGAACTCTTAGTATTCTTATCGAAAGTCCTAGACTAATAGATTCCTATTTGGACTTTAGAGATTTCTACGTCGCAGAACCTACTATAGTAGTAGTCATTATCCGTCGACTGTGAGTTTGAGTTTGCATTGGAAGAGGGACCTACACATGCACCGCATTTTGCATAGGAGTTGACATAGACCTCATGCATTGGGAAGTGCATATGACACATATGTCCTAATATGAAGGATTAGGTACGAAATATGTCAGTTATTGTTTAATGTATATGGCCGAGGTAAAGTTGCACCCACATCGTGTTGGTGTCATAGTGACTTGAGCAATGGGAAAAAGCGGAACCGAACCCACACCATGCAATTTGGCACGAGATAAAACCTCGTGAATGTTGATTGATCATGAGAGAGGTTGTGTCACGCGAAATCATCAAGACCAGCAAATTCTCAAGCGGTATTTAGGATCGTATACCCTAATTTAGTTGTGATGCTCGTGTTGGAGGCATCCTAGACCTCCTTATCGAGCACTTATTTTGTGTGTCATGAGTGCATGAAATCGTATGGTCATAAGTACCCACGAGTGTCGTGTTGTTGGATAATGGTTTGTTAGCTTCATACGTTATTGCGTAGGCGGTTGTGGAGAAACCTTCTGGTGAACTCAACCATCATCACTTGCATACCTAGGTTTCCCATTTTTATATGCTCAACCTAGATAATTATTTATGGTTGATCCTTCACCCTATGTAGCTTACTTGTGCTTTCAATTTGTTACTTATAGCTTGTTGCGGCGTACTTGTAGGTGAGCGATGTCCCGCCCTGGAGTCCTCTAGGATGATCATGTAGAGGGATCGTTACGTGATTTGTGGTTAGCTCATAGCTGGACCTCGTTTACCTCTGACTTATGTTTGGTGCGGGTGTTGTAGAGCATAGCGGAGTTTAGTGGGCCTAAAGCCCAAAGTTGAAATGCAAAAGAAAGTCATTCCTTCTATTGTTTTTACTGGCCCGGTCTACAAGCAGATATTTTTTATCATAGTACTTATTTGTTGCTTAGATACTCTTGTTGTGTTGTAAGGTCTTAAGGCCGACACTTTTTGGTAAAACATTCATGTAGTTGTGGACATTCATAGTTAGTTTTATTTTTTAATGCTTCTGCTAGTGTGTATATTCTCTGAGTAGTTTACTTAAGTACCTTGAAAGTCTAGGGTGTAGTCTAATTACTTAGAGGGAGTTGAATAAGTGTTTTAAATTTGGAGCCATCTTAGATCATGTGATTCAGAAATAGTGGTCGCCTTTGGATTGAACTTCGGAGGGAGAGACCGAAGGATTTTCCTCACCAAGTCACCGTTTGAGAAGGGTTTTCCAAGTATCTTTGAGGCGTTGACGATTTTGGTAAAGCGAGTGTACATCGAGTCTACGTTCTCGTTTGTATCCATTCTGAACCTTTCAAACTCTGATTCCAGTTGGAATAGCTTTGAGTCTTTAACCTGCGAAGTACCCTCATGCGTTATTTCCAATAGATTCCAAATATCATAGAAAGTTTCGCAATCACTAACTTGATTAAATTTAGTTCTATCTAAAGCACAAAATAAGGCGTTCATTGATCTAGCATTGTGTTTTTGCATTTATGTTTATCTCCATCATCCCACCTATCTCTAGGATTTTCCATGGTTACTTGTCTAACAACATATGTAGGAGTAGTATACAGTTATTCAATACAAGCCCAGACGCTGGATCTAAATTAATTTGAAAACAGCGCATTCACGTTCTCTAGTAGTTATAGTCAGTTCCTATAAAAAGTGGAGGTCTAGATATTCCTTGCACCTCATGAAAAGCGAGATCATGGAGGGCCATTATTCCCGGTTGTTAGACTGTTTTGGAATAACCTGACATTGATATCACTTATTGGATCTCTAGGCGCTCTTAGAGGGGGGTGAATAAGGGTTTTAAGAACTTTTGAACTAAATTAATTTTATTCAAATAGGTTGATAGTAATCATGAAAATATTTCAGTTTAAATACTGCAGTAGGCATTTTTCAAAACTGGGTTGTATTTGGCACGACAGAAGTGAACACTGTTGCTACCGCATGCAGTAGCGTTACCGCGCGGCGTTAGTGACAAAGAACCCCATTTTCGTTTAGATTTCAAAGACTAGAAATTACAAGCTAATATTAGAGAAATACAAATAATATTATTGCTTGAAAAACATAACAAAAAATCATCCCAATGACGCTTGAGACAAAAGCGAATGTGTAAAGACCTTTTTGGTTTTTATAACGACCCTTCTCCCAAGGACCAGTTGGCTCTAGCATATCTCTCCCCAGATGAGGCCTCGAGTTGCCCCCTAGATCTAACCCTAGACCTAGTCGCCACACCGACACGATGAATTCTCCCTAGTCCTCGCAAGACCCCAGTCGCCAACCACGTAGCGAATTCTCCCTAAGCCACTCACGACCTAGTCGCCAACATAGGCGAATTTCTCTGCCAATACAAAGGTTAAGAGTTACAAGATAAAATAAAAACTAAAGACAAAACTCCATCTTAGGTTGAACTCGAAGATCTCGTCGAAGGTGGGCCAAAGTAATCTTTGATGTTGATGTGTACGACCTTCGTGTAATATAAGCGTGATCGATCCTTCTTCGAGTTCCTTGCATTTATAAACGTTGATCGGAGTTGTCTTGGCTGCAAAGAGGAGACTCTCACAAATATAGGAGTTGTGGCTTAGATGCGTTGTCCAATCAGCAAATCAGCTCATCAAAATGGAGGCGGACCGCTCTATAAATAGGCTCAGATTATACCTCCAGCGGTAGTGCTACCACCGAGCGGTAGCCTCTTTAGGCAACAATCTGGCACGCAGATCGAGTCATTTTTAGCAACCTTCTGGCACAAGATGGTGACATAGAATGGGGGTTACTGAAGAGTAGCTGAAAGCCTTTATAATGGCTCCAGGTTGCTGTGATCTATCATTTGATCACCATCTTCCATCTCGCGGAGAAGATGAAATCACATACGTCTATTTACTTAAATGGATTGAGGCAATGGTTGGATATCTCACCATAGTGGATGGACAGTGGATCCACTATGGGGTAAGGACACCTTATGTCTAGAGGTATCATTTGCCATCAGATCGCATCAAGATTCGTGCTGCAGCATATATAACTCATTTTGATTAATAATAATATGACTATAATATGGTGTGTGTATAATGAAAATGTGACAAAATCTTTAAAGCCAAATTGAGGTCACTTCCCGATGAAATTAAGGGAAGTACACAACATAAAAATTGTTGAGCGCAGTTCCCTCATTCCAAATTAAGGTGGTACATTTCTTGGTGACCACTATAGCTCCCTATGGAGCCCATTTTGTGAGGTTGTGACAAAATGATATGATCAATTCCAAAAATAAAATAATTCTCTGTATACTGATTCAATGGTTGTGAAATTGGGTAGGCTTATATGTTAGGCCAATATATATCTATCCAAAAAATTGTAGAATTTGTGGGAAAAAATTGCCCTACATTTTTTATTACAATCTAGAAACTATACATTGATGATATAAATTAATTTGTTGTATGTTATCAAATTGCTACAAAATTTTGTGGGTATAAAGTGTTGATTTGAAATTAATCAATTATGGTGTTATCTTTTCTATTTAATTATGTATGTTTAATCTTGATCATGCAAGATTAATGTATATTTGTCAAATAACATGGTCATGATATTAACCAGAGAACTTGGATGATTTGAAATGACATGCCTTGTTGTTTTGACATATGGACCACTTTGGAAACACCTTGGTCCTTTCATCATTATGATTTGATATAATTAGGTCATCTTTTGACTTATGTTGTAATAACCACAGCCTTTGCATGGAATCATTTGTTTGGATGATTTGATAGAGTGTCAGTTTGCTAGTTAGGGTGTAATCTGAGGAGTTGACCCTGTTATGGGTCATTTAGGATAAGATTACCATATACACGGTACTTTCAATAATGAAATGTGTGTCGATTTTTGTGTGTTACATCATGTGGTTATGATTTGGGATTTGTGAGTAGACATTTATGAGGGATGGACAAGTAGCCAAACTAAGTGTAACTTAAGGTTTGGTGAGTCTCCCTTAGAGTAGTCCTCCACTAGTGGTAGTGTGAAGAGATATGATAGAAGTGCCACCTTATGTGACTTTGTTGATATATTATACACCAAGTATTATGGGATAATGTTCGGTTGACCAAATTGTGTTATGATTAGACCTTATAGGTATTGATTAGCACCTGGGGTTGGAACCTAGAAAGTATAATCATTCCAGGGTCAACCATGTAGTGTTTCCTTGTTATGGAAGATTGGGACACCATTGAGAGTTTCCCCCACAACACTATCTCACCCAGTTAGACCCATTGCACTTAGGACTAGTATTTGGGTAATAGTCTTGTTAATAATGAGCCTTAGAGTGAGTGAGGGAGTCTG
Source organism: Dactylorhiza incarnata (assembly GCA_033032865.1). NCBI lineage: Eukaryota > Viridiplantae > Streptophyta > Magnoliopsida > Asparagales > Orchidaceae > Dactylorhiza > Dactylorhiza incarnata. The sequence continues at coordinate 16,604,495 of JAWHQI010000028.1, forward strand.
GGGATATGTGTTTGTTGTGGGTAAGATTTCGACTCCGGTGACGAGTGTGTCCGACCATAGAGCTAGTAGTTCACCCCTCCCACGGCAAGGTGTAGCAATGTGTCTCCACTCATTGATTTAATGATGGGTTATTGAGTAGATTCATGCTTGAACTTGCTCATATGCATGTGTGAGATCCACTTTCTTCTTAACAGAGAAGTGTAATGTTGATAGTGGAGGGTCTCCCGACACTTCCGTACATAGCTCATTAGCAAAGAGTTTATGAGTTAGACCTTAGGCTAAGGGTGTGAGTGATTGGTAGGCGAGCTGGGGTAGCTGCCTAGTGCAAAACCTTAGTAGACCGCACTGGTTAGCTAAACTAGAGTTCATCTCTATTAAGCAGCCTCCATTCCAAAAGAATACAGGCAATAGTCGTACCTAGAGGCCTAGGTTTGTATGAGTCTTAAGCATTCATTGAAGTGAAGGAGACCGATATGCTGTCAACGGCTTGCCACAGCGATGAGGTCTGTGAAGTTGTTGTCCGCTTAACAAGTTCGTCATGTCTATGTCTACATAGAAATTAGTTGGGTTTTGCATGATACATTACATTGCATATCATTGCATTGTATCAAACAAATAGATCATTAACTTATAAGTTTGTATGAACACTCAGTTAAGTTACTTTCTGACACCTGATCTCTAACATATAAGTTTGTAATGAGCACTCTTATATGTTAGGTTAATTTATATTATTTTACGTTATTATACATGTTTGCAACTCAATTTATGCTTCACTGCTTCCATGGCACTTCTAGTCATTCTAACTACCTACACTACTTGTATACATCTCTCTTGTATATGTTAATTATTACAACCCCATTATCCTTCCTCTCTCCCGTTGCTTTAGGAGGCATTGGGGGAGAGGTTGGGAACCACTTAGTCATTTTATGACTAATTATTTAGTTGATACCACCCTAAGAGCCCCAACAAGAGCAACACATGGAGGATTATAGTGGAATAGAGACTGTGACACCTCCATCTCCATTGGAATCTACTCCTACCATCACACTGAAAGAGATCACGAGTGATGTTAGGAACTATATATTAGCTTTTGTACGTTTTATTGGACTTTGTAGGGCACTCATATTAGCATGTTATAAACTTTATTTTATGTTGCCATTATTATGATGTTTTTGGTATGTAAATCTAGTTGTACCTTCCTTACTACTTACGCTATTTTATGATTATACAATGTGATTTGATGATATGATGATGTGATTGTCGGCAGGGTAAACATTATGTGGTAGTGGTTAGCCCGTGTGCTAGCGTCACTGCAGGGCAACTACTCTAGTCATAGGAGTCCCCTCTGTTGGATATGTAGGCGCACTTAGAGGGGGGTGAATAAGGGTTTTAAAACTTTTTATTATATTTTAAAAAACTTGAAAACTAAGTGGATCAAAATAGTGATTTTGAATAAAGATCTAAATTGTTTTATAATGAAAGAGAGGATAATAAACAATTTAGATAAATGAAGAACAAATCAATTTTATTACACAAAGAGAGACATGATTACCATTAATAAAAATGATTACAAAAATAGATTTCTATAACGCTAGAAATCGGAGGCGACTGTTAAGACTCTTGGGTTTTCTATCCCGACTCGTATCCCTACGAATCGGTGGCTTTAGCCTATCCTCCCCCGGATCTGGCCTCAAGCCGCTCTAGCCAATCCTCCCCCGGATACGGCCTCGAGCACTCCCTAGATCTACACCATAGACCTAGTCGCCAACACGAGGCGAATTTCTGCCCTAAGTCCTACCCAGACCTAGTCGTCAACACGAGGTGAATTTATTGCACGAGTACAAAAGAGTAAAGAAATGAAACAACAACAATGTAAAAACTCCCTATGTGGATATCTTGAAGAAGTAGACGAAGTCCCACATAGTATGATCGTAGTCGATGCGTTCTTTCGTCACGATGATGAAGCGTGTTGAAATCTTCTCCACGGATCTCCTTAAGCCTTCATGGATTTGTGGGAGTATCTCTCTAAAACATCCTCTATATGATGTGGCACGAAGCTCTGGAATTTAGGGGTGAAAGAGGATGATGAAGATAGAGCCAAGGGGTCCTTTTTATAGCTTTGGAGATACCGCATGTGTTATCCCTACCGCCGACGCTATCTCGGTTTAGGAAATATCCTGTGTGTAAGAATCTTTCATTCCAAGGAAACACGGTCGAAATTCCTCTTGGGCATCGAGCTACCGCCTGCGCTAGCCACTACCGCCGGCGCTAGCGCCTTCTATAACTGCTTCCCGGAATTGCTCTAATCAAGTCTAGCGCCAGCGCTAGTGGCTACCGTCGGCGCTAGTGGCTATGTTGGAGTTCTGTCTTCAAACTTGGGCGCAACCTTCTTATGTTATCCTTAAGCTATATGGCTTTGTTTCCTGCACACTTACACACACATGATCAAATATACATAGGATTTGTTATTCTCAAACCTAGGAAATGCGGAACACCATGTTCCAACAAACTCCCCCCTTTTGATAATAACAAATCCATTAATGATAAATCAGAGCATTAATACAAAAAGCATGACGAATCCTATTTTTGTGTGTGTGAGTGATGACTTAGGATAATTGTCGATTTTAATATTTAGAAGAGCTCCCCCTAAATGCATGCTCCCCCTATGTGAATGCTCCCCTTATATGTAGGATATCTTCTTAATCATTAATCATGTTAGTTCTCCACATTTGATAGCGTTTATTATTTATCATGTTAGTTCTCCCCCTTTTATTATTAGCAAAAGTAAGTTAAGGAAGCAAGAGACATAGAAAGAGGTTTTTTGATAAAAAAAAAAGATAAGACATGATCGAGCTTTTAGAAGAAATGTAATGATAAGGAGTTTTTAGCATAAATAAAGATTTTCAAAAAGATCAGAGTTTTTAGCATAAAAATTATATTTATGTTATAAAAAACCACTATAAAATTTTACTAGCCAAGTCTACCACTTGTTGAATAAAAGGAATTTTGAGATTCAAATGATGATACACTCCAAAAGAAAAGACTTTAAATAAGCATGAAAGTGCAAGGTAAAAAAAATTATATGGTAATAGTGTGGAAGACTATAAAAAAACATCTTTTTGTGAGCATGAAAATCATAAGAGTAAATATGAGTTTAAGTCCAAACATAAGAATATGTTTTGGAGTTAAAAATTTTAAGAGTTATAACATAATTTTTGAGAGATTTCAAAAGAAATAATTTAGAGTTTTATCACAAGCGGAAAGGCTATAAAATTGTTTTTCCAAAGAAAACAATTTTTTGGAAGTTCAAAGATTATTATAGAAATAAGAGATTTTATGCAATGAAAGTGATGTTATTTGGATAAAACCAATCATATATTAATATCCAAGTTTAAGATAATATTTTTGAGAAATATTTTTCATAAGCATGTAAGGTTTTTAATAAAGTTTTCATGACAATAGGCAAGGAGTTCTATTTTTCAAAAACTACTAAGGCAAGCATGATTGCACATATTCTAGAAGATAGTAACTACAATATTATTAATTTGCATTTCAAGTTATGAAAACATTGTAGAGATCATGTATTGCAATCTAGTGTTTTTACTAAAGCTTTTTAGAGAATTTATGTAAAGAAGCATTAGTGTCTAATTCTCATGAGTAGAAGCTTTATGAGAGATAATGATATGTATAAAAAGTGTTTTGATAAAAGTATACAAGTGATATAATCCAAAATGCATGACTTATATAGTGAAGTAGAAACATTATTAAGCATGTAAGCTTTTTAACTTTTTATACACATCAATTCTAGATTTGATACAAAGCACATAAAAGTACAACTACCAAGGTGCTTCACCCACATAATGCTCATTAAGACTTATTAGGGAGCGAAGTAGTGCTTGGGGGATCACACATTTTATTTTCAATAAGAGTTTTTTGTGATCTGGTGTACAAAATAGAAGTGTATTAAAGTTGTTTGCACAAGACATTTTGCAATTCTTTCCAAGGTGCTCAACCGCACAATGCTTATGAAGACTTATCAGGAGGTTCAAGTAGTGATTGGTGGAGTTATCTTTATCATTTTATAATTAATTTTTGAGCAAGACAAAGTTCTATGAAATCACTTGTTTTTGCAAACACTTATAATTTTGAAAATTTACTTCTATATGTGCAACAAAATTTTGAATAATGTGTAGGTAATAGAGATAGACATCTTAATATCGTAAGCTACTACACTACACAATTATGTGGAGATAAGAATTATAGGCGCATGTAGTCTACCAAAAACTGTGAGTGTAAAGAGATCATTATCTAACATAACACATTACTCATACTTAGAGGTATACTAAAGCGATCCTACACAATTCACCATAGATTTTTTCATTGCACATAACAAGATTAAAATCTAAGTATGACAGTGAAAACAATGTTTAGAAAACTTGAGATTTTAAATTAAACTTTTTTAGCCAAATCTAAAGGAACATGCTGTCATTTTTGCCAAAGTAATGAACATATAAATCTTGTTATTTTAATAAAGCTTTGCATAAACAAATAAAAATAAGCAAAACATATTTTTATATTTTTTGTATTTTTGTATTTTGAAATTTAATATTTTGATTTTTTGAAAAAAAAAACAAATTTCATAAATTTTGTAATAAATTTCTTTTCAAAATTATGAAATTAGTAAAATAAGAAAATAAATAAAGACATTTTTTGCATTTTATATTTGATTTTAAAAAAATCACATAGTGGCATAAAGATAAAAATAGGTAGTACATATAAAAGAACAAATTTTTAGAGATTTTTCAAAATTTTAAAAACTCAAAAAATTGGAGAGTCGAGCTAGCGTCGGCGCTAGCTCTAGCGCGGCAAACAGTAAGCAAAATATTTAGATTTTGAAAATTCTATTTTTTGATCTTGAATAAGTGTCCAAATATTAGTTTCATGCAGAAATTTCATAAGGTTTGGAGTTGTTTAGATAATGAAAAAATGCATGAAACGATAGCGATTTCTTATAAACATTGCATGAGATATATTTTCATATAACTTCATTTTGATTTTTCTAAGGCTTGTGTTTATCAAAATAATGTAAACTGAAAATGATAGAAAATGTAAACACAAGATATCATGTTCGAATAAGCCAAATAAGCATGATTTAAATGATTAGAGTATGAAATGATGTTTATGCAAAGAATAGAATAGGTATGCCCTGGATAAAAATACCCAGACTATATGTCTACACTCTAGCCACATACTAAGTGACGGATGAGCATAAGGAGTTGCACACATGTCGTAGGTTAGGGTGTTACTCCCATATGCATACACTAGAGAACTCTCAACCTAGCACTATTTCCCCTAGTGCCTCGCAAGGCCCCACTAGAACCCTCCCCAGTTAAGGACAAGACATGACTTAGAGGTTAGGTCTCTAATGCATCCAATCCTACGCCCCCGCTATTGTGAGACATACAATATTGGTATATTATCATGGGCATACAAAGCGATTAGGTTTAAGAATGATTTATAAACTATGAGTTTGTTTGAATTTTAGAATGATAATATTAGACCTCATAGTTATCATAAATTCTAAGTTCCAAATTTTCTATTTTTACATCTTGACAAACACATGATAACTAACAGTGCATCAGATTAGCATGATAACTAATAATACTCATTAGGATACAATGTTAGTATGATGAGTTAATATTATGCCATATGAATAATGCATGTTTCTTAAATTGATAGAGACACAATTTGTTGACCTAGAATTAAGTGATGATTTGATTTGATGTTATTGATATCAAGGTGATTCTAAGGTATAGATATAGTAAGATACATGCAAAAATAGTAAACCACATAATATACCTACCATGTTATGAAGTTATAAACCAATAGCCAACATATAAATCATAATTCCTAAGTGTGATAGAAGTAGTTGATTTAAGATAATTCTTGATAGATCATGAATTATGTTATATGATTATAGAGATTTTTAGCATAGGATATCACAAGATCATGGTGGCGTGTGTGAATTCAATATTCATTCTTTTGAGTTATGACAATTAATTCTTTCAATATGTCTTTTGTGATTTTCTTTTTAATTACGAATTTTGAATATATATAATTTTCTGAAAGTACAAGATAATGATAGTTTTCTTTTTCGGTCATTGCAAGAGTACGCAAGAGTCTATAATTAATTTGATCTTTGCCAGAATTTAGTTGGACTTAGCAATTTAGAGTGGATCTTAGACTTCCCGAGGTCTACCCTGCGATGGCTCGCAATGGTACTAGGAGGTACGATGGGGTGACATCCCAAACCTCCCTTTCTCAAGATATTTAAGTGTTATTAGTTGGTACCCATACTTAATATTTAAAATGTATAGACTCAAAGGTTTCCGAAAGAGAAAAATTGAGGTTCATGATTTCATTAATCTAGATAAATATCTCATAACAAATTTAGAATTAGATTTATATGGATAATACAAGATAGACAATGAATTTAAGAAAGATAGATAGGTCACCAAAATAAAATATGACTTTGAATTTTGATCAATTTGATTTATAAACTCATTAAGCTTTAAGAGATAATATTATATTTCCAATAATATATAAGATGACCATGACATGATAGCTTAAAAATAAGAAAACAAAAACAAAAATAAAAAGACATTAAAGCTTATCATGAAGTAGAAATTTGTATTTTTTTTTTTGAAAAGATTCTACTTCATGCATTTGATGATACCTAATGAATAAGAGATTTAGGTATCCAAAGGCAACCAACTGTAACGGTTCCTTTGGGTACCCAAATATGGCGAGATGACTTTTGGGGAGATGAGAACGAATGAACCCTTTCAAGTGGAGTTAATGTTTCATCTTTAATTTTGGGTCTCCACTCATACTTAGGTTTAGAGTAATAATTATGCATCATATTTCCATATTCATTAAACTTAAGCTTAAAATAATAATAACTTTCGAAACTATTTTTCATAGAAATTTTTTGCACATTTGAATTTAATTTGGGAGATATATAATGAGGGTTAGAATTCATTATGTGTGTATGATTAAACATTCTACTAGGTGCATGTTTAATATAGTTTAAAATACTAGTAGAGGTTTTACACATGTTTGATGATAAACTAGAAATAAAAGATTTTTTATTACTTGAAATTTTTTGCACAAATAGTTTTAATGATTCTAGTTTATTAGTCAAAATATTATTTTCATTTACTAATTTTTCATTATGCACTTTTGAAATTAAATGTTCTTTTTCAAAATCCTTGAATTTTTCTTTAATATCATTACAATCAAAACAAGACTTTGAGATTTCAATCAGAGAGCAAGATGGAGAAGCCACATCACAATTAGATTATGAATTAACATTAGCTTTTAACCTTTTATTTTCTAAACGTAATTTTTTATTAGCAATTTTCAATTTCTTGATTTTACGTTTAGCCATTTTTAGTATATGGAAAGTAGAGATATAAGTTATCACACAAGAAGAAGAATTAGACTTTCTTACTGTTAAAATTTCGGAGTAGGATCGATGACAATACAGCGGAAGACTTCAATTAAATTCAAAACAGTTAACCAGTGACAATGAAGGACAAGAAGATCTTAATTGACTATCTTTTTACAATGTGTTGCATCCATGGCGAGACATGATTTATAAGAGAAAACATAGATGAGAAGAACAAACAACACAAGCATCTAGCAGCTAGAAAACTGAGACCGCCCAGACCGCTCGAACTCAGCAAGATCAACGGCTTCCCTGAGACCGCACGAACAGGAGGGGTCGCTGACCAGCAAACTGCCAGACCGCCAATCACAGACCGCACAACCTGCTGCTTATTGAACTGCTGAAAAATAAAGATGTCTGCACTTCTTGATCGCCCAGACCGCACGGTCTCAAGATCAAAGAGGTAACCCGCAAACACGGGATGAAGAACTGCTCACTGCTGCATGACCGTAACTCAAGACCGCCTGACCGCTTAAGGTCGCATGATCAACTGAGTCCGCTGCATATAGACCAAGAACTTCAAACACAGTTCGCCCAGGCGAGACCGCTGGCGAGCTGGTTTATTCAAAGTTGGAAAGAAGGAAGAATGATGACGGTAGACCGCTGGCCGCTAACCTGCAAACACAGCAAACCGGTCAACAAACTCAGACCGTGTGACCTCAAAAAATGAGACCGGCACAATCAATCCACACTTAGTTCTTACAATTCTTGCATACAAATGGATGGTCCTGCACCCCTATTTATAGGCAAACAAACGGATGTTGTCACTGCCCACTAGGGATACAGACACCTTCCTTATTGGAAACGCGTAGTCACAGAACTAGACCGCGCGGTCTTTATAAGACCTTTATTTCCTAAAGCAACTGTCCAACTAAGACACTTCGCCAAATCAGACCGGCAGAACACCCGGTCTCTTATAAGAGATGAACCATATGAGGATCTGACCAGTTCGCAAACAGACCACCAGAAACAAGCTCATACAACCCGCCCGGTCTCCTATAAGATCGGAACCACATGAACATCCTGGCTTACCACAGCTGACTGGCAGAACGAACTCATGCAGATCGCAGTACAAGACCGCTGAAGCGACCTCAAGTACAAGACCTCCCGATCTCTACCAAAACAAGAAGCACTTGGGCATAACTGGCGAACAGAAGCAGATCGCCAATACCAGAGCACGCGCAAATCACGCGGTCTCTGCGGTCTCCAAAAGCAGACTGCCTGGACTCTCCACTTGCACTTCAAATTTCAACACTCCCCCTTGAAGTGGGAAGTGGAAGTCAGCCCAAGTAGATTCCTCAACCGATCAAACGTTCCCTTCGACAACGGCTTCGTAAAGATGTCCGTGACATTATTCTTGCTCTGCGCATGCTCAGCCATAAGAGATCCCTCCAACACCTTCTCTCGAATGAAATGATGTTGAATCTCTATATGTTTGGTTCGAGCGTGACAAACTGGATTTTTCACTAGTTTGAGAGCACTCTCATTTTCACCGCGAAGCAGAGTAGGACCTTGCATCTCCCTATAAATGTCCTCCACAAGCCTCCAAAGCCAGATGGCTTCCTGAGCTGCTAGAGCCAAAGCTTTGTACTATGCTTCCGTGGTAGTGACAGTCACAAAATTCTGCTTCTTGCTGCACCATGATATAGCTGTAGAACCTGTCATAAAGACATATCCAGAAGTCAATCTTTGATCATCTAAAACTCCTCCATAATCAGCATCCATGTATCCATGCAAGAAAAAAGCCTGAGTCATTCCCATAGAAGAGACCCAAATCAGAGGTGGACTTTACATACTTCAGAATGCTCCTAGATACCATAAGATGAGGTTTCCGAGGCTCTGCTATAAACCGACTCACTTGGTCAACTGCAGAAGAGATATCTGGCCTTGTGATCATCAAGTATATCAGACTTCCGACCAAAGCCCGGAATACCAAAGGATCAGAAAGAACCTTTCCATCATCACATCGATGTATCATACCAACCTCTAGTGTATTAGAGCTGATCTTCCCTCCTTCCATGCCGAATTGTTTCACAATTCCTTCTGCATAGCCTTTCTGGGATACAAGCATACCGCCCTATTTCCTCTCCACTTCGAGTCCAAGGAAATGGTGGAGCTCGCCCAAGTCCTTCATCTCAAATCTGATAGCTAACTTAGCTCGAAGTCTAGCTATCTCCATTTCAGAAATTCATTTGACGATCATATCATCAACATATAACAGCACCAAGACTCGAAGCTCCCCCATCTTCTTTACGAACAAGCTTGAATCAGAATCAGAACCAAAGTAACCACAAAACTGTAGGTATTTTGCGATCTTGTCATACCACGACCGAGGTGCCTGCTTCAAGCTGTAAAGAGCCTTTTTGAGCTTGCACACATGTCTTGGGTAGACTTCAGAAACATAAACCTATGGCTGATCCATGAAAATGTCCTTGTCAATCTCGCCGTAAAGGAAAGCATTCTTCACGTCGAGTTGCCAAATTTTCCACCCTTGGCAAGCGGCCAATGCGATCACCACGCAAACTAAAGTCATCTTGGCAACAGGGATGAAGGTTTCTTCATAATCCTCCCCATACTTCTGAGACAATCCTCGAGCTATAAGGCGAGTGTTGTATCGCTCAATTCTACCATCGACCTTCTTCTTTAGCTTGAAAACCCACTTGCAAGTCACAGGAGTAATACCCTCAACCTTAGGCACCAAGTCCCAAGTCTCATTCTTCTTGAGGGCACCCATCTCTTCATTCATGGCCTCTTCCCACTCCTTGACTCCCACGGCATTTTAAAAGCAAGATGGCTCTCTCTTATCTAGGGGACCTGCGAAGAAACATGAGACGAAGCTCACCAAGTTTCCCCTTGTATACTGATCTGGTGGAATGATAGTCCTCTTCGACCTTCTCAGAGCTTTACTCTGAACCACCTCTTCAGCTACATGTTCTGGACTAGCTCTCCTTTCAGGAAAACTTGGAGCATCGCTCCCCCTTCTTCCAGAACCTGAAGCACCTGACCTGGATCTAGAAGCAACTGGAGCACCTGGAGAAATAGGCAACTCCACCAGAACCTCCTTAATAGCTTCTTCAAGTCCACCATCTAACCTGCTTTCTTGTAACTCAACAGAAGAGCTACCCTGGTATGATGTCAATTCATCAAATACCACATCCCTTGAGACCACAGCTCTCTATATCCCTGGATCCATGCATCTCCAACCCTTCTTTCGGTCATCATAACCGACGAAGACTAGCTTCCTTGCTTTTGCATCTAGCTTCGTTCTAAGGGCATCAGGAACATGCACGTACCATGTAGATCTGAACACTATGAGGTGTTCCACTGTAGGATTTATCTTGATCATCAACTCATGAGGGGTCTTCATGTTGATTGGACTAAGAGGCATCTGATTGATGACATAAGTTGCACAGGACATTCCCTCTGCCCAGGACTTTGGAATACTCTTGGCATGAAGCCAACATTTGCAGTTCTCCGTCAGATGATGGATCTTCCACTCTACAACAATGTTATGTTGTGGAGTGTGAGCACAAGAGAGCTCTCTCCGGATGCCATGCTTCCTGCAAAAGTTGAAGAATGCATTGGAAGTGAACTCCCCTCCATTGTCGGTTCTGAACTTCTTGATCCGCAGGTTAAGCCGACCTTCCACTAGCTCCTTGAACTCCACAAACTTTTCAAAGGCTTTCGACTTCTCCTTCAAAAAATATACCCAAGTATATCTAGTGAAGTCATCAATCATGACTAGCATATACATGCTACCTCCAAGACTGACAATTGTGGTAGGTCCAAACAGATCACCATGAATACACTCCAATGGTTCTTTGCATCTGCTTTGTGATTTGTCGAATGGAAGACGATGAGCCTTACCATATTGACATCCTGCACAAACGTGACCTTCACCGAAGGATGACAAACTAGGCAAGCCTCTCGCAAGGCCTCTCCCCGCCATAACTTTCAACTTATTCATCCCAACATGTCCAAGTCTTTCATGCCAGATGCAGCGCTATCATTAGTCATCAACTTATCAACATAGGAACTTGTAGATAACACAAACAAGTCCTTCACCCTTCTTCCAGCATAAATGACTTCATCCTTCACCGCTGACACGTTTCGGAGAAACTTCACTTCTGTTGGACCAAACAGAATGTGATAGCCAACATCAACAGCGTTGGTCAGCGAGAAGAGGTTTTTCTTCATCCCCGGAACATGATAGACACTCTTCAACGTGAGTGGACCTCTATTTCCATTTAAAGAAACTACACCCTCCTTCTCAACTGCATGTATAGTATCATCAGCAATAATGATAGCATCATTACCTGAGTATGTCTGCAAAGAAGAGAACTTCAACTTGTCTTTGGTTAGATGATGACCACAACCCGAGTCCACAATCCAATCATCTTAATAGTTGATAGAAATCAAAGCCCGAACACAAGTGCCCATCATAAAAGCTCCATCATTCCACCTATCTCCTGCATTGGAAGCAACCTCTTCTTTACCTGCAGCATGCCCTGGCTGAAGATTGACTCTACAGTCTCTCTTGAAATGACCAAGTTGATTGCACCTGTAGCACCTTGGTCCTTCCTTCTTATTTCCATCACGCTTAGGAGTATTACTCCTCTCTTGCTGATATGAAGTTGAAGGTCCATCGCTAACAGATAACTTCTTCTTCTTTTCACGTCTCTTCTTCTTGCCCGAATATAGAACGTCGCTTTCTCCTCCAGAGATAGATATCCCAGCCATTTGCTTTGCCAAGCTCTCTTGCGAAGCCAACAAGTTTTCCAGCTCTAGCAACGATGACTGATTTGCCCAACCTTGAACAGATGTGACAAAGGCAACATACTCCCTCCGCAAGCCGCGGATTATGTACCTCTTCAACCATGCTTCTGAAATAGGTTCATTCGGGTTCAAAGCTGATATCTCCGCGCACAGGCTCTTCATCTTCAAGAAGACAGTTAAAATGGACAAATCCCCATGAGTTGCTTTCGCCAACTCATTTTCAAGAAATTGTAACCGAGCTACGTTCTTCTTGTTGAACAAGCCATCCAAGGCTGTCCAAATCTCAGCAGCTGACCTACAACCAATTTTGTGGTCAAATAGCTCCGGAATGATAGCTCGCTTGAGAGTGAACTCTGTCTTAGCATTTGTTCTCTTCCAAGCTTTCATCTGCTCAGCATTCCCTTCAGCAGCTACTACCGCTTGTCTATCATCTCCTCCGACTACCTCCCATAAATCATCGCCAAGAAGATAGCTCTCCATGCATGACTTCCACTTCTTGAAGTTAGTCTGCATAAGGAGCTCAATTTCAAGACCTCTTGTATAACCTCCTTCCATTGTTATCACACTGGTTAACAACCTTTCAAAGACTGAAGCAAGATTATGTGGTTGTTCACTGCTTGGAACCTAGATCTAATACCATGTTAAAATTTCAGAGTAGGATCGATGACAATACAGCGTAAGACTTCAATTCAATTCAAAACAGTTAACCAGTGACAATGAAGAACAAGAAGATCTTAATTGACTATCTTTTTACAATGTGTTGCATACATGGCGAGACATGATTTATAAGAGAAAACTTAGATGAGAAGAACAAGCAACATAAGCATCTGGCGGCTAGAAAATTGAGACCACCCAGACCGCTCGAACTCAGTAAGATCGTCGGCATCCCTGAGACCGTGTGAACAGGAGAGGTCGCTGACCTACAAACTGCCAGACTGCCAATCACAGACTGCACAACCTGCTGCTTATTGAACTGCTGAAAGACAAATCTCTCTGCACTTCTTGATCGCCCAGACCGCACGGTCTCAAGATCACAGAAGTAACCCGTGAACACAAGATAAAGAACTGCTCACTACTGCAAGACCACAACTCAAGACCGCCTGACCGCTTAAGGTCGCCTGATCAACTGAGTCCGTTGCAAATAGACTAAGAACTTCAAACACAATTCGCACATGTGAGACTGCTGGCGAACTGGTTTATTCAAAGTTAGAAAGAATGAAGAATCTTGATGGTAGACCGCTGGCTGCTAACCTGCAAACATAGCAAATCGGTCAACAAACTCAGACCGCGCGACCTTCAAAAAATGAGACCGACACAATCAATCCACACTTAGTTCTTACAGTTCTTGCATACAAATGGCTGGCTCTGCACCCTTATTTATTGGCAAACGAATGAATGTCGTCACCGCCTACGAGGGATACAAACACCTTCCTTATTAGAAATGCGCGGTCACAGAACCTGACCGTGCGGTCTAGATATGACCTTTATTTCCTTAAGCAACTATCCAACTAAGATAGTTCGCCAAATCAGACTGGCAGACCGCCCGGGCTCTTATAAGAGATGAATCATATGAGCATCTGACCAGTTCACGAACAGACCACTAGAAACAAGCTCATACAACCCGCCCGGTCTCCCATAAGATCGGAACCACATGAACATCCTGGCTTACCATAGCTAACCGCCAGAACAAACTCATGCTGACCGCAGTACCAGACCGCCGAAGAGACCTCCAGTACAAGACCGCACGGTCTCTACCAGAACAAGAAGCACTTGGGCACAATTAGCGAACAGAAGCAGATCGCCAACACCAGAGCACGCGCAGACCGCGCGGTCTCTGCGGTCTCCAAAAGCAGACCGCTCGGACTCTCCACTTGCACTTCAAATTTCAACACTTACAACGCTATCGGAAGAGGCAAGATGTGAACATGAAGTTCCTTTGTCATCTTATAGGACTTCCTCCTTCATAGATGAATTTTCATCTTCATTTTCTCTTGATGAATTGCTCTCTTCGTCTAAGTCAATTTCCATGGTTTTGCTACGAGAGAGATCTCCTTCAATAATGGTGGATGCATGTATGCCCTTCTCCTCTTGTGTTCCATCCATACCTGCACACAGAAGATTATATATCTCATCAAGAAATTTCCAAACTTTATATGCACTAAAAAAACAATATATCAATTTGAAAATATCTTGATATAAAGCACAAAAAATACTATTCAAAGCCTTTGCATTTAGATGACGTTCCTTTTTTTATTTGATTCATCCGCTGGTTTTACTATTGCTATATTCCACGCTTTGATATCTAAAGTTGTAATAAACTTCTCCATTAAAATTTTCCACCCTATAATTTCTCCCTTCAAATAAAGGTGGTGCTGGTGATTTTCCTTCTTCATAAAAATTTCCCCCACTAATAGATGCGAGATCATGAGATGCCATTATTCTCGGTTGTTAAGCCGATTTGGAATAACTTAGCTCTGATACCACTTGTTGGATCTGTAGGCGCCCTTATAGGGGGGTGAATAAGGGTTTTAAAACTTTTTATTATATTTTAAAAGACTTGAAAACTAAGTAGATCAAAATAGTGATTTTGAATAAAGATCTAAATTATTTTATAATGAAAGAGAGGATAATAAACAATTTAGAGAAATGAAGAACAAATCAATTTTATTACACAAAGAGAGACATGATTACTATTAATAAAAATGATTACAAAAATAGATTTCTATGACGCTAGAAATCGGAGGCGACTGGTAAGACTCTTGGGTTTTCTATCCCGACTCGTGTCCCCACGAACCGGTGGCTTTAGCCTATCCTCCCTCGGATCTAGCCTCAAGCCGCTCTAGCTAATCCTTCCCCGGATATGGCCTCGATCACTCCCTAGATCTACACCCTAGACCTAGTCGCCAACACGAGGCGAATTTCTGCCCTAAGTCCTACCTAGACTTAGTCGCCAACACGAGGCAAATTCACAACACGAGTACAAAAGAGTAAAGAAATGAAACAACAACAACAATGTAAAAACTTCATATGTGGATCTCTTAAATAAGTAGATGAAGTCCCGCAGAGTATGATCGTAGTCGATGCGATCTTTCGTCACGATGATGAAGCGTGTTGAAATCTTCTCCACGGATCTCCTTAAGACTTCATGGATTTGTGGGAGTATCTCTCTAAAACTTCCTATATATGATGTGGAACGAAGCTCTGGAATTTATGGGTGAGAGAGGATGATGAATACGGAGCCAAGGGATCTTTTTAATAGCCTTGGAGATACCGTCTGCGCTATCCCTACCGTCGGTGCTATCTCGGTTTAGGAAATATCATGCGTGTGAGAATCTTTCATTCCAAGGAAACACGGCCAAAATTCATCTTGTGCGTCGAGCTACCACCGGTGCTTGCGCCTACTATAACTGCTTCCCGGAATTGCTCTAATCAAGTCTAGCACATGCGCTAGTGGCTACCGCCGGCGCTAGTGCCTACTGTCGGCGCTAGTGGCTACTGTCGGCGCTAGTGGCCATGTTGGAGTTTTGGATTCAAACTTGGGCGCAACCTTCTTATGTTATCCTTAAGTCATATGGCTTTGTTTCCTGCACACTTAAACACACATGATCAAATATACATAGGATTTATTATTCTCAAACCTAGGAGATGTGGAAGACCATGTTCCAACACTCTCAACCATTCCTAATTCCCAAGAGGGTGTCTTACATTTGACATCATAGCAGACCATAATCAGTGTATACAAAGAAACCCACAATGCATGTGAATTATTAATCACCCTACCAATTTGAGGAAGAACTTGTGCAACGAATGCTGGTGATCCCATGTGTGGATCACATAAACCACACAGTAATCTTTTTCTTATAAACACACCCTATCACACTTCCTCGCACATAAAATGATACACAAACCTTTTTCTCTATGTAGATTCTAGTGGATGTCATCCCAAGAATTCCATATGTGATGCCACAACCCAGCTTTCGGGCCCCATCCACTCATCAGACTAAGCACCCCACTCATGATCCTGGTCTTCCCCAGCTTCCCTGGGGTACCATCCTGCTCTTTCCCCTACTCCCTTCCAACGATCAGTGATGGTCCAAACACTTAATGTCCTTCTGGTACATTTTGGACTTTGATGTAGCAACCTCTGCAGATGGCCCTGAGGTCTGATTGGCTTAGCATTTTCTGAGGAGTGTCTCCACCCACCTTCAAGGTGACATAATCTATTATTTAGATGGAGGAATGGTTGGACACCACTAATGAGCTTCTTGTTGGGATGCGTTGGCTGACAAATATGGCAGTTAATTTGATTATCGCCCTATTTGAAGAATATGCTTAGCAGTGGTGGCGATTTGCGGCCATCACAACATTCATGGGGAGGCCCTATAGAGATATCAGATGGGATGCAATCTCAGATGCCTTCTTGGAGCATTTCATCCCTCCTACTGAAAGGGAAAAGCTTCAGGAATGGTTTCTACAGTTTTAACAGGGGAGAGAGGATGGTGATCCAGTATTAGGAGGAGTTCACACATTTAGCTCACTTTGTGGGCAGTTATGCTCTAAATAATTGTGACCAAGAAAATAGGTTCTTCAGAGGGCTTAGAGACTCTCTGCGGAAGCTGCTGATCATGGCAGTCAACTTTAGCTTCTCTTAGATCATCGAGGTGGCAAAGACTTTGGAAGAGGGCCAACTGACGATCTAAGGAAGAAAATATAGGCTAGTGTGGATTCCCCTGACCCAAGTCATGGATAGGAGAGGTGACAGGAGAAGGAACAACCTGATGCGGGGAGGGAATTTAGGAAGAAGAAGGAAACTCGGACAAAGATGTCCAAATCAGAGGCCCGAGCAGCGACCTCAGCTTGTAGCTCCTCACCGACCCATTTAAGCTCTACATAGTACTGGTGGAGTCTTTAATGGGAATTTCTTCCGCTGCCACCAACCTGGTCATACCATGGCCCACTGAACTTAGAGGAGAGGTCAGGAAGTTCTGCCGGCAGCACAATGGGGTAAGGACCTACCCCAAGGAGTACTAAGAGGACTTAGCTGAGACAGAGGCATTGCACCATCCAGGATAGGATTGGGATTAGGAAGAAGGAGGACCCGACAACCGGTCAGATTATTACTGTACTATAGTGAAGACTATAGGAGGATTATTCTACTTAGGACGACCTACTGTTGTTAGTTATGGAACTATCACCTAGAGGGGGATAGGTGATTTGGTTGTTTTCGAAATTTATGCACAGGAACTAAATAACTATATCGCAGCACAACAACAAACCACAGAAACATAACACACAAGAACACCAGATATATAGTGGTTCCTTAAGACAGGGTGTCTTGAGTAGTGCACTGTCCCTCTATGCCTCTAGTAGTGTGCTAGGGTTGGCAAACTCTGCCAAAAACTCAGGCCCACAAGACCTACAATCTCAGGCCCTCAAGCCCTATAAACTCAGGCAAGCCCTACAACTCAGGCCCTCAAGCCCTATAAACTCAGGCCATCAAGCCCTACAAACTTAGGCCCTCAAGCCCTACAGCTCAGGCCCTCAAGCCCTACAAAACTCAGGCCCTCAAGCCTTACAACTCAGGCCCTCAAGGCCTACAACTCAGGCCCTCAAGCCCTACAAAACTCAGGCCCTCAAGCCTTACAACTCAGATCTGAAACAGATCATACAAGCTCAGGCCCGCAAGCCCTACAAAAAAAGATTTGAGAAAAACTTCTTAGCCAAATGAAGATCGACTTCTTGGACTTAAAGAGAATGCTTTGATGATTTCTTGGATAGCACAGATTCTTCTTCAATCCCTTCTTCGATCTGGAACAATACTTATCAGTCAATGTTGCTGGACTAAAACTTGGAGAACACTTGATGAAGATCATTGTTGTTCTCTGGTTCTTGTTCCTTCTTTTCGCGGGTTGTTACTGTTCTATTGATTTGTGCATTTTCTCTGCGTTTTTTTACTTGTCTGAATTAGGGCAGACACTTCAATAAGACTGGGGAGCCGACAAACGGTCTCCTAGGATGTCCTATAAGTGTTAGAGGCTCATTCTTTAACGGCACACGCTGATTGGACCACCAGACAGCGACATTAAATGCAGACAGCGCAATTTGAAATATCTTGATCTGTCTCGACGATATTTGCAATATCTCGACGACAGAACTTATCGTTACGCTGATCCATCTTGGACTTGGACAAATCTTCAATTCTTCTTCAGTCTTCTTTAGACAATGATATCTCGAAGATACAAGATATCAAAGTAGCACTTGCACTTACGATGGCATGAAGATGTCATCGTAATCTTATTGTCAACTTGCGGTCTTCTCGACGGTGTCGTTGAGACCATTCTGTCTTCTCGACAGTGTCGTTGAAACCATATTGTCTTATCGACGTTATCGTTGAAACCATTCTGACTTGTCGATGATATCGTTGAGACCATACTATCTTATCGACGATATCGTTGAAACCATACTGTCTTATCGATGATCTTGTCTTGATCATTCTGATGACAAGCGATTCTTCTTCCATAAGTTATCTTCAAGAGTTCTCCCTTAGCCTTTTCGACGACAAGGCTTCTTTTACGATGATGTCATCGACACTCCCGACCACTTTTACTTAGGTCTTCAGATAGCTTCCTTTCTTGTCTCGATGGCAAGATCTCTTCACGACGATGTCGTCGACATTCCCGAGTACTTTGACTTAACTCTTCTTAGACTTTACAACGATGTCGTCGTGTGATTCCGACTGACACGACGATACTGGACTTTGTTCGATTCTTCTTATTCTTACGATGATATCATCGTGTGAACTTTGATGTCACAATGATATCGTCGAATTGCCCATGTTATCTCGACGATAGCTGATATGAACCTTCTGTTTAACTCTGAGTATCATCTCGATGATGTCTGAGTTTTTATTCGACGATATGTCCAGTCCTTCTTGGCGATTTTGGACTTAGTGATATTGAAGAAGAATTGGACATATGATTTATCTCTGCAAATGTAAACTAACCAAACCATCAAATACAGTGTTTTTATCATTGACTTGAGCACTTCTTCAAATCAAGAACATTGTTGGACAATGTTCCTAACAATCTCCCCCTATTTGAAGAAGTTCTAACTCATCTCAATGATAAATGTCACATATAGAAAGAATCAAAATTTAGGCAATTCAAATTAATTAAACTACCAAACATTATATAGATCTTAGATGAGTAGTATACCCTCTCAGAGCATTCTTGAGGGTATCCAAATTCAATCCATCTTTTTGAGATAATCTCCCTGGAGGTAGGACTCCACTTGCCTGCCTGTGGATCCTGCTTAATCTCCCTCAGTCTCTTTAGCCTGTACTCCCTTCCTGTGGATCCTGCATTTATGGTTGCCTTCTCCCCCTTTAGGACTTCATCAATTAATCGATCATCTAGGGTTTCTTGCAATGAGATCAGCCTTTCATGTATCTATTGTTCAGTTGCATCCAGGTTGGAAATCCCCCTCAACTAGATCACTGTCCAGGATTGGACTTCTCCTCTCTTCAGCCACCTCTCTGTTAGTAGGTACAACTTCTGGCTCTGGGATATCTTGAGGTAAAGACATCTCCCCCTCAATCTGATCAGGGTTCTACTGGGATGGGGCTCTTCCTTCCTCAGAGCTACTAGAGGACTTCTCCTCCTCTTAGGCCACTTCCTTGGCAACCTTCTTTGACTTCTTCTGTTGAACATAATATTTAATCGGATGGATCTGATTTGTCGATCCAATATCTTGTTTAGTAGTTGCATCCTATTTTGACGATACTTCGGTATGTCGTCGAAATATGTCATCGTTATGCTCCTTTCCAACTCGGTTCATTTGTCGTCAAGATATTCTGCATGTCATCGAAACAACTGATCATGTCATCGAGATAACTGATTGTGTCGCAGAGACAATCACCAGATGATTGTTTTGCTTAGACAATGTTCAGCCCTTTTGGAGAGGCTCCTTCAGCACTTAACCTGACCTTCTCCATAGCCTTTGGTCATCCCTTTTTCTGAACCTCCAAGTATGTCCATTGGTCCATTCTTGATAGGGGTGAGGTTTCTTAGATAGCTCCTTACTCCAGTCATGTGCATGGAGCAACCACTGTCCAAATACCAAATAGGAGATTTGTTGGCATTTGGACATACCTGTAAGAAAAATTACTTACCCTTAGGCACCCAATTTGATTTGGGTCCTAGGTTTCTGTTAGGGGTAAACAGGGACACCACACCTCTGAGTGGTTTGCACTCTCTTTGCACTAGGCCCTATTAGGTTGAACCAGCAGTCCAAGGCAAAGTGACCCACTTTCCTACAACACCAACACTCATGCCTGTTGTATCTTCTCTTCTGCCTCACCATCTGAGTAGGATGGTAATGTTGGTGGGCAGGAGTGAAGACACCTGGCCTAACAGGTCTTGGGTGAACCTCACAAGTGTGAGTATAAAGTGGAGCTGGTCTTACCACATTTTGGTTCACCTTCTTGGGAAAAGGCTTGGTAGGAGCAGCCTTTACCTTGCTTTTGAGTGTTGTTGCTCCAGGTCCATGGACAAAGAGACCTGGATTCTTCATCTGAATCTCCCCATGGGGTGCTTTCAAAGCACTTAGCCCAAAGCCTGCTCTTCTATTTGGGAAAGAGGGCATACTGCCACTTGCTGAGCAGGCATTGGTTAGATGACAATATGAAGATTCCTGGTCAAAGGGGTTTGATGCCGGCAATACCTTCTTAAAAGAGGATTGCTCTTCAGAGGCTTTACCCTTGACTGTCTCACTATTGAATCCTACACTAGCTCTGAATGGTGCAGAAAAACTGTCAATAATGGGAAGGACAGTCTTGGGTTTTGAAAAGCTGGCAACAATCTTCTTTTCAGCCAGCAGCATTTCCTCAAGGTCCTTGATGACCTTGTTCTTCTGAGCCAGTTCAGCATTTTTGAGCTTTATGGCTTCCTTGAATCTGTCCACTTCCTTGCTCATAGCAGCCAGCTTCTCAGCTGTCTCATGGAGCTCAGAGTAGGCAGATCTCAAGGAATCCAACTCCTTAGTCTCAATTTTGAGGAGTTTCTTGCTTTTCTTGAAAGCCTTCCACAAAGCTTTATATTGTTGTATCAGTTCAGATTCAACCTCATGTGTGG
This sequence comes from Dactylorhiza incarnata, assembly GCA_033032865.1. Taxonomy (NCBI): domain Eukaryota; kingdom Viridiplantae; phylum Streptophyta; class Magnoliopsida; order Asparagales; family Orchidaceae; genus Dactylorhiza; species Dactylorhiza incarnata. Next base: position 16,625,912 of record JAWHQI010000028.1, read on the forward strand.
ATCTTAAGGATGTGTTGTTGGCAACAGACTCACCCTCATCATCATGCAAAGAATCTGCCACTGATTCAGAATTAGAAGCAGATATGGGGGCTCTGATTAGTACCTTCCCAGGAGAGACATTGCCATCTTGGATATCTTCATTTATGGCCATAAGGCCAATAAGTCATTCCTCATCAGTTTTTAAAGAGCTTGAATCAGAATCACTCAGGGTTCTGATCTTCTTTAATATAAACCCTTTGTCAGGTTTCTTCTTGTCCCTTGACCTTTGATGTACAAAAACTATATCTGCAAATGACAACGGCAAGTGTACCGCGTCGAAAGTAGTATAGGTTGATAAAACCAAGGCCATATTAGACTCGGGGCGGTTGAGTACTCTTACTTCAAGAAAGTCTCTATTATTTTATCAACAGAACTTTGATTGGTTTTGCAGAAGAGAAGTTAAAATAATAAGAACGATTAACACTCGATCTTTGAATCACCTCGGAGATAAAAATAAGAAGAAAGAACAAAATCACATTCTCTTAATAAAATAGCTTTGACCGTGGGGATTCCCAAATTATGAATGCACCTTGGGTCGAGGATACACCCAACTAAGATTAGGAAATATCAACCGAATTCTCATTCTATAATCGATAACCTAATACTTGCTTTACGAGATGAATCCCACTATTGGCTTTTACTCCAATCCGGAAGGGTAACGTCGTCCTCTCTCGAGGATTGCATTCTACTCTTTTTTATCCTTGAGTGATCGATTCGCATTACGAGCCTCTCGGCTAACTAAACTACAAAAACAAGAACAAGAATTATATATCGAAAATATAATCTCGTTATCTTAAAATCAATGATAAATCTTAAGCATTTTAGAAAAGAGAAAGAGCAACTATGAATTATTTCATGACTTATATCATTCCTTGGATCATCTCGATCGAGTACTAATAGAAATTTAGCTACTCATTGAGATTAAGGAATTAACAAAAATAAAAGAGTACATGATAAAATAAGAGGGGAAAATGAGAGAACAAGGGAACTATTTTATTAAATTGCTAAAGAAAAGTTACAAGATAGGAATTGAAAGCTACAGACTATTTAATTGAAAGTACAATTGCAAGGAAGAAAGAAAACTACAAGAAATGCTAAAAACAAGAAAATAAAAGAAGAAAAGGAGAATTGAACTCCCAAAATTCGTCCGTGATCATCTGGAGAAGCTCCCTTTAAATAGCTGAAAATTTAGTGTTACACACCCTTGGTCACGCCCGTGACCATGGGTGTGTAAGGGGTGTGATCGAAGCAGCAGCGGAGAGGGCGCCTTTTGGAGTAATTGCGAGCGTTACGTGCGCATCACGCCCTAGGTCACGCCTGTGACCTAGGGCGTGTAACTTTAAAACTGGGTGCTGGCGGGAAACTTCGGCAGGAAGAAGCGCGGGGCGAGTCACGCCCGTGATTGGATTTCACACCCTCGGTCATGCCCGTGACCGAGGGCGTGTAATTTTAATTGACGTGGCAGCTTGTTCTGGCTGAAGAAGGCGGGTCATGGCCGTGACCATTGGTCACGCCCCCAGGTCACGCCCGGGACCTGGGGCATGTACTTGGTGAATCTTCACGGAATGCTCCTAATGAGGTGGCATCAGGTCTGGAACATGTCTTTGGCTGTCACGCCCTTGGTCACGGGTGTGACCTTGGGCGTGTACTTGCACATTTTGCTCAAAATGCCCAGAAAACCTAAAAACATAAGATAAGTCTAAGTTAGATTATAGAATTGAAAAGATAGTAAATTAAATAAGAAAAAAACATGTAAACTATATAATTTCATATTAAAAATATATTAAACTTGTACTAAAAGATGAGTATATAAATTACTCATCAAACACCCCCATGCTTGAGCTTTTGCTATTCCAGAGCAAAAGAATGAGAGAAGAATTACAAGACATCGATATTATTTCTAATTAACTAAAATGTCATTAAACCAAGAGTAAGTTAAAAGTAAATTCTAGGAATTCAAGAATTAAGTCATAAGTTATGGTGATAATTTAAATAGAGAAATTTGTTTAGCTAGATACTTCTCAAGATAACTATTTAGCAACCGAAATTATATAAATTTTCAAACAGAATTAGAATGAAATTATAGACACTCTAACATAGAAGAAGCTTAAGGAAAAGACACCTACTAAAATATTGCTCTCTTAATAATTTTATTTAGGACTAGAATCAATATAATTGACTAGGGATGGGTTTAACGAAATGACAAAATGAAGAGATACTAAAATAAAGGTGATGAATTTTATCATCTCACCTTATTTGAATACGAAATTGTATATGTTTAGGAAAATAATAAATTTTATCCTCTTATTGTCCATTCCATATAATCTTCTTAAAGTTTCTCTCCAATCAAAAACCCAAAATGTATATGTTTAGATGTAATGAATTTTATCCTCTTACATCATGACATATAATCTTTTAAATGATTTTTGGTGCATATGTTTAGGAAATAATGAATTTTATCCTCTTATTCCCATGACATATGATCTTTTTTTTTCATTTTTTATTTGCCAACAAAGGGTAAGGGTAAGGAAATACTTCAAATTTATTTTCCTAAGATCTTAAAGTTAACAAAGGGTAAGGGTAAAGAAATACTTCTAGTTAACGACAACGGCAAGTGTACCATATCGAATGTAGTATAGTTTTTTTTAAAAACCAAGGTCGTATTAGACTCAGGGGGTTGAATACTCTTACTTCAGAAAATCTCTATTATTTTATCAATAGAACTTTGATTGGTTTTTAGAAGAGAAATTAAAATAATAAAAACGATTAACACTCGATCTTTGAATCACCTCGGAGATAAAAATAAGAAGAAAGAACAAAATCGCATTCTCTTAATAAAAAAAGCTTTGACCATGGGGATTCCCAAATTATGAACGCACCTTGGGTCGAGGATACACCCAACTAAGATTAGGAAATATCAACCGAATTCTCATTCTATAATCGATAACCTAATAATTGCTTTACGAGGTGAATCCCGTTATTGGCTTTTACTCCAATTTGGAAGGGTAACGTCGTCCTCTCTCGAGGATTGCATTCTACTCTTTTTTATCCTTGAGTGATCGATTCGCATTACGAGCCTCTCGGCTAACTAAAGTATGGAAACAAGAACAAGAATTATATATCAAAAATATAATCTCGTTATCTCAAAATCAAGGATAAATCTTAAGCATTTTAGAAAAGCGAAAGAGCAACTATGAATTATTTCATGACTTATATCATTCCTTGGATCATCTCGATCGAGTGCCAATAGAAATTTAGCTACTCGTTGAGATTAAGGAATTAACAAAAAAAAGTACATGATAAAATAAGAGGGGAAAATGAGAGAACAAAGGAACTATTTTATTAAATTGCTAAAGAAAAGTTACAAGATAGGAATTGAAAGCTACAGACTATTTAATTGAAATTACAATTGCAAGGAAGAAAGAAAACTACAAGAAATGCTAAAAACTAGAAAATAAAACAAGAAAAGGAGAATTGAACTCCCAAAATTCATCCTTGATCATTTGGAGAAGCTCCCTTTAAATAGCTGAAAATTTAGTGTTACACGCCCTTGGTTACGCACGTGACCAAGGGCGTGTAAGGGGCGTGATCGAAGCAGCAGCGGAGAGTGCGCCTTCTAGAGTAATTGCGGGCGTTACGTGCGCGTCATGCCCTAGGTCACGCCCGTGACCTAGGGTGTGTAAATTTAAAATTGGCTGGTGGCGGGACGGCGGGAAGAAGCACGGGGCGAGTCACGCCCGTGACTGGATGTCACCCCCTCGGTCACGCCCATGACCGAGGGCGTGTAATTTTAATTGGCGTGGCGGCTTGTTCTGGCTGAAGAAGGCGGGTCATGGCCGTGACCATTGGTCATGCCCCCAGGTCACGCCCGTGACCTGGGGCGTGTACTTGGCGAATCTTCACTGAATGCTCCCAATGAGGCGGCATCGGGTCTGGAACATGTCTTTGGTTGTCATGCCCTTGGTCACGGGCGTGACCTTGGGCGTGTAATTGCACATTTTGCTCAAAATGTCCAGAAAACCTAAAAACATAAGATAAGTCTAAGTTAGATTATAGAATTGAAAAAATAATAAATTAAATAAGAAAAAGCATGTAAGCTATATAATTTCATATTAAAAATATATTAAACTTGTACTAAAAGATGAGTATATAAATTACTAATCAACCTTCTCTTGTCTTCATGGTTCTTTAATTCCCTCTTCTTTGCAGGGAAATCAGCAATCATGTGACGTGCTTTATTGCAATAATAGCAAACAGTGTTAGTTAAATCAATTTTACTAGGTTTTGATTTGTACCTGTCCTCCCTTGAGGATTTAGTTCAGTCAGATCTTCCGGAGCTTGATGAAGATGGTCTGTAGTTGTCTCTTCTCCTTCTATAGATCATTTTTTGAACTGTTTAGTTAGGAGGGCCATCTCTTTGTCAGTGTTGTCAGATTTTGATGTGCTGGCATCAGAAACTCCACTGCTTTCAGATCTATCCTGGTGTGCAGGAGTCTTATCCCTGCACCTACTCATGCTCTCAGCCTTGAGAGCTACTGATTTTTCTCTGGTGCTCACCCTTAATCTTTCTTCTTCACCATTTCTGGTGTTAAGTTGAAGCTCATGGGAGAGCAACTTACCATATAGGTTCATTGGATCCATGTTGCCCAGTTGCCCATTTCTCTAATTGCACAAATTTTGATGTCCCATTCCTTAGTGAGGGATCTAAGGAATTTATCATTCAGATCTGAATTTGTGAATTCTCTTCCATAATTCTTCAGCGCATTGACTATCTTGAAAAATCTCTCATAGCAGCTAAAGATATTTTCATTCTTACCTTGCTTGAAGGTCTCATACTCCTGATTCAGAAGGGATTTCTTGTCCTCCCTAACTTCCTCAGTCCCCTCCATGTAAATAATCAGGGAGTCCCACATCTCCTTGGCAGTTTTGCAGTGAATAAGGTTTTGGAGGGTAGAGTCATCAATTGCACTCACAATGATGTTTTGTGCTCTCTTATCAAGGCTTACAAGTGTAAGCTCATCCTTACTCATATCAACATATTTCTTTGGCACTCTTTGAGTAGGATCAATTATAGATGCATTCATGGGGATGAATGGACCCTCTTGAACAACTACAAACACCCAGGATCAACAGCTTCCATGAAAAGTCTTACCCTTTTCTTTCTAAATAGGGAAGTTCTCTTTGGTGCATGTTGGAAGCTTCATGGATCTCATTTCTCTGTGCTGATCACCTCCATCCATAATGAGTAGTTCCTTGATTTAGATTTGACTATTAAGTCACTTTTTGATCAACCTCCCTCTGATACCACTAGTTAGTTATGAAACTATCACCTAGAGGGCGGGGATAGGTGATTTGGCTGTTTTTGAAATTTATGCATAAGAACTAAATAACTATATCAGAATACAACAACAAATCACAGAAACACAGTACACAAGAACACCAGATATATAGTGGTTCCTCAAGACATGGTGTCTTGAGTAGTCCACTATCCCTCTGTGCCTTTCTAGCTTTGTGCTAGGGTCGGCAAACTCTACCTAAAACTCAGGCCCGCAAGCCCTACAATCTCAGGCACTTGAGCCCTATAACTCAGGCCCTCAAGCCCTATAAACTCAGGCCCTCAAGCCTTACAGCTCAGGCCCTCAAGCCCTACAAAACTCAGGCCCTCAAGCCCTACAAACTCAGGCCCTCAAGCCCTACAACTTAGGCCCTAAAGCCCTACAAAACTAAGGCCCTCAACCTGTTAGTTATTGGGTGTTGACTTATCACCTAGAGTGGGGGTGAATAGGTATTTCAAATTATTTTGTTCCCATTTTGGTGTCCTTGATTTCTAGTTAACAGATTTAGAGATTAAAAGCACTACACAGAAAACACACAAGAATTTATAGAGGTTCCTCAAGACAGGGTGTCTTGAGTAGTCTTCTGCCCCTCTATGCCTACCTAGCAGTGTGCTAGGCTCGACAAACTCCGCCAATGTCTCTAGCCTGCAAGCCTTGCAACTCAGACCCGCAAGTCCTCTAGCCTAGGCCCGCAAGCCCCTACTTCAATCAAGCCCGCAAGCTCGACACTCAGGCCCTCAATCCCTACACAGCACATACCCGCAAGTCTTGCCCCTTGGACCCACAAGTCCTACAGCCTAGGCCCGCAAGCTCCTACTTCACTCAAGCCCGCAAGCTCGACACGGTTGGACCCACAAGTCCTCTGCTCTAGCCCTCAAGACTCACAGATCTCAAGACCTCAAGCTCGACAAGGTTGGACCCGCAAGTCCTCTACCCTGGCCCTCAAGCCTCACAAATCTTAAGCCCTCAAGCTCGACACTTAGATCTGAAAATAGATCTTACAGATTTGGCCCGCAAGCCTTACAAAGAAAGATATACTATGATTGGTCTTGTGCCTGGTGCAGATCGGCTTCTTGACTTGAAGAAGATGCCTCTGATTTGAATCTTGAGAGTAAAGATCTTATTCAAGCCTTCTTCTTTAGCCTGATGTTGACTGGCTTCTTGACTTGAACGATTCTTATCAGTCGACGTGGCTTGACTGCAACTTGGAGAACACGGGATGTGCGTTTTTATTCTCTTCCACTTGATGTCGATTCTTCTCCGCAACTTTTACTGTTGTATTGCTCGGCGGGATTCTTTTTCATTTTTTTCATTCTCTTCTTTTTCGTCTTCTTTCTGTAGGGCATCCACTGTTCCCTTTTATAGGACGGAGGAGCCGCTTAACAGTCTTCAATGATGTCCTATACAGACAAACGCTCATACCTTAAGAGCACACGCTGATTGGACAATCAGGCGGCGACATTAAATGCTGACAACGTGTCTGGCAACTTTTGAATCTGTCTCGATGACATTTCCACTGTTACGATAATATAGACAATATCTCAGCGATACGGGGCATCCCTTCTACACTTGCACTTAAGACGACATGAAGTCATCTAACTGATGTCAGTGTAATCTTCTTGACTAGTCGATATCATTGCAACCACCTTATCTTGTCGATGACATAAACTATATCATGTCGACAGACTATTCTTCAGCAACTGCCTGCCTTTATGTGACCTTCCTTAGTCTTCTCGACGTCAAGCCTTCTTTACGATGATATCATCGACATCAGTCTTTCTTAACCTTTACAGCGACAAGGCTTCTTTACGACGATATTGTCGACATCTGACTTTTTTTTGTGCTTGAGTCTTCTTCTTCATCTCGGCTTTCTGATATCGATGTGAGGTGTTGTAGTGTTGATCTCACAACGATATCATCATACGCATATTGTTTCGATGATAATCGATATGATCATTCTGCTTTGCTCTGCACATCATTTCAATGACATGCATGCACTTATCGACGATATGTCCAGTCCTTTTTAACGATATTGTACTTAGGCAAATTATTGAAGTACTGGACATATTGCCTGATTTCTGCAAGCGTGAACTAGATATAACATTAAATACACATTGCTTTTATCATTGAGCTGAGTGCTTCTTTAAATCAGGAACATTGCAAGACACATTTCCCAACGATCTCCCCCTATTTGAAGAAGTCCTAACTCACCTCAATGATAAATGCCACACACATAAAGATTTAAGATTAAGACAATATAATCACATTAAGCTGCAATCACATAGATATATTAAATGTTCTTGAATAAGAATTAACATTCATTTTCCCTATTCTATTTTTCGATTCGACGCTCCTCAAGGTCTATTACTGCTTGCACCTTTGTCTTTCCTCCTTTGCTTCTAATAGTAGTTGATGGGCTTTGGAATCTTCTTGGGAGAAGGAGGAGGGCCATGAGGGAACGCTAGCTTGTGATTCTTCCTCCTTTCTAGTTGCTCTAGATGCCTATTCCACTCAACCGACTGATATAATCTTTGATGGCCTTCTTGAGGGTTTCCAAACTGTATCCATGATTCTGTAATTATTTCTATGGAATTAGGACTCCACCTTCCTGATTGTGGATCCTGCTCAACTTCCCTCAGCCTCTTCTGCTTGTAGTTGTTGCTCTGGAGTTTCTTTCTCTTCGTGGAGGTTGCTAATTCTCCGAATTTAATACCATACTCCATTAAATCAGTACTTACTGATGGATCAGGTGCTTCATACACTGATGGGGTTTTTTGCATTGTCTGGTTCACTTAATTTCTTATCCACATTGCTTGATGGGATCCGGCATTTATTATTTTATTCTTCCCCTTTAGGACTTGTTCAATTATGCGTTCTTCAAGAGCTTCTCTGACCACTGTTAACTGTTCATGCATGTGTTGTTTAGTAACATCCAGATTGTTCCTTACTTCTAGTAGATGTGTATCTATTGTGTGAGCATTCTCATTAACTCTGTTCAAAACTTGATTCTTATTATTATTAGCAGCTATTTCTATTTTCCCAAAGGCATACTCCACATTTTTTGAGAATGTTACTTGATCTATCAGGATCTTATGAGTTTGATGTCCCGCCTTATTGACTTCCTCGCCCATGTGTTCTATTGCAGGAGCTTCCAGAGTGTAGAAGTGGGCGCACTGGGTGTTGAGATCAAGTATGTCTCTCTTCACTGTCTTGATCTCAGCCTTCATCTCATTCCTTAGACCATCCACAGTCTTTACAATGAATGTTTCCAATTGTTTCCGCAGAGTAGTCAGTAGAGCCGATATCATATGATAGAGAGAGCCTGCCTGAGTCGAAGATGGCTCAGCAACTTCTTCTTCTTGATCTCCTTCTTCCTATGGAGCTACATCAGAGGTACCTTCAGACGATTCCTCGCTGATATGGATTGTTACTTTGGCCTTCCCCTTGAAAACTTCTGGTACTATCTCACTCAGAGATATAATTACTATTTTACTTGCTATTGCCAATTCACGGCAAGCTGAAGGGGCGGTGTCTTCCATTGGCTCGGGCACATTCCCTTGATTTTCTAGGGCAGAGTTCCCCAGTTAGATCTCCCCCTCAACTTGTGTGTCACCTTGGGCTGAGCCTCCTGTCGGGAGCTCCCCATCAATCATCTCTGCATTTTGGTGTTGGGAATATTACCCTCAATGTTCCCTTCATTTGAAGAAACATCACACTTAATGCTAAGTACAAGTTGTATTTGATAAACCCTATTCTACATCATGACTATACAGGGTGAGGTTATTCCAAGGTGTGGAATAAGTTCAGTGGTTTACTGCCAAAACCGCTGAGACGAGTTCTTAGTCTATGTTGGAACAACCCTATTTGTGATTTGGGCTAGGATCACTGTTTGTTAACTAAGGACAAGTTGACCCCAATGTATAGTTTATAGGTCAAGAGTTTAGGAAGAAATTTGGCTGTTAGAACTAGAAATTTCATTAAGTCTCTGCATTCGACGAATGGCGAGCTGCGTTCGACGAATGGCTATCAGCGTTCGACACACGGCAAGCTTTCTGCGTTCGACAAACAGACTTATTTCTCAGTGGTCGATGAATCCGGCTCAGCAGTTAAAGAATTACAGCCAGTCTCGGCGCTCGACAGATGGCTGCCAGGGCTCGACAGATTCCAGCCAGCGCTCGACAGTTTCCAGCCAGAGCTCGACAAATTCTTTACTGAAGCACTGATCGACAAATTCAGTCTTCAAATTATTCAATACTTAGAGATCAGTTATATATCAGTTCTCTGAACACAGATCGACGAAGGCAACGGCTCTTTCCAATCAGATCAAGTAAGGAAACATATTTCTTTATTATTTAAGTTATAGCCGTTGACACTTCCAGCAGAAAAGGACAAATCGTGGAAAAGGAAAGAGATTACGGCGTGCAGATGTACTGTTCCCATAATATCTTATCAGATATAATATATCCCTTAATATAAGGGATCTGCATTTAATAGTTGTTAGATATTTGAAAAGGCAGAAGATATACAGCAGATTATACTCAAGCTTACACGACAGATCAAATAAAATAGAATACTTTACATATTTGCTGTACAGGAAATCGATAGAACAGGAAGAGAGAGATTTACAGGAAGAATAGAAGAATAAAATAACAGATCTTCATCTTCTTCCAAAAGAGCATTATTCAGAAGAGATAACTTTCATCTTCTTCCTCCTTCTCAAGCAGCAGCAGTTTTCTGAGAACATCTTCATCAACAATACTCTCTCAGTCTTTGTTGCAAGCACAGATCTTCATCAGAGAAACTATAATCTGAAGAAATACTTCTCTCAGATTAATTAGCTAAATGAAGATCAAATCTCTCAAAGAAAAGCTCCAGCAACATCAACTGTCAAACAAATTCATATCAGACAGAGGAGCATTTCAACATCAAATCCACTAGAGTCTTCTCTCAGCATCTTGACAGAGAAGAACACTATAACCTCTTTCTCACCTCTCTTGTACAGGGTTAATACTCCCTTCAAAAGTGTAACTCATTGGTGGCAAGACACCTTATCAAAAAATCTTTGTTTAATTTTTAAGCACCTTATCAAAAGCTTATCGGTGATTTGGGCACTGATCAAACTCCCATTGGTGTGTGGACACCTTATCAAAAATCCCTTGGTGTGAGGGCACCTGATCAAACCTCCTAGTGGATCCTACCATGTGTGGTAGAAGAGTAGACGTACTCAGGTTATTGGGGAACTACTATAAAATTCCTTGTGTCTTCTGTGCTGTGAATTTCTGTGTTTTGTTGTTGTGCTGATTTTCTTTACTTAGTTTTTATTACTCACTCTCTTATACACATATATATATATTTATATATATATATATCACTATTTTTAATTCCGCAAATAAAACTAAGGGAAAAAGTTTTAAACTCTATTCACCCCCCCCCCCCCCCTCTAGAGTTAACATAAGATCTAACCTCCACTTTCAATTGGTATCAGAGGGCTGTTGATCTTATTTACAGGCTAACACCTGGATCACAAAGATCAATTAGATCTTAAATTATCGTAGAGTTTTTATTATTTTTATTTTCTGTTAAAAACTCATGGCACAAAATAAGGAGTATTCAAGCACAAGACCTCCTATGTGCAATGTCAGTAAGTTTGCACTGTGGAAAGCAAGGATTAGGCTTTATATGAACTCAATTGATGAAGAAATTTTTAATATAATTTTGACAGGACCTCCAACACCTACAACAACAGCAAGTACTTGAACCACAACAGAAAACACTGCTGTCCCACCTCCTGAATGGACTGAAGCTCAGAAAAAACAAAGAAGTGCTGATGCAAAAGCCATGAATATTCTGGCTCAAACTATGTCTGATGACATCTTTCAGAAAGTGGTGGACTGCACCTCAGCTAGAGAGATTTGGATCTCACTAAACAATATGGTTGCAGGTTCTGCAGATGAAAGGAAAGACAGAAGATCACCCTTGATCTCTCAGTATGAAAACATCAAGAAAGGAGAAACAGAATCAGTTGCAGATATGTACACTAGATTAAGTGTAATCATAAGTGAACTCAGAAAATTGGATAAGGAAATCTCATTAACTGAGATCAATGACAAAAACCTAATGTGCTTCCCCAGCACTTGGGACTCAAGGATCTGGCCTATCAAGGAAGCCAGAAGTCTTAATGAGATAACTACTGAGACACTGCTAGGAAAGCTCAAATCCTATGAGAAACTTATCAAGACAAGGGAAGCTGAACAAGTCAGCACCTCCTCTTCAACAAAGAAGGACAGGAATATTGCCTTCAAAGCTACAGAAGAAGAAGGAAAAACTCCTGACAATGAGGAGTTCATGAGTCTGTTTGCCAAAAGATTCTACAAGATGGCAAGAAAAGACTTCAGGAAAGTCATCCAGAAGCCATGAAAAGCCAAGGTATGACAAAAATAATTCTAAAGAAATTATTTGCTATGGTTGCAGGAAACCAGGACATATTGCACCAGACTGTCCAGAAAATCAGAAGAAAGAAAAGAAAAAGGACAAAGAAGAGAAAAGAACCTCCACAAACACAAAAAGAAGGGAAGAGGATTTTTAGCAAAATCTTGGAGTGAAACTGAATCAGAATCATCATCCAGCTCATCAGATGATGAAAAGGAAACAAAAGAGAATGATCAGTGCCGGATGGCAATTTATGACTCAGACAGTGAGCCAGGAAATGCTTCTTCATCCAGTGATGATGAAGACTATGAAGAAGAGAAGAACTTTTGCATGATGGCAATCAATGCCTCGGCCAACAATTCTGATGAAGAGGAATCAGAATCAGAAGCAAAAACTGATGCAGATCAGGTAATATCTACCTTTGATTTTACTTCAGTTGAATTCAAAGCTGAATTCAAAGTCCTTTGCTCAGACTTAATTAAATCTGAGAAAGAAATAATCTCACTCAGACTTAAGCTAGCAGAAATGAATCAAATTAGTGAAGAAAATATAAATCTTAAGAAAGATTTGGCTGCCTCTAGAGAACAAATTATTCTCATTGAGAATAAACTTTCTGAGGCTAAGGAATTTGAAGAATCCCTGAATGGGAGAAGCATCAAACTGATGGACATCACAAGCACAGTAAATGCTATACTTAATAACAAACTTGGCTTGGGTGCTTCATCAAGTGAGCCACCTCTAATTAAGAAGAATATATTATCTACACCTATAAAATTCATCTCTGCTAAGAGCAAAGAGGTTGTAGATGAAGATAAAAACATTTCAAGTAAGACTGTCAAGAATAGCAGAATTCAGCAGAATTCATCGAACGGAGCTCGACGAAATGCATCAAATTTGTCGAACGGAGCTCGACAAACTCTGAAAACAGATTTTCTATATAGTAATTATATGAACGGCGCTCGATGAAATATCAGTCATTTGTCGAACGGCGCTCGATGAAATATCAGTCATTTGTCGAACGGAGCTCGACGAACTCAGCCCAGTTCATATAACAGAAACTATACAGCAAATCTGAACAATTCATATTCTTCACATTCTAAGAATCCTTTCACTGAATGGATTATACCTCCAAGGAGATATCATCCACAAGGTTACAAGGACCAATCTGAAATGTCTTTTATTTCAGATTTTTGTGGAAATACAAAAAGACCCAAGGTAATCTAGGTCAGGAACAAATAGATTGTTTTCTTGTTTTTGCAGGTACACAACTGTCCAAGAACAAGTGAAAAATGGTATTTGGACAGTGGCTGTTCAAAACATATGACAGGGAACAAGGCCAACCTGAACAATTACAAGGCAAAGCTTGGACCAAAAGTCATATTTGGAGACTCCAACTGTGGACAGACCAAAGGCTATGGAAAAGTCAAGGTTGGAGAAGTCACCTTCAAAGAGGTAGCTTATGTAAAGGGACTGAAGCATAACCTTATCAGCATAAGTCAATAATGTGATGAAGGGTATCAGGTAACATTTAATAAATTGAATTGCCTTATTAAATCTACTGATAATATTATTGTTTTATCAGGTATTAGACATGGTAATATATATTTAGTGAATTTCAATTCATCTACTTCAGAAGTTTGTTTATTTAGTGACCTAAGCAAACCTAGTGAACTTTGGCATAAAAGATTTGGACATGTAAACCTTAGGACCATTGCTAAATTATCTAAGGACAATCTTGTTAGAGGTTTACCCTTAGTGTTGGAACCCGGATACCGGTCCAACTTGTTCGAGACTTGGGGAGTAGCTTGAGTTACTTCTCTCTTCGTCGGATCCCTAGAACTAAGTATTCTGAGCTAAGAACTGACCCTCACTGGTTGGTAGGTAGCTCCTTAAGAATGACCCACTGGCTGCAGCGAGGAGGTCCCGCCACTAACCCGGAAATCTAACTTGATTTCCCCTCTCGAAAACCAGAAGCTGAGCATGTCTCAGACAACACAAGGAAGAAAGCGCAGGCTCTCTCAAGGGGGGTGGATCTGTCCGATCTGAGACATAATGGGTCCTATTTATAGGCAAACTCTTATGAGGGTAAAATGGTCTGGATGGCCTGCGGATAGCGTAGTTCCGCTTTACGTTTCCGCTAAACGCACCCCAAGTTGGTATGTTGATAGCCGGGCTCCGCTGTTCTGAGGAGCTATGGGCAGACCACTAAGGGCATCCAGGGAACTTTATCTCAAAAGATCTTCCTGGGCGAATTCTCCCGACCTGGTCTCGCCTGAAAATGGGTCCACTCACCTGGAGGTGTCGGCCTACTCGCCGGACGCCCTCGGATCTACTCGCCAGGGGGTGCCAGCCTACTCGCCGGACACCTTGGCTCTACTCGCCAGGTGATGCCAGCCTACTCGCCGGGCACCCTTGGCTCTACTCGCCAGGGGATGCCAGCCTGCTCACCGGGCACCTTTGGCTCTTGTTTGCCGAATAGGGGTTGTACACTTAGGATCATATAAGAAAGAAGGTCTTTGTAGGGCATATCAACTAGGCAAGCAAACTAAAAATAGTTTTAAATCATTATCTAAAAGTGATTCACCTAGAATCTTATATTTGCTACATATGGACCTTTTTGGACCTATAGCAACAAAGAGTTTAGGGGGGAAGTCTTACACTCTAGTTATTGTAGATGACTTCTCTAGATTCACTTGGGTGTTCTTTTTTAGAGAAAAGTCAGATAACTTTAAAGTTCTTACAGACTTTCTTAAGAGCATAAAGATTGAGTACTCTACTGTAGTTGCATTGATCAGAAGTGATCATGGCACTGAGTTTGAGTCTCTTCTTATGCAAGAATTCTGTGAGAAGTAAGGTATCAGGCATTGCTTCTCAGCTCCTAGAACTCCTCAACAAAATGGGGTAGTTGAAAGGAAAATTAGAACTCTAATTGAATCAGCAAGAACATTACTTGTAGATGCTAATTTGCCCCTATATTTTTGGGCAGAGGCTGTTAGCACAGCAAATTATGTGTTGAATAGAAGTTTGATACACAAACTTAAGGGTAAGACTCCTTATGAATTACTTAAAGGGAAGAAACCTAAAGTTAATTATCTTAGAGCATTTGGCTGTAGATGTTATGTTCATAATAATGATAATAAATATCTTAGGAAATTTGAACCAAAATCTGATGAAGGAATTTTCTTAGGTTATTCATTAGTCAGCAAAGCATATAGGATCTACAACAAATCCACTCTTAAGATAGAAGAATCTATGCATGTCTCTTTTGATGAAACTAATATGTTTTACAAGGAGAAGATTTCTTCTACCATAAAAAATCTGCAGGTACCTATATTATGTGAGCAGCTAGATCAATTAGCTCTACATAAAGAAGGAATTCTGAATGCTGAAGAGAGTGAAGAAGAAAATTACCCAGATTTTGCTGAAAATTTAGTACAGATAACAGCAGAACATACTCCAACAGCTGAACAAATTCCCCTAGTAGAAATTACTGTTGAACCCACTCTAACTGTTGATCACATCACAGTTAGAGATCACCAAATATCCCAGATTATTGGTGATATTTCAGCAGGTGTGCAAACAAGGAATCAAGTAAATCAGAATATGATGCACACATGTTTTCTCTCTCAGATTGAACCTCAATCTCTACAAGATGCAGAACAAGATCCCAACTGGATCATTTCTATGCAAGAGGAACTCAATCAGTTTGAGACAAACAAAGTATGGGATTTGGTTCCTAGACCAAAAGATCATCCAGTGATTGACACTAAATGGATCTACAGGAATAAGCTAGATGCAGATGGAAATATTGTGAGAAACAAAGCTAGACTAGTAGCTCAAGGATACTCACAAGAAGAAGGAATTGATTATGATCAGACTTTTGCACCTGTTGCAAGACTTGAAGCAATCAGAATTTTTCTTGCATTTGCAGCATACAAGAAATTCAAGGCTTATCAAATGGATGTAAAAAGTGCATTCCTGAATGGAGAAATCAAAGAAGAAGTCTATGTGGAACAACCACCAGGTTTCATCTCTCCAACTCAATCCTCTTTTGTATTTAAGCTTAAGAAAGCTCTTTATGGTCTCAAACAAGCTCCTAGATTATGGTATGAGACTTTAAATAGTTTTCTTCTAGAGAATAAATTCTGTAGAGGCATAGTAGATAAAACCTTATTTTTTAGGATACATAAAAATCAAACTTTACTAGTTCAAATATATGTAGATGATATTATTTTTGGCTCTACTGATTCAAATTTGTGCAAATGATTTTCTAATTTGATGCAATCTAAATTTGAAATGAGTATTATGGGTGAATTATCATACTTCCTTGGTCTTCAAGTGAAGCAAACCCCAAATGGAATCTTCATATCTCAATCTAAGTATGCTAAGGAATTAGTGAAATGATTTGGTATGTCTGATTCTTCCATCATGAAAACACCCATGCCCTCTAATGCTGCTGTTGATAATGATGAATCAGGGAAACCTGTTGATTCAAAAGTATATAGAGCAATTGTTGGCTCACTACTTTATTTAACAGCTAGTAGGCCTGATATAATGTTTGCCTCATGTATTTGTGCTAGATTCCAAGTTAACCCCAAAGAATCTCATCTAATTTTATTAAAAAAGATTTTGAGATATATAAAGGGTTACCCTAATCTAGGACTTTGGTATCCAACAATATCTGAATTTGAATTAACTGGATTCTCAGATTCAGATTATGCTGGATGCAGAGTAGATAGGAAAAGCACATCAGGAACTTGTCAGTTTCTTGGTGATAGGCTTGTGTCTTGGTTTTGAAAGAAACAAACATCTGTGTCCACTTCAACAGCTGAAGCTGAATACATAGCTGCAGGCAGTTGCTGCTCACAGATATTGTGGATACAAAATCAGCTCCTAGACTATGGTGTCAACTTAAATAATTCAACTATATTTTGTGACAACACTAGTGCAATATCTATAGCACAAAATCCAATTCTCCATAGTAGGACTAAACACATAGAAATTAGGCACCACTTCCTTAGGGATAATGTGGATAAAAACAAAATATGTGTAACACCCTGCCAGTACGAATAATATAACAGTAGGTCCGACCGGGACCCCACGCCATACTAACCACACAAGCTAGGAGTTAAAAGGTGATAAACAGAAAGAAACTACAACAGAGTATACTAAACACTAGCGGAAGCATAAAGATTTAACATTTCAATTTAGAATTGTCCACTATCGTAGGAATGAAACCATGAAATAGAGTTATGGCCTTAAGGCCTTACATTTAACAAATGTACTAAAACTCCAAAACAAACATTGGCACGCAGGCCGGCAATACATGAGAAAGCTAAAAAGGGAGGCTGGCCTTCAAGGGCCAACTCAGCAAAAGGGGCCACCGCCCGCTACTTCCCGCTAGGCTCACCTGCACCTGCATAAGAACATTCCACCAAGCGGTGGCAAACAAAGTAACGGTCAGCACAGCTGACCAAATTATAACGACCCCACCCCTTTCCCGGGGTGGCGGAGATTCTACCCTGCAAGCAAGCCATACTAGCACAAGTACTAAGATAAAGAAAGTGCAACTACACAAGGTGAGGTTTCAAGCACATTCAATCTTCTAGGTTGAACATCAAAAAAGAGGGAACCTAGGTATGCACATGATGTTAGTTGGGTTCACCCGAGGTTCCCCACAACCGCCTAAACAACCGCATGAGGCTAAGAACATCAATTCCACAAACACTCCACCGTAAGGGCCATCGCCTTAGGTGGGAAAAAGAGCTTTTGGTCGGTCTAGGTAAAACACCTTCCACGACCTCTCCCATGATCGCACGGCTTACATGAGGTAGGGACCTCTTGCCGATCTGCATGGAAACGGGTTCGGTTTAGCTTTGCCCGTGCTCTAATCGTCGCGATCTATCGCACGACGCGGGTACGGCTTCGCCTCGGCCCGTAAGGGTTTAGCACCTTCAAGTGCTACACAAATATAAGCTACGCACCTAATCCCTTCATAAGGATCTAGGCTTCACAAATACTCAAATAAGGGAGGTATAACACGCTCCGCATCAATTTCGCGGTGAAGGTTTGCCTTCATCCAATCTCAAAGCATGGGGCTTTCGTTAGGATCTTCACAAGACGCCTACACTTAAATCCCGCACTACTATAGACGATTTCACGGAGTCATTCTCCGGTACGCATTCTAGGCTTAACCTAAATGCAACGTCGCAATCCAAGCATCACCGATTCGGGCTCACGGCCACGAATAGGCTTCACACAAAATGCCTAAATCCGCACGACTACCGGATTTTCTACATGCAATATGCCGGGGACGGACACAATCGACCCGGAGTTCCGAAGAACTTGAGGGAATCCTACACTTCACCCATTTGGTGAAAGGGATCCCTCATGCAAGCATAGAGAAATGAAGGAGAGGACAAAAGACAAGTCCAAACAACGGGAGAAGGAATCGTTACCCTAGGAGCGTTCTTTTTCGCCATGGATCCGAGATTCTAGACGGAGGGAAATGACCACACCGGGCTGCACTCTCCAGATCTGGAAACGGCTCGCGAAACGGAGCTCCAGAGCTCCGTCAATGGCGGAATCTCCCTTCTTTTTCCTTGCCTCCTTCTTCTTCCTCTAGGTTTGGAGAGAGAAAAGCCTCAAAAGAATGAGGGTTAATCTCCTCTCACAAGCCCTAAGACCCTCCAGCAACTAATCCTAGCCATTGGATCGAATTCCAAAGGATTTGGACGTCCGGATCATCTCCTCCGCTCAAAATCGCGGAGCAGATAAACA
Organism: Dactylorhiza incarnata; assembly: GCA_033032865.1. Classification (NCBI taxonomy): domain Eukaryota; kingdom Viridiplantae; phylum Streptophyta; class Magnoliopsida; order Asparagales; family Orchidaceae; genus Dactylorhiza; species Dactylorhiza incarnata. Next base: position 16,644,496 of record JAWHQI010000028.1, read on the forward strand.
GCGCGCACGATCACAGGCGCACGATCACTGGTCGTGCGCGAAGAGGAGAATGGTCGTGCGATAAGCCGAGATAGAACTCCGATTCCTTGCGGGTTACGCACGATCATTGGCGCACAATCACTGGTCGTGCGCAAAGAGGACAATGGTCGTGCGCATTGACCTGATGTGGAATTTTTAGCCTATCCCGAGCGCAGCACTACCACTCCGCCTACCTCGCTGAACCACGATCTTTGGGGTGTTACAATATGCCTATAGTTAATCTCTACTGATTTGCAAAGAGCAGATATTTTCACCAAGCCCTTGGATGAAAAGAAACATATCTTCTTTATAAATCAGCTAGGCATGATAGATGGAGACTCAATCTGTTAAAACATAAGTTTTCTACTCACCCATCTCTTCATTGAATTGAGCTCGACGAAATCAAGTTTTTCGTCGAACGGAGATCGACGAAGTCATCAAGTTCGTCGAACCGAGATCGACGAAAACTCATTTTTCGTCGAACCCAGTTTTTCTGAAGTTTTTTTTATTTTCAGCCTGTCATCATTAATAAAACTTTTTATTAGTTGAATATCTACAGAATTGCTTCTCTTTCCAGTTCCCTTTGCACTTGATCTCTATTTTATTGTGCAGGAACAACAGTAATATAAAACTTGCATACCTCCCTATCTCCATTAAATGTCCCTTCTTTAAGGGGCCTAGCTTCAGTCCTTTCCTGAAACTAGGCAGGGGGAGAAGTTTTGCATGAACAAGCTCCATTTGATGCACTGTTTTGCTCAGGGGGAGTTGTTATATAATCTAGGCAAGAGAGAAAGCTGAAGAACCTCCAGAACGCAGGGGGAGACACTCTCAGGGGGAGTTACTGTTTGAAGAAAAGCTTGATAAAGCTTACAGCAGCTTGCTGATTACAGTTTACTGTTTCAGAAAAGTATTCTGTAATTCAGATGCAGATACAGCTCAGAAGAAAATTTTTGTTTTAGCTAATTCAATATCAGTTATTGCTACAGCATAGCTAATCAAAATTATAAAGCTGATCAAAAGAAGAAAGCAGTTTGCAGATTCAGATTTCAGAATGCTATCTTTGAATTTAAAAGGAGAAGTAGATAAAACATTCAGAAATCAGATAAAGATTCAATTCAGAATTCAGAACAATACAGTTCAGTTCAGATCAGAATTCAGAACAACACAGATCAAACAAAATCAGAAATTGGGGGAGATTGTTGGAACAGCCCTATTAGTGATTTGGGCTAGGATCACTATATGTTAACTAAGGATAAGTTGACCCCAATGTATAGTTTATGGGTCAAGAGTTTAGGAAGAAATTTGGCTGTTAGAACTAGAAATTTCATTAAGTCTCTGCGTTCGATGAATGGCGAGCTGCGTTCGACGAATGGCTATCGGTGTTCGACAAACGACAAGCTTTCTGCGTTCGACGAACAGACTTATTTCTCAGCGGTGACGAATCTGGCTCAGCAGTTAAAGAATTACAGCCAGACTCGGCGCTCGACAGATGGCTGCCAGTGCTCGACAGATTCTAGCCAGCGCTCGACAGTTTCCATCCAAAGCTCGACAAATTCTTTACTGAAGCACAGATCGACAAATTAAGTCTTCAAATTATTCAATACTTAAAGATCAGTTATATATCAGTTCTCTGAACACAGATCGACGAAGGCAACGGCTCTTTCCAATCAGATCAAGTAAGGAAACATATTTCTTTATTATTTAAGTTATAGTCGTTGACACTTCCAGCAGAAAAAGGACAAATCGTGGAAAAAGGAAAGAGATTACGGCGTGCAGCTGTACTGTTCCCAGAATATCTTATCAGATATATTATATCCCTTAATATAAGGGATCTGCATTTAATAGTTGTTAGATATTTGAAAAGGCAGAAGATATACAGCAGATTATACTCAAGCTTACACGACAGATCAAATAAAATAGAATACTTTACATATTTGCTGTACAGGAAATCGACAGAACAGGAAGAGAGAGATTTACAGGAAGAATAGAAGAATAAAATAACAGATCTTCATCTTCTTCCAAAAGAGCATTATTCAGAAGAGAGAACTTTCATCTTCTTCCTCCTTCTCGAGCAGCAGCAGTTTTTTGAGAATATCTTCATCAACAATACTCTCTCAATCTTTGCTACAAGCACAGATCTTCATCAGAGCAACTATAATCTGAAGAAATACTTCTCTCAGATTAATTAGCTACAGGAAGATCAAATCTCTCAAAGAAAAGCTCCAGCAACATCAACTGTCAAACAAATTCATATCAGACAGAGGAGCATTTCAACATCAAATCCACTAGAGTCTTCTCTCAGCATCTTGACAGAGAAGAACACTATAACCTCTTTCTCACCTCTCTTGTACAGGGTTAATACTCCCTTCAAAAGTGTATCTCACTGGTGGCAAGACACCTTATCAAAAAACCTTGTTTGGTTTTTAAGCACCTTATCAAAAGCTTATCAGTGATTTGGGCACCTGATCAAACTCCCATTGGTGTGTGGACACCTTATCAAAAATCCCTTGGTGTGAGGGCACCTGATCAAACCTCCTAGTGGATCCTACCAAGTGTGGTAGAAGAGTAGACGTACCCAGGTTATTGGGGAACTACTATAAAATTCCTTGTGCCTTCTGTGTTGTGAATTTCTGTGTTTTGTTGTTGTGCTGATTTTCTTTACTTAGTTTTTATTACTCACTCTCTTATACACATATATATATATCACTATTTTTAATTCCGCAAATAAAACTAAGGGAAAAAGTTTTAAACTCTATTCCCCCCCCCCCCCCCCTCTAGAGTTAACTTAAGATCTAACCTCCACTTTCAGTCTCAACTGAACTGCTGAGACAAGGCCAGGCGCCGCTGAGAAGGAGTCTAGGACTGCTGAGCTGCAGATAGAGGAAAACCGCTAAGACAACTGTCTGTCTCAGCGGATCCGCTGAGATGGGATAAAAGCAGCCGCTGAGACTGGCAGCTGTCTTAGCCCAACCGCTGAGATAGATTCAAATGTGCTGGCAGGTTTTTCTTTTGGCGCAAGCTGTAGAAAAGCAAGATAAGGTGCTCCAATCACCTCCATACTTTGTCAGAGGTCATCTGATAGTCGTTGAAGACTGAAGCAGTATAAAAGAACAAATTAGGGCTTTGAAGAAGGATGCTTTTGAAAAAGAACAGACATACTACTGTTTCATTGACGGCTATCAAGAAGATTTCTCTTCCTGCTTCCTGAAGCTAGAAGAAGAGAAAGTTTGTTCTTCCTGAGTGATTCAAGAAGAGCAAGTTGATCCTCATTCATCTACTAAAGAGAAGGATCAGAAAGGGGCAGGATTAAAGTTGTTGAATTGTTCCCTAGATCAAGACTCCTACTGTAGTAAATATGCAACATAAGACCAAAGGCTTAGAAAGTTTTATCTTCTGTTGTAAGCTTCACTTTTACCTTCTGTAGGAACATATTTGTTCAGAGTTTGTAGGGCATTTTTCCTGAGGATGTAGGGTTGTTGGGCCTGAGTGTAGAGCTGAGAGTTCAGCATGAGTGTAGGATCTCTATGGAGATCTGAGGTAGGACTTCTTGATAGGTCTGAGTTGGTAGGACTATTGTGCCCGAGGTAGGGTTGTTGAGCTTGAGGTAGGGTTTTGGAAAACCTGAGAGATCCTGAGGGATCTGAGTTGTAAGCTCTTGGAGATGAGATTGGAGGAGTTGGCCTTGTCTAACTCATTGTTAGAAAGGTGAAGGGGGAAAGAGGACTACTCAAGACACCCTATCTTGAGGAACCTCTATAAATGCTTGTGTGTTTTTTGTGTGCTTAATTTATTACTAACATTAACTAAAAAAATAGTTAGGTTAAAGCTTAAAAGAAAAGAGACCAATTCACCCACCCCCCCCCCCCCCCCCACCCCTCTGGGTGATTATGACTACATCCTAACAAACTATCAAGTGGTATCAGAGTGAGGTTTGTCAAGAAGGACTTAACTGTCTGTCCAGATCCTATAAAGGAGTAGTCATATCTAAATCCAATGGCCTCCACTAGATTGCAGAAGGAGATGAGGTCTATGAAGTTGCCCATATGCAACAAAGAAAATTTTGGCATATGGAAGCAACGGGTAAGGTTGTTTATGGAAGCATCAGACCCAAGGATCTACATCACTGTGAAGCAGGGCCCTTTCACTTTTCAAACAGCCTCCACCATAGATCCAACTAGGAGAGTGGCCAAGGCTTATAATGACTTAACCAAGGATGAACTTGCATTATTCACAATGGACAAAAGAGCCCAAAATATCATTGTTAATACAATAGATGACTCCACCTTTCATAACTTGGTGCACTGCACAACATCCAAGGAGATATGGGATACACTAGTGGTGTATATAGAAGGGATAGCTGAGGTGAGGGATGATAGAAAATCACTCCTCAATCAAGAGTATGAAGCTTTCAGGTAGCTGAGCCAGGAAAGCATTTCTATCTGTTATGAAAGGTTCTTCAGAATAGTTAATGAACTAAGAACCTATGAAAGGGTATTCAGTGACTATGATCTAAATGACAAGTTCCTAAGATCTCTAACTAGAGACTGGGACACAAAGATATGTGCCATCAGGGAAGTGGCCAAGAGGGTGAAACTCTTACCCATACTTTGTTTGGGAAGCTGCTCTCTTATGAGATGCAGTTGTCTGCAAGAAAGGAAGAGGACACTTCCACCAAGGCTCATGCAAGGGAGAGAGCTATTGCTCTCAAAGCTGACAGCTCCAAGAAGAGCAAGGCCAGATTGCTGTCTCCTCCATGAAGGAGTGCTGAATCTGAAAAGTCTGAGAACAGTACTTCAGACAGCTCTTCCTCTGATGAGGAGATTGCTGCCTTCTCAAGGCAGTTCAAGAAGATGAGGAGGAGGAAGCAGTCGAAGAATAAGCCCTCCTCCTCCTCACATTCCAAGAAGGACCACAGCAAATCTGAAAGACGGCACACCAAGGGTGACAGGTATGAATCTAAACCTGGTAAACATGTTTCAAATAATATCATATGTTATTGTTGCAGCAAGCCTGGACATGTCATTGCTGACTGTCCAGTCAAGAGGAAGGAGAAAGGTGATAAGAAACACTATCTCCAAAAGGATAGGAAGGGTGAAAACCCTTCCTAGCAAAGAAAGGTAAAAGCTTGAGTGAATATGAATCCTCAACTTCAGATTCAGATGAAGAAGAGGAAGCCTACATTGGGTTGTTTGCAGCAGAAGAGTAATGAAAGTTTTCCTGCTGCCAAGATTGGAATCAGGGCCCCTCTGTCACATTAAGACAGTGACATTGAGGAGGATGAAGAGGACAAAGATCAGCTAGGCCTGATGGCCATAACTGATGAGGAAGAAATTCAGAACAACTCTGACAGTGAACAGGTACTTATTCATTGCATCTCTTCTTCTGAATATGAGACAAGCAGAAGCACCTTCACCTAATGGTGAAAATGATTCAGAATCTGAGGAAGATGTCAATCAATTGATTGATAGGTATGGTGCACTCTTGGAAGCTCTGAAAAAGAGCAAGAAGCTGGCCAAGAGGCAAGCCCAAGAAATTGCCTCCCTTAAGTTGGCTGAGAAAAAGTGCACTGAGTCACCTACCCCGGTGGCTCAGATGTGTAGAGAGATAAGCCATCTAAATGGGATAACAATTGTTCACTTGAGCACCATATCCCAAAAGAACAAGGTCATCAAGGACCTTGAGGAGAAGCTTCTCAAAGAAAAGAGCCTAGTGGCTCAATTCTCCAAGCTCAAATCTGTGCTTCCTATTATTGACACATTTTCCTCTCAAACCAATAGAAGAGGATTAGGGTTCAATAAAATGGAAGTAGGAGAAGGGAGTGGAGAAAAGAGCAAGAATAAGGCTAAGCCTCATACCACCTTTCAAAAGGTATTATTTCCCTCTAACAGGTATGACCATGACAGTATGTATGGACACTGGAAGAATGGAAGCTCCTATAGGAAGGAAAACACTCCTTACCATAGTGGAAGAAAGGGCATGGGAATGAGTGAGGCTCCCCATGATGAAATTCAAATGGCCCAACCTGGACCATTTGTATTTGGTACTTCAGTCCCATCATTCAAGAGTAAGGAAGCTAGCTCTTCCAAGTTCATTCCAGCAAAGAACATGACTGCTGTCAAACCTGTTGACAATCCTTGCTGCTCAGTGTCTGATGTCATCCAATCTTACCTAGCTCCCAAGCCAAAGCAGGTTGATGCCATTAATAAAAATGTTGCTAAGACTATTCACAGATTAACATTCAGCCAGATCATTGCTGAAAGGAACAAGAAAACTGTTGCTTTCTCCCCTTGTGAACACAAGCATATTAGTGATCCTTCCTCAAGATATGTTCAGAATAGGAAATACAACATTCATGAATGTTGGTACTGTGCTAAGGTGGGACACTTTTCCATAGATTGTTGGCACAATCCCAATGTGCCAAGTGCAAAGAAGAGCCTTCCTGCAAAGGGTGGAGCAGGTATGAGATCATCTTATCATGCTAACAAGAACCTAGGACCCAAAATTATTTGGGCTCCTAAGGGTAACTAAATTCCTTCTTGCAGGTTAGTTCAATTACCAGTCTTAAACAAATATGGTACTTCGACAGTGGTTGCTCAAGGAACATGACAGGTACCAGAAGTCTTCTACAGGACTACACAGCTATGAATAATGGACCTAAAGTCATCTTTGGTGGATCTGAAAAGGGAATCACCAAAGGAAATGGTATGATCTCCAATGGCATAGTTTCAATCACAAGGGTAGCTTATGTTGAAGGATTGCAACACAACCTAGTAAGCATAAGTCAACTATGTGACTTAGGCTATGTCATTGAATTCCACAATGACAAGTGCTTGATCAAAAAGTCTAATGACTTAGAGACCATTCTCTCAGGCACTAGGAGTGGGAATGTTTATTGTTTAGATTTAATATGCAATAATTCTCTATCATTTGTATGTCTTGTAGCTAATGAAAATGAGTCTCTCTATGTTCAATGACATAAGAGACTTGCCCACATTAACTACAAGACAATGTATAGACTATTCTCTAAAGAACTTGTTTGGAATAGTCCAAACTTGAAATGTATTAAAAGTGGTCTCTGTCATGCTTGCCAAATGGGTAAGCAAACAAGGACCACCTTTAAAAGTATTGGCTCCAAAGACACTGAAAGATGTCTATATCTATTGCACATGGACTTGTTTGGTCCTTTGCCAATTCAGAGCCTAGGTGGGAAGTTGTATACTCTGGTGATTGTTGATGATCACTCAAAATATACATGGGTATTCTTCCTTAAGAAGAAATCAAATACTTTAAATGTCTTTATAAACTATGTCAAGGCAATTCAGAATGACTTACAATGTACTGTGGTCAGGACTAGAACTGACCATGACATAGAATTTCAATCTGAAGTCATGACAAGGTTTTGTCAAGAATTTGGTATCACCCAAGAGTTCTTCGCCCCAAGGACTCCACAACAAAATGGTGTGGCTGAAAGGAGGAATAGGACCTTGATAGAAGCTGGGAGAACATTGCTTAGTGACTACTCACTCCCAGAATATTTCTGGGATGAGGCAGTCAATACTGCATGTTATGTTCTCAATAGAGCCTCCATCAATAAGGTTCATGGAATTACCCCCAATGAGATTCTGAAAGGCAAAAAACCAACAATTTCATATTTTAGAATCTTTGGTTCCAAATGCTACATTTTAAATAATTGAAAATCTCAATTAACAAAGTTTGCAGAGAAATGCAATGTGGGGGTTCTTGTTGGCTATAGCTCACATAGCAGCACTTATAGAGTTTATAACAAGAAGACTCATTTTGTAGAAGAGTTTATGCATGTGGTGTTTGATGAGACCAGCTTAATCTATAAGGGTTGGCCTAGTTCTTCTATTTTGACAGGAAGTGAAAAGACAATGGAAAAGATGTTTGTGCAAGACATACCCAATAGTAGTAAAGTCTATACAGATGCTGCAATTCCTGAAGATGAAGAGGTGCAGGCTGATGAAGATACTGCTAAACCAGTAGATGAAATACAGCAAATAAAGGATAGGTTGCCTGCAGGAACAAGACACTTAAGGGATCATCCAAGGGAACAAATCATTGGAGACCAGAACCAAGGTGTATTAACAAGAAGCAGGGCTCACAATGAAGCCCTATTCCCGAGCTTCCTATCACAAATGGAGCCCAAGAAGTTTGAAGAGGCCAACCAAGATACATTCCGGATTCAAGCAATGTAGGAAAAGCTTCATCAATTCAAGAGATGCAAGGTATGGAAGTTAGTGCCAAAACCTCAAGGACACAACATCATTGGCACCAAATGGATATATAGAACCAAGTTGGATGAAAATGGAATCATCATCAAAAACAAGGCTAGACTAGTAGCCAAGGGCTATAGACAAGAAGAGGGTATAGACTTTGATCAAACATTTTCCCCAGTTGCAATGTTAGAAGCAATTAGGTTATTCCTTGCCTATGCTGCCCACAAGGGGTTGAAAGTATACAGATGGATGTCAAATCAGCCTTCCTCAATGGTGACTTGAAGGAAGAGGTATATGTTGAACAACCATTAGGTTTTGTGCATCCAAACCTCACTTCTCATGTGTATTTACTTAGAAAAGCTCTATATGGTCTAAAGCAAGCCCCTAGGTCTTGGTATGAGACCTTGTCTAGCTTTCTCATCAAGAACAAGTTCTTGAGGGGCAAGATAGATAGCACATTGTTTCTTAGGGAAACAAAGGGCAAGTGTCTTCTAGTCTAAATATATGTTGATGACATAATATTTGGGTCTACTGATGACAACCTCTGCAGAAGTTTGTCAACCTTATGCAGGGGGAGTTTGAGATGAGCAGTATTGGAGAACTCAAGTACTTTTTAGGCCTCCAAGTGAAACAGACTAATGAGGGGATATTCATCTCTCAGACTAAGTACACTAAGGAGCTTGCCAAGAAGTTTGGGATGGAATCAGCTTCCACCATGAAAACTCCCATGGGGTCCTACATTTCCCTGGACAAGGATGAGAAGGGCAAGGCCTTTGATGAATCCATGTATAGGTGCATTATTGGATCCCTATTGTATCTAACTGCTAGTAGACCAGACATTATGTATGTTACATGTGTTTGTGTTAGGTACTAGGCATGCCCTTAGGAATCTCACTACTCAACTGCAAAGAGAATTTTGAGATACATTAAAGGCAGCCTAAATCTTGGCCTTTGGTACCCTAAGAATAATGATTTTGAACTAACTGGATTTTCAGATGTAGATTTTGCAGGATGCAAAGAAGACAGGAAAAGCACAAGTGGTACTTGTCAGTTCCTAGGAAGGAGGTTGATATCTTGAAGCAGCAAGAAGCAGACCAGTATGACAATATCCACTGCTGAGTCTGAATATATTATTGCAGGTAGTTGTTGTGCACAACTTTTGTGGAAACAACATCAGTTAGAGGACTACAACCTCAAGGTAAGTGAGTCTTTTCTATATTGTGACTCATCCAGTGCTATCTCTATTGCTAAAAATCTTATCTCTCATAGCAGGACTGAGCACATAGAGATAAGATATCATTTTATTAGAGAACATGTTGAATGTAAAGATATCTGCCTTGAATTTATCTCCACTGACAATCAAGTTGCTGATATCTTTACAAAGCCATTGGATGGGGCTAAATTTAATGCTTTCAAGATTGAATTTGGTATGTTAAATATTGAATAGTGACAAGTTTTTTCTTCTATCAGTCATCTATGATATTATGCATGTTATGTTATGACTTAAAACATTGTCACATCAATACTCTTAGTGACATGGTTAGGCCTTCAAACAATCAAATCTCAAATGGATTAATGATTAGGTAGTAAGGTCATCTAAAACAGCGGAGATTGTTTTAGCTGAGCCGCTGAGACAGCTGGGAAAAATCCCAGCTGAACCGCTAAGACAGCTAAATTGTCCCAGCGGTTTAGGTCGTCGTCTCAGTGGTTCCGCTAAGACGGGCTTGTTCAATCACAAAATGTCTAAATGCAACCCCAAATGATCTAAATTCCATTAAAACAATAAATTTACTAAACTTTAATCATTAAGGGTAATCAAAACATAAATCAAGGCTCAATAAATAGGCCATTGTTAATTAAAGAAAGATACAAACCCTTCTTCCCTAGCTGATGATACGAATCGTATTCCATTCTATCTCAGCGCCTTCTTCTACAGCAAAAATGGCGCCAAAGTGTTCAAAGGATCTTCCGGAGGGTTATCAGATTGTAAGGAATGGATTTGTCGATGCTCCAGAAGAGATAAAGGGAGTGATTCAACTCCTGGAAGCACAAGGTCTGGAGTATATTCTTTCTAAACCAACTGTCATTCTCAAAACTGGAGTTCTGGAATGGTTTAGCAATGCAAAGTTGTCTTCTTCCAAGTTATCTTTGAAGTCTAAGATAGGAGGAGAAAAAGTGAAAATATCCTCAGCCAAAATAGAGAAAGCCTTACAAATTCCCCTATGCAGCCAGGATGAGGAGGAAGAAATATCTAATAAGGATAAGAAAAAGGCTTTGAAGTGGGTTGAGTACAGTGATGCCAAGATAAGATCATTGAAAAGGAAATTCTTCAATCAAAGAGGCAAACTTCTATCTGACATAGTAGGAAAAGCAATTCTCTGCAAGCCTGGGTCTCATGACACAATCTCCCAATATATGTTTGACCTAATGACTAGAATCATTCTGACAAAGAAAACTTCCTGGGGAGAAGTTATATTTCAAAGAATTAAGGAATGTTCGCAAGCACCTAATATGGGTAGAATTCTATCCCTCTATCTAATCCAAACTTATCCTGAGAAGTACAAGGGCTTACAAGGATCAAATATCCACTACCTGAAAAGAATGGACATAAAAACCCTAGATAGGTTCACAAGGGTGCTCCCCATAAGCCAGCCCTCTGAGGCAAAGGAAAAGGAGAAAAAGAAATTCAAAGCACCCAAGAAGCCAAGAATGGTTATTTCATGTTCTGAGTCAGACCAATCTGATAAGAACGAGGATGCTGATGCTGATCTTGGATCTCATAGCAGTCCTAAAAAGGATGCTCATATGGATGACATGACTCATGCTGAGCCTGTCCATCCAAATGTCTTGGAGATAGATAGCACCCCTGGTAATTAATTCTTAAACTCCACATTACTAATAATGTTATGTAATCTTAACCAATCTATTAGTTAATCATTAATGACTCATCAATAATATAAACTTCAGATCCTCAAGGCTAGATGGATGCCCTATCTGAGGGGGAGCAACAACAAGAACCATCTTCAATGGATGTTGCTAAGGACAATAATGATGGTGAAGTTGTTTCTCACAGGATTGATGAGGACAAAGTGCCTTCTCCTGAGGACATACAAAGTAAGATTGATAATATCATCTTAAATCTTGAAAGAAGAATTCAGCTTAATCCTAATAATGAACCAACTCTCTGGGATTCACCAGGTCACAGACACTCTGATTCTCCTTCAGTTGGTAAAGATGATGTACTACATTTCTTGGAGTCATCAGATCAAGACAAATCTGCTGATGATGAGGAGGATGATGTTGCTGATGATGATGATGATGATGGTGCTCCTGATCACATTGATCTTACAACAAAATCTATTGAAGGAGAGGATCATCATACTTAGGGGGAGCTTCCAGCACTTAACATTCAGAATAAACAACCTCTAATCCTTGAACAATAAGCTTCCACCACCACCTCCTCACAGCCTAATGAGAGCATTCTCAGTGTCATTCAAATCATGTTAGAGACTCATCTAACATCTATGAAGGATTATGTAGATAGGTTAGCTTCTACAGTTAAAGAATATATAGATCAGTCCATCTTCAATGTGAAATCTGAAGTAATGGCTGAGGTCAAGGAAGACACTGCAATCCTGAATAAATAAATGACATAGTGGATTGATCTGGCAGAGAAATCAGTGGTGTCTCATAACATAATTCTAAGATCAATGGACAAACACCTTCAACTGTCTGAGCAGGATATGAGATATGTCAAGAACTATGTCAGCAAGACAGATGAGGCAATAGAAAAGCCTCAAACAATATACAAGAATATGTGTACTCCACAGCTATGCAGGTGAATGGTGAGGTTGATAGGAACAAGGATGAGCTGAAGGCTGATATTGAAAATGTTTTTTAAACAATTTCTGGCTCAATAACTGATGCTCAACGGGACATAAATCAGAAGATATTTGAAGAAGCTAGAAAGGGGGAGGATAACAATGCTATCACAAACTCTGAGCTAGCCCTCAAGGTTCTGCAAGGAATAAGGCTTGCCTTAAATCTTCCCCTCCTGGACAGTCAAAGAGCTGAAGATTGGGATTTCTCTAGACAAAAAGAAATTGCTCAGAATGCAAGACTGGCAAAGAAAAGAGAGTGAGAACACACAATGCTAGCTGAAGAGTTTATGGCTAAGCAGAGGGAAGAATAGTCCAAAGATCTAGATATTGAATACTGGAGTGAAGACTCCAAGAGCATAATTCTAAATGCATGGATAAGCCATGGACAAGTCTGCAAAGACATTGATAAAATTTATCCCTCTGAAGAATGGATAAAACATTTAGAATGAAACACAAAAAGGGATAAAATATTTAAAGAAAATATGGTAAGAAAGGATAATCCAAGATGGATGCCATCAAGGTACATTCCAAATCCATATTTGTACTTCAGAAGGCAAGAAAACAGGAAAAAGATTGCTGAAATAGATGCAACAAATGCAGATAAAGAGGCCTCAACCAAAGGGAAATAAGCTGTTGTAGAGACTCCTGAATGCTCAACATCTTCTAAGATGAGAAAAACTTAAATGAATGTATCTAAGTTTTATGAATATCAAAATGTACTTGAACAATGTCTCAACACTACATCTGAATTGAAAATGAATGAGTTATTGAATCTATTACTTTATGTTGTGAGCTAATATCATTCATAGCTTAATATTATTCTGTGTTAGTGCTTAAGATAATCTGTGATGCCTTGACATAATTGCTTAATCACATTATTGGGTTGATAAACTATGTTGGTATTATGCTTGTCATGAGTATTAGCTGTTATGACCTTATCTGTAATGCCATAAAAATGTTAACATGATTATGTTATGATGAATGCTATGTAGTGAAGTTACATGATAAGTATTTATTTGTTATGTACCTTAGCATTATGGGTGTTCTGTCTTCTTCAAATAAGGGGAGATTGTTAGGAATATTACCCTCAATGTTCCCTTGATTTGAAGAAACATCACACTCAATGCTAAGTACAAGTTGTATTTGATAAACCCTATTCTACATCATGATTATGCAGGGTTAGGTTATTCCAAGGTGTGGAATAAGTTTAGTGGTTTAGTGCCAAAACCGCTGAGATGAGTTCTCAGTCTCAGCTGAACCACTGCGACAAGGCCAGGAGCCGCTGAGAAGGATCTGGGCTTGCTGAGCTGCAGATAGAGGAAAACCACTGAGACAATTGTCTGTCTCAGCGGATCCGCTGAGATGGGACAGAAGCAGCCGCTGAGACTGGTAGCTATCTCAGCCCAACCGCTGAGATAGATTCAAATGTGTTGGCGGGTTTTGCTTTTGGCGCAAGTTGCAAAAGTAAGATAAGGTGCTCCAATCACCTCCATACTTTGCCAGAGGCCATCTGATAGCTGTTGAAGACTGAAGAAGTATAAAAGAACAAATTAGGGCTTTGAAGAAGGATGATTTTGAAAAGAATAGACATACTACTGTTTCATTGACGGTTGTCAATAAGATTTCTCCTCCTGCTTCCTGAAGCTAGAAGAAGAGAAAGTTTGTTCTTCCTGAGTGATTCAAGAAAAGCAAGTTGATCCTCATTCATCTACTGAAGGGAAGGATCAGAAAGGGGCAGGATTAAAGCTACTGAACTATTCCCTAGATCAAGACTGCTACTGCAGTAAATCTGCAACATAAGACCAAAGACTTGGAAAGTTTTATCTATTTTATCTTCTGTTGTAAGCTTCACTTTTACCTTCTATAGGAACATATTTGTTCTGAGTCTGTAGGGCATTTTGTCTGAGGAAGTAGGGTTGTTGGGCCTGAGTGTAGAGCTGAGAGTTCAGCTTGAGTGTAGGAAGTCTGTGGAGATCTGAGGTAGGACTTCTTGATAGGTCTTAGTTGGTAGGGTTGTTGTGCCTGAGGTAAGGCTGTTGAGCCTGAGGTAGGGTTTCGAAAAACCTGAGAGATCCTAAGGGATCTGAGTTGTAAGCTCTTGGAGCTGAGATTAGAGGAGTTGGCCTTGTCTAACTCATTGTTAAAGAGGTGAAGGGGGAAAGAGGACTAATCAAGACACCCTGTCTTGAGGAACCTCTATAAATGCTTGTGTGTTTTCTGTGTGCTTAATTTATTACTAATATTAACTCAGAAAATAGCTAGGTTAAAGCTTAAAAGAAAAGAGACATATTTACCCCCCCCCCCCCCCCCCCCTCTAGGTGATTAAGACTACATCCTAACAAACTATCACTTGGGCTGAGATCCCAAGTTGGGACTCCCCCTCAGGAGGAACACTCCCCAAGTTGGGGTTGCTACCTTATTCAATAACCTCCTTGGAAGGAGGTTCAGGTACTGATGTTGGGATATCTCTTCAATTAGATGTCTCCCCCTCAGATGGGGCAGGGTTGTATGGGGGTGAGGTTCTGTCATCAGAACTTCTTGATGAATCTTCTTTTTCTGAGAGGACTACTTGGGTTGCTTGCTTCTTTTGCTTCTTTGGAGCGGATGGGGCATCAGTTGATGTTTTGGGGATAGACATATCCCATCTGTCAAGCATCTTGGCATCCAGCCTTTTGGAGTAGTGCAATGGCACTCCCATCCTTCTATGAAGAACTTCGCCGAGGGTATTCAGGAGGAACAGAGATAGTATTCTTCCGTAAGATGGAGTCTTCAGGGTACTCTTCATTCTCTGGAAGAGAAACGCACTCCAGTTAGTCTTCTTGGAATGAATGATTCGGGCCATTGCAACGAACATTTCCTTGGAAATTCGGTCATGCGAGCCTGGTTTGCATAACAGCACCTTCCCCTCGATGTCGTACAGCAGTTTTCCTTTCTTATTGAACTCATTTCTTTTAATCGACCCATAGGTCTTCTCGGTGTGGCCGCACCAGTCTTAGCTAGCGGAGATATTCTCTGTGGTCACCTCTTCTTCCTCTTCCCCTTTGATTCTGGGCAAATGCAGCGCCTTCCCGAGGCTTTTTGTAGATATCTTAACTTTCTTACCGGCCACGGTGGATTTGATCTGGGATTCTGAGTGATTGAGCCTGGCTTCAGCAATGAATTCCATTAGTTCTCGATGGAGAAGAACTGAGGGCTCGCTCAGCAGATATTCTAGGTCGGTGGATTCCAAGAGACCTAGCACTGACCTAATTTCTTCAGAGCACGAGTTGAATCCCCCGCACTGGAGTTCACAACCTAACATTACTTCTTCTCTTTTGGGAGCCATCGATTCAGAGCAAGAGAGGAGGCAGTACGTCAGAGACGAAGTAGTGATTTGTCGAAGAAATAGCTTAGGGAAAATGATAGCGTAATTTTTATTCTCGAGCATTCACTCTATTTATAGTGTGGGTAGGTGAGGGGGCGCGTACCTTTGACTGTGTCGGTGAAAATGATCAGATGGATCGATCTAGTGTCGTGTTAAATAGCTGGACTTTATTTCGACGATACTTATGATTGTCGTCGAAATGGTTCTTGGATATGCATCCTTCCATCTTGATCCATTTGTCGTAGCAACATCTGCTATGTCGTCGTAACAACTTATTGTATCGACGATACAGATTTCTTAAACTTGTCAGTCTGGGGAAACTTTCGGCCCTTCTCGGGAGACATCTTTTGGCACCAACCCTGAGAGTTCTCTAGGGGTGTTTTGGTAAATTTCAACTTGTAATCCTACTGACTTCTTTTGGTCTTTTTAATAGGATGACCTGCACTTAGATTGTTAATGAACTAATTTTGTTGTTCCAGCCTATGGGCCAGAACAACCATCTTGTCCAAGGCCCAGATTTGCTTCTAGTGGGCTCTTGGACTACCTGCAAAATGAGATTACAAGCCCTTAGGTACCCAAGTATCTTTGGGTCATGGGACATTGTTAGCTTTAAAGGACATACTGGATCTAACTGCTCCAGGATATGCATAGTGATGATGAACAAGGTTATTTGCAAGTTTAGCATTTGTGACCCTTGGAGCAGTTGGATTGTACCAACAATCAATTGCAAAGTGCCCAGTCTTTCCACAGCACCAACATTCAAACCTGTTGTATCTTCCTTTTTGGCTGACTTTGTGAGCATGAGTCCTTTGTATGTGAACAGAAGGATATTTGGAGGAGACTGATCTGTACTAATTGTAAGTGTGATGTTGGCTATCTCTATCCACATCTTTCCATCTGGAGTCAGCCTTCTTTAATGATTTCTTCTCTTCTCTAGACCCAGTAACTTTATGCCTCCTCGCGATCATCCTTTCATGAGGTACCTTTGAGGTTTTTGGCATGTTCTTGGGTTTGGAGGAGCTTGCTACAGGCTTCCTCGCAATGAGGGATTTATCATCCACCCTTCTGGCTTTATTATTCTTAGATTTCAGGGTACTAGGCTGATCTCTATCCTTCTTTAGAAGTACAACCTCTTTGGTTAGAGAACAGCGCAGCTCCTTACTATCATTCAATGCCTTCAGAGTTTTCCCAAATTTGCTTATCAGATCAAGGTTGGAGCTTGCCTTGAAGTCCTTTTTGAGTTGACAAAACTCTACATTCTCTAGAGTTAGCCTTTTAGCTTTTTCTGAGAGATCAAGGTTTCTCGCTTGAAGAGCGGAGATCTCTGCAGCTTGATCCTTGCAGAGCATCTTGATCTTTTTGAAATCTTCTAGAAGGTCATCGTATGGCTTGGACCAGTCATCATTTCCAGATGAGCTTGTCTCAGATTTTGAATCTGTGGCAGATAGAGGAGCCCTGATGCATACCCGTTCATGAGAAACTTCATCTTGAATTTCCTCCTTTGAGTCAGACAAAGTAGTCAGTCCAAAGTCAGTTCCCTCCTCCTTTGATCCTTCCATAAGAACTGTTAAATAATCCCACATCTCCTTTGCTGTTATGCAGTAAGCAAGTTGCTGGAATATAGAAATGTCAACTGCACCAGCAAGGATGTTTTTGGCCTCCTTGTCTAAGTTGACCAGGGTAACCTCATCTTCAGTCATCTCAGAAGCTTTCTTGGGCACCATCTCATAAGAACAGCAATTGGAAGTTATCATAGGGATATATGGCCCTTCTTGAACAATTAGGAACATCCTAGGATCCATAGCCTCCATGAATATTTTAGCTCTTACTTTTCATAGGGCAAAGTTCTCCCTATAACAAATAGCTATTCTTGATTCCATAACTATGATGAATGGACACCCACTGACAGATCTTTTCAAGCTGTTAGGCTTTTCTTTGAACAACCTCCCTCTGATACCACTTGTTAGTTATTGGGTGTCGACTTATCACCTAGAGGGGGTGAATAAGTATTTCAAATATTTTTGTTTCTCTTTTGGTGTCCTTGATTTCTGGTTAACAGATTTAGAGATTAAAAGCACTACACAGAAAACACACAAGAAATTATAGAGGTTCCTCAAGACAGGGTGTCTTGAGTAGCCCTCTGTCCCTCTGCGCCTACCTAGCAGTGTGCTAGGTTCAGCAAACTCTGCCAATGTCTCCGGCCCACAAGCCTTACAAATCGGACCCGCAAGTCCTACAGCCTAGGCCCGCAAGCCCCTACTGCACTCAAGCCCGCAAGCTCGACACTCAAGCCCTCAAGCCCTCAAGCCCTACACAGCACAGACCCACAAGTCTTGACCCTTGGACCCGCAAGTCCTACAGCCTAGGCCCGCAAGCCCCTACTGTACTCAAGCCTGCAAGCTCGACACGGTTGGACTTGCAAGTCCTCTGCCCTGGCCCTCAAGCCTCACAAATCTCAAGCCCTCAAGCTCAACAAGGTTGGACCCGCAAGTCCTCAGCCCTCTCCCTCAAGCCTCATAGATCTCAATCCCTCAAGCTCGACACTTTGATCTGAAAGCATATCTTACAGATTTGGCCCGCAAGCCTTACAAAGAAAGATATACAATGATTGTTCTTCTGCCTGGTGGAGATCAGCTTCTTGACTTGAAGAAGATGCCTCTGATTTGAATCTTGAAAGTACAGATCTTCTTCAAGCCTTCTTCTTTAGCCTGATGTTGACTGGCTTCTTGACTTGAACGATTCTTATCAATCGATGTGGCTTGACTGCAACTTGGAGAACATGGGATGTGCGTTTTTGTTCTCTTCTACTTGATGTCAATTCTTCTCTGCGGCTTTTACTGTTATATTGCTCGGCGGGATTCATTATCATTTTTTCGTTCTCTTCTTTTTCGTCTTCTTTCTTTAGGGCATCCATTGTTCCCTTTTATAGGACGGAGGAGCCGCTTAACGGTCTTCTATGATGTCCTACACTAACAGACGCCCATACCTCAAGAGCACACGCTGATTGGACAATCAGGCGGCGACATTAAATGCTGACAGCGCGTCTGGCAACTTTTGAATCTATCTCGACGACATTTCCATTGTTATGACGATATGGACAATATCTCGACGATACGGGACATCCCTTCTGCACTTGCACTTAAGACGACATGAAGTCATCTAACTGATGTGGGCGTAATCTTCTTGACTGCTCGATATCATTGTAACCACCTTATCTTGTCGATGACATAAATGATATCATGTCGACAGACTATTCTTTAGCAACTGCATGTCTTCATGTGACCATCCTTAGTCTTCTCGACGTCAAGCCTTCTTTACGACGATATCATCGACATCAGTCTTACTTAGCCTTTACAACGACAAGGCTTCTTTACGACGATATCGTCGACATCTGACTTGTTTTTGTGCTTAAGTCTTCTTCTTCATCTCGGCTTTCTGATATCGTTGTGAGGTGTTGTAGTGTTGATCTCACAACGATATCATCATACGCATGTTGTTTCGACGATAACCGATATGATCATTCTGCTTTGCTCTGCACATTATATCAATGACATGCATACACTTATCTACGATATGTCCAGTCCTTTTCGACGATATTGCACTTAGGAAAATTATTGAAGTACTGGACATATTACCTGATTTTTGCAAGCATGAACTAGATATAACATTAAATACACAATGCTTTTATCATTGAGCTGAGTGCTTTTTTAAATCAGGAACATTGCAGGGCACATTTCCCAACACAACCCTAACAACTCAGGCCCTCAAGCCCTACAGCTCAGGCCCTCAATCCCTACAAAACTCAGTCCCTCAAGCCTTACAACTCAGATCTGAAATGGATTCTACAAGCTCAGGCCCGTAAGCCCTACAAAAAAAGATCTAAGAAAAACTTCTTAGTAGAATGAAGATCGGCTTCTTGGACTTGAAGAGAATGCTTTGATGATTTCTTGGATAGCACAGATTCTTCTTCAATCCCTTCTTCGATCTGGAATAGTACTTATCAGTTGATGTTGCTGGACTGAAACTTGGAGAACACTTGATGAAGATTGTTGTTGTTCTCTAGTTCTTGTTCCTTCTTTTCGCAGGTTGTTACTGTTTTATTGATTTGTGTGTTTTCTCTGCATTTTTTTACTTGTCTAAATGAGGGCAGTCACTTATCTCTTTTATAAGACTGAGGAGCCGACTAACGGTCTCTTAGGATATCCTATAAGTGTCAGAATCCCATTTCTTAACGGCACGCGCTGATTGGACCACCAGACGACGGCATTAAATGCAGACAAAATGATTTGAAATGTCTTGATCTGTCTCGACGATATTTGCAATATCTCGACGACAGAGCTTGATGTTACGCCGATCCATCTTGGACTTGGACAAATCTTCAAGTCTTCTTCAATCTTCTTTAGACAATGATATCTCGACGATACAAGATATCATAGTTACACTTGCACTTATGATGACATGAAGATGTCGACGTAATCTTATTGTCAACTTGCGTTCTTCTCGACGGTGTCGTTGAGACCATTCTATCTTCTCGATGATGTCATTGAAACCATATTGACTTATCGACGATATCGTTGAAACCATTCTGACTTGTCGACGATATCATTGAAACCATTCTGTCTTATCGATGATATTGTTGAAACCATACTATCTTATCTATGATCTTGTCTTGATCATTCTGACGATAAGCGAATCTTCTTCCATAAGCTGTCTTCAAGAGTTCTCCCTTAGCCTTTTCGACGATAAGGCTTCTTTTACTATAATGTCGTCGACACTCCCGAGCAATTTTACTTAGGTCTTCGGAGAGCTTCCTTTCTTGTCTCGATGATAATATCTCCTCACGATGATGTCGTCGACATTCCCGAGTACTTTGACTTAACTCTTTTTTGACATTACAGCGATGTCGTCGTGTGATTTTGATTGACACGATGATGCTGGACTTTGTTCAATTCTTCTTGTTCTTACAACGATATCATTGTGTGTACTTTGATGTCACAACGATATCGTCGAATTGTCGATGTTATCTCGACGATAGATGATATGAACCTTCTGCTTAACTCTAAGTATCATCTCGACGATGTCTGAGTGTTTATTCGACGATATGTCCAATCCTTCTCGACGATTTTGGACTTAATGATATTGGAAAATAACTGGACACATGATTTAATCTCAGCAAATGTAAACTAAGCAAACCATCAAATACATAGTGCTTTTATCATTGACCTGAGCCCTTCTTCAAATCAGGAACATTGGTGGACACTGTTCCCAACAACTGCATTACATGCCAGACTCTACATTCCTGTAGTAGGGAGATTCTGAGATGACCTTATGAGGGAGACCCACTACGCGAAGTATTATGTGTATCCTTATGTCACCAAGATGTATGTTAATCTAAAGAAGACATTATTTTGTTCGGGGATGAAGCAAGACATCATCGAGTTTGTGACTCATGACACATCTTGTTAAATGGTTAATGGCGAATGTCGTAGACCAGGAGGGATGCTCCAGTCGTTGCCAATGCAAGTGTGGAAGTTTGAGGATATCTTTATAGACTTCGTCCATGGATTACCTTACTCGAGGTCCAGTAATGATTCAATATGGATGTTTGTGGACAGACCGGCGAAGGTGGCCCTCTTCCATTCGATTCATCTGGATGACCAAATTGACGTCCCAGCCTGTCTCTTTGTATAGCAATTTATTACTATTATCTCTGATAGTGACGTCCAATTCATATCAAGGGAGTGGAGGAAGGTCCATGCATACCTATGATCTTTGTTGTCTTTTAGCATGGCCTTCCACTCATAGACTGATGACCAATCGTACTGTGGAGAATCTGCTACACATTTTCATCATAAACAACAACGAGACGTGGAATAGGTTGTTACTGTTGGTGGAATCCTCATATAATAACAGCCAGCAGACGAGCATTGGCATGACACCCTACAAAGCATTATATGGCCGATGGTGTAGGACACCTTTATCTTAGATACAGGATAAGGACCCTAAGGTACTGGGGATTCAGTACATTGATGACATAGATGTTACCATCAAGCTTATCAGGGAGAGGATGCTGGAATCTCAGAGTCATTGGGCCAAGTATTATGATGTGAAGCATCGAATGACAGAGTTGTGTAGTTAAAGATTGATTGGTTGTACATAGGTCCTTATATCGTCACAGAGTGGATCAGGCCCATAGCATACCAGTTGGATTTTCCACATGAGTTATCAAATATTCATGATGAGTTCCCTTTCTCTTCTCTCTGGTGGGCCTTGCTTCGACTAGAACAACACGTAAGCAACACCTCGGAGCCTGTGGCATATGATAGATTGGTGTGGTTGCGGACAATGAGGATCTTGGACACTAAGACAAGGACGATGCAAAACAAGAAGGTTCTTCTGGTCAAAGTGTTGTAGCATAATCACAGATAAGAAGAGTACACCTTGGAACTTAGGGATTTTATGCAGGAATGGTACCCATAGTTGTTCACTAAAGGTATAAACCTAACCTTCTTATGTTTTCTTTTACCCTTAGGCCTAACCTTAATTTTGGGAAAAAAATATCATTTTGGATTTGTAACATCCCATTGAAGTTCAGCACCCTAGAAGTTTTAGGGCACACTCTTAGGTCCCACTGAAGCCTAGAGAGCTCAGTGCACACTGAGGACCTTGACTGGACCCCAGGGTGCCCTAGCTCATGCAATGAGTTAAGGTTGAACTCAAGCTCACCCTAGTATGAGATAGTGAGTTTAAGCTAGACTTAGACCCCAATAGTGACAAAAGAAGGTCTTAGAGACTGTAATTTAGCTGACCAAGCCATATTTAAGCACAATGTAACCCATTGGTGTTGGGCTGGCTCAGACTCAACTCAGGGTGACTTCCATCACCATAGTTATTTGAGTTAATCTTAGTGGACTCCTGTTAGGAATATTGCCCTCAATGTTCCCTTTGTTGGGTATATTGTCCTCAATATTACCTTGATTTGAAGAGGCATCACTCTCAATGCTAAGGACATATTGTATTTAACAAAGCTATACTTGTGTAGGATATACAGACACAGGTGTCTCAAAATGAAGAGCCAAACATGGCCTTAGATAAGAAGAAATCATCTACAAGGAGATGAAGACCTGTCTCAGCATAACCGCTGAGACGATGGGTCAGAACCGCTGAGACGAGGAGCCGTCTCAGCGGATCCACTGAGAAGGAGACTGGAGCAATCGCTGAGAAGGGGACTGGACCTGCCACTGAGACTGGAAGCTGTCTCAGCCCAACCGCTGAGACTGGATGCTGTCTCAGCCCAACCGCTGAGACAGATCCAAATGTGTTGACGGGATCTGCTTTTGGCGCAAATGACATTTGAGAAGGAAAAGCAAGTCCAATCTGCCCCATACTGTGTCAGGAGGATCGATATAGTCGTTGAAGCCTTCTGGAGGTATAAAAGAACAAGCTAGGGCACAACAACAAGTACTGTTCCATAGAGAAAGCCTTTGCTGTACGCCGCAATCGAGCATTCACGTTTCCGCCAGTCGAAGTTGTTCTCTGCAGCTGAAGTTAATCTTCTAAGGGAGATTAGTTAGCTCTTCATGTACAAACTCAAGAAGGGCAAGTTGATCTTCTGCTTTGCTGAAGGAGAAGATCAAGGTGATACAAATCTGAAGTTGTTGGTTTCAGATCTGAAGAAAGGATTCAGAAGACCTAAGAGTAAACCTTTTGTATTTTGTATCTAGCTCAAACTCTATTATATCTTTGTAAGGCATTGTTGCCTGAGTAAAAGGCTGTTGAGCCTGTGTGTAAAGCTGTGTTGACAGCTTGAGTGGTAGGACTTCTTGATAGGTCTGAGGTAGGAAATCTGTGGGATTTCTGAGTGGTAGGAGTTACATAACTCTGAGCTGTAGGGCTGTTGTGCCTGAGGGGTAGGGCTGTTGAGCCTGAGTGTAGGGCTGTTGAGCCTGAGTGTAGGGCTGTTGTGCCTGAGGTAGGATCACTATTGATCTGAGAAGTTCTGAGGAACTTGTGGTGTAAGCTCAAGGAGCCGAGATTGGAGTTTGTGGCCTTGTCTAACTCACTGTTAGAAAGGTGAAGGGGGAAAGAGGACTACTCAAGACACCCGGTCTTGAGGAACCTCTATACATCCTTGTGTGCTTTCTGTGCTTGTGTTTTCTGCAGCTTGAAACATTAGGTTTAAACAAAGAAAAAAAAGTAAAACCTATTCACCCCCACCCCCCCCCCCCCCCCCCCTCTAGGTATTATTGACTACACCTATATAAACTATCAAGTGGTATCAGAGGGAGGTTGATCAAAAAGACTTAACAGTCTGATCAGATCCTATACAGGAGTAGTCAAATCTGAAATCTAATGGCCAACAGTGGAATGAAGAAGGAGTTGGGGTCAATGAAGTTGCCCATATGCTCCAAAGAAAACTTTGGCATATGGAAACAAAGGGTAAGGCTATTCATGGAAGCATCAGACCCAAGGATCTTTTTGACTATCAAAAATGGTCCTTATACCTTTGAGAAAGTCTCCACTATTGACCCTACTAGAAAAGTACTTAAGGTATTTTCTAAACTGACCAATGATGAGATAGCACTGTACACTATGGACAAGAGAGCCCAAAACATAATAGTAAATGCCATTGATGACACTACATTTCAAAACTTAGTACACTGCCAAACTGCCAAGGAAATGTGGGACACATTGGTTGTTTATATGGAGGGAACAACTGAAGTAAGGGATGATAGAAAGTCACTCCTTAATCAGGAATATGAAGCCTTCAGACAGCTGAGCCAGGAGAATATCTCCATATGCTATGAAAGGTTCTTTAGGATTGTAAATGAACTAAGAACCTATGGAAGGGTGTTCACAGATTATGAACTTAATGACAAGTTCCTTAGATCTCTAACTAGAGAATGGGACACTAAAATCTGTGCAATCAGGGAAGGGGCAAGACTTGGAGAAACCCCCACCCATACACTGTTTGGGAAATTGCTCTCATATGAGATGCAGCTTTCTGCAAGAAAGGAGGAGGACTCTTCCTCCAGGGCTCACACAAGGGAGAGATCTGTTGCTCTCAAAGCTGAAAGCTCTAAGAGGAACAAGGTTAGAGTGCAGTCACCTCCAAGAAAGGCTGCTGAATCTGAGAAATCTGAGAGCAGCAAATCAGACAGCTCCTCTTCTGATGAGGAGTTTGCTGCCTTCACAAGGCAGTTCAAGAAGATGATCAAGAGGAAACAATGGAAGAACAAACCTTCCTCCTCTTCTCATCCTAAGAAGGATCATTACAGATCTGAGAGGCAACATCCCAAAGGGGACAGGTATGACTCTAAAACTAGTAAACATGTTTCAACTAACATAATTTGCTATTGCTGTAGTAAGCCTGGACATGTCATTGCTGACTACCCAGTCAAGAGAAAGGAGAGAGGTGACAAGAAGCCTCATCACCAGAAGGATAGGAAGGGAGAAAAATCCTTCCTAGCTAAGAAAGGCATGAGCTGGAGTGAATCTGAATCTTCATCTTCAGATTCAGATGTTGAGGAGGAAGCCTACTTGGGGCTGTTTGCTGATCAGGAAGAAGAAGACTATCCTGCTACCAGGATAGGAATAAGGGCCCCTCTATCACATTCAGATAGTGATGAAGAGGAGGATGAGGTCACTCTTGATGACCATGGGCTGATGGCTATAACTGGAGATGAGGACAGCCACAACAATTCAGTACATGAGCAGGTATTGATACACTGCATTTCTTCTTCCTCTGATTATGAAACAGGTCCAGAATCCGAATCTCCTCCATCTAAAGTTGGCAGTGAATCATATTCTGAGGAGGATGTCAATCAATTGATTGATGAGTATGGTGCACTCCTGGAAGCTCTGAAAAAGAGCAAAATGCTAGCCAAGAGGCAAGCTCAAGAAATTGCTTCCCTAAAGCAATCAAAATCTGAGTGCATTGAGCATGCTACCCAGCTAGCTCTAATGAGCAAGGAGATTGGCAAGCTAAGGGGAATGTCAATCATCCATGTGGGCACCATAAGCCATAAGAACAAGATCATTAAGGATCTTGAAGAAAAGCTTCTCAAGGAGAGGATGCTGGTGGCTAAGTTCTCCAAGCCCAAGACAGTGTTGCCTATTATTGACACCTTCAACTCCCATGATATGAGAGGTGTTGGTTTCAACAAGGAGGCAGCTACTAGCAACACTAAGGGAAAGGTTAAGGACTCAAAAGAATCTAAGACCTCCTTTGTGAAAGTCTTGATGCCCTCAAACAAGTATGACCAAGAAAGTATTCATGGTCACTTATTAAATGGAAGATCCAATAACTTGAGCAAGAATGCTCACAGCTATGGATATAGAAAGGAGTTAGGCTTGAGTGCCTTCAAGGCTCTGCATGAGGAAATTCAAATGGCCCATCATGGACCTTTTGTTTTTGGAACCTCAGCCCCTTCACTCAAGATAACCAAGGCTGTCAACTCTAAACATTGTTCAGCAAAGTCCATGGTTGTTGACTGTCCTGTAACCAAGCCAAAAAGCCCAGTTTCTGATGCCATCCACACATGTTTAGCTGCCAAGCTAGAGGGTGTTGATGTCAAACAAAAATTGGCTGCCTTGACTGATTATAGGAAGGTAAAAAGGCAAGCCTTTACTGATAAAACAAAGAAAACAACAGTTGTATCCTCTACTGAACAGAAACATGAAGCTTCATCTTCTAGGACTGTTCAGAAGAGGAGATATAATATATATGAGTGTTGGTGCTGTGGCAAAGTGGGACACTTTGCAATTGATTGTTGGCACAACCCCAATGTGCCAAAGGCAAGGATTGAACCTCAAGCCAAACCAATCCTTTCTAGGAATATCCCCTATGGTGTTAACATGAACCTAGGACCCAAAGCCAGTTGGGATCCTAAGGTACATTAAATTTTGTGTTGCAGGTTAGTTCAAGTACCAGTCTCAACCAAATATGGTACTTGGACAGTGGGTGCTCAAGGCACATGACAGGAACTAAGGATCTTCTAAAGGATTACCATCCAGTGAAGAATGGACCTAAAGTTATCTTTGGTGGATCTGAAAAGGGAGTCACCAAGGGATATGGTATGATTTCAAATGGGATAGTCTCAATCACAAGGGTAGCTTATGTTG
Source organism: Dactylorhiza incarnata (assembly GCA_033032865.1). Taxonomy (NCBI): domain Eukaryota; kingdom Viridiplantae; phylum Streptophyta; class Magnoliopsida; order Asparagales; family Orchidaceae; genus Dactylorhiza; species Dactylorhiza incarnata. The sequence continues at coordinate 16,671,120 of JAWHQI010000028.1, forward strand.
AAGGGTTGCAACACAACCTTGTAAGCATAAGCCAACTATGTGACTTAGGCTATGTCATTGAATTCCACAATGACAAGTGCTTGATCAAAAAGTCTAATGACTTGGAGACCATTCTCTCAGCCACTAGGAGTGGAAATGTTTATTGCTTAGACTTCATTTGCAATTATTCTATCTCTTCTGTGTGTCTTGTAGCTAATGAAAGTGAGTCTCTTTGTGTCCAATGGCACAAGAGACTTGCCCACATTAACTATAAGACAATGTATAGATTATTTTCTAAAAACCTTGTTAGAAATAGTCCTAAACTAAAATGTGTTAGAAGTGGTCCCTGTCATGCTTGCCAAATGGGTAAGCAAACTAGGACCACCTTTAAAAGTATTGGCTCCAAGGATACTGAAAGGTGTTTATACCTATTGCACATGGACTTGTTTGGTCCTTTGCCAATTCAGAGCCTAGGTGGGAAGTTGTATACCTTGGTAATTGTAGATGATCATTTAAAGTATACATGGGTATTCTTCCTTAAGAAGAAGTCAGATACCTTACATGTCTTTATAAATTATGTTAAGGCTATTCAGAATGATCTACTATGTAATGTGGTCAAGACTAGAACTGACCATGGTACAGAATTTTAATCTGAAGCCATGACAAAATTTTGTCAAGAATTTGGTATCACCCAAGAGTTGTCCTCCCCAAGGACTCCACAGCAAAATGGTGTGGCTGAGAGGAGGAATAGGACCTTGATAGAAGCTGGGAGAACATTGCTTAGTGACTCCTCACTCCCAGAATACTTTTGGGCTGAGGCAGTCAATACAGCCTGTTATGTTCTCAATAGAGCCTCCATCAATAAGGTCCTTGGGAAAACCCCTTATGAGATTCTGAAAGGCAAACAACCTACAATTTCCTACTTTAGAATCTTTGGTTGCAAATGCTACCTTCTAAATAATGGAAAATCTCAATTAACAAAATTTGCAGAAAAATGCAATGTGGGGATTCTTGTTGGGTATAGCTCACATAGTAGAGCCTATAGAGTTTATAACAAGAAAACCCATGTTGTAGAAGAATCTATGCATGTTGTATTTGATGAGACCAACCTTCTCTACAAAGAATGGTCTAGTTCTTCTATTGTGACAGGAAATGAAGAAGGGATGCATGAGCTGACTGTCCAAGACAAGCCCAGTAGCAGCAACACACAGATAGCTGCTGCAATTCCTGAAGAAGAAGAAATACAAGATGAAGTCATAGCTGAACCAGTGGAACAAACACAGCCACCAGAGGACCCTCTTCCTGCTGCTGCAAGGCACCTGAGAGATCATCCAAGAGATCTAATAATTGGGGATCATACCCAAGGCATATTGACAAGAAGCAGAGCTCATAATGAAGCACTATTCTTGAGCTTCCTTTCTCAAATGGAGCCCAAGAAGTTTGAAGAGGACAATCAAGACACCTTCTGGATTGAAGCAATGCAAGAAGAGCTCTTACAATTCAAGAGATGCAAAGTATGGAAGTTGGTGCCAAGACCTCAGGGACACAATGTGATTGGCACTAAATGGGTATACAGGAACAAGCTTGATGAGAATGGTACAATCATCAAGAACAAGGCCAGATTAGTAGCCAAAGGATACAGGCAAGAGGAAGGTATAGACTTTGATCAAACCTTTGCACCAGTTGCAAGGTTGGAAGCAATTAGGCTATTCCTTGCCTATGCTGCCCACAAGGGGTTCAAAGTCTACCAGATGGATGTCAAATCAGCATTTCTCAATGGAGACTTGAAGGAAGAGGTATATGTTGAACAACCTTCAGGTTTTGTGCATCCAACCCTAACTTCTCATGTTTATCTTCTTAGGAAAGCACTATATGGTCTCAAGCAAGCTCCAAGAGCTTGGTATGAGACTTTGTCCAACTTTCTCCTCAAGAACAAGTTCATGAGGGGAAAGATTGATAGCACATTGTTTCTTAGAGAAACAAGGGGCAAGTGTCTCTTAGTCCAAATCTATGTTGATGACATAATCTTTGGGTCTATTGATGACAACCTCTGCAAGAGATTTGCCAATCTAATGCAGGGGGAGTTTGAAATGAGCAGTAAGGGTGAGCTCAAATATTTCCTTGGGCTCCAAGTGAAACAGTCTGATGATGGAATTTTCATCTCCCAGACCAAGTACACTAAGGAGCTCATCAAGAAATTTGGGATGGAATCAGCCTCCACCATGAGAACACCCATGGGGTCTAATGTATCATTAGACAAGGATGAAAAGGGAAAGTCCTTTGATGAGTCCATGTACAGATGCATCATTGGATCCCTATTATACTTGACTGCTAGTAGGCCAGACATTATGTATGCTACATGTGTTTGTGCTAGGTATCAAGCCTGTCCTATGGAATCTCACTACACCTCTGTGAAGAGGATATTGAGATACCTTAAGGGCAGCTTGCATCTTGGCCTGTGGTACCCTAAGAACAATGACTTTGAACTAACAGGCTTTTCAGATGCAGATTTTGCAGGTTGCAAAGAAGACAGGAAGAGTACAAGTGGTACTTGTCAATTCCTAGGGAGAAGATTAATATCTTGGAGCAGCAAGAAATAAACTAGTGTGGCAATATCCACAGCTGAGTCTGAATACATTGATGCAGGTAGCTGTTGTGCACAACTCCTTTGGACACAGCATCAGTTGGAGGATTACAACCTCAAGATAAGGGAATCTCCTTTGTATTGTGATTCATCTAGTGCAATATCTATTGCTAAAAATCCTGTCTCTCATAGCAGGACTAAGCACATAGAGATTAGATATCATTTTATTAGAGAACATGTAGAGTGTAAAGACATCTGTCTTGAATTTGTCCCCACTGACAAACAAGTAGCTGATATCTTTACAAAGCCACTGGATGAATCTAAATTCAATGCTTTCAAAATTGATCTTGGCATGCTTAGTATAGAATAGCCCTAAATGTATGAGTAATAGCTGTCACTATTGATGATTATGAATGGTAAATTATCAAACTTTACATTACTGTACACTACAACTTAGTGACATGACTAGGACCCATCTTAAGCCAAAATATCTACATTAGGTCTAAACCTTATGATCAGCTAAACTGCAGGAGTATATTCAGTTGAATCAGCTGAGAAAAATACCAGCTGAACCGCTGAGACGAGCAAACTGTCCCAGCGGTTGACAGTTCACTGTCCCAGCGGCCTAGGTCTCCGTCTCAGCTGAACCGCTGAGACGGGGTATGTTCAATATGAAATCTGTTAATTAACCTAAAACTCCTTAACACAACAAGGTAATTAAGTCTAAAAGCCTAGGTTTAATAAAAACGAAACTAAAATTCTATAAATAGGTACACTGTAACCTAAAACATACCACAAAGCCAAACCCTTAGCCGTCGAGACGATTCATCTTCTCTCCCATCTCAGCGCCTCGATTTTTTGATTCCATGGCGCCAAAGAGCTCAAAAGATCTCCTGGAGGGCTATGAAATAGTAAGAGATGGATTCTCTCATGCCTCAGAAGAAATACGACACGTGATTCATCTAATGGAAGCTCAAGGTCTGGAGCACATGCTGTCTGAACCGTGCTGCATTCTCAGAACTAAAGTTCTGGAATGGTTCAAAAATGTCAAATTATCTCCTTCCAAAACCATCCTGAAGTCCAAGATAGGATGTGAGAAGATAAAGATTACAGCTAAAAGGTTGGAGAAGGGGCTGAAATTAACTCCATGCAGTAAAACTGAAGAGGAGGACATATCTGAAAAGGATAAGAGGACTACCCTAAAGTGGACAGGATACAGTGATACTAAAACCAGTTGTCTAAGGAGGAAGTTCTTCAATCAATAGGGGAAGCTGTTGTCTGATATAGTAGGCAAAGCTATTATATGCAAGCCTGGTTCACATGACACTGTCTCACAGTTCATGTTTGAATTAATGACTAGGATAATTCTGTCCAAGAGAATCTCATGGGGAGAAGTTATCTTTCAAAGGATAAAGGAATCTCTACAAGCCCCCAATATGGGAAGAATACTATCTCTGTACCTACAGAATAGTCATTCAGAGACCTTTGCAAACTTAAAGGGGTCAAATCTCCATTATCTCAAAAGAATGGACATTAAGACTCTGGATAGATTCTCCAAAGTGCTCCCTATGAGCCAGCCATCTGTGGCAATGGAAAAGAAGAAAGATTCATCTCAGCACAAATCAGACACATCCTCAAAGTCAAATGGGTGTGAAAATGAAGATAATCATGGGTCTGATCATAGATCTGGCAGCAACCCAATGAACATTGATAATGAAGAGGTCCCCAGGACAAATGAGGAGCCCCAAGGAAGTGTTGTGCCCAATCCTGAGCCAACCCAGATGAATGATGATCCAGCTGTTCATCAAGCTGAAGATGAATTTCCCAACTCACCTATCCATGGTAAATTAGGATTTCAGTTAGGCCTCTTTTCTCTATCAATAGTATAGTCTAGGTGTCTAATTCATCAATCATTTTTCGGGTGACCTTAAACAAAATTCTCCTCCTAAGGATGCCCCAAGTGAGGGGGAGCATAGCCCAGCCTATGAAGGAGAAGGTGGGTATGCTAGTGGGGGAGAACATGAATAGGAATCAATCCCTCCAAATCTACAAGGTACACCTAATGATCCATCTGAGGGGGAGCAGATCCCTGATGATGGGAGGGCTAATGCTCAAAGTGGAGCTGAAGAGATATTTGAAAAGGAATTACCCCAGGAAAGGCCAGTTGCAGTTCTGGACACATCTGACCTGATAAACTCAATACAAACAATGATTGAGGGTCAGATGTTGTCTGTGAAAGGGATTGTTGCTGAAAAGGTTCATGATGTATCTACCCAGATAAGGAATGAATTGCATACAACAAGAGCTGCATTGACTCAGGAGATCCAGGCCAGTGAGCAAAGAATGGAGTCAAGAGTGGCTGAAGTGAGAACTGAACTGAATGCCCAAGTTAATGATGTCAAAACTGCATCAGATCATATCCTTCTGCAGAAGACAAGATGGTTTGAAATGGCCAAAAATACTGTTGCTGCCCAGCACACAGTTCTGAAGGATATTGCTGACCATCAAGGGGATTCCACAAAGGACATCACATATGTAAAGAATTACCTCTACAAAATAAGAATGTCTGGGAAAAAGCTGTTGCCAGAATGGCACAAGTGGTCAACACATCAAGCAGCCAAGTCAAGTCCCACATTGACAAGGCAAAGGAATGCATTTTGGAAGATGTGGACAACACCTTTCAGACTCTCTCTCAATCCATATTAGATCAACACTCTGAAATTGAGAAGAAAATAGTGGAACATAGCAAAGAAGGGGAGGAGAAGATACTCAATCTACATGCTAAGCTGAAAGGAGCTCACATACAGCTGTATAACAACATGGAGTCCTCCCACAAACTGATACTCTCCAATCAAGAAGAAGACAGCAAGCAAATGGTGGAAGTGGTCAACACTGCTTCCAGTGCTATTCAAGAAAAATATCCTTACCATGGCCAGAAAGGTCACTGATAATCAATGGGACTCAAGCTTAAAGGTGCTGCAAGGAACAAGAATTGCTTTGAATCTGCCAATCTTGAACCCTAGCAAAGTTGAAGACTTTGACTTCCAAAGTCAATCAAATCTGATTACTGATGAGAGAGCAGCAAAGAGGAGAAGGGTAGAGGGTATTCAAACTGTTGAAGAATATATGGCACAGAAAATAATGGAAATATTAGAGGATCCACTCCATGAAGATGACAACCTGGAGTTGGACACAATTGTTGTCAATACCTGGGTGAGCCGTGGAAATCCAATGAAGGACATTGACCATGTCTATTCAGCTGCTGAGTGGATCAAACACCTTGAAAGGAAATTTTTAAGGGAAAGGATTCTCAAAGAAAACATGGTAAGAAGGGAAACTCCTTTAAGAATTCCCTCCAGATATCTTCTCAAGCCATTTCTGTACTTCAAAGTAAAGGAGAAGATCAAGGCTGCTGCTGAAACTAGGAAAAGAAAATCTACAGATGGAGAAAGCTCTTCCAAGGGTCAATCTTAGAAAATCTAGCCTTGACATTTATTTTTGAATGTACAACTATAAGTTGAATTTTCTTTTATATATCTGTACTGAACATTTAAAGTGAAATGATATTTCAAATTCTGATCATAATATTATGTTTGTTACTATTGATATATGTACTCTGTATTTATTATCTTTAGTATTCACTACCTTAAATGGGATGTTCAAATTGAAATGGATCAGCTATAACAGAAAATAGCTCTCCAATTGAGGGGGAGTAAATTCCCTGCTCAGGTTGAGGGGGAGTTGGCAAATGCTCAGACTGTATAGGTTAGCCTATAGATTGATCCAAAGGGATCTACAGCTATTGTCCCTCCATCCATAGCAAGTTAAGGTTGAAAAAGCCAGAAAGGGGGAGATAGGGCCAGTACCAATGCTTACGCTTAGGGTGCTGGAGAAAGGGGAGAAAGGGGGAGAAAGGGCCAGTGCAAATGCTTATGCTTAGGGTGTTAGGTCCTGTGCTTCACAGATCATTTTTTTTCTGTGATAAGATTTTTATTGTTAATGGACCTTATCATTGGGGATGTTCTGCCTTCTTCAAATAGGGGGAGATTGTTGGGTATATTGTGCTCAATATTACCTTGATTTGAAGAGGCATCACTCTCAATGCTAAGGGCATATTATATTTAACAAAGCTATACTTGTGTAGGATATACAGGCACAGGTGTCTCAAAAGGAAGGGCCAAACATGGCCTTAGATAAGAAGAAATCATCTACAAGAAGATGAAGATCTGTCTCAGCATAACCGCTGAGACGATGGGTCAGAACCGCTGAGACGAGGAGCCATCTCAGCGGATCCACTGAGAAGGAGACTGGAGCAACCGCTGAGAAGGGGACTGGAGCTGCCGCTGAGACTGGAAGCTGTCTCAGCCCAACCGCTGAGACTGGATGCTGTCTCAGCCCAACCGCTGAGACAGATCCAAATGTGTTGACGGGATCTGCTTTTGGCGCAAATGACATTTGAGAAGGAAAAGCAAGTCCAATCTGCCCCATACTGTGTCAGGAGGATCGATATAGCCGTTGAAGCCTTCTGGAGGTATAAAAGAACAAGCTAGGGCACAACAACAAGTACTGTTCCATAGATAAAGCCTTTGTTGTACGCCGCAATCGAGCATTAACGTTTCAGCCAGTTGAAGTTATTCTCTACAACTGAAGTTAATCTTCTAAGGGAGATTAGTTAGCTCTTCATGTACAAACTCAAGAAGGGCAAGTTGATCTTCTGCTTTGCTGAAGGAGAAGATCAAGGTGATACAAATCTGAAGCTGTTGGTTTCAGATCTGAAGAAAGGATTCAGAAGACCTAAGAGTAATCCTTTTGTCTTTTGTATCTAGCTCAAACTCTATTATATCTTTGTAAGGCATTGTTGCCTGAGTAAAAGGCTGTTGAGCTTGTCTGTAAAGCTGTGTTGACAGCTTGAGTGGTAGGACTTCTTGATAGGTCTGAGGCAGGAAATCTGTGGGATTTCTGAGTGGTAGGAGTTACATAACTCTGAGCTGTAGGGCTGCTGTGCCTGAGGGGTAGCGCTGTTGAGCCTGAGTGTAGGGCTGTTGAGCCTGAGTGTAGGGTTGCTGTGCCTGAGGTAGGATCACTATTGATCTGAGAAGTTCTGAGGAACTTGTGGTGTAAGCTCAAGGAGCCGAGATTGGAGTTTGTGGCCTTGTCTAACTCATTGTTAGAAAGGTGAAGGGGGAAAGAGAACTACTCAAGACACCCGGTCTTGAGGAACCTCTATACATCCTTGTGTGCTTTCTGTGCTTGTGTTTTCTGCAGCTTGAAACATTAGTTTTACACAAAGAAAAAAAAGTAAAACCTATTCACCCCCCCCCCCCCCCCCCCCCTCTAGGTATTATTGACTACACCAATATAAACTATCACCCTTGATTTGAAGAAGCATCACTCACAATGATAAGTACATATGGTATTTGATAAACCCCATTTTGCATCATGACTGTGCAGGGTTTAGATATTCCAAGCATTGGAATAATGTTGGTGGTTCACTATCTGAACCGCTGAGAAGAGCTCACTATCTCAGCGGAACCGCTGAGACGAGGCCAGGAGCCGCTGAGAAGGGGTCTGCCTCAGCTGAGCTGCAGATAGACAAAATCCGCTGAGAAGTTAAACTATCTCAGCGGATTCGTTGAGACGAAGACAGCTCAACCGCTGAGACTGAAGGATGTCTCAGCCCAACCGCTGAGACAAATTCAAATCTGAACAAGACATTGGCGAGATCTGCTTTTGGCGCAAATAGCTGTAAAGCTAGATAAAGTATGTTATCCATCTTCATGTTGTCTAAGAGCCGTTGAAGATGAAAGGAGTATAAAAGAACATAATAGGCATTTCAGAAGGCATGGTTGATGCTGGTGTGCTAAGTACTGAAAAGAAGAATAGTTGTTTACTGTTCCATTGAGGACTTTCAAGAACTCTCTCATTCTACTTCAAGAACTAGCAAGAAGAAACAAGGAGAGAAGATAGCTCTTCTATCCAGAAGAGCATGGTGATCTTTTCTCATCTACCGAGGAGAAGGATCAAGCAGGAGCCGGGTCTGAAGATTACACTTAGCTCTTCTTTAAGGTTGCACCAACTGTGCATAACCAACAGAAGAGATTTTGTTGTCCGCTGTTGTAAGTTAAAACTTATACCCTTTATAGGAACTGTGTTGTTCTAGAATTGTTGGGCGCTGTGCCCGAGTTTGTAGGTTTGCTGAACCTGAGTTGTAGGGTTGTTGAGCCTGAGCTGTAGGGTTGTTGAACTTGAGTTTGGTAAGGCTGTTGTGCCAGAGCTGTAGGGTATTTTGCCTGAGAAGTAGGGCTTCTTGATAGGCCCGAGAAAGGAGATCAAGGTGATCTCTGAGCTGTAGGGAGTGGGAGCACTCTGAGTTGGTAGGGTTGTTTGGCCTAATGTAGGGTTTGGAGCAAACCTGAGAGATCCTGAGGGATCTGTGTTGTAAGCTCTTGGAGCTGAGATTGGAGGATTTTGCCTTGTCTAACACACTATTAGATAGGTGTAGAGCGAAAGTGGACTACCCATAGACACACTGTCTTGAGGAACCACTATAAACAACTGTTTGTTGTCTGTGTTTGCTTGAGTGTTTGTTTACTACTCACTAACTGCTAGAAACAATTAAGTAAAATTAAAAGAGACCTATTCACCCCCCTCTCTAAGTAAATTAGACTACCAACCTATAAACTATCAAGTGGTATCAGAGGGAGGTTGGTCAAAAAAGACTTAACAGTCTGACCAGATCCTACAAAGGAGTAGTCAAATTTGAATCCAATGGCTACCAATGGAGTTCAGAAGGAGATGGGGTCAATTAAGTTGCCAATATGCAAAAAGGAAACTTTTGGCATTTGGAAGCAAAGGGTTAGGCTATTCATGGAGGCCTCGGTGTTGGAGTTTCTGAGGTGATCTCAAAGCAATCAAGCAGTTAGTCTTACTGCCAAAGCAATATGAGTCTATAGGGTCGCACATAAAAGCGTTTGGAGAAGTTGAAGAAAGGATTGTGTTGGCCTTACTCATATTGGATATGAGTGGAGGACCAATCCTGTGACTGCTCGGAATTAAATTGAGAATGTCTCAACGGGAAATAAGTACTCTTGAAGAATCGTCGAAATGGTTTCAACGAATTCTTTAGGACTTAGCAAATTCGTCGAAAGTGTTTCGACGAATGGATTTATACTTGACAAATTCGTTGAAAGAGTTTAGTTGAAATGTGTCAATTCGTCCAATCAAGTTCGTCGAAATTGTTTCAATAAATAAGATACAAATTCGTCGAAAGTGTTTAGTCAAAATTGTATCGACGAATTCGTCGAAAGTGTTTCGACGAAAATATGTTGATTCATCGAAAGTGTTTAGACGAATTATATCATATTAGACGAATTTAAATCCTGGCGGAATTGTTCTGTTTTTCCCGGGTCTGCGTATAACCTGTTTTTATGCCTTGCGTATAAAAGGAACGCGATTAGGTCTTCTACAGATCGATCCTTTTTGCGACATCAGAGACGGAAGCATTCTGATACTCGTCTCCGTCCGCCGACCTAGACTTTGCCGACCATCGCCGCCTCCCCTTCAACGGACCTAGCAGTTCGTGGGGACGCAGAGGACCATTCTTCTCCGACCCATCCCTTGTACGACAAGGCATTGGGGTTCTCCTTCCTTGTGTGGATCTCTGTAGAGGGGCCGATCCATTTTGGTCCTTGGAACTCAAAGTTCATCTTCCAGATTTCTTCTTGGAGCACCTTGGTTGAGTATTGAATCAATCCCGGAAAGGTATATCACATTTTGCTTTCCTAATCTCTTGATTCATGAAATTCGCAGGATCCTTACTCTTTGGGTTGTTCTTGTTGTTTCTTCTGCTGCGCCTATACGATATGATGTTTACATATGATGTATATAGAAAACCCAACACTCAGACCCTAGGATTTATATTACTGTCCAGAAGGGTCCCTTTGTAGTCATAAAGCCCTCATATATTGATCCTACTAGACAGGTAGCCAAGTCATATACTGAAATGACAAGGGATAATATTGCATTGGCCACAATGGACAAAAGAGCACAAAATATAATAGTCAATGCAATTGATGATTCCACCTTCCAAAACTTGGTACATTGTGAGACTGTCATGGATATGTGGGAAACATTGATTGTGTCCATGGAAGGGACTGAAGAAGTGAGGAATGATAGGAAACCCCTCCTTAATCAGGAGTATGAAGCCTTCAGGCAACAAAGCCTAGAATGCATAGCTGATTGCTATGAGATGTTTTTCAGAATAGTGAATGAACTGAGGACCTATGATAGGGTCTTCACTCATTATGAGCTGAATGACAAATTCCAGAGATCTCTAACTAGAGATTGGGATACCAAGATCTATGTCATCAGAGAAGTGACAAAGCTGGGTGAGACTCCTCCCCATACTCTGTTTGGAAAGCTGCTCTCTATGAGATGTCATTATCTGCAAGGAAGGAGGAGGACACATCCTACAGGCCTCATGCAAGGGAGAGGACTGTGGCTATCAAGGATGAGAGCTCTAAGAAGAACAAGGCATGGATGCCTTCACCTCCAAGGAGGGTTGCTGGTTCAGAAAATTCTGAGCCCAGCTCATCTGATAGCAGCTCTTCTGATGAGGAGTTTGCTGCCTTCTCATGATATTTCAAGAAACTGATGAGGAGGAAGCAGTGTAAGAACAAACCTTCCTCCTCCTCACATCGCAGGAGGAAGCAGTGTAAGAGCAAACCTTCCTTCCTCCTCATATCAAGGGAGTGGAGGAAGGTCCATGCATACCTAGGATCTTTGTTGTCTTTTAGCATGGCCTTTCACTCATAAACTGATGACCAATCGTACTATGGAGAATCTGCTACACATTTTCATCATAAACAACAACGAGCCGTGGAATAGGTTGTTACTGTTGGTGGAATCCTCATATAATAATAGCCAGCAGTCGAGCATTGGCATGACACCTACAAAGCATTATACGGCAGATGGTGTAGGATGCCTTTATCTTAGATATAGGATAAGGACCCTAAGGTACTGGGGATTCAGTACATTGATGACATAGATGTTACCATCAAGCTTATCAGGGAGAGGATGCTGGAATCTCAGAGTCATTGGGCCAAGTATTATGATGTGAAGCATCGAATGACAGAGTTGTGTAGTTAGAGATTGAGTGGTTGTACATAGGTCCTTATATCGTCACAGAGTGGATCAGGCCTATAGCATACCAGTTGGATTTTCCACATGAGTTATCAAATATTCATGATGAGTTCCCTTTCTCTTCTCTCTGGTGGGCCTTGCTTCGACTAGAACAACACGTAAGCAACACCTCAGAGCCTATGGCATATGATAGATTGGTGTGGTTGCGGACAGTGAGGATATTGTACACTAAGACAAGGATGATGCAAAACAAGAAGGTTCTTCTGGTCAAAGTGTTGTGGCATAATCACAGATAAGAAGAGTACACCTTGGAACTTAGGGATTTTATCAGGAATGGTACCCATAGTTGTTCACTAAAGGTATAAACCTAACCTTCTTATGTTTTCTTTTACCCTTAGGCCTAACCTTAATTTTGGGAAAAAATATCATTTTGGATTTGTAACATCCCATTGAAGTCCAGCACCCTAGAAGTTTTAGGGCACACTCTTAGGTCCACTGAAGCCTAGAGAGCTCAGTGCACACTGAGGACCTTGACTGGACCCCAGGGTGCCCTAGCTCATGCAATGAGTTAAGGTTGAACTCAAGCTCACCCTAATATGAGATAGTGAGTTTAAGCTAGACTTAGACCCCAATAGTGACAAAAGAAGGTCTTAGAGACTGTAATTGAGCTGACCAAGCCATATTTAAGCACAATGTAACCCACTGGTGTTGGGCTGGCTCAGACTCAACTCAGCATGACTTCCATCACCATAGTTATTTGAGTTAATCTTAGTGGACTCCTGTTAGGAATATTGCCCTCAATGTTCCCTTGATTTGAAGAAGCATCACTCACAATGATAAGCACATATGGTATTTGATAAACCCCATTTTGCATCATGACTGTGCAGGGTTTAGATATTCCAAGCATTGGAATAATGTTAGTGGTTCACTATCTGAACCGCTGAGAAGAGCTCACTGTCTCAGCGGAACCGCTGAGACGAGGCCAGGAGCCACTGAGAAGGGGTCTGCCTCAACTGAGCTGCAGATAGACAAAATCCGCTGAGAAGTTAAACTGTCTCAGCGGATTCATTGAGACGAAGACAGCTCAACAGCTGAGATTGAAGGATGTCTCAGCCCAACCGCTGAGACAGATTCAAATCTGAACAAGATATTGGCGGGATCTGCTTTTGGCTCAAACAGCTGTAAAGCTAGATAAAGTATGTTATCCATCTTCATGCTGTCTAAGAGCCGTTGAAGATGAAAGGAGTATAAAAGAACATAACAGGGCATTTCAGAAGGCATGGTTGTTGCTGGTGTGCTAAGTACTGAAAAGAAGAATAGTTGTTTACTGTTCCATTGATGACTTTCAAGAACTCTCTCATTCTACTTCAAGAACTAGCAAGAAGAAACAAGGAGAGAAGATAGCTCTTCTATCCAGAAGAGCATGGTGATCTTTTCTCTTCTACCAAGGAGAAGGATCAAGCAGGAGTCGGGTCTGAAGATTACACTTAGCTCTTCTTTAAGGTTGCACCAGCTGTGCATAACCAACAGAAGACATTCTGTTGTCCACTGTTGTAAGTTAAAACTTATACCCTTTATAGGAACTGTGTTGTTCTAGAATTGTTGGGCGCTGTGCCTGAGTTTGTAGGTTTGCTGAACCTGAGTTGTAGGGTTGTTGAGCCTGGGCTGTAGGGTTGTTGAACTTGAGTTTGGTAAGGTTGTTGTGCCTGAGCTGTAGGGTATTTTGCCTGAGAAGTAGGGCTTCTTGATAGGCCCGAGAAAGGAGATCAAGGTGATCTCTGAGCTGTAGGGAGTGGGAGCACTCTGAGTTGGTAGGGTTGTTTGGCTTAATGTAGGGTTTGGAGCAAACCTGAGAGATCCTGAGGGATCTGTGTTGTAAGCTCTTGGAGCTGAGATTGGAGGATTTTGCCTTGTCTAACACACTATTAGATAGGTGTAGAGGGAACGTGGACTACCCATAGACACGCTGTCTTGAGGAACCACTATAAACAACTGTGTGTTGTCTGTGTTTGCTTGAGTGTTTGTTTACTACTCACTAACTGCAAAAAAGACATAACATTCTGACCAGATCCTACATAGGAGTAGTCAAATTTGAATCCAATGGCTACCAATGGAGTTCAGAAGGAGATGGGGTCAATTAAGTTGCCAATATACAAAAAGGAAACTTTTGGCATTTGGAAGCAAAGGGTTAGGCTATTCATGGAGGCCTCAGTGTTGGAGTTTCTGAGGTGATCTCAAAGCAATCAAGCAGTTAGTCTTACTGCCAACGCAATATGAGCCTATAGGGTCGCACATAAAAGCGTTTGGAGAAGTTGGAGAAAGGATTGTGTTGGCCTTACTCATATTGAATATGAGTGGAGCACCAATCCTGTGACTGCTCAGAATTAAATTGAGAATGTCTCAACGGGAAATAAGTACTCTTGAAGAATTGTCGAAATGGTTTCAACGAATTCTTTAGGACTTAGCAAATTCGTCGAAAGTGTTTCGACGAATGGATTTATACTTGACAAATTCGTTGAAAGAGTTTAGATGAAATGTGTCAATTCGTCCAATCAAGTTCGTCGAAATTGTTTCGATAAATAAGATACAACACTCTTTGGGTTGTTCTTGTTGTTTCTTCTGCTGCGCATATACGATATGTTGTTTACATATGATGTATATAGAAAACCCAACACTCAGACTCTAGGATTTATATTACTGTCCAGAAGGGTCCCTTTGTAGTCATAAAGCCCTCCTATATTGATCCTACTAGACAGGTAGCCAAGTCATATACTGAAATGACAAGGGATAATATTGCATTGGCCACAATGGACAAAAGAGCACAAAATATAATAGTTAATGCAATTGATGATTCCACCTTCCAAAACTTGGTACATTGTGAGACTGTCATGGATATGTGGGAAACACTGATTGTGTCCATGGAAGGGACTGAAGAAGTAAGGAATGATAGGAAATCCCTCCTTAATCAGGAGTATGAAGCCTTTAGGCAACAAAGCCTGGAATGCATAGCTGATTGCTATGAGATGTTTTTCATAATAGTGAATGAACTGAGGACCTATGATAGGGTCTTCACTCATTATGAGCTGAATGACAAATTCCAGAGATCTCTAACTAGAGATTGGGATACCAAGATCTATGTCATCAGAGAAGTGACAAAGCTAGGTGAGACTCCTCCCCATACTCTGTTTGGAAAGCTGCTCTTCTATGAGATGCCGTTATCTGCAAGGAAGGAGGAGGACACATCCTACAGGCCTCATGCAAGGGAGAGGACTGTGGCTATCAAGGATGAGAGCTCTAAGAAGAACAAGGCAAGGATGCCTTCACCTCCAAGGAGGGCTGCTGGTTCAGAAAATTCTGAGCCCAGCTCATCTGATAGCAGCTCTTCTGCTGAGGAGTTTGCTGCCTTCTCATGATATTTCAAGAAACTGATGAGGAGGAAGCAGTGTAAGAACAAACCTTCCTCCTCCTCACATCGCAGGAAGGATCACAACAAATCTGAAAAGTGGCACCCCAAGGGGGATAAGTATGACTCTAAACATGTTTCAAATAATGTGATTTATTATTGTTGCAGCAAGCTTGGACATGTCATAGTTGACTGTCCAGTCAAGAGAAAGGAGAAGGGTGACAAGAAATCTTATCACCAGAAGGGCAGGAAGGGTGAGAAATCCTTTCTAGCTAAGAGAGAAGAGCTGGAGTGAATCTGAGTCATCATCCTCGGATTCAGAAGAAGAAGAAACCTATATTGGGTTATTTGTAGCTGAAGATAATGAGGACTATCCTGTTGCAAAGGTGGGCATCAGGGCCCCTCTATCACACTCATACAATGACATAGAGGAGGATGAAGAAGATAGAGAACATCATGGCTTGATGGTCATAACTGATGATGATGAAGATGGTCAGGACGATCCTGACAAGGTATCAATTACTCTCAACCCTTCTTCTGATTATGAATCTGTACCAGAATCTGAAGCATGCTCATCTAATGATGAGAGTGGCTTAGATTCTGAAGTGGTCTTCAATCAATTGATTGACAAGTATGATGCTTTATTAGATGCTCTGAAGAAGAGCAAGAAGCTAGCCAAGAGGCAAGCTCAGGAAATTGCCTCCCTTCAGTTGGCTAAGCAAGATAGCACTGATTCATCTACTCAGATGGCTCAGATGAGTAGAGAGATAAGCCAACTCAAGGGAACAACAATTGTCCAATTGAGCACCATCTCCCAAAAGAACAAGGTCATAAAGGACCTTGAGGAGAAGCTTCTCAAAGAGAAGAGCCTAGTGGCTCAATTCTCCAAGCCCAAATATGTACTACTAATCATTGACACCTTTTCCTTCCAAACTAATAGTAGAGGACTAGGTTTCAATAATATGGCAGTGGGTGATGGGAGTGAAGAAAAGAGCAAGGCTAAGGCTAAGCCTCATACCACCTTTCAAAAGGTGTTACTTCCCTCCAACAGGTATGACCATGACAGTATGTATGGTCACTGGAAGAATGGGAGTTGTTATAGGAAGGAAAACACTCTTTATTATAGTAGAAGAAAGGGCATAGGGATGAGTGTTATGAAAGCTCCCCATGAAGAAATTCAAATGGCCCATTCTAGACCATTTGTTTTTGGTACTTCAGCCCCATCATTCAAGAATAAGGAAGCAAGCTCTTCCAAGTCCCTTCCAACAAAGCACTTGGTTGTTGTCAAGCCTATAGTCAGGTCTCACAGTTCAGTGTCTGATGCCATCAAATCTTGCCTAGCTGCCAAGCCAAGACAAGCTGATGTCATTAAGACAAAGACTACCAAGACTGACCACAGATTGTCATTCAGCCAGATTATTGCTGAAAGGAATAGGAGGAATGTTGCTGTCTCCCCTCCTGAACATAAGCATATTGATGCCTCCACCTCAAAGAATGTTCAGAATAGAAGATACAACATTCATGAATGTTGGTGATGTGGTAAGGTGGGACACTTTGCCATAGATTGTTGGCACAATCCTAATGTGCCTAGTGCAAAGAAGAGATTTCCTGCAAAGGTTGCAGCAGGTGTGAAGTTTTCCTTTCATTCTAACAAAGGCCTAGGACCCAAAATCAATTGGGCTCCTAAGAGTAAATGAATTGCTTTTTGTAGGTTAGTTCAAGTACCATCCTAAGGCAAATATGGTACTTGGACAGTGGGTGCTCAAGGCACATGACAGGTACCAAAAGTCTACTGCAGGAATACAAAGTAGTGAAGAATGGACCTAAAGTCATCTTTGGTGTATCTGAAAAAGGCATCACCATAGGATATGGTATGATCTCAAATGGCATAGTCAATCATAAGGGTGGCTTATGTTGAAGGTTTGCAACACAACCTTGTAAGCATAAGTCAACTATGTGACATAGGCTATGTCATTGAATTCCACAATGATAAGTGCTTGATCAAAAAGTTACATGACTTAGAGATCATTCTCTCAGGCACTATGAGTGGGAATGTTTATTGCTTAGATTTTATATGCAATTCTCTATCTCCTATGTGTCTTGTGGATAATGAAAGTGAGTCTCTTTGTGTTCAATGACACAAGAGACTTGCTCACATTAACTACAAGACAATGTATATGCTATTTTCTAAAAACCTTGTTAGAAATAGTCCTAATTTGAAATATGTTAAAAGTGGTCCATGTCATGCATGTCAAATGGGCAAGCAAATTAGGGCCACCTTTAAAAACATTGGCTCCAAAGAAACTGAAAGATGTCTATATTTATTGCACATGGACTTATTTGGTGCTTTGCCAATTCAGAGCCTAGATGAGAAGTTGTATACTTTGGTGATTGTTGATGATCACTCAAAATATACATGGATTTTATTCCTTAAGAAGAAATCTGATACTTTAGATGTCTTTATAAACCATGTTAAGGCAATCCATAATGAACTATAATGTACTGTGGTCAAGACAAGAACTGACCATGGTACAGAATTTCAATCTAGGGCAATGACAGGCTTTGTCAAGAATTTGATATCACCCAAAAATTCTCCTCCCCAAGGACTCCACAACAAAATGGTGTGGCTGAGAGGAGGAATAGGACCTTGATAGAAGCTGGGAGAACATTGCTTAGTGACTCCTCACTTCCAGAATATTTCTGGGCTGAAACAGTCAATACTGCAGCTTATGTTCTCAATAGAGCATCTATCAATAAGGCCCCAGGAATAACCCCATATGAGATTCTGAAAGGCAAACAACCAACTATTTCATACTTTAGAATCTTTGGTTGCAAGTGCTACATTTTAAATAATGGAAAATCTCAATTAACAAAGTTTGCTGAAAATGCAATGTAGGGGTTCTTGTTGGATATAGCTCACATAGCAAGGCCTATGTAGTATTCAACAAGAAAACTCATGTTGTAGAAGAGTCTATGCATGTTGTTTTTGATGAGACCAGCTTGCTCTACAAGTGATGGTCCAGTTCTCCTATTTTGACAGGTAGTGAATAGAAAATGCAAGATATGTCTCTCCAAGAAATACCCAGCACAAGCAAGATCAATTCAGAGGCATCCATTCCTGAAGATGAAGATCAGCAAGTTGTTGAAGATGTTGCTGCTCAAGAAGAAGAGCTGTAAATAGCTGACAGGTTGCCTACAACAAACATGCACCAAAGGGATCAACCAAGAAATCAGATTATTGGAGATGCAAACCAAGAAGTGGTTACCAGAAGCAGAACTCACAATGAAGCTCCATTCTTGAGCTTTCTATCACAAATGGAGCCCAAGAATTTTGAAGAAGCAAATGAAGACATATTCTGGATTCAAGCAATGCAAGAGGAGTTGCTTCAATTCAAGAGGTGCAAGGTGTGGAAGCTGGTGTCAAAGCCTCAAGGACACAATGTCATTGGCACCAAGTGGATCCACAGAAAAAAGCTTGATGAGAATGGCATCATCATCATGAACAAAGCTAGACTAGTGACCAAGGGGTACAAGCAAGAAGAAGGTATTGACTTTGATCAAACCTTTGCCCCAGTTGCAAGGTTAGATGCAATAAGGCTATTCCTTGCCTATGCTGCCCACAAGGGGTTCAAAGTATATCAAATGGATGTCAAATCATCATTTTTGAATGGCAATCTAAAGGAAGAGGTATATGTGGAGCAACCCTCATGTTTTGTTCATCCAACCCTTTCCTCTCATGTCTATTTGCTTTGAAAAGCTTTATATGGTCTAAACCAAGCCCCTGGGGCTTGGTATGAGACCTTGTCTAGCTTTCTCATCAAGAATAAGTTCTTGAGGGGAAAGATAGATAGTTCATTGTTTCTTAGGGAAACAAAAGGTAGGTGTCTCCTAGTCCAAATCTATGTTGATGACATAATAATTGGTTCTACAGATGACAACTTTTGCAAAAGGTTTGCCAACCTTATGCAGGGGGAGTTTGAGATGAGTAGTATGGGAGAGCTCAAGTACTTTTTAGGCCTCCAAGTGAAACAGTCTGATGAGAGAATTTTCATCTCTCAGACCAAGTATACTATGGAGCTTATTAAGAAGTTTTGGATGGAATCGACTTCCACCATAAAAACTCCTATGGGGTCCAATATTTCCCTGGACAAGGATGAAAAGGGTAAGCCCTTTGATGAATCCATGTACAGGTGCATTATTGGATCCCTGTTGTATTTAATTGCCAGTAGAGAAGACATTATATATGTTATATGTGTTTGTGCTAGGTACCAAGCATGCCCAAAGGAATCTCATTACTCAGCTGCGAAGAGGATTTTGAGATACCTTAAAGGCAACCAACATCTTGGCCTTTGGTACCCTAGGGACAATGATTTTGAACTAACTGGCTTCTTAGATTCATATTTTGCAGGTTGTAAAGAAGATAGGAAAAGCACAAGTGGAACTTGTCAATTCCTAGGTAGAAGGCTGATCTCATGGAGCAGCAAGAAGCAGACCAGTGTGGCTATATCCACAATTGAATATGAATATATAGTTGCAGGAAGTTTTTGTGCATAACTATTGTGGATGCAACATCAGCTAGAGGATTACAACATCAAGGTAAGTAATTATCCCTTGTATTGTGACTTATCCAGTGCTATCCCTATAGCTAAGAATCATGTCTCACATAGCAGGACTAAGCATATAGAGATTGTTGGAACATGATCTTTCGCATCTCCTAGGTTGAGAATAACAAATCCTATGTGTATTTGATCTCGTGTGTTTAAGTATGTAGGAAAACAAGTCCACATGACTCAAGGATAACATAAGAAGGTTGCGCCCAAATTTGAAGCCAAAATTCCAACATGCCCACTAGAGCCGGCGTTAGCGCTAGCGCCGATGCTAGCTCTGATTAGAGCAATTTCGAGAAGCAATTATAGAAAGTGCTAGCGCCAAGTGATAACATCTAATGCAGGCGATAGCACCTAGCGCAGGCGGTATCGGGTAGCGTAGGCAGTACCGCAAAGCAATAGAGGAAAGCTGCTGACTTGCTTAAAATGAAGGATTCTCACGTGGAGAATATTTCCTAAACCGGGATAGCGCCGACAGTAGCGATAGCGCAGGCGCTAGCTCCAAGGCTATAAAAAGGACCCCTTAGATCCATCTTCTTTATCCTCTTATGATCCTATTCTAGAGCTTTGTGCCACAGCATATAGAGGAAGATTCGGAGTGAGACTCCCATAAATCCATGAAGGCTTAAGGATATCTTTGGAGAAGATTTCAATACGCTTCATCATTATGACAAAAGACCGCATCGACTACGATCATACTCTACGGGTCTTCGTCTACTTCTCCAAGATATTCATATAGGGAGTTTTTATATTGTTGTTATTTATTTCACATCTTTTCTTGTAATCGTTTAGTGAATTTGCCTCGTGTTGGCGACTAGGTCTAGGGGGTGCTCAAGGCTATATCCGGGGAAGGATTGGCTAGAGCGGCTTGAGGCCGTATCAGGGGAAGGATAGGTTAAAGCCACCGGTTCGTGGGGATACGAGTCGGGATAGAAATCAAAAGGGATTTTATTATTCGCCTTCGATTTCTAGCGTCACAGAAATCTAGTTTTGTAATCAATTTTATTAATAGTAATCATGTCTCTCTTTGGGTAATAAAATTGATTTGTTTTTCATTTCTCTAAATTGATAATTATTTTCTCTTTCATTATAAATCAATTTAGATCTTCATTCTAAATCTCTATTTTAATCTCTTAGTTTTTCAAGTATATCAAAATATAATATAAGTATTTAAAACCCTTATTCACCCTATCTAAGGGCGCCTACTGATCCAACAAGTGGTATCAGAGGAGGTTATTCCAAATCGGCTTAACAACCGGGAATAATGGCGTCTCATGATCTCGCGTCTATTAGTGGGGGAAGTTTTTATGAAGAAGGAACATCACTAGCACCACCTTTATTTGAAGGAAGAAATTATAAAGGGTGGAAATTTTAATGAAAAAGTTTATTAAAAATTTAGATATCGAAGCATGGAATATAGCAATAGAAAGACCAGCGGATGAAACAAATAAAAAGGAACATCACTTAAATGCAAAGGCTTTGAATAGTATCTTTTGTGCTTTATCTCAAGAAATTTTTAAATTAATATATTATTTTTCTAGTGCATACAAAGTATGGAAATTTCTTGAAGAAATATATAATTTTCCTCTCACAGGTATGAAACAAACACAAGAAGTGGAGAACATACAAGCTTGCACAAATGGTTAAAAAAGCTCCGCTCATGATGGATCAATGGTGTGCACATCAAGTGGAAAAGAAGAAATCTTATCTTTGGAAGAGGTGTGTCAAAAAGATGAAGATAACGAAGAAACTCTATGCTCAAATCTCACCGCATCCAAAAGCAATGTAAGGAAATCAAATTCTCTTATTGTTTGCAATTCTATTTCTACTTTACAATTGCTACAAATTAAAAAGCGCAAAATTAAGAAATTGAAAATTGCGAATTGCAAATTGCGCTTAGAAAATAAAGATTTAAAAGCAAAAGTTAAAGTAGAATAAAATTCTGATTTATCTAGTTTTACCCATGTCTCTTCAATTGAAAATACAAAACCTTATTTTGATTGTAATGATATTAAAGAAAAATTCGAGGAAAATGAAAAAGAACTTATTTTTGTACAAGAACACAATGAAAAATTATCTTTATAAAATTCATCTTTGAAAAGTGATTGTGCTACGTGCCAGAATTATAAAATTGAAATCAAGGAGATGGATGAAACATTTGAGAAATTTAGAAATAACTATCAAACTCATATTGACTCAATTGTTTCCACTCTTAAAAATAGCACAATTGCTTATAATAAAGCAAGACATAATCTCAAAGTTAAGAATTATGATTTAGAAACTAAAATCAACTCGCTAAAGGAAATCATAAAGGAAAACTCTCAAAACATACATTCACAATATCAAGCTAAATTCAAAAACAAGTTAAATACAAATTTCCAAAATTTATCTAATCAAAACAAAGGAAATAAAAAACAACAAAAACTTGTAAAAGAATTTCCAAAACACTATCATTTACAACATAATGGTTTTCCCAACATAAAATTAAATGCAAACAAACTTGCTTTAAATAATAAATTCAAAAATCATTTTTATCCAAATATTCAAGTTAATCACAATGGAAATTTGATGCATAGTTATAACACTAAACCTAAGTATGAGTGGAGACACAAAATTAAAGATGAAACATTAACTCCACTTGAAAAGGTCATTTCATCTCCCCAAAAGACATCACGATGTATTTGGGTACCCAAAGAAACCATCTCCCATGGTCAACTCTGGATACCTAAATCTCTTATCTACTAGTATCATTCATTTGCATGAAGTAGAAATAAATCAAAATGAATTACAAAATACTCTACTTCATGATATGTCTAATGTCTCTCTTTTTTTTTGCTTAAGCCATCATGTCATGGTCACCTAATAGAATATTTGAAATATGACTTTTAAAAGCCTAAATGAAGTTTACTAATCAAATTAAATCAAAAGTAAAAGTCAGTTTTCTTTCATTTCTAAATGACCAATCTTCTATTATTAAAATCATTACCTATATATATCATATAGTATTCATATAAATTGAACTATAAATTTGCTATAAGATATTTTAATTAAATCAAGTTATTAGGCTATTAAGCACTTTAGCCTTCATCAACAAGATTAGAGAAATAACATGATCTAAAAGAAAGTTCAAGATCTAAAAGAAATTTCAATTTTCAATATGTTCTTTTTCCTCTTCAAAATAAAAATTGTATGGTGTTCACTCCTTGATGTCAAACATGATCTAAACCATCACTATTGTTCACCTATCAAAAATCATATATATATATTCAAAATTCATAATTAAAAAGAAAATCACTAAAATGTATTGAAAGAATTTACTATCATAATGAATATTGAATTCACATGCACCACCATGATCTATTGATGTCCTTTGCTAAAATTCTCTAAAATCATATATCATAAGTCATATCAAAAGTCTTCTAAAAACAACTATTTCTATCACATTTATATGAATTATATGATGACAATTGATATTATAATTGCATACCATGGTTGATGTATTATGTGTGTACTATGATTTATTTTAAGTTTAGACATTAGAATCATCTTGATATCAATAAGATCAAATCAAATAGAATCTTAACTTCATTATAGGTCTATAAATTGAAACATTATCATACTTTGGCATAACATTAATCTCAAACTTATCATACTAACATTGTCACCTAAAGAATATTATTATCTATGTTAGGTTTTATATGCTTACCAAGATATACAGGCTGAGTATTCTTATCTAGGGCATATCTATGTTATTCTTTGCATAAACATCATTTCATACTAATCATTTAAATCATGCTTATTCGAACATGATATCTTGTGCTTGCATTTCCTATCATTTTCAACTTACATTATATTGATAAATATAAGCCGTAGAAAAAAATCAAAATGAAGATATAAGAAAATATATATAATGCGTTGTCAAGTCGTATAAGAAATCGCTAACGTTTCATGCAATTTGCACTATCTAGACATCTCCAAAAATTCTAAAATTTCTGCATGAAACTACTCTTGGGACACCTAATCAAGATCAATAATCAGAATTACCAAAATCTTAAAAAATAGTGTACTGTTTGTCGCGCCGGCGCTAGCTTGAGTGTCTGATTTTCTATAATTTTAAAATTATGAAAAATCACTAAAAATATATTATTTTATATGTGCTACTCATTTTTGCATTTATGCCTATAATTGATTTTTGAAAAATTAAAATACAAAATTACAAAAGCCAAATTACAAAAAATATTTCTCTTACTTCCTTTCTTTGGTTATTTGTTTGATTACTATTTCTATATGCAAAAATCAAATACAAAAATATAAAACAAAAATAAGTATCAAAAATTATTTTTTGAACTTAACTTTTTTATTTACATGTAACTTGCGAAAGGCATATTTGGGCTATCATCCCATCACATCTCCTAGTACCGAGCAAACCCTGTAGACCTCAGGAAGTCCAAGATCAATTATAAAAGTTCAAACTTTAAAGCAAAATTATTTTTCAAAATATCAAAAACAACTGTATGGATTTTATTGTTCATATCAAGCATGATTTAATATATCATTTAGAACTTCTACAATGTTGCAATTTATCTTTTCAAACTACTTTGAACATTGTTTTTATCATGCTTTGATATATCTAATCATATGTGCATCAATTGTAATGAAAAGATTGTGTAGAACCAAGCTTAGCATGCATCTAAGTATGAGTAAATATTTTATGATTGATAATGATTTTTATTCACTCACTTATTTTGGCAAAAGTCTACTTGTGATTTTAATCTAAGAATGCTTGCTTGT
Source organism: Dactylorhiza incarnata (assembly GCA_033032865.1). Taxonomy (NCBI): domain Eukaryota; kingdom Viridiplantae; phylum Streptophyta; class Magnoliopsida; order Asparagales; family Orchidaceae; genus Dactylorhiza; species Dactylorhiza incarnata. The sequence continues at coordinate 16,695,625 of JAWHQI010000028.1, forward strand.
GTATTGTAACTGTACAATGAATTAAACTTTGCACAAGTATCTTACCTACACCACCTTTATTTGCACTCTTAATATTTAAGAAAAGTGGTTGTCCTTTCAAATTACATTAGTTTGCAAACCAAGTGAATTCAGAGATCAGAAACATATTTTTTTAAGTAATTCCGCGTTCGACTAATTTAGATGAGTTCGTCGATCTCAGTTCGACGAACGGAAGCATTTTCGTCGAGCTCTATTCGATGGTCAGTTTTACTAGAAATCTCAGTTCCACGTTCGTCGATCTCAGTTCGACGAACTGAATGAACTTTGTCGACCTCTATTTTGCCTTAGCTGTAAGGAGTTCGTCGACCGCGTTCGTCGATCTCTGTTCAACGAACAGAAGAAGTTTTCGTCGGCCACCGGTTTGCCTAAGTTAAAGTTGGTTCGTTGATCGCGTTCGTTGATCGCGTTCGTCGATCTCCGTTCCACAAACAGAAAAAGTTTTCGTCGATCGCTGTTTTGCCAGAGTTGAAGTTGTTTTCGTCGACCGCGTTCGTCGATCTCCGTTCGACGAACAGAAATAATTTCATCGACCGCTGTTCTTCAGAAGTTCCGTTCGATGAACCTAAGTACTTTCATCGATCTCAGCTTTGTGAAGCTTCTATGTTTTCTGATAACTAAAATGAGTTCGTCGAGCTCAGTTCGAAGATTTTTCTTCTCAGGCCGAGAAATTGACTCTATGCTTGTTTCTCCAATTCTTTTCTCGAGAAGTCTTTATATTTCTTGAGAAGTTTTTCTCTATCCCGTAAATCCTTCTATTCTCTTCTCTAAGCCAAAGCCTATTTATTTCTCGAGAAATCCTTTGCTCTCGAGAAATTAATTGTTTTGTTCTGAATTTATTTTCTCAAGAAGTTCTTTGTTCCCAAGAAGTTAATTCCTTCTTTTGAATTCTGTTTTCTCTGATGTTTAATTCTTTTCTCGAGAAGCTCTTTTTTTCTCGAGAGATTAAATCCTTTGTTCTGAATTCTGTTTTCTCGAAATCTCTTTTTGTTCTTGAGAAATCTATTCATATCCTGAATTCATTTTTCAATTCTTTTTGACGGGACATCATTTCCGTCTGTCTAATCTGACGGCTCTTTTGTTTTCGTTTAAGGTTCATTCTACCTTAACTGATGTCGTTAAGTCTTTTATTATAAAAGACACTCGATCTTAAGTTCCAAATAATAATTCATTATTCTGATCAAGCCCTAATTTCTCCTATCGTTCCAAGATACACGAGAAAGTGCCGCCTCCTGTCGAAAAGTTGGAGATCGATCAGCTGTTCTAAATAAGTCATCTCCAGTTGATGTGAAGGTTTGATTGATCACTACTCCTTCATCTACAGTTTCTATTGGATCAAATCGAATCAAAGAAGGTCAGATCTGAGTTTTATTGTTCTTCCTCATCGACAACAAGTCAAAGTTTCTCAAGCCTCAAGAAGGAAGAAGATCTCAAGGCCTTTCAGATCTGGTTATGTATTGATAAACTTATATCAATTCTTTATTACATTTGTTTGTAGGAGAAGTTTTCTCCGAGTTGTAGGAGAGGTTATTCTCCGAGTTGTAAGAGAGAGTTTCTCTCTGAGTTTGTAGGAGATTTGTCTCCGAGATTGTAGGAGTGTTGACTCCGAGATTGTAGGATCTTTCTTGATCCGAGTTTTAGTGAAGTAGTCAAGTCTAGCTGTGGTGCTAGATTGGTGAGGCCGGCAAGTGGAGTACCCAAGAACGGGGAACCACTATAAATTTCTGTGTTATCTGTGATTGTGATTTGCTTGCTGTGCGTTCTATTTTATTAAGTTCTTTAATTTCGCAAAAGACGCAGTTATCATCTATTCACCCCCCTCTAGGTGATTTAGGTTGGCAACTAGATACTTCAGTTTACTCTCTTAAAAATACACTTATGTGCACATCATTATCTTCCACAACACTTCTTCTCATGAGAATTGGATCCTAATGCTAATTATATACTCTCTTTATATATAAAATGCACTAGATAACCTAACTTGCTCTCTACAATATTTTGTATGTTTTGAATTTGTGAATTAAAATAACATTATAGTAATCTCTTTTTGATAACATTATTTCATGCTTGGTTACTTTATTGTCAAACTTAAAGATTCTAAATGCGAATTGATTTACAAAAACATCTTCCTTTTTGGAATTTAACTCATATATCTTCTTATGAATAGACATGATTGCAAGAAGATGTTTCTTGTATTTTTATAAGTCTTACGCATCATCACCATATATTTTTTTACCTTGCACTTTCATGTTTATATCAAAGTCTTAAATCTCAAAATTCCTTTTTCAACAAGTGGTAGACTTGCTTGATAGAATTTATATTGATTGTTCTAACACGAATATCATTTTTATGCTAAAAACTCGGATTCATTAATGGATTTCAAAATAGATATGTGAGTTTTTTTTTTCAAAAATTCAAATAAAAATATAAACCCATAGGTTATGAACTTATCATTAGATTCAAATGCTTAATGTTTCCAATGATTATTATCCCATGATTACATATCTCACCATAGCAGGGGCGTAGGGTAGTAGACATTGGATAACCTAACCTCTAAGTCATGTCTTGTCCTTAACCGGGGAGAGTTCCAGCGGGGCCTTGCGAGGCACTAGGTGAAAGAGTGCTAGGTTGAGTATTTTCTAGTGTTTGCATATGGGACTAACACCCCAACTTATGACATGTATGCAGCTCCTCATGACCATCTGTCACTTAATACGGGGTTAAGGTGTAGACATATTGTCTGGGTAGATTGGTTACTTGGAAATCATTACCTTATTATGCTTAAAACTCCTTATCATTTCATTTCCTCTAAAAAGCTCGATCATGCCTTATCTTTTTATAAAAAAAACCTCATTTTATGTCTATTGCTTCCTTGCCCACTTTTGTTAATAACAAAAGGGGGAGAACTAACATGATAAATAATAATCGCTATCAAATAGGAAAACTAACATGACTAATGAGTAAGATGATAACTTATATATTAGGGGAGCATTCACATAGGGGAAGCATGTATTTAGGGGGAGAAAATTCTAAATACTAAAATCGACAAATATCCTATGTCATCATCTCTCACACACACACAAGTAGGTTTCATCATGCTTATATATTAATGCTCTGATTTATCATTAACGGATTTGTTATTATCAAAAGGGGGAGTTTGTTGGAGCATGGTCTTCCGCATCTCATAGGTTTGAGAATAACAAATCATATGTGTATTTGATCTTGTGTGTTTAAGTGTGCAGGAAAACAAGTCCACATAACTCAAGGATAACATAAGAAGGTTGCGCCCAAATTTGAAGCCAAAATTCCAACATGCCCACTAAAGTTGGCGCTAGCGCTAGAGCCGGCGTTAGCGCTAGCGCCGACGCTAGCTCTGATTAGAGTAATTTCGGGAAGCAATTATAGAAAGTGCTAGCGCCAGGCAATAACATCTAACGCAGGCGATATCACCTAGCGCAGGTGGTATCGGGTAGCGCAGGCGGTAGCCCAAAGCAATAGAGGAAGGCGGTCGACTTGCTTAAAATGAAGGATTCTCATGCGGAGAACATTTCCTAAACCGGGATAGCGTCGGCGGTAGCGATAGCGCGGGCGCTAGCTCCAAGGCTATAAAAGGACCTCTTGGATCTGTCTTCTTCATCCTCTTATAATCCTAAATTCCAGAGCTTCGTGCCACATCATATAGAGGAAGATTCAGAGAGAGACTCCCACAAATCCATGGAGGCTTAAGGATATCTTTGGAGAAGATTTTAGCATGCTTCATCATTATGATGAAAGACAGCATCGACTACGATCATACTCTGCGGATCTTCGTCTACTTCTCCAAGAGATTCATATAGGGAGTTTTTATATTGTTGTTATTTATTTCACATCTTTTCTTATAATCGTTTAGTGAATTCGCCTCGTATTGGCGACTAGGTCTGGGTAGGACTTAGGGCAGAAATTCACCTTGTGTTGCGACTAGGTCTAGGGTGTAGATCTAGGGGGTGCTCGAGGCCATATCCGGGGAAGGATTGGCTAGAGCGGCTTGAGGCCGTATCCGGGGAAGGATAGGCTAAAGCCACCGGTTCGTATGGATACGAGTCAGGATGGAAAACAAAAAGGATTTTATTATTCGTCTTCGATTTCTATCGTCATAGAAATATAGTTTTTTAATCAATTTTATTAATAGTAATCACGTCTCTCTTTGGGTAATAAAATTAATTTGTTTTTCATTTCTCTAAATTGATGTTTATTTTCTCTTTCATTATAAATCAATTTAGATCTTCATTCTAAATCTCTATTTTAATCTCTTAGTTTTCCAAGTATATCAAAATATAATATAAGTTTTTAAAACCCTTATTCACCCCCCTCTAAGGGCGCCTACCGATCCAACAAAGATAAGGTATCATTTTATTAGAGAACATGTTAAAAGTGAAGATATATGCCTTGAATTTGTCCCCACTGACAAACAAGTAGTTGATATCTTTACAAAGTCATTGGATGAGGCAAAGTTTAATATTTTTAAAATTGAGCTTGGTATGTTAAATCTAGAATAGATTTTATCATGTCAAAATTTATATTGCTCATTATGTTATTCCTAGCTTTATTAAAACATGTAAACTTGTACCACAAGCTTGATAGGAAAAGTTGCTATCTAAAATACTTAGTAGCATGTTTAGGACAAGAAACAATCCTAAGAAAATGGTTCATTGATAGGCGGTGAGATCAGCTGAAACAGCTGAGAAAGTTTCAGCTGAACCGATGAGATAGTTGAGAAGATCTGATCAGTTGATTTGCTGAGACGGCTAACCCTGTCTCAGCGGTTGACAATATTTGTAACATCCCCCAGACAGCTAGACCCCCCAGGTGAATCTGTCCTGACAAGGTCATGACAAGGCCTTGGTAGTGTAGAAACCCCTTTAACTTAGGCAAGATTAGGGTTGAAAGTGCCTTGGACTGCAAATAGCAATTTCCAGTGACCAAGCTTAGGGTTGGACTTTAGGGCCTCAACTTGACCATTTGGCCCCACCATGGTATCCCTAACCCTTTAGGGGTCCCCTTAGGGCACCAAGGACCCATTGGGGTCAACCAAAGAGGCCAAATTGACCAAAGTCAACCCTAACCCTAAATTGGTCAAAGTAGCCTAATTAGAGTCAATTAACCCTCACCATGCCAAATTGACCACTCATCTAGGTCTAGAATATCATGAGAGACCTAGTGGACCCAAAAGCCCCATCATGGGACCCCCAATGGTGCAAATTGACCAAAATGCCCCTTTAGGTCAAAAATGGCAATTCTTCATTAAAAGCCCTAATTGACCATCACCATGTTAAATTGACCCTACCCTTAGGGTTATCATGTCATAGGGGACCCAGTGGACCAAAAAGCCCCTTGACTGGGTCAACCCTAGGGCTCAATCTGACAAAAGTCAAACTTGCCCAAATTTAGGTCAAAATGCTCAAACCTAACCCAATCTCTTTGGGCTAACTCAATTGGATGGTCAACCAGCCCATGTGGACCCTCATTAAACTCAGGAGAGAGTATAGAAACCGACCATGGTAATTAGGAGAGAGAAAATGGGGGTTTCACCATTTTTGAAGAGAGAGAAGAGGCCATTCATGGCCATTAAGAGGTTTTACCTCTTGATCTCCCCAATTGATGCCTCCATTCAACTCCTCAGCCGTTTAGGAGGAGTTTCCATCAGTTACTAAGGGTGTTAAGGCATGGGGAATGAATGGGGGCCGGCCATGAAGGAATTCAAAGAGGCCATTAATGGCTCTCTTGGTTTAAGTCTCCCTCCCCCTCAATTGAACCCCCCTTCATCTTCACAACCTTCAGAGGAGTGAAACCCCTCATTTCCCCGAGAGAGATGAGCCCTCTGTGCAAGGAATCAGGTGGTGCTGATTTCTCCAAAGAGGTGCAATGGTGGTCGACGGCCGGAGCACCTAAACCCCCCAATGCAGGTCCAATTCTCTTCTCCTCTCTCAGTGGTTAGATCGTAATCTAACTGGGGCTTGATTCGAGCTCAAACGGGCTCGAATCGTGCACCCAAAGGTGCTCGTTTTCGAGCATTTTCCTCCTCCCCGAAACCCCTACTCCGGCCACCACCGGCCGGCAAACGACCTCCTATCGCCGGCCACCACCTCAACGGAGGTGGTGGTGGCACTTGCCGGCCGAGGGGATGCGAGGGTGGCCGGGAAATCGCCCCGCAAAGTCGCCCAGGACGGGCCATCGCAGGCCGTTGGCTGATCGGGGACGATGGCTGTGAGCCGTCCGATTTGGCCGCCTTTTTGCTATACGCAGCCATGAATGATTTATGTCATGTTATTTTAATTATGTCACACTTTGTGACAGATTTTGTGACCCGATTTTAAGGCCCTTAGGGGCCATAATTCGAAAAATGCCCAGAGATAACATTTGTAGGCCTTGATGTCTACTTTCTAATGGGAGTGAAATCAGGCTTTTTGGTTAAGTAGGGGACCCACAGCACTCATTCTAGTGAGGCTGGTCAAAACTCAAACCAGACCTTTAAACTAGGATAACTCTTAAATGGCAAATCTGATGGAGTTGATATTTTGGCCATGCATGCATGTGCCCTATACCTGGATTAGGGTTGAGTATCAGATTTTTAGGAGTTAGTTTTCCTAAAGTTTTAGTAGAAATTTAATAATCCTTGCTTAAACTATTTGGAGGGTCAAATGACCTCCAATCTCCACCAAACTTTGGTGGGGTGTTGTTAGGGTCATAATAAACCCCTGGTTAAAATATCAACTCATTTGGAGTTCTTTTGATTAGGTAATCATTGGGCTAAAGTTTTGTCCCTTAAGGGGAAAATTGTGTTAAGAGGACATTTGGGGTTTTTCATGATAAACCACCTCCAAAAGGAGTGGATCCTTGTCCACTGCCCTAGTGTCACCCAAGTCACCTCCAAGGGAGTTTTGGGGCCATGGGGAGTTGGTTTGCCCTAGGACATGGAGTAGGAGCACTTTGGGGTGCAAATAGCCAAGTAGAGAATCATTGGCCAATTAGGTCCTTTGAGACTTGAGACTTCCTAGGAAGGTCAGTGGGATGATGTTGAGACCCCATGAGGAGTATAGTGAGCATTGGAGTTGTTTTGCTCAAGGTCATAGGGTTGATCCCTATGAGGAGGAATTTGGGGTTGTGAAGGGCATAGGGGAGTTTGTCCTTGGAGAGGGGTGAATTGAACTCCTCTGAGTTTTATAAGTGATATGATACCCTCACAAGAGGTTTGGGAGGATTTGGATGGGTTTAGACCCCAACCCTAGGCTAAACCCTAATGGGGTGCAATTAGAGGTCAATGAAGGGAGTGGGGTCAAACATTATTGGTTTGACCTAAGATTTTGTATGGTAGGTCCTAGTGACCAGAGGAGCCTCCCTTGTGAATTTGAAGAGGTTTGGAGTTGTCAAACCTAGGTAATAAATCCTTGGGTAGATTTGTAAATAATTAGGGTTTTGGGTTTTAGGGAGAAATATTACTTAATGGTTTACCATTTTCTGTCACAAACTTGGTTTTAATGCTATTCATCTCTGGAAGAATCTGTTAGACCATGAGAAGACTTTTTGGGGTTCAAAGTGTAATATTTCACATTGTAGACAATTTTTGGGAGGATCAATTTTAGGGTGTTAAATTACTGTAATTGCATGAAACTTTGCAGGATGTCTTTTCATACCAATATGTACCCACTGTAATTTTCTCATAATTTATGGATCAATATTTTTGGTATCTCTAGTTCATTTTGGAATTATTTACAAATATATCCATTGAGGAAATTACAAATGTAACCTCTGTTTTATGTGGTCAAACTTGGTAGACCTGAATACTTTAGTATGATTCACCACTGTATGAATTTGCATAAGGTTGGGAGTCCATATGAGTGTACCTCCTTTGGAATTTATTGGAAATAAATGAGTTTTGGAATTTTTAAAAATAGTAAATCTTGCTGGTTTTTCCTACAAGTTTATACCTACTGATATCTAGGTACTCATGATTTATGTAAAAATTGGGGTAGGCACTGGGAGTCAGAAAAGTGCACTTGTAGTTCAAACTTGAGAAAATTGCCCCTTGTGAAATTGTTTAAAAATATTAATATTATGGGGAAAATTAGGAAACCCTGAATTTGATCTGATTTAAGTAGCATGGACTCCCAATAAATCCAGTAGGTCATGGAGTTGAGTATTTAGAGTACCTCCCTTCATGAGGATCAAAACGTTAAGGGTGGTCTGCGTTTAGTAAATTGACAGTTTTGGAGTTACAGGCCAATTTGCAATACATTGTTTGGAGATGTGGGAATTGAATGGTGATTGTATGGTATGAAAGGACCCTTGTAGAGATTTAAGGTTGATGAGTTCTGGGATGGTGGGGTGCCTCCCATGGGGTAGGTCATCTTGGGATTTGGCGAAAGATCGTCTTTTCCCCTAAGTGTCCTAAAAGCACTTAGGTTTAGACCAGGTGAAATGTTAAGAGGGTTTCTTATGGGTAGTAACTAATAACATTAAGTGTCTTGGGAGTGGGAACTTTGGGGTGTCATCCCATAGTGGTTCCTAGTACCGTAGCGAGCCCCTCACAGGGTAACCCTCGGGAAGTCCAAGACTAACCCTAACTCATAGGAGTAAGGCATTGTACAAAATTAACTAATAACACACTCAGCCACACCCTGTGGTTACGGAAGTTTAGTTGGATTGGTTGTCCGAGCGGTGGGCTCGGTGGCTGTTGCAGCAGACTGGTTAGTCTGGTGAGCTTATGGCTCGGAAGGTTATTGATGACGGGCAGGTTAGCCCGGGGAGCTTTTGGCTCGGAAGGTTATTGATGACGGGCAGGTTAGCCCGGGGAGCTTTTGGCTCGGAAGGTTATTGATGGCGGGCGGGTTAGCCCGGGGAACTCATGGCTCAGAGATAGGAAGTAGAACATGTTGCATGTGCACTGAAGGTGGTGGGTCTTCGGTATTGGACGGTCGTTCACACCGACGTCAATACGTTGACTCGGCGAGTGTGGTTTTACACTTAGCCTTGATAGTCTGGCGGTCCAGTCAGCAAGAGTACGCAGACGCTCCGCGGGTATAGTGGAGGCGTACAATAGGTCTAGGTTGGGTAGTGTGAATACCAACCTAGAGGTGGGCGGGGCCCAACCCACCGCTTCCGTTTGCCACTACGGGAGTATCCTGGGAGTCTAGCTCGCTCCAAAAAGGGGGAACTAAAGGTCTATGCGCATAGAGTCGTGGTGGGTGAGTTGCACTTGTGTGATCATAGCATAACAACATACTGCATGTCATAGCATAAACATTGCATTGAACCTACCCCTAACGTATAAGTCGGTTATGGGACTTCTTATACGGTAGGCCCTGCTAAACGACCCCTTGGTCTATAGGTTTGTATGGGCATTCCTATAAATCAATGGTTACTTTTATATTACTTTACTTACTGCTTACTGTTCTTTATATACTTGTTACCATGCTTCATATATATATATATACACCTGTGTAGTTCTAGTTCCGCCGTCACCTGCTCTTGTTTTTTTACCCCTTGCTGTCCTTCGCTTCATCCTCCCGCACGGTGCCTAGGAGCCATTGGGGGAGGGGTGGGGAATTGGCTGAGTCATTATGACTGACGGTCGGTGGACCTTATCATTTTAGGGGTTCGAAGAGATGCAGCAACCTTCAAGAAGCAGGTACAGCAGGATCCGACGTGGTGGATCCCACGGCCATGCTACCATTGTCACCAGCCAGGACATACTCGGGTCAGATGCCCCTTGATGAGTGGAACCCCTCCGGCACAGCGATCAGGAGACCGACGGCGAAGACGTAGACGTGGATTGCGAGGCAGCAACCGCAGGCCAAAAGAGAAGAAGCATCCAGTGTTGCAGCACCATTGGAGCCCGGAGTCTGCAGGGATGGGTCAGTCAGGTCAGAGTGCTCCAGTTTCAGTGTCGGTGACGATTAGCTTTAGTTTTACTTAGTGGTTAGCTTCCGCAAGTGTTTTGTAGTGAGGAAATGTTGTATAGGGCAAGAGCCCTTGTATCTCTTTATTCAGTTAATATATGTGGACATTTATAATTCATGTGATTCTGTGGACTTGTCTTACTCTTTATTGTACTTTTCTTCGTGATCGATTTGGCCGGCAGGATCGGCGTTTTGTGGTGGCGACCTTTGTGAGTAAAGGTGTCACCGCAAAGCGGCGGTTCTGGGCCTAAGACCCGGTGGTTTTTGCAAAAAAAAAAATGGGGTCTTACAAGTGGTATCAGAGGAAACCTCGATCCGAAGAAAAGAAGTCCACAAACCCTGGGCCACCCCGTCCGAGTTTAGTTTGAGGACAAACTAAGCAGCGGAAGCAGTGGTGTGCCCATATGGGAAATCACAGGAAAAAGTCCACTTTTAACTGAATCTTCTTAGTTAATTTCCCCCGCGAGTGTCAAGTTTTCTTTTGTAGCCTGCGGCGAACCCTGCCCCCAGCAGGGAATACCTCCGGCTGCAAAAGAATTCTTTAGATAGTACCTTAGTCAATGAGTTAGACTCAACCCCACTAGGACACGTGACTTACTAGGACAATTTATACCATGACCTAGTTTGAACTAGACCGTATGTATAACTTTTTGGTGAAGATACGAGGATACCCAAAGAGGCTAGAGAAGGAGAGACTGACACATAAGCAGAATGGTATGGGACTCATAGGCTCAATCATCGTATTTGTGACAAGATTATATTAAGACAACCACTGTGACAAACACCGAGGGTCGGATAAAATTGAAGTCCAGAAGGGACCCGTTTGGGATTGGGTGACATATTGACCCTGATAAGGTTGTCGTAGAAGGTACCTAGAAGAGCCTAAGGTGTGGAGTACACCATTGAGCCCCAAGATAGAACCCCAAGTCTAAGGTTGTATGCCCTAAGAATTGTTTGCATATTTGGGATGAATATAACTTGGTGATATTGAAGACACTTCGCCCAAAGATAGATAGAGGCTAATCTTTTGTTTATTGGGGGCTTGTCTTTTGTTTATTGGGGCGTACCTTTTGTTTATTGAGCCAACTATTGACGGACTTAGATTTCCTTTAGACCTAAACTAGAGAATTTTGGTGTCGTGAACAAAATGTTTTTGAAGTCGATCTTACTCAATGTTACTTGAGAGAAGACGAGACGGTGAAACAGTACGTTTGGGATGATGATCGGTGGTAGTACCAGGGCAATGGATAGACATCATTTGGGTCGGACAACAACTTGCCCTTAGTTTGAATCATTGGAAATGTAAAGTCGCCAGGATTAATCATTTAAGGATGTCGATATCCTAGTATAGAAGTTAAGGGCGGAGATTATATCTTACAAGTTGTAGTTGAAGTTCTTGTGACTTCAAGCGTTCGGAAGTGATTAACTCATGCCTTGATAAAAATTCATGCCCCGTCATGATTGAAAATTTTGTCTTCAGTAATAACTTTATACCTTGGGAGCTTTGATGATAAAGAACCAGAGATTTTAGACGATGACTTGTTGGACTTAGGATATAAAGTTTGAGTTTACTATGATAAGAACGATCTAAGTTTATCTTGCTTAAGACCATTTGAGAGTGATCAAGACTAGCATAAGTGGAAGTGACAGGATTTTGGAGAAATAAACATGATGATATTTCCTTGATAAAAATTGAATTGTGAAAAAAAAAAAACCCCAAGGTATCAAAATCTTGTCGTTATGAATAGAATTTCATGAAGAAAGTGATTGAGAGTCATCTTACCATTATGATTGGTTAGCATATACTCATAAAAGTTCACAAGTGCACCCCCAATAATATTTAAGGATGATTGGGACGCTAGCCGATTTTGATTAGTCCCATCAATAGTAAGAATTTGAATACGAGAAGAAAAATTTAGGAGGCATAAGAGTCTGCCCAGGTTAGAGTGAAAGTTCGAGAATAGATTGACCAAGGTAGCTAGGTCACCCCAGTCAGGATAGATGATTCGACGGTGTGAGTCTTGCGGCGCAAGAAGATTACAGAGGTTAAGACATGTGGTTATTTAGGGTCAGGAGGAGCACAACTTGGATCCACCAGAGATGGTGTGGCATAGATAGTCGGTGCTCTTCGAGCCAGGAATAACTTTGACTCTTAGGGGATGTTACGTTCAGTCACTCGCGGTGAAAACCCCGCAAGCCTAACCTGAATTTCGAGGACGAAATTATTTTTTTTGTTTATTGGGATTTGTAACATCCCCCAGACAGCTAGACCCCCCAGGTGAATCTGTCCTGACAAGGTCATGACAAGGCCTTGGTAGTGTAGAAACCCCTTTAACTTAGGCAAGATTAGGGTTGAAAGTGCCTTGGACTGCAAATAGCAATTTCCAGTGACCAAGCTTAGGGTTGGACTTTAGGGCCTCAACTTGACCATTTGGCCCCACCATGGTATCCCTAACCCTTTAGGGGTCCCCTTAGGGCACCAAGGACCCATTGGGGTCAACCAAAGAGGCCAAATTGACCAAAGTCAACCCTAACCCTAAATTGGTCAAAGTAGCCTAATTAGAGTCAATTAACCCTCACCATGCCAAATTGACCACTCATCTAGGTCTAGAATATCATGAGAGACCTAGTGGACCCAAAAGCCCCATCATGGGACCCCCAATGGTGCAAATTGACCAAAATGCCCCTTTAGGTCAAAAATGGCAATTCTTCATTAAAAGCCCTAATTGACCATCACCATGTTAAATTGACCCTACCCTTAGGGTTATCATGTCATAGGGGACCCAGTGGACCAAAAAGCCCCTTGACTGGGTCAACCCTAGGGCTCAATCTGACAAAAGTCAAACTTGCCCAAATTTAGGTCAAAATGCTCAAACCTAACCCAATCTCTTTGGGCTAACTCAATTGGATGGTCAACCAGCCCATGTGGACCCTCATTAAACTCAGGAGAGAGTATAGAAACCGACCATGGTAATTAGGAGAGAGAAAATGGGGGTTTCACCATTTTTGAAGAGAGAGAAGAGGCCATTCATGGCCATTAAGAGGTTTTACCTCTTGATCTCCCCAATTGATGCCTCCATTCAACTCCTCAGCCGTTTAGGAGGAGTTTCCATCAGTTACTAAGGGTGTTAAGGCATGGGGAATGAATGGGGGCCGGCCATGAAGGAATTCAAAGAGGCCATTAATGGCTCTCTTGGTTTAAGTCTCCCTCCCCCTCAATTGAACCCCCCTTCATCTTCACAACCTTCAGAGGAGTGAAACCCCTCATTTCCCCGAGAGAGATGAGCCCTCTGTGCAAGGAATCAGGTGGTGCTGATTTCTCCAAAGAGGTGCAATGGTGGTCGACGGCCGGAGCACCTAAACCCCCCAATGCAGGTCCAATTCTCTTCTCCTCTCTCAGTGGTTAGATCGTAATCTAACTGGGGCTTGATTCGAGCTCAAACGGGCTCGAATCGTGCACCCAAAGGTGCTCGTTTTCGAGCATTTTCCTCCTCCCCGAAACCCCTACTCCGGCCACCACCGGCCGGCAAACGACCTCCTATCGCCGGCCACCACCTCAACGGAGGTGGTGGTGGCACTTGCCGGCCGAGGGGATGCGAGGGTGGCCGGGAAATCGCCCCGCAAAGTCGCCCAGGACGGGCCATCGCAGGCCGTTGGCTGATCGGGGACGATGGCTGTGAACCGTCCGATTTGGCCGCCTTTTTGCTATACGCAGCCATGAATGATTTATGTCATGTTATTTTAATTATGTCACACTTTGTGACAGATTTTGTGACCCGATTTTAAGGCCCTTAGGGGCCATAATTCGAAAAATGCCCAGAGATAACATTTGTAGGCCTTGATGTCTACTTTCTAATGGGAGTGAAATCAGGCTTTTTGGTTAAGTAGGGGACCCACAGCACTCATTCTAGTGAGGCTGGTCAAAACTCAAACCAGACCTTTAAACTAGGATAACTCTTAAATGGCAAATCTGATGGAGTTGATATTTTGGCCATGCATGCATGTGCCCTATACCTGGATTAGGGTTGAGTATCAGATTTTTAGGAGTTAGTTTTCCTAAAGTTTTAGTAGAAATTTAATAATCCTTGCTTAAACTATTTGGAGGGTCAAATGACCTCCAATCTCCACCAAACTTTGGTGGGGTGTTGTTAGGGTCATAATAAACCCCTGGTTAAAATATCAACTCATTTGGAGTTCTTTTGATTAGGTAATCATTGGGCTAAAGTTTTGTCCCTTAAGGGGAAAATTGTGTTAAGAGGACATTTGGGGTTTTTCATGATAAACCACCTCCAAAAGGAGTGGATCCTTGTCCACTGCCCTAGTGTCACCCAAGTCACCTCCAAGGGAGTTTTGGGGCCATGGGGAGTTGGTTTGCCCTAGGACATGGAGTAGGAGCACTTTGGGGTGCAAATAGCCAAGTAGAGAATCATTGGCCAATTAGGTCCTTTGAGACTTGAGACTTCCTAGGAAGGTCAGTGGGATGATGTTGAGACCCCATGAGGAGTATAGTGAGCATTGGAGTTGTTTTGCTCAAGGTCATAGGGTTGATCCCTATGAGGAGGAATTTGGGGTTGTGAAGGGCATAGGGGAGTTTGTCCTTGGAGAGGGGTGAATTGAACTCCTCTGAGTTTTATAAGTGATATGATACCCTCACAAGAGGTTTGGGAGGATTTGGATGGGTTTAGACCCCAACCCTAGGCTAAACCCTAATGGGGTGCAATTAGAGGTCAATGAAGGGAGTGGGGTCAAACATTATTGGTTTGACCTAAGATTTTGTATGGTAGGTCCTAGTGACCAGAGGAGCCTCCCTTGTGAATTTGAAGAGGTTTGGAGTTGTCAAACCTAGGTAATAAATCCTTGGGTAGATTTGTAAATAATTAGGGTTTTGGGTTTTAGGGAGAAATATTACTTAATGGTTTACCATTTTCTGTCACAAACTTGGTTTTAATGCTATTCATCTCTGGAAGAATCTGTTAGACCATGAGAAGACTTTTTGGGGTTCAAAGTGTAATATTTCACATTGTAGACAATTTTTGGGAGGATCAATTTTAGGGTGTTAAATTACTGTAATTGCATGAAACTTTGCAGGATGTCTTTTCATACCAATATGTACCCACTGTAATTTTCTCATAATTTATGGATCAATATTTTTGGTATCTCTAGTTCATTTTGGAATTATTTACAAATATATCCATTGAGGAAATTACAAATGTAACCTCTGTTTTATGTGGTCAAACTTGGTAGACCTGAATACTTTAGTATGATTCACCACTGTATGAATTTGCATAAGGTTGGGAGTCCATATGAGTGTACCTCCTTTGGAATTTATTGGAAATAAATGAGTTTTGGAATTTTTAAAAATAGTAAATCTTGCTGGTTTTTCCTACAAGTTTATACCTACTGATATCTAGGTACTCATGATTTATGTAAAAATTGGGGTAGGCACTGGGAGTCAGAAAAGTGCACTTGTAGTTCAAACTTGAGAAAATTGCCCCTTGTGAAATTGTTTAAAAATATTAATATTATGGGGAAAATTAGGAAACCCTGAATTTGATCTGATTTAAGTAGCATGGACTCCCAATAAATCCAGTAGGTCATGGAGTTGAGTATTTAGAGTACCTCCCTTCATGAGGATCAAAACGTTAAGGGTGGTCTGCGTTTAGTAAATTGACAGTTTTGGAGTTACAGGCCAATTTGCAATACATTGTTTGGAGATGTGGGAATTGAATGGTGATTGTATGGTATGAAAGGACCCTTGTAGAGATTTAAGGTTGATGAGTTCTGGGATGGTGGGGTGCCTCCCATGGGGTAGGTCATCTTGGGATTTGGCGAAAGATCGTCTTTTCCCCTAAGTGTCCTAAAAGCACTTAGGTTTAGACCAGGTGAAATGTTAAGAGGGTTTCTTATGGGTAGTAACTAATAACATTAAGTGTCTTGGGAGTGGGAACTTTGGGGTGTCATCCCATAGTGGTTCCTAGTACCGTAGCGAGCCCCTCACAGGGTAACCCTCGGGAAGTCCAAGACTAACCCTAACTCATAGGAGTAAGGCATTGTACAAAATTAACTAATAACACACTCAGCCACACCCTGTGGTTACGGAAGTTTAGTTGGATTGGTTGTCCGAGCGGTGGGCTCGGTGGCTGTTGCAGCAGACTGGTTAGTCTGGTGAGCTTATGGCTCGGAAGGTTATTGATGACGGGCAGGTTAGCCCGGGGAGCTTTTGGCTCGGAAGGTTATTGATGACGGGCAGGTTAGCCCGGGGAGCTTTTGGCTCGGAAGGTTATTGATGGCGGGCGGGTTAGCCCGGGGAACTCATGGCTCAGAGATAGGAAGTAGAACATGTTGCATGTGCACTGAAGGTGGTGGGTCTTCGGTATTGGACGGTCGTTCACACCGACGTCAATACGTTGACTCGGCGAGTGTGGTTTTACACTTAGCCTTGATAGTCTGGCGGTCCAGTCAGCAAGAGTACGCAGACGCTCCGCGGGTATAGTGGAGGCGTACAATAGGTCTAGGTTGGGTAGTGTGAATACCAACCTAGAGGTGGGCGGGGCCCAACCCACCGCTTCCGTTTGCCACTACGGGAGTATCCTGGGAGTCTAGCTCGCTCCAAAAAGGGGGAACTAAAGGTCTATGCGCATAGAGTCGTGGTGGGTGAGTTGCACTTGTGTGATCATAGCATAACAACATACTGCATGTCATAGCATAAACATTGCATTGAACCTACCCCTAACGTATAAGTCGGTTATGGGACTTCTTATACGGTAGGCCCTGCTAAACGACCCCTTGGTCTATAGGTTTGTATGGGCATTCCTATAAATCAATGGTTACTTTTATATTACTTTACTTACTGCTTACTGTTCTTTATATACTTGTTACCATGCTTCATATATATATATATACACCTGTGTAGTTCTAGTTCCGCCGTCACCTGCTCTTGTTTTTTTACCCCTTGCTGTCCTTCGCTTCATCCTCCCGCACGGTGCCTAGGAGCCATTGGGGGAGGGGTGGGGAATTGGCTGAGTCATTATGACTGACGGTCGGTGGACCTTATCATTTTAGGGGTTCGAAGAGATGCAGCAACCTTCAAGAAGCAGGTACAGCAGGATCCGACGTGGTGGATCCCACGGCCATGCTACCATTGTCACCAGCCAGGACATACTCGGGTCAGATGCCCCTTGATGAGTGGAACCCCTCCGGCACAGCGATCAGGAGACCGACGGCGAAGACGTAGACGTGGATTGCGAGGCAGCAACCGCAGGCCAAAAGAGAAGAAGCATCCAGTGTTGCAGCACCATTGGAGCCCGGAGTCTGCAGGGATGGGTCAGTCAGGTCAGAGTGCTCCAGTTTCAGTGTCGGTGACGATTAGCTTTAGTTTTACTTAGTGGTTAGCTTCCGCAAGTGTTTTGTAGTGAGGAAATGTTGTATAGGGCAAGAGCCCTTGTATCTCTTTATTCAGTTAATATATGTGGACATTTATAATTCATGTGATTCTGTGGACTTGTCTTACTCTTTATTGTACTTTTCTTCGTGATCGATTTGGCCGGCAGGATCGGCGTTTTGTGGTGGCGACCTTTGTGAGTAAAGGTGTCACCGCAAAGCGGCGGTTCTGGGCCTAAGACCCGGTGGTTTTTGCAAAAAAAAAAATGGGGTCTTACAATATGTTGTCCCAGAGGATTGTCCATTCGTCGCAGCAGTTCCGCTGAGACGGGCTGACTCAATCAAAATCAACCCTAATTAACATGTCAGCACTGTACAATCAATAAAATTGATTAGACTAATAAACAATCAAACTTAGGGAAAATCTAAACTTAAGATAAGCCCCTATAAATAGAAGAAGGTTGATTAATTAGTTACTACTCTTATTAACCTAGCCGACGAGACGAACCCTTCTCCCTCCCGTCTCAACGACTTGTTCTTTAGTAAAAATGGCGCCAAAGATGGCAAAAGAACTTTAGAAAGGCTATGAGATAATGAGAAATGGATTCCAGCATGCCCCTGCCGAGATAAGAGAAGTGATTCAACTTCTATCAGATCAAGGACTAGAATATGTTTTGTCTGAGCCAACAATAATTCTCAGAACTGAAGTTCTGGAATTTTTCACCAGTGTCAAGATGTCCTCGTCTAAGTCCTCAATCAAGGGCAAAATAGGAAGCTTAAAGATAAAAGTCTCTCCAAGGAAGATGGATAAGGCCCTTCAGCTGACCTCCTGCAGTGGAGAAGAGGAAGAAAAATTTTCTGAAAAGGATAAAGACTAAGCTTTGCAGTGGTGTAAGTATAGTGATGCCAAAATTGGCTCACTAAAGAGAAAGTTCTTCAATCAGAGAGGCAAACTGCTCTCTGATATTGTTGGCAAAGCTATATTATATAAGCCAGGATCACATGACACCATATCCAAATATATGTTTGAATTGATGTCAAGGGTCATTCTGAAGAAGAAGACATCATGGGCAGCTGTGTTATTTCAAAGGATTAGAGAATGTCTGCAGGCTCCCAACCTAGGCAGAATTCTCTCACTCTACCTTATAAATACCTACCCAGAAGAATTTGATAAGTCAAAAGGAACAAACCTCCACTATCTGAAAAGAATGGACATCAAGACCTTGGACAGGTTCTCAAGGGTCCTCCCCATGAGCCAACCCTCTGAGCCCAAGGAAAAGATGAAAACTTTGGTCAAAGGGCTGCGGAAAGCCAGGATTGTCTGCTCTGATTTTGGGTCAGAGGCAGAAGAGAATGTCCCAGCTATGTACACTCAAGGGCCATCCAACATTTCACCTAAGGATGATCAAAAAGGAGAACATGACACTGAAGGTCATGAAGGGCATGCTCCTGAGAAAGAGCATGAAGAAGAAAAGGATGATGCTGCTGAACAAAAGCATCATAAGAAAATGGTTGTTGCTGCTGCTATTGATAAAGGTGTACAACATGTACCATCCTCTGCAGAAGATCATGAGGATGATCAAGGAAACTCTGTTGTTGATCTTCAGGGTAAGATTGATTTTATTATCTCAAATCTAGAGAATAGATTTAAGCTAATTCCTGCTGAACCAGCAGATTTCTGGGGAGATGATCTGGAAGATGATAATGCCCCATCTGAGGGGGAGCAGCAGAAGAGATCTTCAGATAAGGAAGATAAAGGTGCTCCAACTGAGGGGGAGCAAGCAAGGATGGATACTGAAGCCCATACAAGTGATAAAGGTGAGGTGGAGTACTTCCCTGCTCAAATTGAGGGGGAGAATGATCAGCAGGCAATGGAGCCACCAGTCCCTGAAGATAATGCCTCAACTTTTGTAATATCAAATGATCTGCTCCTAAGCTCCATCAACACCATTATTGAAGGTCACATGACTTCAATCAAAGATTACATTGACAGGTCTATCTTGACGTTAAAGAAAGAAGTCATGATAGAAGTACAAGAGATTAAGGAAGAAACTATCTTCCTTAATAAGCAAATGACTTAATGGTTTGATCAGGCAGAAAAATCAGTAGTTTCTCAGAACACTATTATGAGACCAATGGACAAACATCTTCAATTATCTGAGAATGGCATGTCATATGCCAAGAACTATGTGAGCAAGACAGATGAAGTCATAGAAAAAGCCTCCAATCACATTGAAAACTTTGTATGGAAAACAGCTACCACAATGATTGGAGAGGCAGAGAAAATTAAGGATGAACTCAAGTCTGATTTGGAAAATCCCTTCCAAACTCTTTCAGGATATGTAGTTGCTGCCTCCCAGACACTAGAAGCCAAATTGGTTGAAGAAACCAGAAAGGGGGAGGTGGCCAATGCTGAGACTAATTCTGAATTAGCTCTCCAAGTGCTGCAAGGAACCAGAATTAACCTAAATCTTCCACTGTTGGATAATTATAGAAAGGGAGATTTTGACTTTGAAGGGCAAGCTAGGATAGCTCAAAATGCTCAACTTGCAAAGAGAAGGAAAAGAGAACAAGTGATGCTAGCTGAAGAATTTATGGCTAAGCAAAGGGAAGAGCGGGGCCATGACCCTGATTATGAATACTGGAGTGAGGAATCAAAGAGCATCATTCTTAATGCCTGGCTGAGCCATGGACAAGTCTGCCAAGATATTGATAGAATTTATCCAGCTGAAGAGTGGTTAAAGCACCTGGAAAGGAACACTAAAAGGGAAAGGATATTCAAGGAAAATCATGTAAGAAAGCACAACCATAGAAGGATGCCCTCTAGATATATTCCAAAGCCACACCTTTACTTCAAGAGGCAAGAAAATAAGAGGAAGCTAGCTGAGATAGAAGCAGCAAATGCAGAAAAGGACACTGCTAACAAGGATACTACTGCTGAAGACAAGGAGGCCACTGCCAAAGGAAAGGAAGTTGTTGCTGACATTGCAGAATGTTCAACTTCTTCAAAGAGGAGAAAAACCTAGATCTATGTACCTTATTTTTTTCATTAAAAATAAATTGTAACTTGAACAATGTATCAACATTATGATAGCAATGAAAATGAAAATTCTGTTGAAAATTATGGTTTGTGTTATAGGCTAATCTTAGTCAAAGCTTAATGCTATTCAATATTATTGCTTTATGTATTATGTGATGCCTAGACATAAATAGTTAACAATATTATTGTTTTGAATTAAACAATGTTATTATGTTGTCATGAAATTAAACTATCATGACATTTTTCTGTGATGTCAAATTAATGTTAACATTTACATATTATGTTATCATGAATGTTATGTAATACATTTTCATGATAAGTTCTTTTTGTGGTTATGTATCTTAGCATTGGGGGTGTTCTTTTTGTGTTTTATTGGTTGTCTCCATTGGGGGGCAATATTCCCAACAATCTCTCCATATTTGAAGAAGGCAAAACATAGAACAATGCTAAGATACATTAACACAATAAAGCATATCATGGCATATAAAGAGAGCAGAGTAAGTAGTCATGAAAACATAACAATATCATTGTTAACATATATAGGAAACACACATCATATATTAAGCTTAACTGAAAATTTGTCTATAACCATAAGTTTCAGATATAAAAGGGAAGACCAATTGAATTAGTAATAAAATGTCCACAAAGGATATTGCAATTTTCAGTGCACCATTTTATCCAAGGAAAATTAAACATTTGTTTAGATTTTTCTTTTCTTAGAAGCACTAGAGCTTTCAGCTAAGTCTTCAACAGCAGTCTTTGCAGCAACCATCTCAGCAATATTCCTTTTGTTCTCTTGCCTCTTGAAGTACAGGAAAGGCTTTGGAAGGTATTTGGAGGGCATTCTTTTGGGATTGTTTCTGTTCACAAGATTTTCTTTGAATGTTCTTTCCCTTAGGGAATTTCTTTCCAGATGTTTTATCCATTCCTCTGCTGAGTAGATGTTATGAATATTCTTGCATAGCTGTCCATGACTTAGCCAAGCATTTATGATTATCTTCTTTGAGTCATCACTCCAATCCTCATAATCTGGGTCCTTGGACTGATCCGCTCTATTCTTAGCCATGAATTCTCCAATCATTAAAACTCCTTCTCTTTTTCTTCTATCTGCAAGCTATGCATCCTGTGCAACTCTTACTTGAGCTTGGAAATCAAGGTCTTCTGGTCTAGACATGTCTAGGAGAGGAAGGTTGAGTGGAACTCTTATTCCTTGAATAATCTTAATAGCTTGCTTAACATTGTTTTCCTCCCCCTTTCTGGCTTCTTCAACTATCTTCTTTTCAAAATCTTGAGAGGTTGCTGTCATAGAGCCAGATAAGGTTTGAAAAGCATTTTCTAAATCAGATTTTAGATCTTCTTTCATCTGCTCAGCTTCTCCTATCATAGTTGTTATTGTGGACCACACATATTCTTCAATATGATTTGAAGCTTTCTCTATCACCTCGTCAGTCTTGATGACATAGTTCTTGACATATATCTTATCAGATTCTGACAGCTTTAGACTTTTGTCCATGGATCTCAGAATAGTGTTGTGAGCTACAACTGAATCTGCCAGTTCAAATCATTTTGTCAACTGGTTGTTGAGATGAGTTGTGTCCTATTTTAGAGTCTTAATCTCAGCCATCACTTCAGCTTTAACTTCAGAAACTGATTAATCTATATATTTCATAATTTATGACATGTGATCATCAAGTAAATACTTGATTGAATCCAGAAGGTTGTCTGAATATGTAGAGGGTTGAGCTTGTTGTAATACTGGAGCAGTTGGTAAGCATGTATCTGTCATAGGGGAGGATGGAATCGTCTCATCCTGATAAGTGACCCTGGTATGCTCCCCCTTAATAGTATCATTAAGTTGTTTGGCAGTATCTTCACTATCATCAACATCATCAGTATCATCAGCATCATCCTTCGGTTCTTCAGCATTAGTTGACATCTCTTGCTCCCCCTCGGATGGAGCATTCATCATTTCTTGACTATTATCCAAGAGTTATAGAGGATTATCAGGAATCAGACCAATTCTATGTTGAATGATTAAAATGATTTGATCAATTTGACCTTGTACATCAATAGCAGAGTTCACTTGCTCCTCAGCAACTTCTCCTGTTCCGTTATGCACATCCAGAAAATTGGGAGCATCAGTCTTATCTCCTTGATGATCTTAACCATCATGCTCTTCTTTGTCTTGAATTCTCTCTGATTCAAGATCAACTTGGGCAGAAAAATCTTCTCCTTAGTGTTCAGATTTAGATTCAGAACTGACTATTCTAGTTTTCTTGGTCCTTTTGACTAACCTTTTTCTCTTAACATTCACTTATGTTGGTTGACTCATTGGTAGCACCCTGGTGAATCTATCTAATGTTTTTATATCCATTCTTTTCAGATTGTGAATCTTGATTTCTTTTGAATTGTTAAAAAGATTAGGATAGGAATTACTCAGGTAAAGAGAAATCATTCTACCCAGATTTGGGGCTTTGAGACATTCCTTAATCCTTTGAAAAATTACATTTGTCGAGGAGGTTTTCTTCTGCAGAATTATCCTAGTTATCAATTCAAACATATGCTTTGAGATTGTATCAGGTGATCCTGGTTTGCATAGAATGGCTTTGCCAACTATATCAGCCAACAATTTACCCTTTTGGTTGAAGTTTTTCATTTTCAGTGAGCTGGTATTTGCATCACTGTACGCACACCACTTCAGTGCTTTATCTCTGTACCTTTCATAGATTTCATCTTCTTCATCACAGTTGGTTGAGGGCAACTGCAAGGCTTTCTCCAACTTTCTTGGGGTAATCTTGATCTTTGTACCTCTAATATTAGATTTCAATGATGATTTGGAGGGAGATAGTTTGACATTGTAGTAGAATTCTAGAACTTCTGTTCTCATAATTGGGGAAGGTTTGTACAACATATATTCCATTCCTTGGGCATCAAGTAAATGAATCACCTCCTTTATTTCCTCTAGAGCACGTTGAAATCCGTTTCTTACAATCTCATATCCTTCTTGAAGGTCCTTAGTAGTCTTTGGCGCCATTTCTTCAGAAAGATGAGACGCTGAGATGAGGGGGAAAGAGAGTTGGTCTCGTCGGCTGGATTATGGTTTAGGGTTAGATTAACATTGCTCTATTTATAGGGATTGAGTTTAACTTGTCAATTTAATTGAATTAATTAATATGATGATTTAACTTATCAATTTAATTAATTTAATTAAAAATAGCTTGTCTTAGTGGATCCGCTGAGACGGAGAGATAAGCTGCTGGGTCAAGGTAATATCAACCGTTGAGACTGTCTCAGCGGTTCAGCTGAAACTTTCTCAGCTATTTCAACAGAACTCGATGGCTATCAGTGAACTATTTAAGTAAGATTGTTTTCATTCCTAACAACCCAGTGGGTGTTCTTAAGTAGCTGACATGTCCTATATCAATCTTAAAAGATTCCTAGCTCTTATAGTAGCTAACATGTCCTACAACAATCTTAATATCATTATGAGATGTCAAAGATTTATTCAACATTTAACATTCCTAGCTCAATCTTAAATAAATTGAATTTTTCTTCATCCAATGCTTTGTAAAGATATCAGCAACTTGATTGTCAGTGGAGACATATTCAAGGTAGATATCTTCACTTTCTACATGCTCTCTGATGAAATGGTATCTAATTTCTATGTACTTGGTCCTGATGTGAGATACATGATTCTTAGCAATAGAAATTGCACTGGATGAGTCACAATATAGTGGAGAGTGACTTATCTTGAGGTTATAGTCCTCTAGCTGATGTTGTATCCATAGAATTTGCGCACAACAGCTTCCTGCAGCAATATATTCAGACTCAACAGTGGATATGGCCACACTAGTCTGCTTCTTACTACTCCATGAGATCAATCTCCTTCCTAAGAATTGACAAGTGTTACTTGTACTCTTCCTATCATCCTTACAACCTACAAAATCAGTATCTGAAAATCCAATCAGTTCAAAATAATTGTTTCGAGGGCACCAAAGGCCAAGATGTTGGCTGCCCTTAAGATATCTCAAATTCCTCTTTGTGGCTGAGTAATGAGATTCCTTAGGGCACGCTTGATACCTAGCACATACACATGTTGCATATATAATATCTGGCCTACTAGTAGTTAGATATGACAAGGATCCAATGATACATATGTACACGGATTCATCAAAGGGTTTTCCCTTCTCATCCTTGTCCAGAGAAATATTGGACCCCATGGGAGTTTTCATGGTGGAAGCTGATTCCATCCCAAATTTCTTAATAAGATCCCTAGTGTACTTGGTCTGAGAGATAAATATCCATTCATTAAACTGTTTCACTAGGAGGCCTAAAAACTACTTGAGCTCTCTCATACTACTCATTTCAAATTCCTCCTACATAAGGTTGGCACACCTTTTGCAAAGGTTGTCGTCAGTAGACCTAAAAATTATGTCATACACATAAATTTGGACTATGAGACACTTTCTCTTTGTTTCCCTAAGAAATAATGTACTGTCTATCTTTCCTCTCAAGAACTTGTTCTTGATGAGAAAGCTAGACAAGGTCTCATATCAGGCCCTAGGGGCTTGCTTTAGACCATATTAAGATTTCTTAAGTAAATAAACATGAGAAGTAAGAGTTGGATGAACAAAACCCGAGGGCTACTCCACATATACCTCTTCCTTCAGATTTCCATTTAGGAATGCAGACTTGACATTCATTTGGTAGTCTTTGAAACCCTTGTGGGCTGCATAGGCAAGGAATAATCTTATTGCCTCCAACCTTGCAACTGGGGCAAAGGTTTGGTCAAAGTCTATTCCTTCTTCTTGCATATACCCCTTGGCTACCAGTCTTGCCTTGTTCTTGATGATGACTCCATTCTCATCTAACTTATTCCTGTATCCAAAAAGTATCCAAAAAGTGGATGTTGTGTCCTTGTGATTTTGGCATCAACTTCCATACCTTGCATCTCTAGAATTGATGTAATTCCTCTTGCATGGCATGTATCCAAGAAGTGACTTGGTTGGCTTCCTCAAACTTCTTTGGCTCAACCTGAGATAAGAAGCTCAGGAATAGGGCTTCATTGTGAGCCCTGCTCCATGTGATCACACCTTGGTGTTCATCTCTAATGATCAGATTTTTTGGATGATACCTCAGATGTCTGGTAGCAGCAGGCAATCTGTCAGCACCCTGTTGGACTTCTTTTGCATCAGCTTATTCTTCAGCAATCTGATCATCTTCAGCTTTAATTGTTTCAATCTCTTAAGTAATCATGCTAGAGTTTGGTCTGTCTTGTATAGACAGCTCTTACAACTTCTAATCATTTACTGCCAAGGTAGGAGTGTTGGACCAGCTCTTATAAAGTAGGCTAGTCTCATCAAAAATAGCATGCATTGATTCCTCAACTACACGAGTCTTCTTGTTGAATACTCTATAGGCTCTGCTATGTGAGCTTTATCCAACAAGAATACCAACATTGCATTATTCAGCAAATTTTGTAAGTTGGGATTTTCCATTATTCAAAATGAAGCATTTGCAACCAAAGATTCTAAAATATGAAATAATTGGTTGTTTGCCTTTCAGAATTTCATAGAGGGTTTTCCCTTGGGCCTTATTGATGGATGCTCTATTCAGAACATAACAAGCTATATTGACTGCCTCAGCCCGGAAATATTCTGGGAGTGAGGTGTCACTAAGCAATGTTCTGTCAGCTTCTATTAAAGTCTTATTCCTTCTTTCAGCAACTCCATTTTGTTGTGGAGTTCTGGGAAAGAAAAACTCTTGGGTGATACCAAGTTCTTGACAAAACTTTGTCATTGCCCCAGATTGAAACTATGTGTCATGGTTAGTTCTAGTTTTGACCACAGTACATTGTAAATCATTCTGAATAGCCTTGACATAGTTTATAAAGATATCTAGAGTATCAGACTTCTTCTTAAGGAAGAATACCCATGTATACTTTGAGTGATCATCAACAATCACAAGAGTATACAACTTCCCACCTGGGATCTGAATGGGCAAAAGACCAAATAAGTTCATATGCAACAAATATAGACATCTTTCAGTGTCTTTAGAGCCAATACTCTTAAAGGTGGCCCTAGTTTGCTTACCCATTTGACATGCATGACAGGGACCACTTTTAACACCATTTAAATTAGGATTTTTTCTTATTAGGTTTTTAGAAAATAATTTATACATTGTCTTATAGTTAATGTGGGCAAGTCTCGTGTACCATTGAAAACAAAGTGACGCACTTTCATTAGCTACAAGGCACACAAGAGATGATGAACTATTGCAAATAAAATCTAAACAATAAATATTCCACTCCTAGTGCCTGAGAGAATGACCTCTAAGTCAATTGACTTTTTAATCAAGCACTTGACATTGTGGAATTCAATGACAAAGCCCAAGTCACATAGTTGACCTATGCTTAA
Source organism: Dactylorhiza incarnata (assembly GCA_033032865.1). NCBI lineage: Eukaryota > Viridiplantae > Streptophyta > Magnoliopsida > Asparagales > Orchidaceae > Dactylorhiza > Dactylorhiza incarnata. The sequence goes on from JAWHQI010000028.1 coordinate 16,722,432, forward strand.
AAGGTTGTGTTGCAACTCTTCAACATAAGCTACCTTTGTTATTGAAACTATGTCATTGGTAATCATACCATAGCCTCTTATGACACCTCTGTTAGATCCTCCAAAGATCACCTTTGGACCATTCTTTAATGGAATGTATTCTTTAAGTAAGCTCCTTATTCCAATCATGTGTCTGTAACATCCACTGTTCAAGTACCATATCTGATCTAGATGGGTACTTGAATTAACCTGAAGGGTAGAATTTACTTAGGCTTAGGTGCCCAATTTATTTTGGGTCCTAGGTCCTTGTTAGCCGCAAACAGAAATTTTCTGGAAGGGTTATGCTTGGCTGGAGTGCCTCTCCTTGCATTTGACACATTGGAGTTATGCCAACAATCTATTGCAAAGTGACCCACTTTGCCACAACACCAACACTTATGAATGTTGTATCTTCTTTCCTGAACAGATCTAGAAGTAGAAACTTCAGGTTTTTGTTCAGCAAAGAGGACAACTGCATTCTTCTTATTCCTGTCAGCAATCACTTGGCATGTTGCATGTCTATAATTGGTCTTTGTAGACATTATCTGATTGACATCAACTGATCTTAGTTTGGCAGTTAAGCATGTGTTGATGACATTAGATACTGCACTGTTAGACTTTATTAGGCTTTTAAATGAAGAGGTGACCTATCACCATCTGAGGATCTCAAACTCTTGTAACCGCAAATAAATTAGTGGAATTTGGCCAGCGAAGACCTGACCACGTGGTTTTTCACCCTTTTCGAGTTTTCCACGCAAAAACGACTCGCTGTCATCGCCGTTGGTTCACTTTTGACTGTTTGCATGTTCAACTCACTCTCGAGTTAAGGCGGTCTGATTCTCCGGACCGGGGGAAAACCGAGTGACCTATAATGCACACCTTTTCATTTGATTTCTTTCTTTATAGGATGGGCTTAATTCAAAAATTGTTGTTAAATGACGAGTCCTCCAAAATCATTGAAGTAGATGTAGGAATGCATTTTGATATAAATACAATTTTTCCTAATCAAGAGGGATTAGTTCAGTGGGCTCGGAATATTGCTAAATGGTTGAGATTCATCGTTACTATTCAAAGAGCAGATAATATTGATAGTAGACCAAAGCTAATGGTTTTTCTAGGATGTGATAGAGATGGTTTCCTAAGGGATAATCAACAAAGAAAGGGCTATGTTAAGAGAAACTAAAAAAAAACTAGTTTGAAAAGATATGGATGTTAACGATAATCTTTATTAGCTTTGTTAACGATAATCACTTCATTCAATTGCTGACGGGGGAATGCTGTCCACTATCACCAGTGATATCTATATGGATGAGGTATCATGCTATAGTTGCAGAATGGTGAGACTTGACTTATGTTTCATGAGCTATAGTTGGTGATTCCAAAGAGCAAGTTGATGAAATTGTTAATTTGATCGACCTTTGAACCAAAGATATACATTTTTTTCCTTTTACTATTCATACTCAAATATTTAGTGTTAATACTCATTTTCACACCATAACTTATCACGCTTATAACTTACATTTCATATGTACTGAATTTTCATTAAAAATCATGATTGCAACATATAAATGTACAATAATTGGTTTTTATTACCTTTGTTAATCTTTTATAATATTTTCATATTTTATATTTTTGCAAGTCTATGAACTTGGAGGAGATTTGGAGATATGGTTGAAGTCTTGAAGCAAAGACGATTGGCTTAACAAAATTGTTTTGTAACTTATGAGATTGATCTTTTATTTTGACGAACACATTTTGCCTTTTTGAATGGTTGATATTATTGTACAATATTCAAATCGACTCATCATTAGTATTACTAACTAAATATTTACTAGTCACTGCAAAATGAAGTTCACACAATTTAAGGAAAAAATGAAATTAGCTTTTTGGTGCGTGTATATAATATTTCAGTTTTGGTGTGTCAATAACAAGACGTTGTGTAAATAATTTTTTTGGGCTGTCAATATAATTTGACTGTTAATAACCAAAATAGATGTTCATTTAACATTACCCATAAAAATTATGCATAAAATTAGCTAGAGGCTCAGATTGGCAAGATGGTGGTGGTCATGAACGCGGTGGTTATGAACCGTCGTTCGTGACCGCAAGATTTCACCTAGAGAACTTCATCCAATTTTATATTCAAAATTAGTTTTTTCTCTTAGTAACGCCATATGTTGCCAGAGTTAACTTTTAAAAGCTCTAAGAGCCCGTTCGTTTGGACGGAATTAGAATTCGATATTGGAATTAAATATTGATGAATATTGTGGAATTAAATATTGGTGACTAATTCCAATTCCAATGTTCGCCTAATAAACAATATTGTTGAATATTGTGAAATTAATCAATATTTTTGTTCGTTTGTTAAATAAAATTCAATTTAAGAATTGAAAAATATTATGAAAAAACTAATATTTATCATATATATCATAATCAAATGTATGTCATGGCGACAAATTTTTCGCCCGGGGGCGATTTTTTCGCCCGAGAATGATTTTTTTCGCCAGGGTGCGATTTTTTCCGCCCGGGCGCAATTTTTTCGCACAACCGTAATTTTTTCGCTCGGGCGTGCATTTTTTGCCCTGGCTCATTTTTTCGCCCGGCCCCGATTTTGTGTCCCGGGCACGATTTTTTTGCCCGGGGGCAATTTTTTTCCCGGGTGCGATTTTTCCACTTGCCCGGCCGAAAAAAGCTCGCATAGGCGATAAAAGCGTGCCCCAGCAAAAAACAGCTCCCCGGTGAAAAAATCGCGCACGAAAAATAGCCCCCGAGCAAAAAAATCTCGTAGGGCGAAAAAACTCGCCCGGGCCAAAAAATCGCTCCCGGCCAAAAAATCTTGCCCGGGCGAAAAAATTGCGCGCGGGCAAAAAAATACTCCATTACGAAAAAGTCGCGTTGGAGCGAAACAATCGCGCCGGGGCGAAAAACTCTCCCTTGGGAGAAAAATTCTCGCCCGGGCAAAAAATTCGCGTCCGGGCGAAAAAATTGCGCCCGGGCGAAAAAATCGCGTCCGGGCGAAAAAATGCTCTCGGGGGAAAAAATCGCGCCTGGGTGAAAAAATCGCGCCCGGACGAAAAAATCTCCCCTGGGCGAAAAACGCGCACCCGGGCGAAAAACGCGCGCCCGGGCGAAAAATGCGCGCCCCGGCGAAATACACGCGCCCCGGCGAAAAACTCACGCGCGGGCAAAAAATTTCGCGCTCGGGTGACAAAACATGCGCCCAAGCGAAAAATGCGCCCCCGGGCAAAAACGCGCGCCCGGGCGAAAAACGCGTGCCAGGGCGCAAAACGCGCGCTAGGTCAGAAAATTTCCGCCCTGGCAAAATTTGGGCGTTTGGGCGAAAAACGCACGTTCGGGCGAAAAAACTCGCGTCCGTGCGAAAACTCGCGCTCGAGCGAAAAATTGTGCGCCCGGGCGCATAAACGCGCGCCCGGGCAAAAAACGCAATAAATCGAGCGTGCCAGACTCACCCAATTCCGATATGTCTAGCTAGATTTTGTGCTTATGCTAAAATCAATTCAATGATATTCAACTCAAATTTCAATTATTAAATCTACCTAACAAGCGAACGGCGTAATTGAAATTCGATGTCGAATTTCAATTCCAAGTCTTCAATTCCGTCCAAACGAACGGGGCCTAAGTGATTTAAGCTAATTTTAATCCGAAACATTCAAATATGTTAATGATGCAATTAAAGATGCCAAGGAGAACGACTTCTATTTAGTTAACTCTCTCATTAAAAGAAAATTTTAATTTCATAAACCACACAGACGTTCTAGAAAAATAACCTTTAAGTTTGTAAAGGGCAATGTTATTAGCCGTCCTAAGACGGGCTATTCACAGTCCTAAAAATACTTAAAACGGCTATGCACAATTCTAAATATATTTAAGTTTATTGAACTGCGAATATCAATGAACTACGTTTAGTATCTTTAAATTTCAATTAGTCTCCTTAAGGACTTAAGAAGAGAGAGAGAGGAAGTAATTATTGAGTGGTACTTGAAATCTCTGTAATTACAGGAAATAATTACTTCCTCTCTCTCTCTCTCTCTCCGGATAAACTCTTGAGCATGGGGACTTGGGAGTTCATTTTTTAAGTGAAAGAGATAAAGAAAGAATCACCCGAACTCTTGCCATCGGTAGCTCTTGAAATCTCTGTAATTCTTCTCCGAAAAAAGGTTTCTTTTCGGAGCTTGAAGAGGAGGAATCAGACTCGTCTATCTCTTCTTTGGAGTATTTGGTTTCAATTTGTATAATTAGGTTAGGCATCTGATGGAAGGCAGTGTCCAAGAACAACCTATTGGAGAGAACAGTAGCGAGACAAGGAAGGATAGACCGGCTGATAACAGCAGCTTATCGACGATTTCCGTCTGCGGTGTTTATCGGCTCTTCGATCGTCAACTTCCCCTTCACCAACTCATCGGAGGCGGTAAAGGTATTCCGTTATACTGCTATTCTCTTCTTTGTTAGATTCGTTTGAGCTATATGGGGATTTTGGTGCCTTTTCTATAATTTGAAGCAAGGTTAAGACTGTGTTTGGGTTTCTGGAGTTGAAGTGAAAGGAATTGAAAAATGTTCAGAAAACTTATCATTGATTGCATATTCATAATCTATCCTAAATTACTGTTGTTGAAAAAAATTCAGTGTCCAAGATTCAAATAATGCAAAACAAAATTCTCCCTGTTTAGTCAAGATCGTCAGAAGGAGAGTAAAAAAGAACAAAACTAATTTTGCCAACATGAAAATAGTCCTGTTACGGGTCTCTCAGCGATCTCAAAGAATGGTTGGGTCGGGTCGTCTTAGTTCGAGAGTGAGTTGAGCATGCAAACAGTCAAAGAGAACTGACAACAAGACTTTGATGTGAAAAACTCAGAAAGAGAAAACCACGGGGCCTGACCCAGTTTGATAAAGAACACACTAATAGTAATTTGGAGTACAATATTGAGGTCTTCACGAGGATGACAGTCCACCACTTGATCTATATGTAGTTGAGAGAAAAAAATAGTGCGCCCTCCCCGGAGAATTCCACTCCCAGCGCAGAAAGCTCAGCTATTTTGCTCCAGAAAGCTCCGCTCGTTGTGGAGAAAGCTCCGCTCGTTGTGGAGAAAGCTCCGCTTGTTGTGGTGAAAGCTCATCTCGCCGCGCAGAAAGCTCTGCGGTTCGCTCCAGAAAGCTTCTCTCGCCGCACAAAAAGCTCTGTTGCTCAGCTCGCTGCGCAGCTCTGCGGTTTCGATCCAGAAAACTCCGCCTGCCGCGCAAAAAGCTCCTCTTGCCACATAGAAAGCTCCGCAATTTTGCTCCGTAAAGCTCCGCGATTCTGCTCAGGAAATCTCCGCTCGCCGCGCAGAAAGCTCCGTGGTGTCGCTCCAAAAATCTCTGCTCACCACGCAGAAGGCTCTGGGGGTTCCACTCCAGAAAGCTCTGCTCCCTTTCTCCAAAATTCAACCTCTCTAAATGAAGGATTAGATCCAATTTTATAGTTTTTGATGTGGGTGCGTAGGGAATTTTGCTCTTTTTATTATACAGTGGATGAATAGAAATGCCCAATTTGTATCTCATGTGTTCCCCCTTTTGACGACATGACAAATTTCCCCCCACCCCCACCCCCACCCTCCGGGCAGATCCTGGTAGCCCGATCGGGGATACTGGAGTTGGGCCTCCAGTGGCGGCGGAAGGAAAATGAAAATTCTCGATATTAGATGAAACTTTTCAGAAATCTTTGTCTCGTCTCCACGAGTCAGCTGCTGTCGATGGTTTCTCGATCGGAGCTCTACAACTCCGGCAATCGATGACAGGAGCTCGCTTTGGATAAAATGGCGGCCCGATCAAATCTTCATCAAAACATTCGATTAATATATGTATCTTGCGTGTTTTTCCGAGGGAATCCAACGCTGCTTTCAAATTCGAATTCCGTTGAGCGTTGAGAAGAAATGAACTTCAAAAAATTCAGATCTTCCTCCACATTAATGGCCGTTTGAGCATTTTTTGGGGAGGAAGATGGAGAAGGGAGGAGGGAGTCGGCCCATGACCACGAGGGGCCTTGGGCGCACCTCCCAAGACTTGAAGCTGTGGGTCCATGTCTTAAATGATTGAATTTCCCTATTAGATTTGATTTGACATCAAATAGAGTAACTACCTTATCTAGGAAATTAACCATCCCCCGAAACCCTCTGACTGAACACAAGACATAATTTGGAAACATCCACGCAATATGATATCTAGTAGACGTTGGACAACCTCTCGACCAATTCACCTCCAGATGGGGATGAAAGGGAGAGTATTCTCTTTTTCAAGAGAAAGTTCCTGCTTTCATCTATCCTCGGATAGGAGTGGGTAGGGACTTATCTCTTCCTCAGAAGAATCCCAATCCGTTTCTCTCATATCCTTTGCCTAAAGACCTTTGCAATACCAGGTCTTGATAGGCCTCCGTATGGATCCATCGTATATCAAGTCATCTGGTTATCGGTTCACCACTCCAATAACCCAGTTAGGGTCGTACCACATTTGTGTGGCCTTGCTTAAGTGCCCAGGTCGTGGGCCATTGTTGTGCTTCGGTAGAGTAGTCGCGTTCTCACTATCCCCTAACTCAATAGTGCCTTCTTGTTTTAGTATAACCTTGATTCCTCTCTTCCCTCTCTCATTTCCAAGATTGTATGGAGATCATAGAGAGATGCTTAGGTTACGAAACAGTTGTTTCTATCGTGCCTACCCCCGCTCCGGGCTCTGCGCGAGCCTAACTCTAACGTGTACGAGCGCTCTCAAATCGTTTAACCTGAGGAGTCTCGTACCCTTTCCGGGTACTTTATAGCCGTAAAACAATTCTTCTAATCTTTCTTTTACCTCTCGCTTAACGATCAGAAGTACTAAGGTTCACTATCATATACGAGATTTCCTCTGAGTAGTCCCCCAAGTTAGAAAGAAGAGTTTCTCCGGGTAGTCCCCTGAGTTAGAAGAGTTACTCTGGCCTATCATTCTAGAGTCGAAGCCCCACCACGACGTTGGGGGTGACCAGCCCGGGCCTAGCCGATTCAGACCTAGTTCGGGCCGGAACCTCCACGACGCACTCCAATGCGTGTTTGAAGGGTCAAACAAACTCAGAATCGCGGGAAATTAGGTGTGTTGGAATCATCTCGTCGAGCTAGTTGTATTCGTGATCTTTTGGGTCTGATTTGACCACTCGGAATATTTATGTGAACCCATCATTTACCCCCGATTTTCGGGGTTTCCCTCGGGGGAATCCCAAAAATTCCGGTCATTCCTGTGACTTTCCTCCACAACCCCTCCCTCGGCATTTGCGTGAACGCCCTCTTGGGATCGTGAAATGGCTTGCCCTTAGGGCTGGCGAAAGTAGTCCACGATTCCAAATGTGTAGATTCGAACAAATATTCTGTAATAATAGTTGAGAATTTGTAGAATATTTTCTAGAATCAAGGGTCACTTTGTTGCTTATTTGTATGAGATTTTATTCTCGGTGCATTCACTGCCTAATATCTTTTCTATCCGTTTTATTTGCTGCTTGATATCTTTTGATTTCGCTTTATTTACTGTCGAAAATCTTTTATTCTTGATTTATTTGTCACGGTTTGGGGTATTTTTTCTCTTATTTGGTCGCCTTCCTCGATCTTATAAGTTGCTCCAATCTTGGATGATTTGAGAACAATATTCGTTTTGCCCGGGAGGCTAAAGTTTGCGTTTCTCTTGTAAAGAGAGCCTCCAAAGATTGTCTCTTCTCCATGCCTGCAAATCGTGAGGTAAGCGTTACTCGAAGAATATGAAAATGTCGAAAGACGATGTGTGGTTTAAGGCGTATGGACAAGGTGAGATTGTGTGCACATCTTGGGGCAGGTGGCTGTGTGTGTGTGTGTGTGGGGGGGGGGGGGGGGGCGCACAGATCAAGTTGCTCGGTTTAGGGAGCCTATGGAACGCACGTGCTGTAGTTCGGGGCTCGCAACGGGCGTGCTGCGCAGGCCACAATATCTTCTCGCGAGAAGCTGTGGCGCACTGGATGATATGCCCCTGCGTGGCGTCATGCGTGTTCCGTGCTGTGCACCTGTTGTTGTGTGTGGATTGCAGCGCACGTTACCGTGCGTGTTGTATTGCGTGCGTCACAACGTGCTTCCATGTGTAGCATTTGCGCCTCACGCTTTTCCTGAGATTTCTATTGCTTTGTTTTTTGTGTTGTGATGCAGACCGCAGACAATGCTAATTTGCACAAGGCGGAGCGAGGATGACCCACGTTACCTTTGGATTGAACTTCGGAGGGAGAGACCGAAGGATTTTCCTCACTAAGTCACCGTTTGAGAAAGTTTTTCCAAGTATCTTTGAGGCGTTGACGATCTTGGTGAAGCAAGTGTACATCGAGTCTACGTCCTCGTTTGTATCCATTCTGAACCTTTCAAACTCTGATTCCAGTTGGAATAACTTTGAGTCTTTAACCTGCGAAGTACCCTCATGCGTTATTTCCAATAGATTCCAAATATCATAGGCGGTTTCGCAAGCACTAACTCAATTTAATTCAGTTCTATCTAAAGCACAAAATAGGGCGTTCATTGCTTTATCATTGTTTTTGCATTTATTTTTATCTCCATCATCCCACCTATCTCTAGGCTTTTCCATGGTTACTTCTCCAACAACATATGTAGGAGTAGTATACGGTTGTTCAATACAAGCCCAGACGTCTAAATCTAAATTAATTAAAAAACAGCGCATTCGCGTTCTCCAGTAGTTATAGTCAGTTCCTGTGAAAAGTGGAGGTCTAGATATTCCTTGCCACTCATAAAAAGCGAGATCATGGAGCACCATTATTCTCGGTTGTTAGACTGTTTTGGAATAACCTCGCTCTGATACTACTTGTTGGATCGGTAGGCGCTCTTAGAGGGGGGGGGGGGGGGTGAATAAGGGTTCTAAAAATTTTATGATTTAATAGAGTTTAATCAAGTAAGTAGATAGTATTTATAAAAATTATCTCAGATTAAACATTGCAGTAGGCTTCTCATAAGATTAGGTTGTATTTGGCACAACAGTTGTAAACTCTGTTGCTACCGCCTACGACAGTGTTACCGCTCAACGTTAGTGACAGAGAATGCCTATTCGTTTAGATTTCAAAAGACCAGAGATTGCATGAGAATATTAGATAAAAAAGATAGTATTATTGCTTTTAGAAATCATTACAAAAACTTATCCCAATGACGCTTGAGATTGAGGCGATTGCGTAAAAATCTTTTTGGTTTTCTATACCGACCCTTCTCCCAAGGACCGGTTGGCTTTAGCCCCCCAGATACGGCCTCAAGCCGCTCTAGCCTCTGTATCCCCAGAAAGACCTCAGCACTCCCTAGATCTAGTCCCAAGACCCAGTCGCCGTGTGGCGAATTCCCCCTAGTCCTCGCAAGGCCCTAGTCGCCAACCACGCGACGAATTCTCTACTTGTGATAAAAAGAGTTACAAATAATAGAAACTAATAACATCAAAGACACTCCCTCAAAGGATGAACTTGAAGATGAAGTCGGCGTGATTGATCTTTCTTTAAGTCCTTAGCGTTCACGAACGTTGACAGAGTTTTCTTGGCTTGCAAAAAGGAGGCTCTCACGAATACAGGAGTTGTGGCTTCGATATCTTCTCAAATCAGCTAATCAAAACAGAGGCGGACCGCTCTTTAAATAGACTCGGATCCTACCGCCAGCGGTAGTGCTACCGTCGGGCGGTAGCCTGTTTAAGCAACAAGCTGACATGCGGATCGAGCCATTTTTGGCAACCTTCTGGCTCCAAAATTGGTATCCCCTCCTACCGCGCCGCAGTAATGCTAACGCTCCACGTTAGCGATATATCTTTCCCAGCCGTCAGATCTCCTTCATTTTCTGCTCCTCAATCAGCATCGAGATCGCGGGACTTCCATAAGTTACCGCCGGGCGTTAGCCTTAACGCTCCGCGGTAAGAGTTGCGATATTCAGTCTCGACGACCTTCCTTTCTTGACGAATGTTTCCTTTTCGACAAAGTTTCCAAATCTGCACACGCTACCGCCAGCGGTAGCGTTAGCACCAGAGCTTTGACATGGTAGGGAATTCGTCGTCTTTCTTTCCCGAACTTATAAGGACATGAGAACAGAAGATCATGCACACTATAAACACATGGCAAGTATGATCAAATACAATGAGATTTGTTATTCTCAAACCAAGAGATGTGAAAAGCATGTTCCAACAGAACTTCCTTGATGGAGCGATGTGGTGACATTTCTATGAGGGCCTTGATCTTCTTGGGGTTTACCTCAATCCCCGGTGGGTCACTATGAAATCCAAGAATTTTCTCGAAGTTACACCGTAGGAGCACTTGGCAGGGTTGAGGCGCATCAGGAACTAGCGAAGCAACTTAAAACATTGGTGTAAGTCTCCCAGATGGTCACTGTAGTGGACGCTTTTCACTAACACATCGTTCACATACACTTCCATATATCACTCGATGATGTCTTTAACGACTTTGTTCGTCAGTCTTTGATACGTTGCACTGACATTCTTGAGCCCAAAGGGCATAACTTTGTAGCAGTAAATCCCCCTGTCTGTTCTGAATGCGTGACCAGATTCATCTGAATTTGATTATAGCCGGAGTAGGCGTCCATGAAACCAAGGAGTTCATGGCCCGAGGTATCATCGACAAGCTGATCTATCTAAGGGAGTAGAAAGCTATCCTTCAGGCAAGCTTGATTAGGGTTGCTGTAGCGACACACATCCACCATTTCCCCAAAGATTTCTTCACCATGAAGACGTTGGCGAGCCAGGTGGGGTAGTTCACCTCTCGGTTGAATTGAACATGAAGTAACATCTCTACTTCTTCTTCGATTGCTTGGATCCGCTCAAGTGCGAAGTTGCGCTTCTTCTAGACCACTGGCATGTTGGCCAGATCAATATTAAGGGAATGAGTGATCACTTCCGGATCCACCCCGGGCATGTATTCCAGACTCTAAGCAAAGATATCTTGGTTAATGCAGAGTTAGCTTACATACTCCTCCTCTGGGGAGATACATGATCCGATTTGGACACAATGCACCGTGCTCTCTTGGGTGAGCAGGATTTCAACGACGTCCCCCACTGGGGTGCCTCGTTGTATTGTGGCCTTGTCTCGTAGGTCGAAGATATCAATATTGAGAGCCACGCCTTGCCTTGACTGAGCTTGTCAAAGATAGCAAGACCGTGCCGCCTCCTAGTTCCCTCAAACAACTCCTATCCCACTGGGAGCTAAGAATTTTATTGCGAGATGCGAAATGGAGGGTATATCGCCAAATACGGATTATAAGGGTCTGCCAAAGATAACATTGTATGCCGAGTTGGATTCTACAACGACAAACTGGATGTTGTGAGTTGTTTATCTCAGAAACTCTCCTAGTATGATCGGGAAGGTCATCATGCACTAAACCGGGACAGGGCAATTGTCAAAGCCATACACTGGTCTTGCGACCGGGCTGAGATTTTTCTTTGGGAGTTTCATGCTGAGGAGGGTGTACATGAATAAAACATCAAGAACGCTTCCGTTATCGATGAGTATCCGGTGGATGTTGAAACAGGGATCCTCGATCTCTGCGCTGATAATAGGGTCTTGATGTGGTACCCGTACCCGTCTCAGGTCTTCATCTCCAAAACTGATAGTGGTGTCCTGACGAACCTTCTTGTCTCCGTGGCCCCTCTCCGGGCATCCGATGGCGAGGATTTGAATGGAGCGGACGGGAGACTCAACTATGGTCTCCACGTCTCCCACTATGGATCTGACCCCTTGCACTCCCTATCGTGACGGGGATTGCTCTCTAACTGAGACATGTTGATTCGGTACTTGCATCCGTAAGAATCTCCCTACATGTTCATGGCAGATGAGCCTTTCGATTTCATCCTTGAGCCTAGAGGGTGATGTACTTGTGCCCACGATAGAAGTTGCAGTACTGTGATTGGTTACCAGTGTTAGGGGTGAGTGGTCGGGGTCTTCGAAGGACATTGGCCTGGGAAATGTTGAGGAGGGTGAAGTATTGTAGGTCGTGGTCGGCTACTACTGTTGGCGCCCCCATCCTGGCGGGCATCGCCCCGTCATTCTTCATTCTTCTTAGGAGCTGGTGTGGGAGGCTCCTGCTCCTTCTTTCTCTCCTAACCACCCTCGAACTGTTGGCGATAGGCTTTGATAGCCCAGTCTGCGTCGATTTGACCCTCGACGCAGTGGACATGATCTTAGCTGAGTATTGTTTTTCTCATCAAGGCTGAATAGAAGCCGTTAGGGCGAAGCCCCCGAGGAAGTCTCTGCGAAGAAGCTCGGGGTCAACCCTTAGAATTTGTCGGGCCTCAGTGGTGAAGCAACAGAAGAAGTCCCTGAGTGATTCGCCTTCATTTTGGAGGATCCCTGATAGGGGTGAGGGGTCTTTAATAGTCCGCTGATTTGCGATGAACTGGTCGGAAAACAATTGAGATAGTTCGACAAAGTTGTCGATCGCCCCCTCTTAGGGAATAAAACCAGGTGCGAGTTGTCCCTTCAGTGTTGCCGAGAACACTTGCAAAACAACTGGTCGAGAGCGTTGTAAATCCGCATAATAGTGGAGAAATGGTTGATATGTTCCAAAGGATCGTCTGTCCCGTCAAAAGTCTCAAAATTGGCAACTTGAACTTGTGCGGAATGGGGTGTGCCAGAGCTCACGGAGACAATGGAGAGCCATATCGATAAGGGGCGTTATGGATAAGCGATCCGTTACCCATCGGGCCGATACTCCTCAATCATATGGCGCACCTCTTTGCGAGTGAGCCTTTCGTCCATCTTCTTTCGGTCTACTATTGACAGAAAAGTATGGCGTTGGGTGCCGCAGGGAACTTCATCGGACGACAATGGGTGCGCCGAGATAATAACGTTAAACAGATCATCACTAACAGTATCTTCCATGTGAGTAGGGTTACTGCCAAAACATGAATCAGGATGCGTGGAGGATGATTGGGCAGTCCGAGGTACGGATTGGCTATGCGAGGGGCCCCTAGGTTTCTCAGAAAGAGAACATCTCATCCTGATGCTCTTCTATCTACCGTATACACTCCTCCATCCATGCCATTGATGTGGCAGCCGCTTCCTCGAGAAATGGCATGTTATTGACGAGCGAGTTAGCAGGTACCGATCAACACTCCTCAAGGATAGCCACATTAACTGTGCTTCCGTTTATTTTAGCTATTGCTGCCAACTGAGAGTACCATTGTTGAGCGAGTACTAAACTTTGATAACTTTCAGAGGGTTGAGACAATTTCCCACACATGTCGCCAAATTGTTGCGGGTCGCTCAACACTCTCACAGACTAGTTGAGTCGGGTTCTGTTAGCTCGAGAGTGAGCCGAACGCGCAAATAGTCAAAGAGAACTGACAACAAGACTCAAATGTGAAAAACCCAAAAAGAGAAAAAAACCACGAGATCTGGTCTAATTTGAGAATATCCATTAGTAGAAATGCGGAGTACATTATTGAGGTCTTTGTGAGGATGATAGTCCATCGCTCGATTTACACGAAGTTGAGTGAAAAGCAGTGCTTCCTCCCTGGAGGACTCAACTCATCGTGCAGAAAGCTCTGCTTTTCTGCTTTAAAAAAGCTCTGCTCGCCGCACAGAAGCCGAGCAGTTTTGCTCAAGAAAGCTCCGCTCGCTGCTCAGAAAGCTCCGCTCGCTGCTCAGAAAGCTTTGTGGTTTCTCTCCAGAAAGCTCTGCTTGCTGCGTAGAAAGCTGTGGTTCCACTCTAGAAAGCTCTACTCTTCTCCAGAAATCGACCTCTCTAAATGAAGGATTATGGTCCCCTTTTATAGATTTTGAGAGGGGCGTATATGGAATTTTGCTCTCTTTACTATATAGTGCGCGAATAGAAAATGCCCGATTTATGCCCCCCGGGCTCCCCTTTTTGACAACCGAACATGCCTCCCCCCTGCGTTGGTGGATCCAGGCAACCCGGTCGGGGATACCGAAGTTGGGCGGCCAGCAGTGGCGCTCGCTTCGTGAGAAAAATAAAAGTTCTCAGGATCAGATGAATCATTCTAGAAATTTCCGTCTCGTCACCACGAGTCCGCTGTCGTTGATGGTTTCTCGATCGAAGCTTTATAACTCCAACAATCGTTGGCGAAAGCTTGCTTTGGACAAAGCGGACGCCCCATTAAATTTTCATCAAAACTTTCGATTAATATATGCATCTTGTGCATTTTTACGAGAGGGATTCAACACTGCTTTCAGATTCGAATTTTGTCCGGCGGTTGAGTAGATATGAGCTTCCAAAGATTCGGATCTTCCTCCCCATTAATGGTCGTTTGGGCATGTTTTGGGGAGGAAAATGGAAGAAGAGATGAGGGGAGAGGCGCCCATGACCACGAGGGGCCTCGAGCTCCCCTCACATGGTTTTCTGATGGCCGGATGACTCTAGCGTGAGGTTTGCTGTGACTGGATGGCCTGTTCGTATCCGGCTCGGGCTGGAACCCCCTTGATGGACTCCACTGCTTGTTTGAGCGGTCAATGGACTCGAAATCACACAAAATTAGGTGCGTTGGAATTGTCTCGTTGAACTAATCATAATCGCTGTCTTTCGGGTTCGACCTGAGCACTTTAAATTTTCTATATGAACCCATCAAGTTCAAATGGAATACCCTGGCCAAATAGATTAAGAACAGAAGTATTGATTTCTTGCATTATCAAAAAGGCATGCCTAATGCATCCTTCATTAAGGGAAAATCTAGCTGTTCACTAGAAGATATTTAGTGGAATTGTTTATTCCAAGTTACATGGCCAATGGAAGCCGAGGAATAATGAGAAAAATAGGAGGAATAGAGAAAATGATGTTTCTTGTTTAGGTTCAGTTGCATTTTGACTCAACTCCTTATGTAGAGGAATTCTATCTTGTCTTGTCTTAAAAAGGAAGTTATAACTTAGTAAAATTTTATCACAAATAGTAAATAAAAATCAATCCATATCATATAAGCGAGATATGGATAATAATCACTTTTTAGTAAGAATTACTATTTTAAGAACAATTGGAGAATTATATATTTTTAAAAGGTGGTATTAACTTCAACTGTTCCTCTTAATGACAAATTAATGAAGAACACTAAACCTGCTTCTCATAACACCTCGGTGTCCTTTTTCTCTCTCTCATAATATCTAGGTTACCTATTGCAGAACTCTTTTATTGAAAAAAACTATAAGCTGATTATTCGAAGAAACTACAAGAAGATCCACCAATCTTTTTTTTTCACCTTATAGACCACTAGAAATAGGAAAAGTCCTTGCTCTCCGTTTCCTTGGCATATTGGCAACTATCTATACCCTTATCCATACTAAAAGAAGTGAGCATCTTCTTTTCAATAGTAATAGCAGTGAAATAATAAGCAATTGAAGATATCTGAATTCACCATAGCTCTCAACATGACTTTCTTTCTCTTGATCCCTTGAGACAAATGGGTCTTGATCTTGCAATCTCCTAGTTTCATCTTCAACTAGAACATATTTTCCCTTTGAATCAAAAGCATGGACACTAATACTTCCAAGGAAATTTTGTAAGGAGATGCAGAATGGTCGTGAGTAGGAAAAGTGTTACAGCTTGCTCATTGGCCTAGAAGATTTCAACATCAACTCAATAGGAGGACGTGATATGATAAATTAGAATTAAATAATCATTGTATAATAAAATATATCCATCCAAAACTTGACAAAAGTATATGTGCATTACCATTAAAACGCACAAATAATCTAAGTAGTAAACATCTAAAGACATAAGTATGTTTGAAAACAGCTCACAAACATTATGACCTTAATTACCTTCTCATGTGCGCACAAAATTTACCAACTCATTTTTAAGGACAACTAGTAACCTAAAAATTATGATATTAAAAGGTATGAGCTTGTAATGCATATGACATCTGGCATGCCATATGAGCAATAGAAATGGCACAATAACAAGACATTATAATATGTTGAATTATTTCATTACTTATCCCTTTCTGCTTCATCGACAATTACCGTGATCGTACTGACAGGGTTGACTATTGTCACTTCGGCCAACACAAGATGAGACTTTACCACCGTGGAGCGGCTTTCTTCAGACTCAGTTCAGTGAGTCCAGATATGCTTTGTCAGTGCGGACTTAATGATTATTCGTTCGCCGGTTCCACTCGCTACTCTCCAACAATTCAAGATTTGAAAAGCTTGTTAGCCCTTATCGTCCTTTCTACTCCCATGGAAAGCGTACCGACAGTTTTTTTCGCGAGCATAGGATGAATGCCCCTGGGCTGAATCTCATATGACATGTATTATAAAAAACGATCACAAGTTACGACGATACCAATGCAGTAAAGTTCATATACTCTATTTACAACAAGTGATGATCTTTGAAAATGTAAAATTAAATTTGTTATAAATAGTAGTAATTTTCCAATGATAAATAGTTTTATTAGTTCAAATGAATATATACAAACAATTGTACTTCCGAAAAATGTAGATGTCACAAGAATATCATCTTTGAACCAAATTACACAAGTAAACACGGGTTATCCAACCGCGAGTTAACCCCTTGTCTCTAAGTTTTGTGATATTCTTTGTATGACATTATATGCGTAAAGGTACGGGTGATATTAAATAGTGGTATGAAAATATATGAAGATGGTGGATTTCTTGTTCACCTATATTAGGCTTGGTAAAGAATGGTTTAGACTCAATGAAGGTAACATTCATGGATACAAAAACACGCTTTAGAATGAGATTGTAGCACTTATAACCCTCTTGAACAAATGATTAGCCATTAAAGACATCTATTAGCTATGGGATCATGTTTTGGTCAATGCTGGCTATGAATATGAACAAATGCAGTGCATTAAATATTTTAGGAGGCAAAGAGGAAATACAATGAAATGAGTGAAATGTTTTGAGTAATTTAGACAGGAGATTTGAATTGCAGCATTATTACCCTTAAAGCTAGGGCAACCAACAATGAAGAGAGTGGAGGGACACTGGAGAGAAGAACACGAAGATAGAAATCATGGCTTGTCTTAGGCTCAAATTCCAAACACTCTAAACACGAGTTCTTCTTACATAAGAGAGTTTGTGCACTTAGGCAGTATCACTCTTATAATTACTCATCCAAAAAGAAAATGCGACCAAATTAAATGTGCAAGAATTAAGAAGATAAAAATGCTGCAGGAAGAGATGTTGCCCGAAGGTCCCTTCTTCTTGGAGTAGGCTTGATAAGTGCTTTCCTTGGCTTTGCTATTGTGTCGGTTATCCTCCCCTGAAACAATGTCTTCTTATGAAAAATTTGTCTTGTTCCCAAGACAAAATTTATGGAACTGCTGACAGAACTCTTCGCGGTCCAATAAGCCTAGTGCCTTATTAGGCCTAACAAAGCGCTAGACTTGTTTGGTGCCTAGCTATGCCCAATAGGCCTGGTGCCCGACTAGGCCCAATAAGGGTCTTGACAGTTGAGTGACCCCCAACTGTAAAGGTGGGTGGCCCCAAGAAATGCCTTCGTGGACAGGCCTTGAAAGGGAATTACTGGTCCCGTCGTCTACATTACCCATCTCCCATTGACGAGTGCCAAAGTATTTTTCTCCTTCACGGAACATAACATCCATAGTGCAACAAAATGTTGGGAGGAAGGGTGCTAGCAATGATACGCTTTAGGTGTAGAGGAGTATCCAATAAAGACATTTTTGAGAATGAACATCTAATTTGTCACGATTGGTTGATGGATATGAACAAAGCATACATATCCAAACCAGAGGAAAATCTGAGATGCATGGACAACACATTTAGTGGCCATACGAGCTATGAGAGAATCATACTAAAGCGTGCTGGAAGGAAGGCGGTTAATGAGATATACCGCAGTGAGAACAATTTCACCTCAAAAAAACTTTGGAAGGTTCATGGTAACCAAAAGATACCCAACAACCTCAAGGAGATGTTTGTTCTTCTGTTCAGCAATACCATTCTAGGTGGAGGTATGCACACATGTGGTTTGATGAATTATACCATTATCAACTAGATAGACTCCATAAACACCTTAATCATCATACTCATCCCCATTAGCACTACGAAAGGCCCAAATAGTATCTCCAAATTGAGTGGCAATCATTTTATAAAAGAGTGTAAAACAATTAAAAAATTCACCATTCTTCTTTAATAAGTAAACCCAAGTTGTGTAGGACCAAACCAACAATGAGAAGATAAAGATAACACAGGAAAAGGTCCCCAATCATTAGTGTGAATCATATCGAAAGAAAGTATACTAGGAGAACAAAGATCACTTGGACTATGCCGTACATATTTAGATATTTCACAAGCTTAGCAAACAAAGTTTCTAAGAGAAGCCTTAAGCGTAGCAAACATTTTTAGAAGATAAGAGGGAGAAAGATGCCCAAGGTATTGATGCCATCTTTGAATGTTTGCAAATGAGGAGACAATAGTACGGGAGAGAGCATGGTCATATGTGATTTCTAATCCAAGATATACAGTCCCCCCACAATTTATGCCACTACCAATACACTGTATCGTTGTTAGATCCTGCAAAAAATATCCATCGAGAAGAAATGTTATTGAAAAATCTACGAAATTGGTTAAGCTGCTAATTGACCGTGAATTGCGAGGAAAAGAAGGAATAGAACATATGAAAGGGCTATGCCAGGGGAACAAGATATGTTCCCTTTGCCAACAATGGAAGAAAAGGAACCATTTAAGGTGATTACTTTATCACGACCAGAAATGAGCGTGTATGAGGTAAAATCTGAGGTGCCCCCGTCATGTTACATGCCGCACCATAATCAATAATCCATTCAGACAGGGTTGTGGATGCAAAGTTTGCGCTTGGTATACCTGATGTAGCAAAGAAAATGATAGAAGAGCCTCTCTGGGAGAGCAGAAGACGCCTCAGAGCATCAAATTCTTCAATAGAAAAACCTCCAGATGAGGTGTTACCAGTAGTATTCTCATGAACTTCATTGGTACGAGCAGCATTGTAGACTTACGAATACCTCCATGTTCACGACCCCCAGTTCCTCTGCCCAACAGAGCAATATGTGAATATTAGCGGAAGCAAGAATCCCAAGTGTGACCCTTCATTCCATAATACTCACATGTGAGCAGGTGTAATTGAAATGAGCATTCCGGGCCCAATTATGGCAAGTGCGGAACGATCTGTCATCTCGACAGAAATAAGAGAGCGTCGTCGGTCCTCATCTCCTAAGACCATACTAAAGGCATGCCAAGACATGAGTATGTACAATATCAACGTCCATATTCAATCCCATAAGGAAGACATGTACTCGGAAGAGATCCTCATTTTTTAAATTTAGAGCTTCATCAGTGCACTTTGGATTGAAGTCTTCAAAATAGTCAAGCTCCCGGTAAAGACATTCAAACTTAAAGAAGTAGGCTGCGACACATGAGAAACCATGTTTTAACTTTAGAAAAAATTAGCTTTTCAGCTCATAAACATGTGTAAACCTTCCAATCTAAGAGTATGTTTCCCGTGCCCGTGTCCAAATCTCAAAGGGAGAATCCATAAATATGTAGCTTCTGTAGACTATACACGACTTTGAGTGAAACAACCAAGAGACATCAAGGAGTTGTTAGAGTCCCACTACCTCTAAGAAGGATCAGTATATGGTGGTTGAACAATACTTTCGTCTATATATCCATACAACCGATGAATTTTGATGGCATGTTGCTCCGCTCGAGACCACTTGAGATAATTCGTACCATCCAAAGGCGCGATAGTAATCCGTAAGGAGCCGAAGTGACCATGAGTCGAGGAGGGTTGCTAATAGCGGGGGTCTGAGCACTTAAGATTGAGGATGTGGAGTCCTTCATATAGAACACACTTTATCCCAAAGAAATGGAAAAAATAGCCAAAGATAGGACCAACAACAAAGTTGGAGCAAGTTGATGGAGTAAAACAGGCTCCTTGGTATATCCCACGACATGAAGGAACTGGACTAAAAGGAAGAAATTGGAGAAAGCTGGAGCAAGTCGCAGGAACCAATCAAACTCTTGATCAAGAATCACAGATGATGCAAGAACCTGAGTTTTTCAACAGAATTGATACCTAGACCGAGCTTCGGAAGCCTGACGAGATCAGCACAGACGGAAGTTCGATGGGATTGATGCAGAACCGACGAGCTCTAGAAGTTCTTAACGTGATCAATACAGAACTGACATCATTGATGCAAGATGGGAGATGATGCGAGCGACGAAGCGACATGTTACAGATCCACGTTGGGGGATAACATACAAGCGCCGCACGACGACGTACAAGGAGTCCAATGCTTAGTTATACTGTGTTTTATTTTATGTTTTCGCTATCTTTAGTTGTATGAAGTGGTGTGTGAACTTGGTCTTGATTTTACCCAACCGGTTATATGGTTGGGGTGGGTTTTGGTGGAAATTATCAAAGTATTATCTCAATATCTTTCTCTCTCTAATTTCTCTCTAAGACACTCTCTCCTTCTCTTGTGAAACTCCCTCTGCCTAACCTAACCGATGCCGCATGCCAGCACGTCGCACGTCGCCCCCGCTGCACTCCCTTGCGAAATCTCTCTTCGGCGAGATAGGGTCGCTCCAAGAATGGTCACTACGATCTTTCACGAGACTTCCCCGTTGACCGCCCACATACACGCTCGCAAACGACGGCCCACACCAACTTGGTATCAGAGGCCTCTTCCTCTGCCGCTCCCCCACAATGCCTATTTCCTGCCGGAGACACCCTAGCGCCGAACCCTCCAGCTACATGCGCCGATCTGCCCAGCATGGGATTTCTGCTTGTTGCCTCGCCATCCTCTTAGCGCGTGACCCAGCCGGTCCTTTTGGGGGCTTTTTCGATCGATCTTACCCTCCTCGCGGACAACACAAGCCTCTTGCCCACGCCCCCTCGCATCCCTCCCTTCGCTCGAGCGATACCGATGGACGACGACAACCCCGACAGCCTCACCTTAGCTCAGATTTTGGAATCCTGTAACTAGATGATGGCTAACAATAGTGCCCTCATCGAGGCCCTTCGGCCGGCCAGCCACCCACCGCCACCGCGCGCCGCGTCGGGCTCCGCCCAAGCGGACCATGATTCTCCTCCACCTCGTTCTGAAGGCGGCGACCTCCCACGTTTTGTGAAGATGAACTTTCCGATTTTTGAAGGCCGCGAGGACTCTCTGACTTGGCTCACCCGTTGCGGGCAGTTCTATGCGAACCAGCGCACGCCGTTGGAGGACTGGATCGGTGTGACATCCTTCCATCTCATGTGTTCCGCTCAGTCATGGTTCTCCCGGTTAAAGTGGGTGAAGCCCCACCACCTATCGTGGGAGGACTTCAAGATTCATTGCAACCTCCGCTTCGGGCCTCCCCTTTGCAGGAACCCCATTGGCGATCTCATCTCCCTCCGGCAGATAGGGTTCATCGATGACTATCTCGAGCAGTTCCAGCCTTCCAGGTGCTACTTGCCCGTGCACCTTCTGTTCCAACGACACATCAGGGTGCCCTTATTTACCGCTGGGCTCCACGAGCGCCTACGTTTGGATGTCGAGTTTAGTCTCCACCGAACCTCACGAAGGCCATGAGTTTATCTCACGTTTGTGAGAAACGCGTGTTGATGGACCGTTTGTATCTGGGACGTCGCTCTGGTGAGGGACCATCACGGGTTTCGGCCCGCCCCCACCTCTGGCTAGCACTGGAGTCGGCAAGGGCCAGGAGGGGGTCCACACTTCCACCATTCGCCGACTGTCCACGCAGGAGATGGATGACCGTAGGTCCCAGAGCCTATGTTTTAACTGTGATGAAGCTTTCAGTCGGGGACATTGGTGCAAGCGCCTTTTCTGGCTTGAGGTGGATGACCCCTTAGATGAGGACAAAGAGGAAGAGGATCCTAGAAACCTAGAGATTTCTATACACGCTATGTCGGGCCACCATTCCGGGGACACGATTCAGTTACCGATCTCAGTTGCGGGCCAGCAGTTGGTCGCTCTCATGGACTCGAGAAGCACACGCAGTTTCCTTAGTGACCTCACCATGCAGCAACTTCACCTCCCAGTGACACCCCGTCAGAGCGTTCGCGTGTCTGTGGCCAATGACATGACAATGGCTTGTATGAGGGTTTGCCGTACTGTGCCTATTATGGTGGAGTTCTGACCATTCCTCCATGAATTTCTTTGTGATTGCCCTACAGGGATTTGAGGCCATCTTGGGAGTTTGGTGGCTCCGCATGTTGGGCCCTCTTCTGTGGGATTTCGATGAGCTTACGATGACATGGGGCCGTGTGCCACAACTGGCCGTGCGGCAGGGTTGCTCGGCGACTGTCGACCGCCGGATTTTTCTAGCCCAGGCCGACCCGACCGCCCCCTCAGACCTCAACGCTCTTCTACTAGAGTATAGTGATACTACGGTTGCCCCCACAAACTTCCTCCTTTGCGACGCCTGGACCACCACATCTGCCTCTTGCCGAACACGACTCCCGTGGTTGTCCGTCCTTACCGCTATCCTTTCATGCAAAAGGATGAGATCAAGCAGTAGTGCTCAGCCATGCTACAACAAGGCATCATCCTCCACAACGTCTCCTCGTTCTCCTCTCCCGTTTTGTTGGTCCACAAGAAGGATGACTCGTGGCGATTCTGCGTGGATTACTGCGAGCTGAATGCGCGGACAGTGAAGGACAAGTTCCTAATACTGGTGGTCGAGAGCTGCTCGATGAGTTACACGGTGCCCGATACTTCTCCAAATTGGATCTTTGCTCGGGGTACCATCAGGTGCGCATGACCCCATCAGATGTGGAAAAGACCTCCTTACGCACCCACCATGGACACTTCGAGTTCCTTGTGATGCCCTTCGGGCTCACCAATGCGCCGCCCACCTTCCAGGCTCTTATGAACGAGGTATTCCACGACTTACCGCGTCGTTGTGTGCTTGTTTATGTGACGATATCCTGATATACAACACTACTTCGGAGGCCCGCCCAGTCCATCTCCGCACCGTTTTTCAGCTGGTTCGCGCCCACCGACTGTTTTTGAAGCGGGCTAAATGTTCCTTTGGGGCTGACCGGGTCACTTACTTGGGCCATGTCGTCGACTGTACGGGTGTGTACGCCGACCCCTCAAGATTCAAGGGGTCACCGAGTGGCCCCTTCCTCAGTCCCAGCGGGAGCTCCGCAGGTTTTTGGGCCTGCAAGGCTATTACCGTCGCTTCATCCAGGGGTACATCGTGACTGTGGCACCGTTGTTTGCCCTCTTGAAGAGGCAATCCTTTACATGGGGAGACACCGCGACGTCTGCTTTTTGATCTCTTCAACGGGCTTGGTGTCAACACCTGTCCTTCGCCTACCAGACTTTACACTGGAGTTCCAGGTTGAGTGTGGCGCATCGTGACAGGTCTGCGGAGCTGTGCTCCAATAAGAGGGACATCCGATCGCATAATTCAGCCGCCGGACAACGCTTCATCATTAGAAACTCTAGGCTTACAAACAGGAACTCATTGGGCTCGCCAAGGCAGTCCAACATTAGCGGTCATACTTGTAGGGCCGCTTCTTCCTGATTCGTATCGACCACTTCATCCTCAAATACCTCTTGGAGCAATGCTTCACCACAGCACCGCAACAACGTTGGATCAACAAACTTCTAGGCTTTGATTTTCGAGTAGAGTACAAGGTGGGCGCCTTGAACCGGGCCGTGGATGCCGTCTCACGCCGCGACCACCAGGAGGAACATCTATTGGTCATTTCCCAGCCGTCCGAGTCCGTTCTACACCATCTTCGTCAGGCGATTCAGGACACCCCGGTCCTCCTAGAGCTTCTCCATCGCATTGAGGAGGGGCGGTTGTCCTCATCTTGGGTCGTACGGTATGACCTCATCGTATACAAGGGCCGACTCTACCCATCGACTGCCTCTCCGTTGATCTCGGATATTCTGACCAACACCCACGACGCCACTCATGAAGGGGTTCACAAGACCCTTCATCGGATTCGGGCATAATTCTTTTGGAAGGGACTTAAGCGTGGCGTGCAGGACTTCATCGCCCTTAGCCCCACCTGTCAGGGTAGCAAGGCCGACCACCTCCTACCTACCGGGTTTCTCCTGCCTCTTCCCATACCCACAAAGATATGGGTCGACATATCTATGGATTTCATCGAGAGGCTTCCCACATCGAGGGACCGATCAGTTATTTTCGTGGTGGTGGACAGAGTTTCCAAGGGGGCACATTTCATCTCCATGAGCCGCCCTATTATGGGGGATGGGGTAGCACGCGCCTTCTTCAATCAGGTGTTCCATCTGCACGGCATTCCAGATAGCATTGTGTCCGACAGGGACAAGATTTTTACTTCACTCTTCTGGCAGGAGTTGTTTGGCCTATGCGGTACCAAGCTGACACTTTCGTCAGCATACCATCCACAGTCGGACGGGCAGACCGAGGTGGTCAAGTGGACGCTCAAGATGTACCTCCGTTGCATTACAGGGGACCGCCCGAAGGACTGGGCACGGTGGCTTCCATGGGTGGAATATTGTTACAACCGCCTTACCATACCGCCATGTAGACCACTCCCTTCTATCTTGTTTACAGCAGGGAGCCACAACGCTTATCGACCACCGTTGAGCTACAGACTCGCGATCAGATCCTTAGCTTAGCTCGCGAGTACCTTCTCCAGGCCTAGACACGCATGGAGACCGCCTACAAGGAAGGACACCGCGAGCTTTTCTTTGGCCCAGGGGATTAGGTGTCTTAAACACCGCCCTTACCGCTAGTCGACCATCGCCAAAAGCCCATACCACAAGCTGGGCCCCAAGTTCTACGGGCTGTTTGAAGTCTTACAGCGCATTGGCGAGGTGGCTTATCGCCTCCAACTACCGACTGATGCCTGGATTCACGACGCGTTCCGCGTCTCGTAGTTGAAGCCGTTCGTACGTGCTCCTCCTCCCGAACCGTTGGTGCATTTGCCCCCATAGTTCCAAGACAAGCTTGAGGACAAGCTTGATGTCGATGTAGATGGAGATGTTACGGACCCACGTTGGGGGATAACATACAAGCGCCGCACGAGACGCACATGGAGTCTGATGCTTAGTTATGCTATGCTATATTTTATGTTTCCTCTATCTTTAGTTTTATGAAATGGTATGTGAACTTGGTCTTGATTTGACCCAACCGGTTATAGGGTTGGGGTGGATTTTGGTGGAAATTATCAAAGTATTATCTCATTATCTTTCTCTCTCTAATTTCTCTCTATGCCTCTCTCTCTTTCTCTCATGAAATTCCTGCCATCTAACCTAGCCGACGCCACACGCTAGCCTGTCGCACGCCAGCCCGTCGCCCCTGCTGCTCTCCCTTGCGAAATTCCTCTCCGACGAGATAGGGTCGAGAGGCTCCAAGAAGTGTCACTCCGATCTCTCACGAGACTTCCCCGTCGACCGTCAACGTATGCGCACGCAAACGACGGCCCGTACCACGACGCTTCAAGAAGAAACCTTCGCAGACGACTGAAGCAAGCCGACACTGGAGTGAGGATCGAAGCCGCAAAACAAGGGTCGGGATGCGTCGAGCGAGATTTCGCGCAGAACCCTTAAGGGTATTACCCCTGCTCTTTGATACCAAGTTGAGAGAAATGGAAACATTTTAAAGTTTTTTCCTCCCTATTAGGGGTACATATAAGAATAAGACTGTACAATCAGTCAACAAGACATAAATAGACAATGTGGGACTATTACAAAATACCTAACTTATATATACATAAAATATACATATAATTCAACTATAAAAACATCTGGTCTTCTTGAATGTATAGAATTCTCTTTCAAAAATCCTGTCATTTGCAAGCAAGCATACTGCCTTCCTTTTCTCTTTTACTAAATCCCCTTGGATCGTGATTGGAATTGCGGTGACATTTTTTATACAATGATACACTTGTATTGTTTCAGTTACGTATTGTCCTGTTAGGTATACTATTTTGTAAAAACATTTATAGTTCCCCTTGTGATCGTTGATTATATCATCATCATTAGTATTATCAAGTCCATTTGAGATTGGATTTAACAACCTCTCTTTTCCATTCATTTCAAAAGGCTATATATATTATGTGTTATTCCTACTTTATATGTTTTAGAGACATATACCAAGTAATCTTGTTCGCATGCTACCATAATCCATAATGGGGTTGTTTTGAGATGCTTGGCTTCTTAGCCCCCCTCGCATTAGATTATTTTATCAAATCAGCGATACATTTCATGTTTTTGCTTTGTTTTATGCGTAGTACCTTCCACCTTCTGCCCTGGGCATCATGGAAGTAATTATGATTAACCCAACAATATGATCTTTAATTTAGCCAATTCTACTACAGAAATTGTTTGCTTCTTTGCTATTTTTGTTTTTAAAATTGAAATTTAAATTGAATGGAACATAAAAAGTACCAGTGTAGTCATAAATTAAATTTAAGCTTCCAAATTACTTCTTTAGTTACTATTTTTAGTGGAAGAGTTGTCATGAAAAAGAATTGTTTGATTTCTTCCTCTTTTTAGCTGCGGATATTATCCTATGGAAATGCTGGGGAGTCTCAGTTGTCATCATTGTTGTTGCTACTGTTGCATGGCTTGTGTTTGAGAGATCAGGGTTATCATTTCTAACGATCTCCTCAGATGTACTGCTGATTTTGATCATTCTTCGGTTTATTTGGGTCAACAGTGCTGGCATGCTCAACAAGTAAGGGCAACTTATCATTGAATACTGGCTAATGGTTTTACCTCATGCGGTAGAGTTGTATATTGTTGAAGTTATTAGTAAAATTCTTTAAGTGTGTTTTGGGTTTTGTCCCACACTGTAGTTTTAAGTTTTGTAGAGAAATTAGGAGAAGGGAAATAGAAGGTGTAATTTTATTCATCCTCAAAGGGAAAATATATAGGAGTACAATAAGACACCACACACCGATAAGCGGTGTGGGACTAAACACAAATACTTAAATATAAAATACTTCAACACTCCCCCTCAAGCTGAAGGGGAACCCTTCAGCTTGAACACAACATAAAAGAAAAGGTAAATGATGGTTGGCAATGTGGGACAAAACAACAGCCACCGAGGCCCAACCGTGTGTCACCGGGGATACTTCAACCGGGCAAAGGCCACACGACGTTGGTCCACAAACCGACCATGAGCACACTGGATGCTCCCGGTGCTGGAGCCAGGTCAACCAACAAACGCCAAACCACACCTACCTAACATAGAAGAAAAAGGTGGGGAGACACACAAACAACATACGAAATCAACCTGGGGGCCATGTGTGACTAAGGCAGGAGTCGGGAAAAGAGGCATCCGAGTCGCCGTTATCACAAACACTCCCCCTCACGTGGAATACGTGCATAAAGGCATAGACTATGCCTGGAGGCCGTGACGTACACTCCCCCTCACGTAGACCACGTGCACGTGTGGGACCCTCGTCGGGTACATGAACCCAGATCACGTGGAAGGGGGCCGAAATCGCAATGAGACGCTAAAAAAAACAGCAACTAAAAAAAAAACTACAGCAACAACTTAAAAATAAAATGGAGAGGGAACTGTTAAGAAAATCCTAACAGGCACGGCATAGCAGTAGCGACAACGACACAGCAGTGGCACAGCAGGAGAGGGGAAGCAGCGACAGCGGCACAGCAGGAGAGGGGAAGCAGGAGAGGGGAAGCAGCGACAACGGCACAGCAGCGGCAGAACAGCAGCGGCACGCGAAAGAGATCGGCAGAGTGTTACGCCGCATCACAGATGAGAAGCTGCGGGAGGAAGTGCGGTGTCGTCGGCAGTGGAGCTTCGACGGGATCGTCGCCCGGCAGAGGCGCAGCAGCGGTCGATGAAGACGGGAGAAGCAGCGGTGGTCGACGGGATCAACGAACGAGACCGTCGATGAAGGAGCCGACGGGAGAAGGCGTTGATGACGCAGGCGGGATCGCGGCTGGGGAAGGACGACGACATCAGCAAATTAGCGCTCATCCTCGTCGAGGGGAATAGACGCCACTCCCGTCGATGGAATCAAAGACGAGTCCGTCGACGGGAGCGGGAAGAGAGACTCTCGACGGGGCGATACTAGCGCAGGGCGGGATACGGGATCGTGAGGAATACGCCGGGAGTCAAGTGGCGGCCACGGAAAAAAACTTTAGGGTTTCAGATCTTTGGCTCTGATACCATGTTAGAAAAGAGGAGAAGAAAAATATTTGGTGTAATTTTATTCATCCTCAAAGGGGAAATATATAGGAGTACAATAAGACACCACACACCGATAAGCGGTGTGGGACTAAACACAAATACTTAAATATAAAATACTTCAACAACTTTAATAGTACTTGTTTGTCTTATATAATACCCCCTTAAGGGATGAATAAATTGCACCATGTATTTCTTTTCTATATTTCAACATGGTATCAGAGCAGGAATTGACTCCTCCCTGAAATTTCGTCGTCCTAATTGTTGGCGACCTAATTTTCTCGGTGGCTTCCGCTCGTTCCATTGGTTGATTCCTCTCGTTCTCATCGACACGTCCTGCTTTCGCTCTCGTCGAGCAGTCCAGCTTCTGCTCCCATCGACGAGATCGATTTCTGATTCCGTTGATGGGAGAGGCCTTTGATCCCCTCGACAAGGAGGGTGTCTCTGTTGTTCCCCTCGCCCAGTGTGGCTGTTGCTCTTGTCCTTCTATCCCGTCGACGAAGTGCTCTTCATTGCTCCTCGTCGAGCGTTTCCGCCTCTGTGCTGCTTCCTGTCGGACTACTTATGGGCTCGACAATGCTTCCCTTTGCCGATCCAGTAGGCTCCTCGCTGATCTCGTCAAGTTCCCCTTCTGTATCCTGTCAACGATCCCGTCGATAGTTCCTGATCGACGTGCCCGTCTTTGCTGATCCCGTTGGGCCTTCATCCACTGATCCTGTCGATGGCTTCCTCTGGTCCTCTCTGCTGATCCAGCCGGTGATGTGGATCCCGTTGCTTCTTTCGTCAGCTGCCGTTCTTCCGCTCGTCGCTATTCCTTGACTAATTCCAGCCGTTGCTACCCCTTCCAGGGTGCTGAACTGTTGCCGACGCTGATGCTTTTTTGGTCGTTTTTGTCTTTATCAGTCTTTTATGTTGTATCGTTCTCCTCCTGTTTGAGTTTACTGTGTGTTTTATGCCTCCTTGCATGTGTTTCACGTGAGGGAGAGTGTTTGTGAAGAAGGCGACTCAGATGACATTTTCCCGACTCTTGCCTTAGTTACACACGACCTCTTATTTCTTGTATTGTTTGTCTCCTCAATTTTTCTTCGTTGTTGGGTAGGTGTGGTATGGTCTTTGTTGGTTGACCTGATTCCAGGGAGTTCACGTCGTGTGTGGGTCCTGCGTCTTGTGTGGGTCTACATCGTGTGTGGCTATGTCCCCGATTTGATTCCCCGGTTTGGAATTTCCCCCGGTGGCTCGTTTGATGTTGTCTCACATCGCCTACCACCAATACCTTTGTCTTTATGATGTTTTAAGATGGAGGTTTCCCCTTCATCTTGAGGGGGAGTGTTGAAGTTATTAGTAAGAGTCTTTAAGTGTGTTTGGGGTTTTGCCCCACACCTTAGTTTTAAGTTTAATAGTCCTTGTTTGTCCTATATAATGCCCCCTTGAGGGATGAATAAATTGCACCAAGTATTTCTTTTCTATATTTCAACATGTATTATTATTTTTACTCCCTCTTTCTCTAATTTCTGCCAACAGATCACTTAGTCCTTTGCCCGAACTCGTATTGTCTGAAGAAATGGTCAATAATGCTGCAGCTTCATTTCGTGTTAAAGTCAACAATATGTTGTTGGTGGCACATGATATAGCTCATGGGAAGGACTTCAGGTCATTTTTTCAGGTAAGAAGCAATCACTGACATTCTGACATGGGATAATAATACTTACTACACACGTCTTTCCTACAGGTGGTGGTCTTTCTTTGGTTGTTCTCTGTTATCGGAAGTTTCTTCTCATTTGCCACTATTGTGTATATCGGTATGCTGCTTCTAACCTGCAACGTTGAATTGTCAAAGCCAATTTTGTTTTTATTGACCAACATCTCTCTCTCTCTCTATCTCTTTGGAATTTTTAAGGATTTTATAATAAAAGATAAGGGCGAGAGGGTTGAGAGATGACCCTTGCCCTCAATACGGCAATAGAGAGACACAAGTCATGCGTTGAACCAACCTTATAGATGCATTGCATATAATGGACTAAACATAGAAAAGGCAACAAAGAACACCAGCAAATAATTCAGCTATGGTGATTTGAAGAGTGTTCTGTTTGCTGGAAGGTTCTGGAGGTCAGCTGCATACACGTTAATTAATTGAGGCATACAATGTTCATAGTAGTTAATGTTCGTCGTAAGATTGACTTCACGCTGGCGCCATCCAAGATCATGTTTCCTCCTAAAAATGCGAGTGATTCTGTAATTGGCCATATGGAGAAACTTAAGAATTTCCTTCCTTCGAAAAGCTTCCAACCACACTTTTTTATTCTCCACAAAGTTAATCAAATTCATATAATCCGCCAGTAAAAAATGTTGTAAATATAGAGTCTGATCCAAAGGGCAGGTATATCCTTTACCGTGAGCTTATGAGTCTAGATCCCGAGCGTGTTAAGAATCTAAGTTTCATCAGGTCCTGAGAGGCATATGGACTTTAGTGGCTTAGCAGCACTTATCATATCCATCTGTATCCATTTGACGATGAATGTAGTATTGCTAATCTTGCTATCATATAGGCTTCTGCATCTTTCTAGCTAGATGTCGTATATGATAAATATAAAAATTGCCACTGTAATGCATGGCATGTTGATGGGGATCACGTCACGGAAGGGTCTACAGGACGATTGGAGCCGTTCATTTTGTGTGGATCGGTGATTCATGAATTTTTTTTTTCATTTTAATATATTTTGAATGCTTTTATGATCGGAGAATTATGACCGTCGTGGCGGCTCCTTTGTCTATAAATAGGGATAGAAAACTCATTTAGAAGAGATTAAAAGTTGAAGAAGAGAGTTCCTGCTTTATGGTCACCCGGTCCCGAAGCCAGAGCCTAGGCGCGAAGCTTAGGAAAATCCCTCCTCCCATTGGCAGCACCCTTTCCTCATCCACGTCGCTTTCCGGCCACCATCACCACCTTTGGCTACCATCTTAGCCGACTGTCCCTTCCCCTACGCTACTACCTCCATTACCCCCACTTCCCTATAACTTTCAAGTAACCGTCTTCCACTACTCTTAACTTCCACATCTTCCACTATTAGCCCCATAACGACCTTAAACTCCACATAGTGGCCCACTAACCACCAATAACTCCCCATCATCCATTCCTGTTTCCCCGCTACTAACACTTCCCTCATCCCTGCAGTGAACCATGCCCCTCACCTCTCTGCCGTGACACATCAAATAATACCCTACTTTCCCTTGGAAGTTACTGCGTGAACTCATTCCCTTCACAAGCATTCCCCACTCTCGTATCCACAATGAGTATTCCTCCTTTTATGCCAATTGCTTTTCTCACACCACGGAAACCCATTCCTCTTCCAGGAAGTACCCAAATTCATCTTACAATTATTGCTTAGTTCCCCCACCTCCATCCCACGTCTTCCCCACTGTCCTGAAATCCAAACTAGCCTACCCCTCCACTCATTTCTCAAATTCCCCCACTGCAAGTCGTGCTTCAACCGTACCAATTCTCCAGTATACCTCCCCTCCCATTCTCCCTGGAACTACATCAACTGTCTGCCTCCCCCTAAACTCCCCTTTGCTCAGTCCAAGACTGCCCTGGAATCAGTTCCAGCACCACTTCTTCCTGCCTGAAATTATCTAGAAGACCGCAGGATCTAATGGCTCTCAGTTTGCTCCTCTATTCCAGTCCAGGACAACCAGAAAACAACATATAAGCTCTGGTGCTTATATCCAGCAATCAAGACACTTAAGTACTGGCTTAGAATCCTCTGTCCAGCATCCAGTAAGCCTCTCCTTGCCTTCCGGCCCATATCCACACCCTCCAGCCCTCCAAGATCACAATTAAGTACTCGACAACCCTGTCCAGTCCTCCAACATCTCTCCGAAAATTCAGATTCAGCCCACCATTGTCTTCCTGGCCACGACATATCATCAGACTTCCATTGAGCCTTCTATCCTGTAATCATTGTGAGTTTGTTTATTGGTTGTAATTTCTTTTGTGTTGAATCTGGTGTAACTTATTGTTTTTGGGCGATATTAATTTGTCATCTAATATTATCCCGCGATTACTCAGGTTTTGTTCATTTAAGTATTAGTTTTCTAATACTCTTGCATGTGTAATACATTACTTGTTCGCTTAATAGAAACTCTACATGATTGTGATTGTTGTATAATATTATTTATAATTTTAGTTGCAAGCGTAGTCTACGGATACGTGTCGAATTCATTAGGCTTTGTTTGGCGCAGCGTTTCAGGGGTGGGGGCCGCTGATTTTCAAAAAGTCCCGCCAAACAAAATTTTGAAGGGCAGTGGTAGCATCAACCACCGCTAAAACTAGCAGTGGCCCGCTACTATTTATATTATATTATACTATAATCTAAAATACTATTTATATTATACGTTTTTTAAATATATTATATATTATACGTTTTTTAATAAAATAGTATAATATATAAACGTATAATATATTATATATATAAACGTATAATATATTATAATATATAATTATATTACATTATAATTATATTACTTTATAATATATTATATTATATTATATTATAATATATATAATATAATATTAAAAAATTATATTAATATAAGTTATATATAATATAAAAAAAATATATTAATATAAGTTATATATAATATATTTCAAAAAGAAATTTTTGATTGAGTTTTTAGAAATTTTTGGTTATGTTGAAACATCACTTAAAACGCTGTTTTTCCAAACAGTTTCACAGATTCTGCCACCACTCTGAAAAAAGCTGATTATTCCCCCACTGCTTCCGACCACTGCTTCTCCAGTCGCCCCCACCGCGCCAAACAGAGCCTTAGTCATTCATAAAGTCGACTTTTACTATGTTAGAACTGTCCTGCATCACATGTCCTTGTTACTGCTCTTAGATTGTGCGCACGTGTTTCATCTAGTACGTTTTAAATAGAAACTTGTATTTTCCTTAAAGAAAATATTGACAAAGCCTTCAAAATATCTCAAAAAATAGGTTGCAAGTTTACTGTAGTTGATGATGTTAGTGTTAAACTCAGTGGGGCACTGCTTGGACAACATTGTGTTATGGGCTTGCCCGTAACACGTCGGGAGAGTCGCCGGAGTATGGCCGAAGGTGGGGATGATAGTTGCGAAGGATACAGTTGAGCTGAAACCGCAGCTGCCTAAGCGGGGAGTGTTCAAAGAGAGAGAGAGAGAGAGCTACCACAATCTCATTAAGGGGGAAAGAAAATAGATTTGACTTCTTCGTGTCTTCATGCAATCACACATGCCTTCTAATCACGACACTCCCAACTCCTAACTCCCAACAACTCATAGATGCAAGACAACAATAATTGATAAAACACAAAAGGCAACGTAATAAAAATATCACTTGGTAACTGGGTGCGAAGCCCAGAACATCAGTCCCGCCGTTCAAAATGAGCTCGACTTCAAGCTCAATGGAGATCGGAACTGGTGCTGACGCCACCGAATTCTCTCGTCATCAGAGTCCTCCACGTCCAGATGAAAGAGCCTTTTGCGTGATGTCCTCAAGTATAATGCTCATCACAGTTAAAGCATACTCCCTTTTCGCTTCTTTCAGACATTTTCGCACCGTTCAGATTTCCGCACGAGACAACCGACAAATATGTGGGGGTTTTGTACCCCGGGTTGTTCGCTCTGAGTCGTCGTGCCCGAAAGTATATGAGTTCCCCGATCCAGTTGAACTCGTCGCTTGCACAATTTGGCTAAACTCTTAGCAGTCACCAAGCCCCGAGGAACCTCAAATATGACGCCCACTCGCAGTCGTTCGCAAAGCCTGACTGTAAAGATTGCGACTTGCATCATTGGGGTTATCGTAACGCCCAGAAGAAGTTGAAACTATTCCAGATAAACGTCTACAAACCCTGTCTGTCGTAATGTCATGAGAGCACCGAGGGGGTTGCTGCGGATGGGAGAACCGAACCGTAAGTTGCAGAGCCGCTTGAAGTCCTCCCACGTTAGCCCTGACTGGTCAATGAGGAGACGAGCAAACCAAAGCCGAGCTAAGTCGAGATGGTGGAAGGATGCCAGACGAATCCATTATGTTGTCGGTGTTTGTTGGTTGCCGAAAACTGCTCGTGCCTGGTTAGCCCGTCTAATGGATCAGTATTTCCATCGTAGGTTGGGAATTCCAACTTTGTGTAGCTTGACAGAATAACAACTTCGGTCCATATGAGGGTCAGTAGCTTGTGGCGTATAAGTGGAGGTGGTGGTGCCTGACTGCTATTATCTTGATCAATAAGTGTGGGGTATTAACGAACGGAATGGTGGCTGTTAGGTCATTAAGCATGTTGGTGAGTGTGGCCATGTATTCCCGATGATGTGCTTCGGCGTCCCGAAGGCATGCTTCCATAGATGTCATGAATGTTTGCATTATGTCCCTGATTATATCCATTAGATTGGGCGAGTCCCCCATACTGCAGATTATTGGTGGAACTACAAAGGAGTTAGCGCGAGATAAGGAGCGGGTGACTTGACGGCTCAATTACTCGGAGGCGACATCATTATTCGAGTTGCCGCGAGACCCGTGACGTTTCCGAATGATGCCAACAATTAGAAAATATCCCCCCTCTTTTGTTTTAGTTTTATATTTTTTTGTGAATAAAATTAATTAAGCAGCTTGTAACACCCCTACCTAGTTTAACATTATTTTCTTAAATAAAAGGTTTAACATCTGGATTGAAATATAACTGAAAGAAAGACGAAGATGGGTCAGCCCAACTGGTGAGTTAGAAAGATCATTCCTCCTAGTGACACTAAAAACAATTTGAAAGGAAAATGTGTGCATGCTTTTAAACAACATTTTAGACTGAGGAAAAATAGACTATATTTCTTTTCATGCTTTCTATAAAAATACTTTAAACATAAATGTCTGTTCTATTGTGATCATAACCTGGTTTTTTTTTTCGAATTTCGAAATCATTAAACTATAGGGATTCTAGATTTCAGCGTATACTTGAACTTTAGATGTCTCATAATCTCCTTTCTTCTTATTTTAGGTTAAGTTGATTCTTATGCACATTCTAACAATCCAAGTCCCTACTAACGAACACAGGTGTTCTAGTGTCTCACGGACACGGACACGGACACGAGCTCGCATCTACTAATCTCTTATATGGGGTGTCGTGTCCCCAACTTGAGGCTCATAAAGCCTGCTGAGCCCTATGAGTAAGATAGTGCGCCTCTATCTATCACGTGAGGAAGCCTTGATCGTGCCTCCTAATTATCTTCTATTAGACTTTGGATTGCATATTATTTATCCTTGCGTCTTAGATTGTGTCTCATTATAATTAACTGTCTCATATACATATTCTTGTGTTTATTCGTATTTATTTTATACTTCTAAAGAAATACGAATTTCCTATACTCTACACAGTTTCAAAAGATTCATGAAGTTTTAACTGAAAGGAAAAATGTATTACTTATGCTTAGACATGATCTGCTCGTATTATTAGGACGCAATGATTGGTTTATAATTTCTTATCAACAACTACAACTGAAGGTTGATATATACAGTTTCATATTATTGCGTGTATTTTCTTAACTATTTGAGAATCAATTCATACATTATACTATCTCATATGTCTAGCCAAAAAGGAATATAATTTCCTACCACAGGGTTGCGCGTTCGTAAATGCGACGCATCGACATGATTTCCCTTTAAATTGATCCCGAAATCTCAGCAGTAAAGCTCCTCCTCGCATCTAAGTTTTGTCTGCAACACAGGGAGGAGCAAAACTTAGGGCAATTGAAACCAGTTGACCTACGGTAGTGACAAAATGCGAGTCACGACTTATCCACTTTGCAATAAGGGATTCTAAACACCAATGAACTATAATCGCAATGATTTTAGGAACTTACTAGGAAATAGGGTTGCAAACTTCGACTGGATGTTGGAGATCTCTGAAGAAGGCAAAAATGAAAGCCTTAATAGTCTGAAATTTCGAATTAGCGGAAAAAAGAAGTTGCCGCGGAAAGCCCTCTGGAAGGAAAATTTGGACTTGGAGGAAAAGGAAGGTTGCACGTGAGTCATAACACGATAGGGAGGTGTCGACGGGTATCTCTAAGAGAAGAGTTGTGCGACTCCAGGGAAACGCCGATCTCTGCGTTGGCTAGGGCTGGAGGAAAGGACCCTTCCGCAACCACTTGAAGAGAGAGGAGGGCTCGAAAAGGATGGTATTGTCGTAAGGAGGCATCCTCAGTTGCAGAACGATGGAGAACTCGTCGGTTGGAGTCGTCTGCAAGAGAAGGAGAAGACGACGGTCTCGATTTTGAGCGCTCGGTTGGAAAGAGAAGAGAGTGCGTGGATGAAGTCGTGATTCACGATTTTACGTGGGAGAATAGTGGCGGTTTGTGAGCGAACTAGTTCAATGGAAATTAAAACTAGGGCTTCCTCTTAATTACAATTACGCCACACACCTTATTATAACAATGTGCACTCCCGCGAAACCTTAAACCACGTCTAATTAAAATTACAAATCTCCTTATTAAATGATCTCATTTAATTAGCCTATTACGCGTAGAATCAATCATAACGAAAATTAAATACCTTGATCCGACGACTATGCGAACGGACATTACTCTCGATCGGAGCTTGCAATTTACAATCATTTTCATATAAAAATTAGGGATGTTACAAATCTTACCTCCTAATAAATTTTTTGTCCGCGAAAATTACAATCATACCTGGGTCAAAAAGAAAGGCATAAGTTTTATTGCTCCGAAGTTCATCTTCTTTTTCCCATGTATACTCAAGTCGACCATATTTCATCCAAAGGACTTTCACAAAACGGATCTCTCTATTCCCGAGTTTCTGAAACCTTGTGTCCAGAATCCCGACTGACTTAATGCTGATACTTAGATTCGATTCAACTGGTGCATCCTCAGTACTGACCACCTGATTAGGATCTCTGACTGCTCTTCTCAGATATGAGACGTGAAATACATTATGTAATCCACTCATTTCATCAGGTAAGGTCAACCTGTATGCAACCTCGCCAATGCGTTCAAGTACTTCAAATGAACCAACGAATCTGAGACTTCATTTCTTCATCCGCTTGATTCTGGAAATTCCTTTTACGGGTTTAACCTTCAGATAAATATAATCTCCAACATTGAATTCTACGGTTCTGTGTCGCTGATCGTAATATTTGGCCCGCTTGTCTTGGACTATCTTCATACGCTCTTGAATGAGCTTACCTCGATATGCGGTTTTATCAATCCATGATTCTTTATTAGCAATCCTCTCTTCACATTCAGCCCAACATAATTGTGTCCGACAACGTCTGTCATATAGAGTCTCGAAAGGTGTCATCCCATTGTTTGCTTGACAACTGTTATTATAGGAAAATTCTACCAAGGTGACATTTCTCCCACTTACCTCCAAAGTCCAAAATACACATTCGGAGCATATTCTCCATAGTTCTATTGTGTGCTCGGTTTGCCCATCTGTCTGGGGGTGAAAAGTTGTACTAAACTTTAACTTAGTTCCCAAACGTTCTTGGACATACTTCCAATCCTTACAGGTAAATCTGACATCCCTATCTGAAAAAATAGACTTCGAAACACCATGCAGTCAGACTATCTCATCTACGTATAACTGAGCCAATCTCGGACCTTGATCCGTTCTCTTATTAGGAATGAAATGAGCAACCTTGGATAGACGGTCCACGATGAACCAAAGAAAATTGTTTCACTATGAGGCCTTGGAAGGTCATGCACAAAATCCATCGATATGTCTTCAAAATTCCACTATGGGGTAAGTAGTGGCTGCAACTTGGCCCCTGGTCTCTGCATTCTGCTTTGACTAACTTACACGTTTCACACATTCCAACATACTCTGCAACGTCACTCTTCATCCCTGCCCACCACATTGACCTCTTAAGACCCGCATACATCTTCGTACTACTCGTAGTATAAAATATCTAGAATTATGATCACATAAGATCCCAGACGCGCCTCTCCACTTCAACCAACCTGCTTGGATTCTACACCATCATTTTGAACTATCGATCCCATATATTTAAAGGGCTCACTGCGAGAAATATCTTGGTCACCCAACTTAATGGCAGAGTCATCCATCTTTCATGCATTACTAAATTTAAGCTCCACATACTCTTTTATCCTGCTCAACCTAAAACCCTTCTTTTCTAAAGTGTCTCACTAAGATTCAACTTTCGCATTTACACTCTCGCGCGTGTCATCGACCAAAACAATATCATCTGCAAACAATACACACGAAGGTATTGCTTGTTGGATATGTCCGATGAGCTCATCTAAGACAAGAGTAAAGAGATATGGGCTTAAAGCTGACCCTTGATGTAAGACAACAGTGATAGGGAATTCATGTGTTAATCCTCCAGATGTCCTCACCCTCGTCACTGAATTTGTATACATGTCTTTGATTACGTCAATGTATGATACATTTACACCTTTCTTTTCTAAGACTCTACATAAGACATCTCTTGGAACTCTATCATAAGCCTTTTTAAGATCGATAAACAACATATGCCAATCTTATTTTTCCCGATTGTTGTCAATGAGTTTCCTCAAGAGGTGTATAACTTCTATAGTCAACCGCTCTAGCATGAATCCAAATTGATTCTCCGAGATGACAGTCTCTCATCTTACTCTTCGCTCTATTACTCGTTCCCATAGTTTCATGGTATGACTCATTAATTTAATTCCTCTGTAATTGACACAGTTTTGTATATCTCATTTATTCTTATACAAAAGTACTAAAATACTTTTTCTTCATGGTCTGACATCCTCTTTGTCTTCAGTATCTTATTCAAGCTTGCAGATGCCGGATGTCGGACTCATGTCGGTTTGAGTTTCTTATGTCGGATGTCGGATTACGGGGGATATATCGGGGACATTTCAAAATGTCGGATTGTAATATTATATGTGTATATATATTATATATCATAATATTTTTTTAATTAGATGGTAATTATTTTATTTATTGAAGTATACACTAAAATTCATATTAGAAAATGAAACTACTAACAAGTGTTTAATCAATTTGTAATAAATAAGAAATATTGCATACTTTCAAAATGTCGAAGTGTAACCAAAGGAGAGCTGCGAAGAAGACGAGAGCTGCGAAGAAAACGAGAGCCAGAAGCGGAGATTAGGGCAAGCGAAGAAGACGAGAGCCCAGAGCGTCGTGAGGAGGACGCGAGGGAGATGAGGAGTCGTCGTGAGGGGCAAACGTAGTATAACTATATAAGTATATAATAAAAACTGATTTGATTATAAAATTTAATAAAATAACTTATTAATTTCTAATGGCCGCCATAACCCGCCATAACCCGTCATAACCCGTCATAACCCGCCATAACGGGCCGACATGTCCGACATGTCGGCTGCCATACTGGAAAACGCCATTTTCCTCATCTGTGTCGCTAACGTTGTGATTTCCCCTAAAAAATGACATGTCGGCCGACATGTCGGACATGTCGGCCGACATCTACAAGCTTGATCTTATTGAAGAAACATGTAAGCAACAAAATCCCTTCCTTCCCTAAACATTTTCATACTTCGATGGACATATTGTCTGACCCAACCGTCTTTTCATTTTTCATCTTCTTCAGAGCATCATTTACCTCCGATGCTTGAATTTAACGATAAAAAGTTACGTTCCTATACTCCTCCGGTTTACTTAACTCTTTCAAGTTTAGTTCATTGTCTTTTTCTTCATTGTAGAGTTGATAAAAATATCTTTTTTATCGCTTCTTAATAATCACATCATCCATCAAAACTTTAGTTGTTGTATCCTGCATGCATTTAACATGACTTAAATCCTCTGCCTTCCTCTCTAGCTCAAGCAATTTTATATATATCACGCACTCCGTAAACTTTTCTAATGCCATAAATTTTTTTTCCATAAACCAAGGTCAATTTTATTTTATGTTGAAAGGCTTAATTTCTTCTAGAAGATGGTAGATGTGATAATACTTTCTGAAAGAGATAGTGGTTGGTTATTAGTAACTGAGGGGGTTTGGATCAATGACCCAGCTTGATATCTCATTACCTTCTCCATCTTCTACTTTTTTCACATATTTTTAGTTCAAAAAACAAATAAAAAATATTTAGCTTGTTTAATTCCTTTTTGTCCTTTATTATTTCCCTTCTGTGTTCTCTTGCGTGCTTGCTTCTATCTTGTCATAGAAATATATTCTCAATTTTTTTGGGTTGTAGAAAAGCTAAATCTGAAGCACGATAGCACATTATTGTAACTAATACAAGTTCATGTACACATATATATAAGTGGGAGGAGCGACACTTTAACTCTAAACCACGGTGTGGGATTAATCTATACAAGAGAGAGATCTTCTAATGGGCCTTTATATTTCTTTTATACTCCCCCGTGAACCGGAGCATATAAATTGTCGACGTCAAGTTTGGAAATGAATTGTCGGTAGATGGGGAGAGACAAGGCCTTGATGAGGATATCTGAGACTTGATTGGCAGCAAGAACATGTCGCAGATCAATTTTGTGGAGTTGAACTTTTTCTCAGATGAAGTGATAATCTATTTCAATATGCTTGGTGTGTTCATGAAAAATTGGATTCTCGGCGATATGGATGGACGCTTAATTATCGCAGTAGATGATGGTCGGAAAGGGGGGATCGACACCAAGTTCCGTAAGAAAACTCTCCAGTCATGCGAGTTTAGAAATAGCAGACGCCATCATATGATACTCAACCTCCGTAGAGGAGCGTGCCACCACTATTTATTTCTTGCTCCGCCAAGTGACCACCCTCCAAAATATGTGCAATAACCACTCGTAGACTAACGATCATCGAGGGAGCCAACATAATCTGCATTAGAATAGACAATTAATGATAGAGACGAGGGCTTATACATAAGCCCATGTTCCAGGGCTCTTTTCAGATACTAGAGGATTCACTTGGCAGCTTGAAGATGTGATGCCCGAGGAGCATGCATTAACTGACTGACTACGCTAACAACAAATGAGATATTCGGTCGTGTAACAGTTACATAAATAAGCTTGCCAACAAGACGACCATAGTACTTTGGATTAGGGAGAAGCAAATCAGAGTCGGACTTATGAGCACAGAGCTTGTAGTTAGCATGTATTGGTGTGTCAGCACGCTTACAACCAAAGTAGCCGACATCCTGTAAAAAATCGATTTAGTACTTCCGTTTTAACATAATGAGACCATCAGATGATCGAGCTATCTGAATACTCGACAAGTATCTGAGGCGGCCCAATTCTTCGGTCTAGTGACCAAGTGCTTCTTGATCATATGGATACTATTCAGATCATCGCCCATGATGCTAATATCATCAACATACACTAGAAATATCATAGTACATGTTGGGTGATGATAATTAAATAAGGAGAAGTCTGCCGAGCTCCTAATGAATCCAAAAGCCTGAACGACCTTACTAAACTTGTCAAACTAAGCTTGAATGGACTGCTTGAGGCCATAGAGAAATTCCTTGAGACGGCAGATAAGAGACTCCCCGTGGTTTCATAATCAGAAGATTGTTGCATATAGACAGTT
The DNA here is from genome assembly GCA_033032865.1 of Dactylorhiza incarnata. Lineage (NCBI taxonomy): Eukaryota > Viridiplantae > Streptophyta > Magnoliopsida > Asparagales > Orchidaceae > Dactylorhiza > Dactylorhiza incarnata. Next base: position 16,764,169 of record JAWHQI010000028.1, read on the forward strand.
CCGCTAAATCACCATTAAGGAATGCATTTTTGATATCAAGTTGATGCAACTACCAATGACGATGGATGACCAAGGAGATCAATACTCGTACCGTATTCATCACAGCGACTGCAGAAAATGTCTCTTCATTTTCGATACCATATTGTTGATTGAAACCACGAGCCACGAGACGGGCTTTAAGATACTCAATCATCCCATCAGGACAGTGCTTAACAGTAAAGACTAATTTACATCCCACGCGGGATTGACCAGTAGGAAGGGAAACAAGATCCTACGTCTGATTAGCCTAAAGGGCATCCATTTCATCATCCATCGCTGCCTACCACCCCGAATACTGGAGAGTCTCCTACACAGACGAGGGGGTGGAAATAGAAGATAGAGAGGCCGCAAACCTGTGAAGTTCTAGAGATAGGCGGTGAAAGGGTACATAATGAGAGAGAGGATGAGATGTACAGGGGAGTACATTTGTGGTGGGAGCCGCAGTCGGATCAGCTAGTCGAGGAGTGTCATTAGGAGGGGGTAATTGTTCCAGAGAATCTCAGCGAAGATGACGACAAGTGTACATGTTTAGAGGAGGTGGATTCGGTAATATGAGTGGTGGTGAGTAGTCGATAGGGTCATTGGGTTGCGGTATAGCAGGTGGTAAGCTATCAAGAGATGAGGATTAAAAGGTTAATACTCAAGGATGGTGACATTAACGGATGTTACCGTTTTTTCGATCAATGGGAGAGTAACACATCCCTTTTGTGTGCGAGAGTACCCAACAAAGATATATTTAGTTGCACGTGGGGCCAACTTATCCACTGAAGGTCCAAGATGATAGACAAACCAGACACACCCAAAGCACGAGTCATAGGACATGGAGGTGTCGTTGGAAACATGATGGAGAAAGGATTCGCAAAGTTCAGGATGGTCGAATGCATGCAATTAAGTAAATAACACACGATGGTGATACCGAAGTGCTAATAGATCTTCGGAACCTGCATTTGAAATATTAGGGAGCGAGCAACCTCAACGAGGTGGCGGTTCTTTCGCTTGGCCACACCATTTTGTTGTGGTGTATACACACATGACATTTGGTGAATAATACCCAACGTATTGCAAGTTTTCTGGAATTTGTGATTAGTATATTCGCGAGCATTATCAGTCTGAAGAATTTTAATAGAGCTTGAAAATTGAGTACGAGTTTCAGCGATGATTGAACAAAAGACATAATAATTCAGAGCGATCACGTAGTAAATATACTAATGTCATCTGAGAATAATCTTCAATAAAAGTAAGAAAATAACGATATCCAAATATACTAGCAGTTTTATAAGTCCCTCAAATGTCCGAATGAACTAAAACAAATGGAGCAGACCTTCTAGTAGAATGAGGTGAGAAGGTAGAAGGATGATGTTTTCCGTAGATACAAGATTCACATGTAAATTCGGAAAAAAAGAAAAATCAGAAAGAGCCTTCCGCAGTATAGGAAGAGGAGCATGGCCAAGACGTCGGTGCCAATCAATAGAAGTGACAACGGATAGAGTTGAGGTGGGGAGGTCTAGAGTGTAGAGCCCATTAGACAGCTGTCCTCTACCAATAATGTTCTGCATACGTCTATCTGCACCACAAAGGAAGACGAGGAAAAAGTGATAGAGCAGTCATGATCATGAGTAGGTCGACTAACAAGAGAGAAAATTTAATTTTGAGCAAGGAACATGAAGTACAAAACACGGATAAATAATCGTAGTGAGAGGCACATCTCCAGATCCGCAAACTGGGGTAGTTTCTCCATTGGCAACAGTGATAAATTTGGGAGTAGCAGTGTTTGTGTACCAAGAAGGTTTCTGTGGAGTATTGTGATTTGTGGCCCCGAAGTCTACTATCTAGGAGGACCTATGGGAAAATGATATACCTTCATTGGAGGTAGAGATGACAAATCCGGAGGTACGAGTAATGCGCCCCCGCAGATACTGGAGTTCCTCTCGCAGGGTGTCAATGTTTGAGCAGGACATGCTTGGAGCATCCATTGCTGGAGTGGCTTGGTGAAGAGGGTTCAGTAGTTGCTGTGAGAATCCATGTTTTCTGTAACAGCCTACAGGTGGCCTCATAATGGTTTGCCCGACCACAGTAGGTACACATGCAAGTGGTTTGTCCCTTGGGACAATTTCGTCCATCACGCCCCCCGCCCCGAGACCCATTGCAACCTCTACGGTTTCCAGTAGGCGCAGGACGTAGCGTGTTGGAGTAGAGAAGGAGAGGGAGTCAGGGAGACATCGGTTGGCGGAGTCACCTTCAAAATCATAGAGCAAACATCTAATAGAGAGGGAATAGTGGGAGAGGATAAGATGTTGGCATGGACACTGTATAGATGAGGTGGTATCCGTGCCATCATCAACGCTATGCCAACAATTTCCTTCTGAGCCCGTTGGGTAGCGAAATCCAAAGTCGGAGACTGATTTTGAATCTAAGCCTCAATTAGAGTTTTGTACTGCGCCACGAATGATATCAGGTCAGCATTCGAACCTGGTTCAACATTCTGGATGTCCCTAAAGAGATCGAACAGATATTGAATGCTATCCTGCACGGAGTATAGAGACTTCAGTTCATCCCGCATGGCCTTTGCGGTCTCATCGTGCATAGCCACGCGATATGACTCACTCTCCCCGGAATTCAAAATCCAGGACTGAATATTAACATCATCAAGCGTGTTACGAGTTATATGATGAAGAAGACCCTTAGTCTGGAGTCCTCGGTCCGCCGAGTGTACCCACTCAACAAAAGTTTTTTTCACAGTGAGGGAGATAGTTGTAATTCTTAGTTCGTCATGAACTTCATAGATGAGATACGATACGAGCGTGGCTGGAATGGTGGAGGAGGCGGATGCAGCAGATACCGGTGTGCTCCAAACAGAACTTGGTGAGCTTCGTGGGATCAGACCAAAAAGTCCACGTGGCGGGCAGATTTCACTAGAAACGGAAGTGAAGCTCAATCGTCGAAAGTTTGACTTCAGGAATTGTGTGGCTTTAATATCATTTACAAAAGTGAAATCTGAAGCGCGTTAATTTTATTACTTCACATTAAGTGAACTAATACAAGTTCATGAACACATATATATAGGTGAGTGGAGTGACACTTTAACTCGAAACCACGGCGTGAGATTAATCTATAGAAGAGAGGAATCTCCTAATAGGCCAAAGAAGTGGGCCTGTGCTTGGGGCTTTACATACATATTTCTTCTATATGGGTCATATTTCCTGGGACAAGATTATGACTGAGCCTCCCGCCCTTAGTATGTTTTTTTTTTCATTTTGTTTCCAATTGATACAGGAAACTATAAACTTGAGAGGCATATATAATATTCTAAAGAGCAAAACTGGAAAAAAGTACCCTGGAGTTTCACCATAGAGATCATCATCACCAAATGCCTCATATTTCTGTTTCAAGCATGTAGCCGATTCCAATTATGTGAACATAGTCTTAATTTCCTGACGACTGATTTTTTATGTTGGATGCAGGAACTATTTTACTGATAACGTTTCCTGCTTTGTACAATAAATACGAAGAGCGTGTGGACAGATATGCTGGTTTAGTTCACCAAAGTTTTCGGAAACACTACAGAATAGTGGACGAGAATGTTCTTCGTCGACTCCCAAGCCGCCGCATACCAAGAGATAAAAATGACTGATATAAAGCCGCTGTTTCCATGGGTGCCCCTTATCTTTTCAAAAAGCAACGGTCTAAAGGAATTCAAAGCGTGGACATTCCAGCTGGCAATGTAATATGCATTTCTCAAATATTTTCCAACTTCAGCTAATTTTGACTGTGTAATGGATTATGAGAGCTTATAGAATGAGTCTCCAGGCATCATATTATATCAATTCATGCACATCTAGGTATCATTTTCATCCATAACTTTGTTCAACAATTTAGGGTCGATTTTAGGAATCCTCATTTTTTTTTTGTTCTTGTCTAGTATTCCCCGATGTGTTAATCCTAGATTGCTCAAATTATCTTCCACAACCTTCGTCCATATTAGCTTTGGTGTACTCGTCAAACCTAATTCGTCGATGCTAACTTTACTTACCCGCGTTTTTTAACCTTTATTGTACATTCCCAAACTGCCTGTCTACTTTTTTCAGAATTTACACGCATCCATTTTTACATTCTCATTTTTACCACAGTTAATTTAAGCCTCTACGATTTTCTTACTACCCAAAATTTAGATCCATACTACATCGTCAGCGTAATAATGATTTTATAAAATTTAGTCTCCAAGCTAACCTCTTATCGCATAGTTTTACTGCCAATGTATTTCTCTATTTTAACCACCTAGCTTTAACTCTGAAGGTTATGTCATTATCTAAGTATCTCTTTATCATATATAAATATATCACTCCTTGTTATGCCTTAATCTTGTACTAAAATTGATTGATAATTGCTAATATCGTCCCTACTAAAATTGTACATAATGTATTCAATCTTTCTTCTGTTAATCAAGAGTCCTTTATCTCTGTAAAACAATATATCGATCTAATTTTCATTTAACTTGTTAAATGTCCCATTGATTAAAACTATGTTAATGAAAATTATACACAAAACATCTCACGCAGAAAACTAGTAGATGCCAATTCGAACATAATAGTTGACTCTTCTCCTCACTTATGTTTCATTTTGTGCCATAACATTTTCCCCACACAATTTAGGAGGAAAATATCTATTTCTTGTACTTCCTTTCTCGAGTTCTTTTGAACGATCTTTTAAGTTTATGTATCCAATTTAATAACGAAATTCTATCTCCATTCCTTTTTTATGTTCTCCTAGTTATGTACTTCATCTTAATGATTGTTAACTACTCCTTAAAAATCCTGATTATGGCCCAATTGATTTTTTGAAATCAGGAAAATATGTTTTCGTAAAATTATGAATTTACCAAATTTCTTGGTTTGAGTAACTTACAAATCTGTATTATTAAAATTCATGTACACATTCAAATCTCTGTTAAGTGTTAATTTTGTTTTTAAATATATTAAATGAGTGAAAGGTCTTTTGTAAGTACTAGTATTTATTCATGATGAAAGATAATATGTTAAATGAATAGGCAAGAATCCACATGACAAGTCAAACTAATGATCTGACCATCAAGTGTCATTATTAGGCAAGCTTGGACATATGAATAGTGTGTGTAAGTTCAAAGGAGAATAATGTGATGGCTAAGGTTATGAAAACAAAAGAGAGAAATGAGCTTGGAGGGCCATTTCTTCTCCATTCTTTTGAATTTGAGCATGTTGCTCCCCTCAATGCAGGCTACAAGATCGTAGTGATATGGTGAATGCCCCCTTATGCCTTTATTTTGTTAGATTCTCCCTTTCTTCTCTTTTACTTGTGTATCCACCTCATGGTGAATTTGCACTCATATTTGTGTGCCTTTAGATTTCTTCTAGAGAGGACTTATGCTAACAATTGTGAATGGTTGATCTTAATCTCTAGAACTCTTCTAGATATAATCTTCTATCATGTAATGAAAAAAGATCTTGTGTGTGCCAAAGCATGACAATTTTCTCTTCTAATTTGTGGGGTTTTCATATGATGAATGGGGTAGTGGTAGATCATTTGGTTTACTCAAGAGGGATGGACTTTTTTTAATGTTTTTTTTGCTTCCGCTTATTATTTGTAGTTTGCCAACCCCATCAAAGTGGTATTAGATAAATGTTATTTAGTTCTTGTGCAAACCAAATAGAGAAGAGTTCAAGCACTATGTTAATCACATCATCCAACTGAAATGTGAGTTTGAAAAAGGTCACGTGACAAGTTTGGTAATGAGATCAAAACATATTTCATCGCATAGACCAAGAGGCAAATTTAATGATGCGGTTGAAGTTAAATTGGCTCTGAGAGAAAGAAGGGCAAGAAGCAACCACAAAAACCGCCTTATCAGACCTTGATATGCACAAGCTGGTCTAATTTGAAGTTTTTATTTGCATCGGTTAGCCTATTGAGATCCAGATACAAAATCTTTTTGCGGGTCTAGGCTCTTAGTTGGGATCGGAAGCCCAATCCTAACTATCAAGCTCTTGATTTGACAACACATTTTGATTCAGAGCTCACGATGTAACGCCCCAAAATTTTCGGTTTATATTTAAATCGTTAATTCAGTCGTGGCAAGGGCGTTACCGTCTTAGGTGCGTCGCCGTAGTTCATCTCGAGTGTTCGTGAGATCGCGTTTGATCGATTTTTTTTTAATCTTGGTTCCCATATTTAATTAGCATATAAAATATCTTAGACTTTCTTATCAAGTTCTCTACAAAATTTATATAAATATATATATGCTTATAAAATTTTTTATATAAAATTCTGATGAGATTTATATGGATTTTCTGTACAAAATTCTGATCAAGAGTTTTGCAAATAAGAAAGTGGAATCAACTTTATATAAGAAACAAAACTTTGTGGAATCCATGGAAATCCACTTTCCATCGTCTATAAAGAGGATTTCTCGTTTCTTCCGATAGAAGACGTCTCCCTGTCTCATTTCGTGAGCTCCAGTTGAGAGAGAGGAAGTCAGAGGCTAGGTTTTCGTCGGAGGTGATATTTCCGGTAGAGGAGGTGGTCGGATCTCTCGCCGGAGCAAGGTTTAGGGGAGCTCTCGTCGAGTTCTTCCTCGGTGAAGCTTTGCGGCGTTGGCTTCCGGCTAAGGAAAGAAGTCTTCATCTTCTTCTTCTTCCTCTACTTCTTCATCATCTTCTTCTTATTCTTCTTCATCTTCTTCTTCTTTTATTAGAAAAATTAGGTATGTTGGTGAGTTTTAAGTTTTCAAAGGGTTTAGGGGTTGTGTAGAAATTTTTGGGTATAAGGCAATTCATTGAGTGAACTCGTGTAACCCACTGAGTGCAAGTAAATTCGTCGAGTGAACTCGTGAAGTCAAGTTAAATTCGTCGAGTGAACTCGTGTAATCCGCTGAGTGCAAGTAAATTCGTCGAGTGAACTCGTGTAATCTATTGAGTGTAAGTTAAATTCGCCGAGTCATCTCGAGTGATTAAGTTAAATTCGTCGAGTCATCTTGAGTGATTAAGTTAAATTCGTCGAGTCATCTCGAGTGGTTAAGTTAAATTCGTCGAGTCATCTCGAATGGTTAAGTCAATTTGTCGAGTGAACTCGTGTAACCCGCTGAGTGCAAGTAAATTCGTCGAGTGAAGTAGATTCGTCGAGTGAAGTAGATTCGTCGAGTGGACTCGTGTAATCTGCTGAGTGCAAGTTAAATTCGTCAAATCATCTCGAGTGATTAAGTTAAATTCGCGGAGTCTTCTCGAGTGGTTCAGTTAAATTCGTCGAGTCATCTCGAGTGGTTAAGTTAAATTCGTCGAGTCATCTCGAGTGGTTAAGGCAATTCGTCGAATGAACTCGTGTAACCCCCTGAGTGCAAGTAAATTCGTCGAGTGAAGTAGATTCGTTGAGTGAACTCGTGCAATCTGCTGAGTGTAAGTTAAATTCGTCGAGTCATCTCGAGTGATTAAGTTAAATTCGTCGAGTCATCTCGAGTGGTTAAGTTAAATTCGTCGAGTCATCTCGAGTGGTTAAGTCAATTTGTCGAGTGAACTCATGTAACCCGCTGAGTGCAAGTAAATTCGTCGAGTGAACTCGTGTAATCTGCTGAGTGTAAGTTAAGTTCGTTAAATCACCTCGAGTGATTAAGTTAAATTCGTCGAGTCATCTCGAGTGGTTAAGTTAAATTCGTCGAGTCATCTCGAGCGGTTAAGGCAATTCGTCGAATGAACTCGTGTAACCCGCGGAGTGTAAGTAAATTCGTCGAGTGAAGTAGATTCGTTGAGTGAACTCGTGTAATCTGCTGAGTGTAAGTTAAATTCGTCGAGTCATCTCGAGTGATTAAGTTAAATTCGTCGAGTCATCTCGAGTGGTTAAGTCATTTCGTCGAGTGAACTCGTGTAACCCGCTGAGTATAAGTAAATTCGTCGATTGAAGTGCAATTCATCGAATAATTTTCGGAGGGTGAGTTCTTGTTGCGATATGGTAAGATGGTATTGCTAAGCATTGTTGTGCGGTTGATCAGTTTAACTATCACCTCTCAGCCGCATTGATGGACAAGTGGTTGACCTTGATCAGTTTGACCATCACCTCTGAGCCGCATTGACGGACAAGTGGTTGACTTTGATCAGTTGAACCATCACCTCTGAGCCGAATTGACAGACAAGTGGTTGGCCTTGATTAGTTTGACCATCACCTCTGAGCCGCACTGACGGACAAGTGGTTGACTTTGATCAGTTTGACCATCACCTCTGATCCGCAGGGACGGACACGTGGTTGGTTAAGCCCGCTTGGTGCTAGTTCCCACCTTGTTCTCACTTTTTGAGCTGACTTTATTGGCATATTTTACTCCTATTTTCTCTTGCTATCCGGTAATCCTACCTAGGTTTGTGTGCGGCTTTCTTGCTCCCATTTTTGGGCTGATGCATTCCTTTCTTTGAAATGCCTCAGGTCCAGCTTTGTAGTTGAGCTGGTGGACATGAGGTTTCTCCCAGGCTCTTGAAGGTGGTGCCTTCCTCTCTCCTCGGTGAGGAGCCCTTTTGTTTATTTGTAGAATTTCTCGTGTTTCTCTATGGGTTCGTGTCAGCTTGTTGACGCCCATAGTAGTTTCTTGTTGTATACTGTTAATTTTGCTACTTTGTTGGTACATCTTGTTGATGATTATTTGCTCTCTGGGAATATTTTTTTATGTTAGGTTGCATGATAGGTATTTTCAGTATTATGAAAATTGCATTTCAATTTCATAGCATGATTTTATATGAGTATCATCTACTTTAAACTGCGTATACGAAAAACTTCTATGTATACTAAACTTAGGAAACTGCATGTCCTCAGAGGATATTTTCTTGGTTGTCGTGCCCGCTTAAGATAAAATGAAAGTATTTTTCGCTGCGTATTTATATATTTTTACGGGTGGACTAGTGATCCACTAGGCCGAGGGACACAGTCTCGAAGATAAGCTTACTTCAACTCTAAAACTTTAAATGTCTTTTTGGAAAGATAATCTGTACATTAAAGAGGCCTGAGCGTCGGTAGTTGTCCCCTACCGGACGTGGCATCACATCACGTGTTTTACTCGACTCTGATCATATATTTATATATTTATGTATGAGGGAAAATGCGGGTTGTGACACATGAGACTCTATTTTTAATTTGTTTGTGTTTTTTGTTGTTGCATATATTAAAGTTGGACCGAGGAGCAAAGGGGTAATGAGAATTTATGCCATAATTTTCCTTTGTTTTCTCTCTCCCTCTTCAACCATCTCTCCCCCCTCTCTTTCTCTCCCTCCCATCATGCTCTCTTCTCCTCTCATCCAGCGACAAACCAACAACACCTATACCTGCTGGGATTGTGAAGAATACTCGATACCTCTTTAGAAATTTCTTAATATGTAAGAATTTTGGTCTTTCTATCTTTATGCTAGGAAACAACATGAAGAAGGGGAAATAAGTAAAAACCTAGAGTTATTTACTTATGTGGATAAAAGCTGAACCTTATATATTCTCTTATATGTATTAAATACAATGTATGAATACAAATATATAGGAGGGAGAAAGAGAAAAGAGATCCTTATACACAATGTGGAACTAAAGAAGGGAGAGAAACAAGAAAATTAAAGGGCCCCAAATGAGCCTTTACATGGGCTTTTCTAACACTCACCCGCAAGCTGGAGCGTACAAGTCGTAGGCACCTAGCTTGGACAGGAATTGAAAAAATGGGGTACTTGTTAAGGCCTTGGTGAGAATATTAGCAACTTGGTCAATGCCCGGAACATGCTTTAATTCTAACTTCTTCATTTGAACTTTCTCTTGGATGAAATGACAATCTACTTTAATGTGTTTCGTTCTTTCATGGAAGACCGGGTTCTTAGCTATGTGTATAGCAACTTGACTGTCACATAGTAAGACATCTGGTGAGGGAAGTTTTACTCCTAGATCAGCGAGGAGACTTTTAAGCCATGTGAGTTCAGAGACAACTGATGCCATCGAACGGTAATCTGCTTTAGCTGAAGATCGAACAACCACAGCTTGTTTCTTACTGCGCCAGGTAACAAGGTGACCTCCAAAGTAGGTACAAAATCCACTAGTAGACCATCGATCATCCAGGGAACTAGCATAATCTGCATTAGAATACACAACCAAAGTTGGAGTGGAAGACGAGGTTTTGTATACCAGCCCTTGACCAGGGACTGTTTTTAGATATCTAAGGATGCATTCGGCAGCCTGAAGATGAGACATTCGAGGGGAATGCTTAAACCGGCTGACAACCTCAACAACAAAGGATATATCTAGTCTCGTGACCGTTAGGTAAATCAGTTTTCCAACAAGTCGTCGATAATTTTCTGGATTTGGAAGAGGAAGATCGTCATCAGAGGCGTGTACACATAGCTTGTGATTCACATCCATATGAGTGTTAATTGTTTTGCATCCAGAGTAGCCAGCATCCTGAAGAAGATCGAGACAATACTTCCGTTGAGAGAGGACAAGTCCATTAGGACGTCTCGCAATCTCAAGACCAAGGAAGTATCGAAGGTTCCCCAGATCTTTTGTTTGAAAGACGGAGCTAAGGTGTTGTTTGACAGCTCGTATTCCCTTTGAATCATTTCTAGTGATTAGGATGTCGTCAACATATACCAACAGAAGAACCGTTCCTGTTGTTCAATGTCGAGTAAACAGAGAGAAGTCTGTCGAGCTCCGAGTGAAGCCAACTTCCCGAATAGCCTTACTGAACCCGTCGAACCATGCCCGAGGGGATTGTTTGAGACCATATATTGACTTCTTAAGGTGACAAACTCGGGACTCCCCCGTGGTCTCGAACCCGGGAGGCTATTGCATGAAAACTATTTCTAGTAGGTCACCATTTAAAAAAGCATTCTTGATAAACAGTTGATGTAGGGGCCATTGACGATGTACAACCACGGAGAGGACACGAACTATGTTTAGCTTAGCAACTAGAGAGAATGTTTCCTCATAATCGAGGCCTTGTTGTTAGGTAAAGCCACGAGCCACTAGTCGAGTTTTCAGACGATCAATTGTCCCACCAGGAGCATGCTTGATGACAAAGACCCGTTTGCACCCAACAAGAGTCTGGCCTGGAGGGAGAGGGACCAGGTCCCATGTCTGGTTAGCCCAGAGAACTGTCATTTCTTCGTCCATGGCTTCCCGCTAGCCTGGATGTTGGAGAGCCTCCTACACAGAGTTAGATACAGAAATAAAGAATAATGAAGTAGCAAAGTGATGAAGCAGTGTGGACATGCGATGTAAGGATACATAGTTCGTCATGGGATGAGCAGTGGACGCTGGTGCCGGATCAGCAGGTCGCAGAGTATCAGAGGTCGAGGTCGACTGTATTGAGGCAATGGAGCAAGGAGTGCGACGGGTGTAGACCCGGATAAGAGGAGGCTTGTGGAGAGTGGGAGCAGGGTCAGGAAGCAAGGGTTGAGGAGTGGTAACTGGAACGACAGGTCGTGGGAAGGAGGGTGGTGGAAGAGGTGGGGTCGGTGCGTTGAAGAAAGGTTGATCCTCTTGAAAGGTAACATCTGCAGAAATGGTAACTTTTCGGGTAGCAGGAGAGTAGCAGACGTAGCCTTTTTGAGTATGTGAATAGCCGACGAATATGTGTTTGGCTCCACGGGGATCCAACTTGTCCGTGGACGAACCAAGTAGGTGGACGTAGCAGGTACAACCAAATATGCGGGGTGTGGGAGAGAAAGCTGGAGTGGAGGGGAAAAGGAGGCTAAACGGATTAGCATTTTGGAGGACGGAGGAATGAAGACGGTTAATGAGATAACATGTCATGAATAGCGCAAAGTTCCAATAAGCTTTGTGTAACTGCATGTGGATCATGAGAGACCGGGCAACATCGAGCAAATGTCTATTTTTTCGTTCAGCAATGCCATTTTGTTGGGAGGCATATGCACACGACGTCTGGTGAATGATCCCAAATTCAGAGCAGAGATTAGCAAATTCATGGCTAGTATATTCACGAGCATTATCTGTCCGAAGAGTTTTTTATGTTTTCGGAAAACTGCGTGCAAATCTCAAGAAGAAACGCCCGAAATACACGGGGAAGCTTGGAGCGATTACAGAGTAAATATAACCTGGTTGTGCGAGAATAATCATCAATAAATGTGATGAAATAGCGATAACCAGAGATACTAGTAAATTTGTACGGACCCCAAACATCAGAATGTACTAAAACAAAAGGAGCAGAGCTCCGAGTACAATGAGGAGGAAAAGATGAACGATGTTGTTTTTCCAAAATACCTGATTCTTATTTAAAAGTAGAAAGATAGATCTCTGTAAGAGCCTTCTGAAGGACTGGAAGAGGGGCATGCCCAAGACGCCGATGCCAATCAACTGAGGAGACTGAGAATAGGATGATTGGAGAAACATCAAGGAGGTAGAGCCCATTTTGCAGTCGTCCCTTACCAATGATACTCTGTGTCTGTCAATCTTTCCTCAGAAAAAAGGAAGAAATGAATGTTACTGAGCAATCCAAATCCGTAGTGAGGCGGCTAACATAAAATAAATTGAACGGGGAGCCCGGAACATGAAGACTCGAGCGGAGAGAGATAGAAGAATTGAGAGGGATATCAACAGAGCCGGAGACAGGGACGGTGTTGCCATTGGCGACTGCGATGCACTTAGGATGAGGAACATCCAAGTATTGACGTGGTTTTAGCGAGGTGATATGGTGGGTGACACCTGAATCCACTATCCAACACGGACTAGTGGAGTGACAAGCGATACCTTCATTGGATATGAAGGCGACAGAGGCAGGTGGGTGGCGGAGCATCTTGTGAAGTTGTTGGAGCTGGAGGCGAACGACTTCAAGATCAGCACGAGTGGCAGAGGGATTGTCAGCGGCAATATGAGCAGTCGTATGAGGAGGACGACCATGTTTGTTGTAGCAGATCGCCTCAAGATGTCCATCTTTTCCTCAGAATGAACACTTAGGACGTGGCCGGCCTCCGCGACCACCTCCTCGAGAGCCTGAACGTCCTCCATGAGTAGCGGGAGGGAGAGGTAGTAATGGTGCAGACGAGTACTGGAGAAGGACCGATGAGGGAGGTCTAATAGTATCCGGAGGAGGTGAAACTTTAGCAACATGGAGCAGACATCAGATAACGACAGGGTTGTAACAGACAAAAGGATCTGCGCCCGAATACTCTGAAGGTGAAGCGGGACACGAGCCATCATCATGGCAATACACACAACCTCTTTTTGAGCACACTGCGCTAGTAGATCCATTGTAGAGGGCTGATGTTGGATCCAGGCTTCAGCAAGAATCTTAGCCCGAGCAACAAATGAAGTTAAGTCGGCCGCCCCGCCAGTGTCAAGAGTTTGAAGCTCGGTAATGATGTCACACAGGTGCTGAAGACTGTCCTTGCCAGAGTATAAGGAGTGAAGCTCCTCCCATATTGCCTTGGCCGTCTCGTGATATATGGCCATGCGGCAAGGTTTTCCATCAAGGGAGTTGAGAAGCCACGTCTGAATACGACCATCGTTACGGAGACAGTCATCAGTAGGATCAGATGGAGGCTCCTTAGTGAGATGAGACAGGAGCCACTTGGACTGAAGAACCCATCTCACTGAGTGGACCCATTCGACGAAGTTTTTCTTCCCAGTTAGGGAGATGGTGGTGATTCTTAGCTCGATGCGTAGTTTAGAAGTGGGAAGCAAGCGAGATGCAGGAGAGGTAGCGGTCTGCCAATCGTGTTGCACAGAGGGATCACTGGAGGAACCCATTTGGATATAGTGGCCGAGGCAGAGAGCGGCAAGGCTGAGAGCTACTAGAGAGGAGGCCGCTATTGAAGAGATCGTTGAGAAGATCGTTGGGCGAGAGGCCGCTGAACAAGAGGAGGCCACTGGGAGGTCGCTGAAGAGGCAGACCGTTGGGAGGGTGGCCGCTGAGAGGAGGCCGCACTGAAAGTGCACAGTGTGCCTCTGAGTATTCTCTAGAGGGGGGTGAATGGAGTTTAAAATATTTTCTACCCTAATAGTGCACACACAATAAAAATACTAAGGTATTATGCAATCAGCATAAACCAAAGACAGAATAAATTAAATACAGTTTGCTGAAAATAAAACACAGAAAACCTAAAGTATGGACAACACAGAAAATCACACACAAAGACACAGAAATTTTATTGAGGTTCCCCAAAATGTGGGTACTCCTCTCTTCTACCTCCCTGGTAGGATTGCACAACCTATGCCTGAGTGTTTTGATAAGGAGACTCTTAGAACCACTGAGTCTTTTGATAAGGAGACTCTTAGAACCACTGAGTCTTTTGATAAGAAGACTCTTAGAACCACAGAATCCTTTGGAAGAGGGATTGATAAAACTCTTTACAGTTGGAGGAAAAAGTAAGAAGAAAGGAAGAAGAAGATAGAATTCTATGTTTCAGAATTCTTCAGAAGCACTTATGCTGCTTCTGTCTTTCATAGGATCTGAAATGATGAACCCTTGCTTATGATAGTGATCATTGCAAGGGTTATTTGATTTGATCCTTGTTTGTTAATATTTCTTCAAGACTGGCCGCTGTAAGATCAAGAATATGAAGCAATTTTTTTACTGTGTTGAGAGAAGACTTGTTCTTGTCTTAGGTTTGAGGAGGAAGAAGAACACCCGTTCGACAGACAAGAATTATGTAATCACTCTCTATTCTTCTTCTTCTCATTTGCATACTTATGTTGTATGATTTAGATTTCAAATCCTTTCTTCTTTTGGGCTGTCCTGAAAAGGAATTATTTTGGACACCTAATTTTTCTTTTCTCTTTTGTTCCCGACCAGTCCATCAGTTTTGAATTTCTTCTAAGAATGTTTTTGCTAAGTCCTGGAATAATCCATTCCATTCTTGGCAATAAACGAGCCGTTGGAGAACTGTCTTTAGTCTTGTGGTCCTTTTGAAAATGTCTTAAAAGGACAGCAGAAAAGGCTTCATTTTCTGACTGTATTCAACGCTGCGTCGACTTCATCATCCTTCATATCGATGCACCTTTGAGTTCTTATAAGAGTAGCTTCGAATTCCTTCTTAGCTTTGATTGAACTCAGATGTCGACGTTACGTTGATTCCTTATCGACGTATCCGTCGAGTTGAAGACTTGGAATTTGAGCTTTAACTTCTGCATCGAATTGTAGTCGAAGTTGCGTCGACTTCTTGGATGGATTCGACAAGCTCTTCCTTCTGCGTCGAGTTCCTTTCGACATTGCATCGACTTGAATTATACTTCGACAGACTGAATAAGTTGCTTTGACTTCTAGTCAGAGTTGCGTCGATATCAAGTCGAAGTTGTGCCGACTTTTATTCGACGCAAGTCTTAACTTAACTTATTTTGTGATTGTCTTGACTTGGCCTTGACACTCTAAGGTGAGTGTGACATCCTAAGACATCTAATGACCAATTTACCCTTACTATACAATGTGGGTAATATAACCTAAGAGTTAAAATTACCTATAGATAATTTGTTAAGTTAAATCAAATGGAGTTTTTCTCAACACGCACGATCTCAGGGAGCTGCTGGGAGGGGGCCACTGGGAGGAGGATGCATGATCTCAGGGAGCCACTGGGAGGAGGCAGACCGCTGACAGGAGGGCCGCTGGGAGGGGGCCACTGGGAACTAGGCAGACCGCTGGGAGGGGGCCGATGGGAGCTCGATAGACCGCTTGGAGGAGAGGTCGCTGGAGGAGCCCGCTAGAGGGGAGCTCGACAGAGGGAGCAATGAGCAGGAGGTGAGACCGCAGAGGAAGATAGTGGCGAGCAACGCAGAGGGAGACCGCACGGAGCGGAGCGATCAGGAAGAGTGGGGCCCACTTGTCAGATGGGAGGAGGCTATAAGAGAGCCGATAAATAGACCAAGCAGGGCGGAGGGAGGAGCAACAAATTTTGCAGGGTGGGGTGCGGTCAAGGAAATGGGAGACCGTCGGCTGAATGAGCTCGCAGGGGGAGCTCGCGGGAGGAGGCTGGCAGTCAAAAAATTAGGAGATCGTAGGTTCGGACCGAAGGCTCTGATACCATGTGGATAAAAGTTGAACCTTGTATATTCTCTTCTATATATTAAATATAATGTATGAATACAAATATATAGGAGGGAGAAAGAGAGAAGAGATCCTTATACACAATGTGAGACTAAAGAAGGAAGAGAAACAAGAAAATAAAAGGGCCCCAAATGAGCCTTTACATGGGCTTTTCTAACAACTTCGATAATACCCTTCATCGATCAGTGATGTGATCATTCTCGCAACAACGTGGTATCAAAGCTCTGCATCATGGGAGATTCGGTTGATTGACCTGAGCAAGTAAGGGAGCTCATGCAAAAGTTTAATGCTGGCCTAATAACCAACCTCGGAGCGGGCCTTGCAACTAACGAAGCCAGGATCCAAGCGTTGTTCAATATGGTATATAAAAGGCTTTGTGTACACATGAACTGTATCCAATCCCACGACGGTTAATGTTTTAGACCACCACCAACAAAACAATAAGGGTTAATGCTACAACAAGGGGGAATTACCGAGTTTTGATGGGGAACCTAGCATCCGAACGGTAGCTCAATGAGCTCATGAATATTTGTGGGTGGAATTATGAACTTCATTGCCTAGTTCAGACAACAAATAGATGAACATTAGGACTTCTGGGTTTGAAACCAAATTTATAGCACATGTATACTATTGAGGAGCTACAATAGGACAATGATGGCGACGACCTCCACGACGACCAAGTTGGTGATGAAGATGACGTCCATGGCGCACTTGGTGATCATGGGATAGTGGCGGAAGATGATGATGTTGAACCGCCGGCCAAAGACTTGCGGCGCCGTAGCGGTCACGACTACAATCTTCGCCCACGCAACAAGAATTTAATTTAGTTTATTTTGCTAGTTTATGGTCGCAATTATCTATTTATGTGGTTTGCATTTAAATTATTTTATTTCTGTCATTTTGAATTTGTGGTGTGCGTTTAGCAACTGTTAGAGGCTACTATTAAACTTTTGGATGTACGCCTTATATAAGTCCAAAAACTCTACCTATGTTATTAGATTTTGATGAAATTGAAAGTTATAATTTTCCCCCCAAAACCTAAACTTCTCTCTCCCTCTTCCTCTCTCATTGCCGCCGCCCCCTTGAGGGTTTCCCCTTGCTTCTAAGGTTCGGCCGCCCCCCTCTCTCTTCTTCCTTCCTCCATATTCTCTCCTCCACACTATTCCCCCACCACCTTTCATCTCTCTATTTCTCCTTTCATCCACGGCTCCAAAATTCTCGTGCAAGAAGGAAAGGTTTTGGTGATCTTCTACGGCGTGAATCGGGGAAGACGGACGTGTTCTTCATCTTTGGTGCGCTTCCCGAAGATCTCGACGGAAGGCGATCATTTCTTGTGGATCCAACATCTCGGATCTACTTTTTCGAGAGGGGTAACGAAAATTACTACTCAAGAGATCTTCCTTTCTTTGATAGTCTTGTGGTGGACGATTTTTGCGTGGATTTTCGAAGCTTTAATTATCGCGATAATTTTTATAATAGATCTGTGGTTTTCGTTTGGTTTTCCGATAACTCTCGAGAGGATTGGCGACCCTCGCTCTTTTTCTAGTTGGGATAGATCCTACCACTTTCGAATCGTACTTTTCTTTGGTGGATCTGTTTTGGTACAACTCCAAGCTCGTCGGAATCAATATTATTCCTTTTAGCCGGAGCGGATTTTGGCCTATAGCCTTTCTCCGAACCAAGTGCGGTGTGGCTACCCGTACGTTAGCGCGAAAGATACATAAAAATAATTTGTGGCTGCTGCGCTTCGTTAGCGTGTGGTAAAGAGGGCGTAGAACGTAACGAGAGTCGTTGTTTCGTCGTCCGTGTAGGATCGATTTGGTCGGGCCTACATCAGACAAGGGGGACAAACCCTCGAACACTAGGATGGAAAAAGAAAGCACCCATTATGTGTTGTGTTCGGGTTCCCTCATAGGTGGACAAAACTCGCGGCGATGGATGCCGAGAGGTCCGAATGAATTGGATTGAGTTGTGACGTACTTCTTGCGCGATCGTGTCAGATCGGCGAGATCACGTGATTTATATGATCCTTTGTTATATATATATATATTTATTATTATATATTATCATTGTACTGCAAAACTTGAATCTTGGCGAGACACTTTAGAAAAGAAGGTTTTAGGTTGAGCAGGACAAAGACTGAGTATATAGAGCTTAAATTTAGTAGTGCAAGAAGGTTGGATGACTCCGTCATTAAATTGGGTGACAAAGATATTTCCCGGAATTAGTGCTTTAAATATTTGGGATCGATAATTCAAAAAGATGAAGGTGTAGATAAAGATGTGATACATAGAATCCAAGCAGGTTGGTTGAAGCGGAGAGGTGAGTTTGGGATCTTATGTGATCGTAAAGTACCATTAAAACTTAAAGGCATGTTTTATCGTACTGCAATTAGACCAGCAATGCTCTACGGTTCTGAGTGTTGGACAGTGAATGGTGTACATGAGCAAAAAATGGGAATTGCGGAGATGAGAGTGCTTAGGTGGATGTGTGGTCACACGAGACAGGATAAAATTAGGAATGAATGTATCAGGGATAAGACAGAAGTGGCGCCAATTGTAGAGAAGATTCGAGAAGCTCATTTAAGATAGTTCAGACATGTACATAGGAGACCATTAGAGGCACCTGTTAGGCATTGTGAGAGTTTAGTCACTAGACTTGTTAAACGGGGGAGGGGTAGACCAAAAGACTTGAAATGAAACTATAAGGAAGGACATGATGTACTTAGGCATTAGTGAGACTATGATTAAAGATAGGGCGCAATGGCGACAAAAGATCCATATAGCCGACCCCACTATGGTGAGATAAAGGCTTGAGTGTTGTTGTTGTATATTATCATTGTATAATATATATAATAATACAATATAAATAAATTTATACTAATCCTATCCTACCCAACCTAAAACCCGCTATTGTTATAAAAGAAGATAAATAAATAAAAACTCAGGTCTTCTGCTACTGCTGAGCATATGTTGCTCTTGTACGCATTTAAATAGCCTAATAAAACATGGGACCCAACATCATTTCCCTCCTTCCCCTCCATTTCGCGATTAAGGTTTTGAAACACCTCTTCATAGTCTGCAAAACCATTAATACTCTATAAATCTCTACCGGAACCCTTATCACCATTGAATCCCTTCGAATAACTTCTTCCTTCTTATTGTTGCGGTGGATTTTCTCCACCCCTGACTGAAAAATCCCGAGAAAAATGCAACCCTCCGATAGGAGTAAGACCCAACAAAAAAATGGAACCCTCAGACATGATTTTTTTCGATTCTATGGGCAATGTGTCTTTAAGCTCAAGTTTTAGTGTAGTTAGGGTTTTCATGTGTATTTATCGTTTAGAAGAACAAGAGCCTTGTCTATTTCTAACTCCTGTCCAATTTCGATCGTAATTTTAATTCTGGTCGTAATTTTCAATTACGACCAGAATTGAAATTACGACCGGATGCGTGTACCTTTTTAAGTGCAAGTGTAACACATACAACATTAGTAATTTCAATTCCGACTGCATTCGTGTTCATTTAATTGTAACACAGAAATATATTATTCTAATGCACATAAAGCAACTACTATTTTTCCAATAGTTCAATCATAGGAAGAAGCGTACTCACTGTACTGCAACTATGCCCACAAAATAGGGTTAAGTGTGCAGAAACAACACATTGTTTACTTGACACATACCAGGATTATTAAAGTGCGGGAGTATAGTTGCTCCAAAGCTAGTGCAAAGATTTCCAAGCCTCAAAAATATGGACAACAAAAGTACCGCAAATTGGATACCCGCACCCGATGTTTAGCCTGCATAACCTTCAATACTGATAAAGATGGTAAGAATTGTGTGGTCACAAAGTTTGTGGAGGAACATAATCACCCACTTGCATCGGAAAATGACACACATTTGTTGCGATCCCATCGTAGTATATCTAATGTCCAAACTAGCCTTCTTAAGAATATGACTGGAGCTGACATTAGAACAGTCGACTCATTTAACTTCTAGCCAATGAAGTTGGGGTGTTGAAAATGTAGGATTCTGTAAGAGTGATGCATACAATTTTGTTTAACGAGAAAGAAAAGGATTAATACAAAGTGGTGATGCAGTTAGTTTGTTGAAAATACTACAACAACGACAGTCCGAGGACAACATGTTCTCTTATGATGTTCAAACAGATGAACTGAACTGGCTTACAAGTTTCTTATGGATTAATGACAATAGTAAGATTGATTATGATTGTTTCAGCGACGTTATCATATTTGATACAACATATAGATTAAACAAGTATAATTTGGCTTGTGCATCATTTATTGCAGTTAACCATCATTGTCAGAATATATTTGTAGGTGGAGCATTTATATCACAAGAAATTATTGAATCATTTTGTTGGGCGTTTGAGACTTTTCCTAGGTTTGTTGGCGGCAACCAACCACTATATTTACGGATCAAGATCAGACGATGATTGTTGCCATTCAGAGAATTTTGACTACAACTTGTCATCGTTTGTGTCAATGACACATCTCCAAGAAATCACCTTCGAAAGAACCCGCCTTCAACCATGATAAAAGTGTAAGGTCCTTATTCTACCAATGCATGAGTAAATGTGATAGTAGGGATGGGTTTGTGTAAGACCCCCCTCCCTAAACTAAACCTGGTTCAGGGAGGGGGGATCTTACTGCCGAATGAGGACTACCCAGCGCTTTCCGGGTGGCGACATCCCACCTTTTCAAGCGCTGAGCGGTCTCTTTGTCAGGCACAAGAATCATCACAACACATCAGAACGCACAACGGAAGCAATCGAAATAAGAAAAGCTAAGCATGCTGATTATATTACATATTTAAATATGGCCGGGGCCTATCGTTTTACAAAACATTGCCTCGAGGGCTACATAGTCTAAAACGAAAGGGAGCCCTAGGCTAGTCCTTATACTCTCGAACTCACGTCTCTGAA
Organism: Dactylorhiza incarnata; assembly: GCA_033032865.1. Taxonomy (NCBI): domain Eukaryota; kingdom Viridiplantae; phylum Streptophyta; class Magnoliopsida; order Asparagales; family Orchidaceae; genus Dactylorhiza; species Dactylorhiza incarnata. The sequence goes on from JAWHQI010000028.1 coordinate 16,785,181, forward strand.
GATAGGAGGAGAGGCTGGGGTAATCGAACGGGCCATCTCCAAGGCTCGTAACTCATCCTGCGGTGCGGGGGATCCTTGCTGTCCCATTTCCTGTGATTGGTTATAAGAAATAACCATTAGTCACAGAGCTAAGTAGAAAATACATCCCCTTCCCGGATCCATATCCAGGGGGCGGCTAAAGAACAGAAATGAAATAGCTGAAGCAAGGTAGAGGGTTAGCAGCAGGTAAACATATATATCCCGTATATATATATATATATATATATATATATATATATATGGGCTTCCCGCCCTAAGCTCGTAATCGCGCCGTATAGTAAGTACACAACAATATAACGCGCAGACACGCACACCCAGGTATTCAAACCTGTACGCACACAAAAAACCCTGTGTCGACACAGTTTAGACCGCTTTATTTCAAGCAGGGGAGCTAACCCCGCGGGCCTCACCGATGTGGCCGTCGGTGACAATGACCAGTCTTGCCACTTCTGAATGTAGTCGTACCGTATCATTCAGGCCCTCCTGTACAACTTGGTGTACTAACTTTATGTGAGCGACATCCGACGAGCCGATTTGTAGGCCGACTAGAGGAGGTAAAACTGCAGGCTCGGAGGGTGATAACCCGTTGCGCACATCTCCCTGTCGCCATGAGTCGTCAACCCACCCGCACCGGTACGAATGGTCTGCGAGCGTGACCAACCCGCCACTCCCAAACAATCTTCACCCGCTTATATAAGCATATGAGTTACGTGGCAATTCTACTCGACCGGTCACACGACCTCTGACCGGGAGGATTAGCGGTATGAGGGCTCCTTGCTTGGGGCTAACCTGGGAGGAGGAACTCAACCCCGAGTTTTTCCCCAACTAAGGCCTCGTAGGAGGGAGGATAAGCACCGCATGGTTGCCAGGACAGTTCTGCATTAGCAAATAAATTAGGCCGAAAGCAGGGGCCGTGGTAATAAACAGAAAATTAGGCCGAAAGCAGAGGCCATGGTAATAAACAGAAAAGTAGGCCGAAAGCAGAGACCATGGTAATAAACAGAAAAGTAGGCCGAAAGCAGAGGCCATGGTAATAAACAGAAAAGTAGGCCGAAAGCAGAGGCCATGGTAATAAACAGAAAAGTAGGCCGAAAGCAGAGGCCATGGTAATAAACAGAAAAGTAGGCCGAAAGCAGATGCCATAATGACAGGACCAGTGCGAGACTGGATTTAAATGAAAGTACAGAAAGTAAATGCGGGGGACCAGTGCGAGACTGGATTTAAAGGAAAGTACGGAAAGTAAATGCGGGGGACCAGTGCAAGACTGGATTTAAAGGGAAGTACGGAAAGTAACTGCGGGGGACCAGTGCGAGACTGGATTTAAAGGGAAGTACGGAAAGTAAATGCGGGGGACCAGTGCGAGACTGGATTTAAAGGGAAGTACAGAAAACAGTAACAGCATAAGGAAAGGGTTAGTAGTCCAATCGCTCTTTTATTATTGTCGTGGCGGGGTTCAATTTCGGCGCCGCACCGCGATTCCGTTCCAATTTTCGCGTCAATATTCCAAGCTTAGTTAATTCCTTGGATAGATACGCATAAATTTTTATAGGCATTTAAAATTATGCGTCGAGGGGGCGCCGATTCGTTTTGATAATTTCGCTCCTTTTCGGGCGTTTTATTTTTGCTTGTAAAAGCTTTTAAATGACCCAATGGAGGGCTTATCCCTTGAGGTTTTGATAGTAGGTGAATTATGCCCTAACTAGGGCTTATGAATTTTGGGTGATTTTCCCCCACTCATTTGGGCTTTAATTTCCTTAAAATAAACTTTATAGGGGGTTTTAAAAATAGCAAAACTCCTCCTAAAATTCCCAAAAAATTACAGTAGGCGCCCCTTAGGATGGGGCACATTTTTGATTTAGAAAACTTTTTCTGAAACTGCCCTAATTTGCCTTGGTAAATTAAAATGGGGAAAGCCCATTGGGGTGTGAATATCAGGAATCAAGAGGGCTGGGGGCGCCGCACCGGGCGCCTTCCTTGGGCCCTCACAGCGGATCCACCGCGGATCCGCTGTGGGGGCGCACAGTTTGAGGCGGGGGTTAAGAATATAGGGGCCGCACGATTTTCCTGGGGGAAAATCGTGCGGCTCCCGATTATTATCGGGAGGCGGCCGCTGCCGCCGCCGGGCAGCGGCCGGCTGGGCTGGCACCACCCCCGGTCGATGCGCCGGGGGTCGGCGACCATTCCGGTGGTGGTCCGACGGCCTGGCGCCGCCGGCCACCGCCGGAATTAGAGCGAAAGAGGGGGGGGGGGGGGGGGGCGGGAGGTGGAGGCCTGCATGCACCATGCATGCCGCCGCGCCACCGCCCCGAGGGGAGAGGGGCTGGTGCCGCCCCCGGACGGTGCGCCGGGGGCCGGCGACCACTCCGGTGGTGGTCCGGCGGCTTGGCGCCGCCGGACTCCACCGGAAATTAGGGCAGGAGGCGGCGGGAAGGCGCGACACAGCTTGCATGGGCCATGCAAGCTGGCCGCGCCGCCGCCTCCTCGGGGAGGGCCCTCCCTGCCACCCCAGGTCGGGGCGCCGGGGAGGGGGCAGACTTCCGGCGGGGGTCCGGCGGCCTGGCGCCGCCGGCCGTCGCCGGGGTTGGCGTGGTTTCCCCTACAGGAAAAGAGCAGCGGGAGGAGGACTCGGGCGCCGCCGGGGCTGCGTCCTCCGGCGGCCCGGCCGCCTCCCCTTCGTCGGCGCAGAGGTCCTCGAGTGGGGACCTGCTCCCCCAGCGCCACCACCGGCGCTGGGGGGGGGGGGTTGGTTTCCACGGCCAGCGCCGCCACCCGAGCAAGCTCGGGGTGGCGCTGGTGGCGCTCGGGCGACGGGGAGGGGGCGGCTTGCCTCCAGGAGGTAAGGAGGAGGGGGGCGATTCTACCTGAGGTGGAGGTGGGGCTCGAGAGGTAGAAGGGTGGTGGCCGGCCATGAGGAGGGAGGAGGAGGTCTCGGCTGGGTGGCTTGCTCCGGCAAGGTGGAGGGGGAGGAGGCTCGGCTGGGTGGCAGGGAGAGGCTGAGAGGGAGAGTGAGAGGGGTCAAGAGGTTTGAGAGGGGCTGCCCCTTCCTTTTATAGGAAGGGGGAGCTCTCCCCCTTTTTCCCCACGTGGGGATAAGGGAGGGGGAGATATTTTCTCCCCCTCCCCTCCCTTCTCTCTCTCCTGCCCACTTTGCCCCAAGTAGGGGCTGCCTATTCATGGGCAGCCCCTTTTCTTGGGGTGGGGGGGGGGGGGGGGGTTGACCGAGTCAACTTAGGGCGGGGTCCTCCTTGGCCCCCGGGGTCCAATAAGAGTTACCGGGGCTGATGCCGGGTTCGTATGCTTTATATCTCGTGCGTTGCACTGAGGCGATTTGCATAGTCGTAAAATGACATACTCTCCATACGACCTTGAATCGAGGCCCAACGAATTCCGTTGCACTCGTATTGTTCGTATGAGTTTACCAGAACTGATAGAAGTTAATCCGGGGCTCGTACGGTCACTATTTACAATAATGAGGTAGTGGCGTGCTACGATACCCGAAATGGTCGTTTTCTTCCAATGACCTCGGATCGAAGTGCAACAGATTCCGTTGTGCTCGTATCGTCCATACGAGTCTAACGGAACTGACGGAAGTCAATTCGGGGTTCATACGGTACTATTCATAATAATGAGGTAGTTGCGCGCTACGATACCCGAAATGGTCGTTTTCTCCAAACGACCTCGGATCGAAGTGCAACGAATTCCGTTGCGCTCGTATTGTTCATACGAGTCTAACGGAACTGACGGAAGTCAATTCGGGGTTCGTACGGTCACTATTCATAATAATGAGGTAGTGGCGCGCTACGATACCCGAAATGGTCGTTTTCTCCAAACGACCTCGGATCGAAGTGCAACGAATTTCGTTACGCTCGTATTGTTCATACGAGTCTAACGGAACTGACGGAAGTCAATTCCGGGTTCGTACATTCATAATAATGAGGTAGTGGCGCGCTACGATACCCGAAATGGTCGTTTTCTCCAAACGACCTCGGATCAAAGTGCAACGAATTCCGTTGCGCTCGTATTGTTCATACGAGTCTAACGGAACTGACGGAAGTCAATTCAGGGTTCGTACGGTCACTATACCCCGATAACTTAGTTGCGGCGTGCAACATTACTTAAAATGGTAGTTTTCTACTGCTCTGGCCTACTTTTATTGGGCTCACTAGGGTCTAGTGGACCAATAAAAGTTGGGATGTTACAATCCAATAAAAATAAAGAGATTTTCGTCCCTGAAAATTGGCTAAAGTAGGGGTTTAAAGGATATACCCGGGAGAAAGAGTGCCGGGTATTTTTCTCGAACGAGCGTTTCTGGTTCCCAAGTAAACTATTCGCGTCCACAGTTTGACCACAAGATCTTGACCATCGTGATGGTTTTGTTCCGCAGTTCTTTGATCTTGGAGTCCACTATCTTCACTGGTTCGAGTTGGACGGATCGGTCAGATTGTACTGATGTCGGTGACACGGGGAGATGTTGCTCGGGTTGGCGTAGTACGCGTCTCAGCGAGGAGACGTGAAACACGTCGTGGAGGTTTCCCAGCTCGGCTGGCAAGGCTAACCTATAAGCCATCGGGCCAACTCTTTCGATGACTTGATATGGTCCTAAGTAGCGGGGGTCCAGCTTTTTCTGCTTCTTTATTCGGGATATCCCGTGCATCGGCTTAATTTTCAAGAAAACCATATCTCCCACATTGAATTCCACCATCCGATGACGCGCATCATAATATTTGGCTTGCCGGCTCTGCGCTTCTAGCATATGTTCCCGGATTAACCTTATTGCGGCAGTGGTATCGTCTATGTAGGTGACCCCTAAGGCTTCGGGGTCCTCATCCTGTGCCCAAGATAGTGGGGTCCGACAGCGTCTTCCGTAGAGGGCTTCGTAGGGTGCCATCTTGATGCTTGCCTGGAAGCTGTTGTTATATGAAAATTCCACCAGAGGTAGTAACTGCTCCCATGGCTCGTTGTGTTCCACTATGCATAACCGGAGAAGATCTTCCATCGTCCGGTTTGTTCTTTCCGTCTGCCCATCGGTCTGGGGGTGGAAGGCAGTGCTAAATGCCAATCTGGTTCCTAGATAAGCTTGCACTCTTCTCCATTCCTTCGATGTAAAGCGCCCGTCGCGGTCCGAGACGATTGATTTGGGTATTCCATGAAATCGGACTACCTGCTCAATAAATAGTCGGGCTAAAATGTCGACACCGTCGCCTTGCCGGTTCGGGATGAATCGGGCTACCTTGGTAAGGCGGTCTACTACGACCCATATGGAGTCGTTACCTGCTCGAGATCGGGGTAAGCCATGGACAAAGTCCATGGAAATATCCTCGAACTTCCATTCTGGTATGGGCAGGGGTTGTAGTAGGCCCCCTGGGCTTCGACACTCTGCCTTGACTAGTTGACAGGTCTGGCAGTGCGCAACATAGTTGGTGATGTCCCTCTTCATTCCTGGCCAGTATAAAGTCCTTCGTAGGTCTGTATACATCTTCACTACCCCTGGGTGTATTGAATACCTTGTTTGATGTGCTTCACGGAGTATCTCCTCCCGGATCCCCTCTGCAGCGGGAATGAATATGCAGTGTCTGTATTGCAGGATGCCATCGTACAAGTTGTAGTCTTCTTGTGCACCGTGTTGCAAGGCCTGAATGATCGGTGCTGCTTCAACGTCGGTCTTCTGGGCTTCTCGTATTCTATCCCTGATGTCACACTGTATCTCCATCCAATAGAGGTGGGCCTGATACTCCATCGGGTTCCTGCGGGTAACGAGGATGACATCCAGTCTCGCCAAAGATTCGACTAATTCCTCCGGTACCATTTCTAACCAACTCCCGGTCCTCGGAGGCTGCCGACTCAGGGCATCTGCAACCTTATTAGCCTTGCCGGGGTGGTACTGAAGGGCGAAGTCGTAATCGCAGAGAAATTCCAACCACCGGCGTTGTCGGAGGTTCAGCTCCTTCTGGGTGAAGACATACTTGAGGCTCTTATGATTGGAGAAAATCTCGCATCGTACCCCGTAGAGGTAGTGTCTCCAAACCTTTAATGCGAAAACTACCACCCCCAGTTCTAGATCATGGGTGGCGTAGTTTAGTTCGTGCGGCTTGAGTTGACGTGAGGCGTAGGCAACTACCTTGCCATGTTGCATAAGCACGGCTCCCAATCCTTTCAGAGATGCATCAGCATAGATCTGGAAGCCCTCAGTTCCTGAGGGAAGAGTCAGGATCGGGGCCGATATCAGCCGGTTCTTCAGTTCGATGAACGCTGCTTCGCACTCGGGAGACCAATGGAATGTCACATCCTTTTTGGTGAGGGAGGTAAGCGGTAACGCAATCTTGGAGAATCCATCGACGAACTTACGGTAGTAGCCGGCGAGGCCAAGGAAACTTTGGATGTCTGCCGCTGTCTTAAGTGGCGGCCAATCTCGTACCGCTTGTACTTTGGCTTGATCCACTGCTACCCTGTTCTTGTTAACTGTGTGTCCCAGAAAACTGACTTCTTCCATCCAGAACTCGCATTTGCTAAACTTGGCGAACAGCGAGTGCTCTCTTAGCTTAAGCAGAACCATTTGGAGGTGCCTGGAGTGATCGGTTTTGTTCCTCGAGTAGATGAGGATATCATCTATGAAGACTATTACGAAAAGATCCAGGAAGGGTTTAAATACGGTATTCATTAAAGCCATGAAGGCGGACGGGGCATTGGTTAACCCAAATGGCATTACCATGAACTCGTACAGTCCGTAGCGGGAGCTGAAGGCGGTCTTGGGAATGTCCTCTTCTCGCACTCTGAGTTGATAGTAGCCGGATCTTAAATCCATCTTGGAAAAGACGGACGCGCCTTCCAGCTGATCGAACAATTCATCTATCCGGGGTAGGGGATAGGTATTCCGGACAGTGAGTTTATTCAATTCTCTGTAGTCAATGCAGAGACGCAGAGATCCATCCTTCTTCTTAACAAACAGTACTGGGGCTCCCCAAGGCGAAGTACTAGGACGTACGAATCCTGCGTCGACTAACTCTTGAAGTTGAATCTTGAGCTCGGCCAGTTCCCTCGGGGCCATCCGGTACGGTGCTCGGGATACTGGTCGGGCTCCTTGAGTAAGTTCGATTCGGAAGTCCCCTTCCCGTTGCGGGGGCAACCCGGGAAGGGACTCTGGGAAGATATCTGGGAAGTCCCTGATTACAGGCACTTTAGCGAGTACTTGTGTCGTGTCTTCCATCTCAAAGTAGATTAGGTATACCTCATCCTTCCGTCGAACTGCCTTGACGGTTTGTGCAGATGTTAAGATAATGCGGTGACAGAGGGTATACCTGCTAGCGTGATAAATTGCCCATTCGGATTTTGGAGGCGGATTTCTCGAGTTGAACAATTGATTTGGGCGCTGTGCTCGGCCAACCAATCCATCCCCAGAATGATGTCGAATCCGGTTATTGCCAAAACTGTTGCATTGACTTCGAATTCTATGCCTCCTAGCATTGCCTGGAAGGAACACTTTTCGGTGGAAGTCATATCTGATCCATCCGGGAGTCGTATTCGGATTGACATCCCGGATGATCGCACCGTGTTCTCCTTGTCAGCGATGAAGTTTTGTGCAACGAAAGAATGTGTGGCGCCGGTATCGAACAGTGTTTTAGCGGGATGACCTTCTACCAAAAGTAAACCTGATAACATACATATATATCATGATCATAAGCTTTTCACAAATATACAGGAGTAGGGATGACATATACAAAAGTCCCAATATATAAAGCTATAACATCTCCTAGGATATCATACTATCGGAAGTAGATACCTATCACTACGTCAGGAGCAGGACCGTGCTGAAGATCCAACGCGTATGCCTCGAGCGGTGCTGCTCTGCCCTGCCTAGCCGGCTCCCTCCTGCCTGCGGGACGTCCTCTACGTCCACCTCGTCCTCTCTCCGCCACTCTCTGTACTGCTCCTAAACCGGGTCTCCCGGTTCCCTGTGGGCAGAAGGCTCGTATATTCCCAGGCTGCTGGCATAGGCAGCAGTTCCCTGCGAAGGGAACATCTCGTCGTGCGGCTGGGACGACCTGAGGTGCTGGGGCTGGGGGTGTTGGTCGGAGCTGGGGTGCTGGTCGGGGCTGGGGTGCTGGTCGGGGCTGGGGTGCCTGCCTATATGGCTGGTGACACTGACGCTGTCTCCCATCTCGGCCCTGCCTGCGAGGACCTACCCCTCTCTCTCGGCCCTGAGTCCGAGGAACACCTACGTGTCCCCTCCGCTGCTGGGCTACCATTCGCTGGTCCATCTCTAGAGCGGTGGCATGTGAGGCGATCGTGTGGAAGGATGCTTGGGAAATCATGATCAGGGCCTGACGGAGGTCGTCTCGTAATCCCCGGTAAAATCTGGCCGCCCTGTCCTTATCCGTACCTACTAAGTGTTGGAACACGGTCTTCCGCATCTCCTAGGTTTGAGAATAACAAATCCTATGTGTGTATTTAATCTTGTGTGATCTAAGTGTGCAGGATAACAGGTCAAAATGACTCAAGGTTTACATATGGTGGTTGCCCCCGAAATTGAGCCATCAACTCCAAACTGATCACTAGCGCTGGCGATAGTGGATAGCGCCGGCGTTAGCTCGATGCACAGAAGGCTTGCTGGAATTGTTGCCTCAGATTGAAGATCTTGCCGCGCAAAGAGTTTCTTAACTTGGGATAGCGCCGGCGGTAGTAGATAGCGCCGGCGGTAGCATGACTCACTTAAAGCATAGAGCAAGAGGTTGCCGCGGATGGGAGATTCTGCCGCGCAAAATGTTGCCTAATCCGGGCTAGCGCCGGCGGTAGCGCGTGGGCTATATAATGGACCCCTCACCTCTCGTTTCAGACAGAGATTAGGAAGAGAGAGGCAGTGCTACAACTCCAGAGGCTATCTTGGCCGAAACTTGAGGTCCCAGCGAAGCTCTGCAAATTTCTGAAGGAGGATTCCATCACGCCAAATCCAAACGAAGTCCGCTTCAACAAATGCCGATTCTACAGCGGATCTTCTCCCCAATCTTCAGAAGTTCATCTTGAGGGAGTTTTTATATTATTGTCTTTTCATTTCTTATCCTTCTTGTAAACCCGTTAGTGAAATCGCCTCGTGTTGGCGACTAGGTCTGGGGTAGGACTTAGGGCTGAAAATCGCCTTGTGTTGGCGACTAGATCTAGGCTAGGTCTAGGGGGTGCTCGAGGCCTTTCTGGGGATAGATTGGCTAGAGCGGCTTGAGGCCGTATCTGGGGAGAGATCGGCTAAAGCCAACCGGTTCGTGGGGATACGAGTCGGTATAGAAAACAAAAAAGGATTTTTATTATTCGCCTCCGATCTCTAGCGCCATTGAGATCAAGTTTTGTAAAACATTATTTAATATTAATAAAGCATGTCTCTTCATTATTGTTTTACTTGATTTCTCATTGTTTCAAATATTGCAATATTCCAAAGCTTTTATAAATAAATTCCATAGTTTTTGAAAACCCTTATTCACCCCCCCTCTAAGGGCGCCGACCGATCCAACAAGTGGTATCAGAGCTAGGTTATTCCAAATTGGCTTAACAACCGGGAATAATGGCGTCTCATGATCTCGCTTCTACTAGTGGGGTAAATTTGTATGAAGAAGAAAAATCTCCTAAACCACCTTTATTCGAAGGGAAAAATTATAAAGGGTGGAAATTATTAATGGAAAAATTTATTAAAACTTTAGACATCGAAGTATGGAACTTAGCAATTATAAGGCGTGCGGATGAATCAAATAACAAAGAACGTCAGCTAAATGCCAAAGACAAACACTATTTATTTTGTGCACTATCTAATGAAATCTTCAAATTCATATATTGCTTTTCTAGTGCATACAAAATATGGCGCTTTCTTGAAGAAATGTATGATCTTCCTCTCGCAGGTGTGGAACAAACACAGGAGGAAAAGAACGTACAAGCATCCATAATCATCCAAGAAGATCTCTCTCGGAGCGAAGCCATGGAGAATATTGAAATAGAAAAGGAGAACAATACACCAAGGGAAAGGGAAGATATAGATCCATCTATAATGGAGGAAGAACTAAAAGATGACGAAGGAATTTCATGTTCACAATCTGCCTCCTCCAATAGCGCTGTAAGGAAGACTAAATCTTCTTCTTTTGTGATAACTTCCATTTCTAGTTTCAATATACTAAAAACTGCTAAACATAAGATCAAGAAATTGAAAATCACTATTAAAAATTTACATTTAGAAAATAAGCGATTAACAGCTAATGTTAATTTAGAATCAAATTGTGATGTGTTTTCACCATCTTGTCCTTTACTTGAAAACACAAAACCTTGTTTTGATTGTGATATTATTAAGGAAAGACTTAAGGAACTTGAAAAAGAAATTATTTTTATAAGAGAACAAAATAAAAAATTATGTTTAGAAAATTCATCTTTAAAAAGTAATTGTGCTAAGTGTAAGGACTATAAAATTGAAATTAAAGAGATGGATGAAACATTTGATGAATATAGAAACAACTATCAAGATCATATAGATTCAATTGTTTCCACTCTTAAAAATAGCACAATCGCTTATAATAAAGCTAGACATAATTTTAAAATTAAAAATGATGAATTAAAATCAAAAATCAACTTGCTTTTGAAAATTGTAAATACAAATTCTCAATATCAAGAAATATCCAAAAGCAAGTTGAACATGAATATGAATATCATAACTAAGTCTAATAATGGGAATAAAAAACATAAAGAATTTGTAAATCAAAATCACCATCATTTACAAAACTATGTTTCTTCAAAATTAAAATCAAATTTGCAAAAGTTTCCTATGAAAAATGATTTTAATAGTCATCATTATTTTAAGCCTAAATTTAATATATATGGAAATTTAATGCAAAATTATAATATTAAACCTAAGTATGAGTGGAGACCCAAAATTAAAGATGAAACATCAACTCCACTTGAAAGGGTCCATTCGTACTTGTCTCCCCAAAAGTTATCTCGCTATATTTGGGTACCCAAAGGAACCACTACTCCCGGTCCTCTTTGGATACCTAAATCTCTTACTCATTAGTATCCCATCATTTGCATGAAGTAGAAATCAATTAAAAATGAAATATCATTTCTCTACTTCATGATATGCTTAAACCTTTTTTTTGTTTATTTTTTTTGCTTTTGAACTATCATGTCATGGTCATCCTATACAATATTGAAAATATGATCTTATCTCTTAAAAGCTTAATATGTTTATAAAATCAAATTGATCAAATTCAAAATCATATTTTTATTTTGATGACCTATCTTTTATTCTTATATTCATTGCTTCTAAATATCTTATATTATCCATATGAATCAAACTTTAAATTTGCTATAAGATATTTTCAATTAAATCCGGTTATTAGGCTATTAAGATTCTTAGCCTTCACCAACAAGTGGTTTAGTGAAATTACTTAAAGAAAATTCAAGATCTAAATAAAAGTTCAACTTTCAATATGGTTGTCATTGTTCACAAATAAAAAAAAAATATATTGTGTTCACTCCTTGATGTCAAACATGATCTAAACCATCACTATTGTTCACCTATCAAAAATCACATATATTCAAAATTCTTAATTAAAGGAAAATCACTAAAATGCATTGAAAGAATTTATCTTCATAATGAATATTGAATTCACAAACATCACTATGATCTATTGATACCTTTTGCTAAAACTCTCTAAAATCATAATTCATATCAAGAATTATCTATCACATTGGTATTATAATCACTTACTATGATTGGTATATTATGTGTATTGTGATTTATTTCAAGTTTAGACCTTTAAATCATCTTGATATCTAATCAGATTAAATCATCACTTCATTCTAGGTCTCTAAGTTGAAACACAATCAAAACTTGGTATAACATTAATCTCAAACTTATCACTCTAACATTGCCACCTAAAGAATATCTGTGTCTATGTTAGGCTTTATTTGTTTACCAAGATATACAGGCTAGGTATTCTCATCTAGGGCATATCCTTAGTATGATTATGCATGAACATTATTATTAATCTCTAAAATCATGCATATTTGACTTGTTCATTCATGTACAATCATGCTTACGTTTCTAACTACATTGGTAAATATAAGCCCTAAAATATTAAAATGGAGATATAATGAGATATATCACTTGCAAAGTTTATTTGGAAAAGTCATATACAAGATCGCTAATGTTTCATGCAATTTGGACTATCTAGACATCTTCGAAAAATCTGAAAATTCAGCATGAAACTACTAATGGGACACCTAATCAAGTCCAAGCATCAAAATTTTCAAAACCCTAAAAAATCACTTACTGTTTCCCGCGCTAGCGCTAGCGCCGGCGCTAGCGTCGAGTTTCGAATTTCTGTGTTTTTAAAATTTCTAAAAATTCCTAAAAATATTTTGATCTATATTTTCTACTTAGTTTTGCACTTCGGTGTTTCTTTATTTTTTGAAAAATCAAATACAAAACTACAAAAAACCAAATTACAAAAAATATGTTTCGTTTTTTCGCTTGTGTTGTTTCCTTTATTTAAAGTTCATCTTTATGCAAAAATCAAATATAAAAATTACAAAAGCATAAATTACAAAAATATGCTTTTATTTGTAAAAATCAACTACAAAAATATAAAACAAAACAAAAACAAGTATCAAAATTATTCTTCTGAACTTAACTTTTCTATGTATCTTGCGAAAGGGTGATTTGGGCTATCATCCCATCATATCACCTAGTACCGGGCGAACCTCTCACAAGGTAGTCCTCGGGAAGTCCAAGATCAATCTTATGAGTTCAAACTTTAATTCAAAATTATTTCTCAAAAATATCAAAAATACTGTATGGACTGTATTGAAAATCAAGCATGATTTAACCCATCATTTAGAACTTCTATGATGTTGCAATTTATCTTTTCAAACTACTTTGAACATTGCTTTCATCATGCTTTGATACATCTATTAATGTGTGCATCAATTATATTGTAAAAGTTGTGTAGAACTATGCGTAGCATGCCTCTAAGTATGAGTAAATGTTTTATGTTTGATAATGATCTTTATTCACTCACTTATTTTTGGCATTGTCTACATTTGTGTTTAAATCTAAGAATGCTTGTGTATGTTCTGTATTAGTACAATGAATTAAAATTGCACAAGTATCTTATCTACACTCCTTTATTTGCACTTTAAGAAAAGTGGTTATCTTTCTTATAAATTATATTGGTTTGCAAAACAAGTGTATTCGGAGAACTTTGCACAAAACAAAAAATCATGAAATAATTTAACAAAGTTATCTCCACCAAGCACTACTTGAACCTCCTGATAAGTCTTAATAAGCATTGTGAGGTTGAGCACCTTGGAAAGAATAATAAAGTATCTTGTGCAAACCATATCTTTCTTTCAAAATAAAAACCACTTATTCTTAAGTACACCGGATCACAATAAAAAAAAAACACAAGAATAAAATTATGTGATCCCCCAAGCACTACTTTGCACCCTGATAAGTCTTAATGAGCATTGTGTGTGCAGAGCACCTTGGTTGTTGTACATTTTTCTTTGTGCATTGAAGTGAGTGGAAGTAAAATTATTTGTGTTTTATTGTGCTCTTTACTTTACATATTACTTATATTTTTGATTAAAACATTTGTTTACTCTACTCAAAAATACACTAATGTGCACATCATTATCTTCCATAACACTTCTTCTCATGAGTATTGGATCCTAATGCAAACTCTATACTACTCTTTACTTATGAAATGCACTAGATAACCTAGCATGCTTTCTACAATGTTTGGTATGACTTGAAATTGTGAATTGAAATAACATTGTAGTAATCTCTTTGTGATAGTATTATTTCATGCTCGGTTATTCTTGTCAACCATAAAAGATTTTCATTGAAACATGATTTACATAAACATCTTCTTTTTGAAATTAACTCATTTATCTTCTTATGGATTATCCTTGATTAAAATAAGATGTTTCATGTATTTCTACAAGTCTTCCACATTATCACCATATCACTTTTACCTTGCATTTTCATGCTTATATCAAGTCTTAAATCTCAATTTTTTTATTAAAAACAAATGGTAGACTTGCTTGGTAAAATTTACATTGGTTATTCTAACACGCATATCATTTTTATAGTAACAAACTCTGATTTCTTTCAATATAAACGTGTATGTTAAAAGCTCTTCCAATAAGTGAAACATTGCTAAAAGGATGTTGTTTCTTTCTTCCAAAATGCTTCAACTCTTATCTCTATAAAGTTAGTTTGGAAACTCAAAAAAACATCTCCTTTTTAAACTTAAACTTTAATTTAGTATTATGATGTTTCTTTTTCGAAATCTTCCGCAATGCTCAAACTCCGATTCATTCATTTCAATATAGCTAAGAGTATTTTATTGTCTAATAAAAATCAATATGCTATGAAAATTCCCATTAGATTTAAATGCTTAATGTTTCCAATAATCGTTATCCATGACTTCATTTCTCACCATAGCGGGGGCGTAGGGTTGTAGAAATTAGATAACCTTATCTCTAGTCATGTCTTGTCCTTAACCGGGGAGGGTTCCAGTGGGGCCTTGCGAGGCACTGGGGGGAAAGAGTGCTAGGTTGAGTTTTGTCTAGTGTTTGCATAAGGGACTAACACCCCAACCTACGGCTTGTTTGCAGCTCCTCATGCCCATCCGGCACTTAGTACGGGGCTAGGGTGTTGACATATTGTCTGGGTAGACTGGTTACTTGGAAATCATTATTTTTTATGCTTAAAACTCTTACCTAAAGGGAAAATTATTTTTTTGCTTAAACTCTGATATATAAAAGGGGGAGAACTACAAACAAAAGGGATAAAATAAGTCATAACTCTGATCATTTTCAATGAAAGACAAGTCTAAAACTCCTTATCATTTACTTAAAAAAAAGCTCGATCATGCCTTCTTTTTTATTTACACATTTTTTTAGTGCTTTGTGCCTCCTAACCCACTTTTGCTAATAACAAAGGGGGAGAATTAACATGATAAATTACAAAAGGGGGAGACCTATAAATACAATCCGCTATCAAAATAAAAACCCAACATGATTAATTAAAATGATAGCTTACATATTAAGAGAGCATTCACATAGGGGGAGCATGTATTTAGGGGGAGCAATACTAAAGTGCTATAATCATTATTTATCCTAAGTCATCCTTTTCACACACACACAAATATGTGTTCTTCATGCTTATATAGATTAATGCTCTGATTTATCATTAATGGATTTGTTATTATCAAAAGGGGGAGTTTGTTGGAACACGGTCTTCCGCATCTCCTAGGTTTGAGAATAACAAATCCTATGTGTGTATTTAATCTTGTGTGATCTAAGTGTGCAGGATAACAGGTCAAAATGACTCAAGGTTTACATATGGTGGTTGCCCCCGAAATTGAGCCATCAACTCCAAACTGATCACTAGCGCAGGCGATAGTGGATAGCGCCGGCGTTAGCTCGATGCACAGAAGGCTTGCTGGAATTGTTGCCTCGGATTGAAGATCTTGCCGCGCAAAGAGTTTCTTAACTTGGGATAGCGCCGGCGGTAGTAGATAGCGCCGGCGGTAGCATGACTCACTTAAAGCATAGAGCAAGAGGTTGCCGCGGATGGGAGATTCTGCCGCGCAAAATGTTGCCTAATCCGGGCTAGCGCCGACGGTAGCGCGTGGGCTATATAATGGACCCCTCACCTCTCATTTCAGACAGAGATTAGGAAGAGAGAGGCAGTGCTACAACTCCAGAGGCTATCTTGGCCGAAACTTGAGGTCCCAGCGAAGCTCTGCAAATTTCTGAAGGAGGATTCCATCACGCCAAATCCAAACGAAGTCCGCTTCAACAAATGCCGATTCTACAGCGGATCTTCGCCCCAATCTTCAGAAGTTCATCTTGAGGGAGTTTTTATATTATTGTCTTTTCATTTCTTATCCTTCTTGTAAACCCGTTAGTGAAATCGCCTCGTGTTGGCGACTAGGTCTGGGGTAGGACTTAGGGCTGAAAATCGCCTTGTGTTGGCGACTAGATCTAGGCTAGGTCTAGGGGGTGCTCGAGGCCTTTCTGGGGATAGATTGGCTAGAGCGGCTTGAGGCCGTATCTGGGGAGAGATCGGCTAAAGCCAACCAGTTCGTGGGGATACGAGTCGGTATAGATAACGAAAAAGGATTTTTATTATTCGCCTCCGATCTCTAGCGCCATTGAGATCAAGTTTTGTAAAACATTATTTAATATTAATAAAGCATGTCTCTTCATTATTGTTTTACTTGATTTCTCATTGTTTCAAATATTGCAATATTCCAAAGCTTTTATAAATAAATTCCATAGTTTTTGAAAACCCTTATTCACCCCCCCCCTCTAAGGGCGCCGACCGATCCAACACTAAGGTCCCGGGGAAGCGGGCCAGGTGGATAAACTCTCTCTGGTAGTCTGGAACCGTCCTATCTCCCTGCCTGATCTGCAGGAACCGCTCCTGGAGTGCCATCCGGTCTGCATCCGAAATGAAATGCTTTAAGAAGGCCTCTGAGAACTCCCCCCAGAAGATCGTGCTGAGTGGTCGTCCTCTGAAGGTAGAGCGGCTAGCGGCCCTCCACCAATCCCGGGCATAGCCCTACAACATGGTCACCACCAGGGATACTGCGGCTACTGC
Organism: Dactylorhiza incarnata; assembly: GCA_033032865.1. Lineage (NCBI taxonomy): Eukaryota > Viridiplantae > Streptophyta > Magnoliopsida > Asparagales > Orchidaceae > Dactylorhiza > Dactylorhiza incarnata. The sequence continues at coordinate 16,801,862 of JAWHQI010000028.1, forward strand.
GGGGCACATCATCCATACTAGAAGCTCCTCTACCCTCTCCACCCACTCCTCGACCTGGATGGCTGACTAGGTACCTCGGAAGGTGGGGGGCCTTAGCCCCCGGAATGTCATCATCAGATCGGTGGGTACGGTGGCCTGCTGTGGTGGCCGTAAGGTGGCTGTCTGGAAGGCGGCTAACAGGGCTACCAGGGTCTGTCCGAGCTCTGTCTCTCCGAACGGAACTATGGCTGGAGCGGCCGGGGCTGGTGGTGGAGTGGTAGGGTGGTACTGGTCCCGAGAGGAGGACCTTCTGTTACTCGACTCTGGTATCTGGAGAAGTAACAAACGGGTATCAGAACTTGCAAAAATAAGGGAATTTTGCAGGACTGAAAGAAAAGGAAGCGGAAAGCGTGTGGGTGTACTACCGTGCAGTCTCGAGTCCTTAACCTTAAACCTAAAGGGTCCACCAGGCTTCCGCTGCGTGGTTCGTCCCGAACCAAGAAACGGAACCGGGGGAAGGGAGGATCGAAAGACTGCCCCATGTGGTCGGATCGTGGTGGCTCTGATCCATTTGTAAGACCCCCTCCCTAAACTGAACCTGGTTCAGGGAGGGGGGATCTTACTGCCGATTGAGGACTACCCAGCGCTTTCCGGGTGGAGACGTCCCACCTTTTCAAGCGCTGAGCGGTCTCTTTGTCAGGCACAAGAATCATCACAACACATCAGAACGCATAGCGGAAGCAATCGAAATAAGAAAAGCTAAGCATGCTGATTATATTACATATTTAAATATGGCCGGGGCCTATCGTTTTACAAAACATTGCCTCGAGGGCTACATAGTATAAAACGAAAGGGAGCCCTAGGCTAGTCCTTATACTCTCGAACTCACGTCTCTGAAGATAGGAGGAGAGGCTGGGGTAATCGAACGGGCCATCTCCAAGGCTCGTAACTCATCCTGCGGTGCGGGGGCTCCTTGCTGTCCCATTTCCTGTGATTGGTTATAAGAAATAATCGTTAGTCACAGAGCTAAGTAGAAAATACATCCCCTCCCCGGATCCATATCCAGGGGGCGGCTAAAGAACAGAAATGGAATAGCCGAAGCAAGGTAGAGGGTTAGCAGCAGGTAAACATATATATCCCGTATATATATAGGGCTTCCAGCCCTAAGCTCGTAATCGCTCCGTATAGTAAGTACACAACAATATAACGCGCAGACACGCACACCCAGGTATTCAAACCTGTACGCACACAAAAGACCCTGTGTCGACATAGTTTAGACCGCTTTATTTCAAGCAGGGGAGCTAACCCCGCGGGCCTCACCGATGTGGCCGTCGGTGACAGTGGCCAGTCTTGCCACTTCTGAATGTAGTCGTACCGTATCATTCAGGCCCTCCTGTACAACTTGGTGTACTAACTGGATGTGAGCGACATCCGACGAGCCGATTTGTAGGCCGCCCAGAGGAGGTAAAACTGCATGCTCGGAGGGTGATAACCCGTTGCGCACATCTCTCTGTCGCCATGAGTCGTTAACCCACCCGCACCAGTGCGAACGGTCTGCGAGCGTGACCAACCCGCCACTCCCAAACAATCTTCACCCGCTTATATAAGCATATGAGTTACGTGGCAATTCTACTCGCCTGGTCACACGACCTCTAACCGGGAGGATTAGCGGTATGAGGGCTCCTTGCTTGGGGCTAACCTGGGAGGAGGAACTCAACCCCGAGTTTTTCCCCAACTAAGGCCTCGTAGGAGGGAGGATAAGCACCGCATGGTTGCCATGACAGTTCTGCATTAGCAAATAAATTAGGCCGAAAGCAGGGGCCGTGGTAATAAACAGAAAAGTAGGCCGAAAGCAGAGGCCATGGTAATAAACAGAAAAGTAAGCCGAAAGCAGAGGCCATGGTAATAAACAGAAAAGTAGGCCGAAAGCAGAGGCCATGGTAATAAACAGAAAAGTAGGCCGAAAGCAGAGGCCATGGTAATAAACAGAAAAGTAGGCCGAAAGTAGAGGCCATAATGACAGGACCAGTGCGAGACTGGATTTAAATGAAAGTACAGAAAGTAAATGCGGGGGACCAGTGCGAGACTGGATTTAAAGGAAAATACGGAAAGTAAATGCGGGGGACCAGTGCGAAACTGGATTTAAAGGGAAGTACGGAAAGTAACTGCGGGGGACCAGTGCGAGACTGGATTTAAAGGGAAGTACGGAAAGTAAATGCGGGGGACCAGTGCGAGACTGGATTTAAAGGGAAGTACGGAAAGTAAATGCGGGGGACCAGTGCGAGACTGGATTTAAAGGGAAGTACAGAAAACAGTAACAGCATAAGGAAAGGGTTAGTAGTCCAATCGCTCTTTTATTATTGTCGCGACGGGGTTCAATTTCGGCGCCGCACCGCGATTCCGTTCCGATTTTCGCGTCAATATTCCAAGCTTAGTTGATTCCTTGGATAGATACGCATAAATTTTTATAGGCATTTAAAATTATGCGTCGAGGGGGCGCCGATTCGTTTTGATAAATTTCGCTCCTTTTCGGGTGTTTTATTTTCGCTTGTAAAAGCTTTTAAGGGACCCAATGGAGGGCTTATCCCTTGAGGTTTTGATAGTAGGTGAATTATGCCCTAACTAGGGCTTATGAATTTTGGGTGATTTTTCCCCACTCATTTGGGCTTTAATTTCCTTAAAATAAACTTTATAGGGGGTTTTAAAAATAGCAAAACTCCTCCTAAAATTCCCCAAAAATTACAGTAGGTTCCCCTTAGGATGGGGCACATTTTTCATTTAGAAAACTTTTTCTGAAACTGCCCTAATTTGCCTTGGTAAATTAAAATGGGGAAAGCCCATTGGGGTGCGAATCGCAGGAATCGAGAGGGCTGGGGGCGCCGCACCGGGCGCCTTCCTTGGGCCCTCACAGCGGATCCACCGCGGATCCGCTGTGGGGGCGCACAGTTTGAGGCGGGGGTTAAGAATATAGGGGCCGCACGATTTTCCTGGGGGAAAATCGTGCGGCTCCTGATTATTATCGGGAGGCGTCCGCTGCCGCCGCCGGGCAGCGGCCGGCTGGGCTGGCACCGCCCCCGGTCGATGCGCCGGGGGTCGCCGACCATTCCGGTGGTGGTCCGGCGGCCTGGCGCCGCCGGCCACCGCCGGAATTAGAGCAAAAGAGGGGGGGGGGGGGGGGGGGGGGGCGGGAGGCGGAGGCCTGCATGCACCATGCATGCCGCCGCGCCACCGCCCCCGAGGGGAAAGGGGCTGGTGCCGCCCCCGGACGGTGCGCCGGGGGCCGGCGACCACTCCGGTGGTGGTCCGGCGGCTTGGCGCCGCCGGACCCCACCAGAACTTAGTGCAGGAGGCGGCGGGAAGGCGCGGCACAGCTTGCATGGGCCATGCAAGCTGGCCGCGCCGCCGCCTCCTCGGGGAGGGCCCTCCCTGCCACCCCAGGTCGGGGCGCCGGGGAGGGGGCAGACTTCCGGCGGGGGTCCGGCGGCCTGGCGCCGCCGGCCGTCGCCGGGGTTGGCGTGGTTTCCCCTACAGGAAAATAGCAGGGGGAGGAGGACTCGGGCGCCGCCGGGGCTGCGTCCTCCGGCGGCCCGACCGCCTCCCCTTCGTCGGCGCAGAGGTCCCCGAGTGGGGACCTGCTCCCCCAGCGCCACCACCGGCGCTGGAGGGGGGGATTGGTTTCCACGGCCAGCGCCGCCACCCGAGCAAGCTCGGGGTGGCGCTGGTGTCGCTCCGACGACGGGGAGGGGGCGGCTTGCCTCCAGGAGGTAAGAAGGAGGAGGGGGGGCGATTCTACCTGAGGTGGAGGTGGGGCTCGAGAGGTAGAAGGGTGGTGGCCGGCCATGAGGAGGGAGGAGGAGGTCTCGGCTGGGTGGCTTGCTCCGGCAAGGTGGAGGGGGAGGAGGCTCGGGTGGGCGGCAGGGAGAGGCTGAGAGGGAGAGTGAGAGGGGTGGGGAGGTTTGAGAGGGGCTGCCCCTTCCTTTTATAGGAAGGGGGAGCTCTCCCCCTTTTTCCCCACGTGGGGTAAGGGAGGGGGAGATATTTTCTCCCCCTCCCCTCCCTTCTCTCTCTCCTGCCCACTTTGCCCCAAGTAGGGGCTGCCTATTCATGGGCAGCCCCTTTTCTCGGGGTGGGGGGGGGGGGGCTTTCTCTCTCCCCCCCTTTTTTCTCCTTTTCATTTCTCAATAATTTTAAGCAGGGGGGGGGGGTTTGACCGAGTCAACTTAGGGCGGGGTCCTCCTTGGCCCCCGGGGTCCAATAAGAGTTGCCGGGGCTGATGCCGGGTTCGTATGCTTTATATCTCGTGCGTTGCACTGAGGCGATTTGCATAGTCGTAAAATGACATACTCTCCATACGACCTTGAATCGAGGCCCAACGAATTCCGTTGCGCTCGTATTGTTCGTACGAGTTTACCAGAACTGACAGAAGTTAATCCGGGGCTCGTACGGTCACTATTTACAATAATGAGGTAGTGGCGTGCTACGATACCCAAAATGGTTATTTTCTTCAAATGACCTCGGATCGAAGTGCAACGGATTCCGTTGTGCTCGTATCGTCCATACGAGTCTAACGGAACTGACGGAAGTCAATTCGGGGTTCGTACGGTCACTATTCATAATAATGAGGTAGTGGCGCGCTACGATACCCGAAATGGTCGTTTTCTCCAAACGACCTCGGATCGAAGTGCAACGAATTCCGTTGCGCTCATATTGTTCATACGAGTCTAACGGAACTGACGGAAGTCAATTCGGGGTTTGTACGGTCACTATTCATAATAATGAGGTAGTGGCGCGCTACGATACCCGAAATGGTCGTTTTCTCCAAACGACCTCGGATCGAAGTGCAACGAATTCCGTTGCGCTCGTATTGTTCATACGAGTCTAACGGAACCGACGGAAGTCAATTCGGGGTTCGTACGATCACTATTCATAATAATGAGGTAGTGGCGCGCTACGATACCCGAAATGGTCATTTTCTCCAAACGACCTCGGATCGAAGTACAACGAATTCCGTTGCGCTCGTATTGTTCATACGAGTCTAACGGAACTGACGGAAGTCAATTCGGGGTTCGTACGGTCATTATACCCGATAACTTAGTTGCGGCGCGCAACATTACTTAAAATGGTAGTTTTCTACTGCTCTGGCCTACTTTTATTGGGCTCACTAGGGTTTAGTTGCCCAATAAAAGTTGGGATGTTACAGTTTGATAGGTGCTGGAGTGATGATCACAATAGGAAAATTGGATGATAACTGTGTTGGAGTTTCTGAGATGATCTCAAAGCAATCAACAGTTAGTCTTGCTGCCAATGCAATATGAGCCTATATGGTCGCACATAAAAGCGTTTGAAAAAATTGGAGAAAGGATTGTGTTGGCCTTACTCGTATTGGATATGAGTGGAGGACCAATCCTGTGACTGCTTGGAATCAAGTTGAGAATGTCTCAAAAAGGGAAATCGTTTAAAGTGTTTAAACGAACGGATTTACACTAGGTAATTCGGCTAAAGGCATTAACCGAATTCGACTAAATGGTTTAGACGAATTCGGCTAATGGGATTAACCGAATTCGGCTAAAGGGTTTAGACGAATTCAGCTAATGGCAAATTCGACGAAAGAGTTTCGCCGAATTTATACAGCCGAATTTATATAGTCGAATTCGTCGAAATGGTTTCGCCGGATTCGGTTATAGTGAATAGCCGAATTCGGTTAATGTGATTAGCCGAATTCGGCGAATGTAAATCTGGACAGATTTTCTGTTTTTTCCCTCTGGTCTGCGGATAGTCGATTTTATGCCTTGCTTATAAAAGGAATGTGTTTAGGGCTTCGAAAAAGACGTTTTTTTGGTTCGATCCTTTTCGCGAGAGAGAAACGACGAAAGTGTTCCGGCTGTTCTCGTTCCATCCGCCGATCGACGTTCCGCCGCCGCTAGTCGCCGCCGCCGGTCGCCGCCTCCTCTGGATCGGACCTAGCAGTCCGTGAGGACGTTGGGAGCATCCTTCTCCGTCCTAGTTCTTGTACGATAAGAAGCTAGGGTTCTTCATCGCTTGTGTAGACTTCTGTAGAGGGATCGATCTATTTCGATCCTTGAAGAACTCAAAGGCAGATTTCGGATTCTTCGTGGAGCACCTTGGTTGAGTATTGACTCAGTCCCGCGAAGGTATATTGCATTTCAATTTGCTTTCTTATTCTCTTGAATCATGAAAACCGCAAGATCCGTTGATCTCTTTTTGGGTTGTTCTTATCATTTCCGCTGCGCATATTTGATATGTCATCCCTTATGAAGGGGTATAGAAAACCCAACAAACTGATGGTTACATGATTTATTTTTAATAAGAACGAAATGGTCTACTGCTTTCAATAAAGATATTTTAAACCTTGGAATATTGCTCACAGAAAGAAGTGAATCGACAAATAATGTCCTACATGGAAGCTGTAGATCAATGAACACCTTGGATGGAATGGATTGTAGTTGTATCCTTCAATTTGGTGGGCTACACAACTTTTTGTCCAACTAGGACACCCGAACAAGACATAGGAGGATTTCTAACTTGCTCTTCGGTCCACCTATGTGCAAAAGTGCTTTGGGTGAACTGATCCACCATGCCAAATTCCATGAAGGAGTACTTAAAAAAATCCTAGAACTTGTCAGCCCACGCCCTATCCATTAGACTAGATCAACATGTGTCAATGTTTATTCCATGTCTGTAAGAACACTTGTGCGTAGAGATTGGGTTCTAGAAACCCACTAATCTTATTACAACTACGAGTCATACCTGAATTTTGACAATTGTTTTTAGATGGATCTGGTGACCGAAGGGCGAGATTTGGGCCAAGGAAACAAGTTTTCTTTGAATAAAAGAGGTTTTATGCCATCCTCCGGTGAACCCCTAGAGACACTAAATTGGACAACCATCAATATTCAAAAACTCCACCGACTCGTTTGTTATGCTTTAATTGCGATGAACATTTCACCTCAAATCATCGATGCAAGAAATTGTTTTGGTTGAAATTGAGCACGTCGAAGATGAAAACGAAGGCGAAGAAATTGGCCCAAAGATATCTGTGGACGCTATTACATAGGTTTACAATGCACAAACCATGTAAATTTGAGCTGTGATATGCGACCATCCTATTGGGCACTCATCGACTCTGATACCACACAACTTTATCGGCGAACATGTCGAAAAAAGATTGTAATTGCCCATCAGAAGGTGCATGAGGGTGCAAGTAGCCATGGTGAACGATGAGAATGTTCATAGCTCGGGGCATTTGTGAAAGAGTGTAATGTGACAGACAAATTTATGTTTATCCCTTGAATGTCTGACATATTATTCCTTTGGAGGGATTTGATGTAGTTCTAGGGATTAGTTGCATGCACTTTGGATCAACCATTTGAGATGTCACAACAATGACATTGACATTTTAACTAGAAGGAAGATAAAAATGGCTGAGCAAACTACTTAAGGGTCAACCAAAGTTTCAGTATCTAAAAATGGAAACCCATCCTCAAGACATGATAGTGATACTTCCTCCCAAATGACTGATAAGATTAGTACATTTATCTCTTTACATTTATCCGTTCTCGAAGAAGAACAAGATGGAATGGCAATGCAATCATATATTATAACAACACAACATACAACCAAGTCAGTCAGTCCCCGCTTTCCTCTCTGATCCTCTTAGTAAATTGTTGGCCTTTGCGTAGATTATCGAGATTGAACTCATCATGGGTGTTTTGAGTTTCTTATGATGCCTTTCGTCCTCATCAACGCTCCCTCAACATTTTAAGCCTTAACAAACGAAGTATTTTGTACTCATTTTAGATTTTTTTTTAGATTTCTTCATTGATGTACTTATCTACAACAATGCATTGGTAGAGGGACATTCGGTTTGCTCAAACGATGTTAAACTTTATTAGAGGCAATTAAATTTTCATAAAAAGGGAGAAGTGTTCATTTAGAGATCTAATCATAAACTATAAGGGAAATATAGTCCACGAGGAAGACATGTCCACCAATTAGATCAAAATGAGCACGATGGTGGATTGGTCCAAACCAAGGACTCCTAGAGCCTTATGCAGATTCTTAGGATTGATTGATTGTTACAAGAAATTGATACTGAATTATGCTGAGATTACAACGCCTCTATGGATCATATCAAGAGAAACTCCTTTCGGCGCCTCTATTTTATTTTAGTTTTTGTGGATGATTGGTTGTAGGTTATCTTCTATTATCATTAATTAATGATTAGTTTAAGTTTGAACCACAGTCCCCCCCCCCCCCCCCCCCCCCCCCCCCTCACACTCTGACATGGTAGATTTGGCAAGTTCCTTGGTGGTTCATGGTTTTTTGGAGTCTTTCTCAAGATAGTGCATTATTCACTAACGCTGTGCGGGGAACTTTCAGCTCAAGCGGAACATCATTTGTTTATTAGGCCTGGGATGTTGGGTGCATGAGTGGTATAGATCTCGCTTCTCCGCAAGTACTTTGTTTACCACATTGAGATGGCATGTTCTTACACACACACAAGAAGTAAATATGGCATTTCCCCACCAATATCATCAGTTGTCGCATAGCTGAGTTCGAGACTATAGCCCCCCAACATACTCTAATGGGGTAGTTATTGACAGGATCCAGGTGGTTCATGATTTTTTGGAGATTCTTATTCTAGATAGTGCTCAGTTGGATTATACTCTGTAGTATTTTCAGCCCAGACAGAATGTCATATTTTCATGGTAGATCTTGCTACTCCACTCATACTTAGTTTTCACACCGAGGTGGCCTATGTGCTAGGCATCATACTAAAAGAATGACTCGAACTATGTCGACATATGATGTAGTGATGATTATGAAATTGATGATAATTGTGATATATGAATCATATTATATTGCAAATTGTTGACACGGAATCCCGCGACATCAACAAGAGCCAGTCTTTGGCATCCACCAATGTGTGCGGTTACAGCTAGTGTAACCGCACCCTTTCCTCCAGTCTCAGCAGCTGACACATCGGTCAGCCTCAGTAGTAGTCACAGCCTCGAGAGGATTGGGCGGACACTCAGAGTGACCGCCCCAGCTCCTCTCCCCTCGGTCAGTCCCAATTGGGGCGGTTACATCCCGTTGTAACCGCACCCTCTCTCTCTTTCTCTCTCCTGCCTGGTTCTCCCATACAACTCATATTTATTGCACCTATCCGTTCCGGTAGCCCGCTATTAGTATACATAGAGGGTCAGGGGTGCCCAGAGGGACACATTGAACATGATCCAGAACCTCCCCTGTAATTGGTATTGTTATAAGTTCGGGGTCAACTTATGTTGCCTAGTTCTTTTGTGCCTTCAGTTGTAATAGCTATGTAATATCTCCTTGAGTAAGCAATATTACTTCCCACAACAAGAGGGATTTCCTGTTGCAGGAACAACTGGTGTAGCCGATCGCGACATCCCTGTCTGTGTTCGCCCCTGACTCTTTGTGGTTAATAAACAATTACTTCCCGTCCCTGATTCCCCAGCTCTTGTAAGGTCTGTGACTGAGTGTCAAAGTTGGGGACACCTTTGGATCCAACAATTTGAATACGCGACCTTAAGATCTCAAGTAATCGGAGAATCCACCACATTGGTTGAGGTATAAGAGCTGTTTAGTTCGCCCGATAATTCCAACCCTCTAGGAGTGGTCGCGGTCACAAGTGAAGAGTTCGACCAGAAATTTGACTTACTAATGGGAATGATCACACTCCTGGTGAATAGGGATGCTCCTCCCCTCTAGGAGACAGTGACACCGGATCGGAGACCGCCCTCTAGAGACCTCCCCTGAGCTTCCGACACATGATGAGTTCATAGCCCAATGACGGAATTTCTTTTGGGAGACCACAACAGCCTATCTGGGTAGAACCATAAATTTTGAAGAAGGGCCCGAATACGATGAAGGATTCGAGTCCGACTCTCCTTTCGTCGATCATGTCTGGCAAGAATCTGCTCCAACGGGGTTCAGGGAATCCTAACTCTCCAATTTCTTTGGGAGAGAAGACCCAACCTATCACCTCTAAGCTTTTGATTCCACAACCTCTCTCGGTCGGAGTTCGATGTAAGTTTTTGGCTACCACTTTTGATGGCAAAGCCTGATAATGGTTTTACAAGCTCCCCCCCCGTTCCATAAAGCTCTTTCAGGGAGCTAATGATGGAGTTGGTGGAGAGGTTCGCAACTTCCAGAAAGAGAAAGTGGCCTGGATGCCCTTTTCCTGATCCAACAAGGCGCCAACGAGGCGTTGGGCCAATATGTTGACCAATTCCAGGACCAAGTCCTGGAGATTCATAACGTAGACTTAACTCTCTACCAGGTAGCGTTCACCACATGGCTACAGACAGGCTTCTTCAAGAGAGAGATGTGCTCAGAGGGTGACAAGCCACCGCTCGCGAAGCTGTCTTTTTGTTTGCTACAGTGGGGAGCACTACACTCTGGGCGCTTTGACGTCTTCTACTGATGCTCGGAAGCTGACCGGGCACGCTCTACGCATCTCGGTGTATGCGGCTTGTCTCCTAGAGTGTACAGAGGAATTTAGAGCGATGGACTTGCTGTCCAGAAGGCTTGCTGCTGAGTTGAGGGTGCTGTGAGTGCTGAGTGCGCTGTGAGAGGATTGCTTGCTGTGGTGCGTGGAACGTCCTTTTCCGCAGTGCGCTCGAAGGAGGAAGAAGGCCTTCAAAGGATCTTCAAGACTCTCGAAGATCTTCGAAGGAGTCTTCGAAGATGAAGATCTTCAAGGGGTTCCTTGAGGAGCTCTAACATGCGTAGGAGGCGGAGTCGGAGGAGGAGAAGATGGAAATGGAGGAGACCACGGGGTCCTATTTATAGGCTTCCCAGGTGATTATGGTGGTTACGCGGTTATCCGCAGACTATAATAATTTCATGTGCTATTCGCAGACCGAAACCTTATATTTTTGTCGTACATATTTTTATGAAAATTATTATGCGCATACCAATCATTATTTTTGGCTATGCGCATCGCCCAATGATGTGTGGTTACGATTTGGTTATGCGTAGATCAGATGGTGGAGATTGCATGATGGCGATCCGACGGCGGAGGAAGGCATGCCTAGAGGGGGTGGTCGACAACGAGACCTCGACGACGGGAGGTCGGCCGAGGAGGAGGAAGCGTGGGTGCGGCCGCGTACATGCGGCCGGTCGCGGGCCCTCGCGGCCACGCACGTGCGGTCACGATGCTCGACGGTGGCCTGCCAGGAGGACAATTGCGGGCCCTCATGGCCGCATGCGTGCGACCATGAGGCGCGACGACGGCTAGCTGCGGGCCCTTGTGGCCACATGTGTGCGACCGCGAGGCGTGGCGGCGACCGGCTATGGGCCCTCGCGGCCGTGTGCGTGCAGTACAAGGCGCGTCGACGGCTAGTAGAGAGGCTGGCCGTGGGCCCTCGCAGTTGCGAGGCGCGGTGGCGGACGACTGGGAGGCCGTACGCGTGCGTGCAGTCACGAGGCGTGACGGCGATCGAAGGATATCCATCCACAGGCGGATTGCGCAGAGGTTCGCTCGGCGGTTGGGGATAGTTCCCTTCATGACCCCCATTAAGTTAGTGGGGGACGCCGTGGGAGGATGGCGCATGCGGGACGCGTGCCTTCGCGTTGGAGCGCACGATCCTTCATGCATGGGGTGTGACTTTGCGCATTGCGCACGCGGGGAGGTCATGCGTCTTGTGCGGGGTGTGACTTTGCGCATTGCGCACGCAGGGGCAATCATGCATTTTGCGCGTGCGTTCTCTCGTATGTGTTCTTGTGCATGTGTGGCGATGTGTTTAAGGTTTTGCCTTTGTAAATACTTACACATATTTTTGTTTTTTTAGGCGTCGAGTCGTTGCTCGCAAGGAAGGCCGATGTGGCTTCATTCTTCGCTCACTATCGAATAGATTGACATTTGGAGGAAGCGATACAGGATTCCTGCCAGGTTGGAGGTGAAGATTCTACATATCGAGGAGCGAGCACAAAATTGTCCGACGGGTAGCATGACGATTTGTGACTCGTGCCTGAAGTCCGGATTCTGTTTTCCACCTTGCGAGGAGACGATTGAAATCTTCAGGTTCTGTGGCGTGCCGGTTTCCCAGTTCACTCCTGCTGGTATGATGAGGATTATGGTCCTGGTTGATTTCTTTCGGGAGCATGGTTCACGGTTCACCTTGGACCTTTTCAAGGAGTGGTGCGAGGTGTGCACCGATGGAGGAGGTCGAGTTGAGGTGCGCAACAACAAAAGGTGGATTCAGTTTAAGGATCAAGTCGACCGCTGTCGCGGGAATACCCTATATGGGTATGTCAAGAATTCCTGGGGTTTGTTGGAGTTGTGGAGGTCCCTTCCTGGGCGTTGCCGTCATGTGACTGGACGGGAGTGAAAGTTTACACCGATGATGGGATTTTCTGATCCGTCCGTGCTGTGGAAGCCCTTTTTTGTATTTCTTCTTTTTTGGAGGAGAAGCGGTTGTTGTTGTGTGGGATTTCTACGGACACGGAGAGTTCTACTGCGCTTCCTTTGGATCGTGAGAGGAAGTGGAAGCTAGTCTTCAAAAGCTGTAGTTTGGAGTCTCCTCCTCGTTCTTCTTCTCTGCCAAAGGAGCATGCTGACGAGGTGGTTCATTGCAGTTCAATGACCGATATTGTGCCCACTGATCTTGATGTGGGGTACTGGGCTTTGCTGCCCCCAAGAACCCGAAGGTGACTCGTTCCGTCACCAGCTAAAGCGAGGTGGGCTTCTTCTTTGCTTGTGTCTATGAATGTTGCGGTAAGTGTATTATATTTGCTTTTCTTTGACTGTTGTCTTGTAAGGAACCTGGCTTCTTCCTTATTTTTATAGACCGGAGTTCCGACCAGAATCTCTCTTACGTGGAACGACTGCAACGTGGGCCTGAAGGATAGCTATCTCGCGCTTCAAGAGGAGCTTCATAGAGTGAGGAGCTCCCATTCAAACTTGAGGGGGTGACGGGATCGTGACGTGTATTTTTTCGGCAGAATGAGGCTGAGCTGCGGGCAGAGCTGGAGCAGTCTCGATCGGAGCTTTGGATGGAGAAGGCTCTCGTAGAGAAGATGGTTCGTCTGTTGGAGAATTCACAGGCCACAGTGGCTCATCGAGATGCTGAGTTAGGGTCTCTAAAAACCGAGGTGGAGAGACTCTCTTCATGGGAGAGGACTGATAAGGAGCTGAAGGACACGAGAGTCGCTGAGTGTAAGGACTCCATAGATTATATGCGGGATTATTCTCTGCACTCAGAGGAGGTCCGTGAGGAGGTATGGATCAAGGAGGTGGAGCCTCAGCTGGAGGATGAGCGCGAGATGGTCTTTAAGCGAGGGATGATGAAGACCCTTCGCATGGTGGAGCGGGCGCGTGGCTGCGATGTAGCGGGCCTTGGTATTGGGGATCTCTCCGAAGACGAGTGCTCTGATGTTGGTGCCGAGGAGCAGCTCTTGTATTTTGTTCCCTTGTACATGTAACATCTCATTTCCTACTAGACCCCTTGACTTCAATTAGGGTAGGACATGTGGTGAGTGAGGTGGGTTTGAGCTAGGTAGTGATCTTAGGTCACATTGAGTTGAGAGAACTCACATGTGGTCGACTAGAGGGGCAAGTCAACCATGGTCAATTTTAGGCTTAAAAGAGGAAATTTTGTGTGCCAAGTCTAAATCGACGGGACTTCCCGTCGACCGATGGGACCTCCCATCGATCGACGAGACCATCCCATCGATCGACGATAGAAGCTGGGAAAGGTGCTTTCCCTGATTCTCTAAGTCATAATCAACGGGGCTTCCCGTCGATCGACTGGACCTCCCATCGATCGACGAGACCGTCCTGTCGATCAGCGGCAACAGCTGGGAAAGGTGCTTTCCCCGAGTCTTTAATTCATAATCGATGGGGCTTCCCGTCGATCGACTGGACCTCCCGTCGATCGACGAGACCGACCCGTCGATCAGCGACAGCAGCTGGGAAAGATGCTTTCCCCGAGTCTTTAAGTCTTAATCGACGGGGATTCCCGTCGATCGATGGACCATCCCATCGATCGATTGGACCATCCCGTCGATCGGGGCAGCAGTTGGGAAAAATTCTTCCCCGAGGCTTTAAGTTTAAAATACATTATCCTTGCTTATTTCGAGGCTGGGAGGTGGCTTAGGCCAATAAGAAAATGACACATGGATGTGCTGTCCAATCCAAGCATGGGAAATATCTTTCCCATTAATCCAAATCAAATCAGCCACATTTTCTCTCTCCTCCCTTAGCCTTGAAACTCCATTCCATCACCTGAAGTAACACTCTCCTTCTTCCTCTTCCTCACACCCCAAGGAGCTCCAACAACTTTCCCTCACCTTCAGAGAGCTCTAGGAGTTGAGCAGCTTGCCGGAGAGACATGCAGCCCCGACGGATCACGCGATCCCAAACCCCCATTCAGGTCTGATTTCTCCTCCTCTCCCTCTATGCTAGTCTCCTAGATCATAGAATAAAAATTAGGAGAGGCGTTGAGCTCAAAAGATCTTGGCTTGTGAGCTAATGGAGCTTCCTAGGAAAAGACCAAGCTGGATCTTTCTTTTTAGGGCACCGATTGCCGCAAAAGTTCCTTCAATCACTTCTTCTCTTCATAAGAAAGAGATTGGATTTGATTTCGTGAAAATCCATTGTATATGGAGGGAGTATGTGAGGAAAGAAGCTTAAGTTTGACCTCTTGAAATTTAGGGTCTTCTAATTTCAGTTGGGAAGGAAGAAGATGAGCAGGAACTATCTGATTCTGCTTCAAGATTCGTGCAGATTAATTCCTTATATTAATTTCATGTGTATTAATCTATCATACTATTTCAGTACATAGAGTAATTGTTTTGAGGCTCTTAGAGGCCATTTCATGAAAAATGGCCAGAGACAACTTTTGTAGATCTGAGTGTCAACTTTATTTAGAAATTTGAATCAGCTCATTTGGAGCAATGTAGAGCCCTTAGCATCATATTTAGTGAGAATGATCATAATGAAAACCAGAAATTAGATTGAGTATATCTTGTAAATGGTAAGTCTGATGAAGCTGAAATTTGGGCCATGCATGCATGTGCCCTATTATTAGCTTGTGTCCAAAAATCAGAAATTTTGGAGGAAATTTCCCTATAGTCTTGTTCATTTCTTTTATATACTTCTATTCTCTATTGGCTTAATGGTTAAATGATCGTACTAGCCAGCAGGATCAGCGTCTTGCGGTGGCGGCTAACCCGAGTGTTGGTGTCATCCGTAAGGCGGCGGTTCTGGGCATAAGGCCCGAGTAACCCTCCTAGTAAGGGGGAGGGTGGGGGCGGGGGGGGGGGGGGGGGGTCTTACAAACTGGTATCACTTGTACAAACGATCAGAAGAGAAAGAAGCCCACAACACTAGACCATGCCGCTCGAGCTTTAGTTTGCGGACAAACTAAGCAGCGGAAGCTATGGTCTGCACATGTGTAAAAATCACAGAAAATAGTCCATTTAAGCATTAAGTTAGGCCAATTCTAATCTTGCTTTCTGAAAAATTTGAAATTTTTTGGAACTTAAGTTGGAGGTGACTTCACCAAATCAACTTGAACTGGAACTTGAACTGGAACTGAAAAAGCTTTATAATCAGAATCTGCATTTTTCAGCTTTAGCTTTTGTTGATCTGAACTGTTGCAATAACTGAATCTGCTTTGCTACCAATCTGCATTTGAATCTGTCATATCTGAATTTCTGAATCAAAACTGTTGTGAGCTTCTTCATCAAGAACTGATTTTTCTTTTTCATACAGCATCTCCCGTTGAAACTTGAGCTTCTTCATAAAACATCCCCCCTATCATAAAGTAGCTTCTTCAAAACATCTCCCCCTATCAAAAGGAGCTTCTTCATGAAACTTCTCCCCTACCTAGTTTCAGGAAGCCCTGAAGCTAGGACCCTAGAAGAAGGGACATTTGAAAAGGAGGAAGGGAAGGATGCAATCTGATTTCCAGAAATTTGATCTGATAAAGTTGTTGCATTCTTTGTCTTAAGGGTGTGTACCCATTCCTTTATTTCTGCTACTGGGAGTTTGATTCTGATACCAATTGAAAGTCCTGGTTTTCTAATATTGAACTTGTAATTTCATTTGCATTCTCTGTCTTGAGAGTGTAAACCCATTCTTTTATTTCTGCAACTGATTGTTTGATCCCAATTGAGAGTCCTCTGATATCAGTTGAAATCTCTGATATCAAAGAAAAGTGAGTTTGATCCTGGTGGTCAATGACTTCTTAAGTTGTTGTTCTTCAAACAATTGAAGAATATCTTGGAAGAAATGACTGCTTGAGATAGTGATCCTGTGCCTGCAAAATGTCTCTGGTAGAGGTGGTGTTCCTCTCCTTATTTAATATGTTAGTTGTTCTTGACCCAGACTACTTTGGGTCCTTTTGTTTTTTCACAAAAATCTGAAATATAAATATCTCAGGCTGATCCTTATAGCCTTGTGGATGATATTTCCTAGGAGGAATTATCCACTCAGTAAGAGGATTCTTAGTATATTGAGAATAAGAATTCTTCAGATTTTCTGTATATTTTCCGTTTGACGAATTTGGGTGAATTCGTCGATTGCCGTTCGACGAATGGACGTGATTTCGTCGAGCGCCGTTCGATGGATAGATATACTGGAATTCTGTGCTCAGCTTTCGTCGATCTCCGTTCGACGAAATGAATTTATTTCGTCGAGCTCCGTTCGACGAATTCTGTTGAATTCCTTTATTCTTAATATTCTTGCTTGAGATATTTTTATCTAGTTCTATTACCTCTTTATTCTTAGCAGAAATGAATTTTACTGGTGTAGAAAGAATGTTCTTCTTAAGGAGGTGTGGCTCACTTGATGATGCACCCAAGCCTAGTTTGCCACTTAATCTGGCATTTATTGTGCTTGTGATGTCCATCAGTTTGATACTTCTCCCATTTAGCGATTCTACAAATTTCTTAGCTTCAGATAACTTGTTCTCAATGAGAACAATGCGTTCTTTTGAAGCAGCCAATTCTTTCTTAAGATTTGCATTTTCTTCACTTAGTTGGTTCATTTCAGCCACCATATTTCTGAGGGAAATTATTTCCTTCTCAGATTTAAATAAATCTAAACAAAGAGTTTTAAAATCATTTTAAAAATCATTTGAATTAAAATCAAAGTTAGATATTACCTGATCACTGTCAGCTTCAGATTCTGATTCTTCAGAGTTTTTTCCTGAGGCATTGATAGCCATCATGCAGAAATTTCTTTCATCTTCAGCATCATTGGAACTTGATGATGATGCATATTCTGAATCATTGCATGAGTCATAAACAGCCATCAAGCATTGATCCTTTTCATTTACATCACTTTCATCTTCAGATGAGCTGGATGATGACTCTGATTCTGTTTCACTCCATGTTTCAGCTACAAAGCCTCTTGCCTTGTGTTTGTGTTTGTGGGAGGATGGCTTGCTGGAGTGCCTCTTTTCTTCTTTCTCTTTTCTCTTCTCCTTCTTTTGGTTCTTTGGACACTCAGGCAGAATGTGTCCAGGTTTCCTGCAGCCAAAACAAATTATTTCTTTAGAATTAGATTTGTCATACCTTGGCTTTTCTCTGGATCTTGAATCCTTCTTTCTGAAGTCTTTTCTAGCCATCTTGTAGAACCTTTTGGATAGTAAGCTCATAAAATCCACTTCTCCTAGAGCTTTATCTTCCTCTTCAGTTACTTGGAAAGCAATGCTCTTTTCGTTTTTGGATGCTGGTGAGGAAGTAGATTGTTCAGCTTCTCTGGATTTGATAAGCTGCTCATAGGATTTGAGTTTGCCTAACAAGGTCTCAGTAGAGATCTCATTAAGGCTTCTGGCTTCCTTGATTGTCCAGATCCTAGAGTCCCATGTGTTGGGGAAGCACATTAGGATCTTATCATTTACTTCAGTGATAGAGATCACTTTGTCCAAAGTCTTCAGCTCATTGATTATGAGGCTGAGTCTGTTGTACATATCTGCAACACTTTCAGTTTCTCCTTTCTTGAAATTCTCATACTGGGAGACTAGATGAGATCTTCTATCTTTTCTTTCATCTGCAGATCCTTCAACCATGTTGTTGAGGGAGGTCCAGATTTCCCTGGCTGAGGTGCATTCCACAACCTTTTGAAAGATGTCATCTGACATTGTCTGTGCCAATATATTCATTGCTTTGGAATCATCACTTCTCTGCTTCTTTTGAGCTTCTGTCCACTCAGGAGGTGGAACAACATTATTTGTTGTTGCTTCAACACTTGTTGTTGCTGTAGGAGTAGGAGGTCCTGTCAAAATCACATTAAAAAATCTTCATCAATAGAGTTCATATATAATCTGATCCTTGCCTTCCATAATGCAAACTTATTTAGATTGCACATAGGAGGTCTTGTGCTTTAGTATTCTTTGTTCTGTGCCATGAGTTTTTAGAAAAATAAAACTCTAGAAAAAATTTAAGATCTAATTTATCTTTTGATTCAGGTGTTAGTCTGTAAAGAATCAACCAACCTCTGATACCAATTGAAAGTGCTCTGATATCAGTTGAAACCTCTAATACCAATTGAAAGTGAGGTTAGATCTTAAAGTTACTCTAGAGGGGGGGGGGGGTGAATAGAGTATTAAAAAGTTTTTCATTTATTTTTATAGTGGAATTAAAATAATGATATATATGTGTACTGAGTGAGTTATAAAAACAAATAAAGAAAACACACAGCACAACAAAGAAAAATAAACAAGAATCACAGATGACACAAGGATCTATAGTAGTTCCCCAATAAACCTGGGTACATCTACTCTTCTACAACCCTTGGTAGGAATCCACTAGGTTTTTGATCAGGTGCCCTATCACCAATGGGGTTTTGATCAGGTGCCCAAAACACCACTGAGCGTTTGATCAGGTGCTCAAACCAAACTACAGGTTTTTGTTCAGGTGCCCTGCCACCAAGGAGTTAACTTTTGAAGGGAGTTAGAACATTGTACAAGAGGGGATAAAGAGGGTTATGAAGTTCTTCTCTGTCAATAATCTGAGAGAAGACTAGTGGATTTGATGTTGTAAAGCTCCCCTGTTTGATAGAAAATAGTTGACAGTTGAGGATGGAGCTTTCTCTTGAATATAGATCTTCCTTTGATAGCTGATGAATTTGAGAGACAAAGGTTTCTCAAGTTGTTTGTTGCTCTTGAAGATCTAGAAACTTGCAGCAGAAATCTGAGATAAGATCTGTGTTGTTGTTCTCAGAGATTGAGATGTGCTGCTTGAGAAAGATGAAGATCTGTAAGCTTTTTCTTTCTTCCTTCTGTGTTTTTCTCTCGACAGTTTCTTCTTCCTTTTCTTCCTACTACTGTTTGATAATATATCTCTGATTTGAATTTCAAATCCTCTGAATAAGGAATAGAATAATCAGGAGGATTATTTCTTGGAACTGCAAGCAAATCTTTAATCCCCTTTCCTTTTCAATAAATGTATCCTTTTTCGATTAGCCAAACAGCTATTTTCTCGAAATAAGAGAATAATAAAAGGAAAGATAATATCCTTGACTTATCTGGAAGAAATAGATCCGTTGCTGATAGTAGATATGAGATCAGAGAATAGAATAAAAAAATCTGTTTGAAATACTGAACTGAATAGAAATTTCATCGATCTGAATAAATTGATACTTATTCTTCGAACGCAGAGTTGAGTTCGTCGAACGCAGAATGAAGTTCGTCGAACTGAAGAATAAACTGCTGGACTGGCTGGAGAACTGAGTGCGTCGAGCTGGAGAGCAAGTTCGTCGAACGCAGACTAGAGTTCATCGAACGCAGAACTTTGGCAAGTTCGTCGAACTGGAGCATGCCGTTCGTTGAACGCATGATTGAGTTCGTCAAACACAGGATGGAGTTCGTTGAACGTAGAAACTGATTCTTTTCCTTAGGTTCTAACAGCCTAAACCTTGACCCTTTGACTATACATTGGGTTCAACTTATTCCTAATAAACAGATAGTGATCCTAGCCCAAATCAGTAATAGGGTTGTTCCAACAAACAGATAGGGATGAGCTAAAAGAGAGGTTCTTGAACCCCCGACAGAGGACCCGGTCAGTGATTGAATACCAGAGGGAGTTCTCCCACCTGGCCAGATTTGCGGGGGTACATGACTTGGATGATAAGAAGTACGCTAAGAGGTTCTATCGGAGTCTCGGGGACCCATTGAGGCAGGCTCTACTTTTCATATCGCATGGCACGTCTAGCTAGATCATCGAGATGGCCAAAAAGCTGGAGGCAGACCATTTGATGGTGCAGAGCAGGGGAAAGAGACCGGCCGACAGATCATACTTTGGAAAGATCACTAGGGGCCCGCAACGGGGCAGAGTGATGAGTCACAGAAGAGGTGGGGGACATCCTCGTCCCAACATCAGACCAGAGCAGTAGCCTCATGCAGTGATGGCTCCTCCACCACTAGGGATCCAGGAGTCGGGGAGGCAGGATGATCGGGGCCGCCAGCTAGTGATATACTATGGGTGCCACCAGCCGGGGCACATCAGAGCTAAATGCCCTCAGCAGTTTCTTCATCCTCCTCCTCCTCCTCCAGCAGCCCCTTCAGCACAGCAGGGCCGAAGCCGAGGACTAGGTCGGGGCCGAGGACCTCATGGCAGAAGCCGACGGCCAGAGCAGATGTATGCTCTGGATCTCGCAGAACCCTGGAACCCTGAAGAAGTCATTACAGGTACTTTATTGTTTTTCCTTTACGATTACTTAGTACCTTTCAAAAACCGTAGTTGTACTCTAATTTATGACCCAAACAACAAAACCACCCAGGTATAGTGCTTGTCTGTGGCAAACCCGCATACACTCTATTCGATACAGGTGCCTCACATTCGTTCATCTCAGAGAAATTCGTAGACGACCTAGACCAAATACAGCACTTTGAGGGCATCCAGAGGACGGTGCGACTTCCGGATGGGTCGGAGATAGCAACATGTGCCAAGTGCAACATGAACGTGAAGATTGGAGGAAAGATATTCGAAGCGCCGACAACGCTTTTGAAGATGCTAGATTTTGACCTAATTCTGGGCATGAACTAGCTGCACTGGAATCATCCTAGGATCGACTGCCCGACAAAGAAAATTGTGCTGAGGCATGTAGATTCTAAAGTAGTGATTAAAGGTACTAAACCCACCTCCGGTCTCTTATTATCATTTGCACAGGTTGACAAGGCTCATGAGCAGGGAGACGAGGTGTACCTAATCTATTTCGAGATGGCGGATGCTGAGGTATCCATAGCAGATATTCCGGTAGTTAGGGGCTTCTCTGATGTATTTCCAGAGAAATTACCCGGACTACCCCTATCACAACCCGCATTTTCTCAGCATTTAGGAATATCAGAATAGAGAAAATATGCGTCATGATGCCAGGTCGTGCAGGAGACACCTGCAGACGCTCAGGCGGGAACCTAATTCTTATTCATTACAAAATAGGTTTACAAGAAGACTCATTACTTGAAATCACTTATTAGGTTTGGGATAAGAACTGTGTCTCTCAGTTCGTGGATCAACTAGTCCACAGAAGAAAATGTATATGTAATTGCAGGGAACAATTAGGGTCCTATGTGCACGTGATGTCTGGACATAAAAGAAATGATATGCACATATTTAGATTTAGTTTGGGTATGAAGATACTTGTACGTGACTTAAATATAAGGATTTGACCTGTAAAAGATGCAATGGGAGTGAAAGAAAATCATTTTTTTTATAACTATAATGCACCTAGGCATAAATCATTCCTAGAGAGCAAGATACATGAGATCGAAAGGTAGCTGCAACAACTAGCAAGTAAGCTACAATGTAACAAAAAGAGGCACAATGGGCGTCAACAACCCGACACCAACCCATTGGCTTCAAACTAGCATGTCTGAACACAAGAAGAAAACTAACTACCACTACCTCACACCAGCGGGGTAAGACAGTAGCTACAACTCCCAAGGTCTCCGAACTACACCTCTAACTACTACATCTCTGAACCTGAGGCATTCAAATAAAACAAAGAACTCCTTAGCAAGGAAAGCACAAGCGTCAGATAAACATAAAAGTCCTGCAAAATAAGGTAATAATAAGGCATAAGAGGTACCAACCCATGCCAAACTTACAGAAGAAAAGAAGCTCCAAAGCATAGAGCTAAACAACGCACCGAGTGCACCAACACCTTTTTTAAATACAAGCAAAGTTCATTTATCTTGTTAATTCTATTTATGAGACTGATCAGCTCAATTTAAACGGGGGCGGTCCTTTATCCTCTGCCACTCAAAGACCAAAACCAGGTGGTGGTCCTTTATCCACTGCCACCCAAACACGGCCCACGGGGACACAGGCCAAGCCTGCTGTTTATGCCCCTTAGAATGGCCACTGTGCAAGGCTATAAAAGAATCACCACGGCCCCCCAAACACGGCCCACAGGACCACAGGCCAAGCCTGGTGTTCATGTCCCTTACAATGGCCACCGTGCAAGGCTAAAGGCAATAGTCCTCATTAATTAATTTTAATTACCACACGAGACTTAGCCTGAGGGACAATGCCGGAAAAATCCTAAGGATAAGGTCACAAATAAAGAAAACACCGCCTAAGACATTTCATAAGAGCCCAGGAATTTCATGAGAAATAGACACATATTTATAGAGAAATACATGGATTTCATGAGAAATAGACATAGATTTCATGAGAAATAGACACAGATTTCTAGAGAAATACAGGGATTTCATGAGAAATGAAAGAACAGTCTGCAGGGATTTCTAGAGAAATGCAGGGATTTCTAGAGAAATGAAAGAACAGTCTATTGGAACATGGGATAGATCCGAATATGTCCTAATATGGGATATCGCCGATGGTAGCGGTAGCGCTGGCGCTAGCGCTGTGGCTATAAATAGGACCCCTCTTCTCTCATTTCAGACAACCACCAGAGAGATAGATTTAGTGCTAGAATTCTAGAGCCTGATTTGGCCGGAAGTTGATCTCCCACCAAAGCTCTGCGAATTTTTGAAGGAGGACTTCTTCACGCCGGATACAAACGATGTCCGCTTCTACAACACTTATTCTACAACAGATCTTCATCTCCAACTTCAGAAGTTCTTCAAGAGGGAGTTTTAATAAGTATCATTTCATATTCTTTGTAAATCCTTAGAGAATTCGCCTCGTGTTGGTGACTAGGTCTGGGTAGGACTTAAGGCTAAAATTTGCCTCGTGTTGGTGACTAGATCTAGGTTACGTCTAGGGGGTACTCAAGGCCATATTCGGGGTTGGATTGGCTAGAGCGGCTTGAGGCCGAATCCCGGGAAGGATATGCTAGGGCCACCGGTTCGTGGGGATGCGAGTCGGGATAGAAAACAAAAACAGTTTATTATTATTCGCCACCGATTTTTAGCGTTATAGAAATCAACTTTTGTAAAACCATATTTCATATTAATAAAACATGTCTCTACTTTATTTGAATTGTTTTGTTTGATTTCTCACCTTCTTAATCACTTATTATTTCAAAATATTCATAATATAAGAAAAAGTTTTAAAACCCTTATTCACCCCCCCCTCTAAGGGCGCCTACCGATCCAACAAGTGGTATCAGAGCGATTTTATTCCAAATCGGCTTAACAACTGGGAATAATGGCGTCTCATGATCTCGCTTCTATTAGTGGGGGAAATTTTTATGAAAAAGGAAAATCACCAGCACCACCTTTACTTGAAGTAAGTAATTATAAAGGGTGGAAATTTTTAATGGAAAAGTTTATTAAAAATTTAGATATCGAAGCATGGAATATAGCAATAGTATGACCAGCAGATGAAACAAATAAAAAGGAATGTCACCTAAGTGCTAAGGCTTTGAATAGTATCTTTTGTGCTTTAGCTCAAGAAAATTTTAAATTAATATATTGCTTTTCTAGTGCATACAAAGTATGGAAATTTCTTGAAAAAATGTATGAATCTTCATTTACAGGTATGGAACAAACGCAAGAAGTGGAGAACATCCAAGATCACACAAATGATCAAGAAAACTCCTCTCATGATTGATCAACGGAGTGCACATAAAGTGGAAAAGAAGATATCTTTTCTTTAGAAGAGGAATACCAAATAGATGAAGATAACAAAGAAAATTCATGCTCAAATCTCACAACATCTAAAAGCACTGTAAGGAAATCAAATCCTCTTATTGTTTGCAACTCTATTTCTACTTTACAATTGCTACAAATTACAAAGCACAGAATTAAGAAATTAAAAAATGCGAATTGCAAATTGCGCTTAGAAAATAAAGATTTAAAAACAAAAGTTAAAGTAGAATCAAATTCTGATTTATCTAGCTTTTCCCATGTCACTTCAATTGAAAAAACAAAACCTTGTTTTGAATGTAAAGATATTTAAGAAAAATTTAAGGAGCTTGAAAAAGAAATTATTTTTGTAAAAGAACATAATGAAAATTTATCTTTAGAAAATTCATCATTAAGAAATGATTGTGCTACGTGCCAAAATTATAAAATTGAAATCAAGGAGATGGACAAAACATTTGAGGAATTTAGAAATGACTATCAAAATCATATTGACTCTATTGTTTCTACTCTTAAAAATAGCACAATAGCTTATAATAAAGCTAGGCATAATCTAAAGATCTAGAATGATGAATTAAAATAAAAAATCAACTTGCTTATGAAATTATAAATACAAATTCATAATATCAAGCTATATCTAACAACAAGTTGAATATGAATATAAATATCTTAAATAAGCCTAATAATGGG
Organism: Dactylorhiza incarnata; assembly: GCA_033032865.1. Taxonomy (NCBI): domain Eukaryota; kingdom Viridiplantae; phylum Streptophyta; class Magnoliopsida; order Asparagales; family Orchidaceae; genus Dactylorhiza; species Dactylorhiza incarnata. Next base: position 16,826,578 of record JAWHQI010000028.1, read on the forward strand.
AGTAAGAAATACAAAGTATTTGTAAATCAAAATCATCATTATTTACAAAATCATGTTTCTCCAAACTTAAAATTAAATCCAAATGTGCACAAATTTCCTATGAAAAATAATTTCAAAAGTCAGTATTATTCTTAGCCTAATTTTAATGAATATGGAAATTTGATGCATAATATTAAATCAAAATATGAATGGAGACCCAAAATAAAAAACGAAACATTAACTCCACTTAAATTGATTCATTCATTTGTGTCTCCCCAAAAATTATCACGCTATATTTGGGTACCCAAAGGAACCGTTACACTTGGTTCCCTTTGGATACCCAAATCTCTTATCTACTAGTATCATTCGTTTGCATGAAGTAGAAATAAATCAAAATGAATTACAAAATACTCTACTTCATGATATGCCTAATGTTCCATTTTATTTTTCTTTTTGTTCTCTTTTTAAGCAATCATGTCATGGTCATCTAATATAATATTTAAAATTTGACTTTGTCCCCTAAAGCCTAAATGTAGTTTACAAATCATTGTAAATCAAAAGTAAAAGTCAGGTTTTCATTTATAAATGACCAATATATTACTATTAAAATCATTGCCTATAAATATCATATAGTATTCATATAAATTGAACTATAAATCTGCTATAAGATATTTTAATTAAATCAAGTCATTAGGCTATTAAGCACTTTAGCCTTCATCAACAAAATTAGAGAATTAACATGTGACATAGTGTGGACATCTTTTCAAGAACTCTTTACAACACATGAATCATAATTTGGTTTTTGACCTCATGTGTTAAAATTTAACTTCCGCAACTTTTGCATTTTCTTCAAATATTTTCAGTGCATTTGATAGGTCTTATATTGCTCAGTCATAATTAAGTGAAATCAGAAATAAAATCAAAGGAAATCTGGGCCAAATACCCACAATAAACACTCTCTGTAAGCTAACGCAGGCGCTAGGACCTACCGCTGGCGCTAGCTCGAGTGTCCGATTTTCTGTAATTTTAAAATTCTGAAAAATCAATAAAAATATATTATTACTCATTTTTGCATCTATGTCATTAATTGATGTTTGAAAAATTAAAATAAAAAACTACAAAATCCAAAATTGCAAAAAATATTTTATTTTCTTCAATTCTTTGTTTATTTGTTTTATTTCTATTTCTATATGCAAAAATCAAATACAAAATTTAAAACAAAGAATTATCAAAAATTATTTTCTTGAACTTAACTTTTCTATTTACATGTATCTTGCGAAAGGGAGATTTGAGCTATCATCTCATCACATCTCCTAGTACCAGGCAAACCCCTCATAGGGTAGACCTCGGGAAGTCCAAGATCAATTATAAGAGTTCAAACTTTAAATCAAAATTATTTTTCAAAATATCAAAAATGCTGTATGGACTTTATTGTGAAACTAATGCATGATTTAATCCATCATTTAGACCTTTTACAATGTTACAATTCATTTTTTCAAACTACTTTGAACATTATTTTTATCATGCTTTGATATATCTACTCATATGTGCACCAATTGGAATGAAAATGTTGTGTAGAACCAAGCTTAGCATGCCTCTAAGTATGAGTAAATGTTGTATGGTTGATAATGATTTTTATTCACTCACTTATTTTGGCAAAGTCTACTTGTGTTTTTAATCTAAGAATGTCTGCTTATAAATTGTAACTATATAATGAATTAAATTTTGCACAAATATCTTACATACACCACCTTTATTTGCACTCTTAATATTTAAGAAAAGTGGTTGTCCTTTCAAATTACATTGGTTTGCAAAACAAGTGTATTCGAAGAACTTTGTACAAAAAATAATCATGAAATAAATTGACAAAGATAACTCCACCAAGCACTACTTGAACCTCCTGATAAGTCTTAATAAGTGTTGTGAGGTTGAGCACCTTGGAAGGAATAGTAAAGTGTCTTGTGCAAACCTTCATTTTTACACCACTTATTCTTAAGTACACCAGATCACAAAAATCAATATTGAAAAATAATGTATGTGATCCCCCAAGCACTACTTTGCACCCTGATAAGTCTTAATGAGCATTGTGTGTGCAAGGCACCTTGGTAGTTGTACATTTTCTTTGTGCATTGAAGTGTGTGGAAGTAAAATTATTTGTGTTTTATTGTGCACTCTACTCTACATATATCTTGTATTTTTTTATATTAAATCATTTGTTTACTCTATTCAAAATACACTTATGTGCACATCATTATCTTCCATAACACTTCTTCTCATGAGTATTAGATCCTAATGCTAAGTTCTATACAACTCTTTATATATATAAATGCACTAGATAACCTAGCATGCTCTCTACAATGTTTTGTATGTTTTTGAATTTGTGAATTAATATAACGTTGTAGTAATCTCTTTTTGAAAATATTATTTCATGCTTGGTTACTTTATTGTCAAACTTAAAGATTTTAAATGCAAATTGATTTACAAAAACATCTTCATTTTTAGAATTTAACTCATATATCTTATTATGAATCGTCATGTTTACAAAAAGATGTTTCTTATATTTTTATAAGTCTTCTGCATCATCACCATATATTTTTTTACCTTGTGCTTTCATGCTTATATCAAAATCTTAAATCTCAAAATTCCTTTTTCAACAAGTAGTAGACTTGCTTGGTAGAATTTCTAAACACGCATATCATTTTTATGCTAAAAACTCTGATTTAATAATGGATTTCAAAATAGCTATGTGAGTTTTTCAAAAAAAAATTCAAATAAAAAAATAAACCCATAGGCTATGAACTTATCATTAGATTTAAATGCTTAATGTTTCCAATGATTATTATCCCATGATTACATATCTCACCATAGCGAGGGCGTAGGGTTGTAGACATTAGATAACCTGATCTCTAAGTCATGTCTTGTCCTTAACCGGGTAGGGTTCCAGTGGGGCCTTGCGAGGCACTGGGGGAAAGAGTGCGAGGTTGAGTATTTTTCTAGTGTTTGCATATGGGACTAACACCCCAACCCACGACATGTATGCAACTCCTCATGACCATCAGTCACTTAGTACGGGGCTAGGGCGTAGACATATTGTCTGGGTAGATTGGTTACTTGGAAATCATTACCTTTTTTTGCTTAAAACTCTTATATAAAGGGGAGAACCAACATGATAATATTGATTACTTGGCAAATGTTATATTGTTCATCTTTATGCTAAAAACTTTGATCAATTTCTATGAAAATTATTCTAAAACTCCTTATCATTTCCTTCTCTCTAAAAGCTCGATCACGCCTTTATCTTATATCAAAATTTTTTTGGGTTTTGCTTCCTTACCCACTTTTGCTAATAACAAAAGGGGGAGAACTACCATGATAAATAAAATCCGCTATCAAAATGAAAAACTAATATGATTAATTAAGATGATAGCTTACATATTAGGGGAGCATTCATTTAGGGGGAGCATGTAATTAGGGGGAGCAATTCTAAATACTAAAATCGATAATTATCCTATGTCATCACTCTCTCTCACACACAAGTAGGTTTCATCATGCTTATATATTAATGCTCTGATTTATCATTAATGGATTTGTTATTATAAAAAGGGGAGGTTGTTGGAACATGGTCTTCCGCATCTCCTAGGTTTGAGAATAACAAATCCTATGTGTATTTGATCTTGTGTGTTTAAGTGTGCAGGAAACAAAGTCCATATGTCTCAAGGATGACATAAGAAGGTTGCCCCCAAAATTGGGCCAATAATTCCAACATGCCCACTAGCGCCGACGGTAGCACCTAGCGCCCGGCGCTAACGATGATTATCATAATCCCGGGAGTACATTTAGAAGGCGATAGCGCCAGGCAGTAGCGGATAGCGCAGGCGGTAGCGCGGAGCATAGAAGGCAAGAATAAAATGTTTCCTCGGATTGAAGGTTCTCCCGCGCCAAATATGTCCTAATATGGGATAGCGCCGACTGTAGCGGTAGCGCTGACAATAGCACCGTGGCTATAAATAGGTCCCCTCTTCTCTCATTTCAGACAACCATTGGAGAGATAGATTGAGTGCTAGAATTCCAGAGCCTGATTTGGCCGAAAGTTGATCTCCCACCAAAGCTCTGCGAATTTCTGAAGGAGGACTTCTTCACGCCGGATCCAAACGACGTCCGCTTCTACAACGCTTATTCTACAGCGGATCTTCGTCTCCAACTTTAGAAGTTCTTCAAGAGGGAGTTTTTATAACTATCATTTCATATTCTTTGTAAAGCGTTAGAGATTTCGCCTCGTGTTGGCGACTAGGTCTGGGTAGGACTTAGGGCTGAAATTCGCCTCGTGTCGGCGACTAGATCTAGGTTAGGTCTAGGGGGTTCTCAAGGCCATATCTGGGGTTGGATTGGCTAGAGCGGCTTGAGGCCGAATCCGGGGAAGGATAGGCTAGGGCCACCTGTTCGTGAGGATGCAGGTCGGGATAGAAAACAAAAAGAGTTTATTATTATTCGCCACCGATTTCTAGCATTATAGGAATCAAATTTTGTAAAATCATATTTCATATTAATAAAACATGTCTCTACTTTATTTCAATAGTTTTGTTTGATTTCTCACCTTCTTAATCACTTATTATTTCAAGATATTCATAATATAAGAAAAAAGTTTTAAAACCCTTATTCACCCCCCCTCTAAGGGCGCCTACCGATCCAACACAGTCTGCAGGGATTTCTAGAGAAATCAAAGAACAGTCTGCAAGGATTTCTCGAGAAATGCAGGGATTTCTAGAGAAATGAAAGAACAGTCTGCAGGGATTTCTCGAGAAATGCAGGGATTTCTAGAGAAATGAAAGAACAGTCTGCAGGGATTTCTCGAGAAATGCATGGATTTCTAGAGAAATGAAAGAATAGTCTGCAGGGATTTCTCGAGAAATGCAGAGATTTCTAGAGAAATGAAAGAACAGTATGCAGGGATTTCTCGAGAAATGCAGGGATTTCTAGAGAATTGAAAGAACAGTCTTCAGGGATTTCTCGAGAAATGCAAGGATTTATAGAGAAATGAAAGAATAGTCTGCAAGGATTTCTCGAGAAATGCAGGGATTTCTAGAGAAATGAAAGAACAGTCTGCAGGGATTTCTCGAGAAATGCATGGATTTATAGAGAAATGAAAGAACAGTCTGCAGGGATTTCTAGAGAAATGCAGGGATTTCTAGAGAAATGAAAGAAATTACTAGGTAGCAGCCAGATCCTTCTAGGGGGAACTTTAGACATTGAGGGTAAGATCAAAAGAGAGTTCAAGAGTTAAACTAGCAAGATAAAACACTCAAAATCAAGAGCGAAACAGCACGACAAGAATTCAAAGTAAGAAAACAACATTTCAACCACGAAAGAGAAGGAGAAACTGCCACTTGCCTTAAACCTCCCAAACTCGAATTTCTCGGCTCCAGAAGCTTTGGGTCGACCAAGAACTCACTCGAGCACAAAAACCTGAAACTTTCCGGGCCAAAAAGAGGAGTTAGGTCACTATCTTGACTCCAAAAATCCCATGAAATAGGAAACTCTTACCACTAGAACGAAGATCTCGCCGAGAGCTTTCCGTTTCTACTCTCCGATTACGATTCCGTCCACTACAGCTCCCAAATCACCGGCCAGAAGATTTTCCCGTCACGCCTCTCCCACTCTCGCATGAAAACTTGATCGGCTCTTTGGAGAAGAAAAAGAAGAATAGGGTTCTTTGGAAATTTTGGTATTTATATAAAACCCTAATTCCTTGTTTAATTAAATTAATAATTCTCCCATTCTATTTAAACTTCGAGGGCGACTAAACCACCTCGGATTTTTATGAAATTCGTACCTAAACTGAAAATCGGCGCTACGAATCCAACATCGAAGTCAGAATTCAATTCTGATGAGCCAAACTTGCGATTAAAATTCCCGAAGCTGAAATCTCAATAATTACTCAAAATACCCCCGAGTTTTCCTCTTAACTCAAAATGTCGCAAAATCTCGCACGCGCGACCTAAATTAAATACATTAACTAAGTCAAGGCTCAAAACTAATCCCGATGAGTTGGCGTAACACCCTTACGCCAAAATTACGTCACAGCAGGCACGCTAATAATTAATGAAAAACCAGGGGCGTTATAGTCACTCCCCCTAAAAGGAAGTTTCATCCCGAAACTTGAAATCCAACGATCACGGAAGGTACAGAAAATCAAAAGATTACCAGACGGAAGATTTACCCAAAATCTAGGAGAAGAGACTAGGATGGGTCTCTCATGGCAGACTCCAGCTCCCAAGTTGCACTCTCGACGCCCTGATTTCTCTAAAGAACTTTAACCATCAGGATCGTCTTCTTCCGCAACACCCGCTCCTGAGTCTCCAAAATTTAGATAGGCTCTTCAACATAGGAAAGATTGGGCTGCAATAGGGGCACCGAATTGAGAACAAACCGGCCACTATGCATACACTTCCTCAACTGGCTCACGTGAAACACATCGTGAACATCTGGGAAAGTAGCAAGCAAATCTAGTCCATAAGCTGACGCTCCGATGCATTCAACAACTTGGAAAGGTCCCACAAACTCGGGGTCCAGCTTGTGGTCCCTTTGAAATCTCTTAATGCCCGACATCGGAGAAACTTTCAAGAATACCATGTCCCCAACAACGAACTCCAGATCCACCCTTCTCCGATTTGCATACTTCTCATACCGCTCCTGAGCGATGCAAAGCTTCTCGCGGATATGAGTCACGATGAAATTCATTTATTCCAAAGCCTCCGAGCCTAACAACGGACTCTCACCAACCTCGGCCCAAAACAAGGGAGTTCGGCAACGCCTCCCATAAAGAGCCTCAATGGGGGCCATTTGCAAGCTCTCCTGATAATTGTTATTATAAGCAAACTCCATCAACCCAAGACGCTTATGCCAAGCTCCACCATAATCTAAGATATAACACCTGATCATATCTTCCAAAATTTGATTTACTCTCTCTGTCTGACCATTGGTCTGAGGGTGGTAAGAGGTAGAGTATCTAAGGTCAGTGCCCAAGGCTCCCTGCAAACTTTGCCAGAAATTAGACATATACCTGGAATCCCGATCCGACACAATGATCACAGGCACACCATGCAATCTGATGACTTCATCCAAATAAAGTTCTGTTATTTTCTCCATAGAATAACCGATCTTAAAAGGCACAAAGTGAGCACACTTTGTCAATCTGTCAACTATGACCCATACTGAATCATGTCCTCCGGGGGATCTCGGTAAACCGGTAATGAAGTACATTGAAATACTCTCACACTTCTAGCTTGGAACATCCAAAGGGTTAAGTTTACCTCCATGCCTTTTATGATCTGCCTTAACGCGCTGGCAAGTAAAACATTCTGAAACATATTTAGCTATATCATTCTTCATACCTAACAACCAAACAATCTGCTTCAGGTCTTTGTACATTTTCATGGAACAAGGATGATAGGAAACACTAGAGTTATGTGCTTCACTACAGATCTTTGTTCGAATATCCTCCAACGCGGGAATACAATACCTACCTCGATACTTCAAAGTATCTTTATCATCAATTGAAAACTCTAGTAATTCCCCTTTCTCAATCCTATTCCGGAGATGCTGCAAGTCAGGATCTTCCTTCTGATGCAGTCTCGTAAGGGTAATCCAAGAAGGCTCTTCAACTCCTAAACTCGAAGGTGCGGTACTACTATCGACTGAGATATCCATCAACATAAACTCCTCCACTAAGGACTGCACAGAAAGGTTGAATACATGCACAGTCTTTCTACTCAGGGCATCGGCCACCATATTAGCCTTTCCCGGATGATAGAGGATGTCAAATTCATAATCTGCAACATACTCCAACCATCTACGCTGGCGCAAATTCAGTTCTTTCTGGGTGAAGAGATGTACTTCAGAATCTTGTGATCCGTAAAAATATTGCATGACACTCCATAAGGAAGATGTCTTCAAAGATTTAAGGCATAAATCACTACCGCAAATTCTAAGTCATGCGTAGGGTAATTCCTTTCATGAACTTTCAGTTGCCTTGACCCATAAGCAATCACCTTCCCTTCTTGCATCAAAACACACCCCAGTCCAATGTGAGATGTGCTTACATAAACCACATACTCTACTCCCTCGATCGGCAAAGCCAAGACAGGAGCACTGCAAAAATGCCTCTTTAATTCCTGGAAGGCCTCGTCACAGGAATCACTCCAAACAAAAGCTGCATTCTTCTAGGTAAGATTAGTCAGAGGTGTTGATAGCACCGAGAATCCTTGGACAAACCTCCTATAGTAACCTGTTAGCCCTAAGAAACTCCTTATCTCCTTAGGCGTGTAGGCGTCTTCCAATCCAACCCGACAGAAATCTTAGCTGGGTCTACAGTAATTCCATCCTTGGTCACTACATTGTTGGATCTGATGGCGCCCTTAGAGGGGGGGGGGGGTGAATAAGGGTTTTATGGAATTTAAATCTTATTTAAGTTTATCAGAGTCTGGGACTGAAGTTTCAGAATATTATATAGAAAAATATATTTAAATATTCCAGATAGGATTGTAATGAAGATTCCTTTTTAAATAATTGAAACAAAACTTTTTGTTGACTGTTGCTAACGCCTGGCGTTAAGTCTTAACGCTGGGCGTTAGCTCTCCAGAGAATATTCCTCAGAACAAAAAGATTGCCACAGTGATTTTACTTATGAAATCTTAAATGAAACACAATTCCAGAAAATCAGAGATAATGAGAATAATTATTGTATTTCAAAGATAATTACACAAATGTTAATTTTGATACTTTGATGAAAATAGAAATTAAAACATTCATGAAGAGGAAATAAAATCAATTGAATAGAACATTAAAAGACATGATTTTATTTCATAATAAATTGAATACACAAATATTTAATTTCTATAACGCTAGAAATCAAGGCGAAAATATGTAAAAACACTTTTTGTTGTTTCACCGGTCCTTCTCCCAAGGACCGGCAGGCTATAGCCTATCTATCCCCAGATAAGGCCTCTATCCACCCCCTAGATCTACCCTCGACCTAGTCGCCACGCACAAGGCGGCGAATTACCCCCTAAGCCTCACAAGGACCTAGTCGCCAACACAAGGCGAATTTACCCACGGAATCCTTCTCGGAATCCGACGTTCTCACCGAACGATTTCTCCACACAAAATACAAAAAGGAAAAATAAAAGATTACAAGATAAGTAAAGGAAACTCCCCAAGAAATTCTGAAGGTGAAGACGAAGTCGATGTAGATGTTGGCATTCTTGAAACGATCGTCCTTCGTATGGAATATGCGTTGTAGACATTCTCCTTCAAAATCTTCTTTAGATCTTCATGTTAGCCCAACGGAGATCTCTTAATTGTTGTTCACTAACCTCTCTCCAAAGTATCAGAATTCTGGAATCATCACTTGTCCATTTGAATGAGAGGAGCTGTACTTTTAAATAGCCTCGGAAGCTAACGCGTGCGTTAAGGCTAATGCCCGGCGTTAGTGAATCATGTACGGCAGTTGCTGACATCGTGCATAAAGTCGGGAGCGTGACAGAACAAATTTTCGTCAAACGGAATTGATTTCGTCGAACTCACCTTCGTCGAATGCACCCTTCATCGAACAGAAAAAACTGCAACCGTCTGGATCGTGCAAACCGCCAAGGATCGTGACAGAACCAACTTTCATTGAACGAAATCGATTTCATCGAACGGAGCTTCAAGTTCGTCGAACACAGTTGTCGGGCGCAATGCCGTCGAGCACGGGCTTAGTTCATCGAACAGAGCTCCTCGTTCGTCGAACGTAGCTTGCCTAGTGCAAATTCGTCGAGCGCAGGAAATTCGTCGAAGGGAGCTCCTAGTTCGTCTAACGCAGCTTGTCGAGCGCAAGTTCGTCGAGCATAGGAAATTCGTCGAACGGAACTCCTCGTTCGTCGAACGCAGCTTCCTTCAGGTCTCGTCGAGCGCCTTCAGAGTTCGTCGAACGAAGGTTCAATTCGTCGAACGCAGTTTCTTTCTCAGCGGTTTTCGTCTCAGCGGTTTTCTTCTCAGCGGTTTCCTTCTCAGCGGTCTTCGTCTCAGCGGTTTTCTTCTCAGCGGTTTTCTTCTCAGTGGTTGATAATGCTGGGCGTTAACACTAATGCGAGCGTTAGCTATCTTTCCAGAGAGTCATTTCCAATCAGCAAACTATTCATAGGGATGTGTAGCAATAGTTCCTGTACAACCTGCATACTATAAACACACAAAATACAAGATCAAATACAACACAGTATTTGTTATTCTCAAACCAAGAGATGCGGAACATAGGCTCCAACAATCTCCCCCTTTTGATAATAACAAATACCTGTATGAGAAATTAGTGAACTTAAAACCAGTTGTGTTTATAGATAAGTGTGGTAATAAGATATGCATGAATAACAGGTTAAAATCATGATAGATTTGATAGCGATAATGCATACTCTTTTTATATGAAGTCCTCCCCTTACATAAGTGTTCTCTTATAATTTACTCCCCCTAAATATCTATTTTACTAGATTTCTCAATTTCTTCTCCCCCGTTGTTATTAACAAAAGTGGGTAGGGATGAGTGTATATCTTGTAAGATAGATAAGGAACCACTTATTGAAGGATTTTCATGATCGGGCATATGATAGTGTATGCACCTCCTATATGATTACTCCCCCTACAAATATACCCTTTTTTGTTTAATATTATTATAATGCACTCCCCCTAAATATTAGATTTATGCAATTTAATCTCTCATTTTGGTATAATCAAAAGAGGGTTTAGGAGTGAGTATGTATAATAAGGAGTAATATATTTTATGTCGAGAAGAAAAAATAAGATGCAATCAAAAGTTTGTTAAATACTACTTGTTAAAAAAAAATAAGCATGATGTAACATAAAGTAGTAAGCAACATAACTGAAATGATAAAGTAAGCATTCTTATTTTAAGATACCACTTGTTGAAACCATGGTGTTACAAATAATAGACATGAATGAGCATAAGTGGTAATCATAGCAGAAGAATAAGCACTCTTAAACATAAACATCATTTTTAGAAGATAAAATCATACAAGGGATAATGAGTTTTAAATTTGAAAAGTTGATGTTTGAGTTAAAGATTGAAGAGATCTATTCCATTAAGATAATATTGCAAGCATGATTTCATAATATCAAGAAAAGATACACAAACTGCAATGTAATAAAATTTGCATTTCAAGTAAACATAAACATTTTAGCGATCATGCTTTGTTATCTAATGCATTTACTTAAGTTTGTAGAGATTTGAGTATATGAGCATTAGGATCCAATTCTCATGAGTAGAAGTTTTATGAAAGATAATGATGTGTACAAAGTAGTGTTTTGATAAAGTATACAAGTGAATCAATCAAAAACACATGACATATATAATGAAATAACACAACATTAAAATACACAAATAATATTACTTCCACCCTATTTCAATGCACATGAATAAATAGTACAACTACCAAGGTGCTCTGCACACACAATGCTTATTAAGACTTATCAGGGTGCAAAGTAGTGCTTGGGGGATCACTTTTATAGTTTTTAGCTTTATTTTCAATTTTTTTATGATCCGGTGTACTAAGAGAAGTGGTGTATAAATTGTTTGCTACAAGACACTTCACAATTCTTAGCCAAGGTGCTCAACCTCACAATGCTCATTAAGACTTATCAGGAGGGTGAGTAGTGCTTGGTGGAGTTTTCCTTGTCATTTATTATTTGCTTTTTAGTTTAGTGACTAAGGACTCCGAATTCACTTGATTTGCAAACATAACATTTTTTTAAACCACATTTCTCTAAAGAATAAGTGCATGAAATACAAAGAATTGTAATAACCAATTCAATGTTGTGTAGGTAATCTATTTAAGCATTTTAATTATTTATGTTCTTATACTACACAATCATGTAAGAATAAGATTGTAAACACATGTAGGTTATCAAAAATAAGTGATTGAATGAATCATTATCAAACATAATACATTACTCATACTTAGAGGCATGCTAAGCGTTTCTACACATGTTTATCTACAATCAATTTCATTGCACATAACAAGATAATATTCAAGGCATGATAAATACAAAACAATGTCTTTTAAGAAACTTGAAAGTTAAATTAAACATTGTATTTAATCTTTAATTGATATAATTAATCATCCTTGACAATGACAATGAATAACAATCCGTTTTTATAAATTTTTTGAATTTTTTATATATGCACAAAACAATAAACACACATAAAGATAAATATATTTTTGTTCTTTGAAATTGTTTTTGTTGGTGCCAAAAATGGTACCTCCAAAATTCACACTAAAAAGGGGATGGGAGAAAACTGCGAAGTGCAGGTTACTAAGACAGAAGATGCTGGAACAAGAGGAAATCGATCACGAAATGGCGATCACGAAGAAATGAGACCGCTTACACAGGTTGTAAGCTGGAGCCTCGGAGCCAAAAGTCCCTTTTCAGGTACCCCTACACCTCTATTTATAGACGAGGGGGCTGCCCAAACGGGCAGAACTGAAAACTACGGGCTGCCCGGGGTACAGGAGAGCCGGGGCAGGGAAATGGGGTACAAATAACAAAAATAAGGAAAATGATCAGACCGCTTAAGCTGGCGATCTCACACTGCCCTGACCGCTTGGCACTTAGAAAATTCCATTCGAGGAGGCAGCTGACGATCTGGGAGGTCACCAAAACTGAGACCGCTGAGACCGAAAAATTTGACCAGCAAGAGGAGGTCGCGGGCTTTTCGGACAAACATAATCCCCGCACATTTTTAAGTTGCACCTGGAACTTCGAAAATGTAAGCTTTAACCGCTGAGACCTCGACCGTCATAAATGCGGCTTGGTCTATAAATACCGGCTGAAATCTTCATTCTGCAAGACATTGAAAAATTCCAATCCTTGAGCGGTCTTTGATAATTAGGCAGGTGCGATCTTCTTGCAAAGATGACTATGCTCGATCTCTTAAAAGCTCTTCCATCGAAAGTGAACTCTCCTGGGAAAAAGGAAAGTGTCAGCTCAAAGAAAGGAAAGAAGACGCCAAAGATTTTAACGAAAGCGAGCGCTTCAAAGGAGACCGCCCGATCTCCGTTAAAGGAAACTGAGCTTCCGGAGGGTTCAATTGTACCGGTCTCTGTTGCTTCTGAACCATCAAACACTTCTTCAGACCTTTGTATGGAAATTGCCTGACTTTTCCATTTATTTTAATTGTCAGAAATCCCTGGAGGCGCTGGACCAAACAACTTCCAAACTTCCTGAGACCGCCTCTACCGAGGTCATTCTGGCTGGGCTGCGTCATAAGAAGGCCGAGGCCGAAGCCTTGAGGCAGAAGATCGCTGAACAGGAGGTCGCTGCGAAGGACAGGAAAAGAAAAAATTCAAGTCCATCTACCTTGACTTATAAGAGAAGCAGAAAAAATGAGGAAGAAAAAGACGTGACCGCCATGGGGGCGACCATATTTCCTGAATCTGTCGACCTGGAAGACTCCACGGAGTTTCAGAAGGTGAATGCTAAGGGCGATCTCCCCTTCCTTCCTGCGGTCTCAACCTTACCAAGAGAGGATGATTCTGGATTAATCGCCTACCTTGATGAGGTTTCTTCTAATAATTCATCTTTTTCTTCGTTGCAGGTGTTGGATCCCCTAGAGGCTTCAGCTCTCAGAAATGCCGTCGTTGATAAAGAGATCGCGGATAAGGAGAAGGAGACCGCTGATAAAATAATCAAAGCAAAGGAGGAAAAGAGAAAAGAGATGGGAGAGATGGCGAGGAAGAAGAAGGAAAAGGAGGCAGAAGAGAAGAGGTAAAAAGAGGAGAAAGAAAAGAAAGAGAAAGAAGAGAAGAAGAAGAAAAAAGATGATGAGAAGAAGAAGGACAAGGAGGAGAGGGAGAAAAGAGAGAAAAAGGAGAAAGAGGAGGAAGAAAAGAAGAAAGAAGTGGCTAAGACCGTCGAGGAGGAGAAGAAGGAGGCGGTCAGAGTTGCTGAGGAGAAAGCGGCTCTGATCGCCGAGGAGGAAAAGAAGGAGGCGGTCAGAGTTGCTGAGGAGAAAGCGGCTCTGATCGCCGAGGAGGAAAGGAAGAAAGAGGCGGTCAGGGCCGCCGAGGCGAAGGCGGCTCTAATCGCTGAGGAGGAGAGGAGGAAAGAAGCGGCCAGGATCACTGAGGAAAAGGCGGCCCTGATCGCTGAAGAGAGGAAAAAGGATGCGGTCTTGAAGACCGCGGAGAATAAAAAGACTGAGGAGGAGATCGCGGAGAGGCTACAGATCGCTAAGGAGAAAGCTGCGCTTTCTAGCGGTCTCCCAAGTGTTTCTCTTCAGGAAGGTCGTTTGAGCAAAGCCGCAACAGATCGCGCGGCGGTGGTCTCAGCTTTGCGAGCTGGTAAGGGCAAAAAGATTCTTCAATCAGTTGAGTTCCTTCCTTTACCTACGGTTCGACCTGTTTCTCCAGAAAGAAAACGTGAGATTGTCTTTATTGAGACCGACGATATCCTCTTGAGTAATGAAGAATTAAAAAGAAGAAGAAAAGAGGGAGAAAAGTCGCAGAAAAGAGATTTGGAAAGAATGGATCTGGAGCGTTTAAGGGGATCAGATCGCCTTTCACTGACCGCAGATCCCGTGGTCACTAAAGATGTCAAAAGAGCTTTACGTGACTACGGTCTCAACTTCTTTCTAAGTACTCTTTCTGCTCATCAAAAAAATTTATTTGATCGCTTGTGAATGATTGAAAAAATTAATCTCTTGTGACCGCAGGTGATGATAATGCTGAGATCGAAGAGGGGGAACTTACTCAGCACATCGCGATCCCCCCTCAGCTAACCAACATTCTTAACCCAATGTTCGAGGATGTTCGCTCTATGCTGATGAGGGAGCGAACTCAGAATGATCAGATCCGCGATCTTGAGGAGAAATTACGTACTAACGAGAAGAGGATCAGAGAAGAATGCGATCTGAGGGTTGCAGAGATCGCGCGAGCTCTTAAGAAGGCCGAAAAGGATACTGAATACTACAAGGGGAAGGCTACGGCGCTGCCTGCGGAGAATGAAAGGCTGAGGGGCGGTCACGCAAAGATGCTGATGAGACCGGGTACCTCCAGCGATCAACCAGCGGCGAGACCGCAGCCTGAAATTGTGCTGATCCCTATGGAACAGGTGGACAAGGAAATGTCCAAGATTCACCGATCTGCGATGCTGGCCAATCATAGTTTGGTGTCGGTTATGGCTGCAGTGAACGATATGCAGGATGTTGCGGCTCATGTAGGGAGAAACAGGCCTTCTAGGAAATGAACATTCAATTTGAGACCGAGCGGTCTCTGGATTTTGAACAATTTGTTTTGTAATATTGTTATTAATGTTCCATCTATTTCTTGTGGTCTTTTTTAATTCTATGTTTTGTGCGGTCCTGATTTCTATAATTTCGATCTCTTTGTGCCTGGATTGCCTGTTATTGCTGTTGTGTTTTATTTATTGAGACCGTCAACATAGAATGCTTTCATATGACCTTGCACAGGTCGAGCGGTCTGCGAATTTTTGCTGGGCGATCAGCAAAAAGTAATGATTACGAAATGACCCTTCAACTTCTATAAATAGCTGCCTGCATAACCTTTATTTCATGCTCTCTTGAATGCGCCCAAAGCATCGATCTCAGCGATCGCTCAAAATGGTGTCCGCTTATGCCTCTTCTGCTAACATTTTCTTGAACGCCGATCACAAACAAGGTCGCTTATCAAAGGATGAATATATTGATTTCATAAAAAAGTATATGATTCAGACTCAGATAGTTGTGAGACCGCCAGCCGATCATGAAAGTTTGAACTTTGGAGAGCAGAAAAAGTTTATCATCCCCATCGATCACTTCGATAACGGGTTGAGAATTCCCCTCCCTTGGGAATGGCTAGAGATCTTGGAATACTACGGCTTCGTGCTCGCCCAGTTGGCTCCGAACTCCATCGGTCTGGTCAATGTCTTCATCAATTACTTGAGATCGGAAAAGGTGAAGTTCACAATGAATCTGTTCCGCGCAACCTTTACCGCGAAGATTTTGAAGGAAGGCAGAAAGAAGGAAGAGTTTAAAGGATTGATGTACTTTTCAGCAGATGGAATAAAAATCCTGAATCTTCCTAATAAAATCTCTTTCTGGACAGAGAGATTTCTTGTATTCGAAGGTGACCTTGGCGGTCTCAGGAGCTCACCCTCTCCGCGACCTGACAGCATCTTTAAGAAGATAAAAGCGGCCTCAGATGAAGAGATGAAAATTTTGGCTTTCTTGGCGGGCAAGAGGATCGATCTTGTTCATTATCTAGCGATCTGGCCCGAGATCGCCGAGATCATCCCAGCTGAAAGTAAGTTTTTCTTGCGGTCTCGAATAATTTCCTTTCATGTTTTTTGTATGTTTTTCCTAACTTTTTCCCAACTTTTAGCGACCTTTGCGGTCCCCGCAAAAGATCCTATCTCCCCAGCAGCATAAGTTCTTACTCAGAGGGAGAGGAGGCTGAAGCGTGAGGCCGACGTGTTCGGCACTACCTCTGAGACTGTCGAGCGAGATTTTCCCTTGATCGGTTTTAAAAGAAGAATGAAGGATATCAAAGGAAAACCCCTCCTCAAAGTGGCGGCCAAAGGAAGATCTGTGAAGGTGTCCACTGATCTTCCCCTATGGAGCGGGAAAGTGACCCGTCACGCATACGCGGTCACCTCGGCTTTGTATGGGCGAAAGAATACAAATGAAATATTGAATATTGAGACCGATGCGCTCCCCGACCTCTGTGCCCAAATGACCGCTAGAAGCACAATCTTAAACCACCATATGGGGCGGTCTCTTCGCAGCGCTCTAGACGAAATAACTGCCTTGCAAGAAGAAAGAAAAGTGAGAATTTTACTTACATTTTATGAACGCGTTACTTACGATCGCGCGGTCTAACATATATCTCTTTGGCAGCAATCTGAAAAAGCAGTCTATGACCCTGAGAATCCAGCTTTTCAGAGGGCTATGATGCATCACATAAAAGAGACCGCCGACCAGGTGCTGAACGAAGTTCGAGGCCGAGGTGGATTTACTGAAGAGTATAAGGACATCACGTTTGCCGATCTCTTTCCTGACGCGGCACGGAGGATTGAAGAGCAATCTACGACTACTGAAGAGACCGCGGATGTTGCTGATGAGACCGCAGGTCAAGATGAAGATGTCATGATCGAAGATGAAGAAAGTGGAAGCCGCTATACCCTGGGTCTGGATTCCAGTTCAAGCTCATGCTCAGGATCTAGAATTCCAGGGAATAGTCTAGAAGAATCTTCTGCAGAAACTGATACTTACTCTTCGAGCGAGCGGTCTTCTAAGAGATCAAAGAGAGAATGAATTGTAATAATTTTTCCCTTTTTCCTTTTTGGAGCCCGAGCGGTCTCGTTGTAGTGGATATTTCAGAATATATATAAAAATTGGATTTCTGTTAGATTTTATCTGAGTGAGTGAACTTGTTTTTGATGCATATACTTATTTGTTCTTCTGAGTTAAAATCGGCATTCGATCTCAATGCCTTAGGTTTATCACAATTTTCTTTCAACATTAAAGAACTTCAGATGGCGATCTCTTGGAAAAGACACTAAAGACTGAAGGAAAGAAAAACCGAAACTTTACATAAACAAGACTACTCTGCGATCTTGAGATAATCAGATCGCTAAAAGAAAATCAGCAACTCAACTGTGATCAGAAAGTAACCAACTTATCCATAATAGTTATGCGGTCTCATATTACACAGATCGCAATATAAGGAAACTATAACTTGAAGACGATTCGAACTCATCATACTCTGGATGATCGGCTCCCAAATGATTTTTAGGAAGCCCGTTTGATGATCCCTTGATAGCCAAGATCATTACTTGAAAAGGAAAATAATTCCTCATGAGCTCCAGATCAGTGATCACATTATATTCAGACCGCCATTTTGAAGAAAAACCCAACTTTCACTTGGTGAAGAATAGAAAATCATGATCATTCCCTGTTGCTTTGAATAACAGGGAATATCGAAATCTCAAATTTACCGAGACCGGGCCGACCTCTATCAAGCTGGCATAAGAGATTTCTGAACAGCGACCTCAATTATCCTGAAAAAGTTATATCCAGCGATCGTAAATGACTCAAATCGCTCTTTGGAGAGAGTAGGAAAGAAGAACATCCGGTCTCATAAATTGCTGACCGCCCGATCCCAGTACAAAGGGATGAATAGGATTTTTATAGTAAGAAGAAGATGGGAAAAAAGGATCTCAAAAATGATCCAAATGGATGGTGTGGTCATGCCGCGGAGGCTATACCGACATTGCTTTTCTTAAAGGATTACCGAGTTTGCTGCAAACATGCCAATCTATGGTTCAGGCGACGGTCATGGATGTTTCTGACCGCCCCTTACCTAACCACGCTTCAACGAGTATTCGAGAGTTACAGACCAAAATGATCGGTAGGGCAGGTGTGGTCATGCCGCGGAAGCTACACCGACATTTCTTTCCCTGAAAGATCATTAAGATCGTAACAATGTCCCTCCCAATGCATGACAGAGCTGAGCCAGCCACCTAGACCTCCTTGAAATGCTGAGGTGTGCCAGATGTCAGCAAGGACCCGGTATCCTAAACTTCCACCGCTCGAGTTTGGCGAGCTACTGCTACACAGATTCGAAATCTCCCCGACATCTGTGGTCCTGGCAGAATTACACGTCGAGCTAACAAGTCGAGGGGGAAGATAGTATGATCCGTCGATGTCTCACTTGACAGGCTTTTGGCTTTTCAAAAAATAACTTATTCTTAAGACTTGTCATCCATAACTTGTATTGCGAATGCTTTGATAATACCTGCGTGATGTTTGAGAGAAGAAAAGTGAGAAAAAGAATGAGTGAATCAGATACGAACATTTAAGAAAAGAAGAGTTTGAGATCATCTCCGCTCCATGAATGAGGCAATTCTTTTCCTTCATAAGTTTGGAGATGGTAAGCACCATTTTTAAGCACACTCTTCACCACGAACGACCCCGCCCAGTTTGGGTTAAGCTTTCCAACTGAACCAGCTCTTGCTGTTGTATCTATTTTCTTCAGGAATAGATCCCCAACAGCGAATTCTTTGGTTCTTACATTTTTATTGAATAGCCTCGCCATTCTTCTTTTCACCTCTTCTTGCCTGATGATTGCCGTATCTCTCAACTCCTCAATTAAATCAAGGCTGCATTTTAGCTCCTCATCATTTCCTTCCATCCAATCAATTTGATTCTGTTGTGCCAATAATACTCTTGGGCTTTTTACTTCAAATTCCACCAGAATAAGGGCTTCGGAACCGTGTGATAATTTGAATGGAGTCTCTCCAGTAGCAGAACCTGGAGTTGTCCTCAAGGCCCATAAGACGGAAGGTAGTTGTTCTGCCCAGTTGCCCCTGACATTCTCTACCTTCTTTTTCAAGAGATTTATGATGAGTTTGTTGGCTGCCTCTACCTGCGCATTGCTTCTAGGATGATGCACAGAAGCGAAACGTAGCTCAATGCCAATTTGCTTACAGAAATTAACAAGAGTTGAATTGTTGAACTGAGAACCGTTATCCGTGATGATTGCCATTGGAATTCCGTGCCGACATACTATCTCTCCCCAAATAAAATTTTTCACGACTTGAGTCGTAATTTTGGCCAATGCTTTTGCCTCTATCCATTTGCTGAAATAGTCAATCATGACTATAATATATCGACGCTACCCACTTGCCATAGAGAAAGGCCCAATCAAATCCATTCCCCAAACTGCAAACGGCCATGGAGTTGCTATCGACTTGAGTTGTTGAGCCGGCTGATTTTGGAGAGGAGCAAACTTCTGGCACTTTACACATTTCTTAGCAAATTTTTCCGCATCTTTCCTCATTTGAGGCCAAAAATAGCCTTGCCTCAGAATTCTTTTCTCCAAAGTTCTATCCCCAGAGTGACTTCCACATTCTCCAGAATGGACCTCCCGAATGACCGTTGGAATCTCCTCCTCCGAAACACACCGTGCTAATGGTGAAAGGAAAGTTCTTCTATAAAGCACTCCTGCAACAAGATAATAGTTAGCCGCTTTTCGTTTAAACCTTTTCCTATCCTTTATTGATGAATGGAGCTCTCCAGTTGAATGATATAGAACAAATGGATCCATCTAAGATGGATGCTGATCAATCTCCATGACCTCTCCTTCTTCAATTGCTGGGCAAAACAATTCCGAAGTTGTTCCTCCCGAGAGAAGTCCAAATTTTGCCAACTCATCTGCTTCCACGTTCTCACCCCTTGGAATATGGTCGATGGTAAAGCTTTTGAACTTCCCTACCTCGATTTTTACCAGAGTTACATACCGCTTTAGAATACTATCTCTAGTTTCAAAAGTTCCATTTACTTGAGAAGCCATCACCAAAGAATCTGTGAAGACTTTGACATCATCAATCCCCAACTCTCTGGAAAACTTAAGACCGGCTAGCAAAGCCTCATATTCCGCCTGATTGTTTGTTACTTGAAAATAGAACTTCAGCGCTTGGTCCAGCCTTACTCCATTTGGGTTGATTAAGATAATTCCTGCTCCGGAAGAATTTTTACCTGAGGCTCCATCCACGAAGATTTTCCAGGCAAGGGGCACTCCGACCCCCTTCTGCGACTCAACTTCTTTGGCATCCACCATGAAGTCTGCTAAAACTTGAGCTTTGATCGCCACCCTTGGAACATAGGATATGTCAAACTCACTAAGCTCTATTGCCCACTTTGCCAACCTGCCTGAATGCTCTGGCTTCTCCAAGACACTCTTCAATGGAAGATCAGTAACGACTAGAATCAAATGAGCTTGAAAATATGGTCTTAATCTTCTTGCTGAAGTTATAAGCATTAAAGCCAACTTTTCGAGAATAGGATAATGAGTCTCTGCATTCTTCAGGATTCGACTCACGTAATAGACTGGGAATTGCTTCTTTTTCTCCTCTCGGACCAAAACAGAGCTTATGGCATCAACTCCGACTCCCATATACAGAAAAAGATTTTCTCCCTCTCGTGGGCTTTGGAGAAAAGGAGTCGATGTCAACTCTTTTTAAGCTGAGTGAAAGCATCATCACATTCCTTTGTCCACTCGAACCTACTCCCTCCCCGGAGGGTCTTAAAGAAAGGTGCACTCTTATCCCCTGATCGGGAGATGAAACGACTTAAGCCTGCCATCCTCCCTCCCAGCTGCTGAATTTCTTTGGGGGACTTGGGAGGTGGCATCTCCAGAATAGCTTTTACTTTGTATGGATTGGGTTCCAGCCCTTATGGAGTAAGGAGGTGACCCAAAAATTTTTCTTTACTTGCCCCGAAAACACACTTCAACGGATTCAACCTCATATTAAAAGTTCGAAGGGTTGCGAAAGTTTCCGAGAGGTCCCTAAGATGAGAAGAGAATAATTTGCTTTTTACCAAGAGGTCATCAACATATACCTCAAGGTTTCTTCCCTTTTGACTCCTGAAAACTGTATCCATCATTTTCTGATAAGTTGCTCCAGCATTTTTTAGCCCAAAAGGCATTACGAGATAACAGAAGCAACCGTCATTTGTGATGAATGAAGTATGAGGTATATTTGGTTTATGCATTCTGATTTGATGGTAACCTGAAAAAGCATCTAAAAAGCTCATAAAAGAATAACCTACCGCAGAATCTACTAAAGAATCTATCCGAGGCAAAGGGTAGCAATCCTTAGGGCAAGCTTTATTGAGTTTAGTAAAGTCGACACACATCCTCCACTTCCCACCTGACTTCTTTACCATTACAACGTTTGACACCCATTCTAGGTATTGGATTGGTTGGATGAACTTTGCCTTCAGGAGCTTCCCTACCTCTTCACGGATAGGATATGCTAGAGTCGTTGCAACAGACCTCTTCTTCTGCTGGATCGGGATGAAGTTTGGGTCAATATTGAGATGGTGGCAAACAACATCCGGGTCTACCCCAGGCATGTCATCTGCCGACCAAGCGAAGATATCCAGATTTTGCAGAAGGCAAGAGATGAGCTGACTCTTGCCAGCTTCAGATAATTCAGCGTTGATGGAGAGGCTCTTGCTCTCATCTTCCTCGCTGATCCGAACCTCTTGAGTTGCTTGGGCAGGTTCCAAGCGAACTCCATCTCTTGCATCCTCCTCAATTTCCTCTGCAGCTTGGACTTGTTCAGGAGCTTCAATTGATTCAGCCATCATGACTTCTTGGGGAGAAGAGGACACGATCATGTTGACCGTCTTTACGTAGCATTCCCTAGCTTTCCTTGGGTCGCTCCTGATGCGATGTTGTTTGCCGTTCAAGGCAAACTTCACCGCTTGATGATAGGTGGAGACAATGGCTTGATATCCATTCAAGAAGGGTCTTCCAAAGATTGCGTTGTAGCTACTGGGAGCATCAACGACTATAAATTTGACCAGCTTCACTATCCCTCCCAGGATTACAGAAAGAGTGACGAGCCCTTCTACTTCTTTCTTCTCTCCTGAAAAACCATAAAGGAGGCCTTTAGTTGAAAGGAGGGGTTTACCTGTCTTCAACGCCTCGAAGGCAGGTTTGAAGATCACGTTGACTGAGCTTCCTGTGTCTATCAGAATCTTCTCCACCGTATAATTTTCAATTACAGCTTTGATGACGACCGCGTCGTCAAAGGGATTCGCGGTCTGAGGAAGGTCTTCATCACCGAAAGTGACCGTTCCCCGGACCGGGGCTGAAGAGGTGGCAGCAACCTCTGATTGATAAACCCTCTTTAGACTTGCCTTCCTTGAAGATTCCGGACCTGCACCTCCGTGGATGCAGAAGAGATTACCTAAGGCACCCTCGTCATTAGCATCCATGCATTCATTGGGAAAGCCGATATTGCCGAGATGGCCAATATCGTCCACTTCTTCGCATGCCCAATGAACTTCTGCTACTTCCTTAGCCTTGGAGGTTGAGGCTTTGGCAGAATCATTCTTCTGAATGAGATCTCGGAGCTTACCTTCCTTCAGAAGCTTCTCTAAGAACAGGCGGAGAGCTCTGCAATCCTCTGTCAAATGTCCCCTATCTCTATGGTACTCACAGTAGAGAGTAGGATTTCTGGTCTTTGGATCCGAGTTTAGCAGACCTGGCCTCTTGAAAAAGGGCTGCTTCTGAAGGATTTGGAGCACTTCACTCATGGAAACACCAAAGTCTGTAAAAGACTCTTGGGATTCATTGTAGAGTGAAGGAATGGGCAGAAGAGGAGGTTGGGCGTACTGGATCTGGTGGACTGGGGTGACTTGCGGAGCAGGGGTAGCAGGGGTTTGAAGAAATGAACCCTGAGGCGGGAAAAATTGATTACCTCGATCGAAACGGTTGTTGCGATAATTCTTACCTCTCGGAGCCGGAGGTGGGAGCTCTTGTCGAGGCTTCGAGGAAGATGGAGCCGGATAAAATCCCGCAGAGCATTTCTGAGTGGCCTTGTTGGTAAAATTGCTCACATAGGTGGGGTTGTTGATCTCCCCTTCTATGTAGCAATTGGCAATGCTAATCAGCTCCTGATAGGAGATAGGCTCCTTGGTTGTGACTTTGAACTTCAGAGGGCCCTCCTGCAGGCCACTGATCAAAGCTACCATATAGAGTTCAGGATCCATATCCCTGACTCCCAAGATCTCTTTCTGAAAATGGTCAACGAAATGTGCTGCAGTCTCATTGTTGCCTTGCTTAATCTTGAAGAGGGTCGCGGGACCACTCTTCCTTTTCTTCGCGGTGGCAAACCTTAGAAGGAGCTCTTGCCTCAGGGCAGCAAAGCTCGAGATAGATTGACAAGGCAGCTTATAGAACCATTCCATGGCTGACCCATCAAAGGAGGTTACCATCAGTTTGCACCTCACTCCATCTGAAATGGTCCTGAGGGCAACAACAGACTCCAAGGCTTGAAGATGACACATAGGATCTGTCTCTCCTGTATACACAGGAAGGCGGGGCTCTCTGAATCCATGAGGAATCGGATCCCGACGAATCACATCAGTAAAGGGGGAAGGCTCCCCAAACTGAGAAGGTCCCGGAGGAGGAAGGAAGGAAGCAGGAGGATCTTGAGGGTAAGCAAACCCTTCTTCAAAATTCAAGGTCTGAGCCGGGGGCCCCTGGGCTGCGGCTCGAAAAGAATTACGACGGGCGGCGAACTCCTCATGCTGAGATCGCTGAGGAGCTGCGGGCTGGAAGACGGGGTGATCGCTCGGGTGACCGCTTGCCATGCAGTCAGGAGTGGCAACCTGAGAGGATTTAGGAAGGATCTTCTGGGAGATCACGGCCAGAACCTGGTTCATAGCCTCAATCTGCTTCGCGGACTCCTGCTGAGACCGGACGACTTCTTGCCGATCTCGGGCGGCCTATTGCTGAGACCGCGCGATCTCCTGCTGAACAGAGGCGGCGTCCTGCCTAGCTCGGGCGGCCTCGCAGAGAGCTTGTTCAACACGAAGCTCGAAGCGGCGCTCAAGCGCTTCTAACGGGTTGTGATTGGAAGGGGGAACGCTAGGAGATCGCAGGGGACGACCTCTACGGCGATTAGCCATCTTGAAAGTCTACGAATTTCACCTAACACTTCAAATCTGAAGGTCGCGTGTTCGTTCTGTGGTGCCAAAAATGGTACCTCCAAAATTCACACTAAAAGGGGGATGGGAGAAAACTGCGAAGTGCAGGTTACTAAGACAGAAGATGCTGGAACAAGAGGAAATCGATCACGAAATGGTGATCATGAAGAAATGAGATCGCTTACACAGGTTGTAAGCTGGAGCCTCGGAGCCAAAAGTCCCTTTTCAGGTACCCCTACCCCTCTATTTATAGACGAGGGGGCTGCCCAAATGGGCAGAACTGAAAATTATGGGCTGCCCGGGGTACAGGAGAGCCGGGGCAGGGAAATGGGGTACAAATAACAAAAATAAGGAAAATGATCAGACCGCTTAAGCTGGCGATCTCACACTGCCCTGATCGCTTGGCACTTAGAAAAAGTCCAATCGAGGAGGCAGCTGGCGATCTGGGCGGTCACCAAAACTGAGACCGCTGAGACTGAAAAATTTGACCAGCAAGAGGAGGTCGCGGGCTTTCCGGACAAACAGTTTTGTAATTTTGTATTTGTTTTTTTATATATATTCTCTGGAAAACATAGAAGTCTTTAATAGCCCTTTCAGTAAATGATATTCTATGCCAGAGAAATAATGCATAAGAAAATACATATAATAATTTTTTTTAAAATAAAATTTTGTTTTAAAGGAAATAAAAAGATAGAAAATTTTTTACCAACAGAGAAATAAAACACACACAAAATATTAAAATAATACCAGAAATAATTCAAAAACAAAAAAATATATTTTGGAGCAAAGGAGCTAACGTCAGGCGTTAACTTCTTAACGCCAAAACAGAACTGCATTTCTTAAATTTTTGAAAAATGTTTTTCAAAATTCATTTGTATTATAAAGAGGCCTTCCTTCAGTTGAAATTTCAGAGTATATTGATTAGATTTGAAGGCTCTTTTAGCATGTTTTTGGTGATTTTTAAAGTACTTGTGTTTTGTAAAATCATTAAAGCTCAAAATAATAAAATATGCAAACACAAGATGTAATGTTAGAACAAAAACAAATATGCATGATTTATGTATAAAGAGTGAGATAATGTTCATGCAATGAATATAATATAAGTATATCTAAGATCAAGATACCTCAATAACATGACTACACTGTAGCCCCGTACTAAGTGAGGGATGAGCATGAGGAGCTGCACGCATGCTGTAGGTTGGGGTGTTAATCCCATATGCATACAAAAGACGACGCTCAACCTAGCACACTTTCCCCCCAGTGCCTCTCAAGGCCCCACTAGAACTCTCCCCTGTTAAGGACAAGACATGACTTAGAGGTTAGGTCTCTAATGCACACAATCCTACGCCCTCGCTATTGTGAGACACATATCATAGGTTTAATGATTATGGACATACTAAGCGTGTAAGCCTTAAATATATTAACTATGGTATAATTGCATAATTAGTTTTGGATTTACAATTATATCGATGATTGTTGATTTTAAATCCATTTAGAATACATTTTATTCATGCAAATAACTACAAAAGAAATTATGATTTTCATATTATAGTAATATAATTTACTTTAGCATTGCAAGATATATAACTAGCATGGACATTGATTTCTACCAATGGTAAGTGATGATTGATGAGTCCTGATCATATACACTTTTATGGACTCATCTGGGCCGTTTAGTTAGTCATTTCACTGCACTTTAGCCCTGTTTTAGTTCATATTTGTTAATCCATGCTAGGTGCACATCTTGGCCCACTTTGGTGTGATTTTTGTGTTTATTGTCTTTAGTAGATTCATGTGCTGTTAAGTGCCACTTTTAGTGGCTGGATTTGTGGTTGTACGCTAGAACAGGAGTCGTGCAGGTGTTTCCGGTGCAATTCTGCACAGGAACACTGCGCACGATCACTGGTTCTATTGCGCACGACCACTGGTCGTGCGCCACTGATCGTGTGCACTTAACGCCTTTTTCACGAGTTCTGTTTGGTGCAGTGCGCACGACCACCAATGCCAGTGCGCACGACCACTGGTCGTGCGCCACTGCTCGTGCGCATTGACCATTAAAATTCTGAGTTCTGTTTGCTGTAGTGCGCACGACCATCAACTCCAGTGCGCACGACCACCGGTCGTGCGCCACTGTCCGTGCGCACTCAACAGTAATTTTATGAGTTCTGTCTTGGCTATTGCGCACGACCACCGACGATAGCGCGCACGACCATCGGTCGTGCGCCACTGGTCGTGCGAACATTTTATTTTATAATTTCTGTCTTTGCAGGTTCCGTCCAGGCAGAGCGCACGATCACCGGATTCTAGTGCGCACGACCACTGGTCGTGCGCCACTGACCGTGCGCACTGTTTAAATCCAGCACCTATAAATTCCCTGCTCTTGATTTAGGTCAGATCTCTCGCCCGACTCCGCCGTTTTCTGCTCCCGTCCGCCTGGTTTCGCCCCTCCATCGCCGCCCACCTTAGGGAGGATCTCCGGGCAAGCTTTCAACGCCAAATCTTCGCCGGAGTTTCCTCTCGGCCTCCTCCTTCATCCAAGAGCTCCAAAGGAAGACCTAGCCGCCATTACCATCAAGCAAGAGGAAGTTTGCAACCTCTACCGGATCGTGACACGAAGAAGACGGGTCCATTGGAGAGTAGTGACAGCTCTCTCTACCCCGGACGTAGTTGTGGACCGAGCTTGGACGCGGATTGACAACCCGGCGATTCCAACCGTGAATCTTCAACGAGCCTTCGGATTCGGTCGATTTCTTGCCTTGTTCTCCTTTTATTGATTGTTGTAATAGCTAGATCTTGTGTATTTTGATGAAGAGCACTTAAACTTATCACTATATTTATATATTTCATTTGTGTGAAATACTTTTGTGGTTTATGTGTGTATGAGGAGCGCCACTATCCATTTTCCATCCCACCACCGTGTCCGGTGCCGCACTAGCAATTGCTAGTGGCGTGCTTATCGAAGAGGTGCTTGCGACCCTCATTCCGCGAGCCCACTCGCCCATCCGCTTACCGAAGCGTGGCATCGCGGCCCGTATTCCATTCGCCTATCGAAGCAGCGCGCTCAAGGCCTGCATAGTTCGATTCCGTTAGCCTACTCGTCCATCCGCCCTTGCGACGCAGCGCGCTCAAGGCCTGCCTAGTATCCATTCCGCCAAGCGAAGCATTGCATAGCGGCATTGCATAGGAGTAGTCGTAGTGTTTTCTTTTATTTTCCAAAAGCCAACCCAACTCTCCCGCAATCCATTCGACCTAAAGGACTTCGATCTCAAGTCCTTCCTCGACATTTAACTCCACCTTACTGTGTTCCTCAAGAGACCGACACTCGGGGATTTATTCCCAAAATTTATTACTTGCGCGACCGGTGCACTTGCCGAATCATCGCATCAAGTTTTTTGCGCCGTTGCCGGGGAACACAGTCGTGTGAGTTTTCTGGAGAGGGAGAATCTGAGAGAGAAGCCCTTCCATTTGTTTATCGCATCTTTTATTTTATTTCTGCTCTCTTTATTCCATTTTCTTGTTTTATAGTAGGTTGCTTTAGTAAATTTTTGTTAGGTGTAGCATTTCGCACAATAGTGTTTCCTTTTTGAATCGTTTCGTCTTCACACTATGTGGGCACATCTCAATTTCCGTTGCCGTTGGTGTGGAGCTACCTCCCACTCTAGTGATGAATGCCCTACGGAGAATAGTAGGCATAATTCTTCTCGCCCAGCATATAGAGCATCGACACCGTCTGATACTCCATATGGCGGGCGTAAGTCTTATGGCTACTCTGCCGAGCCTTTACCATCATACTTCTTCTCGGCTCCAGCTCCCGCTGTGCCAAAGAAGCCCGCTAGGCAGTGCCAGTTTTGTCGGAGCACAGATCATACCCTGAAGGATTGTGCTGCTTTTCGTCGCCAATTAGATGAGGACGACGAGCCGGATATCCGGATCGTCCCAACTCCTAACTCTGGCAGCATACCTTCAACATCCGGTTATGTGTCTTTGTCACCTTCACATCTTGAAGGGTATGGCATGGATACGGTCACCGAATGTGCGGCTGATCTATGCACCGACATTGCTGAGCCTATTCTCCATGTGCATCCACCACTTCTAGTGGATTCGATTCTTCCCCCTATTGTGCATACTATTCTCGTCTCTGACGACATTGTCGATGATGTGTCGCATGAGGAGGTTGTTGATCTTAGTGTTGTGCCTATTCCTTTGGAGGAGGACAACCTTCTAGGTGAAGAGGAGTTTTCCTCAACACCGGTGGAGGAAGTCCAAATCCTAAGCCTGGCCACCGTTGATCCCGCCGAATCTTGTGGCATTGATGACAATGCTAACATTATTTTACTTCCCCAACCTGACGGGAGTGAGACCGGGACCACTCCCCCGATTTCTGATTATTTATGTTCTTCGCCTTGTTTATTTCTTGATCCCCCTTCTTCATCCTAGCCTGTGCAGGTTGAGTCTTCACAGGTATCCCAGGAGGACTTGGAGCTTTTTGCTCAAGTCAATGATGAGAGCATCCTCTCATGTGAGGAGGTTTATTCCCCCTCCGTAGAGGAAGCTCCACTCATTGCCTTTTCCCCCTGCTGCCTCCCTGTTGACGACACCTTGCTAGGCAAGGATGTGTTTTGTGAGATGAGTGAGGACCAGGCCTCCTTCTCTTCTTACATTCTCTACCATCTACCTGTGAGGAGCAGGTATCTATATTTAGGTAGAGGGGTGACTGTTCTATCACCGTATCGGTACCCGCAACCGACACGGATATTAGGCCAGTTACCTGTCCACTTCTCCTTCCATAGGCCCATTAGCTAAAACCTTTAGTTTTTAAATAAGTCGTGCTGGGAGGACAATAACCCCAGTAGTTATCTTACTTTTCCTGCAATTTTATTTCATCCAGTTTAGTTAGTTTCATTTCTTTTAAGTTTGTCTATTTTCTTTTTGTTTTTGCGGAGCTGACCCCTGCAGGTATCTTATTCTGGATGGCGGATGCTGTAGCTTTTCGTGGTTTACACGTGTCTTCTGGTATGCTCACTTGCTGAGCATTGGGTACTCTCTTCCCCTAGCTTTTTCTTATTTTCATGTCATTGATTATGCGGATTGTTTAGTTTAAGTCTGGGGGAGAGTAGTTGTGTTTACCCGCTCACGTGCACTATTGCACTGCATACTAGAAGATTTCAGTTAAGATGTTTTGTTTAATTTCATTGCACACCACAGCACCCATTTGAGCGCGTGCTTTTCTATTTGTTTTGTTCTGAGCAAACTATCTTGGTTAGGAATGTGAATTGGGATGATAGCTTAGGAATTACTATTGGGAGCGCAATGTTGACTCGAGCAGTGTTCTAGTCGCATCCGCGTGCTATAATAGAATTTGAGTAAAATTAGATTATTTCTATGCTTTTAATTTATGATTAGTATTTATGCGTAGTTTTAGATTTATTCTACTCAAGTGGTGAATGTGAATGAAATTGGTGATAGCCCGGTGTTGTGTGTATACGAGCGCTAGTTGTGTGTTGCTCGAGTCGGGAGGAAGGTTTACCTTTCTCGTGGGCTAAGAACTTGCCCCAAGCGACTCTTGAAGCATGGGTGCGGGCGATTCGTTGAGATAAATGTGATATAGGCCACCTTTTGGCTAGATTGAGCCTTCGCTTTCCATATCCTATTCGCTCACCTTTGCTTCCCAACACTTGTGCCTACCACTCCCTTTGTTCAGCTCCTCCTCCATACACCAAGGCCTAAAGCTTATCCCACTGTCGCAACCAAGTATATGTTATCTGCACTCATGTTTTAGATTTGGTGTGATGTTCGGAATTGTCGTGTTGTGAAGGAGAAATAAACTCTATTTGCTGATTTTGAATCAACCGGAGGATAAGAAAAAGAAAAAGAAAAATATGGTATTGAAATAAAAATCTAAAAAAAAAAAAAAGTGTATTGAAAAGTTATCCTCCCGAGCGTTTTAGAAAATCTGTTGGTATCTGTGGAGTTGGCCGTGTGCACACCTAGTTTTCACAATAAGTCTGGGGGTGTGTCACCCGAGCTTTGTTTTTGGTTTTGCTTGGTGCAGCGTCCCGTTGACTCATGTTGGTTGCGTAGCCTTCGTATTTACCTTTGATTATCATACCGCAACCTAAGCCCCAATATAATCCTAAAAGTCCTATTGATTTATCTCGCGAGTTTGCTAGCGCTGTGGAGAGAGTGTGCCGGGCAAGCGTATGGTTCCCGACGTTGATGGATTTCAGCGGAGTTATTCCCGAATCCCGATCTTTTGCAACACCCTCCTTAGTGGCTTATTACTTTCACACCGGGCATGATCATCAAATTCTTCACAATTCACCAACTGAGTATTGATAAATCTTTATTTACGCTCTAGTACTTTCGTAAATTAGTTAGCATAGTTAGAATCTCTTTTTACGAAATCTCTATTTGCATGCTTTTGTTACTTCGCATTGTACTCCCTTGCGTAATTTTCTTTGCTAACTACCTTTTTCACACTCCACCGGATTCGTTTGCTCGGGACGCGCAAACAGTTAAGTCTGGGGGTGTGATGAGTCCTGATCATATACACTTTTATGGACTCATCTGGGCCGTTTAGTTAGTCATTTCACTGCACTTTAGCCCTGTTTTAGTTCATATTTGTTAATCCATGCTAGGTGCACATCTTGGCCCACTTTGGTGTGATTTTTGTGTGTATTGTCTTTAGTAGATTCATGTGCTGTTAAGTGCCACTTTTAGTGGCTGGATTTGTGGTTGTACGCTAGAACAGGAGTCGTGCAGGTGTTTCCGGTGCAATTCTGCACAGGAACACTGCGCACGATCACTGGTTCTATTGCGCACGACCACTGGTCGTGCGCCACTGATCGTGTGCACTTAACGCCTTTTTCACGAGTTCTGTTTGGTGCAGTGCGCACGACCACCAATGCCAGTGCGCACGACCACTGGTCGTGCGCCACTGCTCGTGCGCATTGACCATTAAAATTCTGAGTTCTGTTTGCTGTAGTGCGCACGACCATCAACTCCAGTGCGCACGACCACCGGTCGTGCGCCACTGTCCGTGCGCACTCAACAGTAATTTTATGAGTTCTGTCTTGGCTATTGCGCACGACCACCGACGATAGCACGCACGACCATCGGTCGTGCGCCACTGGTCGTGCGAACATTTTATTTTATAATTTCTGTCTTTGCAGGTTCCGTCCAGGCAGAGCGCACGATCACCGGATTCTAGTGCGCACGACCACTGGTCGTGCGCCACTGACCGTGCGCACTGTTTAAATCCAGCACCTATAAATTCCCTTCTCGCGATTTAGGTCAGATCTCTCGCCCGACTCCGCCGTTTTCTGCTCCCGTCCGCCTGGTTTCGCCCCTCCATCGCCGCCCACCTTAGGGAGGATCTCCGGGCAAGCTTTCAACGCCAAATCTTCGCCGGAGTTTCCTCTCGGCCTCCTCCTTCATCCAAGAGCTCCAAAGGAAGACCTAGCCGCCATTACCATCAAGCAAGAGGAAGTTTGCAACCTCTACCGGATCGTGACACGAAGAAGACGGGTCCATTGGAGAGTAGTGACAGCTCTCTCTACCCCGGACGTAGTTGTGGACCGAGCTTGGACGCGGATTGACAACCCGGCGATTCCAACCGTGAATCTTCAACGAGCCTTCGGATTCGGTCGATTTCTTGCCTTGT
The DNA here is from genome assembly GCA_033032865.1 of Dactylorhiza incarnata. Classification (NCBI taxonomy): domain Eukaryota; kingdom Viridiplantae; phylum Streptophyta; class Magnoliopsida; order Asparagales; family Orchidaceae; genus Dactylorhiza; species Dactylorhiza incarnata. The sequence goes on from JAWHQI010000028.1 coordinate 16,858,763, forward strand.
TCTCCTTTTATTGATTGTTGTAATAGCTAGATCTTGTGTATTTTGATGAAGAGCACTTAAACTTATCACTATATTTATATATTTCATTTGTGTGAAATACTTTTGTGGTTTATGTGTGTATGAGGAGCGCCACTATCCATTTTCCATCCCACCACCGTGTCCGGTGCCGCACTAGCAATTGCTAGTGGCGTGCTTATCGAAGAGGTGCTTGCGACCCTCATTCCGCGAGCCCACTCGCCCATCCGCTTACCGAAGCATGGCATCGCGGCCCGTATTCCATTCGCCTATCGAAGCAGCGCGCTCAAGGCCTGCATAGTTCGATTCCGTTAGCCTACTCGTCCATCCGCCCTTGCGACGCAGCGCGCTCAAGGCCTGCCTAGTATCCATTCCGCCAAGCGAAGCATTGCATAGCGGCATTGCATAGGAGTAGTCGTAGTGTTTTCTTTTATTTTCCAAAAGCCAACCCAACTTTCCCGCAATCCATTCGACCTAAAGGACTTCGATCTCAAGTCCTTCCTCGACATTTAACTCCACCTTACTGTGTTCCTCAAGAGACCGACACTCGGGGATTTATTCCCAAAATTTATTACTTGCGCGACCGGTGCACTTGCCGAATCATCGCATCAATGATGCTAGTATGATGAATTACAAGCTGCAAAGCTAAGTAAAATTGGACAAATATATAATTGAATTGCATGTATTCAAACATAGAGTTTTTAATTTTCATAGACCTAGAGCGAAGTGACAATTCTATTTGATTTCATCTTGTTTATTTCAAGCTAATTCTTAGGTCTAAAGATAATGAGATACATGCAAGCAATAGAGATGCACATCACACACACAAAACAAGATGTGATACTATAATATCAATAGCAATCATATATTTCATAATTCTTAAGGTTGATAGAATTAGTTGATTTAAGATAGGTCTTGATGGATCATGAATTATGATATATGATTATAGTGAATTTTAGCATAGGATATTAATAGATCAAGATGGAGTGTGTGAAATCATATTCATCATTTTTGTAATTATTTTTTTTAAATTATGATTTTTCATTATAGGGGCTATTATATGTAGCAATGAAAAATAGACAAATATGCAATAAGTTGTGCTTTTAATATTTTAGCCTAAGACCCCTAAAAATCCATTTAAATCCAATTTTGAAAGTAATTTCATTAGTCTTGATAATATCATTTAGCAAATTTAGCATTCAATTTATAATGATAATATAAGACATTTATAGGCAAATGATTTAAAAAGGATAAAACATTTAAAAAGAAAAGATAGATCACTTAAAAAAATATGACTTTATGTTCAATTTAATTCAATTTGATTTGTTAAACATTAGGCTTAAAATGAAAAAGTCATATTTCATAATATATCTAAGTGACCTTAGCGGGTTGGCTCAAAAATAAGAAAACAAACAAAAGAAAAAGTAATTAAGCATATCATGAAGTAGAGTAATGATATTTCATTTTTAATTTATTTCTACTTCATGCAATACGATGATTCCTAGTGAGTGAGAGATTTAGGTATCAAAAGGGGACCAAGTGTGATGGTTCCTTTGGGTACCCAACTATATCGTATAGGCTTTTGGAGAGATAGTGATGAATGGGCCTTTACAAGTGGAGTTAGTGTTTCATTTTTAATTTTGGGCCTCCATTCATACTTTGGTTGTTTTTCTTTTAAATTCATATTATGATTATTTGACATCTTTTTGGAATGATAGTTGTTTGAAAAATAATTCATTTGGTATTTATGTTTATTCAAATTATTTTTCAAAATACATTGATATTGATAATCATAATGAATTTTATTATATTGATTTTGTAAGAGTTTATAAGAGTGATGGTCTTTCTTAAGAATTGAATGTTGAAAGAGTGGGTTACAATATGTTTTAAATGATTGGTTCTTATTTTGATGATTTTCATTTCCGCTCTTCTTATAGACATACTCTTATAATATGAAGTTAAGCTTTTAGACTTTTGATAATTTGATAAACTATAAATAAAGGATGTTTTATTATATGAAAAGTTTTGAATAAACATTTTTAATGATTCTAGTTTATCCTTTAAATTATCATTTTCTTTTATCAATTTTTCATTTTGCTCTTTTGAATTTACAAGACCCCCTTTTAACACCTTGAGTTCTTCTTTAAAAGAATTATAATCAAAACATGGTTTAGCATTTTCAATTAAAGAGCATGAAAGAGAATTTGAAACATCAATATAAGATTCTACTTTAGCGTTTGCTTTTAAAGTTTTATTTTCTAAACGTAATTTGGAATTAGCATGTTTCAACTTTGAAATTTTACGTTTTGCAAATTTAAGCACACGAAATGTAGAAATAGAATTAGTTACTAAAAGAGAAGATTTAGATTTTCTTACTTTGCTATATTTTCTGTCTTCTCTTTTGCTTGATGTTTTGCCATCAATTGAGTTCAATATTGTTTCTCTCTTAGATTGATCTTCCTCCAAGAATGAGTCCTCGTCAATTTCTTCCTCCAAGCAGTAGGAAGCGTATAAATAAGTTTGAAAATATTTTGATCTAGAGCACAATATAGACTATTCATAGATTTGACATTTAAAAACATTTCATTCTTACTTAAAATACTTGGGGGCATTTTAATTGTAATATTCCAAACTTCAATATCCAAAGTTTTAAGAAATATTTCCATAAGTGTTTTCCACCCATTATAATTTTCACCCATAAATAACGGTGGACATAATGATATTTCATTTTCATACAAATTATTCTCTCTAGAAGATGCGAGATCATGAAGCGCCATTATTCCCGGTTGTGAAGCCGTATTGGAATAACCTACGCTCTGATACCACGTGTTGGATCTGATGGCGCCCTTAGAGGGGGGGGGGGGGGGTGAGTAAGGGTTTTATGGAATTTAAATCTTATTAAAGTTTATCAGAGTCTGGGACTGAAGTTTCAGAATATTATATAGAAAAATATATTTAAATATTCCAGATAGGATTGTAATGAAGATTCCTTTTTAAATAATTGAAACAAAACTTTTTGTTGACTGTTGCTAATGCCAGACGTTAAGTCTTAACACTAGGCGTTAGCTCTCCAGAGAATATTCCTCAGAACAAAAAGATTGCCACAGTGATTTTACTTATGAAATCTTTAATGAAACACAATTCCAGAAAATCAGAGATAATGAGAATAATTATTGTATTTCAAAGATAATTATACAAATGTTAATTTTGATACTTTGATGAAAATAGAAATTAAAACATTCTTGAAGAGGAAATAAAATCAATTGAATAGAACATTAAAAGACATGATTTTATTTCATAATAAATTGAATACACTAATGTTTAATTTCTATAACGCTAGAAATCAAGGCGAAAATATGTAAAAACACTTTTTGTTGTATCGCCGGTCCTTCTCCCAAGGACCGGTTGGCTATAGCCTATCTATCCCCAGATAAGGCTTCTAGCCACCCCCTAGATCTACCCTCGACCTAGCCACCACGCACAAGGCGGCGAATTACCCCCTAAGCCTCACAAGGACCAAGTCGCCAACCCAAGGCGAATTTACCCAAGGAATCCTTCCCGGAATCCGACGTTCTCACCGAACGATTTCTCCACACAAAATACAAAAAGGAAAAATAAAAGATTACATGATAAGTAAAGAGAAACTCCCTAAGAAATTTTGAAGGTGAAGACGAAGTCGATGTAGATGTTGGAGTTCTTAAAACGATCGTCCTTCGTATGGAATATGCGTTGTAGACCTTCTCCTTCAAAATATTCTTTAGATCTTCATGTTAGCCCAAGGGAGATCTCTTAATTGTTGTACACGAACCTCTCTCCAAAGTATCAGAATTCTAGAATCATCACTTGTCCATTTAAATGAGAGGAGCTGTACTTTTAAATAGCCTCGGACGCTAACGCGTGCATTAAGACTAACACCCGACGTTAGTGAATCGTGTACAACAGTTGCTGACATCATGCATAAAGTCGGGAGCATGACAGAACAAATTTTCGTCGAACGAAACTGATTTCGTCGAACTCGCCTTCGTCGAACGCACCCTTCGTCGAACAGAAAAAACCGCAACCGCCTGGATCGTGCAAACCGCCAAGGATCGTCACAGAACCAACTTTCATCGAACGAAATCGATTTCGTCGAACGGAGCTTCAAGTTTGTAGAACGTAGTTGTTGGGCGCAATGCCGTCGAGCGCAGGCTTAGTTCGTCGAACGAAGCTCCTCGTTCGTCGAACGCAGCTTGCCAAGTGCAAATTCGTCGAGCGCAGGAAATTCGTCGAACGGAGCTCCTAGTTCGTCGAACGCAGCTTGTCGAGCGCAAGTTCGTCGAGTGCAGGAAATTCATCGAACGGAACTCCTCGTTCGTCGAAAGCAGCTTCCTTCAGGTATCGTCGAGCGCCTTCAGAGTTCGTCGAACGAAGGTTCAATTCATCGAACGCAGTTTCTTTCTCAGCGGTTTTCGTCTCAGCGGTTTTCTTCTCAGCGGTTTTCGTCTCAGCGTTTTCTTCTCAGCGGTTTCTTCTCAGCGGTTGATAACGCTGGGCGTTAACACTAACGCGGGCGTTAGTTATCTTTCTACAGAGTAATTTCCAATCAGCAAACTATTCATAGGGATGTGTAGCAATAGTTCCTGTACAACCTGCATACTATAAACACACAAAATACAAGATCAAATACAACACGATATTTGTTATTCTCATACCAAGAGATGCGGAACATAGGCTCCAACATACATGACCCAGAAAGGAAACCTGAGGAAGCCAGAACTCACACTTACTCTGCTTTGCATACAACTTGTGCTCTCTTAGAGTAGACAATACTAAGCGCAAATGCATAGCATGCTCCTCATCACTTCTGGAATATACCAACCCATTGTCGATGAAAACTACAACAAAATGGTCCAGAAAATTTTTGAACACACGGTTCATTATGTCCATAAACGCAGAGGGTGGATTTGTCAAACCAAATGACATTACCAAAAATTCAAAATGACCATAACGGGAAAAAAGGCAGTCTGAGGGACGTCCGACTCACGGATCCTCAACTGATGGTAACCTGATTGAAGATCAATCTTTGAAAACACTGAACTACCACGCAACTGATCAAACAGATCTTCGATTCGCGGCAACAGATATCTATCCTTGATGGTTACCTTATTCAACTCCCTATAGTCTATGCACAACCTCATAGAACCATCCTTCTTTTTCACGAACAACACTGGAGTACCCCAGGGCGAAGAACTTGGCCTAATAAATCCACATTGCAATAATTCATCTAACTGGGTTCGCAACTCTTCTAACTCACACGGGCCATACGGTACGGTGCCTTAGCGATAGGATGAGAACCAGGCTTAAGATCAATAACTAACTACACGTCTCTATCAGGCGGAAGACCATGAAGACTAACAGGGAAGACATCAGGAAACTCTCACACCATCGAAACACCCTCGATATACGGCAAACCACTAACAGTTTCTAACATAGAAATAAGGTAAGTCAATCAACCGGAATTTAATAGTTTTCGAGCACATACTGCAGAAATTATCAGGGAACTCTGGCACGCAGATCCAAAAATGCTCATGGGTTGACCGTTGTCCATCACAAAGTTCAGATGCTTTTCCTTGCATCGGATGACAACATCATAACTGGACAACCAGTCCATACCCAATATCACGTCAAAGTCTTCTAGGTCCAGCACCTTGAGATCAGCAAACGCCAAGAAATCTCCTAAGAGGACGGGGCATCTCCGGATGCGCTGGTTCGAGGTAACCAAATCACCGGAAGTAAACTTAACGAGGAACGAAGCATTGCTCAACTTAGGGGTCAAACGATGGCACTCGACGAAAGTCCTAGCCACGAACGAATGGGTAGCACCAGAATCGAATAGAACATGAGCGCAAAGACTCTTTACCTTAAATCTCCCTATAAGTGCGAAAAAGAAACTAGTCTAACACAACAAAACTAAACTAAAACTTAACGGCTAGATTGAAGTCTAACCTGAGATCACTTGGGTCGAGGACTGCGCTTGCTCTTGGGTTAACACGTTCAACTTTCCTCTCCCTTTGTCTTGATGATGCGGCAGCGGTAAGGCTCGAAGTGGAACTGGCTGCAACGGGGGTTGGAATTGCTGGCATTTAAACTTCATGTGTCATTTCTGTCCGCACTGGAAGCAGACTTTGTCCTTGGTCCAACATTGGGCCGCATCATGCCCCTTCTGCTTGCATATCGGGCAGAGCACCTCTCCTTTTGGAGCACTCTGGATTGCCAGCAATCGCTGCTGCTGCTGAACTCCTTTCCTCTTGAATCATTTCTCAAATGGATGGCCAGGGCGGCCACAGAAACTGCATGCCTCTCCGCTTCCTTTCTTCGGGGATGTGCCAGGTGCACCAAAACTCCCTTCTTCTCCATCCTTCCTCTTTCCCTTCTTCATTACCGATCCTCAATTTTTGGCATTATCAATTGCCTCAACCTTCAGCGCTGCCTCTACTACCTCGGCGTACTTTGATGCGATAATTTCGGCAAGTGCACCGATCGCGCAAGTAATAAAGTTTGAGAATATGATCCCCGAGTGTCGGTCTCTCGAGGAATGCAGGTTGGGTGAACGAATCGCGTTGTGTGACTATTGTTACACAAGCGTGAATAAACACACAAAAAGAGGTGGGTTTTGGTTGGGTTTTATTTTCCTACTCTTAACAACAATGAAGGAAATGCGGGTCGAAAGCACCGCTTCGCAAGGCGAGATGGATGCAACGGCCGCGATGCCGTGCTTCGTGAGGCGGATGAAGCGTGCTCTAGTGCAGGAAGGTGAGGGTTGCAAACACATCTTCACAAATGCCGTTAGCTCTTGCTAACGCGGAGCGAACACCTTGGGTGCGTGAGCGAGTGAGTGGATGAGTGTAGGCGAAGCGATTCACAAGCAAGTAATGATGAAAAGAGGGGAAACATTCATTTCATTTAAACCAAATAACATCAGAGTCAAGTTTAAAAGATTCAAACATTACAACGAAGGGGAGAGGAAAGAGATAACTATTGGATGAAGACTAGCGGCCGTTCACGGCCGGAATGGTAGTTTGTCAAGCTACCTCCGGACTCGGGCGGACTGTGTTTTCGGTGTAGAGAAACTGTCACGATCTCTCTACGTGGTTTCGTCGTCTTCTACCTCAGGATTCCTCTTCTTCTCACCGGACTGGAGTGGAAAACAGCTGCTTGAGGGCTTGCGGATGGTGGAGAATGCTCCCGGACAATGGAGAAATGATTGGAATGGTTGGAGAGGACTTCCCCTTGCGTAGGAGACGAAGTGGAGGCGTCCCGGGATGGAAATCGGCGGCGTACGGACTGAAAAACCCGCTCTCGGAAGCCCGATTATCCCTAATTCGCGAACAGGAATATATATAGGCGCTGGAATAAATAGTGCGCACGGTCGTTGGCGCACGACCAGTGGTCGTGCGCACTAGCATCCTGTGATCGTGCGCCTGACTGGACGGAGCCTGCAAGGGAAGAAAATTTATAAAATATAATGTTCGCACGACCAGTGGCGCACGACCGGTGATCGTGCGCACTATCGTAGATGGTCGTGCGATAAGGAAGACAGAACTCAGATTTCAGGGGTTAAGTGCACACGATCAGTGGCGCACGACCAGGGTCGTGCGCAAGAGAACCAGTGATCGTGCGCAGTGTTCCTGTACAGATTTGTACTGGAAGCACCTGCACGACACCTGTTCCAGTACACCCACCAATCCAGCCACTGAAAGTGGCACTTAACAATACATAACAACTACTAAAGGAGAATAATACGAAACAACACCAAAAATGGGCCTAAAGGTGCACTTAGCATGAGGAATCAAATATGAGTGAAAACTTGTCTAAAGTGAAGTGCAAAGACTAGAAAATCGGCCCAGATGAGTCCATAATTGTGTATATATTTGAGACTCATCACACCCCCAGACTTACCTGTTTGCGCGTCCCGTGCAAACCATCTCTCGCGGACAGGAAAGACATAAGCTAGCGAAGAAATTATCAAGTGGAGTACCATGCGAAGTCGCATACTCATGTGCGTAGAAACATAGTAGATAAAATTCCTAAATATGCATATTAGTTTATAACTTTCTAGGAGCGTATTTAGTTATTATGTTTACTCAAAAAGTGAATCACGGTGAATCATACGGTCGTACAAAAGAAGAAGGTAAACTGAACGCTGAGGCGAGCATTGCCAAAGATCGGGGCTCGGGACAACTCCATTGAAATCTATCAATGTCGGTGACCATAAGCTTGTCCGTTCACACTCTCTCCACGACACTGGTTTGACTCAAATGCGTGAATCAATCGGACTTAAGGTTTTAGATGAGGCTTGGGCTTAGGTGAGGATAAACAAAGATAAAAACGACGGCTCAAGCACTACCCAAAGAAGCTTATGCAGAAATTATTCTCGATCACAACACAAACAAACGGGTGCACCACACCCCCAGACTTGGACTTAACAACATGGGTGTGTGCACCGCCTACTCCCAAACATAAATTTCTACCCAGATTATATATATTTTTTTCAATAAAGCTCATAACTTCATCTTTTCTTCGGACTTCTCTTCTTTTTCTCATTGTCTTTTTCTTTTCACAAAATTTCAGCAATTTAAAAAAGGATGCATAACCACATTTTTCACAAAACAAAACACTACATCAACACCCAATCATGAAATTAATATACGAGAGCTCAACTTTGGGTGTGCGATTAGGATTGGCTTTTAGGCTGTGGTGAAACAACAGTGGGGCTGAATCAAAGAAGGAGTAGGTACAACAGGGCTAACGAGGGTAAAGCGATAGGAGTGGGCACAAAAGCTCAACCAGGCCAAAATGATGGCCTATATCACATTCACGCACTAGATTAACCGTATACCCATGCTTCAAGAATCGCATAGGTCAAGTTCTAGCTTCCGAGAGAAACAATCCTTCCTCCCGACTCGGGCAATACAAGGCTAACGAACGCCTACACACATTCCTATGCTACCATCTGATTCACACCAGAGTCACCACTTTTTGAGTAAAGTAAACAATGTCTACGCAAATAGAAAAATATAAACTAAAAGCATAAAGAGAAATTGAATCTACCCAAATTTCTAAACGGGAAATGAGCACTCGACTAGGACACTACAGGAGTCAACATTCTACTCCGCATCATAATCCTAAACTAGCACAATGTTTTTTCCAAATCGCACAAAAATAAATGAGTTCAGCTCAAGACGTGCCACAGCTAAGTGCGCGCTCATGTGGGTGCTGTGGTGTGCAATGAAACTGGAAAACAAATTCAAAAGGCTAAAATACGAGTACTTCTAGCATGCCATGCAAAAGTGCACGTGAGTGGGCACAAAAACAACTCTCCCACAGACTTAGACTAAACAAACCACAAAATATATGACGTTAAAATCAGCAAGAGCTAGGAGAAGAGAGTACCCAGTGCTCAGAAATGAGCACACCAGAAGATTGGCGTGTAAGCTACACTGGCCGCAGCCTCCGCCAACCAGAAAAGATACCTGCAAGGAACGCACTAGAGGCAGCGAAGATATAAAAAAGCTGAATTAAAACAAGAGTTAGAAAAACAGAAATCAGCAAATCTGGGTTGTCTCCCAGCAGCGCTTTTGTTTTATGTCCTTAAGCTGGACCAAATACCTGTATTATAATTGTTCAAAGAGTGCAGAAAGTAAAATAAAAGAGCATCAAAAGAGAGTTTCACAACTAAGAGGCAGAAATCAGCTATAGGCGCTTTTATGGTGCACATCTCCCGTAGCTTGTAGGTGGGAGGTGAAGGCTTTAGGGCCAACACTAGTGTCACCCAGTGTCCCCCTAACCTCCGCCCTCTTGCCACGGAGAGCGGCAGAGCGCGCATCGCGCAGGCGCTTCTCTTCTTTAAGCTTAGCAACAGTAGGAGGCTGCCAACGTTGAGCATTTTCAGATCCTCCTCTCATAGGAGCGGGAGGCGTCATTTCCGTCGCCGTAGTGACGATCGGATCAGCCCAAGAGATGGAACGCTTAAATTGTTTATTACAAGATTTAATGTAAGAAAATAGTGGGACGTCGTCCCGAATCATGTTCAGCTCAAAATCTTTAGGACAGCTGTCCTCCTCCCTGTTGAAATCATCGTCTCTCCAAAGATCCACTTTTTCTTCTCCGCTCGACTGGTGTTCTTCCTTTTCTCCTTCAGCTGATCCATCACCATTCTTATCCCCTGCACAACTTAATGATTCATCAGAAATAAAGGGAGGAGGGCAAATGGATGTTTCAGTTATAGTCTTGGGACAAGTGGGCAAAGGTATCTTATTGGGTATGAGGACACAACCCGCAGAGAAGTCAAGGGTGGAACCACTCTCTTTCAAGAATGGTACACCCAAGATGGGGATGGAGTGATTCTCCCGGGGTCCTAACACTTGAAAATCAGCAACCACCACTGTCCCATCAACTATAACTTCCACAATTTTCACTTCCCCTTCTGATTGTATGACGGTACCGTTTGCGAGCACAAGAGATTTCCGTTCCTCCGTATTAATTTCAAGTTGCAAGTTATCAACGTCTTGCAAAGAAATGACGTTGCGGGAGGAGCCAGAATCACACAAGGCCTTAGTCTCTATTTTATTAATGGAGCAGGAGATCACTAACTCATGCGGATGATCCACTTCCACGTCGTCGAGACTCTTCCCTTGGTCGATTGGGTTTTTTTCAGTGTTACTAGGAAGAGTCCCATGCGACCGCTCGGTTAGCACTTGGGCCAATTGGCCCAGCTGCGTTTCCAAGTTCCGCATTAACGCGGTTTGATTAACCATGTTCGAGTTAGCAGCTTGCATGAATTTTTCCATCATCTCCTCCAGGTTACTCTTTTTTTGAGCCGGGGGCCTTGGTTATATTCTGGATGAGGTGGCCTTGGTTGGCTCCCGGAGGCGTAGGCATCATTCTGATGCTGCCCCGGTGCCCATCGTTGGCCGGGTGCGTTGGAGTTCCATGAGAAGTTTGGGTGACTTCTCACTCCCGGATGATATGTGTTATTGAATGGCACCCCCTTAGATTGATTACCAACAAAATTAACCGATTCGTTTAAAGAGAGGTTCGAGAAGTTACCTGATAAATCACTGCCTGAGCATTCATACGCGTGGTGTCCACCGCCTCCACATCCTTCGCACGTAATAATAGCAGCCGGTGCAGATGTAGGTGGAAGCGAGTCGACCACGAAGAGCCCACGGGCGCTTCTTGGTGCATTTCTCCCGGCCGTCCAAAATGTACTATGGGAGGCGGTGTCCCGCAGAATTCGAAGGTCCTCCTCTGGAATATGGTTCATTAGGGTACCTCCCGCAGCATCATCGATCATTGCCCGGTAGTTGGGCTCGATCGCGAAGTAAAACGTCTCTACTACATTCCACGGTTGGAGCTCGTGGTTCGGGCAACGGCGGAGAAGATCGTTAAGACGCTCCCACTCCTCGGCAAGGGTCTCTTGATCGGCTTGACGAAAGGTGGCGATCTCCCGCCGCAAACTTACAATTTTATCGACGGGGTGAAATTTGGCTAAGAACTTGGATGCAAGAACATCCCAAGTCGCAGCGGTCCCCGGAGGAATAGAATGAAGCCACACCTTGGCCTTGTCGCGAAGCGAGAATGGGAACAGTCGCAGCTTGACTGTGTCATCATGAATCCCAGCGTAGCGGAAAGTTCCGCAGATATCAGAAAACTCAGCCAGGTGCAAGTGCGGATCTTCACTGGCCATCCCGGAGAATTGAGCATTGTTCCGGATGATGTTCAAGATCGCAGGTTTGATCTCGAACTGGTTATTCATAATATTGGGACCGAACCTAGGATAAACACTCCCAGCTGTCGGAGTGGTATAATCTCTCATCGTTCTGGGTCGAGGTCTCACTACCTCTTGCTCATCTCCGGGTTGGTGCTGCCCCACGGCGGGCACTCTTTGTTCAACATTGTCTGGGTCTATGTGGTCACCCATTGCCACCTGTACGGCTGCTGCGCGCCTTCGTGCGCGAGCGGTCCGTTCGATCTCTAGATCAAAGAGTACAAGTTCCCCCGCGGCTTGTCTCTGCATGCACAGTCACAACAAAAAGAAAACAAAACAAAGGAGATTAAAAACAACTGCTCTTGTAACAAAAGCTCACAACTCAAGACATTCCACGCCTGAACATTCCCCGGCAACGGCGCCAAAAACTTGATGCGATAATTTCGGCAAGAGCACCGGTCGCGCAAGTAATAAAGTTTGGGAATATGATCCCCGAGTGTCGGTCTCTCGAGGAATGCAGGTTGGGTGAACGAATCGCGTTGTGTGACTATTGTTATACAAGCGTGAATAAACACACAAAAAGAGGTGGGTTTTGGTTGGGTTTTATTTTCCTACTCTTAACAACAATGAAGGAAATGCGGGTCGAAAGCACCGCTTCGCAAGGCGAGATGGATGCAACGGCCGCGATGCCGTGCTTCGTGAGGCGGATGGAGCGTGCTCTAGTGCGGGAAGGTGAGGGTTGCAAACACCTCTTCACAAACACCGTTAGCTCTTGCTAACGCGGAGCGAACACCTTGGGTGCGTGAGCGAGTGAGTGGATGAGTGTAGGCGAAGCGATTCACAAGCAAGTAATGATGAAAAGAGGGGAAACATTCATTTCATTTAAACCAAATAACATGAGAGTCAAGTTTAAAAGATTCAAACATTACAACGAAGGGGAGAGGAAAGAGATAACCATTGGATGAAGACTAGCGTCCGTTCACGACCGGAATGGTAGTTTCTCAAGCTACCTCCGGACTCGGGCGGACAGTGCTTTCGGTGTAGAGAAACTGTCACGATCTCTCTACGTGGTTCCGTCGTCTTCTACCTAAAGATTCCTCTTCTTCTCACCGGACTGGAGTGGAAAACAGCTGCTTGAGGGCTTGCGGATGGTGGAGAATGCTCCCGGACAATGGAGAAATGCTTGGAATGGTTGGAGAGTACTTCCCCTTGCGTAGGAGACGAAGTGGAGGCATCCCCGGATAGAAATCGGCGGCGTACAGACTGAAAAACCCGCTCTCGGAAGCCCGATTATCCCTAATTCGCGAACAGGAATATATATAGGCGCTGGAATAAATAGTGCGCACGGTCGTTGGCGCACGACCAGTGGTCGTGCGCACTAGCATCCTGTGATCGTGCGCCTGACTGGACGGAGCCTGCAAGGGAAGAAAATTTATAAAATACAATGTTCGCACGACCAGTGGCGCACGACCGGTGATCGTGCGCACTATCGTAGATGGTCGTGCGATAAGGAAGACAGAACTCAGATTTCAGGGGTTAAGTGCACAAGATCAGTGGCGCACGACCAGTGGTCGTGCGCAAGAGAACCAGTGATCGTGCGCAGTGTTCCTGTACAGATTTGTACCGGAAGCACCTGCACGACACCTGTTCCAGCACACCCACCAATCAAGCCACTGAAAGTGGCACTTAACAATACATAATAACTACTAAAGGAGAATAATACGAAACAACACCAAAAATGGGCCTAAAGGTGCACTTAGCATGGGGAATCAAATATGAGTGAAAACGTGTCTAAAGTGAAGTGCAAAGACTAGAAAATCGGCCCAGATGAGTCCATAATTGTGTATATATTTGGGACTCATCATACTTATCCGATCTGTACGCGCTAGCCAATTGCTGGATGTCAATGCGGAGACCACCCAGAAACCTCTTCACCCTTCCTTCTTCTGAGGCTACCAAGGCTGGAGCAAACCTACTCAGCTTGCAAAACTCAATTTCGTACTCGCTCACTGAGAGCTGCCTCTACTTCAGATGCAGGAAGTCATTCATTAACCGGTCCTGTTCTACTGACAGCAGGAACTTTCTTATCTGCATCCATTTGAATGTTTCCCACGTACATCCTCCAATAAGGTCTTCCTTCTCCCTCAACCACCAGCTCTTTGCGAGACCCTTTAGCTGGTACGCGATGACCATCACCTTCTGGTCCACGGTGATCCCTGAATACGAGAACATCTCCTCAATGGTTATAAGCCAATTGTCCAAGGCCATGAAGTCAGCTCGTCCGTCATACGATGGAGGTCCCAACCTCTGAAAGTGCGAAATGAAGTTCATTTCCGACGGTATCGCAACTGGGGGTACCAGGGGAGCAGGAGGGGTAGGTAAGGTCTGCCTTACTACGGGGCCTGCATCGCGGTTTACTGTCTTGCACCGGCAGAGAACAATGCCTCAACTTACGACTGCATCGCAACCATTTGTCTCGTCAGAGCCTCATTGCTCTGGCGCAGACTCTCGATCAAGGCTTCACTCTGCGCTCCGGATGACTCGCCTTCCGACTGAGGAGTCGATCTAGTCACGACTCGCTTAAGCGCCATTTCTACTAAAATGCATAAACCTACAATCAAAACTTAACCTTACACTAAGACTACTCTTCTTAGTTCAGTACATACATGTACAGATACTTGCTCTTGCTACCACCTTGCTCTGGTATTTTTTTATGATGTCATGCTAAATCTTGGGATGATACTACATCATCCCTCTTAACTCATGTGCAAAGGTCATGAATGCATGAATTTTCTCGCGTTCGTTTTGAAATCATGGGTGTACGTGTGTCATCATATAAATCTTTAGCTTGGCAAGGGTGCTTTATGCGATGTTATGATTTGCATGTTGTGCTATGCATTCTAAGAAAAGCCTTAATGCACGTTATGAGCGGTGTACACATGAAATATTATGCACCCCATAATACATAATATCGCATGCAACAAAAAAATAAAAATCGAGCTAATGGACATCCATGGGACTGGTGTTATGCATACCATACTGCATAACGGTCACATGTTGCCACCTATGAGGATCCATATACAAACACATATTATGCATCCCATACTACATAATATGCCCCGTATACTTCTTATCATGCTTATGATAGTAGTGTTCATGCTTCTGCCAAGACGTACAGATGACACTTTGGTGTGTGTATGCAATGAGGCGAGGCGACTATCACCATATCAAAAAAATAGTCGTTCAACCAACTTGTCAAACGAACCTAGCTCTGATACCAATTGTCACAACCCACATTTTCTTAGCATTTAGGAATATTAGAGTGGAGAAAATACGCGTCATGATGCCACGTCGTGCAGGAGACAACTGCAGATGCTCGGGCGGGAACCTAATTCTTATTCATTACAAAACAAGTTTACAAGAAGACTCATTACTTGAAATCACTTATTAGGTTTGGGGTAAGAACTGTGTCTCTCAGTTCGTGGATCAACTAGTCAACAGAAGAAAATGTATATGTAATTGCAGCGGAAAAATACTTGGTTTAGTTCAATTAGGGTCCTATATGCATGTGATGTCTGGACATAAAGGAAATGATATGCACATATTTAGATTTAGTTTGGGTACGAAGATACTTGTACGTGACTTAAATATAAGGATTTGACCTATAAAAGATGCAATGAGAGTGAAAGAAAATCATTTTTTTATAACTATAATGCACATAGGCATAAATCATTCCCAGAGAGCAAGATACATGAGATCAAAAGGTAGCAGCAACAACTAGCACGTAAGCTACAATGTAACAAATAGAGGCACAATGGGCGTCAAAAACTTGACACCAACCCATTGGCTTCAAACTAGCATGTCTGAACACAAGAAGAAAACTAACTACCACTACCTCGCAGCAGCGGGGTAAGACAGCAGTTACAACTCCCAAGGTCTCCGAACAATACCTCTAACTGCTACAACTCTGAACCTGAGGCATTCAAATAAAATAAAGAATGCCTCAGCAAGGAAAGCACAAGCGGAAGAAAAACATAAAAGTCCTGCGAAACAAGGTAATAATAAGGCATAAAGGGTACCAACCCATGCCAAACTTACAGAAGAAAAGATGCTCCAATGCATAGAGCTAAACAATGCACCGAGTGCACCAACACCTTTTAGAAATACAAGCAAAGTTCATTTTTCTTGTTAATTCTATTTATGAGACTGATCAGCTCAATTTAAATGGTGGCGGTCCTTTATCCTCTGCCACCCTGATGAATAGTAAAATATGCGTATTTTCTATATAGTTTCTTATATAATTTTATATAAAATTTGTAATATTTCATTTAAATCATTGAATAAATGATTTGTTTTAACTTATATTTATATGTAAAAGGAATTTTGTAAGTATATTTAAATATATGAAACTATATAGTATTTATGTAAATGTTTATGTAAATATATAGGTAAATGTATATTTAAAGTATATGTAAATATTTATTAAATAAAAACTATATATTTATGTAATTATAAACTATAATAAGTTAAATATATAATAATAAAATAAACTATATGAAAATATAAACTATATAAAGTTAATAAATATTTATGTATGTATATGCATAATAATAATAAATAATAAATTATATTAATGCATAACAATAATAATAATAATAAACAAAACTAATAATAAATCTAATACTCTACTAGTTAATTAAAATATTTTGTTATTAATTAATAAATACATTTAAAAGGATTATATATTTAATATATTTCTTTCTTAAACAGAACAGCGCATCCGGTCCAGTGGTGTGGGTTGGTTAACTTCGGCAAGTGGCCCGGGTTCGAAACCTGGCCAGCGCTATTTTGCCAGAATTTAATCTGCTGTCGCGCCAGCCTATCTGCTACTCGCAACTCGCGCCAGCACACCCGCCTGTACACCCGCTGCCCCGCCTCCACGTGCCCGCACCTGCTGCCCGCTGCCCAGCTTCCAGAACTCGCCTCCACATGTCAGTGCACCTTCCAGCCCTCTATCCGCACCCCATGCCAGCTGCTCCTTCAAACCTCTAGCTGCCAGCACTCCCACCAGCTGCCTTCCTTCTAGAACCTCTCAAACCCTCTATCCGCACCCCATAATTTTGCTATAAATAGAGGCCTCCCCCCTCACTATTTTGCCTCTCTTGGATTGCCCTTTTTTGGGTGATCTTCCACAATCCTTGCCACCTTAGTTTTTGTATTTTATTTTTGTAATTTCTTATATAAATGTTGTAATTTTATTTTCATGTTTTGTTTTTTATATAAATTAGTTAAATGTTGTAATTTTTTGTAATCTGTTTAAATGTTGTAGTGATTTTATAAATGTTGTAATGTTTTTATTTTTGTAATTTTATTTCGTGTAACCCCGTTATTATGGCAATAAATAAATTTAGTTTTTATTTCGTCCATTTTTTATTCGTAGCGTAATTTCAATTCTGCAATTTCATTTCTGCACTGCAATTTCAATTTCTAACTTAGCTTTATTTCTGCACCGTATTTCAATTCATAAACTTAGTTTCATATCCGCACTTCAATTTTGCAATTTTTCTTTCTTTAGCTAGATTTATTTGTCGCCATAACATCGATTTTCCTTTAGATTCAAATTTATTCATCTTCGTAAACTTTTGCTCTTTTTCTTCCTTGACACGGAATCGATGGAGCCGAATATTACGTTTTCATTTATTTTCATTTTAATTCGAATTTTGGTTATCTCTTTTTTCGCTTTGATTCGAATTTACTCGCAGTCATAATTTTCGTTCTTTTTCTTCCTTGACGCGGTAGAGAGTATAGCGGAATATTATGTTTTCGTTTATTTTCATTTCAAAGCAATTTTCGTTCTAGTTATGTTTCGTTCCCGCAATTTCCTCCTTCATTGTTTTCGTTATTTTCGCTTTTGTTTTATGTTATCGTTTATGTGTTTGTTTATTTTACGTCTTTTCGTTGTTTTATGTTTTCATTACTTATGTTTTCGCTATTTCTCTTCATAGCTTAGTTTTATTTTATTGTCATGCATTTATTTCCCGTCTACCCATTTGGGTAAAACTTGCACTGCAATTATTTCCCATCTACCCGTTTGGGTAGAACTTGCTCACGCATTTACTTCCCCTCTACCCATTTGGGTAGAGACTGCATTCCTTTAATTTCTGTCCTTTAATTTCAGTCATTTAAATTCCCGTAGAGTGCGTGAGTTTTTCATTTAGTGCGTCCTTTTTCTTTTTATCGCTTTTCTTGGTTTTTGCTAAACGCACACCAAGCCCGCGATTATTATCATTTATTGCTTTCTAAATTATTGCAAACTTAAAAATCAATCGATCTTTCCGGTAAAACAATAGCCATAGCTCGAAGTAACAATACTCGACGGGACCCAGGACTAAATACGACCTTGATATGATTTTTTTATCATATATACTACACGCGATAGGTGTGCTTGCCTCCTACGTCGTTTATGTACTTATCAAGTTTTTGGCGCCGTTGCCGGCGAATTTCATCGATATTACGAAAAAAGCATACACTATTGATTTTATCATCTTTAAAAAAAAAACATCAAAAAAATTTAAAAAAAAAAACCCCCAAAAAAACCCAAAATATATATGTTTTCTCTTTTTCTTAAGCTTTAATTTGTAAATATAAAAAAAATTAAAAACCAAAAAAATGATGAAATATTCTTATAAAAAATCCAAAAAAATTATTTTCTCTCTCTTTTTTGTTAAGTATTAGTATATAGATATATTATATCCTTTTTTATCATCCATTATAAATAAAGAAAAAAAAATGATAATGAAAAAGTTAGAAAAATACAAAAAATATTTGTTCTTTTTTTTTTTATATTAAGTTACTTTTATTTTTATTAAGCTTAAATTTGTATATAAATGTGCACATAAGAAAACTCAAAAAATGATAGGATTTCTATTTGTTTCATTAAGTTTGTATATGCATATTTGAAAACATATTATTTCAAATTTCAAAGTGAAAAAAATAATGAAAGACTTTAAAACCAAAATCAAAATGAATTCTAGGAATTTTAAGATAGGACAATAGATCGTTTTCTCGAAGTAGGATTACTCGACAGACCCGAAAGGGGATTTTTGTCGATATTTTGAAAAGAGGAAATCCCGTTGCTTTTACCTTATTATTTCTACATTTTCTTCTTTGCTTTTCATCTTAAAGATTTTCTTTATTAATTTTGTTTTTTCTTATGTTTTAATATAAATTTGAATATGCGTATTTCAAAAATGATGAAAATACATTTAGAAAACTCCAAAATATATATATGGTTTTACTTTATATATATATATATTTCATCCTTTTTGTGATGTAGAAAAAACCAAAAATCATAAATGTTCTTTTTACTTTGTTTTTCTATTTCTTATTCTTATTATTTTTGTTCCTTTTTTAGTATCATTATGTATATAAATGTACATATAAGAAAAATCCAAAAAAAAATTAATATAATTATGTATCTTTCTTTTTGTAAATATCTTTTTCCTTTTTTTTCTTTCTTTCTTATTTTTATTTTTAGGTTTTATATATGTAAATTATATATGTAAATATTTGGCTAAATTTTGAAAAATAAAAAAAATGATGATGAAAATATTGAAAAATAAAAAAATATATGTTTTGTTTTCTTTCTTTATTTTTTTTTTCTCTTTCTTAAGTTTTATTACTTATTAAGTTTAATTTTGTATATAAATATGCATAACAAAAAAAATGATTTGATTTCTATTTTATTTTCATTAAGATTATATTTGCATATTTAAACAAAACAAAATAATACTCTAACTAAAATGACAAAATAATGGAAAACTTTGAAACATAAATCTAAAAGAATTTTTGGAATTTTTGAGATAGAATAATAGTTAGTTTTCTCAAAGTAGGATTATTCGACAGACCCGAAAGGGGATTTTTGTCGATATTTTGAAAAGAGAAAACCCTATTACTTTTATCCTTTCATTTCACTTCTTCTTCTTTGTTTTTTATTTTAAAGTTTCTCTTTATTTTTCTTATTTTCATTAAGTATAAAGGTTTTTATATATATGCATATTTTAATAATGATGAAAATATATTTAGAAAACTCTCCAAAAAAAATATATATACTTTGCTTTATGTATATATGTTTTATTTTTTGTAACTTAGAAAAATAAGAAAAACAAATAAAAAACTTATATATATATATGTATATGATTTTATCATTCTTACCTTCCTCCCCCCCCCATCTTTGTAAATAACCTTTATTATTATGTTTTAACATCTTTTGCAGGTAATTATTCCGGTCATCCCGTCTCCAAAATAGGGGCGTGCTTTTTCCCCCTGCTTCTTTTTCCCTCCTTGTATTTATTATGCTTTTGTATATATATAAGATTGTTCCTCATACTTACTTCAACATTGGGGACAATGTTGATCTTTAAGTATGGGGGTGTTTTCCCTCTTTTTGTAATTATTTTTGCCCCTCCCATATTAGAAAAAATAAAAAAAAATTTATATGAAAAATGTGTTACAACATCTTTGTAATAATGACATAACAAAAATGTGTTGCAACATCTTTGTTCCTCTTTTTATTTCTCTTTTCTTTTTGTAAATTTTTTTTAATATGTAAATAGGTTATGTTATGTTTTCCTCTTTGTAATTTTTGTTCCCTTTTTTTTTACTTAGAAAAAACCAAAAAATGACAAAATAAATAAAATAGCAAAATTTGTTACAACATAATAAAATTATGCTGCAACATCTTTGTCCCTCCTTTTCTTTTTTATTTTTTTTGTA
Organism: Dactylorhiza incarnata; assembly: GCA_033032865.1. NCBI lineage: Eukaryota > Viridiplantae > Streptophyta > Magnoliopsida > Asparagales > Orchidaceae > Dactylorhiza > Dactylorhiza incarnata. The sequence goes on from JAWHQI010000028.1 coordinate 16,879,302, forward strand.
AAAACAATTTAATATGTAAATAGGAAATCAAATGAAAAATCTAAAAAAATCATTAATTAACTTAGAAAAAACACACAAATTTTTTTTTTATATAAATGTTTTATGTTTATGTCTTTTATTTGTATATAAAAATCCTTGTTTATAATAATAAATCAAAATCCAAAAAAAATGATGAAAAATTTTACTAAAAAATTTTGTTATAACAAAATTCACAAAAATTTTGTCATAACATACAAAAAATATATGTCTTTCTCTTTCTTTTTCTTTCTTTTCCTTTTTTTAGTATTAATGTAAATATATATGTATTTACATATGTATTTTGTTATAAATCAAAATCCAAAAAAAATGATGAAAAATGTACTTAAAAATTTGTTATAACAAAATTCATTTTGTCATAACACCAAAAATGTTTTTCCTTCTCTTTTTTTTTTCTTTTCCTCTTTTATTAATGTACATTTCTTTAAAAAAATCAAACAATTTTGATGAAAAAAAATCATTAGGAAAAAACCAAAAAAAATATTTTGTGTGTATTTTTTCATTTTTATTCTATCTTTGTTTCTTTTCTTTTATTAAGTATTTGTATATATGTATTTTGTTATAAAAAATTAAAAAAATCCCAAAAAAAATAATAATATATATATCTTAAAAACTCCAAAAAAAAATGATGAAAAAACTTATCAAAAAAATTTAAAAAAAAAAGAATAAAACCCCTACTTAGCTTTTTATTACTTCTAAGGCTAGGTTAGGTTTATCTTTAAGCGTTTTTCATTATTTTTGATTTACTAAAACCATTTTATTTGTATCATAGTTTGTAGGTTTAAATTTTTGGAATTTTAGTAGTAAAAAATATTTTGTGATTTTAATTCAATTTGAGAACAAAATTTTTAGCACTACCTCGAGTTAACCCTAAATAGATTCGCTTTTGTATTATATTGGCAAACCTTTTTTAGATTCAATTATTCTAACTCGAAACTTGTGAAACTTTAGGAATATTCTAATCTACTAAATTTTGCTCTCAAATCCTTTTTTATTATTCTAGTTTTTCTTTTGAAACCCCCCTTATAAACACCCCTTTAGCTTGGCATAAAAAATTAAAAGAAGAAGTTTTAAAAGAAATCCTGTGTCAATGGGAATAAAAAGATTCCGTAAACACAGGCACCCAATATTGTTAAAAGAAATCCCATGTCAATGGGAATAAAAAATAAAATTCCGTAAACACGGGCATTGGGTTAAGTTTAAAAATGTTCAATCTTCCCTCGTAAACCAGCGGCGGGAGCCAAAGTAAACCACCAAAAAGGTGGGGTGAGAGGATTAAATCCATCACCCCTAATCCAAGCACTCTTCTTTTTGCCAAGGCTACCTTTTTCCCCTTAGCCAATAAAATTGTAGGCTAGATTTTAATTTAAAAAGTTTGCGAGAGCATAATTGGTAGGTTTTATTTATTCTTAAAAAATTTTCTTTAAAAAATTAAAGTTTTATATAATTCTACTCTAATTAAAGGCGCCAAAGACTGCAATATTCGACGCTATTTAACTAACTTTAGAAGTCTCGCTAAAACATTTTCGCTCTTTTTAAATCATCTTCATAATTTAGGACTTACCTTTTTAATTCCCTAAAATTTATTTCAAACTTACTTTTGATTAAATAAAACTTTAGTAAATTAGAAATTTTATTAACGTCTTATAGGTATCCCTTACTTTTGCTCTAGAATAGCAAAAGCTTAAGTATGGGGGTATTTGATGAATAGTAAAATATACGTATTTTCTATATAGTTTCTTATATAATTTTATATAAAATTTGTAATGTTTCATTTAAATCATTGAATAAATGATTTGTTTTAACTTATATTTATATGTAAAAGGAATTTTGTAAGTATATTTAAATATATGAAACTATATAGTATTTATGTAAATGTTTATGTAAATATATATGTAAATGTATATTTAAAGTATGTGTAAATATTTATTAAATAAAAACTATATATTTATGTAATTATAAACTATAATAAGTTAAATATATAATAATAAAATAAACTATATGAAAATATAAACTATATAAAGTTAATAAATATTTGTGTATGTATATGCATAATAATAATAAATAATAAATTATATTAATGCATAATAATAATAATAATAATAATAATAAATAAAACTAATAATAAATCTAATGCTATACTAGTTAATTAAAATATTTTGTTATTAATTAATAAATACGATTAAAAGTATTATATATTAATATATTTCTTTCTTAAACAGAACAGCGCATCCGGTCCAGTGGTGTGGGTTGGTTAACTTCGGCAAGTGGCCCGGGTTCGAAACCTGGCCAGCGCTATTTTGCCAGAATTTAATCTGCTGTCGCGCCAGCCTATCTGCTACTCGCAACTCGCGCCAGCACACCCGCCTGTACACCCACTGCCCCGCCTCCATGTGCCCGCCACTGCTGCCCGCTGCCCGCTGCCCAGCTTCCAGAACTCGCCTCCACATGCCAGTGCACCTTCCAGCCCTCTATCCGCACCCCACGCCAGCTGCTCCTTCAAACCTCCAACTGCCAGCACTCCCACCAGCTGCCTTCCTTCTAGAACCTCTCAAACCCTCTATCTGCACCCCATAATTTTGCTATAAATAGAGGCCTCCCCCCTCACTATTTTGCCTCTCTTGGATTGCCCTTTTTTGGGTGATCTTCCACAATCCTTGCCACCTTAGTTTTTGTATTTTATTTTTGTATTTTCTTTTTGTAATTTCTTATATAAATGTTGTAATTTTATTTTCATGTTTTGTTTTTTATATAAGTTAGTTAAATGTTGTAATTTTTTGTAATCTTTTTAAATGTTGTAGTGTTTTTATAAATGTTGTAATTAAATGTTGTAATGTTTTTTATTTTTGTAATTTTATTTCGTGTAACCCCGTTATTATGGCAATAAATAAATTTAGTTTTCATTTCGTGCATTTTTTATTCGTAGCGTAATTTCAATTCTGCAATTTCATTTCTGCACTGCAATTTCAATTTCTAACTTATCTTTATTTCTGCACCGTATTTCAATTCATAAACTTAGTTTCATATCCGCACTTCAATTTTGCAATTTTTCTTTCTTTAGCTAGATTTATTTGTCGCCATAACATCGGTTTTCCTTTAGATTCAAATTTATTCTTCTTCGTAAACTTTTGCTCTTTTTCTTCCTTGACACGGAATCGATGGAGCCGAATATTCGTTGTTTTATGTTTTCATTACTTATGTTTTCGCTATTTCTTTTCATAGCTTAGTTTTATTTTATTGTCATGCATTTATTTCCCGTCTACCCGTTTGGGTAGAACTTGCACTGCATTTATTTCCCGTCTACTCGTTTGGGTAGAACTTGCTCACGCATTTACTTCCCCTCTACCCATTTGGGTAGAGACTGCATTCCTTTAATTTCTGTCCTTTAATTTCAGTCAATTAAATTCCCGTAGAGTGCGTGAGTTTTTCATTTAGTGCGTCCTTTTTCTTTTTATCGCTTTTCTTGGTTTTTGCTAAACGCACACAAAGCCCGCGATTATTATCATTTCTTGCTTTCTAAATTATTGCAAACTTAAAAATCAATCGATCGTTCTGATAAAATAATAGCCGTAGCTCGAAGTAACAATACTCGATGGGACCCATGACTAAATACGACTTTGATATGATTTTTTTATCATATATACTACACGTGATAGGTGCGCTTGCCTCCTACGTCGTTTATGTACTTATCACACCCAAAGCCCAAAACCAGGTGGTGGTCTTTTATCCACTGCCACCCAAACACGGCCCGCGGGGCCACATGCCAAGCCTATTGTTCATGCCCCTTAGAATGGCCACCGTGCAAGGCTATAAAAGAATCCCCACAGCCCCCCAAACACGGCCCACGGGACCACAGACCAAGCCTGCTGTTCATGTCCCTTACAATGGCCACCGTGCAAGGCTAAAGGCAATAGTCCTCATTAATTAATTTTAATTACCACACGAGACTTAGCCCGAGGGACAATGCCAGAAAAATTCTAAGGATAAGGTCACAAATAAAGAAAACACCGCCCAAGACATTTCATAAGAGCCCAGGGATTTCATGAGAATTAGACACAGATTTCTAGAGAAATACAGGGATTTCATGAGAAATAGACACAGATTTCATGAGAAATAGACAGATTTCTAGAGAAATACAGGGATTTCATGAGAAATGAAAGAATAGTCTGCAGGGATTTCTAGAGAAATGCAGGGATTTCTAGAGAAATGAAAGAACAGTCTGCATGGATTTCTAGAGAAATGCAGAGATTTCTAGAGAAATGAAAGAACAGTCTGCAGAGATTTCTCGAGAAATGCAGGGATTTCTAGAGAAATGAAAAAACAGTCTGCATGGATTTCTCGAGAAATGCAGTGATGAAAGAACAGTATGCAGGGATTTCTCGAGAAATGCAGGGATTTCTCGAGAAATGCAGGGATTTCTAGAGAAATGAAAGAACAGTCTTCAGGGATTTCTCAAGAAATGCAGGGATTTCTAGAGAAATGAAAGAACAGTATACATGGATTTCTCGAGAAATGCATGGATTTCTCGAGAAATGCAGGGATTTCTTGAGAAATGAAAGAACAGTCTGCAGGGATTTCTTAAGAAATGCAGGGATTTCTAGAGAAATGAAAGAACAGTCTGCAGGGAATTCTCGAGAAATGCAGAGATTTCTAGAGAAATGAAAGAACAGTCTGCAAGGATTTCTCGAGAAATGCAGGGATTTCTGGAGAAATGAAAGAACAGTCAGCAGGGATTTCTTGAGAAATGCAGGGATTTCTAGAGAAATAAAAGAAATTACTAGGTAGCAGCCAGATTCTTCTAGGGGGAACTTTAGACATTGAGGGTAAGATCAAAAGAGAGTTCAAGAGTTAAACTAGCAAGATAAAACACTCAAAATCAAGAGCGAAACAGCATGACAAGAATTCAAAGTAAGAAAACAACATTTCAACCACGAAAGAGAAGGAGAAACTGCCACTTGCCTTAAACCTCCCAAACTCGAATTTATCCACTCCATAAGCTATGGGTCGGCCAAGAACTCACCCGAGCACAAAAATCTGAAACTTTCCGGGTCAAAAAGAGGAGTTAGGTCACTACTTTGACTCCAAAAATCCCAAGAAATAGGAAACTCTTACCACTAGAATGAAGATCTCGCCGAAAGCTTTCTGTTTCTACTCTCCGATTACGATTTCGTTCACTACGACTCCCAAATCACCGGCCAGAAGAAGTTCCCGTCATGCCTCTCCCGCTCTCGCATGAAAACTTGATCGGCTCTTTGGAGAAGAAGAAGAATAGGGTTCTTTGGAAATTTTGGTATTTATATAAAACCCTAATTCCTTGTTTAATTAAATTAACAATTCTCCCATTCTATTTAAAATTTGAGGGCGACTAAATCACCTCGGATTTTTATGAAATTCACACATAAACTGAAAATCGGCGCTACGAATCCAACGGCGAAGTCAGAATTCAATTTCGACGAGCCAAACTCAAGATTAAAATTCCTGAAGCTGAAATCTCAATAATTACTCAAAATACCCCCGAGTTTTCCCCTTAACTCGAAATGTCGCAAAATCTCGCACGCGCGACCTAAATTGAATATATTAACTAATTTATGGCTCAAAACTAATCTCGACGAGTTGACGTTAAGCCCTTACACCAAAACTATGTCACAGCGGGCACGAAAATAATTAACGAAAAATGAGGGGCATTACAACCCCGGTCTAGAGAAATGGATTTTTGGATCCAGTTCGTGCCAGGAGCAAGGCCGTGTTGGAACATGGTCTTTCACATCTCCTAGGTTTGAGAATAACAAATCCTAAGTGTATTTGATCTTGTGTGTTTAAGTGTGCAGGAAATAATATCCATATGACTCAAGGATAACATAAGAAGGCTCCCCCAAAATTGGGCCAATAAATCCAACATGCCCACTAGCGCCGGCGGTAGCACCTAATGATCGGCGCTAGCGATGATTAGCACAATCCTGGAAGTAAATTTAGAAGGCGCTAGCGCCAAGCGGTAGCGGATAGCGCAGGTGGTAGCGCGGAGCACAAAATGCAAGAAGAAAATGTTTCTTCAGATTGAAGATTCTCCCGCGCCGAATATGTCCTAATATGGGATAGCGTCGGCGGTAGCGGTAGCGCTAAAGCTATAAATAGGACCCCTCTTCTCTCATTTCAAACACCTATCAGAGAGAGAGGTTGAGTGCTAGAATTCTAGAGCCTGATTTGGCTGAAAGTTGATCTCCCACCAAGGCTCTGCGAATTTCTGAAGGAGGACTTCTTCACATCTGATCCAAACGACATCCGCTTCTACAATGCTTATTCTACAGCGGATCTTCATCTCCAACTTCAGAAGTTCTTCAAGAGGGAGTTTTTATAATTATCATTTCATATTCCTTGTAAACCGTTAGAGAATTTGCCTCGTGTTGGCGACTAGGTCTGGGTAGGACTTAGGGCTGAAATTCGCCTCGTGTTGGTGACTAGATCTAGGTTAGGTCTAGGGGTTCTCAAGGCCATATCCGAGGTTTGATTGGCTAGAGCGGCTTGAGGCCGAATTCGGGGAAGGATAGGCTAGGGCCACCGATTCGTGGGGATGCCAGTCGGGATAGTAAACAAAAAGAGTTTATTATTATTCGCCACCGATTTATAGCGTTATAGAAATCAACTTTTATAAAATCACATTTCATATTAATAAAGCATGTCTCTACTTTATTTCAATTGTTTTGTTTGATTTCTCACCTTCTTAATCACTTATTATTTCAAGATATTCATAATATAAGAAAAAGTTTTAAAACCCTTATTCACCCCCTCTAAGGGCGCCTACCGATCCAACAAGTGGTATCAGAGGGGTTTTATTCCAATCAGCTTAACAACCGGGAATAATGGCGTCTCATAATCTCGCTTCTATTAGTGGGGGAAATTTTTATGAAGAAGGAAAATCACTAGCACCACATTTATTTGAAGGAAGAAATTATAAAGGGTGGAAATTTTTAATGGAAAAGTTTATTAAAAATTTAGATATCGAAGCAAGGAATATAGCAATATTAAGACCAACAGATGAAACAAATAAAAAGGAATGTCACCTAAAGGCAAAGGCTTTGAATAATATCTTTTGTTCTCTATCTCAAGAAATTTTAAATTAATATATTGTTTTTCTAGTGCATACAAAGTATGGAAATTACTTGAAGAAATGTATGAATCTTCGTCTACAGGTATGGAACAAACGCAAGAAGTGGAGAACATACAAGTCTGCACAAATGTTCAAGAAAGCTCCTCTCTTGATGAATCAATGGAGAGCACATCAAGTGGAAAAGAAGAAATCCTATCTATGGAGGAGGAATACCAAATAGATGAAGATAACAAAGAAAATCTGTGCTCAAATCTCATTGCATCCAAAAGCACTGTAAGGAAATCAAATCCTCTTATTGTTTGTAATTCTATTTCTATGTTACAATTGCTACAAATTACAAAGTGCAAAATTTAGAAATTGAAAAATGCAAAATGCAAATTGCGCTTAGAAAATAAAAGTTTAAAAACAAAAGTTAAAGGAGAATCAAATGCTAATTCATCTAGTTTTACCCATGTCTCTCTGAATGAAACTGTTACACCTTGTTTAGAATTTAATAATTTAAAAGAAAAATACAAGGGACTTGAAAAGGAACTTCTTATTGTAAAAGAACACAATGAAAAATTGTCTTTAGAAAATTCAACTTTGAAAAATGATTGTGCTATGTGTACAAGTTATAAAATTGAAATTAAAGAGATGGATGAAACATTTGAAGAATTTAGAAATAACTATCAAAATCATATTGACTCTATTGTTTCCACTCTTAAGAATAACACAATTGCTTATAATAAAGCTAGAAAAAGGAACTTCTTATTGTAAAAGAACACAATGAAAAATTGTCTTTAGAAAATTCAACTTTGAAAAATGATTGTGCTATGTGTACAAGTTATAAAATTGAAATTAAAGAGATGGATGAAACATTTGAAGAATTTAGAAATAACTATCAAAATCATATTGACTCTATTGTTTCCAATCTTAAGAATAACACAATTGCTTATAATAAAGCTAGACACAATCTCAAAGTTAAAAACTATGAATTAGAAAATAAAATTAACTTGCTTAAGGAAATTATAAGGTAAAGTTCTCAACACATAAATTCAAATTATCAAGCAAAATCCAAAGGCAAGTTAAATATGATTTTTCATAATTTATCCAAGCAAAACATAGGAAATGAAAAACAACAAAAACTTCTAAATGAAATTCCAAAACTATATCATCATTATCATTTACTACATAATTATTCTCCCAACCTAAAATTAAATGCAAACAAATTTCCTTCAAATTATAAATTCAAAAATCATTTTTATCCAAATATTCAAGTAAATGACTATGGAAATTTGAAAACTAAAAATAATGTTTGTCCAAGGTATGAATGGAGACCCATACTTAAGAATGACACACTAATGTCAAAAGAAAGGGTCCATCCATCCTTGTCTCCCCAAAAGTCATCTCGTTATAGTTGGGTACCCAAAGGAACCACCACACTTGGTCCCCTTTGGATACCTAAATCACTTATTCATTAGGTATCACCAAATGCATGAAGTAGAATATTTTCAAAAATGAAATATACAAATTTTCTACTTCATGATATGCTTTAAGGTCTTTCTATTTTTCATTTTGTTTTCTTATTTTTTAATGCTATCATGTTATGGTCATCTTATATATTATAAGAAATATCATCTTATCTCTTAAAACTTAATGAGTTTATAAATCAAATTGATCAAAATTTAAAATCATATTTTATTTTGATGACCTATCTATTATTCTTATATTCATTGTGATGATTACTTGGGCTTCTTCTTTTTGTTTTATAAATAAAAGATAACCTTTATATTAAGAGTTTAGAATTGGCGGATATTTTCGAAGAGTCTCGCAAGTACTCCTACTTTGAGAAATTAACCGTTATCCTATCGAAGGATAGAAGTAACGATCTTTTTCTTCTTTCGGAATATTGACAATTACGCTTCGGCTACAATGCCGAATTCTATTGAATTGAATAGTAGAAAAGGAGAGTTTTGCACTAAATGAGTTTGAAAAGCTGTGTTTGAATTTTTAGTCCAAATTAATCATTTGATAAAGGCAAGTATACCTTATCGCAAGTAATACAGGATATTTTTAGAAAATATCGGGATCGTATATTTCCGCGGGTCGTGTTGATTATGCTACTTCGAGGGACGAACTATTATTTTATCGGAGTAATATTTTTAGTTGATTTAACTAGAGTTCTAAATGATAAAATGCGAAAGATGATTTAAGCGATTTACTAGAGTTCTAAGTGATGAGAAATATAGCGCGCGACGTCGAATTACCTTGAGACGAAAATAGATTTTTCGTAGAATTAAGAGTGATGAATTTTCAAAATATTAAGATGACTTGGCCGTGGAGGTTCCATAATTATGAACGCTCCTCTCTCGAGGGTACGCCCACCTGAGATTATGAATATTCGACCGAACTCTCGTTCTACAATCGAATGTTCTTAATACTCGCTTTATGTTGCGAACCCCGCTATTGGGTTTTTATTTCCAATTCGGGAGAGTTACCTCGTCCTCTCTCGAGGGTAGAGCGCACTTCTCTTTACCCGTGAGTGATCAGTCCGTACACACGAGCCTCTCGGCTAACTAGGTACGAAAACGGAAATGAAAACCACACATCGATTATGTGGCTCCACTCAACGTGATTCTCGGGTAAACCTTAAGCGTTAATTATTTTAGAAAGAGATGTTTTAATTTTTATAGAAAAACTATTTTTGTGTCCCAATGCTCTTCGACGTCGTGCGCTAAAGGAAATTAGCCACTCATCGGAATGGAGACGGCATTATCGGTTGAAAAATACATGTTTGATAATTAAAGCGGATATAAGCGGATAAAAAGGAAATAAAAAGACTTATATAAAAACAGTAATAATATCCGTCCCAACCACCTTAAACAAGTGCTAAAAAGTTCTTAGCCTCTTATTTAAGAAGGGGGTGGTATAGAAATGAAAAGACTTATAAAGGTGCAGAAATAATATCCGTCCCAACCACCTTAAACAAGTGCTAAAAAGTTCTTAGCCTCTTATTTAAGAAGGGGGTGGTATAGAAATGAAAAGACTTATAAAGGTGCAGAAATAATATCCGTCCCAACCGACTTAAATAAGTGCTAAAGTAAATTAGCCTCTTATTTGAGAAGGGGGTGGTATATAGCAGTTATATAAAGACTGAAATAAAAACTAAGCTACAAAAAAGGAAAATACTATCTCATACACGCACACACTCTAAAAGAAACTGAAAAAGAAAGCGTTTAAAATGAAAGCGATAAAATAAGGCGAAAAAGAAAACGATAAAACTATTTTATGAAAGCTTGTAAATCTAAGCTATGAAAACAGTAAACCTAGATTATGAAAGCAATAAAACTAACTATAAAAGCAATAAAACTAAATTATGAAAGCAATAAAGCTAAACTCATACACGCACACACACTAACATTAATAAAAAGAAGATGATCCAAATGAGAAAAACATCATTTTATTTCTGAAATCAGCATTACAACTAGACTAGGAAGACGAAAAAACTACAAACGAACTTAAACTGAAATGCAGAAGAGAAGCTCACAATCACTCAAAAGAACTCACAATACAACAAAAACCACTCAAAATTTGGATGAAAATAACTTCAGCCGAGCCCCTCTATTTATAGGGAAAATTTGAGTTTTACACGCCCTAGGTCACGGGCGTGACTTGAATGTCACGGCCGTGACTTAGGGCGTGACATTTGCTCGGCTGTATTCGCCGCCTTCTGGAAGGTCTGGCCGTCAAACATGGCTGCACACGGGCGTGACTTGGTATGTCACGGGCGTGACTTGGTGAGTCACGGGCGTGACTATGGGTGGCTGATGTCGGCAGCATGGGTGCGGCTTCGAGACGTGATGCGCTGGCGGCTCACGGGCGTGACTCTGCTGGAACACGGGCGTGACTTGTAGAGTCACGGGCGTGACTTGATCAACTCTTCGAGATTTCACCTGAAAACGGCTGCCAGCTGGAAATTTGGCTTTTAAAATTACACGCCCTTGGTCACGGGCGTGACCTCGGGCGTGACTTGAGTGATTTGTCGGGATTTGATCTGAATTGAGCCGTCCCGTTGATATTTGATCTTTAAAATTACACGCCCTTGGTCACGGGCGTGTCTGAGGGCGTGACCTGTGAAAATTTTGCAAAAAATTGCAAAAACAAAAATAAAACTAAGTTAGAAACCAGAAATAATAAAGAAGCAATTTATTCATTAATTTACATAGAAAATTCACAATATTAATTAAAACTATACTAATACTTATACCAAAAATACATATTTTTTATTACTTATCAAATACCCCCATACTTAAGCTTTTGCTATTCCAGGGCAAAAGTAAGAGAGATCTATACGGGATTAACATAAGTTCTAATTTTTGGCTATCGTTTTATTTTAATCATAAGAGACTGAAAAATAAAAATTCGGAGTAATAAGAGTTAAGTCCTAAATTATGCAAATGATTTAAGTAGAAGAAATGTCCTGGCCAAAAGACTTCTTAATTAACCAAATAGCAAACAAAATTGCAATCATTAGTAAACGAGATTAGATCGAAATTATAATAACCTTTGTTTAAAGAAACATAAAGGAAAAATATAAGTTACTAATTATGCTCTCAAATGATTTTTTGAATTAAAACTAGAAACAATAATTTGGTTAAGGGAAAAGGGGGTAAAAAGCCTTGGCAAATAGAAGAGTACTTGGATTAGGGGTGATGAATTGTATCATCTCACCCCTCTTATAAAGTTTCCTTTGACTCCCATCGTTGGTGTACGAGGGACGAGGGAAAATTGACCTTTTTAATTAACCCAATGCCTGTGTTTACGGAATTTGCAATTCCCATTGACATAGGATTTCTTTTAACAAATATTGGGTGCCTATGTTTACGGAATTTTTGTATTCCCATTGACATAAGATCTTTTTTTTTTCTTCTTTTTGTGTTTTTGCCATGCTAAATTGGTGTATACAAGGGGTTTTCAAGAGAAATTCTAGAATAATAAAAAAAAGTTTTGAGAGCAACCTTAGTAAGTTGAATATTCCTAGATTCCTGAAGACATAAAGTAGGGATAATTGCAGTCTAAAGTTGTTTTGCTAACATAATACACATGTCTCTATTTTAGCTAGTAGAAGTAGTGCTTGATAACAAAGCCTCTATTTAAATTAAAAACACAAGATATTCTTTAAAACTTAACCCCGAACGTTTAAATCTATCGATCTTAGATAAACAAACAAATAGTAAAACTAGCGATTATGAAAATCCACAAACATATACTCTCGAAACTAAATGCTTTAAGAATAAAAGTAAAGTAGGGTTTATTATTTTTGGAGTTTTTTGCTTTTATTTTTTTTTTGTTTTTTTGTTTTTTTTTTGTTGTTATAATGTTTTTTTTTGTTTTTCAACTACAAAAAATACATATTATTTTTTTTTTTGTTGTTTTTGTTTTTTTTTTGAAAACGGGAAATACACCCCCATACGTAAAACCCAACATTGTCCCCAATGTTGTAATGTAAGTATGAAGAAGAGAAAATAACAATGCAATATATACAAAAGGAAAAAGGAAGCAAAAAGGCATCCCTGAAGTAAAGTTGGCGGGGTCGGAAGAAACCCTGCAAAAATAGAGAAAAAGCATAATAAAAATATTAGATAAATATGGGGTGCCTCCCACGAGCGCTTTGTTTACCGTCGCGTAGCTTGACGCATTTGGCGTGGTGAGATTATAAATTGGGGAGGGTTAAAGATTCTGTGTGTCCGTCCACCGGATCGCCCGCAAGATATAGTTTTAAACGGTGGCCGTTGACTTTAAAATCGCCTTTTTCGGGGTGAGAGATAAGAACGGTCCCATACGGCCAAACCTCTTTGACTGCAAAGGGGCCGGACCAGCGGGATTTGAGCTTACCCGGAAAAAGACGAAGACGTGAATTATAAAGAAGGACAAGATCGCCCGGCGCGAAAGTTTTTGGAAATTTAATTTTTCGATCGTGGTAGAACTTAGAACGCTCCTTATAAAATTTATTACTCTCATAAGCGTTCGCACGCCATTCATCGAGTTCATTGAGTTGGAATTTCCTATTCTCGGAGGCTAAGTTCGAATCGAGATTTAAAAATTTTAAGGCCCAAAAAGCGCGGTGTTCTAATTCTACCGGTAAATGGCACGCTTTGCCGTAGACTAATCGATAGGGCGTACAACCGATAGCGGTCTTGTATGCCGTACGATACGCCCATAACGCGTCGTCGAGTTTTGAGGACCAATCCTTCCTATTTAAAGAGACTGTTTTTTCCAGAATGCGTTTTATCTCGCGATTTACTACCTCTACTTGGCCGCTCGTTTGGGGGTGATAGGCGGTGGCGAGCTTATGCGTGACGCCGTATTTAGATAAAATTTTTGAAAACTGGGCATTGCAGAAGTGCGTGCCCCTATCACTTACTATTGCACGGGGCGTGCCAAAGCGAGAAAATAATTTTTTTAGAAAATGGACGACGACTCGCGCATCATTGGTGGGCAGAGCTTGCGCTTCCGCCCACCTAGATACATAGTCGACCGCCACTAAGATATAGCGATTATTAAAAGAAGGAGGTAGGGGGCCTACAAAGTCTATGCCCCACAAATCGAAAATTTCGCATTCTAAATAAAAATTTTGGGGCATCTCGTCACGACGGGAGATGTTACCCGACCGCTGGCAGCTATCGCATATACTCACAAAAGTGTGAGCATCCTTAAAGAGAGTGGGCCAATAAAAGCCTGACTCTAACGCTTTCCGCGCGGTCCGGTTGGCTTGATAATGCCCTCCAGCCGGCCCCTCATGGCAGTGTCGCAATATTTGCGCACCCTCCTCGCTGGAAACACACCTTCGTATCACTTGGTCTGCGCAGACTCGAAAGAGAAAGGGGTCCTCCCAAAAGTAGTTTTTTAAGTCAGAGAAGAATTTCTTCTTCTGCTGAGTCGAAAAATCTTTTGGAAGGACCCGCGCGACTAAATAGTTCGCGTAATCTGCGAACCAAGGGGTAGAAGAAGTTTTGGTATTATTTATGATGAAAAGGCGCTCCTCAGGAAATCGATCGTCTATTTCGGGTTCGACGAGCGCTTCTGTGACGGGGTGTTCTAAACGTGAGAGGTGGTCGGCTGCTAAATTTTCAGCCCCCTTCTTATCCCGGATCTCTAAGTCAAATTCCTGTAAAAGGAGGATCCATCGAAGTAAGCGAGGCTTAGCATCAACTTTGGCTAAAAGATATTTCAAGGCGGAGTGATCAGTGAAAACGATTACATGTGAAAGGGTTACGTAGGGTCGGAATTTATCAAAAGCAAAGATGACGGCGAGAAGTTCCTTTTCCGTTGTGGTGTAGTTAGCCTGTGCGGCATTGAGTGTGCGAGAAGCGTAATATATTGGATGAAAATATTTATTTACGCGTTGGCCTAAGACAGCTCCTACTGCGATATCGCTCGCGTCGCACATAATCTCAAACGGAAGAGACCAATCTGGCGCCACCAGAATTGGAGAATTGATAAGTTGCTTTTTAATAAAATTAAACGCCTCTACGCAGGCCGTGTCAAAAATGAATGAGGAATCTTTTTCCAGGAGGTGAGTTAGCGGTTTGGTTATTTTTGAAAAATCTTGAATGAACCGCCGATAAAAACCTGCGTGGCCAAGAAAACTTCTAATTGATTTGACGTTCGAAGGAACAGGAAGTTGTTCAATTATAGCGACTTTGGCCTTATCGACCTCCATCCCCTTGGAAGAAATTTTATGGCCGAGGACTAAACCCTCTCAGACCATGAAGTTGCATTTCTCCCAGTTCAAGACTAAGTTCGTCTCCTCGCACCGTTGGAGGACTCTATCTAAATTTTTTAAACAATTTTTAAAAGAGTTTCCAAAGACGGAGAAGTCATCCATGAAGACTTCCATTATGTCTTCTACTAGCTCGCCAAATATTGCCAGCATACATCTTTGGAATGTAGCTGGCGCGTTACAGAGGCCAAACGGCATCCTCCGATATGCGAAGGTGCCGAAAGGGCAAGTAAAAGTCGTTTTTTCTTGGTCCTCGGGTGAAATAGGGATTTGGAAAAATCCCGAGAGACCATCAAGGAAGCAATAAAAAGGGTAACCGGAGAGACGCTCTAAGATTTGATCAATAAACGGTAACGGAAAGTGGTCTTTTCTGGTGGCATCGTTTAGTTTTCTGTAGTCGATGCACACCCTCCAACCCGTAACAGTACGAGTTGGGATTAATTCGTTATTCGTGTTTGCCACGACCGTTATACCGCCCTTTTTCGGGACGACTTGTACGGGGCTTACCCACGTACTGTCGGAAATAGGATAGATAATCCCCGCATCAAGGAGTTTAATAATTTCAGTCTTAACGACTTCCCGCATGTTTGGGTTAAGTCGTCGTTGAGGCTGAATTGTTTTGCGGGGGTTTTCTTCGAGAAAAATTTTGTGGGAGCAGAATGAGGGGTTAATTCCCCTGATATCGGAAATTTGCCATGCAATTGCACGGCGATGTTTAGATAAAACTTCAACCAATTCGGATGTTTCTGAATCAGTTAAAGTAGAAGATATTATAACCGGAAGCTTTAAGTTCGCGGCTAGAAAAGCATATTTTAGATGGTCGGGGAGTTGCTTAAGCTCCAAGACCGGAGGTTCTTCGTAGGAAGTGGAGATTTTTAAATCTTTCGAGTCGAAAGGCTCGAAAGGCGAATCTGGCGGTAATTCTTCTAAAGGAGGTTGATTCGCCAGATCCGAATCGTCTATCATTAAGGATAGCAATTCTGAAAGAGAAGAACACTCGTCCACAAACGCGGATTCCAAATTGAAACAGGAATCATCATTCGATAGTGAGTTCCGCATGGAGGGGTTGATATGTAAAGTAACTTCGTCGTCTCCAACTCGAAGGAGGAGGCGACCGTTACTGACATCGATTAACGCACGGGAGGTTGCGAGAAAGGGGCGACCGAGGATGATGGGTACCTCGACGTCCTCCTCTATGTCCAGGATGACAAAGTCTACCGGGAAGATAAACTTGTCAACCATGACCAGAACATCTTCCGCTACCCCGATTGGGTACTTTACCGAGCGATCCGCGAGTTGGATGCTCATTTTTGTCGGACTCGGGACGCCTAAATTGAGTTTTTTGAAAAGAGAAAAAGGCATCAAATTGATACTGGCGCCTAAGTCTGCAAGAGCGTACTTTATTAACATATTGCCAAAGAGACACGGGATGGAGAACCGTCCCGGGTCGTTTAGTTTTGGCGGCAATTTGTTAAGGAGAACAGCCGAACATTCCGCATTAAGGGAAACACGCGAAACATCCTCGAGTCGCTTTTTATTAGAAAGCAACTCTTTAAGATATTTCGCATATTTCGGCATTTGGGAGAGTGCCTCGCAGAAGGGGACGTTTATTTGAATTTGTTTTAAAATACGCAAAAATTTTTGATAATTTTCGTCCTCCTTCTCTTTATTAATTTTAGATGGGTAAGGAATTCGAGGACTCGAAACATTTGGCACAACCGGAGAAGCTGGAGCAATTAGAATCGAAGAAGAGGGTGGAGGGGTCGGAGGCGAAATGCATACCTTAGGCTCAACCCGCAATGGGGAGACGACCTCCTTGCCGCTTCGAAGGGTTATAGCGTTGGCATTTTCCCTTGGGTTTGGCTCTGTATTCCCTGGTAAAGCTCCGTATGGCCGCTCGGAGACCATCTTTGCAAGTTGTCCAACCTGGTTTTCCAAGCTTTTAATCGATCCGGTAAGATTCCGGATATTTGAATCGTTGGACGCGATGTACTTAGACAAAATATCTTCGAGCGGCGAAGGTTTTGGAGGAGGAGGCTGGAATCCCTGCGGAAATCCTTGCGGAAATCCCTGAGGATTCATATTTGGGGGCCTCTGAGCATTGTTAGGATTGCTCCAGGAGAAATTAGGGTGGCTCCTCCAACCTAGATTATAAGTATTACTATACGGGTTGTTATTAGGGTTGAAGGGGGGCCTAACCGGATTACCGAGGTAATCCACCGATTCTTCGATTACGTTATTATTATTATTATTATTATTCCAAGCGGGAGTGGAGGAGGAAACAGTCATCTCTGCCACCTGCTTACTTAGCCGCTCTACCTGTGAGGCTAAGAAAGTAGTGGCGTCCACTTCAAAAAGACCAGCCGGTTTAGTAGGACGCGACCTTGGCACGTTCCATTGGTACGCATTCATGGCCATTTCGTCGATCAGAGCTTGAGCGGTCTCTGGGGTTTTGTTGTTTAACGTTCCCCCGGAAGCCGCATCAATCATCTGCCGTGTAGAAAAATTTAAACCATTATAAAACGTTTGGACCTGTAGCCAAGTTGGTAGTGCGTGATGAGGACACCTACGCAAATATTCCTTAAAACGCTCCCAAGTCTCATAAAGAGACTCGGAATCGAATTGCACAAAGGATGTGATATCCGTGCGTAGTTTTGCGGTTTTTGACGGAGGAAAATACTTAGTTAAGAAAAATTCCGTCAATTGGGCCCACGTGGTTATGGACCCTCTCGGAAGAGAAGTCAACCATGATTTGGCCTTTGACCGTAGCGAAAATGGAAATAAGCGTAAACGAATGGCGTCATCAGTGACGCCATTAATTTTAAAGGTGTCGCATATTTCTAAAAAGTTTGAAAGGTGCTGATTTGGGTCCTCATCTGGCAAACCGTCGAACTGAATCGACTGTTGTACCATTTGAATTATGCTGGATTTTATTTCAAAATTATTATTATTAACTGTCGGGCGAGTAATACTGGATCCTGTATCTTCCAAATTCGGCCGGGCATAATATGCCATGGTCCGGGCCGGGGCCGCATTTGGAATTGGATCGCCCATATTTACAGTATCTCTGATTGACTCTTCGGGGGTTTCGAGTAAGTTTTGATCACGAGATCGGATGCGCTCACGAAGAGTGCGCTCGATTTCGGGGTCAAAAGGAATAGTCGAATCGTCCGAGGAGTTTCCTCGGGTCATAAACTAAAAAATAATATTTTTGGATTTTCTGTTTTATTATTATTATATTTTTTTTTTTTAATATAAGTTTTTATATTTATATAATTTTTTTTTATTAGTTTTGTAACCTCTTTTTTTTTTTTTGCCCTTTTTTTTTTTTTAATATATAGATAAGGAATAAAATTAATAGCAGTTCCTACTTTCAAATAACAACACAAACGTCCCCGGCAACGGCGCCAAAAACTTGATGATTACTTGGGCTTCTTCTTTTTGTTTTATAAATAAAAGATAACCTTTATATTAAGAGTTTAGAATTGGCGGATATTTTCGAAGAGTCTCGCAAGTACTCCTACTTTGAGAAATTAACCGTTATCCTATCGAAGGATAGAAGTAACGATCTTTTTCTTCTTTCGGAATATTGACAATTACGCTTCGGCTACAATGCCGAATTCTATTGAATTGAATAGTAGAAAAGGAGAGTTTTGCACTAAATGAGTTTGAAAAGCTGTGTTTGAATTTTTAGTCCAAATTAATCATTTGATAAAGGCAAGTATACCTTATCGCAAGTAATACAGGATATTTTTAGAAAATATCGGGATCGTATATTTCCGCGGGTCGTGTTGATTATGCTACTTCGAGGGACGAACTATTATTTTATCGGAGTAATATTTTTAGTTGATTTAACTAGAGTTCTAAATGATAAAATGCGAAAGATGATTTAAGCGATTTACTAGAGTTCTAAGTGATGAGAAATATAGCGCGCGACGTCGAATTACCTTGAGACGAAAATAGATTTTTCGTAGAATTAAGAGTGATGACTTTTCAAAATATTAAGATGACTTGGCCGTGGAGGTTCCATAATTATGAACGCTCCTCTCTCGAGGGTACGCCCACCTGAGATTATGAATATTCGACCGAACTCTCGTTCTACAATCGAATGTTCTTAATACTCGCTTTATGTTGCGAACCCCGCTATTGGGTTTTTATTTCCAATTCGGGAGAGTTACCTCGTCCTCTCTCGAGGGTAGAGCGCACTTCTCTTTACCCGTGAGTGATCAGTCCGTACACACGAGCCTCTCGGCTAACTAGGTACGAAAACGGAAATGAAAACCACACATCGATTATGTGGCTCCACTCAACGTGATTCTCGGGTAAACCTTAAGCGTTAATTATTTTAGAAAGAGATGTTTTAATTTTTATAGAAAAACTATTTTTGTGTCCCAATGCTCTTCGACGTCGTGCGCTAAAGGAAATTAGCCACTCATCGGAATGGAGACGGCATTATCGGTTGAAAAATACATGTTTGATAATTAAAGCGGATATAAGCGGATAAAAAGGAAATAAAAAGACTTATATAAAAACAGTAATAATATCCGTCCCAACCACCTTAAACAAGTGCTAAAAAGTTCTTAGCCTCTTATTTAAGAAGGGGGTGGTATAGAAATGAAAAGACTTATAAAGGTGCAGAAATAATATCCGTCCCAACCACTTTAAACAAGTGCTAAAAAGTTCTTAGCCTCTTATTTAAGAAGGGGGTGGTATAGAAATGAAAAGACTTATAAAGGTGCAGAAATAATATCCGTCCCAACCGACTTAAATAAGTGCTAAAGTAAATTAGCCTCTTATTTGAGAAGGGGGTGGTATATAGCAGTTATATAAAGACTGAAATAAAAACTAAGCTACAAAAAAGGAAAATACTATCTCATACACGCACACACTCTAAAAGAAACTGAAAAAGAAAGCGTTTAAAATGAAAGCGATAAAATAAGGCGAAAAAGAAAACGATAAAACTATTTTATGAAAGCTTGTAAATCTAAGCTATGAAAACAGTAAACCTAGATTATGAAAGCAATAAAACTAACTATAAAAGCAATAAAACTAAATTATGAAAGCAATAAAGCTAAACTCATACACGCACACACACTAACATTAATAAAAAGAAGATGATCCAAATGAGAAAAACATCATTTTATTTCTGAAATCAGCATTACAACTAGACTAGGAAGACGAAAAAACTACAAACGAACTTAAACTGAAATGCAGAAGAGAAGCTCACAATCACTCAAAAGAACTCACAATACAACAAAAACCACTCAAAATTTGGATGAAAATAACTTCAGCCGAGCCCCTCTATTTATAGGGAAAATTTGAGTTTTACACGCCCTAGGTCACGGGCGTGACTTGAATGTCACGGCCGTGACTTAGGGCGTGACATTTGCTCGGCTGTATTCGCCGCCTTCTGGAAGGTCTGGCCGTCAAACATGGCTGCACACGGGCGTGACTTGGTATGTCACGGGCGTGACTTGGTGAGTCACGGGCGTGACTATGGGTGGCTGATGTCGGCAGCATGGGTGCGGCTTCGAGACGTGATGCGCTGGCGGCTCACGGGCGTGACTCTGCTGGAACACGGGCGTGACTTGTAGAGTCACGGGCGTGACTTGATCAACTCTTCGAGATTTCACCTGAAAACGGCTGCCAGCTGGAAATTTGGCTTTTAAAATTACACGCCCTTGGTCACGGGCGTGACCTCGGGCGTGAC
Organism: Dactylorhiza incarnata; assembly: GCA_033032865.1. NCBI lineage: Eukaryota > Viridiplantae > Streptophyta > Magnoliopsida > Asparagales > Orchidaceae > Dactylorhiza > Dactylorhiza incarnata. The sequence goes on from JAWHQI010000028.1 coordinate 16,899,915, forward strand.
TTGAGCGATTTGTCGGGATTTGATCTGAATTGAGCCGTCCCGTTGATATTTGATCTTTAAAATTACACGCCCTTGGTCACGGGCGTGTCTGAGGGCGTGACCTGTGAAAATTTTGCAAAAAATTGCAAAAACAAAAATAAAACTAAGTTAGAAACCAGAAATAATAAAGAAGCAATTTATTCATTAATTTACATAGAAAATTCACAATATTAATTAAAACTATACTAATACTTATACCAAAAATACATATTTTTTATTACTTATCACATTGCCTATAAATATCTTATATTATCCATATGAATTAAACTCTAAATTTGTTATGAGATATTTATCTAAATTAATAAAATCTTGAACTTCACTTTTTCTCTTTCAAATTTTTTAAGAAATGTCCATAGTTCATAAATCATTCTTAAACCTATTTTTATGCATAAACATCACTTCACATTAAAATCATTTAAATCATGCTTATTTGGCTTATTCGAACATGATATCTTGTGCTTACATTTCCTATCATTTTCAACATACATTATATTGATAAATATAAGCCTTAGAAAAATCAAAATAAAGATATAAGAAAATATATATCATGGCATGGTCATCTAATATAATATTTTAAATTTGACTTTGTCCTCTAAAGCCTAAATGAAGTTTACAAATCAAATTAAATCAAAAGAAAAAGTCAGGTTTTCATTTATAAATGACCAATCTATTATCACTAAAATCATGCATATCTGTTTTGTTTAATCATGTTTTCTTTGTTTGCATATCCTATAATATTAAGCTTAAATGGTTATGTAAAACTCAAGAATTATGGTTTAATGAATATGGAGCTTTAATGAATATGGAGCCCATGTTCTACAATTTTAACTTCCACAACGCGGGCGTTAGCTATCTTTCCAGAGAGTAATTTCCAATCAGCAAACTATTCATAGGGATGTGTAGCAATAGTTCATGTACAACCTGCATACACCTGCATACTATAAACACGCAAAATACAAGATCAAATACAACACGGTATTTGTTATTCTCAAACCAAGAGATATGGAACATAGGTTCCAACATACAAAAACATCTTCATTTTTGGAATTTAACTCATATATCTTATTATGAATCGCCATGTTTACAAAAAGATGTTTCTTGCATTTTTATAAGTCTTCTGCATCATCACCATATATTTTTTACCTTGTGCTTTCATGCTTATATCAAAATCTTAAATCTCAAAATTCCTTTTTCAACGAGTAGTAGACTTGCTTGGTAGAATTTATATTGGTTATTCTAAACACGCATATCATTTTTATGCTAAAAACTCTGATTTAATAATGGATTTCAAAATAGCTATGTGAGTTTTTCAAAAAAAAATTCAAAAAAAAAAGTAAACCCATAGGCTATGAACTTATCATTAGATTTAAATCCTTAATGTTTGCAATGATTATTATCCCATGATTACATATCTCACCATAGCGAGGGTGTAGGGTTGTAGGCATTAGATAATATGACCTCTAAGTCATGTCTTGTCCTTAATCGGGGAGGGTTCTAGTGGGGCCTCGCGAGGTACTGGGGGGAAAGAGTGCTAGGTTGAGTATTTTCTAGTGTTTGCATATGGGACTAACACCCCAACCTACGACATATTTGCAGCTCCTCATGACCATCCGTCACTCAGTACGGGGTAGATTAGTTACTTGGAAATCATTACCTTTTTATGCTTAAAGCTCTTATATAAAGGTGGAGAACCAACATGATAATATTGATTACTTGACAAATGTTATATTGTTCATCTTTATGCTAAAAACTCTGATCTATTTCTATGATAATTATTCTAAAACTCTTTATCATTTCCTTCTCTCTAAAAGCTCGATCATGCCTTTATCTTATTATCAAAAAATTTTGTGTTTTGCTTCCTTACCCACTTTTGCTAATAACAAAAGGGGAGAACTAACATGATAAATAAAATCCGCTATCAAAATGAAAAACTAACATGATTAATTAAGATGATAGCTTACATATTAGGGGAGCTTGTATTTAGGGGGAGTAATTCTAAATACTAAAATCGATAATTATCCTAAGTCATCACTCACACACACACAAGTAGGTTCCATCATGCCTATATATTAATGCTCTGATTTATCATTAATGGGTTTATTATTATCAAAAGGGGGAGTTTGTTGGAACATGGTCTTTCGCATCTCCTTGGTTTGAGAATAACAAATCCTATGTGTATTTGATCGTGTGTGTTTAAGTGTGCAGGAAACAAAGTCCATATGACTCAAGGATAACATAAGAAGGTTGCCCCCAAAATTTGGCCAATAAATCCAACATGGCCACTAGCGCCGGCGGTAGTACCTAGCGCCCGGCGCTAGCGACGATTAGCGCAATCCCGAAAGTACATTTAGAAGGCGCTAGCGCCAGGCGGTAGTGGATAGTGCAGGCGGTAGCGCGGAGCACGGAAGGCAAGAAGAAAATGTTTCCTCGGATTGAAGATTCTCCCGCGTCAAATATATCCTAATATGGGATAGCACCGGCGGTAGCGGCAGCACTAGCGCTAGCGCTGAAGCTATAAATAGGACCCCTCTTCTTTCATTTCAAACACCTATCAGAGAGATAGAGAGGTTGAGTGCTAGAATTCCAGAGCCTGATTTGGCCAAAAGTTGATCTCCCACCAAAGCTCTGCAAATTTCTGAAGGAGGACTTCTTCACGCCGGATCCAAACGATGTCCGCTTCTACAACGCTTATTCTACAGCAGATCTTCATCTCCAACTTCAGAAGTTCTTCAAGAGGGAGTTTTTATAATTATCATTTCATATTACTTGTAATCCGTTAGAGAATTCGCCTCGTGTTGGCGACTAGGTCTGGGTAGGACTTAGGGATAAAATTTGCCTCATGTTGGCGACTAGATCTAGGTTAGGTCTAGGGGGTGCTTAAGGCCATATCCGGGGTTGGATTGGCTAGAGCGACTTGAGGCCGAATCTGGGGAGGCTAGGGCCACCGGTTCGTTGGGATGCGAGTCGGGATAGAAAACAAAAAGAGTTTTTTATTATTCGCCACCGATTTCTAGCGTTATAAAAATCAACTTTTGTAAAACCATATTTCATCTTAATAAAGCATGTCTATACTTTATTTCAATTGTTTTGTTTGATTTCTCACCTTCTTAGTCACTTATTATCTCAAGATATTCATAATATAAGAAAAAGTTTTAAAACCCTTATTCACCCCCTCTAAGGGCGCCTACCGATCCAACAGGCCAGTGTCTCGGACACCATACCGGATGGCACCAAAGGAGCTAGCGGAGTTTAGGACCCAGCTTCAGGAGCTGGTGGACTTAGGATTTGTCAGGCTAAGTTCATCGCCATGGGGAGCACCAGTATTATTCGTGAAGAAGAAGGATGGGTCGCTGCGACCCTGCATTGACTACCGAGAGTTAAACCGGCTGACGGTACGGAGCACATACTCGTTACCTAGGATCGATGAGTTATTTGACCAGTTGTAGGGAGCCTTCTGGTTCTCCAAGCTCGATCTGAGATCCAGATATTACCAGTTGCAGATTCGGGAGGAGTGTTGGGAAAAACCCTTGATTTAACTTAACAAATTAATAAAAAGTGATTTTATTCACTAGGATTTAATTTACCCATTGTATAGTGAGGGTAACTTGGTCTTTAGATGTCTTAGGATGTCTCACTCAACCTAGAGTGTTAAGACCAGTTAAAGGGCTGCAAATTTTGGGCAAAGTTAATAATGGCGTCGAATGGAATTTGACGCAACATCGAGTTCATGTCGACGCTACTCCGACTAGAAGTCCAAGTGGCTCAACTCTACAGTTGAAGTAACACTAGTCAATGTTCCGTAGAATAGATATCGGCGTAGAGACCAGAGACTTGTTGAAGGAACTTGAGAAGTCGACGTAGCTTCTACTTCAACTCGACGCAGAAGGGAATACATGTCAAAGCCATCTAAAGTCGATGCAACGTCGACTTCGTCTCGATGCAGTTAATGGAAGTCAGAGTGGATGCTATTCAACTCAACGGGTGCGTCTATAAGGAATCGATGCAACGACAACTAGCTGAGTTCATCAGAGCACAAAAGAAATCGAAGCAGCTCTTAGATGAACTTGAAGCAGCGTCGATAAGAGAGGAAGTTAATTCGATGCCACGTTGAATACAGTCTATGAAAGTTCAATCTTTACAGCTGTCATTCTGAGGCTTCTATCATGGACCACATCTCTCAGACTGTTCTCCAATGGTCTAATAATTTCCTGAAGAAGAAGGAAAGATTAAAGAAGGACAAAAAGGCTTTCTTGGAAGTATACACCTTCTGGTTGGACAAGTCGAGAAGTAATTAAGGAAGGAAAGAGAATGTCTATCGAATATACCTTTCAGGTCTTACCTAACAAGGAAACAAATTCAAAATAGAGATAGGGTATATAAGGATAGAGAAGGAAGAGAAGATTAAGGCATTAATCACTATCAGCCATCTCCTTCATTGTGGCTAGGGCTTCCTCTCTTCTCTATCTCTCTCAGGAACCCTAATCAAGAAGAGAAAAGAAAAGAGATATACAGCTGTTCTTCATCTAAGAGAATAGTAGATCTGATAGTTGCTTCTTATCACCAACATATAGCAGCAATATCTAAATCAGGAGAAGTCAAGAAGAATCTGACAATCAAAGTTTTTGCAATTCATTGTCATCAAAAGCAGAGACTAATCAAGAGCAGATTCTGTGGGACTTCACATTAGTTGTTCTTCAATCATCCATCATAAGAATTCTGAGAACAGAATTCATACAACATTCTTTCTTCTCCTTCTCTTTCTCATTCTGTAAAAGAGTTTTATTAATCCCTCTTCAAAGGATTCAGTGGATCAAGATCTCCTTATCAAAAGATCTGTGGTTTATGATCTCCTTATCAAAAGATCATTGGTTCTAAGAGTCTCCTGATCAAAAGACTCAGGCATAGGTGGTGCATTCCTACCAGGTGGTAGAAGAGAGGACTGCCCACATTTTGTGGAACCTCTATAAAATTCATTGTGTCTGTGCTGTCCCAGTTTTTATTCTGCACTTATTTCCTGCTTTATTTATTCTGACTGGATTGTTGAGCATAACTCCTTAGAATAATTTATTGTTAAACACAGTTAGGATAGAAATATTTTAAAACTCTATTCACCTCCCCCCATCTAGAGAAATCTCAGAGGCACACTGTGCACTTTCAATTGGTATCAGAGGGAGGTTGATCAATAAAAGGCTAACACCTTGATCAAAAAGGCCTCCTACACTTAAAACTTTAAATTTAAAACTATTCTCTAAGAACATGAGTACTAAGGATTATGCTTCAACAAGACCTCCAATGTGTAACATAAATAAGTTCATACTCTGGAAGGTAGAATAAAGCTTTACATGAATTTCATTGATGAAGATATCTATGATGTTCTTCTCACAGGTCCTCCTGCTCCAGTCAGACAGAAGGAAGGAGAATTCTCAACAACTGAGGCTGTCCCAAGAAAGGAATGGACAGAAGCTGAAAAGAAGGTCAAGGCATGTGATGCCAAGACCATGAATATTTTAGTGTCAACAATGTCAGATGACATTTTTCAGAAGGTTGCTGAATGCCAATCAACAAAGGAGATATGTGATTCTCTCACCACAATGGTTGAGGGAAGTGCTGATGAAAGAAAGGACAAAAAGTCCCTTATCATATCCTAGTATGAGAACTTTCAAAAGAAGGCTGAAGAATCTGTTGCCAATATGTATGACAGATTCAGTCTTATCATTAATGAGCTCAGAGGCTTAGACGAGGAAATATTCTTGACTGAAATTAATGATAAGATTCTCATGTGTTTCCCTAGCTCAAGGTATTCAAGGATCTGCGCAATCAGAGAATCCAGATGCCATAGAGAAATATCAACTGAAGCTTTGCTAGGAAAGCTTAAGTCCTATGAGATGATTCTGAAAAAAAGGGCTGCGGCTGAAGAAAGGGAGACCTCTCCAGCTCCTGTTCAAAGGTCCCTTGCTCTCAAAGCTACTGAAGGAGAGTCCTCCACTCCTGAGCATGAAATGTTCAGCCTTCTGGCAAAGAGATTCAAGAAGTGGGTAAAGACTAAGGACTCAAGGAGAAGAGAAAGGGACTCAAGGCCCAGGTATGATAAGACTCCAAAGAAGGAGGTTGTTTACCCAGAAATCGGCGATCACCTTGAGCTAGCTTTTTTGCAGGTGACCGAGGTAATCGACGTACTCTTGCAGTCCTCGAGCAACCTCTCCTTGCGACCCAAGGTATCTCGCCAAGATTTCAAGCCCGGGTGGTATCCCACCTCCCGGGCAGTCTCCCCCTCGGGAGGTCGCTCCGCGCGACCTCTCCCTGAGGTCGCCTCCTGGGCGACCTTGCCTCGAGAGGCCACTCCGCGTGACCTTGCCCTGAGGTCGCCTCCTGGGTGACCTCGCCTCGGGAGGTCGCTCCGCACGACCTCGCCCTGAGGTCGCCTCCTTGGCGACCTCGCCTCGAGAGGTCGCTCCGCGCGACCTCGCCTCGGGAGGTCTCTCCATGCGACCTCGCCCTGAAGTCTCCTCCTAGGCGACCTCGCCTCGGGAGGTCGCCTCCTGGGCGACCTCGCCTCGAGAGGTCGCCTCCTGGGCGACCTCGCCTCGGGAGGTCGCTCCGCGCGACCTCGCCCTGAGGTCGCCTCCTGGGCGACCTCGCCTCGGGAGGTCGCTCCGCGCTCCCTCGCCGTGAGGTCGCCTCCTGGACGTCCTCGCCTCAGGAGGTTGCTCCGTGCGACCTCGCCCTGAGGTCGCCTCCTGGGCGACCTCGCCTCGGGAGGTCGCTCCGCGCGACCTCGCCTTGAGGTCGCCTCTTGGGCGACCTCACCTCGGGAGGTCGCTCCGCGCGACCTCGCCCTGAGGTCACCTCCTGGGCGACCTCACCTTGGGAGGTCGCTCCGCACGACCTCTCCCTGAGGTCGCCTCCTGGGCAACCTCGCCTTGGGAGGTCGCTCCGCAAGACCTCGCCCTGAGGTCGCCTCCTGGGCGACCTCGCCTCGGGAGGTCGCTCCGCGCGACCTCGCCCTGAGGTCGCCTCCTTGGCGACCTCAACCTGGGAGATCTCGGCTCCGGGCAGCCCGTTCCTTCCTGACCTGCGCATTTGGGCAGGCCCTCCCACCTATAAATAGGGGGGTGGGGGCTTTGGTTTGGGATCATTGGAGTGTTTCCATTCCTTGTCGTTGACATGAGCGGTCTCACTTTTGAGACCATCGAACCTCTTTTCATCAGCTGGAGCGGTCTCATTTCTGAGACCTCGTTGCCTCATTTTCGACAGCTGGAGCTATCTCATTTCTGAGACCTCGTTACCTCTTTTTCAGCAGATTCTGCTATCTTCTCTCAAGATACTCTCGACATCTCTTTTTCTCCTCCCTCTTGTCTTCCAGCATAGCTCAAAGTAACCAACCATCTAATAGTTTCCTTCCTCCACCTCTTTGCAGCTTGAGTGAGTGTGGACCTGGAGCATTTTTGGCTCGAACATAACACGCGACCTTCAGATCAGAATGGTTGATGAATAGCAGCTGCGGTGAAGATATGAGATTTTGCCGAGCATAACACCAAATCTTAAAACGGTCATAACTTTTGATCCGGGTGTTGGAATTCAAAAATTCAAAGCTTGCCGCGACCGGATCGACCTGAACTATCCAAAAATTGAACAGGTTTTCCCATTTAGCCATTTTTTAGCCCTCAGATTTCAAAAATTCGGCTCTGTTTGAAAGTTATTTCAGTTTTTCTCTTTTTCGGCAACTTCTATTTTTTTAGTAGCAATGGAGATGACAAAGGTTCAAAATCATTCAAGTGGTGAACTTACTCTGTAAGCTCTTGAGCTTCGCATAGAGGTTCAATTGGAGCGATTTTGCAAAGAGCTTGCTCAACAGCAGGAGCAGACTTGTCAGCAACTTCGTGGGATTAATCAAGCTATAACAACTATCATTCAGCAGCTTCCTCCTCAAGTCGCAACTCCTTCGGCCCCTCCAGTTATAGCTGAAGTAGAGGAGTCTTCTCCTTTTACAGATAGAATTCATTGGGAACCTACTCCTAATGGGTTTAAGGAACCCCATCTACCAACCTTCTCAGGGGGAGAAGATCCAATCTCCCACCTTCGAGCCTTTGAGTCAGCTGTTGCGTTGAGAACTATATCAGATAGCATCAGGTGCAAGCTTCTCGTCATGACCTTTGGCGGTCAAGCTCTGGAATGGTTTTACAAGTTGCCGCCTCAATCAGTTACTTGCTTTATGGATCTCAGAAGAGAACTTCTCTTGAAATTTTCTACCTCAAGGAAGCGAAAGTGGCGCCCAGCAGCTCTTTTCCAAATTAAGCAAGGAGTTAATGAAACTATCGCTCACTACATCGATAGATTCCAGAGAGAGCTTCTTGAGGTTGTTAATATTGATCAAGAGATGTATAAATGTGCCTTCATTCATGAACTTCAAGAAGGCCCTCTCAAATATAAAGTCAGCATAGAAGAGCCAAAGTCTTATGAGCATCTCATCGAAATAGCAAATCAGTTTATTGAAGGTGAAGCGATGAATCCTAACTATGTGCGTTCTCAGAACCATAAGATTTAGCAACATCAGAGAAATTTCTATCACAGTCACTCATCTTCAACACAGAGCCCTCCACAAGTTGAGCAGTTTGAGTCTTATTCTCTTCCTCAGAATATATCATCTCCATACTTGGAAGTCTCTCCCATTCAGTCTTATGATCCTACAACACTTGAATATGAAAATCACCCAGAAGGATCTACTAAGTTGAATCTCTCCTTGGAATAGGTCCTAACAAATATTCAAGATATGCCAGAGTATAGAAGACCTCGTCCTATAATGTCTAAGGTTGAAAATCGCAATCAAGAACTCTTCTGCGCATATCATACAGATATTGGTCATGATACAGAAAACTGTTGTGCTCTCCGAAAGTTGATAGACCAACTGTTGAAGGCAGGAAAATTACAAGACTATGTTACTTGGTAATGTGAAGATGGTTTTTCTTCTAGCAGAGACAAGTTTACAAAGCAGAGAGTTCTTCCCTCAATAGAAAAAGTGCATAGAATTGAAAGAGATAGAATAACACTTTATTCCATGTTTTGTATGACTCCCATTTGTTTGGAGCCTTTTTCGTATCTTTTCCTTTTTTTCCTTTTTAGTTTTACTTATAATAAGTATGATAGTGACTGGGGTTCTATCAGCAGCTATCATTGCAAAGATCTTCTCAGCAGTCAGATACATCAAACGTCATATCCATATTCACTCTCGTATCCTTCATTGCAAGCATTTATCCTATTAATGTCTTAAGCTTATTTCATTACTCTACTTCCTGCATTGACATCAATACTTATAAAATTGCGTGGTTGCAAATGGTAGAAATACTACCTCTGATTTGGGTGAGGGTCGTAAAACCCACTGCGACCACATCTCGCTTGAAGCACTCGCAGATGTGTAGTGGTAGCCCAGCCTTTTTTCCTCTCTATCTCTTTCTCTATAATGATTGACATTGATTGTCATGACATCTCATCGAGTTAATCAACTTGCTTTGCTTGAAAATAGATGATTACATCTGATAACAAACTGGTTATGATAAAATGCTAACAACTCATGTTAGGATCGACATACGTTGGCAAGAAAATCATACTGACTTTAGTATGTACTACAATGACTACCAAATAATTATGCAAATTATTTGTTGGCTATCAACTTTTCAGGTACCATGGACTTCATATATATATCATGTCGGATTTTCTAGATTTCCGGACTTTGGGATTTCATGATTAATCTATCTATCATTTCTGGATTTCGCAAAATCATACGCTGGTTTGGGCATCAGATAACATAACCTCAATAAAAATATTATATCAACAAGTCAGAATCAGCCAGCTATATGGATTTCACAATCACTGATCTGTAATATGTAAATATGATGATATCATAATGTTAGTTTTATCTATCCGCAGGAATGAGCACTATCTCTTCTTTTCACGCAGATGTTATTTCATCAACATCAAAGCAAAGTGATTATGAATAAACACTCATATACTCTATATAAATGGGATAATCTTTTTCCTACACTTCAAGTATGAATAAAAAGAAATGGTGCGGTGATATACTTTAGATCTTCATTACCTACTTCTCATATCTTTTGCAGAGATATACAGGTGCTTGCGAGTTCTCTTCAGGTACTCGCAAACTATATTTTCATATATCTGTTCTTATATCTTTTTTAAGATAAAAACAGGTGCTTGCGAGTTCTCTTCAGGCACTCGCAAACTGTATTTTCATATACCTGTTCTTATATCTTTTTTTTTTCAGATAAAAATAGGTGCTTGCGAGTTCTCTTCAGGTACTGGCAAATTATATTTTCATATACCTGTTCTTATATCTTTTTTCAGATAAAAACAGGTGCTTGCGAGTTCTCTTCAGGTACTCGCAAACTATATTTTCATATACCTGTTCTTATATCTTTTTGCAGATAAAAACAGGTGCTTGCGAGTTCTCTTCAGATACTCGCAAACTATATTTTCATATACATGTTCTTATATCTTTTTGAAGATAGAAGCAGGTGTTCGAGAATTCTTATTCAGAAATATGTACATTCTCGCAAGCGAGTTCTCTTCAGGCATTGACAAGTCCTCATAGGTATTTACAGTTTTATATACGCATATTCTGTATTCACAAGAGAGGTGGATCTTCATTTGCATGGGTAAGTTCTATTTTTTCAAGCTTCTCAAAACTTGAAAAATGCGGGGATTATGTTTACCCAGAAATCGACGATCACCTTGAGATAGCTTTTTTGCAGGTGACCGAGGCAATCGACGTACTCTCACCGTCCTCGAGCAACCTCTCCCCGCGACCCAAGGTATCTCGCCAGGATTTCAAGCCCGGGTGGTCTCCCACCTCCCAGGCAGTCTCCCCCTCGGGAGGTCGCTCCGTGCGACCTCGCCCTGAGGTCGCCTCCTGGGCGACCTCGCCTCGGGAGGTCGCTCCGCGCGACCTCGCCCTGAGGTCGCCTCCTGGGCGACCTCGCCTCGGGAGGTCGCTCCGCGTGACCTCGCCCTGAGGTCTCGCCTCGGGAGGTCGCTCCGCGCGACCTCGCCCTGAGGTCGCCTCCTGGGCGACCTCGCCTAGGGAGGTCGCTCCGCGCGACCTCGCCCTGAGGTCGCCTCCTGGGCGACCTCGCCTCGGGAGGTCGCTCCGCGCAACCTCACCCTGAGGTCGCCTCCTGGGCGACCTCGCCTCGGGAGGTCGCTCAGTGCGACCTCACCCTGAGGTCGCCTCCTGGGCGACCTCGCCTCGGGACGTTGCTCCGCGCGACCTCGCCCTGAGGTCGCCTCTTGAGCGACCTCGCCTCAGGAGGTCGCTCCGTGCGACCTCGCCCTGAGGTCACCTCCTGGGCAACCTCGCCTCGGGAAGTCGCTTCGCGTGACCTCGCCCTGAGGTCGCCTCCTATGCGACCTCACCTCGGGAGGTCGCTCAGCGCAACCTCGCCCTGAGGTCGCCTCCTGGGCTACCTCGCCTTGGGAGGTCGCTCCGCGCGACCTCGCCCTGAGGTCGCCTCCTAGGCGACCTCGCCTTGGGAGGTCTCTCCGCGCGACCTTTCCCTGAGGTCGCCTCCTGGGCGACCTCGCCTTGGGAGGTCGCTCCGCGCGACCTCGCCCTGCGGTCGCCTCCTTGGCGACCTCGGCCTGGGAGATCTCGGCTCCGGGCAGCCCGTTCCTTCCTGACCTGCCCGTTTGGGCAGGCCCTCCCGCCTATAAATAGGGGGGTTGGGGCTTTTGTTTGGGATCTTTGGAGTGTTTCCAGTCCTTGTCTTTAACATGAGAGGTCTCACTTTTGATACCATCGAACCTCTTTTCATCAGCTGGAGCGGTCTCATTTCTGAGACCTCGTTACCTCATTTTCGACAGCTGGAGCTATCTCATTTCTGAGACCTCGTTACCTCTTTTTCAGCAGATTCTGCTATCTTCTCTCAAGAGACTCTCGACATCTCTTTTTCTCCTCCCTCTTGTCTTCCATCATAGCTCAAAGTAACCAACCATCTAATAGTTTCCTTCCTCCACCTCTTTGCAGCTTGAGCGAGTGTGGACCTGGAGCATTTTTGGCTCGAACAGAGGTTATCTGCTATACCTGCAACAAACCAGGGCACATTGCTCCTGACTGCCCACAAGCGCAAAGGGAGAAAAGCAACAGCAAGGATGAGAAGAAGAGAAGAAATCCTTCAGAGGAAAGGACAAGAAGAGAGCCAAAGGCTTTATTGCTGAAACTTGGAGTGATTCTGAAGCAGAAGTAGTCTCCTCATCAAATGAAAGTGAGGATGAAGAAGAAGCAGTAGCAGCCTGCATGATGGCACTGGGAATTGCATCAGATGATGAAGATGATCAGGTATCATCTGTCTTTGATGAATTTGATTTTACTTTGGATGATTTTAAATCATGTTTTAAAGATTTCTGCATAGATCATCTTAGAGTAGAAAAAGAATTGAACATTGCTAGGTCTGAATTAGAGAATCTTAAGAAAGATGAAATATTCTTAATAAATCAGAATCTAACTAATGAACTCAATAATAAAGAGTTAGAATTGATTAAACTTAGAGAGGAAAACAAAAAACTAAAAGAAGAGCTAGCAAAGGCAAAGGACTTTGAGGACTCACTCAATGGGAGGAGTCAGAAGCTCAAGGATATCACAGAAAATCTCTCTATGAGATTTAATCACCTAGGTTTAGGAGCAGAGCCCTCCACTAGCACAGAACCTCCTAGGAAGCCTGCCTGGAAAAATCCAGTGTTTTTTGTTAGACCTAGTAGTTATCAGCCTAGGGAGAAGAGTGCCTCAAATAAAGGTGAGAGTCCCAATCAGTCAGATAAGATAGGTAAAACTAATAAGGTGAAACCCTTAGGTAAGAACAACATAGGAAAAAAAGTAACAAAGAACAACAGGGTAAAGTAAAACCTAGGATAATAAGACACTCTGCTGACTTGTTATATTTTGATACATTCTACAGTCATTTCAAACATCAAAATAATAGGTTTGGGAGAACCATTACTTATCATCCCAAAGGGTATCATGAAAGACCCTTCTATTCTTTCATTAAACCCTATAATGGTAAATGAAAAGGGCCCAAGGTAACCTGGGTCCCTTCTAATGTTTGAGTTACCTATGCAGGTGTAGGTAGGGCCCCACTCAGGAGAAAATGGAGTGGGGAAAATTATGTAGGACATGAATGAGGAACAAAAACTACTCAAGGGAGTAATCTCTATCTGAAGTACTCCTTAGTATTGATCACATCATATTATCATCTATTTTCAATAAGCAAAATTGCTGGGAAAAATAGCAAGGACTTTTTAAAGAAATAGACATGTTTATTAAGAGGTGCGTCGAATAGAAGTCGATGTACCATTTACTTCTACTCGACGCCAGCATCGAGAAGCACTCAGAGCAGACAATTCGAATAGAATTTGACGCAGCATCAAGTTCCTATCGACGCATACATCGACTTAATAATTGCCGATTAAATTCGAAGTCACGTCGATTGGAAATCGACGTAACGCTGACAGGACTTCTTCGGCTTAGGGTCTTTGAATAGTCTCGAAGCTACGGCGAGTAGTAGTCGATGCAACGTCGATTCATCAGCGCGCGTAGAATTGCTTCTAGAAGCATTCCCGACACAGCTTTGCACGCCAAATAATAAAGTATTATCGACGGTACGTCGACCTAAACCCTAAGTAGCGACGATTCATCTACTTTTAAATAATTACTGCATCGAAACATTTACGCTTTCGAACTCTCTGTCTCTTGCTCTCCTGTTCTCTCGTGCCTTTTTCTCTCTCATCTTCTCTCTGTTTTTACAGGTATATCCATTCTCAATCAATGGCACCTCCTAAAGTCAATTCTAGATTCGATATAGATATCGACTCATTCAGCGCGGCTGCCGATAGCTTCAAAACCATACTTGGCCTATTTCAGGAGGCTGGCTTGACCAAGTTGATTTCAATAAGGTGTAAGAAACTAGACGTCGAACTTACAAAGTTCAAAGATAGTGTACATATTATAGATTATGGGCACCTTCAAGGGACAGTTTATGGCCAAGATATTAGTATAACTGAAGAGCTTCTCTCCCAAACATTTGATCTTCCCACTGGGAATGATCCAGATGAACTGTCAGGAAAAGAAATAAGGAATGTCCTAGAAATAATGCAGTTCAAGAAGGAGAAGCCAATCAACCTTAAAAAGATTGATGTGGCGGAAGAGTACAGGCTTTTGGCAGACATAGTGGGGAAGGTTATACTGTGTAAGATATCAGCTCATGATGCTATCCCCAGGCAGCAATTGCAAATAATGGGAGCTCCTTTTTTGAAAAAGAAGCTCAATTGGGGAAGATGCCTATTAAAGCTGATAGCTCACAAGTATTCTCACAAGGAGAATGCATACATGAGGATAACGAGCCAGGTGCTCTTCCAGCACTTCCCAAATGTCTGCAAGTCAAAAGGAGTGCCCATTCTCCTGGAAAGAGGATCAATATTGGGATCTTCTCAAAATGTACCAGGCAGATCTTGAAGCCTGGTCAAGCTGCACCATCTCCTCCTCCATCTCCTCCTCCTCTAGAGCCAAATAGGGAGATTCCAGATCCCCCAAGGGATGATCTTCCCCCAGTAGACACAGTTCCAGAGCCCCATCATGAAGACACACAACAGCAACAACAACAACAATCCCAATCCACTTAAATCCCTGAACCATCTCTTCAGCCATCCACCCTTATACCAGACCTTGAATTTATTCCATCTCCACCACCATCATTATCAACACACTTTTCCCCTGATGTCTACCATCCTCTCTCTCCCATTCAAGAAGACTTCCCTTCATCACCTCCACCTCCAGCTCATCCTCCCATTGACATTGAGCAAATCATTTCAAAGGCTGTAGCTTTTGCTTCCTCTACCTTTGCTGATTTGGTTGCCAACCATGCTAGGAAGTTTGATAGGAAATATTCACAGGTAGAGGCTGTGATGCTGGATACCAAGAGATCCCTCCAGGGATTAATGGAATTTGTCTCTTCCTCTATGGTTTCAAGAGAACTCTTACCTCCCTGGCCAGCAAGGTCAAGAAGGGGGAGAATATCTTAGAGGAAGAGGGTCCTAACTTAGGGGGAGAAGTTCAGGAAGAAGCTGATAAAGAGCCTGCCCCTGACAAGGTAACTACCTTTTAGGGAGCATAAATCCAGGGGGAGCTAGCAGATCAAGGGGAGCTCCCAGGTATTCAAAGACAGCCTCAAGATGAGGAGATGATAGTTGAAATAACAAAGATTGCACAGGAAGCTGTAAATGAGCTTGGTCAAACTGTACATAATTAGGGGGAGCCAGCCCCAGACATTCAGAGGAATCTGGATGAGGAAATGGAAGTTGTAAGTACAGCAACTGTTCAAGAAGCTCCCCAAGAAGCTGACAAGAATGCTGATGATCAGGGGGAGCTAACAAAAGAGAAAGATGATGCTGGAGCAGCTGATGATGATGAGCCTTTAAAAGCATCTCAAATATTTCCAAAGGTGTTCTCAAGGAAGAGAAGGACTCCTGAGAAGGACTCTTAATTAAGAGGTATTATGTGATTAATTCTTATGAAGACAAGTATATATACTGGGAAGAACAGTGCGATACAATTTCTATTGCCTGACAACTGAATGGAGGTATATAAGAACAGTGTGATACAATTCATAATTTTTAGTTTGCATTATTCTATATGAAATGTATTGTTGGTTATAAAAATTGTATAAAATCACTCAGAACAAAATGTAAAATTTGTTAAGATAAATAGAGGGAGATTGTTGGGAAAAACCCTTGATTTAACTTACCAAATTAATTAAAAGTGATTTTATTCACTAGGATTTAATTTACCCATTGTATAGTGAGGGTAACTTGGTCTTTAGATGTCTTAGGATGTCTCACTCAACCTAGAGTGTCAAGACCAGTTAAAGGACTGCAAATGTGGGCAAAGTTAATAATGGCGTCGAATAGAATTTGACGCAACATCGAGTTTATGTCGACGCTACTCTGACTAGAAGTCCAAGTGGCTCAACTCTACTGTCGAAGTAACACTAGTCGACGTTCCGTCGAATAGATATCGATGCAGAGACCAGAGACTTGTCGAAGGAACTTGAGAAGTCGACGTAGCTTCTACTTCAACTCGACGCAGAAGGGAATACATGTCAAAGCCATCTAAAGTTGACGCAACGTCGACTTCGTCTCGACGCAGTTAATGGAAGTCAGAGTGGATGCTATTCAACTCGACAGGTGCGTCTATAAGGAATCAATGCAACGACAACTAGCCAAGTTCAGTCAGAGCACAGAAGAAATCGAAGCAGCTCTTAGATGAACTCGAAGCAGCGTCGATAAGAGAGGAAGTTAATTCGACGCTACGTCGAATACAGTCTGTGAAAGTTCAATCTTTACAGCTGTCATTCTGAGGCTTCTATCATGGCCCTCATCTCTCAGACCGTTCTCCAACGGTCAAATAATTGCCTGAAGAAGAAGGAAACATTAAAAAGGACAAAAAGGCTTTCTTGGAATTATACACCTTCTGGTTCGACGAGTCGAGAAGTAATTAAGGAAGGAAAGAGAATGTCTATCAAATATACCTTTTCAGGTCTTGCCTAACAAGGAAACAAATTCAAAATAGAGACAGGGTATATAAGGATAGAGAAGGAAGAGAAGATTAATGCATTAATCACTATCAGCCATCTCCTTTATTGTGGCTAGGGCTTACTCTTTTCTCTATCTCTCTCAGAAACCCTAATCAAGAAGAGAAAAGAAAAGAGATATACAGTTGTTCTTCATCTAAGAGAACAATAGATCTGATAAATGCTTCTCATCACCAACATATAGCAACAAGATCTAAATCAGGAGAAGTCAAGAAGAATCTGACAATCAAAGTTTCTGCAATTAATCTTCATCAAAAGCAGAGACTAATCAAGAGCAGATTCTGTGGGACTTCACATTGGTTGTTCTTCAATCAGCCATCATAAGAATTCTGAGATCAGAATTCATATCTCCTTCTCTTTCTCATTCTGTAAAAAAGTTTTATTAATCCCTCTTCAAAGGATTCAGTGGTTCAGGATCTCCTTATCAAAAGATCTGGTGGTTCAAGATCTCCTTATCATAAGATTTGTGGTTCATGATCTCCTTATCCAAAGATCATTGGTTCTAAGAGTCTCCTGATCAAAAGACTCAGGCACAAGTGGTGCATTCCTACCAGGTGGTAGAAGAGAGGACTACCCACATTTTGGGGAACCTCTATAAAATTCATTGTGTTTGTGCTGTGATTTTCTGTGTTGTCCCAGTTTTTATTCTGCACTTATTTCTTGCTTTATTTATTCTGCCTGGATTGTTGAGCATAACTCCTTAGAATAATTTATTATTAACCATAGTTAGGATAGAAATATTTTAAAACTCTATTCACCCCCCCCCCCCCCCCCCCCGCCCCTCTAGAGGAATCTCAGAGGCACACTGTGCACTTTCAAGGAGGATATCCCAAAGACGGCCTTCAGTTCCCGCTATGGGTTATATGAGTTCACGGTGATGCCATTCGGGCTCACGAATGCTCCCTCTGCATTCATGAGCTTGATCAACAGTGTATTCGATCCCTACCTCGATAGATTCGTCATAGTATTCATTGACGATATTTTGATCTACTCCAAGACAAAGGAGAAGCACACCCATCACTTGGCTCAAGTCTTGGGCAAGCTGCGATAACACCAAATGTACGCAAAGTTCTCGAAATGTCAATTCTGGCTACAGGAGGTGGCATTCCTAGGACACATCATCAGTGGGGCTGGGTTGGCAGTGGACCCGGCCAAGGTACAAGCAGTGAGAGATTGGGGCTCACGAATGCTCCCTCTGCATTCATGAGCTTGATGAACAGTGTATTCAAGCCCTACCTCGATAGATTCGTCATAGTATTCAATGACGATATTTTGATCTACTCCAAGACAAAGGAGGAGCACACCCATCACTTGGCTCAAGTCTTGGGCAAGCTGCGATAACACCAAATGTACGCAAAGTTCTCAAAATGTCAATTCTGGCTACAGGAGGTGGCATTCCTAGGAAACATCATCAGTGGGGCTGGGTTGGCAGTGGACCCGGCCAAGGTACAAGCAGTGAGAGATTGGCCATGACCAAAATCGGCCTCAGATGTCCGCAACTTCCTGGGATTAGCAGGATATTATCGTAAGTTCGTGCAGGGGTTCTCAAAGATTGCACTTCCCCTCACGTCCTTGACGAAGAAGGATGTTGCTTTCATGTGGACGGAAAAGGCGAGACAACCTTCCAGGAGTTGAAGGACCGACTCACCTCATCCCCCATCCTAGCCATCCCATATGGGAAGGAAGGTTTCCAGATCTACGCTGATGCATCTTATCAGGGGATGGGTGCAGTTCTCATGCAGCATGGTCATGTGATAGCATATGCTTCAAGGCAGCTGAAGAAGCATGAACAAAATTATCTGGTACACGACCTAGAGCTTGGAGCGGTGGTCTTCGCCTTGAAATTTTGGAGGCATTATCTATATGGGATTCATTGTGAGATCTTCTCTGACCACAAAAATCTCAAGTATATCGACACCTAGAAGGATTTGAATCTATGCCAGTGGAGGTGGCTAGAGTTCTTGTGCGACTATGACTATACCATGCACTATCATCTGAGGAAGGCGAACATTGTAGTAGATGCCCTGCGCAGGAGGGCAGGCACTTTAGGATCGGAGCCCCAGATGATGGCCATGGAGCTGGTGAGGATGCTAGAGGATATGCACATTACCTTGGTTTCTAAGACGGAGCCCGAAGTTCACAAGGAGTACTTGGCATCCCTGAGCATCACATGTGATATACGTGACCGCATCAGGGCACAACAGAGGCGGGATTCAGCTCTGGAGCCTGTATTCAGAGCCTTAGAAGAGGGCAAGTCAATGGATTATTCACTGCGCGACGATATCGTTCATTTCTGGGGTTGTGTCTACATACCCGTAGGAGGTGGGATCCAGGAAGAGATACTCAGGGAGGCACACTGCACACGTTACTCAGTGCACCCTGGGTCTCCAAGATGATGGCGGACCTGTGGAGGGACTTATATTGGCCTGGAATGAAGAAAGAGATAGTATCTTTTGTCTTATTCCGCGAGACTTACCAGCTAGTGAAGGCAGAATGCAAGAGCCCGCCAGGACTTCTACAACCACTACCATTGCCAGAGTGGAAGTTCGAGGACATAGCCATGGATTTCATACACAGATTGCCTCGCTCCCACTCCGTGCATGATTCTATTTGGGTATTAGTAAATAGATTGACCAAGGTAGCGTGGTTCATACCGGTCAGGAAGGATGAATCAGTTGCAGTTCTAGTAAGGTTATTTGCGGAATAGTTCATCAGGTACCACGGCGTACCCAGGACAATTGTCTCAGATCACGACAGTTGGTTCAACTATAGGGAATGGAGAGCGGAATAGGCAAAGTTGGGGTCTCAGCTTACGTTCAGCACCGCTTTCCATCCACAGACCGACGGGCAGACGGAGCGGACCAACCAGACTATGGAGGACCTGCTACACTTGTGCATTTTGGATACGGGAAAGCCCTGGGAGAGGTTGTTGCCCAGGATCGAGTTTTCATACAACAACCACCAGCAAGCATTAGGATGGCACCGTATGAGGCATTATACGGTAGGAAGTGTCGGACACCACTTTCTTCGGTCCAGGATGAGGATCATAAGGAACTCAGATCAGAGTTCCTTGAGGACACGAATGCTACAGTTCGGATGATCAGGGATAGGATGCTAGAGGCTCAGAGTAGGCAGACCAAGTATTACGATGCGAGGCATCAGAAGGTGGAGTTCCAAGTGGGAGACAGAGTCTATTTGAAGATACATCCGGTGCATGGTGTCTCGCGGGTGCAAGGACACAAGAAGCTCAGCCCTTGATTTATGGGGCCCTATAGGATCCTGGAGCGGGTCGGTCCCTTGGCTTACAGGCTAGAGCTGTCATTTGAGTTGGCAAACTTGCACTACGCCTTTCATGTCTCTTCACTATGGATAGCTCTACTTAAGCAGGAGCAGCACATCACTTTCACCTCGGGCCCAGTAGAGTCCGACAGATCAGTCTGTCTGGAGCCTGTCCGGATTGACGATACAGCAGTCCGAGTCCCGCGGAAGAAAAAACTTCCTTTAGTCAAGGTGTTGTGGTCCAATCATGGACGAGAGGAACACACATGGGATCCTATGGATCTCATGCAACAATAGTACCCGAGGCTCTTCACTTCAGGTACAACCTAAACCCACTCAAATTTACTTATTTACGCTGTGTAAAGAACCCCGTAGACCCGAACTTAAATTTCAGGGACGAAATTATTATTTTTGTTTATTGGGATTTGTAACATCCCATTTCCTATTAGACCCCTTGACTTCAATTAGGGTAGGACATGTGGTGAGTGAGGTGGGTTTGAGCTAGGTAGTGACCTTAGGTCACATTGAGTTGAGAGAACTCACATGTGGTCCACTAGAGGAGCAAGTCAACCATGGTCAATTTTAGGCTTAAAAGAGGAAATTTTGTGTGCCAAGTCAAAATCGACTGGACTTCCCGTTGATCGATGGGACCTCCCGTCGATCAACGAGACCGTCCCGTCGATCGGCGGCAGAAGCTGGGCAAGGTGGTTTCCCTGAGTCTCTAAGTCATAATCGACGGGGCTTCCCGTCGATCGACGAGACCGTCCCGTCGATCGGCGACAGTAGCTGGAAAGGTGCTTTCCCTGAGTCTTTAAGTCATAATCGATGGGGCTTCTCGTCGATAGACTGGACCTCCTGTCGATCGATGAGACCATCCCGTCGATCGGCGGCAGCAGCTGGGAAAGATGCCTTCTCCGAGTCTTTAAGTCCTAATCGACGGGGCTTCCCGTCGATCGATGGACCATCCCGTCGATCGACGGGACCATTCCTTCGATCGGAGTAGCAGCTGGGAAAAATTCATCCCTGAGGCTTTAAGTTTAAAATACATTATCCTCACTTATTTTGAGTCTGGGAGGTGGCTTAGGCCAATAAGAAAATGACGCATGGAGGTGTTGTCCAATCCAAGCATGGGAAATATCTTTCCCATTAATCCTAATCAAATCAGCCACATTTTTCTGTCTCCTCCCTTAGCCTTAAAACTCCATTCCCTCACTCGAAGCAGCACTCTCCTTCTTCCTCTTCCTCACACCCCAAGGAGCTCCAACAACTTTCCCTCACCTTCAGAGAGCTCTAGGAGTTGAGCAGCTCGCCAGAGAGACATGCCGCCCCGACGGATCACGCGATCCCAAGCCCCCATTTAGGTCTGATTTCTCCTCCTCTCCCTCTGTTCTAGTCTCCTAGATCGTAGAAGAAAATTTAGGAGAGGCGTTGAGCTCAAAATTGCTTGGCTTGTGAGCTAATGGAGCTTCCTAGGAAAAGACCAAGCCGAATCTTTCTTTTTAGGGCACCGATTGCCGCGAAAGCTCCTTCAATCACTTCTTCTCTTCATAAGGAAGAGATAGTATTTGATTTCGTGAAAACCCATGGTCTATGGAGGGAGTATGTGAGGAAAGAAGCTTAGGTTTGACCTCTTGAAAATTAGGGTCTTCTAATTTCAGTTGGGAAGGAAGAAGATGAGCAGGAACTGTCCGATTATTCTTCAAGATTCATGCAGATTAATTCCTTATATTAATTTCATGTGTATTAATCTATCATATTATTTTAGTACATAAATTAATTGTTTTGAGGACCTTAGAGGCCATTTCATGAAAAATGGCCAGAGACAACTTTTGTAGATCCGAGTGTCTACTTTATTTAGAAATTTGAATCAGCTCATTTGGAGCAATGTAGAGCCCTTAGCATCAAATTTAGTGAGACTGGTCATAATGAAAACCAGAAATTAGATTGAGTATATCTTGTAAATGGTAAGTCTAATGAATCTGAAATTTAGGCCATGCATGCATGTGCCCTATTATTAGCTTGTGTCCAAAAATCAGAATTTTTGGAGGAAATTTCCCTATAGTCTTGTTCATTTCTTTTATATACTTCTATTCTCTATTGGCCTAATGGTTAAATGTTCGTACTAGCTGGCAGGATCGACGTCTTGC
Source organism: Dactylorhiza incarnata (assembly GCA_033032865.1). NCBI lineage: Eukaryota > Viridiplantae > Streptophyta > Magnoliopsida > Asparagales > Orchidaceae > Dactylorhiza > Dactylorhiza incarnata. The sequence continues at coordinate 16,922,032 of JAWHQI010000028.1, forward strand.
GTTGGCGGCAAACCCGAGTGTTGGTGTCATCCATAAGGCGGCGGTTATGGGCATAAGGCCCGGGTAACCCTCCTAATAAGGGGGAGGGGGTCTTACAAACTACATGCATGTGTAGTTTGTACCTTTGTACTTGTAGCATCTTGTAATGTATATTGTTGTAGCGTTTTGAATGCCTTATGTTGATTGTTTAGTTGTTTGTGGATTGTTCCAGCTTGCGGCATTACCTGAGTAATTACTTGTTCTTGTGGTGCCAGCATTGTTATTTTATGTGCGACTTAGTTTTGGCTTTAATTTGCTTTCTAGATGCCAGTAGTATGGGGATGAGGCCCTGACGATGTGGTAACCTACTACAGGTGCGAAGGGCGTACGCTTTGAGCCATGGTAGTGAGAGGTCAAGACCACCGTGATGTGGGTTGTCCTTGGCTGTCGCGACCTACAGTGGGGGCGAAGGGAGAACCTTCGAGCCACGACCGTGAGGTGGGGAAAAGAGACCCTGACGGTGTCGTAACCTACTATGAGGGAGAAGGGTGGACGCTTCGAGCCGTGGTAGTGAAGTCAAGGCCATCGTGCTGCGGGTTGTCCTTGGTTGTAGAGGTGAAGGGCGAACCTTCGAACCTGGGCGCGAGGCACGGGGACACGACCCTAATGATGTCATAACCTACTATGAGGGAGAAGGGCGGGCACTTCGAGCCGTGGTAGTAAGGTCAAGGCCACTGTGTTACGGGTTATCCTTGGTTGTGGCGGTGAAGGGAGGACCTTCGAACTTGGGCGACTGTGAGGGGGGAAGGCCCTGGAGGTGTCGTGACCTACTACGGGGGAAAAAGGGCGGGCATTCAAGCCGCGACAGTGGGAGGTCACTAGGGGCTGGCCCCGGAGAGACAGTGAAGGGCAGACGCTTTGAACTGTTGGCATCGTGAGCGGGGCAGGCCCTGGTGGCGCCATGACCTACTGCGGAGGAGAATGGCTGACCTTTGATCCATGGTAGTGGGAGGCCACTGGGGGGCTGGCCCTAATATTCTGGTGAAGGGCAAGTTCTTCAAAACATTGGACCTACTAAGTGGGAGAAGAGCAGACGCTTTGAGCCGGGGTAGTGCGCAGTTCTGTGGACTGGCCCAAGGTGTTCCTGCGATGATAGAGTTAGGAGAAAATAAAATATATTAATTAAAATAAGAAAATGTGGGCGCGTAAGTGTAAACTTGCGACTTTAGAGTTGTGGTGGTTCTTAGTTACAGACAAAAAGATAAAAATAAAGTTGATGAAGCTGGAATATAGTAGGGCTCTCGTGCCCAATTCCTAGCATTTCCTCGAGTTGCTTCTTCTAGGATCCTCCTGATCCATTCACATGCTGTGTCTTGGTGGTGTCCCTGGTCCTGGTAATACCAGTATGTGGCGTTGTTCCTTGTCCGAGCAGCATTTGCTACAGATAGCTGCTTCCTGGTTCCCCCAAACAACCCTGATCCCTACTAGAGTGACGAACTTCATTGCAAGGTGCAGGATGGAGGGGATAGCCCTGAATGCTGCCTGGAGAGGATGACTGAAGATCACGTTTTAGGTGGACTCTGACTCTATGACCATGAACTGCACACTATGGGTCACTTACTTTATTAACTCCCCTAGGGTCACGAAGAGAGTGATGGTTCCTTCCACTGGGACAGGCCCTCCGTTAAAGCTGTAAACCGGTCCCGAGGTTGCCTTGAGCTTTCCTTTGGAATCTGCATGCTATGCAGGGAAGACATGAACACGACGTTAACTGAGCAGCCATTATCCACTAGTATTCGCTTGACGCAGAAGCTGGTGTCTCCAATTTCTGCCCTAATGACCAGCGGGTCCTGGTATGGTACGAGCAACCCTTTTAGATCCTCGTCCCTGAAGCTGATCGCTTCTGCGAGATGTGCGTTCTGGTCCCTTTGCCTCCCGCTATGCTGAGCGATGGAGTTGATAGTGGCGCAGGGGGAACCGACAATGGTTTCCATTATCCTTACTATCTGTCTGGCCCCCTATGCGTCTTGGTGCGCTGGAGGCTATTATTTCCTTGCCTGCGACTGATTACGGGTTTGGTCTTGCAAGAACCTCCCGAGGATGCCTTGTCGGATGAGGCATTCGATCTCATCCTTGAGCTTTATGCATTCCTCAGTGGTGTGCCCCGTCCCTCGGTGGAATTCATAGTACTTTGATTAGTCTCCCGTGTTTGGTGGGAGCTCTCGTGGCCTTTGCAGGGGTTGTATTGGATTTTGTAGAGTACGTTTGCATGGGAGGCATTGAGAGGTGCATACTCCTGGTAGGGTTAGGGGGCCCGGTTCTCGCGGCGATCTTGCATGCGTGCTTTGTTTCGGCGCTCCTCCTGTCGCCGCGGAGCTGGTTCTTATCTTTTCCTCTTCGGTTCTCCTTCGAACTGCTGTTGGTGGGCCTCGATATCCTTGTCGGCCTCGATCTTAGCTTCGAGCCTGTGCACAAGGTTGGGGTAGCTAGGGACAGTTTCTCTCATTAGGTAGTAGAATCCGCTCGGTCGGAGTCCGCCAAGGAAGACTCCCCACAGAAGTTCGGGATCTACCTTGGGGATCTGCCGAGCTTCAGAAGTAAACCGGTAGACTAATTCCATAAGTGTTTCCCCTTCGCTTTGACGAATCTCTGAGAGATGGGAGGGGTCCTTTACTATCCTCCGGTTGGCGATGAATTGATCGAGGAACTGTAGAGTTAGCTCGACGAAGTTCTTAATGGTCCCTTCCCGATGAGAATGGAACCAGTCCTTCCTTGGCCCTTCAGTGTTGCCAGGAACACCTGACAGAGCACTTGTTCAGGGGCATTGGAGATCCTGAGAATGGTGGAGATGTGGTTCACGTGCTCTGGGGTCTTCTATCCCATCGTAGGAATCAATGCTCAAAATCTTGAATCTGACCGGAATTAGATGTGCCAAAACTTCGGGTGCCATTGGCGAGCCGTTTCGGATGGGGCGCTGCACGACCAGCCATTTCGGATGGGGCGCTGCACGAACATGGCTCGCCGGCCGACCTGGCCGTATTCTTCTGCTATCAGTTCTCATATCTCTTCCCTAGTGATCCGTCCTATGAGGTTCTCAGGGTCACCCTCCCTCTGGTGCCAGGGCTGCAGGCCGAGTTCGGTGGCCCTGGCCAGGCGGGCGGGATGGGCGGTGCTAGCTGCTTCGGAGAAATCCTTAGAGTCCTCTTCTCAATTGTTCTTTGGTATACGATTTGGTGGTGAAGAGGCATATTGTCTAGTGCAAGAGGCGCGATGGGAGCCTGGGCAGCTCCGAGGTTCCTTAGGAGAGCCAGCATTTTCGCCTGCTGCTCTTCCATCTGGTGGACGCGCCCTGTTAATTCAATCACCTGCATGATTATTGTCTCCTCCAGTCGAGGCGTGTTGATGAGGGAATGGCAAGGAGTGGGATGGACGGGTCCTTCGGGGACCGATCCTTCGGTTGTGGGGCACTTCTTCTTTCCTTAGCCGCTAGTTGCGAATATCGCTGTATGCCGAATACTGTCTTCGGAGTCTTTAGAGCTTGCAGGAACCTTTTCCCACTTACGGTGCCAAACTATTGCGGCAAACTAGAGGCTCCTGTAAACCGGTCTAAATTGCATAGTCTTAGCCCGGGAGCAGTTGAGCGCGCAAACAGTCAATAAGAATGAGACATCTGGCAAGAGACCTTTTTTTAACGTGGAAAAACTCGGAAAGAGGTGAAAAGCCACGCGGTCGGGGCTATGTTAACCAAATTTCATTATTTTTGGTTGTATAATGCTTTCAAGAGAAGGAGAGGGCAACAGACCACTCCTCGTTACAATCGCTAGAGGAGAGAGATGTGCTCAGAGGGTGATAGGTCACCGCTCATGAAGATGTCTTTTTGCTTGCTGCAGTGGGGAGCACTGCACTCTGGGCACTTTGATGTCTTCTACTGATGCTCGAAAGCTGACCGGGCGCGCTCTGGGCATCTCAATGTCTCTCGCTTGTCTCCTGGAGTGTGTAGAGGAATCTGGGGTGGTGGACTTGTTGTTGTCCGGAAGGCTTGCTGCTGAGTTGAGGGTGTGTGAGTGCTGAATGAACTGTGCGTGGATTCCTTGCGATGGTGCGCAAAATATACTTTGCCGCGATGCGCTCGAAGGAGGAAGAAGGTCTTCGAAGGATCTTCAAGTCGCTCGAAGATCTTCGAAGACGAAGGAGATCTTCAAAGGATCCTCGAGGAGCTCTCATGTGCGTAGGAGGCGGTGTCGGAGGAGGAGAAGATGGAAATGGAGGAGACCCTGGGGTCCTATTTATATGCTTCCTGGGTGGTTATGGTGGTTACGCGGTTATCCGCAGGCTATAAACATTTTATGTGCTATTCGCAGACCGGAATCGTATATTTTATGTCGTGCATATTTTTAGGAGATTTTTTATGCGCGTACCAATCATTATTTTGGCTATGTGCATTCCCTATGATGGGTGGTTAGTTATGCATAGACCGGATGGTGGAGATCGCATGATGGTGATCCGACGGTAGAGGAAGGCCGACCCAGAGGGGGTGGTCAGCGACGAGACCCTGAAACAGGAGGCCGATCGAGGAGGAGGAAGCGACTGCCGATCGTGGGCGAGGCTGCGGCCAGCCGAGAGGCCGGCCACGATTCCTCGTAGTCGCATGTGCACGACAGCGAGGTGCGGGCCGCATGCGTGCGGCCGTAACGCGTGGTGGAGGCCGGCTGCGACGTGCGACGATGGCCAGCCGGGAGGCTGGCCGCGGGCCCTCTCCCCTCGCGGCCGCGTGCATGCAGCCGCGAGGGGTGGCGGAGACCGACAGAAGGCCGACTGCGGGCTGTTGGCGCAACTGTTAGAGAAGCGGTTGGGGACGGTTTTCTTCATTACCCCCACTAAGTTAGTGGGGGACACGAGAATTCTGGCTATTTGCAGCCCGAAATACCTATAAATGGAGGAGGTCCCTATCAACAATTAATGCATCGTTGTGGTTTCTTATAAGTTTCTAACACTCCTCTTTTGTGTGAAGTCTCTAGGATTGCACCTAAGCAACAAATAACAAGCAATCCTATTATCTTAAATTTTGCTTACCTGTTTCCCCTCGATCTGAGGTCCCTGGATCCGATCATATGGAGGACTCTAGGCGAGTAACCACTCACTTTGGACTGTCACCAAAACTTGCTCGAACTCCCTCAAATTGCGATCTCTGGATCCAATCTCTTACGCAGTTCTTCAAGTCTCAGACCCTCTCAGTTGGCATAAACTCATCTTCTCTTATCACTACTGTAATGCCACTATAATTGCCCCCATTGGAGCCTCTCATGAATGTCATATGTGGGAGGTCTTGCGGATCTGAGGGATTGTTATAGCCAGTCGCTCATCAACAGAGGTGTCATTATCACTTCTGTGACTTTCTGAGGACAAGCTCCACGATCCCCTTTGACGTCCTTTCAGGGGGGAGCGCTCTGTCTCCGGGCACCCATAACCCCACTAGACGATTCTAGTGGAGAAAATCTCTTCGAATTCCTTATGCCCAACTGGTCCACCATAACCTCTGGCGGTAGACTCCTTAGGTTGAGTAGTGGATACCACGATCCCCTCAAATGTCCTTTTGGAGGGGGGATCTTTTTTCGGACACCCATAACCCCTTTCTAGCAGGAGGAAAGCTCCATTGTTACTCCCTGGCCAATTGGTCCATCTAACCCACCAGCTTTTGATTGTTTAAGTCGAGATTGGCAAACGTCATCAGGATATCATTCATATTAAGGGGATGTCCATACTCTCCTATGAATAATTTGAGCCCCATACTTGGGGCGGTTACAAATTATCCAACCGCACCTAGCTCATATCCCATTGGAAATTGAGCTCATATGAGTAGAACGCAGTATAGTGCAGATACTCATATAGAGGTCGCACATGGTATGATATATCTCGAAGTCCATGGTGCCGGGATGGACATGGCATTAATAAATATATGGCGCGGACACACGGGTAGAGGTCGCAACCAATCTGATAATCTCTTGCATTAATATATGCTCGGCAACGGTGATATTGATAGGCAGCCGTGTTCGTAATGATCACATGAGTTCTTCGTTTTTCTCAACATGTTATATCTTCAGGTTCTAAATTCATTATTAATTACGACGTGCAGTTACTAATCTAGAGAACACATGTTCTGAAATCTTACTAAATACGGAGATTTCATTCGTTCTAATCATTAAGGCTCTGTGTTTTGTTATCGTTATTATGACGGGCGGACACTCGTGTTGTGTCCGCGCCGGGTTATCTAGCATACATTCCTTACAAACATCAAAGCATTATACATGGACAATCACTGTAACACCGGGGCCTATGGTTCCAGAATGTGCTAACGAGGTCATCAGGGTAATATTTGTTATTTGTGATGGAAAGCGCTTACTGGTGGTAGTATCAGCACGGTCTGACATTGGTCTTTCACGACACTAATTGATAAAGCATTCTTTTGGAGAAATTACTTTGATTCGATTGGATCTTCTCTTCACATAAGTTGTTGTTCTGTAACCGCGCATATCATACCTGCATAAATTGAATTTTGACATTCATGCATTAGACGGTCTTAAGCTACGTGTCTGCACGCCTTATCTAACAATGGTACGTCGTAATTCTGCAAGTGTCACTATATATGCATGAAATCAGTGTTCGCAGGTACCAAAAAAGAGATTGCAAAGAACAGATGGTAAGAAGATCACTTTCATTCCTTCATGTGAAATATACAGAATAAAGAGGTCGCGATTACAAAAAATAATCTCGCGCGGTCACTCAAAAAAGGAACTCGGGTTGTAACCGCTCGAATGGGTACTGGTCCCAATGGATAATTTGCCCTCTTCCACCTCCTCTTCTTCGTCTCCCGAGTCAGTGACCTCTTCCCTAGGCTCCGCAACTGGTTTAACGCCTTCGCCCTTTGAGGCGGAGACTTCAGCATCTCCAAAGTCTTTATAAACATTGATGAACTCATCCTTCAAGGCATCTTATTCTTTCAAGAGATCGATGGTGATCTCTGTAGAGGCTTTGGAAGTCTGCAATATAGCGTGCCAATACTTGGGATTATCGAAGGTAAGGGCTACCTGAGAAGAAAGTAATGTAAGATTAGCAGGCGTGGACAGGTACGTGTAACTGCTACTGCTTGAAAATTGTGTGTGCTTACCTTCACCTTCTCTCACAGGAGGGTGATCACCGCCAATACCTCTTCGAGTCCATACTAGGCCATGTGGTTGTAAGCAACTGCCCTCAGCATCGTCGTCGTCGCCTTCTTGGTGACAACCCTCGTCGTCACCCGCTTTAACTCGCAGAGGTTCTCCTTGTCGAATACAATGTAAGAGACTGCAAAGGAATGCGACGTCACCCTATCATCCTCCGCCAAGAGGGAAGATCGGTGCTGATGGTGACCGCCCTACCTTTCAGGTCATATTTCATCAGAGGATTCCCTCCAACGTCAAGAAGGTCCTCTCCCAATATGGGTAAGGGCAATGCTTCGCCTTCATCCGCTGGAGTCCGCGTGGATCTACGCCTCCTAGGTGAGGAAGTTCTCGCTCCACCTGTCACATACACGACCTCCCTTCACTGCTTCAGAAGACGCCTCTTCTCTCCTCTGCTGTCAAGAAAGTTCTAGCAAACTTGCGTGGTTTTGCCGCTGGAACCATCAGGATAATTGCAAAGGAAAAATTGAAGTCAGTTCTATGAGGTGCGTGCAGAGAGTTATTTTTATTAGCGCTCATGCTTACAATATTCCACATGGATGTCTTTTACATCCCGCACACGCGAGACATAATAATCCACGTTCAGAGGGGCATGATGAAGGAATTCAACTATCCACCTCACAGTATCCATTGGATCGGGCACTTTGAAAGCGTCCTCACTACGCGGGTCTAGGACCGTATGGAGATCTCGGAAGTCTCCCTTGAAGACGAAAAAATTGGCTTGCCATTTGTGAACTTTGTTAGGGAGGTTGGGCACTTGAAACTTGTCCGATCCAATGTGCATCTGCAACCTAATCTCGCCCTAACGTAGAAGAGGTGGCAGAAGACATCCAAGCTTAACCGGATCTGCTCCGTCCTGAGGTAAACAATTAAGGAAGTTATCGATGCCACATCGTTGGGCAGTATTTGAGCGGGCACTAACCCAAAATGGTTCAAGATTTCCACCATCTCTGGGAAGATGGAGAGCGTCCACCCCGAGTCAAAGTGATTGAAGGGCACGTCGATTTCATCGTCACACATCGTTGTCAACGTCTCCTACCCCTGGGGTAATCATATAACGACCCCTCCCAGTAATTGGTCACAGCTGGGGGATCGTTATGCCCAGAGCAGTTGGCATAGGATAATGTTAGCTAAAGTGCTAACCTCCACTGTATGACACTTGTTCTGTAAGGCGAGTTATCATTACATCACAGTAATACCAATCTATAACAGAAAGAAAAGACAAGGATGAAGTCCAAATCACATTTTTCATATATATATCAAGGTTTGTGTTGGGAAAAACTCCTTGTGATTTAACTTAACAAATTACTTATAACTCATTTTTACCTTCTATGTTTATTACCTTATTATATAGAAAGGGTAAACTGGTCATTAGATGTCTTACGTCGATATCCGATCAAAGTTGCGTCGACGTTTATTTGACGCAAGTCTTAGGGTTTAGGCAGATTCAGTCTGTCGAAGTATAAAGTCAAGTAAACGCAACGTCGAAAGGATCTCTACGCAGGAGGAAGAGCCCGTCAAAGCTATCTGAGAAGTCGACGCAACGTCGACTACAATTCGATGCAGGAGTTAAGAGATCAAGTCCAAGGCTTCAACTCGACGGGTACGTCGATAAGTAATCAAAGTAACGTCAACATCTGAGTTTAGCCAAAGCTAAGAAGAAATTCGAAGCTACCTCGATAAGAACTCAGAGGTGCGTCGACATGAAGATTGATGAAGTCGACGCATCAGCGAATATAGCCTGAAAAAAAATTCTTTCTAGCTGTCTCTCTAACACCTTTTCAGAAGGACCACCAGATTGAATACAGTTCTCCAACGGCTCGTTTATTGCCAAGAAAGGAATGAAGCATTCGAGAAGGGCAAAAACATTCTTGGAATATTTTTCAAATATGATGGAAGGGTCGGGAACAAAAGAAGAAAGAAGAATTAATGTACCCAATCAGAATTCCTTCTCAGGACTGTCCAAAATTAGAAAGAAATTCAAAACTCAATGATGGACAATAAGTAAGTAGAGAAGAGAAGAAAACATAGAGTATTCATTAACAAAAAGCTGGGCTGTCGATTAGGGTTTCTTCTCCTTCTTCTTCCTTCAACCCTAAGATATACTGACAGAAATCTAGTGCTCTCTCTGTATAGGAAATATACATGGCTGCTTCTTCTTCAACATCTTACAACAGCCAGATCACAAGAAGCTTTTCAGTGAAAAGGATCTGAGAAACATAACCCTTGCAAATCATCACAATCATAAGCAAGGGTTCATCATCAGCAGATCCTGTGAAAGAAAACAGAAGCTGAACTTGAGAAAAGCTTCTAAAGAATTCGAAGAATAGAATTCTTTATCATCCACTTCCTTCTTTCTTCTTACACTATTCTACTACTGTAACAGAGTTTTAAGAATCCCTCTTCCAAAGTCGTCAGTGGTTCAAGCTCTCCTTATCAAAATATCTGAGTGGTTCAAGATCTCCTTATCAAAAGATCTTTGATTCTAAGAGTCTCCTTATCAAAAGACTCAGGCACTGATTGTGCAATCCTACCAGGGAGGTAGAAGAGAGGACTACCCACATTTTGGGGAACCTCTATAAAATCTTTTGTCTTCTGGTTGTTCATTTTTTGTGTTGTCCCTCTTATAGCTTACTGCTTTTCTGTTCTTATATTTAATGCACTTAATTTATTCTGCCCTTGGTGTTGCTGAAGCATAATCCCTTAGTATTTTTATTGTATGCTCAGTTAGGATAGAAAAGATTTTAAATCTCTATTCACCCCCCTCTAGAGAACTCTCAGAGGCACACTGTGCACTTTCAATTGGTATCAGAGGGAGGTTGATCATTAAAAGGTTAACACCTTGATCAAAAGATCTCCTACTCTCATTTATTCAATTTTAAATTAATTAAACTATTTTTAAATAAAATGAGTTCTAAGGATTATGCATCAACAAGACCTCCAGTGCGTAATCTGAATAAGTTTACACTCTAGAAGGCCAGAATAAAACTCTATATGAACTCTATTGATGAAGAAATTTTCAATGTCATCCTTATAAGTCCCCCAGTCCCAATAAGAAAAGATGCTAGTGGAAAAGTTACACAAACCACAGTCCCCAGAGCAGAGTGGACTGATGCTGAGAAGAAGGTTAAGGCATGTGATGCCAAGGCCATGAACATCCTGGTCTCAACTATGTCAGATGACATATTCCAAAAAGTTGTTGATTGTAACTCTGCCAAAGAAATCTGGGAATCTCACTCCAGATTGGTTGAGGGCAGCTCTGATGAAAGAAAAGACAGGAAGTCACTTCTCATATTCCAATATGAGAACTTCAAGAAAAAGGGTGATGAAAGCATAACAGAAATGTATGACAGATTCAGCCTCATCATAAATGAGCTGAGAGGGCTTGACAAAGAAATTTCTCTGACAGAAATTACTGATAAGCTTCTCATGTGCTTTCCAAGCACATGTGACTCTAGAATCTGGGCCATTAGAGATTCTAGATGCCTCAGAGAGATATCAACTGATGCTCTGCTGGGGAAGTTAAAGTCTTATGAGCTTCTACTGAAAAAACAGGGTTGAGTCAGAATCCCAGGAAAGAATAACAACTCCTAAGGAAAGGACTTTTGCATTAAAGACTGCTGAGGCAGAGTCCTCCACCACTGAAGAAGAGATGTTCAATCTCTTGGCTAAAATATTCAAGAAATGGGTCAGGACAGAGGACTCCAGAAGGAAAGAGAGGAGTTCAAGCAAGCCAAGGTATGACAAAACTCCTAAGCATGAGATTATCTATTTTTCTTGCAGAAAACCAGGACATTTTGCCACTGAATGTCCTGAGGAAGAAAAGAACAATAGCAACAAGCAGAGGAAGGAGCACAAGAAGAAATCCTTCAGGAGAAAGGACAAGAAAGGAGGGAAAGGTTTCATTGCTGAAACCTGGAGTGATTCAGACTCTGAATCAAGCTCCTCTTCATCTGATGATGATGAAGAGTGTGGGCCAGAAGAAGCCTGCTTAATGGCTCTGGAAGACTCCACTACTGATAATGAGGTAACAATATGACTTTGACTTCTCATCTAGAGATTTTAAGAAATGCTTCAAAGAATTCTGTCAATACTATATTAATAACCAAAAGGAATTTAAAATAATCAAAACAGAACTAGAAAACCTTAGAAAAGATAACCTGTACTCAGTTAACTATGATCTGAGAGATAAACTATATAAGAAAGAAAAAGAATTATATATATTAGATAATGAAAATTCAGACATAAAGAAAGAAGACACAAAGGCAAAAGCCTTTGAGGACTCCCTAAATGGAAGGAGTAACGAGCTTAAATATTTCTCACAAAATCTCTCCAAGAGGTTTGATCATCTTAATCAGGAATCACTACCATCCACTAGCACACCAATCCCTAGCAAACTTGCTTGGGAAAATCCTGTAGCATTATTTAGATCTAGACCTAATAATATTTTAGATTCATGTGAAGATCATAATAATAATAACCCTAATAATCTCACCATATTTAATAGAGAAAACACTTGTACTCAACCAGGGATTTTAGGCAAACACCCCTTAGAAAATTCAAATAAAAATAATAAAAATCTTAATAAAAAGAATCATACGTCGAATAGAACTGGACGCAATTTTAAAGATGCATCGAATGCAACTCGACGGAGTTTAGCATATGCTTCAACATCATTTCGAAGCAAGTATGAGGGTGCGGCGAATTATATTCGACGCAACCATTACTCTTTATCGAATTATTATTGACGGAACTATGTAAACACGTCGAATTACATTCGACGCAACTCTAAAGCTGCGTTGATTTCTTCTCGACGCATGTTTCCTGCAAAAATTTATCAACCATTTACATTTACTCTTAGATGTTTCTACTGTTCCGAACTTGGACATATAGCCAAACATTGCTGGCATAATAATGCATCACTTCTTCACCTTAAGGGGTATACTGAAAGACCCTCTCACTCTTTCATAACTCCATATGATGATAGAAGAAAGAGACCCCAACATGTGAGGGTCTATACTAATGGTTGATTTCATGTGCAGAAGGGATACTGTTCAACCACAAACCAACAGTGGTATCTGGACAGTGGATGCCCCATGCATATGACTGGAGCGAAAGAATTCTGGAGAACTTCAAGGCCAAGGAAGGGCCTAAGGTAATTTTTGGTAATTCTCACTCTGGTCAAACCAAAGGATATGGCTTGCTCAGGATTGGGGAAGTCTCCTTTTCTAAGATAGCTTATGTTGAAGGACTTCAACATAACCTAATCAGTATTAGCCAGCTATGTGATGGTGAATATAAAGTTGTATTCACTAAGTCTTTGTGTCATATAGTTAGCTCTAGGACTGACCAAATAGTATTAAATGGTCTTAGGAAAGGTAAGGTCTATGTTGTAGACTTTGAATACACAAAGTCTGATATCTGCTTATTCAACTCCCAGTTAGAAAATAGTGAGCTGTGGCATAGGAGACTTGGACACCTTAACTTTTAGACCATTGCCAAACTATCCAAGCTCAACCTAGTAAGGGGTTTACCAAATGGTAAGTTTAATAAAGACCATCCCTGTAGAGCCTGCCAACTAGGAAAGCAGATCAAAGAATCATTCAAACTAATTGGTAAGAATGATTCCCCCAAAATCATGTTCCTATTGCACAAGGACCTATTTGGTCCCATCTCCACTCAAAGCTTAGCAGGTAAGTCATATACTTTAGTCATTGTTGATGACTTTTCTAGGTTCAGCTGGGTGTTCTTTCTAAAAGCTAAGTCAGACACCTTCAAGATTCATTAGACAGATTCAATCTGAATTCAACACTCAGGTTGTTGTGATAAGAAGTGATCATGGTACTGAGTTTGAAAATCAGTTAATGTGTAGATTCTGTGAGGATGAGGGATAAGATAAAGCTTTTCAGCTCCTAGAACCCCCCAACAAAATGGGGCGGCTGAAAGGAAAAATAGAACCTTAATTGAATCAGGAAGGACATTATTGGCTGAATCCAACTTGCCAAAGTCCTTTTGGGCTGAGGCAGTAAATACTACCAACTATGTTCTCCACTCTTGTATATATTCCACAATACATTGTGACAACTCTAGTGCTATTTCAATAGCTTCCAATCCCGTTCTCCACATCAAAACTAAGCACATAGAGATAAGACACCACTTTCTCAGGGATAATGTAGAGAAGGGTAAGATCAACCTTCAATACATATCCACTAACATTCAAAGGGATGACATCTTCACTAAGCCACTTGATGAAAGTAAGCATAAGTTCTTCATGAATGCACTGGGAATGCTTGATGGAGCATTGTAGGTCACACTTATTATGTATAAAGATCTATTTTTTATAGAAAGTTATTGCTGGGAAAAACAGTAAGAATTTTGAAAAAATGGACCTATCTATTTATTCAGAGCTGCGTCGAATTCAAATCGACGTACCGTCGACTTTCACTCGATGTCAGCTTTATTTGTATCCTTTGACAGCTTATTCGAATAGCACCCGACGTACCATCGAATACATATCGACGCTTACGTCGACATCATAGCTGATGATTATATTTCGAAGCCACGTCGACTTCAACTCGACGTTCCATCGACTTGTCAAAATGCGCGCATCGACATGTTTTGGCGGGCTGAATTTAGCTCTTTTCGACGTTGCTTCGAATATAACCCTAAGTTGCGACGATTCATCTACTCAAAGCAACTTAAGCTTTCGATTCTATTGTGTTTTCGAATTTTCTCCCTCTTGCTCTCCTCCACTTTACTTTCTTCATCTCTCTTTCTATTTCAGTGCAGGTACTCATAGGACATCAATGACGTCTCCTCCTAGTCAACAAGACATTGTCGAAGCAACTGATCAAGCCCTAGAGACTTTGCTCTCTCACTTCAGCTCCTTCTATCTCGATTTTTCAAAAGACTGTTATAAAAAGATTGTGCTCAACATAGAAAGTTACAGCACCTTACTGCTCAAATTAAAGACCTTGATGAAAAAGTAAGGTCGGTGAGTTTGCCTGCTGATGCTTTTATATCTTTGTTCAATGAAATACAGCAGGGGGAGAAGTTTGTCAGCAGACCTCCTCAAGATTTAGGGTACAAACCTCCTCAAGACTCAGTGTACACCACAACAATCCCACTCTCCTTTATCTCTGAAGGGGATCCAGCCATTACCTCTAAATTGCATCCTGAAGATTCAGTAACTCAGGGGGAGCCATCTTCTCCAAGGATCCTGCCTTCAAGACAAGGGGAGTCATCGATTTAGGGGGAGATTCCTCTAATCTCAGATGATCAGAACTATCTAAAGAGTTTGCAAGAGTTCCATGAAAACACTGAGCCATCCATTCCTGATGCACTAGTATTCAGGGTTTCTTCTGAAGAATCCAAAACAGCACCTTCTCCAGTCTGGGCGGCTGATCAGGACCTTGTAACTGCTTCATATGATCTAGCTCCAGCTCAGTTCTTACCTCCAGCTCTGTCTCCACCTGATCCTGTTCCAGCAGCTAAGCCAATTCTCCCAACACCTCCATACAGAGGAAGACCTTCATACAGAGGTAGAGGAAGAGGAAGAGGGGGCAGAGGAAATCTGCCAATCTGGGAAAGGTATACAAAAGAACAAAGGAAGAAAATAAAAAAGGACAAGTCCTATCATAAAACTTATGAGAGGATTGAAATCCCAGAGAACAGAATGAAAACATATACTGATCCAGGACTTAACAAAGCTTTAGAGGAGATTGGAGAAAGCGATATGTATGAGTATTAAGCCTCTCAAAGAGAGATTGAAAGAAAGAGAAAACTGTTTATTGAAAGGCTAAAGAAGGGCAAGGACTTTGTAGAGAAAGAACAACTCAATGAAGCAATCAAAATTCCAAGCACACTTTTTGACCTTACAAAGTATACTGCAAGAAATCCTCAAGACAAAAGGTTGGAAGGAATAGGGCAACTTCATAGAGGAGGTATTGTATGTGATCCAGAGGAAGCAAAGCAGCCACCCCAGAAGAAACAGAAAGCAGAATAGCTACCTGTAAAGAAAAATAAGATTATATTCAAGACAACTTCAACTTCTGTAAAACCACCACCAACTTTTATTGTACCAAATCCTGATGCAGATCCTGGGTCGGATGACTTAGAATTGGAAGACATAAACCTGATGACTGCAAAAGTTCTTGGTCCGGGCTTCAAACTTAAAGATGTTCATCCTAAAACTTAAGTTGATTTGGAAAAGCTGTTCAAGGGACATGAGAGAATCCAGAAGAATCCAGAGAAAGCCACACTAGCAAATTTTAAATATGTGGAGAGGAAATTCAGAAAGGTCTATGAGGTCTTATCTACTTTTCTTAAGGGAAGAAAGTAGATTATTCCTTGGGTAATTCTGATAAACACTTGCTTATATTAATCAAAAGCTCTTCTGTTTACCAGTCCATTCATTTTTTACTTTTATTCTCTATGTTGTCTTGTATGTATTTCTGTTTATATAAAAGAATGTGTAAAATTACTTTAAAATCATCTGTAAAATTTGTTAAGATAAATAGGGAAGATTGTTGTGAAAAACTCCTTGTGATTTCACTTAACAAATTACTTATAAGTGATTTTACCTTCTAGGTTTATTACCCTATTGTATAGAAAGGGTAAACTGGTCATTAGATGTCTTAGGATGTCACACTCAACCTAGAGTGTTAGGGCCAAGTCAAAACCATCACAAAACAAGTTGAGTTAAGACTTGCATCAAATAAAAGTCGACGCAACTTTGATCGGATATCGACGTAACTCTGACTTGAAGTCTGAGCAGATCATTCAGTCAGTCGAAGTATAAAGTCAAGTCGATGCAACGTCGAAAGGATCTCGACGCAGGAGGAAGAGCCCGTCAAAGCTATCTAAGAAGTCGACGCAACGTCGACTACAATTCGACGTAGAAGTTCAGAGATCAAGTCCAAGGCTTCAACTAAACGGGTAAATCGATAAGTAATCGACATAACATCGACATCTGAGTTTAACCAAAGCTAAGAAGAAATTCAAAGCTACCTCGATAAGAACTCAGAGGTGCGTTGACATGAAGATTGATGAAGTCAACACAACGTCGAATATAGCCTGAAAAAGAAAGTCTTTCCAGCTGTCTCTCTATCACCTTTTTAGAAGGACCACCAGATTGAAGACAATTCTCCAACGGATTGTTTGTTGCCAAGAAAGGAATGAAGCATTCCAGAAGGGCAAAAGCATTCTTGGAATGTTTTTCAAATATGATGGACGGGTTGGGAACAAAAGAAGATAGAAGAATTAATGTACCCAATCAGAATTCCTTCTCTGGACTGTCCAAAATTAAAAAGAAATTCAAAACTCAATGATGGACAATAAGTAAGCAGAGAAGAGAAGAAAATATAGAGTATTCATTAACAAAAAGTTGGGCTGTCGATTAAGGTTTCTTCTCCTTCTTCCTCCTTCAACCCTAAGAGATACAGACAGAAATCTAGTGCTTTCTCTGCACAGGAAATATACAGAGCTGCTTTTTCTTCAACATCTTACAGCAGCCAGATCACAAGAAGCTTTTCAGAGAAAAGGATCTGAGAAACATAACCCTTGCAAATCATCACAATCATAAGCAAGGGTTCATCATAAACAGATCTTGCGAAAGAAAATAGAAGTTGAACTTGAGAAAAGCTTCTAAAGAATTCTGAGAACAGAATTCTTTATCTTCTACTTTCTTCTTTCTTCTTACACTATTCTACTACTGTAACAGAGTTTTAAGAATCCCTCTTCAAAAGGATTCATTGGTTCAAGATCTCCTTATCAAAAGATCTGAGTGGTTCAAGATTTCCTTATCAAAAGATCTTTGGTTCTAAGAGTCTCCTTATAAAAAGACTCAGGCACAGATTGTGTAATCCTACCAGGGAGGTAGAAGAGAGGACTACTCATATTTTGGGGAACCTCTATGTACTACCCGTAATTCGTCGAGATTAGAAAAGCCTAAGGAGACGCCTATTCGCAGAGCGAGCCGGGCGAGCAGGAAAGGAGCTTGGCGAGCAGGAAAGGAGCTTGGCGAGCAGGAAGGGAGCTTGACGAGCAGGAAGGGAGCTTGACGAGCAGAGCCAAGTATGGGCGAGTATGGTCAGGTAACTCCCCCCCCCCCCCCCCCCCCTCCCCCCAGGATTTGTCTATAAATAGACCCCCAAGGGTACAAGAAAGAGGACTTTTTGGACGAGGTTGACCCCCTCAGGCGAGTTACTCGCCAGGTCCCTGCCTTCCTTGTACCAAGCTCGGCCATTTTTGGTTTTGGAGGGGAAGACTCCCTTGAACTTTCGGGTACGTGGTGGGACCTCCCTGCTGGAGCACCTGGGGTGTGCTTAGTCATTTTCTCTCTCCTATTTTAGCTATCAGAGCCGTGGAGTTGGACCGCAGGATCAGTAACCTCGGGCTGCATTGATCCGAATCTTGAGGTCAGGATTTTCCTGGCGTCAACACTTTGGTGCGGTGAGCGTGGATCGTAGTCGGAGGAAGAAATTTTTGCGAGAAGGCTTCATGGCTTAAAGTGGCGAGATGGAGGCCAAAGGCAGCAACTCGCGAGCATTCGACAAGTTGGGCGAGTTCCAGAGGCGACATCCTGAAGGCGAGTTCCAGATTGCGAGATCCCTACTCACTCATAGGCGAGTTCCATACTCGCCCATAGGCGAGTTCTTGCAGGCGAGATCCAGAGATAAGTTCAGACCAGCGACTTTACTCGGAAGAGAGGCGAGCTTCCTGGATAGTGGCGAGATCCTTCCTTACTCGCCATCCCTACTCGCCCATAGGCGAGCTTCCTTGTTACTCGGCATAGGCGACTTCGTGCAGGCAGGCGAGCTTCTTCAATACTCGGCCATAGGCGAGCTCCTTCAATACTCGCCCATAGGCGAGCTTCTTCCTTACTCGCCCATAGGCGAGCAGCATCAAATGAGGCGACTTCGTGCAGGCAGGCGAGCTTCTTCAATACTCGGCCATAGGCGAGCTCCTTCAATACTCGCCCATAGGCGAGCTTCTTCCTTACTCGCCCATAGGCGAGCAGCATCAAATGAGGCGACTTCAGGCAGGCGAGCAAGATTCTTCTATACTCGCCCATAGGCGAGTTCTCTACTCGCGAGGGTGAGTTCTCTACTCGCAAGTTGGTGAGAACATGGTACCTAGATCAAGAGTGGCGGAACCCCCGAACCCTCTGCGTAGGGGGTCTTATGTAAAAAGGGACACTCCTCCCCTCAGTTTCCTCCTTCTTCAATGTCAATGATTTCCACACATGATCATACTTACGGGTGCTTTGGTAAAAGCCCGCGAGTGCTTTTGTCTGACTAACAAACATGATGATTCATGACGAGTTCGCCACCAAGGGAAAACACATAAAGCTACTCGCGAGGTCTCCAAGTTGATGCTCGGCGAGCTCCTAGTCGCGGTGGTTTTCAAAGCTAGGATTCCGCGAGTTCCTACTCGCGATGATCTTCATCAAGGGCTTACATTCCGCGAGGATGCTGACTCGTGACGTCTCAAAGCTGGTGTTCCGCGAGCTTCTACTCGCGATGATCTTCATAAAGGACTTATGTTCCATGAGAATGCTTACTCATGACGTCTCCAAGCTTGGTATTCTGCAAGCTTCTTATCACCGATGATCTCCTTCCATCGGCTATGATCCATGAGGGGTCTTACTCATAAGGTGAAACAGGTTGGGTCGGCATTAAACACCCAAGTGGGATGGAGACCTGGGGATGGTGTGTTCCTTTGGAAACTCCCCGACTGTCAGTCCCCTTCATGGTGTGTTCTATGAGATGAAGAACTGCTCAGAAGTACCTAAAGGCTCAACAAGGAGATCACTTGTCATCGAGAAGCTCGAACTGAACTAGGAGGGATCTTTCATCATTCAAGAGGCATTCGAGACTGGCAGAGACCGCCTATAGAATCATGAAGGGGAATCGCTTGGGAATACCTGGAGCGGCAATGACCTGAAAAGGTTCTATCCCTGAGCGGGAAGGTCTATTCTCCCCCTCCTTGTGTTTATTCCATTTAAATAAAAATTCCCCGCCCCCTGAAACATGGGTCGCGAGAGTTGTTTTTCTCTTCTGGCAAGAGCTTTTTGAAGTAGGTGAAACCGATCTCCACGACAGGTTGGGAAACGAGCCTCTGACTTGATTCTCGTAAAACCCAGAACGGGTGATGGGACAATGCCTCGGTATACATCCCCCTAAGTCCAAGCCTCTGCAATGACGGCCGAGATCAGCTCCCCCCTTGCACGTTGTCCGCGGTTCCCACCGACTGCATTTCTCATCCGACTGGTGAGATTATCAGGAGAAAGTCTGGACGCCGACCTCCCAACTCGTCGAAGCGATGATCGATTTACCTGAATGAGGGACCCTTGTATAAAGGTGTCATTTGACCTCTTGCGACAAAGCCTAATATCTCTTGTATTTTATTCCAATCATATGGGTTGGTGCGGTTAATCCCCTCTGATTGTTGAGTGATAGTATGAAGACTCTTCTGCAACCTGGTGACCGATTGGGGGATAGGTCTCCGACTCGACTCTCGTAAAAACCCAAGTCGGGTGGTGGGATAGCGCCTCGGGAGAGAGTCCTCCTAAGACCAAGCCTCTGCATTGACGGTCGAGATCAGCTCCCCCCTTGCACGTTGGCCGAGTTACCCCCTTACTGCACTTCCTATCCGGCTGGAGAGGTTATCAGAGGAGAGTCCGGACGCCAACCCCCCAGCTTGACGAAGAGATGATCGATTTGACCGATCAGCATTTAGCAAACGCAATAGGATGGAGGCCTCGGGATGGTTTGTCCCCTTGGACCTCTCCACCTCTAGTTGAGCTCGGCTCCTGCGAGGTGTCGACCTTGTCTCCACTTCCAGTCGAGCTCGGCTCCTGCGAGGTGTCGACCTTCTCTCCACCTCTAGTTGAGCTCGGCTCCGAGAAAGTGTCGACCTTCTCTCCACCTCTAGTTGAGCTCGGCTCCTAGAAGGTGTCGACCTTCTCTCCACCTCTAGTTGAGCTCGGCTCCTAGAAGGTGTCGACCTTCTCTCCACCTCTAGTTGAGCTCGGCTCCTAGAAGGTATCGACCTTCTCTCCACCTCTAGTTGAGCTCGGCTCCTGCGAGGTGTCGACCTTCTCTCCACCTCTAGTTGAGCTCGACTCCTAGAAGGTGTCGACCTTCTTTCCGCCTCTAGTTGAGCTCAGTTCCTAGAAGGTGTCGACCTTGTATCCGCCTCTAGTTGAGCTCGGCTCCTAGAAGGTGTCGACCTTCTCTTCACCTATAGTTGAGCTGGGCTCTTAGAAGGTGTCGACATTCTCTTCACCTCTAGTTGAGCTCGGCTCCTAGAAGGTGTCGACCTTCTCTCCGCCTCTAGTTGAGCTCGGCTCCTAGAAGGTGTCGACCTTGTATCCGCTTCCAGTTGAGCTCGGCTCCTGCGAGGTGTCGACCTTCTCTCCACCTCTAGTTGAGCTCGACTCCTAGAAGGTGTCGACCTTCTTTCCGCCTCTAGTTGAGCTCAGTTCCTAGAAGGTGTCGACCTTGTATCCGCCTCTAGTTGAGCTCGGCTCCTAGAAGGTGTCGACCTTCTCTTCACCTATAGTTGAGCTGGGCTCTTAGAAGGTGTCGACATTCTCTTCACCTCTAGTTGAGCTCGGCTCCTAGAAGGTGTCGACCTTCTCTCCACCTCTAGTTGAGCTCGGCTCCTAGAAGGTGTCGACCTTCTCTCCACCTCTAGTTGAGCTCGGCTCCTAGAAGGTGTCGACCTTATATCCGCCTCTAGTTGAGCTCGGCTCCTAGAAGGTGTCGACCCTCTCTTCACCTCTAGTTGAGCTGGGCTCCTAGAAGGTGTCGACCTTCTCTCCACCTCTAGTTGAGCTCGGCTCCTAGAAGGTGTCGACCTTCTCTCCACCTCTAGTTGAGCTCGGCTCCTAGAAGGTGTCGACCTTATATCCGCCTCTAGTTGAGCTCGGCTCCTAGAAGGTGCCGGCCTTCTCTTCACCTCTAGTTGAGATGGGCTCCTAGAAGGTGTCGACCTTCTCTCCACCTCTAGTTGAGCTCGGCTCCTAGAAGGTGTCGACCTTCTCTCCACCTCTAGTTGAGCTCGGCTCCTAGAAGGTGTCGACCTTCTCTCCACCTCTAGTTGAGCTCGGCTCCTAGAAGGTGTCGACCTTCTCTCCACCTCTAGTTGAGCTCGGCTCCTAGAAGGTGTCGACCTTCTCTCCACCTCTAGTTGAGCTCGGCTCCTGCGAGGTGTCGACCTTCTCTCCACCTCTAGTTGAGCTCGGCTCCTAGAAGGTGTCGACCTTCTTTCCGCCTCTAGTTGAGCTTGGCTCCTAGAAGGTGTCGACCTTGTATCCGCCTCTAGTTGAGCTCAGCTCCTAGAAGGTGTTGACCTTCTCTTCACCTCTAGTTGAGCTGGGCTCCTAGAAGGTGTCGACCTTCTCTTCACCTCTAGTTGAGCTCGGCTCCTAGAAGGTGTCGACCCTCTCTCCGCCTCTAGTTGAGCTCGGCTCCTAGAAGGTGTCGACCTTGTATCCGCTTCCAGTTGAGCTCGGCTCCTGCGAGGTGTCGACCTTCTCTTCACCTCTAGTTGAGCTCGGCTCCTAGAAGGTGTCGACCTTCTCTCCACCTCTAGTTGAGCTCGGCTCCTAGAAGGTGTCGACCTTCTCTCCACCTCTAGTTGAGCTAGGCTCCTAGAAGGTGTCGACCTTATATCCGCCTCTAGTTGAGCTCGGCTCCTAGAAGTTGTCGACCTTCTCTTCACCTCTAGTTGAGCTGGGCTCCTAGAAGGTGTCGACCATCTCTCCACCTCTAGTTGAGCTCGGCTCCTAGAAGGTGTCGACCTTCTCTCCACCTCTAGTTGAGCTCGTCTCCTAGAAGGTGTCGACGTTATATCCGCCTCTAGTTGAGCTCGGCTCCTAGAAGGTGTCGACCTTCTCTTCACCTCTAGTTAAGCTGGGCTCCTAGAAGGTGTCGACCTTCTCTCCACCTCTAGTTGAGCTCGGCTCCTAGAAGGTGTCGACCTTCTCTCCACCTCTAGTTGAGCTCGGCTCCTAGAATGTGCCGACCTTATATCCGCCTCTAGTTGAGCTCGGCTCCTGTGAGGTGTCGACCTTCTCTCCGCCTCTAGTTGAGCTCGGCTCCTGCGAGGTGTCGACCTTCTCTCCGCCTCTAGTTGAGCTCGGCTCCTAGAAGGTGTCGACCTTGTATCTGCCTCTAGTTGAGCTCGGCTCCTAGAAGGTGTCGACCTTCTCTCCACCTCTAGTTGAGCTCGGCTCCTAGAAGGTGTCGACCTTGTATCCGCTTCCAGTTGAGCTCGGCTCCTGCGAGGTGTCGACCTTCTCTTCACCTCTAGTTGAGCTCGGCTCCTAGAAGGTGTCGACCTTCTCTCCAGCTCTAGTTGAGCTCGGCTCCTAGAAGGTGTCGACCTTCTCTCCACCTCTAGTTGAGCTCGGCTCCTAGAAGGTGTCGACCTTATATCCGCCTCTAGTTGAGCTCAGCTCCTAGAAGGTGTCGACCTTCTCTTCACCTCTAGTTGAGCTCGGCTCCTAGAAGGTGTCGACCTTCTCTCCACCTCTAGTTGAGCTCGGCTCCTAGAAGGTGTCGACCTTGTATCCGCTTCCAGTTGAGCTCGGCTCCTGCGAGGTGTCGACCTTCTCTTCACCTCTAGTTGAGCTCGGCTCCTAGAAGGTGTCGACCTTCTCTCCACCTCTAGTTGAGCACGGCTCCTAGAAGGTGTCGACCTTCTCTCCACCTCTAGTTGAGCTCGGCTCCTAGAAGGTGTCGACCTTCTCTCCACCTCTAGTTGAGCTCGGCTCCTAGAAGGTGTCGACCTTATATCCGCCTCTAGTTGAGCTCAGCTCCTAGAAGGTGTCGACCTTCTCTTCACCTCTAGTTGAGCTCGGCTCCTAGAAGGTGTCGACCTTCTCTCCGCCTCTAGTTGAGCTCGGCTCCTAGAAGGTGTCGACCTTGTATCCGCTTCCAGTTGAGCTCGGCTCCTGCGAGGTGTCGACCTTCTCTTCACCTCTAGTTGAACTCGGCTCCTAGAAGGTGTCGACCTTCTCTCCACCTCTAGTTGAGCACGGCTCCTAGAAGGTGTCGACCTTCTCTCCACCTCTAGTTGAGCTCGGCTCCTAGAAGGTGTCGACCTTATATCCGCCTCTAGTTGAGCTCGGCTCCTGCGAGGTGTCAACCTTCTCTCCACCTCTAGTTGAGCTCGGCTCCTAGAAGGTGTCGACCTTCTCTCCACCTCTAGTTGAGCACGGCTCCTAGAAGGTGTCGACCTTCTCTCCGCCTCTAGTTGAGCTCGGCTCCTAGAAGGTGTCGACCTTGTATCCGCCTCCTGTTGAGCTCGGCTCCTATGAGGTGTCGACCTTTTCTCGCCAGAAAGACAGCTCGTCGAATAAGGGTTGGATGATTCTTTCCGAGCAACTACGTTACTCGCAAAGAGCGGGGATTGTGTACAACCCTCATTCTCCGAGGTAGGCCCATTCAAAGCCACGTAGGTTGAAGTCAAGGTCAAAGGGTCAGCACAGGAGCCGGCAGTCCAAGACACAAGGCAACTCAGCCAGCAGGAGCAAGAGGCGAGCTGGGCGAGCAAGATGCGAGTATGGCGAGCAAGGGGCGAGTATGGAGAGCAAGGGGCGAGTATGGCGAGCAAGGGGCGAGTATGGCGAGCAAGGGGCGAGTATGGCGAGCAATGGGCGAGTATCTCGCGAGTATGGGCGAGTATCTCGCGAGTATGGGCGAGTAGCCCTTGTAACTCGCGAGCAGAGGCAGTATACTCGCCTGTACCCCCCCCCCTAGGATTTCTCTATAAATAGACCCCCAGGGGTACTAGAAATGGCACTTTTGGGAAGTGGTCGAGGTCCCCCCTAGTTGGATACTCGCCAAATCCATGCCCGTCTAGTACCTCGCCCAGCTTTTGGTTGCGGAGGGGAAGTTTCTCCCAAACTTCCCGGTATGTGGTGGGACCTCCCTGCTGGAGCACCTGGGGTGTGCTTAGTCATTTTCTCTCTCCTATTTTAGCTATCAGAGCCGTGGAGTTGGACCGCAGGATCAGTAACCTCGGGCTGCATCGGTCCGAATCTTGAGGTCAGGATTTTCCTGGCGTCAACACTCTATAAAATCTTTTGTCTTCTGGTTATTCATTTTCTATGCTGTCCCTCCTATAGCGTACTACTTTTCTGTTCTTATATTTACTGCACTTAATTTATTCTGCACCTTGGTGTTGGTGAAGCATAATCCATTAGTTTTTTATTGTATGCTCAGTTAGGATAGAAAAGATTTTAAATCTCTATTCACCCCCCCCCCCCCCCTCCTAGTGAACTCTCAGAGGCACATTGTGCACTTTCAGTTTGGAATACAACGGAAGACTAGGGCTAAAACAACCTGGATAACTAGAGCTAACAGATGCCCTTAACTCAAAATTAGTCTATTATATGCCCGGATAAACTATATCTACGACCTGTCTTATCTAGAACATGTTGAGATACATAGAACAGAGGCACGAACTCACTTCTGTCGGTACTTCCTCTACTGCAGGGGCTGAGGCTGGGTCCATGATGTCAGGAAACTCCATCTCCATCTCTATCTCAAAGATATTTGGTTGGGGCTGGTACTGTGGAAGTTGCTGTAGCGGGGGTTCCTAGAGGAGGTTGTCACAAACAGTTAGTCAAATTGAGTAAGTGGATTCCCTTCCTTTCCTCAGATGCATCTTAAAGCATTGGGGAGGGAGAAGGTGGTAAAAGAGCACAAGCGGTAATATGAGTCAACCTAGTGACGGGGGAAGAAAGAGTTGTGTTAAGAATCAGGTAGTATGGGAAGCATAAATGACTCAGCTTATAAGAATGCTCATACAAACTTATAACTTGAGGGTCTTGTTCTGACATAAGTTATAAATCTAACAGGTAATTTGATAAAATATATAGTACGAGTATGAAACAGTTATGGTACAGAAATAACTTAACTTATATGAATGTCCGTACAAAATTATAAGTTAAGGGTCTTGAAATTTTCATAACACAGGCTTATCTTACAAGTGTGCCCATACAACCTTGTAGTATAAGGTTAAAAGATTCAAGATATGGTAAAATAAGATGATACGGTGAATTGCTAGATTTACATGTCTAAGGCCTCTTCTATCCACTTGTTAAGTTGGAAGCTAACCACACGGGCCTCATCACTGCAGTGGATGATAATAGTGGATCAGACATCTCCGTTTCTAGGTAGGTGACACACAACCATCCTAGGCCTTAATGCACAGTATGAGTTCATACCTGTACTATTATCCGAGGTCTCGCCAACAACAGAGAGCGGATACAAACTCTGGGGATTTACCTACTGGGATTATATCCACAAGACAAATTGCCCTAGAAGCCAAAATGATCTAATACTCGAGTCCCTCCGACAATGTATTATGTTCGGTAGAGTGGTTAGACCCACCACAGTTTTACAAGATTAGACATTACACCAATGTCGTTCCCCACACTAGACTAAGGATTAGTCTCTAGGACCCTTGATCTATAATATATTTGAGGGATGATAAGAAAGTAACACGGAAAGAACCCTAGATAACTTGTTAGCCATATATTGTGATATCAAGTTTAAGTGGTTCATTGGCCAGGTAAGAGTGAGGTTGGTGGTCGCACTGCGTACCGTTATACACCACCTTCCTTGCGGGGGATACTAGCTCACCTTAACCTCTTTCCTAGACACCAATTAGATGACTTAAAATGTGGGTCTCATGGATATATGCTGAGGTTAAATCTAGTCTCTTTTCACAAAATTAAAGCTACAACAAAAAGAACTACCAACGATGCATAGTTTATTCAGATATACAAACAATAGCCGAGATACTCTCGACAAAGTATTCTCAAACCTTAAATCAAGATTTAAGCATGACAAAATGTAAGAGCAAGAATGAACTTTGAGCATTTATAATAAGTATGTACGACCAAGACGCTTCATCAATATATAAGTGCGATAAGTAGTTAATCAAGCTATACTTTCGAATACGTACAATTTCATAAGGTGGTCAATTCAAGACCAATTCTTTTGAATAATGAAACCAAGGCCAATCATGATATTATTAGGGTACTATGAAAATTTGGGAATTTATTTAAGGGTTTAAGACTCATTTATTTCATTTATATGAAAGTGTGACATATTAAATAATACCATTTTAAATGCATAATTTCAAAGTGGTCAAATGAAGTCCAAACATTTTGAAAACTTAATCCAAGGTCAGACATAAAATTATTAGGGTGCTATAAAAATTTGGGAATTATTGAAGGGTTTAAGACTCATTTATTTCATTTATATGAAAATGTGACATATTAAATAATTTAAATCATACCTTTTGGATACATAAATCATAGAGTGATCAAATCAAGTCCAAACAGCTTCAAATTTTAACCCAAGGTCAGTCATGACATTATTAGAGTGCTATATAAATTTGGGAATTTATTCATATGTTTAGGATCAAAGCATTTCATTAAAACACAAGTGTGACAAATGAGTGTATTTTAATTTAAACCATAATAAAAATATGTTCCATAAATTACAAGATTTTGCATATGATTTATTAACCTCATAAGGAACCTACATAAAAATTTTCAAGTTTGAATTAGGTCTTATGACTGAAAAATACATAAAATATGAAAAGCCCTAAGGTTCATGCCACCCAAACTTTGAAAATAAATTTAGGGAGTTATACACATCCTCAGAAAATGTGACACCCCAATTTGAAATGGTCTGACCAAGCCCTACAACTTCCATGTTGATCACTTGGCTTGGTACAACAATTAAGACACCTAAAAATCAATTTTAAAAACTCTACTCGGGTGTGCATATAACATATTTGTATTTAATAAGCTCTTGAATAAAATACACAAAGAAGCACTGATCTTGACGCAGATCCAGCAGCTGGGGAAAGAGGCAAATGGAGAAATGAGCTTTTCCCCATAATGGATCCGTTGTGTGGATCAGCACAATCATTATTTAAGATTATCAACGACTATGATTTCATCTTCAATTTTAAGCCGGCGATGGAGATTGATCCCGCCTGGGAGGAGCTTTCGGGGCTCCTCCACTACCGTCCAACCATCACCACCCATCGCCACCATTACCAGTAGTTTCATCGTGGTGAGGGCTACCTCTTGGCGGTGGCCTGGCAGCCCGACGCCACTATCGCCGGTCGGAATTACGGGTCATTCTGATGGTGTTTCTCCACCAAATTACATGAAATATTGACACAATTGAGCTCGATCATTCACCCATGTTATGTGGCTCAAAATAGCAAGGACGTTGGGTTGTGTGCATTAGATGTGCTAACCTGTAAGTCATGTCTTGTCCTTGACTTGGGAGGGTTCTAGCGGGCCTTACGAGGCACTGTCGGAAAGAGTGTTAGGTTGAGTCACATCTTGTGTATGCATATGAGACTCACATCCCATACTATGGCATGTGTGCAGCTCCTCATGCCCATTTGTCACTTAGTACGCGCTACTGTGTAGATTGTGTTTGTGGTAGTTTTGTCATGAGCATTTTTATATTATATATATTATGCTTGCACTCTACATTATTAAACATTTCATGCAAATTTGGTTTATTGAACAATGCTCATCTTGTATTTTTCAAATCTCATCTTTTTGAATTTAGAAAATACAAGAAATTGAAAAACAACCTATTTGAACACATTGGGCCAAAATTTTAAAACCGCAACTTTTCATTATCTTTCAAAACTCTTTGTAGTATTTGGTGCCCTTATATCATGGAAAACATTAATCAAGAATGATCAGAACTAAAAAAATGTCAAAAATTATTATTGTAAAGCTAAAAAACACATCTCTATTTGCTAACACTGGCGGTAGCTCTAAAAATCAATTTTCCCTTCATTGTATTTTTCCTGACATAGAAGAATATTCTTACTGATATGCTCATACATGACTTCTATGTTTTTTAGAAAATTTATTTACCTCTTTATGTCTTTTGAAAATATGAAAAATCAACTAGAAAATTACAAAACAATTAAAAAACACAAAATATATTTTGCTTGGTATTTCTTTATTTTTTTTATGTATTTTCATAAAAAATGATAAAAACTGCTTATTTTCATTGCTAAAAGTCAAGGATGAATAGATAATTTTTTTTTAAAGATTCATTACAGTATAATTTTATTTTAAAGTTTCTTAAAACATTGTTTTGTTTTGTCATGCCTAGAATACTATCATTTTATGCAATGAAATTGATTGTAGAAAACATGTGTATGAGAGATTTGTATGCCTCTAAGTATGAGTAAGGCTTTATGTTTTATAATGATTTATTCACTCACTTCTTTGATACCTGTATGTATTTTTAATCTTAGTCTTGTATGATTGTGTAGTGTAATAACATAACAAAGTTGAAAATATAAATTGATTACCTACACAACATTGAATTATTTCTTTCAATACCTTGTCCATCATGCACTTATTTCTTAGAGAAATGTGGTTTACAAATTAAAATTATATGTTTGCGAAAATATGTGAATTCGGAGCTCTTGGTCACATAAAAAATTAAATAATAAATGACAAAGAAACTCCACCAAGCACTACTCACCTCCTGATAAGTCTTAATAAGCATTGTTAGATTGAGCACCTTGTAGAGAATTGTAAAGTGTCTTGTGTAAACAAATTCTACACTTCTCTTTTGTACACTGGATCACAAAAATAAACTTACAAAGAAAAATATTATGTGATCCCCAAGCAATACTTTGCTCCTTGATAAGTCTTACTAAGCGTTGTGTGTGTGAAGTACCTTGGTAGTTGTACAAGTTATTCTATGTGCATTGAAATTTGTGGAAGTAATTCTATTTATGCATTTTTGATAATGTTATTTGTTTATTCCATTACATATGTTATGTATTTTGATTAATGCACTTGTATACTCTATCAAAACATTATTTGTACACATCATTATCTTATATAAATCTTCCACTCATTAGAATTGGATCCTAATGAAGTAATACATTTGTTTTTACAAACTTTAGTAAATGTACTAAATGGCAAAGCAAGATCGCTACAATGTTTTTTTTTACTTGAAATACAAATTATTTTACGTTGTAATTGTTTATCTTTTCTTGATATTTCAAACCATGCTTGCAATTTTTCAATGATATAGCATTTTTTGGGCCAAAATTCAAAATCTTCATTTTAAGCATATAACTCATTACATTTTGAGCTATTATTTTAAAAGATGTTTATTCTAAGTATGATTAATCAATTTTCCACTGCATTATTTCTCATATGCTCGGTCATGATTACCTTTCTTTAAATTTCATTTTCAACAAGTGGTGTCATGTTCATTCTTTAAGTCCACAATCTAGTATACAACAAGATTATATTGCATCTTCTTTCATACCTACATAAGGGCAATCTAATCTGTATCGCTAGAACACACCTCCACCCACTTTTAACTCTACCAAAAAGGGGGAGATTACTTAATTAGAAAAATTATCTAATAATTTAGTGGGAGTTTATAAAATCATAAATGTTTAAATGAAGCATCTATGTAGGGTGAGCATTAATATAGGGATTGCATACATTTTTTGTTGTTCGATCATGACTAGCTTTTAAACAAGTGGTCCTTTATTCATCCCATGGATATACTCACCTTTACCCTCCTTTTGATAACAATAAAGGGAGAATAAATTGAGAAATCTA
The DNA here is from genome assembly GCA_033032865.1 of Dactylorhiza incarnata. Taxonomy (NCBI): domain Eukaryota; kingdom Viridiplantae; phylum Streptophyta; class Magnoliopsida; order Asparagales; family Orchidaceae; genus Dactylorhiza; species Dactylorhiza incarnata. The sequence goes on from JAWHQI010000028.1 coordinate 16,951,894, forward strand.
GTGGAGTAGATATCTATGAGGAGTAAATTGTAAAGGGGAACACATATGTAGGGGGATAGCACATATGAAGACAAAATAGTCATATAGGGAGAGTTATATTTTCTACCACGCTACAAACCTATTTTCACAAATATCATACACTGCGCTATTCTATAAACACAAACTTAATATAAAATGACTGATTTCTCATTCGGGTATTTGTTATTATCAAAAGAGGGAATTTATTGGAATATGTATTCTGCATCTCTTGGTTTGAGAATAACAAATACCATTATGTATTTGATCTAACATTTTGTGTGTTTATAGTGTGCATGACATACAGGTACAAGCACGCATAAAAAGAGGATTATTGACGAAAAATGTTTGCTCTGTATTTAGAGCTACCGCGGGGCGGTAACACCTACTGCTGGAGGTAGGTTTGAATGCTGTGACAACTGGCAAATTGAGTTTGGCGCAAGGATTGGCGGGACCAAGCCCATCTTTAGCAAGTATTACCATAACGTGTTAGTGTTGAGGCCCGTCTGATAGTTTGCTTTGTTAGTAGTTTAACTCACCTAGAGGGGGGTGAATAGGTTTCTTGGACTCTTCTTTTATTACTTAGTTATTTAGATGATTGTACTTAAGTAGAAACAAACACACAATGATTTATAGTGGTTTCCCAAGATCTTGGTACATCCACTTTCCCTCTACACATATCTAACAGAGTGTTAGACAAGGCAATCTCTTCCAACTAAGCTCAATGAGCCTATATTATATAGATCCCTCAGGATCTCTCAAGTTTTCTCCAAAACCCTACCTCAGGCCAGCAACCCTACAACTTAGAGTATATCTACTCCTACAGCTCAGTGAGCATCCAAGTCACCTACCTCAGGCCTATCAAGAAGCCTTACACTCAGGTTGTGAGTACATCCCTACAACTCAGAGTATATCTACTCCTACAGCTCAGTGACCCCCAAGTCACCTACCTCAGGCCTATCAAGAAGCCCTACAAACTCAGGCACAAAGGCACTACTGCTCAGAACAAAGATGTTCTTTCAGTAATGACAGATTATGTTTCTACAACAGAAGATAATATATAAATCTTCAGCTTTTGGTCTTCTAATATTGTACCACAACAGATGTTGTCTTGAGTAGAGCTTGATAAAGCTTCACTACTGCTCCACTTGATCTAATTCTTCAGCTGAAGGAAAAGATCCACTTATTCTTCTGAACTTGAACCAACAAGAACAACAGTTTGAGCTTGCTCTTTATCGTCGTCAATCTTGAGATATCAGCTATGCAAGCATCCTATTTTATTGACCTAACATTCACTTTTATAGCTCCTGCAATCTATAATGGCTCTAAGAAATGCCTAGTCACAGTATGGACAAGAATAGAAAAGATTATCTTGCTTTCTTGCCACTTGCACCAAAAATGGGTCCCGCCTATTTAACATTCATATGTGAATCTGTCTCAGCGGATGGGTTGGATAGGCTTCACTCTCAGCGGCAGAAATAACCTACATCTCAGTAGATCTGCTGAGATAGTTAGCCTTCTCAGTGGTTTCCTCTATATGCAGCTCAGCTGAGACAGACTTCTTCTCAGCGGCTATACAGCTGCGTCTCAGCGGTTCAGCTGAGACTAGACTGTTATCTCCGTTGATCATGATAGAGAATTTGTCAACTCTTAATCTATAATTAAGCCTGTATAATCATGAGATAAAATGGCTTATCAAATACAACATGCACTTAGCATTGTATGTGATGCATCTTCAAATCTAGGGAACATTGAAGGGCAATATTCCCAACAATCTCCCCCTATTTGAAGAAGGTAGAACATACCACAATGCTAAGATACATTAACATAATGAAACATATCATGACAAATATTGATAGTAGAAATACAGTCATGACAACATAACAAAATTATTATTAACATAACTATAGGCAATACACAACATTAGAAGTTTAACAGCAAAGTTTGCCTATCACATAAATCTAAGATATTGAATGAATGACCAAATAAATTAATAATAAACTATAAACAGAGTTTTATCATTAGCATTGCATAATTTTGTCTAAAGAAAAATTAGACATCTGTTCAAAATTTTTTCTTCTTAGCAGCACTTGAACTTCCAGCTTGATCCTCAACAACAGACTTTGCAGCAACAACAACATTTATTTCAGCAACCTCCTTCTTGTTTCTTTACCTTTTGAAGTAAATAAAAGGCTTTGGAATGTATCTGAATGGCATCATTTTGGAGTTGGCTTTGTTCACTAGATTTTCTTTGAATATTCCTTCCCTTAGGGAATTTCATTCCAGGTGAATAATCCATTATTCTGCTGAATAAATGCTATCAATATTTTTGCATAACTATGCATGATTCAGCCAAGCATTCATGATTATGTTCTTTGAGTCATCACTCCAATATTCATAATCTGGATCTCTGGCTTGATCAGCTCTATTTTTAGCCATGAATTCCTCAGCTAGCATTATGTTGGGAGGTACGACGCGTGGCACTATGGTCCAGCAATGCACCCGGTGTTGCGAGACTAGTAGAAGCAGAAGGGCATGTCCCCTGAGGGCCTAACTGGCCGCCCTGTGGATCCTGACTAGGGTAGCCAGCTCTATAAATTGAGTGCAATCTTTGTTCCTTGAAGAGCTTAAGAGCTAGCTCAGCATTGGTATCAGCATTGGTATCCTCCCCCTTTCTGGCTTCTTCAAATATCTTTTGTTCAAGAGCTTGAGAAGTTGCTATGGTCCACCAATGCTGAGATAGCTCTATAAATTGAGTGCATTTTGGCTGCAAGCTTTTCATCCTATGCAATCTTTGCTTGAGCATGGAAGTCAAAATCTTCTTGTCTGAAATTGTCCAGGAGAGGAAGATTGAGTGAAATCCTTGTTCCTTGAAGTACTTTAAGAGTTAGCTCAGCATTGGTCTCAGCATTGGTCTCCTCCCCCTTTTTGGCTTCTTCAAATATCTTTTGTTCAAGAGCTTGAGAAGTTGTTGTCACAGAGCCAGATAAGGTTTGAAATGCATTTTCTAAATCTAATTTCAGATCATCTTTCATCTACTCAGCTTCCCCTATTATAGTGGTTGTTGTGGACCACACATATTCTTCAATATGATTGGCAGCTTTCTCTATCACTTCATCAGTCTTGCTGACAAAGTTTTTGACATATCTCATGTCAGATTCTGCCATCTTTAGATCCTCGTCCATTGATCTGAGAATAGTGCATTGAGATACAACAGTGTGTTTTGCCAATTCTAATCACTTGGACGTTTGAGTGTTTAGATGGGCTGAATCTTCCTTTATAATCTTGAGTTCAGCCATCACTTCATCCTTCACAGTTGAAATATATGTTTCTATATATTCCTTCATTAAAGACATATGACCATCAACCATTGTCTTGATTGAACTTAGAAGAAGTTCATTTGAATGTGTAAAGGTTGAAAGTTGTTGTTCAATAATGATGGGTTGTGTGAAAGTTGCAGGCAGAACAACAAGTAAGCTTTTTTCTTGATTTTCTAGACCATCACACTCATCTAGAGTGGATGTCTCAGTTGTTGGGGTGGATGGAATTATCTCATCCTGAGCAGAAACCCTTGTGTGCTCCCCCTCAACTTGATCACTGATCTTTTCAGTTGACATTTCAATATCATCACTATTATCATCATCATTATCAACATCATCATGATTATCATCAACAACATCATCAGATGACTTCTCTTGCTCCCCCTTTGATGGAGCATCTATCTTTTCTTGATTTGTTGAATCCAAGAAGTTTGGGGAATCATCAGGAATTAGATTAATTCTTCTTTCAAGATTAGAGATGATGTGATCAATCTTACTTTGTAAGGTAGTAGTAGAGTCCAATTACTCATCATCATTTCCTTCTGATGCAGCATGCACATTCTGTGCATCATCAATAGTTGGGAAGTCCAGAGGATTGGGAGCATCATTGTTATCTTCAACATGATCTCCTTTGTCTTGAACATGAACTTCACCTTCTCCATCATTCTCTCCTTTATCTGGAATGCTGTCAGATCCTAGATTATTATTAGTAGCAACATTTTCTGCTGGGATTTCAAAATCTGATTCTAAACAGACTATCCTAGACTTTCTTATTCCTTTGATTAACCTTTTCTTCTTATCTTTTGCCTCAGAGGGTTGACTCATGGGGAGAACCCTTGTGAATCTATCCAAAGTTTTGATATCCATCCTCTTTAGATAATGGATATTTGAACCTTTTAAGCTGTCAAACACATCAGGGTAGGATTTGAAGAGGTAAAGAGAAAGTAATCTTCCCAAATTAGGGGCTTGGAGGCATTCTTTAATTCTTTGAAAGATTACATGAGCCCAAGAGGTCATTTTCTTCAGGACAATCCTTGCTATCAATTCAAACATATATTTGGAGATTGTGTCATGGGATCCTGGCTTGCAGAGAATAGCTTTTCCAACTCTATCAGCTAATAGCTTTCCTTTCTGGTTGAAATTCCTCCTATTTAGTGAGCTAATCTTAACATCACTATATTCACACCACTTCAGAGTTTTATCCTTTTCATCCTCAGAGACTTCATCTTCACCATTATGGAATGATGATAGATGTAATGCTTTTTCAACTTTCCTTGGGGTAATTTTGATCTTATCACTTCCAATCTTTGATTTCAGAGAGGTTTTGGAAGGAGATAACTTAATATTAGTATAGAATTCTAGAACCTCAGTTCTCAGAGTCGTCGATGGTCCTGATAGCATGAATTCCAACCCTTGAGCTTCCAGTATTTGAATCACTTCCTTTATTTTAGATGGGGCATGTTGAAATCCATTCCTTACTATTTCATAGCCTTCCAGAAGATCCTTTGTAGACTTTGGCGCCATTTTGTCAAAAAGAAGAATCGCTGAGATGAGGGGGAAAGAGAGTTTGTCTCGCCGGCTGGTGTTTAGGGTTTGTAAACTTATTATTATTACTCTATTTATAGAGATTTAGTTTAAGTTTAGGTTTAAGTTTACCCTTGTGAGAAATATTTATTTATCTTATCAATTTAATTGATTTAATACCTCTGGATTCTTAATTAAGACTTGATTTAATTGAAACAGCCCGTCTTAGCGGATCCGCTGAGATGGAGTGATAAACCACTGGGACAAGGTATTATCCACTGCTGAAACAATTCAGCTCTCTCAACGGTTCTGCTGAGACCAGATACTTGTCTCAGCGGTTCAGTTGAAACTTTCTCAGCTTTTTTAGCGAAACACACTGCTTAGCAGTGAACATTATAAATTCCAGTTAAGAAATAACAATAGCATATGAATAATCAAATGAAATGTAAAGGACTAATCAACACTTAACATTCCTAACTCAATTTTAAATGAATTAAACTTTGCCTCATCCAATGACTTAGTAAAGATATCAGCCACTTGACTGTATGTGGAGATATATTCAAAGAAGATATCTTCACTTTCTACATGTTCTCTAATAAAATGATATCTAATTTCTATATGCTTAGTCCTGCTATGTGATATAGGATTCTTAATAATAGAAATTGCACTAGATGAGTCACAATACAGTGGAGAATGACTTACCTTGAGGTTGTAGTCCTCTAGTTGGTGTTGTAGCCATATAATTTGTTCACAGCAGCTCCCTACAATAATATATTCAGACTCAGCAGTGGATATAATCACACTAGTCTGCTTCTTGCTGCTCCATGAAATCAATCTCCTTCCTAGGAATTGACAAGTCCCACTTGTACTCTTCCTATCTACTTTGCAGCCTGCAAAGTCAGCATCTGAAAATCCAATTAGTTAAAAATCTTTGTTTCTAGGTGATAGGTAAAATTCAAGATATAAATATTCTCCAAATTCTACGAACTATAGGCAAGAGCACTTATCGTTCATAGTATAGGATATTTAAAAAAAATATCAAGTGTCATATTCCACGGGTCTGTTGATTACTTCTACTCACGCAAATTAATATTATTTTATCTAAAAAATTAAAAGATGATTAGAATAATAAAAGAGAAAAGAAAGAAGATAGCATTTGATTGGAAATCCTTCTTAAGTTGAATAAATCGTAAAATCTAAATTCATAACGAAAATGTTAGAATAATTCGATCGTGGAGGTTCCCAAATCATGAAAGCGCCTCTCTCAAGAATACGCAACCAACTAACCTTAGGTTGGTCGATTAAGACCCCTCGGCCAGTTGAAACCCCTAAGCTGGCTTTAGGCGGAGAACCCCACTATTGGATTTGACTCCAATCTGGAAGATTTATGTCATCCTCTCTCGAGGAGTGCATGCAACTCCTTTCACCGATGAATGATCTTCTCGTATTCACGGATCTCTCGATCAACCAGAATACGGATCTAAATTGGCTATCATAAACTAGCAATATGAAATCAATAAATTATAAATCAAAGGTGAATCGTAACAATTCTAAAACTAAAGCTATGAAAATGAGAAATTACAAAATAAGAAACTTAAGAATTCTTCCAATCAAATCTTTTAAAACTAGCTACTCATACTTGAAAAAGAACATTTTTATATCTAAGAAAAGAAATTACAAATGAAATTAAAGTAAATCTAGACTAGGAATTGAAAAGTGCAAAACATAAAGTAAATTGCATAAAAGAAGAAATACAATAAAATGCAGAAAAACTAAACTAAACTTGATCCAATCGAAGCATGGAATGGATCCCCTTCTCTTTGGCAGCAGCTGGCTTTTATAGGCAGAAAAATGTAGAGTCACGCCCATGGTCACGCCCGTGACCAAGGGCGTGTAAGGTGCGTAACTGCGAATTGAATGCTCGGGAACGTTGGGGAAGAGAAATCGCCAAAAATCAATAGCACGGTGGGTCACGGCCTAGGTCACGCCCGTAACCTAGGGCGTGTCTTGACCGAGTCTGAAAACGACGGGAAACGACGTGATCTGGAGTTAATTCGGCAGTTGCGGAGAGGTCACGCCCCTGGTCACGCCCGTGAGCAATGGCGTGTAAGTTAGAAACGGTGTGGCTGGAAGCTGTATGCATTGAAGGCTTGCCAGGGCGAGTCACGCCCGTGACCTGAAGGTCATGCCCTCTGTCATGCCCGTGACAGAGGGCGTGTAACATTAATCTAACGTGGCGGCGTGTTCTGGCTGCTGGAAGATGGATAGGTTGGGTCACGGTCGTGACATGGAGTCACGCCCCAGGTCACGTCCGTTACCTGGGGCGTGTAATTGGAGTTTTTGCCAAAATGTTCCAGATTTTCCCGTGAACACGACTGTGGGCTTGAAATTGCTATTAGTAGCCCCAGATTTCCTGAAAACACAAAACAAAGCAAATTAGATAAATATTAAACTAAAATTATATAAAATCTAATTAATTACTAATAAAATATTATATAAAAATATCTATAAATAATGTACAATCAAATACCCTCATACTTAAGCTTTTGCTATTCTGGAGGAAAACCAATTTATAAGTATGAGAAGAATTTATAGGATATTTCCAAAAAGATTTACTTCTAATTATGTACTCCAAATTTTATAACACTCTTATCAAAATAAGTCAAGAAATTAAAATTCAGATTTATAAGAAATATTTTATAATTCATAAATTGAAATGAGTAGAATAAATATTAGTTTCGAAATTCTCTAATTAAATCTTCATAAACAAAATTACATTGAATTAAGTAAAATAAACCAAGATTAAAATTATAGAAACTTTAAACACCATGAGAAACTTTTATAAAACTACAAAATATTAACTATGCTCTCTCAAAAATATCTTGGATAAGCAAATAAACTTGGCTAATTGGGGTAAAATTGGCATTGAAGAAGTTACTTTGCATATAGGAAAAGATGAATTTAATCCTCTCATTTCCATCTTTTATAAAATTGGGAGCATATGTTTAGGAATGATGAATTTTATCCTCGCATTCCATGACATATGATCTTTTCAAACTCTTTTTTTATTATGCCAAATAAAGGGTTAAACAAAAAGGTAGGGCAGGGGCTAGGGTTTAAAGGCTACAAAAACTCCAAAGATATATTTTAAGAGCATAGAAAATAATTTGAGCAATCTTTAAGAAACCATGAGTTAAAGTAAATATAAGTAAAATCTAAAGATATTTAATACAATTTCTACAAAATTGAATTATGATATTTTAAGAAGAGAAAATAAAACTAAGAAATATTCAAAACAAATCAAGATAACGAAAAATTCATTAAATCAAATTCATCTAAAAATTAAATCTAAAATATTTTGAAGAGACATAAAATAAAGGAATACATGAAAAGAAAACTCCTTAAAAACCTATAAAGAAAACTCATAATTAAAATTAATCTTGTCTAAATGAAGTTTGGAGAATTTGAATATTACAAAATTTATTTTTGTTAAAAACTATTTAATTTTTGTATATTAAAATACACATAAATTTTTTTTTAATTCTTGGACTTCCCAAGGGAGCCCCAATGACGGGCTCGCAAGGTACTAGGCGTGTACAACCCTCATATTTTTCGAGTCGGTGTGACCCGATGCGGATGAGGTCATGGTAGAGAGAATGGCCGTGACGCAGAAGATCGACTAGTCGAAGGCGGCCAAGACCAAAAGGAGAAGGACCGGGGGGCAGGCTTCCTTGGACAAGTGGACCTTGGGTCCACTCGCCCAAGGCCCCGGGCGAGTGGACCATTGGTCCACTCGCCCGAGTGGGGGGCGAGTGGACCTTAGGTTCACTTGCCCAATTGGTCCACTCGCCCCCAGCATGTGGACGAGTGGACCTTAGGTCCACTCGCCCCAGGCAGCTGGGCGAGTGGACCAATGGTACACTCGCACGGTGGGCTGAGTGGACCGTGAGGTCCACTCGCCCAGTCAGGGTGGTGGAGTGGACGTCTCATCCTCCACTCGCCCCTCCTCCTGTTTTGGTCGTTCAGGTTCGCGGTTGAGCTGCGGATAGAAGAATTTTCGCTATCTGCAGCCCAATTTTGGGAAGTCTATAAATAGACCCCCATAGGCACCTTGGGAAGGGCTGGGATCTCTCCTCTCCCTCGCGTGTGTCTTATGAGCAAGCACTACCCCCCCCCCCCCCCCCCCCCCCCCCGTATGCTAAGGTGGATGGTGAGGTGGTCCTTAGTGCCCTCCAAGGTGCCCAGGCTCAGCATTGGCTTGGGAGGGCAAGCTCTCTTTGAACTTCCGGGTGTGTGGTGGGACCTCCTAGCTGCAGCTTAAGGGGTTCATTTCTAGTCTTGAGTGTTCTTCAGGGATAGGGTCTTTCGGTTCTCAGCAACTAGTCAAGGGTTCTAGCTCGGGTCGAGTAAGGGTTAACTGCATCCCCCTTCGAACGTCGAAACCAGTTCTCTAGTTTCAACATTCTGGGGCGGTGAGCGTGGAAGTGGCTAGTTCAGAAAGCTCTGAGCAAGTCTCATGGCTGGAAGCGATGAACTGGGGGACTCACCCCCTACCAGCAAGTGCGTGAAGAAAAGGGATTTTGAGGAGTTCGGGAAGTCGATCCTGGAGCTCTTGTGGGTTGCACTCCCCTCTCACGGCGAGTGGTCGACACCACCCGCACCCGTGCTCGCCTCGCCATCTACGATGGAGACAGAGCAAGCACGTCGGCAAGGGAAGGGGCTAGCCTCAGAGGAGGGCTTGAGCCTCGAAGCGCGAGTGCTCTTCAACATCACTCCTGGGACCGGCTACCCAAGTGAGGAGGTAGTGAGAACGCCTTCGACTCGCCAGTGACGATTGGGGAGTCCGTTCTGCGAACGGATTAACTCAGCTCCAGTTTTGAATGGGTTTGGTGAACCCGCCATGTCTTACTACACTGGCAAGGATAACCCTCTCCAGCACCTATGGTGGTTTGAAGGCATGGTCTCGATCAGACAGATGATGGATGCCTCCAAGTGCAGGCTCTTAGCCATCACTTTCAAGGGAGAGGCAAGAGACTGGTTCCACCAGCTCCCGTCATGTACCATCTATAGCTTCAGGGACCTACGTTGGAGTTTCTTGTTGAGGTTCTCCACCTCGAAGAAGGAGAGGAAGGGGGCGGAGTCCCTATTCTTGATTCAACAAAAGCAGGGGGAGACGCTGGGAAGCTACACAGATCGGTTCCAGGAGCAAGTCCTCCACCTCCAGGTTAACCAGAGAAGCAGGTGGGACCAGGACAAAGAGAAGGAATAAGAAGACAAAGAAGATGGAGGAAGTAATGAAGGAGATGGCCAAGGTGCATGTGGCCGAGTAAGCGCGAGAAAGCGCATTGTAATGGTATGTAATCTATTTATAATGTATCGAAAGTAGTTAAAGATAGCATCTAGGTCGAGTCCCCAACTAGAGACCATTCACCTGGCTAAGTAATGTCGGAAGATGGGAGGCTCATCGGGTCGACTCGCTATAGGATGATTGGTTTGGGAAGGTGTTGAGTTCCTCTGCCTCCAGGTGAGGTAAGCACCTAGGACGCGGACTGGTTCTCCGCCCCCAATTGGTAAGATCCCCGACTAGAGACCATTCACCAGGCTCAGTAATGCCGGCAGATGGGAGGCTTATCGGGTCGACTCACTACAGGATGATTGGTTTGGGAAGGTGTTGAGTTCTCTGCCTCCAGGAGAGGTAAGCACCTAGGATGCGTATTGGTTCTCCGCCCCCAATTGGTAAGATCCCCGACTAAAGACCATTCACCGGGCTCAGTAATGCTGGCAGATGGGAGGCTCATCGGGTCGACTCGCTACAGGATGATTGCTTTGGGAAGGTGTTGAGTTCATTTGCCTCTAGGTGAGGTAAGCACTTAGGACGCGGACTGGTTCTCCGCCCCCAATTGGTAAGAGCCCCAACTAAAGACCATTCACCGGGCTCAGTAATGCCGACAGATGGGAGGCTCAACGGGTCGACTCGCTATGTGCTAATTGGTTTGGGAAGGAATTGAGTTCCTCTGCCTCCAGGTAAGCTAAGCCTCTAGGATGTGGACTGGTTCTCCTACCCCAATTGGTTTGGGAAGGTGTCAAGTTCCTCTGCCTCTGGGTAAGCTAAGCACATAAGGTGTGGACTAGTTCTCCGCCCCCAATTGGTAAGAACCCCGACTAGAAACCATTCGTCGGGCTCAGTAATGTCGATAGATGGGAGGCTCATCGGGTCGACTCGCTACAGGCAAGACTTTAGAAAGGGTAATTGGTTTGGTAAAATGGTTGAGTTCCTCTGCCTCCAGGTGAGGTAAGCACCTAGGACGTGGACTGGTTCTCCGCCCTCAGTTGGTTTGGCAAGGTGTTGAGTTCCCTCCATCTCAGGCTGAGTTCGGCTCGACTAGAGATGTTGAGTTCCCTCCATCTCAGGATGTGTTCGGCTCGACTAGAGATGTTGAGTTCCCTCCATCTCAGTTTGAGTTCGGCTTGACTAGAGGTGTTGAGTTCCCTCTATCTCAGGTTTAGTTTGGCTCGACTAGAGATGTTGAGTTCCCTCCATCTCAGGTTGAGTTCGGCTCGACTAGAGATGTTGAGTTCCCTCCATCTCAGGTTGAGCTCGGCTCGACTAGAGATGTTGAGTTCCCTCCATCTCAGGTTGAGTTCAGATCGACCAGAGATGTTGAGTTCCCTCCATCTCAAGTTGAGTTTGGCTTGACTAGAGGTGTTGAGTTTGGCTTGACTAGAGGTGTTGAGTTTGGCTTGACTAGAGGTGTTGAGTTCCCTCCATCTCAGGTTGAGTTCGGCTCGACTAGAGATGTTGAGTTCCCTCCATCTCAGGTTGAGTTCGGCTCGACCAGAGGTGTTGAGTCCATCTCAGGTTGAGTTCGACTCGACTAGAGATGTTGAGTTCCCTCCATCTCAGGTTTAGTGCAAATCGACTAGAGATGTTGAGTTCCCTCCATCTCAGGTTGTGTTCGGCTCGACCAGATATGTTGAGTTCCCTCCATCTCAGGTTGAGTACGGCTTGACTAGAGGTGTTGAGTTCCCTCCATCTCAGGTTGAGTTCAGCTCGACTAGAGGTGTTGAGTTCCCTCCATCTCAGGTTGAGTTCGGCTCGACTAGAGATGTTGAGTTCCCTCCATCTCTGGTTGATTTTGGCTTGACTAGAGATGTTGAGTTCCCTCCATCTCAGGCTGAGTTCGGCTCAACTAGAGGTGTTGAGTTCCCTCCATCTCAGGTTGAGTTCGGCTCGACTAGAGATGTTGAGTTCCCTCCATCTCAGGTTGAGTTCGGCTCGATTAGAGATGTTGAGTTCCCTCCATCTCATGTTGAGCTCGGCTCGACTAGAGATGTTGAGTTCCCTCCATCTCAGGTTGAGTTCGGCTTGACCAGAGATGTTGAGTTCCCTCCATCTCAGGTTGAGTTCGGCTCGACTAGAGGTGTTGAGTTCCCTCCATCTCAGGTTGAGTTTGGCTCGACTAGAGATGTTGAGTTTCCTCCATCTCAGGTTGAGTTCGGCTCGACTAGAGATGTTGAGTTCCCTCCATCTCAGGTTGAGCTCAGCTCGACTAGAGATGTTGAGTTCCCTCCATTTTAGGTTGAGTTCTGCTCGACCATAGATGATGAGTTCCCTCCATCTCAAGTTGAGTTTGGCCCGACTCGAGGTCTTGAGTTCCCTCCATCTCAGGCTGAGTTCGGCTCGACTAGAGATGTTGAGTTCGGCTCGACTAGAGGTGTTGAGTTCCCTCCATCTCAGGTTGAGGTCGACTCGACTAGAGATGTTGAGTTCCCTCCATCTCAGGTTGAGCTCCCTCCATCTCAGGTTGAGCTTGACTCGACTAGAGATGTTGAGTTCCCTCCATCTCAGGTTGAGTTTGGCTCGACTAGAGGCGTTGAGTTCCCTCCATCTCAGGTTGAGTTCGGCTTGACCAGAGATGTTGAGTTCCCTCCATCTCAGGTCAGGTTCGGCTTGACTAGAGATGTTGAGTTCCCTCCATCTCAGGTCGAGTTCGGCTCGACTAGAGGTGTTGAGTTTTCCTCCACCTCAGGTCAAGTTTAGCTCGACCTAAGATGTTGAGTTTTTTCCACCTCCAATTGAGCTCGACTCACATGAGGGTTGTTAAGTGGAGAAAGGTTTGCCTTCCACCTCAGGTCAAGTTTGGCTCAACTAGAGGTGTTGAGTTTTCCTCCACCTCAGGTCAAGTTTAGCTCGACCTAAGGTGTTGAGCTTTCTCCACCTCCGGTTGAGCTCGACTCACAGGAGGGTTGTTAAGTGGAGAAAGGTTCGCCTTCCACCTCAGGTCGAGTTTGGCTCGACTATAGGTGTTGTGTTTTCCTCCACCTCAGGTCAAGTTTAGCTCGATCTAAGGCCACTCACCCGATCACCGGCAAGGGGGGAGTGGACGTCTCATCCTCCACTCGCCCGTCCTCCTATTTTGGTCATTCAGGATCGTGGTTGAGCTGCGGATAGAAGAATCTTGGCTATCCGAAGCCCAATTTTGGGAAGTCTATAAATAGACCTCCATGGGCACCTTGGGAAGGGCTGGGATCTCTCCTCTCCCTCGCGTGTGTCTTGTGAGCAAGCACTACCCCCTGTCAGCTAAGGTGGACGGTGTGGTGGTCCTTAGTGCCCTCCAAGATGCCTAGGCTCAGCATTGGCTTGGGAGGGGAAGCTCTCTTTGAACTTCCGGGTGTGTGGTGGGACCTCCTCTCTGTAGCTTAAGGGGTTCGTTTCTAGTCTTTAGTGTTCTTCAGGGATAGGGTCTTTCGGTTCTCAGCAACTAGTCAAGGGTTGTAGCTCGGGTCAAGTAAGGGTTAGCTGTATCCCCTTTTCGAACGTCGAAACTGATTCTTTGGTTTCAACAAGGCGGTTTTGTGGGATGAAAGCCCAACACGGCCCTTTCGCAAGAAATTAAATTTTATAAATTTTATAATTTTTTTGGTATTTTAATTTGCATAAGAAGAAAATAAGACACAAAGAGATAACAATTTAAAAGAAAATATTTTTTTTATATCGTTTTAAATTTTTATAACAAAATAAAGAAAGAATAACATTTTTTTATGATTTTCTTAGAAAGAGTTTCTAAATTTTTTTGGATTTTTAATAAAAACAGAATATTAGAGAATACACCCACATACTTTAAAATAAACATTGTCTCTAATGTTTACAAACTAAGTTTGAAGAGAACTTGAATGAAAAGTGTGTAATAAATAAATAAAATGCAAGAAAAGATAAGCAAGAGGTGTCTCCCAAGAGCACTTTATTTAACGTCTTTGAGCTAGACGTTAAGGGTTAGCTAAAAAGATAAACATAAGAAAAATGCACAGGCAACTCCCTTAATTCACGCTCAGGTGAATTTGCCAAAATGCATTGCCCGGCGACTCCTCCGCTATAGTCTTGATTCTTTTGTTGTCCGTTAGCTTGAAATTGTGAATCCAAATTACCCTTAGATACCTTAGGTAATTTGGATTGGTTGAGATGAGCGGCAAATAGATCAGTGAAGATGTTTGATTGCAATGGCTCGTCCTCTATATGAAAATAGTTAGAATAAAAAGAATCAAGATTAAGCGAGTCAGAAAATTTTTCACAAGGAGTTTCTTGTGAAAATTTATGGTTAAGCATCGGTTGTTCATTTTCTAAAATAAATTTTTCTTTAGAAAAATCTAGTGCATTACCAAGCAGAGTAAAATTTTCGGACACAAATTTTTCATGAATTTCAACACAAATAGAAGAATTGTGTGAAAATTCATGACAAACAAAAGAAGATCTGGGTGGAGTAGGGGAAGAAACTTGTTCTTCGACTATTTCATCCGGTGTGTCCATAACATTACGAAATTCTTGGTACAAAAAGTTTTCTTTATTTTTGGTAAAAGAAACTATGTGAATACATGAAAAATCATGTTCCTCCATAATTAAATTTTCCAAAGATGGAGAAAGAGCACTAGAAGAAATAATATTCTCATCTAAATTTTGGGGAGGAGAATCAAATTGAATTTTTGAAAATTTCCCAAAATTAGAGGACGAGACATGTGACGCAAAAGAAGAAGAACAAAAGTTCGGATCTAAAGATTTATCTTCATTGCTCCGGAAACTATCCGGGTGAGCATCCCACCACGAATAATCTACATCCGAGCTGGAAGAGAAATTATTAAAATCAGAAAAATCATTCGCATGAAAACTAGAGGAATTATTTTCATCAATGTTTGAATAATTATTTTCATAAATAAACTCAAAATTATTTCCATAAGAAAAATTTAGAGGGTAAAAATTAGTATAACATTCCTCACTTCGATGCGGCGTGCCACAAAAATTACAAATAATTTGGCAATTTCGTGCGGCTTCCAAAAGATTGACTTTGTTTTAAAGCTCGGCAACTTTTGCGGTCAATTGAGATAACATCATATTAAGAAAGAAAATTTGACAACGGTCACTTAATAGAATGGAATTTGAAAAGAAAAATCAAAAAGAGAAATGGGGGCAGAAGAAGAGATTGATAAAAGTTATACAATTTATGCTTTCAAAATATCAACAAAAGGTCCCCGACAACGGCGCCAAAAACTTGATAGGTAAAATTCAAGATATAAATATCCTCCAAATTCTATGAACTACAGACAAGAGCATCTATCGTTCATAGTATAGGATATTTAAAAATAAATATCAAGTGTCGTATTCCATGGGTCTGTTGATTACTTCTACTCACGCAAATTAATATTATTTTATCTAAAAAATTAAAAGATGCTTAGAATAATAAAAGAGAAAAGAAAGAAGATAGCATTTGATCTGAAATCCATCTTAAGTTGAATAAATCGTAAAATCTAAATTCATAACAAAAAGGTTAGAATAATTCGACCGTGGAGGTTCCCAAATCAAGAAAGCGCCTCTCTCGAGAATACGCAACCAACTAACCTTAGGTTGATCGATTAAGACCCATCGGCCAGTCGAAACCCCTAAGCTTACTTTAGGCGGTGAACCCCACTATTGGATTTGACTCCAATCCAGAAGATTTATGTCATCATCTCTCGAGGAGTGCATGCAACTCCTTTCACCGATGAATGATCTTCTCGTATTCACGGATCTCTTAATCAACTAGAATACATATCTAAATTGACTATAATATACTAGCAATATGAAATCAATAAATTATAAATCAAAGGTGAATCGTAACAATTCTAAAACTAAAGCTATGAAAATGAAAAATTACAAAATAAGAAACTTAAGAATTCTTCTAATCAAATGCTATAAAACTAGCTACTCATACTTGAAAAAGAACATTTTTATATCTAAGAAAAGAAATTACAAATGAAAGTAAAGTAAATTTATACTAGGAATTGAAAAGTGGAAAACATAAAGTAAATTGCATAAAAGGAGAAATACAATAAAATGCAGAAAAACTAAACTAAAGTTGATCCATTTGAAGCATGGAATGGATCCCCTTCTCTTTGGCCACATCTCGCTTTTATAGGCAGAAAAATATAGAGTCACTCCCATGGTCACACCAGTGACCAAGGGCATGTAAGGGGCGTAACTGCGACTTGAAAGCCCGGGAACATTGAGGAAGAGAAACCGCCAAAAATTAATAGCACGGCGGGACACGGCTTAGGTCATGCCTGTGACCTAGGGCGTGTCTTGACCGAGTCTGAAAACGGCGGGAAATGACGTGATCTGGAGTTAATTCGGCAGTTGTGGAGATATCATACCCCTAGTCACGCCCAAGACCAAGGGCGTGTAAGCTAGAAATGGTGAGGCTGGAAGCTGTATGCATTGAAGGCTTGTCGGGGTGAGTCACGCCCGTGACCTGAAGGTCATGCCCTCTGTCACGCCCGTGATAGAGGGTGTGTAACATTAATCTGACATGGCGGCGTGTTCTGACAGCTAGAAGATGGTTAGGCTGGGTCATGGCCATGACATGGAGTCTCGCCCGTGACCTGGGTCGTGTACTTGGAGTTCTTGCCAAAATGTTCCAGATTTTCCCCTGAACACGGTTGTGGACTTGAAATTGCTATTAACAGCCCCAGATTTCCTGAAAACACAAAACAAAGCAAATTAGATAAATATTAAACTAAAATTATATAAGAACTTATTAATTACTAATAAAATATTATATATAAATAACTATAAATAATGTATTATCACTAGGGTACCAAAGGCCAAGAGTTTGGCTGCCCTTAAGGTATCTCAAAATCCTCTTTTCATCTGAGTAATGAGATTCATTAGGGTGTGCTTAACATCTAGCAAAATACATGTATCATACATAATATCTGGTCTACTTGCAGTCGGATATAATAGGAATCCAATGATACATCTGTACATAGATTCATCAAAGGGTTTTCCCTTCTCATCCTTGTCCAGGGAAATGTTGGACCCCATGGGATTTTTCATGGTGGAGGCTGACTCCATCCCAAACTTCTTAATAAGCTCCCTAATGTACTTAGTCTGAGAGATAAATATCCCTTCATCAGATTGTTTCACTTGGAGGCCTAAAAAGTACTTGAGCTCTCCCATACTGCTCATCTCAAACTCCCGCTGCATAAGGTTGGCAAACCTTTTGCAAAGGTTGTCATCAGTAGACCCAAAAATTATGTCATCTACATAAATTTGGACTAGGAGACACTTGTCCTTTATTTTCGTAAGAAATAATATATTATCTATCTTTCCCCTCAAGAATTTGTCTTGATGAGAAAACTAGACAAGGTCTCATACCAGGCCCTAGGGGCTTGCTTTAGACCATATAAGGCTTTCTTAAGTAAATAAACATGGGAGGTTAGAGTTGGATGAACAAAACCTGAGGGCAGCTCTACATATATCTCTTCCTTTAGATTTACATTCAGGAATGCAGACTTTACATCCATTTGGTAGACCTTGAACCCCTTGTGGGCAACATAAGCAAGGAATAACCTTATGCCCTCTAACCTTGCAATAGGGGCAAAGGTTTGGTCAAAGTCTATACCTTCTTCTTGCATATACCCTTTGTCTACCAATCTTGCCTTATTCTTGATGATTACATCATTCTCATCTAACTTGTTTCTGTAAATCCACTTGGTGCCAATTATATTGATTCTTTGTGGTTTTGGCACCAACTTCCATACCTTACACCTTTTGAATTAATGTAGCTCCTCTTACATAGCTTGAATCCAGAAGGTGTCTTGGCTGGCTTTCTCAAAGTTCTTGGGCTCAACTTGAGATAGGAAGCTCAGGAATATAGCTTCATTGTGAGCCCTGCTTCTGGTGATCACACCTTGGTTCTCATCTCCAATGATCAGGTTCCTTGGAGGACCCCTTATATGCCTGGTTGTTGCAAGCAATCTGTCAGCATCCTGCTGTACTTCTTCTACAACAACAACTTCTTCAGCAGTCTGATCATCTTCATCTTAAATAGTCTCAATTTCTGAATTAATTCTACTGGAGTTGGGTCTGGCTTGTATAGACAGCCCTTGTATTTTCTGATCATTTTTGTCAAAATAGGAGAACTGGACCAGCCCTTGTAAAGTAGGCTAGTCTCATCAAAAACAACATACATAGATTCCTCAACTACATGAGTCTTCTTATTGAATACTCTATAGGCTCTACTATGTGAGCCATATCCAACAAGAACATCAACATTGCATTTTCAGCCAACTTTGTAAGTTGGAATTTTCCATTATTTAAAATGTAGCATTTGTAACCAAAGATTCTAAAATATGAAATTATTGGTTGTTTGCCTTTCAGAATTTCATATGGGGTTTTCCCTTGTGCCTTATTAATGGATGCTCTATTCAGAACATAACAATCTGTATTGACTGCCTCAGCCCAGAAATATTCTGGGAGTGAGGAGTCACTAAGCAATGTTCTGTCAACCTCTATTAAGGTCCTATTCCTTCTCTCAGCCACTCCATTTTGTTGTGGAGTTCTGGGAGAGGAAAATTCTTAGGTGATACCAAGTTCTTGATAAAACATTATCATTGCACCAGATTGAAACTCTTTGCCATGGTCAGATCTAGTTTTGACCATAATACATTGTAGTTCATTCTGAATTACCTTGACATAGTTTATAAATATATCTAAAGTATCAAATTTCAACTTAAGGAAGAATACTCATGTATACTTTGAGTGAACATCAACAATCACTAAAGTATACAACTTCCCACCTAGGCTCTGAATGGGCAAAGGACCAAATAAGTCCATATGCAATAGATATTGACATCTTTCAGTGTCTTTGGAGCCAATACATTTAAATATGACCCTTGTTTGCTTACCCATTTGGCATGCATGACAGGGACCACTTTTAACACATTTTAAATCTAGACTATTTCTAACTAGTTTTTTTAGAAAATAATCTATACATTGTCTTATAGTTAATGTAGGCAAGCCTCTTGTGCCATTGAATACAAAGTGACTCACTCTCATTAACTACAAGACACACGGGAGATAAAGAACTATTGCAAATAAAATCTAAGCAATAAACATTCCCACTCATAGTGCCTGAAAGAATGAACTCTGAGTCAGTTGACTTTTTGATCAAGCACTTGTCATTGTGGAATTCAATGACATAGCCTAAGTCACATAGTTGACTTATGCTTACAAGGTTGTGTTGCAACCCTTCAACATAAGCTACCATTGTTATTGAAACTATGACATTGGTAATCATACCATAGCCTCTTATGACACCTTGTCAGATCCTCCAAAGATCACCTTTGGTCCATTCTTTGTTGGTATGTATTCTTTGAGTAAGCTTCTTGTTCCAGTCATGTGTCTTGAACATCCAATGTCCAAGTATCATATCTGATTTAGATGGGTACTTGAACTAACCTGCAAGATAGATTTTACTTAGACTTAGGTGCCTAATTAATTTTGGGCCCTAGTTCCTTGTTAGCACAATAAGAAACACTTCTACCTACTGCAGCTCTTGTAGGAAGGCTCCTCTTTGCATTAGGCATATTAGGGTTGTGCCAGCAATCAATGGCAAAGTGTCCCATTTTACCACAACACTAACATTCATGGATGTTATACCTTCTTTTCTGAATATTCCTTGAGGTGGAAGGAGCATCAAAATGCTTATGTTCAGTAGAGAAGGCATCATCATTCTTCCTATCTCTCTCAGCTAAAAGCTGACTGGATGCTCTATTATAATCATTCTTTCTTGATTTTATCTGCTTGACAGCAACATATGTCAGCTTGGTAGCTGACATGGTGTTGATGGCATCATATATGATCAAGTGAGAGTTGATTATAGTGTTGCCACTAGCCTGCTTCTTTGCTGGAGATGGTTCGGGAGATATTGTTTCCTTACCCTTGACTGTGGGGGCTGGAGCACCAAACACAAATGGTCCATGATGGACCATTTGAATTTCCTCATGGGGACCTTTCAAAGCACTCATCCCCATGCCCTTTCTCTCACCATAGTTAGGAGCATTCTCCTTACTATAGGAGCTTCCATTCTTCCAGTGACCATAGATGTTATCCTGGTCATACATGTTAGAAGGAAGAAAGTCCTTTTGAAAGGTGGTATGATGCTTAGCTTTAGCCTTGCTCTTTCCTCCATTCCCAGCACCTACTGCCCCTTCATTGAAACCCAATCCCCTTCTATTTGTTTGGGAGGAGAAGGTGTCAATGATGGGAAGTACTGATTTGGGCTTAGAGAATTGAGACACCAAGCTTTTCTCTTTGAGAAGCTTCTCTTCAAGATCCTTAATGATCTTGTTCTTCTGGCTTATGGTGCTCAGTTGGATAATTGTAATTCCCTTCAACTGACTAATTTCTCTACTCATCTGAGCTAGCTGGGTAGCAGACTCGGAACATTCAGGTTTTGTCTGCAGAAGGGAAGCAATTTCCATAGCTTGCCTCTTGGCTAGCTTCATGCTCTTTTCAGAGCTTCCAAGAGGGCACCATAATTGTCAATTAATTGATTGACATCATCCTCTAATTCTGAACCACTTCCATCACTGGATGAACATGTTTCAGAATCAGGACCTGTCTCATACTCAGTAGAAGAAATAGAATGAGTTGATTCCTGTTCAGGATTTGAATTATCTTGACTGTCTTCACAATCAGATATGGCCATTAAGCCACATCATGCACTTACATCCTCATCCTCCTCAGTGTCACTATCTGAGTGTGACAGAGGAGCCCTGATGCCTATCCTTGCAGCTGGGTAGTCCTCATCCTCAGTAGCTGCAAACAGCCCTATGTAGGCTTCTTCATCTTCATTAGAATCTGAGGATGAAGATTCAGATTCACTCCAGATTCTTTCCTTCTTGGCCAGGGAAGACTTTTCACCTTTCCTTCCTTTTTTGTTGATGCTTCTTATCACCTTTCTCCTTTCTTTTGACTGGAAAGTCAGCTATAACATGTCTAGGTTTGCTGCAACAATAGCAAACAACATTACTTGAATTATATTTAACAGGTTTAGATTCATACCTGTCACCCTTGGGGTGCAGCCTCCCAGATCTGCTATGCTCCTTCTCGGGTTGTGAAGATGAGGAAGGTTTGTTCTTCCACTGCTTTCACTTCATCATCTTCTTGAAGTGTCTTGAGAAGCCAGCAAACTCTCCATCTGATGAGGTGCTATCAGATGAGATGGACTATGAACTTTCTAAGTCAGCAGGCCTTCTTGGAGGAGATGGAATTCTCTCCTTGCTCTTCTTAGAAATCACATCTTTGACAGCCACTGATCTCTCCTTGGCATGAGTTCTGATGGTGATTTCCTCCTCCTTTCTTGCAGATAGCTGCATTTCATTTGATAGCAGCTTTCCAAAGAGGGTATGGGTAGGAGTCTCAGTAAGTCAGGCCCCTTCCCTGATGGCACAAAACTTTGTATCCCAGTCTCTTATTAGAGACCTTATAAACTTATCATTCAAGTCATAATTGTTGAAGACCCTCTCATAAGTCTTCAACTCATTAACCACCCTGAGGAATCTTTCATAGCACACAACTAGCTTTCCAGGTTGTGCTGCCTGAAGGCTTCATACTCCTAGTTGAGGAGGTATTTCCTATCATCCCTCACCTCTACAGTACCTTCCATATACACAATGAGTGTACCCCACATTTCCTTTGTTGTTTCATAGTGCACCAAGTTTTGGAAGGTGGAATCATCAATTGCACTTACTATGATATTTTGAGCTCTTTTATCCATAGTAGCAAGGGCAATTTCATCCTTAGAAATTTTAGCATAAGTCTTGGGTACTTGCCTAGCTGGATCTATGGTGGAGGCCTTTAGGAACACAAAAGGACCATTCTTCACAGTGATGTAGATCCTAGGGTCTGAGGCTTATATAAATAATCGCTTCCATATGACAAAGGATTCCTTCCTGCATATGGGCAGCTTCGTGGAGCCCATCTCCTTATGAACTCCAGGGGAATCCATGAAGCAGTAGTAGACTACTCTGAGTAGAATCTGGTTAGACTGTTAAGTCCTTTTTGACTAACCTCCCTCTGACACCACTTGATAGTTTACTTTGGTAGTAGTCTAACTCACCTAGAGGGGGATGAATAGATTTCTTGGTCTCTTCTTTTATTAATTAGTTATTTAGATGATTGTACTTAAGTAGAAGCAAACACACAAAAACACACAATGATTTATAGTGGTTCCCCAAGGTCTGGGTACATCCACTTTCCATCTGCACATATCTAACAGAGTGTTAGACAAGGAAAACTCCTCCAACTCAGCTCAATGAGATTACAACACAGATCCCTCAGGATCTCTTAGGGTTTCTCCAAAACCCTACCTCAGGCCAGTATCCCTACAACTCAGAGTATATCTACTCCTACAGCTTAGTGACCCCCAAGTCACCTACCTTAGGCCTATCAAGAAGCCTTACACTCATGCTGGTAGTACATCCCTACAACTCAGAGTATATATATTCCTACAACTATGTGATCCCCCAGGTCACTACCTCGGGTCTATCATGAAGCCCTACAAACTCAGGCACAAAGGCCCCACTGCTCAGAACAAAGATGTTCTTTCAATAATGATAGATTATGTTTCTACAACAGAAGATAATATATAAACCTTCAGCTTTTGGTCTTCTGATGTTGTACCATAGCAGATGCTGTCTTGAGCAAAGTTTGATAAAGATTCAGTACAGCTCTACTTGATCTTCTTCTTCAGCTGAAGGAAAATATCTACTTGTTCTTCTGAACTTGATCCAGCAAGAACAACAGTTTGAGCTTGCTCTTTATCGTCGTCAATCTTGAGATATCAGTTATGCAAGCATCTTATTTTATTGACCTAACATTCACTTTTATACCTCCTGCAATTTGCAACGACTCTATGAAATTCCTAGTCACAGTATGGACAAGAATAGAAAAGATTATCTTAATTTCTTGCCACTTGCGCCAAAATGGATCCCGCCTATTTAACATTCATATTTGAATCTGTCTCTGCGGATGGGCTGAGGCAGGCTTCACTCTCAGGGGTAGAAATAACCTGCGTCTCAGCGGATCCACTGAGACAGTTAGCATTCTTAGCGGTTTCCTCTATATGCAGCTCAGTTGAGACAGAGTTCTTCTTAGCCGCTATATAGCTGCATCTCAGCAGTTCAGCTGAGACCAGACTGTTATCTCAGCTGATCATGACAGAGAATTTGTCAACACTTAATCTGTAATTAAGCCTTAATTAAGCATGTATAATCATGAGATAAAATGGCTTATCAAATACAATATGCACTTAGCATTGTATGTGATGCATCTTCAAATCTAGGGAACATTGAAGGGCAATATTCCCAACACCTGCGATAGCATATGGTAAGCCCGAAAATCAACGGCTGATTGATGAGCCAAATGGAACAAGAAATCAACTTAACGACGAGAGGGAGTATGGAGTTATCATGATGTGGTAACTCTATCATGGCGCGGTAACTCTATCATGGCACGGTAGATGTTGCCAAAAATGCGGAGACTACATTCCATTCCAGAATGGATGCGCTTCAGATCTCATACCATCTGGGTTACCTCCCGATGGTAGGACTTACCATCGGCACTATCTCCCAGAGCTATAAATAAAGTCGTTACGCCTATTTTTTGATTGATCGACAAAAGCTACAACTCCGATCCTTTTCGTAAGAGCCCTCATCCCAAATGACCAATGGATTCCCTAATGTTATATTGAAGAATCAAATGAGATCTTGAAGGCGCTTCTCTACAATGTATATTCTATGTGAAGCACGAAAGCAATGACAACGACAATCTCTTACGTGTCTTCGTCACCGCCTTCATATCTGATATAAGGAGTCTTTATTTTTTGAATATCTTTATCATCTTATATTTTCTCTTTGTTACTCTTTTGTTGAGTGGAGAAATTCTCCCAGTGGTTGGAGACTACGTCCGAGAGCGACTTAGAGAGAATTTGCCCATGGTAGGCAACTATGTTTGTGTGAGTCTTAGGGAGGAATTCGACGCGGGTGTTGGAGACTAGATCTAGGGTTTAGATCCAGGGGCGGCTTGAGGCCTTATCTAGTGAGAGATAGGCTATAGCCAACCGATCCTTGGTAGAAGGGTCGATATAGAAAATAAAAAGTGTTTTTCATTTTACCGCCTTGATTTCTAACGCTGTAGAAATCAAAGTGTTGTAATCAAATTTCTTATGAAATAAAATCATGTCTTTCTTTATTTTATTAACTTGATTTTATTTCCTATTCTCTAAAGTATTTTGAATAATATTTTGGCAAAAGTTTTTCTAATCAATTCTAAATTTATAAAACCTATTTACACCCCCCTCTAAGGGCACCCGTAGATCCAACAACCAACCATTAGGGTTTACCATGACTAGTCAATATGATGGGGTTGAGGTCTTTGTGGACCCATGGACCCAATTCCAAGTCATGATGATACTTGGGTGCACCTAATTTACTCGGTGAACTCACAAACCATAATTAGGGTTAGAGTTTGACCAAGTCAACTCTCTAAGTTGAGTTAGCTTAACCCTTGGTAAGGTGGATCCCCTAAGGCTCACTTGAGTCCATTGGGGGTCCACTAGGTTTAACTCAACTCATTTGGGTGGTGGAAGTCACCTTGGGCTAAGTCAGAGTAAACACAAACCCTAATGGGTTGGGATGAGCATAAACCTGGCTAGGTCAACCATATTATGGTCTCTAAGGTGCACTTAAGTCACTATTAGTTTAACATCCTGCATGTACAAACATATAATATTGTCCTAGTCAGGGTCCCATGACATATCATACACACAAGCTAGACATTAAGAGATGATAAACAGAAACACTACTCAGAGAAAGTAAACACTAGCAGAAGCTTGATTAAAAACCAACTTGAAAGTCCATATTTACTAAGGAATTTTTCAACAAGAGTGTCGACCATATGGCCATACATCACATCAAGTGTATCAATACATCAAACAAAACTAATTAACAAACAATTGGTTCACAGGCTGGCTAATGAAAAGTAGTAAAAGTAAGCAGCTTTCTTTGGCAATTTTCAGCTTTGGTCTTTAAGCAAGTTATTTCCAGCTACGCTCCGCAACACCTGCACTAAGTACAAATAAGACGTAAACATGGGTTAGCTATGAGATGACCACAAAACCTTGTGAAGATCCCTCCCAACAGTCATCATAGTGGTCTTCAAGGCGGGATACTGCTTGTAACACCCCATTTATCAATGGTGAGAAAGTCAATCATATCGACTAGAGAGTCTGTGCATTTCGACTAGAAGTTGTATATCAGCTAGAAGCTATGTATCGGCTAGATTGAGTGTCGACTGGAAGTCCCTATGGGTCCTAGAGAGGCCCCATGGTGATTTGGGGTTGTTTCAAGGGTCTTAGAAGAATTTAGGCCAAATGTCGACTAGACCTCTAATCGACATAGGCAGTTTGTCGACTAGAACTCTAGTCAATATCGGTAATTTGTCGACTAGAGGTCTAGTCGACAGGGTTTAGGAAAACTATTAAAATGTCAACTAGACCTCTGGTCGACAAAAGCAGTGTGTCGACTAGAGGGGTCTAGTCGACAAGGTTCAGGAAAACTGCTAAAATATCGACTAGACCTCTAGTCGACAAAAGCAGTGTGTCGACTAGAGGTCTAGTCAAAACAGACAAAGTGACAAAATCCTATTTTATTTTTATGAAATTTTTGTACATCACTTGTTTTGAATAATTAAATTCTCGACCCTCCGATCCACCTGGACTTTATATCTAATGGTTGAGACTTTTCCTAATCCCTTTAAGGTCAGCAGAAGATAAGATTTGTGATTATTATCTTCCTTAGACTCTCTCTCCAAGATTGAAAAATTAGAGAAAACTAAGGAGGAAGAAGAGAGCTTTTCTACCATTGTTGGAGTTTCTGAGCTCCAAATCGTAAACCGATTCCAGATCCACGGAGAGGAACCTGATGAGCAAATTTTGTATAGTGTTTTAGTCTCTATTCTAGTGTGGGTTTCCTATCTTTTTCACTCATCTATTTGTTATTTTCATAATAAAATCCTTCGTAATCAAATTGTATGTCATGTGAGCGCATTTGAGATAGATAAAACATTTTTAGTCATTTCATGCATGAGGGAGATCTTCTCTCCCTCTCTTTTCTATTTTATGATTTGATGTTTTATGTTTGATTGTGCGGATGTATATTTCGGGAATAATGAATGTTTTTCCTGCAGGTATAGTGGTTGTGGTATTGTCCCTGCGTGTCTCAGTTCTTTTTCAAGGAGGAGGCCAATACTCGCGCATTTTTCTTCACGCACGAGCAGTGGCCCTCTCTGCGCATGACCATTGGTCATGCGTGGTTATTTGCACGTATCAGCTTGATCCCCCTCGATCAGCTTGATGTGTCCACTACACGTGCATTTTCCCTTCGCGTATGAGTAGTGGCACCTCGGTGCACGACCATTAATCGTGCGTGGCTATTTGCAAAAATTGACCCGTGACCCCCCTTGAAATCACACGAGTGTACGCACGAGGATAATAACATGACCACTGGTTGTGCGAGGCAAATAATTTCCCGCCCAAAACCACAACTATTTCCACCAGCCCAGGTTCTTTCTCACAGAAGTACAAGATTTTCCTTCTCACATGACCACAGGTCATGCGCCTATCTGTGCGCAGGCTAATTTTCTACTCTATCAATAAATAGAAAGATTCGTGATTTCAGAACCCCCACTTCTAATTTGCAATGCCATTCTTGCTCGTTTTCACCGCAAGACCTAGGGTTTCATCCCTTGGCCTTCTATAACTTCCTCAAACATTCCAAAGGTGTAGAAGTCAATTTCCATGGTTCCATTGGAGCTCTAATGCCAAAGCACTTGACGTGGAAGTGAAAAACCCTAAGAGAAGATAGGCAAGATGTGGTGATAGCTTCCAAAACCCTGAAAGGTAGCCAAGGTGGATTTTGAAGGGTCGGTGGACCTCCTAAAGCTCTTCTACGAACCGGAGGAAGAGTCTCGTCTCCTCCGTATCTCATAGTGGTAACCATATATTTCTTCTCTCTCATTTGAGATTTTTGTAAACTTAATGTCATATATTCTCAAACATATGCACACCATGACCATTGGGTGTATATGCTCATATGTATATTTTCTATTGTGGATGGTTTGGTTGAGTTAGCTTTGTTGTGATCTGTATTTGGATGTGTTTTGTGTTGCTACGGCAACGAGTGAAGCGGAGGCTTACGACCCACGGAAGTTCAAAGCAGTGGAAGGCATCCCACGGAGGAGCAAAACACAGGTAGGTGACCTGTTGAGGAGCGAAGCGGAGGAAGTCGACCCGCGGAGGATTGAAGCAGAGGAAGACGACTCGCGGAGGTGTGTTGCAGAGGTCGGTGACTAGTGGAGGAGCGAAGTGGTGTCGGTGACCCGCATAGTTAGTTAGTTTTATTTTATTTGCAATTAGATGTTAGTACTAAATCAAACTCCCCACAAAACATCGACCTAAAAAGACATTGCAATTAGTTGTTAGTACCAAATCAACCCCCCCCCCCTAAAACATCAACATAAAAAGACATTGCAATTAGTTGTTAGTACCAAATCAAACCCCCGCAAAACATCGACATAAAAAGACGTGAATCTCAAGTCTCTCCTTAATAGATTACTCCACCCTGCCGGGTTCCACGTGAGATTCGATACTTTGGGATTTATTCCCATTTTATTATTACTTGACAATGACCAATTCACTGCCATTCGCACCACAGTCTCGCTCCTGCCTATAGCGGTGTGTCGAGATTGTGCGCAAGTTCTTGGCGCCATTGTCGGGGAACACGGTTGTGTGAGTATATGGAGAGCGAGAGAGAGAGGGCTGAGAGATAAAAACTTTTTTCCATTTGTATATCACGCTTGTTTTGATTTTGTTATTTTGATTCTGTACTTTTTTTATTTTTGTTGTTTTTAATTTTTAAACAACACCTTTTTCATTTTATTTATTCCTAATCTTATTTTATAATTTATATCAGGTTATATTGTGTGTGTACTTAACCTGTGCAAAGATTAATATTATTTTTTGAATCACCTCACATCAGTATGTATGCAAATTCGCAATGCAGATTGTGTGGGACATCCAATTATCTATCTAGAGAATGTCATTCGGTAAACCGTAGTTATGATTCTTACAACACTTCTTATGGGGAATCGGTATCATACAATTCCTCATAAGATCAGCCTAATTATCATAACCACACCCCTCCACCACGATTACCACACCATAATTGTATCCCGCCTCTTCTGAGGTAAGGGGTTAATCGTGTGTGCTTTTTTTGACTTAGTACGAATCATGTTTTGAAGGTTTGCGTCGCTTTTAAACGACAAATGGAAGAAGAAGATAAACCAGCTATTTGGATTGTGTCTCCCTCCCCTCTTGTTTGCACTCCTTTAGATTCTTATTCGTACTCTGACAATGTGGAGTCATCTCCTATTGTACATACTTCTCTTATTTTTATTCACCTGTGATAAACATTTAAAGAGAACGGATGTGTTTATATGAAATGATTGTTGTTGATGTTTTCCAATTCTATATCCGATGAAGACAAGTGTAACTTATCGTCTATAGTATAGGATACTTTAAGAAAAATATATCAAGGTCGTATTTCCAGGTGCGCGTCGATTACTTCTACTTCGAGGAGGAAACTATTATCTTATCAACCGATTTTTGTGATTTTTTTTACTTAACTAAAAAGAGAGATAAATTGCAAAATTAGGGAAGGGTTTAGGTAATGATTGAAAGATTAGTACTCGATCTTGAATGATATTGGCTTGAGAATAATCAAAAAGTAAATAACAAAACTCTAATTCTCTTTAAATAAAATACTTTGACCATGCAGGTTCCCGAAGCATGAACACGCCTCTCTCGAGGAAGTACCCAACTGAGCTTAGGAAAAAATGACCAAACTCTCGTTCTATAATCGAATACCTAAGGCTCGCTTTATGCTATGAACCACACTATTAGATTTGACTCCAATCCAGGAAATTTACGTCATTCTCTCTCGAGGGGTGCGTGCAACTCTCTTTACCCTTGAGTGATTGATTCATACTTGAGCCTCTAGGCTAACTAAGTACGAAAACCTAAGTGAAAACCAAATATAAAAAATATGGCCACACTAATTTAAAATTCAAGGGTAAATCAAAAGTGCGTATTTAAAGAGAAAAAGAGAGCTTAAAGATAACTTGATTATCTCATCCTCAGATCATCTCAATCGAGTACAAATGAGAGTTTAGTTAATCATGATGGAGGGGTAAGAGGAAGACATGAAATAAAATTGCATGAGAATTGACTAAAGGAGAGAGATGAGAAGACAAGTAGAATTCTATTAATAATAATAGTTAATTACAAGATCAAAAAGAGGATACAACAATAATGAAAAGAGATTACAAGTTCACTAATAAATGTTGCATGAAAAACTAAGAGAAAATTGCTTGAAAGGAAGAGAGAGAAAATTATAACATAAGGAAAAACTTAAGAACAACAAGAACAGTAACTAGCAACACCTCCCGACTCCAAAATTCAGAACCCTGAACTCATGGGAGCTGCTGAAATTTATAGATTTTTTTTTTGCAAAGTACACTCCCTCGGTCACGCCTGTGACCTAGGGCGTTTAATATTTAGTTGGCTTTCGGCTGGAGAAAATCTGGCAGGATTGCGACTGGCTCGGGACTTGGTGAACACGCCCTCGGTCATGCCCGTGACTTGGGCGTGTTGAGTATGGTGAGCCACAATTTGTCAAAAGTTGCGCAGTAGCGCCGTGTAACACCCTACCCATTGCACAATATAAAACAGTAGGTCCGGTCGGGAACCCACGCCATATAAAGTGAACAAGCTAAAGGGTTACGTAATTAGTTACCTAACCATAGACATCTCAGAGTTACATATAAGCGGAAGCATAATTTATTAATCTTAAACCAGAACAGGTGTCTACAACACGAAGTAGGAATGTCTGATTATATACATAAAAGAGTTTGGCACTACGACCATATATAGCAAAGTGTTTATCTTATTACATGATTTACAAGCATCGACACGCAGACCGGCAATACATGAAACAAAATATTCAAAAAGGCCTTCGAGGGCCATTTAGCAAAAGAGCTCCACCAGCTGCTTCCCGCTTGGCTCGCCAGGACCTGTATAACCAAAATCCATCAAACAGTGGGAAAACAAGTAACCGGCCAGCTTTAGTTGACCAAAACTTAAAACGACTCTGGTACTCCTTCCCTGCAAGCAAGCATTAGCAACATAAATGTATTTCATAAGTGCGTCAAAGCACTGCATATATACAATCACAAACGTCGGCGCGCATGGCCACACGACTCGTGCTCATAAGGCACACTTTCAGTGTACTCCCCGAGTCCACTTCCATTCGCAGTTAAATAACTTAGATGGCAATTGAGCTAAGCCGTACATGCCTACACTTTTAGGCAATCCTTTCTATAAGATGGCGCACCAAGGGGCGACCTCTTCATCGACCAATATGGACAGGTTCGGATCTACCTTTCCTGGCTCAATCATCGTGAACAACCAGCACGACGCGGGCACAGTTTCACCTCATCCCGATAATTAGACAACCTCACTGGTCATCAGCACAGCCACACAGGCAATTCCAATTAACCACGCGACATCAAGTGTCATTGGCACTAATGCCGGCGTTAGCACTAACGTCACGGATTAGCTAACGGAATACGATTCTGTCATCTTTTTCGAGTATTTCCTATAGATTACCTCCAGAACTCCCTACAGCACATCACAACACCCAGAACCCAAGAACAAGCATACATACTCGGAGTCTTCTCCGAAACGCAATAAAGCGATATCAACATCACCATTCCAAACAAACCTGACCAGATGGGCTTCACACAGTATGCCTATGTTCGTACAGCGATCCAGACTCTATATGCAATTTCTACGGGGATATACCATATCAACCCATCGGAAGAAACTTATCCACTAATTAGTGGAAATCTTCCTGCTACTATGCAAATCAAAGGACAAGCATGTCCAAAGATTCAGGAGGAGAATCATTACCCTTGACGATCTCTTTGGCGCCATGACTCTGAAAGCAATCCGGATGGAGAGGTTCGCAGCACGCTCTCCTACACGTATCCAAACTCGGTGCGTCGAACGGCTAGCCAAAAGGTTCTTCCTCTTCCAGCCCTCTTCTTCCTTGATTTTGGAGATAGAGAACTTCAATGAGAAATAGAAGAGAAACCATGTTTGCTACCTTATATATATTAAGAGCTATCACCAGCGGTAACTTCTTAACGTCGGGCGTTAGCCCAAAGGCGGTACAGTCGATCTTATCCAGAACCGCGTACTCCTATTGGCTGGAGGACCAAACGCCGCACGTTAACTCTTAACGCCAGGCGTTAGTCATTTCGACGAATGACAAGACCTCTTCGTCGATAATAGGAGCTTCACGACGATTAGTTAAAGTCGTCATGACGGACAGCTACCGCCAGTGTTAGTGATTAACGCACTGTGTTAGCTCTCTCATCGTGACTTCTCAACGACAACTAGCTCATCTCGATGGTTCGTCTAAGCAACCACTACCGCCAGCGGTAACATCTACCGCCCGGCGGTAGCCCTGAACTCAGACTACTTTTATTTCTATTATGGGGAAATTGGGGTGTTACAATCCCCCTGCCCTTAAAGAAAGTTCATCCCGAACTTCCAGAAATAATAAAGAAAACAATAGTACAAAATATAATGTACCTCAACGGAACAATTTGGGGAACTCCTCAAGCATTGTTTGCTCTCGCTCCCATGAAAGCTCCTCATGACCGCAATTGTCCCAGCGGACTTTGACCATTCTGATCATTTTATTCCGCAACTGCTTGACTTCAATGCCTTCAATGCGAATGGGCTTGACCTTTGTCTTTATCCCACCATCGATCGGCACTTGAACGTCAGTTATAAGCACTTGAGGCACTTGCACAACCCTCCTCAGTACGGAGATGTGAAACACATTATGCAAATCACTCAACTTTGTCGAAATAGCGAGTCGATAGGCAGCTTCACCAACATGCTCCAGTATCTCAAATGGTCCAAGGTATCTTGGACTCAGCTATCTCAAGCGTCGAATTCTTGACACACCCTTGAAAGGTTTGTTTTTGAGATAAACCCAGTCGCCCACTTCGAACTCAACGTTACTATGTTTGGCGTTATAGTACTTTGCTTGCCTATCTTGTGCATTCAACAACCTCTCCTGGATTGTTCGAATAGTCGAAGTAGCATCTTCGACTTCCTTTTTCTTAAACAGCTTAGTCTCGCCCGTCTCCACCCAAGCTAAAGGAGTACGATACTTCCTACTATAAAGGGCCTCAAAGGGCGCTGATAAGGATTTTATATAGTTTTAAAAATAATTCCAACTAACATCCTGATGTAGGCAAGTGTACCTATCGAAAATATAGTATAGGAAGGATGTCATATTTGCCCGAGGCCTGTTGAGTAATCTTACTCACGCAAATTAATATAATTTTATCGGAAATAAAATAGAGTTTTGAAAATAATTTAAAGAAGAGAAACATTTGATCGGGAATCCTTAAGTAAAATATTTCGTAAATCTAGAATTCAAAAGAAATCGATTTAGACAAACTTGACGGTGGAGGTTCCCAAAATATGATAGAGCCTCTCTCGAGAGAACTACCACCTAACCTTATGTTGATCGATTAAGACCCCTCAGCCAGTCGAAACCCCTAAGCTTGCTTTATGTGGTGAGACCCACTATTGGATTTGACTCCAATTCGAAAGAATTGCGTCACCCTCTCTCGAGGAGTGCGTGAAACTCTTTTTATCTCTGAGTGATCTCCTCGTTCGCATAGATCTCTCGATCACTAGCATACGGATCTTAGATCGAGAAACATATTCGCGACATATGAATTCGAAGCAATTAATTTGGCAGTTGTAGGAGAGGTCACGCTCCTTGGTCACGCCCCTGACCAAGGGCGTGTAAGCTGGAACGGCTCGGCGGCGGAAACTGCCTGCAATGAAGGCACATTGGGCGAGTCACGCCCATGACCTGAAGGTCATGCCCTATGTCACGCCCGTGACCTGGGGCATGTAATCATAATCCGACGTGGCAATGTCTTCCGGGAGCTGAAGGCGGAGCACGGCCGTGACCATGGTCACGCCCCCAGGTCACGCTCGTGACCTGGGGCGTGTACTGAGGATTTTTGCAGATTTGTTCTGAAATTTCCCCTGAACACGACTGTGGACTTGAATTTGTTATTAGCAGCCCCAGATTACCTGAAAACACAAAATAAAGTAGATTAGATATAAATTAAACTAAAAGTATATAAAAAAACTAATTAATTACTACCAAAATATTATATAAAAATAACTATAAATAATGCACTATCAGGCGCCATTTGTAGGCTTGTTTGATAGCTGTTGTTGTAAGTGAAGTCGATAATATATACATAGTCTTCCCACCTCTTGCGGAAATTTAAGGCGCATATTCAGAGCATATCCTCCAATGTTCTATTAGTCCGTTCAGTCTGCCCATCAGTTTGAGGGTGAAAAGCAGTGCTAAACTTCAGTTTGGTACCCAATAGTTGATGGATTAGCCTCCAATCATTTGAAGTGAAGCGCCCATCTCGGTCACTTACGATCCTACGGGGCACACCTATTGGATCTGTAGGCGCCCTTAGAGGGGGGGTGAATAAGGGATTTAAACTTTTCTGATTATTAAAGAAAAATAATTCTCTGTTGCTACCGCCAGCGGTAGTGTTACCGCTCGGCGTTAGTGATAGAGAAAATACGTTTAGGTTAAAACAGTGAAAACCAGAGAGCACGAATCAGAGATGAAGAAATAAACATATTTTCATTAATTTGAAACAGTTATGATTACAAACTTTTCCCAATGACGCTTGGAAAGAGGAGACCAACGAAAAACCCTTTTGGTTTTCTATACCGACCCTTCTCCTAAGAACCGATTGACTTTAGCCTATCTCTCCCCAGATAAGGCCTCAAGACGCTCTAGCCCTTCCCTTACCGGAAAGGCCTCGAGCACCCCCTAGATCTACACCCTAGACCTAGTCGCCAACGCGAGGCGAATTTCCCCCTAGTCCCCGCAAGGCCTTAGTCGCCGCATGGTGAATTCACAAACCGATTAAAAAGATAAAATAAAAGACAAGGACAAAACAAAAGCTAAAAATTCCCTCAAGAAGAAGAACTTGATCTCAATGTAGATGCGATCGGATGGGTCTTCAAGTTCTTTTCTTTCACGAACGTTGACGGAGGTCTTCAGGCAGTTTGGAGAAGGCTCTCACGAGTGCTCTGAATATATGGCTCCAATTCCTTCTGTAACAACAAGCATCAATGGAGGCAGCGCGCGTCTTTAAATAGACTCAGCCGCTACCGCCTACGGTAGCACTACCGCCCCGCGTTAGCCACATTAGGCAATGATCAGGCACACGGATCGTGGCAGTTTAGGCAACGTTTGAGCGCCAAACTTTGAACTCCAACTAGCGCGCCGCGGTAATGCTAACGCTCCGCGATAGCGAGATATCCTTCCTTTAGCTAATATCTCCTTCCATAATAGCTCCTCAATTACATGCAGATGGGAGGTTTCCAAAAGCTATCGTCGGGCGTTAGTCCTTAACGCGCCTCGATAGTACTTGCCAAAATAGCGTCCCGTCGACATTCCATTTTCTCCATTGTTTCCTTCTCGTCAATTATTTCCATTTATGCTAGCGCTAGCGGTAGTACTAACGCTCTGCGGTAGAGCACATCTCTTTTTGTCGGGCGCATTTTCGTCGAACCGGCCTCACATTTCGTCGAGCGCAGCTTTCATTTCATCGAACGAACACTAGCGCCAGCGGTAGTTCTAACGCGCCGCGGTAAAGCATACATTTCATCGAGCACCACGGTAGAGCAAGCAGATCGTCGAACAGAGCTTTTAGTTCGTCGAACGGAGCTTTCATTTCGTCGAACGGAGCTTTCATTTCGTCGAACGCCAGTTCTGTTCTCAGTGGTTTCCTTCTCAACGGTTTCTGATTCGCTAGCGCCAGCAGTAGTGTTACCGTGCTGCGGTAGCAACAGATAATCATCCTGATATTGTTTTGACGTCTTTCTTTTTCACACTCCTTTGGGGATTGAATGTTGAAGATCCTGCACACTATAAACACAATGCAAGTATGATCAAATACAATAGGATTTGTTATTATCAAACCAAGGGATGTGGAAAGCATGTTCCAACAAACTCCCACTTTTGATAATAACAAATCCCTTTATAAAGAAATAGTTCAAAGGATAGGAATTGTGTTTATTAAAAAGGATAAGCATGAAATTTAAGACATGTGCGAATGCTCCCCCTAAGTGAATGCTCCCCCTACAACAAAACTTCCTATGAACTTGACTTCCCCAAACATGTGAATTTCTTTCAAATTTATTCTCCCCCTTTTGGTATTATCAAAATAGGGTGGAGAGAAAGTCAAACAGGAACGTGTGCAATAAATGTTTAGAGAGGGAATGATCATGATAAAGAGTTAAACGCTTAGGAAAAATACAATATATAGGAGTGAAAAAAGGGAATGTGAAGAAATTGTCATAAGGAAACACTTGTTGGAAAAAACGTATTCATGATCGAGCGTACAAGTAGAAAAGAGGTGGAAAGCATGAAGAAATATATTTTTGAAGAGAACATATATATAAGAATGTTGAAGCATAGTAGATGATTAAGAGTTTTAGACAAAAGATAGATGTTGTAGCAATTGAAGTACACAAAGTGATTTCAGTTTCAACAAAAACCATACACTTGATTTGAAAGGTAAGCAATAAAGAGTACACATGGCGTAGCAGAAAAAAAATGTAAGCATGATACAACATATCAAGTCATGATAGAAGAATACAATGTCTTGAATCGAGAAATCAAGTACACTTATACATTGTATTGATCATGCAAAGCTATCTAGTGCATTTACTTAAGAATTTAGAGAATACATGTAGATATGCAATAGACTCCAATCCTCATGAGTAGAAGGCTTACAGGTGATAATGATGTGTACAAAATAGTGTTTTTGTTAAAAGTATACATATGAGTTAATCAAAAACACATGACATGTATAATGGAATAAACACAATGTTATTGAAAAAGCATTTTTAGAGTTACTTCTACCCACAAAGCTATATAAATTTTTCACTGCACATAGAAAAATAGTACAACTACCAAGGTGCTCTGCACACACAATGCTTATTAAGGCTTATCAGGGTGCAAAGTAGTGCTTGGGGAATCACAATTATTATTTTGAATTTTAGTTATTTGTGATACGGTGTACAAGAAGAAGTAGTGTAAAAAAAATGTTTGCAACAAGGCACTTTACAATTCTCTCCAAGGTGCTCAACCTCACAATGCTCATTAAGACTTATCAGGAGGGTGAGTAGTGCTTGGTGGAGTTATCTTTGTCAATTATTCATTTGAATTTTTACTTAACGACAAAGGTCTCTGAATTCACTTGTATGTGCAAACAAAAGATTTTTGAAAAGATACACTTCTTCAAAAATAGGTGCATGAAAAAGATTTTTACTTGTGGTGAAGGTAAAGACTAAGCATGCATAACAATAATATTAGGTTGTTACACTACACAATCATGTAAGAGTAGATTAAATTCATATGTAGTTTATCAAAGATGTGAGTAAATAATTCATTATCAAATATATACCATTTACTCATACATAGAGGCATGCTAAGCAATACTACACATGATTTCTATGATCAATTTCAAAGCACATACATAAGATACTGATCAAGGCATGATACAAAACAATGTTATTAAGATACTTGAAATAGAGAATGAAATATTGTATTCTAAACTAGGCAAGATAAACCATATCATCCTTGAAACATGGAAAAAGCACATCAGTTTTTATGAAAATTTTAGGTTTTCAAAAGCAAAAAATAAATAAAACAAATATAAAGAATGTTTTTGTTGTTTTAATTGGTTTTTCAATTTTGTAGTTGATTTTGATATATAGAAACACAAAGCATGTTTTTGGTTAGATTTTGATTTGTTTTATAGTTTTTTTTGTTTTAGAATTTTAAAAGAAAATAACAGGAACTGAAAAATAAAAAATGAAAAAGAAACTAGAAATTCATAAAATACCCACTAACGCCAGCGTTACCATGCTATCGCCGGGCGTTAGTGACAGAACTCAGATTTTTTCGAAAATGTGAAATTTTTCAGAATTTTTCTTATGAATATAGTTGTGCAGATTAGTGACAATGAGATTCAGTACAGAAATCAGATATGCGTGGTCACAAAAATGCGGGTTTTGCATGATTAAGTATGAATGTCCAAGACTCCTAGTTCTAGTCTAAGTAGAGCAAATTGAGAATCGGGTAGAGGCTTGGTAAAGATGTCCGCAAGTTGCGATTCAGTGCCAATGAAGTTTACATGAACATGTTCCTTTTTGATGTGATCCCTAATGAAGTGGTGTCTTACATCTATGTGTTTAGATCGGGAGTGATGAACGGGGTTGTTTGTTAAGTCAATAGCACTCTTGTTGTCACACTTAAGTTCAATATTAGCTAAATGAACACCAAAGTCTTGTAAGGTTTGAGTCATCCATAATGCTTGGGCACAACAACTTCCTAGTGCAATATATTCTACCTCGGTGGTGGTGAGAGCAACAGAATTTTGTTTTCTACTTGACCATGCAACTAGAGAAGGACCTAAGAAGTGACAAGTACCACTAGTGCTTTTCCTATCTAATGAACAACCCGCATAATCAGAATTT
Organism: Dactylorhiza incarnata; assembly: GCA_033032865.1. Lineage (NCBI taxonomy): Eukaryota > Viridiplantae > Streptophyta > Magnoliopsida > Asparagales > Orchidaceae > Dactylorhiza > Dactylorhiza incarnata. Next base: position 16,989,863 of record JAWHQI010000028.1, read on the forward strand.
GAATACCCATGCAAGAGAAAAGAATCATTATTTGGATACCAAAGTCCTAATTTAGATGTGCCGATTAGATATCGAAAAATTCGTTTCACTACTTTTAAATGAGATTCTTTTGGCTTTGCTTGAAATCTAGCGCATAAACATACGACAAACATAATATTGGGTCTAGATGCACTAAGGTATAATAGGGATCCAATGGTTCCTCTATATAACGTTTGGTCAATTGAAATTCCGGCTTCATCTTTTCCTAATTTTAGTGATGCGCTCATTGGAGTACTAGCGTGTTTCAAGTTTTCAAAACCAAAACATTTTAGCATATCATGGACATATTTGGATTGACATATAAAAATTCTATCATTTCTTTGGGTTATTTGAAATCCTAAAAAATATGTTAGTTCACCCACTAGACTCATCTCAAATTTATTTTGCATCACTAAAACCACTTCATTACACAACTCTTCATTAGCGGCTCCAAAAATAATATCATCAACATATATTTGTAAAATAATCAAATCATTATCAAAATGCTTAATGAAGAGCGTGTTATCGGCACTACCCATTTTATAACCGTGCTTTAATAAAAAAGAAGTTAAGCGTTCATACCAAGCACGGGGCGCTTATTTTAGACCATAAATCACTTTTTCTAATCTATATACATGATTTGGAAATTGTTCATTAATAAAGTCGGGGGGTTGTTCAACATAGACTTCTTCTTTAATTATCCCGTTTAAGAAAGCACTTTTAACATCCATTTGAAATAATTTAAACTTCTTATAACTCGCAAAAGCTAGAAAATTTCTAATCGATTCAAGGCGAGCAACGGGTGCAAATGTTTCATCAAAATCTACCCCCTCAATTTGAGAATAACCTTGTGCCACTAATCGAGTTTTGTTCCTAGTTATTCTAGACTCTCCATCTAATTTATTTTTAAATATCCATTTGACACCAATAACGGGGTGATTAGATGGTCTTTCAACTAGTTTCCATACCCTGTTACGTTCAAATTGATTTAATTCGTCATTCATAGCAATAAACCAAAATTCATCATTCAAAGCGGCGGAAACGTTTTTCGGTTCAATTTCGGAAACAAAACATAAGTTTGAAAAGGATTCGTTAAAAGAAGAGCGTGTCATTACCCCCTTTGATGGTTCTCCAATGATAAGCTCCTTTGGGTGATCTCTTGTAAATTGAAGCACAATTGGAGGCACGAACTCCTCTTGCACCGTCTCTACTTCTTTTTCTTCTCCAAGTGGTTCATCATCATCATGCTCCAATGGTGAAGGAGGCTCATCTTCATTTCCTGCACAAGTAGAATCTACACAAGGCACAAGTTCATCAAACTTCACATGAATAGACTCTTCGACCTTTTTAGATTTTTTATTATATATTCAATATGCTTTGTTAGTGGAAGAGTAACCAAGAAAAATACCGCCATCACATTTTTCATCAAATTTAGCTAATGCATCCTTAGTGTTTAGAATAAAACATTTATAACCAAAAACGTGAAAATACGATACATTAGGTTTCTTTTGAAAATACAACTCATATGGAGTTAATTTCAAAATAGGGCGAAGCATGACACGATTTATGACATAACATGATGTATTTACGGCTTCGGCCCAAAAATATTTAGGCAACCCATACTCGGATAGCATAGTGCATGCGAGTTCTTGAAGAGTTCTATTTTTCCTCTCCACCACACCGTTTTGTTGGGGGTGCGTGGAGCGGAAAATTCGTGCTTATGTAACACCCCAATTTCCAAAACAGGAAGTATACTTCTCGAGAATTCAAATGGCTAAAGTATACTTCTCGAGAAATTTAAAAGGCTGAGATTATACCTCTCGAGAAAACTAAAATCAGGAATTATCCTCTCGAGAATTAATAATCAGGAATAATAGCTCTCGAGAAATTAATATGCAGGAATATTACTTCTCGAGAAATCCTTAGGCAGGAAGTATATAGCTTCTCGAAAAATCTTAAGGGCAGGCAGTACCAGTTCTTGGGAAACAAGAAATGCCTTTTAGCAGTCGTTCGTCGAACGCAGGCCGCCGTTCCTCGAACACAGGCATCCATTCGTCGAATGCAGGTTTAGCAGCCGTTTGTCGAACGTAGGCAGCCGTTCGTCGAACGCAGGTTTAGCAGCAGTTCGTCGAACGCAGGCCGCCGTTCGTCGAACGCAGGCCGCCTTTCGTCGAACGCAGGCAGTCGTTCGTCAAACGCAGGTTTAGCAGCCATTCGTCGAACGAAGGTCGCCGTTCGTCGAACGCAGGCAGTCGTTCGTCGAACGCAAGTTTAGCAGCCGTTCGTCAAATGCAGCATTTCAGCCGTTCGTCGAACGCAGGTTTGTTAGCCGTTCGTCGAACGCAGGTTTGTTAGCCGTTCGTCGAACGCAGGTTTGTTAGCCGTTCGTCGAACGCAGGTTTATAGCTGTTCGTCGAACGCAACTTTACTATCATTTGTCGAGCGCAACTTCACTGCCATTCGTCGAACGCAGTCTTAAAGTTATTCGTCGAACGCAGTTTCAGTACGGCAATTTGCGAAATATCAGACCCGTGACTTCTTGATCTTAGTCGTCAGATGCAGGGCTTTAAATCCAAGGGCTGGGATTTATTTCTGGGTTATCTTAGGGTTTGTCCAGAGGGGTATATTTATATCCTCTTTATCTTATAAGTCTTATCTTCTTCAAGCGTGAAAAAGACGAAGCCGAGGAAAAACAGCGACAGCGAGGAAGAAGAAGGAGACGTTTTCTGCCATTGCCGGAGCTTCGGAGCTCCGAATCGCGAGCCATTTTCAGATCTGGAAAGAGCAGTCCTTTACGATTCTTTCTATCCTAGTGAAATCTCATATCTATGGCGAAGAAGAAAGCTCCAAGGGTAACGATCCTTCCTCGCGGTCTTAGGACGTGTTTTGTCCTCTCATTCCTTTTTCTATGCTTGCATGAGGAATCCCTTTCACCAAATGGGTGAAGTGTAGGATTTCCTCTAGTTCTTCGGAACTCCGGGTCGATTGTGTCCGTCCCCGGCGTATTGCATTTAGAAATCTGATAGTCGTGCGGAGTTAGGCATTTTGTGTGAAGCCTATTCGTGGTCGTGAGCCCGGATTGGTGATGCTTGGATTGCGACGTTGCATTTAGGTTAAGCCTAGAATGCGTGTCGTAGAATGTCTCTGTGGGATCTTCTATTGTGTTGCGGGACTTGAGTTTTAGGTGCCTTTTGAGAGCCTAACGGAAGCCCCTTGCTTGGGTGGTTGAATGCAAACCTTCACCACTAGATTTGGCGAGGAGTGGTATTGTACCTCCTTCTTGGTTGTTATTTGCGTAGCTTAATTATGTGGGCACTTGATGTGCTAAACCCTTACGGTTCGAGGTGAAGCCGTACCCGCGTCGTGTGATAGATCGCGATGGTTAGAGCACGGGCAAAGCTGAACCGAACCCCTTTCCATGTAGATCGGTGAGAGGTCCCTACCTCATGTAAGACGTGTGATCATGGGAGAGGTCGTGGAAGGTGTCTTACCTAGACCGACAAAAGCTCTTTTTCCCCACCTAAGGCTATGTCCTTAGGGTGGAGTGTTTGTGTTGAATTGATGTTATGTTAGCCGCATACGGTTGCTTAGGCAGTTGTGGGGAACCTTCGGGTGAACCAAACCAACATCATGTGCATACCTAGGTTCCCTTTTACTTGATGCTCAACCTAGAAGATTGATTGTGCTTGAAACCTCACCTTGTGTAGTGTATTTTGTACTTTCTTTATACTATTACATGTTGCATGTACGGCTTGCTTGCAGGTTAGCGGTGACACGCCCCTGAGCCGGCTAGATGGCCGGGGGGTGGGATCGTTACGCGGTTTGTGGTCAGCTCATAGCTGACCCTCGTTTACCTCTTATTGGATGTTGGTTGCAGGTGCAGGTGAGCCTAGCGGGAAATAGCGGGCGGTGGCCCTTTTGATGTGTTGGCCCTCGAAGGCCAACCTCTTTTCTGCTTTTCATGTATTGCCGGCCTGCGTGACGATGTATGTTTTGAGTTTCTATACATTTGTTAAATGTAAGGCCTTAAGGCCATAACTCTATTTGTTTCATTCATGGGATAGTGAACAATTCTAAAAGATGTTTAATCCAAATGCTTCCGCTTACGCTTATTATACTCTTGTGTAGTTGTTGTTCTTTTCTGTTTATCACCTTATAATGCCTAGCTAGTGTGTATAGTATGGCGTGGGGTCCCGGTCGAACCTACTGTTATATTATTTGTAATGGCAGGGTGTTATAATTTGGAATCGGACTTAGGGCGTCGATCCGTAGTTTAGCGAATTTGGGACGAATTCCTTTTAAGGGGTGCTGTGTACGGGATGTGCATTCACCTAAAACGACAAAAAACTAATAAGAATGTCCACTTAGGAATGGAAAAACATACTTGTTTGCGGAACCTGAGCGTTCCATGATTGCTTTTTGCTATGTTTTCGGTCACTAAATTGTGTATTGCACGATTATAGGTGACTAGGAGTGTTGCGAGGCAGTCTCGACCCCGTAACACCGCTGAAAGTAGTGCGTCGGCTGAGGTGCCAGCGACCACTCCTCCTGCTGAGATGATCAGGTTAATCGCTGAAGCGGTCTTAGCCATGATCAACACTCAACCTCAAAGGCTTGCACAGCCTGCTATGCCTACTCCGGATGTGGCCCCGGTGGCAGCTGTCGTAGTGGAACCTGCAGTCACTACTAGAAAACTGACTTTTAGCCAGGGCAAATTACCGTGGCTAAAAGTCCAAAATCGTGGCAAAAGACTTTTAGCCACGGACTGCCGTGGCAAATGGGCGTGGGCAATATGAGCGTGGCAAAAAAGTATTTGCCATGCTCTTTCTGTGGCAAATACCATTTTTCTATGACTTTTAGCCACGATTTTAGACATTTAGCCACGATAATTTGACTGTTTGCCACGGAAAATGACCGTGGGCAATACGAGTGTGGCTAAAAGTCAATTTTCTAGTAGTGAGTGGAACCGAGGGTGGAGATCCCTGTACCAATGGCTGCAGTGGAACCTGCGGTGGAGCCAAGGGTGGAACGTCGAGTAGAGCGAGTAACTGTTGCGCGAGCGCGTGATCAACAACTTCAGCACTTTCTAAGTTTCCATCCTCCAACCTTCTCGGGGACTGGATCCCTAACGGAGACGGAGGACTGGCTGTCAACAGTTAGAAAAACTCTAAAGGTGACAGCAACGGAAGAGGCTATGATGGTCACCCTAGCCACCTTCCTCCTTAACAGAGAAGCAGAGCTTTGGTGGGCGGAATAGGAAGCGCATAAGTTTGGAGGTAAGGATATTACCGAGATCACTTTGGCGGAGTTCTCAAAGTCGTTCCTTCAAAGATATATTCCCTCTACCCAACGCATTACGTTGCAGAACCAGTCCTTGAAGTTAACTCAAGGCGATAGCTCGGTGGATGAGTACTTGCACGAGTTCACTAGACTGGGCTGCTATGCGGGGTCTTTGGTGGAAGATGAGGAAATGAAGACGAACAAGTTTTATGAAGGTCTTCGAGATGAGTTGAGGCTGCTCCTTGCAAGCCCAATGACGTTTGGCTTCCATGTGATGGTGCAAAGCGCCAGATCTCTGGAGTTGGACATGAAGAGAGTGCAAGCAAAGGGCGTGGCAAAGAAACCTGAATTTCATACGCCGACCTCTCAATCCAAATCTGAGTTCAGGAGGAACAAAAGGAAGTTCAATCCTGCAGAACCAACTCGCTCAAATGTGTCGGGAGCTACGACTGCACGTGGTCCAATTACATGTTTCACTTGCGGAAAGGTGGTACACAAAGCTCGCGTGTGTCGGAGTGGTCCCCCGAGGCCAGAGAACCGAGCGATGGACTATGCTCGTGCTGCGGGTCATGCGGAAAAGGGCAAAGCTGTGGAGTCTGCTGCTTCCCAGCATATTCTGACCCAACCGAGAGTTTACTCGCTTGGCCAGCAAGAAGCCATACGACAAACTGATGTCGTCACAGGTATGGATTATAAGTTAGCTTTTACAGGTATTTATGATTGATACTGTTGTGCGACTTTATGTTTGATTTGTGTGTAATTAGGTTTCGTCCTAATTTCCAACTATCCAGTGAGAGCTCTATTTGATACGGGTGCATCTCACTCTTTTCTATCTGAGGACTTCGTGGTGCGAATCAGAGTGCCGTCTACCTTGGTAGAGGATAGATTGGAAGTAGTGCTACCCAATGGATCTCGCATGGGTGCAGATTGGAAGAGTCGTGTGAAGGTGCGGATTGGAAATCAAGACTTCGACTTGGAAGCATCGTTATTACCGCTAGCTGAATTTGACGTAATCTTCGGCAAGGACTGGCTCTCGGAGCAGCGAGCATGCATTGATTGCAATTAAAAGGAGATCACTCTGGGAAAGAACACCGGAGACGAAACCACGTTCGTGGGTATGCGAGGAGCGAGCAAGACGCTGATGTCTGCTCTCTAGGTGGTTAAGGCAGTGAGAAAGTGCGCGGAGTTGTTCTTCACTTTGTCGGAGGCTTCGGAGCCAAAGCGCAGTTTGAATGATGTCCCAGTTGTAGCGGAGTATGCCGATGTGTTTCCTAACGAACTCCCTGGGGCTCCGCCTCAACGAGAGATTGATTTTTGTATTGAGATGGTGCCAGGTGCCAAGCATGTAGCACGCTCACCATACCGAAAAACACCGAAGGAATTGGCAGAACTGAAGGTTCAGTTGCAAGAGCTACTAGAGCAAGGCTATGTACGTCCAAGTTCTTCACCTTGGAGTGCACCGGTCCTCTTTGTGAAAAAGAAGGACGGGAGCTTGCGTCTATGTATTGACTATCGAGAGCTGAATAAGCTGACCGAGAAGAACTGTTATCCGATTCCAAGAATCGACGACTTATTCGACCAGCTGGTTGGGTCGAAGGTATACTCTAAGCTAGACTTAAGGTCCGGCTATTTTCAGCTTCGTATTCGGGAGTGTGACATCCCAAAGACAGCGTTCAGTACCCGCTTTGGGCACTATGAGTTCACGGTAATGTCGTTCGGTCTGTCTAAAGCACCGTCGGTATTCATGGACTTAATGAACAGAACGTTCCGAGAGTATTTGGATCAATTTATGATCGTCTTCATCGATGACATTTTGGTATACTCTCAGTCGGAAGCGGAGCATGCAGAGCATCTGCGCGCACTTTTGAGCACCTTGAGGAGGAATCAGATATATGCTAAGTTCTCCAAGTGCGAGTTTTGGCTATCATCAGTAGCATTCCTTGGTCATGTTGTTAGTGGAGAAGGAATAGCAGTCGATCCTTCGAAGATAGAGGCGATCCAAGCATGGCCTGTGTTGAAAAATGTAGCGGAAGTCCGAAGTTTCTTAGGACTTGCCGGCTATTATAGGCGCTTTGTGGAAAACTTCTCGAGGATTGCACTTCCTCTCACTAAACTGACTAGGAAAGATCATAAGTTTGTTTGGTCGCACGAGTGTGCACGAGCTTTTGAGGAGCTGAAGAGTCGTCTGACCACGGCGCCCATTCTATGCTCTCCATGTAGAACAGAAGGTTACAAAATATATAGCGACGCCTCGGGGAGTGGCTTGGGTTGCGTTCTGGTGCAGTTCGGAAATGTAATTGCCTATGGCTCCCGTCAGTTAAAGGTACATGAGAGGAACTACCCGGTCCATGATTTGGAGCTAGCGGCTGTGGTATTTGTTCTTAAACTTTGGAGGCACTACTTATATGGCGTGAAAATTGACATCTTTACAGACCACAAAAGCCTCAAGTACCTGCTTGATTAGAAGGAGTTGAATATGCGACAAAGGAGGTGGATGGAGTTCCTTGGGGACTACACCTTCGACATTCGATACACTCTTGGGAAAGGAAATGTGGTTGCGGACGCGTTGAGTCGTCGGGCTCCTGCACAGGCAAACTGGATTTTGATGCATGATGAGCGTCTAATCCGCGAGCTAGAAGCCATAGAGATCATTTGTGTCGATAGGAGAGCATCTCCTTCAGCATGCTTGAACTGGACGGAGGTCAATACGACCTTGCCGACCGAGTTCGACAAGCATTGGAGCTGGATACGAGCATGAAGCAATATAAAGCGGAGATCGTGGATGGGTCAACGCTGATTTCTCCTTCGAAGATGATCTTATGTGGAAAAATGGCAGATTGTGCATCCCAAATGTTGGTACATTGCGGGCGGAATTGATGTACGAGGCTCACTATACCAAGTACTAGATCCACCCTGGGAGCACAAAGATGTACATGGATATGAAGAAACTCTTTTGGTGGCCAGGAATGAAGAAAGACATTGCACTCTACGTGGCCAAGTGTCACACTTGCGCGTTGGTGAAGGATGAATGTCAAAGACCTGGTGGGTTTCTAAAGTCTTTACCGATCCCGGAATGGAAGTTCGACGATATTTCGATGGATTTCGTGCACGGATTGCCAAAATCGCAACATGGAAGCGACGCCATCTGGGTGATCGTAGATCGATTGACGAAAGTTTCGCACTTTATTCCGAACCGGAAAGACGACTCCGTGGAAAAGCTAGCAAAGTTATACGTTGATAATATCGTACGGTTGCACGGGGTTCCCCGTAGCATCGTAAGCAATCGTGATGGGCGGTTCACATCAAACGATTGGAGGCTGATTCATCAATTATTGGGTACCAAGCTAAAATTTAGCACGGCATTCCACCCGCAAACGGATGGACAGACCGAAAGGACCAATAGGACGATGGAAGACATGCTAAGGATGTGCGCCCTGGACTTCAGAAAGAATTGGGAAGATCATCTCTATATGATTGAGTTTGCCTACAACAACAGCTACCAAGCTAGTATAAAGATGGCACCTTTCGAGGCTCTTTATGGTAGAAAATGTCGTACACCGTTGGCTTGGGCTGAAACGGGCGACACGAAGTTATTGAAACGCAAGGACGTAGATGAAGCAAATACATCAATCCGGGCAATACGAGAGCGGTTGCTCATTGCCCAGGATAGGCAGGCAAAGTATTACAATGCAAATCACCGGAATGTCGAGTTCACCGTTGGTGATTGGGTTTACCTAAAGATCAAACCGTTCAAAGGAGTATCGAGGATCCGACGCTTGAAAAAGCTAAGTCCGAGATACTTAGGACCGTTCGAGATCTTGGAGCGCAATGGTGAAGCTGCCTACCGGCTTGCTCTATCTTCGGAGCTGAGCAGGCTGCATGATGTATTTCACATTTCTGTGTTGCGGAAGGCTGTGAAAGATCCTAGTCTTGTAGTTGCAGTCAACAAAGTGTCGGTAGACGGTGGGCTAACGATGAAAGTCAAGCCCATTTGCATCGAAGACACATAAGTAAAGCAGTTGCAGAACAAGTCCATACGGATGGTAAAAGTCTGTTGGAATAATTGCGGAAGAGATGAACTCTCTTGGGAAAGAGAGCAAACAATGTTTGCGGAGTACCCCGAGCTTTTTCTCTCAGGTATTACTTTTAAATTCTGTTGCTGCTATTTTCGTAATTTTGGGACGAAATTCCTTAAAGGAGGGGAGATTTGTAACACCCCAATTTCCAAAACAGGAAGTATACTTCTCGAGAATTCAAATGGCTGAAGTATACTTCTCGAGAAATTTAAAAGGCTGAGATTATACCTCTCGAGAAAACTAAAATCAGGAATTATCCTCTCGAGAATTAATAATCAGGAATAATAGCTCTCGAGAAATTAATATGCAGGAATATTACTTCTCGAGAAATCCATAGGCAGGAAGTATATAGCTTCTCGAGAAATCTTAAGGGCAGGCAGTACCGGTTCTCGGGAAATAAGAAATGCCTTTTAGTAGCCGTTCGTCGAACGCAGGCTGCTATTCGTCGAACGCAGGCAGTCGTTCGTCGAACGTAGGTTTAGCAGCCATTCGTCGAATGTAGGCCACTGTTCGTCAAACGCAGACAGCCGTTCGTCGAACGCAGGTTTAGCAGCCGTTCGTCGAACGCAGGCCGCCGTTCGTCGAATGCAGGCCGCCATTCGTCGAACGCAGGCAGTCATTCGTCGAACGCAGGTTTAGCAGTCATTCGTCGAATGCAGGCCACCGTTCGTCGAACGCAGGCAGCCATTCGTCGAATGCAAGTTTAGCAGCTATTCGTCAAACGCAGCATTTCAGTCGTTCGTTGAACGCAGGTTTGTTAGCCATTCGTCGAACACAAGTTTGTTAGCTGTTCGTCGAATGTAGCTTTATAGCTGTTCGTTGAACGCAGCTTTACTGCCATTCGTCGAGCGCAGCTTTACTGCCATTCGTCGAGCGCAGTCTTAAAGCTGTTCGTCGAATGCAGTTTCAATACGACGATTTGCGAAATATCAGACCCGTGACTTCTTGATCTTAGCCGTCATATGCAGGGCTTTAAATCCAAGGGCTGGGATTTATTTCTGGGTTATCTTAGGTTTTGTCCAGAGGGGTATATTTATATCCTCTTTATCTTATAAGTCTTATCTTCTTCAAGCGTGAAAAAGACGAAGCCGAGGAAAAACAGCGACAACGAGGAAGAAGAAGGAGACGTTTTCTGCCATTGCCGGAGCTTCGGAGCTCCGAATCGCGAGCCGTTTTCAGATCTGGAAAGAGCAGCCCGTTGCGATTCTTTCTATCCAAGTGAAATCTCATATCTATGGTGAAGAAGAAAGCTCCAAGGGTAACGATCCTTCCTCCCGGTCTTAGGACATGTTTTGTCCTCTTATTCCTTTTTCTATGCTTGCATGAGGAATCTCTTTCACCAAATGGGTGAAGTGTAGGATTTCCTCTAGTTCTTCGGAACTCTGGGTCGATTATGTCCGTCCCCGGCGTATTGCATTTAGAAATCAGGTAGTCGTGCGGATTTAGGCATTTTGTGTGAAGCCTATTCGTGGTCGTGAGCCCAGATCGGTGATGCTTGGATTGCGATGTTGCATTTAGGTTAAACCTAGAATGTGTGTCGTAGAATGTCTCTGTGGGATCTTCTATTGTGTTGTGGGACTTGAGTTTTAGGTGCCTTTTGAGAGCCTAACGGAAGCCCCTTGCTTGGGGGGTTGAATGCAAACCTTCACCACTAGATTTGGAGAGGAGTGGTCTTGTACCTCCTTCTTGGTTGTTATTTGCGAAGTCTAAGTCCGCGTGAAAGGATTAGATGCGTAGCTTAATTATGTGGGCATTTGATGTGTTAAACCCTTACGGGCCGAGGTGAAGCCATACCCGCATCGTGTGATAGATCGTGATGGTTAGAGCACGGGCAAAGTTGAACCGAACTCGTTTCCATGCAGATCGGTGAGAGGTCCCTACTTCATGTAAGCCATGTGATCATGGGAGAGGTCATGGAAGGTGTCTTACCTAGACCGACCAAAATCTCTTTTTCCCCACCTAAGGCTATGTCCTTAGGGTGGAGTGTTTGTGTTGAATTGATGTTATGTTAGACTCATGCGGTTTCTTAGGCGGTTGTGGGGAACCTTCGGGTGAACCTAACCAACATCATGTGCATACCTAGGTTCCCTTTTACTTGATGCTCAACCTAGAAGATTGATTGCGCTTGAAACCTCACCTTGTGTAGTGTAGTTTGCACTTTCTTTATACTATTACATGTTGCATGTACGGCTTGCTTGCAGGTTAGCGGTGACACGCCCCTGAGCCGGCTAGATGGCCGGGGGTGGGATCGTTACGCGGTTTGTGGTCAGCTCATAGTTGACCCTCGTTTACCTCTTATTGGATGTTGGTTGCAGGTGCAGGTGAGCCTAGCGGTAAATAGCGGGCGGTGGCCCTTTTGATGTGTTGGCCCTCGAAGGCCAGCCTCTTTTCTGCTTTTCATGTATTGCCGGCCTGCGTGCCGATGTATGTTTTGAGTTTCTATACATTTGTTAAATGTAAGGCCTTAAGGCCGTAACTCTATTTGTTTCATTCCTGGGATAATGGACAATTCCAAAAGATGTTTAATCCAAATGCTTCCGCTTACGCTTATTATACTCTCGTGTAGTTGTTGTTCTTTTCTGTTTATCACCTTATAATGCCTAGCTAGTGTGTATAGTATGGCGTGGGGACCCGGCCGGACCTACTGTTATATTATTTGTACTGGCAGGGTGTTACAGCTTAATACTTAGATTATTACAGAAAGTGGTGATGCTATCGTTTTCAAATTCCCCTCCATGATCCGATCGTATACACTTGATTTTTAGATCTAATTCATTTTGAATATGATTGCAAAGCTTTGTAAATTCAAAAAACGCATCGGATTTGGAGGTGAGAAATAAGATCCAATGAAATCTAGAATACAAAAGTGTACTATTTACCACCAAGACTACATGTGCTAATAGGTCCAAGAAGATGCATGTGAATTAGTTGTAAGGGTCTTGAAGTGGAAATTTCTTTTTTTTTCTCTTAAACGATGTTTTTGAAAATTTTCCTTTTTGGCATGGCTAGCATAAAGAAGATAGATTTCCATTTAGCATAGGCAAACCTTTAACGAGTTTATTCTTTGATAATTTTAAGATTAACTTGGTGCTAGAGTGACCGAGACGCCTATGCCATAAGTCAAGTTCTTCATTTTTTTGATATAAGACATTTGAGTGACGCATGTGATAGATCATGAAAGGCAATTAGATACACATTGTGAATTCGTGGTGCAGTGAGTACAATACTATTGGTTTTAGGATCAATAATTTTACATAAATTAGTAGAAGACTCAAATAAGACATTTACACCTTTATCGCAAAGTTGACTAATAGAAATCAAGTTATGTTTCAAACATTCTACATATAAGACATTAGTAAGAGAGAAAGAATTGTTACCAACAGTACCGGTGCCTAATATCCTTCCCTTTCCATTGTCCCCAAATATCACCATTCCTCCTTTCTTCTTAGTGGGGCTAATGAATTTTGCTTTATCGCCGGTCATGTGTTTGGAACATCCTGAGTCCAAGTACCACATGTCTTCCTTTTCCTTAGCCTGCCAACATACCTAACAAGAAGATGAGAGTAAAGATCCGGATACCCAAGTGGTTCCTCCCATAGAATAGGTGGAAACCTTAGGCACCCAGATTTGCTTGACAGTACATCGACCCTTCATCCTGCAAGAGTCCAAGGTATGCCCGAAGTGATGACACTTGGCACATAACACAAAAGGGGTTGAGATCTTTTTCAGTTTTTGTTGTGGACTCTTGCTGGAGGATGGAGAATCAGCAGAAAAAATTCTAGAGTTATGATTATTACATGAATTATGAGTTTTATTGCTACCGCCAGCGATAACTATTACCGGCGGACGGTAGTTAGCAGAGACATAACCTAGCCCAGTTTTTTCACTACCATGCCTTTGGTTGGCCAAAATCATATCAAGACTTTTTTGGCCAACACCAAATTTTTCTATGGCTAAGTTAAGGTCATGGATTTGGGCTTTTAATGCAAAATTTTCACTAACTAAATTTCCGCATCTATTTGCAAAGTTTTTCTTTTCATTTTCAACATTTGAAAGTGAGAGTTTCAAATTTCTTTCTAAGTCTCTCTTTTATTTTGAGAGTGATTCAATATTGGAGAGAGCATTAGAAAGATCAATTTCAAGTTCGCTAGTCCTTGCCAAAAGATCATCATTCTTTTGGCAAGACTCCATCTCCTTTCCCAAGGCTAATAATTCCTTATTTAATTTTTTATTTTGTTTTAAAAGGATTTTATTTTCAGTTTTAAGTAGATCGAGATCTTTTAAATTTTTGCCAAAAGATTTACAAGTTTTAAAGTATTCGGAATAAAGATCATCATAGTTAGAAGGGATTACCTCAGTGTCGCTTTGGACACTGCACTCGTCGTCGGTTGATTCATTGTTTTTCCCCATAAGGCACAAGTTTGCCTCATCATCATCGCTTGAGTTTGATTCACTTGAGCACCCGGAGGAAGAGTCATCCCATGTTGCAGCTTTAAAGACCTTCTTCTTCTCCTTTCCTTTAACCCGTTTTTCTTTTTGCTCCTTTAAAAAGTTTGGGCACTGACTTCTAATAAGCCCGATCTTCCTATAGTGGAAGCACTCGGGAGGTGGCCGCTCTTCGTCGTCGTCGCTAGACTTCTCCTTATTCTCTCTTTTGGATGAAGAGCCCTTTCGGAAAAATTTCCGGAAGGTGTTCCTCCTTTCCGGATTCTTCATGAACTTAGTGAAGTTCTTCACAAAGAGACTCTCCTCGTCATCTTCCTCGTCGTCATCTTCTTTTCTTGACTTCAGTGCCAAGGCTTTCTTCTTTGGCTCCTTGTTGTACTCTTCTTCTTGAATCTTGAGTTCCACCTCATGGGTTTTGAGGTTCCCAATGAGGCTCTCAATTTGGAGCCGCCTAAGATCATGCGATTCGTAAATCACCGTCACCTTTGGATTGAACTTTGGTGGGAGTGATCGAAGAAGCTTTCTCACCAAGTCGCCGTTTGAAAATGTTTTTCCAAGAATTTTTGAGGCATTGACGATCTTGGTGAATCGAGTGTACATGACGTCGACGTCCTCATTCGGATCCATTATAAACCTCTCGAATTCAGATTCCAGTTGGAATAGTTTTGAATCTTTGACCTGCGAGGTACCTTCATGCGTTATTTCTAATAAGTTCTAAATATCATAAGCAGTTTCACATGCACTTACTCTATTAAATTCAGTCCTATCAAGAGCACAGAACAAGGCATTCATTGCTTTAGCATTATTTTTACACCTAGCCTTATCTCCATCATCCCACTTATCCCTAGGTTTATCCATGGTTACTTCTCCAACAATATATGTAGGAGAAGTGTATGGAGTTTCAACACATGCCCATACATCTAGATCTAAATTTATCAAGAAACAACGCATACGCGTTCTCCAGTAATTATAATCAGTTCCAGTAAACAGCGGAGGTCTACTTATTCCCTGTCTCTCATGGAAAGCGAGGTCACGGAGCGCCATTATTCCCGGTTGTTAGACCGAATTGGAATAACCTACCTCTGATACCACTTGTTGGATCTGTAGGCGCCCTTAGAGGGGGGTGAATAAGGGATTTAAACTTTTCTGATTATTAAAGAAAAATAATTCTCTGTTGCTACCGTGAGCGGTAGTGTTACCGCTCGGCGTTAGTTATAGAGAAAATACGTTTAGGTTACCGCCAGCGGTAGTGTTACCGCTCGGCGTTAGTGATAGAGAAAATACGTTTAGGTTAAAACAGTGAAAACTAGAGAGCACGAATCAGAGATGAATAAATAAACATATTTTCATTAATAATAATTTGAAACAGTTATGATTACAAAACTTTTCCCAATGACGCTTGGAAAGAGGCGACCAACAAAAAACCCTTTTGGTTTTCTATACCGACCCTTATCCTAAGGACCGGTTGGCTTTAGCCTATCTCTCCCCAGATAAGGCCTCAAGCCGCTCTAGCCCTTCCCTTACCGGAAAGGCCTCGAGCACCCCCTAGATCTACACCCTAGACCTAGTCGCCAACGCGAGGCGAATTTCCCCGTAGTCCCCGCAAGGCCCTAGTCGCCGTGTGGCGAATTCATGAACCGATTATAAAGATAAAATAAAAGGCAAGGACAAAACAAAAGCTAAAAACTCCCTCAAGAAGAAGAACTTGATCTCAATGTAGATGCGATCGGATGGGTCTTCAAGTTCTTTTCTTTCACGAACGTTGACGGAGTTCTTAGGGCTGCTTGGAGAAGGCTCTCACGAGTGCTCTGAATATATGGCTCCAATTCCATCTGTAATAGCAAGCATCAACGGAGGCAGCGCGCATCTTTAAATAGACTCAGCCGCTACCGCCTGTGGTAGTAGTACCACCCCGCGTTAGCCACATTAGGCAATGATGTTGGAACCTTAGTTTTGATTTGAGTTAGGATCCACCTTTATTGTCTGAGTTTCTACCATAACTCATCTTATAACTTAGAACAAATCCCATTAAGAAAGAAGGCTAAAAACAGTCATAATTAATAGGCTGAAAAATAAGAGAAAGATAAAAATTACATAAGTTCTCTGCGTTCGACAAACGACTACCTGCGTTCGACGAACGGCGCTCTGCGCTCGACGAATGGTATTCATTATGCGCTCGACGAAATCCAGCCATCTCAGCGGTCGACGAAGAACACCTATCTCAGCGCTCGACGATCCCGCCTCAGCTCAGCGGTCGACGAACAGATTGGTTCAGCGGTCGATGAACAGATTATCTCAGTGGTCGACGAACAGACCCGGCTCAGCGGTCTACGAAATCCTGCGTTCTACGAACTCAAGTCTGTGTTCGACGAACAGCTCAATATTCAGCGGTCGACGAATCCTTCCGTTCGACGATCTCCAGTCTGCGTTCGACGAATATTCAGTAGATGTTCAGAACAGCGAATCAAATGTTCAGGTCGACGAATCAAATGATCAGGTCAACGAACGTGAAGCTGAGCTCGATGAAATATCTGCAGCATTATTTTTTATATCATTCTCAGTTCGACTAAAATATTATATATATGTTGTCAGATTTTATTAAAGCAATATTTTATTAATTCTATTTATATATTGTTATATATATTGCTGCCTTAATAATACAGCCATTGCAGGACATTAAATAATATAGCCGTTACAGCAAAGCCAAAGACGACAATTTGTCTGCTCGAGGATCTGGGAAATAAAAGAGATATTATCTCTTTCCTATCTTGTCGGCAAGAATTCAAATCAGCCACAAGATCTCCAGATTATATATTCAGAGAGAAGAACAGAGAACAAATTAAGAGACAGAACATTTCACATTTGCTGTACAGAAAAGAAAGAGGAAGAGAGAAACAGAGAAGCAAAAAGAAAGAAGAACATATCAGAGTTCTTTATACAAAGAACAATATATTTATATCTTGCTTTTTGCTAACTCTTCTCTGCATATTTTATTTATCCTGAGACACCAATCAAGATTATTTGCTCAGGATCAAATTGCAGAAGAAGAATAAGAGTTATTAGAATATGGAGAAGAAGCTCCATCCACAAGCTGTCATCAATCTAAATCAAACAGGGGGAGCTTTCTTCAACATCATCATCAAGATCCAAACTCAACCACCCATTAGGATCTTCAAGAGTCTTCTTAGAAAGAGAAGAACACTATAACCTTTTTGTTTTCTTTTATTCCTTCCCATCTTGTAAATGGTTATAACTCCCTTCAAAAGTTAACTCCCGGTGACAGGGCACCTTAGCAAAAACATGCATCTTGGTTAGAGCACCTGATCAAAAGCTCCCTTGGTTTTTGGGCAGCTTATCAAAAGCTCATTGGTGTGAGGGCACCTGATCAAAAACCTCTAGTGGATTCCTATCAGTGGGTAGAAGAGTAGATTTACCCAAGTTGATTGAGAAACTACTATATATCTTTTGTCATCTGGTTTGCTTGTTTGTTTTATGCTTTATTGCTGTGCTGTGTTGCTGTGCCTTGTAGGTGTTTGTTGTTATTACTCACACAGCACACTTATATATATAACATTATTTTGAAATAAACTTAAACAAGAGCTTTAAAATATTAAGAACTAAACTCACTTTCAATTGGTATCAGAGCATATCAATTGACTTTCAATTGGTATCAAAGCAAGTTGATTTTTCACACAGGCTAACACCTGAAATCACAAAGATCACTTAGTTCTTATTTTTTTTAAAGGGTTTTTCTAAAATTTAATGGCACAAGCAGATTTTTTAATTTCAAATCCACCAATTTGTAATTTGGATAGTTTTCCTTTATGACAAGCTAGATTTAAATTATATATGAATGTCATAGATAAAGATATTTACTATTCCATTTTGACAGGACTTCCATTTTCAATTTCTTCAACAGATGATCAAGAAAAGCTGAAAAGTGTTGATGTCATGGCCATGAACACATTGGCTAAATCAATGTCAAAAGACATTCTTCAAAAAGTGGCTGATTGCACTTCAGCAAGGGGCATCTGGAACTCCCTCTCAAGGATGGTAAATGAATCCTCTTTCACTTCTTTCACTAACTACACTTTTGATGCAGAACCATCATTTACTCTAACTGAAGAAGAAGAACAAAAAGCTAGAGATTTCTGCATGATGGCCATATATGGTTCATATTTCAAATCAGATGCTGAATCTGATGAAAAAAAGGTAATTGAGGTAACTACAATTCCTAATTTTACCTCTGATCCTTTCAAATCTGTTCTCAAATCACCATGTACAGAATTAATAAAATATGAAAATAGAATCAGAAAAGAGTTAATAGAAATAAATATTTTAACTCATAAATATAATAAAATTAAAGAAAACTTAAAATTATCTGAAGAACAAATTCATTCTTTAGAAAATAAGTTAATTAAAGCTGATAAGTTTAAAAAACTTTTAAAGAAAAAGAAATATTTTATGATCAGCAACATCAAAAAAAAAATTCAACTTTATATTTCAATGAGATAAAAAGGCCAATATATCTAATGATAAAGCATTTATTTTTACCTATTTTTAAACATTTATAATTAAACAGCAGTTTTAAGATTATTTTGAATTTTCTATCTTAAAACAAAGTCAGATAAACATCACATTCTTACAGATTTTCTCCAAAATCAAGTTGAGCATTCTACTCAGATTGCATAGATCAGAAATGATCAGAGCCCTAAGTGTGAGTCTCTTTTGATTAAAGGGATTCTATAGAAAGAAGCTATCAGGCAATGTCTTTCTGATTTTAAAATTCCTTAGAATCTATTAGCAGCTAGCAATTCATCATATTAAATTCCTATTTAAATCAAAATCTAGGAAATCAGAAATTGCTTGGTTTTAAAAAGAAATTTAGAAATAATCTCTGACCGTAAAGCCTTAAGTTATTCAAGACTTTTTATGCTTAGGCATCCTAAACCAAATAGGGGGGAGATTGTTAGAACCTAGTCTTAATTTGGATTAGGATCCCAACTCAAATAGGGGGAGATTGTTGGAACCTTAGTTTTGATTTGAGTTAGGATCCGCCTTTATTGTATAAGTTTCTATCATAACTCATCTTATAACTTAGAACAAATCCCATTATGAAAGAAGGCTGAAAACAGTCATAATTAATAGGCTGAAAAATAAGAGAAAGATAAAAATTACATAAGTTCTCTGCGTTCGACGAACGGCTACCTGCGTTCGACGAACGGCGCTCTGCGCTCGACGAATGGTATTCATTCTGCGCTCGACGAAATCCAGCCATCTCAGCGGTCGACGAAGAACACCTATCTCAACGCTCGACAATCCCGCCTCAGCTCAGCGGTCGATGAACAGATTGGTTTAGCGGTCGATGGACAGATTATCTCAAAGGTCGATGAACAGACCCCGGCTCAGCGGTCGACGAAATCCTGCGTTCGACGAACTCAAGTTTGCGTTCGACGAACAGCTCAATATTTAACGGTCGACGAATCCTTCCGTTCGACGAACTCCAGTCTGAGTTCGACGAATATTCAGCAGATGTTCAGAACAGCGAATCAAATGTTCAGGTCGACGAATCAAATGATCAGGTCGATGAACATGAAGCTGAGCTCGACGAAATTGTTGGAGTTGCCATTGTGATCTAGAAGTGGTCAAACATGTAATCTCACTGCCAACGCGATATGAGCCTGCAGGGTCGCACATAAGAGCATGTGGAGAAGTTGGTAGATTGACTGTGTTGGTAAATGTTACCAATCACCATATATAGAATGGGGAAATCCAGCAGGTTGTTGCTGTCTGAATTCGTCGGGTTTACACGGATAGAATTCGTCGGATTCGTCGGGATTCGTCGGATTGTCCCGTGAACACTCGACGAATTATTACAGAAACCCTTCATTCGACAAAATGTTGTCGTCTGTCTGGATTCGTCGGGATTCGTCGGGATTCGTCGGGTTGTCCCGTGAACACTCGACGAATTGTTACAGAGATCATTTTCTCGGCAAATGTTGCCGTCTGATCTGATTCGTCGGATTCGTCGGATTGTCCCGTGAAATCTCGACGAATGATCTTCCGTGGAATTCCGACGAATTGTAACAGAAGCCCTTATTCTGCTGTGTGGTCTGCGGATAGCGATTCTTCTAGAAGCTGTTTATCCTTTGGGTATAAATAGGACTTCGTTTTAGGGTTCTTATAACGAACGAAAAGAAGAAGCCGACGGAAGGAGTTCCGTTCTCGCCTCACGAACCCTAGCCGACGGAAGTGTTTCGCCGTCTCTGATTCGCCTCTGCCGACCTCCTCTCCGGCGATCGTCGCCGTGTGTGTTCTTCCTGGAGCGAACCTAGCAGTTCGTGGAAGTTCAAGGTGCAGTCGTTCTTCTCCCGGCTCGTGTGGATCACTGTAGAGACGTAGACATTATTCTACGTGAGTACTCGCATAGCCAACGACAGGAATCAACTCGTGGAGCATCTAGGTTGGATTTGATCCAATCCCGCAAAGGTAATTTCATACCTAGCATTTTGTTAACTTCTTGATTCAACATTCATGGCCGATCCAAAGTCTTTTTGGGTTGTTTCTCTTCATTTCCGCTGCGCCTACATTTGATGTATGGTTCTAGAAAAACCCAACAGTGGTATCAGAGCTAGGATCTGGTCATGAATTTTGTTTCAGAAGTTTGGTTATTCCAGTACGTGCAAATCTAGGTATTTGGAAGCGTTCTAAATGTCAAGATTTCTTCTTGGAATATCACATTTGATGTGATTTTGTGTGGTTTCTGGTGGTGGGATTTCGAAAATTTGGTCGGGGCTCTGCCCCGCACCCCGCAAGGGCTCTGCCCCTTGACCACCGCCAGGGGCGCTGCCCCTTGGACCCCGTTAGGGGCTCTGCCCCTAAGACCCCGCCAGGGGCGCGGCCCCTTGGAACCCCGCCAGGAACGTCTGGGATTTCGTGGTCATTTCTAATTGTTAGAAATTGTTGTCTCCTTAGCAGTAACCGTCCCTCAAGTGGTTAATGAACCATTGTATTGTTTTGGATTTTGAATCCAACAATGAGAGACGAGCTTGTCTACTGCTTTAAGTCGAGTTGTCTTTGCCTTTGTCCAATGCATGTAAATCTGAAGATTTGGAAGAGTTCTAAATGTCCAGATTTAGCCTTTTCGTCTATCAAAGGTTGATAGTCTTATGTTGTGCACATAAGGGATGCATGTGGATTTAAGAAAGCTTGTTTTTCTGTGGATGTGCACTTTGATCAAATGTTGATCATGGTTAAGTGTTAACCTATTATTAAAAATTAAAATCCCTTCATCAAATATTAAGTGTTCGGATGCCTTCCGATGGATGACACTCTTCCTGCCTCGATCGATGAAGTGTGGGCTTGCCAAAGCAAGGTGCATTAATCTATCTTGGTAAGGGTGCGAGCGGATAATTGTGATATCCCACTGTCGACATCGGGTCTAACTTAACTAGGTGACCTCAAAGGTTGAGTGCCTAGAGGCATAGGGTTGGCATGCTCCATATGATGGATGCGAATAAGGAGTTATTCACCAGCCATACAAGAATTGCATGAGGATGCAATTGGCAAGCGTTGCCTACCTAAATAACCGCATTATGAGAGGAACGCCAAAGCGGACTCGTGGTGTTGGTGAAATACGGATCTTGTCCACTAAGAGAGTAGCTCGCAATGGACTCTCCGAATTGATAGTGAGGGCCATCAATTTGAATAAAATAGTGGGAGTATTTAATTAAAGTCCAAATTAAAATAAATTGTATTTTGAAATTAGGGTACTAATTAGATTCTGCATGAATTCTTGTAGAATTCCATGGCAAGTGGTTCACATTCCACCTTGTCCCTAAGAGCTATCCTTGAGAAGGACAAGCTTAGTGGGACGAATTACATGGACTGGTATAGGAACCTGAGAATTGTTCTCAGGCAAGAGCGAAAGCTCTACGTCTTGGAAGAAGAAGCCCCCGAGGTGCCGACCGGGAACTCGTCCCGTGTTGATAAGGATGCTTATAAGAAGTATACCGATGACGCCTTAGACGTCGAGTGCCTTATGCTTGCCACCATGAACTCTGAGCTTCAGAAGCAACACGAGAACATGGGGTGCAAGGAGATTGACGAGCACCTAAAGAAAATGTTTCAAGGGCAAGCTCGTCAAGAGAGGTTCGATGTCACGAAGGCCTTATTTCAGTGCAAAATGGGAGCTCGAGACTCGGTTGGTACTCACGTACTCAAGATGATTGGGTATATAGAGAACCTGGAGAGACTGGGTTTTCCTCTGGGTCAAGAGTTGGCCACAGATCTTATCCTGCAATCGTTGCCGGATAGTTATGAGCAGTTTGTCTTGAACTACAACATGAATGAAATAGACAAGACACTGCCCGAGCTCCTAGGCATGTTGCGAACTGCCGAAATAAACATGAAGAAGGCCAAGCCTGCTAGTCCCATATTGATGGTACATAAAGGCAAGGGTAAGGCCAAGGGCTTCAAGAAGACGAAGGTGGGACCTAAGTCACATCTTGAGCCCAAATCTTCT
Organism: Dactylorhiza incarnata; assembly: GCA_033032865.1. NCBI lineage: Eukaryota > Viridiplantae > Streptophyta > Magnoliopsida > Asparagales > Orchidaceae > Dactylorhiza > Dactylorhiza incarnata. The sequence continues at coordinate 17,012,207 of JAWHQI010000028.1, forward strand.
GCGCTGAAAAAGAAGAGCACCGTGAAGGAAGGAAAATGCCACCACTGTGGCAAGGCTGGTCATTGGAGGAGGAATTGTCCTTCGTACATTGAGGGTCTGCAGAAAATGAAGGGAGGTATGACTTCCGCTTCGGATATTTATGTTATAGAGATAAACCTTTCTGCCCCTTCATCTTGGGTATTGGATACCGGATGTGGTTCTCACATTTGTACAAATGTGCAGGAACTAGGAAGGAGGAGATTGCTGAGTAAAGGAGAGGTGGACCTACGTGTCGGCAATGGAGCAAGAGTTGCTGCTGTAGCCGTAGGGGTTTACCGTCTTTCTTTGCCCAGTGGGCTTGTAATAGAACTTGATAATTGTTATTATGTTCCGGCCATAACTAGAAACATTATATCCATTTCATGCTTAGACATGATTGGATTTTCTTTTATAATTAAGAACAATTGTTGTTCTATATTTAAGAATGATGTTTGTTATGTTGTAGCTCAATTGTTTAATGGTCTTTATGTTTTGAACCTGGACCATCCGATCTATAATGTAGATAATAATAAAAGACTAAGAACAAATGACTCAAATCCTACATATCTCTGGCATTGTCGTTTGGGCCATATAAATGAGAAGCGCATATCCAAGCTCCATAAAGATGGACTATTGGACTCATTTGATTATGAATCATTTGAGCGATGTGAGTCTTGTTTATTAGGCAAGATGACTAAAGCCCCTTTCACTGGTTATACTGAGAGGGCTGAGGATCTCTTGGGTGTTGTACATAGTGATGTATGCGGACCCATGAGTTCTATGGCTAGAGGTGGGTATTTCTACTTCGTTACATTTACTGATGATTTCAGTAGATACGGATACGTGTATCTTATGAAGTGCAAATCCGAAACCTTTGAAAAGTTCAAAGAGTTTAAGAATGAAGTGGAGAACCAATTGGGTAAAAAGGTTAAAGCACTCCGATCTGATCGAGGTGGCGAATACCTGAGTCATGAGTTCCGTGATCATCTGAAAGAGTGTGGTATTGTATCACAGCTCACTCCACCTAGGACACCGCAGCATAATGGTGTGTCTGAGAGGAGAAATCGTACTCTGTTAGACATGGTACGGTCGATGATGAGTCATGCAGACTTGCCTGTTTCCTTTTGGGGTTTTGCTTTAGAGACTGCTGCAATAACACTGAATCGCGCTCCGACGAAAACGGTTCTAAAGACACCATATGAGATATGGACTGGGAAGCGTCCTAGTATGTCATTCATTAAAATTTGGGGCTGTGAGGCATACGTACGACGTCAAATGTCTGACAAGCTGGAACCCAAATCAGATAAGTGTTATCTGGTGGGATATCCTAAGGAAACGAAGGGATATTACTTTTACCTACCGTCTGAGGGCAAAGTGTTTGTCGCAAGGACGGGTGTCTTCTTGGAGAAAGAGTTCTTATCAAGAAAGACGCAAAAGGTAGAACTTGAAGAAGTTCAAGAACCACAAATAGTGAATGAACCAGAGTTGGATTCTGAGCCAGGACTACAAGATGTTGTAGCTAGAGAACCTGCTCACGAAACACAAGTCCTACGTAGATCTGGTAGACCAAGATTTGAGCCTGAGAGATATGGATTTCTCGTGTCTCAAATAGGTAATGTGTTGCTTATGGATCATGATGATGAACCAGCAACCTACCAAGAGGCTATGAATGGACCGGACTCCGACAAATGGCTTGAGGCTATGAAATCCGAAATGGACTCCATGTATATAAACCAAGTTTGGAACTTGGTGGAACCACCTGAAGGGGTACTTCCCATAGGGTGCAAGTGGGTCTTCAAGAAGAAGACCGACATGGATGGGAATGTACAAACATTCAAAGGGCGACTGGTGGCTAAGGGTTTCAAACAAATTCATGGTGTTGACTATGATGAGACCTTTTCCCCTGTTGCCATGGTAAAGTCCATTAGGATATTGCTTGCTATTGCTGCGTATTATGACTACGAGATCTGGCAGATGGATGTCAAAACGGCTTTCCTAAATGGAAACCTCCTTGAGGAAGTGTACATGACACAACCCGAGGGTTTTGTATCCCCAAATGAAGCCACTAAAATATGCAAGCTGAATAAGTCCATCTATGGATTGAAACAAGCCTCTAGAAGTTGGAATCTTCGTTTTGATGAGAAGATCAAAGAGTTTGGTTTTGTCAAGAATGAAGATGAACCGTGTGTTTACAAGCAAATCAGTGGGAGCATTGTTGTCTTCCTGATATTGTATGTAGATGACATACTGCTGATCGGGAATGACATACCTACCCTGAAAGTTGTTAAGAACAACCTAGGGAACTGCTTTTCTATGAAGGACTTGGGTGAAGCGACTTACATACTCGGTATTAAGATCTATAGAGATAGATCGAAGAAGTTGCTGGGTTTGACCGTACATTGACAAGGTGTTGAAGCGGTTCAACATGCTTGAGTCCAAGAAAGGATTTTTGCCCATGTCTCATGGTGTGAATCTCTCTAAGGACCAGTGTCCAAAATCTTGCGAAGATAAGGACCGCATGAAGTCGATTCCATATGCTTCGGCAATTGGGTCAATCATGTATGCAATGTTATGTACTCGACCCGATGTCTCTTTTGCTTTGAGCATGACTAGCAGGTATCAGTCTGATCCCGGTGAATGTCACTGGATAGCCGTAAAGAATATCCTGAAGTACTTGAGAAGGACTAAGGATGTATTCTTGGTGTATGGTGGAAAGGAAGAGCTCGTTGTAAGTGGTTACACGGATGCCAGCTTCCAAACTGATAGGGATGATTCAAAGTCTCAGTCAGGGTTTGTGTTTTGCCTGAATGGAGGAGCTGTGAGCTGGAAGAGTTCTAAGCAAGAGACAGTTGCTGATTCTACAACTGAGGCCGAGTATATCGCTGCAGCTAATGCAGCGAAGGAGGCTGTATGGATTAGGAAATTCATCGGCGAGCTAGATGTAGTTCCTAGCATTGTTGGTCCCGTAGTTCTCTACTGTGATAACAATGGTGCAATTGCACAATCTAAGGAACCTAGATCCCATCAGCGCTCCAAGCACATACTTCGGCGGTTCCATCTTATTCGTGAGATTGTCGAACGAGGAGATGTGAACATTTGCAGAGTGCCGACTGAGGAGAATATTGCAGATCCACTGACAAAGCCTCTCGCGCAGAGAAAGCATGATGGTCATACTAGATCAATGGGTATACGATACCTGAATGATCAACTCTAGTGGGAGTCTTGTGGGTTGCATGTAAAATAAATATTCTGTTGGCTGTTTAAAATTTATTCATATGATGAATTGTGTACCAATTATTTCTTTTTTACGATTAATGGCAAGTTCTTTTATTACGATATACTGTTTCTATATGATAGAATAAAATTCGTGATAAATACCCTTAGAATGTTCGCTTCCATAGGACATCAAGTACGAGACTTGAATGTGAGAGCCTATGATTTCGAAGCTTCATTCTTAAAAGGTCCCTGGTCGAGATATCATCGTAGAAGCTAAGGGTGATGATGATACATTAAGACTAGCATGTGTGTTGACTGATGACCGGTTCTCACAGGTCATGATATTGTGATATCAAGTCATCACGTGGGTACTTGTTAGTGAACAAGTTGTACTGGACAGACCCAACCTGAGACTACTTTGTGGATTGTTACTTAAAAGTGTCACAAGTAGGTCTCATTTGACAATGGTGTTGTGGTCCTTTGACCTGAAGTCACAGCATTCACCGAGTGAGGAAGAGCGTGCTTTGATGTCATCTAAAGTCTTCCTTGAAGAAGGTTGATGATAAGGGTGGTCGTTGGGTACGTTACGAATCATTTGGGTGTTTGGGTGTGAGCAGATATGGGATTTGTCCTCCTATATAACAGGAGTTGCATACATGGGCCCCTTGATGGAATTGGACTGAGAAACGCATGGCCATGCTTGGTAGAGTCAATATGTGATATTGAGCTCACCATTCTCTGGAAGTCTGTTCTAGATCAAGAAACTTGGATTGAGCTATTATGAGGGTGACACGGTCCATGCCTCTAGTTCTTTCCGGATGTAAGGGACAAAGGGACAAAGACAATGCTGGAACATTGGTCATAAAGGCTTATGAGTTATGAACTCTTATTGCTTGGGGAGCAATGATGCATTGCTAGATGCCGCTCATTGTTTGTGAGGTTTTTGGTTTGATACTTTCAAGATCAAGTGGGAGACTGTTGGAGTTGCCATTGTGATCTAGAAGTGGTCAAACATGTAATCTCACTGCCAACGCGATATGAGCCTGCAGGGTCGCACATAAGAGCATGTGGAGAAGTTGGTAGATTGACTGTGTTGGTAAATGTTACCAATCACCATATATAGAATGGGGAAATCCAGCAGGTTGTTGCTGTCTGAATTCGTCGGGTTTACACGGATAGAATTCGTCGGATTCGTCGGGATTCGTCGGATTGTCCCGTGAACACTCGACGAATTATTACAGAAACCCTTCATTCGACAAAATGTTGTCGTCTGTCTGGATTCGTCGGGATTCGTCGGGATTCGTCGGGTTGTCCCGTGAACACTCGACGAATTGTTACAGAGATCATTTTCTCGGCAAATGTTGCCGTCTGATCTGATTCGTCGGATTCGTCGGATTGTCCCGTGAAATCTCGACGAATGATCTTCCGTGGAATTCCGACGAATTGTAACAGAAGCCCTTATTCTGCTGTGTGGTCTGCGGATAGCGATTCTTCTAGAAGCTGTTTATCCTTTGGGTATAAATAGGACTTCGTTTTAGGGTTCTTATAACGAACGAAAAGAAGAAGCCGACGGAAGGAGTTCCGTTCTCGCCTCACGAACCCTAGCCGACGGAAGTGTTCCGCCGTCTCTGATTCGCCTCCGCCGACCTCCTCTCCGGCGATCGTCGCCGTGTGTGTTCTTCCTGGAGCGAACCTAGCAGTTCGTGGAAGTTCAAGGTGCAGTCGTTCTTCTCCCGGCTCGTGTGGATCACTGTAGAGACGTAGACATTATTCTACGTGAGTACTCGCATAGCCAACGACAGGAATCAACTCGTGGAGCATCTAGGTTGGATTTGATCCAATCCCGCAAAGGTAATTTCATACCTAGCATTTTGTTAACTTCTTGATTCAACATTCATGGCCGATCCAAAGTCTTTTTGGGTTGTTTCTCTTCATTTCCGCTGCGCCTACATTTGATGTATGGTTCTAGAAAAACCCAACAGAAATATCTGCAGCATTATTTTTTATATCATTCTCAGTTCGACTAAAATATTTTATATATGCTGTCAGATTTTATTAAAGCAATATTTTATTAATTCTATTTATATATTGCTATATATATTGCTGCCTTAACAATACAGCCATTGCAGGATATTAAATAATATAGCCATTACAGCAAAGCCAAATACGGCAATTTGTCTGCTCGAGGATCTGAGAAATAAAAGAGATATTATCTCTTTCATATCTTGTCGGGAAGAATTCAAATCAGCCACAAGATCTCCAGATTATATATTCAGAGAGAAGAACAGAGAAGAAATTAAGAGACAGAACATATCACATTTGCTGTACAGAAAAGAAAGAGGAAGAGAGAAACAGAGAAGCAAAAGAAAGAAGAACATATCAGAGTTCTTTATACAAAGAACAATATATTTATATCTTGCTTTTTGCTAACTCTTCTCTGCATATTATATTTATCCTGAGACACCAATCAAGATTATTTGCTCAGGATCAAATTGCAAAAGAAGAATAAGAGTTATTAGAATCTGGAGAAGAAGCTCCATCCACAAGCTGTCATCAATCTAAATCAGACAGGGGGAGCTTTCTTCAACATCATCATCAAGATCCAAACTCAACCACCCATCAGGATCTTCAAGAGTCTTCTTAGAAAGAGAAGAACACTATAACCTTTTTGTTTTCTTTTATTCCTTCCCATCTTGTAAATGGTTATAACTCCCTTCAAAAGTTAACTCCCGGTGCAGGGCACCTTAGCAAAAACCTGCATCTTGGTTAGAGCACCTGATCAAAAGCTCCCTTGGTTTTTGGGCACCTTATCAAAAGCTCATTGGTGTGAGGGCACCTGATCAAAAACCTCTAGTGGATTCCTACCAGTGGGTAGAAGAGTAGATGTACCCAGGTTGATTGGGGAACTACTATATATCTTGTGTCATCTGGTTTGCTTGTTTGTTTTATGCTTTATTGTTGTGCTGTGTTGTTGTGCCTTGTAGGTGTTTATTGTTATTACTCACACAGCACACTTATATATATATAACATTATTTTGAAATAAACTTAAACAAGAGCTTTAAAATATTAAGAACTAAACTCACTTTCAAATGATCAGGCACACGGATCGTGGTAGTTTAGGCAACGTTTGAGCGCCAAACTTTGAACTCCAACTAGCGCGCCGCGGTAATGCCAACGCTCCGCGATAGCGAGATATCCTTCCTTCAGCCAATATCTCCTTCCATAATAGCTCCTCAATTACATGCAGACGGGAGATTTCCAAAAGCTACTGTCGGGCGTTAGTCATTAACGCGCCGCGATAGTACTTGCCAAAATAGCGTCCCGTCGACATTCCTTTTTCTCCACTGTTTCCTTCTCGTCAATTGTTTCCATTTATGCTAGTGCCAGCGGTAGTACTAACGCTCCACGGTAGAGCACATCTCTTTTCTTCGGTTGCATTTTCATCGAGCGCAGCTTTCATTTCGTCGAGCGCAGCTTTCATTTCGTCGAACGAACACTAGAGCCAGCGGTAGTTCTAACGCGCCGCGATAAAGCATACATTTCATCGAGATCTGTGGTAGAGCAAGCAGATCGTCGAACGGAGCTTTTAGTTCGTCGAACGGAGCTTTCATTTCGCCGAACGCCAGTTTGTCGAACGGGGCTTTCATTTCGTCGAACGCCAGTTCGTCGAACGGAGCTTTCATTTCGTCGAACGCCAGTTCGTCGAACGGAGCTTTCATTTCGTCGAACGCCAGTTCCGTTCTCAGCAGTTTCCTTCTCAGCGGTTTATGATTTGCTAGCGCCAGCGGTAGTGCTACCGCGCCGCGGTAGTGCTACCGCGCCGCGGTAGCAACAGATAATCATCTTGATGTTGTTTTGACGTCTTTCTTTTTCACACTCCTTTGGGGATTGAATGTTGAAGATCCTGCACACTATAAACACAATGCAAGTATGATCAAATATAATAGGATTTGTTATTGTCAAACCAAGGGATGCGGAAAGCATGTTCCAACAACACCGTGCAATCATACTATGTTATCAACATACAACTTTGCTAACTTTTCCACTGAATCGTCTCGCCGGTTCGGAATGAAGTGTGCGATTTTCGTTAATCTGTCCATGATCACCCAAATGGTATCGTTCCCGGGTTGTGATCTTGGCAAACCATGCACGAAATCCATAGAGATATCATCAAACTTCCATTCCGGAATCGACAATGACTTCAGGAAACCACTAGGTTTTGGCATTCTGCCTTCACGAGCGCGCAAGTGTGACACTTGGATACGTATAGGGCTATGTCTTTCTTTAAACCCGGCCACCAGATCAACTTTTTCATGTCTTGGTACATTTCTGTGCTCCCCGGGTGAATTGAGTACTTAGTAAAGTGTGCCTCGTACACAACTCCTCCCGCAATTTACCCATATTTGGGACGCACAATCGTCTGTATTTCCACAAAAGACTGTCTTCGAAGGAAAATTCGGCATTAGACCCATCCGCGGTCTTTGCCACATACTATTTCATGCTTTCCTCAATCTCTAAAGCCAGTCGAACCCTGTCCGCAAGGTCATACTGCACCTCCGTCTAGTTCAAACACGCATTGGCACTTGTTCTCTTCTCAACACGAGATTTCCAAGGATTCCAAGTCCCTGATTAGACACTCATCATGCATCTGAATCCAGTTCGCCTGTGCAGAAGCTGTCCGACTCAAAGCATCAACGACAACATTTCCCTTCCTAAGAGTGTAGTGAATCTTAAAAGTGTAGTCCCCAAGGAACTCCATCCACCTTCGTTGTTGCATATTTAGTTCCTTCTGATCCAGCAGATACTTTAGGCTTTTATGGTCCATAAAGATGTCGATCTTTAGGCCATATAAATAATGTCGCCAAAGTTTCAGAGCGAATAACACGGCCGCTAACTCTAAGTCATGGACCGGATAATTTCTCTTATGCACTTTTAATTGGTGAGAGCCATAAGAAATAACCTGACCATTTTGAGGAAGAACTGTTGGGTATTGTATCCACAATAACCTTGATTTGTAGGAAGTCAACTTTGAACCAAGATTGAATTGTTTGTGTATTTGATATGTTTTTCTAGTGATGTTCTTGCAGGTTCACATTGCTAAGTGTAAATCAATGTCAGGTCACAATGGGTCAATAAGCACAGTCTCATACAATGTAATTCCTCATTGTGTGGGGTATGGGGTTGACTCATGTGTGATCTCTCAATTGGGATACACTTTATGATCAAGACATTAAAGATTCAAGGCTTGGAGTGCAGCAGTGGTCTAGAGAAAAAGAAAGAAATTTTCCTAAGTAAATTTGTCGAGATGTCTCGTGAAGTTCCGATGAATCCCGGCGGATCCAGACAGAAGCCAAATTTCTAGTTTGAAGAAGAAATTTCTGCGGCTAAGTCTATTCGTCGAATGTTCTCATGAACTCCCGACGAATATCGACGAACGCAAACAGAAGTCAAAAAGGCAGTCTTGTGAAGGAAAATGTGCGGCTAAGTCAATTCGTCGAATGTTCTCAAGAACTCCCGACGAATTCCGACAAATCTAAGAAAACTTCTTTTCGGTTGTTTTCGAGAAGTCTGTCTCAGTGGCAGCTTTCGAGAAATCCTTTTCTTTCGAGAAGTATTTTTGCCTCTCGAGAAGTCCTTGTTTTTCTCGGAAGGTTTTCGAGAAAAGCCTTATTTCTCGAAGTTGTTTAGGAGTTCACGAGAAGTTTCTTGTTCTCTCGAGAAATCAGTTCTCCCGAGAACTTATGTCTTTTATCTCGAAGAGTTGTTCTTTGTTATTTCTCGAGAAGTTCTTTGTCTCTCGAAAAGTCTTTTCGTAATCTTTGAAATACTCTTCTAAAGCTGTTTTCGAGAACTAGTAGTTTTCTCTCGAGAAGTCTTGGATCTCTCGAGAAGTCTAGTTCTAGTTTTTCTCGTGACCTTTGTTTTTGACGACAAGTCTTTTCCGTCAGATTGACGTGACGTCCTTCCTCGTTTTAAGGTTAATCCATTTCTTTAGATCTTCATCTACATAAGGCTTACTCCTTTTGAAGGACATAAGAAGATTTTTAGAAGAAGAATTCGCTCATATCGAAAAGAAGATCAGAGTTCATATTTTCTCTAAACCTAATCTGATCCAAGATCGTCGTCAAGTGCCGCGCATCGCCATTGTTGGAGTTCGATCATTTGTTATCTGATTTCGTCTCCAAGTGAAAGGAAAAGGTCGATCGATCATCGCCTCATTCATTCTGTTTGTATTGGATCGATCGGGACCTTAGAAGATCTGATTTGTGCCGATTCGATTCTTCTTCTTCAACATCAAGCCGTAGACATTTCTATCTCAAGAAGGAAGAAGATCTTCATCAAATTATTCAGATCTGATCGTGATTCGTTAAGTATTATTTCAATCTCAATTTTACATTTGATCGTAGGAGAGATTGTTCTCCGAGTTGTAGGAGAGGTGTTCTCCGAGTTGTAAGAGAGGGTTCTCTCTGAGTTTGTAGGAGATTGGTCTCCGAGTTGTAAGAGTTTTGACTCTGAGAATTGTAGGATCGTTCTTGATCCGAGATTTAGTGAAGTAGTCAAGTCTAGCTGTGGTGCTAGATTGGCGAGGCCGGCAAGTGGAGTACCCAAGAATGGGGAACCACTATAAATTTCTTGCGTCGTCTGTGATTGTGATATGCCATCTGTGTGTTCTTTATTTTCAAGATTTTCAATTCCGCAAAAGACGCAGTAATCACCTATTCACCCCCCTCTATGTGATTTTGGTTAGCAACTATATATTACAATTGGTATCAGAGGGTCGTTATTCTTGAAAGGCTAACACCTTGAATAAGATCTATCCATTCTAGTTGCCAGCAAATCATGGAAAAGTGCAAGGAATCGTCTTCGTTGAAATTGCCAATATGCACTAAGGCTAATTTTCCTATGTGGAAAGAAAGAGTCAGATTTTATATGGAAGCCGCAGACCCAAGAATATTCCAAGTCATGGAAGAAGGACCTCATGTGCCTATGACCGCTTCTACTATTGATCCAACCTTAAAAGTACTGAAGAAAATGATGGATTTAACAAAGGATGAGATCGCTCTCGTTGCTTTGGACAAAAAGGCAAAGAACGTAATTGCCAGTGCAGTGGATGATTCGATGTTGCCAAACTTAATTCACTGTAATTCTGCCAAAGAAATTTGGACGTCTTTAATAGTTCTTATGGAAGGTACTGAAGAAGTAAGAGATGATAGAAGATCTCTTTTGAATCAAGAGTACGAGGCTTTCAAGCAGAATAAAAAGGAGTGCATTGCCGATGCATATGAAAGATTCCTTAAAATAGTAAACGGCCTAAGGAATTATGGTCGGGAATTTACTAATGGTGAACTAAATGACAAATTCCTGCGATCCCTAACGAAAGACTGGGATAGCAAGATAGTTGCAATCAGGGAGTTTGGAAAGTTACCAAATCTAAACCCTCAGAATCTGCTTGGGAAACTACTATCCCATGAGCTGCAAATGAACATTCGCAAAACAGAAGAAGATGGGAATAGAATCTCTAGCAAGGAATGGACCTTGGCTATGAAGGCCGAGAGTTCCAGAAAAAGCAGAGCTTTGTCTCCAATCAGAGCACAAGAATCTGATGATGAAAAAGAATCTAAAGCTGGCTCCTCCAGTTCTGAAATGTCTGATGGGGATTTTTCTCTAATCTCTCGTCAGTTTAAGAAACTGCTAAGCAAAAGAAGACACGTGAAGAATAAGTCTTCCTTTGAATATAGACATTCTCGACGTGATGGTGATCATCACAAAAAGGGTTCTAGCAATCATGACAGGTATAAATCTAAAACTGGTAAACATATTTCTTCTGACATAGTTTGCTATTGTTGCAATAAGCCAGGGCACATGATTGCTGAATGCCCCTATAAAAAGAAAGAGGGTGGAAGAAAAGAAGAAAAGAAATCCACCCACGGGAAAAGGAAGACAGAAAAAAGTCTAGTCGCTACAAAGACCAAAACTTTAAGCGACAGTGACTCGGAGAAATCAAGTAGTGAAGAAGAAGCCTACTTCGGGCTGATGGCTATGACTGATGAAGAAGAAGAACCTCCATATACCGGGAAGGTAAATTCTCACACCATCTTATCTGATTCTGATTATGCCTTAGCTGAACAAAAGGATTATCCTTCAGATGATGACTCGAACCTCATGACCCAATATACTGAAATGCTTAAAAGTTTTGACAAATGTCGAAAGGTAGTCAAAATTCAGGCCAAGGAGATCATGTCTCTCAAAGAAATGGAATCCAATTTGAGAAAGGAAGTTGAACAACTTTCTTCCTTCAAAGAGGAAAACCAAGTCTTGAAAGACAAGATCAAAAGCTCAGATGAGCTCCTTGATCGGAGAGAGAACTCCATCAAAATTCTGGAAGAACAGCTAGTTGCTGAGAAGAAGCTAGTTGAAAAGTTTTCACAACCGAAAACCATTCTTCCAATCATTGATACTTTCTCTGCTAAAGCAAGTAGCAGTGGTTTAGGTCATGTGGCTGGGCCAAGTAATTCTTCTAAGGGGAAACCTGCCAAGAAGAAAAATAAGAATGCTAAGAAAGCCACCATCGAAGAAAAAGGGAAAGCCCATCTAGAACAAGTGGAATTTAAGAAAGTTCTTCTTCCCTCAAATGCGTATGACATGGAAAGCTCTTATGGTCACTTGACACCACCAATTAATTTTTCACCTGTCAATGACTATAAGGGGTGGGCTCGTCCTCAATACCTCGGTCAAAGTGCTTTCAAAGCACCTTATGAAGAAGTGAATCTGAGAGATTATGGTCCTTATGTTCATGGTCCAAGTGCTGTTAGAGCGCCAATAGTAAAGACTGTTGTGCCTAAGCCAAAGGAGAAAGCATTACCATGTGTGTGTTGTACTCATGAAGCATCCTCATCTAGAAGGATTGCTCCTGCCAATACTAACGTTCAAAGAGTTAAGCAGGAAAATATTAAAAGAAGGTACAACAGGTTTAACTGTTGGTGTTGCGGCAAAATAGGTCACTTTGTCGTAGACTGTTGGTTCAATTCTACATATTCCAAGAGACCACAAGTTAACAATGCAAGAAAGACCGCTCGCAATGTTAATGTTCTTCGTGGTGCTCAACTAACAAGGGACTAAGGACCCAAAGCTGTTTGGGCTCCTAAGGCAAAATAATCTGTTTTTGCAGGTATGTCCAAAGGCCAACGAAAATTCTATCTGGTATTTGGACAGTGGTTGTTCTCGGCATATGACCGGAACAAGAAGCCTTTTGCAAAATTTCATTCCAGTTGAGAACGGTCCAAAAGTTATTTTTGGCGGATCTGACAGATGAATAACTAAAGGCTATGGTATGATCTCTAACGGTAATGTATCCTTTTCAGATGTAGCTTATGTGGAAGGATTAGAACATAATCTGATAAGCATAAGTCAACTTTGTGATAAAGGATACATAGTTGATTTTCGTAGAGATAAGTGTTTGATAAAATCGGCTGATAATCTAGAAACGATTTTATGAGGCACTCGTTGTAGAAATATGTTCTGTTTAAATTTTCTTTGTTTATCATCTTCTACACCAGTGTGTCTTTTAGCAAAAGATAGTGCATCTCTTGCTGACCAATGGCATAAGAGATTAGCACATATAAATTTCAAAAATATAAATAAATTTTTTTCACAAAACTTAGTACGTGATGCGCCAAATATTAAGTGCATTAAAGATAGACCTTGTCATGCTTGTGTAAAAGGCAAGCAAACAAGAGCTACCTTTAAAAGCATTATAGGCAAAGATTCAACTAGGTGTTTATACCTACTTCATATGGACTTGTTTGGTCCTTTGCAAATTAGAAGTTTAGGAGGTAAGTCTTACACATTAGTTATTGAAGATGATTACTCACGTTTTGCATGGGTATTCTTTCTAAAACACAAGTCAGATACGTTTGACATTTTCACTAAGTTTGTCAAGCAAATCCAGAATGAATTTGAATGTTCGGTGGTCAAAATCAGAAGTGACCATGGAACAGAATTTGAATCTGGGGCCATGACAGATTTTTGTGAAAGTCTAGGTATCTTTCATGAGTTTTCCTCTCCTCGAACTCCACAACAAAATGGAGTAGCTGAGAGAAGAAATAGAACACTCATTGAGGCTTGCAGAACTATGTTGAGTGACACTTCTCTACCCGAATACCTTTGGGCTGAAGCTGTCAACACTGCATACCACGTGCAAAATAGAGCACTCATAAACAAAAACCATGAAAAGACTACTTATGAACTACTAAAAGGCAAGAGACCAACCATCTCTTATTTTAGAATCTTTGGTTGTAAATGTTTTGTACTTAATAATGGAAAGCATTACAAAACCAAGTTTAGCGAAAAGAGTTTTGAAGGTATTTTTGTAGGCTATAGCAGGCATAGTAGAGCTTATAGAATATTTAATAAGAAAACCCTGGTTGTAGAAAAATCAATCAATGTTGTATTTGATGAAACGAGCATGCTACATAGCAGCTCTTCTAGTGCTTCTATTGAAGTTGCAGGTTCAAAGATACAAGATATAAGCTTGGATGAGCCAGTCAAAGTTGATGCTAAAACCTTCGTCAAGATCTCTTCCCCAATCACAAATGAAGAAGAAGATCATATTGATGAAAAACCAGTACAAGTGGAAGAAGACATTCAAGTAGAAGATGATGCTCCAGATGTTCAAATTCATGCAAGGAACCTTGAGTTCATACATATGAGAGACCATCCTATTGATCAAATCATAGGAGATCCTCAAGTCGGCATTAGAACAAGAAGAGGTACTACTAACGAAAATATGCATTTAAGTTTTCTTTCACAGGTTGAACCGAAGAAGTTTCAAGAAGCAAATGAAGACCCCCACTGGATAATTGCAATGGAAGAAGAGTTAAATCAATTCAAGCGTTGCAAGGTGTGGACACTAGTTCCAAAACCCAAGGATAAAAATATTATTAGAACAAAGTGGGTCTACAGGAACAAGTTGGATAAAGATGGAACAATTATAAAGAACAAAGCCAGACTTGTAGCAAAAGGTTACAGACAGGAAGAAGGGATCGACTTCGATCAAACTTATGCTCCAGGTAGCAAGACTCGAAGCGATCAGAATGTTCTTAGCCTATGCTGCATTCAAAGGATTCACCGTATACCAAATGGACGTCAAGTCAGCTTTTTTTAATGGTAACATAAAAGAGGAAGTATACGTAGAACAACCTCCAGGTTTTGTAGATTCTGAACATCCTAATTATGTTTACTTACTGCAAAAAGCTTTGTATGGGTTGAAACAAGCTCCTCGAGCTTGGTATGAGACGTTGTCTAACTTTCTTCTTGAGAACAAGTTCACAAGAGGAAAGATAGATAAAACATTATTTCTTAGGGAAGTAAAAGGCAAGATTTTGCTAGTGCAAATCTATGTCGATGACATTATTTTTGGCTCTACGGACGACAATCTTTGCAAAAAGTTTTCAAAACTTATGCAAGGAAAGTTTGAAATGAGCAGTATGGGTGAGCTGAAATATTTCTTAGGACTTCAAGTGAAACAATCTGAAGATGGAATTTTCATCTCACAGACGAAATTCACCAAAGAGTTAATTAAGAAATTTGGAATAGAGAGTGCAACCTCTATGAGGACTCCAATGAGCACAGCTATGTCTCTAGACAAGGATGAGAAAGGGAAACCTTTTGATGAAACCAAGTACAAAAGCATAATTGGCTCTCTGCTCTACCTTACTGCTAGTAGGCCTGATATAATGTTTTCTACATGTGTATGTGCCAGATATCAAGTGAACTCTAAGGAATCTCACTATACTACTGCAAAGCGAATTTTGAGATATCTTAAGGGTACACCAAATCTTGTCTTATGGTACCCAAGAAGTAATGATAGAGAGCTAATTGGCTATTCAGATGCAGATTTTGCAGGCAGTAGAGACGACAGGAAAAGCACTTCCGGAACATGCCAATTTCTCGGAAGAAGGCTTATTTCCTGGAGCAGCAAGAAGCAAAATTGTGTTGCAATTTCAACAGCCGAGTCAGAATATATTTCTGCAGGCAGTTGTTGCGCACAACTTCTTTGGATAAGGAATCAGCTTCAAGATTATAATTTGAAGATAAAGAATATTCCGTTGTTTTGTGACTCCTCCAGTGCAATTGCTATAGCAAACAATCCAGACTCGCACAGCCGGACAAAGCATATCGAGTTTAGATATCATTTCATCCGAGAGCATGTGGAGAATGGGGATATCAACTTAAGCTATGTCCCTACGGATAAGCAAATTGCAGATATATTCACGAAGCCACTGGATGAGACCAAGTTCTCTTTCTTCAAGACAGAACTTGGAATGCTTAACATGGAATGATGGTCAAGTCAAGGAAAAGACAAGAAGATAAGTGGGTTTTCATAAATTTTATTTCTAAGTGAAGCACAGGTTTATCATTGGTAAAGAAGAAAAATCTAAGTCCACATTAGACTTCTCGAGAAATGTAGCTGACATCTCGAGAAATGACTTGCTTTTTGATGAGTATGGATGAAGATAAAAGTTTTAGGAAAACTGACAACACTTCTCGCAAAATAAGGTTATACTTCTCGAGAAATGGGCTATCCCTCGAGAAATGATCTTTCGGAAGAAGATCGGCAGAGGTCTGGAACTACTCGAGAGCTCAGACTACCTCTCGAGAAATGTCTTTACTTTTCGAAATTCCTATTTTCAATTTTCGAGAATATGGAAAGCCAGGTACGTGTGTATCTCATTATCTTGATATTAATTAAAACCCAAATTAATTGTCACATCGAACCAAACTACATATAGACTTTCGAAATAAATTAAAGTTCACGCAAGGTTATTCTTTCCCCTTTCGAAAAACGCCGACGGTTCGTCTTCTTCTCTCGCGAGATTGTCTATTCTGGTTCTCGATTCTCTCTTTCTCTCTCGCAATCAATCGTCAATCTCTCTTGATCTATGACACCTCAATCGAAGCTGAAGGTCGGAGTTGGTAGTGAATTGGAGCGAGAAGGTCTCGTCTCGATCTCAGATGATTTTCACAATCTGTTTTACCTTATAGACGCCGCCGGATTGTCATTTAATTTGTTCTTGAACACCCATGCCGAGTTCTGCTTAAAGAGGTAGAAGAGTTATTCATCAACATCAAAGTTCACAAGGAAAGGAAGAGGATGAAATCAGCAATCGGAAATTACAAGATCAAGGTCAGTCCTAAAACCATATCTAAATATCTAAGATTGTCAGTGGTATCTTCTGAGGACATGCTAGATGATGCTGATTGGAATAAATCCTTGAGCTTTTGTGGATTAGATAAGACAGTTAAAACAGTAAGAAGACATCAGATGAATGATGTAGGTAAACTTTGGTGGATACCATTTGGAAGATATTGTTGTGTAATACAGGAAGCTTGGGCTATGTCTCAACAGATGTGTTCTAGTTGATGACAACTGTAATTTGTGGAAAGAAGTTTGACTGGGCAGACTTTCTCTTCAACAAGATTAAAGACAGCATTATGTTTCCAAACTTTGCCAGAATTCTGTCTTTATATCTAAATCAACTAAATCATGAAGTCTTTGATATGTCTAAGGGTGCAATTTTACACCATCTAAAGAAGATAAATGTCACAACAATACAGAGATGGGACATCAGAATTACTAAGCCAGCTGCAGGTGCAGGTCCCCAGGAGGAGCCTATTTCATCAATTCACTCAGTTTCTGAGATTGTAGCTCCTGCTCCACCTCCTCCAGATGTTTCCACAACCACAGCTCCACCTCCAACTCAGCAACAGAGTTCAGCTCAAGATCCATCTCAGTTTACAGCTCCACAAGATACCAATCCTTCAGCAGAGCCAAGTCTTCCTCCATCATCAGAAATAGTTATTCTTTCTACATTTGATCCAATTCCTTCTGATCCAGCTCCTTCAGAACAACTTCCAGCAGATCAAGCTCCTTCTGACACTCCATCCATTCCAGATGCTAAAGTTATGTCAGATACTCCTATTGGAGACACCTCTCTTCTACAAGAGCAGGTTGATCACTTCTCACCTCCTCCAATTACTGATGAAGACAGAATTGATTCTACCATAGCAGATGTGGTCAGTGAAATTCTCAAAGATGCAGTTGATGAGCTTAGCACTAGTGACCACTTGGCTGGGTCAGGTGCTGATTTTGATTTTCATCAGGATCTAGATGATGTTTCAGTACATGATTCATCTCCTCCCCCAGTACATATTGAGGGGGAGCAAGAGCCTTGCTTTGAAGCCAACAAGGATGCTCTGGAAGAGCCTGTTGATGAGGAAAGTGAGAGAATCAACATGTCTCCTGTTAAAGTTCAAAGTTCTGTTATTCTTGAAGATATTTCAGAAAATGTTCTGCCAGTTCCTATTCTTCCATCCCTTTTTGATGAAAGTACTTTAGTTGGTAAAATTGAACTTATGCTTCAGAGACAAAGTGCCAAAATAGATTACTCCTTCAAAGAAGTCCATGCTAGACTGTCTGATAGTGAAAAGGAAATGGATAAGAAGTTGAAAGAGTTCAAGACCAGCTCAGATCAACTTAAAGAGGTTGTCATTCAGGGTGGAAAGGTCATTGATCACACCATAAATGGTGTAGCCACAGTTCTTGCACAGGTTATTCAAGTCAGAAAAACCCAAGAAAACATGGCTACAAAGGCTGAGGAGAATACCTTTAAGATTATTGATGAGGTAGGACAATTCAAGGACTCTGTTCTCCAATCCCTATCTGTAGAAGTCAGAAAGGGGGAGGACAAAATGACTGGGTTATTGGATCAAACCTTATTTGATTTTCATAAACAAATGACCAATAGGTTTGAGCAGTTATCTTATGGTGTCCAAAAGCAGGTAAATGAGATAAAAGATTTCACTACTAATACTGCTGTTTGGCTCCATCATGAAATTTTTCCTGATTTGGGTATTGACCCTGCTCAACCTCCTCCTCAATATGATCATTCTCAATCTGATGCTCCTCAAATTCCTCATTTCTCTCCAAGGCCAACAGGGCAGTCTGATGTTACTCCTTCAGTAGAGACTCACTCCTTCATGCAATATTCTAGGAAAAGGAAGTATGGTGATGGACCTTCCGCAAGTATGTCTGTTCCTGGTTCCAGCTCAGCAGGTTCTGGCAAAGCAGTTGTAAATGAATTTGTAGTTTATCCAGAGGTTTGGAGTCCAGTTTCTAAAATTATTATTCTTGACTCTCACAGGCTTGTAGAAGAAGGAAATGTAAAAGCTTCTGAATTTTACAGCTCATCTGAATGGAAGAAATATGAGACAAGTAGAACCAAGAGAAGAATTCATTACAAAAATTATGGGTACAACAATCCATCAGCTCCAGAAGCTCCTCCCAAGTATCATCCAAAGCCATATGTTTACTTTGAAAGACAAGAGATGTTGAGAAAGAGAAATGCAGATATCTGAAGTCAAGTCTTTAAAGATCTTCAGGATTTTATTTCTATATGCTTGTGTGAACATTAATTCATTAGAAAATCTTAAATCTAAATATAGTTTTTGGTTCTAATGTGACAATCATTTACTAATATTTAGATATTGTTTTTGATGTTCTTTCTAGTATATCTTTTTGTATTTTTTATTGATACAATTCATCTTGGTAAGTAGGGTTCTGACTTCTACAAATAGGGGGAGATTGTTGGGTATTGTATCCACAATAACTTTGATTTGTAGGAAGTCAACTTTGAACCAAGATTGAATTGTTTGTGTATTTCATATATTTTTCTAGTGATGTTCTTGCAGGTTCACATTGCTAAGTGTAAATCAATGTCAGGTCACAATGGGTCAATAAGCACAGTCTCATACAATGTAATTCCTCATTGTGTGGGGTATGGGGTTGACTCATGTGTGATCTCTCAATTGGGATACACTTTATGATCAAGACATTAAAGATTCAAGGCTTGGAGTGCAGCAGTGGTCTAGAGAAAAAGAAAGAAATTTTCCTAAGTAAATTCGTCGAGATGTCTCGTGAAGTTCCGATGAATCACGACGAATCAAGACAGAAGCCAAATTTCTAGTTTGAAGAAGAAATTTCTGCGGCTAAGTCTATTCGTCGGATGTTCTCATGAACTCCCGACGAATATCGACGAACGCAGACAGAAGTCAAAAAGGCAGTCTTGTGAAGGAAAATGTGCGGCTAAGTCAATTCGTCGAATGTTCTCGAGAACTCCCGACGAATTCCGACAAATCTAAGAAAACTTCTTTTCAGTTGTTTTCGAGAAGTCTGTCTCAGTGGCAGCTTTCGAGAAATCCTTTTCTTTCGAGAAGTATTTTTGCCTCTCGAGAAGTCCTTGTTTTTCTCGGAAGGTTTTCGAGAAAAGCCTTATTTCTCGAAGTTGTTTAGGAGTTCACGAGAAGTTTCTTGTTCTCTCGAGAAATCAGTTCTCCCGAGAACTTATGTCTTTTATCTCGAAGAGTTGTTCTTTGTTATTTCTCGAGAAGTTCTTTGTCTCTCGAAAAGTCTTTTCGTAATCTTTGAAATACTCTTCTAAAGCTGTTTTCGAGAACTAGTAGTTTTCTCTCGAGAAGTCTTGGATCTCTCGAGAAGTCTTGGATCTCTCGAGAAGTCTAGTTCTAGTATTTCTCGTGACCTTTGTTTTTGACGACAAGTCTTTTCCGTCAGATTGACGTGACGTCCTTCCTCGTTTTAAGGTTAATCCGTTTCTTTAGATCTTCATCTATATAAGGCTTACTCCTTTTGAAGGACATAAGAAGATTTTTAGAAGAAGAATTCGCTCATATCGAAAAGAAGATCAGAGTTCGTATTTTCTCTAAACCTAATCTGATCCAAGATCGTCATCAAGTGTCGCGCATCGCCATTGTTGGAGTTCAATCGTTTGTTATCTGATTTCGTCTCCAAGTGAAAGGAAAAGGTCGATCGATCATCGCCTCATTCGTTCTGTTTGTATTGGATCAATCGGGACCTTAGAAGATCTGATTTGTGCCGATTCGATTCTTCTTCTTCAACATCAAGCCGAAGCCATTTCTATCTCAAGAAGGAAGAAGATCTTCATCAAATTATTCAGATCTGATCGTGATTCGTTAAGTATTGTTTTAATCTCAATTTTACATTTGATCGTAGGAGAGATTGTTCTCCGAGTTGTAGGAGAGGTGTTCTCCAAGTTGAAAGAGAGGGTTCTCTCTGAGTTTGTAGGAGATTGGTCTCCGAGTTGTAAGAGTTTTGACTCTGAGAATTGTAGGATCGTTCTTGATCCGAGATTTAGTTAAGTAGTCAAGTCTAGCTGTGGTGCTAGATTGGCGAGGCCGGCAAGTGGAGTACCCAAGAACGGGGAACCACTATAAATTTCTTGCGTCGTCTGTGATTGTGATATGACATATGTGTGTTCTTTATTTTCAAGATTTTCAATTCCGCAAAAGACGCAGTAATCACCTATTTACCCCCCCCCCCCCTAGGTGATTTTGGTTAGCAACTAGATATTACAAGAACACAGCCTAAGAAGCTCCCTGACGCGTCACTGTAGATTTCAAAACCTTCTGTACCACATGGCGAACACAGAATTGGTGTCGTGGTCAGACGACTCTTCAGCTCTTCAAAAGCTCGCGCGCACTCTAGCAACCAAACGAATTTCTGATCTTTCTTAGTCAATGTTGTGAGAGGCAGAGCTATCCTCGACAAGTTCTCTACGAAGCCCCTATAATAGCTGGCAAGTCCTAAGAAACTTAAAAATTCCGCCATTGTAGTCAACACAGGCCACTCCCGTATCGCAACTATCTTCACAAGATCCACTGCAATGCCCTCTCCACTTACCACATGACCTAGGAATGCCACAGAGGACAATCAAAACTCACATTTCGAGAACTTGGCATACAACTAACTTCGCCCCATGGTATCCAACAATATGCGCAAGTGAATAATATGCTCTTCTTCGGACTGAGAGTATACCAGTATATCGTCTATACAGACAATAACAAACTGGTCAAGACACTCTCAAAATGTTCTGTTCATCAAATCCATGAATACCAATGGCGCATTTATTAAACCAAACGGCATCACTGTGAACTCAAAGTGCCCGTAACGGGTACTAAACACCATCATGGGAATATCACATTCCCTAATCCGCAACTTGTAGTAGGCAGACTTCAGATCCAACTTCGAGTACAGAGTCGATCCGACCAGTTGATCGAACAAGTCATCGATTAGCAAAAAGATTGAGACTCCATATGATTATAATAATAGACTGCAACCGAATGAAGGTTCATCTGTTAGACAGTTGGATTACTCCAAACTCATAAGAAGTCTCATGTATGCTACTACCTGCATTAGACCTGACATAGCCTTTACGGTCGGCATGTTGAGTAGATTCATGAGTAACCCTGGGAAGGACCACTGGGATGCCTAGAAATGTGATACTTAAAGTACACTGAAAAGTATGCTTCATGTTACAGTGGACATCCTCCTGTGCTTGAGGGGTATTTTGACGCCTCTTGGTGCTCAGAAATTGCTGATAGTAGATCCACCATCGGTTTGTGTTTACCCTACGTAACGTCCTGATTCGCGCTAGGCCCCTTGAACGCATGTTTGGTGAGCTGGCTCAGGCTCGGGATGCACTGACGGCCAGGATGCACAGGAGCGGGAAATGCTGATGCGACAAAAGGCTTAACGAAGCCGTCAAGCAAACTCCAACTCGATGATTTGTCGAGTGGACTCGACGATTCGTCGAATGGGACTCGACGAATCTGTCGAGTAAACTAACGGTCTCGACGGGTAGAACTCGACACCCTCATCGAGTAGGACTCGACGATTCGTCGAGTGAGAGTCGACCACTCCACGAATTCGTCGAGTATCGATCCTGTACAAAATTTTTCTGATGGTTTTGCTATGTCGGGATTTGTGCCATTCAGATAAGAGGCTTTTGGGTTGTTTAAAGGTTATTTTATGTCTTATAATAAAGGTGGTCAATAGGATAGCGACACGTGGCGGTGTTGTCCAATCCAGAGTATGAAAAGAGCATTAATTTAATCAAATCTCCTTTATTGGCCTTGGATAAGAAATCATCTGTGAGAAATACTTTACATTTTTTCAGAACTTCTTCTTCTTCCTCTTCCTCATACCTCAAGAGACTAACCAGCCATCCCCCTTTCTCCTTGGAAGAAATAAGCTGAGGATTTGGAGCTTGACAGACCGTCACCATGCCGCCAAGGAGGAGGGCGCGATCCGTGGCTGAAAATCAGGTGACTTCTTCCCCCTCTCCCTTGGTGCTAGATCTTTAGATCTGATTTAGGAGAGATGTCGGCTCAAAAGAGCTTGACCTTGGTGACTTTAATGGAGTTTTCTAGGAAGAGATCACGTTATAACTTCTGTTCTGGGCGTCGTTCGCCGAAATAATGTCTTCGATCTTCTCCTCTCTTCAAAATGGGGTTATATGAGTTGATTTCGTGAAGAACATTGGTCTATTGAGGGAGTATTGGAGGAGAGAATGTGAGATTTTATATGTATGTGCTGGAGGAAGAAGATGAACAAATGCTATTCATTTGTCTTGAGATCCGTGCAGATTTTATAACATGGACAGAAAACTATTTCTTTTTGCACGCAACAGACTTCAGACCTATTTTTAGGCATGATCTGGCCATGCTCAGGTCTTGCGTTCAACACGAAAGTTGTAGCCCTCAGAAAGATCTTTCCAACGAGTACTTGTGGGTTTTCAGGTGAGCCCTGTAGCTCTGGCAAAGTAAAATCGAAAATGGTTGAGCATAACCTTTACCGGTAGCGGTCATAACCTTTACCTTGCCAAACATACATTCCATAATAATGGAGTTTTTGACCAAACTGACCGGAGAAAATAAACCGCGCCAAACGACGCCATAAAAGGATGGCAAACGTGAGAACTGCATGTTATACAGAAGAGATTTTCACTTGTTTTATTCAGACTAAAATATGATTACAAATAATTGAGCTTGCCTTTAATGTTACAAATATTAGAACTGGTAGGAACTCATCAGCTCCGGGAGGATTTGGATTAGACGAAATTTGAAACATTTAACAGTAAATTGTTGATGACTCTGCAACAATTGAGGATACAGACAAGTTTATCTCTAGGAGCCTTGTACATATTGATCTTCTGCAGCTCTTTCTGTGCTAGCCGAAATAGCAGGAAAAACGGTAAGCCCCGATCGCCATGGCTGGTTCTATTTCCCCGATCAGCCAATCTGAAATCAAACAGAACCCACGCTTTCCCCTCCGTTTGTACACTACTTCCATCTACATATACTCATAAGCCTTAGCGGGTGCCCTAATAAGGTAGCAACCTCAGCAATCAAGAAGACGAAGAAGATGAGGAAGAGCAGTTAATCAGAACTGGCCGCCCTGAAAGGTCTGACCGAACTCCCATCCCGCCGGCGCGACGTCGTAGGTGGTGACTGTCCGGCCATCGCTGGTTGTGACCTGGAATGAAAGACTCTGGCCATTGAGATAGGCGTTGCTCTGCCAATTCTGGCCCCAGTTGCGCGACATCGCCTGCCATCCAGTCCGCGACCCTTTGATCGACACTGCGTGAATGTCGCCGGCACCGCCAACGTTTGTGATTAGCACTAGGTTGAAATAGGAGTGGCCGTTGATGGTGAATCTCATCCCTCCTTTCTTCACACACGGCACTCTGTATATAAACGACAGAGACTTAGGAGGGCTTTCCATTAACAGATCTGGAAAATTAATTGACAAAGAGAAAGGGCGAGAATCGAGGATGAATGCGGGATCTAACCTTCGGAAGGCGACGGGAACTATGCCGGCGCGGTACTGAGCGATTTGGAGGAATGCGGGCTCGGCGAGGTCGAAGTGCTGCAGGGGAGGGTTGCACCATCCGCCATTGTCATTGGGAAGGGCGAAATTGGGAGGGCAGAAGTTGGTGGCGGTGACGATGATCGTGCTCGGAATGCACCAACGAGGATCGCTGTCGCACCGCATCTCATAGCAGGAGCCGCAGCTGAGGCCATTGTTGAACAGCGCCGTGCTCAGGGCCGCCGTGCTTGTGCCGTATCCTTGGCTGTACAGGTTACCATATCCACAGGCTCCTCCTGCAACCCAAAATTATCTCACTATGTCAGAACGACACTATCATCACCATCATCTACTTTGTTTAATATTTTTTTTGGAGAAAATAAAATTTTAATGTTATATATATATATATATAAAATAAAGAAATAAGTTAGTGAAAATTGTTTAACTTGAGTCTTTGACTCTTTGAGACAATATATTATAAGGAATGCTAAATATATTGCATGCATGTTGTAAAAATTACCTCCCTAGATAGTATAGATATAAAATAAAATAAAAAAGAGAATAAAATAAAAAAGAGTAGAAAAAGGAGAGAGAGCAAGAGAGAGAGAGAGAGAGAGAGAGAGAGAGAGAGATACATAAATATTATTAAATTTATAAGAAAACACAATTTTTTAAATGAAAATAATAGCAGTCTTGATTAGATAGAATTTATAAAAATAAAAAATGTTGGATGAGGAGGATGAGAAATTAACATACCCATGGTGCCTGAAGCATCGCCGCCTCCATAGAATGTAGCATGGCCAGACTGCCAATCATAAGAATCGGCACCACTTTTCAAGAAAAAGAGGCTCGTGGAAGAAAGAAAAAGAATTAGGCTCCTCGCATGAAGAATAAACGCATGAGGTGCCATTATACTCGGAAAACGGTTCTACTTGTTTTGCTTGATTTGAGGAGGAGAAGGGGGAAGGGGTTGCTATTTATACAAATCTGGTGGGGCCGGTCTGGGTTAGCTACGTGACTCTTATTTTAATTAAGTGACTAAAACAATGAAAAATATATATTAAAACAGAGGGCGCTTCAATTTTTTTGGTTTTGAATTAGGCTCACGTTACCGTCGTATCCGGTCCATCCTATATAGCTGAAATGGATAGGAGTAAATGACGCCCGATAGAGGGCACATGCAAATGTTTGGGGACGGCCACCAAAATGAAGGAATGGTAGGCCCCAGCTCCACCGCATACCTCTGTTTCCAATTTCAGCAGGCCCGCCGCCCTCTCTCCATGTCTCGCTCCGACTCACCGAGCGTTTTGGATATGGATGCAGCAGCGGATATAATAATCTTGCTGGATCACAAATGGCTTTGCCATTCAATTATTATGTACTTTCGCACATGGGATCCATTTTGATATCTCATGGCATACAAAATATTTTCAAATATAATTAATTTCAGAATTTAAATTGGAGGTCTAGGCTTCGTTTGGGGGAACTTATTTTCACCGGTCAAGCGGTTACGACGGCATGAACCGGACCTTAATTAAGGCCCGATTCATGCGGTCGTAACCGCTTGACCGGTGAAAATAAGTCTCTCCAAACGGAGCCCTAGTTTCAATATAAATGATCTCGAACTCTAATTCCATAGTCCTAATTCCGTCCAAACGAATGATGGACTCATGACAGTAGTTTTTTAATGACTGCGGTAGTTTTTTATTGTCCTGTGTTCGTGGGAGAAAGTCCTGAAACTTCTCACTGCTTCCTTAATTGCCGAATTTTAGTACTTAATTTATATTTTTAATGTATATATTTTTATTTTATTTAATTTTAATGTTTTAATACATTCCACCTATGCTTATACTTTTTTTTTTAATTTAAATTTATGTTTAGCAATTTTATATTAGTATTTAATAATACCTTTGGCCACATGCAACCTCATCTAATATGAAAACATTATGCTATTTTGAAGGGAAAAGTTGTGATTTGCCCATGATACTCGTATAAACTATAATGTCATGAAATCAACCTCAGCCCTCCATCCAACATAATATCTACTCTTTTATTTCAAATTACATCACTCTTACCTAAACTACTAGTTCTGATCTCTCGGATGAACATGTCAATTGTCCCTGCAATTCTTTCGTCTGCTGCTTTCGCCTTAGATGATGCCCTAGCTTTGCGGATGTTGAGCGAACTCTCGCTAACCACTCTTCTGCTTCAGTCGCGGTCTCAGCCCAAAAGGGACGGGGGATTGAAGCCCAAGAAGTACTTCAACTAATGATCGCGGGCTTGAGGTGAACCAAGGGAATTGCGGTACAGGGAACCCATCAAGAGTGGCAGGGGCAACCGTAGGTGGCAGTCGGTATCAAGTGCGGCAATCACTGCCTTAGCAATCATTCAACACTTCACAAAGATCCTTAAGTGGGCATTTATCCTAGGTATCTACTAAACTTTTTAAGAATTTTGCACTACATGATGTGCACGCCACTCGTCAAAAGGGTCCATACACGAACATAAAACAAGGAATCTGAAAACCTAGCTTTGATACCAAATTATAACACTCAACATGTAACTGTCATATAATATGGGTCTGACCGGACACCCACAACATGTTACAAATATAATATTATAAAGTGATAAGAAAAAAAAATATAAATATGAATCATTTCGAGTTCATACTAAAGCTGCAAAATCACAACACTTTTAAATCAAAGTGCTCGGCCTTATGACCGTCACATTCGTTCATTCAAAACAATATTACACCAGAGTTCTAGGGGCACGTGGGCCTGCTACAAGATGCAAAATAAAACTAAACACTTAATGTGACCATTCTTTGTTTTATGATTTTAGGCACTAACATGCACCTGCATTCGGTATAGGACCTGCAACAATACAAATGGGAGGTAATGAGGCTCAACAAAATCTGACCAACTAGTGTGAAACAACTCTCCCAACTCACGTCAGCACAATCAAATTACACCACTACCGAGAAGGAGCTTCTAACGATCATTTTTGCCTTTGATAAGTTTACGTCGTACATCACTCTCTCCAAAGTAATTATTTTCACAAATCACTCCGCTCTTAGATATCTTTTAAGTAAATCGGACGCCAAGCCCCGTCTTTTGCGATGGATCCTCCTCTTGCAGGAGTTTGATTTAGGGATTCGGGACAAAAGGGGAGCCGAAAACTTGGCGGCCGACCATCTTTTCCGTCTAGAAAATCCCGCTACAGAAGCGTTAGTAGAAGCTGATATTAATGATAAATTCCCTGAAGAGCGCCTCCTTCCTCTCGAAAATATAAATACATCTTCCACCCCCTGGTTCGCAGATTTGGCTAACTATTTAGTAGCCCGGATTCTGCCAAAAGAATTCTCTAGTCAGCAAAAGAAGAAATTCTTTTCTGATTTAAAGAATTACTTTTGGGAGGACCCCTTTCTATTCCGTGTCTGCGCGGATCAGGTAGTGAGAAGATGCGTCTCGAGTGAGGAAGGTCTAAACATTTTACGGCATTGCACCACAACAAACTGCACTTATAGTAAGGACCTAATTCGTTACAATAAGTGCCAAAATTCGTTACAAAAACTCTTTGGTAACGAAAAAAACTTTAAGTAACGGTCCTCCTCTAAAGCTCGACGCTAAAGGTTATTGTAACGAATGTATGCATGTCGTTACAAATAAAGTAATTGTAACAAATGATATTTTCTCACCAAAAAGAGATTCTTCCTCACAATAAATTAGTCACAATAAATATTATTTCGTTACGAATGTTATTTTTTCCTCACAAAAAATAGTTATGATTAAAACTATTTCGTTACAAATGTTTTTTTTTCCTCACTAAAAATAAAATAACTTCGTTACAATAAAGTATAATAAATATTATTTCGTTACAATAGATTAAACAATAGTAACGAAAAAATCGTTACATTTGTTTTTCATTTTTCTTACTACAGTCAATTCATTTATATATCAAAAATATTCCATTTCTATTTTTTGTGTACCTGAGATTTTATTACAAATAATAATCTTGAAAACACACATATATTTAATATTTCGTAACAAGATCAACATGTATTTATTCACACCAAAAAGTATTACATAGAGTACAAGTTATTATCATCTCTTCTAAAATAATACAATATTACATTACAAGATCAACATATTTCTAATAAATCTTCCGTCATTTTTCGAAAAATGAATCGTCCATCATTTTCTGACTAATGAATCTTTCGTCACTTGCCGGTCAATGCTCGAGCACCCTACAAATAAAAGAGAGCAATTAAGATCACCCTACAAAATAATTCTGCACAAATTTGACATACAAAATAATTTAGCATCACAGAAAAAGTTATTGAAGGAATAGAACAGGAAATATGTGCAAAAGAAACATCCACACACGCATAAAAAAGAACTTAGAATTTTATCACAAGATACCTAACATGAATTAGTGAAGTTAATTGTGTATATATTCCTCTATTCGGTTTGAAGGAATTGAAAGACAGGAAGTCATGAACTAAGAAAGAAATGAAATGAAAAACATATGGAATCCCCCATGCACCCCAATTATTTGGTAGGAGAAATTGAGTATAAAACTACACGGATTTTTTTATTTCCAGTTGAGTAGATAGAAATACTGATAGGTTTAATAAAAGACCAGATATTTAAGTATTTAACTAATGAGGTGAAAAACAAAGATTGCTGCACGAAAACAGGCTAAGACTGAAAGGTTTAATTTCAGATCCCTTTGTAGTAAGATAAGTTACAAATTTAAGAACAGAAAGTTAAATAACAATTTAAATTTCATTTCTAAACTGCAAAATTTTACCATAACAGCATGTTACGTGCAAACGTAGTGAGCATGGAGGGAACGTGTACAACTTCACAAAGTAATCTTGATACATATATGATTGTCCTGCAGAGAAACTATTTACTTTTAGCACAAGTGTACTAAAATAAAATTGATTGATATAAACATCCACACACGCATAAAAAGGAACTTAGAATTTTATTAACATCATTAAAATCTAATCAAGTTTGCGGATATTAAAAAGAAACTAATTTGCATTTCATCCAAATTTTATTTTTTGGATCAACTACCTTATTTCAATCAAAATATTAAACAGCAAGTCATTCTTAGCAGAAGGATTTGAAAAATTAAAATGTGAGAACGCGGGAGTCAACATTTGTCCAATTAGATTTTGAATCTTTCATCAAATTTGAACATGAGTGATTGACTACATTCATAATATTTGTTTGAAGTTAGAGTATAATTTTTGCTTTATGAAACTGAATTCACCGCTCTAACCCCATTAGTTTACTGCACCATATTTTCATATTGTATTTTATAAAATTACCAACAAGCAGTACAATTACTATTTAACATTCAAGTTTACCACCCTCCAAAAGCTACTTAAATACCTATAAATATAAATCATAAAGCCTAGCTCTGAACTTGAAAGTTAATTTTGATATCATGTAGTGCTGAGGTACCTAAGAATAGGACTTACTGTAATGCTTTCACTCTTATTAAAAGAGAACTTTCTAGCATTATTCTCATATATATGTGCACAAAAACCATGAGAGGGAGGTATATATTTAGGGGAATACACCAACTTGATTCTCATATGGTGATCCCATAGCAGGTGCATACCTTCTTGTAATTCTTTCCCACTCCCCTGCTTCTGGATAAGACTTCAACTGCGATGCAAGAGTCTGATTTGTCTTCTTTCACATAGACTGGACTGAAACGGTCTTTCAGATCATAGACTTTTTTCTATGGTACTGCGATTCAAGAAAATGTAATTATTATTGTATGCTGGCATATACAAAAACATTCCTGTTCAGTCATAAATAAAGATATGATATAAGGTTGTGCCCATATAATGCAAATGAGAAGAAATTTGAACTAAAATAACATGATACAGAAAAGTTTTGCATTAAAGAAGTGAAAACTCATTTGAAGTATTTATTACTCCTTGGAGTTGCAAAAACTCCAGCGAATATGTAGAACAGAGAAAATAGAATGGGGATAAAGAAAGCCGGCAAGAACAAAAATCATATAAAAATATTTGTTGGAACCATGTCATCAATTTCGATGACCAAAAACAAGGCTCCTTCATACACACTACACATTTTCATACACACCTACACATTTTCATACACACATAACTATACACATACACACATACAACCACACAAACTTACACACATACAACCACACAAACTTATACATACAAACACACAAACATAAACACACACTTACACACATACAACCACATGTGCACACACACATACAAACACATACACACATACACCAATACACACACATACACACAAAAAATACACACACATACACAAATAAACAAATGCACACACATACACACATAAACAAATACACACACCTACACACATAAACAAATACACACACCTAAATGAAAAAAATGAATTCATCTAATTACATTGTGAAAAACTGAAATTAAAACAACATGGAGAACAAATTTAACATAGCTTACCTAAGAAATTACAAGCCATAGAATTAATATAGCTTCTAGCCTCAATAGAATCTAGGCCAAGAACAATAATGTTGGAATCATTATAAAAATTAATCTCCTTGTCCTCAATCCTACAAAAAAGAGGGGTGATATTCACACCAGAAACTCTTTCCATCACACGCTTGGCAGCAACATCGGCCTTTGACTTCCCAACATCATGAGGCCTGAAATACCACACTAGAGCTACTCCCTCCATTTCTGCAGTCAACATATTTCATCATTTCAAAATTATAAGCACAAACCCCAAAAATTATAATCTTGGAGGCATCACTCGAAGAAAATGTTTGTGTGTGAAAAATATATTTGTGTGTGAAATGCATATGTGCATGTGAAATACATATGTGCATGTGAAATACATATGTGCATGTGAAATACATATGTGCATGTGAAATACATATGTGCGTGAATTGATCTCAAAACTTGATTAAAAATATGAAACTTAATGTGATAACAAATCTAAAATCAATATTGCTCACAGCCTAATAAACATGACCACATAAAAAACATTTTAGTGGATAGACACTTCATAAGGAAAAATTGGAGTATGGTTTGATCAACGCCCTTATATTCCATCAAGAGATGACCTTGAAATCATCAAGTAGAAGGCAAACATATATTCACCAACTTGAGTAGCGTAAGAAATGAAAAAATCTAGGAAACTTGTAGTGATTCAAACTTTTGAAAATAGCTTTTTCTCTCTTAGATAAGAAAAACCTATAATGTAAAAATGTTCATATATTTTCTATTCATTTAAGATCTCACAAATCTAGAATAATCAAACTTATTTGGGATGGTCAGATTCTCCTTATTATTGCCTCCTACATGTATAAATATTAGGTGATTGTTGCTGCCTTGAATGCAACAAAGAGCAAAGAAGTTGATGTTCTGCTTGTGGAAGACCAAGAAGAACAACTCATGGATCCTGCTCTTTGCTATCTAAACAAAAAACATATTGAAATGGTTAATTTTGTAACAGGTTTAGATTACCTGAACAACAAGAAGTAGCCTAACCAATGCTTTCAAAGCATTTTTGTCCACCAGAGGAGTTCCAACAGTGTCAACAAGTTTACTCACCATAAACCTGCGAGAAGCCCTAAAGTTAGCATCCTGAAAGTAGTATAGGGCTATAAATGGTCATGAGTTTCATAAAGTTTCAATAGACAAGCAACCAAATGAGATCTATAATTAATTTGGAGAAATTGTTGCCAGGGAAGATCAGATATGAGATTGTTAATGTCCAGGGAAGAACAAAGAATGGCTAGGGAAGAAGCTTATAATGGAACAAGAAATTATTTTGAATATTATAAATATATAGATAATAATATAACAAGAGGGCTAGAGATCCTGAAACAAAAATTGTCAGATAAGATAGTGTCTTAAAAAAACCCATAGATCCTCACCTTGTTGTTGTCAGAGGGTGCTCTTTATTAACCTGCAATGGTACACATGGGCTTCTTCTATCGTTGGAGCGGTTGGATCTGCAGTCCAACGCATACAGGAGGCTGCATTCATACACAGGAGGCTGCACTCGCTGCGAGGAGAGAGCAGAAATGTCGAGCGGGAGAGTTGGGGGTAAAATGTGGGAGAAAAAGGAAAACCTAATATGTTATTGAGAAGAAGCTTAGTACAGCAATTGCTAAAATGTGGGAGAAAAAGGAAAACCTAATAGGGAGGCAGAGTAGAATACCAGGGAGTTCCCATGGCTCCCATTTGTAAACGTCGACATCGCCGTTTATGGAAGGTTTGATCCTTCGGCTGCAGATCTTGCATTTGAGGTAGAAGAGCACGAGCTCCTCATCCGTGGGAAGAAATCGAACTCCCGTCGTCCACCGCTCTTCTAGCTGCCGACCCACATCCAAGAGCTCGTCACCGCTGCCGTAGGCATTGTTTACCCTACAACCGACCGGTGCACGGAACTCCTCCACCACCGCCCCATCATTCCCATCCCAAACCATTTTCTGCTAAAAGCTTGTGCGCCGCCGGTCTAGCGGATGGCATCACAGAGATCGCAGATGAAGGAACGAGAGAAGGGACTTTTAGGTCGGCGATCTGGAGGAGATGGAAGGAGCGGGATTGTTTTGCCAATTAATCTGATGGAGGGAAATTTCCCTCCATCATAAATTTCCCTCTATCGTATAATCTGATGGAGGGAAATTTCCCTCCATTCATTTTCACGCCATATAATATATTAAAATTAATAAAATTCATTTTTTAATTAATACAACTTCGCCAATCAACTTCACGAAATATTTAACTCATAATTTTAAATAGGGTCATTTATGCAAATTTATTACTTTATTTGATATGTTAACTCAACATTCTATATAGACTCACTTCTGTGACTCAACAATCTATATAGACTCATTTCGGCGATTCGACAATTATTTTGGTCTAAGACGGAATGTTAGAGATCTCCATGATGAATTATATATATGATAGCTTCGAATATTTATTTACGATGGTGCCTTTTATGCAAATCTATTGGTTTATTGGTTGTTAGAGATACTTGGAGTTGTCTGTGTGTATCTATGTGTCTATGTGGATTTTTGTTTATGTGGGTTTGTGTGTCTGTGTATATGTGTATATGTGTATGTGTGTATCTGTGTTTGTGTTGGTCTGTGTCTGTGTCAGTGTGTCGGTGTCTGTGTGTCTGTGTCTGTGTCTGTGTGTCTATGTCTGTCTGTGTCTGTGTGTTTGTGTTTGTGTGCCTGTGTCTATCTGTATCTATGTCTATGTCTGTCTGTGTCTGTGTGTGTGTCTGTGTCTATGTGTTTGCGTCTGTATGTGTGTGTGTCGGTGTCTGTGTGTCGGTGTCTGTGTGTATGTGTGTGTCGGTGTCTGTCTGTGTCTGTCTATGTCTGTGCCTGCGTGTGTGTGTGTGTGTGTTTGTGTGATCTCTAGCTAGCTATGTGTGACTGTGACTGTGTGTGTCTGTATCTGTGTTTCTATGTGTGTTTGTGCATGTGTCTTTGTGCGTATTCTATATTTACTTGTGCATGTGTGTGTGTCTGTATCTGTATGTATGTGTGTCTGTGTTTACGTGTATCTGCATGTCTTTGTTTGTGTGTGTTTGTGTGTGTGTCTGTGTACACAAATGTCTGTGTGTGTCTATCTTTGGTGTTTGTGTGTGTGTGTGTGTCGTGGCGTTATTGTGTGTGCGCGCGCGCGTGTGTGTGTCTGTGACTGTGACTGTCTGTGTCTGTGTCTGTGAGTGTTTGTGTACGTGTATGTGTCGGTCCATGTGTCTGTGTTTGTGTCCATCTGTTTGTGTCTGCATGTGTCTGTCTATGTACGTACGTATGTGTGTCGGTACATGTGTCTATGTATGTGTCCATGTATCTATACAAGTCTGTGTCCATGTGTTTGTGTCTATGTGTCTTTGTCTGTATGTACGCGTGCTTGTCTGTGACTGTGTATTTGGGTTGTGTGTGAGTGTTTGTCTGTCTATGCATGTTTGTCTGTGCTTGTGTGTGTCTGTGTTTGCTCATGTGCACTGTCGGGCAATGTCGAGGCGGGGGTATTGTCGAGCGGGGAACATGAGCCTCATGTGCACTGTCAGTTAATCGAGCTCCTGAGAGCGGACAAAATTGAGCGGGGGTAATTCTTATTTTAAAAAAAACATAAATCTTATTTAAAAAGTAAATTTTATTGAACAACGCATTGTATTTATGAATTGATTTGACATGTATTTATGAATTTCATTACACATTTATTTTCATTAAAGCACGTGTCATCCATCAATCAATATATATGACATATATTTTCATTAAAACGCTAGCTCCCGAGTAAAAAACGTGTGCGCTGACAAATTTATTTATGCTCCTGAGCAAAAAAGATAGAGCTAGTGCAATGCGCGCGACTGAAAAAATGTGCCCGGGAAATAAAACGCGCATCTGAGTGAAAAGCACATGCTCGAGCGAAAAATGGGCGCTCGAAGGGTACAATTATTTCACCCATGCGCACAATGAAAAAATATGCGTGCATGCGGGGCCAGTGCGCGATCGTTATTTTTATTCAAAAATTATATTAATATGTTTTAAATTTTTTGATTTGTTTTGTGCAAAATTTTATGAAGGGAAATTTCCCTCCATATATTTCATTAATGTGAGAGGGAAGGAAATAGACAAAACTTAATAAACTAGAGGAAGAGAACGGCGCGCGGCACGACCGAGAAAGAGATCGACGATGGTGGCAGTCGTGGAAGAGAGAGGCGACGGCGACGGCTACCGTCGAAGAGAGGGGAGACAACAGCGGCGGTCGTACGTGAAAGACATTGCTACAGCTCGCAAATGGATGTTTGTGTGTTTGGTTGTCCGTGTCTGTGTGTGTGCATGTGTCTGTGTTTGAGCCCCGACACATGCAATACGCGTTAGCTCTCAAGCAAAAAAAGGAAAACTACACGCACGAGAGTGCATTTGCGTGTGCGCGAGAGTGCATTTGCGTGCGCGCGAGAGTGCATTTGCGTGCACGCGGGTTCGTGCGTGATTTTATTTTAATTCCAAAATTATATTAAAAAATTAATGTCATATTAATTTGCATTCATTTTTACATTTAATATATTTTTAATTTTTAGTTTTGTTTTGTTCAAAATTTTATGGAGGGAAATTTTCATCCGTATATTTCATTCATGTGAGAGAGAGAGAGAGCTGCATGGGAGAGAGGCAGAAAAACTTTTATAAAAAGTTAAAGATTTATAAGAAACCCCGTACGCGCAAAAATACATGTCGCAATAGTGTCACATATCTGCGACAGTCGCGCACAGATGTTTGCGAGCTGTAGGAGTACTGTCGTCGCGTTAGAGCACTATCGAGGCAGGGTACTGTCGCGCGCATACAATTTTTTTTGATTTTTTTTCAAAAAAAAATAACAATTCAAAACTTTGATAATAAAATAGTACAAAAATTGAAAATAAAATATTATATATTTTTTGTAACAAAACTTTAATAATAAAATATTACTATTAGTAAGGACAATGTCTTTGTCACAAAAAACTTTCATGATGTGGTTACAATTGATACTTATTGTGAGAAAAGTTTTCTATTTGTAACGTAACATTAGTGTTGTTACAAATACTTACAGTTATAGTAACGAATTAATTATTATTGTAACAAAATTTAAAATATTCGTTACAAAAAAGTACTTTTTTGTAACAACAAAATAAATTTGTTACTAAATATAACTATTAGTAACAAACTGTGTTTTAGTTATATTTCAGTCCTTACAACAGGTGCAGTTTGTTGTAGTGTTGTCACGAGGGACCAACCGGTGGTCATTATCAAGCGAACCGAACACGAGGAAGGCGCTGGAGGCGGGCTTTTATTGACCCACGCTCTTCAAAGATGCTCACACCCTTGTGAGTACTTGCGACAACTGCGAGCGGTCAGGGAACATCTCCCATCGGGATGAGATGCCCCAAAATATTTTCTTAGAATGCAAATTTTTTGACCTTTGGGGTATCGACTTCGTTGGTCATCTTCCTCCTTCTTTTTCAAAATATATTCTCGTTGCGGTCGACTACGTGTCGAGGTGGGCGGAAGTGCAAGCTCTCCCCACCAATGATGCGAGAGTCGTCGTAAATTTCTTAAAAAAATTATTCTCTTGATTTGGCACGCCGCACGCTATAGTTAGTGATCGGGGCACCCATTTTTGCAATAGCCAATTCACGAAAACTTTAGCAAAATATGGTGTCATGCACAAACTATCCACTGTTTATCACCCACAAATGAGCGGCGAAGTCGAAGTCGTGAATCGAGAATTAAAGCGGATATTAGAAAAAACTGTTTCTATTAATCGGAAGGATTGAACGCTTAAGCTCGATGACGCGCTATGGGCCTATCAAACGACGTACAAGACCGCTATCGGTTGTACACCGTATCGATTGGTTTATGACAAGGCTTGCCACCTTTCGGTCGAATTAGAACACCGCGCATTTTGGGCGCTTAAATTTTTAAACCTCGATTCTACGTTAGCGGCCGAGCAAAGAAAGTTTCAAATAAATGAGCTAGATGAGTGAAGAGCGAATGCGTACGAGCGAAACAATTTATATAAAGAGCGAACAAAGTTTTATCATGATAAACACATAAAATTTCCGAAAACATTTTCGTCGGGCGATCTCGTCATCCTTTATAATTCTCGTCTTCGCCTTTTTCTGAGAAAGCTAAAATCTTGATGGTCCGGACCCTTTATCGTTAAAGATGTTTGGCCCTATGGGACAGTTCCAATTTCCCACCCGGAAAAAGGTTCCTTCAAAGTAAATGGTCACCGTCTTAAGTTGTATCTTCCAGGGGATTCATCTAATGAAAGAGTGAATCATGCCTTTGTCTGGGGACTCACCATAATTCATCCTTTATAATTCTCGTCTTCGCCTTTGTCTGCGGACTCACCATAACCACTAACACAATATCACATTATTCTAGCATAACAAGTCGCACCCATCTGTGGGTACTCATGACCACACAACCAACCAAACAATATCATTTCATCAAAGCCCAAGCAGCGTTCATTTAAAGCCCATCTGACATGCGTTTGAGCTTGTACGACTATCATTCATCATTACGTTTAAATCCCATTCAACGCGCATTTAAAGCTCATCCCGTGTGTATTTAGAGCCTATCTAACTATCTTCCATCATTATGTTTAAGCTTGTACGACATACATTTAGAGCCCGTCTAACTATCACACAACATATACACAAAAATTCATCAAGTCGTGGGGCGAACATCCTCGACACCCCAAACAATTATTCAACATGACTGCATATGGGCATCATCATTCACACTACGCCAATGACCACGTAAGCGTTACTATGAGATATTGAAAATAATAATATATTTTTCCAAAAAATCTAAATATGACACGGGGGTGCCCCCTCATTATATAGATTAGGGGAGGAGAGATATTTTATAATTGACGATGTGTGACAAAAAACCTACAACTGATACAAATGAGTTAGAGTAGTTACAACACGGGTAACCTCCTAGACTACAACTACACAATATTCTTGGGCCGTTACACGATGAGTAACCATCTGACTCTATTACTTAGTATCATAGACCAACCACATCGTGCGGTTCCACCAGGAGTAACCGCCCGTTCTTATCAACATTTTATCTTGTGCTTTAACACTCTCCTTCAAGCTGGAACATATATGTCAATCATGCCCATCTTATCACATATATCTGAGAAGGATGAAGTAACTGGTTTTATAAAGATATTAGTCAACTCTTTTTTGAAGTGACGAACAGAGTGCAGATCTGCTTCTTCGAAACTTCTTCTCTAATAAAGTGACAGTCGATCTCAATGTGCTTTGTTCTTTCATGGAAGATTGGATTCGTTGAGATATGGATTGCTGCTTTATTATCACAAAACATAAGTAGAGGATGATTGTAGACTTCTCCCAAATCCATTAGAAGCGCTCGTAAGAACTTTAATTCACACGTGATTTGAGTCATGCTTCTAAATTCTACTTTAGCACTTGACCTAGACACCACAACTTGCTTCTTACTTTTCCAGGTAACAAGATTGCCACCAATGAGCGTGCAGAACTCGGAGGTGGAATTACGATCACCTTTGTCATCTATATAACTAACATCATATTAGGCTTCTATGCATAGATGGTTATTATTTTTGAAATAAGTGGCCTTTGCTAAGAGACCATTTGATATACTGTAATATCTTTAAGGCTGTCTGTAGATGATACTTCCTGGGAGCTTGCATGAACTGGCTGATTTTTCCAATAGCATAGTAGATGTCAAGTCTTGTTACAATAAAGTAGATAAGTTTTCTAACTAACTTCCTATATCGTGCGGCTTTCGAAAGGAGAGGCAAATTCTTATTCCAAATTTTGTTCTCACATATAACCATTAGACTTCTAGTAGATTTTGCGCCAAGAAGGCAAGTTTCTTTGAGAAGGTCAGGAGCATACTTGCGTTGAGAGAGAACGACATAGTTGTGCCTTCTCCCAATTTTGAAGCCCAAGAAGTACTTTGGGGAGCACATGTCTTTGGTGATAAAGTGTTCTTTCAAATATTTCTTTGTCAATGCTATGCTAGATGAAACATTGCACATGAGAAGGATATCATCAACATATATAGTTATAACGACCAACCCGTGAGTGGTCCTCCATTTGAAGAGAGAATGATCTGCAACACTTTTGAAAAAACCAATAGTATAGATGACTTGACTAAATTTGACAAACCAAGTGCGAGGACTTTGCTTGAGACATAGATAGCCTTTCGAAGCTTGCATATCTGAGACTCCCCATGAGCAACATAGCCAGGAGCTTTCTCCATGTATACCTCCTCTTGAAAGTCACCATAGAGGAGGACATTCTTAACATCGAGTTGCGACATTTACCACTCCTTATTGACCGCAATAGAGAAGAGGACTCGAATGGTGCTGATGCGGGCAATGGGAGAGAAGTTTTCTAAGAAGTCAATACCATAAGTCTGGGTGAACTCTTTCGCAGCCAGACAAAACTTGTATCGATCCACTGCTCCATCAGGGTAATATTTGATGACGAATACCCAGTGAAAACCAACAACATAAGCATCATATGGGTAGGAACGAGAGTCCAAGTATACCGAGATGTTAATGTGGACATTTCTTCATCCATAACAGCATTCCAGTGAGGTAAGGTAAGGGCTTCACGATAAGTAGCCTGGGTGATTGTAAGTTATGAGATTGGTCTAATCTTCACTTAGAGGGAGGGTGAATAGGTGTTGTCATCTTTTTATAAACTTAACGAGGAATAGTGAAAGTAAACACAATAAACATACAATCACATAAAATCCACAGTAGAAACAAAGAAAGCTATAGTGGTTCCCCGAGTTGGGTAGTTCACTTTCCCCATCCACCTATCTAGCAGTGAGCTAGCCTCGACAAACTCCAACCAAAACTC
The DNA here is from genome assembly GCA_033032865.1 of Dactylorhiza incarnata. NCBI lineage: Eukaryota > Viridiplantae > Streptophyta > Magnoliopsida > Asparagales > Orchidaceae > Dactylorhiza > Dactylorhiza incarnata. The sequence continues at coordinate 17,051,622 of JAWHQI010000028.1, forward strand.
AGATACTTAGATCCTACAACTCAGAGACCAAGTCTCCTACCTCAGAGGTACTGACTGACCTCCTACCTTAGGTCACTAGGACCCTACCTCAAAAGCACTGGTTGGCCTCCAACTTTAGATCCACAACTATAATCCTACACTCAGGCAACACAGGACCCTATAGCTCATGCCACACAGTGTAACATACCCCAGACAGCTAGACCCCCCAGGTGAATCTGTCATGACAAGGCCTTGGTAGTGTAGAAATCCCTTTAACTTAGGCAAAATTAGGGTTGAAAGTGCCTTGGTCTGCAAATAGTAAATTGCAGCTACCCTACCTAGGGTTTGACCTAGGGGCCTTATCTTGACCCATTTGACCCCACCATAGTATCCCTAACCCTTTAGGGGTCCCCTTAGAGCACCAAGGGCCCATTGGGGTTAACCAAAGAGGCCAGATTGACCAAAGTCAACCCTAACCCCAAATTGGTCAAAGTAGCCTAATTAGAGTCAATTGACCTCCACCATGCCAAGTTGACCACACATCTAGGTCTAAAATATCATAAGAGACCTAGTAGACCTAAAAACCCCATCATGGGACCCCCAGTGGTGCAAATTGACCTATATGCCCTTTTAGGTCAAAATGGCAATTCTTCACTAAGTGCCCTAAATGACCACCACCATATTAAATTGACCCTACCCATAGTATTATAATATCATAGGGGACCCAGTGGAACAAAAAGCCCCATGATTGGGTCAACCCTAGGGCTCAATTTGACCAAAGTCAACTTAGCCTATTTTGGTCAAATCAACTCATATTGGGTCAACTAAGGCTCATGTGACCAAATTGACCCCACAAGTAGTTTCTAAATTTAATTTGGAGTCCAATGGACCCAAAAGCCCCATCCTAGGGTCAACCAATTGGTCAATTTGACCAAAAGTCAAACTTGCCCAAATTAGGTCAAATCTCTTAAACCTAGCCCAATCCCTTTTGGGCTAGCTCAATTGAGTGGTCAACCAGCCTAGTAGGCTAACATTAGACATAAGAGAGAGAGAGAGAAAAATCGACCATGATGAGTAGGAGAGAGAAAAATTCAATTTTAGAGGAGAGAGAAGGTGGTGTTCATGGCCATTAAGGTGATACACCCCTTGGAATTCCCATTGATGACTCCTTTCATCTCCCCTGATGAATGTGGAGGGAATTCCAAGAGTTTTCTGGAGGAATAGAAGGGTAGGGGGGCTGTTTGGGTGGCCGGCCATAGGAATACCAAAAGCCCATTAATGGCTTTTGGAGTTAGAGCCTCCACCATCCTTAATTGGCCCTCCCATTAGCTTCATAATGGAGAGAGGAGTTGAAACCCCCCTTCCCCGAGAGGATCGAGCTGTCTGTGCAAGGATTTTGATGGTGCCGAAATCTCCAAGGAGGAGCAATGGTGGTCGATGGTCGGAGCACCCAAACCCCCCCCCCCCCCCCCACAAGCAGGTCTGGTTCTCCTCCCTAACCTCTGTGGTGTAGATCTCAATCGCCGGCGGCTCGATTCGTGGCCAATTGGCCGTGAATCGAACCAGCCAAGCCACCCGTAAATCGGGTTGGGCTTCCTCTTCCAGAACCCGATTCCGGCCACCTCCGGCCGATCAAACACCGCTCATCGCCGGCCACCACCTCAATGGAGGTGGGGGTGGCGTTGGTTGGCCGGGGCGGCGCTCAGGTGGCCGGGAAATCAACGATCAAAACTGCCCAGGCGCGGCAATTTTTGGCCGTAGGCCATCGGGGAAGACGATGGGATAGCCGTCCGATCCTGCGCAATAAAACAAAATCAGAAATTAATAAATATAAATTAATAATGTTAGTTATATGCTAATTCTAGATTTAATTATAGAAATTATTTAGAGGCCATTTCAGAGAAAATGTTCAATATGAAAGTTGTAGGTATTGGCCAAAAGTTTATTTCAAATTTGACTTCATCTCATTAGGAGGTTAGGTTTGACCTCAGCACCCATTTTAGTGCAAGGTTTGACTGAACTTTGAGTGGATGCCCACATCAGTCCAGAACTCCAAATGACTTGAAATTTGGGGTGTAGGCTATTCTTATATATATAGGAAATATCCAAAAATCAGAATTTTTGGAGAATATTTTTCTATAGTTTTTGGAAAAATTTAATAATCAATGTGTAAATTATTTGGAGGGTCAAATGACCTCCAAACTCCACCAAATTTTGGTGGGGTGTTATTAGGGTCATGATAAGTCCCTGGTTAAAATTTCAACCCATTTGGGGTTGATTTGACCAGGCAATTGATTGGCCCAAGTTTTGGTCTTTAAGGAAGGAATTAGGCCAAAGGGGCTATGTTGGAATTTAGTGGTCAAACCACCTCCAATTGGAGTGGAATTTTGGCCACTGCCCTAGCACCACCCAAATCACCTCCATGTGAGTTTTGGGGTCATGGGGAGTAGGTTTGCCCTAGGACATGGAGTTGGAGCTCCTTGGTGTGCATTTAGCCAAGTAGAGATCCATTGGCCAAATAGGCCCATAGAGACTTGAGTCTTCTTGGGGAGGTCAGTGGGATCATTTTGAGACCCCATAAGGAAATTGGTGAGCATTGGTGTTGATTTGCTCAAGGCCATAGGGTTGATCCCTATGGAGTGGAATTTGGGGTTGTGAAGGACATAGGGGTGTTTGTCCTTGGAGGGGAGTGTAATAGACTCCTCTGAGTTCTATGAGTGATATAACACCCTTACAAGAAGTTTGGGTGGATTTGGGGAAGTTTGTACCATAATCCTAGGGTAAACCCTAAGGGGTGCATTTAGAGGTCAATGAAGGAAGAGGGGTTAAACCTTTATGGTTTGACCTAAAATTTTGGGGAGATGGTCATGGTGACCAGAGAGTCCTCCTATGAGAAATTGGTGGGGTTTGGAGTTGCCAACCCTAGTGAATAAATCCTTGGGTAGATTTGTAAATATTCAGGTTTTTGGGATTTAGGAAAGATTAATACCTAGGGATTAACCAACTTCTGTCACCAACTTAGTTTTGATGTTATTAATCCCTGGAGATTCTATTAGAACCATTGGAAGACCTTTGGAGGTCCAAAATATAATTATTCTTATTATTGGCAATTTTTGGGATGATTAATGTTAGGGTGTTAGTTTTCTATAATTTCATGAAACTTTGCTGGATGTTATTTCATACCATTATGAACCCACAGTAACGTTCTCATAATTTTTGGATTGATATTTTTGGTACTTCTAGTTAAAATTGGATATAATTGCAAATATGACCTTTGTGGAAATTACAAATGTAACCTTTATGGAATATGGTCAAACTTTGTAGGACTGGATATTTTAGTATGATTCACCTCTGTAAAAATTTGCATTAGGTTTGGAGTTCATATGAGGGTACCTCCTTTGGAAATAATTGAAAATTAATGGGTTTAGGAATTTTTAATAATTATGAACCTTGCTGGAAATTCCTAAAAATTCATATTTCCTGATTACCAGGCACCCTTGATTTATGTAAAAATTTTAGTAGGCATTGGAAGTCAGAAAAGTGCGCTTGTAGTTCAAACCTTAGGAAGTTGTATTTTGGAAAAAATGTTTTAATTAATAATAATATTGGGAAAATGTGATTCTCTGGAATTTGCCTTATAATATCATGATAGACCTCCAGTAAATAGCTTGGGTCAGTTGGATGAATATTTGGAGTACCTTTAGTTGTGAGCTTCATATAATTAGTTTGGTCTGCGTATAGTAAAACTGTGAAATTTGAGAATCAAGTGGATCCTTAGGAGGGATGAGAGGTAAGTGGTTTACCTAGTTTAGTTGAGAAGGTATGATGGTCAACAAGAAGGATTATGGAGGGTAAAGTGGTGCTCGGGATTGACGAATGATCGTCTTGGAAAGTCATAAGTCACCTAGGGTTAATTCAATTGTAATAACAAGGAGGGTGTTCTTATGGGTAGATACCAACAACACTAAGTGTCTTGAGAAAGGGAACTTTGGGGTGTCATCCCATTTCGGTTCCTAGTACCGTAGCGAGCCCCTTACAGGGTAATCCACGGGAAGTCCAAGATTAACCACAAACTGTAGGAGTAAGTTGTTATTCAAGATTAACTTAATTATACACACACCCACACTCCGTGGTTACGACAGGTTAGTTGGTTTGGTGCTACGAGCTGTAGGCTCGGTAGTTGTAAGAGCGGACTGGTTAGTCCGGTGAGCTTGTGACTCAGAGATGGTTGTTGATGGCGGGCAGGTTAGCCCGGGGAGCTTATGGCTCGGAGGTAGGTAGTAGAACATGTTGCATGTGCACTGAAGGTGGCGGGTCTTCGGTATTGGCGGTCGTTCACACCGACGTCAATACGTTGACTCGGCAAGTGTGGTATTTACACTTAGCCATGAAAGTCTGGTGGTCCAGCCAGTAAGAGTGCGCAGATGCTCCGCGGGTTTTGCGTTGAGGCGTACGATAGGTCTAGGTTAGGTAGTGTGAATACCAACCTAGAGGTGGGCGAGGCCCAACCCACCGCTTCCGTTTGCCACTACGGGAGTATCCTGGGAGTCTAGCTCGCTCCAAAAAGGGGGAACTAAAGGTCTATGCGCATCGAGTCGTAGTGAGTGAGTTGCACTTGTATGATCATAACATAACAGCATACCTTGCATGTCATAGCATAAAACATTGCATTTCAACCTACCCCTAATGTATAATTCAGTTATGGGACTTCTTATACGGTAGGCCTTGCTAAACGACCCCATGGTCTATAGGTTTGTGTGTACATTCCTATAAATCAATGGTTAATTTCTTATACTTATCCTTGTACCCCTGTTTATTTTACCTGTTCGCACCTTACTTTGCTTACTGCTTCAGTTTATTATATATACACACTTGTGTAGTGGTAGATCTTTCCATAACTAGTTTCCCTATCACCTGCATTTGTTTACCCCTTTGTTTACCTCCGCTTCGTCCTCCCGCTCGGTTCCTAGGAGTCACTGGGGGAGAGGTGGGGGATTGGCTTAGTCTTTTTGACTAACTGTCGGTGGACCATATCATTTTAGGAGATCGAGGAGACGCAGCAACACCAGAGGCCGGTGCAGACGGAGGCGGACCAGTCTAGTACAGGAGCACATGATTCAGGATCAGTGAGTGGTTAGGTGTTAGCTTCCGCGAGTGATCTTGTAGTGAGGATATGATGTACTGGGCATGAGCCCTTCCTTCTTCTTATTTATTGTAACCCTTGTTATCTTATTATTCAGTTATATCATGTGGACATTCTTATATTTCTCATGTCGATTCTGTGGATTTGTCTTCTTTAACGAACTTTTCCTTGTGATCGATTTGGCCGGCAGGATCGGCGTTTTGTAGTGGCGACCTTCCCGAGTGAAGGTGTCACCGCAAAGCTGCGGTTCTGGGCCTAAGACCCGGTTGTTTGAAAAATAAAAAAAAGGGTCTTACACACAGGACCCTACAACTCAGGCCACATAGGACTCTATAACTCGGATTCCACAAAGGAACCCTACATCTCAGATCTCAGAGAGATCCTACAGTTATGTTGGGAATATTGCCCATTAATATTCCTTGAAATTGAAGATGCATCACATACAATGCTAAATGCATATTGTTGGGTTTTTCTTAACAATAAAGTAGACAACATATCACATATGCGCAGCGGAAAAATAAAAAGAACAACCCAAAGAGTTAAGGATCTTGCGATTTCATGAATCAAGAAATAGAAAAGGCAACAAAACGATATACCTTTACCGGATTGAGTCGATACTCAACCAAGATGCTCCATAGGGACTTCTGGTAGAACGAACCTTGAGGTCCAAGAACCGAAATGGATCGGCCCCTCTACAGAGATCCACACAAGCGGAGGAGAACCTCAATGCCTTGTCGAACAAGGAATAAGTCAGAGAAGAAAAGCTCTCAGCATCCCCACGGACTGCTAGATCCGAGACAGGGGAGGCGACGACTGTCGGAAGAGGAGAGAAGCCCTAGCGGAACACTTCCGGCGCTGCTCTCGCAAATCACGAAAAATGGTCGGTCGTAATCTGGCTGTTCCCTTGCGGAACCCTAAGATCGTGAACTGTTATATACCAGAGGCTGCGTTCGACGAACTCAAAGAGATCTGTGTTCGACGAACTCAAAGAGATCTGCGTTCGATGAACTCAAGAGATTTGCGTTCAACGAACTCAAGAGATCTGCGTTCGACGAACTCAAGAGATCTGCGTTCGACGAACTCAAGAGATCTGCATTCGACGAACTCAAGAGATCTGCGTCCGACGAACTCAAGAGATCTGCGTTCGACGAACTCGCTACACTAGCCTTTTGCCATCTCAACGGTCGACGAATGCCTTCAGTTCGACTATATATAAGTTCGGCTATACACTATAACTGAATTCGACTATACACTATAACCGAATTTGACTATATAAATTCGGCTATATAAATTCGTCTAAACCCTTTAGCCAAATTATAACTTAGCTGAATTCGTCTAAGCCCTTTAGCCAAATTCGTCTAAACCCTTTAACCGAATTTGACACAGTTCGGTTAAACACTTTAGCCGAATTTGTCAAGTATAAATCCATTCATTTAAACCTTTTAAATGATTTCCCATTGAGACATTCTCAACTTAATTCCAAACAGTCACAGGATTGGTCCTCCACTCATATCCTATATAAGCAAGGCCAACTCAATTCTTTCTCCAATTTCTCCAAGCACTTTTATGTGCGACCCTATAGGCTCATATTGCGTTGACAGTAAGACTAACTGTTGATTGCTTTGAGATCACCTCAGAAACTCCAACAGTCTCCCACTTGATCACAAAGTATCAACAAAAGTTTCACAAACAATGAGCGACATCTAGCAATACATCATTGCTACCCAAGCAATAAGAGTTCATAACTCAATAAGCCTATCTTGACCAATGTATCAGTGTTGTCATGTCCCTTTGTCCCTTACATCCGGATAGAACTAGAGGCATGGACCGTGTCACCCTCATAATTGTTCAATCCTAGTTTCTTGATCTAGAATAGACCGACAAAATTGGTGAGCTCAATATCATATGTTGACTCGACCAAGCATGGTCATGCATTTCACAGTCTCATTCCATCAAGGGGCCCATGGATGTAACTCCTATCATAAAGGAGGACAAATCCCATTTCTGCTCACACACAAACAACCACCCTTATCGTCAACCTTTCTCAAGAGAAGACTTTAGATGGAATCAAAGTACGCTCTTCCTCACCCGATGAATGCTGTGACTTCAGGTCAAAGGACCACAAACACCATTGTCACTTGAGACCTACTTGTGACACGTTCATATAATAATCCACAAAGTAGTCTCACGGTGGGTCTGTCCAGTACAACTTGTTCCTAACAAGTACCCATGTGATGACTTGATATCACAATATCATGACTTGTGAGAACCGGTCATCAGTCAACGCACATGCTAGTCTTATGGTCTCATCCTCGCCCTAATTTCTAGGATGATACCTCGACCAGGGACCATTTAAGAATGAAGCTTCATATAAACATAGGCCCTCACATTCAAGTCACGTACTTGAATTCCTATGGAAGCAAACATTCTAAGGGCATTCATTATGTTAATTAGTCTATCATATAAAAATAATTGACATAATAAAAGAACTTGCCATAAATGTAAAATGAAACATATAGTACATATCACAATTCATCAAATGAATAAACAACCAACAAACATGCAATTCACCAGGCTCCCACTAAAGATGATCATTCAGGTATCTAATACCGATTTATCTAACATGACCATCATGCTTCTTTTGCGCAAGAGGCTTTGTCAGTGGATCCGCTATGTTTTCTTCAGTCGGTACTCTGCAAATGCTCATATCTCCTCGATCGACAATCTCTCGAATAAGATGGAACCGCCGAAGTATGTGCTTGGAGCGCTGATGAGATCTAGGTTCCTTAGCTTGGTCAATTGCACCGTTGTTGTCACAATAGAGAACTACGGGATCAACAATGCTAGGAACTACATTTAGCTCGCCGATGAATTTCCTAATCCACACAGCCTCCTTTGTCGCATTTGCGGCAGCAATATACTCAGCTTCTGTCGTAGAATCGGCAACTGTCTCCTGCTTGGAACTCTTCCATCTTACAGCTCGTCCATTAAGGCAAAATATAAAACCTGATTGGGACTTTGAATCGTCCTTATCAGTTTGGAAGCTAGCATCTGTGTAACCACTTACAACGAGCTCTTCCTCTCCACCATACACCAAGAACATATCCTTAGTCCTTCTCAAGTACTTTAGGATATTCTTGACAGCTATCCAGTGACCATCACTAGGATCAGACTGATACCTGCTCGTCATGCTCAAAGCATATGAGACATCAGGTCGAGTACATAACATTGCATACATGATTGATCCAATTGCCGAGGCATATGGAATAAACTTCATGTGGTCCTTATCTTCCAAAGACTTAGGACACTGGTCCTTAGAGAGACTCACACCATGAGACATGGGTAAGAATCTTTTCTTGAACTCAAGCATGTTGAACCGTTTTAACACCTTCTCAATGTATGTACTTTGGGTCAAACCCAACAACTTCTTCGATCTATCTCTATAGATCTTAATACCAAGTATATAAGTCGCTTCACCCAAGTCCTTCATAGAAAAGCAGTCCCCTAGCCTGTTCTTAACAGCTTCAGGGTTGGAATGTCATTCCCGATCAGCAGTATGTCATCTACATACAATATCAGGAAAATGACAATGCTCCCACTAATCTTCTTGTAAACACAAGGTTCATCCTCGTTCTTGATGAAACCAAACTCTTTGATTTTCTCATCAAAATGAAGATTCCAACTTCGAGAAACTTGTTTCAATCCATAAATGGATTGATTCAACTTGCATATTTTAGTGGCTTCACTTGGAGATACAAAACCCTCGGGTTGTGTCATATACACTTCTTCAAGGGGGTTTCCATTATGGAAAGCCGTTTTGACATCCATTTGCCAGATCTCGTAGTCATAATACGCAGCAATAACAAGTAGAATTCTGATGGACTTGACCATGGCTACAGGGGAAAAGGTCTCATCATAGTCAACACCATGAATTTGCCTGAACCCTTTAGCCACCAGCCGACCTTTGAATGTCTGTACATTCCCATCCATGTCGGTCTTCTTCTTGAAGACCCACTTGCACCCTATAGGTCGTACCCCTTCAGGTGGTTCAACCAAGGTCCAAACTTGGTTTGTATACATGGAGTCCATTTCAGATTTCATGGCCTTAAGCCACTTCTCAGAGTTTGGTCCACACATAGCCTCTTGATAGGTTGCAAGCTCATCATCATGATCCATAAGCAACACATTACCTATTTGAGACACGAGAAATCCATATCTCTCAGGCTCAAATCTTGGTCTATTAGATCTACGTAGGACTTGTGTTTCTTGAGCAGGTTCTCCAGCTATAACAGATTGTAGTCCTTGCTCAGGTTCCAATTCACGTTCATTCATTGTTTGTGGTTCTTGAACCTCTTCAAGTTCCACCTTTGCAGTCTTTCTTGATAAGAACTCTTTCTCCAAAAAGACGCCAGTCCTTGCGACAAACACTTTGCCCTCGGACGACAGGTAGAAGTAATACCATTTGGTTTCCCTAGGATATCCCACAAGATAACACCTATCTGATTTGGGTTCCAACTTGTCAGACATTTGACGTCATACATATGTCTCACAACCCAAAATCTTAATGAAAGACATACTAGGACGCTTCCCAGTCCATATCTCATATGGTGTCTTTTGAACCATCTTCGTCGGAATGCGATTTAGTGTAAAAGCAGCAGTCTCTAGAGCAAAACCCCAAAAGGAAACGGGCAAATCTGCATGACTCATCATCGATTGCACCATGTCTAACAGGGTACGATTCCTCCTCTCAGAAACACCATTATGTTGTGGTGTTCTGGGTGGGGTGAGCTGTGATACAATACCACACACTCTCAGATGATCACGGAACTCCTAACTCAAATATTCGCCACCTCGATCAGATCGGAGTGCTTTTATCCTTTTTCCCAGTTGGTTCTCTACTTCATTCTTAAACTCTTTGAACTTTTCAAAGGTCTCGGATTTGTTCTTCATAAGAAACACGTATCCGTATCTACTAAAATCATCAGTAAATGTAACGAAGTAGTGGAACCCACCTCTAGCCATGTAACTCATGGGTCCGCACACATCACTATGTATGACACCCAAGAGATCATCTGCCCTCTCAGTATGACCAGTGAAAGGGGCTTTAGTCATTTTGCCTAATAAGCAAGACTCACATCTCTCAAATGATTCATAATCAAATGAGTCCAATAGTCCATCTCTATAGAGCCTGGATATGCGTTTCTCATTTATATGGCCCAAACAACAATGCCAAAGGTATGCATGATTCGAGTCATTTGTTCTTAGTCTTTTATTATTTTCAACATTATAGATCGGATGGTCTAAGTTCAAAACATATAAACCATTAAACAATTGGGCTACACCATAACAAACATCATTCATAAAAATCGAACAACAATTGTTCTTAATTATAAACGAAAAACCCTTCATGTCAAGACATGAAATGAATATAATGTTTCTAGTTATGGCTGGAACAAAATAACAATTATTTAGTTCTATTACAAGCCCAGTGGGCAAAGAAAGACAGTAGACACCAACGACGATGGCAGCAACTCTTGCTTCATTCCCGACGCGCAGGTCTACCTCCCCTTTACCTAACATTCTTCTCCTTCTCAGTTCCTGCACATTTGTACAAATGTGAGAATCGCATCTGGTATCCAATACACATGATGAAGGAGCAGAAAGGTTTATCTCTATAACGTAAATACCTGAAGTGGAAGTCACACTTCCCTTCTTCTTTTGCAGATCCTCAATGTAGAGGGACAGTTTTGCCTCCAATGCCCTGCCTTACCGCAGTGGTGGCACTTTCCTTCCTTCGCCAGACCTTTCCTTTTCAGTGTAGAAGACTTGGGATCAAGAGCAGACTTAGATCCAATCTTCTTCTTTCTGGATCCCTTGGCCTTGCCCTTGCTCTTATGCACTATCAGTATGGGACTGGCAGGCTTGGCCTTCTTCATGTTGTTCTCGGTAGTTCTCAACATGCCAAGGAGCTCGGGCAGTGTCTTTTTTATTTCATTCATGTTATAGTTCAAGATGAACTGCTCATAACTGTTCGGCAACGATTGCAGGATCAGATCTGTGGCCAACTCTTGACCAAAGGGAAAACCCAGTCTTTCAAGGTTCTCTATATACCCAATGATCTTGAGTACGTGAGTCCCTACTGAGTCTCGTGCTCCCATTTTGCACTGAAATAATGCCTTGGATATGTCAAACCTCTCTTGCCGAGCTTGCCCCTCGAACATTTTCTTGAGGTGCCCGATTATCTCATAACCACACATGCTCCCGTGTTGCTTCTGAAGCTCAGAGGACATGGTAGCAAGCATGAGGCATTCCACATCTAAGGTATCATCCTGATACTTCTTATAAGCATCTCTATCTGCTCTCGGAGCATTTACGGCCAGCTTTGCAGGGGCTTCCCCTTCCAAGACATAGAGCTTGCGCTCTTGCCTGAGAACAATTCTCAGGTTCCTATACCAGTCGAGGAAGTTCATCCCATTGAGCTTGACCTTCTCAAGGATGGCTCTCAGGGACAACATGGAGTGTGATGTATTTGCCATGGAAATTCTACAATAAATTTGCAAAAGATTTTTAGTACTATATTTCAAAATACATTTTATTTTAATAAGGACTTTAATTAAATACTCCCACTATTTAAATCAAATCGATAACTCTTAATTTTGATTCGGAGAGTTTATGCGAGCTACTCTCTTAGTGGACAAGATCTGTATTTCACCAACACAATGAGTCCGCTTTGGCATTTCTCTCACGATGTGGTTATTTAGGTAGACAACACTTGTCAATTGCATCACTATGCAACTCTTGTATGGTTGGTGAATAACTCTTTATTCGCATCCATCATATAGTGCATGCTAACCCTATGCCTCTAGGCACTCAACCTTTGAGGTCACCTAGTTAAGATAGACCCGATGTCGACAGTGTGATATCACAATTATCCGCTTGCACCCTTACCAAGATAGATTAATGCACCTTGCTTTGGCAAGCCCACACTTCATCGATCGAGGCAGGAAGAGTGTCATCCATCGGAAGGCATCCGTATACTTAAGATTAGATAAGGGATTTTATCTTTCAATTGATGAACATTTCATCGTGATTAACATTTAATCACCGTGCACATTCATAAAATATAAATACAACATTTCAAACCAAATGCACCCCAATGCGCACAAAAATTATCAACACTTTGATAAGAAGGGCTAAATCTGAACACTTAGAACACTTCTACATCTCTAGATTTACATGCATTGGACACAACAAAAACAACTCCACTTGTGCAGTAGACAAGCTCGTCTCTCAATGTCAAATTCAAAATCTCAGACATGTGATTTCACAAATCACTTGGAGGGACGGTTACTACAAAGGAGAAACTATTTCTGAAACAATGAAATCGCAACGCAATCACATGCGTTCTTGGTGGGGTTCCAAGAAGAAATTAGGGCATTTAGAACGCTTCTAAAATCCCAATTTACACGCACTTGATTGCTAACCTAGCTCTGATACCACTATTGGGTTTTTCTTAGCAATAAAGTAGACATCATATCATATATGCGTAGCAGAAAAATAACAAGAACAACCCAAAAAGTTAAGGATCTTGCGGATTTCATGAATCAAGAAATAGAAAAGGCAACAAAATGATGTACCTTTACGGGATTGAGTCGATGCTCAACCAAGATGCTCCACACGGACTTCTGGTAGAACGAATCTTGAGTTCCAAGAACCGAAATGGATCGGCCCCGCAATAGAGATCCACACAAGCGGAGGAGAACCTCAATGCCTTGTCGAACAAGTAATCAGTCGGAGAAGAAAAGCTCTCAGCGTCACCATGGACTGCTAGATCCAAGACAGGGGAGGCGGCGACTGCCGGAAGAGGAGAGAAGCCCTAGCGGAACACTTCCGGCGCTGCTCTCGCAAATCACGAAAAAGGGTCGGTCGTAATCTATCTGTTCCCTTGCGGAACCCTAAGATCGTGAACTGTTATATACCAGAGGCTGCGTTCGACGAACTCAAAGAGATCTGCGTTCGACAAACTCAAAGAGATCTGCATTCGACGAACTCAAGAGATCTGCGTTTGACGAACTCAAGAGATCTGCGTTCGACGAACTCAAGAGATCTGCGTTCGACGAACTCAAGAGATCTGCGTTCGACGAACTCGCTACACTAGCCTTTTGCCGTCTCAGCGGTCGACGAATGCCTTCAGTTCAACTATATATAAGTTCGGCTATACACTATAACCGAATTCGACTATACACTATAACCGAATTCGATTATATAAATTCGTCTAAACCCTTTAGCAGAATTTTGACTTAGCCGAATTCGTCTAAACCCTTTAGCCGAATTCGTCTAAACCCTTTAGCCGAATTTGACACAGTTCGGTTAAACACTTTAGCCAAATTTGTTTAAATCCATTCGTTTAAACCTTTTAAACGATTTCCCATTGAGACATTCTCAACTTAATTCCAAACAGTCACAGGATTGGTCCTCCACTCATATCCTATATAAGCAAGGCCAACTCAATTCTTTCTCTAATTTCTCCAAGCACTTTTATGTGCGACCCTATAGGCTCATATTACGTTGGCAGTAAGACTAACTGTTGATTGCTTTAAGATCACCTCAGAAACTCCAACACATATTGTATTTGATAAGCCATTTTATTTCATGTTAAATACATGCTAAAGTCATTCCAAACCTTAGAATAGATCTTTGTATTTCACAGTCAAGAACCGCTGAGACAATAGTCTGGTCTCAGCAGAACCGCTAAGACTCAGTTGTATTGCTGCTGAGAAGAAGTCTGTCTCAACTGTGTAGTTTATGGAGTAAAGCGCTGAGAAGGCTATGAAAGTGCACAGTGTGCCTCTAAGAATCCTCTAGGGGGGGGGGGTGAGTAGAGATTTAAAATATTTCTACCCTAACTGTGTTTAACAATAAATTAATTCTAAGGAATTATGCTTAACAATCCAGGCAGAATAATGAATGAAGAAAATAAGTGCAGAATTAAAGAATGGACAGCATAGAAAATCACAACACAAACACAATGAATTTTATAGAGGTTCCCCAAAATGTGGGTAGTCCTCTCTTCTACCACCTGGTAGGAATATACCACATGTGCCTGAGTCTTTTGATCAGGAGACTCTTACAACCAATGATCTTTTGATAAGGAGATCATGAACCACCAGATCTTTTGATAAGAAGATCTTGAACCACTGAATCCTTTAAAGATGGATTAATAAAACTCTTTTACAAAAAATAGAAAGAGAAGGAGAAGAAGGAAGGTTGTTTGAATTCTGTTCTCAGAATTCTTGTGATGGCTGATTGAGGAACAACCAATGTGAAGTCCCACAGAATCTGCTCTTGATTAGTCTCTGCTTTTGATGAAGATGAACTGCAGAGACTTTGATTGTCAGATTCTTCTTGACTTCTCCTTACTTAGATCTTGCTGCTATATGATGGTGATGAGAAGCAGCTATCAGATCTACTGTTCTCTTAGATGAAGAACAATTGTATTTCTCTTTTCTCTTTTTCACTTCTTGATTAGGGTTCCTGAGAGAGATGAAGAAGAAGAGTAAGCCCTAGAAACAATGAAGGAGTCGGTTGATAGTAATGAATGCCCTACTGCCTCTTTCTTCTATGTTATTTTTATTCTACTCTCTCTGAATTTGAAATCCTTCCCTTTCTGATATCCTTGATAAGGTAACCTCCTTATCACTTTCTCTTTCTTTCCTCTTTTTCTAGCTTGATAAGGATGTCTCCCTCTGAAGATAGGTGTTGGAAGGAGAGGAGCAGTTGTATGTTTTGGAGCAGGTGGTGGACAAGGAGGTTGAGCTGGGGGTGAAATTGGGTCTGTTGCAGGAAGATCTGGAGCATAATCTGTGGAATCATATTCTTGATCAGTAGCTTTGTCAGGGGGAGGTGCTATAGAAGAATCACCAGAAGAAACCCAGAATTGAAGAGGATCAAGAATGAGTGTCTCATTATTAGCAATATATCCATGAAGATGCATGACATAGATCTAATCGTCTGAGCAGGCAGGACTCTCCCCCTGTGTAGTTGACTCCCCCGATATCATAGGCATAACTTTTGTAAGTAAGGAATCCCACTGAATCTCTGCAATGGCGAGCTGTAGTTTGGACACTACAACAGTCTCTCCTTCAGAAATGAAGGAGAGAGGAATTGCAGTTGTGTAAACCGAGTCCTGTGGAATCTTCGACATGCTGGTAGACATCTCCCCCTGCTTTATATCCTGAATGAAGGATGTAAAGACATCAGCAGGCACCGCTGACGATCTTACTGCACCATCGAGGGATTTTATTTCAGAATTAAGGTCTTGCAACCTCTTATGTTGACCACGTAATTTCTGGTAATAGTCATTTGAGACATCAAGGTAGAGGGAACAAAACTTGGACAAAACTGCTTCCATTGCAAGATTAACTGCCTCTTCCACATCCTACTAAGTTGACAGGAATTCCATTTGAAATTGGAGAGTACCTGCACAAAAACAGAGAGAAGAGACGAAGAGTGGGTAGAGAGAAGAGAGCAAGGAAAGAGATCTCGAATAACACCAGAAGAATTTGGCATAATTGTTGCTTTGAGTGGAGGTAGGACCAAACAGGTCCATGTGTAGCAGGAAAAGGATTCTAGGAGAATCATTCTTACCAATTAGTTTGAATGAAGCTTTGATCTGTTTCCCTAGTTGGCAGATTCTACATGGATGGTCTTTATTGAATTTACCATTTGGTAAACCCCTGACTAGGTTCAATTTGGAGAGTTTGGCTATGGTCTTAAAGTTGAGATGACTCAGTCTCCTATGCCACAACTCACTATTTTCTAATTGGGAATTAAACAAGCAGATCTCAGACTTTGTATACTCAAAGTCCACAACATATACCTTGCCCTTTCTAAGACCAGTTAAGACTGTTTGATCAGTCTTAGAGCTGACTATACGACACAAAGACATGGTGAATACAACTTTGTATTCACCATCACACAACTGACTAATACTAATCAGATTATGTTGAAGCCCTTCAACATAAGCTAATTTTGAGAAGGAGATTTCTCCAATTCTGAGCAACCCATATCCTTTAGTTTGCCCAGAGTGGGAGTTCCCAAAAATTACCTTGGGCCCTTCCTTGGCTTTAAAATTTTCCAGTAACTCCTTTGCTCCAGTCATATGGATGGAGCATCTACTGTCCAGATACCACTGCTGGTGTGTGGTAGAACAACCTTCTCTCTGCACATTAGGTTAAACATTAGTATAGACCCTCTCATGTTGGGGTCTCTTTCTTCTATCATCATATGGAGACATGAAAGAATGAGATGATCTTCCATTGTTCCCCCTTTGGTGAAGAAGTGATGCATTATTATGCCAGCAATACTTGGTAATATGTCCAATTCTAGAACAACATGAACATCTGAGTACAAAAGCAACATAAGGTTTTGATGTTTTGAGATTCTGTGCAGAAATTATGCGTAGAGAAGAAATCGACCCAGTGTTAGAGTTGCGTCGAGTGAAGTTTGACGTACCTGCATAGTCCCATTGATAATCATTCAAAGTATGATATTGGTTGCATCGAGAGATATTTGACGCACCCACATAGCTGCTCCGAGATGATGTCGACGCACATGCTGGAGTCCGTCGAGATGCATTCGACGCATCCCAAAGATTGCGTCGAGTTCCATTCGACGTGTGATTCATATTATTCATGACTTGTGATTTTGAGTTTACAACTTTCTTAAGCAAGTAGATTTCTGACCTTAATTTGTCATTCTCGATCATTAAATCATATCTAGCTTTATTATAGGCATTTGTGCTATTTTTAAAAGTGGAGATTACAGAATCAATATGGGCTTGGTAGTCATTTCTATACTCCTCAAAAGTTTCATCCATCTCTTGTATTTCATTTTTAGAACTTCTGCATGTAGCACATTCATTCTCCACGGGGAGATCCAAATTTATAGGGGTAGTTTATCTAGGATTCCTGATTCATCACTATTGTTTACCCTATTGAATGTGGTGATTTTATTAGGGTTATTTATATCATGTTCTCCACATGTTTCTGATGAATTAACAAGCCTAGATCTAACAGAGGTGCTTGGACTGTCACCAACAAATTTGCTTGTGAGTGGTTGTGATTCTTGATCAAGATGATCAAATCTCTTAGAGAGATTTTGTGAGATCTCTTTGATCTTTTGGCTCCTTCCATTGAGGGAGTCTTCAAAGACCTTTGCTTTTGAGAGTTCTTTTCTTAGGTCTAAATTTTCATTATCTAAGAAGCTCATTTCTTCTTCTTTCTTAAACAATTCACATTTCAGATTATTGTTAACTGAGGATAAAGGATCTAAACTAATAGCTTTTATTTCAGACTTGATCATTACAAGTTCTTTTTGATTGTCAATATAGTCTTGACAGAATTCCTTAAAACATCTTTTAAAATCTTTTGAAGAAAAGTCAAAATCTTCAAAGATGCTTACCTCAACATCACTAGTGGAATCCTCTAGAGCCATTAAGCAGGCTTCTCCTGGTCCATATTCTTCTTCATCATCAGATGAGGAGGAGCTTGATTCAGAGTCTGAATCACTCCAGGTCTCAGTTATGAAGCCCTTACCTCCTTTCCCATCCTTCCTCATGAAGGATTTCTTCCTATGCTCCTTCCTCAGTTTGGTTTTCTTGTTCTTTTCATCCTCAGGACACTCAGTAGAGATGTGTCCTGGCCTCCTACAAGTAAAAGAAATGACCTCCTGTTTTGGAGTTTCATCATACCTTGGCTTGTTTGAACCCTTCTCTCTCATCCTGGAATTTTCTGTCCTCACCCACCTTTTGAATCTCTTGGCTAAGAGATTAAACATTTCTTCTTCAGTGGTGGAGGATTCTGCTTCCTCAGTTTTTAATGCCAGGCTCCTTTCTTTAGAAGCTGGTGTCTTCTCATGGGCTTCTAATTCAGCCCTGCTTTTCAATAGGAGCTCATAAGATTTGAGCTTTCCTAGGAGAGCACCAGTTGATATTTCTCTGAGGCATCTAGAATCTCTGATGGCCCAGATTCTAGAGTCCCATGTGCTTGGGAAACACATGAGAAGCTTGTCATTGATTTCTGTTAGAGAAATCTCCTTGTCAAGCCCTCGAAGCTCATTTATGATGAGACTGAATCTGCCATACATTTCTGTAATGCTTTCATCAGTCTTTTTCTTGAAGTTCTCATATTGAGATATGAGAAGGGACTTTTTGTCTTTCCTCTCATCAGAACCTCCCTATGATACCAATTGAAAGTGCACAATGTACCTCTGAGAATCCTCTAGAGCGGGGGGGGGGGGGGGGTGAATAGAGATTTAAAATATTTCTACCATAACTGTGTTTAATAATAATTTTATTCTAAGGAATTATGCTTAACAATCAAGGCAGAATAATGAATGAAGAAAATACGTGCAGAATAAAAGAATGGACAACACAGAAAATCACAACACAGACACAATGAATTTTATAGAGCTTCCCCAAAATGTGGGTAGTCCTCTCTTCTACCACCTGGTCGGAATGCACCACCTGTGCCTGAGTCTTTTGATCAGGAGACTCTTAGAACCAATGATCTTTTGATAAGGAGATCATGAACCACCAGATCTTTTGATAAGGAGATATTGAACCACTGAATCCTTTGAAGAGGGATTAATAAAACTCTTTTACAGAAAATTGAAAGAGAAGGAGAAGAAGGAAGGTTGTTTGAATTCTGTTCTCAGAATTCTTGTGATGGCTGATTGAGGAACAACCAATGTGAAGTACCACAGAATCTGCTGTAACATCCCATTTCCTACTAAACCCCTTAACTCCAACTAGGGCGAAGACAAGTGGTGAGTGATGTGAGTTTGGGCTAGGTAGTGAACTTAGGATACATTGAGTTGAATGAACTCACATGTGGTCTACTATTGGATTCAAGTCAACTTAGGTCAAGCTGAGAACGCCGTTCGTCGAACCCAGGAAAACATTCGTCGAACACAGGAAGGCGTTCGTCGAACGCAGGCTGGGTGAGATGAGAACGCCGTTCATCGAACCCAGGAAGGTGTTCGTCGAACTCAGGAAGGCATTCGTCGAACGCAGACTGGTCAAGCTGAAGAATTCCGTTCGTCGAACCCAGGAAGGAGTTCTTCGAACGCAGACTAGAAATTCGTCAAACGCAGGCTGGGCGAGCTGAGAACGCCATTCGTCAAACCCAAGAAAACATTTGTCGAACGCAGGAAGGCGTTCGTCGAACGCAGGCTGGGCGAGCTGAGAACGCCGTTCGTCGAACCCAGGAAGGCGTTCGTCGAACGCAGACTGGTCGAGCTGAAGAACGCCGTTCGTCGAACCCAGGAAGGAGTTCCTTGAACGCAGACTAGAAATTTGTCGAACGCAGAGTGGTCGAGCTGAAGAACGCCGTTCGTCGAACCCAGGAAGGAGTTCGTCGAACGCAAACTGGAAATTCGTTGAACACAGAAAACTTGAATTTCCTTAAGTCCTAGTCGTAGATAGTGATCCTATACTTAATGACCAGCCTTGCCCCCTATTCCCAACACGTAGTGACATGCAAAGGAGTAAAATCCCCACTTTTCCATTAAGGACAAGGAAGAAACGGGGAGGGGTTGCCATGTGGCCCTCCTCTCCTCTACCCAAAGCATTCCCTGAGCCCCACATTAACTCCCATCTGAATTCTTGCCGAAATAGTGCCATGTGGCCCTCCATTCCTCAGCCCAAAGCCAACCCTGACCTCCCCATCAATTCTCAGCCGTCTTTACGCTAATTGAGTGCCACTTGGCAGCTGGGAGGAATAACCAAAGCTTGGCCGAGCCATGCTTTAGTGGGGCTTGCACTTAGAGCCCTCCTCTCCTTCATTCGAGTACACCATCAGCTTTAGAGAGGCCCAAGCAGTTGGAATAGCCACCTGGAGTGGAACTTTTGCTGGAGGATCGAAGAATTGAGCAGGATCGCTGGAACTCACCGTCGCCATGCCGCACCGCCACAATACTCGCCGACAAGCCCTCTTACAGGTTCGGTTTCTCTCCCTCTCCCTCTATGCTAGTATCTAGGTCCATTTAGGAGAGAAGTCGGGCTCAATTGAGCCCGATCCCATGTGAGCCTAAGGGAGATTTTCTGAGCTTTTTCTCCTTGCTCGGGATCACCGGAGAGGCTGTCTCCGACGTCCTTGTCGCCGCCTGGCGTTAGCCACCCCCTCAACGGAGGAGGTGGAGGTGGTGGCCGACAGTGGTGGGTCGTGGATGGTCGGGAAATGGAGGTGGAAGGTGGTCCAGGTCGGGCAGATCACAACCATTGGCTAAAGGTAGAAGATGAAGGAGGGCCATCAGATTTAGGCTATTCTGCTATATGCAGACCACATTTATTCAATTAAATGAATTTGCCACACTTTCATGTGAATATGCATGCTGGAATTTGAGGCCCTTTGAGGTCTTTTAAGGAAAAACTACCTGAGATAACTATTGTAGATCTTGATGTCTACTTTCATTTGAAAGTTAAATCAGACCATTTGGATCACTGTAGGACCCACAGTCCTCACTTTAGTGAGGCTGGTCAAAACAAAAACCAGAAATTTAAATGTGTATATCCTTTTAGTGATAGGATCTATGAAGCTAAAAATTGGTACATGCATGCATGTGACCTAAACCTAGCTTGTGACCAAAAATCAGAATTTTTGGAGTAAATTTTTTTATAGTTTTATTCAGAACATGGAAAACTAAATAAATGCAATAATAACAATTATATAACTCTAAATGACCCCAAATTTGGGTGTCATGATTGTTTAACGTACATTAGTCTGTGGTTAAAAATTTAGAACATTTGGACCTCTGCATGTAGAATAATTTACCCATGCATGTCTCTACCCTAAAGGGCAATGGTGTGCCAATAAACAAAGTCTATTTTGTAAATTCAGATGAAATGGCTTGGAGTTAGCCTATGAAATTATAGTGACATATTCCTTATGAGAAAACACACCACCTCAGGGAATCTTAGGATTTTTGGGATCAAAAATCCTATATTTTGGATTAATGTGAATTAGGCCACATATTGGTATTCATGAAATTTTCATGTCAAATACCATATAGAAAATTATAGAACTATGGAGAATTCATTGTTATGACATGCAGGACCTCTGTAAAGTTTTGTAGAAAATTTCATAGGCTTGTCCTTGAGGAAATTACAAAATTACCCCTAGGTCACAAATCAGAATAATAGGATTTCCCTGAGTTATATGCATGATAAAATTGTGAAACTATGGAAAATAATTAGGAATACAATTATAAATCTCTGGGATTTTTGATAAAAATTTTAGAGACTTTATTCATGTTGAAATACCCTTTATTTATTTTGTCGCCCTTTTATGATAAATAAAAATTATGGGTTTATCTTTGCTGGAAAATTATGATATTCTAGAATTAGTGTTTTTATGTTATTATAGTGCCACTGTAATTTTCTCAGAGTTTTAGGAAGTCAAGATCTGGTACTTGATGTACAAAGTCATTTTGTCACCTCTTTTATGATAAATAGAAATTATGAGTTTATCTTTGCTGGAAAATTATGATCTTCTGGAATTAATATTTTTATGTTATTATAGTACCACTGTAATTTTCTCAGAATTTTAGAGAGTAAAGATCTGGTACTTTATGTACAAAGTCATTTTGTCACCCCTTTTATGATAAATAGAAATTATGGGTTTATCTTTGTTGGAAAATTATGATCTTCTAGAATTAGTGTTTTTATGTTATTATAATGCCACTGTAATTTTCTCAGAATTTTAAGAAGTCAAGATCTGGTACTTGATGTACAAAGTCATTTTGTCACCCCTTTTAAGATAAATAGAAATTGTGGGTTTAAATTTGTTGGAAAATTATGATCTTTTGGAATTAGTGTTTTTATGGCATTATAATGCCACTGTAATTTTACCAGAATTTTAGGAAGTCAGAATCTAGTACTTGATGTGTAAAGTCATCATGACACCCTTTTACGGTAAATAGAAATTGAGGTCAAACCAAAATGGAGCATATCAAAATTGTGGTCAAACCCTAAATTCTCCGTTGTGAATCTAAGGTAAAAGTTAGAACTCATATGGACATGGTATAGATGAGAGAGCATCATCGGGGTCAAACCTAGGTCAATTTCATCGTGGTCTGCGGATAGTGAAAACTTAATAAGGAGATTTGACCAGTATGACCGCATAGGAAATCCAAAATATGGTGGTATAACCTACACTAGATATACACCACTTAAAGGGTGAGAGTCTCTAAATGTCAGCACCGTTTAAGAGAACGTTTGCTTAGGGTTAAGGCGAAGGATGAGTCATAAAGCACCTAGGTTATAAAGATTAATAAGTAGAGTGGGTCTTAGAATGGGGTAGCCACCAATACAAGTAAATGTCTTGGAATGGGGGATTTGGGTTTCAGCCCATTGCATTCCCTAGTACCGCTGCGAGCCCTTCATCGGGTAAACCTCTGGATGTCCAAGATTCACCCCAAACTTCTATGTAATCAATAATTAGACAAGATTAGTCTAACTGAAGGAATAAGAGATATGGTAAACTTCATCCTGAGTTAAGGGATGAGAAGTTGTATATCAGGACGAGTTAGTCCTGTGAGCTGGAAGCTCGGGAGGTTGAATATCAGGATGGGTTAGTCCTGCGAGCTGAAGGCTCGGGTGGTGATAAATTGCATGTGCATAATAACAAATTAGTGGCGGGTCTTCGGTACGGGCCGATCGTCACACCAACAACAGTACATTGACTTAGGCGGGTGTGAAGTTGAGGGTCCAGTAGGTTGTTTACACTGCAGTCTGGAGGACGACCCCCAAAAGGACGCACACCCGACCTTTAAGACTGGTAGGTTCCAACAAAGAGTACGCAAGACTCTAGAGTGCACCTAGGACGTGTACAGAGGCATACGAAAGGTTTAGGACTGGTAGTGTGTATACCCTCCTAGGAGTGGAGTTGCCCGCTCCACTGCTGCCGTAGCCACAACGGTGGTACCAGAGAGTGAAGCTAGCTCCAAAAATTGGGAACTAAGGGTCTGTGATCACAGAGTTGCGTGGGTGAGTTGCACTTGTATGAATCATAACATAGCATGCATATCATATCATACGTAAACCTAGAACATAACTGCAGACCCTTATCATATAAATTAGTATGAGCTCTTTTATATGATAAGTTATATTTCCGGAAAACTTAACTTATAAATTTGTATGAGCATTCATATAAGTTAAGGTACTCAAGTGATGGTAATGTAGAATTATTTAATTGCTTGTTATACTTGCGCGCACTGCTTTACTATTTACTTCCTTTACTGCTCTCTTACTTGTTTATACTGCTAGAGTAGTGCTTGCTTATATATACACTTGCTAACTTAGATTTCCCTGTCACATGCTTTTGTTTACTCAACTTTGATGTCCTCTGCATCTTCCTTCCCGCTCGATGCCTAGGAGTCGCAGGGGGGGGGGGACAAAATCGGCTTAGTCTTTATGACTAACGGTCGGTTGTGACCGTAGGTGACCGAGGAGATGGAGCCGCAGCTGGAAGAGGAGACAGGAACTGAGGAGCAGATGCTGCGCATTACTACCGCTATAAGACAGGTGCTGAGAGAGATGAGTGTTTAGCTTTCGCATGTAGTGTAGTGAGAGAGAGAGTTATTATTATATTTTGGACATGTACCGGGCATAAGCCCTTCTCTCTTTTGTGCTCTGTGTTGGACTATGTTCTTTATATTTATAAAGCTGTGATGTGGACTTAGTTTATTCTATTGTCTTTCTTTTCTCTATTGGCTAAGCTAATTGATCATAATTGCCGGCAGAATTGGCGTCTTGCGGTGGCGACTAACCCGTGTGTTGGTGTCATCCGTAAGGCGGTGGTTCTGGGCATAAGACCCGTGTAACCCTCCTAGTAAGGGGGAGGGGGGTCTTACAAACTGGTATCACTTGAACAACGATCATAAGAGAAAGAAGTCCACAACACTAGGCAACCCCGCTCGAGCTTTAGTTTGCGGACAAACTAAGCAGCGGAAGCTATGGTGTGCCCATGTGTAAAAGTTCACAGAAAATAATCCATTTAACACTGAGTTAGGCCAACCCTAATAGAACCTTACTTTTGTGTAGTCCCCGCAGTTCGCTGATTCACGAGATGCTGTCCCTCCCCCTCCGACTGCTACCCCTTTTCTGCAAACGGATATGGGGCAGACTTTGACGGCTATCCTGGAAGCCTTCAGAGCTCAGCAGGTTCCGGCCGCACAAGCCGAACCCCGGATCAAACTGGCTAAATGCATTCAAGAGTATGTCCCCTCCAATATATCATGGAACCGAGAACGCAGTGAAGACAAGAGTGGCTCGACTCCATTCAGGAGATGCTAGCAGGGATCAGCTGTCGAGTCAATAGAGCTGTCTCCTTGGCGACGTCTGCCTTGGATGCACATGCCAAGAGATGGTGAAAGTCAGTGCTGGACTCCACTTTTGCAGATCGGGAGATGTCAAGCATCTCATCGGATGAGTTCAGTGATGTCTTCCTAGAGCACTTCGTTTCTGCCACGGACAGGGATGAGCTAGAAGAGAGGTTCTTGAACCTCCGGCAAGGGACCAGATCAATGATTGAGTACCAAAGGGAGTTCTCCCACTTGGCCAGATTTGCGGGGGTACATGATTTGGATGACAGGAAGTTCACCAAAATATTCTACCGAGGCCTCAGGGATTCATTGAGGCAGGCTCTACTTTTCGTATTGCATGGCACGTCAACCCAAATCATAGAGATGGCCAAAAAGCTGGAGGCAGGCCAGCTGATGGTGCAGAGAAGGGGAAAGAGACCGGCCGACAGATCTTACCATGGAGAAAGCAGCAGGGGCCCACAGTGGGGCAGGGTGATGACTCATAGAAGAGGTGGGGGACGTCCTCGTCCCAACTTCAGGCCAGAGCAGCAGCCTCCCGCAGTAATGGCCCCTCCACCACTACAGATCTGAGAGCCGAGGAGGCAAGACGATCGAGGCTGCCAATAGGTGATATGCTTTGGGTGCCACCAGGCGGGGCACATCAGAGCTAACTACCCTCAGCAGTTTCTTCCTCCTCCTCCTCCCCCTCCAGCAGCCCCTCCAGCACAGCAGGGCCGGGGCCGAGGCCGAGGATGAGGTCGGGGCCGAGGACCCCATGGTAGAGGACGACAGCCAGAGCAGATGTATGCTCTAGATCTTGCAGAGCCTCGGAACCCCGAAGAAGTCATTACAGGTATTCTATTGTTTGTTTTCCATTACATTTATTTAGTAACTTTCCAACTTTAGTCGCACTTTAACTTATGTCCCGAACAACAAACCACCCAGGAATAGTACTAGTCTGCAAAAGCCCGCATACACTCTGTTCGATACAGGTGCCTCCAACTCGTTCGTCTCAGATGAATTCGTAGATGACTTAGACCAAGTACAACACTTCGAGGGCATCAAAAGGAAGGTGCGACTTGCTGACAGATCAGAGATTGAAACGTGTGCCAAATGCAACATGAATGTAGAAATTGAAGGAAAGATGTTCGAGGCGCCAACGACGTGTTTGAAGATGAAGGCTTACGATCTGATCTTGGGCATGAATTGGTTATACTGGAACCGTGCCAAGATTGACTGTCAGGCAAAAGAAAATTGTTCTACGGCATGAAGATTCAGAAATAGTCATCGAAGGCACTAAACCCACCTCCCATCTTTTATTATCATCTGCACAGGTTATCAAAGCCCATGAGCAAGGGGATGAAGTGTACCTAATTTGTTTTGAGATGGCGGAGACGGAAGTATCTATATCGGATATTCCGGTAGTTAGGGACTACTTAGATGTCTTCCCAGAGAAATTACCCGAGCTACCGCTGTCCAGAGACCTGGATTTCTGGATCCAGTTGGTGCCAGGAGCAAGACCAGTGTCTCGGGCACCATACAAGATGGCACCGAAGGAGCTAGCAGAGTTCAGGACCCAGCTCCAGGAGCTTGTGGACTTGGGATTTGTCAGGCCGAGCTCGTCACCTTGGGGAGCACCAGTATTATTCGTAAAGAAGAAGGATGGGTCTCTACGACTCTGCATAAATTACCGGGAGTTGAACCGACTAACGGTGCGGAACACGTATCTGTTACCCAGGATTGATGAATTATTTGACCAGCTGCAGGGAGCCTTCTAGTTAGTTCTCTAAGCTTGATTTGAGATCTGGATATTATCAACTGAGGATTCGTGAGGAGGACATCCCAAAGACAGCCTTCAGTTCCCGCTACGGGTTATATGAATTCACGGTGATGCCCTTCAGACTCACGAACGCTCCCTCTGCATTCATGAGTTTGATGAACGGTATATTCGAGCCCTACCTGGATAGATTCGTCATAGTGTTCATTGATGACATCTTGATTTACTCCAAGACAAAGGAGGAGCACTCACAACATTTGGCTCAAGTCCTGGGTAAGCTGCGGCAGCACCAGATGTACGCGAAGTTCTCAAAATGTCAATTTTGGCTACAGGAAGTGGCATTTCTGGGACACGTCATCAGCGGGGCTGGGTTGGCAGTAGACCCGGCCAAGGAGCGAGCGGTGAGAGACTGGCCACGACCGAAGTCGGTCTCGGATGTTCGTATCTTCCTGGGGTTAGCAGGATATTACCGCAAGTTCGTGCAGGGATTCTCAAAGATTGCTCTCCCCCTCACGTCTTTGACAAAGAAAGACACTGTTTTCACTTGGACAGATAAGTGTGAGGCAGCTTTCCAGGAGCTAAAGAACCGACTCACCACATCCCCCATTCTTGCCCTTCCCTCTGGGACGAAGGGATTCCAGATCTACACTGACGCATCCTATCAGGGGATTGGTGCAGTTCTCATGCAACATGGCCATGTGATTGCATATGCTTCAAGGCAGTTAAAGAAGCACGAACAAAATTATCCGGTACAAGATTTAGAACTCAGAGCGGTGGTCTTCGCCTTAAAGATTTGGAGGCATTATCTGTATGGGATTCATTGTGAGATCTTCTCTGATCACAAGAATCTCAAATACATCGACACCCAGAAGGATCTGAATCTACGCCAGCGGAGATGGTTAGAGTTCTTGTGCGATTATGATTACACCAAGCACTACCATCCGGGGAAGGCGAACACGGTAGCAGATGCCTTGATCAGGAGAGCCGGCACATCAGGTCAGGAGCCCCAGATGATGGCCATGGAGCTGGTGAAGATGCTGGAAGAGATGCACATTACCTTAGTTTCTAAGGCGGAGCCCGAAGCCCACAAAGAGTACCTGGCATCTTTGAGCATCACCTGTGATATACGGGACCGCATCAGGGCACATCAGAGACAGGATTCAGAACTGGAGCCGGTGTTTAGAGCATTGGAAGAAGGCAAGTCGGAGCATCATTCACTATGTGACGATATCATCCATTTCCGGATCGTGTCTACATTCCTGCAGGAGGAGGAATTCAGGAAGAGATACTTAAGGAGGCACACTGCACTAGGTACTCAGTGCACCCCGGGATCTCCAAGATGACAGCGGATCTACGGAAGGACATGTATTGGCCAGGAATGAAGAAGGAGATCGTGTCCTTTGTGTCACACTGCAAAACTTGCCAGCTAATAAAGGCAGAATGCAGGAGCCCAGCAGGACTTCTACGGCCGCTGTCGGTGCCAGAGTGGAAGTTCGAGGACATAGACATGGACTTCGTACACGGATTGCCTCGCTCCCACTCCGGGCACGATTCTATTTGGGTGATAGTGGATAGATTGACCAAGGTAGCTCAGTTCATACCGGTCAAGAAGGACGATCCAGTCGCAGTTTTGGTGAGATTATTTATGGAACAGTTCGTCAGGTACCACGACGTGCCTAGGACGATTGTCTCAGATCATGATGGTCGGTTCACTTCTAGGGAGTGGAGAGCAGTGAAGGCATACTTGGGGTCTCGGCTTACGTTCAACACCGCTTTCCATCCACAGACCGACGAGCAGATGGAACGGACCAATCGGACTTTGGAGGACCTGCTACGCCTGTGCATCTTGGATACGGGAAAACCCGGGGAAAGGTTGTTGCCCATGATCGAGTTTTCATACAACAACAGCCACCATGCAAGCATTAGGATGGCACCGTATGAGGCTTTATACGGTAGGAAGTGTTGGACACCGCTTTCTTGGGTCCAAGACGAGGACCATAAGGCACTTGGATCAGAATTCATTGAGGACACGGACGCTACAGTTCAGATAATCAGGTACAGGATGTTGGAGGCTCAGAGTAGGCAGGCCAAGTATTATGATGCGAGGCATCAGAAAGTAGAGTTCCAAGTAGGAGACAGGGTTTATCTAAAGATACATCCGGTGCATAGTGTCACGCGGGTGCGAGGACACAAGAAGCTCAGTCCTCGATTTATGGGGCCTTATAGGATCCTGGAGCGGATCGGCCCCTTGGCTTACAGCCTGGAGCTGCCGTTTGAGTTGGCAAATTTGCACGACGTCTTTCATGTCTCTTCACTACGGAGAGCTCTACTTAGGTCGGAGCAGCACATCACTTCCCCTTCGGGCCCGGTGGAGTCTGATAGATCAGTCCGTCTGGAGCCAGTCCGGATTGACGATACAACAGTCCGAGTTTTACGGAAGAAGAAGGTCCCCTTGGTCAAGGTGCTGTGGTCCAACCATGTACGGGAGGAACACACATGGGGGCCTATGGATCTCATGCAGCAACAGTACTCGGGACTCTACGCTTCAGGTACAACTTAAACCCCCTCAAGATTTATTTACTTACGTTGTGCAAAGAACCCGTAGACCCAAACTTCAATTTTGGGGACGAAATTATTTTTTTGTTTATTGGGATTTGTAACATCCCATTTCCTACTAGACCCCTTAACTCCAACTAGGGCGAAGACAAGTGGTGAGTGATGTGAGTTTGGGCTAGGTAGTGACCTTAGGACACATTGAGTTGAATGAACTCACATGTGGTCTACTATAGGATTCAAGTGAACTTAGATCAAGCTGAGAACGCCATTCGTCGAACCCAGGAAAACGTTCGTCGAACACAGGAAGGTGTTCAACGAACGCAGGATGGGCGAGCTGAGAACGCCATTCGTCGAACCCAGGAAGGCATTCGTCGAACGTAGACTGGTCGAGCTGAAGAACGCCGTTCGTCGAACCCAGGAAGGAGTTTGTCGAACGCAGACTAGAAATTCGTCAAACGCAGGCTGGGCGAGCTGAGAACGCCGTTCGTCGAACCCAGGAAAATGTTTGTCGAATGCAGGAAGGCGTTCATCGAACGAAGGCTGGGCGAGCTAAGAACGCTGTTCGTCGAACCCAGGAAGGCATTCGTCGAACACAGATTGGTCGAGCTGAAGAACGTCGTTCGTCGAACCCAGGAAGGAGTTCGTCGAACGCAGACTAGAAATTCGTCGAACGCAGAGTGGTCGAGCTGAAGAACGCCGTTCATCGAACCCAGGAAGGAGTTCGTCGAACGCAGACTGGAAATTCGTCGAACACAGAAAACTTGAATTTCCTTAAGTCCTAGTCGTAGATAGTGATCCTATACCTAATGACCAGCCTTGCCCCCTATTCCCAACACGCAGTGACATGCAAAGGGGTAAAAGGGTCTTTTCCCCACTTTTCCATTAAGGACAAGGAAGAAACGGGGAGGGCTTGCCATGTGGCCCTCCTCTTCTTTGCCCAACGCGTTCCCTGAGCCCCACATTAACTCCCAGCTGAATTCTTGCCCAAAATAGTGTCATGTGGCCCTCCATTCCTCAGCCAAATCCATCTCTGACCTCCCCATCAATTCCCAGCCGTCTTTACACTGATTGAGTGCCACTTGGCAGCTGGGAGGAACTACCAAAGCTTGGCCGAGCCATGCATTAGTGGGGCTTGCACTTATAGCCCTCCTCCCCTTCATTCGAGTACACCATCAGCTTCAAAGAGGCCCAAGCAGTTGGAATAGCCACTTGGAGTGGAGCTTTTGCTGGAGGATCTAAGAATTGAGCAGGATCGCTGGAACTCGCCGTCGCCATGCCGCACCGCCACAATACTCGCCGACAAGCCCTCTTACAGGTCCGGTTTCTCCCCCTCTCCCTCTGTTCTAGTATCTAGGTCCATTTAGGAGAGAAGTCGGGCTCAATTGAGCCCAATTCCATGTGAGCTTGAGGGAGATTTTCTGAGCTTTTTCTCCTTGCTCGGGATCACCGGAGAGGCTGTCTCCGGCGGCCGTGTCGCCGCCTAGCATTAGCCACCACCTCAACGGAGGTGGTGGAGGTGGTGGCTGGCAGTGGTAGGCCGTGGATGGCCGAGAAATGGAGGTGGAAGGTGGTCCACGTCGGGCAGATCACAGCCATTGGCTAAAGGTAGAAGATGAAGGAGGGCCATCGGATTTAGGCTGATCTGCTATATGCAGACCACATTTATTCAATTAAATGAATTTGTCACACTTTCATGTGAATATGCATGCTGGAATTTGAGGCCCTTAGAGGCCTTTTTAGGAAAAACTGCCTGAGATAACTATTATAGATCTTGATGTCTACTTTCATTTGAAAGTTGAATCAGACCATTTGGATCACTGTAGGACCCACAATCCTCACTTTAGTGAGGCTGGTCAAAACAAAAACCAAAAATTTAAATGTGTATATCCATTTAGTGATAGGACCTATGAAGCTAAAAATTGGTACATGCATGCATGTGACCTAAACCTAGCTTGTGATTAAAAATCAGAATTTTTGGAGTAAATTTTTCTATAGTTTTATTCAGAACATAGAAATCTAAATAAATGCAATAATTACAATTATATAACTCCAAATGACCCCAAATTTGGGTGTCATGCTTGTTTAACCTACATTAGTCTATGGTTAAAAATTTAGAACATTTGGACCTATGCATGTAGAATAATTTACCCATGCATGTCTCTACCCTAAAGGGCAATGGTGTGCCAATAGATAAGAGTCTATTTTGTAAATTCAGATGAAAGGGCTTGGAGTTAGCCTCTGAAATTTTAGTGACATATTCCTTATGACAAAACACACCACCTCAGAGAATCTTAGGATTTTTGGGATAAAAAATCCTATATTTTAGATTAATGTGAATTAGGCCACATATTGGTATTCATGAAATTTTCATGTCAAATACCTTATAGAAAATTATAGAACTCTGGAGAATTCATTGTTATGACATGCAAGACCTCTGTAAAGTTTTGTAGAAAATTTCAGAGGCTTGTCCTTCAGGAAATTACAAAATTACCCCTAGGTCACAAATCGGAATAATAGGATTTCCCTGAGTTATATGCAAGAGAAAATTGTGAAACTATGGAAGATAATTAGGAATACAATTATAAATCTCTGGGATTTTTGATAGAATTTTTAGAGACATTATTCATGTTGAAATACCCTTTATTCATTTTGTCACCCTTTTATGATAAATAGAAATTATGGGTTTATCTTTGCTGGAAAATTATGATCTTCTGAAATTAGTGTTTTTATTTTATTATAATGCCACTGTAATTTTCTCAGAATTTTAGGAAGTCAAGATCTGGTACTTGATGCACAAAGTCATTTTGTCACCTCTTTTATGATAAATAGAAATTATGGGTTTATCTTTGCTGGAAAATTATGATCTTCTGGAATTAGTGTTTTTATGTTATTATAGTGTCACTGTAATTTTCTCAGAATTTTAGGAAGTCAAGATCTGGTATTTGATGCACAAAGTCATTTTGTCACCCCTTTTATGATAAATAGAAATTATGGGTTTATCTTTGCTGGAAAATTATGATCTTCTTGAATTAGTGATTTTATATTATTATAATTCCACTGAATTTTCTCAGAATTTTAGGAAGTCAAGATCTGCTACTTGATGTATAAAGTCATTTTGTCACCCCTTTTATGATAAATAGAAATTGTGGGTTTAAATTTATTGGAAAATTATGATGTTTTGGAATTAGTGTTTTTATGGCATTATAATGCCACTGTAATTTCACCAAAATTTTAGGAAGTCAGAATCTAGTACTTGATGTGTAAAGTCATCATGACACCCTTTTACGGTAAATAGAAATTGAGGTCAAACCAAAATGGAGCATATCAAAATTGTGGTCAAACCCCAAATTCTCCGTTGTGAATCTAAGGTAAAAGTTAGAACTCATATGGACATGGTATAGATGAGAGAGCATCATCGGGGTCAAACCTATGTCAATTTCATCGTGGTCTTCGGATAGTGAAAACTTAATAAGGAGATTTGACCAGCATGACCGCATAGGAAATAAGAAAGATGGTGTTATAACCTACATTAGATATACATCACTTAAAGGGTGAAAGTCTCTAAATGTCAGCACCGTTCATGAGAACGTTTGCTTAGGGTTAATGCGAAGAATGAGTCATAAATCACCTAGGTTATAAAGAGTAATAAGTGAAGTGGGTCTTAGAATGGGGTAGCCACCAATAAAATTAAATGTCTTGGAATGTGGGATTTGGGTTTCAGCCCATTGCATTCCCTAGTACCACTGCGAGCCCTTCACCGGGTAAACCTCGGGA
Organism: Dactylorhiza incarnata; assembly: GCA_033032865.1. Taxonomy (NCBI): domain Eukaryota; kingdom Viridiplantae; phylum Streptophyta; class Magnoliopsida; order Asparagales; family Orchidaceae; genus Dactylorhiza; species Dactylorhiza incarnata. Next base: position 17,084,213 of record JAWHQI010000028.1, read on the forward strand.
AGTCCATGATTCACCCCAAACTTTTAAGTAATCAATAATTAGACAAGATTAGTCTAACTGAAGGAATAAGAGATATGGTAAACTTCATCCTGAGTTAAGGGACGGGAAGTTGAATATCAGGACGAGTTAATCCTGCGAGCTGGAAGCTCGGGTGGTTGAATATCAGGACGGGTTAGTCCTGCGAGCTGAAGGCTCGGGTGGTAATAAATTGCATGTGCATAATAACAAATTAGCGGCGGGTCTTCGGTACGGGCCGATCATCACACCGACGGCAGTACATTGACTTAGGCGGGTGTGAGGTTGAGGGGCCAGTAGGTTGTTTACACTGCGGTCTGGAGGACGATACCCAAAAGGACGCACACCCGGCCTTTAAGACTGGTAGGTTCCAGCAAAGAGTATGCAAGACTCTAGAGTGCACCTAGGACGTGTACAGAGGCGTACGGGAGGTCTAGGCTTGGTAGTGTGTATACCCGCCTAGGAGTGGAGTTGCCCGCTCCACTGCTGCTGTAGCCACAACGGTGGTACCAAAGAGTGAAGCTAGCTCCAAAAATCGGGAACTAAAGGTCTGTGATCACAGAGTTGTGTGGGTGAGTTACACTTGTATGAATCATAACATAACATGCATATCATATCATACGTAAACCTAGAACATAACTGCAGACCCTTATCATATAAATTAGTATGGGCTCTTTTATATGATAAGTTATATTTCCGGAAATCTTAACCTATAAGTTTGTATGGGCATTCATATAAGTTAAGGTACTCAAGTGATGCTAGTGTAGAATTATTTAATTGCTTATTGTACTTGCGCGCACTGCTTTACTATTTACTTCCTTTACGGCTCTTTACTGCTCTCTTACATGTTTAAACTGCTAGAGTAGTGCTTGCTTATATATACACTTGTTAGCTTAGATTTCCCTGTCACCTGCTTTTGTTTACTCCACTTTGTTGTCCTCCGCTTCTTCTTCCCCGCTCGGTGCCTAGGAGTCGCGGGGGGAGGCGGGGACAAAATCGGCTTAGTCTTTATGACTAACGGTCGGTTGTGATCGTAGGTGACCGAGGAGCTGGAGCCCCAGTTGGAAGAGGAGGCAGGAACTGAGGAGCAAATGCCACGCATTACTACCGCTACAAGACAGGTGATGAGAGAGATGAGTGTTTAGCTTCCGCATGTAGTGTAGTGAGAGAGAGAGTTATTATTATATTTTGGACATGTACCGGGCATAAGCCCTTCTCTCTTTTGTGCTCTGTGCTGGACTATGTTCTTTATATTTATAAAGCTGTGATGTGGACTTAGTTTATTCTATTGTCTTTCTTTTCTCTATTGGCCTAAGCTAATTGATCGTAATTGCCGACAGAATTGGCGTCTTGCAGTGGAGACTAACCCGTGTGTTGGTGTCATCTGTAAGGCGGCGGTTCTGGGCATAAGACCTGGGTAACCCTCCTAGTAAGGGGGAGTGGGGTCTTACATCTTCTCTTGATTAGTCTCTGCTTTTGATGAAGATGAACTGCAGAGACTTTGATTGTCAGATTCTTCATGACTTCTTCTTATTTAAATCTTGCTGCTATATGATGGTGATGAGAAGCAGCTATCACATCTACTGTTCTCTTAGATGAAGAACAGTTGTATTTCTCTTTTTCACTTCTTGATTAGGGTTCCTGAGAGAGATGAAGAGGAAGAGGAAGCCCTAGAAATAATGAAGGAGTCGTCTGATAGTAATGGATGCCCTGTTCTTCTCTTCCTTCTTTATCCTTATATACCCTGTCTCTATTTTGAATTTATTTCCTTGTTAGGTAAGACCTAAAAAGGTATATTTGATAGTCATTCTCTTTCCTTCCTTAATTACTTCTCGACCCGTCCAACCAGAAGGTGTATACTTCCAAGAAAGCCTTTTTCTCCTTCTTTAATGTTTCCTTCTTCTTTAGGAAATTATTAAGCCGTTGGAGAACGATCTGAAAGATGTGGGCCATGATAGAGGCATCAGAAAGACAGCTGTAAAGATTGAACTTTCACAGACTGTATTCGACGTAGCGTCCAATTAACTTCCTCACTTATCGACGCTGCTTCGAGTTCATCTAAGAGCTGCTTTGATTTCTTCTGTGCTCTGACTGAACTCAGCTAGTCGACATTGCGTCGATTCCTTATCCGCGCACCCGTCGAGTTGAATAACATCCACTCTGACTTCCATTAACTGCGTCGAGATGAAGTTGACGTTGCGTCGACTTTAGATGGCTTTGACATGTATTCCCTTCTGCGTCAAGTTTGAAGTAGAAGCTGCGTCAATTTCTCAAGTTCCTTCGACAAGTCACTGGTCTCTGCGTCGATATCTATTCGACGTAACGTCGACTAGTGTTACTTTGACAGTAGATTTAAACCACTTGGACTTCTAGTTGGAGTAGCGTCGACTTGAACTCGATGTTGCGTCGAATTCCATTCGACGCAATTATTAACTCCTTCCATTTTTGCTTCCCTTGGTCTAGTGTTGACACTCTTGGTTGAGTGTGACATCCTAGGACATCTAGAGACCAAATAAACTCTCTATACAATGGGTAAATTAAATCCTAGTGAATAAAATCACTTTTAATTAATTTGTTAAGTTAAATCAAGGGGTTTTCCCAACAGGCTACCTATCTTAGTGGATCCGCTGAGACACATGTTATTTCTGCCGCTGAGACTGAAGCATCCGCTGAGACAAATTCAAATGTGAACGTTAATCTGGCGGGATCTATTTCTGGCGCAAGTGACAAGAAAGCAAGATAAGCTTTTCTATTCTTGTCCATACCATGACAAGGCATTCCTTAGTGTTGTTGAAGATTGCTGCAGGTATAAAAGAGATGGTTAGGTCAAATATATGAGTACTGATTGTCGGGAAGAACATTGTTGAAGCTGTATCGAACATCATCTTCTTCTAGTGAAGTCATCTCTCTCAAGCTGCAAGCAGATCAATCCAAGAAAGATAGCTAGTTCTTGCTGATTCTTTTCAGAAGAACAAATGGATCTTCTTCCTTCTACTGAAGAGGGAGATCAAGTGGAGTAGGGACTGAAGGTCATATCCAGTTCTGTTCCAAGACAGCATCTGTTGTGCTACAATAATAGAAGAACCAAGCTGGAGGTTTTTCTGAATAGTCTTCTATTGTAATAGTATAACCATCTATTTCTGTAAGAACATTCTTATTTCTAAGTTGTAGGGCCTTTGTGCCTGAGTTTGTAGGGCTGAGTGCCTGAGTGGTAGGGCTGTACTCCCATCTTGAGTTGTAAGGCTTTATAATAGGCCTAAGGTAGGTGACTAGGAGAGTCACTGAGTTGTAGGACTAGAGTTACTCTGAGTTGTAGGGATGCTGACCTGAGGTAGGGTTTTGGAGGAAACCTGAGAGATCCTGAGGGATTTTTGCTGTAAGCTCTTGGATCTGAGTTGTTGGAGGAGATTGCCTTGGCTAACATACTGCTAGAAAGGTGTAGAGGGAAGCTGGATGTACCAAAACCTTGGGGAACCGGTATAAATCTTTGTGTGCTTCTACTTAGTTTAAACATCTAAATAGCTAATTATCTGTATAAGATGCCAAGAAACCTATTCACCCCCCATCTAGGTGAGTTAGACTACTACCAAGTAAACTATCAAGTGGTATCAGAGGTAGGTTGGTTAAAAAGGACTTAATAGTCTGACCAAATCCTACAAGGAGTAGTCTACTACTGCATCCAATGACTGTCTCCGGAGTTCATAAGGAGATGGGCACCATGAAGCTCCCCATATGCAAAAAGGAGTCATTTGGAATATGGAAGCAAAGGGTTAGGCTATTTATGGAAGCCTCAGAACCTAGGTTTTACATCACCATGAAGGATGGTCCTTTTATGTTCCTAAAGGCCTCCACCATAGATCCAACTCAGCAAATGCCCAAGAATTATACTGAAATGACTAAGGATGAAATTGCCCTTGCTACTATGGATAAAAGAGCTCAAAATATAATAGTAAGTGCAATTGATGATTCCACCTTCCAAAACTTGGTGCATTATGAAACTGTCAAGGAAATATGGGATACATTTATTGTGTATATGGAAGGTACTTCAAAGTGAGGGATGATAGGAAATCCCTCCTCAACCAGGAGAATGAAGCCTTCAGGTAGCACATCCTGGAAATCATAGTTGTTTGCTATGAGAGGTTCTTCAGGGTGGTCAATGAGCTGAAGACCTATGGGTGGGTATTCAGCAATTATGAGCTGAATGCCAAGTTCTTAAGGTTTCTAACTAGAGACTGGGACACAAAGATCCATGCCATCAGGAAAGGGGTCAAGCTTATAGATACTCCTCCCCCATACTCTCTTTGGAAAGCTGCTCTCATATGAGATACAACTATCAGCAAGGAAGGAGGAGGAAACCACCACCAGAACTCAAGCCATGGAGATATTTATGACTCTCAAAGCTGAGGGCTCTAAGAAGAGCAAGGAGAGAATTCCCTCTCCTCCAAGAAGGTCTCATGACTTAGAAAGTTCTGAGCCCAGCACATCTGATAGCAACTTGTCAGATGGGGAGTTTGCTGTCTTGTCCAGGCATTTCAAGAAGCTGATGAAGAGGAAGCAGTGGAAGAACAAACTGTTGGAACACGGTTTTCCACATCCCTTTGGTTTGAGAATAACAAATAATACTTGTATTTGATCTAGTTTGCCATTATGTTTTTAGCATGCAGGTTTGAACAAAAATGACACTAGGATGTTGTTTTCTTGGTCTGGACTTGCTCACAAGCTGAAAAGAAGAATGCAGTCTAACGTCAGGTGTTAGGACTTAACGTCATCATTGACTTTCATTCCCACCAAGATGAAAATGACATGGAGGGAAGCTGTCGTGATTGCAGGAGAATTTTGGGAATAATTTGGTTTAACGCTAGACGTTAGCCTCAACGCCAGCATTAAGGTTATCTAAAATGAATGTTTCCAAGGATGCAGAATCTCCTTCCTGTTTTGAAGATCTGAGCCATCAAGGTATTTCTATATAGAGTCAATGCCTGGCGTTAGCCTTAACACTGACATTAGCTTCCTGTTCTATAAATAGGTGGCATTCATTCTCTTCAACTATTGATCCCAAGGAGCCCTATTCCAACACTTCAGAAGATCTATGATGGCCGTATTTCTAGACCACCATCTCCCACACAAATTTAAGAGAAGAATTTGAAGGAGGATCTGATCAATGCTAACCCAACGCGAAGAACGCACGCTTCGACTTCGACGATATTTAGCGGGACTTCGCCGTCTCTAGAATTCTTCATAGGGAGTTTTTAATTTGTCTCTTATATTTTGTTGTACCTTTATCTTTTGTGATTGTTTTGTGAATTCGCCACAGTTATTGACGACTAGGTCCGTGCGCGGCTTTGGGGGAATTCACCGTGATTGTTGGTGACTAGGTCTAGGAGTTAGTTCTAGGGGGTTCTCGAGGCCTTTCTGGGGATATAAGGGCCAGAGCAGATTGATGCTAGATCTGGGGATAGATTGGCTAAAGCCAACCGGTTCTTAGGGAGAAGAGTCGGTATAGAAAACCAAAGTGTCTTTTATATTTGCCTTTGATTTCTAGCATCATAGAAATCCATTTTTGTAATCATTTTTTATAGATGATAATAATGTATTTTCTTATTCAATAAAATTGATTTCTTGCTCTTTACTTTCGATTAAATTTACTTCATATAAAATATCAAATGTTTTTCTTAAAATCCTAAAATTTTCAAAAACCCTTATTCACCCCCTCTAAAGGCGCCTAAAGATCCAACAAGCGGTATCAGAGCTAGGTTATTCCAAAATGGTTTCACCATTGGGAATAATGACGCACCATGCTCTCACTTTTTCTGAGGGATAGGGAATTAGTAGACCACCACTATTTACCGGGTCCGATTATAGCTACTCGAGAGCTAGGATGCGATGTTTTCTAATGACCTTAGACATAGTAGTTTGGGGAATGTTAGAACAACGCTATTCTCCTCCTACTGCCATAGTGGGAGAAGTTATGCTTCTAAAACCTAAAGATAAATGGGATGATCAAGAAACTTAGGTGTAAAAATAATGCTAAGGTAATGAAAACATTATTTTGTGCATTAAATATAATTAAATTTAACCGTGTTTGTGCTTGTGAAACTTCATATGATATATGGAATTTTTTGGAAATTACTCATGAAGGTACCTCACAGGCAAAGGACTCAAAGCTTTTTTAACTGGAATCAGAGTATAAAAGGTTTCTCATGGATCCAGACGAGGATATCAACGTCATGTACACAAGATTTACAAAAATTATAAACGCATCAAGATTTCTTGGAAAGACCTTCGCAGATGGAGACCTAGTGAGGAAGATTCTTAGATCTCTTCCACCAAAATTCAATCCGAATGTGACAGCGATATTAGAATCTCATGATCTAAGGCAACTTCACCTTGAAAACCTCATTGGGAATCTTAAAAGCAATGAGGTAGAACTTAAGATTCAACATGAAGAGTACAATGCGAAGCCAAAGAAGAAGGCATTGGCTCTAAAGTCCAAGAAGGAGGTCAATGATGATGAAGAAGACGAAGAAAGCCTTTTTGTAAAGAATTTTAAGAAATTCATGAAGAATCCAGAGAGAAGAAACTCTTTCCGAAAATACTTCGTGAAAGATGCAAAAAGGAAGGGATCATCCTCTACAAAAGAAAAAGGTAGCGACGATGACGAGCGGCCACCACCGGAGTACTACTATTACCGAAGGGCTAGACACATCCAGAGTCAGTGCCCAAAATACCTGAAAGAGCAAATGGAAAGGAGGCACCAAGGAAAAGAAAAGAAAAAAGTTCTAAAGGCGGATACATGGGATGATTCTTCCTCGGAAGGGTCAAGTGGATCTTCCTCAGGTGAGGATGAAGATGCAAACATGTGCCTCATGGGTAGGAGCAACGATCTCATCGACGATGAAACAAGTGTCCAAAGCGACACTGAGGTACCTCCTCCCACTTATGATGAACTCTATGATGAATTTCTTCAAACTTGCAAATATTTTGAAAAAAGTCTTAAAGTTATAGATCTTTTAAAAATTGAAAATAAAATCTTATTAAAAGAAAATAAAAAACTAAATACAGAAATAAAAACTCTTGGAAAAGAAAAGGGAGATTGCCAAGATTATGATCTTTCATTAGCAAAAATTCAAGAACTTGAAGAAACTCTCTCTAAGGCTCTCTCCGAACAAAAAACTCTGGTAAAAGAGAAGAGGGACTTAAAAAGAAACTAAAAATCTCTCTTCTCCAAATTAATGAAAGAAATAAATCATTTGCAAATTGATGTGTACTGCTTGTTACCGAAAATACCTCTTTGAAAAACCGAATCAATGATCTCAATATGGCAATAAAAAATTTCGGAGTTGGCCAAAAATCACTGGACATGATTTTAGGCAGCCAGTTCCATGGCTCTGCAAAGTTTGGGCTGGGGTATGAATCGAGAAGCTACCGCCCAACGTTAACCCCTAACGCTGGCGTTTGCTCTAGTTCCAGAAATCAAAACTCTTTTGGTTAAAATTCATATATTACCCTTTCTACCAGCAAGAGTCAACAAAATTCTTTGAAAAGGGTCTCAACCCCTTTTATTACATGTGCCAACTATTTGTTTTTTGTTCACACCACGGACTCTTGTAGGAAGAAGGTAAAGAGCACTTTAAAGCTAATCTAGGTACCTAAGGCCTCCACCTATATTATGGGAGGAACCTCATGGGTATCCAGATCTTTACTAACATCTTCTTCTTAGGTGTGTTGGCAGGCTAAGGACAAGGAAGACATGTGGTACTTGGACTCAGGCTGCTCCAAGTACATGATGAGTGATACAACAAAGTTCCATAGCCTCATGATGAAGACAGGAGGGATGGTGACGTTTGGCGACAATGGTAAGGGAAGGATCATGGGCAGTGGTGTAGTGGGTAACGACTCTTTTTATATTTCAAATGTGAAAGAATATAGGTTTGTAGTCTAAATCACCTAGGGGGGGGGGGGGGTGAATAGGTTCCATTTTAATTTTCCTCTAAGTGTCCTAGCTTATTTCTGAGTTAACTTAAGAAAAAGATCAAACACCCAGAAAGCACACAAGCATGTATAGAGGTTCCTCAAGACAGAGTGTCTTGAGTAGTCCTCTTTTCCCCTTCACCTTTCTAACAATGTGTTAGACAAGGCCAACTCCTCCAAACTCGGCTCAAAGAGCTTACAACTCCGATCCCTCAGGATCTCTCAGGTTTTCCCAAACCCTACCTCAGGCTCAACAGCCCTACAACTTAGATCAGCTCCTGATCCTACAGCTCAGACCTCAGCAGGTCCTACAACTCAGACCATAATAGGTCCTACCTCAGGCTAAACAACCCTACTTCAGATCCGCTCCTGATCCTACAACTCAGACCTCAACAGGTCCTACAACTCAGAGAATTTCTCCTCCTACAGCTCAGGCAATGAAGCCCTACAACTCAGATCAGCTCCTGATCCTACACTCAGGCCTTCAGCCCTACAACTCACAACCCTCAGGTTCCTACAAACTCAGACCAAAAGGTCTTACAGCTCAGGAAAAATGCCCTACAGAAAAATGGGTTAGAAATTTATTACAACAAAGGTACTCTCCTGTAGATCTTGCACAGTCTGTGCTTCATGTAGCTGATGATGTTGATTACAGCCACAACTTAATCTTCCTCTTCAATAGAGTGATGGAAGATCACCTTGCCCCTTCTGGTGGAGGAGCTAACTTCTTCTCTCTGATTCTTCTTCTCGTTCAGCAAACAGGAAGAAAGTTGAGAGCAACTGCCGTCAATGAAACAGTTGATTTTGCTTTTTGCACGCGACGGGGGGGGGGGGGGGGGGGGGGGAGAGGATTGCTTCAAATGTTCCCTAGCATTTCCTTTTATACATCTCTGATCTTCAACGACTCTAATTTGTCCTTCTGAGAAGTAGTGGAGAAGCTGGTGGACCCCACATAGCTTTTCTGCAACTTGTCCTAGCCGCAGGTCCCGCCGCCATACTTTTCCATAGAGAAGGTCTGCGCTCGACAAATGCGCTGCACTCTCCATTCGACGAACCCGCTGTATCCTGCGTTCGACGATCTTGCCAAACTCTGCGTTCGACGAACTTGCCTTGAGTGTCTTCTCAGCGGCTCCTTCTTTGATCTCGTCTCAACGGTCGACGAACTGAATTCTGCATTCGACGAACGTGACTCTGCGTTCGACAAACACGCCAATTATGCCTTCTCGGTAGCTCCTTCTTTGGTCTCGTCTCAGCGGTCGACGAACTGAATTCTGTGTTCAACGAACGCAACTCTGCGTTCGACGAACATGCCAATTATGCTTTCTCAGCAGCTCCTTCTTTGGTCTCGTCTCAGCGGTTGACGAACTTAGTCCCTCGTTCGATGAACGGCATTCTGTGTTCGATGAACACGCTGATTCTCAACGTTTGATGAACTTATCAGCGGAGACACCTTCTTCTCAGCGGATCCGCTGAGATGGCTCCTCGACTCAGCGGTTTTGACCCTTCGTCTCAGCGGTTCTGCTGAGACAAATCTTCATCTCCTTGTGATTTCTTCACATCTAAGGGCATGTTTGGCCCTTTCTCTTGAGTCACCTAAGCCTGTTTGACTTACAAAAACAAAGCTTTATCAAATACAATATGTCCTTAGCATTGAGAGTGATGCCTCTTCAAATCAAGGTAATATTGAGGGCAATATACCCAACAATCTCCCTCTATTTGAAGATGGCAGAACATCCCCAATGCTAAGGTACATTAACAGCAAAAACATATCTCAAAAATTGATCTGTAGCATGGGTCCTAACACCCTAGGCATTTTCCCTATCTAGCATTGGCCTATCCTAAGCATTGGCACTGACCCTATCTCCCCCTTTCTGGTTTCTTCAACCTTAACCTTCTATGGATAGAGAGACAACATCTATAGATCCCTTTGGATCAACCTATAGGCCAACCTATACACTCTTAGCATTTGCCATCTCCCCCTCAACCTGAGCAGGGAATTTGCTCCCCCTCAATTGGAGAGCTATTTTCTGTAATAGCTGATCCAGTTCAATTTGAACATCCCATTCAAGCTCCCCCTCAATGAGTACTATTCTACACTTAACATCCCTAGTTCTATCTTGAAAGCATTAAACTTGGCCTCATCCAATGACTTAGTGAAGATATCAGCCACTTGACTGTCAGTGAGGACAAATTCAAGGCTGATATCTTTACAGTCAACATGTTCTCTTATAAAATGATACCTTATCTCAATATGCTTAGTCCTGCTGTGAGAGACAGGATTCTTAGCAATGGAGATAGCACTGGATGAGTCACAATAAAGAGGAGATTGACTTACCTTGAGGTTGTAGTCCTCTAACTGGTGTTGAATCCACAATAGTTGAGCACAACAGCTATCTGCTGCAATGTACTCTGACTCAGCTGTGGACATTGCCACACTGGTTTGCTTTTTGCTGCTCCATGAGACAAGCCTCCTCCCTAGGAATTGATAGGTGCCACTTGTGCTTTTCCTGTCCTCTTTGCATCCTGCAAAATCTGCATCTGAGTAGCCTATCAGTTCAAAATCACTGTTCCTAGGGTACCAAAGGCCATGATTCAGGCTTCCTGTGAGGTATCTCAAGATCCTCTTCACAGAGGTGTAGTGAGACTCCTTAGGACAGGCCTGATACCTAGCACAAACACATGTAGAATACATAATGTCTGGCCTACTAGCAGTTAAGTACAACAGGGATCCAATGATACACCTGTACATGGACTCATCAAAGGCCTTCCCCCTTTCATCCCTGTCTAATGATACATTAGATCCCATGGGTGTCCTCATGGTGGAAGAAGACTCCATCCTAAATTTCTTGATGAGCTCCATGGTGTACTTAGTCTGGAAAATGGAGATTCCATCCTCAGACTGTTTCACCTGGAGCCAAGGAAATATTTGAGCTCACCCATACTGCTCATCTCAAAATCCCCCTGCATTAGATTAGCAAATCTCTTGCAGTGGTTGTCATCAGTAGACCCAAAAATTATGTCATCAACATATATTTGGACTAGGAGAATCTTGCCCCTTGTTTCCCTAAGAAACAATGTGCTATCTATCTTTCCACTCAAGAACTTGTTCTTGATGATAAAGCTAGACAATGTCTCATACCAAGCCCTTGGGGCTTGCTTAAGACCATACAGGGCTTTCTTAAGAAAATAGACATGAGAAGTGAGAGTATGATGGACAAAACCTGATGGCTGCTCTACATATACTTCCTCTTTCAGATTTCCATTTAGGAATGCTAACTTGACATCCATCTGGTATACTTTGAAGCCTTTGTGGGCTGCATATGCAAGGAATAGCCTTATGGCCTCCAACCTTGCAACTGGGGCAAAGGTTTGATCAAAGTCAATTCCTTCCTCTTGCATGTATCCCTTTGCAACAAGCCTTGCCTTGTTCTTGATGATAGTTACATTCTCATCCATCTTATTTCTGAAGATCCATTTGGTTCCAGTGATGTTGTGTCCTTGTGGTCTTGGCACCAATTTCCGTACTTTGCATCTTTTGAATTGCAAAAGTTCTTCCTGCATTGCCTGGATCCAGAATGGATCCACATTGGCCTCTTCAAACTTCTTAGGCTCTACCTGTGACAGAAAACTGAGGAACATGGCCTCATTATGAGCTCTGCTTCTGGTTGTCACACCTTGCTGGACATTTCCAATAATCTGTTCCAAGGGATGATCTCTTAGATGTCTTGTAGCTGCAGGTAATTTATGCTCTACTTGCTGAACTTCTTCAACTGGTTCGGCAGCTTCTTCAGCATCTTCAGCATCTTGCACCTCTGCTTCTTCTTGAACTTTTGCATCAGGATTTGCTTTACTGCTGCTGGAAGGTTCTTGTATGGATAGTTCTTCCATTGCTTCTTCACTTCCTGTCAAAACAGAAGAACTGGGCCAGCCCTTGTAGATTAGGCTAGACTCATCAAACACTACATGGATGGACTCTTCAGCAACATGGGTTTTCTTGTTTTATACCCTATAGGCTCTACTATGTGAGATATATCCAACAAGAATCCCCATGTTGCATTTTTCAGCAAACTTGGTTAACTGAGCTTTTCCATTGTTTAGAATGTAGCAATTAGATCCAAAGATCCTAAAGTATGAAATTGTTGGTTGTTTGCCTTTCAAAATCTCATAGGGGGTAATTCCATGATCTTTATTGATTGAAGCTCTATTGAGAACATAACAGGCAGTATTGACTGCTTCAACCTAGAAATATTCTGGGAGTGAAGTGTCACTAAGCAATGTTCTCCCAGCTTCTATCAATGATCTATTTCTCCTCTCAGCCACCCCATTTTGTTGTGGGGTCCTTGGGGAGGAAAATTCTTGAATGATACCTAGTTCTTGACAGAACCTTGTCATGGCTTCAGATTGAAACTTTGTGCCATGGTCAGACCTAGTTCTGACCACAGAACATTGCAAGTCATTCTGAATGGCCTTGACATGGCTTATGAAGAAATTTAGAGTATCAGATTTCTTTCTAAGGAAAAATACCCATGTATATCTTGAGTGATCATCAACAATCACTAAGGCATACAACTTCCCTCCTAAGCTTTGAATTGGCATAGGACCAAACAAGTCCATGTGCAATAGATAAAGACATCTCTTAGTGTCTTTGGAGCCAATACTTTTTAAAGTGGCCCTTGTTTGCTTGCCCATTTGGCTGGCATGACATGGGCCATTTTAACACATTTTAAATTAGGACTATTTCTAACCAAGTTCTTAGAGAATAGTCTATGCATTGTCTTGTAGTTGATGTGGGCAAGTCTCTTGTGCCATTGAACACATAGAGACTCACTCTCATCTGCTACAAGACATACAGGAGAGGAAAAAGATTTGCAGAAGAAATCTAAACAGTAAACATTTCCACTCCTAGTGCCTGAAAGAATGGTCTCCAACTCGTTAGACTTTTTGATGAGGCACTTATCATTGTGAAATTCAATGACATGGCCAAGATCACACAGTTGTCTTATGCTGACAAGGTTGTGTTGCAACCCTTCAACATAAGCCACTTTTGTGAAGGAGACTATGCCATTAGTGATCATACCATAACCACTGATGAATCCCTTTTCTGATCCCCCAAAGATGACTTTGGGTCCATTCTTCACAGGCTTGTAATCATATAGAAGACTCCTAGTTCCTGTCATGTGCCATGAGCACCCACTGTCCAAGTACCATATGATGATGAAGCTGATACTTGAACTATCATGCAATACAAAGTTTAATGTTCCTTAAGAGCCCAAGATGACTTGGGTCCTAGGTTCTTGTTAGCATAATCAACAAGCCTTACTTTAGCTGCACCCTTGGCAGGAAAACTCTTCTTTGCATTAGGTATATTGGGGTTGTACCAATAATCTATGGCAAAGTGTCCCACTTTACCACAGCACCAACATTCATGAATGTTGTATCTTCTCTTCTGAGCATTTCTTGAGGATTGTGCAGCACAGTCCTCATGTTCAGGAATAGATACAAAATCATTCTTCCTGTTCCTCTCAGCAATGATTTGACTGAATGTCATTCTGTGTCCTATCTTGATGCTCTTTGTCCTGATGGCATCAGCTTGCAATGACTTGGCAGCCATACAAGATTTGATGACATCTGACACTGAGCACTCAGACATGTTTACAGATTTGGCAGCAGTCATTTTCTTGACTGATTAAACCTTAGAAGAGCTTGCCTTCTTATTCATGAATGATGTTGCTGATGTACCAAAAACAAATGGTCCATGTTGGGCCATTTGAATTTCCTCATGGGGAGCCTTCATGGCACTCAATCCCATTCCCTTTCTTCTACTATATGAAGGAGCATTTTCCTAACTATAGCAACTCTCATTCTTCCAGTGACCATAAATGCTTTCATGGTCATACCTGTTGGAGGGAAGTATCACCTTTTGAAAGGTGGGTTGAGGCTTAGCCTTCCCCTTGCTCTTCTCTCCACTCCCTTCTCCTACTTCCATTTTCTTGAATCCTAGTCCTCTCCTATTGGTTTGAGAGGAGAAGGTGTCAATGATAGGAAGCACAAATCTGGGCTTGGAGAATTGAGCCACCAGGCTCTTCTCCTTCTCAAGCTTTTCCTCAAGGTCCTTGATGACCTTGTTCTTCAGGGAAATAGTGCTTAATTGCACAACAGTTATCCCCTTTAAATGACTAATTTGTCTACTCATCTGAGCCACCCGGGTGGTGGGTTCAGTGTGGACATCCTTAGTCATTTTGAGGGAAACAATTTCCTGGGCTTGCCTCTTGGCAAGCTTCTTGCTCTTCTTCAGAGCCTCCAAAAGAACACCATATTTATCAATCAATTGATTGAGTTCTTCCTCAGCTTCCATGCCCCTTCCATTATTTGATGAAGGTGCAACAGTTTCTGGACTAGTCTCATAATCAGAAATTGCAGTGGAATGAGATAGTACCTGAACATTGTCAGAAGCATTCTGACTCCCTTCCTCATCAGTGAAGGCCATAAGGCCTAACTGAACAGTGTCTTCTTCATCCACCTCTTCATCACTATCTGAGTGTGAAAGAGGGGCCCTGATTCCAACTATAGCAGCTGGATAAGCTTCATCTTCTTCTGTTGCAAATAGCCCAATGTAGGACTCTTCTTCATTCTCTGAATCTGATGATGAAGGATCAAATTCACTCCAGCTCCTTTCCTTCTTTGCTAGGAGGGATTTTTCTCCCTTCCTATCCTTGTGGTGATGATGCTTCTTTTCACCACTATCCTTTCTTTTAACTGGACAGTCAATAATGACATGTCCAGGCTTGTTGCAGCTATAACAGATTATAGTGTTAGAAGAATGTTTACTAAGTTTAGAATCATACCTGTCACCCTTTGGAAGATGTCTTTCTGATTTGCAGCTATCCTTTTTGTTGTGTGATGATGAAGGGGAATGTTCTTCCATTGCTTCCTCTTCATCATCTTCTTGAACTGCCTTGTGAAGGGAGAAAACTCCTCATCAGAGGAAGAGCATCCTGAGGTGCTGACTGATGAGTCCCAATTATATACACATTTTCGGACTCATCTGGGCTAGTTTTCCTGCATTTGTACTTCAGTTTTTATCCATATTCGCCTTGTTCATGCTTTTATTTGAAGTACATGTTTAGGCCCGTTGTTGTGTGCAATTGCGCATTTTATTGTTGGGGGTAAGCACATTGTGCTCCCCATTGTATTTTTCTCATTTTGTTGGAGCTGGAACGGTATTCCCAGTTATGCTGTGGCTGATGAAGGTGGACGATTCATCCAGTTCTATCCAGTATTCATGACTGCGCATATCGCACGGTTGTGCGTTTTCCTTGACGCACAGTCACAGGTGATCGTGCGTTCTCTTCTGGGGTGGAATACAATGTTCTGTTGTTGATCGTGTGTCTCTACGCACGGGCAATGCCCGTGCGTGAAGGAATCGCACGATCAACCTGTTTAGCCTTGTTTTTAGCTTTTCTGAATTTACCCGTGCGTTTTGACGCACGGGCGGATTTGCCCGTGCGTGAGTAAATCGCACGGGCGCTCCAGGACGTCTTCCTGCACTATTCTCTATTATTAATATCGCACGGGCAATGCACGGTCGTGCGTTCGACCGTGCGTGACCAATTTTCTGATTTTTTTTCTATAAAAGCTGCAGCTTTCGACCTAAATGGGAGAGACCGTACACGCCGTACAGCTGCGCCATTTTCGCCATCTCCACCGAGGATTTCGTCCCTTTGGGCCTCCTCCATCATCCTCAAGCTCTAAGGAGAGGGATTCAACCCTACATCCACCAAGATCCAAGGAGAAGGAAGCTAGGTCGGTTTCGGATCGTGACACGAAGAAGACGGGCCATTAGAGGGTAGTGACAGCCTTCTCTACCCCAGACGCAGTTGAGGACCGAGCTTGGATGTGGATTGAGAACCCGACGATTCCAACTATGAATCTTCAACAAGACTTCGGATTCGGTCGATTTCTTGCTCTCCCTATCTTTGTATGGGTAGTTGTAGTTAGTAGATCTCTTGTATTTTTGATGATGGGCACTATAAACCTTGTTATATAAGTTATTTCATGTCTATGTGAAATTATCTTTTGTTTATATGTGTGTATGAGGTGCGCCGCATTCCATCCTCCATCCCACCGTCACGTTCGTGTGCTGCACTAGCAATGGCTAGTGGCGTGCTTGTCGACGAGGTGCTTGCGACCCTCATTCCGCTTGCCTACTCGTCCATCCGCCCTTGCGAAGCAGCGCGCTCAAGGCCTGCCTAGTCTCCATCCCGCCAAGCGAAGCATTGCATAGCGGCATTGCATAGGAGTAGTTGTAGTTGTTTTCTTTTATTTTCCAAAAGCCAAATCACCCCGTTTCCGCATCCCATCCGACATAAAGGACTTCAATCTTAAGTCCTTCCTCAATAGTAAACTCCACCTTACTGTGTTCCTTCGAGATCGATACTTGGGGATTCACTCCCACATTTTATATTACTTGAACGATCGGTACACTGCCGTTTCGTGTCGCAGTCTTGCTACTGCCTATAGCGGTGTGCTAAGATTTGCGCATAAAGTTTTTGGCGCCTTTGCCGGGGAACACAGACGTGTGAGTTTTCTGGAGAGGGAGAATCTGAGAGATAAGCCCTTCCATTTGTAAATTGCTTCCTTTCTTTATTTTATTTCTTGTTATTCCTTTTTCCTGTTTTATATTAGGTTGCTTAGTAAATTATTGTTGGGTGTAGCATTTTGCACAATAGTGCTTTTCTTTTGAATCTTGTTATCTTCACACAATGTGGGCTTCATTTAATATTCGTTGCCGTTTGTGTGGAGATATCTCTCATGCTAGTGATAGATGTCCAAAGGGAGATAATAGCACTAGCATTCACAGCCCAGTATATGGAGCACCGACTTCGTCTAGTACTCCATATGGTGCGCGTAAGTCCTATGGCTATTCTACTGAGCCTTTACCGTCACACTTCTTTTCGGCTTCAGCTCCTACTGTGCTAAAGAAGCCCGCAAGGCAGTGCTTGTTTTGTTAGAGCATGGATCATGCCTTGAAGGATTGTGCTGCATTCCTTCGCCAATTGGACGAGGATGACGAGCCGGATATCCGGATCGTCCCGACTCCTACTTCTGGCAACACACCTTCAACATTTGGTTATGTGCCCTTATCACCTTCATGCTTTGAAGGGTATGGCATGGACACAATCACCAGATGTGTGGCTGATCCAGGCTCTGACATGACTGAGCCCATCTCCCCTGTGCATATATCACCGTGTATAGATTCGATTCTTTGTGAGGAATCAGTGCTTGACTTTTATCCAAGCACTATTCCTCCCCCTATTGTGCATTTTACTACATTTGTCTCTGACGACATTATTGAGGATGTTTCGCAGGATAAGGCAGGTGATTTATGTGTTGTGCCTATTCTTATGGAGGAGGATATTTTCCAAGGTGACGAGGATTCTACCTCAGCACCGGTGGAGGAAGTCCAAATCGTGGAGGAGGTCACTGATGATCCTACTGAGCCCTGCAGCATTGTCAATGATGCCGACAATATCTTATTTTCCCAACCTCTTGGGAGTGAGACCGGGACCACTCCCCCGATTGATGTTCATTTAAGTTTTTCTTCTTTTTATTTCCTAACCCCCCTTCTTTATCTGAGCTTGTGCAGCTTGAGTCTTCACAGGTACTTCAGGAAGACTTGGAGCATTCTGCTCAAGTCAATGATGAGTGTATCCTCTCATGTGAGGAGGTTGATCCCCCTCCATAGAGGAAGCCTCATTCATTGCCTTCTCCTTCTGCCACCTCCCTGAAGACAACTCCTTGCTGGGCAAGGATTTAGTTTGTGGTGAGATGAGTGAGCACTAGTGTTGGAACATAGTTCAACCCTATTACTGATTTGGGCTAGGATGTCTATTTCTAGGTATAGAATTTGTTTTGACCCATCATGTATAGTATAAGGGTCATAAGCTAAGTCTAGAAGAGATTTGAAGATTAGCTAAGTCAAGGTGTTCGACGAACGTCGAACACGTTCGACGAATTCAAGAATCCGTTCGACGAACTTGGTTCGACGAACTTCAAAGTTCTGTTCGATGAAAGTTTCTTCTTGTTCGATGAACTTCCCAGTTTAAGTTCGACGAACTTTCCCTCAGGTCGACAGACTTCTTCAGAGTTTCTATATTCAGTGACCTCTTCTATTCAGAGTATTATTTTGGAGTTATCCTCAGGATTTCTTATGAAGGGTGACAGCTGTTCTTATTATAATATCAGTCAGTTATTGCAGTATTTTCTATCAAAGATTTAATGGCCATTGCTGCATTAATTAAGGGTTGCGTGCAGATTATTTTATAAGGCAAATTGCAAGTTTCAAGGAATTTAATATATTGGTATTCCTTTTTCTGTCAGAGGCAAATCTTTCCTTTTTCTCATTCCTTTCCAGACCTGTTTGAAATTTGAAAGAGGATCAACTCTCTCCCGTCCAGAGATTATCGTTGTTATTTATTCTAGAGAGAGACACAGATACAGAGACATAATCTTTTGCTGCTCGGTTTTCATTCCTCTCAAGAACTCTCTCTGATTTTCTCTGAAGTCTTCATCTTCTCCAGACACCTACTCTTAATCTCTAGGAATCATCTGCATCAATTCCTTCTAGAGAACTTTTGCTGGAGATACTCTGAAGATCAAGAAGACCTACACCCTGAGCAGATTTTCTCTCCTGTTTTTCTTACTCTTATTCACAGGGGGAGATCTGACAATCATTCAACAATCCACTAGTCTTCTCTGTTGTTAGAGAAAAGAGAAGACACCATCATCTTTATTTTACTTTTATTTTATAACTGTGTACAGGGTTGTAACTCCCTTCAAAAGTTGATTTTTGGTTTTGAGCACCTGATCAAAAGCTCTGTGGTGGTTTTGAGCACCTAATCAAAAGCTCTGTGGTGAAGGCTCACCTGATCAAAAAGCCTTAGTGGATTTCCTACCTGGGTGGTAGAAGAGTAGATGTACCCAGGTTGATTGGGGAACTACTATAGATCCTTGTGTCTTCTGTGTTTGCCTTTATTATTTGTGCTGTGCTGTGTGTGCTGTGTTTTAGTTTATGTTTATATCTGTGCTGCACTCACTTACACATATACTTAAATAACTCAAATTGTTTTCTACAGATTTCTTTAAGCTAAGTAAAATTATTTTAAAATACTCTATTCACCCCCCCGCCCCTCTAGAGTAATCTTGATCTATCCCCACTTTCAATTGGTATCAAAGCTTGGGTTGGTTGTTACAGGCTAACAGCTGGACCAACAGATCCGATAGATCTAGACTACTTTAAAGTTTTTTTTCGTTTATTAGAGCCATGACACAGAACAAAGAATATTCAAGCACAAGACCTCCTATGTGCAATCTGAACAAGTTTGCACTATGGCAAGCAAGGATCAAACTTTACATGAATTCTATTGATGAGGAAATTTTTAATTCTATTTTGACAGGACCTCCAACTGCATCAACCTCAACAACAACAGACACAACTGCTGTCCCTCCTCCAGAATGGACAGAAACACAAAAGAAACAGAAAACTGCTGATGCAAAGGCCATGAATATCTTGGCACAAACCATGTCTGATGACATATTTCAGAAGGTGGTTGACTGCACCTCTGCCAAAGAAATTTGGGACTCCCTCACAAGAATGGTGGCAGGATCAGCAGATGAGAGAAAGGACAGAAGATCACATTTGATCTCCCAGTACGAGAATTTCAAAAAGGGAGAATCAGAGACTGTTGCAGAGATGTACAACAGACTCAGCCTCATCATCAATGAGCTGAGAACCCTGGAGAAAGTGATCACAGTCACTGAAATTAATGATAAGATCCTGATGTGCTTCCCCAGCACATGGGACACAAGAATCTGGCCAATTAAAGATGCCAGAGGACTAAGTGAGATTACAACTGAGAATCTCCTTGGGAAGCTCAAATCTTATGAGCAGCTGATAAAGAGCAGAGAAGCAGAAGCCTCTCCATCTTCATCCTCAAAGAAAGAGAAGAGCACTGCCTTTCAGGCAACAGAGGAAGAAGACAAGAATGGTGATCAGGAGATGCTGAGTCTCTTAGCAAAGAGATTTTACAAGATGGCAAGGAAGGACTTTAGAAGAAAGTCCAACAGGCACAATGAAAAGCCAAGGTATGATAAAACTCCATCTAAAGAAATAATATGCTTTGGTTGCAGGAAGCCTGGACACATCCTCACTGAGTGTCCAGAAGCTCACAAGAAAAGTAGGAGAAAAGAGCAGGAACACTCCAGCAAACACTCATCAAAAGGCCACAAGAAAAGAGAAAAAGGCTTTGTTGCTGAAACCTGGAGTGACACTGAATCTGAGTCATCCTCCAGTTCCAGTGATGAGGAGAATGAAGCAGAAGACAAGGAATTCTGCATGAAGGCAATCAATGCCTCCTCATCAAATGATAACTCAGATGATGAATCTGAAGCTAATGAGGATGAGGTAATTTCCAGTTTTGATTTTCATTCAGAATAGTTTAAAGATGACTTTAAACAATTGTGTAAAGATATGATTAGATCAGAGAAAGAAATTATTTCTCTGAGAGATAAGTTAGCTAAGATGGATGGAATATCCACTGAAAACACTAAGCTCAAAAATGAGCTGAGGATTTCCAGGGAACAAGTGAGTTCTCTAGAAACACAGCTAACTGAGGCCAAGCAGCTAGAGAATTCTCTAAATGGGAGAAGTCTCAAGCTGATGGATATCACAAGCACAGTGAATGCTAGGCTGAATGACAAACTGGGCTTGGGGGCATCATCTAATCAACCTCTTCTTTTGAAGAAGAATATGTTATCTACCCCAGTAAAATTTGTATCTGCAAAAGGGAAAGAAGCAATACAAGACACAGGAAAAATTCCTGAAACAAATATTGCTCAAGCAAGTTCGTCGAACGGCGATCGACGAAACCAACAGGTTTTGTCGAACACAGATCGATGAAAACCAAGGCCTGAATCTAAGTAGAAAACCTGCTGCTGACAGGGCTCGACGAATGCCACATCTTTCGTCGAACCAGGTCGACGAACACAACAAAGTTCGTCGAACGCCAATTTTACTAAGGACAGACAACATACATCCTCTTCTAAACTGAAGAATTCCTTTAGTGATTGGATTATCCCTCCTAGAAGATATCACCCTCTAGGTTATCATAATCAACCTGCTGTCTCATATATTTCTGCATTTCAAGGTTACAAAAAGTAACCCAAGGTAACCTGGGTTAAGAACACCTAACCCTCCTTATATTGCAGAAAAAGAACTGTCCTACCACAGAGGAACAGTGGTACTTGGACAGTGGATGTTCAAGACATATGACAGGAACAAGAGACAAATTAATCAACTATAAGGAAAAGCTTGGACCAAGAGTGATTTTTGGAGATTCCAATTGGGGACAAACAGAAGGCTATGGATCAGTCCAGATTGGGACAATCACATTCAAAAAGGTAGCCTATGTAAGTGGACTCAAACATAACCTCATCAGCATAGGTCAATTATGTGATGAAGGATATAAGGTATGCTTCAACCAATCTAGATGCATTATCTTTTCTGAAAATAATATTGTTATTTTAGGAAATAGACAAGGTAATGTTTATTTAGTAGATTTTAATTCAGCCAAACCTGAGATCTGCTTGTTTAACCAAGTCAGTAAAAATACTGATTTGTGGCATAGGAGACTAGGTCATGTGAACCATAGGACCCTAGCCAAGTTATCAAAGGGCAACCTTGTCAGGGGACTACCTTCTGGATCATACAAGAAGGAAAGCCTTTGCAGGGCATGTCAATTGGGAAAGCAGACTAAGAGCAGCTTTAAGTCACTATCTAAGAGTGATTCTCCTAGGATTTTGTAGTTGCTGCACTTAGATCTTTTTGGACCCCTTCCCATACACAGTCTGGGAGGTAAGTCTTACACCTTAGTTATTGTTGATGACTTCTCTAGATTCAGTTGGGTATTCTTTCTGAGAAGCAAGTCAGATAACTTCAAGGTTCTTACAGACTTTCTCAGGAGCATCAAGATTGAGTATTCTACTCAGATTGCATTGATCAGAAGTGATCATGGCACTGAGTTTGAATCTCTTCTGATGAGAGAATTCTGTGAGAAGGAAGGTATCAGGCAATGCTTTTCAGCTCCTAGAACTCCTCAGCAAAATGGGGTAGTTGAAAGGAAAAATAGAACACTGATTGAATCTGAAAGAACATTGCTTGCAGATGCTGTATTGCCCCAATCCTTTTGGGCTGAGGCTGTCAGCACAGCAAACTATGTCTTAAAGAGAAATTTAATTCATAAACAAAAGGGCAAGACACCTTATGAACTGCTTAAAGGGAAGAAGCCTAGAGTAAATTGCTTTAGGACTTTTGGCTGTAAGTGCTTCATTCATAATAATGACAAGAAGCACCTAGGAAAATTTGAAGCAAAAGCTTCAGATGGCATTTTCCTTGGTTATTCAGTTAGTTGTAAAGCTTACAGAGTATTTCACAAATCTTCTTTTAAAATAGAAGAATCTATTCATGTATCTTTTGATGAAACTAACTTGAGTTACAAGGAGAGAAGTATCTCTACCTCACAAGATGCACAGGTACCAATTCTCTGTGAGAAGTTAGATAATCTAACTCTACAGAAATAGGATTTAATAAATCCTTCTCTATTACCTAATGAGGACAGTGAAGAAGAATGTCCTATTGCACCAACATTGGATACAACAAATATTCCTACAAATCTTGAGGCTGTTAATGCTGAAGTTCAGGAGGACATAGAAATTCCTCATAGAGAAAATGAACAAGCTCAAGGAGAAGTTATTTTCCCTACTGATTATGTCAACATAAGAGATCACCCTAGATCTCAAGTAATTGGTGACATCTCAGTGGGTGTGCAAACAAGAAATCAACTAAATCAAAATAATTTGCACACCTGTTTTCTCTCTCAAATTGAACCACAATCCATCAAAGATGCAGAGCAAGATCCCAACTGGATTACTGCTATGCAAGAGGAATTAAATCAATTTGAAAGGAACAAAGTATGGGAACTTGTTCCAAGACCCAAGAATCATCCAGTGATTGGCACTAAATGGGTATTCAGAAATAAATTGGATGCTCAAGGAGTCATAGTCAGAAATAAGGCAAGACTAGTGGCTCAAGGATACTGCCAAGAGGAAGGCATAGACTATGATCAGACTTTTGCACCTGTAGCAAGGCTGGAAGCAATTAGAATATTCCTAGCATTTGCAGCATATAAAAGATTCAAGGTATTTCAAATGGATGTTAAGAGTGCCTTTCTAAATGGAGATATCAAAGAAGAAGTATATGTGGAACAACCACCAGGTTTTATTTCTCCAACTCAACCCTCTTATGTTTTTAGATTACATAAAGCTTTGTATGGTCTCAAACAAGCTCCTAGAGCATGGTATGAGACCCTTACAAACTTTCTTTTGGAGAATAAGTTTTCTAGAGACAAAGTAGACCAGACACTATTTTTTAGAAATCATAAATCTGAAACCCTATTGGTACAAATATATGTAGATGATATAATATTTGGTTCTACTGACTCTAAGTTATGCAAAAGATTTTCAAATCTAATGCATTCAAAATTTGAAATGAGCAGTATGGGAGAACTGTCTTACTTTCTTGGTTTGCAAGTTAAGCAAACAATAGAAGGCATCTTCATATCCCAATCTAAATATGCTAAAGAGCTTGTTAAAAGATTTGGGATGTCAGATGCCTCCCCCATGAAAACTCCCATGCCTTCAAATGCAGCTGTTGGCACTGATGAATCAGAAAAACCTGTTGATCAGAAAGTATATAGAGCCATTGTGGGGTCTCTTTTATACTTAACAGCCATTCGACCAGATATCATGTTTGCCACATGTATTAGTGCTAGATTTCAGGTAAATCCTAAAGAATCTCACTATATTTTATTAAAAAGGATTTTAAGATATATAAAGGGTTGTCCAGATCTAGGACTCTGGTATCCTACAGAATCAGGATTTGAGTTAACTGGATACTCAGATGCTGATTATGCTGGATGCAGAATAGACAGGAAAAGCACCTCAGGGACTTGTCAGTTCCTTGGAGATAAGCTTGTGTCCTGGTTTTGTAAGAAACAAACCTCTGTGTCTACATCAACTGCAGAAGCTGAATACATAGCAGATGGCAGTTGTTGTTCACAAATTTTATGGATACATAACCAGCTCCTAGACTATGGTTACAATCTAAATAATTCCAAAATCTTTTGTGATAACACCAGTGCAATATCAATAACACAAAATTCAGTACTCCACAGTAGAACTAAACATATTGAGATTAGACACCACTTTATCAGAGATAATGTGGAGAAGGGAAAAATATGTTTAGTCTTCATACCAACTGATTTGTAGAGAGCTGACATTTTCACCAAGCCTTTGGATGAAAAGAAACATCAATTTTTTATAAATCAGCTTGGAATGATAAATGGGGAGTCAATCTAATTGGCAAAGTTTTCTACCCAACAAAATTTTTCAATATATTAAGGTTCAGAAAATTCGTCGAATGCGCTCGACGAACGACATCTTTTTCGTCGAACGAGGTCGACGAACTGGTCAAGATTTCTTTCTAAAGTTCTGAAGAATTTTCGTCGGACTCGATCGACGAAGTCTCGATTTCGTCGAACCCGATCGACGAAGTCTCTGACGTTCTATCTTCCTTATGAAAGAAGTTTTGAAAAGTTATTAGTCGAACGAGATCGACGAAATATTTCATTCGTCGAACGGGATCTATGAAAGGCACCTTTTTATTTCCCGCTAACACGTGTCTTCTCGTCAAATCTATTCCGCGCAAACCCTCATCTTCGCCGAACCCTAATATTTAATCTCTATTCATCTGGATTCTGTCTTTTGCGCTCTCAAACTCTTCGTCTCCCTCCAGTTCCCTTTGCACTTGATCGTTTTTTCTTTCTTTGCAGGAACAATGTCGATCACTGCTGGAGTCCTCGCCTCAATAAAGTTTGATACGGGATTCGATATTGATCTGGAATCGTTTGCCCAGTCAGGAGAAGGCTTCACAGACATTCTGAATCTTTTTGAAGACACGAAGTTGCGCAAGTTTATGACTTGCCGGCCCAAGATTCATATCAATGAAATAAAGGAATGGGCATTCACTTTTGAGATTCGAAATGGCACAGAAATTGCAGGAAAGGTTTCAGGGAATGAAGTTGTTCTGAGTGCTGCTGTTTTGTCTGAGATATTTGAATTTGAAAATGGAGATGATGATTTGGAACTCACTGAGGAAGAGTTCAATCTGATGCTGGACAGGATGGGGTACTCTGGGAGTAACCCTAAACATCTTCTGAAACGTGATTTTGCAGTGGAATACACCTTCCTGGCAGATGTTGTGGGAAAGGTTCTGATGGGGAAGAGCTCAGCACATGACTACATAAACAGGCAGCAATTTCTAGTCATGAGTGCTTTGATTGAGAAGAGGCACATCAACTAGGGTCTGACTCTGTTTGATTCCATCAAAAAGAAAGTGACCACAAGGAATGTAGGCTATGGAAGGTTCTGGGAATCTTCCTTCAGGCCAAGTGTCCAGCCCTCTCAGTTTCTACTGCTGTTGGCATTAATGCCTCAAAGAAACTGACTCCCCTTCTTTTCAAGAAGTGGGTTAGGACATTCCAGAAGAAATCAGCTCCAGTGGCTCCAATAGTTCAAGCTTCTGAGGACACCAGGACTGTAATAGCCACTCCCCCACCCCAGATTCCTCCTTCTCTCTCACAGACTCTTCAACATTCTGAAGAGCCTGCCTCCTCTTCTCTTCCTCCTCCACCTCCAGAAAACCTCTCCACTCTATCTCCACCTTCACCTCCTCAAAATTCTCCTCCTCCTCCACAAGACACTTCCATTCCAGACTTTTCTCAGGATGAAATCCCATCAGATTTCAATCCTCCTCCTCCTCCTCCTCCATCCACTTCTTGTGCTCATACCACATCTTCCATCCCTTCTTCTTCTTCTCACCCAACTCCAGATGTACTGGTTGTGGATGTCTCACAGATAGCCACCCAGGTGTTTGGTCACATAGCTTCTAAATTATAGGAGCTTATTGATCAAAGTCTGGCCCCAGTGCATTCAAAGCTTGATCTTATTCTCTCTCAACTTGCTTCTCTCTCCTCTTCCTATTTCCCTTCATCTGGGGGCCCAGACTCTAGTTTCCCAGAGTCTACGTAGGGGGAGATGTTCCAGGATGAAGCTACAGAGGCAGGAGATCCTGAAGAGCAAGGGTCAGACCTAGCTGATGTCAGCACAGTCTTGGTCTCCCTGGCTCAAAGCACAGAAGGTGCTCCTCCTCCTCCTCCAGAAGTTCCCCACAGCAGCTCTTTCAAATCCACCCCTCTAGTCGATCAGATTCTGCAGCTTACCATTCAGTCCCTCTGCTCAGACCCATCTTCCGAAGAATCAGCTGAAGACCTCTCCAAGGCCATTGTCTGCTATTCCCCAGACTTGGAAGCCAGGCATGTAGATTTGCTAGTGTCTCCAGTTCCAGAGCCAGTTATCTCTAAGGCAGATCAGGAACCTGCTGTTCCTGAACAGGCAGTTCTTGATGAACAGATGCCTGATGCCTCTGCCTCTGCCCCCTCCTCTTCTTCTGAGCCTGTTGCTGCTGCTGTCAAGAATGTTGATGATGATTTAGAGAAAAGAAGGATTGAAGCATACAAGGAAATTGATGAAATGTATGAGAATGTGCCTTCATCTTCAAATTCTGATGATGATGATGACAGTGATGATAGTGATGCCAAAGTCAAATCCAAGAAAAGAAAAGCTCCATCCAAGATGCTGCCAGCCCCTTCTAAAAAGCATGATAAAAATGACATTCCCTATTATGTGCAGAAAAATCTCAAGCCTCATGAAATAACTCAACCTTGGATGCAATTCTCCAAGAATGAGTTGAAGAGAAGGAAGTTTGAAAGAAGATACCAGAAGGATCACCCTGCTGTGTTCAAGAAACCCCCTCCTCCTCCACCTCCTCCAGCTGCAGGTTCTGCAGGAGGACTTTCTTCCACATCCAGGACATCTCAGTCTGCTGGCTCCAAGCCATCTGGTCAATCCTCTTCATACAGGGAAGGAAGATCTTCAGGCTATCAGGTTTATGGAAGAAGGCTTAGCCAATTATCTGAACAAGAAATCAAAGATAAGGAAGCTGAAGATAAAGCTGAAGCAGATAGATTGTACAATATGGCAAGGTTTAGAGAGCATGTTGCTCTATCTCGGATGAAAGATGCCAGAGAAAAAGGTATGGATACCTCTCATATTTCTGCCATATCTCCCTATAGAGAACAGGAATTTCAACAGTACCAGGTGAAGAATATGTTTAACACTTCTGCCTACATGAGTATCCACCCAGAGGCTGTTCTGCCATCTATTTCCAAGAAGGTAACACTGGGTGATGAAGACTGCAAGCTAAGCAGAAGGCAATCTGAAGATACTAGTAGGAAAATAATCTTCAAGAAGCCATCTTCAGAGGACAGGAATCCTTAAAATTCTCTCTCTGGTTAATTGACTCTTAATTATTCTGTGATGATATCTGCTTGTGACAATTGATTTATATCTGCTGAATTTCCTTTCTGTCAGATATTTTTCCTATAATTCTGTTATGCATATTTGTTTAGTTGATAAATGCTGTACATAGGATCCTAACCCAAATAGGGGGAGATTTTTGGAACATAGTTCAACCCTATTACTGATTTGGGCTAGGATGTCTATTTCTAGGTATAGGATTTGTTTTGACCCCTCATGTATAGTATAAGGGTCATAGGCTAAGTCTAGAAGAGATTTGAAGATTAGCTAAGTCAAGGTGTTCGACGAACGTCGAACACGTTCGGCGAATTCAAGAATCCGTTCGACGAAGTTGGTTCGACGAACTTCAAAGTTCTGTTCGACGAAAGTTTCTTCTTGTTCGACGAACTTCCCAGTTTAAGTTCGATGAACTTTCCCTCAGGTCGACGAACTTCTTCAGAGTTTCTATATTCAGTGACCTCTTCTATTCAGAGTATTATTTTGGAGTTATCCTTAGGATTTCTTATGAAGGCTGACAGCTGTTCTTATTATAATATCAGTCAGTTATTGCAGTATTTTCTATCAAAGATTTTATGGCCATTGCTGCATTAATTAAGGGTTGCGTGCAGATTATTTTATAAGGCAAATTGCAAGTTTCAAGGAATTTAATATATTGGTATTCCTTTTTCTGTCAGAGGCAAATCTTTCCTTTTTGTCTCATTCCTTTCCAGCCCTGTTTGAAATTTGAAAGAGGATCAACTCTCTCCCGTCCAGAGATTATCATTGTTATTTATTCTAGAGAGAGACACAAATACAGAGACATAATCTTTTGCTGCTCGGTTTTCATTCCTCTCAAGAACTCTCTCTGATTTTCTCTGAAGTCTTCATCTTCTCCAGACACCTACTCTTAATCTCTAGGAATCATCTGCATCAATTCCTTCTAGAGAACTTTTGCTGGAGATACTCTGAAGATCAAGAAGACCTACACCCTGAGCAGATTTTCTCTCCTATTTTTCTTACTCTTATTCACAGGGGGAGATCTGACAATCATTCAACAATCCACTAGTCTCCTCTGTTGTTAGAGAAAAGAGAAGACACCATCATCTTTATTTTACTTTTATTTTATAACTGTGTACCGGGTTGTAACTCCCTTCAAAAGTTGATTTTTGGTTTTGAGCACCTGATCAAAAACTCTGTGGTGGTTTTGAGCACCTGATCAAAAGCTCTGTGGTGAAGGCTCACCTGATCAAAAAGCCTTAGTGGATTTCCTACCAGGGTGGTAGAAGAGTAGATGTACCCAGGTTGATTGGGGAACTACTATAGATCCTTGTGTCTTCTGTGTTTGCCTTTATTATTTGTGCTGTGCTGTGTGTGCTGTGTTTTAGTTTATGTTTATATCTGTGCTACACTCACTTACACATATACTTAAATAACTCAAATTGTTTTCTATAGATTTCTTTAAGCTAAGTAAAATTAGTTTAAAATACTCTATTCACCCCCCCTCTAGAGTAATCTTGATCTATCCCCACTTTCAACCAGCTCTCCTCCTCTTCTTGCTTCCTATTCCCGCTACCGGTGTTCAGCAGGTATTATTATTTAGGTAGGGGAGTAACTGTTCTGTCGCCGTATCGGTACCCGCTACCGACACGCATATTAGAACAATTACCTGTTCATTTCCTTTTTCATACGCCCATTAGCTAGAACTGTTTTAAATTTGAATAAGTTGTGCTGGGATGACAATAACCCCAGTAGTTATCTTACTTTTTCTTGTCTTTTATTTTATCGCCTACTTTAACTAGTTAGTTAGATTTTATTTTAGCTTGCTTTTGCGGAGACAACCACTTGCAGGTATTTTCTATTTGTGAAGGCGGTGGTTGTGATTCTTCGTAGACCTTCACTCCAGGATTCCAGCATGCTTACTTGCTGAGCATTGGGTACCATTTTCCCCTAACTTTGTTTTAGAATATCTTAATGCATAGTTTAAGTCTGGGGGAGACCTTTTTGTGTACCCACTCACGTGCACATTTATTTAGCATGCTTGAGGTCTTTATTTAAATTATTTTTGTTCATTTTGTCTGCACGCAATGCACCCACTTGAGAGCGTACTTAAACTTTAGTGCGTCACGAGTATAACTCATTTCTCTTTGTAGTCTGGAAAATGATTGTGCTTGCTTTTAAAATTATGTAGTGGAATAAAATGTTGACTCCAGTGTTTCTAGTCAAATACTAATGTGAGTATAGGGATTCATGTAGATTAGATTTCTCTTTTATACTGTTAGCTTTATGCATTTATGTTAGCATAAATATTGTTTACTCTACTCAAATGGTGAATCCGGTGTGAATCAAATGGTAGCATAGGGATGTGTGTAAATGATTGTTAGATTTGTATTGCTCGAGTCAGGAGGAAAGATAATATTTCTCGGTGGCTAATAACTTGCCCCAAGCGATTCTCGAAGCATAGACATAGGATAGTTCTAGTGCGTGAGAATGACGTAGGCCATCATTTTGGCCCGGTTGAGCTTTTGTACCCATTCCTATCGCTCTATCCTCGTTAGCCCAGTTGTGCCTACCCGTTTCTTGATTCAGCTCCACTTTTGTCTCACCAAAGACTAAAAGCCAATCCTAGTCGCACACCCGAATTTGAGTTTTAGTTGTTTATTATTTTCATGATTGGGGTGTTGATGTGGTTTTTTTTTTGTTTTGTAAAAATGTGGCTGTGCATTCTTGCCAAATTTTGCTGAAAATAAAGAAAAGAAAAGAAAAATGAAAAAAAGAAAAGAAAAGAGAAAAGAAAAAGAAAAAAAAATGAAGATGAGCTTAATTGAAAATCTGTGTAAATTTATGAATGAGAGTAGGCGGTGCACACACCCATGTTGCAAAAATCTAAGTCTGGGGGTGTGGTGCACTTGCATTCGATGTCGGTGCGCGAGGAGTTATGTTAAAGCTCATTTTGGTTTAATGTTTGAGCCGCCCTTTCTATCTTTATTTACCTCACCTTAACCCAAGCCCCATTTTTAAACCTAAAGTCCTACCGACTCACGCTATGAATCAATCTAGTGTCATGGAGAGAATGTGAACGGGTGAGCTTATGGTCTCCGACACCGATGGATTTCGGTGGTGTTTGTCCAGAACCCCAACTTTGGCAATGCTTGTCTCAGCATTTATTTTACTTTCTCCATATGTGTGACCAGATGATTCACCGTGATTCCCATTTTGAGTAGAAGTAACACTTATGTATTCTTTTAGAAATTTATAAACTGTGTATAATTAGAATTCTTCTCTAGTATTCTTGTACGCACATGGGCATGAGACTTCGCATGGTATTCAATTTTCTAATTTTAAGTTAGCTATTTCATGTTCCTGCTTGCTTATGATTTGTTTGCTCGGGACGTGCAAACATTTAAGTCTGGGGGTGTGATGAGTCCCAATTATATACACATTTTTGGACTCATTTGGGCTAGTTTTCCTGCATTTGTACTTCAGTTTTTATCCATATTCACCTTGTTCATGCTTTTATTTGAAGGACATGTTTAGGCCCGTTGTTGTGTGCAACTGCGCATTTTATTGTTGGGGGTAAGCACATTGTGCTCCCCATTGTATTTTTCTCATTTTGTTGGAGCTGGAACGGTATTCCCAGTAATGCTGTGGCTGATGCAGGTGGACGATTCATCCTGTTCTATCGAGTATTCATGACTGCGCATATCGCACGGTCATGCGTTTTCCTTGACGCACAGTCACAGGTGATCGTGCATTCTCTTCTGGGATGGAATACGATGTTCTGTTGTTGATCGTGTATCTCTACGCACGGGCAATGCCCGTGCGTGAAGGAATCGTACGATCAACCTGTTTAGCCTTGTTTTTAGCTTTTCTGAATTTACCAGTGCGTTTTGATGCACGGGCGGATTTGCCCGTGCGTGAGTAAATCGCACGGGCGCTCCAGGTCATCTTCCTACGCTATTCTCTATTATTAATATCGCACGGGCAACGCACGGTCGTGCGTTCGACCGTGCGTGACCAATTTTCTGATCTTTTTCTATAAAAGCTGCAGCTTTCGACCTAAATGGGAGAGACCGTACAAACCGTACAGCTGCGTCATTTTCGCCATCTCCACCAAGGGTTTCGTCCCTTTGGGCCTCCTCCATCATCATCAAGCTCTAAGGAGAGGGGTTCAACCCTACATCCACCAAGATCCAAGGAGAAGGAAGCTAGGTCGGTTTCGGATCGTGACACGAAGAAGACGGGCCATTGGAGGGTAGTGACAGCCTTCTCTACCCCGGACGCAGTTGAGGACCGAGCTTGGACGCAGATTGACAACCCGGCGATTCCAACCGTGAATCTTCAACAAGACTTCAGATTCGGTCGATTTCTTGCTCTCCCTATCTTTGTATGGGTAGTTGTAGTTAGCAGATCTCTTGTATTTTTGATGATGAGCACTATAAACCTTGTTATATAAGTTATTTCATGTTTATGTGAAATTATCTTTTGTTTATATGTGTGTATGAGGTGCGCCCCATTCCATCCTCCATCCCACCGTCACGTTCGTGTGCCGCACTAGCAATTGCTAGTGGCGTGCCTATCGACGAGGTGCTTGCGACCCTCATTCCGCTTGCCTACTCGTCCATCCGCCCTTGCGAAGCAGCGCGCTCAAGGCCTGCCTAGTCTCCATCCCGCCAAGCGAAGCATAGCATAGCGGCATTACATAGGAGTAGTTGTAGTTATTTTCGTTTATTTTCCAAAAGCCAAATCACCCAGTTTCCGCATCCCATCCGACATAAAGGACTTCAATCTCAAGTCCTTCCTCAATAGTAAACTCCACCTTACTGTATTCCTTTGAGATTGATACTTGGTGATTCACTCCCACTTTTTATATTACTTGAACGATCGGTACACTGCCATTTCGTGTCGCAGTCTTGCTATCGCCTATAGCGGTGTGCTAAGATTTGCGCATCACTGACTTCAGGTTCAACACTTCTCCTAGGAGGAGACACCATCCTACTTTGGCTTTTCTTGGAGCTGTCAGCTTTGAGAGCAACATATTTCTCCCTTACTTGAGCCCTTGAAGAGGTGTCTTCTTCCTTCCTTGCAGACAACTGCATCTCATAGGAGAGCAGCTTCCCAAAAAGTGTGTGAGTTGGGGTCTCACCTAGCTTGGACACTTCCCTGATGGCACATATCTTTGTGTCCCAGTCTCTTATGAGAGATCTAAGGAACTTATCATTTAGCTCATAATTGGTGAATGCCCTCTCATAGGTTCTCAGCTCATTAACTGTTCTGAAGAACATCTCATAGCACATGGATATGCTTTCCTGGCTCTGCTGCCTGAAGGCTTCATACTCTTGATTTAGGAGTGACTTCCTGTCATCCCTAACTTCAGTTGTCCCTTCCATATATACTATTAGAGTATCCCACATTTCCTTGGCAGAAGTGCAGTGTACCAAGTTTTGAAGGGTGGAATCATCAATAGCATTGACAATGATGTTCTGGGCTCTCTTGTCCATGGTGAACAACTCAAGTTCATCCTTGGTCAGATCTTTGAGTAGTTTGGCCACTCTTCTTGTTGGATCTATAGTGGATGCAGTGTGAAAAGTGAAAGGTCCTTCTTCAACTTTAATGAAGATCCTTGGATCAGATGCTTCCATAAACAACCTGATCCTTTGCTTCCATATGCCAAAATTCTCTTTGTTGCATATGGGCAACTTCATGGGCCTCATTTCCTTCTGCAATCCAGAGGAGGCCATTGAGATTTGATTTTACTAAACCTTTTAGGAACTGGTCAGACTGTTAAGTCCTTTTTGACCAACCTCGCTTTGATACCACTTGAAAGAATATAGGTTTGTAGTCTAAATCACCTAGAGAGGGGGGGGGGGGGGGATGAATAGGTTCCTTTTTAATTTGCTTCTAAGTGTCCTAGCTTATTTCTAAGTTAACTTAAGCAAAAGATCAAACACCCAGAAAGCACACAAGCATGTATAGAGGTTCCTCAAGACAGGGTGTCTTGAGTAGTCCTCTTTCCCCCTTCACCTTTCTAACAATGTGTTAGATAAGGCCAACTCCTCCAAACTAGGCTCAAAGAGCTTACAACTCAGATCCCTCAGGATCTCTCAGGTTTTCCCAAACCCTACCTCAGGCTCAGCAGCCCTACAACTCAGATCGCTCCTGATCCTACAGCTCAGACCTCAGCAAGTCCTACAACTCAGACCATAATAGGTTCTACCTCAGGCTAAACAGCCCTACCTCATATCAGCTCATGATCCTACAGCTCAGACCTCAGCAGGGCCTACAACTCAAAGAATTTCTCCTCCTACAGCTCACGCAATGAAGCCCTACAACTCAGATCAGTTCCTAATCCTACACTCAGGCCTTCAGCACTACAACTCAGAACCCTCAGGTTCCTACAAACTCAGACCAAAAGGACTTACAGCTCAGGCAAAATGCCCTACAGAAAAATGGTTTAGAACTTTATTACACCAGAGGTACTCTCCTGTAGATCCTGCACAGTCTGTGCTTCCTGTAGCTGATGATGTTGATTACAGCCACAACTTGATCTTCCTCTTCAATATAGTGATGGAAGATCACCTTGCCCCTTCTGGTGGAGGAGCTAACTTCTTCTCTCTGATTCTTCTTCTCGTCCAGTGAACAGGAAGAAAGTCCAGAGCAGCTGTCGTCAATGAAACAGTTGATTTTGCTTTTTGCACGCGACGGAGGGAGAGGATTGCTTCAAATGTGCCCTATCATTTCCTTTTATACATATATGATCTTCAATGGCTTTAATTTGTCCTTCTGAGAAGTATGGGAGAAGCTGGTGGACCCCACACAGCTTTTCTACAACTTGTCCTAGCCGCAGGTCCCGCCGCCCTACTTTTCCGTAGAGAAGGTCTGCGCTCGACGAACGCGCTGCACTCTGCGTTCGACGAACCCACTGTATCCTTTGTTCGACGATCTTGCCAAACTCTGCGTTCGATGAACTTGCCTTGAGTGTCTTCTCAGCGGCTCCTTCTTTGATCTCGTCTTAGCAGTCGACGAACTGAATTCTGCATTCGACGAACGCGACTCTGCGTTCGACGAACACGCCAATTATGCCTTCTCAGCGGCTCCTTCTTTGGTCTCGTCTCAGCGGTCGACGAATTGAATTCTGCGTTCGACGAACGCGACTCTGCGTTCGACGAACACGCCAATTATGCTTTCTCAGCGGCTCTTTCTTTGGTCTCGGCTCAGCGGTCGACGAACTTAGTCCCTCATTCGACGATCGACATTCTGTGTTCGACGAACACGCTGATTCTCAGCGTTTGATGAACTTATCAGCGGAGACACCTTCTTCTCAGCGGATCCGCTGAGACGGCTCCTCGACTCATCAGTTTTGACCCTTCGTCTCAGCGGTTCTGCTGAGACAAATCTTCATCTCCTTGCAGATGATTTCTTCACATCTAAGGGCATGTTTGGCCCTTTCTCTTGAGTCACCTAAGCCTGTTTAACTTACAAAAACAAAGCTTTATCAAATAAAATATGTCCTTAGCATTGAGAGTGATGCCTCTTCAAATCAAGGTAATGTTGAGGGCAATATACCCAACAAAATGTTTTATATGTTGAAGGTTTAAAACACAATCTAATATCTATTAGTCAATTATGTGATAAAGGACTAAACATCTTATTTGAATCTTCAACAAATCTTTGCAAAAATATAAATCCTAAAACAAATGAATTTGTGCTCACCGCATCAAGAACTCATAATGTTTACATGATTGCCTTTCATGGTCTTTCAAAATCATCTATCAAATGTCTTATTTCAAAAAATGATGAATTAGAATTATGGAATAGGCGTTTAGGACACACTAGCACTAAACTTATTTTAAAACTAGCAAAAGATAAATTAATTAAAGGATTAACTATGCTTAATGGAAATTTATCTTTACTTTGTCCACCTTGCCAAAAAGAAAATTTTTCGAGAACATCTTTTAAAAGTAAAAATGAAATTTCTACTACTAGACCCTTACAACTAATCCATATGGACCTTTTTGGTCCAATGGGCACATCAAGTCTAAGTTGTAGAAAATATACTTTTGTTTTAATTAATGATTTCTCTAGATATTATTAGACAATTTCCTCACCGCAAAATCTGATGTTGTTGGGTATTGTAGCCACAATAACCTTAATTTGAAGAAGTGTCCCTTGAACTAAGATGAATTGATATTGTATTTGATGTGACATTTTAGTTATGTGTTTATAGGATATTAATGGATAAGTACAAACCAATGTCAGGTTTCAATGAGTCATAAAACACAAGCCTATGCAATGTAATCCCTCTTTGTGTAGACCAAGGCGTTGACTCATGTGAGATCTCTCTATTGTGGTGTACTTCATATTCAAACACTTTGGAGAAGTCAAGAGGAAGTAGTTTCTGGATTCATGATTGGAAGAAAAATTGTCTAAGTCTTTTTCGTCGAGTACTCTCGAGAAATGTAGATGAATTCGTCGAGACATCTCGTGAAGACTTAGTTAATTCGTTGAGTTTACTAGAAAAGCCTCAGAGAAAATTTATTAAGTATTTTTGTCGAGTAAAGTTATGTTCACTCGAGAACACTTGATGAATTCATCGAGTGGTCTGCTGATCTCTTGTGAACACTCGACGAATTCGTCGAGTGCTCTCGAGAAGTTCTCGAGTGGTCAAGTTATTCTCTCTTCCCGTCTCAGCCTTTTTACCAAGTCAATTTCGTCGAGTTATTAAGAGAATTCATCGAGTAATCATTGATTTCACGAGTTCATTCGACGAATGCTGACAGAGCGCGTATTATTCAAAATCGCAACCAGTTTTCCCTTTTAGGGCTTCCTCCATGTACAGTACACGTGGAGCTCAAACCTAAATCTCGTTTCTAGCCATTTGAGAAGGACCTATAAATACTTAAAGATTATTTTGTTCAACCCTAATCGTGCCTATTTTTAGAAATCGGAAAATGTCTGTCGGCCTTCTTCGTTCTCGCAAATCGACATTGCATTTGCCGACAAAGTTCTTGCTCGATTCTTCTTGAAGAAAAGATTCAACTAGATATATGATCTCTGTCTTCCTCAAGTTATTTTCAAATCTAGTTGTCTCCTAAGTTTTTCAGAACAAGTCCTCTCAAGACAAGATATCTTCTTCCTCCTTTCAAGATTCAGATTTTCATTTCAGTCAAGGAAGAAGAAGATCTATTATTTTCAGATCTGATCAAGTTAAATCTCTTTGAGATTTCAGAAGATTGTTTCTCAATCTAGAGCTTTGTAAAAACATTTACAATATTTTTGTAGGAGAGTTTATTCTCCGAGCTGTAGGAAGTTTCACTTCCGAGTCATTGTAGATCCTAGTTTAGAGGATCGAGAGTAGGAGAGTTTTTTCTCCTAGATTGTGTAGGAGAGTTTGTTCTCCGAGTTTGTAGGAGTGGTATACTCCGAGTTGTAAGATTATTTTAATCTGAGATAGTGAAGTAGCCTAGTCTAGCCGGGCATGCTAGATATGTGAGGAGGGAAAGTGGATGTACCCATCCCCGGAAACCACTATAAATCCTTGTGTTTGTGAGTGTTCTTTTAATTTATGTGTGCTTTACTTTAATTTTTTAATTCTGCATAAAAGCCATAGAAGTCACCTATTCACCCCCTCTAGGTAATTTAGGGAACAACTAGATACTTTCAATTGGTATCAGAGCTAGGTTGTTCGTTAAGAGGTTAATACATTGAACAAAAGTCCTCTATCTATTTGTTCAAAGACACCATGTCTAGAATGGACAGAAACAAGGATTCTTCCATGAAGTTGCCGGTGTGCACAAAAGAGAACTTCCTCATGTGGAAGGAAAGAGTAAAGTTTTATATGGAAGTTGCCGATCCAAGAATCTTTTAGATCGTTGAAGAAGGTCCTCATGTTCCTATGACAACATATACTATCAACCCAAATATACAAGTTCCTAAGAAGATGCTTGATCTAACAAAGGACGAGATTGCTCTTGCACTTGGACAAGAAGGCGAAGAACATTATTGCCAGTGTTGTGGATGACTCTATGCTACAGAACCTCTTCAACAACAAAACTGCCAAAGATATATGGGATTCTCTTATCGTCTTGATGGAAGGTACAAAAGAAGTCAGAGATGATCATAGATCTTTGCTGAATCAAGAGTACGAGGCCTTCAAACAGGACCCAAGAGACAGCATATCAGACATATACGAAAATTCTTCAAAATTGTGCATGGTCTAAGAAATTATGACTGGGAATTTACTGTTAGAGAGCTAAATGTCAAGTTCTTGAGATCCTTGACGAAAGAATGGGATACCAAGGAAATCTCCATATGGGAGGTTGGTAAGATGGCTACTATGGAGCCTCAGATATTGTTTGGGAAGCTTATTTCCCATGAATTGAAGTTCAGCATCAGGAAAGCTGAGGAAGAAGGCAACAAGAATTCTGGAAAGGAGAAGTCCATAGAACTGAAGGACGAAGGGTCAAAGAGAGGTAAGATCATGTTACCGCTGAGGACACAGTCCTCAGATGAAGATGACGAGTCCGTGGCTTGCTCATCAAGCTCAGACATGTCCGATGGGGAGTTCTCTTTACTCTCCAAGCAATTCAAGAGATTGCTAAACAAAAGGAAGCAGAGGAGAAGTCAATCCTCCTCATCTGATCATAGAAGATCAGGATGTGTTGGTGAACATCACAAGAAAGGATACAATAACGACAGGTATAAAACTAAACTGAATAAACATATTTCGACTGATATTATTTGTTATTGCTGCAATAAGCCAGGGCATATGATCGCGGAATTCCTGTACAAGAATAATGAAGGATCAAGAAAGGAAGACAATAAATCCTTCAAAAATAAGAAGAAGGAGGAAAAGAGCTTCTTGGCTAAGAAATCCAATACTCTGAGCGACGGCGACTCAGATGAGTCAAGATCAGATGAAGAAGCCTACTTCGGGATCATGGCTCAGACTGACGAGGAAAACTACGACACCCTTTATGAGGGGAAGGTAAACTCTTACACTCCTTTATCTGAGTCTGAAGTTGAGTCCAATGCGGATGAAGGCTACACGTCTCTGGAGGAATCATAATTGAAAGTGCACAGTTAGTCTCACTAGAATTCTTTAGAGGGGGGTGAATAGAGATTTAAAAATATTTTGTGCAAAGTTAATAAATATATATATGTGTAATATTCACAGATTTAAGCTTCCCACACACCAACAAGAATTAAGCAAAAGAAATAGCAAAAAGAAAATCACAGCACAACACAAAGAAATATAGTGGTTCCCCAAACTTTGGGTAGTCCACTCTTCTACCCCCTTGGTAGGAATTCACTATCTTGCACTGAGTCTTTTGATAAGGAGACTCTTAGAACCAGCCTGAGTCTTTTGATAAGGAGACTCTTAGAACCACTACAACTGAATTTTTTGAAGAGAGATTCTAAAAACTCTTTTACACAATTTGAAAATGAAATAAGAATAATAAGAAGAAGTAGAAGAAAAACAATTAAAGCAAGAAAGAATCTTCTTCCTAGCAAGAAGATTAGAAGCACAAGTATAGTGAATTTGAAATCTCTCTTCTATAGTGAGAAGGAGATTGTAGGCCTTTTTCTATTTCAGTGAGAGCTTTCAGAAATGATAGCAGTATGGCTTTTGAAGGAGGAGAAGAAGAAGTCTTTTTCTTTGCTGCAGCACTCTTTCACTTTTCTCAGCTTTCTCACTTTTCACTTGGGAGCTTTTCCTCTTTTTCAAATGGATGGAGTGGATCACTTCTTATTTTTCTTTGCTGACCTCCTTGTATATTTATAGCTCTGTTTATTCAAAATATTGTTATAGGAGAATAATCAATTAGCAGTCAGAGAAATAGTAAGAGTGAAAAGTTTCCATAATCATTATATCTGTAGAAGAAAAAAGATCAGTCAATTTTCAAATAATGTCCATAATAATCTTAATCAAATTAGCCAAGAATCATTTAGAAGGAAAGATTGATTCAGAACGGCTAGAAAAGAATAATATAATTCCATAAAATTCAGATCTACCGAAAGAAGGAAAGAGATCTGGCGTGTTTTTGAATCTGTCACAGAAATCGACGTGCGCCGATTACTATTCGACGTAAGCGTCAATTTCAGCCTGGCTAGACGTCGAGAAGAAAATATGGAGAGAGCGTCGACAGAGGTGCGTCGACCTTACTGGGTGCGTCGACTAGAAATCAGAGTTACGTCGACTTTGGTTACGTCGAATTCTGTTTAGAATTACTTCGACTCATTTTGAGAAGAACGTTGACTGCACTTCGACGTTGCGTCGATTACTATTTGACGCATGGTTTTACTTAAACCAATTTTCTACTCTGATGACTCATTTTCTTATCATTTCTAGGGGTTAAGATAAATCATTTTCCCAACAATCTCCCCCTATTTGTCTTAACCCTATTCAGAGAGAAATTTTATCAGCTTTAATCAACACTTTAAAGCATAGGAAAGACATATAAAGGAAATCATAATAACAAGTAAGTATCTTTCACAAGATTTAAACTAAGAACTTCCTGTTATACATGAAATTGACAAAAGCAGAGTAAAGTTTCTTAGATAATTGTTCAATAGCTTCAAAAATGTAGGGCCTGGATTTATCAGGATGCTCCTGAACATTTCTGATAATTTTGTGCAGCTTTTCCAGGATCTTTTCAGCATCAGGAATGGTGTCATTTATGGAATAACCCTTGCTAATGATAATTGCTGCCTTTTCATCAATCATTTCTATTGTTATGCTCTGAGGTTCCTTTTTCTTCTGTGTAGGTTTGAACTCAGATGGTTCTTTGTTATCAACCTTGGGCCTATATTTCTTTTTCTTTTCTGGTTCCTGTTTCTCAGGGATCTCAGACATCTTTTATTTCCCTTTCCAGGGTGAATCATGCCATTTGTCTAGTCCTTCTGAC
Source organism: Dactylorhiza incarnata (assembly GCA_033032865.1). Lineage (NCBI taxonomy): Eukaryota > Viridiplantae > Streptophyta > Magnoliopsida > Asparagales > Orchidaceae > Dactylorhiza > Dactylorhiza incarnata. The sequence goes on from JAWHQI010000028.1 coordinate 17,124,634, forward strand.
TTTTTAGGCTTCTTATAGGGAATGTAGATATCTTCTGAACACCCTACACCCATTTTGTGTTTTTGTCCTTTATCTAGGATTAGCTCTGCTTGAGGATTTTTCTTTTGATATGCTTCAATATCAAACAGTTTCTTTGGAATTTTGATGGATGGTTCAGCAAGAATCTGTTCTTTGGTCATTCTCTTCTTGATCTTTTCTATCCAAGCATTTCTCTTATCTACTGTTTCTTTCATGGCTGCTTCAAATTCATACAGTTCTCTTTCTCTTATTTCATTATTCCTCCTTTCCATTTCAGGATCATTGTACTCCTTTGCAGTACTGTCAGGAGAGATATTAGGAATCTTTCCAAACATCTTTATCTCCTCACAAGCTTTTCTGTACTTCTTTTCCTTGGCATATTCCTTCCTTTCTTCTTTGGAATATTTTTGCCAGTGAGGGATGACATCTTTTCTTTCCATTTGTCTTCTTGGGCTTTGCCTAGGTAAGATTTGAGTAGTAAATTTTGTTGATGGTGGAGGTAGAGGTAGTAGAGGAGGTGGAATTTTCTCTTTAGGAAGATAGGATGGAGAAGGAACTTTAGGAGGAGGAGTTTCTTTTGGAGGAACATCTCAAGTAGAGGTGTCCTGAGTTTGATGTGACTGGAAGAGAAGCCAGGAGAGTGATACTGATATTCTTCCACACACAGGGGTACATCAATCCAGACTTGCCCTTCCAGGTCATCAAAAGTAGCTGCTTCTTCCTCCCCCTGGGCTTCTGTATTTTGTACTACAACAATCTCCCCCTGAACATATGGGGCATCTACTCTGAATGTTGAATCCACAGCATGGTCTCCTTCTGTATGGTAGGATGAGGATTCACCAAAGTGTTTGTTGAAGGTGTAATCAGAGTGATTGGAGAAGATTTGAGCCTATGGTAAAAAAATGAAGTTGGTTTAATACTTAGAGATAATATTCAGAGAAGATTTGAGACGAGTTAGCCCTGAGCTTTAAGAGAATATAGAACCTGAATAGAGGGGTTTCTGGAGCAACTCTCCCCCTGGTTTATATCCTGCAGAAAGGATGTAAACCTTTTTGGCGACAGATGTTTTTCGTGAAGAAGATCATGAAGCCCAGGAAGAGAAGCGGAGAGGATGGCCAGTTTGGCTTCATAGGTGGTTATCATTGTGGCACATTCATTGGAGAAATTATTCAGTCTTGTTTGAAATTCATTCAGGAGGTTTTCCAGGGCATCGTTTATCACTTTGATGATGGCAGATTGAACAGGAGTTGGCGCCATTGATGCAGAGAGAAAGGGTGACGACGAAGTTTTTGGCGGTTTGGGAGAGTGTGAGTTATGAAATAGGAGGTATTATTTAAAGAAGGTGAAACGTCGAAAAGGAAACAAAAATCAAGGGATATTAGGTAATCCAATTGTCAAAAGAAGAAGGAAAGATTTGTTTCCAGTTTTATCATGAAGTCAACGCATGCGTCGATACGGAGCCGACGCTCCATCGAATTTTTGTCAGCCTAGGGATCTGTCGACGTGTTCGCAGATTTGCGTCGATATCAAGTCGACGGTACGTCGAGAAGGGATCGACGTATCTTTGTCTGTAAGAAATCAATGCCAGCGTTGAGTTCTTTTCGACGGTGCGTCGATAGGTAATCGACGTATCTTCAAGTGCTCTCTTAGTTTTTCTGACCTCTTTTAGATTTGCCCAACAATAATGTTTACAAGCTTCCATCAAGCATTCCTAAGGTGTTGATGAAGTAAGTATGCTTTGTTTCATGCAAGGGTTTGGTGAAAATATCTGCTCTTTGGCTATCAGTAGGAATATATTTTAAGGTTATCTTGCCTTTTTCCACATTGTCTCTAAGAAAGTGATGTCTGATTTCTATATGTTTGGTTCTACTATGAAGGACTGGGTTGGATGCTATGGATATATCACTAGAACTATCACAATAGATTTTAGAGTTATTGACTTCCAATTTATAGTCAAGAAGCTGATTTTGCATCCATAGGATTTGTGAACAACAGCTCCCAGCAGCTATATATTCAGCTTCAGCTGTTGAGGTTGAGACTGAGGTTTGTTTCTTATTGAACCATGATATTAATCTGTCACCTAGGAATTGGCAAGTACCAGATGTGCTTTTTCTATCAACCCTACAACCAACATAGTCTCCATCTAAGAAACCTGTTAATTCAAAGTTGGTTTCTGCTGAGTACCATAGACCTAGTTCAGGTGTTCCCTTTAGATATCTAAGAATTCTTTTTACAGAGGAGAGATGGGATTCTTTTGGATCAACCTGAAATCTAGCACATATGCAGGTGGCAAACATAATGTTAGGTCTGCTAGCTGTTAGATAGAGAAGGGATCCTATGATTGCCCTATAGGTCTTTTGATCTACTGATTTTCCCTTATCATCCTTTTCTATGATGACATTAGTTGCCATAGGTGTTTTCATGGTAGATGTTGATTCCATACCAAACTTTTTGATTAACTCTTTAGTGTATTTAGATTGTGAGATAAAGATCCCCTCACTGCTTTATTTTACTTGTAGCCCTAAGAAATAAGAGAGTTCTCCTATATTACTCATTTCAAATTTAGATTGCATTAGATTAGCAAATCTTGTACAGAGTTTGCGATGAGTTGAGCCAAAGATGATGTCATCTACATAGATTTGAACAAGCAGGAGTTTATTCTTGTGGGTTCTAGTAAAAAGTGTTTTATCTACTTTACCTCTTTCAAAAGAATTTTCTATCAGGAAGTTGGAGAGAGTTTCATACCAAGCTCTAGGTGCTTGCTTAAGGCCATAAAGAGCTTTGTTAAGTCTATAAACAAAGTTAGGAGAGGAGGGATTGATAAAATCTGGTGGTTGCTCTACATACACCTCTTCTTAAAGGTCACCATTCAGAAAAGCACTATTGACATCCATCTGGTAGACTTTCATCTTCATGTAAGCTGCATAGGCAAGAAAGAGCCTGATTACTTCCAATCTGGCTACTGGAGCAAAGGTTTGGTTGTAGTCTATTCCTTCTTCTTGTCTGTATCCTTGTGCTATAAGTCTTGCCTTGTTCCTGATAATTACTCCAGTGGAATCTAGTTTGTTTCTGTATACCCACTTTGTACCAATAACTGGGTAGTTTCTTGGTCTCTCAACTAAGTTCCATACATTGTTTCTCTCAAATTGGCTTAGTTCTTCTTGCATGGCTATGATCCAGTGAGGATCACAATTTGCTTCTTCAAACTTCTTTGGTTTAACTTGTGATAAGAAGCATTGGAGCATCATCCCACTGGAGACTCGGTGTCTTGTTCTTACTCCAGTTTTGGGGTCTCCAATTACTTGGTATTGTGGATGATTTTTCATATTGATTCCTGTCCTGCTTGGATTTGTCAAAGGCTCTTCTTCCTCATTAATAATGGGATTATTGTCCACCTGTTCTTCTTGAACCATGTTCTCTTGTGGGAGTTGGTTTGGATTGCTCTTTTCTGAATCTTCTTCATGTTCCTGTTCAGACTCCTCACTTGGTTCTTGTAGCTGGTTTTCTTTCCCAGTGACTGTGTTCTCTAGAGTCAGTTGTTCAAACTGAGTCTCTATGCAGCTGTTTTCCTGTGGAAAAGGATTGGTGGAAGTTTTCTCCCCCTTAGACAGCTTGTTAGTTTCATCAAATGTAATATGCATGGATTCTTCAATTTTGAGAGTTCTCCTGTTATAGCACCTATAAGCTTTACTAGATGATGGGTACCCTAGAAATATCTCATCATCAGACTTCTTGTCAAACTTGGCAAGATGGTCTTTCCCATTGTTTAGTATAAAGCAAGTACATCCAAAAATCTTAAAGTATTTCACCATGGGTGTTTTTCCTTTCAGAAGCTCATATGGAGTTTTCAACTTAGTTTTGTGAATGAGGCTTCTATTTAGAACATAGTTTGCAGTGTTGACTGCTTCAGCCCAGAAGGTTTTTGGTAATCCTGATTCTGCAAGCAAGGTTCTTCCTGATTCAATTAAGGTTCTATTCTTTCTTTCAGCAACTCCATTTTGTTGAGGAGTTCTAGGTGCTGAGAAGCTTTGTTTGATACCTTCATCCTCACAGAAACTACAGATTAACTGATTTTCAAATTCTGTCCCATGATTACTTCTGATAATGGAAACATGAGTATTGAATTCAGATTGGATCTGTCTGATGAATTTTGAGAGAATCTTGTGGGTTTCAGACTTAGCCCTTAGAAAAAATACCCAGCTATATCTAGAATAGTCATCCACAATGACTAGGGTATAAGACTTTCCACCTAAGCTTTGAGTGGATATAGTTCCAAAGAGATCCATGTGCAGTAGGTAGAGAATCCTAGGGGAGTCATCTTTACCAATTGGTTTAAAGGATGATTTGGTCTGTTTTCCTAGTTGGCAAGGTCTACATGGAGAGTACTTAGAGTACCTACCTTTTGGTAGGCCTCTGACTAGGTTATTCTTTGCTAATTCACTAATGGTTTTATAGTGTAAATCACCCAGCCTCCTATGCCATAATTCACTTTTATCAATAATGTTGTTGAATAAACAAATCTCTGTGTTTGTGGAGCTAAAGTCTACTATATATACTTTCCCTTTTCTTATTCCATTGAGTACAATGGCACCAGTCATGACATCAATAACATGGCAAACTAGTTTGGTAAATTTTACCTCATACTTACTACTGTCACATATCTGATTTATACTTATCAGATTGTATTTTAGCCCTTTGACTACTGCCACATTCTTAAAGGTTACTTTCCCTTCTTTGAAATCTCCAAAGCCCCTGGTTTGCCCACAGTTAGAGTCTCCAAAAGTCACTGGTGGTCCAAGTCTATCCTCAAAGTTGGTTAATAGATTTTTGTACCCTGTCATGTGCATGGAGCATCCACTGTCCAAGTACCATACCAGCCTGAAGATGTGATACACCTGCACATAAGATTTAAACATTAGTTTGGACCCTGCTAAGCTGGGGTCCCTTTCTTCCAACAGTGAAATGTTCAATGAAAGAGTAAGTGGGTCTTTCAGAGTACCCTTTCTTCTTTAAAAGTGTTGGCTTATCATACCAGCAGTCTTTGGTAATATTGCAGAAATAGTATTCATAATAAAAGGAAATAGATTGAGAAGGTTTTTTGGAAAAAGAGAAATTTTTGTCAGATTGGTTGCGTCGATGGGGATTCGACGTATGTTTATAGTTGCGTCGAGTGGAAGTTGACGCACTTTGGTGTATGCGTTGATTAGAAATCGATGCATCATTTAAGTTGTGTCGAGTAGAACTCGATGCACGTCGATAAAATCGACGTAAATTTATTTCTTTTCTGAGGATATTTACCTAGGATTCCTTCATATATAGTGAAATTATTTTTTATTAAAAACAGTAGTTGTTTTTGGATTTTCTTGTGAATTTTCTCCTATCAGATTATTCTTCCTAGTGAAGTGGATAGGATGTCTCCAAACAGATTTGCTGGATGATTGAGGTCTGGGTTCTAAATCAGTATTAAACTCTAGTTGTCTAAATCTATCAGTGAGATTTTCAGAGATATTCTTCAGCTTTTGACTTCTGCCATTTAGAGAATCTTCAAAGGCTTTTGCCTTTGCTATCTCATTTCTTAGTGTTTGATTTTTAGTATTGATTTTATCTAGTTGCTCCTCTGATCTAGAGAGTTCTTGACTGAGCTCATAGTTTTTATATTGTGTATCCATTTGTTTGAGATTGTTCAATTCATTTCTTAGCCTTTTTATTTCTTTCTCAGATTTGACTTGATCTAAACAAAATTCTTTGAAATTATTTTTGAAATCAGTAGAAGAAAAATCTATATCATCAGATATATTTACCAGAGATTTATCATCATGCTTCTCAGTAGCCATCAAATAGGTTTCCTCTTGCTTAGCCTCTTCTTGATCATTTTCAGATGAGGTACTTCCTTCAGATTTTGAATCACTCCATGATTGAGCAATGAATCCTTTCTCTTTCTTCTTTAGATCTGTTCTTTTCAGATCTTTCTTATTACTGATCTCTTTAGGACATTCAGGTGCAATGTGTCCAGGTTTCCTGCAAGAGTAACATATAATTTCTTTAGTAGGAGTTTTGTCATACCTAGTTTTTGAGTTTCTCCTTCTAGATCCTTCTGTTTTGATCCACTTCTTGAATTTTCTGGCCAGTAGACTGATAAGATCCTCATCACTTGTAGAGGATTCACCTGCAGTAGCCTTTAAGGCAATACTCTTTTCCTTTGAAAGTGAAGGAGTCTTTTCTTTTTCTTCTTTCTCAGATCTTGTTTTCAACAACTGTTCATAAGATCTTAATTTTCCCAACAGGACATCTGTTGAGATTTCTTTTTGGCTTCTGTAGTCTCTAATTGGCCAGATTCTTGAGTCCCAAGAGCTAGGGAAGCAAGTTAGCAATTTGTCATTTATCTCAGTGAGAAATATGTCCTTCTCAAGTGTTCTCAACTCATTTATTATGAGGCTGAATCTGGCATACATGTCAGCAACACTTTCACTATCTTTCTTCTGGAAGTTTTCATATTGAGAGATGAGTAATGCCTTTTTATACTTTCTCTCATCAACACTCCCTTCTACCATTTTAGTGAGAGCTTCCCATATTTCCTTAGCTGACCCACATTCAGCAATCTTTTGGAATATTTCATCTGAGAGGGTTGAGACTAATATATTCATAGCCTTGGCATCACATGCTTGGGATTTCTTTTCTTCATCTGTCCATTCAGCCCTTGGGACAAGTGTTCGAGTCATTTTACCACTTGAGGCCCTTCTATAGGGCTTGGGAGGACCTGTCAAAATAACATTAAACAAATCTTCATCAAAAGAATTCATATAGATCCTAATTCTTGTTTTCCAAAGTGCAAACTTTTCAAGGTTGCAAATTGGTGGTCTGGTGGAAGCATAATCTTTGATTTGTGCCATAATTTTCTTTTAGAAATATATATATATATATGAGGTAGGATCTTTTTGATCAAGGAGTAATCCCTTTTTGATCAACCTCTCTTTGATACCAATTGAAAGTGCACAGTTAGCCTCACTAGAATTCTCTAGAGGGGGGGTGAATAGAGATTTAAAAATATTTTGTGCAAAGTTAATAAATATATATATATGTGTAATATTCACAGATTTAAGCTTCCCACACACCAACAAGAATTAAGCAAAAGAAATAGCAAAAAGAAAATCACAACACAACACAAAGAAATATAGTGGTTCCCCAAACTTTGGGTAGTCCACTCTTCTACCCCCTTGGTAGGAATTCACTATCTTGCACTGAGTCTTTTGATAAGGAGACTCTTAGAACCAGCCTGAGTCTTTTGATAAGGAGACTCTTAGAACCACTATAATTGAATTTTTTGAAGAGAGATTCTAAAAACTCTTTTACACAATTTGAAAATGAAATAAGAATAAGATGAAGAAGTAGAAGAAAAACAATTAAAGCAAGAAAGAATCTTCTTCCTAGCAAGAAGATTAGAAGCACAAGTATAGTGAATTTGAAATCTCTCTTCTATAGTGAGAAGGAGATTGTAGGCCTTTTTCTCTTTCAGTGAGAGCTTTCAGAAATGGTAGCAGTATGGCTTTTGAAGGAGGAGAAGAAGAAGTCTTTTTCTTTGCTGCAACACTCTTTCACTTTTCGCAGCTTTCTCACTTTTCACTTGGGAGCTTTTCCTCTTTTTCAAATGGATGGAGTGGATCACTTCTTATTTTTCTTTGCCGACCTCCTTGTATATTTATAGCTCTGTTTATTCAAAATATTGCTATAGGAGAATAATCAATTAGCAGTCAGAGAAATAGTAAGAGTGAAAAGTTTCCATATTCATTATATCTGTAGAAGGTAAAAGATCATTCTATTTTCAAACAATGTCCATAATAATCTTAATCAAATTAGCCAAGAATCATTTAGAAGGAAAGATTGATTCAGAACGGCTAGAAAAGAATAATATAATTCCATAAATTTCAGATTTACAGAAAGAAGGAAATATATCTGGCGTGTTTTTGAATCTGTCACAGAAATCGACGTGCGTCGATTACTATTCGACGTAAGCGTCGATTTCAGCCTGGCTAGACGTCGAGAAGAAAATATGGAAAGAGCGTCGACAGAGGTGCGTCGACCTTACTGGGTGCGTCGACTAGAAATCAGAGTTACGTCGACTTTGGTTACGTCGAATTCTGTTTAGAATTACTTCGACTCATTTTGAGAAGAACGTTGACTGCACTTCGACGTTGCATCGATTACTATTCGATGCATGTTTTTACTTAAACCAATTTTCTACTTTGATGACTCATTTTCTACTCATTTCTAGGGGTTAAGATAAATCATTTTCCCAACAATAATTAATGGTTCACCACCAGGCTTTGTTAAATTTATTTAACAGATGCCGCGAAGCGGTTAAATATCAAGCCAAAGAGATTGCGTCTCTCAAAACCGTGGAATCGGATCTGAGGGAAGAAATTGAAAAGTTAATTCCTTTCAGAGATGAAGTCCAACTCTTGAAAGACGAACTCAAAAGCTCTACTGAACTAATAAAGCTGAAGGAGAAATCCATAAATGAGTTGGAAGGGAAGTTAGTGGTTGAGAGGAAGCTAGTAGAAAGCTTCTGCAAACCAAAGACCATCCTTCCTCTTATTGATGATTTTTTTAGCTCCTGCGAAGGGTAGCGGTATCGGTCACAAGACTAAGAAAAGTAAGGCTGGTAAGAAAAGGGCCGTTAAGGGTAAGGGTAAGGTGAATCAAAGACAACCTTCATTCAAGAAGGTAGTCTTTCCGACAAACAACTGACTTTGAAACATCTTATGGTCACTTTATGAGACCAACTCACGTTGAGTCAAATAAGAGTAACCAAGGATGGAGCCGTCCCCAAAACATCAGAATGACTGCTCTCAAATCTCCTTACGAAGAGATAGTCCTCAAGGACTATGGTTCATTTGTGCATGAACCATTAGCTAAGAAAGCACCAAAAGTTAAACCTGTTGCTACGAAACCACTTGAGAAGGAGCCATGTGTTTGTTGCAATCATGAGGCTTCTACCTCTAAGTCGGTAGCTCCTCCTAGACCCCCCATTCAAAGAGTTAAGCATGAGAGGAAAAGAAGGTACAACATATAAGACTGTTGGTGTTGTGGCAAAGTTGGTCACTTCACCATAGATTGGTTGTTTAATCCAATAAATTTTAGGACTCCACTAGTTAATAATGCAAGGACGACCACTCACAATATTAATACTCAAAGTGGAAGTCATCTAACAAGAAGCCAAGGACCCATATCCTTTTGGGTTCTTAAGGGCAATTGATTATTGATTGCAGGTATGTCCAAAGGCCAACAACACGCCTATCTAGTATTTGGACAGTGGATGCTCGCGACACATGACCGGAACAAGAAGCCTATTGCAAAATTTCACCCCAATCAAGGATGGTCCAAATGTCATCTTTGGTGGATCTGATTTGAGAATTATAAAAGGGTACGGTATGATTACCAACCGTATAGTCTCATTCACAGACATAACTTATGTTAAGGGATTACAACATAATCTAATTAACATAAGTTAATTATGTGACAAAGGCTATATGGTTGAGTTCTACAAGGACAAGTGCTTGATAAAGTCGTCTGATACGTTAGAAACTATATTAACAGGCACTCGGAGTAGAAATATTTTCTGCCTAAATTTTCTTTGTTTAGATTCTTCTTCACCAGTGTGTTTTTTAGCAAAAGATTGTGCATCTATTTGTGAGCAATGACACAAAAGACTATCACATTAATTTTAAAACTATAAATATGTTATTTTCTCAGAACTTAGTGCGTGATGCACTGATGTAGGCCAGCTAATTCGATTCAAATTATAATGTTATTTTTTATTATAACGCCTTCCCGGATCCAAATTTCTACGCGGTCAATAGCGAATGCAGCCACAAGAATATTTCAGTTTATTCAAATTAATTCTAGCATACGGGTAGCCACACCGTTTGGGATCGAATAAGGGCTATGAGCCAATATTCTTTCTGGCTCAAAAGACCCGGTATCGGGTCCGACCAAGCGCGTGTTATACCAAAAGAGATCCACCCAAAAATTACGACTCAAAAATGGTAGCTCTCCCCCAACAAGAAAAAGGAGGCTCGCCAAGCCTTGTGAACTAAGATAAACTTATTAAGATAGTCACAAAAAATCAAATTGAGGAAACCAAGATTTTTTTTATGCTATCAACTTCAACCCTGAGATTCCTCCACCATAAGATCTATCTAGAAATGAAATCAAACACGGGTAGAATTTTCGTTACCCCGCTCAGAATCGTAGATCCGAGTTATTTTTGGATCCAAAAGATTGAGCGCTCTTTCCACGAGTCCACCGGAGATGAGTCAACGATGAGTAGCACGTCCGCATTCTTCGTTTCACGCTGGTTCCGCAATCCACTGCGACAAACTCCAAGTACCTTGCAAGAGATCTTCAAGTGGGAGAAAAGAGATGGGCGGTCATGAGAGGGGAAAGAGAGTTGTACGTGAGAGGGAGAAAGAAGAGAGAGGGGCAGCTAGAGAGAGAGAGAGAGAGAGCCTAAAAAAGTAACGTGAGAGGGAGAAGAATCCTTTAGGATTTGCAAAAAAAAATTTTCATTCAATAATCATCTCATTATAATATATGGCCTATTTATAGGCTATACCACTCAATCTTCTCCGAGATATAATTCTAAAATTAGATGGCTCAAAAATAGTCCATCATGAATGCAGAATAAATTATGGCTACATGCAACCCAAATCAAATAACGAAAATAAGGAAATATATAATCCCTAATTAAACAAAATGAACCTCACTAAATGCAGACCAAAATATAAATAAACATGATAATGATAATTAATAATTATAATAGAATAATTATAATTATTATTTATCCAAATAGAGACCAAAATAAAAATAAACATGATAATGATATTTAATAATTATAATTGAATAATTATAACTTAATATTCCTTGCGGCGATGGCGTTCTTCAAAAGGGGCGGCGATGGCGTGCACCATATTTGTCGTCGCAACATCGACCATCATAATCTTGAAATGTGATGTTGCGGCGGCGATGACGTTGAAAGTAGTGCGTTCTTGCACCGCGACGTCGTAAGTATTTCGATGGCGAGGCCGCAAGATCTTCATCAAATGTGCCCAACGGTGGTAGTGTTTTCTTTCGGCGATGATGATAATAGTAGTGTGTTCTTGCGCCGCGATGTCGTAAGTATTTCGATGGCGAAGCCGCAAGATCTTCATCCAATGTGCCGGCTCCAGCTTCATCTACATGTCGGTGTATGTCGCCGCCATCAATCCTCCCCCGCTCGAAATAACTCATCAGCGATGAGTTGACTTAAATGTGTGGGCGCAGAAAGCCATCCACAAGTGCCACCTCCGATTCAAGTACCCAAGAGTCACCCGAGGTGGGATGATCATGCCACCGAGTCCAAAAACCACGAATGTCACCATGTGCGGGTGGAATCACCTCAACCTGTAGATTCCTGTCAAGCAAAAAGTTGGTCTTGGGGACCCTTGGAGATGCATTATACAAAGAAGGAGAAAATGCTACAACAACAAAAGACAACATACCTCCAATGGAACCCGAAGGAAAGAGCGTTCCAATAATAAACTCACCCCCAACCCGTTAGAATATTTAGTGGAAATGATAAATGGAGAGGCAGATATTTCAAGGGGTAGAGAAACATATGGTGTTAAATAAGAAACATGAAAAATAGGGAATATACCCCAATCAGTAGGTAACTTCAAATGATAAATGTTTTCTCCTAATATTTTTATAATTCGAGAAGTTCCAGCTCTCCGACTCGCTAATTTCTCTAAAGAGCCCGAAGGCAACCGTTCAGGGATGAGAGGCACCACGTCCAAAGAGCCCTAAGGCACCACGTCATCATCGCTATGATCTTCCTGAATAATGACATCGCCGTCAGCGGTCGGCGCAATCAACGACACTAACTCAGAATTTTCAAAAAAGTCAACAACTAGATCAGAACATTTTGGAGGAGTCTTTACTAAGACCGAGGTCGCTGACGGAGCAGGGCACTCGACAGTATGGAGGTCAGACATGCCCCCCCCCCCCCCCCCCCCCCCCCGCATCATGTAAAACATTTGTGGGATGACCCTCACAGACCAGAATACGCTCACCGCGCGGGTTCATGGCATCCCTAACTGTGATGGCTACCGAGTTCGAGTCAGCGGACCGGAACGTGTCCTTATCTCTCAGGGATAAAGAGGGGGAAGGTCCTAAGATGGCCTTTCCCTTCTCAAACGAATGAGTCTTAGACTTGTGAGCTAGGTGCTTCTCAATTTACAACGCGACGTTATAGCATGTGTCTAGGTTAGTGTGATAGTAGCGGAGAAGTTTACCTTGAATGTCGCGATTGAGCCCCCTATGAAACCGTGAGAGGGTGATCTCAGGCCTCTCCATAATATCGCACCTAACCATCATGTCCTCAAAAAGGCCCATGTATTCTGCAACTGAATGATTCCTTTGTCTAAGGGAAACATACACGTCAGAGGTCATACTCGTAGTGAGGTGAGTGGCAATACGAGTCTAAGTGCACAAACATTCTAACTAGAAAATTTTATAAAATATTAATTTGTTCCAACCTAATTACTAGGGTAAGAAAATATTTTATTTTGATTTTCTTACGAAAAAAAATATGTAGATTTTCCAGAAATTTATTTTGGAATTTTTTCCGCAGAAAAATTAGGATTTTATGCCGCTATTTGCAGACCAGAATTTTGAACAGACCAAAATTTTATGAAAGATAATTTTGTTTCCGCTTAATATTTAGGATAATTAAAATATTTTTTTGTTTTGCTTGCTGAAAAAAATATGGAGATTTTCCATAAATTTTTTTTAAAAATTTCGCTGAAAAATGAAAATTGTAGGCCGCTATTCGCAGGTCGACAATTTTTTTTTTGAAATTTTTATCACGAATTGTTTGACGAATGAGTGTGCCGACGATTTAAGAGAAATTTTAGGAAGGTGCCAATTAAGAAATCGACACGAACCTGGCTCTGATACCAAATTGAGGTAGGCCGGCTAATTCGATTCAAATTATAATGTTATTTTTTATTATAACGCCTTCCCGGATCCAAATTTCTACGCGGTCAATAGCGAATGCAGCCACAAGAATATTTCAGTTTATTCAAATTTACGGTAGCATACGGGTAGCCACACCGTTCGGGATCGAATAAGGGCTATGAGCCAATATTCTTTCCGGCTCAAAAGGCCCGGTATCGGGTCCGACCAAGCGCGTGTTATACCAAAAGAGATCCACCCAAAAATTACGACTAAAAAATGATAGCTCTCTCCCAACAAGAAAAAGGAGGTTCGCCAAGCCTCGCGAACTAAGATAAACTTATTAAGATAGTCACAAAAAATCAAATTGAGGAAATCATGAGTTTTTTTATGCTATGAACTTCAACCCCAAGATTCCTCCACCACAAGATCTATCTAGAAATGAAATCACACACGGGTAGAAGTTTCGTTACCCCGCTCGGAATCGTAGATATGAGTTATTTTTGGATCAAAAATATTAAGCGCTCTTTCCATGAGTCCACCGGAGATGAGTCAACGATGAGTAGCATGTCCGCCTTCTTCATTTCACACCGGTTCCGCAATCCACCGCGACAAACTCCAAGTACCTTGCAAGAGATCTTCAAGTGGGAGAAAAGAGATGGGCGACCAAGAGAGGGGAAAGTGAGTTGTACGTGAGAGGGAGAAAGAAGAGAGAGGGGCAGCTAGAGAGAGAGAATCCTTTAGAAAGTAACGTGAGAGGGAGAAGAATCCTTTAGGATTTGCAAAACTCTTTTTTTTCATTCAATAATCATCTCATTGCAATATATGGCCTATTTATAGGCTATACCACTCAATATTCTCCAAGATATAATTCTAAAATTAGATGGCTCAAAAATAGTCCATCATGAATGCAGAATAAATTATGGCTACATGCACTCCAAATCAAATAACGAAAATAAGGAAATATATAATCCCTAATTAAGCAAAATAAACATCACTAAATGCAGACAAAAATATAAATAAATATGATAATGATAATTAATAATTATAATAGAATAATAATTATTATTTTTTATCCAAATACAGACTGAAATAAAAATAAACATGATAATTATATTTAATAATTATAATTGAATAATTATAACTTAATATTCCTTGCGGCGATGGCGTTCTTCAAAAGGGGTGGCGATGGCGTGCACCATATTTGTCGTCGCGGCATCGACCATCATAATCTTGAAATGTGATGTTGCGGCGGCGATGATGTTGAAAGTAGTGCGTTCTTGCGCCGCGACGCCGTAAGTATTTTGATGGCGAGGCCGCAAGATCTTCATCAAATGTGCCCAACGGCGGTAGAGTTTTCTTGCGGCGATGATGATGATTGTAGTGTGTTCTTGTGTCGCGACGCCGTAAGTATTTCGATGGCAAAGCCGCAAGATCTTCATCCGATATGCCGGCTCCATCTTCATCTACATGTCGGGGGATGTCGCCGCCATCATGCACCTGATGTTAAGTGTATTAAAGAGAGACCTTGTGATGCATGGCAAATGGGCAAGCAGACTCGGGCTAACTTTAAGAGCATCATTTGCAAAGATTCTACAAGATATTTATATCTGCTTCATATGGATCTATTTGGTCCCATGCTAGTTAGGAGTTTAGGAGGTAAAGCTTATACCTTGGTATTTGTTGATGACTACTCGTGTTTTGCTTGGGTATTCTTTCTGAAACACAAATCAGATACTTTTTGCTCAAATTCAGGGGGAGCTTCCAGAAATGTTAAATCTTGAGCCTGCAGTTCAGGGGGAGCCTGCTCCAGCTGTTCAGAGAAATCTGGATATTGAAATGGAAGCTATAGGTACAACAGTTGATCAGGAAAAGCCTCAGAATGACAATCTGCTAGAATAAGTGGCACATACTTCTCAGGAAGCTGCCTTTGAGGCTGAACACAACACACAAACTCAGGGGGAGCTTCCTAAGGACAAAGCTGATGCTGAAGAATCAGAAGATGATGAAGAGGTGTCTCTGAGAATGGCCAAAAGGAACATTCTCCCAAAGGTCTTCACCAGGAAGATAAGAACCCCTGAGAAGGATTCCTGAGTGACAAGTATAATGTGAATTATTCACTTCTGAGGAACTATATTATGATGGGAAGAACAATGCTACGTAATAACACTTCTTGATATGGAGATTTTTTTTATGACTCCAGTTATTTTAATTTTGTGTCCATATCATTTGTTTTTATTTCTGTGTCTGCAAAGAAATGTGTAAAATCACTTTGAACAAACTATAAATTTTGTTAAGATAAATAGGGGGAGATTGTTGGGAAAAATCCTATGATTTAACTTAACAAATAATATAAAAGTGATTTTAACTACTAGGTTTGAATTACCCATTGTATAGTGAGGGTAATCTAGTCATTAGATGTCTTAGGATGTCACACTCAACCTAGGGTGTCAAGACCAGATCAAGGGAAGCAAAATTTGGGGCTAAGTTAACATTTGCGTCGAATAGAAATCGACGCAACATCGAGTCCATATCGATGCTCCTCTGACTAGAAGTCCAAGTTGTTCAACCCCTCTGTCGAAATAACTCAAGTCGACGTCACGTCGAATAGAAGTCGACGTTGAGGTCATGGGCATGTCAAAGTAATTTGAGAAGTCGACGCAGCTTCTACTTCAACTCGACACAGAAGGGGATATCTGTCAAAGCCAACTAAATTCATTGCAACGTCGACTTCATCTCGACGCAGATGATGAAGCTCAGAGCCATTCAGATCAACTCGATGGTTACAATTATAAGATATCGACACAACATCGATTAGCAGAGTTCAATCAGAGCTAAGACAAAATCGAAGCTTCTCCTACAAGAACTCAAAGTTGCGTCGATAAGAGAGGAAGTTAACTAGACGCTACGTCGAATACAGTCTGAAAAGGGAAACCTTTTCAGCTATCATTTTTGACTCTCTCTCATGGCCCACCTCTCTCAAGACCGTTCCCCAACGGCTCCTTAATTACCTTAAATGGAATAAAGAATTAACTGAGGATAGAGAAAAATCTTTCTTGGAAACAAGCCTAAATGTTGGTGGACGGGTCGAGAATTAAAGAAAGAAAGAAGGATTTATTGTCCAGACAAATATACCCTTCAGGACTTACCAAAAAGGGAATAAAATTCAAATTCGAGTGTTGGACAATAAAAGGCAACAGAAGAAAAAGAAGAACAAGGCAATCATCACGATCGGCCACATTGTTCCATTGGGTCTCCTTCTTCCTCTCTCTTTCATAGGAACCCTAACAGGAGAAAATAAAGAGAAGGATTTTCTGCTGCTCTTTCTCTCCAAAAAGAACATAATAGAACAAGGCTGCTTAACATCACAATCTCATAGCAGCCAGAGTTCAATCAGAAAGAAGAAAGAAGGATCTGACAATCATAACTTCTGCAAATCATCTCCATCAAAAGCAGAAGTTCATCAAGAGCAGATCCAGTGAAAAGACAAGAAGTTGTTTCTCATACAGCCATCATAAGAGTTTTGAAAATAGAATTCCTGCAACCCTCCTTCTTTCTCTTTCTCCTCCCCTTCTGTAAAAGAGTTTTGTTAATCCCTCTTCAAAGGATTCAGTGGTTCAAGATCTCCTTACCAAAAGATCTGGTGATTCAAGATCTCCTTATCAAAAGATCTGGTGGTTCATGATCTTCTTGTCAAAATATCAGTGGTTCTAAGAGTCTCCTTACCAAAAGACTCAGGCACTATGGTGCATTCCTACCATGTGGCAGAAGAGGAGAGTTCCCACATTTTGGGGAACCTCTATAAAAATTCTGTGTGTCTTCTGGTTGCTAATTTTCTGTGATGTCCCTCATTGTCTAGATTTCAGTTTCTGCCTTTTATTTTATTACTTAAACTGCAATAACTTTATTCTGAGAAGTATCATGTGAAGCATAATACTTAGGTTTATTGTATTTGCACAACTATAATAGGAATAATTTTTAAATCTCTATTCATCCCCCTCTAGAGAATACTCAGAGGCACACTGTGCACTTTCAAAAGTAAAGATCCAATCATCTGAGCATATCTATGTTGATCTACGAGTTCTCATATATTTTTAAAAAGTTTGATACTGGGATCAAAAGGTGTTGCGGCGGGAGTAGAATCATATAAATTAAATTTATGCAACATTTTTTCTATAGAATGAGAAAGAGATAACGATACACAAGTATCATTTTTAGTTACTTTCATTCCTAATATAATATCTGTTTCTCCTAAATCTTTCATATCAAATTTAGCTGATAAGAAAGTTTTGATCTCTTATATTATTTTTAAAGATGTCCAAAAAATCAGAATATCATCGACATATAAACAAAGTAATACAATGTCGATATTATCTTGTTTTACATAAATACATTTAACAAATTCATTAGATAAAAAACCAAAAGATGTGATAACGGAATCAAACTTTTGATGTCATTGTTTAGGAGCTTGCTTTAATCCATAAAGTGACTTGACTAACTTACAAACTTTATGCTCTTGATTTTTATCAATGAAACCTTCCGGTTGAGTCATATAAATATCTTCTTCTAAATCACCATATAGAAAAGCAGTTTTAACATCCATTTGATGAATGCTCATTTTATGGATCGAGGCCAATGCAATCAAGACACGAAGAGAGGTAATCCTAGCTACCGGAGCGTATGTGTCAAGATAATCTATTCCTTGTTTTTGAGAATATCCTTTAGCCACCAACCGAGCTTTGTATTTCTCAATAGAACCATCAGGTTTGAGTTTTTTCTTAAAGATCCATCTACAACCTATTGTTTTATTACCAGGAGGTAAGTCGGTTAAAATCCAAGTATGATTTCCTAAAATAGATGTCATTTCAACATCTATAACTTCTTTCCAAAAAGGAGCATCCGAAGAGCTCGTGGCTTCATCAAATGTTTTAGGATCTCCTTCAACCAAGTGTAAAAATCTTCTCCAAAAGATTTCTCGGATCTAATCCTCTTACTCTTCCTAGGTTGTAAATCTTCTATTAAATCAGAACTAGGTAAAGATGAAATATGACTACTAGAAGGTTGAGATATGATCTTTTCTTTGCTGGAAATTTAACTTCAAAATACACCGCATCATGGGCTTCTAAAATAGTGTTATCAGAAATCTCACTAACTTGGGAATTAGTAATGAGAAATCTGTTTGCACTACTATCAGAGGTATAACTTATAAAGATAGAATCTATTGTCTTGGGACCAATCTTCTTCCTTTTAGGTTCGGGAATAGAAACTTTACCTAAACACCCCCACACTTTAAGAATTTGAAGGTTCGGTTTTCTAGACTTAAAGAAGAGTTCAAAAGGGGTTTTAATTTATCACTATATTTTGTAGGAATTCTATTTAAAACATAGCATGAAGTTAGTAGAGCTTCTCCCCATAAATTTTCTGGGGCACCAGACTCTCCTAGCATAACATTGACCCTATTCATAAGAGTTCGGTTTTTACGCTCGGCTACTCCATTTGATTGAGGTGAATAAGGAGCGGTAACTTGATGAACAATCCCATATTCTTGGCAGAATTGGATTAGATCATGAGAAGTATATTCTCCACCTCGATCGGATCTAAGTGTTTTGATGGTGGAACCTATTTGATTTTCTACTTCTGCTTTAAATTTTTTAAAATATGTAAAAACTTCATCTTTAGTTTTTAATAAGTAAATTAAATGTAACAATATTTTGTAAAATCATCTATAAAGGTTACAAAATACTTATTTCCACCTCTAGTAGGTTGGCGATTTGAGTCACAAACGTCGGAATGAATTAATTGCAATGTTGTAGAAGTTTTATCTACGGTCTTAAAAGGTTTTCTCGTAAATTTAGATTGAACACAAATCTCGCATCTAGAACTAGGCAATATATCTATCTTGGGTAATAAATCTAATTTTATCATTCTTTTTATTGATTCAGAATTTACATGTCCTAACCTAACATGCCACACATTGCTAGCTATCGAAATAGAAGAACTAATTTGATTAACTTCAAAATTCATAACATTTAATTTAAATAAACCATCCAAGATATATCATTTTCCAATAAAAACATTATTGAGAGTCAAAATAATTTTATTTGATTCCAAAATAATTTTGTAACCTTTTTTCACCAACAACGATCCACTAACTAAATTTTTCTGTATATTTGGAACAAAATACATCATTTAAAATTAAAATAATCTCAGAAGTCATCCTAAGGTCCACTCTCCCACGTCCATGAATTTGAGCGGTAGATGCATCTCCTAGAATCACGCTTCCTCCACTGACGTCCTGAAAGGTGGTAAAACATGAGCGATCAAAATATGTGTGAATATTTGCTCCGTAATCAAACCACCAATCTGAAGAACTAGTGAAAAGAAGACAAGGTGAATGGTCTAACCTGAAGATGGTTTGATTTGGAGCTTGGATCATGTTGGCTTGTGGCTTCACGGTATTAGGCTTGCTGGCCATCGATCCCGTCTTCTTATAGAAGCAATTGGTGGACATATGATTTGTACGAGCACAAACAAAACACCATTTATCTTTTCCAAAATTTGACTTGTGACGACCTGATTTGAAATTGTGGTGATGTTTTGGGTTTTGGGAACCCGGATGGAAAGACTTCTTATGATTCTTCCCCTTTGATTTAAGTTGATGATGGGACGACGAGTTTGGATTTGATTCAGTTAAATTTCACTTTTGGAGCATGATCCTTGGGAGTTTTGGAATAATTATTTTTTATGTTCTTCCTCTATGCGGATGACATTTTGGACTTGAACATACGTCAATTGAAATTGTCTTGATCATGTGTAAGTCTAATATTAAAGGCAGACCAATAATCAGGCAAGGAATCTATTAGATATGCTACCAAATAATTTTCGAAAAGAATTGAACTATCGGCTCGGATTTTGGATAACATTTCATCTAATTGTTGGAGTTGGGGGTTAATGGGTTTGGAAGGATCTAGTTTAAATTTGTGGAGAAAGAAACGTTGTAGCGTTCTATACCCGCATTATCAAGGTTGCAGCGTGCCTCGAGTGCGTTCCACAAATCTTTAGAAGTGCGGTATTGAAGGAAAACATCATATAAGCTATCTGATAAAGCACTTAATATACGATTCCTACAATGATATTCTATATCCATCAGATCTATATGAGGAATACGTCTAACATATGTTCTTGTGGTGTTGGTACTAGAAAGAGATGACGATGATATTGAAGTAGCTATCGTGTTTGTATTCCATTAGTATTTGTATTTTCGGGTTGTTCTAATGGTATAGATTTGAAAATAGCGGACAATAATCCAATAGTATTTAACTAATTTCTACTTGCGCTTGCCATCAGCGAAATCAAATTCCGTTAAACTTTTTGGGTTTGATCCCCGCAGAATCATCGGAATTGCGAGATGTCATATTAAAGCTGTAATTTAAAATAAAATAAAATAAATCGCAGCACAAAAAAAATAAAGACAATTATATTTTCTTTATTCTAAAAATTATTTAAATATTTATTTATTAATTATTCTTGGACTTCCCAAGGAATACCCAATAACGAACTCTCACTGGTACTAGACGGTTTGTGGGATGATAGTCCAACACGGCCCTTTAGCAAGAGATTATTGATGTGAAAATCAACTTATTTAGATTGATAGAAATTTTTGTTAATATAATAAAATTATTATAAAAAATTTCTTTTGAAATAAATAATGAAATATTCTTTAATAGAATTTTCGGAATGAAAAAACAAGTATTTAGAAAGCCATGAAATAAAAAGCTATAAAACATAAAGTTAGACATCGAGTCTGGGTAAGGCGTGTGATCACTGCCCTAAATAAGTTGCACCACCCTCCGGCAGGACTTTAAACCGATGGTCACTTCTCCAAGGTACAACACCCAGCTAGATCCCGAAACTCCGATGTGCGCGGACACCGAAGAAGCAAAGAGCACCCGAACTTCCACTGGATGAAGCAAACGTAGAACCGCTAGGAAATAGTATTGAAATTGAGAGAACTAAAGGAAGAAGATGAGGGAAAAATATTGTATCTATGTCTCATATTTTGAGAGCTATTTATAGGCTCAAAATCAATATCATAATTTATTATAGTATTTAAAACATTTAATATATTAATTATATAATATAATATTAATAATAATGATACAATTTTAACGTTAACTATTATCATTATTATTATGCCGTTAACTATATATTAATTATTATTTAATGTTTATATAAACTTACAAAAGTTTATATAAGTCCTGAATAATAATTAACTATAACGTTAAGAACAACTTTATCTTATCGTTAAATATATATTATATTAATTATTATTTAATATTTTATATTATATATATATATATATATATTTCATTTATTTATTTTAATAATAAATATCATTAATTATATTTTATAATAATAACATTATCTTTAAATAAAGTACTAATATGAGTAGATTTGAGCTTGTTTTTTCCCATGAGGTGATTAAAAATTCTAACCATTTTGTCCGGTATGTCGCCATCTTCTCCATCACGTTCTAATAACTGATGAGTATTCGACGATCCAGAATTATTCTCCGTACTGGCTGCCAGTAATTTAAATCAATTGGGGTCACCGACAAATTACCTAAATATAATTTTGTAAACACGAGTAGGAATGACTCATCCGGTTGCTACAATACCTTGTATAATTTTATTATTTTCTAATCATGCATAATGATTGGCACAAAATAATTTGTTTAGCTAAACTGACAAAACTAGCTTAATTAATTTACGGCTCGCCAAATAGGCGTAATTATGCGTAATTGAGACTGACACGTGTAGGATTGAGTGCTACTGGGAACAGCAAATCTCTTAACCCTCCATCGTACCGCCAGCTAATCTTAATCACCGAGTCATGTGAACATAGAAATAATCAATTTACCGGTATAATTAAATATTACTAGTGTTATTATTTAGATATAAGACAACCCAACAGTAGAACAACGATAACCAGCCCGATGGGCTGACCCCAGTTTCAGCCAAATCGTTTGGAAGTATGTTGAAACCAAATCAAATACAGATCTTTAGCTAACGAAGAAGGAATGCAATTCAAATTTCATTACTCAATCACATGGTTTTCCTCTCAATCTCTTTCACAGTTCAGAGTTCACATACTAACAAATTCTACTGCTTCCCTGCCATCTTTGATTTTTACGATAGTGTTCGCATGTCGGTTGCGCGCAAAAAGGATGTTTTTAAAGGCAATATCCATTTAATATACGCATAGAAGAAGATTACGGGCCAACAATTACCAAGCCTTTTCTATGGGGGAGGATGAACCTTCCTCCGTTGGCTCCTTCATTCTTAACTCTAAGTGGTTAGCGCATTCCATCAATGCATGTACCCTCTCTTTCATGAGGAGAATGAATAACCGTAGCTTGAAAATTATCTTCTCTTAGGTTTTGTGTGGGTTGCAGGAGTTGGAATTACATAATTGGAATTCATCCAATTTCAATTCTTGTAGGAAATTGTTGTTCGACAACATGATAGTTTTGTTTAACGAGATTTGGAATTGGTCAATTATGATGTTTGACTGCAGGTTGGAATTGATACCTTGTTGAAATTCGCACAGTAGAAAAAATAACTTTAGAAACGTATAAATCCATAGTCATACTATTTCTACCAGCACGACATATTTAGAGTGTCTTCGAGCGATAAAAAAATTCACATATGTAACATCTCATCTTTCATAGGGGACCCTAGAAGTTTTGAGGCACATCTAAGTGACCTAGTGGGCCCTAGGAGGACTCAGTGCACCCATAGGGTCATTGGTGAACCCTAGGGGACCCATACGTGCCTTTGATCTAGTGATGAGCTTGGTGTGATCTCAAGCCAACCACAAGGCTTGCAGTGACCCAATTGCCACCATTAAGCCCAAATCAAGCTAACCAAGGATAGGTGAGATCCACCACACCCCTTGGGAAATTGACTAGCCCAAATCCAAGCCATATAGGCTCCACATTCCCTAAAAGCCCAAGCTATCCCTAGTGGGATCAATCTAAACCCAAGGGTACCCTAAGGGGTCCACCTCACCCTGGTGGCTAGGTAGGTCAACTCAAGCTGGTCACTTGGTCAAGCGTAGATCATATTACATTTTAGGTGCACCCAGACCTCTCTAGGCTAAGTGAGTCACCTTGACCAGATAAATAGCTCACACACCCTTCATGACCTCCACACCACCCTCATGACTAGGAAAATTCAACTCTAGTGGGCTGACTTAGTCAAGCCCAAGTCAAAAGGAGTGTAGGAGCCCTCCTTAGACTATGTTGAACTAATATGGACATAACTTGGAGATGTGCCACTCTCTCATGTGCACCTAGGCTACCACCTCTTCAAGGTGCTCGATCTTTGTCAAAGGAGTCAAGTCAAGCCACCTCATCCTTTGACTGGAAAGATACATGCATGAGGTTAGACCTTGAGTCCGTGTGGAGCTTAGGAAGGGCAGAGGTGTTACTCTTCTTTGTTTTTTAGGTGGTAGGATGCCAACTAGTGCTTGGAGAAAGTAAACCAATGGTGAGGTGGCTAGTCGAAGAGTGTCAAGTGAGGAAACAACCCCAACTTAAATAGGACCATGTTAATGGCTTGGAACTCTTCCTATCACCTTTGTGAACCCAAACGAAATGACTGTAGCTAGTGGAGACCTGATGGTGACAACTTAGTGTGAAATCGAGCCCCTCCGTCACCAAATTCTCCTACCATGCCTCCCCGTACGACATCAGGAAGGATTAATACTTCCTTGGTGAGTTCTCTAATTCTCTTCCTCTATCAAATTTTGTAGTATCTTTAGAAGCTTGCTCTGGCTGCCGAAGCATTCTTGACCACCTTACGAATGCCCCAGACCACCAATCATTACCAAATCCATCTCAGGCCTTATTTGGCTTACTGAATGGAGCCACTTGATAGTTTATTAGGTAGTAGTCTAATTCACCTAGAGGGGTGGGGTGGGGGGGGGGGGGGGGGGGGGGGGGTGAATAGGTATCTTTGAATTTTCTTATCTACATCTAGCAGTTGTTGGTGATTAGGTAAAATAAATACAAACCATAAAAAGCACACAAGTGTTTATAGTGATTCTCCAAGACAATGTGTCTATGAGTAGTCCACTTTCCCTCTACACCTTTCTAACTATGTGTTAGAAAAGGCAACCTCCTTCAAACTCAGCTCCAAGAGCTTACAACACAGATCCCTCAGGATCTCTCAGGTTTGCTCCAAACCCTACCTCAGGCTCAACTACCCTACCTCAGGCTCAACAGCCCTACCAACTCAGAGTGCTCCAACTCTTACAACTCAGAAATCCTCCTGATTTCCTACCTCAGGCTTATCAAGAAGCCCTACCTTAGATCTCAACAGAGATCCTACACCTCAAGCTGGGAGTACAACTCTACAAGCTCATGCTCAACAACCCTACACACTCAGGCTCAACAACCCTACAATCTCAGGCTCAACAGTCCTACAAACTCAGGCACAAGGCCCTACACACTCAGACCACTAATATTCTTATAGAGGTTATAATGTTTGCTTACAATAGAGGACTTATAAAGATAAATCTCTCAGTGCTGGTCTTTTGTTGTTGATGCACAACAGGTGTTGTCTTGAAGCAGGGTTGAATATCAGAAGCTTCATTCCTTGCTTCTATCTGATCTTCTTCTTCAGTTGAGGAAGAATGATCTTCTTGCTCTTTTGGATTGAATCTGAAAGAGCTATCTTATCTCAGATGCTTTCTTGTAGCTTCAGGAAGCATGAAGTAGGCAGAGAGATATCTGTGGAAGCCGTAAATGACATAGTAGTTTTCTTTTTGGATTATGTTCCACACCTTCCATAATGCCCTAACCTTTTCTTTTATACACCCTCCAATCTTCAACGGCTCTAAAGAGGGCCCTGACACAATATGGAGATGAATAGAAAACTTTATCTTGATTTACAGCCACTTGCGCCAAAAGCAGATCTCGATAGTGCTTTATTCAAATATGAATCTGTCTTAGCAGTTGGGCTGAGACAGTCTTCAGTCTCAGCGGCTGAATCTGTCTTCGTCTCAGCGGATCCGCTAAGACAGTTAGTCTTCTCAGCGGTTTCTGTCTAATTGCATCTCAGCTGAGGCAGACTCCTCAGCGACTTTGGCTGCGTCTCATCGGTTCAGCTAAGACCATGCTGTCGTCTCAGCAGTTTTGACAGTAAAACCACAGAACTATTCCATTGTTTGGAATAACCTAATCCTGCATATAGATGATGTAAAATATGGTTTATCAAATGTAATATGTACTTAGCATTGAGTGTAATGCCTCTTCAAATCAAGGAAACATTGAGGGCAATATTCTCAACAACTAGGTTAGTGAGATCACCACGAGAAATCCCAATGGACCTTGAGGAAGTGTCATTGCTTTGATATCGATATTTGATAGTGGAGGCCATTATCTTTGCTGTTGCAACATTTTCGGCAATCACTGGCGGCGGCAGGCCATCGGGATACCACCCAAAGGAGTGTCTTCCTTCAGTGAGTCATTTAGTGGTGGTGGTGTGGTGACATACTCTCCATAGTAGCGTGGAGAACTGTCGCAAGTGGTGTCTAGATGAGATCAACGACAAGATACAATAGTCATCCGATCCATGGAGAAAGATGATCTGGAGGTTGTTGGATTACCTTAATGTTTCCGAGCTAATCATTTGCCAACCCAATAATGGATCAATAATGCATCTGCTCTGGGGGTTGTACAATTTTTGTGTGGCTCAATCAGAGCCGCCGAGTCTTCTTTAAGATCTGCGTAAACTGATTTTTTAAGAGATTTTTTAAAATATCCATAGTGTTCCAATAACAAATATGAGCAATTACATTCATCTAATGTTTTGAGGGCCTTCCTATCATTTCCAGAGGAAGTGCCCAACATAAAACTTATAGAGCACAATCTCCTCATTCCAAATTGGTGTTAATATTTAATCTTGGTCAACTTTAAAAATTCATATTTGTAAGACCCCCCTCCTGGAAAATAGGCACGACCGAGGCGAATCTTATGCCCAGGGTATCCGCACTGCGATTGTGCTAGCACATGGAATAACTCCTTTTACACGACGCCTATCCGGTTAGGAAATCACATTATCACATCATCATAATACAAAGTATAAATAATAATTATGGAAGTAATAAGGGAATCATAACCAGCATCATATACCATAACATAAACATGTCCACAAAAATGAAGTGCCTAAGGTAATGGGCTAACAAGAATGCCCTACAAAGTCCATAAAACCTAAAAGAAAATATAAAGTTCCTTACATATCTCATAACCTCCTCTGGTGTAATGGTCAGAGTCAATCCCAAGGGAGGGGGGGGGGGGGGGGGGTTACAGGCTCTGACTTACTATGCTCCTCTATGTGCTGCTCCCGCTATTGTTGCGGGTGTTGGGGCTCCTGGGGTGCTATCAACTAAATATAAGGACCTGATACTGGCACCTTCTTAAGAGAAGACTGAACTTCAGAACCTTTGCCCTTGACAGCCTCCTGATTGAATCCTATACCAGCTCTGAATGATCCAGAGAAGGTATCATTAATGGGCAAGACTGTCTTGGGCATAGAGAAGTTTGCAGCAAGTTTCTTCTCAGCCAACAGCATCTCCTCAAGGTCCTTAATGACCTTTTTCTTCTGACCTAATTCTGTATTCTTAAGCCTTGTGACTTCCTTGAATCTGTCCACTTCTTTGCTCATGGCAGCCAACTTTTCAACTGCTTTGTTGAGCTCAGACTGGACAGACTTCAAGGAATCTAACTCCTTGGTCTGGATTTTGAGGAGTTTCTTACTGTTCTTGAAAGCTTTCCATAAAGCTTTATACTTCTTTATCAGGTCAGATTCAATTTCATATTGGGACCTTGAGGTCGAGATGTTGGCAGCAAACACACTCTCATTATCATGCAAGGAGTCTGCTACTAATTCATAGTCAGACGCAGACAGATGAGCTTTGATGGGTACCTTTCCAGGAGAGATATCATCCTGGTTGTCTTCCTTTATGGTCATTAGGCCAATCAGAGCCTCTTCCTCAATGTCTGAGGAACATGAATTAGAATCACTTAGAGTTCTGATTTTCTTTGTTATAAACCCTTTGTCAGGTTTCTTCTTGTCCCTTAATCTTATCTTATCTTCATAATTCTTTGATTCCCTTCTCTTGGAAGAGCAATCAACAACTATATGACCTGTCTTATTACAGGAGTAGAAAATAGTGTTAGCAAAATCAAATTTACCAGGTTTTGATTTATACATGACCTCTCTTGAGGATTTAGACCTGTCATATTGATCAGATCTTCTTAAGCATGAGGAGGTGGGTCTGTAGTTGTCTCTTATCCTTCTGGTAATCAGCTTCTTGAACTGTTTAGAGAGGAGAACCATCTCCCTGTCTGTATCATTAGAATCTGATGTGCTGACATCAGATTCTTCACTACTCTCTGATCTATTCTGGTATGCAGGAGTCTTGTCCTTGGACCTCCTTGTGCTCTCAGCCTTGAGACCCACAGATCTTTCTCTTGATCTCCCCTTTGAGCTTTCATCTTCAGCTTTCCTAGTGTTGAGTTGAAGTTCATGGGACAGCAACTTCCCATACAGATTCTTGGGCTCCAAGATGCCCAGCTGACCCATCTCTCAGATGGCACAAATCTTAATATCCCATTCCTTAGAGAGGGATCCAAGGAACTAATCATTTAGGTCAGAGTTTGTGAAGTCTCTACCATAATTTTTCAGCACATTCACTATCTTGAAAAACCTCTCATAACAGCTAGAGATGGTTTCATTCTTACCTTGCTTGAAGGCTTCATACTCTTGATTGAGGAGGGATTTCCTATCATCCCTTACCTCTTCAGTACCCTCCATGTACACAATCAGGGAGTCCTACATCTCCTTGGTTGTCTTACAGTGAATGAGATTCTGGAGGGTTGAGTCGTCAATGGCACTTATGATTACGTTCTGTGCCCTCTTATCTAGGCTTGCCAAGGTCAGCTCATCCTTGGTCATGTCCATATACTTCTTTGCCACAATCCTAGTTGGGTCAATAGTGGATGATGTCATGGGAATGAAGGGGACCTCTTGAATAGTTATATAGACTCTTGGATCAACTGCCTCCATGAACAACCTTACTCTTTCCTTCCAGATAGGAAAGTTCTCCTTTGTGCAGATTGTTAGTTTCATGGCACTCATCTCACGATGTTGATCACCTCCAGTCATATTGAGTTGTTCTAAGATCTAGATCCGATGGTTAAGTCGCTTTCTTGATCAACCTCGCTTTGATACCACTTGTTGGTTATAGAACGATCACCTAGGGGGGGGGGGGGTTAGGTGATTTTAGCTATTTTTAAATATTCTTGTCTGAGATGTATATAATGTAAGCACAACAAAGAATGATCACACAGAAAGTCTCAGCACATAACACAAGATGTATAGAGGTCCCTCAAGACAGGGTCTTGAGTAGTCCTCTTTCCCTTTGCGCCAACCTAGCAGTGTGCTAGGCTCGACAAACTCCACCAATGTCTCCGGCCCGCAAGCCTTACAACTCGGACCCACAAGTCCCTGCAGCCTAGGCCCGCAAGCCCCTTCACTGCACTCGAGCCCACAAGCTCTACACTCAGGCCCTCAATCCCTACACAGCCTAGACCCTTAAGTCTTGCCTCTTGGACCCGCAAGTCCCTACAGCCTAGGCCTTCAAGCCCCTTCACTGCACCCAAGCCTGCAAGCTCGACACGTTTGGACCCGCAAGTCCTCTACTCTAGCCCTCAAGCCTCACAGATCTCAAGCCCTCAATCTTTACACTTAGATCTGATACTAGATCTTACAGATTTGGCCCGCAAGCCTTACAAATAAAGATATACAAACATTGTTCTTCTGCCTGATGGAGAACGACTACTTATCTTGATGAAGATGCCTCTGAGTTGAATCTTGAAAGCACAGATCTTCTTCAATCCTTCCTTCTATCTGGAACTCTCCTTATCAGTCGATGAAGCTAGACTGATTTTTTTTTGAACAAAGGATGAAGATCGACTTGTTCTCAGTTCTTGTTTTTTTACTTTTCGCCGCTTTTACTGTTTGTTGAGAAATGTTGAGCGGGATTCTTTAAGTTCCAGGATTCGAGAGAGAGATTTTTTAGGGCATTCACTCTTCCCATTTATAGGACTAAGAAGCCGCTTAATGGTCTCCTATGATGTCTTACTCTGACAGACACCCATACCTTAAGAGCACGCGCTGATTGGACAATCAGGCAGCGACATTAAATACTGACAACATGTCTGGCATTTTTGAATCTGTCTCGATGATATTTCCATGGTTACAACGTCATGGACAATATCTTGACGGCAGGACTTGTTGATGTCTTGGACTAGATTCATCTCCAATTCTTCTTCAGATAGAAATATCTCGACGACATGGGACATCCCTTCTGCACTTGCACTTAAGACGACATGAAGTCATCTAACTGATGTCGACGTAATTTTCTTGATTGCTTGATATCATTGTGACCACCTTATCTTGTCGACGACATAATAGATATCATGTCGACAGACCATTCTTCGGCAACAACCCCTCTTCTGATGACTTTCTTTAGTCTTCTCGACGTCAAGGCTTCTTTACGATGATATTGTTGACATCAGTCTTACTTAGCCTTTTCAACGACAAGGCTTCTTTACGATGATACCTGTCTTGTTCAGCCTTATCGACGACATGCCTCTTTTATAATGATATTTGTTATGACTTAGCCCTATCGACGTCAAGGCTTCTTTTCGACGATATTCGTTAGTTCGACATTCTATGAACATGTCTTCTATTGAGATGAAAAAAAACTAAAAAGATAATTAAATACATAGTGAAGTTCTATTGAATTGGTGACTTCTCCAAATCAGGAATCATGAGGGCAAGATTCCCAACAATGAGGAAGGATTGTAACACCCCAGTTATCCCAAACTGAAGAAAGCAAAGCAATTCGGTAGCAGGACCTACTGTCAGGCAGTAGGGGTGTCGTCGCAATGAATTTACCTTGTTGATGTAAAGGTCATGCTGTAGTCGAGAGGTCTCGACGATTACCATGCTAACATCAGGCGGTAGCTCCTACCACGAGCGGTAGCTATATCGACGTGACGTCGAAACGATCTCTTTATCGGCGTGATGCATTTTATTGACATGATGCATTTTATTGACATGAAGTGCTTTGTCGATGGGATGCTAGCACCATGCGTTAGAGCTAATGCTGGCAGTAGCAATATCGATGGGATATCCATATCATCGAGATGGATTTTATCGCCGAGAAGGATTAAGCAGTGAGCGGATAAGATCCATCGTCTAAGTCACTACCACGGAGTGGTAGTGCTATCGCCGGGAGGTAGCAGATGGGATCAGATTTATGGAGTTAAATCAGGGCCATCCATTTCATTTGGATTGGAGATCCTGTGGATGAGATTAGGCTCGAAATCCTTAAGGGATGTGATGTTGGAACACGGTTTTCTGCATCCCTTTTATTTGAGAATAACAAATCCTACTTGTATTTATCTTATTTGCCATTGTGTTTTTAGCATGCAGGTTTGAACAAAATTGATACTAGGATGCTACATTATTGGTCTGGACTTGCCCATAAGCTGAAATGATGAATGTGGTCTAACGCCAGGCGTTAGGACTTAACGTCGGCGTTAACGTTCGTTCCCACCAAGACAAAGATGACATTGAGGGAAGCTGTCGTGATTGCAGGAGCATTTTGGAAGTGATTTTACTTAACGCCAGGCGTTAGCCTCAACGCCCGTGTTAAGGTTCTAAAATGAATGTTTCCAAAGATGCAGAATCTCTTTCATGTTTTGAAGATCCGAGTCATCAAATTATTTCTATACTGAGTCAACGTCTGGCATTAGCCTTAACGCGGGTGTTAGCCTTAACGTCAGCATTAGCTTCCAGTCCTATAAATAGGTGGCATTCATTTTCTTCAACAAGAGATTCCAAGGAGCCCTATTCCAGCACTTCAGAAACTCTGTAAGGGCCATAATTTTAGACCACCATCTCCCACACAAATTTCAGAGAAGAATTCAAAGGAGGATCAGATCAACGCTCACCCAATGCGAAGAACGCACGCTTTGACTTCGACGATATTCAGTGGGTCTTCGTCATCTCCAGAATTCTTCATAGGGAGTTTTTATTGGTCTTTTATATTTTGTTGTACCTCTCTCATTGTGATTGTTTAGTGAATTCGCCGCGGTTCACTACTAGAAAAATGACTTTTAGCCACACTTTTTTTTGCCACGGGTCAAAAATCGTGGCTAATAGTTAAGTATTAGCCACGACCCCTAATTCGTGGCTAATAAGCAAGTATTAGTCACGGACATCAAATTCGTGGCAAAAAAGAACACATTATCCATTATGTGGCTAAAAGTATACTATTAGCCACGGTTTCTTAATTCGTGGCTAATATTTTATTTACAATTCTTAGTTCATGGCAAATATATAAGTATTAGCCACAGTTTTTTGCCGTGGAAAAAAATTAGTATGAGATAATTTATTAAAATTTAGTTTTTTAATTTATTCATAGCATATGCGTAAATATATTAATATTAATTTAAATTATAATTATCATATACTTAATTAATTTGTGTCACATACAATTCAATCATTTATATCACGTGCTTTGAGGAGATCAACAACACTCAATCTAAGAGTGGAACTATTGTCAAACCACAACAAAAAATATTAATATTAATTTAAACATTAATTATCATACTTCATTAATTTGTGTCACATATAATTCGATCACTACATCACATGTTATGATAATATTAATTATTTATATATTTACAAATTAATTCTCAATCGAGTCACACATATAACAATGAGTGTTTGAGTGCTTGTAGAAATTAAGGGAGAGATAAACTTCTTAAGTGTGATAATCTAAAGATGATTCGAAAGTGTAGAATGAATCTTTTGCTCCTGTAACATCTCATTTTCAATGGGTCTAGTAGATTCACTTGACCTACGGTGAGCGGTCCAGTTGGGCTCATGTGACTCATTTACCCAATTATGACCGATACGAACTTGTATGATCGATACGAACTCGTATGATCGATATGAACTCGATGTCGTTCGTTTCATTCAAACTTGACGAGAATTGAGAAATTTGACCGAAATAGGTTGTATTGAGCTACACGATAACTCAGATAGACAACTATGAGTAAACAAACTCGGAATCGACTACGATTGCATTCATTAAACTCATATGTCCAATACAAGCACAACTACGACATATTCATCCACTTTTTCTCATGCGTATTTTGATATTTTATTTATCTTTGGTAATACACACATGTATCTTTATTATATAAGACAAGACGAATGTTAACCGCAACCGCATAAGACTAATCGCATCTAGGCCTATTCACAAATAGTATAGTTCGTGAATAATTCAGGATTCGATTCGTGAAAATTCAATTAAAATTCGTATTTTTCGAATTCGAATCCGAATTCGAAACCAAATCGGGATTCGAATAGTTTTGAATCCGAATCCGAATATTTGTATTTCTAGTCGAATGATCGTGAATATTTCGAAATATGTAATTAGACATTACATATAATTTTGTTATTATATATAATTAATTAATTATATTTTTATATACAAATTATATTAATTGCACGGTTCATTTCTTCCCCCTTCACGAAACCCATTTTCATTTCGGTGCAGTCATGCCCTACCCGGCTACCCCTTCAGCTTCCATCATTCTTGCCGCAACTCGTCGGCGTAGCCCCTGCTTGCCGTGAGCCCGTGACTGGACTGTGCGAACCTCTGAAATTGAGGGCTTCTATCGAGGGCTTCCGTCGAGGGCTTCTGTCGAGGGCTTCCATCGAGGGCTTCCGCAACTCGCCGGCGTCGACGCTGTTGGTAAGATTTCCATTTCATTTTCCCTCCCCGATCTCTCCCCGCTTTTTGTTCTCATTCCCGTATTCTCCTCTACCTCTACTCATCGGAGAAGAAGTCCATCGACAGGCGCCATGTACGCAGTTGCTGGAGGCGATGAGGGCTTTGAGTCTTTGATGGTCTCATTGCCCTGGCCGAAGCGGAAGAAGGGGCAGATGTCGATTTGGTCCCGGATGATGATGTCGCTATAAAGGGATGCACTAAGGAAATACTCGCCCGCAAGGGCAAGTGAGGAGACAGGGTCGGCGCTTCCCCGAGTGTTTCCCTCACCAGATCATTGGTAAGTTTTTTATTTCGTTTTAAAGAAGCAAGATTGCTCATGGCAACTTCTGTGTTGATTATAGGAAGCTCAGTGCTAAAATTATAAAAGATAAATTTCTTATTTTTGTGGTGGATGACCCCAATGTTGTGATACATGCATGGATCATGATTCTTTACCAAAAATGGATCATCAAATAAGAATGTGGCCTAAGGGTAAGGAGGACACGGATTTTTGCACCAATCACGCTCTCTTTGAGTACTCAATTAGGTCGCATGAGCTAAAAAAATACTCTGATATTTCAAGTGTTAATGAACGAAATATTTTGAATACACCTTCAAAATTTTGTAATCGTTTTCTTTTATGACATAAAGGCTTGAGTGTTGTTGTTATTGTTTTCTTTTATGACATAAACGCTTGAGTGTTGTTATTGTTTTCTTTTATGACATGCTAATAGATAGGAAAACTTGAGTTGAGCATCCTCAGCACATCAATCAAAAGTAACCAACCTTTCAGGATTTGGCAACCCCCAAGTATTTTACTTGGGCCATGCTATCAATGATGTAGGGGTTTCCGCTTAACATGGAAAGGTACTGGTCGTTATGGAATGACCTAAACCATAATAAGTCAAAGGCTTTACAGGGTTACCTCAGATTGGCGGATACTACAGGAAATTTATTATGGGGTATGGGGATATTAATACACCACTTACAAATATGTGTAAGAGCAATACTTCTACTTGGTCTGATGTTACACTTGACTTAAGCTCCAATTTTATGACATGTTAATCATTGGAACTTGCATACTCTCAAAGATCGTGCATATTCAGATCAATCCCACCTCATCTACAATCCACTCAAAGGTGAAACCCTTGCCTGTACTTATTCAATCTCTTTTCAATTACACTAATGTTGAATCTTAATTTTTGCTTCTTTAAGTTATCTATACTATTCTTGATTTGCCTAGCCAATGTTAGAACTCAATAGGCTTAGTGGAAAATTACTATCCGATATGGTGGATCAAGATGTCTGCCTCATTCAGGCAACCAGACTTATTGCATGCATTGGAGGAAAAAATTAGAGGTGGATTTGTAAAGCTAGGCATATAAGTCTATTCAACTGTCTGATGGAAATCGTTCTTATAGAAGAATAAAAAGAAATTACCGCATACATATTATTTTGTGGGTATCATCATGTTTTTATTTATCAACATTTTTCACACTAAATTCTGTTATAGGAGATTCATTCATTTTTATATAACAGCATTTCATTTCAAAATGCATATTTTTTCTTAAATTGGCCTAATGATTTCTTTCATGGCTCAAGTTAGTATTTCATTTAAAAAAAGGAATTGTTGGTCTCAAGGTATGGATTTAATGCTCAAAGCCTCATTGCAAATCCGTATTATAATCGCGGTCCACATTTCTCGCCTTCCATTTCACCCAACCACCGGCGACTTCGGCGATTTCGCCGGTCATGGTCGACATTTTAGCAAATGCAATCTCAGACGGAAGTCGGCATTTCACAGGCGTCTCCATCCCGACCTCCGCAAAAAAATTCCTAACTCATTCTTACTCAGCGGCTGCATTGGAGGACAAGTCGTCGTAGTTCTCACTAGCAGACCTCCATCCCGATATACCATTACTCTCAAACCTTCGGTAAGATCCCTTCTACATCATTACTCTCATCTTCTCACTGCTACATATTCTATTGGTACAACATCACTCTGAAGTTGCAATAGCTGTAATAAGAGGAGTTTGGTTATTTTATTCGATGAAGTGGTCATATCAGGTTTAGTGATACTGTTCAATTACATCTACACCTATACGCTCTAAGATGCTACAACATTCTTCAACCCATTTGATTTTTTTAATTTCCACTACCTACACAGATCCTATTTTGTGCATATATTAAGATTTAGTGAAGGTAGATCCTATTTTTCACTTAAATCAAGTTTTCTCTTAAGAACAATTGGACATGATTTCACTTAAATCAACTTTTTCTTAAAAAACAAATCAATATGTTTTTTATTCGCAGATCCCATTACTTTGGTCCTTTTATTTCTGAATGGTTTAGTGGCATACAAAGTTATCCAATTCAGGAATGGATTAGGGAGATGGAACTGAAATGCCTATCTTTTTTACGCAAACAACGAGCAACTGTGCACATACAAAATTGTTCAAATGTTTTAATAAAATCAGCACTTTCGCACATTGCATGTATAGGGCTGGTGGGGTGAGGGGGAAGTGTTATGAGGGTTGTTTTACGTATTGATTTCAGGAATTTTGAGCTGTTTTTTTCTGGCCGAAACTGGGGTTTCAGTAGCAAAGATCTTCAAAGCTATGAGATTCTCTAATTCAAAGCATCAGGCAGATGCTCTTATTTGTTCTTTTTTTGTTCCAGTTTTTTATTACTGAAGAAGCTTTTGATTTCATTGATTGTAGCAGGAAAGGTAGGAGCTTTCAGTCGAAGGAAGTCCATTAAGTTGTCCCTGAAGAGGAATTTTAGTAAGTATTTCTTTTAGCATTACATGTATTTATTTCTCCATTTTAATACAATCTTTATACTTATGCTTATGAGTCTATATCTTAACTGATTTCAGCTTTTGAAAAGATTATTCCTGATACTCTTTCTTACCAGATTGTTTATTTTCATGATACAAACAAGCATTACATGTTGTTTATTTTCATGATAGAAACAAGCATTACATGTTTATTTTCATGATACAAACATGCATTACAGTAGGATTGAGTTTTTATATTAACTCATTTCTCACCCTGCTCTCTCTCCATTCTTCAAAGGAGCTACAATATAGATTAGAAAATACAGGGTTTTTAAGTGAAAAGATTTCAACACTAACCAGTTGAAAACCTTCTCAATTGTCGTTGCACCTATCACTGTCATAAATTAATTTTATATGGCCATATTTTGGATTGGTGCTTGGAAACCGTGCTCTTAGAACTGAGTTACAATCTTTTTTGCACTCTTACGATTGATTAGTTATCCAAATGGGTATTATGTTTGCTTATAACGGTTGGGGAAATAAATAAAAGGTGAAATACAATTTCATGAGTTTCTAACCGCATCCATTGAGTTTAATAGCAAGATATTCAGTTCTAATCTTTGTTCTCTCCTCATAATAGGACTTTCTAGATTTGTTCTTTTTTAATTAATTCCATGTCGAGGGTGTATACTTAACTTTAATATTGTTTTTTCCTTGCTTTGATAGAACTAGAATTGATGGATTGAGGTTCTCTTAATTGGCTGCTCTGCAATCTGGTGGGGTGAAACCTTCCTTTGCCTTGTCTGCTCTGAATTAGATCTCTTAAGTGGCTGCTCTACACGTTTTTATTTTTTCTAGTGTACTCATTTTTGTATAAGTGTATTTTTATAAGTATTTTGCGTCTAAGGTTTTATTTTTCAGTCATGTATGCTTTGCCAATGTATTTTTTATTTTGAAAAGTATTTCTCATTAGAGATATTTTGTATTTCTCAGTCAAGTATGTAAACTGAGATAGGTAATTTGTGAATTTAGAATTGATAAAGGTGGATTTGAGAGAGGCACATGATATGTTCGACAATTTGTCAATGTTTTTCTTTGTATTAGTCTATTTATAATTGCCAAAATTAAAATTAGATTTTATGAGCTTAATTTTCAGTCGCCCCTCTGAATGTGGCCGTATGTCGAATATGTTTGCGGGTGCAACCCGTTGGCCTGCTGGTGAAGCCCATTTAGATGCGGGCGAAGCCGGCTTCGATGCGGGCGCTAGAATT
The DNA here is from genome assembly GCA_033032865.1 of Dactylorhiza incarnata. Classification (NCBI taxonomy): domain Eukaryota; kingdom Viridiplantae; phylum Streptophyta; class Magnoliopsida; order Asparagales; family Orchidaceae; genus Dactylorhiza; species Dactylorhiza incarnata. Next base: position 17,161,615 of record JAWHQI010000028.1, read on the forward strand.
TAATTCCTGCCTGTATTATTTGCCACGACTTCAAATCATGACAAATATTTTTTTTAATAAATTTGTCAAGTATTTGCCACGGTTTCAAACCGTAACAAATTTTTTTTAATAAACTTGTCAATTATTTGCCACGGTTTCAAACTGTGGCAAATACTTTTTAAAATAAATTTGCAAAGAATTTGCCACGGTTTCTTACCGTGGCTAATAATGTACTTTTAGCCACGGCAGGGAATCCGTGGCTAATAATAGACTTTTAACCACGGTCGGGAAATCGTGTCTAATAGCTGCTGAAATCAAGACCTTTAGCCACAGTTCAAAACCGTGGCTAAAAGTCGTGGCAACAAAGTATTTGCCACGGAATGAGCGTGGCAAATACCTTTTGCCACGCTTGCATTGCCCACGCCCATTTGCCGTGGGCAGGCCGTGGCTAAAAGTCTTTTGCCACGGTTTTGGACTTTTAGCCACGGCAATTTGCCCTGGCTAAAAGTCCATTTTCTGGTATTGTTGGCGACTAGGCCTGTGCGCGGCTTAGGGGGAATTCATCGCAGTTGTGGCAACTAGGTTAGGGAGTAGAACTAGGGGGTGCTCGAAGCCTTTCTGGGGATAGAAAGGCTAGAGCGGCTTGAGGCCGTATTTGGGGAAAGATCGACTAAAGCCAACCGGTTTTTAGTGAGAAGAGTCGGTATAGAAAACGAAAAGAGTATTTCATATTCGCCTTGATTTCTAGAGTCATAGAAATCAAGTTTTGTAATCAAATTTTATAAATGATAATCATGTCCTCTCATGTTAAATAAAATTGATTTCATTTCTTATTTCTAGCTCTTTACTTTTGTTTCGATTTACTTATAAGAAAATCACAAAAAAAATTCTTAAAATCCTAAGGTTTTATAAAACCCTTATTCACCCCCTCCCCCTCTAAGGGTGCCTCAAGATCCAACAAGTTGTATCAGAGCAGGTTATTCCAAAATGGTTTCACCACCGGGAATAATGGCGCTTCTTGATCATGATCTCGCTTCTACGAGTGGGGAGAAATTTTATATAAATAAAAAATCACTAGCACCACCTTTATTTGAAGGAAAAAATTATAAAGGGTTGAAAATCTAATGGAAAATTTTCCCAAGTCCTTAGGCATAGATGTTTGGAATATTACTATTAAAGAACCCCCACGTGTTCTAAATAAAAAAGAAATGGTTATAAATGTGAAGGCTATGAATAGTTTATTTTGCGTTATATCACAAGATATTTTCAAATTAGTTTATTGTTTTTCTAATGCGTACAAAATTTGGAAATTTCTTGAAGAGATTTATAGTCTTCCTCATGTAGGTATGGAACAATCGCAAGAACCGAAGAATATGCAAGATTGCATCAACATTTAAGGAAGCTCTTCTCTTGATAGATCCATGCAATGCACATCAAGCTGAAGGGAAAATAACAACTCATCTATGGAAGAGGAATGCAAAAAGAATGACAAAGGAACATTATGTTCAAATATCGCCTCATTCGAAAGCACTGTAAGGAAAAAATTCTATCTTTTGTAACTCTATTTCTACGTTGCAATTGCTACAAACCACTAAGCGCAAAATTAAGAAATTGAAAAATGTCAATTCAAAATTACGTTTAGAAAATAAAAGATTAAAAGTTATATCTAATATAGAAACAAAAAATGATGTGCTTGATGACTCTCACACTTGCTCTATAACTAAAACTGCTTCACCTTGTATCAATTATAATGAAGTAAACGGAAATTACAAGAAACTTGAAAATGAGCTTATTTTTGTAAAAGAACAAAATGAACGATTATGCTTAGAAAATTCATCTTTTAAAAGTAATTATTCTATGTGTAAAAATTATAAAATTGAAATAAAAGAGATTATTGAAACATTTGAGGAATTAAGAAATAACTATCAAACTCACATTGATTCCATTTACACAACTCTTAAAAATAACACAATAGCTTATATTAAAGCTAGACATAATCTTAAGATCAAGAATGATGGATTAAAATCCAAAATCAACTTGCTTATGAAAATTATGAATAAAAATTCACAATACATAAATTCACAATATCAAGCAATATCTAAAAGCAAGTTGAATATGAATATGAATATCTTGACTAAGCATAAAAATGGGAGTAAGGAATACAAAGCATTTGTAGATTAAAATCCTAACGATTATTATTTACAAAATCATGTTTCTACCAACTTAAAATTAGAATTGCGCAAATTTCCAACGAAAAGTATTCACAAGAATCATTACAATTATAATCTTAAAGATAAAGATAATCACAATGGAAATTTGATGCATAAAAATAATACTAAACCAAGGTTTGAATGGAGACCCAAAGTTAAAGATCAAACACAAACTCAAATCAAAATGGTCATTTCAATTCTATCTCCTCAAAAGCAAACACGATGTATTTGGGTACCCAAAGAAACCATCCCACGTGGTCCCCTTTGGATACCTAAATTTTTTACTCATTAGTGTCCAATCATTTGCATGAAGTAGAAGCAATTAAAAAATGAAATATCATTATTCTACTATTGGTGTTTCCTAGGTGATCTCAAAGCAATCAAGCAATTAGTCTTACTGCCAACGCGATATGAGCCTATGGGGTCACACACAAGAGTGTTTGGAGAAGTTGGAGTGAAGGATTGTGTTGGCCTTTCTCATATTGGATATGAGTGAAGGACCAATCCTATGACTCACTGGAGTTAGGTCAAAACAGCTAAGTGTTGCCTATATCATCTTGATTGTCAAGATGATGCTTTGGTCTTCAAGATGACATCGTTGAGATTGTCTCGACGATATAGGTCTTCAAGACGATATCGTCAAGATCGTCTCGACGATGTCTATGTCTTCAACACGGTATATGTCTTCATGACAATATAGGTCTTCAAGACAATGTCGTCGAGATTACCTTGATGATATAGGTCTTCAAGACGATATATGTCATCAAGACGATGTCGTCAAGATCGTCTTGATGTTACATGTTATCACGACGATATTGTCGAGATTGTCTCTTCGTTATTTAGTGAGCACACCGATACTGCTGAATACTCCAATACTAGTATCGGGTCTGCGGATATCTTGTTTTGCACTTGGGGTATAAATAGGATACGATTCTATGCCCTAAGTGCGCTGTCTCCTTTTGGGATTTTATCAGAGCAACGGAAGTGTTCCGAAAGCCGAAGGAAGCTTTCCGACTGACCACGATATCCCACAACCCTCCGCCGTCGCCGCCTTTCCCCTTTGACGGATCTAGAAGTCTGTGGGAAACGTAGAGGGCTTTCCTTCTCCGACCTAGCTTCTTGTTCGACAGGAAGCTAGGGTTCTCCTTCGCTTGTGTGGTCTGCTATAGAGGCGCAGATCTACTTTCTGTGCTTGGAACTCAACCACCAGTTTTTGGATCTAATTTTGGAGCATCTTGGTTGAGTGTTGACTCAATCCCTCTCAGGTATATTGCAATGTGTTGCTCTTTTATTTCTTGATTCATGAAATCGCAAAGTCCTGTAACTGTTTTGGGTTGTTCTTGTTTCTGTTTATTTCCGTTGTGCATATATGATATGTTGTCCATCTTGTTATATAGAAAACCCCACAGTGGTATCAGAGCTAGGTTGCGATCCATTGGGTGTAAATCAAAGATTTAGAAACGTTCTAAATTTCTTAGATTTAAAACGTATGTGATTGCGTTGCGATTTCATTGTTTTAGAAATTGTTTCACTTTTGCAGTAACCGTCCCTCTAATTGGTTTGTGAAACCAAGTGTCTAAGATTTTTAATCTGACATTGAGAGACGAGTTTGTCTACTGCCTAAGTGGAGTTGTTTTACATGTGTCCAATGCATGTAAATCTGGAGATTTAGAAGTGTTCTAAATGCTCAGATTTTGCCTTTTTATCAAAGTGTTGATAAGTTTATTTTGTGCACATCTGGGATGTATTTGGATTATGAATGTTGTAATTTTGTGAATGTGCATATTGATTAAATATTAATCTCGATGAAATGTTCATCGATTATATCTTAAAATCCCTTATCCAATATTTAGTATTCTGATGCCTTCCGATGGATGACACTCTTCCTGCCTCGATCGTTGAAGTGTGGGCTTGCCAAAGCAAGGTTCATTAATCTATCTTGGTAAGGGTGCGAGTGGATAATTGTGATATCCCACTATCGACATCGGGTCCAACTTAACTAGGTGATCTCAAAGGTTGAGTGCCTAGAGGAATAGGGTTGGCATGCACCATATGATGGATGTGAATAAAGATTTATTCACCGACCATATAAGAGTTGTATATTGATGCAATTGGCAAGTGTTGTCTACCTAAATTACTGCATTATGAGAGGAACACCAAAGCGGACTCGTTGTGTTGGTGAAATACGGATCTTGTCCACTAAGAGAGTAGCTCACATAAACTCTCTGATTTGATGTCAAGAGTTATCAATTTGATTAAAATAGTGGGAGCCCTTTTAATAATAGTCCTTATTAAACTAAAATGTATTTTAAAATATAATACTAAAATTTTTTTTTGCAAAATTCCTTGCAGAATATCCATGGCAAGTGGATCTCACTCCACCTTGTCCCTGAGAGCAATCCTTGAGAAGGACAAGCTTAACGGGATGAACTTCCTTGACTGGTATAGGAACCTGAGGATTGTCCTCAGTCAAGAGCGCAAGCTCTATGTCTTGGAAGGGGAATCCCCACCAGAGCCAACTGGAAATACTCCTCGAGCAGACAGAGATGCTTATAAGAAGTATCAGGATGATACCCTGGATGTGGAATGCCTCACGCTTGCTACTATGTCCTCTAAGCTTCAGAAGCAACGCGAGAGCATGTGTGGTTATGAGATTATCGGGCACCTCAAGAAAATGTTCGAGGGGCAAGCTTGGCAAGAGAGGTTTGACATATCCAGGGCATTGTTTCAGTGCAAAATGGGAGCTCGAGACTCAGTAGGGACTCACGTACTCAAGATGATTGGGTATATAGAGAACCTTGAAAGACTCAGTTTTCCCATGGGCCAAGAGTTGGCCACTGATCTGATCCTGCAATCGTTGCCGGACAGTTATGAGCAATTCGTCTTGAACTATAACATGAATGAAATAGACAAGACACTACCCGAGCTCCTAGGCATGTTGAGAACCGTCGAAATCAATATGAAGAAGGTCAAGCCTGCTAGTCCCATATTGATGGTGCATAAAAGCAAGGCCAAGGACAAGGGATTCAAGAAGACTAAGGTAGGACCTAAGTCATATCTTGATCCCAAGTCTTCAGCACTGAAGAACAAAGGTTTGGCGAAGGAAGGAAAGTGTCACCACTGCGGTAAGGTCGGGCATTGGACGCGGAACTGCCCCCTCTATATTGAGGATCTGCAAAAGAAGAAAGGAAGTGTGACTTCCACTTCAGGTATTTATGTTATAGAAATAAACCTTTCTGATCCTTCATCTTAGGTATTGGATACCGGATGCGGTTCTCACATTTGTACAAATGTGCAGGAACTGAGAAGGATAATAATGCTGGGTAAAGGGGAGGTAGACCTGCGCGTTGGAAATGGAGCAAGAGTTGCTGCCATTGTCATTGACGTCTATCATCTTTCTTTGCCCACTGGGCTTGTAATAGAATTAGATAACTGTTATTTTGTTCCAACAATAACTAAAACATTATATCCATTTTATGTCTTGACATGAAAGGTTTTTCGTTTATAATTAAGAACAATTGTTGTTCAATTTTTATGAATAATGTTTGTTATGGTGTAGCCCAATTGTTTAATGGTTTATATGTTTTGAACTTAGACCATCCGATATATAATGTAGAACATACTAAAAAACTAAAAACAAATGACTCGAATCCTACGTACCCTTCGCATTTTCATTTAGGCCATATAAACGAGAAACGCATATCCAAGCTCCATTGAGATAGACTACTAGACTCATTTGATTAGGAATTATTTGAGAGATGCGTGTCATGTTTATTAGGCAAGATGACAAAGGCCCCTTTCACGAATTGTAGTGAGAGGGCTGATGATCTCTTGGTTATAATACATAGTGATGTATGTGGACCCATGAGTTCTATGGCTAGAGGCGGGTTCTACTATTTCGTTACATTTACTGATGATTTCAATAGATTTGGATATGTATATCTTATGAAGTATAAATCCAAAAACAATAAAAAGCTCAAAGAGTTTAAGAATGAAGTAGAGAACCAACTGGGAAAAAGGATAAAAGCACTCCGATCTGATCGAGGTGGCGAATATCTGAGTCATGAGTTTCGTGATCATCTGAAAGAGTGTGGTATTGCATCACAGCTCACTCCACCTAGAACACCACAACATAATGGTGTTTCTGAGAGGAGGATTATGCCTTGTTAGACATAGTGCGATCGATGATGAGTCATGCAGATTTGCCCGTTTCCTTTCGGGGTTTTGCTCTAGAGACTGATGCTTTCACACTAAATCGAGGTCCAACGAAGATGGTTCAAATGACACCATATGAGATATGGACTAGGAAGCGTTCTAGTATGTCGTTCATTAAGATTTGGGGTTGTGAGGCATACGTACGACATCAAATGTGTGACAAGATGGAACCCAAATCAGATAAGTATTATCTTGTGGGATATCCTAAGGAAACCAAAGGGTATTACTTCTACCTGCGATCTGAGGGCAAAGTGTTTGTCGCGAGGAGTGGTGTTTTTCTGTAGAAAGAGTTTCTGTCAAGAGAAAACATCAGGGTAGAACTTGAAGAAGTTCAAGAGCCACAAACAATGAATGAACCAGAATTGGAACCTGAGAAAGGACTACAAGAAGTTGTAGCTAGAGAGCCTGCTCAAGAAACACAAGTCCTACGTAGATCAGGTAGACCAAGATTTGATCCTGAGAGATATGGATTTCTCATGTCTCAGATAGGTAATGTATTGCTTATGGATCATGATGATGAGCCTGCAACCTACCAAGATGCTATAAATGGACCAGACTCGGAGAAGTGGCTTGAGGCCATGAAATCAGAAATGGACTCCATGTATGCAAACCAATTTTGGACCTTGGTGGAACCACCTGAAGGGGTACGACCCATAGGGTGAAAGTGGGTCTTTAACAAGAAGATCGACATGGATGGGAATGTACAAACATTCAAAGGTCGGCTGGTGGCTAAAGGTTTCAGGCAAATTCATGGTATTGACTATGATGATACCTTTTCCCCTGTGGCCATGGTCAAGTCCATCAGAATTCTACTTACTATTGATGCATATTATGACTACGAGGTCTGATAAATGGATGTAAAAATGGCATTTCTTAATGGAAAACTTCTTGAGGAAGTGTATATGACACAACCTGAGGGTTTTGAGTCTCCAAATGAAGCCACTAAAATATGCAAGTTGAATCGATCCATTTATGGATTGAAACAAGCTTCTTGAAGTTGGAATCTTCATTTGGATGAGAAAATCAAAGAGTTTGGTTTCATCAAGAATGAGGCTGAGCCTTGTGTTTACAAGAGGATTAGTGGGAGCATTGTTATCTTCCTGATATTGTATGTAGATGACATACTGTTGATCGAGAATGACATTCCGACCCTGCAAGTTGTTAAGAACAACTAAGGGAGATGCTTTTCTATGAAAGACTTGGGTGAAGCGACTTACATACTTGGTATTAAGATCTATAGAGATAGATCGAAGAAGTTGCTGGGTTTGACCCAAAGTACATACATTAAGAAGGTGCTGAAGGGGTTCATCATGCTTGAGTCCAAGAAAGGATTCATACCCATGTCTCATGGTGTGAGTCTCTCTAATGACCAGTGTCCTAAATCTTTGGAAGATAAGGACCGCATGAAGTTGATTCCATATGCTTCGGTAATTGGATCAATCATGTATATAATGTTATGTACACGACCGGATGTCTCTTATGCTTTGAGCATGAAGAGCAGGTATCAGTCTGATCCTAGTGATGGTCACTGGATAGTTATCAAGAATATCCTAAAGTACATGAGAAGAACTAAGGATTTGTTCTTGGTGTTTGGTGGAGAGGAAGAGCTCGTTGTAAATGGTTATACGGATGCTAGCTTCCAAACTGATAGGGATGATTCAAAGTCCCAGTCAGGTTTTGTATTTTTTCTTAATGTAGGAGCTGTAAGTTGGAAGAGTTCCAAGCAAAAGATAGTTGCTGATTCTACGATAGAAGCCGAGTATATCGCTACAGCGAATGCGACGAAGGAGGCTATGTGGACTAGGAAATTCATCGGCGAGCTAGATATAGTTCCTAGCATTGTTGATCCCGTAGTTCTCTACTGTGACAAGAACGGTGCAATTGCCCAAGCTAAGGAACCTAGATCTCATCAGCGCTCAAATCACATACTTTGGCGATTCCATCTTATTTGAGAGATTGTCGATCGAGGAGATGTGAGCATATGCAGAGTACCGACTGAAGAAAATATTGCGGATCCACTGACGAAGCCTCTTGCACAGAGAAAGCATGATAGTCATACTAGATCAATGGGTATTAGATACTTGAATGATCGACTCTAGTGGGAGACTTATGGATTATAATTGTGTTGGTTGTTATTCATGTGATGAATAGAGTACTTTCATATTTCATTTTACATTTATGGCAGGTTCTTATTATTACGTCAACTATTTCTATTTGATAGATTAATTAGCATAATGAATGCCCTTAGAATGTTTGCTTCCATAGGAATTCAAGTGTGTGACTTGAATGTGAGGGCCTATGTTGAATTAGAAGATTCATTCTTAAATCGTCCCTGGTCGGAGTATCATCTTAGAAGTTGAAGGGCGATGATGATACATTAAGACTAGCATGTGTGTTAACTGATTGCTGGTTCTCCCAGGTCATTATATTGTTGTACAACCTCGTGTTTGCCTCGAGCGAGAAGGCGGAACCAGGCTAGAGTTCGCCAAGTCAAACTTCGAACCAGTAGAAGTATAGCGCGGGGACAAGCCAGGTGCGATCCCACCTAGGCGAGAGAGAACAGCGAGCGGGGGCGCTCACAGACCTCTCGTGTATGCTGCCCCCCGCGCAATGATTCAAGAACTACTCGGCAGCAGTGCCTCAAGAACTACTCGCGACAACAGCCGTGCGAGCACGAATGGGCCGGGGACGCGAGCGGCGCTGTATAACCCCGGTATTCTCCAGGAGATGGGCGTAGATGGAATCTGTTCTGCGCTCGACGAACGCCGAGCTTCTCTCAAGATCGGCGAACTCAGTTCGGCATTCGACGAGATCCAATCTGCGTACGACAAATGCCGAGCTTCTATTGGGATCGGCGAACTCAGTTCGGCGTTCGACGAAATCTTTTATGCGCTTGACGAATGGCACCTCAGAATCTGTCTCAGCGGTTGGGCACAGAAGGTCAGTCATCTCAGCGGTTACATCTGTTCCGTCTCAGCGGATCCGCTGGGACAGAGTTGTCGCAGCGGTTTTCCTCCATCTGGAGCTTAGCTCGGCGAGCTCAACCTTCCATCCAGCTCGGCACTCTCACAAGGCAGAGAGGAGCTCGCAGGAAGATATGCGAGACCTGGCCTCGGTGACTGTCGTCAAAAGAGGCGCGAGCGAGGTCTTCGTAGAGCGCTCGCCTAAGAGGGGTTTCAAATCCTACAGGTGGAAGCAGTGAAGAAGGCGAGCCAGGTCCTCAAAGGTCGCTCGCAGAAAGGCGGGCAGGCCAGGTACTCGCCGACTGCTCGCGAGAAGGCTGACGAGCCGGATTTCTTCCAAGTCTTCGTGTTCGACGAGCTTCAAACGACATTCGATGAAATCAGTTCTCCGTTCGACGAGTGGGCTTCTCCGTTCGACGAACTCGCATCACGTCTCAGTTCGACGAACTGGCTTCTCAGCTCGGCTAGCTCAGCCATCCATCCGGTTTAGCAAATTTACACAAGACCGAGGGGAGCTTGCAGGAAGGCGTGCGAGACCTGGCCTCGGTGGCCATCACCAGAAAAGGCGTGAGGGGGCCTTTGCAGAGTGCTCGCCTATAAGGGGTTTTTGCAAGCCATCCTCGCGAGGAGACTCACAGGAGCTCTCGCGAATGGCGTTCTCATATGCCTCTTACCCATAGGCTAAAGAGGTGAAATTACTCCTCTGCCCCTGGTGGTCTGCAGGTAGCCCCTCCAAACAACGGAGTTTGGCTTTTAGCAGGCCAAATTGGGGTGCGTTTAGTAAAATAAAAAGGCGGAATTCCGCTATTAACAGACCATGAGCAAAAAACTATAAATAGACCTTAATGGGCACCTTGGGGAGAGGATTACAATCTCAGTTCTCTGAGCTTCTCCTTCCCTCAGTTACTTTGGTTTAGCTCTCTAGCTCTCCAAGGTGCCCAAGTCTCAGCTTTGGCTTGGGAGGGGAAGCGCTCAACGATCTTCCGGGTTTTTGGTGGGACCTCCTTGCTGCGACTAAGGTCTTAGACTATTTTCGAGTCCCCAGTCTGCTCCTTCCGAGGGACTATTAAGGGCCAGCTGCCCCTCAACTCGTTGAGGGCCCGAGCTTCACAATAGACCGAGAAATCGGTTTCAACATTTTTGGTGCGGTGAGCATGGAGCGTGGCTGGTCCAAGAAAGTTCCAAGGAAGGCACATGGCAGGAGATGAAGAGCAGGTCGAGGAGTTCTACGGGTCACCCTCGGCAGCGATGCAAAGAATGTTCTCGGATTTCAGGAGAGAGTCCTCGACACCCTCGGGTTCGCGGTCGCATCGCTCCGTAGTGAGTTCGCGACCCCAGCTGTCCAGGTGTCCCAACCTCTGGCAGCGGTCGGCGAGGATGCCCCGGGAGGAAGGACCGGAAAGGAGGTGGCCGGGTGGTCAGTGCAGGATCTGGAGGGGCGAGTGTTGTTCGCCAGTCCGGCGAGTGTGGTGCCAGCGAGCACAGGGCAGGCGGGCGCGGCGCAGGCGAGTGCGGCGCAGGTAGGTGCAGCGCAGGTGGGCACGATCCTGGCGGGTGCGGCGCCCGTAGGAGCGGCTCCGGCGAGGGTGGATCTCGCGAGCAGTGACCCAGCGAGCTCAAGCTAGGTGAGGGAGCTCGGGCGGCGAGTAGAGCAAGAAAGGACAGCAGGAAGTGGAAGCCCCTTCTGCGAGTTGGTGCTTTCCGCACCGTCCTGGAAGGGTTCGGGGAGTGGGACCGGGTCTACTACCACGACAGGGACGACCCAGTCCAGCACCTGCAGTCGTTCGAGGACTCGGTTTCCATCAGGCCGATGTTAGACGCCTTCAAGTGTCGGCTCTTTGCCGTCACCCTAAAGGAAAAGGCCAGGGAGTGGTTCCACCAACTCCCTGTCAGGTCGATCTACGCGTTTGAAGATTTGCATAGAAGTTTCTTGTTGCGGTTCTTAACTTCGAAGAAGAGGAAGAAGGACGCCGAGTCCCTCTTCAAGGCAAAGCAAAAGCCCAAGGAGTCGCTGGCTCACTATGCAGATCGGTTTCAGGAAGAAGTATTGCTTACCCAGGAGATGCCCGGGTTTGCCCTTTAGCTCGCCTTCACGTTGGGGATGAAGGAGTGTTTCTTCAAGATGGATCTAAAGAGAAAGCCCCCGTCTCCTACGAGTAGTTGATGGAGAGGGTGGCGGAGGAGGTCGAGAGTGAGGAGGCCAATCCGAAGCACACCAAGAGGCTAGCAAAGCTCACCGAGCCGGAGGTCAAGCAGCAGGAGTACAAAGAAGGGAAGAGCCCCAGTCCCCAGAGGGGGGATGGAGGCCGAATGGCGGGGGGACGCAAGGTCAAGGATGAGGCTACGCTCTGGGAGGAGGTAACTTCCATGGGGGGCAAGGAAGACCCCAACACCTGGGATGGAGGCAGGGTCAAAGGCAGATGCCTCCCCCGCCTCAGCAGGCTATGGAGATCAGGAGAGGAAGAGGAGGAAGAGGAGGAAGAGGAAGGAGATAAGGAGTGGAAGCCGGAGCAGGAAGGAGGAGGGGAAATAGGGCGGCAGAGGCCGGGAGGGTAGAGGTGGCGTTGCCCTACTGTGACTTCCATGATGAGGAAGGTCACGCAACGGCCACCTGCCAAGAGTTCTTAGAGACTTAGAGGGCTAGAATGCTGGCGCCGCGGCAGCAACAGCAGGTGAGGATCGAGGAGGTCCTGCCTCGGGAGGAAGAGGAGGAGAGGTGTGAGTACAAGGTCGATCTGGGGACCCGAGGAGGGATTAGAGTGATCCATGGGGAGTAGGGGTGGAGACAACCCGCAAGGCGAGCCTCCATACTATCTACCGCAGGAGCGTGGCTTCGACTTCCACGGCCCCGCCCCCAACAGAAAAATTTACTTTCTCCCAAAGGGACATGCCGGGTCATGAGGACCCTTTCTACGACACACTGGTCATCCAGACCGCCATCGAGAACTTCACGGTGTCCTGGATTATCGTGGACAATGGAAGCTCCATCAATGTCATCTTCAAGAAGGCGTTCGATGAGATGAGTTGAAAGCCAAGAGGGTGCTGGCCTCGGATGGCCCGTTATTCGGGTTCTCCGGAGAGAGGAAGGAGGTCGAGGGGGCGTGGGACTCCATGTGGTCCTGGGCGGGCAATCCCGGAATTGCCGCTTCGTCATAGTGGAAGCCCCTATCAGCTATATCGCCATATTCGGATGGCCATTAATCAGTGCTTTCCGCTGCGTCCCCTCCATTTTCCACCAATGCCTCAAGTTCATCTCAGGGGGAGTCCAGATTCGAGTAAGGGGGATCTAAAGGTAGCAAGGCAGTGCTATGTGACGGCGGTTAACACCATCTCCTGGATGACCGAGGCAGAAAATGGGATCAGGAGGTGGGAGAGCCGGCGGGTCTCGGAGAGGCAGAGGAGGAGAAAGAGGAAGAAGGGTCGGAGGAGCCGATGGAGAAGGAGAAAAAAGAGGAAGAAGGGTCGGAGGAGCCGATGGAGAAGGAAGAGGTAGAGGGTCGGGCCCAGGAAGAAGGGGCGGAAGAGGTGATGAAGGTCCAGGAAGGAGAAGAAGAGGAGAAAGAAGAAGGTTGGGGAGAGTAGTCCTGGCTGGAGGCCATGGAGGAAGTCGTAGAGCCCGAGGTCACCACCCAAGCTGGGGTGGTGGAGAAGGTCCGCATCAGCGGAGAGTTCGACCTGGAGGAGCAGAAGCAGATCCTGGCTTGCGTCTAGGAAAATGTGGATGTCTTCACCGGGAGTGCCGCAAAGATGCCCGAGATCGATGCAGATGTGGCTTGCCATCGCCTCAACCTCGACCCAGGCACCCACCCTATCCGTCAAAATAAGAGGGCCACAGCAGACAAGCTGGACAGACCCATCCGAGAGGAGGTGGGTAAGCTCCTATAGGCAGGTTTTGTATCAGAGATCCAGTATCCAGGCTGGGTCTCCAACGTGGTTATGGTAAAAAAGGGAGGAGGTAAGTGGAGGATGTGTATCGATTTTTCCTTGCTTAATAAATCTTGCCCCAAGGATTATTACCCCTTGCCTAGAATCGACGCGCTGGTTGATTCAGCCGTCGGTGTTCCTGTAATGTCTTTTCTAGATGCTTTTTCAGGTTATCATCAGATCTGAATGCACCCCCCAGACATCAAAGATGTCTCCTTCATCACAGGAGATGGGTGTTATGGTTATAAGATGATTCCCTTTGGGCTCAAGAACGCAGCGGCTACGTATCAGTGAATGATGGATAGGGTCTTCCGAGAGCAGAAGGGAAGAAACCTGGAAGTTTATGTTGATGACCTCATGGTAAAGAGCCGGGATCTCAAGTCTCACCTCCAAGACCTAGAAGAGACCTTTGGGACCTTGCGAAAGTAGAAGATGAAACTCAATCCCCTGAAGTGTGTCTTCGGGGCTAGCAGGGGAAAGTTCCTAGGTCACTTGCTCACCACGGCAGGGGTGGAGCCCAACCCAGATAAGGTTAAAGCCATCTTGGAGTTGGTGGAGCCAAGGAACGCGAAGGAGGTTCAGCGCCTCACGGGAAAGTTGGCCGGACTCAGCAGGTTCCTCTCCAAGGCGGGTGAAAAATGTGTACATTTCTTCAAGGTGTTACGAGGAAACAAGAAGTTTGAGTGGACCTCAGAATGCGTGGAAGCTTTTCAAGCTTTGAAGGGGCAGCTCACCCGGGCTCCCCTACTCCTGGGACCAAGGCAATGGGAGAATTTATCCCTATACTTGGGGGTAGGATGTGAAGCAGTAAGTTCGGTATTGGTCTGGGAAGAGGGGAGGAGGCAGTTCCCCATCTACTACGTTAGCTGGGTGCTGAGGAAGGCTGAGCTCCGATAACCAATCTTGGAGAAGTTGGCTTTCGCCTTGGTGGTATCGGCCCGAAAGCTCAGGCCATACTTCCAAGGACACTCCATTAAAGTGGTGACCGACCACCCACTTCACAAAATCATGGATGGGGTGGAACATTCGGGAAGGTTATCCAAATGGTCCGTAGATCTAAGTGAGTTCGACATCACATTTGTGCCCAGGGTGTCAATCAAGGCACAAGCGGTGGCGGACTTCATGGCGGACTACGCGACTGAAGTGGAGGAGCATGAATCATCTCTCCCGGTGGCCTGGAGGATGTTGGTGGATGGCACGTCAGGGAAACACTCCTATGGAGGGGGAATAATCTTGATATGCCCCCAATGGACAAAGATCGAGCATGCCTTGAGCATTCATTTCACGATTACCAACAACCAGGCCGAGTACAAGGCAGTGATAGCAGGCCTGCAGCTAGCCAGGGAGCTAGGAGTGCAGGACGTGGAGGTCTCAACGGACTCCATGGTGGTAGCGTGCCAGATCAGGGGAGAATTTGAAGCAAGGGAGCCGAACTATCCCTGGAGAAGGTTAAGGGGATCATCGGCCAATTCTGCACTTTCTCCATCACACATGTGCCGAGGGAGGAGAGCACCTCGGCGGACCTCCTAGCCAAGTTTGGTCCTCGGGATGGAGGGACAATTGCGGAACTCTTCCAAACTTCCATTGAAGAGGGGGAGCTGATGGAGGTGGATCAGCAAACATCGTGGATGGATCCCTTCATCACCTTCCTGGCATCCGTAAAGTTCCCCGAAGGAGACGTTAACAAACGTTGCTTCAGGTACAAGTCGGCCTATTATTCCTTACATGCAGGAGGACTACATAGAAAAACACTCTCGGGGCTCCTGTCTCGTTGCGTGTCTGAGGAGGAGGTCCCGAGAGTCCTCGAAGAAATCAACTCGGGGGAGTGTGGCAGTCACTCCGGGAGCCGGACTCTGGAGGGGAGAGTGTTGAGGCAAGGCTACTTCTGGCCTACCCTCAGCAAGGATGCAGTAGAATTCACGAGGAAGTGTTCAAAGTGCCAGCTCTATGCTCCACTCCAACTCCTCCCATCCCAAAGGCTCCGGACCATCACAGCTCTGTGGCCCTTTGCTATATGGGGGTTGGACCTGGTAGGTCCTTTCCCACAAGCTAGTGGCCAAAGGAGGTTCTTATGGTGATGATCGACTATTTCTCCAAGTGTGTAGAAGTGAAAGTGCTTGCCAAGGTAACCTCCCAGGTGGTGAGAAATTTTGTATGGGGCGAGATAATTTGCAGGAACGGGTTGTCGTTGGCCATCATGACGGACAACGAACCCCAATTTGCCAGCGAAGAGTTTGTTAGTTTTTGCACCCAACTCGGCATAGACCTCAGGTTCGCGTCGGTCCACCACCCGAGGAGTAACGGTCTGATGGAAGAAGCGAACAAGATAATTGTCAACCTGCTAAAGAAGAAAGTGGAAATTCTCAGGGGCAACTGGGTGGAGCAACTGCCCTCGGTCCTATGGGCCTTAAGGACTACTCCAAACACAGCCACAGGAGAGACCCCCTTCAAACTATCCCATGGGTCCGAGGCAGTCCTCCCGATAGAATTCGAAGTCAAAACGCCCAGGGTGATCACCACAGGAGAGGGAGATGAAGAATGGCTAGCGGGGAATAATGCAGAGCAAAGGTTGTCTCTAGACCTGGTAGAAGGGCTCCGAGACCTCGCTACTGTTCTACAGGAGGAAGTCAAGAGGCGAATGGCCCGGTACTTTGATCAACACATCAGGATAAAGCAATTCGAGAAGGGAGATTTGGTCCTGAAGAAGGTAGATGCGGCAGGGAGAGGAGCCACTGTAGGTAAGTTATAGCCCAATTGGGAAGGGCCTTACATTGTGAGCAGAGTGCTCAAGTCAGGGGGTACCACCTCCAGGATGTGGAAGGGGTATCTTTCGGCCGATCCAGGAGTGCGGATGATTTGAAGAGATTTTACCCTTAGCAAACTTTTGTAACTGACTTTTGTATGTTTCCTCCTCAATGTATATATTTTGAAGTAATTCTTGAGCAGGTTACAAGTTCTTTGGTGCTGGAATGCCCCAGATCGATTCCGCTGCCGGGCACTCATAGACGGTGGGTCAGGTTGATCTCTAGAGAGGCTGGCAAGGTTACAAGTCCTTTAGTGCTGGAATGTCTCAGATCGATTCCGCTATCGGGCTTTCATAGACGGTGGGTTAGGTTGATCTCTAGAGAGGCTGGCAAGGTTACAAGTCCTTTGGTGCTGGAATGCCCCAGATCAATTCCATTGCCGGGCTTTCATAGACGGTGGGCCAGGTTGATCTTTGGAGAGGCTGGCAAGGTTACAAGTTCTTTGGTGCTGCAATGCCCCAGATCGATTCCGCTGCCGGGCTCTCATAGAGGGTGGGTTAGGTTGATCTCTGGAGAGGCTGGCAAGGTTACAATTCCTTTGGTGCTGGAATGCCCCAGATCGATTCCGCTGTCGGGCTTTCATAGACGGTGGTTCAGGTTGATCTCTCGAGAGGCTGGCAAGGTTACAAGTCCTTTGGTGCTTGAATGCTGATGGTTTTTTAAAATTTAAAAGCTTTGCAAAACCTTTCTTGTGATGTGATTAGAATTAGGCGTGCGTTTTCGAGGAGTTTCGCGAGTACTCCTACTTCGAGAAACTAACCGTTATCCTATTTCGAGGAATAGAAGTAATGGTTTTCTCTTCTTTCGAAATATCAACGATCACGCCCCGGCAACAGAGCTGAATTCTCTAAATATGTAAATAGAAAAGGAGAGGGTTTTGCAAGTTTTTGTAATTATTTATCCAAACAAATCTTTCGATGAAGGCAAGCGCACCTTATCGCGTATAGTATAGGATATTTTATAGAAAATATCAAAGTCGTATTTTTCCAAGGACGTTGTTGGGAAAATGATTTCTCTTAACCCCTTAAATTAAGTTGAATATGAATTCTAAGAAAGAAAAACAAGGTTAAGTAAATATGCGTCGAATAGTATTCGACGCAACGTCGAGCTGTAGTCGACGTTCCCTTCAGATTAAGTCGAAGTAACTTTAGGAAGATTTCGACGTATGTATTGTCGACGCGACTCTGATTTCTAGTCGACGCATATAGAGAAGTCGACGTACCTTATTCGACGCACCTTCCTTATTCTTCCCTCGACGTCCAGCCAGGATGAATTCGACGCTTACGTCGAATAGTAATCGACGCACGTCGATTACTATGACAGAATTCAAATATGCGCCAGATCTCTTTCCTTCTTTCAATAGATCTGATTTATATGGAATAATGTTAATATTTTTATAGCCGTTCTGAATCATTCTTTCCTTCTATTTGATTCTTGGCTAATCTGATAAAACTCATTATGGATATTATTCGAATTTGGAATGAATTCATTCCTTCTATTGGTATGCTAATTATGGAAATATTTCTATTCTTCCAATTCTCTGACTGCTAATTAATTATCCTCCCATAGCATTATTTTTACACAGAGCTATAAATAAAGAGGAGGTCGGCAGAAAATGACAGTTGAGTGATCCACCACATACAGTTGAAATAGAGGAAAAGCTCCCAAGAGAGTAGAGAGAAAAACAGAGAAAAGAGATAGTGTGCTGTAGAGAAAAAGCTTTCATCTTCTCCTTCTTCTTCAGAAGCCATTCTACTGCAAACTCTGAAAGTTCTCTAAAAAAAGAGAAAAGTTTTTACAATCTCCTTCTCACTGTAGAAGAGAGATTTTCATTCACTACTTCTTGTGCTCCCAATCTTCTTGCTAGGAAGAAGATTCATTCTTGTTCTTATTTCTTTCTTTCTTTCTTTCTTACTTATAACATTGTAAAAGAGTTTTTAGAATCTCTCTTCAAAAAAATTCAGTGTACTGGTTCTAAGAGTCTCCTTGTCAAAAGACTCTGTTGGTTCTAAAAGTTTTCTTTTTCAAAAGACTCAGGGTGGTTCTAAGAGTCTCCTTATCAAAAGACTCAGTACAAGATAGTGAATTCCTACCAAGGGGGTAGAAGAGTGGACTACCCAAAGTTTGGGGAACCACTATATTTTCTTGTGTTGTGCTGTGATTTCTTTTCTTGCATTTACTTTCTTTACTTGTTTAATTCTTGTTCATGTGTGGGAAGCTATAATCTGTGATCATACACATATATATATATATAAACTTTGCACAAAATAATTGTTAATCTCTATTCACCCCCCCTCTAGAGAATTCTAGTGAGGTAAACTGTGCACTTTCAATTGGTATCAGAGGGAGGTTGATCTAAAAAGGATAACTCCTTGATCAAAAAGATCTTACCTCTCATATATATATATATATTTTTAAACTATTTTATCATATGACACAAATCAAAGATTATGCTTCCACCAGACCACCAATTTGCAATCTGGAAAAGTTTGCACTTTGGAAAACAAGAATTAAAATTTATTTAAACTTTATTGATAATGAATTGTTTAATGTGATCTTGACAGGTCCCCCCAAGCCATTCAGGAAGGATTAAGTGGAAAAGTGACTGAAACACTTGTTCCAAGAGCTGAATGGACTGAAGATGAGAAGAAAGCCCAAGGACATGATGCCAAGGCTATGAATATCCTAGTCTCAACCCTCTCAGATGAAATTTTCCAAAAGATTGCTGATTGTGGGTCAGCTAAGGAAGTATGGGAAGCCCTCACCAAAATGGTAGAGGGAAATGCTGATGAGAAAAAGGATAGAAAGGCACTACTGATCTCCCAATATGAAAACTTCCAAAAGAAAGAAAGTGAAAGTGTTGCTGACATGTATTCAAGATTCAGCCTCATAGTCAATGAATTGAGAACACCTGAGAAGGACATATCTCTCACTGAGATAAATGATAAATTGCTGACTTGCTTTCCCAGCTCTTGGGATTCAAGAATCTGGCCAATCAAAGACTCCAGAAGTCAAAAAGAAATATCAACAGATGTTCTCTTGGGTAAATTAAAATCCTATGAACAACTGTTGAAAACCAGAGCTGAGAAAGAAAAGGCATCTCCACTCTCAAAAGAAAAGAGTATTGCATTAAAGGCTGTTGAAGGTGAATCATCTACTGATGAAGAGGAACTAATCAGCTTGCTGGCTAGGAAGTTCAAGAGGTGGATCAAAACAGAAGGATCCAGAGGAAGAGACTCAAAAACCAGGTATAATAAAACTCCTACTAAAGAGGTTATCTGTTACACTTGCAGGAAACCAGGACACATTGCCCCTGAATGTCCTAAGGAGAACAACAGCAAGAAAGATCTGAAAAGAACAGATCTAAAGAAGAAAAAGAAAGAAAAAGGATTCATTGCTCAAACCTGGAGTGATTCAGAATCTGAAGGAAGCACCTCATCAGATAATGATCAGGAAGAGGTCAAGCAAAAGGAAACATGTCTGATGTCCACTGAGAAGCTTGATGCTACATCTATGGTAAATATACTTTATGATTTTTCCTCTACTGATTCCAAACAAAATTTCAAAGAACTATGTTTAGATATAATTAAATCTGAAAAAGAATTAAAAGGATTAAGAATTGAATTAGGAAATCTAAAACAGGTAAATACAAACCATAAAAATTATAAGCTCAATCTAGAACTCTCAGAAGAGAAATTAAACAAAATCTATTCGGACAATCTAACACTAAGAAAAGAGCTAGCAAAGGCTAAAGCCTTTGAGGACTCTCTAAATGGAAGAGGCTAGAAGCTCAAGAATATTTCTGAAAATCTCACTGATAGATTTAGACAACTAAAACTGAATAATAATGAAGCATCTAAATCTCAATCATCCAGCAAACCTGTCTGGAAACATCCCATTCACTTCACTAGGGAGAATCATCTAACAGGAGTAAGATCACAAGTAAATCCAGAAATAACCACTGTTTTTAATAAACCAAATCCCATTACAAATAAAGGAATCTTAGGAAAATATCCTCACAAAGAATTTGAACATGCGTCGAATACTATTCGACGTGCGTCGAGTTCCAATCGACGCTTACACCAAAATGCGTCGACCTATACTCAACACAACCTCTCTCATACTTCGACTGAGAAAAGACTCAGAATGAAGAAAGCGTCGACTTCATATCGACGCAACCAGAAACCTACATCGAATTTATATCGACGCAACCGTAAGTATACGTCGAATCCCTATCGACGCAATGAATCAGACAGAAAATCCTCTGTTTCCAAACAGATCTCTCAATCCATGTCCTTCTATTATGAACATTATTTCTGTGATATCATCCAAGAAGATTGGTATGATAAGCCAGTACCCCATACGAGGGAAGGATATCCTGAAAAACCCACTTATTCCTTTATTAAATCTTTTGCTAATAAAAGAGAGGGACCCCAGCTCAGCAGGGTCTAAACCAATGTTTAAACTTTTATGTGCAGATGTATCACATCTCCAGGATGGTGTGGTACTTGGACAGTGGATGCTCCATGCACATGACAGGTTGCAAAAACCTATTAATCAACTTTGAGGAAAGACTTGGACCATCAGTAACCTTTGGAGACTCTAGCTGTGGCCAAACCAAGGGATTTGAAGATTTCAAAGAAGGGAAAGTCACCTTCAAGAATGTGGCAGTAGTCAAAGGACTAAAACACAATCTGATTAGTATAAGTCAGATATGTGAGAGTGGTAAGTATGAGGTAAAATTTACTACACTATTCTGCCATATATTAGATATCAAGACTGGTGCTACAGTACTAAATGGAATTAGAAAAGGGAAAGTATATGTAGTAGACTTTAGCTCTTCACCCACAGAAGTTTGCTTATTCAACAATATTATTGATAAAAATGAATTATGGCATAGGAGACTAGGTCATCTAAACTACAAAACAATCAGTAAACTAGCTAAAAATAACCTAGTCAGAGGCTTACCAAAGGGTAGGTACTCTAAGGATTCTCCATGCAGACCTTGCCAACTAGGAAAGCAAACCAAATCATCCTTCAAACCCATTGGTAAGGATGACTCTCCCAGGTCGTTATACTTACTACACATGGATCTCTTTGGTCCCATATCCACTCAAAGCTTAGGTGGAAAATCCTATACCTTGGTCATTGTTGATGATTATTCTAGGTTTAACTGGGTATTCTTTCTAGGAGTTAAATCTGAAACCCATAAAATTCTCTCAAAATTCATAAGACAGATTCAATCTGAGTTCAACACAAATGTTTCAATTATAAGAAGTGACCATGGGACTGAATTTGAGAATCAGATGATTTGTAGTTTCTGTGAGGAAGAAGGTATTAAACAAAGCTTCTCAGCACCCAGAACTCCCCAACAAAATGGAGTTGCTGAGAGGAAGAATAGAACCTTAATACAATCAGGTAGAACCCTGCTTGCAGAGTCAGGATTACCAAAAACCTAATGGGATGAAGCGGTTAACACTGCAAACTATGTTCTAAATAGAAGCCTCATACACAAAACTAAATCAAAGACTCCATATGAGCTCCTGAAAAATAAAACACCCACTGTTAAATATTTTAAATTTTTTGGATGTACTTGCTTTATTCTAAATAATGGGAAAGATCGTCTTGCCAAATTTGACAAAAAGTCTGATGATAGAATATTTCTGGGATATTCATCATCTAGCAAAGCCTATAGGTGTTACAATAGAAGAACTCTTAAGATTGAAGAATCCATGCACATTGTATTTGATGAATCTAACATGCTGTTTAAGGGGGAGGAAACTCCCACCAGTTCTGTTCCACAGGAAAACAACAGCATAGAAACCCAGCTTGAGCAACTAGCTCTAGAGAACACAGAAAATGGAAAGGAAAACCAGTTAGAGGAACCAAGTGAGGAGTCTGAACAAGAAACCTCAGAAAAGAGCACTCAAGACCCTCCTCCACAAGAGGACATGGTTCAGGAAGGGCAATTGAACAATGATCCCATTGAGAATGAAGTACAACTGACAAATTCAGGCAGAACAGGAATCAATTTGAAAGATCATCCACAAGCTCAAGTGATTGGAGATCCCAATACAGGAGTAAGAACAAGACACCAAGTCTCCAATGGGATGATGCTCCAATGCTTCCTATCACAAGTTGAACCAAAGAAGTTTGAGGAAGCAAATTGTGATCCTCACTGGATTATGGCCATGCAAGAAGAACTAGGCCAATTTGAGAGAAACAAAGTATGGAACCTAGTTGAAAGACCAAGAAACTACCCTGTAATTGGTACAAAATGGGTATACAGGAACAAACTAGATTCCACTGGAGTAATTGTGAGAAACAAGGCAATACTTGTAGCACAAGGATATAGACAAGAAGAAGGGATAGACTATAACCAGACCTTTGCTCCAGTAGCCAGATTAGAGGCAATCAGGCTCTTTCTTGCCTATGCAGCCTTCATGAAGATGAAAGTCTACCAAATGGATGTCAAGAGTGCTTTTCTAAATGGAGATCTGCAAGAAGAGGTATATGTGGAGCAACCACCAGGTTTTGTTAATCCTTCTTCTCCTAACTTTGTTTATAGACTTAACAAAGCATTATATGGTCTTAAGCAAGCACCTAGAGCTTGGTATGAAACTCTATCAAATTTTCTTTTAGAAAATTCCTTTGAAAGAGGAAAAGTAGACAAGACACTATTTACTAGAACCCATAAAAACCAACTCCTTCTTGTTCAAATATATGTAGATGACATCATCTTTAGCTCAACCCATCCTAAACTATGTAAAAGATTTGCTAATCTTATGCAATCTAAATTTGAGATGAGTAGTATGGGTGAACTCTCCTACTTCCTAGGACTACAAGTAAAACAAAGTAGTGAAGGAATCTTTATTTCACAATCAAAATATACTAAAGAGCTAATCAAAAAGTTTGGTATGGAATCAACATCTACCATGAAAACACCCATGACAACCAATGCCATTATAGAAAAAGATGATAAAGGAAAATCAGTAGATCAAAAGACTTATAGGGCCATCATAGGATCCCTTCTATATCTAACAGCTAGTAGACCTGACATCATGTTTGCAACTTGCCTATGTGCTAGATTTTAGGTTGATCCAAAGAAATCCGATCTCACCTCTGTAAAAAGGATTCTTAGATACCTAAAGGGAACCCCTGACCTAGGACTATGGTACTCAGCAGAAACTAACTTTGAATTAATAGGTTTCTCGGATGCAGATTATGCTGGTTGCAGGGTTGATAGAAAAAGCACATCTGGTACCTGCCAATTCCTAGGAGACAGATTGATCTCATGGTTTAGTAAGAAACAAACCTCAGTCTCAACCTCAACAGCTGAAGCTGAATACATAGCTGCTGGGAGCTGTTGTTCACAAATCCTGTGGATGCAAAATCAGCTACTTGACTACAAATTGGAAATACATAACTCTAAGATATATTGTGATAGCTCTAGTTCTATATCCATAGCATCCAACCCAGTCCTTCATAGTAGGACCAAACATATAGAGATTAGACATCACTTCCTTAGAGACAATGTTGAGAAGGGTAAAATAACCTTAGAATATATTTCCACATACAATCAAAGAGCAGACATTTTCACAAAACCCTTAGATGAAACTAAGCATAACTATTTCATAAACACCTTAGGAATGCTTAATGGAAGCTTGTACACACCACTGATAGGGAACTCTAAAGAAATCAGACAATCTAAGAAAATCTCTTGAAGATGCGTCGAATACATATCGACGCTCCGACGAGACAAAATCGACGTTGACACCGACTTCCGCCAGATAAGGCTACGTCGATCCTTTATCGACGTACCGTCGAGTTCATATCGACGCAAGATTATGAACACGTCGATTGAACACCAGGCTGGCCACTCTCGACGCAAACGTCGACATTCATTCGACGTACCGTCGACTTCAAGACAAAATTAGAATCGAATCCTTACTTCCTCTTTTGACGATTGGATTACCTTGATTTCTGTTTCCTTTCTCGACATTTCATCTCC
This sequence comes from Dactylorhiza incarnata, assembly GCA_033032865.1. NCBI lineage: Eukaryota > Viridiplantae > Streptophyta > Magnoliopsida > Asparagales > Orchidaceae > Dactylorhiza > Dactylorhiza incarnata. Next base: position 17,185,721 of record JAWHQI010000028.1, read on the forward strand.
TTTAAATAGTACTTTGTATTTCATAACAAATACCTCTCTGAACCCGCCAAAACTGCGTCTTCTACCTCTCTCTCTTCCTGTGTCAATGGCGCCTATTCCTGTTCAAACTGACCTCATCAAAGCAATGAACGATGCTCTGGAAAATCTCCTCAACGACTTCCAGACACGTCTACAAAACTTCTCCAATGAATGTGCCAATATGATCACCACCTGTGAAGCCAAATTGGCCACCCTATCTGCATCTCTTCCTGAGCTTCATACCCTTATTCGAGAAGAACCTCTATCGCCACAAAGGTTTACATCCTTCCTAAAGGATATAAACCAGGGGGAGAGTTGCTCCAGAAACCCCTCTTGCCAGGTTTTTGATCTCAACTAAAAGCTCAGGTTTAAATCGCTTCTCTCCAACACTAAGTATTCCCTCTAACTCTTTTATAGGCTCTACTCCTCTCAAATCACTCTGACTACACTTTAATCAAACACTTTGATGAATCCTCCTCTTACAACACTGGAGGGGAGCATGCTGTGGATTCAGCATTCAGAACTGATGATCCTTATAACCAGGGGGAGATTCCTGTAGTAAAGGACCCAGTAATCCAGGGGGAGGAAGAAGCAGCCACCTCAGATGATTGGAATGGCCAGGAATGGATTAATGCACCCTTCTGTGATGAGGAACAACAGCATCATTCTCCTGGCTTCTCTGCCAGTTACATCAAGCTAAAGACACCTCTGCTTGAGGACATCCCTACAACAGAGCTTGGAGAAGACAATCATCCCTTCACAGAAAATATTCTACCAGAAATCTTTCCTCCCTCTACTACAGAACATCTAAGAACTCTTCTTAAAATAGCTCCCTCTCCACCCAAAGAGAAAACTCCTCCTTCTTCTCTACCTCCTCTGCTACCTCTACCTCCACAAGCAGGAAGACTCCCTAAACAGATCATATCTAGGCAAAGTCCAGGAGGACAGATAAAGAGAAAAAGGGAGGTCACTCCCTACTGGCAAAATTTTTCTAAAGAAGAAAGGAAGGAATTTGCAAAAGAAAAGAAGTACAGAAAAGCATGTGAGCAAATAAAAAGATTTGAAAAGATGCCTAGTATCTGTCCCAACAGTCCTGTCAAGGAGTACCATGATCCTGACATGGAAAAGAGGCATGAAGAGATAAGAGAAAGAGAACTGTATGAATATGAAGCAGCTAGAAAAGAAGTGGAAGATAAAAGGAAAGCTTGGATGGAAAAGATTAACAGGGGAATGACTAAGGAACAAATCCTTGCTGAATCTTCTATCAAAATTCCAAAAAAGTTGTTTGATATTGAAGCTTATCAAAAGAAAAATCCTCAGGCAGGGATTATCCTGGATAAGGGTCAATAGGACAAGAAGGGTATAGAATGTACAGAAGATACATACATTCTTTATAAAAAGCCATCAAGACCTGCAAAGTTAGATTCCTGGAAAGGGAAAGGAAAAATGACTGAGAGTCCTATGAAACAGGAATCAGAGAAGAAAACAAAGTTTAGGCCAAAGGTTGATAACAAAGGACCTCCTAAGCCCAAGCCTGCACAAAAAGAATCTCACAACATTACCATTGAGATGATTGATGAAAAGGCAGCAATCATCATCAGCAAAGGCTACTCCATAAATGACACTATTCCTGATGGTGATAAACTCTTGGAAAAACTGCATACAATCATCAGGAATGTTCAGGAAAGACCTGATAGAGCCAGGGGATACATTTTTGATGCCATTCATGACTTATCTAGGAAACTTTATTCTGCTTTTGTCAATTTCATGTACAAAAAGAAGTTTCTAGTTTAATTCTTGTGAAAGACAAATACTTGACATGTGCTTTCTTTTCCTAATCTCTTTCCTTCTACTCAACATATTTCTTTTCTATACAAATGCTGTGCTGGATTGATTTTATGCTAGTACAATTTCCCTCTAAATAGGGTTAAGACAAATAGGGGGAGATTGTTGGGAAAATGATTTCTCTTAACCCCTTAAATTAAGTTGAATAAGAATTCTAAGAAAGAAAAACAAGGTTAAGTAAATATGCGTCGAATAGTATTCGACGCAACGTCGAGCTGTAGTCGACGTTCCCTTCAGATTAAGTCGAAGTAACTTTAGGAAGATTTCGACGTATGTATTGTCGACGCTACTCTGATTTCTAGTCGACGCATATAGAGAAGTCGACGTACCTTAGTCGACGCACCTTCCTTATTCTTCTCTCGACGTCCAGCCAGGATGAATTCGACGCTTACGTCGAATAGTAATCGACGCACGTCGATTACTATGACATAATTCAAATATGCGCCGGATCTCTTTCCTTCTTTCAATAGATCTGATTTATATGGAATAATGTTAATATTTTTATAGCCGTTCTGAATCATTCTTTCCTTCTATTTGATTCTTGGCTAATCTGATAAAACTCATTATGGATATTATTCGAATTTAGAATGAATTCTTTCCTTCTATTGGTATGCTAATTATGGAAATATTTCTATTCTTCCAATTCTCTGACTGCTAATTAATTATCCTCCTATAGCATTATTTTTACACAGAGCTATAAATAAAGAGGAGGTCGGCAGAAAATGACAGTTGAGTGATCCACCACATACAGTTGAAATAGAGGAAAAGCTCCCAAGAGTGTAGAGAGAAAAACTGAGAAAAGAGATAGTGTGCTGCAGAGAAAAAGCTTTCATCTTCTCCTTCTTCTTCAGAAGCCATTCTACTGCAAACTCTGAAAGTTCTCTCAAAAAGAGAGAAAAGTTTTTACAATCTCCTTCTCACTATAGAAGAGCGATAACCATGATAATTGAGCGATTACGTGCGTTAACGAAAATAAAGAAACAATTATAAGGAAAAAGAAGTGCACACTAAATTGAAAACACACACACTCTACGGAATTGAAATGGTAGAAATTTAAGGATAGAAATTGCAATCTCTACCCGAACGGCCAGAGGAGAAGTAAATGTGTGAGCGAGTTCTACCCAAACGGGTAGACGGGAAATAAATGCGGTGCAAGTTCTACCCAAACGAGTAGATGGGAAATAAATGCAATCTCTACCCGAACGGGTAGAGGGGAAATAAATGCAGGACAATAATAAAAACTACGCTATTAAATTAAAATCTAAGTTAACAAAAATAAAAACAAAATTTATCCACCTACACACACACTTACAATAAATGAAAAACTAAATTAAAAACAAAAGCAACAAAATTTACTCTCATACACTCACACACACAACATGAACAAAAGAAGAACAAGAAGAACAAGATGAGCAAGAACAAAAAGAACAAGTAGAACAAAAAAACTTTCTTATATATATATATATTCATATCACAACTTTTTAAAGAAAGTCTAAACTTGGGGAGCTCAAACAAGAGCAAGGAAATACATAGAAAAACTCACAAACACTCACAAAATAAAACTCACTAGAACACTCAAGAAAAACTCACAAACTCTTACTTAGGTTCTAATTTTTGTGAACCTTTTAAACAAGGGAGGAGCCCCCTTATTTATAGACAAGAAGGTGGACTGCAAATAGCAAAAAAAGGGCTGGTGGGTAGCAGCTGGCTACTTCAAGAAGGGAAGAGGCGTGTTTGACTTGAGAGATGGTGGGGTGAGGATAAAAGGCTGGCAGGATTCTAGAAGGAGAGTGCCAGCGGGTTGGATGAGAGTTCGTCGAACACAGAGAGAGTTCGTCGAACGCAGATTGTCTTTCGTCGAACGCCTGTCGGGATTCGTCGAGCGCCTGCAGAGAAATAAATATATATATAGTTATTTATATGTATATATAGTATATATATAATATATAAAGTTCGTCGAGCGCCTGGACAGATATAAATATATATATAATTATTTATATGTATATATATAATATATATATAAAGTTCGTCGAGTGCCTGGACAGAGAAATATATATATTGTTATTTATATGTATATATATATAATATAATGTTCGTCGAGTGCCTGGACAGAGAGTTCGTCGAACGCAGATTTTGATTCGTCGAACGCAGAGCACCGTTTGTCGAACGCAGGAGAGTTCGTCGAACGCTGCACGCAGAGAGTTCGTCGAACGCAGAGAGCCGTTCATCGGACGCAGCTCGGGGAGAGTTCGTCGAACGCAGCTCGGGGAGAGTTCGTCGAACGCAGCTTGGGGAGAGTTCGTCGAACGCAGGGCGCGGAGAGTTCGTCGAACGCAGGACGCCTTTCGTCGAACGCCTGCAGACATATATATTATTATTATTTATTATATATACATATATATTTCATTGTATTTATAATATATACATTATTATTACAATGTTATTATTATACTATACTACTATATTATTATATATATATTCACAGAATTTTTATATTAATATATATTCAATAACTAACTTAATTATATTCAATAAATATTTACATATATATTTAAATACTTTATATATATATATATTTACATACTTAAATAGTTCATTTTTACATATAAATATATAAATATAAAAATTAGCTAAGACAAATTATTTATTCAATAATTTATATGAAATATGTACAATATTACCCAAAATTATGCTAAAAACTATACTAAAAATATGCATAATTTACTATTCATCAAATACCCCCATACTTAAGCTTTTGCTATTCCTGGACAAAAGTACGAAAAATACTGTTAAGACATTAATAAAATTTCTAGTTCACTAAAACTTCAAATAAATCAAAAAGTAAGTTTGTTGGGAAAATGATTTCTCTTAACCCCTGAAAAAGAGTTAAATATGAATTCTAAGAAAGGAAAATCAAGGTTAAGTCAATATGCGTCGAATAGTATTCGACGCAACGTCGAAGTTGTATCGACGTTCCTTTCAGAATGAGTCGAAGTAGCTCCAAGCATAATTCGACGTATCCTATGTCGACGTAGCTCTGACTTCTAGTCGACGTATCTTGAGAAGTCGATGCACCCTAGTCAACGCACCTTCCTTATTCTCCCCTCGACGCTCTGTCAGGATGAATTCGACGCCTACGTCGAATAGTAATCGACGCACGTCGATTTATATGATTAATTCATAAATCGCCAGATCTCTTTCCTTCTTTTATAGATCATATTTATATGGAATCAATTTATTCTTTATAGCCGTTCTGAATCATTCTTTCCTCTAATAGATTCTTGGCTAAATTGATTAAATCCTTTATGGACATTATTTGAAATCAGATTGAATACTTTCTTCTATGGATATAACTGTTATGGAAATTTCTCTTTCTTTCTAATACTCTACCTGCTAATTGATTACTCTCCTATAGTGTTATTTTAATGAACAGAGCTATAAATAACTAAGGAGGTCGGCAGAGAAAGACAAAAAGTGATTCACCATTTTTACATTTGGAAAAGAGGAAGAGCTCCCAAGTGAAAAGAGTAAATTGAGAAATAGTGCTGCAGCAAAAAACAAGCTTCCTTCTCCTTCTCACTCTGAAGCCATACTGCTGCAACCTCTGATAGCTCTCACAAAAGAGAGAAAAGGGCTACAATCTCCTTCTCTCTATAGAAGAGAGATTTCATTCACTACTTCTTGTGCTTTCAATCTTCTTGCTAGGAAGAAGATTCCTTCTTGTCTTGATATTATCTCTCTTTCTTCCTTACCTTTATTTTCACATATTGTAAAAGAGTTTTTAGAATCTCTCTTCAAAAAATTCAATTGTACTGGTTCTAAGAGTCTCCTTTTCAAAAGACTCAGTTGGTTCTAAGAGCCTCCTTGTCAAAAGACACAGGGTGGTTCTAAGAGTCTCCTTATCAAAAGACTCAGTGCAAGATAGTGAATTTCCTACCAAGGGGGTAGAAGAGTGGACTACCCAAAGTTTGGGGAACCACTATATCTCTTTGTGTTGTGCTGTAATTTTTCTTATTGCATTTATTTTTCTTTACTTGTTTAATTCTTGTTGGTGTGTGTGGGAAGCTCTAATCTGTGATCATACACATATATATTAACTTTGCACAAAATATTTTTAATCTCTATTCACCCCCCCCCCCCTCTAGAGAATTCTAGTGAGGTTAACTGTGCACTTTCAATTGGTATCAAAGCCAGGTTGATCTAAAAAGGTTAACTCCTTGATAAAAAAGATCCTACCTCTTATTTATATATATATATATATATATATACTTTTCTAACAATTATTTTTCACATGGCACAAATCAAAGATTATGCTTCCACCAGACCACCAATTTGCAACCTTGAAAAGTTTGCACTTTGGAAAACAAGAATTAGAATTTAGTTAAACTCTATTGATGATGAATTGTTTAATGTTATCTTGACAGGTCCCCCCAAGCCATTCAGAAAGGACTCAAGTGGAAAAGTGACTGAAACACTTGCTCCAAAAGCTGAGTGGACAGAGGAAGAAAAGAAAGCCCAAGGATATGATGCCAAGGCTATGAATATCCTAGTCTCAACCCTCTCAGATGAAATCTTCCAAAAGATTGCTGATTGTGAGTCAGCTAAGGAAGTATGGGAAGCTCTCACCAAAATGGTAGAGGGAAGTGCTGATGAGAAAAAGGATAGAAAGGCACTACTCATCTCTCAATATGAAAACTTTCAGAAGAAAGAAGGTGAAAGTGTTGATGACATGTATGCCAGATCCAGCCTCATAGTGAATGAGTTGAAGACACTTGAAAAGGAAATATCTCTCACTGAGATAAATGACAAACTGCTTACTTGCTTCCCTAGCTCTTGGGATTCAAGAATCTGGCCAATTAGAGACTCCATAAGTCAAAGAGAAATTTCAACAGATGTCCTGTTGGGCAAATTAAAATCCTATGAACATCTGTTGAAGACAAGAGCTGAGAAAGAAGAGAAAGAAAAAGCTCCTTCACTCTCAAAAGAAAAGAGTATTGCATTGAAGGCTGTTGAAGGTGAACCCTCTACAAGTGATGAGGAGCTGATCAGTCTGCTAGCCAGAAGGTTTAAGAAGTGGATTAAATCAGAAGGATCCAGAGGAAGAGACTCAAAAACCAGGTATAATAAAATACCTACTAAAGAGATTATATGTTACTCTTACAGGAAACCTGGACATATTGCACCTGAATGTCCTAAGGAGATCAGCAAAAAGAAAGATCTGAAAAGAACAGATCTACAGAAGAAAAAGAAGAAAGAGAAAGGTCTCATTGCTCAATCATGGAGTGATTCAGAAACTGAAGAAAGCACCTCATCTGACAATGATCAAGAAGAGACCAAGCTGGAGGAAACCTGTTTGATGGCCACTAAGAAGCATGATGACACATCTATGGTAAATATACTTGATGATGTAGATTTTTCTTCCACTGACTACAAAAACAATTTCAAAGAATTCTGTTTAAATTTAATCAAATCTGAAAAAGAAATAGATGAACTAAGAAATGAATTAAAAATTCTCAAACAAGTGAACACACAGTATAATAACTATGAGCTCAGTCTAGGACTCTTAGAAAAGGAATTAGACAAAATCTGTACAGAAAACCAAACACTAAGAAATGAGCTAGCAAAAGCAAAGTCCTTTGAAGACTCTCTAAATGGGAGAAGTCAGAAGCTCAAGAACATCTCTAAAAATCTTACTAATAAATTTAGACAACTAGAAGATAATACTAACTTAGAATCAAAATCTCAATCACCTAGGAAATCTTTTTGGAGACATCCCATTCACTCCACTAGGGAAGGACATTTGACAGGAGAAAGATCATAGGAAAATCCAGAAACAACCACTGTCTTTAATAAAATTAATCCCATTATATATGAAGGAATCCTAGGAAGATATCCTAAAAAAAAATTTAAACTTACGTCGAATACTTATCAATGTGCGTCGACCTCTAATTGACGCATACACCAAAGTGCGTCGACTTCTACCCAACGCAACCTCTCTCATGCTTCGACTGAAAGAAAACGCAGAATGGAGAAAGCGTCGACTTCATATCGACGCAACCATAAACCTACGTCGAATACATATCGACGCAACCAATCAGATAGACATCTCTCCTCTACCAAACAACAATCTCAATCCATCTCCTTTTACTATGATCACTACTTCTGTAACATCACCAAAGAAAATTGGTATGATAAACCAATGCCACTAAAGGAGGAAGGATATTCAGAAAAACCCACTTACTCTCTTATTAAATTTCACACTGATGGGAGAAAGGGACCCTAGCTCAGTAGGGTTCAAACTAATGTTTAAAATTTTATGTACAGATGTATCACATCTCCAGGCTGGTGTGGTACTTGGACAGTGGATGCTCCATGCACATGACAGGATGCAAAAACCTGTTAATCAACTTTGAGGACAGACTTGGACCACCAGTAACTTTTGGAGACTCTAGCTGTGGCCAAACCAAGGGCTTTGGATATTTAGAAGAAGGGAAAGTCACCTTCAAGAATATGGCAGTAGTCAAAGGACTGAAGCACAATCTGATAAGTATAAGTCAGATATGTGAAAATGGTAAGTATGAGGTAAAATTCACCATACTATTCTGCCATATTATTGATATCAAGACTGGTGCCACAGTACTCAATGGAATTAGAAAAGGAAAAGTATATGTAGTGGACTTTAGTTCCTCACCCACAGAAGTCTGTTTATTCAACAATATTATTGATAAAAGTGAATTATGGCATAGGAGACTAGGTCATCTAAACTACAAAACAATTAGTAAACTAGCAAAGAATAACCTAGTCAGAGGTTTACCAAAGGGTAGGTACTCTAAGGATTCTCCATGCAGACCTTGCCAACTAGGAAAACAAACCAAATCATCCTTCAAACCAATAGGTAAGGATGACTCTCCCAGGGTCCTTTACTTACTACACATGGATCTCTTTGGTCTCATCTCCACTCAGAGCTTAGGTGGAAAATCCTATACCCTAGTCATTGTGGATGACTACTCTAGATTCAGCTGGGTATTCTTTCTAAGGGCTAAGTCTGAAACCCACAAGACTCTCTCAAGATTCATAAAACAAATTCAATCTGAACTCAATAGTCAGGTTTCCATAATCAGAAGTGATCATGGGACTGAATTTGAAAATCAGTTTATGAGTAGTTTCTGTGAAGATATAGGTATCAAACAAAGTTTTTCAGCCCCTAGAACTCCTCAGCAAAATGGAGTTGCTGAAAGAAAGAATAGGACTTTAATAGAATCAGGAAGGACCTTACTTGTAGAATCAGGTTTGCCAAAAACTTTCTGGGCTGAAGCAGTCAACACTGCCAACTATGTTCTAAATAGAAGCCTAATACACAAAACTAAATCAAAAACTCCATATGAGCTCCTGAAAGGAAAAACACCCATAGTTAAATATTTTAAGATCTTTTGATGTGCTTGTTTTATCCTAAATAATGGAAAGGATCATCTTGCCAAGTTTGACAAGAAATCTGATGATGGAATATTTCTGGGATATTCAGCATCTAGTAAAGCCTATAGGTGCTATAACAAGAGAACTCTTAAAATTGAAGAGTCTATCCACATTATATTTGATGAAACTAACATGTTGTTTAAGGGGGGAGGGAACTCCCACCAGCTCTTTTCCACAGGAAAGCAGCAGCATAGAAATACAACTTGAACAACTAGTTCTAGAGAACACAGATAATGGAAAAGAAAACAAGATAAAGGAATCAAGTGAGGAATCTGAACAAGAACATGAAGAAGATTCAGAAAAGAGCATGCAAAACCAACTCCCACAAGAGAACATGGTTCAGGAAGGTCAGGTAGACATTGACCCTATCACCAATGAGGAAGAAGAACATCTGACAAGTCCAGGCAGGACAAAGGTCAATTTAAAAGATCATCCACAAACTCAAGTAATTGGAGACCCCAATACAGGAGTAAGAACAAGACACCAGGTCTCCAATGGGATGATGCTCCAATGCTTCCTATCACAAGTTGAACCAAAGAAGTTTGAGGAAGCAAATTGTGATCCTTACTGGATTATGGCCATGCAAGAAGAACTAGGCCAATTTGAGAGAAACAAAGTATGGAATTTAGTGGAAAGACCAAGAAACTACCCAGTGATTGGCACAAAATTGGTATATAGAAACAAATTAGATTCCACTGGAGTAATTGTCAGGAACAAGGCAAGACTTGTAGCACAAGGATATAGACAAGAAGAAGGAATAGACTACAATCAAACCTTTGCTCCAGTAGCCAGACTGGAAGCAATTATGCTCTTTCTTGCCTATGCAGCTTTCATGAAGATGAAAGTATATCAGATGGAAGTCAAGAGTGCTTTTCTGAATGGTGACCTTCAAGAAGAGGTATATGTGGAGCAACCACCAGGTTTTGTTAATCCCTCCTCTCCTAACTTTGTTTATAAACTCAACAAAGCACTATATGTTCTTAAGCAAGCTCCTAGAGCTTGGTATGAAACTCTCTCTAACTTTCTTTTGGAAAATTCCTTTGAAAGAGGAAAAGTAGACAAGACACTCTTTACTAAAACCCATAAAAACCAACTTCTTCTTGTTCAAATATATGTAGATGATAACATCTTTAGCTCAACTCATCCTAAACTGTGTAAAATATTTGCTAATCTCATGCAATCTAAATTTGAAATGAGTAGTATGGGAGAACTCTCATATTTCTTAGGATTACAAGTAAAACAAAGTAGTGAAGGAATCTTTATCTCACAATCAAAGTACACTAAAGAGCTAATCAAAAAGTTTGGTATTGAATCAGCCTCCTCTATGAAAACCACCATGGCAACAAATGCCATTATAGAAAAAGGATGACAAGAGAAAATCAATAGATCAAAAGACATATAGGGCAATCATAGGATCCCTTCTATATCTCACTGCTAGCAGACCTGACATTATGTTTGCAACTTGCATATGTGCTAGATTTCAGGTTGATCCAAAGGAATCCCATCTCACCTCTGTAAAAAGGATTCTTAGATACCTAAAGGGAACTCCTGAACTAGGTCTATGGTATTCAGCAGAAACCAACTTTGAATTAATAGGTTTCTCAGATGCAGACTATGCTGGATGTAGGGTTGATAGAAAAAGCACATCTGGCACTTGCCAATTCCTAGGTGATAGATTAATCTCATGGTTTAGTAAGAAATAAACCTCAGTCTCAACCTCAACAGCTGAAGCTGAATATATAGCTGCTGGGAGCTGTTGTTCACAAATCTTGTGGATGCAAAATCAGCTTCTTGACTACAAACTGGAAGTCAATAACTCTAAGATTTATTGTGATAGCTCTAGTGCTATATCTATATAATCTAACCCAGTCCTTCATAGTAAAACCAAACACATAGAGATCAGACATCACTTCCTTAGAGACAATGTAGAAAAAGGTAAGATAACCTTAGAATATATACCCACAGAAAGTCAAACAGCAGACATTTTTACAAAACCCTTGGATGAAACCAAGCACAACTACTTCATAAACACCTTAGGAATGCTTGATGGAAGCTTGTAAACACCATTGTTAGGGAACTCTAAAGAAATCAAACAATCTAAGAAAATTTCTTGCAGATACGTCGAATACATATTGACGCTCCGTCGAGACAAACTCGACGCTGACACCGATTTCCATCAGACAAAGTTACGTCGATCCTTTATCGACGCACCGTCGAATTCATATCGACGCAAGACTATGATCACGTCGATAGAACTCCAAGATGGCCAATCTCCACAGAGCGCCGACTCTATATCGACGCAAACGTCGACATCCATTCGACGTAACGATGACTTCAGGTTAAAATTTGAATCAAATCCTTACTTCCTCTTCTGACGATTGGATTACCTTGATTTCTGTTTCCTTTCTCGACGTTTCATCTTCTTTAAATAATACTTCTTATTTCATAACATATACCTTTCTGAACCGGCCAAAACTTTGTCTTCTACCTCTCTCTCTTTCAGCTTCAATGGCACCCACTCCTGTTCAATCTGCCCTTATCAAAGCGATGAACGATGCTCTGGAAAATCTTCTCAACGACTTCCAGACACGTCTAACCAACTTCTCCAATGAATGTGCCAATATGATCACCACCTGTGAAGCCAAATTGGCCACCCTATCTGCCTCTCTTCCTGAGCTTCATGCTCTTCTTCGAGAAGAACCTCTGTCGCCACAAAGGTTTACATCCTTCCTGAAAGATATAAACCAGGGGGAGAGTTGCTCCAGAAACCCCTCTTGCCAGGTCTTTGATCTCACTTAAAGCTCGGGTTTAACTCTCTTCTCTCCAACTCTAAGTATTCTCTCTAACTATTACTCCAATTCCATTATAAGCTCCACTCCTCTCAAATCACTCTGACTACACCTTCATCAAACATTTTGGTGAATCCTCCTCTTGTAACACTGAAGGGGAGCATGCTGTGGATTCAGCATTCAGAGTTGATGACCCATATAACCAGGGGGAGATTCCTGTAGTAACCTCTGATGATTGGAATGGACAGATGTGGATTGATGCACCCTTATGTGAGGAGGAACTTCAACATCACTCCCCTGGAAAGCAGTCACCTCTGATGATTGGAATGGACAAATGTGGATTGATGCACCCTTATGTGAGGAGGAACTTCAACATCACTCCCCTGGCTTCTCTGCCAGTTACATCAAGCTGAAGACACCTCTACTTGAGGACATCCCTACAAAAGAGCTTGGAGGAGACAATCATCCCTCAGCAGAGATCATTCTACCTGAAGTCATTCTGCCTTCTATTGCAGAACAGACTCCTCTTCTTGATATAGTTCCCTCTCCACCCAAAGAGAAAACTCATTCTCCTTCATCTCCACCTCTACCTCTACCTCCACTTCAACCATCTTCTCTACCTCCTCTGCTACCTCTAACTCCACAAGTAGAAAGACTCTCTAAACAGATCCTACCTAGGCATAGTCCAGGAGGACAGATGAAAAGGAAAAGAGAAGCCATCCCCTACTGGCAAAACTTCTCCAAAGAAGAAAGGAGAGAGTATGCAAAAGAAAGGAAGTATAGAAAAGCATGTGAGGAAATAAAAAGATTTGAAAAGATGCTTATTATCACTCCTAACAGCCCTGTGAAGGAGTACCATGACCCTGACATGGAAAAGAGGCATGAAGAGATACGAGAAAGAGAACTGTATGAATATGAAGCAGCTAGGAAAGAAGTGGAAGATAAAAGGAATGCCTGGATGGAAAAGATCAACAAGGGAATGACTAAAGAACAAATTCTTGCTGAATCTTTTATCAGAATTCCAAAGAAGTTGTTTGATATTGAAGCTTATTAAAAGAAAAACCCTCAGGCAGGGATCATTCTAGAAAAAGGTCAAAAACACAAGAAGGGTGTAGGGTGTACAGAAGATACTTACATTCCCTACAAGAAGCCCAACAGACCTGTAAAATTAGACAAATGGCATGCCTCACCCTGGAAAGGGAAAGGAAAAATGGTTGACATTCCTGAGAAGCAGCATTCAGAAAAGAAAACAAAATATATGCCCAAGGTTGATAACAAGGGACCACCTGAGATCAAGCCTACTGAAAAGAAATTTCAAAACATTACAATTGAGATGATTGATGAAAAGGAAGCAATCATCATCAGCAAAGGCTACTCCATAAATGACACAATCCCTGATGGTGATAAACTATTGGAAAAACTGCATACAATCATCAGGAATGTCCAGGAACGACCTGATAGAGCCAGGGGCTATATTTTTGATGTTATTGAAAACTTATCTAGGAAACTTTATTCTGCTTTTGTCAACTTCATGTACAAAAAGAAGTTTCTGGTTTAATTCTTGTGAAAGACAAATACTTGTCATATGCTTTCTTATTCTAATTTCTCTTCTGATTATTTAATATATTTATTATCTTTACAAATGCTGTGCTGGGTTAATTATATGCTAGTACAATTTCCCTCTAAATAGGGTTAAGACAAATAGGGGGAGATTGTTGGGAAAATGATTTCTCTATACCCCTGAAAAAGAGTTAAATATGAATTCTAAGAAAGGAAAATCAAGGTTAAGTCAATATGCGTCGAATAGTATTCGACGCAACGTCGAAGTTATATCGACGTTCCTTTCAGAATGAGTCGAAGTAGCTCCAAGCAGAATTCGACGTATCCTATGTCGACGTAGCTCTGACTTCTAGTCGACGTATCTTGAGAAGTCGACGCACCCTAGTCAACGCACCTTCCTTATTCTCCTCTCGACGCTCTGCCAGGATGAATTCGACGCCTACGTCGAATAGTAATCGACGCACGTCGATTTATATGATTAATTCAAAAATCGCCAGATCTCTTTCCTTCTTTTATAGATCTGATTTATATGGAATCAATTTATTCTTTATAGCCGTTCTGAATCATTCTTTCCTCTAATAGATTCTTGGCTAAATTGATTAAATCCTTTATGGACATTATTTGAAATCAGATTGAATACTTTCCTTCTATGGATATAACTGTTATGGAAATTTCTCTTTCTTTCTAATACTCTACCTGCTAATTGATTACTCTCCTATAGTGTTATTTTAATGAACAGAGCTATAAATAACTAAGGAGGTCGGCAGAGAAAGACAAAAAGTGATTCACCATTTTTACATTTGAAAAAGAGGAAGAGCTCCCAAGTGAAAAGAGTAAATTGAGAAATAGTGCTGCAGCAAAAAACAAGCTTCCTTCTCCTTCTCACTCTGAAGCCATACTGCTGCAACCTCTGATAGCTCTCACAAAAGAGAGAAAAGGGCTACAATATCCTTCTCTCTATAGAAGAGAGATTTCATTCACTACTTCTTGTGCTTTCAATCTTCTTGCTAGGAAGAAGATTCCTTCTTGTCTTGATATTATCTCTCTTTCTTCCTTACCTTTATTTTCACATATTGTAAAAGAGTTTTTAGAATCTCTCTTCCAAAAATTCAGTTGTACTGGTTCTAAGAGTCTCCTTTTCAAAAGACTCAGTTGGTTCTAAGAGTCTCCTTGTCAAAAGACTCAGGGTGGTTCTAAGAGTCTCCTTATCAAAAGACTCAGCACAAGATAGTGAATTTCCTACCAAGGGGGTAGAAGAGTGGACTACCCAAAGTTTGGGGAACCACTATATCTCTTTGTGTTGTGCTGTGATTTTTCTTATTGCATTTATTTTTCTTTACTTGTTTAATTCTTGTTGGTGTGTGTGGGAAGCTCTAATCTGTGATCATACACATATATATATATATTAACTTTGCACAAAATATTTTTATTCTCTATTCACCCCCCTCTAGAGAATTCTAGTGAGGTTAACTGTGCACTTTCAAAGTTTGAAGTTAATTTTAGAGATTTAAAGAGGTCAATCCTAAGCTATGAAAATGACTTAAAAAGAGCAAAATATTTTAGCCAACAAGACCTTTATAAGTTAGCTAAATGGCAAACAATATTGCAATCGTTAGTGACAAAATTAAACTAGAATTATAAAACTTTAACTTGTTATGAAATTTCTAACGAAGAATAAAAACTACTAAATATTGCTCTCCCAAAAATTTAATTTTTTTTTCTAGGTTTCAATTATAATGGCTAAGGGGTAAGGGGAAAACTTGGTAGGAGAAGATGCTTTTGATTTGGGGGTGATGAATTTTATCCTCTCACCCCACTCAATTTTTTTTTTGGATTTGAGAGTGGCTAGGGAATGGAATCTTATTACCATAATGAAATTTTTCAATCTTCAAAAATAACCCAATATATATGTTTAGGGAATGAAATTTTTATTCTCATGTCATAAATTCTTTTAATAAAATTGGGTGCCTATGTTTACGGAATGAAATCTTATTCCCATTGATATAAGATCTTTTAAATGATTACCAGGAAAAAGACTAAGAGGAAAGAGGGTTTAAAAAGAAATTTCTAGATTTGAAATCAAAAATTCAGAAAGCAAGATAAAGTAGATATAATTTTCCAAAGCTTCCAAAAGTTTGAAGTATGAATAATTTAGAGTTTAAGGTTGTTTTTTCTAACATAATACAACAAGTAGCGGTTTAAAACTAACGAGAAGTAGTGCTAAAATAAATTCTCTAATTAAATTGAATTCATAGTGTGCTTTTTAAAACCAAATCTCTGAAAATTTAAATCTTACGAACTATGATAAAATGAACTAAAAGCAAACCAAAGATAATGAAAATGCTTAAAAATAAATCGACCAGCCCTTAAAAGTTACAAAAAGGCAAGTAGGGGTTTTATTCTATTTTTGGATATTTTATTTGGATAAGTTTTTCATCATTTTTATTATTATTTTTTTTTGGAATTTTTATTATGATCATTTTTGGATTTTTTATTTTTTATTTTTGTTGGAATATTATCATTATTCTTTTTTATTCATCAATATTTTTTGGATTTTAGGGTTTTTGTAGAATTTTTTGGATTTTTGAAGTTATTTAAGATATGAAACAAATTATATTATTGATAAATTTTTGGTTTTGGGGTTTTTAGAATTTTTTTGGATTTTTTTTCCAAAGTATTTACAAAGTATGAAATAAATTTTTTTTTATTTTTGTGGTATTTAGATTTTTTTGGATTTTTCTAAATATTTACAAAGTTTGAAGAACGGAAAAAGAGACCCCCATACTTAAAACCCAACATTGTCCCCAATGTTGTAATTTAAGCATGAAGAAGTAAAAAAGGGAAATGCAGTTTGTAAAAAAATTAAAGAAGAGAAAATGCAAGAAAACCCTGCAAAAATAAAGTAGACAAATGTAAAAATATTAGATAAATATGGGTTGCCTCCCACGAGCGCTTTGTTTACCGTCGCGTAGCTTGACTAGTTTAGCATTTCTTAGATGTTGGGGAGGGGTAAAGATTCGAGTTTACCGTCCATCGGATCGCCCACCAAATAAAGTTTAAACGATGACCGTTGACTTTAAACTCGCCTTTTTCGGGGTGGGAAATAAGAACGGTGCCATATGGCCAGACCTCTTTAACTTCAAAGGGGCCGGACCACCTGGATTTTAGCTTAACCAGAAAAAGGCGAAGGCGTGAATTAAAAGAAGGACAAGATCGCCCGACGCAAATGATTTTGGAAATTTTATTTTTCGATCGTGGTAGAACTTAGAACGCTCCTTATAAAATTTATTGCTCTCGTAAGCGTTCGCATGCCATTCATCGAGCTCGTTTAATTGTAATTTTCTAGACTCGGAGGCTAAGTTCGGATCGAGGTTTAAAAATTTTCAAGTCCAAAAAGTGCGGTGCTCTAACTCTACGGGCAAATGGCATGCCTTGCCGTAGACTAATCGATAGGGCGTACAACCGATGGTGGTTTTGTACGCCGTACGATACGCCCACAGCGCGTCGTCGAGTTTTAAAGACCAATCTTTCCTATTCGTCGAAATAGTTTTTTTCTAATATACGCTTATTCTCTCGATTAACTACCTATACTTGGCCGCTAGTTTGGGGGTGATAGGCGGTGGCGAGCTTGTGCGTAACGCCATATTTAGATAATGTTTTTGCAAACTGGGCGTTGCAAAAGTGCGTACCCCTATCACTTACTATCGTGCGGGGCATACCGAAGCGAGAAAATAATTTTTTTGAAATTTGACCGCGACTCTCGTTTCGTTAGTGGGGAGAGCTTGCGCTTCCACCCACCTAGATACGTAGTCGACCGCCACTAAAATATAGAGATTAGTGTAAGAGGGAGGTAGGGGGCCTACGAAGTCAATGCCCCATAAATCAAAGATTTCGCATTCTAAATAAAAATTTTGGGGCATCTTGTCACGACGCGAGATGTTACCCGACCGCTGACAGCTATCGCACATGCTCACATAATTATGAGCATCTTTGAAAAGAGT
This sequence comes from Dactylorhiza incarnata, assembly GCA_033032865.1. NCBI lineage: Eukaryota > Viridiplantae > Streptophyta > Magnoliopsida > Asparagales > Orchidaceae > Dactylorhiza > Dactylorhiza incarnata. The sequence goes on from JAWHQI010000028.1 coordinate 17,203,407, forward strand.
GGGCCAATAAAAGCCCGCCTCTAGCGCCTTCCGCGTGGTACGGTTAGTTTGATAATGCCCCCTGGCCGGCCCCTCGTGGCAGTGACGCAATATTTGTGCACCATCCTCGCATGAAACACATCTCCGCCCCACTTGGTCTGCGCAGACGCGAAAGAGAATTGGGCCTTCCCAAAAGTAATTTTTCAAATCAGAAAAGAATTTTTTCTCTTGCTGTTTTGAAAAGTCTTTCGGAAGGACCCGCGCAACCAAATAGTTTGCGTAGTCTGCGAACCAAGGAGTCGAAGAAGTTTTTAAATTAGAAAAAGCTAAGAGGCGCTCCTCGGGAAATCTATCGTCTATATCTGGTTCGACAAGCACTTCCGCGATTGGGTGCTCTAAACGAGAGAGGTGGTCGGCCGCTAAATTTTCATCCCCCCGCTTGTCCCAGATCTCTAGATCGAACTCCTGCAATAGGAGGATCCATCGAAGCAAGCGGGGTTTTGCGTCCACCTTAGCTAATAAATATTTGAGGGCGGAGTGGTCGGTAAAAACGATGATTTTTGAAAGTGTTATGTAGGGCCTAAACTTATCGATTGAAAAGATGACGGCGAGAAGTTCCTTTTCCGTCGTAGTGTAATTATCCTGTGCGGCTGTGAGCGTTCGAGATGCGTAGTAGATGGGATGAAAATAATTATTAACAAGTTGGCTAAGTACGGCTCCCACCGCGATATAGCTCGCATCGCACATAATCTCAAACGGAAGGGACCAATCTGGCGGCACCAGAATTGGAGAATTGAAAAGTTTTTCTTTAATAATATTAAATGCCTCTACGCAGGCGGAATCAAAAATAAAAGGAGATTCCTTCTCCAGGAGCTGGGTTAGCGGTTTCGTTATTTTGAATTTTTTTTGAATAAATTGCCTGTAAGAACCTGCGTGACCAAGAAAACTCCTAATTGATTTTATATTTGAAGGAGCGGGAAGTTTTTCAATTATCTCGACCTTAGCCTTGTCTACCTCCATCCCTCTTGCGGAAATCTTGTGTCCGAGAACTAAACCTTCCCGGACCATAAAATTACACTTCTCCCAGTTTAAAACTAGGTTCGTGTCTTCGCATCGTTGGAGGACTCGATCTAGATTGTATAAGCAGTTGGAAAAGGAGGTTCTGAATATGGAGAAGTCATCCACAAAGACTTCCATTATGTCATCTACAGGCTCTCCAAAGATCGCCAGCATACATCTTTGGAATGTAGCTGGCGCATTGCAGAGGCCGAAAGGCATCCTTCGGTATGCGAAGGTGCCGAAAGGGCACGTGAAAGTCATTTTCTCCTAGTCTTCGAGGGAGATTGGAATTTGGAAAAATCTCGAAGACCGTCGAGAAAACAATAATATGGATGACCCGAAAGTCGCTCCCAAATCTGATAGATAAACGACAACAGAAAGTGGTCCTTCCGGGTGGCATCATTTAACTTTCGGTAGTCGATGCACACCCGCCAACCCGTAACATTACGAGTTGGGATTAATTCATTGTTTTGATTGGCCACTACCGTTAAACAGCCCTTTTTTGGCACGACATGTATGGGACTAACCCACACACTATCCGATATTGGATAGATAATCCCCGCATCTAGGAGTTTAATTACATCAGCCTTAACGACGTCCCGCATGTTCGGGTTAAGTCGTCGCCGAGGCTGGATAGTTTTGCGAGAATTATCCTTTAATTATATTTTGTGCGTGCAAAAAGAGGGGTTTATCCCCCTAATATCTGAAATCTGCCATGAAATTGCACAGCGATGCTTAGACAGAACTTCAACCAATTCGGAAGTTTCCGAATTGGTTAAAGTGGAAGAAATGATAACGGGAAGTTTTGAATTTGGTGCGAGAAAAGCGTACTTTAAATGGTCAGGGAGTTGTTTGAGCTCCAGGACCGGGGGTTCTTCGTAAGAGGTGGTGATTTTTAACCCTTTTGAATCAAAAGGCTCGAAAGGTGAATCTGGCGGCAATTCATCTAAAGGAGGGAGATTTGCCAGATTCGATTCGGCTTGCGTTAAAGAAAATAATTCAAAAAGCAAAGAACACTCATCCTCAAACGCGGATTCCAAATTAAAACAGGAATCATCATTCGATAAGGTGGTCCACATGGAGGGATTAATCAGTCGTGTAACTTCGTCATCTTCTACCCGAAGGAGGAGGCGACCGTTACTTACATCGATTAATGCTCGGGAGGTCACGAGGAATGGGTGACCGAGGATGAATGGTACCTTGGCATCCTCCTCGATGTCGAGGATGACGAAGTCTACCGGGAAGATAAACTAGTCAACCTTGACGAGGACGTCCTCCACAACCCCGATAGGATACTTTATCGAGCGATCCGCGAGTTGGATGCTCATTTTCGTTGGGGTAGGTACACCCAAATGAAATTTTTTTAAAGTGGGAGAAGGACATCAAATTGATGCTCGCTCCTAGGTCCGCTAGGGCGTATTTTATTAACAAATTGCCGAAGAGGCACGGGATGGAGAACCTTCCCGGGTCATTCAATTTGGGCGGCAATTTGTTAAGTAGGACCGCCGAGCATTCTACATTAAGTGAAACGCGCGAAATACCCTCGAGCTTCTTCTTATTAGAAAGCAGCTCTTTTAGGCATTTTGCGTATTTCGGCATCTGAGAGAGTGCCTCGCAGAAGGGGACGTTAATCTGGATTTGTTTTAAAAATTCTAAAAAAAAATTATAATGTTCGTCCTCCTTCTCTTTATTAATTTTCGATGGATAAGGAATTTGCGGGCTCAAAACGCTTGGCGCAATTGGAAAATTCAGAGCTAATAAAATTGAAGAAGTGGGTGGAGGGGTCGAAGGCGAAATGCATATCGTAGGCTCAGCCCGCAATGGGGAGACGTCCTCCTTGCCGCTTCGAAGGGTTATCGCGTGGGCATTTTCACACGGATTCGGCTCCGTATTCCCTGACAGCGCTCCAAGTGGCCGCTCGGAGATTATTTTCGCAATGTCCAACCTGCATTTCAAAAAATTTTAGCAATCCGGTAATATTCCGGATATTTGTTTCGTTGGACGCGACGTATTTAGCGAACACTTCCTCGAGTGGAGAAGGTTTTGGAGGAGGCGGCGGATATCCCTGATGGAATCCGTGCAGAAATCCTTGCGGATTCGTATTTGGGGGCCGCTGCGAATTATTTGGATTACTCCAGGAGAAATTAGGGTGGTTCCTCCAACCCGGATTAAAATTATTACTATATGGATTATTATTTGGGTTGAAGGGGGGGGCAGAACCGGATTACCGAGTTAATCCACCGTCTCTTCAATTAAGTTATTATTATTATTATTATTATTAGCATTCGCCCATGCGGGAGTGGAGGAGGAAGCAGACATCTCCGTCACTTGCTTGCTTAGTCGCTCTACCTGCGAGGCTAAGTAAGTAGTGTAATCCACTTCAAAAAGACCAGACGATTTATTAGGATGCGACCTTGGCACGTTCCATTGGTACGCGTTCATGGTCATTTCTTTGATCAGAGCTTGAGCGGCCTCCGGTGTTTTGTTGTTTAACGTTCCCCCAGCGGCTGCGTCGATCATCTGTCGCGTTGAGAAATTCAAGCCATTATAGAACGTTTGTACCTGTAGCCAAGTTGGTAGCGCGTGATGAGGACACATACACCAATATTCTTTAAAACGCTCCCAAGTATCGTAAAGAGACTCAGAATCGAATTGTATAAAGGATGCGATATCGGTGCGTAATTTAGCGGTTTTTGACGGAGGAAAATACTTAGTTAGAAAATTTTCCATCAATTCGGCCCACGTGGTTATGAACCCTCTCGAAAGAGAAGTCAACTACGATATAGCCTTTGTCCGCAGGGAAAAGGGAAATAAACGCAAGTGAATGGCGTCATCGCTGACGCCATTAATTTTGAAGGTGTCGCAAATTTCTAAAAAGTTTGAAAGGTGTTGGTTTGGGCCCTCATCTGGCAAACCGTCGAACTGAATCGACTGTTTTACCATTTGGATTATGCTGGATTTTATTTCAAAATTATTATTAGCTATCACGGGGTGAGTGACACTTGACCCAGTATCTTCCAAATTCGGCCTGGAATAGTAGGCCATGGTCTGTTGTGGGGCCGCATTTGGATTGGGATCTGCCATATTATCCGCTATAGTATCGCCGGTTAATTCTTCGAGATGTAAGGGTTGATTTTGGTTACGAGATCGAATGCGCTTGTGAAAAGTGCGCCCAATTTCAGGATCAAAAGCAATTTCCGGATTATCCGAAGAGCTTCCCCGGGTCATATGCTTTTATAAAAAAAAGTTTTTCTTTTTTATAAGTAAATTTTTTTTATTTGATTTTTGGATTTTTTTGATGATAATTTAAGTAAAAGAAAGAAAGAGCTTTTTTTGGATGAAAAAATATATATAGATGATTCGTGTTTTGAATTTTTTTTTTAAGTTTTTCGAGCTTTTTCAATTTTTTTGGTTTTTTGTTTAGAAATATATGTACGAGAGAAAAAGGGGAGGAAGAAGTAAAAGATAAAATTAATAGCGATTCTTTTTTCGAAATAACAACAAGTCCCCGGCAACGGCGCCAAAAACTTGATGGCTTTATAAAATTTAAAAGCTTTGCAAAACCTTTCTTGTGATGTGATTAGAATTAGGCGGGCGTTTTCGAGGAGTTTCGCGAGTACTCCTACTTCGAGAAACTAACTATTATCCTATTTCGAGGAATAGAAGTAACGGTCTTTTCTTCTTTCGAAATATCGATGATTACTCCCCGCTACGATGCCGAATACTCTAAATATGTAAATAGAAAAGGAGAGGGTTTTGCAAGTTTTTGTAATTATTTATCCAAACTAATCTTTCGATAAAGGCAAGCGCACCTTATCGCGTATAGTATAGGATATTTTATAGAAAATATCAAGGTCCTTTTTACATATAAATATAAAAATTAGCTAAAACAAATTATTTATTCAATAATTTATATGAAATATGTATAAGATTACCCAAAAATATGCAAAAAACTATACTAAAATATGCATAATTTACTATTCATCAAATGCCCCAGATTGATTCCGCTGCCGGGCTTTCATAGACGGTGGGCTAGGTTCATCTCTGGAGAGGCTGGCAAGGTTACAAGTTCTTTGGTGCTGGAATGCCCTAGATCGATTCCGCTGCCGGGCTCTCATAGACGATGGGTCAGGTTGATCTCTGGAGAGGTTGGCAAGGTTATAAGTTCTTTGGTGCTGGAATGCCCCAGATCGATTCCGCTGCCGGGCTTTCATAGACGGTGGGCCAGGTTGATCTCTGGAGAGGTTGGAAAGGTTACAAGTTCTTTGGTGCTGGAATGCCCCAGATCGATTCTGTTGCCGGGCTCTCTTAGACTGTGGGTTAGGTTGATCTCTAGAGAGGCTGGCAAGGTTATAAGATCTTTGGTGTTGGAATTCCTCATATCGATTCCACTGTCGGGCTCTCATAGACGGTGGGTCAGGTTGATCTCTGGAGAGGCTGGCAAGGTTACAAGTTCTTTGGTGCTGGAGTGCCCCAGATCGAATCCGCTGTCTAGCTCTCATAGACGGTAGGTCAGGTTGATCTCTGGAGAGGCTGGCAAGGTTACATGTTCTTTGGTGCTGGAGTGCCCCAGATTGATCCCGCTGCCGGGATCTCATAGACGGTAGGTCAGGTTGTTCTCTGGAGAGGCTGACAATTTATTTATGTTAAAGGTATCGGCTCGCAAAATCTCCCATAAGCGAGGCGAGACCAGAGGCTCTCTCGCGTAAAGACAAAAACCCGCGACAGATGAAACGCACCTAAGTCCAAAGACAAAAAATGGGGTTGAGGAGTACGATGGTTGCTAACCTCAGTGACCCGGGACTGGGCGGGAGAGCGGCCCCAACCAGGTCGCGGTTCAGGGTCTTCAACCCTTCTACTTGCTGCGCCAGGTCGGTGTTGCGAGCAAGGAGCTCGCTGGCAGTCTCGGCATCCTACAAGGAAAAAATATTAGGCGCGAGTAGGGGAGGATGAGAAAGGATAGACAAACGAATAAAACTCACCATTCCACCCTTGAGGCTGGCGACGAGTCCATCCGAGATGTCGAGCTTTTCTTTGAGGATGGCTACCTCCTCCGCCGAAGCCTTCAATGCCTCCCGGAGATCCTCGGAACTCTTCTCTTTCCTCAGGCTCGCGATCTCCTTCGCGATGACCTCCAGCTCGCGCTTGAGCTCCTCAGAGTTTCTCTCCAGCTGGAAGTTGCGCCGAGCCACCATATGGGCGAGCTCCAGTGAGCGGAGTTGGGACCGCGCGCTTTCGTGAGTGAGCGCTCACGAGCTCAGCGAGTTGAACTCCTTCGCGTCCTCTCGCCCATAGAGGCCAAAGGACAGGGCAAAGGCATCACCGCCGATCGTATCCTCCTCCACCCAGGAGGGGAGGAGAGTTGATATGGAAGACCGGTTGGCTTTCTTATCCCAGATCAGTAGAGGCGCACCGGCTGCGTCCAAATGCTTGACCCTCAAACCGTAGTTCCGATGGCGGGTCGGAGCAGGCACCTTCAAAGTGCCAGCCACCGCCTTGGAGGGCTCACTGGACACTTTCTCCTTGGGCTGGGTCGCTGGGCGGCCTACCCCGGATGGAGCCTCGAGGACCTCCTTCCCCTTAGTCGGAAGTATCATCTTCGGTTTCTTTGGGGGGGGGGGGGGGGGAGGTAGAGACTTCGACCCGCGACTCGCAGGAGCAGACCGCTTAAGAGAGGTCGGGGTCGAAGTGGGGGTAGGCTCTCGGCAGAGCTCGGCGGCAGAGGAGGCAAGTTGAAGGGCAGGCGGGATATGCCCCGCTTTTGCGTGAGGAGGGTGGAGCGGGAGGTCACGCTCTCCTGCGAGTAAGATGTACCACACATTAGAAGGGGAAGAAACAATACAAGTTAGCAGAGCGAGCGCGAGCAAAACCTGCTCCAGGAGGCACGGGAAGAAGCGAGTCGACGTTTCTCCTGAGGTAGACCACCTCGAAGTTGGTTGACATGTGCTTGAAGAGATCGTCCTCGAGGCCGCCTAGCGTTGGGGGGCAGTGGGTGGCCTTGGATCGCTAGATGGGTGAGAAGGACACGTTGCCGAAGGGGCCCTTCACAATGACAAATTTTTGAGGCCAATAATTGCTCTTGTTGACCGTCTCCTGGACTTTGGCGTGGCTGCTCGCGAAGAAGGCAGTCCCGTCCTTGTTCGCCCTGAAGGAGAACAACTTGCGGAAGACGGGTAGGCTGAACTCTATCCGCTCCTCTCGCATGTACCACACGAAGGATACCATCATGGCCACGGCGTTGGGGGTCAGCTGACCCGGGATCACGCCGAAATATTTGAGTATCTAAAGAGTTCGCAACGAAGGGTTAGATGAAGACCTCATGCGAGTGTGCGATGGGAAGATGAAAGGGTGGAGAGAGTACCTGACTGATCTCCGGCCAGAAGGGTAATCGCAAGCCTGCCTCGAAATGAGCTACCGGAATGGCAAACTCATCTGCGAAGGTGAAGTTTATCGCATCCTCGTCCGTAGGCAACCGGGCTACGAATCCGGGCAAAATATAATTCGCCACAACTAGGTGATGCTCGCACTCCGTGAGCGAGCAGTTCAGAAAAATATGATCGCGAAACATCCCCGCACACTTCGCCCGTCCTTCGGCATCTGCGTTATCACCACCCATGGTGTTCCTGCGAGAAAAGAGAAGCAAGCACAGAGAGAGGGAAGGGGGCGAGAGTGAGGAGGCAAAGAGGAGAAGGGAGAACACGATCGGAGCGGTGCTTAGCCATAAATGCCAGCCCTATTTATAGAAAAACCAAGGCGGTGGGGAGTTATCGAAGCGCCGGAGGGTGCAAATAGCAAAAGTGCGTCATGATGCACCTCAAAATGAGAGCCTCCCCCTCCCATAATCGTTCGCGACAACCTAAAAATGTCAGACACAAACAATAGAGGCAATGTTGCGAGTAAAGGAGGGCGAGCCCTTGCAGGATAGGCGAGCCCTTGCGAATCACATGCTCGAATGATAATTGGCAGAGGACTGAGTTAGAAGCGTTTATTATCTGCTAGACATGCATGAGCGAGGCTATAGCAACGTAAAATATGAATAAAAGGGAAAGGGAAAAACAATATAACATATACCCCAAAAAAGAAGAACTCGCTAGTACAAGCGAGAGGTGTTCGGATCGCCACTATAGGGCATAAGTCGTCCAGATACCATAAAACAAAAAGGGAAATTATTATGAAGGAAAGGAACGCAAGTGCAGGAGGAGGGGGTCATTATTTGATCCACTTCCATCGACCCCTTCCTCGCACCCCCGAGCTCGGCGGTCTCCTGGGGTAATGATACACTTCGACAGCACGAAGATCTTGCTGAATCAAGTGAACATGGCCTCTCGTTCGTGCGAGGTATACCCCCGGGGAAGTGACCTCCTCGCAAGAATCTTGTAGCAGCTCGGCTTGGTGCCGAGCGCATTCATCCCCCAGCAAGGCAATCTGCTCCTCAGCCGCCTCCCTGTCTCTCTTCACCTGACTGAACTGGTTATGCATCATCCGCCCCTGCTTCTGAAAGAGCTCTGAGGTCCACCTCTTCATCATCACCGGATCCAGCGGGTCGCCAAGGAAGGCGTCGATCTCGAGTGCGAGAAGATCCGGACCGCCCCTGGAAGGGAGTCCCATGGGGCAGGGTCACCGACTTACCTAAGCCTGAGGGGTAAAGTCTGGGGGCCTCGCCCTGGACGACACCCAGAAGTGAGTTCTCAAGATTCGCTGGGTCCAGTGTGGTGTACCCTGGGACAGAAATATTTATCACCGGTGGAGGCTGCGAGAGCGGAGGAGCATCTGGCTCGCCGGAGGTCGCGAGGCGAGACTCTACAAAGGACACGTTAGCCAAATTGGTATTGCGATGCTTATCGATGAATCGTGCGAGAAGGCTTACTGCGCCGAGGCGATGAGTGAAGATTGGAGGGGTCCAGGCCCATGATCTCCACGCCATCTCCCCGGGGAGTAACGGGGCGAGCGTCCACCCGGATTCCATCCGTCAGGCTCCCCAGAAGAAGCGAGGCCTGAAAAGGAAAAAATATCAGTGGGGAGGAGGCGAATCAGCTTATCAACCCAAATACCTGGTCAGCGAGTGAAAGGTCAGGGGGCAGTTCTAAGGCCTGGGATCCATCTTTCCCTCCCTGGCGCCGGACCGACTTTGCTTTTAGCATTCTCGGGGAAGACAGGTTAGGTACCCAAGGAGCAGGTTTAGCGAGGGCCGCGTGCTCAAAGGCTCGTGTCGCATCGATGTGAGCCCGGGTCTCTTCAGAAATAGGCATCCTCGAACAGCTACAGTACGGAGCGGCAAGTATCTATGAAGGAGAAAGCAGGATACCCATCAACCACGATCGACGATATTTATAGCAAAGAGGCTGGGCCCCACCAAAAGATTCCTGCCAGGTCAACATCAGACCGGCGAATGCCGAGGGTTGGATGATTCTTTGCGAGTTTAGTTTAAGACTCGCGATGAGCGGAGATTGTGTACAACCCCGTGTTCTCCTCGAGCGAGAAGGCGGAACCAGGCTAGAGTTCGCCAAGTCAATCTTCGAACCAGTAGAAGTCTAGCGCGGGAAAAAGCCAGGTGCGATCCCACCTAGGCGAGAGCGAATAGTGGGCGGTGGCACTCACATACCGCTCGTGTATGCTGCCCCCCGCGCAACGATTCAAGAACTACCCGGCAGCAGTGCCTCGAGAACTACTCGCGGCAACAGCCGTGCGAGCACGAATGGGTCGGGGATGCGAGCGGCGCTGTATAACCACGGTATTCGCTAGGATATGGGCGTAGATGGAATATGTTCTGCGCTCGACGAATGCCGAGCTTCTATCGAGATCGGCAAACTCAGTTCAGCATTCGACGAGATCCGTTCTGCATTTGATAAACGCCAAGCTTCTGTTGGTATCGTCGAACTCAGTTCGGCGTTCAACTAAATCCTTTATGCACTTGACGAATGGCACCTCAGAATCTGTCTCAGCGGTTGGGCTGAGAAGGTCGGCCGTCTCAGCGGTGACTTCTGTCCCGTCTCAGCACTCTCACAAGGCAGAGAGGAGCTCGCGGGATGGCATGCGAGACATGGCCTCGGTGACAGTCGTCAAAAGAGGCGCGAGCGAGGTCTTCGTAGAGCGCTCGCCTAAGAGGGGTTTCAAATCCTACAGGTGGAAGCAGCGAAGAAGGCGAGCCAGGTCCTCAAAGGTCGCTCATAGGAAGTCGGACGGGCCGGGTACTCGCCGACTGCTCGCGAGAAGGCGGACGAGACAGATTTCTTCCAAGTCTTCGTGTTCGAAGAGCTTCAAACGGTGTTCGACGATATCAGATCTCCATTTGACGAACGTGCTTCTCTGTTTGACGAACTCACGTCACATCTCAGTTCAACGAACTGGCTTCTCAGCTCGGCTAGCTCAGCCATCCAGCCGGTTCAGCAGATTTACACAAGGCCGAGGGGAGCTCGTAGGAAGGCATGCGGGAGATGGCCTAGGTGGCCGTCACCAGATCAGGCGTGAGCGGGGCCTTCGCAGAGTGCTCGCCTATAAGGGGTTTTTGCGAGCCATCCTCGCGAGGAGACTCGCGGGAGCTCTCGCGAATGGCATTCTCATTGGCTACTTACCCATAGGCTAAAGAGGTGAAATTACTCCTCTGCCCCTGGTGGTCTGCAGGTAGCCCCTCCAAACAGCGGAGTTTGGCTGTTAGCAGGCCAAATTGGGGTGCGTTTAGTAAAATCAAAAGGAGGAATTCTGTTATTAACAGACCATGAGCAAAAAACTATAAATAGACCTTAATGGGCACCTTGGGGAGAGGATTCCAATCTCAGTTCTCTGAGCTTCTCCTTCCCTCGGTTACTTTGGTTTAGCTCTCTATCTCTCCAAGGTGCCCAAGTCTTAGCTTTTGTTTAGGAGGGGAAGCGCTCAACGAACTTCCGGGTTTATGGTGGGACCTCCTCGCTGCGACTAAGGTCTTAGTCTATTTTTGAGTCCCCAGTCTGCTCCTTCCGAGGGACTAGTAAGGGCCAGCTGCCCCTCAACTCGTTGAGGGCCCGAGCTTCACAAGAGACCGAGAAATCTGTTTCAACAATTGTGATATCAAGTCATCACATGGATACTTGTTATTGAACAAGTTATACTGGACAGACCCACCTTGAGACTACTTTGTGGATTGTTATATGAACGTGTCACAAGTAGATATCAACTGGCAATGGTGTTTGTAGTTCTTTGACCTAAAGTCACAACATTCATCAAGTGAGGAAGAGCATACTTTGATACCATCTAAAGTCTTCCTTGAGAAAGCTTGATGATAAGGGTGGTTATTAGGTATGTTACGATTCATTTGGGTGTTTGTGAGTGGATAGATATGGGATTTGTCCTCCTATATGACATGAGCTACATCCAAGGCCCCTTGATGGAATGAGACTGAGAAATGCATAGCCATGCTTGGTTGAGTCAATACATGATATTGAGCTCGCCAATTTCAAACAGTCTATTCTAGATCAGGAAACTAGGAATGAACGATTATGAGGGTGATACGGTCCACGCCTCTAGTTCTATCCAGATGTAAGGGACAAAGGGACATGACAACACTAAAACAATAGTCAGAACCGTCTTATTGAGTTATGAACTCTTATTGCTTCGGTAACAATGATATATTGCTCGATGTCGCTCATTGTTTGTGAGACTTTTGTTAATACTTTGTGATCAAGTGGGAGACTGTTGGTGTTTCCTAGGTGATCTCAAAGCAATCAAGCAGTTAGTCTTACTGCCAACGCGATATGAGCTTATAGGGTCACACAGAAGAGTGTTTAGAGAAGTTGGAGTGAAGGATTGAGTTGGCCTTACTCATATTGGATATGAGTGAAGGACCAATCCTATGACTCACTGGAGTTAGGTCAAAATGGCTAAGTGTTACTTATATCATCTTGATTGTCAAGATGATGGGCCTTCAAGACGATATCATTGAGATTGTCTCGACGATATAGGTCTTCAAGACGATATCGGCGAGATCGTCTCAACGATGTCTATGTCTTCAATACGATATATGTCTTCATTACAATAAAGGTCTTCAAGACAATGTCGTCGAGATTGTCTCGATGATATAGGTCTTCAAGATGATATATGCCATCAAGACGATGTCGCCAAGATCGTCTTGACGTTATATGTTATCACGGCGATATCGTCGAGATCGTCTCTTCGATATTTAGTATCACAATGATACTTGCTGAATACTCCAATACTATTATATGCCCTAAGTGCGTTGTCTCCTTTTGGGATTTTATCAGAGCGACAGAAGTGTTCCGCAAGCCGAAGGATGTGTTCCGACCGGCCACGATATCCAGCAACCCTCCACCGCCGCCTTTCCCCTTTGACGGATCTAGCAGTCCGTGTGAAACATAGATGGCTTTCCTTCTCCGACCTAGCTTCTTATTCGACAGAAAGCTTGGGTTCTTCGTCGCTCATGTGGACTGCTATAGAGGCGTAGATCTACTTTTTGTGCTTGGAACCCAGCCACCAGTTTTTGGATCTGATTTTTGAGCATCTTGGTTGAGTGTTGCCTCAATCCCTCTCAGGTATATTGCAATGTGTTGCTCTTTTATTTCTTGATTCATGAAATCGCAAGGTCCTGTATCTGTTTTAGGTTGTTCTTGTTTCTGTTTATTTCCGCTACGCATATATGATATGTTGTCCATCTCGTTGTATTGAAAACCCAACATCTACTTCATGATATGCTTAACTTTCTTTTTGTTTATTTTCTTTTCTTTTGTTTCATCATGTTATTGTCTCTTTGTATATCATGTGACATGACTTTCACACATTAAGCCATAAATTCATAAATGAATCAAATTGAATGAAATTGAATATAAGTCATATCATTTTTCAAGTGACCTATCTATCCTTTTTATCCTTCTAAATCATATAAGTATCTTATATTACCAATATAAATTGAAAACTAAATTTGTCATATATTATCAAGATCAATGAAATAATTCTCAAAAATTGATTTAAAAGGAATATTAAGTGTCTTGGCTAAATGTATAAAATGTGCAAGTTTTGCTTATGTATTTAATATCCTTGCATCATTTAATATCCCTATCATGTATAATAATAATCATGAAAAATCAGAATTGAAATTTTTTCAAAAATCATGTGTTTTAAAATGAAAATCTTAACTCTATTGCTAGCGTCTGGAGTTAGTTTCTAACGCCGATGGTAGCACGCTTTTATAAAAAATTCTAATTTCTCTAATTATTAACTTCTGATAAGTGTTTTACTACTATTATCATTCTACTCCACTTTCAGAAAAATAATATATGCCTTTGGTAACTTTTTCAAAAAAAAATATGCGAGATTTTGACATAAACTTCAAATGATCATAACTTTTGATCCTCTTATCAAAATTTCGCCCACAATAGCTTTTCAGAGAGAGGTCGAGAAGCTCTATGCAATGGAAAACGAGATATGCTCGTTTGAGTTCATTTTGACCCCTAAGATTGCCAAAATTCAACTCCATTTAGAAGTTATCTCAGTTTTTTTCGACAATTTTTGTGTCTACGGATTTTACGTCACACGCTCCTGGGTACCCTTCCAATGACTTAGAAATTCTTACTCTAGTTATCCTATACTGCCTTGACATAAAAGTAAAATTTTTGAAAGTTAATATTCATACTAACTATGTGACTTTAAAATCAAATATAAGTAGAAATCAATCTCTCATAAAAGCCATATTTTATAAATTGATTCCATATGACAAAATGCTTAGGATGTCCATGATCATTCACCCACATTATGTGTCTCTCAATAGCGAGGGCATAGGATTATATGCATTAGAAGACCAAACCTCTAAGTCATGTATTGTCCTTAACCAAGGAGAGTTCTAGTGGGGCCTTGAGAGGCACTGGGAGCGAAGAATGCTTGGTTGAGCATTCTCTAGTGTGTGCATATGGGATTAACACCCCAACCTATGTCATGTTTGCAGCTCCTCATGCCCATCCATTACTTAGTACAAGGCTAGTGTGTAGGCATATAGTTAGGGTATTATAATCTAGGACATACCCACATCATATGTTTTGCATGCACTCTTTATGATTATATAATTCATGCATTCTTGTTTTGATCAAACATGCTTATCTTGTGTTTTGCATATTTTATCATTTTGAGCTTTAATGATGAAAGATTATGGGTTGTCTATAAACTACATCTAGAGGGGGGTGATTAGGCGTTTTCAGATTTCTTTGCTATTTAAGAGTTTATCTATCACAACACACAAACATCACATAAAACACACAATGATTTATAGTGGTTCCCTACTAGACAATGTGTTTAGAGGTAGTCCATTGTCCCTCCCACCTATATAGTAGTGTGCTAGACTAGGCAACTTCTCCAACTTAGATCTGTTCACTATATTCAGATCTTACAACTCAGGTTCACTGAGAACCCTACAAGGCTCAGACTTTACAAGTCTTACAATCTAAGATCTTCAACAAGATCCTACCAAAACTCAGGTTCACCAAGAAACCTACCAACTCAGATCTATCACTAGATCCTACCAGCTCAGACTCACAATGAGCCCTACAAAGTAATAAATATGTTTGCTCTTGTAGAAGAAAAGTCTTCAAGATGATATGCCTTTTGAATTGCAGACTTCTTCTTCTTCTTCTTATGAATGAAAGCTCTGTGATCTTGTGGATTACTGTGCTTTTCTTATGAATCTTCTCCTTTGATGATAGATGCACTTCTGGTATTAGAGAAGGATTCTCTCATCTTCTCAGCCAAGTGATGAAGATTTTCTTATTGTTCTTCTTCTTTTCTTTTCTTGATCAGATTTTTGTATTCAGTTGGAAGAAGTACTTAGAAATTGACCATTTATCCCTTTTATATCCTTCTATAACTTTGCATAAAATCCCCTTCAGAAATCTTCCATAAATTGCCTGAAAGAATATTTGGAAGAACCAGCTGAATTGATTATAGTGAATGCCTTGTCATTCTTGGAACTTGCAGAATATAAAAGTAATAAAAGTCTTCCTTAAACATTATGCAACGACTATATTCTGAATAGAGGATATTATTTATTAATCATTGATTGGTGCGCAAGATGAGCGGCGTGCATTTTCCCTAAATGTCTATTTCCAAGAGAACTGGCACATTAAATGTCGCTCCACAATTGTTAAGACGATATTTTTCCTTCAAGAGGATATCATCTTGATCAACAGATATACTTCACGACGATATCGTCGATATACTTTCTACTTCAGTACTAAGCTTGATATCTCAACGAGATTGCTTCTTCTAAATGATATCTACTAGATACTTCCTTCTCCAAGGAATTATGTAATATTTCAACAATATTACTTCTTTTGATATTGTTGAGATATTCCTTTATATATGACTTAGACTTTTCTTCAAGCTGATGTTTGTATTCATGACTTAATGAGTCAAGTAATTAATCATCAAGGTTGTACCTCTTCTTCAAGACGATGTTGTCGAAACAGCTAGACTAGGTCTTTCTCAGCTATAAGGTTTCTTCAATACAATATCGTCGAGATATCTTAGCTTTATTCACGATAAGCTTTCTTCAAGACCATGTCATTCGAGATCTGAACTTTGCTTTATCCATGACAAGCTTTCTTCAAGACGATGTCGTTGAGACCTAAACTTAGCTATATCCACGATAAGCTTTCTTCAAGACGATGTCTTCGACATCTAAACTTATCTTTATCCACGACAAGCTTTGTACAACCTTCAAGATGATGTGTCTTCATCAAGACAATTTTGTCAAAACTATTTCGACGATATGATACTTTTCTCCCTGATTCTTCTGTTGTCTTGAGATGATATGTTACTTAGTTAATTTTCATTACTTTTATCATCTATACACTGGTGATGTAGCTTTGATGCTTTCTCAACGATATGTATATTTTATCAATGATATGTCCAGTCCTAGATAATTTTAGGCTTAGAAAATTATCTGATATATGAGTTATCTTCTGCAGTCATGAATATGCTATATCATCAAATACATACTACATTTATCATTGATCTGAGCACTTCTTCAAATCAATAACATTTCTAGGCATATTTCCCAACAATCTCCCCCTATTTGAAGAAGTCATAACTCACTTCAATGATAAACGCCAAGGTATAAATAAAATCATAATTTAAGGACATTCAGAGAATATTATATGATTCATCTATAACATGACTTAAATAGATAATGTTTTAGAGCAAAAATATGACACAGTCATTTGCCCGAGTCATTTTTGATAAAACATTATATGGTCTTCATGGCCTGCTGCTGCTTCCTTTTCCTTTTCTCTTCTGCCTTTCATAAACACTGATAGGTTTTGGAATCTTCTTTGTAGAAGGAAGAGGACCATGAGGAAATGCCAGTTTGTGATTTCTCCTTTTATCCATCTGAATTGTGTGTAGGTTCAAATCAGTAGAATAATATACTCTTTCTGACCCATCCTGAGGGTATCCACTCTCCATCCAGGCTTCGGAGATCAGAGTCCTAGAGTTAGGACTCCACTTGCATGACTGTGGATCCTGCTCAATTTCTCTAAGCCTCTTCTGCATGTACCTCTTGCTTTGAGTCCTTTTTTTCTGGAGCTAGCAGAATCTCCAACTTCTATGCCATAGACCTCTGATGTAGTGCTTTCAGAAGGTTCTGCTTGCTCAAAAGCTGAGGGAGGTTTTTGTAAGGGTTGCTTGACCTGATTGAAGCCAGCATTTATCATTGCTCTCTCCCCCTTTAGGACTTCTTCAGCTATATGATCATCAAGAGTAACTTGTACTAAATTCATCTTTTCATGTATATGTTGTTCAACCTAATCTAAGTTATTTCTCACCTCTAACAGATGTTCATCTAAGCTCTGAGTAATTTCATTTAATATATGTAGAATTTGATCTCTATCTTCATTCATAAATCCCGATGTCTGTTGAAATGCTCTCTTTGTATTCCTGTGCATTGTGCTTTGGTTTTGTAAGAGTTGGTGAGTCTAATGTCTATCTTTGTTGATCTCCTGACCAACATGTTCCATGGCTGGTGCAGCTAAATGAAAGAAGTGAGTGTGTTGAGTGTTTAGGTGATGCACAATATTCTTTATAATCTACATCTTGGCTTTTATTTCTTGCCTCAGGTTATCTGCAGTCTGTAGAATGAACATTTCTATCTTCTCCCTTTGATTATTCAGCAAGGCTAAAATCATATGAAACATGGAACCTGAGTGAGCAGTTGATGGTCCTGCTGTTTTCACTTCAGGGGCTGCATTTTATTCTAGAGAGCCATCAGGAGTGCTATCTTGAGCAAGAAAATCGGGAGAGTTTACCTGCATCTGCTCATCTTCTTCCACCAGCACCTACTTCCCTTTGATTAGAACTAGGTCAAGCCCAGTCAGGGGATCAGAACTTTCATCCTTCTATGGTACAGTGTCTTCCTTGTCCTTCTCTAAATCATCCTTCTCTAGGATTGTTTTCTCAGCAGCAGATTATTCAGCTTGATCTTCTAGGGTGGAACACCCCAGGTGGGTCTCCCCCCTCAACTCTATCAGTATCTTGGGCTGAGATTCCCTCTAGGAACTCCCCCTCAACTGGATCACTCCCCATAATGGGGCTTCTTCTTTCCTCAGAAACCTCTGTGTGAGTAGGTTCACTTATATCCTTTGAGATTTCTTGATTTTTAGCTACCTCCCCCTCTGTCCAAGCAGGGTTTGGTAGAGATGGGGCTCCTTCTTCCTCAGAAACCTTTGATAAATTTGGGTCTGGAATTGGTGATGTTCCTCCTCTTTCAGAACGGCTAGAGGACACTTCCTTATCTGAGTGATCAGATATCACATCTTTCTTTTTCTTTCCATTTGGAGCAGTTTGGGTATCCTTGGGAGTTTTGGGGATAACTCTCTCCCACCTGTCCAACATTTTAGAATCTAACTTCTTTGAGTAGTGTAGACGTGCTCCCATGTTTCTCTTAATTACTTCCCTAAGGGTGTTCAGGAGGAAGATGGATAAGATTCTTCCATATGATGGGGTCTTCAGGGTGTTCTTGATTCTCTGGAATAGGAACTTTCTCTAGTCGATTTTCTTTGAGACAATGATCATGCACATTGTCTCAAACATTTCCTTTGAGATATTGTCATGGGAACCAGACTTGCACAACAGTACTTTCCCTATAATAACTGCAAGGAGCTTTCCCTTCTGGTTGAATTCTGTCTTTTTAATCGACCCGTAGGTCTTGCCACTGTGCCCACACCAAGCATATCCAACAGATAGATCTTCAGCAGTTAGATCTTCCTCTTCGACCTCTTTCTCCAATCTTGAAATCCTCAGAGCTTTTCCTAAGCTCTTGGCAGTTACTTTGATCTTCTTCCCGGCTATGGTAGACTTCAGAATGACCCCTGAGCTATTTACTCTAACTCCATCAAAGAATTCCTGGACCTCCTTGTTCATGAGAACACCTGGTTCGCAGAGCAGATACTCTAGCCCTGCTGATTTTATCAACACGATTACTGACCTGATCTCTTCGGAGCATGAACTAAATCCTCCCCTCATGAGCTTGCATCCGGAGATGACTGAGGATTCTTCCTTCTTAGGATCCATTTATGCAGAACGTCGAGAGAAAAGATTGTCGGAGACGGAACGAAGGTTTGTCACAGAAATGACTCAGGACAAATGAAAGTGTAATTTTTGACCTAAGCATTCACTCTATTTATATTAGGAGTAGATGAAGAGGCGCATACCTTTTGTCTTGGTTAATAGATTAAAACTCCATCAGACGGCTCAGATTAGGGATCCAATATAGCATGAAGTGTCTGTGCTGTATTTCAATGATGCGCATCTTTGTCGTGATATTGTCGTCGAAATCACTTCAGCGTTGTCGTCGAGATTTTACTAATATCGTCGAGATGCAGATTTTGTTGTCGAGACTGCTCATTTTGTATCGCTGAGAATTCATTTATGTCGTTGAAATACTCATCTGATACTTGTCTAACTTGAGCACTCTTTGAGGAATTCTTGGAAATAGTGCTACTTATATTTTCTCCCTCACATCTCTTATGTAGAATATCAATTTGATGTTTACATGGGCAGGTCTCCATTCTTCAAGGTTTGCTTTCTCCTTTACTTCATTCATTTTCTTCATCTTGTCTTCTTGTTCTTCAAAGGTAACATGATGTCTTTTGCTTTTTAACTCACCTACTTCTCAACCATGGAGATGAGAGAATAGGGACTATGATGATTGAATTTTCTATTCATCTTCTATCATTGATCTGAGGTCTTCATTGTGAGTGAAGCTATGTACTTCCCCTCCATTATTGCAGGAATTTGAGAGATTCTTCTAATGTTCTTCATTTTGAAGAGCCAGATTATTTTCCATTAGTTGTATCTTCTCTTAGATGGCTCTCACTCAATAGAAGCAAGGGAGGGGAGAACTTCTTGGGAAACGTGTGCTGATATTTGAGTGGCATTAGTTTGTTTGAAACTCCAAGTATCATTATTAATCTATTCTCTCTGGATTGAGTTTTCTTGAATACTTATTTACTCCAACCTTGTGCCTGGAGTAATCATTGTCCAAAGGCTTTTGGACATACCTGCAAAAAAATTACTTATCCTTAGGCACCCAATTGGATTTGGGTCCTATGTTCATGTTAGGGGAATAAACTGAAATACTATACCTATGTGTGGTCTGCTCTCTGCTTGCATTAGGCACAGTTGGATTGAACCAGCAGTCCAGGGCAAAATGACCAATCTTTCTACAACACCAGCACTCATACCTGTTGTGTCTTCTCTTATGCCTTTCCACCTGGAAATGTTGGTGGGCAGGAGTGAAGATAGCTGACCTAATAGGCCTTGGGTGAACCTCACAATGGTGAGTATGTTGTTGAGCTGGTATCACCACTTTTTGGTTCACCACCTTGGGAACAGGCTTGGCTGCCTTTCCCTTACTTTTAAGTATTGATGATGCAGATCCTTGGACATGAGAACCTAGAATCTTTACATGGGTCTCTTCAAGGGGTGTTTGAGAAACACTTGACCCAAAGCTTGCTTTTCTATGTGTGTTGGGGGGTTTACTTCTTCTTGTAGAGCAAGCCTTGGTCAGATGATCATGTGAAGATTCGTGGTTAGAGAAATTTGATGCCAGTAGCTTCTCTTTGTAAGATAGTTGGGCTTCAGATGTCTTGCCCTTAACTGTCTCCTTACCAAATCCTACACCACCTCTGAATGGTGCAGAGAATTAGTCAATGATGGGAAGGACAGTCTTGGGCATTGAGAGGATGGCAACAATTTTCTTTTAAGCCAATAATGTTTCCTCAAGGTCCTTGATGACCCTGTTATTCTTACCCAACTCAGTATTTTGGAGCTTTGTGACATCCTTGAGATTGTCCATTTCTTTGCTCATAGCAATCAACTTTTCAGTTGTCTCTTGGAGCTAAGATTGGGCAGATTTCAGGGATACTAATTCCTTAGATTGAGCTCTAAGAAGCTTCTTGCTTCTTTTCAAGGCAATCCACAAGGCTTCATTATGCTGCACTAGGTTAGATTCAACCTCATGTGGAGATCTTGAGGATATACTATTACAGGCAGATCCACACTCACTCTCATGCACAGAAACTGTCATTGATTCAGAATCAGAGATAGATAAGGGGGCTCTAATAAGTACCTTCCCAGACAAGGTGGATCCATCCTCGATTTCTTCAGTTATGGCCATAAAGCCAATGAGAACTTCCTCCTTATCTTCTGATGAATCTGAATCAGAATCGCTGAGTGTTCTGATTTCTTGGCAGTGAATCCTTTTTTAGATTCCTTCTTCTCCTTTCGACTTCTTCTATCATCACTCTTCTTGATTTCTTTCTTCTTAGAGGAGCAGTTAACAATCATGTGACCTATCTTCCTGCAGTGATAACACACTAAGTTAACCAAATCAGATTCATTGAGTTTAGAGTTATATCTTTCCTCCATTGAAGATTTATGTTGGTCATGTTGACTAGATCTTCTGGAGTTTGAGGAGGAAGTCTTCTAGCCGTCTCTTCTTCTTCTGGGCATCTTTCCTTTGAGCTGTTTGGTGAGGAGTACTGGTTCTTTAACAATGTCATCAGATTTTGATGAGCTTGCATTAGAAGCTTCTATGTTCTCAGATATATTCTGAATTATCAGAATATTGTCTTTGATACTCCTCAAGCTTTCACCCTCAAGAATCATGACCCTTTCACTGGTGATGCCCTTTGAATTTTCTTCTTCAGTTTTCTTCATGTAGATCTCCAAGGAATCCCACATATCTTTTATTGTTTTGCAATGACTTAAGAATTGAGATTTAGAATCATCTATTGCATTCTTAAGTATGTGGTTTGCTCTCTTATCCACATTTATTAAATCTTCATCTTCATAGGATAACTGTGAGAAGGTGTTAGGGACATAAGCTCACTCTTCAACAACTATGAATAATATGTGATCTGATTCTTCCATGAATAACTTGACTCTTAACTTCCATATGACAATGTTCTCTTTGATGCAGATGGGCAGCCTCAATGATCTCATCTCTTGATGATGCTCATAGGCCATTGAAAGACCACAACCCAATCAAAAACTATAGATCTTGTTCTAAGCTGTTAAGCTTTTGAACTGAACCTCGCTTTGACAACGATTGAAAGATTAAGGGTTATCTATAAACTACACCTAGAGGGGGTGATTAGGTGTTTTCAGATTTCTTTGCTATTTAAGCATTTATCTATCACAGCACACAAACATCACAGTAAACACACAATAGTTTATAGTGGTTCCCAACTAGACAATAAGTCTAGAGGTAGTCCACCGTCCCTCCCACTTACCTAGCAATGTGCTAGACTAGGCAACTTCTCCAACTTAGATCTTTTTACTATATTCAGATCTTACAACTCAGGTTCACACAGTACCATACAAGACTCAGACTTTACAAGTATTACAATCTCAGATCTTCAACAAGATTCTACCAAAACTTAGGTTCACCAAGAACTGTACCAACTCATATCTATCACTAAATCCTACCAGCTCAGACTCACAAAGAGCCCTACAAAGTAATTAATATGTTTGTTGTTGTAGAAGAAAAGTCTTCAAGATGATATGCCTTTTGAATAGCAGACTTCTTCTTCTTCTTATGAATGCAAGCTCTGTGATCTTGTGGATTACTGAGCTTTTCTTCTGAATCTTCTCCTTTGATGATAGATGCACTTCTAGTATAGGAGAAGGATTCTTTCTTGTCTTCTCAGCCAAGTGATAAAGATTTTCTTGTTGTTCTTCTTCTTTTCTTTTCTTGATCAGATTTTTGTATTCAGTAGGAAGAAGTATTTAGAAATTGACAATTTCTCCCTTTTATATTCTTCTGTAACTTTGCATAAAAGCCCCTTTAGAAATCTTCCATAAATTTCCTGAAAGAATATTTGGAAGAACTGGCTGAATTGATTATAGTAAATGTCTTGCCATTCTTGGAACTTACAGAATATAGAAGTAATAAAATTCTTCCTTAAACATTGTGCAACGGCTGTATTCTGTACAGAGGATGTTATTTATTAATTTTTGATTGGTGCGCAAGATGGGTGGCGTGCATTTTCCCTAGATGTCAATTTCCAAGAGAACTGGCGCATTAAATGTTGATCTACAACTGTCAAGATGATATTGTTCCTTCAAGACGATTTTGTCTTGATCAACAGATATACTTCACGACGATATCATCGATATACTTTCTACTTCAGTACATGGCTTGATATCTCAATGAGATTCCTTCTTCTAAACGATATCGCCTAGATACTTCCTTCTCCAAGGCTTTATGTAATATTTCAACAATATTACGTCTTCTGATTTTGTTGAGATATTCCTTTTCATATGACTTAGACTTTTCTTCAAGCTGATGTTTGTATTCATGACTTAATGAGTCAAGTCATTAATCATCAAGGTTGTATCTCTTCTTCAAGACAATGTCGTCGAAACATCTAGACTTGGTCTTTCTTAGCTATAAGTTTTCTTTAATACGATATCGTCGAAATATCTTAGCTTTATCCACGATAAACTTTCTTCAAGAAGATGTCGTTCGAGATCTGAACTTAGCTTTATCCACGACAAGCTTTCTTCAAGATGATACCATAGAAACTTGAACTTATCTTTATCCACGATAAGCGTTCTTCAAGACGATGTCGTCAACATCTGAACTTAGCTTTATCCACGACAAGCTTTCTACAACCTTCAAGACGATGTGTCTTCATCAAGACGATATCGTCGAAACTATTTCGACGATAAGATACTTTTCTCCCCGATTCTTCTGCTTCCTTGAGACGATATTTTGCTTAGATAATTTTCATTACTTTTATCATTTATACACTGGTGATGTAGCTTTGATGCTTTCTCAACGATATGTATATTATATCAACGATATGTCCAGTTGATGAGTCCTGATCATATACACCTTTTTGGACTCATCCGGGCCGTTATTCAATCATTTCACCGCACTTTAGCCGTGTTATAGCTTATATTTGATATTCCATGCTAGGTGCACTTCTGGGCCCATTTTCGTGTGATTTCATGTTTATTGTCCTTAGTAGTTTCCATGCACTGTTAGGTGCCACTTTCCGTGGCTAGATTCGTGGTTGTGCTGGCATTGGAGTCGTGCAGGTGTTCCCGGTGCAATTCTGCACAGGAACACTGCGCACGATCACCGGTTCTATTGCGCACGACCACTGGTCGTGCGCCACTGATCGTGTGCACTTAATCCTTTTTTCATGAGTTCTGTTTGGTGTAGTGCGCACGACCATCAACGCCAGTGCGCACGACCACCGGTCGTGCGCCACTGTTTGTGCGCACCTAACATTAAATTTCTGAGTTCTGTTTCGTCTAATGCGCACGACCACCAACGATAGTGCGCACGACCACTGGTCGTGCGCCACTGGTCGTGCGAACATTATATTTTATAAATTGCTTTTCTTGCAGGTTCTGCCCAGGTAGTGCGCACGATCGCAGAATTCTAGTGCGCACGACCAATGGTCGTGCGCCAATGATCGTGCGCAGTATTTATTCCAGCGCCTATTTAAACGCCTGTTCCAATTTTAGGGCAGAGATCCAATTCCGGGAGCGGGATTCCTGTTCCGTACGCCGCCGACCACCACCTTGGGACGCCTCCACTTCATCTCCTACGCAAGGGGAAGCCTCCTCCATCCATTCCAAGACTTCCTCCGTTGTCCGTGAGTGTTCTCCACCATCCGCAAGCCTCCAAGCATCCATTCTCTCATTCCGCCCGGTGAGAAGAAGAAGAAACCTGAAGTCGAAGACGACGGAGCTACGTAGGGAGATCGTGACAGCTCTCTACGCCGGAAGCATAGTCCGCCCGAGTCCGGAGGTAGCCCGACAACCTACCATTCCGGCCGTGAACGGCCGCTAGTCTTCACCATCGGTTATTTCTTTCCTCTTTCCTTCATTGTACTCGTTGAGCCGTGTAAACTTGAATATTGCAATGTTGTTTATTGAAATGAATGTTTCCTTGTTGTTCTTCATGGTTTGCTTGTGATTCACTCCGTTTTCCACTCACTCACTCACGCCCGCACGCAAGGTGTTTGTTCCGCGTTAGCAAGAGCTAACAACGGTTGTGAAGAGGTGTTTGCGACCCTCACCTTCCCGCACTTGAGTACATTCCACCCGCCTAACGAAGCACGGCATCGCGGCCGTTGCATCCACCTCGCCTCACGAAGTGGTGTTTTCGACCCGCATCTCTTTTGTTGTTGATAAGATTAGGAAAACCAACCAAAAAACCCCACTCTTTGTGGTTGTTAAACGCTTGTGTAGCAATAGTCACTGCGCGAATCGTTCACCCAACCTGCATTCCTCAAGAGACCGACATCCGGGGATTCCATTCTCCACAATTATTACTTGACAGCGACCGGTGCACTTGCCGACACGCATCAAGTTTTTGGCACCGTTGCCGGGGAATGCAGGCGTGTTTCGTCTTGTGTTGTGACTTTCGTTATATGAGCAGTTGTTTTTGATTTTCTTTGTTTTTCTTTTTGTTTGTGATAGTGCATGCAGAGACAAGCCGCAGGGGAGCTAGTACCCTTCGATCCTGAGATTGAATGGACCGCTCGCGCACGAAGGCGCGCGGCTGCCGTACAAGCGGCAATGGGTGATCAGGTAGACCCAAATGATGGTGACGCAAGAGCGCCCGGCGTGAGGCAACATCAGCCTGGAGACGAGCAGGAGGCGGTCAGGCCTCGGCCCCGCACGATGAGAGACTACACCACTCCAACTGCTGGGAGTGTGTATCCGGGGTTTGGGCCCAATATTATGAATAATCAGTTTGAGATCAAGCCAGCGATCTTAAACATCATCCGGAACAACGCTCAGTTCTCGGGGTTGGCCAGCGAAGATCCGCATCTGCATCTGGCGGAGTTTTCTGATATTTGCGGAACCTTCCGCTACACGGGGATTGCTGACGACACGGTCAAGCTTAGACTGTTTCCCTTTTCACTCCGCGACAAAGCAAAGGTGTGGCTCCACTCCATTCGGCCCGGGACTGCTGCAACTTGGGATGCCCTCGCATCCAAATTCCTTGCTAAATTCCATCCTGTGGATAAGATTGTAAGCTTGCGGCGGGAGATCGCCACATTTCGCCAACTTGACCAAGAGACCCTTGCTGAAGCTTGGGAGCGCCTCAACGATCTCCTTCGTCATTGCCGTGGCCACGAGCTCCAACCATGGAATGTGGTTGAATTGTTCTACTTCGCGATCGAGCCCAACTACAGGGCAATGATCGATGCTGCGGCGGGTGGCACCTTGATGAACCACAGCCCTGAGGAAGCCCTTCGAATTCTGCGCGACACTGCCTCCCATAGTACATTCTGGACTGCAGGGAGAAATGCTCCAAGAAGCGGCCGAGGTCTTTTCATGGTCGACTCTATCCCCTCTCCATCCGCGACTGCTGCTGTCATTACCTGCGAGGGATGTGGAGGCGGAGGCCACCACGCGTATGAGTGTTCGGGGAACAACGTGGCAGGTGACTTCGCACACTTGAACTTGAACGAATCTGTTAATTATGTAGGAAATCAGCCTAGGGGGCGCCTTTCAATAATGCTTATAATCCGGGAGCGAGAAGTCACCCGAACTTCTCGTGGAATCCAAACACACCTGGACAACGATGGGCACCGGGGAAGCATCAAAACGATGCTTACGCCTCCGGGAGCCAACCGAGGCCACCACACACGGACTATAATCAAGCACCCCCTACTCAAAAAAAGAGTAATCTAGAAGAGATGATGGAGAAATTCATGCAAGTAGCTAATTCGAATATGGTAAATCAAACTGCATCCATGCGAAACCTGGAAACGCAGTTGGGCCAATTGGCCCAAGTGCTAACCGAGCGATCGCAGGGGACCCTTCCCAGCAACATGGAGAAGAACCCAATTGATCAAGGGAAGAGTCTTGGGGATGTGGTAGAGGTTGAACCGAGTGAGCTGGTAATTTCTAGTTCCATCAACAATTTTGAAACGAAAGCTTTGTGTGATTCTGGTTCATCTCGCAACGTCATTGCGTTGCAAGATGTAGCTAAATTACAACTGGAAATGAACACGGAGGAAAGGAAATCCCTTGTGCTTGCCAATGGGACTGTTATTCAATCCGAGGGGGAAGTGAAGAATGTGGAGGTAACAGTTGAGGGGACAACTGTTGTTGCTGATTTTCAGGTTTTGGGCCCGCAGGACAATCATTCTATTCCTATCTTGGGTGTGCCGTTCTTGAAAGAGAGCGGCGCCACCCTTGATTTTGCTACGGGGTGCATTTCCCTAACCAATTTGGTGCTGCAACCCACTTGCCCCGAAGCCACAGCTGAAACATTCACTCCGCCCCCTCCGTTTAATTTTGATGAATTGTTGAGCTGTGCAGGGCCTGAAGAAGTCAAAGAATCAAGTGAAGGGAAAACGGAGGAGTACCTGTCTAGTGAAGAAGAAGAAGTTGATCTTCGGCGAGAGTTCGGTTCCGAGACGGAGGAGGACTGCAATTCGGGAAACGTTGACGTGAATGTAGTTCGGGATGCGGATTATTTATCTCCCTGTGTTGAATCTTGTAATAAACAATCTAAGCGTTCCATCTCCTGGGCCGATCCGGTAGTCACCACGATGCCGGAAGTGACGCCACCCGCCACTAAGGCAGAAAATTCTGAAAACTTTCAACGGTGGCAGTCTCCGACTGTCACCAAACTTAAAAAGGAAAAACTTCTGCGCGACGCTCGTGCTGCCGCTCTTCGTGGCAAGGTGGCGGAGGTTAGGGGAGCATTGGGTAATACCAGTGCTGGCCCTAAAGCCTTCACCTCCCGCCTACGTGCTACGGGAGACGCGCACCATAAGAGCGCTTTCAGCTGATTTGTGTTTTATTTGATGTGGTGAACTGTTTCTGAGTATCTCTTTTAATTCCTGCACTTTACAAACAATGCTAATACAGGTATTTGGTCCAGCTTAAGGACGTTAAATGAAAGCGCTACTGGGAGACAACCCAGATTTCCTAATTTCGTATTTCTCTTTATCTAACTTCTTTTAGTTCAGCTTTTGCATTTGCTTGTGTTGTTTTGAGTTTGTGCTTGCAGGTTTTGTGTTCAATGGTGCGGATGCTGCGGACTATTCTTGTTCGTAAACGCCAATCGTCTGGTATGCTCAATTCTGAGCATTGGGTAACACTTTCTCCCCTCTTTTTGCTTCCAATTGCTAGATATATTGTTTAGACTAAGTCTGGGGGAGCGGTTGTTGTTATCCACTATGCACGAGTTGCACTGCATACTAGAAGGTTGCTTCTTATTCACCTTTATCATTATCATCGTTTTCATGCTTCACACACCACTTCACCCACTTGAGTGCGCGCTTATCTTTTTGTTGTTGTTCCGGTTAGACTATTTTGGTTGGAATGTGAAATAGGTTGTTAACTTAGGAATTATTATTTGGAGTGCGATGTTGACTCATGTAGTGTTCTAGTCACTTCGCATGTTATGGTAGAATTTGAGTAGAACTAGATTTTCTTTATGCATCTAATTTATGTTTAGTATTTCTGCGTAAATTTAGATTTATTATACTCAAGTGGTGAATTTGAATGAAATTGACGATAACCCGGTGTTTTGTGTGTACGAGTGCTAGTCGTGTGTTGCTCGAGTCGGGAGGAAGGTTTACCTTTCTCGTGGGCTAAGAACTTGCCCCAAGCGACTCTCGAAGCATGGGCGAGAGCGACTCGTTGAGTCAAGCATGATGTAGGCCACCCTTTGGCTAGTTTGAGCTTTGTTACTCCATGTCCATTTCGTTCACCGTTGCAAGCCTATTTTATGCCTACCATTCCTTTGTTCAGCTCCTCTTCATCCACCAAAGCCTGAAGCCTATCCTACACCCGCAACCAAATTGTTTTTAACTGCGCTCATAATTCTCAACTTGTGTGGTGTGTGGAATCATTGTGTTATGAAGGGAAAATAAAGTCTATCTGCTGATTTTGAACCAACCGGAGGATACATAAAAGAAGTAAAATATGTTAAAAGAAAAAAAAGGAGCGTATTTTGAAATGAGATCCTTCCGAGCTAAACAGAAAATCTGTTGGTATTTGTGAAGTAGGCCGTGTGCACACCTGGTTTTCATGATAAGTCTGGGGGTGTGTCACACGAGCATAGTTTGTTGGTCTTGTGGGGTGCAGCGTTCCGAGCTCACTTGGGTTGCGTAGCCATCATGTTTAACTTTGAATATCCTACCGTGACCTAAGCCCCATTTTAATCCTAAAAGTCCTACTGATTTGATTTGCGAGTTTGCCAGCGCCGTGGAGAGAGTGTGACCGGGCGAGCGTATGGTTCACGACGTTGATGGATTTCAGCGGAGTTATTCCTAAGCCCCGATCTCTTGCAACACCCACCTCAGTGTCTCATCACTTTCATACCGGGCATGATCGTTCAAATTCTTCATAATTCACCAACTGAGTACAACTAAATCTTTCCTTACGCTTTAATACTTCTGTAAATTAGTTAGCATAGTTAGAATCCTCTTCTACTAGAATCTCTACTCGCATGCGTATGTTACTTCGCACCGTACTCCATTGTGTAATTCTCTATGTTAATTATCGTTTTCACACTCCGCCGGATTCGTTTGCTCGGGACGCGCAAACAGTTAAGTCTGGGGGTGTGATGAGTCCTGATCATATACACCTTTTTGGACTCATCCGGGCCGTTATTCAGTCATTTCACCGCACATTAGCCGTGTTATAACTTATATTTGATATTCCATGCTAGGTGCACTTCTGGGCCCATTTTCGTGTGATTTCATGTTTATTGTCCTTAGTAGTTTCCATGCACTGTTAGGTGCCACTTTCCGTGGCTAGATTCATGGTTGTGCTGGCATTGGAGTCGTGCAGGTGTTCCCGGTGCAATTCTGCACAGGAACACTGCGCACGATCACCGGTTCTATTGCGCACGACCACTGGTCGTGCGCCACTGATCGTGTGCACTTAATCCTTTTTTCATGAGTTCTGTTTGGTGTAGTGCGCACGACCATCAACGCCAGTGCGCACGACCATCGGTCGTGCACCACTGTTCGTGCGCACCTAACATTAAATTTCTGAGTTCTGTTTCGTCTAATGCGCACGACCACCAACGATAGTGCGCACGACCACCGGTCGTGCGCCACTGGTCGTGCGAACATTATATTTTATAAATTGCTTTTCTTGCAGGTTCTGCCCAGGTAGTGCGCACGATCGCAGAATTCCAGTGCGCACGACCAATGGTCGTGCGCCAATGATCGTGCGCAGTATTTATTCCAGCGCCTATTTAAACGCCTGTTCCGATTTTAGGGCAGAGATCCAATTCCGGGAGCGGGATTCCTGTTCCGTACGCCGCCGACCACCACCTTGGGACGCCTCCACTTCATCTCCTACGCAAGGGGAAGCCTCCTCCATCCATTCCAAGACTTCCTCCGTTGTCCGTGAGTGTTCTCCACCATCCGCAAGCCTCCAAGCATCCATTCTCTCATTCCGCCCGGTGAGAAGAAGAAGAAACCTGAAGTCGAAGACGACGGAGCTACGTAGGGAGATCGTGACAGCTCTCTACGCCGGAAGCATAGTCCGCCCGAGTCCGGAGGTAGCCCGACAACCTACCATTCCGGCCGTGAACGGCTGCTAGTCTTCACCATCGGTTATTTCTTTCCTCTTTCCTTCATTGTACTCGTTGAGCCGTGTAAACTTGAATATTGCAATGTTGTTTATTGAAATGAATGTTTCCTTGTTGTTCTTCATGGTTTGCTTGTGATTCACTCCGTTTTCCACTCACTCACTCACGCCCGCACGCAAGGTGTTTGTTCCGCGTTAGCAAGAGCTAACGGCGGTTGTGAAGAGGTGTTTGCGACCCTCACCTTCCCGCACTTGAGTACATTCCACCCGCCTAACGAAGCACGGCATCGCGGCCGTTGCATCCACCTCGCCTCACGAAGCGGTGTTTTCGACCCGCATCTCTTTTGTTGTTGATAAGATTAGGAAAACCAACCAAAAAACCCCACTCTTTGTGTTTGTTAAACGCTTGTGTAGCAATAGTCACTGCGCGAATCGTTCACCCAACCTGCATTCCTCAAGAGACCGACATCTGGGGATTCCATTCTCCACAATTATTACTTGACAGCGACCGGTGCACTTGCCGACACGCATCACCAGTCTTAGATAATTTTAGGCTTAGAAAATTACCTAATATATTAGTTATCTTCTGCATTCATGAATAAGCTATATCATCAAATGCATACTGCATTTATCATTGATCTGAGCACTTCTTCAAATCAGGAACATTGCTAGGCACATTTCCCAACAAATGATCTTATAAAACAAAAGTATTTGAAAAAGCAATAAAAATATAAAAACCATTTTTATACAAACAAAAACATGCTTAATAAGCCTTCTAAACACCTCCAAATTTTCTGAAATTTCTACACCAAGAAGGTCTATATGCACTCTATTCCAAAGAAAAAATTTCAAAAACCCAAGAAAACAGTGTTCTGTTTGGGCGTTAAGAAGTTAACGTCAGACGTTAGCTTCTTTGGCGAAATTTTCATTCTATTTTTTTTTAATATTTCTAGTACTTTTCTCATGCATTTTCTCTGTTTGTTTTCTCAGATTTGAATTATTTCTTATTTGTCTTGTTTCATTGATAAATAAAATTTTTTTAAATAATCCAAAAAATGTTGAAAAAATATTTTCGTCATTTGATTGTTATCAATATTTACAAAAATATGTTTTGATTATAAAAACTTCACTTTAGCAAAACATCTTAGTATTTTCATTACAAATTGTCAAAATTGATAAGACATACACTTAAAGATTTTCTTCAATATTTAATTTTTCTTTTCAAGTTTCCTAAACATTGTTTTACCTCGTCATGCCTTGACCTTAATCTTATTATGTGTAATGAAATGGTCTATAGAAAATTATGTAAGATTGCCTAAGCATGCCTCTAAGTATGAGTAATGTTTTGTGTTAATCAATGATTCATTGACTCACTATCTTGGTAATCTACATGTGCTCATAATCTTAGTCTTGCATGATTGTGTAGTGTAATAGCTTTAACTTATTAAGTTGTGTGTCTATATTACCTACACCATCTTTCAAACAAAATATTTCTTGCACATATAAAAGTGTTATTTCAATATTGTATGTGTTTGCAAAAATAAGTGAATTCGGAGACCTTTGTCCCAAATTTAAAATATGAAATAGAATGACAAGGATAACTCCACCAAGCACTACTCACCCTCCTGATAAGTCTTAATGAGCATTGTGAGGTTGAGCACATTGGAAATAATTCTAAAGTGTCTTGTGCAAACACATTTTCTTTATCACTTCTATGTTTACACCGGATCACTTAAAATAGAAATTTATAAAATCATGCTTATGTGATCCCCCAAATAATACTTCGCACCCTGATAAGTCTTAATGAGCATTGTGTGGGCGAAGCACCTTGGTAGTTGTAATCATTTTATGTGCTTTGAAATTTTCTTCTAGAACTGATGTGTGAAAGTAATTACAAGATTACAATCTTAATATTGTTTTATTATTTCATTACATATGTCATGTGTTTTGATTATTTCACTTGTATACTCTTATCAAAACACTTTTATGCAGACATCATTATTTTTCATAAATCTTCTACTCATGAGAATTGGATCCTAATGCATATTTACATGATTCTCTAAAAACTTAATTAAAAGCACTAGATTGTAATGCACGTTTTCTACAATGTTTTTTTACTTGAAATACGAATTAGTAACATTGTATCTCTCATCTTTTTGAATATGTCAAATCATGCTTGCCTATTAGTTATGGAAAATTTTCAAAGTTAATGCTCAAATGCGAAGAGTCTAGACATATTGTTGGAAGAGTCAAACCAAAAGAAAAATATTCTTTACAAAAATATTAATCTTAGTAACTTTGTTTTGCTTTTCCCCATTGTTGATCATGTATTTTTATCATGCTTTATCATGCTTATTTTTAAGGTCTGTCCTTCATTTGTATCTTTCAAACTCTTATGTTCACTATTTTCTAACAAGTGGAAGAATAACTTGGTAAAGTACATGGGATGTTATTACTCACACTTATCATATCACATTTTTTATCCACTGTGCTACTCTCTCTCTCTATCTTAGCTCGATCATGACCTACTTAATACTTGAAACAAAACTCTTATCCTCTCTTAGTTTGTCCCAACTTTTGTCTTCTTTATTCTAGTTTTGTTTTCACTCCACCCACTTTTGTTAATAACTAAAGGGGGAGAATAAAATGATAAATCTTAATGATTAAAGTAGTAGGATTCACTAGTTTAAGGGGGAGCATGAATCTAGTTTATGTAAGCATTCACTAAGGAGGAGCACTTAAGTAGGGGGAGCATAGTTTAACAAACTATAATTATAACTCTTATCTTTATGTTGCTTAGTGTCATATATCTTTCAAAAAACACATCTCTTATATATGATTCAGATTTATCATTATTGGATTTGTTATTATCAAAATGGGGAGATTGTTGGAACACGGTTATTCACATCCCTTTGATTTGAGAATAACAAATCCTACTTGTATTTGATCTTGTTTTCCATTGGGTTTTTAGCATACAGGTCTGAACAAAATTGACACTAGGATGCTATATTGTTGGTCTGGACTTGTTCACAAGCTGAAATGATGAATGTGGTCTAACGCCAGGCATTAGTACTTAACGTCGACGTTAACTTTCATTCCCACCAAGATGAAGATGGCATGGAGGGAAGCTGTCGTGATTGCAGGAGCATTTTGGGAATAATTTAACTTAACACCAGGCGTTAGCCTCAACGCCAGCGTTAAGGTTGCCTAAAATGAATGTTTCCAAAGATGCAGAATCTTCTTCCTGTTTTGAAGATCCGAGCCATCAAATAATTTCTATACTGAGTCAACGCCTGGCGTTAGCCTTAACGTCGATGTTATCTTCCAGTCCTATAAATAGGTGGCATTCGTTCTCTTCAATAAGAGATTCCAAGGAGCCCTATTCCAGCACTTCAGAAACTTTGTAAGGGCCGTAATTTCTAACCACCATCTCCCACACAAATTCAAGAGAAAATTTAAAGGAGGATCGGATCAATGCTCGCCCAACGCGAAGAACGCACGCTTCGACTTCAACTATATTCAGCGGATCTTCGCCATCTCCAGAATTCTTCATAGGGAGTTTTTACTTGTCTTTTATATTTTTTGTATCTCTCCCATTGTGATTGTTTAGTGAATTCATCGCGCTTGTTGGCAACTAGGCCCGTAGGCGGCTTAGGGGGAATTCCCCGCGGTTGTGGAGACTAGGTCTATGGAGTAGATCTACGGGGTGCTTGAGGCCTTTATGGGGATAGAAAGACTAGAGCGGATTGAGGCTGTATCTGGGGAAAGATTGGCTAAAGCCAACCAGTTTCAAGTGAGAAAAGTCGGTATTGAAAACGAAAAGAGTATTTCATATTCGCCTTGATTTCCAGCATCATAGAAATCAGATTTTGTAAACAAATTTTATTAATGTTAATCATGTCTGTTCACGTTAAATAATATTGATTTCATTTCTTATTTCTAGCTCTTTACTTTATTTTCAATTTACTTATTAGAAAATCACAAAAGTTTTTCTTAAAATCTTAAAGTTTACTAAAACCCTTATTTACCCCCCCCCCCCCCCTCTAAGGGAGCCTCAATATCCAACATGAGAGGCTCTTTGAGAGAAGTCATTTCTCTCTCTCTCTCTCTCTCTCTCTCTCTCTCTCTCTCTCTCTCTCTCTCTCTCTTCAAGATAAAATCAAAGGAGAAAGGGAAAAGGCTAAGTAAAGCAAGAAGGTTGAAGAGAACTTAGCCTTTGGATTTGTGAGAGTTCTTGAAAGCTTGTGCCAATGCTAGATTCGCGGAGAGGAAGGTGATTTGAACGTTTCCATCCAATTCAACTATGTTAAGATGGCACTAAAACGAGCTTCAAGGGTAATGACTCTCCTCCTGAATATCTGGACATGCTAGTCCTTTGATTGGCATCGTAGTACGAAGACTGTCACCAATTGGTGGAGAGGATTCTTCTGATGGGTCGATATGGAATATCCCTTATAGAAATTGCATATAGAGTCCAAATCAAAGTACGGACATAATCATGTTGTGTGAAGCCCATATGGACAAGTTGGTCTGGATTGGTGATGTTTATTGCGAACCGGAGAAGACTCATAGTATATATGTAGTGTTTTCGGGTTCTGGGTGTTGGAACATGGTCTTCCGCATCTCCTAGGTTTGAGAATAACAAATCCTATGTGTATTTGATCATGTGTGTTTAAGTATGCATGAAACAATGCCATATGACTCAAGGATAACATAAGAAGGTTGCCCCCAAGTTTGAAGCCAAATTTTCGCATGCCCACAAGCGCCGACGGTAGCCACTAGTGCAGGCACTATCTCTGACTAGAGCAATTTCGGGAGGCATTTTTAGAAGGCACTAGCGGGTAGCATAAGCGCTATTTTGATGCACAAGAGGAATGGCAGCAAGGTTTCCTTGGAATGAAAGATACGCACACGCAGGATATTTCCTAAACTGGGATAGTGTCGGCGGTAGTGATAGCGCAGGTGCTAGCTCCAAAGCTAAAAAAAGGACCCCTTGGCTCAGTATTCTTCATCCTCTCACACCCCTAAATTCTAGAGCTTCGTGCCACATCATATAATGGAAGGTTCAGAGAGATACTCCCACAAATCCATGAAGGCTTAAGGAGATCCGTGGAGAAAATTTCAACATGCTTCATCATCGTGACGAAAGACCGCATCAACTATGATCATACTCAGCGGGTTTTCGTCTACTTCTTCAAGGGATCCACATAGGGAGTTTTTATATTATTGTTGTTTCATTTCTTTACTCTTTTATACTCGTGCAGTAAATTCTCCTCGTGTTGGCGACTAGGTCTGGGTAGGACTTAGGGCAGAAATTTGCCTCGTGTTGGCGACTAGGTCTAGGGTGTAGATTTAGGGGGTGCTCGAGGCCATATCCAGGGAAGGATTGGCTAGAGCAGCTTAATGTCGTATCTGGGGAAGGATAGGCTAAATCCACTGGTTCGTGGGGATATGAGTCAGGATAGAAAACAAAAAAGTCTATTTACTATTCGCCTTCAATTTCTAGCGTTATAAGCAGTCAAGTTTTGTAATTATATATTTCATATTAATAAAATCATGTCTCTATTTTATTTCACTTGATTTGTTTGTTTTTCTCTACTTTTATCTCTTCGCTTTTTCAAGTAATTCAAAATAAAACAAAAGTTTTACAACCCTTATTCACCCCTCCCCCCCCCCTTCTAAGGGCGCCTACAGATCCAATAAGTGGTATCAGAGGGAGGTTTATTCCAAACGGTCTAACAACCAGGAATAAATGCGTCTCATGATCTTGCATCTACTAGTGGGGAAATTTTTTATGATGAAGAAAAATCTCTTGCACCACCATTATTCGAAGGGAGAAATTATAAAGTGTGGAAATTTTTAATTGAAAATTTTATTAAAACTTTGGATATCAAAGCGTGGAATATATCAATAATATGACCAGCAAATGAATCAAATAAAAAATAATGTCGCCTAAATGCAAAGGCTTTGAATAGTATTTTTTTTTGCTTTTTCTCAAGATATTTTCAAATTGATATATTGTTTTCTAGTGCATACAAAGTTTGGAAATTTCATGAAGAAATGTATGATCTTCCGTTTGCAGGTATGGATGGAACACAAGAGGAGAAGGACATACAAGTATCCACCATTAATCAAGGAGATCTCTCTTATAGCAAAACCATGGAAATCATGGAAATTGACTTAGACGAAGAGAGCAATTCATCAAGAGAAAATGAAGATGAAAATTCATCTATGAAGGAGGAAGTCCTAAAAGACGACAAAGGAACTTCATGTTCACATCTTTCCTCTTCCGATAGTGTTGTAAGAAAGTCTAATTCTTCTTCTTGTGTGATAACTTCTATCTCTACTTTCCATATACTAAAAATGTCTAAACGTAAAATCAAGAAATTGAAAATTGCTAATAAAAAATTATGTTTAGAAAATAAAAGGTTAAAGGCTGATGTTAATTCAGAATCTAATTGTGATGTGGATTCCCCATCTTGCTCTCTAAATTAAATCTCAAAGCTTTGTTTTAATTGTAATGATATTAATGAAAAATTCAAGGATTTTGAAAAAAACTTTTTATTGTAAAAGAACATAATGAAAAATTGTCTTTAGAAAAATCATCTTTGAAAAGTGATTTTGCTACGTGCCAAAGTTATAAAATTGAAATCAAGGAGATGGATGAAACATTTGAGGAATTTAGAAATAACTATCAAACTCATATTGACTCTATTGTTTCCACTCTTAAAATAGCACAATTGCTTATAATAAAGCCAGACATAATCTTATGATCAAGAATGATGAATTAAAATAAAAAATTAACTTGTTTATGAAAATTATGAATAAAAATTCACAACACACAAATTTATAATATCAAGCAATATCTAAAAGCAAGTTGAATATGAATATGAATATCTTGACTAAGCCTAATAATGGGAGTAAGAAACACAAAGTATTTATAAATCAAAATCCAAATTACTATGTATCTCCAAAATTAAATTCAAATGTGCAAAAATTTCCTACGAAAAATAATTTCAAAAGTCATTATTATTTTATGCCTAATTTTAATGAATATGGAAATTTGATGCATAATTATCACTCTAAACCTAAGTATGAGTGGAGACCCAAAATTAAAGATGAAACGTTAACTACACTTGAAAGGGTTCATTCGTACTGATCTCCCCAAAAATCATCTCATTATATTTGGGTACCCAAAGGAACCACCACACTTGGTCCCCTTTGAATACCTAAATCTCTTATTCATTGGTTATCATTAAAATGCATGAAGTAGAATGTTTTCATAGATGAAATATTCAAATTTCTACTTCATGATATGCTTTAATGTCTTTTTATTTTTTTATTTTTGTTTTCTAATTAATAAAGCTATCATGTCATGGTCATCGTATATATTGTTGGAAATATGATTTTATCTCTTAAGGCTTAATAAGTTTATAAATCGAATTGATCAAAATTCAAAGTCATATTTTATTTTGATGACCTATCTCTCTTTCTTATATTCATTGCCTATAAATATCTTATATTATCCATATAAATCAAATTCTAAATTTGTTATGAGATATTTATCTAAATTAATAAAATCATGAACTTCACTTTTTCTCTTTCAAAAATTTTGAGTCTATAAATTTTAAATATTAAGTATGGGTAGCAACCAATAATACTTAAATATCTTGAGAAAGGGAGATTTGGGATGTCACCCCATCATATCTCCTAGTTCCAGTGCGATCCCTTCACAGGGTAGACCTCGGGAAGTCCAAGATCCACTCTAAATTGCTATGCCCAACTAAAGTCTAGCAAAGATCAAATTAACTATCATTACATTTTAGAAAAGTATATGTATTCATAATCCGTGATTAAAAATAAAATCATACAAGAATGAATGTATTATCATATTAACATTGTATCTTAATGAATATTACTAGTTATCGTGCTAATCTCATGCAATGTTAGTTAACATATGTTTAATATAAAAATAGAAAATTTGGAACATAGAATTCATAATATTTATGAGGTTTTATATTATCATTCTAAAATTCAAACAAACTCATAGTTTATTAATCATTTTTAAACCTAATCGTTGCGTATGTCCATGATCATATACCAATATTGTATGTCTCACAATACCGGGGGCATAGGGTTGCATGCATTAGAAGACCTAACCTCTAAGTCATGTCTTGTCCTTAACCGGGAAGGGTTCCAATGGGGCCTTGCGAGGCACTCGGGGGAAAGAGTGTTAGGTAGCATTCTCTAGTGTATGCATATGGGAGTAACACACAAACCTACGACATGTGTGCAGCTCCTCATGCCCATCCATCACTTAGTATGGGGCTAGAGTATAGACATATAGTCTGGATATTTTTATCTAGGCATACCTATTTTTATTCTCTGCATAAACATCATTTCACGCTATTATCATTTAAATAATGCTTATTTGGCTTATTCGAACATGATATCTTGTGTTTACATTTCATATCTTTTTCAGCTTACATTATTTTGATAAACACAGGCCTTAGAAAAATCAAAATGAAGATATAAGAAAATATATCTCATACGATGTTTATTTTGTAAAGTCATATAAGATATCTCTAACGTTTCATGCAATTTGCACTATCTAGACATCTCCAAAAATTCTGAAATTTCTGCTTGAAACTACTCTTGGGACACTTAATCAAGATCAATAATCAAAATGTTCAAAATCTTAAAAAATAGTGTACTGTTTGCCGCACAAGCGCCGACGCTAGCCCGAGTGTCCAATTTTTTGTGTTTGTAAGACTTTGAAAAATCAATTAAAATATGTTCTTTTATATGTACTACCAATTTTTATCTTTATGCCATTGTGTGATATTTGAAAAATTAAATATAAAATTCTAAAATACAAAAATGCAAAAAATATGTCTTTGCTTATTTTTATTTGTGTCTGCAAGGTTTTATTAAAATAACAAAGATTTCTATGTTTCATTACTTTGGCAAACATGACAAGCATGTTCTTTTAGATTTGGCTAAAATGTTTAATTTAAAATCTCAAGTTTTCTAAACATTGTTTTGGCTTGTCAGGCTTAGATTTTAATCTTATCATGTGCAATTAAAAGTCTATAGTGAATTGTGTAGGATTGCGTTTGTATGCCTCTAACTATGAGTAATGTGTTATGTTTGATAATGATCCCTTTTCACTCACACTTTTGGTAGACTACATGTGCCTATAATTCTTAACCTTACATGATTGTCTAGTGTCTTAGCTTACAATATTAAGATGTCTATCTCTATTACCTACACATTATTCAAAACTTTGTTGCACATATAGAAGTGAAATTACAAAATTATAAGTGTTTGCAAAACAAATGAATTCGGAGAACTTTGTCTTGCTAAAAAAAATCAATAATAAAATGACAAAGATAACTCCACCATGCACTACTTGAACCTCCTAATAAGTCTCCAAAAGCATTGTGAGGATGAGCACCTTGGAAAGAATTGTAAATTGTCTTGTGCAAACTACTTTAATACACTTCTATTATGTGCACCTGATAACATAAAACTCCTATTGAAAATAAAATTTGTGATCCCCCAAGCACTACTTCGCTCCCTGATAAATCCTAATGAACATTGTGTGGGCGAAGCACCTTGGTAGCTGTACTTTTTATGTGTTGTGTATCAACTCTAGAATTGATATGTAGAAGTAGTTAAAAAGATTGCTTGCTTAATAATGTTTCTACTTCACTATATAAGTCATGTGTTTTGGATTATATCACTTGTATACTTTTACCGAAACACTTTCTATACATGTCCTTATCTCTCATAAAGCTTCTACTCATGAGAATTGGAATCAAATGCTTCTTTACATAAATTCTCTAGAAAGCTTTAGTAAAAACACTAGATTGCAATGCATGATCTCTACAATGTTTTCATAACTTGAAATGCAAATTAATTACATTGTAGTTACTATCTTCTAGAATATGTGCAATCATGTTTGCCTTAGTAGTTTTTGAAAATTAGAACTCCTTGCCTATTGTCATGAAATCTTTATTGAAAACCTTGCTTACGAAAAATATTTCTTCAAAATATTATCTTAAACTTGGATGTTTATATAAGATCATTTTTATCCAAACAACATCACTTTTATTGCATAACATCTCATATTTCTATTATGATCTTTGAATCTCCAAAAATATGTTCTCTTTGGATAATCAATTTTATAGCCTTTCTGCTTGTGATAAAACTTTAATTTATCGTGTTTGAAATCTTTCATAATTATGCTATAGCTCTTAAAATTTTGATCTCCAAAAACATCTTCTTATGTTCGGACTTAAACTCATATTTACTCTCTTGATTTTCATGCTCACAAAGAGATGTTTTTCTATAGTCTTCCGCAATATTACCTAATAACTTTTACCTTGCGCTTTCATGCTTATTTCAAGTCTCACCATCACTTGAATCTCAAAATTCATTTTCTTCAACAAATGGTCGACTTGCTTGGTAAGTTTTTTTAAGTTGTTCTAACATGCATACTTTCTATAAAAACTCTGATCTTTTTCTGTGAAATTATTTTTATAATAAAGACTCTGATCTTTTTGAAAATCTTTTTTATGCTAAAAACTCCTTATCATTTCATTTCCTCTATAAGCTCGATAATGCCTTATCTTTTTATCAAAATCCTTTTTTTGTCTCTTGCTTCCTTAACCCACTTTTGCTAATAACAAAAGGGGGAGAACTAACATGATAAATAAAATTGCTATCAAATGGGAAAACTAACATGATTAGTGATTAAGATGATAGCCTATATATAAGGGGAGCATTCATATTGGGGGGCATGCATTTAGGGGGAGCAATTCTAAATACCAAAATTGAGATTTATCTTAAGTCATCTCTCAAGTTTGAAGCCAAAATTCCAGCATGCCCACTAGCGCCGGTGTTAGCTACTAGCGCATGCGCTATCACTGATTAGAGCAATTTCAGGAGGCATTTTTAGAAGGCACTAGCGGCTAGCGCTATCTCGACGCACA
The DNA here is from genome assembly GCA_033032865.1 of Dactylorhiza incarnata. Taxonomy (NCBI): domain Eukaryota; kingdom Viridiplantae; phylum Streptophyta; class Magnoliopsida; order Asparagales; family Orchidaceae; genus Dactylorhiza; species Dactylorhiza incarnata. The sequence continues at coordinate 17,244,509 of JAWHQI010000028.1, forward strand.
AGAGGAATGATGGCATGGTTTCCTTGGAATGAAAGATACGCACACGCAGGATATTTCCGAAATTGGGATAGCATCGGTGGTAGCGATAGCGCAGGCACTAGCTCCGAGGCTATAAAATGACCCCTTGGCTCTGTATTCTTCATCCTCTCACACCCCTAAATTTTAGAGCTTCGTGCCACATCATATTGAGGAAGGTTCAGAGAGATACTCCCACAAATCCTTGAAGGCTTAAGGAGATCCATGGAGAAGATTTCAACACGCTTCATCATCGTGATGAAAGACCGCTTCGACTATGATCATACTCTGTGGGACTTCGTCTACTTCTTCAAGAGATCCACATAGGGAGTTTTTATATTGTTGTTGTTTTATTTCGTTACTCTTTCGTAATCGTATAGTAAATTTGCCTCGTGTTTGCGACTAGGTATGGGTAGGTCTTAAGTCAGAAATTCGCCTCGTGTTGGCGACTAGAACTAGGGGGTGCTCGAGGCCATATCCGGGGAAGGATTGGCTATAGCGACTTGAGGCCATATCCGAGGAAGGATATGCTAAAGCCACCGGTTCGTGGGGATACGAGTCGGGATAGAAAATGAAAAAGTCTTTTTACTATTCGCCTTCAATGTATAGCATTATAAGAAGTCAAGTTTTGTAATCTAATATTTCATATTAATAAAATCATGTCTCTATTTTATTTCACTTGATTTGTTTGTTTTTCTCTACTTTTATCTCTTAGCTTTTTCAAGTAATTCCAAATATAACAAAAGTTTTTAAAACCCTTATTCACCCCCCCCCCCCCCCCTCTAAGGGAACCTACAGATCCAACACTGAGTATTGTGACGTGCTACAGTGAGTTTTGGAGGTGATCTCTAGAAAATAATTGAAAAAGGGGACAGATTCCTTGCTATGTCTGTTACTGCCCAGCGGTAGTGCTACCGCTGGTGGTAGCTCCTGGTCAAAACCAGCGAGCCATTTGTGGTGGGTATGAAGCCTAGGTCCTGGGGACTGGGTGCATAGTACCAGGAAGCTATAGGCCTGCATTTGGAGAACATAGCTGAGGGCAGATGTGTGTTCTGGCGATAGCGCTAGGCAGTCGTGCTACCGCTGGCGGTAGCTCCTAGGGAGAAGATGTGAAGCGGAAGGGCCAGTGAGTGTAGCTTCGTTGTCCTGGTGCGCCAACAGTGGGAATAAGGGGAAGTCGTACCCTCATCGGGCAGAGTTGATCCTGACGATATGAGCACGAGCAAAGCTGAACAGAACCCGTCCTTTTACTTATCAGTGAAGAGGTCGCCCCTCGGTGCACTTAAGGGATTTTTGGAAAGGAACCAAAAGGCATGATGACCTTGACAGTAAAGCTCATAGACATATAAAATATGTGAGGCTTAGGATGGTGGTGTAACTCGGGCATTACACCGAAATAGTGTCATGAGTTTACGAAATGTGTGGTTGTGAGTGCCTAGGTTGATGTTGATTGCAGTTCTTAGATGCACTCTTGAGATATATGTTGTTGATGCTTGCTTGCAGGGAAGGAGCACCGCCACCCCGAGAGTGAGGTGGGGTTGTTATAAGCCTTGGTCAGTTAAATCTGACCGGTTACTTGTTTCTCATGTTTTTGTGAAATTTGCTTATACAGGTGCTGGCGAGCCAAGCGGGACATAACAGATTGGAAACCCTGTATTATAATAGGCTGGCCCTCGAAGGTCCAAGTGTTTACTAGTTCTCATGTGTGGCCATCCTGCGTGCCAATGTTCATAAACCACATGTTTTTGTAAACATTTTAAGTAAGTTGTTGTATTGTCATTCCTTCTATATATAGTGGGCATGTATGTAAACTGGTTTTGATTTAATAAAATGCTTATGTTGTATGCTGAGATGGTTTGGTTAAACTATTTTAAAAACTAATATGTGACTCTGTTACCTGTTCATTCAATATGGCATGGGGTCTCGGGCGTACCTACTGTTATATTTTATGTAGCAAGGAGGGATATTACAAGGATCTCTAAAGTGCAGAGGAGATAATCATCACGGAAGCATATTCTCTTAAAGTCCTCTACAAGAAGATCAAGGTTGAATCCAATCCACATCAAGCTTCAAGAAGACTCCAAATTTATCAAGATATACTATTCTGAGTCTATAGAAAGGTTTTGTATTAAAATTATATATAACTTGATAGTTTACTTGTTAGTAGTCTAACTCACCTAGACAGGGGAGAATAGGTTTCTTGGCTTCTTCTACAGATAATTAGCTATTTAGATGTTTAAACTAAGTAGAAGCAAACACACAGAAGCGTACAGAGATTTATAGTGGTTCCCCAAGGTCTGGGCACATCCACATTCCCTATACACCTTTCTAACAGTATGTTAGCCAAAGCAATCTCCTCCAATAACTTGGCTCCAAGAGCTTATGGTACAGATCCCTCAGGATCTCTCAGTTTCCTCCAAAACCCTACCTCAGGCCAGCAACCCTACAACTCAGAGTAACTCTACTCCTACAGCTCAGTGACTCTCCTAGCCACCTACCTCAGGCCTATCAAGAATCTCTATAACTCAGGTTAGGAGTACAGCCCTACTACTCAGGCATTCAACCCTACAAACTCAGGCACAAAGGCCCTACAACTCAGAATAAGAATGCTCTTACAGAAATTGGTGGTTATACTATTACAACAGAAGACTATTCAGATAAACCTTCAACTTGGTTCTTCTGTTATTATAGCACAGCAAATGCTGTCTTGGAGCAGAAATGGATATGACCTTCAGTCCATGCTACACCTGATCTCCCTCTTCAGTAGAAGGAAGAAGATTCACTTGTTCTTCTAAAAAGAATCAGCAAGAACTAGTTATCTCTCTTGGATTGATCTGCTTGCAGCTTGAGAGAGATGACTTCACTAGAAGAAGATGATGTTCAGTACAGCTTCAACAATGTTCTTCCCGACAATCAGTACTCTTACATTTGACCTAGTCATCTCTTTTATACCTCCAATAATCTTCAACGGCACTAAGGAATGCCTTGTCATAGTATGGACAAGAATAGAAAAGCTTATCTTGCTTTCTTATCACATGAGCCAGAAATAGATCCCGCACGATTAACGTTCACATTTGAATTTGTCTCATCGGATATGTCAGTATCAGCGGCAGAAATAACCTACATCTTAGTGGATACGCTGAAATAGGTAGCCTTCTTAGTGGCTTACTCCATAAGCTGCACAGCTGAGACAAACTTCTTCTCAACAGCAATATAGCTGAGTCTTAGCGGTTCCGCTGAGACCAGACTATTGTCTCAGCGGTTCTTGACTGTGAAATACAAAGAACTATTCCAAGGTTTGGAATGACTTAATCCTATATTTAACATGAAATCAAATGGCGTATCAAATGCAGTATGCACTTAGCATTGTATGTGATGCCACTTCAAATTCAAGGAACATTGAAGGGCAATATTCCCAACAATCTCCCCCTATTTGAAGAAGGCAAAAAATACAACAATGCTAAGATACATTAACACAATAAAACATAGCATGACATATTGAGATAGCAGAGTAAGCAGTCATGAAAATATAACAAATTCATTGTTAACAAATATAGGCAACACACATCATAAGTTGAGTTTAACAGAAAATTTTGCCTATTACCAAAAGTTTCAGATATCAAATGGAAGACCAATTGTATTAGAAATAAAATGTTTACAGATGATATTACAATTTTCAGTGCACCATTTTATCTAAGGAAAATTAAACAATTGTTGAAAATTTTCTTTCTTGAAAGCACTAGAGCTTTCAGCTTGGTCTTCAGCAGCAGTCTTTGCAACAGCAGCAATCTTTGCAGCAGAAGCAGCCATCTCAACTATCTCCTTCTTGTTCCTTTGTCTTTTGAAGTATAAGAAGGGCTTTGGAAAGTACGTGGTTGGAATCCTTTTAGGATTGTCTCTGTTCACAAGATTTTGTTTGAATGTTCTTTCTCTTAGGGAATTTCTTTCCAAATGCTTTACCCATTCCTTTATTGGGTAGAAGATGTCAATATTTTTGCACAAATGTCCATGGTTTAGCCAAGCATTAATGATTATCTTCTTTGAATCCTCACTCCAATACTCATAATCTGGATCTCTATCTTGATCAGCTCTATTCTTAGCCATGAAATCTTCATCCAGCATTAGTCCTTCTCTTTTCCTTCTAGCTGCAACCTGTGCATCCTGTGTAACTCTTGCTTGAGCTAGGAAGTCAAAGTCTTCTGGTCTTGATTTGTCTAGGAGAGGAAGATTGAGTGCAATCTTTGTTCCCTGAAGAACCTTAAGGGCTTGCGCAGCATTGTTCTCCACCCCATTTCTCGCTTCTTCAAATATCTTCTTTTCAAGATCTTGAGAGTTTGCTATCATTGAGCCAGACAAGGTTTGAAAAGCATTTTCAAAATCATATTTAAGATCTTCTTTCATCGTCTCAGCTTCTCCTAATGTTGTTGTTGTTGTGGTCCACACATGTTCTTCAATACGGTTTGAAGCTTTCTCTATCACCTCATCAGTCTTGCTTACATAGTTCCGGCATAACCCATGTCTTGTTCTAATAGTTTGAGAATTTGTCCATGGATCTCAAGATAGTACCATGAGTCATTAATGTGCTTCCTGCCAATTCAAACCACTTGGTCATTTGATTGTTTAGATGGGATGTGTCTTCCTTTATAACCTTGATTTCAGACATCACCTCAGCCTTCACATCCTAAACTGATTTGTCTATGTAATCCTTGATTAAAGACATTTAACCATCAAGTAGTGACTTAACTGAACTTAGAATATGTCCATCTAAATATGTAGAGGTTGAGGTTTGCTGATCAACAATTATAGGTTGCTTGAAAGTTGCTGTCAGAATTGTTTGTAAGCTTCTCTCTTGATTTTCTAGACCATCACACGGAAGTAGAGTGGATGTCTCAGCTGTTGGGGTGGATGGTGTTGGAACATGGTCTTCCGCATATCCTAGGTTTGAGAATAACAAATCCAATGTGTATTTGATCTTGTGTGTCTAAGTGTGCAGAAAACAAAGTCATATGACTCAAGGATAACATATGAAGGTTGCCCCAAAATTTGAAGCCAGAATTCCAACATGTCCACTAGCGTCGACAGTAGCACCTAGCGCTGGTGCTAGCTCTGATTAGGCAAGTTTATGCGGCAAGTATAGAAGGCGATAGCGCCAGGCAGTAGCGGATAGCGCTGGCGGTAGCATGGATTTTTAGAAAGGTTTCCTTGGAATGAAGATACGCACGCGGAGGATGTTTCCTAATCCAGGATAGCGCCGGCGGTAGCACTAGAGCAGGCGCTAGCTCCCATGCTATAAAAAGGACCCCTCTCCTCTCGTTTTCAACACTCATCCAAGAGAGAGGTCCAGTGACAAAATTCCAGAGCCTTGTTCTGCCGAAAAGTGATCTCCCACCAAAGTTCCATGAATTTCTGAAGGAAGATTTCTTCACACCGGATCCGAACAAGGATCACTTCAACAACGCTTATTCTGTAGTGGTCCTTCGTCTCCAACTTCAGAAGTTCTTAAAGAGGGAGTTTTAATATTATTGTTGCATATTTCACATCTTTATTCTTGTAATTGTTTAGAGAATTTGCCTCGTGTTGGCGATTAGGTTTGGGTAGGACTTAGGGCAGAAATTCACCTCTTCTTGGCAACTAGGTCTAGGGTGTAGATCTAGGGGGTGCTCGAGGCCGTTTCCAGGGGAGGATTGGCTTGAGCGGCTTGAGGTCGTATCTAGTGGAGGATAGGCTAAAGCCACCGGTTCGTGGGGATACGAGTCGGGATAGAAAACAAAAAGACTTTTTACTTCCTCGCCTTCGATTTCTAGCGTCATAGAAATCTAGTTTTGTAATCAACTTTATCAATAGTAATATGTCTATTTTTGTGTAATGAAAGTGGTTTGTTCTTCATTTCTTTAAATTGTTTATTTCTCTCTTTCATTATAAAACAATTTAGATTTTTATTCAAAAACACTATTTTGATCACTTAGCTTTTCAAGTATTTCAAAATATAATAAAAGTTTTTAAAACCCTTATTGACCCCACCCCTCCCTCGAAGGGCGCCTACAGATCCAAAAAGTGGTATCAGAACTAGGTTTTATTCCAAAATGGTCTAACAACTGGGAATAATGGCGTCTCATGATCTCGCTTTTCCCGAGAGTCAAGGTCGTAGTAGACCATCTCTTTTTACTGGGTCAGATTTCAACTACTAAAAATCTAGGATGATGTGTTTTCTTATGACCATGGATATAGAAATATGGAACATGGTAGAAGTTCGGTTCTCTCCTCCTACAATTGTAGTAGGAGAGGCTACCTTAGAAAAACCAAAGGATAAATAGGATAATAACGATAAACTTAAATGCAAAAATAATGCAAAGTTAATGAATGCTTTATATTGTGCTTTAAATCGAACTGAATTTAATCAAATTTCTACATGTGTAACTGCTTATGATATTTGGAACCAATTAGAAGTTACTCATAAAGGTACATCGCAGGTGAAAGATGCAAAGCTATTCCAACTGGAATCGAAATATGAAAAATTCAGGATGGATGCTGAAGAAGACATCAACTCGATGTACACACGCTTCACCAAGATTGTCAACGCTTCAAAAGCTCTTGGAAAGGTTTACTCCAACGGTGACTTGGTCAGAAAAATTCTTTGCTCTCTACCTCTGAGGTTCAATCCAAATATGACGGCCATCTCGGAGTCACACAACCTGAGAACGCTCTAGATTGAGAACCTCTTTGGGAATCTCAAAACCCATGAGGTAGAACTCCAGATTCAACATGAAGAGTACAATATGGAGCTGAAAATGAAAGAATTGGTGATGACTGAGGCCGACGACGAAGAAGACGATAATGAATAAGGTCTCTTGGTGAAGAACTTTAAAAGATTCATGCGGGATCCCGAAAGAAGAAAAACTTTTCGCAAATGCCTCACAAAAGGGTCCAACAAGCAAGGGTCATGGAAGAACAATGAGAGTCATGATGATATGGAGAAGGAGAAGAGGCACAAAAAGAAGGACAAGAAGAAAAAGTATATGTCTTCCGAGGAGTCAAGCGCAAAAACTTCAAGCGACGATGAGGAAGCAAACATAAATTTCATAACAAAAGACAACGATGATGACACCAGTGTTCTTAGTGACACTAAGGTAACTCCTCCCACCTTCGAAGAACTTTTTGATGAATTTGTTCAAACTTGCAAAGCCTACGATAAAAGTATAGAAGATAATAATATTTTAAATCGTGAAAATGAATCTCGCATCAAAGAAAATCACAAGCTTACCAAAAAATTAATTTCTTTAGAAAAGAGAAAGGTTTCCTATCAAGAGTGTGATCACTCCTTATGTAAGGCAAAAGATCTTGAAGTTTCTCTTTCTAAGGCCCTCTCTCAAATCAAAACTCTTATAAAAGAAAAGGGGGACTTAGAGAGAAAACTAAAAACCTCTCTCTTACAAATTGAAAACAACAAAAAAGTTTTGAAAATAAATGTGTAATGCTTGTAAATGAAAATTCATCTCTTAAAAAACAAACTCATGACCTCAATATGGCCATCAAAAATTATGGAATTGGTCAAAAATCTCTGGACATGATTCTAGGGAACCAATGTTATGGTTTTGGAAAATATGGACTCGAATATCAAAGTGACAGTTATTGCCCAGTGCTAGCCACTAACGCTGGCGGTAGCCCCTCATATAAAAAAATGTTCTGCTTACTCCAAAAATCAAACCTCATCCAGTGTGAGCAATGTAAAATTTCAGAAAAGGGTCTCAACCCCCTTTATTTTGTGTGCAAACAGTCATAGGTTTGGGCACACGTCTAGCTCTTGTAGGAAAAAAAACAGGGATCTCCAAAGCAAATTTGGGTACCTAAGGAATCCACTTATTCTAAGCGTGGTACCACTTGGGTATCCGGATCTTTACCCCCGTCCTCTTGCTAGATTTGCAGGAAGGCTAGGGACAAGGAGGATGTGTGGTACTTGGACTTGGGCTGCTCCAAGTACTTGACGGGCAACAATGCAAAGCTCGAGTGTCAAATAAAGGATTAGACATTTTATGTAAGTCACATTTATAAACACAATCGTTTCATGCATTTTTTTCTATCTAAACATCTTCAAACTTTCTAAAAAATTCTGCATGAAACTAATCTTTGGACACTTAATCAATATCAAAAATCAAAATTTTCTAAATCTTAAAAAATTAGTGTACTGTTTGTCGTGCTGCGTCGGCACTAACTCGAGTGTCAAATTTTCTGTATTTTTAACATTTTCAAAAAATCACTACAAATATATTCTTGCATTTCTGCCCTTAATTGATTTTTGAAAAATTAAAATACAAAGTTGGGAAAATTAAATACAAAAATATAAAACAAAGAATTATCAAAAATTGTTTTTTGAACTTAACTTTTCTACTTACATGTATCTTGCGAAAGAGAGAATTGGGATGTCACCCCATCACATCTCGTAGTACTGGTGCGAACCCCTCACAGGGTAGACCTCGGGAAGTCTAAGATCAATTTTAAGAGTTCAAACTTTAAATCAAAATTATTTTAGAAAAATATCAAAAAAAACTGCATGGACTTAATTGTGAAAATCAAGCATGGTTTAATCTATCATTTAGACCTTCTACAATGTTGCAATTCATCCTTTTCAAACTACTTTGAACATTGTTTTTTATCATGCTTTGATATATCTAATCACATGTGCATAAATTATTTTGAAAAAGTTGTGTAGAACCAAGCTTAGCATGCCTCTAAGTATGAGTAAATGTTTTATGGTTGATAATGATATTTATTCACTCACTTATTTTGGCAAAGTCTACATGTTCTTTTAATCTAAAAATGCTTGCTTATGTATTGTAATTGTATAATGAATTAAATTTGCACAAGTATCTTACCTACACTACTTTTTGCACTCTTATCATTAAGAAAAGTGGTAGGGCTTTCAAATTACTTTGGTTTGCAAAACAATTATATTCGGAGAACTTTGAACAAAACAAAAAATCATGAAATAAATTGATAAAGATAACTCCACCAAGCACTACTTGAACCTCCTGATAAGTCTTAATGAGCATTGTGAGGTTGAGCAACTTGGAAAGAATTGTAAAGTGTCTTGTGCAAACCTTAGTTCTTTCTTTACACCACTTATTCTTAAGTACACCGGATCACAAAAAATCAATATTGAAAAATAAAGTATGTGATCCCCCAAGCACTACTTTGCACTCTGATAAGCCTTAATGAGCTTTGTGTGTGCAAAGCACCTTAGAAGTTTTATATTTTCTTTGTGCATTGAAGTGTGTGGAAGTAAAATTATTTATGTTTATGGTGCACTTTACTCTACATGTCCTGTATTTTTTATTAAAAAATTTGTTTACTCTCTTCAAAATACACTTATGTGCACATAATTATCTTCCATAACACTTCTTCTCATGAGTATTGGATCCTAATGCAAATTCTATACTCTCTTTATATATATAATGCACTAGATAACCTAGCATGCTCACTACAATGTTTGGTATGTCTTGAATTTGTGAATTAAAATAACATTGTAGTACTCTCTTTGTGATATCTTTCTTTCATGCTTGGTTACTTTATTGTCAAACTTAAAGATTTTAAATGAATAATGATTTACAAAAACATCTTCTTCTTTTTTAGAATTTAACTCATATCTCTTCTTATGAATTATCATGATTACAAAAAGATGTTTCTTGTATTTCCATAAGTCTTCCGCATCATTACCATACACGTTTTTACCTTGCACTTTCATGCTTACTTAAAGTCTTTTCTTTTGTGTGTATCATCACTTGAATCTTAAATTTTTTTCATTCAACAAGTGGTAGACTTGCTTGGTAAAATCTATATTGGTTATTCTAGCTCGCATATCATTTTTATGCTAAAAACTCTGATTTATCTCTATGCAAATTTTTATGCTTAAAACTCCTTATCATTTCATTTCCTCTAAAAAGCTCAATCATGTCTTATCTTGTTATCATAAATCCTCTTTTTATGTCTCTTGCTTCCTTACCCACTTTTGCTAATAATACAAGGGGGAGAACAAACATGATAAATAAAAACCGCTATCAAATGGGGAAGAACTAAACATGATTAATTCTTAAGTTGATAGCTTAAATATAAGGGGAGAATTCACATAGGGGGAGCATGTATTTAGGGGGATCAATTCTAAATACCTAAAATGACAATTATCCTAAGTCATCACTCACACACACACACACACAAGTAGGTTTCATCATGCTTATATATTAATGCTCTGGATTATCATTAATGGATTTGTTATTATCAAAAGGGGGAGTTTGTTGGAACATGGTCTTCCGCATCTCCTAGGTTTAAGAATAACAAATCCTATGTGTATTTGATCTTGCGTGTCTAAGTGTGCAGGAAACAAAGTCATATGACCCAAGGATAACATATGAAGGTTTCCCCAAAAGTTAACGCCAGAATTCCAACATGTCCACTAGCGCCGGCGGTAGAACCTAGCGCGGGCGCTAGCTCTGATTAGGAAAGTTTAGGTGGCAAGTATAGAAGGCGATAGCGCCAGGCGGTAGTGGATAGCACTGGCGGTAGCGCAGATTTTTAGAAAGGTTTCCTTGGAATGAAGATACGCATGAGGAAGATGTTTCCTAATCCAGGATAGCATCGGCGGAAGAGCTAGCGCAGGCACTAGATCCAATGCTATAAAAAGGACCCCTCTCCTCTCGTTTTCAACACTCATCCTAGAAATAGGTCCAGTTCCACAATTCCAGAGCCTTGTTCTGCCGAAAAGTGATCTCCCACCAAAGTACCATGAATTTTTGAAGAAGGATTTCTTCATGCCGGATCTGAACGATGATCGCTTCAACAATGCTTATTCTACAGCGTTCCTTCGTCTCCAACTTCAGAAGTTCTTCAAGAGGGAGTTTTAATATTATTGTTGCATATTTCACATCTTTATTCTTGTAATCGTTTAGAGAATTCGCCTCGTGTTGACAACTAGGTCTGGGTAGGACTTAGGGAAAAAATTTGCCTCGTGTTGACGACTTGGTCTAGGGTGTAGATCTAGGGGGTGCTCGAGGCCGTATCCAGGGGGGATTGGCTAGAGCGTCTTGAGGCCGTATCCGGGGGAGAATAGGCTAAAGCCATTGGTTTGTGGGGATATGAGTTGGGATAAAAAACGAAAATACTTTTTACTTCTTCGCCTTCGATTTCTAACGTCATAGAAATCTAGTTTTGTAATCAACTTTATCAATAGTAATCAGCTCTATTTTTTGTAATGAAATTGGTTTGTTCTTCATTTCTTTAAATTGTTTATTTCTCTCTTTCATTATAAAAAATTTAGATCTTTATTCAAAATCACAATTTTGATCTTTTAGCTTTTTCAAGTATTTCAAAATATAATAAATGTTTTTAAAACCCTTATTCACCCCCCCCCCCCCCCCCTCCCCTCTAAGGGCGCCTACAGATCCAACAGATGGAACCATCTTATCTTGAGTAGGGACCCTTGTATGCTCACCCTCAACTGCAACATTATCTAGTTTGGCAGTATCTTCACTATCATCATCAGCATCATTCTGACCTCCACCATCAGTTGACATCTCTTGCTCCTCCTCAGATGGACCATTCATATTTTCTTGACTATTCTCCAAGAATTCTGGGGGATCATCAGGAATTAGACTAATCCTTCTTTCAATGTTGGAAATAATCTTATCAATTTTACCTTATAAAGAAGAATCCAAGTGCTCCACATCATCTCTTTCTGAAGCAGCAAGCACATCCTGTGCATCATCATCAACTGGTAAATGCATAAGATTGGAAGCATCAGTCTTGTCTTTGACATGATCTTCTTCATCATGCTCCTCATTTTCTTGAATGCTCTCTGATTCAAGATCAACTTGGCCATAGAAACCTTCTCCTTGGTGTTCAGATTCAGATTCTCAACTGACTATTCTTGCATTCTTAGGTCCTTTGATTAACTTTTTTCTCTTTTCTTTTGCCTCAGAAGGTTGACTCATTGGAAGCACCCTTGTGAATCTATCCAATGTCTTGATATCCATCCTATTTAGATAATGAATCTTTTGTACTTTTGAACAGTCAAATAGTTCAGGATGGGTGTTCAAGAGGTAAAGAGATATTAATCTTCCAAGATTTGGGGCTAGGAGACATTCTTCAATTCTTTGAAAAATCACATTAGCCCAGGATGTCTTTTTCTGCAGAACAATCATTGATATTAACTCAAATATATGCTTAGAAATTGTGTCATGTGATCCTGATTTGCAAAGAATTGCTTTGCCAACAATGTCAGCCAAGAGCTTTCCTCTTTGGTTGACGTTTTTTCCTTTTCAGTGAGCTTGTCTTAGCATCACTTTACTCACACCATTTCACAGCTTTGTTTTTGTATTTTTCAAAAATTTCATCTTCATCATTGTTGGATGAAGGCAACTGCAAAGCTTTCTCCAACTTCCTTGGGGTTATCTTTATCTTATCACTTCCAATCTTATATTTTAGATAAGACATGAAAGAAGATAACTTGACATTGCTGTAGAATTCCAGAACTTCAGTTCTGAGAATCTGAGAAGGTTCAGACAGCATATATTCCATGCCTTGGGCATCAAGTAATTGAATCACCTCCTTTATTTCCTCTAGAGCGTGTTGAAATCTATTTCTCATAATTTCATAACCTTCCAAAAAATCCTTTGCATTCTTTGGCGCCACTGCTTCGGAAAAATGAGTCGCTGAGACGGGGGGAAAGGAGAGCTCGTCTCGCCAGCTGGATTAGGTTTAGGGTTTATAAATTTAGTATAAATTTACTAAGAGGAATATGTTGATTTAACTTATCAATTTAATTGATTTAATTAACATAGCCCGTCTCAGTGGATTTGCTGAGACAAAGAGATAAACCGCTGGGATATGGTAATATCAATCGTATCAACCGCTGGGATCTGAAAATAATAGATCTTTTTCTTCCTTGACTGAAATGAAAATTTGGATCTTGAAAGGAGGAAGAAGAGATCTTGTCTTGAGAGGACTTGATTTGAAAAACTTAGGAGACAACTAGATCTGAAATGAACTTGAGAAAGACAGAGACCAGAGATCTAGTTGAATCTTTTCTTGAAGAAGAATTGAGCAAGAACTTTGTCAGCAGCAGCAATGTCAATTTGTGAGAACGAAGAAGGCCGACGGACATTTTTTTATTTCTAAAAATAGGCACGATTAGGGTTGAACAAAATAATCTTTAAGTATTTATACATCCTTCTCAAACGGCTAGAAATGGGATTTAAGATTTGATCTCCACGTGTACTGTACATGGAGGAAGCCCTAAAAAGGAAAGCCGGCTGCGATTTTGAATAAAATGCGCTCTGGCAGCATTCGTCGAATGAACTCATGAAATCAAGGATTAATCGACAAATTCTCTTAATGACTCAACAAAATTGACTTGGAAAAAAGGCTGAGACGGGAAGAGATAATAACTTGACCACTCGAGAACTTCTCGAGAGCACTCGATGAAATCATCGAGTGTTCACGAGAGATCAGCAGACTACTCGATGAATTCATCAAGTGTTCTCGAGTGAACATATCTTTACTCGACGAAAATACTTAACAATTTTCTCTGAGACTTTTCGAGTAAACTCAACGAATTAACTAAGTCTTCACGAGATGTCTTGACGAATTCATCTACATTTCTTGAGAGTACTCGACGAAAAAGACTTAGACAGTTTTTCTTCCAATCCTGAAACCAGCAACTACTTCTTCTTGACTTCTCCAAAGTGTTTGAATATGAAGTACACCCAATAGTGAGATTTCACATTAGTCAACACCTTGGTCTACACAGTGAGGGATTATATTGTATAGGCCTGTGTTTTATGACTCATTGAAACCTGACATTGTTTTTTACTTAGCCATTAATATCCTACAAACACATAACTAAAATGCCACATCAAATACAATATCAATTCATCTTAGTTCAAGGGACACTACTTCAAATCAAGGTTATTGTGGCTACAATACCCAACAATCTCCCCCTATTTGAAGAAGTCAGACCCTGTCTACTAAGGTGAATTGCACAGATAATAAGCATAATCACAAACAAAAGTAATGGCATGAATAATTGAGATAAATAGAATAACAATCAAAACATTAATAGATATATGAATGTTTTCAGGATTTAAACACATAGTCATAACACACGGCTAAGGAAATTTGGCCTTCCCCTCCTTGCTTTTCTTCAGCTGCCTAGCAAAGTATGCATTTGACTTTGAATAGAATTTTGGAGGAGGTGGAGGACCATTTAAATTGTTGTACCCATGATCTCTGACGTGAATCTTCCTTTTCAACTTTGCAGCCTCGTGCTTGTTGATCTCTTCATGAGAGTAATAGTTCTGGGGCACTTCATTTGAGATGTCAACTAACTTGTAAGTATCCAAGATTATTGCTTTAGATGTTGGACTCCAAACTTTTGAAAATTCTCTTCTTTCTGCAACCGGCTCTCTGATTTCTATACCTGGTCCTCTTCTTGCAGAAGGATCTGACTTACTTGCAAAAGGACCTTCTCCATATTTTCTCTTCTTTACTGCAGGCTCTGATGGTCATCTACATCTTCCTGATCAGACCATACTGGAGTATAATGAACTGGAGGGATAGGAGGTACATCCTCATAAAATTGGTCATGGAGGTTTTGATCTTGAGGTCATCCCATCAACCCTTCATACAGCCACTGAAAGCTTTGATGGTTGTAGACAATTGCTTCATGGAATTTGCTTTCAACTTCTCTGCTTAACTCATGCATTTGACATAGAATCTTCTCCTCCCCCTTTTTGACTTCTTCATTTAGGGTTTGGAGAATATCTTCCTTGAAGCTTGTCAAGTCACTAATGACTTGATCTCTGTTGCTCTTTCCTTGCTGAAATATTGAGTCTTGGCCTTCTAAAAGTGTCTTTGAATTTTCATAAACATGCTTTAGACCTTCATTTGTAAAACTTACAGCTATTACACCATTTGTAAAATAATTATCTAACTCATCTCTCATGTTAGATAAAGTAAGCTTGACCTCAATTAGGTCATTGTTTAGATCAGATTCAACCTCTTTGACCTTGTCAAACACTTGCTTCATGGAGAATTCAAAGTGCTCTACTTGAGTTTTGAGCAATGCTTCAATTGTTTGTAGTAGCTTAGAATTTGAGGTGGAAGCAATAGGAGCGTGAGTGCTACGCTTAGAAGGTGTGCCAGAGATCTCATTATGGAATATAATCTCATTTGACTGAACTCCCCCTAGAGAGGGCACATTCTGAGGTAATGCATTCACTTGAGCAGGAGGTGCAGACTGCACATCCTCTCCTTCTTCATCATCAGGCTAAATTTTTGTGGCAGCTTGATCTTCTTCCATATTCTCCCCTTCAGACACTGCAGGAGACATCTCTTCAACAGGAGGTACTTAATCAATAATAAGAATTCCACCATATGAGGATTCTTTCTCTTTAACCACTTCTTCTTCACCAAATTGGTGAGCACAAGGAACTACTTTTTCAGTAATACCACTTATCTGAACTGGATCACTCTCAGGGCCATCATCACCATCATCATCATCATTCTCATCATCACCATCATCACCACCATTGTCATCACCATCATCAATAGACAACCTCTCTGGCTCCCTTGTAGAAAGAGCATGTAACTTTTCTGAGTACTGCACAGGAATCTGATTGAAACTCTTTTCAAGATTGGAGACAAATACATCAAACTAACTTTGCAAATTTGGAGGGGCCAACTGAGCTAGAGAGGGCTCTCTCTGAACAATTGATCTTGGAGCTTGAGAGCTCTCCCCCTGGACTGGTGAAACATTCGGAGCTTGAGAAATAACCTTTGATGGAGACGGTTGATACCTTTCCTCTTCTTCATCAGCTTCTTCTTCCTCATCTTCAGGCTTCTTCAGACCAGGTCTCACAATCTTCCTTTCCCATCTAGAAATAATTGAAGAATCAATCTTTTTTCAAATGATGAATGGGGCTTCCATAGGACATATCAAACTGGCTCCCATCCAGTTGATTGTGATAAAGTGAGATGATCCTTCCAAAATTAGGAAACATAAAACTTGCTTTGATCTTCTCAAATAAAATTAGACCCTAGTTCACCTTCTTTCTGCAGATTATACCTGTTACTAGCTTGAACATATCATTTGAAAGGTAGTTGTGTGAGCCTACCTTACACAGCATAACTTTTCCCAAAATATCTGAGAGAAGTTTTCCTTCACCATTCGTATTCCTTCTTCTGACAGCAGTTGTTCCTCTAGGCAAACCACAAAACAGCATGGCTTTGTTATGATCTTCTTCATAAAGGCAATCTTCTTCTTCCATGACTGGCAACCTCAAAAGTCTAGACATTCTAGGTGGCTTCATCTTGATAAACCTGTCTCTTACTATTGATTTGATAACATCTCCATGATGAAAAACCTTGGCATTCTTGAAGAAATCCAATACATCCCTATCTAGCACGTGACATGGGTGTTCTAGAATGAAGGAGAGACCCACTTCTTCCAGACAGATAACAACATTCCTGAACTCATATGTAGCGGTTGTTAATCCAGTGCAAACTAGCTGATCTCCCCCTACCTGAAGGAGACTAGCGCCCTTGCGAGACATTGCGACTTGAATCGACGGAGGTTTTCGGCGAGAGGGAGACGAATCGACGAAAGATTTTGAGAAATAGGTGTGTGTGACTCGTGAAACCCTTAAAAATTATATATATATATTAGAGTTTTGAACAGAGGTGAGGCGCGTACCTTTTAAATGAAATGACTCTCTGGATCCAATAATTAGAAAAATTAGGTTGAAATTCTTTTAAGAGAGGCATTCTACGAAAGTGCTTTAAAATTCGTCGAAATGATTCGCTGATTCGACGAAAGGACAACGAAATAAAATTTTTGTCGAAACCAATCCTGAGGACTCGACGAATTTGTCATAAGTACTCGTGTAATTTCCTTGACTTCTTTGAAATATCAGATTTTTTTGACCTTGACTGATTCCTTTGACTTTTCTTCAAGACTCCTTGTTCAGCATACCAAGTTCCAATTTGAAATAGTTGAACTTGGTCTCATCAAGCGGCTTCGTAAAAATATCTATAACTTGCTTATCCGTCGGGACATAACTGAGGTTGATGCCCTTGTTCTCCACATGCTCCCGGATGAAGTGATAACGTATCGCTATGTGCTTTTTTCGGCTGTGAGAGACTGGTTTATTGGTAATTGTTATTGCACTTGATGAGTCACAGAACATGGAAATCTCCTTCAACTTCAAGTTATAGTCTTCAAGCTGATTTTTGATCCATAGAAGTTGTGCACAACAACTGCCCGCAGAGATATACTCTGATTCAGCATTTGAAATTGCTACACAATCCTGTTTCTTGCTATTCAAAGAAATAAGCCTCCTTCCAAGGAATTGGCATGTCCTGGAAGTGCTTTTTCTGTCATCCCTTCTACCTGAAAAATCAGCATATGAAAAACCTGTTAGCTCGAAGTCATTACTTATTGGGTACCATAAGCCAAGATTCGGTGTGCCTTTAAGGTATCACAAAATCCTCTTTGCAGCGGCATAATGAGATTTCTTAGAGTTCACCTGAAATCTAGCACAAACACATGTTAAAAAAATTATTCTTGGTCTACTGGCAGTAAGGTAGAGCAAGGATCCAATTATGCTTCTGTACTTGGTTTCATCAAAAGGTTTCCCTTTCTCATCCTTGTCCATAGTCATAGTTAAACCCATTGGAGTCCTCATTGAGGTTGCATTCTCCATTCCGAATTTCTTAATTAACTCTTTGGTGAACTTCATTTGAGAGATGAAAATTCCATCTTTAGATTGTTTCACTTGAAGTCCTAAGAAATAATTCAGCTCACCCATACTACTCATTTCAAATTTCCCTTGCATCAAGTTAGAAAACTTTTTGCAAAGGTGATCATCCGTAGATCCAAAGATAATATCATCAACATAGATTAGCACTAGCAGAATCTTCATCGACATAGATTTGCACTAGCAGAATCTTGTCTTTTACTTCCCTAAGAAATAATATCTTTCCTCTTGTGAATTTGTTCTTAAGGAGAAAGCTAGAGAGGGTCTCATACCAAGCTCGGGGTGCTTATTTTAGACCATATAATGCTTTTCGTAAGAAATGAACATAATCTGGGAGGGAGGAATCAACAAAACCTGGAGGTTGTTCTACGTATACTTCTTCCTTTAAATTACCATTAAGGAAGGCTGACCGTCCATTTGATAGACCAAAAATCCCTTATGAGCAGCATACGCTAGAAATAACCTGATCGCTTCGAATCTTGCCACTGGAGCATAAGTCTGATCGAAGTCGATCCCTTCTTCTTGTCGCTAACCTTGTGCAATATGTCTGGCCTTGTTCTTGATGATTACACCGTTCTCATCCAGCTTGTTTATGTAAACTCATTTTGTTCTGATAACATTCTAACCTTTGGGCCTTGGCACTAGCTTCCAGACTTTGCATCTTTTGAATTGATTAAGCTCCTCTTGCATTGCAATGATCCATGAAGCATCCTCTTTGGCCTCATCAAATTTCTTTGGCTCAATCTACGAAAGAAAACTTAAATGCAAAAATTCGTTAGTTGTACCTCTTCTTTTCCTTATCCCGACACTGGTATCTTCGATGATTTGATTTGCTGGGTGATCTCTCTGATGTCTGATCACCAGGTTTTTTACATCATCCCTAATAGCAGGTTCTTCTGCTTTTGTTGTGTCTTCTATTTCTTGAGGTTCTTCTTCTTCTTCAGGTGTAATTGGATCATTCACTGAAATTGTCCCTGGAGCATCTTCTTTAACGACTTCTTCAAAGTTTAGTTCTTTCAGTTTCAAACCTGCACCTGCATCTTCAACAAAAACACTAGAAGAGCTGTTGTGAAGCATACTCGTCTCATCAAATACAACATTTATGGATTCTTCTACAACCAGAGTTTTCTTGTTGAAAATCCTATATGTCTTACTATGGCTACTATAGCCTACAAAAATACCTTCAAAATATTTTTTACTAAACTTAGTTTTGTAATACTTCTCATTGTTAAGTACGAAGCATTTACTGCCAAAAATTCTAAAATAAGATACAGTTGGTTTCCTTCCCTTTAGAAGTTCATAAGGTGTCTTATGATGGTTCTTGTTGATTAGTGCTTTGTTTTGCACGTGACAAGCAGTGTTGACAGAGAATCATTCAGCATTGTTCTGCTTGCCTCTATGAGTGTTCCATTCTTTCTCTAGGTAACTCTATTTTGCTGTGGAGTACGAGGAGAGGAAAACTCATGAAAGATACCTAAGCTTTCACAAAATTCTGTCATAGACCCAGATTTGAATTTTGTTTCGTGGTCACTTCTGATTATAACTACGGAGCAGTTTAGTTCATTCTAGATTTGCCTAACAAAATTAGTGAAAGAGTCAAAAGTATCTGATTTGTGTTTCAGAAAGAATACCCAAGCAAAACACGAGTAGTCATCAACAAATACCAAGGTATAAGCTTTACCTCCTAAACTCCTAACTAGCATGGGACCAAATAGATCCATATGAAGCAGATATAAATATCTTGTAGAGTCTTTGCCAATGATGCTCTTAAAGTTAGCCCGAGTCTGCTTGCCCATTTGCCATGCATCACAAGGTCTCTCTTTAATGCACTTACCATCAGGTGCATGATGGCGGCGACATCCCCCGACATGTAGATGAAGATGGAGCCGGCATATCGGATGAAGATCTTGCGGCTTTGCCATCGAAATACTTACGGCGTCGCGACGCAAGAACACACTACAATCATCATCATCTCCGCAAGAAAACGCTACCACCGTTGGGCACATTTGATGAAGATCTTGCGGCCTCGCCATCAAAATACATACGGCGTCGCGGCGCAAGAACACACTACTTTCAACGTCATCGCCGCCGCAACATCACATTTCAAGATTATGATGGTCGATGCCGCGACGACAAATATGGTGCACGCCATCGCCACCCCTTTTGAAGAACGCCATCGCCGCAAGGAATATTAAGTTATAATTATTCAATTATAATTATTAAATATCATTATCATGTTTATTTTTATTTCGGTCTGTATTTGGATAAAAAATAATAATAATTATTCTATTATAATTATTAATTATCATTATCATGTTTATTTATATTTTGGTCTGCATTTAGTGATGTTTATTTTGTTTAATTAGGGATTATATATTTCCTTATTTTTGTTATTTGATTTGGGCTGCATGTAGCCATAATTTATTCTGCATTCATGATGGACTATTTTTGAGCCATCTAATTTTAGAATTATATCTTGGAGAATATTGAGTGGTATAGCCTATAAATTGGCCATATATTGCAATGAGATGATTATTGAATGAAAAAAAAAGAGTTTTGCAAATCCTAAAGGATTCTTCTCCCTCTCACGTTACTTTCTTAGGCTCTCTCTCTCTCTAGATGCCCCTCTCTCTTCTTTCTCCCTCTCACGTACAACTCTCTTTCCCCTCTCTTGGTCGCCCATCTCTTTTCTCCCACTTGAAGATCTCTTACAAGGTACTTGGAGTTTGTCGCGGTGGATTTCGGAACCGGTGTGAAATGAAGAAGGCGGACATGCTACTCATCGTTGACTCATCTCCGGTGGACTCATGGAAAGAGCGCTTAATATTTTGGATCCAAAAATAACTCATATCTACGATTCCGAGCGGGGTAACGAAACTTCTAACCGTGTGTGATTTCATTTCTAGATAGATCTTGTGGTGGAGGAATCTTGGGGTTGAAGTTCATAGCATAAAAAAACTCATGGTTTCCTCAATTTGATTTTTTGTGACTATCTTAATAAGTTTATCTTAGTTCGCGAGGCTTGGCGAACTTCCTTTTTCTTGTTGGGAGAGAGCTATCATTTTTTAGTCGTAATTTTTGGGTGGATCTCTTTTGGTATAACACGCGCTTGGTCGGACTCGATACTGGCCTTTTGAGCCGGAAAGAATATTGGCTCATAGCCCTTATTCGATCCCGAACGGTGTGGCTACCCGTATGCTACCGTAAATTTGAATAAACTGAAATATTCTTGTGGCTGCATTCGCTATTGACCGCGTAGAAATTTGGATCCGGGAAGGCGTTATAATAAAAAATAACATTATAATTTGAATCGAATTAGCCGGCCTACCTCAATTTGGTATCAGAGCCAGGTTCGTGTCGATTTCTTAATTGGCACCTTCCTAAAATTTCTCTTAAATCGTCGTCACACTCATTCGTCAAACAATTCGTGATAAAAATTTCAAAAAAAAAAATTTGTCGATCTGCGAATAGCGGCCTACAATTTTCATTTTTCAGCGAATTTTTAAAAAAAAATTTATGGAAAATCTCCATATTTTTTTTCAGCAACCAAAACGAAAAAATATTTTAATTATCCTAAATAATAAGCGGGAACAAAATTATCTTTCATAAAATTTTGGTCTGTTCAAAATTCTGGTCTGCAAATAGCGGCATAAAATCCTAATTTTTCTGCGAAAAAAATTCCAAAATAAATTTCTGGAAAATCTACATATTTTTTTCGTAAGAAAATCAAAATAAAATATTTTCTTACCCTAGTAATTAGGTTGGAACAAATTAATATTTTATAAAATTTTCTAGTTAGAACGTTTGTGCACTTAGACTCGTATTGCCACTCACCTCACTACGAGTATGGCCTCTGACGTGTATGTTTCCCTTAGACAAAGGAATCATTCAGTTGCAGAATACATGGGCCTTTTTGAGGACATGATGGTTAGGTGAGATATTATGGAGATGCCTGAGATCACCCTCTCACGGTTTCATAGGGGGCTCAATCCCGACATTCAAGGTAAACTCCTTCGCTACTATCACACTGACCTAGACACATGCTATAACGTCGCTTTGTAAATTGAGAAGCACCTAGCTCACAAGTCTAAGAATCATTCGTTTGAGAAGGGAAAGGCCATCTTAGGACCTTCCCCCTCTTTATCCCTGAGAGATAAGGACACGTTCCGGTCCGCTGACTCGAACTCGGTAGCCATCACAGTTAGGGATGCCATGAACCCGCGCGGTGAGCGTATTCTGGTCTGTGAGGGTCATCCCACAAATGTTTTACATGATGCGGGGGGGGGGGGGGGGGGGGGGGGGGGGGGAGCATGTCTAACCTCCATACTGTCGAGTGCCCTGCTCCGTCAGTGACCTCGGTCTTAGTAAAGACTCCTCCAAAATGTTCTGATCTAGTTGTTGACTTTTTTGAAAATTCTGAGTTAGTGTCGTTGATTGCGCCGACCGCTGACGGCGATGTCATTATTCAGGAAGATCATAGCGATGATGACGTGGTGCCTTCGGGCTCTTTGGACGTGGTGCCTCTCATCCCTGAACGGTTGCCTTCGGGCTCTTTAGAGAAATTAGCGAGTCGGAGAGCTGGAACTTCTCGAATTATAAAAATATTAGGAGAAAACATTTATCATTTGAAGTTACCTACTGAATGGGGTATATTCCCTATTTTCATGTTTCTTATTTAACACCATATGTTTCTCCACCCCTTGAAATATCTGCCTCTCCATTTATCATTTCCACTAAATATTCTAACGGGTTGGGGGTGAGTTTATTATTGGAACGCTCTTTCCTTCGGGTTCCATTGGAGGTATGTTGTCTTTTGTTGTTGTAGCATTTTCTCCTTCTTTGTATAATGCATCTCCAAGGGTCCCCAAGACCAACTTTTTGCTTGACAGGAATCTACAGGTTGAGGTGATTCCACCCGCACATGGTGACATTCGTGGTTTTTGGACTCGGTGGCATGATCATCCCACCTCGGGTGACTCTTGGGTACTTGAATCGGAGGTGGCACTTGTGGATGGCTTTCTGCGCCCACACATTTAAGTCAACTCATCGCTGATGAGTTATTTCGAGCGGGGGAGGATTGATGGCGGCGACATACACCGACATGTAGATGAAGATGGAGCCGGCACATTGGATGAAGATCTTGCGGCTTCGCCATCGAAATACTTACGGCATCGCGGCGCAAGAACACACTACTATTATCATCATCGCCGCAAGAAAACACTACCACCGTTGGGCACATTTGATGAAGATCTTGCGGCCTCGCCATCGAAATACTTACGACGTCGCGGTGCAAGAACGCACTACTTTCAACGTCATCGCCGCCGCAACATCACATTTCAAGATTATGATGGTCGATGTTGCGACGACAAATATGGTGCACGCCATCGCCACCCCTTTTGAAGAACGCCATCGCCGCAAGGAATATTAAGTTATAATTATTCAATTATAATTATTAAATATCATTATCATGTTTATTTTTATTTTGGTCTGTATTTGGATAAATAATAATTATAATTATTCTATTATAATTATTAATTATCATTATCATGTTTATTTATATTTTGGTCTGCATTTAGTGAGGTTTATTTTGTTTAATTAGGGATTATATATTTCCTTATTTTCGTTATTTGATTTGGGTTGCATGTAGCCATAATTTATTCTGCATTCATGATGGACTATTTTTGAGCCATCTAATTTTAGAATTATATCTCGGAGAAGATTGAGTGATGTAGCCTATAAATAGGCCATATATTGTAATGAGATGATTATTGAATGAAAAAAAAAAGAATTTTGCAAATCCTAAAGGATTCTTCTCCCTCTCACGTTACTTTCTTAGTCTCTCTCTCTCTCTCTCTCTCTCTCTAGCTGCCCCTCTCTCTTCTTTCTCCCTCTCACGTACAACTCTCTTTCCCCTCTCTTGACCGCCCATCTCTTTTCTCCCACTTGAAGATCTCTTGCAAGGTACTTGGAGTTTGTCGCAGTGGATTGCGGAACCAGCGTGAAACGAAGAATGCGGACGTGCTACTCATCGTTGACTCATCTCTGGTGGACTCGTGGAAAGAGCGCTCAATCTTTTGGATCCAAAAATAACTCGGATCTACGATTCCGAGCGGGGTAACGAAAATTCTACCCGTGTTTGATTTCATTTCTAGATAGATCTTATGGTGGAGGAATCTCGGGGTTGAAGTTGATAGCATAAAAAAAATCTTGGTTTCCTCAATTTGATTTTTTGTGACTATCTTAATAAGTTTATCTTAGTTCGCAAGGCTTGGCGAGCCTCCTATTTCTTGTTGGGGGAGAGCTACCATTTTTGAGTCGTAATTTTTGGGTGGATCTCTTTTGGTATAACACGCGCTTGGTCGGACCCGATACCGGGCCTTTTGAGCCGAAAAGAATATTGGCTCATAGCCCTTATTCGATCCCAAACGGTGTGGCTACCCGTATGCTAGCATTAATTTGAATAAACTGAAATATTCTTGTGGCTGCATTCGCTATTGACCGCGTAGAAATTTGGATCCGGGAAGGCGTTATAATAAAAAATAACATTATAATTTGAATCGAATTAGCCAGCCTACATCAGTGCATCACGCACTAAGTTGTGAGAAAATAACATACTTATAGTTTTAAAATTAATGTGATAGTCTCTTGTGTCGTTGCTCACAAATAGATGTACAATCTTTTGCTAAAAAACACACTGGTGAAGAAGAATCTAAACAAAGAAAATTTAGGCAGAAAATATTTCTACTCTGAGTGCCTGTTAATATAGTTTCTAACGTATCAGACGACTTTATCAAGCACTTGTCCTGTAGAACTCAACCATATAGCCTTTGTCACATAATTAACTTATGTTAATAAGATTATGTTGTAATCCCTTAACATAAGCTATGTCTGTGAATGAGACTATACGGTTGGTAATCATACCATACCCTTTTGTGATTCTCCGATCAGATCCACCAAAGATGACATTTGGACCATCCTTGATTGGGGTGAAATTTTGCAATAGGCTTCTTGTTCCGGTCATGTGTCGCGAGCATCCACTGTCCAAATACTAGATAGGCGTGTTGTTGGCCTTTGGACATACCTGCAATCAATAATCAATTGCCCTTAAGAACCCAAAAGGATATGGGTCCTTGGCTTCTTGTTAGATGACTTCCACTTTGAGTATTAATATTGTGAGTGGTCGTCCTTGCATTATTAACTAGTGGAGTCCTAAAATTTATTGGATTAAACCAACAATCTATGGTGAAGTGACCAACTTTGCCACAACACCAACAGTCTTATATGTTGTACCTTCTTTTCCTCTCCTGCTTAACTCTTTGTACGGGGGGTCTTGGAGGAGCTACCGACTTAGAGGTAGAAGCCTCATGATTGCAACAAACACATGGCTCCTTCTCAAGTGGTTTCGTAGCAACAGGTTTAACTTTTGGTGCTTTCTTAGCTGATGGTTCATGCACAAATGAACCATAGTCCTTGAGGACTATCTCTTCGTAAGGAGATTCGAGAGCAGTCATTCCGATAATTTGGGGACGGCTCCATCCTTGGTTACTCTTATTTGACTCAACGTGAGTTGGTCTCATAAAGTGACCATAAGATGTTTCAAAGTCATAGTTGTTTGTCGGAAAGACTACCTTCTTGAATGAAGGTTGACTTTGATTCACCTTACCCTTACCCTTAACGGCCCTTTTCTTACCAGCCTTACTTTTCTTAGTCTTGTGACCGATACCGCTACCCTTCGCAGGAGCTAAAAAAACCATCAATAAGAGGAAGGATGGTCTTTGGTTTGCAGAAGCTTTCTACTAGCTTCCTCTCAACCACTAACTTCCCTTCCAACTCATTTATGGATTTCTCCTTCAGCTTTATTAGTTCAGTAGAGCTTTTGAGTTCGTCTTTCAAGAGTTGGACTTCATCTCTGAAAGGAATTAACTTTTCAATTTCTTCCCTCAGATCCGATTCCACGGTTTTGAGAGACGCAATCTCTTTGGCTTGATATTTAACCGCTTCGCGGCATCTGTTAAATAAATTTAACAAAGCCTGGTGGTGAACCATTAATTATTGTTGGGAAAATGATTTATCTTAACCCCTAGAAATGAGTAGAAAATGAGTCATCAGAGTAGAAAATTGGTTTAAGTAAAAACATGCGTCGAATAGTAATCGACGCAACGTCGAAGTGCAGTCAACGTTCTTCTCAAAATGAGTCGAAGTAATTCTAAACAGAATTCGCCATAACCAAAGTCGACGTAACTTTGATTTCTAGTCGACGCACCCAGTAAGTTCGACGCACCTCTGTCGACGCTCTTTCCATATTTTCTTCTCGACGTCTAGCCAGGCTGAAATCGACGCTTACGTCGAATAGTAATCGACGCATGTCGATTTCTGTGACAGATTCAAAAACACGCCAGATATATTTCCTTCTTTCTGTAGATATGAATTTTATGGAATTATATTATTCTTTTCTAGCCGTTCTGAATCAATCTTTCCTTCTAAATGATTCTTGGCTAATTTGATTAAGATTATTATGGACATTATTTGAAAATAGAATGATCTTTTACCTTCTACAGATATAATGATTATGGAAACTTTTCACTCTTACTATTTCTCTGACTGCTAATTGATTATTCTCCTATAGTAATATTTTGAATAAACAGAGCTATAAATATACAAGGAGGTCGGCAAAGAAAAATAAGAAGTGATCCACTCCATCCATTTGAAAAAGAGGAAAAGCTCCCAAGTGAAAAGTGAGAAAGCTGAGAAAAGTGAAAGAGTGTTGCAGCAAAGAAAAAGACTTCTTCTTCTCCTCCTTCAAAAGCCATACTGCTACCATTTCTAAAAGCTCTCACTGAAAGAGAAAAAGTCTTACAATCTCCTTCTCACTATAGAAGAGAGATTTCAAATTCACTATACTTGTGCTTCTAATCTTCTTGCTAGGAAGAAGATTCTTTCTTGCTTTAATTGTTTTTCTTCTACTTCTTCTTCTTATTCTTATTTCATTTTCAAATTGTGTAAAAGAGTTTTTAGAATCTCTCTTCAAAAAATTCAGTTATAGTGGTTCTAAGAGTCTCCTTATCAAAAGACTCAGGCTGGTTCTAAGAGTCTCCTTATCAAAAGACTCAGTGCAAGATAGTGAATTCCTACTAAGGGGGTAGAAGAGTGGACTGCCCAAAGTTTGGGGAACCATTATATTTCTTTGTGTTGTGCTGTGATTTTCTTTTTGCTATTTCTTTTGCTTAATTCTTGTTGGTGTGTGGGAAGCTTAAATCTGTGAATATTACACATATATATATATATATATATATTTATTAACTTTGCACAAAATATTTTTAAATCTCTATTGACCCCCCCCCCCCCCCCTAGAGAATTCTAGTGAGGCTAACTGTGCACTTTCAATTGGTATCAAAGAGAGGTTGATCAAAAAGGGATTACTCCTTGATCAAAAAGATCCTACCTCATATATATATATATATATATATATATATATATTTCTAAAAAAAATTTATGGCACAAATCAAAGATTATGCTTCCACCAGACCACCAATTTGCAACCTTGAAAAGTTTGCACTTTGGAAAACAAGAATTAGGATCTATATGAATTCTATTGATGAAGATTTGTTTAATGTTATTTTGACAGGTCCTCCCAAGCCCTATAGAAAGGCCTCAAGTGGTAAAATGACTCGAACACTTGTCCCATGGGTGAATGGACAGATGAAGAAAAGAAAGCCCAAGCATGTGATGCCAAGGCTATGAATATATTAGTCTCAACCCTCTCAGATGAAATATTCCAAAAGATTGCTGAATGTGGGTCAGCTAAGGAAATATGGGAAGCTCTCACTAAAATGGTAGAAGGGAGTGTTGATGAGAGAAAGGATAAAAAGGCATTACTCATCTCTCAATATGAAAACTTCTAGAAGAAAGATAGTGAAAGTGTTGCTGACATGTATGCCAGATTCAGCCTCATAATAAATGAGTTGAGAACACTTGAGAAGGACATATTTCTCACTGAGATAAATGACAAATTGCTAACTTGCTTACCTAGCTCTTGGGACTCAAGAATCTGGCCAATTAGAGACTACAGAAGCCAAAAAGAAATCTCAACAGATGTCCTGTTGGGAAAATTAAGATCTTATGAACAGTTGTTGAAAACAAGATCTGAGAAAGAAGAAAAAGAAAAGACTCCTTCACTTTCAAAGGAAAAGAGTATTGCCTTAAAGGCTACTGCAGGTGAATCCTCTACAAGTGATGAGGATCTTATCAGTCTACTGGCCAGAAAATTCAAGAAGTGGATCAAAACAGAAGGATCTAGAAGGAGAAACTCAAAAACTAGGTATGACAAAACTCCTACTAAAGAAATTATATGTTACTCTTGCAGGAAACCTGGACACATTGCACCTGAATGTCCTAAAGAGATCAGTAATAAGAAAGATCTGAAAAGAACAGATCTAAAGAAGAAGAAAGAGAAAGGATTCATTGCTCAATCATGGAGTGATTCAAAATCTGAAGGAAGTACCTCATCTGAAAATGATCAAGAAGAGGCTAAGCAAGAGGAAACCTATTTGATGGCTACTGAGAAGCATGATGATAAATCTCTGGTAAATATATCTGATGATATAGATTTTTCTTCTACTGATTTCAAAAATAATTTCAAAGAATTTTGTTTAGATCAAGTCAAATCTGAGAAAGAAATAAAAAGGCTAAGAAATGAATTGAACAATCTCAAACAAATGGATACACAATATAAAAACTATGAGCTCAGTCAAGAACTCTCTAGATCAGAGGAGCAACTAGATAAAATCAATACTAAAAATCAAACACTAAGAAATGAGATAGCAAAGGCAAAAGCCTTTGAAGATTCTCTAAATGGCAGAAGTCAAAAGCTGAAGAATATCTCTGAAAATCTCACTGATAGATTTAGACAACTAGAGTTTAATACTGATTTAGAACCCAGACCTCAATCATCCAGCAAATCTGTTTGGAGACATCCTATCCACTTCACTAGGAAGAATAATCTGATAGGAGAAAATTCACAAGAAAATCCAAAAACAACTACTGTTTTTAATAAAAAATAATTTCACTATATATGAAGGAATCCTAGGTAAATATCCTCAGAAAAGAAATAAATTTACATCGATTTTATCGATGTGCATCGAGTTCTACTCGACACAACTTAAATGATGCATCGATTTCTAATCAACGCATACACCAAAGTGCGTCAACTTCCACTCGACGCAACTATAAACATACGTCGAATCCCCATCGACGCAACCAATCTGACAGAAATTTCTCTTTTTCCAAAAACCTTCTCAATCCATTTCCTTTTATTATGAATACTATTTCTGCAATATTACCAAAGACTGCTGGTATGATAAGCCAACACTTTTAAAGAAGAAAGGGTACTCTGAAAGACCCACTTACTCTTTCATTGAACATTTCACTGTTGGAAGAAAGGGACCCCAGCTTAGCAGGGTCCAAACTAATGTTTAAATCTTATGTGCAGGTGTATCACATCTTCAGGCTGGTATGGTACTTGGACAGTGGATGCTCCATGCACATGACAGGGTACAAAAATCTATTAACCAACTTTGAGGATAGACTTGGACCACCAGTGACTTTTGGAGACTCTAGCTGTGGGCAAACCAGGGGCTTTGGAGATTTCAAAGAAGGGAAAGTAACCTTTAAGAATGTGGCAGTAGTCAAAGGGCTAAAATACAATCTGATAAGTATAAATCAGATATGTGACAGTAGTAAGTATGAGGTAAAATTTACCAAACTAGTTTGCCATGTTATTGATGTCATGACTGGTGCCATTGTACTCAATGGAATAAGAAAAGGGAAAGTATATATAGTAGACTTTAGCTCCACAAACACAGAGATTTGTTTATTCAACAACATTATTGATAAAAGTGAATTATGGCATAGGAGGCTGGGTGATTTACACTATAAAACCATTAGTGAATTAGCAAAGAATAACCTAGTCAGAGGCCTACCAAAAGGTAGGTACTCTAAGTACTCTCCATGTAGACCTTGCCAACTAGGAAAACAGACCAAATCATCCTTTAAACCAATTGGTAAAGATGACTCCCCTAGGATTCTCTACCTACTGCACATGGATCTCTTTGGAACTATATCCACTCAAAGCTTAGGTGGAAAGTCTTATACCCTAGTCATTGTGGATGACTATTCTAGATATAGCTGGGTATTTTTTCTAAGGGCTAAGTCTGAAACCCACAAGATTCTCTCAAAATTCATCAGACAGATCCAATCTGAATTCAATACTCATGTTTCCATTATCAGAAGTAATCATGGGACAGAATTTGAAAATCAGTTAATCTGTAGTTTCTGTGAGGATGAAGGTATCAAACAAAGCTTCTCAGCACCTAGAACTCCTCAACAAAATGGAGTTGCTGAAAGAAAGAATAGAACCTTAATTGAATCAGGAAGAACCTTGCTTGCAGAATCAGGATTACCAAAAACCTTCTGGGCTGAAGCAGTCAACACTGCAAACTATGTTCTAAATAGAAGCCTCATTCACAAAACTAAGTTGAAAACTCCATATGAGCTTCTGAAAGGAAAAACACCCATGGTGAAATACTTTAAGATTTTTGGATGTACTTGCTTTATACTAAACAATGGGAAAGACCATCTTGCCAAGTTTGACAAGAAGTCTGATGATGAGATATTTCTAGGGTACCCATCATCTAGTAAAGCTTATAGGTGCTATAACAGGAGAACTCTCAAAATTGAAGAATCCATGCATATTACATTTGATGAAACTAACAAGCTGTCTAAGGGGGAGAAAACTTCCACCAATCCTTTTCCACAGGAAAACAGCTGCATAGAGACTCAGTTTGAACAACTGACTCTAGAGAACACAGTCACTGGGAAAGAAAACCAGCTACAAGAACCAAGTGAGGAGTCTGAATAGGAACATGAAGAAGATTCAGAAAAGAGCAATCCAAACCAACTCCCACAAGAGAACATGGTTCAAGAAGAACAGGTGGACAATAATCCCATTATTAATGAGGAAGAAGAGCCTTTGACAAATCCAAGCAGGACAGGAATCAATATGAAAAATCATCCACAATACCAAGTAATTGGAGACCCCAAAACTGGAGTAAGAACAAGACACCGAGTCTCCAGTGGGATGATGCTCCAATGCTTCTTATCACAAGTTAAACCAAAGAAGTTTGAAGAAGCAAATTGTGATCCTCACTGGATCATAGCCATGCAAGAAGAACTAAGCCAATTTGAGAGAAACAAAGTATGGAACTTAGTTGAGAGACCAAGAAACTACCCAGTTATTGGTACAAAGTGGGTATACAGAAACAAACTAGATTCCACTGGAGTAATTATCAGGAACAAGGCAAGACTTATAGCACAAGGATACGGACAAGAAGAAGGAATAGACTACAACCAAACCTTTGCTCCAGTAGCCAGATTGGAAGTAATCAGGCTCTTTCTTGCCTATGCAGCTTACATGAAGATGAAAGTCTACCAGATGGATGTCAAGAGTGCTTTTCTGAATGGTGACCTTTAAGAAGAGGTGTATGTAGAGCAACCACCAGATTTTATCAATCCCTCCTCTCCTAACTTTGTTTATAGACTTAACAAAGCTCTTTATGGCCTTAAGCAAGTACCTAGAGCTTGGTATGAAACTCTCTCCAACTTCCTGATAGAAAATTCTTTTGAAAGAGGTAAAGTAGATAAAACACTTTTTACTAGAACCCACAAGAATAAACTCCTGCTTGTTCAAATCTATGTAGATGACATCATCTTTGGCTCAACTCATCCCAAACTCTGTACAAGATTTGCTAATCTAATGCAATCTAAATTTGAAATGAGTAATATAGGAGAACTCTCTTATTTCTTAGGGCTACAAGTAAAATAAAGCAGTGAGGGGATCTTTATCTCACAATCTAAATACACTAAAGAGTTAATCAAAAAGTTTGGTATGGAATCAACATCTACCATGAAAACACCTATGGCAACTAATGTCATCATAGAAAAGGATGATAAGGGAAAATCAGTAGATCAAAAGACCTATAGGGCAATCATAGGATCCCTTCTCTATCTAACAGCTAGCAGACCTGACATTATGTTTGCCACCTGCATATGTGCTAGATTTCAGGTTGATCCAAAAGAATCCCATCTCTCCTCTGTAAAAAGAATTCTTAGATATCTAAAGGGAACACCTGAACTAGGTCTATGGTACTCAGCAGAAACCAACTTTGAATTAACAGGTTTCTTAGATGGAGACTATGTTGGTTGTAGGGTTGATAGAAAAAGCACATCTGGTACTTGCCAATTCCTAGGTGACAGATTAATATCATGGTTCAATAAGAAACAAACCTCAGTCTCAACCTCAACAGCTGAAGCTGAATATATAGCTGCTGGGAGCTGTTGTTCACAAATCCTATGGATGCAAAATCAGCTTCTTGACTATAAATTGGAAGTCAATAACTCTAAAATCTATTGTGATAGTTCTAGTGATATATCCATAGCATCCAACCCAGTCCTTCATAGTAGAACCAAACATATAGAAATCAGACATCACTTTCTTAGAGACAATGTGGAAAAAGGCAAGATAACCTTAAAATATATTCCTACTGATAGCCAAAGAGCAGATATTTTCACCAAACCCTTGCATGAAACAAAGCATACTTACTTCATCAACACCTTAGGAATGCTTGATGGAAGCTTGTAAACATTATTGTTGGGCAAATCTAAAAGAGGTCAGAAAAACTAAGAGAGCACTTGAAGATACGTCGATTACCTATCGACGCACCGTCGAAAAGAACTCAACGCTGGCATTGATTTCTTACAGACAAAGATACGTCGATCCCTTCTCGACGTACCGTCGACTTGATATCGACGCAAATCTGCGAACACGTCGACAGATCCCTAGGCTGACAAAAATTCGACGGAGCGTCGGCTCCGTATCGACGCATGCGTTGACTTCATGATAAAACTGGAAACAAATCTTTCCTTCTTCTTTTGACAATTGGATTACCTAATATCCCTTGATTTTTGTTTCCTTTTCGACGTTTCACCTTCTTTAAATAATACCTCCTATTTCACAACTCACACTCTCCCAAACCGCCAAAAACTTCGTCGTCACCCTTTCTCTCTGCATCAATGGCGCCAACTCCTGTTCAATCTGCCATCATCAAAGTGATAAACGATGCCCTGGAAAACCTCCTGAATGAATTTCAAACAAGACTGAATAATTTCTCCAATGAATGTGCCACAATGATAACCACCTGTGAAGCCAAACTGGCCGTCCTCTCCGCTTCTCTTCCTGGGCTTCATGATCTTCTTCACGAAAAACATCTGTCGCCAAAAAGGTTTACATCCTTTCTGCAGGATATAAACCAGGGGGAGAGTTGCTCCAGAAACCCCTCTATTCAGGTTCTATATTCTCTTAAAGCTCAGGGCTAACTCGTCTCAAATCTTCTCTGAATATTATCTCTAAGTATTAAACCAACTTCATTTTTTTACCATAGGCTCAAATCTTCTCCAATCACTCTGATTACACCTTCAACAAACACTTTGGTGAATCCTCATCCTACCATACAGAAGGAGACCATGCTGTGGATTCAACATTCAGAGTAGATGCCCCATATGTTCAGGGGGAGATTATTGTAGTACAAAATACAGAAGCCCAGGGGGAGGAAGAAGCAGCTACTTTTGATGACCTGGAAGGGCAAGTCTGGATTGATGTACCCCTGTGTGTGGAAGAATATCAGTATCACTCTCCTGGCTTCTCTTCCAGTCACATCAAACTCAGGACACCTCTACTTGAGGATGTTCCTCCAAAAGAAACTCCTCCTCCTAAAGTTCCTTCTCCATCCTATCTTCCTAAAGAGAAAACTCCACCTCCTCTACTACCTCTACCTCCACCATCAACAAAATTTACTACTCAAATCTTACCTAGGCAAAGCCCAAGAAGACAAATGGAAAGAAAAGATGTCATCCCTCACTGGCAAAAATATTCCAAAGAAGAAAGGAAGGAATATGCCAAGGAAAAGAAGTACAGAAAAGCTTGTGAGGAGATAAAGATGTTTGGAAAGATTCCTAATATCTCTCCTGACAGTACTGCAAAGGAGTACAATGATCCTGAAATGGAAAGGAGGAATAATGAAATAAGAGAAAGAGAACTGTATGAATTTGAAGCAGCCATGAAAGAAACAGTAGATAAGAGAAATGCTTGGATAGAAAAGATCAAGAAGAGAATGACCAAAGAACAGATTCTTGCTGAACCATCCATCAAAATTCCAAAGAAACTGTTTGATATTGAAGCATATCAAAAGAAAAATCCTCAAGCAGAGCTAATCCTAGATAAAGGACAAAAACACAAAATGGGTATAGGGTGTTCAGAAGATATCTACATTCCCTATAAGAAGCCTAAAAAGTCAGAAGGACTAGACAAATGGCATGATTCACCCTGGAAAGGGAAATAAAAGATGTCTGAGATCCCTGAGAAACAGGAACCAGAAAAGAAAAAGAAATATAAGCCCAAGGTTGATAACAAAGAACCATCTGAGTTCAAACCTACACAGAAGAAAAAGGAACCTCAGAGCATAACAATAGAAATGATTGATGAAAAGGCAGCAATTATCATTAGCAAGG
This sequence comes from Dactylorhiza incarnata, assembly GCA_033032865.1. NCBI lineage: Eukaryota > Viridiplantae > Streptophyta > Magnoliopsida > Asparagales > Orchidaceae > Dactylorhiza > Dactylorhiza incarnata. Next base: position 17,278,945 of record JAWHQI010000028.1, read on the forward strand.
GTTATTCCATAAATGACACCCTTCCTGATGCTGAAAAGATCCTGGCAAAGCTGCACAAAATTATCAGAAATGTTCAGGAGCATCCTGATAAATCCAGGCCCTACATTTTTGAAGCTATTGAACAATTATCTAAGAAACTTTACTCTGCTTTTGTCAATTTCATGTATAACAGGAAGTTCTTAGTTTAAATCTTGTGAAAGATACTTACTTGTTATTATGATTTCCTTTATATGTCTTTCCTATGCTTTAAAGTGTTGATTAAAGCTGATAAAATTTCTCTCTGAATAGGGTTAAGACAAATAGGGGGAGATTGTTGGGAAAATGATTTATCTTAACCCCTAGAAATGATAAGAAAATGAGTCATCAGAGTAGAAAATTGGTTTAAGTAAAAACATGCGTCAAATAGTAATCGACGCAACGTCGAAGTGCAGTCAACGTTCTTCTCAAAATGAGTCGAAGTAATTCTAAACAGAATTCGACGTAACCAAAGTCGACGTAACTCTGATTTCTAGTCGACGCACCCAGTAAGGTCGACGCACCTCTGTCGACGCTCTCTCCATATTTTCTTCTCGACGTCTAGCCAGGCTGAAATTGACGCTTACGTCGAATAGTAATCGACGCACGTCGATTTCTGTGACAGATTCAAAAACACGCCAGATCTCTTTCCTTCTTTCTGTAGATCTGAATTTTATGGAATTATATTATTCTTTTCTAGCCGTTCTGAATCAATCTTTCCTTCTAAATGATTCTTGGCTAATTTGATTAAGATTATTATGGACATTATTTGAAAATTGACTGATCTTTTTTCTTCTACAGATATAATGATTATGGAAACTTTTCACTCTTACTATTTCTCTGACTGCTAATTGATTATTCTCCTATAGCAATATTTTGAATAAACAGAGCTATAAATATACAAGGAGGTCAGCAAAGAAAAATAAGAAGTGATCCACTCCATCCATTTGAAAAAGAGGAAAAGCTCCCAAGTGAAAAGTGAGAAAGCTGAGAAAAGTGAAAGAGTGCTGCAGCAAAGAAAAAGACTTCTTCTTCTCCTCCTTCAAAAGCCATACTGCTACCATTTCTGAAAGCTCTCACTGAAATAGAAAAAGGCCTACAATCTCCTTCTCACTATAGAAGAGAGATTTCAAATTCACTATACTTGTGCTTCTAATCTTCTTGCTAGGAAGAAGATTCTTTCTTGCTTTAATTGTTTTTCTTCTACTTCTTCTTATTATTCTTATTTCATTTTCAAATTGTGTAAAAGAGTTTTTAGAATCTCTCTTCAAAAAATTCAGTTGTAGTGGTTCTAAGAGTCTCCTTATCAAAAGACTCAGGCTGGTTCTAAGAGTCTCCTTATCAAAAGACTCAGTGCAAGATAGTGAATTCCTACCAAGGGGGTAGAAGAGTGGACTACCCAAAGTTTGGGGAACCACTATATTTCTTTGTGTTGTGCTGTGATTTTCTTTTTGCTATTTCTTTTGCTTAATTCTTGTTGGTGTGTGGGAAGCTTAAATCTGTGAATATTACACATATATATATATTTATTAACTTTGCACAAAATATTTTTAAATCTCTATTCACCCCCCTCTAAAGAATTCTAGTGAGGCTAACTGTGCACTTTCAATTATGATTCCTCCAGAGACGTGTAGCCTTCATCCACATTGGACTCAACTTCAGACTCAGATAAAGGAGTGTAAAAGTGTAACTTCCCCTCATAAAGGGTGTCGTAGTTTTCCTCGTCAGTCTGAGCCATGATCCCGAAGTAGGCTTCTTCATCTGATCTTGACTCATCTGAGTCGCCGTCGCTCAGAGTATTGGATTTCTTAGCCAAGAAGCTCTTTTCCTCCTTCTTCTTATTTTTGAAGGATTTATTGTCTTCCTTTCTCGATCCTTCATTATTCTTGTACAGGAATTCCGCGATCATATGCCCTGGCTTATTGCAGCAATAACAAATAATATCAGTCGAAATATGTTTATTCAGTTTAGTTTTATACCTGTCGTTATTGTATCCTTTCTTGTGATGTTCACCAACACATCCTGATCTTCTATGATCAGATGAGGAGGATTGACTTCTCCTCTGCTTCCTTTTGTTTAGCAATCTCTTGAATTGCTTGGAGAGTAAAGAGAACTCCCCATCGGACATGTCTGAGCTTGATGAGCAAGCCACGGACTCGTCATCTTCATGTGAGGACTGTGTCCTCACCGGTAACATGATCTTACCTCTCTTTGACCCTTCGTCCTTCAGTTCTATGGACTTCTCCTTTCCAGAATTCTTGTTACCTTCTTCCTCAGCTTTCCTGATGCTGAACTTCAATTCATGGGAAATAAGCTTCCCAAACAATATCTGAGGCTCCATAGTAGCCATCTTACCAAACTCCCATATGGAGATTTCCTTGGTATCCCATTCTTTCGTCAAGGATCTCAAGAACTTGACATTTAGCTCTCTAACAGTAAATTCCCAGTCATAATTTCTTAGACCATGCACAATTTTGAAGAATTTTCGTATATGTCTGATATGCTGTCTCTTGGGTCCTGTTTGAAGGCCTCGTACTCTTGATTCAGCAAAGATCTACGATCATCTCTGACTTCTTTTGTACCTTCCATCAAGACGATAAGAGAATCCCATATATCTTTGGCAGTTTTGTTGTTGAAGAGGTTCTGTAGCATAGAGTCATCCACAACACTGGCAATAATGTTCTTCGCCTTCTTGTCCAAGTGCAAGAGCAATCTCGTCCTTTGTTATATCAAGCATCTTCTTAGGAACTTTTATATTTGGGTTGATAGTATATGTTGTCATAGGAACATGAGGACCTTCTTCAACGATCTAAAAGATTCTTGGATCGGCAACTTCCATATAAAACTTTACTCTTTCCTTCCACATGAGGAAGTTCTCTTTTGTGCACACCGGCAACTTCATGGAAGAATCCTTGTTTCTGTCCATTCTAGACATGGTGTCTTTGAACAACTAGATAGAGGACTTTTGTTCAATGTATTAACCTCTTAACGAACAACCTAGCTCTGATACCAATTGAAAGTATCTAGTTGTTCCCTAAATTACCTAGAGGGGGTGAATAGGTGACTTCTATGGCTTTTATGCAGAATTAAAAAAATTAAAGTAAAGCACACATAAATTAAAAGAACACTCACAAACACAAGGATTTATAGTGGTTTCCGGGGATGGGTACGTCCACTTTCCCTCCTCACATATCTAGCACGCCCGGCTAGACTAGGCTACTTCACTATCTCAGATTAAAATAATCTTACAACTCGGAGTATACCACTCCTACAAACTCGGAGAACAAACTCTCCTACACAATCTAGGAGAAAAAACTCTCCTACTCTCGATCCTCTAAACTAGGATCTACAATGACTCGGAAGTGAAACTTCCTACAGCTCGGAGAATAAACTCTCCTACAAAAATATTGTAAATGTTTTTACAAAGCTCTAGATTGAGAAACAATCTTCTGAAATCTCAAAGAGATTTAACTTGATCAGATCTGAAAATAATAGATCTTCTTCTTCCTTGACTGAAATGAAAATCTGAATCTTGAAAGGAGGAAGAAGATATCTTGTCTTGATAGGACTTGTTCTGAAAAACTTAGGAGACAACTAGATTTGAAAATAACTTGAGGAAGACAGAGATCATATATCTAGTTGAATCTTTTCTTCAGGAAGAATCGAGCAAGAACTTTGTCGGCAAATGCAATGTCGATTTGCGAGAACGAAGAAGGCCGACAGACATTTTCCGATTTCTAAAATAGGCACGATTAGGGTTGAACAAAATAATCTTTAAGTATTTATAGGTCCTTCTCAAATGGCTAGAAACGAGATTTAGGTTTGAGCTCCACGTGTACTGTACATGGAGGAAGCCCTAAAAGGGAAAACTGGTTGCGATTTTGAATAATACGCGCTCTGTCAGCATTCGTCGAATGAACTCGTGAAATCAATGATTACTCGATGAATTCTCTTAATAACTCGATGAAATTGACTTGGCAAAAAGGCTGAGACGGGAAGAGAGAATAACTTGACCACTCGAGAACTTCTCGAGAGCACTCGACGAATTCGTCGAGTGTTCACAAGAGATCAGCAGAACACTCGATGAATTCATCAAGTGTTCTCGAGTGAACATAACTTTACTCGACAAAAATACTTAATAAATTTTCTCTGAGGCTTTTCTAGTAAACTCAACGAATTAACTAAGTCTTCACGAGATGTCTCGACGAATTCATCTACATTTCTCGAGAGTACTCGACGAAAAAGACTTAGACAATTTTTCTTCCAATCATGAATCCAGAAACTACTTCCTCTTGACTTCTCCAAAGTGTTTGAATATGAAGTACACCACAATAGAGAGATCTCACATGAGTCAACGCCTTGGTCTACACAAAGAGGGATTACATTGCATAGGCTTGTGTTTTATGACTCATTGAAACCTGACATTGGTTTGTACTTATCCATTAATATCCTATAAACACATAACTAAAATGTCACATCAAATACAATATCAATTCATCTTAGTTCAAGGGACACTTCTTCAAATTAAGGTTATTGTGGCTACAATACCCAACAACATCAGATTTTGCGGTGAGGAAATTGTCTAATAATATCTAGAGAAATCATTAATTAAAACAAAAGTATATTTTCTACAACTTAGACTTGATGTGCCCATTGGACCAAAAAGGTCCATATGGATTAGTTGTAAGGGTCTAGTAGTAGAACTTTCATTTTTACTTTTAAAAGATGTTCTCGAAAAATTTTCTTTTTGGCAAGGTGGACAAAGTAAAGATAAATTTCCATTAAGCATAGTTAATCCTTTAATTAATTTATCTTTTGCTAGTTTTAAAATAAGTTTAGTGCTAGTGTGTCCTAAACGCCTATTCCATAATTCTAATTCATCATTTTTTGAAATAAGACATTTGATAGATGATTTTGAAAGACCATGAAAGGCAATCATGTAAACATTATGAGTTCTTGATGCGGTGAGCACAAATTCATTTGTTTTAGGATTTATATTTTTGCAAAGATTTGTTGAAGATTCAAATAAGATGTTTAGTCCTTTATCACATAATTGACTAATAGATATTAGATTGTGTTTTAAACCTTCAACATATAAAACATTTTGTTGGGTATATTGCCCTCAACATTACCTTGATTTGAAGAGGCATCACTCTCAATGCTAAGGACATATTTTATTTGATAAAGCTTTGTTTTTGTAAGTTAAACAGGCTTAGGTGACTCAAGAGAAAGGGCCAAACATGCCCTTAGATGTGAAGAAATCATCTGCAAGGAGATGAAGATTTGTCTCAGCAGAACCGCTGAGATGAAGGGTCAAAACTGATGAGTCGAGGAGCCGTCTCAGCGGATCCGCTGAGAAGAAGGTGTCTCCGCTGATAAGTTCATCAAACGCTGAGAATCAGCGTGTTCGTCGAACACAGAATGTCGATCGTCGAATGAGGGACTAAGTTCGTCGACCGCTGAGCCGAGACCAAAGAAAGAGCCGCTGAGAAAGCATAATTGGCGTGTTCGTCGAACGCAGAGTCGCGTTCGTCGAACGCAGAATTCAATTCGTCGACCGCTGAGACGAGACCAAAGAAGGAGCCGCTGAGAAGGCATAATTGGCGTGTTCGTCGAACGCAGAGTCGCGTTCTTCGAATGCAGAATTCAGTTCGTCGACTGCTAAGACGAGATCAAAGAAGGAGCCGCTGAGAAGACACTCAAGGCAAGTTCATCGAACGCAGAGTTTGGCAAGATCGTCGAACGAAGGATACAGTGGGTTCGTCGAACGCAGAGTAAAGCGCGTTCGTCGAGCGCAGACCTTCTCTACGGAAAAGTAGGGCGGCGGGACCTGCGGCTAGGACAAGTTGTAGAAAAGCTGTGTGGGGTCCACCAGCTTCTCCCATACTTCTCAGAAGGACAAATTAAAGCCGTTGAAGATCATATATGTATAAAAGGAAATGATAGGGCACATTTGAAGCAATCCTCTCCCTCCGTCGCGTGCAAAAAGCAAAATCAACTGTTTCATTGACGACAGCTGCTCTGGACTTTCTTCCTGTTCACTGGACGAGAAGAAGAATCAGAGAGAAGAAGTTAACTCCTCCACCAGAAGGGGCAAGGTGATCTTCCATCACTATATTGAAGAGGAAGATCAAGTTGTGGCTGTAATCAACATCATCAGCTACAGGAAGCACAGACTGTGCAGGATCTACAGGAGAGTACCTCTGGTGTAATAAAGTTCTAAACCATTTTTCTGTAGGGCATTTTGCCTGAGCTGTAAGACCTTTTGGTCTGAGTTTGTAGGAACCTGAGGGTTCTGAGTTGTAGGGCTGAAGGCCTGAGTGTAGGATTAGGAACTGATCTGAGTTGTAGGGCTTCATTGCGTGAGCTGTAGGAGGAGAAATTCTTTGAGTTGTAGGCCCTGCTGAGGTCTGAGCTGTAGGATCATGAGCTGATATGAGGTAGTGCTGTTTAGCCTGAGGTAGAACCTATTATGGTCTGAGTTGTAGGACCTGCTGAGGTCTGAGCTGTAGGATCAGGAGCGATCTGAGTTGTAGGGCTGCTGAGCCTGAGGTAGGGTTTGGGAAAACCTGAGAGATCCTGAGGGATCTGAGTTGTAAGCTCTTTGATCCTAGTTTGGAGGAGTTGGCCTTATCTAACACATTGTTAGAAAGGTGAAGGGGGAAAGAGGACTACTCAAGACACCCTGTCTTGAGGAACCTCTATACATGCTTGTGTGCTTTCTGGGTGTTTGATCTTTTGCTTAAGTTAACTTAGAAATAAGCTAGGACACTTAGAAGCAAATTAAAAAGGAACCTATTCATCCCCCCCCCTCTCTAGGTAATTTAGACTACAAACCTATATTCTTTCAAGTGGTATCAAAGCGAGGTTGGTCAAAAAGGACTTAACAGTCTGACCAGTTCCTAAAAGGTTTAGTAAAATCAAATCTCAATGGCCTCCTCTGGATTGCAGAAGGAAATGAGGCCCATGAAGTTGCCCATATGCAACAAAGAGAATTTTGGCATATGGAAGCAAAGGATCAGGTTGTTTATGGAAGCATCTGATCCAAGGATCTTCATTAAAGTTGAAGAAGGACCTTTCACTTTTCACACTGCATCCACTATAGATCCAACAAGAAGAGTGGCCAAACTACTCAAAGATCTGACCAAGGATGAACTTGAGTTGTTCACCATGGACAAGAGAGCCCAGAACATCATTGTCAATGCTATTGATGATTCCACCCTTCAAAACTTGGTACACTGCACTTCTGCCAAGGAAATGTGGGATACTCTAATAGTATATATGGAAGGGACAACTGAAGTTAGGGATGACAGGAAGTCACTCCTAAATCAAGAGTATGAAGCCTTCAGGCAGCAGAGCCAGGAAAGCATATCCATGTGCTATGAGATGTTCTTCAGAACAGTTAATGAGCTGAGAACCTATGAGAGGGCATTCACCAATTATGAGCTAAATGATAAGTTCCTTAGATCTCTCATAAGAGACTGGGACACAAAGATATGTGCCATCAGGGGAAGTGTCCAAGCTAGGTGAGACCCCAACTCACACACTTTTGGGAAGCTGCTCTCCTATGAGATGCAGTTGTCTGCAAGGAAGGAAGAAGACACCTCTTCAAGGGCTCAAGTAAGGGAGAAATATGTTGCTCTCAAAGCTGACAGCTCCAAGAAAAGCCAAAGTAGGATGGTGTCTCCTCCTAGGAGAAGTGTTGAACCTGAAGTCAGTGATGCGCAAATCTTAGCACACCGCTATAGGCGATAGCAAGACTGCGACACGAAACGGCAGTGTACCGATCGTTCAAGTAATATAAAAAGTGGGAGTGAATCACCAAGTATCGATCTCAAAGGAATACAGTAAGGTGGAGTTTACTATTGAGGAAGGACTTGAGATTGAAGTCCTTTATGTCGGATGGGATGCGGAAACTGGGTGATTTGGCTTTTGGAAAATAAACGAAAATAACTACAACTACTCCTATGTAATGCCGCTATGCTATGCTTCGCTTGGCGGGATGGAGACTAGGCAGGCCTTGAGCGTGCTGCTTCGCAAGGGCGGATGGACGAGTAGGCAAGCAGAATGAGGGTCGCAAGCACCTCGTCGATAGGCACGCCACTAGCAATTGCTAGTGCGGCACACGAACGTGACGGTGGCATGGAGGATGGAATGGGGCGCACCTCATACACACATATAAACAAAAGATAATTTCACATAAACATGAAATAACTTATATAACAAGGTTTATAGTGCTCATCATCAAAAATACAAGAGATCTACTAACTACAACTACCCATACAAAGATAGGGAGAGCAAGAAATCGACCGAATCTGAAGTCTTGTTGAAGATTCACGGTTGGAATCGCCGGGTTGTCAATCTGCGTCCAAGCTCAGTCCTCAACTGCGTCCGGGGTAGAGAAGGCTGTCACTACCCTCCAATGGCCCGTCTTCTTCGTGTCACGATCCGAAACCGACCTAGCTTCCTTCTCCTTGGATCTTGGTGGATGTAGGGTTGAATCCCTCTCCTTAGAGCTTGATGATGATGGAGGAGGCCCAAAGGGACGAAACCCTTGGTGGAGATGGCGAAAATGACGCAGCTGTACGGCGTGTACGGTCTCTCCCATTTAGGTCGAAAGCTGCAGCTTTTATAGAAAAAGATCAGAAAAATTGGTCACGCACGGTCGAACGCACGACCGTGCGTTGCCCGTGCGATATTAATAATAGAGAATAGCGTAGGAAGATGACCTGGAGCGCCCGTGCGATTTACTCACGCACGGGCAAATCCGCCCGTGCATCAAAACGCACTGGTAAATTCAGAAAAGCTAAAAACAAGGCTAAACAGGTTGATCGTACGATTCCTTCACGCACGGGCATTGCCCGTGCGTAGAGATACACGATCAACAACAGAACATCGTATTCCACCCCAGAAGAGAATGCACGATCACCTGTGACTGTGCGTCAAGGAAAAACGCATGACCGTGCGATATGCGCAGTCATGAATACTCGATAGAACAGGATGAATCGTCCACCTGCATCAGCCACAACATTACTGGGAATACCGTTCCAGCTCCAACAAAATGAGAAAAATACAATGGGGAGCACAATGTGCTTACCCCCAACAATAAAATGCGCAGTTGCACACAACAACGGGCCTAAACATGTCCTTCAAATAAAAGCATGAACAAGGTGAATATGGATAAAAACTGAAGTACAAATGCAGGAAAACTAGCCCAAATGAGTCCAAAAATGTGTATATAATTGGGACTCATCACACCCCCAGACTTAAATGTTTGCACGTCCCGAGCAAACAAATCATAAGCAAGCAGGAACATGAAATAGCTAACTTAAAATTAGAAAATGAATACCATGCGAAGTCTCATGCCCATGTGCGTACAAGAATACTAGAGAAGAATTCTAATTATACACAGTTTATAAATTTCTAAAAGAATACATAAGTGTTACTTCTACTCAAAATGGGATCACGGTGAATCATCTGGTCACACATATGGAGAAAGTAAAATAAATGCTGAGACAAGCATTGCCAAAGTTGGGGTTCTGGACAAACACCACCGAAATCCATCGTGTCGGAGACCATAAGCTCACCCGTTCACATTCTCTCCATGACACTAGATTGATTCATAGCGTGAGTCGGTAGGACTTTAGGTTTAAAAATGGGGCTTGGGTTAAGGTGAGGTAAATAAAGATAGAAAGGGGCGCTCAAACATTAAACCAAAATGAGCTTTAACATAACTCCTCGCGCACCGACATCGAATGCAAGTGCACCACACCCCCAGACTTAGATTTTTGCAACATGGGTGTGTGCACCGCCTACTCTCATTCATAAATTTACACAGATTTTCAATTAAGCTCATCTTCATTTTTTTTTTCTTTTCTTTTCTCTTTCTTTTTCTTTTTTTTTCATTTTTCTTTTCTTTTCTTTATTTTCAGCAAAATTTGGCAAGAATGCACAGCCACATTTTTACAAAACAAAAAAAAACACATCATCAACACCCCAATCATGAAAATAATAAACAACTAAAACTCAAATTCGGGTGTGCGACTAGGATTGGCTTTTAGGCTTTGGTGAGACAAAAGTGGAGCTGAATCAAGAAACGGGTAGGCACAACTGGGCTAACGAGGATAGAGCGATAGGAATGGGTACAAAAGCTCAACCGGGCCAAAATGATGGCCTACGTCATTCTCACGCACTAGAACTATCCTATGTCTATGCTTCGAGAATCGCTTGGGGCAAGTTATTAGCCACCGAGAAATATTATCTTTCCTCCTGACTCGAGCAATACAAATCTAACAATCATTTACACACATCCCTATGCTACCATTTGATTCACACCGGATTCACCATTTGAGTAGAGTAAACAATATTTATGCTAACATAAATGCATAAAGCTAACAGTATAAAAGAGAAATCTAATCTACATGAATCCCTATACTCACATTAGTATTTGACTAGAAACACTGGAGTCAACATTTTATTCCACTACATAATTTTAAAAGCAAGCACAATCATTTTCCAGACTACAAGAGAAATGAGTTATACTCGTGACGCACTAAAGTTTAAGTACGCTCTCAAGTGGGTGCATTGCGTGCAGACAAAATGAACAAAAATAATTTAAATAAAGACCTCTAGCATGCTAAATAAATGTGCACGTGAGTGGGTACACAAAAAGGTCTCCCCCAGACTTAAACTATGCATTAAGATATTCTAAAACAAAGTTAGGGGAAAATGGTACCCAATGCTCAGCAAGTAAGCATGCTGGAATCCTGGAGTGAAGGTCTACGAAGAATCACAACCACCGCCTTCACAAATAGAAAATACCTGCAAGTGGTTGTCTCCGCAAAAGCAAGCTAAAATAAAATCTAACTAACTAGTTAAAGTAGGCGATAAAATAAGACAAGAAAAGTAAGATAACTACTGGGGTTATTGTCATCCCAGCACACTTATTCAAATTAAAAACAGTTCTAGCTAATGGGCGTATGAAAAAGGAAATGAACAGGTAATTGTTCTAATATGCGTGTCGTAGCGGGTACCGATACGGCGACAGAACAGTTACTCCCCTACCTAAATAATAATACCTGTGAACACACCGGTAGCGGGAATAGGAAGCAAGAAGAGGAGGAGAGCTGGTTGAAAGTGGGATAGATCAAGATTACTCTAGGGGGGAGGGGGGGTCATAGATTAGATATTAGAGTATAGTAGGGTAATAGAGTATTAAAACTAATTTTACTTAGCTTAAAGAAATCTATAGAAAACAATTTGAGTTATTAAGTATATGTGTAAGTGAGTGTAGCACAGATATAAACATAACTAAAACACAGCAAAACACAGCACAACACAAATAATAAAGGCAAACACAGAAGACACAAGGATCTATAGTAGTTCCCCAATCAACCTGGTAACATCTACTCTTCTACACCCTGGTAGGAAATCCACTAAGGCTTTTTGATCAGGTGAGCCTTCACCACAGAGCTTTTGATCAGGTGCTCAAAACCACCACAGAGTTTTTGATCAGGTGCTCAAAACCAAAATCAACTTTTGAAGGGAGTTACAACCCGGTACACAGTTATACAATAAAAGTAAAATAAAGATGATGGTGTCTTCTCTTTTCTCTAACAACAGAGGAGACTAGTGGATTGTTGAATGATTGTCAGATCTCCCCCTGTGAATAAGAGTAAGAAAAATAGGAGAGAAAATCTGCTCAGGGTGTAGGTCTTCTTGATCTTCAGAGTATCTCCAACAAAAGTTCTCTAGAAGGAATTGATGCAGATGATTCCTAGAGATTAAGAGTAGGTGTCTGGAGAAGATGAAGACTTCAGAGAAAATCAGAGAGAGTTCTTGAGAGGAATGAAAACCGAGCAGCAAAAGATTATGTCTATGTATTTGTGTCTCTCTCTAGAATAAATAACAATGATAATCTCTGGCGGGAGAGAGTTGATCCTCTTTCAAATTTCAAACATGGCTGGAAAGGAATGAGACAAAAAGGAAAGATTTGCCTCTGACAGAAAAAGGAATACCAATATATTAAATTCCTTGAAACTTGCAATTTGCCTTATAAAATAATCTGCACGCAACCCTTAATTAATGCAAGCAATGGCCATAAAATCTTTGATAGAAATACTGCAATAACTGACTGATATTATAATAAGAAAAGCTGTCAGCCTTCATAAGAATCCTAAGGATAACTCCAAATAATACTCTGAATAGAAGAGGTCACTGAATATAGAAACTCTGAAGAAGTTCGTCGACCTGAGGGAAAGTTCATCGAACTTAAACTGGGAAGTTCGTCGAACAAGAAGAAACTTTCGTCGAACAGAACTTTGAAGTTCGTCGAACCAAC